>OY728137.1:1605368565-1615368565 GCA_963277665.1 Viscum album | reverse complement strand
AATCCATTACATCGAGTCTGAATCATCTCGTACGTTCTATATCTGCTTGAATAGTTAACATATGTTAATTTCTACTTTCTTTAAAACTGTATTCATATTTATTTTTTCCTTTTATATTACTTATAATAATATTATAACAATTACATTATTATTTATGTTCAAATTGGATGTTTTTCCGATATTCAGTACTTTTTTTGAAAATATTCTTGGTACAATTTTAGTAGTCAATGGGGTCATAATTTCATCATCTACAAAAACTCATTCATGAAATAATAATAAAATTTACACATCAATAATAATTTTTAATCCAAAACCATTTTTTATAGGTTTAAAAATTAAAAATGATAAAATCATGTAGATGGTTGGTCCTACATACAGATGAGTAACATTTAAATTCATCATTGATCAATATTGAAATAAGGTAATTATTATTTTATCATTCAATATTAATCATAATATACATAAAATCCAAGTGAATATTTATATTTAATTATATATGTCAAAAAATTGATGTGATGATTTTAAATGATTCACAATACTTCATGTATGTGATATTTCACATGTACACATTTACGATGTTATCATTTTTATGTTCAACAAAAGTATGAAAATATCGTATATATTATTTGTTGGGAAAAATCCTTCAAGGTAACATTGCACCATTTTTTGGGTTGATTGTGTTTGTTGACAAAGCAGGTTTCCAGGGTAAATTTTCATGTTTCAGCATTGTTTTTGAAAATCCATGTTGACAAAGAAACATGAAAAGGGAATGGAATATCTAGAGGTGGTACAAAAAGAGAAGTACTAGTTGTCATCGTTTTCTAGTGTTTTCCAAATTTTTGGCGTCCAAAATTTGGAGTTTGGTGAGCATCGTGAAATGTGGATATCTTTGAAGATCTTATTTAAATATGGCAATGGCATGAGTTTCACGAAGTTAGGCTTCAAGGATTGGAGTTCGTGAATGGCATAGGTTGAAGTGCATCGCGGAAGTGAAGTGCTTTATGAGGGAGCTTCGTGGGGAAGGCATAAAGGGATTGACTCTGATGCTCTGTGATTACGTCAAGATCCACGATCGAAAAACATCCATGGTACTTTGTGATTTTGAGGGAATTTTGGCAGGAACTTTAGAGCTTCGCGATTTGATATGACGTGGCATTGACTTCACATGGGAAGTTCATGGGTCTATGGAATCGCCTATAAATAGGCCTCGACCCCATCAAGAGAAGTACAGAGAAGGGGAGAATTTTTAGAGAAAATATTTTTCTCTGGGTTCGTGAATGTAGTTTGAAAAGGTAGTGTTCTTCGCGAAAGGAAGGAGATTCATGACGGCTATTCTATCTTCGTGAAAGTTGCAAGCTTCGTGTTGGACTAGTGAGCCTTGCGAGGGAAGTTGCTCTGTGACGACTTGAGTTTCACAAGAGTGCTTCGGAAGAGTACATCGCGAAAAGGCGGGATCATTGTGAAGACTTTTTTGAGCTTCATGAAATTGGTAGCCTCATGAAGTAGGGTACATTGCAAAGGAATTTCCAAAGAAATTGCATATTGTTTAGAGGAAAATGGTTATGCATCTGTGGATGAAATTTTGACTCCAACAGAGCATCTATAAAAAGTTGAGGACACATATATTCATGAAAATGAAGCGAACTACAGGTCTATAATATGGGAGTGGATCTTCTGAAGAAGCAGTGAGCTCACTTAAGTTGAGAGATCATTGTGTTCTCAAATTATGAGTGGTTGTAAACCAGGAGGGATAGTGAGTTCACTTCAAACTTGTAAAAAACAGTGCACTTATAGTGGAATTGGTACATCGGCACACTTCGGGTGTATTCTCCTTGGATGTAGCCTAGTGAGGGTGAACCAAGTGAAAATTTATGTGTCCTTTGAATTCTTTAAGTTTTCTTCTTACTCTGTATCGGGAAGGAGAGAGAAGAGGGTTTTGTCTAACAACAAAACAAGATCACAAGGGGAAGTTTTTTAATCCTTCATACCCTGATTCACCCACCGTCTTAGGGTATCTTGCCTAGTAGAACTAACAATATTCATATAAAAAAAGAAATATTTAATTAATATTATATATAAAAATGGATTCCATCATTATAATATATCATTATAGAGAGTTATGAAAAAATAATTAGATCAGTTCATAGAGGTGATAATTCACACATACGCATTAACGATTAATTCCATTCTCATTTAATGGAAGTGGAGATGGGTTGAGGTTATGATATTTACATAATAACATGTTATTATATTTAATATAATTTATTTATTGTATTAAAATATTTTTAGTATACCTACAGAAGTGGAAGAAGAAATAAAATAGATATACTTAATCAAAATAATACATCTTCTGTGGTTGATCACCATTGATGAACACCTTAAAAAAGGCCTAAAAATATGGGAGAGATATTTTAATAAGATGTTTGGGTATTTCTTGATGGAATAAAAATTCATTGTATATATTATTATTACTTTAGAGTGGGTACCTTTTTATAGGAGAGGGGATAAGCACCCTTGGAAACTCTTAAAATATTAAATTAATATAAACTTTGTTTTAGTTGAAAATGGTCTTAAGATCATTTAATTCAAAGATTTTATGATTTGGGGTTGAATTTCATTTATCCAAATAAAATTTTATAATTTTTATAATTTTATTAATCCTTATATTTTTTAACCCTTCTTTTGTAATTTTTATTCATACCGTCAAATCATGTTATATACACATTGTGTGTTAATGTAATTACCATAACATGTCAAATGGAAACAAATATCATTTATGACATATTAGGACATATAAAAACCATTTTTTTGAATATTATATTATTTTGAATATAATATCATTTAATATACTATATTATTTTTAATTTTAGGAATTATGTCAATTTTGACTATATTCATTGTATATTTTTTTTTAAAAATTCATAAAAATTAGATTATATTAGAAAAAATAGATTAATTCAATACTATTATTTCATAGTCTATAAAATATATCATCAATGTAATCAAATATTTAAAATAATATTTATATTAATATTATTGATATGAAGTATTTGATTCTTCCTTTAAAAATCAGTTGTTATATAATCATAGTCGCATAATTAAATATTATTATATAATTAATAAAAATTATAGAATAAATTAAAATGATTTATGTTTCCTTTTTAGATTTCATTATAATATTTATAGAAGATGATTTGTCTTATATAACCTCATATTAAAATTGTCTCATTAATATGATCCATGTTTAAGAAAATTTTACCTTTTCTTTAAATTGAAATTTATAAATGTCATAATCCCACCCAAGTGGGATTAAAAGTACAAATATTAATCACAGTGGATTTTTTGGTTTTTCATATCCCATACAATAATATTAAGACATGTTTTAGAGTAGTTTTATAATATTATATTTTTTACCATTATTTTCATGATTTCCCCTTTAACTATGGTAAATAAAATACTAAAGTTACTATTCATAAAAATACATTGATACTATTAAATAAATTTTTTCTGATTGATTAACACCATGTAGGTTAATTTTTGATAATCCAATTCACAGTAGTGGAAAATTTTAATTTAAAATTAATCTCGTTGTCGGAATGATAGATTTGGCTTTTAAGAAGTAAAAACCATCAAACGACTGACATGTGTTTATATCAAATTCCAATGTGAAATTACATACAATGACAAATATTTGGTTAAATGATATAAAATAATATATATTTACTTTGAAAAAATTTATATTAATATTGAAACAATATAAATAAATTTCAAAAAATATAAATTTCAAATTAAAATACAGTGTTTTTTACAATTCATTAAAATATGAATCTTATTAAGAAAATACCAAAATATCATCTAAAGAAAATTTTTGTGTCCTCCATTCATGGAAGAAGTATATTAATTGAAATATGAAAAATAAGTGGAAACATCTATTTAAAAAACAGGTTCTCTGTCTAATGAGTTAAAACATATTTTTAGAACAAATTTATTATTTTATGATTGATATTTTATTTATTTTAATTTTATTCCTTAAAAATTAATTTATGAATGTTATAAAAGTTGAAAAACATGTCTAAAAATATTATAATATTTTTTATCCTTAAAAACTATACAACGACTAATGGTTAACTACCTTTTATAATAATAATATTAATAATATATTATTTTATGGTATAATTCCAACTTGTGTGAAATGTATGTTTTTGGGGAAATGCATTTATGAGTTCCAGATAAATTATCAGACATAACATCCCATTTAATGTAAAAATAATATCTAATTTATAAATAATAATAAATATGAATTAAATAATATTCTATAATTACCTAAGATGTTACATTATTCCCCCCTTTGGGATATTTCATCCTCACAAATTATATTTTGGGCTCAGTCCCCAAGGTTTTTCTTGTTAAAAATATATCAGTGAAATACCACATCAAAAAAAGAGTAAAAATAACCTCTAAAATTAAAATAATTAAGGATTACTGCAATGTTCACATGTAATATAATATACTAGGGTTTTCTATAAAAAAAATATGGTCATGGTAGATTTAACTAACTCAAAAATACTAATAATGAGTGATAGAGAATATTTTTCTTGGAATGTTATCCATCCCAAAATAATAATTATGTGACGGGTGAAAATATAATTGAGAAAAGTAAATTAATAATTCCTTTTTATGATCCTTTTTATAATGTTGACTAAATCATTTAAATCGTATAATAATAACTTAATGAAATATACATTATTTATTTCTATTTTATATGTGCAATTTCATCCTCATAATATTCCCAAATTATGATCTTTATCCCCAAGGATAACCTTAAGAATGAAATATAAAAAAAACATAGTGGATATTAATACCGTAAAAAATAGGTCAAAAGGTAAAGGCATACTTCCTCATTAAAAATTATACGTAAAAATTACCCCATGAAGCATCTCCCAGAAGGGTCCTTTATAACTAATTATTACATCACATAAATCCTCAGAAGTTGTGTATAAAACCATTAAATTATGGTTATCTTTATAACAATAGGGGGATCTCAGGAGCTTATATAATTTCACATTATATCTCGAAATCAACTGCAGTAGTAGAAAAAGATATTCCCAAACCACTTTTTTTTGTAATCATGATGATTTTCTCCATGTGAAATTATCATCAGACACTTATATGGATAATTTCACAACTCATTGAAGCCAATGCATCTTATTGTATTTTTTGTATCTGTTATTTCATTAATGGTATGTTCGTGATACTTTCCTTTACAGCCATGTACCATGTGTCTAAACAAACCACACCAGTAACACTCTCTAGATCCTGACAAACATTACCCAAAATATATTTTACCAAACATGAAACATGTTATGGGATTACCTCCAAATTTTTAGGTTGGTTTCTTCCCAATTTCCTAGAATCATGACTGTTTATTACTCTTATCATATTATAGAACATATTTTTTATCAAACTCTCTTTCATCATTCTTGAGAAAATAAACAACTTTTTCATATGGATTAATTACTCAGGAGGCCAATGCTATTCGTAGACCTAGTTTCAATTTTAAATGAAATCTATTTATTTTACTATCACTAAATTGAATAAAATCTGTAACACACATTTCAAATATTGTGATATAATCATTATATATAGAAAAATAATCCCCAAAATTTTTATTTAATTTTTTTAATTGTTTCTCCATACTATGTCGAACAACCTCATGAAAATATTTCGTAAGTAAAATAACCTTATATTCTTCCCAATCCATGGCATCTTGATCATTTCACAATTTCGTATTATTATCAAATGACCACCATCGATTAGCTTCACCTTCAAAATGATTGATGGAATGAGTTTCCTTTTGAGGTTCTAAAAATCTCATGACTTCAAATATCATTCCCAAGGTATTGATCCAACTATCAGATACCCCTATGTAGAAGATTATATTGAATGATGGGGGTATGCAGCCTCATAATATGTTACACTACAAATAAATTACATTCTAGTGGACGAGGATGATCTCGTCCGTTTACACCACCACCATTTTTATCCTAAGTCAATCATGCCATCACTATGCCATACTCTTCCGTTAAGATTATGACCACCTCAGACCGTTGATTTGAATTGTTTTTTTCTTCTCGATTCCTCTCCATAACAACTTTTCTATTTCTTCTTGGAATCCAATCTAAACAATCATTATTTAGATAAATAAAAAATTCAAACATAAAATGTTACATTATTTAATCATAACCAGAAAGTAAACTCCTCTAATGTAATCCAATTAATACCATCGCAACCATAAAATTTATCTAAAACTAACTTTGATACCAACTATAATGCCTCACCAATTAATATTGCATAATTTTTAGTTATGTCAATAATTATAAATGACTGGCCTTTAAATTTTATTTCTTAGATAATCAATATAAGGACCAAACATTAAAACATTACATAATCATGAATTAAATTAGTAATTCCCATTGCAGATCTTTTTAGATTTATATTTATAGAGAATTGGGCCATAACTATTACATTTCATCTCAGAAAAATTACAAAGTAGATACTTGTACTGTGTTTTCATTTTTTTCATCTAATAAAAATTCATAAAAAAAGAGTCATGTCTAGTTCCATGTTTTAGACAACATGAATTTTTCTTGATCCCATCCTTGACCATATTCATCTTTATTTCCCATGAAAAACATTTCAAAACATTGGATGAGCATATAAACTCAGTAAGGGTTATAAAATAAGGAAAGGTAACATTTTCCCATCAATAAATACAAATCAATGAAACCATACATTTCAGTCAAAACATACCTAATGAAATCATAAGATTAAATAATAACTCAAAAAATCATAAATCAAAAAGGAAACATGTGGCATCCATGTCAAACATACACTGTAGATTTCAAAGTTACACAGTGAGTTACATTTGGAATACCCATCATAGTATATTCCCTGAATCTATTAGGAAAAATATTCATGTTTACCTATGTAAAGTTACCAAATGAATTGGATATTTATCTTTTTCTCACCTGCCCTAGGTTTATCACGGAACCACACGTATTCATAATCAATGCTGAAGAACCATAACGTAGTCATAACACACAAAACAAGCATAAAGGAAAAAGAACATTTCCACACCGCTATGAAATGTTTAAATAAATTCTCATTTAAATTCATTAATGTTCATATAAAAAAATACAAAAAACCATTTTGAAAACTTGTAAATTAATGAGAAATATGTAGTTGAATAAATCAATAAAACATTTAAAATGTTATTTTAGTTAAAGAGTTTTTAACAAAATGAGAGGCACTAGAAAATAAATAATCGAAGAATAAATTTAAATCAAAATATTATTATATCTGGAGAATAAATGGATTCATGATATAATTTTCCAAAGGATTGTATATACACCATAGAAGAGTGAATTGGTTCATAAAAACAATGAAGTCTCAATGGAATGTAAATTGAGATGAAATATGATATAAAAATTGTATCTTTAGATTAAGGATAAATAAATTACCTAATAATGTTTGAAAAATATAAATACACCCAATATGATTGTATATTAAGTTTAAATAAATCAAGAAACATTCACATATATATTTTTGTAAAACAAACACCGATTACATGGATGTTTAACTCGATGAATGGAAATTGAGGTAAAATTACTTTTATCAAGTTCATATCGATGACTTGAATATTTATAAATGGAGTGATTATGGGTATTAAAACAATATCCACCCAAAGGGGACTGTAAATTACAACATAAATAAATAAATAGTGATTCCACACATAATCATAGCACTACATAATTTAGAATTAGAAAATTAACCCAAAGAATGAAAATTGTGTTAAAAAGTTTTCTTACCAATTTCGTAACATATGAAACATACACCACATAAAATAAGGATCATACAATGAAGATGTAAATACTCATAAATTAAAGGATCTTAAATAAATAATACAATAATGGATTGTACATACACCACAAAAAAGAAAATATTATCAAACATAATATGAATCTCACGGGAATAAAAAGTGATATGAAAACCCCTTACCACATTTTAGTCAATCATGTCATATGATCAAAAGTTAATAACCAACAAATTAATCTCATTATAACATGAATATAAAAATAATCATGATAATATATATAAATTTTAGTACATAATACACCACATGCAATAAATAAGTGGCCAACAATGGAAATCTCAAGGAATTAAAAGCGAGATAATAAACCCCTTACCATGTGTCCGAAATTACCCGTTCACTCATTAATATCCTGAATAATAAACTACAAATAATTTAAATTTTCTTAAGAACCTTTTATAAGTTTATTAATCCTTTTATATAACTTATTACCATGGTATAAACATTATTTAATCATTTATTTTAATAATGGTCGTTTTGTCGATATTTGGTACTTGAGTCAAAAATGAACTTCTTATAATTACATGTTGTCACTGTGGTCAAAAATCTATTATCTCCAGAATGATATTCATGATTTATATATCTTATATTTCATATTTATATAGTATATTTATGTATTTATAATATTACATAACATTTCTAGATAAGAAATGAAATGCACCTTTCATGGAGACGGTATGTCGTACGTACACATGAATGCTACTTTCACTGATATTTCATATTTAATGGAATGAAACTATAATGATAAATAGTTATATTATAATTCAACTACAATATCATTTAACTTGAAGAAATATTGAATTTGGGAGCCACATAGTGACAGTATCGTCCCAAGAGGCTCATCAGATCAAACAGAAGGAAAAAACGGAACAACAATGCTCACCCGGTGACCTACGGAAGCCCCACTAGTGTGATACCGGTGCGGAGACACTGATGACTAGAGCCGGTGGGCGATAAAAGCGGCGGGATATCATCAACTGTAGAGGATAGGTGGTTATTGGAGTTTATGTGGCAGACAGACCGGACGGCCAGCATCGACTGGCCGCGGTGGCAGCAGGGCGGCGCACCGTCACGCACTAGGGAAGGAAGCGATGGCATCGATCCATGACAGAGGGGATTTGTGCCCTTCGGGTCCCGCTGACAGGGGTGGTACCACATGGCGCAACCATTACAAACCAATAAGACAAAATGATGGCTCAGGGAGGGGGAAATACCCCAGCACGGGCCCCCCAGGTGGGGGAAGCAACAGCCTGCGAGCCAGATTTGTTGGAAGGTCGGGTCGGTCCGGGTTGACCCGAACCGGGTAGGTTCGGCCTAGTTTGGGGCATGTCGGGTTGGTCCAACCGGGTCTGGCTTGACCCAGACCCATTTCGGCTCAGATATGCTTAAATGGTTGTATCTCACAATCCATATGTTTGTTTGACTAACCGTTTGTGGCACTAGAATCCTGGGAACAAGATGGTTTTTTTGAGATAATCCACCAGAGTTTTGGAGAATGTTGGAGTATGGTTGGGTTGGATCGAACCTGAATCGAACAGGGCCCTCGGTACTAAAATTCATATTACTCACAGAATGGGTGTCTATTTGATGTGTTGTATGTCGCGTTGGAACCCTTACGACATAGAGATCCTATGAGTTACTAATTTTTGGATCTTCCTGGAAGTTGAGGCATGACTGATATCTTGAGTATTTGATTCTATGAAACTCAATGTCACCAATTGTATGGAATCTTGTGGTTGGCTGTAAATTGAAGAGCGACCTTGTGTGGATCAACATCATATAGACCCTATGTGGATCAAAATCATAGCGAACCTATATGGATCAATATCATAGTGACCTTGTGTGGATTTACATCATATAAACCATGTGTGAATCAACATCATAGAGACCCTCTATAGATAAGAATCATAGTGAACATGTGTGGATCAGCATCATAGCGACCCAGTGTGGATCGACATCCTAGCGACCCTATGTGGATCAGCAGTGCGCGACCCGACGAGGACTAGGCATAGAGCGGACCATCGTGGATCAGCAACATATGACCATGTGTGGATCTACAATGGAACAAATTCTTTTTCCCTCAGTTATGGAACTTCTTAATGGAATAAAATAATATAGTTTAACACAAATCATATTTATTTCAGATCATTGTGTTGTATATGGGGTGTGAGAAGTCTCTAAATTGTGCTTTGGGATTGATTTCATTCTTTGTGTTTTTCCTTTTTGGAATTTGGGGAGACCTTCTGGGGTCTCAGGGAACCTACAGGGTATTCTTATACTCACCCATGAACGGTATTCAGCCGTAACTTGTTGTGTCTTATAAAAACGATGATTATCTTGGCTAGGAATTTAGGAGCCAGGAAAAGGTGGTACAAGGAGGTGACTGGTTGACATGGAGATTTGTGAAGATGAGTAGTACCTACCCTTCCGGTAGGATCCCTAGTGGATTATCTCAAGTGATGTTTTCTATTGTAGTTTTATCTTTTCAGTTGGTCTGTTATTCTGACCCCTTTACATTCAATACAAAATTTTACTACAACAGTTTTACTATGGGGTTTTCATTTTGTTGTGTTCTTGGTCTGTGTTTTTTAGGTTCAATGTAAATGCCTTCCCATTTTAGGGAAATGTCTTTCTAGTGCTAGTCACCAACCACTGGCCTAAGAAAGGAGGGCTTGGAGTAGTCATGGCATGGGGCCCATGGGATGTGTCATGAAAAAGTGGTATCAGAGGAGTTATTTCTACCGAAGAACTGGTACTATAATATTTCCAATTGAGAAATAATGTTAACTGTTTCGAGTGTGGATTTCAGTTCGGGGAGTCCATTGTTGGTGCGACAGCCGACGTATGCATACACCAGAACCCTGAATTCTGATTTCTGACTCGGTGTATGAAAACATTGATTCCATGTATTTAGGAAATATTTTACCTTTGATATCTTTTGAGTCAGCTATTCAAGTATATGTTATTGACTATGGAACACCTTTTTATTTTCATGATGCCTTTAAGGGGGCCTCCAACCAGGATTCTATAGAGAGTTCCCGATGATGGCCTACCGAATGATGGGTCTTCGTTGTTGGGACCTCATACAGTGATAGCACCTTCTGGTGGTTCACTAGAATAACCACTACTCCTTTGGTAGAAGTTGACACCAGCGCCACTAGAGGACAGTGCACAATGACTGTTCGTGTTGCATGAGTTCCAACAGTAGAGGCCTCTAAGGTTTTTTGGCGATACAGATCCCCTGATTGTTGAGGACTGGCTAGAGGTTGTGGATTGAGTTTTCCGCCTAGTTGGGACACAAATATATCTAAGGGTGATAATAGATGCTAGCCACTTCCAGGGCACAGAAGGGAGATGGTGGAGCTTGATGCTTCAGTTACACAATTAGGTGACCCTCACCTTGACAGACATTGAGAGCCTCTTCATGGTAGAGTTCGTTCCAGCCACACTACGCTATGTGCGTATTCAATATCTCCTACACGTACAACATTGCATCCTGACAGTAGCCTAGTACTCGGTCAGATTAACTATCCTCACACGTTAATCCACCATCATGGTAAATGTCCCTTTATTCAAGGCCCAGACCATTGAAAAGGTTCTCCTACGAGAGATCAGAGTGTCAATGATATTTCCCAATATCCCGATGCAGACTAGTGAACTCAAGAAATCATTATTGGTGGAGAGATTCTTAGCCGAGAAGGAACCGATGGTGAGAGCCACCACCGGACGAAAGTTAGCCGAGTCATCTACAGCAGGCAGTAGATAGATGAAGCAATGGTACAAACGATCCAGATCTTCCAAAGGACGACCTAGGGATCCAAGGTCAGAGGTGCAGATATCACAAGGTAGAGCAGGCCTGGAGAAGTTCAGATGGTGCTTCACATGCGATGGGTTGGGCCACATGTCTCACGATAGACAGACCCACCATACTGAAGATCATTATATTGTCAAGGAACTTCCAGGCCATAGGTAGAGATTCGAGCGAGATGGTCCACAGGGCGATAGACATGGCAGAGGGGGAGGTTGTGTATCAGGCAGTGGGTGGTGATTTGAGGTTCTACCACCACCACCTTCACATGGTCCCCCCAACCTTAGAGAGCATGCTGAAATAGACGAGCACAACTTAATGCTACTAAGGTTTATGACCACTATATTTCATAGATTATTTGAGGTAGAATCTGTGTCTAATCCACACTAGATGTGGTACATATAATCACAGGTTCTGGTCACTCTTACATTTCCACGGCGCTCATTTGGAGCTCTGAGATTCTAGTACAGCCATTGGCATGTTCCTTATGATTAGATACTCCTACGGGAGAAGATGTGATGATCACACACTTGTGCCAACAGTGTGAGCATACTATATGAGGTGATAACTTTGGATGGAATCTCCTAGTAGTAGCATTGATTTCTTACAATGTCATCTTTTTTTGGGACTGGTTATCCACGTTCCATGTTCAGATTGACTATTTTAGGCATAAAGTGTGGTGTGTCTATAAGGAAGGGACCAGGTTTTCCTTCACTGGAAACAAGGGAACCTTTGCAGCACTAGATGGACTTTCTCAGAGGAGGGTGCATCTGATCACTCATTAGTTGGTTAGTCTTAGCCTCAGAGTAGTTGACGTGAGGAGTCAGAGTTATCCTGTAATGGTGGACCAATATACAGATGTCTTTCTTAAGGAAGTTCCAGGACTACCTCCTCGTAGAAAGGTAGACTTCTACATCGACCTGTACCTAGATACGACACTGATATCTACGCCTGCATACCAGATGGATCTTGCAGAGCTTCTAGAGTAATGGGTACAACTGGAGGACTTGTAGATGAGGGATTTCATAAGGCACAGTGTTTCCTCATGGGCATCCCCAAATTTTTTCACTAAGAAGGCATATGAGAGTCTGAGGCTTTGCGTGGACTACCAGTGCATGAACCAGGTGACCATAAAGAACAAGTATCCACTCCCAAGAATTGATTATCTCTTCGACCCACATAATGTAGCTCGATGGTTTTCAAAGATATACCTCATATTGGGATATCATCATCTCAAGGTACAAGATGAGGATGTTCCGAAGACGACCTTCAGATTCAGGTATGGTCATTATGAGTTCTTGGTGATGCCTTTCAGCCTGACCAACGCCCTAGCAGTGTTCATGGGACTCATGAACAAGATCTTCCATCCTTTCCTCGATCCCTTTGTGGTGGTATTTAATGATAAAATCTTTATATACTCGGCATTTGTGGAGGAGAACACCATGCACCTGCAGATAGTTCTGGATAAACTCTGAGAGCACCAGCTTTATGTAAAGCTATCGAAGTGCTAGTTCTTGATACAAGAAGTCCACTTCCTAGGGAACGATATCTCAGAGGTTGGAGTTGTTGTGGATCTAGCAAAGATAGAGGTAGTTATTTCTTGGGATCCACCTAGGAGTGTCACCGAGGTGAGGAGTTTACTGGTATTGGCTGGATACTACCAGAAATTCGTACCTGACATTTCCAGATTTGCGACACCCTTGTCAGGTTTGACAAAGAAGGGGCATCCCTTTGTGCATATGGAGAGATTTTATCATATTTTTAATGAGTTTAGGAAGAGACTCAAGTGTACCCCATCTAGAAAAAAATTGAAGAGGGAATTGGGTATATAGTCTACTATGACGCATCAAGTATCATTCGAGGTTATGACCTGATGAAGGAGCGTGCGGTGATCGCATATGGCTCACGACTATTTAGACAGCATGAGAAAAACTATGCTACCATTGATGTGGAGTTAGCAGTAGTGGTATTCACATTGAAGATGTGGCGGAACTAATTGATGGGTGAATGGTTTAATGTTTACTCTGGTCAAAATTGTCTCATGTATATCTTCTTGAAGAAGGAAATGAACCTGAGATAGTGTTGATGGAATGAATTCTTCAAGGACAATGTCTTTGAGATGGTCTACACTCTTGGGAAATGAAACGTAGTACCAAATGCCCTCAGCAGGAGATCTGGTCTATAGTTACTGAGTGAGGTGACAGAGTAGCTAGCCGTGTTGAAAATATCCTTTGTGGATAGGGATGTGGAAGCCTACCTGTAGTCCATGACTATCACTCCCAAACTCCTTCAACAAGTTATGGAGGCTCTTCATGGAGACATTGACTGCAAGGCCCGACGTGTTCATATATTCTCAGGACAGGATCCTGATGGTTTTTCAAAATGTGGAGAACACATCATTATCTTCAGAGAATTCACCATATTACCGATGATGCTATGAGAGGATGTGTTGAGGTAGTTCCACACATCCCCTTTGGTGGTACATCCTGGAGTGGCGAAGATGTACCAGGACCTCCAGTTTCGTAATTGGTTGCCTGGAATGAAGAAAGCGGTGGTGGAGATTGTATCATGATGCCTCACTTGTTTGTAATTGGAGACCGATAATCTGGTGTCAGTAGGCATGGCACAGCCACTTGGGGTACCGAAGTGGAAGAGGGGTGGTATCTCCATGGACATCATGATAGAGATAACATGTACGTCCAAGGTCCATGATTTCATCTGGGTGATCATTGACTGACTCACATTGTCGACCCACTTCATACCCATCAGAGTGACGGGATCTGTAGTGAGATGGAGGTGCCTCTAAAAACAAGATATTGTACAACTTAACGGGGTGCCATCGACAATCGTCTTAGATCACGATGCTCATTTTACATCCCACTTGTGGAGGGGATTATAGGAGGTGTTCAGGACTCAGTTACATTTGAGCACTAGTTTCCATCCTTAGATAGATTATCAGATAGAGTGGCCCATTCAGACACTCAAGGAAATGATTCGTACTTGGGTCCTTGATTTTAATAGTAGTCGGGAGGACCACCTTCCACTAGTGGAGTTCTCTTATAACAACAGTTATCATTCCACCATCAACATGGCTCTGTTTGAGGCCCTGTATGGGTGACGTTTCATATCACCACTATGCTGGACAGATCCCGGGGAGTCAGAACTTATGAGTCAAGAGTTGGTACGGGCTTCCATGGAGAAGGTACTAATCATCATGGAGAGTATGAAGACTGCACAGAGCTGGCAGAAGTCTTATGACGACATGAGATGGAGACCCTTGGAGTTTT
This sequence comes from Viscum album, assembly GCA_963277665.1. Classification (NCBI taxonomy): domain Eukaryota; kingdom Viridiplantae; phylum Streptophyta; class Magnoliopsida; order Santalales; family Viscaceae; genus Viscum; species Viscum album. Next base: position 1,615,353,540 of record OY728137.1, on the reverse strand, counting down.
GTGAGGGGGTTATGTCTTCCTATGGGTCTCACCCCGACGATGATTATAGAGGATTGGTCAGGGCGGTATGCTATTTTTGAGGTTCATCAGACCATTCCAGATCCTTAGTATAGTAGGTGGGTGGCGTACAATTTAGCACATCCCCCATAGATGCACCAGGTGCATAATGTTTTCCGCATGTCTTAGATGAGCAGGTGCGTGCATGATCCATCACACGTTGTTGATTGGTGAGAGCTATACATTGACGATAGGGAAATGTTTGTGGGGTTCCCAAATAGATATAGAGGATCGAAAAAAGAGGGTCCTTTATGGGTAGTCAATTCCTCGGGTGTGAGTTTGGTGGAAACATGATAACCTCCGGGAGAGCACATGGGAGTTGGAGGCTCAGATGCATGCTCAGTACCCACATTTGTTTCCCATGTTTTTTTGTAGCTTTCAGGGATGAAAATACCGAACATTAGGAGAATGTAAATACCTAGAATTTAAATATAACTTTTTTAAAATTATTTAGGATTATTATGAGCCTTTGAAAATTGATGGGACTTGATTCAGAAGCCCATTTTTCCTATAATGAAAATTTGAAATTTTTTTAAGTTACGTTCAGTGAACGTGAGAGTGGGAATTTGTAGCTTCTAAAATGGTGATCAAAATTGAAATATGAGGGCACCGTTGAAGTTTTATCTCTGGGTTTTGCTTGAGGGATGCTTAAAATCGACCGTAGTAGGTCAGGAGAAAAAGATAGTTTTTTGTACTTTTTGAAGAATAATAAAATTACAAAAAAAAAATTTTATTTTTCTACCACCTCTTGAGCGATGGTGGTGGCGAACAAGGAAGTGGTTCGGTATTTATTGAGGGATATTAAATGTCTGGTTACACATCAATAGTGTAACCTCTCTTTATTTAATTAATTTTGTTCATTTATTAAACCAATTAAGGAACCGTTATTTGAAAAAAGAGTTAAACCCTTAATTGATCCAGTTGATTATTAAAACGTGGGCGAATGTAGGGAATTGGTGGATTGTGGGAGAATTCCGGGTGATGAACCAAAGAACTCCGATGAAGCACCAACGATCGATCCCTCCTATGAAGGACTGAGGTTTGGGTGGAAATGTTAGAGGAATCATTCCAAAAACGATGAATTTCGGTGCCTTCATAAATCATGATTTATTCTTCCACAACCACATCATATTCGCTAAAACCGAGGTTGGGGATTTTTTTGTTTAAATTCAATTGAATTTTTTTCTTTTTCTCGTTCATGAAAATAATGGAAAATATAGATAATCCAAAATGAGTTGATCCATGATTCATATGAAATAGCGGGAGGTTGTTGAGGGAAATGAATGAATGGGGTTAATCTTTATATATGATGATTTATTTATTACTCACTTGATATGATGCTAACGCGGAGGGCATAGGCCAAACGAACACGGCCCAGACCCTCCACCACTTCGGTTTTCATTCAGTTTTTTGCGACAGGATTTTCAACTCGATGAAATCCTGAATCTAGGATTCACACAGTGACTTTAACATCCAAGGAGGCCCATATGCGCAAACAAAAGAGAAAATAGACCACCAGAGCTCACCTGGTGGCCCGCAGAAGCACTGCCAGCGCGTGATGGTGGCTGTCGAATTTTGTCAGCCGCGGAGGAGACGTTGTTCTAGGAGGGGTCGTGGAGGGCAGATAGGATGGCCCACCTCGGCCGGCCGTTGTGGCAATAGGGAGTCACTCCATCATGCACCGTAGAAGGATGCTGCTGCATCAAGTTGGGGCGGAGGGTACCCATGACCCACAGGTCTCGCTGATAGGGGGTGGCGCCACGTGGCATGTCGTTACAAACCGAGAAGACAAAATGCCTGCTCGGGGTGGGGAAAAAACCCTTGTGTGGGATACCCAAGTGGGGGTCATGCTGGAATGTGGTCGGGTCGCGCCCAGCCATGGCAGGTCGAGTCAGTCCGCTGCCCTGTGGTGGAGAGCCCGGAGCGACACAACCCACTCAGGACAGCCTAGCCGGTTCGCACTAGGACATGTCAGGTCGACACGATCCGGGTCAGGTCAGGTCGGTCCGACCTTGTCGGACATGACACAAACCCTTTTCAGCCCAGATACGCTTAAAATGTCGTATCTCATAAACCAGATTCTCATTTGACTAACCATATGTCTTAATGAAATCCTAGGAATGAGATGTTTCTTTTGAGATTATCCATCTTATTTTTTATGAAATTTAGAGTACGAACAAGTTGGATCGAACCCAATTCCAAATGGTCCCTCGGAACTAAAGCGCTTATAACTCATAGACCAGGCATCCGTTTGATGATCCGTCTATCATGTTGGAACCCTTATGACTTGAAGGTCCTTTGGTTACTCTATTGTGAAACATCATGGTAGTTTTGGCAAGATAGATATCTTTAGGAGCAGATTATACATAACTCAAGTGCACCGAGTGCATGGAATCTTTTTGCTGGTTTTCTATTGAAGACAAACCTTGTGTGGATCAACATCATAGTGAACCTAAGTAGATTAACATCATAGCGACCCTGTGTGGTTTGGAATCATAGCGACCCTGTGTGGATCAAAATCATTGCAACCCAGTGTGGATATACATTCTATAGACCCAACGTGGATCTGTAGTGCGCGACCCAATGAGGACCAACATTATAGAGGCCCATCGTGGATCAACGACATACGACCCTGTGTGGATAGACAATGGAACAACTTATCCATTGTTAAATAGTGGATATTCCTAATGGAATTAAATGATATAGATTAATACTGGTCCAAAATATTCTTGATCTCTTATTTGTATACTTGGTGTGAGTTGTCTCTACTTTGTGCTTTGTGATTTAGGTCCTGCATTGTGGATTTTTGTTTGTGAAATTCTGGGAGACCTTTGGGGTTCTTAGGGTCCTTACTGGGTATTTTTATACTCACCCCTACATGAGAATTACCTGCACCTTGTTTTGTCTTATGTAGATTACGGGCATCTTGGCTATGAACATAGGATCCAAGACTAGTTGGTACATGAAGGTGATTGGTTTATGTGGAGATCTACGGAGAATGGTTATACCTACCCTTCTTATAGGATCCCTAGTGGACGATCATAGGAGATGGTTTCTATTGTTTTTGTATGTTCTAATTTGGGATTTTATTCTGGATCCTTTACATTCAATAAACACTTTTACTATTGTAGTTTTACTATGGGTTTGGCATCTTGTCGTGTTCTTTGTCTGTGTGTCTCCAGGTTCAAAGGTAGTGCCTTCCCGTTTTAGGAAAATACCTTTTCAGTGCTAGTCGCCAACCTGGCCTATGGAAGGTGGGATTGGGGTAGTCACGGAACAGGCCCCGTGGGACGGGTCGTGACATGATATATACTAATTAGGTTTTATTTTAATATATAAACAAAAATTACGTTATAAATTAAACCTAAGTTAGAGTTACCAAACTGGACAAGGCCAATGAATATTCAATTCAAATTGTCACCAAAATTTGCATGCCCACCATAAATAATTATAATGTTTTTGAAGCATGAATAATATGTTATAATGTGTTTTGAAAATAAACCATCCAAATACCACAAGATTTTATATGATCTCTTCAAAAATCCTTCCTACAAACATATTAAACAAGAAAGGATTCTCATACCCAGATATTTTGGGTCCAGCAACATTAGTAATAAGGGATTTGGGAACCCATATTTTCTTCATGGGTATCCTATAAATAGTATATAATTTATTTGAGAAATAGAATTAATTTGGTCCAAAAAAAGTGAAATAATAGAAAACATTTCATGGATAAAACTTGCAAGAAATATTAAATAATTGGGAATAAAACTATATTTTCCATATTTTGATACAAAATCAAGTTTAGTGATACTCCTCTTTCTTGGTTGGCATACTATTATAGTAGAATATTTTAGATCTACTTGTTTCCTAAAAATTTGAACCACGATGTCTTTACCATGGGTAATATTTTCTAAATTCCCTTTCAATTTCTCATTTTACTATTTAGGATCATTATTTTCCTTGAGCTATTGATCATTTTTTTTCTTTTTCTATAGCATGTTTAGATTTAACAATGGTAGTAAATGATTGGTGTTTCTTTCATTATTATATTCTATCATTTAATTAATTACTATTGTACTCTATCATTTTTTGAAATTCAAACATTTATTCATTTTCCATATTTTCATAATCACCTTCATCTCCAGAATTGTAATCATTATGTTCAGGGGAGTTTTGTGTTACCATAGATGTTTTTTTTCATAAAAAGAAATTTTAAATATTAGCCTTTTCATCGTGATAGGATTTTGAGTCACATGATCTATCCACAGAATCAATTAATGTTGCCTTCATGGCCTTAATATACATTATTTCCTTATCATTTCACTTATTTCTGTACGTTATTTTGGTATAGTCACCCTTTATATGTCCCCTTATTTTTCATTCCTAATAGATAATTTCATTTGAAGTGTCACTTTTTTCCAATCCTTTTTCTAGTGGCCCTTATGGACATACATTCCTCTGTAGTTGGGTATTCTGATGAATTCATTCTTTCTATAAATTTCTTATGCCTTCTGGCTTTTTGAGTTGTCTCTTCCTCACTGTTTGTTGATGAATGTTAATAATTTAACTTTCAGTTTTTTTTAGTTTTTTCCTTCTATTTAGAAGCAATAGATTTGAAAGAATCAAACAAATCATTAATCGTTCTCTTTTTTATTACTTTTTTTCTTCAACGTACATCATCAAATTGCCTATCAGCTCCTTTTCTAGAAACATGCTGATGTCACTGGATTCACAAATTGATACAGAAGTCCCTCTCTATCTATCTAGAAAATATCTGAGTATTCTCATGATTTGTTCCTTGGTAGTCACAGCTCTTCCAAAAGAGATTACAGTGCCCACTATATCCTTAAACCTGAGATATATGTCCAAAATATACTCATCAGGGTTCATCATAAAATTATCATACATAATAGTATATGTGTTAAGTCTCATTTCATTAACAATAGTAGTTCTTTCACGTGAGACAACTATGGTGTCCCAAATTTCATAGACATATTTACAAGTAGATATTTTATTAAATTCCTCATCCCCAAGGGCACAAAATAGATAATTCGGAGATTTTCAATGGCTATTATATGTATTTTTTGTAGATACACTACATGTAGTTCATAGAGTTTTTTTATTTCATATTTGTCTTATACTATTGTCCAAATATCACACCACATACACTCTAAGATCACTTTTATCTTAATCTTCCACTGGGTATAGTTTTTTCTATTAAATTAGGGTAGTCTATTTGTAGAAGAACAATCTAATCTATTATCCATACTGAAAAAAATATTATTATTGAGATAATAATATAGTGGTAATATAAATCATGAGATCTTTAAAACAAAAGTAAATCTGAGTAGAAAATATTTTAAAAAATATTTTAAATGACTTCGTATGATAGAAAATGTTGGTCGAAGTAGGACACTCAAGAGGGGGTGAATTAATTTTTGATGAATATTTCTATTAAAATTTTAATTTAAAATATTCCTACAATTTAAAACATAACAGGACAGTCAATCAAAGTAGTGAATTTATAAGAGTCTGAGTATTCAAATAATTTCTCAGAAGATTGATTATTTCTCTACTGTAACAATATGATATATTGCTACAACATTAGAAACTAATATAATATGCTAGGAAAATTATTAACACTATCCAAGACTAACTATCAATGTGATATTTTTTTTTGAAATACATGTAAAAAAAGAGAAAACTAAAATTGAAAACACATCAGATATAAAAAAAGAGGATCAATCTCAAGTTGAGACTTACTCCACTCCACATATTTATCACCAACCACCAAGCAATCTATATAGATAAAAAGTTTGATCCACACCCTAGATCGGGGTTTACACATTAGTACATAGACTGTACCAGTCCCAAGTCCCCTACCATTATTTATCATGGGAAATAAAATACATACAGAACTCACAAGACCACTACCATAGTTCATCATGGGATAAACAACTATAGAAAGATATTTTTATAATGATATCCGGTATATTCCATGTTCAGTGCATGTGACAATGTGTGTTTTACAGAAAAATGCACACAGAGCTTGAAAATGTAATAAAAAGGAACACAACATTTTTATATATATTAGATAGGATTTATAAGGCACTGTTTGTTATGCAGTTTAGTTCTAGACTCCATGATGTATTATAGTTGAAGTTGGATCCCTAGAAGCAGACACTAAAAACAGAGTGTCTTGGAGCACTGTGTCATGTCTTCCTGGAATATGAGTTGTTCTTCTTCTTAGGTTATGTTGAATGCTGCAGAGATGATATAAATTTGATAGACATCTGTTCTTTGGTACAAAGAAAGTAGGAATGAAGAGTTCCTCATGTGTTCTTCCTTATCTATATTTCTCACATGTTCTTCCTTTATATTCAGGTTTAGTGGGGGTTCTATGGATTTTAACTGTGTATATCCTTTTTTCACACACATATTTCATATTGATTCATTTTCTATTATATTCTTACAGCTCGACAATATGTGTGTTTTAGGATGGTATTTTAACTCAAATTTCTGAAATCCTCATCCAAGATGTCTTCCAAAACCATTAAATTAATCAGTAGTATTAAAACACTCAAAATATGGTTGTTCATAAAATATTAACTAAAATGTAATTTTTTCAGTCTATCAGTGACTCCTTTATTGGTTAATAATTCTATTGGTCTCTCCATGCATCAATGACTCATTGCTTCAGTGAATAATTTTAGCAATGTCTCCTTCTGTCGGACTTTCCACACATTGGTGAGTCCTCACATTATTAGCAATATGTGTGGGTAACACTATTACATAGGTAGCAACTATGCATCACTAGCACCATGCCTCAGTAGCAACTATGCGTCGATATCCCCAAGTGTTGGTAGAACCTATGTGTCGGTAGGTCCTTGCATTGGTAGGTCATTTCATCAGAATGTACATTGCAATGTTATGTCCTTTCCTCGGTATGAAAATTGTATTATCAGTGAATGGTTAGAAATATCGATGAGAAATTCTATATTTCGTTATTAGAGACTCTATTATTTGTCGGTGTCAGTCTGTCATACTTATAATATATTTCTTCTTGGGTTGTCTTAAAACATAGATATTATCAGAATGTGTTAAACATATATATTTTTATATAAAATCATAATTACACATATTAAAACCTAAATAAACAGGATGGAAAGGATTAGGCTTCATTAATAAAACATGATATGATTTTTGATTATTAAAACTACAGAGGGTGGCCAACAATATCTTTTGGGCCATTAATTATTTCATATTTAAAATCAGAATATTGGATAAATCTATTTTTTGATGACTAATAATCTATTTAACTCTTATTAATGAGCTTCCTTATATCATATTCCAATTTAATATATTAATACACTATCTCCAATATACTTGGTTCAGGTTATCCATAATGAATGGACTATTTTTTAGAACTATGTGTCTCATGATTCCTATTAAAAATGATATATATTAATGCATGAATTACATATCCTAGTTCGATTAGTGGGCCTACAAACCATTATTTTATTTATATTTCATATAATCGAATCTATGTACACCTCCCCATGAGTATTTCAATTCAACAACAAACCTTCATACATTTTATGTTTTTTTATTCCATTTATATTTACAAATAATCTCATCATTGGTCAAAGGAGTGGGATCATAGACCCTAAAAATATTGAACTAATATAGAATGGCCATTATCCCCATCTCTAATTGGTACTAATTATAGGACCATAAATTAAAAATCCAAAAAAGACCAAAAATATTCTTATGTTGGAAACTCGTGAAAGGGTCCTAGTAAAATAGAATGGCATTGCACGTTGAAGAATAAATTTTAATATCGTAGAAAATAAAGTAACTGTAGAAAAAGGAAAAAACACTAACAATTGGGTGATATTTATTTGGATCAATTAAATGAAATTTTTCTATATCTAGAAAACATGTTCGAAGGATAGGATATATTGGATGTCCCATTTCACCTTCATGTTGGATTAAGAAAATTCATGGGTACATTTTCATTCATGAAAATATCACCTCTTCACATTGAGTATATCACCTTTATTCTTAACAATCTAATGTTATATCTCGTTTACCTGATTATTTTATCAATAAAAAAGTGTAATAACCATTAGTGTTCTCAAAACATTCTTGATTATTATATCCATTACGAAAATAATTTAGAAAACTGACGTTATAAACATATACAACTTTACATTTCCCAAGTCAAGACACATTTCATGGAAACCAATAACATGTTTTGATTGATCATCTTAGTTCACCAATTCTTTAAGTCAATCTTAACTATTTTCTACATTGATATTAATATACCCCAATAGAAGAGAAATTATTTTAAATTCAACTCATAAAAATAACATAAGAGACACATAGTCCTCATCGTGTGACATTAATTAAAATTTTATGATAGTACTAGCTTCACGACCACAAAATGACCACCTTTTTATTTGGATAATCTATATCAGTCCTAGCCCCCATATCAACTCATGGTATCACAATGAACATAATTTATATATTTTCTCACTCATGGTTTTAGTCTAATATATGCGATATTGAACATTAATGGTAGGATGTCAGATATTTTTTTCCTTAAATTTGATCAACCAGTCAGGCTGAGCGTAATGGAATTATATTGTGTTCACTATATCTTTTTGATTATTTTATTCATGAAATTGGACTATCATTCACATTGTGTTTTCATGACTTAAGTTGCAACATAGAATACCTCATCATTTTTCAGGAAAAGATGCCTTCCCATACACATCAGTTACATTATTTGACATGGATGAACAAATACTACCAATGGATACCCAAAATTACTATCCATTCCAAGAACTCTTGAATGGATACCTATCAAAATTTATATTCTTCACTCTCTAGAAGTGTACCCCACATATCATAGTCAAAATTTTATTAATTAAAAATGTTTATTATATAAAATAGTCCTTGTTGAAAACCCAAAATGAGTGGCCATAGATAAAGATATATTTCATCCCATTAGAAATTCCCATCAAGGGATTGAGAAAATTATAGGTATATATGGATAAATATTTGGGCGACCAAATTTCAATTATCATAAAAGAAAATTTTTTTCTCCAGGTCATTTGACATAGGAAAAGGTCAGGGAACCCTTACATAATAATGGTAAAAATTCAATGACACTAATCCTTAAAATAATATTATATTTCTGATTTAGCATGTTCTAAATTAATACAGTGTTTTTTACCCTATTTTTAATAACCTATGTGGTTGAGGAATAAATCTTTGATACATTCCCACAAGAACAAGGTTATCTATTCATGATTTTTTTGTAAAATGAAAATTATTTCATTCCAATATATGAGTTAGTTTTATGTAGGTGACTTCATCTTAGTGTACAAATAATCCTATACAAAAAAATACCCCACTATATGTAAGATATTTTTACATGTAGTGCATTATAAAAAAAATGTTTTGATCTATTCCTCTTCTCAAAGGATATGTAGTGATGTCAAAATATATAATCTTTTATTCTACTTATATTTACAATTTCATATTGTTCCAGACCCTATCCAAGAAGTTATCTTTTAATAATTTATTATATCAATTCAATGAGTTTAGGAACTCATCTTATAATCTTAAGACTTGATATGAGACCCTTTTTTAGAATGAATCCACATAGGACAACCAACTGAAAAACAACATTAAGTGTTCATGTCATTCTGAAATGTAATATATGTTACATTAGAGTTAGATTATTTTTGTTCCATACAATTACTATTATATGAGGAGTTAATTTTGATCCACTAAGTAATTTTTGGAACACATTTTTCATTATAATTCCTACAATCATCACTCATTAAATAAAATACATTTTTTAGATGATAATATGTCATTGCATGAAGAATTGGTGAATTTTTTCTCAATTTGTCACATTATTGATCACATAATAAGGGATAAATATAATTAAAAAATCAAATTCTAGTGACAAAGTGATGAGAGGAACCCTCTCTATGTAGTTTTTGGATTTCACACAATAATTAATAAATGTTTTTCATTGATCTAAACCCCATTTTGATGGATTTAGGCCTTATATTGGCATCAATAAATACATACTAGTTGATGGATACCATATCCAAGTGATTGACTCATCATAAAACATCGATTTTTCTTTTTCTTGAGAAAAAATATATATTTCATGAAATGATATGAAACTTTATGTAGTGCTTAAAATTGACATGAAAAAAATAATGAAAATGAAAATGTCACAAATATCTTTCTCATGTACAATGTGATTATTTCATGGATGGTCTACTTAATTCTATGACACAAACCGGGGTTAGATCCGCAACTATCCCAAGCATTCCTCCTTTTTTCCATGGTTGGTGATAAGAGACAAAATTCATATCCTAAATAGTAGGACTTTTCCTAATGAACCTATTTGATGAAACCCATCCATATCAATGAATAATTCACTATAACTAATAATGGAAAGTTGATATAGCTAGAATATAAATGAAAAAAGAAAAAACTATGGGGTATATATAAATACTATAGTAGAAAATGAAAAGTAAATGGGTCAACAAACAAGATGAACAAAATATATGTCCCATCCGAATAAAAATGTAATGCAGATCTACCAAGAGAGCCCAACTCCTGATCTCCATTAATTGACATATATATGCGAAAAAAAAGAAACCAAGTGTCAATAATATCATCTGTAGTCACTATCTACATGTCCTTTGTCTTCATAATACACAACACATGTGGGAAATTTTGATGTACGTGTGAGTGAATACATTCCCAGTAGGACAACCCAAATGTAGTTGCATATCAATAAGAGACGTGGTTGGAATAGGTAGTAAACATATTAACAAAATTATAGAGAGTAAAAACCTCTAATAACATGGGTATATATATATATATGCTCATGACAATGAACCCCAAGCAAGATAGAATGTAATATTCATCTCACATCACTGCCTTGGAAAAAGTTGAAATAATTTCATAGGTTCCATCAACGTTTCTCATCATCTAACATGTCAACCCAATTATGTAATTAGGTGGAGGCCCACAACACTCCACGGTGTCAAATAGTCAAAATAGAATTATTACCAAATCGAGGACTTCTGTTCTACCGCATGACGTGGTTCCACTAAATATGAATCTGCAGTGGTCTTGTGACCCGATGCATTAGTGGGGTTCCACTCTCTATGTAGAGGGACCACTCCTTGGTGCCTCAGGGGGATTCAACTTTGGTGGTATGAGGACTCTCTCCCTATCTAATAGGGTAGTTCCACTTGGAAGATAAGGGACTTGTGCCCCGGTATGTCCTGTGGTACCACATTGGTGTTACAAGAATTTGTGCCCTATCTGATAGGGTGTTCCACATGGTAGATAAAGGACCCATGAAATATTATGTTAGGGTGGTTCCACTCTAGTTTCATGAAGACCCAACACTATCTGATTGGGGGTTACACTAAGTAGGTTGAGGGCCCGTACTCTATTCTGTTAGAACGGGGTTCGACTATAGGGTCCTAATGACCCACACACTATCTGATAGGGGTTCCACAAAGTAGAGAGTGTCCCATACCTTAGTCTATTAGGGTGGACCCACTTTATTTTCTTTGGTGGTCATATTACCTATCGCTGTCAACTTTGAGTACAACCTAATATAGTTTCACACCAAGAATATTATCACATTGATTTTTGAATGACACTAAAAGGGCCAAAAATATATTATATTAAAAAATAAACTATATATTTGATTCTACGTTTCCAAAATAAAATTCTAACTAAAGTAGATAAGATGGGATGATGTTTTTATATAATGAAATAAGTGGTACATAGAGTGTGAGGGGACCCACATGGCATGTGGTCCCATTCCATCACCCAGTTATGTCTCAGAAGGTACATGTATTTCAATATATGTTGGAATATAAGACTTACAAGGGGTATACACCTTGTTTAGAATCCACTCGGGGTTATTCTCGTACTATCTATATGTGAATGTGTACATGAGTACATGGTGTAACCCTAACAGTTCCAATGTACTTTGGTACACAACATACACCTCTCCATTTCATCCAGCATGGGGTCATTCATATATAATCCACAAAACGATAATTCCACCTAATGAGAGATACATGGTGTGTAGGTTGGATACATTCCCTTCAATCCTTAACTTTTCAAAAAAAACCTAACCAGTGGTATCCTATTGGTCACTCCCCATGTGATATTTGGAACTACATGGCTTCTAGTCAGTGGTTTTTTCATAAGATTAGATATATGGCCGCATGAACTAGATCCATATCCCCTTTTACTGATATTATGTCACGCCCCGACCCTAGAATACCTAGAGCTGGTGCGTTTATAATCATGGTGTGTCTTTTATTCATAAAAAATATTGATGAATTAAATATCACATTCCATACCGAGGATCTTTGCGGATTAGGTTCTGGAAAAAACTAGATATAAATATTATAATAATTCAATACTGAATGGAAAAAACTCCATAAAGTAGCCACCACAGATCATTACTCAATTCAACTAAACCTGTTAAAATAAATTAAAAACAGAGGGTGTTAACGCGATTTCCCATTAAGGGGGTTTAAAAATAAATATAATATTTCAAGAAAAACCTTTTAAAAACTTCCACTTTTAGAAATATTCATAAAACATTTTCTAATATGTAAACTGCAATACATTCTTCTCAATGTTAACAGATTTTCTAGGTTTCCAGTAAAAATTTTAACTAATCAATAGTTAATAATACTATACTATGTGTAGAATTCAAGGGTGTAGGAATATAATTTATTGATAAAAAAATACTATATGATCAGAGTTGTGCATAATCAACATCACCATTAATTTATCACATAAAATGAACATCATAAAATTACTGGTAAACTACTATCATTTGTATTAAAGATCAGAAGATGATTGATGGATAAACATCATGCCATTGTTATTTACTTCTTTTGATACTCATAAGTAAGGCTCTCAACCAAGTATATTCTTCAAGTCGAATAATCACTTGGTTGGTTATATACTAACCCATAGTGAGGTAATGTATAATTATAGACTATGTTAAGGCCCCATGCCATGACATAATTTGTCTCATGAGAACTACCAATGAATCATGGGGCATTCATTAATCAGTCGCAAACTCTTAGGGATTTTAATAATCAGTTCCCAACTCGTTGTGCTTTCATTACCTGGTCCCCAACCCGTAGTTATTTCATTAACCGATCCCCAACTCGTAGGGATTTCATTAACCGGTCCCCAACCCATTATATAATATGTTCAATACATTCCTCATATGTCCAGTAAGGTCATATATTAAATGTTTCCCATACAACAATAAATATTTAATTTCGTATCTCATATATTCATGGTGTCCCATACCAGTTTGAATATTTAATTTTGCTTTTCATATTATTTAAGGTTCCTCATACAATGTTGAATAAATTAGTTCTTAATCCAAAAATATTCATTACAGTTATTCATTCATTAGCAATAACATATATAATGTAAATCATGCATTAATTTTCAATACAAACAATTGTATGGTTATAACAAATTAATCAATGACATGTATGGATAGGCAGACATACTATAGCACATGTTATGATAACCATGTCATATAAAATAAATAATTATCCAATTTTTGTCACATAAAATGATAACACAGAAATTCTAAAATCCTTATTTCATGAAAATAGACATTTTATATTATAAATTATCTAATTATGAATTTATGATAGTGGTCATTTATATTTAAAACATACACTGATAAATGGACATGTCTAAAAAATAAATAATCTTCAGTAGCTAAAGCATTTATTGTGGAAGATTCTCTATGAATTTATGTGCAATATCATAGAAGGGAAACCATTGCTTCATGTGAACCATTCATGAATAAGAATGTAAATAATCGTATTTCCCTACATGTTCTTATTCATGTATATGTATTCATTTATAATATAAAGACTATAAAAACCTTCTAAAAATAGGAATGCATGCATGTAATGTCAAATGTATTAATAAGGTGATGTCTTCCTTTAAATTTTCTAGTCACACAATAACAAAACAAGGTTTTGATATTGATTGAAAATATAAAACCACATCATGTGTACTGAATAAAATTATTTGAAACCATGTGAACAGAATGTGTATAAATGAAGACATTCTTTTCTGTAAGTGTGGTTATAATACCTGAATTTGCGGGTTTGAAAAAAATATATATATAACCATGTAATCATAATGTGTATACATGGGACATTCACGACCAAATCAATGTTTAATAAGTCTTTAAGAATATTGTAAAACTCACAATTAAAATTTAATCACCAAAAATTGGTTTTATGAAAACATAATTATGTTTATGATTAAAACCCATAGGTATATACATAAAACTGTATATATATAGTCCAATTATACAAAACCAAAATGAATACATACTTGTTTTACATGTATAATATAATGTATATTTCCAGCATTGGAAAAATTCATGGAAAATGTTGGTTTGTTTAATATTGATCATAATTATATACATATATCTATATATATATATATATTTGTATAATCTATTTAAACACAACATGAATGTATTAATCATATATATATATAATATATTTTCACCATTTGAAAAATACATAAACAAAACTGTTTTGTTTCATAATAAACTCACATATATATATATACATTTATATATATATACAAAAGTGTATATATGGATTTTACATAAAAAATGAAAACTGAAAAATAACAGATACTATTTCAATATGTTTTAAAAAACAGGATTTAAACAATGATAAACTGCACTTATAAGACTTAAAAACCAGTTCGAAAGGGGGCTTATACAAACTGTATGACTATATAGGTATATAACTATATATACAAAGTGTGTATATAGGGTTTTCACAAATAATACAAGGTATATTAATCCTATAAAATTCAATAACATTAAACATAAATTGATAAGAAGAAAATAATCCCTTACACAACCTTAAATAAAACATGATTTGTAAAATTAAAATGAACTCTTACGGCATAACACAACTTTGATAATTTCTAACTCATTACAAATTTGAAAAACTGATACCATAGTTGATAATAAAATTTCCAACATTACAAGTCTCTCGCCATAAACATAAATTGATTAGAAGAAAATAATCCTTTACACAAATATAATTTTGGTTCAAATATTATTTGACAGAATAGATATTAGAATTCCATTACCATTAATTGTCGTGAAGAAATGTTTGAATGAAATCATGTTGCCTTGGACTCACAGGACTACATGTTTATTTTTCCCATTGCAAAATCACAGAAGTGTTTATAGGTGTAGTGTTAGAAATAAGAATGTCACGCTAGAATAGCAATCTGATGATAAAGATGCAGACTACCAATTTTTTATATTCATGAAATCATGAAAGAAGATTCATCTGATAGAAAACAATATAATGATATTGACATAGACAATAAAAAATGATGTTGAATATGACAGATGAACAAATCATCGGACCCAAAACAAGACGACAAGAAAAATATTAGGACCAGGAATTGAATAAAAAACCATGGCCTATTATAATCTGAATGAAAAAACATTCAACAGTCCAGTAACATTCCAATCCATATTCATAATCAAAAGGTCAAATAGAAAACAACAATTGCATGAAATTGATTTCATTAGAGAGAAGATAATAAATATTCAGGATTCCATATTTACAATTAGAGGTAGTGTCAAAAAATAAAATTGGACAAAAAACCTAAAAAGGGAAACATGGAACCTACCTATCAATATAGAAAACTAACAGAGAACTATCTTTCCACAAATCCAAACCCTGACCTGAGATCAATCCACTCAGGCCAACAATTTTGTTCGCCGGTCTTCATTCTGGATGAAGTTGCATTTGTGGCTCAACCTTGATCTCCACATCGTATGCGCCTCCACTCGACCAAACCTCGAATACGTCACAAGAACTCAATTTCGAGCCTCCTCTTCTCATGATCCTCCCTTGTTGCACGACCTCCAACCCGAACGCCTCTCAAAGACCCCCGCAACGGCGAACCGGCTGAAAACCACGGTGTCCTGCCTGACTCTCATTCTCTCCCTCTTTGCATCACGACACCCCCACCTATGGAACCCTCTCTTTTCGTCCCCTCCCCCAATTTTTATTCAATTATTATTATTATTATATCATAACCTTTAATTTTTAAATGGATATTTGATTAAAATGTAATGCATTTATAAAGTAATGATTTTATAGAAAAAATTTATTTTTTCAAAACTATCATATATTTATATATCATATCGTTTGAAAATAAAAATCTTAATTATATTTGTTTAAAGAACCCTAAATTATAATCATTCAATTTATAAACAAAATAACACTCAGATATGTACAATTTTAATCATTCTATTAAAACAGTTATATTATATATTTATAATTTTATTAAACAGAATTCAAAATGTTAATAATGTTATAAAACTTTAATTTAATCAAATGTTATAATCTAATAATTATTATATTACATTACATATATATATGTATCATATTCTCAAAAATATATAAAACCCATATTTTATTCATTTATTTAATATTTTTCCACACAAATTAAAATAATGCACTTTTACCAAATAATGTCATTAAAATGTATTAAAAGTACTAATTTTCAATGTAATGTATAACCTCAATAGAAAATTATAATTTTATAATAGTCTTATTTTTATATCATAATTTCATATAATTCCAAATCAAGTATACATATGTATATATATATATATCATATTTTGAAAATCAAAAAACAAATTGGCTATATTCATATATTAGTATAATTATTATTCAAAATATTATATTAAATAATAATTTTCAAATAATAAATTCAGTTTAATTAAAACAGTTATCATAAATTATTCTTTCAATAATGTGAGATAATATTTACTTTGAAAATTGTATTTATAATAAAATAATATTAATATTAATTATTTATTTAAAGAAAAACGCCATAAAATGTTTAAATTATAAATATATCCATTAAATAAAACACTAACAGTGGCCTGATTTTAAAATCAAATGGTCATAAAAAATAAAATAAATGTCATGTATTTCCAACGGTAAAAAATACCCTTATAAATACATGTTCAGGGTATTTCATATCTTTAAATTCGTTCGGCTTACAATGATAGTTCTCTATATTCCTTGGATGGTTATTACATGTGTCATTCTTCTAGAAATCATATTCTTTACTACAATCGATCCATGGGATGAGGGATACCATCCTGGTCTTATTGTTGTGTTATGAGGTCTTCTAATGGAGCTTCTCAGATTTTCCATTAGTTTTCTAGGCTAGCACCGGTATCTTGGCCTTGTTGAAATGTAATCTTTCAGTGTTTTATTCAATAAAATATTTTTGGTTTTTCATTTACATATATTACTTGGATATTACAGAAATTAAGTAAGTTAAAACAATTAAAAATATTATTATGACACATATAATATGTACGTGGTGTCCCAATATCTCCCTTTCAAAAAATTATGTCCTCGCAATTTCTTCGTGCCCTTAAGCTTCCCATTACCAACCCACATACATCACCCTTGATGCCCCTTCATCATGTCCACCACCATCGAAGATTTTCCTGGTAGGTCCTTTTGGATAGATTAATCTCCAAACGTTCTTAAACTCCTCTATTTAATTCTCCTAGAAACGCCTCTCACGAATTTAGTGGAACTCATGCGGGAAGCAGTAGGTCCTCGAAAGGGTGGAATATGAGGTGTAGAGTTCGGAGATATCAGAATGTACGGGGTTCTGATTGACCAAACAGATGACTTGGTATTCTAAAAACCATATGTTATAAAGCCTCTCATGCCTTCTGAAACTCAATACTTGAAGCATATAGGATGCAGGGGTCTCCCTCATCTACAGCTTCTGGAAACATCTATAGGGCCAGATAACCCTCATATAGGGTGATACACAAGAAGAGGCCTTCATAGTACATTCCTTTGTGTGCATAAAATGAAAGTTGTGCTCGCGCCATGAGGTAGTAAATGTGACTCAGTCCTTTATAATGTCTATATATATTTGGGATGTCAGACACTTGATAAAGGTGTTTACATGTTAACCACAGGTTCACAAATGGTTGTTATGTCTACGAACATGACTTGACAATTATGCATTTTAGTAATTCAGTGGAGAGAGAAAAAATAGTCGTTTCGTCTTCCATCATGAAATTTTAATATATAATTCTATATAGTAAGACATAATTAAATTTTTAGCATTGTTTTAATATTCCAAAGCGGTCTAAACCGATCCACTAATACAAACTATTTTTCCCCGATCCTAAAAGCATGGAGCTGGGGGGGTTAATAAATATGGTGTGTTATTTTTTTTCATAAAAAATGTTTATGAATAACACATTAGGTTCCATTGAGAAGATCTTTGGAATTTAGGTTCTGGAAATCCATATACGAATATTACAATCCTTCAATATTGAATGGAAAAGACTCCACAAAGTAGCCACCGCACAACAGAAGTCAAATATACTAAACCTGTAAAAATAAATTGAAAACATAGGGTGAGCACAAGAATTCCCGATAAGGGGATTTAAAAATAAATATCATATTTCAATTAAAACCTTTTAAAAACTCCCCCTTTTTAAAATAACCAAAAATTATTTTCTTATAATTAAACCGCAATACATGCTTCTCAATGTTAATAGAATTTCAAGGTTACCAGTTAACATTTTAGGGAGAATTAAAAGGACTATGAATGAAACCCATTTCAAACATGGGGATTATTATAAGTAATTCATGTTGTGTAGTATATAAATCAATAGTAAATAATACTATAATATGTGTTACATGAAAGGGTGTGAGAAGAAAACTTGTTATGGAAATACTACATGATCAGTGTTGCGCATAATCAATGTCACAATTAATTTATCCCATAAAATGCACATCATAAAGTAACTGGTATACTACTATCATTTGTATTAATTCATATAATATTAGTGCTAGATAAACTTCATGTCGTGTGGAATTTACTTCATCTGATACTAATTAGTAAGGCTTTCAACCATGTATATTCTACTAGCTGAATAATCACTTAGTTGGTCATATACAAGCATACAGTGAGGGAATGTAAAATTCCAGACTATTTCAAGGCCTCATTCCATGAACTACTTTGTCTCATGAAACAACCAACGCATCATGTGGATTTCATTAACCGATCCCCAACCCATAGGCTTTCATTAACCAGTCCCCAAACCGTAGGGATTTAGTTAATCGATCCCCAACTCATAGGGCTTTCATTAACTCGTCCCCAACCCATAGGGATTTCATTAACCTGTCTTCAACCCATTATATACCGAGTCCAATAAATAAATCATATGTCCAGTAAGGTCATTTATTTAGAGTCCCAATCCACATTGAATAATTTAGTTCTTAATCCAAAAATATTAATATCAGTTATATTCCATTCATTAGCAATTACATATATAAATTGAATCATGCATTAATTGTCAATACTAACAATTGTATGGTTAAAAAAAATTAATCAATGACATGTATGGATAGGCATACATACTATAGAGCATGTGCTGATAACCAAGGCATATAAAATAAATGATTATCCAGGTCTTGACTCAAAAATGATAACCCTTAAATTCTAAAATCTTTATTTCATGAAAATAATCATGTTATATTCCAAATTGCATAATTTTGAAATTATAATAGTTTTCATTTATATTTAAATCAAAAGCTGATAAATGGGCATTTCTAACAAAAATAAACATCGATAACTAAAATCATTTATTTTTGCAGATTCTCTTTGAATTGAGGGCAATAGGATAGCTGGAAAACAATTGTTTCATATGAAGCATTCATTCATAAGAATGTAATTAAAAATATTTTCCTACATGTGCTTATGGTTTTATGTTTATTCATTCACAATATAAATACTATTCCAACCTTCTATAAATAGGAATGCATGCATGTAAAGTCAATTTAAATAACGACGATTCCTTTAAAAAATTTAGTCACACTTGAACAAAAGAAGGTTTTGTTATTGTATGCCAATACAAAACCGCATCATGTGTATATTATATAATTATTTAGAACAATGTGAACACAAAGGGTATAAATCAATACATTATTTTGTGTAATTTCTGTTCTCATACATATCAATGTGAGATTAAAAAAATTATATATAACAGTGTAAACACAAAGTGTATACATGGGACGGTCACAACCAAATCAAGGTTTAATAATTCCCTTCGAATATTGTACAACTCACAAACATAATTTAATCACAAAAAATTGGTTTTATGAAAACATAATACGATTTACGATTAAAACACATAGATATATACATATAACCACACACGCACACACATATATATGTATATATATATATATAGTCCAATTAAACAAAACAAAATTGATTTCATACTTGGATTACATGTATAAGAAAAAAAATATTTGGATCATTTGAAGAACTCAAGGAAAATGTTGGTTTGTTTCATATTGAAAATAAGTATATAAATATATCCATATATATATATACATATTTATAATCCATTTAAACACAACATGAAAGGATGAATACATGATTTTCATTTATATATATATAAAAATATACTTTCAACATTTGAGAAACACATATTCAAATCATGGTTGTTTCATAATCAACATATATATATATATACATATATCAATTTACAAAAATGCGTATATATGGATTTTATATAACAAAATAAAAACATAAAAATAACACATACTTTTGCCATGCGTTTTTTAGAAAATACACGATTTAAACAATGATAAAAACACTTAGAAGACATAAAAAATTGTTCGAAAGGGGGCTTATATAAATTGTAGGACGATATATGTATATAACCATATATACCAATTGTTTATATAGGATTTTAAAAAATAAGGTAAGGTATATTAAACCCTTACAAGACAATAACCTTAAAAATAAATTCATTATATGAATATAATACCTTACACAACCTTAAATGAAAGGTGATTTGTAAAATTAAAATAAACCCTTACGACTGAAAAAAACCTTGCAAAATTATAACTCATTAATAATTTGAAAATCATAAACCATAGTTGAATATATAATTTTAACTCTTAAATGCCAATCAGCTTAAAATAATCCCTTAAACAATTATACTTTGGGTTGAAAAATAATTTGACAGAACATATATAAGAAATATATTGCAAATAATTTTCATGAAGAAATGCATCAAAGAAATCATATTGCCTTGGACTCACAGGACTGCATGTTTCTTTTTCCCATGGAGTAACCACAGAAGTGTTTATTGGTATGGTGTTATAAATAATCATCTCAAGCGTGCATAGCAAGCCTATGATAAAGACGCAGACAACCAATTTTTTATATTCATGAAATCGTGAAAGTAGATTCATCTGATATACAACAGTATAAGGAAATTGACATAGAAAATTCAAAACAATGTTGAACATGACAGAGGAACAGATCAGTGGACCCGAAACAAACCAACAAGGACACTAGTAGGACCAGGAATAGAATCAGTCACCATAACCTATTATAATATGAAAAAAAATCCAACGGACTAGATTCATTCCAATCCATGTTCATAATCAAATGATAGAATATAAAACAACAATTTCTTAACAATGAATTCAATGGAGAGAAGAAAAAATATATTCGGGATACCACATTTACAATAAAAGGTACTGTAGATAAAGAAAGTCAGGCAAAACACCTAAAAATTGGAAGGCGGAACATACCTATCAAAGAAGACCACGAAAAGGGAACCAATCTCACGGCAAATCAAAACCCTAACCTGAGCTCGATCCACTTAGACCGACCACATCGGCCGCCGGTCATCATTCTGGATGAAGCATCATTCGTAGCCGAAACCTAATCTCGACATCATCTGCATCTCGACTCGACTGAACATCGAGAGCATCACACGAACCTGAAGCCGAGCCTTCTCTTCTCTAGATCCTACCTGGTATGACGACCTTCGACACGGACCCCCTAGAAGACCCCCTCAATGACAAACCGGCTGAAACCCTCAGTGTCCCTCTCGACTATCCCTCGCTCCCTCTTTGCGTCGCAACGCGGCAAATTTATCTGGGGGGTCAATTTTTATTATTTTAATGGGATAGGGTAGAAAATATTTAGGAAAATGGGTGCCTTTAGCGCCACTTCAAGTGGCGCTATTCAAAGAAATGAATAGTGCCACTTGAAGTGGCGCTAAACTATTTTTTTTTAATTTTTTTTATTTATTAATTTTTATTTACTATAATTAGATAATTTTTATATTTATTATAATTATTATATTTATAATTATTATATATTCAATATAATATTAATTATAAGATTATAATAAATTTATAATTATAAATATAATAATTATGATAAATATATAAAAATAATAAATATATAAATATAGTAAAAACAAAAATATAATAATTATATAATTATAAATACAGTAAATACAAAAATATAACAACTATATAAATATATTTAAAGTTATAAATGTAATAAATATAATAAATGTAGTGTAAATGTAATTATATATTTATGTATACATTACATATATATTTTCGCATTGTAAATATGCAATTTTAATTATATATAATGTATAATTAATATATGCCTAGAATAATTATTTATTTTAATTATATATTTATTATATTTATTGTTATTAGTATATATGTATACATTATATAATTATATATATATATATATACATTATATATATTTTTTACATTATAAATATGTAATTATAAAAAATATGTAATTATAATTAATATATGCCTATAATAATTATTTATTTTAATTAAATATTTATTATATTTAGAGTTATAAGTATATATTTATAATATTTATAATTATAATTATATATTTATTATAATTATATAAATATAAATAGAATAAATATATAATGTATATATAAAGATAGAATAATTTGTAATAATCAAATATTAATAATAAATAATTTGTAATTTAATTAATGACAATTAATTATTTATAACTAATTTATAATTATAATAACTTATAATTATAATAATTTGTAATAGTTACAAATATAATTACTTATAATAATTTGTAATAATTGTATTTTACACATATAACAAATAGTTAAAAACATGGAATTTCATAAAAAAACATCGACGAGAACTATTTTTTAAGAAATCAGACACTTATTTGAAACTTAAAAATGTTTCAAATACTTGTCTTTGAAAGACTATAATAGATAAACTATAACACCGATATAGATTAGACTTTAGTCATTGATTAAACATATAATAAATATTTGAAAACATAATGAATTTAATGAAAAATGTTGAGAAAAAATAATTTATAAGATTTCAATTTGAAAGACTATAAAACATAAACTATTACACGGATATAACTGAAAAATTAAACATTGATGAAACATATAATTAATATTTGAAAACAAAAGGAATTTCCAAAAAAAATGTTCGTGAAATATATCATTAATTATTAAATTTAAAATAGAGAACTTTAAAACAGAATAAGGGTTTTAGATAAAACAGTAAGTGTGTCTTTCTCCACTCTCACTCGGAGGTTTACCATGGACGTCTCTCCTTCGTTGAACGGTACGAACCAAGGGGCGTCCGAATTGGGGGGTTAATTTGGATATGTGATTGATATTTCGGTAAAAATGGGGGTCTGTCCAGATTTAATGAAACTGAATTGAACAGTTAAACTGCATGCAAGACACTGTGGTGGTGTTCCCCCCAAAATGAAAGGCGACCTCAACCTTTCTTGGTATCCAGTATAGATTTTGATATCCAATTCAATGCAACAAATACCAAAACTTCCACAATAACACACCATTTCTGGTATTTGTTGCAGTGAATTGGATATCAAAATCTATACTGGATATCAAGAAAGGTTGAAGTCGCCTTTCGTTTTGGGGGGAACACCACCACAGTGTCTTACATGCAGCTTAACTGTTCAATTCAGTTTCGTTAAATCTGGACAGACCCCCATTTTTACCGAAATATCAATCACATATCCAAATTAACCCCCCAATTCAGACGCCCCTCGGTTCGTACCGTTCAACGAAGGTGAGACGTCCATGGTAAACCTCCGAGTGAGAGTGGAGGAAGACACACTTACTGTTTTATCTAAAACCCTTCTACTGTTTAAAAGTTCTCTATTTTAAATTTAATAATTAATGATATCTTTCACTAACATTTTTTTTTGGAAATTCCTTTTGTTTTAAACAATTTATTATATGTTTCATCAATGTTTAAAGTTTCAGTTATATCCGTGTAATAATTTATGTTTTATAGTCTTTCAAATTGAAATCTTATAAATTATTTTTTCTCAACATTTTTCATTAAATTCATTATTTTTTCAAATATTTATTATATGTATAATCAATGACTAAATTATAATCTATATTGGTGTTATAGTTTATCTATTATAGTCTTTCAAAGACAAGTATTTGAAACATTTTTAAATTTCAAATAAGTGTCTGATTTCCTAAAAAATAGTTCTCGACGATGTTTTTTATGAAATTCTGTTTTTTTAACTATTTGTTATATGTTTAAAGTTTCTGTTTTTTATTCGTTTCATAGTATATATTTTATAGTTTTTCAAAGCCACGTACTTGAACCATTTTTAAGTTTCAAGTAGGTGGTTTTGAAAGCTTATAGATTACTTTTCACTAACAATTTTTCTGGAAAATCATTTTGTTTTAAACTATTTATTATATGTTTAATCCATTTTTTTCGGCGTACGTGTCGCTCCGGTGTCCTATCAACGGGATACTCTGCGACTGGTGCATCTGGTGCCTCCTCATGATGCTGTGCAGAGGGCTGACCAAAATCATGCATGGATGACTGCCCAAAATCATACGTGGATGACTTCCCATAATCATGCGTCGAGCCATATGGTCCTGAGGCTCCTAAAAATGGTAGAAATGGCATACTGAAGAAGTCCTCGCCAGGAGGAGAGGGGGTTGCCACAAGCTGTGTCACCTGATCTAGCTCGTAGTCCATAGTAGTCATCGGAGATGATAGATGTGGTCTATAAACGTCTCCCTGTTGTGCAACCTCATCAATAAGTTGGGCCTGATCATCTCTATGTGGTGCTTCCACATCTGCAGGAGGTGCTCTCAGATGTCTATCTCGCCGCCTCTACCCCTCCCGAGGTCCTCGTCTCCGTCTCTCAGCTGGCGGTGGTGGTGGCGGTACATCGTCATCAGCAGGCATAGCAAGTACATCATCACCCCCACCCTCAGGAGCTCCAGCTGGAGGATATGGATCAGGATATACCTGTGGCTCCTCGTCATAAAAACTGTCTCGTATCATCCGGAGATGGTCGTAGAGAGCCAACACATCTCGATGAACTACATCACGTCTAATATATGCCTCCTCATGAGGATGTGTGATATGTTCAAGATGATCAATGTTGTCTGTCTGAAAATGAAATGACATTCAAATTAATACCATAAAAGAGTTAAACAAATATAATATATCTTAATAAGTTTACCATCTGCTGAATGCCAATCCCCTGACATGTAAGATGCATGATGGTATGACGTCGATACCAATCTGCATAATCCCCCTGGGCAGATAACTGATACTGTGCTATGGGATATCCATATCGAGAAATACCATATCGGTCACGCGCGTCCCACAACTCAATATGAGATGCATGAAACTGCCGCCAGTTCGTCGGCTGTCTACCTGTAAGTACAATCGAATGCAACCCCTCTGGTTGTCCTAGTGCCATCGGTATATGCTGTATATAACCGAACTGGAGCATGACCCGATCGGGCTGGTTCCACTCAATGATATGGAATTGGATGAGTGGCACCACTACAGCACGATCTCCAATCATAGCTGTGCAGTATGGTGGAAGTGATGCATAGACATAACCTGTATATGGAGTCCACGAAACCTGAAATGTAAACTCAAAAAGTAAGTGACATATTAGCAAGATAATGTTGGTAAGATTACATTTTAAGAACTTAAAATAGTGATAACGAAATATAAAAAATTACTGTTTGACTTACATCAGCTGGCACTAATGCATCGAATATCTGTCGAAAGTTGTGCACACTATGTCTCGGTATGTGTGCATGCTTCTGAGACTTACTCCACCTGGATACAAAATAGTAATACACTATAAGTAGATAAAAAATAGAAGTACTAAATAACTGAAAGTAATGAAGTAAACATACCATCGTCCACGAGGACAATCCTGAAATAGATCTGCTGCAAGAGATGCGATAGCTCGAGGAGCGATGCACGGAAAACGCTCCCAGGCCCACATCTGTAATAAAGCCATACAACCAGCAATCTGATGTGCATCTTCCTGAAAACTGGTACAAAGGGATCTGTACATATGTGCTAATATAGAAGATCCCCAACTATATGTAGCTGTATGATCAAGATCCTCAAGTAATGGGAGGTACATCTTGTATACCAAAAGGGTGGAGTAGTCGACGCATAACATGCCTCCGAGTAGTCGCAAAATATATGCACGTGTATGCCTAATGAGCGTCTCCTCATCTGCATCATCAGGAATGATAGGGAAATGCTCATCAAGCCATGTCATGCGCAATCGCGAACCCACGAGGACACCTCGTACGCCAACGACATCAACGCCTAATAGTCGTTGTATGACGATAGCCCGGTTTCCACTAGTGGCACCCACAACTGTCTGTCCATGGATGGGAAAACCAAGCATGTAGATGACGTCCTCCAAAGTAATGGTCATCCCCCGCTCTGGAAGATGAAAAGTGTTTGTCTCTGGCCGCCAGCTCTCAACCAATGCTGCAATCAAATGATGATCAATAGTCTTGAATGTCACACATAGCGACTCCATAAAATCCCGCACGTCTAAGGTATGGAGAAATAGTTGCCGGGGGCGCATCGTGATGAAAATTATGTTCTCTCCGAACTGTAAGCTGTCGAACAGGTCGTCGCGCCAACACAAGACGCGACACATGTGTCTCCTGACCAGATAATAGTGGCTACTCCATCTGATTGTACAAATAGTAAAAAATTAATTTCATGTTATTCATCACATTTTTCATTTAAGGTATGAAATTTATCATGTAATGTATGAAAGAAGTGTGTAAGTTATTTAGGATATGTTCAATATATAAAGGAATTTATGATATGTTCAACATATAAAGTTGATGATATATTCAATTTGGATGATTTCAAAATTCAACGATGACATTGGATTTTGAAAGATGTCGATGTCACAATAATTGACCAAAATTATTAAAGGAATTAATGATATGTTCAACATATAAAGTTTTGGATTGATTCTCCAACTCAATAAGCTCAGTCAACATCGTTTAGAAGGAAAATGAAAAAACCTTTGATCCATGTACGGTTGACATGAAAAAACATCCTCCTTCTGCATCGTAGCTTTAGTCGACCTAGTAAAAAACCAACTGTCACATATTCACAACCTCCGAATGAATATATGACAGTTGGTTCTTCACTGGGTCGACTAAAGAGGGGAAATGCCAATGTTGCAGAATGAATCAATGTTTTTTTGGAGAAAACCCATTCTCATGGTTGAAAATGAGGGGCATAATGTTTTAGTAATTTTCAAGAATATCAATTATTTATGTTCATCATTCTATTTAACAATTATAAAGAAACGGATGAGTGGGGCATAATGTTTGAATATCTTTATTTTTAATTTTATAGGCTAGTAGTCTCATATTCTGTTATATCCGCAATTTATTCTTCACTATTATTCACTCTTGATAATTCTCAGATTTTGTTAAATTCTCGATCTTATATTTTATATATTTTAAAATTTCTTGTTATTTTTCTAAAACAACAACCACTTATTTAAATGATGATGATATATTCACTATGAATGCTTTCAAAACTCATCGATGGAAAAATATTGATTACATGTACAATATGTTTACAGTAACTGGTGGAGTACAAAAATCATTTTAACCATTAGATGATTTCCCAATGTGTCTAGGACAACACTTCTTCGTATGACCCTCCTGGCGGCATATGCTGCACCTTCGTCCAGGTGCCTGTTCAGTAGGCTAATCCATCTCATTCGGAATACGAGTCGACTTTGGCCCCCCTTTAGGTCGATGTCAACTGATGTTCGGTAGAAGCGTGGGTGTGTCATCAGAGAGCTGAAAATTCTGATATTCTCCAATTGGCATCCAGGGAGTATTGTAGCATGATTTGATACTGTCAAGTCGATAAAATGGATCAATAAATGGCTCCCAAGATACGTGTACGTAACCATAGGCTGCAATCACATGGCCACAAGGATATCTCAATGCTTGAAACTTGCCACATTCACAGTAACGCTTCTCCAGTAAAACAATTCGGATCCGACCATTGCTACAAGCCACAACATCACCGGGCTCAGCGACCTCAAATCGTTGCTCTGGACAATTAAATGCGGTGACACGATAAGTTGCAGCTTCCTGAAGAACTGTATCTAAATCGCGTTGGAAATGGTGTCCATAACGCATCCCTCAGTTCAAGCCCTCTTCATCTTGCTTTCCTCGTTCCAGAAAATACTTGACACTACGATAGAAGATCTCTTGTACCAAACCTACAATTTAGATTTAAGTCATTATACTAATAGTATATTATAATTATGTTTTTCTGATCAACATATAATTAAATATTCATATTTACCTGTGATTGGTAATTTTCGAACTCCCTTGAAAACCCCATTTATGCATTCTACAATGTTGGTAGTCATATGACCATATCTCCTCCCATCATCATATTCCAACGACAATTTCTGTTTTGGAATTTTCATCATATAATCATAAACTTCCGGATTAACTCTTTGAATATCTTGAAGAAGCTCCTCCATTCTTTGTTGTTGAGGCTCATATGCTATCATTCAAGAAAAAATATGAACAAATAATGATCATAACTATGATAGGATTTGTTAATACAAAAAATGATTTTCATACCAATTTTCAAGATTGCTTTCTTCATCGACTCATTCTTGAATCTCTTTCGAAAATTGCTAACAATGTGTCGAATACAGTATCGATGATGAGCATAAGGTGGTATCCATGAATGTCCCTCAGATTGTACTGCCTCTTTGATTGCACGGTGACGATCTGAGATAAGGAAAATCCCTTCCTCGCCCGTAAAAAAATCACGAAGACATGCGAGAAACCAACTCCATGACGAGAAGTTCTCTTTCTCCACAATTGAAAATGACAAAGGTAAAGGGGATCTATTTCCATCTTGTGTGGCAGCAATCAATAAAGTTCATGTATACTTTCCATATAGAAATGTGCCATCTATTTGTATAAACTGCTTGCAATGCCTAAATGCAGCCACACATGGTAAAAATGTCCAAAACAATCTATCAAAAACAACCATTGACTGGTCAACTTGGTTGTATTGGTTAACATATTCAATAGTATTTAACCGATAGATCACTTGATTGTTGTGGCGTAAAAGCTCCAGAAGTTGTGGTAAAACTCGATAAGAGTCATCCCAATCACCATACACCTTCACAATAGCCTTTTGACGTGCTGCCCATGCCTTCCAATATGAGATTTGATACCCAAAAAGTTGTTTGATTCGCTCCATCACAAGAACAACAGGAACATCTTGACTAGCTCTAATCATTTCAACAATAACTGTTGAAACAAAGTCAACATCTAATGATGAATGTTCCTATGACAAGCTTGGGTTCACACATGTGTGTGGAGTAAATCTTGTGATGCGCCAGCTGTGAAAAGTGTTATCAATTATAGCTCGCATACGCATTTGACAGTTCGAATCATATTTGTCGCAACAAATCAAATAATAAGATCTTTTCGACTCTTCTACAACATAAGAGTAATGTCTGTCAATGTGATATTGTTTTATCACATTTTTCATTGCATCTTTACTGTCAAACTCTCTTCCAATATACAGAACACCTTCATCTGCCACTCGATCTATGCCTCTAATAATTCCTGGAAATTCTGAAGTAGGATTAATAACGTACCAATTGAATTCTGGAAAGCGATTCATGCCTTCCGTCGACCATGAACTATATGGTGGGGGTGGTTAAACGGTCGGTTAAACCTCACATGAGTAGGCACTGATTGTTCTTCCGCATGCGCTTCCTCTTCATCTTCAGCTTCCTCTTCATCTTCTTCTTCTAAATTGTCATCGTCCTCAAAATTATCAACCAACGCATCTATAGTATGTGGGGGACTATCTATTGAAAATGTTGCTGAGGGAAATGATGGTACCAATGCTGATGGAACTTCTTGATGTGTTCTAAAAGGAACATATGACATTGTATCGTGAAATTGTGATGACCCAACTTCCAATGTCGATGAGATCTCCATTGTAGATATGGTCACATACAACTCCATCATTTGATTGGCATGTAGAAACTTAACCAATGACAGTACGTATTCCCATTCTTCATCATCGGTTATCGAATAGGCCACATGCCAAAATCTATCAACATATTGTAGATGTCTGTATATGATAGATTCTATCGCTTGGTTACTTGTCAGTTTCAACTTTCGATGAATTTTCCTTTGAAGAGTTCCCAAAGTTGTACAGCCTCCAAGCATTACAACAGCTTCTGGTTGTATACTATAACTACATCCTTGTTCCGTCTCAATTATTTGTCTGTTGCAATAAATATAAGAAGCCATCTTTTTTATCTAAAATAATCCTTCGTTATTAATCACATATGATCAAACAATCTAATTATGTCTGCATGATTTTAGAATTTATGTAATTTATGTTGGAATCCTAGTCCCTCCACCAAATCAATATGTTCAAACCATATTGATGTGTAACTCGCATTACACAACCCACAAGTTTGTGTTATTTACCCAAAAATAGTAAGTCAAACATATTCATACATATCCACATCCATTATATGGATGAGGTACATGAACATGTCATGTAAAATCATAGAGTTATCTGAAATTGAAAAACTCAACATGAATAAGCCCGGAGCGACAGATAGCCAACCCCATTCACATTCTTAGACAAGGAAAGCCTCCAGGAAAGTAGGTGGTCCAACCCAAAGCCCCTCTATCCGGGGATACTTTACTCAAGCAAGAATTTCAGTTCATGACAACTCTAACACTTAATATGTAAAAATATATTAAACTACTAAATTCAAGTTCATAACTACAATTACAAACCGAGGTCAAGGTAGATGACAAACTAAATAAAATATCATACATAGAATGGAATGAAAATATATATTATATAAACAATTCTTATTATAACTACTTTGCTAATTACTGTAACTACTTCGATAATTACTGTAACTACTTCGCTATTTACTGTAACTACTTCGCTATTTACTGTAACTACTTCACTAGTTATACTTCATTACTTAACTAATAATATTTCATTAATTATCTAATTTGATTTCATTAACTAATTAGATTTCATTAACTAAGTAGATTTAATTAACTACCTACTGAAATTTAGTTAATTACCTAATTAGTGTTCATTAATTTCCTAATTAAAATTACATAATTAACTAATTAGAATTGATTGCTTAAGTTCAAATATAATTGATTATTTAAGTTGAATTAGCTAATTAGAAATCATTAAGTAGCTAATTAGAAGTCATTATGTAGCTAATTAGAAGTCATTATGTAGCTAATTAGAAGTCATTAAGTAGCTAATTACAATTAATGAACTTCCTAATTACAATTAATGAACTCCCTAATTACAATTAATTTACTCCCTAATTACAATTAATTTACTCCCTAATTACAATTAATTAACTCCTTAATTAGAATTAATTAACTCCCTAATTACAATTCATTAACTCTCTAACTACAATTCATTAACTCCCTAATTACAATTAATTAACTCCCTAATTAAAATTAATTAACTCCCTAATTAAAATTAATTAACACCCTAATTAGAGTTCATTAACTACCTAATTACAGTTCATTAACTACCTAATTACAGTTCATTAACTACCTAATTATAGTTCATTAACTACCTAATTACAGTTCATTAACTACGTAATTACAGTTCATTAACTCCCTAATTACAGTTCATTAACTCCCTAATTACAGTTCATTAACTCCCTAATTACAATTAATTAACTCCCTAATTACAATTCATTAACGAGCAAATTTCAATTAACTAACCAGCTAATTACAATTAATTAACCAGCTAATTACAATTAATTAACTCACTAATTACAATTAATTAACTCACTAATTACAATTAATTAACTCACTAATTACAATTAATTAACTCACTAATTACAATTAATTAACTCACCAATTACAATTAATTAACTCACTAATTTGAAATCATTATGTATCTAATTATAATTAATTAACTAGCAAATGAGAAATCACTAATTACAAATCATTAATTCACTAATTACAAATCATTAATTCACTAATTACAAATCATTAATTCT
Source organism: Viscum album (assembly GCA_963277665.1). Lineage (NCBI taxonomy): Eukaryota > Viridiplantae > Streptophyta > Magnoliopsida > Santalales > Viscaceae > Viscum > Viscum album. The sequence continues at coordinate 1,615,321,053 of OY728137.1, read as the reverse complement.
CTAATTACAAATCATTAATTCACTAATTACACATCATTAATTCACTAATTACACATCATTAATTCACTAATTACACATCATTAATTCACTAATTACACATCATTAATTCACTAATTACACATCATTAATTCACTAATTATAATTAATTAATTCACTAATTATAATTAATTACTTCACTAATTATAATTAATTACTTCACTAATTACAAATCATTACTTCACTAATTACAAATCATTAATTCAGTAAATATAATTAATTAATACACTAATTAGAATTAATTAATACACTAATTAGAATTAATTAATTGACTAATTAGAATTTATTAATTCACTAATTAGATTTAATTAATTCACTAATTCGAAATCACTAATTACCTAATTAGAAATCATTAATTAACTAATTAGAAATAATTAATTACTAATTAGAAATCATTACTTCACTAATTATAAATCATTACTTCACTAATTATAATTACTTAATTTACTAATTATAATTACTTAATTAACTAATTACAAATCATTAATTGACTAATTACAAATCATTTATTAACTAATTAGAATTTACTAATTACTAATTAGAATTAACTAATTACTAATTACAATTAAATAATTACTAATTACAATTAAATAATTACTAATTACAATTAACAAATTACTAATTACAATTAACTTATTACTAATTAAAATTAACTTATTAATAATTACAATTAACTAATTACAATTATGTAATTACTAATTACATTTACCTAATTACATTTAACTAATTACATTTAACTAATTACAATTAACTAATTACAATTACTTAACTACTTACTATTAATTAACTAATTAAAATTGATTATTTAACTAATTATTATAATTAATTATTAAACTAATTATATAATGTAAACAAATAAATTAATAAACAAATTCCATAATCTAATTACATTAACTAAACAATTAAATAAACAATTTAAAATATTAAACAAATGTAAATAAAAACTTACCTCGAATCCCCAAAAAACTCATCGGTTGGATGAGAATGATGATGAGGGAGAGGGGTTGGATGAGGATGAGGGAGAGGGGGAGGATGAGGGAGAGGGGATGAAGAGAGTGAAGAGGGAGAAAGAGGAGGGGAGTGGAGTGGAGGGAATGAGGAGAGGAGGAGGGGGGAGAGGGGTTTTATAGGGGTGGGGGAAGATCAGCGCCACTTCAAGTGGCGCTGATAGGCATATGGATAAGGGATCAGCGCCACTTGAAGTGACGCTGATCCCTTAGGGATAAAACGATCAGTTCCACTTGAAGTGGTGCTGATCCATAATTACCGGTTTCCCGGATAGCGCTGCTTCAAGTGGCGCTATGGCGTTTTTTGTCATTATCGCCACCTGAAGTGGCGCTAGAGTGACCCATTTTCTTAAATAAGAAAATGGGTAACCAATTTTGATAAAAAAAAATGCCCCCCAACGACAAATTTTCCTCGCAACGCCCTCACCTACGGAACCCTCTCTTTTCGTTTCCCCCATTATTCTATTCAATTATTATTCTTATTATATCTTTGTTATTATTATATCATTCATATTATTTTTAACATTAACCTTATTATTATTATTATATCTATTATTTTTAAATCGATATTTGATTAAAATTTATTACATTTATAATGTAAAGATTCAACAAAAATAAATTATTTATTCAAAACTATAATATATTTATATATCATATCATTTCAGAATAAATTTTATTTTAGTATATTTATTTAAAGAACCCGAAATTATAATCTTTCAATTCATATACAAAATAAAATTCAGATATGTTCAATTTTCATCATTCTATTAAAATAGTTATATTATATAATTATAATTTTATTAAAGCAAATTCAAAATGTTTATAATGTTATAAAACATTAATCTAATCAAAACTTATAATCTATTAATTATTAAATTACACACACACACACATATATATATATATATATATATATCATATTTTCAAAAAAAATATAAAAGCCATATAATTATTCATATATTTAATATTTGTCCACAGAAATTAAAATAATGCACTTTTACAAAATAATGTCATTAAAATACATTAAAAAGAATAATTTGCAATGTAATGTATAACCTCAATATAAAATTATAATTTTATAATAGAATTAGTTTTATATCATAATCACATATAATTCAAATCTAGTGTACATTTGTGTGTGTGTGTGTGTGTGTATCATATTTTTAAAATCAAAAAACAAATTAGCTATATTCAAATATTATTATAATAATTATTTTAAATATTATATTAAATAATAATTTTCTAAGAATAAAGTCGTTTTAATAAAAATAGATATCTTAAATTATTCTTTCAACAAAGTGAGATAATATTTACATTAAAATCTGTACTTATAATAAAACAATATTAATTTTTAATTTTTATTTTAAAGAAAACCACATTAAAAATGTTTAAATTATAAATATATCCATTTAATAAAACACGAACAGTCGTCTGATTTTAAACTCTAATGGTCATAAAAAGGAAATAATGGTCATATGTATTTCCAATAGTCAAAAAATACCATTATAAATACATGTTCAGGGTATTTCATATCATTAAATCATTTCAGCTTACAAAGATGGTTCTCTATATTCCTCTAATGCTTAGTACTTCTGTCATTCTTCTAGCAATCTTATTCTGTACTATAGTCAGCCCAAGGGATGAGGGCTACTTTCCTAGTCTAATTGTTGTTTTATGAGGTCTTCTCGTGGAGCTTCTTGGATTTTCCATTAGTTTCTGGGTTAGCTACAATCTTTTGGCCTTGTTGAAATGTAATCATTTAGTGCTTCATTCGATAAATTTTTTTTGGTTTTTATTTTCTATATATTACTTGGATAGTCTGTATAGTAAGCAAATTAAATGAATTTAAAATATTTTTATGACACATATAACATCTTTGGGGTGTCAAATTATCCCCCCATCAATCAATTGTGTCCTAGAAATTCTTTCGTGCTCTTAAGCTTCCCATTACAAACCCACAAACAGCACCCCAAATGCCCCTTCATCAGTTCCACCATCATCGGAGACTTTCCTGGTGGGTTCTTCTGGTTAGATTGATCCCCAAAATGTTCTTAAACTCTTCTATTTAATTATTCTAGATACACCTCTCATAGGAATGGTACCCTACATTAGTATACCAGACATCAAAGGAATATACAAGAACCATAGTCTAGGTGGGTATCAAACTAATCAATCCATATCCTTGAATCATAATGGGGTTCCCGAGACCCAAGGTATTGTCCACTCACAATTCTAGGCGAGTTCGAGTCAATCCATTCCTATTTGATATTGTAATCATGTAGTAATTCATTTTTGGTTCAATTCTTGGCTTCCATTATTGTGGGTAGGTCATGTAGAGTTGAAACAATTAATTTATTTGTCCAAGCCTTGTCTTTTATTAGTGTGGATAGTCTATGTATCATTACAACCATTTAATCAATTCTTAGTTATCCTTTAAGTCATATTCAATTATTGACGTTCACTCTATTACCATCTATTAACATGGAAATGGGTGCTACGAACTTGAAACCTTTATTCAATCTCATTTAATATGGACAAGTTATATACTTAGTATACTTTCCATTTCACATTTCATAATTATTAGAAGCACTTAACTTAGGCGGGTCAAGTGGTGAACATACATGGAATATTCCATAATGCAATTCTCACTAAAAACAAGACATTTATTATGGAAAGGCTCACCTTTAAAAAGGTCAAGAAAAGGAACACCCTATCAATGCCTCAAAAATTCCAAAAACACTAAATTCCCAAATTTGGAATAACCTTCGACATGAGGTGGATTGTGTTGTCAGTGTAATCGTAAACAACTAATCGCGTATTTAGAAAGAACATAATCATATGATTCTTACAAGTATAATCATGAAATGTAAATATGAGAAACGATTTCCAACGAAACTGGTCGGACCCATATGAATATTCCATAAACAATGAACTTTGGGGATGAGTTATAGACCACCCACCTTATGGTTGTATGATCCTTCACCTCTGGTATCAGCCCTTGATTTTCTTGGGATCATATTATATCTATGAAAAGGTGAAAAAAACTCACATGGAGATAAAAAGGTCGAGATAAAAAGATAATATGAATGGCTAAATAGAACTCAAGTACTAACCATTGCACAACCAACGTGATGAACGAAAGATTGATCAGATGCCCGAAGAATGAGATATTCAGATCCATAGCTTTGGTCTTAAAAAATTTCCAAAATGCTGAGAAAGGACGAAAATACTGATGGTTCATGGATTAAGAGGAAGGGGAGGATTAATAGATCATTAAGAACGTTTTAGAAATTTTACATAGGTTTTTAACCTGTGAACAATTTTTCTGAATGAATTTTCAAACCATGGGAAAACCGTGCAAGTTAGTTCAGCCCCAAAAGTCTTCCTCCACACTTTTTGATCAAAATGTGTGCCATCCATGGACAATTACCATGATAAAATGGGTTGTTCTAATGGTTAGGCCACATGGCCATGGTACAACGATGTGAGTTGCCACTATCCGATAAAACTGCAACAAAACGATTTGAAAACTGTGTGGAAATCCCGCACAGTTTATTATAAAACTTGTGCAGAGTCTGTTTTCTCAAAAAATATTGGCTTCGGGCTCTAAACAAGACCCAGAAACCCTCATAAACATTAATAACACATAAGGAATCCAAATTACGTGCAAAGTAATGATTTTAGACAAAAAATAACGGATCTATACCTGAGTGAATAACCGGGTTCTTACATTTTTTGAGTAAGAGTCAGCTACCTCATTTTCCTCAAGTGTCGTCTTAGGCTTCAATTTATTGGCAGCCTTAAAATACATTTCTCTATCAACAATTGATTTTTCATTATAGTCTTTTCCATTCTCATTCCGAAATTAAGGATAGTACTATGCAAGTCATCCAATGATAATGTTTCATTGTCACTATCTTTCTATGAAGAAGCATTAGAATTAAATTTTTAGAGAATAATTCTTAAAATCATATCGACATCTATATATTCATAAAACTATTCTCCAAGACATATGATTTTTCTAAAAATTTCGTTAACCATTGTAATAAAGTCCATAACATGTTCAGACTCTCCAATTTTTAAATCATCATATTTCAACATCCAAATTTATTGTTTTTTGTTCTTCACTTTTATATTTCCGTCATCGATGTTTTTCAGATTATCATAGATATCATTATCTTTGGATTGAACTTCTACTCTTAAAAATTCACATTTATAATGTGATGAGACTAATGAATTTTTATCTCTTCCATAATTATCATTATTTTTCATATCGATAGGTGTACGAGTACCTTTTTGTCAATATCATGAAATCCATATATTGTGGCTTCAATTACTTCATACCCAGGACACATAACAGAAGGAATCAATCTATATTTACACATTTGATAGTTCATTCAATCATATATCTGAATCCCATTACTATTCATGAAATTTATATTCTCTATCACAGATTCTCTTCAAAACATTTATAATGAAAAAATGTAACCTAGCTTGAATACTAATTGATATTTCCCAAATAGGATCCAAGTATCAGTGAGAGGCGGAGGGTTGAATTAGTGATATCTTTTTCAGTTATGTTTAATTTATTTTGAAACATTCTTCACCACCTATTAAAGATTTATTCACCTAATGAACACAAACTAAACACACATATAAAGGATCATAATAAATTACTATGATCCTTAATCAAAAAATGTAACTACGTCCTTGGTATGGAATAAAAATAATCCAATACCACAAAATCCACTAAAAAATAATCATTTGATATGAAACACAATGAGTAGGATATTCCCTTATACTCATGTCACACATTGAGAACCATACAATAGTGTGTGTTCTCCCTCTTATCACAAATAGGGTAATGTAATGTCTCAGTTCTTCTTTGTTAATGTTCACAATTTTGATAGCTCAAAAAAATCTTCTCTTTCTTACCCAGATGCTCGTAAGAACTATCATGTACACAATAAATAGCTTGTGATAAACACAAATCATTCACACAAACCTTTTACTATCTTGCGCGCAAATTTTGGGCCTTGTTCTCAAGACTCGATTTTTTTCATGGAAGGCCTCTTGAACACAATCGTAATCATGTGCTAAACTCTCTTTTTAAGTGAAACACTTACTTATTTCACATAAATTTTCACTCTTTTACACATCTCCCTTTTCATATAATTCATACATGATTCAGAGCATGGAATTTATCCATGTGTCGAGCTTGAAAATGATTGTGGGGGGAGGGGACCCATTATTTATAGTCATCTCTAACCCCTTCACACAAATCCCCATTTGACATTGCATTGTCTGTGTGTCTTTCATTCCAACATCATCTTTCGCTCACATCATGAATGTTTTATGCACTACATTCCTTTTCAATTTTTCGATGCACTATTATTAAAAAATGAATTTCACAAAACATTCCTACCCATGTTCAATATTGTGTGACAAAAAATAATTCATGCACAAGCTAGATCATTCTCACACCTTCCTTTTCCAAAAAACACATGTCTCCATTTTCTCGATTTTGAGTCCCAACAATTTTAAAAACATTGAGAAACAACATCATCTTAAAATCATCTTCAACAAGAACAATAATGGGATTCACATTTAAATATATTATTTAACAAACAAATACTTTCATCAAAAACTATATTTGCTATGATATATAGTCATTTATGGAACACCTTTACAATTATCATATTTTCAAAGCAATGTACTATAACTTCTTTGTCTCTTATCAACATCATTCTTTCTAGTCAATAACTGAATATTAGTGGAATCACCTTTTCAACCATTTTCCTCTATAAAGATTGAATCACTTGGTTTCCAAAATTGTGATATTTGGTAAATCAAAATTCACAAAGCATCATATGTTTTTTCATTTCATATACAATATGAATTAATTTATTCACATTTATAATAAATGACAAAACTCTAAAAAACAATACACTACTTACATTATTCTCTATTCAACATAGTTCCAAAAGAAGTTACCATATGTTAGAATGGTAAGTCTGAGTAAGATATACTCTATTACCAAATGTAGGATCGAATATGTAAAATGAGATACAAATACAAGAGGGGTGGGGGTGAATTGTATACTTTAAAAATTCCTAAGGAACTTTTGCATACCCAAAATTCACACAACCACTAAACACTAAAGACTTGATTGATTCCGGAAAAGTGATTCTGGAAATGAAACTTAACAAATGTTTACAACAAATAAGATTCTATCTTAAAGCGTATAGAATCTAGCTAAATCAGAGTACAAGTGTGAGGAAGTATAAGAAAGCTATACATTCTTCAACAATACAAATACACAGCCAAAAACAATGTAGTAACACTACAAGTAACAAGTAGAAACTCTTTTAACCCAAAGAGGAGGGTATCCAACAACCCTGGATAAGAGTTCTTTTGATTTATAATTTCAAGAAAGTCTGTCTTACCCAATACCAGGGAATCCCTCAATCAAAAGATTGGTATCTGTCTTCCTATCCCCGCAAGACCTCGATTTGTAAAGAAATCGACACCTCTGACTTCACAACCTGAAGTCTTTGATTTCAAGGAAATTAAACCTCTGCACCAAGGAAATCTGCACGAAGAAATGTTTCAACGAGCAGTTTAAAACTTTCGGAAGGAAGCCTGAGAGTTTATAAGAGTCTCTCTCTCTAGAAATTACTTCAACAACACTTTTTCAAAGACCAGTGTAAAAGTCATGAGCTCTTTCAAATGAGCTCATATTTATAGGTGCAGCTCCAATGGTCACCTCCCTCCTCTAACAGTCATATTCTTTCTTGAATTTCAGAAGGGCCTGTACACGTGTCACTCAATCAACGGTTAGTGAGTAACTGAAAGCACGACATCATTTTAGAGAAATATGAGTGTAAGTATAACTAAAATATGATATTCAGAATTTAAGTAAATGAAAGTTCAGAGTCTAAGTAAAAACTGAATTCGGAGTCTATAGTACAAGGATATTCATATTCTGTTTTAAATGAATTCGGAACCTGAATTTTGTAGAATTCCGGAATCGGAATTTCAAGGAAATTCGAAGTATAGATTTACAAGAATTTGGAACCCGAACATACAATGTTCGGGGTAAGAGTTCATGAGATTTCAGATTCAGAACTCATTAAGGAGTTCAGAGTCTGTATTCAGAGAAATCAGAGTCAGAACTTGGACAAGTTCGTAATCAGAATTCGTAATGAGAAATTCAGAGTCAGAACTCTGAAGAGTTCGTATCCAAAATTTGTAATCAGAATTTATGACTAGAATTCATATTCGATCTTTTCATAAGATCTTAAACAGAATTCAAATTCGAACTTCATGAATGTTCGTATCCATAATTTGGAGTTGAAATTTATGAGAGTTCGTATCCATAATTTGGAGTTGAAAACAAAATTCCTCATATCTAAGTATTATATTATTCTGAGGTTTTTGGTTTCAATTCGAATTTTAAACTTAGAAGGAAAATGATATGGACAATAAAAAATAGGTAAGGTAAATTTCATTGGGGAAGGAATTTTTCTTAGAGAATTAAAACAAGGTAAAGAAAGATTTTCCTTGAGATAAGGTGTTTGTGATTTTCAAAATAAGAGGAATGGTCAAGTCATAAGGAAACCTTAATGACTCAACAATCTCCCCCTTTAATGAAGGAATGGAAAAGTCACAAAGAAAACCTTATTGACTCAACACCATACACATTAAAAATATTCAATTTTATATTATTTTTCATCCACAAATTTTTTCATGATTAATGATCTAATTATCACATGTGTAATTTTCTCGAAACAAGGTGTCTGATGACCTTCAGTCCCACCCACGATGTCAAATTTACAACACATGGTCCAACAACCATTAACATAAAATATTTTATGGAAAAATTGATGAAAAAAATGTTTTATAGTCCTTAACATGTATTAATTCTCAAATGTTATGAACATTGATATTAGGGGTGATAAATAAAAAATAATCATTTAAATATAAATAATTGGGGGAACATAGTTGTAAACCATTCATTTATATCAAAGAAAGGGATTCATCTTTTTCATAAATTTAATCAATTGAAGAATAATAAAATATGATAATTCCCATCTATTGGTTGGATATATTTTCATCATGGAATGTATCACCAATTATTTAGAGGAATCATTATGTCCACTATGATTTTATGGTTTTCGATCTGTGGTTTCATCATTGTCAAATTCGATTTTTCGATGGAAGGAGTAAGAACCTATCTTGATTATCCCTTGGAATATATATATTAGATGGACCAATATTCATAACTTCGCACTAATAAATGATTTAATAATTTTTCCTTTAACTAAATAATTTCAATTAATATTTTATTTAACTAAACACACCCTCCCACGTCTTCATTTTTCCAAATTCCTAATGTCCATCTATTTTAGGTTTTTCCTTGGGATAACGTCGTGTTACATAATCAATTTTGGTATTATATTAAAAATTTGAGATTTTATTTTTGTGTCATGAAATTTTATAAATACATTATGTTCACATAATATAAATTATACAGAATATGTTTATAAAATTTATTATGCGCACACTGATCCTCAAGAATCCCATGTTTTCATAGTTCCTAGATATAAAGATATATACATAAATACTTCAATGTCATACATGTCAAAAACGGTCTCTAAATGATTTCCACTATCATGATTTTCAAGATAAAAAAACATAACTACCCAGATATTTCAAAATACAGATCCTCCACCCAGATCCACTACTTCGTGGAGCTCTCATGCAAGCTCTAGTACTTCCATGGAACATGAACCATTCTTTTGTTCCATCCACATAGGGATGTCATCTTTAAATCATTGATAACTGCTGATTTCTCTAGAAATTTGTCCTTATCCTCGATTCCAATCTCTCCCATGTCAATAATGTTGATATGGAAATTCATGTATCTCCTTAGTTGTAACACATGGTAAACGTCATGCACCCACTCCAACTATGTTCATAGTGAGAGGCTGTAAGAAACATCACTATCCATCTACAAAATCTCTAATGAAAAAATGTAACATGGGGATAACATTCATTCCCTACCAAATCAAGGTATTCCTATTCATGGGGAGACTCTAAAGAATGTGTTGTATCACAATTCAAACACCAAGGACCAACCACATGGATCTACATAATATTTCATCTAACTTTTTTCCATCCTCATATAATGATGGATGACATAGAGAAAATTCCTCATCACCTAAACTATTTAGGGAACAAAAATTGATGCATCACCAATCACTATACATCACAAGGAAATCATGTATGGTCTCCCTTACATGCCCTCAATACGATCCATGCTTGTAATTTAGTAGTGTATATTATTTCATTTATATTCTACCAAGGTCCAGTGATCCTCCTAGATTCGACTAGTGTATCAAAATCAATCCCATATTATATACTTCAACATATGGATAGTGTGATCGATCGTTACATTATTATATTGGTGGAATGATGTACGCATCCTCCTTTGGATCCTAAATTCCTTGTACAACCATCTTCACACTCATGAGGGGAACTATGCATCACCGCTAAAGAAAATATTCAATGCTACACCATGATGTAGAACAATATCTTATACATATATCTTCCCATTATCTCCACAGAACTGTACTTCATGATTGAAATGAAGATTTCCTTATTCTTGAGTTAGTAAACTATATCCTAGATGGATTTATGGGACTTAGTTAGTCATGTAATACTTATCATAATGAACATGGATATGTTCTACCATTTCCACATTATGATATTTGGGGGCTGCATCAATCCTAATAGTACTTGGTGCTCATCTTTCACCAGATTATAGTTGAATTAGCATAATATGAAGTTAGAAATAATTTATCTCACTTTAAACCATAAAAAATTATAATGGTATCTTCACATATTTATCACACTTGGATGCACATCAAAAGAAGATGTGAGGAACTCTCACATATTTTCATCCCACATCATGTCGGGTACCATTGTACATCCATATAAAAGGAAGACATGATTCTATCCATTAGAATATACATATGGTGAAACTGTTGTGGATATCTAGAAACCCAATAAATTGAAGTAGGAGTATTTGAACCATTAATATCTCACACGATGAAGGAGTGTATGATTCAACATCATTGACTAATGAAAGGCTTCACCCTCCAACTTCACCCTGATAAACTATAATGAAGACATCATTTAAGAATCCTAATACACCAACCGTTCTTGGGTCTTCCTCCTAGGGGAATGTTTTATAATATTTCCCATTCCCAGAGAATAGAATATATTAATTTTATTGTCTTTAATGAACTCCAACCATCACATCTATCTCATGTACATGTCATTTGGAGTGAAGTAATACCTGGTATCCTGATGGATTGAGAAAACCACAAAGTCTTATTCTCGAAGGTAGTGCATCCACATCCTCATAGCGAAGAATAACACTGCCATATATTGTTTATAAGCCACATGCTTATAGTCATGATGTCTAAAATGTCTTAACCATCATGTGATAACACTAAAATAATGCATTAACACATAGTTGATCATAGATCATATAGAATCAAAGTAATTTATGTAATCCACGTACTCCTCTAGTAATTTCTTTAATGGATCACACATCAACATCAACCTAAATACCATGAAAGAACTAAATAACTACTCAGAATATGTAAAATGATACCATTTCTATATTAAGATTATCAAATGGGCTTCATTCAAAAAGTATAATACCAAAAACCTCTTGTAGTAGCCCACTAGGACAATAAAAATAATCACCTCATACACGATTATAGGTGGCTCCCAATCAATCACTACATCGATCTTCATTAGGTCAAGTGCTAAACTATGGTAAAAAATGACTTTCTCCAATATGTGTACCTCATTAATTGAGAATTGGATCTTTGAGATATTACCATAACCATGGTTCTACCATGTCAAATATAATACAATCCGGAAATTTTTTACATGATCCACATATGATATAGAGCATACGAGTATTTCATTGATGAATAAAACCAAAAACAAGAACACAGATTTCTAGAAAAAATGTTTCAACAAATCTATATGGATATTGGGGGAATTCGTAATAGTTGATTCCATCACTAGGAACTCATAATGTCTGTAGAAGAATCGAAATGAAAACTATTGAATGTCAGCATCCTGAACACTAAAATGGGTATAGCTAAAACTGAGATAAATCATAGGGAACCATATCTCTCATATGAACAATCCAAATATTTTAGAAACCAACATGATGTTTTACATTTTCACTATCAAGTATGGATTAAATAAATGATTTTCCATGATTATTAAGAGGCTCCTATCCAAATTTCATCAAAAAAAACTAGAGCTACTTAGGGAGACAAACATGGTCTGATGAAAACCTTTTCATAATAGTCCCCCAACTACAATGAATCTTCTAGTGCTTGGTAGATGCTATTGGATATTTCACATAGTATAACGGAGTGGTCTTAGGTTGCATATGTATGTAATGATCTATCTCCATCATCATAGGTAGTCCAAAAATATTCTTAGGAAGGGGCCCAAGTGATCATCCACTACTGAAAGAATCCATATTTTAAAATTTCCAATTGCACTAAGGTACAATATAAAAAAATATTGGTTGATGGGTTGTAGCCTCTTGATTTCCAAACCCACTCAACCTTCCATGTTATCTCTCACACCGACAAAGAATAATAAAATCCTATCAATGTGAATTCATTCGAATCATCTATGGTGACAATCAATCCTGGACTAGAACATTGATAACCAATCCATACCAGAGATGAGGTCATAGGATTTCATAACAATAACCAAAAGGTCACACATGATCCTATCTCTACCATGATATATCTCCCAATTCTTGAATATAAATATTATATAAGAATTTTACCATATAGGAACATTTAGATTACGATACTAATATAAAGCCTATACTGGGAGCTCAAAATATTTCACTAGGAGTATAGATATGAAAGAATGACTGAAACCCTTGTCTATTAATATTGAATAAAGAGTATCATAACCATATATTTTGAATCTAATCATCTTGTGTGTCAATTATTCATAATTATTATCATCCTACAACTACCGACAACCCAATCTTCCAGCTCCATGAGCCTGAAGTGGGTCATGGTGGAAGGATTTCATAACATCTCCCACCACCCATAACTCCCCATCTTGGTCCTCCACATACACTTAATCTATATTCGTATCCCTAGGGGCCTCTATGACTTCCCTTTGAATATCCCTAGCCACAGAGTTGTCTCTGATTTGATGGTTTGTCAGCTATCTTTTCACTCTCCATTACACACAGGGTCATGAAATAATGTTCCATGTGGCGTTTTCCATCAAAAGAATAGAAATTACCCTTTACATGATTCACATGTATTATGATTTTTCCCTCTATCACATGACTACATGTACAAATTTAATCATGAGGAGGTCTCATACATAAATATCAATTGAATGGGGACACTAACTCCAGTGAATCCTCCCCCAAATGAGGATATGTACCAACATGGAACACTTGTATCCTTTGGAATTGAGGCTCATATAGTGAGAAAAGACTACCCACAAAGTCAACCTCTTCTTTATGAATAATATTCTACTCAATAGGTTGGGTTTATTTTACCTATCCATCTGGAGGAAGGATATAACAAACCATTATTTTATTACATCACTATTACATCAATTTTAATATAAAAAACATAATAGTATTACATAAAAAGGATCTTTAGGATTAGTGTCTTGGGAATACTAGGACCCTACATAACAATTACAACATCAAGCATAAACATTTATTTAATTCCTTCTTCTATAGATTTTTATTAGAACTTGACTTCTCCTTAGTACATGTAGTCACCTAAGGATATACAAAAAAAGGGGTGAACTAAAACCCAAGTAAGATAATATTTAAGAACAATATAATGGGTGAGAAAAACCATAACATAGAAAAGGATCATGGACATGAGAGGAATCATTAGTAAAAGACATTAAATGGGGCAATGCATAAAAAAAATAAAACATCATGTCTTAGTGGTTAAGTACCACATATTCTTGTGAAACAATCTAGAATATTTTTCACACATAATTTCACATTAACTCTTGAGATTCATCACTTTACCCAAAAAATTCGAGCGCAGTATAATTCCGAGCATACCCATCAAATTGAAACATTCATATTGCGCTATATAATTCTAGGCACACTCATCACATCATAACATAATAATTTATCATGCATGCCACAATGATCATATATAAAAAATGAACATAACTAACCCATGAAAATGAATGGGTTTCATCTCATAAGGACAAATTCAAAAACATTGGGTTCCCAAAATAAAGAGGGAATAAAATACATGTTACATGAACGGGCAACAATGAATGAGAAGTAAAAGGTGTGTTCTTAAAAGAAGAGTTCTTTTGGAAAAAAATTTGATTGACATAAACACCGGTGAAACACATATATATCCTATAAATGGAACTATACTGATGGAAAAATTATTTTTATGGAGTAACAATTTTAAAAAAAGGAGTGAAATATGGATAACCTGAAGGATGAATGTTGGGTTCGAGAATTTCCCCTTACCTTATATCTGAAACGCTTCCTTCCCTTTAATGTCCTATATAACTACATTATATTTATTAATTAACAATTATAAAACCTTATATACATGAATATGGTTCATTATGGTTTCATAAATTTATTTTATGTTCTTTTGGATGAGTTATAGTGTTTAAAAACATTGTTCAAGAATGTTTTTTATGGGTTTTCATGAGCGGTTTAGTTGTATTCACTACTAGAAAAACAGGCATTTGCGACGGGTCATTTGCGACGGGATCCCATCGCAAATGGCTTTTTGCGACGGGGGCCCGTCGCAAATGACCCGTTGCTGAAAACGGTGTCGCAATAACATATTTTTGTGACGGGCCTGTCGCTAAAGCCCTTTTCCGCGACGGGGAGAATCCCCGTCGAAACTAGTACTCCGTATATTTGTAAAAAACTATTTGCGACGAGCCCCATCACAAAAACTATTTTTTTAAAAAAAAAAATACTATTTGCGACGAGAATAATATCCCTTCGCAAATACTATAAAAAAAATAAAAAATAATAAATTGTTAATAAATTATGTTAATTAATATAATAATAATCCAATTATAATTTAAAAATAAAAAATAATAAAATATTAATAAATGATTTTAATTAATATAATAATAGAATTATAATTCACAAATAAAAATAATAAATTATTTTATGTAATATAATAATAATGGAATTATAATTCAAAAATAAAAAATTATAGAATATTAATAAATATTTTATAATGCGACAGAAACTACGAATAGAAAAAAAATCATATTTTGATTTCACAAATTTTATAACATAAATACAAACTCTAATCTGAAGGAGGGGGGAGGGGGAGATCTGCAGATGGTGGTGGAGGAAACTCCATCCCTAAAGCATGAGTGAGTCGGCGCATGTACTCCATCTGCTCCTGATGCTGCTGCTGCCACCGACTCGTCTGCTCCTCGTACAGCTGCTGCTGGCGTCGACGCTCCCCCTCATGCTGCTGACGCATCTGCTCCTGCTCCTGTCGGAGACTCTCTATCAGTGCAGTCTGAGATCGCAACTGATCCTCATACTATGTAGTAGAAGAAGATGCACGAGCTCCTCTCGAGCTGGACGCCGACATCGCAGCACTGCCATAATAATCTCCGGGAGTCAGTCGAGAGATGATACCAACTACCTGGCCCTTCTCGAAGACATACTGGGTGGCCTGCATCTATGCCGCCTCATCAAACTGACGACCAGTGCTCTGATCTGATGATTCGGCCTGACTCTCAGGCCGGGCATGTGACGCTACGGCCTCATATGACTCCTGTAGTTGCAATTTAAAATTAAAATTGTGAATATATTATATACAGTTAATTTTTAAACTTGAAAACAAATAATACTAACCACGATGTGATGCTGACGATCACCTCTAAGCTCCCCAGTAGAAGGATCACTATACATCCTCCGATATACGTCGTACTCCGTAATATCAGGGTGCTCGACAGCCTATAAGAATAAAAAATAAACTGTTAATATTTATAGTTATATAAAATATTTATAAATAATGTACGTACCAGATGCTGTCTATGAGTACTGAAAGAACGACTCCCAGCTCGATGAGTCACCTCCTGTCTCCCCCGATTCTGCCTCCCCACCGATGATCTCCTCTAAAAGGCACCACTCAACCAGTGCGTACATAATCCATCCCATACATGGGATGAAATGTACTCTGGTCGGTGTGCTCTACATGACTCGTCAAAATCTGACACTCCTGCTTTTTTCATCGCAGCTTTTCTTAAATTGTGCAAAAACTGACGAAGGCGATCACGCATGGCCACCTCCCATGCCTCGTGGATGGCTTCACGCATGGTATCCTCGATCGGATACCATAAACCCTACAAATAAATCAAAATATCAAGTTAGAAATGAAATAATTTTCAAACTAAAAATTATTTATTTACATATGTACCAACCAATGGCCGAACATGGCCTGCAGCACATCAATGGGAATCTGCTCCCATGTGGTCCACGGCTGAGAGAAATAGTTGCGCAAAATAGCGCTGCCCTGTCCGACTGCTATATGCGGAAAACTGTAAAAATAATAAACATTTATTATGTGAATAGATTAATGAAATCTTAGTCAAATCAATAGGTTGTCACACAGGTTATCACACCTTCGTGTGCGTGGATCAAACCCAAGACGTGGACGTCGCTCAGGGACGGGGTAAGGAATCATCAATCGTGCAAGAACGCACCCCCTCCCCGTACTCCCTGGAGCGCCTGCAGGCTGAGGGTCATCTGGCAGCAACTCATCCGCATCGAAAGTCAGGTCAGCATCCGCCAACTCACGAAATGTGGCGTCGTCCATCTGAAATAGAAAATGTTAATGTTGTTAGAAAATAATTCATAATTACTATTATATATACATATATACATATTATGAATGTATATAAATACCATGGAATTCTATCAGTGTTCATCTTCATCATCATCTTCATATATGTGAATGTCATCTTCATATTTCTCCTCAACATCATCGATATCCATTCGAGTTACAGTTGCTTCATCTCTTACCATTTCAAATTCATATGTGACATCATTAAAATCATCGTCATCACCGACTCTTAAATATGGGGTGTCGTCATCGATACTCATGTCTCTTTGCAAAAAAGATTGATTTTGAGTACTCTCTTGAAAAAATTCAATTCTTTGCACATCAGTGAAAGCACATTCACTTTGACTAAACTGATTGTCTCGAATTTTGATTTTTATTACACTCCACCAATCAGTCAAGTCTCTTGATGTAGCACAATAATTTGTGTAATAAACTTGATGTTTCTGTTGAGCCAATAAGAATGGTTCATTTACTTCGAGAACACTTTTACATATAATATCGATGATTCCATGAGTCGGATGAACACGCACGCCTCTCTCTATATCCAACCACCGACATCTGATCATGGTTATGTAATGTTGTCCAAGATAACATAGTTCAATGACTTCATCAATTATTCCATAAAAGTCAACTTCATTTTCTCGATGATGAGATACTCTCAAGCTAACTCCACTGTTCATTTTTTTTTCGATTCCACGTATGCATGTGTGTGGAATCGAAATCCATTAACCACATATGCGTTATAAGTTTTAACAAGTTTGGAAGGTGGGTTACTCAATACACACAGCCGTTTTTCAATTTTATCAGCATGTCGTGACACCTGAAAATTTGTGAAATAATTATCAATATAGTAAACTATACATTGAATGAGTTTCTAAAAGATAAAGAATTTATGTTAACCACTGAGAGAAATTTTTCAGTCGACGTTCTTCGAGAGCAGCTGCTGTAATTTGTGGAATTTGTTTCTTGATATGATTATCATACAACCTATAAAAACCAAAGTTATTTACTGTAACATAAATAATAGAATAAGTGATATAAACACTTACAGTACAACTGATGTCATGTCTTCACAGTTGAGCAGAACATACATATGAGCTCTATGATGTTCATCATCTGAAAGCCAGCGTTCATAAACTCCACCAAAACCAAGATCTGACTAGTTGAAAACAGATAATTGATTGTCGATTTCATCAATATTCCTCTCGTTCCGTCCCATTCGGTTGTGTTTTGAAGGATACTCAGATTCAAAATAATGGGAGTAGAAAAAAGATATTTCCTCTTGCAAATAAGCTTCTTCAATAGATCCTTCAACAGATGCTTTGTTACATACTTTTCTTTTCAATTTTTTCATGCGTCTTTCAAATGGGTACATCCATCGAAACTATAATGGACCTCCACATTTGGCTTCATATGGAAAATGTAACATCAAATGTTCCATTGAGTCGAAGAAAGACGGCGGAAATATTTTTTCCAGTTTACATATAATTACAACAACATCTTTTTCAAGTTTTCCTAGAGCATCATAATCTGCTGTAGACGCACAAATTTCCCGAAAAAATTGAGACATGTCTATTATGGAATCCCAAATCACAGAATTCAACAGACCTCTTAATCCAATAGGTAGCAGTCTTTCCATTATAACATGACAATCATGACTTTTTAATCCAGTAATATGACCATTCTTTACACATCTACCCAAATTGGAAGCACAGCCATCTGTAAGTCTCAAATCTGCAATCCACTAACAAAATAATAAACGGTTTTCTTTAAACAGTGTATAAGATGCTTTTGGTTTCAGTAACCTTTATGTTCTGACATTCTGAAACAGTTCAAATTCTAGACGCCTGTAAATTTGGGCAAGATCTAAACGTGCATTTACATTGTCTTTGATCTTTCCTGGCGTATCCAAAACTGTATGAAACAAATTATCAAAACAGTTCTTCTCAATATGCATGACATCTAACATGTGTCGGACCAACAAATCAGACCAATATGGAAAATCCCAAAATATGCTACGTTTAATCCAATTGTGTTCTTTCCCAAAACCAGAAATTTTCTGTTGGTCTATTGTGGGACCAAAAGTGAATGGAGGTAATGAAAGTACAACTAATTTTAACTCCGAACCTGATAGCATTTTTGGAGTTCCTTCCCTTTCAACTGTTCCTTTTCTGAAATGAGATATGTTTCTGCGAAAAGGATGATCAGCTGGAAGAAACCTGTGATGACAGTCAAAATAACAAGGTTTCTTTCCATGAATGAGCATAAATGCTTTGTTCTCTCCCATACAGTAAGGACATGATTTCTGACCATGTGTACTCCATCCAGATAACATCCCATAAGCCGGGAAGTCACTTATTTTCCACATCAATGCTGTTCTCAGTATGAAATTCCGTTTCGTTGCAACATCATATGTACTGACACCAGTACTCCACAATAAATTTAATTCAACAATCAATGGTTTCAAATAAACATCAATATTTTTCTTCGGATGTCCTGGAATTAGTAAAGTCAAAAAGATATATGGCTCCTTCATCAACATCCATGGAGGTAAATTGTACGGAGTTAAAAAAACAGGCCAACATGAGTATTGACTACCATAAGATCCAAACGGATAGAAACCATCAGTGGAAATCCCCAGTCGAACATTTCTATCTTCTAAAGCAAATGATGGATGCGCTCTATCAAAATGTTTCCATGAATCACCATCGGCTTGATGATTCAAGCTTTTATCGGTTGAAATATTCTCTTTATGCCATGACATCATTGTCGTTGTATTCTTAGACATGAATAAACGCTGGAGTCTGGATGTAAGCGGAAAATATCTCAACTGTTTTACAGGAATCAAACCAGACTTCTCGTGTTGTCCTTCATTATATCTTAGTTTCCCAAATGTGGGACAACTATCCAACGACTCATTTTCCCCAGAATATAAAATGCAGTCATTTGAACATGCAAGAATCTTCTGACAAGTAAGTCCCAAATTTCGAACCAGCGTCTTACTCTCATAGTAATTTTCAGGTAAAACATTTCCTTCGGGTAACAGTGTTTTTAGCAAAGAAAATATCTGGTCAAAACAGGTGTTTGACATTCCTTTATCTGATTTGATAGCCATAAATTTTGCAACTGCTTCTAATTTGCTCATCTTGCATCCAGGATATAATGCATCCTCAGCAGACTTCAAAAACTCATAAAATTCAGACGGTGCCAACTCAGTATTTGAAGCTATATCAGCCGGAGTTTTTGTATGTTGAACAGATGAACCTGCAACATCATGTACTAAATCTTGAAACAAGGATGGATCTGGAATCAAGTTGGTATCACCTGCTCTGGAACTACGTTCACCGTGTTGATACCAAAATACATAATCTGGTTGAAAACCAAAACGCAAGAGATGTTCTCCCACTTTGTCAAACGTGTCAAACGTTCTCAATGCACATTTTCTGCAAGGGCATTTTATTTTTCCTTCTGAAACAAATTCTAGATTTGATGCCGCAAATGTTAAAAAAGTCTCCACACCCTCTATATATACTGGATTTAAACCAGAACCGTTTGGATTTCTACGTTGATTTATCCATATGTGGTCACCTAATAATGATTGTTGACGACCTCGTTGTTCCATATTTCTCTATAAAATATAAAATCATTACTGGTTTTGAATAATTTGTTAGAAAAAACACTCAATCTAGGATAATTATAGAGTTTAGATCATACACGCCTGACGCAAAATTTTTATTGAGATAGACCTAAAAATTGACCCTTTAAGAATTAAATATGTTGAGAATAAAGCAAAACATGTTACAAATATTGATAAATTTAATATTATATAAATTTTTTATTATTTTCATAGTACTGATATTATTGGTAACTATTACTAATTATTACTAATTATTACTAATTATTGGTAGTTATTACTAATTATTACCAATTATTGGTAATTATTACTAATTAATACTAATTATTGATAATTATTACTAATTATTGGTAATTATTACTAATTATTGGTAATTATTAGTAATTATTGGTAATTATCGGTAATTATTACTATTTATTGATAATTATTACTAATTATTAATAATTATTACTAATTATTGGTAATTATTACTAATTATTGGTAATTATTACTAACTACTGGTAATTATTACTAATTATTACTAATTATTACTAATTATTACTAATTATTGGTAATTATTACAAATTATTACTAATTATTACTAATTATTTGTAATTATTGGTAATTATTATTAATTATTACTAATTAATACTAATTATTGGTAATTATTACTAATTATTGGTAATTATTACTAATTATTGGTAATTATTACTAATTATTATTAATTATTGGTAATTATTGGTAATTATTACTAATTATTACTAATTATTACTAATTATTAATAATTATTGGTAATTATTGGCAATTATTACTAATTATTACTAATTAATACTAATTATTGGTAATTATTGGTAATTATTACTAATTAGTGGTAATTATTGGTAATTATTACTAATTATTGGTAAATATGACTAATTATTGTTAAGTATTACTAATTATTGGTAATTATTACTAATTATTGGTAATTATTACTAATTATTACTAATTATTGGTAATTATTACTAATTATTACAAATTATTGGTAATTATTACTAATTATTACTAATTATTGGTAATTATTACTAATAATTGGTAATTATTACTAATTATTACTAATTATTACTAATTATTGGTAATTATTACTAATTATTACTAATTATTGGTAATTATTACTAATTATTACTAATTATTACTAATTATTGGTAATTATTGGTAATTATTACTAATTATTGGTAATTATTACTAATTATTGATAATTATTACTAATTATTGGTAATTATTACTAATTATTGGTAATTATTACTAATTATTGGCAATTATTACTAATTATTACTATTTGTTACTAATTATTGGTAATTATTACTAATTATTACTAATTATTGGTAATTATTACTAATTATTGTTAATTATTACTAATTATTGGTAATTATTACTAATTATTACTATTTACTGGTAATTATTACTAATTATTCATAATTATTACTAATTATTGGTAATTATTACTAATTATAGGTAATTATTACTAATTATTGGTAATTATTACTAATTATTGGTAATTATTACTAATTATTGTTAATTATTACTAATTATTGATAATTATTACTAATTATTACTAATTATTACTAATTATTACGAATTATTGGTAATTATTGGTAATTATTACTAATTATTGGTAATTATTACTAATTATTGGTAATTATTACTAATTATTGGTAATTATTACTAATTATTACTAATTATTACTATTTACCGGTAATTATTTCTAATTATTACTAATTATTACTATTTACCGATAATTATTACTAATTATTACTAATTATTGGTAATTATTACTAATTATTGGTAATTATTACTAATTATTGGTAATTATTACTAATTATTACTAATTATTACTAATTATTACTAATTATTACTAATTATTACTAATTATTACTAATTATTACTAATTGTTCCTAATTATTCCTAATTATTACTAATTATTCCTAATTATTATTAATTATTATTAATTATTGGTAATTATTGGTAATTATTACTAATTATTGGTAATTATTACTAATTATTGGTAATTATTACTAATTATTGGTAGTTATTACTAATTATTGGTAATTATTACTAATTATTACTAATTATTACTAATTATTACTATTTAGCGGTAATTATTTCTAATTATTACTAATTATTACTATTTACCGGTAATTATTACTATTTACCGGTAATTATTACTAATTATTACTAATTATTGGTAATTATTACTAATTATTGCTAATTATTGCTAATTATTCCTAATTATTCATAATTATTCCTAATTATTCCTAATTATTCCTAATTATTACTAATTATTCCTAATTATTACTAATTATTCCTAATTATTACTAATTATTACTAATTATTACTAATTATTACAAATTATTACTAATTATTACTAATTACTACTAATTATTCCTAATTATTGGTAATTATTGGTAATTATTCCTAATTATTCTTAATTATTACTAATTATTCTTAATTATTACTAATTAGTGGTAATTATTAGTAATTATTAATAATTATTACTAATTATTGATAATTAGTAATAATTATTACTAATTATTACTAATTATTGATAATTATTGGTAATTATTACTAATTATTGGTAAGTATTACTAATTATTGGTAAGTATTACTAATTATTGGTAATTATTACTAATTATTGGTAATTATTACAAATTATTGGTAATTATTAGTAATTATTAGTAATTACTACTAATTATTACTAATTATTACTAATTATTGGTAATTATTACTAATTATTACTAATTATTACTAATTATTGGTAATTATTGGTAATTGTACTTAATTATGAGTAATTAGATGAATAATTACCAATAATTAGGAATAATTACCAATAATTAGGAATAATAACATTATTAGTATATTTTATTATTAATATTAAAATAATATAATTTTCTAATTTATATACAATTCTCCTTTCATCTGTGTGTTTTCTATCTCCGTATACAAATAATACATGTGAAGACAGCAAACACACAGATGAAAAGAGAATTGTATATATATAAAAAATTATATTTTTTTAATATTAATAATAAAATATATTAATAATTAAATAATGTTATTATTCCTAATTATTAGTATTTATTACTAATTATTAAGTAATAAAACAATGTAAACATAATTAAATTACAACTAATTAAGAATAATTAAAACTAATAAAACATTAAAAATAAATATTAAATTAAAATAAATATAAATACCTTGAAAGTTGATCTGAGGTTGATCTCTTATCGTTCTTCAAAACTTCAATATCAACTCCAGAGAAAAAAATTAAACTTGAGAAAAAATGAACTGTAGAAATAAAATTTTGAGAGAAGAAGAAGATGGAATTTGAGAATGGTTTGAAAAAAACGGATGGGGGTATTTATAGGTTAGATTATTTGCGATGGGCCCATTTGCGACAGGTACCGTCGCAAATACCTTAGCCAGCATTTATTACGGTCAACAGTTAAATAGTTATATGCGACGGGACCCGTCGCAAATAACCACCTGCCGACATACTCTTTGCGACAGGGGAATATTCCCGTCCCAAATACCTTTTACCGTCGCCGGTTATTTGCGACGAGAATATTCCCCCGTCGCAAATATGTTTACCGCGATTTGGTGCGCAAAGGGCGCCAGTCCTTTTGCGACGGGGAAAGCTATCCCGTCGCAAAAGGCTACTTATTTGCGACGGGCAAATACCCTCGTCGCAAATAAGTTTTTAACAGGGCTATTTTCGACGGGATTTATTCCCGTCGCAAATAACCCGTCACAAATACCCATTTTTCCCGTAGTGATTGATAAATTGATGTTCGGGTAGAACATTGGTAAACATCCAAAACTGATATTACATGTTATTATTGATATTATAGGTATATAAATGTTCTTATAATTTATTATATTATATACCATGTAGATGAATCATTAGTTAATAATTGAATGATGATTGTTTGGGTTAATTTGGGCGGTATTTCGACCACAACGATCTTGTTTTGTTTAATCGTTTAGTAATATGTACATAAGTTAGTTACATAACATCAAATATGACATAATACATATATAATATTCTGTTTCAATCATAAAAA
Source organism: Viscum album (assembly GCA_963277665.1). Lineage (NCBI taxonomy): Eukaryota > Viridiplantae > Streptophyta > Magnoliopsida > Santalales > Viscaceae > Viscum > Viscum album. Next base: position 1,615,296,344 of record OY728137.1, on the reverse strand, counting down.
TTGTTTCATGACAATATCTAAAGGTATAAATGGAAAAAGAAAACGTGTCATTCCTGAAGGTAATAGATTAACACCTTACGAACAACGTTTTCTTTTATAAAATAAGAGGAAGAGGAGGTGGGGGATGGATTGTAAAATATCCAATTAGTATCATAACATTCCTATATATGTATTCTAATAGAGTTACCATACCATGTGTATGAAGATAAGTGGGGAGAGAATAAGAAAATAAATTGAAATTGAATGGAAATTAAAGGAAAGAGGACGAAAAATTAACTCTTGAATCCTCTTCTTGAGATCCTTCTTAAGGGACCTAGGCATGGTCTTTTGATGAGACCATAAACTCTTGGAAATTGGGGAGGGTCTTGGAAAGATTCTTGGTTAGCGTTTATACAAGGCTTGAAGCATGAGAGGTGTGAGGAAATTAGGGTGTGAAGGGTGGTATGTGTAGTGGAGGGGAGAGGGGACTTCTCAATATAAAATTCATTAATTTATTATTTCATGAAAAGACACGGAATAGTGATTATTCCATGACAAAGAATATTTATTTTATCATGTGAACGTGATACAATTGGGTTTACATCAACATAACATCATGCATGACTCTATAATTAGCTTATTTAGGTTATTTTGTAATTTATGGTATTTCACTATTCATCTATAATTCAAGTATTTTAGAAAAATCCAAAAAATTCACCCCAACCATTTTTCAACGTGTAGAATCAAAAAATTAATTCCATTTTTAAAAAATAATTTTCTAAATAATATTATTTTAATATTTCATTAAAATCATAATTTATTATCAAAAACAAATTTTAAAACATTAATTTTCTTATTCCAAAATATAGGTATATCATACTTTCAACTTGAATATTATTTAAATATTATAATAGCTAATGTTACTAATCATTAGGGTATATCACAATTCATAAGGGTATGTTACTATTCATAAGTGTTGGTTACTATTCATCTAAAATTAATTTTTTTCTTTATTAGACTCCAAATAACTAACTGATTGCAACCGTGTATGTCAGATTTTCTAAATTCCAAACATAGAAGTGACAAAATTATGTTTAAAGGTCACTTGGCACTTATTAGTTCATTATGTTTAGTTTTCATGTGATTTTATAACATATTTATAAGAAGGTAATTTCCATTGAAAAACATTGGGCCGTTACATTCTTACCCCTTATGGAATTTCGCCCTCGAAATTTCATGTTACACAAATAGGTGAGGGTACATCTCTATCATCGCCTACTCCAGTTCCCCTGTAGCTTCTTCAAACTTATGGTTCCTCCACAACACTTTGAAAAGGTGGGTTTCCTTGTTGTGTAGAACCTTATCTCTCCGGTCCAAAATTTCTATCTGCTACTCCTCATAAGAGATATCATCTTCTAGCTATACCACCTCTGAGTACAGTACATGTGAGGGATCAAGTATGTACTTCCATAGGAGTGATATGTGAAACACATCATGAACTTGAGACTTATTCAGTAGAAGTGCAAGCCGATTGGCCACATCTCCTATGCGGTCTGGGATCTCAAAGGGGCCAATGTACCATGGGTATAGCTTCCCTTTATTTCCAAACTCTATGACTCTCTTTCATGGTGACAACATCAAACTCCATGTCCATTCGAAGGTTGTCAGTGTTACTCTTTTTCTAACTCTAAGACTCATTGATGTGTTTCTGGATTACTTGAACCTTCTCTGTTATCTATTTTACAAGATTGGGTTTGAGTAGCTTTATTTCTCCAACTTCATCCCAACAGGTTGGAGTTCTACATCACATTCCATACAGAGCATCATATGGAGCCATCTAAATACTCGAGTGAGAGATATTGTTGTATGAGAAATAAACCAATGGGAGATTCTGACCCCACCCACCTTTGAATTATAGACATTAGGCTCATAGTATATCTTCATGCTTTTGAATAGTCTTTTCAGATTGGCCATCAGTTTGGGGGTGATAGGCTGTGATGAAATATAATTCAGTACTGAAATCATGTTGAAGGATCCTCCAGAATTTAGATATGAACCTTGGATCATGATCAGAGACAATTTGGAGTGGAACACCATATAGACTCACCACTTTTTTCACATATATCATTATATGTTGTTCAAGTGGGAGATCATCCCGAATAGAGATAAAATGGGTAGTCTTGGTGAGTCGTTCAACAACAACCCATATCACATTATTTCCCATTGACGTGTTCGAGAAATCTGAGACAATGTCCCTAGTAACATTCTCCCATTTCCACATGGGTATAGGCAATGATTTCATCATCCCATAGGACTTTTGTCACTTTTCATAAATTTTTAACATAAAAATCCCCTTGAGATATATTCCACGATATCCTTTTTCATGTTATTCCAATAGAAGTGTTCTTGGAAATCATAATACATCTTTGTACTCCCTGGATGCATAGAGAATGTTGAGCTATGTGCATTGTCCAATAGGTCCTTCTTTATCCTGGATGATGAAGGCACACAAAGACGCATTCCAAACTGAATCACAACATCACCATTGATATGGAACTCTTGCAGCTTACCTTCCATTAATGCATTCACCCACTTTTTTACTTCCACATCATCTATTTTTTCTTGCTTAATCGTTTCTTGGATGGATGGTTGCTCAATCATTTGGGAAAGGTAGGATGTATCCTATGACCTTATGATTTTTAAATCTATCCTTTTCATATCTAAGAAGATAGTGTCTTTCTCAATCTGTAACATGGATAGAGTATCATGTTCTTTTCTATTTAGAGCATCAGCTACCTTGTTTTCCTTTCCATGATAGTAGTTAATAGAACAATCATAATCCTTGATTAGTTTTTACCATATCCTTTGATTCATTTTGAGCTCTTTTTGTGTGAATATATACATTAGGATCCTGTGGTTTGTGTATATGTCACACTTCTCACCATAAAGGTATTTCCACCAGTTTTCAAGAAAAAAATCATGGATGCAAGCTCTAGATCATGAGTTAGGTAGTTATTCTCCTGGATCTTCAACTGCCGTGAGGCGTAGGCTATCAAATTGACATTTTTCATGAGTACACATCCAAAGCCTTTTATTTAAGCATCACCATATAACACAAAACTTTATCCACTTTTCAGTAGTGTTAGTATAGGCGCAATGATATACCTTCTCTTTATCATATGGAAGCTTCCCTCACATTCTTTTTTCCAGACATACTTTACCCCTTTCTTTGTCAACATAATTAGTGGGATTTACAATTTTTAGAAATTTCTCACATTACATCGGTAGTACCCATCTAATCCATTAAAACTATGGATTTTTATGACAATAGAGGGACTAGGCCATTCCTCCATTAACTTTGTCATTGAATGGTTCACAAGAAATTCCCTCACATCTGATCACATGTCCCAAGAATGTGACTTGCATCATCCAATATTCACACTTTCTGAACATGGTGTACAATATCTCCTTTCTCAATGTTTCCAACATAAGTCTTAGATATTCTTTATGTTCCTCCTTACTCTAGGAGTATATGAGAGTATCATCAATAAAAACTACCAAAAATTTGTCTATGTAATGTATAAAGACTCTATTCTTCAAATCCATGATGATTTTAGGGGAATTAGTATGTCTTAAGGACATCAATATAAACTCATAGTGTCCATACCATGTACGTATGACAGTCTTCTAAATATCAACCTTCTTCACCTTTAACAGATGATATCCAAAATGAAGATCCACCTTTGAAATGTATTGAGATCCTTTTAACGGATCGAACAAGTCATCAATATTTGGAATATGATACTTTTTCATTATGGTGATATTGTTGAGTTCTCGATAATCTATACACATCCGCATTGTTTCATCCTTCTTGTTCACAAAGATCACTGGCTCAACCCAAGATGATGCACTAGAGAATATGATCCCATTTTCTAGATGCTCCTACAACCGCTTCTTTAACTCCTCCATTTTTATGGGAGCCATCCTATAGGGACACTTTGAGATAAGAGTATATCCGGGTATGAGTTATATTGAGAACTCTACCTCACGTTCTAGGGGAACACTGTGAAACTCAACACGAAATACATCACTTTATTCCCTAACAATTGGCATTTCCAAAAAGTCTACACCTTCCTTTGACTCAACCATTTGGGCGAGGTATGATTCATCATAGGGAATCAAAACCCACAGTGATGAAGGATTTATCAATAGAGATTCATGATATTCCCTGAATTTGTAGAGTATCATGGGATGGTTTCGAATATGAAAATATATTTCCTTTTCCTGACTATTGATATGTGCTCTATATAATGAGATCCAATCTGTTCCCATTATAGCATCGAATTCCACTAATAAATGTTTTAAAAGAATCACTAGAAGAATATTCACACATATTCCAATAGGAGAAGAGTCAAATACATGGGTTGTAATGATTTCATGACTTTCTATTTTTAAAGATATCTCTACTTCAAGGTTTTGGGGCTTCGATTATATAGTTCTAGAACACATGCATGAAATAATCGAATATGATGAACCTGAATCAAATAATACATTTTCCATTATTGAGTGAATAGGAAATGTAACTTGTAAGACTTCATTATCTTTCTCCACTTACGCAGTAGTTGTAGAATAAGCCTTATTTTATTTCGTTCGGCATGGTGGCTGCTGATGCTGATTACCCTCGAGAACTTGAGGTTTAGTGCACTGACTTGCATAGTGCCCTAACTCCCAACAATTGTCGCATGTAACCACTGGCAGTTATCTCCTTTAATAAATTAAATTTCCCTTCCTTTTCATGTCTTTATGAAACTATTCATCATGGGTTTCCAAATTTCCAACACATGAAGCACTTACCCATCCCTTTGAGGTAGTTCCCATGGTGCAATATCCCACATTTTTGGCATGTGGGTCATTGTGTTTTCTTCCTAACATGGTCATTAGATCCATCGGCTTGAAACTCCATATTTTGTTTCATATCACCATTGCCATGGTACCATTCTCCAAACTCCATCTCTACTTTGAGATTACACCGAACAAATTCTTCATAAATTCCAAAGTCTTGAATTGCAAGATCCTTTCAAAGGGGTGGTTTTAATTCACTACAGAATCTATCAATTTTTCTATCATTGTTGATAACCTATCCCGAAGAATATCTTACAATTATTGTGAAATTAACTTCTTTTGTTGTGAGAGATTCTGATTTTTTTTCTTGAGCTCTATGAATTCTCTTTCCATCTTCGTGCGAAGAGTTCCTGAGATATACATGTTAAGAAACATTATCTTAAATTTTTCTCATTCCATCTCTTAAATTTCCTCCCTTTAAATTGTGTTCTTAATTAAATCCAACCAATGATCAGCCTATATATCTAGATGACAAATGGATAGAGCCACATTCTCTATCTCATAACAGTGGAGCATAGAAAATATATACTCCATGGTGTTGACCCACTATTTCACAACTTGTGGATCAGACGATCCACTAAACATCGATGGTCATTTCCTCATAAAACATTTGATAGCTAGTTTCATTCTCTTAGGTGAAGGAGGAAGGTCTCCATTATTATGGTTATTGTTCGTAAGCTGTGATAGTTGGGTATGAATCACTATGAGGATTTTAACTCCACCTCTCTAATCACTGGGGATGTTGTTTGGGCAATCGTTGCATTGTACTTATCATGATTCTTTGGACTGGTTTCTCCTTGTTCACACCATTTTCTAAAATAGAGAAGGATGAAACCAAACATAAGTAAAAAATTCATGAAAAAATTATTCATTTGATCAATTATACTATAATCAAAACATATGGTATCCCTATGTAAAGCATCTTGTATGCATATTTTTAGTTAGTCTCTTACTTGAGGTTTTCTGTAGGGTTCAATAATCCTAATTCCCAATTTAACTAAACCATGACTATGATACCAACTATAGTGACCTAGCCTTTTGTTATATTATTATTACATCATTTTAAAGTTAAAAAACATAATAACATTACACATAGAGGATCCAATGGTTTAGTGTCTTAGGAAAAATAGTACCCTACATAACATTTACAACATCAAGCATAAGCATTTAATTAATTTCATCTTCTCTAGATTCTTATTGGAAATTGACCACTTCTCACTACATGTAGTCACCTGAGGATATAAATCAAAAGGGGTGAGATAAAATCCCAGTAAGAGGATATAGAATAACAATATAATGGGTGATAATAACCATAACATAGGTCAATGATCATTCACATGAGATGAATCATTCATAAAACACTTGAAATGTGGCAATGCATAAAAAAATTAAACATCATGTCTTTGTAGTTAAATACCACACATGCATGTGAAAAAATATAGAATCTTGTCCACACATAATTTCATATTATCTCATGAGATTCATTGCTTGACCCAATGCATTGGAGCACTGTATAATTCCAGGTGCACCCATCACATTGAAACATTCATATTGTACTATATAATTCTGGGCACACCCGTCACATCATAACATTGTAATTTATCATGCATGCCACAATGAACATATATAAAAAATGAACATAACAAACCAATGAAAATTAATGGGTTTAATCTCATAATAACACATTAATAAACATTCGTTTCCCAAAATAAAGAGGGAATAACATACATGTTACAAGAACTATCAACCTTGAATGAGAAGTAAATGTGTGTTCTTAAAAGAAGAGTTCTTTTGGAAAAAAATTTTTTTGACATAAAAACTAGTGAAAAACATGTATATCCAAAAAAAGTAAAGAAAGTGATGAAAAAATTATTTTTATGGGGTAATCATATCAAAAAATGAGTGAAATAGGGAGAACCCGAAGGATGAATGTTGGGTTCAAGAATTTCCCCTTACCTTATAACCGAACACTTTCTTCACTTTAATGCCTTGTATAACCACATTAGATTCATTAATTAACAATTCCAAAACCTTGTGTACATGAATATGGTTCATTGTGGTTTTATTAAGTTATATTATGTTTCTTTGGATGAGTTATAGAGTTTAAAAACATTTTTTTGGGAATGTTTGATTTTTAAGGTTTTTCTTGAGTGGTTCACTTGTATTCATTAATTGATGTTTTGGTAGAACATGGGTAAAATTACCGAATAGATATTACATGTTATTAATAATATTCCAAGATTTTAAATGATCTTATAATTGATTATATTATATACAATGTTGATGAATCATTAGATAAGAATTAAATGATGATTGTTCGGGTTAATTTGTGAAGTTTCTTGACCACAACGATCTTTTTTTATTTAATCTTTTTGTAATATGTACAAAAGTTAGTTCTAGAAGGTAAAAATGGACATAAAAAATATATAAAATTCTTTTTAAACCAAAAAAATGTATTCATGACCATATCTGAAGGTAGAAGTTTAAAAAAGAAAACATATCGTTTATGAAGATGATTGATTAACACCTTAGAACAATGTTTTCTTTTATAAAATAAAAAGAAGAGGAGAAGGGGGATCGATTTTACAATATCACATTAGTATCATAACATTCTATAATATGTATGATACTGTAGTTACCATACCATGTGGATGAAGATAGGTCGGGTTAGAATTAGAAAATAATTTGAAATTGTAAGGAAATTAATGGAAATAGATAGAGAAATTACCTCCTAAATACTCCTCTTAAAATCCTCCATAAGGGATATAGAATTAGTAGTTTGATGAGACCAGGACCTCTTAGACATGGGGGAGAAGCTAGGGAATATTATTGGGAAGATTTTAGAAAAGGTTTGAAGATTTAGAGGTGTGAAGAAATAAGGGTGTGAAGGGTGGTATTTATAGTGGATGAGAGAGGGGATTTCTCAATATAAAATTCATTAATTTATTATTTACCCACAAGTAAATAAATAGTGAGACATCCATGACCATGAATAGTAATTTTATCATATTAACCCGAACCAATTGGGCTTACATCAGCATAATATAACGCATGACTCTGCAATAAGCTTATTTAGCTTTTTTTGTAAATTAATGTATTTCAATATTCATAAAAAATTCAAGTATTTTAGAAAAATACCAAAAATTATCCCTTATCATTTTCGACATTTAGAATCCAAAAATGAAGTCCATTTTTCTCAAATAATTTAAAAAATATTATTATTTTAATATTTAATTAAAATTATAATTTATTATCAAAAACATGTTTTAAAACATTAATTCACTTATTCTAAAATATATGTACATCATACTTTCAATGTAACATCCCGAGATTTTATGAAAAATATTCTTTTTAATTTTATTAATGTATTGTGTTGTACGCTACACCAAAAGGAGCTTGCACAACAAGCATCCTTGACTTGCCTTGCATTACACGCAATCACAACCTTCCTCGATAGCGTGTGTAGTACGCAATACTGTGTTTCACGAAATATTATTAAAACTAGCCGTTATGAATAGTAATAGCCACTTTTTAAATTTTAGAAAATTTATCTCTCAAAATGGACTTCATTTTTGGATTCGGAGTATCGAATTTAGCCTAAGGTGAAATTTTGGTACTTTTCGGATAACTTTCATATTCTGATGAATAGTGAAAATTACTAAATTATAATTAAAAACAACTTTTTTAATCGAAATAATTAATAGTGATAAATTATTAATTTGAGTGGTTTTAAAGTATATTTAGAATATATTTTTACAATTTAATACAATGTGGGTCATTGGTTGTAATTTCACATTTAAACCAGACATAATCAAGTGTCAATCTTTTGATATATTTTGTTTCCTAAAAACACGCTATTTATTTTAACAGTGGGATTTAATTATAAAATTAATTAATGCAACTTATATGTTATGAATTTGGTAAAATAGATTTCATTTTTGAATTCAGAATATGAAATATATCTTAGGATGAAATTTTGGCATTGTTCTGAAAAACATCAATTTTTGATGAATAGTGAAACTATTAAGTGGTAGTTAAAAAAACTGAATTTTTCATAAAACATAATTTTACCGCTTCTGTGAATGGAATTTCAAAAACACGAGAGACACGGTTGATGTCAGTAAGTAAAATGTGGTTCAATGAGATGAAAATAATTTTTGGTGAATAGTAACTTTTTACTTTTATTTACCACGGTTAAAAGTAAATAGGATAATTAAGGGTAAAAATGATATTAATATTACCCTAACACATGTCATAATTCTATTGGACAAGTGTATCACGACCAAAACCAACCTTAAGTGTAAAATATTATCATTTAGGCCCACTTGGATTAGATTAGGACATTTATTATTATTTAATTTAAAGAAGAGTTAAAAGAGTTAAAATCAAAGTTTATTTACTAAAACATTTTTAATATGAGGTTATACATAAGATAAATTCGACTATAAATATTCATTAGAAATATAAAAATATTTCCTACATAATGGTATTTTATTTGTAATTTTTAGACATTAAATAATTTAATTTATTTATGACACAATGATGATGCCGTAATTATCTTATTAATGAAATATTGACATAATTGATGTTATAAACACCAAAATAAATGTAATTTGAGACTTTTTATGAATTCCACTAATTTTATAGGTTACTATTATATATTACTGTTGATTTAATCATCTTGGTTCGAATATATAATTCTATTATGACTTTCACAAAAATCATATATCAAATAGTGTCAAAATTGACACAAAATAGTTTTTAAATCAAATATTATATTATTAATTGTTATTTTATTCCTAAAAATCTAAGGTTCGGCCAAATGACTTAGATAAGGATATATATATATTAATAATAAACAATTTGGGGTTCTTTTGGCACGTTATAGTAAGTGTATTAACCATATAGTGAAAGAAAACAAAAAGACACGGTAAAAGTTAAATTATTTAACTTAGAGTTAAATCTAATTGATAAGGTTAAAATAATTCCCTATACTTGTCTAAATCCTATTGGATGATAGGCTTTCGACCCATCCCCACTTTAGCTTCGAAATAAGACCCTTTGGAACCATTATAAACCGATTTTGACATTAATATAAAATAATATTTTGAGGTATTCCTAAGGTGCCCCTCTCCACCCTTATAAAAGGACACTTCCTCCCCCTCCTCCTCACACCAATTTGAGCACTCAAGCTCGGCCAACCCCTGCCATTTTCTCCTCTCCACTTCCCTAGAATAATCCTAGAGGTCCTGGTCTTCTTCAAAGTCCAATATTAGTTCCCTAAGTGGAGGATTCAAAGAGGCGTTTCAAAGAAGAGGTAATATCCATTACCGATCTTTTCAATTTATTTCTTCTTCAATCTTATTCTTCTTTAGTTGTTTCATGATAAAGTAATAACATAAGTATTTATTATATACTTATATGTTATTATAAATATGAAACAACTCTAATTCACCTTCTATCCATCCTACGGAAAAATGAAATCACCGCGCGTGCGTACGTACGGAATACCGTCTCCACGCCGTGGTGTAATATATTTTCCATCACCACCTTAATTGGATTGGTATAATGGTGTAATGAGTAACTATATATGATTATTATAAAGTGATATTGATACTGAAATAGTATACATACACTTCAACACAATTCCACGACCATGGGAACGATATCATCGCTCGTGCGTACGTACGAACTACCGTCTCCACGACGCGATGAGATTCATTCTCCATGTTAACCATTTAAGAATGATTAAAAAGTATATATAAGAAATAATAATGAAATATATGACATTATAAAGCTACTGGATTTATGTATATATTTATATGTATGTCATCTACTTACTTCCATTCAAGACAATATGGAATGGAAAACAACATTCATGCGTACGTACGGACTACCGTCTCCATGAACGGTGTTTTTCATTTCATTTATCTATCTTATATATATATATACTGAATATATATGATATATAAATCATATTTTATATTCTGGAAGTAATTAAATCATGATATAAGTAATAATAATGTCAAGAACAACAAGTCAAAACACCTACGATAAATGAAACGATTTTACCCAAAACGCTTCTTTAACATGGAATTTACAAACGAACGGGTAATGTAAAGTCATAAGTGAACCATATATGATATCATAACAATTAATATGATTCTGTAATAAGTCAATGACATTATTTAAATCATTATACAGGAGGTTCGGACACATACGAAGCAAATTGGACATAAGGTAAGGGAAATATCACAATCTCATTTTTATCCGAGATTGTTTATTCGTAAGTATTTACTGGGGTGTATTTTATCATCCACATCCATGTTTCATAAATATGTAATATTATTTCCATCCACCTACAATTGTTTAAATCCTATTTTACCCTTCGGTGAGTTATTAGTAAAGGATATGAAAGGAATCTTTTGTCGTTTTTCGTATGAGGTACTTTTTTTGACTTTTCCGACAAAAGTACGAAGAATGTTTTTTTTAACTTATACGGCATGAATGGATTTTTAAAACATTATTTACAAGAAGCTTCCTTTACAAGTTTTCAAGTTTATTTTTAATCAACTTCTTTTATTTTAAAGTTGTATGACATGTTATGAAAGGAAAAATGTTTTTGAAGAAGAAAGGATATTTTCCTCAAGAATGGAGTTCAAATGTTTTATCAAAAATTATTTTCCATCTAAGATAATATAGGGTTCTTTTTTTATCTCTATTATTACATTGATTTGATTATGTTGTGAGGGAATTATTTTTATGAAGTCATTTTCCTTATATGATTTGTTTTATGATGTCATGATGTTTCAAGAATCCCATTTTGGTTACATGTGTTATGCGATGATGTATGATTTATGATTATGTGGCACACATAAGAAAGGATTCAATATAAGATGGGTGTGACCTATATCTCCCTCCAATGCATTGGGTAAAGATTTTAAATCTCATGAGATAGACAGGGCTGGAACGGTAGGTTATACCGGTTCAGTGAAACAGGACTGAAACGAGGGTTACTCGATTCAGAAAAGGACTTTGTCCACTAAGATCGTCTTGGCAATGAGTCATGACTAACAAGAAATGATTCTCTATGATTATGTGTGACTGCCACAAAGTTTCATGTTTTAAGTTATTATTATTGTGATTACATTTCACTTCCATGATTTATCCCATGTTATGAAATTATGCTCTCTTTTGCAGGTTAAGATTTCCAAAATGTTATGTTCTTATGAATACGATGTGATTGATATTTATTTTGTTTACCCTTAATGAGCATTTGAGATCACCCTTTTATGTTTTATTTTCCCCAGGATATAAAGAAAGGTTTTAGGTAAAAAAAGGAAGATCTTTATAGGAGATGTTGAATATCTTTCACCACGATTAGAAGATTACGTTCCGAGTTTCCAAAGACACTAAACTATTACGATCCTTGTGTGTGTGTTTTTGTTATGTACTAAGTATTCCGCAAATGTAATGTAATGTTAATGTACGTCAAGTTTCGGGTCTCTACTTTCAACTTGAATATTATTTATATATTATAATGGGTAAGGTCACTATTCATTAGGGTATATCAATATTCATAAGGGTATTATATATTCATAACGGTAGGTTACTGCTAACTTAAAATTATGTTTTTATTATTGGACTCTAAATAAATTACTGATTGCAACTGTGTATGCCAGTTTTTAGAAATTCCAAACACAGAAATGACGAACTTATGTTTAAATGTATCATAAGAGTTAGTAGTTCATTATGTTGGGTTTTAATGTAATTTTATGACATATTTATAAGAAGGGAATTTCCATTTAAAAACATTGGTTCGTTACAAATGATATCTCCCAATGGACCCTGAAATAAGTCCTCATAACTCATTGGATCATCAACACAATTTTTGACCTATAAAATGTATGACTATCATTGTAGTGGAATCCTAAAATTTGAATAAATATGTATGAAAATTAAACGATAATATAAATATTGGTGATATGACTCTTGAATGAAAATCAATTACTCAATCCAATATGATGTATGTATAATTGATCCATCCAAACAATGTATCAGTATGTTGAGTCAGTATGTATGTTGTCATTTTTTTATAAATGGTTACATATGTTGCTTGTACAAAAACTTTTTTCGATGGAATAAAAGATAGAATAGAGACACATTGAAAATATCTTCCTACATAACAACCAAATTCTAGTAAGTGGACTACATTAAATACTTTCTAATGGGATGATCAACCAAGATAGTAATGTTTTATGATCATAAAAGAAAAGGGTATCAATCTGATAATACCCCAAGACCACCTCCATATGCCAGGGGGAGACATAAAGTGACAATAGGAATTTATTAAATGGGATTATTTGTTATATTATTCATGCATGCATACATAAAATAATCTCAATGAATAAGCATAAAAGAATAATATCAAAATGTTAAAACAAATAGAATGTAAAACAAGAACCAAAACCTCTAGGTTTTACAATAGTATGTTATTGAGAAAGGAATAGTAGAAGAAAAAAAATACAAGACCAACCAGAATTATGTCTCATCCCACAAAAACTAGTTCATAATGGTTCTGTGAGATCCAATCATTTGATCTCCATGATCTGAACTCCATATGTGATCTGATGCACTATGAATCTATAAGTACTAGTCTTGTCACATCAAAAATATCCTTATTCTGTATAATAAATGAAATGTGCATGTAAATCCTATTTTGGGATGACTATACACATACCTAATAAGAACCCCTATAATATTAAGTGGGATATATAAGATAAATGATAGTAATAGATAGTAAACACCTAAACCCAAGTCAAAGGAGTAAACAAATCCATGACATGGATATATATAAATATACATATATATATATGGGATCAAGATATTGATACCCAGATGATAATCAATGAGACCACCTTCTAAAATACCTACCATGTTAAAGTGTGATAATAGTCTTAGAAGGTACATCCTCAGTTCCCAACATCTCATGCTTCGACCAAATATGTAATTAGGTGGGGGAACACTCCTCACTATTGTTCATAAATATTGAGGGTGAAAGATCCCAATATAAAACAAACCAATCCTTGGTGAATCTAGGGTTCCACTCAATATGTTTATTTAGAGGACGATCACCATGTTGTGTCAGAGGAGTTCCAATCTATTGGTAGTGGACCATCACCCTTAAAGAGATAGGTAGGTTCCACTTTGGTGTCATGAGGATGTGTTACAATTTTTGATAGCGAATTAGACTTAGTAGATAGAAGACCCACATCATGGTCCATCAAGGAGTTTCTACATTAGTGTCATAAGGACACAAGCCCAATATGATATGTTGGTTCCACTTATTAAATAGATAACCCATGACCTGGTTTGTCAGGTGAGTTCCACTCCAGTGTCATGTGAAGGTACCAAGTACGACATATGATGTTTGTCAGATGGGGATTTTAAAATTTTCATCTATAAGAAAATAGAACTTGTAATCATCAACAATCTAAACCCATGTATGGTTTTATAATATCCTGTAAATTAAAAGATCCCAAAAATTAAAACTTTAAACTCACCTTTACAGATATAAAGGTGCAATAGACCGAAACTCATCATAAATAATATTTTCTTGATTGAACCATATCAGGATCCCTATATATCATCCAAAAAATATTCCTAAATCAAAGAGAATGATGATCGTCAAATTTATAGTCCTAGAATTGTGATCCCACAATATCTTTGACATCCTGATGATCATCGTGATCTAATGCCATTTAAACTTTAAGGAATTCTTCGATCACCACTTGAGATGGAGAGACTCTCCCACTAGGAAGCATGAGGATAAAGAATCTCTCATCCATAATATAATTAATAGTTTTGTCTGAGGGATCCTCTCACTATTTATAGAGGAGGTTCTAAATTTCGAGTTATGTTCCCCTGACCACGTTTATTTAATGTCCACTAAATAAATAATTATGAATAACTAAACTACATAAATATTACTTTTTATTTTATCAAATAACTATAATATATTTAAAATATACAATACATGATAAACCCAATTCATTTACCTCAACTCATAATCATGGTTAATATTAAACAATCCTATAATATTAAAATTATTTCTTTGAATAAGATTTTCTCATATTTACTTAACTATTAAATACTTTTAATAATAAAAATCCCAATTAATAGTCACTTGAATAATATTAATTTCATTATGTATTTTGTGATCAATACATTAGAAAAAATTTGGAACCTATTGTGGTTCTCACCATGTCAAGTATACATATTAAATTGAAAAGGGAGGATTCTTGAATACACTATTGTGTGGGACTCTCTATTCCCTTATCCCAATAGTAGTGAACAAAATAAACAGACCCAAAGTGGAGTATACCAACTTATTAAAGAACCTAAAGAGATTATGATTTTCATTGTAATGACAATGAACCTAAGAACATGTACTGCGTAATATAATAATTTTCCATTAAATACATCTTATATAAGGATGAACACTTGTGTCATCACCTTTTTCTTACTTTATTACCTGTAGATCTATTTGGATTGATTTAACTTTATACTACTTGGGTCAAAGAATTATAAAGGTAGAACACCCTAATCAACCAAGCTCGTGATATATAAAATCTATAACATGGAGGTGAAAATCGTTTATTGACCATTATTCTAATGTTATACAACCAATGATGCACCCAACACAAGCTACATTTGAACAATTTCAAAATCATGTTTTTTCCCGGCATCATAGTATGCAATTAAATAGTACATTGGTAATGATCTCATGTTTGGAGACTAATACATATTTCTGTAGATAGGAACATTCAATAGCACACAAAACACGTGTAGTTCGTATTGGAGGGTCATTACTCATGAAAAAAATAGAGATCACAATGTGCTATGATCACGTGAAAAAGTATCAATGGTTATTATCCCCATCTCATGATAAGTAAGCATCAAATATGTCTAATCAATATGATGCATCTATATCATATACAATTTTTTATGATTAATTTCAATGTATCTCAAGGGCCTCATTATGGCCTGATATATCTGATAACATTTTGATAAAACAATTAACGTATATAAATTACGATTTAAATAGTGTATGAAGAAAAGTATACACTATAATGGTAAGTCATCATCATGTATAAATAACTATATACATGATATGGTAATAAAAAGAAATACATAGTTGGGTCTAGGGAATCCATTTCAACACTCCCACTTTCACTATATCCAATTTTATAACAATACATGTTAGGTACTTACATGGTAAAGGTCATGTTTCTATAGAGTAATGACATTAACTGCTAGGTCTTCCATATTTATCCACGTGGATATTCTGCTATATCTCATCTCAACTCATTGAGAAAAAAATTTCAAGATATCTTATCCATGATTATATCTCTTTTCCAATATCATAACATGATATCTTGGTTATTAAGAATATCATTGTTTACATTATGATAATTCTTTACACATTCTATGAGATTCCATGAACAATAATACCTCATTGTGTTTAACATAATCTCAGCCACCTCTGAAGGTTCTGTGTACTTGGAATTTGACGTTATGGATACCATTGGATTTTTGAGAATGACTAGATCAACACCTTAGTCAGACTGTGATACATGATCACATTGATATATGAAATACAAGTTTGTGTCCCCTAAAAATTGTATTATTTCTTCTCCACTTACCAGGTACATATCTTTTGTAATTTTACAAGTATAATCAGATAACAATGAATAAATTAACAACATTATTCCTACATATAATTGATATCATCCTACTATTATGTATATCCTTGAAATATCAATTCTTATACATATCATGGCACACATGATTGATATATTGCTGATGTGTATAGAACTCAATTTACTGCTTAATCCTCGCTTATTCATTTTCATGTCTTACTCGGAGGATTATGCCAAGTGAGGCTCGGGATAATTCTTCCCTTTAATTATTCCAATATATATATTTAAATACCATGACATTATATGTACCATTGATTAGGTTCAAGGAACCATTATATCTACCTTAGTAGAGACTCTTCCCTAGAATGTAGGTTTCTAAATTAATTCTATCACTGGAGAATAACATTTATTATATTCTTAACTAACTGTGAGACCAATATCAATTTTTTATATGTTCCTGAACATATTTCTCTTGGAAAAAATAGTGCTCCCACTAAACATTAATAGACACATGGAAAAGATTCATTCCTAATGAATCTTCTAAGATCATGTTTATTTATTTAATCCTAAAGTGGATTTATGTAACTTTTAACCTTTATTGTCATCCAATGGTGTCATCATCCCTTTCTATTTTCTTTATAGATAAAGATTCTATGAAATTTTATTTTAACATCTAATGGAGAATTAAATGATATTAGAAGTTAGTTATGAATTTCATTGTTCTAATGGATTTAGGAATTCTAACTAGGTATTTTTAATTGTTCCATCTTGATATATCACTTATACCACCCATGTATCATCTCTCTTGAATACCCACCACATTATTCAAAATAATATTCCCATGTGCCCTTTGAAAGATAGAATTTGTTAATTTATTTTAATTTTTCTTTTCAATATTACCTAATTTTTATATACTCATCACATATAGGTATTATTATTATAAATGAATAATGTAACACTATAAGTGATGAATATAAAACCATAACTATAGTTTTAGCCTTATTACTTATTATGTGTCTCTAAAACATTCCTCTTTCACATGTACTTATGGATCATGTACTTATTCCAACCATTTGTTCACCTAGATCATTTAACTTACCCAATTAAATATTTCTCCAAACTATATAAATTTGTTATGTGACCACTTTTTTTTATAGAAATAGAGTCTATGAATTGAATAACACTTTTCTATCTAAGGTATTTATGTAATATCCTATAAAATAGTTTTGATAATTACCTTAGATGCATACTATATTTAGTTTGATTCTAGTTTGTTTATATCCTAAAAACTCTTTGCATCTGAACACTTTTCTAAAGAAATAATATATTTCCATGATAATATGACTTCTATGATATCCATTTTTTATTTTTTTGTTGTTATATAAGTTAGATGATTTCATCATTACTTGTACATCTTGAAATATAATGGAAGTTTAGGAATGTTTTAACATTGGTACTACGTACATCATAACATTTATGTATATCATGAGCGATTAGAAATTTATCCGTGCTATATATTTGTTTGTCAATGTTAATATGACTCATCATCGATTATCCTTATGAAAATTATTGTTATGATGTTGATAAGGTAATGTGTCTTTTGGAATTACTCCAAGATACATTATCATGATCGATGAATGCTTGTTCAATATATTATTTTACATGACAATCTAAAGAAACTCATATCTTCTAACCATTATTATACTTCACCACCATGTTTCATAAAGACTTATAGGAATCTTATGATGTTTTATTACCACTATACTTCCCTTGGAAAAGTTTATTCACACTTTTTGAACTAATTCCATTAAATTTCTGAAATACATTTACATCAAAAGTATAATTTTTCCAAACTAAATACATCAGAAATATCTATTTTTTTTAGTTCTAACATTCCTAAATTCCAATATTGGTATATGCTTGATGTCCATACTTATTTTTCCTTGACAAATAATTGTCATGAAATTGCATGGAAAATAAGTATTACATTATTTATATTCATTACTTATTTTATGTGATTCATGTATCACTAAACTATTTGTAGAGTATACTACACCTTAAAAAACATTAATTCTAGAACATGGAATAATGTATCATTATAAAAAAAGGAACATTAGATAATTTTTTTATTTTTACTCAACAACATGGCCAACTAGAAACATTAGCTGGGAAATTAGAAGATGCATGATTCTCTTTACTGATAAGAGAGTCACCCTTCCTCAACATCTTAGTGAAGAAACCTTAATTCTTGTAATGTTTCTATAATTACATGGTTACTTTACTTCAATAGACATATGTGAATGGAATATTTTATTTAATACCCAAGATTTATGTCAGAAACAATACATTTATTTGATGAATATATAATGTAGAATAAGTCAGTTCTTTCTTATTCAATTTGGTTCATTGCATTTGAAACTCACAAAAATATATTTCATAATATGTGATGAAATTAACCTAATGTTTAATAACCATCCTATATACCTTGAAGGAAAATACAATGGTTATATTAGAGTAACTTTTTTTTCATTTCTTCCATGCCTTCAATTTCATTCGGTATAAGAACTGAATATAGAACTTTCTCTAATAATATTATTTATTAGAGAACCATAAATAAAAGTTAATGAAGTGATTACTCTCTCTTATTCATTTTCATCCTTAATAAAATCAAGAGTAATTGAGTGAAATGTTTTATGAATGGGATTCCATGAAATATCACAGTCTACCTTCCATGTTTACACAATGCTAGTGTAATCATCACATTCAAATATTGCTTCACATTCACATCGGTATCCTCTCAGAGATGATCATACATGTTATTTTCATCCATGTCCAAATGTAGTGACTTCAACTATTATCATCCATTAATTAAAACATATTGAAATAAACATCATTTATTTATACATGAGTCAATATTTTTTAGTTTTAGACCCTTTATTCATGAGGTGTCTTCACAGGTTGGGACACCAACATCTTGAATTTCTGATATATTAGTATTATGCACAAGAACCTATATTACATTTAGAAATTCATTCTAGTTTGGACATTAAAATTTCCAATATTTATCCATTTTTTATCTTTTGGTATTAAATACTATTTTATAGAAATAAATTTTAGAATATTACAACTTTTATGTTAATTATCGAATTATACATTACTGAATAATTTAATCATTAAATGTATCCCACTATTTTTTGATAATCTATAAACCCTCTATAATATAATCAGAATACTATGTTGCTTGATTATTATAGTAGAAGGTATCCTTAAACCTCTATTATAGTCTAAAATATATGGATACAACACTTCTAATTGGGTTCATGGTAGTCATTTAGCTGGCCAACAACATTAACACGTGCTTCCATGATCTGTTGAGTGAAGTCCCATATTCTAAAATAAAAAATTGATTTACTCTAGATTTTTATCTAAGATGATAGAAACTTATCACTGGATAATCCTCACAGCTACATTAGTTATGTTGACTGACCACTCTCATAATAACTCCCTAGTAGATGGAGGCACCCTCAGCTATGTAAATACATTCACCCCAAACACCTTTTTTGTTCAAATTTAAATAATGGGTGGTGGTGAAAAATTAATATTTTTTTGAGTTTTATTATATTTTTCTCTTGATTAATGTTATCCATCTCTATTATTATTTTCAATATATGTTTTCATGCTCAAAATTGAACATTTATAGAAAATCATATGTCTCCTCTTTACACATTTTATTGTTTATTATTTTTTGTATTTTCTCATGATCATAAAATGCGTAAAATAATAAACAAATGAATGAATGTAAACTACTATCCGTCTGGTCTTGAAAATATAAATGACCTAGTGACATCACACCTAATTCTTCACTTGACTCATGGTGCAATTGTCCCCCTTCCAACATGTTCGCTTGTTATCTAGAGTATATCCATATCATTGTGGGATCCACATCATGTCTTTGAGTACCGCCTCCTCTTATAGGGGTCGATGTCACATCATGGAGTACCATCTCATATTTGAGGGGTCCATGTCACATCATGCATCATCTTGATCAAGGTACACCACCTCATCATGTTAGGGTCTCCATCATACACCACCTTTATCTAGAGTACATAAATACTTGTGCGCATGTGAGGGGGACCAGGGGTTTAATGTACATAATATGTATTTGGGTGTGAATTCCCTTAACAATTTGGACTAAAATTGAATTCGATGGAGAGAAAATTATTTAACCATATCAGGAAAATCCATACCAATAAAACCCTTAGCACATGTTACCTCTCCCATGAAAGATGATAGAGTGGTCGAACTGGGCTATAAGGAGTACTTGTTTTGAATGATCTGATCAATATGTACTCAACTAGAGGCTGGTATAGTAGAGTGTATATCTTATACTGATGGAGGTCCAACATATGGGTGGAGGCGGTTGGTGGAATTTAAGATCATCCTCAAACAACATAGTTGGTAAGAGTGTAGGTAGATACCGACTCTGGTGCAGTAGGGTTAGTGGGACCACAGACCAGAAGGGGACATCAGTGGGTGGAGCAGTGTGGAAAAACCTAGGAAGGAGGAGGAAAAACCAGTGGTCTGGAGAGAGAGACTCCACCTAATCTAAGTGGCAGGAGCGAACTATTACTCACGGTGGTTGGAGGCGAGCTGTCAGGATGGGGTGACTGGACCTACCAGTGGTCTATCATAACTCCCCGTAGTGGTAGGCTTGCTAGGGTGGGGTTCCAGTCTGGAACATGTCCACTACCTCCTGAAATATGCTGCACTGAATGACCAGGGAATGGCAGAGCAAACCGGCATGTGCATATCTAGATCCACGAGGCTGTGGTAGTGAGGGTCATTCAAGAGAGAAGAAACTATGAGTTCTATCCCTTTATTAACTTTCAAATGACTATTTTTATCCTACAATGTCTACCCCACATTAAATATTATTGTTTGAGTGTTTTTTATACAAGTTTTTTTAAATTATATAAATTAGTTTTTAAATATTATAATATTAAAATTATTATAATTAAATAAATACTTATTATTATTATATTATAATATTAATGAAATAAATATAAATATAATAATTAAATTATTATTAAAATATAAAACTGTAAAATTATAATTTTCATATAATTGGAATTACTTCTGATAAACGTACTGTAATGGTATTTTTGGGATGAACAGGAGTAATCAAAAAAGTTTTAAAACCCCAAATCATACCATAAATTCAATCTATTTCAAAAATATCAAATGGCCATTACATGGCCATATGAAATTAGATCAACGCATGGGAATAACCCTTGGGACTGAAATTAAACAATCTATTTAATTTAGGGAAATTCATTTTTAAATTGTCTCATAAAATTTATGTGATACCATTGATATTAATTAATGGTATTAGGGCACACAGTGGAAGGTGGTGGGCTTGAGAATTTAAAATTTTCAATGACGGTTTGATAAAACTAGTCACCCCAACAATTCGATCGTTGTTATGGTTTGAGGATCTCACTTTAATTAAAATAGAAAAAAAATTAAAATTTTAAACATATAGTTATAAATATAAATGGGAGTTAGACATCAAATAATCATCAGTGATCATTACATGATGAAATAATAATAGGATCCCTCTAGATCATCCACTCTCAATTCAATAATATGTGGGAGCACCGATCATTGTAATCTGGATGCCAGCATTGTGACCCAACAATATCTTCGTCATCCTGATGATCACCACGATCCACTATCATTTATGATTGAAGGAATTCATGAATTGTTAAATGAGAGGGAGATACTCTCTCTATAGGAATCCAAATGAGATAGATTATGACAATCATAAATGAATCAATAGTTTTTTGGGAGTGAGACACTCTCTATTTATAGTGGAGGTTCTAAATACCTTGTTGGTATCCCAACAACTATTAATTTGTCTTCCACTAAATAAGTAATTATGATGAACTAAACCGAGTCAATATTATTTATAATTTTATCAAATACCAATAAAATATTTAATATTTATATTATGAGATAATCTTGAGTCATATAACTAAACTCGTATTCCAGCATAAAATTAAATGAACCATGAATAATAATATAGAATTTGTTTCAATAATATTTTATTTTATTTATATAACATGTAAATTCATTTAATATATTCAATCCCAATTTGTTTATAACATGAATAATATAAATTTATTTATTTCCATAGTGATTAATATGTTGGACAACACTCAGACCCTGTTGCGTGTCCCACAATGTTAAATATACCTATTCAACTAAATGGGGAAGATTATTTAATACACTATTGTGTGTAACCCCCTAAAAAATTATTTTTATAGATGTGAAAAAAATACATATACCAAGAGAAAAATGTTGAAACCCATCAAAGCCCCCAAAGAGATAAGGATTGTTATATCAGTTAAAACCAACCGACGAATATGTACTATGTAATATAATCTCATTGTATTTAAATATCAATTAATGAATGATGTAGACTTGTGTCATTGTCAATTTCTCCCTTTTTCCATCAAGGGGGGAGGGGGTCCACTCTAGTGTCTCTGGAGATCCTCTATCTCATTAGTTCCATCGTCGAAAACCACCAAAATAAGTTTCATGGATATAAGATTATCACATCACTTAAAAAATATTCATAACATAGTACACCATCACATCATACATGAAATAACATAAGATAAACTACTTGATAGCCAAAATTTGAGTCCAAACAAAGGAGATACAAGAGGATGAGGTTTCATCATAAGGAATGAATTGGTATATGTTTTGTGATGAGTCCCATGAAACATGTGGCCTATCCCTATTGCCTATAATTTTAATCAAATAAACACATATCACATCCCATATAGGGATACAAGGACTTTAGGGAGCATACTCTGCATGTTTGATCCACTCAGGGGTATGGATCGTTCTCCCTGACCTTGTTTGTGTGCTTCAGTACACATCATGTGCCTGGCCATGTACTCCGACATTGGGTCTTTCCCATATGATCCATCAGAAGACATTTCCACCATGGGATGGATTACTGAAATATATGTGTGATACACATCATTCTATCCATATATATTCCCAAAACCATATCCACCACATCCTAGGGTTTAGATGTTGTGTTCTCTTCTTATAAAAAATCATATAGTCAAGAATTTTATTGAAGCTTAGTTATTTAGTTATACTCTCCTGATTTTAATACCTTATGGTGGATCTCACCTCAATTCCACTTAAAATCCAATGGAAATCTCTTGAGTCATCATTATAAGCCTTTCTTTATCCTAGAATTGGATTCTGATTTGTCAAGGAGGATCACCATATGCACTTATCACCTCCCATAAAACTTCAAAATCTCAAATCAAATATACATTAATGAAATAATATTATATCATGATGCATACCCAAGTCTATAACCAATCACTTATCCATTCATCACACATGAAACTATCACAAATCTAGGGGTTCAATCGAGAATGACCTCACATGACAATTTCAAATCATGACCCCATAGTCCAATGATGACTAACCTGATGAAATATTGGTATAAAAGTATAAATAAAATGTTTTATTGTTTAATACTAATAATTACTTTCCAAAAAACACTACCAATGTTATATGGGGTAAGAATCAAAATAATGATCTATTAAATTTCAACACTTGGGTGTATGCAACATTCTAGAATTGGAGAAAATAAATGAACTGGATTGATCTTGCCCCAAAATTTAATCAAATGAGTCCCAATTCAAAAAATGAGTCCTATATAGATGTTGGAAAATTTCCATTGAAGAATGTACTAATAAATTATTTAGAAGATTCTTTATGTTCGTTGTGCTTCAATCTACTCTAATATAGAGTTCCATCATCATCATATATGATTTTCCAAAAAAGGGAGAATGAATGTATCTGGATTCTACTAGGGTTTATGTTTAAAATACATGTAAATCTCTATAATGAAGTTATTATATATTATTTAACACTTAAATCAATTAATAAAATAAATAAATAATTTTAGTTAGTTAACTTGGCCCCCCATCCCAAAGACACTTTTACTTGAATGCCCTGCTTCGACATATTTTAACATACACATGTGGTGAATAACATGTTAATGATTTAGCCGTTGTCTTAGATTTATGATACGATATCACATTTAAGACTTATATTATTTTCATTATGAAACTACACTATCATAGTATAATATATATTAAATATTTTATGAAATTAATTCCTTGCAAATTGTGCCTCGTAATGGAATGATGTCTTAGCAGCTCTGTATTAAAAGATATATAGATATATTCCAAGTTATTAAAAAGGAAAAAAGGTAACTATATTATATTTTTATTAAATACAATGTAATAATTTCTAAAAGATCCAATTTCCCATATTGACAATTATATTCTTCCACTAGACACATGTTTCTCTTTAAGAGATACTTTTTTTAACAAAATATCTAAATCGTTGAAATACTATAAGAAAAACTATTATTTCTAGATCAATAAAATATTAATCACATCACTATGATATAGAATCCTCAATAATAGACCATAGAAAGAGTTCCCTCTTGGGTCACACATTCTATTGTATTGAATGTACATACTTGAGCATAGTTTACTAGAGTTAGTGCCTTATTTGATTACATTAGCATGATTACAAGAAAGAAGTATCATGAAAGAATTAATAGTATAGTAGTTTTTGAAAGGCTAATACATACATAAGTTAAACAATAAATCTTTTAATAGGAAAACAATATATAAACAACTTGGACCACATCCATAACTATTAGGTTATTTTAGCATGTCATTCATAATATACATCTTCATGTCATGGGAAAATGAAACATAATAAATGGGTGAGCTCAAATTCTTAGAAAGGGTAAGTGATATAGTGTAATATATCATAAAAATAATCATTGGGCATGGTTTATGACTAAAAAATCAGGCCTTTAAAAATTAACATGAGCACATTATGGTCAGAATAAGATCTGAATAATGAATTCCCTAATAAAGATTAATTATGGGTCTTCTTCTAGTTGAATAACCCCAAGAAAATTAAATTAATAGTTTTATAATGATAGAATTAATAATTCTAGGCATCATAACCCTAACATCAAGGCCTCATACCAAGACTATAAATAATCATTTTGTCAAGGACTTGTGCCGAGACTGTAGTTTGTCTCATGAATACTACCGATGCATAGAGGGACTAGTGCAGGCCCCAACCATAACATAATAATCCCAATGGATTCCTCATATTAATGAGGATATACATAAAAAACATATAAATTTATATTGGAACTAACATATGAAATGTAATTAACTTTCCTCAAATATTAAGCACAAACAGTAAGCATTTAGAGTAAATTAGTGAATGGTGATAATGTAGCACATCCAAATTCAAAAAAATCATTAAACATTAAATTAAATATGTTATATGATATCATAAATGATTAACGACCTCAATACATAATAATAATCCTGATTTTTTAAAATGATAAAGATACACTTATGAAATCATTGAGTAATTTTTGAGATAAATACTCTATTCTTTGAAAAGAAGAGTTCATTTGGTGAAATATTTTTATAAAATCATAAGCTAATTAAGGTAGTTATTTAATAATAAAACGAGTTTTTTTATAAAAATAATGTCTTCTAAAAAAACAATTATAGAGTGCCTATAAAATATATAAAAATTTGATAAATTCCCTTTCATCGGTCTTGTATTTTGAAATGAATTTTGAATTTCTTTTTATAAAGTGTAACTCCACCCAAAATAAATAACGATTCTAGTTGGTAAACATATATAGTGAACTCACAGATAATTTATTATCAGTACATAAGAATACATATAATTTAATTGAGGTATATAGAGAATAATGGTAACATGAATGAAAATGGAGCTTTGGGTAGAAAATTGTTAACTTAAGTCCAAAGGTGTCCCTTACTTGATCATCAAGATATGAATAATAAAATAAAGGTTAAAAAATTAATGATTATTGAAACTATTATACATTTAATTTATTTATTATAACCTTATTAGGTTCATTCTTTCCATTTTTATGGCTAAGGAAATTCAATTTCATTGTTTGAGATTGTTTTCTTCCTTGGGTTTCATGATCATTTTACCTATATTCATGATCGGATAAACTGTAGAATGAGAATAGATGTCCAGAAGAGAAGTTGTATGTTATTAGTGAACAAATATAATATAACATGATCATAATTTTTTTTGGATATTTCAAGTGAATATGAATCATTATATAAAACATTAACGACCATGGTTTTGGTTAATTGGAAATTCTTGATCACAACAATATCATTTTGATTTATTTATTAAAATCATGTGTAAAAAACGATTCCATAAAATCACATTAGTTATAATATATATATTATTTTTTTAAAAAACAAAATAGTTTTATGACTAGAATGGAATATGGTCGTAGACATTGAAAACATGTCTTCCTTGAATGTGATAAATTAAATCATCTCATATGGTGTTTTAATTTCTAGTACAAATGATTTGGGAAGGGGAGATGATGATGAATTTTTACTATACCATAAAAAATTACAATACATGTAAGTTAATGGATTCATCACAACATTTTATTGAATGTAGGTGAGGAAAGGAAAATAAAAATATAAGTAGAAATAAAATAAATGAAAAGAAGAATTTATCTCTTGAAGTTATCATCCTTGAGAGCCTCTTTATTGGAGAGTTTTTGGTATTTTATGATACCAAGTGATATTAGAGGTGCGGTAGAACATTGGGAGGATTTTTTAATATAATTTAGAGATCAAAAATGTCTTGAGTGGTGGGAAGAGAAGAGGGAGTGAGGGAGTTTTATAGTGGATGAGAGGGGTGATTTTTAATATATTATTCATTATTTTATTATTTACCTGAAGACAAACTATAATATTGATTCATGGGACACATAATAGTAATAAGTGCATGCGAGTTCAATCCAAGTTGTCTGATTTCATCAATGATTCTTGTAATTGTGAATTTAACTGATAATGTATATATAAGGTAAATTGACGAATTTTACTATTCATAATAAATTCAAGTATTTCAGAAAAATCCCAAAAATTCACCCTAAAATTTTTTGATGTATATAATTGAAGAATTAATTCCATTATCTGAAATTAATATTTTATTATAAATTTAATTTTTAAATAAAATCACAATTTATTCAAAAAATAACAATTTTAAAAGTACAATTTGTTTTATACTACTATGAAAATTTAATCAAAATTTCATTATCTTATAACATTAATAAAATAAAAAAGTAACACGATTTACTATTCATAATGGTGATATTACTATTCATATTACCATTCATAAGGGTATGGTATAATTCACCAATTTTTTTCTTATTAGATCCTAAATATATTACTGAACAAAATAGTGTATGCCATTTTTTCAAAATTCAAATCAATGATGTGGAAATATTATTTTTACAAGATAGGTTATTACAAAGTGGTAAATTTTGGAGACTAACTGTTTCTTGCCTTCAATATTAAATTTATTTACAAATCAATGGGTAGTTATAATGAATGTTAAATTTTAGACGTATTTTCTAATTATTTCAGATAAATACACCATACCTAGATAATATTGAGAGATTTATATGGTATAAAGGGAGATTGTGGTGGATATATTGTTCTAAGGAAAAACATATGATATCAAAATTATATCCTAATGTCATCCTATATTGATGATGGAAATAATCCCAAAAAGCCCCATTCAGAGGTATATTACAAGAAGGACTTCTGTGAGAGAGTCCATATAGACCTTTTATAAAAACACATCATTGGGGACCAATCACAGGGACATCATATTTTCCATAATGTGGAGGAAATTATTCATAGGAAATCACATGTATCTATCATTTGAATGAAATGTTTTAGAGCCCCAATATTAATCCATCACATAAATCATATTTTTAGGATACCATCACACAAATACCATCATATATACACCATCACATGGATTTAATAAATTGAATCTATATTATATAGATACCATTTCATATAATCACGATATAATAACCATAAATCGTCCCAATCTCTCATTTCAATTGACCTCACCAACATCATATGCCACTAGTTATTAATGAGGGTCCTCCATCCTCTAAATCAATTTAATTTTAGTGAAATGTTTATGTTCTTGGACATATGTTCATTATCATTATATCCATAAATGACCCCCAAGAAAAATTGGGAGTGGAAATAGGATCCTTCATACTAGTTTTGAATTGTTTTTGGGTTATAATTTCAATTATCCCTACAAAAATTATATAGAATTATCTATGTTGTTATATTCCTCATGGATTTATAAAATACACATTTTAACATAATCCCTTAAATAAATCCATAATCTCAATTCACAAAACTTCTCTATGAAGAACCCATTATGTTTACTATGGTTGAAGTTGTGATGAAATTGTATTTTTTGTCATTATTTTTTGATAATAAATTTAAATACTAGTTTAATTGTGATAATTTTTTTTTGTATTATTTATGATTTAATAAATTAAAATATTTTTTTATAAATTCAATATAGTATAATATATATATATATTCCAATATTATGATTGAAATACAAAATTTTAAAGGGATTAAAAATTCAATTTCCATTTTTTTAAAGATTCATACACTAGTAAATATAAAAATTTATAATTATATAGAGTTTTATTTGGAATATTTACGAGATAAAAATTATTACGGATTACTAAAATTTTCCAACAAACATATAAAACCATATAAATATGGATTAACCACATATGTGATAGGCTAGGTCAATAACATGGGATCTGACATAACAAGGTTATCAATCATGGTTGTGTATTGTAGATTCATGAAGATGAATATCCATGTAGGAGTTCCCATGATAAGGGTAAGAATAATGTTCTCATTAAAAATTTTAGGTTCTCCTAGTTGGATTGAAGGGGAAAAATAATTTAGTGAACCCAATGTAACTAGGTAAACTATATCATAGTTCCAAAAATAATTGTGACCCAGATATTGGAAGAATCAGAAATCATTACCTTTTATTACATGGAGGTGTGAATAACTGATGTTGGATTCATTCTAAACAAAAAATTATCCCTTTATATAATGAGTTACCACAAAATTTATGTTTATCTGATACTAAAGTCCAGATCCACATGATCACTTTCTGAATTATATTCAACATCATTATGGATGCCTCTATTGTCTATGATGAAAATAACTATCTCTATCATCCAAAGCAATAAAAATTCCCATGATATAAATTATTTGAGATGTTGTGAATCTAAAAATGATAGAATTATTTTTCAAATATTCTCATTCATGGTAGAAAAACCTAATAGAAGACTATCACTCGGTTTTCAATCCACTTCATCATGATAAGTAAAGGCATATATATTGTATGTTTTGATGGTATATTATCGAGGGGAATATAACTAAATGAATGTAATTAAAAATTACTACAAAATAACATTATTTTTTAAATAAATTTTCATTTATTTAATAATTATATTGATTTAGTATGGCCATATAATGAAATATCAAGTGATAATTTAGTGTGTTCATGTGAAAACTATTCCATGAGAATGAGTATTCTCAAGGAATTATTGAAGGAGAATCTTCATACCCATATTTTGTGAATATCACGAGAATTAAAATTCATGAATTGATATCAATAAAAGAATGTAGTTCTATTAAAATTAACAGATGAATTAATGTGATATCAAAATATTCAATGATAAAAAAGAATTGATGCTTGACTGTTTCCTCAAAATGATATAATATTTTCGAAAAAAGAATTTTAGAACATTAAATAATTTTTTTATGTGTGATATCATTTATATTCTCTCAGTTCAATAAAGAAGATATAAAAGTTATGAATGAAACTCAGATGTCTTCCAAAATTTTTGAAGACTTTCGTATAGTTTTGTTTAGTGAATTGAGATGATCTAGATAATTTTAAGATCATTGGTTGTAGAAACATCATATAGAAGATAATAAGATACTAAATTCCTGATGATGATCATGTGAAGATGAGGTAACCCAAATTATTCATGGTCAATGATATTAAGTATATGTATTATAAAATCTATTACACGATGACATAGTTCCTTCCAATTTGGGGATAATTTTTTGATGTATTATGAAGCCTATACTGGTATTATATAGAATCATAAGATATTGTGGGTATAATTTATTATTACTTTAATAAGTGGTCACATTTTATCTAGGGTGGGAATTTAGAGAGGTAGAAATGTGGGACTCAATTTTTATTGCAATATGATTTTCTATATATGTAATGAATGACATGTAATTTTCATCCTACAAAAATTATTTTTATCATATTGAAGAAATGTATATGTATTTTTATTGATAAATGTTATGATATTTTCAATTGTGTTTAATTTATATTCATTTGTCATTTGGATGGAATGCGAATTTATAAATTCACTCATCCCAATAGTTTTAATAGGTTTTTGTAAAATTAATAAAAGGACTGATATGGATTTATTAAATCAACTGACTCCTTATTTACACACCCTATCAGTGCTATTACATGATATGTTGGGAACTTAATTTTCTATCAGAGTGGTGGTTATACCAATATTTTGATGTATATTTATAGAATAATTGTTTATATAAAAAATATCCAATTTGGAGATTTTAAATTGAAAAGCATTCAAAATAACCTTAGGTTTACAATTATTCATATATTCCAATTGTAAAAATTTAATTCATTTTATAGATGTTTCAAAAACTATGAAGAAAATTATATAATTGAGTCTTAAGAAAACTTAATAATATAATAATATAAACTACAATCTGAATTGGTCACTCATAGTGAATTCTACAATCATTTATTATAATATATCAATGCCTATAAAATAGTTATAGGAGATTTGAATAAACAATGTGGGATTAATCCTATACATAATAATTCTTATTCAAACAATTAGTTAAATTTAAAACTATTCCCATCAAATTTATTCTTCTTAAACCATTTAATCACTATGACTATCATATAGAACAACATAGTTTATGGTTCTATATGTCTTATTGAATTGTAGAGAAATACATAATCTCATGATATAAATTTCCATGAGATGTATTATATGATATAATGAAATAATAAATATAAAAATCATGTATTTGAATAAGTTATATAGGGATATAATAAATAAAATACATATCTATAGTGTCTTTTGATTCCACTTTTTCATTAAAAGAGAAGGCTTGTTATAACAACCCTTATTTTTATTACACACTTAAACCTGATATATTATATAAAATATTCACTTGATACAACATAGAAGATAGAGAGTTCTAGTGTCATTGGGGCTTAGGAACATTACATACCAGCTTAGAACATAAAACACACAACATCTTTATTGAAAACTTCCTTTACATGACCACTACATTCCGTCGTACTTAGCATTACATGTGATAACATGAGGACATTCATAAGAAAAGGGTGAGATATAATGACCAGTAAGGGAATAAAAATGGAACAACATGAAGAATTCAATACATGTTAGACAATAGTCATATCAATGGATCACAAGAGAAACATGAACATAAAGGAATTATAAACATGATAATCATAACATAGAAATGTGGCGACAACAGTTAACATGGAATTAGCATAAACCAAGGCTCATTGCACATGGAGGATGAGTAGACACTCATTTCCCAAGAAGCATGAGTAAAAACTCATTGAAGTTTAATTATCATGAATAAACACCCATTGCACATGACGTATCATGATATTATACTTTACCCAATGCATTGGAGCGCTATCAGGGTGCACCCTTCTTAAACATTTCATTTAAGGAATAAGTGTGCCACATAGATCATACAACATAGAACCAATCATCATCATTTATTCCACACTAAAGGGATGTGGAATACGTATATGAATATTTATAATTAATAAGTAAATGTTCATAAAGGTTAATACCCATGATAGTGAAATGGATATGGTATTCACTACACAATGACATTGGCTTGGAAAATCGTAGTGCAATTTCGATAGCATAATGACGTGAAATAAGAACTCATAAAAAATGGTTGATGAGAGTGAAAGGGGTGTCTCATCATATTTACATGAAATAGATAGTAAGGGGTTATATATATACATTTCCTGATAAACACAATAGAATTTAGATGCATAATTCAACGGAATTACTTGGATGTAAAAGTGGAGAGAGAAATCCCTCAGAGAATTTTGGCATGGTAATAGGTGTACATGAGAGGAATTAATGAGAGATAAGGGGGTATACCATAATCAAAAAATAAATAGGGAAGTATGGGGAGGTGTGAAATCATACCCCATATCTTTTAATTGAAAACAAAAGTGCATAACATCTTAATGAAAATTGGACAAAAATGAGAAAGGAAGAAATCCCTTACTTGGAAGTGTGATCCCAAATGATTGGGAGAATCTTGAGAGAGGCTTCTTGGGAGAATGAGGAACCTTGGGAGGATTCTAGAGAGAGTAGGTTAGGGGTTTTTAGAACTCCAAAGGCTTTTAGTGAAGAGGAAGTGAGAGCTTGGTTGGGTTTATATAGGAAAGGTGGGGGAATTCTTTAATATTTAGATTTGGGGCACCTCACATTAAAAAAATCAAAACCAAAAACCAGAACTTGGTTTTTTCCCATGGTTTTTGAAATAGGGTAGTGGAAAAAAAATATTTTATATGACCAATGGACAAAATTATTAAAATAATAGGGTTTCTTATGTGTAGGTGAGTCACACTCTCAAGGAAAACAATTTAAAAAGACAAAATGTTTTATATACCTTAAAGGGCCCACTAAAGCTTTGTAAAATAAAACAAACAAATTTAAATTCACATTATATTAATGCTAAAACATATATTGGACGATCATATTGTTTATAGTATTTTATTACACCACTATTGGGTCATTATGATGTCATAAAAAACATTATATATTTAAACGGTATTTAATTTTTACCCAAAAATTAGATTGTCCCAGAAAATTATGTAAAATTAACCATTGGATAATTTTAACATCCTGATCCCAAAAATAATATACTTTTTATCTAAATAATTTTATAAATATATGAATTTCAACATTAAAAAAAATTTCATTTATTGAAAATTCATTGGTTTTGACAAAAATAGTTTTGAAACCTTAAAAAACTAACAGTTGCATTCATAAAATTAAATGACCATTTATATTTAATAAAAAGTAATTTAATTTTAATAATATTTTATTAAAATATTATTTAATTCAAAAATACATTAATCCATCAAAATAGATTTCTTAGTTGAATATTAACTGAAAATATTATTTGTGCTTTAAAAACTATTTACAATGTAACAATAATAAAATGAATGCACATTATTTAAAAAAAATAATGTACATAGACATCGTTCAAGGGTCTTGTTACATAACCCATTATAACACCTACATAAGACCAAAGGGAAAGGTGTGCGATGGTGACAGACTCTTGGGGTGGCTCGGATAACATCACTCGGGTGATAATCTCTATTAACTCCCACTTCTCCCATAGTTGGTTCCGCTCAAGATTAACGTGTTCAAGATCGGCATGGGAATGGTCAAGAGTGAATCCCAATGACCCAAAATACTTTCTGAGCTCTGAAATATGGGTTTCGTATATGGAAATTCTACTGGATGAGGCTATTTCTTCCATTTTCTGAGTAAATTGGATTTTATAAAGCCCTATATTTATACTAATCATGTGATCACTATTCAATTACTATATTAGCAATAGTCACAATTCTTAATTTTATTTTAAAATCTAGAAACATAAAACCAATGATGTTCACATTTTATATAACCATAATAAGACATTTCATCAGTTAAATATGAATTTTCGTTAATGAATGTTTGGGTCGTTACAATCATACCCCCTTAAGAAATTTCACCCTCAAAATTTCCTTTTCCTACTCTACAAAAATGCGAGTAACTATGCTTTATCAAATCCTCCAATTCCCACATCACTTCTTTAAACTTGTGGTATCGCCACAACACCTTGACAAGGGGCATTGTCTTATTTTGTAGAACTTTTTCTCTATGATCTATGATCGTCACTGATTTCTCCTCATAATAAAGATCATCCTCTAGTTGGACTACCACTGAAGAGAGTTCATGTGAAGGGTCTGGTATGAATTTATTTAAGAGGGGAACATGAAATACATTATGCACGTTGGACATGTTAGGTGGAAGTGATAGTCGATAGGCCACAACCCCAACAAAATCAATAATCTCGAAGGGGCCGATGTACCTAGGACTTAACTTCCCTTCCTTTCCAAACCTCATGACCTTATTCCATAGAGATATGTGTAGAAATACCATGTCTCCAACTTTAAACTCAAGGTATCATCGACAGTTATCTACATAACTCTTATGTAAACTCTGGCTACCTTGATATGCTACTGAATGGTTTCCACCTTATCCACCATTTCTTCGACCATTTATGGTCCTAGAAGATTATGTTCCCTGACTTTATCCTAACATGCCAATGTTATGCACCTCTTCCTATACTGGTCTTCATTAGGTGCCATTCGGATGATCGAGTGGACACTGTGTTTTTTGGAGAATTCAACCAGTGGAAGATGTTGATCCCAACCTCCTTTCAATTCCATTGAAAATGATCTTAACATATCTTCTAATGTATGAATAATTTCCTCAGATTGTCCATCAGTTTGAGGATGATAGGCTGTACTTAAGTTTAGTTCAGTATCTAGAGCATGTTGAAAAATATTCCAAAACATAGAGGTGATTCTTGGATCTCGATTAGATACAATAGATAGTGGTACTCCAGGAAGCCTTACCCCTTTCCTGATATATATATGTGCCAGTTGATCCAAGGAGAAATCCTCTCAAATTGCAATGAAGTGTGCAGACATTATAAGACGATCCGAAACAACCTAGATTGCATTGTTTCCTTTGGATGTCTTTGGATGTCTGGTGACAAAGTCCATGGTGATGTTCTCCCATTTCAAATATGGTATGGGTAATGGTTGCATCGTCCCCTTAGACTTTTGTCTCTCAGACTTGACTTGCTGACACACCCAACACTTTGATGTAAATTCTACAATCTCTTTCTTTATATTATCCCACAAATAATTATCTCCAAGATCTCGATATATCATTGTGTTTCCTGGGTGAATAGAAAAATTTAAACTATGTGAATCATCCAAAAGTTTCTTCTTCAGCTCAGAACATGATGGAACACATAGTCATTTCCCAAATATAACAATTCAATCTTCATTAACATTAAAAGTTGAGGATTTCCCTTTACTGATAGCTTCCACTTTCTTCTGAATTCACACATCATCCTTTTGAAAATCCTTTAACCTTTCCAAAATAGTCTATTGAACAATCATCTGTGAAAGGATTGATGATATTCCCTTCTTTATGATTCCCATGTCCATCTTTATCAAATCTATGAATATTGGATCCTTATAAATTCTTAACAGTGATAGAATCACTGGGTCCTTTATACTTAGAGCATTCTCCACCTTTTTTGCTTTCCTAGGGTGGTAATGTATTGAGAAGTCATAGTCTTTGATCAGCTATAACCATCTTCGTTGGGGCATGTTCAACTCTTTCTATGTTAATATATACTTGAGGCTTTTGTGGTCTATATATATTTCACACTTCTCTCGAAGAGATAATGCCACCAAATTTTTATAGAGTATATCACCACAACCAACTCCATATCATGTGTTGGATAATTCTTCTCATGAACATTCAATTGGCTAGAATCATAGGCAAATAATTTTTCATTTTCCATCAACACACATCCCATGCCCTTCTTCGAAGCATCACTGAATACCACATAATATTCTCCAATTGTGGGTAATGTGAGCATGGTCATGGTGATAAGTCTCCTTTTTAACTCCTTGATGAATTATTCTCATTCATCACTACAAACAAACATTACTCCCTTAAGAGTTATCATGGTATGAGGGTTGGATAATTGTGAGAAATTTCTCACAAATCGTTGATAATTTCCTGCTAACCCCAAGAAGCTACAAATATCTCTTACTGATGTTGGCCTTAGCTATCCCTCTATTTCAGCTTTCTTGGAGGTATCTATAGATATCCCATTGCTTGTGATTATATGGACCCAAAATAAGACATCATTTAACCAGAACTCACACATACAGTACATTGCATCGAGCTTCTACTTTCACAGGGTCTCTAGTACAATTTTTAGATGCTCCTCAGGATCCTCCTTGGTTTGGGAGCATACCAGAATATCATCTATAAAGACTACCACAAATTTGTCTAGGTATTCCCTAAATACTATGTTCATCATGTCCATGAATATTTCTAGATAATTATTCAGTCCAAAAGGCATTCCTATGAATTCATAGTGCCCGTATCTTGTATGAAAATCAGTCTTGGCGATATCTTCCTTCTTCACCCTTACTTGAAAAAATCTCAACCGGAAATCCACCTTAGTGAATTATTGTGCTCCACACAGCTGATCGATCAACTCATCGATTCATGGGCAATGATACTTATTCTTTATCGTGATTTTGTTAAGCTCATGATAATCGATGCAAAGGCGCATTGACCCATTTTCCTTCATGATGCAGAGGACTGGTGTACCCCATGGTAAAGCACTTGGGTGTATAAACACTTTATCTAGATTCTTCTGTAGTTGTTTCGTCAGCTCCTCAAGATCCAAAAAATCCATTCTATTCAGAGTCTTGGGTATTGGCAATTCCCTAGGTATAAGATAAATGGGAATTCAACATCTATTCTAGGAGGAATACCAAACAATTACTCGGGAAACACGTCAGAAAATTCCCTCTAAATAGGCATGTTTTCATAGATGGTTTCCTCCTTAGAATCAATCCTCTGAGCAAGATATGCGTGCTCATAGGGCTGTAACATCTAAACTTGAGATGATTGAGCTAAATAATATTGGTCTTCTTCCTTTCACTTGTATAGAATCAGGGGTCGATTCTCCACAAGGAGAGTGATTTCCCTCTCATGACAATTTATGTTGGCTCTATATAAGAAAAGAAAATCCATTATAAGAATTGCATCAAATTCCACTAGAGGGAGTAGGAAGAGGTTCAATAGGAAATTCAATCCATGGATTATGACAGGGGATGAGTTATATTCATGGGATGCAATGATTGCTTCATTTTTCATACTCACTGACATCTTCACATCCATGTTTGGTGGTGGTGTTGGGATTGTTCTACTAAACATTCAGGATATAAATGAATTTGTAGAACTAGAATAAAAATATACATTCACTATTATTGAATTAATAACTAGTTTACTTGTCACCACTTCATTGTCAGGGTTCACATAGGCTGTAGTGATAAAAAAATCTCACCCTTTCTACCTGGGAGGTTGTTGGTTGCCTCCGAAAAACCTTGGCTTAGGGCATTTATTCACAAGATACCCAAGTTCTTTACAGTTGTTGCAATGAATAATGCATTGAGGTTCTAACAGAGTGTTCCTTTCCTCTGTTATAACCACTGGTTTTTCTAGTCAGTAGTTAATAGATAGGTTCCCTTCTCTTCCACACCTAAAGAATTTCCTCATCCTCATTAGGTAATTTATGGGGTGCTTCTTTACACACCTTTAGTAAGTGGGGTGATGGATCTTCTTATCACCATTGGATTTATCCATCGGACTACCAGCCTTGAATTCCACTTTATGTTTCTTATCACAATGATACTCCTAAGATTCTATGATCTCCATTTCAACCATGAGAAAACATCTTGTAATTTCCTCATAGTTGTCGAATTCATGGATCACCAGCACATTCTATAGGATAGGTTTCATCCCACCAAAGAAGTGATCAACCTTTCATTAGGGGGTAATGACAAAGGTGAAGGCGTATCGTGGAAGTCTTGTGAATTTTTTCTCGTATGCTCCGACACATTCTTCGTCTTTTTTCTTGAGGGAAATTTAGTCCCTTTCTATCTTATGTCGGAGGGTGTGAGGAAAATATTTATCAAAAAACATCTTCTGGAAATACTTCTATTCGAATGCCTCGATATCTTCCTCAGACATCATATTTTTGATCAACATCCACCATTGATCAGCTTCACCCTACATATGATAATCTACCAAGAGAACCTTCTCTTTTTCAAAACATTGAAGGATAGAGAAGATCTTTACAATGGAGTTGATCCATTATTCAGTGATTGAGGGATCAGATGATCCATTAAAAGTAGGACGCCTTTGTCTCATGAAGATATAGATAACGACTTTTTCATTATTGGGGGGGGGGGGGGGTTAACGTTCCTCTTGACTCATGTTTCTATACAAATATTGAGTTAACTGAGAGAGAAGCATGGAAAATTTTGTGATTCCTGCTCCCATCATATTGGGCATCTCATTTTCACAACCATCACATTGATCTTCACAACGGTTGTTTGCCCGAGTCCTCCTATTACCGGACATTGGTTGGAGAAAAAGGAAATTTTGGGGTGACACATAAAGGGAATTCCAAGTACAAAAGTGATGAAATATAAATAACTTTTATTTCCTTAACTTATGAATCCATAGGATTCAATCTATGCTATCCAAGATCTAATTTCTAACATATATTCTTAGGGGAATTTTTTTAATTAACATAATAAGGGTTCATTCTAATCTTGTAAATTTACCAAAGAATATCCCCCAAAAGTGTCATAACCAAGAGTGCATCAAGGCCCGTTGTCGTGCACCAGTTCCCATTTGAGTCTAGCTCAAAGCAGTGTTTTCACGTTTTACCCCTAGGATACATCTATGCCAGAGTCACCTCTACTTGCTCGTATCCAGACATGGCTATATTTTCTTGATAAACCACTTAATAAATACTCACCAATACTTAGGGATGATTTTATTATACTTATTATTGTCTTTATGTCTTCACTAGGGTTTTCTAATCCTGATCCCAAAAATAACTAAACCTATCCTCTGATACTAACTACAACAACCCTGATCTTTAATAAACACTAAAACCAGATTTATTATATAAAATATTCAGTTGAAACAACATATATTATCGATATGTATAGTATCTTTTGGGCTTAGGAACATTACATAACATCTTAGAACATAAAACACACAACATATTTATTGAAAACATCCTTTGCATGACTACTACATTCCCTCGTACTTAGCATTGCATGTGATAACCTGAGGACATACATAAGAAAAGGGTGAGCTATAAAGCCTAGTAAGGGAATAAACATAGAATAACATGATGAATACAATAAACATTACAAAATAGAAATATTAATGGAACACAAGATAAACACAAACATAAATTCCTGATAATGCTTGATAATCATAATATGGAAATGTGGCAACAACACTTAACATAAAATTAAAATGAGCCAAGGGTCATTGCACATAGATGATGAGAAACCCTCATTTCACATGAATCATGAATAAAACAACATTGAAATTGAATTATCATGAGTCAACACCCATTGAACATGACGCATCATGATACTATACTTTACCCAATGCATTGAAGCACTACCAGGGCCCACCCTTCTTAAATATTTCATTTCATGAATAAGTGTGCCACATGGATCATACAACATGGAATCATCCATCATCATTTATTCCATGATAAAGGGATGTGTAACATATACATGATGATTTATAATCAATAAGTAAATATTCATAAAGTTGAATACACTTGATAGAGAAAGGGGCATGGTATTCACTACACAATGACATTGGCTTGGAAAATCATAGTCCAATTTTGGCAGCATAACGAATTGAAATAAGAACTCATAAAAAAGGGTTGATGATATATAAAGTAGTTTCTCATAGTATTTACATGAAATTTACTATAACGGGTCATATAGATACATTTTCCAACAAACATAATGGAATTTAGATGCATAATTCAACAGAATTACTTGGATGTAAAAAAGAAGAGAGAAATCTCTCACAGAATTTCGGCATGGTAACGGGTGTACATGAGAAGCATTAATAAGATATAAAGGGGTATCCCATCATCCAAACATAAATAGGGATGTATGGGGGAGGTGTGAAATCATACCCCAATATTTTTAATTTAAAACAAAAGGTCATAACAACTTAAATAAAATTGGACAAAAATGAGAAAAGAAGAAATACTTTACTTAGAAGTGTGATCCCAAAGGCTTGGGAGAGGATTCTTGGTAGCTTGGGTCACGTTGGGAGGATTCTAGAGAAATGAGGACAGGGGTTGGTTCAACTCCAAAGGCATTGAGAGAAGAGTAGGTGGGAGATTGGGTGGGATTATATAGGAATGGAGAGGGAATTCTTTATTATTTAGGTTTGGGAAACCTCACATTAAACTAATAAAAACCACAAACCAACCCATTGTTTTTACCAAAGGGGAGTGGAAAATAGTATTTTATAAGGCCAATAGGCCGATCTTCTTAAAATAATAGGGTTTCTTATGTGGAGGTGAGTCATACTCTCAAGGAAAACAATTAAAAAAGACAAAATGTTTTATAAGCCTTGAAGGGTCTAGTAAAGCATTGTAAAATAAAAAAACAAATCTAAAATCACATTACATTAATTCTAAAACATATATTAGCCAAAAAAAAATTTATATTATTTTATTACATCAATATTATGTCATTATGATGTCATAAAACACATTATATATTTAAACGGTATTTAATTTTTACCCAAAAATTTGACCATATTAGAAAATTATGAAAAATTCACCGTAGGATAATTTCGACATCCTGATTCCAAAAATAATATTCATTTTATCTAAATAATTTTATAATTATGTGAATTTATACTTTAAAAAAACTTACATTTACTGAAAATTCAGGCGTTTCACAAAAACTGTTTTCAAACCTTAAAAAAATTACATTTGAATTCATAAAATTAAATGACCATTTATATTTAATAAAAATTAATTTAATTATAATAATATATTATTAAAATATTATTTAATTAAAAAATCCATTAATTCATAAAAAAATATTTCTTAGTTGAATATTAACAAAAAATACTATTTGTGTTTTAAAAACTATTTACAAAGTAACAATAATAAAATGAATGCACATTTTTTAAACAAAAATAATGTACATAGTCATAGTGATAGGGTATTATTACATAACCCCTTATAAAATCCGTATAAGACCAAAGGATAAGGTGTGCGATGGTGACATACTCTTGGGGTGACACGAATAACATCGCTAAGGTGGTAATCTCTATTAACTTCCACTTCTACTGTAGTCGGTTCCACTCAAGATTAATGTGTTTAAGCTCAAATTGGGCTTGGTCAAAAGATAATCCCAATGATACTCCCTCCTTTCTGAGTTCTGAAAAATGGGCTTCGTACGAGGAAATTCAACTAGATGAGGCCATTACTTCCTTTTTTTTAGTAAATTAGATTTGTTAATGGAATATTTTTATACTAATCATGTTATCACTGTTCAATGGCTATATTAGCAATGATCACAATTCATAATTATATTTTAAAATCCAGAAACATAAAACCAATGAAGTTCACATTTTATATAACAATAATAAGATATTTAATTAGATCAAGAGTAATTTTCATTAATGATTGTTTGGGTTGTTACACTGGTATGGTATATGGTTTGAGATAATATTTTCATAGTGATACAATTCACATGCATGAAACCTAAAATTGATTCTGAAGAACATGAATGTTTTTATGAAAGTTAAATTAAAAATATGAAATGATGATTTACAGAAGCAATGTATCTGGACTACCTGATAACAATCCATGTGGGTAGGTGTAATATTTTTATATGTATAATGTCCCATGATAAATTACTATGTATGAATACACACACCACTATTACAACATTATCATGAGAAAAACATTAATGTATTTTTATACATGAATTAGGGGTTATATATTAATGTGACTATAGGCAGATACATGAACTAGGGTTCCACATGACTGTAGAAAAATTTTAGGAAGAGGGTTTAAAAAAAGGCATGAAACATTCATAAATAATACATGAGATCATTAAATTTTGTTTGAAGTATATTTGAAATCAATTAAATGAGGGGTATATAGTGATTGATAAGTTTTTTTAGACTGATATTGTAATGCATTCCAAAACTATATTAGTCTTATAGAAACATGTTATTATGTAACTGAGACGAACCATATCATTTTAATATCATTAATATATGGAAAAAGAAACGGTTTTATAACCATTTGATGATGTTTTAAAATAAGTGGATCATATTTGAAGGTATAGTTATGAATACAATAGGATTTGGATTTGAATATGACATATATATATTTTATTATGATCTATTGTGTATGATGGAATATATGATCACTTTTGGGTATCTAGAGTGTGATAACCATGGGAATCAGTGTTGATGGGAATTGGACTATACCATGATATAAGCACATATTCACAGTGAATAACATTTAATCTAGATAGAAGGAATAGTCAGCTGAGTCAGGGAGTAGTTATATGGAATAAATCATATTAATTTATTTTGTTTCATTTACATATATATTTCATGTTGTTGGGTTGTGAATGAATATAATCTTTTCACCCTAACAAGTGAATGTTGTTTAAATATAAATATGTAAAATTAATAAAAAAATTTATGTGCCAACGAGCCTGTGCCCAAGTGGTATAGGCTCCTGCTTGGCATCCAAAAAACCAGGGTTCAAATCTGGGCAAGGATGAATTTCCAGGTTACTATAGTGGGCACTGT
Organism: Viscum album; assembly: GCA_963277665.1. NCBI lineage: Eukaryota > Viridiplantae > Streptophyta > Magnoliopsida > Santalales > Viscaceae > Viscum > Viscum album. The sequence continues at coordinate 1,615,253,078 of OY728137.1, read as the reverse complement.
AGCATACACTGTAGAAGCGGTGGAACTTTAGTGGCGGCAGCACTATTGCGGTGGAGGAACTGTTGCAGGATACTTTAGCGGTGGCGGGTACTGTAATAGGTACTGTAGTTGCGCAGGGTACTGTATCAGTACTGTTCACAGAGGGTCCTTTGGGCCAAACAAATGGGCTTTCAAGACTTGTATTCAGGCCACTTGGCCTGGGGCCTTCAGGCTATGTACTGGGTCTCCCTCCACCCTCTAAAGAGGTCTTTGCTTTAAAAATAAAATTGAGGCTTCGACCCCAACCTTTTAATAAAAACATTTATGTAATGGTGTTCACCCCTGATCCCACCTCTCAGTTTGAATTCACAATCCCTTGGAAACGTTACTCTTACTTCTATCTTCTCCATGTGTTGAGACTTTCCTTTTTGTTGTGTACTATGAATTTAATACTCCTAATTGTTAAATTGAAATATGTTCACCAATATCACATGGTAGACTGAACCCCTAACTGACAACATTTACATAAGTCATGCTCAAAACAATTTTTCAAACCCTTTTATGGCTCATGAATTAAAACACATTCTTCCTACAAGGTGTGAGTTGATGTCCTTCATTCATTCACCAATGGTACTTACCAGGTTACCCATAATTGGGAATAAACTATCCGTAATCCAACCTAGTCACCAATTTTAACCCCTTTTATGACATAATATTCCCTTAATGGTTTCTCATCCAAAAGACCAACTCAATGTAACTCCCCAATATTATAATTTTTATTTATAGTTAATTACATTCAATTTTAAAATTTTCATTTCAAAAATATACTTAAAAATGACTTGTATCATACTATATGAATACAGTTAAAACATTATAAATATATTTAAACCATTAGTAAATAAAAAAATTATATTAGATAAAATTTCTTAAATTTAGAGAATAAATAATAACTAACATTTTCCACTATTATATAACTATTTTTAATGTATTTTATAACATACTCAATGAATTTAAATGGCCCAATTAACGAAATTATTATATATATACTATTTTATATACATTATTAAAATTTTAAATCTATATAATAATATTAATAATAGATAAAATCATTAATTATCAATAAAGGTATATACGTTTTTATTATATATTTTAATATAATGTTTAGAATTTAAAATTTTTAAATATTAATTTTATAATAATTAATTAATTTTATAATTCATAATTAAAAATTTATTCTACAATGATTTTTTTGAGATTTTTCTAAAAAATATTGAATTTTTTGGTAATAGTGAATATTCCAATTACGAATATAAATTCACTTTTATAAAATCTTAATATTAAAATAATGACTCAAATGAATATAGAAAAAATTATATATAAAAATATATATTTATACTATAAGATAATTTCTCAAAAAAAAATCATATTTATAAAACACAAGTTTAACATATTGGAATCATCTGTAATAGTTTATAGTAAGACAACTTATTTTTATTATATTTACTATAACATTGTATCTGCAAGTTGGAATACATATTTGACTAATTTTTAATAAAACATGTCGTATTTATGGTTAATAATGTACCAAATAAATTAACTTATAAAAAAACATTGATAATTCTACCATAGTGAATCTATTTTGTATAAAAATACAAAATTCTTATAAGTTCATATAAAGAATTTTGTTTCAAAAAATTATAATTTATTTATATCAATTTTATAAATATTATATGAAAAATTAAAATCATTTTCTAAATTTTTTGGTCCAATCTATTTTATAAGGAATTATTTCTTTTAGTTATTAAATTTTCATTAAAAGGTAATGTTTTTTACCATAGTAAAAATGGTATATGAGAAAAATCTAAGAGTAAAGACCTAAAATTATTTAAAAATTTTCTTAAAATATATATTTGATTATTAATTAACCTAAAATATCCTCCCACTCCAACTTTCTCCGTTATTGGATCCATTTGATCATTAAATATTTATCATAACTTTTATAATATTTTAAATATTCCATTTCACTTCCTTAACATATAATCCATCACCATCCCACAATATCTCCCAAACCAAAGAAGATAATATTCAACAAAAATCTATTGAAAGATCTCCCAAACATTCCTAGTCAGTTTCTATATAACTTGGTCTTCTATAAATACCACATATCAAATATTTAATCTATTCTAAAAAGGATATATTCTAAGGAGTGTGTTTTTTTTGTTTCTATGTATTACAATGATAATTTAACTATTTAATTTTAAATTTCCCACTTGAATATACATATATAACTATTTTTGTTTAATTTTTTTGGTTTTTATTGAATATTTATTACCAATAATTTTCTCTTTAGCTTAAGTAAATTAAAACAAATTTTCGTTCATTTTTGTGGACTATCACCTCCAACAATATTTTGTTTTATTGATAATGTCTTTGTTAAATTTATGGTAATGAATATTGGTTTTATTAATTAAAATTATATTTAAATTTAAATTTAAATTACAAAAATGTAATCAAATTATTACCTTATATGAATTCTATCTAAACTGAGAATGACACGTTAGATTTTATGAATACTACCACATCTACAAAGAAACCGATTTAATTTTTTCATTAATAAGTGTATGCATTATCAAAATGTCATAAAATATGATCAAAAAAATTATGAAATACTATAAAATATCATAATAATTGTTTATTAAATATCTTATTCAAAAATTAGTTCTTAATTAATCATAGTCACCCATTTTTAACACCTTCTATTCAATTAGTCTGATTAAAAAACTATATTATCAATTCTATAAATTTATAAAATTAGTGATTATTGAAATGTAAAAAATAGAATTACTAGAAATAAATGAGAGTATATTATTTGGATAATTTTTTTCAATATGTAATATAAATATTTAATTCCTTATTAACATATTAACATCAGTTCATCAACATTTATGTTATCAAAATCGCCACTATCCCAAAATTCACAAATCATGGAATAATTAAAATTAAACAAAATTATGGATTTATAAACTAATATTAAGGATTTATTATAGTATATTTGATAATATTTTCATTATTTTTATAATGATGAATGATAATGAACATTGACACTATAATGCATGCTTGAAACTATCAAAATTTCTAACATCGAATTGTGAAAATAAATTATGGATTACTAAATGAAATATAATAAATGAATTTAATTAAAATTTGTAATTGGTATTGGGTATGAATAATTTACTAGGATTGGTTTTTTAAATGGCTATATTTATGACAACAGAGTTTAATGATTTTTTGGGATGTTGAGAGGAAAAGAGAGGCGATTTATTGACTCGACTTCTTTTCTGGATTTATAATGGTTCTTTCATGAATATAGGTTTACATGATTAATTTATTATCTTGTTCAATGATATTACAATTATTTCACTCATTTTCATGGTAATTTTATTGATATTCTTCATTATCTATAAAAGTTAATGATGTTATGAATAATTCCCATTCTAACCCATTGATATATTTATACTTTGTATACATATTTAATCATACCACTAATAATATATATTTTAATTTTTATATCCAAATATGATTTATTTTTCCTAATAGTATTTTTTATTTACTTTTTGTAAAATTCGTTATTTAAAACTCCCTTTATGATTCCTATCTCAATAATCTAATATCTGAAACATTAATAATAAAGTCAAATTTTAGTTCTATATAATTTATATCAAATACATATTTCTATGGGGAACTCATATATTTATTTTAGGGGCTCAATTATTTAAGTTTATTTTGAAATTTTTGAAATTATATCAATGTTTCATTAATTTATTTTATTTTTTTAATGTTTTCTATAATTTTTTCTTATTACGATAAAATTATTTAATTTTTTATAAGACTATTATTTTGTTATTTAATGTCAAATTTCCTTTTAAATAAATCTAACTCTTAAGGATTTATGTCTCATGAATCATCTTGTACATGCATATATGATATTCCCCTTTTAGGGGATTTTTATTGGGTAACAATAAATCTTATTATAAATACATGTTTTGTGATACAATTTTTAAAATATATAAATAAAATTTAATTTAGATATTTTATTTATTATGTTATTAATAATATCCATTCTATATTAATTGGATCTGTAGGTTCTATAGTTTTTCATTGAGTCATATTTCTTTTCATTTTCCTGCTAACCTATTTTTTATGTTATCTATTTGTCTTAGAACCTAAAGTTGGTCCTGAGGGCCAGTTGGGTTGTGTCTGAAATATATGAGTGGGAGGAATATTAGATGGATTTTTTCCCATTACAATAGATGTATTTGGTTTATACAATGTTTATTTAACAAAAGACATGTAGTGTCCTGAGAAGTAAAGTTCATGACATGTAAAGGTTTTTCATAAGGGGAATAAATTTTTTTTATGAAATTTAATGAATATAAAAACCATGTAAATTCGTGAGGTGTGTTTTTAATAAAAGAGAAATGGAATGTATTATCAATATAAGACTCACCACCTCACTTCACTCTCTATAATGAGCACCATGGAATCCTAACCTAGTCTTTATGGTAATTTCGAGATATGTTCTCTAATTATTTCACCATTTTTCTGATTGGATACATGCAGGTGTGTTATTTATTTATCTTTTTTTCCTTTCATTGTTTTTCTTAATATTGATGATGTTATTTTAGTGAAAGGTAATACACCCTATTTTTGGGGATTATTTATGTTATTTGTTTTCCTATAGATATGGAATGATTCAGATGATTTTAGTAGAAGTGTGTTCTACCACAGAGCTATGGTAGGGGTCTTATACCATTCCCTCCTAAATTTCTATATTATTTACCTTGTTACAACAGTGTTTCATATCAAACATTCTAGGGTTTCCTATAAACACAATTTAATTTATTGATATAATTATTTGGTACTAGTATAGGATTCCACTAGTTTTTTTTTGTGTTTTTTGGTGGTTTTTAGCTCCATCATATTCCATTAATGGGGCATTTCATTCTATCTTACCCACTTTATACCATCCCACAAGATTAGTGAAATAATATAACTTGTTTTGAGAGGCTTATTAAATTTATTGATAATTAAATGAATGAATATGATATGGGTATGTCTCCTACCCATGTCAATATATGATTTATAAATGTATTGATTTTTGAATTTAATTATGGAAATTGGTTATATGAACTCATGAATTATGAATGATTATGAAATATCTTAATAATTTATTGGTTAATTGATAATGGTAGTGGATATCTTATATGAGCTCCTTTGATCCATATTTTGTTGGTTTCTATGGACATTTCTACTCCATGGATCAATATTGCTTATTTTAGTGGTAGCTTAAAACACTTTATGGATACAGTTAGGAACCAGGGTAAGCTCACACATCATGATGATTGAAATGATCATTGTTTAAGAGTATGGGACCATAATACCGAGCTATTCTCATTAGCCAGCTGGGGAATGTACAATTTTAATTTATTTATTTTTATACAATTAGTGAAATGGTTCATTTTCCCATATATTTCATTAAAATAATTTGAGACATGACATGATCATAATATTTAATATTAAATTTGTTTGGATAATTTATTATTACAGTCTTCTAGATGTTTATAATCTATTATTGATTAATATTTTTCATCCTATGATGATAGATAAATATATACCATTGTGTTATAATCATATACGGGGGCATAATATCCCTAAATACACAGTTTAAGGCCTTGTTATAGGTCGAAAAGATTTGGAAATTGGGGGGAATACTAGAGACCATGTGACTCACCAGCTCGAAGAACCCTTTAGCAGCATTAGGTTTGGGATTATACAGAGTGGTATCAAAGAATTTTTTTATAACTTCATTTTAAATATACCAGTAATGTTATTAATAAGTGTTTAATTTTGGTAATGTTAATTTCTTGGTAGTATCTAACCCATATAATGAAAAAATATAAATTGCATGTATTCAAAATATCTATTTTCATGATTTTTCCTACTAAAGATGATTTTATTACACCATTATCTGGTTCACTTCATGTTTTATGTTATATATTTTTAATGATTTTTTTCTATATGAGATTAGGGCATTCCATCTCATGAATCATTTTATTCACCTTGTTGGATCCACATTCCATGTATACCTCATTCCTTGTAGGATTAATTTTTTAACTATATGACATTTAATAGTTTTATCTTGTTTAATATAAATTTTTATTGACTAATAACTTTAGAAGGAAATTGAAGAACATTATTGATACATAGAATGACTCTCATAAACAATGCAGTGTTTTATGCATAGGCTAAAACATACACCCTAAGATATAAATTATAGATCATTTTGTTAAGGACCATTGGTTTTATATAGACAGTCTTATTACAGATTGGATTAATTAGACATGATACATAGGTTAACAAGGTGTATGATACCATACAAATCACATGTGGTGATCCCATTGGTTCAAAAATTTAAAGAGAATGGTAAATAATTATTAATTTAACAAGATATAAAATTGTGAAATAGAGAACCTAATGATGAATTGGTATTATAATGAAAAATAGGAAGAGAATATATGTATTTTCATGGTTGATCTTGTTACTCAATCATGATATTTGGATAAGATATAGGGGTGTTTCTGGATTTTATGAGGAATTTGATATGTAATATTAATATATAAATTTGAACTTTTTCTAATAATTTATTTTCTCATAGATTAATTTTGAATTGTATATACAAGAAAACATGATAGCCTCGAGTTTTTAATCATGATAGTGGTGATGACTATACTATAGAGGTGGTAGGATATGATCCATAAGGTGAACCTCTCATACTAAAATTTTTGGCACCAATAGTTGTATAGGTTATGAGTGTTGAGGCTTACTTCCATGAGGTCTTTCTATGCTTCATAAAAACCATACAATTATCACTTAAACCTACCATGACTATCAAATATATAATGTTTGTGTTTCAAAAAATGAATCCTCACTTATTATTATGGGATGAAATTCCTCAGGTTATAGAGATGTGGAATGAGGCTATCTTTTCCATTTTAAAGCATATATATATAGTTCCTATGAAGAGACTGAAGCTCGTGAATTATATTCTTTAGGGAGAATCTATGAACCGGTGTGAGGATTGAACCATATTGATACAACCCACAATATGGTATTGGAGATTTCTAATCCATGTATTTTAACCACTTATTTTCTATAACCCAGAGAGATGAAATGGAAAATGAGTTTATGCATCAGGAGCAGGGATTGAAGACTGTTATGGAGTATTTTTAATTATTCATTTAACATTCATTTTTTCATTGATTTATATTTCCGACAAGAAATAAAGGGTGATAAGCCTCTAGGAAGGCCTCAATCATGTTGTTCAATCACAGGTAAATATGTTTATGTTTACTACATATACATAGATATTGAATAAGGATCTTACTACTGAAAAAACTAGCTAGAATATGAGAGAATATAACAGGGAAATGTATCCCTTCGACAATGTGGTTGTGTGTCATCTATAAGAAATAACCATTTTGAGGATTCCCCTTAGGGATGTACTAGCCTCGTTATAAATTCAACTAGTTATATCATTATATCATCTATTTGGGAGACAATAACACTTGAGGATCCATAGTCATAATGACCTAGTTGAGTTCCATGAATTTATCATGAAGGCACATGTGTATCATTAATATATGAACATCACTCAACTAGTATGTTAAAGGTGAATGATTAGGAATCCTTGATTAGGAATGGGATTTACATCTCCAACTCAGGATAGTAGCTAGAGTATTGTCGTTTGTTCATGATGAGATGGTTTCCATGTAAAATATTTATAGGAATACATTTTACCTAGAAAATAGACTTGTATATCATTGAGTATTGAGTTTTTTCATAGGGATATAGTTCATTCTAGTTACATATATTAAATAAAACTAACACATAAGGATAATAGAACCAGTTTATCAATAGTGAGAAGTGTCATAGTAGCCTCTACATTAGAATAAAAAATTCTTTATATAGGATGTTCTCATATATTAAAAAATGATAGTATTGTGTAGATCATTGTTCTCATTATTCAGTTATATGATGTATATATGAAACCAAATACTTTGTTTGGAATTAAAATTGAGGGAGTACCTCAATGTTGGAAGTTCCCCCTTGAGGATGGATGGTGTCACTTTGTAATAGATCTTTTTATCCTAGAGATGAAAAGGATTGAGATCATACATGGAATAGTTTTTCTAGATTCATATTATTACTATATTGATAAATATATATAATTTGTAATGTTAATTTAACTATGAAGTGGAGTTTTTATTCATATGGTTAAATTTGGCTTCCTAATAAGATGAGATGGACTGGATAATCATAGGATAAGAAGGATGTGAACTCAAATTGCTACTTTATATCTTGATGATCATGGATCATGTTAGTTATTTTCCCCATCAATGGTTGAATCTATCTACAATTTTTCCATGGTGACATTTTCTACATATTTATAGATTATTTGAGTTCTCAATTCAGAAACTTACTTTTGTTTCACTATAATCAATTTCTCTATATATTGTATCTACTATGAAATAGAATTAGCACAAGTGGTAGATAAGGGACTTCAATTTTTTTAAATTATTCAAAGTAGTACTTCTCAATGGGGTGTACATATACTTTTAAAAAAATTGGATAATGGACCTAATGTGTATGTGTGGATTACTGGAAGTTGAAGCAGTTGACGATTAAGAAATGTTATCATTTTCCCAGGATAGATGATATATTTGAACAAGTATGAGGAGATAGGGTATTCTAGAAGACTGATTTATGATCTCTTTATCATTAAATATGATTTCTATCATCATAATTACCAATTCAAAATTTCTATATTTGTTTTATTATTTATTATTTTATTTTAATGATGTTTGGTCTAATGAATGTGTTAGTAGTTCTTATGGAATAGATGAACTCTGTTATCCATTCATATATGTATTTGTTTATGGTGGTATTCATGGACTATATCTTGGTGTATTCTCACATTTGTCCTTTCCTTGAAATATATATTTTTATTGTTTTGGATACACTAACAAAACATCAATTTTATAAAAAAGTAACATTTTTCCACTTCAATTTAGATACGATTCACTTACTACTTATTTTATCAGTGATAGGAGTATCAATTAACATGGAGAAGTTAATTGCTAATGGTTATATTAAAATTCAATGAATTAAATTCATAATGGGAATTTCTTTGGTATTGATAGATGATATATTAAAAAAATACATGACTTCTACAGATTAGAAGAAGCTATTAAGGGATTGAATTAGAAATGTGTGATGTTTTTATGGTCAGATACTTGTGAGAATGTCTATCTGGATCTAAAAGGGAGATTGAATTCAATTAAAATCGAATTTTTTTAGATCCAAGCCGTAGCTACACAATGTATTATGAGGCATCTTGTATTAGGATATGAGTAGTTTTGATTCATAGATAACAAATTAAGGAATATGGGTCTCATTAGTTGAGGACACTAGGGAAGAATTTATTAACACATTATCTCATGTTAGCCACTTTGTTCATGAATTATTATTTTTTGGAATAATTATTTACAATGAGATTATTGATTTGTGAATGATGATAAAAAATCATAATTTACATATTTAAACAGCATAACATGATCCTTAGGAAGTAATGGTGGGTTTAATAACTTCATTTATTTGACATTAATCTTGCCTATATTCCCATTAAGGCCATTGTAGTTTTTTATTTACTATGTATGTGGAATCATATATAATAAGTTTAGGAGTCTAGTAGTGTGTGGTAACATATGGAATTGTTTTTAGGGATTCACATGGAGGTTCATGAAGGACATCAAAAGAATTTTATCTCATCGTTAATGGTGACATCCACTCTTCTAGATAGAGTCGGGATGAATCAATTATCTGATGATTGGGGCCTTTTCCTATCAGAGAGCGTGGTATGTATGGTCATGACTCCATATTTAATTGATATAATGGTTCAAAATTTTCATTTTCATGGTTGTGATTGGGTTATAGATGGAATAAATGAGGAGCTAATGTGGTAGACCCATGCCTCATTTTTTTGGATGTTAATACCGGTGTTACAAATTCGTATCATGACTTGATCTATAAATACAGGTGGTTGGTGATGAATCATAAGGTAACTAGTACTATTAGGGATTGTTCCACAACTTATCAAGTGATCATAGAACACTAGTGACAATTTAGTATTTTATTGTAGTTATTTGTTCCCATGTGGTAATGGAATGACATTGCGAAGGATTTCACATCTCAATTGTTGAGTTCTCTTCAATGTAGTGATATTGTTTGGGTTTTTGTAGATAGGTTCACTAAGGTCATTCATTTAATGTAGACTAGGAAGACTGTATTATTACATGATATTTTAAACATTTATATCCATGATATTTTAAATCTCACATGGTTCTACATACTAATGTATCAAAAAGAAATTCTTAATTTCAATCATTGTTTTAGATATTATTATAGAGGTAATTAAATAAAAATGTTCTCATAAGCATGATATATAACCCCTAGTCTGATATCTTTTCATATAATACAATAAATGTTCATACATTCCTGATTAGAGAAAGATTCCTTGATTTAAGGGTATACTGGGAGAGATATAACCACTATTTTAGTTCACCTACAAATGTAGTTATCTGGAGAATATGCAGATAGAAACTTATGATTATTTGGATGATTTCACATTTTAATCACCTCTATGCCAGTTAGAGGTGGGGGATGCATCTCTTCATAGACATCATCTCATTCATGAGACATTTCATAAGGTTCAGTTGATCTAAATGTTGATGACTACTGAATAATCTATACATAAATTTTAGGATGATAAATTTCAAGGACATATGGAGTTCATGGATAGATATTGTGACTTTTTACATATCCATCAGAGGATGGGATAAAGATTTATTAGGAAACATGTTAATATTTCACTATGATATTTCGGGTCATTTGTGATTCTTGATAGAGTTAGGCCGGTAGAAAATTATTTGTAGATTTTCTAAGGTATCAAGCCATGGGGGACATATTTCATGTATCTCACCTATGTCATTAACCATCACACTAGTCTCATAGTCATTACCCAAATGAGATTCAGTAATATGTAGATTAGTACTTTGAGGATAATTCTATAATATTTTTTTGAAAGCTAAACCAAATCAATTTTCCATCCTATTAATCCTCATGCTTGGTTGTAAATTGATACATTGAGTAAACCTTCTAGTTTTGTTTGGATAAATTTAGGAGAGTATTTTAATTACAGGTAACTTTATATATATGAGTCATGGGTTGATTTCTGTATGGTGTGTATGATAATTTTTCACACATCGACTGTCTACATGTGTGCTTTTAGAAAGCCATATATGAATGTTGTAATGGAAATAATATGCAGTTGAAAGGCTCATGTGACTGCTTTTATTATAGTTTCCTATAGTACGAGGCATGTAGAAGTGATGAATGTGGAAACAACATTTTAATGTAGCCCTTAGGATAAAAACCCCTTGGTAGTTTTCATCTATTGTCCATTGAGGAAGTACCTAGTTGATCCTTATCAGTCGTTGAGAAATTATTCCAAGAAGTAGAGTCTAATGATGTGAAGGGAGGCAAATTATTCTATGGAGCCACAAATGGTGGATTTTGGAGGGTTTAGGCCTCCATTGGGAGCATCATATGTGATGGTTGTGTTCCCAATGAGAAATATTAGTGCTGGAGTACAAGATGTGGCTTCTAATGAACATAAATTGGGTAATTATACATGTTAAAATTCCTTGATCAGTGATTTATGGGGTTAAGACTTGATAAGGACATGTCTTAGTAGACAAGTGTCCATTATTGAGTTGGTTAATCTCTTTAAACAATTTATGATTTTTAAACTAGTTCAAGAGTTCACATATGATTCATTATGGCCCACCATGGATGGAAATATGGTATTCAGGAGTGAGTCTAGTCTAGGGGAAACAGATGTAGAGGTTCTAGGTGATAGGCCTCTAAACGTAAGGAGAAACAGTAGTCGGAAGTGCATTTGTAATGAGAGGAAGGATCACCCATTTTTTATGCTTCCATTGGATACAAAAAAAAGTGAATAACTTGGAAGACAATAGATAGATAGTGATTACTCTTGTTATCCAAGGATGTAAATATACATGTTTTATCAATCCTTGAAATTTATTATTATCTTAGAAGAAGAAGTAGTTGAACATGCACTTTCACTCAGTGATACTGAAGAGGAAGGTTCCTGAATAATGGGGATTACATTGAGGGTGACTCCAAACAAGGATCAATATACCTAGATCAAAATAAAGAACATGATTCTTGTTGTGAGGTTGAATAAGGGAATATCATCTTTGAGGATTAAATCTAGTATTGGGACAAGTTTTCCTTTCATTTTGATGATATTCTAATGGATTAAGAAAAAAATTAAGTTACTAATATCTCATGGAAATTTTTTAGGGATATTAAATATCAAAGTCAAAAATATCATTCAATGGCTATGTATTTTTTTTTGGGTTGAACTCATTGTTTTAAACTATTCCTTATATGAGTTTGAATAATAATCATTTAATTATTATTCATGAGGAATAAATAGTTACTCCTAGGTGTAAGACACTAATAATTACATGACATATAAACATCCATGGGATGTTTTTATAGATTGATATATAGCCTCTATTTTCTATAAAAGTCCTAAAAACACCCCTTATCTCACTCATAGAAGAACCATTGCACACTTACATAGGAATTATGGTATCCTCCTAATCCAAACTCAAATTCATTCATCGTGACTGTCATTAGATCTACAACTGTGATTTATTAAATAATCATGTTTTTTATATAGTTTTCTTCAAATATATGGATTTATTTTGATGTAATATATTATTCCTTATTTCGATGGTTTTTATCCACTATATGGTTTTCATCCAATCTGTAATGTAGGAGTGGAATACAATATATTATATTTCTACCGTTATCCATCATTTTTTATATACCGTGTAAGATCATGACCCTTTACAAAGTCATATAGGGCCCATTTTGGGATAATTTTTGTTATTTTTTGTACCATTGATTTGGATTTGGGTCATGGGGTGAGTATGGGTGAGTTTTTATAAAATCATAACAGGAAAAATGATGTTCATGGTTTGTGGGAAATTTGAAAAACTTTGTGCAAAAACCAATGTAACCATGTAAACATAGATAGATAGGTCCACACTTTTGGCACACAGTTTACCCTAACTGTGCACCCCATCCTAGGACACCATTCACCCACATTTTTATAATCCTAAAATTAGTTTTTGAATCACCCAAACCCATGAAACCCCTCTGTTTCGACCTTAGATCTATCTTGATGAATTCCAGGTGATCTGAGAGCCTTACAAAGGGATTAAAATTTGATTCATACACCGTTATTTGATATCTAATACTTGAATTGAGGATCCTCTCTCTTCCTATAATGTGGTTTTCATTCTGCGGCTTCTTTAATTCATTCCTCTATAATTATTTAATATTTCCAAGAATCATATCATATTATTCCATGGATCTAAACCTATGAGTTAAAAACTATATCTAATATTGTGGATCAAGATCTAGATATGAATGATCTTGATGATTTTGATCATAATTTTGGTTTTAGGGAATTAGTTCTAGATCTTGATCGACGTCGTTATGCCGCTCATATTTTTTGGATTTCTGTTGGGATATCATCTATCAAGGAACAAAGGGTGGTGGGATAAATCAAACTCTCAAGGTTTTAGATTTTATATGTTTATGTGATATTGTTGGTTTTGTAGCTTTTCATAATAGTTGATTTCCTATATTTGAGTAATTAGGAATATTGAATTGACATTTGGTTGCCTTGGTGATTAAATGAGTGATTGAACTATAGAGTTAAGGGGATTCCCTAATAGAAAATTGATATTGGTAATTTGTATTTGATTTGGGATATTTTAATTGTGATATTGAATGTTGTAGGGTTTTAGATAATTAATCTGGGGAAATTAATTATGATATCATGTTTGAATATATAAGATAATTAATGGTGAATTAATTTTGTCCCATGATGTTTATTATGATAATTCTTTGTGAGAATAATTATAAAAGGTGGGGATTTCGTTTTAATAATCAATTGTGAGGAATCAATTATGAAATAAGATTTTTTTGATTGAATAATTAAATGCTGAATTAATTAAATGGATGAGTACTTAGTTTATTATTGGGTTAACTAATGGACTTTGAGATTTTCAACTAATTATTGGATTAATAAGTGAGTGATTCGGTTAATTCTTGTTAATTAATTAATGATTTAAATGATTAAGAATGAGGGTTCTAAACATGGATGTCTAGATGTATTTTGAAGTTGGAATTTGGACAATAAGTTACTCCCTAAGAGTTAACCATGCACTTTGGTTTTGCAGTGCTTGTCAAGGAGATAAGCAATGAATTTGGAAAGGGCTGTTAGACATTGATATCTACAACAAATGTTATTTAGGGTGATGGACATAACACTAAACAATAATTGGATGAAAACAATGAATTATGATTAAAATGGGTGACATGAATTGAAATTGAGTATAATGTGATGATTAAAAAAAATAATGTGATAACTATATAATTATAAATTTTATTTACCGATTCATATAATTTCATACACTATCTTTTGAATAGAATTGTTTTAAAAACTATATGTTGTGGCCTATAGTGTTTTACCGATACATTTTTCTGGCCTCTTGATCGACACCTGAGCAAGACTTTTTATTGCTGGACAGAATAAGGTCTAGGCCCTGATATATTTTTCCCTTTGGGAATGGAACATGGGTGAGTGAACCTGTTGTGTTTAGGTACCTACATGGGAGTCATTATGTATTTACCATCAATATTATTTTAGAAACCTAACACATGAATTTTCATAGATTTGTGTCTCTTTTTATGTTGAATATTGTATTTCCTATTTTGACTATCATGTAACTTGGTATTTTCTGGTTATTTATATGATTCCACACTTGTTTATTGTAGTTTGATTATATTGATGTTTTATTCTGATAATATATGGTGTAGTCATCCCTTGAAAGACTTACCAGCCCCTCGCTACTAGTTGGCACCCTATAGTGTATGGGGAGATTCACTTTAGGACGTCTGACAGACTGGATCATGGCATCGTTTTGTGGCACCCATGTCAGGATGTTACAAAGTGGTATTAGAGGAGTTTTTTTATTTCTTTCTTGTTATTTGGTATTACTATTTTGGGAATGTTAAATATGATTCTATAAGAGTCAGTTCTTGGTAATTTGCTCCTGCATGGGCGTTGCAAACCCATGTTCGATTTAAAATCTGGGTACTCAGTGGTGGGTTTGTTGTGATTTCTATTTTCATTTATAGTTGGATATTATTTCACCATGGGTGACAGAATTGTGATGTGATGTGATATTTGTTTTAACAGTTGTTGAACATTTATTTGTGGCCTAAATAGGCACAAGATTTGAGTCTTCAAGCATCATTCAAGGTGCTTAGAGTTATTGTGGCATGCATCATTTTAGGCATTAACAAGAAAATTGATTATGGGAATGTTTTTTACCACGAACTGTTTTTCCTTTTTGTGTGATAGAAATCATGATGGAAAAGAGAATAAATATGTGACTAATGAGAATGTAGAATAATGAGATGTGTTTGATTAATTAATTCATGCCATAATGAATTTAAAATGATTTAATTAATTAATTATGGGAATTAATTAATGATAATGTGTAAACCCTTGATAAAAAAGACCAATTTGTAGGATGGTTAAGGTTAGTGATGTGGTCATGCTGTTGACTGAATGGAGATAAAGGGGAAATGGACCGGTTGAAATTTTATGTGTTTCTTTCTCCTCTTATTTTAATGTTATAAGGTTGTGTTATATGGGATAATACATGTTTTTGGATTTGTAGAGATATGCCTCCATGATTCTTATAGAGATGGAGACCATGTGGTATATCCAAGAATGAAAATCCCCATAGGGAAGTTGAGGTACCATTAGAGCTTGGTAAGGAGGAAGGGGAGATGTTCCAAGAGAACTATCCTTGTTTTTGGAAATTCACTGAGAGAGACCTAGTGTGGGTTTTGAAAAACATGTCTCAGTTGACAAGGGAGTTTCAACTACATCACCCTTTTACTTTTAATCTAGAGGGTGGACCTTAGGGAGCTAAATTATGGATTGAATACATAGAGAAGATACTCGAATATTTGGAGACTCCAGTTATGTGGAGGGTTAATTTGCCTATTTATATGTTACATAGATAATCAAAGTGATTGTGGGACATTTAGGTATGATCTGGACATACTGATGATATGTTTTGGAATGAATTTTTGTGGAAGTTGTTGGAGAACATCTATCGAGAGACACTTTGGAAAGTGAAGGCTTCATATTATTTGCATCTGACCCATAATAGCATGTCTGCAATGGTTTACTCTGAACATCACACATATTAACAATGTTTTCTCTAGTATTGGAAGGAGATGAGGCTTCTTAGAAAAAAGATTTTTTGGTTGGAAATCGATGTAATATTATGTCCCAAGTGAATATCATTAGGCTGAATAAGTTCTCAGAAGTGGTGAATCAGTCTCTCATTTCAGATTAGAACCTAAAAGAGGCTTCCAGTACTGGACACGTAGCTGTCAATGGATGATCAAGGAGTGTGCCTTCTGAGAGAAGGAATAGATGTTACAAGAACCTTAGTGAAGATAGTAGAATTAAATGTTGAATATCAGGATGAATAGTTGATCATGATTATACTCATGTGCTTTTACATCAATGTGGTAGTCTGAGACACTATCACACACATTTTCCTTGACCACCAGTTGAGTGTTGATTTTTCATCATGATGTGGAAACTATAGATGTTTTGTTGGAAAAATCATTAGGATGGTGATGATGGAAAAATTATTAAGATTTAGTGTTTTGGGATGGGGACTTCTACACCATATATGTCTAGAGGAAATAATTCTATGGGTAGAGTCGGTAGAGGCAGTGGACATGGTGTATCCAGGTATAAGTGTCTATATTAGTAGAGTGTTGATACTCTAGTGAGTTAGATGACGCAATAGGAAAGACAGCCATGATAGTTACATTCAATGCAACCTACACTTTTGGAAAGCGAGGAATGTCCAGAGACAATAAGAGGTACTATTCAAGTAGCTTCTACTTTATCATGTGCCTTTTTCGATACTAGAACCATTTATTCCTTTATATCTTCAAAATTTGATAATGGTTTGAGCCTAGGGGGGGATTCTGTAAATAGAGTGACAAATATCGATACAACATTAGGAACACAATCTAGATATATCTATTTGTTCAAGATACGTTCACTAGATATATAATAGTATCATTTTATTTAGGATATTCATGTCCTTAATATGACATGATTTAACCGTATTATGGGTATGGAATGGTTAGTCACATACTGAGTCCCTGATGACTATCACTGTTGGAGAGTAACCTTTCTATATACTATGGGTGACCAATATGTTCATTGTTGGGAATGAGATATCAATGGAATATAACAGGGCCTATTACCCGGTAATAGGGAGAGCTAAAACACCAAGTATCTTATCTTTTTTATGATGATAAGAGTGATAGGAAAGATGTTCTTACACTACTAGTAGAACTATTTCACGATGTTTTTACTGAAGAATTATCAAGTTTGGAAACATAGAGTGATGTGTAGTTCACTATTGATCTAATGTCTGGGGATAATCCAGTTTCTATTCCACCTTACATAATGACACTGACTAAGCTGCGAGAGCTAAAGACTAAGTTGGAGGAATTGGGGGATAAAGGGTTTATTAATCCAAGTATGTCGCCTTAGGGTTCACCTGTCTTGTTTGTATTGAATGCTGACATGAGATTACACTTGTGTTTCAATTACTGAATGTCAAATAAAGTATCTATGAAGAACTGATATCCTCTTCTATGTATTAATGATTTATTTGACTAGATGATGGTGGAATGGGTGTTATCAAAGATCTATTAGTGTTCAGAGTATCATCATGTGAGAATTTAGACTTATGATATACTAATGACTGCTTTCAGTATATGGTATGGAATTTATGAGTTTTTAATTATTATTTTTGGATTGTAAAATTCCCCCTCCATGTTTATGGCCTTCATGAACAAGATCTTTCATCAGTATTTGGATCATTTTGTTTTGGTGTTTATGGTAGACATCTTGGTGTACTCCAAGTCTCATGACAATCATTTCCAAAATCATAACATCTTCATGTGTACATTGAGATAGAATCAGTTATATGAAAAGCTATTTAAATGTAAATTTTGGATTGATAATGTACACTTTTTGGGGAACATAATCTCAGAAGAAGTTTTGGTAGTGGAACCAGAGAAAGTTCAGAAAGTGGTTTCTTGGGAGTAGCCCAAGAATGTTTTTGATATCCAATGTTTTTTGGGATTATCTAGTTTTTATAAGAGGTTTATCCATGACATTCCATTTGGAAGCACTGATTTCATGTTTGAAAAATAATGGGATAAAAATTAAATAGACTCAAGCATGAAAGAATACTTTCCTAGAGTTAAAGAAGTGCTTGACATAAGCAGTAATCATCTTCATTCCTAATACAAGTGTTGAGTACCCAGTGTATTGTGACACTTCTAGTATTAGAGTTAGAGCTATTTTGATGCAAGGAAATTAAATCATAGCGTATGAGTCTCAATATTTTAGGAAACATGAAAATAATTTCCACATGAATGACCTTGAGTTAGAAGTGGTGGTTTATGATCTTATTTTTCGGAGACACTATCTTTTGGGTGTAACGTTTACAGTTTTTATTGATCAGAAAATTCTGATGTCTGTATTTTCTAAGAGTGGCATGAATTTTTAGTAAAAAATATTGGTAAAGTATATGATGTCCTTTGATTATAAACTAGAATTTACTCCTAGAAAGGAGAAGATTGTGGCTGATGCTTTGAGAAGGAATACTCAAACAATGTTGGTTCATAAGTGGAGTGTAGAGTTTATGATGATGGCTTTGCTAGCTGAAATGCATGAGGTGGTTCAAGAGATTCAGAAGGAAATAACTCTAGTTTTTGTAACAGTGATGCCTATGCACTTGATAAAGATCAGGGGCATGAAATATGAGAATCCTGAGTGTTTAACCTTAAAGGGAAAGCCTTGATGGTATAGAGACACCTTCAAACTAGTTGATATACGATGATGAGGTCACCTATGTGAAATATAAGGTTTTTGTGCCCACAAGAATGTGAGAGGAACTCATGCCATAATTTCATGCATTGAAGTGGGCAATACATGATGGGGTGAAAATAATCGTACAATGACATATGCTAACAATTTTTTTTGGCCAGGATTGAAAATGGAGATAGCGGGTTTCATAACATGGTGATTCACTTATCAACAAGTGGAGATATAGAATCAATAACCTAGATGTATATTGCAGCCGTGGCCTATTTAGGAATGAGATAGGGTATATGTGACTATATATTTTGTTGTACGTCTTACAAGGACTCTTAGGAAGAATAATTATACCTGGTTCATTGTGGATTTAATGATGAAGTTATCACATTTTTACCTATAAGGGAAACAATTACGGTAGAACAATTTAGAGAATTGTATGTTCAAGTGATAGTTCATTTTCATAGGGTTCCACAAATTGTAGTTTCCAATTTTGATGCACACATTACGTAATGATTTTGGTAGGGAATGTAGAAGGTTATTGGAACATAGGTTTTCATGATTTTGGATTTCAACCTACAGACATATGTGAAGTTAGAGCATACCATAAAAATGTGAGGGGATATGCTTTGGGCATGTATGCTTGACTTTGGTGGTTCATGGAAGAAGTACTTAGTTTTAGGTGAGTTCGTATATAACAACAATTATCAGGCCACTATACAGATGGAACCATATGAGGGAATTTTTATAAATCCTTGTAAATCATATCTTTACTAGATAGAGGAGGGTGATTCAGAGCTGGTTGGATAGAGTCTCTTGCATGAGAAGTCAGATCTGATATAGTTGGCTTGAAAACGTATGGATACATCTCAGAGTACACAAATGTTGAATGCTGATAAACAGAGGTGGACCCTAGAGTTTACAAAGGGTGATTATGTATTTGTTTGGGTGTCACCTTGTTTGGGTCACTACATGATTTGGAGTTTGGGAATGTTGGCACTCAGATCTAGTTCTTGGATTTTGGATCTATATCTAGATTTTCAAGATCTTTATGCCTTGATCCTAATTTTGTGTTTAGGGATTTATATCTATATATTTAACAACATCGTTATGCCACATGTATCTTGGGGATTTTTATTGGAATATCACCCTTCAACGAACCAAGGTAGGTGGTCTAAATCAAACTCTCATAGACATGGAATTGAGATGTGTATGTGAAATTATTGATTTTTTTATCTTCTCTTAATAATATATTTCCTAAATTTGACAAATTATGAAAGTGGAATTGACTTATGGTTGCCTTGGTGATTAAATGTATGATTGAACCATGGGCGAAGGGGCTTCCCAAATAGATAATTGATTTGGGGATTTTTTATGAATTGGGATATTGTAAATATGATATAGAATAAACATGAGTTTGAGATAATTAATGAGGGTGAATTAATTATGATACGATGTTTGTCTATGTGATTTAATTAATGGTGAATTAATTATGTGTCAGGATGTTGATTAAGATAATTATTTGTGGGATTAATTATGAAATGTTTAGATTTGGTTAGCATAATTAATTGTGTATAATTAATTATGGAATACAAATTTTGTTGATTGATTAATTAATTGAATAATTAATTAATGGGTTGTATACATAGTTAATTTATGGGATAAATAAGTGATATTGATATGTTTAACTAATCATTTGATTAGTAAGGGAATGATGTGCTTAATTATATTGAATTAATGAATTATTTAAATCACTGAGAAAGTGGGTTCTAGACAAGCATTCTAGAAAAACTGATAAGTTGGCATACATACATGGAATTCCTCAAATATATTTAACTAAGCACATATTTTTAGGGTGCTAGACATGGAGATCTTAACATAATGTGATGAGGGGTTTTAGACATGTCTATCTACACCGAATGAGATTTGGGGTGCCTAACATGGAGTTCAAAACAAAATGAATGACAATGAGGAATTATGATTGAAATGGGAGGCATGAATTGAAACTATGTGTAATGTGATTATTAGAGAAAAAAATGAAAATATTAAAACTATTTAATTATGAATTGTATTTATTTATCTATAGTTTTGAATACACTTTTATTTTACTGGACTTGTTTTAGACATCGATTGTGGTGGACAATTCAGTTGTAATCACACCCTATTTGAGCTGCCTGATCAGCAACAGAGAAGGAATTATTGTTGTAT
The DNA here is from genome assembly GCA_963277665.1 of Viscum album. NCBI lineage: Eukaryota > Viridiplantae > Streptophyta > Magnoliopsida > Santalales > Viscaceae > Viscum > Viscum album. The sequence goes on along the minus strand of OY728137.1, from coordinate 1,615,231,669 downwards.
TATAGGATACAACAAATGCCCAATAATAGGTTTCTATTTGGGAATGAAGCATTGGTAATGGAACCTGAATTGGTTTCAGACACTCTTGTGAGTCGTTGTATCGATATATTCAGTTTCATTTTTGAAACATTACACTTGCATTATCATATAAAGCATTTCCCTTTTTATGTTGAGTATTATATTTCATGATTTGACTATCATGTGAATTGGTATTATTCTAATTATTTATATGCATCTGTACTTTTTTATTTTTTTCTTTTGTTGGTGTATTATTCTGATAAAAGAGTGTATTGTCTTCTCATGAATTACATACCATACCCTCATTACTAGTCAGTACCCTCTAGCATATGGGGAGGAGTGCTGAGGGAATGTGAGTGACTAGATCAGGGAACTATTTAGTGGCACTCGGTTTAGGATGTTACATACATTTACCCCGTGGATTACTATGTTATTTACCATATTGCACATGTTCATATATCCATATTATGTTTCCCTTAAAATGAAATTATGTTTTAATGAAATTGATTGGGACCAGTTTTTGTTTCCCCATAGTAACTTTTTGGTGGTTGTAGGTTATTTTCCCTATCCTTGTCCAACAATAGGGTGTGCCTTTATGTGTTACCTATTTGATACTACCCTATAGACTGAGTTTGAGATCACAAATATTTTTTGGAATCATTATTAAATTTAATTAGAATTATATAAATGATTATGAGTATTATATTACTCTAATACAGGTGGGTAAATTATGTTTAAATGGTTCAATTTTTTAAATTTAATTTGGATGTGGGTAATATTACCTCAAAAATAGTGAATGATAATGATGTATATTATGAATTGATTGGTGAGTTGATATTGATAGTATATGTCAATGATGAGCTCCTTGGATCCTAATTTAGTTATATGACACATAAATTTATATTTGAAGGATCCATATTGAGAATAATAATGTATGACATGGATATTTACAGTCCTTGGAAAATAAATTCATAGGATTCTAAGGGCCTTGCTACACTAGGGATCTAGATTTCATGGACTACAGTTGGAAATGTTCGGTAAACATGCTCCTTGGACATCACTCAAGTATATAATGAGTATACAAAAAGTTTTTATAGGGACTACTAGGTATTAATGTTTTACACCTTTTATAATTCCATTCATGGTATAAAAATGGAATACATTGTGTGGCCATTGTGAACATCATACACTAGATTACACTGTAAATGCTATTGTGGGTGTTATTCACTTTTCTACATGGCATGGTAATTGTGGATTTTTTATATGTATTAAAAATATACCTATTGTGGGTATTTTTTTTCACAATGATCATTATGTATAATATTACACATAATAATTTATTCTTTATAGTTTGTCTTATTTTTGGGTGCTTGGATATTGTTAAAAAGGATCCATTTTTTCTAGATATGATTATATATTCTATAGAAAAATTACATTTAATATTGTAGTAATTGAAATTTATTTCACATTGATACTGTATATATTAAAAATAGTAGTGTTTTATATAAATAATTTTTGGTTCTCTACTTAGAGTTATTTTATAAAATATTTGGGCTACCACTATGTAACTGAATAGACTTCATGGATGTAGTTTTGGACCAAGGAAACTACCCACTTTAGGATTCATGATATGGTTATAGATTAGTAGGGGGATCACATGATTATTATAAGATCATGATACTAGTTATGGATAGTACTTGTGGTATTTTTTTTACGTTTGATACATTTAATTTATTGTATCCTCATTTCCAAGGATTGTTTGAAATATTTTTAGAAACTTAACATGGCCATATTATTTTATACGACCCTTCACATGGATTAATTTTTATTATAGTTTTCAAGATGATTATCATATGTAATTTAATGAAATTATTATTTCTCTATTTAAGGTCATATTTATTATATTATGTTACACTTTATCAGGATGTAATAGTCTCCCCAAAAACACCCCCTAGTCCCCTACTACTGGTTAGTAGACTCTGTCATATGGGGAGGCACCATTGTGGAAACGTTCCCCACATTATTTCTTTTTGATATGATTAATGTTTATTTTAATATGGAAAAAATTTGTATTAATGGTTGATTATTGGGATCTTATATCCCCCAATAGTGAATTTATTGAAATTCAAATCTGATAAGATATGTATGCATGAGAATAATTTTTTTTTGTCTCTGAATCATTGTTGATAATCGTGACACACATTGTTGATGAATTTGTTGATAAAATTATGTTATCCCACATTCTTGGTTGTGTGTATTATACTTAATATTTTAAGTATATGTGTGTAGAATTATGTTATATTATAACTGAGTATATGATCAGTGACTCATGAAGGTGACATATAAGAGGGTACTATTATGTTTTCATACAAATATGGGTCTGAGATGTAACTATCAAAAGATATATTCACATTGAATATGATAGAGGAAATGGTCATTATTGGTCTATATTTCTTGGTCATGAATAAATTCATTGATATATTTATAGGATTATTCTCTATCTACAATGTTTATTGTATCAATAATCAACAGTCATTTCTAATAATGTATGCTCATAATTTGAGATTACATGACCTTGTATCAATACTTATAAAGAACATTAATTATTACATGTAGTTTTTAAAATGAAAATTTCCCCATTATAGTATTTGTTAATTTGATTAGAAGATAAACCTTGATGAATACTGAATTGTTTTTCATTATTGAGTGTCTATTTATACAAATTTATTATGTCTACATTCCAAAGGTTATGACTATGAGATAAAAATATTAGTAGTCTTGAAGGGATTCAAAAAATGGTTAAATTATAGTGAAATAGTAACAAGTATAATTGAACATGACGCTTATGTATTTATCTCTCTATTAAACTCAACAATTAGTTTATGGTGTTGTTACAATATTCTGAGATGTATTGTTCTAAATGTGGAAATGATGTAGAGTAATTATTTTTTATGAATGGGTAATATCACCTTGTATCAATTCCTGTGTGTAATGTAAATTATTATATCATAAATCATGGAAGTGAATTTTTGGGGGACCATGGTTGTAAGGTCCCAACCATAAAAATTACATAAATCATAAAATAAGTCAATAATTTGACTTTAATCCACTTAGAGGACACTTTTAAGTTTAATGATTTAGAAAATTAGGTCATAACATGTAAAAAACATCTTCAATAGTATAAGTAGACACTTATACTCACTATCCATATTTTCCATAAAATAGTATATATTTTAAAAGAAACACGACATTGTTTCTTGTTTTAGCCACATTACTTTTCATTAATCCCATTCTTAACTCTATTCTTCATTATGTAAGGAATAAATAATGAATGAAAACTATTAGTGATGGGATAAAATGATTTCCATGAATACGTTATCATAATATAATGCTTTTCAGCTTTAAGAAGTAGTAAATATACTTCACTGAATACAAGCTCATTTCTTACCCTTTTTTGTAACCAACAGATTACAACAAATCCCATTAAAGGAATATAAACCATTTTAAGGTAAATTTGGATCTAAACATACATAAATGGAATAACCATTCAATTTACTTACACACATATCATTAAATGGAATAGACATACGATAGACTTCCAAACCCAATGCATAGGAGGTTATAACGTAACCACCCATCCTTGGTTTATCACAGAATTTCCCGTCATTTGGTTTATCATGTAACCACCTACCTTGGTTTATCACGTAACCACCCATAAAAGTCCTAGGTACCATTAAATAATCCTAAAACATAAATTAGTATTAATGAAATAATAAAACTTCTACATTGTAACCATACGAGATTGTTTTTAGACATTGAAATACTCATACAATTTCCCAAATCATTTAAAACATTTAATAAATATACTTTGGAATCAAAGTGTCCCGTAGCACATAAAATCATTTTAATGAATTTTACTTTTCAAAAAATAAATCTATATGTAAAAAAATTTATAGAAACCATTTGGAAAACATGTTCATGAAATTAATGGTTTTCGAACAATAAATGATTAAATCATTAAAATGATATTTTAGGTTAAGAGACCTTTTCCAGTTGAGAAATACATGATTAAAAAAATTAATGAATATCATTAATAAAAAATATAAATATAATAATAATATTATAATTCATGATATAATGATTCAAACAATTTTATATATCCTTTATATGATAATAAATGTGGATAACATCATTGCATGACTCAATGAAAGGAGATTGATACAAAGTCCCTTACATTGAGTCTGATTCGTCAAGTATGTCCCTTGTTCTTCCTGAATAATAAACATAAGTAAATTTTCGCTTTATTAAGAACCTTTTTAAAGTTTATTTATAATTTTATAAAACTTATTACCACTATATAAAAAGTGCCTAATTATTTAATTTAATATTGGTCTTTTTGTCTATATTGGGTACTAGGGTTGAAAATGATCTTGTTATAATTACTAATTGTCCATGTGGTCAAAAGAAAATAATCTTCATAATTTTATTTATGATTTAAATATCATATATATCTAGTATATATATATTTATAATAGTCTATAACATTTGGATATATAAAATGAAATGCACCGTTCATGGAGATGGTAAACCACACGTTTTCTTAAAAACTATTTTCATTTATTTTTCATATTTATATGAATGAAAACTAAATGATACACATGTATATAATAATTAAATTATAATATAAATTTTATATATTTTAAATAAGTTCATTAACTCCATAATTTTTATATTCCAGATATGGCATGAATGAGTCATATCACATTGAGTGGGCAGTAGTGCGCACTTCCTCAAATGAAATTATCATATTTACAAATTATAGAAAGAATAATTGTATTATATAAATGAATAATACAGATTAATAGAGAAAAAATATATATAATACATATCATATATATAAACAATGCATCATTATGTCCACATTGAGTGTTGGTAGGGGAAAATGGAACAATCATCGTTTCATGAGGCATCAGTTCACCATACACAAAAATAGTATGTTCGTATCCATTAGATAGAGTTTTGAGTTAGTATATTTTTTATATTTCTCAGAAAAAAATAGTAGTATATTTATTATACTAGTGTTTTTATATAATCAAATAATCATAATACAATAGGTAGTGGAGAATTTAAAAAATAGAAAATATGTTTAGATAATACACTACATCTTACAACGTTTAACTCTATTTGATATGAGCCAAAAAGGATTTATTGAATTGAAATTTTCATAATTTATGGATAAAAGGTGTAATAGATTTATTTTGAAAAATTATTTTATATATTATTTTGGAAAAGCCAAGGGTCTTGAGAGGTGTGATTAAATGGGTAATGGTGATTCCCTTTTATAATATTGAGGAGGGGAACATTAGGAAGACATTGAAAAATTATTTAATTATAAAATGATTTTCTGTTTAAAATTATCCCAAATACACTTATAACAAATATAATATACTTTTAGGGATAAAAAATCTAATCCTATTTTTTTAGAAAAGTATAGGAAACAAATTTATCCTTATCTCTTAGCTTTAATCATTAGTTAACTAATTTAACTCTTAACATATCTTCTTGTATATTCATACTATATGGTTAATATAGTTACTATAAAGTGCCAAATGAACATAAAGTGGTTATTTAATTAAATTTTTAACATTAAATATGTAATTTAGACAAATGATTGATATTATGACTATTATATAATTTAATTAAATAGTATTATTTTAAAAAACATTCATGTCAATTTCTGTACTATTGATATCATGTATTTTTAAAAATTTATATCATCTTGATTCCTTTGAAAAAAACAGTATTAATTCATATAAAATAAGTCATACACATCCATAAAATTTGTGTATGGAATAAAAAGTTTTAAAATAAATTTATTTTAATATTATTAATCACAATTATTTAAATCATTCATTAATAAAGTAATGACTACATCATTAGTGGGTCATAAATATATTTATTTATTTGATGTGAAGATTTTTTAAATAAAATTACATTATTTAGGAAAGATTTTTACCATTCTAATTAATATTTATAATTGAATATATCACTTATATAACCCTATATAAAAATTGATTTAGTAAAATATACATGTTTATGTTATATTTTTCTTTTAATTAAATTAATTATTATAAAATGTCATTTTCAAATCCGAGTGGCACCATGGGGGCCCAAAATATACCAATGTATACCCATGGTCGGCCATGTTTCATCTAATAGAGTTATGAAATGTGTTAGAGTAGATTAATATAATTATAATATTGTTTTTACCCTTATTTACTGGATTTACCCTTTAACAATGGTAAATAAAATAATTACAAAAATTACTATTCATAATGTATAAAAATAAAAGGTAAATTTTTAAACAATTTTTACCTCTTAATTCAAAAAACAGAATCCATGTTTCCATAATCAAACCATAGATTTGGTATAAATGAATTTAAAATTAATTCCTATTGTTAAAACCAAAAAATAGTTTTTTAAGATGTAATAAATATCAAAGATTGACATGTCGTTATGTCCAATTTAGAAGTGAAATTACTTCCAATGAATATAATTGGATTAAATGATAATAATATAATGAAATTATACTTTATAAAAAATTAGAACGACCACTTAACTATATAAATATATTATATGAAAATACACTTTGAATTAAAATGCAATATTTTTTTCACTATTTGTTAAAAAATGAACATTATCATAAAAATACCAAAATTTAATCCAATGTAAATTTTAATTTACCTCTTATATAAAAGAAGTGTAGTTTTTAAAATTGAATATATAAAAGTGTCATAAAATATATTCAAAAGTTTTCTCCATCAAAAGGTGTTAAAACTGCATTTAAAAAAAATACTTCTTTTATTTGAAAAATTGATTTTTTTTGTATATCATATCAAGAAAACGTCTAAAATGAATTTAAACCATTACATTGAATATATAAAAAATATTTATATTTAAATAAAAATTGGAAATTATCGATATGATTTTATAAACACAATTATTCTATTTTAAATAAGTTTTCATAATAACACAACATTTATATTCAATTGGTTCTTATTTACAAAAATAATTGGTAACCAATGAATCAACATTTAAACATGTGTAAACTGTCTTTCAAAATTAAGTTGATAAAATTCATTCCCGCCAATCAAATGGTTATGCATTAAATACGAATTAAATAATAGTAATATTATTGAATATATTTTGGTATAACTCAATGTTTTGTGCACCGTAATATTTTGGAGAAACCTGTTGTTGCATATTGAGTACACTATCTGAAGAAGCAACCATAAAATTAATATCTTATTCATATGTATTAATATAAAAAAAAATATTATTCTATAAATACATGGGTCATTACATCCTTCCCTATATTTTAAATTACATCCTCCCAATTTTAAAATTGTTCTTGGAAACATTATTGAATGTCCCACATTGGAAAACAGTGAACAAAACTATAACTTTAAAAGAAAGGAAGAGAAGTAAAATGGTCCCAGAGATAACACATACTGTGATTAAATTTAGGAAAACATGGATATTGAAGAGAAATAATGCGTCATGTTCTGATAGAGAGTGATGGTAAACATTATCAGGAGACAGATAATATTCTAAAAAAACTTATGATGGGTTAAATGGTCTTTGATTCCACATTAAGAAAAGTAAACATAAATTTATTTTATCTAATGTTACTTTTCATGAAGATGAAGAATTTATTAATTATAATGACTAATTACATATGGAAATATACTTAATTTTCTTGTAGAGTTTCATCAATTAATAAATTTCAACAACAACCTCATATTTTCTCCCAACAATGAGTATTTAAGATGACTTGGTCACATAAAAAATGCTAGAATCATCTTTTAGAGAATCACATAATCCAAAAAATATGGACTATATATTTCCAAAATATTTATTCATTAACCAAAACTAATTTGGTTAGTACATGATCTGATAATCCTCAAAAAGGATAATCCTTTAAAAAATAAATACTACTCATAATCTTCAAAATTTAACAAAAAATACCCCAATGTTCAAAAAATACCATTCCATACACAAATTTCCTTAAAAATTTTCAATGTAATCCAAACTAATATTGAAACCCAAAATTTAGTAGGATTTGATCACATAGTCTTCCATGATAAATCATAACATTTATCTCTAAATAACATCAAATACTCATAATGGCTCATAATGAAAAGTATCTAACATAATAAATTTTCCCATAATATTATTCTGATAAAAAAGTTATTTTTCTGTCACATATTCTCTATGATAAGTTAATAATTTCCAAAAAATAACCCAACATTTCATATATCCACAATAAAAACATAAATTCTTCCAAAATAATATTTCCACCATTTCTCCAAAACTTAAATCCCATAGTATTCTATTTTCTATAGTAATATAGTGTTCCTTAAAAAGATAATGTCTTTTAAAAAACATTTATCACATAAACACCAAATCGTTTTCCATTACAAAGTATTTCCATTTTATAAAACATATTATTGATCCATAAAATCATATAATTAAAAATAATAAGTCGTACTAACTAAGTACTTCATGTAGGACAATGATAGGGAAAAAATCCCAGTCGCACTTTGGTTCTGGTTTCGATTCTTGCCACTTTGTCTGATGTAATGGCTCATCACACTGTCTGTGTGTTGTCCTTTATAAAACAATATATAATTTTATAACATTCCAAAAATGGGTTAAATTCCTCAAAAATAACCATAACATATTTTAGCCTCCAATGTTTTCTCATCCCTCAAATTTTCATCCGAAAAAGTAAAAACCCATCATTGCCTCAAAATGAAGGATCATATAAACCCAAATGGTTCTATATAATTATATCCACAAAAGAAATAATAATTTTTCCTCAAATAGAAATTTCACATAAAAACATCAGGACTACACATAAAAGAGAAAATTCATCTAATGTAATCCCATCATCAAATGAGCATTATTACTTTTAATGATTTCATCACCTAGATATCAAAAAAAAATCTCGAATTTATAAATTGAATACATCTTAATCATTCATCATTAATTATGTTTCCTTAACTATTTTTACCAACTTATTCCATAATAATTTATTCTAATAAATAAAATGATGAATCATATCCTAATATTACTTGATGTAAAAACATTATCTAAGAAATAATCCATGCCTTTCATAGGTCATTTTCTATTTCCTCATCTACATTTAGAAGGGTATTAGGTATTGGGAGACATATATTTGTATAGTCCCACAGATCCCATTACTAAACCATCTTCGTAGGATATATATTTGTGTAATGACGATTCAAAACACATTTAAAATATTAAATTGATCCCTCAAAAAGAACTTATTTCCCTTTTCTAGAGTAAACTTAACAGTTCATTCTTCTATGGCAGGTTATTTCTTTATGACCTTCATTACCACATATATAACATCTCCTCGTCCCATTGAATCATTTTACTAGGTTTTTCATTCCACACACTTAACACATAGGTTTTCAAATATACTTACCTATATGATTATTAACTGAACATCCATAGGGCATCATTTATTATATATATGATGCCTTAGAAAAATCACAGTGGTTCATGTTATAAATCAGGAATCCATATTGTTGGTTGAGAATAACCACAAGAGTTCCCAATGCATCCCCATTTCATTCGGGTTTTTATTCGGAAAACCACCACAATTTCCTTCAAAACCATTTTTTATTTGGTGCATTTTAGATCCAGCCATTAACTAAAACCAAAATGGTCAGTGGGAGTATATTAGTTAAATCAGCATGTACTATCTTATAAGGAGGGTAAACACTACGATATACTTATTCATTTTATCTAAAATTCATTCAATTAATCTAAAATAACCATGAATAATTTTAATATTCTAAAAATTATAGTTATGATACTTATTATTAAATAATACCCTATCCTCTAATGTTATCTAAACTAACCACTAATACCAACTATAAGGCCAAAACCTTAAACAATGCTTAAATCATAAGATAATTCAATAATTTGAGTTTAATTCACATCGAGGATCTTTTTCAGCTTTAGAGATTTAAATAATTTATTCATAACTTATACATAACATTTTGAATATTATAAGTAGATACTTCTACTCACTGTCTATTTTTATCCTAAAAAAACTCTTTTAAATGAAACATGACATCGTTTTATCATTTAACAATATAAATTTTCATTAAACCCATACTTGACTTTGTTTTTCTTTATGTACTGTGAATAATAATTCTAAACTTGGGATGAAATTAAAAATATCTGTATGGGATACATAAAAAATGAAAACTTTTAGTCATGGGATTACATGAAATCCATAAATTAATTATAATAATATAATACTATTCACCTTTATGAAGTAGAAAATATTCTTCATTAAATATAAGATCATTGCTTACCCTTTTAGGAACCAAAATATTACCATAAATCCCATTGAAGAAACATAATGAATATAATGGTAACTTGGGACATAAACATACATAAATGGAATAACCATTCGTTCAAATTCCACCCATATCACTAAATGGAATAGTCATAAAGCTGACTTCCATACCCAATTCATTAGAGGTCATAACATAACCACCCATCCTTGGTTTATCATAGAACCACCTGTTATTTGTTTTATCACATAACCACCCATAATGGTTTATCACATGACCACCTGTCAAATGTCAAATTACCAATAAATAATCATAACACATAAATCATTAAAAAAATAAAAATAAAATTTCCCCACAGTAACAATAGGAGATTGTTTTTTGATATAGAAATATTCAACCCATTTGCAAAACCATTGAAAACATCTAATAATGAGACTTTTGAATCAATGTGTCCCATACAACATAGATTTTTTTTATTGTTTTTTATATTTTAAAAGATTCATGTCTATATAAATAAATTTATAGAAACCACTATGAAAACATGTACCTGAAATTGAAGGCTTTCTATGTATAAATGATTAAAACATTAAAATGGTGTTTTAAGTAAATATTTCTTTTCCACTTGATAATGACTTGAATAAAAATAATTAAGGAATAACATTAATAAAAACTATAAATATCATCATCATATAGTAATTCTTGTTATAATGAGTCAAATTATTGTATATACACTTCATAGTATTATAAGGGTGCATAACATCAAGATACACCTAAATGAAAAGAGATTGAGACAAAGTCCCTTACCTTAAGACTGATTCTCAACGTATGTTCCCTGTTCATCCTGAATAATAAACATAAGATAATTTATTCTAGAATAAGAAATTTTTTTAATTTTATTATTCATTTTTATATCAAATTTCACCATTTTATAAAAATTACATAATTATTTAAGATAATATAGGTCTTTTAGTAAATATAGGGTTCTTGGGTTGAAAATGATCTTGTAATATTTTAAAATTGTCCATGTGTCCAAATGTAAATTATATACAGAATATTTTTCATGACTTAATATCATATATACATCAGGTATATATGTATTTGTATTATTCCATATCAATTTGAGATAAGAAATTAAAACCACCAATCATGGAAATGGTAATCCGCACGTACGCTTAAACGCTACTTTCATATCTTTTTCATTTTTATATGAATTAAAAATAAATGATATATCGATATTTAATAATTCAATTATGATATATATGTTATAAATGTTACAAAATTTCATTAATTTCATCCTTTATATGTTCCATGTATGGCATTAATGAGTCATATAACATTGAGGCGGTGATAGTCTTCAGTTCCTCAAAGGAAATCATCGTATCTAAAAAATGTGGAAATAATAAAGGTGTTCTGTAAATGAATAATAAATTTGAATAGAGAAAATATGAATATAATATATATCATATATAAAAATAGTGCATCATAATGTCCATGATGAAAGTAAGTAGAGGAAAATCGAACAATCATTGTTTTGTGAGGTAGCAATTCGTAACACACAAAAACATAATGTTCGTATCCATTAGATAGAGGTGTGTGTATGCGTAGTTCTAATAATTCTCATAAAAACATCCTAGTATATTGATAACACTATTTATGTTATGTAATCAACTAATATTAATTTAATAGGTAGTGGACAAGTAAAATAATGGAAATTAACTTTAGAGAGGATGATATCTCTTAAAACATGTAACTACCTTTGATTTGAGCCAAAAGGATTTATTGCATTGCATTATGAGTAAGGTAAGGCTTCAAGGAGGAATAGATAAATTTTGGTAGATAATTTGGGAATACATTGGCCGATCCATGGTGCTTTAGATGCGTGATTAAATGGGTAAAGGTGAATCCCTTTTATAAGAGGGAGGATGGGAACTTTAGGATGACATTGGATTACGATTTTATTATAAATTTATTTTCAGTTTAAAATTGTCCCATAGTAATTTATTTCAAATATAAGATTATTTGGGTCTAAAAACTCTAGAAAATTTGGTTTTAGGCATTTATTGTTCACAAATTTAACTTTATCCTTCTGAATTAATCTTTAGTTAACTAATTTACCTCTTACCATGTCTTCTGGTAGATTCATTCAAAATATTTAATATATTTACTATAAAATGAAAAAAGAACCTCATGTGGTTGAATAATGAAATTTTCCTCATTATCTATGTAATTTGGATGAATATTAGATTTTGAGGACAATTATATCATATAATAAAATATTATTTGTTTTAAAAACACATTTTTGTCAATTTTATACTATTCATATCATGACGTTTTCAAAATCCTTAAAAACAAGATTATTCAAAAAAACTCATTAATTAAAATATAACAAGTCATATTAATCCATAAAATTCGTTACTGGATTAAAAAGTTTTTAAATAAATTTATTTTTATATTTATAATCTCATTTACTTAAATCAGTCATTAATAAGGAAATCACAACATCATTATTGTGTCATAAATATATTTATTTATTTGATGTGTAAAATTTATAAATAAAATACCATTTTATAGTAAATATTTTTTGAGTTATAATGAATATTTATATTTGAAGAGATCACTTATATTACCCCATATAAATTTTTTTTATAAAAACATACGTGTATATGTTATATTTTTTATTTGAAATTAATTATTATAAAACGTCACTTTCAAATCCATGTGGTTTCATGGGGTCCCAAAAAAGACTCAAGGATACCCATGGTTAGAAATGTCTAATAAATATTATTGTGACACATGTTAGGGTAGTTTAATAATATTCTAATATTATTTTTTACCCTTATTTAGCAGATATACCCTTTAACCATGGTAAATAAAATAATTACTGAAGTTACTATTCATAATGTTTAAAAATAAAATTTTCCTCTATAAAAAATTTTGACCTCCTGATTAGAAATATAGTATCATTTTTTCCAACTTAAAATTACCTAGTTGAATGAAATTAATTTAAAAATAATTTCTGTTGTCAAAACCAAAAAATAGGTTTTTAAAAAATAATAAATATCAAAAGAGTGACATGTGTTTAGGTCTAATTTAAAAGTGAAATTAATTAAAATAACCATAATTGAATCAAATAAAAAATAAATCCAATTATACTTCAAAACCAATAAAATGGAAAATCTAACTATATAAAAAAATTAGATGAAATGAAAGTTGTGAATTAAAATGCACTATTTTTTCACAATTCATTAAAGAACAAACTTTATTAGAAAAATACCAAACATTAAACCAATGTAAATATTGATTTCTCTATTCTATAGAAGATGTATATTTTTTTAAATAGAAAATATAATAGTGAAAAAACAATAATTAAAAAGTTTTTTCCATTAAAAGGTGGTAAAACTGCATTTTTATAAAAATACATCCTTTATCCGAAAAATTAAATTTGGTCATATATCATATATAGAAAATATATAAGATTAATTAAAAAATTAAATTGAATATATAACACATATTTTTCATTTAATAAAAAATCATAAATAGGGATACGATTTTATAAACACAATTATTCTCTTTTAAAAATCATTCATAAAAACACATCCTTTATATTCAATTGGTTATTATTTCCAAATAAAATCGGTAACCAATAAATCATTATTTAAAGATGTGTAAACCATATTTTAAAATTCATGTGATACTATTCTTTCCTGCCATTCCAACATCTAGGCATTAACTACCATTTAAAATAATAATAATATTATTATATTGTATTTCAGTATAACTTAAGGTAGAGAGAAATGTAATATTTTGGAAAACTAGTTGTTGTGTGTCGAGTACGATATAGAAAGAAGCATCAATAAAATTAATATCCTATTCAAAAGTATTAATTGAAATCAAAAAGTATGATTCTATAAATACCTAGATCATAACCATAGTTATTATAATGGAATATTTAATTTATTTTTAGGTATTATTTTACATAATATTTTGAGTTTGATTCCTTATTCTATGGAATAATGATGGAATGGACCCTTGGATAGGTTCATGTTTAAGATATCCTCCTAGGATTATTATATTTACACAAACCATCCCAAACCCTAGAACCCTAAAACATGAGATGGAATAGACATTTCTCATAGGGTTTTATCAATCACCGCAGGTTGGTGACTGGCCCCCAACATCATACTAGATAAATGAGGGAATAAATTTTCCACAAAATAGTGGCTGATAAAAGATACAATTCGGTATGATAAAAACCCCAATGGGAGATAGTACCAGAAAAAATAGTTATACCCTATAAATATTTTACACAATTTATGTAAGAATAAAAAATACCACATCGCAATGGAAACAACTCTTTCATTTTATAGGATCAAGAACATAAAAAAACTCTAAGTGGTGATTTACCTTTGCTTGGACCTAGCCGAATGAAATCCAAAAATGACTGAATGAAAATGTAATATATTAAATATAAATCCTAGTAGGGTATACAAATTTTCATAATAGATATAAACTCCCTCATTTTAAAATACAAAAAAATAAAAATGGATTAAATAATTATTTAATTGATTTATTTTATATAAATCAATATGAATTATTAAAGAAGATTCATAATCAATGGAATATATATATACATATAATCAATCAATTCAATAAACATGGTCATATTGTTTTGTTTTATGATATATTATGATTAGTGGATCCCAACACATATCATTTTAGTGATCATGAAAATATGTGTACACACATCACTCGGGTTCTTGACGAGAAATACTCATCAATATACCATCAATGATAAGTTCTACAAAACTAGGTATTTGTTAGATTTTTTATAACCAATACATTTCTTGGGAATTATCATCCAATCATTCTTTTCCAAAATAACTAACTAAATACCCAAGATTTCATGTTCTCAATCAGTCAATCAATAATGGGAAATTCATCTCGTTTCAAATTAATAATCCTTTACCATAAAATTTATTAATTTTTAGTATCAATATTACAAATCAATTTCAAATCCACACTTTTTTTCATCATTTAAATATTTTTCAATAAAAAACCCAATCATAAAATTTCAACATTTCAATTTAAGCCATATTCATTTTAAAAATTATGAAATTAATTTAGAAATTCCTTCAATATCGAAATACTCACCAAATTCCATGTATATTTGAATTAAAAGTTTTCCCCAAAAATCTATTTTATTCAATACTAACATTTCCAAATAATATTGAATTGGGTTTTCATAATTTAATTGAAAAACATCGAAAAAAATCATGACAATTAAGGTATAAAATATATGTACAGTCCCAAACAAAACCACCTACCATTAATCACATAATCAAATATCAAAAACATTAATAGTATCCTATAACAAATAATGGATGTGATAGAGATCAAGAAACAAAACCGAAGGACGAGATCCATTTAAATGGTGTTAAAATCTATCTGGCATTTGATAGTCTATAAAAATATATATTTGAAGAAAGAAAGATAAAAAAGAAGTCTTGATATGGGATTTAATTCCTTATAAGAGATCTAACAAGATCAAATAAGATTCCGCCAAAAAATATAAGGGTATATTGGGTCTAGCATTTCATCTTGAGATCCTTCAATTACATGGAAAATGGTTTAGGACATGTTTGGTTGAGGGATGTTAAACCACCGGGTTTAATATTTTTATATTATTTTTATGAATAAAAGTTTACAATTCAAATTGATTCATATCTAGGATTGCATGATTACCAAAACCATGCATCCTAATTGCATACCGTATCGAGAGTCAATTCACATGGTGGAACGTTTCTACTATGTTATATAATGGATTTTCAAATTGATAACCAAATGGGAAAACCCTCACTATCCAGTGTTTCTTGGGTTTCTCTTGAGGGGGAATGATTATCCAAAACCATGCACCAACCATGGACCACATAAGAACATGCAAATTTGTCCCAAAACAACCGGAGAAAATCCCCAACCATATAATGATCAAATTAATGGTCATGGAAAACCTAAAAACTTGTAAAATGATGTCCCAAACTCCCCACCATAAATACATTCTACCTCCTAAAATCATATAATGATGTTTACATATCAAATTCATGATAAAACATTTCTCTCAATAGTGAATTATGATCCCCCATCTAATGAGAATTAAAATTGTGAAACCACTGAAAATAGACCAAATGTGTCAACCTCCCATAATGAACCTCTATCTGAAAATAAATTATCATGACTGTATTTTTAGTCATGGATAATTTTGGCTCAACCTCAATACCCTCCTAGCTCACGACATGATATGGGTGAGAATGATACATTAATAGATGTGAAAAGTGGATCAGATTTTGTACCAATGTATACTATGAGGGATGTGTTAAATGATAAGACACATTCCTCAGCTTCTCAATAGCCTCAAATGGTCCAAAACCTAGAGGAGAAATCTTAACTACCCTTCCAAGATGATGGTGATCCAATCAGGGTAAGGAATTCAAGAACAGATGGTCACCGACTAAGAATTATAAATATCTATGATCATTATTTTAAAAATATTATATCGACACTAAACAATAAATAATATCTAAACTCATCATTAAATATTCTTCAATATATGTTGGAAAAATTCCATTTGAACAAGGGATGTATCTCCGATATCTAGACAATAATGTGTAGATGTACATGGCCTGTCATACGAGGACTCAAAATTATAAACTATAATAATTGAATAAAAACTATTTTAAAAGATCTTAATAGTTCAATATATCCATCCAATGATCCATTATGATCGAGGATGCAATAATGAAGCATCTAATCATGAATCGATAATGTCTAATCATCATGGCCATCTATTTTCGAATGGTATGTTGTAAACATTTGAACCTAACATCCTATCACCTCCTGACTGAATCTCAAAAAAGGGGACATAAAATGGGGGTATATATCAAATACTATAGTATATCTAATACTTTCCTAATTATCTTTATCTATAAAATAGAGATATTGAAACTCCACAACATTGAGTCTATCATGAATCAGAATAAAGTGTGTCGATTTTCAGAGTCGATCAATCACTACCCATATCAAATTCATATTTTTAGGGGTACATAAGGACCCAACCAAAATGTACATAGATATATCATCTCACATTAATGTGGGAAATATAATAATTTGATATATACCCAAATGTCATTGATGCTCAACCTTAACTTGTTGGAATGTTTAACTATAAAAAACCCCACAATGTCCCATATCATATCTATCCAATATAATCCTATCTTCGTATCATTTTGAGAGAAGATATAACTCATGATCATGTGGTCATAATACACGCCGATATGTTTTCGAAAAAGTTAATTCCAACAACTCCTAAGATCATGCTTCATGACTATGTGTTCTAGGTCATGGGTTGAATAATTCTTATCATAAATATTGTGTTTCATCTCATCATAGGCAATCATATTATCACCCTTTATAAAATTTCATCTCAAAGTATAACCTAATTCATCAAAAAATTCCACTTAGCTATATCCTACCACTAATAATAGAAACATAAAAACACAATTGAAATTACATTTTATTTCAACAAAAAAATATGAACTTTTTCATCCAATGTGAACTTCACTCTCTTTTGATTTACATTGGTCATTAGATAATCCAACTTTGGGAAATTATTTATAATATAGTGATAATATGCTACCAAACCTATGAAGATCAGAACCAAGGAAAAAATTTCATCATTTCTCCCATGTCATACAATATTTCCCCATTTCATGATTGGCTAGATACCATGTCATTACACCTTGTGTCCCAAGAAATTCACTTCCTCAATACCAAAATCACATTTTGATAGATTTTCATAATATCAATGATTTCTCATCAATTCGAGAATTGATCCTGAATGATGAATGCAAACATCTGTTAACATATAGTAACCAAGGATACCATTAGAAAATTCCACAATGAACATATATATATAATAATGGAATATTATATTCACCATATCCATAAATAATTCATGAGAATTTGTTTGATAATGATTCATTATAAGATGATAATAATGGTTAAACCATCTATACAATGTGACCTTATGAATGCCAAATTATTTTATTCTCAACTGGTGATAACCAGAATAATGATCAATCATTAAGAACCACTTCATTGATTTTATCTTCTCAAACATATCATCAATACATTTTAATATATTATTTATTTTAAAAAATATCTATTGTGTTTCTAGAAATTAACAAATTGGTGATGTGTTCTTACCATTCTTAGTGAAGAGATATGGTACCAAAAAAGGTGACACATTCAGGAATATAAAACCATTCTCTAACTGATCATCCAACTATGTCATCAACTCTATCATCTAATCCAGACTCATATAGAAAAAAGTTATAGAAACAAGCGTATTATAATGAACTAAATTAGATAAAACTCTACCTCAGTTACTTGTGGAGAGCTAGATAAGTTAAATGGGGAAACATCATGAGTCTTATTGAAAACTGTGGCATCCCACCTTTATAATATATAACTTTTCATAACATTTTACAAACATAGGATCTTTAAAGTCTAGCGTCTTGGAAATCAGGAACAAAAACACTTGAAAACAACATAAAACATTATTTTCATCCACTTTTAAGGATTCATAATATGATTATATTATGTAAAATTATTGCATCTCATATATTGGAGACATACATCAATGGAAATGGTGAGCAGAAGGCACAGTAAGGGAAAACAAAGGAATCAATTTACTTGTGATATCAATAAGAACATGAAAAAAAACATAAGGACATGAGCAATAGAAGTATAAGAATATCATAATGAAAATAACATGAAACATAAATTGAATATGTGGATTCAAAATTTCATTTATACATTAATGAAAATATCACCAAGGTCCATCCCCAATGTGTCATAAAAAATTACCAACGTTATTCACCAAGGTATCGTGATACTTGTCATCTCTAGAGATTAATTCATTACCCAATGCATTTGAGCGCTATCTGAGAGAACCCTTAATATGACTTTAATTTCATGTGATCCACATATATAATAATAATAATTTTCTTAAATAACCCATAGAGAATAAAATAAATGACTTTCATTTCAAAATCATGACGTTTTAATGATTTAAAAATAAGATCATTATGTCATTTATAACCCATGGAAAGGGAGTGAGTTTTACATGTATGTCAATTCCAAAATCAAATATATAATTTTTATAACTAATAACACCCATAGAAACAAAATAGGTATGGGTATTACCATATATAAAACAAGAAAATTCTTGAGAGAAAGAGAGAGAAATTTTGAGACGAAATTTCTGAAACATAACGACTATATAACTTGGTTTTAGAAAACATTGAAAAGAGAGAGTACAAGGGTATCCCATACATAAATTGATCATTTTTATGTATAGGGACCGAATAAAAAGAAATAATATCATGGTGTGGATATTTTAATGACACTCCACATGAAAAGAAAACTTGAAAATAACGAGAAAGTGTGGTTTCTTTTACGAAAAATTCAGCCGCCTAACAACGTCACTTAAAAATTCAGAAAAGAAATTCATGAGAGATGAAAGGGCATCTCAACAATTAGACACGAAATAGAAAATAATGAGAACATAAAAGAACATTACCTCAACATAAATAGATGGAAACTAGAAGACACAACATAATGGAATTCATGACTTAAAGGAGGAGGGTGAAATGATCCCTTACCTTGAAGAGTAACTTCGAAAGCTTGAAGGTTAGGACCTTGAAAGTATTGAGGGAACCTTGTGAGGAATATTTGGGAGTTAAGGAGACTAGTAATTATTTGAGGAGGATTTTGGAATGAAAAGGATTAGGGAATGGCTTGGTATTTATAGGATAAGTGAGGGGACAAGTCATTAATGGCCAAGGGACACCTCATCGGTGGTATTGGAGAAACCATGGTCTTGCCCATGGTATTTTCCCATGGTATTGGACACATAGGACACATCATACCTTATATTACTATTTATTAGTCTAATAGAATTATTCCATAATTATTACATCCTTAATGATGTCATTAAACACCGAAAACTAAAAACTGTATTTTCACTGTTCATTGAAAATTCATTTTTTTTCAGAAAATTCCCTAAAAATTAAAATACCTAATATCAATGCTCTGAATTCAAAAATAAAATCTATTTTATAAAAATAATTTCATAATTATTTTTAATTTATTGTTTAAATAAAAAAACTATTCACCCTAAAAAACTAATACTTAACTAATAATTTCTGAAACAATATTTACCTATTTTATTGAATCACATTACTTAATCAGGGTGACTAATTTATATTATTATTTTCTTAAGTGAGGTTACGTAATTCGTTTGGTCACATTACTAATCATACGTACAAAATCACAATTCATAATTTACTATTCACCAAAAATTTAGTTGATCTAATTAGAATTTAAATTTCTTACTAAACACAACTGTAGAAGACCATTTTTTGAAAATAATTACACATTATTAATTATTTAAGGTTTA
Organism: Viscum album; assembly: GCA_963277665.1. Taxonomy (NCBI): domain Eukaryota; kingdom Viridiplantae; phylum Streptophyta; class Magnoliopsida; order Santalales; family Viscaceae; genus Viscum; species Viscum album. The sequence goes on along the minus strand of OY728137.1, from coordinate 1,615,210,738 downwards.
CATAAATATTTTAATATATCCCTTTTTTTTCAAAATTCATTAATAATATACATTTTATATTTATCCGGACATTTGAAAATTCACAAACTTCACCATAAGAAGAAATCAAAATTTTTATTTATATCAAAGGATTACATAAAGCAGCTAAGGTATCTTTACATAGCCCATTATAACCCTAGCATAAGACCTAATTTTAAGGTGTGCTATGGTGATAGAATATTGGGGTGGCATGACCAACATTATCTGAGTGGGGATTTCTATCAGCTTGAACTTCTCCCGAAGGAGATTCTATTCCCGCTTCACACGATGAAGTTCGGCTTGGTTTTGGTTTAGAGAAAAGCCCAGTGGTGCTACCTTCTTCCCAAGATCATTCAGATGGGCTTCGAATGGTTTGGGTCTACTATAGGAGGCCATCAAATATTCTCTCTATATTAATTAACCTAGATCAATTGTATTTATAAACAATAATCGCAACACTAAGAGTTTTGTTTCCAACCGTCATATTGGCCAATGGTCACATAATAGTCAAAACCCAACAGTCTCATTTAATTATACTCACTTCATTAATTAATGAATATAGTTTTTTTGAGTAGAAAATAAAATAACACAGGTGTCACGACCTGTCCTCAGGGCATGTTCTGTGACTACCCCAAGCCCGCCTTCCATAGGCCAGGGGATGGCGACTAGCACCAAAGGCGTAAATTCTGAAAAAGGGGAAGGCATTGACTTTTTCAAAGTAAACAAACACAACAGAGTACACAAGTGAAGTGATCACTAATTAAATCTGGGTACAAGGTAAGTTATGAAAAGTAAATGGGCCAGTATACAAACCCAACTAAAAGTACATTACAACTGAAAGGAGAGTACAACAGTAGTAAGTAAAATAGCAACACCGAGTCATCCTCCAGAAATCCCTCCTGAAGGGTGGGTAAAGATAGTCTCCTCAGCTCCTCGGGTCCGGCCGTCCACTCAGTGTACATCCCGCCAAGTGGTCCACCTCCGAGTACTGTCCAGCTCCACAAGCCTCCACCTCGAACAATGCTGTCCCATAATCCGAGAAAGGGAAAGGGCTGAAGCTGGTGATGACTTCTATGATGAATAAGAATTGGCAATCCCTAGGGGTGAGTGGTTTTGGATTTCATTTATTTACATATAGAATGAACATAAGGAATTCTTTTTCAGGAATTCCCCTATACCCATAAAAGAAGACGAATAAGTCTCTAGGTGATGTCTTCTTGGTACATCGTGTGGTCAGAACCTGCCCCCAGAAAAGGTTATTGATAGTTGTGATAGAATATGTGTATAAGGGTGTTCCTGATGTTGAAATTCTAGGTTGGATCTCAAAAAGATATATTACCTAGTGATTCTTAGTTTTTTTATGTTTCTCACGCCCCAGGTTTATGAGCATCCAACACAACGTAGTGCGGGAATAGCCCGTGTAGGGGTGAGTATATGATAATCAGTAGGGACCCTGAGACCCCTGAAGGTCTCTCAGAATCCACGAAGGATAAACCAAAAATTAAAGATACAATCACGAAGTATCAAACAAATATACTTAGGTATATTCCCATACATATATCTAAGTCATCAGTTACAGTTCGTCTCCAACTCTCAAGCCCAAGCACAATCTAGTCCACACAGGAAAACACAACCCAGTCCACACAGGTAATCATGACAATCACATCGATGATAATGATTAAGTTCAAGACTCATCTCACACAAGTATAGAACTTCGTATAGCGATAGATTTGATCATATGTAGCCACTGATTCATCTAAGTTATCGGACCCACACAAGATACAAGACCAGCTAAGCTGTCGGACCCACACAGGTTACAAGACCAGCAACTCTGCCGGACCCACACAGGATACAAGTATAGAGGTCAATACTGCCGGAACCACATAGGATACAAGAATAGTAGTCATGACCGTCAATCCCACAAAGGATTCCAGTACAGTAGTCATCATTGTCGAACCCACGGAGGATTCTAGTACAGTAGTCGATGTAGTCGCAACCAGCTCTAGGGTTCCCGCACACAGCATGCTCGATTCTGGGAGGGTCTACTCCTCGAGCAAAAGAGATAGTTGATACATCAACTGTCATGAATTCCAGAGTTGATGTATCCCAAAGTTCCATCTCGTTAAAAAAAACCAATGTGATAGAAAATGCGTCAATCAGACGCCTAGTCTGAGAGTTATTGGCTTTTCCGTCCTAGGGACCTGGTTGGTTTTTAGGCTAAAACCAACACGAACGTACTCCATCTACATCAAAACCTCAAACAGATTAAGCCAAAAGGACCATATCATCATGAGTAATTCAACGCAATTGACAACATGTCAAACGAACGTCCGGTCGTTAAGTTATAAGCGTTTCCGCTCCAAGGGCCCGATTGGTTTTGGGTTCGAACCAACCCGGCTATACCCAAAATTTTCTCAAACCTCAAGAGTAAAATAGAGAAACGACCGTCTCAATCTAATGATTACCACGCAACTGACGGTACATCGATCTAAGGTCCATAGCTCAAGTTATGAGCAAAAGACCAAAAACGGTCTGAAGTGGGGGTGTGGGCCCGGTCCGACCCATCCCAATCCCCCCCTGGTCGACCCGACCCAGGAGGGCGTGGCCTGGCCCGGATGGGCGTGACCCAGCCTGGTCCGCGTGACCCACCCCGGCCCAATGCGCCCCTCCCCCCTTTGTTCTGTGGACGCGAGGCCTGGCGCCGCGTCTCCCATGGATCCCGCGCGGCCGCGGGATTCGGCCCTCACCGCCGCGGCTTCAGCCGCGGCAGGCTTCTGCCAGCGGAGTGCTGAGGGCGCCACCACCTCATGCCGCCGTCGCCACCGCACCGGCGACCCGCATCGCCGGGGACTTCCACAGGCCACCGAAGTCATTTCGGTGGTCCGATTTTGCTCCCATCTGTGCCTGTGGTCGTCTCGGGACTCGTACATCACTATGAAGGCCTCCAATCACCATTTCGGTCCCGCTTCGTCGTCGCCGATCATTCCGCACATCAAAAACAGTGTAGCGGTGGGTTCAGACTTGTTCGTTAGTCCGCACCCACCGTAATAGTGGTTTTAAACATCACCAACAATTTTCACGCCATTCTGAGGGTATAAAATCACAAAACGAAATTTATACAAATTCCACTACCTCAATAGTTGATGTCGAACGTCAGCGTTGCGGTAAACGACATCACGTGGAAGAGGATCGTAGGCCTCATTGGATCCCACCTCATCGGAAGGAGTGTCTCCTCTCTTGTCGAGGATAACAGAAAGGGTGGCACATCTTCGATCATCGAGGATTCGGCGTTCTTCGTCGGAGACCTGCGTTCTTTCTAATGCTCCAAAGCTCTCCCGCACAATGAATGTTCTTCCCCAAATTAAATAATAGGTTTCTCCGATTATTTAATTACACACACAAAGAAACTATAGAATTAAATCACCACATTTAATAAAATGTGATGACAATTAATTAAAGAAGGGAGAGGGAAGGTTCTCATTTGTTAAATGCATTGGCAATTAAATGGGGGGTTTGCCAATTTAATGAGGGGATGTTAATTAGGTTAGAAGAAAATAAATGGTGGGGATCGTGTGGGCCCCACCTCTATAACATCCACACATGGGTAGTTAAGTGGCTGTGGGCCCCAACCTTAACTACCCATGGGAGGGAATAACCACCTTATTAAATAAAAATTATTCTGGCAATTTTTATTTACTTCTTAAATAAACCCCCCAAAAAATTATCTTCTCCTCCATTGCGAACGCAACTACAGTAAGGATCGCGTTAAGCAATTACCGGCATTGAGAGTTCATCAGTGCCCTCAGATTTTAATTCCCAATACTAGTTCAAAAGATAGAAAAACCCGCTCGTTTGTTCAGTGAACATACCCGAGCTAAAATATGGGAATTGATTCCGGGCACACCGGGCCTTGGAATCAGGTGCCGTCAGAAGCCGAAAACTCGAAAAATTCCAAAGTATTTAAAAAAAAATTCTCTTGAAATTTACGGGTCTTTACATCACTCCCACATCAGGGATTTACGTCCTCTTAAAGATAAAACATAAACTAGGGAGACAAATGAGGGTATTGAGCACGCATCTGAGCCTCCCGCTCCCATGTGCTCTCCTGGAGGTTCCCGTGCTACCAACAAACGCACACAAGAGGAATCGACTGCCCACGTAGGACCTGATCCTGCCGATCCTTGATCTCCACCAGGACCTCTGCAAAAGTTTCTCCACCATCGATGTTCAGCTCCCCGTGGTCGATGATATGCGTCGGGTCGTGCACGTATCTCCTCAGCTGAGATACGTGGAAGACGTCGTGCACCCGGTGTAGTTGAGGTGGAACGGCCAGGTGGTAAGCCACCTCGCCTACCCTGCTGAAGACCTGAAAAGGCCCGATGAAGCAAATATATAACTTTCCACCCCGACCAAATCTCTGTAATCCACGTCGAGGTGAGACCCGTAAGAAAACATGATCACCATCCTCGAACTCCAATGGTCTCTGCCTCCTATCAGTATAGGACTTCTGCCTACTCTATACAGTCCTCCTCCGCTCCTAGATGACTTGAACCTTCTCCGTTGCAGCCCGAACCATCTCTGGTCCTACGAGTGCTGACTCCCTAGGGTCAGTCCAGCACAGAGTTGATCTGTATGGTCGGCCATACAATGCCTCGTAAGCTGCCATCCCGATGGTGGAGTGGTAGCTGTTGTTGTACACAAACTCCACCAAGGGTAGGTGATCCTTCCAGCTGTGACCAAAGTCAAGGAAACATTCATGGATCATGTCCTCGAGTGTCTAAATGGTCCTCTTCGTTTGGCCATCCGTCTGAGGGTGAAAGGTAGTGCTCAGGCATAGCTGCATCCCAAAAGCCTCATGTAACCCCTTCCAATTACATGAAGTAAAGTGAGAATCTAGATAGGAGACAATAGAAAATGACACACCATGAAGCCGTATGATCTCTTGAACGTAGAGGCGTCCCAAGCTCTCTACGGAGCCCTGCTCCCTGATCGGTAGGAAGTGGGCCGACTTGGTGAGTCGGTCTACGATCACCCAGATGGTGTCGTGTCCTCTGGAAGTACGTGGAAGCCCCATCACGAAATCCATGGATATCCCATCCCACTTCCACTTTGGGACCTCTAAGGGATGTACCAATCCTACAGGTACCTAGTGCTCTGCCTTCACTTGATGAAAAGTGAGGCACCGAGAAACGAACTCTGCCACAACCTTCTTTATACCTGGCCACCAGTGCTGTCGTCTGAGGTCCTGATACATCTTCGCTACCCCAGGATGTACCGATAGAGGGGAAGTGTGAAACTCCCTCATCACCTCCTCCTGTAGTGTAACTGTTACCATGGTACATCCCTTGAAGAGGATGACGAGATCCCCGCCTTTAGAAAATCCATCGGGTGCCAGCCCTGAGGATATCTGAGCACGTCACGCCTCACAGTCAACGTCCCCACGGTGTGCCTCTATAACCCACTGAAGTAGTGGAGGAGTGACTATGAGGGACTGAAGATAGGCTTCCCTATATCTATCCATAAAGGATATTTGAAAAGTGTCTAACTACTCTATCACCTCTCCAAGAAGCTGAATGCCCGATCTTCTAATGAGAGAATCAACCACAACGTTCCCCTTCCCAGGAGTATAGACAATCTCAAAATCATAATCCTGGAGTAACTCGAGCCATATCTGCTGTCTCGGGTTCAGGTCCTTCTATGAAAAAATGTACCTGAGACTCTGGTGGTCATAGTAGACTGTAAAGAGCTCACCCATCAGATAGTGCCACCACATCTTCAGGGCGAAGACCACCACTTCTAACTTCAGGTCATGGGTGGCGTAGTTCTTCTCATGATTCCTCAACTGTCATGAACCGTAAGCGATCACTACTTGCTCCTACATCAGGAAACACATGATTCTAGTCCTTGATGCATTGCAGTAAACTTTGTACACTACGCCCTCCTCCGGTAGCCTCATGATGGGCACACTGGTAATTCTCCTCCTCTGCTCCTGAAATATCTACTGACATCTGTCTGACCACAGAAAGGGTTTCTCCTTCTTCGTCAAAGCTGTAAGTGGTGTTGAAACTATAGAGAAGTCCGACACAAATCTCCGATAGTACCCAGCAAGACCTAGGAAAGTCTTCACATCCGTCATGATCCTGGGTGTATCCCAAGCAAGTACCGCGTCGACCTTCGCGGGATCCACTGCAACTCCAGCCTCTGAGATGACGTGCCCCAAGAAGTGGAACTCTCAAATCCAGAACTAACACTTCGAGAGCTTACCATAAATCTGGTTCTCTTGGAGTGTGTCTAGTACAACTCGCATGTGGTAGGCATGCTCCTCCTCAGTAGTCGAGTAAATCAGTATGTCGTCGATGAAGACTACGACAAAACGATCAAGGTAGGGCTAGAAGATCTTGTTCATGAGACTTATGAACACTGTTGGAGCATTGGTCACACCGAAGGGCATGACCAAGAACTCATAGTGGCCATACTGACACCTGAAGGCCGTCTTCTGCACATCCTCATCCCGAACTCGGAGCTGATGATAGCCTGAACGGAGGTCTATATTCGAGAACCAACGTGCTCCCTTGAGCTGATCAAAGAGGTCGTCAATCCTCGGAAGCGGATACATGTTCCTCATGTTCACCTAGTTCAGGAGACGGTAGTCGACACACAGTCGCAATCCCCCATCCTCCTTCTTGGTGAATAGAACCGGAGAAGCCCAGGGGGAAACACTAGGTCAGATGAAACATTTCCCCTGTAAGTCCTCTAGCTGTACCCGCAGCTCACGAAGCTCGGCGAGAGCCATCCAATATGCTGGAGTGGATATCAGTGATGTCCCGTGGTATAGGTCTATATAGAAATCTACCTCCCTATGAGGAGGTAGTCCTGGAACATCGTTAGGAAAAACGTCCGCACCTTGCGCCTAATACAGTCGATCTGAGCATGGACCGTAGATAACCGGTCCATACCCAACACTACAAGAAGATCCCAGCTGAAGATCTCACCTCCTAGAGTAAGCTCACACTGCCGGAACTAATGCTTAATTGTCAAGTCTTCTCCTATAGGAGTCTCTAGCCATAAGGATCGAGCCAACGGCTCCGTCGGAATCTTCGTGCTCCGAACAAGGGCAGCGGCAATAAAAGAATGACTCGGATATGTGTCTATAATAACTACAGAAAGGGTGGAGTAGACATAGATAATACCTCGAATCATCTCAGGTGCTCCGTGGTCATAAGCCTTCGCTGCCTGGAGCTGAGCCTGCCTCTGCCTGATAGCTCCCTGTGGTCGGGGTGGATCTCCTGGGGGTGGTGGTGGTAGAGCCTCGAAGCGTCATCCACCACCCGCTGCTCGGCCAGCTCCTCTTCCTCATCCGCCTACTCCCTGCGGACCGCCACGATCGAACCTCTTCCTCTGCCTGGGAGGTCCCTCCACTGTATACTGCTCGTTTTCATGGCGGTTCGGGACATCACAAGCCACGTGGCCCTGCCCGCCTCATGCATAGCACTGTCTGCTTCTCGTATGGTTGGCTCTACACCGTGTGCCACGCACAGCTAAACCTGAATCCTGAGGTCTCCCACCTTTCGGCCTGGTCCTCTTGGACCCCTACGACGTCTGTCGACTATATGCTATAGAAGAATATGATCTGTGCCATCCTGTGGTGGGTCTCACTGCTGATGGATGCTCGACGAGAAAGATCTACACTAACACGGCCCGCTCCAGCACCCCCGCCTGCATCGAGATGCTAATGGGAATCGTCGAAGCCCTGATCTCATGCCTCAGTCCCAGCTCAAAGGTCCGGTCCTAGAAAAATGGGTCCTTAACCATGTCCGTGGAGTAGCACGAGAGGTCGTTAAATCTCACCGAGTACTGGGTTACTGACATGCTACCCTGCCACAGCTGTAGTAACTACTGGATGCACACCACACAGAGGGTAGCTGGAATGAACTCTGAGTAGAATAGGCTCTCGAAGTTTGTCCAAAGTAGAGATGCCTCATCGTGTACCTAGAGAATCTGGCTCCACCATCTACCTGCTGCTGTGTGCAGGAGACTCGCAGTAAGGATAACAATAAGATCTGCTGGTATCCCTACCAGTCTGAAGACTCTGACGATGGCCTCCATCCAATCCTCAGCTTCCTGTGGATCCGTCACTCCGTAGAACCTGGGCGGTCTATGTCTCTGAAACTCGTGCAATGCAGTTAGGCGGCGTGCACTCTCCGTTGCTGGGGCTGGTAGCATCGGTGACTCAACGTGTAGTGGTACTGCTGGTGCCTCCGCTGTAATGGGGCCCTACACCAAGGCCTCGTCGCTCAGTGGGCTGCCACCTCCCATGTAACTGGGAACCCTAGCTGGATGCCATCATGGGGCCATCCTGAAAAGAAACAGGCGCACCACGGTTAAACAGTAAACCTGGTGAGCTGACACAATGTATTCACAATGAATTTTTTTGAAAGGAAACACACACGCAAATAGTATTTTCATGCACTGAGTCGTAAATCAGAAGTCAGGGTCCTAGTGTATGGATACGTCGACCACCGCACCAACACTAGAATCCCTGGACTGAAAACCACACTCAATACTCTTAACACTATCGCTTCACAAAAAGGAAGGATCAGAGTCCTGTGTTCTGTAGTAGAACCGACTTCTCTAATACCAATTTGTCATAACTCGTCCTCGGGGCCCGTTCCGTTACTACCCCAAACCCGCCTTCCATAGGCCGGGGGCTAGAGACTAGCACCAAAGGCATAAATTCAAAAAAAGGGGAAGCCATTTCCTTTTCCAAAGTAAACAAACACAACAGAGTACACAAGTGAAGTAAGCAATAATTAAATCTGGGTTCAAGGTAAGTGCTGAAATGTAAATGGGCCAGTATACAAACCCAACTGAAAGTACAATACAAGTGAAAGGAAAGTACAACAACAATATGTAAAACAGAAACACCGAGTTGTCCTCCAGAAATCCCACCTGAAGGGTGGGTACAGATAGTCTCCTCAGCTCCTCAGGTCCGGTCATCCGCTACGTGTACGTCCTGCCAAGTGGTCCACCTCCGAGTACCATCCAGCTTCACCAGACTCTACCTCGATCAGTGCTGTCCGTGGTCTGCATCCAACAAAACGTAGTGCGGGCATGGCCTGTGAAGGGGTGAGTATATGATACTCAGTAGGGACCCCGAGACCCTCGAAGGACTCTCAGAATCCACAAAGGATAAACCACAAAGGAAAGATACAATCACGAAGTATCAAACAACTCTACTTAGGTATATGCCCATACATATACCTAATTCATCAGTTACAGTTCGTCTCCAACTATCGAGTCCAAGCATAATCCATTCCACGCAGGAAAACACAACCCTGTCCACACATGAAAGCAAGACAATCACATCGATGATAATGATTAAGTTCAAGACTCAGCTCACACAGGTATACAACTTCGTATAGCGATAGAGATGATCATATGTAGGCACTGATTCATCTAAGCTGTCGGACCCACACAGGAGACAAGACCAGCTAAGCTGTCGGACCCACACAGGATACATGACCAAATACTCTGCCGGACCCACACAGGATACAAGTACAAAGGTCAATACTGCCGAACCCACAAAGGATACAAGAATAGTAGTCATCGCCATCCAACCCACAAAGGATTCCAGTATGGTAGCCATAACTGTCGAACCCACCGAGGATTCCAGTATAGTAGTCGATGCAGTCGTAGCCAGCTCTAGGTTTCCCGCACATAGCATGATCGATTCCGGGAGGGTCCACTCCTTGAGGAAAAGAGAGTCGATACATAAACAATCACGAAGTCCAGAGTTGATGTATCCCAAAGTTTTGCCTCGTAAAAAAAACCAACATGATAGACGGTGAGTCAATCAGATGCCCGATCTGAGAGTTATTGGCTTTTCCGTCCTAGGGGCCCGGTTGGTTTTTAAGCTAAAACCAACCCGACTGTACTCCACCTGCATCCAAACCTCAAGTGGAAAAAAGCCAAAAGCACCGTCTGATCAAGAGGAATTCAACACAGTTGACGACACCTCAAACAGCCGTCCGATCCTTAAGTTATAAGAATTTCCACTCCAAGGGCCCGGTTGGTTCCGAGTTTGAACTAACCCAGACTTTCCCAAACTTTTCCAAAACCTCGAGTGTAATATACCTAAATGAACATCTCAATCCAAATATTCATACTCAATTGAAGGTGCATCTATTGGAGGTTCATAGCCCATGTTATGGGAAAAATACCGAAAACGGTCCGAAGTGGCAGTGTGGGCCCGGTCTGACCCGACCCAACCTCCCTGGGTCGGCCCAAAACGAGAGACCCGACCCGGGTCCGGGCCTGGCCCGATCGGGTGCGGCCTGGTCCGTGTGACCCGCCTCGGCCCGGCCGGGGGGGGGGGGCACGCTGGCTCGGCCCACGAGCCGAGCGAGGGGGGGGGGACACGCCCCCTTGTTCCGCAGAGGCGGCGCCTGGTGCCGCGTCTCCCCTGGATCCCGCGCGGCCGCAGCTTCAGCTGTGGAAGGATTCTGCCGGCGGCGCACTGGGGTGCCCCCTCCTCTAGGCGGCAGGCCGGTGCCGGCTGCCGCGCCGACGACCCACACCGTCGGGGACTTCTGTGGGCCACCGAAGTCATTTCGGTGGTCCGATTTTGCTCCTGTCTGCACCTACGGTCGTCTCGAGACCCGTACATCACTGCGAAGGCCTCCAATCACCATTTCTGTCCCGTTTCATCATTTATGATCATTATACACATAAAAAACAATGTACCGGTGGGTTCAGACTTGTTTGTTAGTCCGCACCCACCGCGTTAGTGGTTCTAAACATCACCAACAATTTGCACGCCATGTTGAGGGTATAAAATCACATAACATAATTTATACAAATTCCCCTACCTCAACAGTTGATATCGGACGTTGGCGTCATAGTAGACGGCGTCACGGGGAAGAGGATCGTTGGCCTCGTTGGAGTGCACTGAGGAGGAAGCGACGTCTCCTCTCTTGTCACGGAGAATAGAATGGGTGGCGCGTCGTCGATCTTCAAGGAAATAGTGTTCTTCATCATTCTTCGTCGGAGACCAGTGTTCTTTCTAAAGCTCCAAAGCTCTCCCACACAACGAATGTTCTTACCCAAATTAAATAATAGGTTCATCCTATTATTTAATTACACACACAATGAAACTCCCAGAATTAAATCAACACATTTAATAAAATGTGATGGCAATTAATTAAAGATGGGAGAGGGAAGGTTCTCATTTATTAAATGTGTTGGAAATTAAATGGGGGGGGTTTACCAATTTAATGAGGGGTTGTTAATGAGGTTAGATGAAATTAAATGGAGGGGCTCATGTGGGCCCCACCTCTCTAACATCCACACTTGGGTAGTTAAGTGGTTATGTGCCCCACCCTTAACTACCCATGGGAGGGAATAACAACCTTATAAAATAAAAATTGTTCCGACAATTTTTATTGACTTCTTAAATAAACCCCCCAAAAAATTATCTTCTCCTCCATTGTGAACGCCACTACGGTAAGGATCACGTTATGCAATTATCGGTGTTGCGAGTTCATCGGTGCCCTCAAATTTTAACTCCGAGCACCAGTTCAAACGATAGAAAAACCCGCTCATTTGTTCACTGAATGTACCTGAGCTAAACTTCAGGAATTAATTACTGGCACACTGGGCCTCTAAATCAAGTGCCATCAGAAGCCACAGACTTGAAAAATTACAAAGTATTTAAAAAAATATTCCTTGAAATTTCCGAGTCATTAAAACACGAAATTAGGATACAAAAATTCTCAAAATTTCAGGTGGTTACATTATTCCCCCTTATGAAATATTTTCCCCGAAATTTTAACTCATACACTTAGAAAAGAAAAGGTGTGGGTACTTCTGACTCATAGACTCCTATGGTTCCCATGCTGATTCTTCATATTTGTGGTTCCTCCACAACACCTTAACAAGGTGGGTAGTCTTTTTACGTAGAACCTTGTCTTTATGATCTAAGATCTCCACTAGCTACTCCTCATAAGAGTGTTCATGTTCCAATTGTACCACCTTTGGGTTTATTACATTTGAAGGGTCAGTTATGTACTTCCTCAGGAGGGATACGTGGAAGACATTATGAACTTGTGCTAGATTTGAAGGAAGTGCAAGCCGATAGGCCACTGCTCTTACATGATCGAGGATTTCACAGGGGCCAATGTACCATGGGCTGAGCTTCCCTTTCTTCCCAAACCTCATGACACTCTTCCAAGGTGATATTCGAAGAAAGGCCTTACCACCAAAATCAAACTCCAAGTCCCTTTGACAGTTGTTGGCATAGATCTTTTTCCGACTCTGAGAAGCCTTAATGTATTGTTGGATGGCATGGACTTTTTCTGTCATCTCTTGCACAAGATCAGGCCCAAGAAGTTTTCTCCCACTAGCTTCATCCCAACAAGTAGGAGTTCTACATCACTTCCCATATAGAACTTTATAGGATTCCACTTGAATGCTCGAGTGGAATCTGTTGTTGTAAGATAACTCAACTAATGGGAGATGTTGATCCCATCAACCTTTAAATTATATTGAGCATGTTCTCAGCATGTCCTCGAGTGTTTTAATAGTTCTTTCAGATTGGCCATCAGTTTGGGGGTGATAGGCCATACTAAAATTCAATTTAGTGCTTATAGAATGTTGAATAATTCTCCAGAATTTTGATGTGAACTCTGGATAATGATCAGATACGATAGAAAGTGGAACTCCCTGAAGCCTTACCACTTATTTCACATAAATCTTGGCAAGTTGATCAAGAGGGAAATCTTCCTGAATGGAGATAAAATGGGTAGTCTTGGAGAGACGGTCCACAATAACCCATATCACATTATTTCCTTTGGAAGTTCTTAGATGACTAGTGACAATGTTCATAGTGATATTGTCCCACTTCCATGCTGGTATGGGTAGTGGTTTCAATACCCCTTTAAAAAGTTGTCACTCTACCTTCACTTTCTGACATACTAGGAACCTTGAAGTGCAGTCAGCATTCTACCTTTTCATATTATCCCAAAAATAATTATCATGAAGGTCCCTATACATTTTTGTGCTTCGAGATTGTATAGAGAATGTAGACCTATGAACTTCTTCCATCAACTCCTTCTATATTTCTGGAATAGATAGAACATATAGTCTTGTATGAAATTTTAGTACACAATATTGAACAACATTGAACTCAGAAAACTTCCCATACTATATAGCCTCAAACTTCTTCTGTAATAAAGGATCTTCTTTCTGAGCATAATTGATCTTCTCTAATAATGATGGTGGAGAAATCTTTTGGGTTAGGGTTGATGAGGTCCCTTCCCTTATAATTCCCATGTCTATCTTTACTTAGTCATTGATCAAAGGATCTATTTGAATCCTCATCATGGAAAGAACAACTGGGTCTTTCCTGCTTAATGCATCAACAACTTTGTTTTCTCTTCTAGGATGATAATGAATTGAACGATGGTATGTGTATATATCACATTTATCCCCATAAAGATAGTTCCTCCATATCTTCAGAGCAGAAATGACCGCAGCCATCTCCAAATCATGCGTCGGATAATTCCTCTCATGAGTCTTAAACCGTCGAGATGTATAAGCAATGTCCTTGTCATTTTTCATGAGGACGTACCCAAGACCTTTCCAAGATTAATCACTAAAAATAACGAATCCTTCTCCACTTTAGGGTAGAGTTAACACGGGTGAAATAACCAATATCTTCTTCAGCTCTTGGAAACTTTCCTCACACTCCTTTGTCCGGATGAACTTGACCCCTTTTTGAGTTAACTTTGTCAATGAATTAGAATGTCATGAAATGTTTTTGACAAACCTCCTATAATATCATGATATTCCAAGAAAACTACGAATCTCTATTATTATTGTAGGTTGAGGACACTCCTCTACAACTTTTCTCTTTGTAGGGTCAACCGTGACTCCTTCATTGGTTACAATGTGCCCCAAGAAAGCAAGTTGTTGTAACCAGAATTCACATTTGCTGAACATTCCAAAAATCATATCCTTCCACTGAGTTTGAAAAATAGCCCTTATATGATCATCATGCTCCTCACAAATTTTGGAATATATCAGTATATAATCAATAAAAACTATAAAAAAGTTATCAAGGTAGTCCTTAAAGACTCTATTCATTAAATCCATAAAAATAGTAGGTGTATTAATCAGTCCAAAGGGCATAATAACAAACTCATAATACCCATATCTTGATCGAAAGGCAGTTTTCAGAATATATTCTTTCTTCACTCTCAATTGATGATAACCAGATAGAAGATCAATCTTAGAAAAGAATTGAGCCCCATGAAGTTGGTCAAATAAATCATCAATTCTTGGAAGAGAGTATTTTTTCTTCACTATGACCCCATTCAGTTCTCTATAATCAATGCATAGACGCATTGATCCATCCTTCTATTTGACAAAGAGAACTAGTGCTCCCCAAGGAGACACACTCGGTCAGATAAACCCCTTCTCCAAAAGATCTTGGAGTTGTTTCTTTAATTCCTCCGGCTTCACATTTTCCATCCTATATGGGGTCTTTTATATCAGATGAGATCCAAGTACAAGTTCAATGGAGAACTCTACCTCTCTTTCTGGGGGAGGTCTGGGTAACTCCTCAAGAAACACGTCAACGTATTCCTGGATGATGGGGGAATTCTCTATCCTTAAACTCTCATCTCCTTCTTCATCTTCACTGATAAACTCCATAAAGAAATATATAAGGGGATCTTCTAGAAAAATATTAGGTTGAGATATATCTCCTTGGATGATAACTATTGGTTTTCCATTCAAGACTACTGCTATTTCCTTGCTTCTACATTTGATCTTAGAATTATACATTGTGATCCAGTCCATCCCTTGTATAATGTCAAATTCTATCATAGTAATGACTACTATATTTGTGATAATATTGTTCTCAACAAAGTTAATACTAGAGTTTTTAAACAATGACGATGCTTGGATAATCCCACCAGGAGTCTTGATTAATAACTCTACTTTTAGAAAATCGGGGGTTGATTCTAAATTATTTGCAAACATGGAGGAAATAATGGAATGCATAGAACCAGAATAAAACAAAGTACTTGCAAGCTTTGAGAGGGAAACAAGAGTACCTGCTACCACATCATTCATGGATTTGACTTTAGCTGTCCTGATAGCAAAAGAACGGATTTGATCCTTTGGACTTTGCTGAGGATGAAGGTGGTTCCCCTACACTACCCTCAGGTTTGGACAGTGATTGGAAAAGTTCCCACGTTGTCCACACTTAATGAACTAGACATCAGTTAAGGCCTGCACCATATTCCCCTTTTCGTTTGTGATTGGAAGTTGAGCTTTCGCCTCATTATGACAATTCCTCACAATATGGTCATCTCTCCCACACTTGTAGCATTTCCCACTCTTGATCAGGCAGTTACCTGAATGATTCTTCCCATATTTATTAAATGTGGGATATTACACTTGCTTGGATCCTCTTCCATGGTCAAAGGATGTCCCTAAGATGGGCTCAATCGATGTATTCTTTTCATTTTATTTATGAGACCACTGCGTCTCACCAAACTTTGGCTCGATTTTCATCGCACTATGTACGATCTCCTCTTAGCTATGATAGTCTCGGTTGGCTAGATTCCTCTGCAGATGAGGTCTTAGTCCACCAAAGAATCTATCAACCTTCCCATTTGAATACATGATAAAGCTAGAGGTATATCATGAAAGTCTGGTGAAGTTCATCTCATATCTTCCGATAGATTCGTTCTCCTTCTGTTTTAGTTCGAAAAAATCCTTCTTCATTCTAGTTCTTATGGAATTAGGGAAATACTTACTGAAAAAGATCCCTATGGACTCTTACTATTCCATAGCTTCAACTTCTAATCTTGGCATTGTGTTTTTGATCAGTTCCCACCACTCATCAGCTTCTCCTTCTAAGTGATAGAAAACCAGGGTGACCTTCTATTACTCTGAACAATGTAGCACATAAAATATCCTATCTATAGAGCCAATCCACTATTCATCAATCAATGGGTCCGTCGATCCATTGAAGGTTGGTGTTCGTTGGCGCATAAAAGACTCAATAGGATTTTGTTCCTTTTTAGAGTGAGATCGGTCTTTCATCTTGATTCAAGTTATTCCCCATAACTTGAGTCAGTTGGTTCATCATTCACATAAATGTTTCCATTTTGGCATTCATTAGAGGGCTATCAGCGCATGGTCCATTGTGATCACCATTTGCATAGTTCCTCCTATTGCCTGCAATTTTCTAAAA
This sequence comes from Viscum album, assembly GCA_963277665.1. Classification (NCBI taxonomy): domain Eukaryota; kingdom Viridiplantae; phylum Streptophyta; class Magnoliopsida; order Santalales; family Viscaceae; genus Viscum; species Viscum album. The sequence goes on along the minus strand of OY728137.1, from coordinate 1,615,194,456 downwards.
GAGTAAATCCTTTGTGATAAACTTATTTCATTTACGAATATTTAACTATAAAGGATTTTATGTCTTAAAACTTAATGCTTAAACAATTACATTTCTCCATAATTCCTTCATAATGATTCATAAAAATATTGATATTAACCAAACATATCCCCCGGGAGTGTCATAACCAAGAATGCATAAAGGCCCATTGTCATGTACAAGTTTCTATTCGAGTCTAGATCAAAGCGGTGTTTTCAGGTTTTACCCCTATGTGCATCTATGCTAGATCCACCTCTACCTACTCGTATCCAGATAAGGATGTATTTTCTTGGTAAACCACTTACTCAATACTCACTAAAATACCAGGATGTTTTCCTATATTTAAAATTTTATATAGGGTTATTCCTAAAGTTTTCATATCCTAATTTCCATAAACCACTAAAAAATCCTTTGATACCAACTATGGAATCCCACCTTTATAATACATAACTTTTAATTACATTTTACAAACATAGTATCTTTAAAGTCTTATGTCTTGGAAATCAGGAACAAAAACACTTGAAAACAACATAATTTTTTTTAATCCACTTTTAAGGATTCATCATATTTCCATCATATGTAAAATTATTTCATCTCATATCCTAGAGACATACATCAAAGGAAAGGGTGAGAATAAGGCCCATTAAGGGAAAACAAATGAATCAGTTTACTTGTGATATCAATAAGAACTTGAATAAAAACATAAAAACATGAGAAATAGAATTATAGTCATATCATAATGAAAATAACTTGAAACATAACTTGGATATGTGGATTAAAAATTTCATTTATACATTCATGAACATATCACCAAGGACCATCCCCATGGTTTAATAAAAAAATTACCAAGGTTATTCACCAAGGTATCGTGAAACTTGTCATCTCTAGAGATTAATTCATTACCCAATGCATTGGAGCACTATCAGGGCACACACTTAATAAGTTTTTACTTTAATGTGGGCCACATAGATCATAATAAAACATTTCATAAATATCCTATAGAGAATAAAATAAATTGGTTTCATTTGAAAATCATGATGTTTTAAAGATTTAAAAATAAGATCGTTATGTCATTTATAACCAATGGAAAGGGAGTGGGGGTTACATGTATGTCAATTCCAGAATCAAATATATCATTTTTTATAACTATGAACACCCATAGAAACAAAATAGGTATCGTTATTCACATATATAAAACAAGAGAATTCTTGAGAGGAAGAGAGAGAAATTTTGAGATGAAATTTCTGCAACATAACAGCTATATAACCTGGTTTTAGAAAACATTTAAGAGAGAGGGGACAAGGGTATCCCATCTATAAATGGATCACTTTTTAGTATAGGGACTGAATAAAAAGAAATAAGATCATGGTGTGGATATTTTAATGACACACCACATTAAAAGGACACTTGAAAAGAAAGAGAAAGCATGATTTCTTTTACGAAAAATTTGGCATCCTAACAACATCACTTAAAAATTCAGAAAACATATTGATGAGAGCAGAAAGGGTCTATAAAAAATTATACATGAAATGGAAAGTAATGAAAACATATAAGAACATACCATCAACATAAAGTGATGGAAACTAGAAGACACAACATAAAAGAAGTCATGACTTAAAGGAGGAGGGTGAAAGGATCCCTTACCATAAAGAGTAACTTCGAAAGCTTGAAGGTCAGGACCTTGGGAGGATTTAGGGCACCTAGGGAGGACTCCTTGGGAGGTAAAGAGACCATAACATCATTGAGGAGGATTTTTGGAATGAAAAGGATGAGGGAATGGCTTGGTTATTATAGGATATGTGAGGGGAAAAGTCATTAATGGCCAAGGGATACCTCATCGGTGGTATTGGAAAAACCATGGGCTTGACCATGGTATTTGCCCATGGTATTGGCCACATGGGACACATCATACCTTATCTTACTTTTAATAATTATACCCGAATGATTACATAATTATCACTTCCATAATGATGTCATTAAACACCGAAAACTAAACACTGTATTTTCACTATTCACTGAAAATTCGAATTTTTAGAAAAATTCCTAAAAATTACCTTAACCCAATATAGATGCTCTGAATTCAAAAATGAACTCCATTTTATAAAAATAATTTTCTAAATATTTTTAAAATAATTTTAAAATAAAAAACATTAGTCAACCGAAAAATAACTAATACTTAACTAATAATTTCCGAGACAGTTGTTTACCTATTTTATTGAAACAAATTACTTAATCAAGATGCCTCAATTATATTAATACTTTCTTAAGTGAGGTTATTTAATCCGTTTGGTCACATTACTAATCATACGTGCAAAATAACTATTCATAATTTACTATTCACCAAAAATTAAGTTGATCTTCTTAGACTCTAATTTTTTTACTGAACACAACTACAGAAGACCATTTTTTGAAAATAATTACATATTATTAATTATTTATGGTTTAAATAAATATTTTAAAATAACACTTTTTTAAAATTAATCAATAATATACATACTATATTTATCCGAACATTTGAAAATCCACAAACTTCACCATAATAAGAAATATTAATTTTTATTTATATTAAAGGATTACATAAAGAAGCTAAGGTCTTGTTACATATCCCCTTATAACACCAGCATTGGACATATGTTTAAGGTGTGCTATGGTGATAGAATCATGGGGCGGCTCTGCCAACATTTCCCGAGTGGTGATTTCTTTCAGTTTGAACTTCTCCCGAAGGTGATTCCGTTCCTTCTTCACACGATGAAGTTTGGCTTGGGTTTGGTCCAGAGAAAAGCCTAGTGGTGCTACCTTCTTCCCAAGTTCTTTCAGATGGGCTTCGAACGGCCCGAGTCTACTAGAGGAGGCCATCAAATCTTCTCCCTTTATTAATTAACCAAGATAACTTGTTTTTATAAACAATAATTGCAACACTAAGAGTTTAGTTTCCAACAGTCATATTGAAAAATGGTCATATAACAATCAAAAATAGACGGTCTCATTTAATTATACTCACTTTGTTAATTAAATAATATAGTTTTGTTGAGTATAAAGTAAAATAACACCCGAAATTAGGAATAAAAAATTATTCAAAATTTCAAGTCGTTACAAAAACTGTTGGGAGATCATCACTCCAATTATACCTCTCAAGATCAAAAATAAATATTGATATTACCTTCCAAAACTCTATGTATGAAGGACTTACCCCACTCACCCTATTGTATTATTCTATTTAAATGATTCAAGATACCCTAATGATGATTATTAAATAATCTATTTGATGATATAAGTAAATATTTTCCTTATTAGAAATCAGAAATTCCATAAAAAATATTACATCAAGAGGAATAATGTGATGGGATAAAAAAATTCAATGTCAACTCATTCTTTAATAAAAATAAGACATGAGAAGGACAATAGATTCCCTACACTATTATTGATCAAAGATGAAAATTAACATGCATCACATAAGGCAAAAGAAACATAAGATGATTTGATAGGATCACAATATTATTCAATATAATTGAATTTATGAAGCCATATGAAATAAAAAATCAACTATTGATGAATTAATAATGATTGAACCTATCAAAATCATTGGCCCTATATCTGCTTCCCCACGAGGCACTTCTACTAGATGATGGAACTTCATTCCAAATTCCTATGGATGGAACCCCATTGTATGTGAGACAATGAATTTCACCACAAGAAATTTGTGTGATATGATGAAATTCTGCTATGTGAAAATGGATAGTCATAAAACAAATCCAATGTGACACTTTAGATTCTAATGGAACATCATATATTGAATGTTTTATTGAAAACTCATATTGAATGGTCAGGTATTCCACTCTATAATCAAGTCATCAGGCCTCTTCCAAAGAATATAGGATTTCTAAAGGATCCTTGGAATATTTATCCACCATGATAATAATCCCAAATTCCTTTTACATTAATTAACTCATAGAACTACCACTGGGGGAATGGAACTATTATCAATCCCAAATTACCCACTAGGTTAGGATCAACCCAAAACACTCTATCTAATAAATCAGCGTAACAAGAAATCTAATGTACAAAAAATTAAAATGAATATATGGTTTTTTTGGCTATCATAGAATGATAATTTTTAAACATCTCATTCTACATAATCATAGGTACAATGTTCCAAAGATCAGAAAAGTGGTTTCCATAATCTATAATGTCTTATATTCCAACTCATGTTTGAATAATTCATAACCATATCAGGCACCATATATTTGTGAAATACTTGATTAATGATATTAACATTCGTGTAATTTCACACTAACTGCTCGTACTTATATTCAATCACTATTGAGTCCCACCATCTATTGCTGAGACCCTCTAACTTAATGGTGGTACATTTTTCATTATTCAAATCAGGGGTTAAAAAAATATTACACCATATATCTCAAACAATCCTAATCCTCTTGAAAATAATTTGATCCTTGGAATGCTGGTATGATTTTAGAAGGAACTCTTGAGAATGATTTCATGATTCAAACCTATGATTTTTGAAAAAATGAGCTTGAATGGGAACTTGTATAGGTGCATGTCCCAAAACCTAGACAACACACACAATTGTCTCTACTATATTCTTTTACATTAGATTATTCACTCAATATGATTAATCGGCAACAACCAATTCAATCATATTCATAATTCTTCTCATAGTCATGATAACACACAACACAATAAAAAAATGTTGAAGACGCCATAAAACAATTCCGATTAATAATTCAAATAAGAAAAATTGGAAAAAATCCCAGAAAATATAAAACCAATATCTAAATTTTAAAATATCCAAATCAAAATATTGAAAAATTATATAATTAGATAAATTTATTCCCTAAAACAAATTTCCAAAACTACCCATGTTGAATTAATTATCTTCATGGTGACATCCTTTCCAGAACTCACTCATAACTACTTCATATATCCCCTGTAGATATATCAAACAACATACCGACATCAAGAAACATGATAAAACCACACCATTAATACCAAATTTTCATGAACCAATGAGGATTCTATGGTACTAGGATAACTTATCTAGAACAAACATGCATCTTAGGGCATTCTTGATCCCCACTGGTCGATGACAAAAACCTGAAATCATTCAATTTGAAATAGTGAATGAATTTTACAAAAATCCACAGAGGATAAAAAATAAAAGTATATATTTTCAATACCCCAATAGAGGATATTACCTGAATCCATAGAGGTAAATCAAAACCCAAAATAGGAAAACATCAATTTACTCATTAGAATGACAATGTTTCCAAAGGAAACATCAATTCAATAAAAATAATCAAGATCATATTCAACCTATTTGTGGTGTTATCTCATTTCTTGGACCTAGAAGATTGATTGATTTTAATAATTAATGTAATATTTATGGTGTGAGATATAAATCCAATAAGGGTATCCCGAATAATTTCTGATAGGTAATGTTCTGATTATGTGTTTTTCTAGATATATTATTCCTATATGAATAATATAAGTGAACCTATTGTTTTGGAACAAATACAAAAAGGGATAATAACCTAATAATGGTAGGTTTATTTTTAACATGATCTTCAACAATTTTATGATAATATTTAATAACATTATACCACATTTGGAAATCCTGGAAGATATATTTTTTGATTTAAATGATTTTTATGAACAATTATGATGTATTTGAATAACATTATGTTAAATAACATAATTGTAAATAAATGTGGATACCATTAATTAAAAAATATATAATTACAAGTTATGGTATAAAATAATTGTTATTTTATCCAATAGACAAAATTTCAATTGAATATTGATAGAATTTATTTCATCAATTTCTAGGTTTTAAATATTATAAGATAATTTTTTAAATGTATTCTTAGGATTAGGTAATGTAGTAAATAATAACCCTACATACATCAATATATATTAGAATAAATGTTTTGTAGCCTAAAAAAAGGTTTCATGCGACTTGATTTATTAAGATTATGTTTTCAATGTCTTATGATAATTTGATATTAATTTAACTATTTCAGTTTCAGTATTGTGTGGGTAATATGATGATTTAAAGGAATATATGAATGGTTCAACCTAATAAACTCCACTAACAAATTATGGATGCATTTTTGGTTCAGACTATTGAAATAATGTAAAATTTAAATTTATTCATATTATACTAGAAGTGTTGAATCTAATAGTTTCAAGGATTTAGAGGATGATGTCATTGTAGATAATAAATTAGCTATTTCTATTAAGTCCAATTTCATTTTTAAATAATAAAATAGAATTTATCATTAATGTAATTAATATATTTTGGGGTCAGGAATGTAATACCCATGATTATAGAATATATTTCTTCATTAATTTAATATAATTTTGAATATATTCCATTATATGAAGCACTGAAACAAGTGATCTAGAAAAAATTATAAGAATATTATGATGGAAATTATAATAATTATAAAACCTCATGTAAAAAATGCATTTTAGAACTAATATTCCATACATTTAGAGGATATATTATTATTATTATTATAATTTTACATTTTAATAATATATTTATAAAAATTACTCTAAATTTTATGATTAAAAATGAATTATACACAATTAAAATATTATTTTACATGAACTAATTTTCTAAAATTATTCAAATTTTATATTTATATAAAATAATATAAAAGGAACATAAAAAATCATTCAAAAAAACAATATATATATATATATTATATTCATTTGAATTATAAATTTATACATCTTAGTTAAATAATTTTTTAAAATATACATTTTTATCTAATTTTGAATTTTAAAAATATCATAGGATTGATTTGTAATATTTTTCTAAAAAGCATGTATGTTTTGGTCAATAGTGAATAATACATATGTTGAAAATAATGTCACTTTTATAAAAATATCAAAATTAATGAGTAATATGATCATTGAATAGAAATTTTATATAAAAATTACATTTTCTATAAATTAAATTAATATATATTTAAAATAAATTATGTTTTATAAACCACATATTTAACAATTTGGAAAAAATTACATTTCACACTATTGAAATATTCATTTGGAATGTAAAATTTTACTATGTCTCGCAAGGATGGAATTGGGATTTATATGTTTTAAAGCCACATAATTCACATTTTTTAATAATAATCTTCTTAATATAAATTAAGACAATATAATTAATATCTTTATATTGGTAATAATTTCTATGAAAAAAATAGTCATTCAGAAAGTCATTTCTACATGTTGTGTGTGTAAATATTTAAATTAATTTTCTTCAAATTTTTTTTTTATTTTAATATATTAATTTCAAATTTGTAAATAGTAGGTAATAATTCTAAAATCGTTAAGATTTTATTGTTACATATTAAAATTAAATTGTATTTGTAAAATTTAGTTAACACTAGAAAAAATTCGAATTGTAAAAAAATAGTAAAAATAATTAAAAAAATTTATAAAAGAATGTTTAAAAATGTGTTGATAAGGATTTCATGACCTTACCTCTTCCCCCACTTTGTTATTTTCCATTATTTGTTTCATTTAAAATATGAATTATAACTTTATATTTTATATTATTAATAAAATAACTCTCATATCCCCCATTAAAATGAGCTTGCATATTCCATCATCTTATAACACCCTTACACTATTAAATTAGAGAAATGTATACCAAAATAATTCTTAAAATACCTATAAATTAACAAGTTTATTTGGTATATTAAAAATAAAATTATTAAATTATTGAATACATTTTTAATGGGCCTTTCCCAAATAGTGTGATAAAAATTTTCAATCACAATTTTTAATTTAATTCACTTCCATTATACTTGTAATTACTACATGAAAAATTGTACCACTATAATATAACTAATTTAATATTATGGGTTTATGAAATAATTCATGTTGGGGTAATAATTAATAAACTCATATTTAAATTTTACATATTAAAATAATAACATCAATTATGAAGACATGAAGACCACCACTAACATGAATGATGTGTTTTATTTTTCATCGTTGACTCACTGGGATGTAACATCTCATAACCAAGGCCTCTAAAAGGGAGGATTTCACTCATCATCAACATGACCACATGCATGCCTCCTTATATTATAGAAACTAGTGACTATCTTCAATTGTCAGATGTGGTATATTGGGAAGATTACACCATCCTATCAAGTTGAGAAATAATATATAAATATACATGAATCCTATAAATTTATGTATTTTGATATGTAAAAATAAATTGAAAATTATATATCAATGTTTATAAATAATTCTAGAATACATGACTGATTTTCCCCTAGGAATGTCACATATGAAAAATATTGAATATAATTATAATTTAGGGAGGACCCGTTACGTCATCTGGAAAATCCTCATCCCAAAATCCAATCCCTCTCAAAAATAAGTATAAAAATAATTAAAATCATATGATTCATCCCAACATGTTGATGAATCCATATTAATATCTACACAGGTACATGAGTATAGTGAGGTCTCATGAATTCTATGAGTACAAAACCAAGGCGGGGTGCTACCAATGTGGCCCCAAATGTGTTTTAAATACAATGGTTTTTGTTCCGTCTTGCTCAAAATAGATGAATAGATAACAATTTTAAATAAAATAAATTATAAAATCATTATTTTCAAATATTTCAGTGACCCTGATCAAACATACCTACTTCTCATAGTGATGTGGGATTCATTATCAAGTTTTAATTGTTGTTCCTCCACGTATAACTGACCGGGGTCACGCTAGTGTACAAATAAAGTATCTAGAACATCTGTTATTGGTGGATCCCTCATTATGTAATAATCCAAATATCAATAAAAACCTCCCCTATAAGATTTTAATCATAAATTAGTATCAAATACCTTACATGTGATTGTTGTCTTACTAGTATCACTGAAAACCTATACATGAGTTTTCACATCAATCAATGAAATACCATCGCCAACAAGTGTTTTAATTGACATGTATCCTTGAACTAACCATGAAAATTTTCTAATCTAAATATCAAAGATCTTTCTATAAGACTTTTCTTATATAGGTACCACTCACCTACCAAAATGAATTTTCCATAAATAAATAAATGTTTGTAAGAAGTGTTGTTTTCAAAAAAAGGAAAATATACCACTGCAATTATCCAACTTCAAAACATAACAATATACCATCCATTAGATAATTTAACATAAAAACCCATCATAAAATAATTTAACTATATTGAATGAATAAAAATATAACAAGAAACAAATAATGAGGATTGGATAAATTCTCAAACCCACAATTATAATAGAAAAATAAATAAATTCCCACCCTGATTATGATAATTCATAGGGAACCTATTTTTCTACCCATTAGACACATATGGGAAGAAACCACCCTTGGATCCTTAGGGAAATGAATGTAACTTATGATTAAACATTTTACTTGGAGGATATCATGCTTACATATAGAGTTGTATCATAATATGAATATATGATACACCAATTCTCTATCATATGAGAATAATATTAACAAATGACCATGTACCATCTTGTACTGTAGCTTTCTAGGGGTCCGTCAAATTTCCCCACTAAATTAAAAATGTCAATTTTCTCCATGGAGTCACTATAGCCCACACCAAACCTGCAGGGTCCATTCATATCAAGTCACACTAAACTCATTAAATTAGTGGTTTTCAATGCACATAAGAAAGGTAAAATATGTCATAAGCATCAGAATCCAATTGATTAAAATAACTCATGGGGTTCCAAAATTTTTGGAATTCAGTTTCAATAACAACCTTAACTATCAAAAATAGAGTAAAATAATGTAGATCAAAAAGAAATGAAATACATGTAACATTCCAAAATGTTATCAAATTATATTTTATATTTATTATATAACATGTATTTAATGAAATTCAATTAATTAAATTTAGAGGAAATTACCTTCCTAGGAGTGATGATGCATCAAATGAAACTGAATTATCATTTATTAAGCTATATAGAACATAACTAGGACCACTTACCATAATGAAAAATAGTTTGAACCATCATATTTCTTCAGAAAACACATTTTGTATGTATTTATACCGTCGACTATGATCAAAAAAGCATTCTTCAATGAACATATATCTTTAAGAAAATAAATATAAAAAAATAATAACTTATAACATTTATACATTATTTGAAATTATATATTTAATATTTAAAATATTCTCTAATCTGACCATGTGTCCATCAATATCAAACCCTTTTATAAATGAGGTTCCAACCATTTATAACATACCGTTAAGACCATACCAGGTCAAATACATGACCTACACAACCTATTACATCATTAGAGAAAATTATTTTCTAAGAAGAATTAAATACAAATTATTGATTTCACATACCATTGGAAAAAATATGAATATAATAATTGCAACATTATCCCTAGACATCTTTTATATAGGATGCAAGAAATATAGGAAGGATGAAGAAGATCTCACATTTCATTGATGAAATAACCATTTCAAACCTAAACCAAACGCCACATGAATTAGTGAAATGATGTAGGAATATTATAGGAAGGATATTTAGAAGATTAATCATTTTATCCATCGTGAAAACTAATTAATATACTGCACTAATTGTGATTGGAATATGAGAGGAAGAGGGCAGTCCATTAGGCCATGGAGTGCTCACAATTAGACAAAGGGGGGTGGGACCCCTATTAACATCTTATTATAGAAATTAGTTTTTTACACACATTATAACAATAATATGTTCAATGTCTATTAGTAAAAGAATTTAATTCTATTAGAAAACACTAGTGAGCAAGTGTTTTACTAAAAATAAGGCCATATAAAAAACAAATCTTCTATTGGAGACCTATCAAGCACCTAAGATTCATATAAATATAATTCCTCATCCATGAATATAGTTTTTAAGTCACTGAACTCATTGAAATAATTTCCAAATCATTGATATGAATATGAATAATATAGTAAATAAATAATTCACAATTTTACTATATATCAAAACATATTCATCGACATGTGTTTTATAATCTATGGGTCATAGAACTTATCGGCCACAATAGTTCTCATCAATTACAATACCCTACTTTAAGATAATTTTTTCTTATCCATTCTTTAGTAAATCATCATTTCTCCCCCCAATGATCAATGGAGACAATATTTCTCAATTTTTACACAATATAGATCTGAATTAGTGATAATTATACAACACATTATAAAATCACCAAAACACTAAAGGGGTTCCCACCATCACCCATATACACCATATAGAGTTAGAGAAATTACGAATTCATCATTTGAACATTGATTATCCCCACATTAATACACAACACATTATAGAATAATCACCTATATGGTTCTCCCAAAAATCCTAATTTATTTAAAAAAATATAATTCTAGTAGACCACTGACTAGTATGACATGGCCTTTGAATCATCATTCCCTACCCCCATGAAAATTCATGTAAAATGTTTTCCCTAAATCCATATTTAAGATCTTAAATTATTCCAATTTATGTCATTCAAATTCAATTACATGAGCATGATAAATTCACTGTTAAAATCCATAAAAAATACCAAATTAATTTTATTATATTCAGACAAAAAAATCAAATTTGGTTTCTAGAATAAAACATCAAATTTTAGGTAATTTAATTGTACTAACATCCTATGTTGGAATATTTACAGAAAAGACTCCCTTTCCTCCACAAATATGTGAATAATAGAATATAATCATGATATACCTATCCCATGATCCATATGATTATCTTCTATGTACCAATAATTAATTTTGTACTGAAGAACATATTTTTCCTCCTTTATTGGATCCTCTGTTGATCGAACTAGCCATAATATTTTTATGCAATCACTAACAAATTTTTTATTTGATCACACATAGAGAACTCACTAACATATGGAATCTAATTTTTTATTCAATAATCAAGTGATAAAGCATAATAATTAAAATTATAGTATCAACATGGGATCAATTATATTAAATACACAATCATTATTTCATATAAATTCTATATCAAACATGAAAATTCCATCCCAATATGTCAATTATATATTAATAAATGAGGGTCAAAGACTCATGATTAACATATATCACCCCAAAATATTAGTGTCGAAATAATTTTACTTGTAAAAAATATTGATAATTAACTATCCAATCACAACTATCTCATAATTTAACAACAAGACGTGTATAGACTCACTCATACCCAAGTTCCCTATCAAAACATGTTATAATAACACCAACTTGGTTTGAAGAATTTCCTTCATTGAGAACCACCAAGAACATTTTTCTAAATTAATTCACTACCAAAAATGAAAAAAGTTTCAATCGTAAACATATCTCGTCTCTTATGTTACTCATTGAGATCCATTAGAAATCAAACCAATCATTTTTCTTTCATTAACTCTAAGAAATACACAATAGGTTATTTCTCTACATGGTCCCTAGGTTATATCATTAAAAATTTATAGTCCCACATCCCTTCTAAGAAAATTAAATATTTAAAATTCCCTAGGTACCACGTGGGATAGTATGAACCCCCAATAATCTCTCGACAACATAAATGTTATGTGATCCCAGGTCACACAATCACTAAAACCATCTCATGGACCATATGGGGTTAAAATTCCTAATTATGTTGGAAAATATCAAAAACATGTCAATTCAATCTACTTTGGTGACCTATTAACTCCTCTATATAATTGAAATAGATAATTGGTCTATGGTTAATATCATATTCACCCATTACATTTGTTTTTTTCCTGATTCATGAGCACATATCCATTAAAAAACATATATTAATCTCCTCCAATTTAAATTCTTCCACCTTCTCTTATAATGACAAAAAAAATCTACTCTTACTCACAAAAAATTATAAAAAATCAATGTTTGTTATGGTATATCCACTGAATGATCCTGCACTTTTGTCCCTTCCAAAGAAATTATTTTTTTCTCAAACAGAACGAGTAATTATGAATATAAAATATTCCCTGTATCAACTTCCATGTAGAAATTATGAACATAGGGTGTCTACCCATGTATACCATGTCATGGAAAACCCCAATGCTAATGCCACACTTGATATTACCTTTGGAAAAAATAAATAACCCTAAAACTAGCATATTGAGTTGTATCTCGGGGTGTCTTGGACTCTAACTATTCCACCCAAACTTGGTAGGTAAAGGGTCATAACTTATGGGAAAACACATGCTTCACCCATCCCAATAATCAAAAGAGATATTTTTTTTACCAAACTACATAGTGATGAATATCATAAAACCCACAACATCTAATATTAAATTTCCAAAAACCATCATCCCACTCATTGGAATTATCCTATATAAGGAAACATTACATTTAAAAAATTGTACACAATGAGAAAATAACTCACAATGAGTATCTTCCAATGGGTATAATCCCTTGATAATCAGAACTCAATAATCAACACCACCGCAATGAATTAAATAATCCAAAAATGATCTTCATGGAGGGTCGATTAACAGTTTAATAGTTATGTATACTTATATTCAATTGATTATTGTATAACACCATATAGTTTTTCTCATACACACTAAATAGATATACCTATATAAATATAACACAAATTGGGTTTACTATAATGAATATAATATTGTGAAAACCCATCCGAGTCACTTCTTTTCTCATACCTTAATGGACTATTCCCTCATCCTCCTCATTATGAATTCTGTTATAGGTCAATAATATCATCGATCATAGATAAAAAGTTATTCATGTTATCCCTACTAACTTATATTACACTATATACATAAATACGGAAATTTGGTAAGGCTAATTACTGAAATATTATACAAATGAGCACCTAATTAATGAAATAATGACATATTAGAACACTAATATGTGAATTTAATTCTATTTTCAGTGAATGATTCATTATGATACCTCTTTTCTAATATAACTAATAGAAAAAGAAAATAATTATCTTTCTTTGAATGGGCCAAAATAAAAAAAATCAACAGATTTGTAACTCAATGTGACTCAAATGAGGTGAAAATAAAATAAAATAAACCATAAAAAATATTGTACCTTATTATCCTACATGGAAACCTAGTCTTCTTACTGAAATTGAGGTTCATGATGAACAATAATGGTATTCATTTCAATCTCTAACATGATCTTAAATCTCATGATTAATTTTTTAAATATGTAGTAATAAAAGAAAAAATGTTCAAATTTCACTTTGTAACATCCAATGTAATATTCCAATCGGCTAGTGTCGTAACTCTGTATTCCATACGACACAATGAATTCCCCCTTATGATACATTTTGTAAACTTGTATAGGGTGTCTAATGTAGAATAATGGGGATACTGACATTCCATTTTAGTGAGCACAATTATAAAAATATCCAATAATCATATATATTATATTTCACAAAAATTATAAAATATATAACCTAAAATATCAGTATGAAAAGAATTAATAAATGAATTAAAAACCAATCACACTTTTATCTGATTTCATATAAAAATTATTTAAAATATAAATAATAACATATATCTTTACTATATCACTAAGAAATATATATTCCCAATAGCACATGAGCCTCAACACAGTTGGTGAGGTATCCTTAAGTGTATCCATAATACCCAGGTTCAAAACCAGGTAGAGACATATTTCTGGGTTACTGTAGTAGGCACTGTAGCAGTACTATATCTGTACTATACAATGTGTGGGTACTGTAGCATAAATATACACTATATAGGTACTGTAGAAGAACTGTACACTGTGCGGTTACTGTAGCAGTTACTGTAGTAGGTATTATTCAGTACTCTAGCAGCTGAAACTATTCACCTTAGGCCACCGTTTTGGGCTTGGATTCCTTACGAATTTCGGGCCACCTAGGAATTTAGGTCAGTAGGGCTTTTGGGCCACATTTAAGGCCTTTAGACCACCCCAAGGCCTTAGAGCCACATGTAGTTTCCCCAGACACACTACAAAAAAGAAGCATCCCCAAAAGAGGACTCAGAGTAGGTGCACTCACCAGAGTAGATCAAAATGGATTTTTCAGAATGAGAGGCTATGGCTTTGCCATCGGGACCCACATGTGCTTGCACAGAAATCCTAGTCAGACGACCATGAAAATGTGGAGAGATACTATCATGTAATATCCTAAGCCTACGGGCCATGTAATCTCTGAGCCTACAGGCCTTGTAATGGTTCCCTATCATCCCTTGAAAGGGGGTTATTAAAAATCAATAAAAAATTATGGATTTCGGGCCATTATGATATATATTCCCAATATAAAATCCCACTAATGATGTTTCATGTCATCCATGATAAACTCAGGGCCCAACCCAACCTATTTATAAAACCATGTGGATATTTACTCGGGTATCCCTATCCTATAATATTCATATCACGATGTGAGTAATTTTTTAGGTCACATCCAATGTAGTAATATAATAACTATAAATGAAGTATTATGAGCTTGTGATAGGATTAAAATAAATAAATAGATTATAATATATAGATTAATAAATGATTAATCCATTTTAGATCCTCATGTATGTGACTATGATCGATCCTACAAGATTTAACAATTACCACATAGTTTATAATGATGATTATAATATTGTTACTCCCAGAATAACAATCCATAGTATCCAAAATGTACAAATAATGTATCATGGACCACCCATATAGTTGTATCCCATGATTGGAATTATTCTCAATAGAATCAGGTACCTACCCTATTGGTGTTTTATCACTTATTAGTAACACAATCCTCCCTTATGGTTGTTTTATTTTTATTAACAGTGTCCATATTTATAGTTGTTATCTTATACATGATTCACTAAAACCCCACTAAATTTTTTTCATTAAACATGTTTCATGGTCCTCCTGAACAATAATTATCTTATCCAAGAATCATGGTCCACTCATATTAGTGTTTTCTCATATACATATCATAGACTAACCCATGGGTATTTTGCATAGATAAAAAAATGAACTCCTCCATTGGTATTTACCATTAATGATAAATGAATTAACAAAATGGTTTCTATGAAACATAATATAATACCTCCCCTGTGTTTTTAGGCATAATGCCTTAACATCCACAAAGATGTTTAACCATCGAAATAGATGAAATAGTGACATGAATCAAATAAAATGTCTGTTTAAATCCAAAAAATTACCATCTCAATCAAAAAACATATATGCCAAACAATGTTCTAATCAATAATATAAAACCAAATGAGGTCCCCTTTGTCAAGAGGCTTTTTGTGGTATAACCATAAGGTCTTCATACATAGGAATATCACTTTGATTAAAATATATCACTCTAAAGATTCACTATTCCTTATTGTGTCGAAACATAGCTTGTCCCCATTACTCTCTTAGGGTATTCCCTATGAGTAAAAACTAATTAGATGAATTATGATAGTGTTATAATCAGTTCATTAATATAGATTCCATAATTTTTCATGAATATTAATTACATTAATAAAAGACACAGTTGAGGAAAAAAATGGTTTAGTGCCATTGGAAACATTTAAACATAAAAATCGATCCATTAGTGAGCTATGTCATTTAACACTATATTAGTCCAAATTAGAACCCTTATTATACTTATCATAAAAAATAAACTTTTTCATAAAATTTTGGAAAGAAATATATGAAACTATAAGATACAATTCTAAGGGAAACATGGGAGATACATATGTATAACATGAACATAAGGCTATGATAACAGTATCATAAAATTTAAAAACCATACCCTTCATATTAATGATCATAATTATAAGAAATATAATAAATGATGTATTTTCATAATGCATGAATCATAAAGGAGTATATTAAAAAGATCCATGAGATCATAAAAATGGACTAAGACATGGAATTTATGGAATAAACCTAATCATTTAAAAACATTTAATATATTAGTCAATTATCACTACAATGACATTTAGTTTGGAATATGTTATTCACTATACGAAGTTCACATAAAATTCCAACCATGTCTTATTGAATGTTTTTCATACCTTTATAATGTGATATTTTTGAACCATGTTCGCACCATCTCCACTCCTGTCATACTGAACCTTGTTCAGTACAAGTTCTAAAAATGAATTACTGAACTATGATCACTGCCTATTACACTTGTTCATATCTATTCAGATATAAATCTTTCCCTAATTTAGTGGAGGGATATATAGGTCCAACACTTCATATAATGAAACCAATGATTATTTTTTTATAAATCATAACATTATTTATATCATAACCCCTGAAATTAAACGATTATCATCAAAATTTAATAAAATAATAGAATGTATAAATGAAACAGGTTTTATAATCTTTTCAACAATGAATAACTTGACTGAAAAATAGATATATTATCCATTTTATAATACATAACCTCTAGAAGGGAAATGGTGTTAAAAAAATGTTTCATCATAAAAATAACCATTGTGACAAATAAATAAATTTTTTTCCTTTGATAATATTCCTTATATGCAAGAGGTTACATAAACATATGTTAATATATAAGGAAAATATTTTTGAAATTTTATATATTTTTTAAAAAGTATCATTTATTCTTTTAGTAGTAATTTATAAAATGTAAATCAATTTGTAAATATTTTTCACTGAAAATAACCTTGAAAACCAATAAATGAAACCATAAAAATAATTTAGGCCACTATTTAAACATAAACCATTTTATAAATCCATTTCAATGAAAATAAACTTTGAAACATACAAGGGAATTTTTTAATATCAATTAAAACACTATTTAAAACATAAAAACATTTCAAAAATGACATTCAAGGAAAAGAACAAAAAAATAATTTTAAAAATATTTGGAATTTTATACAAAACATTGTTTTTTGAATAAAATAGTTTTATGACTAATGAGATAAATATTAATGTATTTTATTAAAAAATATCTAATATTTATAAAGATCCAATTTATAGAAAATATGAAAAACTATATTAGGATATAATGGATAACATATTGTAAATATATGTAATGAAAATTCATGAAAGGATGCTCATGATATCTCAACATTTCATATTAAATCATATCAATCCTATTAAATGTTGAGATTTTAAAATAATTTCATTACAACATTGGTAACATTTAATCACAAGATCCATGAAGGAATAACATAAAATGGAACAAAAAATAACATGAGGATAATGAAATTCGTTGGGTTTACATGTCATGGAATCCAAATTGAAACAAAATTCCCATTGTGATTTTGTAAGTTTTTACCATAAAATCCGTGAAAGATAGATACTAAAATTGATACATAAATAATTTTTTTTAAGAATAATAATGTAAATTCGTTATAATTTTATACACCACATAAAATAACTAGGTCAGGATCATGGAATTGGGCTCACATAAGTAACAATTGAGAACATAATACCATACTAATGTCTTGAATTTTTCTTACTCATTCAAACAAATTATATATAAAATATAATTTTATTATTAATTTATTATATAATCATATTTTCTGATATAATAACATATATTATTTCATTCTGACATTTTTTAATCTCTTTATTATCAATTCTTCGTTATGTTTAGTTTCAAGAAATAACTTATTTTTTTCATATATGTTTTGATTTGATATTTTTTCCCCTGTTATAGTAATCAAGATTAAATAATCTAATGAATTATAATCATGATATAATTATCGTCTATTTTTAATATATACGTTTTTATATTAATCATTATAATTTTGTGATTAGAAATGTTATATACATCCATTGGAGATTTTAGGTCATATGTTCACATGAACGTTGATTTTATTCATTACCTTGTTGGGTTAGATGATTGAAAGGTAAAGTATATATATTACATTATAAAAAACTTATGTAAAATATATCAATAAATTATACTAATCTCATCCTTAGTATATTAAATGTGTAGTATGAAAGAATCATATTGGTTTGTGAGGTGGCAGTCCACCGTACACACAAATGAAATTATAATATTCCAAAAAATTGGACTATATGAAGATATATATGATATAATAATTATAGATACAATCAGATAATTAATATAATATATATCATATATAAACAATAAATCAATCATTATAACCATTCTTTATTGGTGGAAATAGAATATTGAACAACATTAGTTTGAGAGGCAGTAGTATGTCGTAAAAATGAACGATGATTTTGTATCCCATTAGATGATAGAAATGGTTTATTTTGATAAAATTAGAACAATAAAATATCATTATATTTAATAAATATGAATTATTTTATAATAATAACATAAATATAACTCATTATTTTTTAGGAAAGATAAAATAAAAGCTTACGTTGATGAATGCTACCACTTTTTCAAGTATCTATACTAGGTTTGTAATAATATCCCTCCTAAGATGGATTAATTACCAAACTTTATATTATAGTATGAAATGGAGAGATTTTGGGAAGTTATTTTTTTGGTATTGGTAAACTAATGTGGATTTATAATTTAAATAATAAAATATATGGGTGACCCTTTATAAGTGGGAAAGTGGACATACATGATATTTTTGAAACAAAATAAGTGCTTCCATGATTTTAATATGTTGGATGGATCCAAATTAGGATATTTCCAAACTAAATGTGATTAATTTTAGAAATATAAATATAATTTAGTTTTTAGACACATGTATATGATATTTTTACAATATTAGTTTAGTTTATCCCATGGTAATCCCAATTTTACCATAAAAATATTATATAAGTTATTTTATGTTCACTATTTATTTTAAAAAAAATTTACTTGTCCATATAAGAAATTATAAATTAATGTAATACAAAAATGTAATCAATTTTTTTAAATTCATTTCACATAACATAAAAAATTAACGTAAAAATTTTCATAGACATGACACAGAACTATGATTTATAAGTGAAAATTTTGAATAATTTACAATGTATTTATATCCATTTTTAATTTGAAATCGACTTCAATAAAAAAATTTGGATTAATATGATACATGGTTGAACTAATTACTCTTTAAAAACAATCTATAATGTAATTTATATTTATAACTATATTGAATAAAAAAAATTCAATTATCATTTAGTATTTTCCATTATTCATCAAAAAACTAATCTTTTTAAAAAATCTATATAATTATTAATATGATAATTTTTTCATTATGAATTAAAAAATGATGTTATATTATCAAAATAATTTTATAAAAGTGTCAAAACATAAATTATATTATTTTTAGAAATATCATAATATAGAATTTCATTCAAAATAGTATTTTCCATAAAATATTAGATCCATAAAAAAATTAGTAATTTAATATAAATATTCATTCATTTTATAAAACCATAATACATACATATTTTAAATTAGTTATTACTATTGATATGATTATGTTTAATGACTATTTTATATTGTGTTTCTATAATAAAAATACAAATATATCATTACAATTATTAAATAAGTGTTTCCTATGACGCAATATAATGTAGTGTTTCATGTAGTGCGTGATTAACTTCTGGTTGTGTATAGAATAATCAATAAATAGAATTTAATTTATTACATATATAATAATTTATAAGAAACTGAGTTACATTATACCCACCTAAAATGAATTCATCCCTATAGATTTTTTAATATGATACAAAAAATTGGGATCTTTATACCACATCATACCCTCATGCTCTCACACAACCTGTGTAAACTGGTTTTTCCACTACAAAATATTTACTAGGTGGGTGTTTCTATTCAGTATAACATTCTTTATAAAATCATGAACGTCATATTATTTTTCCTTATATGAAATATATTTCTCGACTGGCATGACCTCTAATTTTAGAACATGGGAAGGGCTACGTATGTACTTTCTTTCGAAGGAAAATTGGAACACATCGATGAATTGAGAGAGGTTTGGTGGATGTTCCCAGAGATAGACTACCATCCAAATACTATAGATAATTTTAAAGGATATTATATACCTATGGATTATTTAAAATAAATTACCAAATATCATAAACTTCATGTGATAAATTTATAGAAATTTTTTTTTGTAAACATCAAATTCTAGATCATATTGGTGATCATAAACATAACATTTCATATAAATTTGAGATACCAAAATGTGTTTCTGAATGGATCACAAATTCTCTTATATTTCTTTAGAAACCTCAGGAATCAACATCATTATTTCTCCAACATCATTCCATCATTTTGAAGATATAAATTTCATTCTACATATGGATTCATAGGGATACATTTGAATTATTGAGTTAATGATTTTGTTTTATAAAAACTCAATTATATGGGATTGATGATCTCAATCATAATTGAAATACTTAGAAAAAGGTCTCAACATATCCTCAATGGTTGGAATTATTCATTATGAATGAAAATCTATTTAGTATAATGGATAGTGTTGATACACCAATCTATATCAATATCTAGTTTCTGACTTTTCCAGAACATGAAGGTTTTCATGGGATTGTGATTAGATACAATGGAATGTGGTACTCAATTCATACATAGAAATTTCTTAATGTAAATCCTAGAAATATTTTCAAGATATTAGTCCTGTAAAATATTAATGAATTGTGTTAAAATATCATGTTGATTGATAGAAACCCATATATTATTATTCCCATTAGATGTTTTGGGTTGTTTAATGAAAAATCCATGGTGATTTTTCCCCTTTCCATTCTTGAATGGGTGATTGATGTTACATCCAATTAGACTTATTTATTTCATCATTATCTTGTTTATATACCTAGAACCGAGATACATATTCTGTTATATCCCTGTTCATGAAATCCCACCATAATTAGTATTTCAAATCACAAAACATATCCGTACTTCAAAAATTAATAGAGAATAAACAACTATATAATTTTCTAAAAATTCCTTATTTATTTTGGTTATTGAAGGAACACATACTGAGGTAAAAAAACACATAATTACATCATTATAAATATTAAACCCTAGAACATTTCAATAAATCTTTTTAGCTCTATATATTCCTTCTATGAATATTTAATATTCACTTGGATATATGGATGATTATTCAATTGAGAAGGATGTTATTTTCTCCTAAAATCCTGATATCCATAACCATCATTTTATAGTCCAAAAATATTTGATCTTCTGTGATCATAATCATGTAAATTCTAGAATGATTATATTGAATCTATTCAAAGGCCACTTTTTTCACCTTCTCTCGGATTAAAAATTTTGAGAAGTCATAATCATTATTTAGCTCTATCCATACTCTATGAATCCGATTCAACTCCATTTGTTTGAATATTAAAATTAATCTTATAAAATATATATATATATATATATACATATATATGATAATTTTATACATAATTATAATACCAATAGATCCTTAATAAATAACATACCATAGTTAATTATAATTCACGAGTTCAATAGTTTCCCTCCTCAATCATTATTAATCATGAGACATAATCTATAACTATGAAATTCTACATAAAAAACACCCCAATACCTTCTTTTACAAATCTCTATAGATTAAAACCCTTATACACTACATGGAAATGTAAGAACATGTGCACTAAATACTATTCTCTTTATTTCATTGAAATTTTCTTCACATTCATCTTTCTATAGGAATGTCGTTCCATTTTAAGTTAACTTGGTTAGATGATTATATATCCATGAAATATTACCCAAAAATATTATATAATTTCTATCTATAATATGAAAACTATGGATCTCAATTAGAATGTTCGTCCAACCCTAATAATCAATAGCCTCCATAATTCATGGATCTATAGATATTAAATCCCCTCAGATTATATAACCCAAAAATTGTAAACATTTGAAACAAAAATTCACACATTTAATATTTTTTCATATAGTTAATCCCTCCATATGGTCATTAGTGGAATTAATAGGTGATCTTAATTATATTATCTTCTTATTGAATTGAAATTAATATCATCTTCAAATACTACTAAAAACAGATGATGGTAATATATAAAGACTCTATTCACAAAATCCATCAATATGGTAGTGGAATTTGTAAGATTGAAATTCACCACTATATATTTATATTTTCTATAAAATGTAAAAAAATTATTCTTGGGTATATACTCATACTACAAACCTTTTATAATATCTTTACAATGATGTGAATTATTGAAAACTTATTGATTATTATAGTGTTTATCAAAATAGTCATCAATACATATATGATGATAATTGTTATTAATTGTTATCCAGTTAAACTTCAGATAATCAATTATGATTTGAATATATCTATCTTTTTAATTACAAATAATAATAGATGCACCACAAGGTGACATACATGTATAAATGAATCCCTTGTATTTTTTTCATCGAGCATCATATTTAATACCAACAACACAATCAGTTCCATTAGATTTAGAGTCCTTTATATTACTATGGTACCAATAATGAGTAATATTGATAACTATACTTATTTTTTTAGAGGAATAATAGGATTTTCATCCAATAATACAAGAAAAAACTCTTGAATAGTTTTCATGTCTTCAATGTTGAGTTTATCTCTAGCCATTTGAGATAAACACCCCTTCTAATTTGGAATTTAAACATACATAATTGATATAATATCCATCAAATTTCACACCTATCAACACATTGATAAATGATAATTTGTTGACATAGAATAGGAAATATAACATACCATCATTGATAATTGAAATGGTATTTATAGATAAAAATTAATTACATTCCAAATATTTCATTAAATTAAACCACATATAGAATGACAATATTTTTTGAAATCACATTCCAAAAAATGTATACTAGAGAGTATTTATAATCATTAGATGAAATCCTAAAAATATTAGGGGTTTTCATCTATATCTCCACATAAAATAATTTGGGATGTATCTTTATACCATTAGAATAATTTTTAGGTATGAATGAATTTGTAGATACATAGACCAATAAGACATTACTAGTTGTATAGTGAATGGTACATTTCAATTTCATAATTTCATTTTCACACCCCTATTCCAAAACAGTGATAACATGAGATTTTCTAATTTCTCTCAAAATATGTGGCCAATAATGTATAACTTCATCTTACATAATAGGGTTTTTTAATTGTATAAAAAAATTACCATTCCACTTAAAGATGATGCCCCAATGTATGGGTGGTAAATTATGTGTGAATATCTCTTGAGTTTCACCATTATCTATCATTCATCCATTTCAGTAGCACTCATTTACATGATGTAATTCTCTTCCACACATTAAATATTTTTTATTCCCCGTATGGAAATTTTCATAGGATTATTCCCACACATTTATAAAAATGAAATATCATCTTTAAATCTGTATAGTTTTATTCATTCATCTAAATCTTACATATCTAGTCAAAATTGTGAGATTGTTACATAATCCCATGCTCTTTTTTTCCATGATTACACATAAAATATTATTTTCCTATCAATTTTAGTCTCTTATAGAAAATTTAAATGTTATATAAGGTTTTAATTGTTTTAGAAATCAATCTATTTCATATTTAGGTTATCTGATAATACTATAATCATACCACGCTAGACTAACAAAATTATCCTCATTTGTATCCACTGATTCGTCATCATTTTTCCTTTTCATAAAGAACTATATTACCTCATATTACATAGAATGAAATGTAAATACAAATTTATTAAAAAACTCCAGTAACCTGTAAAACTCAATAGAGTCGATTAAACTATGTTCAGTCATATTCTTGATAAGAGTCAACCATTGATCTATTTGACCTTCAAAATGGAAGACACCAAAATTACTTTTTCATGTTCTGATCCACGAGGGATTGAGAATATATTTTAGTGTTACTTATCTACTATGTCAAAAATAGTTGATTAAAATACTCACTAATAAAAGTTGGTCATTTTCACTAAAAGTAATTAATACAATAATGTTCCATCTATTGTATATTTTAAATATAATAATGATTCTTATCATGTGAATGTTGTGTGTTAATGACAAAAATATTTTTCATTTCATATCTATTAACCTATTCATTTACATGAGTAATTTTTTTACTATTCTTTATTTTAATAATTTGTGTGTTTATTTTGGGTTCATTCCATTGAATAAAACCAACTAGAAGAATTTATGATAATATAATAATAGTGGGAAACGAAATAATCCTACAATAGAACTAATAGATTATCTAAATCATGAATCCATTATAAATATATGACAACTTAGGTTAATCCTATGTCTATAATAGTTTTATTATATTTACATAATTTATTATGTATTTCATTGACATTCAGAACTGAAAATGAATATCCCCTAGATGTGTCAACCTATGTTTCCATAATGGCTTACTTTTTTACACCAATTCATTATTGAATCTAGAATAATATAGGGGTTTGGGGGTTTTATCCCTATGAACATAATCACAAAAGAAATAACCACTTTTAGTATCCTGATATTGATGTATTCCTAAGAAACCACCTACTTTACCTTTTACCATCATTTTACGACATTTACTTATATATTGACACATCTTCAGACATATCCATAGGCTTGTCCTTAGAATGTGCCTTTGAAAACATGGAATCATAAAAACTAGTTCATAATTGAGATATATGATATCATATTACAATAATAAAATATATCACCCAATCTTGATATATCATACATATTACATTTATTCACGTCAAGGAAAAGTTAAAAAAATAAAAAGTGAGCTTATATACTAATTAAGTTTAAGTACGGGAGATGAATAAGAATAACATGAACATAATGTTACGTGAACATGATCATATCATTTGAAACCCATAAATTTCATAAAAGATAACATAATCATGAGTCATGTAATTATAATTGGTAGTTTTTAAGACAACAGTCATAATATTATTAAAGAACCTGATACATAATAGTATACCATTTGCAGAAGACATTTAATTTATCGAATACACAAACGCATATAAAATAATATCAATTTTATTCAAGTATGACTACCAAGAATATAATATACGACAATGTACCCTAATTAAATAGGTTTAATATTCACTCCATCATTTTAATCCCAAACTGAGATATGTTAAAGTTCTATAAATTCGTTTCCTAAATGAGATTAGTCTTCATTAAATTCATGTCATATTGAATCATTTTTAATCCTCATTCATTTATTGTAGTACTTAATTCGGTTCACTCCCTTTTCCATTCTTGTGTATATCGCGAGACATAAATCATTGCCCAATACATTAGAGGAAGATATAGGTCCCACCCTTCATATATTAAAAAGAATATTTATTTGTTAAACAATATCACAAATATTAATCATATCATAACCGATGAAATGATATTCGTATCTTAAACATTTCATCTTATCATAACCTGTGTAAAATTTATAGCTTTTATAATCATTTAATCATTGAATAACCCATGGAATGAAGCATGTTCTATAATCATTTAATCTTGGTAAATCCTCTCGATGAGAATTAAGTATCATAAAAATGATTCATCATAAATATAAACTATTAAAATAAATAATAATAATTATATCCTTAAATCATAACCCTAGAAATTAATTAGTAACAACAATGGATACCATGTCATATGTAAATTTATTTTTAAATATATTTTAAAACCATTTCTGTGGAAAATCTATTATACTCATTGAAAAACCCATTTTATAATTTAAAAAAAAATTAAAACAATTTTATTTTAATATATCCTAGAAAACATATAATTAAATCATAAAAAATAATATAATAAATATTTTAAAACAAAACCGTTTTTGAAATCTATTTCCTTGAAAATAATGTTTGAACCATATATGGAAAGAATTGATATTCATTTCAAAAAAATTATAAAAATTAAAACATTAAGAAAATAATTTTCATTGAATGTAATATTTAAAATTTATATAAATTTTTTTAGAAAGCATTATTAGAAAATCATTTTTTAAAAGATAACATATTTATGACAAGAGAGATATATAAGTTCATTTTTATTAAGTATATTTTAATAATAATATTAAGTACCAATGGACATATAAAGGGTATCATTACGTGAATGTATCATGAATACCAAAAAAATATGTAAATTAATGGTAATACATGAGAGGAAGATCCAAATATATCCACATTATAATCTTAATAATAAACAATAATAATAAATGATGAAACGTTAATATAAAATTTTCACCAAATTGGTAACATTGAATCAAAATACCCATGGAAAAATAAAATAAAATGAATTATGAAATATCCTGATGATTAATTGATTAATAATGTTTAATTTAAATTGTTTTTTTGTATATACATCAAAAATAATATAGGACTATATCAAAATGTACATCTCTAGTAAGGAATGTTGAGTAAAAAATACCATAATGAATGGGAAACATTTAAACCCTAATCCCAAAGAAAGATGAATCATCAGACTAATTTGTAAATAAAATAATTAATTAGAATCTACCTAGGGTAAATTAATTAGTGTTATATATAATAGTTAGTGGTAAAAAGTGATGATATGGATTGTGTCTCATGGTAGTAAAAAAGTGATATGAAATCCCACACCATAAGTCGTCAACTCATCGTACTAATTAAAACCTCCTATATAGAAAATCTTATTTATTTTTTTCTCTATAAAATAAAAAAAATTCATATATACCATATATATGTGATTTCTGGATGACTTTTTATTACCCATATATTAAGAATTCCATGTTAGTGCTATTTTTTGGGTAGTAATTTCTTTCTTTTTACTATATATATTTTGATTTGTAATATTTTTAGTCCTAATACATATATCATGGTTCCATAATTTACATAACAATATGAATGATATAAATATCATATATAATGTAGTTGGGGTTTGGGTTAGTGGTAAGCACCCTGTAATCCTACATGAAAAATGGGCGTTCAAAACCCATTGGGCGCATATACTGTAGCGGTACTGTAGCAGCAGCGGTACTGTAGATCGGCAGGTACTATAGTGGCGGTACTGTAGATCGGCGGGCACTATAGCGGCGGCAGGGCACTGTAGCAGCGACGATACTGTGCGGGTACTGTAGCAGCCGGGTTACTATTCACAGAATGGAATTTAGGCCAAATAATTGGGCCTATGGGCTATGTAATGGGCTACAAGACCACTGGGCCTTCGGGCTATGTAATGGGTCTCCCTCTACCCAGTTAAAAGAGGTCTTTGATTTGATATAATATAAAATTAGGCTTCGGCCCCAACCTTTAATAAAAATATCATATATAATCATAATATTCCATATAAGATAATCTATAAAATTTTTAGATATAAAATTAAATACACATATCATTGTGATGGTAGGTCATACATACACATGAACTCTATTTTTTATTTCCTTATTTAGTTAAAAGAAAATAACATAAATTTCATATATTATCTTTCAAGAATCATGTTTATTTTATATGTAAAATAATTTTCTCTAAATACCATCATTAATGAGTTAATGGAAAATCTTAAAAGAATCACATTGCTTTAAAAGCTAGTAGTTTGTCACACACTAGAACGATGTTATCAGATTCACAAAAAATTTAAAGTTTAATGGTATGTGTGATACTCTTATTATAGAATCTTAATGAAATAAAAAATATCATATATATCATATATAGAAAATCACCCATCATTATGACCATTCATGAAAGGTGGTAATGGAAAAAAATGACATTGGTTCGTGAGGTGGTAGTCTATTGTACATACGAATGATGATTTCATAACCCATTAAATAAAATTTGTTATTGTCTATGTTAGTAACCATATAATAAAAAACTAATTATATAAAATAATAAATGGTTATTGTATAATCATGATATAATGTTAATTTTAGGGTGTTGAGGAGGGAATAAAATAAACCACATGTTGATGAACGTTACATATTCTTCAGGAATACTCCTTTTGTTTTCACTAGAACCATTACTAGATTGAATTTATGAAATAATAAGGAATCATGTATGGGGTTATGGATTTTGGGAAATGATTTGTAATTTCATGGAAAATTGAAATAGGTTGGGATTTATTAATAATAGTAAAGAGGGGTACCCATTTATAAGTGGGGGAGAGGAAGTACTATGTATTGTTTAAAATATATAAGTGCTATCACGTTTTCCCTATGTCAACTGGGTCAAAATTAGGAAATTACATAACCATATATGTGACATGGTCATACTATGAACATATAATAGTTTTTATACACATATATATGATATTTTTTTGATTTACCTTTTTAGTTTAACCCCTAGTAACCCATTTATTCCATAACTGTCGTAAATAATATTTTTATGTATACTATTTAATTTGGCCAAAAAATATGTTTGAATTTTAAATAATTATAAATTATTTTGATTCAAAATATGGATTATTTTTTTTCATATTCAATTCACAATAGTGGAAATTTTTTATTAAAAATTAATCCCCTAAATGTGAAGTGAAATTGGGTTTTAATGTTAAAATTATCAAAATCATATATTTATTTTATATTCAATTTCAATAAGAAATTTATTAAAATAAACTAATTTTATTTATTTATATGGTTGATGTAAAAATTAAATTTTTAAAACCTATATAAAATATAATTTTACTTCATATATAAATTAAATGAAAAGACAGTTTTCAATTAAAATTTAGTATTTTCACTATTGATCAAAATGTGAAAATTCATAGAAAAATATCCAAAATATATCATATGATAAATTATATCATATTAATTAAAGATTTAAATCTATTTAATAAAATTTAGGTACTATAATTATCTAAAATTTAATTTAACTATTATTCTCAAAATGCATAAAAAGTAGTTTTGTTTAGAAAATAATATTTTAAAAACAAGTATATACATTAACTAAAATTATTTATGATATTTTAAATATTTTTCTTTATATTAAAAAACAATACCAAATAATTAAAAATTATTTACACATATTCAGATCACTAGGTTTAATGACATGTTTATAATGGTCGTGTATAATTAATATTAATAATATATCATTATTTTATTAAAAATCAATATATTGTGTCACAAAAACAATGACATTGTCTTCTGTTTCACTAGATTAAAATGATGATTCATATAGCTCAACCCATCAATCGATTTAAAATTATTTTAAATAGAATAATATATTAAAATATGTGGTGTAACGGGTATGGTTAATTTTGTACCTCATGTAATATAATATATAATGAAATGGAATGGACCTACTTGGTCTATTCCACTGTGAAAATATTGTGTTTTAGGTGTTCTTGGAGGTTAGGACATCTCATTTCAAGAGTTTTTCAAAATCAAAATTTTCTCATTGTAGATTGTCTGATGGTGAGTCGTCAAATGGTAGGTGGAAATGGTAGGTCACTAATTGTGAGTCAGCATAGTGAATCATAATAGTAACTCACAATGGAGAGTCATTGGTAGTAGGTCCGGAAGGTCAGTTGCAATCAGTGAGTCATTTGATGGTCAATCATCCAAAATTGACTTTTCTAAAGTTGAGTCACCAAACAATGACTAATCCACTATTAAGTCTTCCAATGGTGAGTCACCCAATGGTGACACATCCATTCATAGCTCATCCAACAATGAGTCTCCCAATGGTGACATATCCACTAATACCTCATCTACCAGTGAATCATGATGGTGATTCCTACAGCATATCTCATCCAATGGAGAGTAACACAAAAGTGACTCTTCCAATGGTATCTCATCCATCTGTGACTCACAATGTTAACTCACCCATCTATGAGTCATTTCCAATAGATTATCAATATTCTTGTTTACACTAGTTTTTATAGTTTCTCCCATTTAATTATTTTGTGGGAGAAAAATGAATTGAATACCTTATTTAATTGATTATGAAGATATTTCATGTGTAATAAATAGTATATTAAAATTTTATAAAAGCATACATCTTTTAAATGGCCACATAGAATGATCTTTCTCATGATGAGCCTTTAATAGATTTTAAAATTGATCAACACATTGATTTATTATCTATCCTTTCTAATGATGAGATCCTTTCTCCCTTGTATGCTTCTCTTTTCTATTAACACAAGACATCCCCGAATTGTTCTTACTATAAGTGTTTCTATGTTTGTGGTGCGTATTATGGATCATTTTTCCCTAGAGAATTATTCATGTTTCATGCACAAAACATATTTGAATGTAACAAGGAAGTGTAAATATTTTGTTCTTCTATATAGGGATTCCATCAACTCTCTTTTCTTTTTTGGTTATGTGGTGTGGCGGTATGAATTTTTCCCATGTGAAGGAAGATAAATCCAAATTTAATAATGTTAGTTGAATTCAATTTAAACAAATAATTTGGGACTAGGAATATGTGATGAATGATATATTTTTTTTCTGTTTATTGATATTTTGAGTTGTGTGGGTTGTATGTCGACTAACAATCATTGTTTTTGGTGGATTTTGTTTGTGAACTCAGGGGGAACTGTGATATATATATTCATTGATCATGTGTTGAATAGATGTATATAAGAAATTGATTAACCATGTATATATGGGTAAATAAATGTATTACCTAGGAAGGAACATACTCTATGATAACCCTTGAATAATTAATTTTGAATTAAAGAAAGAGTGTTTCCTAAATTTTAATACACACTTTCTTGTTTGATGTGGTTGTGTGTTGTGTGTTGTATTTTTCAATATTATGCCTTGTGTAGTTTTGTGGTGATAGGATTGAGAGAACACATATATGGTGGGGTGGAACGAGTTGTGTAATGGAATCTCCAATTGAGATATTGATTGATTGGAAATGGATAGGTAGAGTTTATGAAGTGGGGCGTTAGGATTGAGTTGTGAAATGTTTATATTATTGGGTTTGATGGGTGTGGTTTTGTTATAATGTGGGGATTTCTGGTTCGGGTGTGATAATATGTGTTGTTAAGTTTGAATATGAGTTGAGAGTTTTATTACTGATATAATGTATTGGGAAGAATGAATTTAAATAATGATGATGGTAATAGCTGGTGTGGGTGTTAAATTGAGTTGAAATATGAAGTGTGATTCTGTACATTGGATTTTTTTATTCTGTTCCGTTCATGCTATGTGGCTGGTTGCATGCTCTAGTTAGTATTTTCTTAGGAAGGGATGGAATAAATAAATTGTTTTTCTAACAAATAATACTAATAGGTTAAATGGTTGTTTATTAGATATTTAATACTACATCTTCTAGGAATTGTTATCCCATGAATCTATAGGCAGGTTGTGCAGCAGTTGTGATGCCCAGGTGTTTTCTGAAAAGTTACAATTTCCTAGGTGACTAAAGGATGTTTTGTGGTGTGCTTATGAGGAGTATTTTGGTTAAGGAATGGTTGTGGTTTAGGTTTCTATGGGTGGGATGTGTCATGGTTTGGGACAAGGTGTGTGTAGGTGGGATGCATTGAACATCACATTCTCAGGTTGTAGGACTAGCTCTGAGGACCCGGTGTGTGAAAACTAGTTGTGATGTGGGGCTTCTGAAAGATTGTGGAAGCACCATAATATTTTAAATTTGGGTATGAGTAGATAACCAGTGGGAAGTGGTGTGCGGTACCCAGACATCAATGGGATTATTATATAACTTTACATAACTTGTGTTACTTGTTTAGTGTGACGTAGTTAGGTAGGAATGGATAATATTCCATGATAGCTGTTGTTAGTTTATGCTCATTTCTCATAGGGGAATATGTATGTGTTTCCCACTATTTCATGGGTGAATTTAGTTTTCCCTAAAATGTATACATTTATACTCACCCTACGTATATTAAACTACTTTAATAATTCTAGGAGAAGTATGTGGACCATGATGGGCTTTACATGCACGGACATTGGGGATGTTGTGGTGTCACATCTTACCCTTTATTTGGTATTTACATTAGATACTCTTGTTTTGTTTAATTTATATGATAGACATGATTGTGGGATGGTTCTGGATTTCATATAAATATATATATATATATTTGTATATATATACATATATATATATCTATGTATATATATGTGTGTGTGTGTATGTCTTGGTGTAGTTTTTGGATGAACCATTTATCTATCGATCATGTTTTCTTATAAAAAAGTAATACATATAATTTCATGAGATTATATAACCTTGGTGATGGTATCCACCCTGAGTCACCCTAGAGGTGGCATTCTGGGGGACATCATCACTATTCTTTCATTGCTAGCTTAGGTGGGGCGCCATTTGGGGGGAGGGGTGGTGAGAAAATGGTATCATAGGTGTTAGTTGAGAGATATGATGTAGTTCGGAGTTAGGAATTGTGAGGATTGAATGGGTTGGTAGAGAAACTATGTTATGTGATCTTGGTGTGTGATATATGATAGGGATGATAAGATAGGATATAAGATTTTAGGGCCCCAGAGCTCTGATGAAAGGAATTTGAGTGTTACGACCCGTCCCGATGGGGCCCGCGCCGTGACTCCCCAAGCCCACCTCCAATAGGCCAGGGGCAGGTGACTAGCACCGAGTAGGCTTGTCACTAACATGGGAGTCATTGCCTAAGTACCTGTACACACACACACACACACACATCTCCATGCCCACAAATGCTGAAATGTAAAACAATAAGGAACAAAAATGCATGCATACAACTAAACCCAACCAACAGAGCACGACGAAAGGTAGAGTACTGTAAAACTAAACTGGGCCAGAATACAATCCCACAAAAACAAGAGTCTAAAAAAAACTGAAAGGTCCAACCTGTAAGGACAAAGGTACTGGGACTGCTGCTCGTAGCCATAGGAATGCCTCCGCATGTAGGAAACTCAGAAAGCTCGGTCCTGTCCTGGTCCTCCCTGGACTCTGTCAAAAGGCTTCTCGTCTGTACAAGACACCAGACGTACGGGCAAAGCCCGTGTAGGGGTGAGTATAACAATACTCAGTAGAGGACCCTGAAAACCACAAAGCAGTACACAAAGCAAAGGTACAGTCATCTATTCACAATATATGTTTCAAGAACATATAAACAAACCAGAAATACTCAAAACCCAGGTCCGTGGTCTAGAGATAAGCCACACAACCGCATACCCCGATAGGGATTCTGTTTGAAGATTCCATAATGCACTCGTTCCGGGAGAACACACTCCACGAGTCTTATAGTTCTGATGACGTCCGTCCAAGGAGTGATGTTTGTCGGGAACTGTCATGAGATATAGCTACACTCATTTCGGGAGATACACTCCCGAGTGGAAGGGTTACGATAGATATAAGCACTAATTACGGGAGACACACTCTTGAGTGGGAAAGATCTCGATACACAGATGAGGATCACTGCCAGGGCCATGGAGGACACCGCGAATCATCCAGAATTCACCTGCTAGGTATAGGATCAATGCCCGGTAAAGTTGGTCACGCCGATGCCTGACTCTACCTAGGGTGTAGAATGGATTGAGGATCTCGATCCGGGCCTCTTGGATGGATGCCTGACTCTATCATAGAAAAGTCTTGTTGAAGGGATCATAAACTGGTGTGAGGGAATGATGCCTGACCTTCAGGGGAAAAGAAGAAGGGGCACTAACCCAAACTAAAGATGTTCAAGGAACAGTGAACAAAAGGACCAAGTCGTTCTCCAAAAAGTACAAGGCGTGTAGAAATGACACACGCCATGTTGTCCGACCCCGGGTACTGCCTGTGTTCAACGGCCCATGTCGTGAGGCTGGTCATGTGGAAAACTTTATACACGGTGTGTAGTACAAAGTACACATCGTGTCTGGGTCACTGGGGCTGGCTCCATGTACTTTGGCCATGTGCCCGTACATGGTCACCAACCCATGTACTCCAACCCGCGCAATCTACACACGGGGTGACTTGTGCTGGTGACCTCGACTGGCCGGGTGAGGAAGTACACGGTCGTTTACTCCATCCCGTGTCCGTGTATCCCTGTAATACATGCCGAGCTCCGCGTATCCGCCTCTACCGAGCTGTACACGCCGTACACGCCGTGCCGCCTGAAGCCGTGTAGAGCATCCCATGTCCGTGCACCACCCAAAGTACACGTTGAGCTCCGAGGAAGGTCCAACAGGTCGTTTGATCCTTCTCTGACCCCGAAACTCAAGCTGCCACCTTCATAACCATACGGCGTGTTCTTCGGAACTACACGCCGTGTATTCTGGAAATTTCCAGAAACGCAGACCTCCACCGTCGCACCTCCCGTGGTGCTCCGATCATTGATTCGGCCGTCCGATCAACACAAAACCTTCAGGTTTTGGTCGTCCCATCACCACGAAGCTATTTCCGTCATTTTCGGGCCTCCGATCGGCTCCGAAAACATGATTGATCTTCCTGCGCGAAGAACGCTTGAAGAACGCCCTTTACGATCTGGTCCGATTCGTTTTCCGAAATTACCTCCGCACCTCCCCAAGGTAGTTGCGTTGCCAAACCTTCTATTTGGGATCATTACGTCGCAGAAAGGATACGCAACGATCCTTTGTTCGTCGCATTGTGAAGAACGCGAAGAACGTGTGGGGAAAAAGGAGGAAGAGATCCAAATAAACAAATGAGGAGTGAACCTCCATCATCGTTTGTCACGGCGTTGATCCGCTCCCGTTAATAGGTTTAAACAGAGTAGAGATCAACATGAAAATCATGGATTAATTTCCCCAAAATTATCCCAAGAAAACCCTCCCGCTAGAACGTACGGATCCGCAGATCAACTTGTTCGTTGTTGATCCGCGTTCGTCGTTTAAATTCAGATACGGGGAAAAGAAAATCAAAACAACAACCCCTACCTTTTGAAAGGATCAATCGTTGACAAAGGCACCATGCTGTCATTGTTTTCGTGATCCTTTAACACCGGCGCAGCGATCCTTTCTTTCGATCCGTTGTCGTTCATCGTCGAGAATTGCTCCAATGCCTCACGGATTCGGCATAGGTTCTTCCCACGCGTTTCCAAAGATTTAACAATTGGTTAACCAATTGAAAGGGAAACAAGTTGACATTTAATTACGCGGAAGCATTAATGATGTTGACTTTTCATTTTGAAGTTATTTATAATGCTTCATTAATTTAGAAAACAGCTGCACCGTCGCCACGATGCAGCAGATGTTCCCTTAAAAGAAAATAAAATAAACTAGTTAATTTAATTTATTTTATTCTACTTAAAACGTCCGAAAAATAACATTTTCCCTCGACCCGCACCGGTTGAGGTTAGACTCATTCTTAGGTAGATTCGTCGTCCCAGACGCAACGGTGCGCTCAGATTTTTAATCCAAGCATCCGTTTGGAAACTGCCACAACCGCGCACAAGCGCCGACTCACTAAACTAAAAAAAGTTCAAGCCACCATTCCGGCCTCACTAGACCTCAGAATGATGTGCCATCTTCACGCCCAGACTCAAAATAATTCCATATAATATTTTAAAAAATAATAAACGGAAAAATCCAAGACATTACATTCTCCCCACCTTGGGGATTTACATCCCTGAAAATTCAAAACAAAGGCTACTCAAAAAGATGAGGGTACTAGGCACGGATCTAGGCCTCCCGCTCCCACGTGCTCTCCTGAAGATTCCCGTGCTGCCACCGGATGTGAAATAAGGGAATCGATCACCCACGAAGTATCCTCTCCTTCCGATCCTCGATCTCCACCAGGTACTCAGCAACGGTCACTCCATCCTCGATGTCCAGCTCTCCCCAATCGATGACGTGTGATTGGTCATGTACGTACCTCCTCAGCTGTGACACGTGGAAGACATCATGTACCCGATGCAACTGTGGCGGTAGAGCCAGGTGGTACGCCACCTTTCCAACTCTGCCCAGGATCTGGAAAGGTCCGGTGAACCTCAGAGATAGCTTCCCGCCTCGGCCAAATATCCGCAACCCACGTCGAGTTGAGACCTGAAGAAAAACGTGGTCTCCCTCCTCGAACTCCAGGGGCCTCTGTCGTCTGTCAGTATAAGACTTTTGCTGGCTCTATGCAGTCGTTCCCAGATGATCTGCACCTTCTCTGTGGTAGTTCGCACTAACTCTGGACCCATGAGTACTGACTCTCCGGGGTCGGTCCAGCAAAACGGTGACCGACAGGGTCTCCCATATAAAGCCTTGAATGGTGCCATGCCAATGATGGAGTGGTAGATGTTTTTGTACACAAACTCCACCAGTGGTTGGTGGTCCTCCCAGGTGCGACCAAAGTCCAAGATACAGGCCCGCAACATATCCTCCAGAACCTGAATGGTCCTCTCTATCTGACCATCTGTCTGGGGATGAAATGCTATTCTCAAGCATAGCTGAGTCCCAAAAGCCACTTGCAATCCCTTCCACAAACGGGATGTGAAGCGGGCGTCTCGGTCTGAGACTATAGTCGAGGGGACACCATGAAGCCGAACTATCTCCTGTACGCAGAGGCGTCCCATGCTCTCTACGGAACTCTGCTCCCTGATAGCTAGGATGTGGGCCGACTTGGTGAGTCGGTCAATGATTACCCAGATGGAATCATTCCCCTTGGACGTCCGTGGTAAGCCTGTCACGAAGTCCATCGATATTCCATTCCACTTACACTCTGGAACATCCAAGGGGTGAGCTAACCTTGATGGAACTTGGTGCTCAGCCTTCACCTGCTGGCATGTGAGGCATCGAGAAACGAACTCTGCCACTGCCTTCTTCATGCCTGACCACCAAAACTGTCGTCGGAGATCTTGGTACATCTTTGCCACTCCGGGATGTACCATCAAAGGGGATGTATGAAACACCCTCAGGACCTTCTCCTGGAATGCCATGGATACAACAGTGCGTCCTCTGAAGAGAAGAATGTGATCCCCACCTTGCGAAAAACCATCAGGAGCATGTCATGTGGTTAACTGAGCACGTAAAGCCACACAGTCGACATCCCCAAGTTGTGCCTCCCTAACTTGCTGTAAGAGTGGAGGGGTGACAACCATCTACTGTAGGTAAGTTGTGTCCTCACCATCCATGAAGGATAACTGTAACGCGGCTAATTGTTGTGTCGCCTCACTCAACAGCTGTGAGCTCGACCTTATGATAAGAGTGTCTTCCACATTTTTCTCCTTCCCATGAGTATAGATGATCTCGAAATCATAGTCCTGGAGGAACTCTAGCCAACGTCTCTTCCTCAGATTCAGATCCTTCTGTGAGAAGATGTACTTGAGGCTCTTATGGTCAGAGTAGACAATGAACCGCTCGCCCATAAGATAGTGTCGCCACATCTTCAATGCGAAGACTACCGCTGCCAACTCAAGATCATGGGTCTCATAGTTCTGCTCATGTGGCCTAAGCTGGCATGAACCGTAAACAATCACTGCATTCCGCTGCATCAAGACACAACCAAGCCCGGTCCCTGATGCGTCGCAGAAAACAATGTACCCGACACCCTCCTTCGGCAATCTCAAGACTGGGGCGCTCGTCAAACTCTGCCTCAGCTGCTGAAAGGCTTGCTGGAACTTTTCTGTCCATACGAAGGGTTTCCCCTTCCTGGTCAAGTCCGTCATAGGTGCTGATATCCGGGAGAAATTAGGGATGAATCTCTGGTAATATCCTGCCAACCCAAGGAAGCTGCGCACCACTGTCACGCTCCGAGGTGGCTCCTATGAAAACACATCCTCCACCTTGGCTGGGTCCACAGCTACTCCATTTTTTGAGATGACATGTCCCAGAAAGTGGACCTCCTGAATCCAGAACTGACACTTCGAGAGCTTTCCATAAAACTGGTGCTCTCAGAGGATATCCAGAACCATCCGCAGGTGTCTCGCGTACTCCTCCTCTGATGCCGAGTACACAAGGATGTCGTCGATGAAGACCACTACGAACCGGTCCAAGTACGGCTGGATGATCCATCTCATCAACCCCATGAACACTTCGGGGATGTTCGTCATTCCAAAGGGCATCACCAAGTACTCATAGTGACCGTAGAGACATCTGAAAGTCGTCTTCGATATATCCTCATCCCGCACTCGTAGTTGGTGATAGCCTATTCGAAGATCAACCTTTGAGAACCACCGATACCCTCTTAGTTGATCGAAGAGGTCATCAATTCTCAGCAGTGGATACTTTTTCTTCACCGTTACCTAGTTAAGGCGCCGGTAATCCACGCACAACCTCAGACTCCCTTATGACTTCTTGGAAAACAAGACCAGTGCCGCCCAGGGTGAAGCGCTGGGTCTCACGAAACCCTTTCTCTGCAAATCCTCCAACTGCACCCTCAGCTCATGAAGCTCTGCAGGAGCCATCCGATAAGACGATGAGGAAATCAGTGTCGTCTCGGGGTGTAAGTCGATGCAGAAGTCAATTTCCCAGCGGGGAGGTATCCCTGGGACATCTTTTGGAAAGACATCCTCATACTCCACCACCACTGCTGGGAACTGAGAGCCCACAACATCTAATGCTCCGAGGGTAAGGCTAGCCAACTCATGAGTGATCGGCTGCCCCCTCCTATGCATGAGCCCACTTTGTGCTGCCTGGGTTTCCTTTTCTCCGACAAAGGAAAACCTTGTTCCATCACGGCGGACACACCACACTCTTCAACTAAAACAATCAATCTGGGCATGGACCGAAGATAACCAATCCATACCGAGAATGTCGCCGTAAGGCCTCGACGCTACCACCAAGAGGTTCCAACCAAAACTCTCGCATCCAACGGTAAGATCACACTGTCTGCAAAGGTGTGTGATCGTCGAGTCTCCTCCCGTAGCTGTCTCCAAGCGTAAGGATCGAGTCAACGGTTCTACCAGAATCTCGAGGTTTTGTACAAGACATGTGACTATAAGGGAATGACTAGAACCTGTGTCTATGAGTACGACAGCTAAGGTAGAAAAGACACAGATCGTACCTTGAATCATCCCTGGATCCCCTGAGTCGTATTCCTCGACCACATGTAGCTGTCCCCGTCCCTGTCCCCCAGCTCCCTGAGCCTGGTGAGGACCTCCTGGGGGTGGTGGTGGAAGTATGTCGAAGCATCTACCACCACCTGAAGCTCTCCCTACTCCTCTACCACGTCCGCTGCTTGGCGGATCTGCCTTCTCCGTTCTTTGCCTTTCCCTCGGTGGCCCATCCACCACTTCCCTGTCAGCAGACCGATGTGTCGGGCAATCTCTAGAGAGATGCCCCTAACATCACATGCGTAGCATCGATTCTCCATAGGCTGACGGGATCCAGCTTGAGAGCCCTGGACTGTCGATCCCCTATCATGGGCCCTCCTATGACGTCTCCCATTTCCATATCCCTGCGTCTGACATCGGCTCCCAGTTGCCGGTGTCTCTGCACCTGTCTGCCTGCTGCTGACTGCCGACAACTGTCTCTGCTCTGCCAATAAGCATTCGATCACCAAGGCCCGCTCGAGCACTCCAGCATAGGTCAATATGCATAGAGGCACAACACTAGCTCATATTTCTCGCCGTATACCTTTCTCAAAGGTCTGAGCCCTGAAGTACTGATCCCTGACCATATCCATCGAGTACCTAGCAAGGTTGGTGAACCTAGATGAATAGTTATCCACTGTCATACTGCCCTGCTGAAGCTGAAAAAGCTCCTGGATGCGCACAGCTCTCAGCAAAACCGGAGAGAACTCCTCCCTGAAGAGTCTCTCAAACTCCGTCCATGAAAGAGTCTCCTCATCATGAGTCTGCGTGGTCAGACTCCACCATCGTCCGACAGATCCCTAAATAAGGCTCGCTCCTAGGATCACCATCTGGTCTACTGGTGTCCTCACTAGACGGAAAACTCTGGTCACCGCCTCAAGCCAGTCCTCAGCCGCCTGAGGGTCGGGATCGCCTCGGAACCTGAGGGGACTTTGTCTCTAAAACTCATGGAGCACGCTGAGCCTGCGATCCTCACCGGTCAGTACCGCTGGTACCAGTTGCTACTCCACTGGTGGTGGTATACCAGGTGCACCACCTGGTGGAAACGCCTGAGGAACTGGTCCCTATATCGAAGCCTCATCACTAAGGGCATCATCCTCGTGATCGTGCTGCTGAATCCTAGTGGGTACGCATCGCGGAGGCATCCTGTAAAGAAACAAGATGTGTCATGGTCAAAGAGTATATCTGGATAGCTAACACCAAGGATATGGAAGACACAACTCATTACTATATGATGCATGTACCTTTTTATTTCCCCGCAACTAGTGTTTTCGTGAACCGGGTTGAAAAGCAGGCTTTTAGAGTCCTGGTGTATGGATACTTCAGCCGTCGCACCAACACTGGGGTCTCTATCCTGAAAGCCAAACTCGAAACAATCAACACTTATAGCCCCAACCAAACTCACAGACTCTTGGTCCTAAGGTAGAACCGACCACCTCTGATACCACTCTGTCATGACCCGTCCCAGTGGGGCCCACGCCGTGACTCCCCAAGCCCGCCTCCAATAGTCCAAGGGCAGATGACTAGCACCGAGTAGGCATGTCACTAACATCGGAGGCATTGCCTAAGTACCTGTACACACACACACAAATCTCCAAGCCCACAAATGCTGAAATGTAAAACACTAAAGAAAAAAAATGCATGCATATAACTAAACTCAACCAACAGAGCACGACGAAAGGTAGAGTACTATAAAAGTAAACTGGGACAGAATACAAGCCCACCAAAAACAAGAGTCTAAAAAACTACAAGGTCCAACCTGTAAGCACAAAGGTAATGGGACTGCTGCTCATAGCCGTAGGAATGCCTCAGCCTGTAGGATACTCAGAAAGCTCGGTCCTGTCCTGGTCTGCCCTGGACTCTGTCAAAAGGCTGCTCATCTGCACAAGACACCAGACGTGTGGGCAAAGCCCATGCATGGGTGAGTATTACAATACTCAGTAGAGGACCCCAAAAACCACAAAGCAGTACACAAAGAAAAAGTACAGTCATCTATGCAAAATATATGTTTAAAGAACATATAAACAAACCAGATATACTCAAAACCCAGGCCCGTGGTCTAGAGACAAGCCACACGACCGCATACCCCGATAGGGATGCTGTTTGAAGATTCCATGATGCACTCGTTCAGGGAGAACACACTCCACAAGTCTTATAGTTCTGATGACGTCCGTCCGAGGAGTGGTGTTCGTCTGGAACCGTCACGAGATATAGCCACACTCATTGCGGGAGACACACTCCTGAGTGGAAGGGTTACGATAGATAGAAGCACTCATTACGGGAGACACACTCCTGAGTGGGAAAGATCTTGATAAACAGATGAGGATAACTTCCAGGGCCATGGAGGATACCACGACTCATCCGGAATTCACCTTCTAGGTAGAGGATCAACGCCCGGTAAAGTTGGTCACGCCGATGCCCGACTCTACCTAGGGTCTGGAATGGATAGAGGATCTCGATCCGGGCCTCTCGGATGGATGCCTGACTCTATCACAGAAAATTCATACTGAAGGGATCATAAACCTGTGTGAGGGAATGATTCCTGACCTTCAAGGGAAAAGAAGAAGGGGCACTAACCCAAACGAAAGATGTTCAAGGCACGATGAACAAAAGGAGCAAGCCGTTCTCCAAAAAGTACACGGCGTGTAGAAATGACACACACCGTGTTGTCCGACCCCGGGTACTGCCCGTGTTCAACGGCCCGTGTCGTGAGGCTGGTCATGTGGAAAACTTTATACACGGTGTGTAGTACGGAGTACATGCCGTGTCTAGGACACTGGGGCTGGCTCCGTGCACTCTAGCCATGTGCCCGTACACGATCACCAACCCATGTACTCCAACCCGTGCAATCTGCACATGGGGTGACCTGTGTTGGTGACCTCTCCTGGTCGGGTGAGGGAGTACACGGTCGTGTACTCCATCCCGTGTCCGTGTATCCCCATAATACACGCCGATCTCCTCATAGCCGCCTCTACCGAGCTATACACGACGTGCCGCCTGAAGCCGTGTAGGGCATCCCGTGTCCGTGCACCACCCGAAGTACACGTCGAGCTCCGGGGAAGGTCCAACACGCCGTGTGACTGGGGTCACACACCGTGTGATCCTTCTCTGACCCCAAAACCGCAGCCACCACCTTCAGAACTATACGGCGTGTTATTCGGAACTACACGTCGTGTATTCTAGAAATTTCTTGAAACGTATACCTCCACCGTCGCGCCTCCCGTGGTGCTCCGATCATTGATCCGACCGTCCGATCGCCACAAAACCTTCAGGTTTTGGTCATCCCATCACCACGAAGCTGTTTTCGTCATTTTCGGGCCACCGATCGGCTCCGAAAACATGATTGATCTTCCCGCGTGAAGAACGCTTGAAGAACACCCTTTCCGATCTGGTCTGATTCGTCATCCTCCATTTCCTCCGCACCTCCCCAAGGTAGTTGCATTGTCGAACCTTCGATTTGGGATCGTTACGTCACAGAAAGGATGCACAACGATCCGTTGTTCGTCGCCCCGTGAAGAACGCGAAGAACGCGCGGGGAAAAAGGAAGAAGAGATCCAAATAAACAAAATGAGGAGTGAACCTCCACCGTCGTTCATCATGACATTGATCCCC
The DNA here is from genome assembly GCA_963277665.1 of Viscum album. Taxonomy (NCBI): domain Eukaryota; kingdom Viridiplantae; phylum Streptophyta; class Magnoliopsida; order Santalales; family Viscaceae; genus Viscum; species Viscum album. The sequence goes on along the minus strand of OY728137.1, from coordinate 1,615,150,974 downwards.
TCCCGTTAATAGGTTTAAACGGAGAAAAGATAAAAATGAAAAGCATGGATTAATTTCCCAAAAATTATCCCAAGAAAACCCTTCCGCTAGAATGTACGGATCCGCGGATCAACTTGTTCGTGGTTGATCTGCGTTCATCGTTTAAATTCAGATACAGGGAAAAGAAAATCAAAACAAAATCCCCTAGCTTTTGAAAGGATCGATCGTTAACGAAGGCGACGTGCTGTCGTTGTCATCGTGATCCTTCAACGCCAGCGCAACGATCCTTGGTTTCGATCTGTTGTCGTTCGTCGTCGAGAATTGCTCCAACGCCTCGCGGATTCAGCAGAGGTTCTTCCCAAGCATTTCCAATGATTTAACAATTGGTTAACCCATTGAAAGGGAAACAAGTTGACATTTAATTACGCGGTAGCATTAATGATGTTTACTTGTCATTTTGAAGTTATTTATAAAGCGTCATTAATTTAGGAAACATCTGCACCGTCTCCACACTGTAGAGGATGTTCCCTTAAAAGAAATTAAAATAAACTAGTTAATTTTTTTTATTTTATTCTACTTAAAACGTCTGAAAAATAACTTTTTCCCTCGACCCGCACCGGTCGAGGTTAGCCTCATTCATAGGTAGAGTCGTCGTCCCGGATGCAACAGTGTGCTCAGATTTTTAATTCGGGCATCCGTTTGGAAACTGCCACAACCGCGCACAAGCGCCGACTCACTTAACTAAAAAAAGTTCAAACCACCATTCCAGGCTCACTGGACCTCGGAATGACGTGTCGTCTTCGCTCCCGGTCTCAAAATAATTCCATATAATATTTTAAAAAATAATAAATGGAAAAATCAGAGACATTACACTGAGCCTACTGAACAACCATGTGAGGATACCCCATTTGTAGGTTAGAGAACCAAGGAAGGGTACTTGCATCACAATGACGTGTGTTACTATTTGAATTAGGTGTCTTAGAAATTTTGAAATAATTAATCAGTTCAAATGAGTTAAAATGAATCTTAAATAAAATTTCATTATACATAGACTTAGGTTTACCTTAGTATCCTTCTTATCTATGAATCTCGTTCATCATTTGTATGCTGTGAAGGAAGAGTAGGCTCAACAAGATAAACCATTTGGCTAAAAGAGTGTTGATCGAGTGATGTAAGATGATCGATAGAAAAATATTTTATGTAATTTCATTATGGTGGACCCTTGGAATGAATAAGTGTAGAATTTCATATATGGAGAAGAATAACTGGCTCGAGGGGATTCTGATAAACTTTTGTTTGATTAAGACTCACATAGAGTACTGGGTTCAAATATCATTTATCCAAATGCATAAAGTTTCAATTTAGTGGTTGAAGTTGTACCTGGGTTAGTGGAAGCGGGCAAACCTTCATTGGGACATTTTCAAGGAGTTTCGAGTAGAATTTCTTTATTTCCCAACGTAGGATGGGAAATGGTATGAGTTACTCTCCCTTCACCAATGGAGTATGTCAATACAAGAGTTGGGGATCATATTCAAGGATCTCCTTCAGTTCTCTCTAGATCTATTTCCAGATGAAGTGACTCATGCTATATTTATAGAGGAGGCACTACATCCTTTTCTCCATTACATGGTTACTCCCTTTACCTTACCATCATACATGGGGGTCTAGAAGGTGGATGTAGTTGAGTAGATGAAATATTTAAGAGGTTTACAATATGGGGATAGCTAGTAGATTTAATTTAAGGGAATTTATAATAGATGTAGGTATCAATCACTAGGCCCTTCCATGTTTTGGATAATAGATAGTCAACCTTATCAATTCCTATTTCGGTCTTCTGTTCCACAAGATTTTAATGTGAACTTGGGACCAATGTGATTAACTTGTTGATCACGTGTTCATCTCTAGAGTCAGAACCCAATGAATATTTGATACATAGAGGTAGTTGTTCCATCAAAGGAAAATATTGTTCGATGAATGATCACATTTTTCAGTACTCTGGCTTTCTCTTTGTTTCACCCAGTCTATCCCATGCTATGTGAATAGGCATATATAGGATTTTAAATACACTATAATTGGGTATGCTATTTGGATGTTAGAATAGGTGGTTTATTGTGTGATGAGGATGTAGGCTGATGATGGGACCACATAAGTCCCATGAGAATCATATCCTATTACATATGAAACCATATGTTATCATCCATCATATCGAATAGTTGTTTTCTATGAATTCAATTATCGACTGCTTCCAAATAAGATTCTTCTTTTCATATGTGGATAGCTAGCATGTGGATTTTGTCGGTGAGTAGAGTTGTCATGTTATTAGTATATGTGTGGAGCCTCTTCATTACTTATTGTCCAAGATCTCAGTGGAATTGGTGGATGTTGATATGGAGGAGGATCCTAGAGTTGTTGGGGATATTTTAGATTTATATAATGCAGAGGTTGTGAGTCAACCCTGTTGATGTGGATTTGAGTTCGTGATAGACTTAAAATATAATTATTCTTTGATATTTATGTCTCCTAATTGGATTAAACCTTTAGAGCTATGGATGTCGAGGAGTCAGATAATTCATGTATTTCATAAGGGTTTTATCTTGATTATTGTGTCACCATTTGGTGTTGTATTCATGTTTGTGAAAAATAAATATGGTGTTCTGATGATGTGCATTGACTAAAAAAGGTTGAATGAAGTAATCATCTAGAATAGTTACTCTCTCCCAAGGATGGTTGAACTTTTTGACCAGATGAGGGGAGATAGATGGTTTTATAAGATCGATATGTGGTCTCGATATCATCATCTTAGTGTGAAGGATGGTGATATCTAAAAGAATACTTTTAGTTATTGGTATGTGATATTTAATTTTGTGGTTATGTCATTCGATTTTATGAACAAACCAACCATGATTATGGGGATCATAAACTTAGTGTTTTTTGTCTTCAGGGACCATATCATTTTCATATTCATCGAAGGCATCCTGATCTACTTGATGTCATATTAGGAGTAAATCGAGCATCTATGGACTGTATTGGATGTTTTTTGATGATTCTTGATTTACGAAAAGATGTACAATTTTATGTTTCTCATACGAGGGGGGAATTTTATTGGATATGTGGTATCATTGAAGGGTGTACCAGTGGACCCATAGAAGGATGGGTCAATTGTTTCTTGGGAAGCACCAAATAATTTTTCATAGGATTGTAGGTTTCGTGGACTGGTATACTATTATTGGATGTTGGAATGAAATTTCTCTCAAGTTACATCCCCACTGACAGCTCAGACTAGAATGAACCAGGATTTTGTGTGGAGTGAGTTGTGCCAGACATTTTTCACCTATCTGAATGGGATGTTGGTTATATTTCCAGTTCTATGGATACTGGAGAAAGGGGTAATAATCGGCGTGTTTTGTAATGCCTCTGATATAGAATTTAGATAAATGTTGATACAATAGCAAGGAGTGATCTTTTAAAGGTCTTGGATGCTATGTTCCCACAAAGGTATGATGCACCCATGATCTAGAGCCCGTAGTGGTTGTGTTCTAAATAATATTTCATCAACATTAACTCCTTGTAAGCACATTGTGATATTTATGGATCAAATGAAATTGAGGTATATCTTTTCCCTATGAGATCTGAACATGAGACATTGGTGTTTGAGGGAGTTCCTTTATTTTTATTATTTTGAGATCACATACACCACAATAATGGGGAATGTCATGCCATATGACGTTAATAGTATGCCACATATGGAGTTTTTTTGGGAATATATAGGCCCATATAATGAAAAAGAGGTGTTGGACACCTTGAATTTAGATTCAGAAATAGTTGTCGGTAAAGGCTATCTGTTTTAGATGATAGTGTAGTCTACTCTGAAGCAGCATGTGGAGGAGTCTCATTTGGGAGACTTATAAAAATATGTGAAACCTTGACTAGGGTGATTCTTTATAGGGATGTATGAAGGATTGTCAGAATCATATGATTTTTCATGGAAGGCAATTTTTTCTAGTGATGATGTTTGGGGGAGTCATTTGTGAGTTTCATAGCTCACAATTATAGGAATACCCTATAGTTTATAAAATCTATTTTGTCTTAAAAGATATGTTTTTGTGGTAGAAGACGATTTTGGATGTGTCAATAATTTTGGTGAAGTGCTTAGTGTTATAGCATGTTAAAGATGAGCAATGTTTACCTAGTTGTTTTTTTCATCCCTTTAATTACCCAGAGTGGAAATGGGGTGAAACATTGATGGATTTAATCATATTATTACATAGGGATTAAGGTGGATGTGATAAAATATGGATAGTGGTGTATCATCTTATGATTTTTTCACACTTCTTAGAAATGAAGGATTCAAGGTAGTGGATGCCTTGGAATTGAGGTATGTGGATGAGGTAGTGTGGCTGCATGGAGTTATAATATCCATTATTACTTATCTGTATACACAATTTACCTCACAATTCATGAGGGTATTGCAACATACTTTTGGAACTCAGTTACACTTCAGCACTCCATTCCACCATCAGATGGATTGGAAGATAGAGAGGACCATCCAGACACTAGAGGATATGTTGTGAGAATGCATCATGAACATTGGTGGATATTGAGTGTGGAAAATTACATTTTAAAAAAATTTATACCAAAAATATCTATAAATTTTATAATGGTATGGTTCAATTTTAATAATAGTATATAAGACTGTGTCATTTTTCTTTGTGTTGGATAGAGGTTGGGAAAACAACTATTCTTAGTCATGAGGTCATGAAGAGAATGAAAGAAATGGATCAAATTTTCTATGAGAGGATGAATATTGAACATGACTGGTAGAATTCATAAGCTGGTCATATAAGGAGACCCTTGTAGTTTGAGGCTAGTGACCATGTTTTTTAATGGTTTTTACCAGACATGGGTAGCATAGGTTTTAAGAGGGATCTCACTTTCTCCCTAGTTCATCAGACCCTTTGAGATGTTGGGGATTGTTGGAATGATGTCATACTATATGGTTCTTTCACTATAGATAGAGAAGGTCCATAATTTATTTCATATCTCTTAGTTCCATCTGTATATTCATTATCACTCCAATATCATTATCTTGGGAGATGTGGATGTAAAAGAAAATGTGGCATTAATTGAGCAACTAGTAGATATCCAAGAACATTAGGATAATGTGTTTCAAGGATGGACCATCCCCCTTATTCATGTGTTGTGGAGGTAAGGTGGCATGGAGGAGTGTACTTTGGATCAAGAAGAACATATGTTCTCTAAGGACCTTGAGTTTTTTTTTTGATTTTTCCATTTTATGTACTTCTTTATAATTTAATTTTTTAACCTTATTAGTTATGAGACACATTTTTACTTTATTTATGTGAGATAATATCCTATCATGTGGAAAGGATAAAAACATATTACTAATCAAGATATATTAATTGAAATGTGATTACACTCATGCAGGGATGTATGTGTAACCATGATCAGATAGTATCATGATATGAAGGACAAGATTATATGATTGGTGTGTTCAGAAATTGTGGTTGATGTGTATGTGTTGTGTGTCTTTTTTTTCAAGTGGGGTAGTATATTTTAGAGGAGGTGTTCTTGGGTTTTGAGTTTTCACTCCAAATTTAAAAAATCATAGGGTTGTTTATCATTGATCATTGGTGTGTCTTTTTTATAACAGTATTTCATGAGTAGTGATATCTTTGAGAGGCATATCTGGGGGTGGTATTTCAAACCCCACTTTCATTATGATTCTAGTTTTGAAATCTCAATGGTGAGAATAGTTTGATAGGTATAAAATGTTATGCCCTAGTCAACCCCGATCCATTATTTTTTGGGAATATAATGTTTGAGGTAATTAGGGAGGTCATAGTGGCTCATTTCAAGAGTTTGTAAAAATACTGTTTTCCAATGATATCTCTTTTGATAGTGAGTTTTCAACCAGTATGTGAAGACATTAGGTTGATAAGGGTGAGTTAGAACAAGTGATTTAGGATGGTGACTCACACAAGTGACTTGCAATGGTGATTTATTGATGGTAGGGCATGACAATTAGTTTCCTGTGGTGAGTCGTCTTATGTTGACAATTCCAATGGTGAATCATCCACTGGTAACTCATCCAAGAGTGATTCGACCAATGGTGACTCATCCAACAGTATCTCTTCCAAGGTAAATTCATCAAATGTCGACTCATCCATCGGTCTCTCATCCATTGGTGGATCAATTCAATGATTCCTATTGCATTAGCTCATCAAATGGTTAGTCACGCAACAATGTCAAATCCACCAGAATCACATCAACCAATGTATCGCAATGGTGCCTCACCCAATAATTATTTATTTCCAATATATTGTCAAAATTTTAGTTTCTTATAGTTTGTCTAGTTTCTCCCCTTTAACAAATCCTTTAATAGAATATGAATTTAATACATTATTTATGTGATTTAGAAGTTGTTTCTACTTCCAAAAATTATATCTTCGAGTTCTCTAAAATCACGAGTCATTTAATTGGACTAGTATCATGTTCATAGTAATGATTCACCTCTAATGGATTTTAAACCCCTTTCATCCACTAATTTAGGACTTGATCATTCTAATGAAAATATAATTTCTGCCTTGAGTGCATCGCTTTTACCTTGATAATAGAAATCCCCAATCCGTTCTTTCCCAAAGTGATTATAATTTTTTCTGGGACTTGGGATTGTGTTTCCCTAGAGGGTTCTTTCAAATACATGTGAAAACCATGTTTTTGTGAAATAAGGATGTTCTAATAATCTATTATTCCATGTAGGGATTCATTCATCTAACATTTATTTGTGTATCATGTGTGTTGGGTGTACGAATGTTTCCCATGTGTAGGTAGTTGAATCAGGATTTAATAAATATAATTGTATAATATTTAATCAAATAAACATGGGATTGTGAAAAGTGACACATGCTTGTGTATTTATTTATTTATTGATATTGTGAGTTGTATGGGTTTTATTCTTATAAAAAATCATGGTTGTTAGTGGTTTTTTAGTCGATATGACATGTGATGCCTTGTTATTGATCATGTGTTGAACGGATGTATATATGTAATTCATTAACCATGTATACCTGGTTAAATAAATAGATTCCTTAGGATTTAACATTTCCTATGATAATACATGATATTAATGTGGAATTAAATAATGAGTGTTTTACAAACCTACATACACCCTACCTTGTTTGGTGTGGATGTGTGATGTGTGTGGTTTTTTTTCTATCTTTTTCTTTATGTGGTGGGGGGTTGAGAGAACGGTTGTATGGTGGGGTGGTATGAGTGGTTCATTGGAATTATAGGATGATATAGTAGTAGATTGTGGAATTAATGGGTAGTTTTTGAGTTGGGGGACAACAGGTACAGGCTTTGTGGTGTTTATATTACATAGTTTGATGGGTGTGGTGTGGTTATAAAATAGGGCTACTGGGTTTGGTTATGATAAGATGTGTTTCTGAGATTGATTGTGAGTTTGTGGGTTTCTTGATTAGAGGATTTCATGGGTGAAATGACTTTGAATAATGACAATGAAAGTGGTTTTTATGGGAGTTAAATAGAGTTAAAATATGACGTGAGTTTCTATATTGTAGTTTTTTTCTTCTTGGGGGTTTTGACTACGTGTCTTGTTGTGTGATGTGGTTCGTAGTTTCCATGGTATGGATGAAATGAATAAATGGTTTTCTTAGTAAAAAATGGTAATTGGTAAAAATGAGTTGTCATGGAATATTTTTTATTTTGTCTCTTGTTATGACGTGACTTTCATTTATCAACATCTGAACTGACTGTTGCTAGTATTAATAAATCCATTTCAACGTTGGAGCAAGGGTCGTTTTGTGGGATTTTGGTTTGTTTGGAAAGAACCCATATGATGGTATTGGGTGTTTGATACTATATATATATATATATATCTGTAATTTTCTTCTATTTTCTTTACACACCCCACCCTAGTTGAGCACTATGTGTCAAACACCCCCATTCACACAGGGGAGGGAAACATTTCCAGACATCCCATTGTGAGGATGGATGGCTGGTTAGAGTCACTTCCCTGATCCCTATTTGAGGCATTGGTATCCCAAGATTCCATAGGTAGGTTGTGGTGCAGTTGTGGGGCCAAGGTTTTTTCTGGAAAGGTATTCTTTCCTAGGAGTCTGTTGTGGGATGTTGTACGGTTGATGCCCAACTATTTTGGGGGTGGGATCTGATGATATTCGTATATCAAGGTTAAAGGACTATCTCTGAGTCCAATATAGGCGAGGGTGGGTTGTGATGAGAGGCTTGTGGAATTGTGTGGATGTTACATGACATTTCTCATTAGGGTATCTATAGTTATCCAGTGGGAAGTGGTGAAGTGTACCCAAACGTCAATATAAATTTTATATTACTTTACTTCACTTGTGTTACATGATGATTTTTCCTGGGTGAGGTGGGGATGTAAAGTATTTCTTGTTAGGTGTAGTTGGTTCCAACTATTTTATCATAGTGGAATTAGTTTGATTTTCCCACTTGTGCATGAAAATTTTTTGTTTTTCCCAAATAAGTGTACTTTTATTCTCACCCTACATATATAAAAAGGCTTTCTAGTTTCTAGTAGGACTACTAGGAATTTGCTGCACATTACTAACTCAGAATTTTGGATGGTTTTATGTCACGTCATATCATTGTTTTTGGTATTTACTTTTTAGAATCTTGTATTATAGATGTTATATTTTAAACATCCATGTTGGATGGTTTTGGATTTATTGTTTATATATATATATATATTTCTGTTTAGAAGTTGTTTTGGGATGAACCCTCTTATCAATATGTAATTTTTTTCTTAAAAAAACTATAATTCCACCAATTTCATGATATTATATTACCATAGAGCTAGTCACCTCCATAAATCCTACTAGAGGCGGGACTCTTGGGAACATTATCAATCTTCGTTTATTTCCATCTCAGTAAAGGGATATTTTGGGGGGTGGGGGTCGTGACATCGTATAACACTCATTACCTAAGAAAATTATCCATGCGGATCTATTGTGTGTTAATAGTATTTTCATAGACTAAATTATTCATTATTATCATTTGACACAAATTCTAGAAAGTAAATATTATTTTTGGATTTTATATATTGATACTAGGTGAAAACTATATCTTTTAAGAACACCCATAAATGGATCATATTATCAAGGGAATTCCATTTGATTCACATCATTTGTTTTCAACCATCAATGAAAAATAATCCTGTGAAAAATGATATGGTAGCCTTAGTTCTTGTATAAATATAATGGATTGATATTTTTAATTAACCATTAAGAATTGATTAATAAATCATAATTGAGAAGTCTCATGATTCAACCCCCTCAACCATGCACACACATATCACAATCAATATAATAATCATGTATTAATCTATTTTCATCTACTTATGATTCCCTAACAAAAAATTTTCATTTCCATTTTAATCATCACCACAAAAACATGCTTTCCATGGACTACATCCTAGAAAATGATCATCTAGGATATCTTTAATTACCCATGATCCCAGATCAATCTAAAAAACCCATAATAAGTATAAAAAAATTATATGTGATTAGAATTATTATTTTAAATGTTTATATTTTGAAAAAAACTCATATGGAATTAAATTATTCTTAAAACAATAGTAAATGGGTTTTAAGAATATATGATGAATCCATAAACAATTACTATATGATATCCCCAAAATATAATTATAATAAGATATCAAAATAAATTTATGTTCAATAAAATCCCAATTAATAATACTTATAATCTCTTATATATGATGAAATAATTAATAAAATATGAAAGTATTTATAAATGGATATCATCAACCTATGTGGAATGGATGTATAGAAAGAATAGGGAAATTTGTCCATTATCCTATTATTTCAATATTTTCACCTAAACCATACATCTACTAGAACATTGTGATGGAGGTGATGTAAGAGGGAAATTATATTTGGAAGCTCATATATTTTAGCCACCATAGAAATACATCATGATCCCACCTTAAACATGAGCATCGAAGAGAATAATATGGATATCCAACTATATAGGATGTTCTTGAAAATTATAGGATGTGGGGTTTCCCCTTATTGAAAACCTTGGGGTAAGAGTGGATTTCCTCCCATTATATACCACTGACTAGCTAGTTGTGCCTAGAGATTATCCAATGGTTTCTAAATCCATGGCTAAAGAAAGCAAGAAAATCTCTCTTATGGTACTTCTAGAACACACATTACACATCCAGCTGTCATCTGACAAAAAAAATATATTTTTTACATTTATAGTGTCCCAAAGTATTATTTTAAATATCGATTTTTAGAATTCCATGTCAATTGAATCGAAAATTCTTTATTAATACAAATTTTGAGTCTTTTCAATAGGTATGTGTTTTAAACTGGATGTCCCTAAAATGTAATTATTCAAATAATACTATAACCTCATAATTATTATGATTCCAAATATATAAACAAAATTATTAACTTATTTATATTATATATTCAATGATAGTGATGCCTATAAGTACATGTAGACAAATACTTCCATGAAGCAACCATTTTTTTCTCATAGAATGAACATAATTTTCAATCAAACAAATGTTTTTGTTTATGAAATTATAATTATCATAATAATATGGTTTTACTCATGTTATAATGATATTTTGATGAAGGATTAACTTTCCTAAATGTTGTCTCCCATCAATTAAATAATGTTCTCTTTTTTGACATTTAAATAAAATATCTGAACAATGTTAAAACAAAATATCATCATTGATTACATAAAATGAATTTCTTATATTATTAACAAATTTTTTGAAAATAATATTTTATTTATGGTTCTATAAATTTTATTTTTATTTTCTAATCATTATAAAAGTTCAATATTCTTATCATTAATATTTATTTTAAATGGTTTTTTTAGTCCATCCATCTTCATAAATCTGAATTTGGTTAATATTGTATGAAATTAAAACATATAAATAATTATATATAATATATTCAATTAAACTATATGTTTTAAAAGTACTATATTCATTTAATTTAATTATACTTAACATCAACATTTATTGACATGTAAAAACAATCAAAATCACAAAAATATACTAATGAAAAAACACTAATATAAAAACTATGAAAAAAAGAACTAAAAATTAATTATTCTTTCTTTGAACTACTGATAAAGGAACCATTTATATATGAAACAAAAAATCACCACAAAGGTAATTTTTAGTGTTTTTTATGATAATAAAAGACATCATTTTATTATCAAAAAAGTGATTCAATTAGTATATTTCATTTAAAAATTATATCATTTAAAATCATATATTAATAAGTAAATATATTTATATTTTGAAAAATATAATATATTTAAATAATCAAAATATCCATGGAAATTTTTTTTCTTATATACTTGGGAATTTTAAAAATCCACAGTTTTTGACGGCTCATGATTCCGAGGCCCAGAGTTCCCGGAATGATTCGTCGAAGTTTTATTAAGCTTAAATTAACGCACATATGAAGTTTTCCTAAAAAAGTAGAATAAATCTTAAATGGATACTACGATCAGAAATCCGAGGCCACCGTTGCGCTCAGGATGGTGGGTTTACCCTAGACGTGACTTAGCTTTAGTCGAAACGGACCTCCTGTGAGAAAACATGAAAATGGCATAACCGTTAATAAAATAATTAAATAAAGTTATTTTATTTTTCATTTTCTTATAAGTCAAAAATGGTAGATCAGATTAAAAATCCCAGACCACCACTGAACTCATGAGGTTATTCTTTATTTAAGAAGATACTAACATTGGCTGGTGCGGGCCACCAGAAAAAGTCAGTTTTTGGCCGCAAATAAAATAATTAAGTGACAATTTTTTTTTTAAAATTCATAACTTTTAAATGGTGAGTCGGATTAAAAATCTAAGAGTACCATTGTGTTTTTTGGGGCATGTTTCATCTAGGTAGAGCCTAATATCAACCGGTACGAGTTGATGGTGACTGATAATAATTTTCCGAACTTTTGTTCGGGTATGTTCAGTAAACATATATACGAGAATTTATATATTTTGAACTGGTTCTTAGAATTGAAATCTGAGGGCACCTTTGAACTCGCAACGTTGGTAATTTCTTAAAGAGGCCTTCACCGTAATTGCGTTCTGACGAGTTTGGAAGACAGTTTTTGGGTGTTTTTAATTAAATTGAATAAAATAGGGTATTAATTTTATTTTATTCCTTGGTGGTTAAAACCTCCAAGAGGATGTTAGTGTGGGGCCTTCCCCCACATAAACCTCCATTGAGAGGATATTACTTAGTGGGGCCCACTCGATGTTTTAACCTCTCTTGCAATCAAAGGGGGTGGGGCGCACATGAGCTGCTTAACCCCCCTTAACTCTTGATCTCCCAATTTATGTGGATGGAAATATATCTCATTAATTGAGCCTCTCCACCTTCGCCATTAATTTTGTGCCAACCTAAGCAATTAATTATTTGAACTTTTCTTAATTAATTGGAACAGTTTGAATTCTTTTTAATTCATGTCAAGAATAAAATAATAGACAAATCTATTATTTGGTTGGTAAATAATACATTGGTGGAGCCTTGGAGAAATAGATAGAGCATTATTCCCACGAAGAACACGAAGAACGTCTCTTCCACCACCAAAGTAAGACGGCACCATCTTCTTCCTTCTTCATCGTTCTTCAACCGAGGCAAGGAAAGGGAAGCAAAACCCACGACATCACCAACGACCTTCATTCACATCAAAGGAGAAGACACTGCACACAAAGAATGTCACCAATGATGACGTCACCTCCGAACGCTCATCCTCCAACAATGAGTACCCTTCTTCCTTTCTGACGCATGAGCGTGAGAATTAGGAGTGCCTGACGAATGCAGTAATCGACGAATCGACATCCACCCTTTTTTCGAGATCATCAACGAACAAAAAATATGAGGTAGGGGTTATCGTTATGTATGAATTTACCCTCTGTTCTAAGCCGTTAAATTTGTGGAATGGTGTTCCAAATTATATCATCGTAACAAGGAGGGTTCAGACCATACAAACACGGCCTGTCCCTCCTCATTTTGTTGGTTCTTGATTGATGACGACACAAGCAGTACACGCAATGACCGAAAATTAGACGGCCGTAAAGAAAGCTGGAGGCACAAGGCCGCCGGGTCACCACAAGAGCGCAACACCTCCATGCCGTGCAAAGAACCGAGCTGTGTCCAAGAAGGATGCGGTGGTGTCGGAGGGGCGCGAAGCCGTCGCACCGTGTCGGAAGGAAGGGCCGCAACCAGGAGGGCCGTGGCGGTCGGAAGACAAGTGCGGAACCATCGCGCCATGCGGTGGAGTTAGAGGCCGCGGTCAAGCCAGGCCACGGTGGAGGAGGCGCGACGCCATCGCACCACGTAAAGGCTAGCTAAACCGCAGCGTTGTCACACTGCGTTGGAGGAGACAAGCATGACCGGTTTTTCCGGCCACCAGTGCGCACTAAACAGAACCGGAGCCCAGTGCCGGTTCGGATCTGAAATAGGGGCACGTCACCCACTCCCGTAGCATGGATAGCCAGGCCACGTGGGCTAGACAGATGGGCCGCCCTCAGCCCGGCCGCCCAGAGACCGGGCTGCCCTCAGGCCGAGCCGCGCCTTTGGGCCAAGCCGCGCCCTCGGGCTAGGCTGCCCCTTTAGGTTGGGACGCTCCCTTGGTTCTGGCTGCCCACTCAGGCCAGGCTGACCACTCAAGTAGGGCCACACCCACAGACTGGGTTAGACCCTGGTTCGGACCTAGTCAGGCGGGGTCGGTCCAACTGGGTCGGACCAGACCCAGACCCGCTATGGCCATTTACCCTTTTTTCCCATATCTTGGGCTACGTGTATCTAATTTATGAGCCTCCTATGATGATAGAATTCTTGGAGTGAGATGATTATTTTGGAATATCCTACTTGAGGTTTGGACACAGTTGGGTTACAGTCAGTTTGGTTTGAACCTAAAAACCAACCAGGCCCCTGGAACAGAAATGCCAATAACTCACAGACCACGCGTCTGATTGACATACCTTCTGTCGCGTTGAGTTCCTTATGATGAAATAGAACTACGAGATACATCAACTTGAGACTTCATGGTAGTTGATTTATCGACACTTGGCTCGAGGAGAAGACCCTCTCGGAATCAAGCGTGCTGTGTGCGGGAACCCTAGGGCTGGCTATGACTGAGATGATAGGATCCTCCGTGGGTTCGACAACGACGATACTGTACTAGGATAATCCGTGGGTTCAAAAGCCATGACTTCTGTACCGAGATCCTCCATGGATTCGAAAGTGGTGACTACTGTACCGAGATCCTCTATGGGTTCGACAATGATGACTTCTGTACCAGGATCCTCCGTGGGTTCGACATCGGTGACTACTGTACCGGGATCCTTCGTGGGTTCGATAATGGTGACTGCTATACCGGGATCCTCCGTGGGTTCGACAGTGACGAATTCTGTACCAGGATCCTACATGGGTTCGACAGCGCTGATATTGTTCTAGGATCCTATGTGGGTTCGACAAGGGATATGATTCAGTGGATGAAACTAATAATCTCCACCCCTCTACATAAGATGTATACCTGTGTGATATGAGTATTTCCTTTCAGTTGATATCATTTAGATGATTTATTTTACTTCCTTTGTGGAACAGGTTGTGCTTGGGCTCAAGAGATGGAGCCGGACTGTGACTGGTAACTTAGGTATATGTATGGGAATATACCTAAGTATGGATGATCGATACTTTGTGAATGTATCTTACTACTATGGGTTATCCTTGTTGGATTTTGTGAGACCTTGAGGGTATCGGGGTCCCTACTAAGTATCCTTATACTCACCCCTGCATGGGATTTGCCCACACCTCGTTGTGTTGGATGCAGACGACGGACAACGCTGACCGAGGCGGATTGTATGAGGACTGGGCGGTACTTGGAGGTGGAACACACGACGAGTCGGTACTCGGAGGAGACTGGTAGACGTGGAGTGCTGAGGAGTCTATATTTACCTACCATTTAGGTAGGATCCATGGTGGATGATCCAGAAGCTGCCTGTCACATTCCAGCTATTTTTTCTTTTCCTTGTACTTTACAGTTGGGCTTGTATTTCCAGCCCCTTTACTTTTCAGCATTAATTTTTTATATAGTTTCTACATAGTGATTTGCTTCCAGTTGTGTACTAAATTGAGTGTGTTTACTTTTATAAATTAAATTATTTCCCAACATAGGGATTCATGTCTTTGGTGCTAGTCTCTTGCCCCTGGCCTATGAAAGGTGAGATTGGGGTTGTCACGACACAAGTCCCGAGGATGGGTCGTGAAAAATTGGTATCAGAGGAGTCAGTTCTACCATAGAACACGGTCTTTGATTATTTTAATGGAAATAGTGTTATGTGTTTTGGGGATGGTTATTAGTTTAGGGAAACCAGTGTTAGTGCAGAGGCCTAAGTATCCATACACTAGGAATCTGACTTCTGATCTCCGACTCAGTGCACAAAAACACTGATTGCGTGTGTGTTTTCCTTTGAAATAGTTTTCTTCATGATTACTTTGTGTCACCTCACCAGGTATACTATTTTGACTGTGGTGCACCTATTTCTTATCAGGATTCCACTGCATAGACAACCAGTTAGGTTTTCCGAGAGAGTACACGATGAAGGCCCACCGAGCGACGATGCATCAGTTTAGGGCCCTCTTTCTATGTTGGAACCATCGGGTGGTGTACCAACAGCACTACCACCCGTAGGGAATCAGATAACCCTATCCTCACTAGAAGATGGTGCATGCCGTCGGAGTGCATTTTACGAGTTCTAGTAGTAGAGGACACTGAGGTTTCGAGGCGAGACAGATTCTCACACAGCTGAGGGCTGGCTGGAGGCGATTGCTAGAGTTTTCTGCCTAGTTGAGACACCAGTAGAGCATCTGGTGATCATAGATACTAGACCTTTTCAGTAAGTGACCATGGGGATGGTCCACATAATGATGAGGCCTCAGTATGTGGACCATTAACCGAGATAGTAACTCTAGGTAGTGTGCCATCTATATCACTGCCTATTGGTCAGCAGTTCAACCGGCAGAACCGGTAGAGGACACCTGTAGAATTAGTGCCTTACACATGTTTCAGCATCAGATACCCCTCAGGTTCCGAGGAGAGCGTGACTCACAGGCGGATGAGGAATGACCAGAGGAGGTGGAGGAGAGTTTTCTAGAGATTGTATAGCTTAATCAGGACGACATGTTGGTTGTTGAGTGTTCATCGAAGCGTATCGACCATTCCTGGTACTCGTTTAATACGATGCGAGCAGTGCTTTAGAGAACGGACCTATGACTGAGGTGTGTTTAAGGAAATCTGAGCCAACACCTTTTCCTCTATTCACTCATACTTATGTTAGGGTGCTAGAGAGAACATTTGTGGTTGAATGTTCTTCGGTTGAACGGATACAACCAGTGAATGTTAGCAGTGGGAATCTACGGACTGGCGTCAGTCTCAGAGACTTGGTCATGTAACATGTTTCAGGAAGAGGAAGTGTTAAGGATAGATAAATCTGCAGGGTGGCAGACGTGGAAGCAGAGCTAGGAGAGCAGCATGAGGTGGTGAACATTTCAACAAGTTACAACCACCAGCCTTTGTAGTCTCCGCTAGGCTCAGGAAGCTGGAGGGAAGTGGAAGAGAGTAGCTGCATGTGGTCAAGAAGTGTGACCCAAGGGACCTAGGAATGATTTGAGGTACATACTATGTCTACTAATAGCTATCGTATCAGTATAAATAGGTACCAATCATTAATTCCTTCTACAAATCTTGTCCCAGACCTAGAGTTTCTAGTTTGATTGTTGACTTAACCCTCATGTCTGGAGATACATTTATTAGGAGACTTGATAATCACACATACGCTGATGGTGTGATCTGACCCTTGAGGTGAGAGTTTCGGTTGGAACCTCTTGGTGTCAGCATCGAGGCCTTAGAATGTTAGTTTGGTTATGGACTGGGCAACCACAGTTCATACACAGATTGAATGTATTAGGAAAAAAGGTTGTGGTTTATCTACAACATTGGGATGGGGTTTTCCTTGGTTAGAGAAAAGGAAAACCCAGGTAGCATAGGATGAAATCATGCATAAGAGGGTGCAGTCGATCACTCATGAGTCGGATAGACTTAATTTTGTGCCATATTTCTCCAGAGTTGCAGCACCGCTTTTAGCATTGACGAAGAAGGGGAAACCCTTCATGTGGTCAAAGATATACTAGCAGAGATTTCAAGAGTTGAGATAGAGGTTGAATAGTGCACCCATCTTGAGGATACCAGATGAGGGCGTAGGGTATGTAGTATACTACGATGAATCCAAGACCGGAATCAGGTGTGTCGTGATGCAGGAGCGAGCAGTGATCGTGTATGAATCTTGGTAGTTGAGAAAACATGATCAGAACTACGCTACCCATGACCTGGTGTTAGCAGCAATGGTCTTTGCCTTGAAGATGTGGCAACACTATCTGATGGGTGAGTGTTTTATAGTCTACTATGACTACCAGAGTCTTAGGTACATCTTCTCGCAGAAGGAACTGAACCTGAGACATCGACGATGGCTCGAGTTTCTCCAGGACTATGACTTTGAGATAGTCTATACTCTTAGGAATGGGATCGTTGTAGCAGATGCTCTCAGCAAGAGATCAGAAATTCAGCTGCTAGGAGAGGTGACAAAGAAGCTAGCCACGTTGTAGATATTATTTGTGGATAGAGATGGAGCAGCCTTTCTACAGTCTCTCACAGTCACTCCTCCACTACTTCAGTGAGTCAGAGAGTTATAGGGTGGTGAAGTTGACTGTGAGACACGATGTGCTCAGATATCCTCAGGTTAGACACCTGATATATTTTCTGAAGGTGGAGAGCATGTCATTCTCTTCATAGGATGTACTATGGTGCCAGTTTCACTTTAGGAGGAAGTGTTGAGGGAGTTTCACACATCCCCTTTAGCGGTATATCCAGGAGTGGTGAAGGTGTACAAGGACTATCGACTACAACACTGGTGGCCAGGTATGAAGAAGGTAGTATGAGAGTTTGTCTCTCAATGCCCTACATGTCAGCAAGTGAAGGCGGAACATCAAGTACAAGCAGGCTTGGTTTAGCCTTTAGAGGTCCCAAAGTGGAAGAGGGCTGAGATATCCATAAACATCGTGACGAGGTTTTCACGTACATCCAGGATACAGAGACCTCTAGAGTTCGAGGATGGTGACCACATCTTTCTACGGGTCTCACCTTGACGAGGTCTATGGAGTTTTGGCCAGGCAGAAAGTTATCTCTAAGGTTAATCGGACCTTTCCAGATCCTTAGCATAGTTGGCGAGGTGGATTACCGTATATCTCTTCCACCTCAGTTGCCCCGGGTGCACGACGTCTTCCACATATCCCAGTTGAATAAATACGTGCACGACCCTTCCCATATAACCTGCCATTGTGAACTGGATGTTGACGAAGAGGAAACATTCACGGAGGTTCTAGTAGAGATTCAGGATCAACAGCAGTGGGTCATACGTGGATATTATATACATCTGGTACATGTTTGTTGGCGGCACATGAACCTCCAGAAGAGCACATGGGAGTAGGAGGCTTAGATGCGTGCTCAGTACCACCATTTGTTCCCTTAGTTCGAGTTGTAGCTTATGGGGACATAAAGACCTAAGGTGGGGAGAATGTAAAGACCCAAAATTTATGTAGAAATTTTTTTTCTTAAATACTTGGGAACATTACGAGTCCACAGTTTCTAACGGCTTGCGATTCCAAGGCCCGAAGTGCACAGAATGATCCGTCAAAGTTTTGTTAAGCTTAAATTAACGCACGTATGAAATTTTCCTGAAAAAGTGGAATAAATGTTAAATAGTTACTCAGATCATAATTCCAAGGCCACCGTTGTGCTTAGGATGGCAGGTTTACCCTAGGCGTGACTTGAGTTTAGTCGGCGCGTCCCTCATATGAGAAAACCCAAAAATGGCATAACCATAAACAAAATAATTAAATAATGTTATTTTATTTTTCATATGCTTATAAGTCAAAAATGGTAGCTCGGATTAAAAATCCAAGACCACTGCTGAACTCATGAGGGTATGCTTTATTTAAGAAGATACTAATATTGGCTGGCATGAGCCACCGGAAAAAGTTAGTTTTTGGAAGCAAATAAAATAATTAAGTGAAAATTATTATATTGAAAAATTTATAACTTCTAAACAGTGAGTCAGATTAAAAATCCAAGAGTACCGTTGTGTTCATTGGGGCATGTTTCACCTAGGTAGAACCTAACCTCGATCGATATGAGTTAAGGGAGACATATTATAACTTTTCAAACTTTTGTTTGGGTACGTTCAGTAAGCGTACGTATGAGATTTTATATCTTTTGAAATGGTGCTCAGAATTCATATCCGAGGGAACCTTTGAACTCCCAGCATCAGTAATTGCTTAGTGAGACCTTAACCGCATTTTCATTTTGACGAGTTTGGAAGATAGTTTTTGTGGGTTTTTAATTAAATTGAATAAAATAAAGTATTAATTTTATTTTATTCCTTGGTGGTTAAAACCTCCAAGAGGATGTTAGTGTGGGGCCCACCCACACATAATCCTCCCTTGGGAGGATATTACTTGGTGGGGACCACCCAAAGTTTTAACCTCTCTTGCAATCAAAGGGGCTGGGGCCCACACGAGCTTCTTAACCCCCTAAACTCTTGAACTCTCCATTTATGTGGATGAAACTCTCCCTCATTAATTGAGACTCTCCACCTTCCCCATTAATTTTGTGCCAACCCAAGCAATTAATTAATTGAACTTCTCTAAATTAATTAACACTATTTGAATTATTTTGAATTCATGTCAAGAATAAAATAATAGAACAATCTATTATTTTGGTTGGCAGATAATACTTTGGTGGAGCCTTGGAGAAATAGAGAGATCATTCTTCCCACAAAGAACATGAAGAACATCTCTTCCGCCACCGAAGCACGACGACAACATCTTCTTATTTCTTCATCGTTCTTCAACCGAGGGAAGGAAAGGGAATCGACACCCACGAAAACTCCAACGACCTTCATCCACGTCAAAGGAGATGACGTCACCCATGAAGATCATCGCCAATGATGACTTCACCTCCAAATTCACTTCCGCCAGCGATGAGTACCCTTCTTTATTTCCAACGCATGAGCGGGAGAATTGGGAGTGCGTGACGAACACAACAATCGATGAATCGAAATCTGATCTTCTTCCAAGATCGTCAATGAACGAAAAATACAATGTAGGGGTTATGTTTATGTATGAATTTAACCTCCGTTCTATGTCGTTAAATTTGTGGAATGGTGTGCCAAATGATATCATTGTAATAAGGAGGGTTCTGACTGCACAAACACGACCCGACCCTCCCCATTTTGTTGGTTCTTGATTGATGACGATGGAGGCAGTACACGCGGTGACTGGCAACGAACCGACCATGAAGAAAGCTGGTGGCATGATGCCGCCGGGTTGCAACAAGGTCGCGTCACCGCTATTACATGCAAAGAACCGAGTCGTGGCTAGGCGGGCTGCAATAGTGCCGGTGGGGCACGATGTCGTTGCACTGCGTCGGAAGGAAGAGATGTGGCCAGGAGGGCCGTGGCGGTCGGACGAAAAGAGCGTTGCCGTCGCGCTCCGCGGCAGAGATGGAGGCCACGACCATACTGGGCCGCGGTGGAGGAGGCGCGACACCGTCGCGTTGTGCGAAGGCCTGCTAAACCGCGGCGTTGTCACACCGCAGTGGGGGAGACAAGGGCGATCGGTTTTTCCAGCCACTGGTGCGCGCTAAGCAGAATCGGTGCCTAACGCCGGTTCGTATCAGAAACGGGGGTGCGACACCCCCTCCCGTAGCATGGCCAGCCGGGCCACCCTCATCCGGGCCACCCACGTGTCGGGCCGCCCTCAGGCCGACTCGCGTCTTCGGGTCGGGCCGCACCCTCGGGCCGGGCGACCCCTTTTGGCGGGGCCGCTCCCTTGGTTCGGGCTGCCCACTAGGGCCGGGCCGACCACTCAGGCCAGGCCATACCCGCGGACTGGGTCAGACCCTGGTTTAGACCGTGTTTGGCCTGGGTCAGTTCGATTGGGTCAGCCCGGACCCTGACCTGCTATGGCCATTTACCCTTTTTTCCCGTATCATGGGATACAATTATCCGATTGACGAGTCTCCTATGGTGATAGAATTATTAGAGAGAGACAATTCTATTGAAATATCATACTTGAGGTGTGGACATAGTTGGGTTACAGTCAGGTTGGTTTGAACCTAAAAACCAATCAGGCCCCTCGAACAAAAATGCCAATAACTCACAGACCGAGCGTCCGATTGACGTGCCGTCTGTCGCGTTGGGTTATTTATAATGAGACAAAACTATGGGATACATCAACTCAGAACTTCATGGTAGTTGATCTATCGACACTTGGCCTGAGGTGCTGAGCCTCTCGGAATCGAGCATACTATGTGCGGGAACCCTAGGGCTAGCAGTGACTGAGATGATAGGATCCTCCATGGGTTTGACAGAGACGATACTGTACCAGGATCCTCTGTGGCTTCGAAAGAGATGACTTTTGTATCAGGATCCTCCATGGGTTCGACAGCGATGACTACTATACCAGGATCCTCCATGGGTTTGATAGCGATAACTTCTGTACCGGGATCCTCTGTGGGTTCGACAGCGGTGACTACTGTACCAGGATCCTCCATGGTTTCGACAGTGAGGACTACTGTACCAGGATCCCTTGTGGGTTTGACAGTGACGACTTCAGTACCAGGATCGTACATGGGTTCGACAGCACTGATATTGTTCCAGGATCCTACGTGGGTTCAACAAAAGAGATGATTCAGTGGCTACAACTATTCATCTCTACCCCTCTACATAAGATGTATACCTATGTGAGTTCAATCTTGTCTTTCAGTTGATATCATTGAGATGATTGATTTTACTTCCTTTGTGGAACGGGTTGTGCTTGGGCTCGAGAGATGAAGCCAGACTGTGACTGGTAACTTAGGTATATATATGGGAATATACCTAAGTATGGATGATCGATACTTTGTGAATGTATCTTACTACTATGGTTTATCCTTGTTGGATTTTGTGAGAACTTGAGGGTCTAGGGGTCCCTACTGAGTATCCTTATACTCACCCCTATATGGGATTTTCCCAGACCTCATTGTGTTGGATGCAGACGATGGACAATGATGACCGAGGTGGAGTGTACGAGGACTGGACGGTACTCGGAGGTGGACCACACAACATTGTGTAATATTTTTTAAATTTCATAAACTTATAATAATTAATTGTACCGGTATATTCATTAGCAATTAATTTTTAAATATGGGTTTCATTTAAATATTTATTTTTTAATTAGATTCATTTTAATTAATATTCATTTTTTATATTTTAAATATTCTATATAATTAATTACCATTCTATTTTTTAAACATGTTTATAGTCTATTGATTTTTTAGTTATTAAATATCAATATATTTTTTACATTTATTCGATAAATATTATTTATTATTATTTATTCACTATATAAATTTATATTGTTCGACATTTTCTTTATAGTTATTAATTCTTAATACTTATAAGTTTAATACATTTACAATTTATTTACAGTTGTTATATTCATATACATAATTTTACAAGAATATAGTTAATATTTTTATTATATATATATATATATATATTCATCTAAATATGTATATTATTTTCTGTATAATTCATATAACATATATTAGTAGTTTGGATGTACAATTACATTTAACACACACACACACCACACACACTAGCTGAAATGGTAGGCCATAGCCCCCGTAAGGGATAACCCACCCAACATGCCTTATTTATTTAGTACATGGTTTGATGGTCCATTGGGGAATAACCCCATATGACCTAGAGTTCAACTTATCAGCCTAAAAAAACCTTTTTTTCTTACTACATCAATCCATTGATGATTCATTCCTATCTCTAAAACCCTATTATTCTGGTCACCCTATCTGTCTAGAATTACCCCCTACACGCTGTCTCTCGGTGCTAGTCTCCCAAAACTCATCTAATTATTCAACACCTCTCTATTGGCATTGCTTGAAGCTGGCTGTACAGTTTCTTCCATCCCTAGATGATTCGCCTTCAACTCCACTTGTTGTTGCATCCCCATCAAAAAAATTCCAATAAATTCACACACCTAAATATTTGTGATTAACACATATTTGTAAATAAATTATTGCACACACGGATACATATTTTATTTACATAATTTATAATATTTTATTATTTATATACAACTATTTTATCAATTTAATATATTTAATATTTTTTACATTTATGATCTATAAATTTTATTCATTTCATTATTTATTTCAATATATAATATTTATTAGTTTTTGAGATTTATAGAAATTAATTGATTTCTTATATTAACTATTAATTATTAATTTTAATTTTTTTCCCATTTATTCATTTTACAAATTGTCAACTTGATATATTATTTAAATTTTTATCCATTTTTTTTATTTTTTATTAATATTAAATATTTTCAATGTGGTTGTAATTTATATTATTAATTTTTATTAATATTATATTAATTAAAATATTAATTTTTAATAGTATTAATACCCTATATATTATATCACACATAACAATTTTTTTATATTAATTCAATCTAAATATTAATTCTTAATTCAACATCACACATTTTCACAACAACTCATTTAAATTTATTTGACATTATTGTTTAACCAATAATGTTAAATATTTTTTACTTTTCATTATAATTGTATATTTTTTATTATTTCATCTTTTAATATGTTTTTAATTGATTTATTTGTTATATATATATATATATTTATGTTCATTAACATTTATATTTCATGACTTGATTCTAATGTTTTTCATTTAATAAGATTTCATATTCATTTAAATAGATATTCATTTATATTATTTATAATAATGTATGAAAATAATAAATGTTATTCTTTATTTATATTTTATTGATTATTAAAATTTTTTAGTAATTAAATTGAACTCATTTATAATATTCATATTTTTATGATTACATTACATTCAAATATTTATTAACTTAAACTATATTTATAAATTATAATTTCTTATTTATATACATATACTATTAATATTATTTTATTATTTTATTATTGTTTTTATTATCACTATAATGAACTTATTATAAATATATTATTTCATAGTGATAATGTATAATGATCTTAATAAACCTATCTGTCTCATTGGCATATCTTACTATTGATAATGGTGCATCTATGTTAGTGATAATAGTTAGCACTGTAAAAGACATGTTTTATTAGCACAATCTATTTTTTCTCTTGTAAAACCTATCATTATGAAAAAATTATATAAAGTGAAGATAAAAACCATCTCTTATTATTAATTGAACATTAACAAACAAGCCCATTACTCACAAAATTCATGCTCTTATGGAATTTAACATTAACTAATTCTCACCCTCATTTTTTTATATGAGTTTACACTATGAAACCCAATTTTATTTTATTACATATATAAATGATAAATTAAAATTTCATTATTTCAGTGATTTAATTTTTTATAGTGTTTTGATGTGTTCTATGATCCATGATAATCAAATATTCTTGAGAACCACTAATTTGTCGTGCCTCTTACTTCACACTCCCACACCAATCATACCATCTACTATACAATGATCTTTATAGGGAATCATTTTAGTTTTTTATTAACGATTTTACCATTAATTAATACAGAGTATAGATTAAATCATGATAAACCAGGAAACAATCGTACACAATTTTGTCATATAATATGGATATTTTGAACATCTATATCATTTTATTCATATTAATCTATTTTTTGATGATAAAATTTATCCAAAAATGTCTTGTATAATTTAATTTTGACACTCCCCTATCATTTTTTTATAGTAATATGAATAAATATCCCAAAACATTACTTTTTTCCTCTTTTGATATATTTTTTAAATAGAAACCATGAATTTCAAAATAAATCTATTAAAATTTCATTTAGAGAAAACTCTATGTCTTCATAAAGTTATTGAACATATTTTATGGATTCTAATATTTTCTACCTAACATATTTGTTCTACAACCATTGATGTTAATGTTTTATGATTCAATTAAATTTTAAATTATTAAACATGAAATTATGATAAACATAAATTTTATGAAATAATTTTTTCAAATAATTTTTAATTTTTTTATATCTTATGTTACATGAAAAATCTTCTTTAAAAGAAACACATAACACTATTAAAAAATTATTAAATAAAATTATTGTTATAAAATTATTATTCGAATAAAATTAATCAATAGTATTGACTAAATATTTAATATATATGGGTTACCGACACACACACATATATAATGAATATTTTGATACCAATAAAGATGAAATGAAAAAAAAACATTTTAAAATCAAGGATATCAATTTCTGAAAAAACTATATTTATATTCCCATAAATATTGTATTTCATTTAATTAAATAAATAACTTATGGTGAATCGTTTTAAGGATATATATATATATTATATTAAATAATTTTTTATACCATTTATCTTATATGTTTTGTAGATATGAGATAACAATGAATCAAATTTTACACAAAAAAATCATTTTTGTAAAAATATATTTTATCAAATTTCGAACACATATTTTAATATTATTTTTTAACCTTTTAGAAAATTTTATTTGAACATTGAATTTTAAAATTTTAAATCATCATTTAAAATTTATCTAAGTTTTATTTTTTCAAAACATTATTTAAAATAAATATTTTCAATGAATTGTGAAAATACATGTTTTTTGTTATGAATTAACTTTTCCGTTAATGAATTTTACAACATACAAATTATTTTAATATGTTTTTAAAATAAAATTAGTTAAATTATACAAATAATTTAATTCAGGTCATTATAATCAGTTTCACATTGAAATATTCTATTAAAACATTCATTACATTTTAAAATTTATCTTTGGAAAATGAGATTTTCATCTCATCCGTGGGATTAATCATAATTTATATTCTTCCGATAATGTATTTTAAATTTCAAAACATAGAGTATATATTTTGAATAAAAATAATTTATATCAAATAATATGTTCAAATTAATTGTTTTTTCAAAAAATTTAGTAAAGCATATAAAAATTAACAACAATAATAAAAGTTCTATGTAGTTAAACATTTTATATATGCTGGTCATAAAATTAATTTTTTAAAAATACAAGAATTATAATACTTGTTTATTATTTCATATTTTGATTCATTTTTTTGAAGGAATCCAATAAGGAAAATATTAAAAAAAATTAGTGTTTTTAAAATAGATAGATAATTGAGTAATAAATTAAATTTTTAAAAAGAAATTTACAAAAAGTTTAATTTGAGAATAACATTATTCTCTGTATAATATACATACATTTCACACATGGTATGCCTATTGGATTCCAAGATAAATTAAAATTTTCAACCTCAAATTACCAATAAGTGTTATGTACAATTGAACCAATTATTGAATCAATAAGCATTATAAAAATGATAAGGTAAAACATTAACATAAAATTACATTTTTGTAACACTTATATCATAATAATTAAATCCATTATAAATATTTAATGGTAAATAGTATATAAATAATTTCAATCAATAAATTTACATAGAATGAAATTCACTTTTATTTAATAACATTGTTAAAATAAAATGGATAATAATAAATTCATTCTTAATGAAGTAAATTATTAAATATTGGACATCATTCATAAGAACAAGTTCCATCTAGTGTCAATATCCATCCTCATTAAAGTTTAAAACTGATGTGTAGAAACCCAATAAACTAACTCCATCCAACTGATTCATATTATGAGACCTATAGATATATCCAGTGGCTATAAATATTCGATACCCACCTATATATTATTTTTCAAATCCATCCTCAAATATCAAATATAAAATTTAATTCATCAACCACAAGCATCACCATTTAATATCTAAATTAAATAAAGAATCCATAATAACAATATTTCTCAAAGCTATCTAATAAAATTAAATGTAAAAACATATATGTATAAATGATATACTGTTTTATAAATATCTACATCATTAATGTATTTTTGATATATTTGGTATATTTAATGTCCATTGATCAATAAATAGTGAATATATCAAGGAAATTTTAACAACTAAAAAATATTCAACAAAGTGAATTTCGATTCATTCCATGGTCAAAATGATCAAAAATCATATTGAGGATGAATAAGGATGGTATAAATAAACCATATACCTATTGTATTAAGAATAGATATTTTGTTGTTCTTGATTAATAAAAATTCAAGAAAAAGATATCTAAAAACATTTTTGAGGAATATATATTTTTTCATTTTGAAAATAAAATTTTAAAATAAAAATTTTCCTGAACATTTTGAAAATTAATTTATTTTGAAATAAAATTAAAAATATATATAAATTAAAAAGTGAAAAAATTTAGTGGTCATGAAGGATATAAATTCTATTCATGTAGTACACAATGAAACAAATATTCATTTCCCTTTTTCCCATAAAAGTAAAAATGAATTATTTTAAAATGATATAAATAATTTAATAAAAAAGTTAATAAAATAAATGTTCATAATGACTATAACACTTTTTTTAAACGGTTAATATCAATATTTAAACATTTTTTTAAAATTTGTGTTTTATGAAATCAGTTTTAAAACCGAAGATAGAAATAAATTTATATTTTACTATAATCCTTTTTTTCAATCATATTAAATACTAATGATTATTGAAATGATTATATTACTTGAAAATATAATAACTAAACATTTTTATTAAATTTAAATGTTTTTATTATTCAATCGAAAACTAATTTTCTTTGAAATGAATGCATGAATAAAAATTTCGACTAGAATAATACAGTGAAATAAACTCTTACAATGATCATAATACTGCATTTATAATTAACCAATGAATATAATACATCCATAAAATGTAAATAAACACAATAAATAAAAAATAAAAATAATATATAGTCAAAATTCTCTGAAAAAATAATCTTATAATATAAAATATTTCGAAGAATAACTATTAATCAATGAAATGAAAATGAGTTATAATATTTTTTACTACATCATAACTATTATACTAAAACCCCCTTTTAATAAAACATTCAAATTGAAACCTAAAATACCCTGAATAATTAATTAATATTTATATTACATATAAAATGGTCATTATGGAACCATATATATGATATTATGTTCACAATAACAAAATATGATTAAATAAACAGAAATTAAGATGATGTCCCTTACCTAAATATTCCTTTTGATTAAATATTACATAAAATTCAATATAGTTATATTAATAATTTTATTTAATTATTATAAAACAATATTAATATTTATAATATCATATATAATCCCTTAATAACATCTTATCACCAATTCATTTATGACCCTTCACTGTTCATGTTGTTCAACTACTAATAACATCATTTGGTCTTTCATGCTTTGTTAGGAAATTTCATTTTTTTGTGAAAATTATAGTCACATAATACAAAAAATTATAATAATGAAATAATTTTTATAATTTTTTTGTCAATTTTACTTAAAAAATAAATCATAAAGTATGGTAATTAATGATGAAGAATGTCACAATCAAAGAGACGGTAGGTCGTATATACACCGAAGTAAGGTTTCAATTTTCCAAATATCATAATGGTAATAAGTTGATTAATATTTTTCATTAAAAAATAATAATTAAATATTAAATATCATATTATTTCATTTAATATTCTTATATAAATCTTCCATGTTGTGTGGTGATGAAAACATAGTCACATCACTTCTTAGAGGTGATAGTCCACAAGTACTCGAACGATGTAATAATTTTTTTGAATATGAAATAAAATAATATATTATATTTTAATAATGATAGATATTTAATTAATATAATAAATATTTCATTTATATAAACTATATTAATTAAACTTATTCATATTACCCTCCATGTAAAGTGTTACTGAAAGTCGAATCTCATCACTTCGTGAGGCGGTAGTCCCCAATACACACTGACAACATTGTATGATCTCCAACAGAAATGAAATTTAAAATGTATATTTGATATATTGAATCCAAATGTATAATTATTTTATTAATATCATGTATCATCAATATATCTTCCATATTATCCATCTATGATGCGTGGATTTGTAAACATAAATTACATTGTTTTGGAGGAGGTAGTAAACCGTACAGAAAAATGAGGATCTCACAAATCATTAGATAGATGGGGCTATTATTTTAGGATATAAAAATAACATATAAACATATGTGTATATTATTTTATTATTTATTTGGAATATAATCATGAATTAATATTAATTTATTGTGTTGCTGGATGAAATAATATAAAAATACTAATTGATGATGACTAACTTCTTTTCGGGTAGCCTCATTAGGTTTTCACCCAATCCATCCATGGTTAGATTTAATAACAAATTAATCCTTTAGGATGAGTGGATGTATTTTTAACAGACGCATGGGATGGTATTGGAAGCAATTATAGGGATTGATTTTGTAAAAAGATGGGATAATGGGTTGCCTTTTATAAGTTAGGTGAGTGGCACACATTGTAATTTTTGAAAAGAAAAAGGTGGATCCAACATTTTTACCTAAAATAAAAACCATAAATTGAATATTATATATAAATAGATATTATAGTTTTTGAATATGTAAATAAATAAAATTATACTTGTTTTTAGTAATTTAAACACATATGTATTTAGTTTGACACCCTATAAATCCATTTTTTCCTTAACTGAAAAAATTTGTTTTTAGTGTCTTCAATTTTAATATTGGTTTGAAATTAATTATATATTATTATAATATATAATTTATTTTTAATTAAAAATTATAATCCATTATACTAATCTCTCCTCACATAAATTAAATTTATTAATTTCAAATTTATAACACAGATGTGACGAGAAAGAAAGATTTCAATGAGAAAATAATGAAATGTTAATAGTGTTATTATATAAAAATTGAATACAAAAATGATTTCAATGACATAAATTAGATTAATAGATACAAAATTGAAATAATTATTCTTTCAAAGAATAAAAATTTATTTTAATTATTAATTTTTTATATGAAAATATTGTTTTCAATTGACAGTTAGTATTTTTAGTCGTCATCAAGAAATTGAACTAATGAAAAAGATATCAAGATAAAAATAATATATTTTATGATATAGTAAATCAAAAAATTAATTTATTTTTTACAATTATGGTATCTAAATTTGAAAAATTTTAATTTTATATTATGTATTTAACAAGTGATTAAAATGAATTATAGGAAAAAATATGTTTATTTTTTAGAAAAACTTTTCTTTCAATAAAATATTATTATTTTATATATAACAGTTATATGATGATAATATTAATAATTTAGTTATTAAAATTATTTACATAAAATTGACTTCTATATATTAATGTATACTAAATTTTTTTTCATTAAGACGATGGAATTCATGTATCATAAACAATATAAGAGATTAAATTTAATGAAATATATTATGTGGGTAATTTAAGATTAGTATTGTGATTCTTGTACACATTTATATATAATGTTATTATTATATTATTTTGGGTTGTAATATTCTCCCAAACATATATAAATTTTCACAATATAATTTAAGGTTCATTATTGTTATCAAGGGTTTTACAATTGGAAATTTCATTACTGGATAACCTATACTATAAAAGGGTTTATAAAATGTCATCTTCATAAGAGTGAAAATGGAATTACAAAGGACCTAAGGAATAAAAAATAACTATGTCACTTTGTAGTAGAAAAGTAATGGAAATTGAATATTTTCAAATAGATGAAATACTTCATTGATTATTGATAATGATTGCGGTTATTAAAGACAATAAGGTAAATTATTAATAGAATATTAAGGACCAAAAAACAATAAATATGAGATTATTTAAAATACCTTATAATTCATCAAATCCGAAGGTAAAAGGATTACATTTTTCCCAATATTTTTATACAAGATATGTTATTATTAAAATATATTATAATATTGAGGAATATAATTACTTGATATATTTCTATTTTATATCAACATTTTTATCCATGGGTTGTTATTTAATCAATTATCAATTCATATAATTCCCAATGAAATAAATATAAAAAATTAATATTTCTATCCACAATGAACTAAAATTCAATTCATATATATAGAAATTTAAATTATAAAATTTTGTGTCATTCATTAGATATGTATTTATTATTATGAAAAATAGTTTGATCTGGTTACCTAATATGCTTGAATCTATATAAGGCGATTTAGTAAATTAATTTGTAATACATATTCCAATTATATATATAAACCATTTCATAAATAGTTAACCATATATCAATTGCAAATAATTAAGATTAATACAATTAAATTGACAGTAAGTTAATTTATCAAAATTAATGTGTCATTAATCCCTATTCAACATGATATATCTCATAATCATCACCTAGATAACATATAAATACATTAATCATGAATTCTATTAAAAAACGTTAATTAATAGGAATTAAATAAAACCACATTGTGAAAATGAATATTTAAATTTTACATAAGTGAAACACAAAATATTGGAAATATTTCATTAAACCAATAATGTTTTCA
The DNA here is from genome assembly GCA_963277665.1 of Viscum album. Taxonomy (NCBI): domain Eukaryota; kingdom Viridiplantae; phylum Streptophyta; class Magnoliopsida; order Santalales; family Viscaceae; genus Viscum; species Viscum album. The sequence goes on along the minus strand of OY728137.1, from coordinate 1,615,119,228 downwards.
ACTCCATTAGTGATAGTAAATTTTTTTCTTCAACAAATCATTAATTAGTCGCATGGTAGTTAGTAATATCCAATTTAATTTATCAATATAAGTAATATATAAATCATAAAATTATTTTATAAATATCAATAACAAATATTGTTTATATATCCCTCAATCTTGAAATTTCTAAATAAATTTCCTTTTCACAAAATCATTTTTCCCAACCATTGGCACAGTTCAACATAATCTTTCAAATCCTGAATAAAATTTTATTAAAATACAAACCATCAATTTTCACAATTATTATATCCAATATATCCATGATAATATACACAATTTAAATTATTCATGATTCATTACAAAATTACATTAAGGACTCAAAATTTATATGGAAAAACATTAACTTGACCATGACCCGTTAAATTATTTATATATATATTTATTTCACTATTATGAATTTTATTTGTGCAGTTCACCACTACCCTAATGTTTAAGAATAGTGAATTGTAGTTTTTTTATTTCCCATAAAATATCATGTAACGTGGACTTTCTATCAAAACATTTGTGAAGATTCCTTTATTTTTATCTTATACAAGGCTGTTTATTTCTAAAAATATAAAATGTTGGAAAATCAATCATTCCATTATACCATTTATCTTTCATTTCCAAACCATAATCATGTTATATTTAGTCCAATAAAATTATTAATACTTAGTGGTTTATTTAATTATATTTTTACAACATAATATTATGAATTCATATAATGAGAATGTTTGTTAGTTTAGTCACTTGTGAAATAATGGCTTAAACCCATCAATGAAATGATTATTCATACTTACTATATTATGTCCGTTCTATTGGATCCCATTACATATTATTGTTTCCATTTCAAAATGATTGAATACACATGATTATATCACGGAATTTTTATACAGAATCAATAATATGAATAGTTGTTACAAACATATCATAAATTAAAAAATTTATGCATATCTAATTTTTTATTCATGAACATGGTTTCATTATGGATATCTCTATTTTCAAATATATCATTTCATATTGAGAAACATATATAATTTATCATAAAAATATCCCCTAGCGTTTTTAACTAGGTGTTTATTAGGGCCCTTTCTAATTCCGTATATAATGCAATTGTAAAACAAAATGATACTTATTTGGCATTATTACCCCATGGTGTATATGTGCTAGAAATAAATCAACCTGTTGTATATAGAAAGGGGTAAATTTATAGAAAAAACCAAATAAATTTCATGGCCCATCCTCCGGGGCCTGGGCCGTGACTACCCCAATCCCTCCTTCAATATGTTAGGGGCTGGCTACTAGCACCAAAGGCGTAAATCCCTAAATCTAGGAAGGAATTGCCTTTATAACTTGGAAAAACACAACAGAGTACAAGATGGAAAAAACACTAAGTAAAACTATATAACAAAGTGTACTGAAAGTAAAAGGGGGGATGGAAATACAAGCCCAACTGTAAAGTACAAGGAAACAGAAAGTACAACTGATGAAAATAAAAGCTGTTGCTGGGTCGTCCTTCGAGGTTCCTACTTGAAGGGTATGTAAAGATAGCCTCCTCAGTACTCCAAGTTCGTCCGTCCCCTCTGTGTATCATCAGGCCGTATGGTCCACCTCCAAGTACTATCCAGTCCTGGTGCTCTCAGCCTCAGTCAGAGATGTCCGTCAACTGCATCCAACACAATGAAGTGCGGGCATAGCCCGTGTAGGGGTGAGTATAACGATACTCAGTAGGGACCCCGAGACCCTAAAAGTCTCACAATATCCAACAAGGATAAACCATAATGTATGAAATCAAAAAATAACCCCACTTAGGTATATTCCCATACATATACCTGGGTTATCAAGTAATCCATCTCAATCATGAGGTAAACACAAAAGTTACCGACTCAGCTCACACATGCATACAACATTTGTAGAGAGTTAGAGATGATTAGATGTAGACACTAAATCATATATTCTATTGAACCCACACAAGATCCGGGTACAGAAATCAGAGCTGTCGAACCCACATAGGATCCATGAACAGTGAACAGAACTGTCGATCCCACACAAGATCCAGGAATAGTGGCCAGAACTATTGAACCCACATACGATCCAGGAACAGTAGTCAGAGCTATTGAACCCACATAGGATCCATGAATAGCGGTTAGAACTATCGAACCCATACAGGATCCAGGACCAGTAGTCAGAGCTGTCGAACCCACACAAGATCCAGGAACTGCGGTCATAATTGTCGAACCCACACAGGATCTAGGAACAGTAGTCAGAGCTGCCGAGCCCACAGGAGATCTAGGAACAACGTTCTGAACTGTTGAACCCACACAAGATTAAAGAATAGTAGTCAGAGCTATCAAACCCACACATGATCCTAGAACAACATTCAGAACTGTCGAACCCAAACAGTATCTAGGAACAGTAGTCAGAGCTGTCGAAACCACACAGGATCAAGGAACAATAGTCATAACTGTCAAACCCACATAGGATCCAGGAATAGTTGTTAGAGCTGTCAAACCCACATAGGATCTAGGAAAAGTGGTCAGAACTGTTGAACCCACAAAGTATCTAGGAATAGTAGTCAGAGCTATTGAACCTACACAGGATATAAGAACAACAGTCAGAAAAAAGCTAGCACATGGTTTCCACACAAATCACGCTTGATTCTGGGAGGGTCCGTTCCTCAAACCAAGTTTCGATATTTCAACTTCCATGAAGTCCCAAGAAGGAGTATATCAAAGTTATTGCAATGTAATCGAGGTAAAATCCAAACAATTCATGTCCAAGAAATAGAGGACGAGACGACCAAGACATTTACCAAAATGTACACAGCGTGTTGGAAAAAGGTACACGCCATATAGTTAGACCTCGGGTACTACCCGTGTGAAAATGCCTATGTCAAAAGGCTGGTCTTGTAGAAAAGTAAGTACTCTTCATGTGGTATGGTCACACGCTGTGTCAATGAAACTAGGGATGACTCCGTGTACGCTGGCCATGTGCTCGTACATGGCCTCAACCAGTGATCCCCAACCCGTGTAACTGGTACACAGGGTAGCCAGTGTCACTAGCCTTACCTAGCCATGTATTAAGTACATGACCATGTACTTCACCCCGTGTTTGGGTATCCCCAGGATACATGCCGAGTCTCTTGGAGCCGCCTCTACCAAACATAATGAAGAGTACATGTTGTGTCGTTAGATCGTGTAATTCTTCTCGTGTCCGTGTATTTCTCAGAATACACATCGAGTCTTACAAAGCTACCTTTACCAATCTACGTAGAGAGTAAATGCCATGTGACCTCAGCCACATGCCGTGTGATGCATGTCTGGCACCTGTAACCCTAACTGCAGTACTCCCATACTACAGGGTGTGTTCTTCGGAAGTGCACGCCGTGTATTTTGGAATTTTCCAGAAATGACACTTTTGGCCAGCGTACCTCATGTGATTCCCGTTCTTCATTCTGATGGTCTGATCACCACCAAACTATAAAATCTAGGTCACCCCGAAGTTTCGAAATCATTACCGGCATTTTCGGGCCTTTGATCGGCTCTGAAAACACAATATCATTCACCCACTCGAAGAATGGTCGAAGAACAGTCTTCCCGGTCCAGTCTGATCCATCGCTTGCTATCATCATTGCACCTCCACTTGGTCATCGTGATATTGGGTCTTCATTTTGGGATCGTTGCATTACACAACGAACCCTCAATGTTCCATTGTTCATCACCCAAGAAGAACGCGAAGAACACACCACAAGATGTATGACAGAGAAATTGGGCCATGTTAGCTTGGCCTGGTTTCTCCGCATTAGGTTGATAACAAGAGGTTCAAGGGAATAAAAAAACATATGAGAAAAAAGAACAATGTTGATCAAATCAAACACTCCCCTACCATTTTTCATTGATCGTCAACATTGGCGCGAGATGGTGGACATTTACTCATTGTAGATGAACATATCCTATGTTGAAGGAGGTTCCGAAGAAACAAGTCAAAGACGATCCTCACCGGTGTTCTCCGTTGGAATAACACATTCTTCATTTTTCTTTGGTGAGATATTTTCTCCCTAAGCTCTCTCTCCTCTCCCATGTTCCACAGAAATACAAATGCCAACATAAAATAATAGATTAGGTTTATCTATTATTTAATCGTTGGCACAAAATTCAAATGGGTTAATTAATTAGGTTAGCTCCAATTAATTAATTCAAGAATTTGGCACAAAATTAATGTGGAGGGGTGGTGGCACCATTATGTGGGGAGCTCAAGAGGTTTCTCCCCACTTAATTGGGAGGTCAAGAGGTTTTAACCTCGGGTGGTCCCCACCATATTAAACATTAAAAGGAGGTTAGGTTCAGGAGGGCCCTATCACCATAACCTCTCATGGGAGGTTAAGGTGTGGTGGTCCCCGCCTCCAACTTCCACATGGAGGCTTCAACCAACCAAAATAAAAATAAATCTAAAAATTTATTTTTATTTAATTCAATCATTAAAAACCCAAAAAGTATCATCTATTTCTGACCATCTTCCATCAAGATGAAAGTCTTTTTAAGAGAAAATCGGCATTGCGAGTTCTACGGTTCCCTCTTATTTAAATTTCAAGAACTGGTTCAAAAGTTATAAAAAACCGCTCGCATGTTTACTGAACATACCTAAACAAAACTTCAAAAATTGATTCCGAGCACACCGGGCCTCGAAATAACACACTGTTAATTTTATCAGACTCGCAAAATTTCCATGTATTTAAAAAATAATTATCCATGGAAATTTCAGGTCTTTACATTCTCCCCACCTCAGGGATTTACGTCCTTATAAGCCAAAACTCAAACTAAGGGAACAAGTGGGGGTACTGAGCACGCATCTGAGCCTCTTGCTGCCATGTGATCTCCAGGAGGTTCCCATGATGCCAGTAAACACACACTAGAGGTATCGAACATCCACCTAGGTCCCACTCTTGTCGATCCTCAATCTCCACTGGAACCACCGTAAATGTCACCCCATCTTCGACGTCCCACTCTCCATGGTCAGTGATGTGAGACGGGTCATGTACGTATCTCATCAGCAAGGATACATGGAACACATCGTGAACCTGCAGCAACTTAGGTGGATGTTCCAGGAGGTAAGCCACCTTTCCTACTCTAATGAGGACTTGGAAAGGTCTGATTAATCTCAGAGATAACATGCTGCTTCCGAAAATTCTCCATAGTCCTCATCGATGTGAGACCCGTAGAAAGACGTGGTCACCATCCTTGAACTCTAGAGGTCTGTATCTCTTGTCATCATATGACTTTTTCCTGCTCTGTGCAGTATTCATCCGCTCCTGGATGATCTCCACCTTCTTTGTGGTGGCCCATACCATCTCTGGTCCCACTAGTGCTGACTCCCTAGGGTAATTCTAGCAGAAGGGTGATTTGCAAGGTCCCATGCATAATAACTCAAAATGTGCCATCCCAATGGTGGAGTGATAGTTGTTGTTGTATGCCAACTCCAATAAAGGTAAGTAATCCTCCCAGCTGCGACCAAAGTTGAGGACAAAAGCACGCAACTTGCCCTCGAGGGTTTAAATGGTCCGCTCAGTCTGGACATCTGTCTGAGGATGGAAGGCCATGCTCGGACGAAGCTACATCCCGAAAGCCTCCTACAACCCCATCCATAGCCGGGAAGTAAACTATGCATCACGATCAGAAACAATATAAGAAGGTACTCCATGTATCCACACAATCTCCTGCCCATAGAGGCCTCCCAAGCTCTCTACTGAGCCCTGCTCTTTGATCGGTAGGAAGTGGGCCAACATGGTCAGTAAGTCGACGATCACCCAAATCGAGTCGTGACCCCTGGATGTAAATGGAAGTCATGTTATTAAGTCCATGGATATCCCATCCCACATCCACTCTGAGACCCTTAAAGGCTGAACCAAGCCTGCTGGTATGTGGTGTTATACCTTCACTTGCTGACAAGTGTGGCACCGAGAGACAAAATCTACAACTGCCTTCTTCATCCCCGGCCACCAGTGTTATCGCCAGAGATCTTGGTACATATTATCCACTCTTGGATGTACCACAAGAGGGGATGTGTGGAACTCCCACAAAAATTCCTCTTGAAGTGACACTAGCACCATAGTACATCCTATAAAGAGGATGACGTGCTCCCCACCATCGGAAAATCCATCAGCTGCCTGCCCTATGGATATCTAAGCACGTCGTGTCTCACAGTCAGTGTTCCCACGCTGCGCCTCCCCGACTCACTAAAGGAGTGGGGGTTTGACTGTGAGAGACTATAGGAAAGTTTCTCTATCTCTATCCAAAAAGGATATCTGCAAAGCGACTAGATACTCGGTCACTTCTCTTAAAAGCTGTATACCAAAACTCTTGTGAGTGAATCTACAACAATGTTCCCCTTCCTAGGATTATAGACTCTCTCGAAGTCATAGTCCTAGAGGAACTCAAGCCAACATCACTATCTCAGGTTCAGGTCCTTCTGAGAGAAGATATTCCTGAGACTCTTGTGATCATAGTACACTGTAAAACGCTCTCCAATCAGATAGTGTCACTACATCTTCAAGGCGAAGACCACTGCTGATAACTCCAGGTCATGGGTAGCAAAGTTCTGCTCATGTTGTCTTAGCTATCAAGAACCATATGTGATAATTGCTTGATCATGCATCATAACACACCTGATTTCGGTCCCTGATGCATCGCAGTAGACTACGTACCCTACGCCTTCCTCTGGAATCCTCAAGATGTGGGCACTAGTCAGCCTCAGCCTCTGATCTAGAAAGCTCTACTAGCATCAATCCGACCACACAAAGGGTTCCCCCTTCTTCGTTAAAGATGACAGTGGTGCTGCAACTCTGGAGAAGTCTGGAACGGATCTCTGGTAGTAACCAGCCAAACCAAGGAAACTCTGTACCTCTGTCACACTCCTAGGTGGATCCCAAGAAAGTACCGCTCCAATCTTCGCTGGATCCACTGAAAATCCAGCCTCCGAGATGACATGTCCCAGAAAGTGAACCTCTCAGATCCAAAATTGGCACTTCAAGAGATTACCATAAAACTGGTGCTCTCGGAGTGTGTCCAGTACTACCTACAAATGGTAGGCATGCTCCTCATCAGTAGTCAAGTAGATCAGAAAGTCATCGATGGAGACTACGACAAAGCGATCAAGGTATGGCTAGAAAATCTTGTTTATGTGTCCCCTGAACATTTTTGGAGTGTTGGTTACACCGAAATGCATAATCAATAACTCTTAGTGGCCATACCTAAACCTGAAGGCCATCTTCTGCACATCCTCGTCTCAAAATCTGTGCTTGTGATAGCCTAATTTGAGGTCTATCTTCGAGAACCACCGTGGTCCCTTTAGCTGATCAAAGAGGTCATCAATCCTCAAAAGTGGGTACTTGTTCTTCACAGTAACCTGGTTCAGGCGATGGTAGTCAAAACAAATCCTCAATATCCCATCCACCTTCTTGGAAAACAGAATTAGGGCTCTTTAGGGAGAAATACTGGGTTGAATGAATCCCTTCCACTACAAGTCCTGTAGTTGTACCCGCTGCTAGCGAAGCTCTGCAGGAGCCATCCAATATGCTGGTGTAGATATCAGTGATTTCATGAGGTATAGGTCAATGTAGAAGTCCACCTCTATGCAAAAAGGTAGACCTGGGACATAATTGGGGAAAACATCCATGTGATGGTCCACCACTACAGGATAAGTCAGAGTTTTCACATCAACTGCCACAAGGGTAAGGCTAGACAACTGATGAGTGATTGGATGCACCCTCCTCTGGGTAAGTATTTCCTATGATGTAAAGGCTTTCTTCTCACCAGTTAAGGTAATACTGGTCCCATCCATGCACACACACCACACATTGCGCCTAATATAGTCTATCAGAGCATGGATTGTAGATAACCATTCCATATCCAAGATGATGTCATAAGGCCTCAACGCTGCTACTAGAAGATCCCAGCCAAAGCTCTAGCCTCCTAGAGTAATCTCACACTACTGACACCAGTGCGTAATCTTCGAATCCGCTCTCGTAAGATTATCTAGCCATAATGATTGAGCCAAAGGCTCCATCAGAATCTCCAATCCCTGAACGAAGGTAGTGGAAATGAAAGAGTGACTGGAACCTGTGTCTATAAGAACTACAACTATGGTGAAGTAGACACAGATCATACCTTGAATCATCTCCAGAGCGCCATGATCGTTAGCCTCAACTTCCAGGAGATGAGATATCTCTTTTCCATCTGCTCCCTGCGGTCGGGGTGGAACTTCTAATTGTGGTGGCGGTAACACCTCAAAACGTTGTCCACCGCCAGCTTCACGGCCATCTCCTCTGCCACGTCCACCTGATCCCTGCGAACCGAATCGATAGAACCTCTGCCTCTGCCTGCGAGGTCCATCACCTATCTTCTGATCATCTAAATGACGAGTTGGATAGTCACGAGCCATGTGACCCTGCCCACTGCATGAGTAACACAACCCGCTCTTGGCATGTCTGGCTCTGTCTCCTGTGCCCCGCACAACTGAACCTGAGTCATGAGGTCGTCCACCCGTGGGTTTGGTCCTCTTGGACATCTGTGACATCTATATGCTACCTGCTACAGAAGACTTTGCTACATGTAGACTAGTGGTGGATCTCACTATAGGAGACTGCTCAGCAAGGAAACTCTCCAATGGGAGGGCTCTCTCTAGCACCCCACCTGCGTTGAGGTGCTAATTGAGATCATCGATGCCCTGATCTCTCACATGAGACCATGATCAAAGGTTCAGGCCATAGATAATGGGTCCCACACTATATCTGTGGAGTAGTGCAAAAGGTCCGTGAATCTCCCTGAGTACTGTGCCACCGTCATGCTGCGCTGCTGCAGATAACGTAGCTCTTGTATCTTCACAACACGTAGGGTGGCTAGGACAAAATCTACCTGAAAAATGCTCTCGAAGTCTACCCATAGATGTGTCGCCTCGTCATGCAACTAGAGCATTAGGCTCCACCATCTGACTACTGCTTCCTGAATGAGACTCTTGGAAAGGATCACCATAAGTTCGGCTAGTGTCCCTACCAGTATAAAGACTCTCACCACAGCATCCATCCAATCCTCAGCTGCCAGCGGGTCCATCTCACTTTTGAATCTGGGAAACCTCTAGCGCTGGAACACATGCAGTGCACTCAAGTAGTGTGCACTCTCTGCTGCTGGGGTTGGTGGCATCAATGACCCAACATCGAGTGGTACCGCTGGTGCCTCAACTTGAAAAGGGTCCCACACTGAGGCCTCAACGCTCGGTGGTCTATCTGTGCATACTACTCTCAGAACCCTAGCTGGATGTCTGCCTCGAGGAATCCTAAAATAAACATGTGTACCACGGTCAAAAAGTTATACCTGGTTTGCTGACTCAATATATCACAAAGAAAACTCTTGAAAACACACACACAATCAGTGTTTTCATGCAATGAGTAGGAAATCAGAAGTCAGGGTACTCGTGTATGGATATGTCGGCCACCACACCAACACTGGATTCCCAAAAATGATAAACAAACTCACTACACTTAACACTAATTCCATTAAAAAAATATCAGAGTCCAATGTTCTATGGTAGAACCAACTCCTCTGATAACAATTTGTCATGACCCGTCCCCTGGGTCCTGTGCTGTGACTAACCCAAGCCTACCTTACATAGGCCAGGGGATGGAGACTATAACCAAAGACATAAATCCCTAAAACTAGGAAGGCATTGCCTTTATAACCTGGAAAAACACATTAGAGTACAAGATAGAAGAAAAACACTACGTAAAACTGTATAACAAAGTGTAGTGAAAGTAAAAGAGGGGTTGGAAATACAAGTCCAACTGTAAAGCATAAGGAAATGGAAAGTACAAATGAACAAAAGAAAAGCTTCCACTGGGTCATCCTCTGAGGTTACTACCTGAAGGGTAGGTACAGATCACCTCCTCATCACTCAAGGTCCGTCCGTATCCTCCATGTATCATCACGCTGTATGATCCACCTTCGGGTACTATTTGGTCCTAGTGCTCTCAGCCACAGTCAGTGTTGTCCGTCGACTGCATGCAACACAACGAGGTGCATGTATAGCCCGTGCATGGGTGAGTATAACGATACTCAGTAGGGACCACGAGACCCTCAGGTATCACAAATTCCAAAAAGGATAAACCAAAAGGTATGAAATCAATAGATAAACCCACTTAGGTATATACCTATACATATACCTAAGTTGTCAAGTAATCCATCTCAATCATGAGGTAAACACAAAAGTTACCAACTCATCTCACACATGTATAAAAATTTTGTAGAGAGTTAGAGAAAGTTAGATGTAGCCACTAAATCATCTATTCTGTCGAACCCACAGAGGATCCAGGAACAACAGTCAGATTTGTCGAACCCACAAAAAATCTAGGAAGAATAGTCAGAGCTGTCGAACCCACACAGGATATCGGAACATCGGTTATAACTGTCAAACCCACATAGTATCTAGGAATAGTAGTCATAGATGTCGAACCCCCACAGGATCCAGGAACTATGGTCAAAACTGTCGAACCCACACAGGATCCAAGAACAGTAGTCAGAGCTATCGAACCCACACATGATCCATGAATATCGGTCAAAACTATCGAACCCACACAAGATCCAGGAACAATAGTCAGATCTGTTGAACCCACACAGGATCCAAGAACAGTGGTCAGAACTGTCGAACCCACCCAGGATCCAGGAACAGTAGTCAGAGCTGTCGAACCATCACATGATCTAGGAACATTAGTCAGAACTGTCGAACCCACACATGATCCAGGAATAATAATCAGAGCTCTCAAACCCAAACAGGATCTAGGAATAATGATCTGAACTGTCGAACCCATATAGGATCCAGGAATAGTATTCATAGATATCAAACCCACACAAGATGTAGGAACTGCAGTCAGAAAATAGCTAGCCAAACGTTTTCTACACAAAGCACACTTGATTCCGGGAGGGTATTCTCCTCATGCCAAGTTTTGAATCATCAACTAACACGAAGTCCCACGAAGGAGTATCTCAAAGGTCCTGCCATGTCATAGAGGGAAAAATAAACAATTTATGTCCAAGACACAGAGGACGATACAACCAAGCCATTTACCAAAAAGTACATGGCCTGTTGAAATATGGTACATGCCATGTAGTCAGACCACGGGTACTGCCTGTGTGCAATGACCCGGGTCGAAAGGCTGGTCATATAGAAAACTAAGTACATGGTGTGTGGTATGGTTACAAGTCGTGTCCAAAAAACTGGGGTCGACTCCGTGTATGGTGGTCATGTGCCTGTACACGTTCTCAACCCGTTTTCTCCAACCCATGTAACTTGTACATAGGGTAGCCTGTGTAATTGGCCTTGACTGGCCGTGTGGTGGAGTACTTTCACGTGTAATTCAACTCGTGTCTGTGTATCTCCAAGATACACTCCAAGTCTCTCATATCATCCTCTACCAAACTGAGTGAAGAGTACACACCGTGTCTCTAGTCTATGTAATTCTTCTCGTGTCTGTGTATTTCTCAGAATACATGCTGAGTTTCGCGAAGCAACCTCTGCAAAGATACGTAGAGAGTACACGCCATGTGACCTGGGTCACACGCCGTGTGATACTTTTTTGATACCCATAAACTTAACCACGGTATGCCCATACTACATGGTGTGTTCTTTGGAAGCACACGCTGTGTAATCTGGAATTTTCCTGAAACGAAGCTTCTGGCCAGCGCACCTCCCGTGATTCATGTTTTTCATTTGGACGGTCCGATCGCCACGAAACTACAGACTCTAGGTCACGCCATAGTTCTGAAATCACTACCAGCATTTTCGGGCCCCTGATTGGTTCTAAATACACATTATGATTCACCCTCTCGAAGAATGGTTGAAGAATGGTCTTCCCGGTCCAGTCTGATCCGTCACCCGCTATCGTCGTCACACCTCCGCTAGGTCGTCATGATGTTAAGTCTTCAATTTGGGATCATTGTATCACAAAATGAAGCCACAAAATTCCATTTTTCAACACCCAAGAAGAACGCGAAGAACACATGACACGAAGTACGATGGAGAAATCAGACCATGTTAGTCTGGCCTGATCTCTCCACATTTGTCTGATAACAAGAAGTTCAAGGGAATAAAACAACTTATGAGAAAAAAGAACAAAGTTGATCAAATAAAACACTCCCCTACCTGTGTTTATTGATCTTCGACGTTGGCACGAGAAGGAGTATGTCGATTCATTATAGATGAATACATCCTACAAAAAAGGAGGATGTGAAGAAGAAAGTTGAAATGATCATCACCGACGTTCTTCGTTGGAATAACGTGTTCTTCGTTCTTCATTGGCGAGATATTTTCTCCCTAATATCTATCTCCTCGTCCATCTTCCACCAAAAGACAAATTCTAACCCAAAATAATAGATTATGTTTATCTATTATTTAATCTTTGGCACAAAATTCCAATGAGTTAATTAATTAGGTTACCTCCATTTAATTAATTCAAGAGGTTGACACAAAATTAATGTGGAGGGGTGGTGGCACCATTAAGTGGGGAGCATAAGAGGTTTCTCCCCACTTAATATGAATTTCAAGAGGTTTTAACCTCGGGTGGTCCCCACCATATTAAACATGAATAAGAGGTTAGGTTCGGGTGGGCCACACCACCATAACCTCTCATGGGAGGTTAAGGAGTAGTAGTCCACACCTCCAACTTCTATATGGAGGCTTCAACCAACCAAATTTAAAATAAAGCTACAACATTATTTTTATTTAATTCATTTATTAAAAACCCAAAAACTATCATTTATTTCTAACCATCTTCCTTTGAGGTGAAATTATTCTTAAGTGAAAATCAGCGTTACGAGTTCAACAGTGACCTCATATTTCAATTTCGATCACCAGTTCAAAAATTCTATAAAAAACCTACTCGTACGTTTACTGAATGTACCCGAAAAAGACTTCATAAATTGATTTCAGGCACACCGGGACTCAGAATCACATACCGTTAATTTTTTCATACTCGTAATATTCCCATGTATTTAAGAAAAAACATTTCCACAGAAATTCTGGGTCTTTACAATAAACACTTAATAACACAAACCATTATCATATTATTATATAATTGTACTTAATGTCATTCATAATGTTATTTAATATGATATATGTTTCCATAAACAGTTCTACAATTATTTCAGCTAATCATTTTTAATACTAAGATTAATGACCCAAAATTTAGCTTCCAAGATCCAATGGCTTTATTTTTAACATTGAGATTATATAGATAAAATTTTACCTTGGATGTAATTAATAGTGTAGTAGTATTAATAATATACATACATACTTCTTCCTTACATTACATTTGAATACCCAAATTAAAACAATTTTTTTTAGAATAACATTGTTCTCTCGATAATATCATTGCATATAAATCATGATACACATAACGTATTTAGGGGAAGTAATATGAATAATGGTGATCACAACTACTCGGTAAGGGTAATTTGAAAAAGATATAATAATGATTCAATACCTATATTATAAAACTGAATGGTATGTAAATGAAGACACATTCCATTTAAGTAACATTAATATCATGATATGATAATAAATAATCAACACAGAACTTACAATAATGGAACATATATTCTATTTAATCAATAAAATAATAATGAAACAATTTCAATTATAATATTATTGTGTAAATACCAATGGTAATAATAATTTAATTTTTAATTAAGATGATTCTTATCTATTGGATATCACATATCAGGAACATGATAATTATTCTATCACTGTATATCCTTACAATAGTTTAAAACAGCTGGGTAGAAACTCATTTAACTAAGAATATCCAACTAATTCATTCCATGAGACCAAAAAATTATTCTAAGGGCTATTTATAACATGGGACCAGATAAATATGTATGTCCAAATCATTCCACATATATTGAATAATCGATTTAATTCAGTAAAAAATTGACTTAACATTAACTATCCATGTTTAAAAATTAATACAGACTATCAATATTTCCCCAACCATTAAAATAAAAATCAAAACAAAATACCATAAATATATGAAATATATTTTTTATGAAATAAAAATATATATGGAAATAAATATAAATTTTGATGTGAAATTTTGAACCTAATTATCAATGGAAATTGAATATTTAAAGGTAAAATTGATGAATACAAAAAAATCATAAAATCGTTTCTTGAAAAAATCCTTGGTCAATATGATCATAAAAAATCTATAAGATGAATAAGGATTGTTTCAATACATAATATATCAATTAGAGTCAGAATAAATCATTTTCTTCAACTATTAATCTAAATAAAATAATAATATCATCAAAAAATTCTAGAAGAATGAAAATTTTAATATTAAAACTCAGAATTTATAATGAATATCATATAAAATTGTTTAAAAAACTGTTTATTTAAAATAATAATAGAAAAATACAAAGGGTGAATTAAAACATGTGAGTGGTCATGATGTAAGAAAATTAATTTCATGTTGTACATGATAATGAAAATATTTCTTTCACTTTTAAAATCCAAAAGGATAATGTTTTAAAAAATTCATGAAGATCCATTTCAAAAAAATTAGGTTGAAAAAATATGTACAAATATCTTTAATGAATCGATTTTAAAACTATAGAACAATTTGAAATCATTTTTTTAAATTATGGGGTTTGTGAAGAATAATTTTTGACCGAATTTTAATTAAATATAATTTTATTAAAAAAATTTAGGAATAAATTTTATTACCAATGTATAGTTAAATGGAATTATTAAATGAAGATTTCATGACTAAATAGGGGATATGAATATGAAATTGGTTTCTTGTAAAATGATTAAATAATTTCAATTAGTTGAAATTAAAGAATTTATAATCTCGATTAGAGGGAGACAATGAAATAATCACTTAAAAATATCATAAAATTGAATTCAGGACAAAGAAATGAATTGATTATGTTTATAAAAAGTAAATCATACTAAATTGTGGGTAAATATTACAACAAAAATAAAAAAATAATTACATAATTAATATAATATTTTCCAAGAGAAAGTTATATTAATATAAGCCAATGAAATTAAAATTGAGTTATAAAATTCTTTACCACTAGGTAAATTTTATTTCAAAACACACTTACATGAAATATTTTAAATTGAAACTTTAAATAAAAGGAATTAAAAGGAATATATATTATTACATTTCAATGAGTTAGTATGTACAACATATATAAGAAACTAATTTCACACTAAATAAATATGCCTTAATGAAAGAAAATTGAGCTGATGAACCTTCTCTCACGCTTCATTTCAGTTGAATGTTATTTAACATATTATATAGTTGATTTAAATATTTTATTTATACCAATGAAAAATATTTACACTGATAATTTTATATATGTTCTTTTTATAATATATTATCATATGATTATTAACAAATATTCATTGTTCTCAATGATTCATTTTTAAATTGCTTTTCTTTCTCATTCGTGATTTGTTATGAATGATTTGGTTCCTGTGCATGATAGATTGTAAGATCATATCTAGCATAATAATATGAGATAATTAACATGTCATTATATAAATATTAATTTTAAAACTAGTCATTATATATGCTTATGAGAGATGAAGTAATTTATAATCATGGAGATGGTAGGTTATACATACACATGAATAATGTTTCAATATTCCAATGACCATCATAAAATGAATGTAAATAATATTTTTATTACATAGAATGATAATAATATTTCATATTTCATATTAATTTTTTCAATATATAGATACATTTAATTATTATTTTTGGATGATGAATGAGGATGCACATGGCTTTGTTAAGGTTACAGTCCACCAATACATGAATGATTTTATCATTTATCATTGTAAGAATTAATATTATATATTATCTGTTAAAAATTATAAATAGGTCACTAATATCATAATAACTTCATTTATATCACTAAAATTATTTTTCAATATAGATATTTTGTTCCATGTAAATCGTAAGTGAAATATGAATCACATCACCTTGTGACGTGATAGTCCGTTGTACACATGAGAAATTATAACGTATCTCTTATAGAATGGAAATTTAATATTTTATATATGATATAATGAATATAAATATCTAATTAGGTTTATAATACCATTTATATAGTTTTTATAGATCATAATACCCAACTGTGATATGTGGTAATGGAAAAATGGTTGACATCATTTCGTATTGTAGTAGTCCCCCATATTTGAAAACCATTTTATTAATATTCGGATTTAGTTAGTTAATTGAATTAAAATAAAAAAATATATAAATACGTATAATATAATAACATTATTATATCCGAATGGTTTCATAAAAATTTATTTATTTTTTGTAATAAATAATATTTGAATGATTTTAATAATGTTACTTCTTATTTGGGAAACCTCTATACATTTTCACCATATATTTCTAAAACTCTCTTTCTACCCATGATATAGATTATATGATGATGGGAGGGATGTTGGAATGTGATTTAAGTTGGTAATTTTATTAATATAATTTTTATAAGGTGGTATTAAGAGAGTATAGGTGGTGGCATTTTATGATAGAGTTAAGTGGCAGACATTTTAAATTTATGAAATAATAGGCGTACCAATATTCTCCAGATTGAAAAATTGTCCAAAATAAAGTATTTTGGATATTTTGGAATGATATTGTCATTATATTACTATAAAAGATATCTTATACTAGTTGTTATGATATTTAATCATCTATCATTTTTTTAACCCTATGTAAACCGATTTTTATCTAAAACTCTGTAATTAATTAGTATTGTTTTCAAAATTAATTTTCATGAAATATTAATTTGAAATTAGTATGTAATATAAAATATGATGATTGAAAAACCTTAATCCATTTACCAAAAATTACATTCACATAGTTTGAAAAAGTAATTTTAAAATAAATCACGTTGGCATGATGAGATTTCATGTCTTTAATGATAATTTTTTAAAAGATTAAATATTTTTCAAATAATTATTCCATATTAAAATGATTAAAATTACCCAAAAAAGAATAATTATTAAAAACTAATCAAAATTTATTTTAAAATTAGATCAAATGGATTGAATCTTTATAAATAATTCAAATTAAAAGGTATTGTTCAATTAAAATTCAGTATTTTTACTAATAATAAAAAGATGAAATTTTTTAAGAAAAATACCAAAAAATAAATTGAAGATAATTTTGATATGAAAATTAATAAAATAAATTTATTTTTACGAAATAAAATTCATAATGTTGGAAAGAAATAATTTCGAATTATATGAACAATGTTTTATTAAACCACCTTTTAGAAAATAATCTTGTTTATAGATAATTGTTTTTATAACAAATGATTATTCATATATATATAATCAATATACATCCATATGATTCTATATTTAGTTAATATTACTCTTACCCTCCAATATAAACTTTATTTTTTAAAATCAGACTATGTTACAGTTTATTTAGAATCACAATTTCATGTTTCACTAGATATTAATGATATTAAATTTAAGGAAATATATATCAGGGGTTATTTCATCATGGTGTTTCATGTAATACACTCTCTAAAATATAATTTTATTATTTTATAATCAAGGGGATTTAAATTATCCCCACGTTAAATTCATTATTACAATCAATTTAATGTTCATCTTTTAAATTAAGGCATTGTAATTTGGAAATACTATTGTAAAAAACATCAATCCAATTTTTTTTGAGGTTATTGACATGAATTGGTCACCCAATTCAAGCCCATAAAATTGTTTTAAATAAAATTATTTAATATAGGAAACTAGAGGATTAATTACATTACACCGTCAATAAATTATAGAAATAATGATTGAAACAATATGAAAAAACAGATATGGAACATGCTTCCCCTCTACTCAAAGAAATGCATATACCACAGTAAACAACATCATTTAAAGATGTGACAAGTCCAAATTAGCATCCATTAGTAATTCTTACTAAAAAAGTGCCTTCACCACCTCCCAAACTCTTATCAATGGTTGTAGGATTTGTTGTGAATCATATTCATAGGAACAATCCATTCTAATGAACAAAAATTACTTCCTGCATTCATGTTACCATTCCAAAAAAGAAAACATAGTCTTCCTGAACAAAAATCTCATAATGAGTGAATCTTTAGTGACATCCACAAAAAGGCAGAAATATCAACCATAAAATCTGTGCCAAAAGGATTGCTCAAAATAGAAGGAGATCCACCTATCGAGAGCTATATTAAAATTTCATTGCAAAGGGATATTAACGATGATGATGTTTGCGTATTTTTTATATTCTTAAACAATATTTATGAACGTCCTCTTTCTAATATCAATTTATGTATCAACTGTTATCTCACAATTTCTTACTATCGAAATACAGAATTATCCTTCTCTTCCATTTATAAGTTAAGAAAATTTTGAAAATCCATCTTCCCCTTGATTTGATAAGTATCAAAATAAGAAGGGTAATTTTCAATATCCTCACTATATGAATCATCTAAATCAGTAAATTATTAGTTTGAGGAAGCATCAGAGGTAGCGAGTGAATTTACAATAGGGTGGGGTGTGGGGGTAGTGTGTTTTGTTCCTTTATGCTGGCAACTAGGTAATGCATAACAATTATTCACTCAATATTGGTATTTTATCTACATTTCTAAGTGATATAGTACTATGAGAAATGAAACCATCAGATTCAATCTTTTATTTTTATTTCAATTTCTAGAACTCGACTTTAAAAAATCCTCTTGAAATAAGAATGATTTAGAAAGCACAACTTGCACAGATTCTTCAAATTCAAGATTCACATTCTCTTTTCCTCTATATATAGATTTTATATCCTCATATATGGATGGTTGAGTAATGGGTATATATTGATTTTATTTCATAGAAGTTCTGTGATTGTGAGAGATTTCTCTATCACATAAATTAGATATCTTATTTGGGCCAAAAGAGTTCATGAAATTGGAAATAATGGTTGGCTTATCTATTTGGGAAACAATGGCAGTTTAAAAGCTTCCTTTTCCACCCAAATTGTTTTGGAGATAGGGGGAGGGGGTGTTGTGGAGTATTTCATTCATACTTACATTCATTCAAAGAGTCAACAACTCTTGAACATTTTTTTGCTGAAATTTGGTATATTTTTAAATATCACTTCTTGTATGAATCCGTTATCCCCACATTGAATCTATAATCATGAAGTAAATCATTGCAATATAACAATTTCAGTACAAATGCTCTCAAATGAGGGCCATGATAAGTTAAATGTGGAAGATTCAAGATTTATGAGTTGAAAAAATAGACTTGAAATTGATGTTAAGGAATTCTTCATGAAAATATGAAGAGGAAAATTTGAGAACTCAAGCCATATAGGATCAATAGGGCATTCAGAATCAAAATGAAAATCTAGATAAAATTTTATAACTTTTATTACACAACCCCCAATAGAATAATAAACTCGAGTCCAAAATCTATAATACTAATCATCCACTGAAAATAGGAAAAAGGACATGAAAATAGTTCTATAATCCTAAGTGAGTATTAGAAAATCCATTACTTTCTAGGGGTTTTCATTAAAAATGTAGAGAGGGTCATTGTTTGAAAAAAATACCCACTAAAGAAACCTTCACACCTAATGAATGAAATTGAACCTCATATTTTGAGAAAAAAATCGATGATAGACCTCAGTGATTGAAAATTATGGTTTCAATGTACTCATAGGCCTTTGTAGGAGCATGACATGTGATGACATCTGTGAAGGATATTGCAACATGGGTTCTGTATTCGGTGATGTTAGGGTTTTTTCCATGGTCTTCCGAGGGTGGAGTCTCCCATGCAGTATTCATTACACACAAAAATACCCTCAATCAAGCCTAATCCTTAATGTTTTAATAAAATATCCTCTTAAAAAAGGGGAATGGGGATGGAAAATATTCATATGGAATAACATATAAGATTTATTTTATATAGGATAACATTGGTTCAAGGTGACAATGTGGAAATTGAAGAAAAATTTAAATAAATAAAGATAATGGTAGGGTTTATTGATCGGATGAATTTAAATGATCAATGGAATGTTAAGGACATAAAAAACCTAAATATGTTATCATTTAATAGATTATACGATTCACCAAATATGAACTTAATATTATAAAATATACTGTTCAATATAATTTTCGAAATAATGGATAAATATTTTATTAACTATGAATAATATAAAATATAAATACTTAATGCATTTATATTTCATAAGAAAAATTTCATCAATTGCATATACATCGATAAATATAGAATTCCTCAGTTACTCTGAGAAATTAATATCCAAAAAAGAATATTTTTTATATATCAATTGATAAAATTTAATGTATTGTAATATTCACTGATGATTTTTCATTCATTACCTAAATCTCTAATTATTATTATTTTAGGATTTTTAGTACAGTTTATCTAATATGCATGAATATATATATAGTGATGTAATACCTTAATATCTAATATGTTAACCAATATTAATCAAATGACATTTAATAAATTTTATCCTTTTGGACCTTCCAATACTATATTATCCATAACACAATAAATAATGTCACTATCTTTCAAAAATGAACTTATCATTAATCCCCAAAAAATAAAATGCATATCATAATCATCACATAGATAACATTTGAATACCTATATCATGTATTCTATTTAAACTTGTCAATAAAATTAATCAATATAAAACTATATTAAAATCATGAATTCTACCTTATTATTTATCTCGAACATAAAATAATGCATATATTTAAAATATTTTTAGAAGATGTAAACTCCATCAATGATAGTAAATTTTTTTCCCAAAAATAATTATTCATTCCAAAGGTAGTCATTAATATTAAATTTACATATTTAATATCAATCATCACATTATCCAAAAATATTTTTTTTTCAAAATACACAACATATTAATTATAATATTTCCCTAATTATTTTTTTATAATAAAGGTCAAATTTCTACTGTATCATTTTTCTTGGTCATTAGTACAACTCAACATTCTCTTTCAAATAATTAATGAAAAATTACTTTTATATAATCCTTATTCTTTTTTTTAATTCTTATAACCATGATATTGTTGGTTAAATTTTCAAATAAAATATTTCTTGAATACCATAATAATAACATAAACAATTACACGTGATCTATTTCAATAGTATAATCTTGACCATTATCCACTTACTTATTTTTAGCTATATTAATTTTTCATAGGAGATTTTACACTATATAGGGCCTAATATACATATATTTGAATCAATTTATGTGATTTTTTTATTTCCCTTCCAGTATCAATCATAGTGGTTCCCTATTAACTTATATAAAACTATAATACCTCATAAGAAACAACCAGAGTGTTTCATTAAACAATAATATTAAGTTGGAATTTCATTCTTTACCAAATTCCCATTATATGTATTTTTCCAAGGATATTCTTAATATATTACTTACAAAAGAATCCACATTACTTATATAATCTTTTCTCTATATTTTCCTCACATGATAATATATACTCATATGTTGTTATTTTTTTTGTAAATTAGTTCCCATCAAATAATTGTATTCATCCCATCAATGAAAAAATGATACTTACATAATGAATTTAATATATTAATGTGGTTTCCATATTTTATCCTAGGAATCATTTCAAAATGATGGAATACACTATGTTTTATCTTAACATTTTGGAACATAGTGTATAGTATAATTTTTTTTAAAATAAATAACATAAATTTAAAAAATATATATAAATCTAGTCATAATAGTGATCATGGTTTCATTGGGGATACATATTTTTTTTTAAATATTTCATAATAGATTGTAATGAAAATGAGAATTATTTTATGAATAACCAATGTGAGTTTCCAAACAGGTGGGTTGTGAGTCAATATTTTAGCACTAGGGGATGATCAGGTCAGGGTCAATATACCCTTTTCGTACTATTTTTTCATGGTCGATATGTGTAAGAACCAAAAAAACGTTTAATATCCATTAAGGGATGTATTTATGTGAAAAAAACATAATCCATTTCTTAAAATTTTTTAGTATATTATTTTATATATACCATTAATTTGAATCGTAGGATTATTCTCCCTAATGTGTTATTTTCTAATTATAATTCCTTATTATTATAATAAGTTTACACTAATACAAACTACAAATACCCTAACCTATATAGCTTATATCTATTGTCTTTATTTATTAAATTAGAATAATATATGTGGAATCACATTTTGATGACCAAAATTGTATAGTACTCTTGGTAAACTATATAGATTCTCAAGTCTTAAATTTAAATTGAATAAAAGTGAAACATATTTTTTCCATGGATTACATTATTCCGTATATCATATAATTTCTCTTTATTAATGGTACACTATATATATTAATGGGTAATGAAACAAAATAAGTGTGAGAAAAAAGATTTGTTTTGGTAAATTACAATAGAATCTATCATGAATCAGAAAGGATAATAGAAATTTCAATCTAAATAACTTAACCCACAAGACATTTTTGTAACAATTATATCATTAAATGATAATAAATAATCAATATGGAAAAGTTAAATAACTAAATAGATATTCCATATAGTAATAAATATATAATGAGATACATCAATATATAATATCATTGTAAAAATGAAATTATTATTATTAACTAAAATTTTAATTACAGAAACTCATTGTAATTTGATTTCATTCTCAGGAACATGATACCTCTACCATCATGATCTATCCTCATGAAAATTTGAAACTGATGGGTAGAAACCAATTTTTATTATTTCTACCAAACTAAATCATCTCATGAGACATACCGATTCTTCAGTGGGAATCTATTCTATGCCCCCACCCATATCATCATGTCGATAGCTTTTTGCAAATATCATATATTTTATATAACTAATGACATACATTCATCTCCTTTAATTATTTATAAAAAATAATGAATAAAAATTTTCTACTTTTCTAAAATAAATCAAATAACATTTAATGTAAAAATCCTCATGTTTCAGTTGTATCTAATTTAGTCATAATGAATTTCAATAACAATTAATATTGATAATTTTCTGAAATTTAGAACTCAATGATCATAATAAATTAAATACTACAAGGGAATATTAATGACTACAGAAATGAATAAAGAAAGTGAATGTCAATACATAGTCATAATGATCATAAAAGGACTATAATAATAATTATAATTGTATTAATATTACAAATAACAATTTTATTATGATGATTGATGTTTTTTCAATATATATATATATATATACAGAAAAATATCTTCAAAAAACATTCTTGAGGATAATAACGGTTTCTTTTTGAAAATGACATTATTAAAATAGAATTTTACAAAAAAATTATTAAAATTATACTCCTTTAAAACATTATCTGAATCCTGTAAATGAATTTTTAAAATAATTTTGTTTTCATGCTTTTATGAAATAATTTTATTCAAATTTTCATTGAAATAATTAATCCATAAATTTTTTTACTAAAACATGAACAAGATTTTTTTACATAATGAAATTTAATCTCTAGTAAAAAATAATTGTAAAAAGGTG
The DNA here is from genome assembly GCA_963277665.1 of Viscum album. Classification (NCBI taxonomy): domain Eukaryota; kingdom Viridiplantae; phylum Streptophyta; class Magnoliopsida; order Santalales; family Viscaceae; genus Viscum; species Viscum album. The sequence goes on along the minus strand of OY728137.1, from coordinate 1,615,095,571 downwards.
TCGAAATTTCTCCAATAAAGAAATTTTCAATGATTGAAAACATTTTTAGAACATTTTTGGAATACATGGCTCTAAATGAAAAAATTTATCTAATAAAAGTGTAACATAAAAAATAATTTACAATAAATAAATCTCTATAATCTTTTGTTCAAAATTGATGAAAATTTGTAAAACTACATGGAAATATCATGAATAACTGTAGGAGAATTATCTAAAATCCTCTTACCATAAATATAATATATAATTTCCTTCAACTAATATATATGAATAAATAATTGTTACTATAATTATAATGTCAAATACACCCTTATAATGATCATAAAATTGAATTTAGAATTTTTAGAGGAATCGATTTTGTATGTCCAATGAAAATAAACATAAAAAAGTTTAAATAAGAAAATATTATCGAATTTCTAGAGACACATAATATAAAAATATCAATTAAAGGAAAAATATATTGAACCAAATAAAATGAAATTTAGTTATTAAATTTTTTATTGCATGTTAACTATTTTGTGGAAAACCATATAGATTAAATATATCCAATTCAATTTTAAAATACCTATTTTTATTAATTTATCATTATTTTACAATTCAATGGGTCATAATGTACACCATTTATAAAAAAATATGTTATCATGAATAAAATATTCCTCAATGAATGTAAATTTATAATAATTCATTTACATAATGCTTATATTTAGTTGAAGTTCTTCTATCATTTTATATATTGGATTCAAACCTGATATTAATGTATTATAGAACTATATTAATATTTATTATATCCTATATGACACAATTATAACATCATAACAAAAAATATTTTATAATATTTCATTATTATAAACATTTAATTTTTTAAAACCTTTTTTTACCATTATTTATATTTTATGAATTTTCTGATTCTTGTGGATGTTATACAATTACCTCAACCAAAAATTTATAATCATTAAATAAATATTATATTTTTTCATCAATATTATTTTAAGTTCCAATAAAAAATTATTTTAATGAATGATGAAGTATGTTACGTTCATGGATTCAGTTGGTTGTGCATGCACATAAGTAACTTCACCCTTTTCTAATGATCATTACAGAAAGATGGTAAGTAATATTTTAACATTATATAATGATCATAATATCTTTTATATAATAATATTTATTTTAATATTGTTAAAAATATTATCATTATGGTGTGTTTATGAAAATATATCAACATCTCTTCATGAAAATGATAGTCCACACGTACACGAATAATGACATCATATGATATCTTAAGAAGGAAAAATGATATATTATCCCTCATGAAAAATAATTATTTTTTTGATAGTATAATAGTTTCATGTATATAACATATATTAAATATAATTATTTATATTACCATCCATGTAATGAATTACTAAATGAATAATTACTTTGCTTTGTGGGGAGGTAATTCTCCATTCACAAGAGTGTTGTTATCCTCTCTAATTTAGAATGGATGGTAATGTGTTATATATGATATAATTAATCAAAGTTATAATAATTCTAAAAATAATACATATATATATATACATATATAAATTTTATCCCTAATCATATTTTTCTTTGATATGTGGTAATAAAAAAAGAATAAAAAGAATTTGTGGGGAGGTAGTCTGTCGTATAGATAAATGAGTATTTTTTAACATATTTTATTGAATAAGAGAATTTTTATGTTATTAATTTATAATATTAAAAAAAAAATATTAAAGATAATTAGGTTCTTATTTCTACATTTTTTAAAAAAAATTATGGTGTTGGAGGAAAAAATAATATAAAAACATGAACAGAGGATCATTACTTCTTCTTCAGGTTACCCACAGAGGTTTTAACCAATGCATTAAAAGAATAGCTCCATGGGAAAAAAAGGATTATATGATAAGGTGATGAAATTTATGATTTTTTTCAATTTATTTTCTGAAATAAAAGGGATTAATTCTTTGATGATGTGATGATAGAGGTTTCTATTTTTAAGTGAGGTGAGTGGCACACATTGTATTTTTTGAATAGAAAATAATGTATCACTACTTTTAAAATTAAAAAATGATATGAAATGGATTATTCTATATAATTATATATGGTAGGATATTTATAATGAAAATAAAATATAAAATATATATTATTTAAAATTATTTTATACCTTATACTTTGTTTAACCATTGGTAAATCGATTTTTACATGTTGTATGGTAGTTAAATATTTATATTTTTACAATTCCTTTAGAAAAAAAATTAATTTTATATTATTATAAAATATATATTATATTTATTTAAAATATTTCAATAATTTTTCAAAAATAAATTCACAAATGGGATAAATTATCAGAATTTTAATCTCATAGATGTGTCAATAAATTGTGTTTTCAAAGAAAAAAATGATAATATTTCCAAATTTTTTGTAAATATGTAATATGAAAATGATTCCAATGATCAAAATTTAATTAATATATATATATATATATATATTATCTAAATTTATATTAAAACACTTTAAACATATAATTTATCTCTAAAAAATTAAAATAAAAGGCATTTTTTACTTTAAATTTATTATTTTCACAATTCATCAAAAAATTTATCCTATCAAAAACATTAAAAAAAATTTCCCCTATAATGATATTAATATTATAATTTCAATATTTATGTTAACTAAAAATAATAAATAATAAATGTTTTTTAGAAATTATTTTTATATTATACGTCAAATGTACGATTAAACAATATTAAAAAAATACATTTTATATAAAATATTTCTTTTCATTTTAAATGATTTTATTTAAACTCTCATTGGTATTTAAGTATAATTTTTTTAATTTTTTTATTTATATTAATACCATCAATATTAATGGCTATATTATAATTTTATACTTTGTAAGGTCCACCTCGACATAGGGATTAATGTTCGGAAAGCTATCAAATATAATATATTTAAAGAAATATATTTCATTTATGAAAAGAGCATGGTATTTCTTGTCACATATGATTTCTAATATAGTGTTATTAATATATATTTTTAGTGTTATCATCTGTTCTAGTTATGATGAATATAGAGGGAGATTATTTACATCCCTTATGAACTATTTATTAATATTTCCATGTTTCTAATAAAACTAGAACTATATGCTTCTCAAATGAATCATTATTTTATGTAATAAATATTCAACTGATAACATATGATGTTTTTAATAGAATATGGGTTCTTTATAGTATGTATAAGTTAAAGGTATTGAAAAACATTTGAAACATGGTTGTGGAAACAATGTTGTGTAACCCAACGAGTGATTTACGTGTTGGAGACAATCCTTATGTTTTTTAGAAGATGATATATTTTTTTTATCAAGAAATACATCATTTAAAAATAATACATGAGGATATATATTTGAAAAATATATTTCTTTGGTTAATAAAACAAATAGATTAGTTTTAAAATTTTACACAAGAAATTCCTAACTCACTAAAATTGGCCATACAATGCTCCCGATTGGACAATCCTATATGATATTATTTAGTTAATCCTAATTTCCATTACATATAATTACAAATCATTTTATTCGTTGATAATAACAGATGATATATGTAACAAAAAAGGTTTCAAGTATCATAAATATAGTTTCATAATTTAATAATCATATAAATTATTTTTTAGAATAATATATTTTTACACAATAAATATTTCTTCTTGTACTATATTTTTTGTTTTTAGTCAATGGTGGTGGAAGGATGTAATTGGATTAATGTTGAATGTGAAAGGTAATCTGTTTATGAGAAACAAAATTGGAAGATGACTGAATTTATGTAAATAATGATTATTCCTAATAAAAAATAACAATATATGATTGACAACATGGACAATAACAAACTCTTTGTATTAAAAATGTGGAGAATGATATAATTTTTGGAATGTTCTTGTGGTGTATACCATGGATAATGGAAGATTCAGTTTTATATATTTCAGTAATGTGTTATGAAAAACTCAATAGGTTACCTCAATGGACTGAGAAGTTGTTTTATGTGTGCAAGAAAAGACCATATATTAAGAAATTTATATAGAAGATGAAATGTTTATCTAAATCAATGGATGAGAATACATTATTCCAAAATCCATAATCAATTTTTTTAATTTTTTAATTTATAATGTATGTGAATTATTAAAATATATTTCCAAGTGGGAGATCGAGTGAAAAATATCAAAAGTGAAGACTGTATAAATATTTTCTTATTTATTATGATGATTATAAAAATTACATATTAAAGGAATTAAGTACTGAAGAATAAGATAATTAATCTTTATTAAGGTTTTAGAATAAATTAAAATTATTAAAAAATTTATGTAATGGATGTTATGAATTATGAAATATATAATTATTTTATAATAAATTTTTTATTTATATTATTTTAAAATTTTTTATGAATGGTACTACTAACATAAAATATTTATTAAAAAGAAACATGATTATTTTGGAAAAAAACTGTATGATGTGAATGCTAACCCTTAATATATTTTGAATATTTAGATAATTATTTTGGGATAAAGTGATAATTCATATGGATAAATTAAATTATATAATATTGATTACCTTGGAAATAGTTAATGATTAGATGAAAAGTGTTTTATTTTATAGTTTTTTGAGTTTATAAATCTTTTAGATTTATGAAATATATTTAATAATATATTATTTTATTTTAGGAATGAGGAAAGGGATAATTTCATAAATCATTAATGTTTTAATTGATATTTTAAGGTAAATATGGTTATTTTCATGTTTCTAGAGATCACATGAGTAATGCATTAAAATATTTAATATGAATCAATTTTACAAACATTATTATCTATTGGAGATAAATTTTATATTTTTTCTTGTAATTTATTGAACTTGTTTGTAAATATTTTAATTGTTGATAGGACATAAGATTTACTATTTGAGGAATGTATTTAGTTGATCATTGGATATTGTTTCAAAAATTAATGTATTATTTCTTCATATGATAATTAATCCAATTTTAGAAAAATGTTATAATCATTTTGGATTCAATGATAACTATAGATTTATAGAATGGGTTATCATTATTTTATGAATCTTTTGATTTTTTTATTCATGTAATAGAAAAACCATATTTTTTTGATTAAGAGATAAAGTATAAGTTGATCAATGTACAATAAAAAGAAGAAAATTATCTTAGTATATTAAGGAAATATGAGATATATATATTGGTCCCTTCAAAATCAAGATTGAATGAGGATTGTATATTACATATTTGTTCTTCCAATAATCCTCTATCATGTTCACGATGTATTCTATATGAATCTATAAAAATAGTACATATGAATTCTTTAACATGTAATGATCATTGAGACTATATTTTTGGATCAAGATTAAATGTTTAAGGATAATCATTTTGAGATTCGATAACATAAAGACCGTGTTCTTTGAAATAATACTAATGAACTAGTCAAAATATATTTTGAGAAACAACATACTTTAGAAAGCGACATGGGAACTTAAAATTTTTACAGTGCATAAATATCCACATTTTTATTGTATCATACTGATGAATTCTTTGGGTGAATTTCATTTTAAGTGGTATAAATTTTAACACCAAGATATTTTATGAAATTAAATTTTTAAATGAAATTATATGTTTTTGATAGATTGTATTACACAATACATCGATTTTAAATGAAATTAGACATACTATTAAAATATCATTATTTAACGTGATAGTTGTCATATAGTCGTTGTAATGACATTTATTAATAGAGTTATGTAGATTATGAAATGATGTTCTTTAGACACACACAGACACACACACACACACACATATATATATAATGAATTAGTTTTTTACCATTTAATACATAATTATAATAACAACTGTTTTAAAATTAATGAAATATTTTTCTCAAAACCTATTCTTATACGTACAAACATAATTATCAATATTAATTTAATAAATCACTTTTGATAATTGATTTTAATGAAAATGTAATATTATATATTAAATAAAATGTTTAATCATTTATCTTATGAGTTTTCTAGGTATGAGAATGAACAAATCCTATATTATGATCAAAACCAATATTATTCTAAAAAATCTGTCACATTTGGAAAATTTATTTAAAAATTATTTTCTTGTTAATTTTAAACTATTTAAATTAAAAAAATTAATATATATTATTAAAATAATCATTCAAAATTATCATTGAGTTTTTAGAAATTTTATGAAATGTTAAATATTCCAATAAATAATTATAAATATATGTTTTTTATTATGAATTACTCCACGAACCCCTCCCCCAAATCTGCAATTATTGTTATGAGATAATGGTGATAGAGGCTACCTGAGTCCTATATCATGTAATCCATTGGTGGGATAATATAATTGAGGTCATAATTAACATACATATGGGATGTACAAACCTGTCAAAGAACATTTATAAGAGGGAGATAAGATGGATACAACAATAAAAACACCCAGACATATATATAATGATATAATGTGCGTAGGAATCCAATTTTAGGATATACTAAGAAAATAAATAGAAAATTATGAGTACAAATATTTAGTGACCATAGAAACTATGATCCCAAATTTCACCTTCATAACCATGAGATACTAATATTCATCTTGATCTCCATCATTCTATTTCTTTCATAATTTTATTTAATATATAAATATGGTGAGAGTAATATTACACTCATTAGGATCCTTCTCATATCCTTCTACGATAAATACATAAAAATTATTCTATTGAACATTTAGGAATATTGACTCCAACTAATCACATAATCATGTATACAATGATCCCGCCCTCCATATGGATATATCTTCTTGATTATCACACACATTATCTTATAATATAATAATTTATCATTAAGGGTACCTCTTTTTTACTTCCCAAGTGGTAATCCACTATTCCCCAACATCACACATCATGAGCTATATGTTTCCCAAATAGTCCTTCCTTTATAAAAATGGTTAATGAATCAAAACATGCACCTCATGTATCAACACATCACATCATCACATACATACGGTTATATATTGTAACCATGTAGAGTATAGGATCCACTATATCCCATATTACATGTATCATATATCATTTGTTGTACCGCAATCCATCACAACCCCTACATTGAGTGGGAACCAAAATCATTCACATAAACTAAATGTTATAACTATAATAATTTATTGGATAGTAAATCCAAAGATACATGTGCGTGAATAACTACAATCCTTCACATCACTCTACATAGATATATGGGGGAACTAATGATCCAAAATACTAGTATAATTAACTAGAACGATAATATATATATACCAGAAGGGGTAGTGATCCATCCATTCTCCTACTAATATGTTTTCAAAAACCCTTCTAAAATCCATTTAGTTCCAGTCATGATAACTAGAATGGATGGAGAAGAAATTTAAATCATAAAATACACATTATATTATATAGATCACAAAAAAATATGGCCATGACATATTTCTAAGCTCAAAGGATGGTATTTTTACTCGAGCACTAAGCTTCCATTGATAGAGACTATATATTATACGAAGACACACTCATTTAGATAGGTAAATTAATTAAATTGATTCTTTTTTTATTAACTTTTTTTAATATATTAATTATCCACAAAATTGACCGTTAACATTATATGAAGATATATTCATTAATGACTCTCATGAGTTTCATTCCCTCTTAGCATAATCCAAAATGAGCCCATGGTTTATCAAGATTAAAAAAATTTAGAATATTGATTCCATTAGCACTATCATTACTAGATCATAACATTTAATTCATTATTAGTATAATTATATAATGAATGTACATTATAAAAAAATTCCCAGCCTCAAATAGGTGAAAATGTATAACCAAGAACTCTTAGATTCTACATGTATTGTGTAATTGAATGAAAAAATAACCAAAAACACAAGCATTATCCCTTAAATATAGTTATTTCAAAAAAGAATCCATATAAGCTTCACCCATTCTATCATCTACAATTAAATCATTGAGACCCTCATCAATGTCCCAATCCTTATTTCCTTTCTATGTAATAACTACTACCAAATTATTCATGCCTTCATTCTATATTTCACATCAACCATATCTAGATCTCTAATTATAGGACCATAAAAGAAACCAAAATAGATTTTATTAAACATAGAACATCCCATTTAATAAATAAAAAACATAATAAATAGGGAAATCTAAACCAAAAAACAAGGAATTCATCCTTGATATAAATCATGAACTAACAAAACATATTTAATGAATCCCAAACATCTCATTGAAGTTGGAAACACATAAACTAGAAATATTATTTATCAAAAAATTATTTCTAATATCATCATTAATAAACTATTAAATTACTCATATGTTCCAACTATGGATATCCTAATACAATAACTATAAAAATCAATCAAATGTTAAACAATGTCATAGTATTAAAACTATTTTCAAAAAAACATAATGAAGTGCAATTTTCAATAACAATAATTTTAATTTCAAAATTAACATCATTTACTAACATGATTATCATTATTTTTTAATTACATTATCATGGATGGAATCATTAGATTATGTATCTTGAATTGGATTGACATAATTACCATAAAAATAGATGAAACATCATATTCACAACATAATTCCAATTCATTATTCCTTAAGACAAATTATCAATTATTTATTGGATTTTGTTTATTAACAATTTTCAAATGGAACTACATTATTATCCATTGTATAAAAATACATACTAATAATCATTAATTAGATAGAAAAAAATCATGAAAATCAAGAGTCATGATGTTATCATGGAAAATATAACAATCTTGAAATGACTCCAATAATTACATTATTAATTTCGTTAAATAATTATTTGATTAATTCCATTTCAATCCAATGTTCTATGAAATATGAATATCAATAATTCATAAAACTAATTCATAAGGTAATAATAATATTATCCACATAAAAATCAATTAATATTCTACGAATGATAATTGGCCAATATTTTAGATCTCGATCACACCTCCCACATAACCTGCATCCCTCCAAGGAAATCATGATACAACCACAAAATATTAAAATATGAAAAAATGTAATATAATTGGTTAGATAACAATGTAACATGGGAACAAAAAGGTATTGGATCCAGATATAAGAACCATGAGTAAAAAAGTAAGATGTTACATTGGATTAGAAAAAATTAAACTCGAGAACTTTATAATTAGAACATATCCAATGGATTCCTAAAATCATGAAGAGATTGATTCTAGATTCTTTAAGGTTTGTAAATATTCTATAGGGTTTTAGAGAACCTAATGTACTTAAACATATATTATTTCACTTAACAATGCATTTTGAATGTGTGAAATATTTTCAAATCGTGAAATAATTAGTTTTTCCAACCTAATGAAAAATGTGTCAACTTAGACCTTTTAATACAAAATTAATTCAAGTCATGATTTATTCTATAAAAAAGACACATATAATCCAATAACCATATAATCCTTATTTTAAGCACATACATGTCCTGAATTCACACCACTTCCTACTTTTTGGATCCAAAGTCATTAATTACCACAATATGCCTCCCATTAGGAGCACATGATTCAAAACCATGAAAGGGTCAGACTAGATGGTTTTAGAACATTAAATAAAATGGATATGAATGAATTTTCATTTTCAATATTTCATAACACCACCTAAAGAGAACACAAAAATGTTTTTTCTCGACATTCACCCTATAAGATACCTCCCAATGTTATGGTAAACATTGATGATCAAAATCATCCTTAAAGGATTTAAAAAAAATATTGTAATAGAAAAAACCCACTATTTAACACTCTCCAAAAATAGATACTTATAATTCCTGAGTAATGTTACTAATAATGGGAATAATGAATCCATCTAAAAACTCAAAAAGGTTAACATCCATATAATTAACAATGTTATAGTATATTTGTTGAGCATAAAATCTCTCTTGTCACTAAGTGCACAATTGCGACTCATGTACCCAAATACTATATTTTCTTCATGTGTCCATCATAATACATATTCAATAGGATTATAACATCAAAATAAAACTTTGTTATGGAGGTCCTTTATTTTAATAATATTATCCTCAAAGGTCATATTATCTTTAACATCAATCTCTACACAATCAATGACATGATATTCATCATGAATATATCCATGAATTAATGACATGTGAAAAAAATAATGTGGTTTTCTCATATATTGGGGGTGATATCTGATACAATAGGTCTCTATCATGAGAGAACACCTCAAATGGACAAAATATAGGGTGAAATTTTAATCTGATGAACCAACCCTCTCCACCCACAAAAAGGAGTGACCTTCCTGAAGCCATGATCTCTATCAAAAATCAACACTGGTATCCCATTATGAGTGTTATAGGATGTATAATGATTATGTGATAAATATTTATTCTCATTAATTAACTAAAATATCTCTAATGTATTTTAAATTAGTTTTTTATAAATAATTTCCATGTATCTAACCATGGTCTTGTACAATAATGGTGAGATTGATCGGTCTTGAAAATCTTCAAAATAAGTCATAATAATATTATAGTGTAAATTATTGTTGTAAAGTATGTCAACCATTTTTAGGGTACACAACTTCAAACGTCCGTATTTTTTAAAGAAATGAGATAAATATGTATTAATGATTCTAGATGGACTGCTATTTTTTACAATCCAAGTGATGATCAACAGTATCACTAAAGAAAAATTGAGACTGAAAATAATTCTAGAGAGAACTCCAAAACCTAGTGGTATAAATTATATACTAATCATAGATGATCGTCTTGAAAACTACATGGATTTTTGAAACCTCCTTCTTATACTTCCCTGATAAAAATTATTTTAACTCAACTCATTGATTTATATAAAATGGTATGATTTTATTAAAAGATCCACTTTAACACATATAGAATCATATCCAACCTATTATAGAGGCAATCTAGAAATAATGTCTATTGATACATCCCACCACATACAATATAGAGAATATAATTGATGGATAACACCACTAATAACACAGTGATCATCCTTCAATTTTTGGTAGACTAAATATCATGAAAAACACTCTTCAACTACCCACATAAACATACAACTCCAAAAAAATCATGTCAAATATTAGAAAATTTATTTTAAAAATGGGTTTTACAACTAATGGAATATTGGGAAATCATGTTGAAAAAACATGTGCATCACTCATGGAATGTAAAACCTTTCCAGAAAGCACACCCATCAATGACCATTATCAGAAAAATTTATTAGGGTAATCCGCAAAAACAAATTGTTCTACCGAGACCACCTTTTCATAATCCACAAGGTGTAAATCCTCCACCTTTTATATCAATGAAAACTATACCTTCATTTAGAAAAGAAAATATCTACCTCCATCAATTAAAATATCATGATTCATCATTAAGTGTTTTTTACTTCTCTCTCAGAATATCAATATTCATGAACGAAATCACTACATGATTTCCTACTTAGTGCATTAACTTATAATTTTACATATTTTTTAATATAAAATACCATAGTTATATACATTTATATGAATTCCATCCACCAACATTGGAACATGTTCACCACACATTGGGAGATGAAATAGATTGGGATATTAATGTTGGTAAATATCAAATAACAATCAGTAAGGAGGTAATGCAGAAACTACATCAAATTAATCCAAACTATCACCAACTAATTCTCATGATTTTCTTAATTATAGGCATAGATACACATGTTCAATAAACCAAAAGAAATAAATGATATGTACTACAGGAATATATAACCCATGACAAGATTTGAATAATCCATGAAAACATTAAATTGATTTCCTTCTATTTAAATCAATGTAGATGAGAGCTGACCGACATCCACACCAATTATTCAATAGATATAAGACACTGGGTAGTACAAATGAATTCTGTATCCATATATGTCAAAGATTTAAGTGTATTGGTTGCCTTATATAAATCAGTTATGAACTGGTAGTAGTCAAATATAAGGTAAAGGATACAACACACCTCTACCACTCTATTGAGACAATACATATAATCAAGTGCCAATTTATTTTATGGATGCATAGATAATCTATACTAAAATGAAAAATTATTAAAGATATAGACATCAGGTTCCATGATCTCAATCCTTGACCACCTATAAAATATCTACTAATGATAAAATAAAAAATGAACATCACACAAGTTCTCTACATGATCCTCCTATGATATAGAGAACATAAGGATTTTATTGATGAAATTACCATGAATGTGTCTTGGAACTTTCAGAAATCTTCATTCCCCAAAACTATAATAATTACAAGAGTTATCATCACAATGATGGACATATCATTAGACCTGTAATTCCATGACGAAAATAGAAAACATTCTTCTAAATGTACTCATACTTATCTCTAATATGATGATACCCTAAATAAATATTCATTTTCAAGAACAAAAATTTCCCCCCTAGATGAATGAATAATTCATCAATCAATAGGTGATGTTAGTAGTTGTTTAATGAAATTTGTTTTAGGTGATCATTTATAATACAATGAGAAAAACCACTATCAACATTCTTGATGAATAAAAATGGTGCAACCCATGGTAAAACACATGGTTATAAAATCCATTATATAGTATATCATAGAGATATACATGCATATTTCATAAATCATAAGGTACCATAATATAAAAATTCATTTAGATAGAAGATATTCATTGTTATAACATGATGAAAAACTTGATCTCTCATAAAGGAGTTATTTAAAAACTCATCTAGAATGACCTTCAGGTACTATTCAATAACCCTGGTAAACACAAACTGCTGAACATATGATGAAATAAACATAATCATGACAATATAATAAGACATGGGAATAACATAACAATGACCCAAAAGAGGATCTCACATTCCAAAAAACATGATTATATCTCTATTGGTATCATAGAATACAACATTTATCTTAAGGTAACCCATGATATTCTAACCAAAATAAAAAATATTATACACTAAGGATGATTTCATGTTTTTTTATTTATAAATAAATGAAACCTTCTATAGAGTTGTGCTGTCCCAAAACTAGATCATTTTATTTATATAATTCATTCATATTAGCTCATCCTCCAACTGGAATAGTGAATTTAAAGGGAACTGGATACCTCTCATCCTAATGCCCCAAATCATGTATGGTGGTAGGTGATAAAATGGAATGTGTTAATTTTGAATAAAACAATGAATCCACCTATGTTAAAAATAGTAAAATGATATATTTAATGAAATCTTTCTTGCCCAGCACTAGAAACACAATATAATGAATATAACCATGACCTACTTCATGACCTCTCTATCCCTATTGACAATATCCTCCATTGCTATACTCCACACACTATGGAAAAGGAGAATATTGTGAATGTATTATGACTACCCTTTATCCTCCCTATAGATACGTAGAAGGAAGACCCTTCTACTGCATCCTTTATTGAAAATTCATCTATGATGGAACAAGAAGAGTAACACCATGAAAAAAATTATTCCACACAAAGTTCAAACATTCATAGAAAAAATTATCTCAAAATCCATAGAAATGTATCCATATGATCCATTGAAATAGGTCTAAGATCCATTCCCCCTTGAGGAAAAATATGATGACTGATGTGATAATCCTATGGACAATGGAAATATCTTCATTCAAAGATATTAAGAACCTCAAACCTAAAATCTACATCAAGAGGAATCATTAATACTCCTGTATCATGATGATCTAGTTCTAGATACTATCCTTTTAATAACATATACTCTTTATCCCTACCAACTACTAATATATATCAGTATTAAATCGGTGAATTACATTGAATATCTAGACACACAACCTCATTTAAATTCCTCTACATATAATCCTCATTTTAAAGTAGGTCGAAATCATACCATGGAAGGTTCTTAACACAGATCACAAAATATCACATTTTGGAACTACCATGTACAATTTTAAATAGATCCAGGTGAAAACCCTAACTTATAGTCGAATAATGTAAATATTCTCTCATAATGTCTCAAAAAATCTTTAGTTATACTAAAAAAATCATTTATACCCTATTGAATAATAATCTTCTCTACCTTGTTACTCCACACAGCGTCATACAAACAAATTAATCTGAGGGAATCCTCCCAGAAAAAATAAATCTAAAAATAAACCTCAACATAAATTGACTATTCATCTATAACTAAATCTGAGATGGATACATCATAATTTTATAGACTCTACTTTAGAAACAGTAGAACTATAATCATCCATTTGTTGTTTCCATAGACATCCACTCTTTGGCGATCTGCTGTAACATCCTACTGAACATATTTTTAGTGAACCTGATGATGATTTTTAATTGGGTTCATACCTATAAAAAATAGACTGCTAGGTCTCACAAATCATGAATATGAAATATTTGACATTATTAAATTTTTTATTTTTATTTTATTAATGATATAACCTATCCCAAGGAAACCCCATTTCATGTAATGGTGTAATGAATAAAGATGAATGAAACCTTCAATGATCTCTACCATGTAACAAGTATCCAATAATCTACATGGATTTGTAAACATATGTTTCTCAGCATCAAATAACAAGGCCCCAAAATACCGATGTCTTAACAAGTATCTAATTTTTACATCTCTTAATAAACATAGATACCACTATTTCCTTAGAAACCCATGTAATATTACCATTTACAAACTCCAAAATACTTCATATATTTTAACAAGATCCATTGATACTAATATTTCATGAAACCCTCTTACAAAAGGCTACCCTTCCCTGGATGAAAATATTATAAGGGATATAGTTAATAGAGGATTCATTCCTCTATTATCCCCCATGTTTGTTACTTTAATTGATTTCATAATAAACACACACATACACACACACACACACACACATATATATATATATATATATATCGGAGGAATTACCTCTAATAGAACATAAAGAAGAGAGGAAAATTTCTTAAACACAAATAAAAATCAAATCCGACATATATATATATATATATAAAACATGTGAAAACATGAAATTACATATTATAAGAAAATAGAAGAGAAAACTACAAGTACTAAATGGTAATCATGAAAGTGACCATAAACCCCAAACATTGCTAGAAAAACCATGAGCTCATAATAGATGGAATTATCCATAACTAACTCCACCTAACCTGAGAAATAGATTATATAAACATAGGTATATCATAATGTTATACTCAATTTGATCCTCCAAAAATCCTCTCATATATAAGACAATAAAAACATGCAAAAACATAGTGAACAATAAAAAATGTATGTTCTCATCTAAATAGTTATAATTGGATACCATCCTTACCATGGATAACCCCTATTATGTATCACATACAATAGAGAAAATAATATTTTATTGGAACATCAATGGTACACAACTCTAATTCACCAATTTTTTTCTTCTCTTCCCAATCATCAAATTTCTTGAACCGCCTCTCTCATAAATAGTGCATACTACCAACACAATGGAATGAAATCGTAATATAAAACTAATGCATCAAATCATGACATTATCCCATCCACATATCAATATATAGTATCCAAGATGTTTCCACGAGCCACCAATTCCTGTATAATGTGTATCATATATGAATAATCATATCGCAATCTATCATTGGACATAAATGAATTGAGTATCTCATTTAATTGTTTCCTATACATGTCACACCAACAATAATCCATTAGAATATATATTTAGATATACATGTATACCCACATTTAATAATAAACATCCACATATATATTTTAAGAAACTAACCACCATAAATACCATTAAAAGTAACTCTAAAGAGAAGATAATTGGGCAATATGGTGTAGTCAGCCATCATTCTTCCCTATTGGGTGTTGGGGAAAGCCCAATTCAAGAGTCCCCTGGGTGTGATTCATCATAAAAATAATTTTTAAGGAAATTTATGAAAAAAATTAAGGATATTTTTTAACTCACAACATCACTAAGGGTATAACCTATCCCTTGGCACAACATTTGCAATGGTTGCTCAGGCACCCGTCTCCCCCTACCTTGGATTACATATCTTAAAAACACACATTATCTTAATTAATTACATCAAAAACATATTTTACTTTCATAATTTCCTTTTTAAAATTTATAGATATCCATTAAATTAATCATTATTTTTATTAAATTACATTTATTTACCATGATCACGATTCACATTCCCTACAAGCATAATCTAATCCCAATCAACAAATAAGAATCATTAACATATTTACATAATTTTAATTTCATAAAAACCATACCCATGGGATAATTTATTTTGATATTATAATCATATACTAATAAATGTACTATAGTAAAATTGTCATATGCCACCACCATGATGAACACACATCCAAGAAAACACTATTTCCTCAAACTGTTTGGAAACAAAATCTTATAAAACTAAAAACCCAAAAATTTACCATGAAATATTTTTATGTTAATAAGGAATATATATATATATATATCAAATAATTGAATAATTTTCATATCCACCTATTCCATAAACAATGGAGACATCATTCACATACTCATGCATCTCCCAATGCTTCTCGCCATCATTTTCATTAAATATATTGACATTATCATGGCCTCCAGGCCATATATACATCCACAATCGTAGGACCATCTATCCCATGAAAATAAAAAATTATATAATGAAGACAAAATTCATTTAATTTAAAATGGATCAAAGAATAAAATATGTTAATAATGTAAATATAATATCTGAATCATAGAATCTATCTTCCACAAAGAATGATCTCTCACTACTCTATTTAAAATTCAGTCATCCTTATCAAGGAAAAAAAAACTCAGGAACATTAAATTATCTTTATCACACATATAGTTATCATTCAACTTGAATAAGCCAATTCATTGTTAAAAGAACAAAACTATGGGATACATTACACATCATTTATAAAAATCATTCAAATGTTATTAATGTTATTAGAAAAAACCTAGTTTCAACAAACATATAAATATACCACTCTCATTAATATTCCATTTCATTTCATATTATCAAGAAACTATTATCTGGATCCACATTATTTATTAATTTCATTATCAGGGAAAAAGAAATTAACTATGTGTGAGAATTGTATTATTTATACTACAATAAAATTATTTGAAACAATAGATTCACTAAAAAATTATTCCTATTTCATTCATTATCCAATTATTTTTTGTTGTAGTTTTTTTAATTTACCATATTCCATTATGAAAATAATCATGATCCATATAATATAATGATATAATAATTTAATTACATAAATTATTGTCTATCTAGAAAAATAAGTATAAAATCGTTGTCATTTTATTAATAAAAAAATGTGATCACTATAATCATGACTCTATTAAAAAGGTTCATTAAATATAAGGTATATTATATTTCCATACAAAGGGTTAAACCATTAAAACTTTATGATTGCATGTAAATAAATAGGATTAGAAAAAAAATGAAAAAACCAATTGAATCAATGTTATTTGAAAATAAATAGACCAAAATTGTAGATCCTGATCACCCCGTTGGAATTAAATTCATCCCTCTACATACACTGTGAAAACATCATAAAAACAATGAAATGTAGATTATAATGATGGAGACAAAACATAATTTCATGGAATGAATGAATGAGATTTTCATGATCAAAGATAATTTTTACAAAAATGTGGATAATTCCAGAAAAAACTCAAGATTTTCATGAAATTCACTTCAAATTAATTTAATATTTTGATATATTTCACTTAATTATAAATATAAAATAGCCTCTCACTAAGTCAAACATTCCATTCAAAATGATCAAACATGGAATATGTTACACAAAATCTAAACATTGTATATGTTACATTCAATTCCAAAATTGAATATGTTACATGTTATTCCAACATGTCATACGTTACACGATACGACAGGGATAATGTATGTTACATGCAGGCTTGAAATTCATTAATTGCTGGTGTAACTTGGAAGACCGAGTATATCATAATTATAATATTTTATTAAAAACATTATTATAATGAGATATAACCTAGACATTATATTGATGGATATGAAAAGTATTGAACAAATTATTTCAATATGTCTTCTAGATAAATACAAGAATAAATCATATGTTATTAAAAATTTATAAAAGAATATGAAAACTGATTGAAAATAAAATAATGTCTCAATGTAGTCAAAAAGAAATTTTTACATAGTAGATTAAATTAATTAAAAATGGAATGTGATATTCATATAATACATATGTTATATGTTCAATAAAATATTTTTTATATTTATCCAATATGATTGATAGACGAAAGATAATAAAAAACCCAATTTTATTCTTAAAATCATTAAATTTTTATTATGAAATTTTTACCACATTCTAATAGAGAATCCATATTAAATCCAATTTTTGTAACATTTATTGATTTAATTTTTTCAAAATAAAAATTATTTTTTTATGATAATAATAAATATTATGTTAGGATACATATTTTGAATATTTATGTTATTTTTAATATTTTAATGAAAAGTAAAAAATACTGTATTTTAATACAAGAACTGGGTTTTCATCAAATTTATTTATATGTTTATATTTTATTTTTAATTGGTTGAATATTTTATTTAGATAATATTATTAATAAGTAATCAAATTTAAGTCATTGGAACCAATTTTACATTAAAATTCGATACAAAAAATGTTGAGACCCAAGAATGACATACATGGACATTACATTACTTTTGTGGAAAAAATAATACAAGACATAAAAAAACGCCCAAATACCATATTAGTTTGGTGTCTTTTGAAATTCGGAACATAACCTTCTAATCAGGTTGAAAGATCTTCAACATCACCCATAAATATATTACCCTTTTGTTTTCTTACCTATAATATTTATTTATATCATGGGGAAAAGAAAACATAAAAAGGGTGATCTCAAATGATCCGTAAGGGTAAGCATGGTGAAAATAAGACTAACCATATACATTTTAACTTATAAACATGAACATAATGTTTAAACATCAAAATCTTGAGTGGTGAAATAAATATTGGCAGTACGTAAGGAATAGATCATAAAGGAACATTAGTCATGATAAAATAGAATTGGAATAAAACATGTAATTGTGGAAAACCATTAAGCACATGATATTATTTTCATAGTATCCAAGGCATTTCTTCCAACACCATCACAGTGGACATAGTACATTACTGAACTAGGTTTACCAGCTGCTCCAGCCATGTAATATTGAACTATATTTTCTAGCTGTTCCATCCATGTCTATCTCATGAGATATAAATCATTATCCAATGAATTGAAGGCAGATATAGGTCCCACCGATCTCATAATGAAATCATTCTTTCCTGTGCCACAAAATATACATAAATCATTCACCAAACCCCAATGAATGAAACAGGTTTCATACGCATCATCCCATCATAACATAATACATATAAAGCAATGGATATAATTTCATCATAAATAAAATCAAACCATGTAAATAATAGAGACATTATTCTTGAAAAATAACCATATTAATTAATGTCATCTATATGGAAAATAGTTCTGATAAAACACTTGAAATGAATTCTTGAGAAAAATATCCTTTCTTCTTCCAAATAATTTTATTTTCTCAAAATGACGTGTAATTTTAATAGAAACCGATTTTGTTGAAAATAATCATGAAATTTTATTGAGGAATCTTTATGTAAATAAGGCGTTTCAAAATCTTAAAAATATGTTCATGTCATATAAATTAAAAAAACATTCTCCTTGTACTTTTTCTGGAAAGTCAAAAACTACCTCGTGTGGTAAACAAAACAAAGATTCCTTCCATACCACATAGTAAAAGTCAAAAAGAGGTAAAAATAACTTTAAACATACATGGAAGAATAGTAAAAACTTTAGGAAAACATTTTTTATTAAACATTGACATGGACGATAAATATAACCCAGTAAAAACTTAATAATAAACAATCTCGGATAAGAACGAGAGTGGGATAATTATCCCTTACCTTAGGTCCAATTTTTTCTGTACATGTCCAAAACTCCAGTATAATGATTTAAATAATGTCATTGACTTATTCAAGAATCATATTCATTTTTATGACATCATATATGATTCACTTATGACTTTATATTATCCGTTCATTAGTCAATTCCATGTTAAAGCAACGTTTGGGGTAATAATTGTTTCTTTTATCGTATGTGTTTGGAATTTTTGTTCTTGATATTATCATGATTTACTTACTTACAAAATTTAAAACATTATTTATATATTATATATACATTCATTATATATATAATATATAGATAAATTAAATGAAATACACCATTCACGGAGACGATAGGTCGTACGTACGCATGAACATTGTTTTTCATTTTTTATTTACATAAATAGAAGTAAGTAGATGATATATATATACATAACAAAAAAAGCATTATTATTTCATGTATTTAATTATTATTCATTATATACAATTTATAATCATTCTTGAATGGTTAACATGGAGAATGAATCTCATCGCATTGTGAAGACGGTAATCCGTACGTACTTAAGAGCGATGATATCATTCCCATAATTATTGAATGGAATTGGAGTGGATGATATAATATCTCATAATTAGTATCACATTATAATAATCATATTTTGTTATTATTTCCACCATTATACCCTTCCAAGTATGGTGGTGGTGGAAAAGTAGATTACACCACGGCGTGGAGATGGTAAGCCGTACGTACACACACGTAGTGATTTCATTTTTCGTAGGATGGATTAATGGTGAAATATGATTTTTCCATACTCATATTAACATATCATTATACAAGTGATACTGGAGTTATTAATTAATAATGAATAAAATAATATAGAGGATGTAGAAGAAGAAATAAGTTTGAAAGAATTAGTAAAGGATATTACCTCTTCTTCAACGCGACTCTTCTAAACCCCTCTTAGGGCACTAAAGTTGGTATTTGAAGAATAACAGGACAACTAGTATGATTTTAGGTAAGTTTATAAGATAAATGGTTAGGGTTTGGACCATTTTTAAAGGTCAAAATGGAATGAAGGGAAGAGGGAGGATGCACCCTTTTATAAGAGAGTAGATGGGTACTTTTGGAAACCTCCAAAATATTAATTAATAATACACTCAAACTCCACTTAAAAACTTCCAAAGTGACTAAAATTTGAAAATGAGATGAGATATGGTTGTGATCTCATCAAACAATCAAATTTAGACATGTTTTTATTTTATTTAAAACCTTATCATTTTGATTTATCCTTATTTAATCTATTTAGTTTTATTTGTGGTAATAATATTCAAAATTTTAAATAGTTATAAATACTTATTTATGTGATGTGAATTGTCCATAATTGGATAAATAATGATCTAGTAGACCATAAAAATTTTAATTTTTAATTTTTAAATATTTTTGTGATTTTTAAACAATTTAACAATATGTTATTTTTATAAAATATCAATAGTTTCAATTTTTACACTATTAATTTTTTTTAATTTAAATAAAATCCAAACAGATGATAGAGTTGATTTAGAATATTTAATATATACCTAACATGTCATATTAATCTATAAAATTCATGTATCACATTAATTAGTTCATATAATATTTATTTTAATATTTTTAAAACCATTTATTTGTTATTTCACTTAATAAAAAAATTACTACAACATTTTTTATAATTATTTAATATACTTATTTGTAGAATAAAAATTTAAAATAAAATACTATGATGAATATAAATATAATATATTTCATAATAATACTTTTAGTCAAATTTATGTTCTAAAACACCCATCTTTTAAAATGAAATGTTTTTTTAAATTATGAAGGTGACAAATTTGACATCATTTAAAATAAAATAATATAAATGTCATAATTTGTTTTATAAGGCTCCAAATGATCCACAAGTATACCCTTGAATACTTATTGTCTAGATATACTAGACCAATAAGTTTTAGTCAACTTTTTGGGCCTTTTAAGGGTATTAATATTTTAATAAAAATTATAGTATTGATTTTTCACTAAATAAATAATTTATGCATCATTAATGTATAAGCTATTAAAGTAATTATATATTTCTTAAAAATTACAAATAAATTAAAATGATAGAGAAATAAAATTTTATCATTAAAATGAGTATTTATAATCTACATTATATTCCTTTTAGCCTTATATTAAAAATAATTTAATTATTAAAGTTTGAGTGAGACATATTTCACTTTCCTTTAAATAAAATAAATTAAAGGTCTTATTATCACCCAAGTGGGTTCCAATAGATAACATTTCAACCCAAGTTTATTTTCAGAAGAAATATAATCATCCAATTATATTAGGACAAGTGTTTGGGTAATTTTATAATATTATTTCTACCCTAAATTAACCGATTTACCTTTAACTAAGGAAAATAAAAATTACCGTAGATACTATTCTTAATGGAAAAAAATAAAAGTAGCATATTAACATAATTTGGACCTACTGATTCCAAATATGGAATCCATTTTTATAAATTGAAAACATATTAGTTGTGGTAATTAATTTATAATTTATCCCATTATTAAGAAAATGAGTTTTGATATTTAAAACATTGAAAAAGATTGAAATGTTTTTACCTATGAATTCATTGTAAAATTAATGATAATGAGATAAATTATATTAAATGGTAAAAATATATTCTATTTATACTTTAAAACTATTAAATATTATAATTTAACCATATAAATTATCTTCATGAAAAAATTGTATTTAATTAAAATTTAGCCTATTTTTACTATTCATCAAAATATTAAGGTTATCAGAATTAATGTAAAATATTTATCCAATATAAATTTTTATATCCTAATTCAAAATAATAAGTTTAAATTGTCATATTAATATTATAAAATTGTAAAAAATAAGATTTAAAATGTGTGCACCTTCAAAAGGAGACAACCAACATTTTTTGAAAAAAAACTTCTTTTATCCGAAAAATTAATTTTGTTCTCATACCATGTTCTAGAAAATATGTAATTTGAATGATAATGTTATAAAATTAAAATTCCAGTTAATAAAATTCATAACGGATAGTTCATAATAATATTATAATAATATATTATTGTTTAGTTAAACTCAGTATTGCATACAATGCAAGCCATCGAGGGATGTCGCTTTTGCATGTAATGCAAGCCAAGTCAGTGTTGTGTGAAAGATTCCTTTGGTGTTGTGTATAAAATAATCTAATCGTAATTTATTGAACAAAATCTACATTTACTGTTGAATTCTATCAAAATAACATGAAAATGTGCGTAAAAGAATCCAATAATAGTGTTGCGTATACTAAAAGCTAATACGGTGTTGCATATAGAACAAGATAATCTTGGTGTAGCATACAACATAAGAAATAAAAAAAATTAAATTTATCTTTCTCATAAAATTTCAGGGTGTTACATTCTACCCCCCTTAAAATGTATTTCACCCTCAAAATTCTTTAGGGTTATAAATGGTTTAATACATGAAAGTTTCTTTCATAGAATCTCACATCATAAAAAAGGGTACTAAAACATAAATTTTAAAAGTAAAGTATAAAATGTAATGGTTAGAAAAATTAACTCATCATCGGGTTTCCACATAGGATAACATCGGTGAAAACATGGAAGTTGAATTTTACATTCACTAAGTGTTAGAAGATCATGCAATAGATTGATAGGTCATTCTATTTGTCTTTATCACAAAAAGGATATCCAAAATTATAAAATATACATATGTCCATCTATGGTGAGATTATTAGTATATGATTCCAAAAATGGAGTTATACTTCATCTATCATATATCTTAATAAAATAAAACTAATTTCTACTAACTAGGGACTTCTTGTAGGCCAATAGTAGGCGATAAAGGCCCGTCACACTTCAATTGTGGGTCGATCCCCACAACCATGTCCGATGTGAGGAGTTGTCACCCATCCTTTAGGTTATCCTTTTTCTAAAACTACTCCACTATAACATTCCATAAATAATATTGAAAAAAGTTCCATCCCTAAACAATATTATCTGATGTGCAACATAATCCATTCCAACCATTAGTCTTATCCAAAATACTTATGTCCAAACTCATAGTATGAAGAAATATATTTCTAGAAAGGTCATATAACAAGCACGTCAATACCATCATTTATCCCCCATATATCATAACACATATCATGTTGGTAACATTTGAAACATCTGAATACCTTAATAATGTATTCTTGAAACCTGAATTACCATAGAACCTTAGTGAAAACTTTAATTCATTAAAAAGTTAACTATTTCTACATTAAAAAATCCCAAAAATTCTATATACTCTATCCATGATATCACTTTGTCCTTATATCAGTCATGATCTCATTAATAATATCCAACATATAATTTTTTCTTTATACCTTCATTATACACATATAATCTGCTTTCCAAAATTAATTCAATCACTTTTCATGGTTATCGGTACCATATAATTATTGAAAATCACAATAAACAAATACATAGATATTCGAATATTCCACGATACTATAAATGAGATTCCAAAAAAGTATTTTGGAATACCGTTACATAAAAACTTAATCATTCCACCATTTCATTGTCATATTCAACATTTCCAATAGTGATCGCATGTGACATCCCTTTATCCTTTGACTTAAGAGGTTGTTGAGGTCGACCATCATTAACCTTTGGATTAGGTCATTTGTTAGCATAATGAACCATTTCCCTGCACTTGTAGAATTAATGTGTTGGTGGTGCGTTCTCTGTAGTCTTTACTCTATTCACATCATTACCAAACTTTTTCCAATTAATTTGGCACTCAGCTGCTTGATGACCTTATTTTCGACACTTAAAACATTTTATGGTCCCTTTAAGACAATCTCCACCATGATTCTTTCCACAGTTTAAGTATAATGAAACATTTGTCTTCTTTTCACCATAGTTTTGAGAGTTTTCCTTGAACTCTATTTTTGTATTTCTTGTCAAAACCATGAGATGGATATGTAACACCAACTTCCAGTTATATCTTGATAGCACAATGATCAATTTATTCATAGCTACTGAAGTCTCTTATTGCTAATGCCTTTAAAAGATGTGGTTTTAAGCCACTGAAGAATCGACCAACTTTACATTCAAGTTGGATGATAAATACAGATGCAAACCTTGCAAGCCTTGTAAAATTCACTTCGTATATACCAACAGATTCATCATCCTTTTTCCTAAGCTCATAGAACTCCTTTTCAATCTTCGTTCAAAGAATATGAGGAAATTACTTATTGTAATATAAGTTCTTGATCTCATCCCATTCCATGGATTCAATTTCATCGTGGGGACTTTTATTTTTAATTACAGTCCACCACTGGTCTGCTTCACCTTATGAATGGTAAACATCCAGAATGACTTTTCATGTTTTGAACAAAGAAGTATGGAAAATATCTTTTCAATCTTACTAATCCATTGTTCTATAAAAAGTGGATCAGAAGACCCATAGAAATAAGGCGGGCATTTCCTCATGAAGGACTTAATAGAATATTGTTACCTTCTTTGCTAATTTGGATGTCCAGAATGATTCATAGCTTATGTAAGTACAACAATAAGATTTTTCGCTATATTTACCATAACATTTGGTTGTTCAGGAGGACAATCATTGCATTTCCCAGTTTATTGATCATTAACACGGTTATTTCAGGTTCCATCCATTATCTAAAACACAAAAAGAATAATGTGAGAGGAAAAAATCATACTAGGAAGACTACATAACCAATGGGGATTACATTCAATATCTAACATCTTAGGTTTAATCCTAGGTTATTCATGATCATTATCATAATTCTAGGATTGTAACCTATACTTTATTCTTAGCCTTACAGACATCCATAGACATAACTTATAAATATATCTAGAGATCTCACTAATGTTTTCGCATCCTAGTTTCTAAAGGTTAACTAAACCTTCAGTCTGATACCAACTGTAGAGACCCAAGCTTGATATACATGTACATTACATTAATTTTGAAAAAAACTAAATACATGTTACAAATAGAAGTTCAATGAACATATTAGTTTAGTGTCTTTGGAAACCCAAACCATAATCTTCTAATCATGGTGATTGATCTTCAACATCTCCCATAAATATCTTACCCTTTTATTTTCTTACCTAAAACGTTTCTTTATATTCGGGGGAAAAGAAAACATAAAAAAGGTGAGATAAAATGCTCAGTAAGGGTAATAAAGTGGAAAATAAAACAAACCATATACATTTGAAACTAGAAACATGAACATAAAGTTTAAACATCAAAATCTTGAGTTGTGAAATAAATATTGGAAATACATAAGGCATAAATCATAAAGGAAAATTAATCATGGTAAAATAGAATTGGAATAAAACATGTAAATATGGAAAACCATTAAGCACATGATATGATATCCATAGTAGCCAAGGCAATTCTTCCAAGACCGTCATAGTGGACAAAGTCCATTACTAAACCGGGTTTACCTGTCCTTCCAGCCAAGTATTACTGAACCGTATTTACATCCTGATCCAGCAATGTATATATCATGAGATATAAATCATTACCTAATGCATTGGAGTTAGATATAGGTCCCACCCATATCATTATGAAATAATTCTTTCATTATCTCCAAAATAAACATAAATCATTAATCATAACCCAAAGAATAAAATGGGTTTCATAAACATCATCCCATCATAACATAATCCATATAAAAATTGGATATAATTTCGTCATAAACAAAATCAAACCGCGTAAATAAAAGAGATATTATGCTTGAAACATAACCATATTAAATAACGTCATCATAGATGGAAAATAGTTTTGATAAAACACCTGAAATGAATTCTTGAGGTAAATATCCTTTCTTCTTTCAAATCATTTTCTTTTCTCAAAATGACATGCAATTTTAAAAGAAAATAATTTTGTAGAAAATAATCAGGAAATATTATCCAGGAAGATTTATGTAAATAAGTAATTATAAAATTGTAGAAATATGTTCTTGCTGTATAAGTTAAAAAAACATTATCCTCGTACTTTTTCCAGAAAAGTCAAAAAGTACATCATGTAGTAAAAAAATGAATGATTCCTTCCATTCCACATAGTAAAAGTAAAAAAAGGTAAACATGACATTAAACATAATTGAACGAATTGTAAAAACTTTATGAATTTTTTTATAAAACATGTACATGGATGGTAAATATAACCCTAGTAAATACTTATGAATAAACAATATCAGATATGAATGAGATTGGAATAATTATCCCCTACCTTAGGTCCAATTTCTTCTATACATGTTAGAAACTTTTGTATAATGATTTAAATAATGTCATTGACTTATTAAAAAATCATATTAATATTTATGATATCATATATGATTCACTTATTAATTTATATTACCCATTCATTTTTCAATTCCATGTTGGAGTAACGTTTTGGGTAATAATCGTTTCATTTATCATACGTGTTTGGAATTTTTGTTCTTGATATTATCATGATTTCCTTACTTCCAGAATTTAAACCATGATTTATATATCATATATAAATTCATTATATATATATATGTAATATATATATAAATGAAATTAAATACACCATTCATGGAGACAGTAGGCCGTACGTACGCATAAACAATGTTTTCCATTCCTTATTCACTTGAATGGATGTAAATAGATGGAATATATATATATATATATAAATAAATCTGGTATCATTATTATGTCATTTAATCTAATTATTATTCATTATATATACTTTATAATTATTCTTGAATGGTCAACATGGAGAATGAATCTCATCGCATCGTGGAGAGTGTAATCCGTAAGTATACGCAGGCGATGATATCATTCCCATAATTAATGAATGGAATTGGAGTGGATGATATAATATCTCATAATTATTATCATGTTATAATAATAATATATTTATTATTTCCATCATTATACCTATCCAAGTACGGATGTGGGTGAAAAATAGATTACAACATGGCGTGGAGACGGTAAGTCGTACGTACGCACACACAATGATTTTGTTTTTCATAGGATGGATATAAGGTGAAATATGGTTGTATAATATTAAAAATAACATATATTTATACAAGGTAAACTGGAGTTATTAATTTATAATTAAAAAAATCATATAGAGGAAGTAGAAGAAGAAATAAATTTGAAATAATCGGAAAAGGATATTACCTCTTCTTTGACACACCTCTTCTAAACCTCCTCTTAGGGAACTAATGTTCATCTTTTAAGAAGACCAGGACCTATAGTATGTTTCTAGGTAATTTTATAAGGGAAATGGGTATGGTTTGGAAAAGTTTGAAATCTCAAAATGGAGTTAAGAGAAGAGGGAGGAGGTTCCCATTTATAAGAGAGCAGAG
Organism: Viscum album; assembly: GCA_963277665.1. NCBI lineage: Eukaryota > Viridiplantae > Streptophyta > Magnoliopsida > Santalales > Viscaceae > Viscum > Viscum album. The sequence goes on along the minus strand of OY728137.1, from coordinate 1,615,067,055 downwards.
GGGCACTTTTGGAAACATCCAAAATATTAATTTATAATAGACTCAAACCCCACATAAAACATAAAAACTGATTCCAATTTGAATATGAGATATTATAGGGTTATAATATCATAAAAAATCAAATTTAGACATGGTTAGAATTTATTTTAAACCTTATCATTTTAATTTATCCTTATTTAATCTATTTTATTTAATTTGTGGTAATAATATTCTAAATTTTAAATGGTTAGAAATAATTACTTATGTGTATTGAATTGTCCATAATTGGATACTTTATGACATTATAGACAATAAAAATATAAATTTTTAAACTTTAAATATTTTGGTGATTTTTGAACAATTTCATAATATGTTATTTTTAGAAAATATCAATACTGTCAATTTTGACACAATTCATATATTTGAATTTAAATAAAATTAAAACAGATGATATAGTCAAACAAAAATATTTATTATATTCCTAAAATTTCATATTCATCTATAAAATTCGTGGAGCACATTAATTAGTTCATATAATATTTATTTTAATAATTTTACAACCATTTATTTGATATTTCCCTCAATAAAATAATTAAAACAAAAGTTTTGTATGATTATTTAATATACTTATTTTGTTGAATAAAAATTAAAAATAAAATACAATGATGAATACAAATTTAATATATTTCATAATAATAATTTTAGTAGAATTTATCGTCTAATACACCCAACCTTAAAATGATGTTTCTTAAATTGTGAAGATGACAACTTTGACATCATTTAAAACAAAATAATATAAATATTATAATCTGTTTTATAAGGCTCCAACTAGTCCACAAGTCGACAATTGGATGATTATGTTGTATTTATACTCTACCAATATGTTTTTGTCATGTTTTTGGGCCTTTTTATGGGTATTATCATTTTAATAAAAACAATATTATTTATTTTTCACTAAATAAAAAATGTATGGATTATTTATGTATATTCTATTAAGATAATTATAAATTTCTTAAAAATTAAAAAAAATTACCATGATAAATAAAAAAATTTTATCTTTCAAATGAATATTTATAATCAAATTTATTCTCTGTTCATCTTTATATTAAAAATAATTTAATTATTAATGTTTGAGTGATACATATTTTACGTTCCTATAAATAAAATAAATTAAAGGTCTTAATATCATCCAAGTGGGTTCCAATAGATAAAATTTCAACCCATGTATAGTTTAGGGCGAAATATAATCATCCAAATATATTAAGACAAGTGTTAGGATAATTTTATAATATTATTCTTACCCTTAATTACCTGATTTACCTTAAACTAGGTTAAATAAAATTTACCGTAGTTACCATTCATATTGACCAAAAATATAAGTATCCTATTAGCAAAATTTGGACCTACTAATTCAAAATATGGAATCCATTTTTAAAAATTCAAAACACATAATTATAATCGATTAATTTAAAATTAATCACATTGTTGAGAAAACTTGTTTTAAAATTTAAAACATTGAAATAGATTGAAATGTTTTTACCTATGAATTCAATGTAAAATTAATGATAATGACATAAATTATATTAAATGTTAAAAATAAATTCTAATTATAATTTAAAAACATTCAGTATAATAATTTAACAATATAAATTATCTCGATGAAAAAAATTGTTTTTAAATAAAATTTAGCGTATTTTTCTATTCATCAAATTATGATGGTTTTCAGAATAATGTCAAAATTTTATCCAAAGTAAATTTTTACATCCTGATTCTAAATAAGAAGTTTAAATTTTCAAATTTAAATTATAAACTTGTCAAAGATTATATTTAAAATGGGTGCACCATCAAAAGACGATCAAACTACATTTTTTGAAAAATACTTCTTTTATCCGAAAAATTAATTTTGTTTCCATACCATGTTATAGAAAATATGTAAGATGAATGAAAATTTTTTAAAAGTAAAAATGTGGTTAAAATTACTTATAATGTCTAGTTCATAAATATATTATATGAATATATTTTATTTTTGTGAAACTCGGTATTGCGTACAATGCAAGCCATCAACGAAGGTCGCTTTTGCGTGTAACGCAATCCAAGTCAGTGTTGCATGAAATATTCCTTTGGTGTGGAGTATAACATAATATATTATTATTTTATTTAACAAAATCTTTTTTCAGTGTTGAATTCAATCAAAATAACTTGAAATTGTGCGTAAAACAAGCCAATAATAGTGTTGTGTATACTACAAGCTAATACAGTGTTGCGTATTGTGAAAGACAATCTTGGTTTAGCATACTACAGAAGACATAAATAAAATTAAAAAGAATATTTCTCATAAAATTTATGGGTGATAAAAAAACATAGTAAACATTTAATGATTTTAACATTAAAAACCTCTATTGACTTCTCGACAACATGATTAATTTTAAATTGATTTCATCCAGTTCTGTTACTGGAATTTGGAAAATTGTATTATATATTTTCAATCAGAATAATTTATAAATTATAATAAGTTCTCCTATGGTATTTCCAAAATAATTAGTGAAATTAATAAAAATTAATTACATCGGTTAAGAGAGAAATTATATTAATAATTTAATGAACCATAAATTTAAGACCCAAAATGACCTAGAAACCTATACAAACTCCATTGTTTGTCCATATTTCGACCCTATAATCACTTTTATCAACTGTGGTCTATTAATGAATCCACATTCAACTTAAAAAACGTTGGTGAAATTCACTCTTTAATTATTTACGATAGTGACACTACTCCACCACTTTAAAAGGCAACCATATCTACTAATTCCTCACACCACTAAAACTATTTAAATTCATCCAATATCTACCAAAATATCTTCCTGAAAATACTACCTTTGACTATGAAGCTCCCATTTGGAAAGAAATCCAATTAATGAGGACTTTTGGCACAATCCAATAAGATTTAGCCAATTTAGATGTAATGTATTCTCTTAAATTTCTTTCCTTTTTTTCATTCATCATCCCTACACTAACTTTAATCAATTTTTTGTAATAGCACAAGTATCCTAAATATTATATTATTTTCTTATGTAAATATATCTACCTATAGTTATACACCCATCCCTCTAATGGATATTAAACATACTGTATCATTGTACCACAAACAAATTCCTCCTAAAATGACGATGGATCATTTATCCATTACCATAATCATAGTGTCCATTATGATAGAAAATATATTTATATATGTTAAATAGATAATCTATTTTTCCTTTAATATTTATTATTAATTTTTAAGTGACATAAATTTTTTACTTCCCTTTTGGTGTTAATACGATAATCTTGTTTGGGAAAGTGTGGTCTTCATCCCCCACAAAGCGATGTGATTTGTTCAAAATGCAGATGAAATGAATTATGTATGGGTTTAGTGATATTATGTGATATATTTTATATATTTATTCTACTAATATAACTATATATATATATATATGAATACAAATTTAATTTACATACTTTCATTCAATAGGAAAATAAAGATCAAAATAATGTTTATGAGTACATAAGACATATCGTCACCATGAACTATGTATTCTATTTCATAATAATATATTTTATATATTTTTATGATAAAAATATACTGTATATACCAGACATTTATATCATGATTTACATTTTGGAATCATGATATAACTACAAGTGCTAATTATATAACAAATTTAGACACATGTGAAGAATAAAGCGAATTTTACCTAAAGTAAAACATTAACGTTGGATCATTAAAAAGTGGGTAATATGAGGTCATAACCAAACCATATATGGTATTATTTTTAAAAATATTATTTTTTTAAATATTTATAATAGATATATAATTTTTATATAGGATTTTTTTTATGAGTATGAAGAGAGTCAAGATGCCAGGTTTGGAGATTTCATCTCACTATTAATTTCCATGATATACATGTTATGTTTTCTACTACTTCCTTTGGTGTTATTACTTTTCTACCCATTAATGTATTATATGTATATTATAATTCGATTTAATGGAATTCATAGGTATATTCTATGATCCTTCTTTCATGGGGTTTACCTTTTGAATGTTACCAAATCACTAAAATATTTTGTCTCAATCTTCCTTTTTTGAGACTCATGTTTTATTATGAACATATAATTTTACAAGGTGAATATATTTACATTTTTCATAATATATAATCAATCAAATAATTTTCATGATATTATATGCTTCATGTAATTTAATTTCCCTTCATGGAGAGTATCAACCTATGATACAAAGTTATAAGAGTTTATTGAGACAATATCACTCCATTTCGAGATTATTTATGTTTATGATTCGCCTAATGAAATATTATGATACATATCTAAATAATATTCATGAGTTTCATTATATTATGTTATTTCCATATATACTAATTTATTTTTTCAATATTCTACTCTTTAATACATAATATAGTAATGAATTTGTATTTAGGTAATCATGGATTTACACATTGTTTTGTTGAAAATCTATGTTTTCTAAAAAGGGATTTCATGAATATTATAACATTATACAATAAGATTTAAAAAAATTACTTTTTTTCTTTAACCAATAAATTAAATGAAAATTTATTATCACTTTCCAAACAAAAAACTTTTCTAACTACTTTATAGTGAAAAGAAGAATGTTCTGTTGGCCTCGTACGATGTGTACGGATTTACCCGCCATCATTTATTCAATTAATCATTTTTATTTTTAAAATGATAATCTTTTTGAAATGGTTTTTAATAGATAATTTAAAAGAAAATGGTCTTCATAATGTTTTCTAAAGTATATTATTAGTTTTCAAGTAAAATATTTTCAAAATGATATCAATATTTTTTATTTGGTTTTTAATTAAAAATGTTTTCAAAATGAATCAATAAATTTTTATACGCATTAAATGTGTTCTCTAAAATAGTTTTTTTTAAATTATTTTAATATTACTTTATATGTTTTCTTGTAAAAAGGTTTTCAAAATTATTTAGCAATTTATTTATAAGTTATCAATTTATTTTATATGAAAAATAATTTAAAATGGTTTTATGTCTTAAAATATTTATTTTCAAATAATAAAGGATATTATCATCATGAAATGTTTTTTAAATTATATTTTAAAATTATTTTCTAAATAAGATGAAATATTTTTTTTAATCATGCCAGTCTAATGGTTTGATTCATATTATTTCTATGAATCAGTTATTCTTAACATCATGGTCTTTATGAAACAAGTTCTTCCTTTATGGGAAATATGTATATGAAATTTAATGTTCATTCATGGGTTATGTTTTTTGAGGAAATGAGTGTGAAACTTGTAATTGTTTCCATAGTATAAGAATGTTTACATCTTTATGATGCCCATTTTATTCCATGTGTTATGATATGTTAATTTATGATATGTGGAACATGTATGTAATATTTCATGATGTGATGGGTGGAACCTATACCTCTATCCATTAAATTTGGTTTGTTTTTTATATTTTATGAGATAAAATATGATAGTCTTGGTGGTGAACATTGACTACTATGATATCCATGGGATTGAAACTCGATACAATGATGTTATGAGGTGGGAACTCATTCTACTATGATATCCATGGTATTGAACAATAACTACTGTAATGGAATGGGGAGTGAACACATAATATAAAGATGGTATTGGAAATGATTCCTTCGCTACTATAGAAATAATTATATGCTTATGTGATTTCCAAATTTCCCTGTCTTATTACTATGTGATGATTTCATTTCTTATGCTCTTTATTTCACATCATTAATGTATTATAAACTACTAATTATTATTAATTTTTTTGATTATGATATTTTATATGTAGGGTATGACATTTTATTTTCAGAATCATATTATCATACTCTTATATAAAAGTTTATTCTTACATTTATTCTTTGTTTACCCTTACTGAGAATTTGAGGTCACTCATTATTCATTTCATTTCTATAATGTTATGATGATATTTTCAATGATTGATATGTCTGAGAAGGGTTATAGTAAAAAAGAACTTATTGGGAGATGATATAACTCACATATGTGCAAGTGTTTATGTATCTAGGTTTCCAATGTCAATATACCAACTACGATACTTATGAATATATTTTTATAATGACTATGTATTATGGAAAAGTTAAGTAAGGTTATTTTTTTGAATATCTAGGAAAAATATAGTTGGTATTAGATAAAAGTTATAGTATTCCTAAGAATATATGATAAGAAAACCTTAGTGAGAACCCAAAGAACATGTCTATGGATAAGTAAAAGGAAGAATAAACATTTACAAAAATGTCCTGTAATTTTTGTGAATGATATAGTGAGCGGTTTCCAAGAAATACATACATGTTTGGATACTGCAATTGGATGTGGATTTGGCACATATATACCTAGTGGTAACAACTCCAGAAGATGTTTTGTGCTTATCTTGGGGTAATCTAGTACATGACTACGCGCCTTACTACACACCTGGTTTGACCATCTTGGGTGATACCATTTGGGAATTTACAATCTCTTCGCATACCACTATGAATGATATATATAGGTTACATATGAATATACAAGGATAAACCTAAGGTGTTATAGACTACATAAGGTTTCATGATTTAAAAATTCTATATGTAATTATTTTCATGGATTTGTCTTTTTTAACTATGAAAAGTAATGCTTACAATATGTTTTTAGTTATAGTCAATGAAAGGAACTGAAATGAACTGGATAAATATTGAATGTGATTGATGATTTGTTTGATGATAAATAAATAGGGATGATCACTAGAGTGAAGGATTCCAGGAACATTCCTCATCTGGTTTCATGGAGCATGACTAATAATGATTATGTTAACTAACTCTCAGACTCACCAAGGCAGAGAATGAACATATTCTCTTAGTGTTCAGGTAAAGGAGACTATGGAGGAAAAAATATTTGGATTTATTTATGTCATGAAACTGTAAATAATCACCTATGTAAATGTATTATAGTAATAAAAAGGTGTTTTGAATGTGGAATATAAGGACACAAAATAAGTGACTACATATGAAAAATTAAGTGTTTGGATACTGATATGGATAAGAATTTCCCCATTTGTAAGTCATTATTGTTGGTTAATTGTTTTATGTTTGGGGAAAATGGCCACTATGAATCATAATGTCTCATGTGTAAAGTTCTTGAAGATAATTAGTATGGTAGTGTGAGTAATGGTAACATTTCAAATAATAATGAGACTATAATAAATATGTGAAAAGAAAGAGGTATTGTGTCATAGGATGAGGTTGAATTGTTATTGGTATAAATATTTAGTGGAATAATCAATGTTTATATGTATTTGGAGTCAATTGTTTTTAATGCCGAAATATATAAGGATTTTTCTAATTATGTTGTTCACATAGTATTTATATGTTTATGTTGAATATTCCTTATGGACCAGTGATGTGATTTAAGGACAATGAGATATTATGACTATGGGAAGGTAACCCTTAATATGTTCTTTATTTTAAGATAAGGAAGTATGTATAATGATATGTTGGATATGAATAGTTAAATTGGATAGAAATTAATAGCTTTTAACTAAGTAAATAGTTTTTTATGGGTGATTTATACTATAACTGACGAAGTTTACACTATTTTATTATTTATGTAATAGATCCAATACATGTTGGAATAATGAATCATGAATTTATTACAAAGTTATTTATGGTAATTTGAGTTATTACCATGTTTCAAGAGAATATATAAGGAGGGTAATCAAATATATGAAATTTGAAACCTAAGAGATACTTTTTTTATATAGGGGAATAAATTTTATATTGATTTCATGACTCAATTTATAATGTTTTGGATACTCATATTTGACAAGGGTTATAAAGTTAACCATTCATGAAGAGATTATGTTAAACATAGGAGGAAGTATCTCTGCGCTAAGTTAGAAATGAAAAACATGGTTAAAATGATATTCTGTGATTAACATTATTTCAAGGATGTACAAATTGTATATTTTTTTAAAAATACATCATGTATGCCGAGTGAAACCAATCATGTCTCGAAAGGTCATGGGTCCAGAACCTTTGACTAAAGGAAGATCATGTTTTCACACCAACCACTACCCTACATAGTGACATGGTTAATGTTAATTTATTTTTAATGAATAAATATTTATGATGAACTAGTATTGTTATTTTTATTTCTATGCATGTTTATTTTGAATATACAAATAGTTATACTTTTTCATTCTTTTATGGGACCCAAGATTCATTAAATGTGTATTATAGTTATTTTGGAATAGATATTAATATTGGATCATTCATTATATGAGGTAATGGATATATTAAGAATAATTCAAAGAAAAACCCAAGAATGATTTTTTTATAGAAATGCATGAAGTGTTAATAATCATTCTGAATGTGATAAAGCAATTGTTTTCCAAATTATATAATATTTGTTAAACCAATGGATTCTGTAATCATCAATGATTTATTACATTGAGGCCCTACAAATTTCTTTTAAAACCCACTTTTTTGTTATTGATGTCCGAAATCACTCCCTATAAATATTTATTCTTTTCGACCCTCTCTTATCTTTAATCCCATTCATTGTTCTCCTATATGGAAACCTTGATATTTATTAATTTGGGTAAATGTTGAGGTTACAAAATTCCCTTTTAAAGGAGTTTTTAGTATTCATTTTATCAATTTTTCATTCTACTAATGAAAATATAAAGTGTTAAACTTTTGATAACCCAGATGAATTTTGGGGGAGAAATTAATTTTAAAAGGGGTATAAAGTAATGTCATAAGATTTTGGTGAAATTTTTTTTTGAATTACTTTAATATTTTATATTTTTCATTTCACTCATTACTGAAAATAGATTTTCACTAGGTAAATAATTCCTTTCTCACATACCCAACAAGGCATTTGTAACAAAAAATTCATACCTAGGATATGTTACACCCAATCTCAAATTAGAATATGTTACACAAAATCTTAATGTGGAGTAAATTACAAGGAAAATGATGTTATCTCGGTTCCCACTAACCCAAAAAGTGGATTTAGAAAATTTCAAAAAAAAAACGAGATTTGGATGGGAAAATGATGTTATCATATGTTACACATAATATTGACCATCCTAAATGGTTTTCATAACATGAAAGTCTGAGTGTAACCTAATTATAATATATTATTTAAAATATTATTATAGTGAGATATAACATAGACATTAAGTTTATGGAAATGAATATTACGAACAATATTTTTAAGATATTTTTTACGAAAAATATGAATTCATAGGTTACCATTTACTTATAAAATAATATAAAAAATTATTAAATATATTTGAACATATCATTATAGTCACAATGATATTTTAACATAGTAAATATAATTACTCAAAATTATTGAGGGATATTAATTTAATACATATGGTATATATTCAATCAAATATTTTTTTATATTTATCCAATTGATTTGATAGACTTAATATAAGAACAATGAAAATTTTATTCTTAAAACATATAATTTTATTAAGGAATTTCTTATCACCTTATAATAGAGAACCCAATTTAAATCCAATTACTGAAACTTTTCTACATTTAATTTGTCAAAATAATCATTATATTTTGAATAAAAACATAAGAAATATTTTACAATAAATTTTTGTTATTTTTATGTAAGGTTTCAACTTTTAATGAAAATTTTAAAATATTATATTTTAATTCAAAACATCTTTATAAGCTAATTTATTTATTAAGAGAAATTATATTTTTATTTATTTTAATATTTTAGTCAGATAATAAATTTACCAATTAATCCAATTAGGTTCATTAAAACCAATATCACATTTAAATTGGTCATAAAACCTTATCAATCTCTTGATTAGTTTTAAATTAAAGACAACCAATGTCGTCCCGACAACCAGATTATTTTTAAATTATTTTCACCCACTTAGGTGATTAGAATTTGGAAAAATGGATTCTATATTTATAACAATCATAATATAAATTTTATAATAAGTTCAATTTTTTTTAACAAAATGATTATGAAATGTTATTTAAATCAATTACACCAGTTAAGAGATATATTTGGTTAATAATGTACTGATCCATAAATTTAAGACTGAAAACAATGTAGATGACTATACAAACTCCATTGGATATCCATATTTATACCATCTAATAAATTTTCTCAACATTAGTCCATTATTTTAACCTATCGAAACATGAAAAAACTGGGTGTAATTCTCTCTTATAATATTTACAAGAATGAAACTCCTATGCTAATATAAAAGGCCACCACTTATACTTATTCACCACATTTATAAAACATTTTATGTTTGGACAATGTATTCCCAAATAGCCTCTTAGAATCATACCATCAACCTTGAAGCATCAATTTGGTTAGAAAGACTATCAAGGAATCCTTTTATCATAAATAAAATGGAGTTAACTGATTTATATATTTTGTCTTCTCTCAAAATCCTTTCCATTATTTCCATTCTTCACCCCTACACACTATTAATTCCATTATTATGTAAGAAACTTGTATCATAAATACAATATGATTTTTTAATGAAATTATTTATTCATAAACTTAAAAAAACCTCTATCTAATGAACATTGTACAAAATGTTTCATTGTACGGTGAACTACTGCCTCACGAAGAGATTATTATTTATTTCTCTATTACAACCAATCTTGGTCGACATTATGGTGGAAAATATATTTCAAAATGTTAAATATAATACCTATTAATTAATTAAAATTATTTAATAATTTTTAAAACACGTGTCTTTTTTAATTCCCTTGTTTTGTTAAGACGAGTATCTCTTTTGAGTAATTTTGAGTTACCTCCTCCTCAATGCGATGTAAATCATTCACACACAAAATTGAGTGTTTTACGGATTGGTTGAATGACCATATGTTATATTTTTAATATAGTAATGATACTAGAATAATTAAATATATATATATATACGCAAATACATTTATATACACATATGTCATTTACTTACATTAATTCAATACAACTACAATGAATGAAATAATGTTCATGCATACGTACAGATTATTGTCTCTATCAATGACATATTAAATTTCATAATATTATATTTTATATATTATAATAATAATAATATTATCTATATAACTGATATTTATATCATTCTTACATTCTGGAATCATGATATATGTTTAATGACCACTGTTATAACAATTTAAGACAAATGTGAAGAACAAGAAAATTTTTACCCAAAGTGAAACATTAACATAATGACATTAAAAAATGGTAATAATAGGTTATAATAGAACCCTATATGATATTATTTATAATAATATTCTTCCTTTAAATATTTATAATAAGCTTATATTTAATATATAGTAATCTTGTACAAGTATGAAGAGGGTCAATACACAATGTAAGGGGATTTCATCTCCCTTTTAATTTCTGTGAGATACATGGTATGTTCACCCCTCTTTCATTTTATGTGGTGTATATACTTCCCATGATTTTATTCTATTCATTTATTACAAATATTTATGGGTAATCACATGTACATTTTATGAACCTTTTTTCACGGTATTTAACTTTCAAATGTTACTAAATCGATTAAATGTTTTGTCTCAATTTTCCTTTTTTCTAGAATCATTTTTTATTATGCACATATACATTTGTTTGAGGTGGATATATTCTCACTTTTCATAAAATATCATGAATATAATTATTTTCATGATATTATATGCTGATTTTAATTTAGTTTACATACTTGGAGATTATGAACTAATGATACAAAGTTATAAGAGTTTATTGAGACGATCTCATTACTTTTTTGAGATTGTCTTTTTAGGCCTCATTTGATTTAATATTTTGATCCATTACTCAATAATATTAATGAGATTTCATATCCACAATTATTTCATGATATAATCATGAATTGGTAACATATTCTACTATTTGGTACATAATATAGTTAATACTGTTTTTTAAGAAACCTAACATTACAATTTATTCATTTAAAAAACTATGTTTTCCAAAAAGGGATTCATAGAATATTATATTGTTATCATATAATATATAAAACTAATTTGTATCCATATTTTATTTTTTGAATATATTCAATGGAACCTTATTTCTTATGCCAAAAAACGAAATTTTATAATCCTTTACATTTCCAAATGAATGTTCTTTCGACCTCGTACGACATATGTTGATTTACCCACCGTCATTTATTTTATGCTCCCATTGAATTTTTATAAGGTTAATCATTAAGAAAATGTTTTTAAAATATATTTTCAAATAAAAATGGTTTCAAAAAAAAAAAATTCTTCTTTTTATTCTTTTCAAGAAAAATTGTTTTCAAAATATTGTAATGATTTTTTTATATGTTTTCATGTGCAATGGTTTTCCAAAATGTTTTCAATATCATTATATTAGAGGTTAATTTTTTTTAAAAGAAAAATGTTTTATAAATATTTTGAATCTAATTTTATATTATTTAAGGGACAATTTATTTCAAAATTATTTCATTCTTATTTATATATTTTCAAATTATTTTCTTTGATTAATATTTTTAAATGGTTTTATGTATTAAAATTACCTTTTCATACAAAAAAGTATATTTCCCTCAAAAAATGTTTTTAGAATATATATACAAATTATTTTACATCTATAATGACATTTATTTATGTTACACATTCCAATATAAAGGTTGTATTCATTTAATTTCTATGAATGGGTTATGATTAATTTCATAGAATTTTTTATATTCATTCCTCCTTCATGGGTAAAATACATATTAAATCTATTACTCTTTCTTTGGGTATGATTTTAATGGAATGTTTATGAAGCCTATTTTTTTCCACAGGTGGAAATTTTTTTACATGTTTATGATACCCATTTCATTTCATGGATTATTATATGTTTTTATTATCTAGTATAAATTAATATATGGTTTCATTATGTGAATGGTGGGACCAATATCCCCCTCTAATTCATTGGGTAATGTTTTATATATCATGTGATAAACTAAGATGGTTTTTGGAGTGAATCCTAACTACTATAATGGCCATGGGAGTGAACAATGACTACTATGATGGAATGATGAGTGAATATGTGCTGGAATGATTGAAATGGGAGTGAATAATTAAAATTATAATGGTATGGGGAGTGAACTCATACTAATAGGATGGTCTTGGCATTGATTCATTGGCTACTAGGGAAATCATTATATGCTTATGTGTTTTCCACAATTCCATGTAATATTCATATTTGATTCTTTCATGAATTATGTTATTTCTTTCCTATGTCTCATGTCTTATGAAATATTTATGCCATAATTTTGGTTATGTTATTTGAAATTCAAGGTATAGTCTTTAATTTTTAGGATCACTATATCACACCCTTATAGTAATGTCTTTGATGACATATCTTCATTGGTTACCCTTACTGATCATTTGAGCTAACCACTCTTATGTTTTATTTCCCCCATGTTATGATGACATGTGTTATGGTTCAAATGTCTAAAAATTGTTCTAGTCAAGAATAAATTATTGGGTGATGATTTAGCTCATATATGTACCAGTGATTCTGTTTCCATGTTTCTAAATGTACTATACATACTAAGGTTTTTGGGTGTTTGTTTGTATAATGGTTATGTATTCTAAAAATTTAATGTAATGATAATGTTTTTAAAAATGAGGGTAACCTCATATTAAAGATCACAATAAATCAAACATGTGGTGTCATTAATCAATCCATATTAATGGGATCCCAATATGCATGATGAGACAGTTATTGGAATCCTATGATTTGGGGAAACAGACATTGGGAAATAGAAATACCATGTTTGGGTAACGTATATATCAATTCTATGATGTAAACATTCATAGTGTGAACCCCATTTACATAGTGAAAGAGTCAGGTTTTAAGTCTCAATGAATAATAAATCAACTCAAACCATTTGGACTCAATTTATTTCATGTTTTGAGGAATCTAGTGAAATAGCCTCACAAACACTCAAAACCAAATATTCATACTATAAATCAATTACACATAATGAAATAATCAGAGTTGTTACTTTTAAAAAAAACACCACTTAAATAATTCTCAAAATCCCCCAATAACCACATGATTTGGAAACTGGTAGAGGATAAAACTAGACAGATTCATTCAGTTATAAATATCCTTCTCATATAATGAACACCCAAATTATTTTATGAAAATTTTAAAACAATTATCATATCATTAGTTTATTTATTAATAAAATTTAGTAAATTATAATGAATTTCATTTTATACTATTATATTAATTATTTTTATCATTTAAATATTTTTAATTTTGAAAATATATTATCCAATAATTTTTATTGGTTAATATTATATTAAATTCACTCAATTTATTGTTTTGAATTTAATAAAATGGAATATTTATTTGGAATTTACATAATTTATTATATATATTAAGAAGAAATTTATTTTTCTATAGTGACTCCGAAAGAAAAATATTAATCAATTTGATTAAGGATTAAATATATATTTTCATGTTGAATTACCTTTTGTTTAATTTATTTTCCCACACATATAATATTATTTAGTGGTTTTTATGTCATATAATGAATCAATGGGTGAATGTTATATAAAAATTATTCTTATAATTTAGTTTTTAAATGGTACAAGGAAAATGCAAATAAAACTATATAGGATACCATGGTGAAAAATAAAATTGTAAAAAAATTAAAGATAATGGTTTCAGAATATCATATTTATAATTAGTGTTTTAATCAGTTGGAGGTTTTTATTAACAACATAATCCATCCAAAAAATTACATATCTATTTATGGTAAATTCTTTTGAGAGATACATCTCATTATTGAATAGTTTCTGGTATTTATGAAAAAATAAAACAAATCAATAATAAAGGGGCACTCCATCCCCACTCTAATTAATACATATTAATCCCATTGGCTCTACCAAACCTAGAAAAATTCCCTAATATAATTAATTATCCTTTATAAAGAGATAATTATAATCCAAAAATTCTAATACTACAGTTCATAATAAGAAATGATAATGATGTTATTATTAGAGTAGAATGTTTTCTTCAATAATATTTTTATTGTTACATTCAATTTTACAACCTTCATTCCTTAAATAATAATTAAAATATAATAAAACATATATCTGATATATAATATGATTTTATTAAGTTCAGGTAATAACCTATATACCTCTAATTTTATATCAAATTGAAAATGAAATAGAATATCTTTTGTATGATGACCGACTGCCTGGTGAACTGATATTATTCTTTTTCCACCTCCTCCTCTCATAGATGGATATGATGATTTATATTACATAATTATATGATAATTATAAAATCATTATAATTATGAGGTTATTATATATTATATACATTTTTTTTAATTTTTTGATGGAATAAGATAATTTCAATCAAGTGTACAGTGAACTGACTTCATACAAAGTGACGTGATTAGTTTTCCAAATATACATTACATGGAATATAATAAGAGAAATAATTACTAATATATTTAAAATAAGTTTAAATAAATTTATCCATTTATATAATATATTATTTACCTTCCATCATTTCATTTTGTTGAAAAAATGGAGACATTATTCAAGTATACACGTGGACTATTATCTCCTTGCGCATTTAATTCATATTCAATATTTAACTATTATAAGTTTTTATTATTAATAATAAAATGAATATAAAATATTATTTAATCATGATTAATTTTTTTATTATAGAATATATCATTAATGTAAAATGGATGAAACTGCCAAACTAAATCATGCAATAAATTGAAGAAATTCTTACTAAAAAATGATCTTAAAATTCAATTGTTAATAAAATAGTAATAGAAGGATATATGTAAATAATATACTATATAATACATCTTATTATGGTTATATAATTTGTTTATAATGAACTTATATTTATTATATATGATTTTCAATCATATATGATTGAATTCAAGGAAGACGATAAGGGATTTTTTCACAAATTACCTTTATTAGAAAAAATATGTTATTATTTTGTTGTTATATTATTTTATGAGGAGTATGAACATAAGATTTTAAATATATGTCATAAATTATTATTATTATGAAATATATATATATATTTATGTAATTCTTTCATGGGTTTTTTTATTCATATTTAACAAAAATTGAAATAATTTAATGTTACAATCTCATTAGTTATCTATATTATTTATGATTATCTTTATGATAATAATATTTTTTGAACAATCTCAAAATAATATCATTAATATTCATATCCACCAGTTGTTTCTTAATAATACATGTTTTCCAATCATTATCTTTTTTTACATACTCAATTGATTGAAAACAAAATTTTATATGAAAAATCATATTTCTCTCTCTCTTTGTGAGAGAATTTTTTCCATTCATAACCATGTTTTCATTTAATGTTTTAAATTTAGTTTTTACTACTACAAAAAATTTATATAATTTTTTTAGCCATTTGGTACTTCAAAATAAAATTTAAAATCAACAGGTATTTTTACAATAAATCGTGTTTTCCATTATATAAATTTTGATAGGAATAACCATTTTACAATATATGACATGATTGTTGATTTCAATCTTCATGAAAAAAATGTTTGGGTAAATATTCCTCTAAATTATTTCCCACTTCTTTTAGAAGAATAATTTTCCATTAATATTTGATAAATTTTTATATTATACGTTATTTTTCTCAATATGACATGGATATTTTGAAAAGAATGCTTCAATGGTAATTTTTATGCATTTAGATTCACCATAAAAAAAATATTTAGTGGAACTTCTATTTTTCATAGGATACGATCTAATCATAAAATCCTTATTAATTCATTGAATTGTTTATTATTATTATGAAGAAATTTTTATGAGACCCACATATTTTCTATGGGTATGATATAATGAATTCATGTAATGATTAATAAACCTATTTTATTTATATACATTATTCTACAATGTTATTTTTTTAATCAAATTTGTTCTAAGGGGTTATTTAATGATGAATGTTTTATGATATTTTGTAAAAAGATCCTTTATTTTCATTATGTGATGGGTGGGAAGATTATCTCCCACTAATGAATTTCAAAATGAACTATAATTCATTAGATAATTATTCTATAAAATTACTAGTTTTCTTGTTAAAAATGTTATGTGTGGACATGCTATTATGTCCATAATATTAAGAATGGTCACAATTTCATGTACATCAGATTCAATGTTGTTCTGGTAACATGTCCATATGATAATATGAAAGCCTAATTTTATTTCATCATCATAATCAATGAACTTTATTATAATTATAAAAGTTACCAATGATAGAAGACCATGTGTATTACAAAAATCTATATCTCATTTTAATGATATTCAATAATTGATTATATTCATTATTTAATTTTATTTATATATTGGTAACCACCATATGTTATGGTATGAATCTTGTTTATGATTAATGATATTAATGGTATGTTTTTTAATGATAGTCACATGTTATTATAAACTTATGATTATTTTAATTGTTATCTCGATTATAAACACTAACATAATGACCAGAACCTCCTTTTTCGTGCCTAAATTCAATATGAAATCAGGTGCACCTCCCCATGTTCAAGAGGATACCGACTAGAAGAGAGCGTATATGTCCATTATCAGAGGGACAATACCATAAATATCACATCATATGGTCGATAATAAATAATGAAAATATATAATTATTCTGAGTAATTGTGTTAAAATAATAGAAATAAAATTCATTCAAAAATAATAATCTGCAGGATGTAAATTCTATATTGAATAAATAAATAAATAAATAAAGGAATGAATGTTGGGTTTATCCAATGTCTGTCTTAGTCCTCCCCATCTTCATGATCTTCCTCCCTAGTCATTCACCACAAACCTCATTCCATAGAGGGGGTATTTCATTAAATCTACAAGAACATCATTATTCCCTATTAGGGTGTGATTACAAGACTCATTAGTACACCGCCAACGTTTCCTTAACTTAATATTCTAATGTATAAAAATGTGTATGATGATAATAATAAATTAAAGAATCACAAAAACATATAAAACCAAACTGGTCAATAGTGAGATAAGCATGATGCGATAACCCCTGGTCATACCTACTATATATCCATGATGAAACGTATCTTAATGAGTCCTAAGAAACAAAATAGACCTTGAATGGATTCCTAATAGTGTTTTGGAGGTGATAATTGACATCATATATCCTTGAAGTGGACAATGTAACCTAGATCCTCTAATCGATGATAACAAGTGCTCACATCTACCTAGATTTTTCATGGTGATTGACACATGCCATCAAATCATCCATGAGAACATCCCCAACATGATTATATTTAATCTTCATACCTACACCATGTATTAAGGTCACTCATCACTATAGTTTCATTCATGTTTTCTCCCCCTAGTGAATAATTAATTCACTATGGTCCACCTTCCATAGTACCACTGACAACTATCCAGGGGTTCAAGTAAATATACAGGTCGATCACACAAGTAGTCATCATATATAAACACAATTATAATTCATCATACACATTAAACATGTGATAATAATAAAAACCAAATAAATATTATTGGAAATAAATACAATCCACAAAGAATCAATGGTAAACACAAGACCAATAAGGTAAGGAACTTACTACTCCAAAATTCAGGAATCTTGTATGTGGTTTTATTATCGTTAAAGGTGACAAATCAAAGTATTGTGTTTTTATCATGTCGATGATCAATAAATATCAATGGTTTCATTTAAACAAAACAACTATTATATTTCATAAAGATATAAAATTTCAAATGCATAGACATTTTCTCTCTCATGAATAATCATTTGTTTTTCATTTTATGTTAATGCATTAAATCCATATAAGTATCCCCATGAATAATAATAATCCTCATATTATAATTTATATCAAAAAATTAATTTTACAAAAATGGTGGTATTCCGTATAATAATTATTTTTTGAATATATATAATTATATGTCTATATATATATATCACAACATCCCTAGGTAATGAAAATACTATTTAATAAAACATTTCATTTATCTAGTCACAAATTATTCAATAAACAACCTTTAATAAAATCAAGTAATTATAATTTTTAGTAATAATTATTATCAGTTGTTAATCCATTTAATTATTGTAAGATAATTTCGATTGACTTTTTTCAGTCTAATTATCATAATTCATTTTTCATATTTAAACCATGATAATATACTTCATGATTATATTTGATAAATCTATGTTTATTTTTTATTTAAATATAAACACATTTCATTATTTAGGAATATAGAAAGATAATTAATTATTAATAAAAAAAATAAAATTAAAATTAGAAATGACAATTTATAGGGAACTACTCATAGAGGGAAAAAGGAATGGGTTTGATGTGATGAAACCATTTCCACATTCCATTCATCGATAGTTGGATCTTGGAAATGGAGTTCTGGGATAGTCTAATATCAAACATAACCACAAAAAATAATCCAATCAGATAACATGAAACCCTTACCCTATTTCAATAAGGGAAGCTTCAGTAAGCCATTCAATGAACTATTTCAACTTGAATATTTATTTCATAATGATTTAATTCATGTGATGAAGCCAAATTTAATAATAAATCATCATAAATGGATGATTTACAAGATTTTAGTCTCTAAAAAATTTAAAATTCGTGGATTACATGTTTTTTGGGTGGGGAAGATGTAAAATACCCTTATAACTTAATTAAGACAATAAAATAATTTATTATTATTCATTATTAAAAATAAATAATTTAATAATAATAGTGAGCTGAAAAAACACTCAATACAAATAAAAGTTATACCCCTTCTGGTGAAACCCCACATTACAGATCCAAATGCTGTATCAGATTTCTAATAGGATCAACTATATGAGATATATTAATTATTATCTATTAAAAAATTTACTAAAAAATCATTAATTATTAAATATGATTTAGTTGTGAGAGATCCGTCCAGAATTCTGATAGTTACAAATATTGTACATCAATTAATGTAAAAATGTTTCTCAGATCCAATGGTAGTCTCGTATTTCTTTTAAAATGCAACATTTTGGAGTTATTAAATTTTATTAAATTAATTTGCCTAACATACCATAATCTATTCATCATTTTTACTCATAATTGGTCGAGGCATTATGGGCCACAAAATCTCTGACAAACTCAATGACTGACGTTGAATGTATTTCATTGAGTATTCCAATGTGTTGACTAGTATTTTTCCTTTATTCCCAAAATTTAACACATTATTATTTTATTTTACTAATAAATCAATTTTAACACATAATATATTAATAATATATCATAATAGATATTATATTTTCATTCTAAAAATCTTGATATTACAATCCCCCCCTTTATAGAATTCTCATCATCTTGATGTATCTTTATTGATCTTGGTTGACTAGTTCAGGCAATTGAGGTTGGAAATCAAAATCACACTCCAATGTATCTTCTTTTACCTATCTATGATTCAATTAAACCTAGACTAGTGGTACTGTCTTTCCCCATGACATCTTCTAAATTAGATATATGATCTACACCGAATGCTTTTCCAAATATGTGTTCATCTCCAACTAAAAATCCTAACAATTAATACCATTCCTAAGGTCGGGTATGTACCTATGAAACTATGACACATGGAACATGTCGTGCATATATTTATAGTGAGAAGGGAGGACTATATGATACGACACTTCCCCAATTCTCTCAGTGATCATAAGGGCTAATCAAAATGTGGTGCTAACATACAATTCATTCTGATACGTATGTTCCCTAACCGACGAGTCACACTCAAGAAATATTGATCTCATAAAACAAACTCTAAGGGTATCATTATATTGTTTTAATATTATCTATGTCTGCATTGAGTAGTGATCAATCTCATTTGTATGTTCTAAACTCTCTCAGTGGTCTTTAGAATCGTGTTGAGGAGAAAAACTGCTACCCCATCCACCTCATGATAGTAGTGTAGTGAGACACCTGAACTCCCCGAAAGAGCATTATAAGGATCCATTTTAATCAATCCATGATAACAGTTATTGTATGAGAAATGATACAAGGAATGGTGGTCATCCCAAGATCTACAAAAATCAAGCATGCAAGACCGAATAATATCCTACAAAATCAATGTAGCTCTCTTGGACTATTTATCATTCAATGGATGGTATGTTTTACTAAATCTCAACTATGATCATAGATATTTTGGAAATTTTTTCCAAAATAAGTATTCAAAAAATGCATCTCTCTTTGAAATATTTTTGAATGGTACCCCAAGAAGGTATATAGTCTCTCAGATAAAGATCATTCCTAGCTCCTCCACTCAGTGTATCTCTCTAATTGGTATGAAAAGAGTATACTTCATTTTAAATCTACCACCACCCAGATTATGTCACGACAACTCGGGTTACTTCGTAACTCTTTCAAAATTTCCATCATGATGACCTCCCACTTCCACATAGGTATCAAAAGGGACTATAATTATCCCCTAGTACATTGGTTCACATCTCTTGCCCTATGATGAGTAAGGCATCAGGATATAAAACCAGAATTTCCTCTTTTAATCTATGAAAACTAGAAGTGCCTCATGAATTCAAGTTACCTTTTTGTTTCCCCAAGATGTACTTCCTGACTATATTTGTGGTAATACCTCATCACCTCATCCCTGATGGATGATGGGACTACCACTCTTTCATAAAAAAAGATCACATCATTTTCACCCAATGTCCATCTAGATGTTAGTGCACCCCCATCTAGGTTCTCCCACATGAAAACACTATTTCGTTCTTCATATAAACCAATATTCTCCCAATCCATCCATGAATATGTAATCTTTGATGGGTATAAAATCATAGATAATAAATCCTATGAAATATCTACCCTCTATTCAATTAATAAGAACCTCAATGAAAGACCCGATATAGTTTATAAGGGTGTTCTTGTGGTGGGACCTGAGCATAGGGTGGAGGTACATATAATACATATCATAGTGTCGAAGGTGTTCTTGGAGACTCCTAGATTCCATGAACAATTCACAACCAAATTTCATGGTCGATGTGAGTACTAGTTATTCATGTTTATAGATTCTATGTGAAATTGTACACTTGATGGATAAATAATGTCATGTATCTCATCCATAGTAGTTTGAGGATTCCATAGAAGGGATGATTTGTTTCAAATGAATCAGTCTTGTATCTTCTAGCATAGTGTTAAAGAAGATACATATGGGGGTAATGGAATCTTATTTAGCACACCACCAATCTTTTTTGGTTTTCTTATTTATGTGATTCCTTAATTTATTATTATCATGATACACACTTGTATACATGAAAAAGTTAGGTTATGGAAGCATTGGTGGTGTCCTACTGAGTTGTGTAATCACACCCTGCTCGGGAATTTATATATTTTTTAGATATCATGAAAAGACCTGGTGAAAGCCAACAGACCTATGGTGAATGGATGAGTTGGAAGAGCTTGGATATGGAGATCACTGGGAAAAAAACTATAGTACACCACAATTCTTCCATTTATCATTTGTTTTATGTATTCTAGATAAACATTCCATACTTGAACCTTCTTTTATTTGCAAGACAGGTATTTCAGCTAATTTCTTCACAATATGTCTGATTAGTTATATATCATCATTATATAATTTTGATCACATGATGTGAAAATATGGTTATAGTATCCCCAATGATGGAAATATACTCTCACTACAATTCAGATGCCTCATGTGTATGTGGAGCTTTTCATGGGGTCATGTGGCATTCTGGATCGGTCCTGGAGGATCTTATAGAGATGTTAAAAGGTTTTATAAGATGTCTTAGGAAATAATATCTTTTTTTCTTATATTCTATTGGGTTTGGATATGTTATATTGTAGTTTAGATGGTTGGGAAATGGGTAGGGGGACTATGTCAGTGCCTGCCCAAAACTATATGATGGACCTCCGAGTTTCCATAAAATGGGTACTTGTGTTGTTTGATACTATTGATTCACGTTTGGAGACACAGATGATGTTATATGTGATTTATGAAATTTTTCTTATGTTAATACATCAGGACTAGGTATTTAAGTTTTCATTTCATATATATACATATTTTTTTCATTGTAGTTATTAATAAAATTCTGAGAATCATTCTATCTTTTCATAAGAGTTTGTTTGGTGTGATATATCTATGTTGTCATGTCGTGTAATATATATTTATTAGAAATAATTAACTGAATTGATCATGATATTGAATTAGTATATATATAATTACTATGTCAAACATGCACATACAAAAAAAATATTTATTGATAGGAGGGATATAACTTTTTATAAGAGTAGACTCATAAGAAAACCATGTTTGACTCCATAGACTATTTTGGGTCTTATGCCTTCCTAATAATCTTTCTATTGAAAGAGATGCCGCCATGAAGATGATTGTTGGGACCACCAGCTAAGCAGAATGATCTTGATAATATCCCTACACCATCTCTACTTGGGGAAGCTGCAGTACCTTATCATTGTCCATCAGGATCCATGGTTGACTGTGAAAGGTATTTCTAGCTCTAGATCCTCTATCCTTCTAGGGAGTTGATGAACAACATAATGATGAGGATTGGGTGGGTATCATAGATGGTATACATAACTCCTAGAGATTTCCTCAGTTGGGAAGGTAATACCGGTATCCTTCATGATAAATGGATCCACTGGGGGATGGAGGGTTGTTTAGGGACATACTGGATGATGTAAGGGTCTCACCTGGGAGGACATAAAGGCCTTATTTTTAAAGTGTTTTCTAGGTCACACAAAAGAGCTATTGAGATTTGGATTTCATAGATCTCCATCAGGGTTTAATAAATGTATCATCATACTCTACACTTTTTAATTATCTCTTCCATTTATCTCCACTTCTGTATGGTAATGAGTCTCAGAAGGCCATGAAGATTGTAATCCATCATGGAACTGA
The DNA here is from genome assembly GCA_963277665.1 of Viscum album. Classification (NCBI taxonomy): domain Eukaryota; kingdom Viridiplantae; phylum Streptophyta; class Magnoliopsida; order Santalales; family Viscaceae; genus Viscum; species Viscum album. The sequence continues at coordinate 1,615,043,030 of OY728137.1, read as the reverse complement.
CCAAAGGCATAATGAATTGAGTATGAGCCATATTTATAACATTGATTCTCAGGAAGGATATGAAAAACTAGAATATTATGAATGATGGTTGAACAACTATAATTTTCATTTATTTCAATTCTCAAATAGTGGATCTTCCACTAATGTTGTGTCACCTCTTTTGATGGAATGATGAGTAATTATTGGAATATAATATAGAGTAGTGGAATGCAATTGTATCATGGAACGATCTCTTAAATTTCCTTATGATGGTGACTCGTAGTGCATTGGTTGTGTAATATTTGGACACTATAGGAAGGTTTGAATGGTTCCCCAAATCTAGTTCCAATATGTGGAATGATAGGACACCATTAGTTGTTTTTGCTAGAATATTATGTAGAAGAGTTAGGCCAACACTACATGAAGGATGGAGGTATCTAATAAGACGTTAGTAGAAGATAAAATCACCATAGATATGAAAAGTGAATGGATATGGTCATATAGGTGAAAACAGATGGATTTGTGAAGTGGGTCGTATTCCAATAGATGGGGGAGATGGACCATCCACCATTCGAGGTACGGTTTTGATCACTTCCACTCTATCATATTTTTTGTACAATACCATTTCATCCCATTATTTCATATCATCACAAGCTGTTTTTGGAATTGAAATACCCATCTTGTTTTCATTTGAGTTACTCTCTATTGATACAATGTTAATAATAATTGTGTTTCATCATCACTAATGCCCAGATTGTCAACTAGTTGTTTTATGAAATGGAAATCTGTAGGAATTAATGATTTTAGAGATGATGACTTTTGATGTGCTTTTCAACATAGAATGTCTAACCAGTTTTTGAGCTCACATTGATGGAAATTATTTTCGAGTATCTTTTACATCACCTAATAAAGATAAGTTCTTGATGAATTGATTTTAGGAAATGGGAGTATGTAGAGTTGGACCAAACATGGGTCTACTCGGGACCATTACTGAATAGATGGTAGGATTATCTATTTCAGCAGGATTAGTGGTCCCCCACATATTATCCTCCAGTCATCAATATCAATCTAGTTTGTTTTATTAAAGAATCCATTGTAATTTTTTCATTAATTGGATTTAACATTGATTTAGCTTTCGTACCAGGTGCACAACCCATTTGGATTCCTTTGTATCATAAAGATCTAACCGAGATGAAAGAGAAAAGGAAAAATTATATGACTTATAGATAAAGGGTTTTATTAGACATTGTTTATAACTACAGGGTGAACGTTTTTTATTATTGAAATGTGCATGATGGTATTCGTTTATGTGTCAATTACTAGAAGCTGAACAAGTTAACAGTGATGAACTAATAATAGTTCCCCAGTGTTGATGATATTTTTGATCAACTGCGGTGATCCTAGTGATTCTTTAATTTTTATATTTGATTGGGATAAAACCAGTCACGAGTTAGAGAGGATACATACCCAATATAGGAATTTACATTAGATATAGAATATATGATTTCATTGGAAATGTTTCTAGAACTAACAAATGAACCAGTAATGTTCATGGCCCTCATGAACAAGATCATAATTCTATACTTGCACTCATTTATCATGGTTTTCATCAATTATATTCTTTTATACTTTCTAACAATAGATAAACATGCTAGGAACATTTATATGGTCTTTAGTATTTATATAGCACATATTATTAATGTCAAAATGTCAATATGTGACTTCTGGATTTGAGAGGTTAAATTTCTAGGACTTGAGGTGTCTGTGACACATATATATATAGACCTCAATAGTATTTAAGTAGTACTGTCATGAAAAAATACATAGAACATGTTATAGATTAGGATAAATATGTGTTTAACAAGATATTATTGATGGTTTATCCATGAATTCTCTTGACTTTCAAGGACTACACAACACTGACCATAATGGGACTGGATTTCCAATGGTCATACTAGTATAAATATGATTACCTTGAGCTAATTATAAGGTTGAAAACCACTCCAACACTAACACTCAATACTCCTGGGATTGGTTACAGAGTGTATTGTGAAGTTTCCCTAATTGGATTGGGGATGAGATAATGAAATGAGAGAATGTAGTAGCTTATGGGTCTAATTATGTAAAACCCCATGTGAAGAAGTATTATAAAAAATACTTGTAGCTAAAAACATTGGTTCATGATCTGATGTGTTAGAGACACTATATCCTCTGTGATACATTTATTATTCACATGTAACACATGATACTTTAATATATCATTACACATAGACATCATAACATGAGACAAAGGTGTTAGGTTAATTATCTACAAACTTTCAAAATTGGGATGGAGTATGCACCTCATAAGGGTAATTTCATTGTGAATTCCCTTATCCATATGACACAAGATTAGTAGGATATTGATGAGTGGCCTTTAGAGGAGTATGGGTTTTTGGTGTAGTTTTAGATTTAATGGATGGTCGATTGAAGGGAAAGGGGCCTTTTGTGAATGGTTGATCATGTAGATTTTGTAGATGGGGAGGACTGGGAATGATATTGGAGGACCCCACAGTTATTTAATTTATCATCTCTATTATATATTATTGATAGAAATGAAATACAAGAAGATTATTATATTTTCATGACTTGTATTTTAATAAATTTAATCATAATTAATCTAATTATTTATATGCGGTCTTTATTTTTTATTGATTATGTGAAATGATACTGACTTTATGGTGTCCCCAATGATGGCATAAACCCTAATTATTAGTCGGTAGACTCCTTCAGATGGGGAGGCGTGCATGAGGTCTTGTGTAATTCCTGCTCATAACTAGATGTTCAGACTGGGGTGTTACTCAAAACATTATTGAGCATCTAATCCCACACCTCCTTATGTTAACATACCCCATGTTATGAAAAAAAGAATTTGTGATATTTCAAGGAAGGGTACTCATTACAATGAAGATATAGGGAGATTACGTAGATCATATATGAACTTGAGGATCATATTTCAGTGTTTCATAAGGCACTAGACATATCTAATTATGGAATGGATCATTAATTTATTATAATGAATATATTTCATCTATGTTATGATTTATTTTTATGATATGATTTATACATTATATAAATATTCATCGACATCTAGTTTAATGTGTATTTAAAATACCATAATATTGTGAATTTTTTTTAATCAGAACACATAATAAAATTAATTCACTTAATAAATATGAAAACATCCAAAAATATAATTTTTAAATTTTCATGGAACTTTATACCCTTTATAAATTAATACATAACAATTATCATTATAAAAATAGGTAAATAAGTACCTTACCTCTCATTTTCCTTATTAAAAGGTTTTATGATTGATTATTCATTATATGATAAAATTGTTAATTTTTAATTACAAATGACTTCTCTTTAATATTTAATAAAATAAATTATGTATCTTAATATATAAATAAAATATTACTTACCCATGTTGATCTTTATGTTTATAGATAATAATATTTTTAATTATGAAGAAATCAATGGAAAAAATGAAATATAATAATTAATTTTTTATTCATCATATAAAATTTTAAAATATATTTTGAATGATTTTAAAAAATAAATAAAACTTATAATATTTAAAATTATATCTATTTAATTTCGTGATGCATCATGAGAGGTAATCATGCCTCATTTCATAACAGAATTGGAATATAGTGTTGTGGTCAAATGGTTTAATTGCTTTAGTATGAGGATAATAAATTTTTTTAATATATAATTTACTTCATATAGTGCCCCAAACAGACAGTTCATAATAAGAATAATGTCTTTTGTTTCGTTAGATAGTATCATAAGACACTATATTTCTTATTAATTACTCTTATGATTTAGTTGTTGATGCATTCAATATTTATACTTTAGATAGTTCTATAGTGGTAATGTAATATTATGATAATTACTTAATTTAGAGCGCAAAACAATTTTTTGAAATACAAGTTATTTAGATGAAATATGATTTAGTTTTACATCAAATACATACCCATGAAAAAATTCTCTATGTTTGGTGATTATGTGTTATTAAAAAAAATTTAATATAGTGACATACCGTTGAAAATGAATGAATTTTTTTTGAGGATAATTATCACTAAATCCTGAGTAGTGTCCTTAAAATTTTTCATTATCTATAATCACTCCCAAAATTGAGTATGTATACACTCAAATTTAGATTCATATTTTCCTCATCAATGTATATAGAAATTATATTTAAACAATAAATATATATATTATGCAATGATAAAATTATTGATCCATATAATATGAATATAAAAAGATAATGGTTGAATGAAAATTAAATTACAATGGGGTATGAGGGTATAGTTAAATAGGTCATAATGTTTTCAATAGAGCATTTATAAAACCCTTCTCAAATACCTTTTTCAGGTTTGAATTATTTTTATTAAAGAAAAAGTCATTTAGGATAGATTATAATACTATGTCATTTCTCAGGGAGTACATTGAACCATTCAGTGGTGTACAAAACCTGGAGAAAACTGAATATACATAGTGACAGGGATGATAATAAAATTTATAGATTATTTAATATAAATATTACTTCCAAGGATTATAAAGATCATATGAATAAAATTAAAATGAATAATAGAAAATGCCTTTGAAATTGTCCAAATTTTTTGAGAAGATAAATAATTTTGAAGGGAGGATTTTATACTGTATATACCCTATATTCAGCATTTTCCGCAGGATTGATATTATATAATTTCAAAGCTCAAAATATGTAGTTTGATCACAGTTTTATAGAACTATTTACTCAATTGTATGACATTAAAATATAATAAAACAAAAATCCTTTTTGAATATATGACACCAACCATATGTTCATTACAATGGATTTTATCTATGAATAAATACATGAATGGAAAAAATTATTATATTTTATCATTTATTAAACTATAATCACTTGAAAACATAATTATTTTTTTCAGGAATCTTCACATATTAGATATATACTTTTCATAAAAATATATATCGAACACTCATATTATTAAAATCATTAGTAGAATATACATCATATAAAAAATAAAATATAGGAGAAACACTTATTTGGGAGATCACAATCATTTTAATGTAGTTTAAATTTTTATAATAACATATCCATCATATGAAACCACATGTAGAATATTTAGATACTCTATAGAGGATCCAATTCACTTCATCAATTATTGAATAAAATGTTACTCCATATGATGTAAATATTTTTTAAAATAAAATACATATTCATTTAATGTTAGTATGTTTTTTTATTTAAATAATTTAAATTATCAAAAATTAAATGTTCAACAACCCAGGAATAAAATTACCTCTCCACGTGATAATGAAAACCATACCAAGGAATAAAACAAGATTGATTGTGAAACTATGTCATTAATGGATGATCAAATGTATGTTGTTGAAAAAATAAATAATAATATATAATAACCATGTTAGTTAAAATTATGATGGAAATAATAGATGTATAAAATTTGAGGTTTCTTGGAGTCAACATGGTCAACCTATTTTCCCCAATAAGTCAATATTCTTATGTTACATTATGTTCGAAATAAAAATTCATGTTCCAATTATTAAAAATAAAGTACACAATGTATTAATTGAATATAAGGAAAAAATTTGAAAAAATATTATTATAATGTTATATTATTTTTTTTCTATATTACCAAAAATATATTTAATGGTACATTGATTTAATATCAATTTTTCATTTCTTATTCCATATACATTAGATAGTTTCTATGTAAAACTATCATAATGGTCATTAGAAAATATCATTGAGGATTTGGGACACTTATTAAAAAGCACCATCTTAGGGATGTTTAACTGAAAATAAACCCCCCAAACACTAGTTATGTTTGAATATGGTATATATCATGAATCATGGAAGTATTTAATTAGTTTTCAGGATGAAGAATCATTTATTGTAAAATTTAGTAAATATTTTTTTAAATTTTTTTTTCCAACATTGATTCAGAATTGTTATCATATAAAACAATAATGGAGTTATGAAAATTAACAATGTTTGGTGAAACAAATGTACTTCTATTATAATAAAATTATGGAGCATGCTTCATAAAAAATATGGTATATATTTTTAAACTACATTAAATGTTTATGTGATATAGGAAAACATATACTCATTAATTAATATATAGATTGATGATTCATGAACCATCCCACCTCCATCCAACGTCATGTGCTATAGAATGAGGCTTTCGTAACTAAATAGGGAAAAAATGATAGATGGAAAAACAAAAAAAAATTGGAATATTTTTTCTAAATGACATAATAGAAAAAATTTATGATTTATAATTTTATTATATAAATATTCCTATTTCAGTTTCTAATATTTTTATGTGGATTTGAAATAATAATTGAAATCAAAATTAAATGTTGAAAAAATAGATTTTATAGAGTTGAGGTGGTCATAAATGTATGGTCACATTATAGGTGGAGGTTTTGAAGAGACATAATTAATATGTTTTGAGAAGAAAAAACTACAAGGAGATATATATGATGAGAGAATATGATTACATGTAACTATATAGTTTTTAATTGATATAATTGTCTAGTAGGGTTTTTTGGAATAATATATGAAAACGGATCAATGTGAACATGTACTGGGAAAATTATCACCACGTGAATTTCCATTCATTAATAATAGAAATGTGGCTTTGAATTCTCATCAACTGCCTTCTCTTCCTAAGGTAAAAAGATTTATCATTTCTATTTCTCCGTAAATAAATTCAAAAAATATCCATTAAATTTATATTTATAAAATGTTATATGGTTAAATTTCATTATATTTATATATCTACCAACATGCACACATCTCCATTATATATGGGTATAATTCACAATAACCTATAAGACAAGATACACATTAAACAACTCCAAAAAGATTATATGAGATTTTTTGCTCATGTAGATCTCAAGGTGACTACTAATTTTATTATTCAACTCGTTGTTATGAATGTCTCAAAATTCAATAGTAAATATAAATATTATTATCATTTCCCATTTAATCATACAAATTTATATGATTTCTAATATTTTCCAACCAAAAATACAAAAAAATAATTGTAAAACGATCCACTATGGTTGATTGAGGGTGGTTGCAAAATAATTTGTTTTTTGGATTATAATAATTTTTTCTAATATAAACATCCAATGTTTCCATCATTCATAATTGAGTATGGACATTCATTGTAAATACAAGAATAAATTTTGGTTTTTATAATTGAAAATTCTTAGGAATAAAAAATGGTCAAGAGGATGGGTGGTTGGGATAATCACTACCTTTTAATGGAAAATTATTAACAATTCCACAAAATTCATATTGATTTATTATAGGTTAAAAAATACCTATTATTCCATGATAAATATTGGTTACCCCTATTCCAATGACATATTTGAGAACATGTTCTTCTAGGAATCAATGTGTGTCCCACGTGTTCTCTACCATTATATTATTCATTTTTGATGCTATGTTTACAACCATGGTCAAGTTATCTCAATTTCATTTGTATCCATGGATGTGTTTTGTTGATTGGATCATGGATTTAACAGATATATTTATTCCCAAATATCCTATGGGAAAAGTAATGGGAACCCCATCAGTTCGTTTAACAGATCTTAAGGTCATATTATATGACCATTCTATGCCATTTAATGTCATTCAGTAAGAAAAAAATAGGGATCGAGACTCGAGGAGGAATCTGATGTATCATGTTATAAAATAAATCAGATTATAACATAGTTCATGTTATGAGTGACCATATAAAAAAGGTATGACAATATATACATTGATTATTAATTCTATATATATTGTTATCCTAGATTTCTTCTTCAATAGTATGAAAGATTGAGTGATATTGAGATATAGTTGGACTAAAAACCCCTTAATGGGCCCAAAATGGGGTAATCCTCACCATGTTACTGACAAAATCATTACTATAGTCTATTCTCATGAGAGTCATTCTCGGTGAAAGAATCAAGTGATATTAAATTATTGGAAATGTCACATAAATGCATATATGTATGGAGATTACACGTTATGGGTTCCCTCTTAGAAGTTTTATGGAAAATATTATTTGATATATTGTATGAGTCATAGTCCCTAGAAAGGAATCATATGTATGTCACTTATGAAAGGAATCAGGGGCCTCACAGTTCAATTTCTCACTAACCAACAAATGGTTTTATTGTACATGATGAAATGGTTGAGGCATACATGTAAAATGATGGTCGTTTATAAGCCCACATCATAACTGAAGATAAATGAGAATGTATGATAGTTTTTTTGAATGAATTCATTACCATGAATTAATAATAATTAGTATATGGAGGGACTTACAACATGTTGAATGACCATTAGAGATAAACCCATAAGAAGGAATCCTATATTCCATTTTTAGATAGGAATAAGTTTCGTCATTGTTTTTTTACCACAAAACCAGTGATGGTTTGTTGATTGTGAAAAACATTGAGACAATATTATTACCCGGTTGGTTTAGGAAGGATAAATATTTTTACAATGATATATTTAGATATTGAAATTTAATTCTCTATGTTATGACATATAATGATATATGTCGACCGTGAATGGTCTACTAAATATGCATAGAAATACATGGTGGTATTTCCTGAGAAGATGACCCAAATCGGGATGAATGTATGTGTAGACTTAACCCATTGATGAAAATCCCATAATTAAGGGGGAATTATAATAAATGGTTCTATCATATAGTTCATATAGGGTTAGTAAAATTTTTTATATAGGATGTCATTGATATCACTGTAGGACCTTTGTTGATTGACTTCCCAACATATTCACAATGTAATATTGGATTGGAATTCCTATTAGAGTATTACTAACCTATATGTCCAATATTATTCTCATGATATATGTTTACATGCCTAATATATTTCATGGGATCAAATATCTTGTCTACAATGTTTTATCACGGTACATGATACACTTATAGGATGACATCAAATCATCAAATGACTTATTTGGTCTATATTTTATAATCAATGTAACTTAGCCAGAATGCATTCACATGATCAATGTAGAAATATCCATGGCCAATCACTTGATCAAATAAATTTATAGGATTTCTTCACTAGATAAATGAAACTTGTCCATGATTTATTCAGATGATCAAAGGATAAATCTTTAGTGTCATTCATATGATCAACTAAAAATTCCCATATATTTTATCATGATAAACATGAATTATCTATTGGATATCGCATGATCATCATGGAAATTACATAGGCTATCAAATAATAAACCACGCTTATACATCAAATTAATTTCAATCTACATGGCTTTTCCAAAACTACATATGTGAACTATGAGACTAGTGATGAGTCTTGAAATTGCATGATCATAAGAGAGTTATAAATATGGTTCATTCAAATATATAAAGTATAATGAATACATCCAAAGGATGAAATTTAATTTCAATATACATCGTGCCTCATGGATAGATGGAAATTTTTTTTCCATGGGATGTATATTTCTTGGAACATGTTTATCATCATAAAAACAAATCTTAGGGTTTGTATGTTTAATGGATTTCGTGTCAATTATCTTATATGAATACTAATAACTCAAAAAAATTATGGGTGAAGTCATAATGTAATAACATGAATATAAATTACTCATATGATTTCTTACCATTAATTGAGTTTTTTATGTGGCCTGATAATATATGAAATGTCATCACATTAGAACATTTGGATGGAAAGGGTGTATGGATGAGTGAATTCAGACAATATGAGGTCATCACATGACCAGTGGAATTATTTCATGATGTTATGAATTTCATTGTGGCCACTTCTATGGAGACATTAAATAATTGCGAGACTAGTCATTCAAGAAATTGTGAGAATGAGTGTTTTTGCGAACACATCATAATGACTCTATGGACATAATAAATTTCCATTGGTGTATGTATGTGTCCACTATCATGGGTTTCATTCATGTCTGGGAGCCTTCACCACATGGATAAAATGATGAATCACATGATTGGGGGTTCTTCCATATAATTCTTCACTATGATGATATTCATGTTGATGCTTCACAAAAACATCTCATATTATTGGTCACATTATTGTAATGATATAAAATTATCTCTAATGGATAATGAAAATTTCTCTATGAACATGAGAAATTGATACATGTTTTTGTCGTGTTCATGTTCTGGATATTTCATAAAATATTCATGAAACCAGTGAGGCATCATGCTATCACATGAATTCAAAATATGAACAAGGAATCACATGATATTCATTCCATATTATAATCATATGATCTTGTAGGGATCATGTAATGGGTTTTATAACTCCCCTAAATTTTTTTCTATGATTGGTAGATAGTTCATTAAATCATTTTACCCTCATTTCTTCACCCCCCATATTTTCTTTCTAAACCTTTCCTCCTCCTTTTGGTTGTCTATATTTTATATAGTGATAGGAGTTCATATAGTTTGAGTCTAGATGATGGTAATTATTCTATTAATTATGTTAATTATTCATATACATTGATGAGGATGTGTAATTTATTACATTAAATACATCATTCAATCATTATATTGATTCACGTGACTGTATAGTTGACAACTGTCGAGGATTGACATGATCAAATTCATGGGATATTTACGATCATTTGGTATTAATGTGAGGGCTCTACAAACAATACGAAAGTAATATTTGTAATTACATCATTGGTTTGTAATTAACATGATTCATGATAGTGGATGGGTTCTCTAAGTCACATCACAAGATAATAACTATACAAAATTACAAATGCAATATTCATTCATAATGGGATGTTATGTCCTAAAAAATGAAAACCATGTCATAAAAACAAGAGTTTGTATTATTATATATAATTCAATGTGTGAATAATTGTTCTTTTTTTAAGGACAACATAGTGGGATTCAAATTATTTTCTTCTTACAATCATGATTCACAATATAGTAAGGTTTATAGTCATATTGGAAATGGTTGACAGTAACAGAAATGTAGTACACTCATTTCCCCAGTCCCAAATATTTAATGTGCCATCATGATAGTCAGGAAACTATAAAAAAACAACATATCATCCCTTTCATGATTATATGTTACTTAAGTGGAATTATTCATATATGGAACATTCATGAATATATATTATACATTGTATTTTCAAACAATAAATTTAGTGTCGACAATTCATTGTATGTCTTTCATCACATTTATAGGGTGACCATCAGAACAATGTGTATTGGATCTTTTAACTTCTCATGACCACAATCATGTGACGATTCTAATTTCCTCAATAAAGGGAATAAAATTTAAATGTTTTTTAGTGAATTTTATTTGAAAATAAATCATGTCACAATTTTTTAAATTTTATCATCAATGAAGGATAAAATTGTATACTTCAAGTACCTAGGGAAATAAAAAATTAGGTGACAATATTTATGTCAAACCAAGGGTGTCAATAAGGGTAGAATATGAGTGTAGGTTAATGATAATGTTGTTGAGTGATAAGATGGTTGAGAACATATTCATTAGATTAATGTGGATTGGTATTTATGTTTTATAAAGAGGAAAAGAGTGAATTCTTCTTTCCATTCACCATATATCCCTACTAATTATGGAGGGGACATAATAAATGATTCAACAACCAAACATCCTTGAGACAAAAGGGTGTTAAATCTCATAACATATACATAACACCCTCACTAGTTATTCCCCACCTTTTTATGGATCACCGATACATACCCGCACACACTAGATGAGCTATTCTCACCCTTAATCTCTCATGTCATCTGGACAACTAGCTTTCTATCTAGCTCCCAATGGGTTGATGAGAAGACATCAACATGTTCTCATGGTTGAGTTGACTAGTTGGTAAGGATGGATTATCTTTTTTGGCTACAAGTCACCTTAATTGCATAAATTCATAAATCTATTTTAAAAATGTAAAATAAGTTCCATAATTTGGACCCTTAAAAAAATTTAATACTGATCTAAAAAATTATTAATCATAAAGGCCCCTACTATTTAATTTATTTATGAAATTTTAATTGAAATTTTATTGGATTCAATCAACTTGAATCATTTATGGAAATTCATTGGATTCACTTCCCAGAGGGGAAATTTTCCAAAAGATAATTATATTCATAAAGGATGAAAGGTATTCAATTCTATGACAAAAAAATATCACTTTTACATATATCTGAGCATATATAAGATTTAATATTGATCCCTATAAGAACAGTTCTCAAGAGAGTTTGGACTGAGGCCTTAGAAGTTCTATCAAGAGTTGACTCTAGACCACGAGTGACTAGATTAATCCATGATTAAAATTATCCATGTATTGGAGAATTGGTATCCAAAAACAAGACTTTGAATAAATTATATGATATAAAAGTGACATTGTGGGATGGAAATTGCAACTGTGTGAATGATAAAAAGAATATATGTCACTGTGGATACACTGGAAATGAAAATCATTTAGTACATTATTATAAGATAAAATCAATTTCTGATCAATCTTATGCATATGAAACATAGGTTTCCAGAAGAATTAATCTATAATGAATGTCCTTATGTAGATATAGATTTCATGTAGGAAGGGGAATTTTGTTGTTTAGTGATGATATCCGGTAAAGAGTCACATGTTATGGTAGAGATGTTTCACATTTGTTGATCTCATGAAAAAATTAACAAAAAACAAATTAGTATTCTATGAGTAGTTACATGAAATATAGGATAGACCACATTTCATATAGTTTTAAGGAATGAGAGACCATGGTACCCTCAAGATGGTCTTGAAAAATAATTTTTTACTCAAAATTTTTATTATATTTGTTGACCTATCAAAAAAATATTTATTTTTTCTATGAAAAATAATGTTCTCGATGTCATTTTTTTCAATTTTATTTGATACCTATGTTTCTCTTGATATTTATATTTGAAAAAAATTTCTAGTGTGGAAATATCATTTAGTTAGGACACCGTTTTTTCATGTTTTTATCTTGAAATGTTTTATTCATTCCCAATTTATATTTATAGAACCCATAGAATAATTTTTTTATTATTCCATTTGATATTTTATGAATTCATTGTGTTTGTGTTATGTTTGGGTTGTTCTAGAGGACATTAGAGATTATTTGAGGTTTTTTTAGTATTTAATAGTTTGATAATGGTCATTATAAATTGTAAAAAACCTTTTAGAAACCATGAAATGGTATATATAGGGATATGGGTTATCATAGGGTGAGGTGTATTGTTCTTCCAAACTGGGCGACCAACCACAAGTTACAGTGAAATTTTGAATTTTTGGAAAAGTATGATTGATGTAGTTTTTTTCTAACTATGTGAGATATTTGTTTTGAAGGTGTTGGGGGGTAGTGGTAGGCACACTATTTTAATAATAGTGATACAAACCAAGAATATTTAATTTTTGATTGTAAAAAATAGGGATCTCAGACAGATTTACTAAAAATAAGACTTTCAACACATATTTTGTGCCTAACATGGTTTTCCCAACTCTTAAAGGTTGTGGAGACTCCCCTTTATTCCAGGAAAGATCCATTGGAAAATTATAGTGTGTTGAACAACAAATTTTTTGATAAGTGTCCATATTTTATTTTTTTCCAAATATTCATTCTACATACCTCTCTTATATTCACTTATCAACTGTTTTTATTATGGATATATTATAGTTGATTCCAATTATGATGTTATATGATTCTGCTGATTTTAGGGAACATTATATGGGGGTGGTGGGGGGGGGGGTTATATTTAACATAGTTTTATTAAATAATTTATATCAATCATCTTTTTCTCCATAGTCTTATAGGTACATGTCTTCACTTTCTACACCTCTTATTATAAAATTAAGGATTATTTTAAAATTGAATTAATTTCATGAAATTTAATGTCAAAATATTGTGTAATGATTGTTATAAACCTTATTTATTTATTTTTTATTCAAATTATGGTGTTAGTTTACAAATTGATTTTTTGAATGATTTTAAAATGATGATTTAAAAAATGGTTGTTTGGTTGGATATATGGAATAATTATTTTCGGGACTATTTTTCAATAAAATTTCTATTTATTAACTTGGTTTTGTTTTTTTTGGAATGATTTTGGATTGATTGGTTGGAATGTGTTTATTTTCATTAATTTTTCCCTGTGGTAGGGGTGTTTACCATTGGTTCATCAGTATATGGAGTCTATTAATTAACTCAAAAATGGTCATGAGTAAGTATATGTCAAATGGAAAAGAATTTGTGGATTTATGGATTTGTTTAATGGTATTAGTGTGATGATATAGATGTTTTAGATATGTTTTTAAATTATATTTTTCCTTCATTATATTGAAATTTATTTGGTTTGGGAAAACAATTTTTGTATGGAAATTTCATTAAATTTTCACATAAATTATTATAAATTTATTTAAATAAATGGTTTTATAAAATTTTCATAACATTTTCTATCCATGATTCATTGGTATGTAAGTAATTTTGGGAAAAACTAACCAGTTCCATTACTCACATCATGCATTGGAACATTAGTACTTGTGCTTATATTGTTTATCAAGAAATTGGTAAGGGGAAATTTTTTCATTTCCATATTGGTTCTTTATGATACTCAATAATGGATTGTAGATTTGGAGATTGGACCTAGTTTTTAATGTTCATAGTTGGTTTCTTTGGAGTCTTTGAAAATTTTGGGATTTTTACACTACATTTTTGTTGATGTGGATCTTGGTCACCTAGTAGTACTCCAATATTGTTTTGTTATTTTGTAATACCATTTTTTGTTTCAAATTTGATAATGTTTAAGTTAGTGATTTTTTTATTTATCATGGTCAGATTATTATAGTTTCATAATGAATGTCATACCCCAATTTTTTATGATTCCATAGGAATTTATTGATAGGATTTAACATCTTGGGGATGTCATGTAAGTCCATGTAGATATTCGGTCTTGAATCAATACAATGAGTAAGGGTATTATGTTGCTAATTGCATCATACATGGTGGGCCCATAATTAATTTTTTGACCAATGGTATTGTTTTTTTGATTTTTTAGTTCAAAATAATTCATGTTTAGTCCATAAGTTATGACGGTAGAAATGAGTAGGATTCTAAGGAATTGAAATATTGAGCACAAAAGTATGTAACTAAACTATTTATATTTTACTATAAGTTACAATGGATTTTTGTACATAATTGTTTTGGAGACACATATTGGAGTTGAAATCACATTATCACGGGTTTATCTAATGAGAAGAGAATGAAATAAATTCATCAAAATTCCTTCAAACAATGATTTTATATTTGATGATGAGTAATGTTTTATGATTTTGGTTAAACAATGTGGATTATTTTAAATAATTTATTAATGGAGTCAAATATAAGATTCTGAACTTGACGTTATAGTGTTATTTTGATAATAATTTTATTTTATAAATCCTAGAGGATTTTAAAAAAATTGGTTAAAGCCTAATGTGTGATGATTTTTGAAAGCCTTGTTGCAATAGAATGATATTGTTAATTTAAAATTGTTATGACTTTAGTTTCATTACAGTGACTGATCTTTTTGTCATATTAAATGGCACCTGGTGGGTGTTATAGAATCCAAGCATATTAGGCATCTTAGAATGTAGATGCACCTGAGCCATTGGTGAACCAATAATGACTTAAGATTATAGTTCAGGAATCTCAAGCTATGGATAGTGGGAACCTAACGGATTGAACAAGGAAATTCGATCCTTATATTATGTTCTAGAATTATAATCCACACATATTTTGGGGTTTTTCACAACCATAAAAGATAGAATATTTACTTAATAGGATGAAATAAATCATCCATTTACATGGAACACTAGTAGAGTTGAATGAAATGTTGGTGATATATATTATGGATGATATTTTATACAAGTTGTGAGATATAAAAGATCATATAAACTAGAACATGGAATTTTAGGTGATAATTTTGAAAAAAAATCAACAAAAAATTCAATACTCATATGTTCAGTATTTCATGAATGATAATATTAATCACATTGAAGTAGAATACCCTATCAGTGAATGATTTTGTAGAAAATTTTAAAATCAAGTCCACAATGCACCAAATTGTGTTACCACTACATCCGTGAAAGAATTTATTTTTTAATAGGTGATGATGTAAGAGATTCATTTGAAAATTTTCAAGTTTTCAATAATGGATTATATGGTCTTGGTTAAGAGAGAAAATGTAGAAGAAAGGGATAATGGGTATCTACAAGTCATTGAATCATTTTTATACCAATGAGAATGTGATGGAACTATCATTTTTGGAACAATAAGAAGAGGGAAACCTATTTAAAAGGTAGTGGAAGGTCTTATAATTCAAAAAATGGATCCGTGAATCATTCTATAAATCTAAAGTCCAATCTACTATGTTTTCAATGGGGTTTGTTCTAGCACATGTAGTGCAATTTTAGTACACCTACACATGTATTCTATAATTTCATCTTGATGGATAATCTATGTTGTTTTTATCAATGTTCTATATGTTTGAGTTTCTGAGACACATATCTTGTATCACATATGTTTTATGACTTGTTGGGATGAATGTAGAATAATAATTCTCAATATTTTAACAGATATAGCCCCAATGATTCTTGGAATATAATTACTCTTTAGCTAAGGACATATCAATATAGATATAAAGAATACCATGCATTGAGTAATCAATTATATGTAGCTGTCAACAGAATATGGAAGATTAATATAGACCAAAAATGGTAATAGGTACAATGATTTTGAATTGTACAATTATATAACCTATTTTGATATGGGTTATCTGATATGTTTATTTCTTCTTGTGCTATAGAATTTTGGTTATTAAAGGTTTAATAATTTCATCTTCACTGAAATATCAAAATCCTCTTAGTCAAGAGATTGTTAATCATTAATGTGTAACAAATGTTCTACAATTATCGATAGAGTTGAGTTGATATGGTATTTCTCTATAATAATGATGATTTCAATGATATAATCACTAGTATGGATTGGTTAATTATGTTTAGATCTCACATTGATTGTTATACATGAAGTGTTTGTTTTAAAACTGATGATAGTGTCAAGAATCTATGTTACTGAGATCAGAATGTAATGGCAGTTTCAACAAGATTGTTTATACCACTAGTTGGAATAATATAATATCATTTTATCTGTTTCTAATTCCCTAAAAAATATTCCAATATATATTACCTTACATTATTACATATGCATTAACACTATCTTCAAATACCAATTAAAAAAAATAGATTAATAGTATGAGAAAATAAGATTCCATACATGGTACCTATAATAAATTGGTAAAACAAAATAATAATAATATGTAAAATATTATAATCCAATAAACTCATTTTGAGGATTAGACTTCATAACTTGGGAAATAAGCATAATAAGGGTGATCTCAAATTCTCAATAACGGTAAGAACGATAGATGAAAACAATGAATCAATAATAATAATTTCATATTAAATAATTGAGAAAACATGAAAATAAAATAACTTTATAAGAACTAATAAATATGGAATGATTTATTATTGAAACAAATTACATTTTATAAATAAACAACGAATGATGTGCATGTATAAATATTTCAAGGAAAAAAATATCATGGATAAATAATTAATGAGTATGGATGAGGGAAATTCATAATTATTGGATGCCATGTTTACAATGTACATTGTAATTTTACCATAAATAATATTCCCTAGATGGTTTATAACATATTAATTAAAATAATATCTAATTTTCCTTATTGATTCATCTCATTAGACTAAGGATTCATTTAGGGTATATTTATTACATGGAATCATCCATGTTGTGAAATTTGAAATCATTCCTCATATATCGAATAATCGATTTATTTAATAAACAATATGTCTTATCCTAAAATAAACATTTCAAAAAATATATATATTTATCAATAAATACCTGATGCAGGATATGTAACAACATAATTTTATATGTTTAAGAGTTTAATTATAATTGAAATATCAATGAAATCATTCATAATGAAATTAATCATTAAACATTTCAAAGTGTCATATACTGCTTGAGAACATTTGAATCATAATACATATTAATGAATAAAAACAAAGTAAACATATAATATCATGTATGTAGTTATATTCATGATATAACATGTAAATGGTTAGAATATACACAATATAAAATAATTTAACTGAGTACCATTACAATATGTCACCATCACGTGTAATTAAGATGAAATCCATCACCTTGCCTTTCCTTTTCTGTTAATGTCCATTAAAATTAATTATAATTGTTTTTACAATGTTAATATATAATTCCATTATCATATTAATATTTATTATATCATATATGAAACTCTAATAATATATTAATACTCATATGTTAGTAATCATTAATTTTTCAACTATTTCAGTTATTAACTTCACCGTTCTCAAGTATGTTTTTAGTTGTTACATGTTTTTCCAATTACATATTTAATGATTTCATCATTTCAATAATGCAATATATTATTTAATTACAATATATTTTTAGTATATATATATATCTATAATTATCAATAATATTTGGAGATAAAAAAATGAAATGCTTTGATGATGGAGATGGTAGGTTTTATGTATGAATGAACACTACATCAGATTCATGTCATATTTAAATGAATTAAAATAAATTATTTAAATGTATATTAAAAATATATTAATATATTAATTCCATATATTTCACATATTCTTACTAAAAAATATTTTATACCATCCATGTATTTCGTGAAATAATCTCATCTCATTGTGGAGGCGGTAGTGCACACTTCCAAAAATGATATAATTATATTTACACAAACTGGAAAGCATAAAAGTATATGTAAAGGAATATTTAATTAAAAATAAATAAATAATAAATATAAGTTATATTACATATAAATATATTTTCCATCGCAATTCCTACCACGATAGGTGATAAAGGTGTAAAAACAATCATTATTTCACGAGTCGGTAGTCAGACGTACACATAGACAATATGTTCATTATCCATTAGATGGATGTGTGTGTAAGTATATATAGAAAATTTAATACATCATATTATATGTATAATTATTATACTTATGATATTACGTAATCATTGAATTAGAATATTTGAGATATGAATATTTGAAATAACACAAAAGTGATTGAGGATGGAAGATACCTCTTCATTGGGTAACTCATGTTGGTTTTCACCAAAGGGATTACATTGGTAGATTTATTTGCAAATGGATGCATATAAGATTATTTTAGGGTGGTTGGTATCTCATTTTTAGTGTGTTTTCTTGAGAAAACTTTCTTGATATGTGTGAATAAGTAGTAGGGGATAATTTCATTTTATGGTGGAAGGGTACAATTCTTGTAAATATAATAAGGTATACAGTATTGAGAGGTTTCCATTAGACCATGTGCCGCCAAAAATGGTACATATTGTATAAAAGTGATTATATGGTCTAAATATTTACATATAAAGGATTTTTGACACGTTTCAATGTCATTTTGGGCCTAATGTTTAAGATTCAGTTCCTTGTTAAGAAAAGTTTCATTTTAATCGATGTAATAAATTTTAATTACTTTCACTATAATTTCTAATGAATTTTTTTTACCCTATCATATATTAAATATTACTATTATTCTGAATATGGAATCTATTTTTTCATATTCCTATCATAATATTTCCATTAATTAATTTAAATTTAATCATGTAGTCTGGACAACAATACAAGTTTTTTTGTACAAAAATGATCAAAATTATGCAATGTTTTTATATCCAATTACAAAGTGAAATTGAATAAAATGCCCTAAATTGGGTTTATATATATATATAATATTTCAAATTATGATTTAAAGATATTAAAAAATATAAATTATCTTTATATATAATTTTAAAAAAACTTTTGGAATTTAAATTCTTGATTTCTTATTATTCATCAAAAAATGAAACAACATAGAAAAATATCCAAAAAAAATTGACCTTATCACAATACAGATGGTTTATATTAAAATTTATGGTTATTCTGTCATATAATATTTATAATATATCAAAAAAATTTAATTAAAATATGTTCCACATTAAAATTATGTTAAACTTCTTTTATAAAAATATAGTAATTTTTTTTATTAAATTTTGGGGTTTTATCAGATTCTGACTATAAAATCATTTAGATGAATATAAATTATATTTTATTGTATTTAAAACAACTATATTTCATTAAAATAGTTAAAAAATATTTATTAATCTTATTTTTAATATGATCCACTGTTGGGTCAAAGAAGCATTTTTCTATATAATCATTCCTTTTTTTATTCTTTTTTCTTATATATTCATTTATATTTAATTTAAAACCATGAAATTTAACATTATATTTTCATAAATTAGTTAATCCTAATCATTTCCCCAATTTAATATCTTTTGGATCATCCTCATTTTAAATTATAATAATTACAATGCTTGGTGATATATGATATTGCATGTTACAAATGCCATCAAAGAAACTCATTGGTTCAAAAACTATGTAAAATTAATATTGTGTGCTCTAAAATATATATAAGAGATTAAATATATTTATAAAAGTAAATATATTAAAATTCATTGGGATCATATTATTCCTTAATCTCTTGGTGTTTCATTCATACATGCTATCAAAAATAATTTTCTTAACATTATAATTTCATGTATTTACATTCTCCACACCTTAATAAAATTGGATCCTTGTAGTTTAATGTTTATTTTCGTAATATAGTGTTGATATCTGAAAATAAATTTTTTTGAAAACCCCCACATCATAAATATAGTTAATAAAAATCTACTTAATAAGTGTTAATATAAAATTTTAAGTTCACTTCAAAAAACATTTGAATAGTATAACATTAGTGGAAATATGGATATAGAGGAAAAATAAATCTATACAGATTAATGGAGCAATTTAGAGAACATATTATGTAGACTATCTAAGATGAAAATCTACTTAATCAGAGTTTTGAAAAATTTCATTAATATAACAAAAAATTATGATAATAAGAATATTTTATTTCATGACAGTATTCCTATAGTTGATAAATACTTTCAGAGTCTGTGAATATTAGTAAATATATATTTTTATAAACACAATCCGTTCATTATATTACTCTATGAATTATTTATACTTAATCTCCTTGAATAAGTTGCATAATATGGCAATATAATATATCATACCTAATAAAAACATCCAGTGATGAACATAAATATTTTCATAAATGGTTAAATTTTAGAAAAGATTATGATCCATAAAATTAGAATGAATGTTACTGAGTTTATAAAATGAACGTATCATTATCCTATAACTAACACGAAGAAACTATAAATTTTGAAATTCAAATCATGTTAATACCTTCATAATGATTTCTTTTAAAATACGTTAATAACCGTAATTGCCATAAAATGTTATTTAAAATAGACATAATTCACGATTTAGTTTTTAATGATACTATTTGTTTTACTATATAATAATTCCAAAATTTTTGTAAACTCCATAAATGATGGAAAAGAACATATTTTAAACAAATAATTAATCAGTTAATTGATTGTCTATAATACCAAATATCCTTTATACATAGAAATCCAATCTTTATCCAAACATCATTACATGAACATTATGATCATATTTATTCGTATTATACCATCCATCCTCTATTTTTGGATAATAAGAATATTTATAACAAATCACTTTTCATGGTTATCCGTAATGATTAAAACATGACTTTAAATCTGTGAATAAAAATTACTACAATACAGTCCTTTTATATTTAGTAATTCAAATGATGTGAACATAACCATTTCAATATCAAAAAAATATACTTCATAGTCTCAAATATAGATGTAAATTAATAATTACACTACATCTTTTTTAATAACTCTTGCATGAACATGATATATTATATTATTTTGAAGTATATTACCTTAATTAATGGGACATCCATTAACATAGATCCCCATATCATTGCAGTTATAAATCTAAATATTAATGTTTTACTTAATCCACTTGAATTTTATTTCCTAGTGACCCTTTCATGAACACCTATAAAATACTCCCAATAGGTTAAGTAAATTACTAAGGTGATTTATTCCATAATAATGACATGTGGGAAATTCATTATTTCTCTTCTTCCCATTATTTTTTTTATTCCTTTTTATTATTATCTTACTTCCTTATTAGTCCATGGGATAGGGATAATTATATCATTATATTCGTAGAATACAAATATATTTCATCATATAAAGAATAGGATGGAGACACCATCTCCCTTTAGAATCTCAGATTATGTCTATCGAATAATTTTTCAATCATACATTACATGTTATGTATTAAATATGTTTCATAAATTTCTATCCTGGTATTGGTACATCATACTCTATAACAAAATATTCCAACTTTTTCCTTACACTAAAGAGTATTATCTTCATCATAGTTTGTTGCTAATGAGGGAAATATTTGGGGAAATATATATCCTTGAATTCTTAAAATTCCATGAATTCTATTTCTTTTCCATCCATAGTATTATAGATCAATGAAAACCATTTACCTACATCACTATTTATAATATAAACTATAAGTGTCCCCTTTTCATTTTCATCAGAGTGTCTATTATATATCATGCTACGATACTATAGGGATGATTGACGATGAGTACTCCCTCACAATGTCTAAATTTTACTTTACGAGACCACATGGGGAATTGACATTGAGTGCATCCCAAGGGAGTCTGTAGATATTGAGGAAAGACTATGGGGGATGTGATGGTGAGTTCTTCCTCAGAGTGAATTTTCATTTTTATTGCATTAGCAGGCCAGATGGTTTAGAATATGTGAGATACCCAGAGGGTTAACAAAAATATTGAATGACTGTGATGCATCTGCTAAGACAAAGCACAAGCATGGATTCAGCCTAGTTAGGTTGTCTCCTAATATACTTGTGTCGATACATGAATAAATGATGAACATTAAAATATAATGAATTTAAAATAAAAGAGTAGGATTTGGTTACTTTTTTGTAATCCTATATTCTTTTCTTCATTACTAATTACTTGTTATATATAATTATTGGCGATTAGTCTTATATCAATTGGTGGTTTCAAACATGGATTTGTGTCACACCATATTTGGTCCATCCTTTTAGACCCAATAAAATTATATGATTGTTGGAATAGGTACTGGAAAGTGCCCTTCTACATCAGGTACTTGATTGATGAGGAGCTGGAAAGAATGGGACCCAGCTGAGGCTTGCGATGCTGTTTAAGTAATTTACTATTTTTAGTACATTGGTTTAGTATTTTATTACCAACATTGTGACTTGTTTGGATGCTTCGTAGACACATGTGACATGAATAATTTATATATATTCTCTAGTTGTTTATTTACTTTCTTTCTTCTTCTGTTTACTTACATGGTATGGTATTACTGGATCTTTTGTTATATATTGTTGTTATTCCATGGTGTAACCTTGTCAATGGGGACATAGTTTCCACACTATCACACTCAAGGACCTCGTTTTTAGTTAGCAGCCTCTGGAATCCAATGAAAAGCTCTTGATGCCATGTGACCAATCGGCTATGGGGCAACATTTAGTAGTAAAAATAATTGGGATATTACATCTATACCTACAACCATATAATATTTTGGGGTCCTATATCATGATCTAACCAGGGCTTGATTCTAATCTAAGAAGGAAATCACCAAAAGATCTAGGCCTAACTATTTGTGAGTATATATAGAAGGTAATAATAGAAATGAAGAAATGTAACTTGGAGTATACAAAAGAATCCAAATACTACAGTTTCCATTTATATTAATTAGCATTTAATGTTCATTAATTAATAAATTATCACAACAGGTTACTCAAAAATCTAACTAAAATGACCAAATCCAATGTTTTTCTTTGTCTTGGAAGATTCATGAAAAAACATTCAATATTTATGTTAACCATATCAGTAGCTAAATTTTTTTAACCCCTTTAGCCAAGTAATGTAATAAAAACACAATGACACTCTAGGTAAGAACATACCATCAATTCCTCATATGGTCATTTCACAATAACTACAAACTCTCAGGGGGAATCACTCGATGTCAACTACACATGTGGTCTCATAATGTATACTATTCACACTCTGAGGGAGAACTCATTGTCAATCCCCCATGTGGTCTCATAACATGAAATATAATACACTATGAGGAAGAACTCAACGTGAATTCTCCCCGGGGTCTAACTACAATAATTTCCCACATCCCTTGCAATCCAATCATTCACAAAAAATTGTAATAAGCACAAATTAATCTCATCTACTACATGGATAAAAAATTCCAATGCATATAAAAATAATTTAACAAGAATAAATAATAAAATAGCTCTATCCTATCAAGCATGTCAAAGAAACAAGGTATGCCTCATAGGAAACTTGGAATGAACATCCATAAACATTCAAGCGAGGAAACACCCTCATGGGGTTTTAAAAAATCATTAAATTTCACATTATATCATATCAAAAAACTCATAATCCAATAATCAATATATGGTATAAAATATAATTTTCAATTTTATTAACATGAAATACCAAAAACATGGGTAATCAGCACTATGGAATATAAAAAACAAATAAAAACAACAAAAGGAAACAAATAACCTACCTCAACATTGTATGATTGATATAGTTGAACATTAGCCTTTGAATCATCATATAATATTGTATATCTATAAAAACATCAAAAAACATTCAGCCACAAAAATCACATGAAAGATGATAAAGTAGGAGGATCGGATTTAGAAGAACGAACAACTCAATGAGGCGATTAATACATAATCAACAATTCTTGATTCGGAGAAATAATGACAGATCAGTGTCTTGGATAAGAATAGTCACCCTCAGTCACTCCGTGATGAGATAGGGATAGTAGAATACATTTTATGGCATGAGATGTGACCAAAGTCTGACCTATAAAATAAAATAAAAATTAAATTGTGTGCTCATTAAATGTACACATCGTGTATATGCCTCAACCGACCCCCAATTTAGGTGGTCTCTAGGTCACCCATAATGGCCTTGTACTGACTGTTACATAGACAGTACAAGGCTACTGGTGGAAAATGGTTGTACGGCGTGTACTCTCATGTACACGACATGTAATTATAAAATATAAAATTTCTCCCTTTTTCTAAAAAACACACAAAATAAAGACCCATACATGAAATGAAGATCTTGGTTATTCCAATTCTAAGGAATAAATATCCAATGTAATTCTTCATTTATTTATTATTGATCCATATATGCTTGTTTTAGTGGATTAATATATTCATCTATATAAATTTCATGTTCATCTTTAAGGGGATATTTTGTAGCAACCATAACAAACCCATTTCCATGGTCAATAGGGGGCCCAGAAGATGATTACGACAGTCTCGTTGTGGGTGTTGACGATATAATCTATTTTTTCCGCTATCCATATGTTCCATAAAAAGTTAACTTTCAAATACTAACATAATTTATAATACATTCTATAGATGGATGAAATATATCATTGACTCAAAATTTTCAGTTCTAGAGGTAGATTGTATGTTGACCTTAATTGACTTGGATAACCATGATTGGGTATGATTATACCATTCAATTGTGCTCTAAAAAATAAACGAGTATTTCCATGACTCAACTAGTGTATTTTTGAAGGGTACATAAACTACATGACTCCCCCCATCAATGATGTATCCCATTTGATGGATCGGTGCCCACTATTTTTTTTGGAAGGACGGTGCATGTTGTACTATTTGGTGGGTTAGTTCCCACAATGAAGATGATACTAAGGTAAAATATGTTAATAATATGACCATCCCAATATTATGGGATTCTATATATGATTCTGATGTCACCAAGGATAGTAGTGAGGATGTCAAAAGCTACTGGATATTGGTGATATGAGGTAGATCAGGGGACACTATAGTGATACATTGGTGGCCCTCTGATAGATTTGAAGATACATTGTTATAATCAACATGTATTGAAGTATTATTTGAATATTCATTGTTGGATCCCTTGTTCGATTCCGAAATTTGGATAGTCAAGAAGGTAACAAATTCCAATACATCTCCTTCTAAAATTATAGTAACATATTGATAAAAATTATTTAATGGATCCTTCAAAGGCATCACATGTGAATTTTAGTTGAAAAGGTGATTTTCTCATCATCCACCTTGAGGTAAGTAATGATTTTGTTTTCATTCACTAGGGAAAATTTTTTAATAATGTTGAACTTATATATAAGAGACACATCCTCTCTTGTGTCATGTAGTGGGAATGAAAATTTGTAGGGTTCGTCCTCAAAATTATCTAATGAGATCATTATGTATTCAATTTGGAGCATTTAATGTTTTAATACTGTATCATTATGTTAAAAATTCATTAGACTAAGTGTTTCATTAGTTGAATCATACATGGGGGCCACTAGGCCAATAATTCCATTATGGTAAATTCACATGATCATTGTTCTAGCATGCTGTCCCAAACAGATAGAGGTGTTCTATAGGAATTTATAGCTTTCCCAATAGTCTAAAAATCATTTGGAACATTTGAGGATGACATTAAGTTTTATAGAATAAAAATAAACTATAAAGTGAATAAAAGACAAATTATTAGTATAGAATCATATATAAGAGTACATATCTAATCAATTTATTCAAATATTAAATGATAAATAGTTTCACCCATCATTTATGTATTGTTAATTGCATTTAATAAAAGTATCCCAATGTCATCATTTTTTTACAACAGTGACATGAATTGTTTTCCCAATTCATTCCCCAGAAAGAATTTATTTAAATCATGAGAAACATATAGATACGATGTGTAAATAGATTACACTAGTATGGATATGGGGGAATAATAGAAAGGATTTCAGTGAAATGAAACAAGTATAACAGTAGCTTGGTTAGTAGTTGCAGAAGTTGTTGGGAGACCAACTGTCCCATGCAATAGCTGTTGTAGCCAGCTTCAATGAGCTACAATGGGTCCATGGCCTTCAGAGTTCTTCACCAGTGTTCCAAATAGGTAATCCAATATATGACAAGGGAACCTTAGTGTTTATGTCTAAAATTTCCGCTAGTGGTACTTCAAATCAACTTCTAGCAAGACAACACTTCATTTCTAATCACAAAATAGCCATAAAGATAACCTGAAACCCTCATGTTGAGCAATAATGAGCATCATCAAACTCTTCACCTATGCTCCAGGAAATTCATATGCCTCACAAAATAGCCTCATTTAGAGATTTCACAAATCCATAGTGGCATTCATCATTAATTCTAGCAAAAATAGAGCCTTCATCACCTCCCAAACTACAATCAATGGTAGCAGGATTTTTTGTGAATCATCTCAATAGGAAAAATACATTCTGATGAACCAGAATCCTAGCCTGAATTCATGGTTACACTCCAGAAAAGGAAATACATTTCTCCTGAACAATAGTCTCATCAAGAGGGAATCTTGAGTGACACCCCAAAAAATACAGAGAGATTCATCAAAATATTATTCACGAATAGAAACTCCCGATGGTTCTTGAATCAAAAAACGAGTACGTACCTAATTTCGAAAGGACGACATCCCTTGGGGATCCAAACCTAACAAATAATAGGATGTCACATTGGTCTAGAGGATGATAGATCAGTCTCACCTAACCCATTGTGGTGGAGGGTCATTACATATTCTAAGAATATCTAATAGATAAAATATATGTTTTTTATATCCTTCCCAAAACCTGAAAAAATATTGGAAAACACAATTCTAATGACTAAATCATGACCATGTACTGTTGAAAAAGAAATTATGTAAAAAAGTTCTATATAATTTATCAATTCAATTATGATGTTATATTTAATGATCATGTTTGGATTCTCGGTAGTTCATTATTGATTAGCGAGGTGGTTAGTGTCTTTGATATAATATTTTTTAACTACAAGGCATATTATGTATCATATAAAAACATGAATCAAAACCCACATAATTCATTTGACAGTGCTTATGCTCATATGACCAGGGATCTTAATGGCATGTTTTATTAAAGTAAACATAGGGCTCAATACATGGGGAGTAGTCTTGTGTATCTTTTCCAGATAGTAATAAGATTCTATTTAGATCATGTTATGGGTTCTAGCATTAGAAAATATGTGACAAAAGATTCCTTGAACATGAACCATGCATATATGGATGTCCAATATTGCCTTATATAATGAATGACCCTTTGACTGAATATGTGATTTAATCTGGATGACATCCCATTAAAGAGGACATTATATGTTAATACCTTCCATGAAATTGGTATAATCATCAACAGTCTCTATGACCAACTACATCATGATATTTTTAAGAACTAAGAGAAAACAAATGATTGAAAACATCACATCAGATAATATCTATATGGGGATTTAACATTAAATTTATCCTATAATAGGTATGATAACTAATCAATTAGAGAGTATGATATGGAGATATACCCATAAGAAGGAGCTGTATATATCATTTTTATATCATCAATCAATTTCCACCTAGTGGAATTTATCTCGATCTCAATGATCAATTTATCCTACTTAATGTAACGGTCAGGGAATAACATAAATGGATAAATGTGCACTAGCCAACATCTAATTCAATTATGTTTGTTTATGGATGTTGGAATTATGATATGAATTTAGACCCTTGAGATGAGAATATATGGGGTACAAAGTGAAATAAACCACATGAGATACCCATTATAGCTCTTGTCAAAGGAAAGTGTGTTGTATATCTTGTTTGTATATGAATCACAGTCCTCATAGTTAATTTAATCCCAAACTCACTAATGGGATGGGATGTCTGATAACACTAACATACATTGTTATTATCACATATATTTAGGATTCTTATGGAATTATACCTTGATGGATTACCATGTTTTATATTAGTTACCTATATTTTGATAGATAAAGATAGATGATAGACATTAATGGCCTACTAGATATGCTTGCCATGAAATAGGGGGCTCATCAAAGAACAAGAACCAAATAACATCAAATGATTTCATAAAATAAACCCATTGAAGAAATAGTCATTATAAAAGATGAATTTGGAAAAAGGTTACTAGCAAAGGGTTCACATGGTGTAAGTCCAAGTGTGTCTATCAGATGATGTTGTCATGTCTACTCGACATGTCATAATCATCTACCCAACTTATTTAGTATTGCATCATGACATGTAATTCGCTTCCAATGATTACTTTCTAACATGTCCATGATGATTTTCATTTTCTGAGATAACATTTACAATATAATTTGTAACATTAAATAACATTTCTATATATTATTTTAATGTTCAAATTGAATTTTTAATGACACATTAACATGATCAACTGACATGTCTGGGATGTATTCATGTGATCAATGTGACTTGTCCAACAAGTATTTTTATAATAAATGTGGACATGACTAGGGCCATCTTTAAGATAAATTAATATTTTCATAATACCGTTTCATGATCAGAGTGACATCTCCATGACCTTTTAAAATGATAGATGCAC
This sequence comes from Viscum album, assembly GCA_963277665.1. NCBI lineage: Eukaryota > Viridiplantae > Streptophyta > Magnoliopsida > Santalales > Viscaceae > Viscum > Viscum album. Next base: position 1,615,013,358 of record OY728137.1, on the reverse strand, counting down.
AACTATTCATAGTCTTTCACATGATAAGATGACTTGTCCATATGGTTTCACATTACTAACTTGGATTATAAATTGGCTATCACATGATCAACTTTTATTAAATATAGGTTATCAAATGGTCAACATATAGTATCAATATAATATCTCATAGTTATCACAAATTTCCCATGGATTAATGAGGTATCATGATGTTGGTGAGGAGACTTGTGATAATGTTACCAACAGAGAGTCATATGGTTGTTTCTAGCCATCATATCGTTCATTTGGCATAAATCCAATTTCTAAAGTTAGAATTCCAAATTGATCATGATGTAAGTTTTCATTGAAAACATTTTTCATATTATGAAATTTTAATGGCCAAAGGATCAATTCATAGATGAAAATACTATGATTGTTTTGGGAAAAATTAGTGATTTTCAGTGATATTATATTCACCCCAAGGAAAACTAAATATTAAGGGGTTCTAGGATGATGGAATCGAATGATACTTAACTGATCATGTTATATCAAGTCATAAATTGACTCTTCCTAAAGGTTCCTATAATATGTGATGAGGCAGAAATTGGAGTCATGTGATGGAAAAATTGAACATCCAAGGTTTGTTAGTCCTGATGAGGCCTTCTCCTTATCGAGGGATGTATTTTATGGGGGTTTACATGTCAATGTGACCACATTCAAATATTGATGAAAGAATCATGAGACTGAGGGAACACGAAATCACTAGATAAAGGGTTCACATAATCCCCTCTTTAAGAATTCATTTTTAAATTGTATGACCATAGGTATTTGTGCAATGAATCAACAATGGTTTCCCACATGTCTGAGAGCCTATAGCGCATGTATGAATAGAGGCGTCATGAAACATTGGTTTTTTCCATATACATTTACATGGTATAATAGAACATGAACCAACATAACATATACATTTCATAATAGAGGTTTAATGTTCATCATATGATAACATGATGTATAAGAGATCATTTGATGAGATACATGAACATGAACTATGGGTGAATGTTTGAATCACTTGCATTGATGAGGCTTTCATAGTGATGTTTATAAACTAGTGAGGCATCATGTGATCACTATAATGCCTAATATAAACCTGATGTCACCTGATATTAAGTTCATAATGTGATCTAGTGATACTAAGAGAATCATGCTATAAAAAAATATTCCGCTTTAACTAATTTTACATCTTAAATAGCTTGCATTGCACAAAAATAATAAGTTTAAATGAATCACATTAATATTAAATGTTCATTATAATGTAGCAATTAGTTTTAATGGAATAAATATATAAAATTAATTAATGACATATGTAACGCCCTGACCCCAGTTACCCAGAGTCGGTGCATTATTACATAACATTGGCATGATCACAAGAAAGATCAAATCTCGAAAGACCTATTGGTTTAATAGCCTTGGAAACACTAGATATATTCATAAAGTTTTACATTACATCAGGAAGTGAAAAACTACTACAAAAAAATATTGACTCCATAATCCACACGATTATCCCTTCATAATATCCCTGCAGGTAATTCATAATTTACTTCTTCCCTTCCTGGGAAAAATAAAACATAGAAAAGGGGTGAGCTCAAATGCCCAATAAGGATAACAATATAGCAGAAACTCTCATAAATAATAATAAACATTTAAGGCAATGTATAACTAAAACAAAATCCTTTTAAACTTTAACTTCAACATAGTATGACTTAAATAAAATGAACTAATTCCATTTACTTATTCACATGGATATTCTACTAATCGAATAATCACATGAAATATCAATAACCACTTTCATAATGATGGAATGCATAATGCCAGACTATCATAAACACATAGCCAAGGCCTCGTTCCAAGACTAGAAATAATATTTTGCCAAGGCCTTGTGCCAAGACACTAGTTTGTCTCATGAGACCTACCGATGCATCGAGGAGCTATAGCGGGCTCCACCCGTCACATATTAAGTCCAATGCATTCCCATATGAAAAGGTTTAAACATAACATAAACACTCGTATTAAAACTAGCATAAAAAATGTCAATACTTTCACCATAAACTATGAATGGTATAAAAATATCACATCCACAGTCAAACATATCACAAAACCTTAAATACAATATAGAAGTTTTGTATCATAATAAATCAACTTCAAATAAGCGTAAATTCCATCAAAGGATGATGACATAGATGAAATCAAAACTCTTTTTAGAGAAATATCTCTTTCTATTTTTGAAATCATTTAAGAGTCATATATTTATAAATAAAACATTTTCTTTGAAAATAATCTTATAAGCTTGTAAGGGAAGCTTCAACGATTTTATAACGGTAGAAAATAGCCGCACCCGCCATATAAGTTAAAAAAATATTCTTACCTTAATTCTGTCGAAAAGGTTAAAAAGCACCTTGTTTGGAAAATGACGGAAAGATTCCTTTATAATCCACTTATAAAAAGTCAAAAAATGGAATAAATGACTTTAACCCATATTCTTGTAAATATTAAAAATGTTTTGAAATACATTTTTAAGAAACATGGATGTGGATGATAAAGAGATCCCAGTAGATAATTACATATAAACAACCTCAGATAATGAAGAGATTGTGAAATAAACCCTTACCTTGTACTTTTCCTTGGTAAAGGTAGGATAACCTCCTTTATAATGGTTAAATAATTGTTATTAAATTATACAATAATCATATACATTAATATGATATCATATATGATCTTTTAACATTGATTTGTTAATAATATCTTAGTATTGTCGTTGTTTCGGGTGTTAACTTACTCGTTTTATTTTATATGTTTTTTTACGTAAGCCATTTTTGTAATGGATAGGTTCTATATTATTCATATCCAGAATGATATCAAGTCCTTAAACATCATTTTTAAATCATCAAATGATAATTATACTTGAATGGATACGATGGAGATTGAATCTCATCGCGTTCGTGGAGACGGTAGTCCGTACGTACGCACGAGAGACAATATCATTCTTTTGATATTAAAATAATATATAAATGGATGTTATATAATATATACAGAATCATTAACATGTTGTATTTATTATTTACATGAGTTAAACATCATTATTATACCCATCCAAATAATAATATATTGAATAACAATTACACCACGACGCGGAGACGGTAAGCCGTACGTATGCACGTATGGTGAAATGTTATTAAAAGGGTGGATAGAATACTGAATATGGTTGTACCATATTTATAATAACATCACAGTATATATATGATACTAGAGTTATTATTTTAGAATGGTAATAACAAAGGATGAAGAAGTGGAAGAAGAAAGGAACTTGGAAAAGGGGTGGTGAAAACATTACCCCTTCTTCGGGTTCTTCCTTTTTATTTGATCAAAATGGATCCTTAGGTTGGCTTTATGATCAAACTAAGGCCTCTAGGATGTAGTGAGGGAAGTTGGGAGAGTATTTGGGCAGAGTTTGTCCGAACAAAAAGGCTTTGAAGGTGTGAAGAAATTAGAAGGAGGAGTGCCCATTTATAGAGGTTTGGGTACTTATATTAACCTTATCTTTAAGTATTAACTCTAAGTTAATTAGTTTCACTTTTACAATGTCTCTTTGTATTTTTATATTATATAGTTAATATACATACTATATACATACAAGAGACCCAAAAGTGGTCCATTAATGATACAACTATCATGATATAAGTCTCTTGGCCGAACCTTATATTTTTAGGAATTTAATATCATTTAATAATATAATATTTGTTTTAAAAACTCTTTTATGTCAATTTTGACACTATTCAATAGTTGATTTTTTTGAAACTTATAACAGAATGATTACTTCGAACAAGGTCAATTAAATCTATCCTAATATGTCATATTATCCTATAAAATTATTTTAATTCATTAAAAGTCTCAAATTATATTTATTTTGGTATTTATAATATCAATTATTATAAATTGTCACTATTATGGTAATTACTGCATCATCATTGTGTCATAAATAAATTAACTTATGTAATCTCTAAAAATTATAAATATAATATAATTATGTGGTAAATCTTTTTATATTTCTAATTAATATTTATAGTCTAAATTCCAACATATATAACCCTATATAAAAATTGTTTTTCTAAAAGATATGTGCTTGTGTCATTTTTGTATTCATTTTAACTTAATTAAAATTAAGTGTCCCTATCACCTACAAGTGGCTCCATGGGGTCCCAAAATCGACCCAAAGATGAATATGGTCGAAAATGTATCAACCAATTAGTCTAGGACACGTTTTAGGGTAATTTAGTATTATTATAATATTATTTTTTACCCTTATTTACTGGATTTACCCTTAATCATGGTAAATAAAATATTAACCGAAGTAATTATTCAAAATGTATAAAAATGAAAGTTACCTATATACACAATTTGAACATCCTGATTATAAATATGGAATCCATTTTTCCAAATTCAAAACACAGAAGTGGCATAAATTAATTTAAAATTAATTCCCGGTGTTAAAACAAAAACCGTGTTTTTAAGAGATAATAACTATCAAAAGATTGCCAATTGTTTATGCCCGGTTTAATTGTAAAATTATGTCCAATGACCAAAATTGTATTAAATGGTAAAAATATATTCTAAATATACTCTAAAACCACTTAAATTCATAATTTATCTCTATTAATTATTTTTATTAAAAAAGTTGTTTTTAATTAAAATTTAGTAATTTTCACTATTCATCAAAATATTAAAGTTATCCGAAAAGTACCAAAATCTCTCCTTAGGCTAAATTCGATATTCCGAATCCAAAAATGAAGTCCATTTTGAAATATAAAATATATATAATTTCAAAGGAATGTATTACTATTCATAACGGCTAGTTCGATTGGTTATGGTGTGTTAGAACTCGGTGTTGCGTACAACACACGCTATCACATTATTCAAAGAGAAGCATACTGTAAAAGCTTGGGGTGTTACATTCTCCCCTCCTTCAAATAATTTCATCCTAGAAATTTCTAGAATACTTATCACATGAAAAGACTCAGGTGGTTCTTCATCATAAGTTCCTCGGGTTCCCACGTTGCCTCTTCCATCTTATGGTTTCTCCACAAAACTTTTACCAGACGTGTCGTCCGGTTTCTCAGTACTTGTTCTCTAGTATCAATAATCCTGATGGGCTCTTCACAATAAGATATATCGGGTTCCAGTTCTAACTCCTCATAGGTGAGTAAATGTGTTGGGTCAGGCATGTATTTCCTCAACAGAGATACGTGGAACACATCGTGAACTTTGGAGAGACTTGGCGGTATTGCCAATCGGTAAGCTACAACCCCAATTCGTTCTAGAATTTCGAAAGGTCCGATGTACCTGAGACTCAATTTACCTTTCTTACCAAAATGTATGACTCCCTTCCATAGAGATACCTTCATTAAAACATGATCACCGACTTGAAATTCCAAATCCTTCCTTCGATTATCGGCATAGATCTTCTGCATACTTTGAGCTGCTTTGATGTGATTTTGGATTACCTTCACCTTTTCTATCATTTCCTCCACCAGTTCTAGACCTACAAGTTTTATTTCACCAACGTCATCCCAACAGGTTGGCGTGCGACATCTCTTTCCGTATAACGCTTCATATGGTTCCATCTGAATACTCGAATGGAAGCTATTGTTATGGGAAAATTCTACCAAAGGTAAATATTGATCCCACATACCATGAAAGTCAAGTGAGCAGGATCTCAAAATGTCTTCTAAGGTTTGAATAGTCCGTCCTGATTTTCCGTCTGTCTTAGGGTGGTAGGAAGTGCTCAAATGAAGTTCAGTATCCAAGGATTTCTAAAGAGTCTTCCAGAATCTTGAAGTAAAACGGGGATCACGATTAGAAATAATTGATAGGGGTACTCCATGAAGTCCCACAACTTCATTAATATATATTCTTGCTAGATGTTCCAATGGTAGATCTTCTCTTATAGAAAGAAAATGTGCTGACTTGGTAAGACGATCAACAATAACCCATATTGCATCGTTCCTTCTAGGAGTCTTTGGTTGCCCCATGACAAAGTCCATCGTAATATTGTCCCATTTCCACTCTGGTATGGGAAGAGGTTCCATGAATCCTCCAGGGTGTTTCCTTCCAGCTTTCACTTATTGAAAAACCATACATCTTGACACAAAATCAGCAATCTCCCTCTTCATATTGTCCCACCGAAAATTTTCCTTCAAATCTCTATAAATTTTGGTTCTCCCAGGGTGTATAGAGAAATTGGAACTATGAGAATCATCCAACAATTCCATTTTTATATCAGGTATACCGGGAACCCAAAGCCTCTTCCCTAATTTCAAAATTCCATTTTCATACACAAAATCTCTCAATCTCCCATCATTCACATCTTTAATCTTCTTTTGAAATTCTCCATCATTAGTCTGAGAACTCTTAATCCTTTCTAGTAAAGATGGTTTGGCAACCATTTGAAAATGAATTGATGTTTATCCTTCCCTGGTTATTCCCATGTCCATCTTCACTAGATCCATGAAAATTGGATCTCTTTCAATTCTCATATTGTTCAAAACTCCATGATCTTTTCTGCTCAAAGCATATGACACCTTTTTTTCCTTCCCCAGGTGGTAGTGTATCGTACAATCATAATCCTTGAGTAATTCAATCCATCTCCTTTGCCTCATGTTGAGTTCTTTTTGTGAGAAAATATATTTCAAACTCTTGTGATCAATATAAATCTCACATTTTTTACCATAGATGTAGTGCCTCCATATATTCAAAGCAAAGATCACAACTGCTAACTCGAGATCATGAGTAGGATAGTTTTGTTCATGAATTATCAACTGTCGTGATGCATATGCAATAACCCTATCATTCTGCATAAGGACACAACCAAGTCCTTTCTTCGATGCATCACTATAAATAACGAACCCATCATTCCCTGATGGTAGAGTCAATATAGGAGCATTGACTAATATTCTCTTCAGTTCTTCGAACCATTATTCACACTCTTTTGTCCAAACAAATTTAACCCCTTTATGTGTGAGCTTCATTAATGGGTTAGCCAATCGGGCAAAATTCTGGACGAAACGTCGATAATAACCTGCCAAACCAATAAAACTATGTACCTCAGTTATACTCGTAGGTGCTGGACATTCTCGGATTTCCTTGGTCTTAGAAAGATCAACAGAGATTCCATCTTTAGAGAAAATATGGCCAAGAAAAGAAATCTCCTGAAGCCAGAATTCACACTTGCTAAACTTCCCATATAATTCATGCCTTCTCAGAGTCTTAAAGATAATGCGCAAGTGATTTTCATGATCTTCGTAGATTTTGGAGTATACTAAGATATCATCAATAAATACCACCAAAAATTCATCGAGATACTCCTTGAAAACTCTATTCATCAGATCCATGAATACAGAGGGTGCATTAGTCAATCCAAAAGGTATTACAGTAAACTTGTAATGCCCGTACCTGGTTCGAAATGTTGTCTTCAGAATGTCTTCCTTCTTCACACACAACTGATGGTATCCAGATCGAATGTAAATCTTTTAAAAGTTTTGATCTCCATGTAGTTGGTCAAATAAATCATCAATGCGTGGTAGGGGATACTTGTCCTTCATTGTTATAGCATTGATCTCCCTATAGTCGATACATAACCTCATAGATCCGTCTTTCTTTTTAACAAAAAGAACAGGGGATCCTCATGGAGAAACACTAGGGAGAATAAATACCTTATTACTCAATTCCTCTAGTTGTTTCTTTAGTTCAACTAATTCTACAGATGCCATTCTATAAGGGGTCTTTGATATAGGCCTTGATCCAGGAATTAAATCTATGGAAAACTCAACTTCTCGTTCTGGAGGATGTCTAGGTAAATATTCCTGAAATACATCTACAAATTCATTCACAACAGGTACATATTCTATTTGAACATTCCTTTCCTCACCCACAGTTATTTCATTCTCTTCCTCCCCAATAATTGAATTTATTTGAGCTACTGGGGGTGGATCTAGATAAGAATTAGGTGGTGACGATTCTTCTCTAAAGATAAGGTGTGCCTTATCATCATCATCAAGAATTGTAACCTCTTTATTATTACAATAAATCTTCGCATCATAGTCCAAAAGCCAGTCCATACAAAGGATTATATCAAACTCAATCATAGGTATGGCGATGAGATCAGCAGATAAAGAACATTTATGTGCTCTAATGGGGGATGATTCACAAAACTTTGTTGCAATGATACTTCCCTTATGAGTTTTAACTGAAAAATCCCTTGTTAAATCAAATTGGAAATATCTAATTTTCTTAGAAAACTGGGAAGATATGAAACAATGCGATGATCCAGAATCAAATAATGCATTTTCTAAACTGGAGGAAACCATTAAATAACCTGCCACCACGTCTTTCGGAGCTTCTACCTCAGAAGTAGTGATAGAATAAGCTTGGCCTTGATCCCTTGGAATTTTATGAGGTAAGTTCCCCTGACACTTAGGACATTCATTTGCATAATGCCCCATCTCCCTGCAATTGTAGCACTGAACATTGGTATCTTCCTTCTTCCCTTTGCAATCACGAGCATGGTGGCCTTTTTCACCACACTTGTAACAGACTCCCGTTCCTTTCAAGAAAGTACCAGGGTGTTTCTTACCACATTTACCACAGGATGGATATTCAACCTTTCCCTTCTTCCCCTTATTTCAATTCCCAGATTGATCAGAATGTATCTTCTTCTCTTTCTTTGCTTTAAAGTCATAAGACTTAGAGAATTACTTTTCGGTCGTGATAGGACATGAGACAACGTCTTCGTACGATGAAAAGGATTGTGAGACTAATGCTCGACGGAGAAATGGTTTTAACCCATCAAAGAAACGTTCAATCTTACTTCTTGGGTTATGTATATAATATCCAGCATACCTTGCTAACCATGTAAAGTTAGCCTCATACTTTGTGACATTCTCATCCTCCTTTTGTCTCAGACTCAAAAACTGCCTTTCCATATCAGCTCGATGGTCGCGAGGAAAGTATTTTTCTAAAAACAGATCTTTGAACTCCCTCCATTCCATATTTTATACTTCATTATCTTCGTTCGTGTTTTGAATCAATGACCACCATTGATCAGCATCTCCAGTGAGGCGGTAAGCTGCCATGATAACTTTTTCCCCTTCACTACTCCCCAAAGCCTGAAATATTTTCTCTAGGGAATTTATCCATTGCTCAGATACTAAGGGATTTGTACTCCCATTGAACTTTTGTGATTGTTTCCTCATAAATCGATCTAACATTGATCCTCCACGCTGCGGATCAAGGTGCTCCATACAGGTAAGGTTATTATTCATAACCTGAGTGAGTTTTCCCAGTATGGTGATTAGCTGATCGGAACCAGTTGCATCACCAGCTCCATTATAATTATCTTGAGCAGGAGGGAAATCCCTACATGGAGTGCGTGAATTGATACAGTTTCCATTTCTTCCACAAGGCGCCATTTCTAAACAATGGCATAAACTAGATCAGTTTGTGAATCAAAATACATTATCCCATACTTATAAACCACTTAACATAAATTGGACTATTTATGGATAAAATCCATAATCATAAGAATGTTTTCTTAGAGGAATTATATACTCATAAACCCTTCATAATGATTTGTAAAGAAAAGGAGAGTTATCCTAAGCATATCCCCCAGGAGTGTCGTAATCAAGAGTGCAGCAAGGCCCGTTGTCGTGCACCAGTTCCCGTTCGAGTCTAGCTCAAAGCGGTGTTTTCGGGTTTTAACTCTAGGTACATCTGTGTCAGAGCCGCCTCTACCTTCTCGTATCCAGACAGGGATGTATTGATCAGAAAACTCACAAAATCTCTCAAAATTATAGGAAGTTATCATATACTAATCCTCAAAGTTCATCTTAGGTCTACGTGCTCCAATCGGAGTTTATCTAAATCTAGCTTCCAAGGTTTGTACTAAACTTCCTCTAATACCAACTGTAACGCCCCAACCCCAATTACCCAGAGTCGGTGCATTATTACATAACATTGGCATGATCACAAGAAATATCAAATCTTGAAAGACCGATTGGTTTAGTACCCTTGGAAACACTAGATATATTCATAAAGTTTTACATTACATCATGAAGTGAAAAACTACTACAAAAACATATTGTCTCCATAATCCACACTATTATCCCCTCATAATATCCCTGCAGGTAATTCATAATTTACTTCTCCACTTCTTGGGAAAAATAAAACATAGAAAAGGGGTGAGCTCAAATACCAAGTAAGAATAACAATATAGCGGAAACTTTCATAAATAAGAATAAACATTTAAGGAAATGTATAACTAAAACAGAAACCTTTTAAACTTTAACTTCAACATAGTATGGAATAAAGAAAATTAAATAATTCCATTTACATATACACATGGATATTCTACTAATCGAATAATCACATGCAATATCAATAACCACTTTCATAATGATGGAATTCATAATGCCAGACTATCATAAACACATAGCCAAGGCCTCGTGCCAAGACTACAAATATGATTTTGCCAAGGCCTTGTGCCAAGACACTAGTTTGTCTCATGAAACATACCGATGCATCGAGGAGCTATATCGGGCTCCACCCATCACATATTAAGTCCAATGCATTCCAATATGAAAAGGTTTAAACATAACATAAACATTCGTATTAAAACTGGCATAAGAAATGTCAATACTTTCACCATAAACTATGAATGGTATAAAAATAGCACATCCACAGTCAAAAATATCACAAAACCTTCAATACAATATAGAATTTTTGTATCATAATAAATCAACTTCAAATAAGCATAAATTCCATCAAAGGATGTTGACATAGATGAAATCAAAACTATTTTTAGAGAAATATCTCTTTCTATTTTTGAAATCATTTAAGAGAAAAATATTTATAAATAAAAAATTTTCTTTGAAAATAATCTTATAAGCTTGTAAGGGAAGTTTCGACGATTTTATAATGGCAGAAAATAGCTGCACCCGCCGTATAAGTTAAAAAAAACATTCTTACCTTAATTCTGTCGAAAAGGTTAAAAAGAACCTTGTTTGGAAAACGACGGAAATATTCCTTTATAAACCACTTATAAAAAGTCAAACACGGGTATAAATGACTTTAACCCATATTCTTGTAAATAGTAAAAATGTTTTGAAATACAATTTTAAGAAACATTCATGTGGATGATAAAGAGATCCCAGTATATAATTACGTATAAACAACCTCAGATAATGAAGAGATTGTGAAATAAACCCTTACCTTGTACTTTTCTTTGGTTGGGTTAGGTTAACCTCCTATATAATTGTGAAATAATTGTTATTAAATTATACAAGAATCGTATAAATTAATATGATATTATATATGTTCTTTTAACATTGATTTGTTAATAATATCTTTGTATTGTCGTTGTTTCGGGTGTTAACTTACTCGTTTTATTTTATATGTTTTGTTACGTAAGCCATGTTTGTAATGGATAGGTTGTATATTATTCATATCCAGAATGATATCAAGTCCTCAAACATCCTTTTTAAATCATAAAATGATAATTATACTTGAATGGATACGATGGAGAATGAATCTCATCGCGTTCGTGGAGACGGTAGTCCGTACGTACGCACGAGCGACAATATCATTCTTTTGATATTAAAATAATATATAAATGGATGGTATATCATATATATAGAATCATTGACATGTTATATTTATTATTTACATGAGTTACACATCATTATTATACCCATCAAAATAATAATATATTGAATAACAATTACACCACGACGTGGAGAGGGTAAGCCGTACGTACAGACGCATGGTGACATGTTATTCAAAGGGTGGATAGAATACTGAATATGGTTGTACCATATTTATAATAACATAATAGTATATATATGATACTGGAGTTATTATTTTATAATGTTAATAACAAAGGAAGAAGAAGTGGAAGAAGAAAGGAACTAGGAAAATGGGTGGTGAAAACATTACCTCTTCTTCGGGTTCTTCCATTTGATTTGATCAAAAGGGATCCTTAGGTTGGCTTTCTGATCAAACTAAGGCCTCTAGGTTGTAGTGAGGGATGTTGGGAGAGTATTTGGATAGAGTTTGGCCGAACCAAAAGGCTTTTAATGTGTGAAAAAATGAGAAGGAGGAGTGTCCATTTATAAGAGGGGTGAGGGGCACCTTTGGAAAAGCTAGAAATATTAATTTATAATAAATTCATATTCGGTTTCTAATGGCTCTAAAGTGGATTATTTATATTTTAAGGTGGGGATGGGTAGAAAACCACTCGACCAATAGAATTTAGACAGGTTTGGGTACTTATATTAACCTTATCTTTAAGTATTAACTCTAAGTTAATTAGTTTCACTTTTACAATGTATCTTTGTATTTTTATATTATATAGTTAATAAACATACTATATACATCATAGAGACCACCAAGTGGTCCATTAATGACAAACCTATCATGATATAAGTCTCTTGGCCGAACCTTAGATTTTTAGGAATTTAATATCAATTAATAATATAATATTTGTTTTAAAAACTCTTTTATGTCAATTTTGACACTATTCAATAGTTGATTTTTGTGAAACTTATAACAAAATTATTACTTCGAACAAGGTCAATTATATCAATACTAATATTTCATATTATCATAGAAAAGTATTTTAATTCATTAAAAGTCTCAAATTTTATTTATTTGGGTATTTATAATATCAATTATTTTAAATTTTCACTATTATGGTAATTAATGCATCATCATTTTGTCATAAATAAATTAACTTATGTAATCTCTAAAAATTATAAATAAAATATAATTATGTAGGAAATATTTTTATCTTTATAATTAATATTTATAGTCTAAAATCCAACATATATAACCCTATGTAAAAATTGTTTTTCTAAAATATATATGCTTGTGTCATTTTTGTATTCATTTTAACTTAATTAAAATTAAGTGTCCCTATCACCTACAATTGGCTCCATGGGGTCCCAAAATCGACCCAAAGATGCCTATGGTCGAAAATGTATTAACCAATAAGGATAAGACACGTTTTAGGGTAATTTAGTATTATTATAATATTATTGTTTTACCCTTATTTTCCAGATTTACCCTTAACCATGGTAAATAAAATATTCACCGAAGTAATTATTCAAAATGTATATAAATTAAAGTTACCTATATACACAATTTGAACATCCTGATTCTAAATATGGAATCCATTTTTCCAAAATCAAAACACAGAAGTGGCAGAAATTAATTTAAAATTAATTTCCGTTGTTAAAACAAAAAGCGTGTTTTTAAGAGATAATAACTATCAAAAGATTGACACTTGTTTATGTCCGGTTTAATTGTAAAATAATGTCCAATGACCAACATTGTATTAAATGGTAAAACTATATTCTAAATATACTTTAAAACCACTCAAATTCATAATTTATCACTATTAATTATTTTGATTAAAAAAGTTGTTTTTAATTAAAATTTAATAATTTTCATTATTCATCAAAATATTAAAGTTATCCGAAAAGTACCAAAATCTCACCTTAGGCTAAATTTGATATTCCAAATCAAAAATTGAAGTCCATTTTGAAATATAAAATATATATAATTTCAAAAGTATGTATTACTATTCATAATGGCTAGTTTGATTGGTTATGGTGTGTTAGAACTCGGTGTTGCGTGCCACATACGCTATCACATTATTCAAAGAGAAGCGTACCATAGAAGCTTGGGGTGTTACAACGTAAATATTGTTGTCCATCTCAATATCAATGTGTTGGTATGTTCTTAGAAAATTAACCCACAATATTAGGTAAAATCACTTTTTTATTCCATTAAATATGTTCTCTCAAAATAATCTTATCTTATTTCCATGAGTGAATATGAATATTAATATTTTCTAAAAACCCGATTCGAAAAAATTAATTTTAAAATGTAAATTTTTTAATATAATTATATTTTTTTAATTTTTTAAAAACATATATTTTTAAGCAATAGTGAATATGGATATTTTTATTGAAACAGTATTTCATTTTAATGTATTTACTAGGTAAAATTATTTTATGGATATGTTTTAAATTTTATCCAGTTTATATAATTTAATATTACACAAGAATTGTTTTTCAAAATAATTTAATAATAGTAATTTTTTTAAAAACTCTACATGTTTCAAAATATTATTTTTCTAAAAACATATTTTTCATGGAATTTTACCAGTTTATTATAATTTTATTCATAAACATATATGTATTGAATTTTTAATAATGGATATAAATATAATATTTAGATGTTAAAAATTTAATAAATATCTACCTTCTATTTTTTTCAATATGATTAGATAACTTGGAAAATGTTTTTAACCACGATAAGGGTAAATTTGTTAATTTTGGAAAAAAATAAAAATATGAAGATTATGAAATGAAAATTACATAATAAAATCATTTATTTTGTTAAAATAATTTTACATGTAACACATAATGATCTAAATAATGTTTTTTAATGGACACATTTTTGTGAAAATGACTTATATAGTACTTAAAAAATTAATGATATAAAAGGATACTTTCATATCCTTAAATATATCTTCTTCTCCACATAGTGTAAATATACTTTAGGATCAAATATAAATGAAACAATTTAACTTAATAAAAATATTTTAAATTTCAAAATTTAATTTCTCTTTTATCAAATCAATGTGATTATAATATTTATAATATAATAAAAAATAAAAAATTAAATATTTCACATTCATGTGTTAAATACTATACCATTTTTAATATAGTGTTTCCCAAATGATATATTCATCTATAACTATTATTCTGAAATATGATTTTTTTATTAATGTTGGAGTTTTTTTAATTTTTACTTATTATATATATGTGTTAAGTAATTATTCAATGATTATATTGTAATTAGTTTAATAATAAATGTATACAAAATGTTATTAAAAATATTAAAATAAAAAAATTTGATGTAATTAATTTGATGATATAAATTCGTAGAGGACAATAAACTATTAAGGATGTCATAAAAATTTTGGATCCATGTTTACTAGTTTACTTGATATCTTTAAAAGTATATATAATGAATAGTTCCAATATTGAAACTAATGATATTTTATTAAATTAATATTTTTTAAATTAATTTCAAATCATAAAATACGTTATAAATTAAAAGGAATTATAATATGGTCCATATTCTCTATATTTTTCCTTTATGTTACAATATACAACATATAAGTAAATATTACTAGCTAAAAATATAGAAAAATATGTTACCATTGTAAAAATTAAAATATGTTAGTTAAAGGTTATTCAAAATGATAAGGATTAAAATAATAAAAAACATTTCTAGAATCTATTAGATGAATATATTTCAAATTTTCTCATTAATTATTCATATAAATGGATTTTGAGCTTTTTGGATTTAGATTTACTTTATTATAAATTAATATTTTTAGAAATTTCATGAGTTCCACTCACATTAATTAAAAAGGGAACCTCCTCCCTCACATTGTCTCATCACCTTGAGCCTTAATTCTCAACAATCCCTTGAAAAGTTATCTTTTAAAACTCCCATTCCACACTCTAGTGGATCTTAAATTTCTAAATGTCCAACCCAATAGTCCATAAAATGATATATAAAGCATGATTACTAAGGAATAGGAAATAGTATATACCAATTGTTCAAATTATTTATGCTTATACTTCATCTTCATGAGTTGTTTTATATATATTGTAATTAATAAATTATAAAATATTTCATGATATCTTATAATGATCATGGAACAAACATATTATATCATTTACACATCACAAAAAAATGAAAGCACCACATGTGATAATATAAAACTTACTGCCACCACATCAAGTTATAATATAGTTTTGATCACCAAATTTCATGTATAGTTATGATGATAGAAATATTAGATATATATATGAAATTATATAGATTATAGAAAAAAAATTAAATAATATAAATTTTCCTAACCTAACACCATTATGGGTGTGATACAATGAGTTATGCATATGTATGAGCTACTATCTCCATGAACCAATATAATTATTCTCTATGATCACCATTTAATAATGATGATATACATGTATATAATAAATTAATATGATATATATTACCCACACACCATTCTGAAGATGATGAATGCATATCTTGTTCACATGAACAATGAATTTTATGATAAAATGTGTATTGTAAAATGAAGTTGTTAACATCCAAAAGATGAGTAATAATGAGATTTTATTAACAAACAGGTGATAAGATCATATAAGGGAATTATATATGACATAATAAATATATATATATATATATATATATATGGTTCTATAATAAGATAATATAAGTCATTAAACCATTATACAAGAGCTTTAGATATGTTGAATGGAAATTGGTCCTACAATATGGGTTAATTTTACCTCGACATTATTCGGGATTATTTATATGTAAGTATACGCTAGAGAATATTTTTCTTCCATTACATAGTTTCTTATAAATGATTTCAAAAATATTTTTTCTATTCTACTGAAATTTGTAATTTCATTTATACATATGTTTTAATTTTTACAAAATAGTTTCAATTGAATATTTTTATCATTTTATAAATGTTGTAATTTGTGAATTTTTGGGAAAAAGTATAAGTGGAATATTTTTTAATAGATACTGTGTGAAAATATATTTCTACTATAATGTTTCCTTACTTACTTTAATATTATGTAAAAATATTACATGTTCAATTTTAATGAATCCATTTTTTTTAAAATATTGTGGAATTATAGAAAAGAAAACACCATCCAAACGGAAAGGATATTTATCCATAAGAATTAATTTTTATAGTTCTCTCAAATTTTTTTTCCATTAACGACAACATTATTAATTATTACATATGATAAAATGGGGATATATTATTTGTCACGAACCAAGCTAGTGCGTCATCCGACCCGGCGCCCGACCCGGTCCGCGACATGGCCCGAAGGGCGTCCCCGATCCCCACAGGCTGGCAACTAGTGTCGGGCATCAAAACATGCAGTTGGGAAGGATTTAGCACAGAAAATAAAAGACATAAAAACAGAAATAAGAAGAACAAACAATTAAACACTAACATCGGAAAATAAAATAAAGATACGCAACTAGGCATACCTCCAAGTGACCCCATGGGTCACCACCAAACTTATAACCACGCTCTCTCGAAGAGAGATCCAAGTCTATAACCTGAAACTGAAAATTAAATTAGGCGTGAGCACCGAGATGCTCAGTAGGAAAGCCAAGGAATAACCACACCCTATTCCCTTACCTTTAAAAAGAAAACCAATTATGCTAGTTTGAAAATAAGAAATAATAAAACAATGTTTATTTTTCTTTTCAAATCCAAATCACAAGTTGAAATTTTTATGAAAATCTTTTCTATTCCACCATATTTTCAAAATCGATTCCAAGAGTGCATTCACCTTTCGAAATTGTAAGAAAAACAGTTTATTTTGAAACATGGTTTTTCACAATGAGACAGTAAGTAAGAAACAACTGAAAAGGCAGTTACATCGCTAGCCGCATGTCACAAAGGACCGCCATGGGTAGCCCCTATAGGTAGCTAGGAAAAGTGGGAGCCTAGAGACCTCGTACCTCAGTGAAACGTGGCTTAGAAGTCCACGACCTTCAGAAAACGTGGCATAGATGACCAAGACCCTCAGAAAACGTGGCTTAGATGTCCACGACCCTCAGAAATTCATATGTTTAGTTAGTGTTGTTGCGTCAATCCTGCTAGACAACCCGGGAAGAACCCATGCCATGTCATCTAACGTACTAGTCCTGGTCGCCCACCTAGGTACCCAGGGTTTCCCATGTGCTCTATTTCAAAGGGTGGTGAGGTTTTAACAAAAACATATAAAGAACATAACACTTTCTTACCCAAAGTCCATTTCACCACTCACCACCATTCTCCCCCCTTAAGTGCATCACCCTTTTTATGTCACATTACCTCGCACAAGCCTCTTTATTAAACACATATCACAAATCACACACTTAACACACACATCATGTTTCTACAACAATGGGGCATGCCTTAAGAGGGGTTTTGTTTTACTTTCGCAAACCATTCTCAAAGTGCTAGACGAGCTTAATTAATTACAATAAACACATTTCATTTTTGAACACAAAATCACCCAACGCTTATGTTTCCAAAACCATTTGAAAGTTCAACTAAACAACCAAGGTACTATATCTTTAAAAGCAAGCTAGAAAACATATTTAACTCTAAAAAAACCATTGGAAATACTTATTACACACTAAAATCATTATGGAAACCACTTTTAATGAACCATGACCATTTGTGTATATAAAAACATATATATAGCATGTGAATTTCATATAAAAGTATAATATGCATTTAAAGAACAACAAGAAAAAATGGAAATTCTAATTAAATATTAGGGCATAGGGGACCTACCTCAAGACACACAGCTTTTGACAAGGTTAACTTGAGACCGCTTCACCGCCATGCATATACATTTTCATGCATATGCATATACACAGGTCCTTACTGCCGACGACTCGAACCCCCGAGGAAGGGACCATTCACTATACATATAATTTAATAAAGGAATTAAACATTTAAACAATTTATAAAGCATTTGAAATATCACACTAAAGTTTTATACCAACAACGCACTCAAACATCCTTTCTAATACCATGTGCACCATGACGAAACACCAAAAACATGATAAGACAGACTTTGCAGCACTTGCGTGACATAAAAAACCCACAACAAAGTTTATAAAACACTACGAAAAGCTCAGCACGGGTTCTTCACAAAATCAGAACATTCATATTAAATGAACACACTACGAAACACATCTAAATCATATTAAACCTTAAATGAAACTATATTCGCAGTAAGAAAAATAATCAATGAGTATAATAAAATAATTAAACAAGAAAATTAATATGACAAACAACAAATATATGCGGAAACTCATACCTTCGGTATCCAAACTTCGTAAACGTGGCACGCAAACTCCGCCGCACAACAACAACACCACAAACAACATAATTAATACCTAAAACAAGCAATCAGAGCCATTACATCATAATCGGACCAAACACGAATCCAAAATATCAAAATCAAACCAATTAAAACACCAAACATAATCGAATAAACTCTCAAACAAATAAAATCAACTAAACGAAGAACAAAAAACCTGCGACGAGGGAGCAGGATGCTGGTTCGAGCTAAAGGGGAATGTTGAGGTTACGGCGCGAGGTGGCGGGTAGAGATGGGGCATTGGTCTGGGTGCGCGTCACCGGAGGGGATTGAGAGTGGCGGTATAGTGAGGGAGGAGCCGTGACGGGTGAGTGCCGGGGTAGGCTCTGCCGGGGGAAGTCACGCTGGAGGGGGAGATGCGCTGATCCACCGCGACGCCGGAGGGAAGTGAGGGGAGGGGCGAGCGGCGAGGTCGGCTAGGGTTTAGGAGGGGTGGGTGCTGCGGCGGCTGGGAAGCTGGGCGGCGAGACATCGGCTGGAAAAGGAGGATATCAGGGGGGATGCAGAGGAGGTCGGCTGGGTCGAGCGGAAGGCGGGAGGGCGGCACCACGGCGGAAGGCCGAAGGGGAGGGAAGTCCTGCGAGGGAGGAGGCAGCATAGTGCGGCGCTGGTCCTGGTGCGGTGTAGCCGGGTTTGCAAGCAGCCGAAGGCGGCTAGGGTTGCAGAGGGAATAGGCGCAGCAAGAGAAAAAAACGGAAAGTGGGGGTGGGGGCCTGGCGCGACGGGGAGAAGGGGAAGCAAGAGGGAAAAATAAAGAAAAAAAAATAAATGAAATGAAAATGAATAAAAAAATAAAATAAAAATAAAATAAAAATAATGTAAAATAAATCCAAATAAAAACAATGCCAAACCAATCTAAAAGAATGATAATAATAATAATAATAATAATAATATCATTGAAATGTTAACTTAAAGAATCATAATATTAATAATAATACTAAATTAATAAAACCAGTTACAAAATAATTGCATTAATTTCTTGAGTCTGGACTCCTTGCATAGACGCGTGCGTGATCACGACATAGTCACACGTCCATATAAAAATAAATTTATTCATAAAAAGTTCCCTTATTAATATTGGGCGCTATACCCAGTCGTGCGTACAGTCGCGCACCCTTATAAGATCTTAATTTCTTCCAAAATAAAACCGGTTCAAACCGCATATCAAAAGCAAGACTTAAAATAATTAAATTAAAAAGAAGTGTCAGTCGGAGTGTGACAATTCTCCCCACCATGACACTTTCTGCCCTAAGAAAGTCCCAAAATACTAGGTCAACCAAGGGTTCCAAGCGAGACCGCGAAGATGCTTAAAAAAAACCTCAATCACTCAAAGACCGAGCATTTAAAATTTCGATGACCTGAAACATCAACGATCTCAAAACCAGAATGAGAAAAATGACCAACAACTAGGAATTCATCTCGAAACAGAACTACAACATGGAACACCCCGACCCCTGATGTAGGGATCACCAGGGTCGCTCGAGATCTCCAAGAATGCTCGTCAAGCGACCCACTACTCAAGCTCTCCAATTAGCATAGTCGAGGGCGGGCAGAGCAGAGCAAGGGGGTTACTCCGCCAAGCACACTTTGAAAATAGAGTGTTCCACAAGCTTTTCATATGGTGGTCTCCCCACCATATTAGAGTTCTCATGAAACATTGGTTCTCCAAACCAAAAGGACTCCAAAACCAATACAACTCTAACACTGGCTTGGCCCTCAGAGTTCCCTATGTTGAACTAACACAAGACGGGACATCGGCGAGACCCGCACAGGGTATCCCCACAATTTTAAAATATCCTAACACCATGAAAACTGCGCGGGCATTCCCAGTTTACTTTAAGCAATACCGATTGAACCCTTCATCGTGAACCCGCCACACGGGCCGACCCGCACTGATCATTCCTACAGTGGACAACACTCATCCACATGAGATAGTTTTGATAGCAGAAACCCCTAACCAGGAGATGAACCAGACAGGCACACAACGTTTCCACAAGACATGAGTATCTCCAACTGCAAGAAGGTTCATGAAGCACACCCACTAGCTTTTCAAGAATATGGGTTATCCAAAACCTCTTTAAGGCCCAAGAGGAACTCCTATAGTATAAGACCATGACAAGTAGACAAGGCTCCATGCCCCTCACAACAAGAATGACGCCTTCAAAGAGGGTATCACAGAAGGGAAATTTATGTTGTCCCCGTCCAAACATTGCGGAATAATGTCAGACCAAGACTGTCCCACATCTGACGAGTTTTGACTGCGTGCGAGCTTCACCCCGAGACTTATGGCTGGGGCACTGATGTCTGAAGCATCTCCAGTCTCGCAGTCACAAGCTGACCACATCTAACTGGAACTTCCTCCGCTGGAAAAGCAGCCTGCATACTTCTCCTCGTGTCTCGCGCGACCACTCTATTAACATACCCACTGAGGATTGCAGCGAATGACTTAGAGTGTTTGACCGACCACACTAGAGATAGGAGATTGAGCGGTCTGTCAAATGCGTGACACAAACTGAAGAGAGGGGAACTCCAAGAACAAGTCCCTTTGGTTCACACTCATCAACGGACGAAGAACATTCATTTACCACAGTATAAACGGGACGAACAACTATTACGAGCTTTAAGCTGATCGTTACACACAACCTCTGGGGAACAAGAAACAAGCTCATCAGAAAGGTCATCATACCTCCTTCACCCTCTGTTGACTGGTGAGGCACCTACGGGATCAACCACCTTTCTTGCCTTCTCTTCATTAGGTACAACCGTGGAATGAGGCTGGTCTTGAGGATCGCTCACAACATCCCCATTTTCATCGAAAATGGAATGATCACCATTCACTAGTTTAGTCCCACTCCACCTGACGTACTCAAGACAATCTTACATCTTCACAACATTTGGAGTTCCTCCAAAACCAGAGACACTTCCAACTTTCCCAAATCAGTCAATGGAATCCAACTGACATCGACGTCTACGAACAGTTGACGCCACCAAGCCGAACCCAACTCTGTCACTCCACTAAGAGTCTGGGTCAGGCCAAGAACTGAGAGAGACATGCTCGAACCCATGGAACGTTTCTAGGGGCATATCCCAAACAAGAAACAAAAACCAGCCTTCCACAAATCCAAACACATCACAAAAAAAAATCAACATTACAAAAACAAATCCAATAATCCCAATTTCAAACATCCATTCATTTTCAAAGAAAACACTCACTTGAAAGACCAAGCCCTACACAATAAGCCCAAAAACTATTTTAAAAATCTATCTTTACTTTAAAAGCAATGGCATTTTTTTCCATTTCCAAATCCATTTGAGCATGAAAACCCATTTAAGAAAAAGGACCACTTTCTAGGAAACAAGAAGCAACCTTAGAGATCAATCAACTACCAATGATATTCCATGGTGCCTCGGAAGTATGAATTTTCGTGCCACTCAGGCACCCTTCCACACGATCCATCAACTATCCATTAATCAAGTCCATATGGAAATTTCAAGAATGCTTTCAATTCCTAAAACAACCCACTTCAATTTCAGATGACCCAAAAAAACCCTTTAGAAATTCAACGTTGACAAATCAACGCCAAATTCGAAAAACAAGGTCCAAGAGAAACACACCCCAAATATCATGTCAATTGCAAATAAGAGCAGCAGAAAAGTCTGCTTCACTTTTTAAAGGAAACCAATTTCGCTTCAGTCCCAAAATTGATGCAAGACATCACAAACATTAAAGCATATGGGAGAAGGACTAGTGGTCGTGTCTAACCCGGCTACATGGTTTGGTAGACCATGCCCTAGGCATGAACCACCCACTAGGAGTGTCGAACTGTACTCTCGGTCATCACATGGGTCGCTACTCCATGTGAGACCACGCGCAGCACCGGTTTACCCCTATTGTCATCCCCATCCACGTAGAGCGAAACAAAAACTTAAATCTTGGACTACCCCTGGATACTCGAGGATCGGAACACGTAAGAGTTCGCGACGCTCTTCTCGTACCTACCACTCGAGTACCGATAGTACTATCTCCGATCTACCTGACACCCCAAATAACAAGAACAAAAACCTCCCACTGATACCATTTTGTCACGAACCAAGCCAGTACGTCATCCGACCCGGCGCCCGACCCGGTCCGCGACATGGCCCGAAGTGCATCCTCGATCCCCACGGGCTGGCAACTAGTACTGGGCATCAAAACATGCAGTTTGGAACGATTTAGCCCAGAAAATAAAAGACATAAAAACAAAAATAAACAGAACAAACAATTAAACACTAACAGCAGAAAATAAAATAAAGATAGGAAACTAGGCATACCTCCAAGTGACCCCATGGGTCACCACCAAACTTATAACCACTCTCGCTCGAAGAGCGATCTAAGTCTATAACCTGAAACTAAAAATTAAAGTAGGCATGAGCACCGAGATGCTCAGTAGGAAAGCCAAGGAATAACCACGCCCTATTCCCTTACCTTTAAAAAGAAAACCAATTATGCTAGTTTGAAAATAAGAAATAATAAAATAATGTTTTTTTTTCTTTTCAATTCCAAATCACAAGTTGAAATTTTTAGGAAAATCATTTCTATTCCACCATATTTTCAAAATAGATTCCAAGAGTGCATTCACCTTTCGAAATTGCAAGAAAAACAGTTTAGTTTGAAACATGGTTTTTCACAATGAGACAGTAAGTATGAAACAACTGAAAACAAAGTTACATCGCTAGCAGCATGTCACAAAGGAGTGCCATGGGTAGCCCCTATATGTAGCTAGGAAAAGTGGGAACCTAGAGACCTCGTACCTCGGTGCAACGTGGCTTAGAAGGCCACGACCCTCAAAAAACGTGGCTTAGATGGCCACGACCCTCAGAAAACGTGGCTTAGATGGCCACGACCCTCAGAAATTCATATATTTAGTTAGTGTTGTTGTGACAATCCTGCTAGACAACCCGGGACGAACCCCTGCTGTGTCATCTAACGTACTAGTCCTGGTCTCCCACCAAGGTACCCAGGGTTTCCCATGTGCTCTATTTCAAAGGGTGGTGAGGTTTTAACAAAAACATATAAAGAACATAACACTTTCTTACCCGAAGTCCATTTCACCACTCACCACCGTTCTCCCTCCTTAAGCGCATCGCCCTTTTTATGTCACATTACCTCGCACAAGCCTCTTTATTAGACACATATCACAAATCACACACTTAACACACACATCATGTTTCTACAACAATGGGGCATGCCTTAAGATGGGTTTTGTTTTACTTTCGCAAACCATTCTCAATGTGCCAGACGAGCTTAATTAATTACCATAAACACATTTCATTTTTGAACAAAAAATCACCCAACGCTTATGTTTCCAAAACCATTTGAAAGTTCAACTAAATAACCAAGGTACTATATCTTTAAAAGAAATCTAGAAAACATGTTTAACTCAAAAAAACCATTCGAAATACTTATTACACACTAAAATAATTATGGAAACCACTTTTAAAGAACCATGACCATTTGTGTATATAAACACATATATATAGCATGTGCATTTCATATAAAAGCAGAATATGCATTTAAAGAACAACAAGAAAAAATGGAAATTCTAATTAAAGATTAGGGCATAGGGGACCAACCTCAAGACACGCAGATTTTGACAAGGGTAACTCGAGACAGCTTCACCGCCATGCATATACATTTTCATGCATATGCATATACATAGGTCCTTACTGCCGACGAATCGAATCCCCGAGGAAGGGACAATTCACTATAAATATAATTTAATAAAGGAATTAAACATTTAAACAATTTATAAAGCATTATAAATATCACACTAAAGGTTTATACCAACAACGCACTCAAACATCCTTCCTAATACCAAGCGCACCATGACGAAACACCAAAAACAAGATAAGACAGACTTTGCAGCACTTGCGCGACATAATAAACCCATAGAAAAGTTTATAAAACACTATGAAAAGCTCAGAACGGGTTCTTCACAAAATTAGAACATTCATATTAAATGAACACACTACTAAACACATCTAAATCATATTAAACCTTAAATGAAACTATATTCGCACCAAGAAAAATAATCAATGATTATACTAAAATAATTAAACATGAAAATTAATTTGACAAACAACACATATATGTGGAAACTCATACCTTAGGTATCCAAACTTCGCAAACGTGGCACGGAAACTCCGCTGCACGACAACCACACCACAAACAACATAATTAATCCCTAAAACAAGCAATCGGAGCAATTACATCATAATCGGTCCAAACAAGAATCCAAAATATCAAAATCAAACCAATTAAAACACCAAACATAATCCAATAAACTCTCAAACAAATAAAATCAACTAAATGAAGAACATCAAACCTGCGACAAGGGAGCGGGATGCTGGTTTGAGCTAATGGGGAATGTCGGGGTTACGGCGCGAGGCAGCGGGTAGAGAGGGGGTGTCGGTCCGGGTGCGCGTCGCCGGAGGGGATTGAGAGTGGCAGTCCAGCGAGGGAGGAGCCGTGACGGGTGAGTGCTGGGGTAGGCTGCGCCAGGGGAAGTCACGCCAGAGGGGGAGATGCACTGGTCCGTCGCGACGCCGGATGGAAGTGAGGGGAGGGGCGAGCGGCGAGGTCGGCTAGGGTTTAGGAGGGGTGGGTGCTGCGGCGGCTGGGAAGCTGGGCGGCGGGACTTCGGATGGACAAGGAGGATAGCAGGGGGGATACGGAGGAGGTCGGCCGGGTCGAGCGGAAGGCCGGAGGGCGGCACCACGGCGGATGGCCGAAGGGGAGGGCAGTCCTGCGAGGGAGGAGGCAGCATAGGGCGGTGCTGGTCCTGGTGCGGCGTAGCCGGGTTTGCAAGCAGCCGAAGGCGGCTAGGGTTGCAGAGGGAAGAGGCGCAACAAGAGAAAAAATAACGGAAAGTGGGGGTGGGGGCCTGGCGCGACGGGGAGAAGGGGAAGCAAGAGGGAAAAATAAAGAAGAAAAAAATATAAATGAAATGAAAATGAATAAAAAGAAAAAATAAAATAAAAATAAAAATAATGTAAAATAAATCCAAATAAAAACAATGCCAAACCAATCTAAAAAAAATTAATAATAATAATAATAATAATAATAATAATAATAATCCAATTGAAATGTTAACTTAAATAATAATAATATTAATAATAATACTAAAGAAATAAAACGAGTTACAAAATAATTGCATTAATTTCTGTGTCTGGACTCCTTGCACAGACGCGTGCGTGATCACGACATAGTCGCACGTCCATATAAAAATAAATTTATTCATAAAACGTTCCATTATTAAGATTGGGTGCTATACCTAGTCGTGCGTACAGTCACCCACCCTTATAAGATATTAATTTCTTCCAAAATAAAACCGGTTCAAACCGCATATCAAAAGCAAGACTTAAAATAATTAAATTAAAAAGAAGTGTCATTCAGAGTGTGACATTATTCAAGGTGATGATCTCAATTATTCTAATGGTTGGTTTATATTTATTAATGAATGATATTTATGAAACCCATTTATATTTTATTGGTTATGATATGAATAATGACATTTAGGAAACCTATTTCATTCCATGGGTTCTAATACAATGAATTCCTTTTGTTCCTAAGTCAGAGATATGCATTTTTTTCTTTTTGTGATGGTTGTGACATATATATCCCCCTAATTAATTGTTTATATATTTATATCTCACGAGATAGATAGTAAAGGATCATAAAGTGATCCATGTTTCGTAATATAGGGTTTGAAAGATGAGTATAATCATTTCAAAAAGGGTCTATATCCACTATTATGTTTTTTGAAATGAGTTTCATCATTATATGGAAAATATTTTATTGAATTATGGGTATGAAAATATTCCATTTCATATATTTTTCTCACATGGAATATGTTCTTTGATTCATTCAGTACTTCTATTATTTGAATGATGAAATTACTTCCAGATCTTTGACATGCATGATATAATTTTAAAAAAATCTTATCTTACTATGTATGATGTTTATTATATGATTAATATCCCTATTTTTACCATATCTACGTATCTATTCTCTCATTTCTTATGATTATTTTCCCCATTATATAAATAAAGTTATTTTGTATGATATGTCAAAATGGGTTATAGTAATGAAAGAATAAGAAGGAGACATTATATATATTTTATAAATTTGGTTTTTATGTTTCCATGTTTCCAAATAAATAAATACCATAAGATTATATTCCATGTTTTAAGTTATATACTGAATATTGACCTATTTAGATGTAATTACTTTTTATGAAAAGTATGGTCTTTTATAGTTGGTATTATAGCATACTTTACTTAACCATTGGAAACTAGAATGTGATAACCATATTAAGAACACTTTGGATATGTATAATTATATTATACAATCTTATAGTTTTTGAAATGATTATGAATATCCTAAAATAAAAAATATATATTCTAGAATTAAAAATTTGTAAGTAATTTTTCATTATTGTTTGGTTTTACCACTATGATTATTGTTTCTCAAACAATGATTTTCAGTTGTACTCAATATTTGGAACTAGATAGAACCACATTAACACTAAATGTTTTGGGAAAAGGAATGGTTGTACTCTAGAGAAATATAATGTTACGGGATATCAAATGAGAAATATTATTGTGATTCTCACCCAAATTTCATAAGAGAAGAATCGTGTAGGACCACACAATGTGAAAAGGTGGGATTAAAATTCTATTGAGTTCATTGTGATACATCATCTACATTTTTTAGAGAATTTTGTTCAACTGTGGCAGAAATATTTTTGGAGAATTATGGTTCCATATTTTAAATAACATGAGAATGTAATTTTTACAGCCTATCATTTTGAAGGGAAGAAGATCAATGGTGGAAACTCTTCAATAATATGAGGAATCAAGATGAAATTGACTCCATGCAATGGGATGAGTTCAGTAACATATTATTCAATAAATATATTCAACATATTCTCTTTATGAAGCTGTATAAGGGGTTACATGATAATAATAAAATGGATGATGAATCTATTGGTACCTATGA
This sequence comes from Viscum album, assembly GCA_963277665.1. Classification (NCBI taxonomy): domain Eukaryota; kingdom Viridiplantae; phylum Streptophyta; class Magnoliopsida; order Santalales; family Viscaceae; genus Viscum; species Viscum album. The sequence continues at coordinate 1,614,985,254 of OY728137.1, read as the reverse complement.
TGAAAATTTTACTATACATGGAAGGTATGTTTCATGGATTTTTATCCAACATGAATGTAAGGTTGATCGAATATATTTTGGCATAAAATAAAGTCTATCAAGGGTATTATACATAAGGGACTTCATAATTTTTGAGAACATCATCCGATGTGATATCATTTTAGAGATGGATATTGGTGTCACCAATCAAGCTTATGGGTTTGATTAGTGGATAGAAAAGAATTATATTAGAAATAAAAATATAACAATGAAAAGAATGAAATTTATTTTATAACCAATGCTTGTAATGAACCATGGATGGATCTTTCTTTAGGGTCTGGTAAATGTTCTTTGTTTTTTAAATAAGGTCACTAGAAAAATAACTATAGAAGTTATTAAAAAAAGATAGATAATAATGCAAAAAGATAAACATATACAGAAAATGAACCTCCCACACTAGAATTCCTCAAATGAAGTGAAAATTGTAATTATGATTACTAATTAACATATTATATGGATATCAGTGATGATTGAAATCTTCAATCTCTTAATTCTAAACACAATGTAAAACTGCATGTGGACACTACAGGTGATGCAGAGAATTGAAATAATGTGGTAAAAGGAACATTTGTAATCCATCCTAAATTAAACTCAATTTTTTTAATGTGGATAAAAAAACTATTTTATTTCTAAAGAATATATTTGGTTATAATCATATTATGTAAAAAAATTAGATATTTTATTAGCTATGAAAAGTTAAAATGTCCCAAATGTAGCATCACAAGTTTATAATTCTTCTCTGGTTATTCATTGTTGGAGACTACTTCCAAAAAATATTGTGAACCTTTCGTTAGTTGAATTTGATATACTTATTGGAAATTATTTTCTTTAAATATATAGATATAATATCAATTCCAAGGAAGGGAAGTGAAATTTCATATTCTGAATGAATCCATGATCATCATTCAATGCAATGATGAAAATGATCTTCCTGTTGAAATGAATTACATATTATGGGAATTATTTCCTTTAAATAAGGGTCATCAATCTCATATTGTGAGGGATAATCATACCATTAAGGATAAAAATATTTTATGTGAGATTTTATGTATTCCCTAATGAATTGACCAGTAGAATAAGGATTCATGATGTTTATTACTCAGTAGATATCATACCGTGTTCTATACTTATTTTAAAGGCTCCTTATAGAATGGATATAATTGAGTTGAAGTAATATAAGAATAAATTCCATGTAAATATTGATATGGGATTCATAGAACATAATGTGTCACATTGGGGTCATTTTTTAGACTTATTAATAAGTAATACTGACAAATGAGACACATCATTGATAATTGAGAAATTATCAAGATCACTAACTAGAAAAAATATTATCTCTCCCATTTTTATCACATATTTGATAATCTACAAAAAAACATCAATATCTTTTTGAGATTTACTATTGTTTTGTATATCATTAATTGTGGGTAAATAATAATGATTCACCAGAAATTTCAATCCATATAGGGTTTGGACACTATAAAATTATAGTGAATCATTTTTCCTTAATAATTCAACATTTATCATCACGTATTTAATTAATAGAGTTTATATACACTATCATGAGCAGTTTGTTGTATTATTTATAGTATATATTCTTGTACATGAACATAGAGTATATTAACATGAATATCACTTGAGTATTGTACTCGAGACCCATTGAAATAATAAGCATTGTGATTAAATTACAATGTTTGAAATTTGGAAAAAAAGATTCATTTCTTGGTCACATAATCTAAAGAGAAGGGATATATTTTCATATAGGAAACATTACAGTTATTTAACATTGGTCTATACCATAAATTCATATATATATATATATATATATATATATATTTTTTATTCTTGATATTTTTGATTGTTTTTGAATCATTTTTCAATATTATCAAATGCACTCCCGATGATGACTCGAGAAGTTGTTTTTTCCAATGGGTGGAGGAATGTGAAGATAATTTCTAGAAGCTAAAAAGATTTTTAGTCATCGTATTGTATGTTTCACAATCCTGAGTTTTCAGTATGTTAATGATGATAGACATTGATCATCATTGATGCTATAACCATTACCCATCCCAAACTATTAAGGGGAAAATATCACCAAGGATTTTGTTGTCAAGAATCCAAAAAACTATAAAGGTCATAATTCTATATAATTTATGTATGATTTTGGTAGAATTTTGTCTTGATTCATTGATATCCTAAAATAATTATCCCATTAACATATTTTTATAATTATATATTAAGGAATTGGAGATATTACATGGAGTACGACATTTAATTATCTCTCATCAGTATCCAATGTTTACCTGAATGATTTAGAGAAGTCTTCAGTAGGATTGTCATAAGGATTTATGATTCAAAACATATTATCATCCTCATATATACGGTCAATCTATGTGTAAAATTAAAACTATATAATTCATTTTGAGATATTACTCTATGTATTTCAATGGTGGTTGGGAACACCACCTTTCATTGGTATATTTTTTTTTAAAAACAACATGAACTCCATGATGAAGATGTATCGTTAGAAAGACCACTATGGTTTAAATTGAAGAAGTCCATAATTATAGAATGAAGTTGTTTAATTAAATTTTCATGGACCTAATATATATTAGGAAGTTGTAGATAATATTAGATATATTCATCCAATATAAAATTATCCCCAATTCAAAAAAAAATATTATAATAAAAATTGAGGATAATTAAAATTTCATAAAGTGTATGGAATGTTTTTTCAACAAATATATTCGTGGAAGAGTTTATTAAGATTTAGAATCATGGTAATGATAATTCCTAGTTATGTCAGACATTTTAATATTATTTATTATGTTGGGAAGGTAGATAATAGATTAACGCATCAACCGAATCTCTCTCAAGTTCCTGATGCGTTCCATTCATCTATCCAAAATAGTACATAAATGATACTTAGAATGTAATAAATAAAAAATTCATAACACTATAGAATTCTACTACTTATGAAGAACATATGATATATAATATCAATCACATATAAAAATTTAAATGAAACTAGAACACTTTCCTGGTGATCGTTTGATGGGGGAAACCACAATTTGAGTAATCTATGGGGGAACAAGTGTTTCTAATAAGACAGAGGTATCCCCATATATTTTTATTCAATTGATTAATATCATTTAAAAATATGATTTAATCGGGTTAGAGTGTAACAACCTAATATTTTAATAAATATTTCTCTTTAAATAAATTCAATTCTTCAATAACATATGTTGCAAGCAACGATGCAATTAAAAGAACCGCACAAATATTATATGTTCATTATAAAAAATAATAAAAATTTGTATGAATAATGATTAAAAAATAATTTATTATGAAAATAAAAATTTCCAATTCAATATGATTTTATTTGTTTATTCTTATAAAATTATCACACAATTTCTTGTAAAAAAACTATATTCATCAAAAAAAATATTTCCATCACAAGTGAGTTTATATTGTGTTTAGGGTGAATATTAATGTTTTGGAGTTGTAGAAAATTTATTAGAAATACATTATTTCATCATGTCAAAATTATATTTAAATTATGTTTTTAATAAAAAATTTAAAACATTTATTTTTTTACAAACATTGATATTATTGATTTTTATTGAAAACTTTATTTTATTTTGAATCATTTACAAAGTAAAATTATGTTTTGGATTACATTCAAAATTTAATTACTTATTTCAAATTTAAAATAATAAGATTTTGTTTCTTTAAATTCATTTTATATAAAAAAATTCAAAATAATTTGTTTCAAAAATAAATTTTACAGAAAAATAGTTTTTCATGGAATTTAAAATGTTTTATTTTATATTAAATTGTGAAACATATGTTCTTAGAATTTGAAAATACTAATAAAAAATTTATATTTTGTAGTTCTAATATTAAATAATATGCAGCTTTTATTTTTCAACAATATCAATACATATCGTGGTAATTTTTTTAAAAATGGTTATTGGTAAATTAAGTAATTTAGGATGTAAATAAAATAACGAAGTCAATATAATGACCCTAAAACATGCTCAAATTTAATTGGATGAAAATAATTCTACTATTATCACATATCAATATATATTAAGTTGAATAATGGAAAAGTTTATATTATAATGACTTATTAATCATTTAAATCAATGATAGTCACAAAATGTAAATGTCATTATCATAAATATCCCTTATGAGTCCATATAAGGACGATGTTATGTTATGAGTGAATAAAAATAAAAACAGTTAACATATTTAATATATTTTTTTTATATATTAGTGTTTATTTTTGGGATACTTTGATTGGATTAATATATTTATAAACATTTTCAAAATAATTATTTAAAGATGTAACACTCATGTTTTAACTAATATATCATTTTTAAACTTATAATTCATCTCATCACTATTTTAATTTTCACTTTTATTCCTTTAAACACTCACCAAATAATATAGGAAATATGTGGATTTGTAATCCCTCATTTAATGGCTTATGGTGTAATCATAATGAGGCTATTATAGGAAGAGGAAAATTTCTTAAATGTGTGTATTTTCATTATTTCGTTTTCCACATCCTTCTAATAATGTAAAAATATAATAATATAAAAAAACAATTATAATGTATATTTATATAATATTAGGTAAAATGATTATAATAGATCCATACCCAATTCCATTACTTGGGAAACATATCATCGATCATGTGTAATGTAGACCACAACCCAACGATCTGATAAAATTCATGTTCCATCACCACCAATCATGGATGGTTATATTGATATATTTAACATTTTATATGATAATTATGAAATATTATAATTATTTTATTATCATATAACATATATATTATTACATTCTTTTATTTTGGGGACAAGATAATGTCACTCATTTATATGGTGGACTACCATGTTAGGAAGCTATGTTCTTCAATTTTCAATTACTCTTGACATGAATAGTCACATGGTTAATCTAAATAACAATATATTAAAAATATGATACAACAAAAATTCGATAAAAATTATATCACATTTTTCTTCTTACCTTCCAATCCATTTGATAAAAATATTGTCTCTCATTTGTAGATGCAAACTACCATATCCGCACAACGATGTGAAATGTTTTTCATTTTATTTTTTATAGATGATAGTAATGATATATTAAATTAATAATAATTAAATATTCTAAGATAATATTAATTATATAAAACTAATTAAATATTTATTATCCTTACATAACATCTCTCGATTAAATGGAATAACATAAATGTGTATGTATGGCCTACCATATACATTAACATTGTAATCCATTTTCTTGATATATATTAATTGGTTACACTATGTAGAAAAAAGTAATATATATATTAGGTTCATTGTGGTAAAATTACATTAAACAAAAACACACAATCCACAAACACATTCCAAAAAGGTAGACCATAGAACCCAAAGGATAACTAACCCATTATGCCTAATTTATTTAGTACATGACCTGAAGGCCCTGTAGGAAAAAAGATAATTACATGGACCAATGTAAGATAATATGGTATGAATTCCCAATGTATTACCATGCCTAAATCATGTTTGCATCACCATCCGACAAGGTCATTCATGTATCACTTATTTCTTGTGTCATTCTTAAGTCACCACCTACCAGTGAAAATTCATTTCACACAGATTTGAACCAGAGTCTGATGCAGAATCATGTGGCACCCATACCACTGAAGAAAACCCTAACTACTACAAAAATAATGAATATATATGATATTATAATGAGGGATTTTATATTTTTTAACAATAATTAAATTAATGGTAAGTAAATTATTAAACTAAAAAATAAATGAAAAATTATGTAATTAGCACATGATAATTTTATATTAAAAAAGAATTGGTAATAAATGGATGATAAAATACTATAATTAAATCATATATGGTATCAAATATATTAGTAAGGTTAATTAATAGAATTATAATAAGCCAATAATAATTATTATTGAGGGTCAGACACATACCAAAGAACTCAAACATGGGGTAAGTGTTTCTTTTCTTCCATTTACTTTCATGAGACTTTATCCATATTCATCACTTATTAAATTGTGTAGTGTATATATTCCCATCATTAAATGTAGTACCATGAATATATTTCCATTAATTTAATTTTTTTTTCATTTTATGTTACTAAGGATTAGGATTCAAATGTTACCAAAGTGGTGCGGGTTTATTTTACAATCTCTTAATTATATAGGTTTGTTTTTTTATGTCTCCCATAGAAATAATATATTATATATAATTCATAGATTAAATATATTTTCATATAAACTATTTCGTAATGAAATCTTTCATGTAATAATAATATTTTTACATTCTTGTTTCCATAAATCCATTGATAAAATTATTTTAGATAATATGAAATTATTTCCCCCATCATCCCAAAATACATTCTTATCAAAATCCTCAGATGTCATATAAAATTTCTCAAAAATATTCTTTATCTATTACAGATGATTTAATAAAACAATTCAAAAAGATCAGACTTCTTTAAAACTAATTTTTAATGCAACATTAATTTTATTTTCAAGAAAAAAACATTTTTTAACAAAAAATGATGAAAGTAATGTTTGTTTTAGCATATAAGACAAGAATGAAATTTTACACAAGCATAAACACTTAGTATTTTAAATATTATTTTAAAATTTTTCATCGATTATTTCGAATGAAAAATAATTTCAACATTTTTTGTGAACTCATTTTTTTAAAAATGTGATTTTGAAATTCAAGATTATATTTTTTACAGTTATGATTTTAATGCCATTATTATAGTATTTATATTCATTAATGACATCAACACATTATTATACTTATGAAACACCGAAGACGCATTCTATTTATATCATCCTTATTACTTATTTTTATATTTAATTACTATTTTGACCAAGGATGTAATTTTTTTATCAATCATCATATAATTCTAGATAGTATATGATTATTATTGTTTAAATGGTGGTACTATTAGAATATAATATTCTATTTTAAAAATGAATACTAATATTATTATGTTTCAATGCGTTAAAATGATGAATGCATTGGATATATTATGTGATGGGTGTGTACTAGTTATATATAAAACATTTACGAATTTAATAGTTTCTTGAGAAAAAATTAGTTGGAAAAATTATACATGTTTATATGCATATATTTCATAGGTCATGTGAATGGTTTTAAATTTTTTATAAATTTATATAATTATGGTTCCCTAATTATGAGATCTGTTATTGATGCCCATTTGATAATTCAAAGTTAGAATATTTATGGATATATGAAAAAGTGATAATTAATATTAATTTATTTGATCATAAAATTTTTATACAATATTATTCTCAATTTATTATTGATATGGAATATGTTTTATTTATTTTAATTTCTATAATAATTATTATTATTTATTAATGATAACTTTTTCTCTATATTTACCCTTACAATGCTTCATATATATATATACCATTTCTTATGTTGTATTTTTCTTATTATACCATGATGTGTTTTGTGATATATATGTGGGGATAAAATATAAGGAACAATGGAATTATAAGAGAAAGAATATTTTTATATGATGTTATCAATTATTTTTAAAATTCTAGTTGTTTGTAGTTTACTAATAATATTAAACTGTTAGTTCTTTCAGGATGTGATAACTTGTATCTAGTTCAAATATAATATGGTAATAAAAAAAAATCAAGGCTATATGTGTTAGGGTATTTAATGTTATTGAAAATAATTTTAAAAAATGTAATAATTTTTACTAAATGGAATATAATAAATCAATATTAATTATTAATTTTTTTTCATTTTGAATTATTACCAAAAAAATTAAATGGGAATATTTTTAATATACGTGACATTATTAAATGTATACACATAAATTTCCTCTCAGTAAATCAAATAATCTATTTCAAACTTCCATGATTCATTTTATTGAAATTTACTTCATTAAATACAAGTTATTTTTAAATTTAAAAATTGATTTTAATTATGAAAATTTTATTTTCCTGAATAATGTTTTCATAAATGTTTTTTTCTTATTAATAGTTAGGTGGGAAAAAATTGTTTTACTTATTATAAATTGGGGATATGATATATTGGTACCCTCATTATTATTTTACAATTTTTGTTTATTATTTTGACTATTGATGTAATATTTTTAAACCATTTTCCAAATTAATCAATATATTTTATGATAAATTATATATATTAATTTGGAAAATATCTATATTTCATATTCATTTTTTAATATTAATGTTATCAATTTTTATGTTTCAACCTATTAATATTTTGACTGTATTATAGATATTATTCAATGGAAAAGGATTATATATCCCATATATTCTTTGTTAGGTACAATGTGATAAACTATGTTGGGTATTTTGTTGAGAATATTCCCATTTCTATCATATGCTTTTCCATGTAGACATGAGGGATTTTTTTATCATGAATGGAATTATTAATTCCATCATTATGAGATTGTTTATTAATGTTTAAATTAATATATTAAATTTTATGATATACAATGATATGATTGAGGTTATGATATTATTTTTATGTATTTATATTATCATAATATAATCAGAACCAAATTACTCTTAATGTTCAAGATATTGGTATAAAGTAATGTCTTTTATTGTTATATCTTCATATTATTTATTTAATATTTATTCATATTAGCTTCCACATTATTTAAAAACTTACTAAATATATAATCATACCTATTTCAAAGGTTTCCTTTCCACAAGATTCTAAGAAGTAAATAATGATTAAAATTAAAAGACATTTTAACTTGAAAAATGGAGTGATAAATTAAAATATTATGTTTCAATTTATGATTCTAATCGTAATATGTTAATTACATTTATTTATCATTTTCAATGAATACTATATTACTTTTATATTTGGTATGTTATTTTTTGAATATATTTAAAATATATTAATTAAAACACTACCTCTAGTCTACTTGGGTAAGGGTTTTTACAGTTGGTATAAGACAGAGTTTAGTAGTATCCATGTGAATAGTATATAGGAAATTAAATATTAGAGAATGTATCCCTATTAATTACTTTGAGGATTATTATATGTATATTATAATATCCAAACATTTTGGTAATTCATAAATAATATTTTTTACAATCAATAAATACATTTAATTATAAATTTATTTAATGTGTCTCTAGAATTGTTTTATACATCAAAAATAACTCTAAAAAGGGTTCATTGGTCTCTGGATCGATCATCAACTACTACACGATAATGATCCTTGATTCACATCTAGTTTGATATTATTATGTTATATTCTTTTGATAATTTATATTCTCATGACAAACCATTATAAAATATTCATGTAGATGAGGATCACATATACACAATGATAAACCTAAATATTCCAAAGCTAAAAAGGAATGTATTATTATTTAGACATCATATAAAAGAATTTTCATAAAAATGATCATTTTCTATCACAAAATGATTTTTTTGTTTTATTTAAGGGATGAATCAAGGAAGAATTATATTTAAACTAAATGATAAGGAATGTTTGGTGATTGTGAGCCACAAAAAACAAGGATTTATAATGTAAATGTTAAATTTATTATGGATTATTTTTTATCCTCATATTTGATAAAAATATATTTACCATTAACAGATATCTAACTCACCAGTGATGTGAATGATTGACTTCCCTATAACGTCAAATGATGGAGATAATTGGGGAAATGTTGCTAATATTCATTATTGTTAGAAATGTGGAATGAGACACCCATGAAAATGTGTCAAAGGAAAAATAAAATAAAATCAATGTTGAAATGAGTTTTAGAGGGTAACTAGTTATGGATGAAAAGTAATCATTTCAATATTGTAAATAAATTTCACTATAGATATTAATATATATTTATATTTATATTTTATAATTTTGGAAATTATGTGAATCATTTTTTTTAATTACCTATTTAAAAGGTTAACTAATATAGCATGGAAGTACATATGTTATACCAATAATTAACAGAAGAGGATTTGAATAATATATTCATTTTGATTAATGAATTATTACACCATGAGATATGTGAAATACTTTATTCAATCAAATTTAATCATTTTGACATTTTTTATTATAAAAACAATAAGTTAACATGTATGACTTTCAATACAGTGTAAAAAGACATTTCATATTATTAAAATATTTTTATATAATAGTTACAACTTATTAATTTTAGTAGAGGGTATGAATACTATTAACTATATTATGAAAATTGATTAATTGAACAACTATATAAATTTGAAGACCTGACCCATGTCTAGGATCGGGCCGTAACTACCCCTACCCTACATCTGTAGGATAGGTGGTGGTGATATGTACCAAAGGAACAATAAATCAAGAATACACTTTCCCAAGTACCTATACAAACACACACACAAACCAATAAAAGAAAAGTGTATTGAGATAAAAAAATGATGCATCATGTTATAAAATAAATCATACATGCATGGATCATTAAAAGGTGTGGATACAGTAATGTATTTTGAATGGAAAAAGGAAAAAAATACATGCCCAGCATAAATTTGACTCGACATGAGAAGAAAATTGAGAAATGTAAATCCATCAAGGAATACCTACTCCTAAATCCCCATCTATGACCACCACACATGACCTAAGCTTCTGTATCCTTGAGGTCCTCTGCAATCGTGATCAAACATGTTTATAATAGGCATAAGGCCCGATATTACCAGGAAAAGTTCACTAAAGGGTGAGTATAAAAATACTTATTAGAATTCCCTAAAAATAATGGGGATTATTAAGATATACAATAATAAAATATGTACAATATATTTAACCCAGTACAGTAAATGAGTGTGCACAATTAAACTAGGAAATGAAGTAAGAACATCCAAATGTAGGGATCTAGAGATGGTGAGAAGATAAAATTATCATATATTACTCTCAACATATATTTTGAGATTATACTTGTCCAATAAGTATAAGATAGACACCACAATCATATAGAATACCACACACGTCTTCTCCTATTTTGGAAGGAGATTAACTAGAACCCAATGAGTGGGTATTATAATAGGTTGTAATTAAATATACTCAATCAATTAATCCCAAATGAGATATTAAGGGGATCATAATATCATATCTCAACCTAGGAAAAGACTCACCAAATATCATAGAAGTAACCACCATCAATAACCAACACTCGTCATGTTTTCCCTGAACTACAAGTCAATGTGGCTCAAACATATCACCTCAATTCTATCCAATTTGGAAGGATATATCTATCATTCAAAATTTTAGGACATTTCACAAGGATTCATATTGGGGGAAATGTGTCCATATTAATTAGGAATCCATGGTTACATAAAAAACATGACTTGTTAATGACTAGTAAGAGAACATCACTTCCCAACCCTACTAAAGTGTGATACACTAGTGGGTAATACCAAGAGAAGAAATAATGATCTCCATTAGCCATCCCCACTTGGGGTAATCCTTGAAGTTAAAACGAAAAAATATACTACCATTCCCCACTAGAGGTAAGATTGAAAGTTTCATCGGTGAATGACACTACCCAGACCCACAGGATGAGTATGTTGGTACTACCCTGGTGAATCTAAAAACATTACTTCCATCACATCCATTATCAAACACCACTAGATGTGTGTTGAGTTCGGAACACCTTTCTTCATAATTTGAATGATTAAATAGATGTATCCATTTCATTCTACATGGAAACACCTGTAGCATAGACTCTTTATTTGGCCAAAATGGAAAACAAGTGAAAATCCACTTTTCACCACAAGATGATCAAACATGTCATTGTGGGGTACATCTTCCAACACAGAACTTCAAATTCTATAATATATATCAAATGGACATCCTCAAAGATAAGGCCTTGATGACACATATGGTGTGTCAAACGAATACCTAGTTTAGTAGATATAGTCAACTGAAACCTTGGAAGAGGGTTATTGGGAGGGTGGACCGACTCACGATCAGTTCTCCTACCATGGTGCTCAACCAAATTGGTCAGTCTAGCCCGTAGTCCACTTCCCCATAATAGACCATCCAACCATGCATGTGCCACTATTGTTTCTATGGTGGTCGATTATCAGCCAACCCGGGCAAACAAGAGATCCGACTTGACTCCCTTGGTCTGAACCATTGGGTCAGAACTGTCCTAGTTGTATGACCTAAACCATAACATCTAGGAGTGGGAAATATTTTGTACCCGTCCCATTTTGATTAGGTCAGCTTGTGGTGGCCCTCCCAACTCTCCAATCCCTGGACGCATGGTTGGAAGCAGTTGTTGCTATCTGGGGTCGCGCGACATGACCCCACCCAACTGTCCACCGACCACCATACATCTGGAACCCCGTTGGTCTGTTCCATGGACCACAAGGATCAATATGATCACCTGATCGGGATTTAAATAGTATATTGGGGACCCTTGTGATGATGAATTCACTACACCAGCCTCTAATTGTCAATCTTTGGGTGTCCTTCCATACCCCAAAAATAAAGAGAATTATCTACAATGAATATATAGAGAAAAATGGTTTAAACAAAGATCTATGGCCATGTTCATGCATTCAATGATGATTTGATGATATAACAACCAACATATACCAAGAAATATAATATTAAAAGTTGAATTTGTATCAGAAATCCAAAATAAGACACATCCTACATCGATTCACCCTTCATTGTAAGCGACACATCCACAACGTTCACACTACGATCCTGAAAGGATTTGATAGATATCTTTACATGATATATCAAATAACTATGGAGAAATGTTGTGGGAGTAGAGAGATAGGGTTTCCTAGAGAGAGAATTGATAAGGGTTTTCCCTATTACCAAACTCAAAATCTTTTATTTAAAGGAATCTTGCACGGCACAAAATCTGAAACTATCATGACCTCTCATTTTATGTCACACCTAGTCTAAACACCACATTCAAACACTATGGAAGTCTTATATTTCCAATCTGATACCCCATTAAAATTTTATTTTATTTAGAATCAAGTGTAAAATAATTAATTTTAATTATTTTGATTATGATTCTATGACATGGGATTCATTTTTCGTAAAAGTATAGTGCCGAATAATGTTATTACCCATCTAGGGTAAATGATGAATTTTGAACTAAACCATGTACGTGAATTTATAATTAAATCTACAATTTTTGTGTCATCCTATTTCTATAACATGTATAGTATACAATTTACATAATATTTATATTAAAATTTACTTTGGGAGAACTGGGCTTCGGGAGATCATGTCATATCAATGCTCAAATCTGGGAATATATAGAGATATATTTCAAAGTATTACATGATGAAAAACATGTCTCTGCATCATTTCCTCATTCATGATTTTAGTCCCTAAAAATAAAATCCTAAGAAAGAAACTTGGGAAACTGAGTTTGGATCTGGCCTCCACATTCCCAAAAAATCATAAGCATGTTTTTGTGCTCCCACAACACTTTAACAAAGGGGATGACACATCCATGTAAGGATCACACTGGTCAATCCTCGATGACCACAGGGTTCCCTACTAATTTGGATCCATCTTCAATTTCCATCTCTCCCCAGTCAATAACATGTTCAGGATTACATATGTATCACCATATATGTGTGATGTGGAAGACATCAGCCACCCACTCCAGATGAGGTGTTAGGAAAAGGTAGTAGGAAACCTCTGCAACCCTTTTCACAATTTCCTTTAACTCGATGAACCATAGGGATATAATTATTCCTCGATCGAACCTCTTAAGTCTATATCATGGGAAGAATCTCAAAAATATGTGGTATCCCTTATCAAAGTACAAGTTTTTACAAAAGATATCTATGTTATATTTTTTTTTCTATTTTGGGTCATCTTCATCCAATCATAGAAAATGTGAACTTTTCCCATTATTCCTCACATGAACTCTGATCCCATGAGGGATGAATCTCCAACATCCATCCAAAACAATAGTGACCTCCATGGAATCTCATATAGGGCCACAAAAGCTTACTTTTTTATGGAAGTGTACTATATATTATTATACACAAACTCTACCAAAGGCATGTTATCATCCCATATCCAACCAAAACCTAGCACGAAATCCCCAATGATATCCTCCAACATCAGGATAGTGTGCTCGGTCTATCAATTGGTCTAAGGGTGAAAATTTTACTCATCCACATATGGGTCATGGATCTCTCCAATAGGCCCCTCCATAATCATGGCATAAACCACATGTCTTGATTGGAGGCAATAATCGAGGGTAACATGTCAAGGCGGGTGAGCTCTTGTATATACAACTAACCCAAACTATCCACTGAAATCTACTCCATAATATCATGGAAGTGTTCTGACATGGTGAGTCAGTCCACTATCTATGAGATAGAATCATGGCCCTTAACTATGTGTTAAAGACACATGATAATGTCTTTAGATATTCCATCCCACATCCACTATGGGGTTTCTAGAGGAAACGAAAAATCGAAGAAAACCTGATGCTCTACCATCAGTTGCTAACTAAAAAGACATCATGATATGATCTCAAAAACGATTTTTCAACTTTTGGCCTTAAAAAATTACCCATGAAGATCCAGGTACATCTTCCCCACTCTGGGATGTATAGATCTTGGAGAAGTATGGAAATAATGAATCACATCCTCCCTCATCATGTCTGGAATCACTATTCTCCCCCGAAACAAAATCGTAGGATTTCCTCCTTCAGAATACCCATCAGATACGTTGAATGTGGATATATAGTCATACAGATCTTCACAGTCGATATAACCAATGTGGGACACTCTCACATACTCAAGGACCAAAGGATTCAATACCATCGACTGCTGAAATAATTTACACTCCATCTCTAGTAGGCTCAGATGCATGAAAGTTAATTTCTCAAAATATTTATGTACTAGATAATACTTGGACATCCTATAGAGGGAATCTGATATAATATTTTCCTTTCGCAGAGAATATACTATCTAAAATTCATAGACCTACATGAATTCCAACCAGCATCGCTACCATAAATTCATATCTCTCTAAGTAAATATATTTTTAAGGATCTAGCCTTTTGAGAAAACCAAAATGTGCTCTTCAATGAGGTAGTATATTCAAATCCTCTGGTTGAAGTCTACCATAACGAGATTTATGTCATGATTTACATATTTATCTTCATGGGGTCTCAACTACGTCATTCTATACACTATGATTGCAATTCACTGAATCAAGAAAAAATTGAGCCCATCTCTTAAGGCATTATAGTACACCATGAACTCAATGCCCTCATATGGTAGTCTCACAACTGGATCACTCATCATATATTTCCTCAACTCATCAAATTCACTCTACAATTGCAATGTTAGGGTAAATAGTTTTCCCATCCATGTCAGAGTGGTCAATTGGGATTCAATTACAGAGAAGTGTGCCACAAATATCTAATAGTACCTCACTAAATAAAGAAATCTCTACACCTCCGACACATTATTAGGTGGATCATATGAAATAATGACTTTGATATTTGTAGTATCCATGGATAACCACTCTTTAGTGATTACATGACCCAAAAAGTGAACCATTTACATCAATAAGAGACACTTTTAATGATTTCCATAAATCCAGTGCACTCGAAGTAAATCAAAGAATATCCTAAGGTCCTCTTCATGATCCTCCTATGATTCCATGTAAATGAGTTTATATTCTATGTGGAAGACAAAAAATTAAACCATGTATGGCTGGAAGATTAGGTTCATCAAGGTTATGAAAATAAAGGGGGAGTTCATCAAACCAAAGGGCATAACTAGAAACTCATAATACTTGTAGAGACATAGAATGTGAAACTTTTGAATAATAGCCTCTCGAATCAATAGATGGTGGTATAAAAATCTAAAATTGATATTGGAGAACCTGCTCACAACACACAACTCTTTGAATATGTCACCAATCATCAATAACGGGTACTTGTTTTTTTATTATTGCCTGTTTCATGAGACAATAATCCACACAAAGCCAGAAACTCCCATATTCCTTATTCACAAAATAAACTGGAGAACCCTAGAGAGGAACACTAGGTCTGATTAGACCCTTCTTGTGGATGTCCTCCAACAATAAACAAAGCTCTTGGAGGTAGGTTGGTGTCATCCAATATTCCATGGAAGATATTGTGGTAGTACCTAGTCCCAAATCTATGTTAAACTCCAATGATCACATTAGAGGTACTCTTGAAAAATAATTAAAAGATTTCATCCATGTAATCCTAAAAAATAATAGATCTCTAGATCCAAAAGAGTCTTTTACAGTAAGTTTTGTACTTGCTAACTGATGGGGAAAAGGATATAGTCTATTATTCATAGCAATTTCTAGAACTGCTATAAGGAATCATTAAACATGAATGCTGAACCCTATCGAAATAGTGTGTAGGCATCTAGCTATCCTATGGATAATGTCAATATATTCTTGAAATGTGGAAATCCAATCCATTCAAAATACGATGTCATATGTTTCCATCGTGAAGCCCAATAGGTCACACATGAAAATTACATTTCCAGTGGATTTATCATAATGCCAATATAGAAAAGACATAGAATAAGATCATATTATAGGAACTCTAAGAAATATCCCATGTGACAGTGCCTCAACTAAGATATCCAACCCCTGTACTAGGAGTAAGGGGAAAAAAGAGTTAATGGGTCATGTATCTACTAATACAAGAGAATGTACTGAATAAACAAAGAGCATACCCTGGATCATTTTGTGTGCTAGAGGATCATGAACATCCAAATCTAGTATCCCTATATGGCCCCGAATCCCATATCCCTAAACCTGTCATGGGCCGCTAGATGGTGGTGGTTGGAGGATCTCATAGAGTCATCTCCCCACAACCTCGTTCTTCTGCTCCTTCTCCTCTTCCAGCACAGCCTCCCTGGGGGACACCCTGATCACAGTGTTGTCTCTGTTGTAGTGGTCCACCTATTACCTGCATCGTGTTCTCAACACATCTAGTCCAGAAATATAGTTTCATGTGACTACTCCAATCAGAAGAATATAACAATCCATCCCCAATCATTCAATTTCCTATATGATGCCTCGACCCCATATAACTACATCCTATAACCAATTATGGGGAGGCATCCAGTAGCAGGATATTTTCAACTGATGCTTTTAAGGTGTGGAAAAAGTCTCAACTCAATTGTACCCACTTCCAAAACCAGCTGTATAACATACCTCTGATTGAAATATACCTATCACCAGTGCATGATCTAGTACCCCAAGATAGGTGTCGATGCAAAAGTGTATTATTATAACACATTTCTCTCTATAGAGTCCCTGGTAAAACATACATTATCAGAAGTATAATTCATGGATCATATACAAAGAGTAGTGTGTAAGGTCTTTGAACCTAGTCACGTACTCTCCCACCAACATCCATCAATTGTAACACTTCAAGAGCTCCTGAATCCGAGTAGATCTCAAGAAGGAGAGGTAAAACTCCTCATGAAAAAACTACTGGATGTTGTCCCATGAGAGTGGTGACTCATCGGGTATGTAAATATCCAAGAACAACCAATATCCTTCTACACTATGGAAAATGATTGTTTCGAAATCAACCATATTATATCTCATTTTTAGTGAAATTCTGAAGATATAGACCATCGACAATAACTAAACATTTGTTGCCTTTTGGTCCGGATCACCACATATTCTCAGCGGTCTCTGTCAATGGAACTCGCGTAGTATGCTCTGCAAGCACACATAGTCAGCTTGCTCTGATGGGGATGTATGATGCTCAATAGTGGGAGGTGTTTCAACCTTATCCCAGGGAGGAATTTGATCACATAATGAACCTTTATGTAAGGCATAATCACTCATAGGTTCGTCATCATGAACCAGAACTGGTATCCTAGCTATCTATCATCAAAGAGACATCCTGAATTTTATCATGGGGTACCAAAGTCATATGAGTATATACAAATATATCAAAAAACATGGGGATCTTACTAAATAAGTAAAACCAAAGACTCAATCACATATGATTCACAAATCATTGTTCCTTGCATCTAGTGTCTCAGTGTGTCATGTCAACATGAGGGTAGTCAGGGTTTGGGTGGATGGATATGTCATCCTCACATACCATCACTAGACTCTCTGGATAGAGAGATTCTCACAAGACACTTCAACATTGTTTCACTCAACTAAACCAATACATTTTTAGTAAAATTTCAAAACAATGTCCCATGTTTTGAACTACCATTGTTACCAAATTTTCACGACCTAACCCACACTAGGGCTTGATCTGTAACTACCCCAATCATGACTCTACAAGACATGGGTTTTATAAGCTCCAAAGGCACTAAAAATTAGGGATGCATTTTCCTAATTACCTACACACAAAAATCCTACATGATTCAATGAGCAGAGGGAAAAAATTAAAAGATTAAACTTGTTACAAAATAAACAATTCATACTAGGACCACTAAACTATACAGATAAAGTAATGAAAACACAAAGGAAAAAAGGGAAAAAATACAAGAGAAAATGAAAACATTCTCTTCCTAATAAGAAAATATTGAATTTAGATATAGTAAGGAATCCTTACTCTAGAATCCCCAGCTATGAACTCTGCATGTGGTTGAAGATCCCGTATCATTGAGCTCATCCGAAGCTGTGATCAAACATTTTTTTCATTTGTAAAGGAAATGATATGTTTGGGAGAAGCCCATGCGGGTTTGAGTATAAAATTATTAGGTTGTATTCCTTAAAAAGTATGAGATGTATTAAGAGGTAAAGGGAGAAAAAATGTATTGCATATGGAACATAGTATAGTAAACGAGTACAAATCAAACCTACTAGAAATTAAATAATTCTCATAAATTGTAAGGAGCTAGATAATATGATTATATTAAATTATCATCAAGTAGTTACTACCTTTATTAGGATAGTAGAACCTTTAAACCACGAGAATCTAGACACATGAATCACATGGAATAACCCTTGTGTATACATATCTACTCGATGGAGAGTAACCAAAACTCAAGGAGTGTGTATTGAAATAAGGTGTAAATATGTATTCTGAATCAATGAGGACCAATCAAGACAGTAAGGGGATCTTCATCTCACAGCTCATTCCAAGATATGAGTCTCCAACTATCATAGAAATAACAACCATAGATACCAAGTAATCATCATTTCTTTCTTGAACTACATATCATTGGGGCTCAAATACCACAACATGATTCTATCTCATTTGGGAAATTCTATCTTGCCTGCACAGTTTTATGTCGTGTCACAATTTTTTGTCTCAGTAGGGAAAGTTCCCCTCTTACTTATGAGTACTATATTGTTCCAAAACATGTATCATCATTGATCCGCTATCAAAAAACACTGTCCATTTCTAATGAATGATGATATATTGGTGGGTATTCTTAAAAGTGAAAATAATGAACACCATTGTCCAGCCTTGCTAGAGGGTATGCCAGAAAGAAGAAATGGTTACGCCACTACCTATCCACGCAGGAGCATATCTTGTAAGAGTCAATGGTGAATGCCACTGCATATCCCCACTAGTGGGTAAGACAGTACCTATCTAGTGATTCTAAAAACCACATTGACATCACTTCCATCATTAAACATATCTAGAAAGGTATATAATTCATAACACCATGCTTTGTAATCCTAAATCTGCAATGGAGGTCACTATCATGTTTTACATGGAAAAACATGCCTCATAGCCTATATATTTTTCCTAAAATAGAAAACCGATGAAAATGAATATTTTCACTCCAAGACACCCAAATTATTCATAGTGGGGCCCTCCATTCAACCCCAAATGTAAAATTCACATATTTATCTCAAAAGTTCTATCTCGAAGATAGGGTCATGCTGCCATGGATGACATGACGAACAGACAATCAGTTCAAAAGATATGGCTGTCTAAAACCACATAAGTGGGTCATGTGGTGTGTGGATCGACTAACGATCATTTCATGTATCACTTCAGTCTGACCCACTATGGACCACATCTACGTGGCCAATAGATTCACTTTGATGGCCTCTAATCATTTATTTGTCTATTTCTTAGCACGAATAGATTTTATGATGGATTATCCATGATAAACGGATGATGAATTATGGTTTAAACAAAGATATATGGTTTGGTTCATGTGTCCATAAATAATTTTATGATATAACAATGAACATATACATATAAACTGAATATTTTATGTTTAAACTGAATCTAATGTGGAATAAAAGATAAATCATACATCGATTCATTCGTTCATTTTAGGTGACACAACCACAACACTCCCACATTGATCCTCCAAGGATTTGGTGTGGAGTGCTCCTCGATCAACTGAATAATGATAATGAACATTCATGATATAATAGAGATATGATTTCTTAGAGAGATAATGGATTTGGTTTAAGCATAATCCCAAACTCATAAACTTCTATTTATAGGTGCCAAAATAGGTGTGAAATCCAAAACATTAACACTCTCTCATTTTTTGATGAGCCTAGAAAAAACACATCATTCCAAACTCAAATGTGGTCTTGGATTTCATATTCTAGACCTTGTTTAAATTTTATTTGATTCGGCTTCATCGGTTTTACAATTAAGATTAATTTTTTTAATTATGATTTTCCCATGGGTGGATTTTTCCATTTAAGTCCAACACTGATGAAGGTAATTACATAACATGGGTAAACACCCCATTCGAGACTCAACTATGGCATCATATTGTTGATCTGAGCTACCATTTTATAGTTATTTCATTTCTTTCTCCTTCATTGTAATTATTATAAATAAATTGTTTATAAAACTCAATTCCGGGAACATCGGGCCTCAAAATTTCGTCCCGTTTAAGAAACCAAACCTCAAAATATATACACAAATATTTCAAATTAATACACATTAAAAAATGAGTCTCTATAATAAAATTAATTTTTTGGTGAAAAAATAATAAAAAATGATAACAAAAATATTTTTAATATAAAACAACGTTTTTATGAAAATCCATTTTAAGGAAACAATCATGTTTTACATTAAATAATTTCATGAAAAAAACTTTTCAGGAAATAATTTAATTATATAAATATATATTACCCAAAAAATGAACTATTTAATATTGTTAATGTGACACCCCAATCTTCCACAGTTCGTATCCCTTTAAATAATGCAATAGCTTTCATTGTATGCAATTCGAGATTCTAACACACCGCGACCAGTAAAACTAACCATTATAAATAGTAATACCCACTTTTTAAAATTATATAAATTTTAATTTTCTAAATGGTCTTAATTTTTAAATTCAGAATATCGAACTTATATTAGGGTGAATTTTTGGTATTTTTTTGAAAACATTCAATTTTTTATATATAGTGAAAAACATTACGTTATAAGTTAAAACTAAATTTTTTATTTAAATAATTGTTTAATTTATTAAAATTTATTTTAGGTCAAAATAGATACATAATACATATATAAGTTCAATGTAATTCATTGGAGTCATTTTATAATATGGTTAGATATATAAAAATTTTATTGAACTTTTTACCGTCTTTTACCTACCTCTTAGGAGCTTTTGCAAATTTGCATAAAACATAATTTTACCAATTTTGGGAGTTGAATTTAAAAAATAAAAGAGAAATGATTAATATTATTAAGTAAAATGTGGTTTAAGAGGATCAAAGTAATTTTTTGTGAAGAGTAACCTTTTACTTTTATTTACAACAGTTAAAAGTAAATAGTGTAATTAAGGGTAAAATTGATTTTATAATTACCCTAACACATGTCCTAATTTTATTGGATAAGTTAAATTCTACCAAAAAAGCCTTATTAATAATATATGATCATTTTTATCTACTTGGATTAGATTAGTACATTTATTATTATTTTATTTAAAGAAGAGTTAAAAGAGTTAAATTCAAATTTTAATAACTAAACTATTTTTAATATTGAGTAATACACAAGATAAATTAGACTATAAATATTAATTAGAAATATGAAAATATTTAATATATAATTTTATTTATAATTTTTAGACATAAAATAATTATATTTATTTATGTCACAATGATGATGCAAGAATTACCATATTAATGGAATATTAAAATAATTGATATTATAAATATCCAAAAAAATTAATTTGAGACTTTTGATGAATTACACTAATTTTATAGGTTAATAAAATATTCTAGGGTTTATTAAATTATTTTTCTCAATGTAATCAAGCAGTTATGATTTTCCCAGAATCCAAATACAAAATAGTTTCAAAATTGACAGAATTGAGTTTTTGAAACAGATACTATATTATTAATTAATATAATATTCCTAAAAATATGTGTTTTTGAAAAATAACATTGAAAAGGATATATATATTAATAATGAACAACTTGTGGTTCTATTGGCTTATTATAGTATGTTTATCAAACATATAATATAAAAATACATAGAGACAAGGTAGATGATAAACTATTTAACTAAGAGTTAAATCTAAAAGAAAAGGCTAATATGGTACCCTAAACCTTTCTAAAACCTATTGGATGAGAAGTTTCTGATCCATACCCACATTTTACCCTAAATAAATAATTTTGGAGCCATTATAAATCAAAAATGATTTTATTATAAAATAATATTTCAAGCTTTTCCTAAAGTGATCCTCACATCATTTATAAAATGGAACTTCACCTTCTCTTAATTTCAAACTTCCAAAGCAATTTGGCTCGGCCAACCCATGACCAAATATCTTCCCAAATATCCTCCATTTATCATAGAGTCATTCCTTTGGTCAGAAATCCAGCATATGGAACCCTTTTGATCATATCAAAAGGAAGAACCCGAAGAAGATTTAAATATTTCATCACTTCTTTCATGTTCTTTTCTTCTTCAACTTCCTCTTAGTTTTTGGTTTCCATTCTAAAATAATAACTCAAATATCTTCTATATACTATGATGTTATTATAAAAATGGTAAAATCATATTCATTATTCTATCCATCATATGAATGAAAAAGTCACCATACGTGCGTACGTACGGCCTACCGTCTCCACGTCGTGGTGTAGTTTGTTATTCAAACAGTTCATTATTTGGATGTGTATAATAATGAGTATAACTGATGTATAAATAAAATATAATATGTTAAATATTATTTATATATAATATAACATCCTATTAAAAATTATTTCACCATCAATATAATGATATTGTCGCTTGCGTGTACGTACTGATTACCGTATCCATGAACGCGATGTGATTCAGTCACCATCATTATCATTCAAGAATAATTTTAATTTTATGATTAAAAATAATGTTTATGAACATAATATCATTTTTTATATGAATCAATTACATCATATACATAAAAACATGACTTAGGTAACTAAGCATATAAAGGAAAATGAATCGGTTAACACCAAAAACGATGATACTAATGCAATATTATCAACAAAGTAATAATAGAGGGTCATATATGATATCATATTTATTTATATATTTCTTGTATAATTTAATAATAATGGTTTAACTATTATACAAGTGTTTAGCATACCCTCGACCAAGGAAATGTACAAGGTAAGGGTTAATTTCACAATCTTTTTATTACCAAAGTTTGTTTTTACGTAAGTATCAACTGGGACCTCTTTATCATCATCATTCGTGTTTCTTAAAAATATTTTTCAATTTTTTTACTATTTACTAGAATATTATTTATAGTCACTTATACCCTTATTTTAATTTTAATAAAATGCTTATAAAGAAATCTTTCCATCATTTTCCAAACATGGTCCTTTATGACTTTTTCGACAAAATTATGGAAAGACTTTTTTAACTTATACGGCGGGTGTGTCTATTTTCCACCATTATAACACCTTAGAAGCTTCTCTTACAAGATTATATGAATATTTTCAAAATAAACATTTTATTTTATAATTACATTAATTCTAAATTATTTCTAAATAGAATGATATATTTTACTAAAAATGTTTTGATTTCATCGATGTCAACATGCTTTGATGGATTTTTAACTTCTTTGAAGTTGATTTATTATGATAAAAATTTTCTATATTGTATTGAAGGTTTTTTTATATGTTAGACTGTGGTTGTGTTATTTTTACACAATTCATGGTTTATGGATAAATTATTTACATTTAGTATGCTAGTTTTAATACGAATGTTTATGTTATATTTAAACCTTTTCATATGAGGAATGCATAGGAGTTAGTAATTGATGGGTGGATCCTGTTATAGCTAATTTATGCATCAGTAGGTCTCATGATACAAACTAGTTTCTTGGATCAAGGCTTTGAAAAAATCTTTTTTGTAGTCTTGGAACAAGGGCTTGACTCTGTGGTTATGAAGTATGGAATTATGCATTCCATCATTATGAATGAGGCTATTGATATTGCATGTGATTATTAAACAAGTAGAATATCTATGTGAATAAGTACATGGAATTATTTGATTTTATATTTTCCATATTATGCTGATGTTTAAGTTTAAATGTATTTTTTAGTCATATACATTGCCTTAAATGTTTATGCTTATTTATGAAAGATTCCACTATATTGTTATCTTTACTGAGCATTTGAGCTCACCCCTTTCTATTTTTTATTTCACCCAGGATGTGAAATGGTATTTTATGGTTGACCTATAGGGATAGGCTAAGGATATAAGTGTTTTCAAAAGGGGTAAAAAAAATTTTATGTTTTTATTTCTTGATGTAATGTAATACTTATGATTTTTTCTAGTACTTCTAAGGAAACTAAACTGATTGGTCCTTCAGGACATGATTCATTATATCATCCCAATGTTATGTAATAATGCATCAAATCTAGGTAACTGTGGTTGGAGAGTTACAGTTGGTATCAAAGGAATTTTATACAATCCTTGGAAGCTAGATTTAGAAAAACTCTGATTATAGAAAATTACCCTATGAAAGACTTTGAGGATTAGTATAAAAGAACTTCTGAGAATTTTGGTATTATAGTGATTTTGTGAGTTTTCTGCGCAATACATCCATATCTGGATATGAACAGGTAGAGTCAGCTTTGGCACAAATGTACCTAGGGGTAAAACCTAAAAATACCGCTTTGTGCTAGACTCGAATAGGAACTGGTGCACGATAATGGGCATTTTTGTGTTACGACACTCCCAAGGGATATTCTTAGGATAATTCTCATTTTATTTAAAAACCATTATGAAGGAATTATGCATATATACATCCTCAAAGAAAATATTTTTATGATTATAGATTATGTCTATAAACTATTCAATTTATGTTAACTAATTTACCATTATGGAATTATGTATTGTGATTCATAAACTACTCTAGTGTATGCCATTGTTTAGAAATGACATCTACTGGAAGGAATATAAACCATATCAATGCACATAATCAATGTAGGGATTTACCTCCTACTCACGATAATTATATTGGAGCTAGTGATACAACTAGTGCTGATCAGCTTAACACCGTACTGGGAAAACTATCACAGGTTATAATTTATAACCTTACCTGTATGGAGCACCTTTATCCACAACGCGGATGATCAATGTTAGACTGCTTCATGTGGCAAAAACTAAAATCATTCAATGAGAGTACAAATCCATTAGTAGCTAAGCAATGGATGAATTACTTAGAAAAAATATTTAATTCTTGGGGAGTAGTGAAATGGAAAAAGTTTGTAGGTAGTTTATCAACTCACAGGAGATACAGATCAATGGTTATCATTAATCCAAAACACATAGGAAGATAAAGAAGTATAGAACATGTAATTGAGGGAGTTTAAAAAGATTTTATTAGAAAAATAAATTCCTCGTGACCATCAACTGGATATGGAAAGACAATTTATGAATGTGAGACAAAAGGAAGATGAAAATTTCGCAATGTATGAGGCTAACATTACAAGGATAACAATGCATGAAACAGATTATATTTGCAACCCAAGGAGTTAGATTGATCGATTCTTTGATGGGTTAAAACAATTTCTCCATCGAGAATTAGTCCCAAAATCCTTCTCATTATAAGAAAATATAGTTTCTTGTAATATCAAGACCAAAAAGGAGTTCTCTATGTATTATGACTTTAAAGGAAAGAAAGAGTAAAAGAGTTTAGCTGAACAATCTAGACATGGAAATAAGGGGATTAATGGAAAAGTTGAATATCCATCCTATGGTAAATATAGGAAGAAACACCCCGTTACTTTCTTGAAGGGATTGTGAGTCTATTAGTAGTGTGGTGAAAAAATCCACCAAGCTGGTGATTAAAATGGGATGAAAGAGGCTATTAATGTTGAATGCTACAATTTTAGAGAAAAGGGGCATTATGAAAATGAGTGTCCTAAGTGGAACAGGAACATTCCTCAGAAATGTCCAATGAAGAAAGGCCAAGATTATACGATCACTACTACTGAGGTTGAAGCTCCAAAAGTCATGGTTGCAGGTAATTTAATGGTTTCCTCAAGTTTATCTAATGATTTATTTGATTTTGTATCATCACTTTGTTTCATATCATCACTATTGGATATGAAAATTAGATATTTTTAATTGGACTTAAAAAGGGAGTTGTTAGTCAAAACACATATGGGAAGTATCATTGCAACAATGTTTTGTGAATTAGTTCTCTTTAAGGCATATAAATGTTCTTTATATACAGATATCATTGTCATACCCATTATTGAAATTGATATAATCCTCAGAATGGATTTTATTTCAGACCATGATGCAAAAATTTTCTGTAAGAAGAAGGATGTAACAATTTTGGATGATGATAAGGAGTGACTTTTCTTTAAAGAAGAAATATCACCACCTAATTCTTATCTAGATCCAACCCTAGTATCTCTACTAAATTCAATTATTGGGGAGGAAGAGAATGAAATAACTATTGGTGAGGAAAAAATGTTTGAATAGAGGATGTACCTATTGTGCAAGAATATGTTGACGTGTTTTGAGAGGATTTACCTGAATATCCTCTGGAACAAGAAATTGAGTTTTCCATTGCTTTAATTCCCGGTTCATGGCCCATATCGAAGAAAGATTATTTAATGACCATTGTGGAATTAGTGGAAATAAAGAAAAAACTATAGGAATTGAGTAACAAGGGGCTTATTTTCCCAAGTGTTTATCCATGGGGAGCCACTGTCCTTTTTTGTTAAGACTAAAAGTGAATCTATGAGGTTGTGCAATGACTACCGGGAGAGATCAATGCTATAAAAATAAAGAAAAAATATCCCTTACATGGCATTGATAATTTATTCGGCCAAATTCATGGATCTCAATATTATTCAAATATTGACCATCGATATGGATATCATCTATTGTGTGTGAAGAAGGAAGAAATTATAAAAAACCACATTTCAAACTAGGTACGGGCATTATGTGTTTTCAGTAATTCCTTTTGGAATGACTACTGCACCATTTATCTTCCTGGATCTAATGGATATATTTTCCAAGGAATATATTGATTACTTTATAGTGGTATTTAATGATGATATCTTTGTATACTCCAAAAGAAATGAAAATTAGGAAAATCACTTGTGCATTATCCTATAAACTCTTAGAAAAAATGAATCATGTGGGAATATAAGCATGGGTGAATTTTGTCTTCAAGAGATTTCATTTCTT
Source organism: Viscum album (assembly GCA_963277665.1). Lineage (NCBI taxonomy): Eukaryota > Viridiplantae > Streptophyta > Magnoliopsida > Santalales > Viscaceae > Viscum > Viscum album. The sequence goes on along the minus strand of OY728137.1, from coordinate 1,614,957,551 downwards.
GGCCATATTTTCTCTAATGATAGAATCTATGTTGATTATTTAAATACCAAGGCAATAGATGAATGGATTCCACCGACGAGTATAACTGAGGTAAGCTATTTTATTGGTTTTTCAGGTTATTATCGTCGTTTCAACTAGAAATTTACCTTGTTAGATAACCCAGTTACCATGATCACACATAAAGGGGATAATTTTTTTGAAAAAAGAGCATGAATTTTTTTTTGAAGAAATGAAGAAAAAATTATTCAATGCACTTATCTTGACTCTACCATTAGGGAATGATGGGTTTTTTATTTATAGTGATGCTTCAAAGACAAGACTTGGTTGTGCCTTTATATAGGATGATATAGTTATTGCCTATGCATCACGACAACTAAAAACTCATGAGCAAAACTATCCTACTCATGATCTTGAGTTAGCAGCTATAATATTTGCTCTGAAAATATGGAGATACTATCCCTATGGGGGATAATGTGATATTTATAGTGATCAAAAGAGTTTAAAGTATATATTCACACAAAATAACTCCAATTAGGGAAAGGTGATGGCTTGGAATACTCAAGGATTATGATTTCACTATACACTACCACCCATGAAAGGCAAATAAGGTGGAAGATCCTTTGAGTAGAAAGGAACATATATTTTTTTACAAGATGAGAGTTGAAAGGTATCCTATTTTCATGGATTTAGTAATGATTGATATGTGAATAAGAAAGGAAGGTGGAACATCAATACTTTTTCAAATGGTTTCCAAAACGTCTTTACTATAAAGGATAAAGAGTTATCATACTGATGATATTGAGTTTCAAAAGAAGATTAAAGCATTGAATGATGGGAGATAGAGTGACTTCATATACGAAGATGGAATTTTGAAATTTCTGAAGAGACATTTTGTTCCCAATATACCAGATCTAAAAAAATAATTGTTGGATGATTCCCATAACTACAATTTCCCTATACACCCTGGGAGCACCAAGATGCATAGAGATTTGAAGGAACATTTTTGGTGGGACAACATGAAGAGGTAGATTGCATATTTTGTGTCAAGATATATGGTTTTTCAACAAGTTAATGCTGGAATCCAAAAGACTAGAGGATTCATGCAACCTATCCCCATACCTGAGTGGAAATGGGATAATATTACGATGGACTTTTTCAAGGGGCTACCAAAGACTCCTAGAAAGAATGATGCAATATGGGTCATTGTTCATCATCAAACCAAGTCTTCACATTTTCTTGCTATAAGAGAAGATTTACCACTTGAAATTTTGAAAATACTATATATTAATGATGTTGTAAGACTTCATGGAGTAACCATATCGATTATTTATGATCGTGACCCCCATTTTACATTAAGATTTCTGAAAAGTCTTTTGAAGGCCCTAGATATTGAACTTCGTATGAGCCCTGCCTACCACACTCAAACCAATGGACAATCTAAACATACTATTAAACCATATAAGACTTGTTGAGATCTTTCTCACATGACTTTAAAGGTATTTGGGATAAATATTTACCACTGGTATAATTTTCCTATAACAATAGTTTCCATTCAAGAATTAAGATGGCTCCATATGAAGCGTTATATGGAAATAGATGTTGCCCATTAACATTTTTTTGATGATGTTGGTGAAATAAAACTCATAGCACCATAACTTGTTGAGGAAAAAATGGAAAAGGTGAAGGTTATCCAAACCCACATCAAAGAATCCGAAATTAGGTAGAAGAGCTATGCTGATAACCGAAGGAAGGCTTTGAAATTTCAAGTAGGAGACCAAATTTTCTTGAAGTTGTATCCATGGAAGAGTGTTATAAATTTTGATAAGAAGGGTAAATTGAGTCCCTAGTACATCAGAAATTTCGAAATTCTAGATCTAATTGGAGTTTTAGCTTATCGTTTGGCAATGCATCCAAGTATCACCAAAGTTCATGATGTGTTCCATGTATAACTGTTGAGAAAATAAATGCCAGACCGAACACATGTACTCACCTATGAGGAAATTGAATTCAAATCTAATCTGTATTATTATGGACAGCCTGTCCAAATTATTGATACAAGAGAACAAGTGCTAAGAAACTGGATGACTCGTCCGGTAAAAGTTCTATGGAGGAACCATAAGATGGGAGAGGCAACATGGGAACCCGAGGAACTTAGGATAAAGAACCACCCGAATCTTTTTATGCAGTAATATTCTAGAAATTTCAAGGAATAAATTATTTTAAGGAGGGGAGAATGTAACACCCCACTTTTCTATGGTACGTTTCCCTTTGAATAATGAAATTGCTTGAATTGAATGTAACTTCGAGATTCTAACATACCACGACCAATCAAACTTGCCATTATGAATAGAAATACCCACTTTTTAAAATTTTATTATGTTTATTTTTTAAAATTGGCATCATTTTTGAACTCAAAATATCAACATTAGATTAGGTTGAATTTTTGGTATTTTTATGAAAACATTCAATTTCTGATGAATAGTGAAAAATATTGCGTTATAGGCTAAAACTGAATTTTTTATTTAAATAATTTTTTATTTTATATAAATTTTTTTTAGGTCAAAATATATACATTATACCTTAATAATTTCAATTTAATTAATTGGAGTAATTTTATAATATGTTTAGATATATAATAATTTTATTGAAATTTTTACCTTCTTTTCCCCACCTCCTAGGAGCTTTTGCAAATTTACATAAAACATAATTTTACTACTTCTGTTAGTTGAATTTCAAAAATCTAACAGACATAGTTTATATCAATAAGTAAAATTTGGTTCAATAAGATGAAAATAGTTATTGGTGAATAGTAATTTTATACTTTTATTTACCATGGTTAAAAGTAAATAGGGTAATTAAGGGTAATATGATAATATAATTACCTAACACATGTCCTAATTCTATTCGATAAGCTTAATTCGACCAAAAAAACCCATAGAAATAAAATATGATCCTTTTGGTCCACTTGTATTATATTAGGACATTTATTATTATTTAACTTAAAGAAGAGTTAAAAGGGTTAAATTCAATGTTTAATAACTAAACCATTTTTAATATAGGGTTATACATAAGGTAAGTACATCTATAAATATTCATTAGAAATCTAAAAATATTTCCTACATAATGGTTTTTTATTTATATTTTTTAGAAATTAAAAAATTACATTTATTTATGACACAATGATGATGCAGTAATTACCTTATTAATGAAGGATTAAATTAATTGATATTATAAATATTCAAATAAATGTAATTTGAGACATTTGCTGACTTACAATACTTGTCTAGTTTAATATGAAATTTTTGGGTTGATTAAATAATTTTTTGTTTGAAGAAATATGGTTATTATGATTTTCAAAAAAACCAAATACTAAATAGTGTCAAAACTAACATAATTGAGTTTTTAAAACAAATACTATATTAGTAATAGATATAATATTCCTAAAAATATAAGGTTCTTCCAAAGGATATAGATAAGGTTATATATATTAATAATTAATCACTTGGGGTTCTCATGGCTTGTTATAGTAAGTCTATTAACCATATAATATAAAAATACAATGAGTCATTGTAAATGACAAAATATTTAAGTAAGAGTTGACTCTAAAACATATGGTTGATATGGTGACCTAAACCTATCTAAAACAAATTTTTTCATAGGTTTTAGACTTATCTATACCTTAGCCTCAAAAGAAAATATTTTTGAGCCATTTGAAACTAAAAATTATTTTATTATAAAATAATTTTTCAATCTTTTACTAAAGTGACCCTCCCCTCTCTTATAAAAAGGTAATTACCATTCTCTTAATTTCACTCCTCAAAAAATATTTGAATCGGCCAAACCCTGACCAAATATCCTCCCATCAATCCTCCATTCATCCTAGATCCCTTCCTTTTTTCAGAAATCCAACCTATGGAACCATTTTGATCAAATAAAAATGATGAACCTGAGGAAGCAGTAAATATTTCATCACATCTTTCAGGTTCTTTTCATCCTCCACTTCCACCTTCTTTGGGGGATCCATTCTAAAATAATAACTCCAGTATATTCAATATACTATGATTTTATTAAAAAAGTGTTAAAACAATATTCATTATATTATCCATCATATGAATGACAAAGGCACCATACGTGCGTATGTACAACTTACCATCTCCACATTGTGGTGTAGTTTGTTATACAAACACTTCATTATATGGATGTGTATAATAATGAGTATAACTGATGTAAATAATAAATATATAATTTTAATGATTCTTTATATATTATATAATGACCAATTATATACGATTTCACCATCAATATAATTATATTGTCCCTCGTGCGTACGTACATATTACTGTATCCATGAACGCGATGAGATTCATTCCCCATCGTAATCATTGAAAATAATTATCATTTTTTGATTAAAAATAATGTTTATGAAAATAATTTAATTTTTTATATTAATCAAATACATCCTATCAATAACAAACATGGCTTATGCAACCAGGCATATGAAGGAAAACAAATCAGTTAACACCCGAAACGATGATACTACTGAAATATTATTAATTAAGCAATATTAGAGGGTTATATATGAAATCGTATTTATCTATATAGTTCTTTTTTAATTTAATTACAATTATATAACTATTATAAAAGTGGATAATGTACCCTTGACCAAGAAAAATTACAAGTTAAGTGTTAATTTCACAATCTCTTTATTATCTGAGGTTGTTTTTACGTAGTTATCTACTGGGACCTCTTTATCAACCACATCAGTGTTTCTTAAAAATATCTTTCAAAACATTTTTTTATTATTTCCTAGACTATAGGTTACATTTCTTTATAACCTTGTTTGAAATTTAATAAATTTTTTATAAAGGAATCTTTCCGTCGTTTTCCAAACAAGGTCCTTTACAACCTTTTCGACAAAATGTAGGAGAGAATGTTTTTTAACTTATACGGAGAGTGCAACTATTTTACACCATTATAACACCTTAGAAACATACCTTAATAGATTATAAGAATATTTTCAAAATAAATTTTTTCTTTTATAAATACATGCCATCTAAATTATTTCAAAATAGAAAGAGATATTTCTTTCAAAAATTTTTGATTTCATCTATATCAGCATCCTTTAATGGATTTTAAACTTTTTGATGTTAATTTATTATGATAAAAATCTTCCATATTGTATTCAAGGTATTGTTATTTGTTTGAATATGGATATGTTATTTTTACACCATTCAAGGTTTATGGATAAACTATTGACATCTCGTATGCTTGTTTTAATACGAATGTTTATGTTATGTTTAAAACTTTTTATATGAGGAATGAATTGAACTTAGTAAGTGATGGGTGGAGCCCGTTATAGCTCCTCGATGCATCAGTAGGTCTCATGAGACAATTTAGTGTCAAGGATCAAGTATTTTACAAAATATTATTTGTATTCTTGGCATATGTCCATGACTATGTGTTTATGAAGTGTGGCATTGTGCATTCCATCCTTAGGAAAGTGTCTATTGATATTGCATTTGATTATTTGACTTCTAGAATATTCATGTTGATAAATAAATGGAATTATTTTATTATATATTTTCCATGTTATTATAAAGTTAATGTTTAAAATGCTTTTGGTTTAGTCTTATACATTTCTAAAAAATTTTATGATTATTATTGAAAGTTTTCGCTATAGGTTTAACCTTACTAAGCATCTGAGCTCACCCCTTTCTATGTTTTATTTTTCCTAGGTTGTGAAGAAGTATTTTATTTTTGACCTATGGGGATAAGCTAAGGATATAAGTTTGTTCAAAAGGGTAAATAATTTTGTTGATGTTTTTAATTCAGGATGTAATGTAAAAATTATCAATGTATATAGTACTTCCAAGGAAACTAAACTGCTCGGTCCTTCGGGAAATGATTCTTTGTATCATGAAATGTTATATAATAATGCACCGAATCTGGGTAAAGGGGTCTGGGAATTAAAATTAGTTTTTATTTTCTTTATTTGAGATAAAAATAAATATAAATTTATGCTTAAAAACACTAATTTTCAAATAAAATATTTTTTTTAATTTTTTTCAAACTGAAACACAATTTTTTTCTATAGAAATTAGGTAAATTTATTTGAAAATATATTTATAATTTTTTATATTAAAATATCATTATTACCTTATGGTGATTCTTGGATATATTTCGGAAATGATTAAGTTTTTTAAAGAATAATGAAAAATACAAAATATTAAAGGAAAATAACATTTTCATTTAAATTATTTTGATGCCACCATATATGTAAAATTTTTCATAAAGTAAAAATTGATCAATTATTTTTAAATTAGTCATATTTATTTCATTATAATAATATTCATATTCAAAAGAAACCTAAAATAATTATAATCCTATGAACATATTCTCATTGAAAACGTGATTTCTCATTGCATCTACAAGTTCAATTCAATATCATATTCTACAACATATTTCAATGGATTTTTAATATTTTATTAAATAAATTCAATATGAAAAATTTATATTATATATTTACGTCAAATTAGATATTAATATTAGTAAATTTTAATGAAATAAAATTGTGATTATCATGATAATGTAAAAAAATATTGTAATGGATGTGAAGCTAAAAAAGATAAGGGTAAAAATAATGAAAAATATATAAAAATACCATTTTGTGGCCATATTTAAAAATTTAATTTTATATTGATATAATTTGACTAATTTTGGTGTATTTTTTCTTGTAAAAAACGTATGTAAATATTTTTGAATTGTAAAATTGCATGTGAAACAAACACAAAACTTATAAAATGCCACACATTCCACAATATTCGTCGAAAAAATATTTCAGTTCCACAAATTCCTAAAAAATACCTTTCCAAAATCACTATTATCATCTTAGAGTCATATTTTTTTTGGAATAGATACATCTCATTATATAATTGGGTGTAATTATAAGAATGAAACATGAGGAAGAAGTAGAATTCTACAACAAACATTTTTATTTTATTTCTACTCATTAATATTTTTATTCAAATTAAACGATGATTATATAATATTTTGAAAATTTTCTATATACTATTATTTTTTAATGTTAAGGTGGTTGACCTAATCCATCTCTACATCCATAAAATTGGTTAGAAAATAATCATTCTCCTATATAGCATACCACTTCCTCGTGATCAAATGTCGTTTTTTAAATTACCATTTCCCAAAGATGAGTATGATGAGGGATGCAAATTACATATATGATATATGTAAAATAATTATAAATGTGGATATATTATATCACATATACAATCTTAATTTCTTTTCCATATTGTATATGTTAACATCACTCATGAGTATGGTTGACATAACCTCACAAAGTGTAGTGATTCATTTTCCACTAACGCTTCACATGGAAGATATTAATGATAAATAAATGTGGTATAAATGAAATAAGTATGATATTTATAGAATATTTATCAATATAAAAAGTTAATATATTATTTTAATTCTTAAAATTTCTATTCCTGAATAATGATGACTTTGCTCATGTATGTGTTGTCTGTGAACTTCCTAAATCTACCTGACTTTATTTTCATAACGAGACCTCATGGATGACATGTTTAAGTATATTAAAATTAATGATAAGGTATTTTTGATATTATATTAATTATTAAATGATATTATACTACATAACTCCATTCAATAATGATTATTGGAAAATGGAGATGTTAATAATGGTTATTAACACTATACCCACTCCATAATGATTACAAACATCATTTCCCAAAATACACCGAACATGATTGGTATTAATAGTTTTATTTAAGTATAAAGTTGATAATAATTTATTTATTATTATTATTTATATATATATACAGCCCAAATAAACATATGGTGAATGAAAATAAAAAATCAATACATAAACGAAAAACATATATGAAATTCAGTGTTGTTATTCATCGAATTATCACTTTTACATTAAATTTTATACAAAAACGTAACAAAGAGGTATAAGTGAATGATATAATATTATTTATATATATATATATATGTATCATTTTTTAATATATTTATAACAAACATATTTTTAATATTATGATCAAATTAGTGAAAAAGAGGGCGAGGCTTATCGTAAGGGATTTCAGTCTCAATTTTGTTTTCTTCGAGAAAAATGCCATATTCACAACATATTTCACATATGTTGAGTAACTAAAAACCCATTAATTTATTTTATGATTATTACAATCATATACAATTTTTAATATAAATTCTGTTTGTTTCTTTATGTGGTTTGTAGTTCAAAAGATTCCAAATCGTTATGGAATGTTACTCTCAATTATCTTTTTTTTTGAGAAATATAATTATAATATTCAAATATTTTATTTCATCTGTGGATTATACCACCACATAAATGAAATATAAATAATTAATTTTTACTAATAATTTTTTTTATTTAATTTCACTTATTCATGGGGATACAATTAAATAATTACAATGTGTATTGATTTTATGCTATAATCTCATTTTTTATCAAGATTGTTGATAATTACACTTCCAATGTGGAAATATTTTTATATATCTCTAAATAATTTTTTATATACTCAAGTGTGTAGAATGAATTGTTTTTGTAAAACCTAATTTTTCATTGATTTTTTTCATTGAATAAACAGTTTTCTAAAAATGTTTTCAAATTTGTTTTTAACATTAATCAAATGTTATATTAATAAAATTTATTATAATGTTAAAATTATTAAAAAAAATTAAATTGAATTTTAATTTGGTTTTAGAAAACAACCATCATTTAGATTTTACCAAATATGTTATTTTTCTAAATGTATGTAAAGAACATAATTTCCATAATCATTACCATTATTTCACTTCAATATTACTTTATAAGTTTTCATTATTATTTACAAATTAATTGTATTTAAAAAAATTATGTTTTAAAACGTTTTTCAAAAATAGGTAATGATATTTATCAAAAGATATGTTTTAAATAATTTTTAAGTCCTCATTTATATGTTTATATGTTTATTTTCAATGAAAATGTTTTTTTAATACTTTATAATGTTTAATTTAAAAAAATTATTTTTAATGATAATATATTTAACCAAGAAACATTCCAATTTATTAATATTTGAAAATTCTTTTCTATCTATGATGATTTCCCTTTATGTTTCATATCATTTACTGGATATATAATATAAGGATACCATTATTATTATTTCTCTTAATGTATTTTTTTATGAAAATATGATGTTTATGAAAGTAATTTTTATTTCATTGGTCATTTAGTGATAAAATGAATATTAACAAATTTTTCTTTTTTATGGTGTACGATTTCATGATATGATGAAATGATTATGAAACCAGTTTATTTTCCATAGGTAATGTTCTTATAAATTTTTTATAAATCACATTTTATTTAAATGGTTTTGATATGTGGATGATTTTATGTTCTTATGGATCACATATGAATGATTTTATTTATGTCACAAAATGGTTTTCTATAAAAAGGATATTTTATATGTTATAGCCAATTATGGTGGTTAGATTATTATCGTAGATGAGTCAGACCTATATCTCCAACCACATCATAGTTTACATATTTATATCCCATGATATAGACATGACTAGAATAGGGATTGAACTGAGTTCAATAATAGTCTTTATCAACTATGATGGTCTTGGGAGTCAACTGTCACTGCCAAGATGGTTTAGAGAGTGACACACCTACTATGTGGAATTAGATACCACTGGGGATGGTTTTGGGTCTTTTGAGGGATTTTTATGCTCCCATAGAGTTCCTTAATAATACATTCCAATGAAGTTAGGTAGAGTATATTTGTGAAGAGTATTAAACTGGGTGACCATTATCGAAGATGATGAATATAGTTCACCAAATTAATTTAATATGTACCTATTCTCCAAAAGCACTATACTATTTTGGTACTCAATAATGTGTCATTTTAGTGAAATGAATATTCCTCCAATGTGAATTAATATCCATGTATGAGAATATTGTGTTCTTATAGACAAAATCAAATGATATTGTTATATATCCTTTATAATTGCATGCTCGCGCGTCGTTGGGCACGGGCGAAAAATTAAAATTTATACCTACTTACTACTTAGGAAAGTGGCAAGACAGGGTCGAACCACAGGGAGGCCTGTTGTTGTGTTTGGTGTTCTAAAAAAAACTAAACAAAAAAAACACACATGAAAATATCGATCAATGAAAAATGGTGGTGGTGAAGTGAAGTGAAAGGGATTTAGTGCACAAAGAAGAAGGGGTGAAATGTGAATGCAAAGTGAGTAGATAGAAACAGAGTAGAAATATTATGGTTCAAAAATCCAATATATGAGGAAGAGGGGAAGTCCACTGGTCGATTTGATGTTGCTTAACCCTATTCATGCACTTCAATCGAAGAGCATGGATCTGAATAAGAGTAACCAGCCAGAGTTGTTGTCTAGTCAGCTTGTGATGTAATAGCTCTTACAGTCCCTCGACTGCAAGAGTCATTCCATCCAATGGTGAAATCAAGTCAGTAGTCACCGAGCTCAACTTTTCAGTTGAGTTCGGTGTGTCTCTCTCTTTCGAGAGAAATTCACTTGTCAGTGAATTACTTAGATTGAACCAGTTTTAATTAAAGTGCAAACAAGATCGGTTTTCACTCGATCCTATTTTTTTGAAAATAAGAATCTGTAAAAAGTCAGAGAGACAATCTAGAGCAAGGATACAGTTCATGAATGAGATTAAATAGATCGAATCAACCAGCTTATTCCCCCCAAAGGGAATTATCTGGACATCGTTGTTGGTTTTAATGCAACAGTGAAATAAGAATCAATGTAGTTCATGTTAAATTCAATTACAGAAAAATAGAGCACAAGTCAAATAAGAATGTTCATCTCCCTGCTCGAGCTCTCAGAAACTCTAACTCCTGCTGCTTGATGATGGATGCAATGTTGGAACTCCGCTCAATGTCCCGCCCTAGGAATCGATGTGTGAAATGCACTGATCTCGTACTCTAATCTACTCTGAGGAAGATGGTGAAAAATTCTTCCTGCCTTTCTCCTTGTGTTCTTCTATGATGTCTGCTACGTATTCATTTCCCACCCCCAGAATCCTGCTCTGCTGAACCCCCTGCATTCCTCTCCCTCCTCCCATGAATTCATCACCCAACTGAAGCCTCTGGAATATCCCCCGATGAGTTCTCTGGCCTCCACGTGGAGCTTTCACTTTGCCGCCCCTCCCGCGCTGGTCACCGGAGCAATTTCTCATAACTGAATGGAAATGACATGCGTCGGGTGAGCTAACTTCTTCTCTCTACTAATCAGCAATCCACGTGGCCTGGTTCGGATTCAGTGTTGAATCATTGATTTCTGCTACTGAGGATTTGGACTTCTTTGTTGCGGTATTGATTGGTGATTGGTTGTGCTGATGTGGATGAGTAAGGCTGGTCGCACGTTATGGCAAGATGAAAACAGAGCTGAGGTGACACTGTTACTGGGGAGGAAAGCGGTGGGTGAGGAAAAGGGAAGACGGCTAATGGTGAGGATGAGCAGAGAAGTGGAATGTTGAGGTAATGTATGATGGTGAGGTAATAAAGGGGGAAGGCTACCATTGAGGAAAATAATAACAGTGAACCAGAGGGTAAAGCATGGAAATAAAATATAAAAGTGAGGTGGAGTAACAGTGAGGAAATAAAAAGGGTAACAGTGAGGTTTGTATAACGGTGGACTGGAGAAGTGCATCGGTAGACTTATCTTGACGGTGAGAAAAAAATGGAACAGTGAGGTTTAGCAGTGAGGTATCTGTAGCTGGAATATAGTAACAGTGAGTTATAGCAGTAGCGGAATGAAAGTGTAACGGTGGACTGTATCGGTAGCTGGAAAGGGAAAAGAAAAAGGGTGTAATGGTAGACTTAGTAATTGTGAGGATGTTGTAGCGGTGAGGCAATAAAAAATGGGAAGCGGTGAGGTGTAGTGTAACGATAGGAAGCCTACTGATAAGGGCCAGACCGTGCGACCGCAACACCTGCGAACAAAAACAACAAAGAAAATTAAATTAACAAAATAATTTAATAAAACTAATAAATAAATAAATCAATAAATAAATTAAATTAAATTGAACAGAACTAAAAACACAATGTAAAATAATAAAATTAATAAAAATTTATTTAAAAGAATGAATTAACTTGGGTTAAAAAAAACTAACCTAATTAGGGCACAAATTAAAATATTTACAGTAACATGCTTAAATTATTTAACTAATTAATTAAAGAATTAATTAAATTGAAGAATAAAAATTATTAAACGAATAAAATTAAATTTTTAAAACTAATTAAATTATTAAAAGTCTAAAAACCAAAAAAAGTTATTTATTCACGATTTAAAGAATAAAGCATTAATTAATTTAATAAATGAGTTAATAAACTAACTAGAATGAAAATAAAAGAATAAATAAATAAAATCCTAATTCGAATGACTCATTTATTTTTAAAATTATTTAAAATGACAGTAAAGAACATTAAAACACATGTTTTAAACAAAAATTGATTATTTTACACAGCCAAGTGCAAAAACGCAACAATTATCAATTATTTAATAAATACAACATTTTAATATAAAAAATTCAATAAAATATACACAAAAGATGTGGCAAAGAGTCAAAAACACTTCCACATCAAACCCCCCCACACACTTAAAGCCTTGTTTGTCCTCAAACAAGTACATGTCTTTGACTTTAAAACAGTAATATGATTTGTGAATTTCAGCTCAAAAAGTGCATGATTGAACTTTAATATCCAGAGGAGATGAGTCAAGTTTTTCAAGGGTATTCAAAAATGATGTCCTGCTTAGATTCAAATACTCACTAGAAGTCAAAAGTATCACAAATTCATATAATGTCAAGTATATTATGCCTCCTATGTGTTTTCATTAACTATCCTACTTCACCATCCAATTCAAGTACTCATTAAAGGAGTGATGACAGGTTAGAAGATGTGGAACTCAAAAACATAACCAAGGGAACCTTCTATTCTCACCTTCCCCCAGGTTCCAAGAATTAAGATCCATTAAATTAATAACTTTATTGTTTCAACCCAAATAAAAATTAACCATGTCAATTGCTCCCCTCCTTATCTGGGTTCAAAATTCCCCTCACCTTAATGAGTTCATTTTTTGACAAGGGAAATTTATTTTACTTTTTCCCAGCCATATTCCATGTGCAGAGCACTGTGCATAGCACTTATTGAGATTGAAATTGGCTTTATTAATTCATAGAAACACACCCAATCCACCTTGTCTCAGATAGTCACTGTGGAATCCCATTTTCCCATTTTACTCCAGTTACAAATGACTTAATTAATAATCAATCAAGTTAACTTCCTAAAGTGATTGACATTATTTAATCAAAAGAAGTGAGTACCCTAGATTCTAGTGAGAACATCAAGTTACTCCAAGCCATGATCCTTACTCCACAAGACCTATCCTGTCATACTCTCATCCTCAGTTCCTAAACAGAAACGTTCATAGAGACAGTGAACAATTGCACTCAGCAATCATTCATGATTAACAGTGTCTGACTAAGTGTCACTCTCAACATCCAGAAAACACTTATCCACTAAAAAAGACATAATTTAAGTACCATTGAATATCCAATGACCATCATGTGATGAAAGAATTTGAAAAAAAAATTGAAGGAATTTTGAACCATGTTTTTGAAAACATTTCACCATTTTTTAAACAACCACAAACTCAGGTTCAAGAAGTAGGAATTCGACATGACACTAGAATGACCCATCCCCCCACACTTAAAACCCAACATTGTCCCCAATGTTGAATCTCAAGGTGGGAGACAGTTAAAGTTCAAAACAGATAGACATTTCAGCAGAAAAAGGAAATGGTGGGGTATCAATGAAGTTCAAAAATTTTCTTTTCCACACAAAAAGTGAAAGAAAAATAAAAAAAAAGAAAAAAACCACACCAACCATCACCAAAAACCAAGTAAATTTTTATTCCTAAAAAGTTCATGCTTTGAATCATTTTGAGAAGAAAAAATATTTTAACAATTTACTTCAAAAATTAGCATGTTTATCAATGATGTGCAGAAGCAGCATAATGAAAATAATAATAATGGGTGAAAGCATGTTTCATCAAATAAACTCAAGTACATTCTTAACTAAGTATATATTAGTATCTAACACCCACGCAAGAAAATACAGTCATTACTCACAGATTGGGAGGAAGTCCCCCACACTTAGTTCACTGTACAGAGTAAGCAATTAATTGAAAGTGAAAAAGGGAGAACAACACTTCCCTGAATTATTGGAGCTTTAGCAGTGGATTTCATCAATAGATCCTTAACAGCATCACTGGGTTGTTATTCCTCTTCAGAACCCGCAAGTTCAAATAAGTAAAATAAGATTTCTGAGTTTACAGTTCCATAAAAGTAACCCAAGAGAGTGAGTAGAGGGAAATGTTATCCATATGATACATAGGATTGCTCCCTTGGGTTTTCTAGCCAAGTTTCTGGCAGCAACAACTCTCTCTAACACAACAATAGATCATGAGGCACCATCAACAGTCAAGAAATTGAAACAGAGAACAAGTAGTAGGGATGAACTTTATTGATTAACATAAAATAAAAGAGAAACAACTAAGAAACCATGGGTTAGTTACCATGAAACACTGAGCTTATAGTCCTCAGTTAGACTTGAATCAGCTCATTCTTTCAATAGAGATATGGAATCCAAGCCCTTTGGCTGCCCTTCAAAGAAGTGCTTTATTCTTTGACCATTGACTAAGAAGGGTCTATTCTCATCTCCAACTAGCTCAACAGCTCCATTGACAAAAAATCTAACAATGTTAAAGGGTCCTGACCACTTGGACTTCAACTTCCCTGGAAACAGCTTCAATCTTGAATTGAAAAACAGGACCCTCTCACCAACATTGAAATTCCTGTTTTGAATGATTGTGTCATGAAAAGCCTTTGTTCCTTCTTCGTAAATTACAGCATTCTCATAAGACTCTCTTCGGATCTCTTCCAACTCACTCAACTCTAGTAGCCTCCTCTCTCCAGCAGACTTAAAATCATAGTTAAGAGCCTTCACTGCCCAATAAGATCTCTATCGTAACTCAATAGGTAGATGGAATGTTTTCCCACTAAAGAGACTATATGGTGACATCCCTATAAAGGTTTTATAAGCATTTCTTCAGGCCCAAAGGGCCTCATCCAATTTCCTTGACCAGTCTTTCCTAGAACTAGACATTGTTTTCACTAAAATCTGTTTGAGCTCCTTGTTTGAAACTTTTTCTTGCCCACTGGACTATGGGTGGTAAGTAGTGAATGTCCTATGTGAGAACCCATACTTCTCCATAAAATCATTGAACTTATAATACTTTAAGTGAGTCCCATTATCAGTTATGAAAGATCGAGGAAGACCAAATCTGGAAAAATGTTTTTCTTAATGAATTTCACCACACTAGCAGCTAAATTGTTGGGCAGTGCTACTGCCTCAACCCACTTGGACACGTCGTCTACAACAACCAAAATGTACACATTCCCATAAGAGGATGGAAATGGTCCCATGAAGTCCAATCCCCACACATCAAAGATTTAAACTTCCAGAATACCTTTTTGAGGTAATTACTGCCTTCTTCCAACATTTCCCAAAATTTGACATTTTGCACAGCTAATAACCAGACTTCTAGCATCCTTAATCAGTGTTGGCCAGTAGAAACCATCCTGGAGGACCTTTTGAGCAGTCCTTTCACCCCCATGGTGGCCACCCCAAGGTGATGAATGGTAGCTCTCAAATATGGGTATAATCTCATCCTCAACCACACATCTTCTCAGAATCCCATCATCACACCTTCTAAAGAGAAGAGGGTCATCCCAAAAATAATATTTCATCTCAGAAATAAACCTCTTCCTCTGGTTGTGTGAAAGATCCTTGGGCATGACTCCAGCTTCCAGAAAGTTGGAATAGTCTGCAAACCATGCAGACTGCTGCACAGAAGCAGCAAACATATGTTCATCAGGGAAAAAAGTATAGATCAATTTTGGTTCTTTACTTGGGGAATTGGGAAATATGGACAAGTGATATACAACAACATTCTCAACCCCTTTCTTATCCTTAATCACTAAATCAAACTCCTGTAAATACAAGGTCCACCGCATGATTCTAGGCTTTGAGTCCATTTTAGCCAGAAAGTACTTAAGGGCTGAATGATCTGTGAAAACTATGATCCTTGATCCTATTATGTATTGCCTGAAATTTTCCAAATAAAACATCACAGCAGCTAACTCCTTTTCAGTGGTAGAATAATTCTTTTGGGCATCATCTAATAGCTTTCTTGCATAGTAAATAACATGAAGCTTCATATCCTTCCTCTGCCCTAACAATGCTCTTACTTCAAAATCACTAGCATCACAAATAACCTCAAAGGGAAGATTCCAGTTAGGGGCAGTGATGACAGGTGAAGTAGTCAACTTCTCCTTGAGCAGATTAAAGGCCTCTAGACATGTCTCATCAAAGAAAAAAGGTGTGTCCTTAAATAGCAGGGAGCACAGGGGTCTAGTAATCTTAGAAAAATCCTTAATGAACCTCCTGTAGAACCCAGCATGACCCAAAAAACTTCTATGTCCTTTGACATTTTTAGGTGGGGGAAACATTTTAATGAATTCAATTTTAGCATTATAGACCTCTAGCCCCTTCTTAGAAACCTTATGTCCCAAAACTATGCCTTCGGTGGCCATGAATTGGCACTTTTCCCAGTTTAAGACTAAGTTAGTCTCTTGGCCTCTTTCTAACACTAATTCCAGGGTTTTTAGATAGTTCTCAATGTTATCTCCCACAACAGAAAAATAATCCATGAACACTTCAATTATCCTCTCAATCATGTCTGAAAAAATTGCCATCATACATCTCTGAAAAGTGGCATGAGCACCACACAAGCCAAAGGGCATCTGCCGGTAGGCAAATGTCCCAAATGGATAGGTGAAGGTGGTTTTATCTTGGTCCTCAGGTGCAATGGCAATCTGTTTGTAACCAGAGTAGCCGTCAAGAAAACAGAAAAATTCATTGCCTGCAACCTCTCAAACATTTGATCCAAAAATGGCATAGGGAAGTGATCCTTTCTTGTGGCAGCATTAAATTTATTGTAGTCTATACAAACTCTCCATTTTTTCACTACTCTTGTCTGGATTTTCTCATTCTTCTCATTAGTGACCACTTTCACTCCACTCTTTTTGGGTACCACCTGGACAGGACTGACCCAGGGGCTATCAGAAATTGGAAAAATTATTCCAGCATCCAGCAACCTAATCACTTATTCTCTCCCAACTTACTTCATGTTGGAGTTGAGTCTTCTTTGGGGTTCTACTCTGGGTTTACACTCAGGTTCCATTAGAATTTTATGCTTACAAGAGGCTGGAATTATCCATTTGATGTTAGCAATTGACCAGCCAATGACAGTCTTGTACTTCCTCAAAACAGTAAGCAGATTTTGCTCTTGACCCAGTTCCAGGTTGGATGAAATGATCATAGGAAGGGTGGAATTGTCTCCTAAAAAGTCATATTTGAGATGGGTAGGGAGGGGTTTAAGTTCAAGGGTGGGTGGTGATTGGCTTGAGGGAAGACACTTGGGCCTGGGTGGCCCATGTTCTTCATGTTTCCTCATAAATAAGGTAGTAGAAAAGGCTTTTTCATCAGAGCAAGAGGTTCCAAAAGATGTTTCCTCAAACTCATACTCCTCTCTCGGGGTAAGAATGTGCTCTGAAACAAACTCATCTAGGTTCTCCAAAAAAATCACCATCATACTCATCAACAAATTCTTTCTCCTTACTTGAGATGATCCCCATGCAAGAGGCAGCTGGGATTTTAGGTTCTCTATTGATTTCAGCTATCATTCTCAAAAACTTTTCTTCTTCCTTATCAACACTACTCTGAACAAATAAAATCTCATCTCGTGGGAAAATTGGGTGGGTGGGTTATTGGATTTTATTAAACACATTAAATTCTACTTTCTGCTCACCCAAATTGAAAATCAGTTTCCCCTTAGACACATCTATCACAGCTCCCCCTGTGGCCAAGAAGGGCCTACCAAGAATGATAGGAACCTCCCGGTCACACTCCAGGTCAAGGATAAGAAAGTCAGTAGGTAAAAAGAGTTTTCCTAATCCCACTAATAGATCATCGACCCTACCCACTGGATGAGTGATAGACCTATCAGCAAGCTGTAACACAACAGTGGTGGGTTGGGGAACACCTAATCTAAGGTGCTGGAAAAGTGACAGTGGAATCAGATTAATAATAGCACCCAGACCACACAAGCAATTGAACTTACCACCTCTATCCCCAAATGTGCAAGGGATGACAAAGCTTCCCGGGTCCTAAAGCATAGGAGGTATCCTATTCTATATGACTGCACTACACTCCTCTATTAAGCTATAGGTGGAAAATTCTTCCAATGTATTTTTGTTTGAATAGATTTTCTTGAGTGATTTTGGATATGATGGGCTTTGAATCAGTGCTTCAGAGAATGGGAGATCAACATTCATCTTTTTAACGACTTTCAAAAATTTCAATAGTTAAGAATCATGAATTGGTTTCTTTATTATTTGAGGGAAGGGGATTGCAGGGGAAAAATTCCTCACAATTGGAGGCATCTATGCAGCTTATTCTTCAAAAAAATTCTTCTCCTTAATGTCTTTGTTTTTTAATCCATTTTCTTTGCGGTTTTGAGCTGGAACAACAGAAACTGGAGGAATTCCAGTGGTGCTATCCAGTTTTCCAGATTCAGGTTATTTCAAATTTATGTTTTCAGCTTCATTCAGTTTTTCATTTTCAGCATTTTGGATTTTTTTCTAGGCTCTTGTTGGGGTTGGAGACCACTTCTGGTGGTCACAACCATAGAATTTTCCCTAGTATAGGCTTCAGTGGTGCTGGGTAGCCTGCCCTTTTCACTATTTCTAGCATCCCTAGCCAACTGCCCCATTTGAATTTCTAGGTTCTTCAATCTAGCATCCATTTAAAATTTATCAAAATCATTTTTGGTCTTTTGTTCATAAAACCTCCCTATCAACTGATGGAACATATCTCTCACCTCATCTTTTGAGTTGGATGACTCAGCCTTTGGTTGGGATTGGGGTTGGAACTGCTGGATAAGAGGCTGCTAGAATCCAGGAGGAGCATAAGGTTGGAGGACTCCCTGCTCCCTCCATGACAGGTTCGGATGGTTCTTATACCCCTGATTGTAAGTGTTGGAAAAATCATCATCCCTAGGCTGCATCTGAGGTCCATATCCAACAAATCTGGCACTCTCTTGAAGCAGGACAGGCATATCAAAATTTGGATAATAGGTTTGAGAATGGCCAAACATGCAACAGTGGTGACACTACTCCTTAAGGATTTGATGTGGGTTCTCATTAATGAACACAACAGCTTGGGCTTCAGCTTGAGGAGCAGGGGCATTTTCCTTTCTAACAATGGTTCTCCTCCTATAGCATTTGTGCATGGAATACTGAGCTAATGTGTTAAAGATCTGTTTCAGCTCCTCAGCAGTCCTATCACTAAAATCTCCTCCAGAAGACTGATCCCCCAAGGCTTGGTGGTAAGGGGTTATACTATTGTAAAAGGTGTCCATGAGGAATTGAGGTGTACATTGATGGTTTGGACACTGCCTAATCAAACCTATAAACCTATCCCAGGGATCATGAAACAGCTCTCCTTCATCCTGAAGGAATCCAGTGATTGTATGCCTAATCTCAGATTTCAACCTCCTAGGATAGAATTTCATAGTGAAGGCATAGTAAACTTGATCCCAGGTGACAAAGATCTCTTCCTCTAACTGTTGGAACCAAGACCTAGTATTTCTCGTGAGGCAGAAAGGGAACACGCTCAATTTAATCTCTTCCTCAGTGATACCCCTAAGTGTTAGCTGCTGGACACTACAATAGATGGATCTAATTAAGTTAAGAGAGTCTTCAATAGGCATTCCATTGAAGGTAGGCATCTGACTAAGCATGGATTGCTTGATCTCATAATTCCTAGACCTAGGTGACAGTCTAATACATGAAGGGTTGCTAGACACTGACGGTAGTAAGAACTCTCTCAGATTGTGTCTCTCAGCTATCTCATTCCCAGGATGATTCATCATTCCATGTTGGTTCACATTCTCAGGAAGTGGATTATTCATGTTTTTCTTTCTGTTTTCTTCCATATTGAAATTTTCCTTGATCTTTTTTACTTCTTTAACGTGCTTATCGATCTCAGTATTACCAGGTACTAAGTGTTCAGACTTAGACCTGGTTTTCATGCAGGAAGTTCACAAATTTTTTTGAATTTTAATTTTCTTTTTGTAGATTTTTTAGTGATTTTTTTGATTTTTTTATGATTTTTTTTGTGTGAATTCATGTTTTTTTTTAATTGAACCTAGCCTCCCTGGAAACGGCGCCAAAATTTGCATGCTCGCACGTCATTGGGCATGGGCGAAAAATTAAAATTTATACCTACATACTAATTAGGAAAGTGGAAAGACAGGGTCGAACCACAAGGAGGCCTATTGTTGTGCTTGGTGTTCTAAAAAAAATACTAAACAAAAAAACACACATGCAAATATCGAGCAAAGACAAATGGTGGTGGTGAAGTGAAGTGAAAGATATTTAGTGCACGAATAAGAAGGGGTTAAATGGTGAATGCAAAGTGAGTAGATAGAAACAGAGCAGCATAATTATGGTGCAAAAAACAAATAGATGCGGAAGATGGGAAGTCCACTGGTCGATTTGATGTTGCTTAACCCTATTCATGCACTGCAACCGAAGAGCATGGATCTGACTAAGAGTAACCAGCCAGAGTTTTTTTCTGGTCATATTGTGATGTAATAGCTCTTACAGTCCCTCGAATGCAAGAGTCATTCCATCCAATGGTGAAATCACGTCAGTAGTCACCGAGCTCAACTTGTCAGTTGAGTTCGGTGTGTCTCCCTCTTTCGAGCGTAATTCACTTGTCAGTGAATTACATAGATTGAAATAGTTTTAATTAAAGTGAAAACAAGATTGGTTTTCACTCGTTCCTGTTGTTTTGAAAATAAGAATCTGTAAAAAGTGAGAGAGACAATCCAGAGAAAGGATGCAGTGCATGAATGAGATTAAACAGATCGAATCAACCAGCTTATTCCCCCCAAAGGGAATTAGCTGGACATCGTGGTTGGTTTTAATGCAACAGTGAAATAAGAATCAATGTAGTTCATGTTAAATTCAATTGTAGAAAAATAGATCACAAGTCAAATAAGAATGTTTGTCTCCCTGCTCGAGCTCTCGAAAACTCTAACTCCTGCTGCTTGATGATGGATGCAATGTTGGAACTCCGCTCGATGCCCCACCCTGGTAATCGAGGTGTGAAATGCACTGATCTCGTACTCCAATCTGCTCTGAGGAAGATGGCGAACAATTCTTCCTGCCTTGCTCCTTGTGTTCTTCTCTGATGTCTGCTACGTATGCCCTTCCCACCCTCCTGACTCCTACTCTGATGAACCCCCTACATGCCTCTCCCGCCTCTCGTGCATTCATCACCCAACCGAAGCCTCTGGAATCTCCCCCGATGATTTCTCTGGCCTCCACTTGGAGCTTTCACTTTTACGCCACTCCCGCGCTGGTCACCGGAGCAATTGCTCTTAACTGAATGGAAATGACATGCGTCGGGTGACCAAACTTCTTCCCTCTACTAATCAGCAATCCATGTGGCGTGATTTTATGTGCACATCATGCGCTCCCAAGTGAAATCCATGTAAATGCACCTCCCCCTGCAACGAAACAAAAAACGCACACAAGTTAACGAACATAAAATGAAACTATTATATACTATATATTAATATCACTGCTTATATAAATAATAAAAAAACTTTTATATATATATATATAAAATACTTAATATTAATACTAAAATATGTAAATATAATAATTTTTATTATTGTGATATACTAATATTATATATAAGCTTACATAATATTATTAATATACCTATAATTATTGTAGGATAGTTTAAGATATATAATTCATATATATATATATATTTGGTTATATGATATAATAGAACTTAATAAGAATTAAAAAAAGAAGAAGAAATGAAGAGGGGGTGATTTCAGCATGGAACGGAAAAGGGGAAAAATAGGGGGTCTTCATGGTGCAACAATGTTGCAGAGCTGGGGTTCGTGCAGCGGTTAGGGTTGTGGAGGATTGCGGTAGTGGAAGGAGGAGTGCGGCAGCGAAGCAGGGAAGTGCAGCAGGGGGTCTTCGGCACTGTGGAGGTGGCTCGGGTTCGAGATGGAATGAGGTGAAGCTTGAGCAGAGGATATCGCCGGAGGATTCGGGGTGGCGTGCAAGATTCAGTGTGCGAGGATGATGGAAATCAAGCTGCGGTGATCTACTTCGGGCTGATGGAGCGCGAGGAGGTTCGACGGTTGAATAGGGGTCTGTTCGGTGAGACCAGACCAGCGGAAGGGAAGGTTCAGCAGGGTTCTTCCACGACATGGGTATGAAGACGACATGGTGAAGGATAAAGCGGGTTAGGGTTCGATTTGGGGGTTTCATTTTGATGAGATTTGATTGTATGATACTTCTTCGAATCTTGAGTTTTCTAGTGTGTGTTGATTTTTTCTCAGAATCGTTGATTTTTTACTGGTTCGGATTCAGTGTTGAATCATTGATTTTTTCAATTGAGTATTTGGACTTCTTTTTTGTGGTATAGATTTGTGATTGGTGGTGGTGCTGTGGATGAGTAAGGTTGGTCGCGCGCTATGGCGAGATTAAAACAGGGCAGAGGTGACACGGTGACTGGGGAGGAAAGTGGTGGGTGAGGAAAAGGGAAGAGGGCTAACGGTGAGGATGAGAAGAGAAGTGGAATGGGGAGGTAATGTATGACGGTGAGGTAATAAAGGGGGAAGGCTACCAGTAAGGAAAATAATAACAATGAACCGGAGGGTAAAGCGATGAAATAAAATATAATAGTGAGGTGGAGTAACGGTGAGGAAATAAAAAGGGTAATGGTGAGGTTGGTATAACGATGGACTGGAGAAGTGCATCGGTAGACTTATCTTGATGGTGAGAAAAAAATGGAACGGTGAGGTTTATCAGCGAGGTATCGGTAGATGGAAAATAGTAATAGTGAGGTATTGCAGTAGCGGAAAGAAAGTGTAACGGTGGACTGTATCGGTAGCTGGAAAGGGAAAAGAAAAAGGGTGTAACGGTAGACTTAGTAAAGGTGAGGATGTTGTAGCAGTGAGGCAATACAAAATGGGAAGTGGTGATGTGTAGTGTAATGGTAGCAAGCCTACTAATAAGGGTCGGACCGTGCGACCGCAACACATGCGAACAAAAACAACAAAGAAAATTAAATTAAGAAAATAAATTAATAAAACTAATAAATAAATAAATCAATAAATAAATTAAATTAAATAGAACGGAACTAAAAACACAAAGTAAAATAATAAAATTAATAAAACTTTATTTAAAAGAATGAATTAACGTGGGTTAAAAAAAACTAACCTAATTAAGGCACAAATTAAAATATTTACAGTAACTTGCTTAAATTATTTAACTAATCAAATATAGAATTAATTAAATTGATGAATAAGAAATATTAAATGAATAAAATTAAATTGATAAAACTAATTAAATTATTAAAAGACTAAAAACCAAAAAAATTTATTTATTCATGATTAAATAATAAAGCATTAATTATTTTAATAAATGAGTTAATAAACTAACTAGAATGAAAATAAAAGAATAAATAAATAAAATCCTAATTCGTATGACTCAATTAATTTTGGAATTATTTAAAATTACACTAAAGCACATTAAAACATATGTTTTAAACAAAAATTGATTATTTTACACATCCAAGTGAAAAAACGCAACAATTATCAATTATTTAATAAAAACAACATTTTAATATAAAAAAGTCAATAAAATATACACAAAAGATATGGAAAAGAGTGAAAAAACACTGCCACATCAATAATCATGGATGAGAAAACATTAGTCATATCCCTTAGGATATTTTTATGTATATATATAGGGATGTGTTTAAGGACATGTCAATTTATGGTTCAAAGTATAAGACAAAATTATTGAATTTTATAAGAGTATGGAAAATTTAGTTTTCATGAAAT
The DNA here is from genome assembly GCA_963277665.1 of Viscum album. Lineage (NCBI taxonomy): Eukaryota > Viridiplantae > Streptophyta > Magnoliopsida > Santalales > Viscaceae > Viscum > Viscum album. Next base: position 1,614,933,395 of record OY728137.1, on the reverse strand, counting down.
TACATACCTATATGGATATTATATGTGGATATGGATATGGATCATATGAACCTAGTGGATGAAACATAAAAAAGGGTGTGTTGAGATGGATTTGATGGTCTCCTAGGGAATAATAGTGGGAATTTAGGTACACCTAATATGACACAGACCTAGGATATGCTTTGAAAATTCAGAAACACATAAAAATCCATCAAAAACAATTTAAGTAAATGATGATCATGTGTCCCCTCGGTTAAGAAAAATGGCCATTGAACTAAAAGATGGATTCATGATTTAGAAATCTATAAGTTATTTTTTTTGATTATGTGTTTTTACACTACGATTTTGGTTTCACACTCATTACATTATTGTTTTACTCAATGGAGGTAATATGGATGAACTAGGTGAATATTGAATGCGAAAATAAATTTTCTGATCATAAGGAAAATGAAATGATGCATGGAGTATAAGTTATTGTTATTACTATAATTCAATTATCACATAAAATGATTAACAATGTGACCCATAAAAAACAATCAGACTCAATGAATAAAATAATGAATATGTGTTTTGAGTGTTCTTATTATAGAAACTAAGTAGGAAAGAAGATTTAATTTCATCTGTGTAGAGAATGTGGATAGAATAACTCAACTTATTTTCTTATAGTGTCAAATATCTGTGTAGTATATATAAATGAAAGAAAATATTATTGTAACAAAAAATTAATAAAGAAAACGTTGGTTAACACAATTGACGAGAATATTGATCTCCCTAAATTATTATAAATAGATGGATTTATTTACCATGCAATGTATGGGTGTTTTCTAAATCAATTTCCTAGGTAGAAAATATAATGGTATGATTCCTCCTAGACTATTACATTGCAATTTTATTGGTTGGAGATTTTCAAGGGAGGCTCTAAATGAGTTTGGATGGATTAGTTTCTAAAGTTCGGATTTTAGGTGATTATAGGTCATGTAATGTGATTACACAACATGAAAATATGCTTCATTTCATGTATCGAGTGTATCATAGTGTGTAATATTTAAGGGTTTGAAAAAATAATAATTCGAGGGTATATGTTTTTCTTATTGTAACCAATCCCCGATTATTATACTCAATGAATGAGTATTAAACGATGTTCAATACCCAAATAAAGTAACATTTTAAAAAATATTTTCATATAAAATTTCAATAATTCTATTATTTGATCCCCTGTCACTACTTCGAGAAGATCCTTAGGTTCCATAAGGATTCATTCAAGCCCCACATCTCTCTATTTCATATATCAATCATAGTGGTTTTTTCAAATGTGATCCTTGATCAATGCGTCATGATTTTCACCCCTATTAAATCTATTTTCACTTATTTGTTACCCAGGATTTTCAACAACGATACAGGGTGTATTGAGTTGGATGATTGGGAGGAATTTTGAAAATCATTTGGTTCATAATAGGTTGATCCATGTGTCTAGCGGTGTAGTTGTCAGTTGCAGACATGATACTTTTAAATGCTGTGTATAGACATGTTAAAAATCTTCTTTGAAAACAGAATTCCAATGTTTCTCTTTAATTAGGAATCATGTGGGAAGAATTTACAATTTTTCACTTATAAAGAAAAGTTTTCCGGGATAATAAAATATAATAAATTTTTAAAAGTTATTTAATGGTGAAAGGGAATTAATTTTTAACTATATTGATGTTTTGAATTTATAATTTTGATTTCATGAGTTGTATGGTCTAAACACGCCACTCAAATGGGTGTTCGTTGGTGGCTTTGTTTTTGTTAGTTAAATCTTTTTTCGATATTACTTTTCATTGTTCTGGTATCACCCTAAACTGATATTGGTTAGTCACATAAATATCTATAATGAATGGATTCCCCTAGACATGGTTTGTGTGATAGAGCCCCTAAATAAATAATTGTAATTATATAAGAATTACCCTTGATAAGTATAAAAATGTTCTATATCATGGTATATGATGATATGTGGTGAATTGATATAGTTGTGTGTGTGGGACAAATAAATGTGACGTGGCTATGTGGTGATGTGTGGGTTTTCACTAGTTGTGTTGTGGTATGTTTGTGAGACTAATTTTGTTGTTTTGGGTTGTCCATTGTGTTGTCATGGGAGAACATGTAGATTATACATCAATGTACATATGTAGTGGAATATTAGGTAGATAGATTGATTTATTGTGTAATGTATTAGTTGTGTTGGATAGAGCAGTTGTGATCTGGAAGTGCGGTGATTTGTTAATGGATGTGGTTGTGTGTGGTTGGGTTTTTTGAGGAATTACTATGAGGATGGATGGTGACGGTTTTTATAGTTAATTTACCTATAATTTTCTATATGTATGTAATTTTTTGTGTTTCTTATTCTGTGTTTTGATTGATAGTTGTTTGAATTGTAATGGAATAAATTATTAAATAATCGGTTAAAATTATTGGAACTACATTGGGTTGGATTGGTTAATGGAATGAATAAATGTTTTTTTATAAATAATAAATATGGTTAAATAAAATTTGTTTGGGAATTGTAGTGAATTTATTGTATGTTGTGTGATGATTTCATTTACAAGTAGCAGTAAATGTTATCTTATTGAGAGCTAGTTATTTTTTTGAGAACCCATAGAATGGTTATGAGTTCTTGGTATATAATATGTATATATACTTTTATTTCCCCTTTTGATTCATATACTCACCCACCTTATTTCATCACTACATTCTAAAAATCCCCATCATCATGGGCGGGGTGTCTTTCCAAAACATTTCATTGGGAGGATGGATGTCCGGATAGTCACTCTTCCCTGGTCCATCATCTAGGAAGGGGTTTTCTATGATTGTTCAGGCATGATGTGGTTTTCGAGGACAACTTATGTGTGGGTGATTTGTGATTTCTAAGGTTTTCTTGGAATGAGTTGTATCATTATTTCTCATTTTTTTCATGAAGATATATTTTACAAATTCCCAATTGATTTTGTGATTGGATATTCTCTGTGGCCCATGTGTTTAATACTTGCATGTGAGGTGGTTTAGTGGGGCCCAAGTGTGTGCGGGTGGGATGTGATGTGGATTGTGAGTCCCAGGGTTGTTCAGGAAGGATATGATGTGGTCTATGTGTCCCAAGTGTTTATGGGTGGGATGGGGAGTGGTTTTTTGGGCTCAGGTGTTTGATGGTGGGTTGTGATAGGGTATTTTCATAATAGGTGTGTGTATTGATGTTTTCCATCAAGAATGAGTGAATAATTTGTGGTAAGATGTACAGTGTACACTATCATTGATGTGCATTATATTACATCACTTGTGTTGAGTTATTTTGTCATAATGCCTTAGTGAAGTTGGGATGGTTAGTATAACTATTAGGTTCTATTTGACTCTATTTTTTTCTCATGGGAGCATTAGTATGTTTCCCTGATATGTGAAAAAGGGTATTTGGTTTTTCTATGCATTATACATTTATTCTCTCTATATATATATATAAAATTTTTCAGATTTTCTATAAGATTATATGTACAATATTGGTAATTATTAACTGGGTCTTTGGGATAGTTTCTAAGTGTCTACATTAGCTGTCATTTGGGTAAATTTCTTTGGAGGTTTACTATACATGTAGTTGTCATATTTTATGGATGCATATGGGATGGTCTATGGTTTTATTTTATATATATGTATTGTAGTTTTGTTATGGGTGATCCATCATATCTCCCAATATTTTAAAAAAAATTATATTTCCTTCCTTATTGGGTGACCTTTATACCCTTGGTTCTTGTAGCCAAAACTGGACATACTGGATGCAAGACTTGTGGGCCATTATCTCTCATTCATAATTTTCATACTGGGAGGTGTATCATTGGATGGTGGGACATAATAGAATGGTATTAGAAATGATGTATTAGAGATACATTAGAGTTCATAGTTCGGAACAACATGGATTTTATTGGTTATTAGGGAAATAATGTCATCTGATCTTGCTCCATGGCATTGGCCATAGAATACAAGTAATGTCACATGATGTTAGGGCACTAGGGATCTGTTGTAAGAACATTGATCCCACTAAATGACCAATTAATGCTACACAATTTAAGGGAAAAGACCATGGAAATGTACAGGCACCGTAATGACTTGTGTGCATATTTCAACTAGGACGCTTTGTGAAGGTAAAAATGGGTAAAAATTAATGGAATACATTAGAAAAGTAAAAATGAATCAAAAATTACATACTAATCAATATTATAAAACAATTTTTTCCTTTTAGCTAGAAATTTGGCCATAATTCACATGTAACAAAGTTTGTAAAGGTATAATAGGCATATCTAGGTGATCGGCATATGGATACTCTTTTTGAGGAGAATGACATGTGGTAGAGGATGTCGTGTGACTTCCAAAAGTAGGAATTATTAAATTATATAGGTAGCATTTCTGAAATGGTGGTGGAATGTTGGCTTGACGAGACTGGGATACCATCAGTTAGATCTGAGCCCCGAAGGAGTGATGGGTTCCTTTAGAAGTCAATCATATGTGAGGTGTCATGCATCAGTGTTGGATGTTATATTTTTAGGAACAGAGATAAGAAAATAGTTTTTGGTATTACATTAATAAATAATTCTATGAAGAGTTCCAGTCCTCAACCATGAAGGCTGATAATAGTCAAGAGCTAATCTTAGATCATTAAAATAAAATTTTAGTGCCTGATTTTTGAATCAACTTTAAAGATCTCCATTGTTTTTCCAAGATCTCATCACTGATGTTGAATCTCTTGCGATATGTGTAAGGGGGAACATTTTCCATCGATCCAATGTGTTTTTAATCCCTCTACACTTCCACTATATATATAGGTCTATTAGGATGTAGAGGTGATTAATTGGATGCACTCGCGAGGAAGATTTCTACGAGATGGGAGACATCAAGTTTCACTGTAAGTTAGGGTTACCAATGCTTTGTATTAGGCACCAGGCGTAGTGAGTTTTTGATCAGAAGGGAGTCAACCACATCATATTGATTCTTAACCATGTATTTCTCATTAAATTTCTTTGAACTTGGTATCGAAGTGTTTATTCTGTTGATATCACTATTATATTTACAATCTATCCATAGTTGGCTGTTCATGCTCAGTTTTGTGGAGGTGAAAAGGTTTAGTTACTATCTCAGTTGTAGTTTCTAATCAGGCCATTTCAGAATTAGCGAAATAAGTAGTTTTCTATACTGATGGGAGATAGAGCATGATGATGTTAACATCAAGATGTCCCTAATGATCAAGGACTATAACCTGGGAAAGGTCCTTAAAGTGTTATTTTTCAAAGAGGCATAATAATTAGGTGTGGTCAAATGCCTGTAGTATAGGCAGTTATTCAAGAATTTTCCCAGATCTTCTTAGGTACAATTAGATTCATTAGTACCTTTTATTATATTTTTTTTATTTGTTACTTTCAAAATCCTTTATTTCTTCCACTCTAGCCTATCATTTTGGACTATACATTGAAAGGATTCTTGTTCCCCTCTTGTTGAGTGTGCCAGTCAACTGCCAGACCAGCATTTTTGAAGAATGTTGGGGATGTAGAAAGATGATCGGATCACATCAGTCCTAGGTAGATATCTTCTTACTAAAAAATCACCCTTATGAATTAATCCATGGCATCATGTTGTTATATTTTTGGCATGATACCATTGTGTGATTTAGGAGGAGAGTTGTGTTTCAAATGTGGGTGGTCAGCGAGCGATGTTCATTAGTGAGAAGGGGTGACAATTGGGTAGATGGCATGTGGAGCCCTTCTCAATTTATTGGAAGAGTAGTTAGTTAAATCATTGAAAACAAAAAATGGTAGAGGTTCCTAGGGTCATTGGGGTGTTCTTGGATGATTTCTTCAATGAGGTTGTGAAACTACCACCTTTATGTGATGTTGAGTTCAGAATAGACTTATATCCTAGTTCCTCATCCATTTTAATGGCTCCTTACCCTATGTAACCTTTTGAGTTGTGAGATTGAGGATTTTGATAGATGATATGATGAAGAAGTTCTTTATCTGGCCATGTGTGCCATTGTGGGGTATTATGGTGTTGTATGAGAAGAAAGAATATGGAGGTCGGAGGATGTGCATAGACAACTGGTGGTTGAACCAGATAATAGTCATGAACCATTACCCTCATCCCAGGTTATAATATAATATTAATGCACTATATAGGTTCATGGGACTTATATAAATGGTGTACCTTATGTGTATAGATCATTTTATCTTCATATTCATTGATGATATCCTAATCTATTCGAATATAGAGTAGGAGGATGCTATTATCTCAGAACTGCCTTGAATTTTATTTTATGCCACTGGCTATATATAATGTTGACCAAGTGAATGTTATAGACACGAGATGTAAATTTCCATTATTTGTTGGTGTCTTAGCAGGGTGTGTCAGTTGACCTGTCAAATGATGTAGATTTTTTTCTTGGGAAACACACAAGTATGATGGAGATTTATTTTAGTTATCTTGAACTCACATTATATTTTTGGAGGTTTTCTCCCAATTTATCTTGAGTTTCATCTCTATCTAAATATATGCTTAATATGGAACTATATTTTTTGTGGAGTGAGAAGTTCTAGGCAACATTTTGTTATATGATGGGGAATTTGGATAGTTCTCACATGCTCTAGTTTCTAAAGGAAGGGGTGATGTTAGAGGTGTTTTGTGATGATTCTCATCTAGGATTTAAAATTTTCAGGATGTAGTAAGGAGAATTAATCTCTTATATTTATAGGGAGATGCATCCCTATCATTATAACTATACAACCAAAGATTTTTAGTTCAAAATATTTGTGTTTGTGGAAATGTTGTGGTATAATTACTTCACTGGGAGAGGGTTGTGGTCAATACGAATCCCAAGGGCTTGAGGAATATATTTTACAAGTGATATATGAACATGTTGTAGTGAATGTGGATTGCTTTTCTTCAGGACTACGATTATGATACCCTCATTACATCAAGAAAGGGAAATTTCATCACAAATTATTTGAGAAGGGTGTTGCAAAAGGAGGTTGTTTGGGAATTTGTGGATGCTTGGAAGGTGATAAGGGATTTGGTAATCCTTACATGGATGCATGGGGTGAAAGGTGGTAGAAGATATGTTTTTTAGATATCGGTAAAATATTCAAGAACATAGTGAGAAGAGGAGACTGAGTGGGTAGACTAAGAGGAGGAGGTGTTGAGCGATCATGTTGTCCATGGGGATGATCTGAAGGGATGTTCGTGGGATAGTTAAAACCTAATGTTGTTCTATATCTTGTGGTTCATTCTACTAGGGGTTCATGAGGGAGTCCATCATTAGTTCAATAACTCACCCAAATCTGAACACCCATGGATTTATAAGATGTATCATGGATTGTGGATATATTTGTGGTAGACCATGATGAAATGGGAAGTGGTAGAGTTCATGGACACGTACATAGATTTCAATAAGGTGATGGTTGAGATCCATTTTCCTAGTGGTTTTTTGTATCCGTTAGATGTACCTAATTGGAAGTGGGGAAAAAACTCAAGAGATTTTTTCATAGGGTTACCCAAATCATGAGGAGGCTATGTATCTATCTAGGTGATAGGGGATTAGTTGATAAAATCATCCCACTTCTTAGAAATTAAAGACTCGGGCATAGTAGAAGCCTTGGATAAGAGGTACATGGATTAAATGGTGTGGTTTAATGGAGTTTTGAGGACCTTAATCTATGTTCAGGAGGTGTTTTTTTCATCATGATTCTAGAGGGGATTTCTTCATGCTTTTGGAACCTAGTTACTATTCAAAATTACTTTATACCATCATAATGATGGGGGAAAATAGTGAATTATCCAAATTTTGGATCATATTCTACAGATGTTCATCATAGACATTGGTGGATCATGTGTACAACTCCATTAATTGGGATAGTATGCATATAATAATATCTATCACTCTTAATTAGCATGACTTTGTTTGAAGTGTTGTGTGGAATATTGTGTTGTTCTCTATTGTCTTGGATGGAGGTTGGGGAGAAAATTGTTCTTGGTCTGGATGTGGGTAGGGCATGATAGATATGGTTCATCTTTTTTAAGAAAAGACTTATGTAGTATAGGAAAATTATAATTCATATTCTGATCATAGAAGGAGGCCCTTAGAGTTCACGGTTTGGGAACAGGTGTTCTTGAAGGATTCCCCTCATCTTTTATAATGGAGGTTTTATAGATGAATAATCATTCTCCAGGGTTCATTGCACCCTTTGAGGTGTTGGATCATGTTGAAGAGGTGGTGTATCATTTGGAATTACTACAAAAATTGGAGAGGATCTAGGACATCTTCCTTGTATCACAACTCTATCAACATATAAATGATGATTAACTTGTTCTTGAAAGGGGAGATTTTGATATTGAGGAAGATGTGACATTCAGGGAGCGGCATGTAGAGGTCTTGGATCATCAACAGATGGTGTAATTGGGAATAACCATTACTTTGGTTATTGTGTTGTGGAGATATGGTGACCAGGATGATAGTTTGTAGGAATGAGAAACATAGATGGGTGCCTAGAACTTGGAGTTGTTTTGATATTTTTGATTCTTGTAGTTTGTTTGAAATGTAATGCATGAACATGGTTTTTTATGATATGAGTTTTTTTTCACATTGCAGTGTTATGCGTGGTGATTTTTTTTGTAAATTCATGACATTTGGAAAGGCGGGACCTGATTCCTAATAATTATTAATTAATTTCAATTTTATTAAACCAATGCGGGTGAGTAAATTACTCCTACAGAGGATAGTATTTTGACATGTAGAACATAATTCAATGATTTTGATATTTAGATGGTATGGTTGTTGTTCTTGACAGGTGTGTTTTTTATCCATTTGGTTTAAATGATAACATCAGGTTGTTAATGTCATAGGATGTTTTCTTAGATGGGTGGGTGGGTGGGGTTTAACTCTAGCTTTTGAACAAAATAGGGAGGTTTATCATTGAATGTTAAAGTGTTTGATTATTAGCAGTGTTTCATGTGTATCATGATTCTTGGGTGGAATCTCGTGGTGTAGTTATTTGAACATGTCATTATTCTGGTATTGGTTTTGGTTTCTCATTGGAGAGAATCAATTGATAGAAATGTAATGTAATTTTACTTGTCCTCCCGGTCCATTACATTGAATGTTTAGTGGTTGGAGATGTTCGAGGGAGGCTAGGATGGATTTTGGAGAGTAGTTGTTGATAAAGGATATAAGTAGGGGGATTACCCATTGTGTAATGAGATTACATGTTTGGAAACTCTATTTCATGGCATGTATCAAAATTTAAGAAGTTTATAATCATTTAGGTATTGAGAAATAAAATAAATCTATTGATTAAATATTTTTCGACAGAAACTAATCACTGGGTACTACATGAAGTTAAAAGGTATAACATGTCCAGAAGTACTGCTATCAAGTATAATTTAAAAAAATAAAATGAAAATTCATTCATTTTCCCTTTACGATCCTTCCACTATTTCTAGACAAACCCCAGAAACCCTGAGTAGTCTTTCGAGCCCCACTCCTCCCTCCATGATCTATCAACCTTGGTGGTTCTTAATTGGAGATCTATGATCAATCTGTGGCATTTTCCCCTCTTTTTCATTTTTTCCTCTTTTTCATTACTTGGGATTTGATACCAAGATACAGGTTGGCATGAGTTGGATATTTGGGAAGCGTTTTGATAATATTCTAGTGCAGAATATGTTGATCTATATTTCTTGTTTTGCAGTTGCCACTTGAGGGGATTCTTCTATGACATACAGAGAACATACCAGACGAGAAGCTTATTTTAGGTAGGAATTATTTTATCTTTTCTCATTAATAGTGCATAATATGGGAGGGATTTAATATTTTTAACCTATTAATCATTGTAGTTTAATACTAATAAAATATAAAAATCAGTTAAATGAAATTGCAAGGTGAAGAAGGTTCATTTTCGATGAATTTGTAGTTTTGACAATAGTATTCTGATTTAGGGAGTTGTATGAGTTGAAACCCCCTATGAAAATTATTTTCATTGGTGTTATTTTTTCATTGGTTACATATTTAGTGTTTTCTGCATTAGTTGTGGTTTTTGTGGTATCACCCTAAATGAAAATTGGTTAATAACATAAATCCAACAAATTAATGGATGATATAGGACTTGGTTTTTGTGATAACATTCTTAAATAATTCAATACAATTAAAACATGTCCCCCATTCTAAATATGAAAATTTTATACATCATGGTGTGTAATGAAATGTGTGGAATGGTTATGGTTGACTATGTAAGACAAATGAATGTGAGGTGGTTGTGTAGTGAGGTGTGGGTTTTCTCTTATTTTGTTTTGGTATATCTATGAGGGCAATTTTGGGTTGTGGGTTGTCCTAGGGGGTGTCTTTTATATACTAGTAGTTGATATATAAACCCTACTATGTAATGGAATCTCAGGTTGGGGTATTAATTGGTTGTGGAATAGATGAGATGTATTGTGCAGTGTGGATTTGATAGGGTTGTATGGTGATGTGTTATCGGAAGGGGATGTGTGTGGATGATTTTTCTGAGGAATCAATACGAGGAAGGATAGTGATGGTTGGTATGGATAATTATCTTAGAAATTTACCAATGTATTCCATTTCCTAGGCGTCACGACCCGACCCAGTGGGGCCCATGCCGCAACTCCCCTGGACCACCTCCAATAGGCCAGGGGCTGGTGACTAGCACCGAGTTGGCATGTCACTAACATGGGAGGCATTGACTATAAACCTGTATACACACACACACATATCCATGCCCAAAAATCTGAAAAGTCAAAACTACTGAAAATGGAAATGTATTCATACACAAAACTCTCAACCAACAGAGTACGACAGGAAAGTAATGTACAGTAATATAAAAACCTTGGGCCAAAAGTAAAATCCCACCAAAAGAAAGCATGCAACAAAGTCCAACCTATAAAGAAAGATACTGGGACTATAATCTGTATCCATAGGAACACACCTTGGCCTGAATGATCTCACCGAGCACCATCCAGTCCTGGTCCACCTAGAATCCTGTCAGAGGATCGGTCGTCCGCACAAGACACGACACGTGCGGGCAAAGCCCGTGTAGGGGTCAGTATAACAATACCCAGTAGGACACCCCGAAAACCACAAAGGAATACAACAAAGGGAAATTACACAATGTAAAGATACGGTAATATCTAAATAGTATATGTTTATAGAACATATAATAAGAATATCTAGATATACTCATTCACGATCGACTATCGCGAAACCACCACTATGATCCTACTTGAAGATTCCACTAAGCATGTAACTGGGAGAACATACTCCTAGGTCTGAAGGGAGGGATAAGAAGTACTCATAAGGATAACTCACTCCACAAGTACCTAAGAATATGATTCTCAAATGAGGATCACAATAAATAGCTATGTGGTGATTCCAGCAACCCAGTCTGAACTAATCTTCTAATAAGAGGATTAGCGCCCAGGTAAAGTAGGTCACATCAATACCAAGAACTCCACCTAGGGAACCAGGAAGGAATAAGAGATCCGGCTCTAAGTCTCATAGAGGGGATTCCAAATAATCTATATAGGAAGTCCTACTGATGGGATCATACTTCTGTACGTAGGAAATGATACCAAAAACCTCCAGGGGAAAGACCAAGGGTACGAACCCTAAGAAAAATATCCCGAGTCATGGAAGAAAAATGGATCAAGACATGTAAAAAAGGTTACACGACATGTAATAGGGTTACACGTCGTGTTCATTGACTCCGGGTAATGCCCGTGTAAATGGCCCGTGTCATCTGTCCAAGCTATGTAAAACTCAACTACACAGCGTGTAGAAGGATCACACATCGTGTTCCTTGACTCCGGGTAATGCATATGTAATTGACTGATGTCATCAATCCAAGATATGTAAAACTAAACTCTACGACATGTAGAAGGATCACACGCTGTGTTCCTTGACTCTGGGTACTTCCCGTGTAAACGACTCATGTCATCCGTCCAAGATGTGTAAAACTCAACTACATAGTGTGTAGAAGGATCACACACCATTTTCCTTGACTCTAGGTACTGCCTGTCTAAATGGCCCATGTCATTAGGCTTGTCATATAAAACGTAACTACACAACATGTACAAGGATTACACGCCGTGTACGAGTGTCCGGGGTTCGCTCTGTGTATGCTGGCCAAGTGCCTGTACACGACCTCAACTCGTGTTGCTCCACCCATGTACTGGTACATGGGGTATCCCGTGTATCTGGTTGGGTCTAGCTGGGGAGGGGTATACATGCCGTGTCCTTGGCTGTGTACCCAAATCATGTCTGTGTACTCCCGGAGTACAGACCATGTGGTCTGCCGATGAACACACACCGTGTATCCCATACTACACGCTGTGTAGTTAGGATTTCTCCAGAACCAACGTCTTCCTCCTCACACCTCGGTAGGATCTATGGATCCGTGATCTCTCCTCTGTTCTTCGTGATAATTTAGATCTTGGTTTTTCCTATTAAATGAACACTGAATCAGGTGTTTTCGGGCCTTCAATCGGGCCGTAAACCTCCAACGATCCATCCAACAGAAGAATGCCCAAAAGATCATATCTCACGATTCGCTCCAAATCATCCACCAAAACCGCAGTCTCGCCTATGTGGGGTTGTACCGATGCTAGATCTTTGATTTGGGATTGTTGTGTAACAAAAAAGATGTGCAACGATCCATCATTGATATCCCTATGAAGAAAGCGTAGAATGCACACGAGGAACGTGAGAAATCAGGGAAGAAAGGCACAACAAATTGAGAGGGATTAACCTCGATCTATGTTCCTGTAGATCTTTGTTCTTCACCATTAGAATGATAAATGAAATCAAAAATAAATTTCAAGAATCAATCCCCAAAATCCCCGCAAAATCCCATCCTGAAAATACGATCAATTCACGAGCTAATCTGTTTGTGGATTAGTCCGCGTTCATTGTAGGAATAAAGAACAGGGAAAGGAAAATAAAAATCAAACATCCTAACTAGATTTGTGGTGTTCATTGGCGATGATATGGTCGCCACGTCATTGTCACATTGGGAGGTTTTCCTCCAATGCTTCCAAAACTCCTAGGGTTTCAGGGTTATGAGGTATGTAACCCTGGACCCCTGTGCAAAGTATTTATTTAAAAAGATAAAAGATAATTGATGAAACATGATTTAATAAAATATTTTATTACAGTTATGCTCAAAAACTAGATTTCACCACCGACCAGCGCTAGCCAATGTTAGGACTTGCCTAAGGTAAAATCACTACTCTGGATGCAATAGTGCTCTCAAATTCATGATCCGAGCACCCGTTCAGTAGTTCTTCCACTTTTTCAGGAAAACCACCTATGCATAATTTAATTATTTAATTAAATTCAAACATTTGTTACAGTCCCATCGGGCCTCAGAATGGCACACCATCTCAAAGTCTAGTCTCAATATAATTCCCATATAATATTAAAATAATACATGGAAAAATATGGGACATTACATCCTCCCCACCTTAGGGATTTACGTCCTAGAAAATCCAAAAAAAGGATACTAAAAATGATGTGGGTACTATGTATGGATCTGAGCCTCTTGCTCCCACATGCTCTCTTGAAGATTCCCATGCTGCCACTGGACATGCACCAAGGGAATAGCTCGCCCACGAAGGATCTTCTCCTACCGATCTTCGATTTCCACTGGGTACTCATCAAAGGTTGCTCCATCATTGATGTCCAGCTCGCCCCAGTTGATAACATGCGATGGATCATGCACATACTTCCGTAGCTATGAAACATGGAAGAAATTGTGTACCCGGTCCATTTGAGGAGGTAGAGCCAAGCGGTATGCCACCTCGCTAACACTACTTAGAATCTGAAAAGGGATGATGAAACTTGGAGATATATTACCGCCTCGGCCAAATCTCTGCAATCCCCATCGAGGTGAGACCTGAAGGAACACATGGTCCCCCTCATCAGACTCCAAGGGCCTCCGTCTCCTATCAGTATAAGATTTTTTCTGACTCTGTGCTGTCTTCACCCGCTCACAGATGACCTACACCTTCTCTGTAGTAGCTCACACCATCTCTGGGCCCACGGGTGATGACTCTCCTAGGTCAGTCCAACAAAGTGGTGACCAGCAAGGTCGCCCGTACAAAGCCTCGAATGGTGACATACCAATAGTGGAATGATAAATGTTGTTATTAGAAAATTCCACTAGTGGTAGGTAATCCTCTCAGATACGACCGAAGTCATGTATTCAATATCGTAGAATATCCTCCAGAACTTGGATGGTCCACTCTGTCTGTCCATTAGTCTGAGGATGAAATGCTGTGCTCAAGCGTAACTGTGTCCCAAAAGCTTCCTGCAATGCCTTCCACAAACAGGATGTGAAACAAGAATCATGATCTGAGACTATAGTTGATGGAACTCCATGATGTCGAACTATCTCCTTCACGTAGAGGCGTCTAAATCTCTCTACTAAACTCTGCTGTTTTATGGATATGAAGTGGGCCGACTTGGTGAGTCGGTCAACGATCACCTAGATGGAATCGTGTCCCCTAAATGTACATGGTAAACCTAACACGAAGTACATGGATATCCATTCCCACTTCCACTCTGTCACCTCATGGGGATTATTCAAACCTATTGGAACCTAGTGCTTAGACTTTACTTGCTGACAGGTAAGGCACCGAGAAACAAACTCTGCCACACACTTTTTAATTCCTGGCCACCAGAACTGACGTCAGAGGTCCTGGTACATATTTTCCATGCTCGGATGCACCAGAAAAATAAATGTATGGAACTCCCTCAGAATATCCTCCCACAACGTCATTAGTTTCACTGTATTCCCTAAAAAAACAACATGATCCCCAACATTTGAATATCCATCAGCAGCATCACCTGCAGATATCTAAGCATGTAGAGTCTCACAGCAAGCATCCTCGAGCTGTGCTTCCCTGACTCGCTGTAAGAGTGGAGGGGTAATAACCATCGACTGATGGTAAGCTCCCTAATCTCAATCCACAAAGGATAACTGTAAAGAGTCCAACTGACTCGTTGCCTCATCAAGACACCACCTTTGTCTCAAATCTAGATCCTTCTGAGGAAAGATATATTTGAGACTCTTGTGATTATAGTAGATGATAAACCACTCTCCCATCCGGTAGTGCCGCCACATCATCAATGCGAAGACTACCGCTTCCAAGTCAATATCATTGGTCTCATAGTTATGCTAGTGTGGCCTCAACTAACATGATCCATAGGCAATCACCACTTGCCTCTACATTAGGACACAACCAAGCCTAGTTCCTGATGCGTCACAGAACACTACGCACTCAACACCCTCTTCGGGTAGCCTCAAGATAGGGGTGCTCGTCAGAATCTGTCTCAACTGTTGAAAATACTACTAGCATCTCTCGGTCCACACGAAAGGCTTCCGCTTTCGGGTCAAAACTATCATAGGAGCTGAAACCCTAGAAAAATAAAAAATGATTCTCTAATAGTAGCCTTCCAACCCAAGGAAACTTCGCACCTCCGCCATGCTCCGGGGTGGCTCCCATGCTAACACTGCCTCTACCTTGGCTAGGTCCCCTACTACACCACCTGCTGAGATAACGTGTCCCAGAAAGTGGACCTCCTGTATCCAGAATTGATTCTTTGAGAGTTTCTCGTACAACTAGTGCTTTCAGAGTGTGTCCATAACAATCCTTAGGTGCCTCACGTGCTCCTCTTCCACGTCCACTACCCCACAGATTTGTTTTCTCCACACGTTGCCTCTACCTCGGTGGTCCATCCACTACTCCCTTGTCAGTAGTAAGGTGCGTCAGACAATCTCGAGCGAGATGTCCCCTGCCATCACATGAGTAGCATTGCCTCTCTCGAGGCTGGCTTGATGCACCCTATGAACCATGTATGGCAGATCCTCTGTCCTAGGATCTCCTCTAAAAACATCTCCCAAACCTGGGTCCCTGAAGTCGGCTCTCTGCTACTAAGGACTCTACTCCAGCTCGCTCACTACTAACAACTGTTAGTGGTCTCTGCTTTTCCAAGAAGCTCTCCACCACCAAGGCCTTCTCGAGCACCCCATCATAAGTAGGAATGCTCATAGGGATGATTCTAGCTCCTATGTCTTTGCAAAATCCCCACTCAAATGTTCGAGATCCGATGTACTGATCCCTGACCATATCTATCGTGTACCATGAGAGGTCGGTAAACCTCGATGAATAGTGAGCCACCTTCATGGTCCCCTGCTGATGCTGGAGAATCTCTTGTAGACATACTGATCTTAGGGTAACCGGTGAAAACTCTTCTCTGAAGAGATTCTCAAACTCTGACCATGCAAGAGTCGGCTCATCATGAGTTTGGATAACCAAACTCCACCATCACCCTACCTAGCTCGGAAGAAGGCTCGCTACAAGGATCACAATCTTCTCTGCTGGTGTCCTGACCAAACAGAAGACTCTGGTCACTACCTCAAGCCAGCCCTCTATTTCCTGAGGGTCAGGCCCACCTCAAAACCTAAGGGGTCTGGTTTTATGAAACTCGTGGAGTGCACTCAGCTTGAACTCCTCCTCTACTGGTACAGTAGGCACTAAAAACTGCTCCACAGGTGGTTTAAAAATATGCACACCTCCTGAATGTAAAATTGGTGGATCTGGTCCCTGTATCAAAACATCATCACTACAGGGGTCAAACTCGTGATCGAGCTGCTGTATCCTAGTGGGTGCGAATCGCGAAAGCATCTTATAAAGAAACAAGATGTATCACAGTCAATGAGTATATCTGGAGAGCTGAATCAAGAAGGACATGGATATCACAAAACATTACTATATGATGCTTATACCATTATTTTCCCCTGAAACTAGTGTTCTCTTGTTCCGAGTCGAAAATAAAGTTATCAGAGTCCTGGTGTATGGATATGTCGGCCGCCCGCACCAACACTGGTGTCCCTGGCTTGAAATCCAAACTTGAAACACTTAACACTGTTTCCCCAAACCAAATCACACACTCTCGGTCCTAAGGAAGAACCGACCACCTCTGATACCACTCTATCACGACCCATCCCTGTGGGGCCCATGCCACAACTCCCCAAGCCCGCCTCCAATAGGCCAGGGGTTGGTGACTAGCACTGGGTAGGCATGTCACTAACATGGGAGGCATTGCCTATAAACCTATACACACACACACACATCTCCAAGAACACAAATCTGAAAAGTAAAAACTACTAAAATTGTAAATGCATGCATACACTAAAATCCCAACAAAAAAGTATGATAGGAAAGTAATGTACAGTAATGTAAAAACCTTGGGCCAAAAGTACATTACCCCAAAAGAAAGTCTGCAACAAGGTCAAACCCGTAAAGAAAGGTACTGGGACTATAATCCGTAGCTGTAGGAACACACCTCGGCCTGCCTAATCTCACTGAGCACCATTTGGTCCTGGTCCACCTAGAATCCTATCAGAGGCTCGCTCGTCTGCAGAAGACGCGACACGTATGGGAAAAGCCCGTGCAGGGGTGAGTATAACAATACCCAGTAGGAGACCCTAAAAACCACAAAGGAATACAACAAAGGGAAATACCGCCAAGGAAATATATAGTCATCTCTACACAGTATATGTTTACAATGCATATAACAATAATATCCATATATACTCATACATAATCGACTATCGCGAAAACCCCACTAAGATCCAGCACTAAGATTCCACTAAGCACGTAACTGGGAGACCACACTTCTAGGTATGAATAGTGGGATACGAAGTAATCATTCCAGGAGAACTCACTCCACAAGTACTTAAGAATATTATGATCAGATGAGGATCACAACCAATAGCTATGGGGTGATTCCAATAACTCAGTCTGAACTAATCCACTAAGCAGAGGATCAGTGCCCTGGTAAAGTAGGCCACGTTGATACCAATAACTCTACCTAGGGTACCAAGAAGGAATAGAGGATCCAACTCTAAGACTCACAGAGGGGATTCCAAAAACTCTATTTAGGAAGTCCTACTGAAGGGATCATACTCTTGTACGTAGGAAATGATTCCCAAAACATCCAGGGAAAAGACCAAGGGTACGAACCCTAAGAAAACTAGCCCACGTCATGGAAGAAAAATGGCTCAATCCATGTAAAACAGGTTAAACAATGCGTAGTAGGGTTACTCACCGTGTTCCTTGACTTTGGGTACTACCCATGTAAAGGGCCCTTGTCATCCGTCCAAGCTATTTAAAAGTCAACTACACGGCATGTAGAAGGATCACACGCCGTGTTCCTTGACTCTGGGTACTTCCCATGTAAACGTACCTTGTCATCCATCCAAGCTGGGGAAATCTCAACTACACAGAATGTAGAAGGATCACATCCATGTTCCTTGACTCTGGGTACTGCCCGTGCAAATATCCCGTGTCATTCGTCCAAGCTGTGTAAAACTCAACTACACGACGTGTAGAAGGATCACATGTCGTGTTCCTCGACTCCGGGTACTACCTATGTAAACGGCTCGTGTCAATAGGCTTGTCATATAACATGTAACTACATGGTGTGTAGAAGGATTACATGTCGTGTCCATGTGTACGGGGTTTTCTCTGTGTATGCTGGCCATGTGCCCGTACACGGCCTCAACTCGTGTCGCTCCACCCGTGTACCAGTACACGGGGTATCCCATGTATCTGGTCGGGTCTGGCTGGGGAGGGGTACACACGCCGTGTCCTTGGCCATGTACCCAACCCATGTCTGTGTACTCCCCGAGTACTTTCCAAGTGGTCCGCCGACGAACACACGCAGTGTAGCCCATACTACACGCCGTGTAGTCGGGATTTCTCCAGAACTGTCGTCTTCCTCCGCGCACCTCGGACGGATCTCCGGATTCATGATCTCCTCCGTTCTTCGCGATACTTTAGATCTTGGTTCATCCCTTCATTCAAACACCAAATCAGGTGATTTTGGGACATTGATCGGGTTGGAAACCATCAATGATCCATCCGAAGGAAGAACTCCCAAAAGCTCATATCTCTCGATTCGCTCTGAATCATCCGCCAAACCGTAGACTCACCTCCGTGGGGTTGAACCGATGTGAGATCTTCAATTTGGGATCATTGTGTCTCACAACGAATGTGAAATGATCCATCATTCATATCCCCATGAAGAATGCATAGAACACACATGGGAGCACGAGAAATTGATAAAGAAAGGCACAACAAATCGAGAGGGACGAACCTCGATCGATGTTCTTGTCGATCTTGGTTTGTCACCATTAGAAGGCTAAATGAAATCAAAAATAAATTTCAAGAATCAATCACCAAAATCCCCGAAAAATCCCATCTCACAAATAAGATTAATCCACGGACTAATATGTTCATGGATTAATTTTCATTCATCGTAGAAATCAAGAATGGGGAAAGGCAAATCATAATAAAACATCCTACCTGGATCCGCGACATTCATTGGTGAGGATGTGGTCACCGTGTCGTCGTCGTCTTGGGAGGTTTTCTCCAAAGAGTACAAATCCTCCAAGGTTTTTACGGATATGAGGTCTGTAACCCTAGACCCCTGTGAAAAGCCTTTATTTTTAAAAATAAAAGGTAGTTGTTGCAACAAGATTTAATAAAATATTTTTGTTAAATATTTTGTTACGGTTACTCCCAAAAACTAGATTTCACCACGGACCTGCGCCAGCCGATGTTAGGCCTCACCTAAGGTAAAATTGCTGCTCTAGATGCAACGGTGCCCTCAGATTTCTGATCCGAGCACCCATTCAGGAGTTATTCCACTTTTTTCAGAAAACCATGAATGCACATTATTTAATTATTTAATTAAATTTAAACATTTGTTCCAGGACCAAAGGGCCTTTGAACTGCATACCGTCTCAAAACCTGGTCTCCAAATAATTCCCATATAATATTATAATAATACGCGAAAACATCCACGACATTACACTAGGTTTCTAGTTGTACGATGTGATACGTAGTATCTCAGAATGTTATGGAATAAATTAATAAAAAACTAGTTAATAAAGCATGAAATTTTCTTTTTTTGGTTAGTTAAGAGGAAAATAAATGAGTTGAGAAATGAAAATTCTAATGGATACCTAAAATTTGGTTGGGAATTAGAGAGAATTTGTGACTTATGTTTTGATAATTACCTTTTTAGGTAATTAAATTTGGTCATTTCAAGAGTTGTTTATTTTTAGAGAATTAATAAAAAATTCATGTATTCTTGCAATCTTATTTTTATGTATCCTTTATATTTTTTCCTTGAGATTTCAATATGCACTCAACCCTAGTAGTTAATTACTTGCAAAAAAACCCCATTTTTTACACGGGATAGTGTATTTCCCCAAAAAACCAAGTGGGTGGATGGATGGCTTGCCCCCTTCTCTTCCATGATCCCTATTCTAATTGGTGGTATCCTAAAATTATCTGGGCATGTTGTGGATTGTGATTTATATGTATGTGTGGGAAGGTTGTTCATTACTAGGTTTTTTTTGATAGAAATGTGTTGAGAATTCCTAGGTGTTTTTGGGATTATATGTGTTACTCATTTCTAACTATCTTTAGGATGATATACGCCTTGTTGCCCATGTCTTTATAGGTGAGATGTGATGTGGTTTGTGAAGAACATGGGTTTAAAGGTAATATGTAATTTGAGTTTTGATGAAAAGATGACTTAGGTTGTGATGTGATGTGGTTTTTGAGTCTTAGGTCACTCTATGAAAGATATAGTTTGGTTTTTGGGGTCTAGGCTTGTGTGGGTGGTTAGTGATTTTATACTTTTGGAAGAGGTGGAGTGAAAAGATGTTTTGCATTAGGAATGATTAGATAACTTGTGGGATGTTTTGGGGGGTACAATGTCATCGATGTGAAATATATTACCTTACATTACATGAATTATTTTGTGAGAATGCCTTTGTGAGGATAGGATAGTTATTATACATGTTAGGTGTTGTTGGGTTCTAAAATTTTCTCATGGGAGCATTAGTTTGTTTCCCTGATAATTATAGGAGAGGATTTCATTATCCTAGTGAGTATATATTCATTATAACACTACTTATGTAAAACACCATTCATGTTTTCAAGAGGATTAAATTGACCCTATAAGACATAAAAAGCTCATGCTTTGGGATAGATTTTGAGTCACAACATTATCTTTACTTTTGGTACATTACAATGTATTTTTATAGAACTTGTACTAGTTCCTTTTTATGCATGCATACAAGTTTTTCATTGGAATTATTATATATATGAAATGGATTTGTTTTGTGGATTATCCATCATAACTCCCAATATTGTTAATAAATATAAGACAATGCCTTCAATATTGTGTGACATTTATACCCTCGGTTCTAGTTGCTGATCGGTGGCCTACTAGTAGCAGGACTCGAGGGAAATTCTCTCCTTTTTTCACTACCAGCCTAGGTGGGGTATCTTTAGAGGGAGGGGTAATGACATAAACCTCATAAAGTGAATCTACTAATTAGTACATGTAATGGATGATCTTTTTAATATTGATATACTTTATATGACATATGAATGGAAAGATAAGTAAATTGGTAAGAAGATGAATCATGTTTATTGATTATAGATGGAAGTGGGATGATTAAAGTGATTATGTATTAGAATTCAGTGAATATGTGATATAAATACAGAAATATATAATGATTTATCATTATATGTTATTCAATAAGGATTTGAAAAAATATTATTAATGGTATTGATAGACCTTGAAATTTTTTAATTGAATTTTGGTATTTGAATTTTGGTATGATATCCCTTAATGTTACCATATTGATGATAAAGTGGTGTTTAGTTTAGATAATGAGGTGATTGATATACATAATATAAATTGTATAGTGTGGATCACCATGAAGCTAAAATATGATTTGTTGAAAAAGTGGTTTTATTACCATTGATAAATTTTATGTCATTATTGGATCATTAATGTATGTTCAATAATCTATATATTTATTCATGGAATGATGAATGTCTCTTTTTATTGATGATATATAGATTTTCATCTTATTATTGTTGTTCAAGAGAATATTGGACCATGTAATTAAAATATGTAGAATGTGTCCATTAATATATGATAAATTATATTTATAGTATTAATGTTATAATTATTTTAGAAATGTAGTATGATATATAAATTAAAAACATTAGAAGTGTCACAAGGATAAACATATATATATTTTTTCAAGATGATATCTAGATGAAGTTTTAGAGAATAATGTATTAGATCACTATATAAAAAATAATCCATATTGGATAAAAAATTGTTACATTATTTTATCTAGAGAAATAATTAATGACTTCTCATTCATTTATGGATCTTATTTTGTACTTACAAAACAAAAAATCCTCCATTGGATTAAAATAAGTTATTGAGATTGATTATGGGAGACCTAATGAATGTGATTGAACCTATGACTAAAAAATATATCATGTAAATAAATATTAAAATGTTCTAGAATGATAAAAAACGTAATTAACCTACATTTAGAAAATCACACTGACATAATATATTTTCATGTTATCATAATTTTTGATGATATCAATTAACATTTTAATATATGATATGTTTGTATAATTTTAATCATTGACATTATATGGATCACCCAAATTATTTTGATCATTGTTCTGTACCACTCTTCATTATTATTTGGATGATATTTTTCTCTACTATGTCTCTGATTTCACTTCCCACATTTACTAGACTATTTGGGATGCTACTATTTTTTATTCTAGATTACATTCACAAATACCTTCTTATTTATCCAAATAATTATTTATTAATCATTTTTATGATTTGGGTTTCATTTATGTAATTTTAAAAGGATAATACATTGATGATCGGGATTAATTTTATTCATTAAATTCAATTTATGATGGGTATAATGTAACTTTGAAATACTTTGTTGAAATATTGTTTTCAATTAACTTTAATATTAATTATATTATTTATTACATGAGATGATTATTTTATTCTGAGTTACATGAATTAAAATGTGTTGACGAAAAATGATATAATATTAAAATAGAATAACATGCCAGTTATCGCTCCCCCCCCCGAAGGGGGAGGATCACTCACTTCTGCATATTGGATCACCCCTAATGTCTTTCATCCCATTTTTGAATCCCAATTTCATTCCTTATTTCCATAATATTTCTCTTCCACAAATTTTATTGAATGCTTCAAAGGGATCCCACAATTGTGGATCTATTATTTAGAATTCACTAAGGCGTCCTCTCTTCTTCATCTGACCTTTATTGTGTGCTTTATGTGTCGTCATCATCAGTAGATCTCTTCTACCATTGGATCAATGAAGCATGTGTCCTGTAATAGGGAGAAACGGTAGTGCTACTAGACTTCAAACATATCATGATTCATTTTTCTTATGAATAAGGCATGATTCTCTCCTGGTCGAGCACACCTTGAATTTATGCTGGTTCACTCTTTTTTCTCATTAAATGGTCATACGAATTTCATATGCAATGACATTAATATGAAATGGTAGATTGGTTATGTATTTAAGATCATCAAATTACCTATAAAAACTATTTATTATTCATATGAAAAATAACATGGTTTGGTTCTATATCTTTTTGGGTAGTTGGAAAATGATGGTGTGCCATCAGATCTTATTGAGGGTTTGTGTTGATGTTGATGTATCTGAGGCACCGATCGAGTAATTGTGCATTTTTGTGGGGGAGGAGATCTGTTACAAGCATTGCATTATGTTTGAATCATGTTATGAGTACTATTATTTTTTCATGAAACCGTGGTATAACATGGAAGTTTGCAGAAGTAGGGGTTAAGACACTTGGGTGATAATAATGTTTATGAGAATCAAGACTCATTTGGACCTATTGTTGGGTGTAGCAAGCTGCTAGATATGAATTGAACGGTTGAAATTGTGGGAGGTGAAGGTTCTATGCATTATTGTACTATATTTGAATCAGCTATGAATAAATAGGTAATCATGTTTCCCTCTGAACTGAGTGTTGAGGAAATCATTAGTAGGTTGATATGAGATTTATCAGACTTTTTAGGAACTTATGATGTTTATGGGGATACAAATCTATGTGATATGGTTGATGAAAATATTCAAATACAGAATCATGGTATTGATCAAATTTAGGTTTACGATGGATTTTTAATTTGAAATACACAAGCAGGGAGTGATTCCCCCAATACTGGTTTGGCCTTGGATAATGATGCTAAACATAATGATGTGAAGGCCCATTTGGGTATGATTAAGGTAGATGTGGAATGGAATGTAGACCGTAGTGACCAAGACATTGGAGAGAATACTATATTCTTCATATTATAGAATAATTTATCTATTTGTTTCCCAGACCCTCCTCATTAGGGTCCCACAGGTGTAAGTGTGAAGGAGAATGAGAATACTACCAAGGATGGAGGATGGATTGTTCCAAAAATGGTACATCATAAGGGATGGTGGGACACTAGGTCATAGTCCATAGTCACAACCTAGAGAATATTTGAAACAATGATCACTTTTTAGGTTTGGAGGGTTTGACTGAATATCAAGAAAAGGATTGTGAAGTTGAAATAATTGGTGGGATAGAGATGAATGACTAGTCAACAAGGAATAAGTAAAAAAGGGAAAAATTATTACTCATACCACCCAAAACCAATGGATTCATGATCAGAAAAAAAATAAATCCATGGAGAGGGAATTGATTTGTGTATCTAGAGATAGTTTATAGAACAATTATAGAGAAGTAATGGTCGATGTTGTAGAGGATAGTGTAGACATGCCTGGTGTGGAGATGGTATCTAATTTGAAATCACTGTAATTTCATGTCCATTAAAAAGAAAAAATAGTGAAGGAGTTTCATTATATTAATTCTACTCACTGAGAGGAAGATAAGATGATGGAATGAAAAATTCTTGGGGATTATAATTGTGAGAAAGGATAATGGATCAAAAAATAGGACCTTATACTGATGAGTGGTTTTAATGAAGGGAATCTCGGTTTGGAAGACTATTATATAACTTGGGACAAGTTATTGGATCACGTTGTTGGATTTATTATCAATGATACAGATCCATAGGTGCACTCTATCTCAACGAAACTCATTAGAGAGGAATCATCTAACAAACTTATGTTCTGTTTCAATAACATTATGACAACATTTGATGGTTGTCCTCCCAGTTGAGATTTTTTTATCTCTCACATTTTCGTAAATTTGTTTTAATAAAATATTTATTTTTCAGTCAATCATGTATAAAAAATTATTTTTTTAGTGAAAAATTATGTAAAAATATAAGTTAAAATATTTTAAAAGAAATGAATTAATTTTCAGAAGAAATATTTTTATTATAAAAAAATGTTTTACATCATATAATTTTTAAAAACCAAATTTGGTGACTTATTTTAATGATATGTATATATTATAAGTTCAATGAAATATTTAAATTAAAATTTTTTTCTTTCTAGACAATTGGTAATATAAAAGCAATTTTTATGATTTAAAACTACATTTTTATAAAATTCATTTCTCTATTATTTTTGTGCTATTATTTAAAAAACATAAATTTAAAATATTTATTTATTATTAGAATTTAAATTGTTAAATTTATAACATGAAATTTATCTTATGTTGAATTGTGAATAATGTTTTTGAAAAGATTCATATTTGATTAATACTTAAAATAATAAATTTTTATTGAAAACTGTCTTTTCGGTTACATTATATATATTGTTACATTATTTATCATATTATATTATATAAAATTTATTCGAATAGAAATAAATAAAAAAATTGATTCATTGTAATTTATTTCATTTTAAAATATGTTATTGAAACTTGGTAAACATCAGAAAAAATTATATTAGGAACCTCGCATTCTAGTCGCATGTGTGAGATGAATTTAAAATTAATTTTTTCAAATAATGAGAATGAAATTTTTTGAAAACTATTCTAATTTAATAATAAAAGTAAATTATATAATATGATAAGTTCAACTTAATTTTTGACCATAATCAAATGTAGAATTATTAAAAACATAATCAGGGTTAGGAAAAAAATCGGTTTACTCAGGGATATAATAAAAATATAAGGGTAAATAATAACAAAAAAACTTGTCCAAAAAATTTTTGTGTCTATATTTATAAATTATATTGTCAAATTTGTGAATTTATAAAATTTTGGAACCTTTAGTCGTGTGAAAAAACTGAGTATCAATGCAACTTTTCAAAAATTTCATGTGTTCTACTCACCTTACTTGATAAGGGCCTCCCACTCCCATAACTATTTAAAAACATAAAACTATATTGGATAAAAACATAAATTCCCAAATACATCCCAAAAATCTCATGTATCAACCTATAAGACATACTTTTTTATCAAATTCATCCTAATAAGTCTATTAATTAGATCCAATTGAGAATACTTGAAGAACAAATATTGTCGTTCAATGATTATTTTTATATTTATTATTCCATCTCCTTCTATTATAATATAAAATTTATTATAAAATAACACCATTATATTAAATATAAAAATATTTTGATATATTAATGGAAAGTCCTTCAATCGTCTCTACTTCTACCAAATGTGTTATGAAATCATCTTGTGTGTGTACAAAACACAACTACCTCACAAAGTGCTATTATTCGTATAATAAACCTGAAATTTATTACAATATTAAACATGACTTATTTCAAAAAATTGAACTTAAGAAAACTATGAGGTTCATGAGGTATAGTGTATTAGGAAATTTGGAACATTACATGAAAGGTGAGAAATAAAATAAAACATATCTATTGAAAAATTCCTTTACATGACCAAAACATTCCATTCTTCTTACAATTGCATGGGATATCATAAGGACATAAATAAGAAAATGGTGATCTATAAAACCCAATAAGTAAGTAGAAAAGTAATAAACTTAAAAATAAAATACATTCTAGGCAAAAGGTATATCAATGGAGCATAATAGATACATGAACATAAAGGCATAATAGAACATGATTATCAAAATATGGAGATGTGGCAATATATTTCATCATGATATTAGCATGATCCAATGATTTTTGCATAAGGATCATGAGTAAAACCACTTTTAATTAGAATTATAATGATTAAACCATCATTTAACTAGATTTATCATGTTACCAATCTTTACCCAATGCATTGGAGCACTATCAGGACAGACCCTTCTTAATAATTTCATTTCATGCGTAAGTGTGCCACATGGATCATATAACATGGAATCATTCAACATGATAATTTATTACATGATAAAGTAATGTAGAATAAATACATGAAATTCTATAATCAATATGTATATGTCGATAAAGTTGAATACCCTTGATAGATAAACGGGAATGGTATTCACTACATGATGATTTTGGAGTGGGAAATTGTGGTTCAATTTCAGTAGCATAATGACATGAAATCAAAATTCATAAAAATGGTTGATTAGAGAGAAAGGGGTATCTAATAATATTTACATGAAATTTAAAGTAAGTGTGTAATAAAGATACATTTACAAAAACAAGTAATTTTTAAATAGAAGGCGTAACATTATAAAAAAACATAAAGAAAGAGGAGAAATAGAACAACTATTACATAATTTTAGAATTGTAAAAGGTGTATATGGGATGGAATAATGAAATATAAAGAGTTATGTAATCATTAAAAAATAATTAGGGATGTATCAAGGAGGTTTGGAATCATACCCCAACATTAGTAATTGAACAATAAAAATGGATAACAACATTTTGAAGTTTTGACAAAAATGAGAACGGACGAAATCCCTTACATGGATGTGTGATCCCAAAGGCTTGTGAGAGGCTTGAGAAAGAATTCATGGGATCTTGGGGAACATTAGGATGATTATATAGTGAGTTTGAAAGAGAGTGGTCGAGCTCCAAATGGATTGAGTGAAGAGGAATGGTAGATTGATCAGGTTAATATAGGAAATGAGATGGAATTCTTTATTATTTAGATTTTAGAAAATAATCATTAAACTAATCAAAACCACAAACCATACCTTTTATATTACCATGGTGTAATGAAAAAGCCAAGTGGAAAACATTATTTTTTATGTCCAATGTCTGATCTTTATAAAATATTTGGATTTCTTAGGTGTATGTGAGTCTCACTCTAAAGAAAATCGTGTTAATAATATTAAATATTTTATAAGTCCTGGAGGGTCTAGTAGGGAACCATAAAATTAATAAAACAAATATAAAATTACATAATTTTAAAGTTAAACCAAATTTGGTCCTAAAATTTATTTTATTTCATTTTATTAAATCACTTTTGGATCATTATGACTTCATAAAACATAGTATATATTTAATTGGTATTTTATTTTTACCCAAAATTTCATTATAATCGAAAATTATAAATTATTTACCATTAGATAATACTGATATCCTGAATCAAAAATTTATATTCATTTTATATTTAAAATTATATATATATATATATTTTTTATATTTAAAATAATAATCGACATTTATTATAAATTAATGGGTTTTGAGAAAAAATATCTTTCAAACTATAATAAAAATTTCAATTTTATTCATCATAATTATAAAATCATTTATATTTAATAAAAAGTAATTTAGTAATATTATTTTTTAAAAAAATTATTTAATTAAAAAATCTATTAATTCATCAAAATAGATTTCATAATTGAATTTAAATGTTAAATAAAAATACTATTTATTCTTTTAAAACCCACTTAAAAGGTAACAATAATAAAATGAGTGTATATTACTTATTCAATACAAAAATAAATCACAGAATCATAGTGCTAGGGTTTTTTTACATAATCCTTTATATCACCCATAAAATACCGGAGGGTAAGGTGTGCGATGATGAAAACAATTGCGGTGGCTTGGATAACATTTTTGAAGTAGAAATTTCTATGAACTTCCACTTCTCCTGTAGGCGGTTCCGTTCAAGCTTAACTTGTTGAAGCTTGGCTAGAGTTTGGTCAAGAGGGAATCCTAGTGATGCTACCCCTTTTTCGAGCTTTGACAAATAGGATTTATATTATGAAATTATATTAGATGAGGCCCTCACTTCCTTTTTCTGAGTAAATTGGATTGTTTAATGTCTTATATTTATAATAATCATGTGTTCATCGTTCAATGAGTATATTTGAAACGGAAATAGTTATTTACAGTATTTGAAAAAAAAACCATGGAAGTTCATATGTTGTATATAACCATTTTAGATAATAATTTTAATTTGATCAAGAAAAATTTTCATTTATAAAATTTTGGGTCGATAGAATCTTCCCTAATTATTAATTTTTTCCCTAGAAATTTCCTTTTCCAAAGCTAAAATAGATGAGGGTAACTCTACATCATCACTTCCTCTGATTCCCACGTTGCGTCTCTAAACTTGTTGTTTCACCACAACACCCTGACAGAAAGCATTATCTTATTTCATTGAACTTTTTCCCAAGGATCTATGATCTTAACCTACTTGTGTTCATATGTGTAACATCCCGATTCCAGAATCCATCTAGAGGTGCCTCGTACCGGTTTGGTAACACGGCCTCAAGAGAATTTACCCAAACCCAAGAGGCTGCCGACTATCAGTGAATCCCTTAGTGCGAAGGTGGGGAAACTATGACCACATTGGAAGAGTAATGAAACATAAATAACCAAATAACAATAGTGAAAGTAGTAATAATACCATACAATAGGAAATAGCAGAAGACTGAAAGTAATCAACAAATATAGTACATATATAAATGATACAGGATGCATATTTCCAAGAAAGCATCATAACAAGTCACAATATTGGAATACAGTACCAAACCAAAGTACCAAAGAAAAGCATGTAAACAACTACACATCATCACAAGCCATAGCATGGTCCAATTCTCCACATCTCTGTAGATATCAAGTACCTGAAGTAGAAAGGTAATTTCCCTTATCTATACCTACGATAATATAATCTATTTAGGCCCAAAGCATTACCCAAACGGTGTGTCAGAATAATCCCAATAGGAATCCACCCAATGATATATGCCGAACAGTCTGTGAATATATATGATAGTGAATAAGAAAAATGAAGCCGTAAAAAAGGATGTACACAAAAGTAAACAATCATATATTTCAATTTCATTAATTTTTAAATATATAGAAAGATTTTATTCTAATACAAGTATGCCTCTAGGAATTACTCACAGTCTATCCCCACTGGTTTAACCTATGTTACATAAGAAACCCTATATGAATTACTCATAGTTTAACCCCTTTGGTTCAAATTTAGAAAAGACTCTCTGTGGATGAACACACTCTCAGTTCCACCTATGGTATTTTATAAGTAAACTACAAACACTTTGGGAAATCAGTTAATGTCCAATTCCCCCTATGGTCTCACATGGGGAACTACTGACACTCTGAGGGAGAACTTACATCCTTCCCCCCTATGGTCTCACAATGTAATGTAAACAGACACTCTAGAGAATCCCTCAGTGTCCATTATCCCTATGCTCTACTAAACTAGGATCTCAAAACCTGGTTTAAAAGATCACACAAAAATGGTATACGACAACCAAAGTATACCTCAAGAGCTATGTGGCTAAATATTCTAGAGAATATCTCAACATGTCAAATAAAATCACTCCATCCTAAAAAAATTAGGCATGGTAAACAAAAAAACATAACAAGAAAATCTAGACCAAATGGTCAAAATCAAGAAAACACGGTAAACACATCCTTAACAGGGTAAAATAACCCAATTTACAACCATAAATCAACTACAGAAGTACACAAGTTATAGAAGGCCATAATAGGTCTAAAAACCCTTATCACACAATACACACAACATGGGTATTGGGAACTTTGGCACATATAACTCAAGGAATAAATATATAAATTCACAAACCAACGACCTCAGTGTTGAACAGATTATATATGTGATCCACAAGACATGAAACTACCTAGAATGATATATATCTACAAAAATGTCAAAAATGTTCAACCAATGATCACTCGCGAATGAAGGGGAATCAATGAACCTATCTCAAGAAGAAGGAAGATTTTACAATTGCGATTCTAACGTAATAGACGACGGTCGATTCAGATAACAGATGTCGAATCAGGGGATCAGAGAAGAATCACTAGCCAAAGACACTCCTAGATGAGCCATACCTAGACGAAGGGTGTTTTTCAATTAGACGTGACCCTGGTCTGTTTAATGAAATAAAAATAAAGTACCCAGTTTGTATTTTAAATGTACATGGTGTGTACTTGAATTTATCGATCCCCCTTTAGGTGTTCAGTAGGTCACCCCACACGGCCAGTATATGGTCACCCACAACAACTATGTACATGATGTGTTCATATAAGTACACGACGTGTACTCCTGAAATTTCCTGATTCTCCCATATTCCTCAAAACCACCAAAAAACAGGATTCATAGATTAAACGAAGATCGGAGTTCATACAATCATCCTCCCTTATTGAAATTCATCCTTTAATTTCCCTATAAAGTTGTGGTAGAAGAGGAATCCTCAAACAACTCTGGCCACTGCGATCGTACATCATCCTAACTCTCACAATCTCATCATGTACTCACCCATGTTTCCATAGCACTCGTAATAGAGGAATAGGCCATCCATTGAGAACCTTCACACTGCGATCAACAATCTGGATAGGATGCTCCATGAAAAATGTTCCCACCTCTAGCTTAACCTCCTCAGGTTGAAAGGCATGAGACATGTCTGAGAGGTAACTCTGTAGCTGAGAAACGTGAAAAACGCCGTGCATTTCCCAGTACCTCTAAGGTAACATCATCCAATAGGAAACCGACCCAACCCTTTCCAAAACCTTTAATAGTCTGACGTACCTCAACGATTGATTACCCTTTCTGCTAATTATCATGTGTCCCAACCTCGGTGGGACATGCTAGAAAACCTGATCTCCAACCTCAAACTCTAGGGGTCATCTCTGTCAATCAACATAAGACTTATATCGTGACTATACAGTATCCATCCGCTTTCAAATCAACGATATCTACTTTCTGGTATTATAGAATAGATGAGGTCCCTTCATAGCTGCCACTCACACCTCCACCCAACATATGGGTGACCGTCATGGCCTACCATACAAAGCCTTATAAGGTTCCATCTGTATAGTTTTTTTAAAACTATTACTGTATCAATACTATAAAAAATGGTATGTGCTTCTCCCAAAAATCTCCAAAATCCATAATGCATGCTAGAAGCTTATCCTCAAGCACCCAAATCATTTGCTCGAACATGCCATCTGTTTGGGGGTGGTAAGCCATACTCAGAAGTACCTGTATACCCAAAACCCTTTGTAGTCCCTTCCTGACCGGAGAAGTAAAACATACATCCCTGTATGAACTAATAGAGTGTGGAACCCCATTTAATTGTACAATATCTTGGATGTACAACCATCACAGCTCTTCAAAATTGAAGATCTACTTGATTGGAATAAAGTGTGAATCATTCCTGAGTCTATCAATGACAACCCACACTACATCATTCTCTTGAGGTGACCTTGGAAAACGTGTCACAAAATCCATCGTGACATCATTCAACTTACATTCAGAAATGGGTAACTACTACCAATTCCCTACTGGCCACTAATGTTTTTCCTTCACCTACTGACATATGGAACACTTCATGAAAAAACTAGCAACATATCTCTTCATACCTAGACACAAATACAGATGGTGTAGATCATGATACATATTGGTGACACCAGGATGAAATTGTGAAACTGTGGAATGAAGGCCCCACATCAGCACCTTGCGCATGTCTATTGACGCCCTTACACATCCCTGAAATCGTAAGATCTTATCATCTCATATGATCCATCTAGAAAAAGGGTCCTCTCTTGACACACTTTCTCATAGGATGAGTTCTTCAGAATCTGATAGCTGTCTCATTCGCACTCAATCAAGTAGAGTAGAGTTAACATCCATAGTAGAAAGAAATTCTTACCTCTATCTTCCATGCACATCCAATTACTTCTCATAGAATAGATCCATGTGTTGCCACTCACTACTGTCCTCCTGAACTACCTATATTTGTGTCCTCTTTCTCATCACATCAGCTACTTCATTTCCTTTACAATGCGTATAGGCATGCTCAATGTCAAAGAACTGAAGGTACTCAACCCATCTTCACTGTCTCAGATTCAGATCACATTGAGTAATGATATACTTCAGACTTTTTTGGTCGGTGAAAACCAAAAAATGCTCTCCCAAATGATAATGTATCCAAAAGAATAATGCATAAAAAATAGCCAACTCGAGATATTGTGTCAGGTAGTTCCTCTCATGTGGCCTCAACTGTCGAAACTCGTACACAACGACTCCTTCTCCCCGCATAAGCACATATTCCAGCATGATACATGATGAATCCAAGTACACAATATAGCTCTTACCAGGATCTATAAATACTAGTATCAGTGCTTATTTTAATCTCCCTTTCAGCTCTTGATTGGATAAATCACAAGAATATGACCACAAGTACTTCACACCCTTCTTAGTTAGGCCCATCAGTGGCACCACTAAGTGTAAGAAGTCCTTTATGAAACATATTTAGTAACCATTCATCCCTATAAAATCATGCACCTCAATGATTTTATTTGACTTCTCCTAGGGAACTATAGCTCTCACTTTCTATGGGTCTACTGATACTTCTGTCTTTGAGATAAAATGACCTAATAAGTGAATATGCTCCATCCAAAAGTAGAATTTTGATCTCTTATCTTATAAGTAATGCTATCTCAGTGTACTCAAAATGATCTAAAGATTTGTGTCATGGCCGTATCTAGTGTGAGAGTACACCAAGATATCATCCACAAAGGCCACCATGAAATAATCCAAGTATTGGTGGAATACCCAATTCAACAGTGCCATGAAAACTGCAGGTTCGTTCATGAGACCAAAGGGAATAACCACATAATCATATAGACCATACCTACTCTGAAAGACAGTAAGAGGTATATCAGATGGTCTAACGTGCAACTGATGATAACTAGATCTCTAGTCAATCTTTGAGAACACCCAAGCTCCTAAAAACTGATTAGAGATATCATCAATCCTCAGAAAGGGATATCATTTCTTGACCATCAACTGGTTCAGATTTCGATAATCCAAATCATGTCCGAGGGTATCGTCCGCATTCATCTCAAACAGGACAGGGAAACCCCAAGAAGAAGTTCTAGGATAGATGAATCTCTTTTCCTGCAACAACTCCAACTATTTCTTGATCTCCTATAACTCTAGTGTAGCCATCATATATAGAGGAATTGACACTGGTTCCCCTCTATGAACATTCTCTATAGAAAAGTCTATCTCTCTCTCTAGAGACAAATAGGAAATTTCCACAGGAAAGACATCTATGAAATGATCCACCACTGTAGGAAAGTCCATCTATGATGTCCCGTAGTAATAT
Source organism: Viscum album (assembly GCA_963277665.1). Lineage (NCBI taxonomy): Eukaryota > Viridiplantae > Streptophyta > Magnoliopsida > Santalales > Viscaceae > Viscum > Viscum album. Next base: position 1,614,898,966 of record OY728137.1, on the reverse strand, counting down.
AGATAAATACTAGAAATCTGGGTTATATCTCCTACAATCTCATGATGCTTGGGTGATTTTATGATTGCATGGAAATCACATTCTCTATTTTGAATAAAAATTTCACCCTATGTTGATGCGAAATTCACCCTATGGTGATAGCAGTCAACAACTGTCAAGAATGGAAATAACCAGTCCATTCCCAGAATAACATCATAGCCCATCATCTGTATTACACAGAGGTCCCAATAGAATTAACACCCACAAACCACAATAAGTCACTCCATGCACTATTGTACACTAGCCATTCATTCCCCCAACAGAGTGTATAGAGTCAAGACATAAGAATAAGTAAAGATACATAGAACGAGTATCTCCCCAATAAAAATAGATATGAAACTATAGGAAGCCCTTGAAACTCTACATGAACCTCATAAATCCCTCTCATAACTGTGGATCATCACATGAATCCTTGATAACGATTGGTGCCAAGACTTGCAATACAAGAAGATCTACTAGTAGTCTCTGAACTTCCATGTTCGGTGTCTAATCACTACCATGTAACTAGCATACAACGGGAGGATTTCTTGGTCACTTGACTCTACATGGTCTGGTACACACCTTAGTTCCAGACTTTAGAGGACTGAATCCTAGATGTTTAATAAGAGAAAATTAGAAAGAAATCATTAATTATTTTTCAAACATGGATAAACAACATGCATAACCCATACACGGTGGGATATTGTAAGACTTCAAATGGGTGTGTACTTCTTCCAAAACAGGTTGTGTAACACCCCATACACACGATGTGTTCACCCAAGACCCGTTGTGTACTTGATTTGTTTCCCCTACCCACGTCCATCTACACGACGAACCCACACGGTTCTCCTAGGATAAGACTACACATTGTGTTTGTCCCATACACAATGTGTACCTCATAGGATTCAACTACATGTGTTGTTAGTCACACTAGTGGACACACTACTGACTCTACAGGATGTGTTTATGCTAGACACGATGTGTACTAGAAGGATTCCATAGCCCCGTGTTTTTCATTACACGATTAGATACAAGGGTTATAGTACATGACATGTTCAAGAATGAACCAATGTGTACAACCTATGTTTTATCCATTAGTGTCGTTAATCCCATGGCTAGACACATGGTCTTAACATGCGGCATGTACCTAAGGTACACGGCGTGTTCCACAAATGATTTCTCGACCCCGTGTCTCTATCGACATAGCAAGTGACATAGTTAGGGACTGCACAATGTGTACATGTAGTATAAAGAGTGTATATAAGAAAAACATTTCTCTCTAAAACATAAGGATACATGGAATGTATCTATCATTAGACACATTATATTCTGGGTTTTTTAGGACATAAAGCCTCAAAAACAACTATGAACCCCAGAAAACACTAAAAACAAACATTAAAGTGCAAAATTGGGATCTGTGAGGGCCCATAATCCTCTCAAATCAAATATTTTCATTTTCTACAAGTCATATAAAAATATAACAGAGATATGGTCCAAAAAATTCAGATACATGAGGGCCAATAACACCTCAAGAACCATTGTTTTGCGTTCATTAAAAGGAAACCTTACACATTCCAATACCCTATCAAATTTTAGTTATTCTATCAAGGCACCTATCACAACAACATGAATATATAGTAAAACATCTATCACAACAATATGAAATTTGTAATGCTCCCTAAATGGCCTTGCAAGAATTCATTACATGTGATCTCTAGTATGTTGTAATATAATGCATGAGATGGAATGCCCTCATATCATGAGGCTGAAATAGAAATAGAATGTCAATAATATCATCAATAACATCAAAAAACTTGTGAATCACCCAATGGTGAAATAAAATCAACTATAATAATTGAAAACCATAAATATAGCAATATATTAGGTAAATAAGATTTTCAATGTACATGGGTTAGCTAATCATAGGAACAACTTGTAACGAAGTACTTATTCTTTCCTATCCCAAGGTATAGGTTCCAAACAGTATGTCATGAAGAAAACAATTCCTATGATACCACTTTGTAACATCCCGATTCTGGAAGCTCCTCTTGGGTGCCCCATACCTTGTGGTTAACATGGACCTCAAGAGCATTTCCCAAAATGCAAGAGGCTTCCAACATGAATCAAGGGCCTTGGGCGTGATAGTAGGGAAACTATTCCCTCATTGTCCATGTAATACTGCAGAAAGAAACAAATAACAATAAAGGAAGCAGTAATAATACCATTCAACAAGAAATAGAGGAAGAGTAAAAGTAATCATCAACTTTAGAACATATATAAATGATGCGGGATACATATGTCATGGAAAGTAGCCAAACATGTCACAATTATAGAATGAAGTTCAAAACCAAAGTACAATAGAAATGCAAGTAAATAGCTCCATAGCATCACAAGACTCATCTTGGTTCCATGCTCTCCATCTCTACAGCAATCAAGTACCTGAAGTAGAAGGGTACATTAGCATATCTATGCCTACAACAATTTAATCTTTTTGGGCCCAAAAGCATGACCCAAACATGGTTTGAGATGAATCCCAGTAGGAAACCACCCAATGATCTATTCCTAACAATCAGTAAATATATATGGATGGAAATAAGTGAAATGAATCTTTAAACATGGAAGTACTCAAAAATAAAAAATTCTACAATTCGATTTCATTCATTTTCAAATACCATGAAAGCATTTAATTAAATAAAAGTAACCCATGGTTAAGTACCTACAATCTATCCCCTCTAGTCCAACCTATCAAGAATAACAAACCCTCTTGGAAGTACTCACAATTTAACCCCTCTTGTTCATCATTAGAAATGACTCTCTATAGAAACAGTCTCCATCAATTCCCCATGTGGCCTTTTATTGGTAAACTACAGACACTCTAGGTAAGTACTCAACGTTCAGTTCCTCCTATTGTCTCATAACGAGGGACTAAAAACACTCTGAGGGAGAACTTACATCCACCCCCGCCTATGGTCTCGAAAAGTAATGTAAAGAGACACTCTAGAGAATCCCTCAACGTCTATTCTCCCTATGGTCTACTACACCTGGTTACCAAATACTTGTCTTATCAATTGTTCACAAATGGTATATGGAAGACAATTTTTACCTCAAGAACTACTTGGTTAAACAATCTTCATCATATCACATCATGTTAAATAAAATCACTCAATCCTAACAATACACGGCATGGAAAACAATATTTCATAATAAGAAAAGCTACACCAAATGGTCAAAATCAAGAAAACATGGGAAACACATCCATATAAAGGTAAAATAAACCAATTTATAATTATTAATCCTCTACTCAAGCAGACAATGATTATAAGTCAATAATAGTGCTAAAAACTAGGATCACCCAATACCCTGAACAAGGGTATTGGGAAATGTTTCACATATAACACAATGAATAACTACATAAATTGACAAACCACCTACCTCGGCCTTTTACGGATGATATATGTTAACCTCGTGCCTTGAATTTCTCTAGAATGACATATATCTACAAAAACATCAAAAAAACATCAACCAAAGATAACTCATGAAAGAAGAAGAATCAAAGAACAATGCGCTAGAAGATGGAAGAGATTACTGTGGCGATTCCAGTGCAATAGACGACAATTGATTAAGAGAACAAATGGATATTTGGGGGCTCAAATAAGAATCATCGATCACAGATGCTCCTAGATGTGATAGAATGAGAAGTAAGTTGTTTGGTTGATTAGACGTGACCCAAGTCCCTTTAATGAAATAAAAAGAAAATAAATGACATGTCTTTTAAAAGTACACAACATGTACTTGAATTTATTGAGCCCCACATTAGATGGTCTCCAAGTCACACCACATCTCCATTTAGATAGCCATTAAACGGCCAGTAAATGGTTAGTCGTAGAAACAGAGTATAAAGAGTGTACTTATATGTACACAACGTGTACTCCAGAAATTTCTAGATTGTCCTCTTTTCCTCAAAAAACACCACAAAAAAAGATTCCTACCCGAAAAGAAGATCAAGATTCTGAAAATGTGAGAGGAAATTATCCTATGGTACCAAATCTAGATTGAGTACATTTGATGGTTCAGATGTGTACTTCCTCAAGTGTTGTACATGGAATTCATCATGTACTTGAGACATGTTCAGTGGGAGTGGTAGCTGGTGGGCCTATGCTCTAATGCGATCAAAGATATCGAAAGGGCTGATTTACCTTGGAATAAGCTTTTACTTCTTCCCAAATCTCATAAAACTCTTCAACAGGGATATGAATAGGAATACCATATCTCCAACATCAAACTGTAGGTGTCGTCCACAATTATCAGCATATCTATTTTTTTAACTCTGAGAAGCTTTATTGTGATGCTGGATGGTATTCACCTTCTCTACCATTTCACTGACCATTTATGGACCAAGTAGTTTCCACCCCAACGTCATCCCAACACAACAGTGTTATGCACAACTTCCAATAAAAGTATTTATAAGGAGCCATTTGGATTCTTTAGTGTAAACTATTATTGTAATAGAACTCAACTAGAGGAGGATGTTTATCACATTAATGTCTATTGAGCATGCCCACAACATGTACTCATGTGTTTGTATTTTCTTCCTATATTGTCCATTAGTTTGAGTATGATAAGCTGTATTGATGTTCATCTCAGTATTCGGAGCATGTTTGAGACTCTTCTAGAACATAGTTGTGAATCATGGATCTCGATTAGATACAATTAATAGTGTAACTCTATGCAACCTTACCACTTCGTAGATGGATATCCGTTCAAGTTGATCTAATGAGAAATCCTCTCAAATTACAATGAAGTGTGTAGTATTTGAAATATAATCCTCAAAAACCTATATATTATTATTTCCTTTGGATTTTTTTGAAAGTCTAGTGACTATGTCCTTAGTGATTTTCTCCCATTACCACATTGTTATGGGTAGTGGTTGCATCATCCCCATAGACTTCTACCTCTCACCCTTCACTTTCTAACATAATTTGTACTTTGACATATACTCAGCGCTCTCCTTCTTCATGTTATCCCATCAATAATGCTCTCAAATATCTTGATACAACTTTGTTTTTCTTGGGATAATGGAGAAATTAAGATTATGTGCATCATCCAAAAGATAATTCTTTACCTACAGATATTAGGGAACACATAGTCTAGGCCCAAATATCACAATTCCTTCTTAAATAACAATTAACTCCAAGGGTTTCCATTTTCAGATAGTTTCTACATTCTTCTTTAATCCCAAATCATCCATTTGATAATCATTTAACCTTCCCAAAAGATATTGTTGAGAAATCATTAATGAAAAAATTGATGAATTTCCCTTTATTATGATTCCCATGTCCATCTTCATCAAATCTATGAAGAATGGATCCCTTTACATTTTCAACAATGAAAGTGTTGAGGGATCCATTATACATAGAGAATCCAATAACTTGTTCTATTTCCCCAATTTGTAGTTAATTGATCATTAATTGTCTTTTATTATCTCTAAAAATCTTCGTTGAAATATATTTAGCTCTTTAAGTGTGAATATATGGTTGAGGATTTTGTGATCCATATATATTTTACACTTATCCCAAAAGAGGTAAATTCACAAAATTTTTAAAGAGAATATTACTACAACCAACACCAGATAACGTGTTGCATAGTTCTTCTCTTTAACATTTACTTTCATTGAAGAATAGGCAATGAAATTGTCATTTTGAATCAACACATAGTCCTAGGTCCTTATTCAAAGTATCACTAAATATAACAAAAAATTCTCCACTTTTGTGTAGTGTGAGAATGGATCATTGATAATCATCCTTTTCAACTACTTGAAGCTATGTTAGAATTCATCAATCCAAAAAAACATTATTCCATTCCGATTTTTCTTGGTAATAGGTTTTGAGAATAAAGTGAAATTTATCACAAACCTGTGATAATATCCATCAAACCTATAGCATCCCGCCTTTTTATAACATAAACTTTCATTACATTACACATAACTGAGGATCTTTAAGGTCTCGTGTCTTGGAAACCAGGAACAAAATACATGAAAGCAACATAAAGAATTCTTATTAAACACTTGAAAGGCTTCTCCTTAAGTTCATCCTAGGTTCATTACGGCATCTCATAACCTGGGGACATACATCAAAAGAAAGGGTGAGCAGGAGGCCCAGTAAGGGAAACAAGAGGAACATCTTACATGTGAACTTGATATACTTCAATAAGAACATGAAAAAAACTTTAAGGCATGAGAATGAAATCATGAGGCATTTCATAATAAAAACAAAATTTTTCATAACTTGAAGATGTGGCACATCATTTAACATAGACAATCATGAACATATCACCAAGGTCCATCCCCAAGGTGTCATTTGAAAATTACCAAGGTTATTCACCAAGGTATCGTGAAAATTGTAATCTCTAGTGGTTACATCATTACCCAATGCATTGGAGCGCTATCAGGGCGCACCCTTAAATTTTCCTTTATTATTATGTGAGCCACATATATCATCATCAAACATTTCATAAATAACCCATATCTCATAAAATAAATGGGTTTCATTTCATAATCATAACGTTTTAAAAACTGCTTTAAAGACATGATCTTTACGTCACATTAAACCCACAGAAAGGGAAAGAGGGTTTCATGTATGTAATTCCCAGAATTTAAAATAGAACATTTTGATATATATGTGAATACCCCTGTAGAAATAAGAGCTTTGAGTATTCACTTTATAACATAAAATAATTTTTAGAAAAGAGAGAGAGGCATTTTGAGACGAAAATTCTGCAGCATAACAACTATGTTACAAGGATTTAGAAAACATTGAGAAGAGAGTGGAAATGGGTCAAACATTCATAAAAGACCCATAAAACAGTAGAGGGAAAAAATATAAGAGATTTAAGAACATGATAATGAAATTTTAAAATATACCATATGAAATGAAGAACATGAAAGGAAGAAAAAAAAGATTTCTCTTGTGAGAATTCGGCAGCCTAACAGCGTCACTTAAACTTCAACAAAATTGAATTGACAAGGTCAAATAGGGTCTCTCATCATATGAACATAAGAGTCCAGTATGATAGATATAGAGATCATACCCCAACATAATATAAAGGAACTTTAATGAATTGACATGAAAGTAGAACTTCAAAACGAGAATGGTGAAGAACCACTTAAAAATTTGGCAGCCTAACGGCGCCACTTAAAGTTCAACAAAATACTGAATTGAAGAGATCAAATGGGTTCTCTCATAATATGAACATAAGAGTCCAGTATGATAGATATAGACATCATACCCCAACATAATAGAAAGGAACTTGAAAGAATTGACATGAAAGTAGAACTTCAAAACGAGAATGGTGAAGAACCACTTAAAAATTCGGCAGCCTAACGACGCCACTTAAACTTCAACAAAATAATGAATTGAAGAGATCAAATGGGGTATCTCATCATATGAACATAAGAGTATAGTATGATAGATATAGAGATCATACCCCAACATAACAAAAAGGAACTTGAAAGAATTGACATGAAAGTAGAACTTCAAAACGAGAAGGGTGAAGAACCACTTAAAATTTTGGCAGCCTAACGGCGACACTTAAAACTTCAAAATACTGAATTGAAGCGATCAAATGGGGTATCTCATCATATGATCATAAAAGATCAGTATGATAAATTTAGAGATAATAACCCAACATAATAAAAAAAGGAACATGAAATACTTTACATGAAAATAGATCTTGAAAAATGAGGAGGGAGAAAGAATCCGTTACAAAACTTTTGGCAGCCTAACAGCGCCACTTAAAACATCATAAAATGAAATAATGAGAGTAAGAGGGGATCTCTGATTATATGAACATAAAAAGGGAAGTAAGAGGAGTATAAAATAACATCCTCAAACATAAGAACATGGATTATAAAAGAATTGACATAAAAGAGATCACTTGAAAAGAAAGAGAGGGGTCGGATCCCTTACCTTAAAATGTGACTCTTGAAACTCAAAGGATTGGACCTTGAGGGCTTGGGGGCACCTTGGGAGGACTATTTGGATGGTAAGAAGACCATAACTTCGTTGGGGGAGAGTTGGGAGTGAAAACTAAAGGAGGAAAGGGTGGGTATTTATAGGGAAAGTGAGGGGACAAAGCATTAATGGCCAAGGGACACCTCACATGTGCTTTTCTCAAACCCATGTGCTCTCCCTTGGCATTTATCATGGAGTTAGGTCACATGGGGCCCCCAAAACAATAATTCATCACCCTTGGCCGGCCAACCATCAAAAGATCTCATGACATCATCATGACACCGTTATGATGTCATTAAACATACCGAAACCCTAAAACTATATTTTTACTATTCACTGAAAATTCAACTTTCTCAGAAAAATCCCAAAATTTCACATTAACCAAATATCAATGCTCTGATTTCAAAAATGAAATCCATTTTATAAAAATAATTTTCTAAATATTTTTAATTTAATTTTTAAATAAAAACACTATTCATTGAAAATTCATTTTTTTCAGAAAAATCCCCAAAAATTACCTTAAATAACATCGATGCTCTGAGTTCAAAAATAAAGTAATTTTTATAAAAATAATTTTCTAATTATTTTTAATTAAATTTTTAATTAAAAAAACTATTCATCCGAAAAAACTAATACTTGAATAATAATTTATGAAACCGTTATTTAACCATTTTATTGAATCACATTACTTAATCAAGGTGCCTAGATTATTTTAAAACATTCTTTAAGTGAGATTACTAATCCATTTGGTCACCTTACTAATCCTAAGCGTAAAATCACTATTCATAATTTACTATTCATCAAAAATTAAGTTGATCTTATTAGACTCCAAATTTTGTACTGAACATAATTGTAGAAGACCATTTTTTGAAAATCATTACACATTTTTAATTATATAAGGTTTACATAACCATTTTTAAAATATCCTTTTTCTAAAATTCATAAAAAATATGCATACTATATTTATCCGATCATTTCAAAATTCATAAACTTCATCATAAGAAGAAATCCCAATTTTTATTTAAAACAAGGATTACACAAGGTAGTTACGGTCTCGTTACATAGCCCCTTATAATACCAGCATAGGACCTAAGAGTAAGGTGTGCTAGGGTGATAGAAGCTTGGGGCGGCTCAGTCAACATTGCCCGAGTAATAATTTCTATTAGTTTGAACTTCTGACGAAGGCGATTCCGTTCCAGCTTCACATGATGAAGTTCAGCTTGGATTTGATCCAGAGAAAAGCCCAATGGTGCTACCTCCTTCCCAAGCTCTGTTAGATGGGCTTCGATCGGTCCAAGACTACTAGGTGAGGCCATCGAATCTTCTTTCTATAATAATTAACCAAGATTACTTATATTTAGAGACAATAATCAAAATATTTTGTTCACAACGGTTATATTGTCCGATGGTTATATAATAGTCAAAACCCACTGAACTCATTTTAATTAATATCATGTTTATCAAATAAAACATTTTTGTTTAGTATAAAAATAAAATAAAATAACACATGAAATTAGTAAACAAGATTTATTCAAAATTTCTGGTCGTTACAATCTTCCCCCCTTAAGAAATTGCGTCCTCGCAATTTTAAAAAAAAATTGGGCTTTAAAATTTCATTGAAAGTCCCACATCGGAAAAAGAGTCCATGACACCATTACTTTAAAAGAAAGAAAAGGAAGTACAAAGGCCACCCGAGTTTACTCATACTAGGATTCCATGTAGGAAACATGGACATGGAGGAGAAAACAAAGGGTCACGTCCTAAGGAGAGTGATAGAAAACATGATTAGGAGGGATTTAACCACCAGAAAATCCAAAAACTATGATGTGTGCAAGCGGTATTTGATTACCTAGTAGGAAACGTAAACCAACAACATTTTTGTTTTACGTTCCTTTTCATAACTTTGAGGAATTCATTTACAACCTAGAACAAAAACATAAGGAAATATATCTACCTTCATGTAGAGTTTCATCCTTTAATAAGTTTCTACCCAAAACTAATCTTTTCTCTAAACTATGAGCATTCAAAACTACTTGGTCTCATCAAAACACAAGAATCATCTTCTAGAGAATCACATAATCCACAAAAGATCAACTATCTATTTCTTCTATCTTTAAACATTATCCCAAAAACAGAAAGAGTAGGGTAAAAAAAACTCTTCAAAAATAAATAATCCAATAGGAATGGAAAATTCTTTTAAATCTTCAAGTTCCATGGTACTACCCAAAGTTCATCATAGTCCATTCCGTAAATAATGGTCCTTAAGATTCCTCAAAATAAACCAAACTAAGATTGAAACCCAAATACAAGAAATATTTGATAACATAGTCTTCCAAAATAAACTTCATTGTTCATCTCCAAACAACATCAACCACTTCTAACATCTTATAACAAAAGTAGCTAACCTAAACATATTTTACCCAAGATAGGTTAATCATTCCCGTAAGTAACCTAAATTACTATAAGTCCACCTTAAATTCATCGATTCTTCAAAATATAAGTCAACCTTACTCCTCAATGAAAATACCGTTGTAATCTATTTACCTCGATCATATACGGTCCCCAAAATAGTGAACGTCTTCCAAAATAAAAATCATATTTTAATCCCCTAATCATCTCTGTCATCTTAATACGGCAATCATAGAATTTCCTATCACATTGGTTGTTGAGACATGTTCTTCCATTTCCCTCCATTAACTAAGAAAAGAAACTATAATTAGGGGCTTAAATACTTAGCCAATAATCAAGAAAAGAAACTTAAAGCATATAAGGATTACTTGTAGTTGAAAAGTATACCCTAACTTGTGATCCCCTAGGTTCCCATCTAGGTTATCCATGATCATATATTCTTATGTGAATCTTCATTTTATATTATCTTTGTTCCTTTAACAATGGTTCATACTAAGCTTATGATTTTACCAAAGCATATCCCCTGGGAGTGTCGTAACCAAGAGTGCAGCAAGGCCCGTTTTCGTGTACCAGTTCCCGTTCGAGTCTAGCTCAAAGCGGTGTTTTCAGGTTTTACCCCTATGTACATCTGTGCCAGAGCCGCCTCTACCTGCTCGTATCCAGACAAGGATGTATTTGTTTGATAAACCACTTACTCAATACTTACCAAAATACCAGGAAGTTTTCCTATATTTAAAATTTTCTATAGGGTTCTTCCTAAAGTTTTTATATCCTAATTTCCACAAATAACTAAACCATATTTTGATACCAACTATAGCATCCCGCCTTTTTATAACATAAAATTTCATTACATTACACATAATTGAGGATCTTTAAGGTCTAGTGTCTTGGAAACCAGGAACAAAATACATGAAATCAACATAAAGCATTCTTCTTAAACACTTGAAAGGCTTCTCCTTAAGTTCATCCTAGGTTCATTACGGCATCTCATAACCTGGGGACATACATCAAAAGAAAGGGTGAGCAGGAGGCCCAGTAAGGGAAACAAGAGGAACATCTTACATGTGAACTTGATATACTTCAATAAGAACATGAAAAGAACTTTAAGGCATGAGAAAGAAATCATGAGGAATTTCGTAATAAAAACAACATTTTTCATAACTTGAAGATGTTTCTGCATCATTTAACATAGACAATCATGAAAATATCACCAAGGTCCATCCCCAAGGTGTCATTTGAAAATTACCAAGGTTATTCACCAAGGTATCGTGAAAATTGTAATCTCTAGTGGTTACATCATTACCCAATGCATTGGAGCGCTATCAGGGTGCACCCTTAAATTTGCCTTTATTATAATGTGAGCCACATATATCATCATCAAACATTTCATAAATAACCCATATAGCATAAAATAAATGGGTTTCATTTCATAATCATAACGTTTTAAAAACTGCTTTAAAGACATGATCTTTATGTCACATTAAACCCACAGAAAGGGAAAGAGGGTTTCATGTATGTAATTACCAGAATTTAAAATAGAACATTTTGATATATATGTGAATACCCCTGTAGAAATAAGAGCTTTGAGTATTCACTTTATAACATAAAATAATTTTTAGAAAAGAGAGAGAGGCATTTTGAGACGAAAATTCTGCAGCATAACGGCTATGTTACAAGGATTTAGAAAACATTGAGAAGAGAGGGGAAATGGGTCAAACATTCATAAATGACCCATAAAACAGTAGAGGGAAAAAATATAAGAGATTTAAGAACATGATAATTAAATTTTAAAATATACCGTATGAAATGAAGAACATGAAAGGAAGAAAAAAAAAGATTTCTCTTGTGAGAATTCGGCAGCCTAACGGCGTCACTTAAACATCAACAAAATTGAATTGACAAGGTCAAATAGGGTCTCTCATCATATGAACATAAGAGTCCAGTATGATAGATATAGAGATCATACCCCAACATAATATAAAGGAACTTTAAATAATTGACATGAAAGTAGAACTTCAAAACGAGAATGGTGAAGAACCACTTAAAAATTTGGCAGCCTAACGGCGCCACATAAAGTTCAACAAAATACTGAATTGAAGAGATCAAATGGGGTCTCTCATAATATGAACATATGAGTCCAGTATGATAGATATAGAGATCATACCCCAACATAATATAAAGTATCTTAAAAGAATTGACATGAAGGTAGAACTTCAAAACGAGAATGGTGAAGAACCACTTAAAAATTCGGCAGCCTAACGGCGCCACTTAAACTTCAACAAAATACTGAATTGAAGAGATCCAATGGGGTATCTCATCATATGAACATAAGAGTCCAGTATGATAGATATATAGATCATACCCCAACATAACAAAAAGGAACTTGAAAGAATTGACATGAAAGTAGAACTTCAAAACGAGAAGGGTGAAGAACCACTTAAAATTTTGGCAGCCTAAAGGCGCCACTTAAAACTTCAAAATACTGAATTGAAGCGATCAAATGGGGTATCTCATCATATGATCATAAAAGATCAGTATGATAAATTTAGAGATCATAACCCAACATAATAAAAAATGGAACATGAAATACTTTACATGAAAATAGATCTTGAAAAATGAGGAGGGAGAAAGAATCTGTTACAAAACATTCGGCAGCCTAACGACGCCACTTAAAACATCATAAAACGAAATAATGAGAGTAAGAGGGGATCTCTCATTATATGAATATAAAAAGGGAAGTAAGAGGAGTATAAAATATCATCCTCAAACATAAGAACATGGAGTATAAATGAATTGACATAAAAGAGATCACTTGAAAAGAAAGAGAGGGGTCGGATCCCTTACCTTAAAATGTGACTCTTGAAACTCAATGGATTGGACCTTGAGGGCTTGGGGGCACCTTGGGAGGACTCTTTGGAAGGTAAGAAGACCAGAACTTCGTTGGGGGAGAGTTTGGAGTGAAAACTAAAGGAGGAAAGGGTGGGTATTTATAGGGAAAGTGAGGGGACAAAGCATTAATGGCCAAGGGACACCTCACGTGTGCTTTTCTCAAACCCATATGCTATCCCTTGGCATTTATCATGGAGTTAGGCCACATGGGCCCCCCAAAACAATAATTCATCATCCTTGGCCGGCCAACCCTCAAAAGATCTCATGACATCATCATGACACCGTTATGATGTCATTAAACATACCGAAACCCTAAAAATGTATTTTTACTATTTACTGAAAATTCAACTTTCTCAGAAAAATCCCAAAATTTCACATTAACCAAATATCAATGCTCTGATTTTAAAAATGAAATCCATTTTATAAAAATAATTTTCTAAATATTTTTAATTTAATTTTTAAATAAAAACACTATTCATCAAAAATTCATTTTTTTTCAGAAAAATCCCCAAAAATTACCTTAACATAACATCGATGCTCTGAGTTCAAAAATAAAGTCATTTTTTTAAAAAAAAATTTCTAATTATTTTTAATTAAAATTTTAATTAAAAACACTATTCATCCGAAAAAACTAATACTTGAATAATAATTTATGAAACCGTTATTTAACCATTTTATTGAATCACATTACTTGATCAAGGTGCCTAGATTATTTTAAAACTTTCTTTAAGTGAGATTACTAATCCATTTGGTCACCTTACTAATCCTAAGCGTAAAATCACTATTCATAATTTACTATTCATCAAAAATTAAGTTGATCTTATTAGACTCCGAATTTTGTACTGAACATAATTGTAGAAGACAATTTTTTGAAAATCATTTCACATTTTCAATTATTAAAGGTTTACATAAACATTTATAAAATATCCTTTTTCTAAAATTCATCAAAAATATGCATACTATATTTATCCGATCATTTCAAAATTCATAAACTTCATCATAAGAAGAAATCCCAATTTTTATTTAAAACAAGGATTACACAAGGTAGTTACGGTCTCGTTACATTGCCCCTTATAATACCAGCATAGGACCTAAGAGTAAGGTGTGCTAGGGTGATAAAAGCTTGGGGCGGCTCAGTCAACATTGCCCGAGTAGTAATTTCTATCAGTTTGAACTTCTCACGAAGGTGATTCCATTCCAGCTTCACATGATGAAGTTCGGCTTGGATTTGATCCAGAGCAAAGCCCAATGGTGCTACCTCCTTCCCAAGCTCTGTTAGATAGGCTTCGATCGGTCCAAGACTACTAGGTGAGGCCATCGAATCTTCTTTCTATAATAATTAACCATGATTACTTATATTTAGAGACAATAATCAAAATATTTTGTTCACAGCGGTCATATTGACCGATGGTTATATAATAGTCAAAACCCACTGATCTCATTTTAATTAATATCATGTTTATCAAATAAAACATTTTTGTTGAGTAAAAAAATAAAATAAAATAACACATGAAATTAGTAAACAAGATATATTCAAAATTTCGGGTCGTTACAGAACCCATGGATGATACAGATATCTATCACTAAAGATGGCCTCACCCATCCCTCAACTGAATTTTTCATAGAGGTATCCACAGATATCCCATTGCTTGTGATGATATGACCCAATAATGAGACATACTTAAACTATAACTCACACTGAGATTATACATTATCATGGTCTCTAGTACAGTTCTTACATTTTCCTAATTATCCTCTTTAGTTTTGGACTATATTAATATATCGACTATAAAAGCAGTCTTAGGGATATCCTTATTCTTCACCCTTACATGGTAATATCCCGACCACAGATCTATAGTAAAGAAATATTTTTCTCCATGTAGCGGATTAAACAATTCATCAATTCGTGGAAGATGATAATTGTTCATTATCATGATTTTTTTGAGCTCATGATAGTCAATGCAAAGGTGTATTAACCCTCCATTATTTCTTGACAAAGAAGATTGATTCACCACTTGGTGAAGCACTTGGGTGAACAAACCCTTTATCCATATTCTATTATTTTTTTCATTAGCTCCTCAATATCCACAATAGCTATTTGATATAGAGTCTTGGATATTTTAAATGCCCCATGTATAAGATCAATTGAGACTTGATCATCTCTTCTAGGACGAATACCAGGCAGTTCCTCGGGAAACACTTCTATGAATTCCATCACAATAGGCATGTCTTCAAGGATGGTTAATTCCTTAGACTAAATTAAAGGAGAAAAATATGAATTCTCATAGGGAAGTAATATCCATGCCTGAGATGATGGTGCTAAAGAATATTCATCCACCTCCTTGCACTTTAATAGAAACATGGGTCAATTATTCCTATTATTATTGATTTCGCACTCACAAAAATTTATGTTATATCTATATAGGGAAATATAATCCATGCCATGAATTTCATCATATTCCACCATATGGAGTATGATGAGGTTTACTGGGATGTTTAATCAACAAAATGTAATATGGGAGGATTTATATTCATGGGATGCAATGATTTCCCCATTTTCCGTTCTCACTATTATCTCTGCTTCCATGATTTTTGGTGGTGTTGATATTCTTCCACTAAACATTTGGGATATAAATGAATGTTTTGAATTACGATAAATGACCGTGTTCAAAATTCTTGAATAAATAATTATCATTCTTATCACCACTTTGTTGTCAGGGTTCACTTCAGTAATAGTGATGGAAAAAGCTCTGTCTTACTTCTTTTGAGGTTATAGGATTCCTCCATAAACCCATGTCATATTGAAAAAATATTCACAAAGCCTTGGATATTTAAAGATGAATCAATGAACAATGCATTGAGTGTCGAATAGAGAATTCTTCTCCTCTGTCACAATAGTAGGTTTTTCTTGTCATCAGTTAATGGTCAGGTGACCTTCTCTTCCACAACTAATTAATTTCCTTATCCACTTCATACAATATCAAAGGTGCACCATTCCATACCATTGGAAAGTGGGGTACTAGAATTTCATAGCACCATTGGATTTATAAATCGACCCACCAGAATTAAATTCCACTTTTTTCTTCTTATCACCATGATATCCCTAAGATTCACAGATCTCCATTTTTACTTTGAGGGAATATCAAACAATATCCTCATAGCTATCGTAGTCACAGATGTCTTGGTATTTCCATAAAATATGTTTTATCCCACTAATGAAGTGGTAAACCTTGCATTTTGGGGTAACGATAAAGTCGAATTTGTATAATTAATGCCTTGGGAAGTTATCCATGTACACTCTGATAGATTCATCGTCTTTTTTCTTGAGGGAAGTAATTTCGCTTTTCATCATATGTCGGATGGTGTGAGGAAAATAATTATCAGAATTTGTTTTCCAGAAATCCTTCTATTCAAATGCCTCGATCTCTTTTTCAAGATTTTTATTTTTATTCAATGTCCGATATTGATCATCTAAACACTTCGTATGATAAGCATCTAAAAGAACCTTATCTTATTAGAAACATTAAATAATGGAGAATATCTTCTCAATGGAGTCAATCGTTTTTTCACCGACTGAGGGATTAGATGGTCCATTTAAATTCGAAGGTCTTTTTCTCATGAAGCTCTATATTGTGGATAGTTTGTTATTGTGGGGGTATACGTTCCTCTTTACTCTTGTTTCTATTCATAACATGAGTTAACTGAAATATTATCATGACAACTATTGAGATTCCCGCTAACATCGGATTGGGAATCTCATTAGAACAGTCATCACAATGATCTTACCAGGAGTTACTAGCCCAAGTCCCCCTATTACTATCCATTGGCATGAATAAAAGGAACGATATGGGTAACACATAAAGGGTAGTCCAATGAAAAAAGCCATAAATTTTAAATTAAATTTATTTCCTTAATTAATGAATTTATATTCTTCAATATATGTTATCCATGGTCTACTATCTAACATATATAATTAAAGGATTTTTTTAATCAATTAATAATGGTTAAAACTATGATTATGAATTTAAAAAACAATATTCCCTACAATTGTTAATCCAAGAGTGCAACAAAGTCCATTTTCGTGCAATAGTTCCCAATTGAGTCTAACTCAATGTAGTATTTTTAGGTTTCCCCACTAGATACATATGTGGCATAGCCACCTCTACTTGTTCATATCCAGACAGGGATGTATTTTCTTGATACATCACATACTCTATAATCACAAAAATTTATGGATTTATTTATCATAGTTTGTATTATCCCTAAGGATTTCACTGGGGATTTATAATCATAATACCAAAAATATCATAAACTATCATCTGATACCGAGTATGTCATGACCCCCTCCCACCAAAGATGCCCCTTATGAGCTAGGAATGGTGGAAGGGAGATAATGACCACTGAGTCCTGCCTCTAGTAGGCCCTAGAGTGGCGACTAACACCAAGGGTATGAGTTTTCACAAATATGGGAGGCATTACCCTTTTTATTATTTAATATTGGGAAATATGATGAGTCAAACACCAAAAAGAAAAAGTAACAAGTAATGAAAATAAACCCAAACCAATCCCACATACATGTTTAAATAATTCTGAAACAAAGTACAAGTACAAGAAAACTCAAAAGTGCAATACCAAAAGAAACAAGAGTACAACAACTACAACAACTCCAACTATCCTGACTAGTAGGGTCCCATTAGACCCTGGTAGTCCTCCTAGATACCTGAAATTAAACATAGTGTGAGCATACAAGTATACTCACTAGGGAAACCTAAAGCTCTTATGCACGGGTGGGGAGACATCCTAATGTCCCATGAGAACAACATATGAAACAAAAAACAAGCAAGGAATTCTATCCACCCAACATCACCAACCGCACAGACCAAAAACACAAAACAACAGGTAGTAGTATATAAGAACCAGAGTATTGGGTACCCCACACCATTTTCCCCCACTAGTTAGCTACTCTTCCTAATGGAAAACATCCTGACGCTACCACACTCTTCCTGTTCGCACACACCTGGGTCTCAAAGGCCACACATCCCGCCCGCACACACCTGGGCCTCACAAACCACAATCACATCCCTATCTGAACACACATGGGCCTCACAAACCACATCACATCCCCAACCGAACACACCTTGTCCTCATCCCGAAGATTCTTGGGAACAGTAAACCTGCCCTAAGAGTCTTGGGCTAAAAGAACACCAATCAAAACCTACCCGAAGAGTCTTCGTTATAAGGTCACCTCAAGCCATCACAGACTATGGAAGAAGGAGTAGGAATGAGCTAGTAACTAAGGGGAAAACACCCTCTCCCATGAAATGGGAGTGTTCGGCACTAGGTTCTCAACATGGGTGGGGTGCGATAAAACACAATGATATGGATAC
This sequence comes from Viscum album, assembly GCA_963277665.1. Taxonomy (NCBI): domain Eukaryota; kingdom Viridiplantae; phylum Streptophyta; class Magnoliopsida; order Santalales; family Viscaceae; genus Viscum; species Viscum album. The sequence goes on along the minus strand of OY728137.1, from coordinate 1,614,880,254 downwards.
ATATATGTATACCAAACACACAGCACAACCTATGGCCTCTAAACAGAGAAACTAAGCACGTGCCTCGGCACTGCTACTACAAAGCATGCATACAACAAATAATCCCAACCCCATTTAGGTTTTCATATTTCAACAGTATTAGATTATTAGTTCCTTAAATATAGGGCAATTACCAAACCAGATCAAGATTTTCGTAGAAAAACCCTACCAACCACAAATCAAGTTAGATAGAACACAAGCAACACAAACCAACCTTTTTATCATCAATCAATCCCCATTGATTGTTCCCGTTTTTAATTATCTTTCCCCATAATTCATTTATCAAATTTCCACTTTCTTTTAATATCACATCCCATTACTACAGCCCTGCTTCCACTATAATCACACCTCCACAACCGTATCACAAAACAAGGCTCATGCCACATCATTTCCCCTTTAATATCATTTACTGAAGCCCTGCTGCCCATCCTATTCATGACAACACATGATTTATTTAATCATCCAACTTTACATGATTAACCAATTTCCACTTTCTATGAAATCTATCAACGAAACAATCCAGAAAACAAGGCAACATCTAATTGTGCATGAAAAGGCCCCCAACGACCATGATTTTTAGTAGGTATAATCCCATTCAATTCACAACATAATCAAAGGAGAAGCATTGATGGAAATAAAAAACAATACCAACATAAATCTCCCCAAACCCTTTCTTTAACCAGTTATTGTCTTTATTTACCAGTTCAATCGTATCTCATAAAATAAGAGGATACCCACCCCAAATGATGCACAAAAGTGAGAGAGAGATGAATGTAAGATCCCTACCTCAATGTTTTTTGACGAATCCATGACGGTGAAGAACGCTCAAGAAACCAGGTCGATTCTCCACGAATCCTCCTTTGATATCCTCTCCTAACACAACCAAGACCAAAGATCATAATATTCAACATCCAAAAGCTTATATCTACCCATAACGGGCGTAGATCTATGTGACCGAGAGAAGAGTAGGAGTAGATCTATGCAGATCTATGAAATCATTGAAGAACGATCACATACCTTAAGAAACCGGCTTCGATTCACCTAGAAAATCCTCCAGATCGTCTCCAAAACACTTGGGAGAGATTCTTCTACCTTCAAGGAATGGAAAACCTGAGTAATGGCAGCTTAAAGGCTTAAATGAACCATTTAGTAGAAAAAGAGTTCAGATCCACAATTTTTGGATCTAACTTTAAGTTCCCGCACAGTTAGTCCACACGGTTTAACAAACCGTGTGCTTACCGTGCATTAGATTCTGACTCTCCAAACACTCCTCACACGGTTAGTCTACCCGGTTAGCCAAACCATGCACTAACTGTGCGTTAGCCACTGCCTCTAACACCAACCATGCATGGTTTGGCCACACGGTTAACCAAACCATGCGCTAACCGTATAAAAGCTATTGCACATTAGATTTCCTTAAAAGTCTACCCAAACACACCCCCAAGTCACCTTGACCTACCAGCACACCTCCAACACCATATTTCACAATGAAATGGACTGGAGAGGTCTGGGCCATTACATCAGATACCTCTGAAAACATTCTCATCCTTGAGAATTCAAAAACCAACCTAAAAGATCCCAACAAGATACCTCTTGAGGATCTCATTATAACAGGAACCCAACAAACAACCCTAATCATAGGTGTTAGGAATTCCTTCTCCTATATCGATATATTATCCACTTTAGGCGGAACTGACTCACCTACATGGGTTTAATCACATCCACATTAATGTGTCTCGATTAAGGATCAGGTTTTTACCTTTCCCCACACATCCGGACATGTTACACACTTCCAGAGAATAAGGAAACAAAACGTCTCACAACCGACAAGCCATGAATTCCATATATAAATGGTACAGAGTATAACATAAAAAAAATCTTAAAAGGAAAAAGAAAAACACAAGTCAAAACATCTCTGGGTACCGAGAATGCATTTGGTCCTCCCATTCCCAAGTGCTCTCCTCGAGGCCGCCATGCCTCCATAACACACGAACCAAGGCGATGGATCGTCCACGGAGCACCTTCTCTTCATGATCCTCAATTTTGACTTCTCATTTCTCGAAGGTCACATCATCTCCCATATCTAACTCTCCCCAGTCGATATCCTGAGAGTCATCATGTAAGTACCATTGATGCTAGGAGACGTGGAAGATGTCATGAACCTTATCCAACTGTGGTGGCAGGGCCAGATGATATGCCACTTCGCCGACTCACCTCAGCACCTTGAAAGGTCCGATGAACCTAGGGTAGAGATTAATCCCCTTCCCAAACCTCTGCTGCCTCCATCAAGGGGAAACCTTCCAGAACACATTATCTCCCACATCAAACTCCAAGGGCCTCCTCCGATGATCAACATAAGACTTCTGTCGGTCCTATGTCGCTTTCATCCTCTCATGCACAAGCTGGACTTTCTCTGTGGTGCTCTGTACTACCTCTGGCCCAAGAGCACCTGTCTCACCAACCTCTGCTCAGTAGATGGGTGAATGACATAGACTTCCATACAAATCCTCAAATGGCGCCATGCCAATAGTAGAGTGGAAGATGATGTTACAGGAAAACTCTACTAAAGGAAAGTGTCGCACCCATGATCCTCTGAAATCCATAATGCTTTCACACAGCATGTCCTCCAACGTCTGGATAATCCTCTCTGTCTGCCCATCAGTCTAGGGGTGGAAACCAGTGCTAAGGTGTAGATGGGTGCCAAAAGCATGTTGTAACCCCCTTCAGAATTGTGAGGTAAACCGAGTATCACGATCTGAGATGATAGTCTTCGGAACTCCATGAAAACGCACCACCCCGTCTACGTACCTCAGTGCTATGGTTTTCATCAGGATCGACTACTTAATTTCTAAGAAGTTAGCTGATTTTGTTAGTCGATCCACCACTACCCAGATAGCATCATAACCACCCTGAGCTCTGGGTAGTCCTATGATGAAGTCCATTGAGATGTCATCCCATTTTCACTCGGGGACATCTATGGGTTGCAACAAACCACTGGGAACACGGTGTTCAGCCTTTTCTTGCTGACACACTAGGCAGTTAGACACAAACTTTGCCACTGACAGCTTCACCCCGGGCCACAAAAACTGTTGCCTCAGGCCTTGGTACATTTTTCAAACTCCTGGATGTACCGCCAAGGCTGGGATATGGAACTCACAGAGAACTCCCTCATGAATCACCTCTGGAACAAACAACCTTCCATGAAAAAGCATCTGATGTCGGCTTTCCTCTGACCATACTTCTGGAGCATTTCCCTGATCGATATTATCCCGCATTACTTCCACCTCAGAGTCTCCCCATTGAGACTCTTCCACCTGATGCAACAAAGAGGACGACACCGTCATCTGAAACAAACAGCCTCTAACACCTTCTACCCTTGCATCGAAGTGCAAGTCAGCCAAATCTCCCATCACATTCCAATCATCAGCAGATTCCTGAACCACTTCCTTATACAACTTTTTTCTCAGGTAATCATCCACAAAATTTCGCTTACCTTCAGTATAAGAGATCTCGAAGTCATAGTCTTGGAGAAACTCATCCCATATCCACTGCCATAAGTTTAGGTCACGCTGGGAGAAGATATAACATATGCTCTTGTGATATGAGAAGACCACAAAGCACTCCCCCAAGAGGAAATTTCACCAAAAATTTATTGAGAACACTACTGCTGCAAGATCTAGGTCATGGGTGGCATAGTTACGCTTGTGAGGGAACAACCACCTAGACCCATAACAGATCAAACCCTTCTTCTTCTTCAGTACTCACCCCAAACTAAGGCCAGAAGCATCAAAAAACACCTCATAGAACAACCCTTCCTCTGGAAACCTCAGTACTGGAGCACTGAACAACTTCTCCTTCAGGTAGTCAAAAGCTTTCTGGCTCTACTCACTCCATAGGAATACCTGGTCCTTCCTAGTCAAAGCTTTCAATGGAGAAACAACTCGAGGGAAGTCCAAAATTAACCTCCGATAATAACCTTCCAACCCCAGGAAACTACAATCTTATGCCACGATCTTGGGTGCCGCCCAAGAAACAACTACCTCCACCTTCGACGGGTCAACTGACACTCCATTCTAAGACACTAAGTGCCCAAGGATGTGTACTTATTGCATCAAGAACTTACACTTTCACAATTTCCCATAAAGCTGGTGGTGTCGAAGGAATTCCAAGACAGACCTGAGATGATCAACGTGCTCCTCCATTGATCATGAGTAGATCAGGATTTCATTGATAAACACAATGACAAACCAGTCCAGAAACTCTCAGAAGACAAATTTCTTAAGTCCCATGAACACAGCTGGTGCATTCGTAACTCCAAACGGCATTACTACAAACTCGAATTGCCCATACCTGCACCTAAAATCCTTATTTGAGATGTCACTATCCTTTACCCTCAGCTGATGATATCCAGATCATAGATCAATCATAGAAAACCAACCTGATCCCCTCATCTGGTCGAAGAGATCATCTAGCCTTGAAAGGGGGTGAATGTTCTTGACCGTTGTCTAATTAAACCTTCGGTAGTCTATGTATATCCTAAGACCACCATCTTCCTTCTTCAAGAAAAAACCTGGAGCACCCCACGGCGACATGCTGGGTCGAACAAAACCCTTCTCCATCAGATCGTCAATCTGAATCCTCAACTCATGAAACTCTGAAGGAGCCATCCGATAAGGGGCCATCGAAATCAGACGGGCACCAGGCTGTATGTCTATCCTGAACTCAACGTCACGTCGGGGGGGGGGGGGGGTAGAGTCACAACCTCCTTGAGAAAAACATCAAGGAACTCCCCAAAAACCTCTGGAACATCCATCATCTCTATATCAACTCAAAACATTGGTAACCCGCCTAACAAGGAAAGAAGAGGCTTCACATGCCGGCTTCCCGCCTGACAGCTCCTCTCTCCAAAAAAAGCTACACGCTACCCAGCCATGTCAGAGAAAAATACTCTTCTTCAGAAGTAGTTAATAAAGAAAATAATAGAAAACAACTAGTCGATTCCTAGGATGATGTCGTATGGCTATATATGTAGCAAAAGAAGATCCCCACTAGATCGATGCGGTCCCAACGTCAGCCCACATCCCTGGAAAACAAAAGATACGCTGGCCTGACCTCCAACTGGTGTACTCAACACCAGTGGTATGGAATGTCTCTCTATGTCTAGACCCAAAACATGGGCTAGACTGGGTGTAAGCAATGAGTGTGAAGCTCCAGAATAGAACAAAGTAGAAACAAGAGTTCTGAACAAACAAATCATACATCACACCACCTCTGGTCCTACCGGAGCTGCCAACTCTACTGCGTGAAACTGTCCATGCCCAACTCCTCTACCTCTCTGATGTTGGCCACCTCCCCAACCACACCCTGGTCGAGGTCCCTAAGGAGCACCCTGAGGCCGACCTCCTCCTTCAAAGTTTTCCCTCGGAGGAGCAGGGTACTATTGCTACAGGAAGGGCCTCACCGATAACTGGTGCTGCTGAGGCGAGCACTGAACCTTCCCACCTCCACCGTACTGATCTCGGGTCGGGCACTAACTCTGAATGTGCCAAAAAAATCTGCAATAGAATCACTTCGGTCCTGGGCTTGTGAAAAAGGAACTAGGACCCGAATATCTGAACTGGAACTGCTGGGGCTTGCTCCCTACTGGCCTGAATCTGGAAGGTCCTTTCGCAGGAGACCTGCTACTGACTGCCTTCCCCTTCAACAAACTCGACTAGATCCCCTCTCATGGTGCACGTCCCTGTGAGTGCATACTCTCTACAAACTCCCCCTTCTTCTTTATCGCCAAGTACAACGGAAGGGTGAAGGGGGTGACAACATACTGGAGCAAAGGACGAAGCACCTCCTCTAAAAGTCTCACCTGAGACTCCTCATCTAGAAATTGATCCGGAGTAAAGTGTATGAGATCCTTGAACTTGATCCCCAATTCTAATACTGACATACTCCTCTGCTGGAGGGAGAGTAACTCAGGCCGCTTCTCTGCCTTGATCATGGAAGAAAGGAATTTTTCTCGGAACTCCTTCTCAAAGTCAGCCCACTGAACCTCTGGCTTTGACCTCTCCTAGAGGTAGAGTGTCCACCACTGACGCACCACACCTCTCAGCCTAATTACTGCTAGGGGAACCTAGTACACCCTCGAAGGATGGATCAAATTAAAATCAATCCCTAGCTCCTCAAGCCAACCATCTGTCTCCATATCTGAAGTACTGCCCTTTTACTTATTGAAGGTTTGTCGCTGGAATGAATGGAGAGTCTTCTGCCACTGATCATCATCCTCCTCTCAGTAAATCCTCAACTAATTGACCACCTGAATCTGCTGGGCCTCCACTCTTTGATTCACCCGGGGATGACATCCAGGTTCCATAGCTGTACGGTAAACAAAGATCGCCTAAGCCTAAGTAGTAAGGAATTTACTCAAAGTTTCATTTTATCACTTTATTTCAATTTCATTTCCAGAACACCCAAATCAAGCAATACAAAAACATGATGATGCATGTACATTCCCTAGGGTGTCTACTCTGCAATCAATGTAGTCTCACTTGGTCATTCGGTAGGCTCAGAGTCCTTGCATCGAATCAGGGGGGGCTAAAATTCTGTGTCCTAGCCTGTCTTCCCTGGCCTATGTCACACACCAAGATCACCTAACACTGTTGCCCTACCATCTCGTGAAATACATACTATTCCTAACTCTAGACTCCATCTTATCTGTCAACCATCACTTTGATACCATTCTGTCATGAACCCCTCCCACCAAAGATGCCCCTTCTGTGCTGTTAATTGTAAAAGGGAGATAATGACCCCTGAGTCCTGCCTCCAGTAGGCCCTAGAGTGGTGACTAGCCCCAAGGGAATGAGTTTTCAAAAATATGGGAGGCATTTCCCTTTTTATTATTTAAGATCGGGAAATATGATGAGTCAGAAACCAAAAAGAAAAAGAAACAAGTAATGAATATAAACCCAAACCAATGACACATGCTTGTTTAAACAATTCTGAATAAAAGTACAATTACAAGAAAACTCAAAAGTGAAATACCAAAAGAAATAAGATTACAACAACTACAACAACTCCAACTATCCCGACTAGTAGGGTCCCACACGACCCTAATAGTCCTCATAGAAACATGAAAGTAAACGTAGGGTGATCATACAAGTATACTCCGTAGGGAAACCTAAAGCTCTCATGCACAGGTGGGGAGACATCCTAATGTCCCATGAGAATAACAGAAGAAACCAAAACCTAGAAAGGAATTCTATCCACCCAACCTCACCAGCCATGCTCACCAAAAACACAAAACAACAGGAAGTAGTATATAAGAACAAGATTATTGGGTACCGGGCACCATTTTCCCCCACTAGTTAGCTGCTCTTCTTAATGGCGAACATCCTGACGCTACCACACTCTTCCTTCCCACACACACCTGAGTATCAAAATCTACACATCCCGCCCGCACACACTTGGGCCTCAAAAACCACAATCACATCCCCGACCAAACACACCTGGGCCTCACAAACCACATCACATCCCCGCCCAAACACACCTGGGCCTCATCCCGAATATTCTTGGGTACAGTAAACCTGCCCAAAGAGTGTTGGGATATAATCACACCAATAGAAACCTACCTGAAGAGTCTTAGGTGTATGTTCACCTCAAGCCATCACAGCCTATTGAAGGACCAGAAAGGAGCTAGTAACTAGGGGGAAAACACAATCCCCTATGAAATGGGAGTGTTAGGCACTAGGTTCTTAACATGGGTGGGGTGTGATAAAACACAAAGATATAAATACATATATATATACGAAACACATAGACCAACCTATGGCCTCTAAACAGAGAAACTGAGCACGTGCCTCAGCACTGCAACTATGAAGCGTGCATAAACCAAATAATCCCAACTCCATTTAGGTTTTCTTGTTTCAACAGTATTAGTTTATTAGTTCATTAACTACCGGGAAAATATCAAACCAGATCAATCGTTTCGTAGAAAAACCCTACCAACCAAAAATCAAGTTAGATAGAAAACAACCAACACAAACCAGCCTTTTTATCATCAATCAATCCCCATTTATTGTTCCCGCGTTTAATTATCATTCCGCACAGTTCATTTATCAACATTCCACTTTCTTTTAATATCACAACCCATTACTACAGCCCTGCTGCGAATATAACCACACCTCCACAACCGTATCACAAAACAAGGCTTGTGCTGCATAATTTCCCCTTTAATATCATTTACCGCAGCCCCACTGCCCATCCTATTTGTAACAACACAAGATTTATTTAATCATACAACTTTACGTGATTAACCAATTTACACTTTCTATGAATTCCATCCACGAAACAATCTAGAAAAACAAGGAAACATCTAATTGCATAATCAAAGGCCCCCAATGACCATGATTTTAAGTAGGCATAAGCCCATTCAATTCACAATATAATCAAAGGAGAAGCATTGATGGAAATAAAACAACAATACCAACAAAAATCTCCCCAAACCCGTTCTTTAACCAGTTATTATCGTTATTTACCGGTTCAACCATATATCATAAAACAAGAGGATACCCACCCCGCATGATGCACAAAAGTGAGATAGAGATGGAGGTAGGATCCCTACCTCAATAGTTTTTGACGAAACCATGACAGTCGAAGAACACTCAAGAAACTGGGTCAATTCTCCATGAATCCTACTTAGATATCCTCTCCTAACATAACCAAGACCCAAGATCATTATATTACATATCCACATGCTTAGATCTACCCATAACGGGAGTAGATCTAAGAGATTGAGAGAAGAGGAGGAGTAGATCTAAGTAGATCTAGGAAATCAAGCAAGAACGATAACATACCTCAAGAAACCACTTCGATTCGCCAAGAAAAGCCTCTAGATCACCTGCGAAACACTTGGGAGAGGTTATTCTACCTCCAAGGAAGGGAAAAAATGAGTTATGGACACTTAGGGGCTTAAACGAACCATTTAGAGGCCAAAGAGTTTACATCCACAATTTTAGGATCTAAGATTAAGTGGCCGCACAGTTAGTCCGCACGGTTTAACAAACTGTGTGCTAACCGTGCGTTAGCTTCTACCTTTCCAAACACTCATCACATGGTTAGTCCGCATAGTTAGCCAAACCGTGCGCTAACCATGCATTAGCCAATGCCTCCAACACCAACCTTGCACGGTTTGGCCTCACTATTCAGCCAAACCGTGCGAAAGCAATTTCCCTTTATCATTCCTTAAATTTCCACCCAAACGCACCCACAAGTCACCCTGACATCCCGTCACACCTCCAGCACCAAATTTCACAAAGGAATGGACCAAAGAGGCCCGTTCCATTAAAGAATATAACAACCCTAGAATTTATTACACATGTTAACATGATTTTTTACATAAATATTCACTTAATACAATTCTGATGATCATGTGGCCTAGTGTCTGGTGAAATTAGGTAAATTACAATAAAACATAAGATGTAAAATACAACAACTCTATTGAATACTACATCTACATAACAATACCATTCTTTATTACTTAGCATTTCATTAGATAACCTGAGGAAACACATAAGAAGAGGGTGATGTACAAAGTCAATAATGAAATTATACAAGGAATCACATGAAGAATACAATACATGTTAGGAAATAGTCATATAAATGGAGAATAAGAGAAACATGAATAGAAAAACATGATATAAAAAAATTATCATAACATGGAGATGTGACAACAATATTTAACATGATATTTGATTGATCCCGTGATCATAGAAGATGAAGAATGATTAAACCCACATTTCACTTGAATTATTTTGAGTAAACCTCATTTCACATGATGTTTCATGATACTAATCTTTACCCAATGAATTTGAGTGCTATTAGGGCACACCCTTCTTAATCATTCCATTTCATGAATAAGTGTTCCAAATGGATCACATAACATGGAATCATTCAACATAAACATTTATAAAATGATAATAGAATTTGGAAAATAGAAATGAAATTTTATAATAAAGATTTATATGTTCATAAATGTGAATACCCATCATTGAGAAATGGCCATCGTATTCAACACACAATGATTTTGGAATGGAAAATTGTTGTGCAATTTCAGTAGCATAATGACATCACATAAAAATTCAATTTTTTTGATGAGAGTGAATAGGGTACATTATTCAATGTAAATGAAATGGATAGTAATAGGGTCATATAGATACATATCCCAAAACATGTAATTATAAAATATAACGTGTAATATAATAAAGAAACCTGATGAAAGCGAAGAAATGGAATAACTATTATAAAATTTTGGCATGGTAATGATTGTACATGGGAAGGATTAACGATAGTGAAATAGGATTATCATTATTAGAACATAAGTAGGGATGTATAGTGGAGGTGATAAATCATACACCAATATTTTTAATTGAGAAGTTAAAGGGGATAACAACATACTGAAATATAACAACATAATGAAATTGGACCAAAAAGAGAATGAAAGAAATTTCTTACATGGATGACTAACCCCAGAGGCTTCAGAGAGGCTTGAGTGAGGCTTCATGGAATATTGGTGTGCATTGGGATGATTATAGAGAGTGTAGGTCAGAGTTTGGTCGATATACAAATTGTTTTAGTGACGAGTAATGGGGGATTAGGTGGGTTTAAATAGGGAAGGAGATGGAAATTTTTTATTATTTAGGTTTTGGAAAATACATGTTAAACTAATAAAAACCATAAACCAACAGATGGGTTTTCCCCACTGTGTTTTTAAAAAAGAATTAGAAAAAATTATTTTATAAGGTTAATGGCCGAAATTATTAAGATATTTGGCTTTCTTATGTTGAAGTAAGTCACACTCTCAAGGAAATCATTATAAAAACATAAAATATTTTATTAGTATTGTAAGATCTAATAGGGAACCATAAAAGTAATCGATAAAATCTAAAATCACATTATTTGAAAGGTAAAAAGTATATTTTCCAATTAACCCATTTATATTATTTTATTTCGTCACTATGGGGGCATTATGATGACATAATTCACATTATATATTTAAACGATATTTAATTCTAACCCAAAAATTCAACTATCATAGAAAATAATGTAAAATTCATCATTAGATAATTTCAACATCCTAAATCTAAAGATTACATTCATTTTATCTATAATTTCTTTCTAAATATGTGAATTTTTACTTTTAAAATAAAAACAGACATTTTTTTTAAATTTACTGTTTTGAGAAAAGAAGATTTCAAACATTAATAAAAATTAAAATTTTATTCATTAAAATTATATGATAATTTTTCTTTTAAAAAGGTAATTTAGTAATAATATTTTTTTAAAATATTATTTAATTTAATAGTCCTTTAATTAATCAAAATAGTTTTTTTAATTTAATTTAAATATTAACTTAAGAAATACTCTTGGTGATTTGAAAACCGTTAAAAAATCAAAAATAACAAAATGAATGTTTATTCATTATTCTATTAAAATATAATGCACATAATCGTAGTTCTAGGTTCTTGTTAAATCACAATATATAACACCCTCATAAGGCCTAAGGGTAAGGTATGTGATGGTAAAAGACTATTGGGGATGCTCAGATAACATCATTCTTGTGGTAATCTATGTTAAAATTCACATCTCTTTTAGGTTCTTCTATTCATGCATAACATGTTGAATATTGGCTTGGGATTGGACAAGAGTGAATCCTAGTTACACTACCTCATTTTCAATCTCCAAAAATGAGATTCATATAGATCAATTCTACTAGATGAGGCTATAACTTCCTTTGTCTAGGTAAATTGCATATTCTGAAGCCCAATATTAACACTATTCATGTGACCACTATTTGATTACTATATTAGCAATGATAATAATTTTTAAATTAATATTAAAATCCAAAAACATAAAACCAAGTAAGTTAAAATATTTTATATTACTAGTTTAAATAACAATACATTTAATCAGATCATGATGAATTATCATTATTAATTTTTTGGGTTGTTACAATTCATTTTTCCCATTACCCCTATAATGGATCGGTATGTCATGGATTGGACTAATTACCTTGGTAAATCTATTTCCAATATGACTCCATGGGTTAGAGACTATCACCAAGAATCATGAAAAATTAATGTGCGAATGATTTTTCGACAATCATTATAGATGAAAGTTAACAAATCAGTACTCATAAAAATGAAATCCACATGGAGTATTGTATCAGAATAAAAACATGTATAAAAACACAAATTAACAGATTATTATGAATGATAATCCAAGTCCCAATAGATAAAGCTCTCAATTTCCAAGAATCAATAGTTATAACAACCTCCAAAATGGTGATTTAACCTAACTCAAACATGGAAGAATATAATTTATAAACACCCAAAGGCACATGTTTTGGGTAAGATAAAATACTAGTAAGGGCTTACCAATGCTTCGAAAAATGCTACCAAAAAATAATTAAGAATGTCATTAAATTTTCAAATATATATTTTCTTGACATCAAAACAATATTTAAATAAATCAAGATTTACATTTCAAATAATTGAAAAAGTTTAATCAAATGGAAAATAAAAAATATATATATATATGTTTATGTATATCATATGTTATGTATAAAATTTCAAAAACATTATCCTAAATTTATATGTCATATATAAAAAATTGGGAAACATAGTCTTCTACCAAGATATAGGATGATTCCATTTGAGGAGAACCTCACACACATATATAATAATAGTGGTAATTTCTACACACATCCCATGACATTGTTCAAAGAGGACTCATCAATATCTTACTATGGAATAAAATTTTTCTTGCTTTTTAGGTTATAGTTGTAAATTATCAATATAGTTCATGGGATTCCCCTCATTGTGTGATTATCCCTAAAAACTCACTAACTACCTTGGCTTGCATTTTTTTTAGTAAAAATTTATAATGGGAAATTTATTTCAATAAACATTAAAATAATGTTACAGCCCATTCTCCCGTATACAAATTTACAATTTTTCATTTAATAACCGAAAAATGTTTTAATTAAAACATGCCTTTTTCCATGTTAAAACACAATGAATTCTATGAAAACGGTATGAGAAATTTTTCCCAAATAAGAATTTGAAATCAATTAAAAATTAAATATTAAAATTAAATACCCACAATTAAATTTCAAAAATTAAATACCAAAATGTTGTTGGAATAATTTCCATAAATTTCTTAATTTAAATTAAAACATTTAAATCACCTATATTTTCCATTAACATCAAAATCACACACCAATCTCATGGACTTTGTGGTCATTATAATTTGAAGAAATATTCTATTTAAAAAAAATACAAATTCAATGGAATATGGTTTTTAATTAATCAATTGGAATAAAATTTAATTTATATGAATAATATAATTTAAATTGACAATTTAATTTAAATCATGATATTTTTGGTTAATAAAAATTGGGCATCATTACATAACCAAATAAAATAGATTACAGGATCAAAAAACATTAAATCCTATATTGTATAATCTAATGATGATTAATGAAAATGGAAACAAGTAATTAATCCTATGATTATTAAAAAATGTACTCAAATCTTTCATCCTCATTAAAATTCACAAAACCCTAGGGAGTAAAAGATAGTGATTGATATTTAGAACGTGAAGAGGAAACAAATCTGATGAATAAAAAATATCATTTCATTGGATGTGACTCTATTATAGAGGGGTTATGGGGTTCCAAAATATTTCCTATAAGCTCATAATTAGTTCCAAAATGATTATCACTTTTACATATCTATCAATGTTCTAAATATAGGGTTTTATGTGTTTTAAAATGTAAAATATGGATATAAAAATAAAATATGCCCAATTAGCTAGGTAGAGAAACAAGGTCTTGAAAAATCATGATCCCTTGTATTATTCCAATTTGAAATGGGTTTCATATTATCTATGAAGAGGGTGAATTTTTTTTCAAACTCTGAAAACAACTGTGAAAAAACCACTACTTGGATTTTCATGGGTTTTCTTGAGAGGGAAAACAATAGGGAAAACCATGATCCTATCATGAAAATCCCAAAAATATTGAATATTTCAATCATTTACCCCTGAAAAATACCCAAAACAAAACCCAAAAACATCATTATTCATAATAGGTGTGTTGGAATACATAAAAATTATAATTGTATTTTATAACCTCCCCATAATAATAACTTTCTGTCCCCTAAAAGCCTACTGAGAAGCCTCTAGGGGAAAAATGATAGGCGATGTCTCTCTCATTGGTGCCTCTATATCCCACGTCTCATGATAATAAGAACAAGGATTCCATATCACATGAACCAATGATATCATTTTTTATATGAAGTACCTTAGTCTCATTGTCAACTATCCTAACAATCCATTCAGAAATGGATAAATCATGATCAACCTCAAGATCTTTACAGTCTAGAACATGAGATGGATTAGATGTATACTTTCTTATATGTAATACATAGAACATATAATGTATCAATGTTAATTATTTTTGAAGTGATAAATGGTAAGAATATTTTACCTTCTTCTTAACAACCTAAAAAGAATCCTCATATTGAGTATGAATTTTACCATTCCTCCTAAATCCATTGATGAACAAAACACGTTGAAACAGTCAAGGACACATAGTCTCCAACTAAGAATATCCATGTTCTACAATAGAAATTATAATATAAATTATACAATCTATATTCTATCAAAACTACATGATGAATCAAGTTAATAATTTTTGTCACATCTAATACTAAACTTTTTCCAACAATGGATCCTTCACCAATCTCTGACCAAAATAATAGAGATGTGAAAATAAATCCATACAAGGCCTCAAAAGAATTTATTCTAATCATATAATGATAATTACTGTTATAATGAAACACAAAAATCCCCATGTGATCATATCCATCCCCACAAATGTTGAGAATAGTGGCACCAAGCATATACTCGACAATATTTATTCCCCTTTCTATCGTGTCATCTGACTGTAGATGTTATGTCATGTTCAGATGAATCTATGATCCCAAGGCATCTTGAAGGCCTATCCAAAAGAAAAATTGAACTGGAGATCTCTATTAAATAGTATAACATATTTAACTCCATGAAAATAGACAATTTATTTCACATAGTTATTTACCAACACCTAAAATTTTGTTTCATCATGAATAGGTATAATGTGATACGAATTTGATAGTCAATAAATCAATAAACTTATCATATTTTTCATTATCCATGAATGTGTAAACCAAACAAAAATGTATAAAGTGATACCATCCTACATCCACATCAGCCATGGAAGTGTACAAATCAAACACAAAGGTTTCTAGTGCTCAACCTTAACCTGTTGGAAACTTTTACAATGAGAGAAAAATTAAACAACACCATGTATCATAAATGGACACAAAATCTATAATAATATTTCATAGATCATTTTTGAGGTTCTTGGGTGCACATCTGACTGTGAATTATTGACATCACATATGACAAAAGTATTTACCTCTAATAGTACAATAAAGTGATTCTGATAGCATAAAATTCCCTATATTGATACGAACCTCTCAACAACTGTCTCCCCACTATAAAGAACATATATGATTCTATAGAAATAATAATTATGTTGTTATTCCTGATCAATCAAATCAATAAGAATGTATTTCGACTGAACAATGGAGAATATTTCTCAGTATATGATTCCTAGACATCAATGCCCAACTATAAAAAACGGGCTATCATGTCACACTCTTCCAATGATTCCTTCTCATCATAGGATGGAATTTTCATTCCTAAATATGATACAATTACATTCCATTTCTACATGGTATAAGTTACATAAAGATCAAATGAAATCATTTATTTTACCCAACTCATTTTTCAGATATTTCAGTATTGTTTAGATAACATACAACTCAATATTTTATTATCTGAAAATAGGGTAAAGCTTTCTCAGTAAAGGTAATGCTACAAAATATTATTATCAAGAATCACATATCCATTATCATTTTCATTGGTAGGAAAATTATTCTCATGTTTTCTATGTTTATTATATCCATAAGCAACAACATGACCACCCTAAATATAAAATCAGCCCAAACCTGAACCAAATACATCAGAAAAGGCCAAATAGCCCTACCTGGCTTCGAGATGAGTCAAGAATGACATTTTATTCAAAATATTTTATATCTAAATAAAAGAAACATGACATTTATTATCCCATGTATGTAATACTTGCTTATGTTTCCATAAATTAATCAAGTTATCCAATTTTGAGAATTCATTAATGAACCGATGATAACACCTAGGTAAACCTAATATGCTCTTAATATAAAAAATAATCATTGTTATTCCAATGGAATAACAACATTAATCGTCTAATTATTAATTTACATACAATTTATATACACCACATGTCCAAATATCATCACTTTCAAAATTGAAAAGACACTTTTTAATTGTTGACAGTTTTTTATATATTTATTAAAAAGTCCAGATCATATATCAGATGGAAAACATGAACTTCCTATGATATTGAGTATTCAAGGATATCATCCTCAACTTTTACCATGAAATTATATTAATAATCAATGAAAATCATTTTTATAATGTGGATTAATAATTCCAGATTATTGGTTAGACAGAAAGGGCATGACATGTAACTCATAATGGTCGTACCTGCTCTGCATAGAGATTTTTTGAACATCAAATACTTTTATACTGAACTGATGTATGGCATAGTGAATATCAAAATTTCAAATCCACATAACCCATTTTAGCTGATCAAATATATATTTAATACATGGAATCCCAATCAATTTCATTATCATAACACGATAGTGTATTTGATAATCATCAAAATGGTATAGTTAAACAGAAGCCCTATTATCAAAGAGAATCAGGAAATCTCAAAGTGAAAAACCCATGAATACCAATATTTTAAATATATGATCATCTTATAGAGTCTTTAGCACCTTAATTTTATTTGTTTCCATAAATTAATAGGGTATATATGTTGGTTTTGTACCATGAATTATGTCAATAGAAAACTCCACATCCCTTATCACTTTAAAAACAATGATGTTTGAGGAAATATATCACGAATTTCAATGAAAACTCAAGTGAGATCACTGATCAAATATTTACACTCTCATTCTAAATATAACCCAGATATCTCTTTCCCCAACATCAGATAAGAATTTTCAGATCTAATCAAAATCTGTTACCATCCCTTTGAATGATTTTCAAACCCTCATCAGGTGTAGTAATGGATACCCACAAAGATAACAAGCATTCCAGTATTTATTGTAAATGAGACATTAGGTCCTAAAAAAGACATCAATAGGTTTCATGTTGATAATGGGAATACTCCATCAAATCTCAATGTCTAAAAGAGATAAAACACAAGTGGGACTATGGAGACCATACTCTCTCTTCGTACCAAGGGGTGTAGTAATATCCATTACATAGGAAAATATCTTCATATGATGATTTATAAGATTAATAATATGGGTTGAAATAAAGGAATGAGATGTACTGATATCAAATTAAATAGACACTAATAATTAATCTATTGTGATTGTTCCTATCATAGTCATTTTCCCTATACCCATTACTCTGCAAAATCATCCACTATGTGAATAAGATTTATTCCAGATGCCTATTGATGTATCCCCATTATCCATGATGTATATTATTTCCCAATAGATTTCGAAAGACTTTATTCTCTCATTTTATAATGTGGAGGGTAATGGATATTTATGAATTTCAATATGTGAGTTTAGAGTTCGTAAGCACAACATTACATGGGTGGCTCGATGAAAAATCTATTTGAAATCCCCAACCTGCTAAACTGGTAATAAGTAAATGAAAATCCTCTAGGTACTACATGAGTTCTATGACGACCCTACTAGTGTGAACCATTATGAGAAGGGAACAACTTAATTTTTCATTTGATAGTTATTGCACCACCATTGGGAGAGAAAGACTCTCCCAAAAACCCGGACATTCCCTCCATGTTTATTTAGGCCACCATCGATCTATCCTACACAACCACATAATCTGCAAGCTTCAACAACAAAATTTTAGAGAGAATATCAGATGAAATTTTTAACCTGAATATTCTTACCTACATCATCTATATTGATATTATTTCATTTGAAAATTTTATAAGGTCCTGAATTTTCTTTTCCATATTCTATTTCACTCTTTGTCAACCTAAGCAACTTTGAAAAAATTCAAAGGTCTTTCCAAGAACATCAACTAAGGATAACAGTAGTCTATGAAAATAACATTGAATCCTTTATACTATAGTAAATATTTCTAAATTTTTATTAGCATCATGTTTCAACAACTCTTTCTTAGTACTTTACGCATGAAGATGGCACATATCACCATTATTTCAATGGGTCACTCCATGAAATCAAACAAACACTTCATCATGCTCAAGCATTCCTCAGAATCATAAGGGGAATTTTGTAACATAAACACTCAAATATTTTGGATAAGGAATAAATGTATATGATTATGAAGATCCCCTATTTGGGGTTATATGGATAGATAATTAATAGGGACTGGTTGTGGTACTTTTCAAGGAGCATGAAATGTATGCACCATCACCCCAACTAGATTCGGTTCCACTGGAGGATTCTCCCACTGAGGTTCAAAATAATATTCCTCTAAGATCTGATTCGAATGTTTTATCAAATACATGATGCTATACAACATTGAGAGAAAACATTGAAGAAATCATATTGAAACCAAAACAGATAATTAAGGGGTAATTAATCCCAAAAAATAGACATCTATGATTTGGATTTCAGTCTATCAATATAAAAATAATATAAAATAATAAAACTACAACACAAAACACCATTCTCTAACCACCACTATTTTATAAAAAATCATTGAAGGGAGAGATGGAGAGATATTAAATCAAAACTACTTCCTATGTCCGGATATGATTACACAAATAACATACTTTCATTAATTGATTGTTAAAAACATGCACCGCTAGTAAAACATTTTCACAAATTGTCCCAGGTAACCTGGTATCAAAATAAATGATCTGACATTTAAATGGCCCAAAGGGAATCCCTGATCCCCTTTTTTTGGTTTCTGAGAACTAAAAACATTCAAACTAAACGTGGGAAGAAAATTTCCCCAAATGGTGCCTAATATATATAATAAATCACAATGCATACAAAATAAACACTGCATAGATTAGTGTACCATAAGTCAAGCATGTATAAAAAACACAAATTACTATTAAATTATGAAATATAACCAAATACCCAATGGACACAATAATCCATGTCTAGAGATCAACTACTAGATCCTCCTTTATGACTTTATTTAACCTTTCTCAAAGCTAGATGTAGATAATATTTAAACACCTGAAGGCATAGATAATTCTGGAGGTAAAATCCTCACAGGGTTTCACCAAGGATTCCAAAAATTATTATAGAAAATCATTATTCCAATAAATTGATTTATATTTTCAAATATACATGTTTGTAATTTCAAAAATATAAATATAAAAATCAAGATTTATATATCAAAATAATTGAATAGTGTAAACATATATCTTAAATCATAGTTTTATATAAAACAGATTATATAAATAAAATGGAATTATTTTTTAATTTATTTATTTTTTATAAAGTGAGAAAAAAAAATTTTATAGTTTAACAATTCTACTAAATATCTAAATCCATTGGGAATCAATGTATTTTACCTTTTTACAATGAAATCTATAAACCACTGATTTTTAGACAATATGCTTGAGGCCTTGACAATAATTTCAAACCTAAAGTAGTATAAAATATTTTATTTTATTTATGTACAAAATAAAATAAAAAGTCATTCCATAAATTTTTATAACTATGATCTAAACAAATTAGATTTAGAATGTTTTTCCATTTTCCAAAAACTAGATTTCCATAGACTATATTTAGGTATTAATAAACAATTATCCACATTTTTTAAAATTAACCAGTTGCACTCACCTATTTTAATGTCTACTATGATCAAAATCCCATCAGACACACTGTTATACTCATAATATTCATTTTTTAGCCTATAAAACACTAATGGAATCACCATATGATTGGAAGGATATTTTTTAAGGTATCCTACTCGTATTCATTGATCTTTCAATTACATAATTTTCATCAATATATCGAATTTTGAAGATACTATGTTTTAATGGACATAAATTCATTACATTATTTCATGATTGATGTTGTAATAATGATATATTCTCAATACCCCTCGTTTTTCCATGAAAAATTAATTTTTATTACAAGAGATACTGCCAAAATATATATTTTTATTTTCCATCACATAAATTTTATTGAAATTATTGAATAAATTATTTATTAATGTGTATTAACATATATGAAATCTTACTTCACTGATATGGTATATTCATGTATGAAACTCACATTCATTTCTAATCAGTTCATAATATTGAACGTATTTCATATTTGAGTACTTATGAAACAAAATATTTTTATATAAATCATGTTCCCATTATATATAGGTTATTAATGAAATTACTTATTTATATATGTAAAATATGTGGTTTTAATAAATTTAATCATAATATGATTATGAATATATATCAATTCAATGCATTGAGTAATTTTATTATCATCATATATGAATTTTACAGTGAACTATTGGTTTTCCTAGCACATTTTGTTATGATTCAATTGGAATATTCCTTAAATTATATTTTTCATCCAATTTTCCAAATTTCTTCCCTTTCTTATGATGCAATAATATTATGATATTTTCCACTTATATCATTCTTAATGATTATTCAAAACATTATCACATTTATATTTTATCATGAACAACCTCTTGACAAACATATATTTCATTATGACATGATATTTTTTATTATTCCCTAATTTTACATTATAGTTTCAAAATTTTCGTATGTGTGTACCTAGTATATCATTTAATGTGCCATTATTTCTAATTTAACTATTATATATTCATTATAATTCCCCGATCCAAGAATCCTAGGTCTAGTGAATTATTATGTAACATTATATTTATTAAAAAAATTAAAAAGTAATAATACATTTTTTAGTCTTGGAAGACCTGATTACATTCGTAATACACATAATATAGTGGGGAAAAAATAAAACATGATACATAATAAAATGAAATAAATGTTATTTTTGAATGATTATTTAATGTTTTACTCATAAAATCATGATGAAGTGAAACATAATAACTGTGAGTCGAAAATTTCAGAAAGTGTTATATGAAATAATAAAAAGAAAAGTATATTAAATAATGAATATACATTATGGAAAGGTAAGTAAATTAAAAATCACATCCCATCAACACACATAGAATGAAAATGAATTCATAGATTTTGTCATAGAAATAATTTTCTAGGTAATGAAAATAGAGTGTTGAATTATGGAAATTAATCATGATTGGAATACATATATCAAGAACGTTAACATTATACTAATAAGACAGGTTATTTCAATTAGTAGAAACTTGTAAAATTCTGTATGAAAAAAATACACAATGGAATTTTCTCAAACTATTTTGTCTCATAAGACATGTCAATTTATCAAGGTGTCATAACAGGACATGAACAACACTGAATTTCCATATAATTATTTATAAATGGATTTAATTCAAGACACATATGTCTTCCTAAAATCCATACTAGGTAGATGATATAAATTCGTCAATAATACAACAGTTATAAAAACATTAAGAAAACAACGTATGTAGAATGGTATAAATCTATGAATTTAATCTCATCCATGACACATGAATACATATATATTTATTTAAATATAATTTCAAATGAGAAATTACATTAATGGGTGAGTAGATACACCACACATGAATGATTAGGTGTAGAGTACAAATTAATTCTGAGTTAAATTTAAATTAAGATAATGTCCCATAAATTTTATTTATAATTGAGGAAAGAATTATTAATATTGATGTAATATGTATATTACCTATAAATTTAGTTAATAAAACATGATACTGTAAATATAAATTTCCAAATAGTTATATCATTACAATAACAATGATGTACAATATTAACCCAATGGATGAGAATTTGTTTAAGAATTCCCTTACCTCATTTTTGAATTCCTTCAAATTTGTTAAAACCCCATTTATAATGGTTTGAATAGTTTTATTAATTTATTATGGGTCTATAATCATGTTTTTATTACCTTGAATAATCTTTTTATAACATTTTTCACTTATTTGTTAACAATATTTTTTTATTTCCCTGGTTTTGGTGCATTATTTTAATGGTTTCAATGGATTGAATGTTATACAATTGCATGTAAAAAATAAATAATAGTCAATAATTTATGATAAATATATTTATTTCATTTTTAATAATTACATGTGAATTTAGATATCCGATTTTTGTGTAAATGTGAATAAAGAACTCATCATCCCCAAAGGTGGGGAATTGACACAACACATATGGGAATATTTTATTTATGAATATGAGAAGAAATTAAGAGATTTTATGATTAACATACCTAGAACCTAAAAAATTTATAGTATGTTTATGATACTATACATTTCATTAATCATTGGATATGAGGTTAGGATAAGGTATTTGTGAAAAAAATTTAAAATAAAAGAAAAGGTAATCTTACCTCTCGAATATTTCATCCTTGAGAAACTCTTTATGCTCTTATAAGTGGTCTTTTTGTGAGAAAAGATGCACTATAATATAGAAATGAATAAGGTGAAGGGAAATAGTTAGAATAATTGTAAGAAAAAAGGTTTATGGCGTTAATAATTTGTGAAAGGAGTAGCATGGTTTTATTTTTAAAATGTAGAGAAAATTTAAAATTTCTTAACATATTATGATATATTAAGTGTAAAATATGTTTAAACACTTTAACAATATACAAAAATAAAAGGGTATCATAATTACAATAGGATATGATAATTTTTCCACTTTTCAATAATATTATTATTTTAAAATAATTTAATGAAATTATTTAGTAATGAAAAATATTTTAGGTCAATTTAATCAGTATTCATATTCATGAATATAAAAACATAAAAAAATTAAAATTAGATTGAATATTTTTATTATATTATAGACATATCTCATTAAGCTATATATATAAAATTAACATAAAAATATAAAATTATATTCACTTTAATATTTAAAATATCAATCATTTGATTTATTCTTGAATTAAATAATTACTTTATTGTAATTTTTTAAGAAATTAGGGTAGATATTTATTTCTAAGAAATTTAAAATAATATTTCATGAATAATATGAATTTCATTGTTCTAAAAAATCTATATATTTTCTAAAAAATATATTTTAAAACCATATAATAAAATATTACAAAAATTACAAAAAGTATAACAACATGATATCCTTTTAATAAAGAAACATATAATGTCATTAAAGTAATTCATGTCTGTCCAAGATATCCAAAATGAAAATCAAATTGATATAATGGTTGACACTTCATTAAAGAAAATTTTCCCAAAAATTAGGTTTATTTAAAAATTATTTTATTTTTAATTAAAAAAAGTTTATTTATTATTCATAATCTTTCACATGCAATGAATCAATATTGAATACGAATTAATGTGAATTATTTCATTTATAAAAATTAAAAATAATGTAATATCACAAAAATAAAAAATTGTTCTCAGAATAAAATTCTATATTCATTCATTATGTATATTGAATCATATAAAAAACACGACAACTTCATTAATTTGGTATTTTTTCTTATATTACACTATAATATCATTGTACATGACTTTGAATAAAATTAATATATTGTAACTATAAATTTAAAAAAATATTGGAAAAAACATCAATTTTCCATAATAATTATAACAACCCAGAATTTTCAATAAAACAATATCCAGGTTTTTTGAAGTTAATGTGAGACCAGTATCTAAGAGGGAATGTGATTCCAAGGACTTGGGTGCCCATATTTCTATTAATAACATTATTTATGTACATTCATTGGATGTGCGAGCAGGTTTTCTTAACATTTGAACCGGTGCCTAGATTAAAAATCTAAGGGCATAGTTAAATCCATAATATTGGGTTTCTCCAAAGGGGGACATAACTTTAATTAGTGAAGGTCGATCGGGAATGACATTATTTAGTGCCTTTGTCATAAAAAATAATCAATTCTTTTTTATCTAACCACTAAGTTGAAATGCTTCTTAATGGATGTCTCGAGACATAATGGTTACGAGTCAATAAATGAACCGTTACCCATTGAATGCATAACCACACCACTCGTGCGGTTATGGAACTCTGTTAATTTTAGTTCATTAATGCACTGCATTAATGAGAACCACATAGGGAAGGTTCTCTTTTATTATAAAGATTCGTTTGGAATCAAAAGGAATAAACATTGGTGAACCTCCAACGAAACACTGATGGATTTCTACCTCACCGAAGAATGTCAGACACTGTCGAAGAACCACCTCGAGCACAATACTATATTAAGCGAGCAATGATGAGCACCACTAAATCACGAACTGAAGACAACCATGAAAGAGGATCTGTTAATCGTTTTCAATAGACTTCTCTTCTAGGTAGGGTTTTTTGTTTTTTATATTTTGCTATTCCTCCTTCCCAATTGTTGATTTATACGAAGAACACAAATCAACCAACCAATGGGTTGATCTGAAGATTTTTATTTTATACAAAAAAGGTTGATGAAAGGTTGTAAGTCGGGAGTTATTTCTATATTCTATGATTGTTTCTAACACCCCTTGTTAAAACGCTAGTGCAGAGGGTGTGGGCCTATTCGAACAAGGTTCGAACCCTCTACCGATCATGTTTTTCTTGTGTTTCCAATGTGTGTCTAGGCAATGTGACAACAAGGAAGAGATGGGGGTCATGTAGAGAAGGCAGTGACTCGAGAGGCTCATAGGTTTAAACGAAACCAGGAGTGGACCACTGGGGTATATCTGGTGGCCCATGGAAATAACAACTGGAACACCATGCCGGCGGAAGACGAGGGTGGCCAAAGGCTGCCAGATCATTCCGGCGGTGAGAGAGAAAGGTGGCACCCATAGGCGCCACCGGGGGTAGCAGCCATGGCCCTTAGGTCGTGGCAGGAGAGGGCGGCGTGGCCCCACGTCACGCCGCGTCGGCTGGAGAACAGTCAGCCACCTGCCTGACCTTTGCATGCAGTGGGGAAGCACCCCACTGGCCAGATGAAATGACCTCATGTTTATGGGTCTAGCTAGAGATGCATTCCGCCTTCCGGCGGATCGTGCAGGACAAGGGACGAGCTGGACACAAGGCCTAGTGGGACAATGGGGGCGGGTTGAGCCCCACATGGCGGGCCGGGCCCCACACGGCGTTCCGGGCCAACAGCAGCCCAGGCCCGCGAACCAACAGGGCCGACCCCAATGGGCCAGAACCACTGAACCGGGCTGACCCATAACCGAACAGACCTGGGTGGGGTCAGGTAGACCCTGAGACCCATTGCTTTGGGCCGGCCTAACTGAGTCGGACGGGTCCTAGACCCAACCAACCCCATAATAAAGAAACACCCGTAATTGATGAACTGAGTGTTAGTTTGATACACGATTAGTGGCGTTGGGCCCCCTTTTGGGAAGTGGTCCATTTGGCATATTCTAGCTATCCTGACCAAGCTAGGCTGGACCCAGATACGATAACCCACATTTCACAAAAATGGGTGTAACTAACACACCTGGAATCCGATCAATTCACTGTTTGTTGAATATGGACCTTTGTGATAAGGTGGTCCTTTAGAGATAATCTTTGTGAGTTTTGACGGAGTTTGATGTATGAACTGTGTTCGATCAGACATGAATCCTATTGAACCCTTTTTACAAAATATCCATTGTCTCTCACACTGGTCGTCTGATTGACGCATTATCTATCATGTTGGGACCCCTATAATGGGGCAGTCTCTTGGGTATTCTTTTTCTAGGACTATATACCTGTTGAAAAATGACTGATGGCTATAGGGGAAAAATCTTCTAGAGATCTGGTGTGCTTCATGTGGGAATCCAGTGGCTGGCTATGACATAAAGAAGAAGAGTGACAAATATGAGTCAGTATTAGAAACACTAGAGTGGGACGATCTAGCTGTATGACTAATTATCCCTACCTCTATAACAGTGATGAATACGAGATAGCACTGGCAACCAATACGGGTCATCACCAGCGACCAATATGGGTTAGCACCATCGACTAATACAGGTCAACATATTGCAACCAATACGAGTCAGCATATAATGAACTATATGGGTCAACAATAGAGTTATTACGGATAAGATGATATGGATTTACAATGAGTAATCCCTATCCCAGTATCCTTGAAGTTATACCATTAGAGTGAGATATCTTTTTTTCTTTATACTTCATTATTTAGACCATTCTTGTGATATTGACTTTTTGGTATTTATTGTAATGTATTTTTTGTGGTTTACTGAGATACATTCGGGAGTCTCGGGTCCCCTATTGAGTTGTTATACTCAACCCTACAAGGGATCCTCTGACACATGTGTGTCTGATGCAGACAAGTGACGTTTTGAGGTAGACATTGGAGGCTCGGGACATGTTGGAACATGGTGCGACTGGAGCAGTCAATATCATCTTCTTTAACTTCAGACATACAACAACTACCCTCTAGGTAGAGCTCTAGGATAGATGCCACAATTTTTTAATTTATTTTCAGTTTCCAGGTCTTGGATTTTGGCCTAAAAGTTTTAGTTTATAGTTTTACTTATGGTTGTACATTAATCTCCTGGTTATAATATAATTTTTTTGATTGTATACTTCAATTTCCCTTTTTGTGTGTGTACAAATCTCTAACACAATGCATTATCAGTTTGGGAAAAGTATTCATGTTCTAGTCACGTACCCTTATCCTATAAAAGGTGGACATGGGGTAGTCACGTCCAGGCCCAGTGGGATAGGTTGTGACAAAGTGGTATTAGATGGAGGTTGGTTATACCATAATAACTAAGAGTATAATTTTAATGAGGCAATGGTGTAAAGTGTCTTGAGTTCGGTTTTCAGTACAAGGAGTCTATGGTTGGTGCGGCAACTGACATATCTATACACCAAGACACTGAATTCTATTTTTGGACTCAGTACAGGAACACACGGGTTTCTAGTGTTTTGAAAAGTTATCTTGATCTTTCCTAAGTCAGCTCACCATTTATGACATATTTAACATGACACATCTATTTTTAAAGGAATCCTCAATGAAGATGGCTAGCCAGGATTCTAGTTAGTGACTGTGAATGTGTTCCATTGAGCGATGAGTGGTCAGTACATAGACCAATCATAGTGATGGAACCTTCGGTTGGGGTACCAGTAGCATCACCACCCTTGTAGAATCATATACTATAAGTGGATCATGCACCCCTGTTGAGCGCATTGCCTGAGTTCCCGAAATATAAGACTCTGATTTCTCAAGGTGAGATGGACCCCATTTTAGCAGTGGTCTGGCTTGAGGTGGTTTTTCAGAGGCATTATTTTAGTAGAGACACCCGCCGAACAGATAGATATCTTGGATACTAGCCTTCATCCTGGATTGAGAGGAATATGGTGGATATCATTGCTCCAGGTACTTGAGGAGATGAACCTCACCTAGCTGGACTTTGAGAACCTTTTCTAGGTGGATATCATGCCAGTGATACTAGGCTCTATGCCTATTCAAGAGATACTGCATTTGCAGCAGGGCAGCCAGACTATGGCTAATCACTCAGAGAGATTTACTCACCTCTTCCAATACTCCACCAACATGGTACAAGACCCTTAATTTCGGGTACATACCTTTTACCACGGGCTTCAACGAGAGATTAGAGCTGCGGGAGTTTCTCTCAGCATCATGATGCAAGATGATGTTCTATAACGAGCTTACTTGATGGAAAGTTTCCTTGTCGAGCAGGTACTGACAGTGAGATCCCCTACCAGACGACAGGAAGCAGAGTCATCTATAGTTGATAGTAAACCGATGATGTAGAAGCCCAAGTAGGATAGACATTCCAGAGGGTGACCACGAGATGCAGGGTCAGAGGTTCGAGGCACGAGAGGCCGAGGGATCCACCAGCGAGGCATGATATATTTTTACTATGGGGGACAAGGTCAAAGAGCACATGACTATTCAACTCCACACATAGATGATCATCAGATAGTGGAGATTCTACCAAGGCTATCATATCGGCAGGAGAATGTGTGTCAGTAAGGCCTCAGATGAGACCAGAGAGTAGGGCATGTAATGAGAGGTGGTCGGGGTCACAAGGCACAACCACCACCGCCCCCAGCTAGTCCACCACAAGCTCAAGGAGTATGTGGATGGGGAGAAGCCAAACTATAGGCAGTAGAATCTTATGATCATAACATCCTTGAGATGATACAAGGTACAATATATATATTATCTTCATTAGTAGCAGTTTTTATCAACATAGGTGCTAGATATTTTTTCCTTGTTGTGGACTTAGTTCGGGACTCTAAGATTCCGACTGAGTTTTTAGCTCGACCATTTATTTTGGATAGTCTTACATGAGGACCTTCAGTGGTCATACACTGGCACATACAATGTAATCATACTCTTAGAGGAGAGTGTTTTAGATGGGATCATGTAGCAACAGCATTGAATCCCTATTACATCATAATACGAATGGACTGAAAATCCATAGTGCATGCACAAATTGGCTACATGAGATGTACGGTGTGATGTATTCATATAGATGGAGGCCAATTTTTATTTTTTAGTGATAAGGAGAACAGAACAACATGAGATGGACTTGTTCTTAGGAGGGTGCACCAGAGTACATTTCAGCTGGCTTGTATGACTTTAGACACGGTGAATCAGGTGAGCCCATAGTTCCCAACTATGGTGGAGGAGTATGAGGTTGTCTTTCCATAAGTTCCCCAAGACTACCTCATCGTAGAGAGGTAGACTTCGATATTTACTTTTACTCAAGAACAACACCAATATCTACACCGACATATCGGATGGCCACTGTGGATCTCCGGGTGCTGAGGGTATAGTTGGAGGACTTACAGAGGAAGTTATTAGTAAGGCCCAATGTTTCTCCATGGGAATCACACGTGTTGTTCTCCATGAATTTAGATATAATTTTGATGCTATTTGTGGACTTCTAGCACCTGAACTTGGGGACCATGAAGAACCAGTATCCGTTACAGACAATTGGTGATCCATTCGAAAAGCTAAAGGGAGCTCATTGGTTTTCAAAGATAGTCCTTATATCAGGATATTAGTAGCTTAGTGTATGAGATGAGGGCTTACCAATGAAAACAATCAGATGTCGGTATGTAAATTATGAGTACTTAGTGATGCCTTTCAGTGTGACCAATTCTCCAGTAGTCTTCATGGGGTGAATGAATAGAATAATCTAGACATACCTTGATCAGTTCATGGTGGTCTTCATCAATGACATCTTGGTGTACTCAGTGTCTGAGGAAGAGAATGTGGTACACATCAGGATCGTTCTGGACACACTCATGTGCACTAGTAATATGGAAATATCTTAATGTGTAATTTATGGATATGGAAGGTCCACATCATGGGACACACCATCTCAAAGGACGGATTTGCAGTGGATCTAGAAAATATCAATGCAGTACATTCTTGGGAGCCTCCCCTGAGTGTTAATGAGGTGTGGAGATTTCATGGATTAGTAGGTGAATATCATAATTTTATACCTAATTTCTCCAATTTAGAAGCACCTATGACTTTTTATATGAAGAAGTGGAAAACCTACCTTGGGTCAGAGACATTCCAGCTGATCATTCATCAGTTGAGGTAGAGTTTGACCAGCGCTCCCATCCTATGTTATTAGAGGAGGGAACTGACAACATGGTTTACTAGGATGCATCATGGACCAGACATGGTTTCATCCTGATGCAGGATGATGTAGTGATTTCTTATTGCTCATTATTTATGAGGCCTCATGAGAAGAATTATGTTACTCAAGACATGGAGTTATAAGTAGTATACTTTTCACTTAAGATGTGGTGAAACAACTTGATGGGAGAGAGTTTCATTGTTTACTCATACCACAAGTGTCTCAGACATATCATCACACATAATGATTTGAATATGAGACAACGAAGTTGGATAGAGTTCCTCTAGGACTCCGAATTTGTGAAAGTCTATAATCATGTTAAGAGGAACATAGTGGAAGATGCACATAACTGGAGATCGTGTTCGCAACAATTGAATGGGGATTTAGAGTAGTTATCCTCTCTTTAGATATCCTACTAGGATAGAGATGAGATAGTCTACCTCCAATCAATGGTAGTATCCCCTCCACTCCATCAGTGAGTCAGGGAGGCGCAACATGGAGATAGCAGCTACGAGACTACATGTGTTCAGATATCCTCTGGCCTTGCACCAGAAATATATTTTGTAGGTGGGGAGCACACTATCTTTTTCAGAGGACGTACAGTTGTACTAGGGTCGCTACGAGAGAATGTGTTGAGAGAGTTTTATACATCCCCCTTGGTAGTACATCCAAGATTGATGAAGATGCATCAGGTCCTCTAGCATTAGTACCAGCGGCCAGGGATGAAGAATGTTTTGACATAGTTTGTTTTTAGATGCCTCACTTGCCAGAAAGTGAAGGTTGAGCATTAAGTACCAGTAGGCTTGACCTAAACCCTCAAGAAACCAGAGTGGATGTGGGAAGGAATATAGATGGTCTTTGGTATAGGGTTACCACATATATTTATAGGGAAAGATACCATCTGGGTGATCGTTGACTGACTCACCATGTTGGCACATGACTATGCTATTTGAGAGAAGATATTGGAAGAGATGTTGTGATGTATCTTAGTTTAGGAGATCGTCTGACTTCACGGGTTGCCTTCGACGATAGTATAAGACCATGACACACGATACACATCCTAATTTTCGAATAGATTTCAATTATTTTGGGGCTCAGATTCTCTTGAACTCATCTTTTACCCAGTAGACAGATGGTCAGACAGAGAGGAACATCAAGACCACGATTGACCTGCTTTATTCATGTGTCCTAGAATTTGGTTGCAGTTTGGAGGAGAACATACCAATGATAAATTTTTCATACAAAAATATATATCACTACACCATTGTAATTTTCCCTTTTGAGGCATTGTACAAATTACCATGCCAATCACCCTTGTGTTGGATGGATCCAGGATAGCCAACACTCGTGGGATATGATATCGTACGTGCTGACATTGAAAATGTGTTGGTTATCCAAGAGCAATTGAAGATAGAACATATCCAACAGACATCATATGATGATATGAGACAGAGACCACTGGAGTTACAGGAGGGTGACCACATATTCTTGGGAGTCTCCCATCAACGGGGACTGCAGAGACTTTGTTGAGGTGACAAACTCCCAATAAGGTTTATCATACCATTCCAGATACATTGGTGGATTGTCATGGTGGCGTACCGCCTGGCTCTGCCACCATAGTTGGAGAGGGTGCATGATGTCTTTGACGTATTCCAGCCGAGAAGATATGTTCTTGACCCATCTCACATCATCGACCTTAGTGAGCTAGATATTGATGATGGGGAGACTTTTTCAGAGTACCTTGTAGAGATAGAGGATCGACATGAGTATATTATTTTTGGGTGGTTGATACCTATAGTGCGCGTTCTGTGGCAGCACAAGATTCTCTTCGAGAGGACATGGGAGTGAGAGGCTCATATACTTGCCTAGTATCCCTCTTTTTTGTGTAGGCATGTTTGGCTCTTAGGGACGTAAACCCCCAGGTGGAAAGAATGTAATAACCCATAATTTTCAATAAAAAGTTTTAGGGTTTATTGAAGTGAATCTGAGACCAGTCTCTAAGATTGTATGAGATTCTGAGGCTTAGGGCACCCGAAATACATTTCCAACCATTCTTGAAGTTTGTTTAGTGGATGTGCATGTAACAACCAAATTTTTTTTAATTATATTTGCTTCCTCATTTTGTGTGTTATTTTATTATATACTTAGAAAAAATGTATCCTTTAATTAATGTGGTTGGTATTATTAATATGAGTACGTTGTGTTTCAACTATTATATGACCATTGGTCAATATGACCATTGGAAACCTTAATCTTAACATTTTGTTTTTATAAATACAATTATCTTGGTTAATTAATATAGAAAGAAGATTGAATGGACTCATCCAGTAGACTCGAGCCATATGATGCCCATCTGTCGGAGCTTGGGAAGGAGTAGCATCACTGGGATTTACTTTGGACCAAGACCAAGCCGAACTTCAACGTATGAATCTTGTATGGAATCTCCTAAGGGAGAAGTTCAAGCTGATAGGAATCACCACTCGGGCAATGTTGTCTGAGCCAACCCACGATTCTATCACCATAGCACAACATACACTTAGGTATTATGCTCGCGTTAGAAGGGGCTATGTAATGAGACCTTATCTTCTTTGTGTAATCCTTTTATATAAATAAAATTGTTATTTCCTCTTATGGAAAAGTTTGTGATTTTCAAATATCTGAATAAATATAGGATGTGTATTATTGAGGAATTTAGGGAAAAAGGGTATTTTCAAATATTTTTGTTTTCATTAAATAATTAATAATGTGATATGATTTTCAAAAAATGGTTTTCTATAGTTGTGATCAGGGATAAATTTAGAGCCTAATAATGTCAACATTGTTTTTAGTGAATAGTAATGTAGGAATAGTAACATACCCATATGATTTTTAAAAAATGGTTTTCATAGGATTTTTTCGTAGATGGGGGTGGGGGTGGGGGTTTAACTCTATCTTTCAAACAACATAGGGAGGATTATAATTGAATGTTAAAGTTTTTGATTGTTTGAAGTGTTTCGTGTGTAGCATGATTCTTGGGTGGTTTCTCGTGGTGTAGTTGTTTGAACAAGTCATTATTCTGGTATTGGTTTTTGTTTCTCATTAGAGAGAATCAATTGATATAAATCTAATGTAATTTTACATGTCCTCCTGGTCTATTACGTTGAATGTTTTGTGGTTGGAGATGTTCGAGGGAGGCTAGGATAGAGTTCGGAGAGTAGTTGTTGATAAAGGATAGAAGTAGGGGGAATACCCATTGTGTAATTTAATTACATGTTCAGAAACTCTATTTCATGGCATGTATCAAAATTTAAGAAGTGTATAATCATTCAGGGATTGTGAGATAAAATAAATCTAAAGATGAAACATTTTTCAACAGAAACTGAACACTGGGTACTACATGAAGTTAAAGGGTATAATATGTCATGAAATACTGCTATCAAGTATAATTTAACAAAATCAAATTAAAATTCATTCATTTTCCCTTTACGATCCTTCCACTATTTCTAGACAAACCCCCAAAACCCTGAGTAGTCTTTCAAGCCCCACTCCTCCCTCCATGATCTATCAACCTTGGTGGTTCCTCAATGGAGATCTATGATAAATCTGTGGTGTTTTCCCCTCTTTTTCATTTGTTTCCTCTTTTTAATTAATTGGGATTTTATATCAAGATACATGGTTGCATGAGTTCGATATTTGGGAAGCATTTTGATAATATTCTAGTGCAGAATATGTTGATCTACGTTTCTTGTTGTGCAGTTGCCACTTGAGGGTATTCTTCTATGACCTACAGTGCACATACCAGATGAGAAGCTTATTTTAGGTAGGAATTATTTTATTTTTTCTTATCAATAGTGCTTAATATGGGAGGGATTTATTATTTTTGACATATTTATCATTGTAGTTCAATACTAATCAAATATAAAAACCAGTTAAATGAAATTTCAAGGTGTAGGGGGTTCATTTTCCATGAATTTGTAGTTTTGATAATATTATTGTGATTTAGGGAGTTGTATGAGTTGAAATACACTATGAAAATTATTTTCATTGGTGTTATTTTTTTCATTGGTTACATATTTATTGTTTTCTGCATTAGTTGTGGTTTTTGTGGTATCACCCTAAATGAATATTGGTTAATAACATAAATCCAAAAAATGAATCGACGATATAGGACTTGGTTTTTGTGATAACATTCTTAAATAATTCAATACCATTAAAACATGTCCCCCATTCTAAGTATGAAAATTTTATACATCATGGTGTGTGATGAAATGTGTGGAATGGTTATGGTTGAATGTGTAAGACAAATGAATGTGAGGCGGTTGTGTGGTGAGGTGTGGGTTTTCTATTATTTTGTTTTTTTATATCTATGAGGACAATTTTGGGTTGTGGGTTGTCCTGGGTGGTGTATTCTATATACTAGTAGTTGATATATAAACCCTACTATGTAATGGAATCTCATGTTGGGGTATTAACTGGTTGTGGAATAGATGAGATGTATTCTGCAGTGTGGATGTGATCGGGTTGTACGATGATGTGTTATTGGATGAGGATGTGTGTGGATGGTTTTTCTAAGGAATCACTACAAGGAAAGATAGTGATGGATGGTATGGATAATTATCTTAGAAATTTACCAATGTATGACATTTCATATGTGTCACGACCCATCCCAGTGGGGCCCATGCCACAACTCCCCTGGCCCGCCTCGAATAGGCGAGGGGCTGGTGAGTAACACCGAGTAGGCATGTCACTAACATGGGAGGCATTGCCTATAAACCTGTATGAACACACACACATCTTCCATCCCACAAAGGTAAAAAGTCAAAACTACTAAAAATGGAAATGTATTCATACACAAAAATCCCATCCAACAGAGTACGAAAGGAAAGTAAAGTACAGTAATGTAAAAATCATGGGCCAAAAGTAAAATCCCTCCAAATGATAGCATGCCACAAAGTCCAACCTATAAAGAAAGGTATTGGGACTGTAATACATATCCATAGGAACACACCTCAGCCTGAATGATCTCACTGAGCACCATCCAGTCCTGGTCTACCTAGAATCCTGTCAGAGGCTCGCTCGTCTGCACAAGACACGACACGTGCGGTCAGAGCCCATGCAGGGGTGAGTATAACAATACCCAGTAGGACTCCCTGAAAACAACAAAGTAATTCAAAAAAGGGAAATAACACAATGTGAAGACACAGTAAGCTCTACATAGTATATGTTTACTGAACATATAATAAGAATATCCAGATATACTCATTCACGATAGACTATTGTGAAACCACCACTAAGATCCTGCTCGAAGATTCCACTAAGCACGCAACCAGAAGAACACACTCCAAGGTCTGAAGATATGGATAATAATTACTCATTCTATAAGAACTCACTCCACATGTACTTAAGAATATTATGCTCAGATGATGATCACAATAAATAGCTATGATTGATTCCAACAACTCAGTCTGAACTAATCTGCTAAGCAGAGGATCAACGCCCAGGTAAAGTAGGTCACATCAATACCAAGACCGGTGTCATCTGTCCAAGATATGTAAAACTCAAATCTACAGTGTTTAGAAGGATCACACTTTGTGTTCCTTGACTCTGGGTACTGCTCATGTAAACGGCATGTGTCATCTGTCCAAGCTGTGTAAAACTCAACTACACGACATGTAGAAGGATCACAAGCCATTTTCTTTGACTTCGTGTACTGCCCGTCAAAATGGCCCATGTCATTAGGCTTGTCATCTAAAACGTAACTACACAACTTGTAGAAGGATTACACACTATGTCCGAGTGTCCAGGGTTCGCTCCGTGTATGCGGGCCATGTGCCCGTACACGGCCTCAACTCGTATCGATCCACCCGTGTACCAGTACACGGGGTATCCCGTGTATCTGGTTGGGTCTGTCCGGGGCGGGGTATACATGTCATGTCCTTGTCCGTGTACCCAAATCGTGTACATGTACTCCTGGAGTACACTCCAGGTGGTCCGCCGATGAACAAATGCCGTGTATCCCATACTACACGCTGTGTAGTCGGGATTTCTCCAGAACCGTCATGTTCCTCCTCACACCTCGGTCAGATCTCCAGATTCGTGATCTCTTCTCTGTTCGTTGCAATACATTAGATCTTGTTTCATCCTATTATATGAACACCGAAAAAAGTATTTTTGGGCCTTCGATCATGTCGTAAACCTCCAACGATCCATCCAAATGAAGAACGCCCAAAATCTCATATGTCTCGATTCACTACAAATCATCTTCCAAAACTGTAATCTCACCTCTGTGGGGTTGTATCGATGCCAGAACTTGGATTTGGGATCGTTGTGTCACACAAAGAATGTGAAATGATCTATCATTGATGTCCCCACGAAGAACGCGTAGAACGCACATGAGGAACACAAGAAATCGGGGAAGAAAGGCACAAAAAATCGAAAGGGACGAACCTCGATCGATGTTCCTATCGATGTTGGTTCATTAGCATTAGAAGGATAAATGAAATCAAAAATAAATTTCAAGAATAAATCCCCAAAATCCCTGAAAAAGGCGATCCCAAAAATATGATTGATTCATGGGCTAATATGTTCATGGATTAGTCCGCGTTCATCATAGGAATCACGAACAGGGAAAGGAAAATCAAAATAAAACATCCTAACTGGATTTGTGGTGTTCATTGGAGAAGATCCGGTTGCCACGTCGTTGTCGTGTTGGGTGGTTTTCCTCCAATGCTTCCAAATCCTCCAAGGGTTCAGGGTTATGAGGTCTGTAACCCTGGACCCCTTCACAAAGTCTTTATTTAAAATGATAAAAGATAATTATTGCAACAAGATTTGATAAAATATTTTATTACGGTTATGCCCAAATACTAGATTTCACCGCCGACCTGCGCCAGCTGATGTTAGGACTACCTAAGGTAAAATCACTGCTTTGGATGCGACAGTGCCCTCAATTTTTTTATCTTATCACCCTTTCAATAGTTATTCCACTTTTTCAGGAAAACCACATGTGCATAATTTAATTATTTATTTAAATACAAACATTTGTTCCAGGCCCACTGGGCCTCGGAATGACATGCCATCTCAAAGCCTGGACTCAAAATAAATCCCATATAATGTTAAAATAATACATTGAAAAATCCGGGACATTACATCCTCCCCACCATAGGGCTTTACATCCTCGAAAAGCCAAAACAAAGGCTAATAAAAAAGATGTGGGTACTATGCAAGGATCTGAGCCTCCTGCTCCCACGTTCTCTCCTGGAGATTCTTGTGCTGCCACCAGACAGGCACCAAGGGAATAGCTCGCCCATGAAGGATCTTCTCCTGTCGATCATCGATCTCTACTAGGTACTCCGCAAAGGTCGCTCCATCAGCGATGTCTAGCTTGCCCCAATTGATAACGTGTGATTGATCATGCACATACTTCCGTAGCTATGATACATGGAAGACATTGTGTAACCGCTCCATCCGAGGAGGTAGAGCCAAGTGGTATGACACCTCGCCAACACTACTTAGAATCTGAAAAGGGATGATGAACCTCAGAGATATCTTGCCACCTCGGCCAAATCTCTGCAATCCCCATCGAGATGAGACCCGAAGGAACACATGGTCCCCCTCATCGAACTCAAAGGGCCTCTGTCTCTTATCAGAATAAGAATTTTTCCAACTCTATGTTGTCTTCATCCACTCTCAGATGAACTGCACCTTCTCTGTAGTAGCTCGCACCATCTCTGGGCCCACAAGTGTTGACTCTCCTGGGTCAGTCCAACAAAGTGGTGACCTGCGAGGTCGCTCGTACAAATCCTCGAATGGTTCCATACCAATAGTGGAATAATAAATGTTTTTATTAGAAAATTCCACTAGTGGTAGGTAATCCTCCCAGCTACGACCGAAGTCAAGTATGAAAGCTCGTAGAATATCCTCTAGAACAGGGATGGTTCGCTCTGTCTGTCCATCAGTCTGAGGATGAAATGTTGTGCTCAAGTGTAACTGAGTCCCAAAAGCTTCCCGCAATGCCTTCCCCAAATGGGATGTGAAACAAGTATCATGATTTGAGATGATCGTTGATGTAACTCCATGATGTCGAATTATCTCCTGCACACAGAGGCGTCCCAAGATCTCTACTAAACTCTGATCATGTATGGCTATGAAGTGGGCCGACTTGGTGAGTCGGTCAATGACCACCTAGATGACATCATGTCCCCTGGATGTACATGGTAAAACCATAATGAAGTACATGGATATCCCATCCCACTTCCAATCTGTCACCTCATGGGGCTGAGTCAAACCAACTGGAACTTGGTGCTCAGCCTTTACTTGCTGACAAGTAAGGCACTGAGAAACAAACTCTACCACACACTTTATCATTCTTGGCCAATATAACTGACATCGGAGGTCATGGTACATCTTTTCGATGCCTGGATTCACTAGAAAAAGAAATTTATGGAACTCCCTCAGAACCTCCTCCCGCAACGTCACTAGTTTCACTGTACACCCTCTAAAAAAACAACATTCTCCCCACCTTTTGAATATCCGTCATCAACATCACATGTGGATATCTAAGCACATAGATTCTCACAACTAGTATCCTAGAGATGTGCTTCCCTAACTCGATGAAAGAGTGGAAGGGTAATAACCATCGACTGAATGTAACCTCCCTCATCTCTATCCACAAAGGATAACTGTAAAGAGGCCAACTACATCGCCACCTCATCAAGACACTTCCTCTGTCTCAAATCCAGATCCTTCTGAGCAAAGATATATCGGAGACTCTTTTGATTAGAGTATAAGATAAACCACTCTCCCATCAGGTAGTGCCGCAACATAATCAATGCGAGGACTACCGCTACCAAATCAAGATCATGGGTCGCATAGTATGCTCATGTGACCTCAAATAACATGAGCCATAGGAAATCACCACTTGCCTCTGCATTAGGACACAACCAAGCCCAGTTCCTAATGCTTCTTAGTACACTACGTACTCGACACCATCTTCTGGTAGACTCAAGATAGGGGTGCTCGTCAGACTCTATCTGAACTGCTGAAAATCCTGCTGGCATCTCTCGGTCCACACGAAAGGTTGCCTCTTTTGGGTCTAAGTTATAATGGGTGATGAAATCATAGAAAAATCAAGAATGAATATCTGATAGTAGCATGCCATCCAAAGGAAGCTTCATACCTCCGTCACGCTCTAGGGTGGCTCCCATGCTAACACTGCCTCTACCTTGGCTGGGTGCACTGCTACACCACCCGTTGAGATAATGTGTCCCAGAAAGCGGACATAATATATACAGAATTGACACATTGAGAGTTTCTCGTACAATTGGTGCTCTCGGAGTGTGTCCATAACCATCCTTAGGTGCCTCGTGTGCTCCTCTTCTACATCCTCTTCCCCATATATCTTTTTTCTCCACACATTGCCTCTGCCTCGGTGGTCCATCCACTAATACCATGTAAGTATTACGGTGGGTCAGAAAATCTCGAACGAGATGTCCCCTGCCATCACATGAGTAGATTTTCCTCTCTTGAGCCTGGCTGGATGCACCCTGTGAACCATGTATGGAAGATCATCTGTCTTGAGATCTCCTCTAAAAACATCTCCCACACCTAGTTCCCTGACGTCGGCTCCCTGCTGCCGAGGACTCTACTCCAGCACGCTCACTACTGACAAATGTTGGTGGTCTCTGCTTTTCCAAGAATCTCTCGACCACCAAGGCCTGATCGACCACCCCAGCATAAGTAGGAATGCTCATAGGAAATATTCTATCTAGTATTTCTCTGCAAAATCCTAGATCAAATGTTCGAGCTCTGAAGTAATGATCCCTAACCATATCTATCGAGTACCATGAGAGGTCGGTAAACATCGATGAATAGTCAACCACCATCATGGTCCCCTGCTGAAGCTAAAGAAGCTCTTGTATACGTACTGATCTTAGGGTAACCAGTGAAAAATCCTCATTGAATAGATGCTCAAACTCTGACCATGCAAGAGTTGGCTCGTCGTGAGTCTGGATAACCATACTCCACCATCGCCCTGCAAAAGGCTCGCTGCCAGGATCACGATCTGCTCTGCTGGTGTCCTGACCAAATGGAAGACTCTGGTCACTGCCTCAAGCCAATCCTCTATTTCATGAGGGTCAGGCTCACCTCAAAACCTGAGGGGTATCGTTCTCTAAAACTCGTGGAGGGCGCTCAGCCTGCGCTCCTCCTCTACTGGTAAAGTAGGTAGTAAACAGTGCTCCACAGGTGGTGGAAAAACAGGGACACCACCTGAAGGTAAAATTGGTGTATTTGGTCTTTGTATCAAAACTTCATCACTGAGGGGGTCATCCTCGTGATCGAGCTTCTATATCCTAGCCGGTGCACATCGCAGAGGCATCCTGTAAATAAATAAGATGTATCACAATCAGTGAGTATAACTGGAGAGATGACTCAAGAAGGACAAGGAAATCACAACACATTACTATATGATGCATGTAACATTATTTTCCCATGCAACTAGTGTTCTCATGTTCCGAGTCGAAAATAAAGTTATCAGAGTCCTGGTGTATGGATACGTCGGCCGCCCGTACCAACACTGGGGTCCCTAGAATGGAATCTGATCTCGAAACACTTAACAATGTTTCCCCAAACCAAATCTCACACTATCAGTCCTAAGGTAGAAACGAACACCTCTGATACCACTCTATCATGACCCGTCCCAGTGGGGCCCATGCCGCAACTCCCCAATCCTGCCTCCAATAGTCCAGGGGTTGGTGACTAGCACCGAGTAGGCATGCCACTAACATGGGAGGCATTGCCTATAAACTCGTACAGACACACACATCTCCTAGATCAAAAAGCAGAAAAGTAAAAACTATTGAAAATAGAAATGCAAGCATACACTAAAATCCCAACCAACAGAGTATGACGGGAATGTAAAGTATAGTAATGTAAAAACCTTGGGCCAAAAGTACAAGAACACCAAAAGAATGTCTACAACAAAGTCCAACCAATAAAGAAAGGTACTGGGACTGTAATCCATAGATGTAGGAACACACCTCAGCCTGCCTAATAACACTGAGCACCGTCTGGTCCTGGTCCACCTATAATCCTGTCAGAGGCTCGCTCGTTTGCAGAATACACCACACGTACGGGCAAAGCCCGTGTAGGGGTGAGTATAAAAATACCCAGTAGGAAACCCCGATAACCACAAAGGAATACAAAAAATGGAAATACCACAAAGGAAAGATACAGTCAGCTCTACACAATATATATTTACATAAAATATAATAATAATATCCAGATATACTCATACACAATCAACTATCGCAAAACCTCCACTAACATAAAACTTGAAGATTTCACTAAGCACGTAACTGGTAGACCACACTCCTAGGTCTGCAAAGAGGGATACAAAGTACTCGTTCTATAAGAACTCGCTCCACAAGTACTTAAGAATATTATGCCTAGATGAGGATCATAACCAATAGCTATGGGGTGATTCAAACAACTCAATATGAACTAATCTACTAAGTAGAGGATCAATGCCCGGGTAAAGTAGGTCACGTCGATACCAAGAACTCTACCAAGGGTACCAGGAAGGAATAGAGGATCTGGCTCTAAGCCTCATAGAGGGGATTCCAACAACTATATTCCGGAAGTCCTGATGAAGGGATCATACTCTTGTACATAGGAAATGATACCAAAAACCTCATGTGGAAAAACCAAGGGTACGAACCCTAAGAAAACTAGCGTAATTCATGGAGGAAAAATGGTGCAAGCCATGTAAAATAGGTTACACGACATGTAGTAGGGTTACACACCGTGTTCCTTGACTCCGGGTACTGCCCATGTAAATGGCCCGTGTCATCCGTCCATGCTGTGTAAAACTCAACTTCATAGCATGTAGAAGGATCACACGCCGTGTTCCTTGACTCCGAGTACTACCCATGTAAACGGCCCAAGTCATCCGTCTAAGATGTGTAAAACAAAACTACACGACATGTAGAATGATCACATGCCTTGTTCCTTGACTTCGGGTACTGCCCGTGTAAACAGCCCGTGTCATTCATCCAAGCTATGTAAAACTCAACTACACGACGTGTAGAAGGATCACACGCCATGTTCCATGACTTCGGGTACTACCCATGTAAATGGCCCGTGTCATTAGGCTTGTCATATAACATGTAACTACATGAACTATAGAAGGATTACACACCGTGTCCATGTTTCCAGGGTTCGCTCCGTGTATGCTGGCCATGTGCCCGTACACGACCTCAACTCGTGTCACTCCGCCCGTGTACCAGTACACGGGGTATCCCATGTATCTGGTCGGGTATGGATGGAGAGGGGTACACATGCCGTGTTCTTGGTCATGTACCCAACCCGTGTCCGTGTACTCC
Organism: Viscum album; assembly: GCA_963277665.1. Classification (NCBI taxonomy): domain Eukaryota; kingdom Viridiplantae; phylum Streptophyta; class Magnoliopsida; order Santalales; family Viscaceae; genus Viscum; species Viscum album. The sequence continues at coordinate 1,614,837,985 of OY728137.1, read as the reverse complement.
TGTAGTACACTCCAGGTGGTCCACTGATGAACACACACAATGTAGCCCATACTACACGTCGTGTAGTCAGGATTTCTCTAGAACCGTCGTCTTCCTCCACACACCTCGGCCGGATCTCCGGATTCGTGATCACTCCTCTGTTTGTCACGATAATTTAGATATTGGTTCGTCCCATCATAAGCACACTCAATTTGGTGTTTTTGGGCCTTCGATTGGGTCGTAAACCTCCAACGATCGATCCGAAGGAAGAACGACCAAAAGCTCATATCTCTCGATTTTCTCCGAATCATCTGCCAAAACCGTAGTCTCACCTCCGTGGGGTTTAACAGATGCGAGATCTTTGATTTGGGATCTCTTTGTCTCAAAATGGATGTGCAAAGATCCATCATTCATATCCCCAGCTGATGTTAGGCCTCACCTAAGGTAAAATCGCTGCTCTAGACGCAACAATGCCCTCAGATTTCTGATCGGAACACCCATTCAGGATTTAGTCCACTTTTTTAGGAAAACCATGCATTCCCATAATTTAATTATTTAATTAAATTTAAACATTTGTTATTAGACCACTGGGACTTGGAACTGCACTCCGTCTCAAATCCTGGTCTCGAAATAATTACCATATAATATTAAAATAATACATGAAAAAATACGAGACATTACACTAGGTTTCTAGTTGTATGATGTACTACATATTATCTCAGAAAGTAATGGAATAAATTAATAAAAAATTTGTTTATAAAGCATGTAATTTTCTTTTGTTGGTTAGTTAAGAGAATAAATAAATGAGTTGAGAAATAAAAATTCTAATGGATACCTGAAATTTGGTTTGGAATTTGAGAAAATTTGTGACTTATTGTGTGATAATTAACTTTTTAGGTAATTAAATTTGGTCATTTCAAGAGTTGGTTATTTTTAGAGAATTAATAAAAAATTCATGTCTTCTTACAATCTAATTTTTATGTATCCTTTTTATTTTGTCCTTGAGATTTAAATATGCACCCAACCCTAGTAGTTAATTACTTGTCAAAAACCCCCATTTTTAAAAGGGAGAGTGTATTCCCCCAAAAAACAATGTGGGTGGATGGATGGTCTGCCCCCTCTCTTCCATGATCCCTATTCTATGTGTTGGTAGCCTAAAATTATTTGGGCATGTTGTGTATTGTGATTCCTATGTATGTGTGGGAAGGTTGTTCATTACCATGTTTTTTTGGACCGAAATGTTTTGGGAATTCCCATGTGTTTTTGGGATTATATGTGTTACTCATTTCTAGCTGTCTTTAGAATGAGATACACCTTGTGGACCATGCCTTTACAGGTGATATTTGATGTGGTTTGTGAAGAACATGGGTTTATAGGCAGGATGTAATTTGAGTGTTGAGGACAAGATGACTTCAGTTATGATGTGATGTGGTTTTCGAGTCTTAGGCCACTCTGTGAAAGATATAGTTTGGTTTTTGGGGTCTATTATTGTGTGGGTCGGTAGTGATGTTGTACTTTTGGAAGAGGTGTAGTGAAAGGATGTTTTACATTAGGAATGATTAGATAACTTGTGGGATGTTTTATGGTGTACATTATCATCGATGTGAAATATATTACCTTACATTACATGAAATATTATGTGAGCATGCCTTTGTGAGGATATGATAGTTATTATACATGTTAATTGTTATTGGGTTCTAAAATTTTCTCATGGGAGCATTAGTTTGTTTCCCCCATAATTATAAGAGAGGATTTTATTATCCTACTGAGTATATATTCATTATAACACTACGTATGTAAAACATAAATAATTTATTCAATAGGATTACATTGACCCTATTGGACATAAAAAGCAGATACTTTGGGATAGTTGTTGAGTCACAACATTATCTTTCTTTTGGGTACTTTACAATATATTTTTACAGCACTTGTACTAGTTCCTTTTTATGCATGAATACGAGTTTTTCAATGGAATTATTATATATATGACATGGAGTTGTTTTGTGTATTATCCATAATAACTCCCAATATTGTTAATAAATATAATATAATGCCTCCCATATTGTGTGACAATTATTCCTTTGGTTCTAGTTGCTGATCGGGGGCCTACTAGTAGCAGGACTCGAGGGTAATTATCTCCCTTTTTTCACTACCAGCCTAGGTGGGATATCTTTAGAGGGAGGGGTAATGACATAAACCTCATAAAGAGAATCTACTAATTAGTAAATGTAATGGATGAACTTGTTAATATGGAGATACTTTATCTAACATCAGAATGGAAAGATAAGTAAATTGGTTAGAAGACAAATCATGTTTATTGGTTATAGAAGGAAGTGGGATGATTAAAGTGCTTATGTATTAGAATTCAGTGAATATGTGATATAAATACTGAAATATATAATGATTTATCATTATATGTTATTCTCTAAGGATTTGAAAAAATATGATTAATGGTATTGATAGACCATGAATTTTTTTAATTGTATTGTGGTATTTGAATTTTGGTATGATAGCCCTTAATGTTACCATATTGATGATAAAGTCATGTTTAGTTTAGATAATGAGGTGATTGATATACATAATGTAAATTGTATAGCGTGGATCACCATGAAGCTAAAATATGATTTTTTGAAGAAGTGGTTTTTGTTACCATTGATAAATTTTATGTCATTATTGGATTATTAAAATATGTTCAATAATCTATGGATTTATTCATGGAATGATGTTGAATGTCTCTTTTCATTGAAGATATATATATTTTGATCTTATTATTTTTGTTTAAGAGAATATTGGACCATGTAATTCAAATATGTAGAATGTGTCCATTATGATATGATTAATGATATTTATAGTATTAATGATATAATGATTTTAGAAATGTAGTATGATATATAAATTAAAAACAATAGAAGTGTCTTAAGGATAATCATATATATATTTTTTCAAGATAAACTCTAGATGAGGTTTTAGATAATAATGTATTACATAAATATATAAAAAATAATCCATATCAGAAAACAAATTGTTACATTATTTTATCTAGAGAAAGAATTAATGAGTTCTCCTTCATTTATGGATCATATTTTGTACTTACAACACAAAAAATCATCTCTTGGATTAAAATAAGTTATCGAGATTGATAAAGGGATACCCAATGAATGTGATTTTACCTATGACTAAATAATATATCATGTAAATAAATATTAAAATGTTCTAGGATGATAAAAAATGCAATTAACCTACATTTAGAAAATCACCCCGAAATAATATATTTTCATGTTATCATAATTTTTTATGATATCAATTAACATTTTCACACCTCCTATGTTTGTATAATTTTAATCGTTAATATTCTATGGATCACCCAAATTATTTTGTTCATTGTTCTGTATCACTATGCATTATTATTTGGATGATATTTTTCTCTACTATGTCTCTGATTTCATTTCCCACATTTACTAGACTATTTGGGAAGCTACTATTTGTTATTATAGATTAAATTCACAAATACCTTTTTCTTTATCCAAATAATTATTTATTAATCGTTTTTACGATTTCAGTTTCATATATGTAATTTTAAAATGATAATACAATGATGATCAGGAATAATTTTTTTCATTAAATTCAATTTATGAGGGGTATAATGTAACTTTGAAAGACATTGTTGAAATATTGTTTTCAATTAAATTTAATATTAATGATATTATGTATTACATTAGACACTTATTTTAGTTGGAGTTACATGAATTACAATGTATTGATGAAAAAAGATATATTATTAGAATAGTATAACATAAAAGTTATCGCTCCCCCCCCCGAAGGGGGAAGATCACTCACTTCTGCATACCAGATCACCCCTGACGCCTTTGGTCCCATTTTTGAATCCCAATTTCATTACTTATTTCCATAATATTTCTCTTCCCCAAATTTTATTGAATTCTTAAAAGGGCTCCAGCAATTGTGGATCTTTTATTTGGAAATCACTAAGGCATCCTCTCATCTTCATCTGACCTTTATTGCGTGCTTTATGTGTCATCATCATTGGTAGATCTCTTCGAATGTTGGATCATTGAAGCATGTGTCCTGTAATAGAGAGAAATAGTAGTGCTACTAGACCCCAAACATATCATGATTCATTTTTCTTATGAATAAGGCATGATTCTCTCCTGGTCGAGCACACCTCGAATTTGTGCTGGTTCACACTTTTTTCTCATTAAATGGTCAAACGAATTTCATATGAAATGAAATTATTATGCAATTGTAGATTGGTTATGTATTTAAGATCATCCAATTTCCTATAAAAATTATTTATTATTCATATGAACAATAACATGTTTTGGTTCTATATCTTTTTGGCTAGTTGGAAAATGATGGTGTGCCATCAGATCTTATTGACAGTTTATGTTGAAGTTGATGTATCTGAGGCGCTTGTCGATTAATTGTGCATTTTCGTGGGTGAGGAGTTATATTACAAGAATTTCATTGTGTTTAAATCATGTTATTAGTATTATTATTTTTGCATGAAACTGTGGTATAACATGGAAGTTTGCAGAAGTAGGGGTTGAGACACTTGGGTGATATTGATGATTATGAGAATCAAGCCTCATTTGGACCTATTGTTGGGTGTAGAAAGCTTCTAGATATGAATTGAAAGGTTGAAATTATGGGAGGTGAAGGTTCTATGCATGATTGCACTATATTTGAAGCAGGTATGAATAAATAAGAAAGCATGTTTCCCTCTAAACAGAGTGTCGAAGAAATCATTAGTAGGTTGATATGAGATTTATCAGACTGTTTAGGAACTTTTGATGTTTATGGGGATACACATCTATGTAATATGGTTGATGAAAATATTCAAATACATAATTTTGGTGTTGATCAAATTTAGTTTTAAAATTTATTTTCAATTTGAAATACACAAGCAGGGATTGATTTTTTTCGTTCTAATGGCCCGAAGGCCTTCCTTTTTTATTTATTTTTGAAAATCCACCTTTCAAGGGGTGAGTTGGAACCCTTACAAGGCCTATAGGAGTAAGTATTACATGTCCAGTAGGCCTTAGAAGAATTTATTTTCTATAGGCTTCAAACATTACATACAACCCTGATTAACTACTTGGAACTGCTCCTCCCTAGCATCTTCATCGTGAAATCATCTCTCCACATTCACATGTTTGTTAGGCTAGGAATTCTCGTGCATGCACAGGCTTGTCCCGATGGTAGGATTCATACCCTCTCATTCATGCAATCCGATTAGGTTCTGCTATGGTGAAAGCTCCTTGTAGATCTTCTTCCTTATTGGTTGTCTGGTTTTCATCTCCACTTAAGGTGGCCTAAAGGCCTTGAGGTGGTCCAAAGGCCTTACTAACCTAAAGGACTGGGTGGCCCGAAGGCCTTACAAGACTCAGGGACCAAATCGGTGGCCTGAATGTCCAAACAGGGGAATTTCTGGCTACTACAGTACCAAACAGTCCCTGCTATAGTTCCCACTACAATACCTGCTACAGTACTGCACAGTTCTCACTACAGTACCTGCTACATCGCCTACGACAGTATCTACTTGAGTACTTACTACAGTACTGCTACAGTACCTGCTACAGTACAATAAATTATGCCTCTGCCTGGATTTGATCCCTGGTCACATGGATGCACTTGCAGAGCCCTTACCAATCGGGCTAAGGCTCATGTGTGTAGGGAGTGATTCTCCCAATGCTAGTTTGGCCTAGGATAATGATTCTAATCATAAGGGTGTGAAATCCCATTTGGATTTGATTAAGGAAGATTTGGAATGGAAGGTAGACCGCAGTGACCAAGACATTGGAGAGAATACTATATTATTCATATTATAGAATAATTTATCTATTTGTTTCCCAAACCCTCCTCATTAGGGTACCGCAGATGTAAGTGCGAAAGATAATGAGAATACTACCAAGGATGGAGGATGGATTGTTCCAAAAATGTTACATCATAGGGGATGGTGGGAAACTGGGTCATAGGACAAAGTCACAAGCAAGAGTATATATGAAATAGTGATCTCTTTGCAAGTTTTGAGGGTTTGACTGAATATCAAAAGAAGCATTGTGATGTTGAAATAATAAGTGGGATAGATATGAATGACTAGTAAACAAGGAAGAAGTGAAAAGGGAAAAAGTATTACTCATACCACGCAAAACCAATGGAGTCAAGATCAGGTAAAAAATGAAATCCATGGAGAGGGAATTGATTCGTGTATCTAGAGATAGTTTATAGAACAATTATATAGAAGTGGTGGTCGATGTTGTAGAGGCTAGTGCAGACATGCCTGATATGGAGATGGTAGCTAATTTGAAATCACTGTAATTTCATGTCCATTAAAAAGAAGAAATAATGAAGGAGTTTCATTATATCAATGCTACTAACTGAGAGGCAGATAAGATGATGGAATGAAAACTTCTAGGGAATGACAATAGTGAGAAAGCAGAATGGATCGAAAAATAGGACCTTATACTGATGAGTGGTTTTAATGAAGGGAATCTCGGTTTGGAAGACTATTCTAAAACTTGGGACAAGTTATCGAATCACGTTGTTGGATTTATTATCAATGATCCAGATCCATATGTGCACTATATCTCTAGGAAACTCATTAGAGAGGAATCATCTAACAAACTTATCTTCTGTTTTAATAACATTATGACATCATTTGATGGTTGTCCTCCCAGTTGAGATTTTTTTATCTCTCACATTTTCGTAAATGTTTTTTTAATAAAATATTTATTTTTCAGTAAATCATGTATAAAAAATTATTTATTTAGTGAAAAATTATGTAAAAATATAAGTTAAAATATTTTAAAATGAATGAATAAATTTTCAGAAGAATTTTTTTATAAGAAAAAAATGTTTTACAACATATAAATTTTAAAAACCAAAGTTTATGACTTATTTTAATGATATGTATATATTATAAGTTCAATGAAATATTTAAATTAACATTTTTTGCTTTCTAGACAATTGATAATATAAAATCAAATTTTATGATTTAAAACTATATTTTTATAAAATTCATTTCTCTATTATTTTTGTGTTATTATTTAAAAAAACATAAATTGAAAATATTTATTGATTATAAGAATTTTAATTTTTAAATTTAGAATATGAAATTTATCTTAGGGTGAATTGTGACAATTTTTTCTGAAATGATTCATATTTGATTAATACTTAAAATAATAAATTTTTATTTAAAACTGTCTTTTTAGTTACATTATCTATAGCGTTACATTATATATCATATTTTATTATATAAAATTTATTACAATAGAAATAAATAAAAAAATTGATTAATTGTAATTAATTTCATTTTAAAATATGATATTTAAACATGGTAAACATTAGAACAATTTATATTAGAAACCTCGCATTATAGTCGCATGTGTGAGATGAATTTAAAATTAATTCATTCAACTAATGCGAATGAAATTTTTATAAAACTATTACATTTTAATAATAAAACTAAATAATATAATATGATAATTTCAACTTAATTTTTGACCATAATCAAATGTAGAAGTATTAAAAACATAATCAGGGTTAGGAGAAAAATCGGTTTACTCTGGGATATAATAAAAATATAAGCGTAAATAATAACAAACAAACTGGTCCAAAATTTTTTTTTTGTCTATATTTTTAAATTATTTTGTCAAATTTACGAATTTATATAATTTTGGAGCCTTTAGTCAAGTGAAAAAACTGAGTATCAATGCAACTTCTGAAAAATTTCATGTGTTTTACACACCTTACTTGATAAGGGCCTCTCTCTCCCATATCTTCTTAAAAACATAAACCTATATTGGATAAAATCATAAGATCCCAAATACATCCAAAAAATCTCAAGTATCGACCTATAAGACTTACTTTTTGATCAAATACATCCTAATAAGTCTATTAATTAGATCCAAATGAGAATACCTGAAGAACAAGTATTGTCATTCAATGAGTATTTTTATATTTATTATTCCATCTCCTTCTATTATAATATAAAATTTATTATAAAATAACACCATTATATTAAATATAATAATATTTTGGTATGTTTATGTAAAGTCCTTCAATCTTCTCTACTTCTACCAAATGTGTTATGAAATCTTCTTGTGTGTGTACAGAACACAACTACCTCACAAAGTGCTATTATTTGTATAATAAACCTGCAATTTATTACAATATTTAACATGATTTACTTCATAAAATTGAACTTAAGAAAACACTTAGGTTCAAGAGGTATAGTTTATTAGGAAATTTGGTACATTACATGAATGGCAAGTTATAAAATACAACATATCTATTGAAAACTTTTTTTACATGACCACAATATTCCATTCTTCTTAACATTGCTTGGGATATCATACTGACATAAATAAGAAAAGGTTGATCTATAAAACCCAATTAGTAAGTAGAAAAGTAATAAATTTAATAATAAAATACATTCTAGGCAATAGGTATATCAATGGAGCATAATAGATACATGAACATAAAGGCATAATAGAACATGATTATCAAAATATGGAGATGTGGCAATATATTTTTTCATGATATTAGCATGATCCAATGATCATTTCATAAGGAGCATGAGTAAAACCTCTTTTAATTAGAATTATAGTGATTAAACCATAATTTAACTAGATTTATCATGTTACCAGTCTTTACCCAATGAATTGGAGCACTATCAGGACATACCCTTCTTAATAATTTCATTTCACGCAAAAGTGTGGCACATGAATCACATAACATGGAATCATTCAACATGATAATTTATTACATGGTCAAGTAATATGTAATAAATACATGAAATTATATAATCAATTTTTATATGTCGATAAAGTTGAATACCCTTGATAGATAAATGGGAATGGTATTCACTACATGATGATTTTGGAATGGAAAATTGCGGTGCAATTTCAGAAGCATAATTACATGACATAAAAATTCATAAAAATGGTTGATTAGAGAGAAAGGGGTATATCATAATATTTACATGAAATGTAAATTAAGTGGTTCATAAAGATACATTTACAAAAACAAGTAATTTTTAAATAGAAGGTGTAACATTATAATAAAACATAAAAACTTTTACGTAATTTTAGCATTGTAACAGGTGTACATGGGATGAAATAATGAAATATAAAGAGTTATCTAATCATTAAAAAATAATTAGGGATGTATCGGGGAGGTGTGGAATCATACCCCAACAATAGTAATTGAACAATAAAAAGGGATAACAATATTTTGAAGTTTTGACAAAAATGAGAACGGACGAAATCCCTTACTTGGATGTGTGATCTGAAATGCTTGCGAGAGGCTTGAGAAATAATTCATTGGATCTTCGGGCACATTAGGATGATTATATAGTGAGTTTGACAAAGATTGGTTGAGCTCCAAATGGATTGAGTGATGAGGAATGGTAGATTGAGCGGGTTAATATAGGAAATGATAGGGAATTCCTTATTATTTAGATTATAGAAACTAAACATTAAACTAATCAAAACCACAAACCATACCATTTATATTACCATGGTCTATTGAAAAAGCTGAGTGGAAAACATTATTTTTTTATGTCTAATGTCCGATCATTATAAAATATTAGGATTGCTTAGGTGTATGTGAGTCTCACTCCAAAGGAAATCATGGTAATAATATTAAATATTTTATAAGTCTTGTAGGGTCTAGTAGGGAAACATAAAATTAATAAAACAAATATATAATTACATAATTTTAAAGTTAAAACAAATTTTTTCCTAATATATATTTTATTTCATTTTATTAAATCACTTTTTGATCATTATAACTTCATAAAACACAGTATATATTTAAGTTGTATTTAATTTTTACCCAAAATTTCACTATATCAGAAAATTATAAATAATTTACCATTAGATAATATTGATATCCTGAATCAAAAATTGATATTTATTTTATATATAAAATTTTCTATATAGTTTATTTTTTATATTTGAAATAATAACAGACATTTATTATAAATTAATAGGTTATGAGAAAAAATATCTTTCAAACCATAATAAAAATTACAATTTTCTTCATCATAATTATAAAATAATTTATATTTAACAAAAAATAATATAGTAATAATATTTTATTAAAATAATATTTAATTAAAAAATATATTTATTCATCAAAATATATTTCCCAATTGAATTTATATGTTTACTAAAAATACTATTTATGATTTTAAAAACCACATAAAAGTTAACAATAATAAAATGAATATATATTACTTATTTAATACAAAAATAAATCACAGAATCATAGTGTTGGGGTTTTGTTACATAATCCTTTATATCACCTGTATAATACTTGAGGGTATGGTGTGAGATGATGAAAACACTTATGGTGGCTTGGATAACATTTTTGAAGTAGAAATCTCTATGATCTTCCACTTCTCTTATAGGCAGTTCTGTTCAAGATTAACATGTTGAAGCTTGGCTAGGGCTTGGTCAAGAGAGAATCCTAGTGATGCTACCCCTTTTTAAAGCATTGACAGATAGGCTTCGTATTATGAAATTATATTATATGAGGCCATCACTTCCTTTGTCTTAGTAAATTAGATTCTTTAATATCTTATATTTATAATAATCATGTGTTCACTGTTCAACGAGTATACTTGAAATGAAAACAGTTATTTACAGTATTTGAAAAAAAACAAAAACCAAGGAAGTTAATATATTGTATATAACCATTTTAGAGAATACATTTAATTTGATCAAGAATAATTTTCATTAATAAAATTATGGGTCGATAGAATCTTCCCCAATTATTAATTTTTTCTCTCAAAATTTCCTTTTCCAAAACTAAAACATATGAGGGTAACTCTACATCATCACTTCCTCTGATTCCCACATTTCCTCTCCAAACTTGTTGTTTCACCACAACACCTTGACAGAAAGCATTATCTTATTTCTTTGAACTTTTTCCCAATGATCTATGATCTTAACCTAATTGTCTTCATAGGTGTAACATCTCGTTTCTAGAATCTGCCCAGAGGTGCCTCATACCGGGTTGGTATCATGACCTCAAGCGTATTTACCCAAACCCAAGAGGCTGTCGACTATCAGTGAAGGCCTTGGTGCGACGGTGGGGAAACTATGACAACGTTAGAAGAGTAATGAAACATAAATAAACAAATAACAATAGCGAAAGTAGTAATAATACCATACAATACGAAATTGCAGAAGACTGAAAGTAATCAACAACTGTAGCACATATATAAATGATGTAGGATGCATATTTCTAAGAAAGCATCAGAACATGTCACAATGCTGGAATAAAGTAACAAACTAAAGTACCAAAGAAAATCATGTAAACAGCTCCACATCATCGCAAGCCATATCATGATCCCATTCTCTACAAATCTATAGCTATCAAGTACCTGAAGTATAAGGGTACTTTCCCTAATCTATACCTAAGATAATATAATCTGTTTGGGCCCAAATCATGACCCAAACAGGGTGTTAGAATAATCCCAGCAGGAATCCACCCAAAGATCTATGCCGAACAGTCAGTGAATATATATGGTAGGGAATAAGAAAAATGAAGCAGTAAAAAAGGATGTAGCCAAAAGTAAACAATCCTATATTTCAATTTCATTCATTTTTAAATATCTAGAAAGATGCTATTCTAATACAAGTAAGCCTCTAGGAATTACTCACAGTCTAACCCCTCTGGTTTAACCTATGTAACATAAGAAACCCAATATGAATTACTAATAGTTTAACCCCATTGGTTCAACTATAGAAAAGACTCTTTGAGTAAGCACTCACCCTCAGTTCCCACTGTGGTAGTTTATCAGCAAAATACAATCACTATGGGAAATCAGTCAATGTCCAATTCCCCTTATGGTCTCACATGGGGATCTAATGACACTCTGAGGGAGTGATTTTGTCCATCCCCTCTATAGTCTCACAATGTAATGTAAACAGACACTCTAGAGAATCCCTCAGTGTCCATTCTCCCTATGCTCTACTACAATAGGTTCCCATAACCCAGTTTAAAAGATCCCACACAAATGGTATATGACAGCCAAAGTATACCTCAAGAGCTACATGGATAAATAGTCAAGAGCATATCTCAACATGTCAAATAAAATCACTCCATCCTAAAAATACTAGGCATGGAAAACAAAACAACATAATAGGAAAATCTAGACCAAGTGGTCAAAATCAAGAAAACATGGTAAACACATCCTTAGAAAGGTAAACTTACCCTATTAACAACCATAAATAAACTACACAAGTAAACAAGTTATAGCAGGCCATAATAGGTCTAAAAACCCTTACCACATAATACACCCAACATGGGTATTGGGAAATTTTGCACATATAACTCAAGGAATAAATACATAAAGTCAAAAACAACCTACCTCAGTGTTGATCAGATTATATATGTGATCCACAATCCTTGAATATACCTAGAATGATATATATCAAAAAAATGTCAAAAATGTTCAAACGATGATCACTCGCGAATGAAGGGGAATGAAGGAACCGGTCTCAAGAAGAAGGAAGATTTTACCACTGAGATTCTAACACCATAGATGATATCCGATTCAGATAAGAGATGTTGAATCAGGGGATCAAATAAGAATCACTGGCCAGAGACACTCCTAGATGAGCCATACCTAGACGATTGGTGTTTTTTCGATTAGACGCGACCCTGGTCCGTTTAATGAAATAAAAAAAAGTACGCTGTTTGTCTTTTAAAAGTACATGGTGTGTACTTGACTTTATCGATCCCCATTTAGGTGGTCACCAGGTCCCCCCACATGGCCAGTATATGTTCATCCACAACAACAATGTACACGATGTGTTCATATAAGTACACGACATGTACTCCTGAAATTTTCTGATTCTCTCATATTCCTCAAAACCTCCAGAAAACAAGATTCATAGATTAAAAAAAGGTATGAGTTCTTACAACATTCCCCCTTATTGAAATTCAACCTTTAATTTCCCTATAATGGTGGGGTAGAAGAGGAATCCTAAAACAACTCTGGCCACTGCGACCGTACATCGTCCTCCCTCTCACAATCTCATCTTGTACTCACCCATGTTTCCATAGCACTCATACTAGAGGAATAGACCAGCTATGGAGAACCTTCACACTACGATCAAAAATCTGGATAGGATGCTCCATGAACAATGTGTCCACCTGTAGCTTAAGCTCCTCAGTTTGAAAGGCATGAGACGTGTCTGAGAAGTAACTCTGTAGCTGAGAAATGTTAAAAACGCCGTGCATTCCCCAGTACCTATGAGGTAACTTCAACCAATAGGAAACCAAACCAACCCTTTCCCAAACCATGAATAGTCTGACATACCTCGACGAATGATTACCCTTTTTACTAATTATCATTTGTCCCAACCTCAGTGGGACATTCTAGAAAACCTGATCTCCGACCTCAAACTCTAGGGGTCGTCTCTGTTAATCAACATAAGACCTACATCATGACTATATAGTATCCATCCCCTTTCAAATCAAAACTATCTTTTCTGTGGTCTCGTGGAATAGATGAGGTCCCAACATAGCTGCCACTCATACCTCCACCCAACATATGGGTGATCGTCATGGCCTACCATGAAAAGCCTCATAAGGTTCCATCTCAATAGTGTTTCGAAAACTATTATTGTATCAATACTTTAAAAAATTATATGTTCTTCTCCCAATAACCTCCAAAATCCAGAATTCATGCTATAAGCATATCCTCAAGCACCTGAATCATATGATCGAACATGCCATCTGTCTAGGGGTAGTAAGCCATACTCAGAAGTACCTGTATACCCAAAGCCCTTTGTAGTCCCTTCCAGACTGGAGAAGTAAAACATGCATCCCTATCTGAACTAATGGAATGTGGAACCCCATTTAATCGTACAATATCTTGGATGTACAACCATCAATGCTCATCAAAACTGAAGATCTACTTGATCAGAATGAAGTATGAATCATTCCTGACTCTATCAATGACAACCCATAATACATCATTCTCTTGAGGTGACCTTGGAAAACCTGTCACGAAATCCATCGTGACATCATTCAACTTACATTTGGAAATGGGTAACTGCTACCAATGCCCTATTAGTCACTGATGTTTTTCCTTCACCTACTGACATATAGACCAATTTTTGACATAACTAGAAACATCTCTCTTCATACATAGACACCAATAAAGATGGTGTAGATCATGATACATATTGGTGATACCAGGATGAAATTCCGAAACAGTGGAATGAAGGTCCCGCATCATCACCTCGCCCATGTCTACTGATGCCCATACACATCCCTAAAATCGCAAGATCTTATCATCTCCTATGATCAATCTAGAAAAAGGTTTCTCTCTTGACACACTTTCTATTAGGATGAGTTCTTCAGAATCTGATAGCTGCCTCATTCACACACAGTCAAGTAGCGTAGAGGTAACTTCCATAGTAGAAAGAAATTTTTACCCCTATCTTCCATGCACATCCAATTGCATCTCATAGAACAGATCCATGTGTTTCCACTCACTAATGGCCTCCTGAACTACCTATATTTGAGTCCTCTTTCTCATCACATCATCTATTGTGTTTCCTTTACAAGGCGTATAGGCGTGATCAATGTAAAAGGACTGAAGGTACTCAACCGACCTTCACTGTCTCAGATTCAGATCACATTGAGTGATGATATACATGAGACTTTTTTGGTCGGTGAAAACAAAAAAAATTCTCTCCCAAATGTTAATGTCTCCAAAATAATAACGCATAGAAAAATAATCCAACTCAACATATTGTGTCAGGTAGTTCCTCTCATGTGGCCTCAACTCCCGAAACCCATAGACAACGACCCCTTCTCCCCGTATAAGAACAACTTTCAGCCTGATACCTGATGCAACCCAGTACACAATATAGATCTTACCTAGATCTATAAATACTACTATCAGTGCTGATTTTAACCTCCCTTTCAGCTCTTGATTGGATGAATCACAAGAATATGACCACAAGTACTTCACACCCATCTTAGTTAGGCCCATCAGTGGGACAACTATGTCTAAAAAGTCCTGTATGAAACATATTTAGTAACCATGCAGCCCTAGAAAACCTTGCACCTCAATGATTTTATTAGACTTCTCCTAGGGATCTATATCTCTCACTTTCTATGGGTCTACTGATACTTCTGTCTCTGTGATAACATGACCCAATAAGTGAATATGGTCCATCCAAAAGTAGAATTTTGATCTCTTATCTTATAAGTAATTTTTTCTCAGTGTACTCAAAATGATCTCAGGATGTGTGTCATGGTCGTGTCTAGTGTGAGAGTACACCAAGATATGATCCAAGAAGGCCACCATAAAAGAATCCAAGTATTGGTGGAATAATCAATTCAACAGTGCCATGAAAACTGCAGGAGCGCTCATTAGACCAAAGGGAATAACTACATAATCATATTGATCATACCTGCTCGGAAAGATAGTAAAAGGTATATTAGATGGTCTAACATGAAAATGATGATAACTAGATCTCTAGTAAATATTTCAGATCACCCAAGCTCCTAAAAAATGATCAGATATATCATTAATCCTCAGAACGAGATTTCTTTTCTTGACCGTCAACTGGTTCAGATTCCGATAATCCGAATCATGTCAGAGAGTATCGTCTGCCTTCTTCTCAAACAAGACAGGAAAAACCCAAGAAGAAGTACTGGGATAGATGAAGCTCCTTTTCTGCAACAACTCCAACTATTTCTTGAGGTCCTGTAACTCTGGTGTAGCCATCATATATAGAGGAATGGACAATGTTGCCGCTCTAGGAACATGCTCTATAGAAAATTCCATCTCTCGCTCTAGAGACAAACATGAAATTTCCAGAGGAAAGACATCTATGAAATGATCCACCACTGGAGGAAAGTCCATATATGATGTCCCATGGTAATATAGATAAATACTAGAAATCTGGGTCGTATCTCTTACAATCTCATGGTGCTTGGGTGCTTTTCTGATCCCATGGACATCACATTCTCCATTTTGAATAAAAAAATTCACCCTATGGTGATAGCAGTCAACAACTATCAAGAATGGAAATAACCAGTCCATTCCAAGAATAATATCACATCCCATCATCTCTATTACAGAGAGGTCCCGATAGATTTAACCACCAACAACCACAAGAAGTCGCTCCATGCACTATTGTACACTAGCCGTTCTTTCCCCCAACAGAGAGTATAGCATCAAGACATCAGAATAAGTAAAGATACATAGAACAAGTATCTACCCCACAAAAATAGATATAAAAATATGGGAATACCTTGAAACTCTACATGAAACTCATAAATCCCTCTCGGAACAGTGGATCATCACATGAATCCTGGATAACAATTGGTGCCAAGACTAGCAATACAAGAAGATCTACTAGTAGTCCCTGAACTTCCATGTTAGGTGTCTAATCACTGCCATGTAACTAGCATACAACCGGAGGACTTCTTGGTCACTTGACTCTACATGGTCAGGCACACACCTTAGTTCAAGACTATGAAGGAACGAATCCTAGATGTTTAATAATAGAACATTATAATGAAAGAATTAATTATTTTTAAAACATGGATAAACAACATGCATAACCCATACACGGTGGGATATTGTAAGACATCAAATGGGTCTGTACTTCTGCCAAAACGGGTTGTGTGACACCCCATACACACGATGTGTTCAACTAAGACCCGATGTGTACTTTATTCATTTCCCATACCCAAGTTCATCTACATGACGAACCCACACAGTTCTCCTAGGATAAGACTACACGGTGTGTTTGTCCCATACACAGCATGTACCTCATAGGTTTCAACTGAAAGTATTGTTAGTCACACCAGTGGACACACTACTGACTCTACAGGATGTGTTTATTCCAGACACGGTGTGTACTAGAAGGATTCCATAGCCCCTTGTTTTTCGTTACACGGCCGGATGTAAGGGTTATACTACATGACGTGTTCATGAATGACCCAACATGTATAACCTTTTTTATCCATTAGTGTCGTTAATCACATGGCTAGACACATGGTCTTAACACGCGGCATGTACCTATGGTACACGGTGTGTTCCATAAATGATTTCTCAACCTCGTGTCTCCGTGGACACAGCTAGTGACATAGTTAGGGACTACACAACGTGTACATGTTGTTCAAAGAGTGTACATAAGAAAAACATTTCCATAAAAAAGAGAAGGATACATGGAATGTATTTATCATTAAACACATTTTATTCTGGGTTTTTTAGGACATTAAGCCTCAAAAACAAATCTGAACCCCATATAACACTGAAAACGAACATTAATGTGCAAAATTGGGATCCGTGAGGGCCCATAATCCCCTCAAATAAAAAATTTGCATCTTCTACAAGTCATATAAAAACATAACAGAGAAATGATCCACCAAATTCAGATACATGAGGGCTAATAACACCTCAAGAACCAATGTTTTGCGTTCATTCAAATGAAACCTTACACATTCCAATACCCTATCAAATTTCATTTATTCTATCAAGGAACCTATCACAACAACATGAATATATTTTAAAACATCTATCACAACAATATGAAATTAGTAATTCTCCCTAAATCGCCTTGCAAGAATTCATGACATGTGATCTCTAGTAGGTTCCAATATAATGCATGATATGGAATGCCCCCATATCATGAGGTTGAAACAGAAATAAAATGTCAATAATATCATCAATAACATCACAAAACATGTGAATCACCCAATGGTGAAATAAAATAAACGGTAATAATTGAAAACCATAAATATAGTAATATATGAGGTAAATTAGTTTTTCCATGTACATGGGTTAGCTAATCATTGGCAAAACTTATAACCAACAACTTATTCTTTCATATCACAAGGTATTGGATCCAAACAGTAAGTCATGAAGAAAAGAATTCCAATGATACAAGATTGTAACATCCCGGATCTGGAAGCTGCTCTCTGGTGCCCCATACCTTGTGGGTCAGATGGCCCTCAAGAGCATTTCCCAAAATGCCAGAGGCTTCCAACATGTAGCGAGGGCCTTGGGTGTGATAGTAGGAAACTATTACCTCATTGGCCATGTAATACTGTAGAGAGAAACAAATAACAATAACAGAAGAAGTAATAATACCATTCAACAAGAAATAGAGGAAGACTAAAAGTAATCTTCAACTGTAGCACATATATAAATGATGCGGGATACATATGGCATGGAACGTATCCAAACATGTCACAACTCTAGAATGATGTAACAAACCAAATTACAATAGAATCACAAGTAAATAGCTCCATAGCATCACAATACTCAACTTGGTTCCATGCTCTCCAGCTCTACAACAATCAAGTACCTGAAGTAGATGTGCACATTACCTTATCTATACCTACAAAAATTTAATCTTTTTGGGCCCAAAATCATGACCCAAACATGGTGTGAGATGAATCCTAGTAGGCAACCACCCAATGATCTGTTCCTAAAAATCAGTGAATATATATGGAAGGAAATAAGTTAAATTAATATTTAAACAAAGAAGTACTCAAAAATAAAAAATCCTACAGTTCGATTTCATTAATTTTCAAATACCATGAATGAATTTAATTAAATAAAATTAACCCATGGTGAATTACTTACAATCTATCCCCTCTAGTCAAACCCATAAAGCATAACAAGCACTCTGGGAAGTACTCACAATTTAACCCCTCTTGTTCATCATTAGCAATGACTCTCTAGGGAAGCAGTCTCCATCAATTCCCCATGTGATCTTTTATCGGTAAAATACAAACACTCTAGGTAAGAACTCAATGTTCAATTCCCCCTATGGTCTTGTAATGAGGTACTAAAAACACTATGATGGAGAACTTACGTCCACCCCCACCTATGTTCTCAAAAATTAATGTAAAGAGACACTCTAGAAAATCCCTCAACGTCTATTCTTCCTATGGTCTACTAAACCTGATTACCAAATACCTGTCTTAAAAATTGTTCACAAATGGTATATGGAAGCCAATGTATACCTCAAGAACTACTTGGTTTTACAGTCCTAATCATATCACATCATGTTAAATAAAATCACTCAATCCTAACAATACAAGGCATGGAAAACAATATGTCATAATAGGAAAATCTAGACAAAATGGTCAAAATCAAGAAAACAAGGGAAACACATACATATAAATGTAAAATAAACCTATTTATAATCATTAATCCTCTACTCAAGAAGACAACGATTATGAGGAAATAATAGTGCTAAAAACTAGGATCACACAATACCCCGAACAAGGGTATCAGGCAATGTTTGACACATAACACAAGGAATAACTACAGAAATTCAGAAACCACCTACCTCAGCCTTTTACAGATTATATATGTTAACCTCAAGCCTTGAATTTCTCTAGAATGACATATATCTACAAAAACATCAAAAAAACATCAACCAAAGATAACTCATGAAATAATAAGAATCAATGGACAATGCGCTAGAAGATGGAAGATCTTACTGTGACAATTCTAGTGCAATAGACGACAATTGATTAAGAGAACAAATGGAGATTTGGGGTCTCAATGAAGAATCATCAACCACAGATGCTCCTAGATGTGATAGAACGAGAAGTAGGGTGTTTGGTTGATTATACATGACCCAAGTCCCTTTAATGAAATTAAAAGAAAATAAATGACATGTCTTTTAAAAGTACACAACATGTACTTGCATTTATTGAGTCCCATATTAGATGGTCTCCAGGTCAGACCACATCTCCGTTTACATAGACATTACACGGCCAATACATGGTCTATCGTAGCAATAGAGTACACAGAGTGTACTTATATGTACATAGCGTGTACTCTGGAAATTTCTAGATTGTCCTCTTTTCATAAAAAAACACCAGAAAACAAGATTCCTACCCAAAAAGAAGATCAAGGTTCTCAAAATATGAGAGGAAATTATCCTATGGTACCACCTCTAGATTGAGTACATTTTATGGGTCAGATGTGTACATCCTCAAGTGTGGTACATGGAATTCATCATGTACTTGAGACATGTTTAGTGGGAGTCCTAACCGACATGCCTATGCTCTAACGTGGTCAAGGATCTCAAAAGGGACAATGTACCTTGGAATAAGATTTTACTTCTTCCAAAATCTCATAACACTCTTCCACAGGGATATGCATAAAAATACAATATCTCCAACATCAAACTGTAGGTGTCATCCACAATTATCAGCATATCTATTTTTTCAACTCTGAGAAGCTTTATTGTGCTTCTGGATGGTCTTCACCTTCTCAACCATTTCAAAGACCATTTATGGACCGTGGAGTTTCCACCCCCCCCCCCCCCCAACATCATCCCAACACATCAGTGTTATGAATAACTTCCCATAAAAGTATTTATTAGGATCCATTTGGAATTTTTAGTGTAAACTATTATAGTAAGAGAACTCAACTTGAGGAGGATGTTTATCACATCTTCTTTTAATGTCTATTGAGCATGCCTACAACATGTCCCCATGTGTTTGGATTTTCTCCCCATATTGTCCATTAGTTTGAGTATGATAAGTTGTACTGATGTTCGTCTCAGTATAAAAAGTGTGTTTGAGACTCTTCTAGAACATAGTTGTGAATCATGGATCTCGATTAGATACAATCGATAGTGGAACTCCATGCAACCTTACCACTTCTCAGACGGATATCCGTGCAAGTTGATCCAATTAGAAATCCTCTCAAATTCAAATGAAGTGTGTAGTATTTGAATGCTAATCCACAAAAACCTATACAGTATTATTTCCTTTGGATGTTTTTAGAAATCTGGTGACTATGTCCTTAGTGATTTTATCCCATTACCACAATTTTGTGGGTAGTGGTTGCATCATCCCCCTAGACTTATACCTCTCACCCTTAACTTTCTAACATAATTTGTACTTTTAAATATACTCAGCGATATCCTTCTTCATGTTATCCCATCAATAATTCTCTCAGAGATCTCGATATAACTTTGTTTTTTCTAGGATAATGGAGAAATTTAGAGAATGTGCACCATCCAAAAGATAATTCTTTACCTACAGATATTAGGGAAAACATTGTCTTGGCCCAAATCTCACAATTCCTTCTTCATTAACATTTAACTCAAAGGGTTTCCATTTTTAGATAGTTTCCACATTCTTCATTAATCCCGAATCATCCTTTCGATAATATTTTAACCTTCCCAAAAGATACAGTTGATCAATCATTAATGAAAAATTGATGAAGTTCCCTTTATTATGATTCCCATGTCCATCTTCATCAAATCTATGAATAATGGATCCCTTTAAATTTTCAAAAATGAAGGTGTTGAGGGGTCCATTATACATAAATAATCCAATAACTTGTTCTATTTCCCCAAATTGTAGTTAATTTATCATTCATTGTCTTTTATTATCTCTAAAAATCTTCGTTGGCATATATTTAGAACTTTCAGTGTGAATATATACTTGGGGATTTTGTGATCCATATATATTTTACACTTATCCCAAAAGAGGTAAATTCAACAAAATTTTAAAGAGAATATTACTAAATCCAACACCAGATAATGTGTTGCATAGTTCTTTCTTTTTATAATTAAATGTCATTGAAGAATAGGCAATGAAATTGTAATTTCGAATCAACACACAGTCCCAGGTCCTTATTCAATGTATCACTAAATATAACAAAAATTTCCCCATATTTTTGTAGTGTGAGAATGGATCATTGATAAGTATCCTTTTCAACTACTTGTAGCTATGTTGGAATTCATCACTCCAAAAAAACATTATTCCATTATGATATTTCTTGGTAAGAGGTTTTGAAAATCATGTAAAATTTATCACAAATCTGTGATAATATCCATCAAACCCATGGATGATATAGATATCTATCAATGAAGATGGACTGACCCATCCCTCAATTGCTTTTTTCATAGAGGTATCCACAAATATCCCATTCCTTGTGATGATATGACTCAAGAATGAGACATCCTTAAACCATAACTCACATTGAGATTATACATTATCATGGTCTCTAGTACAGTTCTTAGATGTTCTTCATTATCCTCTTTAGTTTTGGACTATATTAATATATATACTATAAAAGCAGTCTTAGGGATATCCTTCTTCTTCACCCTTACATGGTAATATCCCAACCACAAATCTATAGTAAAGCAATATTGTTCTCTATGTAGCGGATTGAACAAGTCATCAATTCGTGGAAGATGATAATTGTTCATTATCATGAATTTTTTGAGCTCATGATAGTCAATGCAATGGTGCATTGACCATCCCTTATTTCTTGACAAAGAAGACTAGTGCACCACTTGGTGAAGCACTCAGGTGAACAATTCCTTTATCCAGATTCTATTATTAATTTTCATTAGCTCCTCAATATCTACAATAGCTATTTGATATAGAGTCTTGGATATTTTCAATGCCCCACGTATAAGATCAATTGAGAATTGATCATCTCTTCTAGGACGAATACCAGACAGTTACTCAGGAAACACTTCTGTGAATTCCATTACAATATGCATGTCTTCAAGGATGGTTAATTCCTTAGAATAAATTAAAGGAGAAAAATATGAATGCTCATAGGGACGTAATATCCATGCTTGAGATGATGGTGCTAAAGAAAATTCATCCCCCTCCTTGTAATTTAACAGAATCAGGGGTCAATTATTTATATTATTATTGATTTCCCACTCACTACAATTTATGTTAGATCTATATAGGGAAAGCCAATCCATGCCATGAATTGCATCCTATTCCACCATAGGGAGTATGATGAGGTTTACTAGGAAGTTTAATCAACAAACTGTAATAGGGTAGGATTTATATTCAAGGGATGCAACGATTTCCCAATTTTCCGTTCTCACTAATATCTCTACATACATGATTTTTTGTGGTGTTGATATTGTTTCACTAAACATTTGGGATATAAATGAATGTGATGAATTAGAATCAAAGACTATGTTCAAAATTCTTGAATAAATAATTATTATTCTTATCACCACTTCGTTGTCGGGGTTCGCTTCAACAACAGTGATGGAAAAAACTCTATCTTACTTCTTTTGAGGTTGTAGGTTTCCTTCAAACGTGGATGTCATATGGAAAAAATATTCAAAGTTCCCGAGATATTTAAAGTTGAATCAATAAACAATGCATTGAGGGTCGAACAGAGCATTCTTCTCCTCTGTCACAATATTAAGTTTTTCTTGTCAGCAGTTAATGGCTAGGTGACCTTCTCTTCCAGAACTAATTAATTTCCTCATCCACTTAAGACAATTTCAAAGGTGCATCATTACTTACCATTAGAAAGTGGGGTACTAGAATTTTGTAGCACCATTGGATTTATACATTGAACCACCAGAATTAGATTCCACTTTTTTGCATCTTATCCCCATGATATCGCTAAGATTCACGGATCTCCATTTTTACTTGAGGGAATATCAAACAATATCCTCATAGATATCGTAGTCACAGATGGCTTGGGATTTCCATAGGATAGGTTTAATCCCACTAATAAAGTGGTAAACCTTGTATTTGGGGGTAACGACAATGTAGAATGTGTATAATGAATGCCTTGGGATGTTATCCATGTACACTCTGATAGATTTATCATCTTTTTTGATTGAGGGAAGAGATTTCCCTTTTCATCATATGTCGGATTGTGTGAGGAAAATAATTATCAGAAAACATTTTCCAGAAATCCTTCTATTAAAATGCCTCAATCTCTTTTTCAGGATTTTTATTTTTAATCAATGTCCACCATTGATCAGCTCTACACTTCATATGATAAGAATCAAGAAGAACCTTCTCTTATTCAAAACATGGTATGATGGAGAATATCTTCTCAATGGAGTAAATCAATTTTTCACCTTGTTCAGGGATTAGATGGTCCATTTAAATTTGATGGAATTTTTCTCATGAAGCTCTAGATTGTGGCTTGTTTGTTATTATTGGGGTAGACGTTCCTCTTTACTCTTGTTTCTATTCATAACATGAGTTAACTGAAATATTATCATGACAATGATTGAGATTCCCGCTAACAACGGATTGGGAATCTTATTAGAACAGTCATCACATTGATCTTCCCATGAGTTAATAACCCATGTCCCCCTATTACTATCCATTGGAATGAATAAAAGGAACGATATGGGTAACACATAAAGTGGAATGTAATGAAAAAAGTCATAACTTTTAAATTAAATTTATTTCCTTAATTAATGAATTTATATGCTTCAATATATGTTATCCACGGTCTACTTCCCACCATATATAATTAAGGGATTTTTAATCAATTAATAATTCTTAAAACTATGATTATGAATTTAAAAAATAATATTCCACAATAGTGTTGATCGAAGAGTGAAACAAGGTCCATTGTCGTGCAATAGTTCCCAATTGAGTCTAGCTCAATGTAGTATTTTCCGTTTTCACCACTAGATACATATGTGGTAGAGCCACCTCTACTTGTTCATATCCAGATAGGGATGTATTTTCTTGATACAACACATACTCTATAATCACCAAAATTTATTGATTTATTTATCATAGTTAGTATTATCCCTAAGGCTTTCACTAAGGATTTATAATCATAATACCAAAAATATCATAACCTATCATCTGATACCGAGTATGCCACGACCCCCTCCCACCAAAGATGCCCCTTCTGAGCTGGAAATGGTGGAAGGGAGATAATGACCCCTGAGTCCCGCCTCCAGTAGGCCCCAGAGTGGCAACTAGCACCAAGGGTATGAGTTTTCACAAATATAGGAGGCATTACCCTTTTTATTATTTAATATCGGGAAATAGGATGAGTCAAACACCAAAAAGAAAAAGGAACAAGTAATAAAAATAAACAAAAACCAATCCCACATGCATGTTTAAACAATCACGAAACAAAGTTCAAGTACAAGAAAACTCAAAAGTGTTATACCAAAAGAAACAAGAGTACAACAACTACAACAACTCCAACTTTCTCGAATAGTAGGGTCTTGTATGACCCTGGTAGTCCTCCTAGAAACCTGAAAGTAAAAGTAGGGTGAGCATAAAAGTATACTCAGTAGGGGAACCGAAAGCTCTCATGCACAGGTAGGGAGACGTCCTAATGTCCCATGAGAACAATAGAAGAAACCAAAACCTAGAAAAAAATTCTATCAACCCAAACTCACCAGCCACGCTCACCAAAAACACAAAACAACAGGTAGTAGTATATAAGAACAAGAGTATTGGGTACCTCGCACCATTTTCCCCCACTAGTTAGCTTCTCTTCCTAACGGCGAATGTCCTGCCGCTACCACACTCTTCCTGTTCGCACACACCTAGGTCTCAAAAACCACACATCCCACCCGCACACCTGGGCCTCACAAACCACATATCATGCCCGCACACACCTGGGCCTCACAAACCACAATCACATCCATTCCTGAACATACCTGGGCCTCACAAACCACATCACATCCCCACTCGAACACACCTAGGCCACATCCCGATGATTCTTGGGAATAGTAAACCTGCCCAAAGAGTCTTGGGCTAAAATTACACCAATCACAACCTACCTGAAGAGTCTTAGTTGTAAGGTTGCCTCAATCCATCACAACCTATAGAAGAAGGAGTAGGAAAGAGCTAGTAACTAAGGGGAAAACACCCTCTCCCATGAAATGGGAGTGTTTGGAACTAGGTGCTCAACATGTGTGGGGTTCGATAAAACACAAAGATAGATATAGATACATATATGTATACCAAACACACAACCCAACCTATGGCCTCTAAACATAGAAATTGATCATGTGCCTCGACACTGCTACTACGAAGCATGCATACAACAAATAATCCCAACGCCATTTAGGTTTTCATGTTTCAACAGTATTAGTTTATTAGTTCCCAAACTACTGGGAAATTATAAACCAAATCAATAAATTCATAGAAAAACCCTGCCAACCACAAATCAAGTTAGACAGAACAAAAGAAACAGAAACCAACCATTTTATCATCAATCAATCCTCATTGATTTTTCCCGCATATAATTATCATTCCCCACATTTTATTTATCAACTTTCCACTTTCTTTTAATATCACAACCCATTACTGCAGCCCTGCTGCCACTATAACCACACCTCCACAACCATATCACAAAACAAGTCTCGGGACACATCATTTCCCCTTTAATATCATTTACCTTAGCCCAGCTTCCCATACAATTAGTAACAACACATGATTAATTTAATCATCCAACTTTCCATGATTAACTAATTTCCACTTTCTATGAATTCCATCCACGAAACAATCCAAAAGAACAAGGAAACATCTAATTGTGCATGAAAAGGCCCCCAACAACCTTGATTTTCAGTAGGCATAAGCCCATTCAATTCACAACATAATCAAAGGAGACGCATTGATGGTAATAAAACAACAATACCAACAAAAATCACACCAAACCCATTCTTTAACGTGTTATTATCTTTATTTACTAGTTCTACCGTATCTCATAAAACAAGAGGATACCCACCCCACATGATGAAAAAAAGTGAGAGATAGATGGAGGTATGATCCCTACCTCAACGGTTTTTGACGAAACCACGACAGTCGAAGAACACTCAAGAAACCGGGTCGATTATCCAGGAATCCTCCTTAGATATCATCTCCTAACACAACCAAGACCAAAGCTCGTCATATTCAACATCCACATGCTTAGATCTACCCATAACGAGCGTAGATCTAAGAGACCGAGAGAAGAGGAGGAGTAGATCTATGTATATATAGGAAATCAAGCAAGAATGATCACATACCTCAAGAAACCACCTTCAATTCACAAAGAAAAGACTCTAGATCGTCTCCAAGATTATTGGGAGAGGTTCTTCTACCTTTAAGGATGGTAAAACCCAAGTTATGGCCGCTTAGGGGATTAATCGAACCATTTAATTGAAAAAGAGTTCAGATCCACAATTTTAGGATCTAACTTTATGTGCCCGCACAGTTAGTCCTCACGGTTTAACAAACCGTGCGCTAACTGTGCATTAGATTCTGCCTCTCCAAACACTCCTCGCATGGTTAGTCTACACGGTTAGCCAAACCATGCACAAACCGGGTGTTAACCACTGCCTCCAACACCATCCTTGCATGGTTTGGCCACACGGTTTAGCCAAACCCTGCGTTAGCCACTGCCTCCAACATCAAAATTGCACGGTTTGGCCAAACAGTTTAGCCAAACTGTGCGCCAACCGTGAAAAAGATATTTCCCTTTAGCTTTCCTAAAATGTCCACCCAAACACACTCCCAAGTCACCTTGACCTCCCGACAGACCTCCAGCACCACATTTCACAAAGAAATGGACCGGAGAGGTCCGGGCCATTACATCAGATACCTCTCATAACATTCTCATCCTCGAGAATTCAAAAAGAAACCTAGAGGAACCCAACAAGATACCTCTTGGGGATCTCATTATAACAGGAACCCAACCAACAACCCTAATCATAGGCGTTAGGAATTTCTTCTCCTATGTCAAGATATTATCCGCTTTATGTGGCACTGAATCGCCTACACGGGTTTAATCACATCCGCATTAATGTGTCTCGATTAAAAATTATTTTTTCCATTTCCCCACACATCCATACATGTTACACACTTCCAGAGAACAAGGAAACAAAATCTCTCACAACTGAAAATATATGAATTCTATATATCAAAGGTACTGAGTATAACATCAAAAAAAAGATCAGAAGAATAAAGAAAAACACAAGTCAATACAACTCTGGGTACTGAGCATGCATCTGAGCCTCCCGCTCCCAAGTGCTCTCCTCGAGGCCTCCATACTTCCATAACACAAGAACAAATGGGATGGTTCGTCTACGGAGCACCTTCTCTTCACTATCCTCGATTTTGACTGGTCGTTCCTCGAAATTCGTGCCGTCTCCCATATCTAACTCTCCCTAGTCGATAATGTGAGAGACATCATGTAAGTACCTTCAAAGATAGGAGACGTGGAAGACATCATGAACCTTCTCCAACTGAGGTGGAACAGCCAGCTGATATGCCTCTTCAATGATTCACCTCAGTACCTCGAAAGGTCCGATGAACCTAGGGAAGAGATTACTCCCCTTCCCAAACCTCCGCTTCCCCCGTCGAGGGGAAACCTTCAAGAACACATGATCTCCCACCTCGAACTCCAAGGGCCTTCTCTGAATATTAGCATAAGACTTCTTTCGGTCCTGAGCTACTTTCATCCTCTCATGCACAAGATGGACTTTCTCTGTGGTTCCTTATACTACCTCTGCCCCAAGAGCACCTGTCTCACCAACCACTGCCCAGAAAATGGGTGAACGACATGGTCTTCCATATAAAGCCTCAAATGGTGCCATGCCAATATTAGAGTGGAAGATGTTGTTGTATACAAACTATACTAAAGGCAAGTGTCACACCCATGATCCTCCGAAATCCATAATGCATGCTCGCAGCATGTACTCCAATGTCTGGATAGTAAGCTCTGTCTGCCCATCGGTCTGGGGGTGGAATATAGTGCTAAGGCGTAGCTAGGTGCCAAAAGCATGCTGTAACCCCCTCTAGTCTCATGAGGTAAACCTAGTATCCTGATCTGAGACGATAGTCTTTAAAACTCCATGTAAAATCACCACCTCGTCTATGTACCTCTATGCTAAGGTACTCACCGGGCCCGACTCCTTAATTGCTAAGAAGTTAGCTGATTTCGCCAGTCGATCCACCACTACCCAGATATCATCATAACCACCCTGAGCTCTGGGTATTCCTATAATGAAGTCCATTGAGATTTTATCCCATTTCCACTTGGGGACATCTAAAGGATGCAACAAACCCCTGGGAACACGGTGTTCAACCTTTACTTGCTGACACACTAAGCACTTAGCCACAAAGTCCGCCACTGCCCGTTTCACCCCGGGCAACCAAAAATGTTCCCTCATTCCTTAGTAAATTTTTGAAATTCCTGGATGTACCGCCAAGGCTGAGCTATGGAACTCACAGAGAACTCCCTCACACATTCCCTCCAGAACAAACAACCTTCCATGAAAAAGCATCCGATGTCGGTTGTCCTCTGACCATACTTCTGGAGTGTTTCCCTGATCGATACGACCCCGCATTACTTTTTCCTCAGAGACTCCCCACTAAGACTCTTCCACCTGATGCAACAAGTAGGACTGCACCGTCATCTGATACAAACAACCTCTAACACCTTCTACCCTTGCATCCAAGTGTAAGGCAGCCAACTCTCCCATAGCTTTCCAAGCATCAATGGATTCCTGAACCACTTTCTTATGTGACTTCTTGCTCAGGGAATCAGCCACAACGTTTCCCTTACCATCAGTATAAGATATCTTGAAGTCATAGTCTTGGAGAAACTGAACCCATATCCACTACCGTATGTTTAGGTCACGCTGGGAGAATACATAATGTAAGCTCTTGTAATCTGAGATGACCACAAAGTGATCCCCCAAGACGTAATGTCACAAAAAATTTAGTGATAACACTAATGCTGCAAGATCTAGTTCATGGGTGACATAGTTACGCTTGTGAGGACGCAACTGCCTAGACCCATAACAGATCACACCCTTCTACTGCATCAGTATGCACCCCAAACCAAGCCCAGAAGCATCAAAAAACACAACATACAACAACCCTACCTCTGGAAACCTGAGTACTATAGCACTGAACAACTTCTCCTTCAGGTAGTCGAAAGATTTCTATAACTTCTCGCTCTATAGGAATACTTGTTCCTTCCTATTCAAAGCTTTCAATAGAGCAGCAACTCAAGAGAAGTCTGAAAAGAACCTCCGATAATAACCTTCCAACGCCAGGAAGCTACAAACTTCTTCAAAACTCTTGGGTTCCACCCAAAAAACAACTGCCTCCACCTTCGACGGGTCAAATGACACTCTGTGATGGGACACTACGTGCCGAAGGAAGTGTACTTCTTGTGTCATGAACTTACACTTTGAAAATTTCCCATAAAGATGGTGGTGTCAAAGGACTTCCAAGACTGCCGTGAGATGATCAACATGCTCCTCCTCTGATCTTGAGTAGATCAGGATGTCATCGATAAACACAATGATGAACTGGTCCCGAAACTCTTGGAAGACAAAGTTCTCAAGTCTCATGAACACTGCTGGTGCATTCGTAACACCAAATGGCATTACTACAAACTCGAAGTGCCCATACCTTCACATGAAAGCCGTCTTCGAGATGTCACTATCATTTACCCTCAACTAATGATATCCAGATCATAGATCAATCTTAGAAAACCAACCTACTCCCCTCAGCTGGTCGAAGAGATCATTTATCCTTGGAAGGGGTTAATAGTTCTTGACCGTTACCTGATTCAACATTCGGTAGTCTATGTATATCCTGAGACCACCATCTTCCTTCTTCACGAACAAAAATGGAGCACCCCATGGTGACATGCTGGGTCGATCAAAACCCTTCTTCATCAGATCATCAATCTGAATCCGCAACTCCGGCAACTCTGAAGGAGACATCCGATAAGGGGCCATCAAAATCGGATGGGCAAAAGGCTGTAAGTCTATCCCGTACTCAACATCACGTCGGGGGGGGGGGGTTAGAGTCACAAACTCCTTGGGAAAAACATCTAGGAACTCCCCAAAAAACTCTAGAACATCCATCATATCTGTATCAGCTGAAACCACTGATAACCCGCCTAATAAAGAAATGAGAGGCTTCACATACCGGCTTCATGCCTGGTATCTCCTCTCACCAAAAAAAGCTACACGTTTCCCATCCACGTCGGAGAACCCAACTCTTCTTCAGAAGTAGTCGATAACGTCAAAAATAGAAAACAGTCAGTCGATGCTTAGGATGACGTCTTATGGTTGTATCTGTAGAAAAAGAAGATCCCCACTAGATTGATGTGGTCCCAACATCTACCCACATCCCCGAAAAACACAAGATACACTGGTCTGACCTCCATCTGGTGTACTCAATGCCAGGGGTACAAAAAGTCTCTCTACATCTAGACCGAAATCATAGGCTAGACCGGGTTCAACAATGGAGTATGAAGCTCCCGAATCGAACAAAGAAGAAACGAGGGTGATGAACAAACAAATTGTACCTCACAACACCTCTAGTCCTGTTGGAGATACCAAATCTACTGCATGAAACTGTCCATGCCCATCTCCTGAGCCCCTATGATGTCGACCACCTCCCAGACCACGACCTAGTCAAGGTCCCTAAAGAGAACCTTGAGGTCTACCTCCTCCTACAAAGTCTGCCCTTAGAGGAGCAGGGTACTGTTGCAGTTGGAAGGGCCTCGCCGACAACTGGTGCTGCTGAGGTGGGCGCTGAACCTTCCCCCCTCCACCGTACTGAGCTCGGGTCAGGCACTGACTTTAAATGTGGCCAAAAACTCTGCAAGAGAAACACTTCGGTCCTGGGCTCGTGAAAAATGGATGAGGACCCACAGATATGAACTGGAACTGCTGGGGCCAGCTCCCTACTGGCCTAAATCTAGAACGTCCTATCGTAGGGACCTGCTGCTGACTGCCTTCCCCTTTGATGAACCCGGATGGATCCTCTTTCATGGTGCACCTCCCTGTGAGTGCATCCTCTCTACAACCACTGCCTTCTTCTGTACCTCCAAGTACATCGGAAGTGTGAAGGGGGTGAAAACATACTGGAGCGAAGGACAAAGTGCCTCCTCCAAACATCTCGCCCGAGACTCCTCATCCGGAAAGAGATCCGGAGCAAAGCATAAAAGATTCTTGAACTTGATCCCCAATTCTCATACTGACATACTCCCCTACTGGAGGGAGAGTAACTCCTTCCGCTTCTCTTCCTTGATCATGGATGAAAGGAATTCCTCTCAGAACTCTTTCTCAAAGTCATCCCACATAACCTCGGCCTCTGACCTCTCCCCGAGGTAGAGCGTCCACCACTGACGCACCACACCTCTCAACTGACTGACTGCTAGGGGAACCCAGTACACTCTCAGAGCACAGATCAAAGTAAAAGCAATACCTAGCTCCTCAATCCACCCTCCATCTCCATATCCGAAGTACTACCCTCGTACTTCTTGAGGGTTTGTCACGGGAAATAATGGAGAGTCTTCTACCACTGATCATCTTCCTCCTCTCGGTCAATCATCAACTGATTGACCGCTTGAATATACTGGGCCTCGACTGTCTGAGTCACCTGGGGATGACATCCAGGTTCTATAGCTGTACGGTAAACAAAGATCACCTAAGCCTAAGTAGTTAGGAATTTCTTCATGGTTTCATTTTATCACATTATTTCAATTTCATTCCTAGATCACCCAAATCAAGTAAAACAGAAACACGATGATGCATGTACCTTCTCTAGGGTCTCTACTCTTCAATAAATGTAGTCTCACTTGGTAATTCGGTAGGCTCAGTGTCCTTGCATCAGATCATGGGCGGCCCTAAAATCTGGTTTTCTAGCCGGTCTTCCCTGGACTATGTCACGCACCAAGATCACCTAACACTATTTCCCTACCATCCCATGCAATACTCACTGTGCCTAACTCCAGAATCCATCCTATCTCTCAACCATCACCTTTGATACCATTCTGTCATGACCCCCTCCCACCAAAGATGCCCCTTCTGAGCTGGAAATGGTGGATGGGAGATAATGACCCCCGAGTCCCATCTCCAGTAGGCCCCGGAGTGGCTACTAGCACCAAGGGTATGAGTTTTCACAAATATGGGAGGCATTACCCTTTTTATTATTTCAGATTGAGAAATAGGATGAGTCAAACAGCAAAAATAAAAAGGAACAAGTAATGAAAATAAACCCAAACCAATGCCACATGAATGTTTAAACAATTCTGAAACAATGTACAAGTACAAGAAAATTCAAAAGTGCAATACCAAAAGAAACAAGAGTACAACAACTATAACAACTCCAACTTTCCCGACTAGTAGGGTCCCGCACAACCCTGGTAGTCCTCCTGGAAACCTGAAAGTAAATGTAGGGTGAGCATACAAGTATACTCAGAAGGGAAACCTAAAGCACTCATGCACAGGTGGGGAGACATCCTAATGTTTTGAGAGAAAAACAGAAGAAACCAAAACCTAGAAAGGAATTCTATCCACCCAACCTCACCAGCCATGCTAACAAAAAACACAAAACAATAGTTAGTAGTATATAAGGATAAGAGTATTGGGTACCCCGCACCATTTTACCCCACTAGTTAGCTGCTCTTCCTAACGGCGAACGTCCTGAAGCTACCACAATCTTCCTGCCCGCACAAACCTTGGTCTCAAAAGCCACACACCCCACCCGCACACACTTGGGACTCACAAACCACATATCCCACCCACACAAACCTGGGCCTCACAACACACAATCACATCCCCGCACGAACACACATTGGCCCCAAAAACCACATCACATCCCTGCCCGAACACACCTGGGCCTCATCCCAAATATTCTTGGGAACAGTAAACTAGCCCAAAGAGTCTTGGTCTAAAATCAAACCAATAAAAACTTACCCGAAGAGTCTTAGGTGTAAGTTCGCCTCAAGCCATCACAACCTTTGGAAGAAGGAGCAGGAAAGAGCTAGTAACTAAGGGGAAAACACCCACTCCCATGAAATGGGAGTGTTCGACACTAGGTGCTCAACATGGTTGGGGTGCGAAAAAACACAATGATATAGATACATATATGTATACAAAACACACAGCCCAACCTATGGCCTCTAAATAGAGAAACTGAGCACTTTCATTGGCACGTCTTCTACGAAGCGTGCATACAAGAAATAATACCAACCCCATTTAGGTTTTCATATTTCAACAGTATTAGTTTATT
Organism: Viscum album; assembly: GCA_963277665.1. Classification (NCBI taxonomy): domain Eukaryota; kingdom Viridiplantae; phylum Streptophyta; class Magnoliopsida; order Santalales; family Viscaceae; genus Viscum; species Viscum album. The sequence continues at coordinate 1,614,804,175 of OY728137.1, read as the reverse complement.
AGTTCTTTAAATACTAGGAAATTATCAAACCAGATCTAGTGTTTCACAGAAAACCCCTTCCAAACACAAATCAAGTAAGACAGAACACAAGCAACACAAACCAACCTTTTTATCATCAATTAATCCCCATTGATTGTTCCTGCATTTAATTATCATTCCCTACAGTTCATTTATCAACTTTACACTTTCTTTTAATTTCACAACCCATTACTGCAGCCCCGCTACCACTATAACCACACCTCCACAACCGTATCACAAAACAAGGCTTGTTCCACATAATTTCCCCTTTAATATCATTTACTGCAGCCCCACTACCCATCCTATTCATAACAACGCATGATTAATTTAATCATAAAACGTTACCTGATTAACCAATTTCCACTTTCTATGAATTCCATCCATGGAACAATCTAGAAAAACAAGGAAACATCTAATTGCGTAAGCAAAGGCCCCAATGACCGTGATTTTCAGTAGGCATACGCCCATTCAATTCACAACATAATCAACGGGGAATCATTGAGGAAATAAGACAACATTACAAACAAAAATCTCCCCAATGTCATTCATTAACCAGTTATTACCTTTATTTACTAGTTCAACCATATCTCAAAAAACAAGAGGATACCCACCCCACATGATGCACAAAAGTGAGAGAGAGACAAAGGTAAGATCCCTACCTCAATGGTTTTTGAAGAAACCACAACAGTCGAAGAACACTCCAAAAACTGGTTCGATTCTCCATGAATCCTCCTTAGATATACTCTCCTAACACAACCAAGACCAAATCTCATCTTATTCGACATCCACACGCTTAGAGATACCCATAACGGGCGTGGATCTAAGATACTAAGAGAATAGGAAGATTATATCTAAGTAGATCTAGGAAATCAAGAAAGCACGATCACATAACTCAAGAAACCGCTTTGATTCGCCAGGAAAAGCCTCTAGATCACCTCCAAAATTTTTGGGAGATGTTATTCAACCTCCAAGGAAGGGTAAATCTGAGTTATGGCCACTTAGGGGCTTAAACGAACCATTTAGAGGAAAAAGAGTTCAAATCCACAATTTTAGGATCTAAATTTAAGTGCCCGCACAGTTAGTCCGCACGGTTTAACAAACCGTGCGCTAACCGTGCATTAGCTTCTACCTCGCCAAACACTCCTCACATCGTTAGTCCGCATGGTTAGCCAACCCGTGCGCTAACCCTGAATTATCCACTACCTCCAATACCAACATTGCACAGTTTGGCTGCATGGTTTATCCAAACCATGCGCCAATTGTGTGAATGCTATTGACCATTAGCGTTCCTTAAAAGTCCACCCAAATGCACCCCCAAGTCACCTTGACCTCCCGGCACACCTCCAGCACCACATTTCACAAAAAAATGGCCAGCAGAGGTCCATGCCATTACAGAGTATAACATCCCTAGACTTTATTACACAGGTTAACATGATTTTTTACATAAAATTTCACTTAATACAATTCTGATGATCATGTGGCCTAGTGTCTGGTGAAATTAGGTACATTATAATAAAACATAAGATATAAAATACAACAACTCTATTGAAAACTCCTTCTACATACCAACACCATTCCTTCTTACTTAGCATTGCATTAGATAATCTGAGGAAATACATAAGAAGAGGCTCATCTACAAAGCCCATAATGGAATTATACAAGGCATCACATGAAGAATAAAATACATGTTAGGAAATAGGCATATAAATGGAGAATAAGAGGAACATGAATAGAAAAACATGATATAACATGATTATCATAACATGGAGATGTGAAAACAATATTTAACATGATATTTGATTGAGCCCATGATCATATAAGATGAAGAATGATTAAACCCACATTGCACTTGAATTATCATGAGTAAACCTCATTTCACATGATGTTTCATGATACTAATCTTTACCCAATTAATTTGAGTGATATTAGGGCACAACCTTCTTAATCATTCCATTTCATGAATAAGTGACCCAAATGGATCACAGAACATGGAATCGTTCAACAAAACCATTTATAAAATGATAATATAATTTGTAAAATATAAATGAAATTTTATAATAAATATTTATATGTTCATAAAGGTGAATACCCATCATTGAGAAATGGACATCGTATTCAACACACAATGATTTTGGAATGGAAAATTGCCATGCAATTTCAATAGCATAATGAAATGACATAAAAATTCAATTTTTTTTATGAGAGTGAATAGGGTACCTCATTAAATGTAAATGAAATGGACAGTAAGGGGGTAATATAGTTACGTGTCCCAAAACATGTAATTATAAAATATAATCTGTAATATAATATAGAAACATGATGAAAGTGAAGAAATGGAATTACTAATATAAAAGTTCGGCATGGTAATGATTGTACATGGGAAGGATTAATGAGAGTGAAATAGGATTATCATTATTAAAACATAAGTAGGGATGTATAGTGGAGGTGATAAATCATACACCAACATTTTTAATTGAGAAGTTAAAGGGGATAACAACATAATGAAATTGGACCAAAATGAGAACGAAAGAAATTTCTTACATGGATGACTGACCCAAAAGGCTTCGGAGAGGCTTGAGAGAGGCTTCATGGAAGATTGGTGTGCATTGGTATGATTATAGGTAGTGTAGGTCAGTGTTTGGTCAATCTCCAAATTGTTTTAGTGAAGAGTAATGGGGGATTGGGTGGGTTTAAATAGGGAAGGAGATGTAAATTTTTTATTATTTAGGTTTTTGACACTACACGTTAATCTAATAAAAACCACAAACCAACCCATGGGGTCTTCCCCACTGTGTTTTTAAAATAGAATTGTAAAAAATTATTTTATAAGGTTAATGGACAAAATTATTAAGATATTTGGCTTTCTTATGTTTATTTAAGTCACACTATCAAGGAAACCATTATAAAAACATAAAATATTTTATAAGTATTGTAAGATCTAATAGGGCACCATAAAAGTAATCGAAAAAATCTAAAATCACATTATTTTAGAGGTAAAAAATATATTTTTTCAAATAACACATTTATTTTATTTTATTTCGTCACTATTCGGGCATTATGATGTCATAAAACACATTATATATTTAAACGATATTTAATTCTAACCCAAAAATTCAACTATCATAGAAAATAATGTAAAATTAATCGTTAGATAATTTCAGCATCCTAAATATAAAGATTATATTCATTTTATCCAAAATTTATTTCTAAATATGTGAATTTTTACTTTTAAAATAAAAGAAGACATTTTTTAAAAATTCATTGTTTTTACAAAAGATGATTTCAAACATTAATAAAAATTAAAATTTTATTCATTAAAATTATATGATCATTTTTCTTTTAAAAAAGTAATTTGGTAATAATATTCTTTTAAAATATTATTTAATTTAATAGTCCATTAATTCATCAAAATATATTTTTTAATTGAATTTAAATATTAACTTAAGAAATACTCTTTGTGATTTGAAAACCGTTAAAAAATTAAAAATAATAAAATGAATGTTTATTCATTATTCTGTTAAGATATAATGCACATAATCATAGTTCTAGGTTTTTGTTACATCGCACTATATAACACCCTCATAAGGCCTAAGGGTGAGGTATGTGATGCTAAAAGACTCTTGGGGATGCTCAGATAACATCGTCCTTGCGGTAATCTATGTTAACATCCACATCTCTTGTAGGCTATTCTATTCATGCATAACATGTTGAATATTGGATTGGGATTGGACAAGCATGAATCCTAGTTACACTACCTCATTTTCAATCTCCAAAAATGGGATTCATATAGATAAATTCTACTAGATGAGGCCATCACTTCCTTTTTCTGGGTAAATTGCATATTCTAAATCCCAATATTTACACTATTCATGTGACCACTATTTTATGACTATATTAGCAATGATAATAATTATTAAATTAATATTAAAATCCAAAAACATAAAACCATGGAAGTGAAAGTATTTCATATTACTAGTTTATATAACAATACATTTAATCAGATCATGACGAATTATCATTATTAATTTTTTAGGTTGTTACAATTCATTTTTCCAATTACCCCTATAATGGATAGGTATGTCATGGATTGGACCAAGTAACTTGGTAAATCGATTACCAATCCGGCTCCATGGGTTAGCGACTATCACCTAGCATCATGCAAAATTAATGTGGGAATGATTGTTTGACAATCATTGTAGATGAAAGTTAACAAATCAGTACTCATAAAAATGAAAATCCACATAGAGTATTGTACCAGAATAAAAACATGTATAAAAACACGAATTAAGAGATTATTATGATTGATAATCCAAGACCCAAAGGATGAAACTCTCCATTTCCAAGAATCAATAGATATAACAACCTCCAAAATGGTTATTTAACCTAACTCAAACATGGAAGAAGATAATTTATAAACACCCAAAGGAACATGTTTTGGGTAAGATAAAATTCCACTAAGGGCTTACCAAGGATTTGAAAAATGATACCAAAAAATAATTAGAAAATGTCATTAAATTATAAAATATATATTTTCTTAACATAAAAACAATATTTAAATAAATATGATTTACATTTCAAAGAATTGAAATAATTTAATCAAATGGAAAACACAATATATATATATGTTTATGTATATCATAAGTTATGTATAAAAGTTCAAAAGAATTATCATACATTTATATGTCACATATAAAAAATTGAGAAACATAGTCTTCTACCAAGATGTAGGATAATTCCATGAGAGGGGAACCTCACACACATATATAATAATAATGGTAATTTCTACACACATCCCATGACATTGTTCAAAGAGGAATAATCAATATCATACTATGGAATAAAATTTTCCATGATTTTTATGTTATAGTTGTAAATTATCAATCCAGTTCTTGGGATTCCCAACATTGTGTGATTATCCCTACAAACTCACTAACTACCTTGGCTTGAATGTTATTTAGAAAAAATATATAATGGGAAATTTATTTTAATAAACAATAAAATAATGTTATAACCCATTCTCCCATATAAAAATTTACAAATTTTCATTTAAGAACTGAAAAATATTTTAATCAAAACATGCCTTTTTCCATGTTAAAACCCAATGCATTCTATGATAACGGTATGAGCCATTTTTCCCAAATAAGAATTTGAAATCAATTAAATATTAAATATTAAAATTAAATACCCACAATTAAATTTCTATAATTAAATAAAAAAATGTTATTGAAATAATGTCCATAAATTTATTAATTTAAATTAAAACATTTAAATCACCCATATTTTCCATTAACATCAAAATCAAACACCAATATCATGGAATTTGTTGTCATTCCAATTTGAAGAAATATTCTATGTAAAAAAAATTAAAATTCAATGGAATAGGGTTTTGAATAAATCAATTGGAATAAAATTTAATTTATATGAATAATAGAATTTAAATAGACCATTTAATTTAAATCATGATATTTTTCGTTAATAAAAATTGGTCAGCATGACATAACCACATAAAATAGACTATAGGATCATAAAACATTAAATCCAATATTGTGTCATCTAAAGATGAATAATGAAAATGGAAACCAGTAATTAATCCCATGATTATTAAAAAATTGTAATCAAATCTTCCAACCTCATTAAAATTCACAAAACCCTAGGGAGTAAAATATAGTGGTTGATATTTAGAACGTGAAGAGGAAAACATCATGATGAATAACAAATATCATTTAATTGGATGTGAAACTATTAAAGAGGGGTTATGGGGATCCAAAATATATCCTAGAAGCTCATCATTAGTGCGAAAATGATTATCAGTTGTACATGTCTATCAAGGTTCTAAAAATAGTGTTTTATGTGTTTTAAAATGTAAAATACGGATATAATAATCAAATATACCCAGTTAGATTGGTAGAGAAACAAGGTCTTGTAAAATCACGATCCATTATTTTATTCCAATTTTAAATGGGTTTCATCGTATCAATGAAGAGGGTGAACAATTTTTCAAAATCTGAAAACAACTGTGAAAAAACCACTACTTGGATTTTCATGGGTTTTCTTGAGAGGGAAAACAATATAGAAAACCATTCACCTATCATGAAAATCCCGAAAATATTGAATATTTCCATCATTTCCCCATGAAAAATACCAAAAAAACCCAAAAACATCACGATTCATAATAGGTGTGTTGGAATACCTAAAAATTGTAATTGTATTTTACAACCTCCCCATAATAGTAACTTTCTATCCCATGAAAGCCTACTGAGAAGCCTCTAGGAGAAAAATGATAGGCGAAGCCTCTCTCATTGGTGCCTCTATATCCGATGTCTCATGATAATATGAACAAGGATTCCATATCACATGATCCAATTATATCATTTTTCATATGATGTACCTTAGTCTCATTGTCAACTATCCTAACAATCCATTCAGAAACGGATAAAGCATGATCAACCTCAAGATCAATATAGTTTAGAACATGAGATGGATTAGATGTATACTTTGTTATATGTAATACATAGACTAGATAATGTATCGATGTTCAATATTGTTGAAGTGATAAATGGTAAGAATATTTTACCATCTTCTTAACAACCTAAAAAGGATCCTCATATTGAGTATAAATTTTACTATTCCTCCTAAATCCTTTGATGAACAAAACATGTTGAAATAGTCAAGGAAACATAGTCTCTGACTATGAATATCCATGTTTTGAAATAGAAATTATAATATAAATTATACCAACTCTGTTCTATCAAAACTACATGATGAATCAAGTTAATATTTTTTGTCCCATATTATACTAAACTTCTTCCAACTATGGATCCTTCACCAATCTCTGACCAAAATAATAGAGATGTGAAAATAAATCCATACAAGGACTCAAAATGATTCATTATAATCATATAATGATAATTATTATTATAATGGAACCTAAAAAATTCCACGTGATCATCTCCATCCCCACCAATGTTGAGAATAGTGGCACCGAGCATATACTCGAGAATATTTATTTCCCTTTCTATCGTGCCATCTGACTATAGATGTTATGTAATGTTCAAATTAATCTATGATCCCAGTGCATCTTTAAGGACAATCCAAAATAGGAAATTGAATTTGATATCTCTATTAAATAGTATAACATATTTAACTCCATGAAAACAGACTATCTATTTCACATAGTTATTTCCCAACACCTAAAATTTGGTTGCATCATGAATAGCTATAATGTGATCCGAATTTGAATGTAAATCCATAAAAACACTTAACATATTTTTAATTATCCATGAATTTGTAAACCAAACAAAAATGTATAAATAGATACCATCCCACATCCACATCAGCCATGGAAGTGTACAAATCAAACACAAAGGTTTCTAGTGCTCAACCTTAACCTGTTGCAATGTTTTACAATGAGAGAAAAATTAAGAAAGATAATGTATCATAAATGGACACCAAATCTATAATAATATTTCATAGAACATTTTTGAGGTTCTTGGGGGCACATATGACTGGGAATTATTGACATCACAGATGAAAAAATTATTTACCTCTAATAATACAATAATGTTATTCTGATAGCATAAAATTCCCTTTATTGATAAGAACCTCTCAACAAATGTCACCCCACTATAAAGAACATATATGATTATATAGAAATAATCATTATGTTGTTAGTCTCGATCAATAAAATCAATAAGAATGTATTTCAACTAAACAATGGAAATTATTTCTCAGTACATGATTCCTAGACATCAATGCCCAACTATAAAAACATGCTATCATGTTACACTCTACCAATGATTCCTTCTCATCATAGGATGTAATTTTACTTCCTAAATAAAATAAAATTACATTCCATTTCTACATGGTATAAGTGGCATCAATATCTAATGAAATCATAAATTCTACCTAACTCCTTTTTCAGATATTTCATTATTGTTTAGATATGATACAACTCAATATTTTATTATCTTATAACAGGGTAATGATTTCTTAGTAAAGGTAATGCTACAAAATATTATTCACAAGAATCACATATGCATTATCATTTTCATTGGTAGTAAAATTATTCTCATGTTTTCTTTGTTTATTATATCCATAAGCAACAACATGACCACCCTAAATATAAACGCATGCCAAACCTAAACCAAATGCATCAGAAAAGGCCAGATAACCCTACCTGGCCTTAGGATGAGTCAATAATGAAATTTTAATAAAAAATATTTTATATATCAATAAATGAAATAAGAAATTTTTTATCCCATATAGATAATACTTGATTATGTTTCCATTAAGTAATCTAGTTATCCAATTTTGAGAATTCATTAATGAACCGACGATAACACCAAGGTAAACCAAATATGATCTTAATCTAAAAATAATCATTGTTATTCCAATGTCATAACTACATTCATTGCATAATTATTAATTTATATCCAATTTATATACACCACGTGTCCAAATATCATCACTCTCAAAATAAAAAAGACACCTTTTAATGATTGAAATATTTTTATATATTTATCAAAAAGTCCAAATCATATATCATATGGGAAACATGAACATACTATGATATGAGTATTCAAGGATATCATCCTCAACTTTTACCATGAAATTATATTAATACTCAGAGAAAATAATTTTTATTAGAGCCATTAATAATGCTGGAGTATTGGTTAGATAGAAGGGCATGACATGTTACTCATAATGGTTGTACATGCTCTACATAGAGCTTTTCTGAACATCAAGTACTTTTATACTAAACTGATGTATTCCATAGTGAATATAAAAATTTCAAAGCCACATAACCCATTTTAACAGATCAAATATATCTTCAATACATGGAATCCCATACAAGTTCATTATCATAACACGATTGTGTATTTCATAATCATCACAATGGTATAGTAAAAAAGAAGCCCTATTATCAAAGAGAATCAAGAAATATCAAAGTGAAACACACATGAATACCAATATTTTCAATATAAGATCATCTTATAGAGTCTTTAACACCTTAATTTTATTTTTTCGAATAATGTAATAAGGTATATATGTTAATTTTGTACCATGAATTATGTCAATAGAAAACTCCAAATCCCTCATCACTTTAAAAACAATGATGTCTGAGGAAATATATCATGAATCTCAATGAAAACTCAAGTGAGATCATTGCTCAAATATTTCCACTCTCATTATATATATAACCCAAATATATCTTTCCACAACATCAGATAATAATTTCCAGATCTAATCAAAATCTGTTCCCATCCCTTTGAATGATTTTCGAACCCTCATAAGGTGTAGTAATGGATATCCACAAAGATAACAAGCATTCCATTATTTGTTGTAAATGAGACATTAGGTCCTAAAAAGACATCAATAAGTTTCATATTGATAATGGGAATAATCCAAGAAATCTCAATGTCTAAAAGTGATAAAAAAAAGTGGGACTATGGATACCATACTCTCTCTTCGTACCAAGGGTTGTAGTAATATCCATTACATAGGACAATATCTTCATATGATGATTTATAAGATTAATAATATGGGTTTAAATAAAATAATGAGATGTACTGATATCAAATTAAATAGACACTAATAATTAATCTATTGTGATGGTGCCTATCATAGTCATTGGCCATATATCCATTACTATGAAAAATCATCCACTATGAGAATAAGATTTATTTCAGATGCCTATTGATGTAACCCCATTATCCATGATGTCTATTATTTCCCAATATATTTTGAAGGACTTTATTATCTCATTTTATAATGAGGAGGGTAATGGATATGTTTGAATTTCATTATGTGAGTTTAGAGTTCATAGGCACAACATTACTTGGGTGGCTCGATGAAAAATCTATATGAAATCCCCAACCTACCAAACTGGTAATAAGTAAGTGAAACTCCTCTAGGTACTACATGAGTTCTAGAACGACCCTACTAGTGTGAACCATGATGAGAAGAGAACAAATTAATTTTTCATTTGACGGTTATTTCACCACCATTGGAAGAGAAAGATTCTCCCAAAAACACGGACATTCCGTTCATGTTCATTTAGGCCACCATCAATCTATCTTGCACTAACATATAATCTGCAAGCTTCAACAATAAAATTTTAGAGAGAATATCCGATGAAATTTTTAACCTTAATATTTTAACCTACATCATCTATATTGATATTATTTCATTTGAAAATTGTATAAGCTCATGAAAACATTTTTCATATTGTATTTCATTCTTTGTCAACCGAAGCAACATTGAAAAAATTCAAAGGCCTTGCCAACAACATCAACCAAGGATAACAATAGTATATGAAAATAACATTGAATCCTTTATACTATAGTCTATCTTTCTAAATTTCTATTAGAATCATGTTTCAATACCTCTTTCCCAGTACTTGATTCATGAAGATAGAACATATCACCATTATTTCAACGGGTCACTCCATTAAATCAAACAAACACTTCATCATGCTCAAACATTCCTCAGAATCATAAGGGGAATTTTATAACCTAAAAACTATTAGAGTTTGGATAAGGAATAAATTTATATGATTATGAATATCCCCTCTATGGGGTTATATGGATGGATAATTAATAGGTACTGGTTGTGGTTCTTTTCACGGAGCATGGAATGTATGCACCATCAACCCAACAAGATTCAGTTCCACTAGAGGATTCTCCCACTGAGGTTCAAAATAATATTCCACTAAGATTTGATTCTAATGTCTTATAAAAGACATGATTCTATACAACATTGATAGAAAACATTGAAGAAATCATATTGAAACCAAAACAGATAATGAAGGGGTAATTAATCCCAAATAATAGACATCTATAATTTGGATTTCAGTCTATAAAAATAAAAATAATATAAAATAAATAAACTAAAACACAAACCACCATTCTCCAACCACCACTATTTTATGAAAAATCATTGCAAGTAGAGATGGAGAGACATTCAATCAAAACAACTTCCTATGTCCAGATATGATTACAGAAATAACATACTTACATTAAGTGATTATTAAAAACATGAAACTCTAGTAAAACATTCTCACAAACTGGCCATGGTAACCTGGTATCAAAATAAATGATCTGACATTTACATGTCCCAAAGGGCATCCTTGATCCCTTTTTTTACTGACAACTAAAAACATGTAAAATAAATGTGGGAAGAAATTTTCCCCAAATGGTTCCTTAGATATATAATAAATCATAATGCATACAAAATAAACATCGTATAGATTAGTGTACCAGAAGTCAAGCATGTATAAAAAATAAAAATCACTACTAAATAATGAAATATAACCAAATCCCCAATGGACACAATAATCCATGTCTAGAGTTCAACTACTAGATCCTCCTTTATGAGTTTCTTTAAACCTACTCGGAGCTAGATGTAGATAATATTTAAACACCTGAAGGCATAAGTAGTTCTGGAGGTAAAATCCTCATAGGGTTTCACCAAGGATTCCAAAAATTATTCTAGAAATTCATTATTCCAATAAATTGATTTATATTTTAAAATATACATGTTTGTAATTTCAATAAAATATACATAAAAATAAATATTTATATCTCAAAATAATGGAATAGTGTAAACAAATGTCTTAACTCATAGTTTTATATAAAACAGATTATATAAATCAAATGGAGTTATATTTTTAATTTATTTATTTTTTATAAAGAGAGATAAATTTTTGTTTATAGATTAACAATTATACTAAATAGCATAATCCATTGGGAATCAATGTATTTTATCTTAATAAAATGAAATATATAAACCACTGATTTTTGGAAAATATTCTTGAGGCCTTTACAATATTTACAAACCTAATGTAGTATGAAATATTTTATTTTAGTTATGTACAAAATAAAATAAAAAATCCTTCTATAAATTTTTATAACCATGATCAAAACAAATTGGATTTATAATGTTTTTCCATTTTCCAAAAACTAGATTTCCATAGACTATATTTAGGTATTAATAAAAAATTATCCTCATTTTTTAAAATTAACCAGTTGCACTCACCCATTTTAATGTCTACTAAGATCAACATCCCATCAGACACACTGTTATACTCATAATATGCCCTTTTTAGCCTATCAAACTCTAATGGAATCACCATATGATTGGAAGGATATATTTTTGATAAGGTATCCACTTCGTATTCATTGATCTTTCAATTACATAATTTTCATCAATATATCTAATTTTGAAGATACTATGTTTTAATGGACATAAATTCATCACATTATTTCATGAATGATGTTGTAATAATGATATATTCTCAATACCCCTCATTTTTCCCCCAAAAAATTAATTTTTACTACAAGAGATACTGCCAAAATATATATTTTTATTTTCCATCACATAAATATCATTGAAATTATTGAATAAAATTTTTATTAAAGTTTATTAAGATATATGAAATCTTACTTCACTGATATGGTATATTCATTAATGAAACTCACATTAATTTTTAATCTGTTCATAATATTGAACATATTTCATATTTGAGTACTTATGAAACTAATTATTTTTATATAAATCATGTTCCCATTATATATTGGTTATTCATGATATTACTTATTTATATATATAAAATATTTGGTTTTAATAAATTTAACCATAATACGATTATGAATATATATCAATTCAATGCATTGAGTAATTTTATTATCTTCATATATTAATTTTACAGTGAACTATTGGTATACCTAGAACATTTTGTTATGATTCAATTGGAATACTACTTAAATTATATTTTTATTCTAATTTTACATATTTCTTCCTCATTCTTATGATGCAATCATATTATGATATGTTCCACTTATTTCATTATTAAATGATTATTGAAAAGACTATCACATTTATATATTATCATGAACAACCTCTTGACAAACATATATTTCATTATGACATGATATTTTTTATTATTCCCTACTTTTACTTTATAGTTTCAAAATTTTTGTATGTGTGTACCTAGTATATCATTTAATGTGTCATTATTTCTAATTTAACTATAATCTATTCATTATAATGCCCTGATCCTAGAATCCTAGGTCTAGTGAATTATTATATAACATTATAATGATTAAAAAAATTCTAAAGGACTCATACATTTCTATAGTCTTGGAAGACCTGATTTCATTTGTAATACCCATAATATAGTGGGGAAAAAAATAAAACATGATATATAATAAAATGAAATAAATGGTATTTTTGAAAGGTTATTTAATGTTTTATTCATCAAATCATGATGAAATAAAACATCATAACTGTGAGACCCAAATTTCAGAAAGTGTTATATGAAATAATAAAAAGAAAAGTATATTAAATAATGAATATACATTATGGAATGGTAAATAAATTAAAAATCACATCCCATCAATACACATAGAATGAAAATGAATTCATATACTTTATCATAGAAACAATTATCTAGGTAATGAAAATAGAGTGCTGAATTATGGAAATGCTTCATGATTGGAATACATATATCAAGAGCGTTAACATTATACCAATAAGATATGTTATTTCTATTGGTAGAAACTTGTATAATTCTGTATGAAAAAAATACACAAAGGAATTATCACCAACTATTTTGTCTCATAAGACATATCAATTTATCAAGGTGTCAAAACAGACCACGAACATCACTGAATTTCCATATAATTATTTATAAATGGATTTAATTCAAGACAAATATGCCTTCCTAAAATCCATACTAGGTAGATGATACAAATTCATCAATAATACAACAGTTATAAAAATATTAAAAAACAATATATGTAAAATGGCATACATCTAAGAATGTAATCTCATCCATGGAACATGAATACATATATATTTATATAAATATAATTTCAAATGATAAATTACAATAAAGGGTTAGTAGATACACCACACATGAATGATTAGGTGTAGAGTACCAATTAATTCAGAGTTAAAATTAAATTAAGATAATGTCCAATAAATTGTTTTTATTATTGAAGAATGAATTATTAATATTGAAGTAATATGTATATTCCCTGTAAATTTAAATAATAAAACATGATATTGTCAATAAAATTTCCAAATAGTTATATCCTGACAAAAACAAGGATGTACAATGTTAACCCAATGTAAGAGAATTTGGTTATGAATTCCCTTACCTCATGTTTGAATTCCTTCAAATTTGTTAAAACCCCATTTATATTGGGTTGAATAGTTTTATTAATTTTTTACAGGTCAATAATCATGTTTTTATTACCTTTAATAATCTTCTTATTACATTTTTCACTTATTTGTTGACAAGTTTTTTTATTTCTCTGGTTTTTGGTGCATTATATTATTGGTTTAAATGGATGTAATTTTATGGAATTCCATGTAAAAAATAAATAATAATCAATAATTTATGATAACTATATTTATGTCATTTTAAATAATTACATGTGAATTTAGATATCTGATTGTTTTGTAAATGTGAATAAAGAACTCATCATCCAGAAAGGTGGGGAATTGACACAAGACATATGAAAATATTTTATTAATGAATACGAGAAGAAATTAAGAGATTTTAGGATTCACATACCCAGATCCTAAAAAATTTATATTATGTATATGATACTATACATTTCATTAATCAATGGATATGAGGTTAGGATAAGGTATTTGTGAAAAATAAATTAAAATAAAAGAAAAGGTAATCTTACCTCTCGAATATTTTATCCCTGAGAAACTCTTTATTCTCTTATAGGTGGTCTTTTTGTGAGAAAAGATGCACTATATTATAGAAATGAATAAGGTGAAGGGAAATTGTTAGAATAATTGTAAGAAAAAAGGTTTATGGTGTTAATAATTTGTTGAAGGAGTAGCCTGGTTTTATTATTAAATTGCAGAGAAAATTTAAAATTTCTTAACATATTATTATATATTAAGTGTGAAATATGTTTAAATACTTTAAAAATATACCAAAATAAAAGGGTATCATAATTATAATAGGATATAATAATTTTTAAACTTTTCAATAATATTATTCTTTTTAAATAATTTAATGAAAATTTTTAGTAATGAAAAATATTTTAGATCAATTTAAACAGTATTCATATTCATGAATTTAAAAACATAAAAAAATTAAAATTACATTGAATATTTTTATTATATTATAGACATATCTCATTAAGCTATATATATAATATTAACATATAAATATAAAATTATATTCACTTTATTATTTTATATATCAATCATTTGATTTATTCCTAAATTAAATAATGACTTTATTGTAATTTTTCAAGAAATTAGGGTAAATATTTATTTCTAAAAAATAAATAATATTATTTCATGAATAATATAAATTTCATTGTTCTGAAAAATCTATATATTTTCTAAAAAATATATTGTAAAACCATATAATAAAATATTACAAAAATTAAAAAAATACGACAACATGATATCCTTTTAATAAAGAAACATATAATGTACTTTAATTAATTCATGTGTGTCCATGATATCCAAAATTCAAATCAAATTGATATAATGGTTGACACTTTATTAAAGAAAAATTTCCCAAAAATTAGGTTTCTTTAAAAATTATTTTATTTTTAATTAAAAAAACGTTTATTTATTATTCATAATCTTTCAAAAGCAATGAATAAACATTTCATATGAATTAATTTGAATTATTTCATTTATAAAAATTAAAAATAATGTAATATCATAAAAATAAAAATATTGTTCTAAGAATAAAATTCTATATTCGTTCATTATGTATATTGAATCATATTAAAAACATGACAACATCATTAATTTGTTATTTTTTCTTATATTACCCTATACTAGAATTGTACATGCCTTTCGATAAAATTAATATATTGTAACTATAAATTTAAACAAATATTGGAAAAAAAAATCAATTTTTCATAGTAATTATAAAAACCTAGAATTTTCAATAAAAAAAATTCCAGGTTTTTTGAAGTGAATGTGAGACCAGGCTCTAAGAGGGAACGTGATTCCAAGGTCTTGGGTGCACATATTTCTATTCCTAACATTCTTTATGTACATTCATTGGATGTGGGACCAGGTTTTCTTAATATTAGAATCGGTGCCCAGATTAAAAATCTGAGAGCATAGTTGAATCCGTAATATTCGGTTTCTCCAAAGGGGGAAATAACTTTGATAAGTGAAGGTTGACCATGAATGACATTTCTAATCCCCATTGTTATAAAAAATAATAATTTTTTTATCTAACCACTAAGTGGAAATGCTGCTTAATGGAAGTCTAGAGATATAATGGTTACGAGTCAATAAATGACCTGTTACCCATTGACTGCATAACAACACCACTCATGCGGTTATGGCACCCTATTAATTGTAGTTCATTAATGAAATTCATTAATTAGAACCACATAGGGAAGGTTCTCTTTAATTATAAACATTAGTTGGGAAGCAAATGGAATAAACGTGGGAGAACCACCAATGAAACGCTGATGGATTTCTTCCTCAATGAAGAATGTCTGACACTGCCGAAGAACCACCTCAAGGAAAATACTAGATTTAGCGAGCTATGATGAGAACCACTAAATCATGAACTGAAGACAACCATGAAAGAGGATCTGTCAATCGTTGTCAATTGACTTCTCTTCTAGGAATGGTTTTTGGTTTTTTATATTTTGATATTCATCCTTCCCCATTCTTGATTTATACGAAGAAAACAGATCAACCAACCAATGGGTTGATCTACAGATTGTTATTTTAAACACAAAAGGTTGATGCAGGGTTGTAATTCGGGAGTTATTTCTATATTCTATGA
Source organism: Viscum album (assembly GCA_963277665.1). Classification (NCBI taxonomy): domain Eukaryota; kingdom Viridiplantae; phylum Streptophyta; class Magnoliopsida; order Santalales; family Viscaceae; genus Viscum; species Viscum album. The sequence continues at coordinate 1,614,787,356 of OY728137.1, read as the reverse complement.
TTGTTTCTAACACCCCTTGTTAAAACGCTAGTGCAGAGGGTGTGGGCCTATTCGAACAAGGCCCGAACCCTCCACCGATCATGTTGTTCTTGAGATTCCAATGTGTGGCCAGGAAATGTAAAAACAAGGAAGATATGGTGGTCATGTAGAGGATGCGGTGACTCGAGAGGCTCATAGGTTCAGAAGACACCAGTAATGGACCACTGGGGCATATCCGGTGGCCCTTGGAAATAACCGATGGCACACCATGCCGGTTGAAGCCGACGATGGCCATAGGCTACCAACTCGTGTCGGCCGTGCGAGAGAATGGTGGCGCCCATAGGCGCTACTAGCGGTAGTAGCCATGGCCATTAAGTCGTGGAAGGAGAGGGCGGTGTGGCCCCACGTCACGCCGTGTCGGCTGGAGAACAGTCAGCTGCCTGCCCGACCTTTGCATGCAGTGGGGCAGTGCCCCACTGGCCAGATGAAATGACCTCATGTTTATGGGTTTAGCTGGAGATGCAGTTCACCTTCCAACGAATCGTGCAGGACAAGGGCTGAGACATACCCTTGGCCTAGGGGGATAATGAGGGTGGGTCGAGCCCCACATGTCGGGTCGGGCCAACAATGGCTCAGGCTCGCGAACTAGCAGTGCGAACCCCAATGGGCTAGACCCACTGAACCGAGCCGACCCATAACCAGACAGACCCTGGTGGGGTCAGGTAGACCCCGAGACCCATTTCTTTGGGCCGACCTGACCGAGTCGGACTGGGCCTAGACCCAACCAACCCCATAATAATGAAACACCCATAATTGATGAACTGAGTGTTCGTTTGACACACCATTAGTCGCATTGGTCCCCCTTTTGGGAAGTGGTCCATTTGGCAAATTCCAGCTGGCCTGACCAAGCTAGGTTGGACCTAGATACTATAACCCATGTTTCACGAAAATGGGTGTAACTAACACACTTGGCATCCGATCAATGCATTGTTTGTTGAATATGGACCTTTGTGACAAGGTGGTCCTTTAGAGATAATCTATGTGAGTTTTGACGGAGTTTGACGTATGATATGTTTTGGATTAGACGTGAATCCTATTGACCCCTTTTTAAAAAATACCCCTTGTCTCTCAGACTGGGCATCTGATCGACACATCTTTTATCACGTTGGGACCCCTATAATGGGGCAGTCTCCTGGGTATTCTTTTTTAGGACTATATACCTGTTGAAAAATGATGGATGGCTTGAGGGGCACAATCTTCCAGAGATCAGTTGTTCTTCATGCGAGAATCTAGTGGCTGGCTATGACATAAAGAACAAGAGTGACGAATATGTGTCAGTATTAGAAACACTAGAGTGGGATGATCTAGCTGTATGACTAATCATCCATACCTCTATACCAGTTAAGAATATGGGTTAACACTACTGACCAATACGGGTTAGCACCAGCGACCGATATGGGTAAGCACTATCGATTAATACAGGTCAGCATATTTCAACCAATACGAGTCAGCATACAATAACCTATATGGGTCAACAATAGAGTTACTACGGATAATATGATATGGATTTACAATGAGTCATCCCCTTCCCAGTATCCTTGATGTTATACCATTTGAGTGAGATATCTTTTTATCTTTATACTTCATGATTTAGATCATTCTTGTGATATTACCATTGTGGTATTTATTGTAATGTTTTTTGTGGTTTACTGAGATACATTCGGGAGTCTCATGTCCCCTATTGAGTTGTTATACTCAACTCTACAAGGGATCCACCGACACATGTGTGTCTGATGGACACTACTGATGTTTTGAGGTAGACTCTGGAGGATCGGGACATGGTGGAACATGGTGCGACTGGAGCAGTAAAGAACATCTTCTTTGACATCAGACATACAATAACTACCCTCTAGGTAGAGCTCTAGGATAGATGCCACAATTTTTTACTTTATTTTCAGTTTCTAGGGCTTGTATTTCAGCCTAAAATTTTCAGTTTATAGTTTTACTTATGGTTTTACATTAATATCATGGTTATACTATAATTTTTTTGATTGTTTACTTCAATTTCCGTTTTTGAGTGTGTACAGTTCTCTAATGCAATGCATTCTCAGTTTGGGAAAAGTATTCAGGTACTAGTCACGTACCCTTATCCTATAAAAGGTGGGCTTGGGGTAGTCACATCCGGGCCCAGTGGGATAGGTTGTGACAAAGTGGTATTAGATGGAGGTTGGTTCTACCATAATAACTAAGAGTCTACTTTTAATGAGGCAATGGTGTAATGTGTCTTGAGTTCGGTTTTCAGTATAAGGAGTCTATGGTTGGTGAAGCAGCTGACATATCTATATACCAAGACACTAAATTCTGTTTTCTGACTCAGTACAGGAACACAAAGGTTTCCAGTGTTTTGAAAAGTTATCTTGATCTTTCTTAAGTTAGCTCACCATTTATGACATATTGAACATGACACATCTATTTTTAAAGGAAGCCTCAAAGAAGATAGCTAGCCAGGATTCTAGTTAGAGACTATGAATGTGTTCCATCGAGCGATGAGTGGTCAGTACATAGACCAATCATAGTGATGGAACCTTTGGTTGGGGTACCAGTAGCATCACCACCCTTGTAGAATCATATTCTATAAGTGGATCATGCAACCCAGTTGAGCGCATTGCCTGAGTTCCCGAAATATAACACTCTTAGGTCTCAAGGTGAGATGGACCCCATTTTAGCAGTGGTCTGGCTTGAGGTGGTTTTGCAGAGGAATTATTTTAGTAGAGACACCTGCCGAACAGATAGAGATCTTGGATACTAGCCTTCATCATGGATTGAGAGGAATATGGTGGATATCGATGCTCCAGGTACATGAGGAGATGACCCTCACCTAGTTGGTCTTTGAGAACCTTTTCTAGGTGGATATCATGCCAGTGATACTAGGCTCTATGCCTATTCAAGAGATACTGCATTTGCAGCAGGGCAGCCAGACTACGGCTCATCACTCAGAGATATTTACTCAACTCTTCCAACACTCCACCGACATGGTACAAGACCCATAATTTTGGGTCCAGACCTTTGAGAAGGTCTCCAACGAGAGATTGTATCTGCGAGAGTTTCTCTCAGCATCATGATGAAAGATGGGATGCTATAACGAGCTTAAATGATGAAAATATTCCTTGTCGAGTAGGCACCGACAATGAGAGCCCCTACTAGATGACAGGTAGCAAAGTCATCTATAGTTGGTAGTAAATAGACGATGTAGAAGACCAAGTGGGATAGACATTCCAGAGGGTGACCATGAGATGTAGGGTCAGAGGTGCGAGGCACGAGAGACCAAGGGATCCACCAGCGAGGCATGATATGTTTTTCCTATAGTGGATAAGGTCAAAGAGCACATGACTATTCGACTCCACACGTGGATGATCATCAGACAGTGGAGAGTCCACCAAGGCTATCATATCGGCAGGATAATGTGTGTCAGCAAGGCATCAGATGAGACCAGAGAGCAGGGTATGTAATGAGAGGTGGTCGGGGTCACAAGGAACCACCACCACCACCCCCGGTTAGTCCACCACAAGCTCAAGGAGTATGTGGATGGGGAGAAGCCCAACTATAGGCAGTAGAAGCTTACGATCATAACGACCTTGAGACGATACAAGGTACAATCTATATCTTATCATAATTAGTAGGAATGTTTATCAACATAGGTGCTAGATATTCTTTCCTTTTTGTGGACTTAGTTCGGTACTCTATATCCTAAAAAAGGTTTTAGCTTGACTATTTCATTTGGATATTCTTACAAGAGGAGATTCAGTGGTCATACACTAGTGTTGACAATGTCATCTTACTCTTAGAGGAGAGAGTTTTAGATGGGATCATCTAGTTGCAGCATTGAATCCCTATGACGTCATAATAGGAATGGACTGAAAATCCATAGTGCATTCAAAAATTGACTACTTGAGACGTATAGTGCGATGTATGCATAGATATGGAGGCCAATTTTCAATTTTTTGGTGATAAGGAGAACAGAACAACACAGGATGGACTTGATCTTAAGAGGGTGCATCCTATTACATTTCAAATGGCTTGCATGACTTTCGACACGGTGAATCAGGTGAGCCCATAGTTCCCAGCGATGGTGGACGAGTATGAGGATGTCTTTCCAGAAGTTCCCCATGACTACCACATCGTAGAGAGGTATACTTCATCATTTAATTATACTCAATAATAACACCAATAACTACACTAGAAAATTGGATGGCCAATGTGGATCTCTGGGAGCTGAGGGTATAGTTGGAGGAGTTACAGATGAAGTTGTTAGTAAGGCCCAATGTTTCTCCATGGGCATCACAAGTGTTTTTCTCCCTGAATGTAGACAGAATATTGATTCTATTTGTGGACTTCTTGCACCTAAAATTGGGGGCCGTGAAGAACCAATATCCTTCACTGACAATCGGCGATCCCTTCAAAAAGATGATGGGAGATCATTGGTTTTCAAAGATAATCCTTAGATCAGGCTATTAGTAGCTCAGGGTACGAGATGAGGGATTACCAAAGACAGCAATCAGATATCAGTATAAACATTACAAGTATTAGTGATGCCTTTTAGTGTGACCAATTCTCTAGCAGTGTTTGTGGGGTGAATGGACAGAATAATCCGGACATACATCGAGCAGTTCATGGTGGTCTTTATCAACGACATCTTGTTGTACTCAGCATCTGAGTAAGAGCATGTGGTACACATCCGGATCGTTCTGGACACACTCATGTGCACTAGTTATATGGGAAGATATCAAAGTGTAATTTATGGATATGGAAGGTCCACTTCATGGGACACGTCATCTCAAATGATGGATTTGCAGTGGATCTAGAAAAGATCGAGGCAGTGCATTCTTGGGAGCCTTCCGGGAGTGTTAATGAGGTGCGAATATTTCATGGATTAGTAGGAGAATATCAAAAGTTCATACCTGATTTCTATAATTTAGAAGCAACTATGACTTTTTTTATGAAGAAGTGTAAAAACTACCTTGGGTTAGAGACATTCTAGCTGGGCATTCAGCAGTTGAGGTAGAGTTTGACCAGTGCTCCAATCCTATGTTGTCATAGGAGGGCACTGACTACATGGTTTACTGGGATGCATCATAGACAAGACATGGATGCATCCTAATGCAGGATGATGTAGTGATTTCTCATTTCTCATTATTTATGATGCCTCATGAGAAGAATTATGTGACTCAAGACATGGAGTTAGAAGCAATAGACTTTTCACTGAAGATGTGGTGAAACAACTTGATGGGAGAGAGTTTCATTGTTTACTCTTACCAAAAGTGTCTCAGACATATCATCGCACATAATGATTTGAATATGAGACAACGAAGTTGGAAAGAGTTCCTCTAGGACTATGAATTTGTGAAAGTCTATAATCATGGGAAGAGGAACATAGTGGAAGATGCACATATCTGGATATCGTGTTCGCAAAAACTGAATGAGGCTTCAGAGTAGTTAGCCTCTCTTGAAATATCCTTCTAGGATAGAGATGAGAGAGTCCACCTCCAGTCAATGGTAGTATCCCTTCCACTCTATCAGTGATTTAGGGAGGCACAACTTGGAGATTGCAGCTATGAGACTACACATGTTCGGACATTCTCTGGCCTTGCACTAGACGTATATTCTGTAAGTGGGGAGCACACTATCTTTTTCATAGGACATACAATTGTATTAGGGTAGCTACGAGAGAATGTGTTGAGAGAGTTTTATACATCCCCATTGGTAGTACAACCAATATTGATGAAGATGTATCAGGTCCTCTAGAATTAGTACCAGCAGCCAGGGATAAAGAATGTTTTGGCATAGTTTGTTTCTAGATGCCTCACTTTCTAGCAAGTGAAGGTTGATCATTAAGTACCAACAGGCTTGACCTAACCCCTCAAGAAACCAGAGTGGATGTGGTAAGGAATATAGATGGTCTTTGGGACAGGTTTACCACATATATTTATAAGGAACGATACCATATGGGTGATCGTTGACTGACTCACCATGTTGGCCCATGTCTATGCTATTCGAGAGAAGGGATCAGTAGAGATCTTGTGGCGTCTCTCGGTTTAGGAGATCTTCTGACTTCACAGGTTGCCTTAGATGATAGTCGAAGAACATGACACACACTACACGTCCTAATTTTTGAATGGATTGCAAGAGTCTTTTGGGACTCAGATTCTCTTGAACAAATCTTTTACCCAGTAGACAGATGGTCAGACAGAGAGGAACATCAAGACCACGGTTGACCTGCTTCATGCATGTGTCCTAGAATTTGGTTGCAGTTGGGAGGACCACCTACCCTCGATAAATTTTATGTACAATAATATATATCACTACACCATTGTAATGGCCCCTATTGAGGCCATGTACGGATTACCATGCCAATCACCCTTGTTTTGGATGGATCCAGGATATCCAGCACTCCTGGGACATGATATCGTATGTGATGCCACTGAAAAGGTGTTGGTTATCCAAGAGCAATTGAAGATAGCACATATCCAACAAACATCATATGATGATATGATATAGAGACCACTGTAGCTACAAGAGGGTGACAACATATTCTTGGGAGTCTCCCATCGATGGGGACTGTAGAGATTTGGTTGAGGTGAAAAACTCCCAATAAGGTTTATCATACCATTCCAGATACATTGGTGGATTGGCATGGTGGCGTACCTCCTGGCTCTGCCACCATAGATGGAGAGGGTGCACGACATCTGTGAAGTATCCCAGCTGAGGAAATATGTGCTTGATCCATCTCACATAATCGACCTTAGAGAGGAAGATATTGATGATGGGGAGACTTTTGCAGAGTACCTAATAGAGATAGAGGATCGATAGGAGTAGATCATTCTTGGGTGGTTGACACCTATAGTGTGTGCTCTGTGGTAGCATAAGATTCTCTTCAAGAGAACATAGGAGTGAGAGGATCAAATGCATGCCCAGTATCCCTCTTTGTTTGTGTAGGCATGTTCGGCTCTTAGGGACGTAAACCCCCAGGTGGGAAGAATGTAATAACCAATAATTTTTCATAAAAATTTTCATGGTTTATTGAAGTGAATCTGAGACCAGTCTCTAAGATTTAATGAGATTCCGAGGCCTAGGGCACCCAAAATACATTTCCACCCATTCTTGATGTTTTTTTAGTGGACGCGAATGTAACGACCACTTTTTTTTAATTATATTTGTTTCCTCATTTTGTGTGTTATTTTATTTTATACACAACAATACTTTATCCTTTAATTAATGAGGTGGGTATAATTAAAATGAGACCATTGGGTTTCAACTATTATATGACCATTGGACAATATGATCATTGGAAACTATAATCTTAACATTGTGTTTTTATAAATATAGTTATCTTGGTTAATTAATATAGAAAGAAGATTGAATGGACTCATCCAGTAGACTCGAGCCATATAATTCCCATATGTCGGAGCTTGGGAAGGAGTAGCATCACTGGGCTTTACATTGGACCAAGACCAAGCCGAACATCAACGTATGAAGCTTGAACAGAATCTCCTAAGGGAGAATTTCAAAGTGATAGAAATCACCACTAGGGAAATGTTGTTTGAGGCACCCCAAGATTCTATCACCATAGCACACCTTATAGTTTGGTCTTATGCTCATTTTAGAAGGGGCTATGTAAAGAGACCTTATCATCTTTGTGTAATCCTTTTATATAAATAAAATTGTTATTTCCTCTAATGGAAAAATTTGGGATTTTCAAATATCTGAATAAATATAGGATGTGTATTATTGAGGAATTTAATAAAAATGTGTATTTTAAAATATTTTTTTATTCATTAAATAATTAATAATGTTAAATGATTTTAAAAAAATGTTTTTCTATAGTTGTGATCATTGAGAAATTTAGAGCCTAATAATATCAACTTTGTTTTTAATGAATAGTAAATTAAGAATAGTAACATACACATATGAATTATAATGAAGTGTAATTTGACCAAAAAAATAGAAAATTCATCCATGAATGTTTAAATACATTTTGACATCTTAAAAGTGAAAAAATGATCATAGTTTAAGTTTTGGTATTTTTGTACGCCATAAATATTTTATTTACAACTTTATAATTAATTTAATAATTTAAAATGGAAATATATTTTCATAAAATTGAATCATAAATTGTCACTTTATTGTCTTATGGGTATACAATATTTTTATGGGACCTTGATTACTTTTTTAAGGTGTTACAAAATTAGTTATGGTTTTAATGTTGTATTTTTGAGATAAACAATTATTTTAGTTAAAAATAAAATTAAAAATATTTAGATAATTATTTTCATAAAATGGACTTCATTTTTGAATTCATAGCATTTATATTAGGTTAGGTTAAGTTTTTGGGATTTTTCTGAAACTGTTGAATTATCGGTGAATAGTACAAATGCAGTTTTGAGTTTCGGGTGTTTAATGACATAATTTATGATATAATAATGATGTAATATTTCTATTAGACTTAAGAATAGTGATATATGCTATGAGGTGTCCCAAGTGGCCAATACCATGGGAAAATACCATTGTAAATCCCATGATTTTGCCAATACCACTGATGAGGTGTCCCTTGGAAATTAATAATTTATTCACTCACTTTTCCTATAAATACTAAGCCATTTCAATCAATTACTTTCATTCCAAAATCATCTTCAACAAAGTTCTGGTCTCCTTACCTCCAAATGAGTTCTCCCAAGGTACCCTCAAGCCTCCCAAGGTCCCAACCTTCATTCTTTCGAAGTTGCTCTTCAACGTAAGGGATCATTTCACCCTCCTCTTTTAAGTCATTAATTCCTTTATGTTGTGTCTCCTAGTTTCCGTCTAATTATGTTGAGGGTATCTTCCTATATGTTCTCATTTCTGTCCATTTCATGTATAATTGTTTATAGACCCTTTCTTCTCCCATCAATTTGTTTTTTTAATTTTTATGTGACACCGTTAGGCAGCCATATTTTTTGTAAAAGGAATCACATATTCTCTTTCCTTTCATGTTTCCATTTCTTGTAGTATGTCATTCAAATATCCATACCATGTTCTAATATTCATGTTATTATATATTTATATTTTAATATGATTTATTTATGAGTGGGTTACCCTTGTACCCTCTCTTTTTATTATTTTCTAAAACCATGTTATATAGGCGTTATGCTGCAGAAATTTCATCTCAAAATTTCTATCTCTTTCTCTAAAGAAGTCATCTTGTTTATTTATGTGAATTCCATGAAATATTCCGTTTCTTTGGGTTCTTATAAAAATATAAAAAGGATATATTTTATTCTGTATTGGACATACATATAACCCTCACCCCCTTTCCATGGGTTATAAATGATATAATGATCTTATTTTTTTAGAACTTTTAAAACGCCACGATTTTGAAATGAAACCCATTTCTTTTATTCTCTATGGGTTATTTATGAAATGTTTTATTATTATATATGTGGCTCAAATGAATGTAAATACATATTAAGGGTTATCCTTGATATCACTCCAATGAATTGGGTAACGAATTAATCTCTACAGATTACAAGTTTCACAATACCTTGGTAAATAACCTTGGTAATTTTTATGACACCCCGGGGATAAAACTTGGTGATATATTCATGAATGTTGAAATAAAATGTTGTATCCATATATTTAAGTTATAATTAAAGTGATATTTATTTTTATGTTCTTATTCTTCCTTTTCTTAAACCATTATGACTTTTATTATCTTCTTATTAATATTGGTCAAGATCACATGTCAACTGTTTCACTTGTTTTCCTTACTGAGCCTTCTGCTCTCCCTTTTCTTTGATGTATGTCTCCAAGATATGAGATGCATTAAATTTACATAAGGTGAACCTATAATAAATCCTTACCAGTGGTTTAGAAGAACTTTTTATGCTGTTTTCATGTATAATGCTCCTGATTTCCAAGACATTAGACATTAAATATCCTCTGTATGTAAGATGTAATGTAATAAAAAGGTAGGATTCCATAGTTGGTATCAAAGGATAATTTAGTTATTTATGGGAATTAGGGTATGAAATATTTTGGAAGAATCCTATAGAAAAGTTTAAAAATAGGAAAACTTCCTTGTATTTTTGTGAGAATTAAGTAAGTGGTTTATCATGAAAATACATCCCTCTCTGGATACGAGCAGGTAGAGGCGGCACTAGCACAGATGTACATAGGGGTAAAACCTGAAAACAACAATTTGAGCTAGACTCGAGTGGGAACTGTGCACGACAATGGGACTTTCTACACTCTTGGTTACGACACTCCTAGGGGATATGTTCGGTTAATCATAGGTTTTTTATAAATCATTATGGAGGAATTATAGATAAATGTAATTGTTTAAGAATAATATTTTAAGGGATAAATCCTTTATAGTTAAAATATTCATACATGAAATAAGTTTTTAATTATGGTTTTATTCTTTTAGAAATGGTGAAAAATTGGGGGAACCGTGAAAATAGTGACAGCAATGGGCCAGGCACTGACGACCCTCTGATGGAATCCAGAATGGAAAAATTCATGCGAATAAAGAACCAACCGACTCAAGTTATGGGAAATAACATGAATCAAGCTGAGAGACCAACCTCTCCGCAAAGAGAACAACATTCTGTTGAGCCCTTCATGTGTCAACGACCACCAAACTTCAGTGGATCAACTAACCCATTGATTGCTGAGTAGTGGATCAGCTCTATCTAGAAGATCTTTTCTGTGCTCCGCTACTCATAGAAAGAGAAGGTCACCCTGGCTGTCTATTTCTTAGAAGGAGAAGCTGATCAGTGGTGGGACATGATTAAAAACACGAGGAAAAGAGTGGAGGTTGAAGCTATGGAGTGGGAAGTGTTTAGATGGATTTTTTTAGTAAGTATTTCCCTCGATCCATGAGAACAAGAATGGAGAAGGAGTTTATCGAGCTGAAGAAGAAGGAGAATGAATCTGTCAGAAGCTATGAGATGAACTTCACACGAATTTAACGATATACCTCTAGCATTGTCATGGATCGAAATGCTAAGGTTGATAGATTCTTTGGTGGACTGAGACCTCATCTGCGGAATAATATAGCCAACCAAGACTATGATAGTTACGAGGAGATTGTGCGGAGTGCGATGAAAGTCAATCTAAGGTTTGGTGAGATGCAATGGTCTCATAAGTAAAATGAAAAAAAGGGATCGATGGAGCCCAGATTATAGAGGAGCTTTGATCAAGGAAGATGAGGAAAGCACCTGCAATGTCCCATGTGGAATAAATGTGGGAATAATAATTTGGGGAACTGTCTGTTTAGAAGCGGGAAATGCTACATGCGTGGAAGAGATGACCATATTGCGAGAAATTATCGTAGTGTGGTGAAACCTCAACTTCCAAACACTATTGACAAGGTAAAGATAGTGCATGCCCTACCTGATGTCCAGTGATTTATGTGTGAAGAACTTGGAAACTTTTCCAATCACTGTCCAAATCTGAGGGCAATAGAGGGGAACCACCATCAGCCTCCGCAAAGGCCAAGGGAGCAAGGTCGTGCTTTTTCTATCACGACAACTGAAGTTGAAGTTCCAAATTATGTTGTAGAAGGTACTCTCGTTGTTCTCTCAAAACTAGAAAGTAATTTATTTGATTCTAGTTCTATGCATTCTTGTTTTCCTCAAACTTTTCAAAGAATTTAGAATCAACCACCAACTTGCTAAAATTAGTGTTATCAGTCAAGACTCCGGGTGGGATTATCCAAGAATCATAAGTGTTTATAAACTCTAGTATTTACTTTGGTGAGCACAATCTTATCACAAATATAGTAGTCATTTCCATGCTTTAATTAAAAATTATACTAGGGATGGACTGACTCTCAATGTATAATTCTAAGATCAAATGTAGAAGTAAGGAAATCTCAGTAGTCTTGAATGGAAAACCTACAATTATCTTCCAAGGAGAGATATATCGACCTAATATTTGTCTAGAGGAACCTCCTATATCCTTATTCATGGAATTGATCGGTGAAGAAGAAGGTGGAAATGATAGTTTGAGGATATAAAATGTACCCATCATCCAGCAATACATTGGCATATTTCCTGAGGAGTTTCCTAGAGCTCCCCCAAAAAGAGAGGTATAGTTCTCTATTGGACTCGTACCTGGATCTCATCCAATATCAAAGATCCCGTATAGGATGGATAATGTAGAGATAGAGGAATTAAAGAAACAACTCAAACATCTTTCGGAGAAGGGGTTTATCCGGCTGAGTGTGTCTCTTTAGGGAGCACCTATTATCTTTGTGAAGAAGAATGATGGATCGATGCGGCTATGCATTGATTATATAGAACTGAATAGAATCACAGTAAAGAACAAATACCATCTTCTATGAATTGATGAATTATTTGACCAAAATTGTGGGGATCAATTCTTCTCTAAGATTGATCTTTGATCTGGTTATCATCAATTGAGGGTGAAGAAAGAAGATATTCCAAAAACTGACTTCCAATTAAGATATGGGCATTATGAGTTTGTTGTTATGCCCTTCAGACTAACTAATGCACTTGATATTTTTATGTATTTGATGAATAGAGTCTTTAAGGACTACATTGATAACATTGTGGTAGTTTTTATTGATGATATTATGATATATTCCAAATGTCGTGAGGAGAATGAGGATCATCTAAGGGTTATTTTTCAATCTCTACGGAAGGAGAGACTTTTTTTGAAGTTCAGAAAATGTGAATTCTAGTTACAACAAGTTTATTTATTGGGGAACATTATAACCAATTAAGGAATCACATTTGACCATGCAAGGAAAAAAGTTGTAGAGGAGTGGCCTCAACCTACAAAAATAATTGATATTCATATTTTTCTTGGATTAGAGAGATATTATAGGAGGTTTGTGAAAAACTTTTCATGACTTTCTAATCCATTAGCCATGTTAACTTGAAAAAGGTTCATGTTCATCTGGAAAAAGGACTGTGAGGAAAGTTTCTAAGAGCTGAAGAAGAGATTTATTAATGCACCTATCTTAACTCTTCCCCCAAGTGGAGACAAATTCATTATTTTTAGCGATTCATCTCTATAAGGGCATGGGTTCATCCTCATGAAAAATAACAAGGTTATTGCTTATGCATCTCAACAGTTGAAGACTCATGAGAAGAACTATCCTACACATGATCTGGAGATGGCGGTAGTCATTTTTTCTTTGAAGATATTAATGAACTATCTTTATTGGTGGGAAATGTGATATATACACAGAACATTAATGTTTGAAGTATAGTTTCACACAAAAGGAATTGACATGAGACAAAGGAGATGGTTGTAACCCCTTAAAGACTATTATTGTTCAATTCATTATCATCCCAGAAGATCAAACGAATTCACTAATGCATTAAGCAGGAAAGACCCAGTTGTTCTGTCTGATATGAGGATTCAAAGAGATCCTTTGATCAATGAAATAGTAAAACTGGAAATGGGAATTATAAAGGAAGGGAAATCATAAACCCTAACCTAAATTATTTTTCAACCGTCATTACTAGAGATGATCAAGAAAGATCAGAAATAATATACTTTGTTAAAGAAGAAGTTTGAGGCTATGATGTACGAGAAGTATCCTGAGTTCAATACTCATTAAGATGGTATACTAAAATTTCTTACAAGACTATGTGTTCAATCTATTCCAGAAATAACAAAGGTGATGATGGATGAAGCTCATAGCTCTATTTTCTCTATACATCCTGGTAGCACAAAAATATATAGGGTCCTTTGTGATCACTATTGGTGGGATAATATGAAAAGGGAAATTGCTGACTACACTTCAAGGTGCCTGGTATGTCAGCAAGTGAAGGCAGAGTGACAACTTCCTAAAGGGGTATTTTAACCACTACCCATACCAGCATGGAAGTGGGACAATATGACTATGGACTTTATCACTGGACTTCCAAGAACATCTGAAGGAAATAATGTGATATGGGTTATTGTGGACCATCTCACCAATACTGGAAATTTTATCTCCATTTAGGAGGATTTCTCTTTTAATCAACTTGCCAGGACTTACATGAAGGAAGTGGTAAGGCTGCATGGAGTTACACTTTCTATCGTATCTAATCGTGATCCAAGGTTCACATCAAAATTCTGGAGAAGTTTTTACCAAGCTCTGAGCACTGAATTAAATTTCAGTATGGACTATCACCCCCAAATTGATGGAAAATCAAAAAATACTATTGAAACACTTGAGGACATGCTGAGAACTTGCTCAATGGAATTTAATAGTGGATGGGATCAACATCTCTCTTTAGTTGAGTTTTCTTACAAACAAAATCTTCCACTCGATCATTCAATGGCACCCTATAAAGCTCCATATGGGAAGCAATATAGAACTCCTACTTGTTGGGATGTAGTTGGTGAGAAAACGTTTTTGGGATTGATATTGTGCAAGAGACGACAGAAAAGGTCCATGCCATCCAACAACACATTAAGGCTTCTCAGAGTCGGCAAAAGAGCTATGCCGACAACTGTCGAAAGGACTTTTAATTTGATTTTGGTGGCAAAGTCTTTCGTTGGATTTCACCTTGGAAGAGAGTCATGAGGTCTGTGAAGAAATATAAGCTTAACCTAGGTACATTGGCCCCTATGAAATCCTTGATCGTGTGGGAGTAGTGGCCTATCGGCTTGCACTTTTGCCAAATCTAGAACAAGTTCATGATGTATTCCACATATCCCTCTTAAGGAAGTACATACCTAACCCTTCACATGTTCTAAATTTAGAGGTGGTACAACTGGAACATGACCTCTCTTATGAGGAGAACCCGGTGGAGATCTTGGATCATAGAGACAGGGTTCTACGCAACAAGACTACCCACCTTGTTAAGTTGTTGTGGAGGAACGAAAAATGTGAGGAAGCCAAGAGGGAACCAGAGGAGTCCATGAGACATAAGTACCCACACCTTTTCCCATCAGAGGATATGAGATAAAATTTCCAGGATGAAATTTCTTAAGGGGAGAAGAATGTAACGACCTGAACTTTTTAATTATATTTTTTTCCAAGTTTTTTGTTTTATTTTATTTTATATTCAACAAAACTATATCATTTAATTAATGAAGTGGGAATAATTAAAATGAGACCATAGGGTTTCGAATGTTATATGATCATTGGTCAATATGACCATTGGAAACTATAATCTTAACGTTGTGTTATTATTAATACAGTTATCTTGGTTAATTAATATAGAAAGAAGATTGAATGGCCTCATCCAATAGACTCGAGCTATATGAATCCCATCTGTTGGAGCTTGGGAAGGAGGTAGCATCATTGGGCTTTGCTCTGGACCAAGACCAAGCAGAACTTCAACATATAAATGTTGAATGGAATCACCTAAGGGAGAAGTTCAAGATGATAGTTTTCACCACTCGGTCAATGTTGTCTGAGCCACCCCAAGATTCTATCACCATATCACACCTTACACTTAGTTCGTATGCTGGTGTTATAAGGGGCTACATAATGAGACGTTATATGCTTCGTGTAATCCTTTAATATAAATAATATTGTTATTTCTTCTTATGGAAAATTTTGTGATTTTAAAATATCTGAATAAATATAGGATGTGTATTATTAACGAGATTAGGAAAAAGTGTATTATAAAATATTTTTGTATTCATTAAATAACTAATTCTGTGAAATGATTTTCAAATAATGGTTTTCTACAGTTGTGATCAGTGTGAAATTTTGAGTCTAATAAGACCAACATGGTTTTTAGTGAATAGTGAAGTTGGAATAGTAACATACCCATATGAATAGAAATTAATAGTAATTTGACCAAGTAAAATATAAACTTTACCCGTGTATGTATAAATACATTTTATACCTCTTAAAAGTGAAAAAATGATCGTAGTTTGTGTTTTTTTATTTTTGTACGGCATAAATATTATATTTAAAATTTTATAATTAATTTAATAATTTAAAATGGAAATGTATTTTCATAAAATTTAATCATAAATTGTTACTTTATTGTCTTATGGTTATACGATATTTTTATGGGACCCTGATTACTTTTTTATGGTGTTACAAAATGAGTTATGTGTTTAAAGTTGTATTTTTGGAATAAATATTGATTTTATTTAAAAAACAAATTAGAAATATCTAGAAAATTATTTTCATAAAATGGAATTAATTTTTGGATTCAGAGTATCGATATTAGGTTAGGGTGATTTTTTGCGTTATTTCTGAAACAGTTGAATTATCGGTGAATAGTAAAAATGTCGTTTTGAGTTTCAGGTGTTTAATGACATCATTTAGGATGTAATAATGATGTAAGATTTAGAGACAACTTATAAATAGTGATATATTCTATGAGGTGTCCCAACTGTCCAATACCATTGGAAAATACCTTGGGCAAGCCCATGGTTTTCCAATACCACCGATGAGGTGTTCCTAAGAAATTAATAATTTATTCACTCACTTTTCCTATAAATAACAAGCCATTTCCCTCATTCATTTCATTCCAAAATCAACATCAATGAATTTATGGTCTCCTTACCTCCCATCGAGTACTCCCAATGTTCCCTCAAGCCTCCCAAGGTCCTAACCTTCAATCTTTCGAAGTTACTCTTCAAGGTAAGAGATCCTTTCACCCTCCACTTTTAAGTCATGAATTCCTTTATGTTGTATATCCTAGATTCCATCTCATTATGTTGAGGGTATGTTCTTATATGTTCTAATTTATTTCCACTTCATGTATAATTGTTGAGTGACCCTTTACTTTCTCATCAATTTGTTTTCTGAATTTTTATGTGACGCCGTTAGGCTGCCAAATTTTTCGTAAAAGGAATCACATCTTCTCTTTCCTTTCATGTTTCATTTTCATGAGGTATGTCATTCCAAAATACATACCATGTTTTTATCTCCATGTTATTATGTATTTATATTTCAATATGAGTTATTTATTAGTGGGTTACCCTTGTACCCTCTCTTTTTATTATTTTCTAAAAGCAGGTTATATAGCCGTTATGTGGCAGAAATTTCGTCTCAAAATTTCTATCTCTTTCTCTCAAGAAATCATCTTGTTTAATTATGTGAATACCCAAAACAATTTCGTATCTATGGGTGTTCATAAATATATAAGAAGGATATAATTTATTCTAGAATAGAGAAACCTACAGCCCTCACTCCCTTTCCATGGGTTATAAATGATATAATGATCTTATTTTTTTAGAACTTTTAAAACGTCACGATTTTGAAATGAAACCCATTTATTTTATTCTCTATGGGTTATTTATGAAATTTTTTATTCTAATCTATGTGTCTCACATGAAATTAAAGGCATATTAAGGGTGCAACCTGATAGTGCTTTAATGCGTTGGATAATGAATTAATCTCTAGAGAAGACAAGTTTCACGATACCTTGGTGAATAACCTTGGTAATTTTTATGACACCTCAGGGATAAACATTGGTGATATGTTCCTGAATGTCTAAATGAAATGTTGTAGCAACATATTCAAGTTATGATTTATGTTGTTTTTATTATGATGTTCCTATTATTCCTTTTCTCATGCCTGTATGACTTTTATCATGTGCTTATTAATATTGCACAAGATCACATGTCAACGGTTTCACTTGTTTTCCTTGCTAAGCCTTCTACTCACCCGTTTTATTGATGTATGTCGACAAGATATGAGATGTATTAATTGTAAATAGGATTCACCTATTATGAAGCCTTATGAGTGGTTTAGAAGAATTTTTTATGTTGTTTTTATGTATTATGTTCCTGATTTCCAAGACACTAGACTTTAAAGATCCTTTGTACGTAAGATGTAATGTAATAAAAAGGCGGGATGCCATAATGCGACATGTTTTAGTAATATTTGAACTGGTTCCCAGATTAAAAAGATGAGGTCACCATTGAATCCAGAATATTGGGTTTCTTCTAAGGGGGGTTGAACTACGGTCGGTATAGGTTGACCGAGAAATATATTTTTCAGACCTTTTGTTATAAAAAATAAAATAAATGTATTTTAGTTTCTGTAACCACTAAGCGGAAATTCTACGTAATAGTAGTCTATGGATGGAATAGATATAGATCCATAAATGACTTGTTACCCTTTGACTACGTAACTACACCACTAGTGCATTTATGGAAACCTGTTAACTATGGATCATTAATGTTCCACATTAATGAACACAACGTTTGGAGGGTAGTCTTTAATTATAACCATTCGTTTGAGAACGAATGGAATAAACATGGGAGAACCTCTAATGAAAAATCGACGTGTTTCTTCCTCAATGAAGAATGATGGACGCTGAATAAAGAAAAACTATGAGGATGAGACCAGATTCTGCGAGTGGTGACGAGGACACCGAATCCCAAACTGATGACAACGACGAAGGAGGTTCTGTCAATCGTTGTCAGTTGAAGTCTTCTCTAGGAAGGGTTTTGTTTTTGATATTGTGATATTCCTCCTTCCTTATTGTTAATTTATATGAAGAATGTAAATAACCGACCAATGGGTTGATCTATAGATAATTCTTTAAACAAGAGAGGTAGATACAGGGTTACGTGTCAGGAGTAATTTCTAAATTTTCTGATTGTTTATAGAACCCCTTGTTAAAACGGTAACGCATAGAGCGAAAGCCAATCCAAACTAGGCCTGGAACCATTGCCGATCATGTTATTCCTATGTTTCCCCTGTGCGGCCAGGAAATGTGATGACAAGGAAAAGAGATGGGTCACGTGGTGGTGGCGGTGTCCCGAGACGCTCGTAGGCAGAGACAACATCAAGAACGGACCACCTGAGCACATCTAGTGGCCAATTGAAAGAACTTCCAGTGAATCTTGCTAGTGGTAGCCGACAGTGGCCAGGGGAGGCCCGCGGAAACCAGCTGTGGGAGGTGGGAAGCCTGCGGACCGTCACACACCACAATGGATACATGAGGCCAGATGTAGTCGACCGTGTGAGAGAAGTGTTTTGCCAATAGTCACACCCAGCGTACCGTGGTAAGAGGGGACGACACGACCCCACACAGCCCCAAATTGGTTGGAGACCGGTCGGCCACCTAGATGACCATTAGACTTGGTGGGGCAGCGCCCCATCAACCAGATAAAATGGACACACTTTAATGGGGAGATTTAGAGACAGGGTCCGCCTTCAGGTAGAATGGGCCTTACGCAGGCTGACAAAATGGACCAGACCACCCAATGGGTTGTGCCAGACCCGTGGCCCTATGGGCCAACATTGGTTGGTCGAGCCCCACACAACGGGTTGGGCCAAATGCGGCTCGGGCCCGTGAACCTGATGGGTCATCCATGACGGGCCAGACCCACTGAACTTGGATGACCCATAATTGGTCAGACCCATGCGGGGTTAGGTTGACTCCATGACCCATTGCTTCAGGCCAGCCGGACTAAGCTGGACTGGGCCCAGACCCAACCACCCCCTGAATAAAAGAACGACCATAACTGACAAACTGAGTGTCCTTTTGACACGTCATTAGTTGGGTTGGGACCCTATTTTGAGAAGGAGTCCTATTGCAATATTCTGGTAGGCCTGACCGAGCTGTGCTTGACCAAGGTGTGATCAAAACTGTTTCACGAAAAGGGGTGTCAATAATAGATCAGGCGTCTAATTGACCCACCGTCTGTGGTATAAGGTCCCTTGTTACAAGTCGGCCCATTAGAGCTAATTTATGTTAATTTAGATGAAGTTTTATGTTTCACATGGGTTGGATCAATCATGAATCCTACCAGAAGCATTTTACAAAATTACCATTGTCTCACAGATCAGGTGTCTGATCGACTTGCCGTCTGTTCATGTTGGAACCCCTTTGGTGAGGTGGTCCCTTGGGTATTCTTTTTGAGGGACATAGTACCAGTTGAAATATGATATATGGCATCAAGAGCAGAATCTTCAGGATATCCGAAATTCTTCGTGTGGGAATCCAATGGCTAGTTGTGACATGAAGAAGAAGAGCGAAAAATATAGGTCAACATCAGAATATCAATATTGGTATGATCTTGCAGTATGAATAATCAACCCTACCTCTGTATTAGCGACTAATATAGGTCAGCACCAGGGACCAATACGAGTCATCATTGGTGACCAATATGGGTCATCAACAGTAACCAATACAGGTCACCATCTATCAACCAATACGGGTGAATATACACTGACCTATATGGTCAACATTGGAGTTACTGCAAATATGATTATCTGGCATTACGACTAGTCATCCATATCCCAGTAACCTTGATGTTATACTATTAGAGTGAGTTATCTCTTTTTCTTTGTGCTTCATGATTTTGATCATGCATTTGATATTACCGTTATTGTATTTCTTGTGATATTTTCCTTTGTGGATTACTAAGAGACCTTCAGGGGTCTCATTGTCCCCAACTAAGTTGTTATAATCACTTATGCATAGTCTCTGCCAACATGTGTGTCTCTGGTGCAGACTACTGACACTATGAGGAAAACATTGGAGGTTCGGGACACGGCGGATCATAGTGATATGAGAGTAGTTGAGATACTATTCTTCCACATCAGATATACAGTGACTACCCTCCAGGTAGAGCTCCAGGGAAGATGCTACAACTATTTCCTTTTCATTTTCTAGGTCTTGTATTCAAGCACACTGTTTTCAGTTTATAATTGTACTTGTTTTAATACATTACTAACGTGGTTATAATATAATTTTGTTGGTTGTTTACATAAGTTTCAATTTTCATGTGTTTATAGATCTCTAAAGAAATTCCATATCTGTTCGAGAAAATACATCCGGTTATTGTCACTAACCCCTGGCCAATGGAAGTCAAGCTTGGGGTAGACAGGTCCGGGCCCCGTGGGAAAATTAATGAAAATAATTAATAAAAAGGTAATGAAAATAATTTTAATCTATTATTTATTATATCTAAGGATCCAAATTGACCATTTCATATCTACTCATGCACATTGTTGACAATGAAATTTTTTATTAAATACTAAAAAAGAAAAATATAATTTATAGGTTTTGAAATATTTCTATATGAAATTTATCATAAAAAATCATTATTTATTTATTCTATATGCTTAATAATTTTTTGTGCCCTCTATATCTATTGACATTATCATAATAATTCTATATTTCTATAGAAATAATATTTGTTACTGATATCAAAAAATTCAACTATTTAGAATATATCCAAAAAAAATCATCCTAACTATTTGATGAATTTTAAAATTTCAATCTGAACACTATATTATAGAAAAATAATGTAAAGACCTGTAATAATCAAGGGAATTTTTTTTCTTAATTATCTTTGAGATTTTAAAAAAATGAAATTTATGACGGCACCTGATTCTGAGGCCCGGTGTGCCCGGAATCATTTTCTGAAGTTTAGCTCGGGTACGTTCAGTGAATGAATGAGAGAGTTTTTCTACCTTTTTAACCAGTGCTCAGAATCAAAATCCGAGGACACCTATGGTATCGCAGTGCCGATAATTACATAGAAACACCTTTTCTAGAGTTGTGTTTTCTCGGGTTTGTTTTTTAAATTTTGGGGTTAAGTAAAGGAATAAAATAAAAGTGGTGCAACCAATTTTATTTTATTTTTGTTTAACCTAAGATAAGTGGATGAAGTGGGACCCACAATATCCTACCCATTAGGGAGGATAATTGTGAGGTGGGACCCACATGAGCCCCGCCGTTTCTTTTCTTTCTAAACCCCCTCCTTTAATAAGGTAACTCACCTGTACCCCTATTAAGTGGAAGTCAACCCTTGCATTTTTCTGTTTATGAAACGCCTCAATTAATTTGGCGGTTTAAACGTTGCAATTAATTCACTTAATTGATTGTTTTATTTTTGAATTTCAAAATGAATGGCTTGAAAAATAAAGTAAGACAAACTCTTATTTTATTAGAGTGGTTGGGCTGTGAGAGGCTTGGGAGAATTTTCTCATGTTATTGAAGTTCTTCCTCCTCGACGAAGAACGCGAAGAACGCCGACCTCCGACGACGGACGACGGTGAGAGACGCCTTCCTCTGAGATCGAAGACCCGATGCGCGTCACCTCGTTATTTCTCTCAGCTTCAAAGGAAGGGAGACACCGTTCCTCCGCGACGCGTCGATCCGCCTTCTTCCGCGGTGATCAATTCCGCGCTGTCCCTTTCCGCGACAACCTCGTTCGACGACTACGCTCGAGGTAGGGGTTTTTTTAATTGTTTTTTCGTGATTACATCTGCCGCCATTCTTCATTTCAATTTGAGCCTTTTGATGTCACAATAACGAGAGGAGGTCGGACCGCACGAACACGGCTGACCCTCCTCCCCCTTGTTGGTTTGATTTTGTTGCGGCACATGTATGGCGGCGCGGTGCCGAAGCACAACGCGATAAATATTAAAGGAAGGGCAGAGAAGTGCGGTGTTTTCACGCCGCACCGTTGAAGACGAACTAAACCGCGGCGCCGTTGCGCCGCGCCGGACGGACTAACGCCGCAACTTTAGGCCGCGGCGGAGCAGGGCGGTCACGTGGTGCAGCAGCCGGCCGGTCAGGGGGAAGCGCTAGGGGTCGTAACCCCCAGCTGGCTAGCTGGTGCGGCCCTTTGCATGGGGGCTGCGGTTTCACAACGCGGGGGGCAGCGTCCCCCCCTTAATTGCTCGAACGTTATGGCCGAGCCGCCTGGCTAGCGCCAGCGTGCCGGGCCGAGCCACCAGGCCCGACCGCGCCCAGGCTGGGCCGGGCCATGCCAGCTAGGCTGGGCCGCACCCCAGCGAGCTAGTCCCGGACCTGGGTTGGGTCGAATCGGTTCTGGCCGACCCAGGGGGTCTCGGGCCGGATCAGTCCGTGCCAGAAACCCCCACTTCCGGACTTCTTTCGGTCTTTTGCCCATAACATGGGCTACGGACCTTCAATCGACGCACAATCAGCTGCGATTCGATCCTTGGATCGAGACGGTCGTTTTGGTATAATACAATCAAGGTTTCGGAGAACTTTGGGTTTGGCCGGGTTGGTTCATACACGAAACCAACCGGGCCCTCGGAGCGAAAACGCTTATAACTTGAGCTCCGGACGTCTGATCGACGTGCCGTAAATTTTGATGGATTCCTATTAGTGATACAGACCTTTTGGCTTACTCCACTCAAGGTTTGGATGAAGTTGGAGTACGGTCGGGTTGGTTTTGACTTAAAAACCAACCGGGCCCCTGGGACGAAAAAACCAATAATTCTCAGACCGGGCGTCCGATTGACGCGCCGTCTGTGACGTTGAGTTCCTGTTGACGATATGGAACTTTTGAATACATCAACTCCAGAATATGTGTCGGTTGATGTATCAGCCCCTCGGCTCGTGGAGCGGACCCCCTCAAACGTGTTTGCTGTGTGCGGGAACCCTAGAGTTGGCTGCGACTGCGACGACGATGACGACTGTACAGATATCCTCCGTGGATTTGACGGTGACGACTACAGCTCTCAGCGATCCTACGTGGATCAGTGCTACCAATCCTGTGTGGTTCTGATCCTGTGTGGGTCAGTGCTCAGTGGTCCTGTGTGGGCCAGCGCCAACAGATCCTATGTGGGTCTGATCCTGTGTGGGTCATTGCGGGGGTTAGTTACCTATCGATCTTTTGTGGGTCATTGCGGGGGTTATTTACCTATCGATCCTTTGTGAGTCATTGCGAGGGTTAGTACCTATCGATCCTGTGTCGGTCCGACGGCTTAGATGAATCAGTGGCTACATCAGATCATCTCTATCGTCATATGAAGAAGTATACCTGTGTGACCTGAATCTTTATTTGCTTTCCTATGTGGATTGTGTTATGCTATCCTGTGTGGATGTGATCGACTTGAGCTCAGATGTTGGAGCCGATCTGGAATTGATAACTTAGGTATATGTATGGGCATATACCTAAGTAGTGTCGGATGTTACTTTGTGATTGTATCTTTTCCTTTGTGAATTTTGGGAGACCTTTGGGGGTCTCGGGGTCCCTACTGAGTAGATTATACTCACTCCTGCATGGGCTATGCCCGCACTACGTTGTGTTGGTTGCAGACGACGGACAACATTGAACGTGGTTGAGGCTTGCAGAGCAGGTTAGTACCTGGAGGTGTACCACTGGGAGGGATGTACTCGGAGCGGACGGCTGGACCCGAGGAGCTGTGGAGGCTATCTGTACCCACCCTTCAGGTGGGACTTCCAGTGGATGGATCGAGGCTGCGGCTTTACTTTTCAGTTGTTGTACTCCCTTTTTCAGTTGTAATTTGCTTTCAGTTTGGGTTTGAATTCTGGCCCACTTATTTTTCCACACTTACTATTGTACCCAGTTTTTACTTAGTGTTTACTTATGCTTTCTTGTTCTATGGTGTTTGTTTACTTTACAAAGTCAATGCCTTCCCTTTTTACCGGGATTTACGCCTTGGTGCTAGTCGCCAACCCATGGCCTATGGAAGGTGGGCTTGGGTTAGTCATGGAATGGGCCCCGAGGACGGGACGTGACAAATTGGTATCAGAGGAGGAAACCAGCCTTAAGTGCAGTGCACTGCCTGGGTTGAGATGTACGGCCCACAACGAGGGCGTTGTGCTCTAAAGGGGGGGGGGTGATTGTAACATCCCCAAATGATAAAGGGATAAATGACTAAATGATATGACTCATGTCAACAAGGTGCACCTTCCTTTTCACGAGTCTACCTGATTAGAACTCCATAGTTAAACGTGCTTGGCCTGGAGTAGTGATCAGGATGGGTGACCTTCTGGGAAGTTTCCCAGGGTGTGTGTGAGTGAGGACAAAGTACATTGGAAAGGAAAAAGTACACTAGAAAGGACAAGTGTTGGCTTGTGGGAACAATCATTAGTCAGGCGGCCCGTTCATGCATGTGGGTGGACCCTGGGGTGGGTCCCACGTGTCTGCGAGGGCAACTGGTGGTACCTGGTAGGTCAGGACCCGACGGCCATGTTAAGGCGGGGTGTCTGTGCTGTCACCGGGACCCGATTGTCACATTTCACATCAAAGGTCTATCTTCGAGAACCACCATGCTCCCTTGAGCTGATCGAAGGGGTCATCAATCCTCGGTAGCAGATACTTGTTCCTCACTGTCACCTGGTTCAGGCGATGATAGTCGACACAAAGTCGCAAGCTCCAGTCCGCATTCCTAGCGAACAATATCGGGGAAGCCCAGGGTGAAACACTGGGTCAGATTAATCACTTGCCTTGCAAGTCCTCCAACTATACTCGTAGCTCTCGAAGCTCAGCGGGTGCCATCCGATATTCTAGAGTGGATATCGAGGCTGTCCCGGGGTACAAATCAATATAAAAGTCTACGTCTCTATGAGGGGGTAGTCCTGGAACGTCGTCGGGGAAAAAGTCTGCATACTAATCCACCACTGCAGGAAAACCATGACTCCACACGTCACCTGCTCCTAGGATGAGGCTAGCCAACTGATTAGTGATGGGATGTCCTCTTCTCTGCGAGAGTCCATCCTGTGCTGCGAAGGCTCCCTTCTCGCCGGTGAAGGTGAACCTACTCCCGTCAGTACGTACACACCGCATCTTGCGCCTAATACAGTCAATATGTGCATGGACTATAGATAACCAATCCATGCCCAAGATGACATCGTAAGGCCTCAACGCCACTACAAGAAGATCCCAGCCGAAGCTCTCGCCTCCTAGAGTAAGCTCACACTGCCGACACCAGTGCGTATTCATCGAGTCTGCTCCCGTAGGAGTCTCTGGCCGTACGGATCGAGCCAACAGCTCTGTCGGAATCTCCGAGCTCTGAACAAGGGCATCAGCTATGAAAGAATAACTACGGTAGAAGTCTTATGCTGACAGCAGGTGGAGGCCACTGGTGTTTGGGGATGGCGACTACGTCTTCTTGCGGGTCTCATCTCAACGTGGATTACAGAGATTTGGCTGAGGCGACAAGTTGTCTCCACGCTTCATAGTACCATTCCAGGTCCTTAGCAGGATTGGCAAGGTGGATTATCACCTGGATCTACCACCTCAGTTGCACCGGGTGCACGACCTCTTTCACGTATCTCAGCTGAGGAGATACGTGCACGACCCAACGCATATCATTGACCATGGGGAGCTGGACATTGATGATGGAGAGACTTTTGCGGAGGTTCCGGTGGAGATTGAGGATCGACAGGAGCAGGTCCTACGTGGATGTTCGATTCCACTAGTGCGCATCAGATGGCAGCACGAGAACCTCCAGGAGAGTACTTGGGATCGGGAGGCTCAGATGCGTGCTCAGTACCCACTTTTGTTTCCATAGTTTATGATATATCTTTACGGGGACGTAATGCCCTGAGGTTTGAGTAATGTAAAGACCCGTAAAATTTAAGGGAAATTGTTTTATTAATTTTCATTGGGATTTTACAAGAACTTAGTTTCTGACGGCACCTGATTCCGAGGCCCGGTGTACCTGGAATCATTTTCCGAAGTTTAGCTCGGGTATGTTCAGTGAACGAACGAGCGGGTTTTTCTAACTTTTGAACCGGTGCTCGGAATATAAATTTGATGGCACCGATGGAATCGCAGTGTCGATAATTTCTTAGAAACACCTTTTCCGATGTTGCGTTTTCTCAGGTGTGGTTTTTAAATTTTGGGGTTATGTAAAGGAATAAAATAAAAGTGGTGCAACCAATTTTATTTTTTTTTTGTTTAACCTAAGCTAATTAGATGAAGTGGGACCCACAATATCCTACCCATTTGGTAGGATAATTTTGAGGTGGGACCCACATGAGCCCCACCATTTCTTTTCTTCCTAAAACCCCTCCTTTAATAAGGTAACGCACCCGCACCCCTATTATGTGGAAGTCAACCCTTTCATTTTTCTGTTTATGAAATGCCTCAATTAATTTGGCGGTTTAAACGTTGCAATTAATTCACTTAATTGATTGTTTCGTTTTTGAATTTCAAAATGCATGGTTTAGGAAATAAAATAAGACAAACTCTTATTTTATTAGAGTGGTTGGGTTGTGAGAGGCTTGGGAGAATTTTCTCAAGTTCTTGAAGTACTTCCTCCTCCACGAAGAACGCGAAGAACACTGACTTCTGACGACGAACAATGGTGAGAGACGCCTTCCTCAAAGATCGACGACCCGGCGTGCATCACCTCGTTCTTTCATTCCACATAAAAGGAAGGGAGACAACATTCCTCCGCGACGTGACGATCCACCTTCTTCTGCAGTGATCAATTCCACGACGTCCCTTTCTGCGACAACCTTGTTCGACGACTATGCTCGAGGTAGGGTTTTTTTAATTGTTTGTTCGTGATTACTTCTTCCACAATTCTTCATTTCAATTTTAGCCGCCTGATATCGCAATAACGGGGGGAGGTCGGACCGCACGAACATGACTGACCCTCCTCCGCCTTGTTGGTTTGATTTTGTTGCGGCATGTGTAAGGCGTCACGGTGCCGAAGCACTGCGCGAGAAATATTAAAAAAAGGGCGAAGAAGCGCGGTTCCGTCGCGCGGTTCCATTGAAGACGAACTAAACTGCTGTGCCGTCGCGCCATGCTGGAGAATCACAAAGGTACTGCGGCCGGAGCAGGGCCGCGGCGAAGGGGCGCAGCGCCGTCGCGCAGCACCGGACGGACCAAGGCCACAGCGGAGCAGGGACCGACGGCCAACTCCCGGCCGCCGGCGTCGAAGCAGGGGGACCGGCCCGTGCCAGTCCTGTGGTGCAGTAGCCGGCTGGCCGGAACGGGCCGGCCGGTCAGGGGGAAGCGCCGGGGGTCATAAACCCTGGATGGCCAGCTGGAGCAGCCTCCCTCATGGGGGCCGCAGTTTCACAACACGGGGGGCAGCGCCCCCCCCCCCCTTCATCGCTCGAACGTTACGGCCGAGCCGCCAGGCCGGGCCGCACCCTGGCCTGGTCGGGCCGCGCCAGCCGGGCCGAGCTGCGCCCCAGCGAGCTGGACCCGGCCCCAGTTCGGGCCGACCCAGGGGGTCTCGGGCCGGATCGGTTCGGGCTTGAAACCCCCACTTCCAGACCTCTTTTGGTATTTTACCCATAAATTGGGATGTGGACCTCCGATCAACACACCGTCAACTGCGATGTGATCCCTGGATTGAGACGGTTGTTTCGGTATATTACACTCATGGTTTCGGAGAACATTGGGTTCGGCCGTGTTGGTTTGTACACGAAACCAACCAGGCCCTCGGAGCAGAAACACTTATAACTTGAGCTTCGGACGTCTGATCGACATGCCATCGATTTTGATGGATTCATATTAGTGAGACAGACCTTTTGGCTTAATCTGATCGAGGTTTGGATGAAGTTGGAGTACGGTCGGGTTGGTTTTGACTTAAAAACCAACCGGGCCCCTGGGACGAAAAATCCAATAACTCCCAGACCGAGCGTCTGATTGACGCGCCGTCTGTGACGTTGAGTTCCTGTTGACAATACGGAAATTTTGAATACATCAACTCTGGACTATGTGTCGGTTGATGTATCAGCCCCTCGGCTCGTCGAGCGGACCCTCCCGAACGAGCTTGTTGTGTGCGGGAACCCTAGAGCTGGCTGCGACTGCGACGATGATGACGACTGTACAGAAATTCTCAGTGGATTCGACGGCGATGAATACAACACTCAACGATCCTACGTGGATCAGTGCTACTGATCCTATGTGGGTCAGATCCTGTGTGGGTCCGATCCTATGTGGGTCATTGCGGGGTTTAGTTACCTATCTATCCTTTGTGGGTCATTGCGGGGGTTAGTTACCTATCGATCCTTTGTGGGTCATTGCAGGGGTTAGTACCTATCGATCCTGTGTGGGTCCAACGACTTAGATGAATCAGTGGATACATCTGATCATCTCTATCACCATATAAAGAAGTATACCTGTGTGAGATGAATCTTGATTTTCTTTCCTATGTGGATTGTGTTGTGATATCTTGTGTGGATGTGATCGACTTGGGCTCAGATGTTGATGCCGATCTGGAATTGATAAGTTTGGTATATGTATTAGAATATACCTAAGTAGTGTCGGGTGTTGATTCATGATTGTATCTTATCCTTCATGGATTCTGGGAGACCTTTGGGGGTCTGGGGTCCCTACTGAGTAGTTTATACTGACCCCTGCACGGGCTATGCCCGTACTACGTTGTGTTGGTTGCAGATGACGGACAACATTGAACGTGGTTGGGGCTTGGGGAGCAGGTCGGTAAATGGAGGTGGACCACTGGGCAGGACGTACTCGAAGCAGACTGCTGGACCCGAGGAGCTGTGGAGGCTATCTGTACCCACCCTTCAGGTGGGAATTCCAGTGGACAACTCGAGGCTGCGACTTTACTATTCAGTTGTTGTACTCCCTTTTTCAGTTGTACTTTACTTTCAGTTTGGGTTTGTATTCTGGACCACTTACTTTTCCGCACATACTATTGTACCCAGTTTTTACTTAGTGTTTACTTCTGCTTACTTGCTCTGTGGTGTTTGTTTACTTTACAAAGGCAATGCCTTCCCTTTTAACTGGGATTTACACCTTTGGGCTAGTCGCTAACCCCTAGCTGATGTAAGGTGGGCTTGGGGTAGTCATGGAATGGGCCCCGAGGACAGGTCGTGACAAATATTATATACTTGAGAAATTAAATTATTAATTGAAATCATAATTTTCTAAGAAAAATACAAAATTTTAAATTTATACTGATTTTATGACCCTAGAAAAAATAACTATGGTCTCATAACATTATCTAATAATAATACGTCATCATAATATTAATAGTCGATTATAGTTTTTCAAATACATATTCTATTTAATAATTATATTATTTATAAATTTTTAAATAAACATTATTATTTTAGAAAAATATTAATACTTAATTAATAATTTCAAAACAATTAATTTAATTATATTATGATATAATTATATATTATATTCATTTAAAAGTTACCAAAACTTTATTTATTATTTCAGGGGTGAGTATACTATTCCTTTGTTTGGTTTACTATGAAAATAGGTCATAATACTATTCATATGGTTTAGTTACTATTTTGTTGATTAATGTATCTTAACTTCTATAAATACTTCTTATTTAATTAATTTTTCATTTATAGAGTTTTCTTTGGGTTCTATGTGTAATTTTATGTGATTTATACTATATGAAATATATTTTTTGGAATTATATGATATTGGTTGAATTAATTATTTTATTTAGAAGAAACATACCATAAAATCATGGGGTGTTATATTCTTCCCTCCATTAGACAAATTGCCCCTTAAAAATTTCGTGTAAATATACCTAGAAAAAGATGTGGGTTCTTCTTCTTCATAACATCCTAAGGTTCCCACATTTGTTATTCCATTTCATGGTTTCTACAGATAACCCTAACTTGTAAAGTTGTCCAATTTATCAATACTTTGTACCTTTTTTCAAGAATATTAGTAGGATATGCACAGTAATAAAAATCAGTCTCCGATTCTAATCCTTCATAGGTGAGTACATTAATTTTTTCTATCATGTACTTCATTAACAATTATATTTTTAACAAATCAAGAAAATTTGGAGAGACGTGGCAGGGCTGCTAAATGGTAAGCTAAACTCCAATTACTTTCATAATTTGAAATGTTCAGATATATCTAGCGATCAATTTCCCATTCTTACTGAACCAAAATCAGACCTTCCATGGAGATACCTTATGAAAGGCATGATCTCCAACATGGACATCCAAATACATTCTATGGTTGTCATAATATCTCTTTTTACCACTTTGATATGAATTTATATGAGCCTGAATTGTCTTCAACATTGTCATTGTATATTTAAATATGTTATGGCCCTATTAGTTTCCACTCACTAATTTCACCCCCACAAGTTGGAGATTTCTATATGTTTTTATAAAATGCTTCATATGACTCCATTTGAATATTAGAATAGGAAATATAATTTTTCAGGAAATTCCACCCAAGTTATGTACTTATCCCATATACCATGAAATTCATGAAATAATGATATCAATATACCATCAAATGTTTGAATAGTCCCTTCAGATTGTATGCATGTTGGAGTGTCATAGGAAATAATCATATTAATCATATTATCCAAATCCTTTGGAATAATCTTATAGAATGATGATGTAAATCGACGATATTGATCATATACAATTGATAAAGGTACTTCATGAAGTAATACTAATTCATTAATATAGTGTAATTATAGATTCTCAAGTGCTAAATATTCTCTCAATGTATATAAATGCATAAATTTAGTAATATGATCAATAATTACCCATATTTAACTTTTCCATCTAGGTGTCCTTGGTAGTCCTATGAAAAATTCAATTGTAATATCATCCCACATAAAAATATGAATTGGTATAGGTTGCATGAAACCTCTAGGATGTTGTCTATTATCCTTCAAAAGATGAAAAACTAGATACTGAGATATAGTGACCAATTTATTGCATCATGTTATCATACAAAAAATGTTCCTTTAGAGATCAATATGTCTTGGTGCTACCAAGATGTATATAATAATGTGATCCCTGAGTATCATCTAATAGTTTCCTTTATAGTTCAGATATTTGATGGAACACTTACCATATTTCCAAATATCCAAACTCCATCTTCATACATGATGTCTTCCAACCATCCATCATTAACGACTATAATTAACTTTGGAAGGTTCTCATCATCAAATTGAGATCATTGTATCTTTCTTAGTAATAATGGTTTAATAATCCTTTGAAAAACTAATGGCGTTTCTCCTTCCATAAAAATTATAATATCCTTCTCTATAGATCCATAAATATTGGATCTTTCTCAATCATCATTTGGTTAAGAGGACAATGATCATTCCTGCATAATGTATCTTCTACCTTTATTATCATTCCTAGGTGGTAGTGTACTTCACAGTCATATGCTTTGAGTTACTTAAGCAATCACCCTTGCCAAATCTTGAGTTCTTTATTGGTAAAAAGGTATTAAAAACTATTTTGATCATTATTTATCTCAAATAATTTACTATAAAGATAGTGTCTCCATTTTTTATTGAAAAGATTACAGTTGCTAACTCATGAGAATGTGTTGGATGATTTTTTCCTGAGAATTCAACTACCTTGATAAATAAGGAGTAACATTTTCTTTTTTAATGAGGAAACAACCTAGTCCATTCATGGATGCATCATGGTATATCCCAACCCCATTATTTTCACATGGAAGATTCATAATTGGAGAATTAATAAATATTAATTTTGATACATCATATCGTTTTGAAAATTATTTTTCCCATTTGAATATAACCCCTATATATTTATGATTTATTAGTGGGTTAGAAAACAAGGAAAAATTCTATACATAATAATGATAAGAACCTACTATGCCAAAAAATCTATATACCTATATTGTGTATGTTAGTGTAATACATTCCTAGATTACCATTTCATTCATAGGACCAATAGTGATTCCTTCATTAGATATTATATGGCCAAAAAAAGAAATTTTTTGAAGCCATTAAAAACCATAATAAATATCCCATATAATTCTATTCTTCTAAGAGACTGTAGATGAACCAATGGTTGGTTACCATGGTACTAATAGATTTTTTATTATATCAAGATTTATTCAGCAAATGGATCAATAAAATCTTCAAGATATTCATTGAAAACAATGTTAATTAGATCCATGAGAAAAGGTTGAATTAGTTAGTCCTAATGGCATTACAATAATACAATAAAGTATATGACTAGTTCTAAATTCTTTCTTTGGAATATATTTCTTCTTCACATACAATTAATGATATCCAAATCTAAGGAAATTCATTGAAAAATATTGAGCTCCATTAGGTTCATCAAATAGATCATCAATACAAGTAGGATGATACTTGTTCATTATTATAATTTCATTTATTTCTCTATAATCAATAAAATACCTCATGTATATATTTTTAACACACAATGATAAAATAGGATCCCTTTAGAGAAACACAATGCGTAAAATATACACTATCACACAATTCCAATAATTTTTTCTTTAGCTCCACAAATTCCAATGTTTCCATTATATAGAGAGTCTTTGATAGAATTATTTCAATGGGAATTTAATCAATAGTGAAATATAATACATTCTCTAGATGATATACATGTAAATCCAATAGAAAAAACATCAATATATACTTGAAAATTTTATGCACCCTCAATTTGAATATTACATTCCCATACCTAAGTGTTATTTTATCTTATTCATTAAGAATTTAATTTAAAAGAGCTACTGGTATAAGGACCCTGACTTAAAACATTACTTAATATTGAATTAAATTGAATAATTCACATTGAGGATCTTTTTAGGTTTAAAGTTTTAGAGAATTAGGACATAACTATTACATCTCAAAGATTACAAAGAAGACACATCTACTCAGTTTCCATTTTTTTCACAAAAATAAAAACTCTTGAAAAAAATTGTCATGTCTAGTTCCATGTTTTAGACATCGTGACATTTCCTTGATCCCATCCTTGACCGTATTCCACTTTATGTCCTGTGGAAACAATTCAAAAACTTGGGATGATCACAAAAAGCTCAGTAAGGGATATAAAAATACGGAAAGGAAATATTAGTCCACATATACATAAGAATTAATGAAAACACACTTTACTCATAAAACATAATTAGTTTAACATACCTCATGAAATCATAAGATTTTGGAACAACTCACAGAAATCACATGACGTAAAGGTAACTTGAGGAATTCATTACATTCTTACGTAGGGAGTAACCCTCACAGTTACGTTTGGAATATCCATCACCGTATATTCCCTAAAACTTTTCAGAGAAACCTTAACGTTGAACTCCTTTGCATTAAACAATGCATGGGAGAGCTATCTCAGGATCACCCACCCTTAGTATATCACGGAACCACCCGAATTCATAAACATTGGCCAAGAACCATAACATAATCATAACACATAAAACATGCATTAAAGACACATAAAATTGACACTTTTCAATCACAAGAGATCATATCATGATATTATCATAAATAAAAACATCTAATAAAATCACTAAAACTCTATGAGAGAAAAATCCCATTATACTTTGATAATATTAAAAGAAGACATATAAAAGAGATTTTAGAATCAAAGTGTCCCATACCACTTCAAAACTCTGTAAAGGGTTTTAAAACATTCATGTCCATATAAATAAATCCTTAACCACTTTTTTAAAACATGGACATGGAGGATAAATGTTTAAAAGAATAAATCCTTAAAACCATTTAAAACGATGTTTTAATAAAAGAGTCATTTTCCATTTTGAACATTTAAATTATATGCCACATGAATGTAGACCATTTTCAAAACATTTAAATGACTTTAGTATAGACATAATATGGATATGGAAATTAAAATGGGCTGTATATACACATTATAAAAGAATAAAAGTGAATATCATTAAGAAATGTCTCAATGAGAAGAAATTGAGATGTAATCCCAATCAAGGATCATGACATTAGAGGAAGGATAAATAAATGACATAATTTTGTGTGATAAATGTAACTACACTAAATATAATTGGATACATAGTGTAAAACAATCAGATTCCTTCCACACATATTCATAGCACTACATAATCAAGAACTAGAGGTTTAACCCAATGAATTGGAATTGGGTTAAGGAGTTCCCTTGCAAAAATTTGATAGCTTAACGACGTCACATCAAATTTTAGAAAAAGAGTTGATGAGAGAGATAAAGGGTATCTAATCACTTGGAAATAAAATTTACAGCAATAAGGATATATAAGAACATATCCCAAAATAAGAATATGTAATTTAAAAGACCAATCAAAAAGAAGTCTTTTAAAAAATAGGAGGGTGAAAGGTTCCCTTACCGACATGGGTAACTTTCGAAAAGTATACCCCATGAAAGAATGACTATACATAATTGATGAAAATAATAATAAATGAAACTATATTAAACAAAGTGTAGAATAATTGGAAGTACATATATCAATCAAAGGAAATGGTGGCAAATGTAGCATAAATCTCACGGGAATAAAAGTGAGATGAAAAACCCCTTACGAAAACTCAGCAACCTAACGGCGCCACTTCAAAATTCCAAAAATGGATTGAAGATATTAATCAGGGTCTCTCATAATATGAACATAAAATGTACAGAATTAGGAATATAAAATAACATCCCCAATCATAAGAAATATGAGCTTAAAAGAAATGACATAAAAGAGAGTACATAAAAAGAAAGAGAGAGGTAGTATCCCTTACCTCGTGTCCGACTTGACCCGATCATTCTTTAATCTCCTGAATAATAAACTACTGTTAATTTATACAGGATTAAGAACTTTTTTTAAGATATTTATTCCTTTCATATCCGTTATTACCATTTTATGAACATAATGTAATTATTTAAGTTAATAATGATCATTTTGTCGATAATTGGAACATGAGTCAAAAATAAACTTCGTATAATTACAAATTGTTCATGTGGTAAGATATCCATTATATCCAGAATTATATTCATGATTTAGATATCATATATATCATAAATATTCAGTATATAAATGCATTTATAATATTACATAACATTTAGAGGTAAGAAATGAAATGCACCGTTCATGGAGACGGTAAGTCGTACGTACGCATGAACGCTACTTTCATTTCCATTTCATATTAAATGGAATGAAATCATAATGATATAAAGTAATATTATAATTAAAGTATAATATAATATATATAATATCATTAACTCCATCTTTTACACGTCCCACATATGGCATTAATTAATCAAATCACTTTGAGGGGGCGGTAGTCCACACTTTCTAAAATAAATATATCGCGTTTGACCATAATGGACACCATAAAGGTATGCCATAAATGAAAAATAAAGAATCATAAGAAAAACATAAACATATTATATATCATATATAAATATAGTGAGATTTTAATGGCCACATTTAATGGTGTTAAATGAATATTGAATAATCATCATTTCGTGAGGCAGTAATTCGCCATCCACAGAAACAGTATGTTCTTTAACCATTAGAGAGAGGTGTGTGTAAGTTTAGATAGAATAATTCTTATAAATACATCATAGTATATTTAAGATACTGGTGTTGTTACAAAATAAAGTAATAAAAAGAGTTTAGGTGGTTGGAGAAGCAATATAAAACAAAAGAACATAAGAGAAGACATTAACTTCAAATCGGGTAACTCCCTTTGGTTTGAACCAAAAGGGTTTATTGAAAAGATTTATGCCTAAGGTAAGGCTTCTATGATGAATATAGGTATGTGGAGAGAACGAATTAGCAGATTTTGGCCGAGAAATGTCTTGAGAGGTGTGGGTAAGGAGGTAGAGGTGGAGACCTTTTATAAGAGGGAGGAGGGGCACTTTTGGAAAGTCATGAAATGTTACTTTATATTAAATTGCGTTTCGGATTTTAAAGGTCCCACATTGATATATATTGAGGATAAGGTGATAAGGGTTCGAAATATAGTCATACAATAGGTTTTAGGAAAGTGAAATTCCTATATTTTACATTATCTTTTCATTTTATTTAAATCATTCATTAATGAGATAATCACTACATCATCATTGTGTTATAAATAAATTAATTTACTCAATGTCTTAAAATTATAAATAAAATACTATGATGTAGTAAAAACTGTTACCTTTCCAATGACTATTTATAGTCCAAGATATAATTTACATAGAAAAAACTAAAATTGTTTTACTTGGGTGACACATACTTTGGTTATACTTTCCGTTTAACAACATAAAATTAAAAAGTGTCACTATCACCCCAAAAGTGATTCCATGGGGTCCCAACGTTTGGCACAAGGAATCCCATAGTCGTCCATGACACAACCAGTAGAATAAGGACACATTTTGGGGTCATTTGTTATTATTATGATATTATTTTATTACCCTTAACTACCGGATTACTAATTAATCATGATAATTAAAGATAATTAACATCGTTACTATTCAAAATGTCCAAAAACAAAAGAGTCTTAAATACATAATTTGGAACTTGTGATTACAAATATGGAATCCATTTTATCAAATTCCAAACATAGAAATTGTTGTAATTAATTTAAAAGTAAATCCAGTTGTCCAAAAAAATTACATGTTTTTAAGAAGTAAAATTTGTCAAAAGATTGACTTGTTTTTACATCCAATTGCAAAGTGAAATTACTTCCAATAAACAAAATATTATTAAGTGATAAGAAATAATAAAATTTTACTTTAAAAAAAATTAAAATGACAATATAACTATATAAATAAATTGAATGACAAGGCGGTTTTGAATTAAAAAGTTGTATTTTTCACTATTCATTAAAAAAAGAACATTAACAGAAAAATACCAAAAATTAACCCTAAGCTATATTTGATATTCAAAATCTAAAAAATATGTCCATTTTACCATGTTCAAAACATATATGTTTCATTAATAAATTATATAGTTAATTCCCACTGTCAAAACAAATAGCGTGTTTTTAAGAAACAATATCTATCAAAAGATTGACACTCGTATATGTCCATTTTCAACGTGAAATTAATTTTAATGAACACCATTGAATTAAATGGTAAAAATATATTCTAATTTCACATTAAAACCAATTCAAAAGATAATATAATCATATAAATAAATTTGATTAAAAGGAGGTTTTGAATTGAAATACAACATTTTACACTATTCATTAAAAAAAGAACTTAATTGAAAAAATACCAAAAATTTATACAATGTAAATTTTGATGTCTTGATTATAAAAATAATTTTATTTTGTCAAATATAATATATAAAATTTTCAGAAATTGGATTTAAAAAGGGGTTCTCCATCAAAAGAAGGTTAATCAACCTTTTAAATAATATTTGAATATTTACACTTAAAATTGGATTTATTCGCATTTTAAGCATCAAAAATTTATTTAATAAATATAAAAATATTTGACAAGCATATAGAATCACTTTTTAGTTAGTTCTGTTCATTCCCACTATTACATCGACTCGGATTTTACTACCATTTACAATAATATTATTATATTATTAGTGTGCAACGTAAGATTTCAAAGAAACTAGTTGTTGAGTATTGGGTACGCCATCGAATATAGAATCCCCTTTAAATTAATATTAATATTCTATTCACAAATATTTATAAATATGAAAAATTAATGTTCTTTATTTACCTGGGGTGTTACATCCTTCCCCCCTATTGGGAATTGCATCCTTGCAATTTTAAAATTGGGCTTGGAAACCTCATTGAAAGCCGCACATCAGAAAAAGAGTCAGCAAAACTATCACTTTTAAAGAAAGTAAGAGAAGTACAGAGGTCACCTAAGTTAACCCATTATTGGATTCCATGTAGGAAAACATGGATATGGAAGAAAAAAACAAGGGGTCATGTTTTGAGGGAGAGTGATAGAAAACATGTTTAGGAGAAATTTAACCACTAGAAAAGGACAAACTTGTGATGGGTTAAACACTATTTGATTCCCCAGTAGGAAAAATTAACCAACAAATTTTTTGTTTTAAGTTACTTTTCATTGTGGAATTAATTTATGATCTTAATTAAATCATAAGTAAACCAACATACTTGTCATGAAGACTTTCAACTTTTACTAAATTTCTTACAAAAACTCAAATTTTCTTTAAAAGACGAGTATTCATGATGACTTTTTCAAATTAAGAGCGCATTAATCAACTTCATGAGAATCACCTAATCCACAAAAGAGAACTATATAATTCCCATGTCCTTATAACAAAACCAAAACCAAAACCAAAATTGTTAGTACGAGATTAGATAATCCACAAAAGAATAATCATTTATAAAAATAAAATCTATTCTTAATCTCCAAAATTTTTCCAACAAAACCCAATGTTCAAATAAGACCATTCGATAAACAATTTGTCCATAAAATTCTTTAAATTAAACCAAACTAAGATTGAAACCCAAATATTTTAAGGATTTAATCACATAGTCTTCCAAGGTAAATCTTAACATTTATCTCCAAATAACATCAGTTACTATTAAAGTCTCATACTGAAAAGTAATTAACCTAATCACATATCCTCCTGGATAGGTTAATAATTTCCATTGATAACCCAAAATCATCTTACTATTGATTCCTAAAATCATCTAACTAAAAATAATTAGTAAAAATAACCAGGGACTTCATGTAGACCAGTGGTAGGTGATAAATACTAGTCGCACTTTGGTTGTGGGTTCGATTCCCACATCTTTGTCTGACACGATGGGTTATCACATGGTCTGAGTGTTGTCCGTTTTCCAAAACAATATATTTCTTAAAACATTCCCCAAAATGAGATAAAATCTTCAAAAATAAACAAAACATATTTTAACCTCAAGTTTATCTCATTCCTTTCATATTCCATTATATCATAGAGTAACCCATAATTACGTGAAATGTAAGGATCATATAAACCATAATGGTTACCTTTATAATCATTACCTAAACCTCCACATCGAGTTGGTTATCTCGTACATGATGCATTAGAGAACTCATCAAGGTTCAAGTGGTTAATCATGCCTCCTGATATTTGGTTTAGAAAAACCATGATATTTCTCATTGAATCCCCCATTTCATCTAGTCTCTTAATCAGAGAACCACCACGGTTTCCTTGGTCACATTGGTTCCTGCTAGATCCATCTATTTACTAAACCCAAAAGGTCAGTGTGAGTATATCAACAAAATCATCACGTACTAAATAAGAAGATAAACACTAAGATATACTTATCAAAGTTATCTCAATCTCATTCCAACATTCAAAAATAACAATGGCTCTATCTAATATAATAACCATTGTGGTTATACACAACTTGTCACTTATGCTTAAACAATACTATAACCTCAAAAGTTATCTAAACCGACCTTTGATACCAACTATAAGTACCCAGCCTTAAAACATTACTTAATATTGAATTACATTGAATAATTCACATTGAGGATCTTTTCAGGTTTACAGTTTTAGAGAATTAGGACATAACTATTACATCTCAAAGATTAAAAGGTAGACACATCTACTCAGTTTCCATTTTCTTCACAAAATAAAAACTCATGAACAAAAGAGTCATATTTAATTCCATGTTTTAGACATCGTGACATTTCCTTGATCCCATCCTTGACTGTATTCCACTTTATGTCCTTTGGAAAACATTTCGAAAACATGGGATGAGCACAAAAAGCTCAGTAAGGGATATAAAAATATGGAAAGGAAACATTAGTCCACATATACATAAGAATCAATGAAAACAAACTTTACTCGTAAAACATAAGCACTTTAACATACCTCATGAAATCATAATATTTATGAATAACTCACAAAAATCATAAGATGTAAAGGTAACTTGAGGCATTCATTACATTTTTACGTAGGGAGTAACCCTCATGGTTATGTTTGGAATACCCATCACAGTATATTCCCTAAATCTCTTCGAAAAAACCTTAGCGTTTAACTCCTTCGCGTTACCCAATGCATTGGAGAGCTATCTCCGGCTCACATACCCTTAGTTTTTCACAGAACCACCCGATTTCATAAACATTTCCCAAGAACCATAACATAATCATAACACTTAAAACATGCATAATAGAATCATAAAATTTCCAAATTTAAATCACAAGTGATCACATCATGATATAATCATAAATGAAAACATCTAATAAAATCACTAAAACTCTATGAGAGAAAAATCCCTTTATACTTTGAAAATATTAAAAGAAGACATTTAAAAGAGATTTTAGAATCGAAGTGTCCCAAACCTATTATAAACTTTTGAAAGGGTTTTAAAACATTCATGTCTATATAAATAAATCCTTAAACCCATTTTTAAAACATGTACAAGGATGATAAATATTTAAAAGAATAAAACTTTAAAACCATTTAATATAATGTTTTAATAAAAGAGTCCTTTTACATTTTTAACATTTAAATTATAAGCCACATGAAAGTAGACCATTTTCAAAACATTTAAATGACATTATTATAGACAAAATATGGATATGGAAAGTCAAAAGGTCTGTATATATACTTTATAAAAGAATAAAAGTGCATATCATTAAGAAATGTCTCAATGAGAAGAAATTGAGATGTAATCCCAATCAAGGATCGTGCCATTAGAGAAAGGATAAAGAAATGATGTAATTATGTGTGAAAAATATAACTATACTAAATATAAGTGGATACTCCGTGTAAAATAATCAGATTTCATCCAAACATATTCATAGCATGACATAATCAAGAAGTAGAGGTTTAACCCAAAGAATTGGATTTGGGTTAGGAAGTTCCCTTGCAAAAATTCGATAGCCTAACGACGTCAGATTGAATTTTAGAAAAAGAGTTGATGAGAGAGATAAAGGGTATCTCATCACTTGGATATAAAATTTACAGCAATAATGATATATAAGAACATATCCCAACATAATAAGATGTAATTTAAAATACAAAACTAAAAAAGTCTTTTAAAAAATAGGAGGGTGAAAGGTTCCCTTACCGACATGGGTAACTTTCGAAACGTACACCCCATGAAAGAAGGACTATACATAATTGATGTAAATACTCGTAAATGAATGTATATTACACAAAGAGTAGAATAATGGGCAGTACATATACCACTCAAAGGAAATGGTGGAAGAAGTAGCATAAATCTCA
The DNA here is from genome assembly GCA_963277665.1 of Viscum album. Classification (NCBI taxonomy): domain Eukaryota; kingdom Viridiplantae; phylum Streptophyta; class Magnoliopsida; order Santalales; family Viscaceae; genus Viscum; species Viscum album. The sequence continues at coordinate 1,614,745,803 of OY728137.1, read as the reverse complement.
CGGGAAGAAAAGTGAGATGAAAAACCCCTTATGAAAACTCCGCAGCCTAACGTCGCTACTTAAAACATCCAAAAAATGAAATGAAGATATCAATTAAGATCTATAATAATATGAAAATCAAATTTACATATTTATTAATATAATATAACATCCCCAAACATATGAAATATTATCTTAAAAGAAATGACATAAAAGAGAGTATATAAAAAGAAAGAGAGAGGTAGGAGCCCTTACCTCGTGTTTGACTTGACCCGGTCATTCATTAATCTCCTGAATACTAATCTAGAGTTAATTTATACTTTATTAAGAACTTTTTTTTATGTTAATTATTCCTTTTATATCACTTATTACAATTTTATGAACATTATGTAATTATTTAAGTTAATAACGGTCGTTTTGTCAATCATTGGCACTTGAGTCAAAAATAGACTTCTTATAATTACATGTTGTTCATGTGGTAAGATATCAATTATATCCAGAATTATATTAATGATTTAGATATAATATATATCATAAATATTCAATATATAAATTCATTTATAATATTACAATACATTTAGAGGTAAGAAATGAAACGCACCGTTCATGGAGATGGTAAGTCGTACGTACGCATGAACGCTACTTTCATTTCTATTTGGTATTAAATGGAATGAAATAATAAGGATATAAAGGTATATTATAATTAAATTATAATATCATATATGTATAATATCATTAAATTCATCCTTTACATGTCCCACATATGGAATTGACGAATCAAATCACTTTGAGGGGGCGGTAGTCCGCACTTCCTAAAATGAAGATATCGCGTTTACCCTTAATGAAAACCATAAAGGTATTAAATAAATGAAAAACACAGAAGCATAAGGAAAATATAAAAATATTATATATCATATATAAATATAGTGACATCTTAATGGCCACCTTTAAAGGTGTTAAAATAATATTGAACAATCATCATTTCGTGAGGCAGTAATTCGCCATCCACAGAAATAGTAAGTTCTTTAACCATTAGAGGGAGGTGTGTGTAAGTGTAGCTCTAATAATTCTTATAAAAACATCCTAGTATATTCAAGATACTGGTTTTGTTACAAAATAAATGGATAAAAAGAGTTTAGGTGGTTGTAGAAGCAAAATAAATCATAATAACATAAGAGAAGACATTACCTTCAAATCGTGTAACTCCCTTTGGTTTGAACCAAGAGGATTTCTTGAAGATATTTCTGCCTAAGTTAAGGCCTATATGATTAATAAAGGTATGTGGAGAGATAAAATGAGTAGAGTTTGGCTGAGAAAATGTCTTGAGAGGCGTGTTTAAGGAGGTAGAGGTGAGGGCCTTTTATAAGAGGGAGGAGGGCACTCTTGGAAAGTTAATAAATGTTACTTTATATTAAAATGTGTTTCTGTATTTTAGAGGGACCAAATTGATATATTTATAGGATAAGGTGATAGGGGTTCGAAATATACTCTCACAATAGGTTTTAGGTATGTGTATGTCTTAGAGTTTACATTATATTTTTATTTTATTTAAATCGTTCATTAATTAGATAATCGCTGCATCATCATGGTGTCATAAATAAATTAATTTATTAAATGTCTAAAAATTATAAAAAAATACTATGATGTAGGAAATATCTTTAACTTTACAATTAATATTTATAGTCCAATAGATCATTTACATAGACAAAACTAATTTTTTTTACTTTGGTGATACATACTTTGGTTATACTTTCCTTTTAAAAACATAAAATTTAAAAGTGTAACTATCACCCCAAAAGTGATTCCATGAGCTCCCAGATTTTTTCACAAGGCATAACATGGTCGGAAATGATACAACCAGTAGAATTAGGACACATTTTGGGGTCATTTGGTATTATTATGATATTATTTTATTACCCTTAACTACCCGATTACTAATTAATCACGATAATTAAAGATAATTACTGTCATTAATATTCTTAATGTCCGAAAACAAAAGAGTCTTAATTACATAATTTGTACCTTCTAATTCTAAACATGGAATCCATTTTATCAGATTAAAATCATATAAATTTTAGTAAATAATTTAAATGTAAACCCCGTTCTCAAAACAAAATATGGGGTTTTAAGAAGTAAAATTTGTTAAAAGATTGACCTGTTTTTACATCCAATTGAAAAGTGAAATTACTTCCAATGAACAAAATTGTATTAACTGATAAAAAAATAATAAAATTTTACTTAAAAAACAATTAAAATTACAATCTAACTATATAAATAAATTGGATGAAAATGCAGTTTTGAATTAAAAAGGTTTATTTTTCACTATTCATTAAGAAAAGAACATTAATAGAAAAATACAAAAAATTCACCCTAAGTTATATTTGATATTCCAAATTCAAAAATGATGTCAATTTTACCATTTTAAAAACATAGATGTTTCATTAATAAATTATATAGTTGATTCCCACTGTCAAAACAAATAGCGTGTTTTTAAGAAACAATATCTATCAAAAGATTGAGATTTGTTTATGTCCGTTTTCAAAGTGAAATTAATTCTAATGACCACCATTGAATTAAATGGTAAAAATATATTATAATTTAACATTAAAACCAATTCAAAATATAATCTAATCATATAAATAAATTCAACTAAAATGAGGTTTTGAATTAAAATACATCATTTTATAATATCCATTAAAAATGAACTTTATCTGAAAAACACCAAAAATTTATACAAAGTAAATTTTGATATCCCGATTTTAAAAAGAATAAAATTTTATCAAATATAACATATAAGATTGTCAAAAAGTGGATTTAATTTTTTTTTTCACCACCAAAAGGAGGTTAATCAACCTTTTAAAGAATATTAGAATATTTACTCTTAAAATTGGATTCATTCGAATTTTAAGCATCTAACATTTTTTGAATAAATGTAAAAATATTTGAAAGGCATATACAATCAATTTTTAGTTATTTCTGTTCATTCCCTCCATTACATCGTCTAGTATTTCACTACCATTTACAATAATATTATTATATTATTAGTGTGCAACGTAAGATTTCAAAGAAACTCGTTGTTGCGTATTGGGTACACCATCGAACATAGAATCCCCTTTAAAGTAATATTAATATTATATTCAAAAATATTAATAAATATGAAAAAGTAATATTCTTTATTTACCTAGGGTGTTACAACTGGAGGTGTGCTAGAGAAGAACTAGATGACGTCGTTTCTCCTCTAAATATATGGGAAACAATATTATACAGACAAATTGTATATTACTTATCCTTAAAATAGATTTTCATATAATATTTTGATATCCAATCAGTCCCAAGGATTATATAAAAATATATTATAGGTATGAAAATCTGGTTTTCCACGAAGCATGTTTATGTGTCATAAAGGGGGTTGGCCAAAATGTCCTTGTTTCATTGATACTTCCCATAAAAGTTTTTACTGACAAAATCATTATTAAATTAAAAGGGAAATGTAAATATTTCATGGGATACTGGTAAGATAGAAATGAATTTGATGATCTATATTCAAAATAATCATTGCATATGTTTGATTAAATTATTAAATTACCTTTCACCAAATAATTCGGAACTTCAACATCCTATGTTGTGATCACAAAATCTTAGCCATATCCTCGTTTTCCTATTATGTGGTATATTTCATTGACTCTTTTGAAATTGATTTGAATAATTCCCCATTTAATTATAATTTAAGAATTGAACATCATTTATTTTTTCATCCTCTTGAACTAATTATGTTAATTTCCCTTTTCTACACACATATTGAAATATCCCATGCCTTGCATGAATTTTCCAGGAAGATTAGATCCACAATTTTTACATAATAGAAATTGATTTATTTTAGTATTTTTATTTGACACATCAACCTTTCCAATGTTATCAGAATATATCTTATTATATTAATTTCTCTTGAACAAGATTTCTCTTGAAAATTACTTCTTGATTTTCATTAAACTAATTACAGCTTCATCATATGATGAAAATGTTTGTGAATCCAGTGTTCATTGGATAGTAGGCTTAATAACATCAATGAAATGATCAATATTGTATTTCAAATCACATATGTAATCTATTGAATACATGGATAGTCTTATAATGGTAGCCTCATACTCTACAACTTTACCTTATTCCTTTATCTTTAAAATATGTAATTCTCTTTTCATTTCAGTTCATTTCACACGAGATAAATATATTTCGAATAATATTCCCTCAAAAGAACATAATTACATGGATTATATTTTTTAATACTATTTAGTATTTTAGATCAAATACTACCATTAATCTATATCACACGTGAGATAATAAACTTCTAGTACAAAAGTTTCATATACATTACACCTTATTGGCAAAAATAAATTTTAAAGGGACTTGTCCAATACTCCGCTACAACAAGATTAGTTTCCTCACTTTACAATAGAGGGGTTTTCTTAATGAAATGATCCAACATAAGAGTATTATGGTAATTCATCATAACGTGATAATGTATTCCAAATATGTTTATGATCTTCTCAGATTCAACACTAACTATGTTGACCTGCCTATGGGGAATACCTAAATTATCTATGGCTAATGATACCTAGACATATATTTGTAATCATTTATAAACAATTGCATATAATAAAATATGTTCTAAATCATAATAAAAAATTAAAATAAGAAAAACATATAACATAAATTTAAAATTAATGAAAAAATAATACCATAAACGTAGTGTTATTTTGAGTAAATGCTTGCTTTTAAAACATTTTTAATGTTTTGTAATGAAATTGTTAATTATCCTATGAATATATCCTAGGAGTATCAAAATAGATGTACAACAAGGCCCATAGTTGTGTACAAGGTTACCCCATGTCATGAATGAGACACCTTATCGGAGATGTTACCCTAAGGTACTTCTGTTCCCGAACCAAGTCCACTTGTAGTGTTCATTAAGGAATATATTCCTAGTAAGGACCACATAATAAGTAATTTACTAATATTATTAGATGTTATTCTTTTAATATCCTAAAAATATATAATATTGTTATATTCTCAATTCTATGTTTTTTAAATCTAGTTTCTATGGTTTCTGCATAACTTCCTATAATACCAATAGTAATGCCCAAACCCTAGAAGGCCATAGTCGGTGAATTATTTCATTACATTGTAAAGAATAAAAGGAATCATATAATGAAAGTCCGATCAGTTTAAAAATATTTGAAGACCATATTACCTTTGTGATAACCATAATATAGAGGGAAAAGAAAATACATCATGATGAATAATAAAATGAAATTAATGGCATCCTAAAATGGTCATTAAGTGTTTTATTATTCATAAATTGGGTAAATGAAACATAATAAGGGTGATATAAAAACCACAATAAGGGTTTTATGAAACAATATTAAGTGAAGTAGATTAAATAACGAATATACATTCTGTCAAAGCAAATAATCTAAAATTCAGAAATGGTCAATACACTAAGAATGAAATTGAATCAATAGATTTTATCATCTTCAAAATACTATAGATAATAATTAAAGATTAATAACTAATGTAAATTAATTATTATTGGATACAATGTATAGATCACATTAACAATTATAACATCAACATGTTTTATGACTTTGTTTAGAAACCCAACTGGTATATTTGTAAATAAATAATAAGGGATTGTTAAAAACTCTTTTAAATCAAAGGAAATGTTGTTGCATCTCAGGGATATAATGATACATAATCATAATTTAATGTATGAATAATTCAACATACACAGATTTAATTCAATAAATATATGATTTTTTAAAATTTGTATTGAGTATAGGATACAAATTCATCAATATATCCTTAGTTTGAGCAACATGCAAGATAAATAATATTAGTAAAATGTTATACGGATTGGATAATAATAATATCCATGAAACATAAATATGTATATTTGATATAAATATATTATTAAATGAAAAATGATTTAAAAGGGTTAGTAGACATAGCATAGAAGATTGAGTAGTTGCAAAATACCTATTATGTCTAAATGAAATGAAAATTGGCATAAAGTCCCTTACAAATATTATATTAATAAATAATGAATTATTTAAATTGAATTAGTATTTATATTAATTTTAAATTAAAATAATACGTCATTATATTGTAAAAATATATTTGATAGATGAACATTTCATGGAAAAATGATATATAATGTTATCCAAAAGACTGAGAATTGGGTTAACAATTCACTTACCTCATGTTTGAATTCCTTCAGATATGTTCATTCATCATGCAAAATGGTTTGAAAAATGTTATTAATTTATTAAAAAACAGATTTAATGTTAATAATACGTAACATAATATTCTTATAACATTTTTCAAAAATTTATTATCAATTTTTTTTATTGTTTCGGATGCATTATTTTAATGTTTCCATGGTCGGTTTATTATGGTGTTCCTTGTATAAAAAAATAAAAATAAATATCTGATAACATATATATATATATATATATATATATGGATAATTTTAAACAATTATATTTGAATTTAAACTTCCAAAGAGTGTGGTAAAGTGAAAAAAACTCATTATCCACAAAAGCAGGGAATTGACACACCACAAATGATGATTTTGTTTTTATGAATAAAATAAGAAAATAATAGATTTTAGTATTATCATAACATGAACACAAAAACATTATTGTATCTATATGATACAATAGTTGTCATGAATAATTTAATTTGATCATAGGATTTGGTATAAGTGAAAATTAATTTAAAAGAATTGAATATTTAATCTTACCCCTTGAATCTATTCTCTCTGAAAACCTCATTACTCTCAAGGAAGTGGTCTTTTTTTAGGAAATTAAGAACAATAATTATTAAGGGTATGAATGAAAGGGAAATAATGCGAATATATAGGAGAAAGAATGCTTTATGTGATTAAATTTTGGGATGTGACTATCCTACTTTTATAGTTGAGGTGAAGGGAAAATTTATAATCACGTAAAATATTATTATATATTAATATTAAAAAGGTTTGAATATTTAAAAAATATATATAAATAAAGAGGTATCACAAATTTTATAGGATATTATCAATTTTGAACATTTCCAATATTTTTTTATGTTTGAATATTGAAAAAAATGTACTCATAAATATAATTTTTTTTTCAAATTAGATGATATTCCTAACAATGACTTCAAAGAAAATATAAACATGATTTAAATTTGAATAAAGTGTTTTATAATATTCTCTACATATCATAATAAACTATAGAAAAATTGAATTATCTTAAAAATCTCAAATTATATTTATTTCATTATTTTTAATCACATTAATTTTATTAGTTAATTAATTAATTAATTAATGTGTTGTAACTCTTCAATACATTTGGGTAATTAATTATTAATTAAAAATTAAATATAATAAAGAAAAAGAAAATTTTGGTAGCTTTCAATAAACTATATATTTTTTAACCAAATATTCTATAAAATAATAAAATAAATTATTTAACTGTTAAAAAAATTAATGTGAAAACATGACGTCCTTTTGATAAGAAAAATTTTAATGTCCTTAATGTGAATCATGTGGGTTCCAGATTCCCAAATTCAAATAAAATTGAGAGAATATTCAAAATTTTCATATAGAATAATTATTATTCAAAATATGGGTCATTTAATAATTCATATAATTTCAATTATAAAAACATTATTTATTTTTCTTACTCTTTCACCAGAATTGCATTAGTGTTGCATGCGAAATAATGTGAATAATATCATATATAAAATTTAAATATTAAATAATATCATAAAAATAAGTTATATATTTTCAATATAAAATTACATATTCTTTGATATGTATAATAACTCATATACATAATAAGAAAACTTATAAAATTTTTTATTTTTTATTTTCATACAATATTCAATAATGGAAGATGCATTTGGATAATATTAGTGTTATATAACTATAATATGATAAATTCTTATCCAAAAACAAAAAATATACCTAATAATTAATAAAAAGGTCGTTAAAATAATTACTAACTCTTCACTGTTTTTATTATTAATGAATCAAATAGACATTCTCACTAATGTACATGCACAGTATCGATAACGAATCTCATTCATTTCAACTTATCATGAAAAAATTAATTAATATTTTATTATTTACTTATATACCAAATTTATATTATAACAAAAAATATATTTATTCCATACATTTATTAAATTTTATATTTAAATTATATTTGGAACCTTTCACAAAAATTTCATGAATTTTTTAAAAATTGAATTCTCTTAATATTCAATAAAAAATAAAATATTTTAGAAAAATCAATAAAAAAAATCCAAACCCTTTTTTATGCGTACAGTCAAAAATGTAATAGATTTATTGAAAATAATTATTTGATTTTGATAAATTAAAAACTTAATAAAAACCATCATTAAATAGATTAAAAATTTAATACAATAACATATTTTATGGCACTATGAAATATAACTAGTGTCTCATAAAATTATCTTATAATAATAATAAATGATTATATTTAATTATGAATTTTTTAATGGAAAAATTTTTACTTTTGAATATTCATATTAAATATAAAATAGTAAATAAAAATATCTATTTTATAAAAATACTAATACATAATTAATAATTTCAAAAAAAAATTACAATTACTATGATATAATCATATCTTACTTTCATTTATAAGATGCCTAAATTTTATTTATACATTAATGGGTGAATTTTCTATCAATTTTACTGGTTGACTATTCAGTAGGTCATATTACTATTCATAGTATCATGTTTCCATTTCATTTTTATAAATATCTTAACATATAAAAATACCTATTATTTCGTTCATTCTTCAATTATATAGTATTTTTTGTGTTCTGTATGTTATTTTATATGATTTATACAACGTGAAATAATTTTTTTTCAATGTATGCTATCTAATGAATTAAAATTATTTAGTAGGATACAACCCAAAAAACCATGGGGGTGTTAGAGTTTATTAGTTTAAATATTGTTTATGTTGACTATGAATAAAATGTTTTATATATTTAGCTAATCATAAAATCAAATGATACGTCAAAATTTCATAGTTGTATTTTTGGATTATCATGAATTATAATTTTAAATGAAATATATTCCATTATAATATCATTATACTTTAGTATGATCATAGTATTTCATCCCTATATTCCTAGTGTTTATATTCTCCAATAATCATTTCATGGAAAAGAATTATTGGAGGCACTCTTCTTGGTTTCCCCACATTCCATAAGTAGACATTCTACATATTTATTTCATTATATGACATATATTTAGATACAATTTTGGTTCAACTATATCAAGTCCTCCTTTATGAAATAATCCCCACACTATTTTTCATCCATTGTCACATACATACAAATAGATATATTGGGCTGTTAGTTAAACATAAAAGAAAAACTACACACTGTAATAACTAAAAATAAAATAAAATATTTTAATGACATTAAATTGGATGAATTAGAATTGAAAGAACATGTTTATGTACCAAAAAAACCATTAATCCGAACCATTTATCTAGTCATACATTAAACACGGCATTAGGCAGCTTGGAATCAGTCCTCATCACATTAACAAAATGGTATACTGTATCCCATTATGTGGAACTAAAATATATTGGTTCAAATTCTTTTCAAATTGATATTTAATAATCCCTATCAGTATCCCCACACCAAATCTATGAAACAATACACCTTCATTAATGGTGATAAAAAATAACCCCATTCCAATATGGATAAAAAATACGATGTTTTAAAATTTAGTTGGTTAAATGGGATACAATATAATCCACATATTCATGATTTCTATTACATCATTTGAGTCTAGGAAAATAATACTATATTAGGATCTTCAAACAATTCATGGATTTCTCTATAATAAAAATATATATTCTTATATAAGGAAATAATTTACACCAAAACTATATTATGAGCCGAAACTCCCATCATCTAAACCAACCTGCACTCTGTATAGTCAGAACCCAGAAATCATTGTGACCTATAATACATGATGGAATCCACATTTACATTGATGTGTTAATGATATGGGTGCCATTTGTGCATTCCATTATAATATTAACATATCATAAAATTCATTATTTTTTCTAAATAGGTTGGGAAATCCTATCATGTTAATGTTTTAAAAAATCATCTAAGGGTATAAATCATTTAGTGGTATGCTCTTGTTATCAGATAAAATTCCTAACATAAAATTAAAATACCAAAGTGATAATTTGGGGGATTATAACCAATTTATTTGCATTCTATTTATCAAAAAATAATACCTTTTATTTTTTATGTAGTCAATAGAGTTTTATTGGTGCTTGAGTTGTTGGAGAATGATCTAAACTCTTTGATATTCAGAGATTATTTTGGAATGATCTCTATATTCATATCGATATTTGAACAAAAAAATTCATAATAAATCAACCATCCCTTGAAATAATATAATAACTTTTAATTACATAATATTTTTAATATGTCATTGAAAAATTATCCTTAACCATTCAATTAATTTTATGAAAACCATACATCAATAATAAAAATAATAATATTATTATTAATATTATTACTTCCTATTGTTTTGAAAAATGAGAAAAATTTAATCACCATTAATTAATATATATTTAAAAATGTTAAAATTTTTATTCCCACTAATCACAGAACCCATATTATCAATGCTCCTTGGAATTTATCATACCATGAATATTAACTACTTATATGAATAAATAAACACCACGAATTTTTTAATTCTATTGAATTCATATTATACTATATCTAATTAAATTAGAATGAATTTTTATTTTAAATTCCATAAAAAAATTTATTGTTTCAAAAAACAAGTGGATGAATGTTTATGATCAATATGACATGATTATTTATTTTTTCACATTTAATTTGAGATTATCCCAAAATTAATTATTAATAACGAAAACCTAAACCACGATATTTATTAATTAAATTGAAATGATAGGATGCGTAACATTGAAGGATTATAATTTTTTTTATATATCACCCGTAGTATCAAAATACATAAAATATAAATAAAAAAGTGTATACCTAATAACATCATTATGGTAAATTCAACAATGAATTTATATTGTGTAACATCATCCACCCAATTTACCGCATAGTAAACATGATCCACATACTAGTGTATTTTACAAAACTGATGTAATGATTCCAAAAAGCACAAAGTATCTTACTTTTGAAATTAACCAATATGAACCTTCATGAGTGTTCATAATAGGTTTTGAGAAATTTTAATTCAAAATATATCTCTTTCCAAATAAAAATTCATATTTTATAAAATGTAATATTTCACCATGTTTCACTTGAATAGAAAATCACTAACTAATCTATTAGTAGGAACATCCATTAAAAAAACATTGATATAATTGGAATAAATCTCTAAACCCATGGAATATAGTAAACCTAAAGCTACACATTGTATAATCATATTGATAAAAAAAGGAATAAATAATATCTAGTAATTGAATTAACTCATATTTTTTTTCTATCCTCCATCCATGTAAACTGATTATACATAAAATGTTAATGTCAACAACATCATTATGAGTTGAATATTATTGAATTTTTTTTTGTTTTTTATATATCCGTTTTTTTATTTATTTTTCTACATAATTATTCTGGTTGTCTTTCTATATAATCATATTTCAATAATTGCAAAGAATTATGATTAAAAAAACTGTAGATTCCAATAAAATATTGAAAACATATACACTAAATTTCTTTTAGATATGTGGATAATAATATGTATGAATTAATAATCCAAAATCAATATAATAACAAATAATTAAATTATATTTTATCATTTTTATCAAAATGTAGCTGTGAAAAAAATTATGATATATAATTTTATAATCCATTGATAAAAATTATCCTAAAAATACAAAAAATTATTTATTTATTTTTGATAATCATGGGTACTATATATTTTTAGAAAATTTATGAAATAGTTATATTCTAGAATTAGTGTCTATATGATTGTTAAATTTATTGAGTCATAATAGAAACAATGTGGTCTAGACACATTCAATAATTTCAAAATATTTAGTTTATAATAAACTATTAACACATTATTGATATTTAAAATTATCTATTTCAATATATATATAATTTTTATGTTTTATAATAATATTATTACATATTATGATGAAGATTTTAAAGTAAAATTAAATTTGTATGTACAACATAGAATTACTTCAAACTTTATAGAAGATCGATAAGATCCTTTATAGTTATACCTATCCATGATGTATTCCATATATTATGTTTTGAGTAGATATATACAATCCAAAAAATGTGGTTCATTAGAATATAGTATGAATATATTATATAATAACATAAAATTGGTGATATATTGAATGATTGTATGATGAAACAATTAGAAGTAAATTTACTATAAATAATTTCCATTGATTCATAGTTTAAGTAAGGTGGTAAAATATGAATTTAGTTATTAACACCTAATTTAATTTATGGTTGTAATAAATTCCAAATCATCACATGAAAGTGGACATTGTTCATTTATATGATGAAAGAAACACAATATCCATTAAATAAGTGAACATAGTATAAAATTTCTATTTATTAAATTGTGTCATTTAAAATGACTTCCATCATATTTATCATTATAAAATTAATATAGAAACTTATTTCAGTGAATAAATTTACAAGATATACCAAACCTCATATGACATACATTATCTATTACATATAGTTAATTGGAAAATGGGTTTAGAATGTCTAGTTTACTTAAAAATCCAATTTAATTTTCCCAAGAACAAGATAACACAAAAATAATTAAAATTCCACGATCCTTTTATGACCCCAATAGTGTAGGTAATTTTTTTTTGGGAAAATAAATTCAATTTCTGTTAATAATAAATAATTTATTATATTTATAGGAACAAAATTATTCCCATAATGGTGCATATAAAATTGTTTTGAGAGTGTGAATGGTCTTTCTATAGGCTACCCATAATAGAAGTTAGTCACCAACAGATTAATGAAACAAGGGGGAATTTAAATTCCTTCTAATATAAATTTTCTTATAGCATACATCTTATGTAATGATTCTTACATATCACCTTATGTAATATTTAAAAAAAATTAAAAATAGATGTATCATTGTAAATATCCTTTCATGAAACTTATGAGGCACCCAAATAAACCAACAATGATCCATTGATATGAAAATAGTGTCTACAAAATTTATGATTTTCAAATATTACAGAGAAAAATAAATTAGAGAAGTTGTATTATTTTATATAATCCAATAAGAGAATAAATTTATCATGTCATTATATGTGGATATTTCAATATGGAGGAAGAAATTTCATTTTCTTGTTTCTTCATTAATTAACTAATGCAATGATGTAATATCTGGTGTATCTATAGGGAAACACAATGCTCAATAGCATACACGATGCACTACATTGAGCATAAATAAATAAATCAATATTATTTTTAAATGTGAAAATTATAACATAGCCATTAAATTGGAAGGTATGAATTTGAATTACTAATCTATTAAATAAATAAACAGCTCTAAATAAATATTTAAGTAATGGTAAAAACTAGAAAATAATATAGTTATAATGTAATTATTACCTTCAAAAATATGTTCTCTTCTCAAATGTATTTTAATAGTTTTCATGAATGATTATTATAATTACATTATGAATATTATTGTCAAATTATTCTAGAAAATAAATATCATTTATGGTATCAAACTGTCAAAATACTATTAGGATGTATTATTTAAATTTGTCCTAAAATACAATTTTTTAATAAACAGTGAAAAACACTTCTTTTATATTGAAAACTATTTTATTTATAAGGGAAAAATTCTTTTTCAAATATTTTAAAAGTATAGAATGTCTAGTATTATTTAAAATTATAATATTATTTTTTATATGTATTTTAAATTTGAATTTAGTTTAGAATATTTTTATGTTAAAAATTAATTTTTGGGGAAAGCATTTTTTGAATTCCATTTTTTTGTTATTACTTTAATATAAATTATTGCACATATTTGTTTGTAATTATTAAAAATAAAATAAAAATTTGATATAAATTCTCCAAAATTTATAATATTATACCCCATAAATTTTGATTATAAAAATAAAAAACATAATATATTTTACATACACTGTTGACGGAAAATCATTTAATTAAGGGTAAAAATAATGTTACAAATATTACCAAATAACCAAAACACTTGACCCAATATTATTGAATGAGTAGTTTTATACAATATTCTTTCATGGGATAAATTTATTACCATTTAGATCCACATAGTTAACATTATGTCTTTTATAGTATTTTATTTTAGGAAAATTTGAACTTGTATCTTTATTTTCATTAATAAATATATCATTTCTATTATGTAGTCATCCATTATCTATGTCTAAAATAATATTATTTCAAAAGATAATTGTTTTTCATCATAAATATTGTTTATTTTTAATTTTTTCATAAATAAATAATTACCCTAATTTCATTCACAATAATACGGTAATAATTATTTAATTAATTGAATAATCAATAAATTTATTTTCTTTAAATAACTATAACCAATAAATTAAGACTACACAAAAATATTTTTTATTTTTTGAATAATTAATGTCTATAATGATTAATGATTCTTTTCTATGACAATATTTCCCATTAAAAAGTTGTTATAACTCATATATTATTTTATATATTTAAAACTCAATGATGTGATCCTCTTGTTTTAAATAGTTATAATATCTTCAGCCTGGGGTAATCGATATGATATTTAGATTATATATTTTGTGTTGATGTTTAAATTACTTCTATACATAATAGAAATTTATATTTATCTTTTTTTTAATAATATTGTACAATAAATATTTACCTTATGAAGATGAAGTAATTATTCAATTAATGGAAATAAAAAGTAAATAATACTAAAAATATTAAATGTTATGTAATTTCATTTTAATATGTTTCTCAATGAAAATTATAGATGAAAAGGAATTTCTATATATGAATTCAAATTCATGTATTATATATATATATTGTTATATTGATTTTCATAATTTCAATGTAACAAATAGTGTCAAAATTTAAAATAATGATATTTTAGGTATAAATTACTGTACCTAATTATAAAAAATTCATAAAATAATAAAATAATTATGATTATGGTATTATTTATTATAAAATATAAATCATTATATATTTATATTATATTTATAAGTATTTGGATCATGAACTGGATTATTATATTTTAATATCTTATGAAATTCCTATTGTTCCCCTGACCTCTCTTATAAATATGGACCCCTTATTCTCAATACATGAAATTTACAAATAACTAGGTTATCCATTATCTTGTGTAAAAATATCCTAGAAACCCAACATTAATTTTATTGGAATATTTATTGGAATAACAACATCCTTAGTGGCCTTAGGTTGTTAATAAAAATAGTTTGTCTTAAGATGATATATCATTTTTAATCAAGATTATCTATTATTGATTATTCACCTACAAAAATCAAACCTTACTCATCCATGATAATATAATAAATAATGTATCCTCTAATTAATTTGATATTATTATGTTAGTGTCATTACTTAAATCAATATCAACATCATTTATATTGGATAAAAATTTATTATTAATGTGTATAGTGAATTATCGCATTGTGAATCGATATAAGTTTGTTCCATCATTGTCACATAAGAATTGATATTATTATCTAATTATATTTTATATATATTATAATCATGAAATATTTATCATTACTAAATGATAATGTATCATTTTACTTCATTTTTTCTAAGCATAGAAAATGATAATGTCATTCATGCATACATGTGAATTATCACATCCATGAAGTGCTGAGATTCATCTTTAATCACCAAATGACATTGATAATACATATAAGATTATTTTAATTATTATAATTATATTTATTATATTATTAGTATTATAGAAATGTAAATTATTGTTTAATTCTTTCAATAATGATAAATGAAAAATGAAAACAATACTTGTGCATACGTATGCCATACTGCATCCATTAATGTTACACAATTCATTTTTCATAATAATATAAATAGTATTAATTTCAAATAATAATTTGTAAATAATAATGATAATTATTTAGTTAATATTATACTAGATGTTATGGAATAATTTTCACTTTGACTGAGACATCATGCCAATGTTGTTTTTGACAAAAATATTGATTACCATCAACATGTTAGATGTTAACATAAATAATTAAGTAATTTTTATAACATTGGAATTAGTTAAATTAAAGGAATAAAAAATTGAAAATGGTTCTCAATAATGTATTTATATATAATTTATTTATTACTCTTTATGATAAATAATGTTTGGGATGTTTCAGACTTAGGGTAAGGGATTCATTAAAATAAATCATTGTTTTAAAAGTTTTAATGATTTATCAGTATAAATCATTTAATTTTTTTTAAAATCATTTCGATGAATATTTGTATTTTAAAATTAATTTCTTATAAAGGTAATTTTCTATTTTCTATTTCATTTTAAAAAAACCATTTTTTATTATTTATTTAAAGGATATTATTTTAAAAATTCCCTTTTAGAGTTACTCTTTGAGTCCTTTATAAAAATTAAAATGATATTGTTTTTAACATATATGGAATGAAATGAATTTCCCACTCAAATGATAAATTAATGATATGAGGAATCCGTTAATTATTTAAATTTTTATTTCCCAAGTAATTTTTTCCCGTTATAAGGGAATCAATTTTCTACAAAATATGTTTTTTTAAAAGTAAGAGGTTATTTTCCATTAGAAAGTTTTAAATGCATTCATTCATGTTTAGTTACATTTATATGGTGCTGGAAAATTATTTATGATGATTGTTTGTGATATTTTAAAAATATATGTTGTGGTTTTATGATAAATAAAGGATGGGCGGTTATGTTATTAATAATAGACTACTGGTTCAATGATAAACCAATAGTGTGTTGTTATATTGACCTCTAATTAACTAGGTACTCCATATTTTGTGTTTGGTCATACTAGATACTCCATATGATGGATTTATATAGTAAAATTATGTCTCAAGAAACAGATTTTACTATTATATTATTTCTAATGAGATTTCATGGAAATCAATAAAATTCAAAAAGGTAAGATAAAAATTATTTTCAAAGGATTTACCCTTTGGGTTTGAAAATTTACATATTAAAAAATAATTTTTGTGGATTTTATTATACTAAAAGATAAATTTTATTTAGTCTCTTATCGAAGATTTTTTTCATCATCCCATGCTTGAAAAATAATTTCATAGGGAATAATCAAGAGTTTGGAAATTTAAGATATAAAGATAAATGTGTAATGATTTTTCAAAAAGTGATACAATGGTTTATATTAAATAACATTTTTAATGTATAAATGAAAATTAATTATATGCATAAACTTTTAATTTATGGACTTAATATTTAATTAGTTTTCCAAATCCTCTAAAATAGTATTCTTAAATGATCATGAAGAAAATATTTTGAAATCATTTTTAAAAATAGATATTAACTATATTCTTCAAGGTTGGGATATTAATGTTGGTATCTGAGTAAGGAATACATTTTTTACGAGGTTTGGTTATGTTAATGTGTGGTATTTTTTATAGTTATAGATATCATCAGGTGTTTTCAATTTTATGGTTTACTATATGATAAATGACTTATGAACACATTTTGAGTCTTTGTGTTAGGAAATTTTAATGTGAATGATAATATTTATTCAAAAAATTTATTTTTGAGATTATTACGGCATAAAAATTGAAAACTATGAGATACATTTTGAGGTTAAAACGTTTATATAATGTTTCATAAACTATGGTAACTTTTTATGATATTTCTCAAATTTTAATTTAGGTTATAAAATTTATTATTTAATGAAAAAGGGAAACCCATAGTTCTAGAGAAAACGTGACATATCCCACGTGGTCGTGAGTTTTGAGCCCATAAACAAAGGTTTACAAGATTTAATTTCCATCCACTAGCCTATATGTTGTCCTAGATTATGTTAAATAGTTCTCATAATTTATAATATATAATGGATAATGGCTATATTGACTTTCATAACATATGTTTTATCAAATAAGAAACCGTGGGATTGGAAATGACTTGATTAATATGTGATTACTATAATTTTAGAATAGGTTAATTATTTTGAGAAATATATATATGACTATGTTAAATATAAAACTCTAGTATTTTTATGAAAAATTATTAAATTATAATTTGTAACAATATTTAAATTTTATGTAGATTTGTATGGATTAAAATTATTTATGGATATGGTTAGAATATATTGGAGATTGTTTTATATATGAAATTAAATTTCAGTATGATACATTAAATGTGATTGATTTTATTTTTAGATAAATTTCCAAAACTTATATTCAACAAATATATGATCAAATAAATCTAAATTTTGTGTTTAAATTATTGCATATAATATTTATTAGGAAATTTATTTATTGAATGATCTATATAAAACATTATGCATTATTATTTACATTTGGGGATTAAATCAGGATTCCATCAAAAATTGGTTATTATTTTTTTTAAAAAAAATTAATCATATACTAAGCATTTTGGTTCTGGTTACTTATTTGAGAAATGATAAATATAAATTTAATATTTAATGGATTATGAAATTTTGTATATATTTTTCTCGTGCTCCGAGCATAAAAAATTCATACTCAGTGTTTAGAGAAGAAGATGTGTTACTTATTGAAATTTATTACCTGATAATATTATTTCAATAAAGTATGTGTAATTCTTAATGATGGTAATAAATATATAAATGAGATTCCTCAACTATAAAAAGAGTATCATGAAACAAAAATTTAATCATTTAAATTTATTCTAAAAAATCAATAACCTTTAAGCCCATCGTAGATTTATGTTTTTTAGTTGTTTAAAATCTCAAAAACATGATCTATGTCAATCATTATTAGTTTGTGAGATTTATTTTTCTTCTTCAGTTTCATTATTTCATATATGGAAACCAGATATTGGTTACGTATGCTTTTTGTCATATTTTCATTTCTCTCTTATCAATTGGAAGTTTTAACAAAGAGTTTTTACTATGTGGGAATTCAAAAATGATTATCTGAAATATTTATCCTATATTTTTCGATCCCAAATTGAAATTTTGTTTATGAAATATATTAAATATAGATATAATTTAATATCATGAGTTTTTAAAAGTAAATACAATGTTCGATTACATATATTATTTGACAATCGATCTTAATCAAACTAATATATATTATTATTTCAATTTAACTATTATATGCTAGATATTAACTTAAAATTTACTAATATTGAACAATGATTTGTGAAATAAATATAAATATCCAACAATATATTAATGTATTTCTAAATCATTAAAAGATATATAAAAAATAATGTCATTTTTTATTCATAAATAAGTTTCCTTCACAAATTTTTTGTCTTTGTTTTTAATATAATATTTTAATTAATTTCTTTTTTTATATAAGTAACTTCAAAAAATTATTATCATTTTTGGTTTTGTAATGTAATAAAAATATTTGGATGAGTTTTCAGAATTTTTTAAAAATAATAAAATTTCAAGGAATAGTGGTTAATAATGTTCTCATTTTGGGAATTGTATTTAAAATATTTGTTTAATTATTTTTAGAGTTATATTAGTTAATTATAAAAATATATAATCAAATTGTTATATTCAAATGTAATTAATATTTTATATTATTATAAAAACATTTTATAATTATGAATTATTTTTTTCGAAAAAAGAGGGTTTTCGATGCATTTTAAAGGATTATATTAAAAATAAATTAATCCAATACTATGTATTTTTTTATTATTTTTTAATATATTTATAATCATATAGTAAAAATATATTTAATAGTTTGATTTTATTTTTGGAGAATATTAATATAAATCCTAGTAATTTTTATTACAACAGTTAAGGTTAAATCGAATAATTAAGGGAATATATAATATTATAAATATAACCAAAGTACACTAAAATTATCCTATTATTGTTTTATGGGAATATTTTGACCAAATTTATCGATGGTTTTAATTTATGACCTTTATAAACAACATTTTTGACAATAAGTCCCTTATATAACTTTGTTTTTTGAAAATTCAAGCTTATCATACTATTGTTTATAATATGTATAACATCATTAATATGTGGTCATCTAAAAGTAATACTAAAGAATATGTTGTTTTCTTGAAATGCAATACATTTATATTCATCATGGTAATTTATTATTAATTTTTAATAAATAAATAATTACCATAATGGATTTTAAAATTACATTTTAAATATTATTTAATTAACATTAAAATAAAGAAAAGATTATAATTAAAATATTAAGAACCATTGAATTACATAAAAGAAATTATAAATTTATTATATGATTTAATTTTTTTCAACAGTAATTTATTTATTTTCCTTATGATCATTTATTCTATTATTTAGTTGTTATTTCTCTAATTATATTAAATTTAATTAAATGTCAAACATATCCTACTATTGTATCCAATAATTATATTATTTTATTGTATGATTTAATTCAAAAATTTGAACAAATATAAACTATATTTGGAGGTCTAAATTTTTTATAATTATTTTTAATTTAATTTTAATTTTTTAGAAACTTATTTGATAAAATAATACACATTTATGATTAAGTAATTATTAAATTATTGGAAAATTAAAATAAATTATATTAATGATAAATGAATTAAAATATTTTGAATTAATTTTTCTTAGCCAAAAAATAATATTCATATGAAATATTAGGGATGTATGAAACATAATTTTATAAATATTTTTTTTTCATGATATTCATAATGTCAATGTAATATATAGTTAGAAAATTGACATTTACATTATTTCATGAATATAGTGTATCATTAAATGATTTAAAATCAATAAAATATTATTAATAAATTACTATTTGGATATAATATGGTCTACTATTTCATTCCAAATTAGTATATATTCCATTCTATGTATTTTTTTCCATAATAGACTTATTATAGATTAATACAATAATATGTTCATAATGTGCCCCTCACTTATCTTATAAAAAAGAGCCTCTTCTTCTCAATCAATTTCAGATTAAAAGAAATTGTATAATCCATATTAAAAAAATGAACTCCTTGAAACCCTCACATTATTCTAGAGGAACTCATTTAGGTAGAACACAATCCTATGTTGACTTATGGTGTTATGAAATTTTTTTCTTAATAAGATGTATATTTTTTCATCAAGATTTTATGTTTCGGTTTATTCTTACGCATCCATAATAATGTCCTCAACCATGATAACTTATTAATTCGATTATAGTCAATATAATGAGTTTTTATTATCTATGTATCATAAACAATATCATTCTCCACTTCTATCATATGGTAAAAGAATTTATCATTCATGTGTACAGAAAAAATATGCCTTTTAAAACCAGTAAAATTGATTTTCCAACAATAGATGTAATGACTATTTATAATGATGTAATTAATTTTATTATATGATATTCATGAAATATTAATAATTTTTAAAAGATTATATATCATTTATTTTGGTATACATACATTCATAGAATATTGACGATTTTATTTGTGAGTATGTGTTAATTATCACCTCCATGAAGTGATGTGAATCATTTTTCAACACCACATCAAATAGATGATACATAAAAATATTTTTTTTATTATTAATATGATATTTATTATATTATTATAATTATATATATATAAAATTAAACATATCTTCTTTCCATATGTACCATTGAGAAATGAAAATGATACTCTTAAATTCATATGACCTACCTTCTTCATGATAGTAATGTAGTTCATTTTGAATAACCATATATTGTGGATGGATTTAAATGAACAATATAAATATATATATTAATTATCATTTTATCTTAAATGTTATTTTCATATTATTTAATCATTAAATATTTTACTAGAGACATTATACCAATGTCATATTTGTCTCATGTAATTTATAATGTGAAAAAATTTGTTTTGAAATTAAATAATTATGGAAATGTTTTCACATGGTGTAAAGTGAACTAAAATAAATAATAAAATTGGTAAATTTACTGAATAAACTTAATTATTATCCTTGTTTTAACATTCATTATGATAATTCTTGAATGTGACGAGTCATACAAAAGGAAAGGGGTTATATAAAAAAATTTATTTTAAATATATTAAATAATAAAAATTCCCATTCAACTACATGAATTTATAATTACATTGATGAATTTATATATATCAAAAGATTTTTTATGAAGTCAATTTTCAAACAAATGTCTTTATTTTTAAAAAATTATTATTTTGTTGAATTATGTAAGTGAAATTATTTAAACATATTCTTTTAAATTTCATCTTTCATCTCTTTTTATAAAATTTAAAAGTAATGTTTTCTAACTATATGGAATGTAAAAAAATTTATCATCACATGAAATAGTAATTATTAGATGAATCCTTTAAATTTGACATGATTATTTTCATTGTAATGTTTTTCTATTCTAATTGTGTAGATTTGGTAAAAATAATTTATTTTCAAAATGAAAATGATATTTTCATTTAGAAAATTTTTATGAGGGAAGTTGTTGTTTATCATTTTGATGTTGTCATAAATAATTTTTAATGATTATGGGAGGTAATCATATAAATAAATTACTGGTGTTTCCCTTTTAAACCAAATTCGGGTTTCCACATTATTAACCAATGATGGGTTATTATGTGATATACTAAAGAAGATTGATTGTGTTATAACCTCCAATAAATTGCGTACTCCCGGGTTGTAGGTTAGACATATTAGATAATTTATATTTAATGGATATATGTAGAAATTAATCCATAGGATTCCAACGTAACTCTTATTCGTTCTAATTAGATTTGAAGAAAATAATTTGATTTAAAGAATACAATATATTGATCATTTTGTATAGATAATCCCTATTTAGTGTAAAACCTATGTTTTAATGAAATTTTATTATGGGTTATCAATTTAATTGCAATATCACTTCATTATGGTCTCTTAATGATTTTTTTGCTTATTTGTTGTTTTAGATTGTTTCTTACAGGGTTCATGGTTTATGTGGGACAACAAATAAATCAATTCAAATTTGTGAATATTTTTCTTAATGAGAATTTTTTAAATTTAATAAATTTTTGTTTTATGTGCAATGAATACTATGCATATGTTTACACTTATAATATATAGGTTCATGATGTAATAATTTTTCCAAATTCACTAATAATACAAACAAAAATGTATTATGGGTATTTAAGTGATTTATAGTTTTTGAAATACCTAAAATATGTATTGATTAAGGTTTTCTCCTTACTCTTTTATTTTTTTAAAATATGAATTTTAATTTTCATAGGTATTAAAAATCTAGAATAATTTAGAGTTATTAAATAGCCAATAGTCGTTCACACATATATTTTCATTGTTTTACTAATTATCCTTTGAAAGGTATTCTCAAAGAGAACCATCATAAAATTCATAAGATAAATGGAATTATTATTCATTGGGATTATTGAAATTAAATTTGAATTTATACCATAAGGGATTAATTGTGTGTAAAATAATTAAAATGTATCATTAATACAGTTATTTTGAAATTATATCATTGGATAATGATAAACATGATTCTAAATCCATTTGGACTCATATAATAGTGAAAAACCATGTTGATAAAAGTAATTTTACGTTAAAAATCTAATGTTACCTTAATTTGGATTCTATTATGGTTTTTATCAATAAAATATTATATTGTTTCATTTATATTTGGCCTGAGATCAAAAAATTATTAACTATAATGTATTATAGAGTAACCAATTATTTAATTAGATATATTAGTTGTATAAAAATAAGTACAATCATTAAAATATAATATAATAAATCATTTCATGAACATTGTAATCTTTTAAAGATAGTTAATGAAAATTGAGTTTCTATTATCACATTGGAATGTCCTGAGATATTAGTAGTTTCTCCATATCATAATATTTTTTTCTAATAGGATATCAAGAATCAAATTTAGATAAAATTTCTAATGATATTATTAGTCCTTGTATGGATATATTCCATAAGAATAAATAATATATAATACATCTCCCATAACGTAATTATCAAAAACAATGAAAATGAATCATTTATCTATTCATAAATATAAGATATAATATTTTAATAAATCTATTAATGACTTTAAGGGGACTTTGGTTACACTTAGTGTTACAACCCCCAATAAAAAATTAATCAAAACCGATTCTTATAATAATGAATGTCTTAAATTTTAGTTTTAAGAGAGATTATGTCAC
Organism: Viscum album; assembly: GCA_963277665.1. Taxonomy (NCBI): domain Eukaryota; kingdom Viridiplantae; phylum Streptophyta; class Magnoliopsida; order Santalales; family Viscaceae; genus Viscum; species Viscum album. Next base: position 1,614,721,364 of record OY728137.1, on the reverse strand, counting down.
GTAATTTACCCAAGAAGAAATAATAAGATGAATGTTGTTATAATTGAGTCATGTAAGAGTAAAACCAAATACATCAATAGGTATAATACACACATCAAGGTGATTAATACATCTTTGAATTTATCATTTCATACAATCAATGAATATTTACCTACCCCATGTAAAATAATATTAAATTATTATCTAATCAACATGGTTATATTTTGCAATAGAAATTTATAATTTATATGAGTAAATCATGGTGAAAAGGGGTTATGTTTTTTTACTTAGACCAATGTATGTTGTTAAAATAACAAATATAGATATTAATATGATTAAAAATATTATAAAACATTCTAACTTTATTACATAAGTGAATTATAACTATATATAATGTTATAACATCTTTATAGGGGGTGGAAAGGATATTTTACTCAATAGGACAATTATTTAATCATAACGAATGCTATTAAACAATAAATTAATTTATAAAATTACATGCTTCTACCAAATGTTTTTTACACAATACATTAACAATGATTATAGGATACATGATAGAATATAATATGGGACCAATTCAATACATTATAATTATAATAAATCATTCTATATTCAACGATTGTAAAGAACAATAACTTAATAAAAAAAGAATGTATCTTAGGACTATGGATGTGTGAGCATTTTAAATCCCATTATTACTTAATAAAATTATAACCATTTATGTTTTGAGATGGACCTTTTGATTTATCTCTTTCAAGTTAGAATTCCTCTTGTCCTTTAAGATCCTAATCTTTTTCAACTACCCATTCTAAAATAGAATAATCCAATGTGGGTGAGATGATAATTTTTATGTATTAATTATATAATTGAAAATATTTTTTATTTGTTTTTCCTTAATAAATGTTACAATTATAGGAGAATGAAACCCAATTTTTTTTTCTAATATGTTATTTGAGAAAATATCCATTGTTTTCTCTAGTTTCAATATTTTTGTACCTATGCCTTCTTAGATTAATCCCTACTAATTTTTCAAGGTTATCGTTAAATAATTCCATCATCATCTATATTTCCATTATCAGCAATAGTTTGGTATTCATAATATCACTGTCATTATCATTCAAATCCTCCTTTTTATATTTTTATGACATGATCTTATTTATCAGAATAGTGATACTTATAAATACTAGATTAGGGTAATTATGATCTATATCTAAATATTTATCAAACCATCTCCCATATCAAATCATTACTGAGATTTTTATTAAAAACTCTGTAACATTATATTAATTATCAGAAATATAATAATATTTATTAATTATCCATTTCGGAAATCAAAATTCTATAATATTTTACCATTCAGTATGTCATGTTCCTTGAAAATTAATAAGACAATAATATTATTGGATATTCATTAGTTTACCCCCTCATGTATTGTTATTTTTCAATCACAAAAAAACATTGGTAACCTCAAAAATTAAAATTTTATATTTATATTATAATAATGAGTATAACAAAACACAATATCACTAATATTATTATATTTATCCACTTACACTATAATAAATTCAACGAGGCTGAACATTGCTTCCTTGATCCCAATGTCCATTTTATTGGTGTATTGATGTTTGAGGGCATCTATATTATAATCATTTATTTAAAATAAAAATATTATGAGAAAAAAAATATTCACCCATGGATGAGAATAAAAAATTTAAAATACATAGGTTTGAAATGAGTGTCCCATTCATGAATGTGAAGGATTCTAGAAGGGACCTATGCATGTATTTACAAATTGTTGTATGGATATCTAATAGGAAGGATGCAAATTTCAATAGTAATAAGATCCCAGTTTTAAAAAACAAAATATTTGATATTCAATGTAAGATGCCCTTAATTATTAATGGATTATCATCACATGGAAATTAAAACCTTGAAATAATTGATTATATAAAATTATGTACCCTTTCAACAATTAGAATCCAATTATAATAAACATGAGTGGTATTTCATTCATAATATTTCCTATGGTTTAATATTACACAACCAAAGAAAAATATATTTTATTATATTCATTGATAATATTCACATCTTATTGATGTCATATTGACTCATTTACATGATAAAATAATGGAAACAAATTCTTTATAATAAATAAAAAATAAAATATATTCCATTAAAAATTAATTTATGTATTTTTTGATTGATATCCAACTTGTTCCCTAATGTATCCTTATTCTAGTAGAAGTAAACAATGGTTCCGTATACAAATTCTCTATGACACACTAGGATTATTAAATCATATAACTACCCAAACTGGCCAAGATTCAGTATAAACATTCTTGAAACACATCAAGGACCATATATAGATTATAAATAATCTATCAATAACAATAACCTCTTATAAAATATACTATTGTAATATAATTTTTTTATAAATTTAATAAAATGATTACTTCATTACAATTATAATGAACCTATATTTTGGTAATATAATTCATAGAAATAAAATAACTAAAATTACAAAATAATAATATGAATATAGTGATTATATATACATATATTTGATTCAAAGGAAATAGATATTTACTTCTATTAATTATTATTTCAAAATTCAAATGTAGTTTAATTAATAAAAACCACATTTGTTATGACTTATCCAAACTATCATATCTCAAAATGAATTTTATATTTCAGTTAATAAATATGATTTCATTATTGATGATATAAATTATTAATAATATTGTTTATAGGGATCATTACTCAATTTCAGAGATAAGAATTCCAAATTAAACATATAACATGTGGAATGACAATGTTTAATAAAATTTTTATTACATCTTATGCTAAAGATTTTTTGTGATATCATTATGATAAAATGATTCAATTTCATATGATTTACCTACACTTGATGTCCTATATCATATATTCCATATTTTATATATATCATTTAGCTACATAAAATATATAATATTAGAACCATAACACTTCTAGATTAGCACATAGTGGGGACAATCAATTTATTCATAATGTGAAAAATAATATAGGATAATTATCACAAAAATAATACAAATAATAACACTGAACATGTGATATGATATTTAAAATATTCAAATAATTAGAATGAATTTCTATTAAATGTACATAGTATTCAGTTTTATATAACCAAATATAACAGAGAATGTGTTATTTCCTAAAACAGAATCCACTGAGCGAGGCCCTAAGCTGGTGGGTAACATGGCCTCATGAAAACATCCTCATATGCTAAGATTGATAACTCGTATAATATATAAAATGATGGTTATTGGTGATATTATATCTTGAATTGTTAGAGTAGACTAGAGATAAAAATAAATAAAGGGAAATAACATAATTTTAATTGAAACGATAGCATAATAATAAAAATTAAAATGAACTACAATTTAAGTTAATAATATGAAAAATAGTATTAAAAATAATTCTATTGGTATACTCACATACATAATTATATCCTGGATTGAAAATGTACAAATGTGGGGATACATGGAATATTATGTATAAGAATATAGAACATCTGATAAAAAGGGTAAAAACAACAATACATATCCACTCAAATCATAAACATATAATTGGTCCGCTAATCCCATGATATGATGTAAAATGTATATTAGGTCATGCATCCATGATTGAGCACATTCTGTTTTCCATACTTTTGTCCTAAATATTTGTTTGGGTAACAATAAATGACCTAAATATGGTGTGTGGTAAACATATTAGTACACCAACAATAGTGATTATAATAATCCATATTTTTTGTATGTCATAGTATTGTACATTCATAACAACCAATAAATTTTTTTCAAAGACATAAATTGGTCAACACAGGTAACCGAAGGATTCCTGGATAACATGACAATGTCTATCATTGATCACTAGATCATTGATCTGAGTCTAGCTAGTGCATAAATTATTATGTGAATATATAAAATATGTATTGATGTATTTACATAGTATTTTTGTTGAAAAACATATCCATATACAAAAATAAATTTTTCCGGCATGACCCATGTTGTAACTCTAAAATCCATCCATATAAAAATGATATATAAGCTCTAAAAATGTTATAATACTTCAACCTCATAGTTATTTTATATATCAATCCCATCACATGAGATTGTTATATGAGTTTCCATTCCTTATACCCAATTCAATGGAACATAAACAATTATTACCAACATTCATATAAATGGAACAATTCACAATGTGCAACAACAAATATATGGGAGAAAGAAACAACATTCTCAAAAAGACCCATATCCATTGTCCAATGACTGAAATCGATGAATTTATTATTATTATAATAATTCATATACATTTATTTAATTTCATCTATTTATCGGTGATTTTTTTTATACAATTCATCATATATTAATAAAAATAATCATGGTATTGAAACTCACTTCTAATTAATTAAATTAAACCATATATTTTATAAATAAATGATAAAAATTAGGACAGGGAAAATTATATTGGTGGTGGGTTTATATGTAAAACATTTATGTAAAATAAGTATTTTAATTCAAAAAATTCAAATCACAAGAAAAAAATAATGTAGGAGTAAGTAAGTAGTCAAAGGAATCTCTATGTTGCATCTCTACAGGGTTCAATTAATTTATAATGGAAAAAAATTAGGCATCATGTAGAAGAGTAAAACATGTAGGATAATGGAGAAAACTATAAAACACCATATATTTTATGTAAAAATACTATAATGACACCTCATATTCAATGACTCATCCTCGTCAAGAATTAACATCCAATTTGAAGTAAAAAAATGAATAAATAAGAATAAAAAATTTCATTAGAAATGGGACATAATACTTCTCAAAAAAATATTTTATAATTTTGATATAATAATTTTAAGAACCTGGACCTTCTCTTCAGGTATGTTTTCCTTTTCTGGTTGTTTTTGGTAAAAAGTGGAGTATTTGGAAATTTTCTAAGTACACGACATGTACTTTCTGAGTATACACCATGTAATTTTTTGCAGTACAAGGCCGTGTGATGGCCATGTCCGGGCCACACACACATTGTGTAGGGGTGATGTGGATCCCACTTAATGCGGTGTACAGAAAAGCCTAGTACACACCGTGTACTCTAAAAGTACACTCCGTGTACTTTCTTTTATTTTCATTAAACAGACTATGGTCATTACTTAACCTCGAATACGTCTTCTTCTCTAAATTCCTCGACCGAGAGCTATGATACGACCACCGATCTTCTCCGAGCCACCGATATGTCACCTGCTGTCTGAATCGAATGCCGTTAGTTGCAATAGAATCACAGCGGTGAGTTCATGGATCCTCTTTGGCCATGTTTCCTGATTCTGTTTCTTATAAGAATTATCTTAGGTTGAACATTTTAGATGTTTTTGTAGATCTACACCATTCTAGGCCAATTCATAGGACGATGTTCAAGTATATTGATCTTCTAGGATCGAGGTAGGGGGTTTGTTTCCCTACGTTGAATGTCTTTGAGTTTTTGTGCAAAAAGTGCCGGATTCTCTTGTATCTTGTATCTTGGGCTAGGTTTTTGAACCTTTATTATTATCTGCCTTAGATTTATTGTATGGTTGAGGTTATTAGATGATTAATGATTTCTTGTTAGCATATCTAGGATCACCCCATGGGTGTTTCCCCTTGTTTTGGATGGTTACCGCTGTTTGGCCTAGGTTTCCAGTGAGGCATACCTTGTTACATTGATTGCCAACCTTGAGATATTTTATTGCATGTATTGCCTGCTTTTTATATGCTTTGGATTCATTGTAGATATCAGCCAGGTAGTTGTTGATCTTACTTTGGTCTGCTGACAGTCGATTACGCACGACTATACTGCTCAGGGTTGTGTGAACCTGGTGCGGTAGAATAAATAGGGATTTGACGGTTAAGGGCTTACCTAGAGAGTTTGTTATAAATTAGTATCATTCACATGGCCTATGATAATTGGACTTTGTGATTCATCAGAGTGTCCTTAGTTACATATCGATACTATAGGGGGAATTAGACGTAAGTGCTTCCTTAAAGAGTCTATAGCTTTCATTGAAAGACCGTAGAGGAATTGACGATGAGTACTTCCCGGAGTGTTTATGCCTTGTTTGATTAAGTGACTATAGGGGTTTTCCATTATGAGCCTCCCAGAGAGTCAGTGTGAATATTTTTTGGTTGGTTGTGACAAGTCCACCAAGCCAAGGAATAAGCTTGTGTTTTGTACTGCTTGTAATTTAGGTAGTCTGCTGAGATACCTGTTGTGTTACTTTATATGATTTTGGAATATATAGCTATTTCTATATTCCTTGGGTGATAATTAAATGACTGAATTAAATTACTAATTAAATGTGCATGGAGATTTATAGTATTGTTTACTTAGTGTAATCCTGTTTCTCTACTACATTTATTTCATTTACTTTTGCTAAATTTCTCACTGACAGTAGGGCACAGATCTTGTGTTGATTGCCTACTGAGATTATTCCCACACCTAGTTTGGGTCTTGCTTTTCTGACCAAATGAGGTATATGGTTGTAGTTGTGGATAGGTATTGTGGACCTTCTACTTCTGGTACATGATTGCTGGTTGGAGCTGGAGATCATAGAACTGATCCTAGGCTTGCGTTGCTGCTGGAGTTGCTGTTTACATTTAGTACTTTATTATCATTAGTATTTTAGAATGTTGTTGTGTTTGCTGCCTTCCTTAGATACTTGTACCTGCTGCATCATTTTCACATTATTATTTTATACATTGCTTCTACTGTTTAGTTTCAATTATTGTATGTTGTTTACTACTTATGCTATTGACTTTTATTTCTTTTTCTCTTTATACCTTACCAAATGAGGTCATAGTTTCCCCAATGTCTCACCAAGGCCCTCGCTGCTAGTCGACAACCTCTGGCATTTGGGGAAATGCGATTGAGGTCATTTGGAGAACCGGGCATGGGGCACCAGTTGAGTGGCTCCAAATTCAGGTCGTTACAAAGTGGTATCAGAGGAGTTATTTCTTTTTCTATTGAATTATTGTTTAGCGACATTAGATAGGGATAGGTTAAAATAGGTAAATGGTAAATATTTGTTCCCGGGAGTTCTAGAACCCGTGTATAGGGAAAAAGTCATATTACCTCGTATATTACAATTTTCGAGTTTAGAAAATATTATAGTTTACTTGATTTCACTGTTGGGTGGTGCACTTGTTTTCTATTGTTACTGCTTATATGATTATGGTTCTATTTTGTTGCAACGTGATGAGATGAGGGTATTCCATATCATGCATCATATAGGAACTTGTTAGAAAACCACATGTAATGCATTTTTCCATGCTATCTAGGTTGAATAAGAATTTTCATGATGTTGTCATAGAATTTGTGATAGACGATGCATGCTGTTGTGATAGAATACCTGCTATGTTGATAGGGTATCATTTGTTTAGTGATTTTTTTTCATGGATGCCAAACATTGGTCTTAGAGGTGTTATGGGCCCTCAAGGATTAGAATTTGGTGGCTCATTAGTTGTTATACTATTTACTTGTTATATGCATGGTTATGATGCCAAGCTGTGATTCGCAGGGAGTATGGGCCCCCATGAATCAGAATTTGGCACCTTAATGCTTGTTTTTCTATGTTTTTGGGGCTCCGATGCAGTTTTGAGGCCATTTTTTTCGAAAAACCCAGAATACACAACTTTTAAATCATGAATACACACCGTGTAGTTTTTAGTCATGTCACTGACAGTGTGGATAGGGACACGAGGTTGTGAATGTTCTTGTAAGAACACGTCGTGTACTAGTTTACACGCCATGTAATATGACTTGGGTATCCGGCCTTGTCATGAACAATACAAGATGGGGTTTCCTTCAAGCACACGCTGTGTCTGTCAGGAACACGCCGTGTAGGGTCGACCATCTGTCAGGTCGTGTCACTAACAACACGGGCCAGGTAAGTCTTGTCTACTACACGCTGTGTTGTCCTTCAACATGCCGTGTAGTTTTTTCATAGAGGAGACGTGTTACCTAGTCGTGTAGCTGAATATATGGTTTAGAAAATCCACAGGGAAACACGCTGTGTACCATGTTGACATGCCATGTAGCAGTGCTCCGTGTACAAGTCCGTGTGGCTAACGACACGAACATGGGAAAAATATTATGGAGACACCGTGTAATTGGACAAACACACCGTGTAGTTTCCTGTTGGGACAGTCCATGTTCCTTGCTGTGTGGGAGTAATCGGGAAGAATGAAAAAGGGGTTAGTACACGTCGTGTAGTTTGAGAACATGTCGTGTATTCGGGTGGTTTACACAACCATGTATGGCCAAGGTACACGCCCAGGGTAGAATTTATGGAAAACACACCATGTAGTGTTACTAACATGACTTGTAGTCATGTTTTTCTAGAATTATAATGTTTTCCCATCCTGCTCCATTTTTCTCTCTTATGTTGCAACTGTGTTCGTTTTAATAAAGGTGTACCTATGATCTTGCGGACTCATGGCACCCGGACGTCCTCCTGTTGCACGTCAGGAACCAGGCACTAACCGTACGCTTGATATAACAGATCAGGGACTACCAGTAGTTTCGTCTATCATTCCAAATAGGTAACCTATAGTGATTCCATACACTGGTGATGAGGCTCAGTTCAAAGAGGGTTTCATGAGATTCAGGCAGAACTTCCAGGGATCTGAGCATCCTGCCCATATATGGCATAGCTGACGCAGGGTTTTCAGCAGCAGCATCCTCCAACGTTCACAAGGGATGGAGGACTACTGGATGTAGAGTCGTGGCTAAAATCCATGATATCCATCTTTGAGAACCTAGAGATACCTCCTGATAATAGAGTAAAGATTGAAACTTATATGTTGTGAGATTCCGCCAGGAGATGGTGGGATGTGGTTTCGCAGGCAGGGCACAAACAAACCATGGCTTGGGACGAGTTTCAGCATAACTTCTACGACTACTTCTACCCAGTAACGCTGAGGGCTGACAGAGCCAGAGTGTTCATAAACCTGATCAAGGTACTCTCTTAGTTATGGAGTATTCCCCTCGCTTCACAGAGTTACGACATTTCCCTTCCGTTCTGGGGATTGACGAGCTGGTTTTAGTGAGGAAGTTTGAGGAAGGCCTCAGGCCGGACATCAGGTTGCAGGTGAACGTCTTTCAGTTGACTTTTATTACTCTGATAGTAAACTAGGAACTTATCACATTGAGAAACCGGAGAGAGACTGAAGCTGTGGACCAGGGAGGTTCAGCTTCCAGGGCAGATTCTTTTCATGTAGACAACAGGAAGGACCACTGAGAGTCTACATGAGGTGACTCGAGGAAGCGAGGTATTCCTTCAGGTAGACGATATCTTCCTTCCAGCAACCAAGTGGTGTGCTATTAGTGTGGAAAAAAGGGCATAAGAAGCCTCAGTTCAAGAAAGAACTAGTGGAGTGCCGATCATGCGATAATATGGGCCATCTACAGCGTTTCTGCAAGGTTCTTCTTCCAACTGCTAGTGAAGGAGGATTAGTTTCGACTCCGCATACAGGAGAAGGATTTCCAGTTCTGAAGTAGACTGGGGGCTAGATTTCTTCAGGATGTTCAGGCCAGGGTAGAGTCTGTGAAAGCAGTGGTCAGGCTCAGGGAGGGTCTACTCAGGGATCTCAGGATACTACACAGGGCCGCGGTGCAGGACAGAATTTCGCGGTAGAGCAAATTCATTAGGAGTGGGATCTTGGATCTTCCATAGTTCGAGTTAGGATTTTAGTAGTCTCAGTTTTATCCATTGAACTTTTTGATATAGGAGCTTCTCATAGATTTATTTCAGTGCATACCATAAAAAGATTTAGAATAACTGTTTATACTTTTGAGGATACGATGATGCTAGACACTCCTTTGGGAATTAGAACTGCTAGCGTGCGTCAGTGCTTAGACTGCCCCCTTGAGTTTAGTGGGTGTCATTTTTAAAGAAGTCTCTATGTTTTGGAAATGATAGGCAATGATTTCATTCTTGGGATGGACTTGTTAGTTCCCTTCCAGGCCATTGTCTATTGTTATCACTGTAGGGTGATTTTTACATCACCAGAGGGAGAATCTTTTCATCACAAGGGTGAATGAGATGTTCAGGCGAGCAGAGCGGGACCAGAGAATCATGGGTTGGGTGGTGCAACTTACCATATTGCTAGCTTATATTTGGATGACCATGAGACATCTCAGATAGATTTTCCTCCAATGGTTAATCACTTTACAGATTTCTTTCAGAAGACTTTTTAGGTTTTCCTATAGAGAGAGAGGTAGACTTTTCTATTGAGCTTGTACCAGGAGTGGAACTGGTGTCCATTCCTCCTTATAGGATGGATACACCTGAGTTTCAGGTGATCAAGAAGCAGTTGGAGGAGTTGCAGACAAGGGGTTTCATCCAACCCATTCCTTCTCCTTAGGGTTTGCCTATTCGGTTTTCAAAGAAGGTGGATGGAACTTTACAGCTTTGTGTGGACTATCAGAAGATAAACCAGCTGACGGTCAAGAACCGATATCCATTACTGTGGATAGATGATCTCCTTGATTAGCTTCGAGGAGCCAGAGTGTTCTCGAACATCGACTTGAGATCTGGCTACCACTAGTGACGTGTCAGACCATCTGATATACCTCTTACAGCCTTTCAGACCAGGTATGGTCTGTATGAGTATTTGGTTATGTTGTTGGGTCTCACGAATGCACCAGCAGTTTTCATGGAACTGATGAATAGAGTTTTCCATCCTTACTTGGATTCATTCATGGTGGTTTTCATGGATGATATCTCGGTGTACTCTCACACTCGACACGACCATGCTACCCATGTTGAGATCGTTCTATGTACACTGAGGGAGAATTAGTTATATGATATGCTCTCTAAGTGACACTTTTGGATGGTCAAGATTTACTTCATGGGTCATGTCATCTCAGAGATAGGATTATTAGTAGACCTAGAGAAGGTGAGAGCAGTAGTTACTAGGGTGCAGCCAAATAATGTCTTCTAGGTATGAAGTTTATTAGGGATGGATGGTTACTACATGTTGTTTATACAGGACTTCTCATGCTTATAAGCGCCGTTGATGAGCTTGAATAAAAAGGGGGTGAAGTATGTTTGGTCAGAAGCCTGCGATTCAACCTTTCAGGAGATGAAGGGGAGATTAACATCAGCATCAATTCTAGTTTTGCCGGAGCCGGGAAGGAGTTATATAGTTTTCTATGATGCATCTGGCATCAGGCTCAGAGCAGTGCTTATGTAGGAGTATTGTGTTGTTTCATATAGATCTCGGTAGTCTAGGCCACATGAGAGGAACTATCCTATGGACGACCTGGATTTGGCTGAAGTTGTTCATGCATTGCTTTGTTGGATATATTATCTTTTGGGAGAGAATTTTGTGGTATATACTGACCACAAGAGCCTCAAATATATCTTCACGCAACGTGACTTGAATATGAGACAGAAGAGGTTGGTTGAGTACCTACAGTATTTCGATTTTGAGCTTGCTTATACGCCTGGGAAAGGCAACACTGTGGCAGATGAACTGAGTAGAAGGACACAGATACCAGCAGTACAGGATGCCTGCAGTGAGTGGCAGTTTATGGCTTTGTTTTCGGAAATGCATATGGAGGTGCATGAATGACAGGGTCATAACCTTTTTTCATCTGTAGTTGTTACCTCTACCCTTATTGTTCGAGTTTGAATGAGGCAGCTATCAGACGCTGAAGGCCTAGTCCTATGGGAAAGTGTGTCAGTAGAGGACCCTCTTCCTGGATGGATCCTAGGAGAGGATGAGATCTTGAATTTCCAGGGACGTGTATGGGTGCCAGAAGATATACGCGAGGAGTTGATGCAAGACTTTCATTCCTCAGTTTAGTCAGTTCAACCTGGCGTCACCAAGATGTATCATGATCTACACCGCCAGTATTGGGGGCCGGGTATAAAAAGTGATTTTGATGGTTTTGTAATGAGATGTTCCACCTGTCAGTATGTGAAGGTGGAGCACCACCGACCAGCATGGCTCTTATAGTAGCTACCCATTCTTGAGTGGAAGTGGAATGCTATCACGATGGAATTCCGGACAGGGTTACCGAGATCACCTCGAGGGAATGGAGCGGTATGGGTTGTCATTGATAGACTCACGAATGTTGATCACTTCTTGCCGGGTAATGAGACCTTAGGTGTTTATGAGTTTAGATGGTTGTACATCCAAGATATTGGATGCTTGCATTGGGTTCCGAGTACTATCATTTTAGATTGGGACACCTGATTTACATAACAGTTCTTGCAAGGGATACAGAGGGCTATGGGTAAACAGGTACTTCTGAGTACAGTGTACCATCCCCATACAGATGGCCAGTTAGAGCATACAATTCAGGTGATAGAGGAAATGCTACGATCCTGCGTCCTTGATTTTGGAGTTTCTTGGGAGAGACATATACCTCTAGTGGAGTTTGACTACAATAATAGTTTTCAAGAAACTATTAAAATGGCACCTTACAAGGCTTTGTATGGTAGGCTGTGCCGATCACCCTTGTGTTGGATAGAGGCAGGAGAGGATGCTATGTTGGGACCTCTTCTTGTTCAGGAGAAAATAGAATAGGTGGAGTTGATTCGGAAGAGGATGGCTATTGCACAGTCTCAGCAGAAATCTTATGTAGATCAGCGGAGACGACCTTTGGAGTTCAAGGTCAGAGATGAGGATTTCCTATGTGTTACCCTGAGGTTGGGAAATAATAGGATCAAGTGTCAGGGTAAGATTTCTCCAAGATAAATCGGGCTATTTGAGGTCCTGGAGAGAGTCAGGCTGGTGGAATATAGGTTGCAGTTACCTTAAAGGTACCATGCTATGCACGACGTCTTCCATGTTTCTTAGCTTTGACGCTATTTATAAGACCCATATCACGTTTTTCAACCCGAGGAGGTTGATCTGGAGCTGGATGCATCATTCGAGGAGCATCCTATCAGGATTGTTGATCATAGTGCAAAGGTACTCCCTGTCCATTCTGTTCCTCTGGTATGGGTGCTATGGGAGCACGACCATGTACATGACAAGACATGGGAGAGGGAGGCCGATATGCGATCACAGTGGCCAGAGCTGTTCAAGGTTTCATCATCGCCACCCTATAAAGGATATTCGGGGATGAATTTCTTTAAGGGGGGAATTCTGTGAGAACCCAGAACTTTTTTTTAGGTATGTTTTCCTTTTCTGGTCTTTTTTGGGAAAAAGTGGAGAATTTGGAAATATCGCAAGTACACACCGTGTACTTTATAAGTACATGCTGTGTACTTTGTTTCCTTGCAAGGTCATGTGATTTCCAGGTCCAGGCCACAGAGACAGTGATTAGGGATGATGTGGAGGCCGCTTAATGCAGTATACGGAAAAGCCTAGTACATGTTGTGTACTCTAAAAGTACATGTCGTGTACTTTATTTTTTTCATTAAGTGGAATGGGGTCACTACTTAACCCCGAATACATCTTCTTCTCTAGCTTCTTCGACCGAGAGTGAGGGTATGACTGCATATCTTCTCCGAGCCACCGATCAGTCCCTTTCTGTTTGAATCGTACATCATCTGTTGTAATAGAATCGTTGTAGTAAGTTCTTGGTTCCACTTTGTCCATGTTTCATGATTCTTTCTTTTATGAGAATTATCTGAGCTTGATTGTTTTAGATGTTTTTGCTGATCTACTCTATTCTAGGAAATTTCATGGGTCGAGGTTTAAGTATATCAATCTTCTTGGATCGAGGTAGGTGGTTTGTTGACCAACGTTGAATGTCTTTGAGTTTTTGGGAAAAAAGTGCCTAATTCCCAAGTATCGTGTATCTCAGGTTAGGGTTTTGAACTTGTATTATTATTTTCCTTAGATTGCTTATATGCTTGAGGTTATTGGATTATTAATGATTACTTGTTATCATGTCGAGGATCACCCCAAGGGTGTTTCCCCTTGTTTGGGATGTTTACCACTGTTTGGTTTAGGTTTCATGTGAGACATACCTTGTTGCATTGATTGCCTGCCTGGAGATATTTGATTGCATGTATTGCATAATTTTTATATGCTTCTGATGCATTGTAGCTATTATCCAAGTAGTTTTTGAACATACTTAGGGCTACCGACAGTCGATTACGCACAACTAGACTGCTCCGGGCTGTGTGAACCTGGTGCGGTAGACTAAAGAGGTAATTGATGATTAAGGGCTTCCCTAGAGAGTCTGTTATAAATTAGTATCATTCGTAGGACCTATGGGAATTGGAATTTTTGCTTCCTTAGAGTATCCTCAGTTATTTATCGAGACTATAGGGGGAATTAGATGTATGTTATTCCTCAGGGAGTATATATTTCATTACAATACCGAAGGGGAATTGACTGTGAGTGCTTCTCAGAGTGTCTGTGCCTTGTATGATTACTTGACTATAGGGGTCCTCTAGTATGATCCACCTAGAGAGTCAGTGTGAATATTTTTTGGTTGGTTGTGACAAGTCCACCAAGCCAAAGAACAAGCTTGTGTTTTGTACTGCTTGTAGTTTAGGTAGTCTTCTGGGATACCTATTGTGTTAGCTGCTATTCTTTGGGAATATAAAATTGTTCCTAGATTACTTGGTTTTTAATTAAATGTCTTAATTAAATTACTAATTAAATGTGTATGGATATTTGTAGGATTTTTTACTTAGTGTACTACTGTTTCTCTGCTGCATTTATTTCATTTACTTTTGCTAAATTGCTCACTGACAGTAGGGAACAGATCTTGTGGTGATTGTCTACTGGGATTAGTCTCAAACCCTATTTGGGTCCTACTTTTTGGCCCAAATAGGTTATATGGTTGTAGTTGTGGATAGGGACTGTGGACCTTCTACTTCAAGTACATGATTGATGGTTGGAGCAGGAGAGCATAGGACCGAGCCTAGGCTTGCGATGCTGCTAGAGTTGCTATTTACTTTTAGAACTTAGTTCTCAGTAGTATTTTAACATGTTGTTGTGTTTGCTGCTTTCCTTAGATACGTGTACCTGCTGCATCATTTTCATCATTATTATATTATACATTTCTTCCGCTGTTTAGTATCAGTTATTGTATGATGTTTACTGCTTCCTCTATGGACAATTATTTCCTTTTCTTTGTATACCTTACCAAATGAAGGCATAGTTTTCCCAATGTCTCACCAATTCCCTCACTATTAGTTAGCAGCCTATGGTGTTTGGGGAAACATGCTTGAGGTCATGTGGTGAACCGGGCACGGGGAACCAGCTGAGTGGCTCCGGATTAGGGTCGTTAAAAAAATATAATTTCCAAAATAATAGGATTGATGAGAAAAATGGTAGGAATCCAATGTGACATGTTGTAATGAAAACCTAGACTGACTAGAGAAGATATCATGAAACATAACATAGGAATATGGGATGGATACCAACCATGTATTCCATTTGAAATAAGACGTAATAGGTAAAAATTATAATGTTACTTAATTTATGGAGAAGAAAATGTTCTTTTCCGCCATTTTAAAAGGTGTGGGCTTTAACTTCACTATTTGATAAATCATGAGCTATGTTTGCACTAACCATAGTCCAATGGATGTTTGACTCACTTGGATTGGTAGAATCGTTATTATAACCATGATCATCCCATTTTATCCCCACTATGGAGTTTTACATCACCCTAAACATTTTCCCAAAACATGCAACCTCTTCTGTAATGTTTGGTAAAACCATTCACCTGCCATATTTCATCACTGTCATATAGATTTGGGTTCTGAACAATCATGGGATAATCTAAAGGGATTCATAAATTTATTGGGATCATTTAGTAGGATATAAATAGAAATTAAATCAGAACTAAAATTGATACATAACATCCAAAAATATGGATTGTTACAATATCCACTCCTTAAATAGACATTTCCCTTAATTTTCTTTTTGAGTGTAGCATGGGATAATATGATAAATCATCAAGCCACTGAGAATATATATTGGACTCTAAATATATGTTTTAATACTATACTCAGTCATTCCACTATATAAACTACCATATAGGAACATACAATCCCAATAGAGCCTTCATTCTCTGATAAATGATACAGAATATCGACTCATAAAAATGCTTCAAAATCCAACTCATCTGTCTTCTGCTCAAAGATTTGTGATGGTTCTGGATAATAATAATGAATATGAGTCACTTAAATATAATAATTAATAGTCATTTATCTTGGTGGAATATTTATCCAGTAAACCACTGTCCCAATTATCATTGAGATCTCAAAATGTTTAACAAATCTCACTGCTAGCTTACCCTTCCACATAATCAATTCCATTCCAAACATAGGTAATACTCCCAAAAAAACTAGATTACAGTCTCCATACTCAATATATTTTACATCAAACGTGGTATATGACTATTGAATAGATAGTGTTCCCATCATGTGATTATTTAATAAGTAAACCAGGACATACTTCCCTTTAATGGTACATGGTCTATAAAATAATGCTACCCAACCTCTAACCCACAAAATGATAAACAGTGGGTCTAACCACAGTACGCTACATATAGATCCATATATATTGTATCTTGAAATCAATTATGGTATGAGAAATGACTTGGGGTATATGTTTCTTCCAGGATTCCCCAAATTCATGGACACTAGCATTGTACATTTCCTCTAATACATGAATCATTCAATCTATATATTCAATAGTTAGATGTTGATAAGGTTTTCATTGATGCACCTTTGTACCCAATTCCTTTTTAACCCTATCGATAATGATGACATGAAATTGGAATCTCTATCTGAGACAACATAACATGGTGCTCCCTGAATGTGTATGATCTTCGGGACATATAGCCTCTCGATCTCTTCTATCTACATGGTCTCCAAATAGGGATACAATGGTATAACATCATAAAATGATCAATGATTAATAAAAAAATTTCTTTTACTAGATTATATATTATAGAATATTTCATGATGTTGATGGATAAATCATCCCATTACCACCAGTGAATGGAAATGATTGTAAATTTCATCCCAATCACTACTGTTAATGCCTATAACATAGATAAGTGGAACACCATTTAATGACACTATCAATCTCCAATTACATACCCAAACACCAATATTAGAAACAAAAGTCTTGATATAACATATAGATTTTGTGGTTCACTTCCCCAACCTAATCATGGGATTCCCACATCAAATCCTCTCATATATTTATTGGAACATAGACACTCATGTATCTATGTGGTCATATCCTTAATCAAGATCAAACCATTCGATGAACCCTCCTTTGAAATAGTATCCATTTAGTATATGCTGATTTAATATAATTAATCCACATAATTACCCATCACCTAAGGGTATATGTCACTGTAATACATATGTGGACTAGTGAACATTATTATTCTAAACATGAACATTAACATAGTGAAAAATTTGAAAGGTTTCAATCACTATTGGCCTCCGGAATGAAATGTATCTATGAATTCCATTTTACAGCATGAGTTACTTCATTTTATTTTTTAGGCATATAAAAAAGCTCTATGTTAATGGACTGAATAAATTCAACCCACTAGAACTGCCTAATATTTATTTCACTTTCTATGATGATATAATTGAGGATTTTGTTATCCTTAAATACCAAAAATACATATGCCGACATGTAATGTATCTAATAGAATAAATAATTTACCACTAAAGATGACTCATGGTAATGTTACCTATAATTCCCTTCATGAGATATCATTTTTTGAAAACCTTATACTACACCTCACTCATCCTGTATCAAAAAAGCTCAATGAAAAATTCTTGATGTATCAAAATAAATAGTATAACTCTTGTGTGGCCCTGATAGAAACAATATTGGCCTTAATTACACACTCATTTCAACTACTAAAATGAATTTTTACATTTTTCATACCATATGAATTTCACACCCTTATTAGTAAATATCGTAAGAGGCATTTCTAGGCATGAAAAAACCTAGAGGAAACACATTTAATACCCATATTGGTGAATTAAACATCATATATCAAAGAAATTTTTAGGAATATCCCCTAAAAAATATCTAAAATTAATTTATTATATTGAAACTCATGAATCCAAGGAAATTTGAACTAGGACGTAGAAATTGTAGATAGAAAATTAAAATTTATTACGATTTTTGTAATGATAGTTACCACATAGTTTATTTATCATGATCTAAATATATATGAAATGGTTATCTGAATTGTGATAATACACTATTATTTCATAATAATGACTAGCATGAATTTATATAAATATGGATTGAAACCAGATTCATCATAGTGATTAAAAATGAATTAATGTTTGTTAGACTTAACAACATTTCATACAACCTATAAATACCATACCTACATTGGAAAGCTATGTGAGGTACGTCATATGTTCTAAAACAAACCTAATGGATGAAGAACACCAAATAAATTATTAAAAACACCATATCACCTATAATTTATCCAATTTGGATTTTATTCAAGGTTGTGGATACTAATTCTAGACCGTGAGTTTGTTTTTGTGTCATTAATTCAAGTAACGCCTAAGGGACCATCTGTATTCTTGTAAAAGAGATAGGTTAATTACATGGAGAGGTACTAGGTAAGATAATACCTTTATCATATAGCATTTCCAACTAATTCTATCACTTTATATGCTCCATATGTTCCATCCTTTAAGGATAAATGGACACTAATACCACTCCAATAACTAGCTTAATGGTCACCTATACCATTATCACAAGAGTTTGACAAGAAAATTCCATAGGGATGGAATATTGAATTTACCTTTCACATGAGGTAAATTAAAAGGTTACATTACCTATCTATCAAAGAAAACAGTACAGATTTTAGGTTTCACTTTTCACAACCCCTGATGCTCATGTCCATCTCACATATCACATGCATCTCATTCACCATTTTAAATAAATCTACCACCCTCCGTTGATTCAAATATCACCATTCAAAGGTAATAATCAATATGGGTTTAATAGGGACCCAACTAGTCAATCCTAAGGATTACATCAATGTTGTTCATATAGAGTAAGAAATGATTCTACCTGAATAGATAACTACGTATCTCAGTGGAGAATTTATAACAATGGTGAACACTATATTAGCTTATACACATTGGGGTATCATGTGTCATCATAAATCAGATATAATTTATCTTGATGTAGAGAAGCCATATAATTATCACAAATATCAATGTTTCCACTTCTACAACATTGATCAAGACCCACACTAATGTAGAGGCAAATACAATACAACCCTAAATTGTACATGTTCATGGGATTTGATATTCTAGAAATTGATTCACTACATTTAGCAAGCCAATATGGTAGCCCTATGTTGCAATGAAAATTTTATGAAAAGGACGACTTTAGTAGAACTAAGAATCATTAGTATGGTTCCTCCTTCCTTGACCACTGACTTGGCCTATGGGGATTATGGATCATTATATAACTTCCTAAAATGGTAATACTAATAATTTTTGTTTCCCATGTATATTGGTTAGCTACTCATGGGAATAGTAAAATCAATGAATTGCAATAAGTTCTTAATCCCAATTAGATTACCCAAATAGTAACAAAAAATGTAAAAAATTATAATCGAATACTATTTTGTATCATCCCAACAATAAATCCATTGAGAATTGACCTAAGAAGATATATCACATGGACTCATGCATGTCTCCTCTTATTCAAATGGATTCTAAATAGGTGAAATGGTCTATTCATGTTTAGTTTCAAGAATATATCTATTGTTATAAAAGTGTATCAATGGAAAAAGTAAATAAATTAAAATAGTGGAGGCAAAATATAAGTGAAAAAACAAGAAAATAATCTACATTAAACCATAGATGAAGATAAGAATCCATGAACAAATAATAATAGTGAATTCATGTGCTGTGTAAGACAAAAAATCTTTTATTTTCATGATGTGGCATAATATTGGGCATACAAGGGACACATGTGAATGCATATAAAAGATGTTATAAAAAATGAAAAAGGACCAAAATATATATCAAATGGAATCACACATATACCCTTTCCATATATTCTCATGCTCTAATGTTATAGGTTAATAAGATTAATCTTACATCATGGGGTTTTTTCTATTTTCCCTATATTTATCCAAAAGGTTTGTCCAGGTATTGATCAATGGCCATAAGAGGGTGTGATATATAGTTAGTAGGATACCACCAATGGTGTCTATAATAATTTATGAACTTTGTATTGAATTTAGAATAATAGAATATCAAATAATATACAATGTTGAGTTTAATAAAATAATTGGAGCATGTTATAGAGGGATACATTGCTAATAAAACCTTCTTTGTTATGGTCAAATACAATACTAATATTAGTTTTTCCAGTTAATATATTAATACGTTAATATTCATAATATATATAAATGTATATAAACTATATAAGTGAGGAATACCATAGGAAAATGCATTGAACTATTTAGTATACGGTCCTAGAGTCTAACTAAAGAATCCATGTATAATAAAACAAGCTAACAAATCGAACATGTGTACATTCCCAGAATTTCTTAATAATGTGAGACATCACGGCCATCAATTGAGGTAGTTGGGTGAGTCTTTATTCCGAACATTATATTTTGTGGTATATGGATCCTCATTCCCATCATGCAATTATATATTCTGAAACATCGTGCCCAACACATAATATAGGCAAACATGAATATTCATGATCAAGAAGACCCTTACGTATTGTACAATGACCAACATCCATGCCTAATTTTATGAATAAAAATATGATTACATATATTTAACCCAATTTAACAATGTGTGACACATGTTTTCTAATTCATCATGTATTTATAACATATTTCCTAGACATTCCACAAACATATAATTAATAAAATTAATTGATTTAATTAAAAAACCCATGAAACCCCAATTTTATTTCAATAAAACAACAATCACATAGTAGTTGATAATGTCAAATAAACATTTACATAAATGTGGTTATTTAATTATACACATGCAAAAATGTGGATACTAATGTGGTAATTTTTCGTGTACAATGAAACATTTTTCTATGGGTTCTCTCATCATTATTTAATTAATTTTAAAAGGAAAACACATTTCAAACCATTGTTTGAGAATTTATATTTTGTGGATGAATAATAGAAGATATAAAAGTAGTAAATATTTTTGGGAAAAAATACTAGGTTAACTACCATAGACTCGTGGATGACTCACCCATTATAGAATCTATATTTGATGTACAATATAAGAATACATAAGAATTGAAAAATTCCCCCCAAATTGAATATATTATCTCACAAATGATTTTTTAGAAGTTATTTAGATAAAAAAAAATTAATACATTGGATTAAAGAGTTGAGCTTTTTGATTATAACATAATAATATTTTATAAATATATTTGTCAAAATATGAATTTATATTGAATCAAGATTAGGAATTGAGGTTGAATTCCTAGTTTATTGTTTCCACGAAACAAGATAGTTGAGGTAAAATTAATGATGTTGCACAAGGGAATGAGGGGAAAATATGTAATCTATACTATTATTTAAAGGTCCCATGATTTGGACACAATTTTTTTTACCAAAACCTATGTTAATGATGAAATGGCCAATATCTAATGGATTATATAACCGAATAGATGTGGAGCATTGTTTATCTAATCATGCATATCCCATGTGAACCAACATTGGATCCCTAACTGACCCACATAGTTTTCTAATGTATTATGCCTCATATATGTTGTACAGTCAACACATGTACATATTTTTTGTCTCTTTATCAAGGCGTTATGGTCTCTGAACAGTCCTAAATTTCTCATTAAAACATTTATACGATATAATGCACAATCACTAGGAAAAAATATAAATTTAATTTAAAAAACCATATGATTTATAGGTTTTTAAAAATTCGAGTCACCACAAAATTTGATAAAACCTCCTCTACTGATACAATTAGGGTCTTCTATTTGAAATTTCATAAAACATACATTTATAATGAAGAAAAAATTAGATATTCATTGAATCATAAGAATTAATTTTTCATTATTGTAAGAGAATATTGATATAGTTCGTGATCTATAGAATCACAATGGTATGGTAATATAGAAGGATGAATCAGATAAATATACTTGATAACTGGGATGAATAATTCGTAAAATGAAAAATGAAATTTATATGAAAAACATGCTTTTGGAACTTCTCTAGAACATATCTATATATTCTCTTTTAAAAAAATATGAAGGAATACATGTAATTCTCAATACTAGATAAAACCAATGTAAAATAGTTGATATATTATTTTTATGGGATAAGATATTTTTATATAGTAATAATGTATCATATATAAATAAAATGTAATATTCTATTAATAAAGTAATTAAATTTCATATAAATAAAACCTTGGAGTAATTTATTAAAATGAAAATCTATGTATATATTTTTATATTGAAAATATACGTTCATAAGAGAACTATAAAACTAATATTTCAATAATTTCTAAAATAAGCCCATTATTCTACTAAAATATATAATATTGAAATAGATATATTCATCATAAAATATCGGTCATAAATGTTTTTATTTAAAATTTATTCCATCAAATTAAAAATTTACTAAATTTTTTTATTTAAACTATAATTTATATTTATCAATATTCATATATAATCATAATTTGTAAAAAAATTATTTTTAACTAAATAATTTAAAAAATATCATCATCCAATTATCCTTTATATGTTCAAAAAATCAATGGAATAAAAAAAGTAAAAAATTCTATAAACCTTTAATTAATCAGATTCCTAAAAACTAAATAGTATATTTCTTAAACTATATAATTCATGATGAATTTTAAAATTAATATTTTATACATTAAATTAATGGAACCATGATTAATATATAATTTATAAACAATTAATAAAATAAATTTCAAACCAAAATAACACATAAATATATAATATGTAATTTTTAAGAGTCGTTGTTTATATTTATAATAATCTGGTCAAAGATAAAAAATATTTTTTATAAATAATGATTTTTATTATTTACATTAAATTAGTTGAAAAACTATATCAATAGTATTTATCCAATTAGTATTTTTAGGGAATCATTTTCCTCAGACAAATGAACGTACATAATTTTTAGGATTATTGTGTTACATATAATTGATTTGTGAATCAAAACTATAATACCAACTTATAAATGGATGAGCTATAAATCACATAAAATTTTAATAAAATAATGTTGACATATACTACACCATATCCAAATTATAGATACAAATTGTAACAATAGGGTATAAAAAACGTTTTATGGTTAGAAAAATATATCATGGGAATCCCTATATTTAAATTTTACATTTCAGTCACTATTCAAATACAATTAAGTAGATAAAACTATTTGATGATTTTTTTTATGACAAACCCTATTAATCTCTCTAATTTTAGTATTGGTATTTATGAAATTAAATAGGTTGATCATTAAATTTCACTAGGTAGGTGAGAAAAACCAAGGTTTAACTGTAACATAGTTGATATTGAAACATCATTTATGACTATAATAATGAATATTAATTAACAAAAAAATTCAAAATAAAAATATATTGAATCAAAATAAATATAAAAACATTATTAAATCAAAAATAATTTTGATTTAAAAAAAATTATATCTAAGAAATATTACTCTGAAAAAATGAATCCCCAGTCCATGTAATTTTTATAAAATCGTTAAAAAATTTATGAATTAATATATTTTAGAAATATTGATGATATATTATAAATAATTAAGTACATTAAGAAACCCTAGGTATCTAGATCTCATTATAATTTTACCTCTCTAAATCCAACATAGAATGAAAATGTGTGATACCCATCCATAACAATGACCCTCCCTCTATAAAATCATGTAAAAATTATGGAATCATATATAGATATATATAAATATATAATTAATGAGTGTGTATAATGAATTCAATATGATATAACTAAATCATCATTAAAATAAAAATTTCTAATTATTTATTCATCTTTAAAAAAACAGGAGAATTATTACAATGTCACGGAATATTAAAAAGATGCATGGATCTGGATGCATTGTGTTTTATTGAAGTAATAATATGATTAATGGATTATTTCAATGGTTCTAAAAAAAATTAATACATTAAAAATCCATTAAAAATTTAGTTATTTCAAAGGGGAAATGATATTGGGTATGTAGTTCTCATAATGATTGATATAAATATAGATTGTAATATATAATTTTTGTATTAAACATTAATAATTTGTGTTTTCAAATGTTCTTAAGTTGTATCTCATCCTATACATAATAATGTTAGTCTTTTTAACTTCTATTATGGATTATCCATTCATCATTAATGACCTCAATTTGGGGTGTTATTATATTCAACGATGAATCATCCTCCATTTGTTGCTCCTAAGACCCGTGAATGTGATTCCAGATTTATGGTCAAACATTATCTATTTTGTTCTTCATGGAGTATATTCTATAATTGTCTTCATTGTTGTTCTATTATTTCATTTTTTAGGTTAAGAAACACTTATCAACATCATATAGTTGATAAATAAAGTTAAAGTCTATATGATATACTTTTTTCATTTATGACAACTCATTTATGCTAATATGATACATTTTTAGAAAAAAAATTGATTTGTAAATGAATTAAAAGGATATGTGAATCATAATTTTGGAACCATAATTAGGTTTAACCTATAATATATCATAGCTACATTGGATAATACCTCTAGACTATTTTTAACAAAAATGGATTCCAAAGGTCGAGATATAGAATCATGAACTCATCATGATTTGATATATAATGACTTCTGGATTCAAATATTAAATTTTGAAATATTAATTATAAATTTTATTATCTATGTTGTTTTTCCTTTTGACTTTTCCTTATTCATCAATTCTTTTATTACTTTTAGTATTTGGGAAGCACTCGTATAAATCATTTTCTACAAATCCTTATTATGAATATCGTAATTTTTTAGATGATTTTTATTTATTTGTTTTCATTTTTTCATATGAATTTTGTAGTGATAAAAAAATTATATTTTTCTTCCATAGAGCATATTGAATAGAAGGATGAAAAATGTCACATTTTTTATTAGAGATTTTTTATTTCTCTTATTATTTACCATTTTTAGTAAATTTTCTTTTATTGATGGTTTATGTTGGACAATAGTTATGTATATTTAGATGTCTGTTTGTATATTTAGGAATTCATCAACATTTGGTGGTTGGATTAATAGTGACTCATCCTTGATAGCCCAATGGAAAATGGGAATTTTATCACTGATTACATAAGAACATGTTTAACTTTTATGTAGTTATATTTATTTTAGTGTATAGTGTTTTAATACCAACTGAAAATCCATATGAATTTAAGTTTTTTCATTTGTGGATAGTCTGTTTTACCAACTGAACTATGTTGTGAAAATATGAATTTTATAGAACATAGATGAGTCTTTTAGTTATGGTTGCAAGATAGAGTGGTGAATCAGATTGTTAATTGATTTTTAGAAGGGATGAGCCCCAAAAATCATGTTTTTTGAACTTTAAAGGGTGCATGGTTTGTCTGATACCATGTGGCCCACCAGTGTACATTTTTCTCCTTGTACAGGTGGATAGAGGTGACTAACATGGGGTACGAAATGTTTTCTTAAATTGTTCCCCTATCCTACATGATTTATTATATTTATGAATCATGTCTACACAATTTGGAAGTAAATTTATTTATGTTTGTAAAAAGGTTATAGGGAAATAGTGTGAGGGGTTGTTCTTTTACAGTGGGAGCCATATTTTTGGTTCATGGTTCTGCTAAACAGTGTCGAAAAACCATACCCCCCAGTATTGAGGGTGAAATTAAAATTAAAATTTTAATAAAAATTAATAAATTTTACTTTCTCTATCAAATTTCAATAATATTAATCCATTACTCTATCAACTTAGGTTCATCCCTAGCTTAATATAGTCTTTACTAGATCAACTTTTTTTCTTTTGTGATCAAGAACCATTGGTTCCCATGGATTCCTCCCTGTAAGATCTATATTCATAAATCCTATATTTTTCTATTAATTTTCCTCTAAATATTATTATAAATGTTTGAGATAATTCACCCTTCTGTAAGAGTGGTCATTTGATTCACTAATTTTTCACTAACCAAATTGAATTGATCCCTGATATTGGATGTGAGGGTCATGATAATCGCAAGGAAGATAGTCTATAAATTTTACACTTGTTTCTTTTTTTATAAAATGTAACTATTGTATGGTGTGATATATATAATAAGATTCCCTTTTAAGAAAACAATCATTTTTAATTTTATTACATAAACAACCATGTGATGTATTTGGACCGTAGATGGAATTGTTATAGGTTAAAACCACAACCAGAGAATCCTTGTTATGGTAGGTTTCTTTGGTCAGGATTTATTCTCATGTCAGCATTCTACAGATCCACCCCATTGTCTGTTATTTTTATTTATATATTAAATTATTAGACTCAATTTTGTAAAGAAACCATTTAGGAGGGATGTTTATGATATATGTAGGAAATTGAATTCCAAATTTAAACTAAATGAACAGATCGAATACTAGTGTCATGATTCAAAATATACCTTATCGATGAGATTCACTATCATCAACTGGAAAATAGATTAAAATTTCTTGACATACTTGGGATTTATGGTAGGGGTTTTCTACGACCTTATTTGTGTTCTTAGTATTTATGGTAGATTTCATGTGAATATTCCCCTTTAAAATTATAAAATTATATATAAAATGGGAAAGTCAATATATTTCATATCAGTTTTATATTATGCAATTCACGAATAGTGGAATTTTTTTATTTACAAATTTAACTGATTATTATAATTCCAGATTCCATCATTGATAATAAAGTTTACTTTCATGGATTACTGAGGATGGTCTCATCGGGATTTTTATAGGTTTCAATGGTAGTTGTATATTCATAAGTGGATATAGAAGCTTTCAAGGATGGTCTCACAAAGATTTATTCATAGAATATTATAAACGATATCAATTCCTCATGAGAGACTCATTGGAATTCCTTGATGGGGACATGGTTATTCTAGGACATAAGTGAGACAAGTTCAACAATGTAAGATACTATGAATGATATCAGAGTGTTTTCTCTCACATTAAGAAGGGAGTGATACTTTTAAGTACATTTGTGGATCTCGTTTGATAGACTTTTACAACAGTGCATGTTATAGGGAAAATATTATGATACATTGATTATTTGTTTTGTTTTTCATTATATTTTCCAATGATGTAGATTATACTTTTTCCATTCATCCTTTTATAGAAACTACTAAAAATATTGAAAATACAATCAAAGGTATGTGTCTTGTAATATAAATAAAATTATTAGGATTTGTACATCATGTTATACTTGTTTAAAATGCTTCCAATAACATGATTCTCTTATATAATTGTACAATTTTTCTATGGTGGATACAAATCCGGCTTATGAAATATAATGTATGGTTAACTTGGTGTCCTTAATGAATCTGACATGACTTAGTTTTTTTTATTCTGCACTAATAATTTAATTATTATACATAAAAAATACTAATATTACATGAATGAACTGGATTACTCAATATAAACCATTATTATTGTCATTATTATTATATATCACACCATACATTTGATACAATTTTATTCGGGGTACTTGACAACATTCAATAGATCAAATGTCCTTGATCATTTTTTTTGTTTTGCAATGTATCATGGAGTTAGGAGTAGAGGTCTAAACTAGTACTTGTAATTATAGTGGTTATCACCCACATCGACATTTTTTTCTTCTCATTATTAGTGTATTATATTATATTGCCTTTTCTATCATTCATGAAATATTTGGATTCCTCATATTTTTGTGCATTCATGGATATATTTGGAGATGGCCATTTATATTTAGTTGATCTATTTTTCGTCCAATTATATGGCCTTAATTTATTATGTCTTTCTATTTATTCTACTTAATTATTTATTTATTATAATACCATTGTTCTACTCTAAACTCGATGGAGTAGTCTCTAACCACACCAATATTATATTATAGCTGCTAGTCAGTAGCCTCTAGCATTTGGGGAGGCATGTTTGAGTAAATATGGTGACCAGTTAAACTACCTTTTCAATTTTATGTTGTATCAAGATATTTAAATGTATTATAAAGGAGAGGAATTCATTTGTATTACTATTTGTGTATTTTATACATGATTCTAGGAATGTGTTTGCATTCAGTAAATAGTCATTCCTGGTTGTTATCAACCCACATATATTGAATAGTCCAATTGTGGGATTGTGGGTTTTTATGTTTATAATTATAGTGAATTTAATTTTATATTGAGTGATTGGATTATATTCCATTTCATAGTATTATTATTGAATTCAAATTTCTATTGGTCTTATATAGAAGGGATGAGGCATCAAATGCATCATTATAGTCATGAAGGCGCTCACATACCATGAATGTGACAGTCCGTGTAAAATTAGATACTAAGTTGTATTGAATTTTTATTGTTTCTTGGGTGATAATTTTACATGCTGATGTATTCAAATATAGTTATCTTTTTTAGAATGCCTAGTTTTGTTCCTACCTTGGTATTAATTATCCATATTGTTTATATGTCATGATGGATAATTTATTTAGTATGTTTTTTCTGTGTAGCATGATTTTGTGCTTCCTTATTATGTACATATTTAACATGTTGGAGTGGATAATAAGTACACCTTTATTAGAAACCATGTACCATGTTAGGTTAGCATGTTATTTTATATACTTCATGTTAAATATGTACATAAGAAGGAAGCACAAAATCATGATACATGGAAAAAACATACTAAATAAATTACCAATTATATGTATTCATAATATAATTACAATTCAAGGAAGGGAAAATTAAATCTCATTAATAATAAAAGTATTGTTTTCATACTTAGGTTTTGGGAAAAATCTATTTAAAATACCAAATATTTCATGATTTAGCCATGATAAATTGGTTTCACTGGATGAATCATAATCATTTTTATCATATCAGGGTAATTTTTCAATCTATAATGTATTTGGTCACTTTATAAAATAGAAAAATGGAGACCCATCTAATTGAACAATATTTAAGATTATACTATATATATTTATATTAGTATGGATATAAATGATGTTAAATATTATCGTCAAAAGTAATTTGATTCATTTATAAAGGACTATTAATTTATTTCATGGGAATGATAACCCATTTAACTATATTACTAAATTTCCAACTATACCCATGTAGGTAATTTGGGTCACGTTGTTATGAGAAAATTTGATCAGAACTAATTAGGCTAGTCGTGTTGTTTACCGTTATTAAAATACAACCCTAATATGGGGTTAAAAAAATAAAAATAAAAATTAATTTAAATTTGGGGTTTCATTTTGCAGAATAATGATTGTCTTCTTGCAGGGCCCTTATAGGTCTTCTTTTATGATATACCTTATTTCATAACTCCACTAGGATTTACATAATTTTTTTGATGATGGTCATTTCATGTATGTATAGTTATTTATATAGTGTTACATATAAATTTTTGGGGAAATAATAAATGACCATTTCCCTATTTAATTAATATTATGGTATATTGTTTTCCTATTAGCCATACATTATAATGTTGTTAGTAAATTAAAATTCTAATTATCAAAAAATGGTGTTATTGACTCAAAAAATTGAAATTGGAAATTTCTTCAGCTCATGAAATATGGAAATTTAAATATAAATAAATGATATTTAAAATGGGGTACTGTAAAATAAATGGACTAATTATAAAGGTTTGTCAAATAAATTTTTAATATTTTAAATTATTCTTAACATATGATTTGATTTTTTTCATCCTTACTTATATTATGTTCCAAATTCTTTTTCATTATGGATAATATTAGTTTTTTTTATCAAAACCATTCCTTGATATTTCAAAAAAAATTAAATGATGTATGGGTAAATGAATTATAATGAAACCATACGTTTTGTTCATATAATCAAATATTCAGCAAGGAAAGTATTACTTTTTATTGATTGATTCATTAAAATGGAGATTTGAATATTACCCTTATGCCATTTCATTTATATCATAATCCTAAAAGATTGGATATTAATCATAGTGACCAATACATGTGTGAACCCTTTGTAGGTTCGATGCATCTAGTTTTGATAAGGGGCTGACCAAGTGTTAGAATCTTCCATAGATACACATCATCCTATCTAAATTCTATGAGATTTTTGACTAGTGTAACTATTTTAGTATCATGGCTTGTATAGAAATATTTAATTATAAAATGGACAACCTTATTTTTATCGGTTGTTATTTTTTTTTTGAATTTTTCTATGATTGTATGAATTTTGAAGTGATATGTTCTAGATGTTTAGGCATTCCAAGGGAATGGGATGCCTCTTAGTAAGTCAGATGACCATGTCTTTATTTTTAGTGTGGGAGAAATCAATATGTTGTCAACTAGAATCATAGTCATTTTTGGAATTTATGTTGTAATAATTCTTCTCATTCAATCAAATTCTTGTATTCATAATACTGATTCACGTATGGATAACATCAAATATGTTGAATTTTTCTTCTAGTTCTTTGTGGTAGAATGCGCTGATGCAGGAATTTCCATGGCGTTACTAAAATGGTACAAAATTTCATTTGGATATTTAGTAATCATTCAGACTTGAGTTATTGAATATCTTTTCAAATCATCCCTATAGTGGAGTGAAATAACATTTATGAATAGAATTCATATTTATTCTTGATATTATATTTAAATGGTTCATGCATTTTTGAATTTTGTTCGTATAGTTTTCTCCTTTACTCAGGATGCTATGTTATTCATAGACATATATCGTAAAGAGTATTACTCATACCTGAAAATTTAATCTCAATATAGTAATCTTATAAGAGTCCAGTTGATCTCCATTTTTATTTAACTGTATCAATAATCGTGTGTCAACATCTTGAAATTTTTAATATTTTTTGATCGGGTGCATATAATGGGATTAGATCCTTTTCTCACGAAATTGTGACTAGGACTCTACTATAGTGGTGAGTGTCACATTGGAATTTTTATAGAGTATCCTCAATGTGGATTTATTGTAACAATAAAAAATATATCACTGCAATATGATTTTATTTTCTTAAATTAACCATTTTTTATGTAATCTTTTATTTTAAGTTGATGCTTGTGTGAATGTATTACAATGTTGTGGATATATATATAAAAAAAATATTTATAAAACATTAAATAGTGATAGAATTTAGTGGTTTTCTATGAGTGATCCTGAAATTCGTTGGGTGGTAGAGCATAATGTGAGCAGTTAATGGCGACGTTTCAGTAGGACTCTCTATGATTCATCAAAGAGGGGTAGAAGATAAGTGGTTTAACAAATCATCTTCTAGTATTTTGCGTATTTGTTGGATCGAGAACCATAGAAATTAATTTCCTAGATTATGATTGTTTTTTGTCTTTTATATCAATAAAATGTCCTTATATTCTCTCTATAAAATGAATAAATTATTACCATGTTCCCTATCATAGAATTTTATAGGTACACTATGAGTGAATCAATTATATTCCATGAATAATTTCAAACACAGTTTGGCATGGTGAGGGAACTCATTTAGATTGTGTTCTAATGGTTTGGATTTCCATAAAGCATGGTTTTACCCAAGTGTTACATAGGATCCAAGGTAGGACTACAATTGGAAGACTCATGTACAAAAGTTTTTTATTATTCAAAAAACCACCAAGTAGATTCTTTTTGGAATCATTATTAATTATATGATTATGGACTTTATTATTTTAATTGGTTTCCCTATTTAATGCATTTGTTTATAGTTTTGATTGTATGAGATCCAAAAAATCATGTTAATGACTCTTCAACTTCCTTGATCATTAATCAGTCTCAAATGTGTTTTTAAAGAAAGAGATCATAGTGTCCTTCAACGTGCATAAACCCCATTAATTCGGAGTAACGAATTCATAATAGATGTTATCCTAGATTCTTCACCAGAGGATAACAAATAGCATAAGATACTTGTTCAGATAAACTATCAATGTTATTTTATTATCGGTTATGATGACTAACTTTTGAATTTTGTGGTTCATATTTGATGTCGGTATTGAGGTTGTTAGAAAATTAATGATATGACTTGATATCCTTTTAATTTATTATATTAATTGGGTGACAAACAAATGTTGTGAGTGTTGAATAATGTTTTCATGGAATGGTATGTTCAACCAAGTTCTTGAGATCAGTTAAATGTTGACCTTTCCTTATTGTTACAAATCATTTCAGGGGCATCATTATGATGACAATGAATTTCTCATTTATTTTATTTTGATTTCATGGATAATAGGATCATAATTTTTATGATCTTATTTTCAAGGTTGTGATGATTAACTAGACAATATGGGGACTATGAATTGTGTTATACATGTGTCTATAAAACCTATCTTAATGGTATAATTTTGAACAATAGTGTTAACTCGAGTTTCCATGGTGTCTTTTCATTATTCTTAATGTTCCCCGAGGAGGTGTATATGTCATTGTAAAGAAAACAAGTCTATGTGGATGGAATTTTTGGAACCTGTAGCTTGTTTTTTTATATATTTGATTTACCTATGGCTTTTCAAGGATGGGAAGTTATATGGTAGGTGTATTTTAGCATCGTTTGTTTTTGGATCAGATAAAAAATATTGGAAATTTGAGTATTATTTTTGGTGGATGGTCTATTTTATAAACCTTTACATTTTGGGTAAATAGAAATTTAGGAACACAAATAAAACTTGTGTTTTTTATTTGGTTGATATCCCTGGTGGTTTCTTTGCTAGTTCGTCATATTTATGGAGTGTCAGGCCACAAAAACATACATTTTGGATGACTTGTAAGGGTGTGCATTTTTCATAAAACTATGAATCTCAAATGTGTGTCCCATTATCCTTATAGAGGTGGGTAGGGGTGACCTTCATGGTAAATACATGGGTCTCCCAAACCGTGAAATTATCCCACATGGTTACTTCCATTTACATAGTATGTGTTCACTATTTGGCACATGGTTTGTGCACGGTTGGAAAAATAAACCTAAGAAACCATGCATGGCA
Organism: Viscum album; assembly: GCA_963277665.1. NCBI lineage: Eukaryota > Viridiplantae > Streptophyta > Magnoliopsida > Santalales > Viscaceae > Viscum > Viscum album. Next base: position 1,614,688,187 of record OY728137.1, on the reverse strand, counting down.
TGTTTATTATATAGTGTTAGATTCAATATTTTTCCAAATCATGTATTTATACCCTGATTCCCCAGTCACAAGGGTGAAATTATATTTTCTACCATATAGAAACTAAAACCAGTTTCGTACCTCCTTTCTCCAATTTTTAGTATGTGAGTCCAATTTCCTCTCATCTGTGTTTTCTCAGAAGCCTATGGATGGATTTTATTGATCTAACCTACCTATTTTTAGAATCTAGTGTTTTTCTTTCCTATGTATTACTCTCAGTAATCACATACAATTCTCTGGACTCTATTTTGGTTATGTTCCCTCTGATGAATGTTATCATAGTGCCAGGAAATTCTCCCTATTTTCCGTGCACTCATCAATTTCTTAAATTTATCTCATGCCAGACCAAATAAAACAATGATATTTAATTTATGGGTCAAATAATGAATGATTCAGTTGTTATTTATCTTTTCCCTGATTTTCCATTATTTTAAAAAATTTAGCTGTTATTTCATACAATAGACTTTCTATCTATGACATAAAAATAATAAATTAATATAAATTAAATTTATTAGACAACCTAATGATGTGTTCAAACCCTACTTGGGTTAGTTAGAAGTTGTAAACTCATCCCAATCCACATAGTTAGCATAGGATACTCTAGTGTCCTTTTATTTTTGTGACATCAATTCTAAAAAACCCCCCTTTTGGGTGCACATTTTCTTATGTATCAATTCTTTATAAATTCATTATTAAAATCACCTTGAGGTTGGTTATTTGTTCTTGATGATGTAATTTTGTTTCTAAAATGCAACTAAATTAATTCCATGAATAATAATGTCAAATTTTCTAATATAACTTCATAATAAGTTATGTTGTCTTTAATTGAAATGTTAATTAAATGTGTCATTCCTTACTTGGGCTTTATGATATGTGTGTTTCTATGACCATCTTTTTGTTATTACACTTTTATGTTTCTTTCTTGTGAATGTAGCCATTTAAACTTGTAAAATGGGATATGCATGGGGTAAATAACTCTTTTCATCCTTGATTTATATTATAGAATTGCTGATTACATAGAATTTTGTTTATTAATTAAAATTAATAAATGATTTATGAGAGCCATGAGTGATACATAGGTATCCATGAATGAAACACCAAGGATCAGATCATTATTCTAGTGAACAATTTCAATAATAGTCTATGTATGTTCCATGTTGATAATGGATATCCTTAACTATATTAACATGCCATCTACTTACATCATTTTTAGTGATATCAATTCCAGAGGGGATACAACGTTAATGTGATTGTGGCGAGATGGTTGTTCTAGGGAATGAGATAGACGTTGCCCATAAATAATATACATGTTAAAGTATTAGAGTTTTTTTGTCTCACAATTGTCCATCAGTGCTACATGATACATCATTCATGTATCCAATTGGATATACACTAATGAATGTGCATATGGTAGAACTCTAGGAGGGATACATAGGTTCATTTTAAGGATCTCCGCAAACATGCACATTATACAGATTAATTTATTATAGTAGTTCTTTTTATAAAAAATATTATTTATAAGAACTTTTATATCTAATGTTCCCATATTCTATGACATATCACTTACTCAAGGTATTTCTATCCAATTGTAATATTAATTATATAATCATTATTGCATTCCCATTATGTCCTTAGAGGGGTTTCTTGTCATTAATAGATTTCTCACATAGGATGAAATAGGTATGGTTAGCCTGGTGTCAATGAGGAACTTTACAAGACATGGTTATTTATATATTTCTTGTTTCATCATCCCATAATATAAATTCACACAAATTTTTTTATATTAATGAACTATATTAAACAAGAGACACCATTTCTGGTTGCCTAATGAGTATACCTCACACACATCATAGGTCCCCATTTCCATGGGGTAACTGAGCAAATCCTATTGTTTAGAGACCCTTGATCATTATTTAATCTTCTATATTATACCTAGGAGTTAGGAGAATAAGTCATTATTAGAACATACGATGATCATGGATATATCCAATGATTCCTTTTTATTATTTAAATTGTTCATTAATTATATCACATCTCATGTTATATGTTTCTTAATTTATTATGTTGAATCACTTGGACATGAATTCATGGTTTTTTTTTCATGGGACATCAATATTTAAATAATATTATATTATTTCTCATATTTTTCTTTCATATAATACTACTTCTATGGTTTTCAAACTATTTACTTTTTCCTGATAATACCACAACGATAAAGTGACCATGAGGGTATGGTATTGAATCCATACCACTAGTAGAAAATTGATTCTATTCATACTCATATTACATATATAGAGGCATACATGATGTTTTGTGGTAACCAATCTGACCATTAGTTCGATAATCAAAATTATAAGGACATTAAAATTGTAACACCCTGATATTTTAGATTATTAAAATAATATTGAATTACATGTATGACTTGAAACAATAATATTATCAGTGACTATTACAAATACATACGTTATGATATAAATATTTTTTAATTTAATTCATGCTCATTGTTATATCTTAATGTATGTAATAGATGGCATAATAGATCACGACATTTTATAAAAATATTTTTATTTAAAAATTACTAATATAATATAGTTTGTTAAAATGGTGATTATGAATTGAACTAACCAAATTATAAAAATTACATGTCTTTAGAATTTATAATAAAAAAATATTAATAAATATTTATAATATATAAAAATAGAAACATTTAAAATCAAATGAAATGTTTTATGAAAAGATATATTTTTGTAAGAGAATATTTAATCATTATTTGATCACATAATTTCTTATTACATTATATGAAATTTATAAAATTCAATTTAGTAAATAAAGATAATTATTTTTTTCACCATAAAATATTATTTTTTGTTGAATTTTGTTAATTTTTCTGATTATTTTCATTTATCGAAATATAGTGAAATATATTGAATTTAGATGAAAAATGTTCATTTCATTTAAATTATATATTATAGAATTATTTATTTTTAATTGGTTTCGAGGAAATATATGATTAATTATATATTAACTAATATAATATTTTTCACATTAATCACATCCATTTTAGTTTTCATATAATGTCATTATAATCTTTTGAGTATTTTAACTTTATGAAAACATGCTTTACCATCGCATCTACATGGTTAATTTTGAATTATAATTTTCCACTATAGTGAATAAAATTTTGGTAAATGTATTAAATATTATGAATTAAAATAATATATATTATAAAATTATTTTAACATACTTTTTTAACTAAATGACTAGTGAATTCCATAATAATTGTTTACCATGATTATAGTTAAGATTGATATACCCGAGGATAAAAAAAATTAAAAGTGTATAATTCATCATAAAGTGTATAAAATAAATTTTATGGAAACATTTTACTCCGATATTGTTAAATACCCATTAATAGTCCATTATGGACACTTTTCTCTTGGTAAAAACGTTGTCACATCATTTTTATTTCAAAAACTACGTGTATAACACCAACATCACTTATAAAAGTCAACCGAAACTCCTCGTTTTATAATTATATGAATAAATTTTTTTAGCATTACCTTCCCAAAATAACTTCCAATCATCCATATTAGAGTAATATAATCCTTATTTTTTGGTAGAAATCCATCAATTAAATAATTTTAAGTAAAAAATGTATTTATTTAAATATGAGTTAACATTCATCAATGAGCGCTCTATGTAATTTACTCCAACACAACATTCATTTCATATTAAATGCAGCTAATATTATATGATAATTAGTACCATATTATTATATGTTTTTATGTTAAATTTACTACAAAAAACCATCACCACCTCCATCAAATGGGTTACACAATCATCATTTCAGTGTAGAGAGGACTACCACATCCCTAATAGATCACATTTGTTATACCATAACAAAAAATCATTTATGGATTTTAAATGGATATAAAATATGCATTTGATAATTATTAAATAATTATACCTTTATATTAGGTATATCGTATACAACTTTTTTACTTTCGATTCCATAGAGAACCTGATAATGTCGCTCTTCTGTATGATGGACTATTGCCTCAAAAAATGATGTGATTCATCTTTCACTAGTTATTTACATAGAATGTGATATGGATAAATATAATGAATAAATGTTATATAAATGATATTAATATAATAAAAATAACTTATTTATCCTTTAGAATTTCAATAAATCATTACCTTTTGGGCCCTGAGAATTGAAAATGTTTCTTGGTACGTGTGGGTTACTGCCTTCAAGAAGTGATGTGACCGAATTTTCATCACCACACCACATGTATAATACATATAAGTATATTTATTTAAATAATATTGTATATGTATGATATTACAACCATTTATTAGATATAATATTTCTGTAGCATTATTTACAAATTTATCATTGAAAAATAGAAATGTTACCCATATAAGTATATGCACAACAATAACAATTATTATTACATAAGTGAATTTTCATAACCATATTTTAATGATATTATTTAAATGAATAGTTTATGTGTTAATTGTTAATTAAGATATTTTTTAATCTATCAGTTTTAAGATATTAACATATTTTACCATAGTCAATGTACTAATTTCATTTTTTGACACATAATCCAAAAATCATCAAGACATCCAATATAATCACGGTAAAATAATTAATCATATTTAAAATGTTATTAAATTAATTATATGGTATAATATAGTAGGTTAATGTTATTAAATTATATATGTAACATATTTTTATTATTTCATTTTATAAACAATGCACTTGATGATTTAGACTCATGGTTAGAGATTATTATCTCACATTTACTTCCATAAGATTAATTTCCCATTCATAATTTATTTAAATTTTTTAGTCTATATATAACACAACTATTCTATTATATATTGAATTAATTTACTATTATTATTTTAAATTTTCAATAAATTTTATTTCTTTCATGGGTCCTTTTATTGATATGATACCAAAGTGGTAATGGTTTACATCAAAATCTCATCATTTTCAAGGATTTTTTTGTTGAAGTATACATTGGGGGAATTAAATATTATTTTTGTATTAAAATAAGTAAATATCTTTATCCATTATTAAATGAATACTTTTTCATGTAATGTTACTATTTTTCTTATTTTTTAATAAAAATTAACATGAATAGGGTTTTTAGGAAAATTTATCCTTATTTATCCATTTGTTCAAAAAATATATCTCTTGAAAAGCCATGTTTTGAAAAATTCTTTCCAATAATGTTTTATCATTTTCCAAAAGATCTATTAAATAATTTTTTACCCATTTTTTACTTTTTAAAAAAATAGTATAAACATAATATTATCGTTTTTTTCAATAATGTACTTTTCTTACATTTTAACAATGTTAATGAAATATTCGTTGTATCTTATATGATATTTATAGAATGAAAAACCCTCATGAAATTAATTTAATTGAATATAAAATTTCATGTTTACATTGTTCATATACTATAAAATTATATTCCCAAATTTCTATAAATTATTCAATTTTGAAATTTATTTTCATTTTAAAGTATTTTGAAAATATTTTTCAATTTTTCACAATTTAAAATAAAATGGTTGATTATTAATGATGTGTCATATTCTTCCTGAAATGTTCTAAATGTTGTTTAATATTGTTCTTCCCTATAATAACATATTCCTTTATATAATTTATGCTTTAATGGGGACATAATCTAAAGATATCGTTTTTTATTATTTCTCCTGATCGATTATGATTAGTCTAGTTAGTGTTGTACTATGTTGATACTATTCATTTTACTCTCAATAGATAATGATTATGTTTATTGACCGAGTGAGGTATTTAGATATCATAAAGTAGTTTAAATAAGAATTTTTATGTATATTAGTTTTCACCCATTTTATATAAGGAATTTATGTGACATAATAATAGATATTGTGGGCTATTAATAGTCCCTGATGCATCTATATATGTAATGACATAATGTAGAAATGGTTTTGGCATATTCATAAAACATTAATAAAGATGTATTGAAAAAATAATCAAAGGTATTATATGTCTTGAAAAAAATAATTGATAGAATTATTTTTTGTTTTACAGGCCTTGAAAATATTTTTTAGATATCCTAATTTATTCCTTCCATAAATATGAATTCAGAAACCGATATACCATGGGATTCTTCAATTATTTAAAATATCCTTGTTCGTGTTTTAATCTCATTAGATTATTAAAATTTAATTATTTTATCATATTTTATTACTTCAATATTGTTATCATGTTATTGATTAAATAAAATATGCTATAGTTATTTTTGTTCATATATTCATTATGAATTATTTATTCATTTCATCTTCCATATGATTACCCTTACTGTGAATTTGATATCACCACTTTCATATCTATTATTTTTATGAGGAAACTATGATGTATATTAGTGTTTCATATGAATGGAAACACATAGGATGATAGTGGAATTATCAATGAAAATTCTTTCTGGATTTTATATTTCTTAATGTAATGGGAATTTAATGTATGTAACTTCATTACTAAAAATAAAAAAATATTTTTTCATTGGGTATTTGATTGAATATAAATTCTTATAATGTTTAAAAGTATATTCTAGCTCTAGGTTAAAATGTTTAAGAAATTATAGTTGGTATCAGTGGTAGATTATTAGAAAATTTTAGATATAAAATTTCCAAAACATAGATTATAGTAAATAACCCTACCTTTAATGTTAGGGATTAGTATAAAATAAAATCATATGGTATTGGTAATTAATATATTTCTTGGTTTTACCAAACAATATATATCCCTTTCTATATAATACAATTTAAAATGGACCTCACGTGACTATATAGGGACGTAATAACTCTTAAAGTGTCTCATTTGGCTTGACATGATCAATACCACGTGCCAGAAAATGTGCCTTACTACACAAAATTTTTGATACTCCTAGGGTCTATGAATAGGATAATTAACTCATTCATTATGAACCATCCTAAGATATTTAACAATATATATATCACCAAATGAACCACATTTAGGAATATATTATTTTCTATTCATTTTTTTTCAATTTATGTTTACGATTTGAATAGTTTTGAGATTATAAATAAAGTTTCATAATGAAATAATCTATAATAGGGTATTCCATTTCATTGAAATGTGCCTCATTGATGTAATTGGAATAATATCAATGCACTAACTTCATATATAGATTTCTGTTATAGGAATGTTAATATAGATGGAGGTGGATCAATATCTATAATAATCATGTTATAATTGTATTGGGGTTGAAATCATAGGTAACGAGTTATAACCATTCGTATATTGAGATGTGTTTTAATCTTCCACATGGTGAAAAAATTCCAGATCTTTTCACGTGAGATCAAAATCCATCATTCAATGAGACTAGAAATCCATTTTTAGCTGATTATTTGAATTATATCATAGAGAATTTGTTTTGACTATATGATGTAGTGGAAATGTGATTGTTTTCATGATATTTTATCTTCTATGTGGAGATTAGTATAAATGGATATCATTGAATCTGGAGAAAAATGGATGATGAGGAAATATCATGCTTTGAGTGGAAGGAATTCAATGTAATATTACTGGAAACAAATTTTCCCCATTAGAAGTATGAATATATGGAATGATAGTTAATGATATTATTATTTATATAAGTGTAAATTATTTCTATTTATAATGATATCATTACATGTTTATGAATTCATTCAATAATCTACTTACCCATTCCAAAGAGACTAATTTAACATTTCCTTGGTGGTATTATTCCAATAAAAAGATGGGAAATTTTATAATAAATATTATCATCATATGAGGAAATATTATCTGGTTATATAAAGGCCGATTTGAAATTATTCATTTCATATATCATTTAAGGAATTAAATAATTAAGATGATGTTATCAAAAAAGGTTTAAAGGTTAGATGATAAAGAATGATTTCACAACAAACAATACTTGTGGAAGGAATCACCATGGAACATACTTAAAATAAATAGGATTGACAGTCATCCATACAGTAAATGTAAACAATTCTCTTGATTTCAAGGGAAATATAAAATCAAACAATGTGAAATGATCCAACTCTATGGAGATAAGGAACTACAAAAATTAATTCCAAATTATTGAATGAAACCAACCTCAATATGAGTTATGGGTTCAAGTTAAATTTTTTAAAAATACAATAAATAAAGTAGGATGATTTTTGTTCTTATGTTTTTGGATCCATATAATATGTTATAAATGTATATATTTACATAACTTCTCAAAACAAATAAAGTAAATAAATTATTAACTTGAAATTAATTATGTCATAGAGTACATTGAACATCATATATGACTAGGAAATATGATTTAGTGGCATGATGTAATTTATGGAAAACACATTATTGAGGGAAATATTGCCCATAATGCGTTCTTGATTTTTATATAATGATTATAGGATATGTACTTTTTTTAATTTTTATAATTTAAATTAGATAATATTATCTATCTTTTAACAGTTTGATGATTTTTTGAAAGAAAATTATGCTATAATTAGTGGAATTTTCATTTACATTAGATTAATGTAATATTTAAAATTATATAAATTTAAATTAAGGAATAAAGAAAAAGGAATGTTTTCATTGTGTATTTATATAAATTTAGTTTGTTAACATGTTTTGAACGAATACACGATGAGGGTATTCACTAGTCATGTATGGGATTAATAAGATCTAACTCATGTTGTTTGGATTAATGATAATTTTATATTCGAAATTCTATGACATTCATTAATTTTTTTGGATATATATCATTTGGATGTGTAATAAGGGTAACTATTTATGAAGTATAATATCTTGAAACATGGTAGAGCATTCATAGATTAATGTATTAGTCTACTAAATAATGATTTATGAAAAATTGTATATCCTTTAATTACCAGTGTTGGATAATAATAAAAATGTATCGATGTAATGGATAACCATTTTTAGACCATAAAATCCATTAAAATTAAATTTTGGGGTTTCAAGAATTAGAAAAATTATTTTTAAAGAATCATATATTATAGAATGTGATGAATAATAAATTTATTGAATAAAAAATATATATTTTTGTTAGATAATATAAAAATATATTGTAAATATAATTTTTTATTATTTTATATTGTAAAATAATTACACAATAGTTACAATGGATGTGGTAATATATTGTTTTCTAGTACCTTCACTTCTGATGATAACAGTTGTCCCCTAAGTCCCCATAGATTTATTGTTTTTGACCTTTATCCATATATAGATTACATACATTTATATTATCGACTATATATTTTAATATTTGATAATCCATGGGAATTAAAAATGTCTTATACTTCATTTTCCTTCATTTCCGACATATGTTCTATGACTTGGGAACCATGCTATGTGATTATTTTAAATTAGCTTTACACATCCATTTTTCAGTAATTAATTGAAAAGTTTATTACATCTGCTAAGATGTTGGATTTCTATAAGGTTATTTGGAAATGAAAAATCCTTAACAAGAGAGTTCAATATTAAATTAAAAGTATATAATTTATTTAATGGGATATAATAAAGAACCTCAAAACATATAAATATGAATAACATATTTGATAGATTTATATCATGAATCCAAATGAGTATAATGTAGTATAACAACCTGATGCTTTATGATATATTTAATTTTGGATTTTATTCAATATATTTGATATATTTAAATGAACGCAACATCAGTTGTGAAAAAATTATACTATATGAAATTATATTATTCTTAAAATAACATTATTATATGGTCATTTATTTGGATTGTGTTATTAGTATGTATGTATAAATTAATTTTGTATGTATTTATAATTTATTAAGAAAAATGTAATATATATTTATCTAATATATATAAAATTAAAACCACTTGAGAGAAAATGAAATGTTTAGTGAAAACTATATTTTACAATAAGAGGTATTAGTCATGATTTGCACATAATTATTTTAATTAATTTCTATCACATATAGAACATTTAATTGAAAAAATAAAAATAATTTTTGATATCTTAATAATAAAAGTATATTAGGTTATTGGATCATTATTTTTTTGATGAGTTTCATGTTTTGATGAATAGAAACAAAACAAAAAATCATTATTGAAAATTTAGTTTTCATTTAAATTAATTATAATATTGGATTCTATTATTCATTTATTCTAAATAATATTTATTTGAATTTCATACCAGTTAATCCAATTTAGTACATTGAAATAATTTTTTTATTAACTTTCGACATAAAAACATTCTAAAATTTTGATTATTTTCCATAAAAAAATCTATTATTTTCTTTACATTTATGGGATTAATTTTAAATTAGGTTTATAAAATAATTTCAACTGAATACCAAAAAAATTGATTACATATTTTATATCAAAATAAATTATATTATATAATAAGTAAAATTAATTTTTTTAAAATAAATTTTTGAAAAATAAAAAATTATTAATCAAGGTGATAGTAAAAATTAATTTATCATGGGTTAAAATAAAAAGATATGGGTTAAAATAAACTAATAATTTTTCTAAATTACATTTTCTAGAAATATTTTGACCCAATAAAATATAAGGTTTGATAATAATCCATTATTCCCTTTATTCACGTGAAAATTGTTACTACATGAATTTTATTCCAAAATTACATGTGTTCTACCCAACTCACATATAAATAGCCACCCCAATCATTTATTTTTTTGCACATTCTAAACATTTTAATTCTAAAAACACCATAACAAATAACATTAAAAATTCAATCATATCTTCCTTGAATCCTTATTTTGGGCCCAAATAAAATCTATAAATCTTTTCTATACAATCCTAAGGTGGTTAGATGATGAATATGTTACTTTCTTCAACATATGTTTTATTTTATTATTATACCACCTCCTTTAATTATTATTTATATATAATTATATAATAATTTCAATATCTTCCCTACATCGATATGTTTTATTTTAATTTAATTTATTATATCCATCCCAATATCTATCATATGCGTTATGAAATTTCTATTCGTGTGTGTGGAGGAATACGACATCACTGAATATTATCATTGGCTCATTATTTACCACCACTATATGATGGATATAATGATGCATTGAAATTATATATATATATTAGATTAATTATATATTGTGAATCATTATATCTTATATATCATTTTCTTTCCACTATATATGGGATGTGATAATTCGAATCATTTATTCAATGGACTACCACCTCATGAAGCACTGTGATTATTGTTGAACTAACGCTTTACATGGATGTTGATAAGGATGAATTATATGAATAAATGTTTTATAAATGAACTTTAAATTATATTAATGACGTATTCAGTAGTCGGATCGAGAATATATCATTTTCATTATTTCAATGAAAAATTGCATCATTGCTCCTGTACATGTGGAGTACCGCATTAAATAATATATCACACGACATTTTATTCGCCACACTACATGGTTGATATATGAATGTATATTTAAAAAATATTGATATACATATAAGATATTATGAACAATATAGAAATAAAACATACTAATTACCTTTTTCCAAAATGGTCATTGAAAAATGGAAATGATATTCATTTTTACGTATGACCAAACATCTCCCAGATTTTAATGTACTCATTTCATGTATCCATTATTCATTATTTTTTAAAATTAATGTTATTGTATAATTTTTTTTTATTTTAATTTTTTATAATATGTATTTTTTAAATTATTATTATTTTGACCAATGTCATCCTTGTGAAGTAATTTTTGAAACATATTCCAAATATCATTGAAGCATCTGACAAACATATACCCGAATATTTAATCATGGAATATAAGTAATAACAAAATTATAAATAAAAACAATCTTAAAATATTCTATAAGAATTTAAATAACTAACATATGTTTATTATTCAGAATTATAAATAACATAGGTGATGAGATGGAGCCTAGGTAAGGGTTTCTCTCACACTATTTATTTTGTCAGACATATTCCATATTCACCACTTATATATCAAATGAAGTGTACATATTATCCATTTTTTATGTTATATCATGAGTTATTTTATCATCATGACATTTAATATATAATTAAATTTAATTTATTTTTTGGGGATTACTATTCAAGTGTTACCAAAGTGGTATGGTTTTGTTTCAAAATTTCAAATTTATTTGAGATTAATTTTGTTTTAGTATCCATTTGGGAATATATAGATATTAATATATCAAAAATATATATTTTATTAGAGTAAGGTTATTTAATAACTTTTTCATGTAATAATACCATTTTTCATCACAATGGTACGTAAAATTATTAAGATAATGTTTTTAGGAAAAAATATTACATTATTTCTCCCTTGGCTGAAATTATATTTCAATCCAATAAAACGTTTTAAAAATTTATTTTAAAAAATATTATTGAATTTTAAAAATAATTTAATATATACAAATTTTACAATATTTTTATTTTTTAAAATAATTTTTGAATGGAATATTGGTTTTATTTTCAAAATGAGGGACATTACTAAATTTTATACAATGAAAAAGGAAGGATATTTATATCTAATATTGCATTTTTGAAAGTACCCTCTATAATGACTATCATTTATTTGAATATATGGTTTCTGTAATGACTTGAAAATTTCAAGGATGTTTTTTTTCTTATTTTCTTTTGAATTTTACGAGTCCGTAGATTTTGACTGCGCCTGATTCCGAGGCCTGGTGTGCCCAGAATCATTCCCTGAAGTTTTTTTCAGGTATGTTCAGTAAACGTACATGTGGGTTTTTCTATATTTTGAACTGGTGCTAGGAATTGAAATCCGAGGATACAAATGAACTCACAGCACCAGTATTTGCCTAAGGGGATCTTTACCGAAATTGTGTTTTGAACAGGTTGAAAGTTAATTTTTTGGGGATTTTAAATAAATTAAATAAAATTTATGTGTCATATAAATTTTATAAAGGTGGTGGTTAAATACACCAAAGGGAGGTCGGAGGTGGCTCCCACACCCCACATACCCTCCCATGGGAGGATAATGTGTTGTGGGACCCACACGAGCGCCTAACTCTTCACCTTCCCTTTAACTCCAATGAATCCCCCTTTTTATCTTTTGAACATCCACATAATGGAGGAGCCTCTCCACCTCCCTCCATTAATTGTGCCAACCCCATCAATTTAATTAATTTTTGATCCTCTATTTTTTTTAATTAATTTGAAAATCATGTGAGAATAAAATAATAGCCGAAGCTATTATTTTTGGTTGGCACTTGTTGTGTTGGGAGAGCTTTTGGAGAATTAGAAATGGAGAGTTCTTCCCACGAAGAATGACATACTCTCTCGATGAATAATACAAAATTTCTCTTGATGTAGAACATCTCCACTTCTTCAACCGGGGCAAGAACGTGAGGTGACGCCCATGAAGAACACCGTCATTCTTCTTCTTCTTCCTCCGCGTCAAGGGATAAGACTCCAGCCACCAAGAACTTCTCCAATGATGCTTCCTCTTTGAACGCACCACAACTTCAATGAAATCGAAGTCCGTCTTCCATGGTTCATCGACGTGCAACGTACCTTGAATCAAGGTAGGGGGTTATGATGAATTTTAATTTAATAAAATTGTTCCTTGTTCTTCATTGAATACCATGGATTGTCTTCAGCCATTTGATATCGCCTAATGCGGAGGGCACGGGCCGAACAAACTCTGCCCGATGATCCTTCATTGATTCTTGTTTTTATTCACAATGGAGGTGGTGATGGAAGAGGTGGCGACAACCAGAGTTGACGATGAATGGGGGCGACAACGACCAAAGGCGGTAGTGACAACGGTGGCTGCACGCTGGCTCGTTAGAGGACCGCGGCACTGGGTGCCGTACGGAGGGGAGACTGCGGCCCGCAACTGCGGGAGGCTCGGTCAAAGAAGAACCGGTCGGCCCCATGACCGGTCAGGATGGAAGAACCGTTCGTGTTGAAGAACCGCGACGCATCATGGCGACACACAACGGAGAACCACGGCCCGCGATGGGCGGGCCGCTTCAGCGGGTGAACCGGCAGGTCTCCTGCCGGCCGGGTTTAAGGAAGCCGCGACACCCGAAGGTGCCACATGGGAGGAAAGTGGACTACTGTGTGGGCCGCTCATCCCAAATAATACCGGCTCGATTAGGACATACGGGAAGGAGGGGTGGTGCCGCTCAGTGCCACCATTTCAGAAAACCAGCCCCCCCCCCCCCCCCGCTTTGCCCGGCCAGATGGCCGAGCCGTGGCCCACTTCGGGCTGGGCCACCCTTGTGCAGGCCGGTCTGCCCTCACGTGGGCTAGGCCACAACTCCGGGGCGGGCTGACCCCCCAGCTGGGCTGGACTCGCCGAACCAGGTCGGGCCGACCTACCATCCCACTAGGCTTGACGAGCCGGGGCCGTTTCACTTAATTATGAATAACTTTAAGACTCTGCATCTGATTGATGTGCTGTTTGTGGCACTGGGATCCTCTCAACAAGAAATTCCTTTTGAGATTCTCTAAGTGAGTTTTGAAGATTTTTTGATAATTTCCGGGTATGGAACGAGTGTAATTCCAACGGGGCCCCTGGAACGGAAAAGCGAGTAACTCTCAGACCGAGCGTCTGATTGATGCGCTGTCAGTCGCATTGCGTTCATTTTGATGAGACGGAACTTTGGGATACATAAAAACTGGACTTTGTGATAGTTTATGTATCGACCCCTTTGCTCGAGGAGCAGACCCTCCTGGAATCGAGCATGCTATATACAGGAATCATAGAGCTGGCTGCGACTGCGACGTCTACCGTACTGGGATCCTTCGTGGGTTCGATGATGATGAATACCATACTAGGATCCTCCATGGGTTTGACGTTGATGGAAATTATACCAGAATACTCCGTGGGTTTGACAACGATGACTACTATTCTTGTATCATGTGTGGGTCTGAGAGTTTGACCTCGGTACTTGTATTCTATGTGGGTCTGATGAAGTAGCTGATCTTGTATCCTCTGTGGGTCCGACAGCTTAGATGAATCAGTTGGATTACAACTTCTCTTGTAACCAATGTGGGTCCAGCAGTTTGACCTCTGTACTTGTATCCTGTGTGGGTCTGACAGAGTAGCTGGTCTTGTATCCTGCGTGGGTCCGACAGCTTAGCTGGTCTTGTATCCTGTGTGGGTCTGATAGCTTAGATGAATCAGTGACTACATCTGATCATCTCTATCGCTATAAAAAAGCTGTATACCTTGGTGAGTTGAGTCTTGAATTTCAATAATTATCATTGATGTGATTGAATTTACTTTCTTTGTGGACTGGGTTGTTCTTGGGCTCTAGAGATAGAGCCAAACTGAGATTGATAACTTAGGTATATGTATGGGCATATACCTAAGTAGGGTTGATTGATACTTTGTGGTTGTATCTTTCCTTTTGTGGTTTATCCTTCATGGATTCTGGGAGACCTTCGGGGGTCTCGGGGTCCCTACTCAGTATCATTATACTCACCTATGCACGGACTACGCCCGCACAACGTTGTGTTGGATGTAGACGATGGACATTGTTGATGGAGACCGAGAGAGAGCTAGGGCCGGACGGTACCAAGAGGTGTGCCACATGGTGAGACGGTACACAGAGCGGACTGATAGATGTGGAGTGAGAAGGTGGACACCTGTACCTACCCTTCAGGTAGGGTACTCACCGGACGTACCAGGAGCTACCCTTTCCAGCTGTTATCCCTTTTTCAGATATACCTATTTTTCGTTGTACATATACTTTACTATTGGGCTTGTATTTCCGGCCCCTTTTACTTTCAGCACTACTTTTTTTATATAATATTCACTTAGTTCTTTTCTTCTAGCTTACTCTGTCTGTGTGTGTGTTTCACCTATAAAGGAAATTCCTTCTCCGCTTATAAATTTATGCCTTTGGTGCTAGTCACCAGCCCCTGGCCTCGGGCTTGGGGTAGTCATGGCGCATGCCCCGAGGACGGGTTGTGAAAAATTGGTATCAGAGGAGTCGGTTATACCACATAACTCATGAATCTGATCATTATTTTATACGATGAAATATTTTTAAGAGTATTGAGTGTGGTTTTCAGTCCAGGGAGTCCAGTGTTGGTGCGGCGGCCGACCTCACCATACACTAGGATCCTAACTTCTGATTTCTGACTCAGTTAACGAAAACACTGATTGCTTGTGTGTTTCAAGAGTTTTCTATGTGGTCTCTTTGTGTCAGATCACTAGGTATAACTTATTGACCGTGTCTCACCTGTTCCTTATGAGCATGTCGCTGCAAAGACAACCAGCTAGGGATTCCGAGATAGTACACGATGACATCCCATGAAGCGACGAGGGTCCGTTGTTGGGCCCTATTTCTGTGTTTGCACCTTAGGGTGGTGTACCAGCAGCATCACCACCCATTGTGAAGCAGATACCACTAGCCATATTAGCAGATGGTGCATTCCAAATGAGCACATTGCACGAGTCCCATAGGTAGAGGCCTTCAAGTTTACGAGGTGAGACAGATTCACAAGCAGTAGAGGAATGACTAGATGTGATTGCTTGAGTTCTATGCCTAGTTGAGACACCAGTAGAGTGGATGGTAATATTAGCTACTAGTTTTTCCTAGTGAGTGACCATGAGGATGGTCTGTATAGTGATAAGTTTTCGGTACTTGGACCATTTTATGAGATGGTACTTACAGGTAGTGTGCCAACTATATAACTGCCATTGGTCAGTAGACACTACCGACGGTTCCGATAGAGGACAATTGTAGGTTTAGTGCCTTACACATGTTTCAGAATCAGATAACCCTCAAGTTCCAAGGCGAGCCCGGCCCACAGGCGGCTGAAGACAAGCTTGAGGAGGTGGCTGTGAGTTTACTAGATCTTATACAGCTTCCGTAGGACGATGTGTCGGTTCATGAGTATTCATCGAGGCATACCGATCTTCCCTAGTACTTAGGGAATATGATACGATCAGCTCATTAGATCTCAGACCTCTGAGTAAGGTGTGTTTAACAATTTCCAAGCCATCACTTTTCTAGCTATGCATTCCTACTTATATTGGGGAGCTAGAGATAACCGTCGTGGTTGAACGTTCGGTGGTTGAGTGGTTACATTCAGTGAATGTTAGCAGTTGGAAGCATTAAACTGGCATCAGTCACTGAGACATGAGCATGTAAAATGTTTCGAAGAGGAATTGTTAAGGACAGATGAATCTTCAGGGTAGCAGATGTGGAAGCAGAGCTAGGAGAGTGGCATGAGGTGGTGAGCATTTTGACATGTTACAACCACCCATCTTCTTAGTCCCCTCTAGGCTCAGGGAGCTGGAGGGCAGGGGAAGAGAGTAGCTTCATGTCGTCAAGGAGTGTGACCCGAGGGCTCTAGGAATGATTTGAGGTACGGTCTGTGTCTACTACTAGCTTTTATATCAATATAAATAGATACCAATCATTCCTCCCTTCCACAAATCTTTTCATAGACCTAGAGTTTCCGGTTAAGCCATTGACCTGACCGTCATGTCTGGAGATACCTTTTGGAGGAGACTCGATAATCACACTTGCGCCGATGGTGTGATCTGATCCTTGAGGTGAGAGTTTCAGGTGGAACCTCTTGGTGGAAGGCTCAACTCCTTACGACGTTAGATTGGATATAGACTGGGCAACCAAAGTACATGCATAGATTGAATATATTTGGAAATATGGTTGTGGTTTATCTACAATGTTGGGATGGGGTTTTCCTTGGTCGGCGAAAAGAAAAACCCATGAAGCAGAGGATGGAATCTTGCATAAGAGGGTGCATTCGATCACTCGTGAGTCATCTATACTTATCTTTTTTCCAGACTTCTAAATAGTTGCAGCACCGATTTTAGCATTGTCAACGAAGGGAAACCCCTTAGTGTTGTTAGAGAGTTGCCAGCAGAGCTTTCGGGAGCTGTGGTAGTGATTGACCAGTGCACCTATCATGAAGCTATAGGAGGAGGGCATAGGGTATGTAGTTTACTGAGATGCATCAAGGACTGCAATCGGGTGTGTCCTGATGCAGGAGTGAGTAGTGATCACATATAGTTCACGATAGTTGAGACAACACGAGCAGAACTACGCTACCCATGACCTTGAGTTAGCAACAGCAGTCTTCGCCTTGATGATGTGGAAGCACTATCTGATGGGAGAGCATTTTACAGTCTACTCTGACCACCAGAGTCTCAGGTATATCTTCTCGCAGAAGGACCTAAACCTGAGACAACAACAATGGCTCAAATTACTCCAGGACTTTGACTTCAAGATAGTCTATACTCAGGGAAAGGAGAACGTTGTAGCAGATGATCTTAGCAAGAGATCCGGCATTCAACTTCTAGGAGAGTCGAGGGAGCATATAGCCGTGTTTTAGATATCCTTTGTGGATAGATATGGAGGAGCCTTTCTATAGTCCCTCACAGTCACTCCTTCACTTCTCAGTGAGTTAGAGAGGCACAACATGGGGACAGTGACTGTGAGGTGCGACGTGCTCAGATATGCTTAAGGCATGCACCTGATGGGATTTATGATGGTGGGGAGCACATCATCCTCTTCAGAGGTTGTACCATGGTACTAGTTGCATTACAGGAGGAGGTGTTGAGGGAGTTCCAAACATCTCCTCTAGCGGTGCACGCAGGTGTTGCGAAGATGTATCAGGACCTCAGACATCAGCACTGGTGGCCAGATATGAAGAAATCAGTAGCAAAGTTTGTCTCAGGATTCCTCACTTGTAGGAAAGTAAAGGTAGAGCACTAAGTACCAGCAGGATTGGTACAACCTTTAGAGGTCCTCGAGTGGAAGTGTGATGTTATATCCATGTTTTCACGACGGGGCTTCCACGTACATCTAGAGGACATGACTATATCTGGGTGATCTTCGACCGACTCACCAGTTGGCCCACTTCCTACCGATCAAAGGGAAGGGGTCAGTAGAGATATTGGTGCGCTTCTACATACAAGAGATCGTATGGATTCATGGTGTGCCATCGACGACCGTCTCTGATCGTGATGCTCGTTTAACTTCCCGGCTATAGAAGGGGTTACATGAGACTTTTGGCATGCAGCTTCGCTTGAGCACTCCCTTCCATCCTCTGAAGGATGGTCAGACTAAGAGGACTATTCAGACACTTCATTACATTCTCCGTGCATGTGTCCATGAAATTGGTCGTAGCTAGGAGGATCACTTACCATTGGTGAAGTTTGCGTACAACAACAGCTACAACTCCATCATCAGGATGACACCATACGAGGCAGTATACGATAGACCTTGTAGATCACCTTTGTGCTGGACTGACCCAGGGGAGTAAGCACATGTAGTACTAAAGATGGTTCTTGCTATGACAGAGAAGGTGCATATCATCCAGGAGTGGATGAAGACTGCACAGAGCAGATAGAAGTCCTAAGCTGATAAGAGATGGAGACCACTGGTGTTCGAGGATGGCGACTACATCTTCATACAGGTCTCACCTCGATGAGATCTATGGTGATTTAGCCGGGGCGAAAAGTTATCTCCAAGATTCATTAGGCCTTTTCAGGTCCTTAGCATGGTAGGTGAGGTGACATACCACCTGGCCCTTCCACCTCAGTTGCACCGGGTGCACGACATCTTCCATGTATCTCAGCTAAGGAGATACGTGCTCGACACGTCCCACATCATCAACCATGGGGAGCTGGACATCGATGACAGAGAAAATTTCACAGAGCTTCTAGTGGATATTGAGGATCGACATGAGAGGGTCTTGCGTGGACAGTCGATTCCTCTGGTGCGTGTTCGTTGGCAGCATGAGATCCTCCATGAGAGAACATGGGAGCAGGAGGCTCAGATGCGTGCTCAGTACCCCTCATTTGTTTTTCTAGTGTGTGTTGTATCTTTATGGGGACGTAAATCCCTAAGGAAGAGGTAATTTAAAGAAATTGAAATTTCAAAAAGAAAATTAATTTCTTTGAAATTTTACAATTCCTCATTTTCTTACAGTGCCTGATTCTGAGGCCCAGTGTGACCAGAATCATTTTCTGATGTTTTGTTCCGGTACGTTCAGTAAACTTACGTGCATGTTTTTATATCTTTTGATCCAGTGATCGAAATTGAAATCTGAGGATACCCATGAAGTCGCAGCACTATTATTCGCCTAAGGGGGACTTTACCATAGTTGCGTTTGAATAGGTAGAAAGTTAATTTTTGGGGATTCTCAATAAATTAAATAAAATTTATGTGTTATATAAATTTTATAAAGGTGGTTGTTAAATCCAGCAATGGGAGGTTGGAGGTGGGTCCCACACCCCTCATAATCTCCCGTGGGAGGATAATGTGTAGTGGGACCCAAATGAGCACCAAACTCTTCACCTCCCCTTTAACTCCCATGAACCCCATTTTTATCTTTTGAACTTACACTTAATGGAGGAGCCTCTCCACCTCCCTCTATTAATTGTTCCAACCCCATAAATTTAATTAATTTTAGCTCCTCTCTTTTTTTTGAATTAATTTTAAAATCATGTGAGAATAAAATAATAGCCTAAGCTATTATTTTTGGTTGGTACTTGTTGTGTTGGGAGAGTTTTTGGACATTTAGAAAGGGAGAGTTCTTCCCACTAAGAACAACATACTCTCTTGATGAAGAACACGCACTTTCTCTCGTGGAAGAACATATCCTCCACTTCTTCAACCAGGGAAAGAACGTGAGGTGAAACCCACGAAGAACACCTTCATTCTTCTTCTTCATCTTCTACGTCAAGGGAGAAGACACCGCCTGTGAAAAGCATCCCCAATGATGCATCCTCTTCGGACGCACCACGAATTCAATGAAAACGACGTCCGTCTTCCGCGATTCATCGACGTACAAAGTACCTTGAATCGAGGTAGGGGGGTTATGATCAATTTGAAATGAATAAAATTGTGCATTGTTCTTCATTGAATACGATGGATTGTCTTCAGCCATTTGATATCACCTAATGCAGAGGGTGCATGCCGAACGAACACGGCCTGACGACCCTCCGTTGATTATTGTTTTTTATTCACAATGGATGCAGTGATGGAAGAGGTGGCAGCGAACGGAGTTGATGACGATCGGGGGGAGGAAACAACCGAAGGCGGCAACGGCAATGGTGGCCGCGCGCCGAACCTTTAGAGGACCACGACACCAGATGCTGCGTGGAGGATAGATTGCGGCCCGCAACTACGGGCCGCTCGGCCGACGAAGAATCAGCTGGCTAAATCCGATCGGGCTGGAGAACCGCAGCACCTCATGGAGCCGCGCTATAGAGAACCGCGGCCCGTTCTGGGTGGGCCTCTTCAGCGGGCAATCTGGTCGGCCTCCTGCCGACCAGGTTGAAGGATGTTGTAGCACTCGAAGGTGCCACGTGGGTGGAAAGTGTCCCGCTCACGCTGAAGAATACTGAATGGCCGAAGCCAGCCGGGAAAGAGGGGCGGCGTCACTCGGTGCCACCATTTTAGAAAACCGGTGGGCCGCACCCCCTCTCTGCTCGGCCAGCCATGGGCCGGGCCGCCCTGGGACTGGCCGGGCCACCTGCCTCGTGGGCCCGGCCAGCCTTGCACATGTCGGGCCGCCCTCGCACTGGCCGGGCCACATCTCCAGGCCGAGATGACCGCCAGCCGGGTCAGACTCGCCGAACCGGGTCGGGCCGACCCACGTGTCCAATAGTCTTGATGGGTCGGACCCATTTCACTTAAATGTGAATAAACTCAAGACCGTGTGTCTGATAAATATTCCATCTATGGAACTGGGATCCTCCCAATGAGCCGGTCATTTTTTGAAACTCTAATTGAGTTTTGTACATCATTGGAAAACAGACGGGTTTGGAACGAGAACAATTCTAATCGGGCTCGAGGAACAGAAAAGGCAATAATTCATAGACCTGGCATCCTATTGGCGTGTCTTCAGTCACATTGGGTTCCTTTTTATGAGATGGAACTTTGGGATAGATCAACTCTGGAAAATGTGATAGTTTATGTATCAACCCCTTTGCTCATGAAGCGGACACTCCTAAAATCGACCGTGTTGTGTGCGGGTACTCTAGAGCTGGCTGTGACTGTGACATCTACCATACTGGGATCCTCCGTGGGTTCGACGACGATGAATACCGTACTGGGATCCTCCGTGGTTTCGACGATGAATGAAATGGTACCGAAATTCTCTGTGGGTTCAACAGCGATGACTACTGTTCTTGTATCCTGTCTGGGTTCAGCAGTTTGACTTCTGTACTTGTATCTTTTGTGGGTCTGACAGAGTAGCTGGTCTTGTATCCTGTGTGGGTCTGAAATCTTAGATGAATTAGTGCGATGTCTAATTCTCTTTTATTCTATGTGGGTCCGACAGTTTGAACTCTATAATTGAATCTTGTGTGGGTCCAATAGAGTAGTTGTTCTTGTATCCTGTGTGGGTCCGACAGCTTAGCGGGTCTTTTATCATGTGTGGGTCCGACATCTTAGATGAATTAGTGACTACATCTGATCACCTCTATCGCTATATGAAAGACGTATACCTATGTGAGTTGAGTCTTGACTCTCAATCATTATAATTGATGTGATTGACTTTACTTCCTGTGTGGACCGGGTTGTATTTTCGGCCACTTTTACTTTCAGCACTACTTTTTGTATATAGTATTCACTTAGTGATTTGCTTTCATATTACTCTGTTTGTGTGTGTGTTACACTTATAAAACTAATTCCTTCCCAGCATAGGAATTTACACCTTTGGTGCTATTCAGTAGCCCCTAGCTTATGGAAGGTGGGCTTGGGGTAGTCAAGGCACGGACCCCATGGATGGGTCGTGACAGTTTCAATTTTACCTGCGTATTTTAATTTAAATATTATTTTTTCAATAATCATAAAATTAATCAATTTTAAATTATATTTTCGTTGAATATAATTTTCACATTTATTTATAATTATTTATTACTATAAATTAGTTATTTTCATTGAATTATTATCATCTCATGAAATTATTCAAGTGATAATTATAAATAGATTTCTATTTATAAATACATTATTTAATGTTATATATTTTTTAATATAGAAAAAATATATCAAAACAATTCATAATATTTCTATATTTGTTTTAAATACTATTTGAATAGGGATGGACAATATTGATACCATTTATTTAACAATGGATGGTTTATGATTTTGATAATTGATTATTATATTATTTTCATTTCTTATTCTAGTATTAATATAAATGTTAATGTGCATTACAGTTCACCCCATTAATATGATGAATGAATCTGATATAAGAAATGATGTGAGGGGCCCACTTTAACCATTATAAGCATCTATGGGTCAAATGTGACCAAAAAATATATAGATTTTATCGACCGCATACCAATTTATATATTTTAATTCCAAAACTGCACTTCTAGGTTATGTACTAAAACATAATTTATTTTTTAAAAAATATAATAGAAAAATTCATATTATATTATAATTTTTTTTAAAATTTTCTAATATACTTATAAAAGAATTCGAAAAAACAATACAAACTATTAGAGTTGTGAAATTTTTAATGAATTACTTCATGTTCACTACCTTATTATACCCAATAATAACCTTTCATACTTCTACTAAACATGAGAAAAATACATTAGAACATTGAGTTGGCATTTAATTTCCCAGTAAGTGTTTTTAAATCCAAATATAATCCATTTTAATTGAAAAATATATGTTTATAACGAAATAAAATTGTCATATAAAGTAATTGTTAAAATAATTACTTCTTTTTTTTTCAAAAATTAGAATTATTTTTTAAGAATCCAAAAAATGTAGACACTATTTTAAAATAGGTTTTCTACAAAATCTAATAATTGTTCAACATATTTTTTGTGGATTTCACAATTTTAAATTTTGGAAATAATATGATTTATGAACAAATAATGATACATATAAGGCCTTAAGAAAATCCATGAGGCCAAATAGTGGTATCACATGTTAGACCGTAACCCCTAAAAGGTCATGGTTTTACTCTTGATACAATATCATCTAATTCAATAACCCACTGTGTAAATTTTATGAAAAAATTTAAGAGGGAGTTAAATTCTCATTAATAACCATATTATAAACATTTTAATTACTTTTAAAAATAATATTAAAATAATAAAATAATATTTGAACATCATAGTTTGGTAAAATAATAATCATAGTTTAACTACCACTTTCTAAAAAATATAGTTTCAATAAAATTTCAAAATTATTAAATATTTTAAAGTAAAATAAATTCTCATAATTATCATTCATAAATGAAATTATCATCTCATATATGGAAATTCATATATTAGTTACTTTATTTTATATAATCTATAAAATAATATATTTTATCAGTATTCAATTTCATTTTTCACCTAAAATAATTATTATTATTTATTCAATAATGAATATACCAATTTTAATGACATATAATACTCTATTAAAAGTAGATATAAATAAAAAAATGTTCTTTTTTATCTTTATTTAATGGAAAGATTTGTATTTTCATAAATAATATTTGATAATATATAGATAATTCTTCAGAGAAAATAAATAGAATGGGTTTGGAAAACTTGTTGAAAGAATTTCCCTTACCAAATTTGGAGAATAACTCACTTTACTGTCTTCTTATATATAAAATTGTTTCTCTCTAATTTTAATTTCTCAATTCTCACTCACATTCAATATGAAATGAAAAAATTTGGGTTGTTAGACATATTTATAAATTTATGGTAGAATTTTGTAGCCACATTCATCGTTGTTCATATACCATGTTTTAATATATATTATATATATATATATTTATATTTATATATTATGTAAATTTCCCTATATGATGAAAACAAAAAACAGAGAGAAACCTTCATTAATGCTTCAAAATAAGTTTTTATGGTAAAAATATTGTTTAGGTTATATATATATATAGTAAAATTATGGTTAAAAATTTTATTTTAAGAACAAAAATGATGACTGATAATGTAAAATTGGATGAAAATTAGTTGAATTGAGGTTGCATACATGTATATAGACTTGTTTTGATCAATTAAATTGGATATTCATCACAATGATTAATATTACATCCAATTATATTCTCAATTCAAGTGTTTTGGTGAATAAAAAAAATTATATTGAACCAAATCAATTCAAATAATGGTAATATTTATTAAAAATATCCCAAATTATATACAGGTAAATGATGAATAAAGGATATAAAACGATCAATGAAAAAATACTATAATTAAGAGGAATGCATAAAATTGTTAAATTCAAAATGATACATTAAATATGATATGAAATATGATTCGACATCAGAAAATAAATTACATATAATAAAATTACTGTTATATGGGGAAATATGAATATTATTTACCGTTATAATTTTGAAATTACTTCAACCAATCAAGACTCCTTTGTCATGTGTCCCATCCACTCAGATTCGACTACATGAAGCTCTAAACAACCTTACTAATAGATAATCACCTTAAATTGATCTCGATGGGTCAAGTACTCAATAGTGTTTAACCTCCCAATGAAAATCCCATATCTGTTGTTGAAACCACTCTCGGCGGTCGACCCCACCTCTCGACAAGATCTTCTATTGCTCTGAGAAATAATCCCAATCGACACCCCTATTGCTATAAATATTTTTCATGATTCCATATTTTCATTTTATTTTATTCACAATATATTCTTATATGAAATTTTATTATTTTTTAGATTTCCATACTTATAGTTTAATGAAAATAGTATTAAACTTCCATAATTCTATTATATCTGTCATTTTATAGTATATTTCCTATGTTTAATAATTTTCAAAACACACAGACACACAAACACATACATATATATTTATAATAATAATAATAATAATCTATAAATTATTATATATTTTTAATAGTAAAAATATATTAATAGTCAAATGTTTTTTATTTCAAATAATTTTTTCAAATTTAATATTTTAATAAAATTCATAATATACATTTTTATAAATTTAATTTATACAATTACATTAAATGAAATTAATATTTTTAGATTATAAATATTTTTTAAATGCTAATTTATAATTCATTTATTTATTTAATTTTTAATTAAAGTAATTTTATATTGGTTGAAATTACTTCTTCATAAAACGAATCATATTTATATATTAATATATTAACCAATTAATGAAAATAAATATTGTTTTAAAAATATATAATTTTTTTATATAATTGTTCCTATTGATTTTAATGTAAAATCCCATTAGATATATTTATTTAAAATAATTTTTTAATTGTTTGCCCTTAAAAATAACAATTTCGTTTTCAAATAGAAAAATAATATTTTTATTAAATTTTTTTAAATAAATATATTTATATCAATATAGTAATTTAAGAAACATAACACCAAACTTGTTTTTAAAAATAATGTTCTTATCATTTTCACTATTAATTTCAATTAAATTCTCATTTCAAACCAATGATATATTCTTTATTAAAATTTTAATTTATCTAATTTCTTAAGTAATTAATAAAATATTATAATTAATAAATTTTGTTAAAATTATTTTTTGTAATATTAAATACTAATAATAATGGAATAAATAATTCTTAGGTTAAACCATATGATGTTACATTCTTCTACATTTAACTGAATCTCAAATTCATTATTCGTTAATTATGTCTATGAAAATTATGAAATTATATCTTTAGAATTATGAAAAACTAGTGTAGATGGACTTCTATAATATTAATGGTATAATAATACATCAAATTTAAAAAATAGACCATCAATTACTATTAATTTTCCAAAAATGTTAAAAAATTTTATTTAAAGTTTTTTAAACCCTTCATCTGATATAAACACTAATGATCCAAAACCTACAAATATAGATACAATAATAATACATAATATGTATTCGGTTTTATAAAACATTAATGATAAATACACCGAACAAAACACATTAGAGTACATTTTCCCGTCAAGGTTTTGGAGAATTTGGTAAAACCATAAAATTATAAGAATTTTCAAAACACCACTAATTTTCATGCTGTTATCTACATCTTTATAAGAAAAAAGTAACAGTTCAATTTCTACTAAACATGGGAATAATAGTTTTAAACATATAGTGAGAATAAAAATTACTAGTAACTTGTTTTTAATCCACTAATTAGTTATTTTCAGAAAAAAAAACAATCTCTTATGAAGAAAATTTATCATATGGAACATTTGATAAAATAATTGCAAAAAAGGGTTCTAAAAAAATAGAAGCATTTTCTAAAAATCCTCAAAATCTACATACTAAATGGAATTCTATTTACATTCCAAACTAATAATTTTTTTGAAATATTACTTGGATTTATTCTTCTCAAATGTTTTAAATTAAATTAATTTAAATGAAAATTATAATACATAAGAATCCCATTAAAGAAACACGAGACCACTATTAAGAATCAATTTTCCAACATCAACCCATTAATGGTCATGGGTTTAATCCCCTATCCTTATCATCTAATTTGATACAAGAGTTTGAATATTTTATGAAAATATATTTAGAGTTTATTATTTTACTTTGATAACCAATTAAAAACATATTTAAATCATTTTTAAATATGGTTCATGTAAGAAAATTATATTAGAACATCTAAATATGGTGAAAAATCGATCTCAAGATAAATACCTCTTTCTAGAAGAAATAAATCTAAACAAATTTAAAAATTTTCAATAGGTTAAATGTAAAAAAAAATATTATCACTAGTATAGTGCATGATATTCATTATCATCTGTTGTATTTCTATGATTATATGAGTGAAATTGTTATATGTATGGTATAATATTATAGTTTTCTTCAGTATTAAAGATCATTTTAAAGATAAAATAATAAATTCTCTTATTAAAATTATAAAAAAATAGAATTTAATATAATCAAAAAGTATTTTATAATTAATTTCAAACAATAAAAAATAAGGTGTTGTTATTTTTATAATTAATTAAATGAAAATAGACATAGTTTTCATTTATGGATTTTAAAAATAAAGAGGGTAACTTTAACACAGAATAATTAAAACATGAATTGATAAATTATGAAATAATAACCCTTACATTTTTGGGTGAAGTAGATTATTATTATTCTTCCTCTATATGTCTTTCACTCTTACATATTTCAGTTTATCTATTCTATCTCTTATTCAATCTGAACTACAAAAAATAGGTTTGTAACTCAAATATAAATGTTTATTAGATAATTTTATTTCCATAATCATTTTCATTTAGATATAGTGATCGAATGTATATATGTATTAAATCAATTTGTTATATATTAAAAAAAATTACAAGATAAATCTTGATTTTTATTTAAAAATAAGATGTTTGGTTAATATTATTGTCGTTAAATCATATATATATATATTATTATATTTAAATTATTTTTATAGGTTTTAGTTTATAAAGTCAATAAATGAAGGGAAAAATTATACTTTGATTAAAAATTGTAGACTGGAATGGATGTAGATATATATATATAGACATGTTTTGATCAATTTAGTATGATCTTATTCAAAATGTTTCAAATTAAATTCAATTTTTAAAATGATAAAATAAATGATTCAACTACACTAAAAAATGATATATATCTAAATTCATTATCATTTTTCAAATATATATCAAACTAGACCAAATTAATATATAGGTGAATGTTTAATATATTACCATAGAAAATATATAATGAAGAAAAAGAATAAAATGACTAGTGTAATACTATTATAGTGAAAATTATGATTAGGATATGATTTCAAAGAAAATTTTACCTCAAAAAATAAAATACATAACTATAAATCATGATAATAGGAAGATAGATATGAAGAATATATTTCCTTCCATGTTATAAATGATTTCATTAAATCTAAACTCCTTTTGCATTCAACCCATCCCATAGACATCAACACCAATATGATAAAAAATCCAATAGTTATAAATGATCCTTCTTCACCACGATCAATCACTTAAGTATTAACATGATTTTAGCCTCCCGATGAGATTCCCTTATTGACAGTCGAAAACCCTCTCAGTCCACCACCCTACACCACCCCCATGATAAGCCCCATGCATGTTCAGATTACAGATCCCGATCAACACCCATATTACCCCAAATGTGGTTCTCATTTTCCTTTTTTCTTCATATATTGTTTTATTCTCTTTTAAATTTTTCATGAATTTTTCTTATATGTCATTTATATTTTTTTTTAATTTTTTTTTTCTGGAATTGATGCAATGATTTTTAAAGAATTCATAATTATATTATATGAAAAATTTAAATTATATTATATTTAAATCTTAAATATATATATTTATAATACTCATCACTAAAAAAATAATATAAATTTATAATAGATGAAATATATTGACTTTAAAATTTTATTTATTTGTAACAAATTTTATTACCATTTCTATTCATTATAACATTGTAAATATAAATTTATATTTAATTACTTGTTACAATTATTTTATATTAATTTGTGAATTTTATAATTATATTTCATTTTTTATTTTAAATAAAAACATATAATTCCTATAATTTATTTAATTTCATTAAAACACTATTATATTCATTTAAAATATTATTTACTTTTAAAAAATATATAAAATTAAATGTTAAATAAATAATGATAATCGATATATTTTAAAAAATGAATTTTTATATTAAAAAATAATTTTATTTAATTTAAAAAAATATATAATTCGGTATAATTTATAACAATAATTGAAAAATTATTTTACCGTGAATATAAATATTTTATTTTGTTATAAAAAAATTTAATTATATAATTATTATAAAATGAATATATTAAATGATGTTCTAATCTTATTAAAAAAAATATAACCATTATATAAAGAATAATATTTATTATTAATTTCGAATAATAATTTAATTTATAGTTTTATTTTGTTAAAATAATAATTAATCTAAAATATATCATTTATTTACATTCTAAAATAGTTATTTAATATTAATTAACATTATTTTGTTAATATTTTTTTAAATATTTCTTTCATATACAGGTGGAAAAAAATTTTATTAGTTTAAAATGAATTATGATACAATATAGATATATGGGAAAAATTCTTGATGGTATTAGTTATCCTGCAGTAAGCATAGATTGTGTATGATTTTTTTGGAATAAGAATAGAAATTATGTTAAAGATTTCAAGTGTTATGAATCTCATTATTATGAATCAATTTATTGATATTCCATTTTTTAATTTGATTAGCTACAAACTATATAGTTGGGATTCATCCTCATGTGAAAATTTATATGAAATTATTCAATCATAATTTATTAATTCATATTTATGATAATTTTATTGATTAAAATATGTATTAATTAACTATTTATCTCTCAATATTGATTATGCCTTATTTATTTATATCATATCACATATAGTAACCCTTAATGAGCATATTATCATACCAATTTTATATATTTTAATTAGTACTGGATATAAGTAGTTAATTTTTGATTTATAAGAAGGGATATTATAAGGGGATAAGGATGTTAAAAAATATAAATCTTTTGTATTTTTGGTTTTTAAATGTATTGTGAGTTTAATGTATGGGTCTATTTTACATTAACTTCTAAACTATTTAGTCTTCTAGGATGGGATTCCACATATCCTATTCTAATATAATAATTTAGAATATGGCTCTAGGAAATTGGGGTTAGGGTGTTGTAATATTGACTCATGTAATGGTTTTATATCATGAATTAGTTATAATATAGTGATCCACCATACTTGGTCACAATAAGATGCTTCAAGATATTTTATTTAATAAAATTAATGTAATCATTTAGATTTTTTTTTTCAAATGATCATTTTAAATCATATAGTTTAACTGTGTTCTTGGTTAGCTAGTCTTCTTATTTATTTTTTGGTATCTATTATAAAATTAACCATTTTGAGTTGTCATTTCTAGAGAGACATAAAAAACATTATATTAGGTATAGTTGTGCATCCATTTTATAGTAACTATTTTTGTGAGCGGGTATTTCTGTTTTATTAGTGTGGTTTTAGTTTCAAGTTTCATGATCATGTTCCAAATCTCCTTTAATTTGTCATAGTTATTTTCAACATCATGTTTATATAATGTATCTTTATTAAAAAATTAAAAAATTTATATTTATACTCCTTTTTTGGGTTTCATCCAACAATCACAACATATCATATGATTCTCCTCATTATCTAGAATGTGAAATATATTTTTACAATCATCTATCTCTTTTTTATGATCAATATCCATAATATTGTGATTGATGACCATGAAATGACCCGAACATTTCTGAATATAATTCCATTTATTTGGATTTAATGTTATATGAGTATATAAAACACATGCATTTCATCTATTATATCTATTGGAATTTAAATTACTATTATGTATCATTAACATTGATAATATATCCCTTGAATAATGATCACATGAATTTTATAAATATATGGTTTTTGAAAATTTATCTTGAATATACTAAGTAAGTGGTGGCATCATCCATTAGTTTTATACTATACGAACCTCATTTATCAAAGAAAATAATGCAGATTGTATTTTTTTTATTTATTCAAGACGAAGCTCAATCCAAGAACCAAAAACGTACAAATGAGTGAAACCGTTTAAGATAGAAGCTCAATCTCATTGAAATCATAACCCAAATCATGTCCACTGAATGGCTACATGAAAGCCCCACCAACATGCACCTTAATGTTGACATATATTCTAGTGTAATAAAGAGATATCTATCAAGATACTATAAATAATATTATATACCATATTTTTTTAGATTAAGTAATATATTTTTCATCTTATTATTGTTACATTATATATGATTTTTAAATCACAAATAGTATTTTTTTTAATATTCAAATTCAATTAAGAAATATTTTTTGATGAATTAATAGTTATATTGAAATAAATATTAATTTTACAAAATATTATCATTTAATTAATTTTCTAAAATATAAATGATCATTTAATTTTTATGAAGTCATAAATAATTTTTATCAGGGAAGGAGAAATTGTTAGTTTTCAAAAACGCGTCATTTTATATAATATTAGGTTTTTATTTTAAAATATAAAATTAAAATATTAGTTAAATTAATTAAATAAAATGATTATTATTTTTGGAATTAGGATTTAAAAATTATCAGATGGTTAATTTTTCATAATTTTCAAAGATAGTATAATTTTTTTGTAAAATTAAATACCGTATTAAAATAATATGTGTTTGATGACTTAATAATGTCACAATAATTATGTAATAAATACAATAATATTTATTCTCGTGCAAATATATGTTTTTCCTTAAAATTATGTAATTTTATTTTTAATGGATTTATATTATAAATACGTAGTGAATCCTCTAAGACTTATAAAATATATTATGATTTTAAATACATTTATTGAATGTGTGACCCACATCCAAATAGTAAAGGGAAATATTTTATTATATTTGGATCTTCTACTTATAAAATAATGTATACCACTATTTTTTTTTCATAAACCTAGGGATAAACCCATGGTATGGTTTTTGGTGTTGAATATTTTATTACATGGGGTCCATAACCAACATAATAAAGAAATCCTCATCCATTCTAATATAAAACCCCCCGTGATCCCATTTTTATTTATTAAATGTCTTTAATGATAGTTTAACCTATCTACTATATTCCTATGAGTCCTCTTATGGGGCCCCGAATTTCCCAAGAATACTCTCCTAGGCCTTGGGAGTTCCATTAACAAGTAAGGTATTTCCCTCCTCACCAATGAATTCAATCAATTTATTTGAGATTTTTTTTTAAATTTGTATTACATGTATTGACAATTTTTTAAGAATTACCATAATTTAAAATTGATGTTATTTTTATCAGGTATCATCTCCTCCCTTACCTAATCTGTTACTATGATTAAATTCAACAAGGTATTCTCTCTCTCATCTTTTAATCAAGATCATATTTTATGATATGTCTATTTAATATACAATTATTATGTTGCAATACATTCTAACTAATCTATATTAAATTAAATTTGTTTTTAAATTATTATATTACATTTACCTCCCATTTAACTCTCCTAATAAACATTACATACAACCATTACCATGCTGAATTTTTATAAGACTTCATTTTCATTCTCCCCTTTCATCAAGATTCCTATTATGTTACGCATTCCATTTACAATTATTAATGATGGGGAATTTACATCCATATCCATCTTACAATCTATTTAATTTCTAAATTATTTTATACCCCATTATCTCTCATCAAATGATTTAATTAATTTATATATGACATCATTATGCTGCCGAAATTGCACCATGATGTACCATGATGAAATAATTGTGTAGTGAATACCATACCCATTTATCATTCATGTATATTAGACAGTTTTTACATACTATTATTTATTAGAGAATTTGAATAATTTATTCCACAATATAATATTTTTAATAAAATTATAATGTTGTATGAATCCATGTTATGTGATATATTTTTCACACTTATGCATGATATTGAATTGTTTATGGAGGGTGTGACCTAATACCACTCCAATTCATTGAGTAATGCTTAATATCATGGAATATCATGTTTCAAATGTGGTTTTACTGATTCTTTTAGGGGACCTTTATTAAAATTCATTTATCAATGGCTTATATTTGACATATATTTATGATGTAGTGATTTAAGTTGTTTCCAAACTTCAATGATATTATAATCATGCTATATCATGCATTATTAATCATCTTACACTTTGCCTCAATGACATGAATTGTAAAAAAATTATTATTATCCTTTTTTATTCCTTTTCATTCAAATTTTGACCTTTAAATCTTACACCTTTATTATGGCTGTCCTCACGTTATCCCATGAAGTGTTATGTACGAAGGGATGTTTTGGTCACGTCAATGACATTTTCAATAATGATGTTTTACATCATATTTTTTTTTGTAATTTTAATAAACCCAAAATATGATATACATATTCATCATATGAGATGTAAAAATAGTAATTTTATATAATAAATAAGGTTTATATGTGAAATAAAGAGCAGGTTTGTCATAGAAGATATCATAGGATTGATTTATTTTTTTTTAGACAAGGGTTAGAAAACCCTAGTGAAAACACATAGGGATATGACTAAATATAGGAAAATATCTTTATGTTAAGGTAATTATTTATTAAGTGGTTTATCAAAAAATTTCATCACTATCTAGATACTAAAAATTGGTGTGGTTATTCTATAGATGCACTTACGATAAAAAACATTGGTAAGGTGTTTCAGGCTTGAATAGGGGTAACCTAGTACATGAAAATAGACCTTACTGTTTAACTGGTTTGAAACTCTTATGGGATATGCTTTGGTAAAATAATAATTTCATTTAAAGATTGTAATTAATGAACAAATTTTTTTATATTAATATATGTTAGGATTTAGATCATGGGAAACATAGCATGAAACCTAGATACACATAAGACAAGGGGATAAATGTAATCTATCAGTTATACCATTAATTTTAATGGATTCACCATTATGAGTTTAGCTAATTATGTTACTCATCTGTAAAATTTATCTTATTCTATCCAATGCTCAAAAATAGAAGGAATCATGCTAACAATTGATGCGAATGGTATTGTGATGATTGCCCCAATGAGGTTCCCATACAAATGTATTTGTCACGACAATCTCTCAATTAACTCATGTTCTGAATAAAATCTTGGGCTATAAAGAAACCTCAACATCACTATGATAGAGAAACCTGTAGTCAAGAGATTCAGGTGAAAATGTCCCCCTACATTCATTGTTTCATATTATACTTTAATCATGGAGTAATGGATCTATTCCATTGAAGATATATTTTATATCATTCAGTGATCCAAAAAATAGTATTTTCCTATGACTGTTTATCATATATAGGGGGAAACTTATCAGTGGTTGACATTTATCAACAAAACAAATCTTGAGGTAGATATCGAATCAATAGAGTGGTTGAATTTACCTAAAATAT
Source organism: Viscum album (assembly GCA_963277665.1). Taxonomy (NCBI): domain Eukaryota; kingdom Viridiplantae; phylum Streptophyta; class Magnoliopsida; order Santalales; family Viscaceae; genus Viscum; species Viscum album. Next base: position 1,614,653,092 of record OY728137.1, on the reverse strand, counting down.
ATTTGGATAAGTATTTTCCTCAAACTACCCATTATAATATGTAACAATATTTCATTACATTTAAAAAAATGACAATTAATATTTTCGGATGTATAAGAAAAACATCATAAAAAATTCCAAATAAACATATACTTTTCTCATTTCACCAATATAAAAGTTTGACTAATTATTTAGTATGCTAAATCCTTCCAAAAAAAAAGAATTAGAAATCCTGGACATTGACATCTACATAGAAATTATCTGATGTTCCCTTAATATCAATATGGAGATCATCGAGTCTTATAGATATCATATGGATAAGAAGTTGAATGTGGACATTAATTCTGTCAGTCTGAGGGGAAAACCCAATTTTTTCTATGAAATTCCAACACCCAACTTCCTCAATGTGCAGAGAGAATCACCCCAAAAATTTTCTAATTAGGGAAATGGAATTCTTTAGTTGGGGAAGAGAAAGGAAGTCGTCCCATGATTGCTGATGGGAGAAACCCACCAATGTGATATAAGAATGGAATGTTATGGTCAACCCTCAATGAATTATTCATTTCTAATGCTACTATATACAATGTAACTTTGTGAACATGTTCTCTATGACATTGGATTTTGGAGGAAACCAAAAACCTCAAACATAACAAGGGATAAATTTTTTCAACACTATTTCCGATGTGAGTCCCATTAATGAAGTGGTGATTGGTAGAAAAGTTATTCATTCAATGATTGTGATCTTAAATTTTTATTTTGATTCTACACATTATTTTATATCATAAAATTTTAGTATAATTATTCAAACAAAAACACAATTAATGGGTGTAGAGATGTAAATGAAAACATCAAATGGGAAAATTATTGTTTCAACAATATATAACATCTACCTTATTAAAAATTGTGAACTAAACATCCTCATAAACCTCATCATAATTCCCTTGATTTAATTTCATGAAAATTTGGGAATGGATAAGCTATCCCTACATAGTTACAACATAAATTTCAGTGAGAGTGAAATCACTCTTCATATTTCAAATTGACCCCTCGACTATACACTTGTTATAGGAAGAGGAAGAATCATCTCTAGTTCTAATTTCTCAAGGATGAATATTATTTCCCTAATAGAAAATATATTTAGATATGATTAATGAGTATAGTGATAGATCCATTTTGTATGACATTTCCATTGAGATGTAATTCACTGATATGTTTCATGAGTAATTTCACAGTATTTCTCCATGTAGAGGGGTTGAGTTTTCAATCAATATTATACATGAAAATTTTCGAATATCCATGTCTCCTTATAGAAATTATGGATGAAGAAATGGGGAACTAAATAATCAATTATAGGAGGATATGAATAAATGCATTATACTCCCCAGTTCATCAACATGGGGTGTGCATGTCCTCTTCATCATGAGGAAGGATGGGTTTATGGGACGTCATATTGATTATCCCGATCTCAATAAATTCATGATAAAGAACAATAATGATTTCCCAAAAATTCATGACTTGTTTGATCAATTAATTGTAGCACAACACTTCTCCATGGTGGATTTGATGTCAGGATATTAAGAAGTAATGGTGGAGAAGGAGTATATCTCAATGACTATTTTTTGTACAAGGTACAAACATTATTAGTTCATAGTGATTTCATTGGGACTAGTATCTTATCCAAAAATCTTCAGGGACATGATGAATAGATTATATATAGATTAAATTGAAAAAATTTGGTTGTTTTTATAGATGATATTATAATAGACTACAAAACTATGGAGGAGCATGAGAAGTATTTGAGCACTATTCTGAAGACAATGAAAAAGTATAATCTCTCTGCGAAGTACATAAAGATTGAGTTATGGTCCAAGGAAGTGTCATTAATAGGGAATATCATTACAATAAAAGGGGTATCTATTGATTATTCCATGTAAAAATAATCTAAGGGATAGAATATGATGACATCATTAACATATATCTATAAGTTGACCAAATTAACCACATATTTACACTGATTTTTACAAAATTTCTCAACATTATCAAACCATTTTTCTAATCTATCATAGAAGGTAGTAAAATTGTCATGTAATAATTAATTTCATGAATTATTTATTGAGTTGAAAAATGGGATTATCACTACCCATGTGCTCATAGCTCCGACCTTGAATATATTTTCATAATTTATTGATATTTTTTCATAGCATGGATTCAGATGTCTGTTGATAACATATGAGAAACTCATGGCATATCCCTCATAGAATTTGGAAATTCATTAGTAAAATTATCCCACACATGATCTACAAGTCGTAGATATGATAATTGCATCGAAAATCTAGTGGTATTTTTTACTTTGGGAGAATTTTGAAATAGATACATATTTAAGAAGTCTCAAATATAGATTCAGACAGAAGGAATTGAACATGCACCAATGATGATGGTCAACACTTTTCAAGGATTATGAATTCTCAATCCAATACCATACTAGGAAAGGGAACAAGGTAGTGGATGATCTATGTCGAAAGGTATTACAAATTATATAATTTATTCTATTTGAGAAGGATATGATCTTCTAAGATTTGATGTGGATGGAAATGGAAACTATAAAAAAAATGAAACATCGTCAATCATTTCAAAAATTATTTCTGAACTATATCTTTTGAAAACGTTAAAGGATGATCAAAGATTTTACATTAGGATTCAAAATAGGTAGGAACTATCAAAAAGAGTTAAATCCTTAGGTTTCACTGTTTATGAGAAATGAATTATGAGATTTCTTTCAATACTGTGTATTCCAGAAAATCATGTGTTATATAAATATATTTTGGATGATGTGAATTGTTTTACATTCTACATTCACCCAGATATATAAAGATGAACTTAGATTTCTGAGAGAACTATTGGAGGGATAATATGGATATGTATATTAGTAAATATACATAATTTTTTTTGGGATGTCCACAAGTGAAGGATGTACATCATATGTCTAAGGGAATGCTCCTTCCATTACCCACACAAACATGTGGATGAATAAAATCACCACAGAAATTGTCACCGAACATTAAATGCCATCCATGGGAATGAATTCTACCTGTATTGATGTGGATCATATTATAAATACTACACACCTCAATGTGACTCTATAAAATTTATCATAGGATCAACTGAAACATATATTAATCCAAGAAGTGGTAAGGTTGAAAGGATTACCACTATCGATTGTGTCCAATAATTATCCAATATTCACCACTAAGTTTTATTGAAAACTCTTCAGTATGCTCTAAACATTGAGATGAACTTTACTTTGGATTATCACCATATAATTGACAAAAAATATAAGAGGAATATTCAAACTCATTAGGAAATTTTCAAGGCATTCTCAATAGACACCAAAGGTGGATGGGACCAACATATTCTATTGGTTGAGTTATCTTATAACAAAATATTCTATTCGATATTCAAAATGACCCCTTATGAAGCCATTTGTGAGAAGCGGTGCAGAACAATGACCTGTTGGGATGATGTTTTTGAATGAAAACATATAGGTTCTAAAATGATGGAAGAAATTATTATAAAGGTTAAGACTATATAACAAAACATCAAAGTAACTCAGTGTTGAAAAATGAGTTATGCGGACAATCATTGACGAGACATAGAAATTGACATTGAATACATGTTATTCCATTACATATCTATATAGAAAAGGTTAATGATAATTTGGATGAAATGAATGATTAGTCCAAGGTAAATTACCCTTGTGTGATTCTTGATTACATCAAAATAGTGTCTTATTGAATAAAACCCCCTAGACATAAATAAAATAGATGATGTATTCCATTTGCTCCTCTTATGAAGGAACATTCCAGACCCATCACATGTACTCAATATAGAGGTGGTTCCATTGTAGGATTACTTTTTCCCTGAGGTGTAGCTACTAAAAATATTTTTTCATGATGAAAATGTTCTACGAAATTAGATTGTTCCACTCATTAATGTGTTATGGAGTAACCATATGTTTGAAGATGAAACATGGAAACCTGAAGCGGTGATGATATATAGTTACACTCATATATTATAGTTTTTTGAAAAGAATATTATGTGGTAAAAATGTATAAGAGGGTAAGGTTTTAAAGAGCTTAAATGCTTTGAATAAAATTAAAAATTATTTTGGTTTATAGTATTATTTATATAAAAAACATGTAAAATTATTTTATTATATTCAATTGGATTCTAAATTAAAATTATGAATATTTATAGTTGATAATATTGTCATTGAAAATTGATTCCATCTCTCATATAAATATAGTTGTTTAACAAATGCTTTTAGAATAGAAAAAATAAGTGATTGTCTCATCTTGATGGATTATAACCAATCAACCCCACTTATCAGAGAATTTAATGGAAAGAGAATTTATTTAATTTTCTGAGACCATGACCATGCCGATATCAAACAACCTAATTATGAGAAAAACCATTTCTGGGAGAATTTCAATCCCATCAAAATCAGGACCTAATCCATATTAAAATAATTAAACCAATAATGTACCACTATTATACACCATACTCTTTGGGAATGTACTGGTGTAATGATATGATATGTTGAAAAACACTATAATTAATATTATTTATATTATATTGAATAGAATAATTAATATATCTTTTTTTATTAATTTAACATTGTAAATGATTTTTGAAGCATAAATAGTAATTTTGGTTAACATTAAATTTCAATTAAGAAATATATTTTTATGAATTATGGTTTTTTGAAATAGGTAATATTTATTTAATTATTTTAATATACTCAATTTTATATATAAATTGACTTATAATTTACATAAATTCAAATATAAATTTTACAAGGGTTTGAAAAACTATTCTTGTTCAAAAATCATTTATTTTCAATAAATATTAGTTTTTATTTTAAAAGTGAAAGTTCAAATATATTAAAAAAATTATAAAGATAAATTAATTTTTTTTATAATAAGTATGTCAATATTATCCAATGGTGAATTATTCTTAATTTTCTATGAAAATGATTTTTTAAGTAAATATTAAATACCATTTAAATATAGGGTGAGTTTTATGACATCATAATGGCCTAATAATGATGTAATAAATACTATAAATGTTATACTCAGTAAAATATATATTTTTAAATAAATATAATATAATTTTATATTTAATTTATTTATTTTATAATTCTTTAGTGAATCACACTCGATATATCAAATATTTTAATATTATAAAATCATTGAATTGATTGTCTAAGTCAACTCTACATAATTTAAGGAATTTTTTTATTTTCTTAGTCCATTGAAATTATCAAATAATTAATATAGATCCCTTTGTATGAAAACATGGTATGGTCTTGGTTTTGAATTATTTTTTATATAGAGTCCAAATTAAAAATAATACAGAAATCCCCCACCATTCCTATATAAATCCACCTGAGATATTATTTCACATCACTAATAATCCATGAAGATCATAAATCCTATTACTTATACACCCTTGAGTCCTCTAAAGGCTACCCAAGATCCCATGAATCATGTATTAGGACTTTGGAGTCACAGATCCTTGTTATTTAATTATCTCTTCACCATTGAATTCATAAGCCTTCTTTGAGATTAGTTATTTTAATTTTAATTTCATGTATTTAAATTAATGTTTAATATTTAACACACTGAGAAATTGATGTTATTTTTATGGGGGATCATTTATTCCACCTCATTTGGTCCCTTCTCTAATATGTTACTTTTCTAAAATTTTGAAGTGGAATATCTCTCTACTATTTTAATGAGGCACATTATTTATGATATACCTTTTTGAATTTCATTTTCTTATAGTCAGATAAATTAAAAACTATCCAACATACATTCCACTTTTTTATAATTTATGAGATACCATTTCACTCTAATTTAACCCTTCTATGAATCTTTTCATATCGCCATTACCATTCTAAAATTGTGAAAGAGATCTTTTATATTCTCCTCTTTCTTAAAGATTATTTATTATGTTATGACATCTATTACAAATTAACTATGTTGGTAAATGTCCTCACAAGTCCCTCAAACAATAAACTTAATTTCTAAATGATGATATATCTATTTATACCTCATCAAAGCTTTTTATGAATTTCTATAGGTTGTTGTTGGGATGTTAAAATTCTAGCATGATTTACCTTACCAATGTAATTGTTTGGTGAATACCATACCCATTTCCCAATCAAGGGTATTCAAATTTTTGAATTTTCTCTATTTAATTAGGGACTTACATGTATCTATTCTGAATTTCTAGATCATGGAATTTAATTGTTATGTTTAATAAATCCATGTTATATGATCTAAGTGGCACACTTAAGAATGAGATTGAAAATTTTATGATGCTTGAGCCCTCATAGTACTTCAATGAATGTTGTAATGTTTAGTATCATGATACATCATGTTGGGAAATGGGTTTACCTTATCATTTTATGTAACTTTTTTAAAAAATTATGTCTCACTGGTTTACATTGACTTATGTTTTGGATAAAGTGTTTTTTGTTGTTTACACATTTCCATGTTATTATTATCAAGAAATATTAATCTTTATTATTCTTGTTCTTTTTTCCATAATTGATATGCCTCATCAAACAAGTTTTATTATCCTCAGATTATTCGATTTTTATTTTCTTACTAGGCTTTATATCTCACCCCTTTCATATATATGTCCTCAGGTTATCCCATGCAGGGGTATCTATAAAGGAATGTTTTGGTCATGTATAAAAATCATTCAATAAAGATGTTTTATTTCTTATTTAATGTTGTTTAGTAATGTTCATAAACACCAAATTCACTAGACCTTTTTATCTTCTGAGTTTCATTATGTGTAATTTTATTATAATAAATCATATTTAAATTTTATATATTGATTAAGGGGTTTATTGATCATCCACGTCCTCAATTTAGACAATGAATCACAATACCCCCACCATTATACCCTAAATCAATGTCTTGGTTTTATATTAAATACCATTTTTAAATATTTAAATTTTTCACTTGGAAAAACATTATAAAAATAAGTTTAATCAGATTATCGATAAATTCCAAAATATATATTTAATATAAACTTTTTTAATAATATTATACCAACTTGAGGATATTATGATGCAAGAAATGAATGTAATAGAGAAAAAGAACTAACCATTTTAAGGCAATATGATTATATAGCTAATTATTTGAATTTTTTTCTCTCTCGATCTTCAATAATAGAATCTCAATTAACATTATCATTTTGTAATATAATTTCATTTTCATTTTCTCCCTTTATCAATATGCTAAAATTATTTTCATTATTATTTTTATAACACTTTATTGAAATCGAATATTCATTTTTTAGGATGATTATTCATTTTATACAATAGTTGATTTAAATTATTTTTAATAATATTCGTCTAATATATCTGAATTGATAATACATCCAATAATATCAAATATAATTTAAAATAAATTATTTAAGAGAACAAAAAATCTCTATAATCATTCTTTGTCTATATTTGAGATTATCACTAGCACTCAACCAACATACGTGCTTAAAAATGTTTAATAAAAATATTATATTAATTAAATCCATTATACATTCATATTATTTTTTAATAGTATAATAAATTCCCCTAACCTAGAAATGGTTAATCCAATAAGGATATACAATTTTAATTCTCTAGAACTAAAATTCATAGTGTGGGTAATACTTGATGATTAGTTGATTTCAAGTAATATGAATACATCAATGTCCTACTTTTATATCATATTTATTTAACTATTTTAATAATCAATAAGTGTATAATTATGTATATGAAGTTCCACATAAATAAAAATATTTTAATCACACATCTCTAACTAGACCAAGTCCACCAATGGTCTCATTCTGATGACTGAATTCACTATCAAATTTACATAATATTATGGATTCATTAATGAAAATATATGTGAAATGTATCTCGAAATTTAACAATAATAATCCTATAAAAGAGTCCTAAACACAGAAAATAAATTATTGTGATATTAATATATAACATATATCCAAATTAACATTATAATAGGACATTAGTGATCCAACTCAATAACAATTCAATCCACAACATGATGATTTAGTGACAATATATGATCAAAAAACAAGGTATATAAATTTTAAAATAATATTTAAAATTCATAAGAGAATTATTTTTTATTGGAATGTTCGTTACATAAAATCATACCAAAATATCTGATCTGGATGTTTAATTATTCATATAAAACTCATAAGACTGTTTTAAAAACTAAAACCAAATGAATGGTGAATATATACTCAAGGACATCATAAAATACCCATTATTATACATTTGAATGATAAAATTTTCTAATAAATAAGAAAAAAATATATGAAAATACAATAAAAAATTTAAATTTCACTTTAAAAAATGATGATGATAGTGAAATAATTTTATTAGTTAAAATAAGAAGAACACGTAGTAGAATAAAACACAAAAGTAGTATCTACCCTACCAATTTACAATCGAGAATTTTTCAAAAAGTTAATTTAATATTAATATTGGTAAAAAATATTTAATAGATATTATAAGATTATTCATATGACATATTATTTATGTTGGGTTTAAGTTATCCTCATTATTTTGTTTTAATGGATCGTTTCGTAGTTCTATGAATCATATTTAACTTAAAATAACATGGGAATTCATAATATACCATAGTGAATATATATATATAAATGTTCAATTGATCATGCGAGAATTTATCAATAGAAATTATATTATAAATATTCATTATGGAAAAATATTGAATAATAAACCCTCACAAATCGATAAGTGTGTAAGAAGAAAATTGTTTTATGATATCGAAACCATTTTCAAATTAATGTCACTTATCCACACCAAAATATTATTTATTTGAAAACCGTAATATGAAATATAAGAAGACTCTATAGTTTTTAAATAACAAATGTCATATTTCATATCATGTTACCACATATACTATACATAGAGAATATCCAAGGACTCAAATTGTAATAATTTTGGAACATTCATTTGAAGATTTTTTTTGTCTTTATATAGGAATTTGACATTAAATTTGAAGTTTTATTATTATTAAGAGTGTTCATAAACATCATATGTATATTTTTAGAATAAGTAAAGAGATATTTATGGGGTTCTATGTACTTATATAAAAATTAGAGAAGTTTTGGGCTGGGTCTTAGATAAATCTATAACTCTAAAATTTAGACCATGTTATATAACAAGGGGATATATAACCATTTGATACTATCAGTAAGGAACATTTTTTATCATTGGATCACATTCCATTGTGTTTCAGAAGGTTTGATCCCTATATAACCTCCCTATATGTATTTCTATGGAGGGGATCCCAGAGAGGATTCGAAATAATGATTCCTTTCTGGGTCATGGAATATATGGGAGGGAATCATGGTTAGGTGAAATACCAATGGTGGTTACACGATGAATATAGAGAAATTTACTTGTGGGGACACAACATAAACATAGAATATCCATGATTTTTTCCTTGGATACGTCATAGAGTTGGTAAAGGAATGCTGGGATGGACCCTCATTTTGGGGATCAACTATATTGTAGAATAGAGGCAACAATATAGTGAATATTGGTCAAAATAACCTATATCATATATTGATGTATTCAATATACTATGATGCAATAAATTTTCTCCTTGAGGGGTCAATGTTGTGGATCCATACTCCATGACATATCTTAGGGTCATGTACTATTGAAATAAGGGTTACACCATACAAATAACCCCGCCTAGATTCTTTATCTTGATGGAGAATGGAAATTAACAGGTATATACATCCTATTATTAATAAGAAGGTGTTTTATAAAGAGATATATTTTTTAAAGATCCTCCCATATCCTCCATTATATTTATACCATAGTACTAGTGGTTGTTTGCGAAATATTAAGGGATGACTGAGAGTGTGATGTTTGTTTCATCATTTATAATTCATATTTGCTGATAGATATAGATATTGGGATTTCAATGATAACATATTTGATGATTATTTCATCAAATAATTATTATATTAGGCCAATTTAAGGTGTCATCTACCACACCAAGAAATAGATGGGCATGAGAGGATGAAAACATTAGGATCTGTATGTTTTCTATGTGACTGTGATGCCCAATGTATTTTACCTTGATTAATCCTATATGGATTTAAGTGAATAATTATTTATAAATTTATATAATTAATTATTTAGGATACATGGTTTGATATAATCACAATTTTAGTGGTAAAAGTTTTTATAACATCAGGACATACTTGGATAAGTTGCTTTAGATATTGTATTTTTTGGTAATTTATTGATATAGGTAAGTGGTCCATTCAAAAATATCCCAAATACATTTTCTGTAATACTTATTTTTTCCTTCATGATTAATTGGGACATATATTGTTTTATATTTCTTATATTAAATTGAGTAGAGGGATATGATAGTTTTCATCTTCTAGTTCATTAGATGAGGGATATTTTTTAGTGAATTGGATTCACCTTCGAATAATTTTTCAAAATCTAGATTGTGTAGAATAAATTGACATAATATATGGGCGATTTATACAATAATTAGAGGAGATTTAGGTATATAATAATGGTTTCTATTTGGATTGTGGTATGGGAGAGAGTGGCTTCTTCAAATTTCATAGGGGTGAGGCAACCGTTCATCTCACACCTGAGGAGTGAAATATAGATAGTGGTGGTTACAATATCATGTAAAAATATCTATAGGGAAGATTTATCAATGAATATATCTTTTGTTACATGGTTGGGGATCCTCTAGGTGGCATGGCGAGATATTCCTTGTAGGAGACGTGATATAATACCTATAAATGGTCATAAACCATTCTTATGGACATTGATTGTGGATGATAACATGTCATAAAGGTTTATGACTTGTGGGACAATCTAGGTCACTAAATACTGAGTGACGATGGGTTCCAATTATCTTCTACAGGGCTTATAATTCATGTTTTATCTAAGATTATGGATCTTATTGTCACTATATAGTGATAGGCATGTGCTGGTCTCAACAACAAGTTACCCATGAGGGTTTAGGTGTCACCATTGAATTCCCATATAGGTGATATTAGAATTCATTGAAAATATCTATGTAGTTCATGGATAAGGGGATGTGTTTGAGATTAATTGATAATATTGAGTGTCTAACGTACATGTAATAATTTTGTAATCTTGTGTGTTATGTTGTAGATATTTTTTTCTTTTTCCTACATTTCCAATTATAAGTAATAAAAATTATATTCCAGTTTACTAGTGGATTTTATGTCCTATGATACCCATTATTATGATTATTTGGGGATATAAGTTATTGTGACGGGATCATAGTGGTGTTAAATTAATACATTTCCTTGTGCAGGGTAGGTACAAGTTATTTACCTTGTTGTGTGTGGCTTGGGATATTTTTTTGAAATTTTCATGGCTGTGATGTGATACATACCTCTTGATATACTCCATATCACAATATGATATAGAAATATGATGAAAAAACATTCAATGAGAGACCTGGGTCGACGAACTAGAATATCAAATATGTTATCGATCATGGTATAATGCAAGCATGGACGGTGATATAGAAATTTAGTGATAAGGAATTTGGTCAAGAAGTGGACATATTATACAATAATGATTCCTTGGCATGTGTGTTGAGGAAATATGGTGAGATAAAATGAGAAATTATTTATATAATAAATATTGATATGAGGATATGAAATTAGATGAAAATGGTATTTATTAAAAAACAGATAAGGATGTATGATTGGTTCTTGGTGGGTTCATGTTTGGACATGTTGATCTCACATTAATGGATTTGGGCTGGCCTATATTGCTCATCTCATCCATGTAACTTCTATGACATAATTATTTTATTCATAGTGCATACTTGTATATGTTCACATATACTTGGGGTAAATAGTGAATTGATATTTCGATGGATTTTCCACACACTACATGTTCACAGTGGAGTTCTATTATAAATTAAGACTTCTCTTATGATTATCAAGTGATGGGTAGTCAGTAAGAATGTTTATATTGAGATTATTTATAGATTTGATTTTCATTATGAAAATGGGTGCAGTTAATTCCAGTGGAATCATATAATTTTATTATTATTATATTTTTAGGATTGTATGAGTGACTTACCATTGTATATTTTTTTGATTATGGTTATTAATGAGAAAAATTCATTTTGATCTACCACTATGTTTAATTGATTTATGCATATTCTAAATAGGGTGCGATGTGTTTTGTTTATTTTTTCATTGTTGTAAGACTTAAATTTTTCGGTATAATCATCCCACAATATATATTATCCAATATCCAATATATGTAAGTCTGTAGTGTATTTACATGTTCTCATTCTACAACATGAAACTCCAGATAAAATTATGAATACTAGTAAGGGTGTCACAAATGGTAATCATATATATTTTATGAATATTTTAGAAGATGACTGAATGATTTTCTATGAATGTTTTAGATGATAATATTTTCCTAAGACTGGGGGACCATGATCCCCTTTTCTATGATAATTACTAGTTATTAGGATCATGATACTCCTGTTATTCATTTTTAATATATTGATTAATTAGTTATACAAATTATGGTGTGTTCTTAGAAGATCACTGTTATGATTTTTTGATATCAGATCATTGTAAGGATGATCATGTTTTTTTCGTAATATTTTTCATGAACCATACAAAACATGTAAGAATATTTCCATGTTGTTTTTTTCTAATAGGGGCTAAATTTTTTAAACTGATGACAACCAAAAAATATTTTAACATGACATATAAAATCATAGTGGAATTGAACTAAGTTGAAAATGAATATTTTCTCTAATGATTGGCCATATGTATCCTCTTACTAGATTATTTCTAGTATTAGATATATGGACCCTTTTTATAGGAGATGAAAAGAGATGCTCAGTGGATCCACATTGGAATTGAATACCTGTATAGAACCAAGATTTTGGATCATTTCAACTGATATGATATTTTTTCTATTGAATCAAACAAAACCCCTAAATAACACATCAACCAACTAGTTGTAAGATTTGATTATTGATAATTCCTAAATCATATAATCCTATGTATATAAGATGATAATAATGAATCAAATTAATTATATATTATTATTTTTCATAGATTACTATTTGAATGGAAATAATACCTTTTGAATAACTATTCAAAAATAGGTATTAAATTTTATAATAAAAAATAATTATATAACAGTCAGAAGTCTAATATAATATTAAATATCTATATTTATTATGTAATTTATTAATATTTATATATTTATAAATATATACACAATAATATTGAATGAAATTTATGTTTGTGTATGATTTTTATAAAATACCTTTCCCATTTTTTGTTATATTGTCCTTTAAATAAAGTATTTTAAAATATTAAACATTTTAAGTTGAAAAAATTATATTATTTATAGACTTAAAATGCCAATATTAGATTTAATATAAATTACACAAAAAAATTATTTTAGGTCAATAATAAAATATATGTGTTTTATAACTAGTATAATTTTTATGACTTTATAAATTTAAAATAATAATTGAGAAATTTGATAAATGTTTTCAAGAAAAAATATTTAATTGATAAGTTATATTATAAATTGGAAATTATAAATTTTTTTACAATATGTTATTTAGATATTTTGAACAAAATTATTATATTTTTGAAGAAAATATTTTTAATACAGTACATACATATTATTTTAAAATTAATATTAATTTTTTTATAACGTTATTTAAATTAACTAAATTTAATATTATTTTATTAGATAAAAATTTTATAATAGAGCAATAATTTTTTTATTCTCAAATGATAAGTTATATAGGTAAAAAAATTACCTTTATGAATGCTAAAATGATTAAAGTAACAAATATAATAGTAAAATTTGTCATTCATGTTCATGATATGTTTTGTAACTAATGGATAAGGTGTTAATTGACCATGAAACTTATACACACTATTATAGATAACTTTTTGAACTATATTCATTAATGGTGTCATCCAATAATTAAAATGATAAGGGTATTTACAAAAACTGCATCATTTTTTACATTCAAAATATACACTCCAATCCTCAACTGCCTTAAAAAACTCTATATGTTTGGGAAAAAAACATCCCAACCATTTCCTCTGATATCTTGTACAACATTAATATTATAAATTATTCGCAATGTTTCAACACACTTTTCAAATAAGATAATTCATAAATTGATGTAAACATTTCATAACAACATTTTTACAATTATATTTATTTATATTATCTTAATCTTCTCAAATATTCCTTATATCATATTACAATTATATTGTAATTATTATTAGAATAGTGGTAAAAATTAATATTTATGATAATAAATGTAACCACATTTCAATGTTCTGTTATGAAAAAATAAATTTCCATTCATGGGTTATGCAGACTACCTCCATTATGAAACAATGTTTTTCCTTTTCCATAAATTCCTTAAAATGATGGTATTAAAATGGATTCTAATATATTAGTATGTTATTTATGATATATTTTACATTTTAATGTTTATAATACTTTAATATCATTGAATATTATATGGAAAAACTAAATCATCATCATTTCTTACACATTTACCACCACATGCATAAAGCGATAAATTTATATTAATTTTAAACACCACCCAACATATGTGTTCATGGTAATAGGTTTAATGAATTTATATTTTTATTTTGAAATTATTAGATTTTTTATATAAATTTTTTAATTATATAAAGAATATGACTAATAAACAACCATGATAAATATAACTACCCAATAAATTGTAATTAGAGGAAATATAAATATTTATACTATGAAATGACTTCACATATAACATATTCATCAAATATGATTTATATATTCAATTAATATATCATATATATAGTCAATATTATTCATTAATAATAATATAATAATAATTGAAACTTCATAATTATCAATTTATTCAGTTAGTTTCTTGTTTGATATTGTTTAACCACCGACATGAGCAACGGAAAAAAATTATATTCTGGATGATAAGGATAATTTAATTTCTATTATTATATGATATAAATATGTAAATAATGAGTTTATTTGTTTTTTATGTAATTTTAATAATTTAACTCAGTATATGAGAAAACAAAAATTCTTTTCTATGAATCATCTAAAATTACAAAAAAAATTTAATTATTTATGTATCATAACAAAAAAACACATAAATAAATTAAAACCATATATATAATTTTAAGGAATAAATTATATCACTTATATCTTCTGGGAATTAAAATATTAGAGTATGAATTATGAATAAATGCCCTTAAATGACAGTTTTTCAAAATGATAAACAATACTCACACCTATAATATAAAATAGACATCAACTAACTAATATATATATATATATATAATAGTTTCAGTCAATGTTGAAAATGAATATGTATGTGACAAATGTTTTAAAAAATTAGACTATTATATTTATATATTTTCATATAGGATGATTATGTTCATTCTACTATGATGTGGAACTACGCATCTATTGTCTTGGTTCCAATTTTTATTATTTAATATATGTCACATTTTTGGAACATGTTTTCAACTATATGTTTCTATATTGATTCACTATACCATTGATGTTATAAAACATATTTCCCTATAATTTATCGTGTGAAAAAACAAATCCAAATAATGTTTGTATGATCAGTACTGGTAAATAAATTTAACTAATTGATATATATCTATTCTCTATTAAACGTTTTTTAACATTGGAATATCATATAGATTTATAATGTTATTTTTAATTCTCCCTCTGTTTATAATTTTACCACATAAGTACCTTTTTGAATTTTACATTATTCATGGTCCAAAATCATTGTTATCAATTTTTATAATCATATCACCATTCATTTCGTTATGAATTTATATATTTAACCAGGATATTATATATTGAAGTTATCACAACCTAATTTTTCTATGCATAATATATTTTAATCTATTTTGGTTAGTTTATTGTTTAATATGAAATATTGGTTACATTGTTATATGCAATATATGATCTATTTAGAGGTAATTTCATAGTATTAATAAGGTTACATCCATAATCAAATGATCGTATTTGGATTTCTATTTCTTCTATAAAAATTAATATCATTTTTATGGATATATTTTTAGATATTATTGTTAAAATTTAATGTTCTCCAAAATATTTTTCTTGTCCATTTATAATGATACTTTTTGAAATGACAAGTATGTTTTTATTTTATGTTAATGTCATCAAGGTTATACAAAAGTAAATTTATTTTTTAGTTATATTTTTATTTTAATAGTAAAATAGATTTACACAAAATTGTGTGGAAAAATATCATTAAAACTTAAATTAGTATATATTGATATATTTATAATTCTAATTTTTTGGATTAATTTTTTGTTAAATGTTTTTATCATTAATTTCTTACTGAATGATATCATTAAAATATTCCTTTAGTGAGGATGTTTTAAATAATTTCATCCTTTATTTTGAGTTTCCTTTTTTACAATTTGAATATTCTCAATTTAAACTATCCACCATCGAGAAAATTTTATATATTTAAATTTTACATTCTATAAATGATATGATATATCATTATTTTTTTCATTTATTACCATCCACTATGAGTATCTTAAATTTTTCATCCAATTACATTTAATTGGGGACACATCATATTTATTAACATTGATAGATGGGTTTTTAATTATATATCAAATATTGATATATTGTGTAATTGTTTACATAAAATCTTATATTCAATCTATATGGTGTAAATACCAAACTTTTTATCATTATTTAAGGATATATACCTTTAATGTTACAAATTTTTTATAGATAAACCTTAATTTTCCATGGCATTTTCTTAGTAAGATCATGAATATATTATTTATGTATCTCCATTTTTAAATTATAAAAATCCCATTTTCACTTCCTAGGTTCACTGTGATATGTTTAATGCAACCCATTTTCATTCCAAAGATTCAATACCATATGATGAATTTTTTATTTTTAATGAACTTGTATGAATAGATAATGGATAGATAAGGCCCTATATCTTCCTCAGATTCATTAGTTATAATTTTATAAGTAATGTTATTATTAATTTTATGTATGTATTTTTCCCATAATATTGGATGCATAAGGTGTGGATAAAATAAATATTTATTCTCTTTATTAATGTTTTGTTCCATAATTTAATGGTGTTTCATGATTTTATACTCATTATTATGACTTTAAATTTTGTGATTTATAATTTTTATCAATTTATAATTTTTATTAATCTTGTATTATTTTAAGATTTATAAAATTATATTTGACCTATGTTTTCTAGGTATTATTTCCTTTTCATATAGATTATACCGTTATTCTCATCGTATTCTCACTTATGATATTTGATTGATATCTCTTATATTTTCCATTGCCAATAATTTTAACTCACCCAATTGTTATTTTTCTATTTCCCTATGTTATAATGATTTTTAATGTATATAATTTGTAGAGGAGTATTTCATACTGATTTTTAAGGGATTTGTTAAATGATTCGTATAGATTATATATATAGTTATTGAGGAAAATTTCAATTATTTTAAAAGATATGAGTTTTTTAGTGTTATATTCAAATTCACTTATTAAAAAAGACATGGTATTTGTAATGTATTACAATGAATGATTTTATTTATGGAATGTAATTATATGTCCATGTGTGTATCGGGAAATATTTGGTAACATATATGAGTTTTGATAAATTTAGATGGTTGGAAGTTGGATGAGGATAATATAAGGGATGATAAGTTATATATTATAATAAATTCATAGGTATAGATAAAACTTTTGGTTAGTCAATGTAATATTTTATATTTTTAATATCATAATATAACAAAATTAGTTAATTCATAATGGATTTGGTAATGAATGTGTCTAATATTAATATAACATCAAGATGTTTTAGTAGTAGGTAGGTTGTGTGGTTTTCCATCAAAAAATTCTCATTGAATAATAGGATGTACATGTTCTAGTGTAAAAAAATCATCTTTTTATATTACCATAAAAAATAATTCACTGAGTATTTACTCAATAATTACTCAAAACCATGAAGTGTGGTCCTAATATATCACACTTATGTATATCCCATGAATGAAATATCACTGTTATTCCACAATCCTTAAAACAAGCAATTATGACAGAATTGATTTTATTTTTAACTAATTTCAATAGAAAACCTAATATAAAAATGACCATGGAAAAAAATTATTTATAAAATTGAGAGATAGGAGAAAAAATTCTAATATGATATAAAATATGATTGAATGTGGGAAACATTATTTTTTGTTAATGTTTTCATTTTTTAATTTTGGTCATTATTATAACATGATGGGATTTAATATTTGGTTTCAATAGGATCATAGAAGTTATTATGTGAAGGATATTTATCAATAAGAAACAATAAATTATTAATGAATAATTGATATTTAATAAATTATTTAGAGACATAAAGTATTCCACATCTGGTGGAAAATATATGTATTCAATTAATTTCGATGTTAGTGAAGATTATATCATAATATAAATTGTTTCCAGATACTCTTATAAATTTTCATTAATTAGTGCTACATATTGATGATATTTTTTCATATTCAAAGACATATGATGATTAAGTTAAAAGTACAATTGTTTTTTATTAATATTTATTAAAATTTTGGAAACATTTAATAAATGTTGTTAATAACATTAAAAAATTATTCATTCTATCAAGGTTATATTTTTATGTCAATTATTTTAGAAAACATGATTGAATTATGGATAACACATAAGATTAATATATTCATGATTATGAGGTAATAATGCATTTAAAAATTATAATTCCACATTGGATATAATTTATAGGCACAGAATATATAGTTTATTTAATGAAAAATTGATCCATGAAATTTATAGTGACTTTTATCTGATTTTGGTATTATTAAAATACTGGCTATTTTGTTAATTAATAAACTTTTATTTGGGGAAAAGTCTAAAATTTTGAAAGAGTATATAGTTTATCTTGGGATAAAGAAATTTTAGATGGTTTGTTATAAAAACTATTGTATTGGGGTATATACATACTTTGGTATATGATTTTATGAATAATTTAATTGTTTTCTTATCAATGATAAGTAAATTTATATAACATTAGAATATAGGGTAGATGTTATATGTGATTATACATATATAAAATGAATAATTTTATAATAATGTCGTCACCTATAATCATTAGTGTGGAATGATTAAAATTGTGTGTTTAAAATATATAATAAGGGGTACAATGTAATGACCATAGATTTGGGATCCTCTAACATGAAATTATCTTTGATAACCCATGTCATTCAAAACTCCAGTCTAACCCAGCAACTGAAAAACTAAACCATGACATATTAAGATTGTTGGAGGAATATGTTCAATATTAAATAAAAATATAAAAATTCAATAATATAATAAGAAAATATTTATTCCCTAATTAATATTTATAAATATATACTATCATTGATGAAAATTTTTAATTTTTTGTTTTCGTTTTTTATGTTAATAAATTCATGTAATCATTATTAAAAGATAATTTGATTATGAAATATTAACATTATTAAAATATTTTACAATTGTTTTTTATTTATATCAATATAAGAAATTACACTATTAATACATGTAATTTATAAATTAAAATAAAAAAATAACACTTTATATAATATATTTTTATTAAAAATCCCATTTATATCATTTAAAAGTTTCATTTTACAAACATAAAATCTTTTTCTATTAATCATTTTAATTGTATATTATGCTGAATATTTAAAGTTTTCTAAAAAATTATTTTTTCGTTGAATAGTACAATATAATTTGTATTAAAAATTCTATTTATTTTAGAGAAGTTATATATTTTTATAATGATTTGGATTCTAATAAATCCATTTTATATAAAAATATGATTTTTTTGGTATATTAAAAATTAAAAAAAACATTTCTACAGACATATAACTAATATTTTAAATGTTATGTCTAATTTTTGTCAGGATTTTATTTTTAATACCTTATATAATTATTTTTTTAAAATAAGGTATTATAACATTATGAAATTGAATTAATGTAAATGGATTTTTAATTTTCTTTCATTTGGAACCTTATTTCATTTTTTTTTGAATAAGATAAAAATACCGTCACCTATATTCATTACTGTGTAACTATTAAAATTTTGAGGCTACAATTTATTTAAAGGTGTAGAATATAATTATTGATGATTTTGGATCCATTAATGTGATACTATATTCGATATATTTTCCTATACAAAACTCTAAACTAACAAAACACATAATTTAGGAAATATTAATTTCATAGTATGAATATAAAAACTTGTAAATAAAAGGGTAATAGTCCATTAAAATAGAAAAATGATATTGTTTCATGGATTAATATTTAAAAATAAACACTAATGTTTAACAAAAAATTTTAAATATGGTAATTTTATTATAACATAATATATCAAACTAATCATAGTAAAATTATAATTAATGTTTTTGATATTATGATTTGTATTGTAATATATCAATTTTATATTATCAATAGGTAAATATGACATAATATTAAAACACATGGTTTTGAAAAAAGGACCCTTTTAAATAAATTAAGATTTTAATTTTTATTATATTGTTATTATGAATTAAATCTATAAAAATTTTAATTTTCAATTTCAAAAAATTTGCTTCATGTTCAGATTAAACATATAGATAATAGTTAATAATAAATATT
Organism: Viscum album; assembly: GCA_963277665.1. Taxonomy (NCBI): domain Eukaryota; kingdom Viridiplantae; phylum Streptophyta; class Magnoliopsida; order Santalales; family Viscaceae; genus Viscum; species Viscum album. Next base: position 1,614,632,229 of record OY728137.1, on the reverse strand, counting down.
ATATATTTATAATAAAAAAATTTCACGTGAAAATATATAATTTAATTTCATTTACAATTAAATTTCTGGAATTTATGGATTATTATAATGATTTCTATATTAATTAAAACCATTTATTGAAATAAATGATTTTAACTCTGAATATTATATTTTTTTTTGTATTTTTATTTCTTATAAACATATATTTTATGTTTTAGATTTAATGTTTTATTTTTCACATGAAATTATTGTCAATAAATTATATAATTAGTGTTTTAAATGAAACCACTACAATATAAAGAATTTTAATGAAAAATAATGAAATATTAAATGTAAATTTTTATTTATAATTTATTGTATATGGAAAAATAAAGTTATTTTTCATGATATATATGTTATTTTGGGGAATAATACATTCTATCGTAAATGTTAAAAGTGTAATACTAAATAATATAAGTGTAAAAAATATCAAACATGTTTAAAACATGTGTGGGAATTTTTTTTTGGGGGAATTCAAATTACATATCACTTATAATCTTCATTATTTACCAATTTTAGATATACAAACCTTTATAGTAACTTTCTGGTATTTAAAATTGATGGGTATCAAAAAATTCAATATATTTTCATTTTAAATGGGTTCTCCTATCCCCATATGACCACACACCGTAACACCCAATATTATGACAATCTCAATGAATATATGCTCAAATAAATACCATTTAGCTTTAATAGGTTATATTCTTCTCGAAATATCATTCCCTAGTCACTTAATCCCAATTCAAAAGAGATAATAAATGTACCAAAGTGAAAATTTCATTTATATTTAGTGAATTTAAATTTATTTACGTTCAATTACTCTTACACACATAACATTAATAGTATATGAAAATATATAATCCCATTCATTAGTATACTGCTATGTTATTATAATTATGTTACAAATGTTATAATCCATTCCATTTATTATTAATAAATAAACTATCATTAATGTGTTGAGAAGACTACCATATCTAAGACATTCGATGTTTAATTTTCCCTGACCACCTAACATTGGTAGTCCTCAAAAAAGATTCAATATATATAATTATGATATTTATTAAATATTTTATATTCTTAAATGATAAACCATTCTATTAATTTCATTATTCCACGGATGAAATCACAATCCATGTGTGCATGTGAACTACCACTCTATGAGATATATTGTTTTTAATTTTAATTCCATCACCAGCTAACATGGATAGTCAGGAAAAGATGATAAAAAATTGGATTTTAATAAAATTAATATGGGTTATTTATTTCAAAAGAGAATATCAATAATCATCATGAGAAAAAAATCCATAAAAATTCAACATTCCAAAATATTGTTATGAGAGAAAAAATGAATTCTTAAAAATTTAAAATAGCATCATAGAACTTAATTTCAAATGTAATTACATCAAAGTATGATATAACACAAAAATTATCATCAATATTATCATTATTCTTCCATAAAAATGATATAAAACCTAAATTGTTACATAGCAAATATGATTGTTTTTGTTTTGGTTGGTTTTACCTAAAAATATAATATAAATATTTTATATAATTGATAAATATAAGAATCATTATGGAATCATTTATAACCTATGAATAAATGGATATGATTTTGTATGTATCTTGATTAGGAAAATATGATCATGATACGGTAAGATTTTATATTCTATTGTTATTTGGAATGATTATCCTTATCGAGCATCATTGAAAACTACATTCTTATGGTTCCTCATCCGAAGGATTTTGATATAATTAATCCATTAATTTTTTTATAAAGTATCTTATATGGAAATTTTCTAGAAGATGTTGAAAGAACCTTATCAATTAATTAGATCATTGCTAAAAAAAATGATTGATTGTTTAATAAGTCTTGGGTTTTTATATTTAATGTTATTTTAAAATTTAAAAATATTATAAGTAATAATGATCATGGGAATGTATTTCATTATGATATTTATTTTAATTCATTCAATAAAAAGTTCCTGTGAGTATCAAACTTTTTTTTTAGAAATATTCTGGGATTGAATTTTGTTTTTAGGAATATTCAACATTTGGGAAAGAATTTGTTTATTAGTGATGTGTGGTGGCATATAGTGTTGTTGAAAGGTGAACATACCATGGGTGGTTTTATTGAGAACTATTAGGTGTTAGAATAATATAAGAAATTTCTCTACAATAGTGAAGTAGTGAAATTCACATTTAAATAGAAGATCAAGGTTTGCTATGTCGGGAGACATCCCGCATTAGATGAATCTAACATCAGAAAATAATCATATCAATTGGGTATTTGTAATGACCCACCCATTTTTGTTGGCTTGAGAATACAATTAATCATTACTATGACTTAAGATACATCCCCAAGACACCCAAGGATGGAAATAAATTCATAAGGGTTTCAAATACAAGTAGGGAAAGATATTACCTTTGATAATAAATATAAAACCAAACAAACCATAACCCATAATAACAATATAATTCATGATCAAAAGAAAGACAACTGAATAATTTGATTTATACTAATGTGAACCCAAAACGTCATACTGATTAATCAGACCCAAACTAAATCAAAATCATGGAATAGAAATATAAAATATACCAAAACAACCAAATGAATCCATTATACACTGGCATCCTTCCCCAACATCATAAAATATCCCAACAATACAAGATGTAAAGATAAAAACCCGAGTAACTCTACCATTTCCCACATCCTAAAATAAAATATCTACAGAAGAACCATTGTTCGAAAGAAGGGTTGAGTATAAAAATATTTTGGTATTCCCCAATGATATCCTTAAGAATTCCCAAATATTAAAAAGTTATCAACATTTACATAAAAATATGATTAATAAATTTCCATTAACAATTTGAAGGAAAATAAAAATAGTTCCCAAAATAGTTTTTAACTAAATATAAAAAATTCCATGCTAACCAATTTTAATTAAAGTTATTTTCCATGTATATAATATAAATAATCATATAAACCCTTTTTAAATATGTTTCTTTTCATAAGAAATTATTTCCACAAATCTATAATTCCAGTAATTCATGCTTTATTATAACATATCCATACTCACTGGTATTTTCTCTTAAATCTATCATGTCATAAAAAGGAAATTAATTCCCATGTTCCATTATAAATTTTTCAATGAGGACATGTTAATATTTAAACCATGAATCATTATGATATATGAATACACAGACCATTTTTTCCAATAACCCATGAAAATTTCTATAATTTCATCCACTTCAATAAAAACCATCATTTTATTGAAAAATTTCAATGAGCCAATTTGACAAACAAATAATTTTAAAAAACAATTATCTTTATTGAATACATTTAAATTAAACCTATATTCTAGGATTCTATAAAATCCCCAAATTAAAGTCAACATTTTAAAATCATTATCAAAAGCCAATTTCATGAATGCCCAATTTTCCCAAATTTCTAATTTCCCAAAACCATCACTTTGGAGGGTTCCCAATAATTATTTAACCACAAAATAATAATTAAAGTTTCAAAGATATATATTTCAATGAAATACATTGGAGGGTTCCCCAACTTAAAATCAACATTTTAATGAATGCTCCAGAAACAAAGACAAAAATCCGAGAAACCACCTTTGATATACTCCCCAATAATGAAATAAACAACATCTAAATTTATATGAAAAAAATAATTGTTTATCAACCTAAAATGTGTTTATATAAATGAAAATAATAAGGATATGTATGTATAATAATCCTTGGTAAAAATGATGAAGAATTGGAAGTTACCACAAGAATCAACCTCCAAATCTCTATAGAAACCCTTTGGATCACTTCTAGATCAATGGGAGAACGTTCTTTGGACAATGGAGAAGAAAATTTTCATATTATGGTACTTATAGGTTGAAAAATATTTAATATATGATCAAAAAAGACCATATACACTTTTTATGGAAGTTATATCTAGTTGCAGATAGTTTTGTCACACTGTTTGGGAAAACTATGTGCAGCATATACATTGCCCCTTTTATTCCCAAAACACTCTAAATGCACTAAAAACACTCCCCATATTCACCCAAATATTTACACATATGAAAATAAAAAATAATGGGTTATATAACATAAAATTTGGGTGCTAAATGTTCCCCACTATTAGTATTTCTGTCATTGAAATTTGAAAGTGATCCCTACCCTGAAAGAGTCTTGTACATAGATTATTCATTTCCTAGTTGTTTTAACATGTATCTTCTTGAATTTTATCACATTTCAATAAAACATAAAATAAAATAACTTTTTTTTCCATCCAAAATATTCCCTTTCCTATCCACAATAGATAATGAGATATAAAATAAGTAGACATCTGGTTCTAGGTCAATGCGATTCCATCCAATGAAATGATTTAGATTAGGAAGATACTTTTTCAACTGAGATACTTGTAACACATTTTTAATTGAACTAAAATGTGGTGGCAATGAAAACCAAAAATCCACCTCACATAACTATTCCATAATCTACAAAGGCCTAATGAATCTAGGAGATAAATTTCCCTACATCCCGAAATGATGATGCCTAAGCCCTAGAGATATCCTAGAAAACATGATCACTCACTAAAAAGGAATATGTTTTCAATAATGATCCTCATATGATTTATTATGACTTTGAACCATTTCCATCCTATTTTAGATCCACTGTATCTTCTTTATCATTTCATGGGATAGCCTCTACCCAACTAATAAGGTCTCACAACTTTCCAACCATCAAAGTGGGGAATGACAAGGAACCCCATACAATGCTTTAAAATAATCTATATATATCAAAGAATGATAAATTATATTATACAAGAACACAAACAATGGAATGTGGTCTTAAGATGAGCGCCCAAATTCTACTACATAAGCCACCAATATATCTTCCAATGCTTGTATCATCATTTTATATTGCCTATTATTCTGAGGTTGATATGTCATACTCATAATCAAGTAAGACCCAAGGACTATCTATATGTATATCTAGAAATGAGATGTGAATCCCAGATATCATTTTGAGACTATGGATACTAGTATTCCATTTTTCATTACAACTTATCAGAATAGATTTTTGATAGATCCTCCACCGCATGAGTTTCAAAAATATGGATGAAATGAGCAGACATTGTGAGTCAATCCACTATCAACCATATAGAATGTTGATTCAAAACCATGATTGGTAGAAATATAACAAATTCCATTTCTATCTAATCCCATTTATATGTTTGAATAGGTAAATACTCCCACATACCTACTGGTATTTGATTTTCAAACTTATCTTGATGAAAAAAATACTCACTTTGATAAAAACTCAACCACATTACATTTCAAAACAATCCTCTAAATCATAACCTCAAATATATTATAAATCTTCTCTATTATAGATATAAAACCTATCTCGAATAGTGCTAGGCATAAATAGGTTCTTCATAACAAACCATAGGTATGGACATCAAATTTCAGAACAACAAAACCAACCACCCATCATGTTTTCATCCTGTAATGTTCTCCTCAATAGTGAGTTTTGAACTCATAACCATTCATGAAGCATTAGATATTTTTTTCCCTATTAAAAAATTCACTAAATTAGGAAACACAAAAATTGAAAAGAAAACAACCACATTACCTTAATCACAACATTCCACCTATATATTGGGTTCGACTAACATAAACTACCACTCTTCTAAAGTTTCTTTTTCCAACTGAGTATATGTCTTCTTTCATAATGCATCATCCACTAAATTGCATTTTCATAGTGTATACATCATGTATAAGTCACACATTTGAAGATACTCCATATATCTCTTTTACCTAAAATTAAAATATCGTTATGATAAAATATTTTTCATGTTCTTATGATTCGTCAAAAAAGTTAATTTTTAACAAAAGATATTGCATATTCATGTCTTTAAAGCCTGGATTACCACAACTAACTCCAAGTCATGTGTTTGGTAATTTTTCGCATGCACTCTCAACTATCTTAAACCATAATAAACATCATGGTCCCCTTACATGAAAACATATCCCAACCCAAATCCCGAAGCATCATAGTAGACCACATAACCCTATCATGATTCTGGAAAAGCCAACAAATGTGTTATTGTAAGTCGAACATTTAGCTCTTCAAGATACATATGGAAATCCTTGCTTCATTATAAATGAGCATTTTTATTGCTCAACACTATCATATGTGATACTAGTTGTGATATGTCACTAGAAAAATTGATAATATCCAGTGAGACCAAGAAATATTCATAATTTGTAGGTGTTTTTAGGTGGTTGCTAAGTGATTAATGCTTATATCCTTTCAAGATATATTAGAATCACTATTACATAAATAACATGGACAAAAATGAATAAATTTTTTCTATAAAAGTATCACATTGAAAATTGGGAATAGAAAAGATGATCTTTCAATATTCCCATGATTTTTTTAAAGTGGTAAATATCATCATACTTTTCCCATAAATATACAACTATGTCATCCAAAAAAACCAAACAACTTCCAGATGTCTATGAAATATCTGATTCATCAGTTCCATAATGACTGATGGTTCATTCATTAGACCAAATGGGATGAAGATATATTCATAGTGGCCATATTTTCTTCTAAATGTTGTCTCCAAAATATCTTCTTTTCAAACTCACAATTGGTGATATATTGATGGCTTTTCAATATTAGAGAACTGATGAGATCACTTAAATTGATAAAATAATTATCAATGAATAGATGTGAATATCTATTATATTTCATAACATTTTTTATGCTCACTGTAATCTACCTAGAGTCTCAGAGTTCTATCCTTTTAATTTCATCCAAAACTACACTGGTGCTTCCCACAAAGACGTACACGGTTGAATGAATCCTTTGATTTCCATATCCTACAACAACATTTTCATCCTCTTAAATTATATTGGTGTTTTCCTATATGATGGTAGGGAAATAGAACTATTCCCTAGAAGAAGGAAAATATTAAACTCTACATTTCATACAGGCAGTAACCCTGAGATGTTCTTGGGAAATAAAAATAGAAATTGATCCATGATATGAAGAAAAATATTATCATCGATCTCTTCCGTTGATGAAATCATCAATGCTTCCAACTGATACAAGATAATTCCAACTATTGCTACCAACCATCTCGTTGCACCAATCTTTACAACCCATTTTCTTCTAATGAGATGCACGATTCCATTTTTATTTGTAAAATTAAATGTTTTTCTATAACACTATACTTGAGCCATAAAAATTTTCAACCAATCTATACCTAGATTGTATATAAAAGAAATATATCTCTGACACTATGAAATACCATGTCTTTACAACTCCATAAATAGTTATAGAGCATTCTGTACACCCAAAGGATTGAAATTTACTTTCACATAGATGGGTTTAAATTTTTATCATATAATGAATCATCTCATGTTTCAAACATATAAATCAATATCATTGTAATAAATGATGGAATGAGATGCATCGATATCAAATAACAATTAAAATAGGGTAGAATTAAATAGACTCATACCTCCCACTATAGATGGTCCACCTTGATCATTCAAAATAACATTCTCAAATCCATACAATTTCTTCTCCTTTGTAAATTTATCCATTTAGAAATGATGAGATTAACATTTCTGAGGAGTCATGGAGTTATTATAATAATCATTGATAGATCTGTCCTTCTAATGAGTCTGACTTTGATGACCTCGTCCTATCGAAGAAAACAATTCATAGAAAACCTGATAAGTGTCCCGAGTGCCAGACCACATAGCACTATGAAACTAGAATTGAATATGTCCCATATTATTAGAGATATGGAATTATCTAACATAAGTGTCATATTATTGCTTAATTTGGTCGAATGAACCGCATTGGAAACATCCCAACTGGTTCATTAGTATTGGATGGAGATTCACTAATCCGTATGTTTGATTCTGATTCCCATTCCAACCTTGGAAATAGGTGTACATCAACATTGTTTCTCCCAAAATTTTTATTCCCACCATTTATTATGGGTATCATAATTCTTCATCCTCTCATTTCTATTAATATTTCTTTGCTCATACAATGCCTTTAAATTCATAATCTATATATAATCCATAATACAGAGCACTGCAATATTCAAGTGAATTTATTTCCTTATCCCTGATTCAAATAAGCATTCCTTCAAGGCCACAGTATCCCTGAATTATAGATAAAAAATACACTAAATTTATGAATTTAGCAACATATTCAATGACAAAGAGATTTCCAGCTACATGTTGATTAATTCTGTTATTCGATGGATCCTAAATATATGTGGACATAATAGTTTTTTGAACAATTCCTCAAAATCATATTAATAATTTCCTTGATCATGTTTATCCTGAACCATTAAATACCACCACTAGCATTCAATATCATCAAGAATATAATATAACAATTTTACATTCATCTCTATCGATGTCCCAATGAAATTGAATATATGATTAATCATATTCATCCACACCTCGTCCCTTTTTAATTTATAATAACCATTGAAGATGGATGGATTCTGCTTCTAGAACTAGATAGAGTAACTCACATATAATGGACAATCCCTTTGTATCCATATATTTACTAATTTTAATATGTGGATGATACAATGCACCATCACTTGGTTCACATGTAGAATCTGTTGTGACCACATTCTCCACATCATCCTATGGTTAGCTTTTTTTGTTGATCGATATCCATTTTTTAAACAAAAAACAAATTCATTATGTCTCACTCTTGATGAAATGAAGTCTTATCATTTTAAATTCTATCACCTCAACTATCAAAACATTTTATTCTAAATTTAACCATTTTTGAAAAAAATACTCTTTTTTAACTGATTTTTTTAATATACATCTATCATACATTTTTCAATGTCTTTCATTTGAAAAGAATTTATATACATTTTTTTCAAAAAAAACATCATTATTAAAATCTTATTCCATTAATCAAAATGAGATATATAATATTACTTGGATGTAAATCCTCTACAATTCATGTCATTCCCGTATCATTGGGTATACCAATGACAATGAGATGACAATATCATATAAGTGTCTACATAATACATTTTTACCCATCACCCCAGTAACATGAAGTTGAACATAAAAAAGGAGAGATAAATCATTTTATGCTCTACATTTAAATTCCTAAAAATCCTGCACCAATCTATGAAACCCCCCCAAAGAATAAACAATAAGAATTTCAACTCCACCTCTAATAAAACTAATGACTACTTATTCCTCATAGAATGAACTAAGCTGATACTATTTTTAATGTCCCACATATTCTCATTGTCTTTAGAATACCATGAATCATTACTAGTCCTTAAGTGACACCCCCAAGATTCCAATGGATGAAAATAAATTCCGATAGGTTTTAAATACAATTTGGGGATGATTTACATTTTAATAATAAATGACACAACAAATTAACCACAAAACAAACTAAATATATGATGCATGATCAAAATATATAAAACTCAATAAGTTATTTTATAATAAAGTGATCCCATAATGTGATATAGAATAGGAAAACTAAACCTAAAAAAATATAAGTAGATAACTATTATAGACAACAAATAACCCACAATACTACATGCTCCACTAGCTCCATTCTCCACTGTAACCAAATATCCCAAAAACTATTGATTTAATGTTCAAACATGGGGTATACTAGATTTTCCCTACATCCCATAATATGACTTCTGAAAAAGAAACAATGTCCTAAATAATGGGATAGTCTAAAGCTTAACAGTAATCCCCAAATTAATTACATACTGACTCCACTAGGATAGAAAAGATACCAAAATATAAATAAAAAATGATACAAAACTATTTACAAAAATATTATTTAATATAATATAAACACATATGAATATTGTTTATAACTAAATATAAATAGAAATCATGTAAAACAAATTCCAAAAAATATATTTTTCATGTCAAAAATCAAATAAATATTTAATTTCCCTTTTAAATATCTATTAGGGCATACGATATTAATTCCACATAACTTCATTTCCAATAATGCATGATTCGTTAGGACTGATCCATAATCTTGAGAGTTTTTTCATAAATCTACTATGTCATCACTAGGTAATTAAATACTATGATCCAATACACCATTGGAAAAAAGAAGAAGGTCCTATTAACACATGAATCATAACAAAATATGAATATGTACACCATTTTTTCCAAGAACCCAATCTAATTTCAACAATTTCATCCACATTAACAAAAAATATTCATTTATTGAAAATTTCTAACTTGAAAAATTCAATATACAAATAATTTCAATAAAAGCTATAAATTATTGAAAAATTTTAAATGATAACATTTTATAAAAAATATATAATATCTATAACATAAAATCTCCATTATAAAATAAACAAAATATAATTTTAAGAATTCCCAATTATCCAAAATTTCATAATTCTAAACAAATAACTAAAGGAGGACCCCGGTCATTGTTAAATATCCAATTCATAATTAATATCACACAAAATAATAAATTTTAAATCATTCCTAATAGTTCCAGCAAGTGGATTTGAGAGTGAATCCGCCTACATTGGTTATTTTTATGAAAACTAAAAACGGGCATTGAGAGATCAAGAAAACGTGTAATGATTACAAAAACTGACCATAGATATTTTAACCTATCATTAAAAAAACATATTTATTCTTATATGGAATAAAAAATATAATATCTTGACATAACTTTTTTAGTTCTAAGAATGGAAGAAGAATGGATAACTAGAACACATAAATTGTTCTAAAAACAATGGAAAACAGACACTTACCACAAGAATCACCCTTTTAATATATAAGGAATTCCATAATATCGCTTCTAGATATATGTTAGAACCTTTTTTGGAATGTGTATAATCCATATTTTGTTTTAGGGCCATTCATGGATGATAATGAGAAGATATACATACAAAAAAAACAAGATCCTATTTTTATGGAAGTGATTTCTAGGTATGCACGGCTATGACACGTGTTTTGGGAAAACCGTGTGCAACCCATGTCACCAATTGTTTATGGCCAACACACTCAGAAATCACATAAAACATTTCCCATTACCACCCATATCTTTTATAAAATTAAAACAAATAATTAAAAGGTTATATACCATATACTAAGGGTTCCAAATTATTATTGAGCATAATATAATCCATTAAATTGTGTATCTTGTTGTAAAAATATTATACTAATTTGTATCATTTTTTTAGAAGTGAAGTAAGGGAATACACATAGTGGAAAGTGGAACCACGAATGTTGGTAATGATTCTTGTTATAATTCAATGGAATATAGTTTATATTTAATACTAGTTTTCATGTATGAGAGTGATAGTTACTACTTTTCATTACGTGTACTAATGGATGGATCATGGGGTATATAGATTTGTTTTTGGGTATTCAAGTTGATAATAAGTAAAATCCTATAACTTGGATCATCATGTTTCTCATAGTTGAATGATCATATTATAGGTGAGGTCATGGGTGTAGTTAGACGAGTCAGTCGACTGTTGAATTCTAAAAAAGGTTGTGGTTTGTAGTAATATCCATTGATATATGCTTATATATAATATTATTTAATTTAATTTTTAATTTGATGTTTGATGGAGTCATTATCGTGGAATCAATCCCATAATAAAAATCAGATGATATAAGTGTGATTCAGATTGGTTGTCTATTAGTGCCAGATGTATCCTAATGATGATTGGATTAGGTTGTTGGTGATTAAATAATATAATATAATTTTTATATTTGTAAATACACTAATATAGGAAAAAATAATCTCCCAAGTTGTTTGTGTGTGTTTTATTTCATTATCGAGTGGTTGGTGATGTGTTAGAGGGTGTGATAGAGTGGTTTTCGGAAAATAATCTACAATATGTTTACATAGTGATATTGTACGAAAATAAATGTTATGTGGTGGAAAATACCTAAGTATTATAGTTAATAATGATTTTATTTTGTTGTTCGAAAATTCAAAGATGGTTTTTTTGTATGATCCTATGGTGGGGAGCTTCATGGTTTAGAACTGATCATTGTTACTGTAGTTTTATGGTGTGGAGTAAAATTTTCATCAAGAGGAATTTTTAAATTTTCTTTAGGGTTTTCAAGGAAGATGGGTCCATTATGATTTACCAATATTTTGAAATTATTTCTCACCTGGTTCATTGAGTCCTAGTGATTAATTTTCCTAGGTGTTGGTTAAATATAGAGGAAGTATGTTAAGAATATGAATATTGATGCATTAAATTCAAGAGGAATTGTTGACCATGATAGGTTAATAGTGTAACACCCCATTATTTCATAGTATGCTTCCCTTTGAATAATGGAATATCTTGCGTTTTAGGGAAATTCAAGTTCTAGCACACCACAACCTATCAAACTAGTCGTTATGAATAGAAATACCCACTTTTTCAAATTTTTAAAATTTCATTTTTAATAGTGGAAATAATTTTTGGATTCATAATATCAAAACTTTCTTAGGATTAATTTTATGTATTTTTATGAAAACAGTCATTTTTTATGAATAGTAAAAAAATGTGTTATTGTATAAAACTTAATTTTTATTTAAAAAATTATGTTAAATTTAAATTTATTTTTATTTTAAAATAGATACATAATACTTATATTATTCTAATTTAATTCATTGAAGTCATTTTATAATAAGAATAGATATACAAAATTTTACTGAATTTCTTAGCATCTATTATCCACCATCTAGGCACATTTGAAAATTTGAATTAAAAATAATTATACTACTTCTATGAATTGAATTTCAAAAATCAGAGAGACATGGTTGAAATCATTATGTAATATTGGGTTAAATACGATGAAAAAAATTTCTTTAAATTGTAATTTTTGAATTTAATTTCCCACAGTTAAAAGTAAATAGGTTAATTAAAGTTAAAAATGAAATTATAATTACTCAAAAAAATGTCTTAATTTTGTTTTATAAGTTTACATTTACCAAAATCAATCATATAACAAAAATATGATTCTTTTATATCCACTTGTATTTGATTATGGCATTTATTATATTTTATTCAAGGAAGAGTTAAAATTTTTATATTCAAATTTTAATAACTAAAACATTTTTATTATAGGGTTACAGATAAAATGAATATGACTATAAATATTAATTAAAATATAAAACTATTTTTTATATCATTTGATTTCATTTATAATCTTTAGACCTTAAATAAATAATTTATTTGTGACTCAATGATTTTGAAGTAGCTACCATATTAATGAATAATTAAAATAATTGATGTTATAAATATTAAAATAAATGTAAATTAAATATTTTTAGGCCATCCACTAATATTAATGGTTTATGTGTCTTTTCAGAGTTTATTCAATATTTTTTTCAAGGAAATCAGATTTTTATCACCTTCACAACAACAATTACGAAATAGTGTTATAATTGATATAAATGAGTTTTTTAAAACAAATATTATTTTATTAAATTATATAATAGTCATAAAAATATAATATTATTCCAATGAACAGAAATAATTTGAGATATTTCATTAATGAACCACCTACGGTTTTCATCGTAGTTTATTGTATGCTTATTAACCATCTATTGTAAGAATAAAAGAAGACATGTAAAAAAAGTTAAACTATTTAACTAAGAGTAATATATGAATGAAAATTTTATTATGGTAACCAAAACATGTATGAAACCTATTGGTTGAAAGGATATCGACCCTTCCCCAACTTATCCTTGAAATTAATACATTTGGATCCATTTGAAAAATAAAATTATTTTATAACAAAATAATATTCTATGCTTTTACTAAAGTGACCATCACCTCTCTTATAAAAGGGTACATCCATTTATCTTAATTTCACACCTACAAATCCTTTTGGCTTGGACAAAGCCTACTCAAGTATCCTCCTAACTACCCTCAATTCATTATAGAGGCCTTAAATTGATTGTAAATCCATCTTATGGATCCCTTTCTTTTAACACAAAAGGAAGAACACGAAGAAGTGGTAATTACTTCATCACCTCTTTCAAAGTTCTTTTCTTCTACCACATCCCCGTTATTTGTTGTTTCCATAAAAAAATAATAACTCAAGTACATTTTACATACTATGATATTAATATAAATATGGTACAACCATATTCTTTATTACATCCAGTCTATGAATGAAAATTTCACCATACGTGCGTACGTACGACTTACCATCTCTATGTCATGGTGTTATTTGTTATGCAGTACATCATTATTTGGATGTGTATAATAATGAGTATAAATGATGTAAATAAAAAAATATAACATGTTAATGATTTATTATATATAATATACTATCCATTTATATATGATTTCACCACTAATAGAATGATATTGTCACTCGTGGGTGCATACGACTTACCATCTCCACGACACGATGTGATTTTATTTCACATCCTAACCATTCCAGAATAATTTTCAGATGATAATACAAAATAATTTTTATGAACATAATATCATTTTGTATATGAATCAAATGTATCCGATCCATAACTAATATGAGTAATGTAACAAAACATATAATAGAAAAATAATCAATTAACTCGCAATACAATGATTCTGCTGAATTATTATTAACAATGAAATATTATAGAATCATATACGATATCATATTTATGTATGTCGTTCTTGTATAATTTAATAACAGTTATTTAAAAATTATAAAGGAGGTTAACCAACCATCAACTAAGTATAAGTTCAAGGTAAGAGTAAATATTACAATCTCTTTATTATCTGAGGTTGTTTATATGTAAGTATATATTGGTACTTCTTTATCATCCACATATTTGTTTCATAAAAATGTATTAGGAAACATATTTTTTTAACGAGACTATTGGTTAAATTCATTTATACCCTTGTATGAATTTTTATAATATTATTTGAAAGAAATATTTTTTTCACAATCCAAACATTGTACATTATGACCATTTTGAAAAATTAAGGAAATAATTTTTTTAACTTATATGGTAGGTGAATCTATTTTCCACCATTATAAAACAATGATGATTCCCTCAAAAGATTATAGGAAAAATTTTAAAAAAAAAAATTTCTTATACTTTTAAATGATTTCAAAATTGAAAAGGATATTTCACTGAAAATGTTTTTGGATTGATTTCATCTACGTCATCATCCTTATTTGGGTATTACTTTAATTTATAGTTGATTTATTATGATACAATCTTCAAAATTGTATTGATGGTCTTGTGAGATGTTTAAAAATGGATGTGCTATTTTTATACCATTCATGGTTTATGGTTAATATATTTACATTTCTTATTATTGTTTTAATACGAATGATTATATTATGTATATACCATTTATTATGGGGATTTTATTGATTGTAGTAAGTGATTGGAGGGGCCCTCTACAACTCCTTGATGCATCAGTAGGACTCATGAGACAAACTATTGTCTTGGAACAAGGACTTGACAAAATATTTATTTGTATACTTGGAATTATTACTTGACTATGTGGTTATGATGTCTGACATTATGCATTCCATCATTACAAAATTAGCTATTGATATTATAGGTGATTATTCGACTAATAGAATATCCATGTGAAAAAATAAATGGAATTAATTGAATAATATTTTCCATATAGTGCTAAAACATTCGTTTAAACGTTTTTTGTTTTAGTTTTATACATTATCGGAAATATTTATTCTGATTTATGATAGTTTATGCTATATTTTTATCCTTACTGAGTTTTTGTGATCAACCATTTCTTTTGTTTTATTTTTCCTAGGAATCGGTGAAGTATATTAAGGTTAACATGCAAAAATAGGCTATAGGATATGAGTGTGTTCAATGGGGAAATAATGTTTTTGTTTTCCTTGTCATAATGTAATTTAAAACATTTTTATGTTTCCATTACATCCAAGGAATCTAATCTAATCAGTATTTTGAGATTTCATATCTTGTGATCAAGCCAATGTTATGTTATAATTCACTGACTATGGGTAACTAGGGTCGGGGATTTGTAGCTGGTATCAGAGGGAGTTTAGTACAAACCTTGGAAACTAGATTTAGATATACACTGATTTGAGAACATAACCCTATGATGGACATTGTGGATTAGTATAAACGAACTTCCTAGATTTTTGGTAATGTTGAGATATTTTTAAATTTTCAAGAAAATACATCATTGTCTTTATAGGAATATGTATAGGTTGCTATGGAACATATCTAGTTATGACTGAAAACATAGACTAGGAGATTGGGGATTGACCCGGGGTATCCTGGTACATGGAAACTAGCCTTGCTGCACTATTCATATTGACACTCTCGGGGTTTATGCTTAAGATAATTCAGATTTCCATTAAAAAATATTAGCAATGATTTATGAGATAATACCGCCTCAATGTATAATTTTTTATGATTATGGATTATATGAATAAACTCCTGAATTTATGATAGGTATTTTAAAAGTATATAATTATGCATTGTGATTCATAAACTAACATAGTGTATGACATTGTTATGAAATTTCTCATAGTTGAAGGAATGTAAAATGTATCAACGCACATAATACATGTATATATTTACCTCATACTCAAGATAATTATAGTAGATCTGGTGATGAAACCTGTAATGAATAGCATATAACCATACTGGGACTACTCACTCAGCTTTTAATAATTATGTTACCCATAAAGAGCACCCCGATCCACAATGTGAATGGTTTGTGTTAGACTACTTCATGAGGAAACAACCACCAACATTCAGTGGGACTACAATTCCACTGGTACCTGAACAATGGATAAATTATTTAGAGAAAATATTTAATGCTTTGGGGACTAGGAAAAGGGAAAAAGTTGTCAGGGTAGTTTATCACCTTATAATATATGCAGATCACTGGTGTTCATTAATTCAAAACAAAAAGGAGGATGAAAAAGTATCAAATATTGAATAGAGAGAGTACAATGCACTTTTATTATAAATATTCTTTCCTCATGAACATCAAGTAGATATGGAATGAAAACTTCTGAGCCTAAGGAAAAAGGAGGATGAGAATATCCCAATGTTTGAGGCGAAATTTATAAGGTTAGCAAGGCATGCTGCTGATTATATATGAACCCAATAAGTAAAATTTATCGATTATTTTATGTGTTAAAATCATTTCTCCTTCGAGCATTATTATCTCAATAATTTTCATCATACAATGAAATAGACTCATATGAAATCATGTCCAAAAATTAATTCTCTATGTCTTATGACATTAAATAAATTCAAGATAAGAAGAGATCTATTGAACACTATGAAAAAAAATTAATGGGAAGAAGGTAAAAGTTCAATTTCTCTCCTGTCGAAATTGTGGGAAGAAACATCCTTATACATTCCTAAAGAAAAATGGAGTTTGTTTTAAGTGTAGAGAAAAAGGCCACCAAGCTTGTGATTGCAAGGGGAAGAAAGAGGTTGTTGATGTTTAGTGCTTCAATTATAATGAAATGGGGAATTATGAAAATGAAATTTCTAATAGTCAAGGAAGCATACCTCTGAAAAGGCCATGGGGGAAAGGCCAATCTTATGTGAGCACTACTGTGGAGGTTGAAGTTCCCAACGACACGGTGGTAGGTACTTTAATCATTTCCCTAATATTATCCATTCCTTTTTTAATTCTATATCATTGCATTTATTCATATATTCCCAGTTTTCCATGAAAATTACATTATTCTATTTTCAAATATTTAGGTAGTTTTTAGTCAAAACTCATAAGGGATGTATCATTGCAATAATGTTTTTCCAATTAGTTACCATTATGGAATATAAACATGCTTTATCTACATATCTTATTTTCATAAACATGATTTTATTTGATATAATCCTTGTCATGGATGGGCTTTTGGAACATGATTGGAAAATTTATTATAAGATGAAGTAGTTTAAAATTTTTATGATGATATGGAATATATTATCTTTAGAGAAGAAACAACACTATCTTAATATCATCTAGATTCAACCTAGTAGCTATAGTAAATTCAATTATTGGTGATGAAGAGACTGAAATAAAAATTGGTGAGGAATGTAATGTTCAAATAGATGATGTACCTATTCTGAATGAATAAGATGATGTGTTTCAAGAGGATTTACCTGGACATCCACGAAAATGAGAAATTGTGTTTTCAATTGATTTAATTAATTGTTCAAAGACTATATAAAATACCACTTATATAATTTCCACTATGGAATTAGTGTAAATAAATAAACAACTGGAAGAATTGAGTAATAAATGATTTATTCAACTCAGTGTTTCTCCATGGGAAGACCCTGTTCTTTTTGTTAAGAAGAAATATGGATCTATGAGGTTTTGCATTGACTACATGGATATAAATACTATAAAAATAATGAAAAAGCATACAATACCTCAAATTGATGATTTATTCCATCAACTTCATGGATCTCAATATATTTCAAAGATTGACCTTCGATCTGGATATCATCACTTGTGCATGATGATGGAAAAAATTTCGAAGACAACATTTCATACCAGGTATGGGAATTTCAAATTTACTGTAGTGCCTTTTGGAAATAATAATACACCCTCATTCTTCAAGGATATAATGAATAGTGTTTTCAAAGAATATCATGATGTCTTTGTAGTGGTATTTATTGATGATATCATGGTATACTTCAAAATATATGAAGATCATGAAAATCACATTTCCACTATTCTAAAGTCTCTTAAAGAAATGAATTATATGGGATGTTTTGAAAGTGTGAATTCTAACTTCAAGATATTTCTTTTCATGCCCATATTTTATTTAATTATGGAATCACTATTGACAATTCTAATACATCAGAAATACCAGAATGGCTAGTAACAATGAGTATAACTGAGGTACACAGTTTTTTTGGTTTAGCATTTTATTATTAGTGTTTCGTCCATAATTTTGGCTGATTGGCTAACCCATTAACCAATCTCACACATAATTGGGTTAATTTTTTTTGGAAAAAGTGTGTGGATAATTTTTTTAATAACTAAATAGATTATTATTCAATTCTCATATCATGATTCTACCATCGGGTAATGATGGGTTTGTTATTTATAGTGATGATTTAAAGAAATGACTTGTTTGTGTCCCTATGCAGAATGATAGAGTTATTTACTATACATCATATTAACTAAACAATCATGATACATAACTATCCTACTAATTATCTTGATATAGCAGCTATAATATTTTCATTGATGAAATGGAGACATTATCTCTATGGTGAAAAATGTGTGATATATACCGATCACAAGAGTTCGATGTATATTTTACCATAGAATGATATCAAGAGAGGGCAAAGACAATGGATTGAACTAATCATGGATTATGACTGAATTATACACTATCACTCGAGGATGGAAAATAAGGTGGAAGGTGATTTTAATTGAAAGGATGAAGGAGTATTGAACATGATGATAGTTGAAAGGGATCCTATTTTCAATGATCTAGTAATGATAGATATGGGAATAACCATGTAAGGTGAAACATTGAAACATTTTCAAATTATTGTAAAACCATCTTTACTAAAAAGGATAAAATGTTAATAGATTGATGATGTAGAGTTTCAAAAAAAATTAATGCTGTGAATGATGGGAGATTGATAGACTCTATATATGGAGATTGAATTTTAAAATTAGGGAGGAGCCTTTGTGTTCCCGATAGGCAAGATCTAAAAAAGAATTGTTGGATGATGTTCATATATCCAATTTCTCTATACATCCTGGTATTAATATGATATATATATTTTTTAAGGAACATATTTTGGTGGGACAACATGATGATGGGGATTCCGTATTATGGGTTAATATGTATGGTCTTTCCATAGGTTAAGGCTAGAAGAAAACATCAGTGAGAGGTCATGCAAACTCTTCCCATACCTGTGTGGAAAAGGGATTATATTACGATAGACTTGGTCATGGGTATACCAATTAATCCTAGAAGGAATTATGCAATATGGGTCAATTTTTATCATCTTTCCACACCAGCACATTTTTATTCTATAAGAGAAGATTTACCACTTGAAGGTGTAGCAAGAAAATAAGTTAATGAAGATATAATACATCATGGTGTAACCCTATAGATTGTTTCTGATCTTGATCCATATTTCATATCATGATTTTGGAAAAGACTTCAGAGTGCCCGAGATACTAGATTTCATTTGAGAACTACCTTCCTCCCTCAAACTGATAGACAATTAGAATAGACTTTTCAAACAGTAGAAAACATGTTGAGATATTTCTCAATTGATGTTCAAGGTATGTGGGATCAATATTTACGTCTTGTAGAATTTTCCTATAATAATAACATCTATTCAAGTATTCAGATGGCACCATATGTAGCGTTATGTGGATATGGATGTCGCACAACAACTTTTTTGGATGATGTTGGTGAAAGAAAAGTTGTAGGATGAGAAATTTCTATAGAAACTATAGAAAAGGTGATTATTATCCAAACCCACATCAAAACATCTCAATGTAGGCAAATGTACTATGCCAATAACCGCAGAAATTATTTGAAATTTAAATTAGATGATCATGTTTTTGTGAAGGTATCTCAATGGAAGGGTGTTATACATTTCAGTATGAAGGGTATATTAAGTCCATGGTACCTCAAAACTTTTGAAATTATAGAATGAATTGGAGTTGTAGATTACTATTTGGAAATGATCGAAAGTCTCTCCAATGTTAATTACGTGATACATGTATCACTATTGAGGAAATATATACCTGACTTTATACATGTAGTCCCCAATGAAGAAATAGAACTGGAACAAGATTTGTCTTATTGTGTACATTCAATTAAGATCTTGGATACCAGAGAACAAGTGTTGAGAAACTAGAAGACTCATCTGGTAAAAGTTCTTTTGATAAACCATAAAATGGACGAGGCAATGTGGGAACCTGATGAATATATGATGAAGAACCACCCGAATAATTTTTTGTAGTAGTTTTTAAGAAATTTAGACTATAAAATTATTTGATGTAGGGAAGATTGTAACCACTCATGCTTCTACGATATGCTTTCTTTGAATAATGAAATAGCTTGTGTTATATGAAAAATGAAGTTCTAGCCACCCACAACCAATCAAACTATCCATTATGAATAGTAATTACTACTTTTTGAAAATATATAAATTTTATTTTTCGAAATGTACATCATTTTTGGATCGAGAATATCAAAATTAGCATAGGTTGAATGTTTGTTATTTTTCAAAAAACATTCAATTTTATTATGAATATTGAAAAACACTCCGTTATTACTTAAATATGAAATTTTATTTAAATAATTATTTATAAATTTAAATTTATTTAATAGTCAAAATAGATACAGAATACTTATATTAATCTAATTTAATTCATTGAGGCAATTTATAAGAAGATTAGATATATAAAATTTTATTTAATATTTAAACGTCTTTTACCCACCTTTTAGGCACATTTTCAAATTTGCATAAAAAAAATTTTAAAACATTTGTGAATTAAATTTAAAAAATCCAAGAGGCACAGTTCACATAAGTATGTACAATGTGGTTCAATACGATGAAAATAATTTTCAGTGAATAGTATCTTTTGAATTTAATTTATCACTATTAAATGTAAATTGTATAATTAAAAGTTAAAATGCTATTATAATTACGGTAACACATATCATAATTCAATATTATAAGTTTATTTCGACCAAAATCAACTTTAGGACAATAATATTATACTTTTTGATCCACATGGATTAGATTATGACTTTTATTACATTTTATTTAAAGAAGTGTTAAAAGTGTTAAATAATAATTTTAATAACTAAAAAATTCTTAATATAGTGTTATAAATAAGAACAATTCTACTATAAATACTAATTAGAACGAAAAAAATATTTCCTATATCATGGTATTTTATTTATAATATTTAGACATTAAATAATTTAATTTATTCATCATACAATGATGAAGCAGTAACTACCTTATTAATTAAAGACTAAAAAATGATTTTATAAATAATAAAATAATTGTAAATTGAATCTTTTGATGACATCCATGAATTTAATATGTTAATATGACATGTTATAGTTGATTAAATGTATTGTTTTTGGTGGAATACTATTTCTAGGACTTTAAAAAATACCAAATACAAAATAGTGTCAAAATTATCACAAATGAGTTTTTTAAAAATAATACTATTTTATAAAATTATATAATAGTCCAAAAAACTCTATGGAATGACCAATTGACTTTTATTATGATAGATATTTAATTAATTAACCACTTTAGGATCTCTTGGAATTTTATAGTATGTTTACTAACCATATAGAGTAAAAATACATGAAAATATGTTAAAAGTTAAACTATTTAACTAAGAGTTAAATCTAAAAGATAAGGTTAACATAGTGAACTAAACTTGTCTAAAAACTATTTTTTAGTATTTCTAGACCCATACACACCGTAAACTCTACATAAGTCCATTTTTATTCATTATAATTAGAAAATTATTTTATAATAAAATAATATTCCAAACTTTCTCTAAACAGACCCTCACGTCTCTTATAATAGGGCATTTCCCTTTTTCTTAATTTCACACCCCCATCCCCTTTTGGATCAGCCAAAACGTGCTTAATAATACATAAATATACCCGGAATTCTTCTTAGATGCCTTACATTTATCAGAAATCCAATTTATTGATCCCTTTTGATCAAATAAAAAGGAAAACCCAGAAGAAGAGGTAATTACATAATCACCTCTTCCAATGTTCTTTTCTTCAACCACATTCTATTTCTTTGTTGTTTCCATACCAAAAATAATAAATCTAGTACCTTCTAGTGACTGGGATGTTATTATAAATATGGGAAAAACATATTCATTAATCTATCAATCCTACGATTGACAAATTCCCTTTTACGGGCATAAACATGGCTTACTATATCCACACCGTGGTGTGGTTTGTTTTACCACACATCATTATTTGGATGGGTATAATAATGAGTATATATGATTCTAATAATAAATATAACATTTCCATGATTCTATATAAATAATATACAATCCAATTATATATGATTTTACCACTAATATAATGATATTGTCGCTCGTGCGTAAGTACGACTTACCGTCTCCATGACGCGATGAGATATCGTTTCACATCCAAACCATTCCAGAATAATTTCCAATTTATGATTAAAATTAATGCTTAATAACTTAAAATCATTTAAGATATGAATCATATTCATCATATCCATAACAAACATGTCTTACGTAAGAAAATATATAAAGAAAAATGAATCAGTTAAAACCCAAAACAACGACAATACAGAAATATCATTAACAAAGCATTATATGAAGATCATATATGATATTATATTTTTCCATTTTGTTCATTTTAAATTTAATAACAATTATGTAATCATTAAACAGGTAGTTAAACTATCCCCGTCTATTGAAAATTACATAGTAAGGGTTAATTTTAGAATCTCTTTATTATCCGAGGGAGTTTATACGAAAGTATCTACATGGATTTCATTACCATCCACATATGTGTTTCTTACAAATTTATTTTAAAACTTTTTTATTATTTAATAGACTATGTTTAATGTATTGATATTTCTTATTCCAAGTTCAATATAAATTTTTATATTAGTTTTCAACCATTTCATATAAGGATTGCATTGGTCATAGAAAGTGATGGGAGAGGCCCACTATATCCCTTAATGAATCAGTAGGTCTCATGAGACAAAGTAGCGACTTGGTAAAAGTCTTTGACAAAATACTTATTTTTGTTATTGTCACTAGGCCATGACTATGTGGTTATGATGTTCGGAAATATGAATTCCATCAATAAAAAAAGTTATATTGATATTACATGTGATTATCCCACTAGTAGATTATCTATGAGAATAAGTAAATGACATTAATTGATCTATAATTTCCAAATTATGATGATGTTTATGTTTAAATGTCTTTTTTCATCATATACATTACCTTAACTGTTTATGTCTATTTATGATCGTTTTTGCTATATTTTTATCCTTACTAATAATATGTTCTCACTCCTTTTTTATGTTATATTTTTTCCAATATGCGAAAATTTATATTATTATGGACCTGCAGAAATAGGGTAAGGGATATGAGTGTGCTCAAAGGGGACACATTTTTTTTTGTTTTTCCATTTCAAAATTTAATATAAAACATATGTGTGTATCTAGTACTTCCATGTTTGCTAAATTAATATTTCATTTGAGGCTAGATCTCTAGTGATCAAGCTAATGTTAGGTAATAAAGGACTGAAATTTGGTAACTATGGTTGGGGGGTTATTGATAGAGATTTTTCATGGACTAATATAGCCTATCAGATATGTAATCCCCTATGATTTTGAGTCTATAACCACCTGTGTTAGTGAGGTTTGAAAAAATTCAATGGATAAAATAATTTTTATACTGATGTAGGTGAAATTCATTGAATTGGTTATCAAATAGGTAATATAATCATTGGTGAATCTTAATAAGATATTCTAGGACATGGAATTAGGCTAAAATGGGAGTTTTTTTGTTCATGTAACCATTATTCAATTGATGAAGTTAAAAATAACTAAATTTGTAATGTTAGATAGTGGGTTATGCTACAGTATATGGGCTTACAAAGTAATGGGTGTTAGTGTGGAATGACCATGCCATAGACCAAGGTGACATCCCATGGAATTTCTCTAGGGGACATTCTTATACTAAACCCATGGGGGATGTTCCTTGGATGAGACCGTCATGCAGATTACCCATGAAAACACTTTAGGGACACATCATTGTAGAGAGGACCTCATGTTTTGATTATTTTCATAGGGTACATGAACCACCATCTACGGACAATACCATATCATGGGCCTATCATAGTCCATGAAAACAATGACATCGCTATTGAACTAACTATGTAAATTAGTTTTTGTTGGAGGGATGACCATAAAATTTATAGTTATGATTCACTATAATATATAGTTAATAGAACAACATGCCTAGAATGAAAACCATCACATATCATGGAGGTGATTCCACAATGGGTCCTCAGGGGCACCAAAACCCCAAAAATATAGGAGTCCACAATATGTGGGTTTCCAATTAGTGAACCCTCAAGTTTTAAATTAAGTGGATCACTTATCTATTCTTTTTCCATGGGTATTATTTCATTAAACTTGGTTGCATGTTGTTGAAATTTCTACATATTTATTTTTTAATTTGGATCATATTAATAATAAAATGTTTTCCCCTCTTTTCATGTTAGGGGATACTATGTTACAATGATATCTATTTGAGTAGTATCTTCACTATATCATTCCATCCATCCATTCATTATGACAAATGGTGTTCATGTTTTCTGTAATCGAATATAATACTGTAAATTCTATATTTCATTCTCTGGTGTTATTTATAATAAATATATACATATTTGGGTATATATTGAGAAATCTATTCATTTTTTATTCATACATATATTGGTGACATAATTACTATTTTAGGGGATTCTCCATAACATATAAATTGGAGGACTGTCTAAGATTAATTCATCAGGTTATGTGTGTGTTTTTATTAAAATGAAATGTGGATTTTCTATAATTTATGAATCATTAGTTAATATAAAATTATTAAATAAACGTAAATTTGTAATTTTTTTTATCGCAGGGTGTGATATTGGAGGATAGGTAGCGCTAACATCTTGGGAAATGCATGGAAATTCAATGATAATGGATTTTAATACATTGATTGGGTTGTTAAACCATGATGTAGGTAGTTCGTCCCATTAATACCAAATTATATTACTATTTATACATAATTTCTCTATATATTAATGTAGAATCAGAATAGGTAAAAATATTTGTTTAACAAGGCCACTAGAATAAAGGATAGGGTTACATTAGAATCCAATGTTCAATATTTGTGCTTCATCTTATATTGGACAATTGGAGTTAAAAAAATTAATTTCATAAAAGGATATGGAGTGATTAATATGTTAAAAATAAATAATTTTTAGGAATTAGCCTATGATATATGACATGTATATACTAAAATGGGTTCCCTCATGTTTTTATATAATTGAGGGTGGATATTTTTTTAATGAAATTTGGTGATATCACTCATTGTATTATTCTAGACGAGGCACACAATTGATAGAATGGAGAAGGATCCTACTGAGAATAAAAAGTTAGATGAGTCCTCTGAGATAGATTAAGATTTAATAAATAACAGTTTCATAGTAT
Source organism: Viscum album (assembly GCA_963277665.1). Taxonomy (NCBI): domain Eukaryota; kingdom Viridiplantae; phylum Streptophyta; class Magnoliopsida; order Santalales; family Viscaceae; genus Viscum; species Viscum album. Next base: position 1,614,605,922 of record OY728137.1, on the reverse strand, counting down.
ATATTATTGGGTTACCCCCTCAGGAGATGTGAGATAAGACCTAGTGGGGGTCTTGTATCTTTTTTGAGGACTCTTCATGTTGTGATTGTGAATGTTTAAAAAATATTTCACTATGATTGTATATGGGCAAGACAATTTAGAGTAATGTGGGTTTCATGGAGGTAAATCAATTCCTCGAGGTCTTATAAGATATGAACATGTGGTATATGATGTCACTATAGTGTGAATAGTGATATGTGGCATTAGTAATGGACCATGTTGGATTCCCACATTATTGGGATGTGGATGTATTGAGGATAAACATGATGACCATTGACTGTTATATATATTACACATGATGTTATATTTTCATGTGAAAATAACATACGTGTTGATATAGTGAGATTTGGCGACAGTTTGTACGGTCTATTTTCAATAACAGTCAATTTTTTTTAAATTCAGACATGAATTAAATTTTTGATGGGTAGTGGATTCTGTGTCATGGCATACCCTTCGGTGAGATGGATTCCAGGATCAATTTATGTTTGATTGGATCCCAATGTTTATATATTTTATTGATTACAATAGTGGGATTTGATCAGGTGATCGGATATGTCATGAGTGAATTTGGTCACTACTATGATCATATTTCTATAACCACAATGTGAGGTGTGGGGATTTATAACACCACAATATTTAAGACATATTTCATTTCAATTGAATTTAATTTATATTATTGATCATGATATATATATACATGATTATATATGGAAAATAATATAATATAAATATATAAAATAACAAATAAATTTTATGATAAATGAGGAATTATAATATTTTTTTAATTTAAAAAAAAATTGAAGAAAAATATTTTTATAAGAAATATTTAATTTTTTGTGGAGACATTATATGATATCTACCATAAAAAATGTTATCTAATGTTAAGGAGAAATTTGAATAATAATTTTTTTAAAATTTAGAAGATGAATTTTGAAAATGAAATTTAATATTTAAATCATCATTTTAAAATTATTTTACGGTGATATTTAGGGATATTTTAAAATCGATTGATTGTGAAGAGAATAGTTAATACAAAAAGCTTTTTAAAATATTGTCACTTCCTTTCAGTGTATTATTTTATTCATCAGTACAATATGATTTTTAAATTTGTATTCTCATATAATATGATCTATTTTTTAAATAATAATAAATTAATTTCCATTTTTATCATCAATATTCCTGATTTTGGGAGAATATTTTTATTTCATGAAAACATTATTTTATGAAAATTGTTCAATGTTTTGTTTTTAAATACTACACAAAAATTCTATTCTTCAAAATCTATATATTGAAACATAAGAAATATATATTTTATTTTGTATATATATTTTATTTTTGTAAAATAATTCAATTTAATTTTTCATCATTGTTTATAGTAATAGTGGTAATTTTTTCTCACATTAGTATGACTAAAATTCATAATAAATAGTCAAATATATGAGATAAGGAATCAATATAATCCAATAAACTATAAATTCATTTTATTTTTGGAGTATATTCTATAATATTAACGCAAAATTCAAATATATGGATATATGGATCCATTTTTACAAGATAATGAAATATTTATTATTTTAATTAAATAAAATTATAAATAATCATTCTATTAAATTTAATATATATAAAGTGATCCATAAAGATATAAATATGTTAATTTTGGTTAGATGTATTTATTTTAATGAAAAATTAATTTTTCATAACATGGTATTGCATTTTTAGTTTTTAGTGATGACATAATTAAATCTAATGATAACATTATGTTTACACAATTCTTGTTCCACAATTACAAAAATCAAGTAAATGTAATAAAAAATCCATATTTAATATTTTTATTTTATTTGTAGGTCCAACAGATAATTTAGAATAATAAAAAAATAAATATATAATCTAAATATTTATATTCAAAATCACCTATAGTCTTGTTTTTTTTAATTTAATATTATATGCATCATTATAAAAATGATATTAAAAATATTTATTTCAAAATATATAATATCAAATTATCTAAAAAATAAAATCCGTAAATTTTGTTATGTGGGATGGAAAATTGTATAAATTTTACCTAACATGGTCAATTTTCAGTCAATTAATAACTTATAGAAAAAATTATAACCCTTTACTGTTATAAAACATTATTATGATGGTTAAGATTAAAATTCATTTTTTATGGTGTAAAACAAAATTTTTGGTTTAAATAAAATAAAAGACAATTAAAATTTTATGAGATGATTATATGTTGACCTTATCATATAACATAATGAATATATATCCTTCTAGTGTGATTTTAATTTTGAATGTCTTTATAAATTTTTTTTATTTTTTATAAGTTTGTGATTGTTCTTTCCCTCCTTTTTAAATTGAACTACATATATATTTTCATTACCCCCATTGAACTATATACATCTGACAATCCATTCCCATTTTTCCAATAAACATCCATAAACAATAACTTTTTCTTATGATTTCTTGAAATTTTATTCAATGGTTCGATAAAAATATATATAATGGAGACATAGGAAGAAGAGGTAATATTCCGAAATCCCCTTGTTCATTTTCATTCATTATTTACCATCAATAGATAATTTGTATTCATTATAAAATAGTTACTATTGTTTCTTATATATACATAATTTTTATTATAACTATTTAATTACCATTATCCTTTATTTTTTCAACCAAATGTGATGTGAAAGCATCATTTGTGATTATATGTGGGCCTCCACCTCTATAGGGACATACAATTCATTTTCCATCACTATTATTCATATATTTCTATATGATGAATTTAATGTTTTATATGATATTAATGAAATAATTATGTATTTTGCTGTAATATCATATCTACAATCTTATGTTCTTACTTGTTAGAAAATTTTATGTACCGTGTGTGTGCATTTTTAATACACATCCATAAAATGACGTGATTTAATTTTAAATTATGATTCAATCATATTATTCTATAGATATTTTTTTAAGAAAAATAATTGTGATAAAAAAATAATTTTTAATAGTGAATAATTATTTACATTTATTATATTAAATCATTCATAATGTGATAACAACATTCTTATATATGTATGACATATCCTATAAGTTAATAATGTCATTCCTGATTTTATTTATAACATTAATTGAATAATATAATTTTGTATATAATTAAATTATTTGATATATTTATTATAAATTATATTATTGATATGATGTATCCTTGATAATCTATAGCCTAAAACTACAAAATTAAAATTCATTTGAAAACAAAACAATTATCAACTACAAATAAATATTTACATAAGGAATTAAAAATAAATTGGTGTTTAAATTTAATAATTATATCATATATGATATTTTCATAATATATATGATTTTTATAAAAAATAAAATTATTTTTAAATTAATTTTGACAGATGATAAATTCACATCAAATAATGTCATTCTTATGATAAGAGGTTTATGATACATTGTCACCGATTATTTCGATTGATTATGATAGTCTTTTTGAAAATGAAATTTCATCAAAAATATACCATTCATCTAATAAAATTTAAGTTACTACTATTAATTCATTATAATTTTTTTCAACTTAATATTCTTCAAATTAATTACTCATGTGACTAAATATATATTTTTTATGTAATCCATGTTAATTATCTATATAGTATAAAATACATTTTCTTCTATAAATATTTTTATCTACAATTGTTTAAAAATTATTATTCTGTTACTCTAAAATTATTTAATGTAATTTTATCCCATGTTTTTTTTAAATAATAGAAGAGTAATAATATTATTTATTTCTAAAATTGGTATATTATATTATTTCCAAAATTTTATATGTAATATTTATTTTAACATACATGACATATAAATAATATTCAATCGGTATTTGTGGTCAATAAAAAGAGTTATCCGTTAAGTTGTTTGTGATTTTCAAGAAAAATGTTTTTATTAATAATTTATATTTTAAATATATTAATTATAGATATAAATTTATATTTTGATTTTCCTTAACAATTACAATATTGACATTTTAATGATTTTTTAAATTTATGACAAAAATAGTTTTTAGGTGGGTATTTGTGGGGAAAATTACTTTTAAAACAATCTATTTTTCATATATTCGATAGGTTTTGGTAATGATGAATATATATTAAATAAAATAATTTTTTATTCAATAGGATAATTCATTAATAATTATTTTATGATTGTTGGAAATATATTTTAATAGATTTATGATTTTATAATGGGTGGGTTCCCCAAAATTAAGTATCCCTCAAATCAAATGTGTAATAATTATATATTTATGAAATCAAATAGTCTATTAAATGTTATCACATTCCATAAAAATATTATATATGTTAGTGTATCTCATCCCTAAAAAATATGATTAACAGAAGGATATCCCAATACATTAATAGGGTAAACTATAGGTTTTCTTAAGAGAAAATGATGTATATAAACGGTTTTCCTATATATAACTTGGTTTGAATGTCTTTATGGATATCCATGAAAAAATATTTCTATCATTATTATTATTGAAAACATTGTGAAACACATTTTTTTGAAGATATTAGGAAAATTTTAATTTATCATGGAACATATTAATTAATCAATTTATGGATTATGTCTTATGAACCACCATTCATTATTGGAAAACTCTTGTTTATGATCTATGAATTACATGATATGAGGTTCAATAGTTATTATATTTATATTATACCAATTAGGATCATGCTATGTCTAAATGATTGTTATTAACTTACTTATATACCCCTATTGAGTCTCTTATCTCACCATTTATTATGAATTATTTTTCTTGGGAAATGATTAAACATTGTAACTATAATTACTCTATAAAGGGTGCATCTTATGAAGATATATGAGGGTAAAAATTTAGATATTTTTAGAACCATTTATTTAGAGATCCATGTTTCTATTGACTCTATATCATTATGGAAATTTTAAGGAATGTAATATAATTTATAGAATATTAATTGAATAAGATATGAAAATTATATATGAAATTTCAATATTTAAATATTTTGAATTAGATAAGGGTTTATTTTTCTTTTAGTAAATATAATTTGAAAACTATAGATATGAACCTTATGACAGTAATATATATATATATATATATATGAGAATATACAATGTTATGTTAAATAAATTATTTTTTATATCCTAGGAATACTTCCTCATTATATATTACATGTGGAATCTATTTTGTCCTAGAAGATTACTACGGTAATATCCCTAAAAAATATACTCATGATTACCTTAGCCATCATTTAGGTGCATGTTTAGTGTGACCATACTACACATCATGTTTGACAATCTAAGATGGTATGTTAGGGTTAAATAATATCTTCCATTAGAATCATTAATATGGGTTTTAATAGATGATCATCATATATGACATCTTTTAAATGTAAATCATCATATATTGAACATAAGGAGAAATTATTTAGATATCCTATAAAATATTTCCATTTTTATGAAGTTTGAAATTATTATTATTGTTTCAATATAACATTCAGACCCTGGTTGATGTTCAAATTGGCTCCTAACCTGATCTTCTACATACCTGAAGGGCGTTTCCAATCCCCACGGGTAGGAGACAAGCACTTGGTCATCGAACAACACGCCATATGGAAAGATTTAACCCAACATGAATAAACACAAATAATACATGTAGTAATAGATAGAAATAAACAACTAAAAAAATAATGGAATATATAATACATAACTATAATAAGGATCCCGAGATTAAAAACAGAAAGAGGAGCCATAAGCTACACTGAACAAGTACAACTATGATGCACTAAATCCAACACCTACTCCATGTGATGGAGTAGATGTACTTCCACCATCTCACAACCATCTACCCAAATCACCGAACATTAATCCTCGATGCCTCACTATGGTTCCCTTGCATTCCTTTCACTGGAGAAAATAAATAGATCTACACACCATTAAAACAGTTCTCATAGAGTGAGATAAAATGCTTTGTAGGATCCCACCCAAGTGTTACATATCATGCCTTTGAATATCAATTTAGGTATGTTTATTTCCTATAAAACATGACCGGATGAGCAGTAAATCACTTTTATATAAAACAAGGTAAACATTTCATTTTTCATGTTTCTATTCAAAAGAATATATAACATGAGTATGTAGGCTATCTCATAAAGAAAATAAGAATAAACCATAATCAGAAACAATGGAATCATTATTAAGGACCCCTATAGGTCATAATAGTAGACTACTTGTACTAAAATAATTCAAATATACAATATATTGTCTTGAACACATGCATAGGAAGAAAAAAAATACCCCATGAGTGAACACCCAAAATTTTCAATATAGGTCTCCAAGAACAAAGGGCCTACGAAGTAGAGGAACTCCCCATGATAAACCTTATGAAAATCACATCCTATGGGTTATTTCCTCAATCTAAACCCCCCCTATGCATAACAAGAAACCAAATTTATCATTTTCACAAATCAATTTTATTATTGGAAAAGTACCCATATTATTTCATTTTTAAAAAATAGATATTACTCATTCTTCTTCAAAAACCCAGTTTTAACACACACAAACAGTCATGCCAATTTTGATTAATCAATTCATAATGAAATAATAATCAGAATAATTATCATGAGTTAGAGACGTAACCACTCACCTCAAAACATAGGTTGCAGAAGCCAACAATGGGATCGATCAACAACAAAACCCAACAACACCATAAGTGAACCTCAAATCAAAATCCTTAATCCTTATTATTGATTTTACATCGAAAATAGGAGGTATACAGAGGAGGAATACACAACATACCTGAATAATGAATGGTTTTCACCCCACAACTAACCAATGAATGGCCTCTTAAAGGAGAATTACTGAAGGATAAAGAAAAATACAGGACAAATAAGAAAATTTGTCCATTGTTTGTCATAATGCATCCCTAGGGAGCCACAATTGTCCTGATAAATGAATAAGTGGATTTATTACATACCTAGAGAGACACATCACAACAATAACAATGATCCAATGTGGAACTAATCGATCTAGATAGAGTGGAGTCTCACAAAATCACCTGGAAGAGCACTACGGTGAAATCCAAAACCCTGGAGAAAAGGACCAAAGCCAATATAGTTTCTCACCTATTCTAAAAAATGTTCATGGGTTATTTCTTGATGTATAACACAGTTAAAAACTATAAAACCCATGGTGTAAATGTAATTTATAAAATAATTCACTTTAGATTTAATATTAATTATGTATGAATTATGTTGGACCCTCTATGATAGGGTAGTTTTCCTAATATGAAATAATGTCTAACTATAGATTCTACTCTTTCCGGAAATTTAATATCTCTATATAAATCAATTATATCATACTCAAAAATATAATTTAAAAAGGAAATAACTTATATTTGTAAATCCATATGTTTAGAAGTTCATTTTGACATGAATTTTTGGATGTCGCATATTCGTGTAATTTTTTGTGTAAGATAGTCTCTTCATAGTATTTTTAGATTTCCTATTCGACACACCGATGTTCGACACACCGATGTTCGAAACACTGATCATTTACACACTGAAGTTTGACACACCAATGTTTGACACAATAATGTTCGACACACCGACATTCTACACCCTGATGCTCGAAACACCGATGTTCGACACACCGATGTTTGACACACCGACGTTATACACACTGATGTTCGACACACCAACGTTCAACACACCGATGTTTGATACCCTGAATATGACACAACAAAGATGAAACAACTATGATGACACACCTATGATGTCACACTAAAGATGACACACCGAAGATGACACACCAAAAATGACACCACGAAGATGACTCACCAAACATGACACACCAATGGTAACACACCGAATATGACACACTAAAGATGACACACAGAAGATGACATTCCAATGCTAACAGACTGAAGTAGACAAATGAATGGAAATGACAACCTAATAGTAATAATTAATTATTACATTTTTTTAATTCAATGTTAATTTTAATGGTCATATTTAGAAAAATTAATGTTTCAAAAATTATTTGATGTTGTCTATTGGACTATCCACAGACAGTATGAGGAACATGCATATGTGGAGATCTTCATGCCTACTAGACCTAGATGTGTACAAACAATTACAAGACCAATCTAAAATTGATATCTCTCTCAACCAGCTAGAAAAAAAACGCATGATGTGAAAATATAAAAGATATTTAAAATAGAAGAACTCAATTTTTATTTATATAAGATGTTTAATATTATAAGCTTTATCTAGAAAAGATCACTGAACATCCTGACATCATTGAACTGAACCTCTACACACATGGAAGCTAGATTATAGTGACTATGATAATCTATTTTGGATCCAACATCCAGAAGAGGACTCGAATATCATTTCATCTACATTCAATGAATCTAGAGATTTACTGCATGACAAACATAGATTTTTAAACTCTCTCTTTACTTTTATAACTATTTTATGTTCTTGTATTTACTTTTGGAGCTGTGTGTGCATCTTTTTGTTTCACACAAACTGTATCTTGAGTTTAACTAAAGGATACTAAAATATAATCACACTCAATTACTTTATAATATTGTATACCACATAGAACTATGGAAGAGATCATGTGTAATATGTTTATTTTTTTCCCCATGAATAATGGTGGTAGAGGTCAAGTGTGACCTGGAAAACCCTCTGTGATGTTGTGAACCCCGATCCACGGTGTGGATCAACTGTTTATTAATGTAAACAGCCAGGTGGCTGGTGATCACCATGTGAACAGGACTGAGTATCAGCTTGAGACTGAACATCTTGTTTTTACCATTGTGTTGCTTGTCTTATATTTTTATATGTTATGTTTTTCTTGCATTATTATAAAACCGAAATTGATTATATGTTTAGAAAGTGTTTATATATATTTTTAATTAGTAGATTAGTTTCCAATGTCTGACTAATACTTACATTGGTAAAACTGATAACTCATCAATCTTCAGAGAAACAAATTAAACATTCAGGACTTATATAAATTCAGTACAAACTGACTTTGATTTTGATAATAGAGGGATATTTTTTTTGAGAACCCATTTTTAACAGAAATTTTTATAGATACTCAATTCACCACAACTCATGAGTCATATTCTTTGAAAACTTCTGGTTTTAGAAGGATTGAGTGTTTTTTTAGTTTTCAAATATTGTCAACTATGATTGTAGTTGTTTTTCAAAGATCTAAAAATTTATGTTATTTCTATATTTTTATCTCTTTGGCATTCTGCTACAATCATTATCATGGAAAATAAATTAGAAAGGGCTGCTACAAATAGACCACCTTTCATTGATGGAAAAAACTATGCTCAGTGGAAGTGTAAGATGAAAAATATAAAATAGAAAGCATGGAATTTGAAATCCAGACTACCATTGAATGTAAATATTCAATTCTTAAAAATGGGAGAAAAACATGGTATGAATCTACTAAGACTTCCAATAACAATAATTGTAAAGCAATGAATTCTCTTTACTATGCACTAAGAGATGAAGATTTTAACTGTATTTATGCTAGTTAAACTCCACAATAAATTTGGGACACAATATTTGTATCTTATGAAAGAACATATAATGTTAAAGAAATGAGATTAAATACTTATACTATTAAATATGTCATCTTCAGAATGAATCCAAATGTGTCAATTTCGAATGTGTATCTCTAGTTCAATGAAATTTCGAATACCATGATTTCTGTAGGATGGGAAGTAATAGCCAAAGAGAAAATCATACGAATTCTGCAATTCTTATCAGAATGATGGCATGGAACATATGTGTCTATCAGAGAATAATGAGATATTGATAAGATGAACATGAATGAATTGATGGGAAAATTAATGATTTATGAAGAGTAATTAAATGTAAATCGAGAAGAGGATTAACCAATACAAAAAATTTTATCCCTCAAGAAAAATTATTCTAAAAGTAAAGACAAGGATAAAGTTCAAGATGCTATTGAATGATATGTTAGTGATGAAGTAACATCGGACAGTGATGATGAAATGAGCCAAAAATTGGGATCTTTAGCCTTGTATTCAGGCCACTTGGCCTTGGGCCTTCGGGCTATATAATGGATCACCCTCTACCTAGTCTACATAGGTCTTTGAATTAAATAATAAAATGAGGCTTTAGCCCCAAACTTTTAAAAAAAGAAATGTAAGCCACCTGGAGTGACACCATGGATAACTCAAGTGTATATGGCTCTTCTCAAAGTGATAAAGATGATATTGAAAATATGTGCTCTATGAAAAACACAATTGAGGTAACATTAGACTCTCCTGTGCATAATTATTATTATACTAAAAGCAATCTAGAGAATATGAAAAATGATGAATTATTTTAATATTGAATCATGATAGAAGAAACATGTAATGAGTTGAAATATAAGTATTAATCATTGAATAAAATGCATTCCCTTACTATTACTGTTATATTTGAAGTTACAAATGAAAAAGAAAAAAATTTCTCAACTTCTGAAGGAGAATAATGAACAGAAAATGTCTAAAGAAATGTTAATGAAAGAATCAGAAAAGTTTACTAATGGAAAAAATACTCTTACTCTAATTATTGGTAATCAAATAGTTCCTATGCATATGTCTAGGAAAGGATATCAACCAGAACAAATGAACTTATCCAAATCACGTTTTGTAACCAGATTTAGAAAATCTTCTTCCTTTTACAAAACCAGAAATTTACTACAAGTTCCAGTTCCACATACTCATTTACTGTATCTAATTCTTTAGTACAAAACAATTTTTACTTTTCAATAACTCTATATTCTGCATACATGAAATCCATAAGATAGTTTTTGGTACCTAAATCAAATATTACTAGTTTATGTGGATGCAGAAAAATATGGGTACCAATGTCATTTCTTGGTTAAACTGTTTCGTAGGTAAACTGACTAAAGAGGTCCTGTAAAAAGAAGTGGAACATAGATAGTGGGTGTTGAAGACATATTACAGTGTACTCTTCATGATTTAAAATTATTATCATGATTGATGGAGGACATGTCACATTTGGTGACAATGGTAATGGAAATGTTATCAACCTAGGCTAGATTGGTAACCCTAACTCTTTTTCAATTTATAAAGTATTGTATATTGATGGATTAAATTATGAAATGCTCAACATATCTCAACTGTGTGATGATTTATTTAATGTTAAATTAAAAAGTTATTCTTTCCATGTTTTTTATAACAATAATAACATAGTAATTAATGCTTTCTTAAATGATTATTTATATGTATTAAATCTTGACAAACTTTCATCACAAAATGTCTCTTGTCTGAATGAATTTAACAAAGAGTATTGTATCTCGAATAGAAGACTGTGATATTGGAACATACACTCTCATAGAAAGTTAACTAAAAAAGGCATAGTTAAAGCCTTAACCAAATTAGAGTTTTCAGAAAATAAGGTTTGTAATCATTGGAAAAAAGGAAAGCAACCTAAAATCTCATTCAGTTCAAAAAATAAGTAACTACTTCTCAACATGTGGAATTGGTTTAGATGTACTTATTTGGACCATCTAGAGTTTCAAGTTTCAATGGGAGACACTACGTTTATGTTCTTATAGATGATTTCTCATGGTACACATGGACCTCTTTCCTAGTTCATAAAAGCGATGCTTGTTCACATCTTACAAAGATTGATTAGTCTATAGAAAATCTCTGTGGTTTTAAGATTAAATCCTTAAGAAGTGATCATGTCAGTGAGTTTGAGAATCATGATTTTAAAGCCTTTTGCTCACAAAATGGATATAATCATAATTTCTCTTCTCCAAGGACACATCAAAATAATGGTGTTGTAGAAATAAGAAATATAACATTAAAAAAAATTTCTCGGACTATTCTTAATGAAAATGATCAACCCAATTATTTCTGGGATGACGTTGTTAAAACAGCTTGTCACATAATAAACATTATCTTAATAAAACCCATTCTCTAGATAATTATTTACGAGTTATGGAATAATAGGAAACCCAGGATAGGTTATTTTAAAGTCGTTGGATGTAAAGTTAATTTTCTAAACACTAAAAAAATTAGATTCATTTTCCTCTAAAAGTGATGAAGGGATATTTCCCAGATATTCTACATCATGAAAAGCCTATAGTGTCATTATTAGGAAAACCAAATGTGTGGAGGAATTTTTACACATCATGTTTGATGAAGAAGATCGATATGAGCCCAAGACCTTAGTTTAAAATATTGAAGAGGGCATGTACAATCTGGAGGTTAATGAAAAAACCTCAAATTATCTTTTGAAGGAATCTGTGAAAACATCCACTTCTAGAAATTCTCTAGATCCAATCCATAGTGAACCAGATCATCCTGACCAATCTTAAATATCAAGTCCAACATTCTCTAGACCAACTAAGAACCTCAATAATAATCCCTTATATGTTGTTGTTATATATATAGATAGAGGAGAAAAAACGAGGGTTTCCTTGTGAAACAAGTGTGAACATCAAGCTTTATTGTCTCAGATTGAAGCTAAAAATATCAATGATGCAATAAATGATGAATTTTGGGTAATGTCCATGAATGAAGAACATAATCAATTTGAATGAAATAATTTTTGGAAACTTGTAAATAGACCAAAGGATACAATGGCCATAGGAACCAAATGGGTGTTTAGAAATAATGTAGATGAAGCTAGATATATAATTAAAAATAAAGCTATACTAGTTTACCAAGTATATAATCAAGAATAGGGAATTGGTTATGAAGAGGCCTTTTCACCAGTAGCTAGACTTGATGGAATAAGAATCTTACTTGCCTATGAATAACACATAGAGTTTAGACGTTATCAAATTGATTTCAAAAGTGCATTATTAAATGGTTATATAATTTAGAATGTTTTTGTTGAACAAACTCGATGTTTTATAAATCCACTTCTTCCAAATCACGTGTTAAAATTATCAAAAGAATTATATGGTTTGAAATAAGATACATGAGATTGGTATGAAAGTTTGTGTACATTTCTTATTTCTAAAGGAATTATAAAAGGACTCACAAATCCTACATTATTTATAAAAAGAATTTTGAAAGACGATTTAATAGCCCAAATATATGTAGATTATATTATCTTTTTAAATTCTATAAACTCTTTATGTAATGATTTTTCAAATATATTGAAAAGTGAGTTTGAAATGAGTTTAATGGGAGAACATAAATATTTTCTGGGATTTCAAATATTTCAAAATAATGAAGGTATTATTTTAAATCAATGTAGTAACACTATTGATATTTTCAAGAGGGTTGTCATTGAAATAATTAAGAGTATTGATTCCCCTTTGAGTTCAACATATAAGTTAGATCATGATGAAAATAGAAGATCAGTTGATCAGACTGCTTATAGAAGAATGATTGGGAGATTGCTGTACTTAACTACAAGTAGGAGAGATATTATATACAATGTGTGTATGTGTGTGAGAGTTCAAGTAAATCCTATTGTTTCATATTTAAATGTTGTTAAATGTATTTTCAAATACATCAAATATATAACTAAATTTGGACTATTCTATCATAAAGATGAACCTTTTGATTTAGTTAGCTATTTAGATGCTGATTTTGGCGGATGTAAGTTAGATAGAATGAGTAACTAGGGATTATATCACTTTTGTGGAAGGTCAATAATATCATGGTTCATTAAAAAGTAAAATTCAGTTACATTATAAACTGATGAAGTAGAATACATTGCTTCTGGAAGTTGTTGTGCCCAATTTTTGTGGATAAAACACACCTTATTAGACTATGGATTTTAATTCAGACTCACCCAAATATATCATGACAACACAAGTGATATTAACATTTATTTGAATCCAATTTCTCATTCTAGAATAATGCATATTGATATAAGAAATCACTATTTGAGATATCATTACAAATGAGGTGATATAAATCATGAAATTATTAGGGCTGAGCATCATCTTGATGATATATTCACTATTCCCTTAAAATCTTAGAGAATCAACTACATCAAAAATGAACATGGGATGATAAATCTATAAAATCCTTGAAAATGATCTTGTCAAACTAATCCTTGAAACCAATCATGTCAAAATGATCCTTGAAATCAATCTTGTGAAACTGATCCTTGTAACCAATGATGTCAAAAAAATCCTTGAAACCAATTGTGTCAGACCAATCTTCGAAATTGGTCTTCTCAAACTGATCCTTGAAACTGATCATGTCAAACCGATCCTTAAAAATGATCTGGTCAAACTGATCCTTGAAACTGATCTTGTCAAACCGATTCTTGAAACATATCTTGTCAAACTGATTTGTGAAACTGATGTTGTCATACTGATCTAGGAAACTGACACCTAAAACCAATCTTCTAAAACAGAGTTCCTAAAACTAATCTTCTGAAACCATTCTCATAAAACCGATCTCTTAAACCAATCTCCTGAAACCAATTCATTGAAACCGATATTTTTTACGAACACTTTTGTAATTATTTTTGTTTTAAATAAAATAGAATTGCTTTTTTTTCTTTTTTCCGCATTTAAATATTATTCATTACGATTTACAATACCTAAATGATATATTAAGTTCAATACATCACAACCATTCAACTTCCTACTGCCTTAAATCCTTCTACCCTTTGTCACTATACATCTCAACCCCCATCTTCAAATATTTTGGAATCCAAAGCCTCAACATGGCAAGGACCAGGAGCTCTATAGAAGATCCAAGAAAATCACCTTCTTCTAAGCTACAAATAGGTGAGTCTACTAAGACTGCAAAACTGAGGTTATAAAGGCTAGTGGTTACGGCTAAAAAAGAAGTGTCTACAAAGTGGATTCTGTCAAGCTAGTTGTTTTTATTAAAATTAATGGAATATCAACGGTGGATGAGATAGTTTGCTAACAATAAAAGATTTTATTATCCAATCTAATGAATGAATTCTATCATCATTTAAATATATCTTTGATGAATATGAGGAAGAAAGAAAGATGTCTGTAGTAATGGGAAAAGAATTTGTGTTTTCGTCTAAATAATGGGCTGAGTGCATATAGATGCCTCATGAAGGTGTCTATGCTGATTATCTAGGTAATATTCCACCATCTTCTAATTTGTTCTCATATGAAAATGATCTGAAGGAGGTGACTCGAAATGGATAATCGTATAGGACTTTTACAAGTGAGTTTGAAAGAGAATTAAGTTTACTCTTTAAGTTTATTCAACATAAATCTTCCCTTGAAAGGAATATTTCTATACTGTGAAGTATAAGGATGTATTCAATATCATTTTTTTAATACATGGGATAAAAGTAAACATGTTTAGGTATCTAATGATCCATGTCTCTGATTTGATAAATCCATACAAGAAGAAACATGTTTGAACTATCTGATGATGATCTCTACCATGAAAAAAATGTTAGGCTATGTGAAAGATGTAGATGAAGAGATAAGTGCATGTAGTGGTTTATGTCTTCAAAAATTAATTTTTAACAGGATGAAGATCTTTTGGAACCCTTGTAATAAATATTGGGTTGGTTATAAGGAAAGGCTATATGATGATTTCAATCTAGTTGACCATCCTACCAGACCAAATGATCAAGTTGTTCTAGGTCACAATCCATTAGACGAACAAGGTTATTCTGATGAGGAAGTAGAGACTAAAGTGCCAAGGGATGAAGGATATCATTTTGATGACAGGATTGATCCTGATATTGCTGAAATCTTCAAGGGCATGTCTTATGGACCACCTACTCTACCATTGATCTTACGCTCAAGAGAATCCATGTTAGGTGATGGGGATAAAGAAGAGACCAAGGTTACTGGTGTTCAAAATTATGTAAGTAAATCAGATGATGAATCTAATGATGATGAAAATTATGATGATGATGAAGATGGAGAAAATTAGTATCTTGTATGTGATTCTAGGAAAGTGGGACAACAAGTAGTTGACAGATACAGTGAGTAATATATTCAAAGAGCTGGTGAAGGTGTTGAGTATGTTGAACAAGTGGTATTTTATAATAGAGATGCTGATCATGAAGACATGTCACCCCATCCTAGTAATAAACATCAAAACATCATTCATGAATTGAATGAACACATGGAAGGTGGCCCTATGGATGGTGTTGAGGATCATGTGCCTTAATTTGAGGAAGTTCCTAGAGAAATTGAAGTGGCTAGAGATCATGTTGAACTGAGAAGTTCAGTTTGTTCTAGTACTTAGAAATGTATATATGGATGGAGGACTAGATGAAGAAGTTGTTGAAGATAATGTTGTTTCTAAGACTCAAGTGAGATGGATTAGGATTGATATTGTCAAGAAAAGAGAATAAAACTCCACTAGAGAGTTGAATAATGATCCAGGATACATTATTTTTGGTTTGGAGTATGACTCAGATGAGGAGAGGGTGCCTCCTCCTTTTGTTCCACAAGTCCAAGTTGTACCCAAACCCGTTGCACTTGTTCCACCAGTTGCACCTGCTGCAGTAGAGCTAGTAGCACAGACCATGCCCAGTGAGTATATCAATATGGATGATTTCGAACAATTGAAAAATGATATATGTTAGTCAGCGAAAGACATAGATGGATATAGAAGTGAATCCTCCCACTCAATAGGTATTTTAGAGGCTGATGTAGCAAATATTTCAAGAATAATGATCTAAGATATTAAACTGAATCTCATTTCCACAATAAAAACCATTATTAAGAACAATACTTTGCTGAGAGAGGAAGTAAGAATGATGATCAAGGTGTTAAATTCTTTATCCTCTGACTTTATGGACTTCTTCAGTGGTGTTCTGGAAGTTCTTAGGAACTTGTTGACTCATATACTCTGTGTGGATCTGAAGAGGTTGAAATAGGAGTTTGGAAAAATGGTAACTGGACCTTCTATTTATAGAAGTGAAAAAAGTGTTATTGTGGATTTTATGTCTCTCATAACTGTGATGAGAGATGAACCCCAACATCTTCAAAGTGTTTCAGTCAAAAAACTCTAGAAACGGTGCATTGAAATGCAGTCCTCATGTACAATATGGTTAGGCAATGCAACAATAAAGCCTCTGCTGATCAGAAAGAGATTTGAGAAATGGTGGATATGTACTTTACCAAGATCTATACCAAGAATGACCACATAAATAGCTTCAGGTTTCTGGAATAAAATATCAGAATATCGCCTATCAATGAAGCCTTCAAGAAGAGAATTACTCAATTGAATGTATTTAACCCTTTGTTGAATAAATTAATTTAGAATAAGGATGAATTTGAAAAAAAACATTGCAATATGGTGGTCAAATCATAAATGATTTAAGAAATCTACTTATTCCATATCTGCAAGTCCAGGCTAAATCCATTATGGTCCCTCCTACAGCTTCCATCGGTACTGGCTCTCAGCCTATGGCTCCAATGAATATATGTCATGATCTTTCCCATATTTTACTAGTCATTACAGAACAAACTTCTAGTTGTGGTTTGTCAGAAATAAGGACTAGCCTTGCAGAAAATGTATCTATAGGTGTTGTCATGCCTATTGTTATCTTCAGACCACCTATTCTCTATACCTCAACAAACCCACCTCATCCTACTTCAGATCCTTCAGATAAAGGCCAAGCCCCATAGTAGTGAAACCCTTAGTGATGGATTGTATCATTGATTGTGATCTGTTCCTTTGATTGGACTACCCTATTCATAATGGAAATAATTCTGATAACTTTCATTTATGAGATGACTTTTCATAATTTCCATTTTTATTCTTTCTTTTTCTAGCCCCAACATGGGGAGCAATAAATGGCATAGTTTATTAAATCTATGCGGGAAAAATTATGGTAGATTAAAAATGGCATGTACACATTATAATTCATTTATTTAGGGGGATCGTTATTTTAAAACCTCTCACAGGGGAATTATTTAGTTATATTTCATAATCTCTTTCAGTGTTGTATGTTATGCCCACTTTTATTTAATTCCTTAAATTTTTATGTATTCCATAATTTTTTATTATCAAAAGGGGGATATTGTTGGACCCTCTATGATATGGTAGTTTTCATGATAACAAATAATGTCTATCTATATATTCTACTCTTTCATTCCATTTAATATCTCTAATTAAATCAATTTAATGATACATAACAATGTACATTAATAAAGAAATAACTTATATTTGTAAATCCTTATATTTACAAGTGTATTATTACATGAATTTTTCGATATCACTTATTCTTGTAATGTTTTCTTGTAAGATAGACTATTCCTAGGCTTCATAGAGTTACTATTCAACACAATGATGCCTGACACACTGACGCTCGACACACCGATGTTCGACACACCAATGTTAGACACACCGATGTTCAACAGACTGATGTTCAACACACCGAAGACCAGTATACCGAAGTTCGACACACTGAAGTTTGACACACCAAGGATCAACACACCAATGTTCGACACACCTACATTAGACATAACGATGTTCGAGACACCTAATATGAAACATGGAATATGACACACTAAAGATGACACACCAAAGATGACACACCTAAGTTGACACACCAATGATGAAACACTGAAGATGACACACCAAATATGAAAAAACGAAGATGAATGATTGATGCTGATAGACCAAAGAAGATAGACCGATGCCAATGACTCACTAATAAACATAAATAAATATTTCATTTTTAATAATTCAATGTTATTTCTAACAGTCATATTTAGACAAATTATTATTCAGACAGTATTTATTGTTGTCTGTAGGACTATCTGAAGACAGTATGAGGTAAATTCATGTGCAGAGATCATCATTCTTATTGAACCTTGAAGTATAAATGGATTACAATATCAACATAAATTGATTTCTCTATCAAACTTCTAGAAATATAAAAATTTCGGAAGAGAAAATATGCATGATATTTCAAATAGAAGAACTCAAAGTTTAAGTATACAATAATTTTAATATTACAAGGTGCAATCAGCTAATGCTCACTGAACATCCTGGCATCGAAGAGTAGAACCACTACACACCTAGAAGGTAGATTACAAAAACTACAATACTCTGTTTTGGAGACAACTTCAAGAAGAGGGCATGAATATCATTTTCTCTACATCCAATGATTCCCGTGATTTTCAACACAACAAACACAGATTTATAAAATCTATCTATACTATTACTACTCGGTTGTGTTCTTTTGTTTTCTTTTTGAGCTGTGTGTGCATCTGTTTGTTTCACAAACACTGTATCCTAAGCTTAACAGAGGGATACTAAAATATCTTCACACTCAACACCTTTTTACTCTCATATCCCACAAAATTTTTTGTAAGATATCCTGTGTGATTTGTTTATTAGTTTCTCCCATGAATAACTGTGGTAGAAGTCATGTGTGACCTGGACAGCCCGGTGTGCAATTGTGAACCCCGATCTAGGGTGTAGACCAAATGTTTTTTAATATAAAAATCATGGTTGTAGGTGATCACCAAGTGAATAGTACTACGTCTCAGCTGGATACCAAACCTTTGGTTTTAACTATTGTGTTGTTTGTATAATATTTTTATCTGTTATGTATTTCTTGCATTAAGATAAATCAAAAAATGATAGTAATTTTATAATGTGTTTATATAAATTTAGAATAAGTAGATTAGATGAAAAAGCTTCACTAATATTTTTATTTGTAAAAGCAAGAAATAATAAATATTTAGAGATACTAATTGAACATTCATGACTTATTAAAATTCACTTCAAAATGACAATGAATTTATTTTATGTGGGGGATAATTTTTTTGAAGAACCAATTTTAACAGATTTTTTTATAGATACTCAATTCAGCCCCCCTCTTGAGTCATCTACTCCAACCAAAAAAATAATTATATAAAACCCCTCTTCATGACAAATCAAATTTCACTACATGAATCCCCATTCACAGTTTATATTTCGATACAGTTACAAAATAAGTAATGCAATTACATGGCATGAAATACTTTTGTATATTTTATAAAATTATGGTTAAGGGTGAATGTCCATCAAATATATTAAATAAAAATTAAAATTATCTTCTCTATCTTAATAGTGGGGAATCTCATGATTATTTAAAAGGAATACCTGATAAAATGTTTACAGTCTATTACAGTATCCCCACATAAAATACATTCTTTCCCATAGAAGTCATGTGGGTTATGTAATCCATAGTAAGAGAGTAGGACCCTAGTCCCTCATCAATGACTCACATTCTGATGTATCATGAGAATTTTATCCTTGTTTATATATAAATATGACCATTATAATTAACATCACATGCATGACATTAACTTGAGAGTCAACGATCTCAACTGGTTTCTCTAAAATTGAATAATATGGCTCTAAATCATTTTCTGACTAACTCATAATGTGAGTGGGATCAGGATGGTATTTCCTCAGCTAAAAATTGTGGAATATATCAGGAATATCTGTCAACTAAACTGGTAATTAAAACCAATAAGAGAAAATTCTTGAGATGCACTATGACTGAAAATGGTCATACATATCGTAGATACATCATTCCATTATTTCTAAGTATATGGTGATATAATTGAGTAGAAACAATCAAGAAAATATAGTCTCCTATAGAAAACTCCAATGGTCAATGCTGACCATCGGCATATTATTCTTATTGAATAAGGAATATAACCATAAATTGATGTTCATCATGAATCTTCACAAATATTTCTTGAACCAAACTGGGATCATCTTAAGATACCTCATATACCTATTCCCAACAATGATGTGATCTACACAAGTGAACATACAACACCTCAAAAGAAGTCCTTGTAAAACATCGAAACGTAAATTTTAATATATAAATACTCCACCATCCAAAAATGTCTATCACATGATCCTCAAAAATCAATTACACATTCACAAAGCATATCCTCCAGTATCTAAATCACATGATACATTTGACCATTTGTAAGAGGATGGTATGTAGTGATCAATGTGTCCAAGGTTCACATTTTCTAATGAAGACTCCTCCAAAACCATGAGTTAAACCGAGGATCCCTATAAGAGACCATTCAAATTAGACCCCATGTAACCTTATACATTTTTTAACATAAATCTTTCCAAGATCATCAAATTATAGTGGTTTATTTTATGGGAATGAAATCATAAGACGTCTTCAAAAAATCTACAACCACCTAGATATAATTCCTCTTGATATCCCATAGTAATCCAACAAAAAACTCCCTGGGTAACTCATCCAATTTCTAAATCGTTTCTAGAATAGGCTGATGTAAATGATAAGGATTAATGTTCTCTTCCATTATCCATTACCAGGTGTCACATCAACATAGTGATGACACACTTCAAACCTGGCCACTAGAATCATGACCTCATGTCCTAATACTTCATAGTAATTCATGGATGGTTGACTCATAATGTTCATGAAAATTGAATATGAATAAATGACTTATAGATATCAGTATGACATCCTAATTCCCACATTAGGGAATACCATATGATGAAAAACAGCATATAGAAATAGTCTTTACACCATAAATACTTTTAAGAGTCTTTTAAAACTCATCAAAATACTACTAACGCTGAAAAATAGACACTATGGGTTATGATGATAACTGAATATTGGTCATATCCAAACCAGAAATATCCTCTGGGTCATCAAAGGGAAACTGAGTGAAAATACCAATAATGATATACTTTTCAAAGGATTGTAGAACAACATGTGATGGAACATTCTTGCTGAGGGAATCTCCAACGACGTTTCCCTTTCCTTGGGTTTAGGCCTTCTCCAAAAAAGATAGTTCTACAATCATTTAAGAACTTACAGAACTATAAAACGTGCTAAAAGTTGAGTGGGGGTATTTCTTCTCATGCGGTCGAAGCTCACGACAATCGAAAGCTACCACATGGGCATCCAAAAAAATCACACATAAAAAACAATCATCTAAAGCATCAAAAAACACTATGAATCTATTAATAGCATCAAGTATGATCAAAATTGGAGCCTATGTCATATTTCATCTCAATTCATCATAAGAGGACTGAAAAATTTCATCCCATTTGAATATCACTACTTTTGTTGTATGAGAAGTCTATGGTAACACCAATTTAATGAAATCCTCAACAAACCATTAGTAGTATCTAGCAATAAAATAGATTATTAGTATCACAATAACATTCAAAGGTTCCATCAATAAAAAAATATCTGTTTCCTTTTCTAGATCAACTTATAATCTATGATTAGAAATTATGTGCCCCTGTTTTTCAGTTTTTTTGTCTAGAAACTACATTTTGATTGAATTCCATAGAGATAACTTCTTCACAAAAATTATAAAACCAAAATTAGATTGTGCTCGTGCTCAGTAATCAATTTTGATTAAAATAGAATATTATCTAAAAAAGTTAAAAAAGTGTCAATATAATGTTGGAATATCTGATTCGTAAATCCATAAAAATTGAATGAGTTTTAGTAATACATAAAGGCGTCATAAGATATTCCTTGTGACCATACCTTCCCTTGAACGATATTTTCATTATATTAGATTATCTAAATCATAGATGATGATAACAAAACTGATGAACAATTTTTAAAAACCACTTTTCCAACATTCAGTGGATCAAATAAATCATCAACACAATGAAAATGACATTTTTTCATAACCATTACATGGTTCAACATCTGAAAGTCCACAAATAACCGAAGTGAACCATATTCATTTTTAGAAAAGAGAAAGAGGATAACCAATGAAAAATACTATGGTGAATAGAAAACATTTTTAAGAAGTCATTCGACTCAATCATAATCTCTTTTAGACTAGAAGGTTCCATATTATTTGAAGGTATCAATATTTGGTGTGATAAACTCACAAGACAAACCATAAAATCTACCTACTTTTTTAGAAGAATTATGGATAAATAATTTGGTAAAATTCTAGGATAGACTCGAATAACAATTTAAAGGTAGAAACCAAGAGAAATTTCAACATATTAAAACACAACACCTAACAGAAATCTCTTATGCTTAATGAAGGAAGGCCCTACATGACATGAACACAAATCCCACAATCCATGAAACACACAATGACTCCAATCAAACACATGAAACAAATACCAAATATGGTAACATTAATACTCATATCAATGAGAGACAATGAAAACTATATTTATGATTACATAAAATAGATCTAGATGGTGAAAAATAAAATACAAAACCAACTCCACATTGACTATTATTAATTAACAAAAGGACACCAAAAATCTTACTCTTTTCTTCTAACAAGAGTAACCACCAAATCAATTTCAGTGTACATAAGTTTAATTGGATGATTAAGAATTTCAATAGAACATGTATATCAAAATTACTTTAAGGAACCAGTTTCAAAAAATGAAATTCCAGAAACATATTCAATAAGTTGTATACCTCCCACTATTTCTAGACTTGCATCGACTTCCATTGGAAACTCCTCTAATATAGGAAATTTTTTCCATATTCAGGATTGTGGCTATATTGCAAAATTTTTCGAAGCTTATAATTCTAAAATAATATCTTTTGGATCCTATGTTCCCTGACTATAATGATGCGTAGTCATATCCTGACAAAAGTGCTGCAAGTTACCAATTAATCCCCTTCTATTTCATGTCTTCATGAGAAAAGGGCATGAACCTCTTATGTGTCCTCACTTTCTACACAATTTTAAAGTCATAGGCACACTAACCACTACAAAATATAGTGAATATGAGGTTCACTAATGAGACCCACCACCACCACTTCTGTGACGATCCTACCACTTCTTATTACTACTATGTATGGTACTGAAACTGTCACTAGATGGAAGAGAATTGGTGTAAAATGAAGATTTTCATTCAATATTAATATCTTTCACCTTGGATATTTCTATAGTCCCCGCATGGGTATAATGAATCAATATAAACCCATGTGATATGAAATCAATTAGAAAACCCTACATGTAGTTTTGGGCCATCAGTTGGTCATTACATACCATGTTTGGAAAAAAACTGACAGGACAGAAAATTGTATGTTATACCCAGATAATGAATGATCTCTATATTTTAATTATAATAACTCTAGTGTCTTATTTTTCATTATGAAATTTTTTTATATTAATTGAATGAACATGGTTTTGAAACCCTTCCATTCCAAGTCCATGTTCATATTTTCATAGATGATATAATTCAATCATTTCTTGCTTGAACCTACAAGACTAAACCATGCACACTTTACTCTGACATTATACGGTGTTTCTATAAACTCAAAAATATGATCAATCATATCCATCTATTCCTCAGACAGAATATGTTTATTCATTCCCTTAGTGAATAGTGGAATCTTAAGCAAATACCATCCTGATTAATGTCTCTATAATCTTGCTCTTGATTATACCTCAAAAACAACATCTCAAACACACGATGCATCATGATAAAATTAACGAACAACATATACTATAGAATCAATGACAATCTAATGTAAAGGTGGATTACCTTTAAGATCATAAAATTTACCCTATCAAAGAACTCATGGAAGACGTATCAGAGGAATACTACTGCACACCAAACCATGGGAATTATTTGGAACATAAAAAATCTCAATTAAAAAGTGAAAACCAAAGAACAAAAACTGATATTTAAACCAAAACCCATATTCCCATGGAATCATGTGTCTTTTTATAACAAGAGTGGGAAATAAACTTATCACAACAAACCTCCCATGTTCAGACCATTCTTTATCTAATATGCCAAACATCCTAAGTCATGGATTCTTAAGGAAAGACCTCATATGGTACAAAATTATAATGAACCAACCAAGATTACCCTTAAAAATATCACATTACGCGATCTACCACATACCCAAAAGGCATTTTTAATCCCCATGGGCTGGCGATAAACACCCGATAATTGAACAACACCCTAGAGAGTACGATATCTCCAAAACCGAATAAAAATATTACATATATTTATGCATGGAATGAAGTAGATAAAAAAATACTAAAGGTATATATTTTCATAATAGTTTAAAGACATCATAAATTAACCACTATAATGTTTTCCAAAAACCTTAAAGAACGTTTCCAATTACAATGGACTAAAAGCAACAACAACTCCATGTTATGGCATGGATGAACTCCCACTATCTCACTATAATCTACCCATGTTAGCTGACTTGAAACCACTACACCTCATTGTTGTTCCTTCCCTTTACCTTCACAAAAAGACATAAAAAGGTCTTTGTACCATTGAAGACTTGTGAATTTTGTGATCTAATAGGATCAGTCGGATCTAAACCTCGTCATACATATCAATTATCTATATAAAAATTCATTTATGCTTATTTTATATAAATCATCGACTGATTCCCAGTAATTTAGATATATTAAAATTATGGTAAAAAATTCACTTTTTCACAATTTAATACAATATAACATATAAAATGAATATCAAGGCTAACTAGGAATTCAATGAATTAAAAGGTATAAAAAAAAGACATGCATCGGTTTCAAGGAGCACTATATTTTAGAAAATGGGACAACTCATACCAAAATAATTCAAATGTTCAATCCAGTTCCTAGAACATGGGCCTTGGAAGTTGAGGAATACCCCATGAGTAATTTCCATGAAAATGTCAATATCAATCACCTAGATCAAATAGCCTAGTAATTAAGAGAATGACCCATGAAAAAATCACCTAATAATCCCAAAATAAAAATTATATCCTCAATCAAAATCTTCCACCCATGTAGCCATTACAATACATGATCTCATTTTCCTAAATCAATTTCACCATTTAAAAAGTACTGATATACTTTTCATTTATAAAAAAATGGGGAATAACCTTTATCCTTAAATAATAAATTTTCACCATAAACAAACAATAATTCCAATTAGATAAATCAATTTATATAGTATGAACAATAAAGAAAATTATCATAGATTAGAGACGGAACCACCAAACTAAAAATAATGGTTCCAAAATCTTGCAATGTGATCCACCCATAAAAAATTCCACCAACATCAGTGGAGACCCTAAATTCAAAATACATACACCATTGGATTGATTTAAATTAAATAAAGGGTCATTTGATGTAGAATGCAGCACATTACATAGGAAAAAACATTCACCACACCACCACTAACCAATGAATGGCTAACAGAATGGAATATCCCAATGGATCTACAATATGAAATTATGTATCCCAAACATAGGACATTGGATCCATTAATGAAACCTTATGGAGCCATTGTGATGGAGATCAATGAAGATGAGGAAATATTACATACTGGAGAAACACACCGCAATCACGATAAAGATGGAACATTTAACGGATCGATCTAGAAGGACCAAATTATCCAAAAATCACTTATAATATCTCTACTTTAAGTGAAAATGGATTAGATAAAAGAACCGAAGACAAAATAGAAACTACCATTTGTTAATAACTGTATGTGGGCATTTTCATGATGTATAATATAGATACATGAAGTGAAATCTAGGGTGTACATGTATAGAGAAAAAACTACCCCTTAGATTAGAAATTCGTTATTAAATTAACTCTTGAAATGAAACCACTATTTAGGACATGTAAAATTCCATATAATGAATCCATTTTCACATCTTTTAGCCAATTATTGTAACATGGCGTGTAACCCAGTTACACAGTATGAAGTTCATCTGTATCATGTATAAAGAGATGGTTAAAATGTAAAGTCCAATAATTATATCACATCACCGTTATTGGTATCCTCCCAATATCAATATATTAGAATACCACGATGTGTTTAATATCATAACTATTATGAAATCTAGAATAAAAAATTGCATTGATATAATTATAAAATATTATTGAGAAAGGAATCACGGTTACCTTCCAACTGAGTAAGAGATTAAATAATTTACTATTGAGTTATTCTTCAGGCAATATACACATTTATTTAGTGTTTAAACTCATCAACTAGTCCCCAATAACTAGATTAATAAATTTGATAATATATTATCTTGTATACAATGTCTAGACATGGGAAATGTTATTTTTGTAGTGTATAATTTGTGATAAATAAGATGATCAATGAAAGACTATCATCCATAACATATGAAAATAAGATGAATTTAATTCTATGTAGTAGGATGAGTTAATAATTTTAATGATCTAAAAATTCATTATATTCATTATAAGAAGATAAATAATGTTTTACATGTGATTATGAAGAATTATAATGAATCTATTAATACTAATGAGTCATGTTTTACAAGACATGTGAGGTAATAATCATGTATTGTTAGAGAATCTGAATATAAGATGGATATATTATTCTATGTCTTAAATCCAATTTCTAAAGGGTTTTAACCTTATGTACATTAATTTTACGGAATAAATCATTATACCTAATATTGATGATGAAATGAATATTTGTTTTTCCAAATGAAATAATGGTATTGATATGAAAAGAATGATGGAATTAAATGGAAATTTAAAAAAAAACTAAAGAGGATGAAGATGATCATTTTATTTTTCATTATGTGTGGAAGGATAAATTAATAAAATTGTCTTAATTGGTATAATAAATTCATTATATATATAATGAATGTTGATTAAAATTTAATGTTGGTGTGGGGGAAAAAGATAGAAAATAATGGAGAAATGCGCCATTAAATGCACCACACTAACTTATGTAGTTAAAATTCAATCTACAATGGAATTATTCTAACCATTATTCTTATATTATTTCTAATAATGATGTTATACGTAAGAACCCAGTCAATAACTTACAAATAGTAAAATCTAATGTGGTCACATTTTCCAATGCATGGTGTGATAATAATTTCATGATTGTTGTGATTACCATCCACTCCTAAACTGATAATGTCTTATATGATTCTGAATCCACAACCTCCTTTAAATATTTATATTATTCTACATATATCTCAATAAAACATGGAATATTCATCATTTAATTAGTAATTAAAAATATATAACAGAATAATGATCGATCAAGATTAATTTTTTCTCTAATATAATTATCTGGGAAGGATCAGTAGTCATATTTGATATTTTAATCCAATGTTGAATCATAAACCATTGTTAATGTATATATTAACTTCTAATGTAAATAACACTCATTATATGGCTCCCATTCATAATGAAAATGGTTTTATCTCTAATGGGTTAAGTGAATCAATAAATTGAATATATGAAGATTGTAATGGTTTTTTGTGATTTTATAAATAAAATGATTATTCATCCACAAAATAATGAATTTTAGTTTCAAATAGAATTCATACCTACTCATAAAACTCATTCAATGTCTCCGTAAAAATTACCAGGGTTTATATTTTTGCATGGAAGATGTAATTGAATGAGAATATTTTCAATGGAATAAGTTAAAAATTTCATTTTCCAAGAGTTGTTCCTATTTTTTTTGCAAGAATTGTGACAAAATAATATCTAAATACACCAAGTTCCTTTATTATTATTATTGATCAATAAATCGATAAATATATTAGAATGATGTAACATATGAAAATAAAATATGAATTTATGGAATGGTTATTATATACATCAAGAATAAATCATCATTTTCAATGAATAATAAATTTATTTAGAGAATATCCCCCCCAATTATTTATCATTGAATGAGAATTCACCATGAAGTTTACTTGAAGAGGGGAAATTCCTCCACACTTAGTAGAATGATAATTTCACCATTTCATGTCTACAATATCATAACCATGTCATTAGATCATAACTATATTGTTGTAAATAATCCAAATCATCATTATAGTATTGATTACATGATTGGTGAACTATATAGGGAATAATAATATACCTACATTGAATATTCATATAGATATTTTAACATGAGGGTCAAATTTGACGAAAAACTGCAATCACCCTTCCTTATGATGTATGGATAAAATAAATTTACAATGATTCCATTATTTATTACTAATTATCCCACTATCATCATGGATTTAATAAATAGAGACCTCAAAAAATACCTACATCATTTTGTGGTATTCTTTATTAATTATATTTATATATGTTTAAAAATAATGTATTTGAATGAATATACCATTAGAATTATAGTTAAGACTATATGGAAGGTTATGTTGTATAATAAATTTACTATGTTTTTATTTTGGAATAAAATTGTTCTATTTTTTCATAATCTAAACTAAAAAATTTATATCTCAATGGATCCATCAAAGGATGATTTTAAATAATGATGTCTTGGATCATCTGCTATGAATGTGATCAATATTTTTCTGTATGGATAGATATTATTTATTACTTATAGGAAATTTATTTTGGCCATATTATACACTAACCATGTTAAGTGGGAAAATATAAATGTCTATTTATACAGATGAAAATGAATAATATGTTAGGGAACTAAGTAAAATGATAGTTAGAATATATTTTCATAATTTACCATGGTATGGTGAAGGTTGTGTTATCTATTATTATGCATCTAATAATGGAATATCATGCTTACTCTGAAATAATGATATTTAAAAACACATTACAAATTATATTTGAGGCTTCGTGTGAAAATGTGGGAGTCGGTTCTTTAAAACAAACATTTTTATAACCAGATTACATTTTTCTATTATCAAAGATATTTTTTATCACATCCTGGTTATTCTTACACCATGATTTATTTTATGATCTTTATCCTTTGATTGTATTATATTTTCTGACATGAAATAGGGGATACATAATTTTAGGAGTAAGGGATTCCTAATTCATTTAGAAACCTTCCCATGATTATCACCATTGGTAATCTTCATGATATGAGGTTATGATAACAATTTGGGAAATTGGAAATCTTTATTTCCATGAATAATATAATGTTCATATATTCTAAAATCTATATTGTTAATTAGACATTATGTGCAATTATAATAAATACACTGACCCATAATGATTATAGTAATGATGGAAATAAGGATTACATATGTCCATAATGAAGTCAGATACAATGGGAACAATATGAATGATATAACGTTAATGTATAATGTGAGAATTGATATATCCATTTGGTCACCTGAGATAAGTTAATATCTTGGTAAAATTAATGGGATTCAAATAGGATAAATTATACCATTTCCATGATGTTCAATACCCATGTCCATGTCCATAATTGCAAGGAATGAGTTTCATAACATATAGGGTGATACAATCATATTACAACATACATTATTAGAGATATTAAAATATAATGATTATAATAGAATGGGATTATTCATAGGTAGTTGGATATTTTTAAGATGTAGTATTCATTACCTATTGATACTTTTATATTTATCTAGAATAGATCCTAGTACATTAGGCTGTAATTCCTATCGCCACTATGAAATACGCATAGAGGTTTAGACACTTTTTGTTTCCAGAATATGCATTTAGTTATAGTACTGAATTTAATAGGTTATACTAAATGAGATTTACACAGCTCTTGTTAATCGTCATAATTTAATCACATGTTATTCAAAATAATATATGAGTTAATAATTAAAATATATATTTTTTAATGATTTGGTATATATTATTTATAATATATATCATATAATACTAATGGGACATTGATTTAATTTAATTTTTTTATTTGAGGATTAGTTAATGATGATGATGAAATGTATACCAAGTTTAATTTTACAATTCATGTTAATTGATATTTATTTATTCTTATAATTATTTTAACATTTCGGTATATTAATTATAATTATAATAATATTTTTTATGTGTTGGTTATATTTATAATATTAATGATGGTTGGGGTCTTGGGTTAGTTTTTCCAAACCTAAACTAAATACAATAAATATATAATATTTTCACATTTCTAGTTGAAAATAGTTATGAAAAGTGGTATATTAGGGATTGTATGAAGTCATACATGGTGTTACCTCACCCTCCAATCACAAGTAATCAAGACTGAACTAATGGGTCACCATCATTCCAAAGAATAATGTTATAATCATCCATCGAAAACACAAGTTATTAGTATATTTTTTAATGAAAACCAATGAAAATATGGTATTGATTAGATATTTCGATACACATGGGGATCAAATCTATTCCGACGCACCACTTCAATCCAACTACATAACAACAATGTGATGAATTAAATTCCGTGACATCGTCAACAAAATTCTAATTATAATGTGATTTAATTCAATACAATTTAATTAATCAAATATAAATTTTATATACATATCCTCTCTTAATGATTCAGGTGAATTATTATATTATATTAATACACTACATTTTGTTTTATATTACACAATGATCAGATAAATCTATGATTATATGTGTTTAAATATTAAAATCGTATTTTTTCATAACATCAATGGAGAAATCCATTAAACACACAACGTACGAGTGGTATAATAATAACTTAATCTATATTATAGATTTATCTAAGATTCATTTATTTATTTAATTATTTTTCATATTCTATTATATAAAATTATTATTATTTTATAATATCAAATAATCATCTCATCATTTGTTCATTCACAATAACAGATCATGTAACTCCCTTACACTAAATAATCATAAAAAATCCAGAGAATATTATCTGAGTTTTTTAATGTTGTTAATGGAGAATAAAAAAGCACACTTCTTTTACGTCATAATTACATAGACACTAATATCACACATTAATGTTGGATAGACCCTATATTATTATATCTAATATTCTTTTAAAAATGATCATCGCATAGATCATGAAAGTTTGGAACATGGAATAAATTACTACAAATTGTTTAATAATTTTATATGATTTGTATAACCCAATGTATCATGGATGAGAACATGAGGTGATGCTTGTGACACATTTTTTTTGGATACAATTAACTTGTACATCAACACAAATCAATATAAGGTTAAACACTATTAATTCCCTGTACAATTCATATTATAAAAAAAGACCAATGAATGAAATATGGCTAGAATAGAGCATATTTTTTGGGTATGGTTAGAAGACCTGTATGAAACATTTACTTTTTAGAACAATTTTGAGTCTATTATTGGGTTATTTAATCATATTTTCCTGAAAAAAATGAATTTAATTCATAATTAATCCTATTGACTATGTCTCCAATGTGTTTGTCCTTAAATAGAACATACCAAGTAATTGGATTTATAATTATATATTATGTTAATTTCCATGATAATTTTTTTTATGAACATACGAGGCATCATTCTATTAATCTTTTTAAAACTATATGATATTACAAATTAAATATTGTTTGTTATAATTAAGATAGATTTAACTAATTAGACTAATTTATGGAATGTTAACTTAATTAATGAAAAAATCGAATTTATTTATCAAAAGTTTTAATATATATTCTCATTGTATGTTTTATGTTGAAGATTATGACAATAGTCCAAAATTATTATTTGTGATTAGTTTATTTTAATTAAATTTATTTAAATTTAAAGTAATCCATTGTTTTTCCTAATTACATTTATTATATATCTACATTCATATATGTGTCTTAAATTATATAAACCCTCATTATCCAATACATTTTATCCACTTAACTATGTGTGAGTAAATGATTTTTTATGGAGTAAGATACAAGACTATATTATATAGTTTTATACCAGGATGAAGGTGAAACCAATTAGGTATATACCAAAGAGAAAATGTATAATGTTGTAACATGAAAAAATATGTGGTTTATGGTGTCTTTCCTACTATGGTCATGGAATACATAATCAACAATTAGATTTTCTAACAAAAAAAATACAATCATGGTCATGCCTATTTTGTTTATTTTATCTCAAATTCATGTTTAATATATTATTTTTTGAATGATATGAAATCACATAAAAAAAAATTCAAAATCTTACAATATGGAATTATATATAATTTGATACAATGTAATTATTTTCTCATTCCTGGTTAATCACCAATGTAAAATCCACTTAATATTAACATGGAATGTAAAACCATTATAAGTTATTTATTTATAAGGATAATAATCCATCAATTAAAATTAATAGCCATCTTAGTCTTCCACTATGTATTTAATATTTGACCAAATAGTTCAATGTGCTTGGCCGACCCATGTTGGTGTTCTTTCAATTATCATAGATCTTTTTCCTTAATTTTTTGGGATGAATTTATTTAGAAATGTTCAATGGATAATTTGTAACGTCCCGGCCCCGGGTGCCACGCAACGGGTGCCCCGAGCCCGGTTCGCCACATGAACTCAAGCGTATTTCCCCAAATTCCAGAGGTTGCTGACTAGCAGCAAGGGCCCAGGTCTGATAGTTGGGAAACTATGCCCTCATTTGTCAAAGTGTAGCGCAGCGGAATACAAAAATAAACATTCAACAACAGCGGAAGCAGTAAACATACACAATTGAAATAACTACAGCAGTGTATATATCCAATAGTATATAAGTGATGATGCTACTTGTTTCAAGTTCTAGGAAAATTGCCAGAACATGTTATACATCAATACAGTACAGCAGAAAATAGAGTACAGCAAAGAAAGAAAAACAGCTATCAGCGACATCGCGAGGGTAGGCTCAGTCCCATACCCTCATACTCCTCAGCAACAGTCAAGTACCTGTATAGGGACTCTTTCCCCTATCTACACTTGCAGTAATGTAATCTGTTTGGGCCGAAAAGCGTGACCCAAACAGGGTGTGAGAAATATATCTTAGTAGGCACCCACCAAAGGCCCGTGCTCAACTGTGTGTAAAACACGCAACAAGTGTGTAGTAGTAAAATGAAATAACTAAGAAGTACTCAAAAGTAACTAACTTAACAGTTAAATTGTCATTTTATTATTCATTTAATTCCTTTAATTTAGTAACATTTTTGTGCTCAACAGCACCAAGCCCTCAGGCCAACTAGAACCGTGCCCTCAGGCTAAAATAGTAACCATGCCCTCAGGCTTGCCCTTAGGCCACACAGAATCTAACCCGCAGGTATTGCCCTCAGGCGTAACAGAAATTCTCGCCCTCCGGCATACGAAGTGTCGGACTCAGGCACAGAATTCAATCCCTCAGGCACAAAAGGTTGCCCTCAGGTAGAATAACGACAGCCCTCGGGCAAAAACAGTCAGGCCCTCAGGCTAATCACAACAACGCCCTCAGGCTAAACAGGTAACCGGGCCATTCCCAACATATCAAAATGCAGTAAACAAGAAATTACTCTCAAGGAAATTCTACAGTTACTACATTTAAGGAATACCCTCGGGTATCCTGGCCAAATGGATAAACAGAGGAACACACCCCTCGGGATGGTCCTGGATCCAAGAAACGATCCCAAACATCATTTTATTATCAGCATTTAATCACCTATGCAATTCTAGGCATTATATATAGAAACGGCCTTATCCACACGACACCGCAACATGGGTTCGTTGCACGAAAATGCACAAAAACGCACAACAGTTGGAAAATAAACACCAAGCCACCTACCTTATTCGTCAACGAACGTTATACCCGAACGCCAACTCTAGAAACGCCCAAGAACGGAATAGATCTGACGAAGAACAAAACCCATTCAAATGTAAATAACTTACGTTAGGAGAAGAATTGGTAAGAATGGTACCAGGAGAGGAGAGGGCTTACCCATGCGGTTCCAATGAGATTGTCTGAAGCCGAATCGGATTCCAGACGAATGCCCGGTGGATCTTCAAAGATCCGGCCTCCTCCTTTGGCTCCAAAACGGCTCAAGTGACTCCTCTGCCAAATGTGGAGGCTACTTCCTGTTTTAATCTGAAAAAACAAAGTACACGTCGTGTACTTCAAAGTACACGACGTGTACTCCTTTCATTTAACTGTTCATTTGGTGGCACCGCCACACTGTTCATCTGCCGACAATAATACACGGCATGTACTCCCAAGTACACGGCATGTACTGCCACCCAGCTGGAGGCGACTCCACCGCCTTACTTTTTAACCTGCCGACTGACTACATGGCGTGTAAAGGACCACTACACGGCGTGTAGTCGGTTCATACACCCTTCGTCGCCGGCATGGCTAAAGGCCCCGTGTAATCATCCTTACATGGCCAAAAGTACACGACATGTGGATAAAGTACACGTCATGTAGTTCCAAAATTCAGAATTGTTTTTCCCCATTTCCCATATTTTCTCAAAAACACTTAAGAAAAAGGAAAAGAATAAGATCATACCATTAAAACAAGAACCATGTTCTTACAAGATTCCCCCCTTATAGAAATTCGTCCCCGAATTTCCCTTTCCAAGGTGGCAAAGATAAATCCAAGAATAGATCTGGCCATTGAGCACGTACGTCGGCCTCCCACTCCCAGGTATCGTCCTACACTCGGCCATGCTGCCATAACAGCCGTACGAGAGGAACTGACCGGTCTCGGAGAACCTTCGTGCTCCTGTCAACAATGTGGATCAGATGCTCCTCAAAGGACACATCATGCTGAAGATCAACCTCCTCAGGCTGAAAGGTGTGAGATAGGTCTGAATGGTAGCGATGCAACTGAGACACGTGGAAGACGTCGTTCATGGCTCGATACCGCTGTGGTAACTGCAACTGATAGGCAACCAGCCCGACTCTCTCCAAAATCTCAAATGGTCCCACATACCTCAGCGGAAGCTTTCCCTGTCTCTTGATCGGTTTGTGTCCCAGCCTCGGAAAAATACGCAACAAAACCTGATCCCCGACCACGAACTCCAAAGGTCATCTGCGGTGATCAACATAAGACTTCTTACGAGACTATGCAGTAGCTACCCGCTTCTGAATCAACTGGAACTGCTCAGATGTCTCCTGCATGACCTGTGGTCCCAGTAAAGCTGCCTCACCTGCCTCTAACCAGCACAAAGGTGATCGGCATGGCCTACCATATAAAGCCTTGTATGGTGACATCTCAATTGTTTCCTGAAAACTATTGTTATAGGCAAAATCGACTAAGGGCATATGCTTCTCCCAAGATCCCCCATAGTCTAGGAAGCATGTGCAAAACATGTCCTCTAGCGTCTGTATCGTCTACTCTGAGTGGCCATCAGTCTGAGGGTGGTATGCTGTGCTCAGAAGCACCTGTGTACCCAGCACCCTCTGAAAACTCTGCCAGAAATGAGACGCACTGTGGGCGTCCCTATCTGAAACGATAGAACGAGGGACCCCATGAAGACGTATGATCTCTCGGATATACATCATTCCGAGCTCATCCACACCGAGGGTCTCCTTGATCGGGAAGAAGTGAGATACCTTCGTGAGTCTTTCCACAACAACACACACGGTGTCATTAAATCGAGGTGACCTTGGTAATCCCATCACGAAAGCCATTGCGACATCACCCCATTTCCACTCTGGAATGGGAAAATGCTGTTATAACCCAGCTGGTCTCTGATGCTCTGCCTTCACCTGCTGATAGGTGGAACACATTGTAACAAAACCAGCTATCTCTCTCTTTATACCTGGCCACCAGTACTGACGTCTCAAGTCTCAGTACATCTTGGTAACCCAAGGATGAACTACCCAAGATGAAGCATGAAACTCCCTCATCAGCTCCTAGCGTATATCCCTTCGAACCCATACTCGTCCATGGAAACACAAAACCTCACCATCGCATATCATCCAACCGGGAGGAGGGTCCTTACTTGCCACCGACTCCCATAGAACTAGGCCTTTTGAAACCGATAGCTGCCTCATCCTCACTCTGTCCAGGAAGGTAGAAGTCACAGATAACGAGGAAAGATAAGTCTGCCCCTGACTGTCATGCACCTCTAGATGCATCTCAGAGAACAAAACCATAAGTTGTCACCCAATACTAGCCTCATGCACTGCCTGTACATGAGTCTTCCTACTCAGTGCATCGGCTACTACATTACCTTTACCAGGTGTATAGGAAAGTTCAAAATCGAAGGACTGCAGGTACTCAAACCACCTTCTCTGCCTCAAATTCAGGTCACGCTGAGTAAAGATATACTTGAGGCTTTTGTGGTCGGTGAAAACCACAAAATGCTCTCCCAACAGGTAATGTCTCCAACAACGCAACACATGCACAACTGCAGCCAACTCGAGATTGTGTGTCGGGTAAATCCTCTCATGTGGCCTCAACTGCCGTGACCCGTATGCCACAACTCGGTCGCCCTGCATTAAAACAGCTCCCAGCCCAATCCCTGATGCATCACAGTAAACTGTATAGCTCCTCCCCTGCTCTGGGAGTATCAGGATCAATGCTGATGGCAGTCTTCCCTTCAGGTCCTGAAAATCTGTCCCAAAAGCTTCTGACCAAACGAACTTCACACCCTTCTTAGTCAGACCTATCAACGGTGCTGCTAAGCGGGAGAAGTCTTGTATGAAATGTCTGTAGTAACCAGCCAGCCCTAAGAAACTCTGTATCTCAAACACGTTCTTAGGCTGATCCTAGGAAACTACTGCTCTCACCTTCTCTGGGTCTACTGAAACTCTTGCCTCTAAGATGATATGACCTAAGAAGTGAATCTGGTCCATCCAAAAGTGGAACTTCGAGAGCTTAGCATAAAGGCGATGCTCTCTCAGTGTTCTCAATACGATCTCAAGATGGGTGGCATGATCGTGTCCAGTGTGAGAGTACACCATGATGTCGTCCACGAATACTACCACAGATGAATCAAGATACAGATGAAACACACGATTCATTAGAGCCATGAAAACTGCGGGCGTGTTCATGAGTCCAAACGGCATAACTGTATACTCATATATACCATACCTACTCCTGAAAGCAATGAGAGGTATATCAGATGGTGTAACGCGAAGCTGATGATATCCGAATCTCAAGTCAATCTTCGAGAACACTCATGCTCCACGAAGCTGATCAAACAGATCATCAATCCTCGGCAAGGGATATCAGTTCTTAACCGTCAACTGGTTCAACTTTCGATAATCCACACACGACCTAAGGGTACCATCCACCTTCTTCGCAATGAGGACCGGAGAACCCCAAGGAGAAGTACTGGGTCGGATAAAACCTTTCACCTGTAGCTCCTCTAACTGCCTCTTGAGCTCTTGTAACTTAGGCGTGGCCATCCTATAAGGAGGAATGGACACCGGTGATGCTCCTGGAACAAGATCGATAGAGAAATCCTCCTCACGCACTGGAGGTAGACCTGAAAAGTCGTCCGAGAAGACATCCCTGAAACGATCAACAACTGGAGGGAAATCAGTTTGACAAGTTCCATGGTCATCCAGATATAAGATTGCAATCTGGGTTGTGACTCCACCTCTCCCATGATGCTCTGGTCCAGCTCGACTCACCTGGACATCCCACTCGCCCTTGTATAGAAACTCTCCGCCCTCTGGTGACGTGAAACACACCCTACGACGATAGTTGTCTACAAAGGCTCAGAAGGGAACCAACCAGTCCATCCCGAGAATGACTTCATAGCTCATCATCTCCAGGACATAGAGGTCCCAAAGGAAGTGACACCCTCCAACCTCAAGGGGTAACTCCTTGCACTGACGCACACCAACCGTCCTAGTCCTCAACGGAGTGTCTAGCGTCAAGATATCGGAAGAAGTAGAAACACTTAGCCCAAGGCTCTCCACAGCGGGTACAGATATAAAACTATGTGTAGCACCCGTATCAAAAAGTACTGAAGACAAGACATAAGCTACTAGAATAGTACCTCTGACTGTCGAATGTTCGGGATCCTTCTCTTGCTAGGTCTGTTGCACTGCATATGCCTGCCCAATGTCGCGGCCCTACGACACAGCCTGGCTACCCTGAGCTGTCCTGCCCTGTTGCCTCTGAGATCCTGGTGTCTGGCTACCACGTCCAAGACCACCATCTCTGCCTGCACGCCCTGACGTATTCTAGTTCCCTGACTGGTAAGAAGCCACTGGTCTTACTCCCACATGCGGAGTCTGCACAGAACCACTCTCACTAGCCATTGGTAGAAACACCCTGCAAAAGCACTGCAGATGACCCATATTTCCGCAAGATCGGCAATCCACTTGGTCTCGTGGACACTGTGACCTCTTGTGCTCCTCTCTGCCACACTGGTAGAACCTAATCGGGCCACCTAAA
Organism: Viscum album; assembly: GCA_963277665.1. Classification (NCBI taxonomy): domain Eukaryota; kingdom Viridiplantae; phylum Streptophyta; class Magnoliopsida; order Santalales; family Viscaceae; genus Viscum; species Viscum album. Next base: position 1,614,566,840 of record OY728137.1, on the reverse strand, counting down.
GAAGCTGCCTGACTGGTACTGCCGCCCAAAGAGGAGTCCATCTGTCTCTTCCTCTTGCCAGCAGAAATAGTACCAGTAACTGGTGCCGAACCGCCCTGGCCCACACCACTAGATTCTCGCAGGTTCCTCTCTATAATAAACGCCTGATTCACAATCGTGTGTACAGTAGGCAACCTGAAAACATTCACCAGCACTCGGATTTCATACTGAAGACGATCCTCAAAACGTCTGGCTCTCAGCGTCTCATCACCCACCAGCACGGGTGCAAAGCACCGAAGCTCTGTAAAATGAGCAGAATAGTCCATCACTGACATAGCGCCCTACTGCAGATTCATGAACTATAGAGCTCTATCATCCATCAGCATCTCGGGAAAGAAGAAGTCATAGAAGACTATCTGAAAATCCTCCCACGCCATGTCCCTATGATGCTCTGACTGGGTGGTAACATCCCACCACCTCTTGGCAGAATCACGCAGCATGTAAGTCGCGAGCTTGACCCTCTGTCTAGGAGGCATCTCAAGATGCTCGAAAATAGTCTGCATCGATCCTAGCCAAGACTCTGCAGCCTGTGGTCCTCCATCCCCTGAAAACATAGGAGGATGCTGCTGCTGAAAGATACGCGTCATCTCGGCCATTGATGTGGCAGCCTGCGGTGCTCCCTGAAAGGTCTGCATGAACCACAATAAGCCTTCATGGAACTGCGCCTCCGTGCCTATGTCCGATATAACAAGTGCTTCCTCATCTGGCTCTGCTGGTGGATCAACTGGTAGCCCATGGACCACCATCGCCGGAGTATAATCGTCGCCGCTCTCTTGGCGAACAACTCGCGGTCGCCTGGGCGGCATGACTCTACAAGGTCAAAAGCACGCCTCAGATTCAATATTATTAAGACTAAAAGAAAAGGAACCACAAAGGAACAAGAGGAAGAAGGCGTTTCAATATTTTCAAAACAAGACTAAACGGCATGTACACTGACTACAGTGCGTGTACTTGACTTCCCTTCCCCTACCCGGGTCCTTCTACCTGGCTAAACCAGACGGCTTCCGTTCAACAAAACTACACGGTGTGTATAATATTTACACGGCGTGTACGATGTTATTTTACAACTACCTGTGTCGTCTGTGACACGACCGACTACTCAACTTAACACTACACGGTCTGTCCTCGGACAAGACTACACGGCGTGTCCTCCAACGGTACACGACGTGTTCAAGAAACAGTGACACCGGCCCGTGTAGTTAGTTACACAGCCAAGTCCCTAGGTCCCCCTACACGGCGTGTTCATTATTGCCACAGTGTGTTCTGTGAAGGAGTTCACCGACCCGTGTTGTTAGTTACACGGCCGGACTCCGTGTCAACACTACACGGCGTGCACATACCTACACATCGTGTTTTACCCAACCTCTTCCCAACCCCGTGTCACCGCCCACACGGTTTGTGACACGGGAAGAGACTACATGGCGTGTACTTAGGGTACACGGCGTGTACTCAAAAAGTTCATTTTTCTTTTCGAACAAAATAACACACACGGCGTGTATGAGGTCCCACATGGAAAGTATTCTAGTTTTTCGAGACAGAATTCCTCAGAAAGTTCTTCGGAACCCAGAAAATACTGAAAACAACACCTAAGTGTCATATTCCGACCCGTGGGGGCCCATACTCCCCATGAATCAAAGTTTGACATCTTATATGTGTTGTAACCAATAACCAGTCAATGATCCACCAAATTCCGGTCAATGGGGTCCAATACTCCCCAAAGACCAAAGTTTGGCGTCCATTCTATAAACAACCTCAAACAAAAATACCATATCACAAGGCAGGTATTTATCAAGCAGCTATCACAATAGCATGCTTTTCTAGCACAACAACTATCACAACAACATGCGAATTTCTAATGCACCTACATGGAATGGAAACTATACATGGAATGTGATATCTAGCATGTGCCTATATGATTAATGAGATGGAATACCCTCATCTCATCAGGTTGCAACTAAATAGGACCCACAAATAAAATATAAATAGCACAATCCAAGTGTGTCACCCAACGGTGAAAACATATCAACCGTATAATTGCAAAATCCTAAGAATGAAAAATACAAGGTAGACTGGCTTTTCCCTGTACACAGGTTAGCTATGCTCGGGCACAGCTTATTACCAACTACCGTTCTGTCCTATCCCTGACTACGACTCCAAATAGTAAGTCAAAGAAAAGAAACCCCTCTGATACCACTTTGTAATGTCCTGGCCCGGGTGCCACGCAACGGGTGCCCTGAGCCTGGTTTGCCACATGACCTCAAGCCCATTTCCCCAAACGCCAGAGGCTGCCGACTAGCAGCGAGGGCCCACGTTTGATAGTGGGGAAACTATGCCCTCATTTGTCAAAGTGTAGCGCAGTGGAATCCCAAAATAAACATTCAACAATAGCTGAAGTATTAAACATACACAACTGAAATAACTACAGCAGTGGATATAACCAATAGTATATAAGTGATGATGCTACATGTTTCAAGTTTTAGGAAAACAGCCAGAACATGTTATACATCAATACAGTACAACAGAAAATAGAGTACAACAAAGCAAGAAAAATAGCTAGCAGCGGCATCACGAGCCTAGGCTCGGTCCCATGCTCTCATACTCCTCATCAACAGTCAAGTACCTGTATAGGGACTCTTGCCCCTATCTAAACCTGCAACAACGTATTCTTGTTTGGGCCGAAATGCGTGACCCAAACATGGTGTGAGAAATATATCTCAGTAGGCACCCACCAAAGGCTTGTGCTCAACTGTGTGTAAAACACGCAACAAGTGTGCAGTATTAAAATGCAATAACTAAGCATTACTCAAAAGTAACTAACTTAACAGTTAAATTGTAATTTTATTATTCAATTAATACCTTTAATTTAGTAACATTTCTGTGCTCAATAGCACCAAGCCCTCAGGCCAACTAGAACCGTGCCCTCAGGCTAAAATAGTAACCATGCCCTCAGGCTTGCCCTCAGGCCATACAGAATCCAACCCGCAGGTATTTCCCTCAGGCGTAACAGAAATTCTTTCCCTCAGGCATATGAAGTGTCTCCCTCAGGCACAGAAGTCAAGCCCTCAGGCACGAAAGGTTGCCCTGAGGCAGAATAACGACATCTCTTGGGCTAAAATAGTCACGCCCTTAGGCTAATCACAACAATGCCCTCAGTCTAAACAGGTAACCGGGACATGCTCAACATATCAAAATGCAGTAAACAAGGAATTCCTCTCAAGGAAATTCTATAGTTACTACATTTATGGCATACCGTCGGGTATCCTGGCCAAAAGTCTAAACAGAGGAACACACCCCACGGGATGGTCCTGGATCCAAGAAACTATCCCAAACATCATTTTATTATCACCATTTAATCACCTATGCAATTCTATGTATTAAATATTGCAACGGCCTCAGCCACACGACACCCCAACATGGGTTCGTGGCACAAAAACTCACAAAAACGCACAATAGTTGGAAAATAAACACCATGCCGCCTACCTTATTCGTCAACAAACGCTATACCCAAACACCGAATCAAGAAACGCCCAAGAACAATGTAGATCTGACGAAGAACAAAACCCATTAAAATGTAAATAACTTACATTAATAGAAGAATTGGTAATAACGGTACCAGGAGAGGAGAGGGCTTACCCATGCGGTTCCAACGAGATCGTCCGAACCCGAATCAGATTCCAGACGAACGCCCGATGGATCTTCAAAGATCTGGCCTCCTCCTTCGGCTCCAAAACGTCTCAAGTGCCTCCTCTGACAAATGAGGAGGCTACTGCCTATTTTAAGCTGAAAAAACAAAGTACACGGTGTGTAATTCAACGTACACGGCGTGTACACCTTTCATTTAACTGTTCATTTGGCGGCACCGCCACACTGTTTATCTTCCGACAATAATACACAACATGTAGTCCAATGTACACGGCGTGTACTGCCGCCCAGCTGGCGGCGACTCCACCGCCTTACGTTTTAACTTTCCGACTAAATACACGGCGTGTAAAGGACAACTACATGGAATGTAGTCGGTTCCTACACCCTTCGTCGCTGGCATGGCTACACGCCCCGTGTACTCAACCCTACACGACCAAAAGTACACGGCGTGTCGATAATGTACACGACGTGTAGTTCCAAAATTCAGGATTTTTTCCCCATTTCCCATATTTTCTCAAAAACACATAAGTAAAAGGAAAAGAAGAAGCCCATACCTCTAAAACAAGAGCCGAGTTCTTACATAATTACCGGATAATTATATTTTGTAACTAATACGAATTGTTTGCAGAAATTAAAAAATGGATTTCATGATTTTAGAGTTTTCTCGATATATAATTAAACATCATGTTAATATTTTGGAATGTTATGACTACCTAAACACATTCCAATAGCTTGTGAGTCCCATTTTTAGGACATTTAATGGTAATATGGATCCTTTTCACAATACTATATAACAAAAAATGTATTTTAAAATTTATGTTGATGGTTATTATGTTTTAATGAACATTAGGTTTTTAATAATAATTATATTAATTTTTAATGTATTAATCATATTTTTTAATTAAAATTATAACTATGCATCTACTAATAATTCTGAGTTATGGGAAATAAAAATGAAATAAATGATATAACTATTAAATATACTAGATAAAGATACAATTGTCAATAATCCAATTTTCTCAGAAAGGTATACAATACTGTACATTACACCTCTCCACGAAATGTAATTGAACATGATGAAAACACCACTAAGTGAGACTCTATAAAAAGAGGATTCTATGGAAAAATGAACTCTCTATTTTATTAATGTGATTGATGCAATTGGTTTACATGTTTTTGTGTTGTTTTCCATGTCTTGGGAGATTTTGTGAAATATGGTGGTATGACTGTAAATTCTTTGTTTCCTCACATACTAGATATCTATCAATAGAATAAAATATCCTAATATAATTAGATATATATTTCCTATTCATGTACAATATTAGAGAGTTGGAACTAACTATTAAATATTTATTCAATATTATTGGCTATATTTATCCCTAATAATACATTTATATTAATGTCCCTGATAAACTATTTCAAAATCCCTGTTTTTCTTCAAAAAAATTCAAAAATTTTATAAAAAAATTTAATTTGAGAAATATAATGAGGAAACTATTGAATAATTATAATCATATTTGATAATTTGATAATATCAATGGGAGTCACAGAACTAGTATATTTATGGAAAATAATAGATACATGAATAAGGAATGTGGGTCAAAGAAACATTCATTGTCTAAGGCTCTCTATCACCTTCCTTCTAAAAACCGATATAGAGTCAAGGAACTTAATAGTATGTGTTAGGTTGTTCATTAGGAAATTAAGGTCATAAGAACCGTAATTGATTCTGTATAATGATTCGAGTGGGTGACTTGTGTTATTTTTTATTGATTATAATTCTTCTATATCTACTTGTTGGGTAGTAGATACTTCCTATAGTGCTAAAATTTATATCAAAATACTATAATCATATAGATTTTTAATTATTACTAGAATTTATGGTGATTTAAAAGATTCTAAAAGAATATGGATGTATTTTCTATACATTATAGAAATTTATCCCACATTACTATTAATTGTTTTTTTGGTTTTAATGAACAACTATTATTTCATTAATGTTACCTATATCATAATTTTTTTTATAGATATTGATGGATTTATTTTCATATTTAGAATAAATAATGATACATTTAAATTATAACATATTTGATAGTATAGAAATATCGAAAATTGGTTTTTTTGAATTAAATAACAAAAAACTAAAAATAATGTAGAGTGTTTTAGAAACATAATATTATTTAACCATATGACTCCCTATTATTACATCAACCTCACGATCATGAAATTGAATAATACAGTAGAAATATTTATCGACATTGTTATTTATATTCTTTTGAGATAAATCCATTTCAATGATATTAATCTTGTATCCCTGAAAATATGGCATAACCCAAATTTGGTGTTCCTGATGACAGGGAAATAGATCCTCTAAATTTGGTACACACCAGTTATTGTGGAACTTTTCTTGTAAAGCCTATAATTGGACACTAGTAATTTATTTATTTTATTGATTACTTATATACATATATGGTTATATATAAATATTAATTTATAAGTGTAATTGGAATAAATAATTTTAATTATATTTGAATAATTTTGGGAAATTTATGTGTAGTACATAATGGACCATTGATATTATCATTGTGGAAAATATCATAATGAATTTTTTTTATAAATTATATAAGATATTAGTATTTTATATCAACTCAATTTTCATTATACACTCCAAGGGAATGGGTTTATAAAAATGAGGAACCGTAATTTCATACTAATTTTATGATGGATGATTAGTCATGAATGTCATTCTATTTAATTCATGGGGATATTCATTAAAAATCATTATATATTCTAAAATGAGTACCCATTAAACTATAAAATTGTATTCTCTTAAAGGTTTATAGTGGAAGAAACCCATTATATCACATTTTAAGGTATGGATTTTTAAGGATTTTGTTATGGTAAATTCAATAAAAAAAATAGAACCAAATTAGTAATGTGTATATTTTTAGGGTATCCTATACAGAAAAGGGTATATTACCTATAGAACCCTTCATAAAAGATACTAAATATCACTAGACATAATATTTTTCTTGAGAGGGATAAAATACAAAATCATTAGAGTGGTATAAAGATTAAAATTGATGAATTTCATGATTAATAAAATGATGGGTTGGAATGGAGATCAATTTCACAATACCCTATTGATGATGTTGATTCAGAAACAGAAGTGTTTCGAATGAGTTCTAGAGAGTTTACTGTAAAAAAATTATATAGATTTCTATTGAATTATGATAATGAGAAATTAATAATAAAAAATGGTGATCCTCTATTTCATAGTGTGAAATAAACATGCCACTGGTTGAAATATAGTAAAAAGAAATTAATTCTGAGTAGGATTCAATGTTTCAAATTCTTTTTTAGGATCTGATTGAGAATTTAATTTATTCATGATAGTTTATATTACATTTTCATCCAAAATTAATATGGGTATTAATGTTAATTTAAATACCTATTAAAAATATAGTTTCTAAACCATTTAGAAAACAACAATGCATTGAATATGATGAAAACCAATAACCTATATCCATGTTTAAATCCATCAAATTTTTATCAAAATAGAAGCATATATTGATTTTCTTATTTTCTATAGGGATCTAAAATAATAAATTAATTATATAAACATTTATGATGATGTCTATATTATAGAACAAATTATTTTCAGTAAAGTAATTTTTAAAAGGAATTAAAGTTATATAGATCAATTTATGGATTAATGAAAGAATCATGGTTATAGAACATTCATTTAAATGAATCTAGGAAGGAATTCTGTTTGACTAATAATGTATTTGATTATGGTTTGTAAATTTATTTTAGTGGGAAAAAAATTATTTACATTGTAGTATATGTGGATTAAATTTTACTAATTGGGAATGATATATAATTTTATAAGTGGATAAGGAATGGATTACCATGTGCTTCCCAATAAATGAATTTTGTTAGGATGACTACATTATAGGTATCATGACCTTGCATGATATATCCAATAGGCTTATTGGACTATGTACATGAACATACATTGATCATTTATTCTTGATTATTAGTATGAACAATCTGAGGGGATGTTGTCTTAAGTATCACATGGTATACATCATTCAATGATAATAAGGCCTTATAAACAAGTTGAAGGAATGAGAATGAATAATATCTCATGCACTTTTATGGTAAGATCAATTATGTATACAATATTGTGTTTGATGTTTGATGTGTCTTATGATATGATAATGGATGGAAGATATCAACATGAACTGGTTGAACACCATTAGACTGATTTTGTAGCAATCCTTTAGTATCTGAGGTAGAATAAGGGCATGATCATTTTTTTCATTAAGTAGATGAAGATTATGGTAAAAGGGGATACAAATATGATATTTTTATATAGATAAAAATTAGAAAAAAACATTTTAAGAAATTATTTTTCCACAATGAAGTAGCTATGAGTTGGAAGAGTTCATAAAAGGAAGTCATTCATATTTCTCCCTGAGAGAAAAATTTTAATGTATCTTAAGATGCATCCAAGAAAGAAATTTAAATTAAAAATATTATCCAACATCACAATTTTTAAAAAATAATTAAATATCATATAAAAATTTTGGGAAATAACACCACAGTTGGGGATATCTTTAACTATCCATGTTTACAGCAATTAAAAAAACACAAACATCAGATATTTTATGTATATCATGATTTTTATCAATGACGTGAAGTTATAGTGAGCCTAGTATCCATAGATAAATATCTAGTGTACCCATTATTAAAGGTTATATATCATAAATTGTATGATTATAATGTGAGATCTTGTAAATTGAATGTTATTTTTAGTTAGATCTAGTTCAAGTTAGAGTCTTTTGGTGTTAGTCATATAGAACTATCAATATTTTTACATGAATAAATGTTTCTATTATTTAATAATTTTAATATAACACTATTATATTTATTATGAATTGTAATTTCATGTAATAATGTGTGAATAATATATGTCATGATGAATGGTTGTTAGAGCCCCCATCTATAATGAAAACATAATGGTTCCATGACATTGTTAATAAATATTATTATGTGGTTGGATGATATTATTTTATGGGACATAGATAATATAGACTATTAGGGTTAAGGGTTTCATAATTCATTAATACACAATATCATGGTGTTAATTCTTATTAATCTATTTTATATGTGGTTAAAAAAATGCATGTCAATAGGAAATCCACATTTCTTTGTGTCATTATTGATTCCAATATAAGGATGAGAATTAATCATTAGAAAAAAATAATATTATTTATGGATATCATGAAATGAATAATTAATTTTTTGATTAAATTTTGGGAACATATGTTTGAAGTAATGTATTATACATTAGGTGCATCACAAATTATATATCTTTAATTGAGAATGCCTGAATAGATTTATCACTTTTTTATCATTACATTTGTTAATATTGTGGGTCTTTTTATATGGATGTAAATACCTAAATAAATCTATGTACATGGTATTTTATGGGTGAGTTCATTTCATGAAATTTAATGAATGTTTCATAATGAACATAGTTTGATGGATCCAGGAATAAAGTTTCCTGATTAGATATATTTTGATTAAGTAATATATTACATGTAAATTCATTCATGGATGATAAACATCATTGAAACAATTTTTAATTTCCATATTGGTACCATTACATGTTTCTAGATTAAAATCATGTTCATTAGATAGTTATTTGTAATGCCAAAATGAAAATCTCCAAGAGGGACACACTATATGTGTATATGTAATCTCATTTAAATTCAAGAATTAATTTTTACTATTTGAATAAATATTAATTATTCATTCTTGATTGATCTCCATAATTTAATCATGAGTAATTGTAAATAATAATTGAGTTAGACAATAAAAATAAATATTTCATTTATTTTTTTCAAATTATAATATTTATTATATTCACTATGGAATAATTTTGTTAAATTAATTTTATTAAATATTAATTATTTAACGATCAAAAAATTTGTATATATGATAATGGAAGTAGTTTAATGAACCAATTAAACATAATTAAAATTTATTTATATTCATAATGCTTTGGAAATGATGATGGATTAATATTATTATTATTATAAACAATTGAAATGGAGTCAATTATAAAATCAAAAAGATAATTTCGGGTTTTTTCTGGTTTTTCCAACCCAAAATAAGATTTAATTAATATCTTGTTATATAACGTACCTCATTAATTTTTTTGCTAAATGTATAAGAAGATAATTTCTCTGTCCCTAGAATTCGTTTTTTATTCCTCCTATCTAATGAAATCATTATACCCCCAATGGTCTTTCATAATTTTGAGGAATGCAACTGTGATCAACCATGAAAAATTCATGATTTCTGGATCAGTTGTGCTACCAACTAACAATTCTATGGAACTAATCAGGGATTTTGGTTCATTTCTGGATCATATCTATAGTTTCTCATCACTTAAATCCTACCACGAAACAATAATACAGTGAATTATATTCTCTCGTATCATTAGTTAAATTCTAATTACTCACTACGATATTTTATATATTCTCATAAATTTAATTTTAAATTGTATGTGGAGATCCTATCCCTATAGTTACAACATATTAATGTAGTGTATTATTCTACCTGTTATATTATACATTATCAACTTATCATGTATAGGAATGATTATATAGAATTTATTAACAAAATCATATTTGGTCATACCTTCAATAGATTTTCCTATACACTTAAAACATAAAAATTTACCAAAATCCTGATTTGGGGTTTGGGGCATATGTTTTAGTTTTAATGATATAGATAAAATATATCTAAGAAAAATAATTATATATATACATATATTGATATTATATGAAATATATATATATTCAATATAAATTTGGATAATTAATTCAAGGGGAGATAGTTTGAAGTTGTTAAATTATTATGGATGCTCATCATATTACCACCATGTCAAGTAGAAAAAGGTATCCTATAAATATTATAAAAAGGATTATGATATATTATCTATGAAGAGTATCCAAAAAGATCAATTTTTATTTTAATTTAAAATAATAGTTCTGGAAATATTGAATGATGTAAAGAAATAATATATTTTTTAATTGTGGGTTCAAACATATGTACATGTGAGGATTTATTAAGAACAAGAGTAAGATGTTGGGCTGTTGAAGATAGTTGAAAATTTTTCTGTTCAACCATTATTTTGAACAAATTATAATGTTTAGGAATAGATTATGGGTTTTCTATATACCGTATTTTATGATGGATATTTTGGTTGAATGTTATACATCATCATTCTCTATTAAACATAGAACATTGAAGAATTATTGAAATATAAATGAGTACATTTTATTTTACAAGATGAAAATACATATTATAATGTATAAAATTTGTTTCATTGTATTTAATATATTTAAATATAACATAATGTATTATAAGGGGTCACTAATATAATTAAACCTACCTAAACTAAAATTGGATTACATAACATTGTATTTGTATTGATTTCCGAAAAAAAAACTAAAATTTAAGATGATATTTGGGTAATAGATGATTAACATATAAACAAAACATAATTAATTTCCACATGAGATATTTTCTCTATTAATAATATTTAACATTTATTTATTAATGTAGAGGTAATGATACATGTTGTACAATATTTTATTATATCTTATATATATATGAGTGTTACCTTGATGTTTTGGTGAAGTCTCTAGGTAGCTCTTGAAACATAAGTGATTTCTAGTACAATATATCATCCTAAGATTTTTTGTTAGTCCCATAGAAAATTAAAATCATACTATGATATATTGAGATAGTTTCATTTTTATTCAAATTATGGTTTTGATCAACCCCTTTCTCAAATCGTGCCTTCTTATGGGAATATATTCCACACAATAATTTAGATGGATCATTATGAAAACCATTTGGTGGTGAATTAATGATAATGAATTTTGTTGGATGAATATTGAGAATATATTATTTTAGTACCTGGTATAACTAATGAATTTTAATATAATGTTATATATATTCTGAAAAATTCATGAATTATTAGCATCGGTAGAAAATATATGTCAACTCTTTTTATAAAACTTGTTATTTGATTTTAGTGAGAATGATTTCAGGAAAATTTTCCTGTTATATAATGATATGAGATTCATAAATAAATAATATATTTGAGATTTTAATATTATACTCTTAGTATCATGATATGTCAAATTAATTGAATATTATTTGTGGCATAAATGATAAGAAAAATTAGTCATATGATTTGTTTTAAAAAAATTTATAAAAGGAATTAATTTCAATGAATTTTAAGAAATAATAATTATTATCATATATTTAATTTTAATTTTTAAGTAATTAAAATATAAAATTATATTTTTGAGTGATTTTAAATTTAAATTAATTATGTTTTATTTATGATAATTCAATTATTATTTTAAATGTTGTATTTATGCATGAAATCTTTCATAAAAAATAATTTTTTATTTAAAATAGTTAATTTTATGAAAAAACTTTTTCCATTCAATTTCACATGATTAATTATAAAATATATTATAACACTTTTGAATTCTTAATTTTAAATAATTGGATCTATACATAGAATCTATGCATTTAAATTCAGAAAATATTTCCCTTTTTTGGTCAATTTGAACAGAAAACATGGTCATTTTTTAACCATGTTAATTTGTAAATTTCGAAATTAAGGATAAATATTAAATGATCAGTACTTTAGAATGAACCTAAAGCATCATCTAATTTATTAGATGAGTCCATTTCATCAATTATTATATTGTATTTATTTAAATGTCAGTTTTTTTAAATTTTAATGACAATAAAACCATTTTAATATTTTAATTATTAAAAAAATATCAACATGATAGTTTTAAAAAATATAATATATTTTCACAGTGATTACTATAAGTAAAATTAAGTATATAATATTACTCTTATAATTATAATATTTATCTACATCATTGTAATTTTTTATTAAATTTTTGAAAGTAAATAATTAAATAAAATGATTACCCAACACTGATGTAATAATAATAATATTAATGGATAATTAAGAATAAAATATTCAAAATATTAAATATTTTATTAAATGTTCTAATTACAATGATTTTAAAAAAATCTACATGATCATGAATTTATTTTCATTTATTAAATTTTCTTAAAATAATAATAATTTTTTTCTTTTTATTATTACTTTATATCTAATGAATAGTTATATTATTGAAAATTATTGATAATTTTAAAAAATATTGTTTCATTAGATGATATAAAAATCATAAAAAAATTTTGATTGAGAAAATTGTCTACAATAAGGCTAATTTAATCAATACGGACCATTTTTCGTCAAGTTCCCATTTAATGTATCTTCTTTTTCCCTCATTGAGTAAGAATCCTTATTTTCCACATAATTGTTAAAATAGATGATAATGAGTTAAAATAAAAAGGTAAGCATAATAATGTGATAAAAATATGTTTAATTTATATTTTATGAGTGGATTTCTACCAATCCTAATGTTTTATTTGATAATAATTTTTTCCATTAATAATTTAAAATTAATTTATAATTACTCATTATTTATAGAAATTCCTTGAGTGACAGTATCCTCTTTTACAAAAGGGAAAAACATTTCGCATTTCCTCATCATATTAAATGATTTCAGATTAGGCAGTATCTGAAATATTACATTAATAAAATCTCTCTATTCGTTCTAGGTGCAATTATTTATGAAATATTAAAACCATGTAAGGATTACAATGTTTAAAAATGAGATATTCAAAATATTTTTTATTATTTTGATTGAATGTTTCAGTTATATTTCTTATTCAATCTCATTTATATATTAAAAATCTATTTTAAAATATAACACCAATTTCCTACATGTATTTAGATCATATTATGTTAATATCATATCCTATATCCATATCTAACATCCATAAAATAGGAAATGAAATCATCATCCCAGTGTATGGTTGGCTACCACTCCTAGAACCAATGTAAATCATTCTGTATCACTATCAATAAAGATTGGTTATGATGATGGAATTGAAATTTATATAAGATATTATTGAAATATACCTCATTATTTAAATATAACATAACTAAAATATTCATTAATTTCAATAAAATTGATATTTATAATATTGTATATGTGTATGGGTGAAGTACCACATCCACAAAGCGATGTCATCTTTGAAATAGAAACATAAAATTGATAATTTATATATGACCAATTGAATAAATAATAAATAATATATTATTATATAATCATTATGTAAGGTTAAAATAATACTTATCTTCATTCCATAATGATCGTTGGGAAATTAAGATGTTACTCATTTATACGTTTGACCTGTAGTGTCCATTATTGTAATGTAGTTCATTTTTCATAACCATATCTAATGTTTATTATTTAAAAGAATAATTGTTGTATAGATGAGATAATTATATCATGAGTAAATTTATATTGATTATTAATTAATGGAAATATTCACCATAATCCACATTCATAAATCAATTAGGACATATGAACTGACTATCATCTAAAAATAATACATGAATTTAATTGATTATATAAACATCGGAAAAGAAAATATAATTTAATTATATAAATATAATATTTTATTAATCATATTCAATGTAACGAGATTAATTGTCGAAAAATTCATTAATGGTTACATTATAAATATAACCTTCTTTTAGAACCATTTGAATATTTTCCGAAATTTATTTACTGATGGTTTTTATTATTATTATGAAATTTTTTAATGTTATTCAAAAAAATTATTGAATTTTAATATAATAATTTTAGGGGAATATATTTTTTATTTTTCAATGAAAATATTTTTTTCTTTTTTAAAAAACATCGAATGAATATCTTATCTTATATGTAATGAACATTTTTTTCTACCACAATGACAAATTGTTTCATCAAATATTCTTCTATATTTTTATAATGATTATTAAAATAAAATATTTTACTTTACAAATGTTATTATTTTTTAAATATGTTATTTAAAAATGAAAAATTTAAGTTTCTTCATAAATGTTTTTCCAGATCTTCTAATAGTATTTAAAATCATTAACAACCATAAAAAATGATGTTAGTTTTGCTTCATTGGAGATACTTTTTAATGTTATAATCCTAATTTTTTTTCTGGATGGATTTTTTAAAGCCATATTATAATGTAACCTAATTTTTCCATTGGTTAATCATGTTACCAATTTAGTTCTATATTTCAATGTAAATTTATATGATGATTTTTTCTGACATTGTAAACGTTATACGATTCTAGGATTCCCATATAATATTTTATTTTTCATAAATAGATAAAATCCTTATCCCATATTTTTTGCGATTTATTTTTTTAAATTATTTTGTTAAATAATTTGACATTTAAATATCCTAAAATAGTTTCTTATTAGGAAAAAAATTACATTAAAAACCTAAAAAATATTATAATTAATGATAATTTTATTGTTATTGGAATGTTTTTATGATGATGGGTGATTTTTCTAGAATCATTGGGTGGGTGATCATGTCAAATATCTTTAATTAATTGGGTTATGGGATGTAGTTAAATATTTTGGTTTCTTATAAGTTATTATGGGAGTGTACGGATATTGATATTAATTATATAGCCGTGATTTTTTATTTCATGTATATTTATGATGGTTACTCCATAAAAAACCACGAAATTTATTCCATGAGAAATTATAAACAATATTAAAATGATCACTCATGTAACCTACTTTATTTATCTAATAATTAATCATTATGGAAATATATTGATTTCTTAATGGAATGGAATTCCTATTATACTTCAGAAGCTTGGAAATATAAATTTGTGAAAACATTATTATAATTTTTCATTAATTCAGTATAATATAAATGTCTTTTATTTAACCTTTATGATTTACTATTATTTTTTTTCAAAATAAATTAGAGTAGGTGAAATATTAGGTATGAAAATATTTATTTTGAGCTCAACATTATTCTTGAAAAAGGAAATGTTTTATATGTATTAATGGAATAATGGATTCATTCATCAATTTTATTTCCCATAATGATATTTTTATGCTTATAAAAATTTTAAAAATATTATTCATAATTGTTATTGTTGACTATACACAATTATGAGCTCAATATCGAAATTATGAATTTTTTAATTAACGGAAAAAATGATATATCATAAATTTTTTATATTATATAATATATAGATAATGAATAAAATTTTCTACATAGAAATATATGGGGGTTTTAAAAGGCATTAAATAAATCGTTATATATATCAAATAATAATAAATTATGGAATGTATGTCATTTAATTCAAGTTAAAATTTCCTTGAATATGTAAATTCATGTCTTTGTCCTTTTAGTGGCCGTAAAATGTGAGTTTATTTATCAAAAGAGGACTGGATGTAATTTTAACATAAGTTAAATGTCCTCTTTGAACAATATGATTATTATTTTATTGGGAAATATAGATATTTATGTCAAATATAACAGAGTTTAAGATATTGTTTATAAGGATATATTATTGATTATCTTTCTCATTAGATTCATTATTGTCATTTTTTGTAATTATCATAATAATATTTTTTCATGTAATAGGATGGATCCAAAAGGAAAAAATAAAATAATATATGAGAAGGAAAATTAATTGGTATTATAAAAAGGAAACCCAATTTTATGGGATCTATATTTATAAATATTGTGTTCATTCACAACCATCTATCACAATTTATGAATAACAATATAAAAATGGTCATTTTACCAACACATTAAATAATATAGAAGTGAAGATCCATTTATCATCTATTTAAATAGATCATAATGTTATTAATAGTCTAGAAAATATTTTTAATGAATATAGAAGGAGAAATATAAAAATTTATCCTAAATGTGTGGTAATATATTTGATATTTTGTAATGGAGGTTATACAGATGTAATCTTCCAATGAATGAAATGGAGTTTTAAATTATCTCAATGAAGTTGAATGATGTTCATCATGAGGAATCAAATTAATATTTTATATATGGAGATAATAGTCACTATGAAAATCAATTTCTTAAGAAAAAATATCAAGAATAATATGATCAATTCTATATGGATATTTGTTTTTAATATACCAAATTCCTTTATTGATACATATGTGAAGATTGTATATTATATATAAAACAAATATATTATAATATGAATAATGATTTGAAAGTGTAAGAATATTAGATAATGGTTCATGTTTTCTAATGGAATGATGAATTAATTAATAATATATATAATTTTATTTAAGAGACAATAAAGAGAATTTCATGGTTAAGTTGTCTATGTATAGTGATTCTATAATTATGAATTAACGATTTTCATAATAATTAGTATTCTATTGATGTTTTATGTAATTTAAGTAATTTGATGGAAATTGTTTGATTTATATAAAACCTATTTGTTTATCAGGTGAAAAAATAATTTATTAAGAATGTTATTTCCACTTTTTAGAAATATTTTTTTGAATTAAAAACATTTAGTGTAATACCACATATTTTTATAATCATTTTATTATTAATTAAATTTCATTAATTTCATGAGTTGAATACTATATGAAATAAAAAATTAATTATACTATATACTATGTAATGATTCATATACAAAAAAACCCTAAGTTTATCATGTTTTAAAAAAATTGGGTACAACCGCTAAAGCGGCACACGACACAAAGAAGAAAATTACAGTATATCGCAAGCCCGATTAAATCCTGTTTTATATAGAACATTATGTTTTTCTTGTGTTACACTAAAAAAATGTTACATTTACAACTTCTATTACACACCCGAATTGTATTTACCAAATTACAATATACTATTAATAATATTATTAAAAAATTAGTATATTTATCCCCTTACAACTATGTTAGAATATATGATTAATATTTACTAAATTGTGAATATATTATTTAAATATGTTTCTATATTGAATTATTTTCATATAAAGTAATTATAAATGAATATAAGTACTAATTGATTATAAAGGATGTGTTTGTAATAAAAACTATTGTTATCCATACAATGGTGTTTAATCATAATAAATTAATTTAATCATTTTTACAGAGAGATATTAAAAATATGTAAATATTAAAATTATTAGAAAATGTATTTTTGAAAAATTAATATTTATGTTATAAATATAATTATACCAAATCGTGTTTTAGGTATAAGATGTTGTATTATTTTAAAACCCAATTTTAATGTCATTCAATGGATCACATGTTTTAAAATTAATTTTTTAGATTTTAAAATTAATATTTGACAAAATATATGTCTTTTTTGAAATATTAATGTCAAACATAACATAGGGTAAATGTTTTTTATTTTTTGAGGAAGCAATTATATTTGATGAATAATGAAAACATATAATTTTAATTTAAAACTGCATTATTATCTAATTTATTTATATAGTGTAAGTGTTTTTTAGTGAATATTTTGATCAATTTTACATATATTAAAATAATTTATGTTATTATAATAATTTTTATATTGAAATTTTATAGAATAACAAGTCTCTATTTCGATCATTTTTCATTAAAACCCGATTGTTTAAACCCATCTACTTGAATATTTTAAATACTTTTTTTATTATGTCATTATAATTTGTGAAAATTGATTCAATATCGTTAATCAAAATAATTTATAATTTCAATTATTTTCATATAATATGTTAATCCACAAATATTTTTGAATGTAATTAAAATTATTTTTCGTTATCTGGGAAAAAACAAATTTACAAAAGTGTTAAAAATTAATAATATGGTGAAAAATGAAATAGAAACATGTAAAAACCCAAATTTATGGAAATATTTGTATCATTTATCCAATTTTATAATGTATATACCATTATTGGTGTCACATGTTGTAATGGATACCTATCAAATTTTTTGACCTTTTATATTTAAAAATTACCACTCCTTCGGTAATATATAAAGTCACTCCGCCACATAAATATTCAAACCTCTCTATAATTTTATTTCATAAAAATATTGTGAATATAAGATTCCAAAAAATCTCATCTTATACTAAGAAATCAATTTTGGATGAATTAAAATCAAGGATGTCCCTTGGTGCAAACTAAAATGAGTGTCCTAAAAAAGAGGTAATATTCTTCAAGAAGAAAGGTACATTCATTGATTTATACAACAGATCAATTATTAATATTACATTATTATATAATAACTTCGTTATAATAAATATAATGACTTTTATTTTATTTAATTTTTCTACCCACACCTATAGACAGTTCAATCAAAGGGGATATACAGTCATCACTGGTGTCTGTGGTGGACTATCACCCTGCAAACTGATGTTGTTTGTTCTTCAATTAACACACATCATGGTTGGGATGAATTTTAAAAAAATTATTTTTATATCATATATGTGATATTAATTATGTGACTATTATTTTTGGATTATCAAATAATACATACCCTCACCATTCCATTTTTTATAACATGATAACATCATTTGTGATCATGTGGACTATTGTGTCCTCATAGTGATATGATTCATTCACACTCTTGGTGGAATTTTTTGAGGATGGTTTTTGAAAAAAATGCGATATTGATTAAATAATTATTATACTTTAATGATAATATATATATATATATATATAATTTACGTCTATTTATTTTAATATGACTTGAAAATGGAAAATGATTTCATTCAAACATATGGCATACAATCTCTAAGAATAGTCTATTTATTTTCTTATTTATGAAATTTATATATTGTAAATAATAAATATAAATATAATATATAAGATATTAATACTAATTTTTAAATTATTGAAATAAGGAAATGATGGTCTATGTTTGATGAAAAATAGTTACAATTAAAAACATGTTTGGAAAAAGGTGTTATTAACTAAAACAAAATATTAACATCGAATTATTAATTAACATTAAATATAATGTAATATGTAAGTCATATATTTATATATATATATATATATATTAATATGATTATGTGACATATGTTTAATGAACTTGTATTTATTAACATTTAAGTTTGATATTGTATAATAAGTGGCAATACTGAAGGTAATGGAATTTCATGCGATATTTTTTTTATATTCATGAGATACATGCCACATTCGCCAATATCATGTTATATATTGTTTAAAAACCTCCATGTTACATGAAATAACAAATAATACTTTTACGTAATGATATATAATGTATCAATTGATATTGTTCTCCCATGGAGACCACGATTCAAATGTACGTTCACTAGTAAAAGGATTAAAAATCTAAATTTTATTTTTTTGATACATATTCCTTAATCACCAATAGTTTTGTGTGTTGCCTGCAATGCCCCGACCCATCCCAAAACTATAATGGTGGTCGGACTAGTTGCTGCAAGATCTCAAGAATGCCTCACCATACGCTAGAGGATGCTTACTAGCAGCGAGGGTGTAAGAATAGTCCATGGGGAGACTATAACCTCTTATTAGAGTGGTGAAACAGTATAACAGAGTAAATAATAATCAACAGTGTAAGTAGTAATACATTAATTTTATGAAGTGGAAACGAGATTTCACATGACTAAACAAAAGTGGCCAACACTAGTTAATACAATTAATGAATGCTTGACATGATATAGATATATGATGAAAAGCATTAAATTGTGCAACATGTCGTTAAATACATTACATAATAATGAATATTCAACAATTCTCCATGGTTAATCTCCTTAAGCAACATATGATCCAATGTTCTTCATTTCTCTTACTCGAGGTACAAGCAATATAGAAAAAACCAAGGTCCAAGTCCCTATAAATAAAAATGGTCTACTCGGGTACCTAGTGAAATGGCTGGCCAAGTAGGGTATGTGATATAAATATCAGTAGGCTGACACCACCATTGTCTAACCCAATCCTGCCAGTATAATATAAATTAAATAGGGTTCAAGCATGCATAAATAATGTAGGCCTTAAAATGTAACTAAATACCCATGTACCAGAATTATCCATCGAATGGTGTCTGAACATGTAATCTATTCATTAATTTTGATTTACCATTGTATTTATAAGTCAAATGTTATTAAGTCACCTTCTGAGTCCAAGGAGCTTCCTCCAAGGTAAAATGGGGCTTTGAAATGACTAGGCCTGATGGGATTTTACCATGGAATCAACTTGTCAATGATGGACCCAAGGATTGTATCAAAGGTATCCTATAATAGGATAGGTAATAAATGTTTCACGAAGTAACAAGGAAACCTATCAAATATATTAACTGATGGTGTTCTAGGGTAAACACCAAGGTATCGTAAACTCACAGAAATCTAACTCTGTAGTATCTGAATCTAGCTAAAGGGAAAGAGTGTAATCCAAGAAGCATAATCCAAGGAATTCCCCAATAAGTTTCCAACTGAGCCAATGTTGATTGACCAAGGTAAAATGGGTCTAACCAAAGACAAGGATCAATGGGATTTAACTAGGGCACCTAATAGTCAATGATAGTTCCAAGGAGTGTATCTGAGGTATCCTTTCAGAATAAGGGACACAATGGTAGTATACAAGGCATTGAAGAAATAGACAAGAACCAAAGTCTAGGCAGGTATCTACCTAAAACAATTGTATCCTTGAATCAGAATGGGGTTCCAAATACCCAATGTATTCTCCTCTAACAATCCAAGGTGATATCGGGTTAGTCCGTTCTTATTTGATAAATAATTCATGCAATGATTCATCAGTTTAAAGTCTTTCATTCAATTAGTGTGGAATGTTCATGTAGAGTTGAAACCATTATTTATTGGTTCATTCCTTGCCTTCCACTAGTGTGGAAGGTCAAGTTGCTTTGCAACCATTTATTTATTGGTTCATTCCTTGTCTACCATTATTTTGGAATGGTCATGTAGCGTTTCAACCATTTAGTAAAAACCATTATGTCATTTTCAAGGGGAAGGTCTACACTACTACCTTCCTTTATCAGGGTATGGGTTTCCACGGACATGAAACCAATCCTAGTCTCATGAACTTGAGTCCATCCATGAAATTACTATATTGGAATTCATGTATCTACCAAGGTATGATTATGAAAACTCATTGAGTCCATCATAGAATTCCAACATGGGAACCCACGTGTCTCCCAAGGGTTTATTAGCATTAAAAAATTTGTTAAAAAATTTAATTACTTGTTTTGAGGTTAAATAATTAATCAATAAACATTCATTTTAATCAACTCATTCCATTTACCAAAACATTTCAATTTACATTAAATTTCACCATGTATCCCAATGAATAATAATTACATACATGGGTAATTCCAATCCAAAACTGGACCAAACACTTAGATGGTGATTCAGTCCATTAATATTAATAAAATTGGAATCTCAGTGTTCCTAGTGTCACTAGATCCATGTACTAAGCATTCCTTATGTCAACATAAAATAAAATAATAATAATTATATCATGAAAAGTAAATAATGAAAGGTCTACCCACTACTTTTATCTTGAAGGGAGTGCACCTCCATTGGAGGGGGTTTATAATAAAAAATTGATATTTTTAATCAATAAATCGTTTAACACATTTATCATTCAAATCATGAACATGCTAATAATTACATTTCACATGAATTGGACATAATACTCTATTGTATGAATTTATTTATAATAAAAGTTCCATAAGCAACATAATTAATGTATTTATATTTATTGAGGCCATGGAATGAGACCCTACCTCAAGGTGGAACCCATCCATCACCTAGGATCTTAGAGCTGTATATCTAAAAGAAGCTTCTCTTCTCCCACTGATCATACAAACAAACACATACATGAGGGTATACATAAAGATTGTAATTCGTGAGGTAAAAAAAATTAGAAAGTGTAAAACATTCCCTGAAACATTGTTGGCAAACTGAAACCACCTGAACTGCATTTCCTTTTGTGGCAGTTGTCAGAATACACACCCATAGTATTTAAGAGACTATTTACACCAAACTAAGACATGATAAAAATAAAAACCTGACATCGCCAAATCCCTAGGGTTTTTCCAAAAGTTGTCGGTTGAATAAGAGGAAAAAATAATCCATGAAAAGGAGGGAAATGGGGGCCAAATACCATTATTTGATGATTCGAGGAAGAATATTGATGAATTAGGAGAAAAACTATGGTCGAAGGGGGCGCTAATAGTGGATATGAGCATAAAGTGAAGGGGATAACCCCATGGTGCATTGCGATTTGAGGAAGAGAGGGGGGTGTTCAAGTCTTTACATTAAATTTTATTTTAATCTAATTTAGATAAATTAAAACAAATAAAAATCTAGAAACTAGTCCTCGCACAGGTTTGACACACACGGTTTTCCACATAGTGCACAAACCCTAAAGAGACTTTTGCCTCCAAGGCACTCCCAACATAGTCTAGGCTCACATTTTAGAAAACTGTTCACATACCTTGTGCATGCCATTTTCCCTATTAAAATAGGGTCACATGATTAACTACGTTGGGCCGCATGGTTTGGTAGACCATTCACAAACAGTGCACCCACTACTGTCCTTAAAAACATAATGTTTCAGGTATGAAACTCTTAATATATATCGAGACACTCTGGATACTTCATGATCCTTTTTACTTGCCCGAAAACATCACTTAAGAGTGATACAACTCTCAGAGGAATATTTGGATGCTCGGTTTAAAGAACGACTGGTTTAGTAAATGAAGAAGTTAAAAAACCTCTATATTTCTGTCCAGTTCAGAACACGGGATTCAACAATATATCCACTGTAAAAGCTTCTCATCCTTGAGAATCCTTAGTGAACAATGAAAACAAAAAATGAACTATAAGGGTTATGATGTTTTGTTCCAATGGTCTCATTGTGTTCCCAACTCTTGATGCACCTTTAAGCATGTATTAAGGATTCCTGACATATACCCTTTACAACACAAGGTCACACTCAAAGTTCAACAAAAAACACTAAAACAGAGCATACATGAGATAGTTTAGATAGAGACACGGTCATTTCATATTATTTGTAACACTTGATAGATGGTTCTTCCCACTGTAGGACTTAACATTAGAATTAGACAATTCCAAACCACTGTACCTCCACCATTAGAATTGTTTATTAAGGAATAACTCTAAGTATTCTTAAAACACATTGGTTTACTTTTGTAAAAAGGGAACAATTATATTCTGATTGACTTAACAGAACAGTATGGGAATACTTCCTAAGAAGACATTGTAGAAATTGATACCACACATTCCTTCCTTTGTAAATGTGATTTAAAATGACCCCATGTAACCTTAAACATCAAATGAAAAGACAAGAATGAGTCAAGTCACTTGGCCGACGTATCTTAAAGAACTCATTTTTAGACCATCGACACTAAATAAATGAAATGGCTATAATCCATGAGTCCGAGCAAGGAGGTTTCACTTGGGAACCTAGGAATCACTCAGGCTATACCCAGCCTTGATGAGAACCATTATTAGTGTGAAAAACTAACAAATAACATCCAACCAGCTCAATAAATTTTAGGATTTACAATGGCGTAATACTGACACCCTCTTAGTGAATCTAGGATGACGTAATGATATGGGACATGCATGTATCTTAAGAAGAGTACACAAAGAAGATTTAATATGGGGTTTCTAGTCAAAGGAACCATGAAACTAGAATGCAAAATTGTTGAACCAAAACAAAGTTGTGCTTCCAAACTAGCACTGACTCGATTTAAGACATGAATACCTCAAGGAAAAATAAAAAATAACCAACCATTTCCAAAGGTTATCTTATGTTTTTTTCCTTTTATATGAAAGGAAAATTTCACAAACTCGATAGGACACTACCCACCTTAAGAGTGTCTTGGTTGGAAGAGAAGAAAACCAGCCACTCATAAGTATTCTAGAATATTTCTATGAGACTGGTGTGTCAAAATAGTTGAATCTTTTGAAATAAAAACCTATTATTGGAATGGAAATGATTTTTTAACAATCAAGTCTCTATAATTATTGATGTACTGAGGCCGTACTCAATAGTACAAGAGGATTTTTTTGGAGATGTATTTCCTCATATGATTACTCTCTTGGATGAAACCACTCCAAGTCATCCATTTCTATGAAGAAAAAAGGGTCAAACAACAACAACAAAAGATGACAATGCCTGAGGCACATCAAACTAGCAGAAAAAGAGAATTAATCGATGATCATTCTCAATACAAGGTTATGAAACACATGACCACCCATTCTAACAATGGTGTTATATTGATACTGAAAGTCCAACTTGGGAAACGACTCCCAAACGACACCATGAGTGAGTAAAGTCACTACACTAGCAAGGCATTTATGTTATGACGGAGCTACCTTCCAAAAGTTATCCCCTTACGAAGAACATGTTTCAACCCTCAAATCGGGTTACATCAAGCAAAAAAGAACACTAGGATCAGAAGTCAATCATAACTCCATTGATATTTAAAAGAATGCATATAGAAAGTAGTCATTCATCCATTCTATGGAAACTAAAACAGAAGCCAGAACAACCCTTTATAAGAAGGTTTTAAACAGTAGAAACCACTATACATTCTATTTCCATGCCAATTATATTTAGTTGAATTTAATATTTAATAAAAAAATATTTAATCAAAACATAAAACTACTATTTTACAAAAAACACATGGTACTTGGTTTTAACCAATTCCCCATGGGAAAATAGGCAAGTATTATAAGACTAATATTTTAATAAAATTTTATGTTAGTTGACATCCTTTCAATTTTGATGATTATCCAAATAAATCTTATTGAGGCAATTAAAGTGACCTACGTGTGTCCCATTTTAACCAACCTAGAATATTTTTAACGAAAACCAATAGAAAATACATAAATTATTAAATAAAAATAAAACACCCAAATGGTTCACCTTATAAAAACATTCCACAACTAACATACTGGGGTCCAATTTCATTTTTAAATCTAGCCATTTGATTTCAGATCAAAGACAAACATATTAAATTTATAATAATTTCACAAGGCATCATGTGATCACATTTAATATGGGTTGTCAATTCCCAATTCATGAAGCGACCATACACTATATGAATTAAAAATTCTCACCCATTAAACGATACTAATCTCAAATCAGAATTTAACATTGTTAAACATAACAGTCCAAATTATATGGGTGGTCACCTATGAACCTAAAAATCACCCATACACTTATAGTTTTTCATTTTTCTCCTTTCAGTCATAACCAACCTATATTAGGAACTGAATTTAGTATCCTTTTACAATGGGTAAATTACATGAGTTATCGTGCCCATACACCTTAAAACAGGAAATTGGCCCCCTTTGTAATCAATACCTTTAAAAATAACTCATGAAACTATTTAGATATATCAATGTAAGAGAGCATGCTACTACAAGAAGCTAACACGGATAAATATCATAAAATAATATAAGCATGGAAATTTAATCACAGGAGGATGCTATAACGAGAAGTAAGTATAGAAGGCATGTTAATGTATTACCTAAATAGGTGTAAATTATGGCATGGAAAATTAATAAGACACAAAATCATAATTAGTAGGAATGAAACTAATGAAACTACATGGCATGGCCAAAATGCATGTCTTGTGAATTTCTAAGTGCCTAGTATGATGCATGTAATGAAACAACCTTACAATATCAGGCTGTGGAATGTTTCCAATGTTCCAAAAATCTTATCCAGTGGAAAGTAAAGAAATCACAATAGGTGAAATCCTATCAATTGTAACATCGAACAACATATACAGCTACCCTAGCCCTAACCATTTGGACATTCCCCGTGTGTGGGTGATCAGTACAAGCACCACTATTATCCAAGAACATATACTTTCTTAGTATCACGTCTACAAACCCAAAATAGTATGAACAAAGGAAAAATGAGCTCTGGAACCAATTTGTAACATCCTGGCATAGCTCACCACTATGACGATGGTCGGACCGGCTACCAGATAACCTCACGCACGCCTCCCTATATTCCAGAGGCTGCTGACTTATAGCGGGGGTGTAAGAATATTTAGTGTGGAAAATATACCATCTTATCTGAGTTACATAATGGAATAACAGTGTAAATAATAATCAACAATGGAAGAAGTAATACATAAATGTCAATGTAGTGGAAAATAGATTTCATATGAATGAACAAAAGTGGACAATGCCAATTTATACAATTGATGAATGTATGACTTGATTTTGATACAGGATGGAAAGTCATAAAATGTGCAACAATATTTTCAATGCATTAAAAAATGAGGAAAGGATATCAAATCCCCAAGGAAAATCTATTTGAGCATAATGAGATACAACTTAATACTTTCCCCTCTACTCCTTGTACATGCAGTACAACAATAATCAAGGTCCAAGGACTTGCAAACATGAATGGTCTTCTCAGGTGATCTATTTCAATACAATACAAAATAATGTCTCATCAAATTAGGTGATCCATGTCATCTATATAACTATCTCAATCGACATGAAAATAATATTCAGAAAGAGTAATGAAATAATATCCATTTTATATTTTGAAAACCAAAAATTAGAAATTTTTTATAAACTATAATTTAATAAATCTAATCATCATTCATATTCAATAAAATTACAAATCAATGTACACTATATCTTTTAAAAAATACATAGTCCATATATTATCAGTCTCTTTATTTCTTCATCATTTATAACAAAATCAAGAATCTTTACAATAACCAATATATATTAACAATATAATTGAATTAGAATATAGAACTTAATAATCACTAATCAAATCATGTCCAACATTATACTATTAGTCCTCTTAGAAACATAATGAAATAATGGTGTTTAATGAGGGAATGATTTTTTGAAGAATTATGGACCCCCTTACTTGATAATTGAATTCATGTATCTTGTATTCACCTCCTCAATATTATGGATGTATTTTTTAATGTTTTTATAGTTTATTAAGTTCATTTTTCTAAACCACATTGAATTAAAAATCCTTAAATAATTTCGATGATATGAAATACATAATTGTACTAAAATAAATGTATCATTTATGTGTTCAATGTTTCGAGACCCACCAATTTTGTTGGTAATACGATTTCAACATAGATAAAAAATTTTAATATGATTTATTCTACTAGAACATTCTTCTTCCATAATAATATGTGACTTTTCAATTTTCCATATTGAGGTGATTTCATTATTATCAATTGATTCATATTTGAGTCATTCTAGAAATCCATATCTATGGATTCTTTGGATTCTTTTTTCATTTATATATCCATGTAAATGTTGAAACAAATTAATGGTATATGAATCAATATTCAACATACTATTATAAATGTTATAGATTATTTTAACAATATTTATAATGTATAATCCATTTACCATATTCCAGCCACATGAAAGAATTTCATATATATATGTTCAAAAACTATTGTAATTAATTACGAATAAAATTATCAACATGAAATAATAGGGAAATATATATATATATTTTAAGGAATATATTTATATTTACCAACTTATATAACTAACTGAATTCGTATAAAATAATCACAAGTTTCGACATTAAACATTATAAATATTTCTCTATTACGAACACATAGATAAATTTAACCTTTTTACCTAACTATTGACATCACCGCAAGGTTTATAAATAAATATAGACGATTCACACTATATATATATAATAAAAAGGAGTAATGTAATGATATATTTATCTATAAATAAAAAATTTTCATATAAATAAAAACAATTTAGTGAAAAAACAATCAATTATAAACAATATTTTAGAAATTATTTATCGTAAATATATAAAGGAGATATCCAAATGATGAACATTATGTATAAAATATTCTATTTAATTGAAATATCAATTTTTGTGTATAATTTTGTTATTATATAACCATGTACTATTATAAATATATATCCTAAATAACATTGATATCATACTTCATATTTATTTAAAGGCATAATATCTATATTTCATTACAAAATAACCATTTTTCCAAATAAATCTCACCACATTGTTTATTTTGGTTTGATAACATGAAAATTAAATCAAATATGACATGTAAATATTTTAGTGGAAAATCTATTTCCCAGATTCGGGATATGAATATAACAATAAATATATATCATGGTTAATATAATGATTGATAAGATTTATGTAGAAATATAACATATTATTGAATAATTGTTCAATACATAACAATATTATCCATTCCAAAATAATAAAATCTAATATTCATTGGAAAATAGGATACATAAACAACTGGTTCCTAAAATATATTAAATTAAATCCTATATGGTAATTTATAACATTCATCCTACTTAGAGATATCATACATTCATAATTTATTCACATTCTAGGGAAATGAGTACTTCAATTAGGGTGATATTAGATGCTTATTAAGTGTAAAAAAGAATATATCAGTGGACATTTAAACACAATAATAGAATAATGGCTATGAGAAATTGACATTAACCTTTAGAAATAATACACATTAATTCAACGATAATATAAATGTGTTGTGTCATAAATATAGGAAGATCATAACACATTAATCTTAATGTGATCAAAGAACATGATACTAGAGAATAAAATTTCACATGATCATGTTATTAAAGAGTCACATAAGGAATATAATAAAATTACTCATTCTAATACTATATCTAGTCTACCCAAGAGGTCATTCACAAAGTTTTAGAATTTTTCTACCAAAACATGTACCTACTTTCTGCATGAGCTATCCTTCTATATTCCCTTTTATAGGATTGGGATAACTTCTCATGTACCATATTTTTTAGTCATGTTATGTTCTCTTGTGTACACATTGAACTCATTTGAAAACAATAAATAAGGAATTAAAAATATTTTTATGTGATTGATGAACCATCCATTATGTAATGATAAATTTATTCATGTATATTCCCTAAGGTAAAAGAATAATTCATCATAAAATACCCCGTGAAAAAATATGGTTTCATAGTTATTTAAAAATAATTATAATAAGCCACATTCATATATATTAAATGTTGTATTATTGGGTCATATTCCATGGGAATCATATATAATAACAAAATATGTTATCATTAATGAATAATTCACATACAATATCTTTAGAATATTTTATTAGGAATATAAAAATTTAATTTTTATGTAACTTATTATAATATTAAAAGAATATAAATATATAGCAGTAAATTAAAATTCAAAATATACATTATAAAATTTCATGGAATATAAATATAATTATATGATTGTGATGGTTGTTAATTAAGTTCCAGTCAGCTCTGTTTAATAATGATTCCATTCTAATTGTTTATAGATATCTTAATGTACCTTTTCTGAAAAATTAAAATAATCTTCAAATAAAACTATTTTTAATATAATAAAATAATGTGTAAAAATGAAATTAAAATTCCATTAAATTATAAAACAATATTTTTGAACCATGTTTTATAATATATAGATGTAGATGAAAAGTGGATTTTATACTAAAAAGTGAAATAATGTCATTTTTATTATTAAAATTCATCCTTTTACTTAAGTACTTTATTATAGGACAATAAATAGATAAAAAGTATTATCATAAAATAAAAAGTGAAGAATAATATAATTGATATTATTTATAGATTTATCATGAATTTTCATCATTGAAATAATAATCATAAAAATCCTTATCAATATTGATATTATTACATAAAACTATTTCCACATTTGTAGGATTTGAATCAAATTCATATGAAATAGAGAACACTGAATGTATATTCATATAACATTAAATTTCATGATATGACTTTTAATATTCAAGATATTTTGGTATATACAATATACGAAATAATTACATGGTTGTTATAATATTTTTCTTATAGAAATATATATTATAATAAAATAAATAACCCCGTGTTTGAAATAATTTGAAGGAAATCTAATGAGATATAAAATATAAAATTCATTTCTTATTATAATTAATTTTAATTTTAATATAAGTAATACCTTAAAATATTCATTTCTAATATTTTGACAACTATTGTTTAATAATTCCATATTGAAACTATCTTTTGGAAGTGTCAATTGTATCATTTTGTTTTGAATTTATTATATATTGTTCCATAAAATTTTCATTTTTAGTGTTCATTTTTCACTAGAATTTGCATTAAATTATCCATTCCATTTATATTCATTATATAAATATTTAAAGTCATATATATACAATATATATATATATATATGTGTGTGTTTTAATTAAATGTCTCAGGATGATTGTAGGTCTTATGTATGCATAAATGTTTTTTTTTCATATTTTGATGTTATTACAAAATAAGGGTAAATATTAATTCAACTTATCATGATAATTATTATATTATATATATTAAAAAATATATCAATAATTCAATCTATTTATAAAATAATAAAAAATTAGTCACATCACTTTGTAGAGGTGGTAGTTCATACCAACTAATGAAACACGTAACAGTTTTCTAATAGATGGGATGATAACTAGGTACAAATGATATTATAAATACATAAAAACAAATATCATATCAATATTATATATAAAATTTAAGTCAATTACAATAACTATCCATTATTTATGTTGAAGGAAGATTAATTGTATCACTATGTTGAGGTGGTAGACCACATATACACATTAGTTGTATTTCAGTTATCATTTGATTTAATGTATAGTGGATAATAGTGGTCACATAATAATAATTAAATTTCTTTATTTTTAATATTCTTAATATATTATCCCATGATGATACATAAATATTAATTTAGTTATAAGTAGGTATAAATAAAAATAGGCTTTCTAATAAAATGTTAACTTCTATATTAGGACTCCGTTAGATCCTTTATTAAGGACACATGGAATAATATATTATAGAGTCCATAAAATATAATTCATTTATATGTGTGGATTGAAGATATTTTTTTTGGGCATGGTAAATCGTGATGGCTCAATATATTTTAATGAAACTAGAAAAATTTTGTCCTTTTATATAGAACGGAAGAACCACACATGGTAATACATAATGATTTATATTAATATAAATAAATTTTTATGGAATGTTGATCAAATTTTTTATTAATATATGATATGATGAGTATTATTTTAAAGATTATTTTCCAATAAATTTCTGTCATGTTTTTATTATGATTCACAATTTTTGATAAGTTCTAATCCCAACTCCCCTTATCGAAAGATTGAACATTATTTTGAAATAACGTTTTTACTATTTTGGGGTCCATAAACATATAGTAAAAGGGAATATGATCCATAAATGGAAAATTTTTTATTTTTTAAACAATATACCATTAACTTTGATGAATATATGAATTTTGAGAATTTTAAATCATTTAATAATTTTTTTTGTCAATAAATATCTTTAGAATAATTTTTTAAATTAATATATTATGATAATATAATATGTGTCTTACTCATGTAATTTTTTTCCAAAATTAAATTTATTTAATTATATGATATATATGGTCATTACATAATCATAAAATATGACTTTTATAGGTTTAGATGACACTTTAATATTAATCACAGGTTTTAACACCTTCTTTTACAAATTTAAATTTTAACCCTTGTAATATATTTTTTAATATTAATGAGTTGTAATATCAATAATAATGTAAAAATCCAGTCATAAATGGAGATGGAAATAAATTTTATATTATCTATCATCATACTT
This sequence comes from Viscum album, assembly GCA_963277665.1. NCBI lineage: Eukaryota > Viridiplantae > Streptophyta > Magnoliopsida > Santalales > Viscaceae > Viscum > Viscum album. Next base: position 1,614,534,420 of record OY728137.1, on the reverse strand, counting down.
TTCATAATTAATTATTTTATTTTTTCAATTATTTGATGATTTTATGTACACAATATACTATTAATGTATTTTTTAAAATACTCAAATAATATAACATTTTAAACATGATGAGAAAATTGGAATTAAATTTTATGGTTTATAAAACCACAAATATTTAATATTTTATTAAAATTAATATGAAACATTAAATCTTAAAAAATATTAATTTTTTATTTTTAAAATATTTACATGATATTACATATTCACGCACAATCCGTTGTGTTATTAAAGTATATGAATGGAAGGTAATTATTTTGTAACAAATAATTGAAAATAAATTTAGCCCCATAAATGAACTCATTAATATTTCATGTAATTTTTTACAACTGAACAGATTTTTTTCATCCCTATCACAAAAATATAATCAATATAAATATAATGATATTGAAATTTCCAACTTTTTTATACACAAAAATATTTTCAGTGGTGATATAAATGTTATTTTGAATAAAAAAATAGTCAGATTATAATTATGAATTAATATGGATTAAATTGAATCAAAAAAATTAATAATTTTTTTATTAATTTGAATCATTGTCTCAATTTTGTAACTACATTTTTACAATTTTACATTTATCAGAGGAAAAATAATTTTATATTATCACAATTAATATCTTTTTAAAAAAGAAAAAGTATATATAAATATAAATATTATACTCATTAAAATTTATATTCGTTTATTCACCACTAAATATATAGAATTTTGACAAAATCATTGATTAAAAAACTGAATATATCAAAAAAAATTCAATTAAATTCATTTTTAAATATAAAATGGTTTTCATACCAAATTGACCCATACAATTGATTTTAATTAATATTAATATATTATTCATAATAAGATAGAACTAATTCTAAATATAAATAATAACTAAAAATTATAATATTCTAAATGATTGAAACCAATCAACTAATTTGAAAAAAAATTATACTTTCCACTTTTCACTAGAAAATAATATATTTGAAAAGGGAAAAAATAAAGATCAACTACATATTATTTTCATTTATTTATATAAGAGAAAATGATACTTTTATAGAGTAATTGTTTTGAGTGTCCCCAAATTTAATTATTTTATTCACCAACAAAATAAAATAGTCACTTTTTGATGGAAAATCACTATGAAGTGTTAAATAAATTTCATTAAATATGAGTACATATTTAATAAAAATTAAAAAATAAATAAGTATTTATTATGAATTATATAATTATTTACCAATTTAGTTACCTATAAAATAACCACCAAATCATGAAATATTTTTAATAGTCATAATATTTCATATTTGGTTAAATCCTAGCATTCATTGTTTCTTAAGATATTGAATATAGTGTTATTTTAAATTTATAGGGTGTTAAATACAAGCTTATTTGACAAATGGATCCCCAAAATATAAAAATATTTATAGTATTAAAGGGATTTATATTTGAAATTATATGCCACCCATGTTAGAATAATGGTAAATAAATCATCAACAGAATATGTGTAAGACGTAAATATGCAGGTCATGTGAGAAAAATAAATAAATAATGATCCAAATCATAAAAAATAGTGGTAATTGAAAAAATATATATCATGGATTTTATTCAACTAATGATAGAGAGTAACAAATAATATTTATCATAAACAAGTGATTGATCTTGGGAATTTTGACAACATCAAACCTATAATTCAATGATGTGTTAAAAACCAATGAATCATTAGAAATGATTATTGGTGTATAACCAATTGGTTTAATTTTACTTTTCCTAGTGTTGATAACAATCATCACTATATATTACCTGAACATAATATGTATGAATAAATGAAATTTATAATTTCATGTTTTAATATATTTCCACCAAAATACATTTTTTTTCCCAAACTATGATTATCCTTTCATTAAACATTAAATAAAACCAATATGGTTTGAAAAACAATTTAAACACTTCAATAGAAGAAATAATAGATACTAATAAAAATATAAATAAAAATAATTAAAAATGTTATAAATAGATCATTCTGTAAATAATTTATCCATGATTCAATATTACATCAATAGCATTAATAATAAATAACGTGTTATCTTGTTTTGTCCACTTATACAATTCATCATATATCCCCAAAAAAATATAATCTGTTATTTCGAAATAATATTTCCTAATAATTATAATAATAAACATAATGATTACATACACATGAACTTAATTATTTATCTCCAAAAATATTATTCATCATGTTGATAAATCAAAATATATTCTAATAATTCACTGAACAAAACAAAACTATAATCAATGAAATTTAGTTACAAATATGAATGATTATCCTTAGCATGACCATAAATAAATCCAAAATTGTAACCATGTAAATGATTTAAATTTAACCCATTAAATTTTTTATATCCCACTATAAAAAATAATATAATTAACAGAACATCAAATTATATAACAACACATAGGTTGATGTAATCCTCAACATGGAATTATTTATAAAACCATGTTAATGAATCAAATCACCTATACATATCATCACATGAAACAGAAAAAATTTATTTATGACATTAATATTAGGATCACCCATTATAATATATACTAATGATGAATTCCATATTTCTAAAAGAAATTCAATATGAATACATATATACATTGAAAAATTACAAATTCCTTACTTTACAAAATAATTCACATAATAATTCCACAAATCCAAAAATTAAATAAGAATCATAAATGATAACCTAAATCACATTATAATCAATTAAATAACCATCTTAAAGATCACCAATACAATCCCACTTAGATGATAAGTATATAAAATCCCTTTATCACAACTAATCATGATCACTATACCACAAAATATTTTTTCAAGGTTATTATTACCATTGAAAATATGTTTTCTAATCCACAATAAAAAACTAATGTACGAAAATCATAACATGTTTCTTGGTTATTATATAAATAATATTATTGAGTTATACAAAATAATTCTTCAATACCAATTCATAAACACAAAAACTATCTATAAGATAACAGTAATACTATTAAATAACATCAAATAAATCACATTATCCCTAGACATAAAACATTTAAATATTAATGGTATGTTAGGATGATCCTCATTTTTCCCAATTGTTCCACTATATTTATTCAGAAATTACATACATTATGCCTTTATTTTTTCCCCAATAATACATTAAAATATTCCTTACATTCTTTTACATGTGTTTTTTATTCCACATACTTGACATTTAACAATACGAATATTATTCCCCCCCATAATCTTCAAAGAAACACATTTATCTTTTTATTGTTGTTTTATGAAGCTCTCTAATGATGATATTTATTATAAAACAATGGCATAATTGATTATGAATAGTAATAATTTTTAATCATCCCCCTCTTGTTGTATTTTTTATCCAATGAGAATAGTATATTCATTGAACACCACAATCCTCATTAATATGAATCCCATATTTCTATACATTGTTCATAATGAAAAATTACAGAGTGATAAATATTTATCATAGTGTAAATCCCTATAATGATGAGTAATAATTAATTATATTTATAATCATTAAAATATTTATTAAATTATATTAAATCAAAGGTTTAAACTAGTATATAAATTATAATAATTTATTCAAATCCATTAATATTGTTTATAATGAAATATATAAAATAACCCTAACATATCCCACGCGATGAACAAATTGGTTGTGTCGTAAGGCCATAGTCCCATGTGATGATATGATAATTTGGATATACTCAAAAAAAATTCGGTTTATTACCCATAGTTTAATTTTTTCAATACATTCTTCCATATGTATTTTGATGACATTGGTGTTTTTATAGGGAAACCAAATAATATCTATCTTATATATAATTTATTATGTTATCTTATAATTTTTATTATCCCATTACTTCTAACCAAAAATATATTATCCAACTATATAAAATTTTATATGATATAAAATTATTGTTTTGGTGTCTTTGTAAAAATAAATACATAAAGAACTAGGTAGTCATGTATATATCATCTCACAAATAATTTTTTTAACTATCACAATTCTCATCATAGATAAATAATTTCATCTCTTCCTAATTAATATGATGCATAAAAAGGGTGAAAGGAGATGACTAACATGGTTAAACAACAGTGTTATCAACAATAATTTAAAAATAAAATGATAATAATGGGTACAAAAACATGAACCTTACATTTTAAAATCATACACATATATTATTGTAATATCATATCTTAAAAATGAGTAATGTAATAATGTTTGAACGTTCATAGAACATGAATTTTAAAAAGAAAAAAGGAATAGAGTTTTGAGAAAAAACATTGGAAGATGATAATGTAATACAGGGTAAAATAATGTATTGAATATTAATAATCATGAATTGTTTTTTGATTCTACACAAAAAGAAATTTATAATGTGTTTTCTATTGTCTAACAACTTGTGTACCTGATTTTTCCAAAATATAACCTCCCATGTTTCCACCATTAAGAATGTTATATTCTTAACTATAAATTATTTTATTAGCTATATGATATCCTCCCATTTACAAATTTAATTCTTTGAACATTAATCATTATATAGTGATTTATGGGTATATTTTATTATGGTTATACATTTTATATAATCCAAAATCCAATAAAATTTTATGGCACATTATATTAAACAATTCAATAAAACATAAAGAACTTGATAAATGTGTTTCAATTCTATTTAAATATCATCACTATAAAAAATTAAGAAAATTAATAAATATTACATAATAGGATTATATATCTTTTATGGATTTATTATAGTCAATTTATTCTCTCTTAGAATAAAATATTTATTAAATGAAAAATAGGATATTTTTTGAGGAAAATAATCATTAAATATTTCAATTGACAATTTATAATATGAAGAGTTATTAATTATTATGGGAAAATTTTTCTATTAAAATAAAAATTGATTCGTATAATATATTTTGTAGTGACTTTTTTGTTCATGACAATTTTAAATTATGTTAATGTCTTGTTAATTTAAATAAACACATATTTGAATTTTTTCATTTAATGTAAAAATTAGATAATTCATAAAATATAATTGATATTACATTTAAAACGTTGTTTTAAATAAAATAAATCATAAATATTAAATTAATGAATCATTATGAATAAATATGATAAATAATATCAATTTTAAAAAACATAAAATTGATGAAAATTGATTTTAATTGATGAGAGAAGTAAAATTGTTTCTCCCAAAGAAACCATTCTTCATCTCGTGAGTATTAAATTCCATGTAAATGAATGGAAATAATTTATTTTATTAATTAAATATAGATAATATAAGAAAATAAATTATTACCATGATATTTAGATCATCTATATTCCTGATCGCAAACATACTCATAGACAATCATTGTAAATAATGAATTTTTTAAAACAAAACCTTAACACTATTGTCACTTTTTAATCACTGTGTCATGAAATAGAGAAATATTATTTTTATGTAAATTTACATATTAATAATGACTATAATTATGAAATAATTTCATGGATTTTATATACATCACATAAAGGAAACATGTATTTAATTTGGCCTATGTCTCAAATGAATAAATGTGAACTGATACTTCCATACCTTTTGTTCATATTTTTATAAGGAGATATGAAAATATATATATATATATTGTTTATATATATTATAATTATATAATAGATCCAATTTAAAATATATATTATTATATAAGATTCTATTTTAAATTTTCAACACCCATTTATTAATCAATAAATATTAAAATTCTCATTTCTAGATGTTACTTGTTTATATTTTCATGATAATCTATGTTTGGTTATTTCAGTACTAATATATTAATAATATTTAAATAAACATATTTTCATTTATTATTTAAATATAATATATTCCAATTATATAAATATTGATAATCATCCTTAAAATAAAGTGATAGAAAACTTAATCACACCATTTATGGAGATTGAAGACAATATAAAACCGTGAATTATGTATTAAATTTTTTATGGATATAACGAATGAATGGTAAATAGTATTTAGAATTTCTATTTTCATTATAATATAATATATATAATACATATTAATTAAATTTTCCCTTATGTCCAGGGATGTATATAATGTGTTTTTTATTGTCTAACAACTTGTGTACCTGATTTTTCCATAATATAAACTCCCATGTTGCCACCATTATGAATGTGATATGATTAACTATAACTTATGTTATTGGCCTTATGATATCCTCCAATTTAAAAATAGAATTATTTGAACACTAATAATTATATATTTATTTATGGGTATATTTTATTATGGTTATACATTATACATAATCCTAAACCCATTAAAATTTTATGCCACATTATCATAAATAATTCACTATAAAATAAAGAATTGGATAAATATGCTTCAATTATATTTCAATCTCAGCAGCATAAACCATTAAGAAAAATAATAAATATTATATAATAGGATAATATATCTTGTAAGGATTTATTATAATCAATTTATTCTCTCTTAGAAGAAAATATTTATTAAATGAACAATAGAATATTTTTCAAGGAAAATAACCATTAAATTTTTCAATTGATAATTTATAATATGAAGAGTTATTAATTATTATGGAAACAATTCTCTATTAAAATAAAAATGGATTCATATAATAGATTTTTAGTGAATTTATTGTTCATGACAATTTAAAATAATGTTAATGTCTTGTTCATTTAAATAAACACATGTTTGAATTTTTTCATAAAATTTAAATATTAGATAATTCATAAAATAAAATAGGTATTACTTTTAAAAAATTGTTTTAAAATAAATGTAATTCATAAATATTAAATTAATAAATCATTATGAATAAATAGGATAAGTAAAATGATTTTTAAAAAACATAAAATTGATGAAAATGGATTTCGATTGATGAGTGACATAAAATTGTTTCTCCCTAAAAAACCATTCTTCATCTCGTGAGTAGTAAATTGATTGTAAATGAAAAGAAATAAATTATTTACTTAATTAAATATATATAATATATGTAAATAAATGAGAAAAATGAGATTTAGATCATCTATTTTCTCGATCGCAATCATACTCATAGACAATCATGGTAAATAATGAATTTCATAAAACAAAACATTAACACTTTTGACACTTTTTAATCAAAATTTCATGAAGTAGAGAAATATTATTTTTATGTAAATTTAAATATTAATCATTACTATAATAATAAAATAATTTCATGTATTTTATATACATCACATAAAGGAAAAATGATTTAATTTGGCCTTTGTCTCAAATAAATAAATATGAAATGATACATTCATACCTGGAGTTCATATTTTTATAAGGAGATATGAACATATATATATTATTTATATATATTATAATTATAAAATAGATCCATTTTAAAATATATATTATTATATATTATAATTTACATATTTTCAACACCTATTTATTAATCAATAAATATTAAAATGCTAATTTCCATTTGTTACTTGTTTATCTTTTCATGATAATATATTTTTGGTAGTTTCAGTCCTAGTATATTAATACTTGTTAAATAAACCACATATTTTGATTTATGATGAAATATAATATATAAAAATTATGTAAATATTGATAATCATCCTTAAAATATAAGGATATAAAATTTAATCACACCATTTATGGAGATGGAACACAATAAAAAACCATGAATTATGTATAAAATTTTCTATGGATATAACCAATGAATAGTAAATAGTATTTAGCATTTCTATATTCATTATAATATTATATATATATAATACATATTCATTAAATTTTCCATTATGTCTATCCATGTATAAAATAAATGATAAATGAGTTTCCTCGCTTCATGGATGTGGTAAATTAAAATTATAGAAGACTAATTATATTATAAATATCTTTTATATAATTTATAAACTTCATAATTCTAATATATTAATGCTGATGATGAAAATTTATTTTTATCAACATGTGTAGGTGGTTGTCATTAAATACCCAAAAATAATAAATTCACATTACATATGATTTAATCGAGGGTTCAAATTAATAGATCAATTAAAGAAGAAAAAATTAAATATATTTATGATAAAAAATTAATAATTTTATTAATAATTCATTCTATTTAGAGGATGTGGAAGTATAAATAATTTTAAAGATATCTGAACACACTAATATCACGCCTTTTATTTGAAACTATTACAACCCTTCTTATAGACCCTTCAAATGGAATTTTATTATAAAAATAATTTGTAATTCATTTATATGGGATATTATATGTAAATTTTTAATTGTTTATATACCTATATGGCTCAATGTGGTGAAATGTTAAGGTAGTAATGTTGACTTTTTATAAGGGGGATAAGGGACATAGATGGAATTAAATATTGTATTAATGATATAAATATTTAAATTCATAGAAAAATTCTTCAAAAATTTGTAAATTTTAATGTTAATATGAATTTGAGATTAGAAACACTCATACAGTGTCATTTATTCATGTTTTAGTTATATTTGTAAAATTATTTCTTATTTTTAACCATTATTTACTCTTTTCACAAATTTTGGGGTATCATTATTTTTTAATAATTAATGTCTCAAAAAAATATTAGAGAAGAAATAATGTATCATAAATTAAGCATGTGTAATATATTAAAAAATAGTCCAATAAAATGTAAATATATTTTATATTTAAGCGTATTAAATTTTTCAAAAAAATATCGATTATTAAAAATATAATTATTTCTATATTTGGAAATACAAAGAACATTTAATTATATTATATGTCTATCTCATATAAAATAGTTCAAAATTAAAATATATTATAATATAAAAAATATATTAACATAATATAAACATCCAAGAAAAATTTTATTGGTCAAGATATCACTTTAAACCTTATATTTTTTTTTAATACCATTTTTATGAAATTTTAATCTTAACTATTGTAGTGTTATTTTTAGTAATCATATGCTTAAATTTTAAATTTATTGAAATAATTGGATAATTAAAATAATTTCAAATAAATTAATATCCACTAGTTTATACTAAATATCATATTTAATGATTTTTATTATTTATATATATTTTAACGAAATATTTTTAACTCAGATTCTCTAAATGTCATTCTAAGAACAATTTAGATAATTTATTATTGAAAATAATGTTATATAAATATAATTAAAATATAAACTACTCAATCATCTATAATATGTTATATTTGTCATTAAATTTCATGGAGCACTTTAAATAACCCAAAATCTATTAATTTTAGAGTTACTAAAATCATTTACATGATATATATATATAGATTACACATACATTTATTCGATGGTTAAAAACTAATTAAATGTAATTATTTCTTATAAAAATTTGATCTCAAAATGTTTCATTTATAAGAAAAGTATCAAATTTAAAAAATAAAAAAATTATCTATCGATGTAATATGTTATTATTGATATTAAAATCATGAAAGTAACATGTCTTATATTTTATTTGGAATAAATATTTTTAAAGTCAAAATAAATGTTATGTGGGAATTAAAAGGTCATATTATTGAATCTATATTGATTATCGATGAAAAAGACAAATCTTATGAAATAAATCCTTGATTTTTAATGACTTTAAAGCATTATCACAACAGTTTGGACCATATATAACCCTTTTTCCATTATAATGGAAGAAAAAATTTACTATGCTCTCTATTGATAATGAACAAAAATAAAAGGCAACTATTTACAAAAATTTATACCCCATGATTCCGAATAAATTTTGTAAAAATTTTCAATAAATGATGTCGATTTTCCACAAACTATTCAAGATACAAACACAAAAAAGAATCATTTTTTCATAAAAAATCATTTTAGTTGTAAAATTCTATTTATATTGAATTCATATATAAAATAGATTCTAATTAATGTAATTGTAATATACATAATATAATGTACTTTTTTAATTTTTTAATATTTAAAAAATAATCCTTTTAGATTGTTTGAATAAATATAATATTTTCCATAAATCAAAGTAAATTTTCGCAATTCTTTGAAAATTCTATAATAATAGTAAATTAAAAAAACTTAACTATATGCTATTTTCTTTATTTCTAAAAATTATATATTAATTTTATCAAATAAAATTTACTATCTTTTTTAATATTATAATTTCTTAATTTTTATTAGATTTCATGATTTAAATAGATAAATTCATTTTAATTATGTCATGTTTGGGATAGTTTTATTAATGTCATTCCATATAAGGTAATGTTTAAATGATTTATTATTAAGTTATAAAATTTTTAACATAGATAACTGATTTCTATTTTGGATTTCTAGTTTCAAAATTTCATGATGATTAATTGTTTATGTTGTTTTAAAAATATTATCATATTTACTAATTAGTTAAAAATACCAGAATGTTTTTAAAATGCATTTATTTTCCATAAATTAAAAAATTTAATGGGAATGATATTTTATTAATATGGATTCATGTAACATTATTAATATTATTTAATGTTTCATCTAATTAAATTCATTTATATAAGATTTATTTTTTATTTTCTAATATGTTTATTTTTGGAATTAAAAAGTGTATTATTTTAATATCTATTATAAGTACACAATAACTATCATTTTTAATTTATTTAAATAATATCAAAATGATAATTAATAAAATTAAATGTATATATTATGTGTTTTAAATATTAATTTAGTATAATAATATTATAGTAATTTTTCAAAGAGTTAATATAAAATCGTATTTTTCTTGAAAATTAAACGACTAGAATGCCTTCTATTTCATCACATCATTGGGTTTTGTTTTAAAATTGATTTCCAAAATTTTATGAAATAAATTATTTAAAATGGGCTATATATTTGGAATTTGAACATTAAAAATATATATTATGTTTATATTCATTTATGTTAATAAATAATGATACAGTGGTAAAATAAATACTTGCCACAATATAAAAAAATATATAATGTTTTTGTAATAAAAAAGAAAAATAATAAAATAGATAAAAAATTGGTGTATGATGAGATTCTTGACATTGATCATCAGTTAAAACATTATTTATCAATTTATTCTTTGTAATTAGATCACCAAATGTGGTTGGAATTAAATATAAAATATTAATTATTATTTGACATAAATTCAACTGTCCTCATATAGAATTAGTACTCATCACCAACCCATTTATCCCCAAAAGAATTGAATCTATCAAAATATATTTTAATCATCATCTTATCAACAATAATCAAGTTCAACAGTCACTCATCTCACTAAAAGAAGAATTCCAATGTCCATAATGGGTCTGTCACGTAAGTGATAATTAAGGGATAAATTCCTCAAACTCCCTTATATTATTTATTTCTAAATTATAATTTATCCCCACCTAATTTACCAATAAATTAATAATTATTTCATTTTCATTTATATACTAAAAATTATTTTTCTAATGGAATATATTATACCGCTTCCCATTCACGATTTATTTTATTCAATAAATCAATACCACTGTACAAATTATGGCGGTTAGCCATCTTTATGGATAATAATTTTTCTTTTTCTATTATATCATTGATTAATGGTCATAAAATAATTATTAAGGTTAGAAAAACTGGAAATATATACAAATACTTTATCATTATAATTTCATAAAATAATTCATCATAATTTTAGAAAATAAAATGATTTATGGTATAATTTTTACATCTTGAAATGAATTGATAACTTTTAGTTCCACATATAGATTATTATATCCATTAGGAAATATAATACATCATTATAAAAAAATGAAATCAACATGAAAATAAGAAACAAAAGAACTTGAAAAAAATAAAAATAATAAAATATAATAAATAAATATGTAGAAATAAGTCATAAAAATATCATAAAATTTACTATAAATATGATTATTGCTTTTGAATAAATCATTAAGGACATTAAACCATTATATATGACATTTGATAATGTTTAATGGAATTCAATAATGATGTAGGGGGTTTCATAACCCAATTTCAATTCTTATGGACAACCATCCTCCTTTTAGACTAACGTGTTCTAATATTATTTATGAAATAATTATTTGTAATATATTATATTATACTTATTATTATTATATTTATATATATGGAAACACATCATCTATTCATTTTTTTAAATCTATATTAAATGATATGATATTTTTAATGTAATTTGCTTTTATGAAATTACATTAAATGTTTCACTTACGTATTGGAAATGAATTTTTTGTTTACATATATTTTATGAATGAGGTTTTACACTTTCATGTCTTGTTAATATTTTTAATACTACATGACTTGTTTGTATTGTATCTTTTGAATAATATAGTTTTAGTTATATTTGGATGGTTTTTCAAATTAGTGATTTAAAAATAAAAAGATTATTTTTTATAAATAGACTTTCATGATTACTTTTTCAAGGGAATATTTTTATGTTATAGTTAATGATTTTTTATCATGACTGATGGTTTCATTATAAAACAGTGATTTTTGTTTCTTAATAAACTATGGAGGCTTGCTATTTTAATAACCATTTATATATAGTTCCATGAAAAACACCTGATGGATGGTTATGTTATATCCTTCAATAAAACAGTTAATCCACATATAGATGTTTACTGTAATGGTTATTCAATTTGTATGTCTGATATATAAAATGATGTCTAGATTTAATTACCTTACACATAAATTCTTTCGAATTATTTTTCATGAAATTTTTTTTATTTTCAAAATGTAAGATATATTTTTTTCAAATGAAGTATACATTTTCGTGGTAAAAAATGTATCTTTTTTATGAAATGTATTATGGGTTTTTAAAGGACATACAAATTACATTATTTTATGTCCATAGTAATATTTTATAATGATCCCATATTTTGAATTGTCTTTTATGGTATTTAAGGGAAAATATAGACAATTATGATATCAATGGACAAATTGTGACAAAATCCAATAAAGATAGAACATATTTATTTTTATGGACTTTTGTTTTATGGAAGAAAATGATTCTCAGTATAACTGTCCACATGTAATATATGAATTTATCATGTATGATATAGTACTAATTCTATAAAACCCTTAACTGACAATTTTAACAGCATTTTAATAATGAAAAGTTTAGTTAAATATCCCTTTTATACAAAATGATTAGGATTTGTCCTTTATAATATTTTTTATAGTATGGTTTAGATAAAAATAGGGTTTTGGATAATATAACTAGAAAGCTTTTTTTTGTATTTTGGTGTTGAATGATATATAATTTGAAGATTAACATTAAAAATATTCTATGATATTTCTATTAATAATGGATTTCTTAGAGAAAACATGTTCTTATGATGGGAATGAATCAAGAGGAAAAATACTTCCAAAACATCATTTTAGGATAATAAGAATCATAATAGAATTGTTTTTCTTTTTGATGGAATAATTAATACAAGATATAAATTGAGGTGGAATACATGCATGGTATATATTTATATCCTAGATAAGAATATTTCTTTAGTAGATCATTTTGTAAGGAATAATCCGTAAGATTTCTGTGGAACCATAGATCCAGTTTTAGCCAAAGGAATGATCAATGCTTTAGAAAATATATTCAATGTCCAATAATGATTTTAATTCCAATATGTTACAATGGATTTTTAGTTTATTATAGTTGAATTCAATCAATAAAGGTATCTATTTAATATTAAAAGAGTGAAATATGATCTGGATATTGTTTAATGTCGTTATTTTATGTGTCTTTTTATGCAAAAATAATCCCTACGACATTTTTCCTTGTAATAAATAGATAATTTCTATATTTATGGTATATGGATGAATATTTTGAATCTATATATGATTCCAATTTTGAAATAATGGAATGGTACGAAATTGGTTTTACACATTTGGAAAAGATAATTGTCTTCATGAGAGTTTAAAAGTGATGACAATTTTTTTTATGATTATAAATGTGATATTATCACAAACCATGTCGGGATGAAATCCAAAAAAACACCCAAACTCATCCAAAGCTTGGCCTGAAGGGCATTACCAATCCTCATGTTTTGGGAACTAGTGTCGGGCATCAATGAGAAAACAAAATGGAATGAATTCATCCAAAAATGAAAGTATCGATTAAATAATATGAACACGTGTACAAAAATAAACTAAATTTAAATATATATATAAACCTATTCATTTAAAAGATCTAATAGAAAAAATGGAAAAAAATAAGGAAGAAAAAACCACTACCAATTATCTCAATGTGACCTCATTATCACAACCATCCACCAACTATCCTACTCCAACAATGAGCACACGAACCATGAACCAAAACATGGAAAACATCTTGGGTCCATTGACACTAAATGATTAAAGAAGGGTGTGATATTTAAAACATATTTGGTAATAAATAAAGAATCAATGTGTTTACAATAATGAATATAATCCATTTATAGTAGTATGTAATAAATGTATAAAATTAGGTTTTTCTCATTTCATCAAATAAATACATTTCTATCCCTTTTTCAAAACTATTCACCCCATGATTCAATTCCAAAAAGAAATTTTCATTTTAAATCCAAACCCCAAGGTAAGGAATACATATTTGTGCTATAATAAACATTCTATATAAAATTATTTTTAAGTGTAGAAGAATATAAACAAACAATAATAGATAGTAAACCTGCCCTTTTATAAAAATCCCTAGAGAAACCCCTAGACGTACTCAGTTTGGAACTACATGTTGGTATATGGTGAACCCCCGATGTCAGTAACCAATAGATTTCATAATCTGACCAATCCTGTAGAACAACCCTCTGGTCTATCAATGATACATGGGTACTAACCTGTCTAATCGGTGATGTCAATAAATCATCAGTCAATCTCATAAAATTTTCTTAGGATCCTATGGTAATAATATATTATGTAAGTAGAATTGTTTTTCATGTGTGGCTCCCCATATCTTTAGTCACCACACATTCCTACCCCCAAACATGAAAACCACCTATATGAAAACATATACAGGGGAATCCCCAATAAGAGCACCAACAATATAAGTATCACATCATCAAATTTTTCAACCAGACTGTTACATCACATATTGATAGAAAATATTTTAAAATCATTTCAAAAGGCCTAACATAAATTAACATTTTCAAAATCACATTTATTTCCCATTATTAAGAAATAAAAATTGTGAATTATATCATGTCCACCACAGATACACATTCCAAACAATTTTTCAACCACTCTCAAATTCGAATACCAATAACCACTCTCTAAAATGAAATTTCTAATGAGGAATTTTTTGAAATCTGATATAATTTAAAACCTAATAATAAAACATATGACACACTTAATAATGCCAAATCATATTTCTTATAATTTATAAAAAAATCAACCATTACAAAACACCAAGTGGGTCATAGATTTCAATAAAATATTTAATCCACTTTTTGTCATTTTGTGTGTCATGAATCCAATTTTTTAAGAGTAGAAGATAATATGAATAAAAATTTTAGAAAAAAAAAATGTTTGGGGGGGTAATCACATTAAATTCCATCATCATTTTAATTCCTTTCCAAGTGTGATCTCCATGAACCCATTGATATTCCAACCTATAATGACACACCCAATCTGTCCATTAAAACCATTAGAAATCATTTTCATAACAAATTACCATTTAGAATCCAAAAGCAATGAAAAAGAATAGAATTAATTTATAAAATAAAATAGATTTATATGTTGAAAATTATGTGTAGAAGAATAAAAAACAATCATATAAATTATGAATGGGAATTTCAAAACATTTATAGAGAAACCCCTGGACATACTCGGTTTGGAACCACCTATCATAGTATGTTGTGACCCCATTTTCAATAACCCCTAGCCACTATAAAATGACAAATATAATATCACATGCCTATAAAAACACCATAGATCTATGAATTAATAACCTATATAACTTTTTCAAGAATGAACCATTCACTCTTTCTTCAAATAGACACTCACTATCCCATAGTAAAAGTATATTGTTTATGTATGAGTCCCTCAAATGCGGAACTCACCTTAACTATAGTCACTGAACAATCATACACAAAAAACATAAACCACATATATGATAAACCATATAGGGTAATCAATAAAATGAGCACCCACTAAATCTATTTCACATAATTAACTGTGCCAATTAGGATACTACATCAGATCCTATTATAATAAATTTCTCAATCATTTCAAAATTCCAAAAGGGAATTCATAATTGCATAACAACATTTATTTCACAATATTACAAAGTTACAACCGAGCCTTATATCATGTCCTTCAAAAATACATTTATAATATATATCTATACTATTCTTAAATTTAATAAAAATGAAAACATTCTAGAACACAATAAAAAAAATACATTACTTTAAATTGGAATTTGTTTCACAACAAAAATAAAATCACAAAACATATTTAATGATTCCAAAAATCTTCTTTGTTATTTAGAATCCAATATTCCTTTATAAAAAACCAAATGTGCTATATAATTAAATAGAATATTGAAACCACATTGTTTAATTTAGGGCTTCGTGGAACCATTTTATAAAAGAGATGAAGATAATATGATGAACCTTTTTAGAAATAACAATGTTTAAGGATAGATTCCATTCCAAATCCATCATCATTTCTAAGACCTTAGACATACTCTATTAATGAAACCATGGATGGTCCAACCACCAATGGAAAAGCCCAATGGTCTATAAACCTATTTTAAAATCATTTTCAAAACACCACATTCTCTTTTACAAAACCCAATGATTTCATATAATTGAAAGACAATAAATAAACAAATTCAAAACATTCCAACACAACCATCTCACCATTTAAATTACTCGCTCACACCCACAATTCCAATAACATAATCCAACAAACATAAAAAATATTCTTAAGAGAAAACATCATCCAAACCAGTAATTATTTCTAGAAAATCCTAATTATAATACATTCAAACCTAGTTGATATAAAAACACATAGGCATAAATTAAGAATCACATCAAAACACTTTTTTATAAATTTATTCCAATGAAAAACACCATAATAGATTAAAAAATGAAATATCAAGTGGATAATAATATCTAAAAATATATCAAAACACCCATGAATGAAATATATTTCATTGAAAATAAAATTATGGGGACACCTACCTCAATGTTCTGCGGACATGATGAAACTATCTAATATGAGTGATCTAAGCCCCACAGACCCCTCACACACCCTAGAACACAATTAAACACGTCATAAACATAATTCTTAGACATTAGGTTTCCATCAAACAAGATATAATATAAGTGAAATAATAAATTCAAGAGGGGATGCCGAGAAAAAAGATGAAAATGAAAAAAACCCTATAAAATACACTGGAATTGAAGAGAAAGAACCCAATGAGGAGGAGGTATAAATGAGGAGGGGATAGGGGCTTCCTTCCTTCATCCAATTTAATATAAGGATATTGGGTATGAATTTGTGTAAATAGGGGGAGTGAATATATTAGGAAATTTATGTTATAAAATTTAGGGGCCATTCACATGGTATATAAGGCCCCGACCTTACAACTTACTTAATCTTGAGTTATTAAAAGATTACACCTTGAGAATATTTTCAGGTTTAGTGTTTTAGAGAATTAGAACATAAAACTTTCATTACATTCCACATTTAAACAAAGTGGTTATGTAAAAGATAGTATTCATTGTTTCACATAAATGGAAACATATTTAAAATAAAACTTGGATTCTTTCTTGACACTTCCTTGACACTATCATCATATCATGTACCTTTCCAATGACCTTTGAAAAACATTTCAAAAACATGGGATGAGCATAAAAAGCTCAGTAAGTGGTATAAAAATATGGAAAGGAAACATGGGTACATATATACATAATAATGAAATCATAAATTACCCATAAAACATAAGCACTTTAACAGACCTCATAAAATCATGAATAAATCATAGAAATCATAAGACATAAAGGTAACATGAGGCATTCATAACATTCTTACGTAGGGAGTAACCCTCTTGGTTACGTTTGGAATACCCATCATAGTAGATTCCCTAAATCACATCGGAGAAACCTTAAAGTTTCACTCCTTCACGTTACCCAATGCATTGGAGAGCTATATCAGGCTCACCCGCCCATAGTTTATCATGGAATCACCCATCTTCATAATAATTTCCAAGAACCATAACATAATCATATCACATAAAACATACATAAAGGAAACATAACATTTCCACATTTCAATCACAAGATATCAATAAAACACATTGATATAATAAAAACAATATGAAAATAATTTTCAATACCAAAATAAAATAAATGTAAAACATGGTATTTATTTTTCATTTGAAAAAGGTATGGCTTGTAGAGGAAGCTGAAACTCAAATAATGGTCACGGCGGTGGAGAAGTCGTTGTCGCTGCATACATACGACAAAAACATTCCCTTTTTTCGTTTAGTAAACACTTCGTATAAAAAAGATTCCTTATGGATAATCGTAAAATTCAAATGGGTTTATACACCATATAAAAGAAGGTTGTGTATGAAACAAAATATGCCTCGATGAAAGGTGATTGAGACGAAGTCCCATACCTCGTATCCGACTTGACTTCATCATTCATTAATCTCCTGAATAATAAACTTGAGTTAATTTCAACTTGTTTAAGAACCTTTTTCATGTTCATTATTCCTTTTATATCACTTATTTACATGTTATAAACATTATGTAATCATTTAAGTTAATAATATTCGTTTTGTCGATATTTGGTTCTTAAGTCGAAAGTGGGCTTCTTACAATTACATGTTGTTCATGTGGTCAAAGTTTCTTTATATCCATAATGAAATTCCTGATTTGGAAATCATATATATCATATATATCTAGCATATACATGTATTTATAATATCACATAATCATTTAGAAGTAAGAAATGAAATGCACCGTTCATGGGGACGGTATGCCGTACGTACGCATTAACGCTACTTTCATTTCTATGTCATATTAATGGAATAAAAACTAAATGATAGGTATGTGTATTTTAATTCCAGAATTATATTAATCATTTAGATTTAACATAAATCATATATATCCATTATATAGATGTACATATAATAGTACATTATATTTGGGGATAAGAAATGAAATGCACCGTTCTTGGAGATGGTAAGCCGTACGTATGCATGAACGCTACATTCGTTTCTATCTCATAATTTAATGGAAAGAAATAATAATGATATAAAGGTATATTGTAATTCTAGTATAACATCTTATATAATATCATAACTCCATCCTTTATACGTCCCACATATGGTATTAACGAATCAAATCACTTTGAGGGGGCGGTAGTCCGCACTTCCTTAAATGAAGATATCGCGTTTACCCATATTGGAAACCATAAAGGTATGCCCAAAATGAAAAATAAAGAAGATTAAGGAAAACATAAACATATTATATATCATATATAAATATAGTGTCATGTTAATGGACACTTTTGAATGTGTTATATGAATGTTGAACAATCATCGTTTCGGGAGGCAGCAATTCGCCATCCACGGAAACAGTATGTTCTTTAACCATTAGTTGTAGGTGTGGGTAAGTATGGCTCGAATACTTCTTATAACAACATCCTAGTATATTTAAGATACTGTATTTGTCACAATAGAAAATAATAACAAGATTTTAGGGGGTTGGAGAAGCAAAATAAAACAAAAGAACACAAGTGAAGACATTACCCTAAAATCGGGTAACTCCCTTTGGTTTGAGCTCAAAGGATTCCTTGGGAAGACTTCTGCACAAATTGAGGCTTCAAGGAGTAAGAGAGGGAAGTGGAGAGACAAAATGGGCAGGGTTTTTCTGAGCCAAAGGCTTTGGAAGTGTGGTTATGGAGGTATAGGTGGGGGCCTTTTATAAGAGGAGAGGAGGGGAACTCTTGGAATGTAAAGAAAAGTTACTTTATTTTAAAATGAGATTTGGATTAAAAAGGTCCCACATTGATATAATTAGAGGGAAAGGTGATAAGGGTTCGAAATACACCCATCAAATAGGTTTTGGACATGTGTAGGTCATCTATTTTACATTAAATTTTTATTTTATTTAAATCCATTACTAATGAGGTAATCACTGCATCATCATGATGTCATGAATAATTTAATTTATTTAATGTCTAAAAATTATAAAAAAAATATAATGATGTAGGAAATATTTTTATATTTCTAATTATTATTTATAGTCAAAAATATGACTTTTATAACCACATTTGAATTTTTTTTAGTAAAACATCTCATGTTTGTGTCATTTTTTACTTTAACATTAAATAAAAAGTTATTTTTGTCATTTCCCAACCAAAGTCGCTCCATGGGGTCCCCAAGATGACCCATGGATTTTCTTGGTCGGCCATGAAACATAGTGGTTTCACAATTCATCAAAAAATGAAATTTTTCAGAAAAATACCAAAACTTCACCCTAATACATATTGATATTCTGAATTCAAAAATGATGTATATTTTACAAAATTCAAATCATATAAGTTACATTAATTAATTTAATAATTAATTCCCACTGTCATGACAAATAGCGTGTTTTTATGAAACATTATGTATCAAAAGATTGACACCAGTTTAAGTCGAATTTCAAAGTGAAATTAATTCCAATGACCACCATTGGATTCAATGGTAAAAATATATTCTAATTTAACTTTAAATCCAATTCAAAATATAATCTAACCATATAATTAAATTATATGAAAAAGCAGTTTTGATGTAAAATGCAGTATTTTTTCACTATTCATTAAAAAATGAACATTGTCAGAAAAATACCAAAAAACTATCCAATGTAAATTTCAATGTCCCAATCATAAAAAATAAGTTTATTTTGACACACATAGAATATAAAATTGTCAAAATATAGATTTAAAAATGTTTTTCCATCAAAAGGCAGAAAAACAATCTTTTAAAAATATTAGTGTATTCCATGCTTAAGATTAGATTTATTATCATTTTAAGCCACTAAAACACTATCTAATTCACTAATAGAAATAGATAAAAATATCTATTATTCATTACTTACTTGGGATGCTACATCCTTCCCCCCTTTAGAAAATTGTTTCCCCGCAATTTATTTACTTATCGAATAAGTGGGGGTATTTATCCCTCATTGCATTTTCAGATTCCCATGTTTCCTCATCAATCATGTGGTTTTTCCACAAAACCTTTACCTGATGAATCACCTTATTCCGTAAAAAACATTATGTACCTGAGATAAACTCGGTGGTAAAGCCACCCGGTATGAAACTGATCCAACTCTCTCCAGAATTTCATATAGTCCAATGAACCTTGGACCCAACCTTCCTTTCTTACCAAATCGCATCACACTTTTCCATGGTGAGAGTTTGAGAAAAACATGATCACCTACCTCAAAAGATAGATCCTTCCTCTTGTTGTCCGCATAACTCTTTTGCCTGCTCTGAGCTGTTCTCATGTGTTGTTGTATCAGCTAAAATTTTTCTGCCAACTCTTCTACCAATTCTGGTCCCATCAACTTTCTTTCACCCACTTCATCCCAAAAGCTGGAGTTCAACACCGCTTCCCATATAACTCCTCAAATGGTGCCATCTGTATACTGGAATGAAAACTGTTATTATATGAAAACTCAACCAAAGAAAGATGTTGGTCCCAACTTCCCTGATAATCCATAGAGCCAGAACGTAGCATATCCTTCAATGTCTGAATTGTTCGTTCTGACTGACCATCTGATTGAGGATGAAATGCTGTTCTAAAATTTAATTCAGTACCCAACGACTTCTGAAGTCCTTTCCAAATGTTAGAAGTGAACCTGGGATCATGGTCAGATACAATGGAGAGGGGAACTCCATATAACCTGACTATCTCTTAAAGATACAAACGATAAAGTTGATCTAGGGAAAAGTATCTCGTATAGCAAGGAAATGAGCAGATTTAGTCAAGCGATCATCAATAACCCAGATTGCATTATTATCTCGAGGTGTCTTCGGCAATCCCACAAAGATGTACATGGATATATTCTACCATTTCCATTCTTGTACTAGTTAAGGTTGAAGCATCCCATTCGGTAACTGTCGCTCTGCTTTAACCTGTTGACAAGTCAAACACTTCACTATAAAATCAAAAATATATATTTTCATTCCATCCCACCAGTAATACTCCCGCAGATCTCTGTACATCTTTGTACTGCCAGGATGAACTGAAAACGGAGAACTATGAGCTTCTCATAACAACTCTCTCTTCAACTGTGAATCACAAGGCACACACAATCTCTTCCTAAATCTCAAAACACAATCATTATCAATGTTGAATTCAGGCAACTTACCTTTCTGAACCAGATCTACCTTTTTCTTCAACTCACTGTCTTGCTTCTGTGCTTTCTTGATTCTGTCAGATAGAGAAGATTTCACTGATACCAGAAACAAAACAGAAGAACATCCTGCACCAAAAACTTATATTCCAAAGTTCATCAAATCCTTAACCAAAGGATCACGTTCTAAATGCAACATTTCTAATGAAGCATTACTTCTTCGACTCAAAGAATCATCCACTTTATTTGCTTTTCCCAGATGGTAATGAATTGTACAATCATAATCCTTGATTAATTCTAGCCATCTCCTCTGTCTCATGTTCAATTCTTTCTGAGTGAATATATACTTTAAACTTTTTTGATCGGTATATATTTAACACTTTACTCCATACAAACGATGCCTCCAAATTTTTAGAGCGAAAACTACAGCAGCTAATTCCAAATCATTTGTAGGGTAATTTACCTCATGAGTTTTCAACTGTCGTGAAGCATAAGCAATTACCTGATCATTCTGCATTAGGACTCAACCAAGTCCATTCAATGAAGCATCACTGTAGATAACAAACTCCCCATTCCTGGAAGTTTGTGCCAAAACTGGAGCATTCACCAATCTTTTTTTCAATTCCTGAAAATAGTCATCACATTCTTTTGTCCAGATAAACTTAACACCCTTCCGAGTTAGCTTAGTAATTGGACTAGATAACCATGAAAAATTTCTAACAATCCTTCGGTAATAGCCTGCCAAACCAAGTAAGTTACGAATCTTAGTTACATTTGTGGGTCTTGGCCATTCTTCAACAACCGTTGTTTTTGCTGAATCAGCGATTATCCCATCTTTAGAAACAATGTGACCAAGGAAAGAAATTTATTGCAACCAAATCTCACACTTTCTGAATTTCCTATAAAATTTATTTTCTTTTAAGGTTTGCAAAATAACCCTTAAATGTCTTTCATGCTCTTCTTTACTTTTAGAAAACACTAAAATATCATTAATGAAAACCACCACAAACTTATCCAAGAACTCATGGAAAATTCTATTCATTAAGTCCATGAATACAACAGGTGCATTGGTTATCCCAAAAGGAAATACTACAAATTCATAATGGCCATATCTTGTATGAAACGTAGTCTTCGAAACATCTGATTCCTTTACCATTAGTTGATGATTCCCCAATCTCAGGTCAATATTTGAAAAAAACTGAGCTCCTTAGAGCTGATCAAACAAATCATCGATATGAGGCAAAGGATATTTTTTCTTAACGGTGATGTTATTCAAGGCTCTATAATCAATGCAAAGTCTCATAGAACTATCATTTTTTTGACAAATAAAACAGAAGCATCCCATTGTGATGTGCTAGGTCGAATGAAGCCATTCTCTAATAAATCTTACAATTTCTCCTTCAAATCTAAAAGTTCAATTTGAGCCATTCGATATGGGGGTTTTGAAATTGGCTTAGCATTAGGAACTAAGTCAATAGTAAATTCAACTTCCAGATCTGGTATTATTCTAGACAACTCATCAGGAAAATCATCAGGATACTCATTTACCACTGGCACATCATTAATCTAAACAGTTCCCTTGTTTTCAACAATATGCGCAAGGTAACATTCATTTCTATCTTTTACAAGTTTCTCGTCCACTTGATAAGTTATCAACAGTAAGGGTTCATTCTTGTACACAAACTGAAAGTATTTCTGAAAAATAAACTTCTTTAGCTCTACAGTGAATCTTATCATGGTAAATAGAGAGCCAATCCATACCCAGGATAACATCAAACTCTACTAGAGGTAGAACAATAAGATTTTCAAGTAGGTTCTTTCCACAGATAAGGATAGGAAGATTCTTATAAATTCTTTTTTCCTCAACATTTCCCCCGAGTGTTTTTACCAAATCTTCAGGAGTCATTTCTTGAGATGGTATTCCCATTTTACTAGAAAAGGTTTCAGAGATGAAAGAATGTGTGGACCCTGAATTAAACAACACACTGGCATAATCTGAAAAAACAAACAAAGTACCTGATACAACTACATTTGATGGCCCGACATCTGATGGAGTAGTTTCAAAGGATTTCACCACCCCTTTCTGCTTGTAGTTGAACTGCTTCCCATAACTTTAGGTCTTTATCGGAAACTCATTTGCATAGTGACCCATCTCATTGCACATAAAACATTTCACTAACTGTAAATCAAATTTGGTCTTACCATCACCCTGATCTTTTTCAGTGCAATCACGAGCCTTATGTCCCATCTTACCGCATCGGTAGCACTTTCCAGAATTCAAAAGACATTCCCCAGCATGCCTTTTTCCACATTTATCACAAACTGGAAACTTAGTATTCTTACCATCAGACATTTTTGAATAATTATTCCCTTTCTCCTTCCACCTCGGTCTCTTCTTCTGTTGTTTGTTATAAAACACTTGATCATCAGCAAACTGCATTTCCACCTTCTCAGCACATCAAACAAGCTTTTCATAACTTTTAAACTCACGAGAAGCCAATTCCCTTCGATATATTGGCTTTAATCCGGAGTAAAAACAATTGATTTTACTATCAAGGTCTCGGATAAAATTTGGAGCATACCTTGCCAGTCGAGTGAACCTCTCTTCATAGGCAGCCACTGAGTCTTCCTCTTGCTTCAATTCCAAGAATTTTTTTCCATCCTAAGTCGAATAGCCTTAGGAAAATACTTCTCATGAAACATACCTTTGAATTCATCCCAGTCAAGAGCATCAATATCATCAGCATCCCTGATATTTTTAACCATCGACCACCACTAATCTTCCTCACCCTCCAAACGGTAAATAGCAAGACTAACCTTTTTATTTAAAGAACACCCCATGACATCGAAAATCATCTCCATTTATTTAATCCACCAATCGGCTAGCACATGGTCAGATGATCCTCTGAATGATGGGGGATCTTTCCTCATGAAATGTTTCACCACTGACATATTCCCCTGCGGTTGATCTGGCTGATCGCTGGCATAGATACCACCACCATTTATTGCTTGAGTCAATAGAGCCATTAGTGCAACAAACTGTTCAGTTCCAATTCCGACCATCTCAGGATGCTGATTCGGAAGTTTATTTCCTTCGGTATGCCTTCCTAGCACTGCTTCCATGTTTCCTCTGTGGAAAACCATTCTGAACAAACATGTCTTAGATGAATCATCATGGTAATCTTCAAATGCTATATCATTTCAAAAAATATTTTTGGATAATAATTTAATAGAACTCTGACTCCAAAAGTTATCTAAACCGACCTTTGATACCAACTATAAGGCCTCGGCCTTAAACCTTACTTAATATTGAGTTATTGCAAGATTACACCTTGAGGATATTTTCAGGTTTAGAGTTTTATAGAATTAGAACATAAAACTTGAATTACATTCCACATTTAAACAAAGTGGTTACGTAAAAATAGTATTCATTTTCTGACATCAATGGAAACATATTTAAAAAAAACTTGGATTCTCTCTTGAAACTTCCTTGACACTAGCATCATATCATGTACCTTTCCATTGACCTGTGAAAAACATTTCAAAAACTTGGGATGAGCATAAAAAGCTCAGTAAGGGATATAAAAATATGGAAAGGAAACATGGGTACATATATACATAAGAATGAAATCATACTTTACACATAAAACATAATCACATTAAAATACCTCATAAAATAATGAATAAATCATAGAAATCATAAGACATAAAGGTAACTTGAGGCATTCATAACATTCTTACGTAGGGAGTAACCCTCTTGGTTATGTTTGGAATACCCATCACAGTATATTCCCTAAATCTCTTCGGAGAAACATTAACGTTTCACTCCTTCGCGTTACCCAATGCATTGGAGAGCTATATCGGGATCACCCGCCCTTAGTTTATCACGAAACCACACGTCTTCATAATAATGACCAAGAACCATAACATAATCGTATCACATAAAACATACATAAAGGAAACATAACATTTCCAAATTTCAATCACAAGATATCAATAAAACACATTGATATAATAAAAACATTATGAAAACCATTTTTAATACCAAAATAAAAGAAAAGTAAAAAAAGGTATTTATTTTTCTTTTAAAAAAAGGTATGGCTTGTAGAGGAATCTGAAACTCAAATAATGGTCACGGCGGCAGAGAAGTCATTGTCGCCACATACGTATGACAAAAAAATTCCCTTTTGTCGTTTAGTAAACGCTTCGTATAGAAAACATTCCTTTTGGATAAACATAAAAGTCAAAGGGGTTTATACACCGTATAAAAGTATGTTGTGTATAAAACAAAATATTCATCAATGAAAGGAGATTGAGATGAAGTCCCATACCTCTTATCCGACTTGACTTGATCATTCTTTAATCTCCTGAATAATAAACTTGAGTTAATTTCTACTTGTTTAAGAACCTTTTTCAAGTTCATTATTCATTTTATATCTCTTATTTCCATGTTATAAACATTATGTAATCATTTAAGTTAATAATGTTCGTTTTGTCGATATTTGGTTCTTAAGTCGAAAGTGGACTTCTTACAATTACATGTTGTTCGTGTGGTAAAAGGTTCATTATATACAGAATGAAATTCCTGATTTGGATATCATATATATCATATATATCTAGCATATAAATGTATTTATAATATAACATAATCATTTAGAGGTAAGAAATGAAATGCACCGTTCATGAAGACGGTAAGTCGTACGTACGCATGAACGCTACTTTCATTTCTATGTCATATTAATGGAATTAAAACTAAATGAGAGGTATTTGTATTTTAATTCCAGAATTATATTAATAATTTATCTGTAACATACATTATATATATCCATTATATATATGTACTTATAATCGTACATTATATTTGGAGATAAGAAATGAAATGCACCGTTCATGGAGACGGTAAGCCGTACGTACACATGAACACTACTTTCGTTTCTATCTCATACTTTAATGTAATGAAATAATAATGATATAAAGGTATATTATAATTCCAGTATAACATCATATATAATATCATAACTCTATCCTTTATACGTCCCACATATGGTATTAACGAATCAAATCACTTTGAGGGGGCGGTAGTCCGCATTTCCTTAAATGAAGATATCACGTTTACCCATAATGGAAACCATAAAGGTATGCCCAAAATGAAAAATACAGAAGCTTAAGGAAAACATAAACATATTATATATCATATATAAATATAGTTTCATCGTAATGGCCACCTTTGAAGTTGTTAAAATAATGTAGAACAATCACCATTTCGGGATGCAGCAATTCGCCATCCACAGAAACAATATGTTCTTTAACCATTAGATGTAGGTGTGTGTAAGTGTAGCTCTAATACTTCTTGTAAAAACATCCTAGTATATTGAATATACTGGATTTGTTACAAAATAAAAGAATAAAAAGAGTTTAGGGGGTTGGAGAAGAAAAATAAAACAAAAGAACACAAGTGAAAACATTACCTTAAAATCGAATAACTCCCTTTGGTTTGAGATAAAAGGCTTCCTTGGGAAGACTTCTTCCAAAATTGAGGCTTCAAGGAGTAAGAGAGGGAAGTGGAGAGACAAAATGGGCAGGGTTTGGCCGATCCAAAGGCTTTGGAAGTGTGGGTAAGGAGGCAGAGATGGGGGCCTTTTATAAGAGTAGAGGAGGGGCACTCTTGGAAAGTAATGAAAAGTTACTTTATTTTTAAAATGAGTTTCGAATTAAAAAGGTCCAAAATTGAAATAATTATAGGGTAAGGTGATAAGGGTTCTAAAGACACCCATCCAATAGGTTTTTGACATGTTTAGGTCATATATTTTACAATATCTTTTCATTTTATTTAAATACTTTATTAAGGAGGTAATCGCTACAACATCATGATGTCATAAATAATTTAATTTATTTAATATCTAAAAATTATAAAACAAATATCATGATGTATTAAATCTTTTTATCTTTGTAATGATTATTTATAGTAAAAAATATGACTTTTATTACCCTGTTTAAATTTTTTTTAGTAAAACATCTCATGTTTGTGTCATTTTTACTTTAACATTAAATAAAAAGTTATTTATGTCATTTCCCAACCAATGTGGCTCCATGGGGTCCCCAAGTTGACCCATGGCGTTTCATGGTCGGCCATGACACATCAAATAAGGTTAGGAAATGTGTCAAGCTCATCTCGTATTATTAAAATATTATTTTTATCTTAAACTACAGTAATTACCTCTAATCGCGATTAAGAACTTAAAAGTTACTATTCAACAAAAAATTATTTTAATCTAATTGAACCACATTTTACTACTTAATGAAAACCATTTATGTCGGATTTTTGAAAATCAAATCACAGAAGTGACAATGTTTCATTTAAATGAAAAATTCAGTTTCTTTAACTACCACTTAGTGGTTTCACTATTCATCAAAAATTGAAGTTTTTCAGAAAAATACCAAAACTTCACCCTAAGACATATTGTATATTCTGAATTAAAAAATGATGTATATTTTAAAAAATTCAAATCATATAAGTTAATTTAATTAATTTAATAATTAAATCCTGCTGTCATGACAAATAGTGTGTTCTTATGAAATAATAAGTATCAAAAGATTCAAACCAGTTTAAGTCCAATTTCAAAGTGAAATTGATTACAATGACCACCATTGGATTAAATGGAAAAGATATATTATAATTTCACTTAAAAACCTATTCAAAATATAATCTATCCATATAATTAAATTATATGAAAAAACTGTTTTGATGTAAAATGTAGTATTTTTTCACTATTCATAAAAAAATGAACATTGTCAGAAAAATACCAAAAAATTATCCAATGTAAATTTCAATGTCCCAATCATAAATAATAAGTTTATTTTGACAAAAATATCTTATAAAATTGTCAAAAGATAGATATAAAAATGGTTTTCTATCAAAAGGCAGTAAACCAATCTTATAAAAATATTAGTGTATTCCATGGTTAAGATTGGATTTATTCTCATTTTAAGCCTCTAAAACACTATCTAATTCACTAATAGACATAGATAAAAATATCGATTATTCATTAATTACTTGTGATGTTACATGGTATTCCCTCATTTTAAAAAAAATCATGCACAAAATATTCTAAACCTACTACCAATATAGAGAGAGGCTACATGACCAACTAGCACCATTTGTGTGATCTTGAACAAATTGTGTGGTAGCTTGTGCCGAAGCTGCTAACCCAATGTGATGCTAGGTAACATGGTTTGTTCATCCATGCATAAACCATGTCGTAGCTTTTGTCCCACTCCAGGATATGCCGATCAAGTACCTCAGATGACCATCATATTTTATACTAACTGTGTGGTGCCCATGTATAGGTAGAAAATAACCCACCTTTAAAAAATTGAAAAATATCATCCAGGACCTAACCTGAACATCAAGGCAGAGGATCCAAGG
Source organism: Viscum album (assembly GCA_963277665.1). Lineage (NCBI taxonomy): Eukaryota > Viridiplantae > Streptophyta > Magnoliopsida > Santalales > Viscaceae > Viscum > Viscum album. The sequence continues at coordinate 1,614,504,573 of OY728137.1, read as the reverse complement.
AAATGAAATGAAAAAAATTAATGTGTTTCTATGGACTGTGTGTGATAGACATGTTTTTTTTGACATGTATATTTTTCATGAGGATAATAATAAAGAGTTGTCTGGTTGGTAGTCATTGGTGAATAATTCATCATGTAAATTTGGAAGTAAAAAATAAATAAATTTTTTTCTTGTCGAAATTTTTATAAGAGGATACCAATTGAATATCTCTAAAAATAGGGAAATTACTTCAATATGGAATATATTGGTCATATGTGTCATGAAATCACAGATAATTAAAATAAAAATAATTAATATTAATTTATAAGATGATTTATTATCAACGATCTTGGGTATTATTCAATCATGTATCAAAAAAATTTACTTATATGGTAAATAAAAAATCATATAAATATAAATATGTGGAAAAATTTTATTCCACTAAGGTGGTGTCAGTTTTTTCATAAAATGAATTGGTGTCTGGTATGATACCTATGTATTAAAGTTATCCTAATACCATTTAGGATTATATATAATCACATTCATTTATTTAAAAGATAAATTCAAGAATACTATAAATATACCATAATAATATTTTGATTAAAATTTTTGTGGAACTGTAGGTGGAATTATTAATGAATCCATGTTTTTTATGTATCTTCCTATTATTTTCAATGAAAAGATCATTCCAGAAAATCCTGTTGAACTACCCATAGTTTGGTATTATAATATTTTTTGGAATTGATTGTATTTATTCTTAAAATGTTATGATTTATTATAAAAGCTATGAATGTATGGTTTAATGAATTCACACCATTGGAACCCTAACAAGAATTATTGAATTTTATTTTAAATCTTATTGAATGTTACAAAGCCCATGGTTTTGAATTAAATTAAAATGTTCATATTAATGTTGTAATTATTTTTAATGAATACACAGATAATTTACCTAATGAATATCCTGTTGTAATTCATGAATTTTATGTATTATTTTCTATTATATTTTTCCATCATTCAAATATTATTTGAAATCACACTTATCTAATTTCAAAAGTATATAATTTGAAACTACAAATTAAACTAAAGGATTCACTGGGTAAATGTTATATTCTACATAGAAAATCACAATTAGGTGCTTCAATTAAATTTTTTTGTAAATACTAATAGTTCTCTACAGCATTGTATTAAATATTGATCATAGATTAAAATCACTATTAAGAAAATGTTCCATTTTGTTGGAATAAATTATTTTATTGATAATCATTTGGGATCAAAACTAATTTCCAAAAATGATATCTCATTTCGGTAGGATTTGTTGAATTGTATGTGGGGGGAGAATATTTCCAAGACATCATTTTAGAATACATACATCGATTATGAGAATTTTCTAATGCCATACTGGCCGACAAACACACCCTGCTATATTTATAGAATCCATTAATATATATTTCTGTGAATATTATGATATGTTTGTGGTTGTTATATTTGGTAATTTTTTTGGTTTGATAAAAATATTCTTAAGGATCACTAAAATCGTCAAGTGATATTTTTACTAACTCTAAATCTATATAATTTTTTTTAAAATATAGTTTTTAATTTGTTAAAATTTATTTATTTCCATGGAAATGTTATATTTATAGATGTAATTAAAGTATATCCTGACAAAAAAATTGTGTTTTAAAATGTCCAAAGTCTCATAAATGTGAGAAATATTTTAATTTTCTTTGTATTAGAAGGCTGTTACTAGTGGTATGTTGAAAACATTTTACTGTAATCTAGAGAAATTAAATGTAAACATGAGAATTTGTAAAATTTATCTGGAAATAGTAATGTGGTAATTGTTTTTATGAAAAAATATATTTGTTAATTCTCTAGTTTTTTACTGAACCTCTAGAAATAGTTATTTTGTTACATCCATTGGTGCTTCATTTGAGATATATGGATTTCTTCTTATGCAAAAAGATCAGGTAATTATTAAGGATTACTGAAAGATAAAACCTACTTTGAATAATTATCCTTCTCATTATTTGAAATTAACTGTTCAATTTTTCAATAAAATAATTGGAGTAATTAATTATTTGAAGGATGGTTTAAAATAAAAATTAATAAAAAGTTATTAAACAATATATTCACTCTATAATTATTTATCATTATGTAGATAATATCAATTAAACTAAATAATGATTATGATTACATGACCAATCACCATCCTAGAAAATTGAACCAATTGACTAAGGGATTGAGTTGAAAAAATCATGCATCATTAACCATGTAAATTTATGAACATGATTCGTTAGAAAATAACTTGTTGAATATTTTATTTTATGTTGTTAATACATTGAATTCTTTTTTTGTGTCATTTTTCATTGTTATAATATCTATAAGGTAGAAATATGAATTATCAAAAGGAAGACTATGAGATATTGAAAAAATTATCATTTGATAAAAATTGTATTTATCCTGAATATAATATTTATAAAAAATATATTATAATATTTTAAAGGAGATAATGTGCACCTTTCCATTCACATTTGAAGAGATATTTGTTAATTAATGCATATAGTTCCCTATTTTAAATTCATTCTCAATGTAGTAAAATTTACAATGATCACCAAATGTATTATTATTAGGATTGAAAGAAAACAAAATATTTTACTAAATTTACCATAAAATGTATCAGTTGAAAAAATGTTAATGTATAATGAAAATTATCCAAATAAATACTTCATCATTTTCTAGTTTGAAAATTGAAATTACAAAATATATCTATGGTTTTCATAGTGGGAGTACCGATGACATCTCAGGGTAAAAATTCAATTTGGATTATTATTTATTAACATAATAAATATGCACATTTACAATACATTAAAATTATTACATATATGGATCAACATTCATGTATGTATTTTAAGGTCATAATCAAGATACATAAGGTTCATCTCTCTATTTTATCATTTTATGATATCACTTTCAATTGTAATTTTTTGGAAGGTAATTTGATGTCATTGGTAACTATATTAAATGTTAGTAAATAATTTCATCCTCATTATGAAGGATGGTTTGATAAAAAAACTGAGACATTGGATAAAAATATTTGTGCATTCCATTGGATTTTTATGGGATATAAGATCAGCATCATTATTATTTATAGTGGTCTATTATAATTATAGTATGTGTTCTATTATACAAATGGAAATTTTAAATAATTATATTATATTCAATGTTGAACTATTGTATCTAGGGATGTAGTATATGATTGAATATATATGGGACAATATTTAGTAAAGTAAATGGATTAAAATATATATATACTTTTATAAAAATACAATAATGTCTAAGAATAGGAATAATGATTATATATATAATTAGAGGAAAGGTAATTCCTTGAGGGGATGCGATCATGTTTTTTTAAAATATATACAAGGAAAAGTGTTATGTGTTTTTGTTAGAGGGGAATGTTATGTACTAGGTTCATTAGACCATATGATATCCTATATAATGATGGATCAAATTCTTATTGAGTATCATAGCCTATATGTTTATCCCAACTACATAATGTATTTAATGGTTCGATGATAGGAAATTATATTCCATATTCATCTCATTTTTTGAGAACTTGAGTAGTTTAATTAAAAATGATATATTCATATGTGTAATAGATTAATAATTTTTTTTTACATTTGGGATCATGTATTGCTGAACAAGGTAATTAACTAGGTTGAGTTTTTTTGACGAAGCCATATTGATGATGAAGGAAAACTTGAAATGATAATTAAATGAGTGAAAAGTATCCAAACTTATTTAGATATTGAATAAAATCGAGAAGATTAATTTTATAGAAATGGGAGAATGTGACATCCTAGGTCTGGAGATAATATGTTTTTTCATATTTATTTTTTCCTTGAATAAAATTGTTGATTTCATTATATATATCATATGTAAGAAATATTTTTGTATAAATTTTATATTAGAAGGATAAATTTAATTGATTTAATTTCGTATTATATAATTATTATATGAAAAAAAAATTTAATTTTGAATTTAGTAGCTCAAAATTATCACGGTATGAATTTTTAATAATTTTCTGAAAATGTTAATTTTCTCAACGAATAGTGAAAAATACGAATTTTGTGATCATTTCATTTATTTAATATAAATTTACAATTTAAAAGGTAAAATTATGTTCTGGATATGATTTAAATTAAGAAAATTATTATTTATATATATATCTATCCCCCTTAAATTATTTTTAATAAGATTAAACTATAATTTAGGATATGTTTATTTGTTGGTTTAAAATGGTATTTTTTTCGAATAAAATTTTAATGTACATAGTTTTATCTAAATTTAATTAATTAAAATAATTCATAATTAGGGATTTTATAAATTTATTTTATATATTATATATCATATAATATTAATTTATTATCATTCAATTTTACTTATTATTCAATGCGTTATCATAAAATCACTATTTTCATGAATAATATACTTTGAAAACCTTCTTTATCATTACATCTCTGGGTTTTGTTTTAAATTTAATTATTCTAATCCTATGAATTTTATTTTTTAGAATATATTAAATTATTATAATTAAAGGGTAAAACATGGTGTGTAAATTTTGTTTCATTTTTTGGAAAACAATATTTATCGCTGTGAAAACATGATTTTTAGAAATAAAGGTAAAATAATGTTACATGTTAATAACAAAAGGTAAATGATTAAAATACCATAAAACTACAACAAAAATCTCTAGATGATGTGTTTCATAACCCAATGATTAATTTAAATGATAATTCTTAATATAATTCATTTTAATTAGTGTGGACAAAATGATGTAGTCCTTTAATAATAAATAATAAATATTTATCACATATGTAGAATCTCTACCTTAATCAGGTACGAACCGTTTATTTTATTTTATAGCTATCTAATTAACTAAGTGACTAGGGGCATACGCTTTTGCACCTTGTTGCGGGTCCTAATCAGCCTTTTTATCAATTTAAATAATTGTAGGATTTAAATGAAAAATGTTGTGTCTCTTGTTAGCACAATGTTCGTGTATTTAAATTATTAATAAGAATTGAAATTAGTAATATAGGATTTAGGAAGACTGAAATGAAAAGAATGAAAGGATAATTTTTTTTGAAATAAAATAGAAAGGGATCTTTGGAAAAAATAAATTTAATTAAAAAATGTGGGGATTTCTTTTTTAAATATCTTTATCTTTCCTCCCTTTCCATCATTAATTTTATATTATTTTTTTCATTTATTTCCTTTTTTCATTATCTTTTTTTCCTCGTATTTTTTATGTATTTTATTTTTCTTTCTTTTTTTTCTTACATTTTTTCTCCCCTCTCTTCCTCTCCCTTTCTTCATGTCACACCCCTCCTCTACACTAGGTGGTGCACCAACCAGCAGGCCCTTGTGAAGGTTGTTGCTCATCCATTCGACGTTTGATTCCTTCGCTGTAAGGTCAAATCAAAGCCTTCCAGAGATCTTAAAGTCATCTATGACTACAACATATGGTTCCTAATTGTTTCTCTCCATTTCTCTGTGGTTTATAAAAACACACCACTGTTCCATTAATCGGTTCCTACCGGCTTTGTGAAATCAATCCCAATTTAATTGTTTTAATTTTTTTCCAATTTTTTAGAGCCATATTCATCTTAAATTAAATTTTTTGATTTGTTTCGACAAGGTCGGACACCCCTTGGGTGCACTGACATTTTTAGTGTATTTTTCTCCATTGGTCGGTTATATAAATTTATTAATAGTAGGTATTGCGCAACCCCTTTATATTGTTTTAAATTAAATGAATAAATTATTGAATTGTTGCAACAAGGTCCGACACCCCTTTGGACGTGTTGACATGGTTAGTGTATTTTTATGTTAGCCAGGTTTATATTTAAATTAACTGAAGTTAATGCGCATCACATTTTATAGAAATTAAATTAAAAAAAATATTTTCTTGAACATGAACATAAATTGTTGGATCATTGGTACTTATTTTCTGAACTATTTATTTATTTAAAAGTGCATTATCTGATAATGTTGTTATAATATATTTCATTATTTAGTTACCATGTTGCAATGTTATATTTATACCTGGTGATGCACGGGTGAATCTGGTTAGTTTTCAAGGAGTGATTTTATATGCTGATTATGTCGTATCTGCTGCTATGAAACATTAATAAAATTTAGGGCCAAAAAAAGAAGTAGGGGACCATATTAAGGGCCACACATAGACCCCTCGATCATGACTAGTTACCTCTATGTGCTTTGGGTAGTGTATTTGGATTTTCCAGAGTGAGAATTCCCCAAGATTTCTAATACTTATAAGTGATACGAGTTACAAAAGGTCTCATTGGGATGGATCTGTTGGCAATGTGGCTATGCCAGCCTCGGATAATACTCAACCCCTTTTTTCATGATCGGGATGAACTCGGGGTAAATACATGCCTTGAGAAATACTTGGACTTTTCAAAGATATCCTTTGACGGGCTCGATGGTTTTGGAAACAAATTCACAGATGTTCCACAACGATACCTTCAGGACGATCTCAGACTCAAACTCTCAACTACAACAATAATAATGATACACTAAAGAATTATATTATTTTAATTTGAGTATTTTGAGAATTGAGATATTCTTTTGATATGTGGAAGTTCACCTGGTTGATAATTGACATAGAAACCAAGTTAAAGAAAAATATTGGGGTATACTTATTCCATTTTTTACCTTGATTTCTTGTTTATATATATATATTTGTGTGTTCGTGTATTATTTTGATAGGTACCCTTTCAGACCACCAGCATATACTGAAGCAGGTGACTAGGCATGGGAGGAATTTGGAACCTAGACCAACTTATTTATTTTATTGCACTTCAATTAATTTATCTGAAATGATTATATAGTGGCACAACATATTTATATCATTGAAAGAAATGTAATGGTTTAGACACTATGGGTGCAGGCCTATTGGGAGTTTATCTCACACCCTACATAGGAGTAGTTGAGACCATAGTGGGTTACATGCTAGTAGGTATTGAAAAGGGGAAGCATGTTGCTTCTGATGCATGGTTGTTCAATAATTTATTTTATGGGGAAGTGGACCATACCTTTCACGTGATGCTGCTTCTGCTTTATGCCTTTTATTTTAGTTGACTGTGTGTTTGAGTTCTGTTTTCCAAACTTCCAGTTTAGACATACATCATTTCATGACATCATGTGGGAGATTCTGCAATTTATTATTTTTTTCTTGGATTGTTTATATTGCTTTTCTGGCTGTTTATCAATTTAAATTCATTCATTATTTATTATTTGTCACTATTTATTTCCTCTGTGATATTATCTATTACCAATGATGGCTTAGTCTTCCACACAGACACAAAAAGGTCCCTCGTTGCTAGTCAGTAGCCTCTGGCGTTCAGGAAGATGTGCTTGAGGTTATGTGTCCCATCGGTCTGGCCACTATATTAGAGGTGAGACGTGTCGGGGCGTTACAAAGTGGAATTAGAGGTGTTTTTCCTTTTTTCTTACTGCTTGGTGTAGGTGGAATTCTATGATATGGGGATTTGGGATGTACTCTGTTCTTGGACATAGCTAACCCTTGTATAAGGGAAAACACAAATTCTTAGGTTGGGATTAATGTTATTGATTATTCAAGTTAATGTTGATATGATTTCACCATTGGGTGACTCACTTTTATTGCGTTGTTATTGTGTTGGTATTGTTGAGATAATGGGTTTACCATTGTATCCCCACAATACTAGTGCAATACATAAGTGCTTCATTATAGGAACTATAAGATTTAAATTCCATGCATATTGCCATGCTATATCTTCTTTCAGCATGAATTTGCATGTTTGCATGTGAGTGCTATTTTGACTAGTTTTAAATCTTATGAAATGATGGTCCATTGATTATAAATATCTGATAGTCTGTTTGATGTTATCTTGACATAACCGAGGAGTGGATTGTAAGAATTTTTTAGTAATCATTTTGAGTTGTCTCTTCCATATCGAAAACCAGGCCTTGAGGTGGGTTGAATATTTTTTAGTGTTCGGAGGCTGGCTATGTAGCTAACCTATTTTGTGCCATACTTGTTTCTATCACATTCTTTACTCCTAGTCAAAAGGTTTGTCTTTGTCTGTTGTAGAAAAATTCTGTCGTGACATCTTCGTGATGTGCCTTCGGAGAGTGGCAATGAGGGAATTCCTGATATGGTAGGTCCTGAACCACCAGTGGTACCTATCATAGACCCTATTGTGGCACAACATTCTGTTGATCTTCTGAGGGACAGTGATGCCCAGTTCAGGGATAGTCTGCACTTGTTTAGGCTGTCATTTCTAAAAATCCCCAGACCTGCCCCATCTATAGAAAACATTACATGGGACATTCTGATGTAGAACCCTACCTCCTTCTTGGGGAGTGGTGGTCCTCATGTAGCAGAGTCGTGAATGGAAGATATAAGGACTATCTTAGACCACCTTGAGATGCTTCTAGAGAAAAGGGTCAAGCATGTAGTCTACATGCTCCGTGACACTACCTAGCGATGGAGGGATGTTGTTTCTCAGGTTGAGAAGACCAGTGACATGGCTTTGGCCGACTTACAAGCAGCCTTCTATGACCAATTGTTCCCATAGACTTTGAGAGATGAATGTTTGGGGGGAGTTCAGACATCTTTAGCAGGGATTTAAGACTATGATAGAGTATTTTACTCTTTTCACGGTACTTCAGTGTTTATCCCTATATCTGACTGGCGATGTGAAGTCTAATGCGAGGTGTTTGGAGGACAGACTTGAGTATACTATCTGCTCACATGTGAACGTCTTCCATTTGACCATTGTTCTAGAGACCATGAACCTAGATCTAATCTCATAGTAAAATTTCAGGTAAGCCGAACTAGTGATCCAGGGCGGTTCAGTTCTGTGATAGGGTGATGACTTTTCTGGCAGTAGGAAATTCCATTTTGAAATTTCACGTGGGGGAAATCCTAGCCAAACAACATGTCAAGATTTCTATTTCACATGTACTCAATGTGGTATGGATGGTTATAAGAAGTCAAAGGGCACGAGGGATCCCAAGGAGTGCTGAGATTGTGGAAGGATGGGTCAGCTTTAACATTTTTGTCGTTCCTTCCCTTCAGCATCTAGTGGTAGAGGATCCGCACCTACACCTCCGTTAGGTATTTAATCTATGACTCCAGAGCATGCAAGAAGTTATTTTTCCACCGGTCGGTCAGGCAGAATTCATAGTGGAGGTCGTGGTCAAGGAAATCATGTTCCATATTATCACAATTAGCAGAGTGGACCTACCCCGGATAACCAGGCATCATATTAGGGTTGTTGATTAGGTGTCATCTATGGAGAGCAATTATCAATAGTGGAGCAGAGTGAAAGACAATATACAGTGAGAGGTACTATACTAGTGGCATCTACCTTTTTTTCTTCTTTTTCTAATACCAGTGCACGACACTCCTTTATTTATATTACTATTGTTGAGAGTCTTGGTTTTCCAATTGAGTATCATTGTGGTGTTGGGTCTCTCAACACTCTGCTTGGGTTCAGGGAAGAGGGTATACACCAGTGCGAAGAGTGCCCCCACAAGATATGTGGGTTCCATTTTGTTTGGAATTTCTATATCCTCGATATGTCTGGCATCAATGTCATTTTTTCTAAGAGCTGGCTCGCTCTTTATCATGCTCAAGGGGACTACTATCACAGTCATGTGTCCTTTACATCCCCTAAGGGTAACACATATCTTCAAAAAGGAGAATGGGATATGCAAGTAGACCGAGCTAAACCCAAATATGATGGGTTGGTGAAAGTGACTACTCAGTTGGCATGCCTCTTCATTAGCAATCAGCGAACGCAACTAGTTGAATTCCCTCCAGTGGTGGATCGTATCAGGGAAATTTTACCTGATGATTTATTTTTCTTACATCCTATGAGAGACGCAGAGTTCACTATCGAGCTCTAATAAGGTGTGGAACCAGTGTCTTTTCCTCATTATATGATGTCACCAACAGAGATAAATGAACTAAAAAATAATCTTGAAGACTATACGGTTAAGGGTTTCATCAGACCTAGCACATCATCGTGGGTTTCACCTATCCTTTTTTCAAAGATGGGAGATGGTACCTTTGGGTTATACATGGATTATCATCAACTTAACCAACTCACAGAAAAGAATTGATATCCATTTAATTATATAAATGATATCTTTGACTAGTTAAGAGGAGAAACTGTTTACTCCAAGATTGATCTATGGTCAGGATATCTCCAGGCGTGTGTGTGACCATCTAACATACCACATATGACATTATGAAGTATTTACAGTTTGTACAAGTATCTGGTTATGCCATTCGGCCTCATGAATTCACCAATAATATTCATGGATCTGATGATACAGGTTTTTCAACCGTATCTTGATTCCTTTGTAGTAGTCTTCATGGATGAATTCTCAGTGTATTCATGTTATATCCATGACCATACAACCCATATTGATATCGTTCAGTATACACTGAGAGAGAATCAACTATACTCTAAGATCAGTAAATTCCACTTCTAGATTGATAAGGTATACTTCTTGGGTCATATTATATCTAAAGAATGTGTATCAGTTAACCCAGAAAAGGTGAACACCATGGATTCATGGGAGCATGCCAATAGTGTCTTCGACATCCGCAGTTTCATGGGGCTTGTTGGCTATTACATGCCTTTCATTATGGATTTATTCCACTTAATAGTAGCTCTTACGACCACGACTAAGAAATTTTTATTGTTCATCTGGTAAGAATCTTGTGAAAATAATTTATAGGAATTGAAATGATGACTAACCTCATCCATGATCCTAATTCTTCCTAAACCTGGTAAGAGAAATACAGTTTATTGTGATGCTTCAGGAATCTGTTTGGGTACAGTGTTGATGTAGGGTGATCGAGTCGTGGCTTATAGATCCCACCAGCTGAGACCTCACGAACAGAGCTGTCCCACCAATGAACTTGATGTTTTTAGTTGTTGTTAATGCTCTACTCTGTTGGAGACAATCTGTTTTGGGTAACATATTATTTGTTTACACAGATCACAAAAGATTATAACATATCTCCACTCTACAACACTTGTGTTTAAGGCAATGAAGTTGGGTTTAATACTTGCAGTCATTTGACATTGAGGTTTCTTATACCCCCAGTAAGGGTATTCCAATAGCGAATTCTTTAATCCGCAAAACCCAGAAATTGGCCGTGCAGGTAGCCAACAGTCAGTGGCAGATAATGGCCTTGTTATCAGAGATGCATTTGGGGGATCTAAAGTTGAGTGGAAAACTGGTTCCAACAGCTCTCACATGGATTTCCTCTCTTCTAGAGAAAGTCTACATGCAACAGTTTACTGATCGTGATGGTAACATTTTGAGGGAAAGCGTTACAAGAGGGAACCCACCTCCTAGTTGTGCTGTTGATTGTAGTGAAACTCACTTTTACTATGGCTGCATATGAGTGCCTTCAGGTAAATGGGAGGAGATGATGAAGGAATATCACACCTCTGTTTGGGTAGTTCATCCTGGCATGACCAATATGTATAGAGACATGTGTCAAAAGTATTGGTGGCCTGGTATGAAAAAAAGATAGTAGGTTTCATTACTCGGTGCTCCACTTGCCAACAGGTGAAGGCAGAGCACCAGCGACCAGCTGGACTCTTACAGCCTCTATCAATTTTTGAATGGAAGTGGAGTGACATCACCATGGATTTCATTATATTCCTTACAAAATATCTTAGAAGAAGCGACAGAGTATGGGTGGTTGTTGAAAGGTTAACCAAGGTTTCACACTTCTTGGCTATCCAAGAGACCTTAAGGATTGATGAGTTGGGAAGGTTGTATATCAGAGAGGTTGTGAGACTTCATGGTGTACCACATTCTATTGTCTAAGATAGGGATACCAGCTTTTCTTATCACTTATATAAATGGATGTAAAAGGAACTGGGCTCATAGGTACTTCTGAGTACTTCATATCACCCTCAGACCGATGGACAATCCGAGAGAATTATATGAGTGATAGAGTGTATGTTACAAGCATGTATCCATGATTTGGTGGTTTTGGGGAGATGTATTTTCCTATTATTGAGTTTAACTATAATAACTGCTCATATGAGACAATTAAAATGGATCCATATGAGGCAATCTATGGTAAACTGTGTTGTTTGCCTTTATGCTGGCTCGAAATAGGTGAGGCAGCTCTGTTTGGTCCTCATCTCGTTGAGGAGACATTTGAGAAATTTCAGCTTATTCAGAAGAATATGACTAATGCTCAGTCCAAACAAAAGTCTGATACCAATCGTCGCTACAGACCTTTGGAGTTTGAGGTGAGACATCATGTTTTTCTGCATGTTTCTCCGAGATTGGGTCACTGGTAGATCAGAAGGTATGGTAACTTATCACCGATATACGTCAGGCCGCTCATGATAGTGGAGGGAGTTGGGACAATTTCCTATGCTTACTACTATCTCAAAGATACCATTCCATGCACGACATTTTCAATGTATCTCATCTCCAATAATATCATCCAGATCTATCTCATTGTTTTGACCCTGACGACATCGAGCAAGACACTAATGCCTCCTTTGTGGAGCATCCGATCTGTATCATCGACTGAAGCATGAATGTCCTCTGAGAAAAATTCAGTCCCTTTAGTCTGAGTGTTTTGGAAACACGAACGCGGTCAGGATGACACATAGGAGTGAGAGACATATGTACATGCATAGTTGCCGAAACATTTCTCTAGAGACATTCCACTACACTCAGAATAGAAAGTAAGGGACGAGTTGGCTTAAAGAGGTGAGGTTGTATTATCCAGGCCTTAATCTAGTACAAAATGTTTTTTATTGAAGTCTAATTAATTATGTGGCCCAGGTTGCGTGAAGGCGCACCTCATTGTAGATCCCAAGTCGTATTTTTATTAATTTAAATAACTATAGGTTTTTAATGAAAATTTGTATTCCGATCATTAGTGCGGTGTTCGGGTTTTTAAATAATTAATTAATAACTAAAATGAGTATTAGAGATATAAGGAAGACATAAAAGAATGTAATAAATGATAAAAAGTAATTTTGAAATAATATAGAAATGGGGCTATGGGAAAAATAAAAATAATTAAAAAAAATCGGCGGATGTCCATTTTTAATTATTTTTAACTTTTATCCCTTTCCATGCATTTATTTTATTTTATTCATATATTATATTTCCTTCATTACTTATCCATTTTTTCACTTACTTTTACTTCATTTTTCCTTTTAATTCCTTCCTTTTTTTCTCACATTTCATCCTCTCCCTTAACTCACGCCGCACCCCACCTCCCCCCTTGGTGGTGCACCAACCAGCCGGTCCTTCGGATGGCCTCTATTCCTCCATCTGACATCTGATTCCTTCACTATTAGGTCAAATAAAACCCTACCGTAGATCATAGAGTCATATATGACTGCAAGGTAGGGTTCCTACATTCGTTCCATCAATTTCACCATAGTTTATAAAAAACATTGTTGTGTCGTTAGACAGTGCCTACCGGCTTTGTGAAATCTTAACCAATATAATTTTATAAATTGTTTTCCCTAGTTTCTGCAGCCTCAGTCATCATACATTTAATTCATTGATCTGTTTCAACAAGGTAGGACACCCCAAGGGCGTGCCAGCATTTTCAATGTATTTTTTTCCAATGGCCAGATATATAAATTAATTAACTATAGGTTTTGTGCAACCAATTTATATTTTTTAATTTTAATTAATAATTTTTTTAATTGTTTCAACGAGGTAGGACACCCCTTTGGGTGTTCCAACAAGGTCGGTGTATTTTTTTTTGTTGGGTTTATATTTTAGTTAACTATAGGTAATGCAAAACCCTATTTATTGAAATTAAATTAAATAAATAGTATCCTGAAAATAAAATTAAATTGTTCGATCATTGGTACTTGTTTACTGAAATGTTTATTTATTTAATTGTGAATTATCTGCTAATGCTGATACGATACACTTCCTTATTTATTTTCCATGTTGTAAAGTTAAATTTATACCTTGTGATGCACGGTTGTATCTGGTTAGTTTTCAAGCTGTGAATTAGTATGCCAATTATGTCATATCTGTTGCTGTGAAAACACTAATGAAATTCAGGGTGGGGAAATGAGGTGGGTCCCATATTAAGTGCCTGGCTTAAACCCACCCTTCCTGACTGGTAACCTCTATGTGTTGGGGGGTCAGTGTCATTAGATATGCCAGACCAAGACTTCCATGGGATTTCTAATACTTATGAGTGATTCCGGTTCTAAAAGGGATCATCAGGACAGATCTATTGGCAATGTGGCTAAGCCAACAGCAGATTATACTTGACCCCTTTTTCGAGATCAGGACATGCTTAGGGTAAAGCCATGCCTTTGGTGATTCTTGGTCTTTAGCAAGATTTCCTTAGACGTGCTCAGTGGTATTTCATAAAAATCGACATATGTTCTATAACGATACCTTTGAGATGGCCTTAGTCTCCAAGTCTCAACTTGAACCATAATAATGATGCACTTAAGTGTTATATTATTTCCATTTGAGTCTATTGATAATTGATATATTCTTATAACATGTGGAAGTAAACCTAGTTGACACTTGACTCAAATTCCATGTTAAAACAAGCATGAGGTATGATTATTCCTTGTTTTACCTTGCATTCTAAGTTATATATATATATATGTGTGTGTGTGTGTGTTCATGCATTTGGTTGGTTGGCACCCTTCTTGAACACCATCATAGGTTGAAGTAGGTGACTAGGCACGGGTGCCTTTTGGAACCTGGGCTAACTAATTTATTTCAATGTAGTTAAATTAATTTAGTGGAAATGATTAAATAGTGGCACGCATCATTTTCATCTTTTCCCAGTATGGAATTGTTTAAAAGGCTAGGGTTCCAGCCCAATGGGATTTTATCTCACACCCTACTCGGGCATCGTTGACACCAGAGTAGATTACATGCTCGCATGTATTGACAAGGGGATGTGTGATGCTTCTAATGATTGATTGTTCTTTACTATTCAGGATGGTGACTGTTGTAGAGGACCGAGCCATACTCGTGGTGCAGCTGCTTCTTTGTGTCTTTTATTATAGTTGAATGTATGTTTGATTTATATTTTCTGTACATCCAGTTTAGACATACATCATGGACTGACATCGTTTGTGATCTTCCAAACTATTATTTTTGAGATGGATTTTGTATTTTTCTTATGTTGAAGTTTATTCATTTATATGGTTCCACTATTTTTTATTTGTCGTTGTTTATTTCTATTGTGATATTATCTATTATCTAAGGGGAATAGTCTCCCCCACAAATACAAAAAGGGGCCTCACTTCTAGTTGGCATCCTCTGGCATTCAGGGAGATGAGGATGAGGTTATGTTACCCACCAGTCCAACCACCGTCTTACAGGTGAGCTGGATCGTGATGTTACAAAATAAAACCCCACATATTCAAGTATAAATACAAATACTCACCACCACCATTATCCAAAAAATACATTATTCTGATAACATAGCCATCAAATTTTTTACCACCATGATCATCCCATTTTGTATTGCAGATGTTATCATGAAATTACCAATTCAAATATCCATAAGGGGTACTTTAAAGAGGTGATATTAAATAAGTATCTATCTCAAACCCCCACTATTAATTTATTTTATTCTTCTATCTTCAACCCACGTCATCAATCAATCAAATATTAATATATCAATTAACATTTTTTTATTTTAAAGTTTATGATAATGATCCTTTTGAAAGGAAGATTCATTTTTCATGGTATGAATATATGTTTTTACAATAATTATTTTTTGCATTTTAATTGGACTAACAATTTCATTTTTCCTCTTCCAACCTGAGATTTGTTTCATACCATTGTATTAAAAAGTATTGAACATGATTTAATGGGGAATAAATACATGAATTAGGTCCAAGTGAAAATAATGATAAACTTATATGAAGATAGAACATGTTACGTTTTAAAATATTTTAATGGAGGAAAAGAATATTTAATATAAGTGTCCTATAGTAATTTATGTGTTTATCAGGTATGATATATTTTTAATTATCTAAAACTATAATAAAAAGAATATAGATTGTTAAAATGAAATCTAAAATATGAAATTAAATTTATATTTAAGTTTTAAGTTTGATTCATTACACACAATGAAAAAATTCTATAAATTTATTATTATATTCACAAAAAAAATTGATGGAAATATAGTTTAAAAAAATAATATTGAAAAAATATTTTTTTTAAGATCCTCATAATTTTTCAATAAATTTTTATTGATTATAAAAATACATATATTTATTATATACATTGGATACATCAATACATACCCTTAAATTACACCACTATGTTATAATAGTCATTATTTTATGGAGTTCATTAATGTTTTGTGTTATGTGTTTGATACACTATTAATAATATAGTTATTTTTAAATAATAGTGAAAAAACGTATCTAATCACATAGGGTTTCCAATCTAAGTGTCACACAAATATACAAATGGGATTTTGATACCTTATTTTTGGGGTTATCACCTCTTAATATTCCACCCAAAATATAATCTATAGGAATCATTCATCAATATAATCCTACCATGTTAGAAGATTGATTTCATGAAATGTGTTATCATTTTTAGTGATATCGGATATAGAACATTGGTGGTTTATTATGAAGCCTCACTTGTTTAATATGTTTCGTTTTCCTCATAAATTCCGAGAATTTTCATTGTATTGATTATTTTTTATATCATGAATTAATATATTTTGTTTATGTATGAATATATGAACAAATCATTGAAATCTAGATTCCTAACCAAATATATATATTCTAAATTTATTAATGTGTAAATCTATATAAAACATATATTTTTATTATATATAAAAATTAAATGTATAATTTATTCATAGAAACCTAAATGAACCATTAGAATAATGTATATTCCATTTTCATTGTATTTTTTTGAATAATAGTAATATTGTAATTACTACATGAACAATACTTGGGTAAAAAAATTCCAACCCCACTATTCTAAAATGTTGAATATGAATCCATTAGAGTGGAATGTCTAACCCAGTTCCACTCCAACCCAAAAGATAAATAGAAAATATATTTCAACGAATCAAGACTTCAAATCATAATTTATATGATCTATATTCCACAACAAAATTCAAGCTAATAGATTTTTTTTCCAACAAAATTCAATGTTGATTAAATCTAGATCCAAGTTTTACTAATTGTTTGTATTGAAAAATAAATATTTTATGTAATAAATATCATAAATTAAATAACTAATTATATTAAAAATTAATAAATAATTAATAATCCTAAATACTCTAATAGAATAAAAAATTCTGTAGACATTGTAGTTATTTTCCAAATTCGGTTATTTAATATAAACATTTAGTATTTAATTTATTTGTACCAATATCCATTTTACATATCTGAACAATTATAATATAATAATTAATTTTTTATTATTTTATACTTTTACTAAATTAAATGATACATAGAGGGTGTTATATGTCATATTATGTGATTTGGATCAGAAATAAAAAACATAAATACCATTTTAATTTTTACAAATAATAAAATAATCCAATATATGGGGAATAATACATGTATGTTTAAATTTTTTAAACTGGAAAATCCTTACTTATGGGCTCACCCATATGTATGTGTCTTTATCAAAAAAAAAGAAAAAATCTCGTCGTGTATGACCATTATGTATGGGATACTCATATCATATCACATGCATCTTATATTAAGTATGACTTGTTGATAATTTATAACTCAACCCTAGTCATATACATATACTATGTAGTATCATATCATATAATACAATATAGAACAAAAACCTAGATTCAGTATGTGTTATACCTTACAATATACAATAGTCTTTCCCTTTAAATTTCAAAAAAAAATTATGATAAAATAATCTTAATGTGTTGTGATGAAATCAAATAAATTAAATCATTTCACATCATAAAATATGATTTAAATCATCAAAAATTATGATTCATATGTTCTTAATAAATTAATAATAATAACATATAATTCTATTAGTGAAATTGGATAAAATCACACTATAACATTCTAGTGGGATAATCATTTGATCACTGTATCCTATAAAACCTATTTGAGACACACAACATATCATATATAGATAAATAATTTTATATAAGATTATAAAAAAACAATTTATGGATGAAAAAATAAATCACCATCAAACATGTTAGACATCATTTTCTATGATCATTGTGTGACAACCAAATGATTCTCACCTCCACAAATTGTATGTAGAATGATGGGATCCTCATACATCTTGTGGGGATCCATGATCTCTAATGTGAGATTAATCACTCTATATGAAATGATAAATATTGAATGTATAGTTTGAAAACATTTAATATTCTTTGAAAGTTTCATAAAACACCCACAAGAAAATTATATATATTTCTATAGGCTCTATGCAATCAAAAAATGATGATGTAAAGAAAAATATATAACAAGATAGCACATATTGATTAGGATAATAAATATAATTTTGGAAATTAATAATTAAAATATAATTTAAAATGTTTTTTTTTGGCAAAAATCAATCAAACTATAGATTATTGACCAAAGTTAATATATATGGAAGTCTGTATTCATGAAATATAGTTGACTTCCATCCCAAAAGTAAACCACTCACTAATATTAAATATTATTGTAGTGTCATAAGTCATATAATAATATATTCATTTCATACTCATGGATATTGACTACATGTATATCACAGTCTCTATTTCAAGGCATATCAGAAAATATGATGTCCTTAATTTCATTTATTTCAAATAATGAAGATTTAGAATCCTCTGTGTAATATTCATGAATTTATATGTTTTTCTTATTCCTAAAAGGTAATATAAGATGAATTTTTCTTTACTTTTATCTCATAAAAATAAAAAATGTATATATATTAGGCATTTTTCAATGGTTTTTTGACCTAATAATTATTTATTTATGTCTTTATGATCATTTAATGACCATAACTCGATGAACTCTAATTCAGTGTCTACTATAATACATTTTCACAAGATACAATGTGTCACGTCACAAGGGACTGAATATTTTTATAATCGTGATATACTATATATATACATTTTAATTTTACAAATATATGACAACCTGAAATATAAAATTATTTCATTGAGAAAATGATTATTCATTATAGTTTATCTTTACATATCATTCAAAAGACACACCCCTTTTTCATAGGGAATATAAAATAAAACAATGGGGTGAGATCATGAAATTTTCAGGGTAAGTGTACAAAAACAATTAATCATAAATATGTAATCATACTAAATTTTGAAAAGTAAATAACCCTATATATTACATTTAATCAATAAAATGAACATAATATGTTATAAAAATTATGACTATATAATCCAATATAAATAATCACATAAGTTTGACTCATATACATTGATATAAAAACAACTCAAATGATCAAATATAATGGAATTATCTCATAATAAACAAATACATAATGCAATACATATGAATCTATCAAGTACATTCTCAAGATAATTTAAATTTTTGGGTAAAAACCCATCTAAAATAAAAATTTCAGTTTATACATAGAAATAAATTGAATGGTAATAAAATTACACATATATAGTAAATGTTACCATAAAAATTAAAATGAATTAATTTGTATTTTTTCGTACATTATATAGACAATAGATTATATTTAAAATTAATGTTTTTTTTTCATTGGTGAATAGAAATAAATAAATTCATTATTTACATTATTAAAGTAAACAACATTCTAAAAATTAAATTATATTAAGAAAATAATTCCATATTTAATTTTAAAAAAAATTCATTGAAAATAAAAATTTAAAAAAAGTTAAATATGATTTAAATAATGTAGATGTCATGATTTCAGAATATTCTGTTCATTTCAGATACATTAAAATAATTATTCTTTTCAAATTTCTCAGTGAAATCAAAATAGGTCTTGTCTTAAAGATCATGTGAATATTTTGGTAATGAAATTAAATAAAAATTTGTAATTAGTAAAATACTAATTAATAAAAAATTTTAAAACATAACATAATATTTGAAGGAATTTTTATAAAACATTGATTTTGATGAAATGGGTTTTTGATCCAACAAACCAATAAATTTTGATTCGCTAAAAAACAATCAATAATATTTTCTAGAAATGAGTCAATTTTTTTAATATTATAATAATATGATAATTAATAAATATAGAAAAAATAGATTTATTTGGTGATGAATGTGTCAAATAATAACCCCAATTGCGACATACACATAAACTATCCATAATAATAACGATATTGTGAAATTAAATCATACAAAATTTCAACATATAAATCATATTATGCATGAAATAAAAAAGATAAAATTTAAATTTAAATAACATAAGTTGAAATATATTTATGATATAAAATATAAAAATTGGATTTGTAAACAACAAATAGATGAATAATTGGTGAATATGGTGTATGGCTCATGGTGGATGAACTGATATAGGAAATGAGTAACATAGTTTCGACTTCCTTTGAATATATATGAACCCATTTAATATTTGATAGAAATAAAATATAAATATATTAATAAAAATTTTATCGAAATTTATTTCCATGTATGATTTACTTATTTACCTTAATAACCCATTTATAAACAATTCATTGTTAAAATCACTTGTTTGAGTGATAATTACTTCATTTTTCATGTATCATTTTTAGATCGTAAATATTTGTTATTTTAATTAAATAACTGGTATATCATCTATATAATCATACAAATGATATAAATATCATATATATAATCACTATATACGTATTTACAGTAATCCATAATTTTTAAAGATAATAACATATTACATCGCTCATAGAGATTGTATGTCATACGTAAACATGAACATTTTTCCATTTTCACATAATATTGAAAACATATATAAATAAAAATTTATCTATAATGAATCAATATAATGTCATATATAGAACTAATATTAATAAAGAAGTCCTTATTTATATCAAATGAAGAAATAAAATAAAAAAATAACATCTCTACATGGATGATTTAGTCTTCACATATGTGTGTGAAACATTATAATTTTTAAAAAATGTAAGTTAAGATTATAGATGTTATATTATATTTATTAATGTATTTTTATATAATAGATATCACAATTATTACTTATGATTTACCTTACAAACTTTCATGTAATGAGTATGTGAATAACAAATAACACATCTTAACATATCAGTTGTCCTCCATTTAGATGATAAACGTTGTGTTATCCCCCATAGAATAGAAGATAAGAATTTAAATATAATATGATAATTTAAAAAGTATAATAATTTTATAAATATCATATTTATGTGTTATAATTCAAATTAAATCCATCCTTGAATGGAGGTGATTGAAAAAAGTAGATTATTTCATGTAGAGGTAGTATACCCTACATCAGATTGAAGCATTAATTTCCAAGTTGATAGAAGTGTAGTTTTATATTAGTTAATAAATTAATATAATAACTTAAAATTAAATAATTTTTAAAATTTTTGTTATATTAATATAGTTTAATAATATTATAGTTATTTATAAGAATATATTAAATAAAGAGCCTTTTATGAAAACATTATCTCTTTTTTTGGTAACCTTTTTAGGACTAGAAGTATTCCATTAATGATAGGAAATATGATCTAAAAAATCTAGTAAGATTTATATAATGATTAATAGAATAGATTTGTGTAGGTGTTCAAAATACTAATAATTTCTGGAAATGTTAATAAGGGCGGAGACGGTGTTTCCATTTATATGTGGAGAATAAAACACAAATTATATTGTTTAAAGTAATCAATATCACTAAATTTTTTATCATGATAACAAACTAAAAAAGAGACATTATGCCACTATTGAGGTTATAGGGTAAAAATATGTCTTGATAAATTGGATGTGGAAAGGTTTTATTTCATTTAGAAACATTATATTCATAGTTTTACACCATATAACCCATTTATACATTAACTGTTTAATTAAAGTTTATTTAATTTAAAATTCATAATTGTAAATAATTTAATTGAAATAATTACATTATATATATGTTATTATATTTCTAAACATTTAGTCTATTTTCCGCAATTTAATACACTTATTTTCTAGTTTCCAATTTAAAAGTACACACATAAATGAGAATAAAAATATGGGTTCTAAAGAGAATATTTTCATTGGAATGGATTCTTTAATATTAAAATACAATATTAATTGCTTAATGTTATCAAAATTTGATTAATATTAATATATATTAAATAAAATGTCAAAAAAATATGTATAATATTAAAAGGTAAATATTTTATTTCAAAAGGAAACTTTCAATAATAATCTGTATTTTTTACTATATATAAAAAATGAATATTTTCAGAAATACAAAATAAAATCACCCATAGATATTGTTTGAATATATATTTAATAATATATGTTTTTTCCAAAAATAAATGGTACAATATTAGAAAATTTCATTTCAAATTATGTGTGCAATTTATGGATTAAACCCCCTTTTTGAAAAATAATGTTTTTATAAAAACATTTCTATCTCTTTTCAATTGTTATTAATTTATTTGTAATTGATAGATAACCATTGAATTTTTTAAAAACATATTTTAACTATATAATACTATTAATTTAGTAATTATTATTAATTCTCCATTATTTTATGGTCTAATTTATAATTGTCATGTTTGACTGAAATATTTTCTTAATGTATTGGGTTTCATTCAAACATGGTGTCTTTTGCACGGAACTAATTAAAATGGATTGATTTATTTTATTATAAAATACATTATAAATTATATGGGTGATAAATACTTGTAAAATATTTGTGTTTCCAGTTGTATATTATCACATATGTGATGTATTTTTATTAAAGAACTTTATGTTACATTCTACCCCATTAAATTTTTTTTACCATCACAATTTAATCATGGCTTCAATAATCAATGGTTTGAAATTTCTTTGTATCCATAATTAAATCTTGCTTCATGTGAATTGTTAATGAAATGTACTCTTAGTATGCGAGAAAATTATTCCTTAAGGATATCGTGAAAAATATTATTACTATATTTCTATATTGGATAACATATATAGAATGTGATGAAGTAGAAATGAATGAAAAGAATATCGCTGAAATACTGGTGGTGGTGATTGAGGCCATTTACAAAAAAAAAATTATCCATGTTACAACCCCTATTCATACACTCTTTAATGTGGTTGAAATTGATTGGTAAAAATAACCGAATCATTTCCGCTTATATAAAAGCGGTTACTAACAAGTGGTTGTGGTGTTATATGTATAGTGGGGAGACTATACCACATAGTTTCAAAGATATTATACTCTAAAATAATAATTGAGTAAATAAAAATATTATATATTAGAAAAAAATATAAAATATATAATGAACATAAACAATAAAATCTTAATAATTAATCAAATAAATAATAATGGAAAATGATATATCATATAGAAATTTAACAATATTTCTAGATATATATGATAAAAAATTAAAGGATTGTGTACTCAAAAAATACCAGGTTCCAAAACCAATGTCATTCCGGTCTCAAAAATCCAATCCATCTTAAAAGAAAACTAAAAACATCAATATAAATCTTCTATGTCTAATCATATATCAATATATTCTTCTCATGTTATATATGGGGCTCATATAGTGTGTGAGTATAACCAAGTAGGTCTACATGACCATGTCAATACATAACATGTCTTATAATAATTCAATGAAATATATCAATAAATAGTTTGATAATTATTTAGGTATTTATATTGTTACCACCTAAATATAATTTAATTCCATGTCAGAATACCTCTTACCATGTATCACCACCATGCCAACAAACACCATATATCTATGTTAAATCATTACCTATATTACCACTATGTCTGAAACCAAGACTAAATACACATTGAAATACATGAAACAAAATTTTGTAAAACCTACAATATAAATTTTTAATTATTTTATCTAGGATAATACTGGTATATATCTATTTTAGATTTAGTCTTCTCCAGGCCAAGTACATATGAATTTCATCAGGTATATAAGAAATCCCTGTATATATGAATTTCAGCATGTATCGGGACCAATACTTGTATATATTAATTTCAATATGTATCATTGGGAATATACCACTATATGAAATTTAAAGCATGATTTAGTAGTCATAGCTCACAATATAGGAATTTCTACATGTAAACATAGAAAACTTCCTATATTAGAATTAAAACATAGAAAGTCACAACAAATGTCATAGAAACAGGGATATAACAATACCACATCATTTATAACAATGTTTAATTATGAGAAACAACAATTTTAATTCTATTAAACATTTTATATATCTATTGGTCATAAAATAACAAAAAACTAGTCATTTATATTATTACGAAAATACATGGCGAGTGTATACTATTAATTCTAGAAAAAAACATGTCATTTTGAAAAAACTTTAATCTAATAATTAATGCATTTATAATAATTTATTTTCAAACCTCGAAAAACAATTCATTTTTTATTTCATACAAATTGTGTACCTATATCACTCCATATAATTGTTCAATGAAATGTGTCATGAAGACCATATATAGGGTGTAATAAATTTACACAATATGAAATTATTTTATAGAAATACTTCTGCCACCTTTCCCCTACATAAGGTTCCAAACCACTCAACGACCATCCATACATGGAAAACCACTCCTAAACCATATAAAAATATTATACTTAGACTATATTAAAGAAAACCACATACACACCAATTCATTTAGTTATTCTACCCAAAAAAATGATCTTGATCTCAAAATATATCCTGAATAGAATGCATAAAATAAAATACTCAATGGGAGACATAACTGGAAAAATACATGTTCTTACATTCCACCCACCAAATATCATCTCATCTGAGAGATACTCTATGAATCATTGTGGGGTCTCTATGAACATGTCTATCCACTATGATAACATATAAAATTCTTTATTCCTGGACCCCTAGCAAACATCCCTATAATGCCATATTTTTTTGTAACAAGGAAATAATCCAACCCTATAGATTATTCTCATCGTGGTCATTAAATTGTATCAGATTATCCTAAAAGAAAGAATCAACACTAAGAATAATGTATTTTATGTCTATAATGTGATTTTCATCTAGATAATTTCATTTCTGTTTCTATACATGAATCAGATCATGCATGTAACTGTATCAATGTGGATGGTCTATTATATTCACCACTGGACCGTTGCTTTTCACTATCTCTAATGTCTTGACAAACATATTTGGTGGATTTACATACATTCCGATAATGAGTTTCCCAATTTAGGGAGACACATGATGTAAAAGTTTATGGACAACAATGAACTCTAGAGGTTGTCTTAGATTTCTAATAATATTATGTCTTCCTATTTTTTGTTTCCAATAATCACCTCTTGACCAACATATCTTACTCATATGTTTCTTATAATAGGCTATGACCAATAATCCCTCACTTACCTACATCAAACCCATAGAGACACAAACAAAGTGACCTACTATAAATGGCCACAAAATATTGCATATAAATATATATATGTATGTTGTTATTAAATGATAAATCCAAGATATCCGTTTTTGTTTCTCTAGGAACAACACAAATCTTTGTCATAGACTGGCATTATATCCTAAAAAACCAAAATAGACATCTCATATTTACTAATATTCTCCATATCATAAACCATAACAAATAGAATCTATGATCTATGATCCAGTATCCTTACAAATAAAATTATATATTGATGATGTTATATTAGTAAATATGTCTAAATCAATAATACTTATGCAATGTGGCACCGAACTACTTCACACGCATAATTACAACCCAAATCATCAACCATTAATGTATCATTAATTGGAAACAAATGGGGTACCGTCAGAAATTGATCTAAAATCACATATAAAACATCATTATTAAACATTTTCATAGTTTTTGGTAACTGAAAATCCATTGTTAAATCATCCTATTTCTACTCAATAATATAAAAATGATGCAAAAGACTAGGTGGCCTATGATTATATAATTTCACATGCTAACATGCGAGACATTATTTCCACAAATCATTCCACCTCCTTATTCATTCATGATTACTCGTATATTCTATTGATATCATGGTACTTAATTTTCAAAATAGGATCAAAATACCATATAGAATAAGGAAATCTAATTATTCTTTATCATGTAAAAACAATCATTATAACTGATATTTAAGTTAGTGCTACTCATAATTATGACTCTAGAACATCCATATGCTTCTTTAAAAATACATAAATTATCATCCAATCATTATAAGCCTCTCACACTACCTATCCCTACGTATTTTACCTCATGGATTTTGAAATGATGTTTCCCTTGACTAAAGTATAATCTAACTTCGTGTTTATAGATTCCAGGTACATGAACCATCTCTACATCCAAAGGTAATGGTGTAACTAAGAAAATATATGCATGTGGCTCTTTTGGAATGTGTATACTAAAACCCCCTCACATGTTATATAATTATTCTATAATATTAAGTCATGTACCACTAATTCTGACATAAAATCATTAGTTTTAGAATTACTATAATGTGATCTAAACAATCTGGAGTCATAAGAAACTAATCAATATTTCTGTAAATAAAGTGCTCCAAATTCAACTCTTGATGCAACATAATACATGGAATATGTTTTACTCACCACATGTATAGTGAGGATAAGTGTGATTTCGTATTAAATTTTTCTTCCTGGAAGAGTATTTCACAACCATTTCTATAAAAAATATCAATACAACTTCGGAAAGTACAAACATTAGTTCTTACATATGAGATAAATACTAGATGAAGCATTTCTAAGAATCTGCTAAACCCAGAATGCATAGAATTTAGATGATATTTTTGGGCTTCTCACTTTATATAACATCTTCCACAATATCTGGTCCCACTAAAAAAATTTCTACTGATATTACATGTCCCATGTATTGTAAATTATCTATCCATAAACTCTATTATGTTTGATGGTCTTAATGATCATTCTCTATTAAAGTAATTTTGATGATTAAAAGATGTTGGGATGACCGTCTATTGAATAAGAGTAAAACAATATTTCATTAACAAAAATAAATACAATCATTTAGAGAAAAGGTTGATGTATTTGATTAATCATGTCCTACAATATCGTTCATGTGTTTTTCAAACCAGAAAACATCAGTGTGAACACATATAAGACATACCATCTTCTTAAATCATTCCAATGTATTTATAATGGTACCACCCTAATAATATGGTATACAGATTTCAAGTAGATCTTGAAAATATATTAGAACATCCAGGCTGATTGACTGAATTTTTGATGTGTAGTAGAGGATACTGATTGTTGACCCTCATCAATATCAATCTATAATAGTCCATGCAGAATCATAAAGACACATCATCGATTGGGTATAGGAGAACTATAGAAACCCAAGGAGATATACTATTCCATATGAACACATTATTTTCTGAAAATGTTACTATAAATTTAACTCTCAATGCTCTATTGGAGGAATCCTATAATGCGGAATATAAATTGGAACTTCTCCCAGAACCAAATCAGTTATACACTCGATCTCTCTCTATGTCAATAATCTATATAACTCTTCTATAAATACACACTAAAAATATTCTTCCTCTAAGGGATAATAATGATGATAAATTCCACCATTATCTAGATAAATAATGGATATATGTGCCATGGGAATGTATTATATGCCAATAAATTGTCTTGTTTGACCATCCCAAATTTCCCACTCACCCACGTGGAAATAACATCCTCTTCAAGACATAGAATGATTACATTCTTCCTGAAACAACTGATGTGATTCTAGTATAGAACTAAATAACTCACACAGATAATCAAATTAAATCATATCCATTTCAGCATGAATAGATATCAAATGAAACACTATTAACCAATCTATAGAGAATATACAATTAAATTTTACACATTTATTGGGTGTAGTCCCAATTGTATGTCAATGGTCAAACAATAATCCAAGATTTCCAAATCCAAATCCAAATTGTTTAAAAAATATAATTGTAAAAAAGGAATGTTAATTCCCTTTATCATTAAAAACTAATGAAAGGGTATCTTATAATAGAAACATACCTTTAATAGTAGATGATCATGTATATAAAATTCCCAACGTAGGTTTTCTAATATGAAACTGAAAATCCCTCTTCCAAGAGCTCCTTCTAAACTTCCATAAACTATTACCTCTACCTAGTATTTACTCCCTTGGTTGAGGTTACACATCCCCTAACTCAACCATATTGTCCTATAGAAGTCCAAAATTCGATGATAAGGGGAGTAGTTATGTCCTTTTCAGATTATTGAATAAGTGGTATTGTAAATATAGTAGTCTACTAATTCATTCCCATAAAAACCCTCTATAGATGGATCAATATTATCAAAATAATGCACTCAAAAGTATGGTATGTTTAGTGCAGTCGTTTTCTCCTATCAGTCAACCCTGACAAAACATAAATGAAACCTGATATCTATATATATTCCCACTACCCCTACTAATCATCCTAGTATTTATGTATTAATATTTTGTTAATTACACTTATTTTATTTAGAATAATTGTACATAGTTTTATCTACTGATATAGCTATACAACTCATTAGGCCTCTCATGGATCCACTTATGTAATGAGATACTAATTTATCACATCAAAAAATGATCATAAATAACACATTCAATTGAATGCTGATCAAATAATGAATATCATCATCAAAATTAAATTCCATAGAAACCTCGTCAGCAATATTAGATAGTGTATAGTGATCATAGTTAGAGAAACAGTTATCATGGACCATCACTAACATGGTCATCAATGTTAGGTTCATGAACTCAAGAGCTATCCCAAACCAAATTATCTCATGTGAGGAATGAAACAAGAAATATACATTGACGTCCTACAATTAAAACGCTTTATAATGACCCAACTTCTCCAAAATGATCCATCGATTATTGGGAGGTCCTTGTTATATATAAGAAGCCAGATTAAACCAGCAATAAAAAATGTGTCTCAAAATTAAATGAAATCATATAGATGAACATGATACCAAGAAATAATTCAAGGGTACCTCTCTTTACAATTAACATAAAAAGATATTACAATTGTAACAATATCTCTAAATCATATTTAAATGTTTGGGAGTGAACTGTGTCTCTTTTAGTCGATCTCATGACCCTCATAAAGCTTTTGAAAAAATCATCATCTATATAATTCTAGAGAATAGTTGGAATCTATGATTAAGATATGTTGTGATATTGTTTATTTCCACATTCATTAAACACAACTCAGAGATGTAGAAGAATCATTTTAAATACAATATAAAAACATTCCTTAAAACACTAACTATAGCAATGTCAACCTCAACATGTGAAAACAAAAAAGAAACAATTCTCATGGTCTCTCTAATCAAGGATTATAAGTGTTTTAGCATGAAAAATTACACTTTCCATTTTTCATAATGATTCGATATCATAGATCATATGTCATATAGAAAACTATATTGAAGATACAATTAATATGTCCCTATTAGGAATAATTCATGTTATTATATAACCTTATATTCCTTTCATAATACACGAATGATAACATTTCACCATTATAGGCCATGAGTATAAATATAATGGTTCATCAACAACATGATATAATATCCTCACACAACATATGAATCAATAATTGTAAAATAACGTCAACTATAATAAGAATACAATATTACTATAAATTTTGTCCCAGAAAACTCAAATTTTCTACCATAAATGGGTTAGCTACCCACATAAACTAGATACTATTATATTCTTGAGAGATCCTCGTATTCATTAATCCTCTCCAAAAAGAATTAAAGAAATATAAAAGAAAAACAATGTTCTTTGATACAAATTTATAACATCCCCTCAACCTAAAATATATCAAATGGATGAAATTTATTGGTTACACAGCCAAATGAATTTCTCCCTATATAAAAGAGGATGTCAAATAGAAGTTGGTGTGCAATATTATTAGTAAAAATCCGACACCCCCAAGTTTCATAGTTAGTATAATGTGAAACAATCCAATATAAAATAAATAAATATTTGAGTAGATAAAATATTGAAAAATATAAAATAAAATAGGAAACCAAACAATAAAATTAGACATGATAATCCTGTAAATGATAAATGAATAATTTAATATCAGGGTAAAATTTATCTAAATATCATGATACAAGTAATATAAAATATAATACAAGAATACTAAAATGTCTCCATTTTAAGAACCCATGTTTGTCCCATCTCTATACTCTGTCCCATTCAATAAGAAAATGAACAACCCGAATTTCCTCTACCCATGTCCAATTTTGAATCTTATTAAATTCTTGGGTATGAAATAAAGGCATGAGTTGTAACATCCCTGGTAAATAAATAATATTAAATTCTAATGTTTATCAATATTTGTGAATAAAATGTTAATACTACTTTAAATGGAATTCTATGCTCGATGGCATACCCAATACGCAACAACGAGTTTCTTTGAAATCTTACGTTGCACACTAATAAATAATAATATTATAATAGTTAACGCCTAGCTGTTGTAATGGAGGGAATGAACCGAAATAACTACAAAATGATTAAATATTTTTGTTTAATATTTTTACATTTATCCAATAAATTCTAGAGGCTTAAAATCTAAATGAATCTAATTTTAAGAATAAATACTCTAATATTTTTAAAAGATTATTTTACCGCCTTTTGATGGAGAACCATTTTTAAATCTATCTTTTGACAATTTTATAAGCTATAATTGTAAAAATAAAATTATTCTTTATTATTGGGACATTGAAATTTACTTTGGATAAATTTCTGTTATTTTTCTGAAAATGTTCATTTTTTAATGAATAGTGAAAAGTGTTGTATTTTAATTCAAAACCACTTTTTGATCTAATTTATTTATATAGTTATATTATCTTTTTAATTTTACATAACGTGAATTTGGAATATATTTTTACCATTTAATCCAATGTTGGTTATTGTAATTAATATCACTTTAAGATTGGACATAAACGAGTGTCAAACTTTTGATAGATATTGTTTCCTAAAAAACGCTATTTGTTCTGAAAATGGGAATTAATTATTAAATTAAATATTTTAACTTATATGTTTTCAATTTTGTAAAATGGACATCATTTTTGAATTCAGAATATCAAATATAGCTTAGGGTGAAGTTTTGGTATTTTTCTGAAAAACATCAAGTTTTGATGAATAGTGAAACCACTAAGTGGTACTTAAAAAAACGGATTTTTCGTTTAAATAATATTTTACCACCACTGTGTTTTGAATTTCAAAAATCCGACATTCATGGTTGTCATTAGGATGTAAAATGTGGTTCAATGGGATTAAAATAAATTTTTTTGGTGAATAGTAACTTTTATGTTTTTAATCGCTATTACAGGTAATTAGTGTAGTTTAAGGTAAAAATAATGTTTTAATATTATGAAATGACCTTG
Organism: Viscum album; assembly: GCA_963277665.1. Lineage (NCBI taxonomy): Eukaryota > Viridiplantae > Streptophyta > Magnoliopsida > Santalales > Viscaceae > Viscum > Viscum album. The sequence continues at coordinate 1,614,472,903 of OY728137.1, read as the reverse complement.
AAACAAGTCCTACCCATATAGGATGTGTCATTTCCAACCAAGAAAACCCATGGGTAGATTTTGGGGACCCCATGGAGCCATTTGGGTAAGATAATGACATTAATTCCTTTATTTAATGTAAAAGTAAAAATGACACAAACATGTATTGTTTTACTAAAACATTTTTTACATGGGGTTATACAAGTCCAATTTTTGACTATAAATAGTCAATATAAAGCTAAAAATATTTCTTACATCATAGTATTTTTTTTAAAATTTTATAAATTAAATAAATTAAATTATTTATGACATCATGATGATGCAGCGATTACCTCATTATTTAACGATTTAAATAAAATGAAAAGATAATATAAAATATAATCCCTATACATGTCAAAAACCTATTAGATGAGAATATTTCTAACCCTTATCACCTTATCCTCAATATACATCAATGTGGGTCCTTTAAAATCTGAAACTCATTTGAAAATAAAGGAACATTTTATAACTTTTCAAGAGTGCCCCTCCTCTTCTCTTATAAAAGGCCCCCACCTCTACCAACTTACCCACACCTCTCAAGCCTTTGTTTCGACCAACCCCTGCCCATATCATCTCTACACATCCCTCTCCTAATCCTAGAAGCCTTACCTTAGGCAGGAAGCTCTTCATGAAACCCTTTTTGTTCAAACCAAAGGGAGTTACCCGATTTTAAGGTAATGTCTTTACTTGTGTTCTTTTGTTTTATTTTTCTTCTCCAACCCTATAAAATCTTTTTATTCATTTATTTTGTCAAAAATACAGTATCTTCAATAAACTAGGATGTTTTTATAATAATTAATCGAGATAAACTTACACACACCTACATCTAATGGTTAAAGAATATACTATTTCTATGGATGGTGAATTTCTGCCTCACGAAACGGTGATTGTTCAATATTCTTTTAACACCTTAATAGGTGGCCATTAAGATGTCACTATATTTATATATGATATGAAATATGTTTATGTTTTCCTTAATATTATTTATTTTTCATTTATGGCATACCATTATGGTTTCCATTATGGGTAAACACGATATCTTCATTTTAGGAAGTGCGGACTACCGCCCCCTCAAAGTGAATCGATTCGTTAATACCATATGTGGTACGTATGAAGGATAGATTTAATTATATTATATATGATACCATAATTGAATTATAATACTATTATTTATATTTATGTTTTAATTCCATAAATATGAAATAGAAATGGAAGTAGCGTTCATGCGTACGTACGGCTTACCGTCTCCATGAACGGTGCATTTCATTTCTTACCTCTAAATGTTATGTAATATTATAAATGCATGTATATAATGGATATATATTATATATATTATATCTAAATATTGAATACAATTCTATATATAATAGATATTTTACCCCCTAAACAAACTTGTAATTATGAAGATTTTATTTTTGACTCAAGTAGCAATGATCGACAAAACGACCATTATTAACTTAAATAAGTACATAGTGTTCATAACATTGTAATAAGTAATATAAAATGAATAATTAACATAAAAAATGTTCTTAAGAAAGTAGAAATTAACTCATGTTTATTATTCAGCAGGTTATAGAATGATCGAGTCAAGTCGGACCTGAGGTAAGGGATCCTACCCCTCTCTTTCTTTTTAAGTATACACTTTTAAGTCATTCCTTTTAAGCTCATCTTTCAAATGATTGGGATGTTCTTTTATATTAATATTACTATACTTTTTTTATGTTCATATGATGATAGAACCTATTTTCTCTCATCAATATATTTTGGAAGTTTTTAGTGGCGCCATTAGGCTGCTGAATTTTTATAAGTGATCCAACCTATCTCTTTCATTTTAAGTACTCTCCTTTATGTCACTTCTTTTAATCTTATATTTTTTATGTTGGGGGATTTTATTTTATATTATTCTTGCTTTAAATTTTATTTTAATATTATGAGAGACCTTATTTTTTCTCATCAATCCATATTTGGTAGTTTTATGTGGCGTCGTTAGGCTACCGAGTTTTCGTAATGGATTTTTCATCTCACTTTTATTCTCGTGAGATTTATGTGACATTTTCCACCATTTCCTTTTAGTGGTATATGTACTACCCATTATTCTAATATTTTTGTAATATACATTAGTTTATTAGTATTTACATAATTGTTTTATTTTCCTTCTTTAATGGGGTGTATGTTTCGAAAGATACCCAATTCGGTAAGGGAACCATTCACCCTCTTCTTTTTAAAAGGCTTATTTTGTTGGGTCTTTTAATTTACATATTGTAATGTTGGGATATGTTATTCTATATACTTATTGATTTAAATTTTATGTCCAAGTGATGAGATACATTTTTCTCTCTCATCAACTAATTTTATGAATTTTAAAGTGACACCGTTAGGCTGTCGAATTTTACCAAGGGAACATCTTAACCCAATTTTGATTTCTTTGGGTTCAACATGTAGTTATTGAATATGGAATCCTTTGAATAAATTTCAATGACCCTTGATTGTTTTACACATAATATCTACTTATATTGGGTGTATTTCTATTTTTCACACATAATTATGAGATTGATTTATCATTAATTTAAAGATACATTCTTTATAAGGGATTTCATCTCATTTTACATTTCTTATTGAGACGTCATTGTTGTTATGAACCAATTCACTCTTATATAGTGTATATACTATCCCTTGGAATATTATATCATGAATCCATTTATTCTCATGATATTATAATGTTTTGATTAAATGTTATTCATCAATTATGGTATTCAAGTGTCTCTCATTTTGATAAAAACCCTTTAACTAAAATATCGTTTTAAATGTTTTAATGATTTATTCTTATAAATATTTCTCATTAATATCCATGTTTTCAAAATGGTTTTAAGTATTTAATTATATATATATTAATGGTTTAAAATGTTAAAAACTTCAAAGTGGTATGGGACACTTTGATTCAAAAACCACTTTATTAAATGTTTTCAATGGTTTTGAAAATGGTTTTCAGAATGGATTCATTATATGAAAATGTTATATTGTTACTGCAATGTGGGAATGCTTTCTTTATTTTATGCTTATGTTATGGGCTATGATTATGTTATGGTTCTTGGGAATTGTTTATGAAGACGGGTGGTTCCGTGATAAAATAAGGGCGGGTGAGCCCGATATAGCTCTCCAATGCATTGGGTAACACGAAGGGGTTAAACGTTAAGGTTTCTCAGAAGAGATTTAGGGAATATACTGTGATGGGTATTCCAAATGTAACCAAGAGGGTTACTCCCTACATAATAATGTTATGAATGCCTCAATTTACCTTTATTTCTTATGATTTCTATGATTTAATCATGATTTGACGAGGTATGTTAATGTGATTATGTTTTATGAGTAAATTATGATTTCATACATGAAATAATGTTTTCATTTCGTACATTTATATCCCTTACTAAACTTTTTATGCTCATCCCATATTTTTTAAATTTTTTTCACAGGTCAAGGGAATGGTACATGATATGATGATAGTGTCAAGGAAGTGTCAAGAAAGAATCCATGTTTTATTTTAAATATGTTTCCGTTGATGGGAAAAATGAATACTATATTTTATATAACCACTTTGTTTAAATGTGGAATGTAATGCATGTTTTATGATCTAATTCTCTAAAACTCTAAATCTGAAAAGATCCTCATTGTCCAATCCTATAACAACTCAATATTAAGTAAGGTTTAAGGCTAGGGCCTTATAGTTGGTACCTGAGGTCGGTTTAGATAACTTTAGAGGTTAGAGTGTTGTTTTAGCATAAGTGACAAGTTGTGTATGAGCATAATGGTTATTATATTGGATAGAGTCATTGTTATTTTTGAAGGTTGGAATGAGTTTGAGATAACTTGGATAAGTATATATTAGTGTTTATCTTCCTCTTTAATACATGATGATTTTTTTGATATACTCACACTTAACTTTTTGGGTTTAGTAAATGGATGGATCTAGCAGGCATTAATGTGACAATGGGTTTGAAGGAAGCTGTGGTGGTTCTATGATTAAGAGAGTCGATGAAATGGGGGATTCAATTAGAAATCTCGTGGTTATTCTAAACCAACTATGAGGAGTCATGATCAACCACTTTAACCCTGGTGAGTTCTCTAATGCCTCTTGTACGAGAGAACCAACTCGATGTGGAAGTTCATGTGATAATTATAAAGGTAACCATTATGGTTTATATGACCCTTACTTTTGAGGTAATTATGGGTTACTATATGTTATGATGGAAGATGAAAGGCATGAGGTAAAATTGAGGTTAAAATATGTTCTGGTTATTTTTGAATATTTTATCTCTTTCTAGGGGGATGTTTTAAGAATTATATTGTTTTGGAAAAGGGACAACATGCAGACTGTGTGAAAACCCGTCGCACCGGACGATGCTGCGAGAATCGAACCCACAACCAAAGTGCAACTGGTGTTTATCGCGCACCACTGGACTACGTGAAGTCCCTGGTTAGTTTGAATTTTTTTTAGTTAGATGATTTTATGAATCAAGAGTAATTTTATTTTTGGTTATATATGGAAATTATTAACCTATCATAGACGATATGTGATTAGGTTAATTACTTTTCAGTATGAGACTTTAAGAGAAACAGATGTTATTTGGAGATAAATGTTAATTTGTACCTTGGGAGACTGTGATTAAAACCTTCAAATATTTGGGTTTCAATCATTGTTGGGTTTACTTTGAAGAATTTTATGGACAAATTGTTTATCGAATGGTCTTTGTTGAACATTGGGATTTATTTGACAAATTTTGGAGATTAGGAGTAGTTTTTATTTTTGTAAAAAAAATATCCCTTTTGGGTATTATCTGATCTCGTACTAAACTTTTTGGTTTGGTTTTTGTTGATTATAGTACTCTTAATGCGAAAAAGTCTTCCTAAATACTCGTCTTTTGGAGAAAATATGTGGTTGATTAAGGAATCTAGTAAAAGTTGAAAGTCTAGGTGACAAGTAATTTTGTTTTATTATGATTTAGTTAAGATCAAAAATAAATTCCTCGATTAAGAGTAAAATAAAACAAAAATGCTGCCTGTTAACTTTTCCTACTGGGGGAATCGAATACTTTTTAACCCATCACAAGCTTGTGATTTTCTTGTGGTTAACTTTATCCTAGACATGTTTACAATCACTCTCCATTAGAACATGACCATTTTTTCCTCCATATCCATATTTTCATACTTGGAATCCTAGTATGGGTTAACTCGGGTGACCTTTGTACTTCTCTCCCATACTTTTTAAGTGATAGTTTTACTGACTCTTGTTCCGATGTGGAACTTTCAATGGAGTTTCCAAGCCCAATTTTGAAATTGCGAGGATGTAATTCCCAAAAGGGGTGAAGGATGTAACATACCAGGTAAATAAATAATATTAAATTCTAATGATTATCAATATTTGTGAATAAAATGTTAATACTACTTTAAAGGGAATTCTATGCTCGATGGCGTACGCAATACACAATAAAGAGTTTCTTTGAAATCTTACGTTGCACACTAATAATATAATAATATTATAATAGTTAATACCTAGAATTTGTAATGGAGGGAATGAACAAAAATAACTACAAAATGATTATATATGTTTGTTAAATACTTTTACATTTATCTAATAAATGTTAGAGGCTTAAAATCCAAATGAATCCAATTTTAAGAAAAAATACTGTAATATTTTTAAAAGATTGTTTTACCTCCTTTTGATGGAGAACCATTTTTAAATATATATTTTGACAATTTTATAATATATATTTGTCAAAATAAACTTATTCTTTATGATTGGTACATTTAAATTTACTTTGGATAAATTTCTAGTATTTTTCTGAAAATGTTCATTTTTAATGAATAGTGAAAAGTGTTGTATTTTTATTCAAAACCTCGTTTTAATCTAATTTATTTATATAGTTACATTATATTTTTAGTTGGATTTAAAGTAAAATTAGACTATATTTTTACCATTAAATCCAATGATGGTCATTGTAATTAATGTCACTTTGATATTGGACATAAACGAGTGTTAATCTTTTGATAGATATTGTTTCATAAAAACACGGTATTTGTTTTGAAAAGGGGAATTAATTATTAAACTAATTATTGTAACTTATATGTTTTTAATTTTTTAAAATATAAATAATTTCTGATTTCGTAATATCAAATATAGCATAGGGTGATGTTTTGGTATTTTTATGAAAAACATCAAGTTTTGATGAATAGTGAAACCACTAAGTGGTACTTAAAAAAACTGATTTTTCGTTTTAATGAAATTTTACTACTTATGTGTTTTGAATTTCAAAAATATGACATACATGGTTGTCATTAGTATTTAAAATGTGGTTCAATTGGATTAAAATAATTTTTTGGTGAATAGTAACTTTTAGGTTTTTAACCGTGATTAGAGGTAATTAGTGTAGTTTAAGGTAAAAATAATGTTTTAATAATATGAAATGACCTTGAAACATGTCATACCCATATTCGATGTGTCATGGCCGACCCAAACAACCCATGGGTCGTTTTTTGGGACCCCATGGAGCCACTTGGGTAAGATAGTGACATTAATGCCTTTTTTTAAAGTAAAAGTAAAAATTATACAAACATGTATTGTTTTACTAAAACAATATTTACATGGGGTTATAAAAGTCCAATTTTTGACTATAAATAGTAATTAGAAAGATAAAGATATTTCCTAAATCATAGTATTTTTTTTATAATTTTTAGGCATTAAATAAATTAAATTATTTATGACATCATGATGATGCAACAATTACCTCATTATCTAACGATTTAAATAAAATGAAATGATAATGTAAAATATAAGACCTACACATGTCAAAAAACCTATTGGATGAGTATATTTAGAACCCTTATCACCTTATCCTCAAAATACATCAATGTAGGACCTTTAAAATCCGAAACTCATTTGCAAATAAAGTAACAATTTATAACATTCCAAGAGTGCCCCTCCTCTTCTCTTATAGAATGCTCCCACCTCTACCACCTTACCCATAGCTCTCAAGCATTTGGCTCGGCCATCCCCTGACCATATCATCTATACAAATCCCTCTCCTCATCCTATAAGCCTTACCTTAGGCAGGAAGCTCTTCAAGAAACCCTTTTGGTTCAAACCAAAGGGAGTTGCCCGATTTTAAGGTAATGTCTTCACTTGTGTTATTTTGTTTTATTTTGCTTCTCCAACCCTATAAACTCTTTTTATTCATTTATTTTGTAACAACTAATGTATATTCAATATACTAGGATGTTTTTATAATAAGTATTTGATCTACACATACACACACCTACATCTAATGGTTAAAGAATATACTGTTTCTGTGGATGGTGAATTTCTGCCTCACGAAACGATGATTGTTCAATATTCTTTTAACACCTTCGAAGGTGGCCATTAAGATGTTAATATATTTATATATGATATATATTATGTTTATGTTTTCCTTAAGCTTCTGTATTTTTCATTTATGGAATACCTTTATGGTTTCCATTATGGGTAAACACGATATCTTCATTTTAGGAAGTGCGGACTACCGCCCCCTCAAAGTGAATTGATTCGTTAATAACATATGTGGTATATATAAAGGATAGATTTAATGATTTTATGTATGATACCATATTGTAATTATAATACTATTATTTATCATTATGTTTTAATTCAATTAAATATGAAATAGAAATGGAAGTAGCGTTAATGCGTACATACGGCTTACCGTCTCCAAGAACGGTGCATTGCATTTCTTACCTCTAAATGTTATGTAATATTATAAATTCATTTATATAATGGATATATATTATATATATGATATCTATATAATGAATATAATTCTGTATATAATGTATATTTTACCCCGTGAACAAACTTTTAATTATAAAGAGTTCATTTTTGACTCAAGTAGCAATGATCGACAAAATGACCATTATTAACTTAAATAATTACATAGTGTTCATAACATGGTAATAAGTGATTTAAAAGGAATAATGAACTTGAAAAAGGTTCTTAATAAATTATAAAATAAATCAAGTTTATTATTCAGGAGGTTAAAGAATGACCGTGTCAAGTTGGACCTGAGGTAAGGGATCCTACCCCTCTTTTTCTTTTTTAAGTATACACTTTTATGTATTTCCTTTTAAGCTCATATTTCTAATGATTGGGATGTTATTTTATATTACTCTTAATGTACTTTTTTTATGTTCATATGATGAGAGACAATATTTTCTCTCATCAACCCATTTTGGAAGTTTTGAGTGGCGTCGTTAGGCTGCTGAATTTTCGTAAGAGATCCAACCTCTCTCTTTCTTTTTAAGTAATCTCATTTATGTCACTTCTTTTAATCTACTCTTTGTTATATTGTGGGATGTTATTTTATATTCCTCTTATTTTACATTTTATGTAAATATGATGAGAGACCCTATTTGATCTTAGCAATCCATTTTTGGATGTTTTAAGTGGCGTCGTTATGCTGTCGAGTTTTCGTAAGGGATTTTTCATCTCACTTTTATTCCCGTGAGATTTATGCTACATTTCCACCATTTCCTTTTAGTGGTATATGTACTACCGATTATTATACTCTTTGTTTAATATACTTTAGTTTATGATTATTTAAACAATTTTTTTATTGTCCTTCTTTCATGGGGTGTATGTTTCGAAAGATACCCAAGTCGGTAAGGGAATCATTCACCCTACTCTTTTTAAAAGACTTCTTTTGTTGGGTCTTTTAATTTACATATTGTAATGTTGGGATATGTTCTTATATATCCTTATTGATTTAAATTTTATATCCAATTGATGAGATACAATTTTATCTCTCATCAACTAATTTTATGAATTTTAAGGTGACGCCGTTAGGCTGTCGAATTTTACCAAGGGAACTTCTTAACCCAATTTTGATTTCTTTGGGTTCAACATGTTGTTATTGAATATGTCATCCTTTGAATATGTGTAAATGACCCTTGATTGTTTTACACATAATATCCACTTATATTGGGTTTATTTATATTTCTCACACATAATTATGAGATGGATTTATCTTTAATTTAAGGATACATTATTTATAAGGGATTTCATCTCATTTTACATTTCTGTTGAGACTTCATTGTTGTTATGCACCAATTCACTCTTATATGGTGTATATACTGTCCCTTGAAATATTATACCATGAATCCATTTATTCTAATGATATTATAAAGTTTTAATTAAATGTTATTCCTCAATTATGGTATTCAAGTGTCTCTCATTTTGTTAAAACCACTTTAACGAAAATATCATTTTAAATGTTTTAATGATTTATTCTTATAAATATTTATCATTAATTTCCATGTTTTAAAAATGGTTTTAAGGATTTAATAATGTGGATATTAATGGTTTAAAATTTTAAAAACTTCACAGTGGTATGGGACACTCTGATTCAAAAATCACTTTATTAAATGTTTTAAATGGTTTTGAAAATGGTATTTAGAATGGATTCATTATCTTAAAATGTTATATTGTTTTTACAATGTGGGTATGTTATCTTTCCTTTATTCTTAAGTAATGTGCTATGATTATTTTATGGTTCTTGGGAATTTTTTTTGAAGAGGGGTGGTTCCGTGATAGACTATGGACGGGTGATCCGGATATAGCTCTCCAATGCATTGGGTAACGCGGAGGGGTTAAACGTTAAGGTTTTCTCCGAATAGATTAAGGGAATATAATGTGATGGGTATTCCAAACGTAAAAAAGAGGGTTACTACCTACGTAAGAATGTTATGAATGCCTCAAGTTACCTTTATGTCTTATGATTTCTATGATTTATTCATGATTTAATGATGTATGTTAAAGTGATTATGTTTTATGAGTGAAGTATGATTTCATACATGGACTAATGTTTTCATTTCGTACTTTTATATCCCTTATTGAGCTTTTTATGCTCATCCCATTTTTTTGAAATGTTTTTCACAGGTCAAGGGAATGGTACATGATATGATGATAGTGTCAAGTAAGTGTTCTAGAGATAATCCATGTTTTATTTTAAATATGTTTCCGTTGATGGGAAAAATGAATACTATATTTAAAATAACCACTTTGTTTAAATGTGGAATGTAATGCAAGTTTTATGATCTAATTCTCTAAAACCCTAATCCTGAAAAGATCCTCAATGTGTAATCTTGTAATAACTCAAGATTAAGCAAGGTTTAAGGCTGGGGCCTTGTATGAGTAGGGTATGCTTAAAAATTAGTATGCCAAGACCGAAGTGTCTAAAAATAATTAGTCTAATAATATGTTCATAAAATAATGAAAAAAATAAGTTTAATAATTAATTTTAAAAATAATTTAATATTGTGTCTGCTTATTTCTGATCCATGCCATAATGTCTGTGAGCATGTCCTCAAACCACTCAAACAATATCTATATAAGCATGGTAAACCAAAACCATTCTTGGTACCCTGCTGAAATGTATATGTGCATGTATCAAAACCATTCCAATCATAGTGATATAATAATAGTAAAACATAACAAAAAACTCGGCCATAACCCCTATATAATAATTTCAGTATTAAGTCATGTTTGAGCATGGTATATAAAATTTTTGGAATTGGATAGATTCAGGAATTGTATATAATAATTTAAGAACGTATTAGGGACACACCTAGTATATAAGAATTTCATAATGTTTATTTTGGGATTCATGATATATAATAATGTCAACATATATTATTAATAATAGCCTTCTAAATAATAATTTCAGCATGAGTAACTAGGCGTTTACCGATATATAAACATTTCAGCATGTAAACTATACTAATTCCATGTATATGAATTATAGAATAGAAAATAAATACACTTGTCATAGAAAAATAGATATCATAATATCATATCACAAGTATCAATGTTTAGTTACCAATATTAAAATTTAATAATCAATTATAAATTTCATTTATCATCCTGAAATTTAGCATAAAAATTATATTCATTTTATTAATAATATCATTCCCTTGTTAGAATATATCATAAAATCAATCAAATCGAATGTCATGATAATAACACATTAATAAATTAACTAATCCACTTAAATTAAAGGGTATGACCACCTAAAAGATACCTACATGAAATGTCAATAACCAAATGGATCCAAAATGATTCTATATAATAATCCAATTCATCATTTAATTAATTTAGGTTCACATTATTTTGGAAGAACTAAAATATAACACAGAATTTTAACATAATATGACAACGTGATATTGTTTAGAACCACTAACTTTAATTACAAATTCAATGATGCTTCTAATATAAAACACAGATAAGGAAAAAGGTGATGATGAATGTATGAATGAAACTAGATCACAATTGATAAATTTTAAAACAAATAAGGATCATGCTAAATGGATTACAGCAATATGGTATAGATCAATGTGAGATAAGGTTAAAACTAAACAAACCCACTTTTCTAAGATTGAATGCACGTATGAGATGTCCAGAATCATGATTGAAAATCCAAAAATCCATGGAAGCATCCCTAGGGGGTGTAGAGGAATATTCATGCGATGTAATGAGAACAATTTGACATACAATACTTTGTAAAACCTAGATAAAGAAGTTAGATGGTGTGTAATATAGTAACATTTCGTCTATATATTTTTAGATGTATGCACTAAAACAGTCAACACCATAGATTAAAATTGAAGGATCAAAAATATTATTGAATACGTAGTGCTTACATGAATTTTAACAATGTAAATTTCATGTATTGTTTTCAGGAATGATTTCTAGAAGAGTTTGTGTTGTGCATCATACCTTTACATGGTGGTTAATTCTATAATAAACAACTCCAATTCCCTTATATAATGATAATAAGACCTCAAATGATATACAATCAGGAAATAGCATCACATCCCACTTAAAAGTTTCTTTCCATTTCCCCATTTATTCAAATACCCTCAATCCCTTGACATTATGAAATTTTCCATAAAAAGAATATTCATCTAACTATGTGACTCACACACCAAGGGTGAAAAGAAAAACTCAAAGAGGGATATACTAGAAAACAGATGAGATATTACAATCAATATAAACTCATCAAAAAGACAACCATAAGACTTAGATGAGAGTAGGGACCATTTGATTCAAAAAAATGAATTTACTGGGATAATTGTTTTGATGAAAGATACTTTCTTTACATTGAGTAATTATTTTACACCCTTGATAGATAATACAAAAAATATAACAAAATATTATATTTTAATGTGTAGTTAAATATAGTTTTCTTAATTGAGTCTTTACTACATGAAATGAATATCCCATATAAATGATTTAATAACTGAATATTAAAATTGATTTTATTAGAACATATGTTCACAAAAGGAGTAACTGGTTATTCCTACTCTCTTGAAAAAAAATTAATGGTTATCAAAAAATTATAAAATATAACACATTAATCTATTAATTAATCAATTGTATCTTAGAAGACTCAAAAAAATAAACATGATAAGCTTCTAGCTCAAATATTTTTCCAAATGATGTATAACCAAAATCAAATTCATGATAATTTAGAAATAAGGTAACTAAATAAACATTGTATTCCCTAAAAAATATGAAGTGGACTTTATGTACAATTGTAAATGCATGAATAACATAATTAAATAAATTTATAACAAAACCAATTCAATCTTGAAAAAAATATAATCATAGGTTATTGAATATATTCCATAACAATATACATGATGTAACCTACAAAAGTCATAACACAAACCATCAAATGTTAAACCAATTTTACATTCACCAACACAATCAAATAAATTTATATTTATTATATCCACATAAGGTGAATTCTGAAGGTTATCATTTCTTAATCATATTTTTCTGGGAGGTTCAACATTTTTCTAAATCATCTTTCATGGCCATTATTAAGGTTTCTAATATTTTATTTAATTCTTCATGAAATATCTCTACAGTTCAATACCTATATATTTTATAGTTATTATAAAAATGTTATAATTTTAAAATCTCTCATATAAAAATATTCTTAAATTATAATACATGAACAATAATCCATCCACATCATCTGTTGTAATATTATATTCTTAACCCTAGCCCCTTAGATTCTATTGAGGTATATTCCCTTGACATATGAAACATTCATTTTAATAGTGACTCATTTCATTAAAATAGAATCATATATAGATTCAAAATTCATTAATTCACATTAAATTATGATAATGGTTACCTTTATATCTAATTTATAGAAAAATTCCATTATTTTGAAGAAATAACTACAATATTTGTTTCCACATTTATCTCATCTGGGAAAATACATCATTCCCTTGTTATAATTATCCTTGTTTTTCTCTATCGTACCCTTATTCATTTTCTATATAATGAACCAGTTCGTATTAACAATATTTATTTTTTGTATACATATTTATTTTATCATATAAAATAATATTATAAAAATACCAAATATACAAAAAATTGTATTTATTTCCCTTCTAAATAATATTTCTCTATGAAACAATAAAACAAATTAAATTTACAAGCATTATAGTTAAAAAATAGAAATTTAAATTATTAAAATATAGTTAACCCAAAACTACTAAAAAGATCACACCATGTTTAAACACTCTATGGAAAAAGAAAAATATTTTTTAAAATAAGAAACAGTCTACAAAATTAAAATATTTAACCATCATAGGAAATAACATGAATAATGAATGATGTAATATAGAGGTATTTATGGGAAGTAATGTGACCACAATAATAGTAATTCAACTACGGGATTAGTAATGGACAATTATGAATATTAAATGTCCATTTTTAATTGTAACATAAATTTTTGAATAGTAATTTCCCCTCAAAATAATAATTTGTGATATAAATCTTATTTAACATGATTAAATTAAGAAAATAAAAAATTTATTTAAAAATAATAATTTTCATGGTTATTACCCACTAATATAATATAGTCCTATTTTTTAAAAATAGTGTTTTAATGCATTAAAAATCGTTTTTTTAATTTCTAAAATTATAATTTAGTAATTTAGATATTTATTTTGATAAAATTAATTTCTCTTTTTAAGCATCACATAAAAATTCTAAAGGGCGGTTTTATGGTATTTTTTTAAAAAAAATTGAATTTTTGGGGAATAATAAAATTAATGTTTTCACAAAAACGATTTATCTCAAATTACATCAATCATGATAATCTATTCAAATAGTACGTGGTATAACTTTAGGTTCAGATATAGAATATTTTATTTCCAAAAAATCATTAAAATGATTTAAACTCAATTTCCAATCCAATCAAGAACCTTCTATATCCAAAATCAAAAGTGATTCCATGAAATAAAAAATTTATATCATTCAAACATCTATTTAGATAAATTAATAATTAAGAATGATAAATAGGATTTAATTGATCATTCCCATTACATAATATTTCTTTGTTATTAATAATGTTAAAAAATCACTATCACATGTTTTACCTTCGATATATAATTATATTAAATATTTTATTCTAAAAATACTCATCAAATCATTTATAAATAACCATTCTAACTTCTCATGGAAAATCACTCCTTCCACCATTTCCAAATACCATGATCTATGAATATTCCCACTACTAATCCCCTTGTAGTACATTAGCACATTACGGATCAATCTTACTCTAATCACCAAGGAGATACAGTGTAGATCAAGATAAGTTACACTAAGAGTAAACTATATTCGTATCCACCTTAATCCCTTTTTTATCTATTATTATTAATATGTATCAATTTTCAACAAAAACATTAAGTTAAAATCATAAAATAATTAAAATATCAGAAATATTACAATATATTTTTTAGGTTTACCATGTATAAGCATCATGCTACAATATATATAAATTTATAACTTCTCATTCCCACTCCCCTAATAGTGTCAATTCAATGGTCACTTAACCAACTAAAGCGAAATATCCCTGATAACACATAAAATATTTGTTATATATGGATATTGTTATTTATATACAATATATAATCATGTACATATATTTATTATTTTCTTATGTAATTAATTATACAAATGTATAAATTACATTATAAAATAGATAAAATGATGCAAAATTGAAAATTTGTATGTAAAATAATATATTAATACACTTTTGTTCCATAAATGGAGATTGATAATTATATCCCAGTGATTTTTATTGAAAAATAATTTTATAAATAGCCACAATTCACTTCATGGTAAATGTTTTAATAAATATAATAAAATTATTCAGATTGAATAAAAGAGATGATATATAGAGAGAATTAAGGTAAGGGGATTTTCAATCCCAAACAATTTACTTGGGATATTCTCTCTTTCATTGTATTAATGTTTATCTTATAACCATAAAATATCCTCTAATTTTTATTCTAGAGGTATAAAATATCTTACAATGGGAAAATGTTTTCTTAGAAAGGCAATTTTTTCAAATTTACTACAAAACATAATGTTTATACTCCTCATAAAATGATTAAATCCCACTGAATAGTAATGATGTTTTATAACAATGTAATAATGAATTCATTCAATTTGGAAGCTAAATGTAGATTAATGAATATATCTATAATTAAATCATTATGTAACACATTTTCTTCTTTTGTTTTATTTTATGAATTTTATTGTTATATATATTCATTAGAATGTATGATTATATACATGTTATCATGTGATGGGTTGGAATAAAATTTTTATTAAGAAAATTAAATGGGTAATGAGATATATCTATTGAGATGATGTGTGTTATGAATGAGAAAGAATATTTTTTTGTTCATAATGATGGTGTTTTGATTATGATCGTTTTCATGCATTATCATGATGCAATATTTGTTCCAAACTATTTCTAGTAATTAACAACTTTGAAATTTTGTTTTTTTATTCTATTGCACATTTCATTTCATTATAATTTTTTTCCCATAATAATGTTTTGGATTATACTATGATAATGTTTTGATTATTATTATTTTTAACACTCAGTTTATATTAATACATATCATCTATTAATCCTCTTACATGTATTTTATAACACCTCTATCATTTATGTAAGTCCACAAGTGATTAATTATAATATTGGTAATGTGAGGGACACTAAGAAGAAAATTATAAGAGAACTAAATAATGATTGTGAATTTTTATTTCAGAGATAAGTATAATACTAATTTCTTAAGAGAGTAATACTTAAGATCCTTGATTTTAAAATCTATTATGTTGGTTATAATTAAAATTATGTAATTTTCATGTAAGAAAACGTGGGGTCTTTATAGTGTGTCTCAGAGAATAATTTAGTTTAATTTTGGATTGGATTAGAATATAAGATATATAACCATAATTATAATTATATATATTTATTAAAAACATACAATAAGAATATTATGAGAAAAGTTATTAACATAAGGATCACAAAAGATGTTCTATTAAATATTATTATTAAAAAATTAAATTATTTATTCATTATTTATTGAAATTATTTTCATTAAAACAATATTTACAATAAAAAATGGTTGAAACTAGGAGAAACTAGAAAAAGAACACATTTTATGGAAAATGAATTGATTTTATGAACAACATACCTTATTCCATTGGATGATTTATTCAAAATAACTCTCAATTAATAACTAGATATATAATTATTTGAATTATATCATGAATCATGTGGAATTTTTGGTTACAGCCCAGAAGGATTGACATTAAATTTATTCCATTATGCATCAATGACCACAAATGATTAGTAGAACCTCAAATCCTCATTACATTGAACAGTGGGTTAACTAAATAGAGAATGAATTTTATTTGATCCATCTTTATAATAATAATAATGATACTCCTATAATATATCCTTGATATTGAGAAGCCTATAAATGCTGTCTATTGATAAATAACACCAATTGAAATGATGGAAATAATTTGATTGTGTTTGAATAACTTAGGAATGTTTTTATTAACATGTATTTCCCTAGAACTCTTCAAAATATGGTGGATAAAGTAATTATAATGATGATGAAATATGATGTTGAATTTTTCATTTATTATGATTAAAAAAATCTTTCACGATATCTATTAGTTTTTTCTATAAACAGTTATTGAAAAATATATAGTCTCTATTGTGTTTTAAAATATGACATTTGAAGGGATATATCTATCTGGAATTTTGATTGTTATGAATAAGTGTTTTTATGTGCTCTTAGTGTAATGTTGGAGTTTTAACAATGATACCATGGTTATAGAGATATGATGTCAAAAATGGAGTCTCATGCCGGAGAGGCAAATGAAAAAGTAAAATTGGGGATCCAACAAACGACATGTAAAAAATATTGGAAGAATAATCATTAAAATTGACTCAATGTGGTGGGTAAATGGTATAATTGTGAGAGATATTTCCACCATACTCATCATTCACTACTGAAAAATATCCAAATACCCATGATTTTTTAATATAGTTAGTATAGGGTTAGTATGTATACCCATACACATGATTTTCCAAAACTGTGGGTATAGGTCACCTATACCGACAGTTTTGGGAAAAACTGAGGGTATATGATTTTTTGAAGACTTATTCCCACTGTTGTGAAAAACTATGGGGGAAATTTGATATACACATTTTTTTGATCAAAACCACGTGCATATGAATTTTCTTTCAAGGCCTATACCCACAGTTTTGAAAAAACTATGGGTATAATAATTTTTTTGAAGATCTATACCCAAGGTTTTATAAAACTATGGTTATAGATTTCCCAAGTTATAGCGGGGATAAAAATTCCTGTGGGACCAAAAAATTGGTAGAAAAACCTATACCCATTGTTTTCCCTCCTATACCCACATTTCAGATTAATATATGTAGATAGATACAAATAAATGACATCCAGAGCATCATAGATGAGTTGGTGTGCCGCCATTTTTTATTTTACATTGTTGCGAGATCAAATACTCCTTACCAATTGGTTTTTCTATTATCAGGAGAAATATTAATATTTCAAAATAAATGTCGATATATAATTATATAAGCGAGTTGGGTGTGTTGTATTATCATTGGAACTATGATGATGAGGTCGTGGGATGGAATATCTCGAGGTTATTTTTTCTATTATGGGCATGAAAAAATATTTTTAGCAATATATATATATATATAAGCGGTGTAGTGTGAGTGGTAAGGCATCTCGAATCAGAAATGTAGGTCTCAAGTTCTATCCCTATGGCTGTGTTTTTTGTACAATTTATACACCCAGTTTTGAAACTATTGGTATAAGGCTTTGAAAGCATGGTGGGAAAAAATTTGGGTTTGAAATGGTGGTAATAAATATTTACCCATGGTTTACAATCCATTGGTATAGGTTGGGGACCTATCCCGATTCCTCAATTTCCAACTACTCACAAAACTGTATGTATAGCTTATACCCATGGTTTTTGGGGCTATACCCACAGATTTTCATGGTGTTTATATGTCATTTTCTAATATTTATTGTTTAGGAGACAAAATTATTGTGGAAATAATGATGTATGAAATGAGGGAGCCTCTAAATCCACCACATATATTTCATTTATTTTATATTCGTGAGAAAGGATCTATGAAATTATGTTAACTAATCCATGATTAAAAGGACCAAACCATATACATTACATAATCTAGTAAATTCATTTAGAATTTACATCACCGCCTTGAAAAGGTTTTTGAGAATATAGTTTTATAATATTATCACATAATTCATACATATCATCCAACAAACATACAATGTAGGTAAAATAAAAACAATATCTATTTTTCAGGATACAAATGTCATTAATCATGAACATGAAATCAATTCCCAAAATTACATCACACCACTCATATTGGCTTTTAAATTTTATCTTACCCATTCATAAAAAATATGATTTATTTTAATAAATTGTTTTATAACCTAATATTAGTAAGGTATATAATGTAATGAGATAATTTGATAGAACATGAATAATTATAAATGTATGAAATCATTTTCACAGTTTCATTAGGACAACCCTACTTTTTATTACTACATAAACATGCTTTATTACATAAAACTTCACTTGATACAACAAAGAAGATCGAGAGGTTTAGTGTCTTTGGGGCTTAGGATCATTACATAAAAACTTTAAACCTGAAATACAACATCCTTATTGAAAACTTCCTTTACATGACCACTACATTCCTTCGTACTTAGCATTGCATGGGATAACCTGAGGACATGCATAAGAAAAGGGTGAGCTATAAAGACCAGTAAGGGAGTACATAATGAATAACATGAGGAGTACAATACATGTTAGGCAATAGGCATTTCATTAGAGAATAAGAGAGACATGAACATAAAGGCATGATAAAGCATGATAATCATAACATGGAAATGTGGCAACAACACTTAACATTGAATTAACATGAGCCAAGGCTCATTGCACATGGAGCATGAGTAAACCCTCATTGCACTTGAATCACGAGTAAACCCTCGTTGCACTTGAATTAGCATGAGTCAACACTCATTTCACATGACGTATCATGATACTATACTTTACCCAATGCATTGGAGCGCTATAAAGGGCGCACCCTTCTTAAACATTTCATTTCATGCATAAGTGTGCCACATGGATCATAAAACATGGATTCATAAAAAATAATCATTTCTTCCACGATAAAGGAATGTGGAATTCATACATGAAACTTTACAATCAATATGTATATGTGCATAAAGGTGAATACCCTTGATGGAGAAATGGGCATGGTATTCACTACACAAAGACATTGGCTTAGAAAATCAGTGCGATTTCGGCAGCGTAACGGCGTGACATAAGAATTCATAAAAAAGGTTGATGAGAGAGAAAGGGGTTACTCATCATATTTACATGTAATGGAAAGTAAGTAGATCATATATATACATGTCCCAACAATAGAAATGGAATTTAGATTCATGATACAAAAGTATTTCTTGAATGTAAAAGAAGAGAGAGAAGTTCCTTTCGGAATTTCGGCATAGTAACGGGTGTACATGGGAGGAATTTAATGAGAGAGAAAGGGTTCTCCCATAATTCAAACAATAAGATGTCAGTATGGGGGAGGTGAGAAACTATACCCCAACAATCATAATTGAAATAAAAAGGGAAATACAACTTAATGAAAATTGACAAAAAAATGAGAAAGGAAAAAAACCCCTTACTTGGAAGTGTGCTTCCAAAGCCTAGAGAGAGGCTTGTGAGAGGCTTCTTGGGAGATTGGGGCACCTTGGGAGGATTCTAGAGAGAGTAGGTCAGAGGTTGGACGAACTTCAAGGGCTTTGAGTGAGGAGGAAGTGGGAGCTTGGGTGGGTTTATATAGGAAAGGTGAGAGAATTCTTTATTATTTAGGTTTGGGACCCCTTATATTAAAATAATCCAAACCACAAACCAGCCCATGGTATTTGCCCATGGTTTCTGGAAAAGGAAAGAGGAAAACAATATTTTACAAGACCAAGGTCCGAACTTATTAAAAAATTAGGGTTGCTTATGTGGAGGTGAGTCACACTCCCATGGAAATTAATTTAAAAAGGCAAAGTGTTGAATAAGTCTTGAGGGCTCCATTAATTCTTTGAAAAGTGAGTCAAACAAACCCAAAAACCTCATTATTTTAATGATAAAACACATATTGGCCGAACATAAGGATTATGGTATTTTATTACATCACCGTTGGGTCATTATGATGTCATAAAACACATTATAAATTTAAATGGTATTTAATTTTTACCCAAAAATTTGACTGTCTCAGAAAATTATGAAAAATTCACCGTTGGATAATTTCGACGTCCTGATTCCAAAAATAATATTTATTTTATCTAAATAATTTTCTAAATATGTGAATTTTTACTTTTAAAATAAAAACCGACATTTATAAAAAAATTCACGGGTTTTGACAGAAATGTCTTTCAAACCTTAATAAAAATTTTAATTGCATTCATAAAATTATAAGATCATTTATATTTAATAAAAATTAATTTAATATTAATAATAATATTTTATTAAAATATTATTTAATTCAAAAATCCTTTAATTTAATAAAATATAATTCTTAATTAAATAATAACTAAAAACATCATTTGTAGTTTAAAAACTAATTACAATGCATCAAAAATGACTAGAAATTATATTCATTATTATATACAAAAATAATGTACATGAACATGGTGCTACTTATTTGTTACATAACCCCTTAAAATAGCCGCATAAGACCTAAGGGTAAGGTGTGCGATGGTGACAGACTCTTGGGGTTGCTCGGATAACATCACTAGAGTGGTAATCTCTATCAACTTCCATTTTTCCTGTAGACGATCACGTTCGAGCTTGACTTGATGAAGCTCAGATTGGGCTTGGTCAAGGGAAAAGCCCAAAGACGCCACCTCCTTTCCGAGCTCCGACAAATGGGCTTCGTAAGGGGAAATTCTACTGGATGAGGCCATCACTTCCTTTTTCTGAGTAGAAAATTGGTTCGTTAAAGCCTTATATTTAAACTACCCAGATGATCACTGTTCAACGGCTATAAAAGTAACGGTCACAAATCTTAATGTTAAAATAATGAAGTTGACATCTTATAAAAACATAAAGAAATATTTAACAGGATCAAGAGGGATTTTCCATTAATGAAATTTTGGGTCGTTACAACATTCCCCCTTAAGAAATTTCGCCCTCGAAATTTTTCTTTTCCCACACTAAAACAAATGTGGGTAACTTAGCTTCATCATATCCTCCGACTCCCAAGTTGCTTCTTCAAACTTGTGGTTTCTCCACAACACCTTGACGAGGGGCATTGTCTTATTTCGTAGCACTTTTTCTCTACGATCTAAGATCTTCACTGGTTGCTCCTCATAAGAAAGATCGTCTTCTAATTGTACCACCTCGGAAGAGAGTACATGTGAAGGGTCTGGTATGTACTTCCTTAAGAGGGATACATGGAAGACATCATGCACCTTGGCCATAGTAGGTGGAAGTGCTAGTCGATAGGCCACAGCCCCAACACGATCAAAAATCTCGAATGGGCCGATGTACCTTGGACTTAACTTCCCTTTCTTTCCAAACCTCATGACCTTCTTCCACGGAGATATGCGTAAAAACACCATATCTCTGACTTTAAACTCAAGGTCTTGTCGACTATTATCTGCATAACTCTTCTGTCGACTTTGGGCTGCCTTGATATGCTGCTGAATGGTTTTCACCTTCTCCACCATTTTTTCGACCATTTCTGGTCCAAGCAGCTTACGTTCACCGACCTCATCCCAACATGCCGGTGTTCTACACCTTTTCCCATACAGGGCTTCATATGGTGCCATTTGGATGCTCGAGTGGAAACTATTATTATAAGATAACTCAACTAGAGGAAGATGTTGATACCATCCTCCTTTAAAGTCCATTGAGCATGCTCTCAACATATCCTCAAGTGTTTGGATAGTCCGCTCGGATTTGCCATCAGTTTGAGGATGATAGGTCGTACTGAAGTTCAGTTCAGTATTCAGAGCATGCTGAAGACTCTTCCAAAACATAGAGGTAAATCTTGGATCTCAGTCAGACACAATAGATAGTGGTACTCCATGCAACCGTACGACTTCCCTGATATATATCCGTGCCAGTTGATCCAAAGAGAAATCCTCTCAAATAGCTATGAAGTGTGCAGTCTTTGTAAGACGATCCACAATAACCCAGATTGCATTGTTGCTTTTGGATGTCCTTGGAAGTCCAGTGACGAAGTCCATGGTGATGTTCTCCCATTTCCATTCTGGTATGGGCAATGGTTGCATCATCCCCTTAGACTTCTGCCTCTCTGCCTTCACTTGCTGACACACCAGGCACTTTGATGTATATTCGGCGATCTCCTTCTTCATATTATCCCACAAAAAGTTTTCTCGGAGATCTCGATACATCTTTGTGCTCCCTGGGTGAATAGAGAAATTTGAACTATGTGCATCATCCAAAAGTTCCTTCTTCAGCTCCGAACTTGATGGGACACATAGTCTTTTCCCAAACCGCACAATTCCTTCTTCATTAACATTAAACTCTGAGGATTTTCCCTTTTTGATAGCTTCCACTTTTTCTTGGATTCTCGCATCATCCTTTTGAGCATCCTTTAACCTTTCCAAAAGAGATGGTTGAGCAATCATTTGTGAATGGATTGATGATGTTCCCTTCTTTATGATTCCCATGTCCATCTTCATCAAGTCTAAGAAGATTGGATCCTTCTCAATTCCCATCAATGATAGAATTGCTGGATCCTTTATACTTAGGGCATCCGCCACCTTGTTCGCCTTCCTAGGGTGGTAATGTATTGAACAGTCATAATTCTTTATGAGCTCTATCCATTTTCTCTAGCGCATATTAATCTCTTTCTGTGTGAATATATATTTAAGACTCTTGTGGTCAGTATATATCTCACATTTCTCTCCATAGAGATAATGCCGCCATATTTTCAAGGCAAAGATCACCGCCGCCAACTCCAGATCATGCGTTGGATATTTTCGCACATGGATTTTCAACTGTCTTGAGGCATAGGATATCACTTTATCATTATGCATCAGCAAACATCCTAAGACCTTCTTCGAAGAATCACTGAATACCACAAAAAGCTCCCCACTTGTGGGTAAAGTGAGCACAGGTGCAGTGATAAGCCTCCTTTTCAACTCCTTGAAGCTTTCTTCGCATTCATCACTCCATGAAAACTTTACTCCCTTTCGAGTTAGCTTGGTAAGAGGGTTGGACAATAGTGAGAAGTTTCTCACAAATCGTCGATAATATCCAGCTAACCCCAAGAAGCTACGGATATCAGTTACCGATGTTGGCCTCGGCCATCCCTCAATTGCATCTGTTTTGGAGGGGTCCACAGATATCCCATTTCTTGTGATGATATGGCCCAAGAATGAGACCTCCTTCAACCAGAACTCACACTTGATGTACTTGGCATAGAGCTTCTCCTTGCGCAAAGTCTCCAGTACAGTTCTTAAATGCTCCTCATGGTCCTCCATGGTTTTGGAGTATATTAGAATATCATCTATAAAGACTACCACAAATTTGTCTAGTTAATCTATAAAGACTCTATTAATCAAGTCCATGAATATTTATGGAGCATTGGTGAGTCCAAAAGGCATTACTATGAATTCATTATGCCCGTACCTTGTACGAAAAGCAGTCTTGGGGATATCTTCCTTCTTCACCCTTACTTGATAATATCCCGACCGCAAGTCGACCTTGGAGAAGTATTGTGCTCCACGCAGCTGATCAAACAAGTCATCGATTCTTGGGAGAGGATACTTGTTCTTTATCGTGATTTTGTTAAGTTCACGATAATCGATGCAATGCCGCATTGACCCATCCTTCTTCTTGACGAAAAGTATTGGTGCACCCCATGGTGATGCACTTGGGCGTATAAACCCTTTATCCAGATTCTCCTGTAGTTGTTTCTTCAGTTCTTCAAGATCAACCACAGCCATTCTATATGGAGTCTTGGATATTGGTAGCGCCCCAGGTATAAGTTCAATTGAGAACTCAACATCTCTTCTTGGAGGAAGACCAGGAAGTTCCTCGGGAAATACTTCAGCGAATTCCCTCACAATAGGCATTTCTTCAAAGGTGGTTTCTTCCTTGGACTCAATCATCTGAGCCGGATATGCGTGCTCATAAGGCAGTAATATCCATGCTTGAGATGATGGATCTAAAGGAGATTCATCTTCCTCCTGACACTTGTAAAGAATCGGGGGTCGATTCTCCATATGGAGTGAGATTTCCCTCTCCCGACAATTTATGTTGGCTCTATATAAGGAAAGCCAATCCATGCCAAGAATTGCATCAAATTCCACCAAAGGGAGTATGACGAGTTTCGCTGGGAAATTCAATCCACAGATTATAACAGGGGAGGACTTATACTCATGGGATGCAATGATTGCCCCATTTGCCGTACTCACCGACATCTTCACTTCCATGATTTGTGGTGGTGCAGGGATTTTTCTACTAAACTTTTGAGATATAAAAGAATGAGTAGAACCTGAATCAAAAAGTACGTTCGCTATTCTTGAATGAATAACTAGCGTACCTGTCACCACTTCGTTGTTGGGGTTCACTTCGGCAGAAGTGATGTCAAAAGCTCTTCCTTGTTGTCTTGGAGGTTGTTGATTGCCTCCGATAACCCTTGGATTAGGGCACTGATTCGCAAAATGACCTGGTTCCTTGCATTTGAAGCATTGAACAACGCGTTGAGGTTCGAACGGAGCGTTCCTCCCCTCCGTCGCAGCCGCGGGTCCTTCTTGTTGACAGTTAATAGCTAGGTGCCCTTCTCTTCCACACTTAATGCATTTTCTTGTCCCCCTAAGGCAATTTCCAGGGTGCTTCTTTCCACACTTTTGGCAAGTGGGGTGCTGGAATTTCTTAGCACTGTTGGATTTATCCATCGGACCACCAGCATTGAAGTCCACCTTCCGCTTCTTGTCCCCATGATACCCCTGTGATTGTCCGATCTCCATTTCATCCTTGAGGGCACATCGGACAATTTCCACATAGCTGTCGAAGTCACGGATCGCTAATGCTTTCCGCAAGCTAGGCTTCGGCCCACCAAAGAAGCGGTCAACCTTGCATTCGGGGGTAACGACAAAGCCGGAAGTGTATCGTGAAAGCCTTGTGAAGTTTGCCTCGTACGCTCCCACAGATTCCTCATCTTTCTGCTTGAGGGAAAGGAAGTCCCTTCCCATCTTAAGACGGAGGGTGCGTGGAAAATATTTATCGAAAAACATCTTCCGGAATACCTTCCATTCCAAAGCCTCGATCTCCTCCTCAGGCTTCGTATTTTTGATCAACGTCCACCATTGATCAGATTCACCCTCCATACGATAAGCTGCCAGGAGAACCTTCTCTTTTTCAGAGCATTGGAGGATGGAGAATATCTTTTCAATGGAGTTGATCCATTGTTCAGCAATCGTGGGATCGGATGATCCACTAAAAGTAGGAGGCCTTTGTCTCATGAAGCTTTCAATAGAGACTTGTTCTTTCTTAGGGGGGGTTGAACGTTCCTCTTGACCAGTGTTTCTATTCAAAACTTGAGTTAGCTGAGAGCGAAGTGTGACAAAGTTCGCGATTCCCGCTCCCATTAGATTGGGCATCTCATAAGTACAATCATCACACTGATCTTCACAACGGTTGTTAGCCCGAGTTCTCCTATTACCGGCCATTGGCTGGAATAAAAGGAAAGTTATGGGTAACACATAAAGGGTAATCCAAAGACAAAAGTTGATGACTTATAAATAAACTTTAATCTCTTTAACTCATGAGTCTATAGGATTCAATCTAGGCTTTTCATGATCTTCCTTCTAACATATATTCTTAGGGGCATTTTTCCCTTAATAAGGGTTCATACTAAGATTGTGAATTTATCAAAACATATCCCCCGGGAGTGTCGTAACCAAGAGTGCAGCAAGGCCCGTTGTCGTGCACCAGTTCCCGTTCGAGTCTAGCTCAAAGCGGTGTTTTCGGGTTTTACCCCTAGGATACATCTGTGCCAGAGCCGCCTCTACCTGCTCGTATCCAGACAGGGATGTATTTGTTTGATAAAACACTTACTTAGTATTTACCAAAACTTAGGGATGTTTTTATTATTCTTAGTCTTGTATCTAAGGCTTTACTAGGGTTTCCTAATCCCAAAAATAACTAAACCTATCCTTTGATACCAACTATGACAACCCTGCTTTTTATTACAACTTAAACATGCTTTATTACATAAAACTTCACTTGATACAACAAAGAAGATCGAGCGTTTTAGTGTCTTTGGGGCTTAGGATCATTACATAAAAACTTTAAACTTGAAATACAACATCCTTATTGAAAACATCCTTTACATGACCACTACATTCCTTCGTACTTAGCATTGCATGGGATAACCTGAGGACATGCATAAGAAAAGGGTGAGCTATAAAGCCCAGTAAGGGAGTACATAATGAATAACATGAGGAGTACAATACATGTTAGGCAATAGGCATATCAATAGAGCATAAGAGAGGCATGAACATAAAGGCATGATAAAGCATGATAATCATAACATGGAAATGTGGCAACAACACTTAACATTGAATTAGCATGAGCCAAGGCTCATTGCACATGGAGCATGAGTAAACCCTCATTGCACTTCAAGCACGAGTAAACCCTCGTTGCACTTGAATTAGCATGAGTCAACACTCATTGCACATGACGTATCATGATACTATACTTTACCCAATTCATTGGAGCGCTATAAAGGCCGCACCCTTCATAAAAATTTCATTTCATGCATAAGTGTGCCACATGGATCATAAAACATGGATTCATAAAACATAATAATTTCTTCCACGATAAAGGAATGTGGAATTCATACATGAAACTTTACAATCAATATGTATATGTGCATAAAGTTGAATACCCTTGATGGAGAAATGGGCATGGTATTCACTACAGAAAGACATTGGCTTAGAAAATCGGTGCGATTTCGGCAGCGTAACGGCGTGACATAAGAATTCATAAAAAATGTTGATGAGAGAGAAAGGGGTTCCTCATCATATTTACATGTAATGGACAGTAAGGAGATCATATATATACATGTCCCAACAATAGAAATGGAATTTAGATTCATGATACAAAAGTATTTCTTGAATGTAAAATAAGAGAGAGAAGTTCCTTTCGGAATTTCGGCATAGTAACGGGTGTACATGGGAGGCATTTAATGAGAGAGAAAGGGTTCTCACATAATTCAAACAATAAGAGGGAAGTATGGGGGAGGTGCGAAACCATACCCCAACATTCATAATTGAAATAAAAAGGGAAATACAACTTAAAGAAAATTGACAAAAAAATGAGAAAGGAAGAAAACCCCTTACTTGGAAGTGTGCTTCCAAAGCCTAGAGAGAGGCTTGTGAGAGGCTTCTTGGGAGATTGGGGCACCTTGGGAGGATTCTAGAGAGAGTAGGGCAGAGGTTGGACGAACTTCAAGGGATTTTAGTGAGGAGGAAGTGGGATCTTGGGTGGGTTTATATAGGAAAGGTGAGAGAATTGTTTATTATTTAGGTTTGGGACCCCTTATATTAAAATAATCCAAACCACAAACCATCCCATGGTATTTGCCCATGGTTTCTGGAAAATTAAAGTGGAAAACAATATTTTACAAGTCCAAGGTCCGAACATATTAAAAAATTAGGGTTTCTTATGTGGAGGTGAGTCACACTCCCATGGAAATTAATTTAAAAAGGCAAAGTGTTGAATAAGTCTTGAGGGCTCCATTAATGCTTTGAAAAGTGAGTCAAACAAACCCAAAACCTCATTATTTTAATGATAAAACACATATTGGCCGAACATAAGGATTATGGTATTTTATTACATCACTGTTGGGTCATTATGATGTCATAAAACACATTATATATTTAAATGGTATTTAATTTTTATCCAAAAATTTGACTGTCTCAGAAAATTATGAAAAATTCACCGTTGGATAATTTCGACGTCCTGATTCCAAAAATAATATTTATTTTATCTAAATAATTTTCTAAATATGTTAATTTTTACTTTTAAAATAAAAACCGACATTTATAAAAAAAATTCACGTGTTTTGACATAAATGGCTTTCAAACCTTAATAAAAATTTTAATTGCATTCATAAAATTATAAGATCATTTATATTTAATAAAAATTAATTTAATGATAATAATAATATTTTATTAAAATATGATTTAATTAAAAAATCCTTTAATTTAATAAAATATAATTCTTAATTAAATAATAACTAAAAACATCATTTGTACTTTAAAAACTAATTACAATGCATCAAAAATGACTAGAAATTATATTCATTATTATATACAAAAATAATGTACATGAACATGGTGCTACTTATTTGTTACATAACCCCTTAAAATAGCCGCATAAGACCTAAGGGTAAGGTGTGCGATGGTGACAGACTCTTGGGGTTGCTCGGATAACATCGCTCGAGTGGTAATCTCTATCAACTTCCATTTTTCCCGTAGACGATCACGTTCGAGCTTGACTTGATGAAGCTCAGCTTGGGCTTGGTCAAGGGCAAAGCCCAAAGACGCCACCTCCTTTCCGAGCTCCGACAAATGGGCTTCGTAAGGGGCAATTCTACTGGATGAGGCCATCACTTCCTTTGTCTGAGTAGAAAATTGGTTCGTTAAAGCCTTATATTTAAACTACCCAGATGATCACTGTTCAACGGCTATAAAAGTAACGGTCACAAATCTTAACGTTAAACTAAAGAAGTTGACATCTTATAAAAACATAAAGAAACATTTAACTGGATCAAGAGGGATTTTCCATTAATGAAATTTTGGGTCGTTACATTCATACTACTCACCTAATTAGTATCATTTAATTACTCTATTAAAACATTATACTTCCATATAGCATATAAAAAATAAATAATCTAATAAAGGTGAAAAAAAGAATTATTTCAGTAAAATTTTAAATGTTGTGGCTATGTTATTATTTGTACCCTCATCACTACGTTATAATGTAGCTGTTATGGAAACCTTATGGTTTATCCATCGTCGTTACTCTTGGAGTGGCCATATTACTGACCTCCAACATTAACATACACGTTGAATTGTAGGGGGATATAGGTCCCACATTTCATTATAAACTAATAACAATAACTATACTATAATCATAAAACATCAATAAATTCATAATAAAATTTCTTTTCCATTTTGAAAAATTAAATTGTTAAAGTTCCTTTTGAAGAAAAGTCCTTTACAAATAATGTATATTTGTTATCGGAATTGATAAAAATAATGTATTTTGTGTAAATCATATAAATACACATAATACACCAATTTTTTTAAATTTTTTTATGGATGTAGTCATAGTATCTTGTAATTAATAAAGTGGAAGGACAACCTAACGAATGTAAATTGAGTTAGGAATAACCCTATATCAAATTCAGCATTCTTAAAACATGCTCAAACCTACTTTACGATTGTTTTGTGAGTTAAATTAATATATTACAGCATAATATTTATATTTATATTTACATATATGACATTATCGTAAAATCATTCAACCAATTTATTAATAATATTTTCTTATTTTCAATGTTTTGAGGGAATTTAATTCATGGTTCTCATTGTTGGATTAATATGAATCTTCCTGAAAAAAGGGAGAAAAACTAAGGAATTGAAATAAATGTCCATGAATAAAAATTAATAATATTAAATACTCTTATATATCATTTTGGATATTTAGTTTGGGTATTAACCAATTGATATAACATCAATGATTATCCTTTTTTTATTTTAGTGAGTTTTGATCCTTATAAATCACTTTTTATTTATTGACAAGTATTATGTAATTATAGTAGTTTCTGAGAATAATATAATATATAATATGTAAATACAATATTATTTATCCATATCAATTTTTTTGACCATCCATTAAAGTGGTAATGGAAAATTAATGTATATTTTCCATGATGGTGGTAAATCTAATCATCGTGGATGGTGTTCAAATTTTATAATAAAAGTGAGAGGAGAAGAAGTTTCATTATTAATTTTTAAATCAATATAAAATATTTCAATAATATATAATTTACTAGTGTTTTCATAAATCTGGGATAGGGGAAACATATTGAGAATAATATAATTAAAATAATTAAAATGAAATTAAAAGAAAATGAAATGGGATTTTTTATCTCTTGAATTCTCCTCCTTTTGAACCTCCTTATGTCCCTTGGTTTTGGCCATTTAGTGTGAGAAAAGGTATTAGATATGGGCAATAATATTGGGAAGGTGATAGGAAATAGATTAAACAAGGTTCACTTATTTGGAGGTTTGAGGATAACAAGTGGTGAAGGGTGGTATTTACAACAGAGGACAGTGTGTTTTGTTATTATTAAATAAATTGTTTATTACTTAGCTAAAGACTATTAATATTTTCAAATTTATTATCAATTATTTAAAATTAATGATGGGTTGTTCATGATTAGTATTTATATATTATTTTTGAGTTATGTAGTTCTGTATTTTTCTTATAATGTATATATACCATAAATTACAGTGTTTTACTATTTTGAAATAATTTATGTAATTCAGAAAAATACCAAAACATCACCTGTACCATTTTTAAATGTCTATAATTCAACAATGAAATCCATTTTTTGAAACGAGTTTATAAACATGATAAATTTAATTCATAATTAAAATAATTATTTATTTTATGAATAACGATTTTATATTTATATGTAATTTATTAATGGTATAAAAATTAATTATAGCCTCACAAAATTATTTTATATTAAAAAGACAAAAAGATAATGCTTTTTAAATAATTTTTATGATTTTTTTAATTGTTAAATTAATTATAATAAATTAATTATATGTATTAGTTATAAAAATAACAAAAGTAAATATATCATTTCCAAACATTTATTTACTTATTCAATGATATTAATATATCATGATTACACATATAAGATTTGAAAAATTTATTTATATTCTCATATTTGAGGTTAATATTCTATTGTCTAAAATTACTATCTTTAATGGTCATTTTAATATTCTTGTGGTCGTGTTAATATTAGATCAGTATAAATTACATAATTTACGTAAATATAAATTATTTTATAATAAAATTTAATATAATTCTAATATTTCATTATATAATGAATTAAATTATTTTATAACTGCATTGGTTGTTACATTTTCCCTATATTCTAGAAATTTTTCCATCACATTATATATTTTCATAGTTAACAATTGAGGGTACCATTATCTCATAGCATTTTTAGATTCCCTAGTTGTTTCTTCAACTATGGGGTTTCTCTCTAAATCCTTAAACTAGTGTATTACCTTATTGCACAATAAATTCTGTCCATGATCAAGAATCTGAATTGGGTTGTATTTATAATAATGGTTTTTTTCCTTATAAACTACATCTTGGAACAATACATGAGATGAATCTGGAACATAAATTCTTCACATCAAAACATGGAAATGCTTTTTTACCTGAGAACAATTATATGAAAATATATGTGTTAGGACACTGGTCCACCAATCTCCATGATTTTGTAATGTCCAATGAATTGTGGATATAACATTCCAATTATAATAAAAGTAATATCACTTTTCCATAGATCGATTCTAAGAAAAACATGTTGAAAAACAATGAATGAAATTTATTTCCTCATGTTATCTTCATAACATTTCATTATACTCTAAAATGTCCTTGGGTCTTTCAGGATCAACATCACTTTCACTGCCACATGGACATATAATTCTTAACCCATCAACATCATTTCTCCAACTTCATCATGCAATGTTGTAGTTCGATAATGTTTCTAATATAATACATAAATAATATCCCTTTGAGTATTCAAATAAAAAAAATATTATGAATATTCAACGAATGATAAATGATTATCCAAACATCCCGGATAGTAAATTCGAGAAGATTGAACAGTATCCTCCAATGACTGAATTGATCAATCGGCCTATTCATTAGATTAAGGATGAAATGTACTTATTAAATATTATTGTGTTCACACTGACATCTGAAGGACTTTCCAAATGTTTTATGTGGACTAGTGATCATGGTATGATACAATAGAAAGTGGAATTGCATGTAACCTGACAGTCTCTTTGAGGTACAATCCAGAATGATGATACAAAGACATAGTATATCAGATAGAATGAAAATGTATAGATTTATTCACATAATAAAAAATAACCCAAATCATATGACTACATTTATAAGTAGTTCGTTGTCCAATAGGGATGTCCATTGATATATGTTCCAATTTCTACTCTATAATTGTCAAATGTTTACAAAAACCCTTTGGTAGTTTTCACTATTCATTAAAATATTGGCATGTCATACATTTCATCATAAAATAAATAATATATCATTACATTCTATCCCACCAATATTACTATCCGTGTTCATAGTACATCTTATTACTTCCATGGTGAATTGATAATATAAAACAGTGTGCTTCACTCAATTTAATTTTTTTTCTAGGATATATAGGACACACAAAATATTTTTTCAACTATTATGACATAAACATTATCAATGTTAAATTATGGAACCATAACCCTTATAACCAATTCTACCATTTTTGTAACCCATAGTCTACCTTCTACCCTTTCATAATTATTTCTATTAGAGACAACTGTACTAACACCAAATTCGAAAGAGAATAATTTCTTAAACCATCATCCTTCATTCCAAAATTAATCAAATCATTAATCACAGGGCCATGTTAGAAACATAATATTGTCAATGATGTAATATGTTTTTGACTGAAGGTATCATCCACATTGTTTTCTTTTCAAGGATGGTTATTCATCATGAAATCAAAATCCTTGATCATTTCAATTCATATTTTCTTGCAGAAGATAACATCTATATAACTGAATATATATTCATTATTGTTTTATTGTAAGTATATATTTCACATTTGGATCCTTATAAATGATAACTCCATGTATTCAAAGAGAAAATTACAATATGTAATTACTAATTATCTGTGGGATAAAATATGTTTTTCATTTTTTGTTGTATTAAAGCATTAAAAATTAACTAATAATTCTATATTAGAAAAAAACCATGTCCCATTAATAAAAAATTCATATAGACGATAAATTCATAATTTATGGAAGGAATTTCCATGAAAGGATCGTTCACCAATCTATTATTAAATTCATTAAAAAAATATACAAGTCGTTTGTACTCTATTTTTCCCTATTTTACGTTAACTATGATAGTGGGATTAAAAACCCTACAATGGTTTGTACAAAACATTAGTAATAACCTACCAATCCTAGAAAAATAGGAATCTATGTTTCAATTGTAGGTCAAAGCCACTCATTAAAATCTTTTATTTTGTAAGGATCTAGTATTAATTCATCATTATATATATTGTACACATGTAGATAAATCTGTTCCAACAAAAAATCTCATTTTTTGTGTTTTCTATATAAATTATTTTATATGAGAGGTTGCAAGGAAATAGATTAATGACTTCATTATCATAATAGTTTTTAAAAGGTTAAATGTCGTCAACAGAATCAATTATCCATATATTCTATGAATATTATATTAATATGTTCAATTAATATGGTAGGGGAATTTTAAAAAACATGTAAAATAACAAAAAAATCTTATTGAAAATATTTAGTAATGAAATCCACTTTCAGGTTGTCATCCTCTTTCACCTTCAGCTGATTGTACCCAGATCTCATGTCAGTAATGGAAAAATACTGATCTCCCTAGAGCTGATCAAAATATCATCTATAAGATACAACATATACATATTCTTAAATTTAATGTTATTCAATTATCTATAATAAATAAAAAGTCTCCCATAATCACATTTCTTTATATTTAAAAAATAGGGGATACCCATGGAGTAGTGCTAGGACGAATGATAAATTTATCATGAAAATAATTTAATTTACTAACTAATTAAAGAATATCCACTGAATTATGCTATATGGAATGTTTTATATTTTTTAAGAATCCAGAACCATGTATATAGTAAATTCAACATATTTATCAGGTTTAACACTAGAAAACTAATAGGGAAAAACATAATAGTGTTCATTTAATACTAGAACATAATTAATCTGCATACTTACCTAATTTTCAACAACATGAGAAAAATTACAATTCATTTCCATATTTTCAATAATTTTCATTTTCCTGATATTATATCAATTATGTGGGTAAATTATTATATTAAAAATTATCCTCCATTTGAAAAAACATCATTTTCTGAATAATCAATCTTATCATGATAAGAAAAAGGACATTCTATAACCAAAATAACATTATACTCTACAAGTTGTAGAATACTGAGGATTACCGGTATTGCCTCCCTAGAGACAACTACAAGAAGTTTATTGTAAATAATTTAATCAATAATATTTTTCCTTAGTGTTTTAACTATATTATTATGTCTCATTTTTTGTGTTGAAATATCCATTGTGCTATAAAATTTTCTATAAATAAATTAATAGGTAGACCCTATTTCATATAAGACATATAAAAATCTAAGTAAACAAAAAATTTACCATATAACTCAACATTTTATAGACCAAAATATGAAGAAATTGTCTCAATGGATCTTATTACACATTCTACATATAATATGACTTCTTCCAATAATTAGGATCTTTCTTTGGGAATTAATTTCCACAATGGATCTTCTCATCACATTTAAAATGAAATATAGTTTTCTTTAAAAAATATATTTTAAGAACATTTTCATTACAATCTCTATCCATATATAAAAATTAACCTCATTGAAAACACTTCCAAATTTTGTTAAGGCATTCTCCAAGGTTCTTTTTATAACAGATTTCAAAAACTAAAAAATGGAAATTATTATCATTTGATCTCTTTTATTTATTATTAAAAATAAATTTCTCTTTTGAAAAATTTTTCATCATGTCCTAAAAAAATTATTATTCGGAAACTTTATTTATCAACTATTAGTATATCACCGAAGTTTCTCAATACTTTTGAATTCACAAGATTTCAATTCCCTTTGATATATTGTAATCAATCATGGGTAATAATGATTTATTGTTTTATCAAGATCCTATAAAAGATATCGAGTGTACCCTTCCAATTAGAAAATGTTTTCCTTATACAGAAACCTGGAATACTCCATGTTTGGTTTCATTTCAAGAAATTTCTTTTTCCGTCCTATGTCAAACCACCATAGGAAAATATTTTTTATAGAAATGATTGTAAAATTTATTTAATTCCAATGAATCAATATCATCACCAACCATGAAATTTATGTCCATTGAATACCACTAGATGGATTCACATTTGAAATGATTAATAGAAATATATTTTTTGAATATATGAACACCCCATGACATAGAATATCTTTTAAATGGATTTAGCCCATCATTCTATCACCACTGGCTTATAAGATCCTAAAAAGATAGAGGGTGTTGCCTCATAAAATGTTCCACTGTCAACATGATCATATATGGTAAATCTAGTTTTAATTTTGTAGGAATTACATTGCCATTTATTGGATGTTTCAACTGATCTATTTCTTCCCCAATCAATTTGGATCTATTTCCCACCTTACATAGTTGTGGATTTGGAATGATATCATATAATCGGTCCCTAACTATGTCAAATTCCATATTTCTTCTATGGAAAACACTTCTAAATAGACTTATCATAAAGTAAGAAACATGGTAATAATTAAATTCTATATTCTTTAAATATAAACAAAAGGTAAAAATAGATTTTTTCTATTCTACTAACATAATCCATCCCATTAATGATATCTACACTCTAATCTCATACCAACTACAAGGAAACATCTTTAAAAATTCAATAATAATTTTAATTCCATTAGATTCCCTTATTTACATTCTCCAAAGATATTATTGGTTTAGATATTATGAATTTTAGGTCATAATTTATATATATCATTCAACAGGCATACAATGTGGGTACTATTAGAACAGTAACAATTTATTCATAGTACAATAATTTTTAATATAAAATTGAAATCAATCCCTGAAATGTTATCACAATATTCATATTGTATTCTCTAGTTCCCTTATATATACTTAAACACATTGAAAAAAAATTCTTACTTTTTATAAGAATAAAAGACCAGTAACATATACAATAGATGGGGAGAAACCGTTAGTATAAGAATAATTATAAACATATGAAATCATTTTCACAAAGTCATACTTCTTACCCAATATGTATCATAGAGTTATATTAGGGTGAAAAGAGATTTTGATAAATCAGTGAAATCATAAATAATATCACAACAGTAACATGGGTAATTACTTATATAATATTACATCTCTCATGGATACCTTATAGTTTGTAACCCTCATGACTACCTTATATTGTAACCATGGGAGTTACACATGGAGTAACCATATGGACATCCTCGAATATAAAAATACCCAATGAATTGGTCGTAGATACATATAACTGACAAATAATCATAAAAATAACCCATGAACTAGAAAAAAAGACCTAAAATATGAATATTTTCATAAAATAGTTCTTCATTTTTAATGTAGAAATTTAAAAGAGGGTTATGGAAAACAATACCCATAAAAATATCATATTTTTGCAGTTAAAATTGATTAAAAGTTCAGAATATTTGTATAAACTATAAATAAAAAATCTGAACATAATATAAATTTTTTTAATTTAATATAAATTCATTATACCACATAATCAATGAAGTATAGGGTTAACCCAATGAATGGAAATTAGGTTAAAAATTCTTTTACATCAATTCTTTTTTTTAAAACATTTTCAAACATCATGAATGATTTTTTAAAGAGACTTATTAATATATTATAAAAAAAATTAATAATAATTATTAATATATGATATGATCATAATAACTTTCAACCCATTTATTAATAATATATTCTTATTATCATTGTTTTCGAAGCATTTATTTCATGGTTTCAGTGGTTGGATTATTATGGATTTTGTAGTCAGAAGGTAGAAAAACAACAAATTGAAATTACATGATATTGATAAACTTTCAGAATATTAAATGTTCTTATATATCATTCTGGTTATATGTAATGAGTATGAAATTTTAGATAAAACTATATCGATGAGCAGTAGTTTGTTTTTGATAAATTTTGTTCATTACAAACCACTTTTGACTTATTATTTAATATTAATGATAGTACAATATTATTTTTGAATAATTTATTGATAATAAATGACTTAATTTCCTCAAATTGTGATAAATATGATCAATTATGAAATATTTGGGATTAGATCATTCATTTGCAAATTTGATGAAAAATCCAGTTGTACCCTTTTAAAATTCACTATAATATTTCCTGTATAAAATTTTTTATGTAGATTATGTTGAATTATAATTTTGTAATTAGGTACCTGACTTAATGGGCTAAAAATTATATTTAGGACATGAGAGATGGATCGTTCATTTGAGGGGAGTAAATGGGACATGAAGGCAATGATGGACTGAACTACCTAGATTGGACATCACTTCACCATTTGGACCGTATCTTCTTCATATGGGCCTGGATTGGGCCCAAATATTAGGGGAAGCTCGAGGAAATGATTATTCAAAACTAAACCTTCTAGAAGGCCTGAGAATTCATGCATTTTGGAGGCCAACATTGTGGTGAAAGTGGGATTAAAATATTCGGCCGAATTTCTATTTCACATTTAATAAAGTTATGTAATCCTAACCCTCACAAACTCTATTTAAAACGAGTTTTCACACTTTGGGAGGGATGGTCGAGGATTTGGGAAGGTGTTTCTGAAAGGGTGTCTCTTGGTATCCCCTCACAACTCTTGGAAAAGTAAGGCTTTGGGCAAACCTCTATTCCAAAAAGGATCTCCACACACACCTCCTATTTATATTTATTTTATTTCATGTTTGTATATTGAATTTTTATTCAAATAATCTTCTGTATTCTTCCCTTTTCTTCTTATTTTAATATTCCTAATTGGGTGAGATTCAATAGTGGAGACGTGATTGGGTTCAACCCTTTCAATTCATTTCTCATGCAAAAACGTCACCAGGATGACCACACCACCCATGTAAGAGTAGTTTTTTAGTGATTGATCTATCTTCTACCCACTTCATTTAATTATTTTGAATCATTGAGATACTGTAATTAAATTAATATGATCCACAAATTGTGTTTTTAAATTATTATAAATTAATCAATTAATTTGACAATTAACACAAAAACACGTGAGGTTGAGATTTTGTGTAAAATGTGAGAGCATGATCTTAATCGGTAATACAAGACCACACATGATAAATTTGTGGAGTTAAAATATAATCCCTAACACAATTCATCCTCATTTACAGAAATGATATGAGCTCTAATTAACCACTAACCATATGCTAGCCTTAGAACAATAATCAATGTATGGTGCTATGATTGCGTGTTCCAAAGCTAGCCCAGGGTTAAAGTAATTTCATCTTTGTGGTTAAGTTAACTCTTATAAGGTTTGAGGGTGAACAAATTAGGGTATAATAATTATGTAGATATTGATTTAAATGATAATGATTAATAAGTAAATGAAGTGTTAGAGTTAGATCGATTATACCTTTTAAAATATTTTCTAAAGAAACATATTCTTGTTGTGCTTTGTTAATTATCATGCATTTCAAAATTAAAAAAAAATACAATCTTCTTCCAGAAAACTTCTTCAAGATTTATAAACTATAACAAACCACAATCATTTCAAGTAGTGTTTTAATTATATTATATTATATTTTTCGAATACATTTAAGAATTTGTTTTAATTTACTTCCTCCTTTGAAAAACAACCTTGGTCAACCACTCTACTACACCTAAGCACCCCAAAAACCACTAATCATTTGATGGTGCCCATGATAGAGCTCTTTAAAATTGGCGCAATTTCTAGGGAGGCAAGTAATTATTTCAACCAATTAGAGGTATTTATTTTATTTTACATTTTATTCTCTTCCTCTCTTCTTTCTTTAGTATTTAACGCTTCTGATTTTTTTCTTTCTTTTTATTTTATTTTCTTATACTTATTTTTGTACTATAAACTCAAACATATTAATTTTATTTTACTATGGTCCAATTTCTTTCATTTTATATTTATTTTATTTATGACATGAACTTATACCGAATATCTCTTAGATATTGACCTAAAGATTGAACATAGCCTTAGGGCTCGAATCAGACATTCTCAGTCTACGAGAAGTCTCAACATTCGTCCAATTGTGGAATTATTCCAATATCATAACATTTAAATTGTAAGCAATTGAAATTCAACCATAAAATAAAAACCAATGGATGAAAATAATGGAAATGAACTTAATAGAACCATTTGATAATTTGATTCACCCGATATTAATTATCAACCAAATTGTGTTGCATACCCAATCTCGAATCAGACTTTGAACTAAAATATGGGTTATTTCACTTACTTCCAATGATTAATGGCCTCTCTGGTGAGGATCCCAATAAATATTTGAAAGAATTTAATGTGTTTTTCTCAACCCTAAAACCCAGAAATGTCTTTAAAGATCAAATCAAATTAAGA
Source organism: Viscum album (assembly GCA_963277665.1). NCBI lineage: Eukaryota > Viridiplantae > Streptophyta > Magnoliopsida > Santalales > Viscaceae > Viscum > Viscum album. The sequence continues at coordinate 1,614,432,810 of OY728137.1, read as the reverse complement.
GCATTCCCATTTTCACTTGATGGAGCTGCAAAGGATTGGATGTACTATTTAGAACCATAATATGTAACATGTTGGAATGATTTGAAATGTCTATTCATGCTTAGATTTTTTCCAGCATAGAGGACAACTTCCATTCGTAAAGAGATCTTGGGGATCAACCAAGCACAAGTGGAGTGAATGTATGAGTACTAGGAGCGATTTAATAAGTTTTGTGCAAGCTTTCCACATCACCAAATCAGTGAGAAACTCCTCATTCAGTACTCTTATGAAGGAATCACACCTATGGGGAGGATCATGGTGGATTCCGAAGTTGGAGGGACATTGGTGGGCAAGAAACCAGTAGCCGAATGTGCATTGATCGTCAAGATAGACCAAAACACAAAAACATTTGGCGATAGAGGTACACCACATGTCAGGGGAGTACATCAGGTAAGTATATCTTCTCTTGAGAGTAATTTGATTGATACCAAGTTAGAATAATTGACAACTATGGTGAGGCATATTGCTTTTGAACAAAAGACATTCCAACCAACTCCTTCAAGGCCCTGTGGCATTTTCACTGAGGCAAACCACCCAAATGATTGTTGCCCACAACTCAAAGAAACATAAGATTTTGTAGCAGTTTTCCCTAGGAGACCATATCAGCAACAACAACAACAACCATATACCCAAAATAAGTTTGATCCAACATACAAAAAAGGGTGGAAGGATCAATTAGATATGAGGTATGGCTCTGGAAAACAACAAAGGCCACCCTTTCATCAAAACATCAAGAAACCTCCACCTTACCAACAGGGATTCCAACAACCCCAATGAAGTTTTGAAGCCCAAGCATAAACGAGTAAAAAACAAGGGAGTTATCAAAAAAAATGTAGATTCTCACACTGATGATATTTTGAAGCAAATTGTTCTTAATCAACAAAATGAGTTGAAGAGTCATGTTTCGGAGTTAAGGGTGATGAAGACTCAAATGAGCCAGATTTCCACCGCCTTCAATGAACATGTATGTAAGAATTCTAAAAATCTACCATCTCAACCAACTCCAAATCCCAAGGGGAATCTCATTTCCACCACAAAGAGTAGTGGGAAGAAAACAAATGATACATCTGTAACTATTTATCCACCTGGATTCACCTCAAATCTGGAGAAGCCCAATTCCACATCAACTAATGAGAAACCCAAGGAGAAAGATAAAGGTAAACAAAAGATTAATGATGTTCCACCTAAACCGCTTCATTTTCTAAACAGGGTTGTTCACACCAAGAATATGTCTGAATAATTAATGCAAAAGGAGGTTTTGGACACATTCAATCATGTGGAGATCAAAATTCCTCTACTTGAATCCATTAAGAAAATTCCAAGGTATGAAAAATCATTAAAAGAACTTTGTACTAATTGAAGAGGGATCAAGGGAAATGAAAGGATTAATCTTGGAAAAAATGTGTTAGCACTCATTACACAAACTATAGCAATGCCAAAAAAGTGCAAGGATCCTAGGACATTCACCATCCCATGAAATATAGGGGAGTTTCACTTTTCTAATGCACTTTGTGATTTGAGAGCTTCCATAAATGTGATTCCTCACTCTATATTCTCTTCTTTGCAGGTTGGTGAGATAAAATCGATGAGAGTTGTGGTGTAGTTGGAGAATAAAGCTACGGAATATCCAGTGGGAGTCCTTGATGATGTACTTTTATAGGTAAGAGACATGATCTTTCTAGCAGATTTCTATGTGCTTAACATTGAGAATGATCAGGTAAGTTCTCATGCACCCATTATCTTAGGATGAACCTTCCTCAAAACTAAGAAATATATCATAAATTTCAATGAGGGTACACTTTCCAGGTAATTTGGGGATGATGTTGTGATATTTAATATTTTGTATTCCATGAAGTACCCCTCATAGGATCATTCTGCATTTTTTATTTCCCATTTTGAACCACCATGTAAAAACCCCATGTATGTTGATTGTTCTATGATTAGTGAGATTATTAGTTTTGGTTATAGTTATATGTCTAAGATTACTTCCACACCTATTTATAATGCACAATACACTCTTAGAATTGATTTTGAAATGGACTCATATTTTGATTTTGATCATGTGAACTCTAATTATGACATGGTTGTTGAGTATGATGATAGATTTGATGCTTTATTCTCTCATTTTGAGGATTTATATTTAGATACTGATGATCTTTGTGAACATATTTCAGTTCCTTATATGTCTCCATCCATTCACCACCCCCGACATAGGATCTCATGCCATTACCACCAAATCTCAAATACTCGTACTTGTTGAGTGGTGATAAATTACCTTTTATCATTGCTAAAAATCTCCCTTTTGAACATGAAGAAATTTTTTTGAATCTTTTGACGGAGAACATCAGGGAAATTTGGTGGACCTTGGATGACATATTAGTTATTATCCCCTCTTTTTGAATGCATAGGATACTCTTGGAGGATGGGGCTAAACCGATTAGGCAGCCACAATGGAGACTTAATCCAACACTTTTTGGATGTTGTTAAGAAAGAAGTTGAAAAATTACATGAGGCGAGTATCATTTACACTATTTCTGACTCACAATGGTTTAGCCTTATCCGGGTTATACAAAAGAAAACTAGTTTCACTATTATAAAAAATAAAAATGATGAGTTAGTTCCTGTGAGAGTACAAAACAGTTGTCGAGTGTTTATTGGTAATAGGAAACTAAATCAATCCACTCTTAAGGACCATTTCCCACTTCAATTCATTGACCATATTATTGAGAGACATGCAGTCTGGACACAATATTGAATCTTAGATGGATTCTCTAGATATTTTCAGGTTCCCATTGTAGTAGAGGACTAGGATAAGATGACATTCACATTCCCATTCGATACCTTTGATTACCGAAGGATGCCATTTGAACTATGCAATGCCCGAGGTACCTTCCAGAGGTGCATGGTGAGTATTTTATCAGATTTCATTGAGACCTAAATGGAGGTATTTATGGATGAATTTACAGTTTATGGATCCTCATTTGATGAATGTCTCTCTTGTTTGGTTGACGTGTTACATCGTTTTATTGAGAAAAATCCGGTCTTGAATTTTGGAAAATGTCATTTCATGGTCGAAAAGGGAATTGTCTTAGGTCATATAGTCTCACAACATGGAAATTTAGTTGATAAATCTAGGTTAGAAATTACTTCATAAATTCACTATCATACATGTGTGTGTGATTTTTGATCATTCCTTGGACATGCTCGATTTTATTGACGCTTCATCAGAGATTTTAGTAATATCACTCTACCCTTATCTCGATTGATTCATTAAGATATTGACTTAAATTTTGATGATTCATGCAGGGTATCATTTTATGAGGTAAAGAAGTGTCTTACCACTCCACTTATCATACAACCCCCGTAGTGGGACCTTCCATTTGAGCTTATGTGTGATGCGTCCAACTTCGCGGTTGGAGCTGTCTTATCTCAAAGGGAGGAGGGACGTTCACATGTGATTTCGTATGAATCAAAGATGTTGGATTCATCCCAATCATACTACACCACAATAGAAAATGAGTTTATTATTATTATATTTTCATTAGATAAATATCATTCATATTTATTGGGATCTAATGTAGTATATTTTTTCTTACCATGCAGCTTTCAGGTACCTCCTAAAGAACCCCGATGTAAAGCCACAACTTATCATTTTGATTCTTCTTCCTCAATAGTTTGAAATTGATGTAAAGGACAAAAATGGGTTAGAGAATTTAGTGGAAAACTACATGAGTAGGTTTACTCACACACCAGAGGGTGACACCTGGGACCAGGTACCACTTCGGGACACTTTCCCTGATGAGCATCTCTATACCATATCAGGTATGCATCCTTGGTATGCTGATTTAGTTAATTACATTTTTACCTCTGTAATACCAGTAAACAAGAAGAATAATCAAGTCCAAAAATTAAAAATTGAGTCTAGGTTTTATGTGTGGGATGGTCCTTACCTTTGGCACATGTATAATGACCATGTAATTAGGATGTGTGTTCCCGATCATGAGTTTGAGTCTATTTTGTATTTCTATCATACACTTTCATGTGGTGGACACTTTGGACCCAAAAATAATACTAGAAAATTATTAGACTCTGGATTATATTGGCCTAGCTTATTCCATGACTCTTATGTGTTTTATAAGTCATTCTCTCATTTCCAAAAAACTGGAAACATTTCATGGAGACACGAGATGCCCCAACAACCTATTTTATTCTGTGAGATTTTTTATGTTTGGGGAATTGATTTTATGGGCCCTTTTACCAGTTAATTTGGTTTCTTGTATATCATTGTTGTTGATGATTATGTACGTAAATGGGTGGAGGCCAAGGCCACCAATACTGACGATTCTCGTGTTGTAGTGTATTTTGTCAAGGCTCAAATTTTCTCCAGGATTTGAGTACCAAAGGCCATCACCAGTGACCAAGGGAATAACTTTTGAAAAAGGAATTTTTCTTACCTTCTTCAAAATTATGGGGTGACCCATAAAAAATCAACACCATATATAGAGACCCAAAGCTTGATGTACATGGACATTACATTACTTTTGCAGAATACTTAATACATAACAAAACCGTCACCAAAGGATGGTAATTGTTTAGTGTCTTTGGAAACTTGGAATATAATATTCTAATCTTGTTGAAAGATCTTCAACATCTCCCATAAAGATCTTCCCATTTTATTTTCATACCTAAAACCTTTCTTTAAATCATGGGGAAATGAAAAAAAGGGGCGGGCTCAAATGCCTAGAAACGGTAAACATAGAGAACAAAAAACAATCAATAAACATTTGAATGCAAAAACATGAACATAAAATCTAAACACCAAAATCTTGAGAAAATACATGAATCTTGGAAGTACATAAGGAATATAAGGGAACATCAATCATGATAAAATAGCATGAGAATAAATCATGTAATTTTGGAAACCATTAAGCACATGATATGATTTCCATAGTAGCCAAGGCATTGCTGCCATGACTATCTCAGTGGAAAATGTCCCTTTCTGAATTGAGTTCACTCCTTGTTATAGTCCTGTATTAATGAACTAGATTAACTTACCATTCCATCCATGGCTATCTCATGAGATATAAATCTATACACAATGCATTGGATGGAGATATAGGTCCCACCCATCTCATAATGAAATCATTCTTACTTGTGCCACAAAATAAACATAAAACATTCATCATAACCCAAAGAATAAAATGGGTTTCATAAACATCATCTCATACATAATCCATATAAATCAAATGGATATTTCATCATAAGAAAAGTGAAATCATGTAAATCATAGAGATATTATACTTGAAACATACTCATAAGAAATAATTTCATCGTAGATGGAAAATGGTTTTGATAAAACACATGAAATTAATTCTTGAGGAAAATATACGTTCTTCTTCAAAATAATTTTGTTTTCACAAAATGCAATGAAATTTTAAAATAAAAGGATGAAATCGTGTAGATAATTCTTCATGAAAATAAGCTGTTATAAAACCGTAAAAATCCATTCACGCAGTATAAGTTAAAAGAAACATTCTCCTCATACTTTAGCTGGAAAAGCCAAAAATGTTCCTCGTATGGTAAACAAAAGAAAGAATCCTTCCATAACATGTGGTAAAAGTCAAAATGGGTAAAAATTACATAAACCATACATTAAATTTTTTTTATAAAACATGTACATGGATGATAATAATAACCCCAGCAAATACTTACGAATAACAATCTCGGATAAGAACGAGATTGGAATAGTTATCCTTTACCTTAGGTCGGATATGATTCGTATGTATCAGAACCTCCAGTATAATGATTTAAATAATTCCATTGACTTATTACAGAATCATATTCATTGTTATGATATCATATATGGTTTACTTATGACTTTATATTACCCGTTGTTTTGTAAATTCCATGTTAAAGCAGCGTTTTGGGTAAAATTGTTTCATTTATCATACGTTTTTCAACATGTTTTTCTTGATATTATAAATTATATCCTGATTTACTTAATTCCAGAATGTTAAAAATGATTTATATATAATATATATTCATTATATAACTATATACGATAGATTGATAAATGGAATGAAATACACCGTTCATGGAGACGATAGGCCGTGCGTACGCATTAATGCTGTTTTCATTTCCTTATTGAATTAAATGGAATTAATTAAATGAATCATATATGTACATAAATACAATATCATTATTATGTAAAATCATTCATGATTATTTATTATATGTACTTTATAATCATTCTTTAATGGTTAATCATAGAAAATGAATCTCATCACGTTCGTGGAGACGGTAGTCCGTACATACGCACGAGCGATGATATCATTCTCATGATCGCAGAATTGTATTGAAGTGTATGTATAATATTTCAAAATCGATATCACTTTAAAATAAATATATATTGTTATTTATTTACACCATTATACACATCCAATTAAAGAGGTGGTGGAAAATAGATTACACCACGGCGTGGAGATGGTATTCCGTACGTACGCACACACAATGCTTTCTTTTTCCGTAGGATGGATAGAAGATGGAATTGGGTTATTTCATAATTATAATAACATAACAGTATATGAGTGATACTGATGTTAATAATTTATGATGAAACAAATAAAGAAGAAGAAGTAGAAAAAGAAATAAATTGGAAAGAATCGGAAAAGGATATTACATCTTCTTTGACGCGCCTCTTCTTAACCTCCTCTTAAGGCACTAGGGTTGGACATTTGAGGAGAACAAAACCTCTATAATATCTCTAGTGAATATTATAAGGGAAATGGGCAGGTTTTGTCCAAGGTTCAAGGCTCAAAAGGGTGTGAAGAGAAGAGGGAAGTGGTGCCCTTTTTATAAGGGAGGAGAGGGGTACCTTTGGAAAAACATAAAATATTATTTTATAATAAAGTCATATTCAGTTTATAATAGCTCTAAATTAATTTATATTGAAGCTAAATTGGAGATGTGTCTAAATCCTCTTAGAAAAAACGATTTAGACAAGGGTAGGTAACTATTTAATCCTTATCATTTAGATTTAACTCTAAGTTAAATAATTTAACTTTTACCGTGTCTTTTTGTTTTCTTACACTATATGGTTAATAGACCTACTATAAGAATCCAAACGAACCCCAAGTGGTTAACTATTAATATATATAATATTATGTAAGTCATTTGGTCGAACATTAGATTTTTAGTAACATAATAACAATTAATAATATAACATTTTAAAAAAAAACTATTTTATGTCAATTTTGACACTATTTTGTAATTGATTTTTGTGAAAATCATAACAACATGATTAGTTCTAAAAAAGTTAATTTAATCAATAATAACAAGTCATATCAACTTATAAAATTATTTTAATTCATAAAATGTTGCAAATTAATTTATTTGGGTTTTTATAATATCAATTATGTTAATATTTCATTAATAAGGTAATTACTACATCAACATTTTGTCATAAATAAATTAAATTATTTAATGTCTAGAAAATATAAATAAATAATAATTATGTAAGAAATATTTTTTATCTTTCTAATGAATATTTATAATCAAATTTATCTTATGTATAACCCTATATAAAAAATGATTTAGTTATTATACTTTAATTATAACTATTTTAACTCTTCTTTATATAAAATAATAATAAGTGTCCTAATCTAATCCATGTGGACCTAAATGATAATATAATATTCCTATGGTTTTTTTGGGACGAATTATATTTATCCAATAGAACTAGGACATGTGTTAGGGTAATAATAATATCATTTTTACCCTTAATTAACCTATTTACTTTTAACCATTGCAAATAAAAGTAAAAATTTACTATTCACCAAAAATTATTTATATCTTATTGAACAATATTTTACTCCTTGATATTAACCACGACTCTCAGATTTTTTAAATTCTACTCACAGACGTGGTAAAATTTTGTTTTATGTAAATTTTCAAATTCTTCTATGAGGTAGGTAAAAGACGGTGAAATGTTCAATACAATTTTTATATATCTAAAATTATTATAAAATGACTCCAATGAATTTAATTGAACTTATATCGGTATTATGTATCAATTTTAACCAAAAATAAATTTAAATAAAATAAAAAATTATTTAAATAAAATGTGGGTTTTTATATAGTAACCAAGTGTTTTCAGTATTCATCAAAAATTGAAAGTTTTCAGAAAAATACCAAAAAATAACCCTAGGCTAATTTCGATATTCTGAAACCAAAAATGAAGTCTATTTTGAAATATAGAATTCATAAAATTTAAAAAAGTGGGTATTACAATTCATAATGGCTAGTTCATAATAATATTATAATAATATCTTGTTTAGTGAAACTCGATATTGCATACTACACGGACTATCGAGGAAGGTCTTGATTGCGTGTAATGCAAGCCAATTCAGGGTTGCGTGTAGAGAATAATCCATTTGGTTTTGTGTATAACATAATGAAAACTTATTTCATTTATACATTAAACAAAATATATACTTAATGTTGCGTAGAATAATTTCGACAAAACGAACATGAAATTGTGTGTAACATGAGCCAAGAATAGATTTGTGTATACTGCAAGATAATACGGTGATGCGTATAGTACAAGATAATTTTTGTGTTGTGTATAATAGAAGAAATAAAATAAATTAAAAAATAATATATCTCATAAAATATCTGGGTGTTACATTCTACCCCCCTTAAAATGAATTTCGCCATCGAAATTCGTCGGGGTTTTAAATGGTTTACTACTTGAACGTTTCTTTAATAGAAACCCACATCGTAAAAAGGAATAGAAAAACTTATCTATAAAAACTAAAGTAAGAAATGTATTTGTTACCCAAATTAACTAATCATTGGGTTTCCACATAGAATAACATAGGTGAAAATATGGATATGGAAGAAAAATCTAACCATCATGTTCTGATGGAGAGTGGTAGTGAACATATCTATGAAAAAGACAACAATCACAAAGCCATAAATTTTTGATGATATAAGGTACCATCTGATTCATTGGATATAAGGGCACTATGAAAACAATTTTGGATTTCATGATCATTTCCCAAAAGTTGAAGAATTTGAATTAGAATAAATACTTAATTTATTTTGGTATAATCTCACCATTTTTTGTGTCTCGAACAATTTCCACAACATCTCTTAAAGAAATGAAGTTGAATTTTTCATTTATGAGGTGTTAGAAGATCATGTGATAGAATGATGGGTCATTCCATCTACCTCAAACAAAATGTTAGAAAAAGTTTTCAAATATAAAAATGTCCATATATGGTGAGGTTAATCATATATGATTCCAAAAAATGGACTTATACATCATCTATGATACCGTGTCATATAAAAAAACTAGTTTCAATTTACTAGGGATTTCTTGTTGGCCAGTGGTAGGTGATAAAGTCCTGTCGCACTTTGATTGTGCGTTCGATTCCCATAGCCTTGTCTGACGCGATGGGTTGTCTCCCACCATGCAGGTTGACCTTTTTCTAAAAATATATTATTATAAAATTCCATTAATAATATAGAAAAAGTTATAGCCTTAATCAATACTAAATTATGTCCAACATAATCCATTCCAATCTTTAGGCTTATCAAAAATACTTCTGTCCAATCTTATAGTATAAAGAAAAAGATTACTAGAAACGTTATCTACCAAGAATGTGAATACCATCATTTATCGCCCATATAAGATATATCTTGTTGGATGCATTCCAAACATATGAATACCTTAATCATGTATTCTCTTGGAAAATGAATACCCATTGAATCTTAGTGAAAACATGAATGCTGTCAAAAGTTGCCTCTGTCCACATTCCAAAATCCTAAAAAAAATTTATACTCAAACCATGATATCACTTTGTCCTTATATCAGTCATGAGATCATGAATACTGTCAAACATTTCATTTTCCCTTTATACCTTCATTATGCGCATATCATCTTCTTTCCAAAAATATCTCAATCACTTTCCAAGGTTACCAGTACCATAAAATTATTGAAAACCACAATAGTCCAATACATAAATATTCCAATATTCCACGATACTATATACAACATTATTTTGGAATCACATTACATAAACACCTAATAATTCCACCACATCGTTGTCATATTCAACATCTCTAATAGTGATCACATGTGACTTCTCTTTTTCCTTTTCCTTAAGTGGTTTCTCATGTAGATCATCATTAACCCTTAGATTAGGGAATTTATTAGCATAATTCCCCATTTCCTTTCACTTGAAGCATTGAAGTGTTGGTGGTGCGTTCTCTACAGTCTTTTCATTATTCACATCATTAGAAACACTTTTTCCATTACTTCGACACTCATATGCTTGATGAACTTCTTTTCCACACTTAAAACATTTTCTAGTCCCTTTAAGACAATCTCCATCATGCTTTTTTCCACACATTGAGCATAAAGAAACACTTATTTCTTTTCACCATAATTCTATGATTTCTCCTTGAACTCTATCTTTTGATTCTTCTCCAAACCAAGAGATGGATATGTAACACCAAATTCCATTTCTACCTTGATAGCACAATGCAAAATTTCTTCATAGCTCCTGAAGTCTCTTATAGACAATCCCCTTTCAAGACATGGTTTTAAGCCACTGAAGAATCGATCAACTTTACTTTGAGGTTGGTTGATAAAGCCGGATGCATACCTTGCAAGTCTTGTAAAATTCTCTTTGTATATACCAACAAATTCATCATCCTTTTTCATAAGCGCAAGGAAATCCTTTTCCATCTTTGTTTGAAGAATACTTGGGAAGTACTTATTGAAAAATAAGTTCTTGAACTCATCCCATTCCGTGGATTCAATTTCATCTCGGGGCCTCGTATTCTTAATTAGAGTCCACCATTGATCTACTTCACCTTCTAAATGGTAATTATCCAGAATAATTTTTTCATATTCCGAACAGAAAAGTATGGAAAATATCTTTTCAATGGTACTAATCCATTGTTTAGTAACCAGTGGATCAAAAGACCCACTGAAAGAAGGTGGACATTGCCTCATGAAGGACTCAAAAAAATATTGTTCCCTTAAATTCTCATTTGGAAGTCCAGAATTATTCATAGCTTAAGTAAATATAGCAATAATATTTTTCACTCCATATCCCAGAACATTGGGTTGTTTAGGAGGACAATCATTGCATTGTCCATTACATTGATCAACACGATTCCTACGGGTTCTATCCATTGTCTAAAACCCAAAAAGAATAGTGTGAGGGGAAAAAATCATGCTAGGGAAAACAACATAATAAACGGGTAGTACCTTCGATATCTAACATCTTATGTCTAATTCTAATATAATTTCCATAATTCTAGGACTATATCCTATACGTATACTTAACCTTATAGACATCCCTAGACATACCTCAAAATATCTCTAGAGATCTCACTAAAGTTTTCGCATCCTAGTTTCAAAAGGTTAACTAAACATTTCCTCAGATACCAAATATAGAGACCCAAAGCTTTACATACATGGAAATTTCATTACTTATTCGGAATACTTAATACATAAAAAAACAGACACCAAAGGACCGCAATAGTTTAGTGTATTTGGAAAATTGTAATATAATCTGCTAATCTTGGTGAAAGATCTTCAGCATCTCCCATAAATATCATCCCCTTTTATTTTCATACATAAAACCTTTCTTTAAATATTTGGTAAAAGAAAACATAAAAAATGATGAGCTCAAATTCCCAGTAAGGGTAAACATAGAGAACATAAAACAATCCATAACCATTTGAATGCAAAAACATGAACAAAATATCAAAACATCAAAATATTGAGCAAAGAAATGAGTTTTGGAAGTACGTAAGGCATATAAGGGAACATTAATCATGATAAAATACCATGGAAAAAAAACATGTAAACTTGGAAACCATTAACCACATGATATGGTTCTCATAGTAGCCAAGGCATTGCTGCCAGGACCATCTTAATGGACAAAGTCCCTTTCTGAATCGAGTTCACTTCTCATTCCAGTCCTGTATTACTAAACCATATTAATATACCATTCTAGCCATGTCCATATCATGATATATAAATCATTACCCAATGCATTGGAGGTAGATATAGGTACCACCCATCTCATAATTAAATCATTCTTACTTGTGCCATAAAATAAACTTATAACATTCATCATAACCCAAAGAATAAAATGGGTTTCATAAACATCATCTCATTATCAAATAATCCATATAAAACAAATGGATATTTCATCATATGAAATGTGAAAGAATTTAAATCATAGAGACATTATACTTGAAACATACACATAAGAAATAATTTCATCTTAGATGGAAAATGGTTTTGATAAAACAGTTGAATTGAATTCTTGAGGAAAATTTCCTTTCTTCTTCAAAATAAGATTCTTTTCACAAAATTCCATAAAATTTTAATAGAAAAGGAAGAAATTGTGTATATTAGGCTTTATGAAAATATGTCATTATAAAACCATAAAAATCCATTCATGTTGTATAAGTTAAAAGAAACATTATCCTCACACATTTGCTGGAAAAGTCAAAATGGTTCCTCGTATGGTAAAAAGGGAAAGATTCCTTCCAGAACATGTGGTAAAAACCAAAATGGGTAAAAACGGAATTAAACATAAATTATTTTTTTTATAAAACATGGACATGGATGATAATAGTAACCCTAGTAAATAATTTTTAATAACAATCTCAGATAAGAATGAGAGTCGAATAGTTATCCCTTACCTTAGGTTCGATATGCTTCGTACATATCTGAACCTCTTGTATAATGATTTAAATAATGTCATAGAATTATTATAGAATCATATTCATTATTATGATATCATATATGGTTCACTTTTGACTTTATATTACCCGTTCTTTTGTAAACTTCTTGTTAAAGCAGTGTTTTGGGTAAAATCGTTTCATTTATCACACGTGTTTCGACATGTTGTTCTTGATATTATTACTTATATCCTGATTTAATTAATTACATAATTTAAAACATGATTTATATATAATATATATCCAGTATAAAAATATATACAATAGATTGATAAATGGAATGAAATACACCGTTCATGGAGACGGTAGGCCGTGCGTACGCATGAATGCTATTTTAGTTTCCTTATTGAATTAAATGGAATAATGTAAATGAAAAATATATGTACATAAATAAAGTATCATTATTATTTAATATCATTCATTATTAATTATTATATATACTTTATAATCATACTTTAATGGTTAATCATGGAAAATGAATCTTGTCACGTTCGTGGAGACGGTTGTCCATACATACGTACAAGCGATGAAATCATTCCCATGATCACGGAATTTTATTGAAGTGTATGTATAATATATCAAAATAAATATCAATTTACAAAAATCATATATAGTTATTTATTTACACCATTATACCAATCCAATAAAGGAGGTGGTGGAAAATAGATTACACCACGGCGTGGAGACGGTATTCCATACTTACGCACGTGCAGTGATTTCATTTTATATAGGATGGATAGAAGATGAAATTTGGTTGTTTCATATTTATAATAAAATATCAGTATATTAGTGATAATGAAGTTCTTAATTTATGATGAAAAAAATAAAGAAGAAGAAGTAGAAGAAGAAATAAATTGGAATGAATCGGTAAAGGATATTACCTCTTCTTTGACGCGCCTCTTCTTAACCTCCACTTATGGCACAAGGGTTGGTATTTTGAGGAGGCCATGTCCTCTATAATTTTTCTAGCGAATATGAGAAGAAAAATGGTCAGGGGTTTTCCGAGTTTCAATGCTCAAAAGGGTGTGAAGAGAAGAGGGAATGGGTGCCCTTTTTATAAGGGAGGAGAGGGGCACCTTTGGAAAAACGTATAATATTATTTTATAATAAAGTCATATTCGGTTTATGATAGCTCAAAATTGATTAATTTCGAAGCTAAATTTGGTATGGGTCGAAATCCACTCAACCAATAGGATTTAGACATGTTTTTTTTACTATTTTAACCTTATCATTTAGATTTAACTCTAAGTTAAATAATTTAACTTATACGGTGTCTTCTAGTTTTATTACACTATATGGTTAATAAGCTTACCATAACAAGCCAATCGAACCCCAAGTGGTTAATTATTAATATATATAACCTTATCTATGTCATTTGTTAGAAAGGTAGATTTTCTGGAATATAATAACAATTAATAATATAATATTTGTTTTAAAAACTATTTTATGTCAATTTGACACTATTTGGTAATTGATTTTTTTGAAACTCATAACAACATTATTAGTTCTAAAACAGTTTATTGAGTCAATAATAACATGTCATTGCAACCTATAAAATTAGTCTAATTCATAAAAAGTCTCAAATTTCATTTATTTGGGCATTTATAATATCAATTATGTTAATATTTCATTAATAAGGTAATTACTGCATTATCATTGTGTCATTAATAAATTAAATTATTTAATGTCTAAAAATTATAAATAATTAACCATAATTTAGTAAATCTTCTTATATTTCTAATGAATATTTATATTCTAATTTATCTTATGTATAACCCTATATTAAAAAAATTTAGCTATTAAACTTTGATTTTTACTACTTTAACTCATCTTTATATAACATAATAATTAGTGTCCTCATCTAATCCAAGTGGACCTAAATGATAATATTATATTCCTATGTTTTTTTGGGTCTAATTATACTTATCCAATAGAATTAGGACATGTGTTAGGGTATTAATAATATCATTTTTACCCTTAATTACCCTATTTACTTTTAATTGTGGTAAATAAAAGTAAAAAATCACTATTCAATAAAAATTATTTTTATCTTATTGAACCACATTTTACTCCTTGATATTAACCATGTCTCTTGGATTTTAGAAATTTTACTCACAGAAGCGGTAATATTATGTTTAATGTAAATTTTCAAATTCTCCTAGAAGGTAGGTAAAAGACGGTAAAAAGTTCAATAAAATTTTTATATATCTGAAATTATTATAAATTGACTCCAGTGAATTTCATTGAACTTATATAATTATTTTTTATCAATTTTGATATAAAATAAATTTAAATAAAATAAATAAGTATTTAAATAAAAAGTCAGTTTTTAAATAGTAACCCAGTGTTTTCACTATTCATAAAAAATTGAATGTTTTCAGAAAAATACCAAAAATTCACCCTAGGCTAATTTCGATATTCTGAATCCAAAAATGAAGTCAATTTTGAAATATAGAATTTATAAAATTTCAAAAAGTGAGTATTACTATTCATAACAGCTAGTTCATAATAATATTATAATAATATTTCATTTAGTGAAACTTGGTATTGCGTACTATGCACACTATCGAGAAAGGTCATGATTGTATGTAATGAATGACATGTCAGGGCTGCGTGTAGTGGATTCTCTATTTGGTGTTGCGTAAAACATAATCAAAACTTATTTCATTTAAACATTAAACAAAATCTTTACTTAATGTTGCGTAGAATAATTTCGACAAAATGAACTTGAAATTGTGTGTAACATGAGCCAAGAATAGTGTTGTGTATACTGCAAACTAATACAGTGTAGTGTATAGTACATGCTAATCTTGGTGTTGTGTATAATATAATAAATCAATTAAATTAAAAATAATATATCTCATAAAATCTAAGGGGGTTACACCATACCACCCTCAAACAAATGGCAAGGTTGTGGTTTCAAATCCTGAGTTGAAACAAATCTTGGAGAAAACCGTGCAGCCAAATAGGAAGGATTGGAGCAAGCGCTTGGATGATGAATTGTGGGATTATAGGACAGTATACATGACCCCCATTGGTATGTCCCCATTTCGGGTTGTTTTTGGGAAAGCATGTCATCTCCCATATGAAGTTGAGCATCGGGCATACTTGGCTATAAAGAAATGCAACATAGATTTGGCCCAAGATGGAATTCAAAGGAAGTTTCAAATTCAAGAGATTGAGGAGATTCAACTATCATCATATGAGAACTCAAGGCTCCACAAGGAATGATAAAAAGCAGTTCATGATAAAATGATTCAGAAAAGGGAGTTTCTTCTTGGAGTGAAAGTCCAACTCTATAGTTCACGATGGAAGTTAATGTATGGTAAGATGTGTTCTAGATGGTTAGGTCCTTATGTTATGTCTAATGTTTTTCCTTATGCTGCAGTGGAGATCATGCAAGAGGACACTAGAAGGATCTTTACAGTCAATGGTCAACGTTTAAAGAAATACATCAAGAGACTTCCTACCGATGTAGTTGATTTTATGAAACTGCTTGACCCCATCATCACTTGATAATATCAAGATGTCCCTAACCCTTTCACATTTATATTACATGTCCAAAATAAAATTATGCATTTCATGTGCACATATCATCTCATGGGTTCACATTGTGGACAATGCAGTATTTTTAGTGTCGGGGAGGGAACCTTTTAGTTTAGTAATTTCAACTGTTTTCCTATTTAAAAAAACAAAAACTATTTTTTTTTTATTTTCAAATTTTGTGTGTTTATTTTTCAATTTTCTATGTGTTTTTTAAACATTTGAGTTGTAATTATTCTCATCACCATTTTTAAATCCATATAAATACCTGAACCAATTTATCCGTTGAAACTAAGCATAAATGAATGCTCAAATGACTTTGTTTCAAGTTCAAATATTTAGTAATTTCATGAAAAGTACACTAAATTTTGAATCCCATGTCACATCTCACTGTCTTTATATTTGAAAACACTTTCCTATGAGACTTTTAAACCATTATTTTCATATTATTTATATTTACCTCACTACTTGAGAGAACCAAACCATTCTTGATTTAACAAGAATTTGATTTATTCCTGTCAAAACTTGAGGGTTTGCGGTACTTATGTTTAAATGATTGAGGCATTTGTTTTTTATTAAAGCCCCATATTTCAATGAATCCTTTTTTTATAATGTCTTACCTTGATCATTTAATCCTTTTTTCCCTTAGAAGCCATGCACGACCTGTTAGGTTAGCCACATTACAAGCTAATTATCCCTATCCAACCAACTCTTGAAGTGAAATTGCATAAGTATGGGGGAAGCTGTCTTGTGTTGTGCTAAAACATTTTGTGATACTTCAGGTAAAAAATTGAATTCTGAAGTGATGTGTTTGCTGCTGAGGAAAAAAATATATTGAAAGATGTTCCTTTCTGGAGCTTTCATGATAAAAGATGTTGTGCCTTTCTGGAGCTTCTATGAAAATCATGTTCGAGAATATTTACATTTTTACTGCTGAAATTTTGAATGGTGTGCACATTACTTTTATTTTTCATGATAATGAACATGAATTGATGCTATTTCGATTATGGAGGCGACCATATTTATGTTAAAATTAGATTAATGCGATTTTGCTTCAAAAAGAGTTAGGACCTCCTCATTCAGCCTCAGTATTTTTCACATCTAACTCCAACCAACTGAAAGCCACAGAACAACCCTGAAAAGGCCTCATGGTAAAAGTAGGTCCTTGACTCACATCAGGTGGCAATATAGGAATTTATCAATCCTATGGTGACTCTTGTATGAGTTTTGATGGGAATGACATTGCAAAAAAACTGACATTTGTGTGATAAGAAAAAATTCAAGCGAGGTAAGTGTTTTGTGCATGGGAGGATAAATGAAGTGGAAATATATTTAATGGTATAAATGGAGAACTTGAAATAATGGTCTTTTATGAGGAAATATATCTTTTGTTTCTTGGTGTGTAATTGTTTGATCTCAAGGATATGTGTTTTAAAATTGGTATTGATTTGATATTAATATTTACTTGATATGAGGTTTTTCCTAGGAGTGAAAAGGTTAAGGACGTTGGAGTTGATAAAACACTATTTTGTTGAATATTTTATTGATAATAAATGTAATAATTCCCTCACATTGTGATAAATATTTTCAATTAATAATATTTTGAATTATATCATTCATTTGAAAATTTGATGAAAAATCCAGTTTTACCCATTTAAAATTCACTGTAGTATTTTGAGAATAAATATTGCTATGTAAAATATTTTGACTTAATTTTTTTAACTTTTGTTCCTGAAAAAATGGGATATATATTCTATTTATAAAATGGGAGTTGGATCATGCATTTGAGGGGAGTAAATGGGCCATGAAGACAAAGATGGACTGAACAATCCAAATTGGACATCACTTCACCATTTGGGCCGTTTCTTCTTCATCCGGGCCTGAATTGAGCCCAAATATTGAGGGATGCTCTGGGACATGATTATGAACAACTAAGACATCTAGAAGTCCAGACAATTCATCCGTTTTTAGTCAACTATGCGGTGAAAGTGAGATAAAAATATTTTTGCGAATTTCTCTTTCACATTTAATAAAGTTATGTAACCCTACCCCTCACAATCTCTACTTAAAGGGATTTTTCACTCTTTGCGAGGGCTGGTCGAGGCTTTGGGTAGGTGTGGTCGTAAGGAAGTCTATTGGTAGCCCCTAACAACTCTTTTAAGAAATAAGGCTTTGTGCAAACCTCCCTTCCAAAAAGGCTATCTACTCACACCTCCTCTTTGTATTTCTTTTCTTTCATGTTTATATCATGAATTTTTATTCAAATAATCTTCTATGTTCTTCAATTTTCATCTTATTTTAATCTTCATAATTGGGTTGGAATCAAGAGTGGAGACGAGATTGGGCTATACCCTTTCAATTATTTGCTCATGCAAAATGTCTCCATGATGACCACACCACCCATGGAAGAGTAGTTTTTTAGTGATTGATTTATCTTCTACCCTCTTAATTTAATTATTTTGAATCATTGGGCTACTGTATTTCAATTAATATGATCCATGATTTTTTTTAAATAATTATAAACTAATCAATGAATTTAACAATTAACACAAAAACATGCGAGGTCAAGATTTTGTGTAAAATGTGAGAGCGCGATCTTAATCTGTAATACAAGACCACACAAGATAAATTTGTAGAGTTAAATTATAACACCTAAACACAATTCATCCCCATTTCCAGAATGGATATGTGCTATAATTAACCACTCACCATAATCTAGCCTTAGAACTACAATCAAAGTAGGGTGTTGCGATTGCGTGTTCCGAAGCTTGCATAGGGTTTAAGTAATTTCATCTTTGTGTTTAAGTTAATTCTAGTAGGGTTTGAGGGTTAAAAAATTAGGGGATCATAATTATGTGGATATTGATTTAGATGAAAATTATTAATAATTAAATGAAGAGGTATAGTTAGATCTATTATTCCTATTAATATATTTCCATAAAAACATCTTCTTGTTGTGTTTTGTTAATTAGCTTATATTTCAAAATTAAAAACAAAAAAATACAATCTTCTTCCAGAAAACTTCTTCTAGATTTATAAACTCTAAAAATCCCCAATCCTTTTATGTAGTGTTTTAATTATATTCTATTTTATTTATATAAGACCTTTAAGAAGTTTTTTTAATTTATTTCCTCCTTTGAGAAATGACCTTGGTCAGCCACTCTACTTCACCTAAGCACCCCAAAAACCACTAATCATTTGAGGGTGCCCCCGATATTGCTCTTTCAATTATGTATTAAAAAATTTTCTATAACATAATATAACATTAAATATGTATAATAAGATAATATTTAACAGTATAAATGTTTTTATGACCATCCATGAAGGTGATAATAGAAAATGAATGTCCATTGTCCATGATGGAAGTAGAATAACACATCATGGATGATGTTCACATTTCTAGAATAAAATGAGAGGAGGAGATTTAATAAAGAAATTTTCCATTAACATGATTAAATTAAATTATATATAATATACTGGGGTTTTCATGACTCTTTGAAAATGGGATTTTACAAGTGTATAAAAAAATACATAATAAAAATGAAAATGAAAGAGAACCTTTTTCCTCAAGAATTATCCACTTTAAGACCCTTGGTTTTGGGTATTTTGTGAGACCAAACGGTCATGGACATGAGACATGTATTGGGAATGTAATTAGACATAAATTAAACAACATATAAGGCAATAAGGAATGATGATAATATGTGGTGATTTTTGGTATTTATAGTAGAGAAAAGGGGTGTTTTCTCATTATTATAATGATTAGTTTAATAATTTTGACCAATACTATGAATAGATTTACCTTATCGTAAAATATATTAAAATAGTGAATGTAAGTTATAAATTGTGTTTTTTATATCATTCACGACTCTAGGAATTTTGAATTTTTTCTTCTATGGTACATATACCAAAATTTACCGTATTTACTATTCACCAAAAAAATTCAAGTATTTCATAAAAATCACAAAAAATCATTCAATTTTTCTTACAAGTAAAATTAAAAAATGATATCCATTTTCTAAAAAATTCTCATTTATGGGAAATTTAACATTTAATTAATATATTAATTCATTCAAAAAATTAAAATTTTAATTATATATCTAATTTAATCACACATTGAAAAAGTAATTCAATTCTAGAAAAATTGTATAATAATCATCTGTGAAAAATAATTTATGAATCTATTTTTTTAAATTAAATTTTCTTATAAGAAATTAAATTTATTATAAAATAGTAATTATATATTTCTGATATAAAAAAATGACAGGATTTAATTTATCATTTTCATAACAATTATTTACGTATTTCATGATATAAATATTTTAGGTTTACACTTATAAGATACCAAAATATTATTTATATTCTCATAGTTGAGGTCACTATTCTATTGGGAAAATTTGCTTTTCCTAATAGTCATTTTACAACTCCTATGGTCAATTTACTATTCCATCAATATAAAATCTTTAATATATATATTTATTAGTAATTTTTATATAATATTATACTAAATTTAAATATTTAATTCTATTATTAAAAAAATATATGTACCTGTATTGTTATAGTGAGCATTTGAGGGTAATCATCATCAATATTAGCTAAATCCAAAGAAGTAAGGGAAGGATTATTCCATTTCTACAACTAAAGTGGGTAATGATTATAATGTCATACAAGTTACACTTTTTGTTCACTATAGGGTGGAAAATTTCTTATTTAGTTACTGATCTACACATTCCTTTATATCTAACAAATTATCTAGAACAATTGAATGTATTCACTAAAAATATTAAGTATATATATTTATATAAACAAATAATAAAGAAATAATTTTACCTTATGTGTCAAACTATTCAAATATTGGAATATGTTGGAAGATTCATCTAGTTAATCTCATAATGCTTCCCTTGGTGGATATTGACACTATACTAGATAAGGTTTTTCTATCACTATATATAGTAGACATCACTTATTAAAAAAACAAAATATATTTTCACATTAGAAACCACATAATGATCCTAAAAATATCCAATGAAAATTATGAACCTCCATTGTATAATCCATCAATTTTGTAGATGTTGATAAACAATATAGAATCTTAAAATTACTAAAAGGTTGATATAATTGAGTGCATAAACCATGAATAAATCAACATTTTTAGGGAATGAACTAATGTATTTCATAACGTATAATCAATATTTTCCATTAATCGACAACTAGATATTTCAATAGAGCTAATTTGTGGTGCCACACATAACTCAACATGCCCATATATGATGTCCTTGGTCAAATCAGAAGTGTTAAATAAGCAGCTATTAGAGAATTTGGTCAAATGGTTCATATGACCATGTGCATCACCATGGGGTGAAGCAGTGAAATTTTCCAAGATGAAGGATGGAAAAATGATATTGTTTGTTTATTAATATGATCTCAAAAAGATATCCATAATAAAAGGTCATTCTCTTAAAATGGTTGATGAATTTATCATTCAATTTCATGGATCTCTATACTTCTCAATAGTGGATCATCAATTTGGATATCATCAAATTAAGTTGAATAATGACTATATTCAGGCGATAGCTACTTTTACAAGTTATGGGAAATATGAGATCACTATGCTGCCAATCGTGTATATTAATTCCAATAAAATTTTAATCTATTTTAAAAATATGGTATTTAGAGACTATGTCATTATTTTTGACCTTGGGTTCATTGAAGAATTTATCATTTTATCCAACATCAATATGGAATAAACACAACATATATGTATTGTGCTGGTGAAATTTTAAAAGGATAAAATCTATGATATATTCAGAAAGTTTGACATTTGGATGTGGCTGGTCAAATTAATGGGGAAGATACTAAATAGTGAAGGAATTTCTAAGGAACATTAAAAACTATAGAAATCAATGAATGGAATGGAATTACTATTTTTTAGAAGTATATAGTTTTTAAGGATTTGTTGTGTACTACTGGTGTTATGTGTGTAATTTATCAGTATTATCCAAATCACAAGATACATTAATATGGAAATGTGTAATGTAAGACAATATAAAGGAATATGTTGAATGATTTACTGATCTCATGATTTCGATTGTCAATGAACTTATTCTTTCGCTACAAATATTTGTAGAAGATTTAGTGACATATTGTGGTTCATTAATGATATTAATGGGTTGTGTAATAATTTAGAATAATAATTTTATATCCTAAACCTAAAAATAGCTGAAAATCATTGAGTTCAACTACTTGATGTATGATTTGTGGTTAGCATATGCGATCGTCTCTCTGAATATTTCACCAAACTATCAAAATAGTGAAAATTTTGTACCATATAATAATTATAATGATTTAAAGTATATATTAACATATAATGAGTTAAAAAAGTCATATAATATGGGTAGAGTAAATGAATTACAATGCATTTTCTATTCATGAGTATCTAGGATTGGATAACAATGAAAATTATTCTCATCGGAAAAAATAACCAGCTACTCTATCCGTTATGTCGATTAAGAAAGACTCTCTCTTCATGGAATTTTGAAAAATTTATTTGGAAATAATTATTATATGATATAGATCATACCATTCCCAAAAAAATTCCCAACCATATATACATGTGATGTTCAATAATTCATAATGGGATGACATGGATCTACAAAATATTGTGAAAGCAATAATGTATGGGATAATAAATGTGATACATGTCATTGTTGATTATGTGACTTTGTTTGAAATAATGCATTATGTGTCTATGTCACCAAATATTGAACATTATATATTGGATAATTAAAAAATCTCATCCATCTAAAACCATCTTATATGTACCTAGATGTATCATGTTCTTTGAGAGAAAATCAAGTGGGACCACAAGAAAAACGTTTTTACTGAATACAGATCATGTGGTTTGATATGTTAGCAACATAAAACATTGTGAATAATATCTGAAGGTATTTTGGATCCATTTCATCTATGAATGTGTAAATTAGTGAATTTCACAATGTACATTATCAATATTCACTTAAAAACATATATTGTAAACAATTTGATATGGGTTGTAGTAGATCTAAATACCAAGACATGGCACTTTATCGCTATTTATGAATATTTATCACATGAACAACATTCCTTGAATTTATTATGGAAGTGTTGAGACAATACAAAGTACCAATTTCAATCAAATATACTCAGGGTCTAAGGATCACATTTAAATTTTGAATAATTATTCAATATTCAGTGGATAATCAATTGAATTTTGACTACACATGTCACGGCAAACTAATGGATAATATTAATGGTCTATTTAGACAATTATGGATTTACTAAGGTTTAGCTCAATATAACTCAAAGGTGGATCGGATAAACATCTCCCACTATATTAGTAATCATATAGAAACTGCTTACAATATTGTATTCTAATGGTTCCATATCAATCTATTTATGGGAGGTAATGAAGAACTCCAACATGTAGGAGGAATTTGATGATTCATTGCTACTTGGACTTGAACACGTGTAAGATACTGCAGAGAATGTTTGAGACATCCAACATCATATAAAATCTACACATATTATAAAATGATTATTCATACATATATTGAAGGGAATTCTATTTAGATGTTAGATAAAATGCTTTTTCATTGAATATAACCATCAAATATAGTCAGGATGTTTTTAAAAAAATGGATTCATATCCTAGGGCATATTGGCATTTTTATAATGTTATGTTATTATGAAAAAATGGCATATTCTCTGAATATTCAAGAAAATATGTCTCATGTTCTTGATGTGTTACTCGTATCTCTCATGATGATGTATATACCTATGACCACACATTTTCATAGTTGAGTGGTAGAGCAACATGATAATGAACTCTTATATGTAAAGTGTCCAATGATAATAATTCGCAGTCGAGATAATGGTCTATGTAACATGAAAACTATTCTTGTTAATGTGTACTGGACGAACCATAATTAGGAATAAGACACATGGGAACAATTGGTAACATACATTGAATGTAATGTAACCTAATATTATCATAGAATGTGAGATGAAATTTCAAGTAAAATATATATAAATGGGGGAAGAATGAAACCTTCCTATGTTTATTTTAAATATTTGTTTCATGAATAATTGTGTGTCATATCGTATTGAATAATATTATATAAAAAGTATACTAAAAAATTAAATTATTTCATTACTAAATAATTTTACACTAATCATCCTAGAATCTAATTAAAAGTCCATAGATTTCAATTTGAAAAAAAACTAACAAAAATGATAAAATGATAAAATATTGATCACCCCAATCTACTGGAATAACCACCCCCTCTACAAATAATACAGATAAAAAAATATAACTAAACTAAGGAACATTATAGAAAATTAAAATATAGAACCATGTGAGTAATTTAGTATAATACGGAATTAATGAATATATAGTTATTTATTTGAAATAGGTTGACTGTTAAAATAGTAATGTGACCATTAGAATTGTTTGCTGACTATTGGGAATAGTTACATGACCATTGAGAATAGTAACATTACTTGTGGAATATAAATATCACCTATAAATAATGAATTATTATATAAATAATATTTAGCATAATTAAATTAATTAAATATTTATTTTAAAATTTCAAATATAAAATATAGTAATTATAAAAATAATGAACATAAAAGTACAATTTTAATAAACTATTTTAATGTATTTAATAATCATAAATATTATTTTATTAAAAAATAAAAATCTCAATTTTATAAAATTATCTATATAAAATTACAATCATTCATTAAATCATCAGGTCAAATTTTTAAAATGATGATTTTTTTGTAATTTTTTGAAATGAAAAAATTTTCACGTTAATAGTATTAATGGAGTTCTAACATAATATGTGTACCTAAAATTAAATATTTAAATATTTAAATATTTAACAATGAAATAATACATTATAAAATATTTAGTTCATACAAAATATATTAAATTTATAAATTAGTTCAATAAAATACAATGAACTCAATTTCCAAATCTAAAATGAACTATCCAAAACCTCTTTTAATAACTGATTCTTTATAATAATATCTTTTTTCATTCCACCTTACTTTGTAATAAAATAAAAAATTGGATATATAATGTGAAATTAAAGGATAATAATGATTTTAAAAGTTTTATATATGATTAATATTGTAAAAAATAAAGTAGTACTTGTTATACATTATATTTATATTATATTACTCAATATTTTAGTCTAAAATACCCTTATCGTCACGCATTAATAACCACTATACATTTGAATGGGTGAAATGTCCTCCCAACTTTTATAAATCCTAATATCATCCAATATACTCCATCTCAATCCCTTTAGAAAAATTATAGACATTTTTTCATTACAACTCCAATCACGAAGGACATATGTTATCATTATAACATAATCTACACTGAGTTTTATGAATTATTTAATCCAGTAGTTTATCTTTTTATATACTCCTCATATTGAATTTCATTCTTCCACACTGAAATTCATAACCAAAACATAAAATCATTTACAAGGTATCAAATTAACAATATATTACAAATTTTAACCCACTATAAGCATCATACTACAATATATATCACTTTTAAACTAATCATCCTCTCACTAACAACAATGTTCCATTAATGGTCGGTTAGCTACATACAATGGCTTTTCTATGTGAAAAAATTTAACCATTATAATGAATGGATGTTTAAAAAATTTCAAATAAAAATTTATATTCAATATAAATATTTTGTAATTTTTTATACTAATATATAAATTAAATTTAATAAAATAGATAAAGTGATGAGAAATGAGAACTTTTTATATAAACCATTACATCAATACAAATCAATCTAATTAATGGTATTTATTAAATATAATACTACTATTATTATTGATAGTTATTTTTTAAAATAAAAAATTCAGTTCAGTAATTTTTCGAATAAATACAAGTGTATTATTATAGATGTGAAAAAGTTATGTAATAAAGAGGCAATTAAGGTATGGGGGTTCTCAATATCAAAACCATTATTTTGTATATTCACTCTTCCATAGTACTAATTTTCCTATTAATTCATTTAAATTTTCAGTCACATTTTAATAGAAGATATACATATTCATAAAATGAAAAAAATAATTTATAAGATGGGAATTTTTTTGAAATTGACATCAAAACATCATAATTTATTCCACATGATATGGTTATTGTTTACTCAAGTATAACGATCTCATATGCCCAAAAATGATTTATATATTTTTTTGGACCATAAATGATTATTACTGAAGGTATTATTTATGAAATACATAGGAAACTCATTATCAGCCTTGGGATAATTTCATGGATGTGATTTTTATATATTTTATGTGGCATGCATGATTATGTAAATTGTGGAGACCAAAATCTTGACGTACATGGACACTACTTTACTTTTTCAGAATACATAATGCATAACAAAAACCAATACTCAAGGATCGTAATAGATTAGTGTCTTTGGAAACTTGGAACACAATCTTCTAATCATGGTGAAAGATCTTCAACAACTCCCATAAACATATTCTCATTTTGTTTTCTTACCTAAAACCTTTATTTATATCTTGGGAAAAAGAAAACATATAAAGGGTGAGCTCAAATGCTCAGTAAGGGTAAAAATAGAGAACATAAAACAATCCATAAACATTTGAAAGAAAAAACATGAACATAAAATCTAAACATCAAAATCTTGAGCAAATGCATAAATCATGGAAGTATGTAAGGAATATATCATAAAGGAACATCAATCGTGATAAAATAGAATTGGAATAAAACATGTGATTGTGACAACCATTAAGCACATGATATGATTTCCATTGTAGCCAAGTCATTGATTCCAAGACCATCTTAGTGGACAAAGTCGCTTTCTAAATTGAGTTCACTCCTCGTCCCAGTCCAGTATTACTGAACCAGATTAACTTACTGTTCCAGCCATGTCTATCTCATGAGATATAAATCTTTACCCAATTCATTGGAGGGATATATAGGTCCCACTAATCTCATAATTTAATAATTCTTTCATGTGCCACAAAATCATGAATCATATATCACATCATAACCCATGTAATAGAATGGGATTAGTAATCATCATGCCATCATAACATAATCCATAAAAAATGGATATAATTTTATCATAGGAAGAATAAAACCTTGTAAATAATGGAGACATTATACTTGAAACATAAACATATTAAATAATGTCATTGTAGATGGAAAATAGTTTTGATAAAACACTTGAAATGAATTCTTGAGGAAAATATCCTTTCTTCTTCAAAATCATTTTCTTTTCACAAAATTCCATTCAATTATAAAAGAAAAGGATTTTGTTGAAAATAATCAGGAAATATTTTAGAGGACTCTTCATGAAAATGAGGCGTTATGAAACTGTAAAAATCCGTTCAAGCCATATATGTTAAAAATAACATTCTCCTCGTACTTTTTTCGAAAAATACAAAAAGTGCCTCGAATGGTAAAAAAAAGATTCCTTACATACCATGAATTAAAATTAAAAAGTGGGTAAAAAGGACATTAAATATACTTGAAACCATTTTTAGAAAATAGGGGCATGGATGATAAATATAACCCCAGTAAATACTTACGAATGAACAATCTCGGATATGAATGAGATTGGAATAATTATCCATTACCTTATGTCCGATATGATTCGTATGTATCCAAACCTCCTGTACAATGATTTAAATAATGTCATTGACTTATTAAAGAATCATTATCATTGTTATGATATCATATATAGTTTACTTATGACTTTATATTACCCGTTCTTTTGTAAATTTAATGTATAATCAATGATTTGGGTAAAATCGTTTCATTTATTGTACATGTTTCGACTTGTTGTTCTTGATATTATTACTTATATCCTGTTTTACTTAATTCTAGAATGTAAAACATGATTTATATATAATATATATTCAGCACATACATATATAAATGATAGATTGATAAATGGAATGAAATACACCATTTAAGGAGACGGTAGGCCGTAAGTACGCAGGAACACTCTTTTCGTTTCCTTATTGAATTGAATGTAATTAAGTAGATGAAATAAATATATATATACATAAATACAGTATCACTATTATTTCATATATTTCATTATTTTTCATTATATATACTCTATAATCATTCATGAATGGTTAACATGGAGAATGAATCTCATCACGTCGTGGAGACAGTAGTCTGTATGTACGCACGAGCGATGATATCATTCCCATGATCGTGGAATTTTATTGAAGAGTATGTATAATATTTCAGAATCAATATAAATTTACAATAATCATATATAGTTATTTATTTACACCATTATACCCATCCAAGTACGGTGTTGGACGAAAACAGATTACACCACGACGTGGAGACGGTATTCCGTACGTACACACGCGTGGTGATTCTGTTTTCTATAGGATGGATAGAAGGTAAAATAGGGTTGTTTCATATATATAATAACATATCAGTACATAAGTAATAATTATGTTTTTAATTTATAAAGATACAACTAAAGATGAATAATTAGAAGAAGAAGGAAACGTGAGAAAATCAGAAGAAGATATTACCTCTTCTTTGACATACCTCCTTTAAGCATCCTCTTAAGGAAGTAGAGTTGGTATTTTGAGAAGACCAAAACCTCAATAATATTTCTAGGGAAGTGGAGAAGTGAAATGGGCAGGGGTTGGCCGAGCTTAAAGGCTCAATAGGGTGTAAATAGAAGAGGTAAGGGGTTCCCTTTTACAAGGGAGGAGAGGGGCACCTTAGGATAAATTTAAAATATTATTTTATAATAAAGTAATATTTTGTTTTTAATAGCTCCAAAATGATTTATTTCGAAGCTAAAGTGTGTATGGGTCTAAATACTCTCAAAAAATATATTTTAGATAGGTTTGGGTCATTATATTAACCTTATCTTTTAGTTTTAACTCTTAGTTCATTAGATTGACATTTACCATGTCACTTTGTATTTTTTTATTATATAGTTAATAAACATACCATATATATCCATGAGACCCCCAAGTGGTCAATTAATGATACACCTATCACGATATAAGTACCTTTCCAAACCATAGATTTTTAAGAATATAATAACAATTAATAATATAATATTTATTTTAAAAACTATTTTATGTAAATTTTGACACTATTTGGTAATTGATTTTATTGAAAATTATAACAGCCTTATTGGTTAGAAAAAAGTTAATTAAATCAATAATAACTAGTCATATTAACCTATAAAATTAGTTTAATTCATAAAAAGTCTCAGATTACATTTATTTTGGTATTTATAACATCAATTATGTTAATATTTCATTAATAAGGTAATTACTGCATCATCACTGTGTCATAAATAACATAATTTATATAATGTTTAAAAATTATAAATAAATTACCATTATGTATGAAATTTATTTATCTTTCTAATTCATATTTATAGTAGAATTTATCTTATGTATGACCCTATATTAAAAATGATTTACTTATTAAACTTTAATTTTAACTATTTTAACCCTTCTTTAAATAAATTAATAATAAATGTCCAAATCATATACAAGTGGACCTAAATGGTAATATATTATTCCTAATGTTGTTTTTGGACGAATTAAAATTATCCAATAGAATTATGACATGTGTTAGGGTTATAATAATATCATTTTTACCCATAATGACCCTATTTAATTTTAACCGTGGTAAATAAAAGTAAAAAGGTACTATTCACCAAAAAATATTTTCATCTCATTGAACCAAATTTTAGTCCTTCATATTAACCGTGTGTCTTGGATTTTTGAAATTCCACTCAGAGAAGTTGTAAAATTATGTTTTATGTGAATTTCCAAATTCTCCTAAGAGGTGGGTGAAAGACGGTGAAATGTTCAATAAAAGTTTTATATATCTAAAATTATTATAAAATGACTCAAATGAATTACATTGAACTTATATAGGTATTATGTATCAATTTTTACATAAAATAAATCTAAATAAAATAAATAATTATTTAAATAAAAAGTCGGGTTTTAAATAGTAACCCACTGTTTTCACTATTCATCAAAAAATTGAATGTTTATAGAAAAATACCAAAAATTCACCCTAGGATAACTTCGATATTCCGAATCAAAAAATGTATTCCATTTCAAAAAATAGAATTTATTAAATTTCAAAAAGTTGGTATTACTATTCATAACAGCATGTTTATATAACATATCGTTGTTTAGCAACACTCGGTATTGCATACAACAAAAACTATCGTGGAAGGTCATGATTGTATGTAATGCAAGCCAAGTGAGGGTTGCGTGTAGTGAAATCTACTTTTGGTGTAGCATACAACATAATATATCAATGAAATTAAAAGTAATATTTTTCTTAAAATATCGGGGTGTTACATTCTTCCCCCCTTATAATGAATATCACCCTCGAAATTCGTCGAGGTTATAAATTGTTTACTATTTGAAAGTTTCGTTCATAGAAACCCACATCTTAAAAATGAATACCAAAAAGTATCTTTAAAAACTACAGTATGAAACATAACAGTTACCCCAATTAACAAATCACTGGGTTTCAACATAGAAGAACATAGGTGAAAATATGGTTATGGAAGAGAAATCTAACCATCATGTTCTGATGGAGAGTGGTAGAGAACATGGATATGACAAATATGACCGTCAAAAAGCCATAAATTTTTGATGATTTAAGGTACCATCTGATTTATCGGATATAAGGACTCTAGGGCAACATTTTTTGTATTCATGATCATGTCCATAAAGTTGAAGAATTATTGAATTAAAAGAAATACTTACTTGATTTAGGTACAATCTTACTGTTGTTTGTGCCTTTAACAATTTCCACATAATCTCTTATAGAATTGAAGTTGAATTTTCCTTCTGTGAAGTGTTATCAGATCATCTGATAGAATGATAGGTCATTCCATCTATATCAAACAAAAGGATTATAAAAGTTATTAAATATACATAAGTCCATATATAGTGAGATTAATCGTATATGGTTCCTAAAATTGACTTATACTTCATATATCATACCGCTTAATATAATAAAACTAGTTTCTTCTAACCAGGGTCTTCTTGTAGGTCGGTGGTAGGCGATAAAGGCATGTCACACTGTGGTTGTGGGATCGATTCCCATAACCTTGTCCGACGTGACGGGTTGTCGCCCGTCCATTTGGTTGTTCATTTTTCTAATACTACATTATTATAACATTCTTGCAATAATATTGAAAAAAGTTCTAGCCTTAAACAATAATATCTTATGTCTAACTTAATTCATTCCAATCTTTAGGATTATCCAAAATAATTTGGTCCAAGCTCAAAGTATAAAGAAAACAATTACTAGAAATGACATATACCGATCATGTGAATACAATCATTTATCCCCTATATATCAAACGATATATCTTTTTGTCACATTCCAAACATGTGAATACCTTAATCAATGTATTCTCTTGAAACATAAATTACCATAGAACCATACTGAAAACATGAATGCTATCAATAGTTAACTCTTTCCACATACAAAAATCCCAAAAATTCTATATACTCAAACCATGATATCACATTGTCCTAACATCAGTCATGAGCTCAATAATACTATAAACCATCTCATTATCTCCTTATCCCTTCATTTTATTCATATTAGATGCTTTCCAAAAATATCTAAAAAACCTTTCATGGTTACCGGTACCATTAAACATATACTTTCATAAACATAAGGAAAAACAATATTGTAGCAATCCTTAGATGTCTTTTTATTCCATAGTACCATGAGATTACTTATACGACATTAGTCTTGATGAACATGTAATCATTCTACTACCTTCTTAAACCATTGACTGAACATGAACAATTCTTTCATCTCATATATCATTTGTAGTCTCTTCGTCATTATAAACATAAATACTACCCATACGACCATGCTGATTCTCTTGATGAGACTTTCCCTTAGGGCCTTTGTTTTCATAATGCCCATACATTCCACAATTAATACATTTAACTAATGTTTATGTCTTAGAAATAACATTATCCTTGTTAGTGGTGTAAATTGAACCTTTTCTTTTACACTTAATAGAATTGTGTCCTTCTTTTCCACACCCAAAGCATCTTCCAGTTCCTTTGAAACATTCCCCCTGATGCATGTTACCAAAATATTTACATGATGGAAATTGAACTTTCTTTCCTCTATGATCATCATGAAACTCCATCTTTCTCTTATTAGTTGAGTCAGGAAACATAACAAAGTTGAGATTATTGATCATATTATGAGATTGATGATTAGGCATAATAACGATATTTGGACCTCTAGATCCAATTTCATTTGGTTTCTCAGAAATAATACCATTTCATTGTCCATTGTATCCTCCATTATCGTGAATCTTCCAGTTTCCAGCCATTTACTAAAACCCAAAAAGAATAGTGTGAGAGGTAAAAATTATGCTAGGAATCCAATATAATAAAGGGTTAGTACCTTCAATATCTAACATTTTAGGTTTAATTCAAATATCTCTATCATAATTCTAGGTCTATAACCTATACTTATACTTAACCTTAGGGAAAACCCTAGACATACCTTAGAAATATCTCTAGGGATCTCACTAAAGTTATTGAATCATAGTTTCCAATGGTTTACTAAACGTTTCCTCTGATACCAAATGTAGAGACCCAAAGCATGTCATACATGGACATAACATTACTTTTGATGAATACTTAATACATAAAAAAACCGGAACTCAAGGATCATAATAGTTTAGTGTCTTTGGAAACATGGAACATAATCTTCTAATCATGGTGAATGATCCTCAACATCTCCCATTAAGATATTCCCCTTTTGTTTTCTTACCTAAAACATTTCTTTATATATTGGGGAAAATAAAGCATATAATGGGTGAGCTCAAATGCTCAGTATGGGAATACATAATTAACATAAAACAATCCATAAACATTTTAATGAAAAAACTTGAACATAAAATCTAAAAATCAAAATCTTGAGGAAAGGCATAAATCGTGGAAGTACGTAAGGAATATATCATAAAGGAACATCAATCATGATAAAATAGCTTGGGAATAAAAAATGTGATTGTGGAAACCATTAAGCACATGATATTCTTTCCATAGTAGCCATGGCATTGCTTCCAAGACAATCTTAGTGGACAAAGTCCCTTTCAGAATCGATATCACTCCTTGTTCCAGTCCGGTATTACTGAACCTAATTAACATATTATTCCATCCATTTCTATCTCATGAGATATAAATCGTTACCCAATGAATTGGAGGGAGATATAGGTCCCACCCATCTCATAATAAAATCATTCTTTAATGCTCCACAAAATAATGAATTATACATCATATCATAACCCATGTAATATAACGGGATTCTTAAACATCATGCCATCATAACATAATCCATAAAAAATGGATATAATTTTATCATAAGAAGAAAAAAACCATGTAAATAATGGAGAAATTATACTTGAAACATAAACATATAAAATAATGTCATTTTAGATGGAAAATAATTTTGATAAAACACTGAAAATAAATTCTTCAGGAAAATATCCTTTCTTCTTCAAAATAATTTTCTTTTCACAAATGCCATGAAATTTTAAAAGAAAATGGTTTTGGGAAAATAATCATGCAATATTGTAGAGGAAGATTCAGTAAAATGATGTGTTATGAAACTGTAAAAATCCGTTCACGCCGTATAAGTTAAAAATAACACTCTCCTCGTACTTTTGTCGAAAAAGTCAAAAAGTGCATCGTATGGTAAAAAAAGATTCCTTACATACCTTGTAGTAAAAGTAAAAAATGGGTAAAAAGGAATTTAAACATACATGAAACCATTTTTAGAAAATAGGGACATGGATGATAAATATAACCCCAATAAATACTTACGAATAAACAATATAGGAAAAGAATGAGATTGGAATAATTATTCCTTACTTTATGTCTGATATGCTTCATATGTATCCGAATTAATTGTAAATTTTTTTTAATAATTTCATTTACTGATTAAAGAATCATATTCATTGTTATGATATCATATATAGTTTCCTTATTACTTTATATTACCCGTTCTTTTGTAAATTCGATGTAAAAGCAGCGATTTGGGTAAAATCGTTTCATTTATTGTACGTGTTTCGACATGTTGTTCATGATATTATTAGTTATATCCTGATTTACTTAATTATATAATGTAAAACATGATTTATATATAATATATATTCATCATATACACTTATAAATGATAGATCGATAAATGGAATGAAATACACCATTCATGGAGATGGTAGGCCGTATGTACGCATTAACGCTGTTTTTGTTTCCTTATTGAATTGAATAGAATTAAGTAGATGACATAAATATATATATATATATATATACATTATCATTATTATGACATATATCTCATTATTATTCATTATATATACTTTATAATCATTCATGAATAGATAACATGGAGAATGAATCTCATCGCGTCGTGGAGACGGTAGTCCTTACGTACGCACGAGCGATGATATCATTCCCATGATCGTGGAATTGTATTTAAGCATATTTATAATATTTCTGTTTCAATATCACTTTACAATAATCATATATAGTTATTTATTTACACCATTATACACATCTAAGTATGGTGGTGGTCGAAAACAGATTACACCATGGCGTGGAGATGGTATTCCGCACGTACGCACGCGCGGTGATTTCATTTTCCGTAGAATGGATAGTAGGTGAAATAGGGTTGTTTCATATTTATAATAACATATCAGTATATAATTAATACTGATGTTATTACTTTATAATGAGACAACTAATTAAGAAGATTTAGAAGAAGAAAGAATCTTGAGAAAATCGGAAGAAGAGATTACCTCTTTTTCGACGCACCTCCTATAAGCTTCCACTTATGGAGGTAGAGATGGTATTTTGAGAGGAACAGAACCTCCATAATGTTTCTAGGGTAGTGGAGAATATAAATGGGCAGTTTCTGGGCGAGCTTCAAGGCTAAAAAGGGTGTGAAGAGAAGAGGGAATGGGTACCCTTTTATAATAAAGGATAGGGGCACCTTAGTAAAAACATAAAATATTATTTTATAATAAAGTCATATTCGGTTTTTAATATCTCCAAACTGATTTAATTCGATGATAATGTGGGTATGGGTCGAAATACTCTCAACCAATATATTTTAGACAGGTTTGGGTCATTATATTAACCTTATCTTTTAGTTTTAACCCTTAGTTCATTATATTGATATTTACCATGTCACTTTGTATTTTTATATTATATAGTTAATAAACATACCATATATATCCAAGAGACCTCCAAGTGGTCCATTAATTATACACCTATCATGATATAAGTACCTTGGAGGATCCTTAGATTTTATATGAATATATTAACAATTAATAAAATAATATTTTTTTA
Organism: Viscum album; assembly: GCA_963277665.1. Classification (NCBI taxonomy): domain Eukaryota; kingdom Viridiplantae; phylum Streptophyta; class Magnoliopsida; order Santalales; family Viscaceae; genus Viscum; species Viscum album. The sequence goes on along the minus strand of OY728137.1, from coordinate 1,614,396,988 downwards.
AAACAATTTTATGTCAATTTTGACACTATTTGGTTATTGATTTTTGTGAAAATTATAAAACCATTATTAGTTATAATAAAGATAATTAAATAAATAATTAAATGTCATATTAACCTATAAAATTAGTGGAATTAATAAAAAGTTTCAAATTACATTTATTTGGGTATTTATAACATCAATTATGTTAATATTTCATTAATATGGTAATTACTGCATCATCATTGTGTCATAAATAAAATAATTTATATAATGTCTAAAAATTATATCTAAATTACCATTATGTATGAAATATTTTGAGCTTTATAATTCATATTTATAGTCTAATTTATATTATGTATAACCCTATATTTAAAATGATTTAGTTATTAAACTTTGATTTTAACTATTTTAACCCTTCATTAAATAAATTTATAATAAATATCCTAAAGAAATACAAGTGGACCTAAATGGTCATATATTATTCCTAAGGTTGTTTTTGGTTGAATTAAACTTGTCCAATAGAATTAGGATATGTGTTAGGGTAATAATAATTTCATTTTTACCCTTAATGACCCTATTTACTTTTAACCATGGTAAATAAAAGTAAAAAGCTACTATTCACCAAAAATTATTTTCATCTCATTGAACCACATTTTAGTCCTTGATATTAACCATATCTCTCGGTTTTCAAAATTGCACTCATAGAAGCGGTAAAATTATGTTTTATGTGAATTTCCAAATTCTCCTAGGATGTTGGGAAAAGATGGTGAAAAGTTCAATAAAAATTTTATATATCTATAATTTTTATAAAATGACTCCAATGAATTACATTGAACTTGTATAGGTATTATTTATTAATTTTGACTTAAAATAATTTAAATAAAATAAATCATTATTTAAATAAAAAGTCGGTTTTTAAATAGTAACCCAGTGTTTTCACTATTCATCAAAAATTGAATGTTTTCAGAAAAATACTAAAAATTCACCCTAGGATAATTTTGATATTTCGAATCAAAAAATGAAGTCCATTTAAAATGATAAAATTTATAAAATTTAAAAAAGTGGGTATTACTATTCATAACGCCTATTTTATATAACATATCATTGTTTATCGAAACTCAGTATTGCGTATAACACACGCTATCTTGGAAGGTCGTGATTGAGTTTAATGAAAGACAAGTCAGTGATTCATTTAATGAAAGCTCAATTTGATGTAGCGTACAACACAAGACATCAATGAAATTAAAATGAATATTTTTCTTAAAATCACGGGGTGTTACATAAATGTTATGATGTGATTGGTGGGCCTGGAATTATATAGCTCTTCCACTCCATTGAATAATTTATGTATCTCACAATATGATTTGTTTTGTGAGTGAATATGATTATATAATTTTTTACAATGTTTATGTTATAATTATGTGCATATTTTTTGTTTGAACATGAGACAATATTTTTTCACAACTTTGTGTTGTTTTAAACCACCCCGTCATGATGTTTAATTTCATTTCACTTCAAAAATCTATTACATTATCCATTGATTACATATTTATATTGTTGATAATACTATTTTTATGGTTTGATGGTAATGATTATACTCACCCATGATATATTGGTTCAACATCCTTATATATCCTCTTACTAGGATTTTAGATAATCACTTTTGTTGATAGATTTCCTCGGTTGATTTATTGTACTATAGATAACAAATGGTATTATATGATGATATATAAGATGTAATAAATAAATTTATTTATTTTATTATGTATAATTTATGAATAAGCACAATTTTTAAAAGAAACTCTTGTTTTGGATACTGGATTGGTAATTTCATTAGGTTGTTTATCATTAAAATGATTTGATTGTCATTTTAAAAAATTAGGGTCTCTGTATACATCCCATAAAATACAAAAAACATAGATAATTATTTTTCTATTTCAATTGACCATGATTGTATAAATTCATTTGATGAGATAATTTGGGAGTCTAATTACCTTCAATGAATTAGCTTAAACCCATAAAATAAATAGTCAATAATTCTTTTTGGATTACATAGGTAGTTCATGTCCTGAGGTTATATCATTACAATGTTGTCTTCATATATAACCACATTTTCACCAGCCGTATATCAGTTATTCATGACATGTCTCTCAATATTATCTCTTTCCTCAGGTGGAAAATAATTTTCCATCAAGAGTATCATAAAATAAATCCATTCAACCATCCATATATCTTCCTCATCTTCTAGATTTCAATAAATGACCTATATTATTCCAAATCATCTGATAATTCATAAAATTACGTGAAATAATTTTCCATTTCAATGATTCCTTATATGAGAAATTTTATTTTATGAAACTTATCCATTTATCATCCACATATAAATAGTTTATCAAATTTAATTAATTAGGTAACGTACATATGATGTTGTTTAATACAATTACAATACATAGTGGAACATAATTCTTCTCTATTCAAGAATTTTTATTTCATGTATCCTAATTAATGTTTCCAAATATGGTCATAACTTATTCATGTAGAAATAAAATATTTCTCTAGATTAATTATATTTATATAGCGGGAAATCAATACTGGGGGTTCATGAATTAATACAGATCCCATTTTATAAAATTGGAACCATTTATATATAATTTAATATACTATATTGGAAAATAAAATTATGATTCAAAATGTGGAATCTAAATATTATTTTGATGTTAAAAAACAACTGAATAATGTATTTGTGGGTTATCTCATAATAGTAAATAGTTTTTCATTATGAATCTATCAAAAAAAATATTTTTAATTCATTTTTATGTTTTTTCGAGTACTAATTTAATAATACTAATAATATACCTCATTGGTGCCAAACTAGTTTTTTTGTAAAGAGATTTTTCATCTACTATGTAACGATCAGGTAAATAATAACGTCACAATTTCAGTTTAATTAACCATATGTACAATAGTTCCACAATGAAAACATGTTTTGAATTTTTACGAGGATGTCTTCCATGGATATACCTTTAAAATCATTATGTGTTTTTTATATACATTTAATCAATGTATATAATATGTTTATGTTATGTATTTTATGTTGTCTTAACTCTAGTTATGAAGTATTCAACAAAAAATCCATTTCTATTAGCAATAAAGACCCCAACATCAATAACTTGGAGACAATGTATATTATATATAGTATTTCATATCTATAAGGACATAATGGTTTATTAGTATTTATGAACTAGATAAATAATTATATTACAAATACATTAAATAGTGTTTTCTTTGAAGACATTATTATTCCTCATATTGTATCCCTTAATTTCATTCATGAATCAGTTCCTGTAACACATTTGAATATAAACAAATAATGATTGTGAACTAATATTCTCAAAAAATTTATATATAGAGTATAATCTAACATGAATAAATAATCATAGTAAACATTATAATGTACAAAATTGAATCAGATTCCATTTAATCAATAGGTGGATCATAGTATATTAAATATAAATTATGTAAATATAAATCCATATAAATAATATCACAATAATGATACATATCCATGAAAATTATATATAATAAAATTATCTTATTTAAATAATTTATCTCATATTCAGTTAATGAAAAATGTTGTAAATATGATAATTTCAAGGCAACCATAAAAACAGTTGTAATCTATATTTTGAAACATGTCTTATTTGGCCACATAATTTGTCTCAAGAAACCTATTGATGCATTGGTGAGGTATAAATTTCCATATCCCACCAATATCTTTTTAATCATACTTTACATATCATTTGATATGAGGAAATCTAATAAATTTTCTTTTCTGAAAATAATCTTATGATATGATAATACAAACACTAATAAAATAAACATAATTACCAACAACCTTAAATTTTTTGATGAATTGTAATAAAAATATACATCGTTGTTAAATATAATCATAAACAATCAATGGAAATAATACATTTTATTTAAATATACCATATTAAAGGATTATCATATATATAATAAAATATTCGTTTCATTGATGAATGAAAATACCATATAATTTCCATTCAATATTTTATTAAGGAAAAAATCACTTCACTTTGAAATAAATGTTCAGACAATGTGTACAAAAAATATTTCGAAGATAATTTTATTTGAAAATAAGAAAAAAAACTATTAAAATAATTTATAAATCATTGATTGCTTATGTTGGTGGAATATTATATTCATTCAATTCATATTAAAAAAGATTCCATTTTCATTTTCATAAAATACAATAAATCCACGCATTGAATTTTTTTGGGGTGTATATTAAAAAATAAGATAATAGCATGGTATGATTATTCATTTATATAATGTTTCATAAAAAATAAATATTATAACATAATTTTCAGAAAACATGTGTTATGGTGAAAAAGAATTTTCGATCTAATAATAAATAAATTATTATTTTATTAAAAGAAATTTATCAATAATGATATGTACCGAAGTGTGGATAAAAATTATCATATGTGAATAATATCATGAATAACCATAGGTGATTAATATATACACAGTTTAAGATTTAAATATCAAATTATTCACTAAAGGGAGAGATAATAAATTATTTAATTGCTGTTGGATTGTAAAATAAACTATTATGACATGGTATCTTCTAAATAGAAATCCATGCAGAAATAATAACATTAATTGAAACATTAAATAGTTTTATTACAATATGATTCATTATATATTGAATCATGAGTGTTATTATATTAACTACAGAATGGAATAAGTATTGAACATGGGCAATGTTTAACAGTTGTAAATGTGAGATAAAAAACACTTACCTAAGGATTGACTTCCATAATATATTTATAAATATAAATAATAATAATTATTAGTTCATTATAAAATTATTAAAGTAAAATAATGTTATATTTAAATTGATATATTATTTAAATATACTCTTTCATCAACTGTATTTTAAAAAATAATGGAAAAATTCACAATTTCGGGTGATACTTTCTATATTTTTCATGTAACATTTTATTTTATATCATTGATAATTTATCATGGATAATGGATTAATAATTTAAATAATTTTCTAAATTTTATAAATATCATATATATTCATTATAAGTGTTAGTATTACAATCAATAAATAATTGAGAGAGAAAATTCATTACATCATCTATAGAGACATCTTGTTATACACATATATGAAAGTCATTATCATTTTCATCAATGGATGGATAAAAAGGAAAATTAAAATAAATACATATTTATTTAATAATTATTATTTCATATATATCTTTCATATTAAGAAAACATATTCTTATTAACTACCATATAAAAAATTTGAAACATTTTACATCAGTATGTGCTATAAATAGTCCATACATACCCACAAGTGATTTTAATTTTTCCAATGTATTTGAATGTAAGCAGTTTGATTTGATATAATATTTATATAAGTTTATTTTGGAAATAATATCACATAAATTCATTTTTAATGATATTACCATCGATGTAAATGGTAATACAATATTATGTCACACCTATTTGTGAGTCGATTCTACGTCACACACATATGGGACATTATCACATCTCCTATTGAAATAATAGTTATATGTAATAATATATATTATTATTAAATAAGTTTCAGTACTCCATTAATATCATATAACTATGTTATATTTATCATTATATATATCATTGAAATATATTGATTAACAAAATTAGAAAATTTAGTTAATGAGGTGGAAATATTCTGTACAGATGATTGTTGGTTTTATTTTTGAATTTAGGTATGTGGAAATGGACTTGATTTATGATGTCAAGATAATAAAATCTCATTATATAGGGTATACTAGTGGGTTTAAAATATAATAGTTTAATAATAATTTTATTCATGTAGTAGGAATGAAATTTGTGGTTTGCCAAGAGAAATTTACTATATGTATATAATATTTTAATATAAATATTCAACCTGGAATTCATTAAAATGACCTAATTTAGATAAATTTAAATAAAATTTTACTAATTTAAATTAAAATAATTTATATTATTTAAACAGTATTTTTATGAAATTTAATAATATGGAGTTTCCTAAAGAATAGTTTATCGCTATTTATAAAACAATTAATAATGTTCATAAGACTATTAAAATTGACCAAAAAATTATTTTGAAAATTATATTTCAAAATTTAGGTGTATTTCAATAAATTATTATTTTTTAAATCAAAATCTATTATGTATATATATTATCTGAAATTATCTACTAAACTGCCTTTTAGAAACAAATAATTTTTAGAAAACATGTGTTTCCCATTATGATATTTATTATTTTTATTCAAATAAATATAAGACCATTGAATTTATCTAATTAATGTTTAAGAATTATTATCTTATTTATTTACTTGCTACGATTAATACCCACCATCATAACACCTAGGGTATAATGGTCATGAATAAATAACAATATTTCAATTGAGTATCATTTTTTATTCAATCTTGGAGTTGCATGTATTGCATGATATTAGAGATATTGAATATACTGAAAAAATTATATTTTACTTTCAATGGATGTGTCATTATCTTATAATTTTGGATTATCATGTAATATATTTTATAGTATATGATGTATTTTTCTAAAAATATTATAATGTAAAAAATCACATCTATAGTTCCACTAAAAATTCACTATTGGTTTTACAATAATATGATAAATATCGATATTTCCATATTAGTCAACAAAATCGATATAATACAGACAACTCACAATAAATTTAAACTCAATTAAAATTCATTATGTATAGAATCATAATATCAATGGCCATTTCACCAAAATTATTACATTAATAATTCAATATAAAAGATATATTGTAATTTTTATAAATATTTTAAAATCATTACATTCAATTTTTTCCTTCATAAATATCCAACGATTACAGTCAGTATGTTAAAAAATTTCATACCCACCAAATTAATACTCATAATATTATTAAAAATAAATATATTCAAAATGTAAGTATTTTTTTTAATAAAATATATCTCATGAATTTTATATTTCTACGTAATCATATAATATTTATTGGATATACAATTTAACATTAATAATTTTACAAAATATATTTAAAATAAATGATTAATATATAAATTTAAAATGGAATTTCAATTCCATAACCATGGATCACTTCTATACATTTTTATGTAAAAATATTTGAAAACAATTAATTGATAAAAGTAATTTAAGATTTGTTATAGTGGTGTTATATAAGAGTTTCTATATATATTAAATGGTTATAAAATATGGGTATGATTTTATACCAGTGATTACCATGATTTCAATAGAATTATCTCTACTCGAGTTAAAATATTATATTAGAATATTTTCTACCAAAATGTTTTTAATGAATCAGAATTTTTGTAGAAATTTCTTTCATAAATACATGATAATTCTACGAGTCTGCAAAAATTGACGACGCGTGATTTCGAGACCCAGTGTGCCCAGAATCAGTTTTTCAATTTTTTTTCGGGTACGTTCAGTAACGTACGAGCGATTTTTTATAACATTTGAACCAGTAGTTGGAATTGAAATCTGAGGGAACCGTTGAACTCGTAGCACCGATATTCAGATAAAGAGACTTTCACCTCGATGGGAGTGGGCCGAGAGTGAAAGATAGTTTATGGGTTTTTAATGAATAAATTTATAAAAATAAAGTTGTAGCTTTATTTTTATTATGTTGGTTGAAGCCTCCATGTAGAAGTTGGAGGTGGGGACCGCCACACCTAAACCTCCCAAGAGAGGTTATGGTGGTGGGGCCCACCCAAACCAAACCTACTTTTCATGATTAATATGGTGTGGACCACCCACGTTTTTAACCCCTTGAAACTCCCCATTAAAGGGGAGAAACCCTCAAAATTCTATTAAGTGTAGAGGATCCTCTTAAACTCCCCTAACATTAAATTTTGTTAATACTCCTCATTAAATTAAATTGTTCCAACCACATGAATTAATTAGGTGGAGCCAATTTAATTAAGTCATCCAATTTGAATATTGTGCCAACGGATTAATAGGATATCACAGTCATTTATTTTGGTTGGCATTTGTATTTTGGTGGAACTTGAGAGAAAGATTAGGGAGAAAATATCTCACCAAAGAAGAACGATGAACAAAGAACGAAGAATTAAGAACACGTTCTTCCAATGAAGAATTCCGGCATGGAGCATCTTTGAATTTCTTCCTCAGAACCCCCTTCGACGTGGGATGTCTTTAACCGATCTTCCCTCCTCATCATTGTCAACGAACCGACGCATGATCTTTGATTGGAAGTGTGTGGTAGATGCGACAAATGACTACAACATCGTATTCATCCCACGACATCGTCATCGATCAACGAAAAAAGGTAGGGGGTTAATTTTCTTTAAGTTCTATGTTCTTATGTTCCATAAAAATGAAGAATGAGGATGCTTTTTCTTACCAGTGGATTGTTGTGGTTCGTTCTAAAGGAACGATTGCTATCACCCTAAAATAGAAAGGTGTGGGCCAAACTAACATGGCCTGACACCCTATTTCGATCTCTTTTGTGATGTCCTTCGGCATGGCTATGAAACGACGAGGTGATGAAGGAGGTAAATACAAAGGCCACGCTACCTGTGCCCTCTGTGACCCACGTTGTACCGCGGTGTCCTGCAACGCCCCACGGCGTCCCGCACCACCACCGGCCAAACCGGCCCCACGGCCGCGCCCCGCCGGCCTGCCCGGCCACCTCTAGGCCTGCCCGACCTCCTCCCAGCCACCCACCGGCCTGCCCCACTGCCGTCCGCCAGGCTCCTAGCCTGCCGCGCTGCCTCTCGGCTCCCGGCCACCCATCCACCCGAGCCGCTTCCCAGCTCATGGCCACCCGGCATCTCGAGCTACCTACCAGCTCCCAGCCGAACCAGCGCCCTGGCCACACCGACCTCCCGAGCCGGCCCACGGCGCCCCTCGTGGTGCCATGGCTGAACCGACCCCATCCCCATGCCCAGGCCCGACCGACAACGAGGCCCGCTGGGCTAGGCCCAGCAGGCCGAGACACACCCAACGGGTCAGGCCAGGTTTACCCGAACTGGGTCGGCCTAGTCTAAGTCGGGTCGTGTCGGTCCGACTGGGTCAGACCGGACCCAGGCCGACTACCGACCCTTTACTTTCTTTTGGACATATCTATGGAACCAGACGTCCATTTGATGAACCCTCAATAGTGCTCGAATTCTGTTGGCAGGATGGTCCCATTGTGTGTACCCAACTAATGTTTTGGGTATAGTTGAGATATGGTCAGGTTGGATTGAGCACGAATCTAACCGGGCCCTGGGAACTAAATTTCTAATAACTCTCCAACTGAGCATCTGATTGATGCACTATCTATCACGTTGGTTTCTTTTGGCATGACAGATCTTTTGGATACATCAACATGAGAAATCATGGAAGTTGATGTATAGAAACTTGGCTTGAGGTGAAAACCATCCCGAAATGAAGCATGAATTTTGCAGAACCACGTGGATAGCTTCACTTTGTCTACAATTCCTAGATCCTGTGTGGGTTTGAGAGCTTTGAATAATGTTCCTAGATCCAGTGTGGATTTGATAGCTCAGTCTACTATTCCTTGATCATGTGTGGGTTTTTCAGCTCTGTCTACTATTCTTGGATCATGTGTGGGTTCGACAGCTCTGACTTCTATTCTAAGATCCTATGTGGGTTCGATAGCTCTGACTACTATTCGTGAATTCTGTGTGGGTTCAACCACTCTGTATACTATTCCTAGATACAATGTGGGTTCAACAGCTCTTAATACTATTCCTAGATCTGGTGTGGGTTCGACAGTTCTGATTTCTATTCGAGGATCCTATGTGGGTTTGATAGAATATATGATTTTTTGGCTACATCTAACCATCTCTAGCTATCAACAAAAGTTGTATACCCATGTGTGCTGAGTCAGTAACTTCTGTGTTTACCTCGTGATTGGGATGGAATACATGATAACATAGGTATATGTATCGACATATACCTAAGTGCAGTAAAACTTTGATATCATAACATGTAATTTTTTCTTGTAATATTTTATGAGAACTTGAGGGTTTCAGGGACCCTAATGAGTATCATTATACTCAACCATGCACGAGCTATGGCTGCACCTCATTTTAGTTCTTATGGACACATGAAGTAGGAGGAAGTGGTATAGGATCTTGTCATGCAGCTGGAAGTGGATGACATTACGAGGTGTAACCGCCAACACCACTAGGAGGTCCACCCTGACCATATGGAGTAGGTGGACATGGGAGGGCTCAGCTCCAGGATGCTTAGGCATACGATCACAATTCTCTGGTGATGATTCTAGGTATGGTCTATGTATACTCCACCTTAGCTGTAGTTCTTATAGACTGAAGTTCTAGTCAATCTTTCATTGCCACTACCCTCGTTTAGAGATCAGATATTCCGACAGAGTTGTTGGCTCGATCCTTACGACTAAAGACTCCTACGAGAGCATACTCGATGATTACGCACTGGTTCCGGACGTGTGAGCTTACTCAAGGAGGTGAGAGCATTAGCTGGGATCTCCTAGTAGCGGTGTCGAGGCCTTACGACATCATCTTGGGTATGGACTGGTAATCTACAGTGCATGCTCAGATCGACTGTATTAGGAACTTAGTGTGGTGTGTCCGCACAAATGAGACCAGGTTCACCTTCACTGGTGTGAAGGGAGACTTTATAATGCATGATGAACTTTCCCGGAGGAGAGTACAGCTGATCACTCATCAGTTGGCTTACCTTACCCTCGAAGCAGTTGATATGGAGAGTCTGACTTATCCTATAGTGGTAAAACACGGATGATTTCCCTAATGATGTCCTAGGTCTACCTCCTCACTAAGAGGTGGAATTCTACATTGACCTATACCCCGTGACGATACCGATATATACACCAGTGTATCGTATGGATCCCATGGAGCTTTGTAAGCTGCGGGTACAACTAGAGGACTTGTAGGGGAATGGATTCATCCGGCTCAGTGTTTCTCCCAAGTCATCCCTGATTCTATTTGCCATGAAAGCATATGGTAGCTTGAGTCTTTATGTTGGCTACCATTTCCTGAACTAGGTGACCGTGAAGAACAAGTACCCACACCCGAGGATTGATGACCTCTTAGATCAGATGAAGGGAGCGCAGTGGTTCTCAAAGAAATATCTCAGGTCAGTCTATCACCAGCTCAAAATTTGAGATGAGGATGTACATAAGACGACCTTCAGATATTGGTACAACCACTATGAGTTCTTGGTTATGCCTTTCGGCATAACCAATGCTTCAGCAGTGTTCATGGGACTAATGAACTTGATTTTCTAGCCATACCTCGTTTTATTTATCATAGACTTCATCGATGAAATTCTGATCTACTCGATTATTGAGTAAGAGAATTCCTACCATTTGCGGGTAGTACTGGACACACTCCGAGATCACATGATTTATGGTAATATCTCATAGTTCCAGTTCTAGATCTGAGAGTTTCACTTTTTAGGACATGTCATCTCGGAGGATGGTGTTGCAGTGGATCCTAGAAGACTGAGGCGGTGCATTCTTAGGAGCCACCTAGGAGTGTGACGAATGTACGAAGCTTCCTGAGATTGGATGGTTACTACCGGAGATTTGTTCCAGACTTCTGTAGAGTTTTAGCACCACTATCACCCTTGAAAAAGAATGGGAAACCCTATATGTGGTTGGAGTCATACTAGTAGAGCATTCAGGAGGTGAGGCATATGTTTACTAGTGCCCCAATGTTGAGGCTTCCATAGGAAGGTGTATGGTACATAGTCTACTGTGACACATCAGGGACCAAACTCAGGTGTGTATTGATGTAGGAGCAAGCAGTGATCACATATGGTTCTCATCAGTTGAGACAGCATGAGAAAAACTACGCCACCCATGACATAGAGTTAGTAGTCATGGTATTCATCTTGATGATGAAACAACACTATCTGATTATCGAGCATTTTAAATTCTACTTTGACCACCAGAGTATCATGTGTATCTTCTCTCAGAAGGACCTGAACCTAAGACAACAGATATGGATTGAGTTCTTCCAGGACTATGACTTCGAGATAGTCTATACACCTAGAAAGGGGAACGTTGTAGAAGATTCACTCAGTAGGAGATCTAGTATACAACTTCTAGGAGAGGCGACATAGTAGTTGGATACTTTACAGATATCTTTTGTGGCTCGAGATGGAGAAGCTTTACTTAAGTCTATTATAGTCACTCCTCCACTTCTTCAATGAGTCAGGGAGGCGCAACATGTGGACGCTGACTACGAGACACGATGTGCTCAGATATCCACAGGGTAGGCACCTAATGGATTTTCTGAAGGTGGGGAGCATTTCATTCCCTTCTGAGGATGTACTATGGTGCCAGTGTCACTTTAGGAGGATTTTTTGAGGGATTTTCACACATCCCCTCTAGAGGTACATCTAGGAGTGGCTAAGATGTACCACTATATCCGGCGACATCACTGGTGGCCGAAGATGAAGAAAGTAGAAGCCGATTTTGTCTCTTTATGGGTCAATTGTCACCAAGTGAAGGCAGAGCATCATGTACTAGCAGGATTGGTCCAGCATTTAGAGGTCCGAGAGTGGAATTTGGATAGGATATACATGGACATCGTGATGGGTCTTCCACAAGCATACATGTGGTCATGACTCGATTTGGGTGATCATCAACCAAATCACCATGTTATCCCACTTCCTACCATTCAGAGAGTAGGGTTTATTAGAGATCTCGGGATGCCTATACGTGTAAGAATATTGTGAGTCTACATGGAGTAACTACAATGACTATCAACGATCATGATGCACGTTTTACTTCTCGGCTATGGAAGGGGTTGCATGAGGATTTCTGGATGCAGCATTGATTGAGAACCACCTTCCATCCTCATAAGGATTGTCAGACTGAGTGGACCATTCAGTCCCTCAAGGATATGTTGTGTGCTTGTGTCCTAGACTTCATTCATAGCAGAGAAGATCACATACCTTTGGTGGATATGGCGTACAAAAACAGATATCACTCCCCCATTGGATGGATCCTTTAGAGGCATTATATGGGTGAACTTGCAGTTACCACTTTTGCTGGACTGACCTTGGGTAGTCTGCATTAGTGGGACCAGAGATGATACGAGATATCATGTAGAAGGTGAAGATCATCCAGGAGGGGAAGAAGACTCCACATAGAAGGCAGAAGTCATATGCTGAGAGGTGATGGAGGCCTCTGAAGTTCAAGGATGGTGACCATGTCTTTCTATGGGTCTCACCTCAACGAGGAGTACAAGGATTTGGAAGTGGTGTGGAGTTAGCTCCAATATTAATTGGACCATTCCAGGTCCTCACCAGAGTAGGCAAGGTGGCTTACCACCTGGAACTTCTCCCTCAGTTGCACTGGATGCACAACGTGTTTAACATATCCTAGTTGAGGAGATACGTTCATGATCCTAATCACATCATCGACCATGGAGAGTTGGATTTGTAATATAGGTTTAATTTTATGAAGGTTCTAGTAGATATTGAGGACAATTAAGAGCGGTTCCTACATGGACAGTCGATACCTCTGGTGTGCGTTCACTGGTTGCATGGGAACCTTCTGGAGAGAACATGAGAGCGGGAGGCTTAGATGCTTTCTCAGTACCACCACTTGTTTATTTAGTTATGTGTTGTGGCTTATGGGTACGTATATCCCAGAGATGGGAAGAATGTAAAGAATTTTAATTTCGATGGAAATTTGTTTCATAAATACATGGTAATTTTACGAGTCTGTAGAAATTGACGGTACGTGATTCAGAGGTCCGGTGTGCCCAGAATCAGTTTCTGAAGTTTTGTTCGAGTATGTTCAGTAAAAGAATGAGCGGGTTTTTATAAGTTTTGAACCGGTGCTCAGAATTGAAATATGAGGGTACCATTGAACTCTCTGCACCAATATTTTCTTAATTATACTTTCACATCGACGACAGTGCATCAAGAGTGAAAGATAGTTTTTGGTTTTTAATGAAAAAATTAAATAAAAATAAAGTTGTAGCTTTATTTTTATTTGGTTGGTTTAATCCTCCATGTGGAAGTTGGAGGTGGGGACCGCCTGGCCTTATCCTCCCATGAGAGGTTATGGTAGGGGGCCCACCCGAACCTAACCTCCTCTTCATGATTAATATGGTGGGGACCACTCGGGTATTTAACCCCATGAAACTCCCCATTGAAGGGGATAACCCCCTCAAACTTCCATTAAGAGTAGGGGAGCCACTTCAACTACCCTAACATTGAAATGTGAAAATCCTCCTCATTAAATTAAATTCTGCCTACCTCATTAATTAATTAGGTGGATCAAATTTAATTAATTAATCCAATTTGTATATTGTGCCAACATATTAATAGGATATCACAATCTAATATTTTGGTTGGAATTTGTCTTTTTGTGGAATTTTAGAGAATGATTAGGAAGAAAAAATATCACCAACGAAGAATGAAGAATGAAGAACAAAGAACGAAGAACAAAGAACTTGTTCTTCCAATGAAGAACTTCGGTGTGGAGCATCTTCGACTTTCTTCCTCAGAACCCCCTTCGACGTGGGACGTCTTCGACCGATATTCCTCCCTTATCGTCATCAACGAAACAAAACACGAGCTTGGATTGGATGTGCGTGGCATACCTGATGAATGACAACAACACCGTCTACATCTCGCGACTTCATCGTCAATCAACGAACAAATGTAAGGGGTTAATTTAATTTATGTTCCATGTTATTCTTTACTTCAAAATGAAGAATGAGGATGCTTTCTTTTTTTTGGTGGATTGTTTTGGTTAATTCTAAAGGACTGATTGATATCAATCTAAATGTGGAGGGTGCGGGACAAAATAACATGGCCTGACACCCTTTTCCAATCTCTTCTAAGATGTCCTTCGTCAGGGTTATGAAACTATGTGGCGATGAAGGTGGAAAATACATAGGTCGCGCTACCAGCGACCTCCATGACCCGCGCTGCCTTGCATAGCCCTACACCACCAACAGCCGAACCGGAACATGCCAAGCCCTGCTAGAATCCCATCCTACCGTGCCCCTCCCACCTCCAGGACGTCCGACCTCCTGAGCCACCTTCGAGCTCTTGGTTGCCCGACCTCCCTAGCCGCCACCTGGATCCTGGTCGAACCGATGCCCTAGCTGAACTTCCATGCCGCCCCGACCTCCTGGCCGAACTAGCGCCCTGGCCGTGCCAGCCACCTGAGCTGGCCCGTTCCCCCATGTGGCTCCCTAGAAAAACATGCCCCACCCACGCCCTCCGGGTCGTGCTGCACTGGGCCACACCCTCACAACGCTCTAGGCCGAACCAACCTCGATCCCAGGTTGGACCGCCCTCATGGCCTGTTGGGCTAGGCCCAGTAGGCCGGGCCAGACCCAACAGGACAAGTGAGACCCAATGTGTCCAGCCAGGTTGGCCCGAACCGGGTCAGACCATAATACGTCCGGTCGTGTCGGTCCGACCGATTCGGAACGGACTCTGACCTAATTCCAACCCTTTACTTTATTTTGGCCATATCGTGGGCACCAGACATCTGTTTGAAGAACCATCTATGATGTTGATATTATTGGGGAATAATTCTTCCTTTTTGTATACCCCACTATAGTTTTTGGTTATATTTAAGATACAATCAGGTAGGATGGAGCACGAATCCAACTGGGACCTCAGAAATAAATTGCCAATAACTCTCAGACCGTGAATCTGATTGAAGCACCATCTGTCGTGTTGGGATTCTTTTTCCATGATTGATAAATTGGATACATTCACTTGATAATTCTTGGTAGTTTATTTATAGACACTTTTCATGAGGAGCGGACCCTCCTGGAATCAATCATGCTTTGTGTGTAAACCTATGGATGGATACACTCAGTCTATTGTTCCTGAATCCTATGTGGGTTCGATAGCTCTGAATATTGTTTCGAGATCATGTTAGGGTTCAACAGTTCCGTCTACTATTCCTCGACCCTGTGTGGGTTCGATAACTCTGACAAATGTTCCTGGATCCTCTGTGGGTTCGACAGCTCTGACTACTATTCCTCGATCCTATGTAGGTTCGACAGCTCTGATTGCTGTTACTAGATCATGTGTGGGTTCAAGAGCTTTGTCTACTGTTCCAGGATAATTTGTGGGTTTGACAGCTCTGAATACTATTCCTGGATCATGTTTGGGTTCGACACTTATAATTTATGTACTAGGATCCTATGTGGGTTTGACAAAATAGATGATTTAGTGGCTACATCTAATCAATTATAGATCTCTACAAAAGTTGTATACCTGTGTGAGATGAGTCTTTAACTTTTGTGCTTACCTCATGATAGTGATGGATTACTGGATAACATAGGTATATGTATGAGAAAATACCTACATGGGGTTAACTGTTGATTTTATACCACGTGGTTTATCCTTCTTAGATTTTGTGAGACCTTGAGGGTCTCAAGGTCCCTACTAGGTATCATTATACTCACCCCTACACGGGCTATGCCCATACGTCATTGTGTTGGATGCAGATGACAGACCACACTGACTGAGGCTTTTTGTAATGGGACTGGACTGTAACAGGAGGTGGACCACCCAGTGTGATGGTACACGGAGGATTCAGACGGTCGTGGAGTGATGTGGATGGTATTTATACCTACCCATCAGGTAGATTTCCCGATGGACGATCCATGAGCTATTTTCCCTTTTTCTAGTTCTTTTACTTTACATTTGGGATTGTATTTTCGGCCCCAATTACATTTCATCACTCTTTTGTAATATAGTTTTACTTAGTGTTTTTCATGAAAATCAGACTCTATTGTGTTCATTTTGAGGTTATAAAGGCAAAACTATTCTAGTTTTAGGGATTTACTCCTTTGGTGCTACTCGCCATCCCCTTGCCTATGGACGGCGGGCATTGGGTAGTCAATACACTGGCCCTGTGGGACGGGTCATGACAATATTTTTGGTAATAATTTTGATTCCGCCAATCATTATTCAGAAATTTGTATAAATGTAAATAAATGACCATTGTGAGGAGGATATGAAAAATATTATTTCAGAATTAATGTTGGATTTAACATCATAATAGACAGTTAAATTCAAATGTTTATATAAAGATAAGTCTTATGGATAATGGATTGAGGAACCACCTGTTATATATGTATATGCTAAAAAACACTGTTTCAAGAAGACACATATTCCCCAACACATCACATATGATTTTACCAACTCACATGATACCATAAATTCATGAACCATATTACTTAAACTTTTATCAAAACATTGAGGTATTACATCTAACCTAATTACCATGTGGTACAATTTATATAATTATTATTTTAAATATAGTATAAACAAAATTTTTGTTCATAATGTCATGTGAACCCTTTTAGTTGTTCATAAGATGTCATCATCTTCATGAAATCATCATATGACCCCATGGGTATCCTAAAATACCAATTTTTAATTCATATTACAATACATAAAATTAATCAATAGTCAAACATATCATACTAATTATGTTCCTAAATAAAACCACATGTTCATTAAATGTGCTTGTTTGTCACTCAAACACACCATGGGAACTATCTTCATAGTTAAAAAATTCAGAATCTACACCAATCCAAACACCGTTAATTATATATTTTTTATCTGTTAATATCCAAAAAATTATTTTACACCATATTTAAAAGGGTATAATAATATATTATTATAAGTTCCACTTTTATAATATTATTACTATATCCTCATATAAAGAACAGTTCCATTATATTGGACCCAATACCTCAGACACATGTAGTACTATGATATATGAAGTAGTTTATTGGATCTAAAACCTACCCCCTCGCACACACAAAACTCTCGTATGATGGAAATAGTCACCCAACCCCATGGGTATTCTATTTTATAATGGTTTACTTCCAATCACATCATAATATATAATAAAATATGATTAGGTTTTATATTAATGAAAAACCCCATACTCAAACACATATAACATTTATGTGATTTACCCTATATTTTATATACCCTAGTAAACAACCCAATGGTTCACCCATCCTGAAACTAATTTGGGAAAATAATTAGAACCTATAATAAAAATTCATGTGGGCTCACCAATATTATGGTATAAATTGTTTTCATTGGTGGGACAATTTATTCTTTTATTTATCACATTTCTATATACACTATATCATGGTTACTCTAGAATGAACTGATGATGGGATATATGAAATGGAATCAAGTCATTTAGGTCAATGATATCTTAGAGTGTATAAATGCTTTTATAGACATAAAATTCTAGGGCACATTAGAAATTTGTACTATAAATGTGTCTAATATTATTATAAGAAACTAATTAAACGTGTTTTGGGAAATTTTTAACTGGGTCATCCAATTTTTACTAGAGATAGTGTATTTATATTTTATTTTTTACTATTTTATTTTAATTTACTATTATTGAAATTGATTCCCCTAATATTTCAGTTATTTTTATCTCTTATTTAGTAATATCTCATGGAATGTGGGGAATATGAAGTTATTATACATCCTATTGGAAATATAGGATTAATATAATATATCTATGCTCCTCTAGGGTTAATATCCATATAGATATACTTTTTAGTTATTTAAATTATCAGATACAGCACTTATAGAATTTTCATGTATAACTCCTTGGGTTTATTCACCTATGTAGAATTCTAATACATTTCTGGAAAATGAGAGTTCATGAACATTATTTGGGAATATTCAACGTAATGATTACTATATAGTACCATGGTGAGGTATATAGACAGTGAAACATAGTGGGACTGTATGGAAATATAATTCCTTAGTATTTGTTTTGGATATTGAATCTGGTTTCGTTGTTTGAAGAGGCATTATATACCAATATATTTCATTCCCTTATAGATTCATGTTTGTATTATACATAACCAAACCATAACGAAGTTGCATATAATACATTGATCATCATGGTATTATGTCTCAAGACATGTATTGATAGATGAGATTGTGATACATAATTAATGTAGTCACTTAGGTAGATATATTACAAGGTTGAATGATTGAGGAGTGGTGGTTCTTTGGTAATGGATTATTGTTTATAATTTATGAGACCCCTAAAATGGGTCTTTTTTAAATCGAGTTTCCTTATAATATTACATATGATTATATTGATGTTTTTCTATTATTTTTAAATTCAGTGATATTTTGTATAAGGGTTAAATAAGGGATAATACTAAATTAGAAATAAAAAACGTGTTATTGGTGAGAAGAGTACTATTGTGAGATGAGTTTTGATATTCAATATTGAACCTATATTGAGGATACACTTGTTTTTATAATGTATTTGGGATGATAATAATTGTTATATTCAATTTTTGGTGGATGTGAATAACATCTATGAATTTTTTATATCCTGGTTTATTCACTAATATCTGATGATGACGATCACCTAAGGTGCATGTGGATTTAACTTGATGTTATGGTTTTAGAAGGATAGATCAATATTATGTTAGGAATAAGTTGATTGTGGATGAATTTTCATTAAAATAACATATCAGTGTTCTTATATGGGTTGATTTATGAGGGATAGAGTATGGGAAGACACATATTGTTTAACAAAATGCATTGCTGGCTTGTTACTATTTGAATATAATTGCCTTCTCTAAAATGAAAAACAAAATGAAAAATTCATTGTGTTTCCATTGTTTAGATGAGATATAAATACAATCAGATGATAAATTACTATTTATATAATCCAGGGATAAAAAACTACGACACATGGAATCAGTGTCACTTCTTAGGACCATGAAACATTGTTATTTATCATATGATTAAATGGAAAATAAATAAATTTGTACTAACATTTAAAACCATTTTAATTACATGAAAGTAAATTTCTCAATTTATTTCCATGATTCAGTAAATAAATAGTGGTTTCAATAAAATTACCAGGGTTTTGGTATCTTAATTAAACATTAAATATACATGAACATTCAACTATGGTGATGATGAAAATATAGATTTCATTTTTTTCTGGGATAATTTTTTGGAGTGTGGATCATGAGGACCATCATAAATGAGATGTAAGTGTATTTTGAGGTTTGGTAATAGTGTAGTATATGAGAATCTATATTTTTGTGATAAATAAATATGTTGTAGGAAGGTGTGACAATTAATGATGAGAAAATTTAATTATTTATGAGGATGGAATTCCAATGATAGGTGAATGGGTGAGTTCAATGTCTCAGAAAGGTGATCTATAACGATAGTGCATGATAGATTTATTCATTGGGTGTAGTAGTAGATAAAGTGTGAGATGCAAAATAACATACAATGATGGTAAGGGTATGGGTGTGATGGAATCATTCATTAGATGGTAGTGGTGGGGCTGGGTCCTGAGTATATGGTTGAATGCAGTTTAGCTTGTTCTCTGTAAAATATATGATTTGATGTTTGGATAAATATTTGGATAGAGGATTGGAATTCCATGAATGGTTTTGTATTTTATTATTTTACTTGAGCACCCATATTATCATCCCTGAGTACCCATCAATCTGAACATGATATGATGTAATCTATACATCATATAAATGAAATTATTTGTATAACCCAATTTATGACCATAACATAAATTTGTAATCTTACTCTTATAAGATAGAATAAATTACACCATCATGGAATAGTATACATCTAATAAAAATCCATACTATCTAATCCACTATATCTTTCTCATTGATTTTTAGGTGGTTAATGTCCTTTCTCATCATAATCATGATCACAGATACAACATTACTCTCTCAATGGGACCTCATCTAACTCATCATTAAAAAAATTGTAAAGTTGTACAATTTGAACTCAATAATGGACTGAAGATGCAATAATCTAGTAGGTGACAATTTCTCTTCCTTCTAAAGTTGTTAGGTGGAGAACCTAGTTTTAAAGCCTTCAATATACAACTTTAAACCCATCCAAAAATACTATAGATGAGTGTCTATGTACATCATGGTAATACGAATGTGTAATTCCAAAATAACGGAATTATATTACTATATCAAATCTATATATATGTTATTAGGCACCCAAACATTCCAACATAAGTATAGAACCTAATTATTATTGATATCTAATCCAAGAGGTTTTCCACTAATAAGAACCTCCCCATTATTATTGGACCCTATAGATCAGAATGTTGTCACATTCTCACCAATTATCAGATAGATTATGAAACATATAATGCCTCTAGAACAGGTTTACAATGACACACTTAATTCTCTAAGAGCATCACAAAAAAACAAGGCCATCAACATCCACTCACAACTGGCCACTAGGATGGCATGATTCGAAGTATTAGGGCTCATGGAAATAAGTAATTCGTTTTTATTTTTGTGTATATAAGTACACTAAATGTTGAATTATTATAATAATTCTACCCACATGTGATTTTTTGAATAATATTTCACATTGAAGACATATAATTGACAATTTGTGATCAATGTAAAAGTCACACCACTCAACCTATAGATATTTCCCCCAATAACATAAAACATATTGTGCCTCTACTAGATCAAGGTCATGAGAATGGTTAATTACTATCATTTGGATTCAACTGTTATGACCCACACACCACAACTCGATCACCCTATATCATAACTTCTCATATCATATTTCATAATGTTTCAAAATAAATATTATATATTCTCCCCATCTCAACAAGTAATAGGAAAGATGGTTAATTCAGCGCAAATTATTGTTCCATAATAGCTTATTTGTATGATTATGAGAATGTGAACATTACACCCAGTTTCATCAAGCCCATAAGAGGGGCCACTATACATGATAATAAATAAAATTCTATTAATAACCATCCAGCACTATGAAACATTGTATTTAAAATGAATTATGTGTCTTATCCGAAGAAAAGAAGGACCCCACCTTATAGGAGTCAACAAAAAAAATATGATATAATATGACAATAAAAGTGACTGTTATCTATTTAAAAGTGTGATTTAATTAGCTTGACATACATCAAGTTATCTCTTAGTGTATTCATCCAGATCTCAATATGTTTTTCTAGTGTATTTATATGGTGGGAATACACTAAGATTATGTTTATAATGTATAGAAAAAATGAATCTACATACATGTGGAATCCTTGATTCATCATATCCATGATTATTGTCAACATAGTTTTCATAATGAATATAATAACTAGCTAGTCATACATGTCAAATTTACTATGGAATTTTGTATGTGTTATGTATATCCTTATAAAATATACCTCATGGAAGCCTTACCTCAAATCGACCATGGATAAAATTGTTAATCCTCATTATGTTTCAAATATGAGTTATATACATTGAAGTGGACAAGGGTTCATAATGGTATGAATACTAAATCTTATATAATCAATGAAAAACTAATGTTAACATATTAATTCTTGGATAAATGTACTGGGGAACCCTATTGAGAAAAACTGAGTCACATATAACCATTTTCTTCAATGTCTTCCAACATAATTTTGTTTTCCAAGAGCACCATATGTGTTATCCTGTAAGTAGTAATGTTCACTGATGAATCTCAAGTAACTAGATTGATTTAGAACTCCACCCATTATATTGGAGAAAATCCATAGAATTCTTCAGGTAAAACATACATGAAACAATCCCCCAAAAAAAGGAATTCAGTAAATTCTTTTACATGATCTCTCATAACGAGAATATCAATTTTGGATATCACCTTACACAAAAAAAATGATTCTTGGGTCTTGATCGACTCACCATGAAAACATGTTATCCACTATTGACATAATCAGTACCATTGATTGAAGTAAAAGACAACCTACAAATATATAAATCATCTTTGGAATGCTATGTCACGTGAAAATCCATTCCATTTATAAAATAAAACCATATCCTTCCAATGGAAGAGAAATTAGACAACATTTAGTACTCACCTCTCTCAAGGGTGAACTCCTCAAACTGGAACACACATTATAATCAAATACGTAATAGTTTATAGAGGTAACAGACACCATAGAAGTAGTAAATATCTAGAACTATATATTAAATAATTTACAAATATATATGTGAGTGATAATCATCAGTATAAAATTTGACAAATACTAAAGTAGGGGATACTAAAATAATAAATAGTACTAAAGATAGCATAAGACATTGATCCTTATGTGTAGGTTGTAATACATTGTTATGTTAATGTCCTGGATTTTCAATGTATTTTTTTAATTATATGGCATTATTATGAGTCAGCGAAAATTGATCGCTTTGTGATTTTGAGACCCGGTCTTCCCGGAATGAATCTTCTAAATTTTTTAGGTACGTTTAGCAAATGTGGGATCTAGAAATCCTTACATTTGATCTAGTTCTCAAAATAGAAATCCAAGTGCACCATTGAACTCGTAGCATTGGGATTCAATTAATGGATCTTTATCCTCGACCGTAGTGGGCTGAGAGAGGAAGTATTTTTTTTTGTGGTTTTTTCCGAGGATTAATAAAATAAATTTATTTTATTTTAGAGACCTTGCATCATTGTTTATGTTTTGGTGATGGGGACCATAAGGGGTCATACGGTATTAAATACATGACATTAAATGTCTGGTTACCAAAATAATATGTAACCATCCTACATGGAAATAAATAGGTTCATTAATTACGCCAATTAACAATACTATTTAGTTATGTGTTGTGAATATAACTTGCCTCTCATCCTTCTCTTTTGAGTTTATGTTTTTTTAGCAAGGGATAGAATGATTTTGGAGGACCCCTTGAAAAAGAATAGACCTATTAAGCAAGAACTGATTAACAACATTTGAATTACAATATTGGAGGAATACTTTGGGATCGACGAAAACTGACCCCTATTCAATTGCATGATGCCTTCTAATGACACAAAATGTAGGGTTTTCTTTTATTTAAATTGAAATTGATTTTGAATCATTATCCTATACCATGTAAAGATGCTAAAGTGGAGGTAATGTTCCCAATGAAAAAGGATTAGTCTTTTTGACACATGTTTTATCATTGCATTCTATGAGGGTAAATTCTTCGGGTTGGATAGAACCCAAATCTCAGCTTCAAGCAATGAAGGGGACATCCCAGTAAGTCTGAAGGAGTGATTAGATTGAAAAACAGACCACTGGAGCTTAACCGATGGCTCATGAAAGGAAACTAGCATGGCACCATTGCGGTGGCACAAGCTACTAGAGCTGGTAGAAGATGGAGGAAGTGCACCGTCACGTGCAACATGAGGAGGTTATGACACTAGACCTCAGCAATTAGCACAACGGCTAGCATCGGCCAATTGTGGAGTTGGTGCAGTGCACCATCACGTGTTGATAGAGGAGAAGGTTATTTCTAGTCATCCGCAGCCCCGCCCACCTAGACCGGCCTTGGCCGTGCCAGTCTGACCGGGTCAGACCATACTTGGACTCATCCAGACCCAATTTCTCAAAAAGAGACAAAACATTAAATCGAGATGTCCTCTTCAAGAATCATTTAAGGTGATGTGATCCGTGGAGAGAGACACTCCATTTGGTATACTCCACTTGGATTTTGTGAAAATTTGGAATAATTCCATGTTGGATCGAATCAGAATCCAACCAAGCCCTTAGTACAAAATGCTTATAACTCTTAGATATAAGTGGGGGTCAAAATTCCACTGATATCTATATAAGTAGATTCTACAGAACATCAGTGATCCTAGTGTGAGGAATCATGTGGTTGGCTATCTTTGATGTAGTGAACATGTGTGGGTCAACATCATATCTACACTGAGTAGATAAACATCATAGATATCTAATGAGGACCAATTTTATAGTGGCCCGTCGAGGATCAACATTCGAATTACCTTGTTTGGATAATCATTTTAGAGACCCTATGTGGACCGGCATTCTTGAGACATTGTGTGGATCTGTAGTATCATGACTCGATGAGGGCCAATCGTACAGTGGCTCATCGTGGAATAGTGACTTTCATCCAAGAGTGAACCAATAGTAGACCTACTTCTTGTGGATCAGTTTCAGAACATCTAATGAAATAAGATGATATCACGTAAGAATAATCATCGATATTATATATCTGTGAGTTGTATACATTATTTGAGTTGACTATTGTTTCTTGCTTTGTGATTGAGCTTTTGATTTGTGGGTTTTCGTTTCTGGAACTCTAGGAGACCTTTAGGGGTCTTGGGGTCCCTACTGAGACTTGTTATACTCACCCCTACTTGGGTTTCACCCACACCATACTATGTCTTTTGGAAATGGTAGACATCATTGACCGAGGTTTAGGAGCCTGGACTGGACGTTGCTCAAAGTCTGGACCATTAGACGTGACATGCCGTAGTGATTATCGTTTGTGAGTTGAACCTACCCTTTAGGTATAAAACATGGAAAATGATTCCATGATCTTTTTTTCTATAGATATTTTACAATTCAGTTGGGTTTGTATCTCATACCCCTTTACTAGATGTACATAATATTTTTACTTTCAGTACAAATTTTTTTACTACTACAGTTTTACTATGTTGGTTGTGCTTATTGTATTTTGGGACTCCTTGTTTGCAGG
This sequence comes from Viscum album, assembly GCA_963277665.1. Taxonomy (NCBI): domain Eukaryota; kingdom Viridiplantae; phylum Streptophyta; class Magnoliopsida; order Santalales; family Viscaceae; genus Viscum; species Viscum album. The sequence continues at coordinate 1,614,371,386 of OY728137.1, read as the reverse complement.
ATTTAGGGAAATGAATTCTTTTTTAGGGATATACTATCTGGTTCTAGTCTTCAACCCCTTCCCTATGGGAGGTAGGCTTGAGGGAGTCACCATACATGCTCGGGGGATGGGTTGTGAAAAAGTGGTATCAGAGGAGTCATTTCTACTAATGAACTGGGACTCTAATCATTTTAATGGAGTAATTTTGTTATGGGTTTTTGTGTGTGGATTTTTGTTTGGAGAGTATAGTGTTGCTGTGGTGTCCAACATATCCATACACTAGGTCCCTGAATTCCGATTTTCGATGTGGTGAAGGAAAACACGGATTGCATTTGTTTTGGAAGTGTTTTATTTTTTATCACTTGAGTCAGCTCACCAGGTTTAAATTATTGACCATGATGCACCTATTTTCTCTTAATGATATGACCACCCAGATTGCTAGCCCGGATTCTAGTTATATTTAGTGATGATGGACCACTAATTGATGGGGATTTGTTGTTGGGCCCTCATAGAGAAATCATATGATCGAGTGGTGTTACAATAGCACCAAAACCCATTGGGAAGCTATTTCCACCAGCCCCACTAGAGGATGGTGCACACCTACTGAGTGCGTTGCATGATTTCCTCCGATTGACGCCCCAAGGGTTCCAAGGTGAGATGGATCCTCATGTGGCTAAGGACTGGCTGGAGGTTGTGGCCATAGTTTTTCACCTGGTTGGGACACATGCCGACCAGATCATGATCCTAGAATCCTGTCTTTTTTAGAGAGCAGCAGGGTGATGGTGGAGCTGGATGCTCCAGATACTAGATGTGGGGAACCTCACCTAGATTTATTTGGACGGCCTATTCAGGTTATATTTATTTTCCAGATACTCTAAACGTTTCACATATTCACATTATTCTACACATACAATAGGTCAGTATTATTGTGTCCCAGTACTAGGCGAGATTCACTGACCTCTCACGCAACTCTACTGAGATGGTGTGAGACCCTTTGATTAGGGCCTAGGCCTTCGAGCAGGGACTCCGAAGGGTGATCAAATCATCGATGGTATCTCTCAGCATCCTGATGCATACTGGGGTGCATGAGAGAGAACTCTTGGTGGAGTTTTTTCTTGATGACAAGACACCGACAACAAGACCCACCACCGAGCTCCACGCAGTAGAGTCATCTACGGCTGGTAGAAGGCAGGTGACACAGTGGTCCTAGAAGACCAAAAAATTTGGTGGAGGACCTCCGGATGTTGGGTCGAAGTTTCGAGGCGCATCTGGTAGATCAGGCCAGTAGAGGAGCATACTGTACTTCACATGTGGTGGGTGGGATCACATGGCTCGAGACAACCTGATCGGCCTCACCGAAGACTAGCAGATGGTTGTGGGACTTCCGAGGAAGGGGAAGGGATTCATGTGAGGAGGTCCACAGGGTGGTAGATGAGGATGAGGAGCATGTCGTACAACAGGTGGTGGGAGACGATTTGAGGTTCTACCATCACCACCTACAGGTGGTCCACCCTAACCATAGGGATTCAGTGGACATGGACGAGCTCATCCCCAAGAAGCTTAGGCCTATGAACCTGACACTCTAGATATTATTTGAGGTACGATCTGTGTCTACTCCACCATAGCTACATTTCATATAGACATAGGATAAAGTTACATCTTCATTACTACATCTCCCATTCAGAGCTCAGAGATTCTGGTGGAGTTGTTGGGTCTATCTTTGTGATTAGGGAATCCTCTTGGAGATGCTTTGATGATCAAAAACTGGTGCTGGTTTTGTCAGCATACTATAGGATATGATAGATTTGACTGAGATCTTCATGTAGTAGCTTCGAGGCCTTATGAAGTCATCATTGGTATGGACTGGTTATCCACAATCCATGCTCGTATAGAAATCATTAGGTTTAATATGTGGTTTGTCTATGAGTATTAGACATTGTTTTCATTCACTAGAGAGAAGGTATCCTTTGTAGCATATGATGGACTTACCCGGAGGAGGGTGCAACCGATCACACATCAGTTAGATAGTGTTACCCTCATAGTAGAAGATGTTGAGAGTTTAAGTGATCCTATAGTGGTAGAACAGTATGCCAATGTCTTCCTTGCTGATACTATAGGGCTAATTCCATCAAGAGTTGTGGAATTCAATGTCGACTTGTACCCTTGTATGGCGCCGATATCTATACCAGTATATCATATGGATCCCACTGATCTTTGTGCGTTAAAGTTACAACTGGATGACTTATAGAGGAAGGGGTTCATTGTGCCCAGTGTTACCCTATGGGAAGCCTTGATTTTGTTCTATATGAAGTCTTAAGGGAGTTTTAAGCTCTTTGGATATTATTGATGCCTAATCTAGGTGACCGTGATGAAAAAGTATCCATTTTGTAGGAATAGGAGTTCTCGGTTATTCCATTCAGTGGGACCAATTCCCCTGTAGTGTTCACATAAATCATGTATGGGATCTTTCAGCTATACCATGATTTCTTTTTGGTGGTCTTCATTGATGAAATCATGATATAATCAGTGTCAAAGGAGGAACATGCCTATCATCTGCATATATGATTGTTTACACTCTAAGAGCACAAGCTTTACGATTATCTCTCAAAGTTCCACTTCTGGATAGAGGAGGTCCACATTCTAGGACGCGTTTTCTCGGAGGATGGAGTTTTAGTGGATCCAGTGAGGATAGAGGCTGTGCATTCTTGGGGGCCACCCAAGAGTGTGACTGAGGTGTGGAGTTTCCTGGGGTTGTATGGGTACAACATGAGATCCGCACCTAACTTCTCTAGAGTTTCCACACCATTTTCCTCATGGAAGAAAATGGGACAACCCTTTGTGTCGATGGAGATATTCCAACATAGTTTTTAGGTACTAAGGCTAAGAATGATGAGTGCCACCATCTTGAGGTTACCATAAGGGGTATTAGGTATGTAGTCTACAACAACGCATTAGAATCAGGACTAGGATGTGTCATGATGGGGGAGCGGTCAATGATCGATTATGGATCATGACAGCTGAGACAACATGAGCATAACTATGCTACCCATGACCTAGAGTCAGTAGCTATGGTATTCGCATTGAAGCTATGGTGACAATATAGGATGGGTGAATGGTTTACAATCTACTCTAATCACAAGAGCCTCATGTATTTCTTCTCCAAAAATGAATTAAACAAGAGACATCGATGTTGGCTAGAGTTCCTCCAAGTCAATGACTTTGAGAGAGTCTATAATCCTCGGAAGGGAAACATAGTGGTGGATCCACTCAACCTGAGCTCTGGTCTATAGTTGATGACAATGGGAATAAAGAAGGTAGCTACATTGTAGATATCCATTGTGGAAAATGTTGGAGCATCATTCCTCTTCTCCATGACCATCACTCCCCCACTTCTTCAATGAGTTCGGGAGGCACATCTTGGGGAAATTGAATTCAAGGCATAACATGCTCAGATATCTTCAGGACAGTCACCTAATGGATTTTATGAATGTGGGGAGCATGTTATCCTCTTTAGAGGACCCACAATGACACTAGTGATGCTTCAAGAAGACGTTTTGCTGGAGTTCTACACATAACATTTGGCGGTACAAATTAGAGTGAAAAAAATGTACCAGGACCTCTAGCATCATTACTAGTGGATGAGGACAAATAAAGCAATAGTACAGTACATTTCTCAATTCTAGACTTGTCAGCAAGTGAAGGCCGATCATTAGGTACAAGTAGGATTAGAATATCCTTTTCAGTTACTAGAGTTGAATTGAGAGGGAACATCCATAGATTTCATGACAGGGCTTCCACATATGTCCAGAGGCCATGATTCCATCTGGATTATCATTGACCGACTCACCATTCCAGCCCACATCATACAAATCCAAGAGTAGGGATCAGTAGAGGAATTTGGAAACCACTACATATATGAGTTTGTACGTCTTAATTAGGTTCCATTGACAATCTTTACAGAAAGTGACACACATTTTACATCCCGGTTATGGAATGGATTACCAGAGGTGTTTGGGACTCATCTATATTTGAGAACCACCTTTCGTTCTCAGGAAGATGGTCAGATGGGGAGACCATTCAGACACTATAGAACATGCTTCATGCTTGTGTCCAGGATTTTGGTCGTAGTTGGGAGGATCAATTTCCCTTAATAGAGATGACATATAACTACATCTATCACTCCACCATTGGTATGGCACCGTTTGCAGCCATGTCTGGTCGACCATGCATATCCCCTCTATGTGGTAAAAACCTAGGGATGTCATCACTTTTGGGTCTATAGATAGTATGAGATACCACTGAGAAGGTGTAGACCATCCAGGAGGAAATGAAGACTGCACAGAGTAAGAAAAAGACTTATACTGATAGGGGACAGAGCCCATTGGAGTTCTATGGGGGAGACAATTTCTTCCCATATGTCTCACCTTGACGAGGTTTGTGGTGATTTGGTCGTGGTGGAAAGCTATCTACAAGGGTAAACAGACCATTTTAGGTCCGCAATAGAGTTTGTAAGGTGCCTTATTGCCTAGCTCATCCCCCATAGATGAATCAGGTTCATGTCATTTTCCACGTGTCACAACTGAGGAAGTATGTGCAAGATCCATTACAAGTTATCAACTGGGGAACGATAAACGTTGATGATGGGATTATGTTAACAGAGTTTCTAATAGAGAGTACGGATTGATAGGAGTGGTTCATTTGTGGATGTTCAACAAAATTGGGCTGTGTTTTCTAGAAGATCGAGAACCTCTTGGAAAGAAAATTGGTGTAGGAGGTTCAAATTCATTCTCAGTACCCCAACATGTTCCCTTAGTCTATGTTGTGGCTTTTGGGGACAACAGTCACTAATGGGTGGAGAATGTAATGATCTGGATTTTACATTTAATTTTTTAAATATATGGAATTATTATGAGTCTTAAAAAATTGACGAGGCATGATTATGAGGCCTAGTATGCCCATAATGAATTTCTGATCTTTTTTTAGGTACATTTAGTAAACACGGGAATGGGATATTTTAAATCATGAATCGGTGATCAGAATTGAAATACAAGTGCATCGTTGAACTCATAGCGCCATGATTCGCATAAGAGAACCATTGTAGATCAACATCGAGCAACCCCTTGTGGATCAACATACCTGTGACCCTGTGTGGATCGAAATTTGTGAGACCCTGTGTAGATCATCATTCATGCGACCCTATGTGGATTAGTAGTAGCATGACCTATAGATGACCCTCTTTACAATGGCATGTCGGGGAACATCGACTTGTATCTATGAGTGGATAGATAGTTGAACAACTACTAGTAGATTAGCTGCGGAACTTCTTATGGAATAAGATGATATATCTTAAGGCTAATTGTCTATATTCACAGTCTCTGAGTTGTATACCTGGTGTGAGCATAATATTTCGTCATGCATTGTGACATGGGTCTTGTTTTGTGTTTTTTCATTTATGGAACTCTTGGAGACCTTCGGGGGTCTCAAAGTCCCTACTGTGTATTGTTATACTCACCAGTACACGATTTTTGCCCGCATATTGCTGTGTCTTTTGCAAACGTTGGACAACCCTGAATGAGGCTTGAGAGCCTGGACTGAATGGTACTCGGAGGTGGTCCTTTATACATGACTTGCTTTCGTGATGACAGATCGTGAGCTATAACAACCCTTCAGGTAGGAACCATGGACAATGATTCCAGGACATATTTTTCTATTACTGTTATAATTTTTAGTTGGGCTTGTATTTTGACCCCCTTTATTTGTTGTACTCACCATTTTTAATTTAAGTACATATCATTATAGTAATGCTATTTTACTACGTGGGTTTTGGTCTTTGTACTCTTGGACTGAGTGTTTTCATGTCTAAAGGAAACACCTTCCCATTTTTCAGGGATATTCCTTTCGGTGATCTTCGCTAACCCCTGGCATATAAAAGACTGGCTTGGGGTAGTCATGGTACAATCCATAAGGGGGTGGGTCATCCGGATGGTACCTCCCCCATGTGAAAATATGAAGCATCATTTTCTTCATCTATGTAATCAATCTAAATATCTCAATTATAAATAACCATGGATATCATTTTATACCACCTTCATTATTATTTGGGAGGAAAAAATGACTCACTCTCTCAAATGTGGTTTTTAGATGGGTGAAATTCACTTGTTAACAAATACACTAAACTATACCATCCAAAAACTATCTATCATTAATCAAATCATCACCATTCAATGTTAATGAAAACAAATGATTCATTGTAAAATAGAATTAATATTACATAACAGACATGGATCCTTGTTGTGTGTTTTTGAACACTCATTCATTGTCCACTCTCATCAAATGTAGATAGATGTAGTCACATAAGAAATTATGGATGTCCACCTCGGCCATACCTTGACAAAGATAACCCCGAGAGATTATATAATACCATGAATTACTTTCACATAAATTATATTGTTTGAAGGATTGAAATCCCACTAAATCTGTATCTACATATACATGAATATGGATAAAATGGACTCAAACCATGACTTAGTACAATAAATAGTTCCATTTACGGAAATGGATGGAGAATGAATCTTTGGGAATTTCCGTATCATGTTTCTGTAAAAGGGGAAGGTAGAATATCTCCCTATTTAGAATGAATGATGTGTATGTATATATCTTGAAATTAAGAATCATCCCCTAGTATAAGATGAATAGGATATTCCTCAGGAAGAACTATAGGTGTTAATATGGGTGACTCATAGCCAATAACATTTAGAGGATGGTTTCTACACCCTCACGATGTGTGACTCAATGATTTCTTGGTAGCATAGATATATAATTTCCCATAACACACCTCATATAATATTTGGCAACAAATTTAATCAGGGATAGACAAAAATTATTGTTATAAAACATTATCATAAATGATTAAAACCTATCTATTTACTCCAAAATCTATGTCTAGTTGTAAAAAGTAATCATAATGGACAACAAGAGACACTGCCTAGTACCAAATACTATGTTTAGGCTAGGGTAATTATCTCATACACAATACTGGTTCTATTTTATAGAGTTTCAATTGAATGCTAAAGAGGAAAACACCCCATACAATAAAATTGGAATAAACATTTAGAGGATACCATTTATTTTTATGAAAATAACATTATATTATTTTATATACACTGATTAATAAAAAGATATAACAATATAGCTATTTTTTCCCATTTTAAAGTTTATTATGGATCAATATTTTCAAAAACCATAACTTGTACATCATGAACCTGTAACCATTCATTTACATCTCATTGGAAGATGTAATAGCTCATGTAACTTGATATAATTAAATGATTCAGCATTAACATATTTAATAATTACATCAATCATAAATTATAATTGGAAATTATTTAATAAATCATCTAATGATTCAATTTATAGAAACTATTGTAATTGGATCAAACATTGAATAATTAATTAACAAAGGATTCAACATCTACATATGATCGAAAGACATATTCATTTATAAAAACAGATCATATAACCCAATTATTTTGTACATGCATGAAAAATTATATTTTTTTATAAAAAATAATCAAGACACTCTAAAAAATAATAAGAAATGAAAGAAATGAATGCATCAATACAAATATGGCATGGAATAATGCCTATCATGAGAATACTTATGAAAATTATATGGTCCATGAAATCATTACTCCTTGTCATACCAGGAGTAGAAATCATATGTAGGTAACGATAATATCAATGATATTAATTTCCCAAATCATGTGGGTTACCCAATTGTGATATCAGTACAACTATAACAAGAACAAACCAATCCAAAACAACCCATCCTATACAATTTGGTGTTCCCTTATAAATGGACCAGATAAATTTTGGAATATTCTCATTAGAAAATTAGGATACATCCTAGTATCATCTCTACAACCCAAATAGTATGAAAATGGAAAATAGAGATGATTCCACTTTTTTGTGTCTAACCCTGGAAGCTACTATGTTGTACCCCAATATGGTTGGCGACATTACATCATGCACACCTCCCCTTACAATATAGGTTGTTGACTAGTAGTGAAGGACTTGGGTGTGTCTATGTGGATAATTTTCCATAATGATCAGAGCGTTATCATATAACAACTAATAATGGGAAAATTAAAATTGAAATAAATAAGAAGTACAAAAATTATAATAATAAATCATTCAATGTAAAAAAATAGGTTAAAACATTGAAATATGGAAAAAATGATTATTAAATATACATTTAGTTATATAAAAATGAACTATATGATATAAATTGAAGAATTAATATACTACATTGTAAATAGATTAATAAAATAATCCTCATAATATCTACACATTTTTATGCTCTCCCCTCAATTCTCAAACTCTATACTTGAATATAAAATTAAATATCGAAAGATGGGCACCTCCCATTATCAATAACTCCAGTCATCAATTCTATTCAGTCGCCATAGGATTCCCAAACATGGTATTAGATATAAATAGTAGTAAAATGCCAATATTTTCATGATTAATATAGTCTATTAATATTAAATGAGTAGTGTGAATATACATAAAAAATTTACTGAAATAAATAAATAAAATATTCTGTTTTGTGTTCCTCGTGGATACCTGACCAAAACTACCTATTGTAGCCTAAGATGAATGTATCTAAAACATAGTGGAAATGAATAGATATTGTATATGATTAAAAATGGTATAAAATAATCCATGAATTTATGGTGTCCTAAAGACAAACATGTTATTTATCATAGAGGATCCTTCCCACAAATAATAGTTATGTACTATATAACTTTTTTATGGAACATACGTGGAATTTAGTCTATGTAATACAGAACCCATCTAGGGTGATCCATATTGGGGTCTCAATTATCTTTATATTAGATCTAAAAATACCCATAAACATAAAAGTACAACCAAGGTGATCTATAAATGGAATCCATTGTATCACAGTCAACATTATATAAGAATGATCATATGATCCCATCTTGTACATCCCACGTATTGGACCTTGTGTAGCACATGGAATGACATAAACATATTCCCACTGATATCATCCAATGTGGATCTCCTTGGGGACCAGTATCGTTGAAGGGAATTTATGTAATCTTCTTGCTGTGAATGTCCATGTGATTTTGTAATGTATTGAAGTATTTCCCTCAACATATTTTCAGTCCAATAAATGTATTAATTATAAAGAATGATTATTCATGCCCTATATTTACTTATATTTATTCCTTTGTATCAAATAATATGGGAATGAATACATGATTTTATATTTATAACACAATCTATTTCAATAATGAATTACATCAACCATTCATTAATCATGTTGGCCTAATAATTTTATCCATGTAGTTCAATCCATGGAATAATGCACTAAGTCCCATCACATGGGAAATTATTTCCCTATATCATTTATCATTTAAAAAGTATTTATTACATTTTAAAACTCACAACATAATAGGTTCATTAATTCCACCTTAAATTGGAGTCCTTTAAAAAAATAAATAAGGTCACACCCAAAGGGATGTCTCACACCATGGTAATCAAAAAATTGTGTTGACTTTATGATTATTAAGAAAAATTAAATAAAATAATGATTTTTAATTTAATTAATTAGGAATCATGTAGGAAACACTATATGAGATTGTGAGTAAGAAAAATAATTCATAATGTAAATGAAATAATACATTAAGAAAAGAGATTCACCACCTACCTTAGGCACAAACTACTCTCTAAGCCTAATGTCCTACCATAAATTGAGCATGGCCTGAATAAAATGTAATAAATGAAACGTTACCTAGAAATATTGAATATAATATCAATCTAAAAAATAAAATTATATAATATGACAACAAAATTAATAAATAAGTACATATATATTAACATTATGGATCTAACAAATGGAATGATTGTTGATTTTTGGCTTAGATAGTTGATAAATGGATAATCTTATCTGAGTATTATGGAGGACATTCACATGAGTGGAATAGGTTTTGTATGAGATAAATTAGTAATGATTCATATAAAAAATTATGAGAAATATATAATTTAACAATTGTTAATGGGGTCACTGGGTTTGGATGCATGGTTTTTAAAATCATGTTTCAATTGCTTTAAAAATACTTTTATGGAACCTGATAGTTTGGGATAGGTGAAATGTTTTTCTAACCAAATCCAATAAATGTGAAATGTATTTATAAAATTTATTCTAAAAATTAGTCAACCATGTATCTTGGGACACACAATTATCTAAAACTACATAAATCCATGTTGTTCAGTTAGTACAACTCAAAGATTAGTGTAATATTATCACTAATCATTCCTCTCAATCATACTTGCTATAATTGGATATCCAATCTCCAAAAGAGAAATATATTATACGAAGACACTCAATTTTTATGTTATCCACATTGTAAATAAAAAATGACAATTTACTAATAGTATCATAATTTTATTTACATCTTCATAGTAATATGACATTAAAAAACCCACTCTAAAAAATATCCACACGTTATATGTATGAGTACATGAATGATGAATATGAATTATTTTTAAACATTAAATAAGCATACTATATAAAATTAAATTTAATAAATAATAAAAATATAATATTTACAGAATAAATATCACATATAAGAGGACCCATCCACCACACCTTCAAATGTGCACTAATGACATTGTTTTCTCGAAATAATATAAATAAATTTCAATCCCTAATATATAATTTTCCTTCTTCTAAACCCGTTGTCTCATAAAGGATCCATTAATCCATCAAAACTATGAAGAATACAAGAGAATATAAAGTTAATTATATGTATATAATGAATTATCATCCTGAATTTTATTTAATCTTCACATATTAAATTTAATTTCATATATTGATCACTTTTACAATATTTAAATAATATTATTTGAATGCATCACCATTGGAATTAAATTCCAAATGGATTATAAATTTTCCATCATGTTGATGGTTGAATTTTTAATACATGATATGGAGAGGTCTTCTTACCATTGGAACTTATGTAAGGGGTGAATCAAAATATTTGTTTACACACCATAAGAGTTGTAGGTATTAAATAGATGGTTTTTGATGGTTTGGGTGGTTGGGTTTCTATAAAATTATAGTAATAGGTCATTAATGATTTGATAATATAGTTCCCATCGTTATATATGTAAAAATAATGGGATAATATTTTCTATAAGTGATTCATGTTTGATGTAGTTGTGCATGCAATGAAATATTTTTTATAATGGATTTTTTTTGAAAAAATGGGTGAATTAGAGCCCTTTAGTTATAGATAATGAAGTCCATGTGGGGTGGCCCATTGGGCATGGAAATAAAAATTATTAGTTCACATGATATTGATGATATGATAATCAAAGAACATGGCCTATTAATCCATAACATTTATATAATGAATACATTTTTGGAATACCAAAATTACTATAAAAATTTCCCTGTATGTCAATGATCATTGTAAAAACATATTATGGAATGTCATGGGGATACATGAATTGGGAGGGTAACATCACCATCCTCTTTGATATAACATTCCATATAGTTGAATGTAATTATTCACTGAAATATTAGAATTGAAAAATTCCCTTACAGTAATGGTTTCACCCCCTACATCATCCATGTCAACCTTCTGAGATATACAAAGCATCTCCCAATTAATTGGTGGTATATACAACTCACACAAGTCATATAATATTGATACATATATGTGACCTGTCATCATTAAAATCTTTCATATAATAACCCATTAAATTAATATGTTTTAATAAACATTTAAAAATATAATAATCTATGAAAAAGTAAAATACTTCATAAACATGTCACTATAGAATAACGTCTGAAATGATTCTTGTTTCAAAAGAATATTTCAATGGTATAACACATGTTAGGGAAAAATGCTTCCTAAACAACCAATCATCATAATATTAAAGAGTTCAAAGAGAGAATAATAATTTTACCATTTACAATATCTCTAGTAAATAATAAAAAATATAAAATGATTTAATCATATAAGGATATCGATTTTGAAAGATCACATAAAAAAATTCTATCCAAAATTTGATGATGGTTCATTCTCAGGGGTGGCAGATCTAGATTCATTGCCACAATGATTCAATGTTCACAAATTCATGGTTCATGGCATAATGGTACGCTCTCGAGGGGATAATCCTTGGTCCTATAATGACATTATATATCAAATTTCCATCTGTTGGTGTTTAAGCGCATTGAAACTCATTCCAATTGGTACGAGTTATTTTCAATTGGTTTTTTAGATTAACGATGATATGTGAAGGGCCCAGTCTACAACTATCCTTCATCTTAAACTAGGTTAGTTTCGAATCTCGGAATGAGATGGTAATTTTGATAATTTTAATCAAAATCAATCCAATGCCCAAATTTAGATCATTCTTCATGGTTTAAATATGGTGCATTGGCATTTGAAAATTGTAAATGATCTTGTTTTTTATTTTGGATCTCTTATAATGTTAGATCAAATAACTTTGGAATGATATTTAAGTCTTTATGTTATATTTTTATTGGATATTAAGTTGTATTGAGAATATATAATGTCCATTTTCCTATATGAAAATGAACCCAGAAATAAAGTTAGGATTGAGTTTGAGTGAATTCCCCCATTCTGTGTTTTCTGAAAAATTGTAGGACATTCTGTTGAATCTTGTGGGGAAATTCAAAAGAAAGATAGGGGTCATTCTAAAGTAAATCATTAAAATTATTATATCGTTCCCCGTATAAATAATTGTCATGACCTTGAGTTGGTTATTGATATAAATCCCATAAGGAAAGGTCAACATTCTCTCCCGTTCTCTTTGAAATTAAGCCAAGATAAATCTTGGGCTGATATTGTTGGGGGAGAAGATAATATTCTTTCTGATATTTGGCCTCACAATCATCCAATGGAATCTGGTGGAGATATGTATGATAGTTTAATTTCTTTAAAGGTCTCTCAAATCATAACTGAACTTGTCTATAGTATACAACATAATTTGGAAGAAGAATAAATCTTCATAAATTTTTCTATGGATATTATAGATTTTTTTTAGATCTTACCTCCATATAGGTCCTCCGTAGGACCCCATTTGTAGCATAATTACCTTCCTAAAAACATGATTTTGTCAAGAATTATATATTTTGTTCTCACTATTATAACTAATAAGGCCCTATTAGACACATCAATAAAAAATGATTTCATTTCCTATTGAAATTATACTTCTTTAATCACACCCCCACAACAATTACATGATGTTTTTAATGAATCTATAAAGGAAAATATTTATTTTCCTTCTACAGATTATTAAATAATCCAAGTTCCTATGGAATGTGAGCATGAAATAATTGATTTTTCTATTTCTTCTTTTCAAAAATTGGACACGCTAGATTTGGTTTCAACTCAAGAGTATAAAAATAAGTCCACCTCAATTGAAGATATTACTAGTGTAATTCAAACTCTTGAGTTTCCTAAGAAAATTTTTGGGAGACCTCCAAAAATTACTAAAAATAATGAGGGGTATGGGAATAAGAGGGGGTGTCACCCCAAACCAAGAATCAAATAAGGATTCTTTTTTGGAATTTCCAATGATTGGATAATGAAGCCACAATCATGTCTTTGAAGCTTTAAATTATTTTTCATAGACCTATATTAATTGGAATTTATGAGCTCAAAACTGTTTACTATAATTTTCTTTTGAGATTGAACAATATGGGTTTTAATTTATTAGACTTGAATAATTGTTTTTCAAAGTTCAATAACTTTTGGGTCTTGGATCATTATTCTCTATTTGATCCTCTACTAGTCAGATCAAGAAATCAACATGTTACATTATCCATTTATGATTTGGGAATCAAGATGTTTTGTTCTTTCATTTATTCTAGTAACAGTTATCTGGTTCAAAGATCATTTTGGGCTGAAATAGGATCTCTAAAAAGTAATAATAATGATCCATGGATAGTTATTGGGGATTTTAACTTGACTCATAATTTTGATTAAAAATGGGTCCTATGAGTTGTTTTATTTAATATGTAGAATTTAAGGGTTGTATTGAACAAAATGAGTTTATTGAAGTAAATCATGTTGGGAAAAAGATTACATGGTATAAACGACATAATAATGGTGTGGTGGCTAGTAAAATTGACAAGGCTTTTGTTAATGACTTATCTTTATGTTCTTGGGATTCTATTTCTTGTATGTGTTTATCCCGACTTAATTATGATCATCATATTATTATGTTAGACATCTCAGTCATGGTTATGAAATATCCACCCCTTTAGATTTAATAAATCTTGGGTTCTTCATCCTGAATGCGATAAGCATGTTCAGGAAGTTTGGTGTTTGGTAGGGAGAAAGAGGAATGTCTTTTATTGTATTCATAAACATATGACTCTCAATGGATCTCATAAACACTAGATTAAGGATAGGTTTAGTCATCTTAACTCGGAAATTTCAAATCATGGAGCCTCTCTTCGGTCTTTCCATGAGCAATGTACCCATGTAGATTTCTCTCGTAATGTTTCATTGAAATCTAAGATGACTCATAAACATAATAATTTTCTCAATATTTATTATGTAATAAAAAATGATTCATTCAATGGAAATTGGTTAATGATGGAGAAAAAACACCAAATTCTATAACAATATTCAATGAGTTTGAAACATTTCTAGGCCTCTTGCATTACTAAAAAATGAGATCAAATTATGGATAATAGACATGTGCTTTCAGATCACATTATTTCTTATTATAAAGGTCAATTTAATTGATCACAAACCATTTCCCCCTACTGAGGTTATTATACTAAAATTGGTAAAACATATGTATAATAATAGACTTGTCTCCATTCCTTTGGAATATGAAATCAAGGATGTGGTTTTCATTCTTAGGTCGGGCAGCTCCCCAGGACGAGATGGATTTATTAATTTCTTTTTTTTCATAATTACTGGAAGATAATTGGAGATGATGTTTGTAACCTTGTTCTGTATATTTTCAAATGGGTACATTGTACTCATGGTTTAAATTATCAATTCATTGTTCATATTTCAAATAAGGACAATTCTAACAAGATACATTTATTTAGGACTATTTCTCTTATTAACACTTTATACAAAGTAATCACTATGATCACTGCCTATAGACTAGCTCCCATTTCTAATAATATTTTTTCTTCTAATCCATTTGGTTTCATCAAATGAAGGTCTATTAAGTATTTTATTTTCACATCTTATAGGTGTATCAATCTCTTTAAAAAGACTATTCGTGGTGGAATCATTGACCTCAAATTAGATAATAAAAATCCTTCTGACATAATGATTTGGTATTTTATATTTAAAAATCAATCAATGTTTGGTTTTGAGGAAACATTAATTAATTTAATTAATATGATTTTTTATTATGATCGTATCTCGGTCCATTTGAATTGATCCTCCAAATGATATTTCACTTGTTCTAGTGGGTTTAGAAAAGGTGATCGTCTTTCTGCTATTATTTTTTTCTATTTTCAAAGACTATCTCAGTTGATTTTTTTCTATCATGGACAATAATGGAATGAAGAAGGGTATTGGCATTGGTCATGGTATCTTTTCTCCTACCCATCTCATTTATGATGATGATTTTATCCTATTTACTCAAGGGGATAAAATAAATATCAATAACATTGAAAAATATCTTCTACATTATGAGCATATTTCTGGGAAACGTGATTGTTGGAATATATCATTAGTCTGCTTCAGTAGAAATATTTCAAAAATTAGGAAATCAGATGTCACCACTAATTTGGGGATTAGGGAAGTATTTATCCCTTTTTCTTATCTTGGTGTTCCCATGTACTATAGCAGAATAAAGGCTTGATATTTTTATATGATTATTAATATGATCAAAAATTAGCTTACTTCCTGGAATGGTAAGTCCCTTTCAATGGCTGGTTGTGTTTGACTGGTAAATGCTGTTTTTGTTTATAAATTTGTTTTTTTCATTTATGGTTCATAAATTTCATACTTCTCTTAACAAATAAATTAACGTGGCAATCAAAAACATTATTTGGACCGGTATTATATTGGAAAGAAGATTGGTAACTGTGTACTGGGACACCTATTGCAAATCTTTTGAGTGTGGGGTCCTTGGTATAATGAATTTTATTCTTTTTAATCAACTCCTTAAGCCTTCAATTGATTGGAATATAATTATTGATGACTAAGAAGCTACTACATTACTATATTCTAGATTCCATACTAAACTCAAAAGTTACAGCATTAATTATATGGATTATTCTATTTTGTTTTCCTTTAAATATGTTTTTCAATAATTGATGTTGATGATAGATGGTATGTATATGATGATTTTTCATTCATGTTTAGGAATGATAATTGGACTGGTTTTTCTCTTATTTATACTCTTAGTCATGATATTTCAAACTTCTAACATGACATTTTTTAAGAATCAATGAAATGATATTTCTACTGTTCCAGATCAAGTTAAATATATTCTTAAAAATTATAGTTTTCATCAGTCGGTGAATGAGGGATCTAGGAACCACATACCTCTGGTATGCTAACTTATAAATACATATAATATCAGAAAAATACTTCCGTGTTAGGTTTATATTGGTTTGTGATGTTTAATCGTGGAATCGTTACCCCCTCTTGACTCACATTTTTGTGGAGACTGGCACATGGAAATTTCCCTTTTGATTCATATCTATAGGTATGTGGTATTTCTCTTAGTTCTGTTTTTATTCTCTATTATCAACACTAGGAGGACTTGGATCACCTATTTTTGAGTATTTCTACATCAAACTCTATGTGTATGGAACATTATGATATTATTGAGGATAAAATGAAAAAAAATCAACTATTCGAAACATTATTGAAGGTATGTTTTGGCTACCTTTTTCTTCTATGTTGTTGATTATATTCCATGTTGTAGCTTCTGAACCTATTCATTCACTGTGGATGTCATGAAACAAGGGTCTTCGTGATGGGGTTGGTTTCAATCATCAGGCCTGCCTTGCTTGTATATTTTATCATGATAAATGTAAAGCTTCCTCATAAATCTTATTGTCACAACTCAGTGCATGATTTTTTATTTCTTAGGCGTATCACGTTTAAAGGTAATTTTCATACTTGGTTGGGTATAATGGATGTCATTTGGCATTATACTTTTTGGGGTTGGATTAAAATTAGTACTAATTGCTCTTACAGAGGAAATCTATTTCTTTCAGGTTATGGTTTAGTTTTAAATATTATCATTGGTGATGTTTTAGGTTTCTCCATCATCTCTTGTGGTATTGACCCCTCTCTTGATGGAGAGATGATTGGTGTCATCTCTTCTATTGATCATGCTAAAAATAGAGGTTTAAATAGGACAAGTTTGGAGTGTGACCCCACCACGATCATTCTTGAAATCAGAAACTCTTCTACTCATATCCTATTTAATCTTATAAATTGATGGATTAATTTTTTACAATTTCTCTCGTATATTGACTGCATTATTACCCATGTTTTCAGGGAGGTTAATGCTGTAGCTCATAGTCAAGATAATAAATGAGAAGATGGGGGGATCCTTTCTTAGTCTAATCAAATCCCAAAAGATGTTATCCCTATTTTTGAAAGTGACAAACGTTTTTTTCCTTCTTTTAGACTGGTATGACTTTTCCCCTATTCGTTTGTAGTGATCATCCTTTATAATGGAAGGTGTTTATTTTTGGATATATTGTGATAAATTTTATGTCAATAGTACCTGTTGAAACCAGTCTGTAGGTTCCTATTTTTGTTATTTCTCTGATTGATGTTACTCCTATATTCGTTCATTGTGAGGATTATATTTCTCATGGAACTATGTCATTCCTATTAAATAAGAGGGTATTATGGCTTTGTATTAACTAGATTATACTATTATCACTGATGTAGTAGGATATTTTTACTGTAATGCTAGATTTTTCAGCAGCATTTCTGATACAAAGGTTGTTGACACTAATTTAACTAAGCTAATAAAGGTTAATGTTTCTAAATAACATGTTTTTACTCTACATTCTAATGTGGTAATTTCAAATACTATTTCATCTGGAATGTTTTCAAAGATAATGATGATTCGAAATACGGGGGATCTAGTTTGACATTATCTGCTCATGATCCATTGAAAAAAGCAAGAGATAATTCCATTGTGTACCCAAGGACGACATCTAAGAGGGGAATGTCCTAGTGGAAGAGTTCGAAGAATAATTTGATAATTAAAGTTCTTTTCTTGGATATCATGATCACTAAAGACAATATGATCGACTGGTGGAATTTTTATGTCCATATGATCCATGTTTGGTTTAGTTTTCTTATTTTATAATCTTAAATTAGACAGGTATTTCAGGATGCTTGTCCACTATTTGGGCATTGTGTATCTTGTAATCCTTGACATTGGGGCGATGCGCATCTTTTTTAATAATATTTTCCCAGTCCTTGGATTTGGTTTTCCATTCCATGGGACACATTGTTAAAAATAAATAATTTTGGAAAATAACGTTTCAACATTAAAAATATTGTTCAAAACATAATAAATATTGAAAAATGTTTTTTAAATAACATTGAAAACATATAAATTATTATTTCAAGATAATTTATAATAAATTTTAAATTAGAAATAATTTTAGAAATAATTTATATTGAAAATTTTATTAAAATGTGATATTAAAAAAATAATACATATTTTTAAATATTTGTTTGAAAAAAACAATGATTTCTAATCTAATAGAGAGAAAATGTTTGATATTAATAAAAAATAGTTTATTAATAATATTATGTTCTGAAGAAACAAATAATAATAAAATCACTTGAAAATATTTTTTAAAAAATAATTTGATTTAAATAAATGTGAATTTTTGAGATGTATATCAATTGAATTCAATATCTCAAACATATAATGAAACAATCCCAAAAAACAATGCTATTTTAAGACAAAATGTTTACCAGTTTTTAAAAATGAATCATAACCCCCAAGAAAGAATTAAATTAAATATAAAAAAAATAAAGGGATAAATAAATTCAAGATATTATATTCTAAATGGAATGTATATATTCACAAAAAATAATAGAGTCTAATAACATAACATATGTGTCATGGAGTTAATATTGAGAAAAAATATCAATTTTTTCAAATTTTCATATCTAAATAACATGAAATATGTATCCATATATGAATATAAAGATTCCAAAAATTTTATGTATAAGAATTCTTAAATACATTCATGGATGTATATAAACCACATAAAATAAAAATATGGTGAACATAGAATTTGTCTCATTGAAAAAAAAATGAGAACGAAATCGAGTAAATCTTGAGTAACTTTTGAACCATAATTCATATTAAATAATATCATAAATAGAAAAATTAATTATAAATTATTGAGTTATATTCATGACATATAATTTCAGAGTCTAGTATATAAACAATAGAAAATAAATAAGTGTAGAATATTCCCTATGTATAATAGAAGTAAAATTGAGACTCAAACTCCAATTATCATGAGTTTTGATTTCATTTATTAATTTTCAGACCTCATATATATTAAATTTATTTTTATTATAAATATATTTCATAATGATATTAATATATTTATTTTGATATATTATTTTATTATAATTTTTTTTACAAATTTATTAACAATTCTTTGTTAAATTCACGTTTTGGGAAATAACCCATTATTTTTTTAATATGTTTTATCTTTTTAATTTTGTTCTACATATATTAATCATTATTTAAAAATTTATGAAATTTAATAATCAAAATAAATATGATATATATTAATTACATATTTATCTATAGTTACCCATTACATTTACTTTTTTGGAAAATTAAAATATTTTTAATGAAAATAGCTGGTTGTACGTAAGGATAAACGCTATTTCTATTTTATTTTCATATTTAATGAATTACTTTAAATGATATAAATATATATTTTATGATAGTAGGACTATTAAATATTATACATTAGATATTTCTATTAAACCCATCCATAACACAATACTTATTAAGAATGAAGTAATCACGAGGCTTCAAAAGGTGGTAGTCGGGCATACAAATGAACGACAATATCATATTCCGAATAAATGAAAATTTTGAATGTATATATACTATATAAATTTCAAAACTATAATAATGTTAAAATATAAAATATAAATATAAATATTTTTCCATAATTATTCCTAACCATGAGAGGTGGTAATTTGAAAAATGAACATCATCGAGTTGAAAGTGGGTAATCTGCCATACACATGAATGATGATTTTGGAAACCGATTGATTATTGTGTGGGTTATTTTAAATATTAACAAACACATTAAAAATATTTTTATTATAGATACATAATTTATTATATAGACATCAAATATTAAGAGTCCAATTTAGTGTAGGAAGGAATAAAATAAAACACTCTTAGGAACAGCATTAACATTTATTTGGGATTCCTCAATGGGTTTTCACTATAGCCTTCAATAGGTGGATTTATTTAAAAATTACATATCTCGAATGAGTAGATCATATATTTTTATTTTTTTGGGAGGATCCTGGCTGATCCAAATGGCTTTAGTAGTGTTAATAAGTGGGGAGAGTGATTATCCATTTATATCATTGGTGGAATTGAATTATTGTAAATACTAAATAATATTCACTATTGGGATGTAAATGTAAATTTTGATTCCAAATATTTTATATTTAAAGCTATTTATAGATGATAAAGTCAATAAATACCACTAAAATTTAATTATACACATATTTTAAGATTGTAATTCATATATATCTATGTTTCCAATATTTAATATTTTATTTTTTCATTGTGTAATTTAGTTTTCTAGAAAATATAATTTATTTTATTATGAATAAGTTAGAATGGTAATTATCAAATAATATTAAACCACATTTTCTAAATAATAAATCCACTTTTTAATTTTTACAAACAAAATTTGATGAAAATTAAATCTAACACAAGTCCATATAAAATGAAAAAACACTTCTTTTCCATGCTGGAATGGGTAATTATTATATCATCCCCTAAGACATCTACATCTTAGACATCAATTTCTATCATACCAAATAGATTGGAGTGTATTTGGATACCACCTTATTAATGTTATCCCAGCAATAATCATCTTAGAGATCCAAATACATCATTTTGTTTCCTAGGTGGATGGAGAATTTCTTACTATGGGATTCATCCAACAGTTCATTATTTCACTCTAGATATGATGGAACACATTGTCTTGATCACAATCTCAAGCTTCCTTCTTCATTATCATTGAACATTGAGGATTTCACTTTCTTAATAGTTTCAACTTTTTTATGAACTCCCACGTCATCTTTTTGATATTCCATTAGCCCTTCCAATAGAGATGTTTGATCAATAATTTGAGAAATGATTGATTATATTCAATTATTTATGATTCCCATGTCCATCATCATCAAATCAAAGTAGACTGGGTCAATTTTAAATCTCATCAATGATATAATTGTTTGGTCGTTATAATTAGATCATCCTACACCTTGTTCTCAATCCCAATGTGGAATTGAATTCATTAGCCGTAATTCATGATAAGATCTAACCATCTTCATTGGAGAATGTTCTACTCATTCTATGTAAATATATATTTGAGACTTTAGGGATACATATACATTTCAAAATCTTCCCCAGTGAAATAATTCCTCCATATTTTCAATGAAAATATGATTGCTGACTACTCTAGATCATCTATGGGATAGCTTATCTCTAGAACATTCAACTGTATTGATACATATGTGATTACATTGATATTTTTCATTAACAAAAATCCCATTCCCTTCTCTAATGTGTCAGTAAATACTTTAATCAACTCCCCACTTGTTGGTTGTGTGAGCATAGTGGCAGTGATAAACCTCTTCTTCAACTCCCTGAATAATTATTCACATTCATCATTATATGAAATCTTGACTCCATTTCGAGATAACTTGGTAATAGGGTTTGAAAATAATGGTAAATTTATCACAAATATGTGATTATATCTAGCTAACCCCTGGATGCTATACATATATGTCATAGATGTAGGTCATAACCATCACTCAATTTGTTAGGTTTTGGATAGATCCGATGATATCCCTATGATTTTGATGATATTCCCAAATAATGGGACTTTCTTAAACCAGAACTCACACTTAATGTACTTTTCATAGAGATACACCTTTCACATTATCTATTGTATAGTGCTTAGATGCTCATCACACTCTCCATGGTTTGGGAATATATTAAAATATCCAAAATATATAATAACACAATTTTTTATGATAATCAATAATTAATATATTCATCATGTCCATGAATATGGTTGGATTAGTAGTGAGTCTGAAATACATTATGAATTCATAAGGCCCGTAGCTATATGAATATTGGTATTGGAGATATTCTACTTATTCTCCAATACATGGTAATATACTGACTGTATATCCACATTAGAGAAATATTTTGATCCACTAAGCTGATTAAAGAAGTCACCAATTCATGGAAATGGACACTTGTTCTTCATCATCATTTTGATAAGCTCATAATAATCAATTCAAATTCAAAATGACACATCCTTCTTCTTGACGAAAAGGAATAGTGCACCCTATGGTGATGCAGTTGGGTTTATAAAAACTACATATAAACTATCCTGTAGTATTTTTATTATCTCCTCAAGCTCCGTAATAGCCATATTTATGGAGTATATGATATTGGAAATTTCCCAAGTGTAATGTTAATCGAGAATTTAACATTTCTTCAACGAGTAAGTCCAAGAAATTCCATGCGAATCAAATCAGAAAATTCACGTACAATAGGCATGCCTTAGAGAGTGGATACTTCTATAGAAACAATACTATGAGAAAGATATTTGTTCTCATAGGGAAATAATATCCATTTTTGCGATGATGATGCTAAATAATTTTCATCCTCCTCATTGTACACGTATAGAATAGGGGGATGATTCACCATATGAAGATTCATTTACCTATCACGATAGTTTATGATATCTCAATATAAGGAAAGCCAGTTCATCCCATGAATTGAATGAAATTCTAACAGATGGAGTATGAAAAGTTTATATAGGATTTTTAATCCACAAGTTGTGAAATGGGATAAGTTATATTCATGGGATGCAATAATTATAACATTTATTGTTCTCACCGACAACTCAACATCCATCGTTTATGGTGGGGTTTATATTGTTAAACAAAAAATTTATAGGATACAATAATGTGTCGAACCTTAATAGAAATTTATGTTCACTTTTCATGAATGAATAAATACCATACCAAAAACCAAATCCTTGTCAGGATTAACTTTTGTGGCAGTAATGGAAAATATATCTCTCTTTACTCCTTGGAGGATGGTGGTCTACTCTAATTACCCTAGGCATAAGGCACTTATTTTTTTTGGTTCCCTGGTTCCTTGAATTTGTAGAAATGAGCATTGCAATGATGGTCCACTAGAGAATTTACTTTCTCTAGAAAATTTGTGGGTTTCTCCCATCCAGAATCCTTAGACCAGTGCCCTTTTCTTTTGCACTTAATGAATTTATTCACCACCATCAGGAAATTTCCATGGTTCTTTTTCTCACATCATTGGAATATGGCATACGGTAATTTCATAGATGCATTTTTCTTTTCCATCATACAACGAAAATTAATGTCCATGAATATCTATTTCTCCCAATGTTTTTCTTGATATATGATGATCTCCATCTTGACAGTGAGGGATCATAGAACAATATCCTCGTAGCTTAGAAAGTTTCCGACCATTAGGTCTTTACATAGGATATGTTTTATCAAGACAAAAAAGAATTAAAACATTAATTTTGGGGTAACAACCTATCCAGTTCCATATCTAGAAATTCCAGTAATGTTTTACTCATACTCCCTGGAAAATTATTCATCCTTTTTCTAAGTCCAAGTTAATATAATTCCATATTATTATTGATGATGCATGGAAAGTATTTATAATTTTTTTTCACGGAATCCATCTATTCTAACACCTCGATTTCTTACAAAGTGTTCTTATTTTTCATTTTTGTCCATCATTAATTAGATTCACCTTATATTAAACAAGAAGTCAGAAAAACCATCTCCTGTTCAGAACATTTATGGATTATGTAGATCTTCTTGATAGACTTGATCCACTGTTCTGTGATAGAGGGATCCGATGTTACGTTGATCATAAGAGGACTTTGTCTCATGATATTCGCAATTGTTACATGTCCATTATTAGGGGAGGATAGACGTTCCTCTTAACCCATGTTTCTATTCAAAACTTGAGTTAACTAATAGAGTATCATTACATAATTTGTGATTGCTTCTCCCTTCAGATTAGGCATATAACTAGAAAAATCATTAGATTGATCGTTGCATTGGTTGTTTGCAGGAGTCCTCCTATTACTTCCTATTGTGTATAATAAAAGAAAAGTCCAGGGTATATATTTTAAACAATTAAACTCATAAAGTGTAATCCAATGAAAAATGGACATCATATAAATTACATTTATCAGTTTTACTTATGAATTTATAAGCTTTGATCTATTTTATTCATGTTCAATTTCCAAAAATATATTCTTATGGTTTTTTTACCCATAATAATGGATCATTAAAAGATTTTTAATTTACCAAATCATATCCCTTGGGAGTGTCGAACCAAGAGTGCAGGAAGTCACATTGCCATGCTCTAGTTCCCATTCGAGTCTAGATAATAGAGGTATTTTCAGGTTTTACTGCTCGAACCATATATACCAGAGCCACCTATACATGTTCTTATCTTGACTAGCGTGTATTTTCCTGATAATACAAATAATATAAATTATCCTATGTTTAGGTATTATTTTCTTATTTTCATTCATATACGTATGGATTTTACTGTATTTTCACAACCCTAATCTCAAAAACAACAAAACATATCCATTAATACCAAAAACAACAACATTGTTCTTTATTACAAAATTAGACAAGTTTTATTACATAAAAATTCACTTAAAATGACCACAAATACTGAGGGGTCTAGTTTATTTGGGGCTTGGGAACAATAAATGACATCAAAAAACATAATATACAAAATCTTTATTGAAAATTAATTTTACAGGACCTCAACATTCCATCATACTTATAATCACCTGGGATAACATGATGAAATAGAAAAGAAAATTGTGATCTATTATTACTTTTCAGAGAATAAAAAAGTAATAACAAGAATAATACAATATAATCCAGGTAATGGGCATATCAATGGAGCATAAGAGTAACATGAACATAAAGGAATGATATAACATGATTATCATAACATGTTAATGTTGAAACAACTTTAAACATTTCATCATTAACATAAATTAATTATGTAAAACCCAATCCCAACATGAAATATCATGATACTATGCATTACCCAAGGCATTAGAGAACTTTTAGGGCGCAACCTTCATATTCAATTCATTCCCATGCTTATGTGTTCCACATAGATCATATAACATGGATTCATTCAACATCATCATTAATATCCATGATCATATAATGTGGAAAAAACATTTAAGTACCATTAAACAACTAAATGCTTATAATGGTGAATACCTTGGATAGATAAATGAGTATGGTATTCACTACACGATGATTTTGGATTAGAAAATTGTGGTGTAATTTCAAGAGCATAACGACGTTATATGGAGACTCATAACTGAGTTGATGAGAGAGAAAGGGTAATCACATCATTTATACATGAAATAGAAATTAATGAAGTTTTAAAAAATAATATTCCAACATATGAATTGTAGTTTAGATACCTAATATAGAAGAAATTCTTGATTGGAAATGAAAAACATGAAATCCCATATGAAATTTTGACATGGTAACAGGTGTACGTGGAAGACTTTAATGTGGGATAAAGGGCTATCTCATCATTATAACATAAGTAGGGTAATATGGGGAATGAGATATATCATACTCCAACCATATTATTTGAAAACAAAATGGTATAATAATGTAAATAATCTTGGACAAAAATTAGAAATGAAGGAATCCTTTACATAGATGTGTGAGCCCTAAGGCATGAGAGAGGTTTCATCGGAGCTTGGGGAATGTAGGGAGATTGTATAGAAAGTATGATAGAGTAGGTATATGAGTATTGGAA
This sequence comes from Viscum album, assembly GCA_963277665.1. Lineage (NCBI taxonomy): Eukaryota > Viridiplantae > Streptophyta > Magnoliopsida > Santalales > Viscaceae > Viscum > Viscum album. The sequence continues at coordinate 1,614,345,208 of OY728137.1, read as the reverse complement.
ATTGATAGATGATAAGTGGTAGATTTTGTGGGTTTAAATCTGAAATTGTAGGGTAATTCTTTAATATTTCCCAAACATAGGTTGTAGAACCTATATAATTAAATACCAAAACACAAACTATCAAATGTTTTTCCATGTTTTTTCCTCATAGTTGTGGATACATTATATTACATGTAAAATGGGAGAACATAGAAAAATATTATCCTTTTTTATGTGGAGGTGAGTCACATTATTAAAAATATGAATTCAAAATCAGAAAATATATTATACATTTTGGAGGATTCACTAAGTCTTTATAAAATACATAACCAAAAATAGAAAATTACAATATATTAATTGGAAATATATATTGGATAGACAATACATGGTAATGTATATATTATGAAATTTTTCAGTCATTATGATGTCATTAAACACATATTTTATTTATGTAGTATTACATTTTTACCAAAACATTTTACAGTCTCAGAAAATTATGAAAAGTCACCATGGGAAAATTTCAATACCTTATTCCAAAAATAATATTTATTTTATCTAAATAATTTCCTAAATATATGAATTTTCACTTTAATATGAAAACCGACTGTTATTAAAAAATCATGGGTTTTGACAAAAAATGTTTTCAAACCTTAATAAAAATTCCAATCGACATAAATAAAATTATATACTAACAAATTATTCATAAAAGTGAAATGATAACATTAAAATATTAATAATTTCAAAAATTTATTAATTCCATAAAATAAATTATTCAAAAAAACTTCCTATTGTTTCATAAAAATTAATACTCCTGTCAATCTGATTACATAATCCTTTATAGATAATGATCAAACATAATTATCGTGTATAAGAGTTTTTTATTATATTATTATAAAACCCATATTTAATATAATAATGTATATATTTATCAAAATTACCATTTTAACAAGAAAACACAATTTATCAAATTTATTATTCTTTTAAGAAATAATATTCTCATAATGAAATAGATGGAATATGGATTTTATCTATAAAACTGAATAACACAATATGTAACTAATAACATATTACATAACCCCTTATAACACCCAAAAATGAACTAAGGGTATGGTATGTTATGGTGAAAGACTCATGGGGGGATTAGGTAACATCACTAGGGTAGTAATATTTATTAACTTGAACATTACTCAGAAGAGATTCTATTCAACATTAACTTGTTGATGCTCAACTTTTCATGGTAAAGAAAAAATCCTAGTGACACTATCATGTTACCATGATCTAAAAATGAGCTTCATGCAGATTGAGTCTTCTAGATGAGTCCATCCATTCCATTATCCTGGTTGAAAGTAATTTTTTGTAAATAGTATATTTATATCAGTTGTGTTGTCACTGTTTAATGGATATATTATCAATGGTAATGATACATAATATTAATTTAATCCCAAAAATAATAAAAAATATCTTCATGTATTTTCCATATCCATTAGACATTAAAAAAATGGAAATTTTATTCATAAATGTTCGGGTCCTTACAAAATCGCCATGGGTGATGTTGGCTATGGATTAAAGAATTTCCCTCTATATCACATGGATGTATATTAGGTGTCAACATTGGTATGTTCATTATTATTTTTTGATCTATTCTTTGATTCATTAATTACAAATGTATACAATAGAATGTTTATAAATTAAATTGAGTTTGGTTTTTATTGTTATTTATTCAGATTCCTTATTTATTTATTTTATTATTAGAAACCATTCAATCTACCTCTAATGATTCCATGGAACTTATCACCCACCTAGGAAGATCGAGAATGCCTCTCATGACATGTCATGGATCTTCAATGGTGGCTAGTTTAGGGAAACCCCAGATAGGTTCATAATAAAATGATATCAAAGGTTGTCAAATCTTTAGTGGGCCTTGCATATTACAATTCCCATTATTACATGTCGATGTCCATGTAGGAGTATGAATCTTGAAACATGAGGTGTATGAAATAAAATAATATCAAGAACCCTTTCTTGTTTATAACCTTATATTACGATGGGATGTTTTGGTTGTAGGTGTATTTTTTATTTTTTGTACATGTTGGTATTGGGAAATGAAATGGGAGCTGGTCAGATGGCCTATGTGAGCTCACAAGGTTTGGAAATCCATGTTGAGCCTCGGTAATTACCCTATAATTCTACTGGTGGAAATAATGTTATTGGAATATGTTCTCTAACAATATGATTGAGTCAACCACAGACAACATTTTTCCCTCTGTAGATCGGTTGTGTTTTCGAAAATTCTAAAAATTTCTTTGAATGGTTTTGTCATTGTAATTTTAGATAGTTTACTATAAGTTGCTAATAATTATATTTGATCAAATTATTTATTTCCTTATTTCGTATTATATTCTCCCTTGAAGACTAATTTAATGAAATTGTTATATCTCTATGTGGCGCGTCATAGGTAAACCCTCCAGTTGATCAATGAAAGGAGTTACATCATTGAATTGAGATCATGAATCTACTATATTCCCCTTTTAGTGGTGTGGATCATCTCATACTGAGACGACATATGTGATAGAGGTGGAAGGAAAATTTATTTTCATAGTTTGACTAAGTATTTGAGGGTATAATTTGATGATGTTGTGTCCGATGGTTTAATCTAGAGGCATTGAAGGGAATGTTTTAGATATTTTGTGCAGCCACAAGATATGAATGTCTTAGTGACAACAACTATCATAGATCGGTTCTCTTTATTTTATGTGGGTTTCTCCATGTAAGAGTTCTTTTATGTCTCTAATGGTGTGAGTATTTTAGTATGATTCTGTTATAGAATCTTGAATGAATCATATGATGGTTGGGACCTATCATAATATCATACTCCTTGTAATGTTTCCCTCAGTTTATGAGGTCATGTTCAGTGGTCTATGGTAGCATTTAATTCTACTTTAAATGAAAACATGAATGTTGTGTTGTCACTCTGGGAGGTATGATTTGAAAAAAGTATCATTCCTTCATGAGATCTAAGATTATTGGTTCTAAAATAATTGTTATCTCCTTGTATCTTGTATGTTGTTGTTCCCTATTGAAGATGTACATACTTATATAGGTGCGTCTTCTAATCCCCCATCATAGTTAATTTACATGTTGAGGTAGAAGAATATATTGGTTGTGTTGGATCATGCTGGCTCATCCTGGAATGTGATGTGGCTGATTTTGTCACTAGTAAGAGAATGTTTTGGTGTTTCCAAATCCATACAATGAGGTCAGAGATACTTCATCCATCAAAGCTCCAGCTGTAGGTCATGTAGTGAAGATGGAACGTAGTTAGGATTACACAATCGGTGTGAAAGGCCTTGTTTAAATCTCTATATTTTGTGAAGATGATAGAAGTGTATGAAGACTTCAGTGTTGTTGTTATGGTTTATATGGTTCCAGTAGAAGGAAAATGGTGTGGGATACTCAATTCCACATTGTGACCCTTTTTGGTGTACATGTCTTCCCGTTATTATGGAAATGTTTTTATGTTTTTTCTTCATAAAATTATTGTTTTTATATCCCACCAAGTGTGGGTTTCCCTTTTTGTGACACTTGTGTGGCCCATGTATATGAATCATGTGTTGATGGGTTGTTTTTATCCAGTGAGGTGAAGTGTTGGGATGTGTTAGTTGTTGTATGCATGCTCCATTATTTTATTCCCTTCCTTCCCATCCCCTTGTGGTGGGAGGTTTTTTTTCCGTTTGAGAAAGCCCTCGAGTCTATTTAATATCCTTAATTCTTATGTTGGTGATACACATTAAAGGTCACAATAAATTCAATGTTAGCTTATTTCATATGGTGGGGAGTCTGTTAAGGCTTCCACATGTCAGTTTCACGGTGTAATTCATAGAATTACTTTGGTGGTGGGTGGTCTCATAAAGAACCACCTAATTCTAATTATATCATTTAGTAAATTCTGGGACAAATGTATTACCATTGGTTATGATAGAGTATGGTTGTAATGGTATTTCCCATATGGGGTTGGTATTAATTTTGTTGTTTTGGGTGAATGATTGAGTTTAGTATGGAAATGTTAATGGTGTACAGATTTTAAATATGGTCTAAGTATTGTAAATGTTCTATGACTTTTTGACTGATGAAATTGGGTGTTTTTGCTATTAGGGGTGGGTGGAACTTTGTGGGGAGTTCATTATGATCTCCCAAGTACATATTGATAAAATTTATATCATTTGAAATGTTTTTGAGATCTCTTTATTTGAAATTATTTCAAATCTTCTAAAACTATAAAGTATAATCTATTTCTATTTTGGGATTTTGCCTCATTTCTGGATTTCTAGGTGCTTAAAGCATTATGTTGGGGATCATTGTCACTCCCCGACAATTTTAATTTAATTTTTCCATTATTTTTCTATCTTTGAATAATTTTTTCAATGTTTAGGTTGATTCCCTGTTTATGTTTTTTACTTTTTATTATAAAATTAATGTTTTTGCTTAGACAGCACCTAGCCCACTAGAATTGCATGGTTTTGAAACCATGTAGTTTCTTCCCGGAGACAGTGTGTCCTTCTTGTCATTGAAAACTAAAATAATAATTTAGTAACTAAAAAAATAGAGTTTAAAAAATAAAAAAGGTAAAATTTAATTAAAAGTATTTAATGTATTATCACTGAGAATATTATTACTATTATAATCATTAAGGTTATGAATGATATTTTTAAAATTATAATTTCCGTCATTATTAATAATAAAAATTTTATGAATATTACTCTTATTTTTTTGGAATGTGCACAAGTTCCGCATTGTTAGCAGAAGTTGTGCGGTCAGCCCAGGTACGAATGTCGAGGCTTTTGGGTCTGAAAGAAGTATACACATCATTCTAGCATAGTTACTTGATCTGTGTTCATGCCACATTGTTGAGTTATTCAAATTAAAAAATTTAAATAAATAAAAATAAGATAAACATTAAATAAATCACATAATAACATTATTAATGAATTTTTCAATGAAATAATTATTTTATTATTATAAGTGTCTTAAATATAATTAATAGGAATGAATTAAATGTTTTTAATAATTTTATAATTTTGTAATATTATTATCATTATTAATATTTGTTTTATTAGTGTTTTATTTTTTTGATAGTTTTATTTATGTTTATTTTTTCATTTCTCTCCCCCTTTCTCCATACCGTGCAACCCCAGTCATTTCCTCTTTTACCTTGTGTGTAACCCCACCACAACGTGATCCCATCATTCAAAAAACCTCTTTCGTTGACCGTATTATCTTCACAACTCCTTGAGCACCTCATATATGTGATGCACAACCCCAACTGGTGACCCTCTATGGTGAGAACCCCCCCCCCCCATGTTCGACATGGAAAACATCCCTATAGGTTATTTGTCAGGCATGCCAACCCAACCCATAGCCTCCCCACATTGTTGGGAAACCTCACCAGCAGGAACCTCCTTGTGCAGCAACATCCCACTTCAGTATGTTCAATCTCTATTTTTTCTTCTTCTAATATTTCTAGTTTATTGTGGCTCGAGTTGCTCATTTTTTGGAAATTTTCCCTCATAAAATTCCTTGAGGCCGTATTTTTCTTCCCAAAGGTGTAGCTAAAGAGCGATTCATGTTTTTCACAGCTTTTGAGAAATTCTTCATCAATTGAGGTAGGATCCCTTTTTCACCTATCCTTTAATGTTAGCCTTATATTAATTTAATTATTTTTTCACCACTTTTAGTTATTAGATAGTATTTATTCTTGATTTAAATAATCGTTTTGTGAGAAATATTGTGGTTTTATGGGAAAACATTGGTTGGTAAATATTAGTTTTTACATGATTTACTTAGTATTCAGTTTGTGTATTATAAATGGAACCAAAATGTTTTATGATAAAAATTAAATGGTCTTGGATTTTAATGATTCATTTTTATGTAAAATTGGATGTTTTTTGTCTATAAACCCTTGATTTGTCAGTTAATGTTATTTTATAAATTATTTAATTATTTTATTAAATTATGAAAGGGTTGAGAAGTTTGTTTCAATACAGAATTTATGTGTAGGTTATGTTTAACCGGAGTTTTGTGTGTATTTTAATGTAAAAACCATGTGTTGTTGTTTAAATTTTTTAATGAATTGTTTTGACAATTTATTAAATTTTAAAAGTTATGTAAGATAAATTTATTGAATTCTTTTGGGTTCATATGGTATTAAAACTTGATTTTTATTATTAGATGTGGATTTAGTAGTTTTTTCACACCAATAATTGGTAATGTTGCCCATCTGGATTTTCTAAATAGTTTTAGATTTCTAAAGGCTTGATTTTGGTTGTGTAAATGATTGTTTGAAATTCAAATAATGCTTGGTGTTTGAAGGTGGATTTGTAAATATGGTTTGTATTGAAAATGGCTCATGTATAGTGGTTTATGAACGATTTCATGTGTAAAAATGGAATGAGTCCCATTTGAAAATTTTATTATAAGTTTTTTTCGAAAAAGCTACAATGTGTGAGTCTATTCATGATGGTTGGTCATGTGATGGGAGTTTCCTTGCTAAGGTACACCACTTTTACACTTATTATATTAATGCAAAGACTACTCCTTGAGGTTTCCAGGGAGGTGCTTGTTTTCATGTGTTATGTGTGATGATGTATATAATTCTTGTTGCTTTTTATTGTTTGGATCAACCTGCTAGAATCATTTAATATGAAAAAAGCATAGAAACAAATTGATTTCTGGAAACAATTGATGCACTAGTAGTTGACCTAATTACCAGTGACCCAAAATATGTCGATATATTTTGGTTTATTACTATTTGATTGGGATCCTCGGAATATCTCGTGTTAGGGGGCCAAGAATTTGGGGGTTTTATGTCATCATGTGTGTAATTCTACCAGGGTTCGGGTCTCATGTATTATTATGTTCTGGTTTCTCACCAGATATCATATTTATTTCCATGTTCCTCTAATACTAGTATGGTTAATGTCACTACCCGCATCCCCAAGATCAAAACCCTTATAATTGGTTTTGTGGTTTTATTGAGAAATATTTTTGTGTGTGTACTAATCTACAGAGGTTTCTAAAAATGATTTGTTTTATGAACAATCATATTCCCCATCCATTTAGCTTTATGAAAAAAAATTAAATCTTATTTCTTTTTCCCCTTAATTCCTTTGATTCATGTTTTAAATCGTGGTGCAAATGGATTGTAATTGTTTGTTTTAATATTCATGTGTGAAAAAATATATATTTTTATATTTTAATTCAAACCTATAAATAAATTTCACCATTTTAGAGGATATTATTTGGGAATATAATTAGTCAGGCCTACCAACTATGTTTTTATGCCCGTACCTACAGTTTCATTTTTGTTTATAGTTTCTACTGGATTTTCCATTTTGGACTTAGTCACTAATGGAAATATTAGGTATAGACTAGCTTGTGACCATCATGGTGACATGGAGTTGTCTTAGGTTTCATGTTTGGATTGTTCATTTTTATTTTTTTTATTTCATTGATTGTTGTTTTTTAATTGTAAATGTAATGAATGTAATGTATAGAAATTACATTGAGTTCTATTTACACTGTTATACATTCATCTTCCATGTTTATTTTTTTCGGAGAAACCATTTCATATATCTCTATTTATTCCTTATAATTTGATTCCATCCTGGGAGGATCTGGAATGCCTCTCGGGCCATTCCATGGATATGATTGAGTAACCGGTTTAGGGTCGACCAGAGATGGTTTGAGACCTAAAATACAAGTCAATAATGATTTTTAATTTACAAAAAGAAAAAATTCAAAAAGGAACATTATAATAGAGGATATATAGTGGTTTAATGAGTATTTAATATTTAGGTATCAAACTTGTTTATGTGATGTGGGGTTCACAAATGATGATAACTCTTTGACATTGATAGTTGACACAATTAAAAAAATCAAGATTTAATTTTAATCATGATTGACTAATGAATGCAATTTTCACAATCCATCATTGATTATTTGGTACCATGATTTCCTTTTGAATAATGGGTTAGATGGTTTCTATCCAAAATTTCTTATGTGATTTTTATTTATCACACAGAAAATATATAATCACCCAATGACTATATCCCTAACGGGAGAGAGAAATTATAATGTTGATTAGAATCCATGGGTTGTCTCATAACGTCAGGAATGATGAAAGTATCTTAGGATTTATTATATTAGGTTTTTAAGATTTGAGATTGATGAATTGGAATATTAACGATGGGTGAATAAAATTTTAATATCATTACTATTGGGAGAAAACCAACAATGTGTTTCAAATCACTCAGGGAGTTATATGAGTAGGAAAAGTCGTTATAGATTAAGGGAATTTCATAGAGAGGTACTTTCTCTAAGTGACTTGTTTCGATATTTTATTTGGGAGATATTATATGGGACCTAGATATTCAATAATGGGGATTTTAGGGACATTGAATTATGATTCCATGGTAATTAGAACATGGTATCTTGTGATAATACTTGGTTATTGGGGCTAGTAGTGTTGAGGGGCCAAATGAGGACACTAACAGTGACATAAGTTCATGATAGGTGGACCATTCATTTAATGACTCCACATATGTGTGATAAGAATGTACAAATACATTCAAGAAAATACCAATACATATCTTGAGGATGTAGTTGATGGAGTAATAGGTTACATGAGATTTGATGTGACAATGGTGTATGGTCCACCTGACCTGAACCATGGGAACTACATGATATATATGAAATGAGTTTTTTGAACTATGTGATTCTGTGCTTTCCAAAGTTCCCTATAGTCTATAGGAATAGAATAGGGTTCTTATCAATTCCCTAACGTCTATGGTTGTAGATCAGTGTTCATGTGACCTCCCTTGAGTCTTTGAGTAAGGATCAATGTCATGTGACCACTGAGTGTTTGATGGGATTTGTTGATGTGATGATTGTTCCTAGGTGAGGGTTTTTGGGTCTAGACTCATACATATCTATTTTTCATCAATGCTCATGAATCATACATGTCAATTTATAAGCATGGGGTTTTTATATTTGAATGGGGTGGTATATGGTGTTATATGATGTGACTAAAGGCACCATCTTGGAGTGTTCATACTTTGAGTAATGAAACATACATATCATGATCCATGACTCATTTATAATGGGGTCATGGTTTTAGATGTTGTCCAACTATGATTCTTTGGTTATTAGATGAGAATCATTAATGTCACATGAAATGGAAAATTTAGTGACATTCTATATTATGGCATGGAAATATTGTAGGTATGATCAAGTATCACAATGTATTTTCAATCACATTGTGGATTGACATTCATGGAGATGTGGTTGATTTATTAGCAAAAAACATCATAGGATATTTTTAACATGTTTATTATTTCCCAACATAAAACTATATTATTATATATAGTAGGTTAACCATGTGATATTGTACCTGGATATATTTCTTATAACATATATGGGAAACCACATGTCTGGGAAGACATTATGTATAAATTATTATTTAGAAAAACAATTTGATTGGTTAAAATAGTTCTACATATGGATTTTGATAAATGATTTATGAGTCTTAGAGATTGAAGTGGAGTGAGTTTGTGTGAGTTTTTTTATCTTAATTTATATTTTATATTTTTGATCATAATAATGGTTAATCATTGTATGTAAGACTATATTAAAATATTTTATTTGAGAATGAAAAGTTGTTTATTTATTTCAATGTACCCTAATTTTGTAATGGATGGTTTAGTTACATACATTGTGGTTTGTGAATCATATTTTAGGGAACAAAATAAAATTCAATCAATTATGAGAACACTTCATGTAAATGAATTATAGTGTTTATGGGGGGACACATTAGGATTTGTGGAATCCCAGAAATTAGTATTGATGTGTGTCCAAAGAATATGTTTTTTAAAATTGTATTAACTTTGGTAATATTTTTTGATTTTTTTAGAAGATAGAAAATTAATCTACAAATATATTCGAGCATGTGATATAACACGAAGTCGTGAGACATAACGACCTTTATGCACAGATTTCCAAATTTTCAATTTTGAATAAAAATTTTTCTTATATTTAAAGTTTATTGATGATATGTCTATTGAATATGAGGTGTTTAATATATTTTTATTTACATTATTACATATTAGTCCATTGTAAAGAGGTAATATAAAATAAATATGATTAAGAATGTAATAAACACATAATATATGCCCACTTGTGTTTGAATTTATTTTCATCAAAATTTAGGCATGTGTATCCTAGTGAAGTTGGTTCTCTAGTTTTAAGATACATTCCATTTATCAAGGGGTACATTGGAAGAAATTGTTTATTAGATAGGTATTAGATACCTTAGTGATGGACCCCTTCCAGGTTTGTAATACGCATGTCATTCATGAGGAATGATTCAATGATCATATAGGGTTTCCTTTAGGATGTGGTTCAACTAAATATATTTTCAATATCGTCCTATATAGTGTTATGTAATATATCTTATTATTTTCATTTAAGTAATCCAAAATAATTTTATTGATGAATTACCATGAGTACTATTGAAGAATATAATAATATATGAAATACAATTTGGAATACAATATTTAGTGTGTTTTTATTATATCATGTATGAGGTTATTGGGATATATTAGTTGGATTGATAACCTAGTGGTTTATAGAAATTTCTTCAAAGTAGAATTGTGAGACTATATGCATTCCCCCATTTTTTTGTGGTTTCATGAAAGGATCGATATAGGGATTTTATCCTTGTATGGGATTGGCATCATGGGTCACTGTGGCCCCGAAGGAGCTACACACATTTTGTGATGATCATATTGTGGTTATAACCTAAGGGGATTTGTATGATATTCCATAAGGTTGAGTTATTCTTTTAGGGATTAGTATTTTAAATTTCCACACCAGTAAGATATGAATTGTCTCATCCAGTAATTACATGATGTAATGAAAAAAAAATTGATCTTGTATAATGGAATTTATTTCATATAATGACAATAATGATACCCCACTGTTTGTAAAATAATATTAGATATGGGTCATAAAACTACAAGTAGATATAGTTATTTGTGTAGTGATATTGATCAATGGATAATAGATGAGACATTGGGGTGATACAATTTGTTAAGATCCTCTAATATCATTTTCCTTTTGGAATACCAATTTTGAATATTGAATCAAGTATCCAGATGATTATGTGCATTTGAATTGGGGTCGATGATATTTATATGTGATCTAAAAGGTATTTTGTAACTTAATAAGTAATATTGACATGGTTTTTGGGATGAACTATTTTTTAGGAATGGATTATTAGGTAAAAATATTCTTTAAATGAATTATGGGGTAAATATTAATTTAACGACAAGGTGCACGGGGTAAACCTAATTCATTGCGAGATTATAGTGGTGAAAATTCTGATGAAAAATAATGAATTATTGGTTTTGGATTAATATTTTAGAAATAATGTATAGATGGTACCACATCCCAAGGAATGAGAGGAAACCTGTGTGAGTTTTTTGTTAGCGTAAATCCTTAGTTGGATACAACATTGCATTTGATGGTTCCCAAATGAGTATGAATGATAATTGTTGGAAAATTCATTCACAAAAGTTATGATGAGTGATTTTTCATAAGGTTTAATTTTTTGAGATTGTAACCACATCGATGATATCATAAATGAAGCGTTAATTTGGAATAGATATTACAGGAGATTTTTTTGATGATAAGTCATTGTATATGGCCTTAGTGTTTATATTTATATAATGATAAGAAATTTCAAAATAATTTGTCAAAAGTGTTGATTTATCAATGAATATTTAATGGAAAGGTGTAAGAAGGCATTAATATTGGAATATCATATATTAATGATGAATTAATGTATTATTTCAGGGAGTTTATAATTTCTTACACCTTAATGAGCTGTAAATTATAAAAGGTGATTGGAATTTCCATATCATATGAGATTTTTCATGAGATCCATGACATGGATAATGGTTTAGACAATTTTATCATCCATAAGATGTGTTTTTGTATGTTTATTTTCCCCTAATTGGAATTACATATGATCAGCTGACATTAGGGTGTCCATTTAGTGGCAATAATGATGTATAATTATAGATGAATCCCTTTTGTGATGTTAATAAAATTATTTCACCAAGAAACATATATATACATGGAGAAATCCTCTTCCATCAATTTTACCTAATGTGAAGTAACATTTCAAAAAGATAAATATTAACAAATAACATTGTTATAAGGGATTCTAGTAGTGGTGATACTATATTGTATCGATTACTATTATATTAAAATGATGGATTATAGACTATTTCATAATATGTATATTTCACTTTATGTTTTTAAGTGTGTTCCACTAACATTCTGTGGGAGGTTAGCTGAGGTTACAGTGTGACAATTTTCCCAGGTGTATATTTCATAAATTATGCCACATTGGTTTAATTATATATATATATATATATATTATAATGATTAATTATTTATGATAATGTAAATGATTATACAGGTCAGGTTTTAGTATGATAAATTATGATTTAGGGACTAATTTGGCTAATGCAAGATAGATAATGGATTGGGTGGACATTCCATCACAGAGGATTGTTGTCCTAGTAATACAGATAAATATAGTATTTTCAACACAATTTCATTCATCATATATGTTTCACTAGATAATATAAAATTGATAGGGAAATAGGATTTATTATGAGGATGTGGTTGGACAACATTAATCTTCCAAGGATGATGAATATTTTTTTCACTTGGGGAATTTGAAATATCATGATGAAAATATCACCGAAGGGAAAGAGAAATGTTGGTGCTGATGATAATCTATAGATTGAATATATGCACGACATATTGAATGATTATTCTTGTTTTGTGTACCTTGTTCTAGTTGAATGAGCGTATAATGTAAATTAAAGGAAATAATTGTTATGATAACTGCTTGTCTAACACTTATTGAGTGAAATATTCATTCCAATTATTAGAGATATAGTGAGTTTTATGATTAAGATAATTATTTCATTAAATTGTTTTTATCTTGGATAAGGGAATCAACAATGTTGTAGGATGAGAGATATCCAATTGTACTTGTGAGATATGAAAAAATGATTGAGTCTATATTTTTATTTTGGAATTGTCACCATGATTTCATATTTCATAGATAGAGACATCATGGGTTGGTCCCTTGCAATCATGACAAGTTTTTTTGGACATTTACCATTTTATAATGGCTTGGATAGTCAATAATTTCAGATGTAATTCCTCCAAAGAGAGAAAGGTATGTTATGGTCTGAAAAATTTGAGACTATTATGGGTTTGAATGACCTTATGGACACCCAGATAAGAAATTTGAGATGCTCTATATTTATGGTCTAGTTCACGAGTAGCTAACACATTAGGATCAGATGCAATTATTTTTAATTGGATATAGGTTATATTTTTGTTTATTGTGATTCTGGCTTCCCAAAAGTACGTGGGGGAATGGTTAGTTTAATTATTTTCAACCAATATATTCTTGGCATGGATTAATATTATGGTTACAATCCTATATACTATAATGATGGTTATGTTTTATGATAACATTCCAATGACTATGATGATGGTTTCGTTTGATCATCACACCCTAAAGAGGGTATTAAATAGACAAATATTACCCGTACAGCCTGGATTATATTTCATGATTTTATTAATTACTTATATAATATTGTTTTACGTAAAAACAACAACATATGGGTTGTGGGTACATGTGAAGATACCAATATTCCCTTCTTGGAGTAGCCATGTAGTGGATTGTGATTTCCCTTTATGAACATTCTTAGTGTTTTTGGGTAGTGTATCTAGGTTTTACATAAAGTCCAAATATGTGTATTGAGGTATCTAAATGAAAATTATAGTGACACATGAAATGGATGGTGAGGGAAATATTTGGATTCCATCATAGTGTTGATTTATGAATTATTATTTACCTTGGTGTCATGGTTAATATTCTATGACCTAATGTTTAGGAAGTCATTGTTTGTTGGTTGGAACATGATATCCAAATAACATTTAATAAATGTTCATTTTGAATAACTCATTCAGGATTATGATGTATTATAAGAGTGAAATAAGGTGTTAAATAAATAATATGTATTTATCACACCCTTAATGATCTCCCATATTCACATGAAAAATATAGGTCAATGCTTATTTATATTACAGTAGGTGTAGTTTATCGGAATTCTATAGTGTGAGGATTATAGAGATAGGGTGTATGAGAACATGGGATGATAATAGTGTATGTGTTAATGTTTTTTAGTTTAAGCCTATTGATTACTTTTTTTCATTAATGAATGTATTTGTTTTGTCATTTAACATAAAAAAATTTACATTTTGATTGTTAATTTTGTTTCATTTGCATTTGTGTACACTGATGTGTGAAATTTATGTTCCAGTAATTAATCATTTATATATATATATATATATATATTATTTTTGGGAGTGGTATCCCCATTCTATGGAATAGGTCATATCTACTTTTCAATATTTTATATCATACTAGTAGAAGTTATGTTCTAATTATACTATTTCCAGTTCTCAAGCATGTGATTATGTGTATGTAGCTTTATTAGTGAAGTGATCAATTTCCAAACAAATAAATCAAATTTTTTATCGTAGATGATAATTCCTTTGTAAAAGGTAGAAACTAACCAATTTTTAAAAATGACCTTTCATATCAAAATATATTTTCATCACAACATCTAGTATAGTGATGTATTATTTCCCAATAATTGATAGTGGTTGAATTCCATTATTTGAAAAAAACCAAATTTATTGATTCACTGTTTTGGCTGAACATGAAACCACATTGATATCTCATATCACTACTATTAAATTAGAAACATCAACTAGTTTTCATGTTACAATGACCTCAGGCATACTTACAAAGACAATGAACATGTAATTGTTTGTTGTTATGTACATGTGGATTGTATTTATAACTATCTATTTTCCCTCGGTAGGATTAAAAATGAACATAATAGTCATGCTCAATGAATAAGAAATGATGGATCAAATTCAATGCTTTTTATACCAGATACACATTATTATTGATTCATATGTAATCATATTAACCCTTTAGAACTTTATAGAAATATCATGAATCATTATAATATTCATTCCAAAAATCCTTATTAAAGGCCCATTAATGGATTTCTATATGTTCCAAAACATAATAACTTTTCTAATATATGTGTTCTAAAAAAATGATTGATTCCCTTATGAGATATATTTATATATATTAAGAAAAATGATTCTAATAATATTACATATTTTTTCCTTCATGATTCATTTCCTATATTATAATTTTAAATATTGTAAATTTAAACCATCATTTAATATGATCATTACTCTATCCATATACAATACCAAAAAAATAACACACAACCTATAATATTCTGGTATATATAATAATATCATACATTTTATATGAAGCCATCAATAGAAGAAATTCAAAGTATATTATTCTTACATTAGTCCTTATATGAAATATCGAAAAATAAAACAATATTTGACTTATTTGGGGACACAATATCATTAGTATATGATTATTAATTTTCCATCACTGAATTCCAACTATGTAATGAGTTTTAGGAATAGTATTGGTATATCTATTGATTATAATTATATATTATGTCTACCAATATCCAGTTGAGTATTATTATCATAATTATTAATAAACTTCATATTCAATAAATGATTTTATTTTTAGTTAATATAAGAAACGTCATATTTATATGAATGAACTCTATAATCCATGTAATTATTTATATAGAAAATTCACAAAAAGTCTACGTGACTCCCCCAACAGGTTCATAAACCATTATTTAAACAAAACTTGTGTTCAAAGAGTCTATTTTATATTCGATGGTATTATATACATGTAATTGAATAAAAAAAATAATGCACTCTCATTAATTTATAGGATACTAAAATATAGATTTCATTACAGCTTCATATTTGATAATAAATCTATATTTATCATAGTGATGACTAAACATACTAGACCATTTTGGTTCTTGTATAATTTTAATCATTTCTTTTATCCAAATACATATTATACCATTCACTCTTTGATAAAAATGTTATATTATATATTACAGTATTATGAATATTCATTTTTAACATTCTTCAATTAAATTAAATAATTATTGTGTTTGAATTAATGTATAATGTTATGTTGGTCCATTAAAAACATTTCTTCATTATATTTTAATTAATCATATATCACTATATCTCAAGTATAATAAAATAATAATATAATTGATTTAGTGATATATTTATTAGAATCCAGTCATTATATATGTGTTTAAAATGAATATGTTATCATTACATTCAATTATAGTCTTTTACAATTACTTATATCATATTTGGTATTCATGAATATGGTATATATACCATATTTACGATTTAATGCAATAGTTTATTTAACATGTATCTAAAATGTTGTGGGATAGTAAACATTTCTCAACATAATGTGATCCACCTCAAACATGGTTTGATTCCTTCTCTCATACCAAGTATTCCATTATAAAATTCTATAATGAGTTATTTATATATTAAAAAAAAATTCTCATATATTATCATATAATTCTATTTTCATGTATTAAACACACTTATCATATGAGATAATAATTATACTTTAGTCCACATTATTTTACATTTTATTCTAAAATTATTTGATATTTTAAAAATATTCCCTCCTATTTTTTAAAACACATAACCATAGAGAAATTTTTTTTAATAAAGGTTATGTACTCCCTATACCCCCAACATTATTTGGTAACGATTTTTCACAATAATCACTATATATACGAACCATTCATCCACCAAACCATTATATGTTTCTAGTGAAAATGAATTTTTTATTTTGAAAAATAGACGTGATTCACAATTATAAAATTATTCATAATTGAATGAATCCATTAATTTTTCCATTTTGATTTATTTTACAAGTTTAACATATTTTTTATTCAAATGTAAAATTATAGAGTTAGTGAGTGTTAAAATAAATATTTACCTTCTAATCTAAATTATTTTTTTAATGAACGGTCCATATCAAAAAAGAATAAAAAATTTATAATATTCCTTACGAAAAAATATTTATTAATATATATATCAATATAATAAATGTATTTATTAATAATGAAATAATATTTGACATTATATATAAATTATATCGACATAGTCATTTTATTTATATAGTGAAACAAAAAATATTTTTCCAACTGAAAATATAATATTACGAGAAGACATTGATCCTTACTGAATACAACTAATTAAGAAACTTTTTAGCTTTTTTAATAAAATAGATATACATCAACCATCCTTAATTAGTATGTATATTTGAGTCTATTTTTATTTTCAAACTGTTTAGATGTGAAACAAACAAATAATACATGGAATTCAGTGTTGAATATATTTTTATTTGTGATATAAATTTTTAGTTTTTCAGAATGATCATATAAAAGAACAATTATCTATCATGGACACAAATATAGTATAGTTTCAGATGTTATACCTATAATTGATCTCTAACCTATGAACATAACTCATTCTTTAGTTTATAAAAATTCTAATCTATTGACGATTTTCATTCTTTATATTGTATCACCAATGAATTTTAAATGAAGTACCCATAATAAAATGATGATTACATACATCAATATCTTGAGTAATCAATGATTCTAATTACACAATTATATTTTTCCAGTAAATTTTTCATCTCGAATCATTGGTATTTAAGTTGTAATGTTAAAAAATGTAATCTCATATAACAATTGGATAGTTTATTATAGATATATTTTTCCAAATCCATTATTTTAATATAAAATCAATTATATTTATCTAGTTTCAAGATTTTATGTGGTTACAAGATATGGGTGACCCTAATATCAATGTTTGTAATGGTTACATAATTATTAATTTTAGGCATATCCACCATCCATCACATAAAAAAATCCATCATAGTTCAGCATTATCATGAAACTAACAGGTTGGATGTTCACGGGCCATATATCTTCTAGCATTGTAATGAATCCCACATATAATATTTGAGGTGTTTTTGTTTGACGTATGTTATAATAAGTATACATACATACAAATTTTTTTATCTGCTGTATTATTTTATTATTTATCTATTACATTCCAAGAATGTTTTTGAATCATAGTTTTATCATAAAAAATAATATTTTCAGTCCATATTAATGTAAACCTTTATACGCAACCAACAATTTGTATTACAAACCCATTAGTAGTTTCCAAACATATATACACATAAAAAACGAATCTTATTTATAAGGTACCTGAAATATTCATATAAATGACTAAAATTATATAAAATTAGAAATCACCACTAATATAATATGGGATCCAATGATAGCTGGTCAGATTCATTTTAGGAGAAGTAGAATGCATCTTATAAAATGGGAATTATAATCCAATATATATATATATCCATGTATACATTAATAATTAAATTTCCAAAATCATCATAAATAAAATATATAATTTTCATATTATATTTTTGAAAACTAAATTCATGGTAATGACATTATTTAAAAACTGATGTAATTGTCGATTAAAACTAAATATTTGGTATTCAAACCTATCTTGTATTTCATCAAATGATTTTTTTGAGCACAAGCTTATCAAAAAATCAATTCATTGATGATATTAAAATTTTATTAAAATATATAGTCATTAATATTCATAATGAATAAATAAGTAAATTTTTTTTTCCAAATTTTTTAAAATAATATGATTATTTTAGATTTTATTAATGCATTTAATTATAATATAAATTCTTTTTTAAAACTGTAAACCATAAAAAATTATATTTAGATTAATCGATTTTTACATTTTTTATTATATTCTACATTAAAATTCTTAATGAGAAAAATTTAATCAAAATACACAATAACAGTCCTTGAGTGACATTATGTATCAATATTTACATCTATATAAACATTAGTCTCAATTTTAAATTTATTAAACCATAAATAAGAGACATTACTATACAACCAAAAACTATATATGTATGGACAAGCCTCATACATATGGTATGTAGAGGGGAAATCCTTATGAATGTATTCATATATGATGACATGAATAATATCATCATTACAACATAGTGTTTAGTGCTATTTATTTACTTATTCCAAATCCAATGATATCAACTGTATAATAAATCAATATAAAGAATAAAACAGTGATATAAAAATATATAAAATAAGATAATAAATGAATGAATTACCAAAGAGATAGAAAATATATACCCTTGAATTATGATATTCTATATCTTAATCCAAATAAAGTGATAAAGAATCAAACATTCATCCACCTAATATTGTAAACTATGATATAGAATCAAGAATATTGTAATATTCAATTTCAAAATAAAACATAAAATAAATAAATTGTTATGTATTTGTCGATGATTCTAATGATGGATTTATTTAGAACACTAAATTATATTGGAAGGTGAATAAAATATAAAAATTTCCCAATTAATCGTATAAAATGAAAAATATTATATTAAAAATAATTATACAGTAGTTATACAAGTATCTCATAAGTGAACATAAAAGAAAAAATTGATGTCTGTTTGATGATTTCAATAATGTAGAGATAGCCATTATTCTCTCAATTACATATTACTATTACTATCCTTGAGGATCCTTGTATTTCATAAGAGGAGACAAAAAAATAGGTCAGCAACAACTTTCTATAAAATTATTTCTGTTTATTATAGAGGATAAAACAGATTTTTCATATGTATGAATTATCTTTATTCCCCGATAAGAAGTATCATGACCCTTATTATAGTATCACATTTTTAAATTATGGGACAATAGAATATTATTCCATCACATGGTAACTATTAATCAATAACATTATCATATACAAGATAGATTCATTTATTCACCTCATATTTTAAAATGATTATATGTAGAACAATATTTAAAATCACATTCAAACATAATGACATCAAACCCATTTAGGAAATATGCATGAATCCTTGAGAATTACATAATAACTATATATAATATAGGGATAAAACAATTTTTATGTGTTTTTTACATAATAATATGTGATATGCATTATATTTATGTAATAGGTTAAGAAATAATTTGAATTGTAGAAAATGGTATAAAAAAATTAGTGAATTTACAAAAATTCCATATTTGCATATGTCACACACAGTTTCTCAGTACATACATTACATTTTTGTGTGAATATCTATCATTAATTGATTTTTTGATTCAATCTATTTATCTAATATTCAATCTAAATTATAGAATTTTATTCATAACCTGAATATTTAAAATATATTTTAATTATTACAAAACATATTCCATGTAATTACTTATTTATTACACATGTATCCTCTGACCAAATTCATAATGATTTCCTTCATTTGGTTTTCATTGTGGTGTTTTTTGTATTATGAACATATGTTCTTTTATATGGAGTATATACTACACCATTGTCAAATTTTATCCCAATTTAATTTTTATTAATGTTAATTATAATTTCATCTCATTTTATTCATTTTATTAGAATATTATTTATTCATGGCCTTTGTAATAAGGGTGTCTTCAGGTCAATATCAATTCATTAATTTATAACACTCTTTATTTGGAAATATTCTTATATTTTTTGTAAATTAATTCCCATGAATACCTAATATTATATTTACTTTTTTCGTATTGGGAATTTACATTTTCTTATCAAAATTTTTTTAAATATATTTTAATATTAAAAAATTGGATATTTTACTGAATTCATTTTCTTATATACATTTTTTATTTCATAAAAAGGATATTTTATTTGTTATAAAAAATTTAGCAAACTTTTTAATGTTTTATATGTATACTAATTTGTATGCCTCTTTCATATTTTTAAATATTTTTGAAAACAATACTTATATTCAATTTATCAATGTGGGATACATTAAGAAAATTTAAAAGTGAATGAAATGTATTTCTTTCAATTTGGAAACATTTATTATATTTCATATTATTTTTATTATAATATTATATTATATCAATGAAATGTTTCTTTATTCAAAAATTCATTTTTAAACAATATTTTATTATAAATAGGTATCTAATTTATTTATATTGATTTATTAATTTATTTTTGTGTTAAATTATATGGAAATATTAACAAATAATTACATAATGTAAGTTGAGGTTTTTCCTTCCATTTTTATCTTTTGGATATCCTGTTAATATTTTAATGAAATTGAAATATGTTTAACACTAATTAAATGTATCCTTTATGAAAATATTACAATATTAAAATTATATAATTATATTATCACTAGAAATTGTAATAATTAATTTTCTCGTTTCATGGTTTTGTAACAATTAATAAATTTATTATTAAATAAAATATAAATATTCATCTTCCGAATTTTTTTTTATTTCAATAACCATTTAATCCAAAATATTAAAATTTAAATAACATATAATGGTCGTTAAATCACTATGAAAGATCCATTGATGTATACATATTTAATTTATATATTTATAATATTTTAAAATACCAATAGTTAAGAAGAAATAGTAACGATGTTGAATGTTTGATCAATTAAAACCTATATGTCTCATTATTGATATCTTCATGTGATCATATAAATTTACCTAATGAAAATCAATTCAGAGTACCCTATAATTAAATATTTTCATTGATTCTTATTCAACAATATTACCATAAAAATATAATGAATAGTGAAATATATTTTCATTCAATTTATAACTATTCATATAATGTTTCCAGATATCTTATACTTCATTATTCTCATAGTGGGTTTTTAACGTGATGGATTCTATCACTGTGTAACGAATTTTTATACATCAGGATTGTTCTAATGATACCCTTTGTATTTAGAAAAATTATTAATTCATTTATTTCAATGGATGATGTATTAATTTAATAAGGAAATTTTTATATATTATCATTACGTGGTGGGTGGGATATAATAATATAGTCTTCAATACATTATATAATTATTATTTCTCATGATATATTTTGTTATATGACATGATTTTCTTCCATATACCATTGTTTTATAGGTCATGGTGGATTATCATAACCCACAATTTTAATGAACACGAGATATCATCATGGTCCACAATTTAGTGAAATATATGAGGTTATCAAAGGCCACTATGATATTCAGTGAATTAATGAATATAATGTTTTCCATAATTTATCAAAAGGTATGATATAATATTATTTATAAATTCCATGGACACATTCTATAATGATATATTAAATATATGTTATTATAGTATTAGAAAATTTCATTAAGGTATACACGGTCATTTTTTAAAAAATACACAAATTTAAGTATTTCATTTTATTAAGGAAAAATAATGACGTATATGACAGTGTGTAATGATTATTGTCTTATCATTTTAAATTATAATAGTATTTTATATATAATGAAATTGGTAACATACATTACGGATTCTACCATATGATAGTGAATATACAATTATTCTTGTTGATCAGATCCTCTGATTCTATGAAAATAATCCATTAAATATAATAATTTTACAATTATGATGTTTTTAAAAATATGTGGACTTGTTGATAAGTATTCCATGTATCGTTGATTATGAATTATCCATTAAAAGATATTTTAACTCACTCAATCATTTTGAATTACCATATACATATAATTTTTTAAATAATGATTCTGGAATATTTAAATCGTGTTTATTAAATTATATAGAAGAAATTTAGGTTATGTAATTTAAAAATAATAATATATTGATTATCATTAATGAATATAAACCATCCTATTTTGGGAGTGTTATTTAATATTTATATGATATTTATTTTCATTTAAATAATATATATTTTTGTACATTTTATTTGGAAATAGAGAATTTACATAAATTATAAATTAAGATAACTTGATATAAGTGTGTGGGACTATAGTGTTTATGTTCCCCATTAAAATTAGATAATTAAAAGTATTTTACAATTCGTATTAATTAATTAATATCTATATATAAACAAAATTGTTTATGAATTGTCTCTACAATGCAAGTATTATTCATAATATGATTTTTTTAACAATATAGAACCAAAATAAAAATCAATAAAATAATATGAAGCCAGTGATGATATCTAAAATTTCTGTGAATAGGTTCCATAATATAATTACCAAACCACCATCATGATAGATGTGGAGGATTATCCAAAATTATGGAAATCTAAAAATCTTCATTTCATTGTAGTGGAAATTATCTTATTTTATTTTACTATACATTATAAAATATATATTTTGAAAAATTTATATAAGAATCCAAACATTGATGGTAGTTGGATTCACATAAGTTATAAGTTTTCTTTTGAATCTCGATGGCGTAATATAATTCTATAATAGGTGGTGTTAAGTTTCAACAATCATTCACATCAAATTACATTTTTTAATAGATTTCATAAATGTAAAATTTAACAATAATTCATTTAGAATTGGTATTTTATATATGATCTAAAGGTTATTTGTAGAACTAGATATCATGGAATGATGTGGGGAACTTGAAATGTTTTTTTTAAATTATATGTTTGTCACCCTGGTAACCTCAAAAATATATCATTTTAACTTATAATTAAAATCATGAAAACTCATCAATAATGAAACAAATAACAAAATGTAACAATTATATTTTCTATTAATGAAAATTATTAAAATAAAAAACCATAGAGTTTGAGAATTCAATGTCATTCCTGATCAGAAAAATTATAAGAAAATAAACTCCCATCCAGATATAAAGACCATAAGTATAAAATTTTCATCATCAATATTCATATTAAAAAACAAAAATAAAATTATAGATATTATATATATATATATTGATATAATTTATGAATGATTATAAAAAAGTAATTAATATTATATATTAGATCATAATATGAACATTGAATATATAGAAGTTATCCATATAGTTTCTAGTAATATAAAATGGTTGATAATATGTTCAGCATTAACTTATATGGACCTAGAAATTATATAGACATATTTATATTATCTGTAGGTATTAAATATGTTAAATAGTATTGTGATAAAATATAATATTTACAGTTAAAATGTGACCATTAAAATATAATGGTTTAATTGTTTAATATTTCATTGACTAGTAACCATAAATATTAGTGAGAAAAAGTGTGAAAATATGGTATCCAGTAGCACAAGTCTTATTCATGTTTCTCGTGAAATCATATATAGAATTTAACTTGTGACATTTGTTTTTTTCTTACCCAATCAATCAATATACTTTTATAAGTGTTCATTTATTGGAATTGTTTGCAGAAAATTTCATGCATGTAGAAATATTTATGAATTCTGTTATATCGTAATCAAAACTCAAAACCACAAAAATTTATTTTCTCAACCCCAGATTATATATGGTATAATTGAGGGGGATTTTCATTAAATATCAGGATACTATCTACATGTAATTAATTCTTATGGTTTTTATAATATTATATATTGAATGTTTGATTTCAATATAAATTAATATGGAATGATTTATTGAATGTATAATTAAAAAATAGATATTAAAATGATTGAATGAATGTTATTTTGAAATAAATTTATTATCTCTATTCCATGTTGTTAATATTTTTCTATAACAAAAAATAATTTAAATGAAAACAAATTATTATTTATATTGTAATGTTAAATGGGATTGATATAAAGATAACAATATTTAATTGTTAAAATTAATTTTCATTTCAAAAATTTATTTTCCACAAATAATATAAATTTTTATGTTTAATTAATGATACATAAATAATGGAATCTTTATTTCTATAAATACATATATTTAATCTAATTTTTTGATTATTAGTTAATAGGAATTATGAATAAAATTACAGTGTGTAAATGACATTTCATACAAAATAGTATTCATTAAATATTTTGTGTTTTAATATAAAAGAATAATTTCACATATTAAAATATTTTATTAGTTTAAATGGATATCATATTTAGAGTAACCATGCTGAAATTTGGAAGGAAATGTTATACTATATTTTTAGTAACTAATGTATTTATATGTAAAATAAATAAACATGGTAAAAAATAGATAGTGTGGGTAAAAATATATTGTTCACATTATTGATGAATAAAATAATTTCAAATAATTATTTAATATCTTCCTTATGTGTGAGAGTAATTACTATAATTCCCATAAATATGTATTTACCTAACTCAATTAACCCCTATGTGAATGCATCATTACACTTTACCAAATTCACATTTTTAGGAAAATGTCTTTCATTTTCACCTATAAATGGATCTCTCTATGAGTTAATACAAATATCATATATACTTGTTTCATCATATTAATACCTCCAAAAATTCACAATTATAATTTTATCTTAAAATCATAATGTTCTTTAGTTAGAAAAATTATTCTAATGTATTTATTTTGATTTATATTGTTGTAAAATGTAGTGGATTCCTTAATTTATTATATGAGATATTCTTCATATTTATCATTTAAATTATTATCTAAGAGATTATAAATTCTTATACATAACTATAATGTTTCATTATAATGATCATTATCATATTCTAAAAAAATTATATTATATTTTTAAATTCAATTTTATTCTTATTTGTTTCTAATAAGAATTGTGGGTTAAATTATACCACTTAAAAAATGATACTATAACACTTAAATTATGAATAAATTATAAAACCCAACTTAATATAATATATTTTGATAATGACGAATAAGTGATTTTTAAATATTTATTTAATTTAATTATAATATTTTTATTTATTTAATAATATAATTTTTTCTTATCGATTCAATATTCATAGAAGTGTGAATTCATTAGTTTATTTTGATGTTTTACATCATCATTATGTAAATTTTATTACTAATCCATAGAAATTAAAAATTAATAAATATCATCTCTATTAATTTTTTTGAGGTTGTGAACATATGAATAAGAAGAAAGAACCAAAATTGTTACGCTAAATCATGTACTGAATAAGAAGAGAAACCGATACACAATATTTAATTTTATCAACAAATTATTGATAAATATTTAATAAAAAATAATAAAAGAATATTATTAACAAACATATATAAATTAGTTTTTTATTAATATAAAATACTAACATGATTATACATTGATATATAGTATGTCAAATTAAATTTGAATATATTTAAATGATTTTATTCACTCAATTGTCTTTTTATTTAGTCAACATATTTCTCTTTGACCATATTAGGGAATTTTTATTATATTATACATCTTCAAAATATAATGTTTTATTTCATAACTAATTTTTATTATTTTTCATTTCCATACCATAATAATATTTTTATTGAATATTATTTCATTCTGTTAAGTTGATATTAAAGGAATCCATCATTTTACTAATATTTTATTTTTAAATCAATTTTTTTTATATTTTTCAATCATTCTCGAATTCTTATATTTAAATATTGAAATATTTTTCTTCCTTTCCTTTTTTTCTATTTAACTCCATTTAGAATTAATAATTATTTTACTGATACGAGACACAATAAAATAAAAATTTCATAATGAAAGGAATTTCATTATAACTAACTATATTGTAGCTTCCAAGACACATTTATAATATATTGAACATAAATTATTTTATAAAAATAAATTATATTGATGTTTAAATACAAATAAATTTTTCAGCATTCAATAATATTTCAGATGATAGACAAAACATTGTTTTCATAAGAACTCTATAATTCTCCTGTATTATTTCACACTAATTTGTTATCTATCTCTAAATGAAAAGCCATATTTTTAGTTATGTTTCTTGTATCACCCCCATACTTATATTTTTGTATATTTATTTTGGGAATTTTAATTTTATGTATCATATGATCCGACAAATGATAACATAATCATCTATTAAATATTCATTTAATAGTGCTTCAATGAAATTATATATTAGTTTATTCATATGTGAATCAATATTTTGGATTATCATTATATTTTGGATGGGTTAGATATTAAATACCAATACATTGGGTAAATATTTATATATTATATGAATTGGATGAGAAATGAGTGGTTAATAAGAATCCACTATGTTCTGGGTAGGTGTTCAGAATAGTCCATTATGATATGAATTGTCTAGTGGATAACCTTCCCATATTTTGTAATTTTATATTATTACATTTATTCATCTTAAAATGTTATTCTATATGGACAAGGATTATTATCCCATGATTCCACATCATTATACTATGGTATATTTTTTCCACCAAGATGAGAAATTAATGTGTAAAATATTTGCTATTAAATGATCTATTTTATAAAATCATTCAGTATTATTGGTGCTTTTAATTTAATATTTCTATAAATAATTTTTCTTACCAAGTTCCTTTTCCATAAATATTTATTATATAATATATTTTCAATAAATAGTGTAATATTTCTTTGTAGAAATAGTTATTAAAAAATCTTATGTTTACAACTTCCCTCAAAAATTAAAATTAATTATTTTCTATGTCGAATAATGTGGGGGGAATTTTGTGGGGGAGTTTAGTGAATAATATTTGGTATTAATATCGTGTCACTAATATCTTAGGATAATAAATCATTGTGATCATGAATTATTTTTTATTATATATTTTTTATCTATGAAACAATTTAATTATATTTAGTATAATTAATTGGTTTTTACTAATTTTATTTGTGTGTGATTAGTAATATTTTCAGGATTATTTTAGTATTTATAAGAGAAATGATCATAAATAAAAAATTAATTAACTAAAGGAACTTTTATTTAACCTAATATTATAGTTGGTAGAGTTGATGGATTCACCATTTAAAACATATTAGGTATGAATTTAAATATAATTAAGATTAATTACTATAATTTTCATAATATATAATTAATGATTTTCTAAAATAATAATTATTTTTATACTAAATGTTTTTATATTGAATCATGAAATTGATGTGGGGATATGTAAACTTGTTATAGAAAAATAATTTATTATTCAATAACTATGAATGCTTTATTATCATCCCGAGTTAGATTGAAAAATTATTTATATCTTCTAACATTTTATACTGATTTATTGATTAAAAACAATAGAGGTGAGTTGAATGTATGTCATGATAATAAATACACAGGGAACAATGATTGTGGGAATATAGTTATATAAAATCTTTTCATTCAACCCTTTGTATAATTTTATTTGATATATCGAATTTTTTTATTTCAAAAAACCGATATCATCTTAAATATTGGGATAAATATATCTTATTATATATCAAAAAACGTCATGTGATCAATTATAAATGCATTTATGAAAATAAACATCAATGAAAAACTAGTTCCATGATATAGTTCATGATACCTATTAATAAGTTATTCATCAAAAAATTCATGTAGAGGTACTCATTATTGAAATAATTAGTATAATGTGAGAATATATTGATATGTTTTTTGATTACTTATATGTTATTTCATAAAAAATTGAGGTTGAATGTTCAATTGAACCTTTTTATGGTTCAAAATCTATATTGTAGAGACCATATAAAATAGTCCCCATTAAATTGGTATATCATATGATGTAACACGAAATGAATTTTAAAAAGGGAATTATTTTCCTATTCCCATCACTTTGGGGCTCCCCAATACTCACTAGTATGATAAAATATTAGTTGAGCCTCCTTTTAAATTATTTATATAAGCATAATATGTTATTGTAAATGATAAAATATCTATTACAACCTAATGATAAAATATTTTATAAAATTTGAGGGTCCAAATACATCCACAAAGTGAATACTTGAACCTAATAGCATTAACATAGGGAAAATATTGAATTTGTAGCTATGATCATATTCTATCAGATATATCGACACTATTAAATCATAGTGATTCAATTATGACATAAAAATTCTCCTACCATGTTGATATATATTATGAAAAGATCCATGTAGGATTTACCAGATATATTATCAGGTGTCCTTAATGATGTTTTGAATGGGAAATAATGAATGTGAAGAAAAAATTATAATTTTTTAGAAAATTTATTAATGGATAAATTTTATACCAAATTTTCAAAGTGTTGATTTTTACTATAATACATAACCATAAGTAATATACTATTCAAAGAGTGTATTTATATATATATATCAAAGAAAGATGTGATTCATGATAGACCTAAATTATCATCTCATTTTTCTTTCTGGTATAATATAGATTCTATTGACGATTTTCATGAATCGTCTCATGAATGTCTAATAAAATAACCTTGTTAACTCTAAAGGGAGTAATGATCTCCTCTAAATATGATTTGAATAAACAATTAAGAGTCAATTTTTTTTTTGATTACTACAACATTACGTGTTACACCCCATGTTTTAGGAATACTGTTTGTAAAATGAGCTATATGATTATTATTATAGAAAACATATTTTTAATTTTTTCGATGATATTGGAATAAATTAGAAAATAATCCACATAAGAAATGAAATAATCAAACCCCCTTTATTAATACATATTAACAAAATTTAATAAAAAAACATTAAGGAATATATTATAAGTCATGGATTACTACTCGCCTTTTATGTTACATCAATTATAAGTGAAATAATGAAGCTAGGAAAATAAATGGAAATTACAAAAAATATTCTCCACTTAAACATAAACAAGAACATATTCACCCTTGAGGGTAAAAAATGGAATATAGTAACCTTTAATGGAGAAAATAATGATGAATGGTGAAAAAATACCATGAGATATAAATTGAAATTAATGGAATTGAGAACTGTGTGTTTTGATGTGTCAATATAATGAATTGGTTAACCAAAACTATATAATGGAATGGAATATGTTTATTATAAATATGGTCATTGTAAATAATTTCATTTTATACATGATTCATATAAATATGGTTATTTGACATTCATATATCTATTATATATAATGAGGTTTCATGATGATCATTTTAAATTTAAAATAATATAATTCACAAAAAAAATTATCGTATTGAAATATTGGAATGAAATATAAATATATTTATTAATCATTGAAATGTAATTGTTAACATCATTATTAGTGATGAATGATACAATTTATTTATAAAATTCCATGAAGGATACTAATGTCAATGGATTATTGAAATTATAATTTTGTAATATAAAAAATAAAGGTAAATAGAATTTGTATAATTATATTAAATATAAAATTAATTATATTAATGTTAAAAAAAAATTATAGATTATTTTCAAATACACCTCAGTAAATTTTTTTAATGAAATTGATGTATTAAATTTACATAAAAATTATCATCAATCCAACAGTAATTATTAGAAATGTAATAACAACAAATTCATATGAAGCATAATATATATTTAGAAAAAATAATTTTGATAAAGAATTAATTTTTTTATAAAAAATATGTAATGGATAAAATATATTGTTGAAAATAATAATATATTAAAAATAATTGAATTATTGAATCATGGGATATTTTATTATAATAGTAAATATTTAACAAGAAAATCAACCATTAAATTTTTAGGACATATTATATTAACTATTAGTAGTAAAATTCATGAATAAAAAAATTTTGAATTTATATGGGGAACATAATGTTATGATTTTTAATTTTATTATAAAATGATGATAAATTCTAAGAGATTATAAATTTATTATTTTTTTCGTTAATAGTGAGCAATATAGTTTTAACTTACACTTTATCTCATGTGACATTATCATTATATAATAAAGACTAATGTTTATAAAACATATTAAAATGTTAATAAAGATTTTATGGGATTATGTTATTAATAATAAAACACTACTATTGTTTTCATAAATATTTTAAACATATTTAAATAATTGTAACGTTTTATAGAAATAATGATTTTGGACTATTCATTCAAGTAAATATTTTAATGATGATATATAGTTTTGGAATGGTATAAGAGAAAAATATATCATAATTCCTTAATATTAACGAAATTAATGAAATATAAAAAAACATCATAGTTAATTCAATAATGGAAGTAAATTTTTTGACTTCAAATACATATCTAAATTCTGAGTTTTAAAGTGTTACATTTTGTAATGCGAAATTTTTTGTTTGTTCTACAAACAAATATTATTTTAAAAAATGCTGTTATATTTCGAATTAGTCGATGAAACAAATTTTTTAATAATTTATATATTTATAATAATTAAAAATAATAATCTTATGTAAAAACTAAATTCCATGTTAATAAACAAAAAATATATGAATATAAAACAAATAGGTAATAGATTAAAAAATAAAACATATGTACAATTGAATGGTTTATGGATTCGTGAACATACCTTGTCTGAAAATATATATTCTCCTATAATCCTTTACAATATAGGTGAATAATATTCCCCCACTATAATAGGATTTTATATTTACAAGAATCCAATTTCTTGAACAAATACTAGTGGATAACATTCACCATATTTCATCTCTCATAAAAAGAATTATAGTTGGTAGAACACATCCTTATTCCATTCTAAAATCAAAATTCATGTCAGGTAGAAATAATTATTTCTAAATTACCTTTCTAATAAGACATATTGTGTTACCCAAGGAATATAATCAAATATCACATATATTGTTATTAATTGGTCACTCTTAATTATTTTCATCTTTTACAACAACAAATATAATTGATCCTTGAAATTATTATTAAAAAGTAATAACTAATATAATAAATATCATTATGATAAATGAATATAAATTTTCTGACATCATTTTATAAAAATTTGATAAATGAAGCTAGCATTATCTGTATGTGCAGAAAACAACCTTCAAAAATGACTTTATTTTATCATCGTGTCCAAACTAGGATGAAATTAAAAATATATTTATTTTATTAATTGAAATGTTTGATTCTATAAAAATTATGTAACAATAAATTTGGGTATTATATATAAAATATTTACTATTAATGTCCATATAAAATTTAGCTACAACAAATCATCATATAATAGAACAACTTATCATATATTAGATTCTGAGAAATCATAAGAAAATGAATAACACTACTAGAAAACAGTGTTTTTGTGGTGTTTTTAACATATGTTTTCAAAACCACAGATAAATTTTATAAAAATTATTTCTTATAAATTATTTAAAATATCTTCTAAATTTTTTTTCCCAATTTTTGGTGGTTTTTTGAAAAACCTCTCAAGAAATAGTGTTTTTTCATTCCAAACAGCGGAAAAATTGAAGAAAAATATGAAAAATCATTTCTTTATCAATTAAAATTTCATATATATTTTTTACATTATAAATAAATTAAATATTTATAATTTTAATTATAAATAATTTTTCAATTAATTAATATTCAAAATTATTAGAAAATAATATTTTTAAACTTAATACAAATCTATAATTTGTTAAAAAACAAACTTCGACATCAAATGACTATAATGTCTAATCCGAGAGTCCATTTCAGCTCAACATCAAGTCAAATCAAATATTATAAAATTAGACATTACCAAGATATATGTAAATCATGCGATAATCAAAGGATAAAAAATATATTCAAATTTCAAAAGTCGAAAATCGTACTCAATTTTCAAACAACCATAACATTATTTACATGTGTTTGTTTAGTCTCAACAAAAATCCAATCAAATTATACAATAAACTCAATGCCGTTTATGTTAGGTACTTACTCAATGTGTATTATACCACCTTTTATTCCTCTAGAAAGGCCTAGAAGGCCTCCAAAACAGATATTTATTTTCAGACCCCAATTTTTTACATTTCAAATAGTTACAACATTCGATCCTGGTGTCCTTTCAACCTGTAACACAAATCATATCACAAGTCATTTCATGAACATTGATTTAACTGGTTATGTTGAGGAAGAAGGTGTCCAAGATCCGATTATATTGTCATTTCATTGTTTTTAGGGTTTTAGATGTTCTTAACATTTTAGAATTTTTTAAATAATTTAATATTTATTTATTTATTATTTATATTTATTTATCTATTATCTATTATCCATTATAATTTATTTATTTATCAATTTTTTTATCATTATCTATATTTTTTTAATTTTTAAAAATTATTTATTTCAGTATTTTTTATTTAATTATTATGTACACATCAATTAATAATTTTTTTAATTTATTAATAAAAGATTAATTTATTATTAATTATTATTTTATTAAACGTTTATGTATTTATTTATTTATTATTTATTATTCATTTTTTATGAATTAATAATTAATAATTATTTATTTATTTAATAGCTATTTATTTAATATATAAAAATCAAAATTAAATATTAAATAATAAATAATAAATTTTTATTTTTATTTATTAATTATCAATTATAGATTACTGGCTATTAATTTTTACTAATTATTAGTTAGTAATTAATATTTAATTAATTTATTTAATTATTTATTTATGTATTTATTTATTTATTGGTTATTATTTATTCATTATTCATTATTATTATTATTTTATTAATTATTAATTTTTTTAAATTTAATAAATATTATTTTATTATTTTTTTATTATTCTCTATTTATTTATTCATTTAATATTCATTTATATATTTATTCAAAATTATTTAATAATTTACGAGTTAATTATTTCTCTATTCATAATTTCTTTATAATTAACTAATTATTTAAAATATTTATATATTTGAATATTATGTATTAATTATTAATTCATCTTGACCAAATATTATTATTAGTTATTTTTAAATATTAATTTATAATTATTAATTAATAATTACTAATTACTGATTAGTATTTATTTAATAATTACTATTTTGTATATAGAATTTATTATTTATTATTGATTATTTATTAGTGATTATTTATTATTTTTTAATTGTCATTTTTCTTGGTTATTATTTATTTATTTATTTATATGCTATTTATTTATTTATTTACTTATTATTTATTAAATTATTATTAATTATTATTTTTTATCATATATTAAAATATTTTTTAATTAAATTACTATTTATACATTACGGATAAATTATATGGTATGTATAATATATTATCAGTTATATATTATATATTAGGTATTAGGTATTATGTATTTATATTCTGTATTATATATTATGTATTATATATTATATATTATATATTTTATGTTATATAATATATATTGTATATTATATATTATGAATTATATATTATCTATATTTTAATATTTATTATATGTTAAATGTTATATATTAAATGTTATATATCTTATATTATATATCATTTATTATATATTATATATTTTATAATATACATTCACTACTGGAAAGATGATCTTTCCCAACACTTCTATACCAACGGTTTGTAAAAACCGTTGGTATAGCTACCCTTTCCCAACGGTTCACCAAAACCGTTGGGAAAGGGTCCCTCTTTCCCTCCCCTTTCCCAACGGTTCATCAAAACCGTTGGGAAAGGGTCCTCTTTCCCAATGGTTCACCAAAACCGTTGGGAAAGGGTCCTCTTTCCCTCCCTTTCCCAACGGTTCATCAAAACCGTTGGGAATGAAAGGGGATAATTTCAACCTTCGGCAAACTAAATTTCAACCCACCCAAACCTATCCCAACGGTTTGGAAAATCGTTGGGATAGGTTCTTTAATTTTTTTCCAGGCCTTCTAACCAAGAACATTATATAAATAAAAATTTTAAATAATTATGATAATACATATATATATTTTTGAAATTATGTTTACAAAGTGATGTTAGGTTAGTGGTTAAGTCGTTCGATTATAAACGAGGGGTCCTGGGATCAAATCCCAGCGGATGATTTATTTTTTGGAATTTATATACCAACGGTTCCATTACCATTGGTATAGATTTCATATTACCTATACCAACGGTTTCCAAAACCATTGGTATAGACCTATCGCAACGGCTTACTTGGCTACGGTTCTCCAAACCGTTGGTAGAGGCTATACCAACGGTTTGGAGGCCTATACCAACGGTTCCAAACCGTTGGTAAAGGTTAGTTTTCCAGTAGTGATTATATATTATATGTTTTTTAGTATTTAGTATTTAGTATTTAGTATTAATTATTTACAAGTTAATTTTTAATATTAACTATTTACTGTTAATTGTTTACTATTTATTATTTATTATTTACTATTTATTATTTAATATTTTTTATTTAACATTTATTTCTATATTATATTATACTTTATGAATTATTCATTTATTTTTTATTTATTAATTAGTAATTTCAAATAAGTAATTAATAAATATTAAGTATTCTTTATTAATTATAAATTATAAATCATTCTCTATTGATTATTGATTAGTTGTTATTGATTAATAATAATTTTGGGTGTATCTATTTGTTATGTATTATTTGTTTATCTAATTAGTATATATATATATATATGTATATTAAATTAGATGTATTTACCACATGAAGAGCCTACTCTAGTGGTAACGTCTTTAGAAAATAAGTAAATGTAAATGGGTTCAAATATCAGCCATTAGATAATTTATATATATGGAATTGGTATGTGAATGGACATGGACTTGTCCAAAGAGATGGGCATGATAATGGTAATAATAAATAAAAAATTATATATAAATTAAGAAAATAAATAAAAACATGAGTAAAATATTAAAAAAATTAAAAAATAAAACAATTTAAACAATTTAAAAAAATTAAAAATTGGTTAAAAAATAATATTGATATGGCAATGGTTTAAACTGCCAATAAAAATCCACCACAAAATCCTTCTATGATGATTTTAAAAAACTGTCTCTAATTATTTCCCGACACACGATTTAGCGACGGTTTTTCAAAATAACTGCAAAATGATTTAGTGGTCTTTTAAACCGCCGCTAAACAAAAAAAACTACATCTAAAAAATATTGGTCGTAGTTAAATTATTTTGTGGATACGAATATTAGTCAAATAAAACTATGTAAATATCTAAATTATCAATATTCATTAAAAAAAATTGAGAATTCTCAATATATAATTAATATTTTCATGACGTTGGCCTACCCACCCCATGTAATTAATATAAACACAACCTATTTATTAATTTAATTGAAATTGATAATAAATAAAACACAAGAAATGAAATTTTCATCAAAAATGTCCTTAGGAATATATTTATTAAATTAAATATTATTATTTAGGATCTAATGTGCTTGAAAATAATGATCTCTGTGGATTTAAATTTTATATGAAGAGTTTTCCAAAACCAAAGGGATTGTGATATATGAATTTGTGGGAGGGTTGAGTGAATATTAATTGGGGATAAGGAGGTAATTCATGCAATTTTTAGAATAGGGAATTTCACTAATGTTTTTCCTATTAAATAAAGAACCAATAAAAACAAATGATTGATAAAATGGGGATAATAGATTTTGGAAATGTTTATAGTTCATTATTGGCCAGAAATTTAGGGAGAGACTTTTGATAAGATAATTTATATAATAATTGTTGTAATTAATTTTAATCATGTTCACTAATATTTTTTGTGACAAACTAAGTCAACCTTTTTAAACATTATAAATTCTTTTGATTCCAAATAAAAAATAATTTTTTACAAATTCTATTCATATGATTGGAAGAAAATAATATAAATTTCAAATGGTAAATGAGTTTCAACATCTGGGTTTTTTGGAAGAAATGTTTAAATGTTAGTATTTCTTTTTATATCCAATGTCAATGAAAAATTTGTTCCAATGACATATATTTGAATAATTTTTTAAAATTTATTATTAGTTCATTTTTAAAATATTTTGAAATATAATTTTTTATATAAAAAAATTATATAGAAATGATGTTTTAATTCAATTTTATGTATTTTTGTTAGTCATCAAAAAGTGATGTTTTTTCAGAAAATATATAAAATTCTCCATAAAATAATTTTTATGTAATGAATTCAAAAATTATATGGATTTAATCAAGTTAAATTTATAATATTTTATAAAATTTATATTAATACTGCATAAATAAATATATATAAAATATTATTTCTTTTTTGAAAATAATAATTTAATACTTATAATAAAATTTCCAAAAAATTAAAATTTTTGGGAATATATTTGATTCACATTAAACCACTGTAAATAATATTTTATATATAATAATATGTATTTATATCACTACTATTATCATATATTTTATAAACATATAATTTAAATTAATATAAAAATAAAATGTATGTCCTTAATTGCTCTCTTTTCAATATAACACAAGCCTAATTCGTATTGCATATATGGAAATCAATAATTTTTACAGAGTATAAATAATGGTTGACATAGTGTATATTTAAATCCAACACATTATATAAATTAAATTAAATGATAAATAATTGGTTTATTAAAACTCTAACTATTACATTCTACACCTTGTAAAATAAATTTGATACTCAAAACAATTCATTATAATAAAAACATATGAGATAACTTCTATCTTATCATTTCCACATGTTTCCAATTCTCATACATCATCTTGTTGTTTCACCCACAAACATTGGCTGGGTGAGTTGTCCTATTTCATATAACTATATATTTACCAACCAAATTTTTAACTTGTTGTTCATCATAAAAAATATCAATCTTCATCTGTATGCCTTCTGAGATCAGTTCAAATGAAGGGTTAGGTATTTACTTCCTTAAGAGATATACATGTAACACATTAAGGAATTGAGATTTATTTGGATTATATTTCAATATATAGGTTACCATTTGGATGTGTTCAATAATATCATAATTAATTATAAACTCTGTGCTTAATGTATTTTTCTTTATGAACCCTATAACATCATTGCAAGGATAATTTTATAGAAAAAACACATCACTAATATAAAATTCGAGGTCCCAAAAATGATTATCAGTAAAAACTTCCTACATACTTTCATCATCCTTGATATTCTACATAATGTATCTAACAATCTTCTCCAATATATCCCCTATTTTAGTGCCCAATAGCTTAAATTCTATAATTTCATCACTACATTTTTGGAGCTGGGAATATCTTTTCATATAGGTCTTCAATATAAGACCACGAAATGATTTAGTGAAAGATATTTTTTGATGTAAATGACAAGAAGAATATGGTGATCCCAACCACATTTGAAATCCTAAGAACATGATCAAAACTTATCCTCTACATTTTGAATTATTCATTCTGACAGTCCATCCATATGATAATGATATGTATTTCATAAATGCAATAATATATCACATTATTACTAAATAGTTCTCAATACCATTTTGGAAAACCCCATATCCTAATCAGATATAATGAAATTTTATACTCCATGAAACCATACTACATCCATAATGTGTATCCAGGAAAGGTAATTATAAAATAATTCTTCTCAGATAGATATAAAGAGGTCTAACATGGACAGGTGATCAACTACCACCTATATATCTTTATAACCTATTTGTGTATTGTAGAGTTCAATGAGAAAATCCACAGTGATGTTATCACATTTCCATTATGGTATGGAAAATGGGTGAAACATGCCCTATATAAACTTACATGCATACAAAACACCAGGATGAAAACTCTACGATATCCCTCTCCAACCACTCCATGAAAAACTTTTATATTAATATATATATATATTCATAATTATATGTGGAACAGAGAATGAAGAAATAATATCTTCCCATAATATCCCCGTATTTAAATCTATTAATGTAAAGAACATAGACCAGGTTAATGAACCATATCATTTTATCAAAATAATGGTAAAAATAAAGAACATTACTAACATTATTTTCATATATAAATCATTCTTATGAACCTCATTAATATTTATTTAGATATATAGTTAAAAATTAAATACATTAAATTAAGGTTTCTCACATTTTGTTAGGATTTATAAATACATCTAATTATAATCGTGAAATTTTAAATCTAATTTCTTCATTATCATAGAAATTCAAATATGATATGTCTAAAACAAAGTGTTGTCCACCTTGTTCACATTCCACTGTAGGTAATTTTGGAGTAGTCATAATCCATTATCATCTCTAATTCTCTTCACTAGATCATGGTCAAGCCCATTATTGATAATATATGTTTTAGTATTTTCAGATCAATATATATATCTCACCTTTATCCATAATCGTAATTCCTCAATATGAATAAAGAAAAAATTTCCACTACAAACTCCAAAATTTGAGATAGGAAATTTATATGTTGTATCTTCAACTACCAATAGTAATAAGCGATAACCATGTTATTATTCATAAGAACAAATATAATTCCATTAATGGATGTGTCATTATATATTATTTCCCCTTATTTACTATATGGTTTTGTAAAAATTTGTGTGTTGACCAATATTTTGTAATCTTCCATGAAAAATTCATTACATTTATTTATCTAGTGAAATTCGGAACCATTTCAAGTATAATCTTTCAGAGAATTATATAGTCATGAAAAATTCCCCACAAAAAATCAACAATATATAGATGATCTTAGAAAACAGCATATCTCAGTCAATGTGGTTTGTCCAGTACAAAATTATATAGCCTTCATATTTGAAGGATATACTGTTATACCATCCCTTGAGATCATGTGACCAAAAAATAAGAAAAATTCAACACAAATTCACATATATAAACTTTTTTTATGTTATTCCTTCCTCATATTATTTAGTACGATTCTCATGTGGTCTTGATTCCATTCCATTCTATTTGATCAGATAAAAATAACATCAATAATTTCTAACTAAAAATGATTATTGTAATATATAAAGACTCAATTTATAAAATATATTAACATATAAGTGGGATTAGTATGAACCGATGAAATCAAAAACTATTATTTGTGTCCATACCTTGTATGGAATTCCATTATAGGTATTCCCTGTTTAATTAAATTCAATTTATGATATACATAATCACGGTCTATAATGAAAAAGTATTGTGTTGTGTGTTGTTAATCATTCAAGTCGTCAATATAGGGATGATAATAGATTTTTGTTACTGTGAATTTGTTCAGAACATTATAATAAATGTTTATTAACTTTGATTTATCATTCCTTTTCAGAAATGGAATATGTTTATCCCCATTGAGAAACACTTTTCCTAATTAATCCCTTGCCAATGTTTTCATGGATTATATGCTTCAATTTTCGTAACTCAATTCGGTCTAGTTAATAAATTGTCATTGAAATTGTTGTGGAACTAGTAATGAGTTCTATTGAGATCTCAACATCATGTTGTGTGGGTAGAATAGAAAAATATTCTGGTTAAACATCCCCAAATTCGTAAAAATTTAGTATATCATTGATATTGAGTTTCTCACTTACTATTTCATAAAAATACCCATATTAAATAGGAATTCATACCCCTGAAATTGATTTAATTTTCAAATAATGTTCTTACATATCATCACATTGATATGCAGTCATAGGTTGGTTTGAAATATCAAATTTTAATACCCTTCCTTGAAAATTGACATCTGGTTTTATAGTGTGAAACCCAATCCGTGCATACATTCCATTAAATTTAACCAAATGATGAATTACAATATTTAAAATATTTAATATTCCAACAAACACCAACTAGATATAAATCCAAAACATCTTATTCAATCCTCATATTATTAGTTTTTTTAATTTCTACTTCTGTATTTAATAATTTTTTAGGAATATTGATTCCCTTATCAAATTTTTTAAAAATGAAATTTTGAGTATATGATGATTAAATTAAGACATTAGCAGGTTTAGAGTTGATGGTAAGTGTACTTTTCCCATTTTCATAATTGAACCCCTCATCATAAAACGTGATCAAATGATATTTATTTTTTTTATCATTGATTAAGATTATATTAACTCTTATAATCATCAATGACAATAATGATATTGAATATATAAGAATAATTTTCATTCACCTAACACTTCCACCACTAAAGTGTGGTATGTGCATTCTGTGTAGCTTTCCCTGTATTTTCATTATTAGTGAACTTTTTCTCATCATTTCATAACTAAATTTATTGATAGATATCCCTCTAAAACGTAAAATATTTATTATACAACATAATATTGTATCCACCATTCATATTTCAATACCTGGACTATGAGTGAAAGATCAAATTCTTCTCGTCATGGTTTTTAGATTATCCATTGAGATTAATCTTCAATTTCTGGATAAAACCATGAGATCTATTTGTAACTCTTTTATATATCTCAACTATGATTTTACAAAAAAATCCCTTTATATCCACTAAAGTCTCTTATATCCAACTCCCTTCTGAGACATGACATTATGAAATTGCAGAACCTGTCAACAATAATTATAACTTTGATGATAGTTCTATAAGTGTACCTCACATGTCTTTTCAAATTATCTATATAGTCACTAGTATATTCATGATAATATTTCATGAAATAATGGAAATATTTTTCAATCATAGATTAATGAACACAAGGAATGAACATATTAATGATTAAGTTATTCCACTCATCCGGGTTCATGGATTCAATTTCATCTTGAAATATCATTTTCTAGATTATATTATATAGTTTTCCAATATCACCTTCTAAATTCTATATAACAAAAATGAATTTATCAGGTTAAAAAACGATAGAAAAAATAATTATATTCCACTATTATCGATCCATTTTTAGCCCTAAGTGGATTTGATGACCCACTGAATGGATTCAGATAATTCCTTATGATGGACTCAACTGAATCATTTTCAATGATTTTCAAATCATGATCCTATTAGTAATTCTTAACATGATACCATGGAGTTCTAATATCAGTTATTTTTATCATTGAAGCACACATAGCATTCATATTCATTTGAAAAAACTTATTTCTTTATTTTTTGAATTCGTCTTTAACACATTTTCTTTGGGTTACATCCATTGACTAAAACAATTAATAATAGAGTAAGAAATCGTTATAATATTTAATAACCATATAATACTGAAAAAACAAGACAATTTCTAAATTATGGCAAATTATTTAATTTATGAGACATTGGGTTAATAGTTCATTATATATAGACCACTCATATTTAAACCCTTCATGATGGACTTTAATGTGTTTTTGAATTTCAATAGAATATATCATTGGTGTTTCTTATAAGTTATTCTACAATGAATATTATCGTGAACTAATTCCTGATCTTTTTTATCCCAATATATAGTCTTTGAGATTGATAACCCTATGTAAATCTATTCGAGAAGAATATCAACATGTATTTTTTAAACCATAATTTATAGATAGGATTCCAAACACTCTATCATTTAAAAAAATTCGATGACATTCTCCTATAACTTTAATGATATGTAGATATATACAAATAAATTCCCTAGGGATTCTCACTAAGGTTTTCACAGCCTAGTTTCTAAATGTTTTCTAAACTTTTTTTCTGATACCAACTATAAATGCCCATTTTTTATTTTGGAATTTAAAAAAAAAATTAAGGATACATTAAACATTATATAAAATATTTCTAATGAAAGTATTAGTTTAGAACATTCTGAAACATATAACCATAAAAAATAGTCCGAAAATGTGCTATAAAATCTCTAACTAGTTTCTCAATGAAAAAAACATTTCATAGATGCATTAAACATAATAATTATTTTCCTAAACTTCGTAGTGGAAACAAAATAATTGTCTATCTCAAATGGTCGATAAGGGTAATCAAGGAAGATATGTATGCATAAACATATCCATAAGGGTATGTGTGGTTGATCATTACATAAT
Organism: Viscum album; assembly: GCA_963277665.1. Taxonomy (NCBI): domain Eukaryota; kingdom Viridiplantae; phylum Streptophyta; class Magnoliopsida; order Santalales; family Viscaceae; genus Viscum; species Viscum album. The sequence continues at coordinate 1,614,302,424 of OY728137.1, read as the reverse complement.
TAGATCATTCCATTCATTTCAAAAATACTAATATTTATTCTTGTCTTAAATATTGGAAGATTATAAGATGTGAATCATAAGGGAATTAATAGAATATGCCATGAAATAATAACAATGGAAAAAGAAATAGAATTTTTGAATGAAAATAACCTTGTACTATCTTTACCAATATGTCTAGTCATGTTACTAACAATTAATAGGAAACTTTATGGGGTATAAAAATACTTGTTAGTATATCCCACCATCCTAATTCGTAGTCCTTTAATTACAAGGTATTCATTTTCACAATGATACCATAGTAGATCAGGGTTCCCAACATTCGCATAGTGGATACGTTTTCCAAATCATAAATAGTAAACCATGACTATAGAATTGAATCCCTTCATTATATCATGAGATATAAATATTTACCAAAATAATCTGAGGTAGATATATGTCCCACATATATCATAACGAAATCAAATATAAAAGTTCCTCATAATCATAAAAAATTATATCTTCACTCATGAAATTAAAGGGTTTCATAATCATTTTATCATTTCATAACATCTGGAAAAATATTGGTTTGATAATAATTTCATCAAAACATTTCCCAAGAAAATTGAATTGTTTCAAAATCACGTGGGACAATAATGGGAATTATGTTTCATAACATTCATGTTAGAAAAATAGAAACAGTTCATAGAATGATTAAAAATAGAACCTTTGGTTCATTTCCTCATAAAGGAATGTGTATGACCAATAGATATTATCATATATGGAATTTAATTTGTGAATATAATTTTAAAAAAATTTCATGATGAAAATATCCTTTCTTATTTGATAAAATATTTTTAATAGATAATTCATTTTGGAATTTTTTTCATTGAAAAAAGAATTGAAAACATATAAATAATCTATGAAATTATTCAAAATTTAAATAATTTTCACTATAAAAAATTATTAATGTTTCAAAATTATAATTATTTTTGAAATTTTTTTAGATTATATTTTTGAGAACATGGTTTTCATGACCTTTCCCATAGGACCCGTGCTATGAACTACCCCATGCCTGCCTTCCATAGGCCAGGGGCTGGCGACTAGCACCAAAGGCGAAAATCCATAAAACTGGGAAGACATTGCCTTTATAAAGTGAAAACAAACACAACAGAGTACGAGATCAAAATAAAAACTAAGAAAAACTGTATACAATGGATTGCTGAAAAGAAAAAGTGGTCTGAAATACAATCCCAATAGAAAAGTCCAAGTAATAGTGAAAAACAAGTACAATTTAAGAAACGTTAAAGCAGCTACTGGGTCGTCCTCAAGGGATTCCTTCCTGATGGGTATGTACAGATAACCTCCTTTACACTCCATGTCTGTCAGCCTCCCCTGTGTACTGACTTGTCGTAAGGTCCATCTCTAGGTATGTTACTCCTACTCTCATCCCCAGTCAGCACTGTCCGTCATCTGCAACCAACACAATGATGGGTGGAAAGAGACTGTGTAGGGGTGAGTATAACGATACTCAATAGGGACCCTGAGACCCTCAAGCTCTCAAAAAATCCAATAAGGATAACCCACAAAGTATGAAATCAACAGATAAACTCACTAAGGTAAATTACTATACAAATACTTAAGATACCAAGTAATCCATCTCAATAATGAGGTAATCACAAAAGTTACTTACTCAGCTCAACTAGGAATTTTATTATCGAAACCATGGCTACTAGTGAAATCTTACTCTATCAGGTAAAGTGGGCCTACCAAGCCCACATAAAGGCACTTCCCACTATCATTGGACTGCTGAGGTACTCCTCCTATCAAGTACTATGGGTTTGTCGTGCTCACACAGAGGCGTTCCACCTCGTAGCCTGATGAGGCACTCCTCTATCAAGTATCGTGGGTCTGTCGTGCTCACAGAGTGGCGCTCCCCATTGTGGGTCTCCCGAGACACCAAGGCACTCCTCACTGAGCTAGTTGAAACACTCGGAGTTGAATCGGTCAGCAGTCTTCAGGTATGAGTCAGCTACTAGGGTTCTGCACTATACACGCTCCACTATGAGAGGATTCGCTCTACGAGCTTCTGGTCAATTCTCCAATGGCAATTAAGTCTCATGAAAAAGTATCTCAAAGGTCTGCTATACCATAGGGGTCTCAATGCAATAGACGACACGTCAATAGGACACCCGGTCTATATGTTAATAGTCTTTTTGTCATGAAGTCCTAGTTGGATTCGTGTATGATACAACCTGACCATATCCCAGCATTATCCCAAACTCCAGTGGGGTATACTCAAATGTATAGTCATGCTAAAAGAAAACCATCACCGCTGACAGATCATCAAACGGTTGTTCGGTGCCAAAGATATGACCAAAACAAATTAAAGGGTCGTGGTGGGCCCCTTTCCAGTCTGACCCGGTCGGACTGATTCGGCCCAACCTAGTTTAGGCCAACCCAGTCTGGGTCATCCTGACCAGAATTGTTGGGTCTGATCAAACCCATTGAGTGGGCTAGCCTATTAGGTTCGGCCCGACCCACTGGGCCCAGCCCAGAAGGTCGTGTGGTCGGTTCAACCTAGAGCATTGTGAGGGCGCAGCTTGGCACGGTGGGTGCGGTCGGCGCCGGTTCTTCTAAGGCAGCATGAGTGGGGTCGGGGTACCGGCTCTGCTGGGAGGCCGCGAGGGGGGTCGTGACGATAGCTCAGCAGGGTGGCAGGGAGGGGGCCGGGACGTCGGTGCGGCCGGGAGGCCGCGAGGTGTTCAGGAGGCTAGCTTGGTCGGGAGGATGCCAGGGGGAATGAACATCGGCTCGGCTGAGAGGCAGTGAGGGGGCCGAAGAACTGGATCATCTGGGTGGCCATGAGGGGGCTTGCTCAGGGAGGTGCATCGGGCACGTAGATGCAAGCAAGAGGGCTGGTTCGGGGAGGCGCATGGGGCACGCATGGAGGCCGACAGGCAGGCCGGCGATGTTCGGCCATGCAGGGCACGTCCAGGCGGGCCAGCGGCCAGGCAGGCCGGTTCAGCATGGCTCCGGCCGGGGCGGACCTGTGGTGCTCGACCGAAAGCAACAGAGCGTCATGGGGGTGGTGCGGTTTGCAGAGACCGCGGGAAGCACGACCTTTTTCGTCGCCTCCTTCATCGTTCTATTGCCTCATCACCATACCGAAGTTCATCATAAACAAGATCATCGGAGGGTTCAGGAAATGTTGGTTTGGCCAGCACCCTCCGCGTTTAGGGTGATATTAATTTGTTCATAAAAGAAGTACGATGAACAATAATTATTTTACAATGTCCGCATTGATTCCTTTCCAACCGATGATTAGAAAATAAAAGGGATTGTACAAAAATAAAACACCCTGCATATGATTGTCAGTCATGGACGTTGAATTCGCGGGATGAAGACAAAGGAGTTCATCGTTCATTGTGTCTGCCATACATTTCTATTCCCAAGTTACATCGGCTATGGAAGATGATCCACGTCGATAGGATCTGAGGGAGGAAGTCAAAGAAGGATCGTCATTGGAGTTCTTTGTTTGAAGAAGACATTTTTCATTCTTCATTCATCGTTGGGAGAATTATAATCCTCCCAAGATCACATCTTAACCAACATCCACCCAAATTCCAATGTTGTGCCAAATAATAGATTAGAGTATCTATTAATTCATTAGAATGAATTCAAAAATAATGAATTAATTATGTGGCTCCACCTAATTAATGTAAAGGGTTGGTAATAATTAATTAGGGGAGTTGACACAATTGAATTAAATAGAAGGTCAAGAGGCTCTCCCTCATTAATGGGGGAGAGTTAAGATGTTTTACTCTCTTTCATCAATAGGGGTGTTAAGTATCGTGTAGTCCACATGTCCTAAAATCTTTCGAGAGGTTATGTTCAGGTGGGCCCCACCACCAAAACCTCTCATGGGAGGTTATGGTGTGGTGGTACCACCTCCAACTTCCATGAGGATGTTTTAACCACCAATCACCCAGATGGCAGTTCATGTAAAACAAAGTAAAGGTTACTTTATTTTATTACATTCCACGAAAACCCAAAATTTTTCTTTTATTCTCGACTCACTTCCCTCGAAGTGAAATAATTATTAAGTTAATAACGGCACTTCAAGGTCAATGGTGGCCTCAGATTTCAGTTCTGAGCACCGATTCAAAATATAAAAAATCGCACTCATACGTTTACTCAACGTAACCGAACAAAACTTCAGAAATTGATTCCGGGCACACCGGGCCCCTAAATGAAGCACTGTCAGTTTTCGCAGACTCGTAAAATACCCATGTTTTTAAATATAATTCCATTGAAATTCAGGGACTTTACATTCTCCTCACCTTAGGGATTTACATCCCCGTAAGCTACAACTAAAACTACGGGAACCAGTGGGGGTACTGAGCACGAATTTCAGCCTCCCGCTGCCACGATCTCACCTGGAGGATCCCATGCTGCAAGAGAACACAGACTAGAGGTATCAACTGTCCATGTAGGACCCACTCATTTCGATCTTCAATCTCCACTAGAACCTCTATAATAGTCTTCCATCATCGACGTCAAGCTCTCCATGGTCAATGATGTGAGAAGGGTCAGGCATGTATCTCCTCAACTGAGATATGTGGAAGACATCATGCACATGGTGAAACTAAGGTGGAAGAGATAAGCAGTAATCCAATTCACCAACTCTGCTGAGGACCTGGAATGATCTGATGAATCTCAGAGATAACTTCCAACCTCAGCAAAATATCTGTAATCCTTGTCGAGGTTATACCCGTAGAAGGGCGTGGTCGCCATCCTTGAACTATAGAGGTCTCTGTATCCTGTCAGCATACAAAATATATCTACTCTGTGCAGTCTTCATCTGCTCTTGGATGATCTGAACCTTCTCCATGGTAGCTCATACAATCTCTGGTTCCACTAGTGCTGACTACCTAGGGTCAGTCCAGCACAATGGTGATCTGCAAGGTCGCCCATATAATGCCTCAAAAGATATCATCCCAATGGAGGAGTGATAGATACTGTTTTTTGAAAAATCCACCAAACGTAAGTTATCCTCCGAGCTGCGACCGAAGTCAAAGACACAAGCACGGAGCATGTCCTTGAGGGTCTAAATGGTTCCCTCAGTTTTTCCATCTATCTGGGGATGGGAGGTGGTTCTCAGATGAAGCTACATACCAAAGCCTCCTGTAACCCCTCCCATAGCTGGGAAGTAAACCGTGTGTCATGATCAGAGACTAAAAAATAAGGCACTCCATGTAGCAGCATAATCTCCTACAGATAGAGGGTCCCAAGCTCTCTATTGAACCCTAGTCTCAGATAGGTAACAAGTGGGCCGTCTTGGTGAGTCTACCAACGATCACCCAAATCTTTATGTGACTCATAGATTTACATGGATGTCCTATCATGATGTCCATGAATATCCCATTACAATTCTACTCTGGGATCTCTAAAGGCTAAACCAAGCCTGCTGGTACCTTGTTCTCTGCCTTAACTTGCTGAAATATGAGGAATCGAGAGACAAACACTGCTACTGCCTTCTTCATACTTGGCCCCTAGTGTTGTCATTGTAGGTCGTGGTACATATTCTCCACTATTAGATGTACCGCTAGAGGGGATGTGTGGAACTCTCTCAAAAATTCCTGCTGAAGTTACACTAGTACCATAGTACGTCCTCTGAAGAGGATGAAATGATTCCCACCTTCAGAAAATCCATCAGGTTCATGTCTTGTGGATATCTGAGAATGTCATGTCTCATAGTCAGCGTCCCCAAACTGTGCCTCCCTGACTCACTGATGAAGCTGGGGAGTGACAGTAAGGGACTGATGGAAAGCTGATCCATCTCTATCCACAAAAAGATATCTGTAAAGCAGCCAATTGCTCCGTCTCCTTACCTAGAAGCTGTATACCATATCTACTATTGTGGTAATCTGCTACAATGTTACCATTTCTAAGAGTATAGACTATCTCTAAATAATAGTCATGTAGGAACTCAATCCATCACCATTGTCTCAGGTTCAGGTCCATCTAGGAAAAGATATACCTGAGACTCTTGTGATCAGAGTACATGTTAAAACACTCACCCATCAGATAGTGTCACCACATCTTCAAGGAAAATACCACTGATGCTAACTCTATGTCATGGGTAGGGTAGTTCTACTAAAGTTTTCGCAGCTGCCAAGAACCATATGCAATCACTGCTCGCTCTTGCATCAGGAAACATCCATGTCTAGTCCTTGATTCATCACAGTAGACTATGTAAACTAAAACTTCCTCTGGAAGCCTCAAGATGGGGGCACTAGTCATCCTCTGTCTCAGCTCATGAAAGCTCTTCTGGCATCTCTCCAACCACAAGAAGTGTTTCCCCTTCTTCTTCAAGGTTTATAGTGGTACTGCAACTCTGGAAAATTATGGAATGAAACTCTGGTAGTAACCCTCCAAACCCAAGAAACTTAGTACCTCCATCACATTCCTTGGTGGCTCCAAAGAAAGTATCACCTCATTCTTCGATGGATCCACTGCCACTCCAGCCTCTGAGATGACATGTCCAAAAAAGTGATCCTCTCAAATCCAAATATGGAACTTAGAGAGCTTACAATAAAGCTGGTGCTCTCAGAGTGTGTCCAGTACTACTTGAAAATGGTAGGCATGCTCCTCCTTAGTAGTCGAGTAGATCAAAATGTTGTCTATGAAGACTATAACAAAGTGATCGAGTCCAGGCCGGAAGATCCTATTCATGTGTCCCATGAACACTGATGGAGCATTGTTAATGCTGAAGGGCATAAACAAGAACTCATTTTGGCCATATCGACATCTTAAGGTCATCTTCCACACATCCTCCTCTTGAAATCTGAGTTGGTGATATCCTGATCAGAGGTCTATCTTCGAAAAACATCATGCTCCCTTAAGCTAATCAAAGAGGTAATCAATCCTCAAAAGTGGGTACATGTTTGTTACAGTCACCTAGTTTAGCCGATGGTAGTCAACACAAAACCTCAATCTCCCATCCGCCTTCATGGATAACTAAATTGAGGTTTCCCATTGAGAAACACTGGGCCGGATGAATCCCTACCCCTGCAAGTCCTCCAGCTATACCTATAGCTCACGAAGCTCAGCGGGATCCATAGGATATGCAGGCGTACATATCGGTGTTGTCTCGTGGTATAGGACAACGTATAAGCCCACCTCTCTACGAGAGGTTAAACCTTTGACATCATCAGGGAAATCATCTGCGTAATGTTCCACCACTAAAAGATATGTCGGACGCTCCACATCAACTACTCTGAGAGTACGGCAAGCCAACTGATGGGTGATCAGCTGCACCCTCCCCTATATAAGTCTGTCCTATGCTATAAAATCTCCCATCTCATCAGTGAAGGTAAACCTGGTGCCATCCGTGTGTACACACCGCACATTGAGCCTAATAGATTCAATCTGAGCATGAACTATAGATAACCAGTACATACCCAAGATGACATTGTAAGGCCTCAATGTCGCTACGTGGTGATCTCAGTTGAAGCTCTCGCCTCCTAGAGTGAGCTCAGACTACCACCACCAGTGCGTAATCATCTAGTTTACTCTCATAAGTGTCTCTAGTCATAATGATCGTGCCAATGGCTCTGTCGGAATATTAGAGCTCCAAATGTGGGAAGTAGAAATAAAAGAGTGACCGGAACCGGTGTCTATAAAAACTATGGCTAAAGAGGAGTAGACACAGATCGTACCTCGAATAATCTCAGGAGTGCCATGATCATAAGCCTTAGCTCCCTAAAGCCGAGATCTCCCATGTCCACCTACTCCCTGTAGTCAGGGTTGACCTCCTGGTGGTGGTGGTGGAAACACCTCAAAACGTCTCTCACCGCTAGCTGCATGTAGATTGACTGGGAAAAACTCCACCCGAAACAGGATCTCGATGTCTGTCCGGAGTATCTTCATCTCGTCATGAACGCGGAGAATCAAGCTCTACCATCTTCACATTTCTGCATGCAGAAGGCTTGTAGAAAGAATCACCATGATGTTCTCTAGTGTCCCTACCATTCATAAGAATCTCACCCCAACCTCCATCCAATCCTCAGCTGCCTGCAGGTCCATCTCTCCCCTAAACCTAGGCAGCCTATGGTGATGGAACTCATGCAATGCGCTCATGTGGTGTGCATCATCTACTACTGGGGCTTGTGGCATCAATGGCCCAATTGGGAGTGGTACCGCTAGTTCCTCTACTGGAAAATGGACCTACACCGAGGCCTCGTTGCTTAGTGGGATATATGTGTATACAACACTTGGGACTCTATCTGGTCGTATGTGGATAGGCATACTGAAAGAAATAGATGTGACATTGTCAATTATTATACATGGTAAGCTGACCTAGTTGAGCTGACATAATGAAAATTTTTGAAAACACACAAGCAATCACTGTTTCCATGCACTGAGTTAGAAATCAGAAGTCAGGATCATAGTGTATGGATACGTCGGCCACTACACCAACACTAGACTCCCTGAACTAAAAACCAAACTCAGTAACCTTAAAACTATTACTTCACAGAAAAAATCAGACTTCTATGTTCTACGGTATAAACTACTCCTCTGAAACAAATTTGTCATGACCCATCTCCCAGGGCCCATCCTGTGACTACCCCAAGCCCTCCTTCCACAGGCCAGTGGCCTGCAACTAGAACCAAAGCTGAAAATCCCTAAAACTAGGAAGGCAATTCCTTAAAAAATTGTAAAAATATACAACATAGTACGAGTTGGAAGTAAAACACTAACAAAAACTCTATACAAAAGAGTGCTGAAATGTAAAAGGGGCCAAAAATAGAAGCCCAACAGGAAAGTACAAGTACAACTAAAAAACAATTACAACTGAAGAAAAGGTAATGCACCTAATGGGCCATCCTCCAGGGATTCCGACCAGAAGGGTAGGTAGAGATATCCTCCTCTGCACACCATGTCCATCATTTCCTCCATGTACCGAGACATTGTAAGCTCCACCTCAAGGTACCATCCAGTCATGAGACTCTGATCCTCAGTCAGTGTTGGCCATCGTCAGCAACCAACACAACAAGGTGTGAGCATAACCCGTGCAAGGGTGAGAATAACGACAATCAGTAGGGACCCAAAGAGGTCTCACAAAATGCATCATGCATAAACCAAAATGTATGAAATCAATAGATAACCTCACATAGGTATATGCCCATACATATACCTATGTTTCCAAGCAATCCATCTCAATCATGAGGTAAACACAAAAGTTACTAACTCAAATCAACCCGGATTTTGATTATCAAAACCACAGCTACTGGATAACTTATCCTCTATCGAGTACATTGAGAATGTTATGCTCACACATAGGCACTTCCAACAATCCTTGGAAAGCTGAGGTACACCTCATGTCGAGTACTATGGGTATGTCACGCTCACATAGAGGCGCTTCTCACTGTGGGTCTGACACGCTCACACAGAGGCGCTCCCCCTCGTACCATGCTGAGATACTATTCCGGTCGAGTACCATGGGTCTGCCATTCTCACACAGAGGTGCTCCCCACCATGGGTCTGCCATGTCACCAACGTGATCCACACAGGGATACTCAAAACACTCCGAGATGAATCAGTCATAAGTCGTAAGGTCTCAGCAAGCTACTTGGTCACCACACTATGCACGCTCATCTTCAAGATAATCCTCTCCACGAGATACTGGTCGATGCTCCAACTTCCATGAAGTCCCATGTAGAGGTATATCAAAGTTCTGCCAGGTCATAGGGGTCTCAACATAATATATGGCACGTCAATCAGACATGTGGTCTGTAAGTTATTAGCATTTTAGTCCCAGGGGCACGGTTGGATTCGTGTACGATCTAACCGGAACGTATCTCACAATTACCCAGAACTCTAGTGGGGTATACTCAAAGGGAACTTCATGCTCCATGAAAACTAGCACCACTGACGGTTCATCAATCAATCATCTGGTGCCAATGGTATGGTCAAAGGAAAGAAAATGGTCATGGTGGGCCCGAGACTGGTCTGACGTGGTCTAGGTCTTTTCAGCCAGACCTGATGGGTCTGGAATGACCCATTGAGTGGGCAAGCCTGTTATGTTCGGGCCAGCCTTCTGGGCCTTGCTCAGCTGGCTGTGAGGGTGGTTCGTCCTGATGCGTCGCGACGGTGCGGCCCGCCGCGGCTCGGCCACGGTCGCGTCGGCCAGGGAACCACGAGGGGGGCTAGGACGTCGGCTCGACTGGGAGGTCACAAGGGGGTCTAGGATTCCGGCTCGACTGAGTTTTTGTGAGGGGGCCGAGATTCCTATTTGGCGTGGAGGTCGCGAGGGTTCTCGGACGCATGCTTGGCTGTGAGTTTGTGAGGGGACCAGAACACCGGCACCTCCGGGTGGCCGCGAGGGGGATCGTTCGAGGTGGTATGAGGGGCATGTGGATCCAGTAGGATGGCCGGTTTGGGGAGGCGTCTGGGGCACGCACTAAGGCTGGTAGGTGGGCTGGTGACATTCCGCCGGGCATGCCGGTTCAGAATGGATCAGGCCGGTGTGAGCCATCAATGTTCGGTCGGAAGCATGGGAGCACCGCAGAGGCGATGCAGTTCATAGAGACAGTGGGTAGCGCAACCTTTTTCATCACCACTTTCTTCATTCCGTCACCTCATCTACTTGCCAAAGTTCATCATAAACAAGATCAGTGGAGGGGTCGGGCCATGTTGGTTTGGCCTGCACCCTCCGCGATTAAGGTGGTATCAATTGGTTAATCAAATAAGTAGGATGAACAATAACTATTTTACAATCTCTACATCAATTCATTTCCATCCAAAAATGAGAAAATAAAAGGGGTAGTACACAAATAAAACCCTCTTACCTTTGATTGTCAGTCGTCGACATTGGAATCGCAGGAAGAGGATGAAGGAGTTCGTCATTCGTTGCATCCGCAACATGCTTCAAATCACAAGTTGCGTTGGCTGTGGAAGATGCTCCAAGTCGGTAGGATCAAAGGGTGGAATTCGAAGAAGGTTCATCGCCAATTTTCTTCCTAGGAATAACGCGTTATTCATTCTTAGTTAATCATTGGGAGAATTCTAATTCTCCCAAGCACTCCTCTTCCCCAACATCCACCCAAATGCCAATGTTCTACCTAATAATATATTAGAGTATCTATTAATTCATTTTCAAGAATTCAAAAAGAATGAATTAATTACTTGGATCCACCTAATTAATTTGAAGGGATGGGATTTTTCACAATTGAATTAAAGGTGGGGTCAAGAGGCACTCCCTCATTAATGAGGGATAGTTTAGAGGTTTTACATTCTTCCATCAATAGGGAGTTAAGTCCTGTGTAGTTCCCGCGTCGTAACCTCTCACGAGAGGTTATGTTCAGGTGGGCCCCACCACCATAAGCTCTCATGAGAGGCTAAGGTGTGGTGGTCCCACCTCCAATATCCATGAGGGGGATTTAACCTCCAATCAACCACATGGTGAATCAAATAAAATAAAGTGAAAGTCACTTTATTTTATCACTTTCCACGAAAACCGAAAAATAATCTTTTATTCTTGACTCACTATCATCGAAGTGAAAGTCTTATAAAGAGAATACTGGCACTGGGAGTTCAATGGAGCCCTCAGATATCAGTTCTGAGCAGCAGTTCAAACATAATAAAATCCTGCACATACATTTACTGAATTTACCCGGAAAAAATTTCAGAAATTGATTTCGAAAACACCAGGCCTCGGAATCTAGCGCCATCTGTTTTCACATACTCGTACAATTTCCATGTATTTAAAAAAAATTCCATAGAAATTCCGGGTCATTACATGGATTTTAAAACTCATGTAATGTTCTCGAAGACAAAAATTGAGACAAAAAGGCTCTAATAATTTGGTAACTATTACAAAGTAGACACCATGAAAAATATATCATAAATTTTTCTTGACAATACCAATAAATTTAAATAAAATAATAAAATATTATATTAATTTTCATAATATATTAATCAAAAATTAAATGAGTGGTAAATAATTTATAATTATCATTGAATTAAAAGTGATAATGGAAATCCACATTTAATATGTATTGACTTTCATCATAGTCATTAAAAAATATGTTATAAAAAATATAATAGTATTATAAATCTACCAGATAACCATATTTTTATATCTAATACAATATTTCTTTATACTAAATTCTTATTATCACATCATTGTTAAGGTTATGTTTTGGGTAATATCTGATTTTTTTTCATAGGTATCATACTTTGTAATAATTTTATTCATCAAACACCTATCATTAATTAAAATATTTAAATCAGTATATACATATAAATTATATTAAGCATTTATGTAATTATAGTAATATATTAATTAGATAAATTGAAAATTAAACACAGAATTCTTGGAGACAGCGGTTCATAAGTATGCTTCAAGGATGTTTCAATTTTCTTATCGTATTAAAAGAAATAAGGTAAATGAATTATATTTATATTTATTTAAAAAACTAAATTTTAATTTTAATTATAATTATATCATATAAATTTACTGAGATCATCCTTGATAATTTAAATATTGAGTTTAATCTATTCAAATCAAATTGAGGAGGGGGTAGTCCACACTTGTCGACCAAAATGAACATATTTATAGAAAATGAAAAGAAAAAATACTTGTGTTATATAATAATTAAAAAAATGTACATGCATTATAAATATCATAAATATCATATAAAAACATATCTTCCATCAAAATTACCATCCAAGAGTTGTGGAAAATGAATAATGAACAACATCGTTCCCGTGAGGTAATAGTTCAAAATTAAGAATGATAGTATGTTCTTCAACCATTAGATGGATTTTTGTGTAACCATAGGTATAAACCACATAAAAACAATATATAAAGATATTTTGGATACATATATATCTACATAATCTATGTGTAATATGCTTTTAGTGGGTATTGAATGAAAATAAAACAAAATATCATTAGGAAGGATGTTTCCTCTTCATTGAGTAACACCTTGTGGTTTTCACCAAAGGGATTCCATTAATGGATTTATTCAAAAAGGTATGATTATAGGATGGTGATTTAGATGTTTTTAGGAGCTACATTAATTTTTTCATCACAAATTTCTTGATAGATGTAATGCAAATGGAGGGGTGAGGTAATTTTTTATAGTGGGGAAGGTGTGGCATTTATTAGATTTTTTAAAAAAGAATTCCACCCATGTTTATCCTATTTAATGTGGAGAATATAATGGATAAATTATGTTGAATAGTATTATAGGTTCCATATAATAACATAAATATCTTATATAAAATTGTCTAATTAAATATAGGCCTTCCTTTTAATGTTAATTTTTTTATAAAGCTGATTTATCTCTTAATCATTAAAATGAATTTTAATCACCATCACTAATAATTTTTTAAAATGAAAATAATTTTACCATAATATAAATTATAAATTATGACGATTGTTTATATTTAATAAGCTTTTATAAAATATAATAAATTAGGTGGTAGAAACTGCATTAAATTTATTCCCAGAGGAAGGTCACCACAACAGGTTTTTCAGTAAAAATGATTAATTGTTTGGATTATATTGATATCCATTACCAATGTTAAATTGGATAAAATAACAAAAATTGAATGAATTTGAGGTAAAATTAATCTAATTAATATTTAAAACCATATTGAACAATTATTTATCTATATATTAAACTAATATTAAATTGATTTTTTGTGATTTAAAAATTATTAATTTTCACTATTCATCATGAATAATTTTTTTATAAAATTACCTAAAATAATCACTAATATAAAATTTATATTTTGAATACAATGATATTATTTATTTTTTAGAATCCTATTTGTAAAAGTGTTGAAAATGTATTTTTTTCACAGAAGAACATAAAAAAGTGTTCTTCTAAGAAAATATTATGTTCAAATATAATAATACGATATGGTAAACTAAATGTTGCATTATAATTAATATTTATTTATATGAAACAAATATAAATGGTATTTATAAAATAAATATTACAATAATAATTAAAATGATTAATTGGTGTTTTATACCAGTCTTACATAAATAAAGAAACATATGTTTCCTAGAAACTCATTATTGTATGTAATTCAAGAAAATTCCATCTTTCATGTAGCACAATTATAATAAGATATAATGTATAAACAATGATTAACGTAGTTTATCCTAGAATTCAAGATATCTAAAAAAATTATTTTTGGTAAAATGGTTCATAAAAACTGGGGGTGTTATAAATACCATATAACACTACAAGAATATTTGTGCTATGCTAATATGGTGTAATGTACAACTGAAGATATTTGAAAAAATTGAATAATAAATAAAAACTGTACCAAATTATTCATCTTAATCGGATTATCGATATATTATAAATCAAGTCATTTCCTTCTCTCATAATAAAAATTATTTCTACAATCTGTTCCAAACCATTAAATGATGAACAATCAATATTAATCTTCTTGTTGTCACACCCCCCACTAAGGGGCTAAATAACCTATAGTTAAAAATATGACCATCCAAAAACATACTGAATGGTATCTATTGATTTGAAATACTAAATTATACGAATCATATAAATGAAAAAAACAAATCATGAACATTCCCCATGAAGATAAACATATAGCATATGATATCATATCATTCATTGTTATCGAATGATAAACACAACCGTAAGATTCAAAATCAATAAAGGATATAAATAATTAATCATTAGTCCAAAAAATTTATTATACAAGACATTAAATGGTATGGAACTTCATTACACATGGTTTTTTTTATTAAATTCATGGGTTTTTAATAATATCAATGACTAAACATGGTACACACTCATAGAGTATGATCTCGCACATTAATTACTCCAAAATCAGGATCTGATTTTTCATGGAAGTGGGTTAGAATCAAAATAGTAGACGAAAAAATTACAATATGGTGATTCTAAATACATATAACATGTGAATTCAATCAACAAATCCAATTCTAAGGTTTCCAAATGTATATTTCACCAATTAATAAATTCATTTATCAGTGTAAGATAATATAGTGAATTCCATGTTGATTGAATAAGGGATCCATGGGTATAACAAAAATATATTTATATATAATGAATAAATCATCATAATCATTTAAAATGATATGATTCAAAAAGAATAATTTATTTTTTAAGGAATATAATATTATATGGCTTTTAATGTCATCCATTATTGAGTGTTCTATTTCAAAAAATAAATTGTCATTGACACATATAATATACAACAATTTTCCAATTTGATTTATAATTAATTATGTATAAACCATAAACCTTCTATTTATTATGGGTCTAGGATGATTTATCTTAACTATAAAATCAAATAAATTCCATTATTGGTGATGGATCCTAATTTGATCAGTATGGTTTTGAATATGTTAGATCATCCATCAATGTAAGAATAATGGGTTATGAAATCCTTAGATATTAATATTAAAAATAGATATAACATTGATCCACTGTTATATCACTAAAAATAAGATGGATTTGTAAAGGATCTTGATAAATCTCAACATTTAATGTTTATTAAATATTGACGATGATAAACATGGAATTTGAAATAAATTTGAGATCTCTAAGGATGAGGTGGGAATTAAAAATTAATGATATGTTTAATGGGGGTAATAAATGAATATTAAATGAAGTAGAGATAATATGTAGTTAGAAGCCATGGTATAAATTTAATAAACCATCATACTTTAATAATCAGAGATAAAACAGGCCTAAATAGCTAGAAAATAGCACCCCCTGTTGGAATGTGACTTTCAACTGGTTAGCCAGTGATTTGGGTAGAAGAAATAGGAACTTCATGCACCACCATATCATTGGTTTTACCCAAATTGAAATTTTATGGGTTATAAAAAATATTAATATTTTCTATAATCACATTACAATGATTTTGGGATCTGATATATATTTTTGGGATATTTTTCAATGACACCATGGATAATCATTTCTTGTAAACTTTAACAACAGATTCTCACTCCCTTTATAATTCAAAAACATCCTCAAAATGAAAAATAATAATGATCAACTGAAGTATAACAAATGTAAATTATAAACTAAAAGTTTACCATACATTTAAAAAATGAGGATAACAATGCTTTATTAAGTTTAAATTCCTTAGGTTATGATGTTTATTATAAATTATGATATGTATAGAATGGATTCTAGTGTGGATCAAAATTTGAGAATTATTAACATGTATTTTAAATTTTTTAATTATTTCTCTAGATGATAATTAAAATGAACCTTTCATTCGTGGTATCCTAGTATTATTTTGTTATTTTTTGTTTTATTAATGAATTTGTTGTGAAAATATTTATATTTAACATCGGGAATCACACTCCAGATCCAAATGAAATTATAAATATTTTTTTTATCTAACATTGTATTTTGGCCATAGGGACCATAAATTTTATCAAAGTGTGGAATATATTTTTTCAAAATTAATTTAGGTCATTATAGTTATTAGGAATGTATAAAATTTAAAAAATTCCATCAGATATTTCTATACAGAGTATAAAATCCAAAAATTTAATATTTTTGATAACTTGAATTTGATAAAAACTCAGTCTAATTCTTCATACTGGAAGGTGAATGGATTTGTGTCAAAAATTATTTTGTGGATAATAATCTTGAATATGCCATATTGGGTATCAACAATATATTTTCCTGTTACATGATGAGTTATAATAAACATCACTCTAAAATATAATCATTAGGGTGTTTAGGTTGGATAACTCAGATTAATATTATGAATAATTTGGATGGATTTCAATATGATTATTTTAAAGAAACTAATACGACTCATATCTTAGATAACTTATATTGAATAAAAATATTTACATTATGATCGGTGTGTGAAAAATTTATAATGAATTTATTATTGGCTGGAATATAGGTTTCATCATAGAATACAATATATGATTTATAAATCATATTTATATGACAAGTTACTCTAATATTATTCAATATTATTATTATAAGTTTGTTTTCAATTTTTGGATGAAATAATGATCATGAAAATTTATTAGGGGAACTTATATATCTTTTAAACCTAACGATATAGGTATTGAAACAACGTTCAAATTAATGGCTTGGAATCATAATATACAAATAGAATGTATAATATTATATATTAAATAATCTTTCCTCAAAGAGAAACGTATATATCTCTCAATAATGTAAAATAGGAGTTGTGATTATATTTAGATACCCATTATATTTTATATGACTATCTAAAAATTAAAATGTGTGAGGAATTAATTTATTTAATGATGTTGATGGTATGTAACAATGTCAGTTTTTATAATTAATTTTCATTGAATAAAATATTTGATTATAATTTAAATATTTTTTTCTATTTATAAAATGCCATTGATATTGATAACAAAATCAGTCAAACAACACATGATATACGGTAATAACCCATTATTTATTCTAATAACCACATGAAAATAGTATCTCATGAAAATAATTATAAAACATCACAAATTATTATTTAACAAAGATTTTTACAACCATTAAAACTGAAAAAATAAAAAGCAGAAAATATGTAGAAAAATTAGTATCCTTAATACTCAGATTTATTTTAAATCATATTCACAATTGAGTATTAATAATGGATTAATAAATAATATAATTAAGTGTAAAATTATAAGATTATAGTTTTTATTATGATTTACAATCTCGAAACATGGAAAATAGTAAGTGTTTCTTGAGGGTGAACAGATTGAATTAGATTTTCATGACTATAAATTGGAACAAAATCATTCTATTATAAACACCATTATTGGATAAATTTTTATTATAATCATAGTTATAGGATTTATTGTAACTCGATATGCATTTATCTAAAAGGTATACTATTGTTTTTTTAGTAGTACTAAATTTAGAATAACATAATTCCATAATCCGAAATATTTAAATATACATATAATTGTATAATATTTCAATAATATTAATATAAATAAACTATGTATTATTTTTATTTTGATTAATTAATGGTATATTTTCTTTATATTGTTAAATGATAGATAATAATATTAATTTATTTTTAAATTAAATTTTCTTTAAAAAGAATAATTTTCATTATTTGTATTTGGTGATGTTTCATTACCATAAATGTAATATTATTAGATGAAAATTAATTTCACATTTTATATGTTTAAGTAATATTAACCCAATAATTCTTTTAATGAAATACAAATAATTAATTATATACTGAATTAAATTAACATAAATCACATTGTCATTAATGGGTATATTATAAAGTCAAATACATATTTTCCATATTTTTTTTCAAAAAATTAATTTTTATATACAATGATTTTTATTCATTAGAAAATAAATATTTGATGGATAAAATATAATATTGATACAAATAATATATTTATAATAATTTAATTTTAATAAAGAGGAAATACATATAATAATATTTTATATAAAAATTATGTTTCCTAGTAATAAAATTTTTTCATCATATATTATATTTCTAATGAAAATTCTAAATCATTCATATTAAAATCTAAAATTGACCTGACGAGAAAAACATTTTAATGTGGAATTTCATCATTAAAAAATGTTGAATAATTGAGATTTTTTAATAGATAATTTTTATTATAATAATAAAAATTAATTTTTTTACAATTATTAAAAATATTTGGTAATTAAAATTATTAATGATATATATATATTTTTAAAAAAATTAATTGATCATGTATTAATTTAAAGAACATAATAATGCATTTAGAAACATTATGATGGATTTAAAAAAACGTATCTTTAACTTTTATTATCATAGGATATGTTTTATTCGAAAGATTTCATTTCATAATTTTCTATTAATTATGTTATGTTATAGTAAAATTAAGGTTTAGTTTTATTTTAATGACAAATAACTATTATTCTGTCAATAAAAAAATTAACTATAAATAAATCCCAATATTATTAATTTTATAACCTATATAACATTATTTTAATAATAATCTTTTCTCTAAAAATGATATTTTTCTTATTACATTATTTGATGATAAAAATAGTTTTTGTAACATAATGAAATTTTATTTTATAAAATTTATATTATATTGTTAAAAACTAATTAAAATTATATAATAGTATAAATTTTATTATTTTCAGTTAAATATAAATTATTTAGGTAAAAATATTTTACAATGGTAAAAACCAAATATGGTAAAAGTGAAAATCAACTGATTAAAAGAATGGAATAAATGTTTCAAATTTAATGGTCAAGGTATGATAGAAAATACCTCAAACCTCACATGATTACTGTCTATCTTTTCTTTAAATTCCATGTTTGATGAGTGATCTCCTTATATTAATAAGTGATATGTACAATAATTTTATTATATTAACATATGAATGGAGTAACACTCCAATCTATTTACTCACATAATATAATGTATATAATATAATAGAACATTACATGATTCTGAACTCAACCCTATACACATATGATTTTTTGGAAGCCCAAAATTCCAATCTAGGGTGCCATAAGGTGTTACTAAATTGGGAATATACGAACGAATATGTAATTTTTTCAGTAGAGCTCTATTAGTTTTTTTCTACCCCAAAAAATATAATATATTTCTAAATGCATTATAATAATTTTTTTAATGTGAAAATTTATTATATTAATGGAATATTGATTTACTAAATACCTCAAAAACCATTAAAAAAGTCAATGTGTCATGAATAATAAATGAGGAAAAACATATAAATATAGAAAATGTTCAATTTCTCATCACTAACCAATATAGTATACTATAATGATATATTTATCATTTAAATAAAAAATAAATGTAATTTTCATATTATTTATCGAAATTATTTGAAATTATATAAAATATATTAACAAGAAATGATAAATTTTTTTAAACACATTAAATTAACATATGATTCTTGTGTTTTTAATTTGATTACATTTTAGAACAATTATGAGATACTATAATTTTGTATTTAGTAATATTCTTTATAAATAAATTGAAAACCTTATTTTAAGAAAATATTTGAAAACAATTTTTATAATGATTACTACATCAATGATATTTTCCATAACATGAATGAATGTTTCTAATAAACCTATAAAATATATAAAGAATGGTAGTAAATAGTCTTTAAGAAATTATATAGAGAAAAATATTTATACTGTGATAATATTTATTAAATTTAATTTTTTTTCAAGAACTAAGAAACAATCAGTGAAAGAATTATGACCCATGGTAAGGGATCTTCTTGACCATCCACATTACTTTTTTTTCACATTCTCTCTCATTTCCCCAACATATTCAATATTCAACTCCATTAATTGGTCATTATTATATATATTTCATCATTACACATATCACTATTTTTTGTTACTTCATTTTTTGGGGATAAAATAAATTTTATGTTCCTTTAACACATATCAACATTTGGGGATTCTATTTTTTAGAACATCTCAATTTAAAATATCAACTCAAGGAATAAAAAATAATGTAATATCCCTGAAATTAAAAGATTTTTGAAGAATTTATTATATTTTGAAAAACACAAAGGGTTCAATTCTTGTAAAAATAAGAATAAAAATATCATCCACACATTAAACATTCCATTTCATAATTTTCTAAAGAATCACCAATGTCGATAAAATTTATTCTTACATCCAAAATTGTTCGCACGTGTATTTATTCATTAGATATAATTATTTAATATTTATTTTTATATTTAATATATTAATATCCCATAAAGTTTATTTATTTCATCTTTGGGGAAACATTATGATAAATCCTTCAAACATTATTTTATTAATGATTAAAAAACCATCATATAACTCTTCCCATTTCTAGAAAACATATTTATGATTCGATCATTTTAAACATTTTTAAATTGTATTCATAAAAATATTAAGAATTTAAGGAGTCTATTTTAACATCACATTAATTTATTGGGTATCAATCACTTCTCATGAGAAACATTATTTGATTCCTAGGGATTTATCCTAAGTAAAATCTACCACATTTTCAGGGACGTAAGATAAGAATAGTGTTCAGTATGTATTTTTTGATGTTGTTTACTTATTTTATGAAGACCATTAACTTTTGATTTCATTTCCTTATTCCATATTTTAATGATTATGTAAAAAAACCTTGACATTTTTTTTTAATTTTTAAATTGAGATTTCAGCGTCTACTATCATGACTATAAGAAATATTTTATTTCATAATGCTCTTTTTAATAAGATTTTTGTTACCGAAAAATATATTTAAATATATTCTCATATATCCCATGGAAATATTTTGAAAAGTCACCGCTTACTTTGGGATTATGGACAACCATTTCTTATATATCAAATCCCGAGGTTATGGAGATGAGAATAAAATATTAGATGTCTAGAGGAGTGTCATGTGTAGATAAATTAATATAAAAAACTTGAAAACATATAATTTTTTTTACATTGATTGTAACTGTATATAACAAAAAATAAATAATTGGATTATTTTTTTTATTGTTATAAGTAAATGTCATGGATTGAATTTTTTTAGGAATATATATATATATATATGTTTATTATTGTTCAAAATTAATTTTTCAAGTTCTCTTATTATATAATGTTCTATTAGTACTAAACCCATGAGTGTAGATTTTGGTGACATAAAAAATGATGCACTACTATAGTGGTAAAGGGTTCATGGAACATAGGGATCCTTTAATTACTATCATGGGATATGACCTTTTATAAAATTTAATTATTATCCCTTATTCATATAATAAAATAAATTTTAATATAGGAAATTAAATAAATAATGATTTAATGTTAATATATCAAAAGTTTTCATTATTTTTTTGAATTCCCTATATATCTATTGAAAAGTCATATATATATATTTATATTAATCAAAAAATATATTGTTTGTACTAATGAATTATTAGTTGAACATGGAATAAATTATATTGTTTTAATTGAATGATGAAATTTATATGTTAATTCATTACCAGGAAAGATAACTTCACGTTTGATTCTTTATTAATAATTAATAATGTTAAAATATCATTGATGAAGACTACAAGACAATTTATAGTTATGGATTTTAAAAGTACCCGCATAGAAAAAACTAAGAGTAATGTTAATTAATATCATTCCCATAATATAAATTATTTTTATATTATTGTACAGATTAGAGAGGTGTAGTTTGATAATATTTAATAAAAAATATGATGGAAAATTATCTGGACTTGTAATATCTGAAAACAAAATACGTGTCACCTTCATGAATTATCTATATAAGGGTCTTTTGTATTATTCATATAGATCATCATTGTTAATACAATAGTGAATAATAGAGATGTATGGAGGTATTACAAGGAAAATATTGTTGGAAAATAAAATGTTTGTTTTTATAGTTTGAATGTATTTATATTTAGTTTTCTAGGAGGTAAACACCAAACATTAAAAGTATATGGGTATGAAGTAAATTATACCAATACATGTATAAAAACTAGAGAATGTCTCCATGGATTTGATCATTGATTTTTAAAAGAAATTTCAAGGATTAAATATCATTTTAGTTCTTATTTTTCACATAAATTTTTTTATATTTAATTTACAATCAAGAAAAATTTCTCAGTATATCCACATTCAATGAATTATAATGTAAGTGGTAAGGATACATAGAGTACCACTATCAGTTGCATCTAATAGAGATCCAATTATTGAATCAAAGTTGTTGAGAAGTATGAAATTAGAAATTGATATAGATTTTAACATCAACATAAATTATCATCATTGTTATGTGGTTAAATATGAAAATAAATTTTAATCTATTGATGAATTTTATTATAATTTTCAATATATTTTATTAGATATTGGGATTGAAATCATCATATTGTTGTGTTTTTATATACTATTACATGGCTATCAATAGTTAAAATTAAAACATATGTATATTTATAAGGGAATATATGTAGAAATATTATAAACTATGATGATATTAGAGGCAAAGTTGTTACCAGTTTATATTTTTCATAAATAGATAAATAATGCTGAAATAATATGTTATATTTCCAAGAAAGACAATGTTGAAAAATAAGTTATGTTGTAAATTATCATTGAAATATAAATATTGAGGTTTGTGAATATTTATTCATTAAAATTTCCACTTATAATGTGGTAATGATATTATTTAAAAATGAACGATGATCCCCTTATACAATATTCACACTATAATTCATTATTACATGGGATTTGTGGCTTTT
The DNA here is from genome assembly GCA_963277665.1 of Viscum album. NCBI lineage: Eukaryota > Viridiplantae > Streptophyta > Magnoliopsida > Santalales > Viscaceae > Viscum > Viscum album. Next base: position 1,614,279,145 of record OY728137.1, on the reverse strand, counting down.
GAGTTAACAATCGGGGAAAGCTAATCTTATTTGAATGGAGTATCCCATTAATAACTATTAATGAGATATATACTATATCCATTAGAAGTATTTAACTCATATTCTATATAATTATAATATTGGTTATCAAATGGAGAGTGCCTACTAATGAACTTGGTTTATATGGAAAAACTATTGTGAAACATTTACAATCACTCAATAAAAAATATATTGTGAAATCATTAGTTTAAGAAAGTAAAGTGGGAACATGGAGATATAAATATTATGTATTTCACATATTTTGATAAATATTTATAATATTATTTTGTGTGTAAATTTTTATGGGGTGATGTAAGAAACTAAATTTCTATTTTTAAATCATAGTAAATGTTTTCAAAGCATGAATTACCAAAAATAATGAACCAATGTCTAGATAAATAAACTACATTAAAGAAAAATATTATAATATAATAAATATATATTAAATATGATCATTTATATTTTATGAAGAATCAATCCATAATGGATTAAAATACCTAGAGTAACAAATACTATTTTTTATTGTTTCTGTTAATGATCTGCTACCCAATTGGGACTATAGAAAAAATAAAAAATAATATTAATATGATATATGTATTTATATAAGGAACAAATAATTTTTATGAAGTAAATAATGAAATATATATGATGAAATATTTTTTTTATTTATATGGTCATTTTTTATATGTTCACAAGACATATGTGGTTGTTTGGATCAAATGGCCATTTGAATTTTTAACACATTATGTATATAATATAAAATTACATAATATAGATAAAGACATTTTGTTATTGGATAAATTTATTCAGATAGAACACCATCCAAAATAAAATATACATTAAATTTTTATGTATGAATTCTATTAATTAAAATAAAAAATTTATTCAAAATATAGAACTAATTAAATATTAATGTATAAGTATTCATTTTTAAGATAATTTTTGTTGAGTTTAATAATTATGTGGAACGTTTTTTTATCTTGGAATGTAAAAATTTGGACATTAATTATTGTGTAATGAGATGAATTGTGTTTTGGAAAAGTTCAATGTTATAGATATCACCATGAGATCCATTCGAGAAAAATAGCAATGATTGATTAAAAAGGATTCATGTCTCACACATAACTCATATGTGATAGTTTTAAGGTATTTCCTTATAGAATATTTTATGAAATGAACAAGTAAATTTATTTATTATTATTATAATAAAATTATTTATTTAATGAATTAAGTTATAATAAATTTATAAAAAACCTGAAATGAATAGTAATATTAAATAAATAAGAACTATATCAATTAAATCAATTATATTAGAAATAAATCATTTTCCTATCTTTCATGTTAATGAATTTCTATCCATAAAATATTATTAAATATAATATATTATTATTTAATTAAAAATTATTTGTTTTATAGATATAAATAGAAAATTATTTTAATTTTTAAATATTTTTTATAATTCATTTTTTAATCCATTATATATTTTTATTGATAATTGATCATACTATAAGAATTTTTTTAATATATAATCTAATATTTTAACATTCTATAAATTATTAGAAAATGAAATTATAAAATAATTAGAAAACAAAATGATTAAAAAAACTTTTTGTTAATTTTTTTAATATATGTTTTATGTTTTAATTTAAAATAAAAATAAAAAATATTTTCATTCTTACTAGAAAGAAATATGGAAAATATTTTAAATCCTTATAAATAATTTTCATTGGAAGTATCATGTTATATTATTAGAAAACAAAATATTTAAAAATTTATATAATTGAACACTGTAAAAAAAGTTATAGATAATTAAAATAATGTGGATCAATTTTTTGATTATTAATTTAATTAAAAGAAAATATATATGGCCATTGATAGGAGTTTAAATCATCACAATAATTCCCAAAAACATTTCATTACGTGACATGGCAATATCTCATGTGATTCAATCATTAGCCTTCACCTAACTAAATATTCCTATGAAATACTACTCATTTAGTCCTACAAATGATCATTATTTCAATGACACAAACACAATTATTTTTATTTTTTTATCTCCATTCACATTAAAATTCTCTCTCATAGTTTTAAAATACATTTTTTACCTTAGTAAAAAATAGTCTTATTATGATCATTATTTTTAGAGTCGATTTTTGGAGATATAGGGACTTAATAATTTTAATATTGATTTATTGTTCATAATTTTCATTTTCCTTATTATCTTCACATTTAAATCACTCTTATATAACATTAAATTCATATATTATAAAAATTAGTAATATTAATTTAATGTTATATTAGCTCCAAAAATTTATAATACCACTCATTCAATCATTTTAGCAGTTTCATATGTGGATTGATTTTACAATCTATTTGAGTCACTCTATAAGACATCATATGTGAATAATTAATAAGTAGTTATTGGATAAACCGAGAAATTTTAAAATGAAAACAATGTTTGATATAATATTTGATATCCATTAATTTTCCAAACCAGATAATGAAATATTATTATTTAAATATTACTAATACAATAAAGACATTAAATTATCCATTAAGAATATGATCATCTAATATATAATATAACCATATAGTTCATACTCTATAAAAAAGAATTTATAAATTCATTACGTATAACCTCTTAATTTATAGTACTGTAAATATAATTTTCAAAAATATGTTTTCAATGAGAAATTTATTTTCCTGAGAAAATATTATAATTATTTTAATGAAGTTTTAAAAATTTATTTCTATAAGAATTATATTATAATTGAAATAATCATTTAAAATATATATTAGAGCTTTTTTGTTTTTTATGTATCTGTTTTCTTATGAATATTTATTAATACATATTTTTTTAAATTGTTTTTTTTTGTTTCATCATTTAATAATAAGCTTTGTTATAAATGTTATTAAAAATTAAATTAATTATCTACTATTTCAAATATCAAAATATGTAAATTGGAATTAAATTTGTTTTTTAATTTAGAATAATTATATTATAATAAATAAAAATAATGTATTAAAAACATATTTTCATTTCATTGTTTGTTTTATACATAAATTTATTTCTCCATCTTATTGAAATAAAATATTTAAATGTTAATTATTTATTAGAATCAAGATTTCCAATAATTTTAAAGAGTTATTTTCTAATTTTTCACATAATGATTATTAACCATATTAAATAATTGTCACAAAATTATGGGAAAATATTGTAATTAAATTTAAATATAAGATGATATTTACTAAAAAATGACAATAATAGGTATCTTTGTCATATTTAAAGAGTGTAGATAATCCATGTATCTGCATGTTTAGAAAATATGATAAATTTGTTCCATATTTATTTGATACAAACCTTTCAATTTTTTTGGGGTTTATTCCTCTTATGAAAAATGCTCAGATATAGGATCCCATTATTAGGGCCAATCAGAATTGAAAAAGGGTATGTTTTACCAGAGTATCAAAATGAATGGGGGAAATAAAACTATATAAAAGAAAATTTTTCCACTGATGAAGTCTCCCCATTTTCAGTGCTTTATATGAAACACTAATAATGTTATTCATTATCATAACTAATTATTGATTTTATAAAAATAACATGGTAGCCTTGTTGGGACCACATTTTGTAAAATGTTATATATTTTTGCCAATAGTATCCAATGAAGATTAAAATGATGATGAGATGATGAAAAAATCCAAAGTAATTGAGAGTGAAATGTCAAAAAAAAATTAGAACTGGTATTATGTGAAAAATATATGTATTAAATGTGATTCATTATATACAATTATGAAACCATCATATAGAGTGTTGAAGGGCTTGAAGTTATATATTGATCGTACAACATAACATTATTCAAGGAGACCATGCAAGAGAATACCTAAAGAAAAAATCATCAGTGCATAAGGGATCGTATTGATATTTGATGATTTAAAAATTATCACACAAAGCTAAGAGGATGATTCCATTTTTATTCATCATTGATGGGAAAGATTGATGTTACTAGAAGATAGAGAAGTTGCAGTACATTCCATGGAGATTATGATGATGCAGAAACTGATCATTCAATGAGTTTATATCAGGTTGGATGGAGTACATGATTAAATCCACTAACTGATGAAGAAGTTAGATGTCAATGAAGAAGTATGGGTGTTCTTTCTGAAGAAAATATTTATTGTGGTGTTGTTTCCCAGTGTTCTCTAAATATATGGCCTCCAATTCCGGATTCTGTTTTTCAAAATTGAAGGATTACTACATTAGAGTGAATGAGATGAAAAATAGCGAATGAAATATGAAATGGAAGAAAACCACATACCTTAGAACATGGACCACATTCCATGTTTTGAGAATGATTCGTGGCAGTGTAACTGGAAAATGAAATGATATGCCGAGCGGTGTGAAAAACCTAAAAATGTTTGTAGTGACTGTACGCTGGGAAGGCGTATGGTATGTGGGAAGTAATTAGTTATCCATAAAAGGAGTTTTGGCATATATAATGGGTGTATTTTGGAAGAATAGATACAGTATATAGACTAGAAGACCCTTGGTAAGTTCTAATGGTTCACAGTTCGCTGGAGGGTTGTAGTATACAGTGGTGGCATACTATATTCAAATGGAGTTCAATATACAGTGTAGTTTGTCCAACATAGAATATTTGGCTTAAATGGATTATAAAAATTTGTGGATTTATTTACCTATATAATGAGTGATAATCCCATCATTAAAATAGAGAAAATTGAATAAAAAATATATTTCCACTATTTAAGAACATGGCTATGTTCGATTGTGGTGCACATGACAGATTCTTCATTGGATGAAGTAGTATGCGAAAGACATATGTTTTCACTAAATAGGAATATGTAGTCTGCAGAAGATATTTTTCATAAGAAGGGGAGGTTTGCAAGAGATTAAAGAATTTTCATATTTTTATGAAGAAGCTCGTGAAATGAAGAAACAATATGCTAAGGTGGTACACATATATAGCATCCCTCCTTTTTATCACATAAACTATCATTACATTTTATAAAACCGAGGATCATTAAGTTTTAGTGTCTTGGAAACCCGGAACTTAATACATGAAACAAAAAAACATTCTTCTTAAACACTTTAAAGGCTTATCTTTATGTTCATCCTAGGTTCATTACTGTATCTCATAACTTGGGGACATACATCAAAAGAAAGGGTGAGCAGAAGGCCCAGTAAGGGAAACAAGGGGAAACATTTAACATGTGAACTTGATATACAACAACAATGTCATGAAAAGAACTTTAAGGAATGAGAAAGAAATCATGTGGCATATCATAATAAAAATAACATTTTTCATAACTTGAAGATGTGGCTACATAATTTAACATAGACAATAATGAACATATCACCAAGGTCCATCCCCAAGGTGTCATTTGAAAATTACCAATGTTATTCACCAAGGTATCGTGAAAATTGTAATCTCTAGTGGTTACATCATTACCCAATGCATTAGAGCACTATCAGGGCACACCCTTAAATTTGCCTTTATTATCATGTGAGACACATATATCATCATAAAATATTTCATAAATAACCCATATAGCATAAAATAAATGGGTTTCATTTCATAATCACAACGTTTTAAAAACTGCTTTAAAGACATGGTCTTTATTGTCACTTTAAAACCCACGGAAGGGGAGAGCAGGTATCATGTATGTAAATACCAGAATTTAAAATAGAACATTTTGATATATATGTGAATAACCCTGTAGAAATATGTTCTTTGATTATTCACTTTATAGCAAAAAATAATTTTGAGAAAAGAGAGAGGCATTTTGAGACGAAAAATGTGCAGCATAACAGCTATGTTTCGGGGTTTTAGAGAACATTTAAAAGAGAGGGGACATGGGTCACCCACTCATAAATGATCCATAAAAAAGTATAGAGGCAGAATATAAAGTATTTATGAGCATGGTAATGAAATCTGAATGATATACCTTATGAAACGAAGAACTTGAAAGGAAGAAAAAAAATAAGATTTCTCTTATAAAAATGCGACAGCATAACGACGCCACTTAAACATCAACAAAAATGAATTGATGAGATCGAAAAGGGTATATCATAATATGAAAATAAATGATAATTATTATAGATATAGATATCATACCCCATAATAAATTAACTTGAAAGACTTTACAAGAAAATAGAACTTGAGAATGAAAGGGTGAAAGAATCCCTTAAAAATTCGGCAGCCTAACGACATCACTTAAACTTCAACAAATATGAATTGATGAGATAAAATATTGTCTCTAATCATAAGAACATAAAAGTTCAGTATGATAGATATAGATATCATACACCAACATAATAAAAAGGAACTTTTAAGACATGACATGTAATTAGGACTTTGAAAAATGAGAAGGGTGAAAGAACCACTTAAAAATTCGGCAGCCTAACGACGCCACTTAAAACATTAAAATACTGAATTGAATACATCAAATGGGGTCTCTCATAATATGATCATAAAAGATCAATATGATAAATATAGATATCATACCCCAACATAATAAAAAGGAACTTGAAAGACATGACATTAATGTAGAACTTTTAAAAAAATGAGAAAAGTGAACGAATCCCTTGAAAATTCGGCAGCATAACGGCGCCACATAAACGTTCTTAAACGGAAATGATGAGAGTAAGAGGGGGTCTCTCATCATATGAACATAAAAAGGACAGTATAATTAATATAAAAGAACCTCCTCCAACATAAGAACATGGGGCATAAAACAATGACATAAAAGAGGTCACTTGAAAAGAAAGAGAGGGGTCAGATCCCTTACCTTAAAACGTATCTCTTAAAACTCAAAGGTTGGGAACATGAGGGCTTGGGGGAACCTTGGGAGGACTCATTGGTAGGTAAGGAGACCAGAACATCGTTGAGGATGGTTTTGGAGTCGAAAATATGAGAGGAGGGCTTGGTATTTATAGGGAAATTGAGGGGACAAGGCATTAATGGCCAAGGGACACCTCAAAAGTGGTTTTCTCAAAAGCATGGGCCCTCCAATGGTACTTCCCATAGAGTTAGTCCACATGGGGACCCCCACACAATAATCCATCCTTTTTAGTCGAAATATTTTAAAATATCTCATGACATCATCATGACACAGTTATGATGTCATTAAACATACCGAAACACTAAAACTGTATTTATACTATTCGCTAAAAAATCAACTTTTCAGAAAAATCCCAAAATTTCACCTTAACCAAATATCAATGCTCTTATTTAAAAAATGCACTCCATTTTATAAAAATAATTTTCTAATTATTATTAATTTATTTCTTAAATAAATACACTATTCACCGAAAATTCATTTTTTTAGAAAAATCCCCAAAAATTACCTTAACATAATATCGATGCTCTGAGTTCGATAATGAAATCCATTTTATAAAAATAATTTTCTAAATATTTTTAATTTAATTTTTAATTAAAAAAACAATATTCACCCGAATAAACTAATACTTGAATAATAATTTATGAAACCGTTTTTTAACCATTGTATTGAATCACTGTACTTAATCAAGGTGCCTAGATTATATTAATACTTTCTTTAAGTGAGATTAATAATCCATTTGGTCACATTACTAATCCTAAGCATAAAATCACTATTCATAATGTACTATTCATCAAAAATTAAGTTGATCTTATTAGACTCTAAATTTCATACTGAACATATTTGCAGAAGACTATTTTTTGAAAATCATTACACATTTTTTTATTTAAGGTTTAAATAAACATTTTTAAATATCCATTCTCTAAAATTCATCAAAAATATGCATACTATATTTATCCGGCCATTTGAAAATTAATAATCTTCATCATAAGAAGAAATCCTAGTTTTTATTTAAAACAAAGGATTACACAAGGCAGTTACGGTCTCCTTACATAGCCCCTTATCACACCATCATAGGACCTAATTTTAAGGTGTGCTAAGGTGAGAGAATCTGAGGGAGGCTCGGCCAACATCGCACGAGTAGTAATTTCTACCAATTTGAACTTCTCGCGAAGGCGATCCTGTTCTAGCTTCACACGATGAAGTTCAGCTTGGGATTGGTCCAGAGCAAAGCCCACTGGTGATACCTCCTTCCCATGTTCTGTTAGGTGGGCATCGATCGGTCCAAGACTACTGGGTGAGGCCATCAAATCTTCTTTCCATATTATATAACCATGATTGCTTGTATTTAGAGAAAATAGTCAAAATGTTTAGTTTCCAGTGGTCATATTGACCAATGTTCAAATAATAGTAAAAAACCAACAGTATCATTTTAATTATACTCATGTTATCAAATGAAACATTTTTGTTGAGTATAAAAAAAATAACACATAAAATTAGGAAAGAAGATTTATTTAAAATTTTGGGTTGTTACAATCTTCCCCCCTTAAGAAATTGCGTCCTGGAAATTTTTAAAACTGGGTTTTGAAATTTCATTGAATGTCCCACATCGGAAAAGGAGTCAGTAAAACTATTACATTAAAATAAAGAAATGGATGTACAAAGGTCACCCGAGTTAAACTACACTAGGATTCCGTGTAGGAAAACATGGACATGGAGGAGAAAACAAAGGGTCAAGTTCTGAAGGAGAGTGATAGAGAACATGATTAAGAGAATGTTAACCATAAGAAATTCCCAAACTTATGATGTTTGTAAATGGTCTTTGATTACCTAGTAGGAAATGTAAACCAACAACATTTTTGTTTTACGTTTCTTTTCATAATTTTGAGGAATTCATTTATTACATAGAACAAAAACATAAGAAAATATACCTTCCTTCAGGTAGAGTTTCATCCTTTAATAAGTCTTTACCCAAAATATTCTTTTCTCCAAACAATGAGCATTTAAAAACACTTGGTCTCATCAAAACACAAGAATAATCTTCTAGAGAATCACATAATCCACAAAAGATTAACCATCTATTTCATCTGTCTTTAAACATTATCCCAAAAACATAAAGGGTTATGTAAAACAACTCTTCAAAAAGAAATAGTCCTATAGGAATGGAAACTACTTTTAAATCTTCAAAGTTCTATGGTACTACCCAAAGTTCATCATAGACCATTCCGTAAATAACTGTCCTTAAAAATACTCAAAATAAACCAAACTAAGATTTAAACCCAAATACAGGAAGGATTTGATAACATAGTCTTCCATGGTAAACATTATCATTCTTCTCCAAACAACATCAACCACTCCTAACATCTTATAACAAAAGTAACTATCCTAAACATATTTACCCCAAGATAGGTTAATCATTTCCATAGGTAACCTAAATTACTATAAGTCCACCTTAAAGTCATCGACTCCTCAAAATATAAGTCAACCTTACTCCTCAATGAAAATATCGTAGTAATCTATTTACCTCGATCATATAGGGTCCCCAAAATAGTGAACGTCTTCCAAAATAATAATCATCTTTTAATCCCCTAATCATCTATGTCATATTAATACGACAATCATCACATTTCCTATCACATTGGTTGTTGGGACATGTTCTTCCATTTCCCACCATTAACTAAGAAGATAAAGTATAATTAGGGGCTTAAATACTTCACCAATAATCATGAAAAGGAAACTTTAAGTATAAAAGGATAAAATTGTAGAATAAAAGTATATCCTAACTTGCGATCCCCTAGGTTCCAATCTAGGCTATCCATGATCATATATTCTTATGTGAATCTTTATTTTATTTTATCTTTGTTCCTTTAATAATGGTTCATACTAAGCATATGAATTTACCAAAGCATTTCCCCTGGAAGTTTCGTAACCAAGAGTGCAGCAAGGCCCGCTGTCGTGTACCAGTTCCCATTTGAGTGTAGCTCAATGTGGTGTTTTCGGGTTTTACCCCTATGTACATATGTTCCAGAGCCACCTCTACCTGCTCGTATCCAGACAGGGATGTATTTTCTTGGCAACCCCTTACTCAATACTCACCAAAATACCAGGAAGATTTCCCATATTTAAAATTTTCTATAGGGTTATTTCTAATGTTTTCATATCCTAATTTAGAAAAATAACTAAACCATCCTTTGATACCAACTATAGCATCCCACCTTTTTATCACATAAACTTTCATTACATTTTACAAAATCGAGGATCTTTAAGGATTAGTGTCTTGGAAACCAGGAACTTAATACATGAAACAAAAAATCATTCTTCTTAAACACTTGAAAGGATTCTCCATATGTTCATCCTAGGTTCATTACTACATCTCATAACCTGGGGACATACATCAAAAGAAAGGATGAGCAGAAGGCCCAGTAAAGTAAACAAGGGGAAACATTTAACATGTGAACTTGAGATACATCAACAATGTCATGAAAAGAACTTTAAGGCATGAGAAAGAAATAATGTGGCATATCATAATAAAAATAACATTTTTCATAACTTGAAGATGTGTCTACATCATTTAACATAGACAACAATGAACATATCACCAAGGTCTATCCCCAAGGTGTCATTTGAAAATTACCAAGGTTATTAACCAAGGGATCGTGAAAATTGTAATCTCTAGTGGTTACGTCATTACCCAAATGCATTAGAGCGCTATCAGGGCGTAACCTTAAATTTTCCTTTATTATCATGTGAGACACATATATAATCATAAAATATTTCATAAATAACCCATATAGCATAAAATAAATGGGTTTCATTTCATAATCATAACGTTTTAAAAACTTCTTTAAAGACATGATCTTTATTGTCACTTTAAAACCCACGGAAGGGGAGAGCGGGTCTCACGTATGCAAATACCAGAATTTAAAATAGAAAATTTTGATATATATGTGAATACCCCTGTATAAATATGTTATTTGATTATTCACTTTATTGCATAAAATAATTTTGAGAAAAGAGAGAGGCATTTTGAGACAAAAATTCTGCAGCATAACAGCTATGTTTCGGGGTATTAGAGAACATTGAAAAGAGAGGGGACGTGGGTCACCCAGTAATAAATGATCCATAAAACAGTATAGGGACAGAATATAAAGTATTTAATATCATGGTAATGAAATCTTAATGATATATCATATGAAACGAAGAACTTGAAAGGAAGACAAAAAAAATAATATTTCCCTTATAAAAATTTGGCAGCCTAATAACGCCACTTAAACTTCAACAAAAATGAATTGACGAGATCAAAAAGGGTATCTCATAAAATGAACATAAATGATAAGTATGATAGATATAGATATCATACCCCAAAATAAATTAACCTGAATTACTTTACAAGAAAATATAACTTGAGAATGAGAAGGGTGAAAGAATCCCTTAAAAATTCGGCAGCCTAACGACGTCACTTAAACTTCAACAAAAATGAATTGATGAGATCAAATAGGGTATCTCATCATAAGAAAATAAAAGATTAGTATGATAGAAATAGAGATCATACCCCAACATAATAAAAAGTAACTTTCAAGACTTGACATGGAATTAGAACATTGAAAAATGAGAAGGGTGAAAGAACCACTTAAAAATTCGGCAGCCTAACGGCGCCACTTAAAACGTCAAAATACTAAATTGAAGAGATAAAATGGGGTATCCCATCATATGATCATAAAAGAGAAATATGATAAATATATATATCATTCCCCAACATAATAAAATGGAACTTTAAAGACTTGACATTAAAGTATAACTTTGAAAAAATGAGAAAGGTGAACGAATCCCTTGAAAATTCGGCAGCATAACGGCGCCACTTAAACGTTCTTAAATGGAAATGATGAGAGTAAGAGGGGGACTCTCATCATATGAACATAAAAATGACATTATAATGAATATAAAAGAACCTCCTCTACCATAATAAAATGGGGCATAAAAGAATGACATAAATGAGATCACTTGAAAAGAAAGAGAGGGGTCAGATCCCTTACCTTAAAATGTAACTCTTAAAACTCAAAGGTTGGGACCTTGAGGGCTTGGGGGAACCTTGGGAGGACTCATTGGGAGGTAAGGAGACCAGAAATTCTTTGAGGATGGTTTTGGAGTCTAAAATATGAGAGGAGGGCTTGGTATTTATAGGGAAAGTGAGGGGACAATGCATTAATGGCCAAGGGACACCTCAAAAGTGGTTTTCTAAAAAGCATGGGCCCTCCCATGGTACTTTCCATAGAGTTAGGACACATGGGGACCCCCACACAATAATTCATCCTCTTTAGTCGAACATCCTTTAAAATATCTAATGACATCATCATGACACAGTTATGATGTCATTAAACATACCGAAACCCTAAAACTGTATTTTTACTATTTGCTGAAAATTCAACTTTCTCAGAAAAATCTCAAAATTTCACCTTAACCAAATATTAATGCTCTGATTTCAAAAATTAACTCCATTTTATATAAATAGTTTTATAAATATTTTTAATTTAATTTTTAAATAAATACACTATTCACCGAAAATTCACTTTTTTAGAAAAATCCCCAAAAATTACCTTAACATAATATCGATGCTCTGAGTTCAAAAATGAAATCCATTTTATAAAAATAATTTTCTAAATATTTTTAATTTAATTTTTAATTAAAAAAAAACTATTCACCCGAAAAAACTAATACTTGAATAATAATTTATGAAACTGTTTTCTAACCATTTTATTGAAACAAATTACTTAATCAAGGTGCCTAGATTATATTAATACTTTCTTTATGTATGATTACTAAATAATTTGGTCACATTACTAATCCTAAGCATAAAATCACTATTTATAATTTACTATTCATCAAAAATTAAAGTGATCTTATTAGACTCTAAATTTCATACTGAACATATTTGCAGAATACCATTTTTTGAAAATCATTACACATTTTTATTTATTTATGGTTTACATAAACATTTTTAAAATATCCTTTCTCTAAAATTCATCCAAAATATGCATACGATATTTATCCGGACATTTGAAAATTCATAAACTTCATCATAAGAAGAAATCCAAGTTTTTATTTAGAACAATGGATTACACAATGTAGTTACGGTCTCCTTACATATCCCCTTATCACACCAGCATAGGACCTAATTTTGAGGTGTGCTACGGTTAGAGAATCCGAGGGAGGCTCGGCCAACATCGCACGAGTAGTAATTTCTATCAGTTTGGACTTGTCGCGAAGGCGATACCGTTCTAGCTTCACACTATGAATTTCAGCTTGGGTTTGGTCCATAGCAAAGCCCAGTGGTGCTACCTCCTTCCCAAGTTCTGTTAGGTGGGCTTCGAGCGGTCCAAGAGTACTAGGTGAGGCCATTGAATCTTCTTTCTATATTAATTAACAAAGATTACTTGTATTTAGAGACAATAGTCAAAACGTTTAGTTTCCAGCGGTCATATTGACCAATGGTCAAATAACAGTCAAAACCCAACAGTCTCATTTTAATTATACTCATGTTATCAAATGAAACATTTTTTTTGAGTATAAAAAAAATAACACATAAAATTAGGAAACAATATTTATTTAAAATTTCGGGTCGTTACAACATAGACACTACGTGAAGGCGATAAGCGAAGGTAGTTTGTGAGGGTGTTAATCAATGTAAACATGCAGCGGTGGTATGCGAAGGTGGTAGAAAGTGGTGGCATGAGTGGTGTGCAGAAGAGAGGTGATGCCCCGATCATGCACGATATGTGGAGGGGATAATTTAAATAAAGTAGGGGCTCTGTACGGAGTAGGTGTAGTTTAGAGAATAGGCATGGTGAATGGAAAATGTGCGATAAATGGAACATGGGCGGTAAGAAAAGTAGCTGTATTATGAGGAGAAGGCGCAATACGCAAGTAAGCGATAGACCATAGAATCTGATACTATCTACAGAAGTAGAAATTTCATAATTGGAGAATGTGATTCATGATAAATGAAGAAATTTTTTTAGTGAATTAAGTAATTTTTCTAAAATAAAAAAGTGAATATAAAATATATAAATTAATGAAATCAAAGAAATCAGTGTATCGTGCTAAATAGATACAAATACTTTTGTCTAATGTTTTTTAAATGATATTCATGTTGATAAACAATGTGAATAACTCTCCATGGCATTGGGCCAGGGGAAGTCCATGGAAGTGATCAAAGGGATGCAATGAGCTATCCGTAAACCACAGTAATGGTAGTGTTCAATGGATAGAGTAATTGGGCCTGAACCTTTTTCATCCACCACCATTGAATATTAGTGGAATTTGGTATGACTGAAAACATTTCAGTGTATGTTCCTTGGACGTAAAACATAGTTGTGAAACATGTAAAACATCTTATTTTTTCCTTCTACATGTGAATTTTTTAATTAATACATATATCCATCATACATGTTTAATATGTTCATACAAATTTGGTATGAAGACCCTATAAGAAGCAAAAAAAATGAAACCCTGATTCACCCCCCTTATGGTGGTCTAGGGTCCTTTAATTGGTATCAGAGGAAAAAGGTTTATAACATACGGATACTCTTTAGTAATTCTATTCAAAAGAAGATTTGAGTTTTCATTCATGAGAAAAAAAAATGAAGTGATGTGTTGATGATAGTTTTGTTTTTTCTAAGATGAAGTCTATACCCAAAATGACCAATATGGAATGTAAAAATAAAGAGATGAAATATTTGAAAAAGTCCCTCTTATATAAGAATAGTTTGTATCTTGTTTTCTATTCTATTTAAAAAATGATGATGTTTCAGTCCTATAATGAAAAGCGTATGTAGATTGGGATGTATGTGTTTTCACAAATGATCAATATTCAGCCTTAGATGAAACTGATAGACTACAAAAATAACGTTTTATATCTCCAAAGATAGATTCATCTGTATTTATAGAGTATATCAATGTTTTTTGGAGTAAATAACCCAGCTATGAAAAGAAAAAGAATATTTACAGGAAGGTTTGGAAAAGAAATGATCAGAATGCTATAAGCTCTCCAGATATATTGAATCCATTGAAGAAACAAGGATGAAACATTAAATAAATATATAAAAAAGAATCAAATAATTTGAATAGGAAGAGATATTCATAAAATCTTTCGAAGAAAAATTTCAATGTACATGAAGGGAAATTGATAGATTGCAGATATGTCGCTGGTCTACAATTAGAAGGTATATCCATGCTGATTATTGAAATTTTTTTATTTATTGAGAATAAAATGGTGGTTCATAAGGAAGAATTTGTTTGAATTAAGATGTCTTGTGATGATATAATTACTATGATTGAAGATATGAAGGTCATTTTAAATAGTAAATTTCTATAATTGGTTTCTCAGTTGACCAATATTGAGAGGACCCATATAGTGAATTCAAAAAATAAAGAAATAGTTGTGGCTGGTACCTGATTCCCACTGGAAAATTCTACAATCAAATGAATTCCAACATTTTATATTAAGATCATGACTTCACTCATGGATCTATTATAAGAAGCATTGAAATTAAATCCACCATCAATACCAACATGTAATATTGTTTCTAAATATGTTTCAACAAAAAGTATTGGATGAAAAAAAATTCAAAACATGTTTGGATGAGGAATTTTGAGGAGAAACATACCACAATGGCTAGGGTGGATAGGGAGAATAATGTAAAAGATGGATCCCATGTTAGAGAAAACCACATTAAGAAGAATTCCCAACAACCTTTTAAAGAAGATATCCAAAAGACCTGATTTTCTGTTAAATGTTGGATCTACAATAGATTTGGGCATTGTGCACTGGATTTTTGATAGAATACATTAAATGAAAAATAACAAAGAGATCCTATATCCTAGGGACGAATGTCACAGAAGAAGAAGAATTTTCCGCATGTCAAGAAGAATATGTTTAACCCGACAACATTTGGTGTGCTTGATAACATCTATAATGTATTTAATGCTAGTGGTCACAAGGTTGGTACATGGCCATCTCAACAAGAATTCATTGTTGATATGAAAATACAACATCTAATGTTGACTACATATGATGCATCTACTTATGGAATAAATCAGAAGAAGATTGTGAACACATATTTCCAAAAGAAGTCCTCATGTAGGGAATCTGGGAAATCCATTGATTTTAGATCTATGATTTAAAAATGAAATTCATCCAAAAGATAAACCAAGAGAGATGACACTCATATGAACCCATGTGGATGATCCACAACTACTTCATCAGTTCCAAATGAAATGTTGGTAATTTGGAAAGAAGGCATCAAAAGTCTAAAGAATCAGGATGGTGAAATGTCAAATACTAGTGACAAAGGAAAATGAAAACATTTACATGATGAAGATAAAGTACACGAGAGACTAAAATACAAAATAAAAACATATGGAAAAAAAGATATTTGTGAGATATGTATGAAATTTGGTTACATTGATAAATGTATGATAACCATAATATGAGAGAAAGAATAATTCCTTAAAATGAGTAGTAAGGTATCATACATGATGGATTTTAAGAATAACAAATCTACTAAAAAATAAAAAGAAAATATGACTACATTGATTTCACATAAACATGGATGAGAAAATATATTTAGAAGTTTGAACATGAAGGTTGTTAAAGATAATTCATCGTGGTTGAGAAAAACATCTCAACATTCCTAGTCACATTAAAAAAGAATGGTGTAACCACCTTATTCCCTTAATAATTTTTATATAGTACTAACAATAAATGACATTTTAAGGTGATGCATTCTCCCAAAGGGAGAACTTGAAATATAGTGAATGTTGTCAACTATTGATTACTATGATAAAGTCGTTTTCATTATTGGAAGATTATGTAATTGATTTTCAAATATGAAAATGATGATTGATACCCCATGATTAAGATGATGAAGTGTGGTTCCATTGCGAGGGAGACTAATGAAGAAGCTTCCAAAATTATTATTTCAATCAGTATCTAATTCAGTTGATATTATGCTCAATTACTCTATAAATTTCATGAATTAAATTTCTTTTGAAAAGGTAGGTAATTTATCAATCTCTCATCCTTGGTTAGTCATAATAAAGATCATAATTTAAAGGTGGAGTAACTAAATTAATCAGTGACATAAGAATAATGGAAATTCCGCGAGGCCATTTATCCTCCAAACTACACAACAATTTTTTATTTGTTTGTTTATGTGAGTGTCATAGTTTTAGGTTGATTATTCCTTATCACATTAAATATATTTAACTTGAAATGAAATTGGATGACTCTTGAAGATAAACTACATGATTCCTCATCACATGAGGTGTAATTATCAATGAATAATGGACAGTTGTCTAAATAATATCCTCTTGTTTTCTACATCAATAATTTCTCAAGTGGACATAGAGTGATATGATTTCTGGAACATTGCAAAAAAAAAGTAATGATAGCCTTTTCCACATGAACATTGTCTTTATTTTAAATAAGGGGGGGGTACAAAGTGAATTGAATGTTTTAAAAGTGATTGATAATGAAAAAAACATGAGAGAGAATATTCACATATAGATATTGACACATTCATTTCTAGAGAATTTAAGAAATTGATAAGAAATACAATGGGGGATATTGATGGGATAACATTATATATAAGGTTTTACTTTTTGTTAACAATTACCAATTTAATAAAAAATGAATATGAAGATGGTGATGAACTACAAAGCTATTGAGAGTTGAAATTCAGACGATCATTGAACTGATCATAAGTTCAAAATAAATGTATCAATCTTGATACATTGTATAAAACAATTAAACCATCATTAAATGTGTTGAAGGGATTCAATTTATAAATTGATCATGAAACATACCACTATACAAATAGACCTTGCAAGAGACTACATGATTAAACTTGCATCATTGTATAAGGGATCATGTAGAGATTTGAAATTTTAGGAATTATTATACAAAGCTGAGTGGATGATGTCAGTCATATTCAGTGCTGACTGAAATGAATGAAGTTGTTGGAAGATAGATAAGTGGCAGTTCATATACTAGAGATTATGATGACACTAAAACTGATCATTCAATGAGTATATATCATAGTGAAATGGGTTCGTGATGAAATTTAATGAATCGTGAAGAAGACATATGATATTGATGAAGCATGAGTGTACTTTCCGAAGTTGATATTTACGGTGGTGTCATTTTCTACCGTTTTCCAAATTTTTAGACCTCCAAAGTGGGATTTTGTTTTCAAAAATTGACGCTTTACTGCATAGAAGTGAACGAGATGGGGAACGATGAAGGGAATTGGCGGTGGATGCAAACTGCATACCTTAGAATAATGTTTGCATACCATGTTCAGGGAATGTTTCACAGACGAATTCCTGGAAGAAGAAATGGTACACAAAGTGCTGAGAAAAACTGAAAATGGTTTTGAGCAACTGTATGTGGTGAATGCATGTGGTACACGTGATTCATATGGTTTGTCATAGAAGGAGTTTCTTTATGAGTAATGGATCATCATTTGAATAAGAGATATAGTATGTGGACTAACATACACTTGGTATGTGGTGATGGATTGCAGTTCACAGGTGGGTCGTAGTACGTGGTGGAGGATTACTTTATGCAAATAGAGTTTAGTATGCGGCGAAGTTTTCCCACATTGAAAATTTGGGTAAAATATACTATCAAAAATTGCAGAGTTATATTCCGTTATAAGGCGTGCCAATCCCATCATTAGAACATAGATAATTTAATAAGAAAATATCATCTCTATAGAAGAACTCATCTAAGTCTTGAACTGGTACGAAAGACATATTATGCATATGTAAAAGTGGTACATGAAAGGAAAATCTATCTTGAAAATTAGAAGGAGTAGTGCGCAGAAGATATTTTGTGTGAGAAAAAGTGGTATATGAAAAATTAAATAATTCATAGTATATGAAGAAAAAGTTCATGAAAGGAAGAAACGGTATGCTTATCCGGTACAAAATTTTAGTACAAGAAGGTGATACGTGAAGGTGGTATGTGAAGGTGGTACACTAAGTTGATCGGAAAAGGTGCTATGTGAAGGTGGTACACAAAGGTGGAAGACTTGGTGCACATAGTATGAGCGATGTGTGGAGTAGAGGTGTTGTGTGGTGTAAGTGTGGTGCGTGGAGTAGGTGAGGTGCACAGAGCAGGGGTGGAGCATGGAGAAGGTGCAGTGTGCGGAGTAGGAGTGGAATGCTGATCTGGTGTAGTATGTTAATCTTGGGAAGTATGTGGAGCATGTGTAGTATGCGAATAAAGCACTATATGAAGATCTGATATAGTCTGTAGAATCAAAATCTATTTGAAGATGAAGATACATCAGAAATGGATAATGTACATATAGAAAGAAGAATACAATGATTTAGTTAGTAATGTAATTTCTCTAAAAGTGTCAACCCAATATTAAAGTGCATCAATTTGGGACAATGATGCATGTAGTGTCTCGTGCGGAATAGAGTCCAATAAATTCCTGCCAATCTATTGAAGCGACAATTATGTCGATAAACACACTGAAGACCTCACAAATGCAGTGAGCCAAATGGAGTCTACGAAAGTGATCTGAGGGATGCAATGAGCTATCCATAAAATGTTGTAATGTCTTTGTGCAATTGACAGAGTGACTGTTCAATAACCGTTGTATTCCATAGTGGGTAAGGATTATTGGAATTTGGTACGACTAGAAACTTGTCAGCGTATTATACTTAGTCGTAAACCTTGATGGTGAACCATTTAAATTTTTTGTGTTTTCCTTATACATGTTATTTATTTAATTCCATCATATATCCATCAGATAGGTTCATAACATTCCAACCAACATTTTAAAAAGATCATGTAATGAAGAGAAAAAGGTGACACCCTAATTCAACACCCCCTCTAAGGGTGTTCTAGGGTCCTTCATGTATGACATAAAAAAATGTTCATGATCAACTAGTTATTTTAATAATATTATTTCCCATCACTAAATTACATGTCTACTATGGGTTTGGGATCCTTCATTCATGCTTCACACACCACAATGTGATTGTACTAACATGCATGTTCCCACTCTTGTGTTGGCCATCCCTATTCTGTGTATGGGATTTGATTAACCCACTAGTCTTTAATCCTTAAATTTTTATTTCTATAAATGGATTTCCCTCCATGTTGAGGGCCACTAGAGAAAATAAATTCACTATAAATAGATTTATTTCTTATATAAAAATATATATTGATATATGTGATAACTTAACCTGGAATTCAATAAATCGGGGCACTGAATTGGTTCATTATGGGGCTTCAAGTTACCCAACCCATCTTCCAGAGGCTTATAACTTGGAAAGAGGGTCTAAAGGTGGCATAGCGGGGGATAATATACCCCATTAGTAGAGTAAATTAGTATAAAATGTGCACTTATCATACACAAAATTATATAAAAAGAGTGTGAAATCAACATATAAACTGAAACATAACATGCTATAATAAAAATGAATTTGATGTAAAATCTCGGATAGGTATTTCATACATATAGAATCGTTGACACACTAGGATGACCATACGTATATAGAGATATTAAAGAAACTGAAATAATGGGACGTACCTCTACTGTTATATTTGAGTCATATCTCATTCCTAGTCTCCATACACTATCATGTTTCACTATATCGATTATAAGAGATGAGAATAGCAGATATGGTGGATCATGCAACAATGGTCCTTTACCTAGAACACTTACAACTCTTCTCAAAATGGAAATAAAAAATAAGGCCTCCATGCACACTGACGTGCACATGAAAAGGTTATAAATAATCTCAGTAGTCCACCAAAATGATGAACTTATAAAATATTCTATGAAGAGTGAGTTTTTATTGAATATAATCATCCTATTCCATAGAAAACTAAAAAGATATGTAATCCAAATAAATATAGTCTATAGTCATCACTCAGGTTATTATTCTTAGTCAACTAGGTGATGTAATATGACGGATATACACATTTATATGTATTTATATGTATATATCAATCTACCGATAAATATATAGATAAATAAATATATATATATATAGGAGAAATGTGAAATAAATAACATGAAAGGATCAAAAATCAACCAATGTGTCTTTAATCCACATAAACTATATATACTGTGAAAAGGTAATTCTGTTTGACATAATGCCTCTATATCCATGAATAATTATTTAAATATCTAGGCCCTTAATCCAAACAGATGTATAACTAAATTTTCAAATTCAAGAATTATCTTTGACAAATCTACGACAACATTGGAGGGTACTCGTCTGAACCCTAGGGTCATCCATACTCTCCTCAAATCCATATAAAAAGAGTTTCTAGAGAATTCGCCTAGAGACATAATGTGATAAATTCTATTTATTAATTGTCATGTTTTGAATCACTCTATCCATGTCTATTTGTGTTCATTACATTGAGAATCATATGAACCATTAGGGTCTAATTCTTTGGTTATCAATAAATAATTTTCAATATTTTCTCTCCATGACCACCGCTTTATATTCAATAGTTGATGTCATTCCCTAGGAAAATCATAGGTTTGAGACACCTTGATTTTCCACTATTATACCAAAAAGGGATCAGAACCCATGTCCCATAAAAATTGTCTAGGGACACTCCTAATATGAAAAATTGAGGAGAATGTGGTGATACTCTATAATCTATATGCTAAGGAGAGAATAGTTATAATCTATAGTAATCTTGCCGAGCAGAGCATTATCCAACATAAAAAACCCCAGGATGAATATAGAATAATCACCCTCATTTCAACCATGATAAAAATAGATTGTAATGAACCTCATTATATAACGACTAGTGGAATGATGAATCATCCTCATCTTCGTGAGAGGGTAATCATCCACATGTTTTATTACAATAGATTCAAAGCTTGTATATCATAGTAGGAACAACAAATGGATATGTGGAAACACTACTGGAAATCCCAAAAATGTATTAATAAAAAATATAAGCTCATCATCCAAATCTTGCGAAGTCCCTATTCAGACACAAATAATAAAGAAATATAATGTATAAGAATATGAATCCCAAGAAATCTCAATTTTCCTTTTAAAAAAAGGATGATGCGTCACGTCTAGATCATCATCTTCAAACATATAAGATGTTATAGTAATCACAAATCCAGAAGAAATAAAAATGTGATAATATGTAAAATGTGTGGTAGGAGATGAAGGCCTAAACCCACAATAATATGTAGTGTTCTGATAGGATTTCCAGTTAGGAATAGTTTCTAATGATAGACATGCTACCGTCTCTATCCCAACATGATATACTATCTCAATGTCAATAAAACATAGAGGAACCCATATGGTCCCTCACATCATAGAATTAGACAAGAATACAACTTAGGATCCAAATTATAAAAGGGAAATGGTGTAATCCCACACTAGATCATTGAAATTATGAAAATAAATTCATCCAACCCTAAAAACATTAAATGGTACATATTAAATGGAATCCAAAAGGAGAACCTCTAAATAGGTTATGAAGGTAGAGGAATCCAACGTGGGGTACCCGAAATGATAAATAGATAAAAATGATCTTATAAATGATTATATATGATGGATTTTATAAAAAATAATAAAACAGAGGATCATCTATAGGATTTAAGAGATTGATGCATCCTACACGTGAACAACATGGTTTGAACAAAAAATATTCATATAGAGGTCATCACAGTCAACTAGTTACTCGTACTCCTAGGCCAGAATGTAACATCCCATAAGAAATATTTTCTCAATGGAAATGTGATAGATGCATCAATCACAATAGATAGATCATGGATCAACCTTGGTCAGTGATTTTTGTTTCATGAGAGAAATGAATTCAATAAATGGTGAATGAAACTATCCGTTTAATAAACTAATGAAACACCACCTAAGAGTCCTAAAACATCATAAGTGTCCTAGCATGGAAATCTATGTGAAAATATATTCAGAATTTAATAATTCTCTATCCAATTATGACTCATTAGATAAAAGATATGAAATCCCCTAAAAGAGTGAATGGGGGAGTACATATTGTCAATACCTTGGTACACTATGTTTACCCACAAGGTTTCACATGAGGGTGTTTGTCTGCCAGTTGATATCATGTAAAATACCAACTATACAACTTTTTGTCCCTATTAATGATGTTATCCCTACATGGGGAACCTTCTCATGTACCTGAAATCGCTAGACCATGTATATCACCATGATATGTTCATCTACATGGGGTGAAACTCAAATAGTGTTTGTCCATGTACAACACATAACATGTTCCCCTAACATGGATAGTCAGGATGGGGACTCGACTATAGTGTTGAGTAGTAGTACATGGTGTCTATACCCCATAAATATATGGTACTAAAAAAATTCATCTTCAACAAATAGTAAAACTATATGGCAAGTATTCTCTTAACTATAATCTATATATACGTTTTTACCAGAACAGAAAACCCGAAACCACTGGAAACCCCAGTTTTTTCCCCCAAAGAAGTCGATCAAACAAAAAGTGGTACTAAGAATTAATATATGCAGATTAATACTTGAAAATGACAATAATACATGGATTTCAATAAAAACATAAAAAATGAATACATTTGGGTTGACTCTTCTTAAATATCAGCCATTTAAATAATCCATTTCGACCACATTAAAATAAGATGCACTCGGAGAACTATAATAGTGCCTATATGCACTTATATCTATTTATATCTCTTTCAGAACCTTTATCTATCTATGTGAGTTGATTAAATTATTTGAATAGGGGGCTATGGATGATAATACAGAGGAGAAAGGGATAAAATAAAAGAAGACAATTTAAAAGAAGAAGAAGGAGAAGAAAAGGAAATGGGGGCCTCACCTAAACCTAGTCCCCAAAATGATACTATTCCTCACCAATGAAAAATCCCTTATTCGCAACTCAATAGTTATGATGTATCTATTATTTAAATCCAAGTGTCAAAATTGATCCTTGTTACTATTATGACAAGAGTGAAATATCCACAATAAATCATAACATCAATACAAAATGTGTGTTGTTGAAGGTGAAAACAATATACAAATGTTACATCAACGATCATAAAAGCTATCCCATACCCTAAAGAGATGGAATTAACACTTGAATAAGTGTTTTCAATGAACTAGTCTAATATCCAACACATGTTCGGTAACATTTCTAATACCTCTGTCTACTACATCCCAAATTGTAAATAACAAGAAATGAACAAGTTAGATAACAATTGGTAAATTCCAAACATGGATTCGACTAAACCGATGCTCTCGTATGGTTCATTATATTGCCTTAGGTTCACCTCTCCATATTCAAGAGGCTTCATACACGAAGAGAGTTTCTAAAGGTGGTATTGTGGGGGGAATATACCCTTATATAAGACTAATAAAATAGAAACAACTTCTCATCTCCCACAATTGTAAATTAACAAAGTATAAAATTACAAAATAAACTGAAATATAACATAATGTAGTAGTAATTAAAAATAATATTAAATTATGAATAGATGTGTTATACATACACCACTAGTAACCCACTGGGCCGACCTTGCTGATAAAAAAATACAAAAGAAACATAAAAGAAACAATAGATATATACAATTAACTATATGAAAGACTACATAAAAGTCTCAAATACATTATTTAACTATACCTAACCAATCATAAGAATTTAATATAACATCCTCTATAAATCATGATACTCTATGCCTCACCCAATATGACCATATAGTTGTTCAAAACCTAGAAAGTAAGACATAAGTAATTCATGTGATCCTTGGTACATAGTAGTGGTGAGAAATAATATTAGAAGGAAACTAAAACGATGAACATATAAAATTTATAGAAAATAGTTCATTCCAATGAAAATTTCATATTCTAGCTCCAGCACAACTTATATTTTAGGTAAAAAATAAGATGATACATTCATAGTTCTCAGGTATGTAATCTTATTCCACTGGGTGAAGTTCTATCATTTATATCGAAATTAATATGAATATATATATTTATATTCACAATACAATATATATATATATACATACATATATTTATGCATGATTTAGATTAATAAAATAATATAAAACCATCAGCAATCGACACATCGTTCTATAATCTCGATCATTGGGATGTCATGTTCCATGGTCAAAGGGATAGACATTGTGAAAATCATTGTGTATATCATTAATCCAATGTCTAATTCATTAATTACAATAAAAATATACCTTCATTATCCAATTATAGAATGTTATCTATAAAAGCTAAACCACCACATATGGATATTGTTTGTACCTTAGGGTTCACATGTACTATCTTCCAACAACTATAAAAATTCATTCAATGAATGAATATATAAAAATAATGTAAATTGTCACCATGAAGGATTCTATGTAATACATACCATGAATATCAATTCCAATGTGTGATCACATCACATATTAATTTATAATGTTTAGTCTCAAATGAACCCAAAGGGTATGTCCCTTATGCGATCTTTAAGGGGATCACACTGGTGAGACACCATTCCCACCCTCCATGATCCAAAATAAGATTTCATGTAAAACATCAATCATATATCTGAGACTCCAGGATTGAACCCCCATATACTGAAAATTTTATCATAACACTAGACTTTGAGATAATAACTAGGGACCCTAGTAAAATGAAAAATCTAGGAGAACGTAGTCATCCTCATTAAGCTACAGGTATAAGTGATCGTAATCATCCTCAATAGACCACAAGTAGATGAGTGCATAATGTTTCAATGAAAACTATAATATGGGGAGAGATTACTCATCCTTATATAGCACAAAATATGACTAGAATCATAATCGGCCTTGTCATATAACAATATTAGGAGAGATTAATAACCCATATCACTTTTGAGAGTGGAATCAACATTTAGTACCATTAAAATGGATTCCAAGCTTGTATATCATAATAGGTTCAAAATACATATCATATGATAGATCTATGGAAATACCAATAAAATAATAATAAAGTAAAATATCTCTATAGAAAGGCACCAGGTTCTGCCTCTAGGTATATTAATAATAAATCTATAAAAGAGATCAAATTCTGGATCACAAGAACACAGAAATGGGATTCCATGAAAAAATGAAGATTGTATCCTTATGTATCCCATATCTTCTAACAAGGATGAAACTATGACAATCATTGTTGAATAAGTGATAAAAATGTGAATATATAAAAGAAGGGTGATGGTGGTCGATCACCTAAATCCACCAATACTAACACATCCCTAACAAACATACATTTTTTTCATTTCTTTTAATGTGAAACCTGCTAGCATCTATACAAAAACTCAATGCACTAGATCTGGTTCTGTAAAACATAAGGGAAACCATTGGGACCATCAAGACAAAAAAAGTAAGAATACTACATGAGAACCTAATGTGAAAAATGATAATTTTCAATCTTACATTGGATCCATGCTGGTATGAAAATAGATTTATCATACATAAGATCCTTCGAATGGTACATAGGTTATGAAAATCTACAGGAGACCCCCGCATAAAATATAATTGAAAGGGAATCCTAAATAGGTTAATCTAAATTATAATCTATAAAATAGATCCAATATGAGATTTAGTATTTCAGAATAACTGAAATTCAATCCAATTGGGGATCCACATTAGTGGAATGAAGTTGGAGGAATCCTACATTAAATCCTCTAGGTCAAAACATGAACAGAAAATTCCAATAGGGGATCCTCATAAACAACTAGTATCCTATACTCCAATCCCATAAGAGAACATTTTCAATGTATTATTTGTCGAGGGATTAAATGTATGATTCATTGACATGAGATAAATCATTTCCCATCATAGATCGAATAACTATTTCTAAGGAGGAAACTAAATAATTTAATTGAATGAATAACATATCCATTCAAAAAATGCCAAAATTTTCCATATGAGTCCTCAAAACACACAACATGTCATTATATCATGATCTATGGGAAAACATACTCTTAATGGACTACTCATGTGTCCAATATCATATACTATATGAAATGATATAAAAAAACAAAAAAGGATGAAAATTATGGTACACAGTGATAACACTCAATGAATTTGTCACGACCCCCTTCCATCAAAGATTCCCCTCCTAAGCTGGCAATGGTGAAAGGGAGATAATGACCCCCCGAGTCCCGCCTCCAGTAGGCCCCGGGGTGGCGACTAGCACCAAGGGTAGGAGTTTATTTATTTTTTCAATCATGGGAGGCATTACCCTTTTTATAGTTAGGATCGGAAATAGGACAAGTCAACCACCAAAAAGGAAAAAGAACAAAGGTGATGAAAAGAAACCCAAACCAGTCCCATATGCATGTATAAATAAACTAAAACAGGTATAAGTACAAATAAGCTCAAAGTACAGGTGAGTACAGTACCAAAAGAAAAACAAGAAAACAGCAACTGCACAGCTCCCACTGCTTGACTAGTAGGGTCCCGCACGGCCCTGGTAGTCCTCCTAAAAACCTGAAACAACGTAGGGTGAGTATACAAGTATACTCAATAGATAACCTAAAGCTCTCGTGCACAAGTGGGGAGACACCCTAAGGTCCCGTGAGAAAACAGAAGAACCAGAAACTAACAAATAAAAACTATCCACCCAGCCTCACTGGTCACACTCACCAAGTAACACAAACAAGTTTAGTATATATATAGAACAAAAGTATAGGGTACCCCGCACCATTTCCCACTTAATTAGATGCTGCTCTTCCTAACGGAAAACGTCCTGACGCTACCACACTCTTCCCGCCCGCACACACCTGGGCCAAACCACGCATCCCGCCCGCACACACCTGGGCCACAACCATTAACCCGCCCGCAGACACCTAGGCCTCATCCCGAAGGTTCTTGGGAATGGTAAGCCTTCCCGAAGAGTCTGGGGCTAAAGGTCGCCTCAAGCCATCACAGCCTATGGAAGAAGGAGCAGGAAGGAGCTAGTAACTAAGGGGGAACACCCTCTCCCATAAAATGGGAGTGTTGGGCACTAGGTTCTTGACATGGGTGTGGTGCGACAAAACACAAAGATACAATTATATATATACATATACCAAACACACATCCCAACCTATGACTTCTTAAAAAGAGAAACTGAGCATGTGCCTCGGTACTGCTACCACGAAGCATGCATCAACAACCAAACAATCATCCCCCAATCCCATTTAGGTTTTCATGTTTAATGAAATGGTTTAACAAATTATTACTACTGGGCAACTAACATCCAGAAAAAAACTTTCACAAACATATCCCTGCCATCCACAGCCAAGGTTAGGTAAAACGCAAGCAACCATATGCCATTTCATTTACAATAGATTATCATAACCATACAACATTCCATCATTCATTTATTTCAAAGTTCCACACATAAAACCCTTTCCACACACAAAACATTTCCGCATTTGAAAACACCTTTTACTTCAAAACACTTTTCATAATCAAAACACATTTCATAAATAAAGGCATTTTCCACAAAACAACCAAACCACCAACATGTTCATTATGCCAACTTTCTTCAATCGGGGTGATCACACAAGGTTTTCATTCTCATTTAATCTTCCAGTCTTTACATGCTTATCCATTTTCCATGTTTTAAAAAAACCAACCACAAACAATTTAGATATCAATTGCGCACGCAAAGGCCACCAACGACCTTGATTTTCAGTAGGCAAAGGCCTTTCAATCCAAAATCACAATCAGAAGATAAAGAAACTGGAAGGCAATAGAAACAGCACAAAACCCCAAACCCTTCTTTATCCGGTTATTATCTTTATTTAAAGTTCAACTGCATCCCATGGAATAAAAGAAAAATATCCCACCCCGCATGTTGCACCAAAAAGAGAGACGAAGGTAAACCCCTACTTCAAAAGGTCCCAATCACGTCGCTTCCGACGACGTCCTTCGGTGTCCTCTGCCTTCGCCAAACCCGACAAATGCCTCCTAGGATGGAAGCTGGAGAAGGAAGGAAGGAAAGGTGACAATTCTGGGCTTAGAAGCTTCGTCTCTTCGCTACGTTCCTGTGGCCGCAGACGGATCGTAATTCAGAGCTCAGACAAAGAAGTTAGAGGAGGAATACTTCTCGATCGTCCAAGAGTGACGTCGTGCGACAAAGAAGCGATCGATATGGAAGATAAAACATGACCACGTTCTTATATAGGCAACGAATAGGTAAATCCGTATTCAGCGTGCATTAATGAATACACGATGTGACCGTACATACGTTACATGTTTTTATTGGTTAACACACAACACATTACGCGGTTTCCACGCGTTTTAATAATAATGATAATTCTATCAATATGTGGTGTTTCGTTGACCTGAGGCATGAGTCATAAAAGTAGCTCATTAAGGGTCTTAAAATGACCATCATAATTTCAGGGTTACGCTGTCGCTGACGGATCGTCAATCCGATATCGTATGAGGGAGATACGTTGGATACAAGATCCCGTAATAATAACAAAATTAAATATATTAATTTATGAGCGTTTCGGGTACCCAATCCGAAAACCCGAAAAAGACATCCTATATTGGACTCATAATTTTTGTCTCATAGTCAGGGTCTCACTTCCACTGACGGTTCGTCAAACCAAGGTTGCACGAAGAAGTTATTGTGAAAAAAGTGTTTTATTATCAAAAAAAATGATAACAATATTTTATTAATTATTTATTTATTTATTTCTCTAACTCCAATCAATCATCATTTGTCATTTTTCACGCTGGAAATTCATCACAAATTATCTCCTTTACTGTTTATTTCACACTAAATTTTATTCCCATTAATATCTTATAACTCCTCCCTCTCTCCAATCTTTATTAATTCTTTCTCCCAAGATTCTCTCCCACAAAAAGTTGTGCCTCTCTCTTATATTTATTTTTCAATAAATTTTATTTTCTCTCTCCAATCTTTATTTTGTTGGTGCGCCTCCCATTTTATTTCATATTATTATATTTTTCATCTTCTCTCTCCTTGTGGCACGCCCCAAAATTATTTTAAACCTTTATTTATTTATTTTTACACAATTATCATAACATCTTTAATTTATTATCATATCACAAATCTCATTGCATTTAATTCAAAACATAATTCTCATTAAATCATTATTACCAGATCTATAAAAAAAACAACATTATTATTATAATTATTTAGTATAACACTTATAACAAAACCCCCAAAAAAAATTTAACACGTCACCATTTATTGTTAATAATAATAATTATTTTTGATGTTCGCCGCATTGACAACATAAAAAAAACGTTTTTACAAAGTAATCGACCGGAGAGGTCCGGGCCATTACATTAGATACCTCTCAAAACATTCTCGTCCTCGAGAATTAAAAACTGACCCAGAAGAAGGAAAGGATCTGAAGAACCACTCCACAAGATACCTCTTAGGGCTCTCGTCATGACAAGGAACCAACCAACATCTCTATGAGTTAGGAATTCCCTCTCCTATGTCAAGATACTATCCGCTTTAAGAGGCACTGACTTGCCTGCACGGGTTTTATCGCATCCTCATTAATGCGTCTTGATTAAGGATCAGGTTTTTCCTTTCCCATATATCCGGACAAGCCACACACTTCCCAAGAACAAGGAACAAAGATCTCACATCCAACAAGACAAAATTTTATATATCAAAGGTACATGGTAACACTAACAAACAAAGGAAGGTACAAGTCAAAACAACCCCGGGTACTGAGCGCGCATCTGGGTCTCCCGCTCCCAATTGCTCTCCTCAAGGCCGCCATGCCTCCACAACACACGAACCAAGCCGATGGTTCGTCCACGAAGCACTTTCTTCTTGCGATCCTCGATCCTGACTTGCCGTTCCTCGAAGGTCGCGTCTTCTCCCACATCTAGCTCTCCCCAGTTGATGACATGAGAGTCGTCATGTAAGTACTGACGAAGCTGGGAGACATGGAAGACGTCATGGAACCTCTCTAACTGAGGTGGTAGGGCCAGCTGATATGCCACCTCGCCAACTCGCCTTAGCACCTCGAAAGGTCCGATGAACCTAGGGGAGAGCTTACTCCCCTTTCCGAACCTCCACTGCCCCCGTCGAGGGGAAACCTTCAAGAACACATGATCTCCCACCTCGAACTCCAAGGGCCTCCTCCGACGATCAGCATAAGACTTCTGCCGATCCTGAGCTGCTTTCATCCTCTCCTGCACTAGCTGGACTTTCTCCGTGGTGCTCTGCACTACTTCTGGTCCAAGAGTACCAGTCTCACCAACCTCTGCCCAGCAAAAGGGTGAACGACATGGTCTTCCATTAAAAGCCTCAAAAGGAGCCATGCCGATAGTAGAGTGGAAGCTTTTGTTGTAGGCAAAATCTACTAAAGGCAAGTGCCGTACCCATGATCCTCCAAAATCCAGAACACATGCTCGCAGCATGTCCTCCAATGTCTAGATTGTCCGCTCTGTCTGTCCATCAGTCTGAGGGTGAAAAGCAGTGCTAAGGCGTAGCTGGGTGCCAAAAGCATGTTGTAACCCCTTCCAAACTCGTGAGGTGAACCGAGTGTCCCGATCTGAGACGATAGTCTTCGGAACTCCA
Organism: Viscum album; assembly: GCA_963277665.1. Lineage (NCBI taxonomy): Eukaryota > Viridiplantae > Streptophyta > Magnoliopsida > Santalales > Viscaceae > Viscum > Viscum album. The sequence goes on along the minus strand of OY728137.1, from coordinate 1,614,247,645 downwards.
TGAAAACGCACCACCTCATCCACGTACCTCTGTGCTAAGGTACTCACATGACCTGACTCCTTGATGGCCAAGATGTGAGAAGATTTTGTTAGTCGATCCACCACTACCCAGATAGCATCATGCCCGCCCTGAGCTCTGGGTAGTCCTGTGACGAAGTCCATCGAGACGTCGTCCCACTTCCACTCGGGAACATCTAAAGGATGTAACAAACCACCAGGAACGCGGTGTTCAGCCTTCACCTGCTGACACACCAGGCATTTAGCCACAAACTCTACCACTGCCTGTTTCACCCCGGGCCACCAAAACTGTCCCCTCAGGCCTTGGTACATTTTCGAAACACCTGGATGTACTGCCAAGGCTGTGCTATGGAACTCACGAAGGACTTCATCACACATCACCTCTGGAACAAACAACCTTCCATGAAAGAGCATCCGATGTCGGATGTCCTCCAACCATCCTTCCGGAGCGTTCCCCTGATCGACACGATCCCGCAACACATCCACCTCAGGGTCTCCCCACTGAGACTCTTCCACTTGCTGCAACAAAGAGGATTGTACCGTCATCTGAAACGAGCAGCCTCTAGCACCTTCCACCCTTGCATCCAAGTGCACGGAAGCCAACTCCCCCATCGCCTTCCAAACATCAGCAGATTCCCGAACCACTTCCTGATGCGGCTTCCTGCTCAGGGCATCAGCCACAACGTTTCCCTTACCTTCAGTGTACGAGATCTCAAAGTCGTAGTCTTGGAGAAACTCGACCCATATCCGCTGTCGCAAGTTCAAGTCACGCTGGGAGAGGATATAGTGCAAGCTCTTGTGATCGGTGAAGACCACAAAGCGCTCCCCAAAGAGGTAATGTCACCACAGCTTCAATGCGAACACTACTGCTGCAAGCTCCAAGTCATGGGTGGCATAGTTCCGCTCGTGAGGACGCAACTGCCTAGACCCATAGCAGATCACACCCTTCTTCTGCATCAGCACACATCCCAAGCCAAGGCCAGAGGCATCACAAAACACCTCATACAAGGATCCTTCCTCTGGAAACCTAAGGATGGGAGAACTAACCAACTTCTCCTTCAGGTAGTCGAAAGCTTCCTGGCACTGCTCATTCCACAGGAAGACCTGATTCTTCCTAGTCAAAGATTTCAACGGAGCAGCAACTCGAGAGAAGTCCGAGACGAACCTCCGATAGTATCCAGCCAACCCCTGGAAACTACGAACTTCTGCCACGCTCTTGGGTGCTGTCCAAGAAACAACTGCTTCTACCTTCGACGGGTCCACTGACACTCCATGATGAGACACCACGTGCCCAAGTATGTGTACTTGTTGCGTCAAGAACTTACATTTTGACCACTTTCCATAAAGATGATCGTGCCGAAGGACTTCCAAGACAGCCCTGAGATGCTCAACGTGATCCTCCTTTGATCTTGAGTAGATCAAGATGTCATCGATGAACACAACGACGAACTGGTCCAGGAACTCTCGGAAGAGAAAGTTCATAAGACCCATGAACACAGCTGGTTCATTCGTAACCCCAAACGGCATCACTACAAACTCGAAGTGCCCATACCTGCACCTGAAAGCTGTCTTTGGGATGTCACTGTCTTTTACCCTCAGCTGATGATATCCTGACCGCAGATCAATCTTAGAAAACCAACATGCTCCCCTCAGCTGGTCGAAGAGATCATCTATTCTCGGAAGGGGGTAACGGTTCTTGACCGTTACCTGATTCAGCCTCCGGTAGTCTATGCATAGCCTGAGACCACCATCCGCCTTTTTCACGAACAGAACTGGAGCACCCCATGGAGACACACTGGGTCGAACGAAACCCTTCTCCATCAGATCGTCAATCTGAATCTGCAACTCCCGCAACTCCGAAGGTGCCATCCGATAAGGAGCCATCGAGATTGGACGGGCACCTAGCTGTAAGTCTATCCTAAACTCAACATCACGTCGAGGGGGTAGAGTCACAACCTCCTCGGGAAAGACATCGAGGAATTCCCCAACAACTACTGGAAGATTCATCATCTCTGTATCAGCTGGAACCGCTGATATCCCACCCAACAAAGAAAAGAGAGGCTTCACATGCCGGCTTCCCACCTGATAGCTCCTCTCTCCAACAAAAGTCACACGCTGTCCATCCATATCGGAGAACACGACTCTTCTCCGTAAGCAGTCGATAACAGCACTAACAGAGAACAGCCAGTCAATGCCTAAGATGACGTCGTATGGCTGCATCTGTAGCAAAAGAAGATCTCCAATGGACCGATGTGGTCCCAACGTCAGCTCGCATCCCCAACAAACACAAGACAAACGGGTCTGACCTCCAACAGGCGTACTCAGTACCATGGGTATAGAAAGTCTCTCTACGTCTAGACCCAAAGCATGGGCTAGACTGGGTGCAACAAAAGAGTGTGAATCTCCTGAATCGAACAAGGTAGAAACAAGAGTGCTGAACAAACAGATCGTACCTCGTACCACCTCTGGTCCTGCTGGAGCTTCCAACTCTACTGCGTGCAACTGTCCACGCCCAGCTCCTCTGCCTCTCTGATGTCGACCGCCTCCCCGACCACGCCCTGGTCGAGGTCCCTGAGGAGCACCCTGAGATCGGCCTCCTCCTACAGGGTCTACCCTCGGAGGGCCCTGCTGCTGCTGAAAGGGCCTCGACGACAAGTGCTGCTGAGGCGGGTACTGATCCTGACCACCTCCACCGTTCTGAGCTCTGGTCAGGCACTGACTTCGGACGTGCCTGAAACCTCCACAAGAAAAACACTTCAGTCCAGGACTCGAGAAGGAAGGAAGAGGGCCTGAAGACCTGAACTGGAACCGATGGGGACTTCTCCCCACCGGCCTGAACCTGGAAGGTCCGGTCGCAGGAGGTCTGCTACTGACTGCCATCCCCTTTGACAGACCCGCCTGGATCCCTTCTCGGGGTGCACCTCCCTGCAAGTGCATCCTCTCTACAACTTCCGCCTTCTTCTGAACGGCTAAGTATGTCGGAAGGGTGAAGGGGGTCACAGCATACTGGAGCGAAGGACGAAGCGCCTCTTCCAAACGTCTCGCCCGAGACTCTTCATCCGGAAAGAGTTCCGGAGCAAAGCGTAGGAGATTCTTGAACTTAATTCCCAACTCTCGAACAGTCATACTCCCCTGCTGAAGGGAGAGAAACTCATGACGCTTTTCCGCCTTGATCAAAGAAGAAAGGAATTCCTCTCGGAACTCCTTTTCGAAGTCATCCCATGGAATCTCTGCCTCCTTCCTCTCCCCGAGGTAGAGCATCCACCATTGGCGCGCCGCGCCTCTCAGCTGACTGACCGCTAGGGGGACCCAGTACTCCTTCGGAGCACGGATCAAGGTAAAAGCGATCCCTAGCTCTTCAAGCCACCCCTCCGTCTCCAGGTCCGAATTACTTCCCTCGTACTTCTTGAGAGTCTGACGCTGGAAAGAACGGTGGGTCTTCTTCCACTGGCTGTCTTCTTCCTCTCGATCGATCCTCAGTTGATCGATCGCCTGAACCTGCTGGACCTTGGCTGCCTGAGCCACCTAGGAACGCCATCCAGGTGCATAGCTGTACGATAAACAAGGAAAACCTAAGCCCGAGTAGTAAGGAGATTTCTCAAGGGTTCATTTTATCATTTTACTTTATTCCCAGAACGCCCCAAATCAAGTAAAACACAAACATGATGATGCATGTACCTTTCCTAGGGTTTCTACCCTAAAATCAATGTAGCCTCACTTGGTTGTTCGGTAGGCTCAGAGTCCTTGCATCGAATCACGGGGGCCCTAAAATCCCATGTCCTAGCCGGTCTTTCCTGGCCTATGTCACACACAAAGATCAGCTAACACTGTTTCCCTACCATCCCATGCAATCCTCACTGTGCCTAACTCCAGACTCCATCCTATCTCTCAACCATTCCTCTAATACCATTCTGTCACGACCCCCTTCCATCAAAGATGCCCCTCCTGAGCTGGCAATGGTGAAAGAGAGATAATGACCCCCGAGTCCCGCCTCCAGTAGGCCCCGGGGTGGCGACTAGCACCAAGGGTATGAGTTTATTTTTTTTCAATCATGGGAGGCATTACCATTTTTATAGTTAGGATCGGAAATAGGACAAGTCAACCACCAAAAAGGAAAAAAGAACAAAGGTGCTGAAAAGAAACCCAAACCAGTACCATATGCATGTATAAATAAACTGAAACAGGTACAAGTACAAATAATCTCAAAGTACAAGTGAGTACAGTACCAAAAGAAAAACAAGAAAACAACAACTACAAAGCTCCCACTGCCTGACTAGTAGGGTCCCGCACGACCCTGGTAGTCCTCCTGAAAACCTGAAACAACGTAGGGTGAGCATACAAGTATACTCAGTAGAGAACCTAAGGCTCTCGTGCACAAGTGGGGAGACACCCTAAGGTCCCTTGAGAAAACAGAAGAACCAGAAACTAACAAGGAAAAACTATCAACCCAGCCTCAATGGTCACACTCACCAAGTAACACAAACAGGTTTAGTATCTATATAGAACAAAATTATTGGGTACCCCGCACCATTTCCCACTTAATTATATGCTGCTCTTCCTAACGGAAAACGTCCTGACGCTACCACACTCTTCCCGCCCGCACACACCTGGTCCAAACCACGCATCCAGCCTGCACACACCTGGGCCACAACCACTAACCCGCCCGCAGACACCTGGGCCTCATCCCGAAGGTTCTTGGGAACGGTATGCCTGCCCGGAGAGTCTTGGGCTAAAGGTCGCCTCAAGACATCACAGCCTATGGAAGAAGGAGCAGGAAGGAGCTAGTAACTAAGGGGGAACACCCTCTCCCATAAAATGGGAGTGTTCGGCACTAGGTTCTTGACATGGGTGTGGTGCGACAAAACACAAAGATACCATTATATATATACATATACCAAACACACAGCCCAACCTATGGCTTCTTAAAAAGAGAAACTGAGCATGTGCCTCGGCACTACTACCATGAAGCATGCATCAAAAACCAAACAATCATCCCCCAACCCCATTTAGGTTTTCATGTTTCATGCAATGGTTTAACAAATTATTACTACTGGGCAACTAACATCCAGACAAAACCTTTCACAAACATATCCCTGCCATCCACAACCAAGGTTAGGTAAAATGCAAGAAACCACATGACATTTCATTTACAAGAGATTATCACAACCCTACAACATTCCATCATTCATTTATTTCAAAGTTCCACACATAAAACCCTTTCCACACACAAAACATTTCTTCATTTGAAATCGCCTTTTACTTCAAAACACTTTTCATAATCAAAACACTTTTCATAAATAAAGGCATTTTCCACAATACAACCAAACCACCAACATGTTCATTATTCCAACTTTGTTCAATCGGGGTGATCACACAAGGTTTTCATTCTCATTTAATCAGCCAGTCTTTACGTGCTTATCCATTTTCCATGTTTTAACAAAACCAACCACAAACAATTCAGATATCAATTGCGCACGCAAAGTCCACCAACGGCCTTGATTTTCATTAGGCAAAGGCCTTTCAATCCAAAATCACAATCAGAAGATAAAGAAACTGGAAGGAAATAGAAACAACACAAAACCCCAAACCCTTCTTTATCCGGTTATTATCTTTATTTAATGTTCAACTGCATCCCATGGAACAAAAGAAAAATATCCCACCTCGCATGTTGCACCAAAAAGAGGGACGAAGGTAAACCCCTACTTCAAAAGGTCCCGATCACGTCGCTTCCGACGACGTCCTTCGGTGTCCTCCACCTTCGCCAAAACCGAAAAACACCTCCTAGGATGGAAGCTGTAGAAGGAAGTAAGGAAGGAAAGGTGACAAGTCCGGGCTTAGAAGCTTCGTCTCGTCGCTACGATCCTGTGGCCGCTGACGGATCATAATTCGGAGCTCGGAAAAAGAAGTTAGAGGAGGAATACTTCTCGATCGTCCAAGAGCGTCATCGTGCGACAAAGAAGTGATCGATATGGAAGATAAAACATGACCTCGTTCTTATATAGGCAACGAATAGGTAAATCCGTATTCAGCGTGCATTAATGAATACACGATGTGACCGTACATACGTTACATGTTTTGATTGGTTAACACAGAGCACGTCACGCAGTTTCCACGCGTTTTAATAATAATAATAATTCTATCAATATGTGGTGTTTCGTTGACCCGAGGCATGAGTCATAAAAGTAGCTTATTAATGGTCTTAAATGACTGCCATAATTTCAGGGTTACGCTATCGCCGACAGATCGTCAATCTGATACCATATGAGGGAGATACGTTGGATACAAGATCCCGCAATAATAACAATATTAAATCTATTAATTCATGAGCGTTTCGGGTACCAAATCCGAAACCCCGAAAAAGACATCCAATATTGGACTCATAATTTTCGTCTCGTAGTCAGGGTCACACTGCCACTGACGGTTTGTGAAACCGAGGTCGCATGAAGAAATTATTGTGAAAAAAGTGTTTTATTATCAAAATAAATGATGACAATATTTTATTAATTATTTATTTATTTATTTCTCTAACTCCAATAAATCATCATTTTTCATTTTTCACGCTAGAAATTCATCACCAATTATCTCCTTTACTATTTATTTCACACTAAATTTTATTCCCATTAATATCTTATAACTCCTCCCTCTCTCCAATCCTTATTAATTCTTTCTCCCAAGATTCTCTCCCACAAAAAGTGGTGCCTCTCTCTTATATTTATTTTTCAACAAATTTTATTTTCTCTCTCCAATATTTATTTTGTTGGTGCGCCTCCCCTTTTATTTCATATTATTATATTTTTCATCTTCTCTCTCCTTGTGGCACGCCCCAAATTTATTTTAAACCTTTATTTATTTATTTTTACACAATTATCATAACATCTTTAATTTATTCTCATATCACAAATCTCATTGCATTTAATTCAAAACATAATTCTCATTAAATCATTATTACCAGATCTATAAAAAAAACAACATTATTATTATAATTATTTAGTATAACACTTATAAGATATCCCCAAAATAAAATTTAACACGTCACCATTTATTATTAATAATTATTATTATTTTTGATGTTCGCCGCATTGACCACATAAAAAAAACGTTTTTACAAAGTAATCGACCAGAGAGGTCCGGGCCATTACAGAATTACCATGTTTTGTACTTCTTCCTATACATGGCATGTAAAATCACAAGTACATGATGTGTTGGTATTGTACATGGTGTATAAACTACAAATGGTGCCTTATCAGGTACATCACAGGGAATTTCCTTGTATATCACATGGTCGTGTACATCTACAAGACCTGAAATCAACATGAGTTCTGGCTGTACTCAATATTGGATGTGCCCATTTCTTGGGCTTCATTTCTCGGTACTCCACTACGTATCTGAATAATAGTACATAATTGTATTCCCCATAAATGATGTGCACTAAAAAATAGTCCTCTACCCCAAATATGAACTACAATTGACATGTGTTCTCTAAACCATAGATAGTGTAAGGGGGGTTTCCTAAACAGAAAACAGAAAAATCATCCTGAGTCCTCCACATTCAGTTAAAATTTAGCAAATCGACTCACATTAAGTACTATGAAAGAATTAAAGGGGATTAAATATTGAAAATGTAAATGTTAGGTGGATTTGAAGAAAAAAAATTAATACAATTGATATAAATATGAAGATTATTTTTCTATATCAAAGCTTCAAGGCTATAGTATGATGATCTAACGCGTCTTCAGCTCTGTTGTTGTACCTGTACCCTACCCCAAAATATTTATATATCTATAGATCTATTCTTCACTCTCAATTTCATGACAACATATATCTATACTATACATTTAAGTGAATCCATAGGGTTAAATAAAAAATTTAATGAAATGAAGAAAAGAAGAAAATTATAATGAAAATAATAAGGCTGACCGATCTAGGCCCAACTCCCAGACTGAATTTATATCCTACTTATCAAAACTACCCATTATTAGATCAATGGAAGAGAAGTAATTTCAGTATGATGCTTCGTTCAAAATATATCACCAAATGAACCTATATAAATAAATTAATATTTAGTTAATCAAATATTATTTACTAATTATTCTTCCCTGATTCAAATGACATAGATTTAAATCAAACTCATTCTATAGTGTAAACATCATACTTTAGGACCAACAATGGGGTAAGAATAATTATCATATATCAACTAATAAGGGAAATGATCATTTTATACCTTACATGCATTTGAAACAAATTATAAAAAAATTCTCCTAAAATTTGTAGTCATGAATTATAGGGATCCTTAACACATATATTAATAAAAATTATCTATTACTTTTCATAATATTAATAAATTAAAAAATAATTCATATATAGATAATTTAGGATGTAATACAATTTTAGTAATTAATTTAAAACAATTTATTTACAGAAAACATAATATACAAATAAAATAATTACTATAAAATTTATTACAGTTTACAAACACACACAAACACACACAAACACACACATATACATGTTAACATATACATTTTTAATAAAAATCATTTCATTAATAAAATTTTTGAAATTCTTTTTACCATTCGGTGGATTTAAAACACTTTTAATTTACATAGTTAAAATATATTTATTTTTATGTAAATACATATTCATGCGGGTTTATGATATATATCCAACCAAAACCCATATTTTTCATAAATAAATTTATTAAATTATATATATTTATATTAATAAATTAATATATATATATATAATTATGTAATAAATATAATTTTTATGTATAATAAAACTGAATAAAATTATTAAAAAAATAATATAATAATTAAAAATTAAAATATAATTTTTTATGTTAATTAAATAAATAATTTAATAATTATATACTTAACATACTTTATATATATATATATAATCAATTTAATATTTTTTTTATTACATTATTTATAAATAATTATTAATAGATTATTAATAATTTAATAATATTAAAATATAAATAAAATTCACTAAATTTATTATGAATTCATTTAATATATTTTATTCAGTGATAATGTTAATTTTGTTCTTACATATTTTATAATTTATAGAATTAAGATATTTTTTATTGTGATAATTTTTTATTTATTTTTCATTAATGTATTCAAACATCATTATTAATATATATAATAAATATTTTTGTAATATATTAATTTTGTATTATTAATGGATCATTAATTTATTAATTTTATCCATTTTCTAATAATTATTTATACATGTATGTTGGTTAATTTTTTTAAATTTTTTTATTTATATAATTAAAATGCATTTATTTCCATTTAAATAAATATAAATATTAATTTTTATTTTATAGACTCTCTAAATTTTTAAAAAATTATTATTAAATTTTGAAATATATTCACTTTTATTAGTATATATTCCATTAATAGTCAGTACATATTATATTATTTTATAGTTTAATTTTATATATTTAAGAAGTGTGTGTATATTAATAGTAATTCCACATGAAAACTTATTTATTTAATTAATAAAATATTATATAAAAAGTAACAGACATTATATTCGTGTAATTTAATTAAATTATTGCATTCATTTCATAATTTAAGGTAGTAACATAATATAATTAAATTAGTATGGTTTCAAAATTAAATTTTTGTTCATATATATTTTTTCCAAATAAAACTATATATTAAATTTTAATATTTTTAGTATTTAATTTTTTTTATATATTTTTGAAAATTTATTTAGTTGATTAAAAATTTATAATATGTACTAATCATAACATCAATATATATATATTGTCTTATAATTTTATGAAATTATAAAACTTATAATAATTTCAATATTTTATAAGTATTCACAGTTTATAAATAGTCTATTTCTTTCATTTATACCCACTCGTGGGCCCCTCTACGCCATTGGAAACTGGCCTATGCCCAAGGGTTGTCCACCTTAGGCCTCACTGTGGATATGAGGCACGCAGGTGGGTAACCCACCCCAATACGTCGTTACCCATCAACACGTTTTTCTTGCGGGCCACGAGTGAGTTGGTTAAAGGTGGTGGTGTCCTAACCCCGATGTTCCGAGTTCGAGACCTCATAAGGAAATGCATCCTATATACTTGAAAACCTCTCATGGGCCCCTTTACCCCATTGGGAACTAGCCTAAGCCCAAGTGTTGGCCACCTTGGGCCTTGCTGGGGATGTGCGGCACATAGGTGGGAAGGCCAGCCCAATACCCTATTACCCATCAACACGTTTGGAACGGGTAATTCATTTATCGCTAATGGGGTGAAGGTTTCAGCTTCAATCATTAGGGAAGATCCTGTGCAAGGTAATGGGAATGGGGGACCTCTATCATTTCCAGATTTTGTGGCTAGTAATAAAAAATAATATGTATTGATGATCATATGTGTGATGGTATGCTGCCTGATCCTCTGGGTAATGGTGCACCTCCTCTTAACACTATTGAAGTTGGGGAACCCTGAAATTGGGTTGGTATTTCTAATGATGATGTTGGCATGGATGATGTTATTCTTCTTGAAGAGAAATTACACTCTAAGAGGAAGTTAATTGGTATTTCCATCAATGCTTGTCTTGGTGGGCGAGGTTCTCATGGAAGGGATCAATTTGATCACTCAGTTACACAACCCAATGTGCAAATTTCTGCCTCTGATGATGTGTGCACAACAGGTGGTTCTTGTGACTCTCCTACTATTATGCGTATAGCAGGTGGTCTTTGTATGTCTCCTATTCGGAAAGATCTTACCCATGTGATGACCCCATTGGAGGGCTCTTCTATGAGCACCTTGGGACTACCTCGTACTATAGATCGGGGACCTTATTCCCCTGTAAATGATGAACCAATACTGTCACTTTCTCATCCAGTGGATTTTGATCTTCCTGCTTCCAATGTAGTGGTGCCTCCTACCACTACTTTTGTGATCTCCAACTTCTTTACGATGCATGAATCGATTAACTCTCTGGTGTTTGACTTGTTTTATATGGAGAGCTGAGAAAGGGCTACCTCTCGACTAAAAAATACTATTTATTATGCATCATCTCATTTGTTAGCTCCATAGGTTGGCCATATGCATGGTGAGGAGGTTTTGGATGTGGTAGCTCAATACATGGCTGGAGAGAAGAATGTTGTCACTCACGATGATGCAGGGCATGGAAGATTCAGAAGCAATGATAAAGAGGGAATTGACTGAGGAGGTGTGTCGGTTACTGAGGAAGAAGTGGTAGGAGTAGAGGTTCCTTATGATGACGTGTATATGGGGCAATCCTCTGATGAACATGCTCAGTCTAGTGGTGCTTAGAAGACCCCTTGAACAATGGAAAAGGGGAATATATCCAAGTGGTAGAGGTTGATTGTGTGGATTAGTGTGTGGACTGAATGAGTAACCATGGTATATGTATATTGTGTTGGCGGGGTTAATCCCTCTTCTGCCATTAATATCCCTTCTATACTGTTAACTTTTTTATAATAATTTTCATCGTCTATAGAGCATATCCATGGTCTACTGTTTGCTGTATTATATATAAAATTATATAAATATATATAATGATATGAATATATTTAAAATAATAAAAAAATATCTATCATTATATTAAAAAATTTATAAAAAACTTACTGATTTTTTTATAAAAAAATTTATAAATATTTTTTAATTTTATTTATAAATATTTATCGGTAATTAAATCTGGAATAAAATATTACTATTCATGTTACAAATTTATATTTATATAGTGTTATATATATATATATCATTATAATTTTATAAATTTAAATATTTAAAATATTATAATTATATTGTTGTGCAAGATTATATTGTTCACTATGAGATATTTATTATCACAAATAATATCCATTTTTTCTACTCTAAAAAATCTGTGAAAATGATTTCATTTATCAATGAATTTCATTATAACTGAGACAAAACCCCTCTTTACCACTTTTTTGGAAGCACTTATAAATCTTTCCACATCCATTTATAATGAACCCTATCTGAACTATTATTCTTCATGACAGAAAAGCTCTCATATAGTTCATATTTTTCACCACTCACCATTGATATTCTACTGAACGAATCAACTATTAATCGAAATTATGTTATTTTTATCCCAATGTCTCAAATTTCATTGTCATAAATCATCTATATTCAAACTAAAATCTCATTCACTATGTGAACTGTGCTTAATGAGTATCAAGGATATCTGATACTCCCTCTAGCATGACAACACTTGGCTGGATTAACATTACCAATGTCGGCCCATATCAATCATTATGGACAGTACATCCACAAGTCATGATGTCATATTGTAACTTAATTATTATATATGACGTCGATCGATGAAATTATCACTTATGCAATGTGTGTGCAATTTTTTGTTTGGAAGACTAAACCATTTTTTCTCCAGATTAATTTTTTTCATTGATAATTTTATTTTGATGTGAATGGATTATATTTTTCACATGATGAAAATATTTTTTATTGTATGGATAAAAACTCAGGGAGATAAAATGGAAAAATTTTAATTTAAAATATTGAATTTATTTATTTATTTTTTAATGATGGTGTATTATTTAATATATTTGATTAATTTTATTCGTCTGGTGTTTTATTTGAAATTATTTTTTATAAGGTTTTATGGTTTGTAGTTTTATTTATTATTAATTTTTATATAAATTTTTAGGTTGGGTTCCATATTAATTGAGAACAACAATATTTTATAGAAAAAATAAAATTTAAAATCCATTTAAAATTTCATAATATATGTTAATTAATTAGATATACCAGTGACATGAATAGTTAATAGTTTTCCATTCAATTTCTTTTCAGAAAACATCATTATTGTAATCATATTTATCATATTTGATTTTAATAAACTAGTTTTGTGTAAGGGAAATTTCATTTAAATATTTTAGACATTTTTATTCAATACTTGTATGAAGTTATTAATGATTAAAATTTATTGGTATGTATTTTATTCTATTCATTTTATAGAAATATGATCATTTCTAAAATGTAATAGTCAGGAAACATATATTTGATAGAATTTAACTATTGAAGGTAATGGATTATACCTAAATATAAAATTTATGTATTATATTATTAATGATAAGTTTCATTACATTGCGGGTATTTATGTTATCAAACATTTTCAATCATCTGTGATAATTGGTTATTGAAATTTAAATATATATATTTCTATATTTGATCAATTAAAATATTTGAGTACTTTTTTTATGATTTCTCTAATATGAATTATTTTAATTAGATTGGTATGTTTATGATAATAGGTTTTCTATATATAATTGACTTTATTTATATAGAATTTTTAGAAATATATATTTTACAAGAGAAGTGAACCATGAAAGTATTTTTACAAAATATTGTATATATTATTAAAATATGTGTATTTTTTAGAGTGGTTTAAAAAGTAAAATAGAATAATATTAATTCAAAAATCATGGGATGTTAGTGGATCTCACTTGAGTTTAATGATGAATTACATTATAAAATATGAAGGTTGTAAATATTAAGTTTTCATTAGGGTTTGATTTAAGTAGTGTTATATAATTAATGTGGATTCTTCTATCCATGATAAATATAGTTGCATTTTAATTCATTTAGAGTAATTTGTTGGGTTTGATATAGAAAATATATTTTTATTATTATATTTTTAGACATATAATATTTTTTTATTTTTCATTTTTTTTCTAATTCCAAATAATTTTCAAAAATTAAATATATTTTTTTTGGTTTAAGAAAGGGTTTTTATAGTGGAGAATATTTCACTATAATTGTAATACTATTTTTTGTGAGATATTATGATGTATTTTTATTATTTTCGTAATTTATCTATTTTAAAAGATTTATAAGGTTTATCTTTAGCATGAAAGATGTGTTATACATTTTATTGTATTCTGTCTATATTTTTTAAAAATAATTATAATGTTTTATGAGTAAATCATTATATTTTTAGTTAATAATGTTTTTATATCCTAAATTATATTTTAAATGGGTTTTAATTTTGATTTCAGTAGTTTGGGATGTTTTTTATTTCATTAATATAATCATTTTTTATTTTTTAAATTTAGATTTGATTTTTTTTAATTATGTAGAATATTGACAAAATATTTATATTATGACAATTATATGATTCAGGAAAATTATATATCTATTTTTGTTTCATATTGATATAAAATTTATATTTTTAATGTCCTACACATAATACAAATAAATAGGAGTATTGTTTTTGGTTAGATTTATTTTTAATGACTTCTTTTAAATTGTTATATTGAGTTTATAAATACTCAAGAAATTTATAACATTTTTTTAAATAACTGAGTTCTTCATTGAGTATAACTCATCAAAAATATTGTTTTTATATAAATATCCCATATTTAAAAAGAATTATATTATATTTTAAAATTTATTAGGATATTATGATAATATAATTATGAAAAAACGAACCAATAAGTCATTTATAAATAATGATGTTTGGAGTTTTTATTGGTTAATATTGATGTAAAAACTGAATTTTTATATTAATTTTCTTATATATTTTGATTATTTATGAGAAATAGAAATGGAATTTTTTTTCATGTTTTGAGGTTTGTGGATATGAATACATTTAATAATATTATTTATAAGATTATTTTTTTGATTAATTAATAAAATTATTATAAATGCCATTGTGATATATTTTGGGTAATTAGGAATTGTTTGATTTTCTTGGTAGGTACTAATTTTAAAATATATAAATATATTATAACCACACATGAATAGTTTATTGTGGGATAATTTTTTAAATATTATTTTAATCTCCCTTAACCATATATGTGGTATGTATTTTATTATGAATGATAAATCATTTTTTGATGTACTTATAAAGGATTTTATTACTACATGTGGGTGATATCTTATAGTGATACCTGTCATTGTAATATAAATAGTCAAACTGTTATGAAACTTTTTGGTGTGAATTCAATAATAACTGATGATTTTTTTTTATTAATTTTATTTTTGTTCCATTTGTCATAAATTAATTATTTCGAAAGTGTTAAATATGAATTAGAGTCAGATAGATGTTAGTATTGTTGAATAATATATTTTAGAAGAATATGTTGAATTTTGCGTCAGATTCCTATATGATATATATATATATATAGTTGGTCTTCAAATATCAATAAATAGTTCATGACTAATGAGTGAAGGTATTTTTGAATGAAATGTTGTTACAATTACCTTCAAAATGAAATAGAATGTTCACGTCCACATTTTACATAACCGTGAAAATGTATAACTATATATCGAATCACTTCAATTTATTTATAAGCATTTAAATACACTACATGATGATGGAGGGATGTCATATACATGTAATAAATAATTTATATGAGATTTTAGAGATCATATTTAAGATTAATTACCTTAAAATATGTTTTCAATTATTGAATTACATTGATTAGTAGAAGTGAAATAAATTAAAAATATTATATAATTAAATTTTATAATTGTTGGTCAGATGTTCTATAATAAATAATAATATGGTCAGTGTATGACAAAAAATAGTTGAATTATTCATATGGTATAATTTATGCATATATCAGGTTTCATGTATAAAAATTTTTATGAAAATATTTCATATATCAATAACATCAAACCAATGTTTGAGTTAGATAATATAAAATTTTAGGTGATGTATTTAAATTTTATATTTTTTGAAATATGATGATAATTGAAATCTGATGATGTATGATCACACAGAAGAAATTTAGTGTGAAATTTTATAAGTAATATCCACTCATGATTCAATAATAAGTTTTTCATGTATTTTGTAATTGGATATGAAAACATAAAATTCTTCTTGTCTATTTAGTGACTAAACCAATTATTGGAATAGATGATAATTAAATCATTTATTAACCACTAATTTGGAGATAATAATCATTTTGTGGTGGTCCCAATGTACTAAATTTCTGGTAGTTTATAGGGGTAAAAAATCTATTGATGAAAAAATATATAGCATCACATAGTTGACTAGAATTATCCAGGAAATAAGAAAGGGGATAATTTATTAGGTCTGTTGAAGTAAATGTTTCCAAAAAATTCAGCCAAAAAAGTCAATTATTATTAGATACTATTGGGATACAACATTAGTTGATGTGAAGATTTATAAATATTTATCTCAATGTACAACATGTAAAGAAATAAACCCTTTGGGAATATATTAAGATAATTTTGGGAAATATTTTCTCTATTTTAATGAAAAATATATAAGGAACATTTATTTAATATTCATTATTCATGTTGAGTTACTTTATTTTATTATTATTATTTAAGAAATATGTCTTCACGCGTGATGGAATATGACGTTTAGGATTCCGAAAAAATCATAAAATTTATTATCCTTCTGATATAGTGGGGAAAAAAATACCTGACCCACCAGCTAACTATGAACTAATTATAATGATGGAATCATAGAATTCATTAATCAATATTTATAATGATAAATCATTTCATGTTAACTATAGACAATAATTAATAGTTTCAATGGTTAATTTAATAAGAAATATTTGGAAATTTTTATTTTGTTAAAAAATGTGTGATGAAAAAACAATCTTCATTAAAACATATGATCCACTATCGTAAAGCAGAGATCGGTAAATATTCACTAGAGAAGACAATAGTCTATATATTAAGTCAATAATTAATTTTTAATGTGATATAAAACAAAATATGTTCCTTTGTTTAAATTCACTTAGATGAATTGGAATATGAAGAAAATTTAATCCCATGCCATGTGCTATAGTAAGTGGCACAAAAATATTATTGCTAAACTATTTTATGGGTAAAATATTATAACAAATATAATGTGTAATTATGAGTAATTATTAATTTTTAATGATATATAAAAGAATAATATAAAAATATCATTTTATTTTATAATTTTGGAATTTTTCTAGTAATAAGAAGTTGTAGAGACCACACCTAAAGAAAAACACCATTCATTATCATTGATGTAGACAAAATAATATAGTCATGTAAGATTACTATGTTTTGAATTTCTCTACGAATATATTTCATGAGGAAAAAAACACTTGGAACAAAATATCATATGACTAATAGATTTTATTGTAAAATAAATGATTTTATTATATTATTATCTAATCTCAATTGATATACCTCTTAATATAAAATGAAAAATGTTAATGGGAAGTGTAATAATAAATATCAAATGAAAAACCAAATAATAACACCCTCAAGATTTCATAGTATGTTATCTAATTAAAGTAATTCAATAGCTTACGCTACATGAAAAACCGAGATTTAGAGCACCACAACTTACCAAACAAGCTGTTCAAAAAGTGGTTAGGAATAGTATTAAGTGATTTTTGAATCATATATACTCTATATGATTTTAACATCATTAATATGCGTTTCTTAGACATATTATAAGAAAAAATTATTTTTTTCTCAGATATAAGAAGTAAAAAAAAAAATCAATTTTACCACATTTTAATGGTGACCCTTTTTTGAAAGAAATATTTCAAACATTTATATATTCAATTTAAGTAATTTAAATTCTTCTTTATATGCAGGACATAAAAATTAAGCTTCGTATAATTTTTGTTACTTTTCTGATTACTTTTATATTTTGACGAATATTGAAAAATTGATGTTTTAATTGAAAAAAAAATTAATCGAAATAATTTATAGTGCCAACTTATGAATTTGAATGGTTATGAAGTATAATTAGATTTTATTTCTACCATTTAATACAATATAGGTCATTATAAGTAAATTCACATTTAAATTTTACATAAACACATGTCAATAGTTTGATAGTTTTTACTTTTTAAAACACAGTTTTTTTGTTTTGAACAAGAAAATTAATTTTAAATTAATAAATTCAACTTCTATTTTTTGAATTTCATAGAATATAATTCATTTTTAATTTAGAATATCATAATCAGGTTAGGGTGAATTTTTGTTTTTTCTGAAAACATTCAATTTTTGACTAATAGTGAAAACAAGGCGTTATTATTTAAAACTGACTTTTTATTTAAATAATTATTTATTTTAAGTAAAAATAGATATAAAATACTTATATATGTTAAATTTAATTAATTGGAGTCATTTTATAATAAAATCCGATGTATAAAATTTTATTGTACTTTTAAACCTCTTTTACCCACCTTCTATGAATATTAGAAAATTTGAATAAAACCCAATTTTAACGATTTTTAGAGTTCAATTTAAAAAATATTAGTGAAATGGATGATATTAGTTGGTAAAATTTGATTCAATAAGATTAAAATAATTTTTTTAGTGAATTTTAACTTTTTACTTTTATTTATGACAGTAAAATGTAAATAGGGCAGTTAAAGGTGAAAATGATATTATAATTACTCTTACACATGTCCTAATTGTAATAGATAAGTGTAATTCGATAAAAAACAACCCTAGAAATAAAATATGATCCTTCAGGTCCACTTGGATTTGATTAGGTCATTTATTATTATTTTATTTAAAGAAGAGTTAAAAGTGTTAAATTCAAAGTTTAATAAATAAACCATTTTTAATTAAGGCTTACACACAATATAAACACATCTATAAATATTCAATAAAAATATAAAATTATTTCATAAATAATTGTATTTTATTTATAATTATTAGACCATAAATAAGTTAATTTATTTTTGATGTAGTGATGATGTATTAATCACTATATTGATGATAGATTAAAATAAATGATATTATGAATATCCAAATAAATTTAATTTGAGACTTTTGATGAATTCCATTAATTTTATTTGTTAATATGAAATTTTAGGAATGATTAAATATTTTTTTCAACATAATTATGTTGTTTTGATTTTCACAAAAACCAAATACTAAATAGTGTTAAAATTAACATAATTGAGTTTTTAAAACAAATTCAATATTATTAATTGATCTAATATTCCAAAAAATATAAGGATCAGCCAAAGGACATAGAAAAGGTCATATATTAATAATTAACTACTGGGGGTTCTCTTGTATTGTTATAGTAAGTTTATTAACAATATAATCTAAAAATACAAAGAGACATGATAAATGTTAAACTATTTTTCTAAGAGTTATATAAAATAGATAAGTTTAATATGGTTTCCTAAACCTGTCTAAAACCTATTAGTTGAAAGGTTTTCAACCGATTCACAACTTATCCATTAAATAAATCATTATGGAGCCATTATAAATAGAAAATCATTTTATTATAAAATAATTTTTCAAACATTTCCTAAAGTGACCCTCACCTCTCTTATGGAAGTTTACATCATATTCTCTCAAAATCACACCTCGAAAGCCATTTGGATCGGCCAAACCCAACCCAAATATCCTAAAAACATCCCTCTTATCAACCTAGAGTCTATAATTTGATCATAAAGCCATCCTAATGATCCCTTTTGATCAACTCAAAAGGAAACACCCGATGAAGAGGTAATAATTTCACCACCCTCATTCAAGTTATTTTCATCTTCCACTTCCACTTTATTTGTTGTTTACATACAAAAAATAAATAACTCTAATACCTACTATATACTATGATGTTATTATAAATATTTTACAACCATATTTGTTATTCCATCTATCCCATAAATGACAAAGTCACCAAAGATGTGTACGTACAACATACCTTATCCAAGTCTTGGTGTAGTTTGTTATTCAAAAACTTAATTATTTGGATGTTTAGAATAACGAGTATAACTGATTTAAATAATAAATATAACATGTTAATGATTTTTTATATATGATATGACATAAAAATAAATATGATTTCACCATCAATATAATGATATTATCGCTCGTACATACAAATATAATACCGTCTCCACGACGTGATGAGAATAATTCCAATGTTCACCATTCAAAGATGATTATAAAAATGTATATTATTAATCATTATTTAATATATGAAATAATAATTCTACTAGATATATATATAAATTTAAATGTACTTACATATATCTTATTCACATACTTATGTTCAATATGTTACGAAAATGGAAACAATGTTTATTCGTACATATAACTGACCGTCTCCATAAACGGTTCCTTCTATTTCATATATCAATCTATTATAAATATTCATATTCTAAATATATATTATATATAAATCAAGGTTTACATTCGGGATTTATTTAATTCGTGATATAAATGATACAATCAAGAATAACAAGTCAAATCACATCTGATAAATAAAGCGATTATTACCGAAATGTTAATTTTATATGGAAATCAATATTAAATGGGGTGTATAATGTGAGAAATGAACCATGTATGATATAATAAATATTAATATGGTTCTGGTATAATTTAAAATAATAAAATAGTCATTTTATAAGATCTTAAATGTACCATCGACCAAAATAAAGTACAGGGTAAGGGTTAATTTTACAATCTCTTTATTATCTGAGGTTGTTTTTATGTAAGTATCTACTGGGACATCATTGTCATCCACATCAGTGTTTCTTAAAAATAAATTTCAAAATATTTTTTATAATTTCCTAGACTATATGTTAATGTCATTTATACGCTTTTCACTGGTCATAATATGTCTATAAAGAAATATTTCCGTCATTATCCAAACACGGTCCTTGAAAACCATTAGCAAAAAATTATGGAAAGAATGGTTTTTTACATATACGGTGGGTGTGGCTATTATTCTCTATTATAACACCTTATATTCTTCCGTTACAAGATTATAAGAATATTTTAAAATTAATTTTTTTTATAATTACTTGAAATCTAAATGATTTCAAAATAGAAAGATTTATTTCTCTCAAAATGTTTTCATTTCATCTATGTCAACATGGATTGATGGATTTTAAACTTATTTGAAGTTGATTTATTATGATACAAATCTTCCACATTGTATTGAACGTTTTGTGATATGTTTGAATGTGGGTGTTTTATTTTTACACCATTCATGGTTTATAGATAATGTATTGAAATTTTGTATGCTATATTTAATAAGAATGTTTATGTTATTTATAAACGTTTTCATTTAAGGAATGCATTGTAATTAGTAAGTGATGGGTGGAGCCTACTATAGCTCTTTGATGCATCAGTAGGTCTCAAGAGACAAACTAGTTCTTTGGCTCAAGGACATGACAAAATATTATTTGTAGTCTTGGCACAAGGCCCTGACTATGTGGTTATGAAGTCTGGCATTGTCCTATTGATCATTATGAAAGTGGGTATTGATATCGAGTGTGATTACTTAACTAGAAGATTATCCATGTGAATAATTAAATATAATTATTTGATAAATATTTTCCAATTTTTTTTCTGATTTTATTGTTTAAAAGGGTTTTTTATTTTTAAAAATTTCCTTAAATATTTATGCATATTTATGACAATTTCAACTATATTTGTTATCCTTACCGAGCATCTGAGCTCACCCATTTCAATGTTTTATTTTTCCCTAGATGTGAAGAAGTATTTTATGGTTTAACTATAGGGATATTATAAGTATATTTTTGTGTTCAAAAGGGGAAAAAATGATTTTGACGTTTTTTTTCATTATGTAATGTAAAACTTATGAATGTAACTAGTAATTCCCAGGAAACAAAAATGATCAGTCTTTCAGGACATCATGCTTTTTATCATGCCAATTTTATTTAATAAGAACAAACTCTTGGTAACTGGGGTCGGGGAATTATAGTTGGTATCTGATGAAGTTTAGTACAAACCATGGGTGACAGTTTTATAAAAACTCTGATTACAAAACATTACCCAAAGATAGGCTTTGAGGATTAGTATATAAGAAATACCTAGAATTTTAATTAATGTAGAGATTTAGTGTTTTTTTCCAGCAATACATACATGTTTGTATACGAGCATGTAGCGGCGGCTCCAGAAAATATTTACCTATGAGTGAAAAATCCGACAAGGATTTTCAAGCTTGACTAGGGGTATCCTATTACACGACAACAAGCCTTGCTGCACTCTTGGTTACGACACTCCTGTGGGATATGATTTGGATAAATAAAATTTTCCTTTAAATCCATTATGAATAATTTAGGATAAAATACATGTTAATTTTTTTTTATTATAGATTATATGCATATTCTTTTCAATTTACATTTGGTATATTGCATGTTTGGAATTATTCATTGTGATTCATAAACTAACCCAGTATATGCTATTGTTTAGAAATGGTGCCTAGTAGAAGGAATTATAATACCAACAATACGCATGATCAAATGTTTATGAAGGATTATATCATTCATTGTATTAAGACAACATTAAAATGGGAAATAGTCTTCCATGTATTGCTATCATATGACGAAATAATATCATGTGTTAATAAGATAAGTAAAGAATTCTCTGATTCCTATGGATTTGAAGGGAATAAAGAGAAAAAACAAATGGAAGAGAGAAATATGTATAAATGGAAGAGGGTAAGAAAACAGGTTCTAATGTAGAATGCTTAATATGTGAGGAGTTGGGACACTACGTGAAGTAATGTCCAAATCATCATACTATACCCCAAATGGTTCTATTTAATAATATTCATGTTATGATATCACCAAACATGAAGGGGAATGATTAGATTTATTATGTTGTTATTATATTATTGTGTCATTTGAGTATTGTATTAATGATGTACATGATATAATAATTATACAGTATAAGTGGATTGTACTACAATACTATTTCATTAAGTACTTGAGATTGTGTGTAACCATGAAAAGTGACTCAATAGCAGGTTAATTTTTTTTGGAAAATATATGGTTGAGAGAAAGATAAACCATAATATTGTTCTAATCTTGAGGTAGAGATTTTGGAATAATATATGGTTGATTTGGATAAATGTTATTGGATATTATTGACTACCTTGAAACAGATTAATGATTTATATAATCCACCACTGTTGGATTTTAGAACCTTTTTTGATAGAAGGAGTATATTCAGTATTGTATATGGAATAATAGAGCATGGATGTTATCAAAATGGTTTATGGTAATTCAGGGTTTTATAGTGTTTTAAAAGAATACAAGATGAAGGTATTCACAAGTATTTAGATGGGAAAAGGGTCTTCATTGTGTTTAAAATCCTTATAAATTTTGGACTGTGAGTTTGGATAGAATTATTTTGGGTAAGTCTAAATGTTGGAATCGATTAAGTTTGAAATTTGATACTATTGTTAAGGTTAAATTATTTCTTGATATAATATTTGGATTGTCATAAAAAGGACAAACCGGAGGTCGGGTGACAACCCGTCACATCTAGCAAGCTTGCGAGACATTAACCCGCAACAGAAGAGTAACAAGGGTGGAGACCTACCACTGACATATGTGATGCCCTGGTTTGTATGATGTAGTTTTTTAATTAGTCTGAAAAATATATTATAAATTCATTATTTTTTATCCTAAAATAACTTTGATAAATAGAATATTTTGGAATTCAATTATCTTTTAGAGTGAAAGATGAGTTTGTGGAAGGAATTAGTTGAACGATGAAAATCTACATGTCAAGTATATTATATTCCTGTAAAGACCTAAAATTCTTGTGGGATTTTTTTAAATACATGGAAATTTTACGAGTCCGCAGTTTTTGACGACACTTGATTTTGAGGCCCAATGTGCCTAGAATCAATTTTTGGACATTTGTTTCGGGTATATTCAGTAAAATTACGAGCAGGTTTTTATAACTTTTGAATCGGTGCTTGGAATTGAAATCTGAGGGCACCGTTGAACTCACAACATCAGTAATTTCCTAGTGAGACATTCACCATAGATTCATTCTGATCAGTTTGGAAGTTAGTTTTTGGCTTTTTGTTAAAGAAAATAATAATAAAATAATGTATAACACTTTATTTTATTTTTAAGCTTCCTTGTTTTGTGTGTGCGGTTAGTTCGAACCTCCCATTGGATGTTGGGGGTGGGACCGCCACACCCTAACCTCCCACGAGAGGTTACAATGTGGGGACCACAGGTGCATAACCTCTCAATTAAATGATAGGGGTGGGGATCACCCAACCCCTATTAATGGTGGAGGATTAATCCTCTCCACTCAACCTCGTTAATGAGGGAGATCCTTTGACCGCCTCCACAAAATTAATTGAGCCAACGTGCATTCCAATTAATTGTGCCAAAACACGTGCCAATTAATTGTCCCAATGTGTGTACCAATTGATTTTGACCATGTACGTGCCAATTAATTTTGTCGACCCTTGTGAATTTATTACGTAGAGTTTATTTCTCCTTTTTGAATTTGCGTTCCAACAATAAAATAATAAGACATCCTATTATTCTTTTGCTTGAAATCTCCTTCGGTGGATCTTGAGAGCTTGGGAGAATTAATATTCTCCCAATGAAGAATGTGAAGAATGACAGATTTATTCTTTGACTTCTTCTTCAGACGTCTTCTTCCTTCTTCTACCGAAACAAGGAAAGGGAAGCATCATCCATAAAGAATACTGATGTGATCCTCGGCTTATTATTTTCCGACGTCAATGGATCGATGCCCACTTTCCACGACTTCTTCAACGAAGAATGACAATCCAGGTAGGGTAATTTTTGAGTTAATTTTTTTTGTATGAGTTTAAAACTCCATTATTAATCGTTTCTTTAGAACATCGTCGCCAAATTCTTTCGCTGTAACGAGGATGGTTCAGGCTGCACGAACACGACCCAACCCTCTCTCTTTGTCTTGTCCTTGATTGATGAAGACAGAGGCAGTACACGCAGCGACGGTGATGAAGACAAAGATCAAAGGCTGCACTACCCGCGACCTCCGTGCACCGCCGCACCACACGTCGTTGCCCGACGCCCTCGCGCCCTAACCAGACGCCCTGGTGCGCTGCCCGGTGCCCTAGAGAGCTGCCCGATGCCACCGCGCCGCAACCCAGATCCCCGCACTGCTGGATGGTGCCCTCCCGCATTACCTGGTCCCCTCTCGAACTACCTGGTGCTCCTACTGTGGCTTGCCCAGTGCCTCGGTGCCCTACCCAGCATCCTGACACCCTGCCTGGCACCCACGGGCCCTGCCCGGGACACCCGCACCATGCCCGGTGCACCCACAACCTGTCGGTGACCAGTCGGCCTACCCCCGCCCACCCTGGTCTACCTGTAGGAATCCCGGCCACCGGCCTCCCAAGCTGACCTGTGGCGTCCCCCGCGGTGTCGCTACCTCAACAGGCCCGGTCTCCCAAGCCTAGTTACCGCGGGTCGAACTCCCGTCGCGGTCTGCTGGGTCGAGTCCAGCGGACCGAGTCAAAAAATAGCAGGCTGACCCACCCAATGGGCTAGGTCAGACCAAACGAGTCTGACCTGGTCAACCTAGACTGAGTCGGCCTAGTCGAGGTTGGACCAAGTCGGTCCGACCGGGTCGCACCGGACCCGGACCCATTCCTGATCCATTAACTTCTTGGGCCATATTTTTGGCACCAGACATTCATTTGAAAAACTTTCAGTATCACCAGTATTCATGTAGCATAACCATCGATTTGAGTATACCCCACAAGTGTTCAGGGTGTAGTTGAGTTACGGTTTGTTGGTTCATACACGAATCCAACCGGGCCCCCAGGACTAAAATTCTAATAACCCACAGACCGGGCGTCCGATTGATACGTCGTATATTGCATTGAGTAACCTATGACATGGTGGTCCTTTGAGATACATTCCAATGAGACTTCGTGACACCTGGAGTATCGAACAGTAGATCATGGAGTGGATCCTCCTAGAGATGAGTAGCTAGCGTGAAGAGCCCTAGTAGCTAACAGACCTGATGACTGCTTGACTGATTTGACTCAGAGTGATTCGACTATCCATGTGTGGAGCACCCGATTTGGCGGATAAACCATGGTGGACGAAGCGTCTGGTTTGGAAGCAGACCTGTGGTACTCGATAGGAGGAGAACATCTATAGGATATAGAGAGAGCACCCAGTTTGGCAGCAGACCCACAACGGACGGGGTGCCTGGTTTGGTAGCAGACCTGCGGTACATGACAGGCGGAGTACCTCAGCAGTATAAGGTTAGTGAAAATTCCTCGGTCTCATGACATACCCACTGTACTCGACAGAGGAGGAGTTCTCTAGCAGTTGTGGTTTTGATAATGAAAAATATTGGTTTGAGAGGAGTCAATGACTGTTGTGTTTTCCTCATGATTGAGATGGGTTACTTGATAACTTAGGTATATGAATGGGCATATACCTAAGTGATGGTTATCCATTGAAATCATACTTTGTGGTTTATCCTTGTTGTATTTTGTGAGACCTTGTGGGTCTCGGGGTCCCTAATGAATATCATTATACTCACCCCTCCACGAGTTATGCCCGTCCCTTTTTGTGTTGGATACAGACGACAGAAAATGCAGATGGAGCCCGAGAGTGCCAGGACTGGACTGTACCTAGAGGAAGACCTTACGACGTATTGGTACATAGTGGAGTCTGATAGACGTGGAGTGCTGTGGAATCCATCTGTACCAGCCCTTCAGGTAGGAACCCTAGAGGATGATCCAGGAGCTGCTTTCACCTTTCAGTTGTTTGTCCCTTTTTAGTTGTACATGCTTTCAGTTCTATTTTTACATTACAGTTGGGCTTTTATTCTGGACCCATTTACTTTTATTATGCTTGATATACAACTTTTTCATAATTTTTTCTTCCTCTTGTACTTTGTTTGTTTTTGTTTACAATTTATAAAGGCAATTCCTTCCCAGTTTTAGGGAATTACGCCTTTGGCGCTAGTCGCCATCCCCTAGCCTATGGAAGTCGGGTTTTCGGTAGTCACGATGCAGGCCCGGGGGGACAGGTTGTGCAAATTGGTATTAGAGACATCATTTCTACCGTAGAACATAGGACTCTAATATTTCTTTTCCGTGATGAAATAGTGTTATGGGTACTAAATGTGGTTTTCAGTTTATGGAGTCCAGTGTTAGTGCGGGCAGCTGACGTATCCATACACCAAGACCCTGAATTCTAATTTCTGACACAGTGCATGAAAACACTAATTGATTGTGTGTTTTCAAAAGTTTTCTTTAGGTCAGGTCAAACCAGGTCAACTCACCAGGTATAGTCTTTTGACTATGTCACATCGGTCTCTTTCAGTTTGCCTCCCCCCGGATGACCAGCGAGAGCCCTGAGAGTTGTACTTACTGATAGACCGCCGAGCAACGAGGCCTCAGTAAAGGGCCCTCTTCTAGTTGAGGCACCAACAAAGGCACCAATAGTACTACTCCCCGTTGGGCCACTGATGCCACCAGCCCTATTAGTAGAGAGAGCACGCCGCTTGAGCATGCTACATGAGTTCAAGCGCTAGACGCCACCCATGTTTAAGTGAGAGATGGACCCGCAGGCAGCTGAGGATTGGCTAGAGGCTGTGGTGGTAGTCATCATACTGGTAGGGACACCAACAGACTTTATGGTGATCCTTGTTTCCAGCCTCCTTCAGGAAGAAGCAAGCTGATGGTGGAGCCTGATCCTCTAGATGCATGAAGAGTTGAAACTTCTATGTGAATAATTTGAGAGCCTGTTCCAGGTGGAGATTGTACCAGCCACATTTAGAGCAGTGTAGATACAAGAGCTACTACATCTATTGTAGGGTAGCATGATGGTGGTGTAGTAATCAGCAAGATTCACCGACCTCTCTCACAACTCCACTGATATAATATGAGGCCCATTCTTTAGCGCCAGTATATTTGAGTAGAGAATCAAGTGAGAGATTATACATTTAGTTTCCTCGCACAACATCACTATGCAGAAAAGGGTGTTAGAGCGAGCCCTCCTAGTGGAGTGTTTCCTTGCATAGTAGTCTCCAGCAGCGAGATCCACCACTAGTCAACATGCAGTGGAGTCTTCTGTAGCTAGTAGTAGACAGATGATGTAGAGATCCAAGAGGACCAGACCCACAGGTGGATGACTGCACGACTCGGGATCGGTTGTGTGGGGCACCCAGGGTGGAGACAGAGCCCGTCTTACCAGGAGCGAACAATGTTACTCTAGCGTCGGGTTTGGTCACATTGCACGTGACTGTCGAACCTGCCATATAGACGATCAGAGGATAGTTGAGGTACATCCCTAGCAGAGGGAGAGTTATGATCGAGGTGCTTCGCAGGGTGTAGGAGGATGTGGCAGAGGAGCTGGCGGTGCATCTAGTGGTGGATGACATTACGAGGTTCTACTGATACCACCACCAAGAGGTCCACCCCAACCACATGGTGCGGTTGGACATGACATAACACAGCTTTAAAAAGATGATCCCTATTATCACGATGCTCTATAGATGATTCGAGGTGCGATCTGTGTCTAATCTACCTTAGTTTTAGTTCTTATAGACACATGTTCCAGTCACTATATCATATCCACTACCCTCGTTCAGATCTCGGAGATTTCGACGGAGCCATTGGCTTGATTCATGTGGCTAGGGACTCATACAGGAGAAGAATCGAAGAATACGCACTAGTGCCGGCAGTGTGAGCTTATTTTAGGATGTGAGAGGTTTGGCTGGGATCTCCTCATAGCAGCGTCGAGGCCTTAAAACATCATATTGGGTATGGACTGGTTATCTACATTACATGGTCAGAATGACTGTATTAGGAGAATATTGTGGTGTGTCCATATGGATGAGACCAGGTTCACCTTCACCAATGAGAAGGAATCTTTTGCAGCATAGGATGGACTTACTTGGAGGAGGGGGAAGCTGATCAATCACCAATTTTCTTGACTTACCATCAATGAAGTTGATGTGGGGAGTCCGACTTATCCTGTAGTGGTGGACCAGTACACGTATGTTTTCCCTGACGATGTTCTGAGACTACCTTCTCACAGAGAGGGGGACTTTTACATTGACATGTACCCCGAGATGACACCAATATCTACTCCATTATATCGGATAGCTCCCGCTAAGTTCATGAGCTGTGGGTATAGCTGGAGGACTTAAAGGGAAAATGATCCATCAGGCCGGGTGTTTCTACCTGGGCAGCTCGGATTCTGTTAGCCAAGAAGGCGGATGAGGGCATGAGGCTATGTGTCTTCTACTGTCTCCTGAACAAGGTGAATTTGAAGAACAAGTACCCACTCACGAGGATTGATGACCTCTTTGATCACCTCAAGGGTGCACGATGGTTCTCAAAGATAGACCTCAGATCAGGATATCAGCAGCTTGGAGTTCAAGACGATGATGTGCAGACGACAGCCTTGAGGTGTCGTTACGACCACTACATGTTCTTGGTTTTGCTTTTTGGCATAAAAAATTCTATAGCAGTGTTCATCATTCTCATGAACATGATCTTCCAGCCATACCTGGATATCTTTTTCAACGTCTTCATCGACGACATACTGATCTACTCATATAATGTGGAGGATCATTCCTACCATTTGCATGTAGTATTGGACACACTCGGAGAGAATCAGCTTTATGGTATGCTATTGATGTGCATGATTTGGATTCGAGAGGTTCAATTTTTGGGACAGGTCATCTTGGAGGATGGAGTTGCTATGGATCCAGCAAAGATCAAGTTGGTACATGAGTGGGAGCCACCTAGGAGTGTGACGGAGGTAAAGAGATTCCTGGGCTTGGCTGGATACTACCGGAGATTCATTCTAGACTTCTCTAGAATTGAAACACCGCTACTAGCCTTGATGAAGAAGGATAAATCCTTCATGTGGTTGGAGAGATGCTAGAAGAGCTTTCAGAAGCTGAGGAAAAGGCTGACTAGTTCCCCATATTGAGGCTTCCAGGGGAGGGAATTGGGTATGTAGTCTTCTGCGATGCATCAGGGACCAGAATCGGGTGTGTCCTGATGCAGAATTGTGCTGTGATCGCTTATGGTTCTCGGCATTTGAGATAGCATGAGCAGAACTACACTACCCATGACTTGGAGTTACCAGTAGTGGTGTTTTCTTGGAAGATGTGGTGGAACCATCTTATGGGTGAACGTTTTACCCTGTACTCTAATCACAAGAGTCTCAGGTATATCTTTTATCAGACAGAACTCATCCTGAGACAATGGATATGGATTAAGTTCCTCCAAGAATATGATTTTGAGATAGTCCATACTCTTGGGAAGGGGAATATAGTATCAGATGTACTCAGCAGGAGATCAGGAATTCAGCTGCTAGTAGAGGTGACAGAGCAACTGACGCCATTGTATATATCCATTGTTGACTGGGATAGAGAAGCGTATCAACAGTCTCTTACAGTCACACCCCCACTTCATCAGCGAGTCTGGGAGGCGCAACATGGGGATGCTGACTGCGAGATACAACATGCTCATATATCTACAGGGTAGGAACATTAGGGGTTTTATGAAGGTGGAGAGAATGTCATTCTCTTCAGGGGACGTACCATGGTACATGTTTCACTTCAAGAGGAAGTTTTGAGGGATTTTCATACTTCCCCTCTAGCGGTACATCTAGGAGTGGCGATGATGTACCCGGACTTTCGACGACATCACTGGTGGCCTAGTATGAAAAAGGCAGTAGCGGAGTTTGTCTCACAGTGCCTCACTTGTTAGCAAGTGAAGGCAGAGCACTAGGTACTAGCAGGCATGGTTCAACTATTAGATGTCCCGGAGTGGAAGTGGGATGTGATATCTATAGACTCTGTGATGGGTCTCCCATGAACATCAATGGGTCACGACTCAATATGGCTGATCATCGACCGACTCACAATGTCAGCCCACTAACTACCGATCAAAGATCATGGCTCAGTTGAGAGCATGGGATGCCTATATGTACAAGAGATAGTGCGTCTTCATAGAGTACCTTCATCTATTGTCTCCGACTGTGACACATGCTTTACTTCCTAACTATGTAAGGGGTTGCAGGAAGCATTCAGGACACATCTTCACTTTAGCACCACCATCCATCCTCATATTGATGATCAGACTGAGAGGAGCATCTATATCCTTGAGGAAATTCATCATTCTTGTGTCCTCGACTTCTATCACAGCTGGGAGGACCACTTTTATTTGTTGGAGTTTTCCTACAACAGTAGTTATCACTCCACTATAGGGATGACACCTTAGGAGGCCTTGTATGACCAACCTTGTAGTTCACCACTGTGCTGGACAGACCATGGGGAGTTAGCACTAGTGAGAACAGAGATGGTATGGGATACCATAGAGAAGTTGTAGATTATCTAGGGGCAGATGAAGACTGCTCAGAGATGGCATAATTCATATTCTAATATATGATGGAGACCAATGGAGTTCGAGGATGGTGACCACATATTCCTACGGGTCTCATCTCAACGAGGTCTATGAAGATTTGGTCGAGGTGGCAAGATATCTCTGAGGTTCATCAGACCTTTCCAAGTCCTTAGCAGAGTAGGCAAGGTGGCTTACCATTTGCCTCTTCCACCCCAGCTACATAGGGTGCACGACGTCATTCACTTATCTCATATGAGGAGATACATACATGACCCATCCCACATCATCAACCATGGTTGGATGGACATCGATGATGGGGTGACATTCATGAAATCTCTAGTAGAGATTGAGGATCGACAGGATCGGGTCCTACATGGACGGTCGATTCCTCTGGTACGCATTCACTGGCAGCACAAAAACCTCCAAAAGAGAACATGGGAGCGGGAGGCTCAGATTCATGCTCAGTACCCCATTCTGTTCCATTAGTGTGAGTTTCATCTTACAGGGACGTAAATCCCTGAGGTGAGGAGAATGTAATGACCCGTAATTCCTATGGAAATATTTTTTTTGAATACATGGGAATTTTACGAGTCCGTAGTTTATGAAGGCGCATGATTTAGAGGCCTAGTGTGCCTGGAATCAATTTTTTGATGTTCTGTTTGGGTAGGTTGAGTAAATGTAATTGTGGGGTTTTATAACTTTTGAACCGGTGATCAGAATCGAAATATAAGGACAACATTGAACTTGAAGCATCAATAATTTCTTAATGGGACCTTTACCGCAGTTGCATTCTGACGAGTTTGTAAGTTAATTTTTTGGGTTTTTATTAAAGAAAATAATAAAAAATAAATTACAACACTTTGTTTTATTTTTAAGCTACCATGTGTTGTGTGTGTGGTTAGTTTAACCTCCAATTGGAAGTTAGGGGGCGGGGACCACCACACCCTAACCTCCCACAAGAGGTTACAATGTGGGGACCACACGATCACAACCTCTCAATTAATAGATAGGGGTGGGGACAACCTGACCCCTATAAATGGTGGAGGATGAAACCTCTTCACTCTCTCTCTTTAATGAGGGAGATACTTTCACCTCTTATGCACAATTAATTTTTCCAACGTGCATGTAAATTAATTTTGGTAACACGCGTGACAATTAATGGTACCAACACACATGCCAATTAATTGTGACCACGTGCGTACCAATTAATTTCACCGACTCATTTGAATTTATTAAGGAGATTTTCTTTATAGTTTTTGAATTTTCATTCCAATAATAAAATAATATGACATCCTATTATTATTTTGTTTGCATTTTCCTTCAGTGGTACTTGATTTCTTGAGAGGATTAAAATTCTCCCAATGATGAATGTGAAGAATTCCAAATTTCTTCTTCGACTTCTTCCTCAGATGTCTCCTTTCTTCTTCTACCGGAATAAGGAAAGGGAAGCGTCTTCCACGGAAAATGTCGAAATCATCCTCGGCTTCTTCTTTTCCAATGTCAATGGAACGATGCCCGATTTCCGAGACATCGTCAATGATGAAAAACAACGAGGTAAGGGTATTTTTGATTTTATTATTTTTATGAGTTTAAACCTCCGTTATTAATCGTTTGTTGAGCACTTCAATGCCAAATGATATCGTCGTAACATGGATGGTTCAGGCCACAAGAACACGGACTTATACTCTCCCCATTACCTATTCTTGATTTATGATGATGACAGAGGTAAATTCTATGATTACGGCAAAGACAGATATCAAAGGCCAGCTACCCGGGGCATCCTCACACCCCCGCACCCCGCACCACAACCCGGCACCCCCGCGTCGCTACCCGGCTCCCTAGAGCATTGCCTAGAACCCCCGTACCATTTCCAAGTGCCCCGCGCTGCTTCCAGGTGCCCTTGTGCGATGATCGGTGCCCCTACTGTGGCTTTCCCAATGCCCTGGAACACTGCCCAGCATCCCGACACCCACACGCCCTGACCGGCACATCCTCGCCCTGCCGGGTGCACCCGCGCCCTATAGGTGACAAGCTGTCCTGCCCACGCCCGGGGCGGCCTGCATGCTGGCCTCTCGGCCCCCGGTCTCCCGAGCAGACCTGCGGCGTCCACCATGGTGTCACTGGCCAAACCGGCCCGGTCTCTTAGAATGAGTTACCAAGCCGCCTACGTGGCGACTATCCGGCCTAACCACCCTCGCGGTCCGCTGGGCCAGGCCCAATGGACCATGTCAAAACATAGCAGGTTGACCCACCCAATGGGCCTGTTCAGACCCAATTAGTCTGACTGGGTCGACCCAGACATAGTCGGCCCACACAAGGTTGGACCGAGTTGGTCCGACCAGGTCAGACCGAACCCAAACCCATTACTGATACATTCCATTCTTTGGCCATATCTTTGGCACCAGACATCCGTTTGAAGAACCATCAGTGGAACCAGTATTCATGAAGAATAAACATCCCTTTGAGTATACCCCACTGGAGTTCAGGGTGTAGTTGAGTTACGGTCAAGATGGTTCATACACGAATCCAACCATCCCCCAGGACTAAAATTCTAATAACTCACAGACTGGGCGTCCAATTGATGCGTCGTCTGTTGCGTTGAGACCCCTATGATGTTAGGATTCTTTGATACCCTTCCCAGTGAGACTTCATGGCACTTGGAGTATATACTAGTAGCTCGTGGAGCGGATCTTCTCAAAGATGAGAAGATAGATTACAAAAACCTAACAGCTGACAGACCTGACGACTGCTTGACCAATTCGACTCGGAGTGATTCGACTAGCCCATTGGGGAGAGCCCGGTTTGGTGGTAGACCCATGGTGGATGGAGTTCCTGTTTTGGAAGAAGACCCATGGTACTCGATAGGAGGAGTACCTCTGTAGGCTATAGGTGGAGCGCTCGGTTTAGTGACAGACCCACAACAGACGGAGCGCCCAGTTTGGCAGCAGACCTATGATACTTGACTAAAGGATTACCTCATAGGTCTATGGTTAGTGAGAAGCAACTCAGGGTCACCAAATTCCCACTATACTCGACATAGGAGGAGTTCTCTAGAATCCGTGGTTTCGATAATGAAAAATCTGGGTTTGATATGAGTCAATGACCTTTGTGTTTTCCTATTGATTGAGATGGGATACTTGATAACTTAGGTATATGTATGGGAATATACCTAAGTTATGGTTATCCATTGAAATAATACTTTTTGTTTTATACTTTATGGATTTTGTGAGATCTTGAGGGTCTCAGAGTCCTTACTGAGTATCGTTATACTCACCCCTACACAGGCAATGCCCACACCTCATTGTATTGGTTGTAGATAACGGACAATGCTGATAGAGGCCAAGAGCACAAGGACTCGACAATACTCGGAGGAGGACCATACGACGTTTCAGTACATGGTGGAGTCTGAAAAACGTTTAGTGCTAAGGAAGCCATTTGTACCTACCCTTCAGGTCGAAAATCCAGAGGATGATCCATGAGCTTCGTTCACCTTTCAGTTGTTTGTCCCTTTTTAGTTTTACTTTCTTTTAGTTGTATTTTTACATTACAGTTGAGCTTGTATTCTAGCCCCCTTTACTTTCAGTACACTTGATATACAACTTTTACTTTGTGATGCTTCTTCTTGTACTCTGGTTGTGTGTGTTTACAATTTATAAAGGCAATGCCTTCCCATTTTCAGGGAATTACGCCTTTGGCACTAGTCGCCAGCCACTAGCCTATGGAAGGTGGGCTTGGGTTAGCCACGATGCAGTCCCCAGGGGACAGGTCATGAAAATTCCTCTTCTTCTATGAATAAATAAATTCATAATCTTTTGGTAAGAGATCTAAAAAAATGTGTTATCCTAATACCTTATGATTTGATGAACTAACGTCATTTTAAATCATCATAGAATGATGGATTTGAGGCCCTAAATATTACACCTGTGTTTGATTGATGACCTCAGCCCCTCCCTATAAATATTATCGTTTTTTCCACAAATTATCTAGCTTTAATTTCCACCAATGTTCTCTAAATCGATGTAATGATTTGGTGGTGACTTTTTCATTCCATTTCCCTCTTATTTAGACTATATTTTTGTAACCCAATTTCTGATGTGGCTTTTCTAAAAAGGTATTTCTCTATTTTTAACCATTAAAATTTGA
Source organism: Viscum album (assembly GCA_963277665.1). Lineage (NCBI taxonomy): Eukaryota > Viridiplantae > Streptophyta > Magnoliopsida > Santalales > Viscaceae > Viscum > Viscum album. Next base: position 1,614,212,349 of record OY728137.1, on the reverse strand, counting down.
TGAACTATTTAAAATTGCATGGAATCAATTTATTTATTGTGGGATGAATGTAGGAACCCGTGATTTCATAGTATGTTATCTCAGTAATGTAATTCAATAGATTGTGCTACATGCAACACCGATTTCCACCACACCACAACACACCAAACTAGCCTTTAAAAAATGGTTATGAATTGAATTAAATTCAATTTGAATCATATATACTATATATAAATATAACATCCATATTATGTTTTTATTAGTCCTAATATAAGAAAAAATTCATTTTTTCAGATAAAAGAAGTATTTTTCAAAAAAAAAATACCGCCTTTTAATGGAGAACCATTTTTAAAACCAATATTTGAAACCGTTATAAATTCAATTTAAAGAAATTAAATTATTCATTATAAGAGTAACATTAAAATTTAGTTTGGATAAATTTTTTGTACTTTTCTGATAACTTTCATATTTTGAAGAATAGTGAAAAATACTATATTTTAATTGAAAGCAAAATTTTTAATCAGGATAATTTAGAGTGTAAAATTATGAATTTGAAAGTTTTGTATGTTTAATTAGATTATATGTTAATCATTTAATACAATATAGGTCATTATAAGTAATTTCACATTTTAATTTAACATAAACACATGTCAATTTGGGATAGTAAATTTTCAAATTATTGAATTATATAATATACCAACAAATTTCTCGCATCCCTAAACTCATAATTATTTAAGGAAATTAGCATTTCATTTACAATATTTATTAATATATTTTAAGTATATTTTCATGATATAAGAAATATTTCATGCAACCAAAATACTAAAAAAGAATAATTAATTTTTTAATAGATGATTGGTTAGTGTACATTATGTTAGAATGTTTTCCAAAATTAAAAATATGTGATATTTTATTACATTTTTAATATAGTAAATCCTATGACCATTAAAATATATTTTGTATATGAAGCACGAGTATTAGAATAATTATATATTATTCATGACCATTTTCCCCTATGGAATTATAAATAAATAAATCAATTTGTTTTATAATTAATATTCTGAGTACATGGCATCAAGATATTTACAAACATCAAGAAATGGTGAAATTATAATTTATATTTAGTTATTTTTAACAAAATGTTATCTATATTTTAGTAAAATGAAATATCATATTATTCTAATATTTAATTTTTTTTTTAAAATTTTGACATCATTTGAATATAATATTCGCATTCATAAAACCATGAAATGAAATTAATATTATTTTTATAATTTAGGAAAATTATCCTTAAGTCATTTAATCACCCAACCATTCACATTGGCTGTAGAAAAAAATGAGTTGTTATAGGGACTTAGGTGAAATCCCTTAGACATGAAAGCGTGGAAATAAATTTAGAAGTGAATCGAAGACCATTGGGGGACAATTTCACCTTTTAATGATAAACTATAAACCATCAAACCACAATCCATATTAGTTATATGATCCATGAACAAAAAAATGACAATTCAGAAAATATTTTCTTCCAAATTGAGGCCAAGAAAATTATTTATTATGAATAGAGAATATACTAAAACCTAATAGTAGAATATAACTTAACAAGGAAAAATATTTAAAAAAACTCTATGCTCCACTAGCTACATGCTCCACCACCATAAGACTTCTCAACAATTCTTGATGTAGTGCTAAAAACGTGATACACCCTACATTTTCCCACAACATGGAATATGACATCTACAAAATGACACAACTAAAATATAATGGTTGATTATAATTCTCAACATAATCTCCTTAATTAATTTCATATTAATAACATTAGTAAAGAAGATTTGACATCATATATTTTTTTCAACTGTTTCTCAAAAGTGTTTCCAACTAAATATAAAAACTCTGCAAAATAGTTTATAACTAAACATAAAATAAACAAATTTTTTAAAAAAGTCAATGTGAGAGATACTGTAGGTATTTATTTAATAAAATAATTAAATCATTTCTTGAAAAATACTTTTGGGAATAATATAAAATCCTCACTATAATAATTACCAAAAATGCATTCATCATTATGAGAGTTCCATAATCATGAGTGTTTTCCCATCGATCAAGGAAACTGTAACAATGTAATTATTACCCATGTAACATTTATCCATTGGGACCATGAACATGGGCCTATTTAAACCATTACTAGTAATTAAATATGGTATGCACACCATGTTTTCTAAAATCAAAAACAATTTCAAAAAATTTCACTTCTTTTAATAAAAACACATGCTTATTGAAAACATTCCTACCATCAAATTTCAAAAAAATTATGCATTTTAAAATCCCCTATATATTTTGGAAACATTTTTTACTAAAAAATATTAAAAAATTATATGAGATCCAAAATTTAAAAATCCCAATTTAAAAGCAGAAACTAGGGTTTCTCATAAAACCTCCCAATTTTCCATGTTTTCAACCACAAATCACTAAAGTGTGATTAACAAATGTTCTGAAAAATAAAAATTCACAGTACATAAGAAAACTAAATATTAATCCATTACATTCAATTCCAGTTATGGGATATGAGAGTGAAGCCACCTACCCCACTTGTTTCAACTAAAACAAAAAAATGACGAAGAATGCTCAAGAATCAGGGTCACAATTCCTTGAAACCCCCCATGATCTCCTCCCCTACAATGAAACAACCATATTAAACCATATTTGGTCTCAAAAATCTCATATATACCAATATAATAATTTATATAAAAAAAAGATAAAATGAGGAGTAGATCTAATAAACTATGAAGATAACAATGAAGAATGAGAAATTACCAAAATAATATACCTTTGATTCTCCAAGGAAAGTCTACTGATCACTTTCAGATCAATGGGATAACCACCTTTGGAATTTGGGGGAGAATAAATTCATTTATGGATTAATTTTATTTGTCAAAATAGATCAAACAAATGTCAAAAGTCAATAAGATCAACCAAAATAGGTAATTAGTTTTGTCCTTGCACGAATTGGCCACACAGTTTTGCCAAACTGTGTGCTAACCGTGAACCCCTTTTTACCCAAAACAATCCAAATGAACTCAAATATATCCCCTAATTACCCACAAATCAATTAGACATATTAAAATCATTAGGGATGGGTTACATTCTAGAAATTGTTGGATCTATATTCTACCCACCACTATTCATTTCATCCATGAACAGTTTAATGTTTTTGCTACATTGAAATTGTTCTTTCCATTTATTTTTTTTGTCTTTCTCACATTCCTACTTATCTTCATGAATCGTGTCATGTTCATTTAAAACCTACACTAGAAAAATGATTTTTAACAGATAATAAATTTTCTGGCCAATCTGTAATCCGGACTGGAATATTGACCAACGAAGAATCTGACTCTAGGTCAATGTGATCCCATATAATAACATGGACAAGATCTAGCTAAAAAATTTATACAGAGATACATGTAACCCAATGTGAAATGAAGATAATTGTGGTGAAAATTACTTCTGATATTCCATTACTCCATCCGATTCTAGTACATGAATGTGCCAATGTATTACGGAGACATATTTTCTTTCTTACAAAAAGAACAATATCCATGCCGTGGAGAGATACTCATGAATACATGATCACTCACTGAAAACACCAACGGTCTTTAGAGATGGTATGAAAAAGATTTCAGATGACCTTGAGCAGCCTCCATTCTCTTTCTATTAAACATTATATTCTCTGTAATTTCATGGTCAAGGATCGACCCAAATAATGAGGTCTCACATGTTTCAACCCAACATAGTGGATAATTATAATGGATCTGAAACAATGCTTCAAAGTGGGCCATATGCATCGAATCCCGACAACTATTTTTGTATGTGAACTCTACCAATGATAAGTACTCTTCCAATGAGACACCAAAATCCTTTACATAATCACACTTCATTTGAGGAAACATAAGTATTGTCTTTCTAAATTTCCCATCTATCTATGGATGATACATTATTATTATAGTCAACTGAGTTTCTAGAGCATTATATAAGGATTTATAGAAACAATAGATTAAACTTGGATCCTCTGAAATGTTTATTGAAACTGATATTCCATGTCTCCTTCCCATTAATTGGATATAGATATTGGATTGATCCTCTACTGTATGTGTTTCATGAATTGGAATGAAATGTGACCACATGGTGATTTGATCAAATATCACCCATATGGATTAGTGATTGCAGATAGTTCTTGAGAGACGTGAATCAAAATACATAACTCTCTAATCCTATTTCAATATGGGAATTGGTAAATATTGCAAAATAACCTATTGTTATTTATGTTCAACCTTAAATTAATTACATGATTAGAACATTTAAAAATAACATGGCCATTTTTCACTTAATTCCATTCCACCAAAACTACACCTTCAACGACATATACTTATTATGTAACCATCGATGTACAGAAGATCTCTAATTGTGATAGGCATGAAGAAGGTCTTATTGACAAGTAATAGGTACAACCATCCGATCTATGAACAAAAAAATTTATGACCCACAATGTTTCAAGTCATCAATGATTTACCCACTGTTGAGTTTTGAAATCATAAGAAAGCTTTCAGCATCGAATGTTTGTTCCTCTTTATACATTTATACCAATCTAGGAACTACTGAAACTGAGATGAAAACTGCGACATCACCTTGGTTTTTACATTCAAGATTCATATTATGAATTATCTCAATCAACCGCCACTCAACTGTAGCCTACATTGCAATTTGAGAATATGACATCCTATAGAATTCATCAGCCATTGAATTTATTTATCCCATTGTGCACATCATCTCAAAGTCAAACATCTAGATATAGTATATCCATATCCTTTTCCTCAGATTCAGATCCATTTGTGAGAAAATGTGTTTCAATCAATTATAATCGGTGAAGATAGTTAATTTTTCACCAAATAGATAGTTATTCGATGTCATTTATTTAATAATGACCATTGTTAACTCCAAATCATGTGTTGGGTAATTCCACTCCTGAACTCTCAGCTATCTTGAACTAGATTCATCCACATGATATCCATAGAATATAGCACATCCCACCTAGATCATAAGCATCATTATAGAACACATAGACATGTCTTCATTATATACAATCCAATATATGTGTCAATGGAAAATTCAAATTCATCTCTTGAAAAGACTTATGACATTATTTACTCCTATAGAAGGGAAAAAATTTCTTTTCCAAAGCAATCATTGGAAATGCTAGTTGTGACAAGTCAAAAACAAATTGGTGATAATAACCAATGAGACCAATAATTATTTCTATCCGAAACAGGTTCATTTGTGGTTTCCAAAGGTTAACTACATCAATCTTATAAGGATCTACTAAAACACCTCTTTAAAAATTCATTGGGCCCATAAAGTGTATGCATTCTAACACAAAATCACACATAGATAGTTTATCATACAAATGGTGATATCTCAAGATTATTAACATTGTCTCTAGGTATTCCTCATGCTCATTCCATTTCTTTGAATAAACCAGGTTTTCTTCCATATATACCCAAAAAAGAGTCAAAATTTAATTGAAAAATTGGATTCATCGAAGCAATAAAGACCGATGGTGAATTCATTAGACCAAAAAGAATTTCTAAATATTCATAGTTTCCATATACAAACCTAAAATATTTATTTGGAATACATTCCTTCAGAACTCGCATTTAGTTATATCCTAATCCAATGAAAATCATTGAGAACCATTGGTCTCCCCTAAATTGATCAAACATATCATCAATTCATGGAAGTGGATATTAATTCTTTAATGAATCAATGTTATTATTATGATAATAAATACACAACCGAATTATTCCATCAAAATTCATAATGAACAAGACTAGTTTATTGCATAATTACAAACATAGATGAATGTATCCTTTTCTTTACATCTCCTTGTAATATACATTCAACTCTATTAATTTTATTGTTTCAATCCAATAATATGGAATGGAGAAAGGAATACTCCATTGAAGAATATCAATCAGAAACTCCATTTCCCCTGTAGTTGGTAACATAGAATTTTTTTAGGAATCATATCTATAAATTGATCAACTTTTTCTGGAAATTTTTTTTCCTCAATATCTTTCCTCGATGCCAAAGTCAAGGCCACCAACTGATAAGATATCATTACATCCAATTGTGTTATAAAACTTGTTTCATCTTTTTTGGAAACTCTTGGTCCACTAATTAAATGATCAACACCAACCTCAGTTTTAAATTATACTATACTACTATAAAAGTAGATGTGAGCCCTACACTCTGTTAAACAGTCCATTCCTATAATTAAATTGAATTCATCTATCTCATGCAATGAGAAATCCCATTTTTTATTCAGCTCCATCAATAGTTATAGAATACTCTCTACACATGAAGGATTTACATTATCCTTCACTGAGAGGGGTTTGATGTTTAATCACAGAATACATCATTTCATGTTTAGAAATAATATAATCAGTTTTATGAGAAGAAATAATCGAATGTGGTGCTCCCATATTGAAAAACACTTGAATTAGGGTATAATTGAGTGGAATCGTACCTCACATCATACATGGCCCATCCAGATCATCAAGAGTCACCTTATCTACATTATTTAGCAGATTCATAATGACACTCTTCTATTTATTTCCATGTTTTGATTTCACTTGTTGATGTGTTATGGCATTTTTGTAGTCACCATGGATAAATCTAAACTAATAGTGGCGCTAAATCTATTGGCCCCTCCCTGTCGTAGAATACGATTCCTTTGACAAATGGGAAGTGTCCTGATCACCCAAAATATGTGAATTGTGACAATATCACAGAAGAAATACCATTTTTTAGTAGATTAATTTTTGAGGTAATTTTATACACACTCAATTGATGTGGTCGAATGAACAAAACTGATAACATCCATACTAGCCCATTCTTTTTAGAGAATGATTTATAGATCCTACAATTTGAATCTGATTCCAATTTACACCCTCATAATAGGTGTCCCTCTTCCCTTTTCACCCTGCACATGAGTTCCCACCATTTCATATCAGTATCATCCAGATTCTTTCTCCTATTTCTCAATAGATATCTCGCTCAACCAATGATGTCTAGTATGCCATCTCAATATAATATTCATATAAAGTATTTCAATCATTGATGGAATAACCTACATGAATACCAACTTGATGATTTGTGCCTTCAAGTTCACAACAACATCAAATTGTGGTGAAAAACACAATAAATTCATGTACTTAAAAATATTTTCAGTAATAGTGATTATCTCTTACTCCTTGTTAAAAATTATATTGTTTGCTATAATTGTAATGTGTCTGGATGGATTAGTGTGTTATACAATTATTCAAAATCCCCCATCTCAAGATATGATCCAATCTAGATTTCATCACAAAATTCCACAACTGGCATGAATGTTCTTTCAGTATATAAGTTTCTTGTGTGACTTACATGTAACACCCCAAAATGATAAAGGGTTAAATGACTAAATGATATGACTCATGTCAACAAGGTGCACCTTCGTTTTCAAGAGCCTATCTGATTACAACTCCAAAGTTACGCATGCTTGGCCTAGAGTAGTAATCATGATGGGTGACCTTCTGGGATGTTTCTTAGGGTGTGTGTGAGTGAGGACAAAGCTCATTGGAAAGGACAATTGTTGGCATGTGGGGAGAGTTATTAGTCAGATGACCCGTTCAGGCATGTGGGTGGACACTTGGGTGGGGACCACGTGACTGCGGGTGTGCAGTCACCGGGACCCAGTTGTCACATTTGGTATCATAGGTGGTGCCCAGCCTTATGTGTGATGCACTGCCTGGGCTGAGATTTAGGGCCCACAACGAGTTCATTGTGCTCTAAAGGGGCGGTGATTGTAACATCCCAAATTGATAAATGGTTAAATGACTGAATGGTATGACTCATGTCAACATGGTGAACCTTCTTTTTCAGGAACCTGTCTAATTAGAACTCTACAATTAAGTGTTCTTTTCCTTGAGTAGTGATCATGATGGGTGACTTTCCTGGATGTTTCCCAGGGTGTGTGTGAGTGAGGACAAAGCACACTAGAAAGGATAAGTGTTGGACTGTGGGGACAGTCATTAGTTAGATGACCCGTTCAGGTATGTGGGTGGACCCTTGGGTAAGGACCACATGTCTACGGGGAAACTGGTGGTACCTTGTGGATCAGGACCCGATGACCATGTTAATGGAGGGGTGTCAGTGCTATCACCGGGACCTAGTGGTCACACTTTAATTCCACTAGTGTTATGATGAAGTCGAAGATATGGTTCATCCTATTCAGCCGGCCCTCAACCAACTCTTTTTTCAAATCACCACAGAAGATGGGTGGATTCTGCTTATAAATCTATATAGAGTTCCAACAAGATGTGTCTCCTCACTTTGTTTAACCAATACAATGCATTAAATTATTGAAATATAAATTGATCCAACACTTGGATCACATGTGGATGAGGTGAAACCACACTTTCCCTTGTGCTTGTGGGGACAATTACTAGTTAGATGACCCGTTCAGGCATGTGGGTGGACCCTTGGGTGGGAACCACGTGTCTGCGGGGCAACTGGTGTTACCTGGCGGGTCAGGACCCGATGGCTATGTTAAAGGCGGGGTGTCTGTGCTGTCACCGGGACCTAGTTATCACATTTGGCATCAGAGGTTGTACCCAACATTATGTGTGATGCACTGCCTGGGATGAGATGTAGGGACCACAAAGAGGACGTTGTGCTCTAAGTGGGGGGGGGGGGTGATTGTAACACCACAAATTGATAAAGGGATAAATAACTAAATGGCATGACACATGTCAACAAGGTACACCTTCCTTTTCAGGAGCCTGTCTAATTATAACACCACAGTTAAGCATGCTTGGCTTGGGGTAGTGATCTTCATGGGTGACCTTGTTGATGATTCCCGGGGTGTGTGTGAGTGAGGACAAAGCACACCGAAAAGGACTAGTGTTTTCCTAGGGGGGAAGTCATTAGTCAGATGACCCGTTCAGGCATGTGGGAGGCACCCTTGGGTGGGGACCACATGTCTGTGGGGCAACTGGTTGTACATGGCGGGTCAGGACCGGACGACCATGTTAATTTCGGGGTGTCTATGCTGTCACTGGGACCTAGTTATCACACATCAATTCCACTAGTGTTATTATGAAGTCGAAGATTTGATTCATCATATTCAGCCGTCCCTTAACCCTCTCTTGTTTCACATCACCACATAAGATGGGTGGATTCTGCTTAGAAAGCTATATAGAGTTCCAAAAAGGTGTGTCTCCTCACTTTTTTTAGCCAATGCAATCATTAAATTATTGGAATATAAAATGATCCAACACTTCATTCACCTGTAGCTGAGGTGAAACCACACTTTTAGTAGTTTTATCTGGTTGGTTTCTAATCCCCCTACTGGGTCCCATTTCTAAAAAATAAATCAATCTGTAAGTCTCATACTTATAAAAATTGATTGTATTGGAATTTAGTATTTTTTAAAATTAATTTCCTAAAATCACATTAAAAATATAACCATTTTCGTAAACAGCCCACACTTTCATTTCAAAATCAAAAAAATATTAAAATACATTAACTATTTCATTTTTAAAGTCATTCATTTGAAAAAAAATATTCTTCAGTTTTTTAAAATCTAAAACTATGATAAAAATTTTATAACCGTAATGAAAATGATATATTAAATCCTAGTGGTATTTCATTCGTATAAAATTCATTTGTTATTGGTCTAAATAATTAATCCCTTGAAAATGATACTTTAATATTGTACATGTTTTCCCAATACACTTAGAAACCCCAAACCCATGTAAATTGATGATCAACATGAAAAATATAGATAAATATTTTTATGATATATATTTTACGTCTGGAAAGTCATAATATTTCATAAGAAGACCAACCAATGAATATAAAAGAAGGATATCATCTCTAAGTCCACAAAAACTAAAAAGTACATGTTCGACTGAGAAAGGTCCAAGATTGTTGTATTTTTAGCGACCCACTCATTATCAATGACATGATAAAATAGTGTGTCATTACTAAGCCTTAGAAGACATGCCCATGATTCCAATGGATGGGAGTAAATCCCAATGGGTTTCAAAGAATAGTGGTTGATGATTAATCATTTTAGAGATAAACTATAAACACACCAAAAGTAATCCATAGAATTAATATAATGCTTGAACAAAACAATGAAAATTAAAAGAATATTATATAACAATGTGAGAAAAAAAAGTGATATATCAAAATAAAACTAGGAATCAACTTAACATTGTAAGATAGATAAAAATTAATCAATATAAACAAAATACTATAGGCCTCACCGACTCTGTGCTCCACCAACACCAAACAACAAAACAACTCAGGATGTAGTGAAAAAAACTCTGCAAGATTTCCCCAATCAATCTTGAATAATTCTAATTTGATATAAGTGTTAGCCATATTTATATACAATAGTTTCTATAAAATTATTTCTGAAAATAGTTTATAACAAAATATATATTGTTCTCAAAACACATTATATCGAAATAAAAACTAAAATGATGTTATATTTTTTCCACAATTTATACTCTAGATAAAAGTCAAAATATCTATTTAAAATACAATTTCAAAACTATTTTTTCAACCCAATAATCTCCACACATCAACTAAAATTAAAAATTAATGCATCGTTATCACAGTTGCATACTCATGTATAGTTTCTAATCAATTTACAATGTCATCAATATTTAATTATTCCCTATGTAATGTTTAATCATCGGAACTAAGAACATGTCCATATCTCAACCATTCATAGAAATGGAATATGATAGGTACATATAGTTTTCCAAAAATCAAAACTAATCTCAAAAAATTTCACATGTTTCCAAAAAATGCATGTTTATTGAAAAATTTCATCTAATTAAATTTCAATACCTTAATTAATTTAAAAAACCAATATATATATATATATATATGAAAATTATAAATATATAAATTTTCAAATATTACAAGTGATCCATAATTTTAAAATCCAATTTTGAAATCATAAGTTATGGTTTCTCACAAAACTCAAAATTTTCACCATTTCCCACAAACCATCAATAATTAGGGAATAACAATTGTTTTGAAGAAATAAAACAATTTAATTTCCAAAAAAAATTCAATTCATTGGAATCAATAACATCATGAGGAGATGACATAGATTCCATGTACCAAAATTGTTTTTACGAAAATAGAAAATGGATATAGAATGATCAATAATATGAGTTAATATTCCAAGAAACTACCATAGACCACCTCCCAAATCCTAAAAAAACACATAAAATATCTTCATTTTTCCTCAAAACTTTTATATATACTAGTAAGAGTAATATATCTATGAAAAAAGGATGAATATAGGAGTTTATTTATGAAAATGTGACGAAATTGATGAATAATTGGCACATACCGTATGAATCTTCCATCAATTCACAAAATAACGTGTTCGGAACAATTGTTGTTCAATGGGTGTGCATATGTTGGGAATTTGTGGAGAAATTTTTTTAGGATTGATTTGTTTCTAAATAGGTCAAATATATTTCCAAATTTAATTAGATTCACGAAGATAGGGAATTATTTTTTCCCTTGAATGGTTATTTCAAACCACGTACTAATCGTGCACCACCTTTTTAACCAAAACCCTTAAAAATATACCGATGATTCCCTATATAACACATAACATTTACAAATTTACAAATAATCTTCAAGGGTTGCATACTAGAAACCAGGGGTTCTATAAGTCATTTATGAAATTTTGTAATTGACTGCAAATCAATAAAACACATGATGTTGCCAATATGATTAAGTTCATGTATTTTCAAGGTAAAAGGTGTAATTTTAGTTTATAAAACATATCGCATATCAAAAAACAAGTAAAATTTCTTAGATTGATTTGGAAAATTAAGAAAATAATCCATACATTGATTTTCACATATAGTAATAAATGCAAGCCAATCTGGAAAACAATGTAGCTGGTATGATTCAATGTGCTTGCACTCAATAAAGACATGTCATTTTAATTTAAGACCCACATAAAATAGAAAATTTGAGAAAAATATTGGGATATTTTTTAAAATATTTCTAAAATAATTTATAATTTATTTTTAATTTTTGGAATCCACCACTCATAATGCTGACACATGATGTGGTCAGTATTCCATGAATTGCAAATTTTCAATATAGTGTCAGATTTGTGTAAAAACAAATGGAAAACCCTAAAGTGAGTAAAAATTACAACATTATTTTTATGATATAAAAATTTAATCCATATTTCTTTAATTACACATAATTTTTTACCATACATCAATCTGTTACACAATGTGTCTGATATGACTCAATGTGTTCCTTTTCAATATAATGGAATCATTTTAGTTTAAAAGGATAATAACTGAAAATTACTATGGTTAAAAGATTGGATGATTTTCAATGGAAATAGATTTTTCCATAAATCATTATTCACATTTTCACATCAACCAAACATAAATATGATATGTGATGTGACTGTTACAATTCAATTTGACTGTTTTCAATGAAAAGATGTTATTTAAGTATAAAACTCATGTAACTAGGCCAAAGTGATAAAATTATCATGGATTGTTTTCAATCATTTTAAATATTATTGGCAGTTAATTATGATGTGAATAAATTTCCCACACATATATACATGACATGATGTGGTCAGTTTGACTTGATGTTTGTGTTTTCAAAAGATAAGTTCCATTTTAGTTAAAAACACATGTTACATCACAATAATTCATCCAATAGTATCATATGATTTTCAATCATGTGGAAATTTATGCATAATTGTTTTTTCACTTTTATGAATTCATTTCATAGAAATATACCACATGATGTGGCTGATAAGGCGCAATGTATGTGATTTTAGTTAAAAAATTGTAATTTCTACTTTAAACACACATCAAATAGACAAAACTAAGAAAAAATGTGTGGATTATTTTCAAACATTAATACAATGGTCTGTAATTTATTTTTTATTTATAACAATTGGTAAAAATAAATTTTACCAATGAATTTACCTGTATGAGTAAACTGGTGGGTTTTTAATGTTAGGGAATAATTTTAGTTTAATACCCACATTACGTGAAAAATCATACAAAAAAAGATCATATTGTTTAAAAAAAAGTTTAAATGATAAATGATTCAATTGTAACATTTATAAATTTACCGTATATCAATTTGACTCATGATGTGGTAGGTATGAATTATTTTTTTTGTTTTCGATATATATATGTTCCAATTTATTTTAAAATCTATATAACATCAATAAAACTATGAAAATGGAAACAAATTGTGTTAAAAAAATTTAAATCAATCCATAAATTATTAATCAAATGTGTGAATTGAAATAACCCCAATATAGAATATTATGTGGTCAGTATGGCTACAAGTATGTGTTTTTAATAAATATGTTTTTTATAGTTTTAAACACATATCAAATAAGAATAACTGATGAAATGTGGATATGATTTTTAAGCAAAAATATGAGAATAGTCTTAAATTCATTTATGTGTCGCATAAATCAACCAAAAAATAATATGAATCATAATGTGAGAGATATGAAATGATGATTATGTTCCTAATCTAATAGAATCATTTTAGTTGAAAATTATCATCACTATCCAAAATGATGTAATAGATCTTGAATAATTTTCAAACATTGAGAAAATGATCTATAGATCATTTTAGGAATATATTAATTTACATCATGTAAATATAAAACCATTGTGGTGGGTTTGAGTTGAAGCACATGAATCTAATTAAAAATATTAATTTAGGTTTACGATGATCTTCATAACAATGGAAATATGAAAACTATATTGGATTTGTTTTAAAATTTAGTAAAATTATCTATATTTTATTTTTCACATGTTACATTTAACCACATTCCAATATGACACATGATTTATTTGGTGTGAATCCATGTAATTTGTTTCAATATAATTCTTTCATATTAATTTATATAACACATCATATTTATAATTGAAGATAAATGATCTTGTATTTTTTTTAAACCACCAAAAAATAGTATAATATTAATTTATGACATGAATAATGTTTCCAAACATCAATATATCACATGATTTGGCTGATCTGACACACAATGTGTGCATCAAATATAACAGTGTCATTTCAGTTAAAAAAGAAGTTTTTAACCAAAACATAAAAAATGAGCTCATATTGATTTAATAAAATTTTAAAATTCTACATAATTAATTTGTTATGTATTGATATTGACACCACATGAAGATAACACATGATGTGGTAATTATGGCTGGAAGTGTCTGATTTCAATATATATTTACCATTTTTTTTAAAACACACATCACATAATGAAAATGCCTCAATTGATATTGGTTTTTAATTTAAAAAATTATGAAAATGATCACTATTTCATTTCCTTTAAATAAAAAATGATATTATAATAGTCTAAAAAATATAGGTTCGGTATTAATAAATGTTTCCATTTTTAAAATAACTGTTTCATTACACTTTATACCATTAGAAAACATCAAAAAATGAAAAAATGGCCTCGTATAATTTTCAAATCGTATAACAATTGTCAATAATTTATTTTGGATTTGTATAAATCTAAATAGATCATGATGACACATGGATTGACTAATATGAATCACTATCTTGGTTTTCAATATAAAGGTGTAATTTGAAATTAAAAATAATTTCATATAACTAATATCTAACATACGGTCATGGATTACTATCAATATTTAGGAAAATGTTCTATAATTCAATTTTGATGTGTAGAAATTAACCATGAGTCATTTGAAACAAGATATGGTCGAAATGAAATGAAGTACATATTTTGAATATATATTTTTATTATTAGTTTTTTATATGAAACACATAAGAACAACTAATAATAAGAATCTCAGTTTTTTATAATTATTTTATTTACTATTTTTTAATTAATTTCTTTATCATATTTATTTGACACATATTTAGTTACATTTCATAGATATAATTATTAAATTTGAATAATAAATAGTCTAAAAGGAGGGGTATTGTTATCATAAATCATCTTCTCTTGAATTTTCTCACATCAGTGGTGATTTTTTTGTCAACATAGATGTGATCCATTTCAAGAGCACAATAATTAGTGAAAATAATGAAGTAATGAGTTGTGAAAGAATCATCCACAAAAAAATTTTATACAATGTGTTACATGAATGAATACATGTATATAATATTTTTTATTATTGACACATTGTGTTGAATAAATTAAATTACTGATTTTTAACATAAAATTTATCTTCTTATATATGTTATTTATTTATTCCATACTGGGTGGTTTGTCCATCAAATAATAGGTTGAATTGTTGTCAGGGACCAATTAAAATGAAACATTGATTTTTTTGAATATAATTGAAATATTATATATAATTATATAATTATAAAAACCAATATTTTAATTTTATATGATATTTTCTTTTATTCTTTATAATTTGAGAATTTTATTATATATAATAATTAATATTAATCATTGTATATTTAATTTTCACTTAGTTATTTTTGCATAAATATTGACTAATTTTGAACACATAATGTAGTAGAATTATCCTTTATCATATATAGAAATATCATTAATAATGTGTCCGGTTACCAGTGCATTAAAAGGAATAGATAAAGGTGTTCATTCATAGTGTAGAAGAAATTAATAAATTCTCCATTTATTGGTTCTAAAAAAATAGTTTTTAAGAACTCCCTTATTGTTCCTTTATTATGTAGTGATAAATGATCCTTTTATGAGTTCTAAATAAATAATTTGACAATGTTTCATCATTATCAGTTTTGTATGGGAAAAATATAAATGGTTTCATTTATGAGTGCTTGTTTTAGCATTGATAATGGAATATAGATTTTAAGGTCATTCAAATCATCATCATTTTTTTCACCGACAATTCAATATTATATTACTATTAATATCCATATATTTAGTATTCTTTATAATATTTTTTGTAAATATATGTCAAAAAAGTCATATTATAGGTTCAATTATTCTTAAATATGTCATGTGTGGATATAGAGAGACTACATTGAGTTCCAATATGGTTATGTCATAGAAGAATGATTATATATCATTTAAATTATTTATAATTTTTAATGATGATAATTTCCATAAATTCTTATTCAATGTCGATATATTATTTATTATTATAATATATTTATATTTATATATGAAATGAATAATAATATCAATATTAAATTTAATATAATGTGAATATTTATTATATTAAAATAAATTCATTAAAAATATATCATTTTAGTAATTTGTTAAATTGAAATATTTTAATTGATTTTGTTTAAATTTATTTTCAATATAAAATTATATGAATGATATAAAAAATTACACTTATCTTTTCTTATAAAAAATAATAATTCATTAAGAGGTATAACATTACAAAAAATCATATCATCTTCCATGTGATAGGGATATAGATATAAATTATCAAGACATGTCGATTTATGGGATAATTTTCTTTTTAGTGTACATATTTTTACCCCTATAGAGTGAGAAAAGAATTGTCATGGTACTTGTAAAAAATGATTAATGTGGCTTAAACTATATTAGTAAATGGAAAACTTAATATATACCACAAAAAATTTTACTGGATGATATTACATTGAAAAAAACACAATGTATCATCAAATTATATAAATTCGGATCCTTTTCCTTGAATTTATATATTTTTTAATTTAACACATAATGTAATTCCAAAATCACCCTTCTATGACTTATAAAAGGGTACCTATTTACCTCTATTATTCAGATGTGTAAATCCAACATAATAAGTCAATTCAAACACCAATCCCTTACAAAAAAATGCCAAAATAATCATATATTATTGTGAAGGATTAGAACTCCAAAAAATATATTTTTTGTTTAGAAACCTAAAGAGGTTTTCTAATGAAATGTTATTGTTTTTAACAAATAATTTTCATTTTACCTATTCATAAATTTCGCTCATGTATTATACAACTGTGATGAGATAATAAAATAATTATATGAAATATAATTTCATAAAATTATGAAAATTTAGTATCTGATATCAATCTACTATTATAAGGCCCCATCCTTTAATGTAACATAATATTGGGTTATTCTAATAATTTACATTCATTTACATTGTGTATCACATGAGGTTTAGTATTTAATTGAAATCGGCCATAACTTTTACATAACATTTCAAGAATCACAATGTAATCAGGTCTACATGCCATCCATTTTATTCCAAATATATAAAAATTTAAAATAAAACATGAATTATTTTCCTTGAAAAAAAATCATCACGTTAATGACTACATAATCCTTTGTCTAACCCACCCATATGCACTACGGAAAAATTTCCAAAACATGGTATGAGAATAAGATTCTTATAATGTGATACAATATATGGAATAAATTAATTATTCTAATAAAATTTCAACCTCATGAAAACATTTTCAAAATATTTATACGTTTCACACATAAAATACAAAATCATTAGCATACATTTTGAAGTCATATTATTCTTGAAAATATTCTTATAAATCATAAATAATAAAGGTAACATGTGGAATCCATATCATAATTATATTGATGTTTTCACAGAATCATATGGAGTTACATTCATGGTCATATATGGAATACTCATTGTAATATATCCCCTAAATCTCATAAAATTAACTCTACTATTTAAATCTGTCTCATTAACCAATGTATTAATGAGTTATGAAGTGCTCAACCACTTTAATATTATAAAAGAACCATCCTTACATATAATTAGATCCTAGAAAACAAAAAATAAGAGGAAATATAAATCATGAATAAATGAATAATAAAATTTTAACATTGTTTAAAAAATATATCATTTTATGATATTTATATAGTTAATCAACTATAAATACAAAAAATGATGATTAAAAATGATGATTTTTTAATCAAGGTATATCATGTGACATTTAATCATTTGATAGAAATTAAAAAATTATCATTTTAAAAAATTCATCTACAAATAAATAAATGTTCAAAATTAATTTTGAAACATGGACATTAATAACAATGATTTTTAAGAATAAGCTATAAAAAACGTCTAAATGATGTTTTAGATAAACACTGAAATACAAAATTTCACTCAGTTTAATAAAAATATTTAAATAATAACATTAAAATGATTAAATATAATGATAATATACAAATAAATGATATAATATGTCAAAATGGTTGAATATATGACCCATAGGATAATAATGGTGCATAACAGCATTATATTCTTTAATGAAAAGATATTGAGATTGTGTTCCTTACCAATATCATTTTGTTAATAAAATTTATCAATAATGGGTATTCACAACAAACACAGATAATGAAATTATAAATCCATGATAAGATATACGAAATTCATTTTTAACATAATCATTGCATTACTTAATAAAGAAGAAGATGTTTAATTAAGAGAAAGGAAATTTGTTTTGAGAAATTCCTTAACCTCATGTTTCCCATCCTAAAACATGTTAAAACCAACAATATAATAAGTATATGTTTATTATTAATATATTATGCAACAAAATTTAAATTTATTATATAATATATTATTTAACTTAGATATTACAGAATATATTTATTTTTAATTCTATGTTTGAATTTCATTTTGGGCGATATTTTCTTTTCTAATAATAAGTGATTTGACTTGTTATTCTTAATTCACATGATTTAATTATACCAATACAATAAAAAATGATACAAATATATTATATATAAAATATATAATAATTTGTAATAATCCATAATGAAAACTAATAAAGTTGTTCATGGAGATGGTAGGTCGTATTTAAGAGTGAACATTATTTTCGTTAACATGTCATATAGAATAAATGAAATTAAATGAAATTTATATAAATATGTATATATATAATATAATTAATAACTAATTTACTTTTAATTTATATCATATATAATTACTAAAACAATACATTATAAAATCCATGTGATACATGAATTAATCGCATCGTTTTTGGGAAGCGATAGTCCACACATCCACAAACGAAGTAATCATAAAACAATAACATAAAAGCATGATGTATATATATTATAACATTTCCAGAATATTAAATAGTTTAAAAAATACATATTAAAATAATATTTTACCAAATAATAGTTTTAATACAATCTATAATGAAGTAAATGGAAAAAGAATAAAAACAATATTCATGGATGCAATTAACCTACAGAACATGGAAAAATAGATTTTCATTAAATTAGAGATGGTGAGAAATGAATAGGATGTGAGATATTACATTTGAAAAAAAACACTCTATTTTATAATTAATTCTATAGTTATCATGCACTGATTTATGTAGGTGGTTAAGTGAATGTTGAAAAATAAAAGATATTAAGAGAGGTATATTGTGAAATTTACCTCATGAATATGACCACCTTGAAAGACCCATAATGAGCTTAGATTTTGTATTTTGGTTATACTAGAGGCCGAAGGATGCGGGGATAGTGAGGAAGATTGGTTAAGGATGTAATTCCAAGGGATAGAAATATTTTTAGGTACAATTGGGGGGGGGGTGATGGTGGTATTTATACATGAGTAGAGGTAGGATTAAGTGATTAAATTATTAATAATTTTACAATTAAATATTACACACTATGGTAGAATTAATTTAAAAGAAATAAAAGTTCAATTACAATTTTTATGCTGTATATAGTCAGTAAACACTTCAACCAACCATTAATTTCATTATTTTTTATGTATATTAAAATATTGTCATTTTTTCATTAACTTGTTTAATTATTTACCTATACAATGGTAAATTTTTTTTAACCATGGTAATTTTTTATAGAAAAAAACGAAACTAAAACTCATCATAATATGTGACATATTATCCCAAATATAAAATACATTTTACCCAATTCGATTCATCTAAAATGAAAATTTGTATTTAATATTAATTCTGCAGATAAAACAGAAAATAAATTTTTAGATGCGATCTCGTCGAAAGATTGAATTGTTTATATCTCAAATTTTAATTCGAAATCGATTACAATGACCAAAAAGTGTATCAAATAGTAAATATAAAATATATTTATATATTTAAAATCATTATTTATACAATATATCAACATTAAAAAGTTATATGAAAAATTTGTTTTGAATTAAAAAGCAATATTTATCAATATTCCTAAATAAATTAATTTTATCAAAAATTTATGAAAAATAAAAAAAATTAAATTTTTATATATCTATTTTAAAAGGAGATGGTTATATATTTATAAAATTATATAGATCTGTTAAAAACTATATCTTAAAACGGTTCTCCATTAAAAGATGGTAAAATAATATTTCTTTTTCAAACTACTCTTCTTATACATAAAACTAAATTTTTCCTTATACAATGTATATAAATCAAAAAATAGAATTTAAAAAAATATATTAGGTACATATTTCATAAATAAATATCAAAAAGTGTGATATTTTTCTTTTATATAGATAAATATATTCATTGAAATAGTATTTTGGAAAAAAACAATATTTCTTTATTTAAAAATTGTTTGAAATTGGTTTTTAAATAATTGATAACCAAATAATTTATTATCATCATTTTCAAAAAATATATTCAAAATTAAATGAAAAAAATTTATTTCCATTATTTAACCTCCAATGTTAAATAATTATATTTAGTTTATCACATATGTTCGACATGGAGTATCATTTTTGTTATTGAACACAGTGTCTTTTTTTTAAAAAAACCAGATGTTACATTCTCCAACACTTTTGGAAATTTCATCCACTCAATTTGATTTCAAGGTTAGTAACTGAGCTATTAACTTTGAAAATAACATACTAATATTCCAGAATAGAAAACGTTTCAATAAAACATCCAATTAAAAAAGCCAAAAGATAATTATAAAGATCACCTGAAATTAAAAATACTATGGTTCCATATATGTGAAAATGTTTATGGAGAAGATAACTAATCATAATGTTCTAATAGAGAGTGATAGAAAAAAATTGGATACATTTAATAATCAATAGAGCATAAATTTGTGACTGGTTAATGGGTTTTTGATTTTATAGATGAAAATGTAAACAGAAAATGAGTTTATTTTAAGATCACTTTTATAGATTTGATGAATTATATTATTGCTTAGACTATGAAAATAAACAAATATACTCAAATGAAATTTATATTTTCCTATTTTAATCATCTTCCTCTACAATTTCAACTTTTTATCCAATTTATGGGTATTAAAAATGAATAATTCTTGTTTGAAGCATTGAAAATAACTTATAGATAATTGCATAATCCAAAATAATTAACTCTATACTTTGATATTTCATCCTTAAAAAAACAATATTACTAATATTTACAAAAAAATAAAAATTATTTATTTTTATATCATAAATAATTAAACTAATATCCAAAATTATATATGGATACCCAATGATCAACATATACTTTTCATCGAGTAATTGTTCTTCAAATTATTCCAAATAATCCAAATTATGATTGAAACTCAAAAAAAATATTAATTTTTTATTCCTCCAAGATAAATTTTAAAATTTATCTTCAAATATAATAAAGTAATATTGACCTCTCATACCAAAAATTTATTACCCTAATTTGTTATTCTTCATGCTAAGTTAATCATTTACATAAATGACTCGAATCATCATAACTCCCATATAAAATCATAGATTCTTCCAAAATAAAATTCTTCCATTACTCCTAAAATAAAAAACGTAATTAATTTATTTATCATAGGCATATAGGGTTCCAATAATATTGAAATTCATCCATAATATCATTTATCACTTAACACCCAAATAATTTTCCAATATAGTGTATATTAATTAAATAAAACATAAGTACCCAAAATCAACTTATTCATATTCCATAAACTCTTTAAACTAAAAACAAAAACTCGTACTAACTCTGGATTTCTTGTAAGATAGTGGTATGGGATAATGTGTGGTCACAATTTAGTTGTGGGATTTATTAATGCAGTATTATCCAATGTGATAGGTTGTCTCCCTTCCCATGAGTTTTCCTTTTCCAAATTTTTATAATTTTATAACATTCAAAAAATGTGATAAAATCATAAAAAATAAGCATAACTTGTTTTATACCCAAATTTTATCTCGAACCATTCATTTTGAAACCCAATATATAACATCGTATTATTACATCAAATTTATATAAAAAAGGTTATATATAAATGTATAATTATGATACAAATTATAAATCTTCCCCAAATAATAATTTTTTTATGGACAAATAAGGATAAAACAAACTAAAAATAAATCACTATAAAGTACTAAAAAAAAACCAAAGAGTACTAGTATATTTAAAAAATTCATTATCCTCAAGTGTATCATAACACATGAATCCTTTATAAGTATAAATATTAATCATTCATTATTCTTCATAATCTATTAACAATGAAACGATACATTATTTTATAATACATCATTCATATATATCAAATTTCATCAAAATTTATAAGTATCAATACAATAATGTTTCATTCATAAATTTTAAGAAAATAAATCATACAAAGAATCTAGTTATCAAAATATCCTTGATGATCCCATTCTCATTCAGCATGTTCTTCATCATTCAAAATATAGATGTTCACTAAATTTTTTTAATTTTCCTTTTCAGTGGATTTGAAAATTTTCATATCATGAAATCATATTTATATGATAAAATGTTCCAAAAAAGTGTTTTATAAATGAGTAGGTGTTGTATAACTAAAAAAATATCATACAGGTGATTTCAATACTCAAGATTTTTCTAAAATCATTCAAATAATATTTTGTGATAATAGCGATGATCAAATTGCCTGGGAGGGATAAGAATGCTTTGAAAAATATATTTCCTTCCATATTGATAAATTATCCTTAATATACATAATGGAACATCACATATACATGAAGAGAAGAATACACTATATGGTAATGATGATAGAATAATTTTCATTAATACTATAATCCATCAAACTTCTAAAAGCTCAATTAATTTATGTCATTATTAGGTATTCATAAATTACTATAGTACTCAAAAAAAATTCCATGTGGTAATAAAATCCATTGTTATATTGGATCATTAACATGCACTAAGATAACAACCTGACCTATAATTTTATCTAAACAGACATCTAATAACAACTATTAGGCCCCAGTCTTAACCATTACATAATAATGAGTTTTATCAAATATTTAAATTCATTAACATTTTTTAGATTTTTATGATATGAGGTTTATTGAATTTATCCATTACTATTACAGAACATTTCAAATATTACAGATTATTCCAGGCTACATGACATTGAATTTTTTATAATTTAATTTTTTTTAAAAGAATACATGTATCCTTTTTCTTGATAAAATTATTCATATAATTCATCTTTACTTACCCCATTATCATAAGCACCCTTATATCATGTCGAAAAAATTTCCAAAACAAGGGATACGAATAAAATTCATTGTAAGGGATAATAAATAAAGAATGAAACCATTTTTACATGAAAATATTAATCTCATAAAAAAAATTTAAAAACTCATATGTTTCACCAGTAAGACATAAACTCATTACAATACCATATAAAGTCATAAGATTCCTAAAATACATCATAGAAATCATAAATCATAATTTTAACATTTTTTATCCATATCATACATAATTTTTAGCTTTTGAATCTACAAAAGGAGTAACATTAATTGTTACATTTGGAATAACCACTTTACTATATTTCCTAAATAGCTTTGGTGAAACCCTACCATTTGACAATAACATGTTTGAAAATGAATTGGAGAGCTATAATGGGCTCACCTACACTTGGTTTATCCCAGAACCAACATTATATATAAATAGTTACCTAGAACAGAATCTTTAGCACAAAACATAAATTAGGGATAAACAGAAAATAACATTTTCACATTACAATCAAAAGATGTAATTACAAGATATTAATATAATTAACCAATTTAAAAATGTAAAATGTAAATAGATTATATTTGAATCAATGTGTCCCATACCACATTGAAACATTTGAGTGATTTTAGAAAATTATCAAATTAAAAAATTTATTCCCATAAATATAAATAGTTAAAACTAATTATAAAACATGAAAAGTAAGGAGAACTATTTATATGATTATAAAAATAAAACATATAATATAATGTCTTAGTTAAATATTCCATTACCAGTTGTGAAAATATTGAATAAAAATAATAAAATAATAAAATATAATTAACAAATATCATGATAATATAATAATTCGTGATATAATATTTTAGAATCATTGTATATACACCTTCTGTGATAATAATGGTCGATATAATCAAGATATTCCTCAATAAAAAAATAGTGAGATGAATTTCCTTTCAAGGATAATTTTGTAAATAAAATAGATCAATTATGTGTATTCACTTTAAATCCACAGAATGTGAGTATATATAAATGATATTTTATCCAAATTCATTTCTCACATAATCATAGCATGAAATAATCAATAATTAGAATTTTATCCCAATGAATCAAAATTGGGTTGATAAATTACCTTACCTAACATTGGACATCCTAAAAATGCATCCAGAACACGTATATAATAATTATAAGTTTAATATTAATCTATCTGGGTAAAATATTTTCATGTATAATCAAATATGTGATTTCGTTATGACATTAAATTTTGATTTTATTTTTTATTCTATGTTTGAGTTACATTTCAAGTGCAGTTTTCATTGTTAATCGTACTTGTTTTGACTTGTTATTCTTAACTCACAAGATTTAATTATTTATAGACAATAAAACATTTTATAAATAACTAATATATTCATTTTATAATAATTTATAATATTCATTAAATAAATCGTGAAAACCCAATTCACTAAAATGCAATGTCATACGTAAACATGAATACTATATTAATTTTAATCCCTCATTTGATGGAAAAAACTTTGTACATGTATGTAAATATGTATAATATTATATAATTAAAATATAATTTATATTTCAATTATATAATACATTATTAATAAAAAATATTTAATACATTCCATGCGATGTGTGAAAAAATAACCTCATTTTCAAGAGTTTGTAGTCAACATTTCCGAGATGAAATTATTATACATCAACAATATGAAATGAATTAAGATATATTTAATATATAATTAAATAAATTTAAAAAATTTTGTAATATAAATATTAAAATATTATTTGACCAAAAAATTAGGTTTAATAGTATCAATGAATGTGGTAATGGAAGAAGAAAAAAACATCATTCATGGTGGCAACTAACCGACATAACTTGGAAAACAATTTCACTAATTTGTATAAGAGGATGTAAGAAATGAAATGGTTCTGATTTATTAAAATTGAAACATATAACTCTAGTATGTATATTATTATTTAGTTTTATTTCATTAATTAGTGATGAATGTTAGGATAATTTATAAAAAAAATTAAGAGTGGTACTCTTAGAAAATTACCTCTTGATTTTGGCCTCCATGAAAGACCCTTGGAGACCTTGGATGTCCACTTTTGGTGAGACCATAAAAATTGGAAATTGAGATAGTAAGGATGAGAGTATTTTTCATTTATTTGATGTTATATAATGTTTTTTATGTCGATATGGGTTGGTGAGGTGTGGTATTTATAAATGAGGGGAGGTGGGTTCAGGTGAATAAATAAATGATTATTTTATATTTAAATGTAACCAGATTGAGGTGGACTAAATTTAAAATAAATATAAATTAAATTAATGTTTTTTTGGATGCTTTGGTTCAATCCAAACCTCAAATTTAAGTTTATTTATTTATTTAATTTTTTGTATTTTAATCTTTCAAACATTATGTTTTACATTTTTATATGTTTCCTATACAGTTGCAAATAATTTTTTTCCATGGTACACATTTAATATAAAAATAAATAATATAATTATAAAAATTATTAAGACTATATTATTCCAAATATTTAATTCTTTTTACCCAATTTAATTCAATGCATTTTAATAATTTTATTTCAAAATAATTTCAAAGAAAAAACAGAAATGATGGATTTTAATATGTAGAATTCAAAAGAATGAAATGATTTTATATATTTTTTAAATTAATAATTTATTAAAAATTCCTAAATTGGATTAATTAGTAAAAATTAACTACATTATACGTTGAACTGTTGAAATTTATAATCTAAATGCATAGATAAATTAGATAAAAAAGATGTTTTGATTTTAAATTCATTATTTATTACTATTACTCAAAATATGACATTTTTCAAAAAATAAATATAAAATGTATATTTTGAAATCTTGCATCAAAATAAGAAGTATATTTGGTCAAATATATCTTATTAATGTTTCATAAAATAAATTTAAAATGGGTTCGCAATCAAAATATGCTACAAACTACATTTAAAAAAAATCCATTTATGCATAATATAGAATTTGATCTTATATCATGCTTATAAAACATATAAGTTGAAGTTTGAACATTATATAAAAAGAATAATTTATTAATAAAACCCAATTTTTTTTAATTGTATAAACATTAATATCATTATTTATATAGGGTTGCATAAAAAACATTTCCTTTTATTTAAAAATGATTGTAAATTATTTTATAATTAACTATACCCCAAATAATTAATTTGAAATTTGTGTAAACCATAAATTCACAATTATATTGACAGTATTTATTACCACTATTTTGGTAGATATGTTAAATAATAATATATAATTGTTATCTAATGATTGATGTATCATATCATGTATGCTATTAAACATAATGTCTCTTATTTAAAAACTCTATATCTTACACTTATTCCCTCAAATGGGAAATAAAACCATTGTTCTAGTATATAGTGGAATACAACCTCCTGAAAAAATATTATTCATTTTCCATCACATCCTTTTTAGAAAAGTCTCTAATGATGGATTTAAGGTATGTATATTAAATCCATGAAATTGTTATACTTATTTATAATGAATATGTCATATATATTTTTACTATTTCCTTCATTCCAATATTTTAATGGTGTTCATGAGTAAATTTAGATTATGAATTCCCTACTGTTATGTTATTATTTTTTATCCCCACATCACACAGAAGGTATATTTAATTCTTTTTATGAAGAATTTTTAATTAACTCGTCCTCTGTAACCTAGAAATGATTTTCACGTCATTAAATAATCTCTATATACAATAAATCACATCCCAAATCATGAGATAAATATGTAGTCATGGTAATTTAGATTAAGAAATTTAATTTTCATTACATTTTAATACATAAAATAAAAAATACGTTTAATTATGAATTAAATTATTCCCTTCTAATGTCCCTTCATATCAATCATAAAACACAAAATTTTATTATGTGGAAAATTAATAATATGAGACTGGTAAGTAAACAATTGTTATAAGGGTAACAATATAGACGAAGATATGAGGAATATATAATCACAATCCATAAGTCATAGTAAATAATCAAAACACATTCTATTTAATAAATGATCTATTAATAATAATTAAGAAAAAAATAATGATATAATAAATTCAAATAAATATTTAAATTAGCTTGAAACATATCAATAGATATTTTATCTAAAAAAAATAACATGAAAATAAATAGTTGATCTCAAAATGAGGGATTTAATAATGCATAACATCTAAAAAATCCAATACATTTTAGAAGAAATAATAAATATGTGGATACAAAAACATATTATTTTTTCCAAAGAATTGTATAATGATACCTATCAATGCATCAGTGGGCTATCTATATATTGAACTCACATTCAACATACTATGTAAAATGTAGTCCTTATAGAGACCCTGGATTATCATTCTTGGTTATTAACTCATTTTTAATGAATAATAAATATATTCACAAAACCACATACATTATGAAAAAAATAGTTTAGTGGACATGGAAAATTGAAACTTGATCTTATTAATTCATGAATTATCCTCAACATAACCTATAAACGTCATATTCTTTAGTATTACTCCTTTAAACCCTTTCTTTATAACGTCAAGACTCAAAATATTTGAAAAGGGGAGCTCAAAGGCTCAGTATGGGAATGCATGGATGATATTTATGAATAATGTGATCATAATGGTTTGACAACATTAGAATAAAATCTTAAAACCATTCAATACATATTAAATATAAAAATATTCCATTAAAAAGAGCTTATTTGTAGTTCATTTGAAATCGTACAGAAGGGTTAAAAAGAACATGATAAATTATTACATAATATTAGAATAAGACATATAATTCATTCAAAACAAAAAGGCGTAGATGACTTTAAATTAAGGATATTCTCCATGTCATTGATAAATTTTTTGTCTTGGGGTAAATCGCAATATACTAACATCAGTCATTCGATGATATACCATGTCCCCTATTTCAAGTATTGGCTATAAACCTATATACCATCCTTTTTTAGATAGTGAATTTTTCTTGGGCACTGTATAAAATCCAAGACCATTCATAATTATACAATTAATTTGAAGGATGTATAGATATCACTAATCGCATAATGAAGATGTTAAATATTTTTCCCAACAATCAAAAAAAGTCATCTTGTCATAGCCAATGAATAGAAATGTTTTTCATATATATTTCATCAAATAATAACATGTGGGTAAAAGATAAAATTCATAATCATTACATCATATCATCATGTAATGTCCCATGATAAAAGTTTGTATCCATTAATTTAATCAAGGAGTACCCATGGAAGAGAAATGTGATTAATGAGAATATTTTCATCATAAAATTAATCAATTTAGAGAAAGAAACAAAATGATTTCCTTCATTTATAACCACATTAAATAATATGAAAAATAAAATTACATAATAATATATAGATAATGGATTCAATATATTACTATGAATGTTTCGCTAGGAATGCACTTTTCACTGAAAGTCATGTTAACAAATATAAAATTTTTTTGAAATAATTTTCATTATAAATAAAAATGATCATAGATAAAGAAAATATTGACAATTTATAAAAAAAATCATGAGGAAAACAACCGTTTAATTTATAGAAAAACATTCTGAAATATAATTTGATGAATTTAAATTTAAAATATCCTTGAAGAAATTTACATAAAAAGTAAGATAGATAATAGTCTTGATAGTTTGAAAGTATGTTCATATAGTACATGTTAAAAAAAATTCATTCCTATATTTTGTAAAATCCCAAAAAAATATTCATTTGAAAAGGGAATGAGGATTCCCCCAAATACATTTGTTAAAAATAAATAATGTGGAAAATGGTCTATTAAAAAATAGAACTATAATAAAAACAATTTGGATCTATTTTGAGGAAAATGATTTCATAAGAATATATAATCAGTTATCGAAGAATGAATTCATGTATTATTTATATAAAATCATTTTATCAATTTAATTAATTAAAAATGAGTTGAAAATTTATACTATGAAAATGGAATACAAGGAACAAACAATGTACAATAAAATAAATGACATTCATCATAAGTGGATCATAATATATTGTCATCTAGACCATAATTTTAATTAATTTCAAAAAATTATTAGATTATATTATTAAATTATAACCACATTGGTATCATTGAATCACAATCCGAATGATGTAATAAAATAAAATGGAACTAAAAAATAACATAAGGATAATTAAATTCCATATATTACATGTCAAATTGGACATATAATACATATGATGAAATAATATATGTTCCTAACATAATGTATGTCTCCAAGAAAGAAAACTGAGACAAATATACCATGCCTCTTTGATAACAATATAACAAAAAATCCATGGAAATAGAGACCGTTAAATAGTTATATAAATCATAATTATTATAGATAAAATAATAAAAAACAATCAAGGTCATTGAATAAAATGAATAAAATAAATATATGGTAAAAATGAAATGTGTCTTTTAAAAGTTTATATTGAGAATGAAATCACGTACCAAAAGTGTCGATTTCCACCACAATCATTGAAACCTATTGCCTATGAAATATATGATTTTCATACATGTTTTATAGAACCATTTTTATATATTATACTATATATGATTTACAAAGGGCATTTTTTACATTTTTATAACAATTCGATGTTAATTCAACATGTTATGCAATAGATACAATGATTTATATAAATATATTTTTGTTATTTTCTGTATAACTAAATTGACCTGGGTAAAATTATTTATATACATTTTAAACTAATATAAATAAAATTTATAAAAATTATATTTTTATTTAATTTAATTAATAAAATTTAATTACAGAAAATGAAATACATAGTTATTGAAGACCCTAGGTCGTACAAACACATGAATGTTGTTTCCATTTTTTGGATTGAAGGAATGAAAGTAAACTAATATTTTATCATCAAAAAACACTTTTATGAAAAAATTATCAGAAGGTTTCACTTAACCCATCCTTATTTCCATACATGTACATTGTTACTAAATCACATTAATTAGTCAGGTAATAGTGTTTTGTACATACCGGAAGCATTATCATAATCCCAATAATGGATATGAAAATGTTATTTGTGAATAATTAATTCAATATGAATAATATTAATTTTAGTATCATATGTAACTAAATTATCAACCATTATGTCCAGTAGTGATTAGTGGAAATGAAAGAATGAATTAAATCTATTCACGAGGCGATAATTCGTCGAACAAGTGAATGAATACTTCATACCCTATTTCATTGATGTGGATATGGTTTTAGGTAATTACCATGATATAAAAAATATCAATTATTTAATATATTCATACAACTATATCATTATGGTTTTAAGGGTGAGGAGAAGGGGTGGCCCTTTATATTTTAGTTGTGTGGCACACTTATCAATTTTTGGGAGGAATGAGTTATAACTATGATTTTTTAATTTCAAGTATCACATAATGGAACAATAATGATATTAGAATAAATAATTTAAAAATATATCATTTATATTGGGTTTTGAAAAGTGTTGTGTTATTTTTAACAGTTACTTTTTCAGTTTATTCCTCTTATAAATCAATTTTCACCTCATCCACGTTGAATAATTTATACAACTTTTCGAATTCAATTTGGTATATTTTTTAAATATTAGATAGTATAAAATATTCTGAAGGGAAATAAAGAATAAATTTATCCAACCTCCACCATCATAAGTGAATCTATGTAATTAAATTTTAATCTCATTGATGTCATGAGAACACATGATTATAAGGAGAAAATGATGAAAATGATACAAATTTTGTATATTAAAATTCAAAAAAGGATTACAATGACCTAAATAGATTAATTTATTAATAATTGAACTATTTTTTTACAATTTATCATATAATTTATCATTATAAATACTCTATCTAAAAAAGAAGTTCTCAGAAAACATTATATATTCATCTATATTCCTCAAAAGATTTTTTAATTTCACAATGTTATAAAAAATTAAATGATTTTTTTGTAATAATAACTTAAAATTAATATGTATACATTATTGAAAAATCTAAATCATTAAATAATTTCATTTAAAATGAAAACCATAGATGTGGTGTCGATGAATATTTTCAAGAACTATATTTTTTACGAATAAGATGATTTTATATTAATACTATTACTAATAAATATAATTAAAAGAATATCAAAATGAAATTAATTCTACGTAATCTATTATTTTAATAAAAAAAATTACAAATTATGTATTATTTCAAATAATTCATTTGGGGAAACATTATGATCATTAAAATAGTTTTCATAAAAAGCAATTCTTTAAAACAAAAAAACTTATACCATTATCCAATATAATGTTGATTCAAAAAATATTAAGTGGATTATATATTACTAAAGACTATTTTATTAAAATTTAAAAATAATTGTTTATTTACATTAACCAATAAATTGAAATGAAATTCTTGATTAAAAATAAATATTTTCCCTTTTTTAGAAAATCTTTATTTTTTAAAAATTTCCAAAACGAATAATTCAATTTATCACGATTTTGTGAATTAAAAAATGATGTTAATTTATTATATAAATTAAATAAATAATTTTATAATAATTATAACATACTATAATAAAAATAAATATTTTTTTTAAAAAAACATCTTTTTTATAAATATAATTAGATTACATAAAACTGTATGATTATTTTCTATGAATTTATAATTAAATTTATATTGAGTAGGGAATTTATATTTATAATTTGTAATGAACATAATATTATTCATACCACAAATTTAATGTCTATTTTTAACACATTATATTTAATAAAATGTTATTTCATATTTCATAATTGTAACGTCTTGACCAGGGTACCATAAACTGGTACTGCGAGCCGGTCGGTCATAACCTGAAGTCTACCTCCCCATATACTGGAGGCTAAAAAATAGTATCGAGGGTCTAATATATATCATCTGAAAACTATACCCAATTTATCAATGTAATACAATATTATAATAGAAATAATTTAAATCCCAATGATATAACTATAACCAGAAAAAACGAGTACCAACATATACCCAAAATGATAAATACAATATTTGTAACTAAATAATAAACTTTACATTCTAAATTTTTTTCACATGTCAATATGAAAAACCCAAAATAAGTACATTCATTGAAAACCCCAATGTATATCCTGAAAATATGAATGGTTCCTTTATCTATGATCAATATAGTAACATCCATTTATCATGGGTCCATTTCCCTTAAAATGTCCTAAAACCATAAAATCTATGTAGGCACTGACCAGACAGCCCAATTAAGGTGTGAGAACCAATCAATAGACCACCACAAAAATAAAAAATATATATTTCAAGTAAAAATAGTGTACACTATAAATCTAAACAAATTCTCTAATAGCTCCCAATTAAGTCCCAACACAGACTTTGTTTCCGTCAGCCATGCTTCATCCCATATCATCCATATAACGTAGTGTATTAACTGTTATCCCTTCCAATATCCATGAAATTTATTTTGTTACTGATCAGGTAGCCTATCTTGGGTTCAAGTACTACTCAATATTCAAGAAAAACATCAATTTAAAATAATGTATGAATTTATATTGTGAAATAAATACTACCAATAATATAAATTTTATGGATTTATACAATTTTCCTTCATTTAACCACATACAGTAGTGAGTTACCAAGGACAAACATACTCTCTATAAATGATGCAAACCATTCAAAAGTCTGATCTGTATCATACATTTAGTTAAAATTTTATAATGACACCTTTTTTCATTATCCATGTCATTTCAATCCATTTTCATAGAAAAACAGAGTTATAGTACACTGATTATTTCATTGGAATATAACATAATGTCTAGAACTCATGATTATTTAGATCATCAGTCCCTATCACTCAAAAAATGTGTATTTCGAGCATCAATTCCTATCCCATACAATAAATTTTTGTAAATTCCTTTGGTCTAAGAATGTCAGGGATTGTTCACTTTGGGTATTTGTAGGGCCAGTTCTTGTTACACACCTCACTTCTTATTCAAACACATATGTTAAAGTATCATATGTATTAATACATCTCATATATCATGGGAATCAATGTTAATAAGAATTATTACACTTTAACATTTCCTAATCACAAAGTGACATTAATTTATTCACAAATTAATTAATCCAAATCATTTCATTGAATATACACAGTTATTCACAATAACTAATTCACTAATTAATTAATCCCATTTTTAAAATCGAATATTCTTAATAAATACCATTAATTAATTTTAAATGTAATTAATCATAGAAATACTATTAATAATTCTACAATTATTTAACCACATCAATTCCATTAATTAATTATACTAATAACTTTCCCATTCTCAATGTCTTTTTAACTAAGTCTATAATTAGTTAATCAAATCATTTTAAAAATCCCAATATCCCCATAATTAATTCAATAAAAAACTATTCCAATTTTATTAATTCAATATCTACAATTTTATAGTAATTCATTAATTATTTTACCAAAGTAAATTATTAAATTTAATAAACTCAATTTTTAGTAATCCAAAACCAATTTTACACATTAATTCATGAATGTTAAGCCATTAAATTCGGATTTTAAAAACAAACCTCCAACCTCGAAATTGGTGGAGAACTGTCACCAATGGATATCCCCAATTTCAGTGGAATAACAAAAAGCATGATTAATAATTTTATCCTTATTCAATACCTAGATCAATGATTTATATTAAATAACTTACACCAAACCAAGAAATGGATCCAAAAATCAATGTTATAGATACTAAAATATAATATCTAGGTCCGAAAAATTATAGGATAACATCATTAAATAGGATTAAGGGGGACATATGAAAAAAAAGAAACCACATGGGATATGGATCACTAATCAAGAGAGGATAAAATACTTTATCCGGGGATCAAATCATGAATAAAAGTGGTCCGAAGACTTAGGAATCAATCTAGGAAGACAAAAAATAATGAAATTTGTTTAAGGATAAGCTAGGCATGATTAGGTGCTAAACTGGGGGGGGGGGTTGGGATTTAAATCTAATTTTCGTAAAAACTAAAATCCTTTGGACTGATTCCCACCCAATATTGCATTGTTTTAAAAAAATTAATATTAACCATGCCTCACTTCATGAGGATTCATAGATTATCTTATGTGGTTACACTATTATAAAAACTAGGCTCTAAACACGCAATCCATCTTTTGGATGGTTTTTACAGCTTGTTGTTCTAGGGTTCAATGTTTGGAAAACTATGCAAAAACTAGGTAATGGCCTTATTCCTTCCTTTTTTTTCAAATTTTGACCCTAAAAAATCCATGATAAAATTAAATACAATATATTCATAATAAGGAAAATGAATAAATTATGGGAATCTTGAGCTATCTCAAAAAAAGATCAGATAAAAAATTCTCCACCAAATTATAATATATCATCCTCGAGATACACACCCATCAATCTCAATTATTCTGAGTCAAAACTATTGGGACACTGAGCCCAACGATCCACTTCCCTCCCTTAGTTTTCCTCATGAATATATCCATGTCACCACAATAAAATAATAATTAGAACAATCTTTTTTATTATCTCCACAACCCAAATGATCCAATGAACCTAGGTGATAGCTTTACCAAACTCCATATCTTCTAATAACCCTATCTTGGTGACACCTAAATAAATACATGATTTCCCACTATAAAATTATGGGGTTTTAGACATCAATCGGTATGCAAATTATCTCTAAAATAAGATATATATAAAAACATTCAAATCATCTAAACATATTCAAACATATTTTATATGATAATCAATCTCAAAAACAATGACTGACCTTCCTTCATCCAAAAAAAATTGTGGTCTTCATGGCCTTTTATGATGTTCATCATTTGGATCAATCAGAAAGCTTTCTAGATAACAGTTTTTATTGAGAAACAATATCAACGATTTGTTTTTCTCCCAAGTCCCATTGAATTTTAAGATACATTCTATTAGGATATCCCCTATGACATAAGTAGTATTTTAGGACTACTCAAATATCTATGGGTAGAAATTCAAACATTGAAAAACCTATGCACCAAGATCCTATAGAAATCCTTGTTAGAATGACATTGTAAAATTTTAGTCTCTATATGAATCTATATTCCATAGAATTATATGTATATATACTATCTCATGAACATAAAATTATATAAAATTATCCACTGAGTCGATATCTGGCACTAGTAGAAGATTTCATACATTATCCAATTGATTATAACCCATCAAATACAGTTATTTTCCATGGTTCTATTATGAGACCCCCAAAAAATCCTTATTAATTTCATATAACATTATTTTCAGAATGGTAAATAGTAGTTGAAGGCCACCTATATGATGATGGTTGACCTTCACCTATCGATTGGTGTAGAATCATGTCATGAACCTTGATATCTTATTTTTAATTATTATCCACCAAATGTGTTGACGTTGGACATGGTAAATATTGGTCACCCCTGGATTCACCAAACACATTAATACATGAAAATCATAAAACATATCATTATTATTTCATGATGTAAAAACTACCATATTACTAAAATAGATGATCATATATTTATCTATATTCAAATATGAAGGTGAATCCCCACATTCAATTCTTTACCTCAATGTCAAACATTCTAGATAATCATATTGCCTCTCTCTAATCTCTCTCAATAGTGTAGAATCTTCTAAAACTAAAATGAGAATCACTTAATTATGGATAACCTAAACTACAACATGAATATTTTCCATAAATTTACCATTTTCAATGAATTATGTGAATCCTAAACATCTTAAGAATGATTTTTCCTTCACAGAGTGTTGGAAAGACCGTTTCCCTTATACAGTGTATAAACAAAGTCAAAATATAAAGACTACATTTTTGAGACCCACAACTATAGATTCACATTTCATTTCTATAATAAATATTTTATTCTTTTATAATAGATATACATGGAAACATCTCACCCACTAGATAATTACACATACATATAAACAAATAAAACACTTCCACCAAATAAAGGTCGAGAAAAAGGTAGTTTTTTTCATGTGGCATCAACGCCTGAGACCCATACACCCAAACCTAGTCTCAATGCATCAACACTGACCCAACTGAAAGAATAATATAATAAAAAATTCAAATAAAAATCCCCTACTCAGGTATGATCTATATTAATTTCAATTTCTGTGTATTCTTAATCTCTTGAATCAATTCTGTAATGTTCTAGTCCATTGATAATTTACTCACATTTTTTTCAAGTCCCAAATTAGTTATATAAAATAGGTAAGGCATTGAATTAATGTATTATAATATACAGTTAATCCTATAAATCATCATCTATCATAATCATTCTTTGGAATATCCATAGAAACAACTGATTGAGAGTTCTTAGGTCCATTGACACACTATCCACTAAAATGATCAACCCATGAAGTCTAAATCTTCAATAATAAATTGAATTGTAAATATATTGATGTATGTTTTTTGATATTTAGTTTATACATTATGATTTCATAAATTTGTCAATAATATCTATTATTATTAGAGTACACCAAGATGTCATCCATTGAACAATAACAAACTGATCTAGTTACATATGTACGATTCATTTCATCATGGGAACAAAAATATTCAGTGTATTCGTTAGTCTGAACACCCTCAAGGGGTAATCATATATGTTATACATACTTCTATAAATTGTTCATTTTATATCATGGGATCTCTATCTCAAATATGGATGGAACTACCTTAGTTCGATCTTTGAGAAAACACAATCACACCTCAACTAGTCAAATAAAACATCGATATGTAATAGTAGATATTAGTTCCACACAGTCATGCATTTCAATTTCCAGTAACAAATATATAGGTGTAGATTTTTTCATACATCTTTGTAAACAAAACTAGAGAACACAAAGGTGGTGTACAGAAATTGATAAATCACTTATCCGTCAAATGATCCAGTTGAGTCTTATAATCGTGATTCTTTATTTGATTCATTATTTATGGTGGAATCAAAATAGGATCATCCCCTATCATGAGAACATTGATAAATTCTACATCTCTCTCAAGTTGGAGACCATATAAGTATTAAAGATTCACATCATGATGTCTGCTCACTATTTTTGTAAAGAGATCTTTTTTTACACCTACATCACCCAACAACAAACTTGCATCATGGGTGGTGATCTCTCCCAACTACTAGTGAACTGGCCATGTATGACCCATCGTGATAACCCACAATCCACGATGAATATAATTTTTAACCTCTGGAGATGTAAATGAAAATGTCATGTGGTAACAATCAACTTGGAAGCGGTATGATACTAACAATTTCATAACCATAATTAGGACAAAAAATTACTATAAAAGGATATCAATATCACAACTGAATGATAAATCCCAAGCTCAAGAGAAGAAACATTTCAAAACCAGATGTTTCTCAATAGTATTCCCAAAGGTGTAGTAATAAATATTAACCCAGTAAGGAACTACAATACAAGGAACAAAAAATTCACATTTTGAGTAGAAATAAAAGAATTAGAGGCACCAATATCAAATATGGTATAATAAAATTTACATAGTATAAGAATAGTACCACTTATGGTCGATAGTGTAGCCTTTATATCCATAAGAATAACCTAAATAGAAATTAATTATCCAACACCTCTTCCTTATAAGGTATTATTAGTCTCTAGATCTACACTATGCTTCCAATAAGGTTACTCTTTTCTAGAATCCCTACATCGAACACCATCACAACTACAACAAATAGAAATCTATATTCTAGACTGATATGGTGTATATGATACCCTTCCCACACTATGATCATAAAAATATATATTGCTACTAATATTTTGCGGGTTTCAATTGAACCTCTATAGATGAAACATCGTACCGGTAGATCAACACTATATTGTTGTTTGGGGAAAAAGGTTCTGATAGTGCCCATATATAACGCAATGGTGGGAATGAACATGGGTATGATCTTGTGAAATATTTTGCGGGTTTCTCATCACAAACTCTTGACTATTCGTTGTCTTTTATATACATTTAAAAAATATTGAGGCACCTAAAATTAAATTATAACTGGGATATGATACCACCTTGTAACTACACTATATGGGTTCCACAAAATGATTCCATGAGATAGTTAGTCACATGACCTCAGGCAAGCCTATGAAAATGGATGTTTTTGCCAAATAAATGAAAGGGTCTAATATCGATCATTGGGAGACTATATTCTATTTATAAATGTAATGCACCAACACCTATAAATTAAAGAAAAATCAAATGATATATCCATAAAATGAAAAATCAGATATCAGAATAAGACAAAAATTGGAAATATAATAACAAAAAATAAATGTTATACATGTCATTATAAATTCTTGTCATGTGTCAATATAAAAAACACAATTTTTAATGGACTATGAAAACACCTATGTGGTCCCAACATTAAGTATGGTTCATTGTTCCATGCTCTATACCATGAAATCTCTCTAACATAGGGTAGTTGACATTATCCTATCCAAGAACCATGAAATATATTTTGGTAATGATTAGGAAACCCAAGTTTGCTGCGCGTAAATCTCATTTGGACACTACCAAGAAATTCTAAAACAATATCTATTAAAAATAGTATATACAATTTTATAATGAAATAAATAAAAATCATAATGTAAAAAATTTATACATATTTTTTATTCCTTATTCGACCATATATACTCTTAGGTTAATAAGGACACACAATATATCAATAATTTATTCAGCCAATGTTGGGGTCTGATAAATATAACATATTTAGCATAGAATTCATTAAAACATATGGGATTTCATTATGCAGTTCATTTTAAATCATCATCAGTCCCAAAAGAAACCATAGTCTAATGCATATTTAGTGGAAATAAAACTTCATTTCTCTAACTACATTGGTATTGGGATCAATATTTCTTATCCCATAGAAAATGGGAATTTGGATCATTATCCTAAATCCCATCAATAATATTTTCTGGAATTCTATTTGTCCTAGAACATTCTAGTTAAAAGCTTGTGCATATTTTTAGCATTATCCCATGTCCACAAAAAATATCATTAATTAATTAAACAATGAATTATTCCAATTTATAAAATTAAAATTTTAAAATAATTTACATTAATTAAATCAATTATCAATTAATAAAATAAATCCATTTATTTAATTCATAAATCTTATTCATCAAATCAATTCGAATAAACTAATTCAATAATTAATTAATCCAAGATATTTAATAGTATCAACATATAAATAATTAATGCATCCATTAATTATTCGAGTAAATTTAAAAATCCAATTAACATCATATTTAGTTTGACAATTTAATATTTTATTCAATCAATTCAACATCCAAAATTTTAAAAACCCTAAATTAAAAATTTTTGAAGATAATTAATTCAATTCAAGATACAAAATTAAAAATAATAATAAATTAATTAAATAATTACAAACATGTAAATGAACTGAAGACACAGTGATTTGAATAATAGATTGCCTACATCAAAACCAGTGATGGACATTCACCAATTGATATCCCCATTTTGATCATACGAACCCAAATCCAAATAAATAAATAGATCCGAATTAATTTTTGAGATCCACAATTTAATCCAAAATATATCCTTCAATCCTATATACATATCCAACAACCCAAGATCTAGATACTAAAAAAATTATATCTATATGCTATAATTTTGAGAGTAACTTATTTCTAATGAATGATTGAGACACGTGAGATAAAATGGAATCCAAAAAATGTGGTATTTCATGTTGGGATAGGTTCATATCATTTATATGAGAGTCAAATCACAATTTAATGAGGTATTGATCCTTTATAATCTATACGAGAGACTCAATATTCTATATAATAAGTTTATTGAATATTTGGGAGAGTTTTGTGATTGGTGGTGCAGGTAAATCTAAATCTTATTTTTAGGGTTACTAAAAATTCGTGAACAGTTTTCTAATATGGGGAAAATAGTTTTCCAACTCATAGGACTTTTCTGGGGTGGAGTGGGAGGCACAATTTTTTTAATAAGGATAAACATTTGAAAAACTATGTGACATCTATGGAATAAATCACTTTGATGGGTTGCATGGTTTGTTGTAATAGGGTTCCCATTTTGGGGAAAATTGCACCAATCAATAGCTTCTTGTACTCCATCCAATTTTTATTAATATTTTTCCCAGTCACACTGATGATAATCACCAATCAATATATAATAATAATAAATAAAACATACTTAAATTCTTATTTTACGCATCACTTTAAAATTTTAGTATATTACAATGAATGATCATCATATCTTGTCATGGACCATTTTGAAGAAACTCACTGGTGACTGTAATTTAATATAAGCCATGTGTGGAAAATTAAAAATT
Source organism: Viscum album (assembly GCA_963277665.1). Classification (NCBI taxonomy): domain Eukaryota; kingdom Viridiplantae; phylum Streptophyta; class Magnoliopsida; order Santalales; family Viscaceae; genus Viscum; species Viscum album. The sequence continues at coordinate 1,614,171,345 of OY728137.1, read as the reverse complement.
TATACTCAGGTGTATCACAAAATTTAAGAATAAAAATAAACATTTGAATTAATAATTTAAAATTTTTAACTGTATTGTATTTTACTTCCACTAAAATTATTTACTCCCACAAAAATAATATTGGTCATTCTATTTATATCATTTGAAAATTATTTCATAGAAAAACACTTCATAAATATGTGTTAATAAAAAACTTTATAAAAATAGAACGAATTATGAAAAGGTCATCTTGAATAACTAATACATAGTTTATAAAAAGCTGAATATTATCTGATTGTGAATACATGGATATAAAAGTGAAAACAAACACAAATATATTGATAAAGAGTTATAGAAAATATTTAGGAGTATATAATGAGAGATATATAAAAGGTTAATGAAAAAAATCCATAAACAAAAGTGGCATGAAAAATGAAATTGGAATGATAAAAAATGATGATAACAAGGAAAACATTTAGGTCAATATCCATTCCTCATATTTCGAATTTATTTTTCCATCATGAAAAAATATAATTCCTTTATATTTTATTATTTTATTCCAAAAATTTCATTATTTCATTGTTTTATGATCAATTTCAACACGATCTTATAAAATAGGGAGGTATTTTTTCATCTCTAAAGAATAGTATAAAATCTATAAATTATTAATAATTCATTCAATTTTTATCATTTTGTAAAAAAAATTAACACCATTTATAGAATATTGATATGATCACATATGGTGAATCAATTTTTTAATTTCCATAAACTAGTACAATGTTCAATAGAAACTACTCCATAAATTGGTTACCAGATATCAATTCCATGTTAAATAATTTATAATTAGGGAATGTAGTTTTATAAAATCCCAATTTATTATAATCACCTATATACAAAAAGGCATATCAAGATTGAAACATACCAAACATGAGAAATCCATAATAATATATTCAATTAGAACATGATAATAAATTTAATAACAATAGAACTTTACTGAAAACATTCATTCTTTCTCATTCATTGATAAAATCCCAGAATTATTATATATATTATATAAAACCTACAATTTTTTAAACTCCATCAATGATACCATAAACCATATTGTCAAAAATCATTAGTTATTTTCCAGGTCTTTTATACAATAAAATTTACATTATGTAGTCAATTGTCTCTTAATATCATCTTCACTATATCAACATCAGTAATATATTCTAGGTTATATTTCCCATAATAATTAATTTTTTAGGAATACAACCATTCCATTAAATAAAATATATATTTCATTAGAATATTTTAACACATTCTTTCAAATCCTCAATGAGAAAAAAATATCATACAATATATATATATATATTTCATAATTCATAAACTTAATTCTTCAATACATATAATGAAATTTATCAATCCATCATCTTCAATGATTTTCAAGGAATTTTTCATTAATTTAACTCCAGTATAATTATTGGGTAAAGGAATTGAGTTATGTAATGACCATGTCTAATACAGATATGTAATTAAGCCCTTCCATAATTCATCATCCTATTATAATGTTTTCTATATACATTAAATACATACCATCTATTTGATTTTTCCCTCGAGCTACTTTATTCCACCTCCTTGAAATATAGACTGCTGAATATTTATTCCACTATTTTTATTACCACAAAAACATTAATAAAATTACATCCTATATATAATCAATTTTTCTGGAAATATACTAATAATCATTTTATTAATTGTATATCATTATAGATGTTTTGGAATAATAATAAAATCTTCCTCTATAATCAATATTTAATTTGGTTTCTCATAATAACTGCATTTTCATTAATAGTAAGTGTTAAATAGATTAATTCTATGTTTATAATTTTATTAAATATAAAAAACATAGTGTGAGAAATAAAAATCATACTAGGGATCCATATTATCATGAAAAATCACTCATAATTGGTCTAAATCAAGAAATAATTATTTTAATAAACTACATCATAAGATTATCCAAAATTAATTGTTTGCCATAAAATTATTTAAATACATAATTATGGTCTATTATGAGTTTGTGGATGTCCAAAGAACCACCCCATAGTTGTCTAAAACATGGTTTATAACTATGCCTATTATTATGCACAAGGTGGTGATCGAGAATATGTCAATGTGCACTTTTTATAGTAATTAACCACATGAATATTTTTCATTACCAATATAGACATGTTGTATCCACAAATGGACGTCACTACTTTTATCTTAATTACTATAGTCATTAAAAAAATACAGGATAGTTACGTATAAATTTACTCATAATTAGACATTTTTTTCGATAAATAAAAGAAATATCCTTGAAAATAAACTGAGCCATGACAATAATATTCTCGCATCATAGTTTGCAATAACTATATAAATCTATCTTAAGGTTGAAACTATATAATCCATGGGTATTATTCATGTTTGTGCCATATTTTTAGTGGAATAGTAATTTCAATACAAAAATACACACCTAAGGACAACACTAGTTTACTTCTTTTGAGAAAATAGAACATTATATTCATATCTCATGAATTTTATCTCCCAAAATTATCTCCCATTTTACAAATTGTATATAAAAATCCTTACACATATCCTAGTTATTGCAATCATCTGAATTATAGAGGTTAGATGTTCAATATGGGTACAAAATTGATATTTGAATACATACTACGGGAATAAGGGTATGTAGATAAGATCATGACATTTGAAAACCATACAAATCATGTCAAAGAACTTAATATTAAGTCATGGAGTAATTATTGGAAGTTTATAAGACATGAATCATATGGTATTCAAGGAAATTGAGTCATGAATGAATTACATTGGAATAAGTCATTGATTTTGGGAACACACATATGAATATAAAAACATATTTCAAGGATACCAACTATTACATTCATATAATTTTATGATTTTTCTAAACACATGAACATCATTATTGGGAATGGTATGACCTCACATGAACCCACTAATAGGCATCTAATAACCACCCATATTCCCACCTACATAGTTCGAGTTAAAAACCAATGTACCCACTTAAACCATACGACATTTATAATTAGATATTTCATTGGAGGGATATATAGTTCCAACCTATCAATTAAATAAAATACCTCATATTTGTGCCAAAAGATCATAAATCATTCATCATATCATAACATTTTGAAAGTAGAGATGATTACTATTAATTTCATACATTAATCATATCAAAACATACAAAAAATTGGTGCATATCATAATTATTTTATCATGGTATAATATGTGTAATAAAAACGGGTACCAACAATAACTTTTCATCGTAATTAATTAAAATTTTGAAAATTTATTAAGAATAGCATCACTAGATCATTCACCCCATTAATAATTTTGTAAAATAAATAGTTTTTATCATATATTAGGAATAAATTTGAAACATTATAGGGATCATATATTGAGGAAAAAAACATTTCTTTTTGAATAACTTCTTAAAGAATATTATTTTGGAAATCATTATTTAGAATTAACGTCATATCTTATGAAAGAATATTTATAAATAATTTTAAACACTTATTGTGAAAAATAACATTATCTCATTGAAAATATGATAATAATTTAAATATGTTATTGATTTAATATAAAACTGATTAAATATAAAGGTATATTCAATGGAAATAAGGGTGAAGATGGTATAAATTTATATTCATGTCGTAAATATTTTTTTTTAATAATTGTTTCACATTTATAGTAAAATAAAAATTTGAATTGTTTTTAGAATGAAAGAATGAATAAATTAAAAAAAGTAAAAATTAAAAAATGGAGAAATTTATATTTTAAAATTAATTCTAGAATAATAAAAAAAATTAAAAATATTTTTAGAAAGCATGGTTGTTGAAGAATACATATTCTTGACCCTGTAGAGATATTAATTACGATTTCCCTAAAAATTGTTTCTCAACTTTTTCAACAGACAAAGAGTGTTCAAATGGAAAAATTTACCGAAACTATAATGAACAAAATTGGATAATAAAATTAATTATTTTATTGATAAATCTATTATTATATATTATCTTTCAAATTATAATCATAAAAATCACAATAAATTAGAATATATTGACATAAAATCTTTACAACATTTGTAAATTTGAATCATAAGGCCCATAAAGGAATAATAAAAATTGGAACATGAAAATCCATGATTAAAAATAAATAGTGAAATTAAATATCAAATGGTATGTATATACACATTTGGAAGTATTATTGGTGTATAACATAATATACGTCTTATAGAAGGAAAGCATTTGGATGAAATTCCTTTAATGCTTTGGAAACCATTGAACCAAAAACCTCATGAAAGTGAGATCAAAAATTTGTTAATTAAATAAAAATAATGATAATGATAATAATCATTAGATACATTAATTGGAGTATTATACACTAAATTAATGAAATAGATTATGAATATGTCATGTTTCTAACTGAAGTAAAAAAATGAGTCAGATATCTTTTACTATAAGTATCAACATTCTTATAATTCATTTGATCCTCATGTAGAATAAAAAAACTATAATATATATACATATATTAATGATACATAAATATATATATCATGAACTATATGATTTATTTATGACCTTTTGTTACTGTTTTTTTAATTTCATGTCAATATCTTGTTTCGAGTTACAATTACATTGGTTTTCATTTATGTATTGATTTTTTGTTCATTTTAATTTGATCATTGATTATTTATTTGAAGAATTTTAACAATAATATTAATATTAATTATATTTTGTATATTTCTTATAGTAATATTTATAATTTATTCATAGAAATATAAATAACAAGTTTATAGAGATGATATGTCATACATATCAATAATGATTGTTTACATTTTCATTCCTGATGGAATGAAGGAATGATAAATTTCATATTATAAATACATAAATTTTTATGTCATATGTATCACATAATTTTGTAAATCCATTCCATTTTTTATTCTAGGTAAAACTTGAGTAAATCATATCCCTTCCCAATTCTAAATATTATTGTACACACGAGAAATATTATCATAATCACTAAAATTGGAAATTATGAAATTTTGAATGATAAATTAAATCTAGATGCATATTAATATCATCAATATTTTATTGATACAATATAAATGTAATTATTTAAATATTTTGAGGTATTAATGGATAAAATAATGACAAACATTTTGGACATGGTTGTATACCACACACCTGAACAATGATTTCATATCAAACACAATTGAATTGTATGTGGTTGTATGTAATGAAACTAAACACATATCTATATATGAAATATATTTTTATTATTATATTATTATTTTAAAATATTAATTTAATTAGGTTGAGCCTATCTTTATAATAATCCTTTTACATGAATTTTACCACATCTTCTAAAAATAACATTAAATTGGTAATAGAATCCTTCATAAGTTATATTTCATATAAAAATAATGATTACATTGTGTTCATAGGGTTAATGGAATTTTATTTGTTAATTCATTCTACATTTTTTGTATTTTATCGTGTGAATAGTATAGGATAAGTGGAGTCCTTTAATAAGTGATGGTGTTATAATGCATGTAATTGTTTGAAATAATGAATTCCACCCATGTTTTCTCATGTCATTGTGACCTAATAATGGACCATTTCCAAATCTAGAATATGAAATATCAAAATGTTTCCATATAATTTGTTTTATACTGGCTTTCATGATATTTTTGACCAATATTTTTATAGTCTAACACCAAATTGTAAACAAATTTTTTACATAGAAGTTATAAATATTTATTTTCTCAATTATACTATTCATAATAGTCAGAAATTATTTTTAACAAATTATAAAATAAAAATTTTAAAATTTAAATATATTCAATCATTAATCCATACTTGATTATATTAATTTAAAAAATACATTTTAATATTAATCTGGTATTTAAGATGAGGATGTGGGTATTTAAAAATAGAATGTTTACAAACCTAAAAATAATTTATATTGAAATTTAATATGATTTTGATTCTAATGAAAAAAATTTAATTCATGCATTTATAATGGATCTAATATTAATTTTTTTATCAATTTATATTATAATTTTTCTTTATATATTTTTTTTAAAATTAGTCATCAATTAGAATTTAGTATTTTTAATTATTCACCAAAAAAATCAAATTTCCATAAAATTTTAAAAATATTACCTGAGAAAATTTTGAAATTATAATTTAAAAAATGATTTTCATTTAATCATTTTTTTAACGTGATAAAATATTTATCATATAGAATGCCCATAGATGGGATGAAATAGTTTTTTTGAGCGATGTATTTTTTAATGGAAAATTTGATTTTATGTAAACAATATTTATAATTTTAATAATTATATGAATACTACGGAGAATTTATTATTATATAATCTACATGTATAAATTAAATAATTTTTAAGTTTTGGTTTTTTTATTTTTAAAAATAGAGAAAAATTATGAACAGGAAAAATGTTTTTAGAAAACCCCCTTTTCTATACCCAAACAATTCATTATACAAATATGCAATATAATGTGAATTTAAATATAAATAAATTGACTAAATATAAGATGTTAATATTTTTTCACTTTAAATAATAGTCAAATATATAAATAAAATAAAACTTTTAAAATTAATATTAGATTTGTGAAATTTCATATTTTCCAATAATCAATTAAATGTCAAATATTTTTTGAAAAATCCCAAAATCATACCATATGTCAATTTCGATATGAATATTTTTAAAATGTGGTAATTGTTATTAAATAAACATTAAAAAGTTACTTTAAAATTATTATAATATTTTAACACAAAAATAAATAATAATTATGTTTCTTACAAAAATATATTTATGTTAAAAGTGATTGATTATTTAATATGAATTTATATAAAAATATACATTGAGTATTACATATAAATTTAAATTTCATAAAGTTATACAATCTATAAATAAACATATATTTAACAACTAGTTTATAATTAGTTTATTTTAAAAAATATCATTTCATGGTACACTAAAGCTTGTAGAGTCTTGGTATGAATCCTGCTAAAGAAACTCATTGATTCATATAATAAATATACAACATGATGATATGTATAACACAATGTATACTCAGTTTTCCATGTGACAAAAAATATTAACAAAATCATATGAATTAGTAAAAATATGTCACAAAATCACATTATGTTACATTCTTCATATGAAAGTGGTTATACAGAATTGACAAAAACATTTACATTTTAAAATAAAAAATTTTAAAACATACTATAATCATATAAACATATTTAGAAACCATCAAGAATAATATATTTAATGACAGTAAAATTTTAAAACATTTTTTAAAAATATCATAAAGCATAGAATTAATGAATATGAATGATATAAATATAACATAAACTCATTGAATCAAAAGTATAAAACATGTTTAACATCATCAAAGAATGAAAATACAATAATCATTTCATAATAATAGTCTTTAGAAATTATCCATTATACATTGAAAATAATATTTTAAAATAAAATGAAAACACAAAAAATTTAATAAACATTTCTTTAGAAATAAAATTTAATGATTCTATATTAATATTTTAAATATTGATTCATCAGCACAGTATAAAATCTCATTCATGTTGTACATGTGTGAAAAAATATTTCATAAGCATTCTTGGTAACATCCAAAAGAGCCTTGTTATAAAAATTAAATTATGATACCATTAAAATAATTTCTAAAATATTTAAAACATGTCAAAAAATTATAAATAACATTGAGAATTTGATTACATTTATTTTCAAGGACATGGATTTTGGGTAAAATTTATTTTTAATAAATGAGAGAAATAAAATTTAATTATATTGAAAAAATATTGTCAACCATTTAAAGTAACATTGAGTGAAAAAATGTTCTAAACATGAAAAATTCATTAATTACTATATTATAAGAACTTATATTGAGTTAAATACATAAATATCAATTAATTATTTAATGGGAGACAAAAAATCCAATTCCATATAATGGTGATATTGTTAAATAAACTCCCACCACATTGGTAACATCAAAATCGTAAGACACATAAAAGAAATATTCATCAAATTAAACATTAAATGAAATTAATATAAATGAATTAATGATATATAAAAAATAAAATTTATATATAGAACAGAAAATAATATTTGGTGAATATGGATTTTGTCTCTATGAATTGAATATGAGTTGACAACCCCACAAAATATGTTCAACATCATTTATATGTGTCTGAATGACCTATATAGTGAATATATATTAGTAATAAATATATAATACAATCCATAATCAAATAAATTCTTCCATATTATATATATATAATCTAATATAATGTTTTGTACAATTCATTGTTAAAATGACTATTTTATATAATAACTGGTTTGTCTGTAATGTATGATTTAGTTTTTAAATTTTATCCCATTCTAATTGGCGAATGTTACATAATCTACATAAATATATACATGATAATTATATCATATATATATATATATTCATTATATATATATTTTTAAATTAATCATTTAATGTTATATATAGAAAATGGATTACAGTGTTCATGGACATAGTAGGTCACATATACGTGTGCACACTGTTTTAATCATTCATGGAGGATAAAAAATAATAAAATATTCATTAATTAATATTTTTAAAAATTTATTTCATATCTAGTTTTCATATTATTCAAATCCATATTTATTACAATCCATGTAAAAATATATTGAAAAACATTTTACATCACTACATGGATGCGGTAATCTACATGTACAGACCGACGATGCTATTGTATTAAAATGGACTAAGAGTTTATAAGATAGATGAAATGTCATATTTATATAATTATTTATGGAATAAAATTAAAAAAATATTCATTATATTTTACCATAATAAATATCATTCAAATTGTATATAATAAACAAATCACATCGCTTTTTGAACCATTAGTCCACTGTAAAAATGAGAGACATTATTATACATAATAGAATTGAATGTATGATGTTATATTTGTTATCATAATTGAATAAGAATAATAATTTTTTAAATATTATTTAATTATTATAAATCTATAATTTTATTCTTTCATGATAGATAGTGATGGAATCAATATTTCATTGGTTCGCGATGTGGCAATCTACTATTCACACGATCATTGATTTTGTTTCCAATTTAATGGTAGTGAAAATTTATATGTGTTAAAATATTAAAAAAAATTGTCTAAAATTATCTATGTTATATGGTATTTATTATATTATAATATATTATGAAATAATTAATTACATGTAATAAGAAATAAATTCTATATCCATTTTTAATAATTTTACGTATCCTTCGATTAACTTCTCCATGATTATATCAACTGAATTATTTGCTGGGATTTCTAATCAAAATAATGTCACATTGATATTTGGAGGGATTATGTATGTTATTTTATCAATTGTTTTTCTGAATGATATGGATTTTTAATGGCGATAATTGAGGGATAGGTGGTGTACTTTTTTATGTGAGGGAGAAGACACACACTCAATATATGAAATAATAAAAAAATATTGACAATAGTCCAACACCAAAATCCTCTATAATGATAATGTATAAAAACATAGATATTATATTGAATAAAAATGGACATATAATTATATTTGGTAACATATTTGGTCATTTCAAAAACATATTTTATTTTTTTAACCCCACATAGTAAATATATTTTAACATATTCCACGAAAAATAATATTTTCATCTATTACAATACATTGTGCACAAAAATTAATTTTAACCTAATGTAAAATATATGTAAGGAAGATTAAAAAATGAATATATTTTTAAAAAATAATATTTATGTGGTATCATAATTAATTTAAAAATATTACCCACAAGTGTAATAAAAATCGGTTTTAATCAGTGAAAATTCGCATAAATACACAATAACTTAATATCAATTTACATCACTAAAATGCTTAAATTAACTAATAATATTAATTTTTTATATAATTGAACCAATTATAAATTAACAAAATTTAAAATATAAGTAATCATTAATAAAATTAAACAGAAATTTTAGTTATTATAAAATATATGAAATTTCAATATTAACGGAAAAAAATATTCAATAAAATACAAAGAAATCACCCTTATATATTATTTATATAAAAATTATAAATCTAAAATCATTTATTTATTTGTTATGAGTATATGTTTAGTTTTATAATAAGTGTGTAAATAGTGATGGAACATATATCCTTGAAAATTATAGCTCTTCCCAAAACAATAATTTTCTTTAAATTGATTTTTATTTTATTTATAATCAATATAAACCCATTACATTAATTTTAAAGATATTTAAGACATGCAATTTTGACAGTTTATTTATTTCTAACCAAACCAACCATCTTAAGATATAGGTTATAATGGGCATGTTTAAACAATAATATTTCCATAGAGTATTGAATTTCATTCAAACTAGAGGTCATCTAAATCACATGTTATCAAAGAGATTAACATATTTTAAATGAAATGTATTTTCATATTCTAGTGGGGTTACATTAATTTATAAGATTGTTATTTGGGGTTATATATTGTGTCTAATGAGATATCACCATTTTCATACCAGTTAGCGTAAATTTAATCCACCTTAAATAAACAACATCCTCCAAATTTAATCATATTCATAAAATTCATTTGTTTGATATTTTAAAAGTTCCATAATTAAAACAAATTGAAAGGTAATTTTTAGTAAAATAATAATTTTGGGATGTGATAACATGAATTTTTAATGTTATCTAGAATAAAAATATTATATAGTTTCGATGTAGGATAGGATTTGTCCGATGTTATGATATGGACATGGAAGAAAAGTGTAATTTTGAATTATTTCTAAAGGTTGAAATTGATTGTTGATCATAATAAATTAAATCATCAATATTTCCTTAATACATAATTATGAATAAGACATTGTAGATATTATAGACAATTTTATTCATTATAAATGAATCAACTAGACTAATATTGTTTGTTTCAAAATTATTTTACAAAAGATGATAAATTATTTTAAAATAACTAATTAGAACATATGAACATTTACTACAATAAATATTACTAATTTGTAAGGGAATAATATATTTTTTGTTTTTATTCAATCAATTTTTACATCATTTATTACTCCATGAAATTAATTTAGAACATTAGTTTCAATGCCTAATACACATTTACCAATTAATTAGAATGAAAAGACATTCCTCCAATATCTATATATTTTTATAATCCAAAATGGTTACTAATTGTTATTAGTAACACCAAAAAATAATCTTAATAAATTTCATATATAGTTAACATTACGACTCATCCAAAATATGTCTATCCAAATTCAACATCCACCCATTTTGACGGAAGTTTAATAAATCAGCATTATATATCATGGAAAATATAATGTGTTTCATAATATCACATTACAAATATATAAAGACCTTGATCACAATAAAATAATCATGATTAAATGAACTATTCCAAAAATAGAATAAAAATATTTTAAATATATTCAATAAATATATAATTGATTGAAATTGTTGCAATGATGATATAAAAAATTACAACGATAATCTGCTTCAGAGATCCCAAAACTATCAAATAAAAATCTCATTATTATGACAAAATCAGGTAGATATTAAGTGATTAAGTAACTTAATCATGTGATTCTCAAGAGGTATAACTTTTAAATGAATCACCTTTATTGGGCATCATTATCATTAAAAATATGATCACAAATATTTTATGAAATAGTTTTATTGACTAATTATTTTAAATTTAATTAACATTATAAATGAATATCATTTTTAAGACTCTCTTATAACATAATACATGAATCCAATATCATGATCATTAATTATTACATTACATATGTGGTAGTATCATTACATTTACTTTGATTCCATAGCTTTTTCTGATTTATATCCCCCCAACCATAGGGGAATTATTATTTTTATAAATCCACATATCCTTAGAGTTAATTCAATGATCATTGGAAATTTTTTTCTATTCTAGGAAGCCATAAAAATGGGCACAATCATCTCAAAACTAACTGTCAAATATCCTTCCAATAATGCACATGTCACGGGGATTCATTACATAAATATCATGATTAGGGAATCCCTTCATTACATTCCCCACATATATATTTTTCCATATCTTACACATATTCTATTGCATCCCTTCAATTCCATAATAATTAAAAAATTAATTCTCTATTTTGATATCACAAGTTATTATGTCTTTATATAATAATAATATATTGGATACAATTTAGCATCATAATATTGGGTTAAGAACATTAGATAAATTATCAATCTTACTCTTTAGATAATGTGCATTGATATGCTTCCCATTAATTCTTCTAAGATCCATTATTAATATATGTAATTCAATAAATTTTATCAAACAATTATGTATCATTATTTGTAGTCAGTAAAATTGAATAAAACATAACATAAATTGATAAAATTATTCATATAAAATATCAAAATCACAAACAAGGTCTCTTTTGAGAGGATTCAAAAACCTAAAAATATATTCAAATCTGTCATTATTCTAGGTAATGAAAATATAAATAATCCAAAGTATGTTCCCTATGATGACACTATATGGCCCCAGCCTTAAACCTTACTTAATCATGAGTTATTAAAAGATTACACATTGAGGATCTTTTCAGGTTTAGAGTTTTAGAGAATTAGATCATGAAACTTGCATTACATTCCACATTTAAACAAAGTGGTTACATAAAAGACAATATTCATTCTTCCCATCAACGAGAACATACTGAAAATAAAACATGGATTCTTTCTTGACACATCCTTGACACTATCATCACATCATGTACCTTTCCCTTGACCTGTGTAAAACATTTCAAAAACTTGGAATGAGCATAAAAAGCTCAGTAAGGGTTATAGAATTATGGAAAGGAAACATGAGTTCATATATACATAAAAATGAAATCATACTTTACCCATAAAACATAGGCACTTTAACATACCTCATCAAACCATGAATAAATCATAGAAATCATAAGACATAAAGGTAACTTGAGGCATTCATAACGTTCTTATGTAGGGAGTAACCCTCTTGGTTACGTTTGGAATACCCATCACAGTATATTCCTTAAATCTCTTCAGAGAAACCTTAACGTTTCACTCCTTCGCGTTACCCAATGCATTGGAGAGCTATATCGGGCTCACCCGCCCAAAGCTTATCACGGGACCACCCATATTCATAACAATGCCCAAGAACCATAACATAATCATATCACATAAAGCATGCATAAAGGAAACATAAAATTTCCACATTTCAATCACAATATAAAATTTTAGTATATTGAAATAATGAATCCATTCAAAAAGAAACCATTTCCAAACCCATTTAAAACATTTAATATTGAGATTTTTTAATCAAAGATTCCCATACAACCATGAATCTTTTAACATTTTAAACCATTAATATCCATATAAATAAATCATTAAAACCATTTTGAAAACATGGACATTAATAAGAACAAATCATTAAAACATTTAAAGCGATATTTTGGTTAAAGGGTTTTTACCAAAATTAGAGACACTTGAATTCAATAATCGAGGAAAAACATTTAATCAGAACTATAAAATATCATGAGAATACATGGATTCATGATATAATATTCCAAAGGACAGTATATACACCATATAAGAGTGAATTGGTGTATAACAACAATGAAGTCTCAATAGGGATGTAAAATGTGGTGAAATCCCTTATAAAGAAGGTATCCTTAAATTAAGGATAAATAAATCTCAAAATTATGTGTGAAAAATATAAATACACCCAACATAAGTGGATATTAAGTGTGAAACAATAAAAGGCCATTCACACATATTCAAAGGATGACATATTCAATAACTTCATGTTGAACCAAAAGAAATCAAAATTGGCTTAAGAAGTTCCCTTGACAGCCTAACAGCGTCACATCAAAATGAGTTGATGAGAGATAAAAAGATTAAATCATCACTTGGAAATAAAATTTACATCAATAAGGATATATGAGAACATATCCCAACATAACAATATGTAAATTAAAAGACCCAACGAAAGAAGTCTTTTAAAAAAAGAGGAGGGTGAAAGGTTCCCTTACCGACTTGGGTATCTTTCAAAACATACTCCCCATGAAATAAGGACAATAAAAAATTGATGTAAATACACATAAAATAAATTATATTACACAATGAGTAAAATATTGGTCAGTACATACACCACTCAAAGGAAATTGTGGCAAATGTAACATAAATCTCACTGGAATAAAAGTGAGATGAAAAATCCCATACAAAAACTCGGCAGCATAACAGCGCCACATAAAACTTCAAAAGTGGATTGATGAGAGGAAATATGGTCTCTCATAATATGAACATAATATGTACAGTAGAAGTAATATAAAATTACATCCCAATCATAAGAAAGATGAGCTTAAAAGGAATGACATAAAAGAGTGTACTTAAAAAGAAAGAGAGGTGTAGGATCCCTTACCTCGGGTCCGACTTGACTCGATCGTTATTTAACGTCCTGAATAATAAACTTGAGTTAATTTCTAATTGTTTAAGAACCTTTTTCAAGTTAATTATTCCTTTTATATCACTTATTTCCATGTCATGAATGCTATGTAATTATTTAAGTTAATAACGGTCGTTTTAACGATCATTGGTACTTGAGTAAAAAATAATCCCATTATAATTACACGTTGTTCATGTATCCATTATATCCAAAATGGTATTCATGATGTACATATCATATATGTCATATATATCCAGTAAATTCATGCATTTATAATATTACATAATCATTTAGAGGTATGAAATGAAATGCACCGTTCATGGAGACGGTAAGCCGTACATACGCATTAACGCTACTTTCTTTTCTATTTCGTATTTTATAGAATTGAATCAAAATTATATAAAGGTATATTATAATTCCAGTATAATATCATATATAATATCATAGCTCCATCCTTTATACGTCCCACATATGGTATTTAACGAATCAAATCACTTTGAGGGGGCGGTAGTCCGCACTTCCTTAAATGAAGATATCGCGTTTACCCATAATGAAAACCATAAAGGTATGCCCAAAATGAAAGAAAAACAGAAGATTAAGGAAAACATAAAAATATTATATATCATATATAAATATTGTGACATCTTAATGGCCACCTTTGAAGGTGTTAAATGAATGTTGAACAATCATCATTTCGGGAGGCATAAATTCACCATCCACGGAAACCGTATGTTCTTTAACCATTAGATGTAGGTGTGTGTAAGTTTAGCTTTAATCCTTCTTATAACAAAATTCTAGTATATTGAAGATACTTTAGTTGTTACAAAATAAATAAATAAAAAGAGTTTAGGGGGTTGGAGAAGCAAAATAAAACAACTGAACATAAGAGAATGAATTACCTTTAAATGTGTAACTCCTTTTGATTTGAGCATAAAGGCTTCCTATAAAATAATCCTTACCAAAGGGAATCCTCTAGGATGAGGAGAGGTATGTGGAGATAGTAAATGAGTAGGTTATGGCTGAGCCAAAGGCTTTAGGAGTGTGTGAAATGAGGTAGAGGTGGGGGCCTTTTATAAGAGGAGAGGAGGGGCACTTTTAGAAAGTAAGAAATATTACATTATTTGAAAATGTGTTTCGGTTTTAAAAGGTCACACATTAATTTAATTCGTGGATAAGGTGATAAGGGTTCTAAATACACCCATAAAATAAGTTTTGGTCATGTTTATCTCATAGAGTTTAGATTATCTTTTTATTTTATTTAAATCTTCAGATAATGATGTCATCGCTGCATCATTATAATGTCATAAATAATTTAATTTATATAATGTCTAAAAATTATACAAAAATTACTATAATGTAGGAAATCTTTTTATCTTTCCAATGACTATTTATAATAAAAAATCTGACTTGTATAACTCCACTTAAAATATTTTTTAGTAAAATATATCATGTTTGTGTCATTTTTACTTTTACATTAAATAAAAAGTTATTTATGTCATTTCCCAACCAAAGTGGCTCCATGGGGTCCCCAAGTTTACCCATGGCTTGTATTGGTCGTCCAGGACACATCAAATGAGTTTAGTACATGTGTCAAGTTCATTTCATATTATTAAAACATTATTTTTACCTTAAACTACACTAGTTACCTCTAATCGCGATTAAATACTTAATAAGTTACTATTCACCAAAAAATTATTTGTATCCCATTGAACCACATTTTACTTCCTAATTAAAACCATGTATGTCGGATTTTTGAAATTCAAAACACAAAGATGGCAAAATTGCATTTAAACGGAAAAAATCAGTTTTTATAAGTACCACTTAGTGGTTTCACTATTCATCATTAATTGAAATTTTTCAGAAAAATCCCAAAAATTCACCCTAAGATTTATTTGATATTCCGAATTCAAAAATGAAGTCTATTTTACAAAATTCAAAACATATAAGTCACATTAATTAATTTAATAATTAATTCCCGCTATCAAAGCAAAATAGCGTGTTTTTATGAAACAATAAGTATCAAAAGATTGACACTAGTTTAAGTCTGATTTCAAAGTGAAATTAATTCCAACAACCACCATTGGATTTAATGGTAAAAATATATTCTAATTTCACTTTAAATCCAATTCAAAAGATAATATAATCATATAAATAAATTATATTAAAAAGAGGTTTTGAATTAAAATACAACATTTTACACTATTCATTAAAAAATATGAACTTTATCGGAAAGATACCAAAAATTTACACAAAGTAAATTTTGATGTCCCGATTCATAAGAAGAATTTAATTTGGTCCAATAGAATGTATAAGAGTGAACAAAAACTATATTTAATGAAGGTTCGCCATCAAAAGGCGATAAGTGAAC
Source organism: Viscum album (assembly GCA_963277665.1). NCBI lineage: Eukaryota > Viridiplantae > Streptophyta > Magnoliopsida > Santalales > Viscaceae > Viscum > Viscum album. The sequence goes on along the minus strand of OY728137.1, from coordinate 1,614,154,383 downwards.
CTTTAGTGAAAACTAGGGCATATACGCCTAAAATTGAATTCTTTCCGTATTTTAAGCCATTATCCTTTATTGGATAAATATAAAAAAAATTATAAACATATATCATCATATTTTAGTTATTTCTATACATTCCCTCCAACACAACGACTACATGTTAACTACCATTTAAAATAATATTATTTTATTATTAGATTGCAACGTAAGATTCCCAAGAAACTTGTTGTTGCGTGTTGGGTACGCCATCGAGCATAGCGTCCTGTTTAAAGTAATATTAATATTTGATTCAAAAATATGGATAAATATAAAGATGTCATATTATTTATTTACCTGGGGTGTTACATCCTTCCCCCCTTTTGGGAATTGCGTCCTCGCAATTTTTAAAATTGAGCGTGGAAACATCCTTGAAAGTCCCACATCGGAACAAGAGTCGGTAAAACAATCTCTTTAAAATAAATAAAGATAATTAAAAAGGTCACCCGAGCTAACCCATACTAGGATTCCAAGTATGAAAAATATGGACATGGAAGAAAAAGCAAAGGGTCATGTTCATGAGGGAGAGTGATAGTAAACATGTCTAGGAGAAAGTTAACCATAAGAAAATTACAAACTTGTGATGGGTTAAACGGTATACGATTCCCCAGTAGGAAAAGTTAATAGACAAAATTTTTGTTTTAAGTTACTTTTTTATTGAGGAATTTATTCATAAGGAAACATAATCACTTATCATGTTGACTTTCAACTTTTACTAGATTCTTTAATCAAACTCATATTTTTTTCGAAAAGACGAGTATTTAGGGATACTTGTTCGCATTAAGAGTACTACAATAAATTTCTAAAGAGTCTATTAATCCATAAACGAGAACTATATATTTCCCATCTCTTTAGACTTTAACCAAAACCAAAACCAAAAAGGTTAGTAAAAGATCAGATAATCGAGAAAAGGATAACCCTTTATAAAAAGAAAATCTATTCTTAATCTCCAAAATTTTTCCAACAAAACGGAAAGTTCAATGAGGACCATTCTATAGTCAATATGTCCATAAAAATTCTTCAAATTAAACCAAACTAATATTCAAACCCAAATATTTTAAGGATTTAGTCACATAGTCTTCCAAGCTAAATCGTAACATTTATCTCCAAACAACATCAGTTGCTCTTAATGTCTCGTATTGAAAAGTAATTAATCTAATCACATATCCTCCATGATAGGTTAATAAATTTCAATAGATAACACAGAATCAACTTACTCTTAATCAATAAAATCATCTAACTAAAAAGAATCAATCAAAATAACCAGGGACTTCACGTAGTTCAGTGTTAGGCGATAAATACCAGTTGCACTTTGATTGTGGGTTCGATTCCCGCAACTTTGTCTGACGCGACGGGTTGTCACACGGTCTGTGTGTTGTCCTTTTTCCAAAACTATATAATTCTTAAATCATTCCCCAAAAATAGATATAATCATAAAAAATAACCATAACATAATTTAACCTCAATTTTATCTCATGCCTTTCACTTCAATCATAACATATAGTAACCCATAATTAACTCAAAAGTAAGGATCATATAAACCCAAATGTTTCTTTATAACTATGTCCTCAAAAGAAGAGATAACTATTCCTTGAATAAAATTGCATATATTAAACATCAGGTTTACACATAATATAAAAATTCCTCTAACGTAACCCCATTATCAAAAGAGACTTAATACTCTTAATAATTTCACCATAACTCTTGAATCCCTTATATGTTGACATCTTACTCATTCAACATTCTTCATGATCCATTAAACCTTCCTTTCCAACTTATTCCAAAATACCTATTTCCTACAAACAAAATCATGAATCATATCCTAAGATTCCAAAATAGGAAAACAATAGTCATGAAATAATACATACCTTTGATTGGTCATTGTCAGTTTCTTCATCCTCAATCTGAATGGCATTAGGTATTGGTAAATGAACATTTGTACGCTCTTGGTGATCCCATTCACGAAACATCTTCCTAGGACATGTTTTTGCATAATGAACATGCACACCACATTTAAAACATTCAATTGATCCCTCAGAAAGAACTTATTTCCCTTTCCTCGAGTCAACTGGATGATTCCTTTTTCCATGGAAGGTTCTTGCTTTATGACCTTCATTTCCACATCTATAGCATATTTCTGTCCCTTTGAAACATTTTCCTAGGTGTTTCTTTCCACATCTTTGACAGATAGGTTTTTTAACACACTTACCTTTATGATTATTTCCTGTACTTCCGTAGGGATTTGTTTCTCGCATATATGATCCCTTAGAGAAATCACCAAGGTTTAGGTGTTAAATCATGACTCCAGATAGTTGGTTGAGGATAACCACAAGATTTCTCATTGTAGCTCCCATATCATTCAGTTTCTTTCTCAAAAAACTGTCACAATTTTCTTCACATCCACTATTACTTTGGTGCCTGCTAGATCCAGCCATTTACTAAAACCAAAAAGGTCAGTGTGAGTATATCACCAAAACCATCATGTACTAATGAGGAAGATAAACACTAAGATATACTTACTCATTCACTTTATATAAAACTAGGACTCTTTCTGAAATCATAACCATTATGGTAATGTCACTTATGCTAAAAAAATACCCTAACCTCTAAAGTTATCTAAACCGACCTTTGATACCAACTGTAAGGACCCAGCCTTAAACCTTACTTAATCTTGAGTTATTACAAGATTACACATTGAGGATCTTTTCAGGTTTAGAGTTTTAGAGAATTAGATCATGAAACTTGCATTACATTCCACATTTAATCAAAGTGGTTACATAAAAGACAATATTCATTCTTCCCATCAACGGGAACATATTGAAAATAAAACATGGATTCTTTCTTGACACATCTTTGACATTATCATCACATCATGTACCTTTCCCTTGACTAGTGTAAAACATTTCAAAAACATGGAATGAGCATAAAAAGCACAGTAAAAGTTATAAAAATATGGAAAGGAAACATGAGTTCATATATACATAAAAATGAAATCATACTTTACCCATAAAACATAGGCACTTTAAAATACCTCATAAAACCATGAATAAATCATAGAAATGATAAGACATAAAGGTAACTTGAGGCATTCATAACTTTCTTAAGTAGGGCGTAACCCTCTTGGTTACGTTTGGAATACCCATCACAGTATATTCCCTAAATCTCTTCTGATAAACCTTAACGTTTCACTCCTTCGCGTTACCCAATGCATTGGAGAGCTATATCTGGCTCACCCGCCCTTAGTTTATCACGGAACCACCCGTATTCATAACAATGCCCAAGAACCATAACATAATAATATCACATAAAACATGCATAAACGAAACATAACATTTCCACATTTCAATCACAATATATAACTTTAGTATATTAAAATAATGAATCCATTAAAAAAGAAACCATTTCCAAAATCATTTAAAACATTTAATATAGAGATTTTTTAATCAAAGTGTCCCATACCACCTTGATGCTTTTAACATTTTAAACCATTAATATCCATATAAATAAATCATTAAAACCATTTTGAATACATGGACATTAATAAGAACAAATCATTAAAACATTTAAAGAGATATTTTGGTTAAAGGGTTTTTACCAAAATTAGAGACACTTGAATACAATAATTGAGGAAAAACATTTATTCAGAACTTTATAATATCTTGAGAATAAATGGATTCATGATATAATATTCCAAAGGACAGTATATACACCATATAAGAGTGAATTGGTGCATAACAACAATGAAGTCTCAATAGGGATGTAAAATGTGATGAAATCCCTTATAAGGAAGGTATCCTTAAAATAAGGATAAATCAATCTCAAAATTATGTGTGAAAAATATAAATACACCCAATATAAGTAGATATTAAGTGTGAAACAATAAAAGGTCATTCACACATATTCAAAGGATGACATATTCAATAACTACATGTTGAACCCAAAGAAATCAAAATTGGGTTAAGAAGTTCCCTTTACAGCCTAACGGCGTCACATAAAAATGAGTTGATGAGAGATAAAAAGTGTAACTCATCACTTGGATATAAAATTTACATCAATAAGGATATATGAGAACATATCCCAACATAACAATATGTAAATTAAAAGACCCAACGAAATAAGTCTTTTGAAAAAAGAGGAGGGTGAAAGGTTCCCTTACCGACTTAGGTATCATTCAAAACATACTCCCCATGAAAGAAGGAAAATAAACAATTGATGTAAATACTCATAAAAGAAAGTATATTACACAATTAGTAAAATAATGGGCATTACATACACCACTCAAAGAAAATTGTGGCAAATGTAGCATAAATCTCACGGTAATAAAAGTGAGATGAAAAATCCTTTACGAAAACTTGGCAGCCTAACGGCGCCACATAAAACTTCCAAAATGGATTGATGAGAGGAAATAGGGTCTCTCATCATATGAAAATAATAAGTATAGTAGGAGTAATATAAAATAACATCCCAATCATAAGAAATATGAGCTTAAAAGGAATGACATAAAAGTGTGTACTTAAAAAGAAAGAGAGGTGTAGGATCCCTTACCTCGGGTCCGACATGACTCGATCATTCTTTAACGTCCTGAATAATAAACTTGAGTAAATTCCTATTTGTTTAATAACCTTTTTAAAGTTCATTATTCCTTTTATATCACTTATTTCCATGTCATGAACACTACGTAATTATTTAAGTTAATAACGGTCGTTTTAACGATCATTGGTACTTGAGTAAAAAATAATCCCTTTATAATTACACGTTGGTCATGTATCCATTATATCCAGAATGGTATTCACGATTTAGATATCATATATGTCATATATATCCAGTACATGAATGAATTTATAATATTACATAATCATTTAGAGGTAAGAAATGAAATGCACCGTTCATGGAGACGGTAAGCCGTACGTACGCATGAACGCTACTTTCATTTCTATTTCATATTTTATAGAATGGAGTCATAATGATATAAAGGTATATTATAATTCCAATATAATATAATATATAATATAATAGCTTCATCCTTTATACGTCCCACATATGGTATTTAACGAATCAAATCACATTTAGGTGGCGGTAGTCCGCACTTCCTTAAATGAAGATATCGCGTTTACCCATAATGGAAACCATAATGGTATGCCCAAAATGAAAGAAAAACAGAAGCTTAAGGAAAACATAAACATTTATATATCATATATAAATATAGTGAAAACTTAATGGCCACCTTTGAAGGTGTTAAAGAAATGTTGAACAATCATCATTTCGGGAGGCATAAATTCACCATCCACGGAAACTGTATGTTCTTTAACCATTAGATGTAGGTGTGTATAAGTGTAGCTTGAATCCTTCTTATAACAACTTCCTAGTATACTGAATATATTGTAGTTGTTACAAAAGAAATAAATAAAAAGAGTTTAGGGGGTTGGAGAAGAAAAATAAAACAAATGAACATGAGATAATGAATTACCTTTAAATGTGTAACTCCTTTTGATTTGATCCTGAAGGCTTCCTTTGAAAGGCTTCTGCCCAAAGGGAATCCTCTAGAATGAGGAGAGTGATGTGGATAGAGTAAATGGGCAGGGGATGGCCGAGCCAAAGGCTTGAGGAGTGTGTGAAATGAGGTAGAGGTGGGGTCCTTTTATAAGAGGAGAGGAGGGGCACTTTTGGAAAGTAAGAAATATTACGTTATTTGAAAATGTGTTTCGATTTTAAAAGGTCACACGTTGATATAATTCGTGAATAAGGTGATAAGGGTTAAAAATCCACCCATCCAATATGTTTTGGACATGTGTATCTCATATATTTTACATTATCTTCTAATTTTATTTAAATCGTCAGATAATGATGTCATTGCTGCATCATTATAATGTCATAAATAATTTAATTTATTTAATGTCTAAAAATTATAAAAAAATTACTATGATGTAGGAAATCTTTTTAGATTTCCAATGACTACTTATAAAAAAAACCTGACTTATATAACCCCACTTAAAAGTTTTTTTAGTAAAACATATCATGTTTGTGTCATTTTTACTTTTACATTAAATAAAAAGTTATTTATGTCATTTCCCAACCAAAGTGGCTCCATGGGGTCCCCAAGTTGACCCATGGATTTTAATGGTCGTCCATGACACATGCAATGATGTTAGGACATGTGTCAAGTTCATTTCATATTATGAAAACATTATTTTTACCTTAAACAACACTAATTACCTCTAATCGCGATTAAATACTTAATAAATTACTATTCACCAAAAAAATTATTTTTATCCCATTGAACCACATTTTACTTCTTAATGAAAACCATGTATGTCGGATTTTTGAAATTCAAAACAAAAATATGGCAAAATTTAATTTAAACGGAAAAAATCAGTTTTTATAAGTACCACTTAGTGGTTTCACTATTCATCAAAAATTGAAGTTTTTCAGAAAAATCCCAAAAATTCACCCTAAGATATATTTGATATTCCGAATTAAAAAATGAAGTATATTTTAAAAAATTCAAAACATATAAGTCACATTAATTAATTTAATAATTAATTCCTGATATCAAAGCAAAATAGCGTGTTTTTATGAAACAATAAGTATCAAAAGATTGACACTAGTTTAAGTCTGATTTCAAAGTGAAATTAATTCCAACAACCACTATTGGATTTAATGGTAAAAATATATTCTAATTTAACTTTAAAACCATTCAAAAGATAATCTAATAATATAAATAAATTATATTAAAAATAGGTTTTGAATTAAAATACAACATTTTACACTATTCATTAAAAAAATGAACTTTATCGGAAAGACACCAAAAATTTACACAAACTAAATTTTGATGTTCCGATTCTAAAGAAGAGTTTTATTTGGTCCAATAGAATGTATATAAGTTAAAAAAACTATATTTTATGATGGTTCGCCATCAAAAGGCGATAAGTGAACCTTTAGTGAAAACTAGGGCATATACGCCTAAAATTGAATTCTTTCCGTATTTTAAGCCTTTATCTTTTATTGGATAAATGTAAAAACATTTAAAAACATATATCATCATATTATAGTTATTTATATACATTCCCTCCAATACAATGACTACATGTTAACTACCATTTAAAATAATATTATTTTATTATTAGAGTGCAACATAAGATTCCCGAGAAAGTCATTGTTGCGTGTTGGGTACGCCATCGAGCATAGCGTACCCTTTAAAGTAATATAAATATTTGATTCACAAATATGGATAAATATAAAGATGTCATATTCTTTATTTACCTGGGGTGTTACAGACACACTAGTCACATAGTACAAAATTTTATTTCATACTATGTAACAATTGAGTTAATAAATATGGAAATTTTTATCATTATTCTGCAATTTTAGTAATATCCTAGAACTACATCAGTAAGTAGTATCCAAATAGGGATGTATTACTAGAAAATATCATCTAATATTTACAATATAAAAAAGTTAACATGTTATATAATATATATCATCAATTTATATCATATTCTAATGTAACATAATATATTTTTTTCTAATCATGTTCCCATGGATTCTACTAAACTTGTTATGATACCATTTTTAATGAACATGAACCCATTATCCTGGGGAAAGAATAAACTATATTAAATTGGATACAGATTCATGTAATCAAATTATAATGAAAAAATATAATATATTTATTAGTGAAGTATATATATAGTCGAAATGGTCATTAAATTATAAATAATAAAATACATAATGATTTTTTTTATAATTCCATTATTACCCTAATCATATACACACATACGTATCAAAAAACTCAGCAACGTTTCCCAATTCAAAAAAAAATAACACTGGTTTGAGTAAAAATTCTAAGTATGTGTAATAGTATAAAATAATTCATCCTGAATATGCTTTCATAATCAATATGTAATTTTAAACAATTTAAACATGTTCAATTTAATCGATAAACTGAGAATATTATATTAGAAGTAAATGATTAGTAAATAAATCCATCTAAATAATAACATGATATTGAAAAATATACATATATATTAGATCTAATTAAATATTCTCATGGAAGAAAATAAAATTTCTAATAATTAGAGAATGATAAAAACTGTACATTTAAAACTATAAAGTGATTTCATGAGATAGTTTAAATTTGGAGGTGGAATCCTATTTAATTTGGATAGCTATTTTATATCCTTATACGTGTTGATGTATCAAGGATCAAAAATGAACATAGACTCACCCAAAACCAACTAAATACAATTAATTATTAATATTAATTTGGTTTTACCTATGAAAAATTAACATTCCTATTAAAAACTAAACATACAAAATGTTTATAATTACCAAAATCAATTAAATCTATTATAAACCATCATGAATGATATAGTGAATGGTAATAAAATTTAACATCCTCAAAAAATTGATCATAAAACATAAAAATAATGTACAAGTATGAAATCAATACAATATATCCTTATTATATCATATAAATATATGAATGGTTTTATTCCATTTATGAATATAAATTCAATTAATATTTTCCACAAAACCTTCCTAAGATAAATATTCTTTTTACATTAAAAAAAGACTAAAAATATATATCTAAAAACAATTTTAAAACTTATTCATGGAAATTAAAATTTTAACTGTTTTATAGTGATCATTAAAACATTTAATTTTCATGATGATATAATTTTTTTATACATGTTAAATTAAATATTCCAATGACAATTTTAGTAAAATAAAAATAAGGGATTTTATAAAATGAAATTAAGATTAAATTAAATGTTTTAAAAAAGTGAAATTAGGTAAAAATTTAGTTATAAAATCAATTTTAAATTAAAAAAAATTAAATAAATTTTTAGATAACATTGATTTGATTTTAAAATGATTTTCTATCGATTAGAAAATATGTAAAATTCTCCTCAAATATGATTTTCATTATTTTTTTTCAATGAGTATAAAAATTATATTCTATATTGAAATTTTTCATGAATATACTTTTTAGATGAAAATATGATGAATTTAAGGTAGAAATATAAAACAAATCGATAATTGGAGTGCAAATAAAATATGGAATAATGATGATATTGTGAAATAATTTTGTACCACATACGTAAAAACATTCCCAATTAACCAATAAATGAAATAATAAAAAATTGAAAAATTAAATACCATGAAGATAATTATATTCATGATATATCTATTCAACTGTGGATATATATATATACACCACATAATGTAATATGTTTCTAATTTGGTGTATGTATCAGGGAAGTTATTGTGAGGCGAGAAATCCCAACCTCGAGGTTAACATTTTCATATGTGTTTTAATATCATATGTTATAAATTTATGATTATTATAAGAGATTAATAAATAAATTATAATATATATGATACCCTATATTACAATATTATATCCATTTATTACCTCTTTATTAATAATTCTTGTATAAAATCAATGTTTCATGTGATAATTGCTTCATTTTTCATATATGTTTTAGTTCGGTAATTTTGGTCCATTCATTTTGATCATGGATAAATCATCTCTTGAATTTAATCAATGAAATAAATACTATATTTATTCCACATATATGTATTGAGATTAATGTAATACTGTATGAGATGGAAAATTATTACAACATTCATTGAGATAGTAGGCTTTACATTAGCCTGAACTCTTTTTCCATTTTTTTGACGGAAGGCACAATAAGACAAAAAATGGTACGTAACATTTATATATAAATTCTATAATGACCCACCAATTATAATTGTCTTTAGAGTACAACGAGTCATTAGTAGACCTTAATTGATAACCCCAAGACACCAAAGGTTGGAAATAAATACCGAAGGGTTTCAAATATAAGTTGGGGGACGATTTACCCTTTAAGAAATAACCCATAAACCAACCCAGCATAACCAAACATTCATTATATGATTCATAAACAAAAGAATGACCACTAAATAGCTTCATTATGTAAAACCACATCATGTACACAATAGCAGAAGACCAAACTAAGCATTAAGTTACTTAGAAGATGACCAACTCAAGACTCTCAAAAGACACCACGACCCCATGCTCCATAAGCTCCAAGATCCATAAAATTTCCCAAGCATCAAAATGAGCCACTAGAAATAAGATGGTTTATCTTAACCTGTGTCCCAGAACACAACATCTGCAAAATAACCAAAGTTTCAAAGCAAGGGTGAGTCTAAAACTCATTAGGTTTCCCCAATGACTTCCCGACTCATGCCACTAGGATATAAAGGTTTGAAACATTTATATAATTTTTTTCCCAAAATTAGTTTATAACTAAATATAAACAACTTTATAAAACCATTCATTACCAAAGGAATTATAAGAGAAATTGAAACCAATTTTCCAGCAAGTTATTTTTCTAAAAAAAATAACAAAACAAGTTTTAGAACCATTTCACAAAAATTCCCTTTTTGGAACACCCAACCATTCCACCATCCCATGCATCCAACCATGCATGCTACCATGAAGAGGGTGGAATCCCTATCCCTAATCCACCCTAACCATGATGGGGGATACTTCATACCCTTATCCAACCAAAATCACGTGAATGCTGGAAGGGGGAGACCCCTAACCCTTATCCATACCAACAGTAGTGGGGGAGGCCCTTAACCCATATCCACCCCAAATGAAATAAGAAAGTATGATGTGGGAGATCCCTAACCCTTATCCATCCCAGCACTTATGGGGGATACCCTTAACACCTTTCCATCCCACATACCCTTCAACAAACACAACCATCTTGTCAACTGCCAAGTGTGTTCAACCAATTCAAACCATTTCAATAAAATCTACTTTTTATTGAAAAACAATTCCATTAAAGTCATTTCAATCTCAATCCATTTTAATGAAACACCATTTTTATTGAAAAACCATTTTTCATCACACCATTTACGATTTCAGAAAATACATAATTTGAAATCAACATTTTAAATTCAACAAGCCAAATTACTTTGCACAACAATTCACCATGATTTTATAATTTCATCAAAACCATAAATCATCACTAAAGAAGATTTATTCCATGATTTTGACAATAAAATCCATTGTAAAAAACCAATTTGACACTAATCCAATCAATTATAGTAGGAGGATTCGAGATTGAAACCGTATACCTCAAAGGTTTTGATGAAAACAACAACGGTCGAAGAACGCTCAATAATCCATGGTTGATTCTCCAAAAACCCACCTTAGATCTCTTCTCCTAGAAAGAACAAGACCAAATATCATCATATTTGGCATCCACACACATAGATATACCCATAATGAGAATATATCTAAAAAACTGAGAGAATTGGAAAAGTACATCTTAAAATATCTATGAAACCAATAAATAACGATGAAGAATGATCACATACCTCAAGAATTCGGCATTGATTTTCCAATAAAAGATTTCAGATCACATATGGAGCGATGGGAGAACCTTATATAACATTAGGATAAGAAACATATTGAGTTATGGCTGTATATGATCTTAAACAAGGTACATGGAGGGAAAACCAATTGAGATACACTTTTATAGTATCTCATTTAAGTAGCCACACGGTTTGCCCGCACGGTTAGACAATCCGTGCATTGACCATGCGTTAGACACTTCCTCAGCAGACACTCCACACATGGTTTGGACGCACAGTTAGACAAACCATACGCTGCCCATGTAGAAGCTACTACCTCCAAGACCAACTACGCATGGTTTGGATGCACGGTTTTGACAACTCGTGCACCGCCCGTGCGACTTCCCCTTTACCTAAAATAAATATTTAATATTCTCCCGACTCTATCATTCATCACCCATAACATTAAAACCACTAAAGGAATCAAGAAATGGTTACATAATAGAAACCTAGGGTACAATATTCTCCGCACCATTGGTATTTCTGTCCTCAGGAAGTAGAAAACCTTCACCCAACTGGAAGAGTTCGGACAATTACTCTTTCATTTCCTTCTCATGATCCTAAATATATTCTTGAATTTGACCGTGCTACCATAAAACCCGAACTAGACTGATACTTTTTCCACTCATGTGTTTCTCTCACCTATCTATAATCTATACCGGGATATGTATCAATGAAGCATCAGGCTCTAGGTCAACGTGATCTCATCTGATCACTTTGCTAGTATTAGGCTGAGTATTTTTCAACTGAGATACATAGAAGACATAATACACCGAACTAAACCATGATGGTAATGAAAATAGATATTCCACCTCTCCAACTTGTTCTAGCATCTCAAAATGGCCAATGTATCTAGGAGATAACTTGACCTGCTTCCCGAAACGATGAATTCCCAGCCTTGTAGATATCATCAAGATGACATGATCACCCACAACGAACGATATGGGACTTTGACAGTGATATGCATATGATTACTAATGAATCTGAACCGCCTCCACCCTCTTTATAATCAACTAGATATTTTATGTTGTTTCTTGGATGAGGCTTGGTCCGACTAGTGATGTTTCACTAGTTTCCACCTAGAATAGTGGAGAATGACAAGGACGCCCATACAATGCTTCAAATGGAGCCATGCATATCAAGGCATGATTGCTGTTATTGTATGAGATCTCTACTAAGGGTATATCCTCTTCCAATGATCCACCAAAATCCATCAAAAACGCCCACAATATGTCTTCCAATGTTTGTATCATCCGCTCGGATTTTCTATCCATCTAAGTATGATACGTCATGCTCACAGTCAACTGAGTTCCATGGCCTTGATGTAATGATTTCCAGAAATGGGATGTGAACCATGAATCTCTATCTGAGACTATAGAAAATGGTATTCCATGCCTCCTTACAAGTTCTCAGATATAGATTTTTGAAAGATCCTCCACCGTATGGGTTTCACGAATATGGATGAAATGGGACGACTTGGTTAGATGATCCACTATCACCTAAATGGGATCATGTTTCCAGAACATTCTTAGAAGACCTGTGACAAAATCCATTTCTATTTGATCCAATTTCATCACTATGATAGGTAAATATTGTGACATACTTGATGTTCCTTGATTCTCTTCTATAACCTGCTGACAAGTTAAGATCTGCGATATGAACTCGGCCACAATCATTTTCATGTCACTCCACCAAAAGTGTGCCTTCAATGCCTTATACATATTCAGTGTACCTAGATGTACATCCCATATATAATGGTGGTAAACATTAAGGAGTTGTCCCTGACAAACCATAGGTACAATGATGTTATCTCTAAAACAAAAAACTAAACCCCATCAGGTTTCAAGCCATCAATGGTCTCCCCACCATTGAGTTTTTAACTTACAACCAGAAATTATACATCATATGTTTGTGCTTCTTTGATCATCTTTAGTAAATCAGGAACAAGTGTACCTAAAAATATAACAACAATATCACCTCAGTCTTCACATTCGACATGCATGTCGTCTAAAACCGACATAAACTGCCTTTCATCTGAAGCTTCTTTCACCAACTATGAATATGGATTTCTACTCAATGGATCCGCCACCAAATTCCCTTCTCCTAATGTGTAAATCATGTCAAATTCAAACATCTAGAGATACACGATCCATCTCCTTTTCCTCAGATTCAAATCTCACTGTGATAAAATGTGTCTCAAGCTTTTGTGATCCGTAAACACCGTAAATTTATCACCAAAGATATAATGTCTCCATGTTTTCAAATATTGTAGGAGAGTAACAAACATAAAATCATGTCTTGGATTATTTTTCTCATGAACCCTCAACTACCTTGATCCATAAGGAACCACATGATTTCTTTTCAAGAGAAAACAACCCAACCCTGATCCTGAAGCATCTTAATACACTACATACCCCTGTCCTAATTCTAGAAAGATCCAGATAGGTGTCGATTTAATCCGAACATTTAGTTCATGAAAGGATTTATGACATTCTTCCGTCCATTAGAAGAGAGAATTCTTCTTATTCATAGCTATAATTTTTGAAACTAGTCATAAGAATTTACACACATAGTGTCGGTAGTAACCAGCTTGACCATGAAAACAATGTATCTCTAACATATTCTTCAGTGGTTTCCAAGAGATAAAGACTTCTATCTTTTCCAGATCAACAGAAAAGCGTTTCTCAGAAATGAAATGGACAAGGAAACGTACTTCCCGTATCCAAAAATAACACATTGATAATTTGGAATTCAAAATATGATATCTCAGGATTGGTAACACTGTTTACCAGTGAACCTCATGATCAGCCCTTTTTTTAATAGACCAATATATTTCGCACAAACACGACAAAAAAAAGAATCCACATATCGCTGAAATATCTGATTCATCAAAGACATGAAGACCGTTGGTGCATTCTTTAGACCAAAAGGCATGACTACATATTCATAGTGGTCATATATGATTCTGAAAGCTGTCTTTGGAATATCCTCCTTCAGAACTCACAATTGGTGTTATCTTGATCACATGTCAATCTTGGAGAACCACTAAGCTCCCCTTTAATTGATTGAACAGATCATCAATTCATATAAGTGGACATCTAATCTATATCGTAACTTGGTTAAGCATACAATAATCAACACACAACCTAAGAGTTCTGTATACCTTCATCACAAACAACACCAGTGCTGCCCATGGAAAAATACTTGGTCGAATGAAACCCTTCCTTTCCATCTCCAATAACTACAATTTCAATTCATAAAACTATTTTGGTCACATCCTATATTATTGAAGGGAAATAGGAATTGTTCCTGGAAGGATATAAATCATAAAATTTACTTCCCTTAAGGTTGGTAACCCTGAATGTTATTGGGATAGAAATCTGGAAATTGAACCACAACTACTGGAAATATATTTTCCTCAATCTCTTCCATCTATGCCAAAGTCAACGCTGCCAGTTGGTATGAGATATTTCCCACCATTGGTTCCAACAAGAGCTTTTCAAGGTTCTTTACTATCCTATCCCTCCGGAAGAGATGCTTGATGTCATCCTTAGTCGTGAAACTAATTGTTCTCCTCTAACAATCTATGGGAGAATTAAACATTGTCAACCAGTCCAGACCGAAGATTAAATCATTGAAATCCATGTCCAACACTGATAAGCCCCATTTTACCTCAGCTCAATTAACTGTTATAGAACATTATCTACACATAAAGGCTTGACGTTCTCTATCACCAAGAGAAGTATTCAGTTTCAAAATAGAAGGATTTATTTCAAGTTTTAAACATATGAAGTCAACAACATGAGAAGAAAGGAAGGAATGTGATGACTTAGTATCAAAAAACACATGCAAAAGGGTAGAATTAAAAATAATCGAATCTCTCAATGTAGATGGTCCTACATGATCATCAAAAATAATCTACTCATATCCATAAAATTGCTTCAATGCTGCACTATTATCTTTGTTTCCTTGCTGAGATTTCTCTGGTTGAGGAGTCATGGTATTTTGAGAATCACCATGAATATCTTTGTTATACTGATGAGATTGACTCTGTCGTCCTCGTCCAGTTGAATCATACAATTCTTGCGACACCTGGGAGGTGTCACGTGCACCCTACCTTGGATCAGTTCTACAATAGTGCTGTAGATTCCCCATTTTCTTGCAATTTTGACATCTCTAGGTTTCTCTGTACATTGATGCCTTTTTTGGTCAAGCGAACCACATTGAAAAAAACCTTCTTTGCTCTGGGGTCATGGAGTAAGGTTCACTGATCCGGCCATATGATAATATTTTCCACATGAAACATGGAAATTGGTGTCCCTTTTCCTATTGTTCTCAGTGGTTGAGTTCCCACCGTTCTGTGTTGGTATCATCATTCCTCCTCCTATTGATCCCAAGATTTCACGTTCATCAACAATTTCTCTATTCACCATCTCTGTATAATCCGTAATACAGAGCACCACAATATTATATTGAATATCTTGCCTTATCCCCAATTCAAATATGCGTGCCTTCAATGACGCACTTGTCAAGACCTCTAGTGAAAAAAAGACTAAATTAGAGAATTTAACTGCATACTCTGTGACTTAGAGAGTCTCTTGTTTCATGCTGAGGAAGTATGTTGTTGTCTGGATCTTGAATGTGTGAGGATAGAATTTTTTGTTGAAAAATTCTTCAAAATCCTCCTAGGTAAGGACTTCATCCAATTTATCATGCACTGCTAAATCTCACCACTGACATGAAAGATCCTAGAGCATATATATCGCCAACATTACTTTCAGCTCTACTGGTGTGCCAATGAAATCGATGATACGATTCATCATACTTAGCCACACCTCTTCCTTCTCAGGTTCAGCATCACCACGAATGTTCGGTGGATTCTTCTTCATGAATTGGATGGTATGATCCACATGACTTGGATCATTCCTCCAGTTCCCCGTGTCCACAACATGAAAATCCTAGATAATACAATGAACCAGCTCTTGGTTCAAACGTGGATCTTGGGAAACCACATTCTCTATAGAGTCTTCTTGTTGGTTCCAATAATGCCTACCAGGTTCCATTTTCGAAACCAACAACAAACTCCTTCAATCTCACTCTCTATCAACTGATGTCTTTTCATTTCAAATTCTATCACATCATCTATAACAATATTGTTGTCAAAACCACCTTTTCCCATGTTCAAACAATTTTTAAAACATTCCTCATGCCTTTTTAAAATCAACCAATTTTCAAAATACACCAAATACCCTATTTTCAAAATTTTACTCAAAAACAATTTCAAAATTTTTCAAAAAATTCACACCTTGCACAGAATCCTTACTCATTCCTCAAAATGAGATATGAAATACTAGTGGGAAATCATTCCTCTACACCGCATTTCATGCTCATCTCATTGGCTAAAATCATGAAAATGAGATTTACCAACATTCTAGAAGTGTATCCGAAACACTAATGTACCCAACACCCTGGTAACATGATGTTCAACATAAATAGGATAGCTTCATCCTTTTATGCTATACAGTTCATGTTCTAGATATCATACTACTGTCTAATATATTTATCCAAGGAATAGATAAGAATGAATTTCAACTCCAAGAACAAGAAGATCGATGACTACTTGTTAGGAAAGGATCAAACAAGCTGATACACTTTGTAATGACCGTCCAATTCTCATTTTCATGACAATACAACGAGTCATTATTAGGCCTTACGAAAACTACCAAAGATGCCAAAGGCTAGAAATAAATGAAGAAGGGTTTCAAAAATATGTTGGGGGATGCTTTACCCTTTAATAAATAACCCATAAACCAACCCAACATAACAAAACATTCACTATATGATGCATGAACAAAATAAAGGCCACTAAACATCTTCATTATGTCCAAACACATCATGTACACAACAGTGGAATACCAAACGAATCATCAAGGTACATAGCATTTGAACAACTCAAGACTCTCAAAATACACCACGACTATGTGCTCCACAAGATCCAAGCTCCACAACATTTCCCATGAATCACCAGGAGCCTCTAGTAATAAGATGCTTTACGTTTTCCTGTGTCTCAAAATACAACATCAACAAAAGCACCAATGTTCCAAAGCATGGGTGAGTATAAAACTTATTAAGTTTCCCCAATGACTTCTCTACACACACCACTAGGATAGAAAGGTTATCAACATTTATATAAAGAACAGTTTATCAGAATCATTTTCTTAAAATTAGTTTATAACTAAATATTATCATGGTTTCAAAACCATTCATAACCAAAGGAATTCCATGATAAATTGAAACAAATTATCCAGAAAGTTATTTTTTCAGAAGAATTACCGAACAAGCTTAAGAACAATTTCACAAAAACTTCCTTTTTTGGCATTTCCAACTATTCCATAAAACCATAAAACAACCATGCATGCTACCTGGAGGAGTGGAGAATCCCTAACCCTTATCCATCCCAACCATGATGGGGGAGACTTTTTAGACTTATACAACCCAAATCACATGACTGGTTGATGGGGGAGATCCCTAACACTTATCCATCCCAACACTGATGGGGGAGACCCCTAACCATTATTCGTACATAATGCAATATGAATGTTGGACATGGGAGCACCCTAACTGTTATACATCCCACCACTAATGGGGGATACCCCTAAGACTTATCTGTCCCACATATGATTCAACACACACAACCATCATGTCAACATCCAAGTGTTTTCAATGAATTCAATACATTTCAATAATACATCCTTTTATTGAAATCGAATTCCATTAAAGTCATTTCAATATCAAACCATTTCAATAAAACAACCTTTTTATTGAAAACCAATTTTTCATCAAACCATTTATGATTTCAGAAAATCCATAATTTAAAACCAACATTTTAAATTCAATAATCCAAATCACATTGCATAACAATTCACCATGATTTCACAATTTCATCAAAACCGTAAATCATCACAAAAAGAATTATTCCTTTCTTTTCACAATCAAATATATCTGAACATATCAATTTGAAACTAAGCCAATAAATAATAACAATAGTAGACGAGAGTAAAGACTCCTACCTCAACGTTTTTGACGAAAACCACAATTGTCATAGAACGCTCAAGAAACTCCGATCTATTCTCCAAAAACACACCATGGATCTCTTCTCCTAGCAAGATTAAGACCAAATATCATCATATTTGGAATCGACACACTTATATGTACCCATAAAAGGAATAGATCTATGAAACTAATAGAATATAAGAAGTAGATCTAAGTAGATCTATGAAAGCAATCAATAACGATGAAGAACGATCACATAACTCAAGAATTCGTCTTTGATTCAGCAAGAGAAGCCATCAGATCGCCTCCAGAATGATGGGAGAACATTCTATGACCATAGGAGAAGAAAAATCTCATGTTATCGCCGATTATGAGCTTAAATGAGGCACCTAGAGTCCAAAAAGAGCGAGATCCACTTTTATAAGATCTCATTTAAGTAGCCACATGGTTTGACCGCACGGTTAGACAAACTGTGCATTAACTGTGCATTTTCCACTACCTCGGTAGACACTCCCCACATGGTTTGGCCGCATGGTTAGGAAAAATGTGCACTGCCCGTGCAGAAGATACTGCCTCCATGACCAACTACGCACAGTTTGTATACACAGTTTTGACAACCTGTGTGTGGCCCATGCGGCTTCCCCGTTGCCTCAAAATAACATTTAATGTTCTTCTGACTGTCCCATTTATCACCCTTAACATTAAAACTTCTAAATGCATAATGAAACGGTTACATACCAGAAACCGGGGGTAGTAGAAATTATTCTCAAATATATATTATATATTTTGGAAAATAAATCCTTATTAACATCAAGTTAAAAATATAATTATAAAATTTTGACTTCGATTCAAGGAGGTAGAAGTCCATATTGATGTAGAAGAAACATTATTATTTTCTAGTAGATTCAAAGGTAATAATTTTTATGTGATATCATATATAAAAAATTATTTTTATATTAAAATATAACATATATAGATTAAATTTAATTTTACGGCATTATATGTATTTTTTAAGAAAAATACAAATCAAATCTCTTCAAGACATTTCATTTGTTGTACAAATGGGTGACATTTTTGAATCCCCGTGTAATAAATTTAAGAAATTATATATGATAGAATAATTAAAGAAGAATAATAATTTAATAAAAAAATATATACATATATATGTGTTAAATACAACATTATATACATACATTAGTGGTTTTTATAGAATAAATATTATAGCGTTCTGTATATCCGTAGTCCACTATATGCATGATAAACATATTCATTTCACAAATAATGGAAGTGGAGACATATCTAGATCATGAAACTAACATGAAAAGTATTACTAAATAGTAGATAATTGTGTTATTATTTATTCATAGTTTACATATTTTTGATATAGTTGGAATAATAAATAAAATTAACATGATAACTGAAGATTATTCCCTCTTATTTGGAGATAATCTTTATGATTATACATAAAGCACTCATAAGATATAATTTAATTAATAAATAACCCGTATTGGATTTGGGGATTAAATTAGTGAATGTAATAGGGCATGTTTGGGAAAATAAAAATGGTATTGGATATTCAATAGGGGTGGAGAGGTGAAGCCATTTTGTAAGTGGGGGAGACGACATACATGGAATTTAAGAATAGATAATGAGATACCCTAATTTGTCACATTACACAAAAATCCACAAAAAGAATATTATACAACCACAATGATGATACAATCATAATATTAAAATAAAAATTGTGCATGTATTATGTCATTTTTAACCAATATCTTCCTACTTAAACCCCCCAAGTAACCCTAAAATTATCTCGACCCTGATAATCAATTATAAAATCATTTATAATTCATTATGTTCAAAAATTATGATCACCTTAATAAAAAATATAAAAATATTTTTATTCCCATAATTTTCACATTACACAAGCCTCTAAAAATTAAAATTATAAAACCGTAGATATGAAACAATATAAATACTATATAATTTTTTTAGGAAAAATATTATATCTTATGTAACCCTTATCTTCATTATTATACCCCTTAGTTAAACTAATTTTACCTTCACCATGATAATTAATTATTACATTATTTACAATTCATTATTGTCCAATTTAAATATGACCTTATTATAAAATATATAATATTATAATTCCTAATATAGAATATATTATTCTAACTTTAGATAATATGAACATAAAAACTAATATATTATTATATTTGAACAACTATTATTCAAAACTAAATTTAAAATATACTTTATTATTGTATATAGTTTAACAGAAATAATAGTTTTCTCTAAAATGCAATGTTTTTCAGTATTTATCCTCAAATGAAACAATTGAGAAAAATATAATAAATAAATCCTAAACTATTATTGATATTATATTTTAAAAATGTAGTTAATTTTATTATAAATTGTTCTCAATTTTTTAGAAAATTGATTTTATCAAAAGTCCATGAGATGCGAGTAAACACTTTTATGTGGAAAATATAGTTTATCAGAAAAAATTAATTTTTTTCTAACAGTTTTTGTTTTATTTATTATACAAAAATGAACATTGAATTTAGATTATACATGTGTAATCCATATTAATTGTATAAGTTAGTAATTAGAATTCATACATGACATCTTAATGACATGTTTTTAATGGATATTAGGTGGAAATACTATAAAAATTCATTATTGTGTTTTGTTCAATAATAGCATTTCATGGATATGATTATACCTGAAGACCATGTCTGAAATCTCTAGAAGACGATGACTATCAATTAGGACCTTTGTTATGTTAGTGAGAATATTATTCCTTCATAATATAAGCTACTAGAAAATTGTAAATAATACGTATAACAATTAGTAGAATCATGGGGTAAAAGTAGATATCAATAGAAGATGATAAATTACCCAAAAGAATAAATAAAAACTACAGAAGATTGATTGTCTTAGAATATTCCACAATGATTTCAATGTATGTTTCCTAAAGTAATTTAATAAATATGCCTGGGTATGGATTACACATATAACCTGAATGCTAACAAAAACATCGAAAAGACAGAAAAGAACATGATGACATCCCGATCATTTGTTCATCCCCCTTCCCCCAATGCTCCACACACAATTGAAAAGAAATCATGAATTGATAGAAACATGTTTACCTATATCCATTAGATAATACAAAAATTATACTCAGGTATGAGACAATAGCCATGAAGGGTGTGAGAAAAAATCTTAGAGTGTCGACACCATCATTGTCTAAACAATTACATTTAGTGATGTATACAAATAAAAATTTTCCATATATAAAAATTGAATGAAATTTAAATAAATAAAACAGATTGTAAGTAGGTATGGGTTCTTAAGTGGACACCCATCCAATACAACATACTTTTTAACTAAGATTGGGTTCCTAAATGTATTCATAAACTAATGTGTTTCATTGTCTATTTTCATTTCTCATACTAATTTTATTTATTATTATTCCATGTATTAATTTTTTATTGGGTATAAATGAGTAATAGTGACAATCAAGAGTTTATTATGAAAATCATGCTTTTATTTCATAATATTAAAAAAATTATATCATAATTATTTTTGAGGAAAAGTTGCTAAATAAGTTGATGATTTCTCTTTATGATGTAATATATATTTATTTATTTAATGGTGATTTAATAATTCACACAAACACAAAACCATAATGATCCTAATGATTAATTGAAGTAATTAATAAAATAATAATCATGATTATGTATTGATTATGGATATTTCCATAATATTTTTATAAAATTATTTTATTTGTAGTCTTTTGAAGATTTTATGTTTTAATGAATGGTTATCATAATATTTTTGGATACAATACAGAGACTAAATTTATTTGATTAACAATATGTTCAATGGATTATTCTTAAACCGTTATGATTTTATATGAATCAATTCAATGAAGATTGATATAATTTTTTAGATAATTTTGTTGAAATGTAAAATATGTGATTAAATAGTATTTTAATGAATGTTTTATTTGAGGAAAAATAGATTTAAATCATTAACACCAAATGTTAAAGGAATAATTAACATTTAAGGTATATATAATCATTGTTACATATGTAATTATCATTTATTAATTTTTTGTAACATAAATTCATTCATATATATAACCATGAGGCTAAAAATTGGTTAGGTGATAAATGTGTAATATAATGTAAATATTGTTCACTATTCGAATATAAGAATATGTTTAAGGAAAATGGGATAGATTAAGGTCATAAAGGATTTATTTTATAAATTAATCATAAAAAATATTCCTGATGATAAAATTACTATTGTGTAGATTTATGGTGATTTAATACAATATTAACATTTGGTGAAGGTTATAATGATTTTTTAATTTTTAGGTATATTACATTATGATGGGTATTTTTGATCGTATTTAATATATAAATTAATCTAGAAATAATATGTGATCATGAAATTTTTTGGGGATTAGAATACTCTTAGAAATATTTAATTGAATTTTATTGTGGGTTACATATGAAATAATTATTTTTTAATATTCAATTTTATTGTTCAAGATTTGGGGAGTAAAATTTTATTTGAAAATTTGATGTTTTTTCATTTTGGAAGTACATAACATTTTATTACTATATTTATTTTTATTCATATCTAATAATAAGATGAAAACTCAATTTTTCTTAAATGGTTATTTTATTTATTTGAAGGTTATTTTATTTCACTAGACCATAATAATTAATCATGAAGACACGTTATTTGGAGAAAAATAATTAATTATTGTCAAATTTTATTAAAGAATGATAATTGACATTTCATTTATGTATATTTACATATGTTCATACTATATATAGAAATTGAGTTTATCAAATTCTGGAAATGTTACTTGTAACAAATATTTTATTTTTATCACAGTATTTGAGAAAAAATGATGGGATATTCGCACTTCATTAGTTTATGGTATTCTATTCATTATGATTTTAACGATCTTAAAAATTATTATGATAAATGATCTATTTCACTACCAATTATTTTGTGGTAATTATATAATTCTATCAATAAACTTATTTAATTACCCCCAAATGTTATTATATATGGAAAACCATAATGTGCTATTCAATGTGAGCTTCTTTTTACTCATTTCCTCTTCTCAAGGGGATGTTTTATTAAAAATTTTGATATATAGTATTTTGGAAAATATATTTTTTGAATTTAGACCACTTTATTACCATTATTAACCTCAAATTTTAATGATAAAATTTATTAAAAGGGATATAATTTAAATCCCCAATACTTTTATATGTAAACTAAATTTGACAACATATCTGAATCTCGACACTTATCCTAAACAAATCAGTAAACAATATTTATTTAAATATGAATTTTATAAAATAGATATTAAATTATAGAGTTTGTATAAGAATTAGTATTTTATTATTTATATTAAATCTTTGTAATCAATGTTAATGTACTAAATATTTATAAGTGAATAATCAGTCAAATTTTTTATAAAGTCCATTTATTCTTAAAAAAATATGTTTTAATAAATAATCGACCTTATTAATTTGTGTGAGGGAATATTAGATTTTAAGGAAACATTGTGATACCATCATTCATATATTTATAGGGTTAAAAATCTATTAAAGGAATCAAAAAAATGATTTCCATAAATTGTACACTGTCGAATGAATATAAAATAAACAGAAGTACTGTAATTAACTATTCTAACTAGAAATAAATCCCAATTTCCCGATCCATGGACATATGATGAGCACCATCAGGTGTATTATATAGATATAATGGTCACGATAAGAGACCAACCGAAATTATAAAACCCAAATACAATAAAATAATAAAGATAAATGACTCAAATTTATATTAATGATTAGTAGGACAGATAAAGACTTAAGGAATCAAACATCCAAAAATGTCGGTTACTACATCTACTAAGTTAAAATCCATAAAAACAATACAAAACTGGTGCAACATATCATAATTCATAACAATGATTATTAAAACGTGGTAGAAATTGATTTATGGAAATTTAAACTGCCTCTATTATAATATAAAATATTATCTATTCTCTCACACCTCATATTGAATTGAATTTAAATATTCTATGGGGATGAACAAAATCATAAATATATCCTCAATACTGGGATCCATCCATTACAAAACATTATCTTTATAAAGGAGTGAATTTTCTTGTTTCAATAGTTATTGTGTACTATGCTAAAAAATCTCAACCATCAGAAATGTTCTATTGGTCACTATTATAATAGATAGATATATGAGAGGTATAAGCCCAATCTTGAATATCCTTTTGATGTTCCTTATATGTATTTCAACAAAACCACTATGTATTATAGTTTATTTAAAACTAAAATAATATTCCAAAAATATAGAAGGGGATGGTTTAGGGTTTAGGTATTTTGGCCAAAACTCATACATATCAACTCTTATATTACAATATTGACAGTATTAATAAGTATAAATTTTTTAAAATGTTCATCTTATAAAAAATTACATAATTTATTTAAATGGAAACCTTTAAAAACATTAAACATTACTTTTTCTATTCCTATAGAAATCCGTAAAGCCTACGAAAAAAATTAAAATCATTGATGGACAAAAAATACTAGCAATAAACATAATTGAAGTAAATAAGTTTGAAAAATAAAAAACATAAAAATTTATAATATTAATACATATATCAAAATATTCATTTATGTTATATATATATGAATCATAACTTATTTACAAATATTTTTTTTAATACGTCAATGGGAAGAAATGAAGAATGTTATAATTAGACAAGAACATTGACCACAAGATATAAAAACACCCAATTATGGAATATATAGTAGTTGAGTATTATGGACCATGATTAGGGTTGATGATAATCCTTTATTTAGGGATTTAGTAATTTTGAATAGGCATGTTTTTAGGCATGTGAAAAAAATATATATATTCCAAAAAATTACTAGTGATACCATTTTTAAAAATTGAAATAATTAAATAATATGTTCCATATCTATATATATTATGGAATTATAGACAATAAAGTTTTATAAATAATTTATACATGATTTCAATAAAAATGTAGGGGACTATTTAGGTAAATAGATTTCCCATTACATTCATTTTCTTGTTTAAAATATAAATTTCATGATATTAGATTTTAAATTTAATAAAACATATATCATTATTGGAATAATATTTTCAATTATATCTTAGTATTAAATTTTTGGATTTTGTTAAAATCATATATTTTTCTGTGAACTGAGAAAAAAGTTGATTTTTTAAAAATAAATATTTTTTAATCAATCCAATTAATGTTACATTAAATTTATTATTTTTATAAAATAAATATAATTAATATTTGGTAGAATATATCAATTAATTATATAGTAATCATTAATATATATTTTATATAATCACATTTTTAGGCTTAAATTTTTTTTTAGAAAATTTGGTTTCTATTGTAATTTAAACCTTTAAAATGAATGTAATATATATAACATATAATAATTGAAATAGAAATAATATATGAAAATAGTAGTTCTAAATATAGTAATTACTTGACATTCATTTTATAGAGAATATTAACATTAATGATGATAAAAATGTTTGAATTTGGTAAAATGATAAATCAGATTAATTAGGGTAAAAACTATGTGATTTGAAAATATAATAATATATAAATTAATATTAGATTGTTTTATTTTTATCCTTTTCACCATTGTTCCTAATTATTGTTGTTCATTGTTCTATTTAAATTGAATAATACTTTATTTTATTTAAATAATATGAATAATTACATGTGTGTCACTTCCCTCACATAGAAAAGGGGTCCTTCTATCTTATATTTTATACATTTTTAGAACATGATTATAACAAATACCTTCAAAAATACCAAACTAACATCTATCTGAATATCCTATTACTACCAGTACCACAAAAAACCAATTAATATAAGTCTTATGGCAAAATTAAATGGAGGATTAAAAAATAAATATAAAACTCTTTCTCTATATTTCATGATTATTTATTATTATAACTCAATAAAATAAACAATAAACCATATAAAATAGAAACATTACTAACTTCAAAATATTAAAATATTTCAATGATTATTGTAATTCAGATTTTCATCTCGTTTTATTCATATTTTAAATAAAAACAAATAAATTGCATCATTGTGGACTACCACCTTAAGGAATGGTTGTGTTTCATTTTTCATTGCCATAATAAAATGACATTTAAAAGGAAGATACAAATAAACAAATATATTATTTTTGATAAAATTATTAATCAATAAGTTTAAAATATGTCTTACCATAGCCCATTTTTATTCTATTAAATGCTGATAACGTTTATCGTAAATATGTGTTCAATACTACCTTCAGGGAGCCATGCAATTAATTATTCATATCCCTATTACATGTACGTTATTATGAAAAAATTCCTTGAATAAATATAACATACATATCATATTAGTAATTCTTAAAATTTTTAATTTTATCTAGTTTATTTTTTTCCACTAATTGGAATAATTTATAACACCATACATATGTTAATAGAGACTACCATCTCCATGAAAAGATGTGAGTCATTTTTTGTGACTTCCTAACATTGTTTTTTTATAATTATATTAATTTTTTTGTGAATAACTAATAAAAATTATGATTATATAGTTAATGGACCCATAAACCCCTTTACCATACCCATCAAATAGATTTTGATTAGATTTTATAAATATAATGTCCTCAAAAAGGCCACAAGAAATTAACCGTTTTTTTATCTAAATTAATCACGGTAACAAATCTTTTAAGTGGAATAATGATAGAGTTTTTAACATTTAAAATATTCTAAATCATGATGAAATCTAATATAATGTTGATACATGTTTTGTAATACATATGATAAAAAATGATATGGGACTCGAGCTAATGTGCATTACTTTAAAAATATTATTTTTAATGTTTTCATCCACATTGTTCAACTTACTTATTGATGCAATTTTTAATGATTCAATAAATTTAAATTATATTCTTTAATTATATATATTTTTTATTTTGAAATGTTCATAATTTCATTATTTTTATTACAATTTATTCTTCTGAATATTTTCGATATATATTATTTATTATTATTTAAATATATGAAATAACATTTTTTTGTCATAAATGGATTCAATGAATGTTTCTTTTATCATTGTCCCCAATCATTTATATGAATAAAAATTTTGTTATCATGGTAATTAAATCTTGATCTTATTCAAAATCTTCTTCTGATTTTGTAATTATATACATTTCCAAATAAAATCCATTTCTGATTATATAGAAAAAATTTACTTTTTATGGATTCAAATTATTTTTATTATTGGTTTTATGATGAAAAGTTGAAATCATAAAAAAAATTTATGATAATATACTTGATAATTATACATGATGAAGGATAATCAAAACATATATCCGGACAATGGGTGAGCCTGATATTGCTCACTAATATATTAGCTAATGAATACTCTTCAATGTGGAAAATTGATGATGTTATTTTGGTTGGCACTTCGATAAAAATAAATGATATTAATGGATTTAAAAAATTATAATAAATAGTAAAAATGGGTTTCAAATTTAAGAGTCATGTTTATTATATTTTTATGTAGTGGTTTTTTAATGTAATATTATTGGTCACGACCCGTCCCCCAAGGCCCTTGATGTAACAACCCCAAGCCGACATTCCATAGGCTAGGGGGTGGTGACTAGCACCGAAAATGCATATCCCTAAAAATGGGAAGGCATCGCCTCTAAAATTGCAACCCTAAAAAAACCACTAACACATCAAGATACAAGAAAAAGATAAACTATATAACAAACCTGGTTAGTACAGTATGTAATGGATGCCATAATATAAGCCCAACTGAAAAGTATAAGTAAAACTGAAAAACAACTCGTACGGACACCTGCCAATGATCCTACATGAAGGCCTAATAAAACTCTTGAATGGTCGTCTCTAAGATACGCCACATCTATGGTCATCCAATGTGTAGCCTCCAGTCCTAGTACCCTTGTCCTTCAACTACACAATCTGTCATCTGTTGAAGACACATCAAGGTGTGGGCATAGCCCATGAAGGGATGAGTATAACGATACTCAGTAGGGACCCCAAAACCCCCTAAGGTCTCTCTAAATCCAAAAAGGATAAACTAGAAATCAAGAAAACAACTATCAACAGTACATATGTTTATTCATATACATATACCTATATTATCAGGTATACTCATCTGTTTCACAAGGAAACACAAGGCCCACCTCTTTAGCCAAAATCTCTACTATTAAACGAAGGAACAAATACCATGAAGGTAACACCACAAAGGTACGAAACACAAATGTAAATCCACACATAAGAATAATAGAAAGGTATCACCATGAAGGTTTGTACTAAAAATGTAATGCCACATAAAATAATACCACAAAGGTATCACCAAATAGAACTGTACTACAAAGGTGAGACTCCGCTCATATTCATGTATATCTTATTTACAGAAGTACTGCTGATTAGTAAAAAATAGGTCATCTTATTTTGTTATGAAGCACTGTTGATGACCCACATAGGATATATAGGTAACTAAACCTCGCTGACCCATATAGGATCGATAGATTACTAACCCCCACTGACCCACACAGGATCTAGCGCACACATGATCAGTATGCACTGACCCACACAAGATCGCTGGGTGTTAACCCACACAAGATGTGACCCACACATGATCGGTATGCACTGACCCACCCAGGATTGCTGAGTACAGACCCACACTGGATTTTTAAGTTGAACCACATAGGATTTAAAGATGACCCATACAGGATCTGATGTTTCTTCAATTACATCCAGCTGTAGGGTTCTTACACTAAACATTCTTGATTTCGGGTGGTTCTACTCCTCAATCCATCAATTGATACATAAACTATCATGAAGTCCCATAGAGATGTATTCCAAAGGCGTGTCACATAATAAGAGACCCAACACGATAGAAGACATGTCAATCGGACACCTGGTTTGAATGTTATTAGTGTTTCTATTCTTAGGGCCTGGATGGATTCAGGTTCAATCCAACCCAACCATACACCAACATTATCTAGAACACAAGTGTATATTCAATAAGGTCCCCCTCGATCCACGTATTCGGGTGCGGAATATGGTTCATCAAACGGATGCATGGATCTTAGGATTTGGCCACCAAGGGGCATATGGGTCTAGATGGGACTCAGGCCAGGTCCGACCCGGCCCGACCTTGTCAGGGCCGACCTGACTCGGTCCAGGTTTGACCCGAATGGGTGGGGCCATGGCGAGCCTAGACCACTAGGATATGGTCCAGCCTAGCCTGCTGGCATGTCCCACTGGCGTGGCCCGATGGCATTGTATGCTGGGTGTGGCTTACTCACGCGGCCCGTTGCACTGCCTGCGGTGCAGCCCGCGGTCTAGTGGCCTATTATGGCGGGGCCCTCCCTTGACAACACCTTGGGGGAGCCCCCCCACCCCCAGTTTTCTAGAAGGGTTTATTGGACCATTTGGCTGGTGCACGGTACCCATCTGAGCGGTCCTGCACAACATGATGTCACCAACCTGAACGCCTGACCTTCTCTTCCAGTAGTGCAGACGCGCGCCACTCCTCCCATGACCGATCGATTGTCGCCCGCCTTGGTGCACAGTCGCGGCCAATGGGGCATAACCTTATATTCTATCAGTGAAGTAGATGTTGGTCACCAAATATTCACGTGGATGGAGGGCGTGTCGGCTACTGTGCTAGCTCGCTGCAGCCGGAGTGTCAGTTGTCACCTTATGCATTGCTGGCATCGATCGTCCTCCTCCTATGCTGTGATTATTGAGTCAACATTAAAGAAGCCTAGGGATTAGGTCAGTTTCATTTGGAACATACCCTTCATGTTATATGGGTATCACACGGCTCGAGGAGAAAGTTTCAACATAAAAGAAAAATAATGACAAATAATAAAAAACACACCCCGGCTTCAATTGTATGTTGGAGGTGTCCTGAAGAGGAAGATGATGATGTTGATTTCGGAATTCCTTGCTCCCACAAGATGCTTTCGATATAGGATTCAGTGTCTTCCATGTCTAAGGATCATTATTCTTTGGAGTGTGTCCTTATGAGGTATCCCATGCTCTACCCTTTTTCCAACGATCCCAACAAAAGGGTTGAAGAGCCATATTTAGATGAGTTAAGATTATTAATTCAATTGAAGTTGGCACCTTAATTGGGGAAATTCAAATGGTTAACTCACATTGAATGGGAGTTCGGGTTTTCCCCACCACCATGTATTGAAAATGGAGGATTCAAGAAAATAAAATAAAATTTTTTGTTTTATTTTTGTTTTATTCTTTTTACTCTCCCATGAATATCCAAAAAAATAAATTCCACCCTTGACCTAGTATAGTCGAGGTGAATGTCTCCTTAAGTGAATATCAGCGCTGCGATTTCAACTGTGTCCTTGGATTTCAATTCTGAGAATCAGTTCAAAAGTTACAAAAGGATGATCCTATGTTTACGAAATGTAAATCATTTATTTAGAAATTCAGTCTGGGAACACCAGGCCTATGAATCACAAACTGTCAATTTTCACGAACACGAAATAATTCCAAATATTTTAAAAAAATTACATGGAAAATTCCATGTCATTACATACATCCACCTTATGGATTGGAATCCCAAAAATCCAAAACAAAAACTAGAAAAAAAAGTGGGTTTACTGAGTATGAATCTGAGCCTCCCGCTACTATGTTCTCTCTTAGAGGTTCTTGTGCTGCCAAAAAACACGCATCAGAGGTATCGAATGCCCATGAAGGACCCACTCTAGTTGATCCTCAATATTCCCTGGAAACATTGAAAAGGTCACCCCATTTTCGATGTCCTGCTCTCCCCATTCATTGATTTGTAAAGGATCATGTACGTATCTACATATCTAGGATATGTGGAAAAAGTCATGCACCTGATGAAACTGAAGGGGGAGAGCTAAGCGATAATCCCCCATACTGACTCTGATGAGTTCCTGAAAGGGTCTGATGAACCATAAAGATAACATGCTGCACTGGACAAATATCTGCAAACCTCAGTGAGTTGAGACCCATAGAAAGGCATGGTCACCATACTCAAACTCATGAGGTCTCCATCTCCTGTTAGCATATGACTACATCCATCTCCATACAGTCTTCATCCGCTCCTAGATGATATGCACCTTCTTCATTGAAGCACATACCATCTCAAGTCCCATGAATAATGACTCAGCTTGGTCAGTCTAGCACAGAGGTGATCTACAAGGTCACTCATACAATTCCTCAAATGGTGCCATAATAATGGTGGATTGATAGAGATTGTTGTATGTAATCTACACCAAGGGCATGTGATCCTCTCAGCTACAGCCGAAATCAAGGACGCAAGCACACAATATATCCTTGAAATCCTAAATAGTCTACTCTGTCTGACCATCCGTTTGAGGATGGAAGGTGGTGCTCAACCAATGCTATGTCTTGAATGCCTCCTAAAACCCCTTCCATAGTCAGGATGTTAAATTTGCATCATAATCATAGACAATAATATAAGGAACCCCATGAAACCACATAATCTCTTTCATGTGGAGGCACACTATGGCCTTTCCTAGTCCCCGCTCTCTGATAGGTAGTAAGTGCGACGACTTGGTGAGTCATTCAATGATCACCTAGATGGAATCATGCCCCTTGGACCTGAATAGAAGTCCTGTCACAATTTCCATTGAGATTCCATCCCACTTCCACTCTCACACCTCTAATGGACAAACAATTCTCGCATGAACAAGATGCTCCACCATCACTTGCTGACAAGGGAGGCACCGAGTGATAAACATTGTTACAACTTTCTTCATTCCCAACCACCTATGCTAACGCCAATGATCCTGGTACGTCTTCGCTACTCTTGGATGTACTGCTAGAGGGGAATTATGGAACTCCCTCAACACTTCCTCCTGAAGTTCCATCGATACAATAATATATCCTCTAAAGAAGATTACATGCTCCGCACGTGATGAAAATCCATCGGGTGCCTATCCTGTGGATATCTGACCACGTGGAGCCTCGAAGTCATTGTCCCCAAGCTGCTCCTATCTGACTCACTAAAGGAGTGGGGGAGTGACAATCAAAGATTGAAGATAAGATTCTCCATCTCCAAACACGTAGGATATCCAAAAAAGGGCTAGCAAATCTATTGGCTCACTTCGAAAATATATACTAAATTTCCTACTATGTGAATATTCTCCTATATTCCCATTCCTAGGAGTATAGAATATCTCTAAGTCATAGTACTGGTGGAACTCAAGACAATTCTGTTGTCACAGGTTCATGTCTTTATGAGGTAAGATATAACTAAGACTCTTGTGATCAGAGTAGACTGTAAAATGTTCACACATAAGGTAATGTTGCCACATATTCTAGGAGAAGACTAATGATACTAACTCTTGGTCATTTCTAGCATAGTTATAATCATGTTGTCTCATCTATCAAGAACCACACATGATCACTCCTCATTCCTACATCAGGACACTTCTGAGCCCGGTCCAAAATGTGTCGCAGTAGACTACGTACCCAACACCCTCCTATGGTAGCCTCAATATAGGGGTACTCTTCAATATCTGCCTTAGATCTTGGATAATACACTAGCATCTATCTTACCACATGAAGGGTTTAAATTTCTTCGTCAACGCTGATAATGGTACCGCAACTCTAGAAACATTGGGCACAACCCTATAGTACTATCCGGTGAATCTCCCCACAACCGTCATACTCCTGGGTGGATCCCAAGAAAGCACAACCTCAATCATCGCTGTACCCACCGCAAATCTAGCCTCTGAGATGACATGTTCCAAAAACTGGAACTATCATATCCAAAATTTAATATTCAAGTGTTTACCATAAAGCTGGTGATCTTGATGTGGATCCAGAAATAACTGTAGATGATAGGAATACTCAACCTCTTTAGCTAAGTATATCAGGATATCATGGATGAATACTACCACAAAGAGAACGAGGTATGGCTGGATGATACTGTTCACAAGTCCCATGAACACTAGTGGGGCGTTGGTCACATCGAATGGCATAACCAAGAACTCATAATGGCCATACTAACTTCTAAAGGTTGTTATCTTCAAATCCTCATCTTGTACTCTAAGGTTGGTGATAGACTGATCTGAGGTATATCATTGAAAACCATCATTCTCCAAGAAATTGATCAAATTGATCATCCTTCCATGGGAGTGGGTACATGTTCTTCATGGCCACCAAGTCTAGGCTTCGATAGTCGACACATAGTCTCAAACTCCCATATTCCATCTTGGTGAACAAAATCAGGGTTGCCCAAGTAGAAACACAAGACCTAATGAAACCCCTTTTTTAAAAGTCCTCCAACAATACTCACATCCCATGAAGCTCCGCAGGAGCCATATGAAATGCAGGTGTAGATATCAGTGTCATCAAGGGGTACAAATTGATATAAAAGTCCACATATCATTGAAGAGGTAGACCCAAAACAATATTTGGAAAAAAAAATTAGCATACTGGCCCACCACTACCAGATAGCCCACACTCTCAAGATCCAAATTTCCACGGGTATGGATAGAGAACTAATATGTGATCAGTTTCACCCTCATACAGGTTAGTCCATCATGTGCTGCAAAGCTTCCCTTCTCATCGGTGAAGGAAAACATGGTCTTGTTTGTTTGAACACACTGCAAATTACGCATAATATAGTCAATGTGAGCATGGAATATGGATAACCAATCCACACACAAGATTACATCATAAGGCCTCGACGCTGCTATAAGAATATCCCAGCCGAATCTCTCACCTCCTAGAGAAATCTCATACTGCAGACACTAGTAGGTAACCATTTAATCCTCTCTCATAGGAGTCTCTAGCCGCAAGGATCGAGCCAACGGCTCAACCGGTATCTCTGAGATCTGAACAAGGGTTATGGAAATGAATGAGTGACTTGAACATGTTTCCATAAGTACTATAGCCTGGTTGGAGTAGACACAGATCATACCTGAAATCATCTCTGGAGCGTCGTGGTCATAGGCCTCAGCTGCCTGAAGCTGGGATCATCCCAATCCACATGCTCTCAGTGGTCGGGGTGGACAACCTGGTGGTGGTTGAGGTAGAACCTTGAATCATCGCCCAACACCTTCTACATGGTCATCTCCTCTTCCACATATTCCTCCAACCTATAGACTTCCTTGATCAAATCATTACCTCTTTCTAGGAAGTCCCTCCACCATGTGATGGTAATTCATTGGCGTGTCTGGTTGTCATTAGCCTTGTGACCATTCCCACCACACATGTTACACATCTTGCTCTGTGAATTTTCTAATATGTCTTGATATCACCACATGACTAACCCTATATCATGTGGTCATCCAGCTATATGTTTAGTCTATATGGATCTATGCATCATATGTCTGTTGCCAGTGGAAAATTACTCTGCTACGTGACGTCTGGTGCTGGTTCTCGCTGTCAGTGACTCCTCAGCAAGGAAACAATTCACTAAAAGTGCTCTCTCTAACAGCTCCACATACATTGGGATGCTGAGAGTAAACATTGATGTTCTAGTCTCTTGTATCAGGCCCTGCTTGAAGGTCCATGCCATAATTAAAGGGCCCCTCACCATATCAATGGATTAGAGCGAATGGTCAGAGAACCTTGTTCAATACTGATCCATGGCCAGGCTTCCCTACTGCAAGTGGAGAAGCTATAGTATATGCATTGAGCGTATATTCTCTGGGATGTACTCTGCCCGCAAAAGGCTCTTGAATTATTCCCAGATTAGAGAGACATTTTCATGAACCTGGAGCATCAATCTCCACCATCTACTTGCTACTGCATGAAGAAGTCATGCATCAAGAATCACTAAGATACCAGCTAGTGTCCCTAAAAGTGGAAAAAATATAACCATGGCCTCCAGCTATTCCTCAGCCGCATGTGGATTAGTCTCTCCTCAGACCCTCGGTGGCATCTGGCGCCGAAGATTGTGCAATGAGCATAAGTGGTGGGCACCCTCGTAAGCATAGGCTAGTCGCATCGGCTGCCCAGCGTGTAGTGTTGTTGTCGGTACACCACATGATGGTACAAATGTCATAAGGGGGACCTGAACTGAAGCCTCGTCACTTGATGGGCAGTCATCACGTATTCTACCTGGAACCCTGGATGGTTGTCTGCATGGAGGCATCTTGAAAAAAACATGTGTGCCACACTCAATAAGTTGTACCTCATGAGCTGACTCATGTGTTCAAAAAGAATTCTTATCCAAAAACACACACACAATATGTTTTATCATGTACAATGTTCGAAATAAGATGTTAGAGTCCCAGAATATGGATACATTGGCCACAACACCAACACCTAGTTCCCAACACCGAAAACCATACTCATCACACGTTACACTATTGCGACACAGAAAATATCTGAGTCCTAGATCATTGGTAGAAATTAATTCCTTTCATACCAATTTTCACAACACATCCCCCCAGGTACCACACCGTGACTACCCCATTCCTACCTTCCATAGGCCCGGGGCTTGTTACTAGTACCGGAAAGGCATATCCCTAAAACCAGGAAGGCATTCCCTCTAAACCTGTAAACTCACACATACCAATAAAACAACAATATAAAATCACAAGAGAAACTATATTGTAAACATGGTGAGTATAATATTTAATGGGGGTCAGAATACAAGCCCAACTATAATGTATAAGTAAAACTAAAAAACATCTCCTACAAACACCCACCAAGGATCCTACATAGAGGGATGGTATAGATATCGAACGATCATCTCTACGGTATTGCTCGTCTAATGTCCACCACCATATTTCCTCCAGTCCTAGTTCCCTTGACCCTGATCAGCGATTTCCTTCATCTGCACAAGACATAGCAATGTGCGGGCACAGCCCATGCAAGGGTGATTATAATGATACATTTTAGGGACCCGGAGACCCCCTAAGGTCTCTCAGAATACACACAGGATGAACCACAAAGGATGAAAACAATTGTGAATCCTACATTGGTATATGCCCATTAATATACCTAAGTAATCATGTATAACCTCTATTTCACAAGGAAACACACGGCCCATGTCTTTATCAAAATGCTCAACTGTTTCATGAAGTATAGAATACCATGAAGGTAACACCAAAATGGTATGCACCACAAAGGTAACACAACATAGAAGATTACCACAAAGGTAAGTACCACAAAGAGAACCCCATAAAGAATATTACCACAAATGTATCACCACACAGAAGTGTACCACAAAGGTAAGACTCAACTCACAATCAGGTATAACATAGGTAGAGATGTACAGATGATTAGTTGTAAACCAGATCATCTTATTTTATTATGAAGAACTACTGGTGACCAACACCAGATTGATAGTTAACCAACCCCTAATAACCCATATAGGATCGATAGGTAACTAACCCCTACTGACCCACATTGGATCTGAACCACATAGAATCGGTATGTGCTGTCCCACACAAGATTCTTGAGTGCTGACCCACATAGGATCTGACCCACATAGGATAGGTATTTGCTGACCCACATAGGATCGTTTATCGCTGACCCACATAGGATTAGATGATGACCCACACATGATCTGAAGATGACCCACAATGGATATAAATATTCTTCATGTTCCACCAGATGTAGGTTTCCCACACTAACCATGATAGATCCAAGAGGTTACTCTCCTCAATCCATTAGTCGATTCATCAAATATCACGATGTCCCATGAAAAGTATCCCAATTGTCCGTCACATTAAAAGGGACCCAATGCGATCGATGGAACGTCAATCGGATGGTTGATCTGTATGTTATTAGTGTTTTTGTTTCAAGGGCTTGGCTGGATTCAGTTTTGATCTGATCTGACCTTACACCATCATTTTCCAAATATCAAGTGGTGTAATCCAGAAAGACGGCATCGATTAAATGATTCCGGTGTCGCAGATTGTTCTTCAAACGGATGCTCGGAACACATGATATGGCCAGAAAGATGTATCTGGGTCCAGATGGGCCCGTGTCAATTCCAACCAGGCCTTGAAGGGCTGGGCCATAGCGGTCCTGGCTCACTGGCCCATGGTCCGTCCCGGACTGCGAAGGGGCTGACCCGACCATTCCAGCTAGGCTCTACCCGTTGGTGTGACCCAATGATGCGGCTCGTGGGGGTGGGGTACGCCCTAGCTGACACATGGGGGGAGCCCCCTGGTTCTGTTGAATGGTCCATCATACCATTAGACTTGTGCGAGATACCTGTTAGTGCGGTCCCGCATAGCGCGATGCGGCCGGCCGGAATGGGTGACACTCTCTTCCAACGGTGCTAACATGCGTTGCTCTTCCCGCGACTGTCTGGTTGAAGAACTGACTTGGTGGGCCGCTGCGGCTGACAGGATACGACCTTCTCCTCTACTAGCGGTGCAAACGTGCACCACCCCACTTTTATGTGGCTCGGTGCCGTGCTCCCCCATCGGGGCCAATAGGCTACGGCCACCTCCGGCGGCGCGTTTGTGCTGCCGCCGCCATCACGGCCGGTCAGAGTTCTGGCTTCCACACTCTGCCTTTCCTTCTTCAGTCACCTTTCTCCTTCACCATGAAGAATGCAACATCATTTTAGATGATGAGGGATTGGGTGAAGTTCGTTTGGCCTATACCATCATTGTTAAATCGTTATCACACGACTTGAAGAGAAAGATTAAATGTAAAATAAAAATAATATAGAATAATTATAAACACATCCCTACATATATCACATGTTGGAGGTGTCATGAGGAGGAATACAATGATGGTGGCATCGGAATTTGTTGCTCCCACAAGACGCTTTCGATATGTGCTCGAGCTTCATCCACGTCGGTGGTCCATTCTTCGTTGGTTGATTTCCTTTCATGTTCTCTCATGCTCTCCCCTTTTCCCAACGATCCCAACCAAACTGGTGAGTAGCCAACATTAATTGAGTTAATATTATTACTTCAATTAATGTTGGCACAGTAATTGGGGAAATTTTAAGGGTTAACTCACATTAAAGGGGAGTTCGGGTGGTCCCCGCCACCTAATATTTAAAATGGACGTTTCATGAAAATAATATATTAGTCTTTGTACTATTTTTATTTTTTTACTTTTATCCTTCCCATGAATATCTGGAAAACTAACTTCAACCCTCAACCTACTGTGTTCAAGGTGAAGTTCTCCTTTAGTGAATATCAGCATTGTGAGTTCAACAGTGTCCTCATATTTCAATTCTGAACACCAGTTAAAAATTTTCAAAACACCGATACTGCATTTACTAAATGTACATAAAAAAATTTCAGACATTTATTCCATGAACACTGGGCCTCAGAATCACGCACCGTCAATTTTCACGGACTCCTAATAATTCCATATAATGAAAACTAATTAAATAAAAAATTCCCGATCTATACAGTTTTATTTTATGATGTAATGATGTTTAAATGTGGATTTTTAATGTATTATTATCAAGAGTTCCAACATTCCATAGGAATCAATTACCATAGTTTCATATTAATATCAATGGGTTTCATTGTATATTATTTCTCAAGGATTTATATTCACTTTTGAAATTTTATTATTTATATGATAACAGTTTAATTTAAAAAAATTATATGAATTATTTTGTTATTATATTTTTTTATAGAATATTGGAATTATTTTATTGTATTTTACCATATTGAGAATTTTTTATTCAATGTTTTAAAATTATTTTCATAGGATCTAGAGATGAGTAGATATTTTTATAGGGTTATGGTTTCCACTATTGTGAAATGTATTCAATGTAACAAAAGGGTTTTAGATGAAGTAGTGGTGTAATCATAAATCACTATATTTAGAAAAGAAAAGTATACCAAGTGATAATATCCAAATTAAAATTTAATATTTTCCCCAAATTATGTGAATTTATAATCAATAAAGATCATAGATATTTCATAAGTTTAAACCATTATATTAAATCTGGTAATTATGGTTTTTTATTTTATGGGGTGATATATTTTCTATCAGAGAAAATGTTTAAAACCCATAATATTTTAGTTGAAAGTTTACATACACATTATAAAGACTCAAACTATTAGTCATATT
The DNA here is from genome assembly GCA_963277665.1 of Viscum album. Taxonomy (NCBI): domain Eukaryota; kingdom Viridiplantae; phylum Streptophyta; class Magnoliopsida; order Santalales; family Viscaceae; genus Viscum; species Viscum album. Next base: position 1,614,114,702 of record OY728137.1, on the reverse strand, counting down.
ATTGTGAGATATGTTGGGAATATTTTGATGTTGCTTCACCTAATCTATAACTATTGAAATAATTATATTGATAATAAAAAGCGATTGAAGTATGAGGTTATAAATTAGATAATATCCACATGAATGACAATCATTGAAATGTTGGAACAATTAATTTTATGGTAGTGTTGACATAGTTGATTTAGGTTATTAATTATGGAAATAATGGAAGTGTTTCATGAGTAAATATTTCTTGGAACTTTTCTATAATGTTTAATTTCTTGAAAAATAACCCTCTCAAATTCAGAGGATCTTTAGATTCAATTAAAATGATAGATATATATATTTACTAAAAAATATAATTTAGGTTTTTGAATATACATAACAACTATACTTAATTAATTTTATGTATTTTTTGGAGGTGAAGCTAATCTATCGTGGAATATGGTTGCCATAAAATAGGGATATATATGTATTTGATCCTATGTTATGGAGAAACAATACATAACATTTTCACGATATCTATTTCCAAATGTTAATTTTAATAAAATATAATGATAATTTCTAAAGATGAATCAAAATGATGAAACTCAGTGGTTGATTTTCATGAGTATTTTAATAAAATGGAATGTTAGGAATCAAATTTGGTTATGTAATATGAGTTTAATACATAAATATATATATTTAAGATATATATAAAAATTAACAATGCACATTATCTTATGTATAATTTGCAAGTTATGATTAATTTTTTGGTTGTTTGAATAATGTTGAGTGGGAGTATAAAAAATCATATGTAATTCAAGAAAACATGGGTACAATGATATCTAGGTTGAAAATAATGGTGAAGCATTCAACATAGAAATATAATGGTAACAAACCCAATGATTCCAAACATTATAAAATTAAATATATATATATATATATTTGGTGGATTAGGAATGTGTCACCGTATCATTATGATCTCTCATTGATCTACTGACTATAAAGAAATTTGATCTAATTAAACTAGTAATGTGATATTAGAAAATAATTCCATGGTGAGATTTTTTAATTTTAAAGGGTGTTTTAAGGAACCCATTTATGTCAAATTATATTTAATTAATATTATACTCATAAAAAATTAATGACTTATAGTGGGTAATTCTTTTTGATACTATTATGGAAGATGTTGGATAAAAAAAATCTTTTTTTATGAATATTTCATTTTTATTAATATTAATTGAATGAAATATTTTGTTTAGAATACCCAAATTAATTAATATAATAGTTAATTTTAATTTAAATGGAAATTACCATCTTAGAAAACTAAATTAGTATTCCTGGATAAAACTCTTTCATTTAGTAAAATAGAAACAAGAATTTACATAAATCAACATAGTATCCTATAAGAAATGGTATTCTCAAATATCCATTTTTCACACCCATTATATTATATTATGTTATTAATAGTATTTATGAGGTTTCCATTTATCATGTTATGATAAATTACAGTGATAATGAATTCATATTAATTTTTTCACTTTGTGTTTTAATTTATTTATATGAATGAGATCCTATGTATAATAACTTATCAAAAAACAATTTAACTGATTAATGTTGTTAGTTTATATTATCATCAACATATTATAGTAGGGAGATAAAACCATCGATTTCATGATGTTCTAGTAGTTATTTAATATATCGATGTTTTTCTTAATTATTTTCCTAGATTTATTCCTTTTCAATCAATTGATTATAATGATCTCTAATTTTCATATAATTATAGGATTTCAAAAACCCAATATATAATAGAATAAAATATGAATATATAATTTAAATGGTAGTTATACGAGTTATATTGCAATGGTTTAATGATTCATAAATCGTAACTTTGTGGTTAACTTATTCTACTTGTTAAAAATAAGGTTGTTAAAGTGAGATGATTAATATATCATAGAGGACACAATAACATCAATATAAAAAAATTATCCTTTGATTCATATTATTTATTTTTTGGATAAAATATAAGGTGCTCATTTTTCTAAATGAATGATCATATGTTTGGTTATCTTTAACAGGATTTTAATTATAAATACATTTAGATGATGAAATTCTATACAAGGTATAGTAATTATGATTTTTTTTTAATTTAGGTAAAATGAATCCACCAATTATATTTATAAAAATTATTAATAGAATATAAGATAGATATTTTAAATTTTTTATTATTTATATAAATTTTTATTTATTCAATAATTAATGTTGATTTTGAGGAACACCAATGTATTATTATGTATATTTTTATAACAAAAAATGTTCCATGGGGAATTATATAATTGTGAATTAAGGCCGATGTTGATATCCATTTAGGAGGATATAATTTCTAAATATAGAGTTCTATTGATAATAATAAAACCAATGAAGTGTTTGAATGTAAAAGATTCTAAAATATTACAATTATTTATTGTTTTCATTGATATTTGGTTACTAAAAATAGTTTTTGGAGATATTTTTACTATTATCTATGCCAATATCTATAAAATCAAGAAAATAAATTAAATTTATCTTCACAATGGATTATGAATAATTCATTATGGAATAGTTTTGGGGAATAGAAAATTCGTCCGTGTCATCCATTTTAATAATAAGTTGGAATTTTATTATTATTATTCATTAATTAAAGGGGTTTATTTTTTTATTAATGAATGATGATCATATAATTTCATATAATTCACATGAATTAGTAGTGCATGTGTAAAATTACCAATTCTTGATCATGAGAGTTAATATGTGATTTTTTCTATTAAAAAATTAGATTTTTATTTAATTTTTTTATACTGTTAAATATATGAATATAATATTTTTAGAGTATATATTTAGTCTACATGAGTTTTACAAGATGCATATAAGATTATTGGATGATATAAATGATTATGATTTCAATCTTCTCTATCATATAGTAAATGAAAATAATTTTTTTGATTGATTAACCTGAATGTATAAGGTTCCATTTAACATGACTCATATGAAACATGATATAGTGGTTAATTATTAAATTCATGTTATACTAAAAAAAATTTATGTTGAAATTTTATCTCGTTTTCTCTAGGATTCAATGTATTCATTCATTCAAAAAAAATAACAGGGTACAAGAACTAGATCCTATTTATCATGATTGTAAATAAATATCCATGAGTGATATGGTTACGAATATTGATGTTTATATATAAAAGGTTTTTGTAAATTTGGAATGTGTTTATGAATTCTGAGTTATTCTTTGTTAAAGAGGAATTGATTTGATAATCTACAAACTCTATGTTTTTTATTATTTATATTAGTAGATTTTTCTACATATATAGAAAACAATGTAATTTTTTTTGAGGAATAAATAATTATAGTTCATATTTTACCATAAAATATTTTAATTATCAACTGGATGATGATTTAAAATTGCCAAAGTTGGTAAATTAGCTATTTTAGGATGTTGAATAGAAACCAAGGAATATATCCATCTATTTTGTAGTGGGGTTACGAAATATATCATGAGTTATTATGGATATTATTTTATGAAATATTTATTTAATAAATTAATTTTGTTATTATTATTTTATCTAATATGTATTTGTATCAACTATTAGGAATTAATAATATAGTGATAATGATGTTACATTGGGGGTCTTTCACTACTCTATCTAATCGGGTTACTATTATTTACACATATTTTTGAATTTATTTCATAATGTATTTATTATTAAAATAAATATTATTATATAATTTCTCCCTCAATTCGATATAAAATTATTATCATCAATTCATAATTTTGATGATATAATTTAAAAACCCATGCATTTCATAAATATGTTTTAACTAATATAATGAATATTTATTATATAGAATTATAATAATATCCTGAATTATAATGTTGTAGAGTCTTTATAATCATGAGTACATAAAATTTTTCATAATATATATAAATCATTTCCCAAACCATTCTTTATAACATGAACCCTTCATAGATACATCATACTTTGAAATTTTCTTAACGTACTAATATAGATAAAACATAAGAAAATGGTGAGATATGATACACAGTAATGGAAAAAAGGGTATATAATAATTATAATTTTAAAAAAATGGTAATTAATGGAATGAGAAAATGAGAATATCGGATTAAAATCATACACATATATTCTTATATAAAAATCACGTGTTTTTTTGTTAAGATTATAAAATACTAATATATAAATAATTATTGTGTTAAAGAATATATTACCAGAGTGAATAATAATAGAATAATATAATTTCATCAAATAGTTTCATCATGTTTATGGTAATCATTATAGCATAAATATTATATTGAGTATACACAATAGATCATTCATAACATGAAATGTTATTGATAACCACTTGTGTACCTTCATTGGGCTTCAGAAAACCACATTTCTAACTAATATCAAGAATCAGAAAAGGTCTCATGTATACTTTTTTGGATATTTATGACCTATTATATATCCATGGATAATTTGTATCATTAAAATTCATCCAAATAATTGTTTGTCTAACTTATTTTGGTCCACCCCATAATTTAACCATAAATAATTCACATGTATGTTTTTTGTTAAAAAATGGACAACATAAAAAAATATCTTGAAATAAATATTAATTTCACAAAAAATCATCATCAAAACATTTTGTCATTGAAATTATCTATAAATATGGTACCATTGGATTTCATAATAATTAAAATATATTTAACATCAATGCATGTTATCATTGAAGATATATTATATTAAAATATTTCTTAAATATATTTTTATGAAAAAAACTGTCTCTTTTTTACATAACATATTAAATGTGAAAATTTGGAAAAATATAAAGTGAATCATATCAATGGAAATGATTACTATAAAATTTAAATGTAATAATAATAAAATTGAATCTTCATGATGGTGGGAAAATTTTTTCAAGGAGTATTTGTTAATTCAAACTGTATGTTCAAAAAAAATTAATGGAAACACATTATTCTCTCAGAATGAAAAGAATATTCCACTGAAACATTATTATAAAAATTCAACACTTGGAAACATATAAATTATAAAATAATATATGAATTTTAAAACATTCTTGTAAATATTTTATGTCGAACACATATAATTAGGAATAAATATTTTTGATCGAATATATAATAACATTTTATTTTTGAAAAAACCATTCATTCTATCACCTGAGAAGTTAATGTGAATAAAATAAATGGAAATCATGTATTCTTAAATAATAAAATGATTATTAAAAAAATAAATTTATTTATTGGAAATGTTAAATATATCATTAGTAAATATAAATTAAAAAAATATAATACAATGTGGAATAATATTTAATTATAAATCCATACCACTTAGGTAACATTCTAATTATATGAACCATGAATGAATATTTTTAAATTACAATCTAAATATAATTAAAATAGAAGGATTACAATGGTAAAATTGAAATGGTTTTTTAACCTAAAATAAAATATTGGTGCATTACATAACATTTTTCCCTTAAAATAGAAATTTGGATGATAAACAATTATCACAAGTTTAACTTGTTTTGAAGTAAATCTATAAAAAACCCATATATATCAAACATTTTTATTAATATTATTTATATGAATAATATATTAATATCATAATGTTCCAAAATATACTGAGTAATCTATAGATACATTAGAAACGTTGAAATAAAAAATTATTCATATTATATATAACATTCCTCCAATTCATTTCTTCATATCAAGTCCCCTTCATAGACATATTTTGTATTATAAAATTGATACTAAACTATGAAAATGAAAAATAAGAAATTGGTTATACAATAGAATCATTGAAGATAAATAATGGATTTATAAATTATCACATAATAATAACATTATTATAAGTGTATAAGAACAAGATCTTAATAACTTAAAAAAGTATTTTCATATCAATGATAATAATCTAAATTTACAGAATGAATAATAGATGTCTAAATGAAATGTATAAGTCCCCATACACCAAAATTACAAAATATTGAGTTAGGTAATTAACATGACATTTTTACACATTAAGGATATTTTTTGGTTTATGCTTTTATATAATTAGTCTGTAGCTATTACATAAAACTCAAAATTATACATTTTTGAATTAACTAAAACAATAACCATTTCTTCCATAAAATGATTCTCTTTAAAGATATTAAATATTTATATTTTTGAAAATATTCTTCTTAACATCTTACTTTCTTATACACATACTTATACCCTATGGGAAACCTTAAGAAATGTAGGATAAACATATAAATATCAGTAAGGAAATGAAATTAACAAATAAAACTGTTAGTCCCTAAATATTTTTATCCAATGAAAAACATTTCACAAAAAATGATTTTTACACATAAAAAATACAATATTTAACATTACCCATGATATTATAATATTTATATAAGACCCAAATAAATCCTAAATCATATAACAACCTTGTGACATTCATATCATACTTACATTGTCACTTTCATAGCTACATAAGAAGTAACCTTCATTACTATTTTAGGAATACCCATCACTGCATATTCCCTAAATCACATAGGAGAAAAAAATGATTACCTACTTCTTGTTACCCAATGCATTAGAGAGCTATCACAGGCTCACTAGTGCTCGATTTATCAGGTAAAAACCCATATAAATAATTAATTCAAACGACCATAACATAATCATAACACATAAAACATTCACAAATAGAAAAAAATAACATTTCCAAATTTCAATAATATGATAAATTTTGGAGATAAAATCAATTTATTTTCAAAACCATTTTAAAAGAAAAAATACTAAAAATATAAATGTAGTATTTAATTTTCTATAAATGAATTATGACATGTAGAGGAAACCACATACCCAATAATGGTTATTGTGGTGAAAAGGATTCCTTTACCGCATATATAATTAAAACATATTTTTTGTCATTTATTTAAATGATTCCTATAAAAAAATATTCATTTTAGAAACATTGTATTGAAATTAAAATTCCTAGTGGTTGATAATGAATCATATAAAATAATGTGGTGAATAACATATAAATATTCCTCAATGATGGAAAATTGACTCAATGTCTCTTAAAAAGGTCATATTATTAGATTAATTAAAGATAAATGACATAATTATGTGTGAAAAATCTAAATAACCCCAATAAAAGTGGATATTCATTGAAATACCATTATAGGTTATTCCCATATATTCTTGGATAATCAAAACCTATAACATGTATATTTAAGTCAATGAAGGAAAATTGAGTTATGATTTCCCTTACCTTAAGTTCGACTTGTCACACACAATAATTATGTTCTTGAGTAATAAATATAGGTTAATATATAAATTTATGTGAATATTTTTTATGTTTAATATTTCATTGATATCACTTATTACAATGTTATAAAAATTAAAAAAATATTTATGTTCATATCGAATGTCTTTTAGATATTGGTTACTTGAGTTAAAAATGGACTAGTCTTGATGTAAAATTTCTTTATGTTCAAAAGTAAATAATCTCATTAATAGTATTCATGATAAAAATATTATATATTCCATTATAATGTTATTTTTAATAATTAATAATATATTTATATAACAAATGAAATGCATCATTCATGGAGGTAGTGGGTTGTACATATGTGTGAACGCCTCTTTCCGTTCATTGTCATATTTAAAGAAAAGTAATTAAATAATATAAATTTGAATTAAAATAATAGTATTATATAAATTTCATGTATGTATAATAGTTTTAATTAAATATTCCTTAACATGTTCCATGTATATTGGGAATGAGTCATGTCGCTTTGAGGGGAGGCTGTCCATACTATCTATAATGAAATTATCATATATACAAAACATGGAAATCATAAAGGTATGTTATGAATAAAAATAAAATAAGAATTGATGAAATATTAAAATAATATATATAATATAGTAATATTTTATCCATAATAATGGACACCATGATAGGGGTGGGGGAAAATTTAACAATCAATGTTTCATTAGGCAGTTGTTTACGTATTCAAAAACCACATGATTGTTAACAATTAAATGGTCGTGTGTGAATGTGTAGGTTAAAATCAAATCCTAACAATTTAATAGTATATTGTGGATTCTTCTGTTGTTATTTAATAATTATATAAGATGTGTAATTGGTTTGGATAATGTAAAATAATCAAAAAAGAATCAGAGTAGGTGTCACCTCTTAATCGGGTAACTTTTTATTGGTTTATACCAAATGGATTCTTTGGGTGGTTGTCAGTACGGATGTAGGATTATAGGATATGTTGAGGGACTATAGTAAGATATTTTTATGGATCAAGTCCTATCCAAATTGTTTTAGAAGAGTGAGTAATATAGGGGCATGCGTTATTTTTATAGGAGAGGGGAGGTGAACCATTGGAATTATCAATAGTATTAAATTAAATGAAAATCAATATCCTCCCCAAATGGACATAATTTTTTTTAATATATTATGAGGGTAGTTATATATAATATAATCCAATAATTTTTATTCATTTTATTTATTTTATTCTAAACCATATTTTTTTAGTTTACCATAAATTAGCCTCTTTTAATTTTAATTGTGGTAGAAACATTTTAATTATTAAAAGGCTACTAATTTCACTTGTGTGACTTAAATTTCAAATAATTTGACCCATAATAAAAATTTTAACGATAATGTTTATAATTTATATTTTTTAATTATTTTTATGATATCTATTTAATTTAATAATATATTTTTTTTATAAAATATTAATAGTGTCAATTTTCCCACAATTCATTTCATTGAATTTAAATAAAAATGAAACATAGATATAAAATTTAAAATTATTTATTATTCTTATTACCCATCATATTTTACAACCACCATTATGGATGAAATAAATTATATCATATATTATTTATTTTAATATTTATAATATCATTTATTTTATATTTCTCTTAATAAAATAATTACGATATCACTGTTCTATCAATGTATATGGTAATAATTTAGTGTATAAAATCTATAAATAAATTGACATGATGAAATTAATTTCAATATATTTCTAGATACTATTTATTTTCAATGTTTGATCAATTTAATCACTAAACTAAAATTATTATACATATAACTGGTTAGAGAGGGAGATGTTCTCTCATTCATTTTTTTAATAATAATAACATACCATTCATATAAATAATACCATAAAATGAATAAATTATGATACTTTGGGAATATATGTATAATTTTATTAATCTAATAGGATTTTGGGCAGTGTTAAGGTAATTTTATTATCTATATATTGTTGTTTCATACCCTATTTTACTCGATTTACCATTAATAGTGTTAAATTTAAATTATCGATGTTACTATTAATAATGTCCAAAAAAATAAATGTAAACTGTTAACATAATTTGGAACTAATGAATCCAAATATAGAATATATTTTTCTGAATTTGAAACACAAAATTAGTAGTGATTTATTTAAAATTATTTCTCATTGTCAAAAAGATAAAACTAGTTTTTAATGAAGTAAAAACAATCAAAAAATCGATGTGCGTTTATATATAATTTCATTATGAAATTACATACAAAGAAATATTTTTATCAAATTTTAAAATTATAATCTAACTATACATTAAAAAAATATATTAATAACACTATTATATTAAAAATCATACCAAAAAGTATTTTTAAATTAATATTCATTATTTTTCACAATACATTATGATATTAATATTTTCCAAAAAATAAAAAAAATGCAAAAAATGCATATTTTGATATCCCCATTCTTATGAATAGTTATATTTTTCTAAAAGAACATATATATGTTAAAAATATATTTTAAATGTGTTATCCAAAAAAAGATGGTAAAACACCTTTTTATAACAATGCTCATTTTATCAATAAATAAAGGTTTGTTCAAATATCATGTCTAGAAAATATAACAGATAAATTTTAATAATTAAACTGAATGTAATATACAAATATTTTATTTGTTAAATCTATAAATATTAATTTTACTATTTTATAAACCCTCTGATATGAATTTAAATAGATTTTCAAGAAATGACATTTAATTTTAATTAAAAATGGTTTAATTCTCATTTATAAAATATTTTTTCAGAAGAATTAATCAAATGAAGTATTAAAAGAAATTACATAAGTCGATTAATATTGTTCATTAACATCATTTTAACATCTAATTTATATGGTTACATAATAATTCTAATGTTTGACATGGAGTATTATATACGCTATCAAACATACTGTATCCTATTAAAAACATTGGACATTTCATTATACCACCTTTTAGAAATAACATCATTTAAATTTATTTTTCGGTTTAGTAACTAATTTATAACTCCTTAAAATGCCATTATTTAATTCCTACATTAGTAAATGGATTAATAAATATACAACATTTACATAAATAATGAGAAGTACAAAGGTCACTCGATATAACACATATAATGATTCAATGTAGGAAAACAAGGATATTGAAGAAAAACTAACCATCTTGTTCTCATATAGAGTTATTGAAAACATGATCCGGGGAAATTTAACAATCAAAAAACCACAAACATATGGTTGGTTAAATGGTCATAGATTTAAATAAACGAAATATACAAAAGAATGTGATTTGATTTTAAGATCATTTTCATTGGTATGGCGAATTTATTTATGATAGTTACTAATAAAACAAGCAAATTAACTTCTTTTTTAGGTATACTTTAATCCTTTAAAAAATTTATACCAAAAACTCCCATTTTACCAAAATGATGAGTATTCAAGATGTATGGGTGACTCCTAATTCACTAGAATCTACATCTAGAGAATCACATGATCCCCAATAGATTAACTATCTATTACTCATATACTTAAAAATTAACCAAAAATGAAATGTTTTGGATAAAATATGATATTTCCAAAAAATATAATTAACCATTGTGTGGAAAAATAAATTTAATATCTAAAATTCAACTGTAATATCCAAATATCCATAAATTCTATTAAAAATAACTCTCTTTAAAATACCTCAAGTAATCAACCCTAAAAATGAAAACAAAAATTTATAAGGATTTGATCAAATAGTATTACGGTATATGATTTATCTTGTATCATAAAAAAACACCAACTAATTATAATGTCTCACAAAAAAATAATTTCCTATTCACATATTCTCCAAGATAGGTTAATCACCTAAATAAGTAACCAAAATCACCATAAGTCCACAAAAAACATGGATTTTTCCAAAATATAGATAAACCATTACACCTCAAATAAAATATAACAGTGAGTCATTTTCCTTATGCATAGAGGGTTCCAAAAACATTGTGTGTCTTCCCTAATGACATGTACCAATCGCTTCCCAAATCATTTTTCATTCCCAAGGATATCCATTTAACAAACAAAACATCCAAAAATCAGCTTAGTCTTATGACATAAATATTTTTAACTAAAAAGATAAAGTCATACTAACATGGGAATTCCAATCGTCTAGTCGTAGGTGATTCACCCTTGTCTCCCTTCAATTATGGGTTCAATCCCACATCCTTTCCCAATGAAATGGGTTGTCACCAATCAAGTGAGTTTCCCTTTTTACAAAATATATAATTCATAAATCATCCCCAAAAAAATATTATATCATCTTAAAAAATATTCATATCATGGTTTAATCTCAATGTTTTTTTCATGACATTCATTTTTCATCACAATAAGTAATGACCCATAAATTACTCAAATGTGAATATCTCCAAGAAATCCATTAGTCACTATAATATTTCTAGTCATAAATCCTCAAAAGGTCTTCCTAATACGTCAAAATTACGATCAGACTTAAAATAATAGCCCCATGAGGATATCCCTAACTCTTATGAAAACATTCTAATATTAATTTTTTCCTAAACCATACTCTAAGACAATCTATAAGGCCCCAACAATAAAAATTAAAATACCTTGATTTAATTAAATAATTTGAATTTATTTCACATTGATTATATTTTCAGTTTTCGAGTCCTAAAGAATATTGAAATAGTTATTAGATTTAAATCAAAATTATACAAAGTTGATGAAGAAAAATATAATCCATTTCATCCGCAAAAAATAATTTTAAAGATAATCATGATTTCATTTCATTATAAAATTATTCTGGACTTCTTAAATTCTCATACCCATACTTATAATATTTGAAAAACATTTCAAAAACATTGGATTTTCATTACAAGATAAGTTATGAATATAAATAATGGTATTTAATTGTTTCTTCGTATGTATTTTAATCCCATTAAAAGATAATTGCAAAATTAGTCTTGTCACTAATAACACATAAACTTGTTAACATAACTCAGGAAATCCTAAGACTTCTATATGTATAAAGAAAATTTAAAATCATAAAGGTTAATTCTGGCATTCCTATCATACCTACATTGTAGATTTCACAGCTACATCAGGAGTAACCTTCGTGGCTATATTTGGAACACCCGCTATAGTAGATTCCTAAAATATATTATGGTAGTCCACAATTTTTATATCCATCTAGTTACCCAATGTTCTGGAGATCTATTATGTGATCACCCTCCCTGGGTTTATTCCAAAACCACCTATATACATAAGACATTACTAAAAACAATATCCTAATTCTAACACTTAAAACATGCATAAATGAAAAATAACACTTCCCATTTGCAATCATATGATATCATTTCATGATATAGTCTATTGATTCTCAAAACAGTTTTCAATATGCAAATACCAAAAAATGGAATATTATAATTGATTTTATTTAAAAATATTATCCTTTTAGAGGAATCCATATACTAAATAATGGTCATGGTGGTGGACTGGTTGTTGACATTGCATATGTTTAAAAACTTTCTTTGTTGGAATTTAGTAAAATGATTCTTATAAAGAATGAATCATTTTATAAAACATAGAATGACATTAAATTTTAAAGGTGTTGATTATACATCATATAAAGAAGGTGATTTATAACTTCAAAATATTCCTTAGTGAAAGGAGATTGATACAATGTTCCATAAAAATATTGTATCATTAAATTATAAATAAATCAATAAAATAATTAAATGTGAAAAATATAAATATACCCAACATAAGTGGATATTCAACGTAAAACAATAAGTGATCATTCAAACTGTTTTAGGAAAAACATAACCACTGAAAATGATATGTAATTCAATAAATGGAAATTGAAAAAGATTCCTCAAACTTCGAGTCTAACATATCACCTAAAATCGTTATGTTATTAAATATTGAAATTAGCTTAATTTATACATTCTTGAGATCCTTTTACATGATTATTATTATTTTGAATTACATATTACAGAATTATAAATATTAAAAAACTATTTATGTTTACAATATACATTTTGTCAATATTGATTACTTGAGTAAAAATGAACTTGTTTTGATGTAAATTTTTCAGGTGGCCAAAAGTAAATCATATACAAAATGTTTTAAATTTTTTTAATATCATTGATATCCAGTATATATGTATTCATAGAAATTCTTAATATTTGGTGATATAAAACGAAATGCACTGTTCAAGAAGTCTGTAGGTCATGCGTACGCATGAAAAATACCTTAAATATTTTTCCGTATTATAAAAACAATAATTATTTTATATAAATTTACATTAAAATACTATAATAATATTAATGTCATATATTTATATTAGGTTTAATTAAACTATCTTTTATATGTTTAAGGTATAACGGGAATGAGTCATATCGCTTGAAGTGGGTGGTCCTCCGCACCCCCTCTAACAAAATTATTGTATTTTAAAATAAATGGAATGGATAAAGATATGTTCTAAATTAAAATTAAAATATAATATAGAAAATATAAATATAATATATATAACATATAAATATATTTTCCATTATAATGTACATAGTTAAAGATAGTATGGAAAATTATATAATCATCATTTTGTGAGGGAGTTGTTCAATGTACATAGGAACAATATTTGCATTATCAATTAAATGGTGGTGAATATAACTGTAGGGTTATGAGATATCATAATATAATCCGAGAATAATGAGGAAACTGGTGATATTATGTAATCATAAAATAATATGTTTATAGGTAGTTGAGGATTGAAAAGAAAAAAAAGCATGATTCATGGTGTTACCTCTTAATTAGGTAACTTATTTTGGTTTATACAAAAAGGCATCCTTTGGAGGCTTTCATACCTAAAAAGACTTATAAGAATAGATTATAGAATCGTGTAATAGTTTTAAGTAGATATTTTCAAAACCAAAAGATAATAGATGTGTGATTAATAGGGAGGAATTGGTTCTTTTTTATAGGAGAGGAGAGGGGAACCATGGAATTGTTAAAATTAATAGAATAATATAAAACCAATTTTGATTCCAAATGGTCCAGAAATTATCAATTTGGAATATAATATGATTATATATTGAAATAATCTCATCCAATAATTTTTAGAAATGTATTAGTTTTATTTTAAACTTTATCATTTCAATTTACCCTTAATTAATCTCTTTTGATTTTAATTGAGGACACAACATTGTAATTATTAAGATGCTGTTTATTTCATTGATATCGGTTAAATTCATTGTAATATTAAAATTAATTCGAATTTATACCATAAAATCTATAATTTTAAAATTTAAAATATTTTTATGATTTTTTAAAAAGTCATATAATATTTTATTATATAATATATCAATAATGTCAATATTTACACTAATAATTTAATTGAATTTAAATAAAATTAAAAGTTATATATAACATCAAACCAAAAAATTTATAGTTTTATAACACATAATAATCACTTTTAAAAATCGTTTATGTCATTAATTATTTCAAATAATTTGTTTTGACAATTATAAAATAATTTTTTTTATTTTTTTAATAGAATAATTTTTGTATCATTGTTGTGTCGATATTTATTGCAATTCTATAATATGTGAAAAGTATAAATAATTTTTCATGATATAGAAAATTTCAATAAATATTGGTAGCATATTTATGTCCAAATATTCATAATGTTTATCAATACATTAAAATTGTAATAATCATAAGATATAAGAAAATGGCATGTTTTCCATTTCTTTTGTTATAATAATAATTACATCACATTCATGGGAAAACATCCATTAAATGAATAAATTACTACCCTTATGTAATATTTGTTGAATTTAATTCATCTAATAAGATTCTTTATAGTGTTTGGGAAATTTTAAATTCACTATCACATTGTTTGTTACCCTAATTTATCTGATTTATCTTAAACTGTTGTAAGTAAAAGTTACCAATGTTACTATTCATAATGATTAAAAAATAAAAGTAACTTATTTACATATTATTTACCCAATGATTATAAATATATATTCTATTTTTCAGAAATCAAAAAAAAATATTATATTATTAATTTAAAATTAATTCCCATTTTTAAAACAAGAAAATGAGTTTTTTGAATGTAAAAACCATCCAAAAACTGATGCTCTAATAAATAGAATTTAAATTATATATTACATACAATAAATAAAATTGCATTAAATGATAAAAAAATAATATAATTATTCTTTCAAACAAATTAAATGATAACCATACTCTATAAGTAAATTAGATGAAAATGATGATTTAAATTAAAATATAGTATTTTTCACTATTCCTTAAGAAATGAATATTTTTAGAGTAATAAAAAAATTAAATGAAAGTAAATTTTGATTTCTATCCTGTATAAAATAAGTTTAGTTTTTCAATAATATCTTATTAATGTTTAGAATAAAATGTTTATAAAATGGGATTTCCATCACAAGGCAGCAAATATATATTTTTATAAAAAATCTCATTTTACTTGTACAATTGAATTTATTATGATATCTTGTGTATAATATGTATAATCTAAATTTTAATAATTAAATTAAAAATATTAAATATAAATTTATATATTAAAATCTATAATAATTGATTTTATTATTAAATAAACTCACTTCTTGGAACATAACTAGATTATATGAAATGAATTTATTAAATTAAAAAGTGTTTTATTTTTATTTATAAATAATGGTTTACAAGATAATAAACTAATTTATTGTTTAGACGATTTTTACATACATAAATTAATAATTATCATTACCACCATTTTAATAGCTTGGTTATAATATAACATAACAATGCTTATGTTTGATGTAGCAAATTATTTAAGATATTGAACATGTTGTATTATTTTAAAAACTCGGGATGCAGAAAAATAAATTATATAAAAATAAAGAACCCCAAACCATGAAACAATAACATAAGGATAATAATTTTTTTGGATACTCATAAGTATATAAAATCATTTCCACAGTAGTCAAGGCTCATTGATAAGGCTATCATAGGGTATTAGTATCACACCCCAATGTATTGTAGTAGTTAAGATTCACACAAAATACTACCATATGATACATAAACCTACACTGAATTTGGTTATCTTTGTATTACAATAATTATTATATCATGAGAAATAAATATTAAACCATTTCTTTATTGGGTGATATTTATCTCACATTCCCCATAATGAATACAATACATAAGTGTGGTACATGATTATAAAAAAATCATTATATATGATCCAATAGAATGGAATTTAAACAATAATTATTGAATCCTTTAATCATAATCATAAACCATCAAATGAATATAATATGTTATTCTATGATCATTTCATGAGTAAGGATTATGAAACATCAATTCATTTCATCTGATAATGAAAATGATTTTGAAAAATAACAAGTAATAAATGATGAATAAAATAAAACATATAGTTTTTATTCAAATTATTTTATTAAATGTAAAATTAAAACTGAATTTATTTCCCAAAAAATGAGTACTTTGAATGGATCATAAAAAACTGATGACATTGGGAAAATCCAATAATTCAATATAAGTTAAAAAAAGTCATTTCATTTTTTAGGAAATATAATGGAGTTACTCATTTAAAAGTTTATAAGAAATCTCATATAATTTTTATTAGAGGATAATTAATTTTAAAAATGGATATAAAAATATAGAGTAATTGGGAAAACCATCTATAATAAATTTATAAAAATATAAATATGGAATAAAAATACACCCAAGTCCAGACATAAAAAAACAATCACAAATATTGATAAGGATGTGAAATAAAACTGTCACATCATGTTTTCCACTTATAAAAATAATTATAACCTCATGTAAGATAAATTATATATATTATATATATATATATTTGTAATTATAATATTCTATATGATCTCTTTTTAATATTTCATTACAAAAATTAAACAATAATTCCTTATTTAAATCATCATTTCCAAGTGTTAATAATTTCCATTTCATTATTATTTAAGTATGGTAGTTCTGGTATTTTTAGATTTACCTTGGTTTAATAAATTAAATATTTATAATAATCATATAAAGAAAATATATATAAATTATATAAGTATTTAGAGTCACCATTAAATAATTTATATTGAAATATCTTTTACAACATTGGTGTAGATGATATGATATATGTATGTTGGATCATTGTTTTAATCTTCACCAAGGATGGAATAGAAGAAGGGTAGATATTGATTAAACACCCTAGTATCTTAATTATATCATATAAAAAATATATACTCATCAAATTCCACATAATTATCCTCAATTTAAAAGATAAATGATGAATAAATAACAGCACATCATAGAGATTGTAGTCCACATATATACAAGACTAAAATTATCATTTCATAGTGTATTGGATTGAAGTAGGTGTATATGGTACAATATTTCCCAATGAATAATTAATTCATAAATAATATATAAAATCATTCAACACATAATAGTATCCATCCAAAAAATATAATAATGACAAAATTTATTCTATCTATACTTGGATATGATATGAAGTACATATCGACAACTAATATTTTAACATACCATATAATTTGAATGAGTGAATATATTAGCTTTTAGATAACCTTAATAACATGTTCTCATGTTTATTGTTATTTTTTAATTTATGAAAAATATAACTGATTAAAAAACGTTATATTAGATTATAATAGATAGTTATCAAAAATTAAAATTAACTAATCTTTCAAGTAAATCCTTTAAATATATT
Source organism: Viscum album (assembly GCA_963277665.1). NCBI lineage: Eukaryota > Viridiplantae > Streptophyta > Magnoliopsida > Santalales > Viscaceae > Viscum > Viscum album. The sequence continues at coordinate 1,614,096,588 of OY728137.1, read as the reverse complement.
TTAATGGTATGTATAGTTTGTCTAATGGGAAGAAAAACACTTCTATATAGTGGATTTAGGATTTTATAAGGTACATTATTAGAATTTTGTCCACAATTATGGCTAACTCTAGTGTATATGCTTGAGGTATGAGGTTCAATTTTCTAATCGGTGTGAGGGGGACTTTTCTAATTTATTAATAGATTAAAATATTATAAATTCGTTATCTATCCAAAAACAACCAAATGAAAAAAATAGATATTTTTGATTGTTCTATAATACGATTGAGAATTAATTTTTACAATTTCCCAAGTCATATTAATCCATATCAACTTCATTAACACAAAATTATCCAATATTATTGATGAAAACATTATATAATTTTTAAATATTAATGTTATCAAATTATTACATCTATGGTTATTATTATTCTATAAATATTAAATATATGGAATTTTTTGACAATTTATAACCACATTTACCTATTTAAGTAATATTATTATATTAATATGTTTTAGTAAATTATTGTTTTGAGGAGATATCATTATTGATATTTTGACCCCATTTATTTAACATTACTTAAAATATATACATAAAATGATTGTATTTTTATATAATTACTTAATAAAACAATAAAAAGTCAAATTACTGTATAAAATATTTTTACTCAATAAATAACTCAAAGGATATTACATTAAGTCATTAGATTATAATATATTTTAATTTTCCATTAACTAAATAAATATTTTATTAGCAGTGCATTGTTATTTAGGGAAGTTATATGATAGAAAAACAAAATAACTTTGCAACATTAAATTGAAAAAAAAAATTCAAGATAAAACTGTAGTAATTTTAACACATTTAAATATTAATGTTATCTTCTTCAATATAAATCCAAATACAACCAAATAAAAGGGCAAACACCACAAATCCAATGAGCAACATAATCGGGAACACCCCTAGTCACTAGATAGTCTCGGGCCCCATGTACCTCATACCCCGATGTAATGTAACCATAGTAAAATCTTTTCTCTTGAATGAGCCACTAGTAGATAACATAACAATAAACTAGTGGTCCCCAATCTTCATCCAAATTGTTTAGTTAGAGTTGTCGTTATCCAAATGCTAGGTGAAACAGGGAAAAAACCATCGAGTCCACTAGTCGTACTAGTACACATCCGCCCAACCTAGGTACCTAGGATTCCCCCTTTGTGCGCAAAATATTTCATCATTTAACACGTATCCATTTTAATTAAAAACACCACTACTTGTAAAATACACCAAATACAGTAGCTATAACATTTTATACCACTTAAAACACACAACAAACATTTTGAATTTGAATAAAACAATTTCTCAAAATCTCGTGTTGTTTTGAACACAAAACCCCTTAAGAAACCCACTTGTATACTATGTTCACACTTGTAAGTTACCAAAACCATAATGGAAGCCCAATAAATTTCAATTAAAACAAAAAATCAATTTTTGGGCATCCCCATGTTATATAATAAGTGATAAATTTGTAAAACCTTCATTTTCACAAAAAAGTGGAACCAAAACTTCACTTTCATTACAGACCCAATTAAAACCCATTTTTTTAGTAATAACCAAAGGGGATAAAAATTATAAATATTATTTTAAGCCTTATTAAAAGTCTATAAAAACAAATAACTATTTATATGTCATCCCCAAATAAACAAATAAAACATTTCTTTGGAAAACACCCAATTTTACACCAAATTGGCATTTAAAATTCAATTTCAATAGAAACATCATTAGAACCAATTTTTGTAGAAATAATAAAATTATAAAAACCTGAAAATATGGAAAATACATCATGCTAATACACAAATATTTCAGTAACATTGGAATCACCTACCAAATCAAATGAAACCCTTGAATCCTTTGTGCGAAAACACAAACATACCACCGCTGCACCCCAAGAAGAGTAGATCAAACCTAAAAAAGATAAAATTGGACCTAGAAAACCCACGGTTAAAACTTATGTTTGACACCTTAACCTTTGGAAATTTGGGACTTCAGGCATTACGGATGAAACACTAAGAAAATTGAATGAAACCCTAAGAAAAATGAATGAAGAAAGAAATAGACTCACTTACTTGAAGTATCCTAAATTAATTATTCCAAAAACAATAGTATCTGAAATTGAAAACGGCCAAAATTCAGGGGTGTTCGAACAAGATTTAGGAGGTAATTTAAGAACTGAAATGGATGGAAAAGAGTAAAAATTGTGAGAGTTAAGAAGAGATAAATTTACCTCTTCAATTCTTGCCGATTTTAGACACCTTATGAAGTTCTTCCCAATTTTGCGATACCAAAGAGCTCTAAGGAGGGGTTAAAGTCAATGGTATAACGTGTGGGTTTCCTAGGGTCGAGAGGGAGGTGTCATCACCGAAGAATGCATTATAATGATTAAGATATTAAAGTATTAATAAAAACATTTAAAACTGGAAAACGGGCTTTCAGGTTGGCCCAATTCTCAAATAAAAACCCAAATCTCCCATGATAATGGATTTATAAAGGCTCCAAATTTAAATTTGGTGTTAAGATATCATGGGAGGAAATTTTTGGATTTGGAATGCGTGAAAAATATTAAAAAAATTAAAAAGTTATAATAGAAACAAAATATATTTTTCAATCTAGAATTGGGCTCCCGGTTTGGCCCAATACATGAAAACTCACATATTTTCCATAAAACCTTTGGAAACATCCAAAACAAAGCATGAATGAAAAATAAATTAAAAAATAACTTGAAAATAAGTTATTTACATGAAAATTCTCCCCACCTTGAAAACATTCCACCCCGTAAAGTCACAACAATGTCAAAGAAACAACCAAACCCAACTGAGATACCAATAGGTACTCCTTTTCCAGGTTTCACCACAATAGGCCAAAACACCTCCAGTGATCAATTAAGGAAGGATTAATCTCACAACAAAAATATACACCACTTTACTAAAATGATCAATCACATTCATACTTTATCCCAAAATAAAACTCCATAAACGCTATCCGAACAAGACTTAAGCAATGCACTCAAACGAACTACAACTTTGAACAAGGTTACACTTACTATACATTAACTAAACCATTGGGTCCTCTCCAGTCATAAAATTTACTCAAGGAAGATGTTGGTAGCTAGATATATCCGAACGAGACTATCTAAACCAATCCAAGAACATGGATAAATCTATGTTACTAGTACGGGGGGACACAAATATGCTCCCCACTATAAGAGACAACCAATAATTTTTTTTTCGAGACAGAATCAAGACACTAATAGGGGGAGGCATGAACAGACCCCATGGCTCATAGGGTAGACTTCCATTCATAATTTCTGAAAGAACATACCTGATAATCATAGTGGTTCTCCCCACAATAAGAACCAACCATATTAACTGACCAGCATGGGCCGACATAGAAAACCCCAAAATTTCAAGATTTGGGATGGTCGTATGGTTAGTTCGCATAGTTTGTGAAAGCGTGAACAAACTATGTTGATCAATCTTCTTGTATGGATTCCAGGAACACATTCACTCTTAATTGTTCACAAACCATGCGATCAACTTGTCTATCCAAATTTCCAACCATTCTCTAAAGACTCAATTGAAACCAAAGGGGGAGGGAATGACATTGGGAGATGACATGGGTACAAGGCCCTCCACCTATTTCCACCAAACGTGAAAAAAAGAAGAAAAATGATGATACTAGGTGTTTAAAATCTTCCTAACTTTCATATTTAGGTTAGGAATTTGTACAAGGGTTTAGATGACCCTGTGATTTCCCTTGACTACGAGCTAGCTTTTCTCCGAGACCTATGGCTGGAGCTCAAAATATCGAAGGATCTTCAGCCTCGCAGTTAGTATTTGGAAACCCACTGAATGAGAATTCCTCATTCGGTGCCACCGACAACTACACCACAATCCCAGATAAGTTTTCCAGACATAACACATTCCAAACTCACTTTACCCGATCCTGATCTTTCACTGAAACAAGTTAAAAGAATATGCACACACATCACACCTTGTTTCATTATGGGAGAAACAATAGAATTAAAGAACACCTACACTCACCTTCCTCTAAAATGGAATTTTTTGAAACTTTTCCAAGGGATACATTCTCCCAATATAATTGGTACTCTCATCGGATTTTAGGACATTCACTTATACATTCAATTGAGCACATGACATCATAAGGCATCACTGAACCTGACCATTATGACTGATATAAACAATTCTTGGAGAGAGACCTTATACAACATCCCCATACAACACATAATTCTATAAAGTGGCCACAATATCTTATCATGCCCATATTTCCCACATTGGTGGTTTAGCATGAATTCATGCATCAAGGAAAATTCTATGAACCCAAAGGTCCTCTTAGACACCATCGAGACAATCATCCACACTAACAACCCTAGACCACATCCACCTTCAACGTATCAGGAAACTTAAGAAACTATGGTCTCTTTTAAACTTCCATGAGCACTCTCCCATTATCATAGGATCTAAAAACCAATGAACGTAAAGGGTGTAAACTAAATTTAAAAATCTCCAGAAAAATATTCCTTATATTGATCAACTTAATGGACTTAAAACGGAGAAACAATCCAGGTTGCACTTCAGTTGTGCACTAACCTATAATGGGGGTGTACCTTATCCAACGATTGAACCCAAGGACCCAACCAAGATGGTCCTCTTGTCAAGATATACCACAAACCATATCCAAAAACATAAAGGGAACAATCATAAATGAGTCCCAAAACATTTTTCAAAAGAGACCACTATCCGCCCCTATAACACAACCTACTAACCAAACCCAAACCCAAAACACTGTTCAAACAAGAGGGGTTCTTGGACTCAAAACATCCCACAACATTAAAATTTTCCAAAAACATATAATATAAACCATCCAAAAGAATTCATTAAGACATCATGTTTTTCTTAAAAAATGTTTCTTTGAAAACAAATGGTTCAGCGGTTAGCGCATCCACCAATGATAGCCCGTGGGCCTTACACCTGAATGTTTCTGTGCCACTCCGGGCTCCCTCCTCATATCCATAATTGCACTCACCTAGTCATGTCATCAACCATCCATCTTCTCATATAACCCCATGCATTTGGTTTCTCACAAAAATACTAAAGGTTATAATAATTTTTTTTCCCACTTTTCAAAACCAAAACGGTCAACCAACACATCATTTTTCTCAAAACCGCTAACCACAAGGTCAAAATCCCTATTCAAATATTACTAAAATTTTCCAAAAGACACAACCATTTATTCAAGAAATAAATTTCATGTTATTCATATCAATTTCAAAACATCTCATCCCATTACAACACCCTTTGATTGTTTAGAAAACTCTATTAGAAACACTTTCCAAAACCAACATCAATATAGTTCCTGAATTCAAAAGAGGTGTAAGAACACCTTTTCCATTTAAAAAAAATTATGAAAATTCATTTCCACCATTTCATTAACATATCCATTCCCACATTATTTGAAAATCATTTCCAAAAAACATTACGCTTCTTAAAACCAGGTCACTTTAAAACCAAAGTTCCAAGATTTCAAAACTAAAGAACACAAGACAATGCGAGAGGAAACTAGTTTCAGTGGGTGACAAGGATATATGGTTGGAGACCATACTAAAATCACTTTACAGTCACAAAGTGTGTTCTAGGGATGATTTCCAGCTCCACATGGCTTGCCAGGCCTTACCTGCTCACTGAGACCATTAACCCAACTCAATTTTCATTTCCCCTAACCATCATCAAACCAAGAAAACCAAAGGAATTAAATAAATCCTGACTTCCCCTGGAAACATGAATCATGTCATGAGGTGTGGTGATCAGGAAAACTACCCATAACTAGAATACCAATTCCCTACAATCCTAACTCCATACTATCCTGACTCTTCCCTAAATAACATGACCCAAAGAGTAAACTTGAACCTCTTATGATACCATTTTGTCACGAATCGATTCTGGTCACCGCTAAAAATGGCACCCAACCCAGCGCTTGATAGGGCCTGAACGGAGTTCCCTATCCTCATGGACTGGCACAAGTTCCTGGGTATCAAACAATTAGGTTTGGGAATGATTTACCCGAGTATGAAAGCATAAAACCTTAAATACAATCTATAATATAAGTTCAGAAATTTATAGCCAAATAAGACTTAATAAAAAAATAGAACTCAATAAATTGGATTAAAGTCAATAAAAGAGGTCCAAATACAAATAATTACAACATAAATACATCCCCAAGTACTCCACATGACAAGGGGGTTATCACATGCAACTCGTCTCCACAACTATGCCCTAGCGATGGGGACTGACACTCTGAACCGCAACCACCCTTGGACATTCCTTTACCTGAGTCAAAAATAATAAAGTCTACATACACCCAAGGGGTTTAAGTAGGGTGTGAGACTATTCCCAATAGGATACCACCCAATGATTCCATGTTGCATGCAATACAAGGTGAAAAAGCAAGCAGTTTTAATATTCAATGAAAAGCGGCGACAAATTCCAAGAAATGAAACTTTAAATTTAAAACATTTTTCAAGATAAAACATTCAAAATTTTACCACATTTAAATATTAATGTTATATAATTCAATATAATTCCATATACACCCAAATACAAGGTAAAACACCACAAATCCTATGAGCAACAAAATCAGGAACACCCCTAGGCACAAGATAGTCTCGGGCCCCATGTACCTCGTACCACGGTGTAATATAACCATAGTAAAATCATTTCACATGCACGATCCACTATTAGAAAACATAACCATAACCAAATGGTTCCCAATCATCATACACATAGTTTATTTAGAGTTTTTATTATCCAAATGCTAGGTGAAATAGGGAGAAAACCCATCCGGTCCACTAGCTGTACTAGTACACATCCGCCCCACCTAGGTACCCGGGATTCCCACTTTGTGCGCAAAAAATTTCAGCAATTAACACATATCCATTTTAATTTTATACACCACTACTTGTAAAATACACCAAATACCGTATCTATCACATTTTATACCACTTAAAGCACACAACAAACATTTTGAATTTTAATAAAACAATTTCTCAAAATCCCGTGTTGTTTTGCACACAAAACCCATTAAGAAACCACTTTTACTCTATGTTCACACTTGTAAGTTACCAAAACAGTAATGGCAGCCGAATAAATTTCAATTAAAACAAAAAATCAATTTTTGGGCATCCTAATGTTAAACAAGAAGTGATAACTTTGTAAAACCATCATTTTCACACAAAAGTGGAACCAAAACATCACTTTCTTTACAAACACAATTAAAACCCATTTTTGCCGGAATAACCAAAGGGGGAAAAATATAATTATTATTTTAAGCCTTATTACATGTCAATATAAATAAATAAGCATTTATATGGCATCCCCAAATAAAGAAATAAAACATTTCTTAGGAAACCCCCCAATTTCACACGAAATTGGCATTTAAAAATCAATTACAATAGAAACATCATTAGAACCAATTTTTGCAGATATAATAAAATGATATAAAACTAAAAATATGGAAAATATAGCATGATAATACACAAATATTTCATTAACATTGGAATCACCTACAAAATCAAATGAAATCCTTGAATCCTTTGTGCGAAAACACAAACGCACCACCGCCGCACCTCAAGAATGGTAAATCAAACCTAAAAAGAGAAAATTGGACCAAGAAAACCCAAGGTTAAACCTCAGGTTTGACACCTTACCCTCTGGAAATTTGGGAATTCTTGCATTAGGGATGAAACCCTAAAAACATTTAATGAAACACTAAGAAAAATGAAAGAAGAATGAAATAGACTCACTTACAGGAAGTATCCTTAATTAATCACTCCAAAAACAATAGTATCTGAAATTGAAAACGGCCAAAAGTCAGGGAATTTTTGAATCAGATTTATGAGGTCATTTAGGAACTGGAATAGTGTAAAAAGAGTAAAAATTGTGAGAGTTAAGAAGAGATGAATTTACCTCTTCAATTCTGGCCGATTTGAGACACCTTATGATGTTCTGCCCTATTTCTTGATATCAAAGAGCTCTAAGGAGGGGGAAAATTCAATGGGAGCGCACCTGGGTTTAGTAGGGTGGAGAGGGTGGTTGAATTACCGACAAATTCAATATAATGAATATGATATTAAAATTTTAATAAAACAATTTAAAACTGAAAAATGGGCTTTTGGGTTTGCCCAATTCTCAAATAAAAACCCAAATCCCACATGATAATGGATTTATAAAGGCTCCAAATTTAAATTTGGTGTTAATATATCAGGGGAGTACATTTAGGAGTTGTAATGAGTAAAAACTATTAAAAATCAAAATACTATAAAAGAAACAAAATTTATTTTTAAATATGGAATTGGGCTCACGGTTTGGCCCAATTCATGAAAACTCACATATTCTCCATAAAACCTTTGGAAACCCCCAAAACAAAGCCTGAATGAAAAATAAATTAAAAAATAACTTTAAAATATGTTATGTATGCGACAATGGAGGCAGGTATGTTTGATAATGACTCTTTATATTAATAAATTTAAAATAAATACTAAAATGACATAAAAATATACCATTTTATAAATAAATTTTTTCACAGGGTTATATAAGTTATATCTTCAACTATAAATATTAATTTGAAAGCTAAAAAAATTTAATACATAATTTTATTTATTTTTTAATTTATTGACATCAAATAAATAAAATTATTTGTGACACAATAATGATTCATTGTTTATCTCATTTATCAATGATTTAAATAACTAAGGTTATAAATTTTAAAAATTTATCCAAAACCAATACAATTAATATTTTATGAATTTTTTTCATGTATGAGTCATGTTATCAGAGACTTTAATATGTTTTGGGACCTTAGAATCTAAAATTCAATAAATAATAAAATAATATTTTTAATCATTTCTAAAGAGCCCCTCCCCCCACATATAAAAGTCCCTCAATTCTAACCCATTCCTCACACATATCAAGCACCATAGATCATACATACCAAACCCAATTAATCTCCCTACATAACTGTCCTCTTTTTAGAAGACTTCAGATACGCAGAAGGAAATTCATGTAAACCTCTTGGTTCAAACCAAAGGGAGATTCATGATTTAAAGGAAACATATTCTCTTAAGTTTTATTGCTTTATTTTACATATCCAAACCCATAACCTATTTTTTATTTATTTAATTACTAAAAACAACAGTACCATGAATACACTATGTTGTTGTTATGAGATGGATTCAAATTAATCTTACACACAGCTCCATCTAGTTGAAAAAAATAGACTATTTCTGTGGACGGTGAACTACTGTCTCATGAAACGATGATTGTTCAATCTTCTCCTACCACTTCTCATGGTGTCCATTATGATGGAACTATATTTATATATGATATATATTTCGTTTATGATTTATATAAGATTCTGTAATTTTTAATTACCAACATTCCATTATTCCTTTCAATATGTGTAAATACGATAATTTCATTTGAGGAAGTGCAAACTACCACCCCTCAATGTAATATGATTCGTTCATGACATACATGGAACATATAAAGGATGTAGTTAAAGAAATTATTTAAAATATATCTCATATGATATTATAATATAATTATAATATACCTTTTTATAATTATTATTTCATTCCTTTAAATTTTAAATAGAAATTAATGTATCATTTATGCGTACGTACGGTTTACCGTCTACATGAACGATGCATTAAAATTTCTTATCTCCAAATGTTATGTAATATTAACAATAAATAAATATTTTAGATATATATGTTATATATGCTATATATTATATCTAAATAATTAATATAAATCTAGATATAATGGTCTTTTGACCACACTAACAACATGTAAATAAAATATGTTCTTTTTTTACTCAAGATCCAAATATCGAAAAAACAACCATTATTAACATAAATGTATGAATAATGTTTATAACAAAGAAATAAGTGATATAAAATGATTAATATTCTTTTAAAAGGTTCTTAAAATAGTTGAAATTAACTTTATATTATTATTCAAGAGATTAATGAATGAACAACTCAAGTTAGACACGAGGTAAGGGGTTTCTTATCTCACTTTTAATTCTGTGATACTTCTTTTTTTCACCACTTATTTATTTAATGTGGTGTATAATGTATATATATTTTATATATATTATCATAATTCACTTTATTTTTATGGTTTTATGTGATTCATTTGGTCGTTATTATCTTTTTTCCATATGAGTTGATTGATTACAATGTGGTATGGACTATCTTATGTCACTTTTTATTTCGTAAGATTTCCATTGTCATCCACTTATTTATTGTATGTGATTTATTGTGCACATCAATTAGATATATACTACTATTATTTTCTTTATATGAATGGTATTCTTCATTTCATTTGGTAGTTATTAACTTTTTTTCATACGACTTGATTGATTACAACGTGGTAAATGATTTCTTATCTCACTATTAATTCGAAGAGATTTCTATTGTTCACCACATATTTGTTTCAAGTGGTGTATTGTGTTATTTAATTAGATATATATTACCATGATTATATTTATATTCATGGAATTTTGTGATCCAATTAGTGGTTATTAACTTTTGTTCTTACGACTCGATTGATTGTAATGTGGTAAGGGGTTTTCATCTCACTTTTTATTCCCCTAAGATTCATGCAGTATTTGCCACTATTTAAATTCTTTCATGTATTTACTATCCATGATTGTATACATTGTATAATATACTATAATTTATTGGTATTTAAATCTTCATTTAATTATCCTTAATTCATGTGTTGTATGTCTCATATGTTACCAAAACAGAAAGGGAACTTTTTAACCCAATTTCAATCCCTTGGGTTAGTCATCAAATTCATAATTATGTCATTTTATGATTATGTGTGGAATCACTATTTACATATTTATGTTGTAATTTCACTCCAGATTGTTGGGATATACTATTTATACAAATAATCACTCCATTGATAAATTCTCATGTCATCGTTATGAACATGATAAGAGTAATAATAACTCAATTTCCATTCATTGAGTTTGACATCCAAGTCATTGGTGTAGTTTTTCTAATAATATGTGTAAGTTTCCTCTTATTATTTTACAGTGAATATCCAATCATATATAGTGTATTTATATTTCTCACAAATAATAATTTCATTGATTTATCATTAATGTAAGGATACAACATCTACAAGGGATTTCATCTCAATTTACATTCTATTGAGACTTCTTTGTTGTTATACAAAAATTCACATTTATATGGTGTATATACTACCCTTTGACATATTCGATCATGATTCTCCATAGTATCATTATATTATAATTATTTTTTAATGTAATTATATAATTATTTTTATACAATTGCTTTTTAAGGGGTAAATGAATCTATAACTAAAACATCATTTTAAATATTTTCAATAATTATTCTTCTAAATCTACTTTATTAAATTCCATGTTTTCAAAATGGTTTTTAGTATTTAATTATATGTAAATTAATTTTTGAAAATGTTAATTCCTTTAAAATCTTCAAAGTGGTATAAGACAATTTAATTCAAAAATCTATTTATTAAATGTTTTAAATCGTTTTGAAAATTATTTGATAATGCATTGATTATGTCTATATGTTGAAATGATATGTTGTGATTGAAAATGTGGAAATGTTATCTTTATATTATTCATGTTTTATGTGTTATGATTATTTTATGATTATTGGGAATTGTTTACCTATACGGTTGATTCCGTGATATACCTAGGGAGGGTGAGCCTGAGATAGCTCAGTAATGTATTGGGAAACGTGACAGAGGTAAATGTTATTATATCACATATGTTATTTAGGGAATATAATGAGATGGTTATTTCAAATGTAACTACCTACATAGCTGTGAATGCTACAATGTATATTTTATATCAATGCTACAATTTACCTTTACTATTTAATATTTTTGTGTGTTATTCATAATTATTTTGATTTCATGATATATATTTATTTATGGGTTAATGTTTCCTTCCATTATTTTAAAACCCATAAAAAGATTTCTATTCTCATCCACAATTCGTGAAATGTTTTCCCCAGGACATAAAAATTAATTGAGTCAAGAATGGGATCAAGGAAAAGTCTTGTTGTCTAAAACATGGAACTGGACATGTTTTTAAGTCTTTTTATTTTATGAAAAATAGATACTGAGTAGTAGTGTCTACATGTAATTTTCATGATGATATGTAATAGTTACGACCTAATTATCTATAACACTAAACCTAAAAAGCTCATCAATGTCAAATATTCACTTTATTCTAGTTTATTTAATTTTTAATGCCATGTCCTTATAGTTTTTATCAGAGGTCATATTAGATAAAATTAGATCATAGGGTGTTATTTATGAATATGTGACTTAACCATAATGGTTATCATATTATAAAGATTCGTAGTTATTTTAGATGTGATAAATGGTTATTAAATTATGGGGTGCATAATGACAGGAATTAGATAACTATTGATGATAAAATAGGTGTTGGTTATTTTTAAGGAATTTAATTTTTTTTGGAATGATATGAAATTGTATATTTTTTTGTTAATGGAAAACACACAAACCATGTTACAACCCATCGTGTTGGAAAAATCTATGGGAATTGAACCCCCAACCAAAGTGCGACTGAGATTTATCGCTTACCACTAGACTATGTGAAGTCCCGGGTTAATATAAATAATTATTTTCAGGTAACTGATTTAATGGCTCGAAAATAAGTTTATTTTGGATCTTATGTTTTATAAAATAGACATTCATAGTTTACGAAATTGATTTGGGGATTATGTTATAATGGTTATTTGGGAAAGCATTATCTATTTTGGGAACAATATATTCTCATGGAATATTAAATAAAATGGGATTTAATTTGTCGAGTAATGGTTGAAATATTATTTTGAAAGAATCAATGTGTTTATTGTGTATATAAAGTGATGTGGGTTATTTATGGAAATGTTTAATCTATCCTAGAGAATATGTGTTAAAGTTAATTAAAATTTAGTATGAGAATCTAAGAGTAATCAATGTTTTTTGAGATAAATGTTAGGATTTACATTGGAAGACTATGTGATTAAATCTTTCCTAGTTTTGGGTTTCAATCATATATTGAAATATTTTGAATAATTTTAAGAGAAATTGTATATTTAATGGTATTTCTTGAGCATTGGGCTCTTTTTTTTGGATTTTGGAGATTATGAGAATTACTTTTTTAGAAAGGATTATCCTTTGGAGGATTATCTGATATTATAGTGACCAATTTTTGTTTTGGTTGATGTATAAGGTTAATTATAATATATAGTTCATCTTTTGTAGAATATGTGATAATCTAGAAGTTCCTTATAGCACTTCATGTGCGACCAAGTCAACTTGAATACTTTCTGTTTCGAGAAAATATAAGTTTGTGGTAGGCTTTTATTAAAGGATGAAACCCTATATGACAGGTTAGTATATTTCCTTACGATAATTGTCTAGTTTTTAACAAAATTATTCAACTCTCAAAAAAGGATCTCGAAGAAAATTTTTTATATGTTTTCTTTTATCATCATACTTTTACCCATCCAACAAATTATGGTATTGTGGTTGTTATCTTTTCATGATGAAATTATCTAACATTCACTATTAATCTATGAGAGTTAGTTTCTCTTCCATATCCATGTTTTCATGGAATCCTAGTATCTATAGTATTTGATGACCTTTTTACTTATCTTTCTTTGTTTTAATGTGATATTTTTAATGACTCTTTTTCCGATGTGGGTCTTTCAATGCAGTTTCCAGTACAAATTTTAAAATTGTGAGGATGAAATTTCCAAATGGGAAGAAGGATGTAACATACCAGTTAAAAAAAGGATATAAAATTTTCATATATTTTTATTTATATTTTTTAGTTAAGTATTAATTTTACTTAATGGGGGTTCTATGTTTGATGGAATACCTGATACACAATAATGGGTTTCTTGGAAACCATACATTGCACACAACATTGAGCTATACTGAAAAAATAAAATATTAATATTATTTTAAATTGTAGTTATCCCATAGATCATGTAATGGAGATAATTAAATGAACTAACAAAAATGAGACTATATATGTTTGATAAAAGTTTTTACATTTATCTTATAAACCATTTAGTCGTAAAATGAGAATGATTCATATTTTAAGCATTAATACTCTAATTTTTACAAGAAGGTCGATTTACCGCATTTTGATGGTGAACCCTCTTTAAATATAGTCCTGGTCAATTTTATATGTTCTATTTGTCAAAATAAAAATCATATTTTGAATCAGGAGAACAAAATTTACCATGGGTAAATTTTGAGTATTTTTTTGATTAAAAATATTTTTAATGAATAGTGAAAAATATTGCCTTTTAATTCAAAAGTATTTTTTAATATAATATTTTTATAAGGATAGATTATCTTTTTAGTTGGTTCTAAAGTGTAATTATATTACATTTTCATTGTTTAAACCAATTTATACAATTGAATGTAATTTCACCTTGAAATTGGGCAAAAAATATGTGTCAATCATTTGATAGTTATTATATCATAAACACATGTTATTTGTTTTGATGACATGAATAAATTTTAAATTAATTTCTTCCTATTTTATTTATTTAATAGGTAAAAATGGATTCCAAATTTTGAAACTGGAGGTCCAAATTGGATAAATAAATGACTTTTATATTTAGAGAATATGAATATTTACTTCTGTAAAAATTTATTTACCACAGTTGAAGGGTAAATCTGGTATATAACAATAACAATATTTTTTTAATAATAATATTAAATTACCCTAACATGTGTCTTAATCATATTGGTAAAAAAATTCTGGCCATGGGTATATGTGTGAAGATTTTGGGACCCCATTAAGCCACATAATAGCGATAATTACACTTTATATCAATTAATTTAATGTGAAGAAAAAAATGACATAAAAAGATATCTTTTAGTAAAAAACGTTTTTCATTGAGTTATACATGTTATCACATCTAATATTAATATTCAAGTGAAATATAAAATAATTTTGACATCATGGTAATTTTTTATAGTATTCATTCATGAAATATATACAATTATTTATGAAAAAATAATGAGGTAGTGTTTACCTCATTAATGAATGATTTAAATAAATATGATTATAAAAAATAAAACAATATCCAAAACCTGTTCAATTATTATTTGATGATTTTATTTTTAACATGAGTCAATTTATCATTGACATTAATAAGTTTTGGACCTTTAAAAACCGAAAATAAATATATAATAAAATAATATTTTTAAACATTCCTAAATATCCTCTCCCCCCTTATAAAAAGCCCTCACTTCTATCATGTTGCTCATAAATATCAAGCCCCTTGCCTCATCCATCATCTACCTAATTAATCTACATACATCCCTCCACTCCACTTATACTCCTTAACATTAGTATAAGGAAATTTAAGTAATCCTTTTGGTTCAAACAATGGGAGATACCCGGTTTAAAGGTTACATCTTCTCTTAAGTTATTTGGTTTTATTTTACTTCTCCAGCCCCATAAGATATTTATTATTCCATTATTTTATAACATCCCTAGTATCCTAAATATAATATATTGTTGTTATGAGAAGGATTTGATCTAGACTTGCAATCAAATCCATCTAATTGGTAAAGAACATACAGTTTCTGTGGACAGCGATCAACTGCCTCACGAAATGATGATTGTTCTATCGTCTCCTACCACATCTCATGGTGTCCATTATGATAGAACTATATTTATATATGATATATATTCTGTTTATGTTTTCTATATTCTTCTATATTTTTTATTTACAAACTTACTATTATTTTTTCCAATATGTGAAAATAAGATAATTTCATTTGAGGAAGAGTGGACTACTACCCCCTCAAGGTGATATGATGCATTTATAACATACATGGAACATATAAAGGATTTAATTTTTGAAATTAGGTAACATATATATCATATTATATTATAATTTAATTATAATATACTTCTGTATAATTATGTTTTTATTCCATTAAATGTGAAATCGAAATAAAGGTAGTGTTCTTGCGTACGTACAACTTACCATCTCCATTAACGGTGCATATCATTTCTTATGTCCAAATATTATGTCATATTATAAAGAAATACATACACTAGATATATATGATATATATGAAATCTAAATCATTGATATAATTATATATATATTGTAATTTTGACCACATTAACCACTTGTAATTATAAGAAGTTCAATTTTCACTCAAGTACCAAATATCGACAAAACACCCATTATTAACATAAATAATGAATAATGTATATAACAAGGAAATAAGTGATATAAAAGGAATGATAAACTTTAAATAGGTTCTTAATATAGTATAAATTAACATTATCTTATTATTCAAGATATTAAAGAACGAACGGGTCATGTTGGACATGAGGAAAGGGGGTTCTAATCTTATTTTTAATTATGCGAGATTTCTAATATTCACCACTTATTTATTGCATGTGTTTTATCAGGTACTTACATTTGATATATATTTTCATGAATATTTTTATATTCATGGTATTGTGTGATTTATTTTGTGGTTATTAACTTTTGTTCATATGAGTCAGTTTATTACAATGTCGTAAGGGGATTCCCGTCTCACTTTTAATTCCGTGAGATGTCCATTGTTTTCAACTTATTCATTGAATGTGGTGTAGTGTGAACATCCAGTTGATATATAATATCAATTTTACCTTTATAGTCATTGTATTTTATGATTAATTTTGTGGTTATTACCTTTGGTTAATATGACTCCATTGATTACAATGTGGTAAGGGATTTCTTATATAACTTTTAATTCGATGAGATTTCCATTGTTCACCACTTATTCTTAGCTTATGGTGTATTGTGTATGGAAATTTGATATATTTTATCGGGATTCTATTTATATTCACGGTATTCTGTGATCTATTTTTTGTTATTAACATTTGGACTTACCACATGACTAATTACAATGTGGTATGGGGTGTTCCACTCACTTTTTATTCCCATGAGATTCATGCTTTATTTTTCACTATTTCCATTGGTGTGATATATGTACTACCCATGAATGTATTCATTGTATAATATACATTAATTTGTGGGTATTTACATCTTAATTTTATGATCCTTCTTTTATGTGGTGTATATTTCGTATGTTTCCAAATTATTAAGGGGACTTTTTAACCAAAAATCCCTTCATTGGGTTAATCTTATAATTGTTAATTATGTCATGATATGATTATGTGTGGAATCCATTTTTAATTATTTAAATGGTAATTTACACTCGCATTGGTTTGGGTGTACTTTTGGTACACATAATCACTCAATTGACATATTCTCAGGACATCGATATGAACTTGATAAGAGTAATCTTAACTCAATTTCCATTCATTGATCTAGAAATCCAGGTCATTGGTGTTGCTTTTACAAGAATATGACTGAATTGCATATAATTTACTTACACAGAATATCTAATCATATTGAGTTTATTTATATTTTTACAAATTATTTTTCCATTTATTTATTCATAACGTAAGGATATGGTCTTTACAAGGGATTTTATCTCTATTTACATTCCATTGATACTTCTTGGTTGTTATACACCAATTCACTTTTATATGGTGTATATACAACCCTTTGACAAATTATATCATGAATTTCTTTATTCTCATTATATTATAAGGATTGCTTAATGTAATTATATAATTAATTTTATTCAATAGTTTCTCTAGTGGTAAAGGATTCTTTAACTAAAAAAATATTTTAAATGTTTAAATGAATTATTCTTCTATGTCATTTTCATTAATTTCCATGTATTCAAAATAGTTTTTTGGATTTATTTATATGGATATCAGTGTTTTCAAATTTAAATTATTTTAAAATATTTAAAGTGGTATTTGACACTTTGATTAAGAAATCCCTTTTATTAAATGTTTTAAATGGTTTTGAAAATGGTTTGATAAAGCACTGATTATGTCTATATCTTTAAATGATATTTTTTCATTAAAATGTGGAAATGTAATATTTTTTTTTTGCTTGTTTTATGTGTTATGATATATTATGATTATTGGGCATTGTTTATCTATACTGGTGGTAACCTGATAAACCTAGCATGTGTGATCCTGATATAGCACTTTAATGTATTGGGTAAAGTGACAGAGGTAAATGTTAATGATTCTCCAAAGTGATTTAGAGAATATACTATCATGGGTATTCCAAATGTAACGTCCTATGTATCTGTGAAATCTATAATCTTTGTTTGATATGGATGCGTCAATTTACCCTTATGATTTATGATTTTTGTGTGTTATTCATTAATCTAATGATTTCATCGGGTATGTTAGGATTGAAAAGTACGGTTTTATTGGTTTTATTTATTGATGAGTTAATGATTCATTGTCTCATGTTATAACCCTACTTAGCTTTTTATTCTCAGCCCATATTTTTGAAATGTTTTCCACTGGACATAAAGATGAATAGTGTCAAGGATGGGATCCAAGAAAAGTCATGATGTCTTAAACATAGAGATAGATAGGTTTTTTAAGAGTTTTTATTTTATGAAAATTGGATACAGAGTAGTAGTTTCTACATGTAAATATCACGTTGAAATGTAATAGTCATGGCCTAATTTTATAATACACTAAAGCTGAAAATATCTTCAATGCTAATTATTCACATAATTCAAGATTATGTAATATTTATGGAGGGTCCATATACTATATCATTGTTTTCTTCCAGTCTAATCATCACATTGATAAATGGTTAAAAAAAATTAATAAAGGTATGCTTTCTACCCATACATAAAAATATCAAGATCCATATTTTTAAAAATAAATAAATACCGGAAAACTATTTCCATCCTCATGTGTAATCAAGCATGATAATCACTACTAATATTATATTCTACATTTTACTCCTTTTGATAGTAGTAATTTATTTGTTTTCCATAATCATCAATCAATTACAACCTTCTTCTTACATTCATATTTGACAATATATATTTCATAATATAGATCAACCATATATAATATATATATGGAAGATATTTCACTATATTTATAATACCATATCAATGATTAAAAAATTAAAATAGTTAACTCATAATCATAAGATAGGTAATTTTTATAAATAACCCTAAATTAACATGAGTAATAATTTATAACTATATAATTATGTATGAGGAAATATATGGGTCCCCTCATTGATGAATCACTACTTGTTAAATCTTTTCTACATTGCATGTTCATTTATGCATAAGTATATTGAGTTGTATTATTTTCAATACCTCTAACATTTCATCACATTCATTTATCCAAAGTAACATCGTTTCCTTCCAGCATTACACCGTGGCTCGATTCGATTAACCTAGATATTTGTTCACCAAGCACCAATAATATCAATCCAAACAATAAAAACTATATATTGGAAATAAATTGGTTCTTCTTGGACAATTTTTAATAAAATATATATTTTCTATTTCAACTAATATATAGTCACTAAAGATTATATGAACCCAGAATGAAACATCCAAAATCCCAATTTAACAGAATGTAAATTTTTTCAAAAGAAACACCTTATTTAGAGTATTTAATATATTTCTAAAATCATCGTTATTCTCTTCCTTAGATACTAAATAAATAATAATACTTTTTATATATACTTCCACAAATTTATCAATATAATCTATAACCAATATTTTCATTAAATCAATTAAGATATTGTAATATTAGTAAGAAAAAATAGTATCAATTTATATTAACAATATTGATACTTTATATTGGATTTTGTATAAGAAATATCATTCTTCATTTTCATAAATTTATTATATCTAATGTGATGATCAATCATGGAAGAAATTTTAGGTACATGAATTTGATCAATAATGTTATCAACACATGGCAGATAATACATGATCCAGAAAGATATATTTTATGTTCTAGATAATTAATGTAGGTTAGAATCGATACATATTTCATATTATCTAAAAGAATAAGTACACCACTAGATGACACACGTTATAAAATGAATATGACCTCATAATTAATCATGATTTTCATCATTAGTTATTGATAATCTGCTTGGGTTATATTATATGGATAAAATGAAATATGTTAGTTAAATCATATGATTTTTAATTAAGCCTACAAAACGAACTACAATAATACACCAGAAAAATCAGATATAATGTCATTGACAAACATGAAACAAATTGGAATATAATAAAATTATGATTTCACCCCAAGAATATATTTTAAACACTGGTTTTGAATAAGAATAATGAATCAAACACTGAATATAATTTACATTGGATCATAATTTCTTTCATCACATTTATAAGAAGTCATATGATGGTTTAGAATATCAAATAAAACATCCTATACTGTCAAATTGTGGATGATTTTTTTTGAATAAATGAAATACATTTAAAAAATATCATTGAATTAAACTCAAGGAAGAATAAATATATTATAAGGAATAAAATTCCCAACAGAGTGAAAATAACTCCACACTCTTATTTAAGCTTCTGATCCACATAAAAAAATACAATATGGGTTTTCACCCTAGTAATGAGATTGAACTCATGAAAACCCAACCTTTTCCCTCCAAAAATCAATTCAAGTTGTTTCTGAGGATATTTATTTTAAAAATACTCATTTCATTATTCTTTCTCAAATAAGATATATTTTGATGTATTGTTTATATAAATTGGCCCAACCATAATCACATCCTAGATCCTTCGGCTTGAATTCTCAGATGGCATAATACTAGACTACATGGAATATGTCCATAACGTATGCCATTATACTATATGGTACCTCAAGAAATATGTTTTTCATGATTCTAATTACATTGATATAAATTGAGACAACTATTTCTAGTGTCCTAGTTCAATCCACATATATAATAAATATGCCCACTCTCCAATATAAAAAACAAATTTGTTTAGGAGCTACTAATTCAGGTCCCCACATCAGGGGGCCCACATAGGTAACAGATTTTTCCCACCTCTACATACAAGCTGTATATATTAAAGGGACCTACACAGAAAAGAAAATATTATCCAAAATTTCCTTCTTATGATCAGATGCCTTCCCTCCTCACGTCATACTTGAAATCATTGACACTGTCAGATCATCACAATCATTCTGTATTATTCATTGATTGAATGCCCGATACCTTAAGACTTTATTGTTAAATAAATTTGGAACACTCTCAATTTTTTTTTCATAAAACATCACAAAAAATGGGTTGTCCATCCAAAGGCTGTGATTGTTTCATTATTCTAAAAAAATCAATCTCTATATTTTCATAAAACAACCCACAAAAATAGTTTTTCAACCATTAGTAACATCATCTTCTAGAGAAGACACCTATGTACTCATTTTTATTGACTATGTTATTTTTAAAATTTTGATTCAAATCAGAATATAATAACCCCATTATTATTTTTTACATGTCAATTCCCATGACCTGAAAACCCCAAATACCAAGGTTCATAATTTCTTCTATCGTGTTCAATTTATACCGAAACGAACGTGGAATGGTACGCCACATATCACCTATTATTTATATATGATTTTTTATCAAACGTATGAACTAAAAATTCATGCAACTTATTTCACATATTTTGTTCAATACTATATATGATCCTTTTTACCCTAATTCTCTAGTATCTTGGTCTTTAAATGTTCATCCCACATATTGGTGATTTCATTCACAAACCAGAATGTATATCCAATGAAATTACAATCTGAAAAAATTAAATTAGAACTTAATGATAGATTATAATAATTCATGATTACTCATTTTCATGACAGTGTTTAAACACACCCCAATTTGATTCGTATATCTACAATATACATTTTTTTTGAAAAAAAAACAATTTTTTATAGCATAATGATATAATACATCTGGATTAAAACGAACAAAGAAATATTATTATTTAAATGATACCATTAAAATAGGCTATTACAATTGAAATAATTAATAGAATTAACCGATCATTGAAAAATATGGTTTAAACATGTTTATAATTAATTATTTTGTTCACAATTAATTATGAATGAACCCAACCCCCTTTTTAAATAAATGTAAACGTTTTTCTATAAGAAATATTTAAATATTAATAAGCATGTCCAAATAGTAATAATTTTATTCTTGTTTAGTTTTATTAATGGAATATATAATTAATATATACACATTAAAGTTTAAGATTCATATTATCTGTTTTATAGAAGTGACATAATAAAAAATTTAATTTTTCATATAGTTGAAGTATTTCACTGAAAAAATGAATTTTTGACGCCTTTTTATGTAGACGTCATAAAAAATCTTGTTTTGACACATTTATATATTATATTTAGAAAAATAATACCCTTTTTTTTAATGATAACATAAAATTTTAGTTGGGATAAATTTTTGGAATTGTTATAATAATAGTCAATTTTTAATGAAATTTGAAAAATATTGTATGTTAACTAAACACTTCTTATTCATATAATTTAATATATATAGTTATATTTTACATATTAATTGGTTTTAATGTATAATAAGATATGTATTTATCATTTAATACAATATATTTTATTGGAACTAATTTCAACTAGAAAATGGTTACTAATACTTTTCAAACATTTGATCTTTTCACTTTATAAATGGATATATTCATGATGTAATTTTCTCAATGTACCTCTCTTAATTTATGTTCTTCTTCTACATTTATCTAAAATCATTCATTTATAAATGAATTATAAATCTCGAATAATTTTTAAACTAGAGTGTTATGTTTATAATGGAATATATACTATACCCATTTCGTTTCTCACATCCTCCTATTCCAAGAAAAAATATTATTATCCACGTTATGTTAGTTATTCGTCTCTATGAAAAATGTTTTTTTATTTTTCCATTAATGGATTGATGGATTTTCATAACAATAATGTACATGTTAAATTATATTTAAATATTTCTATTATATAATTTTATAATTATTGTAATGATATATTAAATATAAATTCTTTCATTCCATATTGTTGTTATATGATTACTTCATTTGGGGAGGTCTAGACTACCACGTCCACAAAATGATGTGATTATTTCATGAATCGCATTGAATTTATTGAGTTTTTTTTCAAAAATTGTATAATATTAATGAAATATTAATGATTATATGATGATAATATATATTTATTCATATTTACATAAATTTCATTTTATTTATCTCTTTTAGTAAGAAAGGTAAAACAAAAAAATAGCATTCATGCGTATGTATGACCTATTATCTCAATGAACAATGTTTCTTTTGTCTTAAAAGATTATTATAAATCAGTAGATAATTAATATATAATATATCTAAAAAATTATATTCTGTATATGATTGACCTATGAACAGAAGGACTATTGACATCATTCCATGTTCGTTTTTATGTCCTGAAAAAAATATCGCCAAAGTATCCAACATGAACATAAATAATTATGTAATTGTTAAAACATGATATATAAAGATATATAAGGAATAATAAACATGAAAATGATCTTATGAAAGTATATAGTATCCTATGTTTTTTATTCATGAAGAAAAATGGAAATACTGTACTTGTAAAACTCATGGTCAGGGACCTTTATAACCCAACATCAACTCGTTGGGTCAATCACATACATCATCAATTTTATTATTCCAATATTATGCATGGAATAAAATTTTAATGGTATTTTTTTATTTCCACTTAAAATTTTATGTATATAATACTCCTAAACATAATACCTCCATTGTAAAATTATTACATCAATTATAATAAAATTTTATATAATTTTTTTATCTCAATTTCTATTAATTGGGTTATATGTCAACATAATTTATTTTATTAATAGTAGATTATTTTCTGAATCATGTATTGTTGGGTTAGTCTGTATATCAACTTCAATTTCTTTGGTTGTGATGTCACTACACATAATCCCCCATTGATAAATTTTTAAGACATTGTTACTAAATTTATAATGATTCACTTGTCTCAATTTTTACATTTATGAGATATATGAATTAGTCACCATTATTTATATTTTTTATTGAATAAATTTTTATAATTGATATGAAATATCATGAACCTCTTTATATTCATGTTATTATATTTTCTAATTTTTTTCTTTTAACATTTATGGGTCATACAAGTCGACATATTACATGTTGTTATGGAATTTCTTAACCCAATCTATATTTATAGTGTTTAACTTATACTTTTTGATTATGTAGTTATATTATTATATAGAATATGATTTTTTGATATAATATATTTTATTTATAATTTATTTATGTGTATTTAAATTGAATACACATAATTGATATATTTTAGTAACGAAATGATATTTTTAAGGGGATATTTAATGAAAACATTGTTTTAAAGTATTTAATGATTTATTATTCAAAATCATTCTATTTTATGACCATTTTTTAAAAATGATTCTTTTTAATTTAATTATATAGACATGAATGTATAAAAATTTTAAATAAATTAAACAAAATTAATGTATTATGGGTCATATTTATTATAAATTGTTGTTTTAAAATGATTTAATTGGGTTTTAAAAATGAAATAATTATTTCAATATCTTTTAATGTATTTTTTATCATATACATCATGAAAAAATTCACTTTAATTCCACTTTATTGTTTTTATATTATATTTACATGTTTTCACATTTATTTTCAAATAATGGTTTTCCATTTTTTAGTGTGTGACTTTCTAATGATAATATGTGAATTTAATTTGGAAATGTTATTTTTTATTTATGATTGATTTATGTGTTAAGATTATTCCATGGTTCATGGGAAATGATTATTTATACGAGTGGTTCCTCGATAAATCGAGGGTTGGTGAGCTTGTGATATCTCTACAATGAATTGGATAATGATACTTCGTTAAATGATTTTCTTTCCCAAAAGAAATTTTGGGAATATATTGTGATGGGTAATACAAACATAATAATAATAGTTACTACCTACGTACATATGAACAACACAAAGTAAGTATGATATCGATTCTATAATTTAGCTTTATGATTTATTAATTCTATAATTTTTTCAAGAATATTTTTATTTTATGAGGTATGTTAATGAACATATGTTTTATAGACGAAAAATATTACTTAATGGATATATAGTATTAATAGACTAATGTTTTACATTCATCATTTTATATACATTTCAATTATTGTTGTGCTCCTCAAAGGTTCTCGAAATATTTTAATAGGGTATAGGGATGATTTAGAAAAAGGTAGAAGTCATTACAAAAATTTCTAGAAGAGAAAACATGTTTTATATTACTAACCAAATGGATTGTGAGTAGAAATTCCTACTTGTCATAGTTGAGTTTTCTGTAATAGTTATAGACTAAAATTCAAAAAAATATAGTATTAAAAGGATCTACGATCCGTTTTCATTACTAAACAAAACAATATCTAATTTTTATGGCAGGGCCTTGTATTTTTTATCAAAGATAAGGTTTAGACAACTTTATAGATCTTAAGTTTTGGTTAAACATATGGAATGTTTCTTTGTCTATGCATTTTTCTATATACTTCTTCTATAACATTTTCCTGTCACGAAAAGTCAGTTTCAAATGGAAGAAAGAGGATCTCATAAAAAATTACTCTCTCTTCAAAATAAAATTCATGTAATAATTATTATAATTTCATGTTTAGATGATTCCAAATGAAATACCATACAATTTTATTACACATAGCTGTATGAGATATCAAACACCTCCTCTATACTTCAATACCACTATGGATCATGGGTTTTTAATCAAATATTATTTTTCTAAAATTATCTTATTTTCATAAATAATAAAAATTATCAATGTATTTTTTTAAAAATTTACCTCATCACGTGATTACGAATCATATAATGATAATGAAAAAGATACTAAATAATGAGACCCTGGCACAACATTTTTATATATGATTAAAAAAGGAAATAATACATTAGACACATATGGTATATTAAAAGCTCTATTGATTGATAGAATCATTTCATACTCATTATAAATGGTTTAAAAAAATTCATGTTTTTCAATTGTTTTGAAATTCAATGTCAGGAAAAATAATCTTACAAAACTAATGTTATGTGAACACCCATATGACCAAAGTTGTACAAGGTGTTTTTGGATAAATGAAGAAATTAATTTTGAATAATCTATAAATCATTTTTTCAATTCATGGACCTTCTATCTTCATGAGTAAAATGACAATGAAACTAGGTGGACACCAGCATCAACATATAATGTTTATTTTTTTAAATGTGTTTTATTAAATCGTATAGAGAGGTGATAAAAAAATCATGAAATATGATTTTGATGTAATAATTATCTGGGCGGAAAATGAATGGTATAAGAATACTATTGAGAATAAAACATGTTATTGTAATTTTGAGTATTATAAAAAGGTACAATCTGCATGATGTGGGATAACCCATCTCGTCTGGGAAGGCTATAGTGATCATACACACAATTGAAGTTGGGTAAGGGTGACTCTCCTACAACTGGGCTAAGTGAAGTCCCATGTTAGTATGACGGAAAATCAACTTATTATTAATAAAATGACATTTATGGAAAAGTGAGAAACTGGTCCCAATCAATCCGGAGATGAAGCCTCATAAGAAAAAGAAAAATCATAAAAACATTACCACAACATATTGGTACTTATCCCACAATAATGTTTCCAATTCATAATCCTTATCGTAGAATTAGGGTCTTTTCCATTAACAACATCAAAATGAGACAACATTTTTTTCAAGGATTGAATTTAATCTTCTTTGCTGAATTTTTCCTCATTGAAGCCTCCCTTCAGGATCATATCCTATTCTTTAATATAATTTTCATGATCGCTTCTGAACTCCACATGAATATTTCATTCCATCATCTCAGCATTTTCTTATGCGATATTGACATAAAGAAATTATTCCACCATTTCATCCTCAGAGTAGAGGATATGTTATTCAAAGCCCATTTCCATTTTGATATAGTATGTTGTTCCTTCACCAATCACAATAAGAATGTCATTAATTATTAAATGAACCATAACATGTGACTTCTCATACACACCGACAGTGTAAGAAGAAGACTTCTCAATTTTACATGGTTAATATTTTTTACCTGATTGTGATTCCATTGGTTCAGGTAAATTGATGTTGTCCTTTAGGCCTCTCCCCATATAATTCTTAGAGATCTTCCCCACCACATGAGCCATAGATACACAAGAATCCTCCTCCTAAACTATACCTTATATTGTTCATCCATTCAGATCATAGGGAAACTCCAGTATAATCTCATCATTGTCCAATCAATCCAAAGTGGTTTTGGTCAGAACGCAAACATGGACCAATCCATTTATTACTGATTTTTTGATGACCCTAAATGTTGCAGCACTCTGAATTAAATTTCATTGAATTTCGATCTTCAGCCCTTCCATCTGAGCCATGACCTCCTTCCTAGTGAAACTCCCAATATCATTTTGATGCAGTCATAAAAATGGATCATTAGTACTCTTTTCCACGGATTTACTTATGTCCTGATCCCTCAGATCCTCCTTATACTAATAAAAAACACTCAATACAGAGGGTTCATAGAACTGTTTTTCCACTAGTTCACTATGCACGTCCTTGCATTCAAATTGATTCAACTGATAAAATCATCACTTTTCATCACCTACATTGAAACCCTCCCCTGGTGACCATCCCGTCTGCAGATGGCGTCTGAGAGACCCAGTCAATAGAAAGATGAGCAGAACTCCATCCAATGGTTAAATATTACATGATTTATACATTTTACATCCTCGCCAGCTTCAATCCACACAAACTTGTCTGGTGGCCTCGACAGATCTACCTAGACACACATACATGGGTTGATCAAATGTCACAGAGAACTAGTACATGTATGAACTGAAGGAAATTGATTGACTAAATTTCCTAGCAGTCATAAAATCACAATATTTTTAAATGGAAGAGGTATTTGAGGAAAGTATAACCAAACAATAATTTAAGGAGAATCATGATTCAATTATAGATCATTTCTAAAATGAAACAGATAGAAGCTACAACCACCACACTTCATGGGATCACATGATAGAGTATTGAAAAAATCTTATGATGACGAAAATCGGACCATCAATTTCCTTTTTTCTATCAGAATGACAACCACTAGTTCATTAAGTCTCCAAGTTTTTAATACAAACCAGTCGAAGGCATCCACCGAAGCCCTTTTGGTCATAAATCGTGGAACCAAATTTTTGTTCAGAAGGCTCTCCCCCCACGTAAACTCTAGAGTAGATAGTGGGATCACAAGATCTCCATCTCGAATACCAGGGATCTTTCGGCCTACGTTAATTTCAGGAATCCTTGGAATCAATTACTAATTAGTGAAGTGGTAGAAGTTGCATCTCCAGCCAATACGATGAATCCATATATCTTCTCCCTACCACTGACAGGAGACATATTGCGGGAACACTGTAGTCCCCATTAGGTTTCTACCATCTCTAATTCGAGATCTTTCACCCTCTTGGTTCAATTCCCTTGATATTATGACTTCTTCTTTTTACTCAAATGAGTTTATGGAATAATATGATTTTTAATTTTGGAATTTATTTTTTATCAAAGATATATCAATGAAATTAGAAACTAATTTGGGAATTATGTGATAAATGTTATTTTGGAATTCATTAATTATTTTGGAAACCATATATTCCTAATGAAAACAAAATATTAAGGTATATTATTTGAGGATTAATTTTTTAATTTTATTTTGGAGGAGTCTATAATAATAAATGGGGAGATATAATGATGTAGGTTATTTATGGAAATGATATACCTATCATGGATAATTTTTTATTAGGAAAATTAATTTTTATAGTGATACATTACAAGTGGCTGATGTAATTTGGATATAAATGTTAAAATTTTGTTTAATTATTATATTATAAACATTTATTAAGTATTCTGGATCTAGATTAGTTTTTATTATCTGATGTATTTTATGGCCATTTATTTTTCAAATCGTCTATCTTTATGTTTTGGTTTTAGTGATGAATTTTATATATTAAAATTATCCCTTATCTATATATACGTGTATAATATTTTATTTAATTATCTGATATTGTCCTAACCATTTTAATTTTTTTATAATGTTTAAAGACAAGAGAAATATATATACCATCATATATCAATTATTTGATTCCCTAGAAGTTTATTATAGTGCATCACGTGGACCAATTCATCTTGAATACTCATATTTTGAAAAAAAATGATGAGTTTGTATTAGAAATTGATTAAAGAATGAAGCTTTATTTTACATGTAAGTTGGTTTCCATATGTTATTAGTAAATTTAGTAAATTAATTCTACAATATTATTAAAGGGATCTTAATACAAAAACTTTTTCTCCTTTACTTTTAGTAATACAATGTCCAAGACCATTTAACCCACTACAAATTTAGGGGTTCAAGAAAGTTATCTTTATCGTAATAATTTTTTTATCACTCTCCATCAAAACATGATGGTTAATATTATCATCAATTTCCTTGGTTTCCTATATGGGACACCTATATTTTTCATCATTGGTGATCATTATACTACTATTTCTCTGAAAGAGGTTGTATTGTTAATCCTTTTCATGATGTCGTATTATGATAATCATATTTTAAAAAGTGTCACATAAGTTATCGACCCCATATTTAAATTGTGATTATGAAATTTATTAATGGTTGTAGTTTGTAAAATCATTTTTTTTTGAAAAAGAAACACTATGATCTATAGCATAAATTATACGCTATATCATCCTTAAAAAAACAACTAAATATTTTTATTTAAATGTTACTGTTATAAACATGTCATTAGAATGCAGGGAATCAATAGGGTTAACTGAATTTCTCTATAATGGTTTACACATGTAAATAATTAATTATTTGGTGAAAAAACAAATATAAATGAATGTAAACCCCCCCCCCCTTTTAAAAGGGATCTATTTTTCTAAAAGAAAGATTTAAATGAAAATAAGTATGTTTATAATGCAATTATGTTATTTTTTTGTTTTATTAATGAAATATATATGTAATATAATAAATTAATATTTAATATTCATCTAATTTTTTTTATCTATACATGAGATAATAAGCATTTAAATTTTATATATAATGATGTATTTCTCAGAAAAATGATGTTTTGTTGTCTGTTGATGGAGAACACATTTTCAATCTTTTTTTGACACTTTTATAAGTTCTATTAGAGAAAATAATATATTTATTTAAATTTAGGAAATAAAAATTTTATTTGGATAATTTTTTTAAATTTTTCAGATAATATTTGTTTTTAATTAAATTTTAAAAATGTATTTTAATGGAAAAATATTTTTAAAACAATTTTTTTATATTTTTATGTTGACATTTTAAGTGTATTTAATGTATAATGTGATTAATTAATTTATTTTAATACAATTTATTTTTTTTAATCCAATTTTTTTGAATACATATATGAAAACCATTCATTCTTTTGAATGATTCACGTTAAAAACAAACTATTTAGTTTTGTCCTCTGAATTAATTTCAAATATAATTTTCAAATTTGAGTCAATTGAATTAGGTATAGTGGATAACCTATTGGGAATAAAAATGTACAATATATGTAATAAATTTAAATTAATATTTTGGTATTAAATATTTAACACGAAAAAAATATTTATCATTATAAAAGTAAACTTATGAAAAGGGATAAAAATAATAGTTAAAAGCTAAAAAAAATATAAAACTGTTAAAGAGTTATTCTGGTGTAAATCTACTCTAAAAAACAATACAAAATTAATTATAAGAAATATTTTAGTTGTTAAATTACACCTCTAAATGGTTTGTTTAGAAAATAAGATAATCAATAAATATTCACTTAGACCCACATCTCCTCATCTATAAATACCCCCACTCTACCTCTGATTTTCATACCACAAATCCTTGCAGATCCTAAAATCCCAGACCAAACCTCTCATCCTCACTCTCCCAATGAAAATCGCTTATGAAAACCACAAAACACCAAATCCCAGGTCCTCAAGGGTCTTCTAAGTAGGGGATATTCAAGAGGAAATTTCTTCAAAGAACATATCTTAATTTATTTTCCTTTTCAAAATTATTTTAACATTAATAATCTATTAAAGAATGATAAATCCATAATCATGAATATAATGGATTTTTTATATTTATCATCTAATTCATCATACCCATTTCATTTGTCAATCCTCTTATTCATAGAAACAAATTTATTATCCAAGTTATGTCGCCAATATCCCAACATGAATAATGTATTTGTTCTTTAATCATTACCACCTTCATGGATAGATTTAAAAATATTTTTAATTTTCAATTAAATTTTAATATTTATATTATAACCTATTTATGTTTTTTTACACTTTATATTTAACATTATTTAATTATTTCCATGTTATTGTTATACAAAAACATCATTTGGGGATGTGTTGACTACTGCCTCGAAAAAAATTATGTGATTCATTCAGGAATCACATAGAATGTATTGAAGGTTTTTTAGTAAAAATATATGATATAAAAGACATTTTAATGTCAATATAATGATTTTATATCTGTATAAATATTTTAATTCATTTCATCTTATTTAACGCTTTCAATATGATGGAAAAAAACAAAAAAAAATATTGTTCATGCTTACATACGACCTACAGTCACCATCAATGATGTTTTATGTATGTTTCAAAATACTAATATAAATAATTTTATAATTAATAGATAATATATTTACATAATTATTTATATTTTTGAGATGATGGGCTTATGGCCGCAGTTACTATTAACATCATGTTTTGTTCATTTTCCACAAAAGAACCAAAAATCAACTAAGCATCCGAAATGAACATAGATAATTATATAGCTATGATAACAAGGTAATTATTGATATATGTTGACAAAAAAAATTAAAAGGTCATTAATCATGTAGATATTAACCTATTTTTATTATTTAAGAAGATCATGGAACATACAGGATGAGTCAAACATGAGGTATGGATACACCATAAACCAATTTTCACTCATTGGGTTCTAAACATAATTCATTGATCCTATTATGTCATGATTATGTGTGAAATCCATTTTCCTTGTCTTATTTTTTATTTCCTATTAAATTTGTATGGATATAAAATTTCTACAAGAAATCACTCCATTTATAAATTCAAACATCATTTATATGAACATTATAAGGGGTTTTCTTACTCAACTTCCATTGAATGTGATATACATCTTCATCTTTGATATTATTATGCCAATATTATGTGTGGAATTACTTTTTATTATTTTATTGTGTATTCAAACATTAATTATTTGTGATTTACTGTTTATAAACATAATCATCCCATTAATAAATTGTTACGTCATTGATACAAACATCGTAAGGATTTACATATCTCACATATTACCTATATGACATGTATGGATTATTCACTAATAATTAATTATTGGTTGTGTATATATAATGAAATTTTATATGAAGTATGATGAATCCCATTATCTTCATGTTATTTAATGTTTCATTCAATTTCTCTTACTTTAATAGGTCATAAAATTCGGCAAATTACATGGGTAAGAGAATTTTTTTAACCCAAATTTATTCTTTGGGTTAAACGTCAACTTCATTATTACTTCATGATATGAATATTTTCTAAATTAATTTTGGATATAAGATTTTTTATTTATACTTGATTTATGTGGATTTATTTTGAATACACATAATTTATCTATTTTAAAAACAAAATGATCTATGTATGTTACACTAAAAATAAAATTTCATTTTAAATGTTTTAATGATTTAATATTCAAATCAAATCTCTTTCATGTCCTTATATTCATAATGGTATTTATATTTTTTTATATGTTCATTAATGTAATAAACTTTTATATCTTTTCATATGTTTTCAAAGTGGTATTTGACACTTTAATTCAAATTAATTTTTTTTAAATGATTTAAACGTGTTTTAAAAATGGATTGGTTATTTCAATAGAATTGAATGTATTTTATTTAAAACATACATAATGAACCTAATATTTCACCTTTATGTCTTTTTAATGTTTTTATGTTTAATCAACAAGTTTACAGATTTATTTTAAAATAATGTGTCATCATTTGTGAGTGAGAGACATTATAAATATGAAACTGGATTTCAACATGGAATTATTTTTTTTTCATTTGAATGTTTTGTTATTATTAGGCTACTGTTCTAGGGAATATTTTCTACAAATTTTTGTTTTATAATATTCAAAGGGAGATTGAGAATGTGATATGAATCCAATTCATTGGGTAATGAGACATAGATAAATGATAGGGTTTATCCTATGATATATAGGTAATATACACTTATGGTTATTCAAAATGTTTCCATGATGGTTACTCTGTATTTATATGTCAAATCTATAATGTATATATGATATATATTTCAAAAATTAGCATTAATATTTATGATTGATATAATTTCTTTTCTCTGGAATTTTGACTATTTCTTGAGGTATGCTAATGAACTTATGATTTACTGGTGAAATGTATTATGTCATGGTTTTATTGTATCCAGGATTAATAGTTTTATTTATTTATATTATATTCCATACTGTTCTTTTTGTGACCATCCCATGTATTTAAATGTTTTCATATGGTATTTGGGTGGATTACGATAATTGAAAAATTAATGAATATTTTAATCAATAAGATAAATCATGTTTTATATGTTAAATAAAATGGATACTAAGTCAAATTATCAAAATATAATATTTGTGTTTTTATATAATTGTTATGGTCTTATATTATGTATATTTAAATTTGAAAATATCAAAAATGTTAATAATTTAAAAAATATACATTATTTAATGTTCATAGATGGGGCCTTATAATATGTTTCCCACTAAATATACTTATGAGCCATAACACATCCTAGAGAGCACTGTATAAGGTATCCCAAAAGATTTATTTTTCAACTAGAGCTAACATAACCCTTAGGAAAAATCCTCTATATTTAGAAGATCCATCTTTCCCATTCCACTCACCTAATATATAAATCCCATGATTATAGTTAACAAATATCCCCTTTTCTATAGCAAATATAATGGAACACGTCTATAATGATTAAAAAATGGGTGAATTATTCACCATTTTTTCAAATCTAATGACCATAAATCATATTCACCATAATGTAATTTTTTGGAAAATAAAAAATATATAAGAAAATGTTTGAATCAGTATTTGTAAAATTGAATGAAAACATCATCTTAATATCATGTCAATCTACATGATCAATGACTTGGTCCCATGAAATTAAATTTCATGATGATTTATCATTTGTTTGGAATTGGATTTATCCTTCTGAGCATCAATTATCAAAGAAATTTATATTAATTCACACTAAAAAAAATTCATGTTAGAGTGTGTTTCCATTCACAAAAAATATCAATATAAATTTACCCTTCATTATCATAAATATTAACATGAAAAACCATCAATGATGGTATTGATTAATTAATGTCATAATAATCATCATGAATCCCTCCAAAATAGAATTTTGGAGTTCATAATTACTCCCATGCCTAAATATGTTGTATCAATGAAAATTAGTTTTTTCATAAAGACACCAAAATTATGTGTTTTTTCATCAAAATGATTCAACTATTACACTATGTTGTAAGAAACCCCATTCGGGTTTTCATAATGCAGACAAAAAAATGGGGTTTTTAACTGTATATAAATTAATACAAATGAGAAAATAAGTATATTCTATAATTTAATTCTTTAGATTGGGGGAAACAAAATCATATCTCATGATTCCCCTTCGAGTATATATAGACTTTCAGAACACTCAAAGCCCACAAGACATGTTGTTGGGATATCAATTAAAAACTATTGGTCAAATTTAATCATCCTCAAACTCCACTCTAACTATAATATCATTCCTAAACACTAAACATTTCCAAATAATCCATGGAGTGGACCTATTATTTAGACATGTTCACCAGGACTACATCACCAACCTTTGCCAATTCCATATGAGACTGACCAATGGCTCCAAAATAAACTATTCCCCATTTTACCTCTCGACAAGACCCTCATCTTTAGATCATATTAAATCATAAGGGTGCCTTTTTTGAAAATAATTTTTATAATGGGGTTGATAATATTATGAATTGAACATTGATGTGTTAAAGAATTGATGATCCCAAATAATAATAAAAGGAATTTTCAAAAGATGTAATTTCTACAAACATGTGTACATTAGAGTATTGTAAAACCCCCTTTTGTTGAAATAAATGGAATTCAACCCCTATATGGGTCACATGTTAAAATAACATATGATTGGGACTAGAACAGAAATCATCCTTTGAATAGGGATCCCTATTTTAATATAAATTTTACTATTGGTCAACTCATTTGTATAAATGGAAAATATGATGAATTCCCCATGCAGTGGTCTAGCATCTCCTTCACCCATCTCTCCAAAAATAATTCATGTATATTTATTAAACACTTTAGGGGGGATTATTTATGTCGATAAGCGTGATAAAACTCCCTTAATGGTAAGAATCATATGACCCCTTCATGATGGCCCCTTATACCATGGTTTATGACCTACTACATGAGACCCAATACATTATCATGATTGACGTGAGTCCTATACAAGGATACTATAGGATAATAAAGGTGTCTCAGATAAATCCTTTCTGATGTTTCAATTTCTAGATGGTTTATTTACTAAGGCATATTATGATTGTGCATTCCTATACCTCCCCCAGGCATGACAAACATTGAGTTTATACCTATCCATATGTGAGAAACCAAATATCCTTATGACAAGACATGAAAAAGACCCTATTTGAGTCCTCTTCCATGACACTAATAGAATATATCCCATTCTTTTGTCTCAGTATCGTGATATTGGATAAATCAGTTCCTCTACAAAATCATTTGGACTAAAAAACTATTTTACAAGATGCCTCACATTTTCATATGGATTCTTATAGGTATAGGATTCATTTAATTGTCCAACGAAGTGGTTATAGTCCTAGAGGGGATTTTAATGTGCATTCCCACAAACACAAGGGCCCGAACCCTAGGGGTGGTGATTGGGAGTGTAAAGACACAACATTTTATCAATGCAATTGCATCATTTTTATAATAATTTAATATATTATAAATCAAATAAATAAGTTAGAGACTATAACAAAATAAAATATTATGAAATAAGATCTTTTATAGATGTTAATAAACATATTCTGATGAAATAGAAACATGAACTTATTAATAGTAATAGGACCATTATTAATAGTAATCTTTTTTAACTAATAGTTTCCTCACCCAAGATATTATAATAAAATTTAGGCATATTAAAAATAAAAATGTTATATAATTATATCATATAATAAGATAGTAAATATTTAATAATTTATTAACTATATGTTTGAAATTCTGTATGTAATAAATAATTAATTATAATTTTTTGATGAATTTAATATTCTAAAAAAATATGTTTTTATTAAATTTATTCACAAATTAATTTCATTATGTTATATGATTTTATGTTAATTTTATGATTATTTGACTAATATTTTAATGTGTTATAGAATTAGCTATGATATTAAAATAATTATTTCTAAAGCAAATAATGATTTAAATTAAAAATTATATTACTAATTTAAAAAAAATATTCCATAAAACCCAGTACAAATTTTAATTTTCAGAAAAATAAATGGTTGGTGTTATTTTTTGGGATTTTTATAAAATACATTAATTATTGGAAAATAGAAAACACGCTAAATTATCGTATCTATATATTATATATTATTTACTAAATTATTTTATATATTGTTGATGTAAGAACCTTTTATTAGAAAAACATGATTTAATAATTGTAATCAACAGTATTAATTATTTTGAGAAAAATAATGCACTAATGAATTATATACTGAGAAAACACCCATCTCATACATTATAGATACAACCCATCACCACTTATAATTTTCACACCTGTAAAACATTTATAATCATCGAAATTCAACCTAATAATCTACAATATCCCCTTTCCCATGCCTAGGATTACTTCTTCATGTCCAGAGATGAAAATATTTTCCCCATGGAGGATAAAAATGATGATAAATCCAAGAGGTAAAATCATCATCTTTTTTCAATAAATATCATTTTTATTTCATTTATTTACATATAAACTCCTCTCATCCTCTAACAAAAAGGATGATAAATATAGTATGTTTGATATACTATAAGTATATCATGTTAATTGAATATATATCATCAAACACATTTCTCTTTCTTTTCACTCTTTTATTATAAAAATTAAATATTCAACATTGAGGTGTCCCTTTACCGACATCATTGGTGATGAACATTAATTTTCCTTTAACAACATCAGAGTCATTAATAAAGCATTTAAATGGTTGATAATTGATTCTAAATTGAAAGTTTGGACACTTTTTACGTTCTGTATGTAACATTTATACATAATAATAAATGAAAAAACAAAATGCATTGGTTGTGATAAAAAATCATAAAAATTATACTAAAAAGATCATCGTTAACTATTATCTAATGATTCACCCACTATTATAAAAAATTTCATTGTATGACCATTTAAACATCTGGATGATTAGTATTAACAAATAACAAAAATGATGGTTATTTATTCATATTTTACCTGAACTTCTATTCATGCATACAGGTGAACAGATCCTGAAAACCATGAAAAAAAATGTTCCAAAATGAAAAAATTAAAATCTATAACTCATCAAAAATACCATAAATTTAATAATAAATGAATAATGAATAATATTCATATATAAAATTTTCTAAATTTATTAATTAATTAAAATACCATGATTATACATGATATTAAATTGAATAAATAAATTGGGAAAAAAGTAATGGGGATTCTCAAACTGATATATTTTTCTATGTGGTTTCTCTTTTATGAAACACATTCTATAAAGAAATGTAATAAATTTAGTTTTATTCATTATTTTATTATATTTTCATTGATACACATGTTCTTTGCACGAATTTATGTCAAATTTTTTTTTCTGGAAGAAAAATTCTTTAAAAAAATATCTTATGCTTCTCAAGATTGTTTCTTCTTCACTTGCGGTTGTAGATTATTATACCAAAATACTATTCCATATTTCATTTGGTAATCCAATTTTGATGAATTAATTATTTCTGAATTGATACCCATTCCAATCCATGGAATAATTTATATTCATGATTGATATTTTATCTATATTTCATGCATGATAAGGTAAATTTTATTATGTGACAGGTGTTCCTAGAATAATATAATTCAATGTAAGTGTTATGATGTGATGAGTGATACTAGAATTATATTGTGAAAAAATTAATTGGATAATATGATGAATCTCATGAGAAAAATTGAAATATGTGTGATCATGAATATAGATTTGTTCACCATTATGTGTCATAGCTGACCACTAGGACATGATGTTTTATTTTTATGCAATGCCTCTTCCCATACATTCATTTAATTATTCCAATCATAGTTATAATCATGATATCATGATGATTATTATTTTCATCTAATGTTTTATTTATTTATTTTCATATCTATCTTCATAACTGTCTATTCACTCACATCATTACTTTATGTATATCCTCAAGTGATTGCATATACTAAAAGAAATTCATAGGCCATTAAGGAGCAAGATAATATGTATTTAAATAAATGTTTATGTTTTGATTTATAAAAGTTGTGAATAGTAATATTTTAACAACAGAACTAATTTTTTTGATTCTTGTGGTGTGAAACTTTTATGTTTTTATATTTTAAATGATGTAATATTAATACAAAAAAATGAATGGTCACCATATTTGGTATCAAAGATTAGTTTAGTTAATTGTGGAATTAGGATTATAAAAATACACTGAAAACCCATAATACGAGAATATGTATTTATATACACAATAGAAGTTTTTTATAAAATTATAAAAATTGGGATCCCAAAATTTAATCCTTTAGGTTAAACTCCACAAGATTATAATTTATTTATTCAAGACATTATTAATTATTTTTTTCATGTAACCATTTCGATTTTAGATAATGGTGTAATTTAAGAGAATGCATGCCAAAATCCATGTAAGCAACAATATTGTGATTTCTTGATAACCGTCCCCAGTACTTTGAGATGTGGAGTTCGTTATTTCATTTATATTATTATAAAACTATATTAGGTTATAAACATTAACTTGAATATTGTGGAACATCTACCATTACCTAAAAGGAAGAAACTAGTTATCAATTTTTCTACTATAATGACCACCGACGTATAGTGGAT
The DNA here is from genome assembly GCA_963277665.1 of Viscum album. Classification (NCBI taxonomy): domain Eukaryota; kingdom Viridiplantae; phylum Streptophyta; class Magnoliopsida; order Santalales; family Viscaceae; genus Viscum; species Viscum album. Next base: position 1,614,057,114 of record OY728137.1, on the reverse strand, counting down.
CTTCCAATCCACTAGTTGTAGAAAATTAGGTCAACTAAATTGTCCATACCTTTTCTGGTCATCGCTATTTTGAGATGGAGAAGTCGAATCTAGGGGTTTATCATCCAGATAGAGAGTTCAACCAATGGATTATCATGATTAAGAACCTAAAGATAATTGACAAATATGATGTTATGTAGTGGGATTACATTGATATAATGTTTCATAATAATTATTTCCATCAAAAAATTCATACAGAGATGTATAGAGAAATTGAAGAGGTGATGAAAAAGAATCGAGAATATATTACTACCTATGAAGAATATTTCACAAGGTTTTTAAATAATACCTTCTATTTTCATATCAACATTTATGGAAAAAAATTATAGATTCATTTGTGGATTAAACCACACCTTCAAAAGGCAGTATAAATTCAAAACATCAAGAGTTTTGATGATGTTGTTACATCTTATTTCAAAGTGATGATAGAGATTGATGAATAGTCCCATGGATATGGTCATAAAAATGAATAAAATATTTTCACGAAAAATGATATATTGAGAAAGGTGTAACGACCACTCAGTCACACAGATGTCAAAAATGTTGGGAGAAGCATCATGGGAACTGCCTCAAATTGGATGAGGAAATGATTCATGATTGGGAGAGAAGGCCACCTTGATCATGAATTTCAAAAATAAATGAAGAAAGATAATAATGTTGAAGAGTAAATGAGTACACCATCCTTGGTAAAATGAAATAAATATAGGGAGAAGGAAAACAGTGAAATATAGTGCATTAAACCTATGTCTTTAAGGGTAATCAACATCAACAACCACAAATTCAAATGGAGAAAGAAAAGGCTGATGACATAACTATTGATGAAGTGGAGGACAATAATGATGTTGTACAAGGTACACAACTTATTCAATCAGGAATGGAAAAAAATATTTTTTGATTAAATTTAAGTGCCTTCCATAATAACATGAATGTTTTCTATAACTACGAAATCAAAGTCCCAAAAACATTGAGAATGGATATTAAAAAAAACTATTATTTCAATTATTGGATACCATATGATAGAATATTATACTATTTGTGTATGTGGGAATATTATTTTATAAAATATTGTATCACTTCCCTTGGTGTAATTTGAGGCTATAATGGGAATAGGCTGACTCATGTAATAAAGTGAACATATAAATTTTTTCGAAATGGAATACACTTTTTATATTCTTAAACCATCCAATGCTCCAATAAAAATGAATTAAAGATCAAGAATCTCTTTTAGAAAATCCTTCCACATTGTGGTTGTTGATAACATGCGATGAAGCATACATTCATCTATGGTTTGAGTTAAATTAAGGTACCTTCAAAGGGGATATATCCAATACGTGGGAATACAATGATTTATTTCCTCAACAGATTCTACGAGTTCCAAATAATCATGAGGTAGATTTATCATTAGGACACATTCTCAGAGGTAAATGTATCTTAATGTGTCCCTATAGGATTGATCCTATTGAATTAGAGAAGTAAATATGGTATCTACAAGAGTATTTGAACCGAGGGTTTGTACTTCCTTGTACACAAACATGGGATGTTCTAGTACTCTTTTTCAATAAGAAGAATTTATCAATACAGCTATGTAACGATTATTTAGAAGAAAACATGATAACTATAATGGACTTGTTTCCTCTTCCAATGAGTGATGACTTCTTCAATTAGTATCAAGTAGCTCTGTACATCTTAGAGGTAGATCTTCATTCTGGATATCATTCACTAATGGTTAGTTAATATGATATCTAGAATACTTCATTTCTATAGAAAGAATAGGAACTATGAGTTTTTAGTGATTCACTTAGAACATACTAATTTACCTATAGTATGCCTGAATTTTATTAATGGATTCTATATACATTACCTCAACAAATTTTTGGTAGTGTTTATCGAGGATATTATTATCTACTCCAAGATCACAGAGGAAGTTGATTAACATATAAAGATTTTGTTGGACTCATTACGGAAGGATAAGTTATCTTCAATGTTTAGTAGAGAGACTTTTGGATTTAGAAAGTTACATTCATGGGACATGTGATCACAATTGACTGAATATATGTTGACCCTAAAAAACAATGGCTATTGATGAATGTCCTAGACCCTCTTTTGTCACAAAAATCCAATTTTTTATAGATTATATGAGTAATACAAATGTTTCATGATAAAGTTTTAATGATTTTATAAACCAATGACTATTTTAGAAAAGAAATAGGTAAAGGATGTCTGGAAAAATGAACCTGAGGAAATCACCAATGTGATAATACGAAAGCAAATCACTACACTTATACAGATTTTACTGAAAGGTGACACAATTATTATGATATATAGTGATGCTACAATTAAAGGGTTGGGTTTTGTACATTTGAAAAAATTATTAGTAGGATGAATATACCTCTTGACAGTTGAATAACCATGAGGAGAACTACCATATGCCTAAAATAGAGCTATAAGCTATGATTTCTTAATTGAAAATATGGAAATACTACATCTATGATCAGATGTCTGAAAAATATAGAAATACAATGTTATTAAAGAATATATTTAATGAAAATAACATCATCAAGCATCAAAGGAGATGGTTAGATATAATAAAATAAAAGGATTTTTTTATTAATAATATTCCTAAAATAGAAATCAAGGTAGATGATGATCTTAGAAGAAAATAACATGCTACTCTATCTATGTTGTAAATTGAAAATGACCCTATATACATGAATATTAAACGGTATGATTTGTAAATTAAAATGGAATGGAGTTCATAATTACATTAGGATCTTATTTAACAAAAATCAATCCACATGAAAAATAAGGAGGCACAATGGAATGATTCATAGTTATAAAATAATGTGAATGCAGAAAATGAAGGGAAAAAATAGTTCCATATTAATGATGATGATGTGATTTAGTTTTGATGACGATTTGTGTTCCTTCATTACCATGGATAAAGAAGGAGCAATTATATAATATACATAACTCAATATTCCTTATCCATCCTTGGACTTCCATTATGCACTGTGATATTCATGAACACTTCAGTTGAGACAACATGGATTATGATATTTATGACTATGTCTCAAGGTTCATGATACATTAGAATGTTAATACAGAGTGAATAATGACCAATGGGATGGTGAAAACATTGTGTATATGAATATAGAATTGTGAATATGTCACTATAGACTTTGTTATTTGACACCTGACGAAATCTACATGAAAGACTCAAATATGGGTTGTGGTGTACCTACTCACCAAGAATTCCATCTTTATCTATATTCAAGAAGATATGATAAATGACTATCATTCTATGATTTTTTTGATGTATCTGGTGATAGTGAATGGAGATTCACTATTTATTGTATTTCATCGTGATCCTATATTTAATAATAAATTCTAGAGGAGTCATCAACATGATTTGTGTATAAAACTAAATTTCATCATGAACTATCACCCTCAAGTATATGGCACATATGAAAGGAAAATATAGAATCTCACAAGTTATCTAGAAGACTTCTCTTTATAATTCAAATAATGATTGTCTCAACATCTCCCATTAGTGTATTTCTCACAAACAATAGCTTCAACTCGATTATTCAAATATCTCTACATGAATTTCACTATAGATGGTGATATACAACAAAAACCTATTGGGATGAATTTGGTGTATGAAATATACTAATTCTTGATCTATGGAATGATATGATTTAAAATTTTCAACAAATAAAAAATATAAACTCTTTCAATGTTTTAGAAAGAGAAATTTTGACTACTGTCGAAGAGATATAGAGTTTGTTGTTGTAAGAAAATTGTTACTTTGAATATCCCCAGGAAAGAGATCCATGATATTTGGATGCAACGGGAAGCTAATCCCAATGTACATTAGAGCCTTTGAGATCCTAGATCACATAGGAGTCGTGGCCTACCTGTTAGAACATAAACTAAACATGCATCAGGTTTACAATGTTTTATATATATACCAGTTTTAGAAGTACATATTATATCCCTAATAGATACTGAACTCATAGGTTTTATTGTTTGAATATGATATATCATATCAGGAGAATCCAGTAAAGATTATAGACTGATGAGATAATGTTCTAGGAAATAATACAACCCATCTTTTCATCTGTTATGTATGAACCATATCTATAAAGAGGAAAGATGGTAAGCATAAGAGCTGATGAATGAAATGTCCCCTCCCATATTTATGTAAAACAACATTTTGAGGGAGAAATTTCAAAATATGGGAATAAAGTAAAAAACAAAACATCAATCAATGAAATTTATACCTTATTATTGTAATTTCATATAGTATAAACTTTATAAATAACATATATACAATAATAAAATCTTTATAAATGAATAATTAATAAAATAAGAAGTATTTGATTATGTTATGGAACCTATACTGATGAAATAATATCACGACTTTAGAAATAGTAACATGAACCTTATGAATAGTAAACCATAAAATGAATAGTAACAATATACATGAATTTATAAATAAAATATTAGTGTATTGAATGTGAAAATATGATATAATTATATCATAGTGTAGGTATGTAAATATTTTAAAAATTATTTATTATTTGTTGACATTTTTTTTATTCATTAATATTTAATTCCAATTTTATGATTAATTTATTAACATAATAAAAATATAAATTTATTAAATTTATTTATAAATATATATTTTGAGGTCATATGATTTTGAGACAATTTTATGAAACCAGATGTAAATTTTTATCTTGTTAAAAAGTAGTTATATTTTTAAAAAATAACATTTCTTAGTAAATGGTCATACTATTTGAAAATTAAATTAATTGTACTTAAAAATTAATTTCATAAAATGGATATCCTTTTTTAATTCAACAGATGGATAAATTTTCAAGTTATATTTATAATATATTTCTAAAAATACATTAATTTTTTTATAAATAGTTAAATACATAAATTTAATTTATATATTCATTATAAGTAAAATAATCTATCCCACGACTAATGGAAAATTTAAGTACTATTTATAATAAATAATATGATATATTTACTATATTTACTCTCATGAATCTACACTATTTCATATCATCATAGAAAGAATAATCTAATAAATTACAGAGAGATAAAACACACCACACTCCCACTATAATAACCATCCTCACCCCCTAGTCTCCTCACACCACTCACAATATGATCCATTTTTAATTTCTTGGCAATATTATTACCCATTACCTCCCCCATGTCCATCACCTCATTATATCAAAACATGACCAAATTGTTTTCGCTATGGTGGTTCTCAAAGAGTATAAATTCAGAAGGTAAAATGCACTTCTTTTGTAATTTAATTTTATTTTTTTTCATTTCTATTTTTCTCCTCACATAACATTACATTATAAAAAAGGGATGAAATCCCCAGTATGTTATATATAATTTAATGTTATCATGTTATTTGAATATGAATCTTTAAACTCATTTTTGCATTTCTAATATTCTAAAAATATGTTTCTTTCATGTGATGTGTTTGTTTACCGATATCACCAGTGATGCACATTCATATTACATTAAATACATGATGTTCAGCAATAAAACCCTTAAATTGTTTAATAATGATAAAAAAAATTTATTTTATGACCCTTTTTATGTTTTATATGTAATATTTAATCAAAATGCTAAATGATAAAACAAAACCGATTTTTTGTGATTAAAAACTGACAAAAATTCACTAAAACGATGGTCATTAAAAATAATCAAATTATTCCTCAACATACCACATGAAAAATTTAATTATAAGATCATTTAAAATTATATAAAATCATTAATAAGTAATAATAACAATTTTGGATATTTTTCTTCATTTTATTGATATTTTATTCATATGTACAGGTGAACTCATAGGAAAAACCCTGAAAAAGAATGCTCTCGAATGATTAAATTAAACTCTATTAGTCATTAAATATGGAATGAATGAAATTAATAAAACTATAATGAATATTATTAATGTGTGAAGTGATTTTTATTTGATAATAAATGAATCTGATGTTATTATATAAGATATTATAGTGAATAAAGAATTAATGCATAAGGTAAAGTGAATTATCAAACCCAAATATCCATTCGTGGGTTTCCCACATTCACCACATTTTCTATATGAAAATTAATAAATATCATTTATTCATAATTATATTATTTTTTATGGGATATTCATGTTTCTTATATAAGTTTACGATAATCACAATGATTTTAAATTGAACTATTATTTCCAAATAGCACACATTTTACTTCATGAGATCATTTCTTCTACACTCATGGTTGGAGATTCATAAACAAAGTATTTTATTACCTCTAAAATTTTGGAACCCAATGTCTATGATTTTATTCTTTTTGAATTTAAACCATTTCCTTTCGATTGTTTATTTGATTTCCAAAATTGATATACTTTATATGTGAGATGCATGATAATTTTAATTTTATAACATGATGTGTGGTCACGAAATTATATTCCACAATCTAAATTTTATGATATGATATGATTGAAAAAATAATATAGATCTTAAATTAATAGGAAACTTTTTTCAATCTAATGATAAGAATTGTTGTACGTGTTAACTTGATTCTAGACTTTTACACAACTATGTGTTGTAGTCGACCACTGTGACATAATATTTCATTTTTATAAATTTCCACATTTGATACCTTTATAAAATGTTTCCTATTATGTTTATATAATTGATTTCATTATTATTATTATTCTCATTCAATTTTATATTAATTAATGTTCATATGAATCCTATTACAATGATTTTAGATCACCCTTTTTATTGATGTATATACTTAGGTGATTTACTCATAGTATGGAGAAATGAAGGACCATTATGATTTAAGAGAAGAAGGAATTATATACATGTTTATTTTTTATTTTTTACATGTTGTGTATAATCATAATATTCCCAAGACACTAAATCATTGGGTAATGGTTATGTAACTCTTTTATGGTGTTCATCATTAAAATGATGTAATAGTATTGTAAGAAAAACAAGGGTCTCTATAAGAAGATTATGTTCTTAGATATTGGGTCAAACCCCATGTCATTCCAAAGATACCTCTGTGACCTAGATCATCTAGTTCAAGGTGGGGTGGGTGAAGGTCATGTATTATTCTCCATTCACAATAGAATGAAATCAACATCTATTTCTGCCAAAAAAAATTGTATTTTATCACCCTTGGATTAATCCCATATCCAGTCTTGTGGGTGATATCACATTTACACATCCCCAATCCCAAAGGTTTTTTTTCATATGAGTCAACATATAATACTATCAAGGATATGAAATGGGTGAGGGGACGTGAACATCCAATTCCATTTTTCTTATCCCATCACCCAATCCACATCCACCGATAGAGAAATAGATGTGTGTTGTTTTCAATTTCATAAAAATTAATTTTATTCACACATTTATGAATATCTAATTTATACTCAAGCGTTCATATTGTTATGTCGCAATTATTAATGTCACACAATAAGATGAATATTTTGTAGAGAAAACTATTTCAGATCGCCCTCTATCATTCTTCCACAGATTACCCATGCTCATGGGTCATCAAGGTCATGTTTCAAAACATAGAGAAATGAATATCATGTAGTTTCATAGATCATATCGTCCCTATGGTTTCTCACATTGAGAATGACTATCATCGTGTTAGATGTTTGCTAATATTATGACACCCACTTTATTATAGAATCTTATTGTCATAATTCCATGGTAAATTACCATTTGAATGTAGGCCTCATACCTATTATAATCACCAACTCATCATACAAATGGTCTTAATTAAATATGTAATACCCAATCAATATATGAAATCTTCAATAAGTAAAATTCTTAAATCCATCATTTTCCCTACTAAAATATATACCCCATCCAATCATTGTCATACTCTTGAAAGTTAGTCACGAATTACTACCCTTATTAAAAATGTCATCCTAGACTATAATAATCCATAAAATATATCCTTTTGGTCACATAAATAATATAATCCCTAAACATATCATTATACTCATCCATGGGAATCCTCCTCTATTGAAAACATCATAAAGGACAAAATTTTATTATAAGACATGGAACCACTCATATACCATTTAAAAATGGAATCAATTTCAAAATTATATCCCATCTTAATCCTCTGAAAAGGATTTAAATCCCGTGATGAAAAACCATAGGGCCTCTATAGGCATGGTTCAAACTAACAAACTTCTGTAGTTTTTCAATCCCATTCAAATGGGTTATATAGATATCCTACTTGGTGTTCATCCCATGTACCCCAAATCAAACACATTTTCTTTACACCGCATTAATCATCGAGTATTACTTAAGATTTAAATCTTTATACCCTCCATGTTCGATGGTCCACCTAGACATATGTATGTCACTAATTATTGATATGGTTCCATTCTCTTAGATTTACTATCAAACTGATGTTAAACATCATGGGTTTTCCTAATCACATGTACATAAAAGATTTATGCATCATGTTATTTGGCACTAAAAAATACGGGGATTTAGTCAATTCACAAGGATATATATGAAACCTATCTATTGTTATGATCCAAAAATCAAGACAAGTCCTATATCACTAAATTATGTAACACTCTTGAGCACGTAACTATTTGGAAAAAAAAATAATCATATAAATAATGGATAAATAATATCTATTCATTAAATAATGGAATACCGTCGATGGAGGCCCTACGATACATAATGATACCTCCATTAATGGTGAATATAAGATGAAAAAATATTGTTTTAAACTACATACATGATAATATATTTTTTTTAATTTGAGGGTGGTCAATTTCATATATGGAAAATAAATAAGTATTCATGTGAATTACATTTATGTATAAGAGTTTCCCAAAGTAGGAAATAAATCCCCAAAAATTAGTGTGATGAGCCTGATCTCACATCCTCTCAACCATTGAGAGTTCTTATGAACCATTGGTAAAACCTCCCAACGAGGGCCTGCATTTTGAAAGAAGAGCAATCATTGATACAAAATCTTTGAATTTTTAATGTTCGACAATAAACCCTATTGTAAGCTATTCATAAAATGGGAACCTTTCATGGATGATTTTGAAGAATTGATCATTTTGTAATAGATTGTTCAATGATCCACACATTCTGTCTGAATCAATTTTACATTCAGAATGAGATAATGTAAATGAATTATTATCTCATCCATCATTCAATAAATTATTCCTCCCACCATATGTTATATGAACATCTTCAACAAGAGTTGGATGTTTATCAATAGCTACTGAAAAATAATATTTCCCAATAGGTGTATGATATTGGAACTTTCTATCATTCCATATATGATTGTTAATTCCATCGTAGACTATATTCTGGTTGACTTTAACAATATTCAAATTTTCAAAAACAACTTATCATAAAATTTTTCTATGAACATAGAAATAAGTAACCATACCTTTAATACTAATTAAAAAGTAAAAGTAAGGATCAGTTTACATCTATATGGTGGAGGGGTTAATCAATGACATCTATTCCTTTTTTGTTGACATTATTCTATGTTAACCATAACCAACTATTTAAATACAATCGCATTAATAAAAACAAATTATTCATTGATCCACAAAAACATATGAATTTTAATGGTTCACTACTCAATAATAGTAGCTAGTCTATGGTATGGTATCTATTAAAACAAATAACACATAATCAACATCCATTAATTAGATAAAACATGTAATAAATACTAATACAATTGTTTATTTCTATGATGAAGACAAAAATCCATGTTTTTCTTCTATCATTAATGATTTAAAATTTTTTTTTGTGAATAGTTAAGAAACAATCAAAAGTTGTTTTTAAACAAGTCTCTCACCTTATTAAATATAATCTTCAGTTGTATTATAATAAAAAAACAATTCATAACTTTTTTCATTGTAGAAGATAGAAAAGAACTCTTCATTATTAATAAAAAAACATTGTCTAACTTATCAATCTTATTCCCTATTAATATTCATCCATCTTGTAAATAGATTATGAAAAATTACACAAGTCAATATTCTAAACCACTTTAATATTTCTCCAGATATATAAGTCCTAATAAACCTTATTATCCAAAAATATCATTCACTTATCATCATTAATCTTATGTTCAAAAAACATCCATATAAAAACTGTATTGATAGACCTATTCCATCTATAGAAAACATTTTCACTCTTACACTCTCTCCACAAATGATTGATTTTTCTACCTCAAACAAATATATAATTTACTTCCTTTTACTAATAGGAGATCTAAAAGTGGAATGGGTGGTAATTTTAAAATAATATCATTCTCAAATAAATTAAAAAAATGACTTTCACGTTGAATTTGAATTTTTTTACCATTTTAGTCATCCAAACCATTATGTATTCTTATAAAATCATTATATATATTCTAAAAATAATCTTCTTCTTCAAACATAATAAATTTTATTCAGTTTGATTCAATTTTCTTTCAAATACAGTCTCCATTATAATGAAAAATATGGCCTCAAAGAGTTGATTCTCCCACTTGATAATATATATAATAATAGAAAAAATAAAATTAGGATGCTCTATACAGTGTGAAATACATTAAACTATTAATGATGAACCAATATTAAAATTTTATATTGATTCTTACAACACAAATAATTTTAAAAAAAATCATGATAAATATATTTTTTCAAAATTGAAAAAAATCATTAGATTTGGGATATAATGTCTAATGAAGATATTATTTTGATGATATATCAGTGTCATAATATGTAAAATTTATATTTCTCTAATACCATTCACTGTATTTACATCACTTCATTTCCAATGGCTCATTACAGACTTGATTATAAAAAAATAGATAATATTTTACTCTTCACCCAATGAAAAAAATATATCTTCTTCTTCTAAACCATTTATGAAAAAAAATAATTAATGAAAAACATTTAATAATTTTTTTAACGCCATTAGTTTGATCTATCCCTAATTTCATATTAAGTATCAGTCTATGAAACTCATTTCAGTTAATAGTCTATAAATTTATGAAATTATTAACCATTACTACATAAATTTTATACAATTTTATTCAACACAATGTGTGATGGATAGTGATAGTATTACACTGTTGGATTAATGGAACACCATATCTGTTGGACATGTTTCTACAATATCTTCTTTCTTCCATTACATCTAACTGATGACTGATACTCTGAATTTTTTTAATATTTGAATCATAATATATGATGAACCAAAAAATATATTATATAAGTTGATCAACACATATGAGAAACATCAATCATTACATGCATTTTTCCTTCATTCAAAAACAACATTATTCATCATGACATATTGATTACTTTTAAAGACATTAGGATTGTCATAACATCACCCAAATTGTTGTAAAAAACACATAATATCCTTTTTTCATTCATTATGATTTCATCATAACTATATTAGTTTTCACATGATATTTAAAAAATAATCAACAATATGAAGCATTAAATTATAGTAGTTATATTTTTAAACATGTATATGTTTCATTATTGAAATCAAAACCGTTATTAGGGGCTCAATGAGGGTTTGAAAAATTACGTAACCCATAAAATTACATTATAATTGAAAAACAAAAGCAACAGATATTCTTACCATGTATGTTTCTGATTTACAAAATATGATACTCCATTCATCGAATCACTAGATCTTACAATTCCAATTGATATTTCATATTGATAAATAAAATTAAAAACAAACATGATTTAGAATCTAGATAACACTTCCATCCCACCGGGTCCAACCATAATAATATTAATCTATTATAATATAAAAAACATTATATATTTATTTCTATGATTTCATTATGTAAGAGGAATATTTTGTATGATTCTCACTTCCATCAATTAACATACAAAACAATCGATCATATGTATTAGAGCATACAACCTCATGAATAGAAGTAATTAATTTTCCATGAGAAAATATCTACTCTATATTTAATGATGGAATTAGATTTTTATATGATATTTATAATATTATTATACATATTTAAATATCATATATTATATTACTTCTCAATTTCTCGTCCAAACAGGATATGATAATGTTGTTCATGTTTATAGTTGACTACCTCCTGCATGTATTAGTGTGAAATGGTTTTAATTTTTTACATGAATGGTATCATTAATGTATATGATTAATATATATTCCATAAATTAAATATTAATAATTTATATTCATAATTTTTTAATTATTTTCTATTATTAAGGAATATGGGAACAATGTTCTACCATACATATGACCAACTGTCTCCATGAAAAATGTCTTCCATTTTATATCCTTATCATTAATATATTACTAATATATATATATATTGTATTTATATGAAATATAATTATATTTAAATTTTTAAACCACTATCAGAATAAAACGGCCAAATTAAAAAACAAAAATATATATGAGAAATGAAGAAACAATAAAAAATAATTATTTTTACAATGATTTGTTATAAAGATTTCATAATATATTCTAAGAAAATCATTAATTATTTTAAATTTATGATTACAGGTTTTTAATAAATTTATACTAACAAAGTATGTAAGAACCCTTTTTCGGCTACAGAGGACTTTGAAATATTCTTGATGTTATTCCAGAGCAGTGACCTCATACGGTGTGCGATTCTGAGCCCCAGAGTGGCTGGAATAAAATATTCAGTGCGTTCAAACCAGGCGTGCCAAATAAACATGATAACTCCTAAACGGTAATCTGGATCAGATAACGGAGTGTACGGATGGGTCCGTAATGAGATCTTTACCCTATGAACGACATAAAACATGTCGGGGTAGGACGTTTGGACCCCTCGCTCGCTATCGGAGCGTGGAACAGATAAATTAAATAATTAATTTATTCTTTTAACGGCTTAACACAGGTTAGTCATAAACGGTGGCTTGGATTGGAAAACTGAGGGCACTGTTGAGTTCAGAGCATGTTGTTTACCCTAGGAGGGGTGTATGTTTTGCGTGCGTGACTTGTCCGTGAAAAATGGCCCTAGGGGCGTTTTCGTAATTTAGCGGCCCCAGTCGTTAATTTTTATAACATTTGAACGGGTCCTCAAATTAAAATTCTAGGACCACCGTTGTGCTCAGAGCGTCGTGTTTACCCCAGGGCACCCTTCATTTTGTCTACGTCTGGAGCGGAGTCGGGGGCTTGCCTGGCGGGGGGTTTAAGTGTTTTCTACTTAAACACACCCCCTCCCCCTTCTTCTTCTTCTTCTTCTTCTTCTTCTTCCTCAAACCCTACCCTCTCCTCCATCTCCAGTGAGGAAGCTCCGGCGAGAAGATCTCCGGCAGGGCGCAGCGGTTCTGACGGTGTGCACACGAAGCGTCGGGCTATGCCCTTTGAGGTAATGGTTTATCGTTTTCATTTTCAATTTTCCTCAATCTTTGAGCCCAATTTATAATGTCGAATTGTTGTACGATCATCGATCGAAGACCACATATGCGTAGTATATGTACTAAGGTTTCCAAATCTATTCTCAGATCAAAAATCCGAGTCCCCGGGTTCCCGGGGCAGCCCCAGGTAGTTCCGGCCGAATTCCTGGTTTTCCAGCGGTTCTAGGCGGCGGATGGTGGTTTCGGGACGGCGTCGCGGCGTTCTGGCACAACGGCGTGGCAGTGGGTGCGGCAGAAGGGTGGATGGCCACCCGACCAGCTGGGTGGCAACTCACCGGTGCAGGATGGCGAAGACGGACCGACCGAGGGCGCAAGCGAGGGTGCAACCGGGGCCGCAGGTGCGCGACCCCGTGGGGAGACCAGGACCCGCCATTGGTGGGTCTTCGTGGAAAAGGTGGGGACCGGCCATGTTGGTCGGTCGGTGGAGGAGGCGCCCATGCGCCGCGCGGGCGAGGTGGCCTCGCGGGAAAGGGCGGGTCGCGGTGCGGTGGCCCACGGGGTCGGTCGGGCAAGGCCCAGCAGCTGGGCCGCGGCTCAGCGGGCCCGCCGGAGCAGGCCGGCCGGAGCGGGCCGGTCCGGCCCAGGGGTAAACCCCCTTAAAAATTTGGATGCCCGTAAATTTTTCTACGGGTGTCTGTTTTGTGCGCCGTCTACGGCGGCGCAGACTTGACTCAGAGGAGGACATTTTGAGAAGGTTTAGAGAATTTTTAATTCCCGAAATGAGGGGCCTCGGAGGCACGATGCGTCTTTAAGAGAATTGTCGTATTTTCAGGGGAACTTGTTTTGGACGGCTTGGACATGTCCGACGTACGATTTAAGTGCCTTTAGTGGCGTTGGGTCAGGAATTGAAGCCGGAGTTGAGGCATGGGCCCCATGTCCCGTCTTTGAGCTGCGAGTAGCATTTAGCAACTTTCTCACCAGGCGTTCGTTCGGGGCGTGAGAACAGTAGATTCTAGATGTTTTTTCAAGGGGATTGAAATTGTGAAATCCGCCCGCTCTAATTCAGCATGATGGTGTGGGGCCCATGAGGGCCATTTGGACATCCATGGTTATTTTCCATCTTTATCACCGGTGACCATTTTGGACAAGTATATAGTCCATCATGTGTGATTTTTCGAGAGGATAACAACGGTGCGATCCTTTTGTTGTGATTTGGGACCGGGTTACGGGTCCCATGAAGCACCGACGGTGTACGGTGTGTCAGAATGTATCTTTTTCTCTGGATATCTGTTGCACTCAAGTAAGCAGTGAATTTGACATGCTTTTCTGAGAGCATTGCGATGGCGTAGTTTTCCCGACCTTTTTCAAGGATGTGGTTTGGGTCTCACCTGACCTGGTTATGGTGAATAGTACCTTTTTCACTGGTTGACCATTTCGGGCGAGTAAGTAGTCTATCTCACATTTTTTTTCGCGTGGGATTACAACAGAGTAATCTCTTTAGGCGAGCGGATCCTCATATGCGATATTATTTAATGTGGAATGTGAAGGTTCCCCAGTGGGGGTCCTTCCTGTGGGATTTGCAGAAAAACCTTGGCGTGTGATTCTATTCACTCCCATGTGAGTGATGTAAATGCTTGAAGAGATGTGGTTGGTTGTGCCTCAGCCGTTGAGGTGGCAGGTTGGAGTTGTTACGTTACGCCTTTGCATTGACGTTGGGTGCTGGGTGCACGTTATCCTTTGGACTGGAGACCGGGTATACTCTGGGAGTATACGGGAGAGGTGGGAGGTACATGTGGATGTTGTATAGAAGAACGTTTTTGAGCTTGGTTAGGGTTGACTTGGGGCCAAAAGTCATGTGATCCCCACGTGCATGTTGTGTTCTGCTTTGCGTACATTGACCTCTCGTGACATAGAGGGTCCCTCTGTGCTCGTTTGTCTGACCGGAATGATGGAGTATTCCCATGGCACTGTGCTCGTTTGTTTGACCAGCAGGGTTGAGTGGTCTCCCCTAGTTTCTTTCTCGATGGATTGGCCGGTAGCGATGCTAGCGACACCCAGTGATGGAACATGCATTGACCATCTTTTCGGTGAGTTGTTCTGGAGTTGGGTGGTTGCGCGGTACCCACTCAGTGCTTGGTTGGCTAGTGTTATACCATCCAGTAGGGATGGACAGAGCAGTTCTGGGTTTACCCTCTAGCGGGGCTGGGCAGTGGGTTGCTCATTGACTTCTCAGGGTTTACCCTCTAGTAAGGACTAGGCAATGGGTCACCCGACAACTCTTTAGGGTCTACCCTCTAACAGGGCTGGGTAGTGGGTCGCTCGTTATCCTGATTCAGGTCTACCCTCCTACAGGGCTGGGCAGTGGGTCTCCTGTCATCTTATTCCGGGTCTACCCTCCAGCAGAGACTGGGCAGTGGGTCACCCGATGACTCTTGTGGGTCTACCCTCCAGCAGGGCTGGGCAATGGGTCACACGTCGTATTGTTCCAGGTATACCCTCCAGAAGAGCTGGGCAGTGGGTCGCCTATTGACTTATTCCAGGATTACCCTCCAGAAGGTCTAGGTAGTGGGTCACCTGATGATGTATTTGGGTGTACCCTCCAACAGGGCTGGGCAGTGGGTCACCCAATATCTTATTATATTTTACCCTCCAGCAGGTCTGGGCACTGGGTCACTAGATATATTATTATGGTTTACCATCTAGTAGGGATGGGAAATGGGTCACCCAATATCTTATTATGGTTTACCCTCCAGCAGGGCTGGGAAGTGGGTCACCCGTTGACAAATAAGACTTACCCCTTTCTACTAGGCTAGTCTGTGGCGTTTCTCTATGGCTACTAGAGCGGGACCCTTGGTTGTACGGGTTAGTTTTGTGATGGATTAAATTTGAGAAGACCTCTCGACTGCAGGGCATTGACGAGGTTTGGTTTGAATTTCCCTTGAACTCTCAAGTATGAGGGGAGCTTTCCCCACTGAGACACATCCTTGTGATGCGACCTAAAACCGTGCATGTGAGTCAGTGCCTCCCAAAGAAGATAGTGTCAAGATGTAGTGACTGAGCTCTTGACATGTAGTTCGGGGAAGAATTGTGGGGGTCTAGGCATTGATGGTGTTTACTTCTGGTAATGTGGGATACACACTTTCTTAGGCTGAGCTACAGGATGGAGATCCCCTTACGATCTTGTTTGAGCTTCTTGTTTGAGCATATGGTTATGTATATACCTTGTTCTGGTACCCACTTCATGGGTTTTGGATTAATCTCCTTCTAAGAGAGGAGAAGACACGCGGGGTATGCCACGTGCTTTCCGAGTCTAGCTTCTTGTGGTTGGACAAGTCTACTCTCCTGGTATAGGTAGTGAAGACTCGACGAAAAGTTCATCTTCCCACCGTTTCCAGCTCCTTGTGTCTGGACGAGTCTGCCTTGTTTACTCTTGTTGGGTTGAGCTGGACTCTTTACTGTTGTACTCCTTACATCACTCTTGGTTGAACTCCTTTACTTTTACTAATCGATCTACCGGTCACCCTTCGGTACCTCCTTTGTTGCTCCCTCGAGCCTCCGGGGTATCCTACTAAGTATTTTTTATACTCACCCCTACTTGGGCTTTGCCCGCACATGGTGTGCCCTTGCAGACGACTGAGAGATGGTCGTGACATCAGAAGAGCTTAATAGTTCAGGAGCTTTGACCGTGTGTAGTGGTCGGAGTCGGGATCCCGATGCTTGACCCTTCCAGCTGTTTCTTTTGTCTACCTGTTGCGGGGTTCTTCCACTTTTACTGGATGGGCACGTGTTTTTCCCCTTTTCTATTCAGTTTACCTCAGTATTTTCTTGTACTGTTTAGAGGTAGATTCACTATTGTGGTTTATATATAGCAGTTTCCCTGTTCTTTACATGTCATTACATTTACTCTGCACTTTTTCATTGAGTGTGTTGCGTGTGTGGGTGTACAGGTACTCAGGAAAAGGCCTCCCCGAGTATTTTAGCCTTCGGCGCTTGTCTCCAGCCCTAGGCCTATGGAGGTGGGCTTGGGGTAGTTGTGACTCGAGCTCGGGCAGGGTCGGGTCGTGAAAAAGTGGTATCAGAGGAGGGTCATTCTTTAGGACGTTGTTCGGACGTCCCTAAAAAGGAATTGGTTGGGATTTAGGGCAATAGTGTTAACGTGTATCGAGAGTGGATTTTAGGCCAAGGAATCCTGTGATGGTGCGGCGACCGACGTATCAATTCACCAGGACCCTGATAACCCGCTTGTCGACTCGGAATGATGAGACACTTCTTTCAGGGGAAATTGGTTCGTACGTCACATAGGATTGAGTCTTTGTCTGTCCTTCTTGAGTCAGCACCCCATTGTTGTTACTGTTATATAAATATATTCTCATCTGACTGCGGAACTCCTTGATAATATTCAGGATGTCTCCGCGAATACAGCCATCCGGGATACCATCTTTGGTTCATGATGATGATCCTATGAGCTATGTGGCCTCAGTCCAGGACCCATCATGCAAGCCCCTTTCTCAGGGTGGGCCGGTAGCAGCACCCCCACCTGTTGAGAAGAGGACAGCTTCAGCAGAGTAGGCTGAGCTTGAGAGCAGGTTGAGCGCGCTCCGAGAGTTCCAGCGGCAGGGACCGCTAAGGTTCAGTGGTGAGACAAACCCTCGGGCAGCATAGGTTTGGCTCGAGATAGTGGTTCGCCTTTTCAGGCTTTTGCAGATTCCAACAGATCTTATGGTGGCTTTGGCCGCCAACCTTTTCCACAGAGCATCTTGGCACTGGTGTAGTCTGGTGACTCAGCTTCTTGACTAGTCGTCACTTTCGTGGGGTGAATTTTAGTTTTTGTTGAATGAGGAGTTTTTCCCCTCCTTATTGTGCTTCGTTCGGATTCAGGAGCTCCTTCATTTTCAGCAGGGAGGGATGACGATGTCCGAGTACGCAGATAGTTTCGCAGACCATGCACGCTTTTACCCGGGCATGGTCATCAATGATAACCTCCGAGCATGGAAGTTTGAGCAGGGTCTCCACTGTCATAGTACCCTTGGGAATTTCCACATATGACGGGGTGCTAGAGCAGGCGCTGGTGACCGAGAGATCCCTGTCACGTTCTGGAGTTGGTGGTGGTATCAGGCACGTTGGAGCTGAGACGTCTGTCGTAGCTAGCTGGTGTCGGCAAGCAGAACCTCGACGGTTGTTTCCTAACAACCTGACTCAGGGGCCTGATCATACACCACAGTGGCATTGGAGGGCACCATTGATCCCGAATAGATTTGGTGCTATTCTTGTGATGGACAAGGTCATATGGCATGGGACTACCCAACCAGGCATACGGAGAGCTCCGGGAAGGCATCAGGTGCACCACCTCAACAGAGGCAGCGCCGTGATCAGAGTAGTGCCCAGAGAGGTGGTGCTAGTAGGGGAGAAGGAGGAGCTGGAAGCGGAGGACAACCCTACAAGGTCTTCCCATCACCACTAGGCAGTCCACGTCAGGATCTGGGAGCCGACAGTTGGGATCACGGACAGCTGCAAGCTTTGGATGTCCATGATCCTGAAAATGATGAGGTGATAAGAGGGACACTCTATGGCTCTTATACCTTGTTGCAGTAGAATTGTTAGGCTCTATGGGTGGAATGGTTTTCTCCCTGATCCTTGTTTGAGATGATACCAGGGTGACGTAGGGCGTCGGTGTAACCCTATGTCGGTAAGGTAAAAGGCCTAAGACCTTTTTCTTTAGTCGATGGTGTTGACTCCATTGATCTCCAAGCGTGTAAGAGGGTCTTGGTTGCGAGACATCGAATTTGAAATATTGTGTGACCAGATAACCTCGAGTGTTTCACCATATTGATATTCTGAAAGAGGGAATCATCGGGCCTTTTTCCAGGTACGAGTGGTGATTCTAGTCACGGCGGGCGACGTAGAGGTTCGATCGAGGAGGTGAGCTACCACCGAGGGCCTTCGGGCCGTTTGAGACGTGTGAAGGGATAGAGAGGTTCCCTAACAGCATTCTCTAACCCCAAGGGCTGGTTTGAGTGCATGACGTCTCCCACGTGACTCACCCGAGAATAGGTGTGTGTTCTCCTATTCACAACATCGGCGAGGGAAAACCCTACGTCAACAGATCAAATCCTTTGGTCTCTGTGTGGTGGGGCAGAACTGTGCAAGAGTTCTTCTGGGTACGGAAGAGCCAGGTGTGGGCTTAGTACCCTGAGTTTCCCTCATTTTTCATTTCGGGGACGAAATTCTTGATGTAGGGAATGACTTAAGAACCATTTTTTGGCTAAAGAGGACTTTGGAATATTCTTGATGTTATTCCAAAGCAGAGATCTCAGGCGGCATGCGATTCTGAGCCCCGGAGTGGTCAGAATTAAATTTTCAGTGTGTTCACACTAGGCACGCCAAATAAACAGGGTAAGTCCTAAATGGTGATCCAGATCAAAGATCTGAGTGTACAGATGGGTCTGGAATGGGGTTTTTACCCTTGGAACGACATAAAATTTCTCAGCATGGGACGTTTGGACCCCTCACTCACTATCAGAGCATGGAATGGATAAATTAAATAATTAATTTATTCGTTTAACGGGTTAACTCATGTATCTATTAAACAGTGGGTCGGACAAGAAAAATGAGGGCACCGTTGAGTTTAGAGTGTGCCATTTACACTAGAATGGGTGTAAGTTTTGAGGGCGCGACCCGTCTGTGAAAAATGGCCCCCGGGGCATTTTTGTAATTTGGTGGCCCCGGTCGTTAAATTTTATAAATATTGAACGGGGCATCAGATTAAAATTCTGAAACCACCATTGTGCTCAGAGCGTCGTGTTTACCCCAGGTGCGCCCTTCTTTTTGTCTGCGTCGGGAGCAGATTTGGGGGCGTGTCGGGCGGGGGGTTTAAGTGTTTTCTACCTAAACACACCCCCTCCCCCTTCTTCTTCTTCTTCTTCTTATTCTTCTTCTTCCAAAAACCCACCCCTCTCTTCCATATCTGGTGAGGCAGCTCTGGCGAGGTGATCTCCAGTGGGGCACATCGGTTCCGACGGTCCGCACACGAAGCTTCGGGCTATGCCCTTCGAGGTAGGGGTTTATCGTTTTCATTATCAATTTCCTGCAATCATTGAGCCGAATTTATACTGTTGAATTTCTTTCCGGTCATCGATCAAATCCCACAGATGTGTAGTATATGTTCTATGGTTTTTGACGCTCTTCTTGGATCTAAAAACCAAGTCCCAGGGTGCCCGGGGCAGCCCAGGGATGCTTCGGTTGAATTCCTTATTTTCCGGCCGTTCCAGGCGGCAGACAGCGATTCCGGGATGGCGGCGCAGCGTTCTGGCACGGCGGTGCGGTAGAGGGCGCGGTGGAAGGGCGGCCGGCCATCAGGCCGGACAGGCGGTGCAGGCGGACCAACCGAGGGCGCCGGCGAGGGGGCAACTGGGGTCGCAGGGGCTCGACCCCGCGGGGAGACCTGGACCCGCCGTTCGCGGGTCTTCATGGAAAGGGGGGGGGGACCGGCCGTGTCGGCCGGTCCGGGGAGGAGGAGACCGCGCGCCGCGCAGGAAAGGGGGACACGCGGGAGGCGGCAGGCCGCGGTGCGGCGACCCGTGGTTTTAGCGGGGCTCAGCCCAGCGGCTGGTCCGCAGCTCAGCGGGCCGGCCGGAGCGGGCCAGCCGAAGCGGGGCGGACCGGCCGGACCAGGCCGGTCCGACCCAAGGGTAAACCCCCTTAAAAATTTGGACACCCGTAACTCTTGTTAGGGGCGTCAGTTTCATGCGCCGTCAAAGGCGTCGCGAACTTGACGTAGAGGCAAAACTTTTGAGATGGTTTGGGGAATTTTTAATTCCCGAAATGAGGGGCCTTGGAGGCATGACGCGTCTTTAAGCGAATTGTCGTTTTTCCGGGGGAACTTGTTTTGGACGGCACGGACGCGTCCGACGTCTGATTTAAGCGCCGTCAGTGGGGTTGGAACCCTAGAACCGAGGCGGAGCATTCCATGGTGGTTTCAATCATTGATGTCAGTGTTGAGGAGTGGGCCCCACGTCCAGTCTTTGAGCTGCGAGCAGCGTTTAACGACTTTCAAACCTGGCATTCGTTTGGGTCATGCGAGCAGTCGATTCTGGATGTTTTTCCAAGGATATTTCAATGATGCTATCTGCCCACTCTAATTTGGCATGATGGTGCGGAGCCCACCAGGGCCGTTAGGGCGTTGACGATGATTTTCCATCTTTATCATCGGGTGACCGTTTTCGACAAGTGAATAGTCCATCTTGTGTTATTTTTTGAGAGTATTGAAACGGTGCAATCCATTCATTGTGTTTCGGGACCGGGTTATGGGTCCTAAGAAGCACCGCTCGTGTGCGGTGCGCCGGAATGGATCTTTTTTTCTAGATATCCGTTGCACTCACGTCAGCAGTCAATTTGACATTCTTTTCCAAGAGCATTGTGATGGTGCAGTTTTCCCGACCTTTTTCGGGGACGTGGTGTGGGTCTCACCCGACCTGGTTACGGTGAATAGTACCATTTTTCACCGGTTGACCATTTCGGGAAAGTACGTATTATATCTCACATGTGATTCTGTGGGGATTGCAACGATGTAATCTGTTCAGGGGAGCAGAGCCTCATAAGAGATCTTATTAAATGTGGAATTTGATGGTGCCTCGGTGGTGGTTCTTCCTGTGGTGTTTACAAAGAACCCATGGCATGTGATCGCATGCACTCCCATGTGAGTGATGTAAATTCTTGAAGAGATGTGGTTGGTTGTGCCTCTGCTTTTGAGGTGGTAGGTTGGAGTTTTTTTGTTACGCCTTCGTGTTGATGTTGGATGCCGGGTGCACTTTAACCTTTGGGCTGTAGACATGGTATACTCTGGGAGTATACGGGAGTTCTGGGAGGTACATGTGGATGTTGTACCCAAGAACGTTTGTGTGCATCATTTGGGTTGATATGGGGCCACATGTCGTGTGAGCCCCAAGTGCGTGTTGTGTTCTGATTGGCGTACATTGACATCTCGCGACGTAGAGGGTCCCTCTGTGCTCATTTGTTTGACCAGAAGGTTGGAGTTTTCCCATGGCTCTATGCTCGTTTGTTTGACCAGTAGGGTTGAGTATTCTCCCCCTGGTTTCATTCTCGATGGATCATCAGGTAGAAGTTCTAGTGACACCTAGTGATGGAATGAGCACTGAACCTCTTTTGGGTGAGTTTTTCTAGAGTTGGGTGGTTGTGCGGTACCCACTCAGTGCTCGGCTGGCCAGTGTTATACCACTCAGTAGGGATGGCCAAAGAAGTTCCGGGTTTACCCTTCAACGGGGCTGGGCATTGGGATGCTCATTGAATTCTTAGGGTTTACCCTCTAGAAGAGACTAGGAGTGGGTCACCTGATGACTTTTTAGGATCTACCCTCCAGCAGGGCTGTGCTGTGGGTCGCTCGTCATCCTGATTCTAGTCTACCCTCCAGTAGGGCTGGGCAGTGGGTCGCCTGTCAGCTTTTTCTAGGTCTACCCTCATGCAGAGACTAGGCAGTGTGACACCTGACGACTCTTATGGGTCTACCCTCTAGAAGTGTTGGGCAGTGGGTCGCCCGTTGTATTGTTCCAGGTCTACCATCTAGTAGAGCTGGGTAGTGGGTCACCTGTCGACTTATTCCATGTTTACCCTCCAGCAGGGATGGGCAGTGGGTCACCTGATGACCTATTTGTGTTTACCCTCCAACAGGGCTGGGCAGTGGGTCACCAGATATCTTATAATGTTTTACCCTCTAGCAGGGCTGGGTACTGGGTCATCCGATATCATATTAAGGTTTACCGTCCAGTAGGGCTGGGCAGTGGGTCACCCATTGACATTCAATACTACGCCCTATCTACTAGGCTAGTCTGTGGCTTTTCTCTATGGCTACCGGAGGGGGACCGTTGGTTGTATGGGGTAGTTTTGTGACGACTTAAATTTGAGAAGACATATCGACTGTAGGGTAGTGACGAGGTGTGGTTTGAATTTCCCTACAACTCTCAAGTACGAGGGGTGCTTTCCCCACCAAAACGCGTCTTTGTGACACGACCTAAAACCGTGCAGGCGAGTCAGTGTCGCCCAATGTGGATAATGTCGAGATGTGGTGATTGAGCTCTTGACTTGTAGTTCAGGGAAGACGTGCGTGGTGCTAGGCATCGATAGTGTTTACTTATGGGACAGTGGGCTACTCACTATCTTGGGCTGAGCTACGGGATGGAGATACCCTTAAGATCTTGTTCGGGATTCTTGTTTGAGCCTATGGTTAGGTATTTACCTTGTTCTAGTACCTAGTTCATGGGTTTTGGATTAATCTCCTTCCAGGAGAGGCGAAGACGCGCGGGGTATGCCACGTGCTTTCCGTGTCTAGATTCTCGTGGTTGGACGAGTCTACTGTCCTGCTATAGGTAGCGAGGACTCGATGAGAAGTTCATCTTCCCACCGTTTCCAGCTCCTTGTGTCTAGATGAGTCTGCCTTCTATTCTCTTGATGGGTTGAGATGGACTCTTTATTGTTGTACTCCTTACTGTACTCTCGGTTTCACTCCATTACTTTTCTTGTTCGATCTACTGCTCACCCTTCAGTACCTCTTTTGTTGCTCTCTCGAGCCTTCAGGGTATCCTATTGTGTATTTTTTCTACTCACCCCTGCTTTGGAATTGCCCGTACTTGGTGTGCCCTTGGAGACGGCAGACAGGTTGGTTGTGACGACAGAGGAGCTTAGGAGTTCGGTAGCTTGGACCTCGTGTGGTGGTCGGTGTCGGGATACAGGTGGTGGACCCTTCCAGTTGTTTCTTTTGATTACATGTTGCTGGGTTGTGGCACTTTTACTGGTTGGGTGCATGTTTTCCACCTTTCTTTTCAGTTTAGCTTAGCATTTTCTTGTACTGTTTAGAGGTCGATGCACTATTGTGGTTTATATATAGCAGTTTCCCTCTTCATTACTTGTCTTTACATTTACTCTTCACTTTTTCATTGAGTGTGCAGTGTGTGTGTGTGTACAGGTACTCCGGAAAAGGCCTCCCCGAGTTGTTTATCTTTCGGTTCTTGTCGCCAGCCCCTGGCCTATGGAGGCGGGCTTGGGGTATTTGCGGCTCGATCTCAGGAAGGGTCGGTTCATGACAAAATATTAATTATTCAATAGGTTTGGATGGATAAAACGTAATTAAAACCACATGTGAGCGTTTCTGGTCCCATAATTACATCTGTGCGACATACACCACGTTCACCTCTTATTTCTTTTTTGCAGTATATATAATACCAATTTTAAAACTAGATAACATTAATGTATTTTATTTTATAATTTATAATGTTCATGTCATATAATTTAATTTCAGTGTTCTTACGATTGAGATATTACCATGTCTTAAGGTTTTATTTCATAGTCTCATTATTATATGAGATTGTAATTTCTTCAATTCTCTTAGGGGTTATTATTGTATATTTCTATTATAAATTCAATATAATTCCATATACCATACTTATTCATGAAATTAATATATTATGAGTAATAATTTCACACTGTGGAAGTAATATATATTATGAAAAGATTTTTTTTTGAAAATATAACATTATCCTATGTTTAGTTGAAAATATTTTTCCATAAAAATAATTGGATTATAAAAATGTTTTTTATCTTCTTCAAAATGATTCATCAATTAAATTAATCTCCATTTCAACATTTTACAGAATACAATAACTGAAATATTCTTATTGATTTAAAAATATGGTATGTATGGTTTCTATCAAAATGTAAATGGAATCATTACTTAATTATGTACCACACTAAACATAAATTTTCTCCATACTGACAATCCAATTTTTCAAACTATATAATTGAATCTATCAAATTTTATTTTAAAATAAATTTATTTTAAAAATATTTCATGATATCTTTTGAATAATATTTTCAATGGGAAAATGATAATTTCAAAAAAATGTTGTTTACAATGGTATTGTATGGTATATACATACAGAAATGACATCATCACAATATTGTACATTTTATATATTAGGGATACATTGTACTAAAATCATCATTACAATTTCTTTGTATTATTT
Source organism: Viscum album (assembly GCA_963277665.1). NCBI lineage: Eukaryota > Viridiplantae > Streptophyta > Magnoliopsida > Santalales > Viscaceae > Viscum > Viscum album. Next base: position 1,614,031,626 of record OY728137.1, on the reverse strand, counting down.
ATAATTTGTTTGACTGGGGGATTATAATTTTATTTCTGTCCACCATATTACTATGGATGGATTATGAATATGTTTATCTGATTAGGGTAAGTATTAACATTTATTATGTTAGTATTTAATTATAATGTTCATGTAAATTGTGTGAAAACTCTCTAAAATGAGGAATGAATTTGAAATAGTATGTTATACATGAGTCACAGATTTAGATATCCCATTGATGCATCAATTGGTCTCATTAGACATATTTGTTTGATTAAATCAATAATTTTCTACCAAAAAATTAAAACTATTGTGAGAACGGTCTTGAAACCTTCACATTTCTAGAATTTTGGTTTCTCTATTTATGAGATTCATTATTTATATTAGATTATTATATTTTTTATAATATCCCATGATAATTTTCATGCTTCATTGGTTATATATATCTATATATTTCAACCTCTTTAGTTTCTATCATATTATGATCTATTTATTGATTATTTGTAATGTCTTCTAATTATTCACAATCATATATTAATTATGGTTAATTATTTATTATATATTTTATCGAACACATAACATTACAATGTACCTGGGATCACCCCTTTAATATTTTTTAAATTACCCTGTATATTGTCATGCTTTTTAATGATATAAATATACATAATATGATGAATAATGTAATTTTAAAATAGTACACTTTCTTTATTTCTTGACATCAAATATATGTGAAATGCAATTATATATATATATATATATTATCGTTATCAAAAAAATTGTTTCCTTCAATATGTGATACAATGTGGTCAGTGAAAATGTAATAATATTGAAACCAGATATTAATTATTGGTGTTTTTTTCCTTATAGTTGGTATCAAATGATGTCTACTATAATCTTGAGGTACTAGATTTAGGAAAACATCGATTAGGTAACAAACATGTACGATATACATTGAGTGTAATAATATAAGAACATTGTAATGTTTTGGTAAGGTTTATATTATATGGTTTACCTTGAAATACATACTGATTTTAAAATTATAAGGGGAACTGAATCACGAATATATATACTTATGGTTAATTAGTATAAAAGCGGTGTGTCAATATTGGCTCAAGAAATACCTAGTGCATCAAAAATAATATACTGCTCACCTCATTTGAATATATTGTGGGATATGTTTTAGATAATACCCATTTTAATTAAAAAAATATAAATGATTTGAAAATATAGATATTATATGTTTACATTCCTAAATAAACAATATTTTTTTATTATGATATTATACATACATAAATTTTTTAAATTCTATTATGTATTTAATTAATATTGGAATTACTCACTATTTTTCATAATGTCGTGATATAATCAAGTGTAATCGTTTGTTAAAAAATATTCCCATTTTAATTAATGAAAACTATATTAAGGAATATACCCCATATAATTATTTACCTCCTAGTAATTTTCATGAAGATTGAGCTAGAGATATAGCTATAAAAGAATAATTTTTTACCATACTGGGGTAGCTAACATGGGTTTTGTGAAATTAAAATTCATGTATAGATATACCTAATAATCAACAATGTAGTGTAACAATATTAGGCTACATCATGAATCAACATCCCCTATCATTAAATGCGACTAAAAATACATTTTTTCCCAAAAAAATGGGTATGTTATTTATATAAGATATTCTTCACTTTAGGAAACAATGAAAGGGATAAAGTTTCAATTATATTTTATCTACTCTCACGATATGTGGATCAATTTATGTAATTAATTTAAAAAATAAAGGAATAAAGATTTGAAAATTTATAATAGAAGGATTTAAATGTACACTTTGTTGAAATATATATTTATCTAATGAAACAGGTAGGTGAGGTGAAATAAATTTATAAAAAATAATTAAAATTGAAAAATAAAATGTTTTTAAAAATGAATCCATCATTAGATGGATTTGATTGAATGTTATGAACTATATAGATAATGTAAAGATTTATAATATCCCTTCAATTTATGGGACTAAACCAATTCATCCAATGGAACTACTTAGACAATAATTCCAATTAGATGAGAATATAATATCATGATCTAAAAATTGATAAATAAGAATATATGTAACATGATATTCAATGGAAATAATATAATAATAGGATTGAAGATAAAAATTGGATAATGTGAATAAGAGAAGAAATGGTTTTAACACATGTGATAATTGTGGAGACAAATAGTATTATACATGATTGAATTGAATGTAGGTTTTTTATATATTTTCATATAAATTACAACATATGTAACAAATAAATAAATTTTTTTGAAATAATCCAATTTAAATATCTGTGACACAACAAAAATTTATTCATCGAGAATCAAGGAAATATATCTAAAACGAATCTAGGGGATCATATTCAAGATAAATCTTTTTCCAATAAGATCTGTAATATCTAATTAGATAATGTTTGGATTAAAAAAATATATTACAAGTTAATTTATTTGATGATGTTCATTTTATGATAATCGTGAAATGTATAATTATTTTATTTTAGTAATATTTTCAGAGCATTTGGGGACAATCTGTCGAATAGTACCATGAACATGAAAACTGATTCAGGGAATTGTTGATCCTCTTGGAAGAATGATATAAATGTTGGATAGCCCATAATATCTATTAAATTTTTACATAATGATGAGTTGTTTATAGTATATATTTAGTGAATATAGATTATATATAAGATTGAAGGTTTATGTCATCTATGACAGAGTTAACTTGAAATATTGATTTATTTAATATATCCATCAATATTTGATTTTATTTTTGGTGAAATTAATTAATTAAATATGTATTTATGGAGGTTAGTGTATTCGTGCATTTTAAATGTGACATTAAGAGATATTTTATATTGTCTAGGGAATATAATGTTCATTCAGTGACCCTCCTAAATTTTTGGAATTTGAATTTAGACATTCCAATTTTGGATGTGTATTGGGTTTTACCAATTATGAAAAGTGTTGAGTTGAATATTGGACGTTACTATTGGGTATTGTAGATTACTTTAATATATTCAATAACATTTTATTAACATTTTTTTCATAATAAAGGAAATAATAATATCTTGTCACTCTTTTATGGATCTTATCAATAGTTAATGAATAAAAATAGTATTGTAGGGAATAATAAATTCATCTAAAATATTCACATCATGGAGAATGAACGGATAAACAATCAATGGAATGATTCTTCATAAAAAAATATCATTTTTATTTTTTGGTGTTAACTAAAATTATAATAAATAAATTCATAATCATTAAGGAGTGAGTAATGATAAAAAAATGTTATCCTATAACATTTATTTTTGATAAATCAAATGTTCTCTAAACACCCTATACATATAAAGATTTTTGTTTAAATAATTTATCTATACAATTTAGTTTCTTTTTATTAATAAAATCTATCAATAACCCAAATTATTTGGGAATAATTATTTTCTTCTACGTATCTAACATTATATACCAATTTTTTTTATCCATGGAAGAATATTCATCAAATTATTCATTAAGACCATTATACATACATTTATGTCACATAAAAATGTTGTTTTATTAACCCTTATCACGATTTATGATTCCAAAAGGGATATTTTAAAATTTATAACATTTTATTATTGAGGTCATGAATCTATTTTGAGGGTAAAATTTAAAAAACTAGGGTACAATGTACAAATCTATCATATTAAAAAATTAACATCATATATTAAAGTATGTATAGCACACAACACCAAGCTAATAAGAGAATATATATGCACTATAATTTACAATATATTTATTTTTAAATAAATGTAGTCTCATTTATATAATTCAAGGTGTGCAACATCTGGATTGAAATGAATTTGAAAATATTTTAAATTATTATAAATTAAACATGCCCGTTATTAAATTTCCATTATAAAGAAGAGTATAGAAAGTCATCGAACAATTATTAATATTATATTGTTTAAAATTTATTAATATAAATTTATTTTCAACTATTAATTAGAAATAATGAAATAACTATTAGAAAGAGAAATAATTTATTTTTGAAAGTGATTACATTTAAAATTTTTGGAATATTCAAACATTACACAAATAATTTAATATTTTAATAATTCTTGAAAATGAATTATTTTATATAATTTTATTAAATATACTTTTAATTATTATATTTTAATTATTTTTTCCAATAATTTTAAACTCTGAAAAAATATTTAAAATTAATGAATTTTTTAAAAAATTCTTATTTTGTTCAAAATATTCGAAAAGTGAAATTATATTTTATCTTTTTAATATAAAAATTAGTTTATCAATATTAATATTTAAGTAATTTAGTCCATTGAAATTAATTTATTAATGAATATTGATATTAAAAAATGTATACTAATGAGAATTTTAATAATTGAATATCTCCTTTTTATTGGGTTTGTGGTATTATATTAAATAGGATTCTTACACTTAATTGAATTGAATTGATAAAAATGTATTCAAAATTTTTAATTAGATTAATTAATATTATCTACAATCATATAAAAATTAATATCTTTATTATTAATAAAAATATATAAAATTAATTACTGTTATTAAGGATGAAATGTGTGTACTGTGGGGTTGGATTAAGTGGATAATAATTTCAAATGACCAAAATATTTTCCAACACCCATAGGATGGAAATAATTGGGGACTACAATCAAAATTTCTCAATAATGAAAAATATTTTTGGCTTTTGGAATGATAAAATATAAGTGTGATTATATTAGAAAATAGTAACTTTTTCCACTCCCAAACGTACAAATGGCCACCCAGTCTCCTCCCCACATCAAATATCCAAAAATCATTGATTATCACTCTTGTAATTTTGTTTTCACAATTATTTTAGGTGTATTTTTTGGTCTTTATTTTTACAAGGGGAACATGGGTTGATGAATCATTGTTTCCGAAGAAACATTTAATTTATTATTGGTTTAGAATTTTAATCTTAGGTTGTCTTTTGGTATTCTGAGAAAAATTGAAAATTTTGGACATACTACATGAGGTGCACGATTTTCACATGGGTTTTAAAATTTTTCCACCATCTATATGAAATAGTGCAATGTGGTAGTATTTTTGGGGAGTATATAACTGCACGATTAGATCATGATTTATGTGACTATTAAAACACATACAAAATAAATTCACACACCATGATTAAACCATATATCATATATAAATAACCATAAAAGGAAAACGGTTCGTATTTTTTGTAGTTTTTATTGTAAATTTTTTTGAAGTTATTTTTATGCCTTGTGTTTACGGGTTGATGTGTTTATAATGGAACATGAGTTGATAATTTGTTTAAAATTTATCATATAATTGTAAATTGGTTTTTATGGAATTATGGATTATGTGTGTGATGTTTTTTCAATTGATAATTGATTAGAATTTGGGAATCATGTATCAAGGTGAAACTATCACCCTTGGGTATTTATTATTATCCTTTTTTCAAGTGTAGTTATTGGAATTTGTTTTTCATTGGGAAATCCGGTGTTACCGGTCATTGTTTTTTAGGAATGATATTATATTTCGTTGGATAAGGTTTTTCCCTTGAGTTCTCATTGATTGTTTTGATAGAAATAGAAATATATATCCTTAAATTAATAGGCACACTATTGGTGGATGATTTTCCTACTATGCACCCTACCCTATGAAAATTTTCATCCTTGGGTAATTTTTGTGTAGTTTCTAACCACACAGGAAACACATAGTATGTAATACATGTAGTATAATATGGTGGAATATTCTTTTTGCAATGATAAGGGTATAGGGTATCCCTATGGTTTGAAAAAATATATGGTAAAACCATGGGAGATGTCAAAGTAATTAATTTTTTTAAAATCCACATAATGTCATAGTTTTACTTATCACCCAATCCCCCATTTCTTGGCCTATTCGACTTATGTGGCCCTAAGAACATACCTATCTCCCTCTTGTCTTCCTTGGGCTCCCTAAATATTCAAATTTATTTGTGAATTCGACAATCAATCATCAATTATGTGTTTTACGCCACGGTTTTTCCATCTCCTTAGGGGTTTTCTTCCTCCTTCCAGGGGTTTTCATTACAATTGGTAATTGAGGGAAAAAGTTATTAGTTCTTGTGATTTTAGGGGGATATTGATGTTTATTTGTTGATAATATTTTATCATGGTCATTTGTTGAACCAATTTGAGTTTATAATGATGTATTAGATGTTTCTACACATCAGATATGTGGTTTAATGCCCTAACATATTTTGATGATTTTAATATATTTTCATTGTTATTTATATGTGTTATATGTTTTTATTGTGTGGTCTGAAATGTTTTTTGGTTGTTTTTTGGAATTCACATAATATTAATGCGGACTTTATAATATATTTTTTTTGAATATTTGTATTTTACATTGAAATGTTTCATAAAATGGGTTTTATTCCTTGTGTGGAAGGTTAGATATTTTTTCCAACATAATTTTATGTTATAATGTGTTTAAAAAAGATCATTGGAAAAAATGTGTATTTAAGTTAGGATGGAACAATTGTGATTACTTTTTTAACATTTTAATTTTTTAAATTTTGGGAAGCATGATTTACTATGAAATTTGTTTTAGTGTGCGTAAAATTGAATATTGTATGGTTCATGGAGAATGGGTATTTCCAATCGTATTTATAGTTTCTATCATTTTTATGTGAAAGGTGTTTATTGTGTGACATGTAAAATAAAAATCTTAGCAGAAGGGAATAACATGTATATGAGTGGGATGCCTAGTTCTAGTACATGACTGATTAAGAAGTAAAATATTGTAGTTTCACATATCTAGATTGAATATTACAACACTATATAATCTATGATGATGAATAGAAACCATTATTCCATTTTTTAATCCCCACCATCTTCCTTGTGTTAGAGAAAAATGATTTTCATTATTACTATACCACTTTTCACCAATGTAAGAGGTTATTATTTGTCAGACAAGCTATATTACACATAGGGATTTACCCTTGGTGATCTCTTAATTTGATTTTGATTTTGATCCATTAGTCATCACATTTTGGACCTTTAATGTATTTTATTCTAAATAATGTTAATCATAATAAATTTCTTCAATTCATCTATCACCATTATTTTTTAAAAAAATCTATTATTCTAAAATTGGGTTTCCTTTAGAATGTTTTAATGTAAATGATTCCTAAAATTTATATTAAGGACCATGTATAATTTTCAATTAGTGTTATGGCATGTAATCCTTATTCTTGGAGTGCAATCACACTAAGATTTGGATCATAACCTATATAAAACTTTTTCTATATGTGTACTATTCTTTGTATGGTCCATGTAATGGAAATATTTTCCATGATGATATTGTGGGATTGGATTTCATGTACACCATGTGGTAATTGTTGATAGTGGAATCTTTGGGGTGTTGTCTAACATCTTTTATGGAATATTATCAGATGTTTTTACCCATTCCATGTAGTATTTATGGTTTTGGTTAATAATATAAAACATTGAATATGAAAAGTATTGTATCGTAATTGGTGTGGGTTATTATGTTTTATCATGTTTTATATCGTGGGTTATTGTTTTTTAATAAAATGGTTGATATAATTCAGACATTATTTTATTTATATTAATCTGGCATTTTAAAATCCATGGGGATTGAGAATTCTCATTGGGCCATGCCATAGGCCAGGTCATGTGTTTGTGTAGATGAGAGGTTGGATTATTTCATGATATAATGACATCATATGTGGTAAATTTTTTAGGGTCTTTTATATTGGGAAGAGTCCGAATAGACTAGAGCCAGGATCATTGGGACTTATGTAAGGGTTATGATTAGGGTGCCTCACCATCCCAAAACATATAAGGAATAGATATTCCATGAGATGTCAGGTTTTATTACATTTCACTTGTTATAATATGGTGCTTTCTTTTTTAAAAATGAAATAGGGGTTGGGATATTGGTTTTAGATATCTTAAAGGTCATGGAATGTTAGGTGGTGCTAGGTACATGGTATTAGAATTATCTCAATGGCGGTGCTGTGATTACTGTATGGATTCCGACCATATGAAAATGACTCACATTGAAACTAGTTCCCTCTGGTAAATTGTTTTCATCAATATTGGGTTAGAAAAATTGTTTTCAAAACCAATGTTATGGAATTGTGAAAATAAAATTTTAAAAATATGGTGATTTGTTTTCATGCAATATGTAAAATGGATTTTTAGAAACCACTTATTAAATTTTTAAAAAAATTATATTTTTATTAAACAATATTGAGAAAATGGAAATGTTTCCATTGAAATTGAATTTTTACAACAAAAACATTGGGTTTATTAAAATCATTTGATTTCAATGATAAAATGATTTCGTGAAAAGATTTGGAAATATTTTCTAAACGATTTTTGATGATATATCGAAAATAATTTGAATGAGTTTAATTTGAATTTGGGAATAGAATCCATGAAATTTTATTTTGAGAAATACATAGATGGGTTTATGTGCTGAGTTTGAAAATAGTGTTTTACATTTTTGGTAATGAAATGTGGTAGTATTTTATTGTGTTTTAAATTTTAATGTGGATTGAAATGTTATATGTGAGGGTCAAATGTATTTTCATGAATAATGAAATTTTTTCTTAACCATTGGTATTTCAATGAGTGACTAAACTCATGTACATATGTCAAACTGTCAGTGGATTATGACCTGAGGTCTAGGGTGACCTGTTTGGAATTTTCATATGCTTTTGTAGTGCTCCATGATATACTACTAACGAGTGTACAACCCACCAATATTTTTTTCCCATAATTATTTTAAGAAGGTATAATGTTTTGATAACCATTGGTCATGTCGGGTGTCTCTATGTTATTTTTAAATTTCAATTCCAAGTATTCTTTATTTGAAAATACATATTTTTAATGTATCGTTCATGTTAGAATTTGTGTTGATAAATTGTTTATAAAAAAATGGTTACTTATTTATTTGTCAATGTGTTTGAAATATTTTTAGTTGTAATTTTTGTAATCATTGGTTCAATTTGGTGGGTTTTTGGTCGATAGATCATTCTAGATTAAGTTATACATCTCATTTTATTCATGTTTAGAGCCCCAATACGATACGATAGAAATTTGTATGCTACTATGGGTGGTTCATTCTCTGATGATCCCCCAGTTGATCAATCGGTAAACGTTCTTCTCGTGTTTTTGATGTGGAATCAATATTTATTTTATGAGAATGCGAGTCCATCCAAAATTGATGGCTGGAATTGGAATTTTGAATAATGATTTAGTTTACATGAGTTGTATTAATTGTTATTTGGGAATATTCCCACCAATATGCATGAAGTTCATGTTCAGGAGTGATGAAGGGAATTCTAGTGACAAATGTGGAATGTGGCCCGAGTGTATAGGTGCCAGGCACTGTGTGAAATAGCCATTAAATAATAATTGGTATCTTTTAACAATTTCATCATGATGTGACATCAATGGGAATGTGTGGTCATATGAATCCATCATGTCTTTTTGTAGAGATAATGTAATGTTTGGGGCTCAGTTTAATATCCCTTTCTTAATAATGATTCATATTTTGTAAGGGTCTTATTTGATAGAATTCTTTGTGGTGTCTTGTTTTCATTAAAATTAATTAATTTATTATTAATAAATCGTGAAAGAAATTGTTTTTAATAGAATCATTTATTTATGTGGTCACTCGTGAAAACAATGGATAGGTTTCAAATGGTGAATTTTCATCCTTTAGATAGGAGGAAGATGATTCTTCAAACATTAGGGCTCTTTCCATTGGTCATTGAGTGATACCCATACATCGTCTTATTTCATGTGGGGTGTGAGAGACTTTTGTTTGGATTGGACTCTAATGTTGGATTTTTATTGTTCATGATTATCAATTGTAAACACTTTGTTATGGAATGGTTTGATTATGTGGGAAGTATCATGAAGTCTCTATTATTCATTAAAACCCATGTGGGTAAAATAATTCCTCCTTCGATATAAGGAGGAATTATTATTTCATTTAATTGAACTCCAATGTTTATAAATTTCTATTATGTGAACATCTGTGTGGTTTTCCATTGTTTTTCAAACATGTTAACCTGTTTTGGCTTCGGTTTGTGGTCATATGATCATTTTCATGTTTAGTGAATTTGTTTAAATAGGTAGTTTTTTCAATTTGGGTTGGAGTTTCATTCGTTCGACACCTTGTAGTAGGTATTAATTCATGTAGGGTAGATTCTATATTTACACAATTAAGGTTCCCATATTTTTTAGGGATAGTTTGTTATTTTGGATGATTCTTTTGTAAGGGAGACCCACCACATGTATTGATTAAGTTTATTCATGAATAATTCAATGCAAGTTTATTACAAATTATGGGGGCTATTTTTAGGCCTATATATGTTGATAAAACTGTTTAGTTTCATTTTTTTCTTGGATCTGTGTATCCTCATTTTTTTATATTTAATTCAACATTTCTCCAATGATAAAATTTTGGGTTTCAAGTGCACCTAACTGTTTGTTGAAGAATGGTTGTGCAATTGTTTATCCAGAAATTTTTTCTACATGTTTGATACTTTTATATAAAAGGTATTAGTTTCATTTAACAGTATAGGATGTGTTTTTGAATTGAGAGGTAATATTGCGTGTCAAGAGAATATCATCCTCATTTACCAATCAATTTTAGCTGTTTTATCCTTATTGGGAATATATGCATATATTGGGGAGTTCATACATTCCTCCCTAATTAAATATTTCTAACTTATGTTCATTTTTCATTGTGTTATTATATTATTATAATTGATGATTTTGGGAATATCATTGAGGTGTGGAGGAGAAACCTTTTTTATTCAATCCTACTTGTGGATTTTTAGTGGGAGAAAGCATTATGGTTGGAAGATTGTGATACCACGTTGATTATTTTATCTTTGTTTCTGGTTTTTTATAGGTCATGGTTTTCCTATAGGAACCAGTTCTGAGTATTCTATCTTTATGAGGAAAGTAGTTTTTTTCATGGTCTATACTATTCCACATTTGTTTTCATTTTTTTAGAAAATATGGAAAATTATGGCCTTACAGTATGAAGCGTATGGTTGGCTAAAAATTATTAAACACTGTACACTTCTATAGAAAATAGTGTAACCTATTGGATTTTATGTGTAGTGGATATTAACATTGGTAACATATTGTTTTTATACCATGTAGAATAACCAATCTATGTGTTACTATTGGATATATATGGACACATAATTTCCCAATGGTTTGAGAAATTCTGTGCGATGTGAAGTTCGATGTTTTTTTTAAAATTCCCATTCGATTCTTCCATGATTTCACCCAAAATACCCCCTTATTCGATCTATTCATCCTACCTATCCTTTTCAACCTACCTCATTATCTCTAAGTTACCTTAATTACCATTAATTTTGTGGTGTTGGGGTGGAATAAAATTTTAATCTTTAGGTATGTATTTCGCCCATTGTTTATCCCCCTTATTGGGGTTTCTATTCAATCTAATTTGGGGTTCTTTTCCTATAATGTATTTAACCCTAAAGGGGATTCATTATTATGATGTGGGTGGGGGTATGTTGATGATTATAAGTTAATCATGTGGTTATGTGGACTTTGGATGGAATTATTGGGGTGCCACTAGATTTTCTCAAAGTTTCACCACGTAAGGTAGGTGGTTACATGCCCCAATATATTGATATAATTTTAAAATTCCTTATGGTAATTTATATGTGTTCTATGGTTTAATTTGTTTGAGTGATATTTTTATATGTTTTGGAATGTACATATGATGTTTGTGGATTTTCTATTAGAAAATAATTTTGTTTTTTATATTTCAATGTAATGATTTCTAATATGGGTTTGATGCCATGTGATGATAGTGAAGTGCATGTTTTTATGGAAAATGAGTTGGGAATGTGTTTAAACGTTTTTATTTAAAACGAAGTCTATATTTTAAAAATATGTCTTCCTTGAATTCACTATTATTTTGAATTTTTAATAGTTTAAATTTTGGTAAGCATACATTAATGTGAAACTTGTTTTAGTGTGCGTAATGTGTATAGTGGTATAGTTCATATAAAACGGGGATATATAATATTATTTAGAATGTGTGGCATGTTATTGAGAAGGGGTTTTTCTTATGACATGTATAATAATAATATGAAAAGTGAATACCAGGTATCAATGTTGATTGACTAGTAATAGTATGCAATTATTTCAAACGTTGAACGTCGTAGTTTACCATAGCTAGAATAATGACTACAACACTATATAAACTAAGATGATGATTTTATATGACTTGGAAATTAGTGTGTCCCCTTCAATTGTTTTATTAATGAGAAGACTGATTTTTAAGGTTATTGTATCACCTTTCACCATGGTATGAGGTTCCAGTTTCCCTATTGATCAAGATTACCCATTTGGATTTACCCATTGTTCTCTCTTGAGACATATTTTATATAGTTTTATTTATTGTAATATGATTGATCTTGAGCGTATTTCAATATATAGAATGTTTGTCTTAATAAATTATTTCTTTTAAAATGTTACATTTAAATGTTTTTCATTAAAACTATTGTGATAAAAAAGATTTTTTTAATAAAATGTTTTCTTGGAAATCTTTCAGAGATTTTTTTTGTAAATGACCATGTTTAATATTCTTATGATGTTATAACATATATTTATTCTTCTTGGGGTGGCATCATGTTAAGAAATGAATCACACCATACATACAACTTTGGGTGTATGTATATTTTTCTTTATATGATCTATGTAAAATTGAGATCTCTTGGTGTGATGAGGAGGAATTGGTTATGCAGTTTTCAATAGGAATTTTGTTCATAGTATTTTCTTGATGATAATTTCACTCAGGTTGAATGGCGGAATTTCTGGAATTTTTTCGTTTTGATTCCATGTATTATTTTTGTTTTTTGGTTAATACATTAAAATATTGAATAAAAATATAGGTACCATATTTGGTTATGGTTATTTAGTTACTTCATGTGTCCTATCATGGGTTATTTTTGTTTATAAAATTGGGTAAAATAATTCCCATTGTATTTTGTCATACCTGGTTAATTATTTCCAGCTAGCGGGGTTTGGGAACGTCGTTCAGGCCATGCCACGTGCCATGTTAGGTGTTAGGTTAGATGGAACTCCGGTATCGATTGTGACACTGATTTATCCAATCCCTTATGAAATACCATATTTATATCCCAAAAATAAATAATATGTCCCTTTTTAAATCACAAATCCAATATATAATATATTTTGATTTAACAAAAATATTTTTCGCAACGAATGGTTAATGTTTTTAACTAAGTCATTTAATTTTACCTCTACAAAAAAACATATAAAACAAAAGAACTATAAAAATATAATAAAACATTTTTAATTATCTAATTATTTGTTATTTTTTTATTTTAAAAACTTATATCCATCTTCACATCCAACAAATAAAAAATTAAATCATTGATAATTTGTATGGTGGAATGTTGCATTTTCAAAACATTATAATACAGGTTACATCACAACCATTATTGACTATATAAAATTATAAATAAAATATATACGATATATTCGTTAAATTACTATACTTTCTAATTATTATATAATATACACATTATTCACCACCATTTCGCGAGTTATACTATAACTACACTGATGTGTATGGAAGACCATTTCCACCTGAATCTGTGTGATTTTATATATTCTTATGATTTAAATGGAAGGAATTAAGGACAAATTAATGAATATATGTTCTATTTATCACATATGAAATATATTTCAAATATAATATGGGGTCTATTTTACTACCTTGAAATCCATTGGAAAAACAGTGTTGCTCATCCATATATGTGGAGAATTTCCATTATATAGAGATGTGGAATGTGTTTAATTTTAATATTACATGGATTGTAATAAGGAAATATTCGATTAATATAAATTCTATATAAGAAATAATAATGATATATTAGTGTTATATTACTATTTATTTTCGTTTTCTTCCATTTCTGATGTAAAATTGACGCAATTTCCATGTTTACATATGACCTACTATCTACATGAATAATGTAATGTACTATATATAAATATTATTAAAATATTTTTATAAGGACATATATAATTAATATACATGATTATTATATAAGATCAATCATTCAATATGATATTCTTTTATGATAAAATAAAATAGATAAAAATTATTGAAATTATATTTATTGAAATGATTAATGTATTATCACATAAATTATATATTTGTAGAAATAAAAGTTTATAAAAAAGTGATAAACAAAATTATTAAATGTTTTTGTTTTAAAATTATATTATTATTTAAAGAAAGATATATAAGAAACCAATATTTTTTATACCGATGGGTTGGGTTCATACAATGGAATTCTAAATAGGATTGAAGGTTCATCATCTTAGTTTTACTTCCGTGAGAGATACACCATATTCACCTCTTATTCCATTGTGTCGGGAATATAAATATATTTTTTAATATTTTATATCAAGAATATAATGCTTCTCATAATAATTAATTTTTCATTTTATGTTATTAATTTAATGGGCCGTGTAATTTTTATGTTAGGTTGGAAAATGTTTATTTCACAATTTTAACATTATAAGGTATTGTTTTTCATTGAGTCTCCATTGGGGAAATTATATAATATTATCTTCATAAAAAATATATATTAATATATTAATTCTATTACAAAACATTATTAAAATGTTGTATAATTTTCTACATATATTTATATAATAAAATGTAAAATGATTTTATAAAAAATGATTTTATTTCAATATTCATTTGAATATATTATTCAATAAAAACCAATGTTTTATGAAAATTATTAAAATATTTTTCACCAAGCCTGAATAATTTAAAAATAAATTTTAACCCATTAATACAATATATAAAAAAATTGAAGGGAAACGCCATGTTCTTTTCTAATTAAGGCCTATTTGGATTTTACAAATGATTCTGAATGGATATTTTTAAAAAATATACGACATGAATTGAATTTTATAAAATTTTGGAAACTAACTTATTAAATATTATTTTAAAAATTAGAGTGTTTATTATAATATATTATAATATTAATAAAATTTTGTGAAATTTTTTTAAAAATTTATTTTCCATTTTTATATGTTATTTTCATAAAAAATGTTTAAATTCTATTATTATAGAGTTTCTACTCATCGTTGACATCAATGAATTGTTCTACATCATAACCACTATAGATATGTTATATTAAAAATAATAATTATTTATTATATGGGTTGTTTATTATCATATTGAAATAGGATTTAAAATTTTATTACCAACCTCCGTATTACTCATGATGGTTTATAATTTTGTTAATTTGATCTGGGTAAGTATTAATATTTCATATTTCATTTTAGACAATAAATTTTTATGTTTATGATTATTAATACCTTTTATATGGGGAATTCATTAGAAAATAATATATTATTAGTGTTTATATTTTGTAGATATCACAATGATGAATCCACAGGTCTCATGTGAGAAATTAGTTGAAAAAAGTTTCTACCAATAGATTTGAATAGTCCCAAAGATGGTCATGAATGATTATAATATCTGGAAATATGGGTTTCATTATCAACAAATAGAATAATTTCACTTAAAAATTATATAGTTTTTAATCATTATCAATATATTTCTATCTTATGTGAATAAAAATATCAATTTTTTTTATCATCATTTACATCATTCGTATAATACACAGTTTTTTGATAAAATTCAATGTGTTATGGTAATTAAAAATATAAATGTATTATTTAACCAAAAACATATTTAGAGGATAACACCCTAAAAATTTGTTAAATTAAATGAAAATAATAGTAAACAAGTACAACAATCCAAAAAATACCTCTACATATCAATGAATTCATACTCATCACCACATCCCTGATAAAAATCTTCCTCTGTAGTAAATGATTCCCATTCCGAGCATTCATAATGCTTTAGAAGCATAAAATACTTCATTCACATATTCATTCGTTCCATGGATTATAGAACAATGTTTCTAATAGAAGGCTTTGTATATACTATATTTGGAATGTATAAGGAGTTCTTCCTCAACCTTCTTCGTGGTGGAGCAGTCATTTATTCTTGATTCCCAATCATCTTAGACATCCCACCCTGAAAATTATCACTATATGAAGGCCTTGTCAATATATCATCATATCATTGTCACTCACTGAGTAGACCCTCGTTTTTCCAGAAATATGTACCTCATGAAATCCATCTTCCCCTACTCAGCCTTTCCTAGATTGACTATTAGGGTCAATCAGGGCTAGACAATTATGCAGCTCTACAAACTCATGATCATCTAGAATCCCTTTCTACCTGGCTTGTTTCCCAATTTCATCCTCCTAAGAAGCGATCCCTAGCTGCATACTACCACCTTCATCCATTGGAGAACCCTCCTTCGAGTTCTCATGTTCCAATTCAGGGAACCTATTTTCAGTATTGATTGCAATCAACATTCCTCCACCATTCAATGCCTGCTTTAGAGACCATGAAACAACATCCAACACCTCCACAAGACTACTCTCAAAACCTATAGCGTCAATATTCTCCTCAAGAATAGGCTCTGACCCCCAGCGTTCTTCTTCATCCTTCCCAATAATATCCAAAAACAGGCATACCTCATGTTGGTGACTTTTGTGCTCACATTAACACCTGATGACCTACCCATGTCACTAGTAATATGGTCACATTTAACAGTAGACAGATTCACACTAACCCCTGAATACAGATCACTATTAGGAATACTAAATATGAAAGAACGAATGGATTAGGTGATGCCTCGTCATGAACCCCTGAACTCACTGTAGCCTAGTTCACCAAACCATTTGCATTGCGAGAACAAGCAACTACTGTAGTTGTCTGACCAAGGGACCTGCCTAGGTTTTCCCTCTGATCAGGAAACCACATCTTCCCTACTTTAGAATGCCATTTGGAGACTATGTTCCCCATTCAAAATGATTTAGTAAAATAATCAGTCTACGATTCAAAAATAGCAGCCTGCTTCCATCATAATTCCTCACCCACGGTAATCTAGATCCATTCCACCTTAGGCTCCACAACATCCACCTCAACATAGTGGCATGGATTGATTGGATTAATAAGCGTGGATGTTCGAACACTAGAACAGTGAATGTGTCCCCCATATTACCAACTATACAAAGAATCGCTATATTTTGAAATGATAGAGGAAGCTAAGGAAGACTTACCCATGCTGCAATGGTGGATGGATCATGATTCATACATAAATCAAGTGATCATCGAAGAAGATAAAATAGGTAGTCTTTGCAATGATGGGGGTCACTAGCCCAACCTCAGACCAAATCATCTTCAAAATCAAACTGGACGATGAAGTGTCGTTTTTCATGAATTCCAATGATCGGGCGGTATTGAAAATTTGATTTTTTAAAGACAAAGCTGTCAAAATCATCATCCATGGACCGTTAGTGATTGAAATGAGAAACCAATGTCAAATCTAGATGACATGACACTAAATAGAACTCTGACAATGAGATTGTTTATTGAGGATCACCAAGGTGATGTTCAGGGGCCTTTGGGATAAGTGAGATCACTGGAAACACTAGATGAAAAACAGTGTTTGAGAAATAGGACAATGGTTTTGACGCGACCGTAGGTGGGAAAATCAGTAATTTTTTAATCATGATTTATTTAAATTACACTTACCGTTTATTTGCATCAAATCTCACATGTTTCTTATTCGTTATATTCCACATGATACAATTATGTGTTTTGTTAATGATATGTTGGGATACACTATGAGAAATAATGGAATTATAAATTAAATTACATTATATATTTTATGTTTTGAAAATTATTTTAAATTATAGTATGTATCCTTTTTACAAAGTATACTCATCAATTTATTCCATCAGTATACAATACCATAATAGAGTAAACAATTCCTCAAGGTTACTAATGTTGAGGTTATTACAATTTAGAAAATGAATTCCAATAATTTTTTCACAATGGTTTAATTACATTCATCCAATATGAAATAAAATAAATAATCAGTACATTATCACTTTTTTAACTCTAAATTTACCCATGTTACTAATTATTTAGTTTATAACTTTTCAAATGGTTTAAATTCTTATTGAGCAAAAAAATGAAATATTTTTAAAATATGAACACTTATTTATATATATTTATTTATTTACCAAATTAAATAAAAAATAGAATAAATAAATAATACTTTATGAGTTCAAAATGTGAAAAAATTATTTTTGGAAATAATAATTTTAACCATAAATACGGATTCACACTAATTTTATGCCTAAAAAAATATTTTCTAATTTCTAAAATAGTTGATCAAGTAAATAAAAATTAAAGTTTATTAAAATCAATACAAAAATGATTAATTTAATTCATATGTTATAATATACATTGCATGAATGGAAAATAAATCAGAAAAAACGAATTTTTGTAAATATTTATAATTTTTTATTCATTGGATAAATAATTAATTCATTTTATAAATGTATACATCATGTATTTTTTATATTTTACTAACTATTATTCATACCCATCAATAAAAATACCACGTGACAATGGATATAAAATATTATAAAATTATTATGTTGTACCATTAAACTGGAAGTTGCATGGGATGCATGATATGAAAAACAAATCATATTATATAAAGAGAAATATTTAAAAAAAAATTAGGTCATTACACTCTAAAATTATTTATGATAAATTTATATTTCTTATAAGTATATAATAGAGTCAATTTAATAATTCCAATATCATATATATTCCACCATTAAATTTTCAAATAATATCAATTAAACATTTCCTCTTGAAATCTTTATTTTCATCTATTAAATAATTAAATTTTCATGATAATTTTGGTTTAGTATTTCTGATCGTTATACATTTATAATTATTCGGTCATCTTAATAATTTTCATGATGAAATGAGTAACATATATTTATATATATATAGGGTAATCCAAAGGTACTGGATTTATAGTAATGATTAACACCATTTATAGATAAAATAAAACATATTTATGTATAACTACTATTCCAATTTTTTGACAGATATATGTAAATGAATAAAACTATTCATTATCATTTAAAGAATAATTTTTATTTGACCACATTATTATATAATAATTTATTGTACTCTAATTACCATACATATAAATTGAAAAAAAATAATCTTGTCACATATCTTCATGGAGGTGGTAGTACACACTGAAGAACAATGCACAATATATTTTTTACCAAATGGGAAGATGATGTATTATGGTTGTTAAATCATCAAAATAATAATGTTGAATATATTGGATATTAGAATTTGTTATATTATAAGAGATAAATTGGTTATATAAAAGTAATTAGTGGAAAATAAAAATTAAAGGACTTAGTTAAGTGTTATTCCTATTAATTTGGAAACATTTTTTGGCTTATACCTTATTCCTTGAATGTATAGTCTATTTGACATCACAGAAGAATTAGGATTTGGATAAGGAATATAGGATGTTTTTATGATAATGATTTTAAAATACTATTTTTTCTTTATGTATATTGAAAATAGGATATGGGGTACACTTTTATTATTGAATGAATGGAATTATTAGATTTTCTTAATTAATTATATTCATACATTTTAATTTTCAATAACCATTTTAACAATTACAAAAATAAAATAGTTCATTACACTATTGGGTTAATGATATTTTTTCCTAATGAAAATGTGACCCATAAAAGGATAGTGGTTGATTTTAGTAACCATATCCAAATAACATTTCTATATGATAAATTATTTTTCATATTTAAAATTACATTAAAATTAATTTTTTATTATAAAAAATCAATAAATCCTTTTTTGAAATACATCAAATATAATAATATAACATTTAACTACAAAATGTAAAATATAACCAATGCAATATATATTAAAATACAATGATAAAAATAAAATTATATCATTACTATATAAAATCTATATAGTTTTACATATCATATTAAACACTGACTTTTTTTATCCCATTGTTTAGGCAATATTATCTTTACCTATTGAAAAGTATTTTGTATTATTAAAGGGTTATAATTTTATATCTAAGATGATAACTAGCTCAATAATATTTATGTAATTATATTTGGTTAAATTTATCATCATCATTTTCATCTTTAATGTTTTTTTATTATAAAATAATTTAATAAAATATTTTTTTCATTTATTTAATTAATATTATCATAATAACTATTCATATGATATGAAATTATAAACACTATAAATAAACGAAACAGGATTATAAAAAATTAATACATTTAGAATTATATATATTACTCATTAATCATCAATAGAGGCTATATCATGTTCAAAAACAATTACATTTAGTTTTTTTAAAATAATTTAAATGATTTTCGTATTACTTTCACAAGACCTATTTATGTGTTAAGTAACCATCATGAATTAATATTTTATGGAAAAAATATTAATAAATTACCACAATTAAAAAATAGTTAATATTTAAATATAAAAATTATTACTATTATTTTTCACTATCCATATAAAAAATTATAATTATATTTAAACCATGAAAATGAAATGTTTTAGTTTTACTTTTTCATAATTATTATAAAGAAAAAAATTATGATTATGATTCAAAGAATAAGTATTTAGAGAAATTTTGTTAACATCATTGAAATTTATATATACAATTTGATAATGGATACTTTTAGGTAATTTTAAAACACTTATACAAGGGTTTTAACCTAGTCTTACCATTTTAACCCTTGCCATGGTGACACATATTTACCAATGTTTATATTCATAGAAACCATAAACAAAAGTGACATATTTAGAAATTTTATAAATACTGATTTAAAATATGTAATTGATATTTCTAGAATAATTTTTTTAAAAATATAACATTAAAATAAAATATTAATTTCACAACAAAATAAATAACTACATTCCATTAAAATAATTTTTATGAATTTAAATTTTGCATACAAAATTGAATAATACATATTATTCTAATAAAAAAATTATATATATACCAATATCCATATACAATAATTAATTAGACATAAATTAATTTATTATCAAAATGGTATATTTATTCAACAATGTGTTATTCTCCTCAGTCAAAAAATACACAAATCCCCCAAATTCGATTTAATAAAAAACTAAAAAGGTATATAATTTCCTTTGAAAATATTATCATCCATAAGAAAATAAATCATATTATGATATAAAAAATCCACAAGTTTCTATCCCTAGAAATCATATATCCTTCTATAATTTTTTACAACCATTAGTTGTCAAATAAATTTTAAAAAATGAATATATTCTATAAGTATGAAATACAAAAAAATATCATCATATAAGATATAAATCACTAATATATTTCATTTTTCAAATAATTATCCAATATAATTAATAAATATCAATGATATATCTTTCAAAAATAATTAATTTCACATTTTTTATAGTTATTATCTTTATGAATACATTTTCTATTTCCATAAATAAACAATATTATTGATAAATCCTAAGATGTATCATTATCCTTAAATCAGAAATATCATCTATAGAATACTATTACGACAAAATTCATGAATCAAAATAAGTAGACCATTCAAAAATATTATGTCACTAATTTATTGAGATAATTTCCTTCCTCTGTGCAGAAGTTAACCCGTAGTACATTCTATTTGATTAAATAAAGATCATATACCTCAAAAACTATACATTAAACTACAAATCATAAAAATGGATAAAATTCATTTGTCTCCATCTGTCTCTTCATTTTTTTCATCATCTATTAATTTTTTAATGCCCTCGGGTTACACATTGAAATAAAAATATAATTCCATTGAGACATTAACTTTTTGTTTTGTCAGCGGGTGGGTCTAGGAGGATTCATGTTAATATTGAACGAACACTCCAAAGGCATGAAATATTGAATAATGATCAAATATCATTTATTGGATTTATAATAGTAAAAAATTTGTTTCAATATAGAACATAATATTAATAAATTTCATTCATTGTGATAATCTACAAAAATCATTCATAATTTTTATTAATGAAATTGTTACTAAATAGTATAAAATACTAAGGGATTGTCAGAACAGTGTAATAGTAAGGCCAAACTCACTATAAAATAGTGAATTGTTGATACACACATGGCCAAGTATTTTTTTGAGTTTATTAAACAAATATTAAATTCCTAAAAAAATTATAAACTATATATATATATAATGATGTGTTATTGAGAAATGTATAATAATTTATTCACCATTGACATGGATATTAACCTATTAGTGCCATTATCTTATGGTTTCTCATAGATCCATTCGTATTCAATATTTTTAGTGTGAGTATATAATTTTATCAAAAAAACTATAATATCCTATACATTTATTATATAAATACTATATCTTTTTGCATGAATATTTATTAAATTTCATTTTTATCCCTTCCATGTATATTAAATTTTAGTGAATTTTGAAGCACATAGACATTAAATAATATTTCATTAATGATATATATCAATTTTCACATATTTCATCATAATAATAAACCTTATTAAATACGACATATTTAAAACATGTCTTCATATTATTTGGAAATTAAACCATTATTACATGGTGCTCAAAGATTCTATGTAATCGTAAAAAAGTGAAATAATGATGGTCATTTTAAAAATGATCATGATGAAAATGATGAAAGGTGCATAAAATTTTTAAACCATATGTGTGAATTATTAGATTAAAAACATGATTCATGGAATTATTATTGTATTTCAGTAATATATAAATCATATAGGGTTCAAAAATAGTGTCACTATGAGAATAAAATTTATATCAGACCATATATAAACTTTGTGAGATAAATTGAGTATTTTTCATAGTAAATGAAATACTATGTTAGGATTTCACAACTAGACAGTCAAAAAATGTTGGTCCCAGTATAACCCCACATGGACATACAACATGATTGAGATAAACTCTAATATAAAATTATTCAATCTAAGGATAGATAACAATTTACCCTATTTTGGCCTTAGGATATCCTTATGTATACTATTTGATCTCATAATAATTAATATATCCCCTTATAATTGGAGGGATATATAGTTCTATGGCCACCAATCACATTATAGAGAATATATTCACATGTGTTTGAAAACATCATTAATCATAAATCATAACGTAGAAAATGGAAATGTATGTTACTATGATTGAAAATTCATCAATATTTGCATAATCAACCAATATAAGAAGTGATGAGTGTATAATTAGGCCACATGTTGTATAAAAAATATATAAAATTAGATAATTTTATTGTAGATGAAAAATTATTTAAATGGACCATTCAAATATTTTATTAATTAATTATCCCTTTAATTTTTATATAACTTATTAATATTAAAAAATTTCATAATATTAAAGAATATTTAACTTTTTAAAAACCATAAAGATAATAAATTAATTCCTTAGTAATTTAAGAGTTATAATGTTAGGAAATTATCTTTATTCCTTGTACATTAAAAAATTTCGTTTACATTTTTTATAAAAAGTGAAAATAACCATGTCCTAATATTCAAAAGATGAACCTATTAGAATATTAAAATAACATTTCAAATAATGGTATAAATAATTTTTTTAATATAATGGAATAATAATAAAATAAATTATAAAACATTTTATGGATAAAATGGATATCAATGAAAAGCTAATATTTCATTAAGAGATAAAAAAAGATGATTTTTCATAGAAAACACTATGACAGTGTCTACAGTATATAATATTTCAATAATGAAATTTAAATTTTTTATAAATAAATAAATAAAGTAGAATAATATTACGTTTATATATTTTAAAATATTATATAATTTTATTCAATCGTAGTTTAATAAATAACAAAAAAAATAAATCAGAGGGAAATATATAACCCTTTAAACATTGAAAAATTGGAAAAATAAAAAAATCAAATATAATAATGAATGAGACTAAAAAAATAAAAACAAAAACATTTTAATGATATAACACTTAAATGATGTTTTATTTACTCCAAAAAAATTATTAATGGTTTGTAATAGAAAATATGTCCCATAGTAAACCACTTTATATAATTATTATACTATATATCATACACTAATTACATTTTAGTTTTCATTTTTTAAAAATTCAATATTAAAATAAATATTTATGGATGTTAATTCATAAATTTTTTTAATTTGTGTTCTATAATTTCAATATGTCTACAATGATCATAGTCAAATATTATATATACTGTTAATTATTATCTAAATAGAATTAATTGTACATATATAACTTCTTATTCATACGTAAAAGGTACGTGTAAAAAATGAATTACAGTGTTCATTTTGATTGTAGGTCATAAGTATATGTGAATGATTATTTTATTTTTCATTGAATTCAATAAAAAAGTTATAATAAAAATTAAAGGATAAAGAATAATATTTATATAATGTATATCTTTTATATATCAAATATAAATCTTTATTATCATCCGTATTAAATGGAATTGAATAAAATATAAGTTATTAGATATGGTATTACACACATACAAAAAAGTGATGTTATAATTTCTAAATGGATGGTTTGAATGTACATTGTGGTTTTGACATCATAAAGATAAAAATTAATTATATTTTATACACTTAATTAGTAAATTTATATTTGATTCTAGGGATTTATATGTGGAATAAGATGAAAAAACTAAAAATTATTTCTTAATAATAATACCTTATCATCGATTAATATCATTTATCTAACATTTTATTGAATGAAGGGGATGTATTTATGAAATAAAACTGCTCTAAGATGTGGTTATGAAATCATTGGACATATTATGGATGAGATTTTTTTGGAGAAAAATGTATTTCGATCAGTTTGGAAAAGACGAGATGTTGTTCCCTTATATATGTGAGGGAATTGAATCCAAGAAATTTAATAATGTATTAAATTAATATATAATTTTTTTAATTGATATAGAATAAATTTATATAATTATAAACTAATATGAGGATTATTTAAAACCATTTAATGATATAAAATATGGATGCATTTATGTGATCTTTTAACCCTTATATTTTTCCCCCTACATACTCTTTTGACTATTACTGACCCATGATAAGTTTTTATGATTTGGATGTAATGAAATTTATTATTAAAGGATATGTGACTCAAAAACGGATAGTGTTTTATATTTTAAAAAATATACCCTATAATTGTAATAATATAGTACCTTTTTTAATTTAATTTTATTTATGGAAATAATATTTATTTTAAAATTTCATTAATGACATTTCTTGAAATACATGAAATATTATAATATATTATGAGTAAAGATCATGTCTAATGAATGAAAAATGACAACAACTTTATGAAATCAATTACATGGACTTAATATAACCATCCATGAAAAACATATATATGATCAAATATCAATTTAATCATTTTCATTCAGTATAACACCTGACTTGTCCAATTTTTTTGTTGTAGTTTTCATAATTCCTTTTTAATATTAAATGGTTATAATTTATTTCTATGGTAAAACATGACTATTAAATTTATAATGGATAAAATTTAAGTTAATTTTTCATACTGAATATTTGATTTCATTGTTTTATAAATTTTAAAATGTATTCATAAAATATTTTCTTTCATAAGATATCATTAATGTCAATTTTAAAAATATTTAAATAAAATGTGTTTAAATAAAATGGTACAATTATATAATTTAAATTTAAAATTTCATATATTCTCTTACATTTGTTATTATAATTTTATATTTTATGGATTAGTATATATCAAAAAATATTACTTCTATAGTTTTTAAATTTATTTTAATGATTCTTAAACTATTTTAACTATAATTATTGTATCATTTTTTATGAATGTAATGAAATTGTTTCAAAAAAAAGTAAATTAATATTCATTAAAATAATATATTTAGATTTAATGTATAAATTTTGAACTCAATATAATCCAATTTAATTTCTATATCAAATTATTTGGAGTTTTGGCTTTTTTATTTACATAATTATTATAAATATCAATATAAAAAAATGGGATCCAGATACCATATTATCAAAATATAGATCTACATAGATGGAATATACTATTCCAATACAAATTATGTAGGAATTAATTAAACTATTAATCCTTATTATATCATTCCATGCATTTTTTTTTCAATTAACAAACCATTAATGAAAATAAATCATGAATAATGTTATTAATAATAACAAAAATTAAAAAAGAAATATTTAAAACACAAGGTCATCATGATAAAAATTAAGAAATATATTTTTTTTAGATTGAATTTTTTAAGTGGCTAATATTAATTTATCTAAAAATTGAATAACACAATAAAAAAATTATTAATAATAAATAGATTACTATATACCATTTTTTATAGAATATTAAAAATATATATATCCTGATGATCATAATTATATTTTTCAAAGTTTTAGAGAACAAATATTACTTTTAATCCATTATTATAATAAATTTAATATTTTAAAATCTAATAGAACAATTTTAAATAAAAATTGTAAACTTTCAATACTCATTGAAAAATATACAATTTTTTATGAAGATCTAGAAATCATTATAAAATAATGTTGACAAGGTGAATTAAAAATTTATTTAATTTAAAATTTATTTTTCTATTTTCATGTTATTATGTATATTATTCAGTCAAAAAACATAATAATGCAATTTTTTATGAATTGTTTTGATGAATAATAATACATTACAAAAAACTATAATTATTTCATAAAAATTAATCAATAATAATTTAATGAGGAAATTAATATATACTCCATAATGAGTTGAATCTTTATTATTCCATCAAATTAAATGGCTCGGTTATAATGTTCATATTTAAATAATAATATTTTGGTGTTTATTTATATTCACAGTCGCCTAACATTTATGAAACTAAACATTGTGTTCTTTTAAAAACAACATAGTGTAATATGATTTGAGATTTATCATTTTATTGTCATATATTTTTGTACAAACATATTTAATTAGTTGAATTTTCTTATACTAATAGTTTCTATTGTAGTGTATAGATGGATCCTTTCATTGATTTATATTGACTGTGGTGTAAAACTTCTTCACACTAAGAGGACGTTATAAAAAATATGTTTTTTAGAACCACAATTTAATATAATAGAATATAGAGTATATTTATTTGATTTATAAATACATATAGATTTATCAAAGAATGATGAAGTGTTATATAGATCCTAAAAGTTATAATATATCATTTGACGTAACTGATGGCATTTTTCCAAATTGTATATTCTTGGAATAGTGTTATGTGTTTACATAATAAAAAATATTAATTTTGCAGATCATCAAAAACTATGAAAATTTTCAAATTCTGGTAATATTTTATAACAACAAGACATAAATGTATGTTTATATATTTTACATGATGTGTATCATATTTTGATTCTATTAATGTTCATACATGTTGTATCTCTTTTTTAAAACATTGAAGTGGCCATGTTAGAAGAAAATATATCTCATGAATAAAATATGGATTAAATAATTTGACATTATTAATAAGTAAAACAAAATAGGCTGAATCACATGTCAAATGTTTTCTAGAGGATTATCTTGTTTGGGGAAAGAAAATGGAAACATAAAATTATTATGATGGAAAAATAAAAGAACTTGTTAATGTTTGAATAAAATTTTGATGACCCAAATTTAGTAAGTGGTATAATGTGAAAACATTTTAAATAAAATAAATAAATCTGTCTTATGATTTATAATTATTTCGGATATGTATATATATATATATTATTCATCATATTTTGATTAATACCTTTTTAAAACATCTAAATAAAAAAGGATATCATTTATCTATATTCATTTTCCTTGAAATTAATGGATTAAATTAAAAAGTAAATTTAATTATATTGGAATATAAATTAATAATAATTTTTTTTAATTTAAATAATCTATTAGATAATATTATGAATGTAGTGGTTTATTATAAAAGCAGTTATTTTTTAATGAATAGTGGAATGCTGGCATTTTCAATTTTGTATTTTTTTTATTTAATTAATGTAATTTAAAGACACATTAAATAAAATATTTTAGAAACAATTGAATATTAGAATAAAATATCCTAATAAATTCTATAGTAATAAAAACTAAATTATATTTTGTTAAATATTCATGTTTATTCATAAAACAGAATTATCGACAAAATATTTTTCATTTAATTTTGTGTACATATAATAAAAGTAATTTTTCTAACAAATACACGTAAAATCATGAAAATATTTTTCCATATTTTGTAAAATAAATTATTTATTTTTAAACAATAATTTTTTTTCATAATTTTTTTTAAATAATATTAAAATTAAGTAACCATAATAAAAAGATAAATTTGATTAATTTAGGAAAAAATAACATATATGCCCAAGATATATTTTCTAATTTCTAATGGATTTTTTTGAATCCAACCACTATAACATTATATTCTAACATTAGTTTTTTATGTTGCACACACATTTTAATATTATATTATATAAATTTGAAATATTATTTAATTACATGTGTACCCCTCCCCTCACTTATACAGTATAATCCTCTCACATCAATTCTTCAAGCATATTTAGAATAATATATTCAATAATATATATCCAATTTTTCAAAAAACAATTCATGAATACAAGAAGTCATGGCCTCACCTAAACCCAAACATAAATGTTTTTAACTCTATGCCAGTGGAGGTACAATAAAGAAGTGTTTTAAATATAATCCTTGGGTATTATTTATTTCATCTTTTACTTACATAAAATTTTCCTTATCCATGAAATAATATTAACATAATTTTACTATATATATTGAAATGATACCATTATTATTGTATAATAGATGTTTTATCTCCTTCTCTATCCCATAGGAAATGAAATAATTTCTCATGCTTAGATGCGGACTACCAACTCCATGGAGTGATGTAATTCATTTATCATTTATGGATTCCATGAATGATAAAAATGATCGATCAAATGAATATTTATGATATGTAAATCATAATTATGATACCATGATGATAAAATATTAAATTCATTGTAACCCATAACAAATATTTTATATTTCTATTTTTTCTCTTCAAAATGTGCGGAAGACCCCATCCAAGAATTAATGTTTTTAATTTTTCATCTCCATCATTCAAGGATAGACATTATTATAGACAAATTGATTATATAAAACCTAGATAAAATATTAAGGATTTTTAAAAGTTATAACACTATCAACATTATTTATTTTTCTCAAATTTTTAAATAAAAAAAAATTTATATATAAATAGAAAATTATTCATGTTGATTGTTGTAATTCCATTTTCATGAACACCATACATGGTTTTATATAATATTATTTAATGTAAAAAATTATTATTATAACTTTTATATTTTTTTGGATGAATTGAACCATAATTTTTTTCACTATGGGAATATAACTAATGTATTTTTTATAGTTATAAAATAAACATCCTCAAAATATATGATGTGAACTTACTGTATTAGTAATTGAAAAAAACATGGTATAAAATTTTTTAAAGGGAATAATTTTAATGGAATTTACATGATAATGATTCTTATAATAGCATAATTATAATATCAAATCAGTACTCTATTTTTTTCACATGAAAATGAAGCAATATAGGATCAGATAAAATAATAATTTTGTTAAAAATATATAATTAATGTTTCTTTTAATCATATATTTTTTACTTATTTATGACCTTTTAAAAGTTTCATGAATTATATAATTTATAAATTTCTTTTCCATAAAGTCTATTTCAATTTGAAATTGATTTTCATTACAATGTATTAAACCAGAATATTTTTTGGTTTTCTATTTTGTGTTATTTTAACTTTTTAAAAAAACTGATAAATGGAATTTTGTTAACATGTATGGCATGAAATTTGTTTACTACTGTCAATTTTTTATCCATTATTAGTCATTGACTACAAGTTACAACATTTTTTCAATGCCAATTATATTTCCACAATTTTGTTAAATTTTTTACATTAATATATTTTAATGAAAGTGAATAATAATTCATATTTATATTTTGGAAACATGAGAAAACATGATTTATAGGTTCAATTAAATTATTTTAATGGTTTATGTAATGAAAATTTCCCACAATAAAAATTATTTATCCATTATATAGTACTTGAAAATTATATACATTGACAGGTGAGCACGATATGAATGATGAAGACAATTGAGGCCAGTATATCTATATAATTCTTTGGGTATGAATTGGACTTCTATTGTGAGAATTGGGTGATATGACCATATAAGATGATTATTTAAAATTTAGAAGTATTTATTTATTCTAACATATGTTTCAAATGAGAAAATTTATTTATGAATATGATTATTGAAGATACAAATATTTTTCAAGGAAAAAAGGTTTTTAAAATCAATTTAATTCATGAGATAAATAATGTCTAATGGTTACATGATTTCTCTTGAAAGGTTAATTTTATTGTTTTATATTGAACCTAAGGATTCCATCATTGTTTTTCATATTTATTATAGTGGGAAAAAATATGTATTTAAAAAATTTGTTAATTTATCTAGTGTAAATTATTTATTAATAGGGAAAACATTTTATTTCAACAAATGGTAATTGTCCTCATGGGTTAGTATACCTATATTTCAATTCAGTAATTAGACTATTTTATTTTTATATCATTAAAAAATATTTTTATTCTTTTCCCATTTTTAAAAATGATTTCTATTTTAATTAGTAAATATTTGAAAATATATAATTTTGTAATTTTAACACTATGGTGAGACTTTGAAAATAAATAGAAATTGTATTGAGGAAACATATGTGTAATATAAATGAATTGTTTCAATGGAAAATATTTACACATTATGAAGGTGTCCATTTTCATTTTTTATATTATTACCAAATTCAATGAAATTATAAATGAGAAATAGACTATAAATGTAATAAGATTTATAAGATTCACTAAATTATTTAATTATGGGGTAGTTAATGTTATGAGGTATTATATTACTAATTTTGTTTACTAGAAGTGATAATTAAAACATAACTATGTGATAGTGATTTATAACAAAAGATAAAATCCATGTATTATGGTAAAATTTTATAATCTACATAAATATAGATCTTTTTTTCATTGAATATAGGTTTTGTGTTCAATACAAACTAGAGCTTCATATTTCTCTACTAGATGACGCACATTTTTAAACATTCTATATATACCATGGTTTTCATGACTGGAATCTAGTCACTATCAAACCGGCTCCAAAAAAAGTTTGAGACATGGCCTGAAGTGTGTTTCTGATCCCCACTAGCTGACACAAGTGTCTGAGTACCACAAAAAGGAATTTAAGAACAATTTTCCCAAGTTTATAAAAATAAAACCACAAAAAAATCAAATATAAAAATACATAATTTCCAAAACGACCCATCTTTTAAAAAAATTTAAAATTGAATTACATAATTTATCAAAATTCTTAAAGACTATAACAAATTAAGAAACCCAAAATGGACTGCACTAGAATTTCTTTATGGAAAGATTAACTGCCCTCAAGCTATGTCCACAACACTACACCAAAAGGACCAATAGAAACCTGAACCAATTACACTGAAATCTTTACCCAAATCGGAAAAAAAAAATAAAAAATCATATATACATAAAAAGGGGTAAGTAGGGTGTAAAACAATTCTCATTAGGATAAAACCACTAAAAGATTCCATGTGATAATAATTATATGACAAAAAGCAGGAAAGTTTCGTAAATAAGAAATTCCAGTAAAAATTTATACTAGACTCGAGTAACATAAAAACAATTCTTTAGTGGGACATTACAAAAAAAATCAATACGTTCAAATAGAATGAAAAATCTACAGAAATGTTTCAACAAAATATATCATATTCTAATAAATAATTTTATATTTCTAGTGGGCACTAGTAACAGGAAACAAACCTTGGAATTAGTGCATGGGAGGACCAAGGTACCCTGTCTCTGGGTGAAAGTAACCATAAAATTATCAATTCTCATGCCCACAAAACACTAGTATGGGTCATACCCATGACCTAGTGGTCCCCTAAAATCTTCATCATCATAGTTTAGTTATTATTTTTTATCTTCACTCATGCTATGTGAAACAGGTTCCTACCCCCATTGGATCTCTAGCATACTAGTACACGTCCACCACCCAATATACATGGGTTCTCCCTCTTGTTCTCCAACAGCTTCCACAAGCCATGAAAATACCATTTATACATTCAAATACCATTGCTAAATGACATAGTCATCATATATACAACACACATCTCAAAAAATGTTTTTTTTCAAATTCATTTTGAAACCAAACTCACCCCAAAACAACCATCAACACATATCATCTCTCTTTCACACTGAAAATAGGAATTATGTAAATTTTGTAAAACCATTCCATTATAGTACTCATCATATAACAACTCATTAACAATAAAATAGATATTTTTTAATATACACTCCTACCAAATCTGCTTTTCAACATAGTTAATACTCTCACATAAACAACGAAACCATCTAAAATCATCATAAAACAATTACAAGGAGTTTAACCATGTTTTTCTCACAAAATCCTTCTAAAAACCATTTTTTCGAGAAAATAACAATACCAATTTCATGTAAAAACAGAATTATCATCCATAGCATCATTTAATAAATATATTCCATGAATTATAAAACATCCCTAATAAACACAACATGGAATAGATACCAAAAATAATAATTGTTTAATAAAAATGCAAATTAAAAACCATTATCTTAACGATTAATACCAAATATGAATTATTCACCAAGCACAATGGAATATAATCATGATAAAAATATAAATCATCAAAAAAAACTCATCCAAAAACTATAAACATGGAATAACCTACCATTTTTACAAAAAACTCTAATATGTTGTGTGAAACGTTAATCGTACCACTGTTGCACCATAAGGGAGTGAAAAGGAACCTAAAACGTCAATATTAGACACAAAATCTCAAATAAAATCCCTAGGTTTTATTCCCCACTGTCTATAAATTAGTACCATCAAATAAATATTGATGAAACCATATGAAAAAGGAATGAAACCTAAAAAAAAGGAGAAGGAAGGAATGAAACCCACTTACATGAGATATCATTAATAAAACTCCACAAATACACTAGTATCTAAATTTCCAAAAAATAAATAATTAATTTGAGGTTCGAATAAGGATATTTAGGTAATGTGATAACTTAAATGGATGTATGAGAGTAAATATTGAAGGATTTATGAAAGAAACAATTTACCTATTCAAATATGGATGATATCAAAAATCCAACAAAGTATTTACATAATTTACGATGAATATGAACTCCAAAAATGATGATAATAGAATGAGGATGTGACTTGGGTAACTGGGCTTAGGTGAGTGTTTAAATAACCTTAAACAATTAATAATTGAATGATATATTAGAGAAAATGAATATATTTTTATGTTGGAAATGAGATTTCGGATTGGCGTAATAGCTTAATAAAAACCCCAAATCCATTGTGATTATTGATTCCTATGATGTCTAAATGGATATGGTTGTTTTAATATATAAAGGTATTATAATTGGTAATAGTAATAGGTATAAAATTTTGAAAAATTATGGTGTTATAATAAATATTCCAATTTTTTAACTAATTAAATAGGCCTATGGTTTGGCACAAATCATAAAAACACACCTGTTCCTCCAAAACTACAAGGGAATCCATCACCAAAAAATCAATAATTGTAATTAATTGAAAATTAGTTTTAAAATAAGTTTTTCATGTTAAAATTATCCCCACCATTAAACATTCCTCGCCCCGAATTCCATAGTAAGGCCAAAAGGAAAAAATCCAACCCAACCAAAAGCCCAAAATGGACTCTTTTAACAAGTTTCGCAAGCCCCCAAAAGGCCAAAACACATCAAATTGTTCAATCAAGGAATAAATAATACCAAAAAAACACACACAACATCATGAAAAGATCATGCATATTAAAACTAAAATCTCAAAATAAAACACCTTAAACACTATCTGAACAAGACTCAAGCAACTTACATTGAATAAACAATGAAAATGAATGAGGTCACTCTAGTTTTACATCAACAATAAACATGGGGGAAATACAATCCCAACTATTACTACAGGAGGATGTAAGAGGATAAATAAATTTTATTTAATCTACCTAAATCTAGGAAAGCAGTAGGTAAAAACCATGATATCATTATAGGGAGACACAAACAGGCTCCACACTTTAAGGTGAAACTCTATTTCATTTGAGATAAAATTGAGACAATAATAGTGGGAGGCCCAAATGTAATCCCAACATAAGAGTTAATCTTTAATTTTAATTTTCCAATATAACATACATGAGACTCATAGTGAGTCTTTAAACCATATCTATTGACCATATTAACTGAATAGCACTGGTCTGTATGAAAAGACCAAAAAATTTAAAAAGATTGAATGACCACATTGTTTTCCTACAAGGTTTGGAAAACCCTACCGTAACCATGAAAGGGAATTATATCATAATGGTAAGATTCTAATGATTACATGGGCTGAGATGCACGAATTTTTATATAATATGTGTTAGCTATTGTCTCTTATCACACAGTTTCTTAGGTTGGTGCATGATTACTAAAAACCATGCACATACCGTGTCCTTAAATCATCCTATCCAAAATTACATCATTTTCTAAAAAAAATTCAAAGGAAACCCAAGGGATAACATGAAAATAGGCTATAACATGGAAATGTTGTCCCCCCACCTCTACCATCGATCCTGGACAAGTGGAACAATATGAGGAAACCTAATGTATAAACTAGTAACATATTTTATACTGAGGATTAGACATTGACCAATGGTTTAAATGACCCTAGGATTTTACCTGACTACTCGCCAGCTTCACCGTTGGACCTATGGTTGGAGCTCATAAAATTGATGCATCATGTGGATCAAATTTAGGATTTAGAAACCAACGAATAAAACTTCTTCTCTTGTTGCAACATAAAACTCTACTAAAAACCCAAACGGGTTTAGCGAGACATAACACTCTCCAAAAATATCATTACAAAGACATTACATTTTGCAGAACCCATGGCATATATGATGAAAAAACATCACCCTTTCTTTTTACGGATGAATAATGAAAAGGGGAATGGACATATATAATAACCTTCCACTAAACATATGATTTAGATACATTCTAAAGGGAGACAAACATCCTAAAAACATAGACCTTAAATGATTATACAACCTTCCCCTTTGTAGTCAAATAGGAACATAACATCAAAATGAATCATCATACCTGACTATTCAATCTAATATAATCAAAACAAGGAGAGAGTCTTTATGTGGTGTCGCAAGAAGAACAAAATTTTTACAAGTGGCCAAATCATCTTAACTTGGCCTGATTTTTCACACTAATGGCCTGATATGAACTCTTGCATCGACTAGACGAAAAAAGTCCTAGGGGCACTCTAAGACAACATATTAGACTAAAAAAATTGAACTACATTATCCTTTAGTTACACATGTAAATTAATAAATTATGGTTTCTATCAGCCTTCCACGACCACTCTCCTACTAAAAAAGGATCCCAAAATCATTGAAAGATAAATATGTTATACTAAATCTCTAAATTTCAGTAAGAAATTCCTTCTGATGATCAAATGGATGATTTTCCAATGGAGAAACAATCTGGGATGCACTTTAGTCAGGCATTAAATTGTAATGGGTGCATACCATATCAAATGAGAGAACCCAATGACCCACCCAAGCTAGTACATTGGTAAAAACTTATAATAATCTATTCACGAAAAAATGAGTGGATACACCATAAGGGACTCCATAACTGTTCTCTTAAGAGGCCACTAACTAGCCCTATGACCCACCTTAACGACCAAAGACATCCCCCAAACATTATTCAAACAAGAGGTGTTCATGGACACAAAATATACCACCACAAAAAAATTCCTAAAAAACAAATACACTCCAACAAAATTGGTCTTCAAGACATCATTTTTTCCATTAAAAGAGATCACTCCATTGAAAATAAATGGTTTGATGGTTAGAGCATCACACAATTCTCTCACATAGTCCTCAAACATTCATGTTTTCGTGTAACAATAGGTACCCTCCACATATACATCATGAAACACATCCAGTAATTCCATTTTCCATCAATCATCCCATATAACCCCATGCATGTGGTCTCTCACAAAAATACTATTGGTAAGGACTAAATTGTTTTCCCACTTTTTAGAAAAACAATATTCAACCGACACTTCCTTTTTCTCAACCCAATTAACCACAAAATCATTCCCAATTTAAAGCATAAAAACATTTTAGAAAGGCATAATCATATTAAAGGAAACTCAGCTTCAAGATGTTCATATAAATTTCAAAAAATATCATTCCCTTTCGAAACACAAACATTTTTATGAAAAACAACACTTGATCAACATCCATTCATTATTAACTCATCTCATATTATTTGATACAAGGTTATACTAATTATTTAGAATTTAAAAATTATAAATGGTTTAAAAATCAAAAATCCATTTCTAAACTCCATGAACAAATTAAAAATAAATTTATTCCTTTAAAAACACATGTTTAGTAATTCTAAAAGTATCATTTTCAATATATTTTCAAACTCCTCTTTGACATACTTTCTACTTTCTATAGTTTGTAAATACACCATTTACCATTTAAAAACAATTATGAAAATTATGATCCACAGTATCTAAAATCAAACCATTCCCTCTTAATTATAAAATAATTTCACAAAAACATTATGATTCTCAAAACTAGGTCATTTTTTCATTAATACCAAACTTCCATGATTCCAAAACTAAAGGAAATTGGACTATGCGAGAAGAAACTAGCTTCAATGGGTGACTTGGAAATATGGATGGTGGCCATATTATAATCACCTCACCAACACAGATAGTGTTCTAGGTAAATAACCTTAGTTCCACATGGTTTTCCAGGCCTTGTGAGCTCACTGAGACTATTAACCCAAATATTTTTTCATATACCATATTCATCATCAAACCAAAAAACCAAAGGACTCATATAAAAACTGACATCTCATGGTGACTTGAATCACCTGAAGAGTTTTTCTAGTCAGGAACCCTACATGTAATTATTATTTCAAGCACCTAGAATCATAACTCTGATCTTTCCCAACTCTTCCCTAAATAAAATTACCTAATGAGTGATATTGCTCTGATACCATTTTTTCATGAACCAAATCTGGTCGCCATCAAAACCTGCACCATACCCAGTCTGAGACAAGGCCCGATGAGCATTCCCAATCACTGTGGGCTGGAAAAAGTTCCTTGGAATCAAAAAATTGAATTTGGGAATGATTTAATAAATTTTATAAACATAATAAAATAAAAAATCCCAAAACAAAAAAAATGTATTTTTAAAAACAAACAATCTTTTAAAAAAATTCAGAATTGAATAACATAATTTAAAAAACATATCAAATACTATAACAAATTAAGAAATAAAAATTGGAAATCCCATGATACTCATCAAGTAATTAGCAACATCCCACAAGAAATCTCCATGGCACTACACCAAGATGTACCTATAGAAAACTGAACCATTGGCACTGAATGATTTACCTAATCCCGCGACCAAATAACCAAGTCTACCTACACAGAAAATTTAGGTATGGTGTTATACAAATCCTAGTAGGATTTCCCCACTATAATATTCCATGTAAAAATAATTATAAGGATTAAATATTTTATGTTTAGTAAACAAGAAATGCCACTAAAAATTCCTAAATGACTCAAAAAACATAAAAAATGTTTTCAAGTTGTCTACTTTAAAAGAAATAAAAACTTTTAAATAGAAGGAAATATATACTGAGTTTTTCAACCAATATTACCATACAACGATAGTTAATATAAGATATTAAATGTGATCTAGCAATCAGAAACAACCTTAGGCACTTGCTCTTTGTTTGTCCCATGTACCTTATATCTCATTGGAAGTAACCATAAAATATCCAATCTCATGCACATGAGCCACTAGTATGGTTCATACACATTACCCAGTTATCCCCCAAAATAATAATTATCATAGTACAGATAGTTTTTCATTATCAAACTTTCTACATGAAACAAGGGCCAAACCCCAAGGTACAACTAGCATACTAGTACATGCCGACCAACCTAGACACTAGGGTTTTATAGCTTGTTTTAAAACAAGGTAAACAAGACATGAAATAAATTTTTCACATAAAAGTACCATTTCCAATACAAACGCCCACCAAATATCCCACACATGTCACATTATTACCTTTTTCATTCAAATTCATTTTCAAACCGTACTCACAACAAAACTGCACCCAATATGTTTCACCTCTCTTTCAAACTTCAATAAATCCTTTAGACCATTTTTTAAAATCTTTCCAAGATAGAAAAAATAAAATAATAGAACATTGAAAATAAAATACACCATTTTAAAATTACATTCCTACCAAAATAGTTTGAATCATTTTTTCAGATGTTTTATAAATCAACAAACCATTTAAAATATTCAAAAAAAACTATTCCAAAGAGTGTAACCATGTTTTGCACATAAAGTCCTTCTAGGAACCCAATTTGATGAAAAAATGCATACCAATATTACATAAATACAGAATAGGATTCTATAAAATCATTTAATTAAACTATTCCAAGAATCATAAAACAACCTCAGTCAACCCAACATAAAATACACAATAAAATATGTTTTTTTTCACAAAAATTCCACATAAAAAACAACCACATAAAAATGCAACCAAATATAATATTTCTAGCAATAAAAATGAGTCATAATAATGATAAAAATAGAAACCATGAAAAACTATCTCATCCAATACTGATTACACAATGAATCACGTACATTGTTTTCCAAAAACTTCGAACACTAGTGTAAAACATCAAGCAAACCACCACCATATCATACGAGATTGAAAACCAACCTAAAACCAAAAAATTATACTGAAAAACACAAATAATAATGATATTTATGAATCCAGACTTTATATAAATTAGTAACATCGAGAAAAGATGTTTTAAGCACTATAATAAATTAATAAACCCAATGAAAAATGGAGAAGGAACAAAGTGAACCCACTTCATTGAGATATCTTGAATAAAACACCAAAAATACACTATTATCTGAATTCCCAAATAGCCAAAATTAAAAATGAGGATCTAATAAGGATTATTAGGTCACGTGAGAACTAAAATGAGGGGTGAAGTGAAAAAATTGTAAGATTTAGTAAAGGAACTATTTACCTCTCAAAATACAAACAATAAGAAAAATTCAGAGATTTTTTTCCCTAATTCAGGATGAAAATGAGCTCTAAAGAGGGGGATAAGAGAATGGGGTCATTCGCTGTGTGTGTGAGCTCAGTTGAGGGTTGGAATCATCAAAACACCATAAAAATAGAATGAGATATTAATGAATTAGAAAAATAAATATAGTTTGAAATGGGATTTATGGATGGCCTAATACCGTAATAAAAAAACAAATCCATCATTATTAATGATTACTATGAGATCCAAATGGATATTGTGGTTAAACTATATCAAGGGATGAAATTTTGGAAGTGGATTGATTGTACAATTCTGAATGATTAAGGAGTTATAAAAAACAAATTTTTTTTCAAAACATGAAATGAGCTCACAGATTGGCCCAAATCAAGATAACAAAACCTTACCTCCAAAACATTGAAGGAAAATCCAAAAGAATATAAATAATAGTTATAAATTGATAAATACCATTATTAGAATTCGTGAAGTAACATTGGTACCAAAAAAATCTTGTTCTGAATAGAAAAATTTTGTTCGAATGGAATGAAGAATGAAATTACATTGTGTATAGATGATTGGGGTGAATGATTCTAATGTTTTAAATATAATACATTGACGTAGTTAATAACCTATTACAATATCAATATCAATCTGGTAAATTTTTATATTTTACATTATCTATAGACTTATGAAGACTCTGTAGAATAATGATGGTCTTAGATCATTATTTAAATACTTACCAATTCATCAGAATTCAATGTATTGTGGTAAATACTATTATGTGAACCCATTTATCCTCTCAATGTCAATAATGTTGTGAGACTTCATGGAGTGTTATTTTAAACATCACTAATAATGTATCTGAATTCACATAGAAATTCTTATAAGTAATTCAAATGGATCTTGATACAAAGTTGCATTTGAGAAAATATATTTATCATCAAGATCATGTAGAGTATAAATTCACTATTCTGGAATAAGATTTCCTATTATGATATTTACAACTTTGCTTTCACGATATGTTGGTTCATTATCTCTATATTTTAAAATTTTAATTCAGTAACTGATTTCATTCATGTATCAATTACAGGCCTTATAAGGCATTAAAATAGAAGATACATAAAACTCTAAAAGTATAGTTAATTTATGAGAATGAATATTTTAAGATAGAATCATTTGTGTGAGGAAACCATAGATTCATGGACTAACCAAATTCATATCAATGAACCATATGATTTAATAAATATCCATTTAATGACATGGAATTTAAATAGAGCATGTATTCCAAAACATGTATGCATTGAAGGGAGCTGTAGAATTATATAAAAATTGGAATACAATCAATTCATATGACATTTGTTTTAATATATTAGACAAACCATGATTAATAGAATATCAACTATCTTTTCACCCAACATACCCATAAAAAATAATTTCATCCATGTTACACTATTAATGAAATAAATTATATGTCCGAAATATGTTGATAATCAAATTGTAATATAGATTGAATCTACAATTTTTTACATTGATGAGATAATATTGATTATTAAATATTGAAAGTATTTGTTTTAGTGTCCGATGAATCAAACGGTGAATTTAATTTCGAGAAATCCCCAAATAGAATAGATAACAAATAAGCCTTGAGAATATATTAATAAATAAAACCCAATTTTTTATGATAGGACATAAATAAAAATTTATTGGATGAAATTATTTAAATGTGGAATACAATACCTATCATCATACTATAATAGGTAACCACTACAATGCTAATGTATTCACAAATGTGGGTTATATTAATTTATCGTTTCAATAGAATGGGTTTTGGGTTATATATAAATGTAAAAAATATAAACATAAAATATTAATTTCAAATAATTTATGGCATTTCTTAGTTCTAGTTGATGAATATTTCTTAGAATTATTTATTCAAATTTTACTGAAATAAGTGAATTTTTTGTGAATAGTGAATACAACATTTAAATATAATATAAAATTTATAAAAATGTTATGGTATGTGAATGGAATTATTTTATATTTTAATTTTTTTATAAAATAAAATATATATTGATGAAGTAAAATAAATTATTTAAAAACATTAGGTTATATTCAAGAAAAATTTAATAATATTTTAAAACAAATTTTATGTTTTTTTCTAATTAAAGAAATATTTAATATAATTTACTTTAAATAAGAAAATAAATTTTAATATTTTGTTTTATATTATTTATATAATAATAAAAATTTAATTTATTCATTAATAAAAAATTATTTCCCATTAGAATAAATTATATACACTATTTTATTTTTATGAAATCTGTTGTAAACAAAAAATTATATTATGTAAATAATAATATTATGATTAAGTTTTAAATAAAAATATAGAAATATATTTTCACCACCTTTTGAAATTATATCGTGAAAAATGGCATAATAATTTTTATTTTAGAAATTAATTTTTTTTTTATTTTTCATGTTACATATTTCATAATAAATAATATAAAAGGAAAACATTTTCTACCATGAAATGTGAAAAAAGGGTTAAATAAAATATTAAACTAAGAGATAATTCAAAGAATATCCTCAAATAATATCTAAATTATATTATCTGAATGTATGTTGACATTTATATATACCACTTTATCAATATTAGGCTATATTTGATCTATATTATATTGTAATAACATTAATTATATTTAATTGTTATTAATAATTAAAGGTGTTTGTTTCCTGACATTTATAAAAATATATCTCAACTCCTCAAATATTAACCCATGTTGTGGACTATATATTTAAAATTATTAACCCAAATTACATACACAATTTCTACCATAATTTTCACACAACATTTTCAAAACAATAAAATAATATTATAAATTATATAATGTGTATATAAAATGATGTTATCTAAAAATGCAGTATATTTCCTAGCTGAATTCATTCAACTTAATTTTATATTTTACCCTATAATTTTTTTATAAAAATACTATCTTATATATATATATATCAGTACCTAAACTAAATTAAAATGTTATCATGTTGTTGGAATTCCAAATTTATATTTTTTTCATCTAATGATAATTCAACACATCGCTCATGTGAAAGTGTGACCAATCCTCTCAATGTGGAAATGTATATTAATGTTCATCACATCCATTCATGGGAGTCTCTATGGAGGGATGAAATGAATATATTATATATATATTAATTAATATAATTATATGATATTTTTCCTTCTCAACATTCAATTGAAAAGAAAATAAAAATGTATGGTATGCTTACGTGAAGAATTCCAGCTATATGAAGATATATAGATTAATAATCATTATAGATTAATAATAATTATGAAATTATTAAACAGTAATCTAGAACATATTTTTCAAAATAGATACATATGATAAGGGTTTATTTT
This sequence comes from Viscum album, assembly GCA_963277665.1. Taxonomy (NCBI): domain Eukaryota; kingdom Viridiplantae; phylum Streptophyta; class Magnoliopsida; order Santalales; family Viscaceae; genus Viscum; species Viscum album. The sequence continues at coordinate 1,613,988,708 of OY728137.1, read as the reverse complement.
ATAATCTTAACATTATATGTTATTTTGTATTATTAAATTAAAAATCGAAAAATTATATTTTATTTCTTTCCGAATTTATGTTAATTTACTTACATTGTGGTTATTAATTTAATTATATGTATTCTTCTATTTTACCTTTTTTATTTAGTCAAAACAACTAATAAGTATTTTTATAAATAACTTACCTCACTACTTCTTTTGGGTGAGGAATCATTCTCTTCCAGCTGAGTATTTTTGAATTTACTATATGGTTTTTTTTAAATATCAGTTATTTAATACATTCGTGTTTAAATAAATGTTTCATTTTAATATATTTTTTGTATTTAATATTTTACAATTTGTCAAACCATAAATTATAGAATGTTTATAAAAGTTGGGAAAGAATTGTTTTTATGATCTACCTTGTCACGAACCATCCTCAGAGCCTGTGCCGTGAATTACCCATGCCCACCATCCATAGGCCAGGGGCAATTGAATAGCACCAAAGACATAAATCCCAGAAAAATGGAAGAAATTTCCTTTATAAAAGTAAACAAACACAAAAGAGTACGCAAGTGAAGTAATCACTAAGTAAAACTGAGTACAAAAGTATGTTCTGAAAAGTAAAAGGTCCAGTATACAAACCCAACAGAAAGTATTATACAACTAAAAATAAAGTACAACATCAGTAAGTAAAGCAGCAACCACCGAGTCATCCTCCAGGAATCCCACTTGAAGGGTGGTTATAGATAGTCTCCTCATCTCCTCGGGTCCGAGTACCCACTCTGTGTATGTCCCGCCATGTGGTCCACCTTCGGGTACTATCCATCTCCACAAGCTTCATCCTAAGTCAGTGTTGTCCATCATCTACATCCTACACAATGTAGTGCGGGCATAGCCTGTGTAGGGGTGAGTATACGATACTCAGTAGGGACCCTGAGACCCCAAAGGTCTCCCAGAATCCACAAAGGATAAACCAAAAAGGAATGATGCAATCAAAATGTATCAACCAACTTTACTTAGGTATATGCCCATACATATACCTAAGTCATCAATTATAGTGCATATCCAACTTCCGAGCCCAAAAACAATTCGGCCCACACAGGAATGAAGTCAATCTCATCAATGATAATGATTGAAAGACAAGACTCAGCTCACACAGTTATACTACTCAAGAAGTGGGGTGTAGATGATTAGATGTTGCCTTTGAATCATCTTCTCTGCCGAACCCAGGAAGGATCCAAATACAGAAGTCATAGCTGCCGAACCCATGTAGGATCCAAGTACAGTATCCATCAGTGCAGAACCCACGTAGGATAAAGTACAGTCATCATTATTTCCAAACCCATGGATGATTCAAGTACGATCATCCTCACTGCCGAACCCACGTAGGATCCATGTACAGTCATTATCATTTTCGAACCCACGGAGGATCCCTGCATAGTAGGCGGCGTAGTCACAGCTAGCTCTAGGGTTCCCGCACACAGCGCACTCGATTCCGGGAGAGTCTACTACTCGAGTAAAGGTGTTGATACATCAACTGTCACGAAGTCATAAGTTGATGTATACCATATTTTTGTCTCGCAGAAGGAACCCAACGTGATAGACGGCCCATCAAACGGATGCCATGTATGAGAGATATTGGCTTTTCCATTCCAGGGGCCTGGTTGGAAATATGCTTATTCCGAACCCTACTGTTTAAAAATGTTGCCCAGAACACACATTGAGTATCGCAAAAGGACCACCTCATCGATCGGGTCCCAGTACCACAGACGGCGCATCGTTCAGATGTGTCGTCTTCAAGATATTCAGCATTAAGTAAAAACGAGCCCGGCCCGTTAAGCCCAGTGGGCTGGCTGGGTCGGGTTTGCCCGGCTTTGATGGGTCCGAACCGGCAGGGGTGTCGGACGGGCCCGAAGAAAATGTACGGCGTGACCCATCCTGAAGATGGTGCAGCCGGTGGGCTCGTCTAGCCGGCCAAGCAGTCCTGGGGGGGGGGGGGGGGGGTCCCCAGGCAGCCCAAACCGGTGGTTCCAAGCTGCATTGCCCTCCCAAACCGGCCGGGTAGGCTAGCCATCCTTCTGGCGTAAGCGGCCCGCATGTGCAGGCCCCATGATCTCATGAGTGGCGCCCTCCTAGCACCGCAGTTATGCTCCTCCCAGCCGGCCTACAGGCCGGCTGGTTCTCCATTGCGGCGCCCTCCTGGCGCCCCAGCTCCCCTCCGCTCGGCCTGCCGACGGGTCGAACGAATATTCCGACGAAGCGGCCCGCTGGGGTAGGTCGTGTTCTTCCATAGCGAGGCATCATGTGGTGCCTGTTTTCTCCCTTTGTCTCGGCATGCTATGACTGACCAATTCTTCGTCGGTCGAGAAACCCGTAGTTCCTCCACATGTGACTGGCGCACGTCTTCCACCTTTGATCATGGCCGCTTCCCGATTCCAAACAAGACATGGAAGGACGAAGGGTCATAGGGCCATGTTTGTGCGTCCCTCACCCTAAACGTTAGGCAGTAACAATCGGACAAAGATGTTCAATTGAATATAAAAAGATCATAGGAGTAATTTATTTAAAATAAATCAATCCAGCCCCTCCCTCGAAAAAGATTCGTGGTAGCCGAGCGTCGTGGATGACGGTGTTGATCCCATCGTCATCGGAGTGTACTCGAAGAAGTGGTGTCTCCCCTTTTTTTCATGGATAAAAGAAAAGTTTTGGAGAAGCGTGGAGCATTCTTCGCTGAGTCAGAAGGTTATTCTTCATCGGAGATTCTGTGTTCTTCAAAAACACATGATCTCTCTCCCCAATGTTTTCCCAACAAACACCAAAAGCTCCAAAAAAAATTAATAGCTCATGATATTATTATTATTCACACAACAAAGATTTAAAATTCAAAATCAATCCACTTAATTAATTAAATTAAGAGGTTCATTTTATTAATTAAGGTTTGTTGAAAAGCATAAAGAGAGAGATAGGGGGGAAGAAATAGTCTCACTAACATTGGGAGAGTTGACAATAATATACATGGGAGTTTAATTGTGGTTTATGAGAGTAATGGGAAGTTGAAGGGTTTCGTCCACGTGTGGGCTCCACCCCACAAATATCCACTCATGGGAGGTTATGTGGGTGTGGGACCCACCTTTAAATCTCCTTGGGAGGAAATAAAATCCATCCATAAAAATAGAATTGTGTTACACCAATATTATTTTTTTTAAACTAGTTTCCCAAATATTTAATTTTCAACCTGCTTAAAATGCAACTGCGGTAAGGGTCCCCTTATGAAATTACTAGCGCTGCGAGTTCATCGGTGCCCTCAGATTTCAGTTCTGAGCAATGATTCAAAATATTAAAAAACCCGCTCATTTTTTTGCTGAATGTACCTGCGCTAATCTTTAGAAATTGATTCCTGGAACACCGAGCCTCAGAATCAAGTTCTGTCAAAATCCATAGACTCGTAAAATTCCAAATTATTTATGAAAAAAAATTCATTGCAATTTCCAGGTCTTTACATTACTCCCACCTCCGGGATTTAGTCCTCGTAAATCTACAACATAAACTAGGGAAACAAATGAGGTTACTAAGCACGCATCTGATCCTCCTGCTCCGATGTGCTCTCCTGGAGGTTCTTATGCTTCCAATGAATGCACTCCAAAGGAATTGACCATCCACATAGGACCCGCTCCTATCGATCCTCGGTCTCCACCAGGACCTCTTTGAATGTATCCTATTCATCGATGTCTAGCTCCCCATGATCAATGATTTGGGTCGGGTCGTGCATGTATCTCCTCTACTGAGATATGTAGAAGACTTCATGCACCCAGAGCAACTGTGGTGGAAGGGACTGGCGGTAAGCCACCTCACCTACTCTTATGTGGACCTAGAAGGGCTATGATGAAGCGCAGAGATAACTTTCCACCCCGGTCAAATCTCTGTAACCCACATCGAGGTGAGACCCATAAGAAAACATGGTCTCCATCCTCGAACTACAGTGGTCTCCATCTCTTATCAGCATAAGACTGATGTCTACTCTGTGATGTCCTCATCTACTTCTAGATAATATGAAACTTCTCCATCGTAGCCTTTTCTATCTCTGGTCTCACAAGTTATGAATCCCTAGGGTCAATCAAGCACCATGGAGATCTTCATGGTCGGTCGTACAATGCCTTGTATGGTGCCATCCCGATGGTGGAGTTGTAGCTGTTGTTGTACGAAAACTCCACCAAGGGTATGTGATCCTCCCAAATGTGACCAATGTAAAGGAAACATGCACGGAGCATGTCCTTGAGAGTCTAAATGGTCCTCTCTATCTGGACATCTGTTTGGCGATGAAAGGCACTGCTCAGGCGTAGTTGCATCCAAAATTCTACCTATAACCCCTTTCAATTCCGGGAAGTAAAGCGTACATCCTGATCGGAGAAGATAGAAGATGGCACACCATGAAGCTGTATGATCTTCGGAACGTAGAGGTGTCCTAAGCTCTCTACTGAGCCCTTATCTCTGATTGGAAGGATGTGGGCCGACTTTTTGAGTCGATCTACAATCACCCAAATGGAGTTATGTCCCCTAGAAGTACGTGGTAGCCCCATCACGAAATCCTTGGATATCATGTCCCACATCTACTACAGAACTTCTAATGTTTGTACCAATCTTGCAGGTACCTGGTGCTCTGCCTTCAGTTGTTGAAAAGTGAGGCATCGTGAAATAAACTCCGCTATAACCTTCTTCATATTCGGCCACCAGTGCTGTCATCTAAGGTCCTGGTACATCTTCCCCACTACAGGATGAACCACTAGAGGGGAAGTATGAATCTCCATCAGTCTTCCTCCAGCTTGCAACTGGTACCATGGTACATCCCCTAAAGAGGATGACGTGTTTTCCTCGTTCAGAAAATCCATCAGGTGCCTGTCCTATGGAAATATGAGCACGTCGCGTCTCATAGTCAACGTCCCCACGTTGTGCCTCTCTAACCCTCTGAAGTATTTGAGGAGTAACTGTGGGGGACTATAGAAAAGCTTCTCCATCTCTATCCAAGAAGGATATACGCAAAGCGACTAAATGTTCTGTCACCTCTCCAAGTAGCCGAATTCCCGATCTTTTCTTGAGAGCATCATCTACTATAATCCCCTTCCCATGAGTATAGACTCTCTAAATGTCATAGTCCTAGAGGAACTCGAGCAATCGCCGCTGTCTCAGGTTCAGGTCCTTCTGTGAGAAAATGTATCTGAGACTTTGGTGGTCAGAATAGACTGTAATGCGCTCACCCATCAGATAGTGTCGCCACATCTTCAAGGAGAGGACCATTCTTGCTAACTCCATGTAATGGGTAGCATAGTTTGGCTTGTGTTGCCTCAAATTTTGTGAACCATAGGCGATTAACACCTGTTCCTGCATCAAGACACACCCGAGTCTGTTCCCTGATGCGTCATAGTAAACCACGTACCCAAAACCCTCCTCCAGTAGCCTCATGATGGGAGTACTAGTGAATCTCTATCTCAGCTCTAGAAGATCTGTTGGAATCTATCTGAACACACTATGGGTATCCCCTTCTTCGTCAATGATGAAAGTGGTGCTGAAACTCTGGGGAAGTATGGCACAAATCTCAGATAGTACCCAGCCAGACCTAGGAAACTTTGTACCTCTGTCACGCTCATGGTGTCTCCTAAGAATGTACTTCCTCAATCATAACAGGATCCACCACAAATCACGACTCTGAGATAACGTGCCCCAAGATGTGAACCTCTCTAATCTAGAACTAGAACTTCGAGCGCTTACCATAAAGTTGGTGCTCTCGGAGTGTGTTCATTACAACCCGCAAATGGTCGGCGTGATCCTCTTTTGTGGTTGAGTAGATCAATATGTCGTCGATGAAGACTATAACAAACCAATCGAGGTAAGGCTGGAAGATCATATTCATGAGACTCATGAAAACTTCCGGTGCATTGGTTACACCAAATGGCATAACCAAGAACTTGTAATTGTCATACCGACACCTGAAAGCCATATTCTGCACATCCTCGTCTCGAACTCTGAGCTGGTGATAGCCTAACCTGAGGTCTATCTTCGAGAACCATGGTGTTATCTTGAGCCGATCAAAGAGGACATCAATCCTCAGGAGTGGATAATTGTTCTTTACGCTCACCTGATTCAGGAGATGGTAGTTGACACACAGTCGTAAGCTCCCATCAGCCTTCATGGAGAATAAAATCGGAGAATCCATGGGTGAAACACTATGTCGGATGAATCCCTTTCCATGCAATTCCTCCTACTGCACTCGCAGCTCACGAAGCTCAGCGGGAGCCATCCGATATTCTGGAGTAGATATCGGTGTTGTCCTGAGGTATAGGTCAATGTAGAAATCTACTTCTATGTGAGGAGGTAGTCATGGAACGTCTCCCTGAATCATGTCCGTATAATGATCCACTAAAACCAGAAAACTTGAACACCACACATCATCCGCTCCTAGGAAGTTACTAGACAACTAATGTGTCATATGCTGCCCTCTCCTCTGTTTAAGACCATCATGTGCTGCAAAGGCTCCCATCTCGCCGGTGAAGGTGAACCTACCCCCATCTGTTCGGACACACCGCACTTTGCGCCTAATACAGTAGATCGGGGCATGGAATGTAGATAACCAATCCATACCCAAGATGACGTCGTAAGGCCTCGACGCCATTATAAGAAGATCACAGCCGAATATCTCACCTACTAGAGTAAACTCATACTACTTGGACTAGTGCCAAATCATCGCATCTACTCCCGTAGGAGTCTTTATCCATAAGGATCGATCCAACGGCTCCGTCGGAATCTCCGAGCTCCGAACAAGACCAGCATCAACAAAATAATGACTCACTCCTATGTATATAAGAATTGCAGCATGGTAGGAGTAGACACAGATAGTACCTCGAATCATCACAGGTGAATCATGGTCATAGTCCTCAACTTCCTGGAACTGAGCATTCCCTTGTCTGCCAGCTCCCTGTGTTCGGAGTGGTCCTCTTGGTGGTGGTGGTGTTGGTAGAGCCTTGAAGCTTTGTCCACCACCCGCTACTCGGACAGCTCCTCTACCTCATCTGCCTTCTCCCTGCAGACCGCCATGGTCGAACCACTGGCTCTGTCTGGGTGCTCCCTCCACTATCTGATGTTCATCTGCATGGTGGGTCGGGCAGTAATGATCCATGTGGCCCTAACCGCCACATTCATAACACTTCTTGACCCTCATATTGCTGGATCTACTGTGTGTGCCCCGAACATCTGAACCAGTATCCTGAGGTCTCCCACCTGATGGCCTGGTCCTCTTGGACCTCTGTGACATCTATCTACTACCGGCTGCAGAAGACTCCGCTCAATGTTTCCAAGTGGTGGGTCTCGCTGCTGGCATTGGCTCCGCAACAAAGCTCTCTACAAGAAGGGATCGTTCCAGTACTCCTGCCTGCGTCAGAATGCCGAGGGAGATCATTGAAGCCCTGATCTCAAGCCTTAGTCCCTGCTCAATGGTCTGGGCCCAGAAGAATGGGTCTCATACCATGTCCGTGGAGTAGTGTGAGAGGTCTGTAAATCTCATCGAGTACTGGGCTACTGTCATGCTACCCTTCTCTAGATGTAGTAACTCTTAGATGCGCACCACACATAGGGTGGTTGGAATAAAATATGCGGGAATGAGGCTCTCGAAGTTCGTCCAAATTAGTGATGCCTTGTCGTGCACCTGGAGCATCAGGCTCCACCATCTACCTGCTTCTGTGTGCATGAGACTCACAGAAAGGATCACCATAAGGTCCGCTGGTGTCACAACCAATCTGAAGACTCTTATGATATCCTACAGCCAATCCTCGGCTTCCTTCGGGTTCTTCTCTCTGTGGAACATGTGAGGCCTCTATCACCGAAAAACATGAAAATGCACTCAGGTGTCCATCACTCTCTACTATTGGGGCTGGTAGTATCGATAGCTCAGTAGGTAGTGGTACCGCTGGTTCCTCCACTATAATGGGGCCCTGCACCAAGGCCTCGTCGCTCGGTGGGCTTCCATCACGTATTGAGTGTGGTTTTTACAATCAGGTAGGCACCCAAAATTGGAGGTTCACCTTGTATACGTGGTTCATATCATTTTTCATTTAATTTTTTTATCAACATTGGGTGTTATAATCACCCCCATAATTAATAAACAAAATACTATTATGGTCCATATATCATAGCTCAGGCTCTACACTACACATATGGTTGGGTTCCTCCTCTAATACTAAATGTATCAACTAGGACCCGCTGATAGAACAGACACCCTACATTAACCTGGTCATCAGTTTTTGGCTCAATTTGTACAACTAATTTTACCACAGAGATGTGGTACCCACCTTGGGGAACACCCACATGCCTGAACTAGTCACATGACTAATTATTTTCCACATAACATAGCACATGTCCAATCCATTGTGCTTTTTCCTCACTCAAACACACCCTATGATAACTATCTAGAAGGTCACCCATCCAGATCACCGCTACATGCCATCCACACATAATTGTGTAGTTCTAATCGGGTAGACTCCGAAAAAGGAATGTGCACCTGTTGAAATGAGCCACATTATTTAGACATTTAACCCTTTATCATTCTAGGGTATTATATTATTAATCACAACTATCTAGGTAATCTCAGCATTCATAATAAATTAATGTCTATGAATCTATCTTTGGGAATGACTCCCATGATAGTTGGACAGTTTTTGGAGGGTGGGATAATAGAGGATGTATGAAAAAATTAAAAGTAATTTTACTTATATTAATTTTTTTATATTCTTTCACTATATAAATAGGTTTATATATTCATAATGGTATACTAGTTTATTGAGATATATGAAATGTCATCCATCTATTACTACAATTTGATTCTTCAAATTTCTAGGTGAGTACACTGAGTTTTTTAATATATTATTTATCATTTTTTATGGTAATGATACTATGTATGAAATCATCCAAATGATAGAGTTTGTAACGTCAATAATTTTCAGAATCTTCTTGTGTAAGGGTAATTGTGCTTGTTGTGTTGACATTGCTTACACGAAATCAGTGGGTTACAAAATGATGTAGCAAAATGATACCATATTATTGAAATAAGTGTTCTGTTATTCATTACAAAAGTACATAAAACATTTATTTCAAATCTATTTAACACGATGTAGCATCAATTCTATCACACAGTACTATCAATCAAAATCACCACCAAACTAAAACTATATGCCCTTACATGCTTTATCATGAACTAAATCTGGTCTCCACCAAAACTGACACCAAACCCAAACCGTGACAAGGCCCGAAGGCCGTTCCCTATCCCCACAGGCTGGCTCAATTTCCCGCGTATCATTTATCTTGGATTGGGAACGATTTACCCAAATATGTAAACATAAAACACCAAAAGTATTTGATAAAATGAATATGAAAAATTCATACCAACAAGGTTAATAAAAAAATCCAGAACTCAATAAATAAGTTAAAATGAAATAAAAAATTTCCAAAGACACAATAAACAACAACAAAACAGCCCCATGGACTCCACATGACATGGGGTCATCACCCCCAAGCTGTATCCATAACTCTGCCCCAAGGATGTGGACTAACACCCTAAACTGCCATCACCCTTAGCCATTCCTTTACCTGAGTCAAACATAAACAATTAAACATATACCCAAGGGGTGTCAGTAGGGTGTGATCCTAAGCCCAATATGATACCACAAAATTATTTCAAATAGAATGCAATAAAATCTGAAAAATCAAGCAGTTTACTATGCAAAGAAATGCAGTGATAAAATCCCAGAAATGCAACTTTCAATTGAAAAAAAAATTCTAGATAAAGTATTCATAATGTTCACACATTTAAATAGTCATATTAGATACTGTAAATTAATTCCAGAAACACCCAAATACAATGGAAAATACCACAAACACAATGATCAAAAAAATCGGGAACACCCTTGGCAGTAGATAGTCTCGGGCCCCATGTACCTCATACATCAGTGTTATGTAACCATAGTAAAATCCATTCTCATGGATGATCCACTAGTAGGAACCATAACCATAACCTATTGGTCCCCAATCATCATCCACAAATTTTAGTTAGAGTTTTCATTATACAAATTCTTGGTAAAACAGGCACAAATCCCATCTGGTCCACTAGCCGTATCAGTACACATCCGCCCCACCTAGATACTCGGGCTTCCCCCTTTGTGCTCATACAAATTTATCATGCCACATACATCCATTTTCATATAAAAACTCCAATACTGGCAACTTAAAAACAATATAGTAGCTATACATACATTATACCATTTAAAACACACAACAAAACACTTTGATTTTCAATAAAACAATTTCTCAAGAACCACATTGTTTTGCACCCAACACTCCCTAAAACCCCACATTTCACACTATATGCACACCTATAAGTTACAAAAATAGAATTTTCAGCCTTATAAATTTCAATTAAACCAAAAAATAATTTTTAGGGCAGCTCTATGTGATCCATGAAATGTAATCTTTGTAAAACATTCATTTTTAAACAAACATGACATTTAAAGTTCACAAGTTCCACAACACCATTAAAACCAAATTTCACATAAACAAAAAGAAGTGATAAACATTGAAAACAGTATTCTCATCCCTAGTAGATCCCAATTTAATTAAATAAGTATTTATAGGGAATCCCCAAATGAATCTACAAGAAACTTCCAGGAAAAACTCCCAATTTCACCTAAAATTGGAATTAAAAATACATTTTCATTATAAAAACCACTAAAACATTTTTTTTGCAAACATAAAATTAAAGGAAACTGAAAATTTCAATAAAATAAAAATTCAATTCACATATATTTCATATATATATGGAATCACCTACGAAATTAGTTAAAACCGTAAATCCTTTGTTCAAAAATCAAATCGCACCACCGCCACATGAAGAGGGACCTAGATCAAACCAAAAACCACATTAAAAGACCCAGAAAACCCAATGTTAAACCATAGGTCTGAAGCCCTACCCCTTATTTATTTTTCAATTCAATGAAAAGGGAACAAAAACCTAAAAAATAGAATGAAACCCTATGTAATTTGAGAGGGGAATGAAATGGACTGACTTACGTCAGAAATCTTGAATGAATCTCCCAAAAACACTAGTATCTAAACTTGAAAACGTCTACAATTCATGGGTTGTCTGAAAAAGAATTATGGGGTAATTTAGGAACTAGAATGGAGGGAAAATAGTAATAATTGAGAGAGTTATGATGGAATGAACATACCTCCTCAAATATGTCTGGTTTTCAAACCCCTAAGATGTTCATCATTCAATAGTGATGATGAAGAGATCCAAATAGGGGGAGAGAGGTTGGGCTCTCAGCTGGGTTCCATGGGCGTGTTTGAGGCTTCGCATAAATGAAATAGACATAATATTGAATATGTTATTAAATAATCAAAATTTATTTTTAAAACATGAATTGGGCTTTCGGGCAGGCCCACTCCTTTAAATAAAAACCCATATACACCATCGTAATAGATTTATAAAGGCTCCAAACATCAATGGTGGTGTTAATATATCAGGGGATACCATTTAGGAATTGGAATGGGTGAAAAATATTAAAAATTGAAAATGTTATAAAAGAAACAATATTTATTTTTATCTCTGGAATTGGGCTCATGGTTTGGCACAATTCACGAAAACTCACCCATTACACAATAAAAGCTTCAGAATCCCCAAAAAAAAGAATAAATGGAAATTAAATGAAATTTAACTTTAAAATAGGTCATTTAAGTGATAATTCTCTCCACCATGAAAGAATTTCATCCCCAAAAAGCTACAATAAGGCCAGATACGAAAACTATACCCAACCGATAAACCAAGATGTACTAATTTTCTAAGCTTCTCCTCCAAGGGCCAAAACACCTCCAATGATCAATTAAGGAATGATTTATCTCAAAACCCAAACATACACAACATTACTGAAATGATCAATCACATTCATACTTTGTCCCAAAATAAAACTCCTCAAACACTATCTGAAAAAGACTCCAGCAATTCTCCCAAAAGAACAACAACTTCAAACATGGTTACACTTACCATACATTAACTAAATCATTGGATGCTCTCCAATCCCAAGGTTTAATCAATAGATATGATGGTATATAGAAAGTTCCAAATGATACTACCTACCAACATGAAAATTCCATGTATAATTATGAGCTATTGGTATGGGGGGACACAAATAGGCACCCCACCATAAGAGGAAACCTATATTATTTTCTGAGACAGAATCAAAACACTAACAGAGGGAGGCCTGAATGAACTCCAAAGTACAAAGGGTAGAATTCCATTTACATTTTACAATTGAACGTACATGAGAGTCATACTGGGTCTCCCCACGATAAGAAAAATACATCATAACCAACTAGCATGGGCCGACACAGAGGGACCCAATTTTTTTTTACGATTTGGGAACGACACATGGTCAGTTCGCACGGTTTGGGAAATTCTTCACTAACTGTGCAGATCATTATTTTCACATAGATTCCTAGAACATGGTCACTACTAATCATACACAATTTGTGTCCTCAGTACATCTATCCAAATTTCCATCCATTCTCTAATGACTCGATGGAAACCAAAGGAGGAGGGAATGACATTAGGTGATGATATGAGTACAAGGCCCTCATCCTATTTCCCCCGAACGGGAAAAATGGACAAAACATGATGAAACTAGATGTTTAAAATATTAATATCATTCATAATGAGGATAATATATTGTACATGTGTCTAAACAACCCTGGGATTTCCCCTGATTACGAGTCATCTTGTCACTGAAACCAATGGTTGTAGCTCAAATGGTTGAAGCATCTTCGACCTCGTAGTTAGGCTTAGGAAACCCCCCAAAATGATAATTATTCTTTTCGTGCCACCATAAACTATAATGAATTCCCAAATAATATTCCCAATAAATAACACGTTCCAAACTCACTTTACCCTAACTCGATATTTCACTAAAATAAGGGCATAGAAAATGAACACACATCACACCTTGTTTCGTTGAGTGAGAAACTGTAAAAGTAAATAATACCTATAATCACAATCCTCTAAAATGGAAGATTTTGAAGTTTTTTCCAAGGGGAAATTCTACCAACATAATGATATCTTAGAGGATTGCATGACTATCACCATTAAAGTCAATCGAGTGCACGAAATCACAAGGCTTCACTGAACCTGACCATTACGACTGATATAAACAATACATGGAGTGGGACCTTGTACAACATTCTCAAACAACACACAATTCTAGAGAGTTGCCAAAATAACCTCTCATGAACATATTTCCCAAAATGGTAGTTTATTGTGAACTCCTTCTTCGAAGAGACTACGATGGAGTGGTAGGACCTCTTAGACCCCATCCAGATACTCATCCATGCTAACAACCCCATGACACTTCCACCTTCGGCAAATAAAAAAACATAAGAGGATACAGTCTCTTTAAACCTTCTATGATCACTCTTCCACTAAAAGAGGATACACAAATCAAATAAAAGAAAGGGTTTTGACTCAATATAAAAATTTCAAGAAAAATATTCCTTATATTGATCAACAAGAGGGTCTTCGAATGGAGAAACAATTCGGGTTGCACTTCATTTGAGCACTAACCCTTAATGGGGCGTAGGTTATCCAATGATTAAACTTATGGACCCAACCAAGATGTTCCATTGGTCATGATATATCACAAATCAGATCCAGAAACATGAAAGAAAACACCGTAAAATAATCCCAAAACATTTCTCAGAAGAGACCACTAACCGGCCCTTCAACACAGCTTACCGACACAACACAAACCCAAAACACAATAAAAAACTGAGGGGTTCATAGACTCAAAACATCCCACAACATCAACATTTAAAAAACACACAATACACACCATCCCAAACAAGTAATAAATACATATATTTTCTCATTTAAAATTATCTTTTTGAAAATAAACGATTCAGCGGTTAGCATTACCACCAATGGTAACCCATGGCCCTTACACATGCATGTTTCTATGCCATAATGGGCACCCTATTCATATCCACCCCAGAACTCATCCATCCATGCCATTAAAAATAAATCATCCCATATAACCCCATGCATGTGGTCACTCATTGAAATACCCAATGTTAACATAAAAAAATTCTTTCCACCTTTCAAAACCAAAATAGTCAACCAATAACTCATTTTTCTCAAAACCTCTAACCACAAAATCAAACCCAAATTACATCTTAACAAGATTTTCATAATGGAAAAATCATTAAAATGAAAAAAATCTTTCAATTAATTCACATTAATTTCAAAAAATCTCATCACATTAATACACCTTTCGACTTTTTAGAAAACACTATTGGAAACACTTTTTCAAATCCAACATCTGTATAGTTTCAGCTTTTAAAAGAGGTGTAATAACACGATTTTCCATTTCAAAATAATTCTAAATATTTAGTTCCAACATTTCATAAATCAACCCATCCCATATTTAATTTAAAATCATTTCAAAAAAACATTACACTTTTTAAAACCAATTCACTTTAAAAGAAAAGTTAAAATATTTAAATCTAATGAACACAAGATAATGCAAGATGAAACTAGTTTCAGTTGGTGACTTGGTAACATGATTGGAGGCCATATTCCAATCACTTCACTATCACATAGAGTGTTCTAGGGAATATACCCAGCTCCACATGACATTCCAGGACCTGAGAGATCACTGAGACCATTAACCCGACCTTACTTCCATTTCCCATAATCATCATCAATCCAGGAAATCCAAAGGACTCTTATATATCCCGACATCCCCTGGAGACATGAATCCCATCATGAGGTGTGGTGATCAGCCACATTACACATAACTAGAATGACATGTCCTGACATTCCTAACTCCAAACTATCCCGACTATTCCCAAAATAATGTGACCCAATGATAGAGAACCTCCTTTGATAGCATTTTATCATGAACTGAATCTGGTCGCCACCAAAACCGGCACCATACCCAACCCGTGAAAAGGCACGAATGGCGTTCCCTATCCCCACATGCTTGAACAAGTTCCTCGGTATCATTTATCTTGGTTTGGGAACGATTTACCCAAATATGTATACATAAAACACCAAAAATATTTGATAAAAGGAATCTGAAAAATTCATACCAATAAGGTTAATACAAAAATCCATAACTGAATACATAGGTTCAAATGCAATAAAAAACGTACAAGAAAAAATGAATCAAAAACAAAATATCACCATGGTCTCTACATGACATGGGGTCATCACCCCCAAGCCGTCTCCACAACTTCACCCAAAGGATGGGGACTAACACCATGAACCGCCATCAACCTTAGCCTTTCTTTTACATGAGTCAAACATAACCAAGTCTACTTACACCCAAGGGGTGTAAGTAGGGTTTGAGCCTATTCCCTATAATATTTCACCCAATAATTCCAAATTGCATGCAATACAATGTGAAAAATAAAGCAGTTTTAATATGTAATGAAAAGCAGTGATATAATCCATGAAATGCATCTTTCAATTGAAAACATTTTTCAAGATAAAGTTTCCATAATGTTCCAACATTTAAATAGACACATTTTCTATTGTAAATTACTTCCAAAAACTCTCATATACAATGTAAAATAACACAAACACAATGATCAACAATATCGGGAACACCCCTAGGCACAAGATAGTCTCGGGCCCCATGTACCTCATACCTGAGTGTAAAGTAACAATAGTAAAATATGTAATTGTGCACGAGCCACTTGTAGGGAACATGCCCATAACCTAGTGGTATCCAATCACCATACACATAGATTAGTTATAGTTTTCATTATCCAAATTCTAGGTGAAACAGGGACAAAACCCATCCGGTCCACTAGCCGTGCTAGTACACATCCGCCCCACCTAAGTACCCATGCTTCCCCATTTGTTCTCAAAAGATTTCGGCATGCCACATGTATCCATTTTTATATAAAAACACCAATAATGGTAAATTAGAATCAATTTAGTGTCTATACATACTTTATACCATTTACAACACACACAAAAAACTTTGATTTTCTATAAAACAATTTCTCAAAAACCCACATTGTTTTGCACCCAACACTCCCTGAAAACCCCACATTGCTCACTATATGCACACCTATAAGTTACCAAAACAGAAAAGGAAGCCTTATACATTTCAATTAAAACATAAAATCAATTTCAGGGAAACCCCATGTGAACCACGAAATCTGATCTTTTTAAAACATTCATTTTTAAACAAACATGACACTTAAAGTTCACAACTTCAAAAAGACCATTAAAACCAACATTCACAGAAACAAATAAAATAAATAAACATCAAAAAAATTATTTTCATCCCTAGTACATCCCAATAAAATAAAATAAGTAGTCAGAGGGCTGCCCCAAAAGAATCAAGAAGAGACTTCCATGAAAAACACCCAATTTCACCTAAAATTGGCATTAAAAATTCATTTGCATTACAAAAACCACAAAATCTTTTTTCTATATAAACAATAAAATTAAATGAACATGCAAATTTAATAAAAACAGAAATTCCATTCATAGAGATTGCATATATAAGGAATCACCTACCATATTATTTAAAACCTTGAATACTTTGGGCAAAAATCAAATCGCACCACTGCCCCATCAAGAGAGACCTAGATCAAACCTAAAACCACAATAAAAGACCAATGAAACCCCAGGTTAAACCCTATGTTCGAAACCGTAACCCCTCGTAATTTTTTTCTTCAAGTAAAAGGGAACATAACCATAAAAAATAGAATGAAACCCTAAGAAATTTGAAAGGGGAATGAAATAGAGTATCTTATTTCAAAAATCTTGAATGAATCTCCCCAAAACACCAGTAGATAAACTTGAAAATGGACACAATTAAGGGGTTGTTCGAACACAACTTATGAGGTCATTTATGAACTTGAATGGAGTTAAGATAGTAATAATTGATATAATTATGACGGAATGAACATAGCTCCTCAAATCTGTCCGATTTTCTAAACCCTATGAAGTTGAGCACTCAATCACGATGGATAAAAGATCCAAAGAGGGGAGAGAGAGGTTGGGCGCATGGTTGAGTTCCATGGGCATGTTTGAGGCTTGGAATCATCAAAAAATCCTTAATATTCAATATGTTATTAATTAATCAATTTTTATTTTTAAAACTGGAATCGGGCTTTAGAGCAAGCCCAATCCCTTAAATAAAAACCATATACTCCTTGGTTATGGATTTCTAAAGGTGTCAAACTACAATGGTGGTGTTAAATCTCAGGGGAGACCATTTAAGAATTTTAATGAGTGAAAAATACTAAAAATGAAAATGTTCTAACAGAAACAATATTTATTTTTAACTCTGGAATTGGGCTCACGGTTGGGCCCAATTCACAAAAACTCGCCCATTCCACCATAAAATCTTGAGAATCCCCAAAAACAAAGCATAAATGGACATTAAAGGAGATTTACCGTAAAAATAAGTCATGTATGTGACATGATTCAAGTATAATTAGATCCATATACATATCACATTGTATGTATGGTGTGATAATGATATTACAGTTGTATCATATCTTGTGTTTCAGAAGAAAACATCATAAAATAAACCAATTTTTCTTCTATAATTTAAATTTTGTTATAAGATGAATCATAAACAAAAGCTTTGTTAAATAAGTTTTCCATTGAACATAAAAAATTTTAAAAATAAATTAGTTTTAAAATAATTTTATATCCTTTAACACACATTTCAAGTATAAATAACAAAACCATTCTTTTACGATATTTCCATTCAATGTTTTTGTGACTAATCAAATTATTATCATGATTATTTTGACAAATAGACTTTGTAATATCTAAGAATAATAATTCCTGGTGGAAATTTTACCTCTTCTAGTTGACCGTTTTGAAAAAATGGAATCCCAGTGCACACATTCCCTTATAAAAATAACCATTAAATAAATATATTCCATAAGGATGGATTCATACCACATCATCGTTAAAATTCTAGTTTACCTTTTTAGAATCAATTAATTTTGATTCCCACAATAAAACCATACAACACATTCTTCATAAATCATTATATTAAGAACGACATGGAGAAAATAAATTTTTGATACCATAAAAAAACCACCACATAATATTTAATATATTCCATGAATATGATTTATTTTAGTAAATAGTTTCTAAGAGAACAGATAAATATTCAAAAAATATTTGTAATTTATGAGTCCTACTACCTTGAAATTGAAGTAACATGAACACACATTTGAAAAATATAATCATTAAGTGGATGTGGGACCAATTATTCAAGGAAGTACATTAGATCAATAATTAAATTTCATAATTCTCAAAATTGGGATGTCCAAGAATAATGGACACCCAATGGTAAAAATATGACCATAATTATTATGAAATAATACATGTGTATTGTTGATGTATCCAAAATCCATCAAAATCCCCAATATATCAAAATGCAAATGATTAAAAATATGGATCTAAAAATAACTACCATTGAAAAAACCATTACATAGTGAGTAAATAGTTCATTTTTATGATAATGGATATCAAAGGCCAATAAATGATCAACATACCAATATATGACCATGATATCGATTATCACAAATATATTCCATTTAAATATGATGGGATATCCAATAATGTTCCCAAGATGCAGCTATGTTTCAATTAATTGAATCAACGATGAAGAAATAACATTAAGAAAATAATAGTGGGTCATGGTGGTTCAAATGTATAAATCATTCAACACGTATGCATCCCATTTATGTTTCATATCCTATATGATGGATCTTTCAGATATTTAGATGCCACTGTCCCATATATAGTCATGATGATAGTTTCCTACCACATAAATGGTGGAAGATAAAATTGATCAATAGCTAATGTCTAGATGTAGTGGTGTCCAGTGGAGGTCTAATAACATTTTTTGTGGATAGAATAGATTTATTATGAAAATTACAATTCCATGGACTATCCAATGTCCCTCATAAACTATATGTTGTATGATCTATGACATATGAGTGGAAGGTGATGGACTATAACTAAACAATATAAAAAGACACACCATTTTCACTATTTTCAATTATAACCAAAAGTAATATAATTTTTTTTCTATAAATTAATATCAAATGAAGCACATGTAATGTTGTATAATAAAAAAATATATGGTATGTTACAATTATCACCACTATATTATTTTTCCACCTCCCATGCTATTTAGAAGATGTATTCCCTTAAATAGAAGAATTCACCAATCACTCATTATATTGTCCCTCTCCCGTGTATGATGATAATAAAAACCCAATTTAATCATAACTTGAACATTGTTTTTAGACATCCCATAAATAATATTCCATTGAAAATAAATAATAAAATGTGGTTTCTCAGTTTTTTATATATCATTCTATTTGTCATGGAAATCCTTATTAATAACATGATAAATGACATGATAAGTAATTTTGAGTATTGAAAAATGGAAGAACATAGGTATTGAGTTCAATTGAGGTGGTAATGTAAATAAATAATCCTCATTTTAAAGCTATCCAATGACCTCAAAAGTTCCATCATTCTTAGAAATGATATTCCAAATTCTTCTATATTTTTTAGTAACCCAATTGAGTGAATAATACTTTAATAACTGGAAATTAAATGATTTACCGAAAAAAAACAATAATCCACAAAATACTTTTTATTTTTGTGTTTTATAACAAAATATAGAATAGTAAACTCGATCTTCCTTGACATCTCTTGATCCATACTTTATCTTACAATGGAATCATCTCAAAAACTAGACTATCATAGTGGATAAAGACATATATGGAAATATAAAACTTAAAAGTTTTCCATTATAAAGGATAATATGTAGATTGTATTATAAAAAAATTCAATCATCCCAAAATTTCATTCATAATAACCTCTAATTTTCCGGAAAAAAATGAAAAATATATTAAATAATCTGATTTTCCAATAATCTTTTTTATCCCACTAAAGATGAAATGTGGTTATCATCCTAAAATGAGATACCATTTTTTCTATGATTCGTTTCTAAAAGAATGGTAAAAAAGGAGGGGATATATATGGGAAAATGATAATAGGAATCTTATTTGTTATTATAATACCATCAACATAAAATATACATAGGTCCAAAAATTTATTGATTTTCCTTAATTTGTATCGAATTATATAATTTTGTTATATTTTTAAACACTAGAAAATTATAATTCCATACTTGGTTATTATAAGGTGATAAAAAATGAATGATATTAAATTATTTTTAAACAGTAATTATGGAATGATGCTATTTTGAAAAGAATCAAACATTTTATGGTGCTCTATGTCAATATTTGGGAATGTATATCATTGAGATACTTATTTTATAACTTCATTTTTTCTTTATGGTCCAAAAAAACTAAAGTTAGTTTTCATAAAACATATTTATAGAACTGGGTTTGGCATTATAAAAATAATTATGAAAAATAATACAAATCATAGTGAATTGAACAATGAGACAATAAATTTGATCCTAATTAAACGAATTCTATTTGTGGAAAGGACATATACGAGATAGTATTTCGAATATATAAAAAGTATATTATGAAATAAATAATAATATCCTATTATATAACCTGATGAATAATTTTATGGATAGTGTATAACAATGAAACTATGTCTAAAAACATATCCATGCCAGTCATCCATGAATATAAATGGAATATAACAGAAGTGTACTAATTAACACTATTCAGGATCTACATCCATTAAATCATGATATGTTAACATCCCCATGATCATGACAATAGTTAAATTACAGATTCATAATTAAAGGTAAATGTCACTATTTAATGACTATATGTATTCTCCATATCACATCTTCTATAGGATCAACTTTTTTAAAAATGGTTATTAAATTTTTTGGTAAGAGGTTATTATAACTATTTCCATGGAAAAAAAGTGTCTCAAATGTTAAATGAAAAAATTTAGCAATGTATTTCATAAATAATGAGATAGACAATTACTCTCATCAGCACAGAGAAAAAGAGATCTATAATCCATCACAAAATCCGTTTTTAAAGGATACAATTAAATCTCACACTAGATGAATCACAAAAAATCAGGTAGATATATCTATATTACAGTATATTTTTAATTGGGGTTTATCGTAGATGTCACATTACTTCATAAAAATATTCTAAAAACATAAAATCCAACAAATAATTCATCCTATTCCTGGTAAAAAGAATCAAAGTTGAGTTCTTCATTGATAAATACTTTATGATACATCAATAATATGCTACCAAATCCCATAAGAAATGAATATAATATAGATTATTATGTTATTATAATATCATGTCAATGGCCATATTTTCAGTATCAATAGATCAACCATTCTATGAGATCACATGTCCAAAAAATCTATATTCATTGAATGAAATTTGTGAATTTGATCATTTTGGATAAATATGGTGAACTATAAATATTTTGAAAGCATTCCATAAGTGATAAATATATTACCAGATGTTTTCTTGTGAACCCCGTGAAAAATGATATTCTTGATATTGGTGGAATTTTTTTCACATAACTTCCAGGATTAACATTGGATCGTTAGTTTTTCTTAATGTAATCATAATGTTCTAGAAATTTTTATACTTTGTCACAGTGGTGTTCTTTGGAATAACCTATTCAATGATTTTGATATTTTGATGAAAAAAATGAAGGCCAATTTTAAAAATCAACATTTCTCTTTTTAATAGATTGATAACATCATTAAATCATAACATATATAAAATTTTGATATCCTTAATCAATTAAGAATATGATATTTAATAGATAATAGAATATTATTATTGGAATTCATTGTAAAATTAATGGGACTTTCCAAGTTTCCATACATGTGTATATAAATGATATATATTTGAAATATTATGAATAAATTTAAATCTCTTCTAAGAAAGATGGAGCATTTGGTCTGATGGAATCAATATCGTTTGAGTTATGGGAAATTATTTAATTAATAAAACTACATATATCTTTTGAGGAAAGAAAGATAAAAAATAAATAAATAGTTAAAAAACATTATGAATACCAGTATAAGAATTAAACTACAGGATTGTTTTTCAAACATTGTAATATTCATAAAAATCACCATACTATTATCTAGAATAAATGAACCCACATATATGGAACTCATTTACCAAAATAGGGAATATATATGATTTAATATTCAATAATGGAAAACATTGTATAATCCAGATAAAAAAACATCCTTTATGACTACAACAACTATGTGTCACTACTTCAATAAAATTCTTATGAAATGGAGGGTTTCCCAATAATGGTTCATTATCAAAATAATATCATCTAATTTCATGAATAAATCATGGGTGAAAAGTAATACACATAAATAGAAATTGAGACACCAAAAAATGAGATACAAGCATAAATTAAAATAAAAAATATATATTTTCATAATAATTAGCAAGATACATACAAAAAATAATTCATTTATGTGTCCCCAAATACATAATGGTCCAATTTCCCATCCACCAGGGTAACAATTGTATCATCATGTTGAGAGTTGACATGTCACTCACACGAAATAATTTTCTTTTGTTCTCACATTATCATCTCATTTATATTAATATAATATAAAATTAATCATAGCAATTGATATAGGTAACCTTACGTAGATACAAATTTTTCAATAACCAATTTAAATTATACAATGAGTCATAACACAATGTGTTCTTAATAAGTCCCCAATTAAATTATTGTACTTACGGGACTATATAAAATAACATGGTCATCATGATCTACCATTGGGAATTGTATATTTATAAATTAAAATAAAATTAATCTATACTAATGAAAGAAATTATAGAATACCATAACCATGAATCTGGTGAAATAATAAAATCATTAGAAAAATTGGCTCATATGTTAATAAATAAAACAAATGTACATTAGAAACATGGTGTACCAACTCCACAGGACATGAAATCACCTCCACACTCACACATATTAATATAAAAAACATCTCTATAATACAAATCCTTTTCAATAAAAACATTAAAAAAATGATATCAAAATAAACTCAATATTTTATTCTAGGTATTTAAAAAATATCATAATAAGAACCCACCAATGTTTTCATAATTACAAATTTCAATATATAACTATTATATTAATTTAATTTAATTGAGGGAGTGAGGGAAATTTTAAAAAACATTAATAAATAAAAAATTTAAATTATTTACTAAATAATATAAAAAATCATGTTTTAAAAAATTCTCGACAATCCAAAAACACACATCAAGGATAAGGACATATAAATTTATCCTAGATGTTAACATTATTCTAGGCCAATTTGGTTATCCTAACATTAAAGTGATTAATAGTCAATCATATTTTTTTCATTACGTAAATTGAATAAGAATATAGTGACAAATTCTCTACAGATATTATCTCATTTTCACATCATTAGAAATATAGTTCACATATTACCTTAGCAAAATTGTTACAGGGGATACAAGTTCATCCATGAGTATGGCTTATAGCCTCATTTTCTATCAAATTTATGTTGACCAGATTAGAATTATTTCATCAATAAAATAATGTGAAACATTATTTAAAACAATTTTCCTTAATAACATAATGGGGAAAAACATTATCATTACTATAAAAAAAACCACCACATTAAATAAAAAATGATTCAATTTGTTAATTAATATTTTAAAATTTTATCATGGAAAAAGAAATCCATGTCTAAATACTAATTCATATTCATAAAATCAACTACTATCAAACACAATGAAAATCAACCCAAATTTATAATATCCCAACAAAAATTAGTTGAAAATAATAATAATCATAAAAGTATACTTGATTAAAAAATTTGTATCATAATTCATTATATTGGAAATAAATTTATAGTGTAAAATAAAGGAAAAAAATAAGCACCACAATACATGAGATAAATAGAATGAAGATATATTTCCATCCAAATACCCTCAAATTAGGAATAGTTCTGACGGATAATATAAGAAACAAATCCACAATAAATATAGTCATTAATCATTGAAATAAATAATGATCTAAAAGTGTTAAGGGATGTAAAAGGGATCTAAAACCAGAATATATATCAATTTATACTGAGTGGATTGTGAATTTTATTAGTGTTTTGGTAAAATACAGAATTAGTTTTAAATATCAATAAATGTCCCAAGGAATAATCATGGTGAAAAATAAATATACAAAATAATATGAATGTGGTTTAAATAAAAAAAATGGATGTTTTCATTGTGAAAAAAATCTAATATCTCTAAATATTACGTAACACCAATCAACACCATAAATTATCAAAAATACTCCACTGTTTGGGTATTGTTTTCATCCAATAAAATGAATCAATAATCGGACCCACCATCCTGCATAAGGATACCAACCAATAAGTGACCCCTAAATGTAATAGATAAATATTTCAACAAAAATAATGAATATTCCTTAAATTGAAAAATGATGAAATCTATAAGTGATTAGGTATAATGAAATTATAATATTTAATTCATAAAAAATTATTTATATATTAACTACATCGTCCCGCACAATTTGCTTCACGATCCCAAATTTATAAATAAATTTCATAAAAAATAAATTTCTTCTATTAATTGTTAATATAATCTTATAAATGATATATCTCATCGGCTCATTAAGGATAAATTTGATATATATCAATTTAATAAGATCATAATGGTATTAGATCCTGATAATAAAAATGGAATACCATAACCCATATATCATAGATCATAAACACGAGTATTGTAATTACTCGTGGCTATACATAGGATTGAATATTAAAAGAATAAAATAACATGATCCGTAAGAACAAATGTCCTAAAACATCATATATTTAATTAATTTACGTTAGAATTGAAAATTATTCCATTTGATGAGAAGAAATTATTCAAAGACAATCATTGTGGATTTTGTACACTCCCCAAAACATTGAAGTAGTAATGTTTCAATCTGAAGATCATAATATTGGATTTGTTTCACCACCCAATCCAACGTACTTGTCAAGGTTAACTCCTATGACTACCATATTCTTCATTAACACTTAATAAATTAGGTTAACTCCCCATTCTAATTATTCAAACCTCATTATATATCAATTATTACCCAATTCATTTATGAGAGATGTAGGTCAAAACCATCCATAGTTTTATTTATATATATATATATATATATATTTCACAAGATTCGAAAATATTCAACATATTAGAATTCATGTAAATAAATGTAATTTATAAAAATTTCCTCAATGAATATTCAATAAAAAATTGTATTCACAATCATCTCAATAATTCAACATAACATAAAACATTGTAAACATATAGGTTTATAAAAAAATTGTCATGTTAATTGTAAAAAATATAGGTAAAAACAGATGGTATAGTTTGATCATGTTACTCAAAAAAAGAATCATATGGTTATTTTTGACATTTTTTTAAGGGAAAATCCAAAAAACTTCAATATAAAATTTATTTAGAAATTATCATTTCAATTTAGAAAAAACTTATTTAAAATATAATTATATTGAAATTTTAATAAAATAAATTATTGTGTATGATCCTTTTAACCTTTAAATAAATTTTTTAAATTCATATAGTGTTCTCAATGGTGGAAAATATCATTCATATCCTAAACATTAAAACAATGATTAATTTATCAGATTCCATAAAAATAAAAAAAATCCTACTTGAGAAAATAAAATAAAATTTTATTATAATTTTTTGAAAAAGAAAAAAATATTATTAAATTTCATTAAAAATATTAGAAGAATTTTAACTAAATATTGATAACATTTTTAGTAATCATTGATATAGATAAAGAAGGGTTTGGTACTAAATAGAGAAATAATGAGATTTTTCATCAAAAATATTTTTTTTTGAATTACGAATACATTAATAATGAAAATTGAGGGGGAACCATTATTTTAAATAAAGTATAGATAACATTTTATAGTGGTCTTGAAAAATATATAAAAAAATCACCATCACATTATTAATAAAAATAAATCCCAATAAACGATGAGATTTTTACTTTAGACCCTTACCACATTGGGTTTTATTAAATTATTTGAGCTATCAAAGAGATAAAATTAGAAAAGACATGTCTAAACCAAAAATATCATGAGAATAAACCTAAAATATGTTTTTGGGTAGTATATACTCCTCATGAAAGAACCATATTGTGAATATTGTATATGTCTCGTAGAAGTAAAATTGAAACTACAAATCCATTAACATAAATCTCGACCACATTTTATAAATTTCAAAAATACCTTATACCAAATATAATGTTATTACGAATATACCATTTTATGATATATATATATATAAATCATACCATATGATATTTACTTATGACCTTTTTTATAGTTTTATTAACAATTTATTGATAAAATCATGTTTCTTATAATAACTACTTTGTTTTTCATTTATGTTTTTATTTTTTAAAATATTACATAACACTTATAAATTCTCCATCATATATATAATATTAAAATGGATATATATATTATATATATTCATTATATATGTATTTATATAAATACAGAAATGTGAGGGATAAAAATTGAAATACCCCTACTATGGAGTTAGTAGGCCATACATACGCAGGATAATATTTTCAATTTGCAAGTTGGATTAAATTTGAGTAATTAATAAAATATATAATCAATACATAGACATTATTATTTCATATATATATCAAATATATTCATTAAATTTATCCTTATTAACTTCCATGTAACATATAATTAAAAAATAATAATTCCGCATCCTGAGGTGGTAGCCTTCCATACATAGAAAATATGTTATAAGTATCCTATGAAATAGAATATATGAATGTAAATGTTATATTATAATTCCATAATTTTAATAATATAATAATTATAATAAATTAAAATCTATTCAATCAATATGCTTATCCTTTATAGGTTTGGATGGATGATTAATTTACTTGATTTTTAACGTGTTAGTTTTTTGTACACACAATAGGTTGATTCACCTCCTTTTTAATGGAGGAGGATATGTATACTTATTATTTCATTAAATTATGAAATAGAATTTTACATTAGATAATGGTTTTATTATATTCGAATACATATGGAAGGAATGGATATGTTGAGAGATAAAGTAAAAAAATAGCTTATTTGAACTAATTACTTTCAATATGATCAACCTCATTTAGATCCCATAGTAACGAAAATAATATTAAAATTTTATTAATAAAATAATATCTGAATAATTGATAATGATTTTGTGGAAATATTATAGTACTTGTTTTAATATGTTGTTATTATGTTGTGTGATGATTTTATGGGAGGAGAATCTCTTTTATAATTGGAGAGGAGAGGAATTTTTTAATTAAAGAAGACTATTTAATGGTGGGAAGTCACAATCACACAATGTGCCACCATAATTAATATATAATGTAGTTGGGGGGATGATATGGTTGAAGAAAACTCCAAAAAATAAACACATGTTTTAAAATTTCTAAAATTTATTTAATTTCTATACCTATGTAATTTACCATATAATAATTCAACAGAAAAGGTACATAACTAAAATTTTTTATCCAATGATTATAAATTTAAAATATAGTTTATTATGTAAAATATATATATCATTTAAAAATAAATTTTAACACAAGAGAATGTAACATTAAAACCTTGTTTCGTATTTGGTCACAAAAAATGAGTTTAAAAATCATTATTAATATTTTATATACCAATTAATTTTATCAGATAATGGTTTTATTATCTATGGCAGAATTTACTTTTAATAGAAATCTAGTTGATATGGTGAAAATGGGGGTTCACAATGTTAATGTATTATGGTATATAAAATATTATAATATCAAAAATAAATAAGAAAATCATTCAAATTATAAAAAAATTTATTATAGATAAATTATTAAAAACCAATGTTCATATCTATATTAAAATACAATAGATCTTGTAAATCTTTTAACGAAGAAGTATGTGTTTAATAAAAATATTTTTTAAATATTAATTATTATATTAGTATTATCACTAATACATGTGTTTTTCTGTAATAGATTATTTGCAAAGGTATTTTTAATAAATTAATACAACGTTGAAAAAAAATTTCTAATAATGGAAAATTCATTTATTATTTTATCAAAAATGAAAAAAAATTATTTCAATAAATAGTATTTTTGAAACATATATAAAGGATATTTATTATTAAATATTTGTTATCAATATTATTTATTTTTATAAACAATTTATAAATTATATTTAAAATTTTATAAATCATATTTATAACACTGATTTAAAGTGATACAATAAAAAGCTGATGGTTAAAAAATAAAATTAATAGTATACCACAATTATTTATAACACATTTTTATATTTAACTAATGTTATCATAAAAATTAAATTTCATTGAATATATATATATATATTATAATATCTCAGGTGGATTTATTCTACTCCACTAAAAATTAACTTATCCTATTAATTTACATTAGTTAGCTACAACAAGATGAGGCTAGTTATGCCACATTTGTAATAACCCTATATTTTTAGACATATAATTATATGATTTTTAGCATTATAAAACAAAAATTACAATCAAATGATAATAAATTATAAAATATAGAAATGTTGGTACATTAATCTAAAATCATTGATCAATAATAACAACATATTTTTTTAAATCTTCATAATGAACTACGAACAAATGTTGACACTATCTACATAGGATAACATTTTGAATACATGAAGAATGGTAAGAGCTAAAAATCATAGTAATGGAGTATACATATGAATAAGTCATAGAACATGGTTTAGAATGCATAACATGATGACATAAAAAGAGAATGGAACATGAAAAAATATATAGAGGCACAACATATAGAACATGGTCTCATTTAATTATTGAATAATAGAAATGTGTAGAAAATATACAGGAAAAATAAACATGAGCGAAGTCTATCTACCATGACCATTCTCACATGGAGGAGCATGTTTCCAGGCTATTCACCTTAACCCTCACACTTGGGGGATCTAGAGTAAATTTTAAGCACCAAAACTATTTCACTTGGAGGGGAATGAGAAATGACTAAATACCGAGAGCATTTCACTTGACGTCTGATTAGACTAACCGTTATCCAATTCATTATAGGACAATCTTGGTGTACCAATCCTAACAGTATCATTAATATGTGTTCTACATTAATAACAAACATAGATATATGTGTAATCTATGGAAATAGATGGGTATCAAAACCACATTATAAGGAATAAAAAAGCATGAATCGTTAAGGTGTCCATGATAAAATGGAATTAAAAATTTCATGTACATTAAAAATGTAAAAACAAAAATATATAATGATAAATTATGTCTACCTGAATTGAAAAACTATAAATAGAGTGTTTAATATTCTTACAAATGATAAACTTTTATTAATTTTATTGGAAAATTTAAATGATCTATTATAATGGAAGATAAAAAATTTATGTATAAAACAATAAATTAAACAAAATTATTTTTCATTATAAAATTATAAAATTTTATAAAAATAATTTTGGATTAAATTAGATTATCTATTATACATTAATATGGATATAAATTTGGGATGTTCCCATTACTCGAGTTTATTTATCTGGGAGAATTAAAAATGTGTCCTTTTAAAAATGTATTTCCTTGTCAAATAAAGATTAATTTAGATAAGATAATATTATTTAAAAATAAAAATATAATTTAGTTGGATCAAATAAACAATTAATAATAAATATTTTTTTAATATTGGAAAACCATAACCCCGATAAAAAAATTTAGACAGAATCATTTATCTTATTTAAAAATGTTTTATTAACAATAATGTAATTTCATGGATAATGAAATTAAATTAATTTATAACTTTTTTAGAAATTCTTCCATATATTTTTCTTTTAATACAATTTTGTTATGTTCAACTATGGGATTATTGATTGGTTATATGATAAAATATATTTATTCTAGGAGAATTGGTTCCCTTGGTTTTCATAATTTGTTTACTTATATATATATATATGGAATATAATGTAAAATGATAATAGTTGACAAAATTTAAAATTATATATAAATATATATCTTCTAAAATATTAAATGTTCTTAAATACCATATTTTCTAATGTATGGATGATTTATTAGATATAACATTAATTATATCCATTTAGATTATTTTGGTGTTTTTTCGATTATCGTGAAATAAATTTCTACTAATTAATATTTTATAAATATAGTGTCTTTAAAAAATTAAATATAATTTAATACATATATTATAATCTTTTATATCAGTAGAAATGGTTTTATGTCCCGCCTTAAAGTAGAAAATGGAAACTGATATGTCAACATCCTAGAATGTGATAAATTAACACATAAAAGAAGATGTATAGATTTATAACAACAAAAGGTGAGGTTATGAGAAATGATGAATGGATGGTGCATTATATCAATAAAATAATGATATTTAAAAAATACTACATTTATCATGTCACATTGATAAGGGGAGGTGAGAATAGAAAAATAAAATAAGATAAATTTTAAAAAAAGTTTTTTACCACTAAAATTATTCACCTTCAAAATCATCGTGACATACTTGAGGTTGTAATTTAACTAATTACAAACGCTCTTGGACATTGGGGTGAGATGTGGGATGATTAATGGGTATAATTTGTACACGCTTCAAGGATTTTTAGGTGTGAGGAGAAGAGGTGTTTAGTGGTTTTATTTATAGGGGTGGGGAGGGGGTGTTTTTAGATTATATAAATAATTTGTTTATTATTTTTGAAGAAGAATATAAATATTTTGCATTCCCATTTATATATACAGTGTGTAGTTTATGATTTTTTGATAGTATGGTTCTAATATCAGCAATGAATCCCAAAATAGTTGATTAAACCTGTAAAATTATATAAAATGAATTAATATATTTCACCACTCACCAGTAATTAATCATCATTAAGATACCAAAATTACACACTAAATTTTTTTGGATGTGTAATATATAAAATGGGATAAATTTTAAGAAATTTATTATATAAATATGATAAATTTAATTTTGAAGTAAAATTATCATTTATTCCAAAAATACCAATTTTAGCATTGTAATAGACTATATAATATATTGTCAAATTAGTTAAGGTCTCAAATATTACCATATAACCATAATAAAATTTAATAATAATTTTTAAATCCAATATATATATTTATTTATTTATTTATATTAACATATTTATAATTAAATATTAATTAATTTTTAATTTTTTTAAAAAATATCCACACATAATTTGTCAATTTCCAAAAATCTATTTAAATTGAGTTTTATAAAATTATATCATATTTTCATTTATAATATGCCCAAATTTTTTTTATAGATTCATATATTCAGATAGTTTTTTATTTTTTGGATTATTATTCCTATGTTTCATAATACTATTCCCATGATCGTGATACTATTCCATTGGGATAGGTTTTTTAATTTTTGTAAATACCTCAAATTTTATTCCTTAATCATTTAAAAAGTATCTATTGTGATCTCTATGTAATTTTTTTGTTATTTATTTTTTTAGATAATTAAAAGAAGTTAAATTTCATTGATTAAATTATGGGTCATTACATTCTTCCTACATATTAAATTTTACCCTATAAATTTTCTTTTACAGACATCAGGGAAAATAGGAAATGTTACATCTACATTAATGCTTCGTCTTTTTCCCATGTGCCCCTTCATACTTATGATTCCTCCATTGTACATTTACTAGGTGAGTGTTCTTGTTACATTGATATTTATTAAAAAATTCTAAGATCGTCACTGACTACTCCATATAAGAGAGATTACATTTCACGTGAACCACCTCTAAATTCGGAAAATGTGATGGATCCAAAATCTACTTCTATAAGTGGGATACATGGAATACATCATGTAGTTGAGACATGTTTGGTGGAAATTCATTCCAAAAGGCCATATCTCTGAAAATAACTAGAAATTTAATGGAGCTAATGTACATGGGACACATTATTCCCTTTTTCCCAAAATCATGTGATTGTATGCATTGTGATATGTGTAGGAATACCATATCTCAAACCGAAACCCATGGTTTTGTTGACGATTATCGACATTTCACTTCTATCTACTCTAGGATTAAATAATATATTTATGAGTGGTTCTCACATTTTCAACCATTTTGTTAACCAATATAGATAAGAAATGATTACAATCACAAACATCATCCATAAATGATGGTGTTATACATCTTTTCACATAAATGGATTTGTCTGGAGTGATTTGAAAGCTTGAGTGTAATTTTTTTTTTGAAAACAAGTCAATATAATTATTTTTGTCTCATCTTCATTAGAAATCAATTGAACATGATCTCAACATGTCTTCAATTATATGGATAACGTGCTCAGATTTTCCAACAGTTTGAGGATTATATCTCATATTGCAGTTAAAATCAATGTTTGTATAAGTTGGATATTTTTCCGAAACATGGATGTAAATGATGGATCTTAATAAGATAATATCAATAGTGGTACACCAAGAAACCATATAACTTCTAGGTGGTAAATCCTAAAAAGTGGATGTAGTGATAATACTTTTCAAATTTTTTAAATGTAAGATATCTTTGTACGATGTTCCAAAAAGAACCATATATAATTTATTACATTGTGAGTCATTGGATGTCGGGTGAAAAATTTCATGGTGATATTTTCCCATTTCGATGTTATTATAGATAAAAGTTTCGTCATCCACTAAGACCTTTTCCTTTTACCCTTTAATTACTAATATACCAAGCTCTTTTATTTATAATCTTTGATTTATTGCATCATATTTTCCAACTAATAGTTCTCTAGAATATCTTGATGCATCATTGTGCCCTATGGTGTATAGTAAAGGATGAACTATGTTCATCATCTTGAATAACATTAATTATCTCTAGATTGGGTGGGACACATTGTCTTGGACCAAATCTCAAGACGTCATCCATAACCATTTGGAACTATCATGAACTCTTTTTTGATATAATTCATATTACTCTAAATTTTAATATTATTTATTTAAGAATACATTATTTTCTCCATAATGGATTAATAAGAAAGCATTCCAGAAAGGATTGGAGAATTTAATTTTATAAGGATTCCCATGAACATCATTTTTTGTTCAGTGAAAATGGGATCCTTCTAATTTCTTAGCACAAATAAATTGTAATGATACATTCTACAATGAAAATCCTCCATATTATTCAATTAACTAATATGATAATATATAGTGATGTCATAATAAATATTGAGAACTAATAATCCTTGATATATAACAATAATATCCCTCTATGTGAATATATATTTTAGGCTCTTTTGATCATTATATATCTCACACTTCCATTTAAAGAGATTATGCCACCACATTTTTATCATATAAATCACAACAGCGGACTTCATATTGTTTTTGGGAGAGTTTTCATCATGAACATTAAACTGAAATAATGTTTTTGATATCACATTATTAGTTTCAATCTATAAAAAACCCAATCCCTAGATTTAAGAATCATTTTACACCACAATGTGTTCCCCACTTTTTAATGTTTTGGGTATTGTGGTATTGATAACCCTCTTCTAGCTACGTGTAATTGACCACCTGTATATTTACAATGGTTTGATGAAAAATTCCATATGGGTAATCAAGAATAATGAATCAAGGGAAATACAATGTTAATTCATCCAAGATAATTATATCCATTATTTTTTATAGATGTTTGACATAGGAAACACATCCTTGGATGAATTGTTTAATGTAATACACAATTGTTGGAATTAAATTTTTTTATTTTAAATTCATGTAATCATTTACATGTTAAGTCAAAAAAGAATATATTTCCATTAGACCATCTTTGTATTACATCAATAATTGATACATGAATTCCAGAATCCTTATATAGATTATATATAACACATATCCTATTTGATATAGGACTGCAGTGGTGATTCCATCATTTTCATGCACCACATTTCAAATGTCGTGATTTGAGTATAGATTATTTTTCCAATAAGTATATCCATGACTTATAATATTTATTTACATGAACCTATAATCTTATACTGTTTTAACTATTTTAATGGTTATGATTTTAGCATAATAATTAATGAATTGGATTTATAATGAATGAGTTTTAACTATCCCATGTTTCTCTTTCTATGATGATAATTTTTTTCTCATGAATTATTTTATAGTTTAATATTTATGATATGCATGTTATAATTTATTTATGATATATATTATCATTTTTTATGAAAATTTATAATTTACATTAAACCATAATTAATTCATTAATTTGATTAATAATTATATAAGTTGCATATTCAAAACTAGTGGTTTCTATAAATTTAATGTAATAAATATGATGAAATATTCATGCATAATTAAATGTTTTCACACATGATAATAAATATGAAGAATACTAATAATCCTGAAAATTCTTTCTGATAATGTTTAAATTAAATGAATTGTTCATTAAGAATTGTTAAAATAAATTTTCATTAATCTTTTTTAATTTTAAGAGCATGGTTTCATTTTGATATCTTATAATAGCTTGATTTCATATGTTTCCCAAAGTATCAACTTATGAAAAAAATGATAATTTAATATGGAATAACAATAAGTCATTTATCATATATAAATTTAGTTACTTATTTTATTATAATTTTTATACAGATAAGTTCATTGAGTTTAGATAAGTGATATGTAATTTATGTTTTACAGCTAGAATCATTATTTCATTTTTTGGATTTCCTTAATGAATGTATTTTTATTCCTATAAAAATTCAATACGTTTTTCAAATTTGAGGTTCATTGTATGATGTAATATAATGAGGGGAGGGAAATATTTCCTATATTCCTAAAAATAATAATAATTGGATATATGATGTGATGTGGGATAGAGGCATAGATTGATTGGAATAAGTGTATTTTTCTGATAGTTTGATGAATGAGGATATAAATATGGGTGATAGATATGGAACCAGATATGTTGTAATGGTTTTAATATGTTTTTCCCATTTTTGTGATAAATATGGATGCTTTCTTGAATGTATTTAGTTTATTGATAATATACATATTGATTATATTATTTGAAATTCATTACCCACTTCTTGAGGAAAATGGATTATTATTAGTTTAATGATTCATATTTTTGGTTTCTTAGGATAGATATCCAATAGAACATGGACTATGTAATGATGATAATAATGAATAAATAATTCATAAATCGTGAGTCTAGTAAGGATGGAATACAAAATAATGATAATTTATTAATTGAGAATCTGTGGATTCAAATTAGATTATTCATACAGGGAATGTAACCTATTCTAATGAATAATTAATGTACCTTTATGTAATCATAAATTTTAATTTTTTTATGAAAAATAATTAATTAAAATAATTAATAATTTAAAAGTATTTAATCAATGCGTCTAAATAAAAGGTTGTGTCCATCTTTGATATATAGTATTTTGTAGAGTTAGATAGGTTTCTGGTCGATGATTGTTTATATTTTGATTAACACTAGGTAATGAAAATAGGTTGGTTGGAAACAATGTTTTATAATTTATATTTTTTAATTTCATATGTTATCCCACACATGCTGGTTTGCGAAACTGACACCCTAAATACTTTAGGAAGGTGTTCTCCATTGCATCCTTGTGGGTTTATGGATGCCTAAGTACACCATCTATCACCACTCTCCACACATTGTAGTTACACGTTCTGGTATGCAAGGTAGTTAAACATCCCAAATATTATTTTATATGGTTTTTATGTCTTTTGGATATTAGAAATACATAAATATATAAATATAGTATCCAATATAATATAATTTATGTTATCTATATTGGTTGTCTTGATTACATGTACTTACTCTGTTTATGCATTATAATCACGAATAAAACACTATTGCTCATACAAGTAATATGGACTATAGAGGCACTAAAAAACTACTTAGTTAAAATAAATGGATATGTGGATGGGATTATATAATGATGTGATTCATGAGGTTCATGTTCTAATTCGATGAACAAGTGTCTTTATACCTAATTATTTTGGATGTAGATGGTTCATGACATGAGACATTGGGGAAGAGTGTAATGTTAGTGGGGATGTGGTATTTGAGATACCTTGATGTTTTATTATTCTATTATATTCTATCACATATGAAATAAATGATGAGATTTATCCATTGTATAGCTGTGAAAATCATATTAATTTATGTGACAAGTTTGATTCACAATTTTTTTAAAATTATTTAGCATGATTCGATTATCATTTTTTGTGATTGTATTTTGGGAGGATTATATAATTTTTACAATTATGATCAACAAAATTATATATAAAATATTCTATAAGTTATACAGATGGGTTTTATGATCACGTTGTATATGGATTGCTCATGGTTTTTCAAGAGCTTTTTCAGCTATGTAGTCTTTGTCAACTTTACTTTTTGGTACTTATAGTTTTCAATTTAGTTGTTATAGTATTTTAGGAAATATTGAATTTTTTCACATGGTTTTTAATTTATGTATTTAAATTAGTAGGTTTACAATAGTTTATTTTTCATATCTCACTCTTTTTTATGTTACATTTATGGGTAATTCCTCACATATGCATGTTTCTTATACTCTTTATTATATACACTAACTAGGGGGTCATACATGAGGGATACATGTAGTCAACATCTACATTCCCTCATTTCCATAAATGAAGGGTATACATTGGATGGTTGGGGTCATGAATGAGTGACAGTATTTGACCAGTTTGAGGGATAAGAAGGGGTATTTAGTTACGCATGGTTTTATTATGTGGGCTACTACGATTATTGTTTTAGTTATGATTAGAAATTGATTCAATCATCGGTTATCGAATGATACATGGTCTATTAGGGGCCCCAATGATCTAATTACTAGAAACATTATATATACTTATCTTACTAAATGACATGATACTATTTTGTTGGTAGATACCATGGAATATAATATACATCATCATTAATTGTGCATGTCTCTACAACAGGTAGACTATAGAATATGATAAATGAATAAAAAAATAAAAACTAAAAAATTAAATAAGGATATGTATTCTGTATTGATAGTTTAAGATATATTATTGTTTTTTCTAATTTAATGTATTTCTCATAGTGATCAACAATATCAATTTATCATGAAAGATGTTCAAAATCATGTTCCATAAGATGACCGTAGAGTATAGGTATATGAAAATGACACATTTAGAAGATACTCTAGGATTTTCACAGACAATGTATTTAAATGTATGAGGTCACCTTTATGGATTTTATAATAGGATTTTTTTGGAGGAGTTTGAGGTTTCACTATCTTAAATCTATTCATAGAAGATGAACTATGTTTTGTTATCAGGGATGATGTTGAGTAAAGCATTAAAGAGGATGTGGTTCGTGTTCTTTAGGGAATATATGGATTTGGTGGACTCATGGGAATTTTTTTTAGATGAGTCCCAGTAAGAGTTCATTTCTTCAACCATGAACATATATGTTATATTGTTCTTCATACACTTTAATAGAGGTGTTATATTGTGAGATAAGTCCATATACATTTTAGGACAATTTAGTGATAATAATTTGGACTACTTCTAGATATGAAGTCTATGGTGTTTCATTTAGATGAGTATATATTTAGAGATTTCCTACACCATTCACACCCTTAATTTGAATAAATATCCCGAGGTTTTGTTGAGTGAAGATTTAATTGATAGGATTCTAGATAGAAACCAGTCATCAAAAGTAAAAAAGTCATCCAATTACATGGGAGGCATATACATGTACACGGGTTCCTATATAATTTGATAAATGAGTTTTTTTATCTTAGTGTAGGTCCCATCTCTCACCATAACTTTTCCATTGGGGATACAAAACAGAGACCAATGCAAACAGGCCAGGCACCTATTTTTCCAATAGAGTCCAATTTTATCATCTGTTATAGTCTCTAACATTTTGATTTATATTGTCTATGCCATGTGTTCTATTGAGGTATTTTATTCATAGAAAATTCAACTATGGTATTCCATTTTTTGGACTGGCAATTAAATGATGGGTCTTGTTGGTTACACTGCTATGATTCTACGCGTCCTCATAGTATTGAGTCTGACCTATGAGGATTATATTATCATGGTTTGAGAGGTTACTATGTTATTCATGGAAATATTATTGTTTTATAATATATTTCACCATGTAATCCATATATCATATGAGGTTCTCATTACTTAGTTTTTTTCACGGGTTCTTGTTTTTATTTGGGAGTTAAACCATAATTTATATCACAAGGCTTTGTCCAATATTTGGGACATGATATAATGATTCTTACTGATCCAATGGTTTTAACTATGTTAGTTAGGGATTGATCTCACATGTATATAATATATTGAGTCATTCAGATTGTTCTTGGATATGATCATTATTTGTGTGACATCCAGTATATATGTATACTTCTATATGACAACATCCATAGTATAGATTGGTACTATTAACTATAGGATATCATGGATTTTTTAGAATTTATTTTTCATTCTATGATGTTGATAATGATACAACCCTTTTTTGGTGATAGATACAAATTATGGGCTAGTTCTGTGTTATGTCCACATCATATTTGATGTCAGATTTGATTTTTAACTCATCTGATTTATAGTAGTATGTGATTCATATGGTTATAGAATATAACCATGATGTATTTTTAGATGAGGTTGTAGAGATTCCCCATCAATGTGATATTGTTATTGGGGTTGAACTATAGCTAGGAATATATCCTATATCAGTGTCTATGTATATGTAATAGCCTTTTGTAGTGAAATAGCGGTGAATATATCTAAATAATTTGTTGTAATGAGGGTTTTTGTCTTAGTGTATCACATTGGTGTGCAATAGTTTTGTTCTTAAAGAATATCTATAGAGGCTATTAGCCTGGTATCAAATATCTTCACTTGACCTAGATGATTTTGAAGAACCCAAATCCACATACAAATATTGACAATTTAAATCGTAAAAAATTGGGAGAAATAATGTTATGGAATATTGATATACTATATTCATATCATCTTATTAGGGTGAATGGTGGGGATATTCATATATCATATTTCAATTGATATCATGGGAATTAAGAGTTTTTTGTTTTGTTTTCTGGGGTGATGAATGCTCTAACTGTGTTCATGGGGTTCATGAATATAGAGTTTATTTATTTCGTGGATAACTTCATGGTGGTTCTCAATGAATATTTCCTTGCGAAAATTTTATTTAGGGAGGAACATGTATATTATCTACATGGAATTTTTTATGTTCTACAATAGGAGAACATTATTGAAAAGATTTCATAAGGTTATTTTTATTATTTTGATTCCTTTTTCATTATGATTTTCATTTCCAATAATAGACTAGCTAAAAAATTTTAAAATATAGAAGAATTTATTTTATAAGAACCTCGATATAAAGGAATTGGTGAATAATTTTATTATTAATTGATGAAATTAATAAATATTCACAATGTATTTATATTCATATAATACTGCTCTAAATTATTTGACTAGAAATGGTCATTTTCAATTATAAATAGTCATTTTTTTGGATTCAATTGAGTACAAAAAAGAAATGGTTTCCAATTCTCTATGCAATAGTTTTTATGTAGAAGAGTTTTGGAATGATATTTTTTTGGGTGCTTCAAATATTGAGATGGGAAGGGATCTGACATATTAGAGATCAATTTTCATGGGTATCAGAAGTTACATATAAATAAGTTTAACTATTCCACCCATGATCTTGAGGTGGTTTAAGTTTTTTTCATTGATGTTATGAGATATTACCTTGTCAATGATAATGTTTTATTGTTTTTAATGATCTTATGATCCTAAGATATGTATTTTCCTAGTGTGACTAGATCTTCGGTCAGCATTGGTGTATGAAATTAATATATTACTATGAATTGAATATTCTGTATATTCATTGAAATAAAAATTTTGAGGTTGATTCTATTATCTAGTTGTCACATAGTGATACCCTATGTGAGTATTAGGATTCAGGGAGAATAGTACAATAAATCTCAATGATGAATCTAGATATTAGAGAGTTTGTAGGTAGAATGTATCTTTTCAAACAGTGGGGAAATATTATTTAGTGAATCCCATTGAGGAGTCGTGTTCAAGGATTATGAGGGTAATTTAAATAGTGTAAAAGTTTACTTAGAGATTCCCATGATGGTAGGGATAAATATGGATAACGCCTTGTGATATTTATGGAATGGAATTTTTACCCTTATAGGTTTTGTGAGATGGAACTTCATGAGTTTCACAGAACACCATTTGATGTATATATTTGTGTGATATGTATGTACTGACCCTTTACTATTCAATTTTGGTGACATTTGTTGATGTGTGAAGTTGTAGTTTTTTTTCATGATATTCAGTCAACTAAAAGGTGGTGGTTAATCAACATTTTACAAGTAGTTATCTATAACCATTATATGATCCCATGGTATGTTGTAAGACATGTCTATGAAATTTTTTACTATTTTTCATAGTTCAATTGGGGCTATGATTCTCTATAGATAAGAATAGATCATTAGATAAAATAATCCTCATTAATATCCATTAGGCTGTTGATCATAGATGTGGGTTTTTTGTGGATTTATATATCGGTTTTGGTGTAACACTATGGAGTCCTGAGGGTGATCTTCTATAATTGTGATCATCTTGTTACCTCCAGGATATGGAGAGGTCTCTAGAATGATTCTTCCTTATAAGTATCAATTAAATTTTTTTATACATATATAGATGGTCAAAAATAAAATTCTATCTATAATCATGAATGTGTGTTACAATCTGATTGTTCCCTTTTATTTATTATTGTTAACATTACTATTGTAGAAGTGGTATCTTCATTATAATATTGTTTAAGAGTTGTATTTTTTTGTTTTATTCATTATTTTTTTCTCTTATACTTTAGTAGATAATATATGATTATGAGATTCATAATATAAATATCATAGGGTGGTTGTTCACACAAAACATGTACATTATATCTATGAGTTTGGTATCAAATTATCATAGACTTGAATTCAATTATTGAAATATAATAGAAGGTTAATTATCTATCTAGTCTGATTGTTTGTCTTTTTCTGAATAGTGTGGTGATCGAAAGTGGTATATTGCACACACACACATATACACATATATATATATATATATGTTTGGAAGATAAAATATATAATCTTGGAGGATTTATGGCATTTAATGTATTCTTGTTGTTAATGTGAGGTTCACGTCTTAGGAGAGTGCCTAATTATGGCTTGTTGACTCAGCCACAAAACCCATATGATGTGTGTTTGTATCATCTACATGGTTGTATCTCTTATATGGGACCTTGGATATGTGGTTGGATTGTCATTAAGTATCTTCCATTTGAATGATCATTTATGTGTGCAATCAGATATGTTAATCTGTTATAAGAGATATTGGCTACATGTAATGGCTATATCGCATTATTGGCTCTATGATGATCCTACCACAGAATCCTAGTATTGGTGCATTGTTTTATTTAAATGAAATAATTACATGTAATCAAATCCAAACGGACCGATTAGTTTACTGTAATAGAAATCCAGATTTCATACATGGTACACATAATAAATTGTGAAAATAAAATAAATAATTCAACTATTACATAATCATAATCTTTTAAAATAATTCAAAGGATTCCTCTACATAGCCTTGATAATAGAAACATAATTATTCTGATATAAAATTTATATTACGGGTATGTAAAGTGAATGTCATAATGAATTGATGATAATAAATTAACATTGAATGGTAAATAACTAATAAAAAATTCTATTCAAACAACTAGATATATCTTAACAAATAATGCAACAAAATAACTAAAACAAATTAAATTTAATCTATAAAATGAAAATTAATTTTATCTATATATTATATAATATTAAAATATGATCGGAATTATTAAATTTTAAAGAAATATCTATGAATGAAATACTTAATTATTGGATGTCATGTCTGAGGCACATGAGAACCTATTCCATCATGATCTTTAAGACAATATTTGAAACTATAGGAAGAAAGTATTTAATTTTTTCCATCTTATTTATCTTATGAGAACCTATTGTTGCACTGAATGGATAAATAATTCTTAGGCCCAACCTATCATTGGAAATCAGAATCATTAATCTTATTCAATAAAAAATATACCTTATCAAATAACCATATTAAATAAAGAATAGGAAGTAATCAATAATCGGATAGCTATGGATAATTATCAATAAG
The DNA here is from genome assembly GCA_963277665.1 of Viscum album. Classification (NCBI taxonomy): domain Eukaryota; kingdom Viridiplantae; phylum Streptophyta; class Magnoliopsida; order Santalales; family Viscaceae; genus Viscum; species Viscum album. Next base: position 1,613,946,257 of record OY728137.1, on the reverse strand, counting down.
GGTTGTTAATGTTGATAAATGGATATATCATTGAAATATTATTAAAACATTATGAAGAACAAAGTCATTAAACATTTTAAGGTATCCCATTCCACATTGAAATATTTAAATAATAATTCCCATCTTGGTAAATATTTATCAAATCTTTTAATTTCATTAATATATTTTGATTCCAGGTATAAAATTACATATGTAATATATAAACCATATAAAAGAATTTTTTTTGCAATTTTACAATATTTCTCCATGAAATGAAATTAATATGAAATACCTTACAACATTGTAATAATTTATTTAAAATGATGTGCATTAATAATAAAATATATTTTCCATGATATTAAACTTTAATATATTGTATGTAATCTTCAAAACATTCAAGTATCATGAAGGGGAGAAATTATATTTATGCAGTATAATTAAAGAAAAATTCCTTTTAGTTTTCAATTTGAAGAACCTTATTTTAGAAAATGAGTAGAAAATTCATTTTAAATATTTCTTTAAAAATAAAAAGATGAAAAAAATTATTTAAATAGTCAACAGATAATATTGAAATAAATTATATAAAACAATAACATGGTATAATAATATTACCGAGTGGTTACCTAAAACTAATTAATCTTGAAAAAATATGAGATTATGAAAAAAACATTATCACCATAAAATCAATATAATTTTATGCTCATGAATGATTGAAAATTATATCTATATGAAAATTTCATAACAATAAAAATTATACTCATAAAATTCATTCATGGGTGGTATATATACCACACAATAGAAATTTTTAATATATAAGGCATGTGCCTTACCTAAATAAAAGTGAAATAATGATCTATTACCTTACCTTTTATTTTGGGCCATCATATATTAATATGTGTATAATTTTTTATGTTTGATAATAAATTATTAAAAACTATACTAATATTTAGTACATCATATATAATCATCTTATAAAATCAAATATATCGTCAATTATTATTATTTCATAACATTTACTATTTCAGGTCTAATTATCCTAGTTTTTCGAGTATGTATTTACTAGTAATTATTCATTACTAATAATTTGATCATGCTTTCATCATATCCAGAATATAATACATGAATTAAATATTATATTTCTATTTTTTAAAAATTTATTTTGAGATATCCATGAAATCTTGAGATAATAAATTAAAATGCACCATCCATGAAGATGGTAGATCATACGTAATCATAAACGATACTTTCATTTTTTTTATCATATTAAAAGAATGAAAATATATTGATATATATATATATATATTAATAATAGTATCATATAAATAGCATATATATAACATATTTTATTATAACCATCCTTTATATCTTCCATGTATTGTCTGAAAGAAACATATCGCTTTGAGGAGGTTATAGTTCACACATCCACAAGTGATGTTATCGTATTTAAACAAAATGAAAAGTGTAATGTAATATTTTATAATTTTGATACATTATCATATAAAAATAAATATATTATATATATTATATAATTATTTGCATCACAATTACCTACCATGAAATATGGTGAAGTACAAATTGAACAATCATCATTTCATTAGAAAATAAATCAACAACCCAAGAAACATAATGTTCATTACACCGTAGATGTAATATTATATATGTTCACATATAACCCATAATTTAACAACATATAATTATATAGTGATTTATTATTTTTTTATATAAACATGAAATTACTAGAAACTACGATGTTTTTAATGAAATAAAACTAAAGAGACTGTTGAAAAATTTTCCTTCATTATTGGGTAACTCCTTTTAGTTTATATAATTAAAGGAATGTTTTAATGCTTTATTCCCAATAAAATAATTCTAAGATTAAAAAATAGTGTTTTTGGGACTAATTGGTAGGGGTTTGTCATGCTATATAGTTCAACATGGTGTGACGATGTGAGGGTTTAGATGATATTTTATAATTAATGTTAGTTGTAATTTTGGAGACTCCAAAACTATTAAATTAATATAAATTTATTTTTTACAAATAATTGATCAAATTATATTTAATTACAATTCATTAAGAAGGAGGATCAAAATAATCTCAACCAATTGATTTTTTTAACAAGACTAGATCCCAATATAGCCCTTATCTTTTTGCTAAAACCTTTTCTTAAAACCTTTTCACTCTTATCGTGACAACATGGATTTTAAAAATTTAATGGTAAATAAATATATAACAAAATTCCAAAAGATCCCCAAAAGAAACATTTATGAATCAATTAACCTTATATAAATCAGTTGGCATAATTTTATATTTTTATGAATTTTTATCATATAATAAAATTTTATTTATTATAAAATATCAATAATATCAATTTTAACCGCACTCCGTACAAGAATTTTTGAAAATATCATAATAATTGGATATATTCATAAAAACACAAATATATCAAGTATAACATGAATTATTAATTGAATTTTTTTTGTATTTCATCAATTATATCACAGTAACATTTATGTTAATATTTTTAATATCATTTATTTGATTCTCCCGTTAATAAGACAATTAATGTATCTTCCATAAATCCCCATTTAATTTAATTATGTATATAATTAATGAATATAAATAAATTTAAATAATGAGGTTAATATTTCTATATTAAAATTTACTATTTTTAGTTGATGATATCAAATAAAAAACCATATACATAATAATACTTATTAATATAGGAATATGACATTATGGACTTCCATATGAATAAAATACTATAAAAATATAATATTCATCAAAGTGGGTCTAAGTGTCTATAAAATATGAAAATGAATATCTTGTTTAACAATATCTCATCAAATGAAATTTTTAAAAGTGTTAAGGTAATTTTATAATAATTTCACACATAATTATCTGATATAACTATAACCATTTAAATTAAAATTTTAACAAATTTTTTATCCATATAAAAAAAATAAAAAAAAATAATTCACATAACATGATTCAGTGAATAAAAATATGAAATCCATTTTTCAAAATTCCGAACATATATGTAGAAGTTATTAATTTAAAATTAATCTCATTGACAATGAGATAAAATGGGTTATTAAAGCATAAAACATGGAATATAATTAATAATTTTAATATAAAAACTCTGTGTAAAATTGAATTCAAATACATAAAGTTGATTTATTGAATTAAATTTTCTTTTTATACTTTAAATAAAATTAAAATTAAAATTTAATATTATAAATTTTTTTAAATGAATTTTTCATTTAAAATATAGTATTTTCAATATTCATAAAAAAATGAAACATATCATAAAAATACCAAACCATAAAACAAATTAAAATTTTATATCATAATTAAATTATGAATATATTTTTTTTCCAAATAAAATATATTAAAATATATGAAAATTTTATTTTTATTAGATTCTATACTAAATGGTTGTAAAACTACCTTTATAAAAATATTTGTGTATATATGTAATATTTGGTTTATTCTTATCCTCTTCTTATCAAATATATTAGATAAATGTGAATGATATATGACTGAATAAATAAATAATATATTTCATTTAAAAGATTAACTAATAGTAACTATATTAATCTACTATGATAAATTAACTTAGTGTACATAGAAATAGTTTTTATATAAATATTCATATTATATTCAACCAGTTCTTATATTAATTTCCAATTAACCTGTAACATTGATTTCATACTTATATTTTATTAAGTCACAAAATACATTTCATAACATCAAATTTAACATCGATTTCATTTATTTTTATATTAAGGAATAATATTTTAATAATATATTATTATTTAGTAAAACTAGGCCTTGTGTGTATAATAAGAAAAACAATTGTTCTGCTTAGCATAAAATTAACATGGTGTTTTATGTAACATTAGAAAGAAACAAAATTAAATCTATTCAAATATTAAAATATTATAATGTTTTCGGATGTTACAATATCTACTCCTTCAATAAATTTATTTTTCCCAATATTTTTATTTGTGTTCTGTTTTGAAGGTTTGACTACTCGAAATACATTTATTGAAATCCCACATCATAACATGTTTCCATAAAAGTACCACATCAAAATAATGAAAATGTAATTATGAAGGCCACTATAGATAACACATATTGGTGTACCAAATTGGAATACATCAACATGGAAGATAATTCTAATCACCATGTTCTGATGGATAGTGGTAAAAATCATGATTTCGAGAATGTTCACAATCACACAAGAAACATACAAACATGATAAATTGATAGTCCTCACCTTATAAGTTGTTACAAAAAACAACATTCTCTCAAAAAAATAACAATAATCATATTATTATATATATTATAATAATGTAGGCTTATATAAATGATATTTTATGTCATATATCATTACTTTTATTGACGGAAAAATAAATTTTACTAATCAGTACATAACGTATTCTAGTGGTGGGTTATGAACCATTATCTCCATTGGATTGTATGATCATGTCTCATGGAATTTCTAGATGTGATGGGTTATTGCTCGACCTACGGGATACCCCTTTTATAAACCTATATTAATATATCATTTCAAATATAATAAGAATATATTATTCCTTAATTAAATTTTTTATCCTCAAAAAATACTATTGATATTTTAAAATAATTATTTCTAACCCTAAGATTCATCAAAAATATTTCCTTCCAAATTAACTATATAGAAATGTATCTATCATTTCTAAATTAATATTAATATTAAAATATCAGAAAAAATAATATATATCTTATTTTCACATTAATATTTTTTTTCTCTTCAAAATCATTAATAATTATTTTCACTCATCTAAAATTTTAAAAGATAATGATGTACAATCCCTATGTATTAAAATAATTTGCATAAAACGTTCATCAATTATAAAATAATAAATTGACCTATTTTTTTAATCCAAGGATAATTTTTCATCATATTTGGTAAGATCAAAATCTTTACCATGACCCCTTATCAAATTTTGAGGTATATTCATATAAACAATAGGTTATTCAATTGAATTTGGCCCCATATCCTTTTAGTTGAAGCATTGATGATTGAAAATTCATTATATCCCTTTAAATCATGGGAATTGTTGGATTTTACTCCACACATTTATAAAAAACATCTACCTATTATGAATATAACATGGTGTATTTTTTAAAAAATCACCACACATTAGAAAATCCTATGTTTCCATCATCAATTTATAAATGTATTTCCATGTTATCCTCTAATTCCCTTCCTTCCAACCAAAGACTAAATACAAAAAAATCATTATCTGCCTTATTAGTATATAATATTATTTCTTAATACTATTATAAGGTTTGAAGTTCAGTTCCCATGAATATATTTCATTAATATCGGGAATGATATTATCTTCATTATTCTACATATCTCTATCATTGGTGCGGTTTTCTTCCCTTCAACTAGGGTACACATATGAATAATGTAAAGAATGATTGGGATATAAATAGTAATTTGCAAATTTTAACAAGTAAAATACATAACATAAATTAATAAATTTTTAACATATATAATCTCATAATGCAAAAAATTACTTATTTGGAACATGTTTACATAAAAATTATTAACAATGGTCGGTAAATAAAAATTTAATTATCCTATATATGTCCCTCATAATCTTCAACATGGTTTGAATAAGGACATTTTTTCTTATACTAGGTTATGCCGACTCATGCCCGACACTCCTTGTCATATTTGTTACCCCTTGGTACATATTTTCTAGATACAAATCCTATATAGTATCCATATATGGTTCTATTTCCATAAATACCCACAAAATCTCTATCATAAAAATATTTTTGGTGGTTCTTATGTGAATATCATCAATGTCTATATTAGGGTTATATTCTTTGAATTTTTTATAAATAATATTTCCATGGTTGTTTTTAAACGTCCTTTGGTACCACCTACAACGGGATGACCCCAACTGTTGGGAGATGTGAATTTTTTTACAGTGGATTGAATTAAAAAGAAACAAATCGCAAAGTACCAATCAATTTAGTAGCCTTGGAAATAGATATTGCATACATAATACTAATAATATTTTTTGAAATGAATATAAATCATAAAAAATGAAAAACATCATCATCAATGAAACACATTAAAAGGACCCCATTTTTACTAGGGTAATGTAAACATGATAAATATTATCAGAAATTCATAGTATGGGTATCTAAATAGGAATACATAATCAAATTATGAGAGTAAACCAAAATAGAATGGATAATATGTGATGAAACATTCGATTAAAATAACTAGATTAGTCAAATTCAATATGGAATTGTAGATAAGTTTAAAAAAATTCATTTAATAAATATATGGATTAGGAATTACATCCATATATTTAGTCATATTAAAATCGCAAGGATAATAATAATTTTAACTTGAATATCTATTATGGAAGTACTTAATTATTTGATGTCATGTTTAAGGAACCTAAGAACCTATAACTTCAAGACCCATAAAAATATATAATAAATTTATGGGTATAAATATATTTAATTTGAAAAAAATTATTTTTATTATGTTATCCTATCGATGTGCTTTGGGTATATATATATATTAGGGGTCCCTCTAATCATTTTTAGGAAAAATAATTCCTTATAATGAGTAAATATATTTCCTAAAAAATTAACCATATTGAATAAAGAATCCGAATGTGTTAATAATTCTCCATTGTGGGATGTATAACAATAGATTAGTTAATGTCTAATTCTAGAAATACCCCTGAGAAACCATTAATTTATTTTGAGGAAAACAATCATTAAGGATTCAAAAGTGTCCCATACTATTTTAAAAAAAATTGAATCAAAATTCCAATTTAAGATAATATTAAAAAATATTTATTAAGTCCTGAAAAGAAGTACATTTATTATATGATATGTCTAAGGAATGATATATGTCATATAATTGAAACATGGTGATTATTGTACAATATGTATTAATGAGCTGAAATTGAGATAAAATCCCATTAAAATTTGAAATCATTTGTTTATAAGGTAGTGTGATTGTAGAATAAAATGTTGCATTTGAAATGATCATTTTAAACATGTAATTTATTATTTAAATAATTTTAGATTCCTGACCATTTTAAATTCCCTTCATGAAATATCTATTAAAAATGTTCCCTTTATATTAATGTGAAAAGAATATTATTTTGGAATAAGACCAAATGGTTCATTTTATTTAATATTATAAAATGCTAAGATGTGGTAAAATATTTATTGAAAATAAATTGGGAATATTGAAATCATTATTAGAAAATAATATCATAGAAGATTAGTTTTCCTCATTGGAACTTTAATACAAACAACATTGAATAACGACAATATTATGAAATAAATTCATATCACATTACCATCAGAATAATTGATTGACCATAAATGAAATAAATAAAATAATAATAAAACTAATAAAATGATATTAATTAATGGGTGTTATATACAGAAAACCAATGATAAAACGGTGTGTACGACATTTATACCACATAAATAAAAGTGAGACAGAGATCAGCTACCTTTCCTTTTCTACAGGGTGACCATCCTTTAACATCCTGGGTACTAGTTTTATTACTATTACTAACTTATTAAAGAACCATATTAATATTTAAGATAACTTATATGATCATCTTATAATATTTTATTTCCTATTTTTAACATTCATTTGATTTTTTACTATTTATGGTCTTAACATCCATGTTTCCTGAATAAGTATTTACCATTTAATTGTTTTCCCAATTAACAAAACAATTTATTACTAATGTACAAAATTTATGAAAATAATTAAATAAAACATAAATATATATATTCACTATATATATATATTATAATTTTTAAAATTTGAAGATATGTAATGAAATGTAACATGTATGGAGACTATAGGTCCAATGAATGCAAGAACACTAGATTCAGTATATTATTATATAAAAATATTGAAAATAAAATGTTATATATCTATATTATAATTCAATATTAAAATCAATTTCATATTAATCACATATTTTTTTTAAAAATCATCTTTTCTACATTCAATTTATAGTTTAGATGAATCACATTTTCTTTTAAAAGTGGTAGTGTACACATTAACAAATGATGTTATAAAATTTAAAAAAATGGAAACTATTAATGTTGTTGTTATAAAAGAATTAAAGATTCATACAGACATAAATAAAATATATATATAATATATGAAAAGTTTTTCCATCATAATTACAAACTGTAAAATGTGGTAATAGAAAATTAAACAATCATTTTTTTTCTGAGACACTAGTTTAACATACACCTGATGGTTATGTTCAGTAGCCATTAACATTAATTTTCATTATGTGTAGGTATAACCCTTAATATACAAACAACTATGTATATTGAGTGTTTTTATGTTACTATATAATCATGAATGAATAAATATGAAGGAGTTTTGAATGAAATAAAACTAAAGAGATTATTGAAGAATGTTATCTAATTTGTGCGAAAATTAATTTAGTTTATACACAAAGGATTCCATTTATGGCTCAATTCTACATGATATGCATCAAATATGAATATAATTTTTTTTAGTTTATTTGGGTAGATTTTGGTCAATCTAGAAGGCTCAAATTGGTGTGAGAATGGATGGAAATACATTTTATTTTATAATTTATACGTGGGGTAATATATGGATACTCAAAACCTAGTAAATTAATATAAATTAATTTTCAATTTTATATTTCCTGGCCATGTGTTAATTAACTAATTTGTTTATTATGGTTAAGAATCATCAAAAACAATATTTTTTTATTAGGTTTAGGTCACATTATTACCCATATCATTCTGCATTAACCCTTAGTAAAATCCTTTGACTATTACCCTAGCAATGTAGAATTGATAATCTATAAAGATTAATATTTATTCTATAAAATGAACAAAAACTCCAAACATAACATTTATAACAAAATAAACCATATATAAATTATTTTTAATAATTTTATATTATTATGATTTTTATATCATTTAGTAAAATATCATATATATTAAAATATATATAAAATAACTTTTGACACTATTCAATTCATGAATTTCTAAAATTATCATAAAACCATGATATCTTCCAAATGAACTCACTTAATGTATCAATAAAACATCATGAGAATAATAAAATTCATGTATGAAAATAATTATGTTAAATTATACATATTTAAATATTTTAATATGATTTATTTTATTCTCCAATTAATATAACAATTACTACATTATCAATTTGTAACGATTTTATTAAATTATTTATTTATTAATAATATTAAATAAATTAATATAATTAATAATAAAATTTTATAATCTAAATTAAAATTTATTATTGAATATGGAATCTAAATAAACATAAAAAAAAATGTAATACTTTTTAAAGAATGTGTGTGATGTATTTGACTTACTGTAAAATAAAATACTATAAAATTAAAAAAAATCATCAATGCGTCACCCTGAAGCCATAAAATCCTCCAAATGTAGATTTTCGTATAATATATATCTCCTAATAAAATTTTTACTAGTTTTTGGATTATTTTTTTTATTTTTCTTTTAATTACATGATTTATGAATAACTATGGTAATAAAAATATTTCTAAATTTTTAATTTTTATTAACAAAAATAAAATAAACATATTTACATATTTTGGAATTAATGATTACAAATATGTAATCAAATTATTAAAATAATATTTATCAATTAATTTAAAATTAATCTATTTGATTGTGTAATAAAACTATTCATGAATGTTTAAAACATGAAAAATATTGAAATTCTTTTTTATCAAAAATAAATGTGAACTTTATTTCAAGGAGATAACAAAGATTACCTAAAAAATATTATAATTTTAATTTAAATTCAATTAAAATTATAATTTACCTCTATAATATATTATTATTAAAATAGTTTGTTTCAATTAAAATTTATTTTTTCACTATTCATCAAAACATGAATCTTTTCCAAAAAATGAAAAAAAACAATAAATGTAAAATTTCCTATTCATATCCTTAAGAAGAAGTAAATTTTTTCAAATAGAATATAAAATATTTGAAAAATTGGATTTAGTATAGACATAACACCAAAAGGTGGAATAATTACCTTTATATAAATGGATATTTTTATGTGTAATATTAAGGTTCTTCCAGTGTTATACCAATTACATATATTGGACGAGTGAAAAAAATATTTCACTAATTATATAAAATATTTATTTCATTAATATAATAAAAAATAGTAATTAATTTAATTTATTAGCATAAAATACATTTTTGAGAAAAATAATAGTTTTCATTAAAACAGTCTCATTAAAATCAATTGGTTGTTATAAAGAATTATAATTAATAGGTAACCAATTAATAAAACAATATATTTTCATAATTAATGTAATACTATTCATAACCTCCAACATAATTTATAGGTTATACTATATTATATTATATAATTATATATTAATAATTTTTTTTGTTCAACAAATGTCGGCCACACATTTAATAGAATCAAAATCATTGTTCATTGTAGAAGAAGAATCATATTATTTTCTCTATATAACAAGATGAAATTAAAATTAAATGTATTCAAAATTGAATATATTGAAATGACTTGGGGTTTTATAAAATATTTGGATCAGAAAAATGTGTGATCACTAACACGACTAATCATTTTGATGATGGCAGATGCATTTAAAAGATATGCTTGTATTTTTTTATTTATGGTTCTTCTAGGTTGGTGAAATCTACCATATATAAATTTCCACAATTTTTTTTAAAATGGTCATCCAGTTCAATTGATTTCTTGAATTATGTTCTTTCCAAGGATATCTAATTAAGGATAATTTCATCAATGATCTTATGTGATGTTATATTATATAAGATAATCATTACACATTATGTTTAATTAGATCCCCAATAGATCAAGTTCAACCTTATGTGAACTAAAATTTTATAGTATTATATCTGATGACTCAAAAATAATGATTTATTGATATTATATTCTTTTCCATTACATCTCATGACCAAAATTTTATTAACCCTTCTAAAAGAGTCATATATCTTATCTACTAGTGGTGTGAGTTCTCCAGTTGTAAATGCTCTTGTTCATTTAACCATTTTTGGGGTAGAAATTCACACAAAGGATCTTTTATCAAATGATGGATTCATTTATTTTACAATTTTTTTACACGAAACCATAATTTTTTATCCAATTCTCCCATTATATTAAAATGGATCTAACCCAAAATTTGTTGAATAATATTAATAAAAAATGGGTTTTATAGATTTAATATTGGTCCTTTCTTCTATGATAATGGTTTACCTCTACATTTCATAAATATATTTTTATCTATGTTATAGTGGTTAACATGACATGTTGTTAAATGTATTATTATTTTATTCTTAATGGAAACTGATAAATATATTAAATCAATTATTTTTTTTTAAATTGGATTTTGAATTAATGAATTTCATTGTTTGTATCATGTGAATCTTATAATATGATGGTAATAAAATATACGTAATTTTTATGGTCTGTTAAATGTGTTTATTCGTGATAATGGAAATTTTGAAAATAAATTAATCATGTTATTTATTTTCAATCGTGTTTTAGTAATAATAAATCTTATATGTAATGGTTATTTTCATTGTTTTTTGAAAATGATTTTAATAAAAGATAATTGTAAACTTTTGATTTCTTGTTATATCTTAATGGAATAGGTTTCACATAGTTAGATCCTGCTAATATTTAATTATATAATTCAAGATGGAATAAAAGTGAGTTAAATTTTTATGATAATTCTAAGAGAATGTGTTCATTTATGATTCATAATTTTCAGTTCTTTGAGTATAGTTAAATGGTAGCTCATTTGTGTGTGAATGCTATATGCCTTATTTTATGGCATATATTTTGTTATTGGTTTGCACTGCTAGTTTCATGATAATATTTCTATATATAAGGGATTTGATCATCATGTTTCACTGTTATATAGAGAGGGGATACCTAGATGTTATATGAAACTCATGTGGATGATCTTAGAATAATTTATATAACATGGACTCAGATTATCAAATGATGTGTAGGTAGTATATTCCAATAATAGAGTTTCAAATTGGGATTTTAATTTGGGTGTCTAGGATGGAACTATATGTGATTGAATTAGAGGATGATGTGATTACACATTGAGGTGATAGTTTATGGAATTTTTCTTGAAATTATTAGGTTTAATAAATGATGGCCATGTTCCCTATAAAATCTACATTCATTTCGCAAATCTCAAGGCAACACGATGTGATTTATTCATATCTAATAATGGTAGTACATTATATAGGTTATCCCATATTTTTGGGATTTTAGAAATATTATTTTAATGAATATATAAGTATTAACCCATGTGTTTGGTAATAGTTGTATAGGAAATATAAAATGTTGTTAATCTTGTGATACTATGGACTTGGTATGAATGATCCCTAATTGGAATGAAATTTACATGGATGATTAATGAATGTATCTTGAAATAATTATACATGATAAATTAATTTATAATAAATTATATATTTTATATAAATTAAAATTTTAAATGATTTAATTAATGTGTTTCCTTGACTTATTGGGTAGTAATATTATTTCTAGTCCCCGGTAGGGGAATCATCATGTCTTAAGGATGACAACAATAATTATTCATATGTAATGGATAGGCTAATGTTGTCGTTCTATGATATATTATATCATTTATATAACATGATTTTGTACTCTTCACCACCAATGAGAGTTTTGGAGACTAAAACCCATTTCACTATTGGAGGGAAATTTTACTAACTCTCAAATGGTAGGATTGATAGATTACTACCCCCTCAAACCATTCACTCAACTGAAAGTAGTTTCTTGTGTTATAAGGAATGATTGTAATTGGTCTTATTTAAGTGTCTAATGATATGTGAAGTCTTTTTCTAATCTCAATTAAATGCATTTAAGAATATATTTTCCAAATTATTATTATATGTATTATGTGTACATGAAGTGATATATTGAAGTATTTATTCAGTGTATGGAATTTAATGGATTTAATTATAATACCAAATGTACGATACATTCCATATATTCTGTGGGGTCTTTGAAAACTCCTCTGTAAAAATTTCTAGATATTTTGAATGAATGATTTTATGATGTAATGCATGTGGTACATGTAATGATTTATTTCACTATTAACTTCGAGCATGATTATTTTGGAGGGGTATGTATAAATATGTGAAGTGATTATGTAGAGCAGAAAACAATTGGGGATGCAGTTGAATGGTATCCTTATTACTTCATCAATATATTTTATTTTCTTATGTATGTGTATCTCAGTATAAGATAGCCATGGTGTGGTTGAGATCATATTATACAGGTTTAGAAAATGATTTAGTTTCAATTTTATTCCTTATTCATTAGCATCCAACATTTATCTTTTTCATGAGAGGATTTGGGGATGATCATATTGAGTATATAGGTATCCAGACCATATAAATATATATATGTGGGTGGGTGTGTAAACAATTTTTCATGTTAGTTATTGATGGTTAGAGATTAGTATAGATATTTCTATATAATGGTATGTTAAGTGTTTTTCATATTCATTGAAAATTTGGTCTTATCATTAGGTTATTTTAGTTTTCGTTTCAATTTTTCAAAAACAATATCGAAATCATGTTTTCCCATTGGATTTCATTCACTTATTTTTAAGAGAAGGATTTAGTGGATTTATAATTCTTATCTATGTATTTTGTTTGTTTCATTGGGGATAATTCCATCAAATGATATTATATTATATCATAGGTTATAGTCACCATTTTGAGGCCCATTGGAGGTAGGACTCACATTGTATTCATCTCAATATTCTACTAATTTTCTTATGAGGTTCAAACTTATGGGGATGTTATGTGATTGAAAATGTTGAAGACATGCATATATAATTATGTTTTTTATTTTTCATTTAGGTTGATATATTTTTCATATTCCATTTGCTTTTTAATAACTATTCATAATTATGAACAAAAAAATTTGATATGTGATTTTCTTATCTATACATTTCGTTGAAATTTCAACCATTAGGTATTATACCCTCCGCCTTTCTCTACGGGTAAGGATCGATTATCTAATTTTAATGATTATTTTCTATATAATATATTTAAATAGAAATTAAATATATAATTTTTAAAATATTAAATGATAATTCATATTGAAATTATTACTAAATTTATAAATGACTATCACATTTATTCTACAACAATTGTAGAATCATTTTGAAGAATTTTTTTCTATTTTTTTCTTGATTTATAACATTATATTAATGAATATGTGAATTAATCATTCTTCATTAGATTACATTAATTTTTTTGTATCAACATTAATAATAAATTTATTATGTGATATAAATAATTGATATATTTTTCATATGAATAAATTCATTTTTGAATAGTTACACATTTTATATTGTTTTTATGTTGTTATCATTATTATTTTTTTCCATGTGTCACTCTCAAATTTTATATTTTCCCTTGAAAACTTATTTACCCTCTATTTAACATAATAATTTTCTTCGACACTCAAAATTTCAGTACATATCATCTTTCTCCTCCCAGTCTCCTCCCAGTCTCCTCCCCTCCACTCTCATCAACACATTCGACTCATCCTATGCTCATATCATTCAAATCCATACCACAACCTCCATTCAACATTCATTCCCCTTCCCTCCCCAATCTCTTTTTATCACTTTTCTATTTATACTTATGATTTTACATGAACATTTATTAGAATATATAACAATGGCCCTCCTTTCCCTCCCAAAATCTATAGCTCCTTCTAGAAAGTTCCACATTACTCACATGAGGACACTCCATAATTAATCACCATTATTATAGAATGATTTAAAAAATGTAGATAATTTTCAAAAACTCATCATCCAATGGTATCATAATTATGGAATTCTAATTTATGGTTTTTTAATTTTAGTATATTTTATTCTCTAATTTGAAATCTATAAAAAATACCATTATATTATTTATATGTTAAAATGATTATAATTTTTCCATGGGCTAATAATTAAATATCAACTCATATTCTCTATTTTAATCCATTGTAACCCCATATCGGTGTTAAATTTTATAATATTTTTTTAATATGAGTTACAGTAAACCATTTCTATAAAATTAAAATTTGATTTATAAATTTTTATTTAGGATTCACATGTAAAAAATGTTACAAATAAAAATTATTATAATGTTGTTATATTTTTTAATTATATTATCCATTGTAGCAAGTTTAATTTTGTATGTGTGGAATTCTCATATATTGAATCCAAAATCATTCTCTATCTCTTCCAAATATAAATTCATAACACAAAAATCTCTTACTGATTTTCATATGCCATTTAAAAACATAAAAATTAATGAATACATTATAATTATATGAAAACTATTTTTTAACTCTACAAATGAATAATACCTATACATTTTTAATGGCCAAAATTAACAATTTTAATTCTAATATAATGTTTTACTATTTATTATAACATAATCTCATTAAATGTCACGACCCGCCTTCACCAAAAGGAGGGAAGGGTCAGCAGATTGCCAGGCCCTTCCTTCTTTGAGTTGAAGGAGAGATAATGACCCCCGAAACCCGCCTTCAATAGGTCCCGGAGTGGCGACTAGCACCAAGGGTATAGGAGGTTCTCGCAAATGGAAGGCATTACCCTTTTTATTTTATAGGATCGAAAGATAAGGAGGAGAAAACCCAACAACACCAAGATAGAAAGAAAAGTAAAGCCAAAAGTAAACCATTCCCACATGCATGTTTAAACAGTTTACAACAAGGTACAAGTACAAAAGAAAAAGAAGCTCTCAAGTACAATACCAAAAGAAAACAAAGGTACGACAACAGCAACAACTCCAACTGTCCGACTAATAGGGTCCCGCGCAGCCCTGGTAGTCCTCCTGGAAACCTGAAAGTAAACGTAGGGTGAGCATACAAGTACACTCAGTAGGGAAGACCAAGACTCTCGTGCACAAGTGGGGGAAACGTACTAAAGTCCCGTGAGAAAGAGTAAACCAAACACCTAACAAGGCAACTATCCATCCCAAGCCTCACCAAGGTTCGCTCCCCAAATAACGCAAGTCAAGTAATATATATATATAAGAGCACATCGATGTTTGGGTACCCCGCGCCACTTTCCCACTGGTTATTGAGACATCCTACGCATCGGACCAATCCCGCCATTCTCACCGCAGTCCCACTGCCACACCCGCCCGCACACACCTGGGCCACAACCACACGCAGTCCCACTGCCACACCCGCCCGCACACACCTGGGCCACAACCACACGCAGTCCCACTGCCAAATCCCGCCCGCACACACCTGGGCCTCAACTGTCACAAGTAACCATGCCTGCAAACACCTAGGCCAGAACAACCACCGCTACGCCCGAAGACACCTGGGCTAAAGAATCCACTGCCACACCCGAAAACACCTGGGCCTCATCCCGAAGACACTTGGGAAACCACCTGCCGCACACACCTGGCCAACCACCACAACACCCTGCCCGATGGTTCTTGGGCTAATAATGGACTTCAGGCCATCACAGCCTGCCCGAAGGTACTTGGGCTATCCGGGAAAGGGAGCAGAAAAGGAGCTAATAACCAGCCACTAAGTATAGTGTTGGGAAAAACACCCTTCCCCCATAAATGGGGGTGTTCGGCACTAAGTGCTCAACTGGGGTGGGGCGCGAATAAGAAACACAAAGCTACAAGTATAGATATAGGTAACAAACACTCACCCAAAACTTAGGTTTTCCTAGCCAACCTACAGAACACAATACCACAACGCCCGAGTCACAATTCACGACCCTTGCCCACAAAACCATTTGTCCCATTCTTGTTTCACGTTCAGTCAAATGTTCAATTAATTTTAAGCACTACTGGGCAACTACCATAAGCATAACCAAGGAAAACGTCAAGCATAGATCAACCAAAACACTCACACCCGGTTCTGCCAACAGAGGATCTCTCCCCAGTTTGTGATAAAAACCCACAACCACTGAAACCATGCCAACAGGAGATCCCATCCCCCAAATTCACACAGCCACCGAGAGTATAAAAAGAACGGGGGATCCCATCCCCTCCCACATTTCCAGCAAACGGCCCGAAGGGAAAACAACCAACAACCACTACCAACACGAGTCAGGGATTTTCAGATTTAAACGACTTAACACACTCCATGATTTCAAAATTCCATGTGTTCTATCCGTTAGTTATCACAAAAGGGTTGATCCTGGTGCTTTCAATTATTCAGCCGGGTATACGTGATTAACCAATTTCACAGCAGGAGTTCACAATTTCAGCAACCCATTTAAAACATCACGAGGGGATTCAAGTGCACACACACGACCACCAACGGCCTCAATTTTCAGAAAACATAGACCAGTACAACAAAAGGGATGATCACAAGATAAAGCATAAACAACGATCACAACCCCTTCCCCTTCTTTCTTTAGAACTTCGTTTAGTATCTTCATTAGGGTTTGGTTCAACCAATTCCATAGGAACAAAAGTAACGCCCACCCCGCATGATTCACAAAAGTGAGAGACGAGAGAAATTCCCTACCTGTTGATGGATGATCGACGTTTAGGCCGGGGGCGCGGAACTTTACGGATAACGACGCGGCGGTCCCGATGCACCAGAAGGGCCACGATCAAAGAAGGGGGAAAACCACGGCCTAACCCTTAATTATAAGGGCTGGGGACGGTTGAGATGAAAACACAAAACCACAGAAAACGAGGGAGTCGTGGGTTGACCACGTGGCTTGACTCATCATTAATGGTGTTGGGTGGTTTTAACTGACCCATGAATTAATGAAGCATTTAATTAAGACCTTTGCGCGCGTTTCGGATTTCCAAGATATTTTTAGCAAGGAGGAATAGGGTTTAAAACCCTATTTGCGAAAAAGGAACATTACTGGAACAACTTGGCAGGGCCGGTCTCACCGATCGGTGTCACCGATCGGTCTCACTGATCGGTGGCACCGATCGGTCTCACCGATCGGTGTCACCGATCGGTCTCACCGATCGGTGTCACCGATCGGTCTCACCGGTCGGTCTCACCGATCGGTGTCACCGGTCGGTCTCACCGATCGGTCTCGCCGATCGGTCTCACCGATCGGTCTCACCGATCGGTCTCACCGATCGGTCTCGCCGATCGGTCTCGCCGATCGGTCTCACCGATCGGTCTCACCGATCGGTACCCCGCAAGGAAACCGGATTTTTGGCAAAGGAAGGGACCAAGGGGGGTCTGGGTCTTCACATCAGATACCTCTTAAACGATTCTCGTCCCCAAGAATCAAAACAAACTAGAAGGAAAGAGAGGATCCGAACAACCATCTTCGAAGATACCTCTTAGGAGTGGACCCCCGCTGATTGAAAATACTCCCTGTCAAGAACCAAGCATCATATCACGCCAAACCGCCCGGTCATGTGGGTTTGGGGAGTCCCCCTCCCCCATGTCAAGATATTATCCGCTTTGGGCGGCACTGACTCGCCCGCACGGGTTTAATCGCATCCACCTTAATGCGTCCTGATTAGGGGTCGGGTTTCCCCTTCCCTTCAGTCGGGGCTTCCCACACATAACAGAGGAAAGGAACCTAGCACATTTCATAGCCAAAAAGGTCAAACGTTCTGTCACAACAGGCACCAAAGGTTCAAAGCTCAGGACAAATCGGGGTATTGGGCACGCATCTGTGCTTCCCTCTCCCACGTACTCTCTTCGAGGCCGCCATGTCTCCACAACACACGAACCAGGCCGACGGTTCGTCCACGGAGCACTTTCTCCTTGCGATCCTCGATTCTGACTGGCCGTTCCTCGAAGGTCGCGTCTCCTCCCACGTCTAGCTCTCCCCAGTTGATGACATGAGAGTCATCATGTAAGTACTGACGAAGCTGGGAGACATGGAAGACGTCATGGACCCTCTCCAACTGAGGTGGTAGGGCCAGCTGATATGCCACCTCGCCAACTCGCCTCAGCACCTCGAAAGGTCCGATGAACCTAGGGGAGAGCTTACTCCCCTTTCCGAACCTCCGCTGCCCCCGTCGAGGGGAAACCTTCAAAAACACATGATCTCCCAACTCGAACTTCAGGGGCCTCCTCCGACGATCAGCATAAGATTTCTGCCGATCCTGAGCTGCTTTCATCCTCTCCCGCACTAGCTGGACTTTCTCCGTGGTGCTCTGCACTACTTCTGGTCCAAGAGTACCAGTCTCACCAACCTCTGCCCAGCATAAGGGTGAACGACATGGTCTTCCATACAAAGCCTCAAAAGGAGCCATGCCGATAGTAGAGTGAAAACTGTTGTTGTAGGCAAACTCTACTAAAGGCAAGTGTCGTACCCATGATCCTCCGAAATCCAGAACACATGCTCGCAGCATGTCCTCCAATGTCTGGATAGTCCGCTCTGTCTGCCCATCAGTCTGAGGGTGAAAAGCAGTGCTAAGGCGTAGTTGGGTGCCAAAAGCATGCTGTAACCCCTTCCAGACTCGTGAGGTGAATCGAGTGTCCCGATCCGAGACGATCGTTTTCGGAACTCCATGCAAACGCACCACCTCATCCACGTACCTCTGTGCTAAGGTACTCACGGGTCCCGACTCCTTGATAGCCAAGAAGTGAGCAGATTTTGTCAATCGATCCACCACTACCCAGATAGCATCATGCCCGCCCTGAGCTCTGGGTAGTCCCGTGACGAAGTCCATTGAGACGTCGTCCCACTTCCACTCGGGAACATCTAGAGGATGCAACAGACCACCAGGAACACGGTGTTCAGCCTTCACCTGCTGACACACCAGGCATTTAGCCACGAACTCTGCCACTGCCCATTTCACCCCGGGCCACCAAAACTGTCCCCTCAGGCCTTGGTACATTTTCGAAACACCCGGATGTACCGCCAAGGCTGAGCTATGGAACTCATGAAGGACTTCATCACGCATCACCTCTGGAACAAACAACCTCCGATGAAAGAGCATCCGATGTCGGCTGTCCTCCGACCATCCTTCTGGGGCGTTCCCCTGATCGACACGATCCTACAACACTTCTACCTCAGGATCTCCCCACTGAGACTCTTCCACTTGCTGCAACAAGGAGGACTGTACCGTCATCTGAAACAAACAACCTCTAGTACCTTCCACCCTTGCATCCAAGTGCAAGGCAGCCAACTCCCCCATTGCCTTCCAAGCATCAGCAGATTCCCGAACCACCTCCTGATGCGGCTTCCTGCTCAGGGCATCAGCCACAACGTTTCCCTTACCTTCAGTGTATGAGATCTCAAAGTCGTAGTCCTGGAGAAACTCGACCCACCTCCGCTGTCGCAAGTTCAAGTCACGCTGGGAGAAGATATAGCGCAAGCTTTTGTGGTTGGTGAAGACCACAAAGCGCTCCCCAAAGAGGTAATGTCGCCACAGCTTTAATGCGAACACCACCGCTGCATGCTCCAGGTCATGGGTGGCATAGTTCCGCTCATGGGGGCGTAGCTGCCTGGACCCGTAAGAGATCACCCCTTGTCGCTGCATCAATACGCACCCCAGGCCCTGTCCTGAAGCATCACAGAATACCTCATAGGCCATCCCTTCTTCTGGCAACCTCAACACTGGGGCACTAACCAGTTTTTCTTTTAGGTAGCTGAAGGACGACTCACATTGCTCGCTCCACATGAAAACTTGGTCCTTCTTGGTCAAAGCCGTCAAAGGGGCTGCTACCCGGGAGATGTTGGGTACGAATCTCCGGTAGTAGCCTGCCAGTCCAAGGAAACTCCGAACTTCCGCCACATTCTTGGGTGCTGCCCAAGAAACAATTGCCTCAACCTTTGATGGGTCGACTGCTACTCCCTGCTCAGACACTACATGTCCAAGGAAGTGCACTTCTCGCGCCCAGAACTTGCACTTTGACAACTTCCCATAGAGCTGGTGCTGTCGTAGGACCTCCAAAACTGTCCTCAGGTGCTCTGCATGGTCCTCTTCTGACTTTGAATAGATCAGGATATCGTCGATGAACACCACCACAAACCGATCCAGGTACTCCCGAAAGATGGAGTTCATAAGCCCCATGAACACGGCCGGGGCGTTCGTAACACCAAAGGGCATGACCACGAACTCGAAGTGCCCATACCTGCACCTGAACGCCGTCTTCGGGACGTCGCTATCCTTCACCCTCAGCTGGTGGTACCCGGATCGCAGGTCGATCTTCGAGAACCATCCTGCCCCCTTCAGCTGGTCGAAAAGATCATCTATCCTCGGAAGAGGGTAGCGGTTCTTGATTGTTACCTGATTCAGCCTCCTGTAATCTATGCATAACTTGAGGCCACCATCTGCCTTCTTCGCAAACAAGACTGGGGCACCCCACGGTGATGCGCTTGGACGAACATAACCCCTCTTCATCAGATCGTCAATCTGTATCTGCAACTCCCGTAGCTCCGAAGGTGCCATCCGGTAAGGTCGAGATTGGTCGAGAGCCGGGCTGCAGGTCTATCCCGAACTCGATATCACGTCGAGGGGGTAGAGTCGTCACCTCCTCAGGAAAGACGTCCATAAATTCACGAACGATCTCTGGTACTTCCACCATTTCCGCATCTGTTGATTCTATCGTCAGTTCGGTCAACAAGGAGAGGAGAGGTTCCTCCCTCCTGTTTCCCTTCGGACAGCTCCGCTCGCCGGTGAAAGTAACACGCTGGCCGTCCAAACCGGAGAACACCACCCTCCTTTGGAAACAGTCGATGACGGCGCACACAGAAAATATCCAGTCGATGCCTAGGATGACATCGTACGGCCGAATCTGTAGCAGAAGGAGATCCTTAACCGACTGATGTGGCCCCAACATCAGTCTACATCCCCGACAAACGAACAGCAAGTCGGTCTGACCTCCAACTGGTGTGCTCAACACCAGGGGCACTGGAAGTCTCTCGGCATCTAGACCCAATGCGCGGGCTAGACTGGGTGCAACAAAGGAGTGCGAAGCTCCGGTATCGAACAAAGCATAAGCAAGAGTGCTAAACACACTGATCGTACCTCGAACAACCCCTGGCCCTGCTGGAACTGTTGCTTCTGCGGCGTGTAACTGTCCACGCCCAGCTCCCCTACCCCTCGGCTGTCGGCCACCTCCCCGACCACGCCCTGGTCGAGGTCCCTGGGGAGCGCCCTGAGGTCGGCCTCCCCCTCCTAGGTCTGTCTGCGGAGGAGCGGGAGCTCGCTGTCCCTGCTGCTGCTGCTGGAAGGGTCTGGCTGGGAACTGCTGCTGTGGCGGATGCTGGGGATGACTGCCACTGCTGTACTGCACCCGATCGGGGCACTGACTCCGAAGATGTCCAGGGCTCCCGCAGATGAAGCACCGTGGTCCCGAGTCCGAAGGAAAAGAACGTGGGCCAGGGGATCGAAATTGAAACTGCTGCGGCCTGCTCCCTGCGGGTCGGAACCTGGAGGGTCCCGATGCTGGGGGCCTGGTGCTGACGGCCTTCCCCTTCGATGGTCCCAGCTGGATCCCTTCTCGTGACAGTCCGCCTAGAGTGTGCATCCTTTCCACCACTTCGGCCTTCTTCTGAACCTCTAAGTATGTCGGAAGGGTAAAGGGAGTAACAGCATACTGGAGGGAGGGTCGGAGCGCCTCCTCCAAACGTCTTGCCCGAGACTCCTCATCGGGAAAGAGGTCTGGAGAAAAACGCAGGAGGTCCTTGAACTTGATTCCAAGTTCCCTCACGGACATGCTCCCCTGCTGGAGGGAGAGTAGCTCCTGTCTCTTCTCCGCCTTCATTGTCGAGGAGAGAAACTCCGCCCGGAACTCCTTCTCGAATTCCGCCCAAGCAACCTCAGACTCTTTCCTACTCCCCAGGTGAAGCACCCACCACTGACGTGACGCTCCTCGCATCTGGCTAACAGCCAGAGGAACCCAGTACTCTGTCGGGGCCCGAATCAGGCCGAAGGCTATGACTAGCTCCTCCAGCCAGCCTTCCGTCTTCATGTCGGAGGTGCTGCCCTCATATTTCTCGAGGGCCTGTCGCTGAAAGGCTCGAAGAGTCTTCTGCCACCGGTCGTCCTCTTCCTCCCGATCAGCTCTCTGCTGATTGGCCAAGGTAGTCTCAGGAGTCTCGATCGCCTGTACCACACGTGGTCGCCTTCCAGGTGCCATAGCTGCAAGGTAAACAAGGAATACCTAAGCCCAGTAGTGCAAAGAAAACCGTTCTCAAAACTTATTAAGATTTAATTTATTCTTAATTTCCCAAGACATCCCAGAAACACAAGAACACAAGTCATTTATGATGCATGTACCTTTCCTATGGTCTCTACCCTGCAATCAGTGTGGCTTCACTTGGTCGTTCGGTAGGCCCAGAGTCCTTGCATCGGATCACGGGGGGCCCTAAAATCCCGTGTCCTAGCCGGTCCTCCCTGGCCTATTTCACGCACCAAGGTCACCCAACGCTGTTGCCTTACCATCCCATGAAATCCTTACTGTGCCTAACTCCAGACTCCGTCCTATCTCTCAACCTGCCTCTGATACCATTCTGTCATGACCCGCCTTCACCAAAAGGAGGGAAGGGTCAGCAGATTGCCAGGCCCTTCCTTCTTTGAGTTGAAGGAGAGATAATGACCCCCGAATCCCGCCTTCAATAGGTCCCGGAGTGGCGACTAGCACCAAGGGTATAGGAGGTTCTCGCAAATGGAAGGCATTACCCTTTTTATTTTATAGGATCGAAAGATAAGGAGGAGAAAACCCAACAACACCAAGATAGAAAGAAAAGTAAAGCCAAAAGTAAACCATTCCCACATGCATGTTTAAACAGTTTACAACAAGGTACAAGTACAAAAGAAAAAGAAGCTCTCAAGTACAATACCAAAAGAAAACAAAGGTACGACAACAGCAACAACTCCAACTGTCCGACTAATAGGGTCCCGCGCAGCCCTGGTAGTCCTCCTGGAAACCTGAAAGTAAACGTAGGGTGAGAATACAAGTACACTCAGTAGGGAAGACCAAGACTCTCGTGCACAAGTGGGGGAAACGTACTAAAGTCCCGTGAGAAAGAGTAAACCAAACACCTAACAAGGCAACTATCCATCCCAAGCCTCACCAAGGTTCGCTCCCCAAATAACGCAAGTCAAGTAATATATATATATAAGAGCACATCGATGTTTGGGTACCCCGCGCCACTTTCCCACTGGTTATTGAGACATCCTACGCATCGGACCAATCCCGCCATTCTCACCGCAGTCCCACTGCCACACCCGCCCGCACACACCTGGGCCACAACCACACGCAGTCCCACTGCCACACCCGCCCGCACACACCTGGGCCACAACCACACGCAGTCCCACTGCCAAATCCCGCCCGCACACACCTGGGCCTCAACTGTCACAAGTAACCATGCCTGCAAACACCTAGGCCAGAACAACCACCGCTACGCCCGAAGACACCTGGGCTAAAGAATCCACTGCCACACCCGAAAACACCTGGGCCTCATCCCGAAGACACTTGGGAAACCACCTGCCGCACACACCTGGCCAACCACCACAACACCCTGCCCGATGGTTCTTGGGCTAATAATGGACTTCAGGCCATCACAGCCTGCCCGAAGGTACTTGGGCTATCCGGGAAAGGGAGCAGAAAAGGAGCTAATAACCAGCCACTAAGTATAGTGTTGGGAAAAACACCCTTCCCCCATAAATGGGGGTGTTCGGCACTAAGTGCTCAACTGGGGTGGGGCGCGAATAAGAAACAAAAAGCTACAAGTATAGATATAGGTAACAAACACTCACCCAAAACTTAGGTTTTCCTAGCCAACCTACAGAACACAATACCACAACGCCCGAGTCACAATTCACGACCCTTGCCCACAAAACCATTTGTCCCATTCTTGTTTCACGTTCAGTCAAATGTTCAATTAATTTTAAGCACTACTGGGCAACTACCATAAGCATAACCAAGGAAAACGTCAAGCATAGATCAACCAAAACACTCACACCCGGTTCTGCCAACAGAGGATCTCTCCCCAGTTTGTGATAAAAACCCACAACCACTGAAACCATGCCAACAGGAGATCCCATCCCCCAAATTCACACAGCCACCGAGAGTATAAAAAGAACGGGGGATCCCATCCCCTCCCACATTTCCAGCAAACGGCCCGAAGGGAAAACAACCAACAACCACTACCAACACGAGTCAGGGATTTTCAGATTTAAACGACTTAACACACTCCATGATTTCAAAATTACATGTGTTCTATCCGTTAGTTATCACAAAAGGGTTGATCCTGGTGCTTTCAATTATTCATCCGGGTATACGTGATTAACCAATTTCACAGCAGGAGTTCACAATTTCAGCAACCCATTTAAAACATCACGAGGGGATTCAAGTGCACACACACGACCACCAACGGCCTCAATTTTCAGAAAACATAGACCAGTACAACAAAAGGGATGATCACAAGATAAAGCATAAACAATGATCACAACCCCTTCCCCTTCTTTCTTTAGAACTTCGTTTAGTATCTTCATTAGGGTTTGGTTCAACCAATTCCATAGGAACAAAAGTAACGCCCACCCCGCATGATACACAAAAGTGAGAGACGAGAGAAATTCCCTACCTGTTGATGGATGATCGACGTTTAGGCCGGGGGCGCGGAACTTTACGGATAACGACGCGGCGGTCCCGATGCACCAGAAGGGCCACGATCGAAGAAGGGGGAAAACCACGGCCTAACCCTTAATTATAAGGGCTGGGGACGGTTGAGATGAAAACACAAAACCACGGAAAACGAGGGAGTCGTGGGTTGACCACGTGGCTTGACTCATCATTAATGGTGCTGGGTGGTTTTAACTGACCCATGAATTAATGAAGCATTTAATTAAGACCTTTGCGCGCGTTTCGGATTTCCAAGATATTTTTAGCAAGGAGGAATAGGGTTTAAAACCCTATTTGCGAAAAAGGAACATTACTGGAACAACTTGGCAGGGCCGGTCTCACCGATCGGTGTCACCGATCGGTCTCACCGATCGGTGTCACCGATCGGTCTCACCGATCGGTCTCGCCGATCGGTCTCACCGATCGGTCTCACCGATCGGTCCCACCGATCGGTGTCACCGATCGGTCGCACCGATCGGTCTCACCGGTCGGTCTCACCGATCGGTCTCACCGGTCGGTCTCACCGATCGGTCTCACCGGTCGGTCTCACCGATCGGTGTCACCGGTCGGTCTCACCGATCGGTCTCACCGTTCGGTCTCACCGATCGGTCTCACCGATCGGTCTCACCGATCGGTCTCACCGATCCGTCTCGCCGATCGGTCTCACCGATCGGTCTCACCGATCGGTACCCCGCAAGGAAACCGGATTTTTGGCAAAGGAAGGGACCAAGGGGGGTCTGGGTCTTCACATTAAATCACTCATGTATTTCAACAACTAATACACAATTAAATTTTATAGATTCAAAAAAAACTATTTAGGTTTCTAATAACATTCGGTGGACATAATGGTGTTAAAATATTAGAATTATAAAAAAAAATTGTATTATTTTTCCAAATAATATTCCATTATCTAATGTTATATAGTTTGTGATTATTTGTAAAATTCTCAAAAAATATTCTATATTTTCAACCTGCAATATTTTTTACATTTTTTACATTTTATATAAATCCTTAGGTATTTTTTTTTCTATTATCCGATATTAAAATTTTTCATGTCATAAATAATGATTATAGAGTTTATATACTAAAAATCACTTTGAATTAATTTTTTTTATAAAATATTATAGTTTCTAAAAAAATAATTTGAGTGAAATGTTTAACATGATTAATAAGAATATGGAATGGGTAAATTAGAAATTATTTTATGTTTTTTTAATTTTTTTACTTCTTTTAAATAGATTATGATTTATATATTGAATTTTTATTTTAATTGTCTTGTTACATTTATTTTGTTCTATAACATTTCAATTTTACATAACTATTATTTTCTAATTTTTGAGGTGTGACATAGATGATCGATGAACAATTTAGTTTCAAATTTTCAAAACCATCTTTTCAAACATCATAACTAGAAACTCCACTTGGATTGTAACTGAAACATAATAATAACATTATATGTTATATAACATTGTCTATTTAACTAATATATAGTCATAATTTTCCTTAATTTCTTTTTTCCTATATCTTGTGATGCAAGAATTTTTTAACTTCATTAAATATATAAAACCTACCATCTTTCAAATTTATATTTTTAGTATGGAAATGAAGATATTGAAGATGATTAGTGATTTATTAGTATCATATTGGGGATTAATTTAAATTAAAAATAAAATAAGGCATATAATATTTTTTTTAATAAGTGATGAAAAAATATTTCAATATAATGATATCAACATAAGGATCAAACAATACAGATGAAATGAGATGTTTTATTACTTACTATTGATGGAATAATTTCCAAATAAGTGTGTCATATAGAACTTATAAATCATTTTATTTGGTATTTACAATAAATATTTAAATATATTTAAATATACATCAATGATAGTTTAGAAATAAATACATATATTGTTTACATTCAGTTAATGATGTATTATTATTCCCATATATTAATAATATGGAACACATGGTTATATTTAAATAATATTATATTTTATGGGAACATGATCTATTAATCAAACAATTTAGATTAAATAAAAAATAATTTTTAATTTATCTAAATAATTTTTTTATAATTTTAAATTTTTATAATTCCTTTGTATTTTTTAGGATTTATTGTTACGTATAATTAGATTTCACTACAGGAGACCATGGGTTCCTTAATATTCAGGATTATTTTCTTCATTTTTTATTTATAGACTTTTTATGATTCCATTTTTAAAAATTTAATAATAAGTTCATTTATACGTAATTACTAGAGAAAATATTATCCATCATAGTATAAATCTAGACATTCAACATGAATTATCTTTATATATATATATATATATATCATATTCTCTTATTTTTTCTAAATATTTTAAAATATTTGAAATCTTTTTACTTTTTTATATAATTTTTATTTTTCTACTTAAAAAATATTAAAAAAAGTATTATTTCTATGTTATTATGATTTATTATATATTTTTATAAAATCAATACATAATATGATATATATTTTTTATCAGTTATATTTTCTTAAAAATCATTTTCTATTTAAATATTTTACTTGGTGTTATGTAATATATATATTTTATTTTCTATTTCGTGTGTTCTATATTTATAATATATAAATACTGGAATTTTTTCAAATATTATTTTCTTCAATTTAAGCATTCATAGAATTAGAATCCATAATTATCATTTTTTAACTATAAAAATTACCCCCACATATTGCGATATTCTCCGTTTTGAATATATTGTTATGGTTTCATTGTAAATTTGTTTTGAATATATTTTATTATAAATACATTTGTTTTCTAAACATATACATTCTATAATATATCTCTATATTATTATATATATTCTATGATACGTATATATATATATTTATATAATCTATATATATTGTAAATAATTATATTTATACCAATTATTTTCCAAATTTCTCAAAAACATATAAATATTTTAATATGTTTTTTCCATATAAAAAAATACATATGTTCCATGTAACTATTTCATCAAATTTTATTCTATTTTTATGATATTTATATAGAATATATATATATATATATTATAGGATTGATATTTGAAAATATTATTTTAATGTAATATTATGTAAAGGATTTTATAGATAATTTCATATAATAATTATAATTTATGATAAGTAATTCTAAAAATGTGTTTCATTATGTCTTATTGAGTAAGTGATTTATTAAATGTACATCACGGTTGAAATTTCCCAAACCTAAATATCCAAAAATATAGTTATATTGGGCCTAGTGTTACTAACCATAGCTACGCGTCCCTAAACACCGATGTTTTCTGACTAGTATAGATAGTCTAATAAGTTATAATGGGTAGGATATACCCTATGGGAGAAAGATAATGTACCAATATGAGATTTATAGCTTAATATTCATTTGAAAATAAATCAATTTGTAGACATAATCAAGACCAATATAGTGGAATCAAATTCCTAATCAATAAAAATCATAAGAAATATAGAAACAATTCCAGGGGAAAGTAAACAACACATCATGATAGACACCACTATTAACTACCACTAAAATAATCATGGCGTGCATGCCAAATATTCTATTAAAAATAGAGCCTATAAAAAATATTATAGCTACAAATAAGAATAGTCATGTTGATATAAGAATTAAATTAAAACAAATGTAAAACTCCAGCTAGGCATTACCTCAATGTCCATAATAATCTCCATTCCAAACAACAATATGATCTAACTCATGTGGTTGTTCATTTACCTATACATAAAACCATAATGTATACACATTTCATGATTGGCCCATGTAGGGTGTTATACGGATCTCAGTAGGATACAATCCAATGGTGCGAAACATGTATATGTGTTTATGTAGACATGAATATCTAATTTGTTAAATTATATGATGCAATAATAGACAGAATCTTAACTAGAGCTCAGCAGCCATGAGGGTGTGTCACCTTCTTTTTCCAATGCTAGAATCTCAGAAGCAAATTGATTTTTGTGATAACTGGACCAATGTACCCTTATAGTCACAAAATCATGGAATCCCCTTAGGATCACCTAAAAAGAATAACCCAGAAACACATTCATCCAGAAACCTCATGTCTCATGTACATTCATCCAAATGGGATGCCCAAAAAAAGTATCCTTGTCCCATGGACCCATGCTCGGATGCTCATGTCTGCCCATGGAATGAAACCATAGGAACAGTGAAGCATTACTCAAATAATAATCGGAGGAATATAGATATATTCCTTCAAATGAATTACAGGAGAAAAAACGATGCATTCCCTCAATCACGACGAGCCTCATCCCCCATATTGGATTCCTGATCGCAACCAATAAATGGATCCTCGCCTTCAACATGGAAACTAATGATAGGGACCCCAACAAATTGTATGTAAACTGCAACTATTAGGGGACTCTACCCACACGAGTGGTCCAAACCAGATCATCATAGATTCTACCTATGTGCACATGACACAAAAAGCTTTTGGACAACACAGGTGAGTCGTAATCATTGAAATAAAAACCCTAGCTACACTATCTCTAACACCTCATGTCCATGCAACCTTGTCTCTAAAATTTGTTGTCCAATCCTTCCATAAATCATGACCATGACCATAATGACAATCACACGACCCCAAACTATTCTCCATCATGCCCAATCCCATGGTTAAAACTACCCAAGTAAATAAAGTCCTCTCCCAACATATGATCGATATCACCCAATTATGATGTCCATGCTATCCAACCTCATGAAAATCCCACCACAATATCAGAAGAATCAATGTATTTAATCCCAACCATTTCATATAATCAATCTCAGTAAACTACATGTAAACATTAAATTAAATTGAAACTATAAATTTTCAACAACTACCACCCATAACATATCATCCATGAGTTCATGAATTCATCCAAGAAGATTAATAATGATTAATCAATATAAACATTCAAATATGAATTAAGAAATTAATTTAAAAACATATCATCACCCCTTCTAAAATAACCTTATGTGAAACAACCTATCATCCGGACTCACTCATGAAAAATTTGAAATGGACTACCCAAAAACATCCCACATGGTATAATATTCAAATTAAAATGAAATAATATTCATCCACTTGAAAACCCATCATTGCACTATAATCTGGATCCCAATAATGTCCATAAAAAATAAAAAATAAATTACGAACCACCTACATAATACTTGTATGAATTTCCTCATCATGCATTAACCTCTAATTTATCATAGAACAGAGTATATATATTAAATGATCCAAAACACTGATCCCTTGATTACTTATTCGAGATAATAAACCATTAATAATTTCTAAATAAGAATAAAGGGCTAAATATTTGGGTACTAGTGGATCCAGTGGAATTCAAATCAAGGATCTGATGGAAAATATGTTGAAATTTCTTCCCCCAACACTACTTAACAATCAAACCGATCATGGGTCTTTCCCAGAAATGTTAAACGAGTCTTCTACCCCTTTTGAAAAAAATACATGGTGTGTACTTGGGACAACACGCCATGTAAGTTAATTTACTGTTCAAAAGATGACTGAATATTTTAAAGGTCTTGCTGACTTGACTACATTGTGTGAACTAGGAAGTACACTTCATGTACAATTCATGGTCCCCTAATATAATAACAACAAACCTACATGCTATGTATACCCATTACATAGAAAAATAGTACACAGGGAGTACTTGGTATTACATGACGTGTAACCCAGATTCAGGCCGTGTGAAAATCTCATTCTAGTGAATTCCAAACATTCCAATATTTTCTCAAGAAATAAACACAAAATGAAAATATTATATGGTTACCTGATGGGAAGAATTGGGTTCTTACAAACATCCCCCCTTAAATTATGTCATTCCAGAATTTCCCTCCCATGGGTGGGGAAGAATCAATCAAGAATAACAATGGCCCAAAGCTCAAATCAAACAAAGGATCACATACCTATTTCTGAACCCATGTCCCTCACATTTTTCATCATCACTCCTACTCAACATCATATGGACCTATGAAAATTTTGACACCAATTCATATCCCACATCACATAGACTCCCACCTCGAGGACATTGAACTCATGGATGAATAGGTCTTGCATCACATGGATTCTCAAAACAACCTCGTGCCTTTCACCTCAATCACAATTACATCTTTTATTTCTAGATAGCCAATGAACCTCTGTAACCAGATTTACATGGATGCACCGATGCATAGGGAACCTAAAAATACTCATCTGATGATGATCATGATAACAAGAATCTCATTAATATACATATATATATATAGTCACTCACAATAATGGCTCCAACACACTAAACAGAATCTAGTAAGTTCAAAAATATCTTGTGCATGCCATGTAATCAAAACTGACATGCCTCAATATGTCATTCCAACCAAATGTAAAAAAAATTATGTCCATGCCTGTGACATACCATTAAAAATTGTTAGCTCACCAGTATACTCATCCCCTAGATGATCCATGGAATTAACATGTATATCCACACAGCTACCTAAATCAGGTCCTCTATGTGGTGTTGGACCAGTCATAGGAAAATAACCATTAGTTGTGTCCAACTATCTCTTCCACATCCTCTGTGTGCAGTTGAGCCCCATATACCCTCTCCAAGAACCAATCTTGATCGACCTCGAAAGCCTACACCAGTCTCAATCCCTACCAATAGGCTATCTAGGAAGGCACCTTAAAGACCCTCCTGATATGGCCAACTAGTCATCATGTTCGACACACAATTAAAGGACTATTACACTAAGTCCAGAGAATCCCTGGAATCACAAAAAGAACTAAAACCACTATTGAATTGCCAATATGTGGTCTACCTATGTTCTTGGCCTTCCAACCCTAATGGAACTCATCTGGACCACATTCCATTCCATCGGAACCATCTCATGAATCTGCCACCCTTCCAAGGTGAGACATGTCAGACAGGTTTCCCTTTGCTATGTGCGCTTGATTCACTTCCTATGAGAATGAGGAAAGCCTAAATTTGATTACCTTCTTTCGAATGGCATGTCATAATCTATCATCATACAAACACACCCTTATAGTATTGTTTTTTACTATAAAAGGTGCGAAGCGAGACAACTTAGTAAAAGTAGCTGTGTATTACATGATGAACATGTCACCCTGTTGAAGGCTTAAGAACTCTCAAGCTCTCTCTACCCTTAGGATCTATAGGAAAAGGTTCTCGTAGTAACTTTCCTTGATGTCCAACCATTCCATTCCTATGTGTATCTTAGCCTGAACTGATACATACAACCAGTTCTTCACCTGTCCTCTCTGCATATAGGTCACATGCTTGACCCTCCACCAAAAAGGTGTCTTGATCTACTCGAAGATCATATCATGCTCTCTATCCAGTTCTCTGCTACCTATGGACTACCCTCACCTTGAAAAAGTGGTTAATGTTCTGACTGGAACTTCTGAATATGGAATGACAAAGAGGGAACCATTCATTTATCACCATTGTCAAACCCCTACAAAACATGTACCCGACTAGATCAGAGCTACTCGTCTAGCCATGAATCGAACACTAACAATCCTAGATGCTTCTCTAAATATACTAGATCTTGAACATGATCATTTCCCTAAGCATGTACATGTTGCTTCTACTCTTCCAAACAATTATGATTCTAAACCTCATCATTCTCCTACGACACAATACCAACACCTTCTTGTAGGTCCATCGATATGTCTAGATATAATCCATTGAATACCATAAATAGTCACACAACCAACACATATAACAGTATGTATAACACATGTTGTGAAGTAAGTGAATATACATCATATAACAACTACAATTACTCGCCCCCATATCGATAATGCCTCACAACATCCCGACCACATGGCATCCTAAGACACCTCAATAGAGCCAAGTATCAAATGTACTTTTGGACACTCCCAACATAACATCCATCATTTCCTGAAACCCACAATCGAGTTTCCCAATCATGGGGATCAACATCATCTTATCCATAAAACATAAGTTCTTGAATAGGAGTAAGGCCCAAATATTATACACATTAAATTCTACAAATATATAAATCATGTGAGATTATATTTCATAAAACAAGAAACTCAGTGACATCAAGGAATTTGATATTATTCTTATGGTATTATAACATTACAATTCTTACATGAATATAAGAAATTAAAATACCCTAAAAATATGACTATCTAAAATTAACCCTCCATGCCTTGCCTTACCAGGCTAGGGTCCCTTTCCCCCATACAACACTTGGACAAGGTACACTTACAAAAAATAATAATCACAATCCACGAGATCCACCAATGTAGAAATCATATAAACTATAATCTGAGCCAATGAAACACATCAATTCACACCCATGGAATCATGGTTTGTATCTCATACCTCGGGCTGTATGCACCCATGAACATGATAGAAACCAAGTTCAAATTACAAAATATCTCCATTATTCCATATCAAAAATAGTAAAACAATAGAAAAGATAGGTAATCCTAATAATATTATTATTTAGTGAATCAGTCCGAATAAATCCATGTCAAGAAAAACAAGTTTGGATAAAAATTGCAATGTCCCAAATCCACCACAATAGTGGTACCATGTTTGGTGTTAATGACCTTAACCGCACCTATAAAAATTCAAATGGTGATAAACAATAATAGAGGGTGTAATCAGGTATAGTGGAGAGGATATAGCCTCCCGAGTGAAGATAATTATAACAATCAGAGAATAATAGCATAAAATGATGTTGAAAACTAATGACTCAGCATACTTGAACTAATCCTTCTAAGAAGAAGAATATTTAAAAATAATAAATTGTGGATGTAATATGGAATAAAATATAGTAGAAAGTAAAACTAAAAAATACTATACACAAATTCTAACTACTACTAAAAAACATGGCAGATATTCCTAATAGGTCATACATGTATATATAAAAACGTCACCCATGGATAACCACTATAGATACATATAAAAATAATCATGCTGATACAGGAATGAAAAAAAACATAAGTAAAACTCTAAATAGGCATGACGTTATGGTCCATACAAATCCGCATGCCAAGGAGCATTACGATTCAGCACCTATAGTTGATCCTTTAAATGTAAGTAAAACCATAAAGTATTCATGCATCCAGATGGACCCATGTAGGGTGTGAGGTGAATTTCAATAGTATACCACCCAATGGTGCATACATAGTATATGTGTTTAAGTAGACATGAATTTCTATGTAAGGTAAACAATTTGATGCAATAATAGACACAATATCAACTGGTTCTCTGCTGTCACCCCGGAGTGTCACCAGATTCAGCCACTGCTAAAAACTCTATATCAAAGACAGTCCTTGGACATAGGCCAAAGGATCCACTATAGGCATAATGTCCTAGTGAACCATCAGGTTCCACCAAAAATATGTTACTTACCACCATTTTTCTCCAGACACATCATGTATCAAGTATATACATTCTAATAAAATTCACAAAAAAGTATACTAACACCATATACACCTTATCGAAAGCTAACGTTTTCCCATGGAATGGAAAATCAAAGAAAAATTGTGTTTTCCTCCAATAATAATTAGATAAACACCAATGTCTACCCTTAATTGAAGAACTAGATAAACATTTATGTATTCCCTTAATCACAGTGAGCCTCATCCCCCAACCAGGTTGCCTCATCCCTACCAGTCAAATGCTCCTCACCTTCATCATGGATTCCGATAACAAGAACACCCAAACCAATAGAACCTAAAAAAACTATCAGCTGCATGTTCCCATGTGAGTGTTCTAAACCACCTCATCATGCTGTCTACATGTGTTCCCACTTCTCAAGAAGCTCATGGCCATCACATCTAAGTGGTAGTCACCAAAATAAGATCTCAACCCACACCATCTCTAACACTTGGTTTCCCTACAACCATGATGCTCAAATTTGATGTCCATCCAGTCTATTTATCATAGGCCATGCCCATACTGATAGTCCCACTTCCTCAAATTGACTTCATTGATGCCCAATCAAATGTTAAAAACCACCAAAGAAAATATGGGCCTCACCCAACTAGTGATATACAACTGTCAATTCTGATGTCCAATCCATCCATCCTCGGTCCATCACCACTAAAATATGAGGAGAATAGACATATATAATCACATCTGTTGCATTTATGTAATAACATTAAAAAAAATTTAAACATGAAATTATATTTAAAAGGTTGTGTTTAAAAAAATACCCGCCATCACTTTGTATCACTGAGGACATGATTTCTTCCAATAATCATAAAAACCACAAAAAATCTAGACATACCAATATAAATCAAGAAAATACAATTAATTCCACTTTATCAACCCGACTAAAAAAACCCGGCAAGCAATGACCTATTGGTTGGCCTTGTTTAAGAAAAATTGGTAATGGAATACCCGAAAACATATTACATGGTATATTAGTCAAAATAAAATCCTATAATTGTGTTTCTCTTGAAGACTCGTTTTTGCGCTATAAGATGGATGCCATAAATGTCCATGAATACAAAAAATGAAATATGCACCACCTAATCGTACTCATATGATTTTTATTGTCAAAAAGCATCATATAATTCAGTATAAAATGGAGTATATCTACACTACATTAATAAATGATCCACCCTAAAAGACAAGGTCAAGAGGATAAATAATGAAGAAAATTTCATGTTGAATAATAGTATTATATTTTCAATTCCAATGGATCTGAAGAAACATAAAATGGTTTTTGTACGGACAATCTAAAGTCATTTGTTCTTCTGACACTACTGCTCACTCAAACCCATCAAGGGTTATGCCCGAAAATTTAAAAGAATGATACTGCAAATTTTTATTAAAAAAAAATAAAATACAAGGTTTTTACATTGTACTACATACCATGTAGGTTCTTTTACTTTTTAAATGAAGGCAAAATCTCACCGATGTCTTACCAAAGTGACTATGTGGCATGCACTAGGAATTACACGGAGAGTACAAGGTTTTGAGCCCTAATCCCTAGCTCAAACCCCTACATTCCATGTATATACCATACACAACAATAGAGTATATGATATGTACTTGTGATTAAATGGTGTGTAACCCTATGTTAGGTTATGTGACCATATAATTCCGGTACATGAACAATTTTTCCCTATTTTCTCAAAAACAACTCCAAAGAAAAATGAAAAAAGAGACATGTACCTCAATAGAGAAATAAGGTTCTTATTATGGATTCTTCTAAAATGTAACAACATGAATTATCTAATATTGTTGTTTTACAAATTGGTATGTTCTATATGAATTTCTAAATGTGATTTCGAATTGAGGGAAAAAATAAATTAATAGACATCATCACATATGTTATTATTTTAATATAATACCTAAATCTGTATATATATTTCAGTACCACATTATTGTAGGAATAGATTATTCAAACACTATGTTAATTTCATATATGAATTCATTAAATTATTAATATAAGGAAAGAACCATTCTTGTGTTTTGACTTATATCATATGTGTAGAATCCATTAATCCTTTTATGTATTTATCAATTCATGTATTTATTGGAAAGCATATCACTTTTTAAATGATACATATTAATCAAGAATGTTGTGCTTTTCATGGTAACTATTTGATAACTATGAGTGGGAAACAATATATACCTATAGAATTGGGACAAATTTTTAAGGGTATATAATTTTTTAGAGTGTTTATCCAATCATGTTTTATACAGATATATTATTTCAAAAATATTATTGGTAGTTATAAATATTCATTATTTCATAATTATATATTTCCATGATGTCAAATTCATATAAATCCAATATAATTATTTAAAATGAAATCCCAAATTTAAATACATTTTTTAATATTTACATAGAAGTTCGAAATAATATATTTTTTATGAAATATTTAAATGTGTGAATCGATATTAATAATATGCTGAAATGTATTATTTTTAATGGCCATAAACATATCACCATGTGGTTTTTATATATAATTTTTAGTTTCCCAAAATATTCATTACCACCGGAAAACTATTCATTAATATATTTTTAGAAATTATCAATCTTCTTTCATGATGTTTGGTAATCACAATCACATAGTGTAAACAAATAAAACACTGACATGTCATTAAAAATATATAGATGGAAAAATTAACGATAAAATGTTGATTACTTATTCATTATAATAATTATTATGATTGTCTAAATGTGTCAAAAAATTTCCTGGTAACTCATAAAATAGGGTTTTCTTGTTTATATATGATCAAATCTATTCAAGAAAATTATTACAACATTGATAAAAAAAATTCTTATTAATTCATCTAGTTTAACCAACAGTTGATAATTAATATTACCACATCGTTCATTCATTGTATATTATTTAAAATAATCATATAAATACTAATAATAAATTTAAATGGAATAATGAAATTATACTATTTTTCACATGGATTTATTTTTTATGGAAATTTTTATATTTACATTTCTAATTTTTAATTTTTAATTTTTTTTCAAAAATAAATTTTCGATTTATGCAATGAAATAAAAGGATTCTTGAGTTTTCAAATGAAAAACCTGATGTAATGGGTGGATTAGGAAGAAAAATTTCATGATAATATGTGATGTATCATGTTTCTAAGACTGAACATTTATCATTATGTAAACGATAATATTTGAATTTCATTATTTTTTTCTATATGCCAATCCATATCAACCTGATGAAATGAAATATATCATTATATAAGAATATCATTCCCACCATAGAAGGTATGATAAATCTCATAAAACCAATTATATTTATAAAAATATTTAATCATTAAATATTACATTTTTTGTCAATGAGGAGATATAATATTACATAATGACTATTTATGTTTAATTTTTATGTGTGTACCTTAGTTTATGGTTTCTAAAAAAATTCATTTCATGGAAGTTGGTGTGGAAATTGATGTTGATGTTGGGAGTTCTATATTATCAAACACCTCTTCTTTTTCAAAATATTAATAAATTGTTATAAGGTTTTTAACATAGTATGATTTAATACTAGTCCCAAATGTAAACATAATTATATAATTTGAACCACTTTTACATAATCAGAAATTCAATTAAATTTTATGTTTTTTAAAATTGTTTAACATTTTTTATTATTATATGATTCCTAACATCAATAGTTTTGATATATTATAAAAAAGATACATTTAATATAATATTTGGAATAAAATATTTTTGTTTTATACAATTTAAATGATTATATTAATTATAAAATATCTGAAATACGAATCATTTTTTAAATAATCACTATAGTATTGATATTTGTGATCAGAACAAAAAATTTCTAGTTTTCCAAACTTTTTTTATTACATTTTTAACATAAATAATTAAAAAAGGAAAAGAAAAAACATTTCATACCATTGGGGATGTTGAGATCCATAATAATTTTATTTTTTTTCTTTAGGTATGAAAGATAAATCTTAATAAATAATTTATTAGATTAATATTAAGGTATAACTAGAAAAAAACAACTCAATGTGATGTAAGAAAATGAAAGTTTTCGTTTAAAATCAGAATATATGATTTATGTGTATTTTCTTGGGTTATCTATAATTATTTTAAAATAATTTCTCAACCCTAGAAATTAATCAATAAAAATAATATATAATATTATTCAATAATTTCTAATGAATTCATCAAAACATATTTTCTAATAAATATATAATTTTATTAGATAAATACCCACCATTAAAGAATTTATATGTTCACTACCAGGTATTTCTCTCTTTATTTGTGAACCTGATTATGTGTTATTCTATATGAAATTAATATTTCCTATTCCCTCTACATAGGAATAAAATTTAGTATACATATTATTATTTTGTTTTTATGAAATGACATTTTTATATATTTTAATGGTATTTCATTTCATGAATGTATGTTTTATCTTCCACTCATTGTAAATTTATGAAAAAATATTTGAATAACATTTTATCTCATGAATGATAAAATATTGATGATGTATAAAATCGAAGGGAAAAAATACATCACACATATGTTTTAGAAATTTTATAACCTCAAAAAAGTTTTTAGATTTTATGATTTATGAATCATCAAACATTAACTTAATGTGATATTTTCATTTTATATAAAATCGTCCAATTTTATATATTCATTTAAAGATCATGTAGATGCGATAAAAATAATTAATAAGAAATATATAATTCGAATCAATGTTGAAATATTTAAAAATACCATGTAAAAATAATATATATCCTTATAGTTTACCATGAATTTCCTATTTCATATTATAGCTATAGAAAAATTTATATTATGTGAAACAATTATTTCAATATAAACGTCGAGCGTATATAGTGCTGGGTATTATATATCCTATGAAAACGTAAATTTCTTATCCTTATATTTTATTTTGACAAATATAACCATTTGAAATATATTTTAATTGTGTATAACAATAGTAAATATATTTTTAAAATAAAATAATTTTTAAGAATAAAATAATCTATTTTTTATGAATTGTTTTTATGGGGTTGAATGATTTTAAAAAAAATTAAATGAAAGTGAAAATATGATTATGATTATATGTTATAGTTATACATGTCAAATAAAACCTTAAAACCATATAATGAGGGTTACATGAAAATGCATGATTATAGATTAATTTAATACTTCAAAAAGTGTATTTTTTTGAAAAAGGACTATTATTTTATTTTTTATGTTGATATAATAATTAATTTCTAAAAAAATGTTTTTTAATATGAATTAATGGATAATTAGTTTAATTAACCCATTAATTTATAAATTTGGATTATTTTTATAATTTTTATGAAATGATTGATATTTAAGTGAATAGTGAAGATGTTGATTTTTTCAAAATATCAATTTGCCTCCTTGAAATGTTTTCATTTAATCAAATCCTCCAATTTTGGATTTTTTTAATGAAATATATGATATGATTGGTTAAAAATTATCTAAATAATTCAATTAAAATCAAAATTACATTTTTATTGTATGAATAGATTTTAAGAATAAAATTTAATTAACATATATATTTATTTTATTTTTTGGAATGTATATTAAATTATATTTCAGAAATATAGAAACAATATAACATTTGAAATATATTATTATTTAATAAAAATTGTGTTGATATTTTTAATTTGTTTATGGTACCTTATTGGTCATATGTATGTTTAATATTGATCTTCATTTATTGAAATTGCTTGTTACAAATTACTGCATGTGTTGAGAGCTGAAAATTTGGAGCATTGGGGAATATTTCCCATGATAATGGTATAATCATACAATATTTGTGATATTGATGTAACCATTAAATTAAAATGTGTTAGTTCTATCTTATTTTTCAAAGTTTTTCATGATTGTAACATCACGTAGAAAACCATGTTGAGGTTGGAATTAGGTATATTAGTTTTCACAAAGTTTATCAACATGTGTGGTCATTCTTAGGAATGTTTCCTATGTCTAAGTAACACTTCAAACTCTTTTCAAAACAATAGGGAGGGGTGGGATGTAACATATTATGTATATTTATATATACTATTGTTTTTTACATATTCTATGTGAAATATTTAAATTTAAATTTCTATATATTTTCCTTGGAATGTGAGACATGTCTTAGTGATGCTCATTAAATTATCATTTTCTTTTCCTCCTATATTAACACCCATGTTCTTGTCTCTAGAAAATGGTTCATGGTAATTCTCTATGGGCCTTATGGACTGTTTTATTATGCGGCATGATACGGAAAAATGTGTTTGATCATTAAAGAGGGGATTTTCATTTTTTTCATTCAGAGTCGTTTCATCAGAAAAAATGTTTCATCATTATATATGATGAATTATTATTATTAAATTGAATAAATTGCAACAATGAGATGGAAATCTCTTATAATTTATTTTAATGATTTTATTTTTATCCTTTTTATATTATTTTAGATATGTGTAGTTTTACATCTATTCATCCAATAATATGATATATTATTAAATAAAATATTGATAAATTAAATTACTATTACACCCAACCATATTAAAGGGGACAACATCTCCACAAATATTTTCCAATATTTATAAATTTTTCCTGATAACTATAGACCCAAATACCTACAATTCTTCCATACTAAATTCGTATGTTCTATAAAATAACATATGACGATTCAATGAATGCTTAAGGGGTCTACGTATAGAGTATTCCAAATATGAAATATAATTCCTTACAAGTGTTTTAGTTTTATTTCATTATCTACATCCTAAAAATATAATTTCTTGCACTAAACATATACCACATATATATTATATATATGATTTTTATTTTATTATTATTTTTTATCAATTTTTAAAATACATATCACTCCATTATGAAATTAAAATAGTGCATATATTTATTTTTAGACAACGGCCATTATAAAAAATGTGTATTTTTTTCATCACCACCTCACAAAATAATTCTTTGGAATGATTTTATGAATTTATATAATAATATAAAACTAATAAATATTATTTATTTCTATGATATTACTTACATTCGTAAACATTAATTTATAATAATATGATGGCTTCTCAATTGCATACATGTGGACTATGACCCCTGCAATCTGACGTAAGAAATTTATAATGTAAAAAATCCCTAATCAAGCCTAAAATTATTTTTTTATATATAAATAATATTTAAATCATGATTAATACTCTATATACAATTTTTCAATGAAAAAAATTACATTTTGTAAATAAACTATTTTTTTATTGTAAACTGAATGCCCAAAAAATGTATAAAAAAGGACAAATTACTCATAAAAAATATATTACATTGTAATAAAGGATGTAAATATTATAATAATAAGGAAATATAATTGAAAAAAAAATATTGAGATATTAGATAATTACTATAAGATTATTATAATAAAATTATTGCGTATGTGTTGAGTTAGACTTCTGGTAGAAGATTTTTCGTTAGAACCATTTTCAAATGATTTAGTGATTTTATTTTAATTAAATATAAAATATTGGTTCATTAAAATGTTTTATTATGATATTCAAATATATAATATTTTATAAATAAATCAATTTAATTATGTTATACATTTATTATAAGTGTTTAAATGTATATTATGATACATTTTCCAAGGACATTATTTTGTCACTTTTTTTAAACTATGTGTGGGATTATTTATAAATTTAATCCTTGAGATGAATTTAATATCATCAATATGGTTATTTATTTTTACTAGATACATATAATTTATCCTTATATTTATTATTTTTTAATCACGTCAATTTTTTAAACAATTTTCAATGAAAAATTTTATATTAAATTATTTTTTGTCACATTCAATGCTGCTTCTGCATTTGTGTTAAATGAAATAATTTAAGATAACTTATTATTGAAATATAATATTGTATGATTTTAATTTATGTTATTTTCCTTGTTTATTTTTCACGATGATGAGTGATCTTGATGTAGTTCTACATTTTATTGTGTAATGACTATGTTCTATAAGGAATAAATATTTGAATTATATGACTAAGTTATTCCATTTTCAATAGTTCATGTATGATTTATTATAAGAGTGATATTGTGATTATTTCCAAAGAAACATGAATTAATATTATATCAATAATAATTATTTTTCAATGTAAAAATTAATTTCATTAGGTATATCAATTATATTTTTTTTAAATCCCAATTTAAGGATGACATGTTTTTTCCCCAGAAAATGATTTATTCATTCCCCATGATTAATAAATAAATTTCATGGTTGTTATTATTAATTTAGAAAATAGTATACACTATTTTTTAGGTAAATATTTTTACTATTGAAAAATTATTCCATGAGTAATGTAAAAAATTTCCAATTATTTTTTAATAATGTAAAAAATCTAAAAAACACATATGATATTTTGGGATTTTTTAAATAGAATAATGATTTTTATTAATATTATTAACCATTAATAATATCTTTTTTCTCATCCCATTTCTATAAATTTTTATAACTCTATATAAAAAAATTAATAAATATAATTTTTTTTTATTTTTACACTATAAGGATTTATCATTAAATAAGAGTAAGAGTTTTCAATATGACATCATTTTAATTATTGAATCACATTTTTTTAAAAATAATATTTAAAAAGTAAAAGTGTTCACATTTTACTATATGAGAAAAATACGTAATATATTTATTCAAATTTTTTTTATATATAAACATAAAATGTTATTGATATGTAATAATTTTACCCCATGATAATAAGTCATGTAAAAATGTATATAATATGGATGATTTATTTATACATATCAAATTATTATCTTATTTCCATCCTTTAAATTCATGTTTCTAAAATTCTAGGATTTATTAGTGATTCCCCACCCACTAATTACATACATATAAAATTAGGCCAGCATATATTATAATTTTATTGGTTCAAATCACATTGTCATAAAACTGTTTTAACCTAAATAAACATAATTTCCCACAAAAGTTAAACATTAAAATATTAAAAGTGAAGATCGAATTCTCTGGATAAACAATTAATAACAAATCTTAAATGAATAATAATAGGCATGCTTCATACTTCTTAAATACCCATTGTGAATACAAAAAATAGAATAAAATTTACCATATCAAATATATTCATTCAATTTATTCTATGAACTGTGTGTATTATTAAATACGGTAATTAAATTTGTTTGATAAAATTTAAACTACACTAATAATATATACCCCACTCCTTTAGTAATGTGTCTTTTCTATGTTACCTCCCCCAAAAATGATTAACTAAAATCAGTGAATCATTATATATATATTTCATAATTATAACACCCCAAGGTTTTAATAATTATTTTAATATATAATTAATTTTACACTATGTCAATTAAAAAGAA
The DNA here is from genome assembly GCA_963277665.1 of Viscum album. NCBI lineage: Eukaryota > Viridiplantae > Streptophyta > Magnoliopsida > Santalales > Viscaceae > Viscum > Viscum album. The sequence goes on along the minus strand of OY728137.1, from coordinate 1,613,901,634 downwards.
GTTTTATATATATAAGAGAGACTTATCACATGTTTGTTAGATATAAATTTCCAACTTCAATGTTTTGAATTTTGAAAAACTAAAATACACAGTAATGATCAGTATGATATTTAGATTCAGATGTGATCAAATTACATTTTTGTTTAATAGTAACATAATGTTATGAATAGTAATATTTATATTAATATGGCCCTTATAAATAGTAATTCATGTTAGTATTTTATTTTCATATAGTTAAAAGATAATGATATATTGATTAATTTTTTCCATGGGATATAAAATGAATTATAGTTTTAAATTTTTTATTTTTTTCAATAACCTATGATCTTATTTAAAAAGTAAATATATCATATTTAAAAATTAGTTTTTTGAAAAGATATTTCATTTTTGAATTCATAAGTTCAATATTATATTCTTATTTATTAAATTTTATTTTAAGAAATACATTAGTTTTTCATGATTAGTAAAAAAACAGTTTTGAGTTTTAGTTATTTTTAATTATATGATAATGTTGTTATAATTAATATAATAGTCAGGTAAACCTGTATATATAACAATATTATATTAGGATCCCATAGGATTCCTTCCAATGTTTCCTCAATCTCTCATGGTCCCAACAAACATTTTTTAGGAGTTACTCTATAATGTATGGGAATCTACAACACTTCTCCTTTTCAGGCACTCCGTTTATGTTATTCCTTTTAATTTCATTTGGTTTATGATGGGATATTTCATTCCATATTCCCCTTAAATTAAAAATATTCATAAATTAAAAATATTCCATTTTCACTCATCAATATATTTTTTTACTTTTTATGCGACGTCGTTACGCTATCGAATTTTTTTAAGGGATTTATCGACATCTATCTTTCCCTCATGTTCCTTTATTTTGTTTATCTCTACTAAAAAATCTTCATCCAAAAAGTATGATAAAAAAGTACCTTAGATATTCATTTAAATTTTTATTCTAATTGAATAATTCATCATCACCTATACATTACCCTCCTTCAAAAACAAAAATGAAAACACCTTTTGAGATGTGTTTATTTATCACATTCAAGAATGATGACTTTTAAATTAATATTACCATCTTCATGGATAGTTATTAAACCATTATTATGTTATAAATATATAATAATATTTTAAAAATAACCAATTCAATGTTTTAGAATTAGTATATATACATAATATTAATTCATATGAAAAAATAAAATGTATCAATCAAGATATCACCCAAATAATATAAATGAATATCACTAATGGTTATCTAATAAATCATGTTCATACCATGTAAAATAGTTATATAAATAAAACATAATACATATGCATGTTAATCAATAGTATTAATTTTCAATTCTATAGAATTATATCCATTCCACATAAACTCTAATACTAATAATCATGGAAACTGATCATGAAATCATGGAAACAAACAATCCAGAAAGACAGAATCCTATATGTTAAAAAATCAATAAAAACATAAATATTCTTAATAATCTAAGAATGAATAGAATATAATTATATAAATGTATGAATTATTTAATTCAGTTATTTAATTAGATTGATGAGGAAATTAAAGACAAGTGCAGAATACATTTGTAATAAGTTATGTATTTTCTGCCTAAACTTCTGTTTTTATATGGGTTACACTAATCCTCAATATACATCAATGAAATATTTATTATTTATTATTTAATCCTCATAAATTATGTTTGGATTTTATATATATTATTACCAACCCGAATCTTTCTTTATTTTATTGGGAGTTAAATTCTTTAAAAGTATCCTTAAAATTTTATTCTTGAAATACAAGCATGTATCAAGGGAACTTCTCAAATTCATACCTATGATAACTTAAACTCTATAATATATTTATATATGCCATTATTTTTATAAATCAAACATTTTATTATAATAAAAATATATTATTTCAATTATGTATTTTAAAAAATATTTTTTGATAAAATTACTCATATTTTCAAAGCAATATAGTGTTTATCTCATGAATTACTTGATGATTTTATAAGACTATTTTTATATATTTCAACAAACATTTAGAATATTATTGGGAATAATATTTTTAGATATCATCTACCATTTTTGATGAATTTTTTAAGATTATTATTACGATGGAGATGTAATCATGAAACCATTCTCCATAATACTCAAAATGTTCTGTGTTTATGTGTACAAATTGGGGAAGGTTATTTTATATGTTCTTTTTGTTTATGATTATCCCCAATAATATGGGGAATGAGTTGGAAATGGAATATTATTTGTGGGGACCCATATACCTCCTTGATGCATTAATAGATCTCATGTAAAAAAATAGATATGGACTTGTTTAAGGCCTTTCCCATTAAACGATATGGTTTTGGTTGAGCCCTTATTCATTTGTAGATGCCTTGGCCTATGGCTTTATGATATATTTCAAAATGTACAAAATTATGTAAATCCTTCATTATGATACATGTACTTGATACTCTATTAGGATATTTTACTATTATAATACCCATGATTACACTTTATTATGAAAATATATTTTCATCTATTATTCGAGCCATAATATGTACAAGTTTATTATTAAAGGAATTTTTTTTAGGTATTCATCATCCATAGTTTTTATTTTTTTATAACATTTGAAATATTAAATACCCCTTCTGAATATATGAGAACACCCCTTTTTTAGGATTTATTATTTAATAGGTGGTGAAAATGAATAATCTTGAATGACATCCAATGATACTCTAGAATTTTATGTGCGATTCATATGAAAATTTTATGTTGAATTTCCTTTATAGTTTAAATGATGAACATATGTATGCATATGGTATTCCAAAGAAACCGTACAATTTCATTCATTTGGGATAGTACCTTTGTATAATTATACCAATATAATAAAATAAGGCCCGATCTCTAGGAAACATTGTGTGGGTCTTTATAGATATGGTTTTGGTCTATGCCTTAATCATTATCAAATATCATGGTTGAATATAGGACAATATATTTTTGAATGTTCCATATTATGGATTTCCATCATTATGAAATTATTAATGAATTTTCCATGAGGTTATTCTACATGTAGACTAACCTGGATTATGATTTATTTTGGAATTATTGATTCATTTCATATTCATGAAATAATATGTTCAATATCATTTTAAGGCATGTGTTTTACGTTATTAACTATTCTTAGTGTTTATGTTTGGGATAACATTCATTTTATGACATACACTTACCGAGAATCTGATCTCAGATTACTTGAATGTTTTATTTTTTCCCAGGTGGTGAAGATGAATATGATGAATGACTTGAAATGAAAATCAAGGAGTTTATGTGTGATTAAAAAAATTATATGTTTAATTTAATTTTATGTTTTAATGTTGATCTTATGTATTTATCTCAATTTCTTAAACTATCAATTAAATGTTATCCATTAGTATACTACATTATTGTAATTATTACAATGTAATAAAATAATTCACCAGCTATTGGAAACTAGGGTCAGGTCATTACTATAAGTTTGAATTTATAATTAGTAGAAAATATTGATGAAAGGTTTAGAAAAAATATTTTTTGGAACAAAACCATAATATATTCATTGAGGATAAACATACTATATCGTCCTGTAATGTTTTTAAGGAATAAATTATGTGGATCTCTATAGAAAATACATCTTTTTAATGATACTACAAGTGGTTGTGACTCTAGTATAGATGTACAAAAGAGTAAAAACATGAACAATGAGTTTTGGGATTGACATGGGGTATAATAGTACACAACCATGGGCTTTACTGTATATGGTTTGACATTTTCAAGGGATATAGTTTAGATAATTCAAATTTTGTATTCAAACCATTATGACAGAATCAAATGAATAATTTACCTCAATGAAACCATATATATGATAATGAGATTATCAATTAATATAATTTCATAATATGATAATTATTTTTATATTTTTATATTATACATTATGATTCATTACCCACTCTACTTTATGACATTATTAAAAAAACATAACCTAATCGAAATAATGGAAATTGCATTAACACACATATCCAAGTTGGGATTTCCTCCTATACTTGATAATGTTACTCATATTGGAGATGTGACTGGTGATGAGAAACAAATAACTATTCTGGTACAGTTAACTATGATTAAGAATAATAACCTTACCCTGTTGGAGAAAACAAATCCACAATGTGGAGAAGAAATTTTAGAGCACTTTATATGACAACAGCCTCAATCATTAAATGCGACTACAAACCCATTTTAAAGAAGAGTGGTGGATATGTTCCACATATAATGTGACATCCCATGTAATTAAATAATAATAGATTGTAATATCGATGTCTATTTGTTAATTAGATAGTGTTTAAGAGGCTTAAAAGAGAATAAACCCAATCTTAAGCATAGAAAACTGTAATTTTTTTTAAAGATTGTTTTACCACCATTTGATGGAGAACCATTTTTTAAATTTATCTGTTGAAAATTTTATATGTTTTATTTTTCAAAATAAACTTATTCTTTAGATTCAGGACATTGAAATTTACTTTGGATAAAATTTTGGTATTTTTCTGACAATGTTCATTTTTTTATAAATATTTGAAAATACTGCATTTTACTTCAAAACTGATTTTTCATCTAATTTAAATATATTTTTAGACTATATTTTTAATTGGTTTTAAAGTTAAATTAGAATATATTTTTTCCATTTAATCCAAATTTGGTCATTGTAATTAATTTCACTTTGGAATTGGGCATAAACAAGTGTCAAACTTTTGATAGATATTATTTCTAAAAAACCCTCTATTTGTTTTGACAATGAAAATTATTTTTAAATTAATTACTACAATTCATGTGTTTGGAATTTGATGAAATGGATTCCATATTTTTAATCAGATGTTCCAAATTATGTAATTAAGAATCTTTTGTTTTTGGACATTATGAATAGTAAATACGGTGATTATCCTTAATTATCCTGATTAATTAGTAATCAGGTAGTTAAGGGTAATAAAATAATATCATAATAATATAGAATGACCCCAAAAGGTGTTCTAATTCTACTGGTTCTCTCATGGACGACCATGGGATGCCTTGTGCCAACATAGGGACCCCATGGAATCACATTTGTTTGATATTGAAATTTTATAATTTTATTTTTAATGAAAGGAGAATATAACAAAAGTATGTATCACCTAAGTAAATTTTTTTAATTATGTCTAAATAAATGATCTCTTAGACAGTAAATAATCATTGGAAATAAAAAAATATTTCATACATCGTTTTATTTTTTTATAAATTTTAAACATTAAATAAATTAATTAATTTCTTACACAATGATGATGTAGTGATTACCTCATTAATGAACGATTTAAATAAAATGAAAAGATAATGTTAAATCTAAGATATAAAATCATCAAAAACCTATTTTATGGGTGGATTTTGAACCCTTATCAACTTATCCTTTAAATATATCATTGTGGGACATCTAAATTCCGAAAATCATTTTATAATAAAGTATCATTTCAAGACTTTCCAAGAGTCCCCTTCCTCCCTCTTATAAAACACCCCCACCTCTACCACCATACCCACACCTCTCAAGCCATTGTCTCAGCCATACTCTGGACTTTTTATCTCTCCACATACTTCTCTTAATCCAATAATCCATACCTTAGGCAGAATGGTCTTCAATAAATCGCTTTTGGTTCAAACCAAGGGGAGTTACCCAATTTAAAGGTAATCTCTTCTCTTATGTTCTTTTGTTTTTTTACATCCCAGACCCCCTAAACATTTTTATTCCTCTATTTTGTAAAAACATCAGTATATTCAATATACTAGGATGTATTTATGAGAAGTATTTGGTTTACATTTACACACACCTCCATCTAATGGTTAAAGAACATACTGTTTTTGTGAGTGGTGAATTACAACTCACAAAACGATGATTGTTCAATCTTATTTTAACACCTTTCATGGTGTCCATTAATATGCCACTATATTTATATATGATATATATTATGAATATGATTTCCTTATAATTCTATATTTTTCATTTATTGCACACCTTTATGGTTTCCATTATCGGTAAACGCGATAATATCATTTTGGGAAGGGCGGACTACTGCCCCCTCAAAGTGATTAGAATAGTTAATGCCATATGTGGGACGTATAAATAATTGAGTTATTTATATTATATATGATATTATACTTCAATTATAATTTACCTTTATATCATTATTATTTCTTTCCATTAAATACGAAATAGAAATTAAAGTACTGTTCATGCGTACGTACGTCTTACGGTCTCCATGAACGGTGCATTTCATTTCTTACCTCTAAATGTTATGTAATATTATAAATGCATGTATATACAAGATATATATGATATATATATGATATCTACATCATGAATATAATTCTGTATATCATGGATATTTTACCACATGAACAACTTGTAATTATAAGAAGTTTATTTTTGACTCAAGTACCAAAGATCGACCAAACAACCGTTATTAACATAAATAATTACATAATTTTCATAACATGGTAATTAGTTATATAAAATAATAATGAACATGAAAATGTTTCCTAATCAAGTATAAATTAAATCTATTTTATTATTCAGGATATTAAGGAACGATCGAGTCAAATCAGACAAGAGGTAAGGGACTTCGTCTCAATCTCCTTTCATTGAGGCATATTATGTTTTATACACAACCATCGTTTATATGGTTAATAAAACCCTTTTAATTTTAATTTTATTTAAAAGGAATCTTTTTATATGAAGCATTTTACTAAACTACAAAAGGGAATGTTTTTGTCTTATGTATGCGGTGACAACAACTTCTTCGCCACCATGACCATTATTTGAGTTTCGGCTTCCTCTACAAGCCATAACATTTTTTTAAATGAAAAATAAATACCATGTTTTACTTTTCATTTATTTTGGTATTGAAAATGGTTTTGATAATGTTTTGATTCTATCAATTTGACTTTTATATATTGTGATTGAAATGTGAAAATGTTATATTTCATTTATGCATGTTTTATGTGATACGATTATGTTATGGTTCTTCGGAATTTTTTATAAAGACGGGTGGTTCTGTGATAAACTAAGGGCGGGTGAGCCCGAAATATATCTCCAATGCATTACGTAACATGAAGGGGTTAAATGATAAGATTTCTCTTAAGATATTTAGTAAATATACTATAATGGGTATTCCAAACATAACCATGATAGTTACTCCCTACATAAGAATGTTATGAATGCCTCAAGTTACCATTATGAATTTTGATTCCTATGAGTGAAACATAAACCTTATGATTTCATGAGGTATGTTTAAGTGCTTATATTATATGAATAATGTATGATTTCATTGATTCTTATGTATACTTGGACTAATGTCTTCATTCCATCATTTTATATCCCTTACTAAGATTTTTATGCACATCCGATGTTTTTGAAATGTTTTTCATATGTCATGGTAAAGGTACATGGTTTGATGATAGTGTCGAGTAAGTGTCAAGAAAGAATCAATTTTTTATTTTAAATATGTTTCCATGATGGGAGAAAATGAATATTATCTTTTATGTAACCACCTTATTTAAATGTGGAATGAAATGTATGAATTATGATCTAATTATCTAAAGCTATAATCCTGAAAAGATCGTCAATGTGTATTCTTGTAATAAGATAAGATTAAGTAATGTTTGAGGTTGGGGCCTTATAATTTGTATTAATGGTCAGTTTAGATAAATTTAGGAGCTAGAATTCTATTAAATGATTATCCAAAAATATTTTTATGGTCAAAATGAAATGATATAGAATTTGAAGATTACCATGTTGCTTCATCAATGACATGTTTGTTCAGAAATCTTTTCCGCATGGGAAATAGGGAAGCAGTTCTAGGAAGGTATACAAGAGGAAATGACCATCCAAATCAGCATCCTGAGATGGTCAGAATTGGAACTGAATAGTTTGTTGCAGCAATGACACAACTTACTGAAGCGATAAATTTTGGTGGTATCCATGCACGAGATTAGCCTAATCAAACACAGAGAAACATGTAAGTGGTGAAACATTCATAAGGCAACATCCCCCATCATTCAGAGGATCATCTGACCCTATGCTAGCTGAAGGGTGGATTAAATCACTGGAGAAAATTTTTGATGTCATGGAGTGTTCAGACAATAAAAAGGTTAGTCTTGTTGTTTACCGTTTGGAGGGTGAAACAGATTAGTGGTGGTCTATGGTTAAAAATATTAGGGAAGCTAATGAGATTGATTCTCTTGACAGGGATGAATTCAAAGTTGTGTTCCTTGAGAAATATTTTCCCAAGGATGTTTGACTTAGGATGGAAAAACAATTCTTGTAATTGAGGCAAGAGGATGGCTCAGTGGATTTTTATGAATAAAAGTTTACTCGATTTTCAAGGTATTCTCTAAATTTTATCTGAGACCTTGATAGTAAAATCAATCATTATTACTCCGTATTAAATCAAAAATATCGAAGGGAATTAACTTCTCATGAGTTAAAATGTTTTGAAAAGCTTGTTCGATGTGTGGAGAAGGTGGAAATGGATTTTTTCGATGATCAATTGTTCTATAATGACAAATAGAAGAAGAGACTGAGGATGAAGGAGAAAAGAAAGACTCTTCAAAAAGGTCTGATGGTATGAAAACTATGTTTTCAGTTTGTGATAAATGAGGTAAAAAGCATGTTGGGGAATGTCTATTGAATTCTGGAATATGCTATTGATGTGGTAAGATGGGACATAAGGCTTTTGATTTCACTAAAAATGATCAGGATGGTGGTAAGAACAAATTTGATTTATAGTTATTGAAATGTTTCAACTTCAATGAGATAGGTCATTATGAAAACGAGTGTTCGACAAAGAGCTCAAATGATGGGAAGCAGTCAGACTATAAGTAGAAGGGTGTGGTGAAATCCTTTGCAACTACTTCAACAGATGATGGGACATCAAATGAAGTGGTATTAGGTACATTGGTTGTTTTTTTATATTATGCCAATGTGTTGTTTGATTCAGGGTCTACACATTCTTTTATCTCTGAAGAATTTTCTAGTAAATTTGGAATAAAATCTCAAGAAATGACTCCAGAACATGTGGTAAAAACACTGGGGGGAAATTCTAAGGCAGAATGAATTTATAATAATCCTCATACCCTTATCCGTGGAATGAACCTACTTTCAGACCTTATTGTTTTACCTCTAGTAGAGTTTGATGTTTTCCTGAGTATGGATTGGCTCTCTGTTTATCATGATAAGATTGACTGTAGAGAAAAAGAAGTTTCTTTTCAGATAGAATTTCAGTTTTTGTACAAGAATGAAACCTTACTATTGATAACATATCATGAGGTTGAGAAACTTGTAAATTATGGAAATGAATGTTACCTTGCACATATTGATGAAAAAAAGGAATCGTTCAGTTTAATGATATGCTAGGGGTAAATGAGTATCCTGATGTTTTTCATGACGAGTTTCCTGGAATAAAACCATATCAAGAAGTTGAATTTACTGTTGACTTTGTTTTTGATGATAATCCAATTTCAAAACCCCCTTATCGAATGGCTCAATTTGAAATTTTAGAGTTGAAGGAGCAATTGCACGATTTATTAGAGAAAGGTTTCATTTGACCTAGAACATCACCATGGGGTGTTATAGTCTTATTTTTTAAAGATAAAAATAGTTCAATGAGACATTTCATTGATTATACAGCCTTGAATAACATCACTGTTAAGAAAAATTATCCTTTTCCTCATGTCAATGATTTAATTGATCAGCTCCAGGGAGTTCAATATTTTTCAATTATTTCCCTGAGATCGTTGTACCATCAGTTGAAGGTAATGGATACAGATATTCTGAAGACCATGTTTCGTACAAGATATGGCCATTATGAATTTTTAGTTGTGCCTTTTCATTTAACCAATGCACATGCTGTATTCATGGACCTTATGAATAGAATTTTCCATGAGTTCTTGGATATGTTTGTGGTTTCTTTCGTTGATGATATTTTGGTGTTTTCAAAAATTAAAGAGGAGCATGAAAGTCATTTAAGTGTTATTTTGAAAACCTTCAAAGAAATGAAATTTTATGGGAAATTCAGAAAGTGTGTGTTTTGATTGCAACCAATTTCCTTCCTTGTTCACATTTTTTCAAAAGATGGAATAACTATTGATCCTGTAAAATAAAGGTTTTTGAAGAATGACCAATACCCACAAATGTAACTAAGATACATAGTTTTCTTGGATTGGAAGGCTATTACAGAAGGATTGTTAAAAAAATCATGGTTATCTAGTCCAATTACTATGTTAAAAAGGTGTTAAGTTCATCTGGACAAAATAATGTGATGATTGTTTACAGGAATCGAATAGAATATTGGTGAATGCTCCAGTTTTGGAACTACCTTCCAGGAATGGTGAGTTGTTTATCTATATTGATTATTAATTGAAAGGAATTGGTTTCTTCCTAATGCATAATGATCAGGTAATTGCTTATGCTTCACGTCAGTTTAAAACTCATGAGGTAAATTACACTACACATGATTTGGAATAAGCTACTGTTGTTTTTGCTTTAAAAAATTGGAGGCATCATTTTTATGGAGTAATGTGTGAAATATATACGTATCAAAAAAATATATAGTATATATTCACATAGAAATAATTGAACATGTGACAGAGGAGATGGCTGTAATTAATCAAGGATTATGATTGTAAAATTCATTACCATCTGGGAAAAGAAAAGATAGTGGAAAATGCATTGAGTTGAAAATGTAATGCTTCAATTACAATGTTATTTTTGGAATGTTATCCTTTGGTTAAAGATTTAATGAAATTTGGAATTGATGTTGTTGGTGTAGGATTTTCTTCTGTTTTGTTTTAGGTATCAATGAAATCATCTCTATTAGACAGAATTATGAAAGCACAAAAGCAAGACACTGTGTTGTAGAAAAAGGTAGATCTAGTTCAGAAGGGTATGTTACCTGAATTCAACATTGATAATGATTGTGTTTTGAGATTTCAGAAGATATTGTGTGTGGCTTGTGATTCACATTTGAAGAGAGAGTTTTTATGTGAAGCTCATAGTTATCCTTTTTTAGTTCATCCAGGCAGTACTAAGATATATAGAGATCTTAAAAAGTATTACTAGTGGGATGGAATAAAAAGAGATATTTCTGATTTTACTGTGAAGTGTTTGACTTTTCAATAGGTTAAATCAGAGTGGTAGTTACCGAAAGGGAGGCTTCAGCCATTACTAGTGCCAGAGTGGAAATGAGAGAATATATCTATGGGATTCATTGTGGGATTGCCGAAGACACCTCGATGTAATAATGCAATTTGGGTTAATGTAGATCGCTTGACTAAGTCTGATCATTTCCATGATATACGAGATAATTTCTCCCTAGATCAACTTTCGTTTTGTATCTTAATGATATAGTCAGGTTACATGGAGTTCCCCTCTCAATTGTATCTGATTGTGATCCCATGATTACTTCTAACTTTTGGAAAGGCCTTTAGAAGTCGTTCGGTACTTAATTAAACTTTAGTACAACATTTCATCCTCAATCAGATGGGCAGTCAGAATGAACTATTCAGACAATTGAGGATATGCTACGTGATTGTTCGATGTATTATCAGGGAAGATGGGACCAACATCTTTCATTGGTTGAGTTTTCAAATAATAACAATTTTCACTCCAGTATATAGATGGAACCATTTGAGGCATTATATGGGAAGCGGTGTCGAACTCCAGCTTTTTGGGATGAATTAGGTGAAAATATGATGATGGGACCAAAATTCGTAGAAGAGTTGGTAGAAAATGGTCAACTGATATAGAAACTCCGGAGAACATCTCAGAGCAGGAAGAAAAGTTATGCGGACAATAGGAGGACGGATATCTCTTTTGAGGTAGGTGATTATATCTTTCTCAAAGATTCACCATGGAAAAGTGTGATGCAATTTGGTAAAAAAGGAAAGCTGAGTCCAAGGTACATTAGACCATATAAATTTCTGGAGAGAGTTGGATCAGTTTCATACCAAGTGGCTTTACCTCCGAGTTTATCTAAGTTACATAATGTTATTCATGTGTCAATGTTAAGGAAGTACATGGAAGATCTATCTCATGTTTTGAGTCTAGAGGTATTTCAGCTAGAAGAGAATCTATCTTAATAGGAACAACCAGTCCAGAATCATGACCATAGGGAGAATTTATTTTCATAATAAAGTGATTCATCAAGTAAAGGTTTTGTGGAAAAACCACATGATTGAAGAGGTAACATGGGAATCTGAAAATGCAATGAGGGATAAATACCCCCACTTATTCGATAAGTAAATAAAATGCGGGGATGCAATTTTCTAAAGGGGGGAAGGATGTAACATAAAAAGTAAATAATAAATAATAAATAGTCATATATATGTCTATTTATGAATTATATAGTGTTTTGAAGGCATAAAATGATAATAAGTCCAATCTTAAGCATAGAATACTCTATTTTTTTAAAAAGACTGTTTTACCACCTTTTGATGGTGAACCATTTTTTAAAACTATCTTTTTAAAATTTTATAAGCTATATATTTCAAAATAAAATTATTATTTAGAGCTGGTACATTGAAATTTACTTTGGATAAATTTTTGATATTTTTCTGACAATGTTCATATTTTACGAATAGTGAAAAATACTGCATTTTACTTCAAAACTGCTTTTTCATCTTATTTAATTATATGGATAGATTATCTTTTTAATTGGTTTTAATGTTTAATTAGAATATATTTATACAATTTAATCCAATTCTGGTCATTCTAATTAATTTCACTTTGGAAATGGGCATAAACAAGTGTCAATCTGTTAATAGTTATTGTTTCTAATAAACCCGCTATTTCTTTTGAAAATGGGAATTATTTTCAAATTAATTACTAAAATTTATGTGTTTATAATTTGGTGAAGTGGATTCCATATTTTGAATCAGAACAACCAAATTATGTTATTAAGACTCTTTTGTTTTTGGACATTATGAATAGTAACGATAATAATAGTCTTTAATTATAGTGATTAATTAATAATCAAGTAGTTAAGGGTAACAAAATAATATCATAATAATATAAAATTACAAAAAAATGTGTCTTAATTATACTGGTTCTGTCATGGTCGACCATGGGATGCCTTGTTCCCACTTAGGGACCCCATGGAATCACTTTTGTGTGATAGTGACATTTTATCATTTAATTTTTAAAGAAATGAAAATATAACAAAAGTATAGAACAACTAAGTAAAAAAATTTAATTTTGTCTACATAAATCACCTATTAGGCTATAAATAATCATTGATAAGATAAAAATATTTCCTACATCATGGAATTTTTTTGTCATTTTAGACAATAAATAAATAAATTTATTTATGTCACCATGATGATGTAGTGATTACCTCATTAATGAACAATTTAAATTAAATGAAAATATAATATAAAATCTAAGACTTACAATTGTCAAAAAACTTTTGATCGGTGGATTTTTGAACCCTTATCCACTTATCCTCGAAATATATCATTATGGGACCTTTAAAATCCGAAAACCATTTTATAATAAAGTAACATTTCAATACTTTCCAATAGTGCCCTCCTCTCTCTTATAAAAGGCCCCCACCCATACCACCTTACCCACACCTCTCAATCCATTGGCTCGGCCAAACTCTACAAATTTTATCTCTCCAAATCCCTCTCAAATTTCTAGAAGCCTTACATTAGGCAGAAATTTCATCAAGAAACCCCTTTTGGTTCAAACCAAGGGGAGTTACCCAATTTAAAGGTAATGTCATCTCTTATGTTCTTTTGTTTTATTTTACTTACAAAACACCCCTAAACACTTCTTATTCTAATATTTTGTAAAAACACCAGTATATTCAATATACTAGGATGTTTTTATGAGAAGGATTTGATTTACACTTACTCACACCTCCGCCTAACTGTTAAAGAACATACTGTTTCTGTGAGTGGCGAATTACTGCCTCACGAAACGATGATTGTTCAATCTTCCTCTAACACCTTTCATTATGGCCATTAGGATGTCACTGTATTTTTATATGATATATATTGTGTTTATTTTTTCCTTATGAATCTGTATTTTTCATTTATGGCATACCTTTATGGTTTCCATTATGGGTAAGCACGATAATTTCTTTTTAGGAAGTGCGAACTACTGCCCCATCGAAGTGATTTTAATTGTTAATGCCATATGTGGGACGTATAAAGGATGGAGTTAATGATATTAAATATGATATTATACTGGAATTATAATATTCCTTTATATCATTATGATTTAATTCCATTAAATACGAAATATAAATGAATGTAGCATTCATGCGTACGTACGGCTTACCGTCTCTATGAACAGTGCATTTCAATTCTTACCTCTGAATGTTTTGTAATATTATAAATGAATATACTAGATATATATGATATATATGATATCTAAATCCTGAATATAATTCTAGATATAATGTATATTTTACCACATGAACAACTTGTAATTATAAGAAGTTTATTTTTGACTGAAATACCAATGATCCACAAAACAACCGTTATTAACCTAAATAATTACGTAATGTTCATAACATGGTAATAAGTGATATAAAGAAATAATGAACTTGAAAAAGGTTCTTAAACAACTAGAAATTAACTATAGTTTATTATTCAGGAGATTAAAAATGATTTAGTCAAATCGGACACGAGGTAAGAGACTTCATCTCAATCTCCTTTCATTGAGGCATATTTTGTTTTATACACAACTTTCTTTTATATGGTGTATAAACACCATTGACTTTTACTTATACTAAAAAGGAATTTTTTATATGAATCATTTTACTAAACAACAAAAGGGAATGTTTTTGTCTTATATATGCGGCGACAACGACTTCTCTGCTGTCTGACCATTATTTGAGTTTCGGCTTCCTCTACAAGACATAACTTTTTTTAAATGAAAAATAAATAAAATATTTTAATTTTCATTTATTTTGTTATTGAAAATGGTTTTATTAATGATTTGATTATATCAATGTGTTTTTGATATCTTGATATTGAAATGTGGAAATGTTATGTTTCCTTTATGCATGTTTTGTGAAATTGGATTATGTTATGGTTCTTGGGAATTGTTTATGAAGACGGGTGGTTCCGTGATAAACTAAGGGCGGGTGAGCCCGATATGGCTCTCCAATTCATTGGGTAACATGAAGGGGTTAAACATTAAGGTTTCTCTGAAGAGATTTAGGGATTATTCTATAATGGGTACTCCAAACGTAACCATGAGTGTTACTTCCTACGTAAGAATGTTATGATTGCCTAATGTTACATTTATGTCTTATGAAATCTATGAGTTATTCATAAACCATATGATTTTGTGAGGTATGTCAAAGTGATTATATTCTATGAATAATGTATGATTACATTTATTATAATGTATACATGGACAAATGTTTTCATTCCATATTTTTATATCCCTTACTGTTCTTTTAAAGCTCATCCCATGTTTTTAAAATATTTTCACTGGTAATAAGAATGGTTCATGATGTGATGATATTGTCGAGAAAGTGTCCAGCAAGAATCCATGTTTTTTTAAATAAGTTTTCTTGATGGGAGAATATGAATAATTTTTTATGTAACCACCTTGTTTAAGTGTAGAATGAAATGTACGATTTATTATCTAATTCTTTAAAACTCTAATGCTGAAATGATCCTCAATGTGTATTCTTATAATAACTCAAGATTAATTAATGTTTAAGGCTGGGACCTTACGGAGAATATATTTCTATCATTGGGATGTAATGAAAGATAGAAGGTTATCATTCATGTTAAACATCTTTTGGGAGATACAGATCAATAGTATATATTCATTCATTACACAAATTAGGAGGAAAAAATAAAATAAATGGAATGGGGTGAATTTTATGAAATATTCGTAGAAAAATAATTTCATCGAGAAAATAGTTAATATATTGTAAGGAAATTATTGATATTGAGTCCAAAAGAATATGAAAAACTTCCAACGTATAAATTCTATTAAATAAAGAAAGAATGTTATGACATGGAATACCTACATAATGTATGGATAATAAATGATCATTTCATTGACAGTTCAAAAACATTCCTCTAACGGACACTACTCTCCCTATTTTTTCTCGTCATGTGAATACATTATCTCATGTGCTATTATGATATAGAAATAATTCCCTATGTCTTGTGACATTAAGTGGAAATAAGAATAGAAGAGGGTGGAAGGGTATCGAATGGATAAAGGGATTAATAAAATGGAATATTTTCCAACATGTGATACATGTGAAAGGAAAAACCCTGGTGCATGCTTATAATAAAAAGGCATAATATACATGTGTGTATAGAAATTCTATAAGGTTGGTGATTTCAAGGAAAATAAAAATCTACAAATGTTCAATTCTATAATAATAGGCAAATGGTGATGTATGATAATGTCATGACCCGCCTTCACCAAAAGGAGGTAAGGGTCAGGAGATTTCCATGCCCTTCCTTCTTTAAGTTGAAGGAGAGATAATGACCCCTGAAACCTGCCTTCAATAGGTCTAGGAGGGGAGACCAACACCAAGGGCATGAAATCACACACTAAATGGAAGGCAGTACCCTTTTTTTTCTTTTAATAGGATCGGGAGGTAAGATAGTAAATCCCACAACACCAACTGAAAGTAAAAGTAAATCCAAGAACCATTCCCAATTCATGTTACAAAAGTAATAAACCACAATGTATCAAAAGACTACAATGAAAAAATTCCAAAAGAAAGAATGATAGAAACTGTGATGATCTGTCACAAGGTCCGAGCTAGTACAGTCCAGCACAATCCCCGAAGTTCCCCTGGAATACTAAAAGCAGTTTTATATATGTAGGGTGAGCATACAAGTATACTCAGTTGGGAAAACCAAATAATCTCATGAACAAGTGGGGAGGCATGATAATGCCTCGTGGAAAAAGAGGTAACTGAAAACCTATCGAGGTAAATATCCACCCCAAGCCTCACCCAGGCACACTCCCCAAATAATGCAAGTCATGTAAAGTATAGTAATAGAACATTGATGTTTGGGTACCCCATGCCACTTTCCCACTAGTTATTGTAGACATCATACGCATCGAACCAAACCTGCCATTCTCTTCGCAGTCCCACTGCCATACCCACCCGCACACACCTGGGCCACAACCACACATACCTCCCGCAAACACCTGGGCCACAACCACTAACCCGCCCGTAGACACTAGGGCCACAACTGTCACACGTAACCATGCATGCAGACACCTAGGTCAAAACAACCACTCCCATTCCGAAAGACACCTGGTCTAGAAGAAATACTACCATGTCTAAAGACACCTGGGCCTCGTCCTGAAGATACTTGGGAAACCACCTACACGCACACACCTGGGACAACCACCACACTACCCTGCCTGAGGATTCCTAGGCTAATAATGGACCCCAGACTATCACAGCCTTCCCGAAGATACTTGGGCTATCCGGGAAAGGGAGCAGAAATGAGCTAATAACCAGCCACTAATAGAAGTGTTGGAATAAACACCCTCCCCCATGAAATGGGGGTGTTCGGCACTAAGTGATCATCATGGGTGGGGCGCGAATAAGAAACACAAAACTACAAGTATATGTATATGTAACAAGAACTCACCGAATCTAGGTTTTTCGTCAGCCAACCTAAGGAACACTATCCTTACTAATCATTCATAAGATAAGAGAACAGCTCCCAGGCCAAGTCACAACCCACATCAAACAAAATCCCCATTTTTCCCATCCTTTAATTCATGTTCAGTATTAATTTTTAGATAAGTTCATGCACTACTGGGCAAATAACAACAATAGCACAACCCCTTGGAAAATGTTATAGCCAACAACAATTTAAGCATTCAGAACAGGTTCTATTGCAAGTCACAACAATGGAAATAAAGGAGAAACCTAGAAGTACTGGAACCAAAGAAAACATTGAGATAAAACCCCATATCCTCATATATCTAGGATCCACCGGTTTCCCAACAATAGAGGATCACACCTCAATTCATGATACAAACAGAGGATCTCATCCTCACCCACATCACCCCCAACAATCTAAGCCTCCATCCACAAAAAAAACAAACTATCACCCCCAAACGACCTGTGGAGTAAACCGACAAACCAAAACTACCAACACAAGGCAGACCCAATAGGTATTTTTAGATTTAAAGGATTTAACACACTCTATGATTTCAATTCAACTGGTCTTAAACTAGGGTTATCCTAGAAAAGGATTTGATCCTAGTGATTTCAATTTATTCAGTCTAATATATGTAATTAACCAATTTCCTTTACACATCAAAAGTTCACAACCAAAATACATGCCATTTGAACATCACAAGGGGGTAATGGTTTATCAGTTCACAATTAATGTCCACTAACGACTATTATTTTCAGTGGGCGTAAGCCCATACAATTTAGAAATCATCAATCATGGATAAAAAAACAGAGCAGCATCATCGATCACACCCCTCCCCTTCATTTGGAGTCCGTTTGTTATCTTTATTAATGTTTGGTTCATCCAATACAATGGAAACAGTAGCGTACCCACCCCACAAGATAAAAATAATGGAGAGATGAAGGAAAAACACGTACCTGAAGATCAAGGATCGACATTGAGTCCTCACGTGGAAACTAGAAAACCGGAGTGGCAGGAACTCCATAGAACGTGATCAAGGAAAACTTATGAACAATGGTAAGGCCCGGTGGGAGGAAGGGTACTCCGAGCAGGATGATCAAGAAAAGAAATGTAGGGAGATTATTTAAGGTTATAAAGTCTGATAAGGTCTGAGATATAGCACTCCCAGACGGTTGAGATATGGAGAGAAACCATGTAAGGAGTGGGATCATGGGTTGACCACGCGACTGGGACACCCCACACGTCATTAAGGGGTCCCCACCTTTTCAGGGATATTTAAAATAGACTCACACCCCACCAACATTTAATTAAATTCCATTAGTCACTAAAAATGGGGTCAAAACGCGGCTTAAAAGCCAATTTGTGCAAAAGGAGGTGCCACTGGGAAAACCCGTGGTCACCAGTAGGCTAGGTCTACCGGTTGGCCAGAGCTACCAGTAGGCTGAGACACCGGTAAGTCGTGGCTATCGGTAGGCAAAGCTACCGGTAGGACAAAGCAACTGGTATACCGAGCCACCGTAGGCTGAGGCTACCGGTAGGCCTTGCTATTGGTTGGCCAAAGCTACTAGTAGACCGAGCCACCGGTAAGCTGAGGCTACCAGTAGGCCGAGTTATCGGTTGGCCAAAGCTACCGGTAGGCCGAACCACCAGTAAGCCGCTGCTACAGGTAGGCCGAGCTACTGGTATAACGAGGTACCAGTAGATAGATCTATCGATACGCCGAGGTACCGGTAGGCCGAGCTACTGGTAGACTAAGCCACCGGTAGACCAAGCCACCGGTAGACCAAGCCACCAGTAGACCGAGCTACATGTAGGCTGAGCTACAGGTAGACGAAGCTACCAGTAGACTGAGCTACCGGTAGGCCTAGGATACCATTAGAAGTTGTGATAGCCTCATAGACTACCCATAACACCTCATCATCAGATTTTTACTAAGTAATGGACCCCAAAAACCTGGGCCATTACACATAATGTTTTACAGAGGGTAAATAAAATGGGAACTTCAATCAGCCAGGGGAGAAAGACCAAACTTATGTTGTCAGAACTACTAAAGCTAATGTACATTATGATGTGGTGGAAGCTACTTTAATATTTTTCTTAAACATATCCATTGATTTATTTGATTCTGAATCATCGTATTACTTTATACATTCCTAGTATACCACAAAATGTATATATTTCATGTTTGATTTAATTCAGGATTTTTAAGTCAATACCCATAAGGGAAATGTCATTGAAAAAATAATGTGTCAATAAATCCCGCTTATAACACCTAAATTTTACTTAGTTTCTAACATTATCATCATACCCACAATCTACATTTATATAATCCTTTTCATAGATTGGCATTCAAATTATGTATGAAAATGGATTGAAAAAATAATAAAGTTAATTTTTCTGAGAATGATGTAGAATAAATTATCATTAGGTAATAACATTCAAATATAATTTTCATCTAGATCTATACAATGTAGGTCTACTGAATTAAATTATTGGAGCAAATGAAAATAATATATTTGTGGGTGAGTAAATGATTGTTCAAATATATAACATGTCAATTGTGTAAGTGTGTGTCAATGCATTAACAGTGGATTTACCTAGACACCCTATAGAGCATAAAGTTGACTTCCTTATTGAGTTATTTCATTGATCAAGTCTTAGATAAAAGAATACTTATAGAATAACCACAATAGAAAGTAGTATAACTACTGAAACAACTAATGAAATTTAGTGAAAAATGATTTATTTTCCCTAATGTTTCTCCATGGGAAAACCCTATTTATTTATTTATGAATAAAGAACAGTCTACGAGGTATTGTGTGGACTATATGGAGATAAATTATTCTACAATAAAAAACAAGTATCCCTTAACTCACACTAATAACATATTAGATCAAATTCATGTATCCAACATTTTTTAATGATTGATATTTGATCTGGATATCACCAATTGTGTGTGAGGAAGGAAGATATTAAAAAAATCATTTCATATCATATATAGGCATTATGAGTTTATAATAATGCACTTCGGACAGACTGATTCACCCTATCTTTATATGGTTCTTATTAACATAATTTGCAGGAAATATATTGAACAATTTCTTAATTTATATATATAATTTATCATGTAATACTCCAAAATCTATAAGGATGGTGAGAACATAGTTCACATTATTCTAAAGACTTTTAGAAGAAATGAATTATATAATATGTTTATAAAATATGAATTTTGATTCAGTCAGTTTTTTTCCAGGACATATATTTTATAGGGGTGGAATATTAGACTATCATTCGAAGACAAAGGATATATATGAATTTCCTACTCCATCAAACATAACCATGGGGCCCAATTTTTTTATATTAGATGGTTATTATTGGTGATTCATTCCGGAATTCACCTGTTTAGCCATCCTATTGAACGTGATTAGTCGTATAGGGGTTATGTTCGTATGAACAAAATAATGTAATGACTGTTTTGAAAAATTGAATAAGTGGTTAGTTAATTCTATAGTCATTACACTTCCATAGTGAAATAGGGGATTTTTGATTTATTATGACGAATCAAAGGAAGGGATTTTATGTTTCCTAATATAGAATGATATAGATATTTCATTGGCATCATGGTAGTTAAAAATTGTTGAACAAATCTATATATCTCTAGATATAAAGATAGAAGCTATAATATTTTCAATAATGATATGGAGACATAATCTAATTGGTAAAAGTTTTGAGAAATATACTGATAAAAAGAGATGAAATAAATATTTTCCCAAAAAAAATCAACATGGGGAAAAACAGATGTCTCATGATGGAAAATGATTATGATACTTCTATACACTACCACCCAAGAATAGAAAATTATGTAGCTCACTCATTATGTAGTAATGATCTTGGAGTTTTAAAAAATATGGCAATTAACAAGGAAACTATTTAAAATGATCTAGAAAGGATATATTTGGGAATCATCATAGAAAGTGCAACATCATTATTTTAACAATTTTTTTAACTATCATTATTTGAAACGATTAAATATTCTCATTCAGATGACAAGCATACTTAAATAAATATTAATGCTGTGAATGATGGAAAACTATAAGAGTTTCTATATGAAGATAGAATTTTGATATTTTCTATGATAATTTTTCTTTCCCCAATACATGAGCATAAAAGGTAGTAATTGGATGATTCTAGTATTTCAAATAAACTTACACATCCTTTTAGGACTATGTTGAATAGATATTTGAAGAAACATTTCGGGTGGGATAACATGAAGAGGTAAAATAATGATTATATATCAAGATTTTTAGAGTCTCAATAGGTTAATTCTAAAATAAATAATCCTTGAAGATTCATGTGACCTATACCTATTCTTACACTAAAATTGGATGAAATCATCAGAGTTTTTGTTACTAGGTAACCTAAAAATCCATGAATGATTGATGAAAAATGGGTAATTGTTGATCAATATATGAAATATGAGCAATTCCTTGCTATAAGGGTGGATTTTGAAATAGAGTTCTTTGAATGAATCTATATCAATGATGATTTCATACTTTAGAGAGATCCTCTTTTAGTAGTGTCTGATTGTGATCCTCAATTCACATCAAAATCCTGGAAATGTATTCGGTAATCTTTTAACACTGAACTTCATTTGAGTGATTCTTTTCACATCCCAACTATTTGAAAGTTAGAAAGGATGGTCCAAACATTATATAAAATGTTGGGATCATTCTCTCTAATCTCTCAAGGTATGTAAGATCAATATTTACCCTTTGTGGAGTTTTTGTACAATAATATAGCCCACTAGAGTATTCATTTGGGACCATACGAATCAATGTATGGATAGATATTTCGTACAACAACATGTCAGGATGAATTTGGTGAAAGGATGCTTGCTGGACCATGGATTAGGGAGGAATCAATAGAAAAGGATAATACTATTTAATCCCATATCAAAGCATCTCAAACTTGGAAAAACTGATATATTTATAATCTATGAAGGATTTGTAATTTCAATAGTGACATCATGTTTTATATAAAGTATTTCCATTGTAGGGTGTTGTAATATTTGGAATCAAAGGGAAACATAGTCCATTGTACATTGCCCCTTTTAAAATTTTAGAGAGAAATGGATATGTTTCATATAATTTGAAAATTCCAAATAGACTGTCTATGTAAAAAATTTGTTCCATGTCTCATTATTGAAAATGTACATGCCACACCCAACATATGTCCTCACTACTGAAGGTATATAATTGTTAAGGTAATTATGTTACAATGAATAGACTATCTGGATTCTAGACACTAATAATAGGTGTTGAGGAATCTGATGACTACGGAGGTACTGTTACAATGTAAAAATCATAAAAATGAATATGAAATGAGGTAACATAAAGAAATTATAACGTATACATACCCAAATATTTTTGTGACATAATATTTTGGTAATGTCATGGATGAAATTTCTGTTAGGGGGGAAATGTAACACCCCATGTTTTTACAAATGAATTAATGTTATAATGAATTAAACGTTGAATCAAAGAAAAAAACCTTTTATATTTACAGGAGATAGATATAACATGGATGTTAGATATACTTATTGTGATTTTGTGTTATGAATTTCAAAAAACTGATATACGTTGTTGCAATTAGTAAGATATTTACAGTATAATGGGATTAAAATACATTTTTTGAATAGTAATATAGCCTTATGCATATTAATATGAACATTTTTAACAGTAAATCATATTATTATTTTATTTTAAAAAGATTATATGATATAGTGATATTGATTAAGTCTATCAAGGTGATATTATATGAACTATAATTTTAAAATTGTTATTTTTGTCATAAATTCTGATATTATTTATCAATTAAATTAATTATGTTTGTAAATTTATTTTCAAAATACAGAGATAGTTTTTGAATTCAAAATGTCGATTTTAGGTAATTCGGTATTTATGATAATTTGATAAAATACATTAGTTATTCTTGAATAGTAAGAAATATTGTTCTGATTTTTCGTTATGTTTGATGAAATCATAATGATGTAATACTTTGTATAAAATGTAGGCCAACTAGAGTATATTAAATTAAGACATGAGGTGTCCAAAATGGCCATACCATGGGAAAATACCATGGGAATTCCAATGGTTTTGCAAATTTCATTATGGAGGTGTCCTTCAAAATTATTAAAAATCATATGCACTTTTACTATAAATACCCACCCATTACTTTTTTTGCATCATTATAAACTCATAATTTTTGAAGATCTGGTAGTTCTACCCCACTAGTAGTCTTCACATAGTCCTTACAACCCCAAGGTCCCATCCTTCATGTTTTAGGACTTACTGTACAAGTAATGGGAATCTACCACCAATATATATTTTATGCACTCCATTTATGATATAAAATTTCATTTCATTTGTATAATTATGGGATATGTTATTCAATATTCCCCCTACATTCCATATTATGATAAAAATGATGATAGAACCCTTTTTCTCTAATTAACTTGTTTTATAAATTTTTAAGTGCAATTGTTACAGTGTCCAAATTTGATAAGGGATTCCCAAATGCTCTTATTAATTCGCGTTCCCCAATATTCTTTCTCTACACTCAAATACCATCATCCAAAAGGTATGATAACTCTAGTATATAAAATATAATATAATTTTGTTATTATAATGCAATAATTAATAATTATCTTTATTTTCTCCTCCTTTTGTAAAAAAATGATAACATATTCAGAGTTATATTATGATATAGAACTCAATGATTATGGGATTTTGATATCTATTACCATCCTCATGTCCATATTACTAATTAGAAAAAAAAGGTAGTTTGTATTAATCAATATAATGCCCAAATAATCAAAATGGATATCAGTAATGTCACATCTAATAAATCATAATCAAACCATATAACCATGGGATATATATAACCTATTAAACATGTGTATGTCAATATATGTTATATAAGATAAATTTTGAAGAATTATATATATTCCACATAAACTCTATTATATATAATCAAGAAAACTAAACCTGATGTCAAAGAAAACATGAACCCAGGAATGGTAGAATTCAATCTTATAACTTATCAATATGAAAATAAATTAACTTAAGAAACCAATCATATAGATGAGGTTCTAAATTAGTGAATTTTATATATTTAATTATAATATTTATGATATAAAGAAAATGTGAAATATATATTCAGACATAATGTATATATTTTCTAGCTGAACACCAAGTTTCATACAAGTTACTCGTATCCTATACATGCCATAATTAAATCATTATTTATTATTACTTAATACTCGTAAATTTCATGTTAATGTTCTATATATTTGTACCATCAATAATCTTTCATTATTTTCTGAGGAGGTATATGCTTTAAAAATATCAATCAATAAATTATTCCTGAAATATATGCTTGATTCAAGGGAACTTCTCATATTCTAACTTATGCTCAGTTACACTATATAATCTATTTTAAGACACAATTATTTTTATAAAATGAATATATATATTTTTAGAAAAAAATATTATTTCAATTGTTATTTTATATAAAAACTATTCCAAATTAAGGCTTCTTTTCAATGTAAAATAGTATTTATCACAATAATTACTCGATGATGTTATAAAATTAATTTTATATATTTCAACATTGTTATTGGATATTATTGGGACTAATATTTTATGATATTATCTTTTATATTTTATTTAATGATTTTGATTTGTTTGAATATAGGTGTTCTATTTGAAAATATTCTCTATATTAATGAGAATTCTTTATGTTTTTGTGTATAGATTGTAGAAAGAAATTTCATATATTCATGTTGTTTATGTTTATCCCCATTCCTATGAGGAATGAATAAAAAATAGAATGAGATGGTTGTGACCCAATATAGATCTTCTACGAATCAGTAGATTTCATTAGAGGAAACAATTATTGTCATGGTTGAGGACTTTCCCATTTATAGATATGTATTTGGATGAGGCATTGAGAAAATATTTTAGAATGTCATACATTATACATTTCCTATATTGTGAAACAATTAACTGATAGTCCCATAGGTAATTATTCTAGTATAATACCCATGATTCTTCTTCAATATTGAATTATTTTTTCATCTCTTATTCCTACCATAATATGATCATGTTCATTTTTAAAGGAATGGGTTTGTAGTTATTCCCCCTGCCATGTTTTTATGTTTTGTATAACTTATAATATATTATATTCCCTTACTACGAATCTAATATCAACCCTTTGTTATGTTTTGATTTTCCCCTTGTGGTGAAGAAAAATATTATGAATGAATTTCAAGGATAATCTACTAGTTTATATAGGATTTAAAAGAACTCGATATGTAGAATTTCCATTAAAGTAGTAATGTGGAACTTATGTATATATATGGTATTCTATAACTAATAATCTAATTAATTCCTTCTAGATAAGAAAATATTGTAATTATTATAGTGTAACAAAATAATGCACCAGCCCTAGGAAACTGGGGTTTGGCTTTCACAAAAATCCTTCTTGAAATTTATTCATTTTCATAATGAATGAACATTGAGTCTTCAGATATCCTCAATGACTCTAATATGAAACTCATGACCTATTAATCAGTCATTGATAACCAAAACAAATCTATATAAATCTAGTACTCCCAATTTTTTATCTTATACTCATGTAGTATTGATCTTTAACTTAAACCACTTATCAATGATCATCTCATGGTAGATAAAAATAGTTTTTGATTACAAAACTAGTATTTGAGAACTCTGGCATCAACCATCACTTATAAATACATATACATTATACATTTAAAACTATAATATACACTCAAACATTTAATTCCTAATAGGATGAGACTATATATATATAGATTATACAATAAAAAGTAAACTCTAGTATGGATTCTTATATTTAGTTGATAAAATTTAAAATGGGTTTATGTAATAACAACGGATGGGGAATATCCATCTTCACCATCATCATTATTGACTATTGGGTTCAAAGGTAGAATATAACTACAATGGCCATATCATTGATCAGAATAAATTATATGAAATTTCTTTTTTATCTTAGACTATTTTAATTATTATTAGTGATATAACCCACTAGACTACATATACACCCCACAACATAATGATCTTATTATATATGAATTCATTATATCCTAATCCACCTACTGATAGGATAAACAATTTCTATAACGTTAATAAAATTAATAATACAATAATAATTAAAAATAACTTGAAATATGTGTATTTAAAAACTATTCCACCATCATGTAATATATATTAATTGTATATATATATTGATATGTTTTTATAATCCTTAACTCATATCCAAAGTTCTCAATAAAATATAACCAAATTAACTTCTTGTGAATAATGAATTACACAAATTATGCATGCATGCTTCCATATTTCACCCATGAGTTATGATTAAAACTAAATAATAGAAAATAAATAAAAGAAAACTTCATACATTCAAATAAAAACATTATTTAAAAAGAGTAAATAATTATTTTAATATTAAAAATAATTACCTTGATATTCTCTATATATTAGAAACTAGGAAGTAGAATAATTCCATTTCCATGATTTAAAATTAAACTAACTTTTTTACATAATAAAATAAATAGTTATATAACTAAAAGTTGTTGATTCTCCATTGTATCATCCACAACCTGATTTACATCCATCGTTATAAAACTGATCATCTACATACTAAATTCATTCCTCCCAATATATAATATTTTATATATTATTGGTGAGGTACTATGTATAATAATGGAAGACAATACACTCTAAATAATAAATATCCATCTATAGTTGTGAAAACAATATATAAATGACTATATAGAATAACAAATAGTGTCTAATTGAGAAATATATATATATATATATATATATATATATATCTAGGAGCATTCTATAATAAGGTAAGAAGTATTAATATCAGGACATCAAAGTGATGTAAATACTATATTATTAGGTTGTTCCATATAATACAAATTGAAAAAATATAAAATAAGATATATAAAAAAATTGGCCCAATTTAAATGTTTGATTCCATATCATCACTTCATGAAGACTCATATGACTTTTACAAGCATTGTTGTATGGAACTGGCATTTACTTGTGTCACCAAATAAGAAATCATCATAGGTACTATGGTACCTCAGATGAATATGAGTACAAATAATATGGACATAAATAATTTCTACCCTAAAAAATCACGTGCATATAATTTCCAGATTATATGAAATGAAGAATATAATAAAAATATAATACGAAATTTCAGCATTGGTATTTGTTAGGACACTCAATATATATCATGTCTACTCACCATATAATGGTGTCTTGTCTAAACACGCAACATTATAGTGTAGTGAGATTAAAATATATTAACCAATAACTTCATACGACATGATCGTAGTCACAAGTTGGATGTATCCCCAAATTGAATGCCCTGAAAGTAATGGCTATGAGAGCACACAACTCATACCTATAAATATCATTTATTTTAGTACTCCCATACTAATCCATCAATCCACATATATGGTTTCCATTAGTAACCATTAATTTCAAAAAATTATATCAAAATAATACTATCTTATATCTCATATATTTAAAATATTGTATTTACAGCCAAACCATTTTTTAAATATTTTAAATATAGTAATTACACTAATCCCAAATTACTTATCCATATACAGTTTAAATTATACCCAATTTTTATCAAGATACAACCCAATGTTATCATTGTACACATTGATTTATAGAAAACATAATCATATATTTAGTACATAAAAATCATTTCCATGTGAATAATCATTTAAAAAACTAATCTAGGATAATCATATAATTTAATCAGATCATTAAATATCATTGATTTAATAAAATATTCCGAAAAATCAATTAGTTTCATAATGGTAAAAGAATGGTATAAAAAATCAAAAATCCTTTATAAATTTTCTATTAGTTTCATTACTCACACATGAAACATCCCATAATATCTCAATGTAAAAAATTATTTGAATAATTTATGTATTTTGAATTTTTTCTAATTTTTTTATATTTTAAAGTTTTAGACTGATATGAGAGGTTTTGGTATGCCTGAATGATATATTTCATCTAATATAGTGAAAAGATTTTATATTAGAGAAAATTAGTGTTATTGGACTTGATAAAAAGGATGATTGAATATTTTTTTTATTATAGTAGTTTTTAATATAGATTATTTTTTTATCAATTATTGTATGGAAGGATAATTTTATCATATCAGCATATCATTTCCAAATAATTTTGGGTTAATTTTTTATTACATTTCTTCTTTTTTTTAATATTTAATTTATAATTACTTTATTTTTAACCATATTTATGAATTAACTCTTTTATATTTACTCATATATATGTGTAACACATACATAATACTATCCCATATGAGTTCAAACAATTATACCACATATTGAGTTCCATTTATACATAATTCATTGGAAATTATAATGGGTGTTGTGTAAAAGAAAAAACAATATTTTGTAAAAGAGAATTTTAAAATTTGTAAAATCAACAATTATGTTTTGTGAATTATAATCTAATCTTATCTTTTATACATGATAATATTTCTATTTATAATTTAATATAAAAATGTAAATCTGTGAGACATATGGTTAAATTATTTAATACAAAATAGTATCTTTGGATGACATTTTGATATATATATTTAATTTTAATTATAAATAATAGTCATATGGAGTTGAGTAATGAAAATGTATATTTCTCTAGAGGAAACTCATATACATAATAGATCTTTATTATTGTCCAATTGTCATTTTCAAGTATGGAATGTCCTTTCAACAGAAAATTAAAATACATAATATTTAATTTCATTAGCTTGTAAATAATATTTATTCAAGAGGGTTAAAATATAAATGTTTTTAGACCCTGATACTATTATGTAATGTTCATTATTTTGTGATATATTAGATTATAACATATGTGGGAGTCCTTTTAATAGGAAATTTTCAATGGGGTGGTTTTTATGGGTCCAAATAGTTATACACAGGATTCAAAGTATTTGTAAAATATTACAATTTTTTTAATTTTAATGATTTTAAAAAATAGAATGCAGTGAATTATTTTTAGTAATATTTAGTTAATAAGGGTGATCTAGGGAACTTATTTTTAGAATATGGTGAGTACACCCAAAAAAGTTATATTTTTAATCATTACATCTTAGGGAGATCATCATCAATTCTCATGTGTTTTTTATGATATTTTATAATAATATCCATGATTAAGTATATGATTCCTTCATTGAGTTGTTTTGGCGTCTTTATCAATATTCATATACTCACTTTGCTGATGAATGATTATATTTATTTTTGAGATATTTTATTGATTTCAAGATTTCTACTTATTAGGACCATAATAAACCACTAATTATAAATCTAAATCTTATTTTTTTATAATATTTCTATTCCATATATTGTATTTATTTATCATCATGTTTCAATATGGTGTAAAATGTGAAGTGTTTCCCAAATAATTTATTATTGACCTTAAAAAATTGAGTGAATTATTCATCCACATAGGATTTGGTTTCACAATAAATAGGACAGGGGTGACCAATGAGTAAATTTAAAGAATTAATTTCTAAAACTAATCATGGTTTTATGTATAAAAAATGAAATATGTAATGTTTTTTGATAATAGGGTAATAGCCTAAATGAGTGTAAGAACCAACATATTTATAAACCGTGATTAAAAAACAATTAATTTTTTATATTCCATGATGTTATATGGACACTATTCTAATACTGTATTATGGTATATGTTTAGGGGTTGTACATGAAAACATTGATAATAGTTATAATGTATATAATTATTTACGATGTAATACGACTTCATAAATGATGATAATATTTAGCTAAATATTATGTGGTGAGATTTTGTGCTTTTGTGAAAAATAATTAATAGATAAATTTATTTTTTTGTTATGTTTCTCTAAAAAATAATAATATATTTATATTCCCCTTGATTGATGATGAGTAATTTTATTAATCCTTGGTTTATATTTCCTAGAAGAACACCACACAAGTAATTTGAATGGATATATTTAGGGACACATTTTTTGTGCTTATATTGAGTTTACTCACAACCAACCCAATTGTAACGAGTAACAAAGAAGACATAGAGGTTTCATGATTAGATAAAGGAAAAGTACCAATAATTGGAGGTTGATGTAACAAAGGTTATTTTAAAGTCTTACTTTTCTTAATTAAATACGTGGTTGATTAATTTATTTCTCATGGAATACCAAAAATCAAGGAATTGTGATTTATTATATTATGATAAATCATCGAAATATAAGGTAAAAATAAACACATTATGAGGATACACAATTAAAACTGATTTTGAAAATTTAAATAGTAAAAAATATTGATGCATATAAAACTAATTCAGTCATATAATTCTTATCATCATGTATCACCCTGATGATCAAAACAATGATCATAATAAATGAATAAATCCTACAAAAAAGGAATAATATATTTTCTCTAATGTATAAGTAAATGAATGACTTTATTGAATATGTTTAAATTCAAAAAATATGAATTTTATATATGGTCACTGTTATTTTTTTAAAATAAAAATATTTTATTTTAATATAAAATTACTAATTATGTATAATAATGTTATTTATATAGTTATAAATTTTATATAATATAATAAAAAAATAATACAATAAGAAATTTACTAATTGAATAAAATAAAATAGATATATTATTTGTTACATTTGATTGTTACATTAATTATCATATAAAATATTTTTATGAACTGTATTGATAATATATAAATTCAAATAAATTAAAATTATGTCAATATTTATTAATCAGAATGTAATATTAATAAAATACTTTTCATTCTTAAAAAATAATTGTTTCAAAATTTCTTTTATTTGACATGTGTGTTTATAATTTGAAAACATATTATTATAAAGTGATTACTGCTATAAAATTTTTATCTATATGAATGATTATATGTAGAAGATATTTTAATAAGTAATTTATTGAATGAATAAAATAAAAAAATGAATAAAAATTAATTTTTATTCATTATTAGATTTTTTTATATATTATGTTTTGATTTATAATTATTTAGTATCATATTTAAAAGTTAGTTAAATTTAATTGAATAAACAAATTAAATCATATATTTGGTAATTTGAAAGATATTAAAACTGTTTAATAGAAAATTAATATCCATGGTAAAAATATAGTGACGATTAATGATGATAAAAAGGTGTAAAATTATATGGTTAATTTTTTTAAAAATTATAATTCTTTAAAACCTTTAAAAATTACATTTTCATGTTGCATAATTCATACCAACATGTAAAAATTAATTTTAATTACCTTGTTAACTTATCTTGTTAGTTATTTCAATTATAACCACCACTAAACTAATTTTTCCAAAGTAATATCCCTCATTATAATCTACAAATTTATATCACATCCATCACCTCTAAACCACATTATCCCATTAATAATCCATTTTAACGACCTCTATTTTACCAACACATTATCCATTTTATTAATTTATAAGTCTATATTTATCATCATTTTTTCAAACTCCTCCTTTTAAATTTGTTTTTAAACAATAGGTTCAAGTCATAAATGTCAGTATTATGCACTTGTATCTAATTCATATAAAATCAATCGCATACAACAACCTCTAAAACTATTCTAACCACAAAAATATTATATAATATGTATAATTATAATTATAAAATTATATTAATAAAATGAGGGAATCTTTTTCTATCTCCATCCCATCCATTCGAGAATAGAAGCATGACTAATGTTATATATAGACTACATCCTCAATAGAGTAAATTATTCATTTTCATCATAAAAATTTATAGATAATTCAAGATAATTATAAAATAAATACAAATTTTATAAAAGAAATTATTACTATTATTATTTAGTTTTATAATAATTATATTATTACATTATTAATATACCATATTAAATTCAGTATTTTTTATAGATACTCATTATTTATTTCATATTCAGAAATAGTAAAAAAATATTCTATTGGATTGAAATTACAAAATTAAAAATAATTAACTGTAAAATTATGGAGAACTAAAAAACATTATAATTATTAAATTATCAAAATAAAAACATGATTGACCTTGGAATAAAAAATCATGTTCAAAAATATCATAATTGGTAAAATCAGATAATTTTAATAAACAAATACTAAAAACAACATATATAATTTCTTATTATAAATAAAGAGTATAAAAGATAATATATATATATAAATATTTTTTATTAAAAAAAATTATTAATATTGATAAATTTATTATATATTATTTTTAAATGATTTTATAGAAGATCAAAATAATGGTAATTGATTATATGAAACAATTTTTATACAATACAAATATCAATTTCACTACTATTTTGGATTTTTTATTGTATTCTCCTACATTTGAATTTCCACAATAAAAAATTTTCTAATATTGTATTTATTTTTAAATAAATTTCATCTTTTTTAATTCAATATTATTGTCACAAAAAAAACAAAATATAATATGGGTTTTTCCAATCCCAATAGTAAATTATGATTGATATGAAGGATTTTTTATTTTTTGAAAAATATTATGAACAATTTAGATAAAAAAACACTATTTTTCTACCATATTGTTGGTCATGTTTTTTAACATGACTTATATCAATTTCATTATCTATCATAAATTATTTACCAAATGCAAGTCATATAAGATATAACATTCCCAACATTTCTTTTTATTGTTGGGAATTTATCTCATCTAAGCTCATATTAATTAGATTATAGTATGGGATTCATTATCTATCATTTAATAATTTGTTATGGTTTTTATACTATATTTACATTCATTATGAATGTATAAAATGAATATTTAATAATTTTAATCATGAGTTTCATTTAAAAAATTTGTAAATTGAATTTATTTTTCATGTCTTCTGAATAAATTTATCAACTCACTGATAAAAACATTTTTAGATATTGTTTCCTCTGGAAATGCGGATGACCTTGTTTTTTTATGGTTCAAACATTCCAAGCAGTTTCTAATGGGTATGTTCATAAAACTGGAAACATCCAATGATTCCATATCCATTTGGACCTACTTTCTAATGTTAGGTGCTCATTAGTTGTGAAATGATGAGGCTTAATAATTTTCATTGGTTGAGAGGATGGGAGGTCTGACTCATCACACTTTTTTAGGGGATTTACTATATACTCTGGGACCCTCTTTATAGATTTATGTCATGTTTGTGAATCCTTATTACGATACCGAGTATAAAAAATGTTGTTTCCTTTAGATCTGTAAATCATTAATTAGTATGAAGGAGTTTTAGAGAATCATTTATATGTATTCAGGGTTCTTCATCGATAGTTAATCATCTATATTTGTTAGAGATTCTTGGACAATGATATCCTTCAACACATTATATAGAAATATCATGGTCATTATGATAATCATACTTTTTTTAATACCACTCAGCGGTGCACTTGATGTTTATTGCCATTCATAAGGATATATATTATTTCTGAGTTGGGATCGTACCCGCATATGGGCTACCTATGCATCCTTTGTTTTACAAAAGGAATCAAAACCCACGTAGTTCGAGTAATTAATTATGAAGTTTATGCATGATTTATTTCTCAAAGAAAGATGTCATAATTACATTTACACTCTAATCTCATGTGAGTCATGCAAGGTGTGAGAAACCAGATGTATTGGTAAAACTAAAAAAAATTTCCATGAAAGATGCAATTATAATAAATGATGTGGGGATTATGTATGTATGAATTCCCAGATAGATGAATATTTGGATTTACTTCATAGAAGAAACATAAGAACAAGGTCCATAATGGTATATGTGCTTTATGGATATTTGGATATATAACATAGGACATAATCCTGAGAAGGATTACCAAATTAGAGGGGACTTATGATTGGGTTTTACTCCTGATAAGGAAGCCCAAATCAAAAGTAAATTACGACTGGTGAAGGGAAATTATGACTGGGGCTTACTCTTGAAATGGAGGCCCAGTTTAATGGGAATTATGACTAGGGATTACTACTAAAAGGAAGCATATGTTATGTGAATTTTTATTTTTTGAACTTGGGGTTTACTCCTAAAATGGATTCCCATATTAAAAGAATTATGGATGGGGATTACTCATAAGGAGGATGCCCAAAATTAAGGGAACTTTAAGACTGGGGCTTATGCCTGAAAAGGAGTCCCAGTGTAGGGGACATGGGTCTTACTCTAAAGGGGGATGCCCAAATTTTGGATTTTGAGATTTGGACTTACTCATGAGAAGGAGGCCCATGTTAAAGGGAATTATAACTGGGGATTACTCCTGAAAAGGAAGCCGAAGTTAATGGAATTTGGATTTTGGGAACATGGGAATTACTCCTAATGAGGATTCCCATATTAAAAGAATTATGATTAGGGATTACTCTTATAGAGGAAGCCCAAAATTAAGGGAACTTGAAGACTGGGGATTACATTTGAAAAGGAGGCCCATGTTAGGGGACATGGGGCTTACTCCTAAGTAGGATGCCCAAATTTATGATTTTTGAGATTGGGACTTTCTCCTGAGTAGGAGGCCCATTTTAAATATCCTCTCATCATTAAAGGATGGTTTTGAATGAATGAAATCTCTATCCTTAGTGACATAATGATATGTAAATCAAAAGGTTTTGGAAAATGTTCCACAAGATTCCTTTCAGATAATGAATCCACCAAAGAAAACATGCCATAAATGGTTTTTAAGAGGGTTCTAAAGGCTAAATTTTGTTGAGGATAGGTGGATTTGACGAAATCAAGTGAGTAGGCTGGAGGGGTACCCAATAAGAGAGAGGTGCGCACTTGTTCTATGGGCACACAAGTCTTGGTCATGCAAGTATTCTTGCACGACACATGTGTTCTTTCGCGATGGTCAACCCATAGGGTAATATTTGGGTGAGACTTGTCTCAAGACATTAGTGTTATACATAAAATATTCCAAAAGAGTGGCATGCAAGTTATACTAAAGGGATAAGTCGGCGCGCAAGTGTGGACATTTCCCTCAAGGTTTGGACACTTAGGCGTGAAAGTGTTGATGAGTTTCAACACTTAGGCCTTGTTTCCTATGTTTAGAGCTTCCATTCTAGGTAATAAATTACATTAGAAGTGTTCAGAAGACTTCCAGAAGAGACTTGGGCACTGGGAGCTCAAATTTGAGTTTTGGAAATATTTTGTCCTCAAAATGCGGGTCCCACAGGGGGTATTTAAAGGACAGGGAAGACCCTGGGCAAGAATCAAAGAGGGAACGCAAGTCACCTATGTGACAACTATGTGGAACGCAAGTATACTTGCACGACCATATTGAAAATTGTGTGACCCAAGTGGGAAGAAATCCTTCTTCATGCCTTTGTTGATTTATTAGGTTTCTTCAAAGGATGAATCACTTTGGACTATGGTATTTCCCTTTTTCAGTCGTTAGACTCTATGACGGAAAGGAGCATCAACAAAAGTCCCCCCTCAGAGTTGGAACTGGAGAGAAATGAGGATTTGACTTGTAGGTGAGAAGAAATAATATATATTGAAGTTTAAAGTCATTCATGTCGGACTATAAAAAGCCTAATGTTTTATGGTCTAACATCATTGACCGAATGGATTAAAATAGACACAAATCCTTGATAATTTGATTGAAAAAATATTACCACATTCATATATGGAGGGGCAAAATGTCAACTGTGACTTAAAAAAATAATACAAGTAATTACATGATAAATGGCTAAAAAGGCATTAGAAGAAGTATTTCCCCAGAATTAACTTACTACTAGTTGACAACCCCATTAAGGGGTTGAATTATGTAGGGTCACTTAAGGGCATTGGCAGTATATCCAAATAATAGGATCATTTGGCTGACATGTCCGTTATGTAGACTACTTATGCAAGGCCATCTAAGGGTACATGATGCATAGTCAGGAAAAAGAACTCTCAGAAATTTTACTTTTCTATTGCTAAAAGGCCATTGTATGTTTACGGAGATTCAAATTTTCTAAAGCAGAGAGTTTTCTTATATGGAGAGTGGTACTTGAATATGGAGAGGATATTCCCAATCAAGATTGTCAAATAATTGGATGAATGTCACTCCTATGAAGGTCTGACCCAAACGTAGGGAAGGGAAATATATACCACAGACTCGAATACTTTCAGAACATGAAAAAATGGTATGGGACAAATATGATAAGGATGACTATTTTTGTGTATCCCCACATATTTTCATTAAGAAAAATAAGGACAAAAGAGGTTTTCCTCCCATGAATGAAGTTACCATTATTTGACAAACCCGTTAGGGGGTTGAATTATGAAGGGCCACATAAGGGCATTGGCTGCATAGGAAAACAATAACATCTTTTGGCTGACATGTCTATTATGTAGATTGTTTATGCAAGGCCGCATAAGGGCACGTGCTGCATAGTCAAAAAACTAACTCTCAAGTATCAAAAATTTTGTGACCAGAAGTCAAGAAATGGGTTATGGAGATCTGTAATTATTTATGGATAGTAGTATGACACATAAAAATGGGCATATATTTTATTTATATAGAGATACAAACCAATTCTAACCATAATCATGTTGTGGCTCGGTTTTGAATTGAAATGATGGACTTCACTACGTAACCCATAAGGATAGGAATCAATCCATATGTAGTTCTTCAAATACATTTTAACGTCATATGGGATGAGAGTATAAGAAATATTAGTTTAGGGTCATAGTGCTCGGACTATAATAATGAATACAATGTGTGGGTTTTCACAGCAACTTTTCAGCCAAGGGACTGAATGATGAATTTGGGGGTAGGCCCAATGACTTGGGTATGGATTCTAGGGATGCCCGATTGTTATTATGTATCCCATAAGGATGTGAATCAAGCCACATGTAGTTCTTGAAATACCGTTTGTACATATTTGGTTCGTACATGTGAAGTGTGAAAGAGGAATTTAGTGCAATGATGGATTGACCCAAAATAAAAGGTTCGTTCATTTCCATGTATGCACGTTGTATTTGGAATATATAATGATTAAACAACAATGTAACTAATTATTCCCTCTCATGTGAGGGTGTCACACAATGTTGTAGTTTATTGTCATACCAGACAAAAAGTGAGAATAGTTTAACGTCATATATCAAGGATAATGTTGAACCAATGTAAAAAGTATTGGTTCTGGGGATGCTTCTCATATTAGCATCATATGAGATGGAGATGAACAGTGTGAAGAGATTGGTTTTGGGTTTGAACCTCATGAGGTTTCCTGCGTGCCCATCCTAGAAGGCAAGGATCAATGTCCATGTAGTTCAATTAAAAAATGAATTGGTGATCAAGTTGTTCTTGAGGACAACAACCTAAAAAATGTTGTCGGGAAATACCAATGGTTAGAGGCCTATAGACAGTGTTATGGTTTAATTTTAATCCAGGATCACGTGGGACATACTTGGTGTTAGAAACAAGAGGTAGAAACTACCTCAACGATGCATTGTTTAAGGTCATGCAGGACGTATGAAGGGACTATGCAGTTTAATGTCTTGTATTGAAGAATATTTGTGCTGCACATTTTAGTGTCATTTATCATGAACAAAATATAGTTTAACATCATTTATAACGTATTAAGGGACTTTGTTCAGTTTTATGTCATGTAGGATGAATGAGAAGTACAGTTTAACGTCATGTTGGACAAATATAGGGACACAATTTAAAGTCATTTTTGATGTGAACACAGTTTTGCGTCATGTTGGAAAATACGGGTGTTGTATAGTTTAGTGTCCTGTAGCTAAGAATATGGGGACAATACAGTTTAACGTCATGTTGGACAAAAAGGGGACTGTGCAGTTTAATGTCATGCAGTGAGGACAAAATATGATACATTTTAACATCATGTTGGGCATATTAGGGACATTTTCACAGTTTAACGTCATGTTGGACGATGGAAAAGTTTAACGTCATGTTGGACAATGATGCGAAATGTTTAAAGTCATATGCATGGACCGTAGATTCTGCAGTTTAATGTCTTTTTGGACGTAAGGGACTTCTATATAGTTTAGCATCATGTATCTTAGACGTCGCAGTTTAACGTCGTGTTGGACGTAAGTGAATATAGTTTAAGGTCGTATGCATGGACCGTGGATGGTTCATTTTAACATCTTGCTGAACGTAAGTGACTATGCAGTTTAAATTCTTGTAGCAAGGACAACACATTTTAATGTCATATTGGACATAAGGGGCTATGCAGTTTAAAGTCTTGAAGCAAGGATGACACAGTTTAACGTCATGTTGGATGATATGGATGCAAATAGTTTAAGTTCATATACATGGACCGTATATTATGCATTTTAACATCTTACTAGATGTAAGGGACTATGAATTTTAAAGTCTTGGAGCAAGGACAACACGGTTTAACGTCTTGTTGGATGAAATGGATGCAAATAGTTTACGGTCATATGCATGGAACGAATGATTTATTTCCATTATACAAAATACTTCTTCTGAAATCTGGAATTGGTTCGAGTGGTGATGAGTTCTCTATCCATTGAGATTAAAGAATAAGCTCCATTTGAGTAGACCTTATGTATTGAATAAGGTCCTTCCCATTATGTCTCATTCTTGGGTGGTTTCTTTCCTGGAATCATTGGAGTTCTGAAAAAAATACCAATTCTTCTTGAATGAATGAATGGAGATGAACTTTTTTGTTGAAAGCTCGTGCTATTCGATTCTGATAGACTTCCAAGTGGTGAAAGGTGCACAATATTTTCTCATCTAATCATTCCAATTCATCCAATCGCTTTTGAGATTGTTCATTCGTAGATGACTGATTAGAAATGGCTACTCTGAGAAAGGGTAATTGAACCTCAATGGGCAAGACTGCTTTCGTTCCATATACCAATGAATATGGAGTTGACCGCGTTGCAGTGCAGGTGGTGTCCCGATAAGCCCATAAATCATGAAAGAGTTTATCAGGCCATGATTTAATATCTTTATCCACAATATTTTGCATTATGTTTGAAAGACTCTTGTTGAAATATTCTATTTCACCATTGGCCACTGCATGATACTGAGTGGAATGGTTAGATTTGATATTTTATTTTTATACAACTTCCTTACCTCGGATGAATAGATGTTGGTGCCACTGTCCATCAATATGGTATGAGGGACACCAAATATGGTAATGATGTTAGACTTGATGAAGATAAAAATGCATTTAGAACTAACTTCATTGGGGGGTATTTCCTCTACCCATTTGGAAAAGATGTCAATAGCAGTAAGAATATACATAAACTGCTTGGATGTAGCTGAAGGATAAGGTCCTACTACATACATTCCCCATGTGGCAAACGACCATGAGTATTTAGCTATATGAATCATCTCTAGTGGTTCATTAATGAGGTTTGCATGTACATGGAAAGAATGACACTTTTTTGTGAAATCAAAAAAATAGTTTTTCAATGAAGGCCAATAGTATCCAAGCCTTCAAATTTGATCAGATAGTCTATGGCCACACTGATGGGCACCACAGACCCCTCCATGTACTTTTTTCATGACATCTATTATCTCTTCTCCATCAATGCATCTAAAAAGAATTCCCTCAAAACCTCGTTTGTATAGAATTTGTTGATGATCTGGGCTATCATAAACAGTGAAATTGACCACACATCACCGAAATTGTTCTTTCTCAGCTTTATCAGGTGTAAGTGTTCCATTTTGATGGTATCTCTTGATAGGTGTCATCCATCCCATAATATGACCATATGGTTTAGATGCGGGACTA
The DNA here is from genome assembly GCA_963277665.1 of Viscum album. NCBI lineage: Eukaryota > Viridiplantae > Streptophyta > Magnoliopsida > Santalales > Viscaceae > Viscum > Viscum album. Next base: position 1,613,861,005 of record OY728137.1, on the reverse strand, counting down.
ATATCATTAATTTCATCTATTTTGGTTTGAACATAAGGTGAAATTGTACGACGAGGGGCAATACTGATGGATGTCTCGTCCCGATATGGATCATCCAATTGTATGGATATATTAGCCAGTGCATCATCTTGAGAATTTTTTGATCACGGGACATAAGAAAATGTCAGTTCTGGAGGAAATTTTTCCATTAACTATCTTACGTAATCATAAAAAGTGATTAACTCTTATTTTCTGATTACATATTCCCCATTGGCTTGTTTGATTTCCTGGTCTGAATCACCTTTCACATTTAAGTGATTCACATGTGCTTGAAGTGCCAACTCTAATCGTTCGATGGGAGCTTGGTATTCTAATTCATTATTTGTACCACCTCCCAACAATGAGAAGGAATAGGGTATCCCTACCTTTTCTGAAAAAATGAACACAATTACTATCACAACTCTGTTGAATTTAGGATCTTCCATTTTCTTCCCTGTTGGACTTCTGGAAGCACCATAAAAGTACATTTCCCATTTTTGAAAACTATCTTGAATAGAGAATACTTCCTCATCCGGAAGTTCTATATCTGAAGATGTATCATTCAGTGAAGGGTGTTCATCAGGGAAATCAGTGATAGCATGACCCTATATTGTCTTTTGAGACACATATTGGATATCAAATTGCTGCAAAATAACTTCCCACCTTGCCAGACGTCCTGTAAGCATTGGACCACTAAGGATGAATTTGAGAAGGTTATTGCGAGATACCAATTGGACCTCATGATGTTGCAAGTAGTGTCTCAACTTTTGAACTGCAAGGAATAACGCCAGGAAGAACTTCTCAATACTTGAATATCTTGTTTCTGCTTCAAGCATAGTCCGACTGAGATAGTAAAGGATGTTTTCATTCCCAAAATCATTCTTTCGACTAGGTAAGGCTCATAATGATCTCTCTAAAGCTGTCACATAGAGAATAAGTGGTCTTCCTTCAATAGGTGTCATTAATACCAGTGTACTCAATAGGTATTTCTTCAGTATATTGAATGCTTCTTGACATTATTCAGTCCACTTGTAATTGACTCCCTTATTCATCAATTTGGTGATGGGTAAAATTTTTCCTTCTAGATTGGCGATGAAACACCGAATATAGGATAACTGTCCATGAAGTCCTCTCAATTAATTCAAATTACAAGGAGGTGACATACCAAGGATTGACATTGTCTTCTCAGGATCAACTTCTATACCACGATGGCGTACAACAAAGCCGAGAAATTTTCCTGAGGTTACCCCAAAAGCACATTTCAAGGGGTTCATCTTAAAATTATGTTGCCAAAGTTTTTGGAATATGACTTCCAAATAAGCCATGTTATTAGAATTTCGTTTCGATTTAACCACCAAATCGTACACATAACATGCAACAAACATCCCTAAAAAGGGGTTGAAGATATGATGCATGGCATGCAAATATGTTGCGCTATCATTCTTCAGGCAAAAGAGCATTACCCGATAGCAAAACACACCCTCGAGGGCTCTAAAAGCTATAGATTCTTTACCTTCTGGAGCCATTTGAATTTTATTATATCCATAAAATCTATCGATGATGGAAAGTGCTTCATAGCCAGCTATTTCATCAAATATGAGTTCTGTAATTGGAACTAGAAAATCATCCTTAGGATAATGCCGATTAAGATCTCTGAAATCAATAAAAATTCTAATTTGTCCATTCTTCTTTTTCACAGGGAAAATATTATCCAAACACATGGGATATTGAACTTCTCTGATGAAGATAGATTTGATAAGCTTATACACTTCATCTTCAATTTTGGGAACATTGGTTGGGTGTGTTCTTCTTGCAGCTTGCTTAAATCCTCGATGTTTTTCCGAAAAACCCAAACGATGAGTAGAAACATCAAGATCAAGCACTGGAATCTATATATAGTTCCAAGAAAATATATCTAATTTTTGCATTAAAAAATAAATATTCATCTTTTTCTCTTTAAGAGTCATGGACGCACTAATTAAAGTGGGGCGTGGATCTTCTTTTTTACCCAGATTTATTTTCTGAGTTCATCCATGGTGGTAGAGAAACCCTCTTCAAAAGCTGGAGGAGCATCCCTGAGATCTTCCTCTTTATCTTTAATATGTGTCCTTTTTTTCTATTTCTACATGCATAGTAGATGATGATGAAAAATTTTCATGACCAAGAGAGATGTTAAAATTTGAACATCATGAAGAAGAGGCTTCAATTTCTAACCCCATTGATGAGGAAGGGTCTTCCATGCGTAATAAAGTGGAGATTATGGAATGAGAATCGACATCATCGTTCATCTATGACATTTCTATAACTTCTTCTGTCCTGATTGGCGAAGTGTAGACTTGTTGTATTTCAGCAGATGAAATTAAGACATCCCCATTTGAGCTTTCATCATTACATGGTGAATCACCAATTTCTCCCATGCTCTCTGGCATAATTTCTATAATTGACATTATGGAGGCTTCCATAAGAGTATTTTTATTTGAGACTATCATGTCAATTTGACTGATAGGAAACCCATAATCTCCACTCACATGTGTAAATGGATTTACTAGAATATTTTCTAAACCATATGGAGCATTAACCTTAGTAACCTCCCTTACTGTGGATTTCTCCTTACCCTTCATGTGAAAGAATTCTACCTCAATGTATTGAGATTCACATGTTTTAAAGGGGTATTTATCACAATACAATTTCCCAGTTTGACCTTCAAAAAAATATTTCAGACATTGATGGTATGATGAAGGGATAATCGCATGTTGATGTAGCCAAGGTATTCCATGTAAGATGCTGAAGGCTGTGTCATGATCCACAACCATGAAATAATAATTGGATACAAGATCTTCAAATTGAGTTCTACCTGTAATCTTTCCCAGTGGTTCTTGTTCATTTTTATCATATCCTTGTAACATCATGTAGAAGGATAAAAATCAGAATATGTGAGGACCAATCGACGATGTGTACGAATGAGGATGAGGTTGACTCTTGAACCATTATCAATGAAAACTCTTCGGATGTCCACACCATTGACCTTACCAGATAAATACAAAGGACTAATATGTCCATGCACAAAATCATCATAATCTTAATCTGTGAACGATATCACTGCATGGAATTATATAGGATTGTTCTCTACATGGTAGACTTCAGCCGTAGCAATTTCAGTTTTGAACTTCTGAGGACTTGAAAATGCCTCAATGAGTGCCTCCCGAAGATCCTTAGATAGATTCAAGGAATCTATAATTGATAACATTGCTGTTACATGGGACAAGTTTTTCAATACATCATACTTTTGATCCAAAGGTTTGTGTTTCCCAAGAGGAACATGTGGTTTCGCATGTACCTGGGATGTTGATTCTTTGGATGTAGATGCATCTTGTATCGTGGTAGAAGATGGAAATATTCCTGGCATTAGAATAATAGACTAAATAGGTCTATTTAGTTGATGAGAAGAAGAATTTGGAACCTATAACTAATCCACTAATACAACTGTACCAGGACTGAATCTGCTTTGCGTGGATGAAATTTCTTGTTCTTGTTGAGCCTACTAAAGGGCTCTTCCATGAGTTTCTGCTTCATATACAGTTCTAAATGGGGTATAATTTGAATAGCATCTCCTGGGATATCCACGTCTTTTTTTGTATCTAAGACCTCTGGAACTCCCTCTAATTCCTCTGTTTGATATAGGGAACTAAGGCTCATTAAGATCGAATTTGTGATTGGCATAAGGATCTGTGAAATGAATCATATGAATAGAACAAAAGATCAACTCTTCATCTGATGAAGATTCTGCCTGATTATCCCGTTTAGGCTATGTTGTTTAGTGGGATGGTGCCCATTGATTTGATGTAGATGTCATAAAATCTTCCAGATTCAATGACAACATGGGCTTTGACACGATCTCATCTTCTCTTGATTGTTCCTCTTTCTTGGAATTATGTCGTTTCTTCGAGGATCTTCCCTTTGATGAAGAGAGTTTTTTTGTGGCATTCATAACAGAAGACACTATTGTTTTATTCAATTACGTTCATAAAATAGCATGAGTTAGGTTGATCATTTTTCTGACCATCCAATCATCATATTTCCACGCATTTTTCTTTTTGACTTCTTACCACTCGCCTTCTTCCTATGTATTTTTAGCAGTAACACATGATACCTGAGCTGAAGAACCTTTCAATTTGACTTGTCCCGAGTCTAATATCTTTTATAGGATGACTTTGAAGACAAAACACACTTAAATGGGATACCCAAACATCTAATGAAATGGGTAATAGTTGGGATGATCTTCCTCTCTTTCCTTGTTTTTCCTCTTGGGCCTTGGCAACTGAAGCAAATTATTTTCTAGAGCTAAAATAAAGTTACCAGGAACATGTTCATTTCGGAAAGAGTAAACATTGCTCTTTAGATCCTCAAATTGTTTTCATCTTTGATCTCTTTGATCATCTTGACAAAACAGCCTATGTTGTTGACGCTCAAGAGGTGGAGCCCCTCGATAAGATGATGGTTTTGAAGTACAAGCAGGTACATGTGCTTGTTTAAGCGTAATTGTAGCAGTCTCTACTTTAACCATTCTCCTTCCTAGGACAGATGGAATTACATGAGCTTTATCCATAGTCTTTTTATTAGAGTCTTCAATCTTCTGAGTGATCGAAGTAACAGCTCGATACCCTCCTATATATTTCATAGGTATCAATGGCGTGCGTAATTTATTACACATATTTTCCTTAAAAATTAGAAACAACAATTCTGGAGGGATTGCTAATATCATGGAAAATGTTAATCGCATCCAGCGAGCAATGAAATCTGAAACCCTTTAATTCTCCCTCTTCTTACAATTTATAAGATAAAAAACTGTTGTATTTGGAAAAGATGAGCTGAATTGATGAAGGAATTGTTGATGAAGATCCTCCCACCTAGTAATTGACCGGGACTGCAACCTTGTATATCAGACAAAGGCAGGCCCTTGTAATGACTGTAAAAAACACCTGAGCTTAACTGATTCTTGTTTCTGAGGGGTTCCCATCATAGGATCTCAACGAGAAACAAAATGTGTTATGTTTTTCTCTGGATATCCCGAACCATTAAAGATTGGGATAGTGGTACTTGAAAAATTTGAGGGGGGAGGAATTACATCTACCCATTCTTGGTAAGATCTCTTCTATGGTTGATCCAGTGCATGATTTCCTTCCATAGCTTCCATCCAAGCTATTAATGACTCAATGGTAGTCATTATTTTTTGAGAAACATCTAGTTGAGCTTGGACCTGTGTGGGTGTAATCACATGAGCTTCGACAGGTGTGGCTACCAGGACTGCCACTAATGGTAGTATTGCTGGTTGTTGTTGCATATAACCAATAGGATTAGACCTGTGAGGGTATAATGGTAATATAGTATACTCTTGATCCACTTCAGTAGCCATAAAAAATTCCCCTGGATGACTGACTCCACCACTCTTAGGAGGGAGACTACATTGATGTAGTTATGCATTCAACCTCCTTAATTACTTCATCTCTTCTTCATGTAATGCGAATATTTTCTTTTGTGAGAGTGATTTCCCTTTTCCAGAGGAAGTTTATGTATCCTGATTATTCCCTTTCCCTTTATTGGACGCCTTTTAGAGAGGGGGAAGTTAGTAATTTGAAGGAATACCCATATTCTGTGTCGGCCTTTGATTTCTTGTACGCACACCTTCTTCATTTGTGTCTGTGTGAACAACTTCTTGTGTAGGAACCTCTTCCTCTGATCTCTCTGAGGGAGCCTCATCTGGGGGATTAGAAACAATGGAATTGATGATATTAATTTATGCATAACTCATTACATCTCTTCTATTAGCATTTCTGCGATATTTTTTTCTTCCATGTCCTTGTTGAGACACAGCCTTTTGCTGATTTTATCCCTCAGGAACTTCTTAACAAACCGTAATTTGGAGGGAATATCTTGATAATTTGGATATTTTTTCCTCTTAGGGATTCCTCACTAATCAAGAGATGACTGAATTTATCTGAGGAAGAGATTAAGGATTTGATAAAGTCCCCAGTCCGATGAACTGGGGTTGTTCCTGCTGTTCCTGCTCAACTCCTCAAATCCTATTTGTTGATTCCAAGGGATGGGTTAAAAGAGTCCCCAGTCTGGCATGCTGGGGTGGTTCTTGAGTTGATATATCTGAGGCCTTTTTAAAATATCTCCGGATATTTCGGAATTTTGTCCAGAAATTGGCAGGATGCATTAACCTGCATCCACTATTATCACCCGGCTCAAAAGACCATTCGATGATTTGTGACACTTCTGTCACATGATGACGTGCTCACTCTAAAAAAGAAACATGTTCAATATTCTCATTGGCCTGATGCAAGATTAATTCGACAACTTTTTCCCTATATTTCTAATTCTAGGAAGAACTAGTTGAGGAATGTTCTTGAGCGGGCCATTGATTACAAACAAAGCCAATTGGTTGGGGCCGACCTTGGGAAATAACATTGCATGAGACCATTTTCAGTAGGCTTGGTTGTATGGATAGTACATTGAAATGTAGTTCTCCATGGACATCCCATCCCTTGATATGATTACCAGATGGGGCATTGGAAATTAACTGGTTCAATCTTCTTAGTGCGCCAAGGCATGAACGCTGAAGGGCTCTCTGTTGCTTTTCAGCCTTCAGATATTGAGAAACTGAGAGAGAAGCCAAATCAATTTGGCACTGTAACCCTTCTATTATCTTTACATGATTTTCATATTCATCATAATATAATATTTTCTTTTTTTCAACTGAAAATGAGTTTTCAATATGTTGATATGAATATCATGAATTCCATATTTCGTCAATATCTCTTGAATGTCATACTGAGAGTCGACCAAAGGCCAAAACATAACTAGCACTTCACCTTTAGCCAATTGTTTTCTCATATTTAGTACATCATCCTTATCATTTGATGAAGATTATTATACCTTTTTAGACAAAAGATAGTGCTTTTTTATGCTTAATCAGATTCAACAAGATCAGTAGAGAATTCACTTATCAAACTAGAAGTTTCATGACTCAGGGGTGGTTCGGAGAATGACTTACACCCTGGGCTCTATTCTGATTGAGAAAGTATTTCACCTACTATTGTTAATGAATCAGATATTACTAGCTTCACATTTCCATGTTCCTCATGATAAGAAGGCTTTCTCTTCACTACATTGTCCGTTTGGGCATTTTCCATGCAATGTGAATTAATAATGCAGATAAGACTTTCGAAGAAAAATTCATCATCATGGGGAGGACCACCATGGTGGGTTACAACAAAAGATGAAACATTTTTCTCTTTAGTCTTCTAGCCACGTAGACGGTTATCGTGACTCTCATCTGAAGATGATACTTCATGATTGACCGAACTCTCATGAATCAAGCCTTCATGAGGAATTGTCTAATGACGAACTTTAGAATTAATGTCCTAACTATTGGGAACTGAGAGAGTAGAATCTTGAGTTAGGGCAGATAACAATTTGAGTGCATCAATAACTCCAGCATCGAGTAAGGATTTATTATAGATTGGCTCTTGATTTCTTGAACGTTATGGATGGGTATTTTTATTAGACTCCTTCTTACTCACTTTGAGAACCACTTGTTGATGAATGTGGTGATTATGGGTAGGTTTATGTGCTTGATCAGGAGAAAGGCTCGGGTTAGGCTGATTATCTCCACTAAAATCAGGTGTGTGTGCCTTACATGGTTGTCTGTATGATATAGGGGAGTATTCCCCCACAACCCTCTTGGACTGGAACAGAGGTGTGTATCTGTTCCAGAGTGAACTATTGAAGTGTCACTCCACTGGTAGGGATATATTTTCATTTCTTTCCTCGTGATGCTGCTGAAGCTGTTATATTATCCCGGAAGGCATCCAGAATATGAGCTGGGATTTTCTTCTGCTCTTTCACCATTGACAGAATATTCTTGGTAAATTCAGCTAATAGAATGATAATATACATCCATTTCATGCTTGGAGTAGGTGTATGTTCCTGCTCCTCTCCTCCTTTTTCTATCAGTGAAATCTGACTGTACTCATGTGTGGGGGCAAAGAGTTGAGTATGCCTCTTGTTTGTCATTGCGGCATTCCAATTGACATCTTCATGTGCTACCAAACGAGACTGTTGGTAGGGTTGATCAATACTGGAAGGTGTTTGTGCCTGGTGATTGCACTCCGCCGAGCATGGTAGATGAACTTCCTTCAATACTGGCAGACGATACTACTGGAAGGATTGATGAGTGTAAGCAAGTGTATGTGCCTATTTACTAATTGTCACCACATTGGCTTGGTGGGCTTCATTGTATATAGTCAGACGAGTCTACTGACTAACTAATGATTTATAAATAGGTGTATGTTCCTATCTATAGTACTCTTCCCAAATTTCCTAGTGGGAATGGTGTGTTGCTACAGGACGAGTCTACTGAACATCGGAATTAAAACGGATGGGTTTGTATGCTCGATCGTTGCTTTCAACCATGTTAGGTGGGTGTACTTCTCTGGAAATGGAAGAGATAAGAACCTGCTCAATTTTGCCCGGTCATCACCTCTGGTGGATCGTCTTGCCTGCTTCTGTTCGAGGAACCTGAACTGAACGCCTGGAGACAACACCCTCATCATGTTGAGGGCGCACCGTCGTACGAGTATGGCTGTAATTTTTGGTGGGAGACCTCGGGAAGGTATTTTGATTCATTTAATTAAGGACTTGAGTGACCTTTTAATTCAACTCCTCAGAATATGGGAGGTAATGGTTGTTGTGGTCTGGGGATAATGACCTGAAACGGTTGGAGACGGTGGTTAGCACCACCTGCTTCTTGATCGCTGGTCGTTGCTGTCCGGATGACCAGAGTGAATTATTGACATGTAGGGATTGTCAAGTGGCCTCCATAAACATAATAGTACCATTTTTATGAAATTCCTTAACCAGTGCATTTGATACCCAACATTTAAGACATAGTTTATGGGATGTCATTCTCAGAGCAGATGATGATCCTGCCGGAGTAGCAGCAGAGGCATTCACAGCAAAGGTATTCACAGGAGTGAACATTAGAAAATCCATTTCTATAATGCAGAAGATCTTGTAAAATAGATTCTATTGGATATAATTTATATAATCAAGATAATCTCGGCCACTACATCTTTTGGATGAGAAAATATGTTATTGATTGTTCTTTTGGGCCTCTCATTGATTTTATATAGAGGCCTAACAAAATATGTAAAATATCATTTTAACTTGGTTAAGGATTCACGTCGGGTTCACCATTTTTTGTTTAGTTTGAAAATGGAAATGACCTTGTTTTTTTAAGGTTCAAACATTCCAAGTGGATTCTAATGGGTTTGTTCATAGAACGGGAAACATCCAATGATTCCATATCCATTTGGACCTACATTCCAAAGGTAGGCTCTCCTTTGTTATGAACTGATGAGGCTTAAGAATTTTCATTGGTCGACAGGATGGGTGGTCGGACTCATCACTCCTTTTTTATGGGAATTATTTTCTACTCCGGGACACTCTTTATAGATTTATGTTATGCTCGTGAATCCTTATTACGATACCGAGTATAAAAATGATCTTTACTTTAGATCGGACAATCAATAATTAGTATGAACGAGTTTTAGAGAATCCTTTATATGTATTCGAGGTTCTTCATCGATATATAATCATCTATATTTGTTAGAGATTCTTGGTCAATTTTATCCTTCGACCCATTATATAGAAATATCTTGGTCATTATGATAACCATACTGGTTTTAAATCCACTCAGAGGGGCACTTGATGTTTATTGTCATTCATAAGGACATAGATTACATCAGAGTTGGGATCGTACCCGCAGATGGGATACCTATGTATCCTTTTTTTTAAAAGGAATCAGAACCCATGTAGTATGAGTAAAGAGGTATGAGGTTTATTCATGATTGAAGGCTCAAATAAAGATGTCATAATTACTTTTACACTCTAAGATCATGTGATTCATGCTCGTAGTGAGAAACAAGAGGTATTGGTAAAACCAGAAAATTGTTCCATGAAAGATAAAATTATAAAAAATGATGTGGGGATTATGTATGTATGACTTCCCTGAGTGATGGAGATTAGGATTTACTTCAGGGAAGAACCCTGGGAACTAGGTCTATAATGGTATATGTGCTTTATGATGATTTGGATACTTTACATAGGAATTAATCCTAAGAAGGATGCCCAAATTATAGATGACTTATGATTGGGTTTTACTCCTAGGAAGGAAGCCCAAATCAATATTAAATTAAGACTGGTTAAGAGATATTATGACTGGGTCTTACTCCTAAAAAGGAGACCCATGTTAAAGGGAATTATAAATGGGTCTTACTCCTAAAAAGGAATCCCATGTTAATGGAATTTGTATTTTGGGAACATGGGGATTACTCCTAAAGATGATGCCCATATTAAAAGAATTATGGTTTTGGCTTACTTCTAAAGAAGATCCCCAGAATTAAGGGAACTTGATGACTGGGGATTACTTCTGAAGTGGAGGCCCAGGTTAGGGTACTTGGGGCTTATTCCTAAAGAGAATTCCAAAATTTGAGATTTTGAGATTAGGACTTACTTTTGAGAAGGAGGCCCAGGATAAAGGGAATTATGACTGGGGATTACTCCAGAAAAGGAAGCTCAGGATAAGGGAATTTGGATTTTGGTAACTTGGGGCTTACGCCTAAGAAGGATTCCCATATTAAAGGAATTATGGTTAGGTCTTACTCCTAAAAAGGATGCCCAAAGTTAAAGGGAACTTGAAGACTGGGGATTAATCTTGAAAAGGTGGCCCAGGTTAGGGGACTTGGGGCTCACTCCTAAGGAAGATTCCCAAATTTGGGATTTTTGAGATTGGGACTTACTCTTGAGAAAGAGGCCCATATTAAATATCCTCTCATATTTAATGGATGAGGTTTAATGAATGACATCTCTATCCTTAGTGACATAATGATATGTAAATCACTAGGTTTTGGAATATGTTCCACAGAATTCCTTTCAGATAAGGAAACCAACAAAGGAACCATGCCATAAATGGTTTTGAAGAGGGTTATAAAGGCTATATTTTGAAGAGGAGAGGTGGATTTGGAGAAAGCAAGTGAGTAGGTAGGAGGGGAACCCAAAAAGAGAGAGGCACACAAGTCCTGCGTGGGCACATGTCCTAGTCGCGCATGTATACTAGCGCGACACATTAGTAATTGCGCGACAGTTAACCCTTATGGTAATACTTGGGAGAGAATTGGATCAAGTCCTTAGTATTATCCCTAAAGGCTTTCAACAGAGTGGTGCGTAAGTTTTACCGATGGGATAAGGTGGAATGCATGTGTGGGCATTTCCCTTAAGGGCTGGACACTTTTGCGTGCATGTGTTGATGAGTTTCAACATTTAGGACTTGTTTCCTCTGTTTAGAGCTTCCATTCTAGGTATGAAATTACATTAGAAGTGTTCAGAAGTCTTCCAGAAGAGACTAGGGCTTCGGGAGCTCGAATTTGAGTTTTTTAATTTTTCCATCATCAAAATGGGGGGCCCAAAGGGGGTATTTATAGTCCAGGGAAGACCATGGCTGAGAATAAAAGAGGTCACACACGTCACCTGCGCAACCACTATGTGGCGTGCAATTATACTTGCGCAACCATATTGAAATTTATGCAACCCATTTGGGATGAAAACCTTTTTCATACCTTTGTCTATTTTTTTGATGTTTATTCAAAGGCTGAATCACTTTGGACTAAGGTATTTCCCTTTTTCAGTTGTTAGACTCTGTGAAGGAAAGGAGCATTAACACATATGAATATTTATTTCCATTTTAATAAAACTATTTTCTAAATTAAATTTATAAATTAATGATTATGTAAAAAATTTACAACATATTATATTTTATATCTTATTTATACATGAATAATACAATAGTGTTATTCTATTATTTCAAAATACTATATTATTTGGTATGATTATTTAGAGATGTTTTCATATTATGTGGTCCATATAATGTTTCAAGATCTATAATGATTTTTTATTTGTATTTCTCTTAGAAACCACATCACTTCAAATTTCTAAGTAATGTACATTTTAAATAATAATGTTTTATAGTTCATAAGACACATATATGAATGGATTTTGGTATATAAAACATGTGTTGAAAATTATATAGTCATCCAATGCGATGGAAAATATCTAAAATAGAATGAAAAAATTATGGTGGAAGTGAATGTTATTTCTTATCCACTGTGTTATGGTAGTTTGTAACTCAACCACTACACATTATTTAATGAGAGGTATGAATATGATTAATCTTCCACTATGTTGTATTTCCAATGAATATGTTTGTCCCATATTCATATTTTTTTTATTAAACCCTTTTTTTATATATCATTTGTTAAATTATTATAATATCATGATTTAAAATTTTATGATCCATTTTTATTTGAAAATTGTCATCTAATTTTATTCTCATATACATTGAATATGTTCTCATACACAAATTATTATCTAACGATCACATATGATCTAATATTATTAATTCAATTGACTACCCTTACTGTGAATTCTTATCATCCTCCCTCATATTAAAATTCCCTCAGTAATGATGAAGACAATTTTATTTAATTTTTATAAAGGGTATTATATATGATGACTTTTTGGAGATATTTTTTATAATTTATAAACTCTTCAATAAATCATTAATCATCATTAAAAATAAACCTTTGGGTATTTTTTTCTTATTAATTATTATATTAATTTAATATTTATCTAATGTGATGGGATATTCATGTATTTGTTTTTGTGTTTCATCAGTTTTTCAGTGATATTTATTTCGTGAATGGGAGATGGGATTAACCATGGACTCTGGATAACATTTCCATTATGACTAAATATTAATATATTAGTCATATTAGGGCCAAATATGATATTATTCATTCTATTTTAATAATATATACAAGATATAAGATTATTTCTAACAATTTTGTATATTTTTTGTCTGCAACTAACTAACATATGCATAAGGTATGTCCACGAAACTAGGGATGGGACTGTTTTATTGGATTTTTTATGGTTTTGGTACTTATCCTTATATAATTCGATTTGATTATGAATTGATAAATTTTGAGGACTATCTTCATAGCGGAGTATCAGCGGGTGTGTGTAAATGAATCATATTTGAAATGTTGGATTTGAATAATTTTTCTCTGTAGTCATTGGTTAAGCTTCCAATTAAATATTTTTCTGTTATATAATTTGTTATTATCATCAAATACATTATTTCATATTATAGATTTATTTTTCCATGTTATGAAATAAAATCAACCATTTTTCCATGTGTTCATAGTAATTGAATATATAGATTTTTATATGTTCAAATTTAAATTAATTGGAAATAGTATATAATAATTTTCATTCGACCATAATTTAGGGATGATTTTCCCTTTACCAAAAATAAAATAATGGCACTCGATTTTTTAAAAATTAATGAGGGACATATATATAATAGATATTTACCTAGACATCGGGTAGATGAGGCTAGATTGGGTTCTCATGTTGTTAGGATTTTTTTTATATCTGTTATGTATATCCCAAAATAACCCAATTAGGGACATATTACTTAAGAGACAGTTCAATTCAAATGAAGATATGTCAGATAATCTATATAAATCATATCTAATAACATAATTCAAAATCATACAATAATATAATCGTAGGTTAGTAATGAATAATCTTCAATATAATTTTATACATATAATGTAAAACTATAGATACATTTTCAATGATCAATATAAGAAGATTAATGATTTATATTGGAGAATAAAAATATATATAATATAATCAATTTAAAACTTTGAATATTGTAAGGGTGAAATTTTAAATAAATGAATAATTCACATAATTAATAATGATTTAAATAATTTGGAAATTTCATTAATATAATATTGATATATTCACTTTTTAATACTTAAATTTATTAGGGAAATATGCAGTCATCAATATAACACACATTACATTCATTTTAGATTGGATCATTTTTATTTTATTCAATATATGACATTTAATTTTATATATTTAATGATAAACAAAATTTTTTTTTCTTTAGTAATTAAAAAATATATACATAAAAAATATAAAATTATTTTAACCATGATAAAAAAATATGAAAACTAATTTTGTAATTGACCAAATAAAATAAAAAATATGTCCATTGATTTAAACACAAAAAAATAATTATTTTTTTAACTATTTATATTTACATATTAAATCTGTTATATTTTTGCATAACTTTGTAATAGATAATATATTTAAAAATATAATTTATTACTAATATATAAATATTTTATTTCAGAATTACATGTTATTTATTCAATTTTAACAGTTATTTATCTGTTAACATTTAATATTATGAAATATTTTTTGACTAATTTTTCTTTAAAATATGAGTAATTAATTATAAATATTTAATAATAACTTAGTTATAATATATTCTATATTTTAATGCATTATATTAAAAAAATATCATTACAAAAAATATATATATTTCAATCATTTATTCATTATTTATTTATTTAAATATATTTTTCTTATCAAATTATATTTAACACTTCATATATAATAAAATAATATTATAGATATGCTTGCAGTGGTAAAACCATTTAAGTATTTGTAATCCTATTATATAAATTATTTTACTATATCTTGTTAAATAAAAAAAATTTCCAAAGGATATTCCACATAAGCTTTAATTAATAGACCCATACATATAAGGTAATTAATATGTAAGAGTAAAATAGGAAAAGTTGAACTGTTGTGTATTAGAAAAAAATGTATACATAAATATAAATATGATGGCCCATTCATTTGGAATATGTGTAACCTAAATTATATCAGATATCAAAATAAAAAATCAATGAATTAATTCATGTACATAAGATCTAATCATTCAGTAATAACCTATTATTTAAAATATCATAGACTAAATGACATATCAATGATAAATTCTGTTTTTGTATCAGTCCAAACTATAGATCCTTTCATAAACAATAATTAAAAACATGAAGTTTTCTATAATATGTTATAAATCAATTTGATATTGTGGTCTTAATTAATAATTGTCCTTTTATATGTAATGATATGTATCTATGATGATAACATTATATATAAAGATATCAAAAAACATCTACATCTTGATTTCATGAATATAATGAAATATATTTTTTTGATTCCATTTTTTTAGTTTTAATGGATATAAAATTACTCATTATACTTATTAATAAAATATAAAACATATTTTCCAAAATAGAAAATTGAGAAACATTTGAATCACTATAATGGCAAATTACTAAATTATGTGGTATTCACTTATAATAGTTTTTATATCACTATTCACTCATTCTTTATGACAATCACTATTGTCGTAGTCAAATGAAATTCATCATTCAGTTGTCATGAATGGTTGAGAGGAATAACTCTTATTATGAGAAGTATTCATCCACAATTCATGATATATATATATGTTCCTCATAGGGAAATAGATAAGGGAGAATAGATGATCATGATGGATTTCTTCATCCATGATTTGAGGAATAATTCCTACGCTATTTCATATGGTGAAACTATCATTATAAATCATTTTATGACACTCCTCTAGTGAAAATTAATTTTCTCATATATTATATTGTGTCCATAAACGTTGCACTACCATTACATGAAATTGTTTCATTAATACACCAAACTACTAAATATCTCATCATATGAATCATCTAAATTTAATGATAGTATAACATGTAAGACACTAAAATGATGAAAAATATAATTTATATACTAATAGAAATGGATATTGGTTTAGATAATAAATTATTATTACACTACTAATACTCTATATGACTTCATATTTCATTATAATTTGATTAGATAAGACAATTAAATGAGATCTATATTCCATTCCTCACGATTTACCTAATCATCATCTATAATATTTCCATAACAATATATATATATATATATATTGTTGAACATCTCATTAATTTATCTATTTTAATCCTTTAGATAAGAAAATATATATGATTTAAATTATAGATTGATGTGGTAGATTAACCCCACAAAATATTGGAAAAATATATATATGATCATTTTGGATAAATTATACAGGGATAGATTATTAGTTATGTCATATACAATGACCAGTCACCAGAATGTAATTCCATAGACACAGAATGTTAAATTAAACCCCATTTTCACCTAAAATTTTGGTTCAATCCCTATCATCCAAATATTATATATGTTTCTCACAAGTATTACTTTATCCATCTAAATATATTACACATATTTTTTCACATTTTCTATTTGATTCCATTTTTTAGTGCTCTATGACACTTTGTCACGTAATGAACCTAAGTGTCTTTAGAATTTATATCACAATTGTATAAATGAAATATAATATATATTCATTAAAACCCCACATGATTTTTGGTTTTGGAGGTGGTGTGTATTTAATATTAAAATTTAACTATTCTATGTAATCAATAATGATCTTCCATTACTTAATCATGAAAATTATTAAACTATTAAAATTATTACAACATTTTATTTTTATTTGAGTTCATCAAGATAATTAATTAACATAATTCTCAATGATTATAATGAATTTCTATATTAATAGTGATAAATTGAATAAATTTTGAATTATCATGCGTTTATGAAACCTACCCATGTGAGGAAATGAAATTATATCATTATAGAATATTCATAAAAAATAATATGTACTACCACTCAAAGGGAACTACATTAGGATTATTCCAAGATATAATATCAAAATATAAAACATTCTATAACAATAATATTTTCAATTTTATTATAATATTATTCCTAGAAAACAAACAATATAGATGTTATGAAACCACCAATTCCAACTTTTAATCATCAGTTTCATAGTAGATTATGGATTTGAATGGGAAAATAGTAAATCAACACAATATCATATGCTTAATAAAATTATTACTTTCCATTCTTTTGATTAATATGTAATTATACATACAAATAGGATCATCACTAGAATTTCTCAAATAATTTCATCAACATTACAATTCATTTCTATCATCATGTGGAAATTGAGTGAAATATATTGGGTACTCCAATATAATAACCATACATAAATAACATAATGGGATTATTGGAGTATAAAATATACATATTCAAAATTTATATTAGAAAAAAATATTCTATGTTAACTAATTCACATTTATATATGAATGTTATGATGATTTTATTTTGGATTCATTTTATCATATTGTGAGTGATATTGATGTTATACAAATATATAAAATTTGAAATAACGTCTACATAGAGGAATGTGATTATCAGAATAACATCAAAAAAATATTTATAAAAAATTCATTGAGAAGGAATGTGAACATGAATTATGATAGATGATTAATGAAAATAATTTTTCCAATCAATGATCTATTTCATAATAAATTTTTATTAGTTAATGAAAAAATAAATTATCTCTACAATCTATATCCAAAAAATCCGAAATTATTTAGGGAAACCATATAATGAAAAATATAATTACCTATCAGAAGATGAACATGATATGATGAGGTGACTTTATACTAAATTTCAATGGGAAAACATTCAAAATAAGGGAAATTCCACTGAAATTGAAAAAACAATTCCTCCAAAAAATTACCTTTAAAATAATGCTACATCTTGATTAATTAGTATAGTGTTTAACAATCCAACCTACCCAATGCCTAGAAAACTAGTTTACCAACACCTATGGCCTTTAACTACAATGAATTACTTCCATTATGTAGAAACCACATATATGTAAATCATTTTACACAGCGATAGCATGAACCACATTTCAATATCACTCGTTTTCAATTTGAATGTTTCATTATCATCACAGTGAACCGACTGTAGCTCAAACATATGTGTCACCTCCCCTAGAACTGAAATCATTATCAAATGATTTGGTATATGAATGTATTCCATGGGGATTAATAATTTACAGATTTTATGGAAGAAGAATATAATTATATAATTGATGGACTTCAATCATTAAATGAATAACTTTGTCAATCAAAAATTAGTTATAGTCAATTGAACGATTATCCTGAAGTATCTCCACTTAGTCATTTCAAATAAATTAAGTCTCATCATTGGATCACAGTAGTATTACTGGTAATTAAAACTAATATACTTCTCAAAAACCATTATTATGATAATCATTTATGATATTAAACTACCAACCATATAGTATTATCTCTAATTGGGTGAATTGTTTATATTAGAACATTTATCCTGTCTTATCCATGACAATGAAGGTAAAGTTACAAAAACTCATAAATTATAAAACACATAAGAATTTTATTACCTTATTATTCATTAATGAGTTAAATTGTTTAACTTATTCAACATATATTAATCTTTTAAACTTTTTTGATGGATCTTTATATCGAAAATATCAATGATGAGTTGTAGATATATATAAACCCATTGTATTACTGCCATTATATCTATAATACTAAAAATATTAAATTATTCTTATAATACATTATTCAATATTCCAAATAAACAAAATAGTTAATTCTATTGAAATAAAGGATTGAATTTTAGGATGAAGATATGAAAAATTTCTTTCTCAAATAATAATTTATGACACATCCAACTAATTAGCCTACTTAGTAAAATTTATTTTATTTCCATGTAATACAATTGTTGGAGAAATTCCCCTATAAGGATGAAAATAATGAGAATAAATATCTAATTTTGGAAAACCATTTGAAAAAGGTTTAACTATTCTATGAACAACATATGTTCTTATTTTTTTCACATTAATAAGGAAATAATATGATAAATTTTTATAGATCAACATGTAAAATGGTGTGGTGTTGAATGATTTCCTTGTTGTTTTAATCAATCACCATATATTGGATATTAACATTAAAAAAAATATTTATTCTATGATATTTATTATTAATATTGTGACTATTCTCATGTAATTTAGGGTAAACCATCATTTACATGTTAGGTGTCGCTACCACTCCCCAATATATAGAAGGAGACTATAAGGAATTAATAAATATTAATACAAGGAATATAATTAGAGAATGGGAATGACATTGGTCATGTAAGTTTATGAAATCATAATGGAATGATTGGATCATGTGTCCTCACCCAAATTAGAAATGCAATAATATAAGAGATATCTTAATCATCTGAGAATTCAATTTTTTTAATTAATCCCTATAAAATAATAAAAATGAAGGGTATCACATATAGTAACATACATTGGTCCTAAATATTCTAGATTTCATTCATCCATCACTAGAAGGATAAGATACACCTTTGAAAATTGATCCCTGATTTAATTAAGATTCCCAATAATTCATATTTAATGTCATCTATATGAAATAGAAATTATTTTATGTGGACATAAATGAACCAATTTTTAGGAAAAATAATTTAGAAAGATGATTTAGAGTATTAAGAATGAAATATTATCATAAACACCTATGGATTGATAATATGTCAATAGATAACAAAAGTATACTAGAGAAATGTGGATAGGAACTCCATGGTGCACAATGAGAACATCGATCTGATCATTATTCATTAAGTTATAGTTTGGGAATAATTATTTTTGATGAATTAATTTTATAAAAACAATTCTATTGGTAACAAACAAGTTTAAGTGGTTCAAATAATCCCAACCTATATTAAGAAATGATATCATCGTTGTTCAAATAATTGTAGTGATTATATCTAACTATAACATCCTAGCATAGATCAACCTATCCAGAAACAAAATTGGACCACCACAAGACATAAATGATCCCCTTCCAATGAAAATCATTTCCAACCAGTATTAGTGTTATATAGAGATAATATTAGCACCATATACCCTCGGTATCAGATTCCACAATCATAGGTTTAATTTACCATCAACAAACTCAAAATATTGTTCTCTATAAAATTGTAAAAAATCATAACACGATATATAAAATATAAGATTGAATCAACTATAATCATAAACAACCACTATCAGTATAGTAATGATGTGGAAATGATGTTTAAATTAAATCAAATGGTTCTCAATGTAAACTAATTCATTCCATTTTAGGACCTCTAAATCCATTCAAAGTACTTCATCATGATCATATAATACCACATGTAACCTTTTTCAAAAAAAAGTAACAAGTGAGGGAAAATTTTTAAATAATGTGATATGGTGGACCAATAATGGTGTTACAAAAAACTATATATGGAAAAACATGACCTTTTACACAATAATTATTCCCTGATATGTACATGTTAAATGATTGGTTGATAATAATATATAAACTAGAGGAAAAATATGAAACAATATTGAACATTATTTTTGATAAATCATCCAACAATAAATATATTTTATATTTTAAGGGATTAATTTATAATTTCATGAAGACCATTAGAAACCATGAAAATACAAGGGTCAAAACACATTGTATTTTCATCCATATCATCATGACTCTTGGGATCCATCCCAAACTAGTACAAACATCGGGGCTCCAAATAAATGGAAGATCCATCAAATAGCTGTTCTTCAAAAAAATCTCTTATAATATAGTAACTATAAACTCATTATATCCAAAAAATATGTCCCACTATAGATACATTTTAGCCTATTACCCTCATTACACGAGGGTCCAATACCACATTTTTTAAAACATTTGAGCTCGAAATAAATTTTATCTCCAACACATATCATTAAATCTATTTCAGAACGAATGTATCACTAACAAGAAATATATATAATCTCAACGATATATGAATCTATAAATCCATTTCACCAGTAAACATATAACACCTGCACTGGTGGAGTATTCCATAAAAAACTACTACCACCTATGGGAGGAAAGAATGTCCTCTCCAAATATACCACTAAGAGGGTATCATATATAACACCTCCATAGGGACTCCACCTCTAG
Source organism: Viscum album (assembly GCA_963277665.1). Classification (NCBI taxonomy): domain Eukaryota; kingdom Viridiplantae; phylum Streptophyta; class Magnoliopsida; order Santalales; family Viscaceae; genus Viscum; species Viscum album. The sequence goes on along the minus strand of OY728137.1, from coordinate 1,613,840,027 downwards.
TCCCTCATATCCCAATCTGTAGTATCTATTTTCAAAATCCCCCATTACCCCACAAGATGAATTCATTCCTGTTGGTGTCATCAATATGATATTGGAATCCTCACTAAACATCCATGACACATATAAAATATGTCTATATAATGTATTCTTTATGTCTCATGACCCTTCTACCTCATATGTGTGTGGAATGAAAGAATAATATTACATGTTGGTTTTAAAAAAATTCTTTTTTTATTTCCCCATGGATGGTCCACAAACATGAAAATACAATGTTACATGTGGTAAAATCCTCATGGTTTTTGTAAAATTGGATGAGATATTATTATTTATTCAAAGATCATCTAAAGAACCCCAAAAATTGGATTAATTAATAATCATTATAATGTCCACATAATTGAGTCCCATTATATCAATAATAAAAAGTTCCATATATGTGTCATGATCCTCAGTGCACTGTAGGATAAATCTCATCTGGTCAAGCTTCTCTGCTTATCTGGCCTAGGTACGAGTATTAATCTCATAGGGCCCACATGTTGTAGTCAATATGGTCATTTCATGAAATAAATTCCATTACTCAATTGGTGATCATGGATTCATACATACTGTCTTCTAATAATATTTATTCCCTATCACTACACACATGATTCGTGATGTATTATTGAATCACTTTGTTCTCAGCCTCACCCTTTGGATGAAATTTTATCAATCTAGTGCACTAGGAAAAATATTCCATATGAAAATTGAAACAATAAACCATGGTGTTTTCTATCCAAAAATAAAAACTAAATTTATCATTTGAAATTAATTTAAATTAAATAAATCATAATATTAAAAAAGCAACCACCTAATGTCGATATCTCTCATGATGCATTACACCAAAAAAATCCATAATGAAATAGGGAATGTATTCTATTCCTTCGACCATGGAATAAAGTCATATTATTTTTATAGGATTCAGTTTAGAATTTATAACTTGAAACCTTAAATCCCATAAAATAATGACTAAGATTTTTCAGTCCCAACTGATCACCTCCAGGCCACTAGATGTAGTAAATAATTAAATACAAAAAATATTGAATGATAATAGAATTTATTATAAATTTAGAATGTTACAATAATAATTTCATAAATTTTAAAAGCTCCCTATATGGCCATATTGCATTGGGTCCACGACTAATAACTATTAGGATGTCCACAAAGAAACCATATTATCAAATAATGGTATATTGTAAATAAAAAAACAAATTCAAATAAAATATCATGTTAATATCAATGAAAAATTATAAAAATTCAAAACTAATTCATACCATAATAAATAAATGAATAAACCTCTTGCATATAGAATCTAAGGATATCCTCTTCTTAGGATGAGTGAAATCACTATTTTAATCCAATAATTTCAAAATACTTAAGTGTAATCTTTATAGAAACTATATCATGATAAAACAAATTATTAAAGTTAGTGGAGTAAGGGGTGAGAGGTGGATTATATAAGATTGGATAAACCATTATTCATATAAAATACTCTTATAATACCAATATGTAATACATGAAACTATAGGTACATGGGATATGATATTGGCTAGTTATAGAAAAAAATAGAAGAGAATAAGGGGGACCCTCTGAAAGGATTTGGTTGGTAATTTATAATATTACCACCTTCTTCCAAATATAATCTTGTATGTGAGCCTGGTAGGGGAATAAGGCCACATCCCATGACATGAGAAGGCCATTGGTTATAGAATGTAGCCTAAGGGAACCTGGATTCATGTAGTACTCTCTAAAATATTAGGATACATTCATATCCTTTTTCACTATATAAAAAACCTCATAATCGTTGGGGAAAACCATTGAATTGATATCTAAAAATATGATAATAATATGACCAATGATATAATTTTAACATTAAAATTTCCCCAATATTAGAATGTTCCCATAAATGAAATGTAATTATAAAATCCCTACCATAATTCATTTCATTACTGGAATGTGCCAGTTTTCATCCACGCTCATCGCCTGAAAAATGAAAATAACTAGTTCCCATTTAACCATTTAAGTCATACCCTTTAAGGAAAATAAAACATATATAAAATATTATTTACATTATGGAATAAAATTACCAAATTATTATATTTCACTCTAATTATTTATCACAAAACATCAATACTATACTTATGGCACCCATCTTTCTTGAGGAACACACATTTGATCAGTACGTTTTCCATTAAACCTATGTTGATCACCACAAAATAACATTAACAATAAATATCGTTTCCAAATCATGAAACACATTCAATTAATATTTTTCTACAAAAACCATATTATTAAATTCTAAAATCATACGTGACAAGGTTCCCTATTCGCGGGCCAAAACTCCAAATAGAAACACAAGAAAAAAAGATATTACCAATCCTTATTCTCAATATTCAAATAATTTATTATTATATGGAATATCTTAATAACTATTCCATCCATTTCATATTTTCCATGAAATTCAGGATGAAAATCTAAAATTATATTTTTCATATCCTTTATGATTTATATTACGTGGCTCAAATTGTTCACATAATACATTATAAAGAAACATTAGATATTCATCCTTTGTTTGACTAATATAATAATAACCATTCTCTAATAGTGGCATGATAACAATTTACCTACTCATGATGTCATATATCATAGATGAACATCCAGGATCATCCAAAAACCTTAAACAAAGTCACAACATGAATTATATTGTTACTCCAATTATGAATTAAAAATCCAGTATTGTAGAATTCATTATCTTAATGTTATCACTGGTGTAATCCAGATATGATCTTTATTTTATCCATCCAACCTCCATTATAATCCCAACGAAAATTATCAATAGCCACCTGACATCACATAATTATACAACTCTTATATTCCTCTGAGAAGCTATTAAAATTCACTCTCTTAGCTCATTAGTCTCTAAAATGGATGAATGGTCGTTTGATGATAATGATCGTCATAAAATCAAGACCCCACACAGATGGGTGTTTTTTCATCCATGAAATAAATTAAACAAAATAATATATGATCACAATTTTAATTAAAATTTAATGATTAATTATAAATCATCACATTCTATGTTAAATCAATGTCCAAAAATAGTTATTAGTAATTGTTGAACAACTCTTGTGTATGACCTAACATGAATCAAAATTTAACTCCTTTCACAATACCCTAGGATATGTATTATTCTACTTCTACTTAAACCCCACCGATGATATGTTTTAGAGAATCAAACTAAATTTATGAATCCTAAAAAATATATATTAATTTTTTGAAATTATCCAATGCTACATCAATATTTAAATAAATGGATGTGTGCCTCTTATTACATTATATTCTTACCCATGAAGTCAATCATTAATTTGTCCACCATGGTGTTTGTTGATCATCCATGCCACCACACAGGATTATATTTAGTTATTTAAACTATAACAGAGTTTAATTTCTCCCATAAAGTACCCTTTAATAACCCAATCCCATAGGGTTTGGTATGGTATACCTTACTAATGATATAACTTATTTCGTAACAGAACATACATCACATGTAACTAGTATCCAGTATATTGACATTATTCTATCATAGATGGCATTAAATTCCCTATCATCGATGATGGAACTAATTAATACCAAAAACCTCAAACATAATCACTACATTTATCTTAATTAAAACAATCATTATACATATTCATATAGCCCTATCAAAAAATATCATATCATCATCCGAAGAGTATTACATAAAAAATTCTAGTTTCATTCACCAATCCAACAGCATCCCAGACACTTGTAACCCAAATCTAGTATATAATTTATTAAATTATACTAAGATATAAGGAATCAAATCCATTATGACCAAATAGATTTGTAGTACAAGTAAACAATATACATACTTGATTCAAATGTAATATTTTAAAAATAGTTGCACAAAAAATTTATTATTATTATATCATTAATTGTCTATACTACCATTGAATATCATTCAAAGTAGAATTATTAGATTCCGTGTAAAGGAAACAATAAAATGGATCACTCAAATTATCATTAAGGGTTTTTAATAATTGATGTTTTAATAAATCAATATGTATAATCAAATTAAGATTCTATATAATTGAATATTCATACCATTTCAATAATTTGTATATCATGGATAGATAAGTAATAATAGGAAATGAATTGTAAATATTTGAAATGAAATAAAATTTAATCAAAAAATTATATTATCATAATTACATAAGGAAAAATAAATTTGAAGAGGTAAATATCATAGAGAAAAATGAAATTTAATAAATAGAAAAATAATTAATAGAATCCGAAGACAATTAAATTATAAAAATATCACAGATAACAATAACTAATTTAATAATTAATAAATTTCATGATTATTATCCATCACAATCACATGAATCATGATACGTCTACTATTAATACGTTTTACAATACTATTTAGAAACTATGTGTTCGTATATATCTAACACCCATTAAAAACACATTATATAACATATCCATCTTTTGAGAAAAAATGGTACATCAATGTGATATCTATAATGAGGCCTCATACTTATCTGTACATAAAAACCCTTCCTTGTATATTGAATAATCATTGGAATCATGAACTATATCACTTATGAAAAAATGTCGGTATCGAGTAACGAATATATATCAACTATATTTTCCACAATCAATCATAAAACAATAAAATTGATATTAAAAAATTATAAATGATATATTTTTATCGGTAAAATATATCCACTTTAATTAATATGGATATTTTTGTAAAATTTATTTTCCCACGATGATAAGAAAATAAATATTTCATGGGGAAACAAATGATTAAAAATAGTTATCGTGATAAGGAATATTAAACCCTTAATTTCTTAAAATAATAATATAAAATCTATTAAAATAATAAATATGGTATAGATAAAATATATTCCAAATATATTATATTTACAATTAATCTATGAATAATTGATGAATTGAAATACAGTATTAATGACATTAATACATTTTTAACAAAAATAATAGTTTCATGATAAAAATTGTTATTATAAAAATTTCAAAATATATTTTTGAAATAATATTGTTTGAAAACACAATTATTAAAATAAAATATATTATTTTAAAAATTTATTGGTCTACACAATGTAAATTTTTTTCATTCCCAATAGGTTTAAATAGTGATTATTCTCATATTTTCTATAAAATTCAAATAATCCTTGTTTGGAAACAGACATGATAGATCCATTTAGTTATATTTTAAAAAAAATTCTAATTTCCAAAAATTATAATTTAATAAATCATTTTGATATTGTAAAAAATATATTTTTTAAAATATTTTTTGAATACCTGAATTTGGATGATAAATGATTTTCGACTTGAGGGGTAAATAATGTATTTTTTTCTTATAAATACTTTGTCTATGATTTTATATATAATATAGTGTTATGTAATATTATTAAATGAAATTTTCATGAATAATAAAGTGATAAGATATTTAAATTTTTATATAATATAATGATAATATAAATATATTCAATGTAGTTTTCAGCCGAATTAATAAAGATTAAAAAGTGATTGTAAACCAAACCCTTACCAAAACCATAATGTTGATGTGGGAACTAATCATTGAACAAATAATTTGGATTAAAATTAAAAAAAAAATTAGTATAAGTAAGAAAAATGATATACTATAGTATTTATAAACATAATTTTACTATATAAAATATAATAAAATATTAATATAACCCAATGAGTAGAAAATTATATACAAACATATTTACCACTAGGTAATTTTCACATCAAATACCATTACAATGAATAATAAAATTTAAAAATAAATTTACTATGAATTATGAATTTTGGATGATATTATAAGATAAAGGGTTTGTATTTAGTCAATATGAATGAAATTATGTGCATAACATTACAATTTGCATAAATGAAGGGCGATTAAGATGAAGTCGCAAACATCACACTTTCGTTTGGTTGAACATTATCTAATATAATATTATTTTTTTGTAATTTTAATTAATTTATTAAAACCAAATTAATACTTCTTATTACATATATCATCCAATTAAAAAATTACATCTTAATTGTTAATAATTAAGTATTTTATAATCGTTTTCATGTGTTATTTTTATTGTATTAACATGCGTTTTTCATCATAAATGACCTGGTTAATAGTTATATGATAATGGTCTATCATATAATCAATTAAATTAATTATTTGAATATTATAGATCCTCACTTAATAATAATTTTATTATTATTTTGGCAGTTTTGAAACGGAATGGGAATGGTATTTTTTCCTGGAGATGGTAGGACATATGTACCCATGAGTAAAAAAATCATTCCATTAAATAGTGAGAGGGTGCGGAAGTTGGTGATATTCTATCTCTATATAATCAATATAATTTCACATATAGAAAAAATATGAATTAAATTTTTCATATTTACAATCTATGGAAATTGTGTGTGAAAAAAACAATTCACATCCCTTTGCGATGTGGAAGTCTATCAAACATATAAATGGTACTATAATAATTTAAATGTTTTTGAATATATGAAGGATTATGTGGTAATAAAATAAAATATGTTTTTAAATATCAAAATATAACATATTAATGTGTTAAATCAATCCTAATATCCTTTCATGATCGGTGCCGAAAAAAACTACATCGATACGCGAGTAGGTAGTTCATTATACACGTGATAGCCATTTTTATTTCACATTTGATGGAAAAGGATATGGATATAAATAATTACAATTCCATAATGAAATATTATTATATTTAATATACTATTTATATTTTATAATAGTGTTTTAATATTAATTTAAATTATTAGAATGTGGTCAAAAAAATGTCCATTTAAGAATATTACTTATTTGTTAGACCACATCCAATTATTTGTAGAAAAAATTATATAAATGATGCATTTATGATTAAAAAATGCATCTAGATTGTTGGGAGGATATTTATCTAATTATTTTGGATGTTATTGGCTGATCCAAATGGATATTTATTTTTGAAAAGGTGTGGAGAGTGGATATCCATTTATAGGTGTGGGACATGACATACATTTAGGATTAAAAATGTATGAAGGACCCCATAATTTTTAACACTACAAAAGCATCTAAAAGGGGTCATTGGCAACCCGAATATGTGATAAGGTCCAAATAAACCACAAAATTGGTTTTTATTGGATATATGGAATATTTTATCATTGTATATTTATTTATTCCAATGGTAAATAAAATTTAACATTAAATGTGGTAATTAATGTGTACTTACATTAATATTAATAAATATTTATATTTGAGATTAACATATAGAATAATATAAATAATTCAAATCAATTTACAATATACACATTAAAAAATTAAATTTATTTTAATTTATGTGTAAAATTAGTTATTATACCCACATGAATGATATAAAATATTATTTCTATATATAAAATTCTCAAAATTATTGCTGGTTTGAAAATAAAATTTAAATATTAAATAAATTCCATAGACCAAAATTATTTTATTTTAAATTTACATTAAATACATTTAATTTAATAATAATTTCAAATATATTATAATTTTTTATGAAAAGGGATTATTCAATAAAAAATAATATTTTTAATTATTTATAAGAAAATAATCAATTTTAGGAATATATGAAAAATTCACTAATAAATAATTTTAATATAATATTTTATGAAAGAAATATAATATGGGGAAAAAATATCTAAATATGGTAAAAAATAATTTTTAATTATGATCTTAAATTGATATTAAATCATCTTTTAAATAAATAAATTTTTTTGAAAAATAATTCTTTTTATTTTAATAGATTATTATTGTATATATAATCAAAAGTAAAAAAAATCATTCATTATTTAATTATTAATGTTAATAACCTAAAATTTAATGTCTCGGTTCTAATTTTAATCAATATTTTCATTAATATTGACTTGGGGATGTCTGGTGTGCATATATTGAATAGATAATATTTAAGTAAAAAGAAACATAATCTAATTTCTTTGGGTGGAAAGATATTTTATATGTGGTATTATTTTTAATATACACTCTCATACCCAACAATATAAATTTAAAATCTCAATGCTTCAAATTTTTTCACCATCTATAAATTGAAACCTGTAAATTTCAACTTGATCTCGATAATCTATTTTTTGAAATTTGGAAATACCACTATTGAAATAACCAAATCAAAAAAGGGTTAATAAAAATTACCCATTAAAAGATAAAAAATATTATAAGTCCATTTATAATAAAATAGAAATAGGATTCCATTTAGGAGATCATATATTTAAGGATAATATATATACATAGAAGAAAAGCATAATTATATTATAGAGTGATAGAGAATATTGATCACATGAATGTGAATTCATAATATAATGTTAAATATGTAAAAACCATAAATATTTTATGAATGTAAATTAAATTTTATTAATTATAAATTTATGTAATATGTATCAATAATTTTAATAACATTTTAAAAATTTTGGGGAATTCATTAACTATATATTGGTTATAGATTTATTTTTACTTGATATCATTATAATTAAAATTCATAATTTTATCGTTTTTTGTTATGTAATAAATTTCCTCTTGAACTCCTAATACAAAAAATGAATTTTAAAAAATTATTTTTCATATATGAAGATTTTAAATTTACATTTAACATGTCATAATTTAAATTATCATTTGATAAATTGTTCTCCCTATTTTGTTATAATTTTAAGAACCAATAATCTTATAATAAGTAACTAATCTATAAAAATCATCAGTGACATCACCAGTTCATCATTAATATGGATTATATATAATATGTATCATTAAAATAGAAAATTGACATGAACATCACATTGTCTATTTGTAGTCAGCAACCCATAATCATTATTCGGTTGAGGGTTCATGCCTTGTGGCCATTCATGAAGAGATGGGTATTTACACAGTATGTGAGTTGTCATTTTTATAACACAATATTAATGTAATTCCTATTACATTAACAATGCTTATCAAAGTGTAATTACTAAAATATCAATGATATGATAACACATAATGATTATTAGTATCTTTAGTCTTAAAACCATGAAACTGAAATTGTATCCTTCCTCATATAACATTATAATATACAAAAACAATAAGTTTTATTGTTATAAATATTTTCCAAAAATATTTTTAATCATGTTATTTTGACATGAATGAAATTTTAGATAGGAGTGTTTATAACCATGAATTAAAGATTAACTATAAAATAATAACTAATGATAGAATCCATAATTAATTAGTTAATAATGATAAAAATGTTCTTGAAATTTTACACGGTCTATATATTTTTCATGATACATAGATAAAAAATACTATGTTTTAAAAAATAAATATTTAATTTAACTTTTTTATCTTAATTGATAAATAAGTTATTTGATTTATTTCAAAAATTTTCCTTCCATGGTTTCGGGGTAAACCATTATAAATGGTTATTGACTCTAATAATTCTTACATTTCCAACATTTAGTATGATGAAATATAATTGGATTTGTATGTTGAAATAAATATCCTTGGATCGTAGAAATCACAATTTCTAAACAATTAATTTCATTATTATATTCTAAAAAACATGTTTTACATTTCTTCATTCCACTAAGAGACTTTCCAAGATTTCACATTACACATACGAGAAAAGGAGGAAATCAATTCTTCTTTACTTTATGGTCACTATTATTTGATATCTTAGTGAGTTCCTTGATTCTAGTTTTTGTTAGAGTGATAAATCATTACATTAAATGATATTATTCATATTTTTGTATTAATGATTAGGTTTATTCATGATATCATTCAATTGTGTCATGATCCCATTTAGTATACCCAAGGACTCAGCATTATCGATATTTTTATCTGTTGTGACAATTCCTATATATCCTAGGCATTGACTAATTCTAAAAAAAATATTTGAATGTTAATAATTAGAGTTTGAAAACCATATAATCATTTACCTTTTTTTCGAATCATGACATGTAATATTCAGTATATGAAAACATCGGATTAACTTAGGTCATTGATTTTCAATATCTACTTAAGTCATTCATAATGCGTTGTACTAAAATTTGGTATTTTCTATATTATAACCCCTAGTACATTAAAACTAGATGTGTAGAAAGAAATGTTGTCTTCTATGATGTATCAGATGAGTTGTTATTGACATTAATATTGAATTTAGAAACCATTGGTATATCTATGCAAGAATAATAGATAATTTTATAATTTATAAAAAGTTAATTTTCTAGGATTTCCTTATAATATATACTATAGAAAAACATTAGGATTTTATTAAACAGATATCCTTAAATACTATCGTAGGGTCATGATCTATAATATGGGTTTTCATAAATCACGTTCATAAAGATTATTATAGAAAAATTGATTCCAATAATAATGACTCAATTTCCACTAACATAGAGTCAGATTAAACATTATCAGAAATTACATATTATTGAAGGAATCACATCATGATGTACTTAATAGTGTTGTAGTCTTGATAACTAGAAATAAAAAATTATTCTCATATTTCATATGAATAAAAAAAATACAATTTTTTTTTGATAATTTCATTATTCTTAATGAAATATATGTGAATTTAATTCGTAGTAAATTACTAGTTTTCTGGGAAAGGAAAAAATTTGTATGAATTGTTCTAGTAACATTTATATACACTATATGATATCATAAATCGATAAGAATTATCAAAATTAAAATTCAATAAACTACATTGAAATTACATTAAAATAATTTCACTATTATGGTCATATAATCCATAATAAAAAAGAATGATATTTATATATATATGAAAAAATATATTATTTATTCAATATCTTGTTAATACTATTTTCATAAGGCATTATAAATATGGAATAAGAAATAATTGAAAATACATTATATTTAAAAAAACAAATATGAATCACATACAGAGATAATAACATTTTTAAAATATCATTGATAATAATAATTAAATTCTTATTGATGGAAATTGTTAATTGATGGACATTATGATTTCATGGATCATGATACCTCAAATGAAAATATCATCCACATGGAAATTTACAACATATTTGTAGGAATACACTTTCCCCACCTTAAAACTAAGTCTCTAAAATTAATCACCTCATGATTAAAACTATACATAGAGGGAATGTCTATAAAGATTATGATATGTATCTTAATTTAAAAATAAATCATCTTATATCAAATAATCTATTTAATTGATAAAAAATATGACTTATAGAATTATCTCTTTATCAATTAATTTCTATAGAATATAAAAAATTTCCCAAATTAATAATTTTACATTCAATGTAAAGTTATATATATATATTATATACAGATTATTTAATATTATAAATACCCCGAACCTAGTAATCCAGAGCTAATGTCTACTATATTAAATATGAACTATATGAGAAATGACACCCCAATGTAAAAAATTTTCTATTAGTATTGGTAATTTAGATATATGCATGAAATTTACATTACATCTAAAACATAAAATACACAAATAATTTTCTTGGAAACAACATTAATAATATTAGTTTATCCAATAATATCAATCATAAAAAATCATAATAGTATCCTCAAGTAAATAAAGAACATGAGATGGTAGGGTTAAGAGATTAGTGTAAGAACCCGGTTTTGCTGAGAAAGACTTTGGAATATTCATGATGATATTCCAGAGCAGCGCCTTCAGACGACGTGCGATTCCGAGCACCGGAGTGGCCGGAATTAAATTTTCAGTGTGGTCACACTGGAAATGATAAATAAATGGAATAACTCCTAAACAGTGATCCGGATCACGGATCCGAGTGTATGGATGGGTCCGGAATGGGGTGTTCACCCTAGGAACAACATAAAATTTGTCGGCGCAGGATGTTTGGACCCCTCGCTCGCTTCTGGAACGTTAAATGGATTAAATATATTAAATTAATTCATTTAATGTTGAAATGCAGGTATCTCTTAAATGGTGGCTCGGATTGGGAAACTGAGGGCACCGTTGTGTTCGGAATGTGCCGCTTACCCTAGGAGGGGTATAAGTTTCGCGGGCGCGGGCCGTTTGTGAAAAACGGCCCCAGGGGCGTTTTCGTAATTTAGCGGCTTCAGAGGTTAAATTTTATAACTTTTGAATGGGATCTCGGATTAAAATTTCGAGACTGCCGTTGTGCTCGGGAGGTTCTGTTTACCCTAGGAGAGGCTTAACCTCGACCCAGCTAAGAGTTCGGGTCCGGGCCGACGGGCGGGAGGTTAAGCGTTTTCTATTTAAACGCTTAACACACCCTCCTCCCTCCTCTCCTTCCCCTTTCCCCTGGCATCCCCTCTTCTCCCTCTCCTCTTCCATCTCCGGCGACGGTCCGGCGAGGTGACTCCGACGAGGTGCGGTGGTGCCTGCGGATCATCGTGAAGCTTCGGGCGAAGCCCCGCGAGGTAGGGGTGTTGTGTTTGCATTTTCTATTCCCATACCTACTTAGAGAATGTTTAATACTGTCGATTCGTTGTTGGATTTTCGGACGAATCCCATGAACGCGTAGTATAAAATTTTCTCTTTCCGATGCTTGTTTCGGATTTGACATCGGAGTTCGGAGGCATTCGCAATCATCCGCCGAAGATGCCGGTTTTTCGGTTTCCGGCGGGATCGAGCGGCGGCACGGAAAGGTCGGACGGCACGACAGCGGGTGTCCGCGGGTGTCTGGTGGAGGCGTCGGGCGTGGCAGCGGGGTGTCCACGGCAGCGGCGCGGGTGTCCGGGGGAGGCGATGGGCGCGGCAGCAAGGCGCTTGGGCGTCGGCGGGGGTGTCTGGCGGAGCTCCCGGCGAGGCGGTGGTCGCCAGGGAGCGGCGACCGCAAGGTCGCGTCGTGCAACCCCTATGCGGCGACAAACACCCACGCCGCGCGGGTCATCATGCAGCATCCGCGACCGGCCGCGCGGCTTAGCCGTGGGCCGGCCTAGGCCAGGCAGACCGGCCGGTCCAGGCCGGTCCAGCCCTTGGGGCTTTGCCCTCTCGGTGTTCGGACACCCGTAATTTCCTCTATGGGTGTCCGTTTTGAGCGTCGTCTGCGGAGGTGGAACCGTATTGATGAGAAGGTATTTTTGAGTTGGTTTCAGGAATTTTTAATTCCTCAAATGAGGGGACACTGAGGCGCGATGTGTCTTAAGTGGAAGAGTGTAATCCCCGAGATTCTTGTTTTGGACGGCGCGGACGCGTCTGACATCCGTTTTGAGCGCCGTCAGTGGCGTTGGGACCCTAGCATCGAGGCGGAGCATTCCAGGGTGGTTTCAGGCGTTGAGGCCGAAGTTGAGGTGTGGGCCCCATGACCTGTCTTTTGAGATGCATGCAGCATTTAGAGACTTTTTCCTCGGTTGTCTGTTCGGGGCGTGTGAGTAGTCGATGTTGGGTGTTTTTCTGAGGGCATCGCGTTGGCACAGTCTTCCCGTTGTAATTCTGCATGATGGTGCGGGCCCCACGAGGGTCGTTTGGGTGTCGATGGTGATTTTATATCTTAATCATCGGGCGACCGTTTTGGACAAGTGGATAATCCATCTTGTGTGCTTTATCAAGAGGATCACAATGGTGTGATCCGTTCGTTGAGTTTCGGGACCAGGATGCGGGTCCCATGTGGCACTGCTCGTGTGCGGTGCGCCGGAATGTATCTTTTTCTCCGGATATCAGTTGCAGTCAAATGAGTAGTGCTTTTGACGTGTCTTCCCGAGGGGATCGCAATGGTGCGATGCGCCCGACTATTTTCGGGGCCGAGGCTCGGGATCACGGGACGTCGTTCGGGCGTGAGGGGGTGTTGGGGACTTTTTCGTCGGGTATCTATTTGAGGCGAGTATGTAGTCGATCTCGCATGTTTTTTTGAGAGAATTACAACAGTGCAATCTGTTTGGTTGTGAGGAGCATCTTGCGTGATCTTGTTAAATGTGGAGCATGGAAGGTGCTCCAGTGGTGGTTCGCCCAACCTAATTGTAGCGGACCCTTGGCGTGTGATCGTGCACTCTTGGGAGAGTAATATAATTGGTCCATGAGATGTGGTTGGCCGTTCCTGGGCCTTTGAGGTGGACTTTTTACGTCATGCCTTCACATTGACACTAGGTGCCGTGGGCATGATAGCCTTCGGGCTGGAATGAGGTATACTCTAGGAGTATACGGGAGCACATGGAGGTACATGTGGTTGTTTGTACCTGAGGATATTTGTGCGCTCAGTTGGGGTTGACATGGGGCCACACGTCGCTTGGGCCCCACGTGCGTGTCATGATCTTCTTTACGTACTTTGACCTCTCGCGACGTAGAGGGTCCCTCTGTGCTCGTTTGTTTGACCAGTAGGGCGGAGTATTCCCCTGGCTTTGTGCTCGTCTGTTTGACCAGCAGGGCGGAGTTTCCCCTGGCCTGGTGCTCTTTTGTCTGACCAGCAGGGTTGAGCGGTATCCCTATGGTCTTGTTCCCTATGGTTTGGCCGGCAGATATGGTTTTTGTTCCTCTGCTTCTTTGGCTATGAGGGGTTTCAGTACTGTGCCCTTTCACAAGACTGCGACACCGTCTGCGACTACGGGTGTCCGTGCAGCATGGGTGTTTTCCCCACTTTCTGGAATGAGATGTCTCGGTCCGCTTCGACAGTGACTCAGTGGATTAGAGCGGGATCTCCTTGTGAGGCCTCGGGAGTTTTCCACGTTGCTCTGTGTTCCCTGGAAGATCTTGTCATTTGGGTGTGACCAACACTTTACACGGGCACCGATACTCTACCCATGAGGTTGTTCTAGCAGGGCTGAGGTTGTTTTAGAAGGGCTGAGGTTGTTTCTAGCAGGGCTGAGGTTGTTCCAGCAGGGATGAGGTTGTTCCAGCAGGGCTGTGGTTGTTTCCAGCAGGGCTAGGGTTGTTTCCAGCAGGGCTGAGGTTGTTTCCAGTAGGGCTGAGGTTGTATCGAGTAGGGATCGTCAGTGGGTTACCATCTAGCAGGGATGGCCAGTACAGTGGTGTTCACCGAGCAGTACCATCCAGTAGGGATGGCCAAAGCCGTTCCGGGCTTACCTCCTGTGGGGTTGGGCAGTGGACCCCAATGTCGTTCTTACCTCCTGCTAGGCTGGGCAGTGGTCCCCGATGTCGGGCTTACCTCTATCTAGGCTGGGTAGTGGTCCCCGATGTCGGGTTACCTCCAGTTGGGCTGAGCAGTGGTCCCATCACCGACTGTATCCGGGTCTCCCACCAGTGGACTACCCTGTTACGGGACTGGGCAGTGAGGCACCTGTCAACTTTCTGGGTCCCCCTATAGTGGGAACCCATTGACTTCCAGGGATCCCCCCAGCGGGGCTGGGCAGGGGGTCGCCTATCGAATTTGAGCAGACCTCTCGACTGCGAGGCAGTGACGAGTTGTGGTTGACAATCCCCCAGAACTCTCAAGTACGGGGAGCACTTTCCCCCACCGAATCGCGTCCTTGTGACGCGATCTAAAACCGTGCGGGCGAGTCAGTGCCGCCCAAAGCGGATAGTGTCGAGGTGTGGTGATTGAGCCCCTTGGCTTTCGGTTCGGGGTACATGTGCGGGATGTTTGGCATCGATGGTGTTACTTCTAGGACTGTTGTATACTCTTTCTTGGGCTGAACTATGGGACGAAGATCCCATTACGAGTTTTTTCGGGCTTCTTGATAGAGAATACATATGTATATACCTTGTTTCCGGCACCCACTTCTTTTGTTTGGCTACCCTCCTTCCCGGAGAGGCGAAGACGCGCGAGGTATGCCACATGCTTTCCGTGTCTAGCTTCTCATGGTTGGCCGAGTCTACTCTCCTATTATAGGTAGCGAATACTTGACGAGAAGTTCATCTTCCCACCGTTTGTAGCTCCTTGTGTCTGGATGAGTCTACCTTCTTTCCTGTTGTTGGGTTGAGCTGGACTCTTTACTACACTCTCTATTGTACTACATTACTTTTCTATTCGCTCTACTACTCACCCTTCGGTACCTACTTTTGTTTCTCCCTCGAGCCTTCGGGGTATCCTACTTAGTATTTTTATACTCACCCCTACTTGGGCTTTTCCCTCACTTTGTGTGCCCTTGGAAACGACAGACAGGTGGAGCGTGACTTCAGTGGAGCGTAGCGTCTTGGGAGATTGGACCGCGTGCGTTGGTCGTGGCCGGGTTCCAGGTGGGAGACCCATCAACAGTTTCTTTTATTTTACCTGTTGCCGGGTTGTGGCACATTTTGGTTGGGCCCGTGTTTTGCCCCTTTTCTTTTTAGTTTGTACTTTGTACTTGTAGAGGTCGATGCACTTTGTGGTATTTATATAGCAGTTGACCTTTCCTTTTCTTTGCTTGTCTTTACTTTTACTCTGCACTTTTTCATTGAGTTTGCTGCATGTGTGTGTACAGGTTCTTAGGAAAAGGCCTCCCCGAGTTATTGTGCCTTCGACGCTGGTCGCTAGCCCCTAGCCTATGGAGGTGGGCTTGGGGTAGTTGCGGCTCGAGCCCGAGTAGGGTCGGGTCGTGACAAAGTGGTATCAGAGGTGGTTTGTTCCTTGGGACGATGTTCGGGCATCCCTAAAAGAGGAATTGGTTGGGATTTAGGGCAACATTGTTAACGTGTCTCGAGAGCGGCTCTCAGGCCAGAGAGTCTAGTGATGGTGCAGCGGCCGACGTATCCATTCCCCAGGACCGTGATAACCCGCTTGTCGACTCGGCATAATGAGACACTTGTTGCAGGGAAATTTTTTTTGTGCATCGTATAGGACTGAGTCTGGACTGTCCTTCTTGAGTCAGCTCCCCATCGTTGTTGTTATTGGTATATACATATATGCTCATCTGACCGCAGCACTCCGTCATAATTTTCAGGATGTCTCCACGAGGACAGCCATCCAGGATACCAGCTCTGGTTCGTGATGACGACCCTTGTGAGCTACGAGGCCACAGTCCAGGAACCATCATGCGAGCTCCTTTCTCTAGGTGGGACGGTAGCAGCACCCCCACCTGTTGAGCAGCAGGCAGTTTCAGCAGAGCAGGATGAGCTTGAGGGCAGGTTGAGCCCGCTCCGTGAGTTCCGGCGGCAGAGACCGATGAGGTTCAGTGGTGAGCCATACCCTCAGGCAGTAGAGGTTCGGCTCGAGGCAGTGGTTTTCCTTTTCAGGCATGTGCAGACACCGACAGATCAGAGAGTGGCTTTGGCAGCCATCCTTTTTCGTGGAGCAGCTTGGCATTGGTGGAGTCTGGTGACTCAGTTTCATGAAGAGTCGTCACTTTCGTGGGATGACTTTCAGTTGTTGTTTCATGAGAAGTTTTTCCCCTCCTGCTTGCGCTCCGTTCAGATTCAAGAGCTCCTGCGGTTTCATCAGGGAGGGATGACGGTGGCCTAGTATGCGGCTAGCTTTAAAGACCCTTCACGCTTTTACCAGGACATGGTCCGTGACGACAACATTCAAGCGCGGAAGTTTGAGCAGGGTCTCCGCAGAGATATTCCTGCTTTCATAGTACCCTTCGGCATTTTTACATATCCCGGGGTGCTAGAGCAGGCGCTGGTGACAGAGGGCTTCCTGTCACATTCTGGAGTTGGTGGTGGTATCAGACACCTCCGAGCCGAGACGTCTGCCGCAGCTAGTGGGCGTCGGCAAGCAGGACCTCGACGCAGGTGGCTTTCTGACAACCGGACTAAGGGGTGTGGTTGTACACCACAGTGGCGCCGGAGGGAACCAGTGTAGGCCAGAGAGAGTAGGTGCTATGCTTGTGATGGGCGAGGTCACTTGGCACGAGACTGCCCGACCCGAGTTGCAGGGAGCTTCAGGCAGGTAGCAGGTGCACCACCACGACAGAGGCAACGCCGTGATCGGAGTAGTACCCAGAGATGTGGTGCTAGAAGAGGAGAGGGAGGATATGGTAGTGGGGGACGACGTTACGAGGTCTTCCCATCACCACTAGGGGGTCCACGTCAGGCTCCGGGAGCTCACAGTTGGGACTGCGGGCAGCCGCGAGCTTTGGATGACTACGATCCTACAGAGCATGAGGAGATAAGAGGTATGCTCTACAGCTCTTCAACCTTTTTGCAGTAGAATTGTTAGACTCTGTGTGTGATCTGATTTCCTCCATTCTCCTTGTTTGTGTGTTACCAGGTTTACGCATGGCATCGTGTGTGACCCTGTCTTGGTAAGGAAAAAGGTGTGAGACCATTTCCTTTAGTCGGTGGTTTTGACTCTTTCTCCTTTTGAGCGTGTAAGAGAGCATCGACTGTGGATCCTTGCGTGACCAGATATCCTTGGGTGTTTCGCCATATGGATATTCTGAAGGAGGGAATCACCGGGCCTTGTTTCAGGTGTGGGCGGTGATTCCAGTCGCGGCGTGCGTCGTAGAGGTTGGACCGGGGAGGTGAGCTACCCTGAGGGCCTTCGTGCTATTTGAAACTGTGCAAAGGGATGGCGAGGTACCCTACCGCTTTTCCCTAACCCCATAGTCGGGAATGGGTGCACGACGTCGGCAAGGGCCGACCTAGCGTGAACAGATCGATCCTTTGGTCTGTGTGCGGAGATGAAGAGCTGTGCATGGGTTCTTCTGGGTATGGGAAAGCCAGGTGTGGGATTAGTACCATGCGTTGCTCCCTAGTTATGCTTTTTAGGAACGAAAATCTTGAAGGAGGGAATGATGTAAGAACCCGGTTTTTTCTGAGAATGACTTTGGAATATTCTTGATGATATTCCAGAGCAGTGCCTTCAGACGACGTGCGATTCTGAGCCCCAGAGTGTGCCGGAATTAAATTTTCAGTGCGTTCACACTGGAAAGGCTAAATAAATGGGATCACTCCTAAATGGTGATCCGGATCAGGGATCCAAGTGTACATATGGGTCCGGAATGGTGTGTTCACCCTAGGAACGAAATAAAATTTGTCGGCGCGGGATGTTTGGACCCCTCGCTCGCTTCTGGAACGTTAAACGGATTAAATAAATTCAATTAATTACTTTAATGTTGAAACACAGGTATATATTAAATGGTGTCTTGAATTGGGAAACTTTGGTCACCGTTGTGCTAAGAATGTGTCGTTTACCCTAGGAGAGGTATAAGTTTCGCGGGCGCGGGCCGTTTGTGAAAAATGGCCCCAGGGGCGTTGTCGCAATTTAGCGGCTTCAGACGTTAAATTTTATAACTTTTGAATGGGATCTCGGATAAAAATTATGAGACCGGCGTTGTGCTCGGGAGGTGGTGTTTACCCTAGGGGAGGCTTAACCTCTACCCTGCTAAGAGTTCGGGTCCGGGCCGATGAGAGGGTGGTTAATAGTTTTCTATTTAAACGCTTAACACACCCTCCTCCCTCCTCTCATTCCCCTATCCCCTGGAATCCCCTCTTCTCCCTCTCCTCCTCCATCTCCGGCGAGGGTCCGGTGAGGCAACTCCGTCGAGGTGCGGTGGTGCCGACGGATCGTCGCGAAGCTTCGGGCGAAGCACCACGAGGTAGGGTGTTGTGTTTGCATTTTCTATTCTTGTACATATTTAGAGCATGTTTAATACTGTCGATTCATTTTTGGATTTTAGAACGAATCCCATGAACACGTAGTATACAATTTTCTCTTTCCGACGCTTGTTTAGTATTTGAAATCGGAGTTTTGAGGCATTCACAATCATCCGCCGAAGTTGGCGGGTTTTCAGTTTCCGGCAAGTGTGAGCGGCGGTGCGGCGAGGTCGGACGGCGCGACAGTGGGTGTCCACGGGTGTCTGGTGGAGGCGCTGGGCGTGGCAGCGGGGTGTCCGCAGTGTCGGCGCGGGTGTCCGGGGGAGGCGATGGGCGCGGCAGCAGGGCGCTCGGGCGTCAGCGGGGGCGTCCGACGGATGATTTTAAATTAAGAAGTTAGATTTGATATTATATTTATAAAACAAATTTGTCAAATATATCAATTCATTTTATCATTAATATGATAAATATAATGTGTATGTGAAAAATAAACTACATCATTTCATGTTGTAGTACATGAAGTACACATATGCTGCAGTATCCTATCCCCCAAAAAATGTAATGTAACATGAATACGTGATATGATAATTAAAAATAAATAATAATTTACTTAAAAAGATATAAATAAATTAATTAAATCATTATATCCAACCTATAATTTGGTGATGGTAAATGATTGGTATCAGTTTTGGAGGTCGTAGTCCATTTTACAAAAGATCTATGGTTTCATATTCCTATTTTTTATTTTTTATGTAGATCTCGTAAGTTACCTTATTTTATTAAGGTCACAATATTTAAATGTTAAATTATTATTATATTATCATATCTAAATTTATATTTAATGTGTTTTAATATGAAATAAAACAAGTATGCATGTTTAAGTAATTTATAATAATTTTTGATTGCTTCAATACGGTTATAAAAAAAATCAATTGGAGGGATTTTTAATCAAAATAATACCTCTATATTGTGTCCAGGTAATTATGTAATGTATTTGGGTGTGAATTTGATTAACCAAATGGTTTCGGATTTATGATTAGGGGAGAATATGAGGAGGAAATTTATAAAGGGGAGAGAGGACATCCATAGAATATTTTTGTAGAAGAAGTTATCACCTTGAAATTCTATTCCCAATATATCCCAAATATAGAAATTATATAAAATATTAGGTGATAAAGTTGAAATATTACCATTAAATGGTTTATAGAAATTTTTTATATCATTTTAAAAATATCATTATTCATTTTACACCAGGAAAACAAATCATTACCATAACCATAGAAATTAATTTTCAATATTCAAAATATTCATTATTTACAATAATTATGTTAGCCTTATTGTATTATTTAATTTAAGATTATTTTTAATATTAAATCAATTTTCAATATGATATTCATGTTGTTGTAATAATTAAATATATAATTAAATCCCCAGCTATGACAAAAAATGTGTTTCAATAGAAAACACCCAAAATCTTATAATATTATTATATTATAATTAAATATAAAAATGATTTCAATGATTTTAATTAGTTAAATTTAAATAAGATTTAACTAAATTGAAATTTCATAAAATAAAAATTATTCCACATTTTTAACTAATGTTAATGAAAACTGTAGTTCTGAATATGAAGACATTATTAAATACAATTCTTCAGAAACTAATATATTTAGAAAAATATCCCAAAACTCTCCATTTTTTTTTTAAATTTGAAAAATTTACATTATTTTTTCTATAAAAATTTCTAAAACTGAGAAAAATTAAATATAAATCATGTTTACGAAGCATGATAAAAAATAATTTTAGAAAAATAATATTTTGCATACATTTTTTATTTTTATTTAAATTTATTTTATTTATTTTTTAAATCAATAATAAACAATTTATTTTTGATACATATGTAAAAAATATATATTCATTTATAATTTGGTTTGTTATATTCAAATCATCCAACATAAAGGCATAAATATTTTGGTCATGTACAACTAATATGATTTTTAATGTTTATAATGTTTCGTATTAATTTGGCATTCCACGGTTCATATTAATTCTATGAGATTGACATTATTTATTATTTTATATATAATAAATTATAATTTTTTTGGATTGTCTTCAAAAAGTTCGATATAATTACATAAATGATATGAACATGGTGTTTCTAATTTAATGTACCATTATGTAACAATTCAACCAACTATATAAATTGTATCCTCAAAATTTAATATTCATATCCTATAGAATTAGTTTATCATTTTCAAATATATTTTTTAAATACCACATTGTACACTAGATTATTAAGAATCCCTTTTGACTTCACAAAATGGGAAGTATGAAGGTTTTTATTATAAAAAAAGTAATAGGCTTCTATATAGTATAACAATGGTGGGAAATAAAAGACTATACATGGATGACAATAGTATGGCCCAATAAGTATATAAGATTGATAGTGATCATTCAACAAAATAAATTAATTGAATAATAAATTGATAAGGACCTCATAATCACACATTTTTGTTGATTTAATTGTCCATTTGATTCGTCTAATTTAATTTTTATATTACATCATTTATTTTTTAGATAACATTCCTGCTGTTAAAGAATTATTTTACCATTGTGGTGGTGAATGAAAATAATATACCTACAACATCATCTTTATCACATGCATAGATTAATTTCAACACAGATTCTTTCTATAATAATTGAATTTCAAAAAAGATTTTATCAATTCATAAATCACTAAAATATACCTTTAATAAATAATATGTTCTCGATAATATTATAAATATATTTATCATCTTCCTATATATTATAAAAAAACCTAAAAGGTTAGAAAATGATATCCAATAAGAATTAAAGATCAAATTATTCGAATTCATAAATAATAAACCAAAAATTTCATCTATAAAATGAATAACGATATTCAATGTCATAAATATTAAATGGGTGACTAAATAAATATTATATTCCACATAAAATATAAAAGGTAACATAATTTCACATTCCAAAAAAATAATATCGTAATCAATATACAACCTTATTGAAAATATTTATGTTTCCAAATTTAAAATCTGACGATGGAAAATATATTTCATAAATACCAACATGGATTAAAGTCATGTTATGATAACATAAACCATAAAATCACTAAATAATTTAATGGTCACCAATTAAATATTAAAAAATATTATTATCATTATCATTTAGACAAATATAACAAATTAATTCAATCTTACCTTAATGAGGATTTTTTTAGAAGTTCAATGTCCCATTGAATCAATATTGTTTTTCATATTTACCATTCAACATGTTTTCTCATGTTAATAATAAAAGAACTACATATCTCAATACATATATATTTAATAATTAATAAAAGAAATATATCAATGATAAAAATAATTGTATATCCTAACTCTAGATACCAAGCATAATTTACATTCTTAATTTCCCTTCTTATGTAGTGACAAATAAGACATACCTTTATCTCATAACTTATTTTTCTCTATATTGGTTTGACAGATTGGGATTTATTTTAAGTAGTTCCCTATATCCTTATATTAAATTAATTGGACATTTTAAACATATTTATTTCCCATGATGTTATGATCATAGTGTAAGTTTTCAATAAACATGTATAAAAACGTCATTTTTTTAAGAAAGTATCATGGTGTTTCCTTTCATAGTTATCACATATTTCAAAATCATTCTCTAACATCTTCCCTTTATCAGAATTTTTCTCGACCATTCAATTCATCACATGCATCCATTCAAATACATACAAATTTGTGAATTTTTTTTCCTTGATTTCATGCGGTATTATCTAAACATTTGATTGGAAAGATTGGGTAACTTATTCCCATTGATGGATTGTATTTATTACCTAAATGAAAATATTTTTTAAGATATTTTGATTATATATGCAGTCCATATAATTCAATTATAACTTTTTTTGGACATATATATATATCTATATTTTGATCTATAATTTTTCTTATAAGTATTAATTTTCTCTTCATAAATACTCATTTATAATGAACCATAGTGATTTTATGAGATGATTTCCTTAAAATACATTCAGTCCATGTTTTGTATTAATTATCCATCCTCATTAAATTTAATAACTGATGTTAATTGATGAAAATATCCTAATACATTATAAAAATAACTTAACATATTTTCTATTAATTTTTTTTAATGTTATAACTGTCTTATCTAGTGAATCTATCCATTAATCAGTTACAAATGATTTTTTCTTAAATTTGAATGATGGAGTTTGTTTTCATATAAGGAAATATATAATTGATATGAATTGTGTTGAATTAAAAGGAAGCTCTATATGGGAAATAATATTTCTCATAACATGAGTCATCTATCACAATATTGTTATAATTTATTCAATTCTATCTATTTCGCCAGCTCCATCATTATTATCTTTCCCACTATGGAAACTCAAACATATATAATAGGAATTGATATTGTTCTCATTAATTTAACCATGTAATATTAATAAATATTTAAATACACTATATTAAATAATATGATTATAAAACATAATTTATAATAAAAATACTTGGAAAATAATTAACCTAATTTTTAATGATTTTTTGAAGTCTTGATTAATAATCCTAATTTTTTTAATTCTGATTTGTTCTCAAATTATATAATATTTCAAAATCCATAATATTTTTTGTATATAAATTTTTTATAAACCAATCATATCCCATAAGAGTTTCTAGCATGGATTATATTATGTCACAGTTTAAAGAATTTGGAACTCTCGATTCAATACTGATAACCATTTTTAGATTTTTACCCTCTGAAATAGTTGGGACATAACCATGTCCACTTATATTATCTATATACGGTAAAAAATTTATGAAAAAAAATAATAAAAAAATTAAAAAAACATTAGGATTTTTTATTTACATATGATTAATTGAAATCATATTTCAATGTTCTATAATAAATGATTTCATTAATCTGGATCCAATGGTTTCCAATAAGCATTATCTAATACCAATGTGTAAAAAAATTTCCATGGTGTATCAGAGCCATTGTTTTTTTATTACATTGGTAGTAGATAAAATAAGTCACATCAAAAAGTAAAAATATTTCAAATGTATAGGAAATTTAGACTCCCTATTGAAATTGGAATATCATTTTAAAACAGAAAATACAAAATCTATTTGCATTGAGAATTCCATTATTATCCTTAGAGTGTCCTCACATAAGAAATAAGAAACCCTTCATACAATATTTTTGATAATTGAACATAATAATGTGGTGATATCATTTGATCTCTATTGGTATGCATATTGTATAATCTATCATCATTAAATAATCCCAACGAATTTATAATGGTTAATAAATAAAACACATTCTACTTAAAAATTATCATGATCATGATATGATAGGAATTCATGATGACCATAAAATAAAAATACATAATCATATTATATTTAAATTCACCCATGGATGTTATATTTAACAAAATAATCACATATAAATTAATAAATAAACTCATATATAGAGAATTCAAAATATTTGTCATATGAAAAATAATTTGTAGGCATTTCAAAATATATATTTTCAATCTTTGGGTATTACCCTACATAATTTTTCCAACAAATCTGTATCATAATAAATGTCGATATATCAATGATATTTAAATATACAATACCAATACATTAAACAATATTTCAAACATCATTTTAAATTGGTAAATCAAAAAAATCATAAATAATCCATTATAAAACTTATCTATGAAATATTAATACAGGCCCCAATAAAATAACCATAATAACAAATGATCAAAAACAACATGGTGAGTTGTAAAACTATTTTACATCAATAGAGTAATTCATAATAATCCATTGAAAAAAATCATATTAATATATCACCAAAACATATAACAAAGAACCATATATACAACAATGGTTTTTTTTTCAATAACGAAAAAATACCATATTAATGTCACTTAAAACATTTTAGTTTGAATAAAAACCATTTCACATAGAAAATGAATTCATATAAATATAATTTCAGAAAATATTTTAAAAATAAATTAATGAAAATATAAATTATTATTTTTAATTTAATGTTTATAATATTTTTCTTTAATTAAGGTAAGAAATTCTATTCACGTCCTACTTGTAAAAACAATTAATAATTCACATTATTGGTAAAGTCCAATAGGGAATCATTTGGAAAATGATATGATAATTACATTCGTATACATCTCAATAAAATTAATAAATAGTTACTAATTACTTCAAAAATAAATTTTTTTAAATTTAAAGACATTTTTTGAAACATTTTTATAAAACATTAGTTTGGAACAAAAACCACTTCAGCCGCTCGAGTTAAATGATGTCGGGTTTCAAAAGAATATCAACAATGTTTTTTTGACTAGAAATGTAAAAAAATGGTCATATAACATGAAATTATCATGAATAACTAGATTTGAAGAAGAAAAGTTTTTTGAAATGCGAATACAAAATAATCCACTCAAATATTAAATTAAACATAAGATATTTGGAAAAATGATATCGTTGTGAAATAAAACCTTAAAATTTTTATCACTTTTAAATCACAATAACCATTAAAAAATTAATAAAAAATTAAATTCAATTATTACAAATAATAAAAACATATTAACAATAAAAAATAAAAATTTGGTAGAATAAACAATATACATAATAAAAAATTGGCGAATATGGCATATGTATCATGGAGGTAAATGTGAAATGATATTCCACTACCTCGGGTATGATTTCCTTCAAAAATGTTAAAAAACAAAATAAAAATAACATAATTTAATAATAAATATATTTCAAAAAAATTATCACATATTTGATACAATACACAATCTAATTATACTATTCTATCACTTGTTTGTCAAAATATATTTCTTAACATCACTCTTTTTAGTGATAATTGCATCATTTTTCATTCATATTGGGTTCGAAAATTTTAAACCTTTGACATTGATCATGATTAAATTTTAAATATTTTTTCCATGATATAATTATTTATTTTATCAACCATATATGTAATTATATTATTCTATAAAAGTTGGATATAGAAAATTTCATATACCAATCAGGAAGATAGTTGGAAATATGTATGGATGAAAATTGTTTACAATTATTCATAATGGATTAATTAATGTAAATTAAATATTAATGAATAAAAATAGACTGATTATAGATTCATATATATAATTTATATTAATAAAATAATATCTTTATTAAAATACATTTAAAATTTTATAGATAATCATTTCACAACACTATATAGACACATTAGTCCATACATACACACGAGCGACATTATTGTTTTAAAATGGATTGGAAGGAATGAGATAAGATGTGATATTATATTTAAATAATATTTTTTAGTTAAAAAATATATAAATATTCATTAATTTTATCCTCAATATAATCGATTTAAATTTCCTAAAAAAAGAATTAAAAATCTTCGCAATGTTGTAGTCCATCATAGACATGTGCGATGTTGTTAACACCCCAAAAAAATGGAATATAAAAATTTATCTGTCTATACTATTTTAAGGGGAACTATAATGTAAAAAATATCATTTAAGTAAATTAAATCCCTTTTTATTGCCACACAATATTTTTTAATTGAAAATTATTTATATCTATTGATGATGCGAGCATGATATGTACACATAATCAACAATTTCTTATCTCATATAATTGAATTTTAGATGTATATGGTTTATTAAATTAACATAATAATTATCTATTATATAGGGTATAATATTTTTTTATATTATACTAAAATAATATAAATTTTAAATATGTGCAAGAATAAATAAAACAAATGTGCATATTTATAAATTTTACTTCTTATTTGGAGATCCGCATTATTATTATAACTAAGGATTGATTATATTGATTTATAATAATTATAATTCTGCATGTATGTGTGTAAGAATGTATGGAATATATCGGGTCAGGGAATGGCCATAAAAAATTCTTTGGATCTTTTAACTGTGGAAGCGAGGTGGTGATATTTTATAAGTGGACGAGATGAAAACATGAAATTTTTGAATCTATAAAGAGATACCCATGTTTTCACATTCCACATGCCTCTATAATTATCTATTATCAATCCTTATATGTTATATAGTTGAAATATATCCATAAAAGGGTCATTTAATAATGTTTTATGTAACTTGTAACACTTATGATCATAGTTAAAACCCTAGAAAACCCATTATTTCATTTAATTTAGTATGTAATATATATTTATACAATACTAATAAAGGAAAAATTATTGATGATATTAACCTATAATTAAATGTATGATTTTTAAAAATATTTCATATATTTATCTAAGTTATCATATATGTAGTAGAATTAAATTTAAATTTAAAGATGAATGCCCATTAAAAATACACAATTTCATAAGAAAATCCAATTGAAGATTAAATGGTTTCAATATTAGAATTCAATATGAAATTGATAAAAATGAATTGAATTAGTTAAATTATAATTTAATTGAAAAATGTTTACATTTAAAAAATTTACTCTTTTCATGTTTAAATAATTTAAAGAAAAAATTTAATTTTTTAATTAAATTTTATTTTATAACTAATCATTAAAAATATTTTCATTGATAAAAACATAAAAAAACATAATGAAGATAATTTTTAAATGTATATTTAAGATATTTATTTTAGTGTTACAAGTATATTACAAAAAAAAGAAAACTATTCAGTTTATATTATTTTTAAAAATTGAAAATAAAAATATATTTATAAAAACAATTAATTCACAAAAAAAATTATTTTTCATTTAAATTATTCATAGATTAATAAAAATCAATTGATAATGAATTAATTATTTTATTGTAATCCATATATTTTTTAAAAAATTTGATTTATTTATTTTCACATCCTCTAACTGAAAGGCTTTGTTATAATGTTAATGATTAAATAATTATATTTAAATATAGAATCACAATTCCTATAAACCATGTGTTTAATGTTTCCCTAAAAATAAAAGATATTTAATTTATATAAAAATAATTTTTTCATAAATAGTCAAGGTCTTATATTCCATATCAATCATTGTGTTATGTTTCACACACTCTATCAAACATTATATTACAAGTTTTAAAATCATTAGTTGTTATAACTACCATTATCTATCACAAATAATATGTATATATTGGGGAAATGTAATGTAGGATGATGAATGGAATAAGAATATGTCAATGGGGTGTTACTGATTAAATTATTTTTCTTGAAATAGATTGACAAAACATTACCAAGATAATATAATAATAAACCATCTAGAGAAACAATATCAATGATATCAATAAAACATGTTTCTAGTGGATCATAAGTAAAATAAATGGTTGATGACAATGATGAATATAAATACATTTGAAATTGAATTAATTTTTTTTAAAAACCTTTTCACATTGATAATTTTTTAACTAAAAGTTAATAAAAAATTATGAAAATAATTTTATATAAAGATAACAATTAAATCATATGACTTAAACATTAAAATAGTTATTGTTCATGAAAAAATTATATTTCGTACTTATATAACTTGATAAATAAATATTATTCTCTTATTTTTATAATATTATAAATGGGGATTTTTTGGAAAATGATATGAATATTCCATTCAAAACATTTTTTATTTACAAATCATCGATAAATAAAAATATAAAAAGTATTGTTTTATGTTAAAAAAATTTAAAAATATATAGGAAACATGTATTTGGATTAAAATGAATGTTAAAATTAGTAGAGAAATAAATTCATATTTTCATAGAGACATATTTTCTCAAATTTTATGTACCAATGAGTGTATAATGGCTGTATTACAAGAAAATTTCATTAATAACTAAAGGGTAATAATTAATTTTTTTTAATATAATGATTGTATAATATTATTTAATGGAAATATATCAATAAATTGTCACCCCACATCCCAATGGGGCCCATGTCGTAACTTCACAAGACCACCTCCAATAGGCTAGATGTTGGGGATGACTATAGATTATATGTTTCTAAAATATGAATGGCCTTAACCTAAAGTAACATTACACAAATAACTATCTCAATGCTCATACAATGTTAAAATTTAACACAAATTTTAAATGTGGAATGCATTCATATAAATACTACCAATATTGTTTGATGATAAGAATTGGAATATAAACATGAAAAAATTCATTCCAACTGAAAATATTATAATAATATGTCTATCATGTAATCCTAGATGGGGACTACTATCATGATAACCACAAAAATTGAACTAGGGTTATCTAGATTAAAAATTATCACATGGTCTTGGTACCTCACTTACTCCGTAAAAATGTCTGTCATTTACAAAAGACACAACACGTGGAGGAAGGCCTATGAATTCTTGATTATAATAATACCATGTAAAAACCCACAAAAACCCTAATAATATAACAAAAAGAATAAAAATTATTTATACAGTTGTATATATCCAAACCACATATAACAAGAATATCTAGATAACCCACAAGAGAAAAATTATCTAAATCAAAATAAAAACAATAACAATATTATATGGATTCAACTAAATGGTTCCCTATATTAAATTACTAAGACAAAACAATTCAATTTTGATATAAAACTAATTATATTGATATTAGATGTATTTCTCATGAGGCCCTTCCATTAGAATGAAATACTTTATGTCTAAATCAAATGATACACAACAAGTATCAGACTGAGGAGCATGAATTAAACAAAAAAAATCGTGAATAATCTAATAATGATAGTATCAAGTCATGTGTAATATTTCTCATGAAAATAAAAACAACTTCTCTTTAAGCATGATGATTAGAGAGGATCTCACTTTGGACTTCATTGAAGTATTCAAAAATGTATATCCAATAAGTCCATCTAAAGGTATCACTACACATTGTATTAGATAACATTATATACTATCCCTATTGTAATGGATATAGGTAATTCATCATAATGATACGTTCCCCTATTTATGATGAAAATATCTTTAAGCCATCCTGAGAGAAGTACATGACATGTAATGGTAGTTCAAAGTTTGTCCCTTTGATATCATGTTCATCCAATTTAAATAGTATTATCTTCATCTCTTTCAATGTATATGGTGTGTCTTAATATGTGTACACATTGAGGTTTCAATTTACCATATATTGTACATCCCAAATATATTGGTCAAAAATCACACCATCAAACTATGTCACACAATGTGGGTCGCTAAATTCCACTGGGGAAATCAGAACTGCCACACAGGGGTCCCACAATGTGTGTTCCACCGAAACACATACTCTGTATTGTGAGATTATATATGTCCTAATGGTTTCTCTACAGTGTATAAATACATTCCCTATCCCATATTCTTCTTGAATCGTCCTGGAAAGTGGAGATCTAATACGTCAAAGACTCACCATCATCACTCTCGGGATTCTAGTCACCCAATTCATAAAGAAATAAGTCTATCTCCATCCTCATCACCATATAATTCCCTAGAAAACCCTAGAGATATCTAATAAAATCTAATTCTTTAATATATATCATCACATCATGATTACCATATCATACCGATTCAAGATCTATTATATCGAATCAATGTAATGTGAAACTGCTACGCAATATTAAATTCCTTAGTATTTTGGGTCAAACCATAATGAAAATAATACCCTTGTGATAAAAGTTATAAAAATTCGGAAATTCCATATAATGTTTTTTATTACATGTGAATATTACGAGTCAGTGAATATAGAAGGCATGTGATTCTAAGGCCCGGTGTACCTGAAATGAGTTTCTGATCTTCTTTTTTCTGTACGTTCAGCAAAAGTTCGAGCGGGTTTTTGTAACTTTTGAACAGGTACTCAAAATTGAAATCTGAGGACACTGTTGATCTTGCAGTGCTAGTATTCTCTTAAGGAGTCCTTCACCTCAACCCCCATTCGTCGAGTGTGATTGTTAGTTTACATGTGTTTTTGTGGAAATAAAAATAAATTAAATATTACTTTTTTTATTTTTATTGAAACCACTCTACATGGGTTATGGAAGGTGGCCCAACTGAACTAAAAACCCACAAATTTAATTCTATTCATGGGAACCACCCAAACCCTTTTTAAGGGGAAAAAACTTTTCAACTCCACATTTAATTAATTGAACCAACTAAAATTAATTAAATGTGTCAACATTTAATTGTTCCAACACAAATTAATCTGTTAAAATTATTTTAAATAATATTACTACGTCTTTACCATTGAGATGTTTGAGATGGAAAAGGAGATGGGAAGAACATTGGATAATTGTGGAGGATCATTCTCTTCAACGAAGAACACCTCCCAATGAAGATCATTTTCCAATGAAGAACACACCATATTATCCAACAAAGAATGTGCCATCTCCAATGAGGGATTTCTTTAATAACGAAGAACTGATGTATGTCCTTCTCTCTTCACTGAAGACAATAAACCTTTAATTTAGGGGTGTGATTTCAATTAATCATTGTTAATTTTATTTCACATTGAATCACCTCCCCTGAGCCGCTTTCTATGGCTCTAACGCGGAGGATATGGGACAAACAAAATGTCATAACATCTCCGCAAATCCATGTGGTTATTGATGTATTCTTCATGATGCAAGAGGACGGTGACTGACATTGGTGGGGCTCCAGAATGGTGAGCGGCACAACGGATGACTGCGATGAAGGTTGGTGCACGAATGTGCCTCTGGAGAAGGGCAGCGGCCCGTCAGCTGCGGTCAAGAAAGGGTGGCGGCCGATGGAGGCCAGCCCCACGAAGGGGACAGCAGAGCACGTCTGTGCTACCAAGCATGCAAGAGTCATGGATTTGTGCCGCAGTGTCAAAGGGAGGGCCATCATTCGAGCCGGTCGCCGGCGAAGGCACAGCGCGCAACCATGTTGCACGGAGGAGGGTGTCAGATGACCCGCCATCCGTGGTGGGCTACTGCACCACGGGCCACCCCACATTGTGTGCTTCCGCACTACGAGCCACCACACTATATTCTACCCCTCATAATGGACTACCCCACTGCGGGTTGTCACATTGCAGGCCACCACACCGCGGGCCTCTACAACTCAAACCCAGTAGGCCGCTTCAGCGTGCGCCTAGTGGGCCACCATACCGTGAGCCTTGTATATAACGACCCATTCTTTACATACATTGTTAATACTTCAAAATTGAATAATACTTATTAAAACATATAACAAAACCACGAAAGGACCGTATAGGTATAGTGTCTTTAGAAATTGGGAAACATAAACAACAGGTTTATAAAGCATCTATATTGTCTCCCATTTATTTCATCATATCTAGAGTCCCTTTTTGGCATATTCTACTTAATAACCTTATTCCTAACCTGGGGAAAGAAAACATAAAAAAGGGTGAGCTCAAATTCTCAGTAAGGGTAAACAAAAGAAATATCAATCACATCATATACATAAGCACATAACTCTTGGAAATCTTAACCTGCAAAAGAGATCATAATTTCATAACATGGGATAAATCATGGCAGTGAAATGTAATCACGATAATCATAACATAGAACATGAAACTTTTTGGCATACACACATAATCATAGAGAATCATTTCTTGTTAGTCAAGAATCATTACCAATACTATCTTAGTGGACAAAGTCCCTTTCTGAACCGAGTCACCCTCGTTTCAGTCCTGTTTCACTGAACCGGTATAACCTACCATTCCAGCCATGTCTATCTAATGAGATATAAAATCTATACCCAATGCATTGGAGTGAGATATATGTCCCACCCATCTCATAATTATACCATTATTTTGTGTGCCACAAAATCATAAACCATACATCATAGCATAACCCATGTAATAATAATGGGATTCCTAAACAACATGACATCATAAAACAATTCATATGAGATAAAGGAATTCATAAAAAATATTTTCATCACAACATAATCAAATCCATGTAATAATAGGGATAGAAACAGAACCCTTTATTATCTTAGATGGAAAATAATTTGGATAAAACACTTGAACTCCATTCTTGAGGAAAATATCCTTTCTGCTTCAAAAACACTTTTCCTTTCATAACATTTCATACAATTTAAAACTAAAAGAAGTTGATTAAAAATAAACTTGAAAACTTGTAAAGGATTCTTCTTTGAAATAATGTTTTAAAAATCCATTCATGCCGTATAAGATAAAAGAAATCATTCTTCTCGTACTTTTGTCGGAAAAGTCAAAAAAGTTCCTCGTACGAAAAACGACAAAAGATTCATTTCATATCTTTTACTAAAAACTCACCGAAGGATAAAATAGGATTTAAACAATTGTAGGTGGATGGAAATAATATTACATATTGAGTAAACATGGATGTGGATGATAAAATACACCCCAGTAAATACTAAAGTATAAACAATCTCGGATAAAAATGAGATTGTGATATTTCCCTTACCTTAGATCCGACTTGCTTTGTAAGTGTCTGAACCCCCTGTATAATGATTTAAATAATGTTATTGACTTATTCCATAATCATACTTATTTTTATGATATCATATATGGTCATATTCTTAGCTTCTTAGTAGTAATATTTCATTGTTACTTGTTATTCAGGTGTTTATAACTTTTTGTTATTATGCGTGTTTTGTCGAATAAATTCTTATTCTTATCTTTAGGTTATAGATACATCATTTCCAGAATGTTATTAGTGTAATATATATCATATTCATTCATTGAATTCATTTATATAATTATTATGAAATGAAGATCATGTAGAACGAGTCGCATCACATCGTGGAGACGGTATTCCGTACGTACGCACGAGTGATGATATCGTTCCTATGATTGTGGAATTGTATTGGAGTGTATTTATACTATTTCAGAATCAGTATCACTTTATTATAGTCATATATAGTCATTATTTACACAATTATACCCATCCAAGTAAGGTGGTGGTGGAAAATAGATTACACCACGACGTGGAGACGGTATTCCGTACGTACGCACGCGCGGTGATTTCTTTTTCCGTAGGATGGATAGATGGTGAAATAGGGTTATATCATACATATAATAACATATCAGTATATGATTGATACTGATGTTATTACTTCATAATGAAACAACTAAAGAAGAAGAAGTGGAAGAAAAAATAAAGATGAAAGAATCGGTAACGGACATTACCTCTTTTTTGAAGTGCTTCTTTGAGACCTTCTTGTGGGGCACTAAAATTGGTCTTTGAGGAAGACCAGAACCTCTTGGATGTTTCTAGGGAAGAGTAGAGGAGAAATTGTCAGGGGTTGGCCGAGTTTTAAGGCTCAATGTGGTGTGAGGAAGAGGGGGAGGAGATTCCCTTTTATAAGGGAGGAGAGGGGCACCTTTGGGAAAACTAAAAATATTATTTTATTATAAAGACATGTTCGGTTTTAAATAGCTCCAAATTGATATATTTCGAAGCTAAGGTGGTTATGGGTCGAAATCCTCTCATAAAATATAATTTAGACAAGTTTAGGTTCCTATTTTAACCTTAAAATTTAGATTTAACATTAAGTTAAATAAGTTTACTTTTACCGTGTCTTCTTGTGTTCTTATACTATAAGGTTAATAAACATACTATAAGCAGACAAACGAACCCCAAGTTGTTTATTATTAATATATATAACCTTATTTAAGTCATTTTCCCGAACCTTAGCTTTTTAGTAATAAAATAACAATTACCAATATAATATTTGTTTTAAAAACTATTTTATGTCAATTTTGACACTATTTATTAATTGATTTTTTTGAAAATCATAACAGAAATATTAGTTCGAACCAAGTTAATTAAATCAATAATAATATGTCATAATTACCTATTAAATTAGTGGTATTCATAAAAAGTCTAAAATTAAATTTATTTTGGTGTTTATAACATCAATTATGTCAATATTTCATTAATAAGATAATTACGGCATCATCATTGTGTCATAAATAAATTAAATTATTTAATGTCTAAAAATTAAAAATAAATTACCATTATGTAGGAAATATTTTTAGCTTTCTAATGAATATTTATAGTCGAATCTATCTTATGTATAACCCCATATTAAAAATTATTTACTTATTAAACTTTGATTTAACTATTTTAACCCTTCTTTAAATAAATTAATAATAAATGTCATAATCTAATCCAAGTGGTCCTAAATGGTCATATTTTATTACTAAGTTTGTTTTTGGTCGAATTACACTTATCCAATAGAATTATAACATTTGTTAGGGTAATAATAATATCATCTTTACCCTTAATTACCCTATTTACTTTTAACCGTGCTAAAAAAAAGAAAAAAGTTACTATTCACCAAAAAATTATTTTCATCTCTTTGAACCAAATTTTACTTACTGACATCAACTGTTTCTCTCGAATTTTTGAAATTCCACTCACAGAAGCGGTAAAATTATGTTTTATGAAAAATTCAGTTTTTTTAACTACCACTTCGTGGTTTCACTATTTATCAAAAATTGAAAGTTTTCAGAAAAATACAAACATTTCACCCTAGGATAATTTCGATATTCTGAATCCAAAAATGAAGTCCATTTTGAAAAATTAAATTTATAAAATTTCCAAAAGTGGTTATTACTATTCATAATGGCTAGTTTTAATAACATTTTAATAGCATATCGTTGTTTAGTGAAACTCGGTATTGCGTACGACGCAAGCTATCGAGGAAGGTCGTGATTTCGTGTAAAGAAAGCCAAGCAAGTGTTGCATATAAAAAGATTACTTTGATGATTTATATAACATAAAAGTCTCGGGTGTTACATTCTACCCCCCTTAAAATGAATTTCGCCCTCAAAATTCGTCACTTTGTAACAAACAGATGAGGATACCTCTTCCTCATCATATCCTCAAGCTCCCATGTAGCTTCTTCTAATTGGTGGTTCC
This sequence comes from Viscum album, assembly GCA_963277665.1. Taxonomy (NCBI): domain Eukaryota; kingdom Viridiplantae; phylum Streptophyta; class Magnoliopsida; order Santalales; family Viscaceae; genus Viscum; species Viscum album. The sequence goes on along the minus strand of OY728137.1, from coordinate 1,613,803,586 downwards.
TCCATAAAACTTTCACCAATCGAGTGGTCTTGTTTCCTAGGACTTTTTCACTACGATACAGAATCTCTATCGGTTGTTCTTCATAAGAAAGATCTTCCTCCAGCGGTACAACTTCTGAGCTGAGTACATGTGAAGGATCAGGTAAGTACTTTCTCAGGAGAGATACATGGAACACATCGTGAACTTGAGAGAGATTCAGTGGATGTGCCAATCGGTAAGCTACCTTCCCAACACGATCCAGTATTTCGAAAGAACTGATATATCAAGGGCTCAACTTCCCCTTTTTCCAAATCTCATAACCCTCTTCCCGGGAGATATTCGTAAGAACACATTATCACCCACTTCAAACTCTAGGTCTTTTCTTCGGTTGTCGGCATAACTTTTCTGTCGACTCTGAGATGCTCTTTTGTGTTGTTGAATAGATCTGACCTTTTCTGCCATTTAATCAACGAGATCAGGTCCTAATAGCTTTCTTTCCCCAACTTCATCCAAGCAAGTTGGAGTCCTGTATTTCTTTCCATAGAGAGCTTCATAAGGAGCCATCTGAATACTGGAGTGAAAGCTATTATTATAATAAAATTCCACCAAAGGTAGGTGTTGATCCCAACCACCTTTGAAATCCATAGAGCAAGCTCTCAACATATCTTCTAGGGTTTGAATTGTTCTCTCAGACTGACCATCTGTCTGTGGATGATAAGCAGTGCTGAAACTCAACTCTGTATCCAGAGTATGCTGAAGACTTCGCCAGAACTTCGAGGTAAATATCGGATCCCGATCAGATATAATAGAAAGTGGTTCTCCATGAAATCTTACCACTTCCTTTACATATATCCTGGAAAGCTGATCCAGAGAGAAATCCTCTCTAATAGTAATAAAGTGTGCATACTTTTTAAGACGATCAACTATGACCCATATAGCATTATTGCCTTTGGATGTTTTAGGAAGTCCTGTGACAAAGTCCATAGTGATGTTTTCCCATTTCCATTCGGGTATGGGTAATGGTTGTAACTTCCCCTTAGACTTCTGTCTCTCAGCATTAACTTGTTAACAAACCAAGCATCGAGAGACATATTCAGCAACATCTCTTTTCATGCCATCCCACCAGAAGTACTCTTTCAGGTCCCTATACATCTTCGTGCTTCTAGGATGAATAGAGAATGAAGAACTATGAGCCTCATCCAGCAGCTCCTTCTTTAATTCAGGGATGAGAGGAACACAAACCCGATTCCTGAAGTTTATCATCCCATCAACATCAAGGTTGAATTCAGGAACATTTATCACCTTCTTTTGTAACTCGACATCATCTTTATGTGCCTCTTGAATATTCACATGTATAGATGGTTGAACATTCATCAGATAAAGATAAGATTTTTTCCCTTTCATTATAATTCCAAGATCCATCCTTTGTAAATCCATAAATATTGGATCTTTTGTGATCCTCATCATGGATAAACTAGCATGGTCTTGTCGACATAATGTATCTTCCACCTTGTTTGCTTTCCCAGGGTGGTAATGGATTGAGCAGTCATAATCCTTAATCAGCTCCAACCATCTTCTTTGGTGCATATTCAGGTCCTTTTGTGTGAAAATATACTTTAAACTTTTATGATCAGTATAAATATCACACCTTTCATCATAAAGGTATTTCCTCCAAATATTTATTGCAAAGATTACCGCAGATAACTCCAAATCATGTGTTGGGTAATTTTTCTCATGGATTTTCAACTGTCGTGAGGCATAAGCTATCACCATATAATTTTGCATAAGAACACACCCCAATACCTTCTTGGATGCATCACTATAGATCACAAACCTTTCTCCACTACAAGTCAGTGTGAGCACAGGTGCACTGGATAACCTTCTTTTCAACTCCTTGAAATTCTCTTCACATTCTTCCGTCCAGACAAACTTAACTCCTTTCCGAGTCAACTTGGTGAGTGGATTAGATAATCGTGAAAAATCTTTCACAAAACGTCGATAATATCCAGACAAACAAAGAAAACTTCGGATCTTAGTTACTGTTTTTGGTCTCAACCATCTTTCAATAACCTTTGTTTTTGCTGGATCCACAAATATCTGCTCTTTTGAGATTATGTGACCCAAAAATGCGACTTTTTGAAGCCAAAATTCACACTTGGTAAATTTGGCATAATGCTTCTCCTTTCTCAAGGTCTTAAATATAATTCTCAAGTGATTGTTGAGGTAATACGGTGATACCCTTAGAAAATTCTTCAGAAATAAAAGATTGGGTGGATCCAGAATCAAATAAAACATTTGCTACTTAGAGTGGATGGTAAGTATAACTTTCACCACATCGTTATCGTACTCCACATCGCTGATAGAAATTGAATGTGACTTTCCTTTATCTTTAGCCTTAAGAGTTTGTTGACATCGACCATCCTCATCAACCCTTGGATTAGGGATTTTATTGGAAAAATTCCCCATCTCCTTGCACTTGAAACATTGAAGTGTAATAGGTTAATTCTGTGTATCCCTTCCTTTTTTTTCATAATTAGACATCTTCTTCCCATCATCGCGGCATTCAAATTCCCGATGACCTTCCTTTCAACACTTGAAACATTTACTTGTCCCTTTAAGACAACTCCTTCTATGTTTCTTTCCACACTTTGAGAATAAGGGAAAGCTCATCTTCTTTTCAGTGTGCTCTTTAGATTTTCCTTTGAATTCCATTTTCCTCTTCTTATCAAACCCATATGACTCATGGGTTACTCTAATCTCCATATCGACTTTGAGAGCACATCGAACGATTTCCTCGTAGCTATTGAAGTTCCTTATGGATAACGCCCTTCGAAGACTTGGTTTTAAGCCACTAAAGAATCGATCGATCTTACTCTCAGGTTGGATAATAATACCAGAAGCGTACCTTGCAAGTCTTGTAAAATTTTCTTCATAGGTACCAACAGATTCATCATCCTTTTGCTTCAGTTCACGTAACTATTTCTCCATCTTTGTTCAGAGAATACGATGGAAGTAATTATTGAAAAATAAGTTCTTGAACTCGTCCCATTCTATGGAATCAATTTCATCCCTTTGCCTCATATTCTTAATAAGATTCCACCATTGATCAACATCTCCTTCCAAACGATACACTGCTAGGATAACTTTATCATGTTCAGAACATTGAAGAACTAAAAATATCATTTCAGTAGTACTAATCCATTGTTCAGCAACTAATGGATCTGTAGACCCGCTGAAAGAAGGTGGACGCTGTCTCATGAAGGATTCAACAGAATGTTGCTCCTTCCATTGCTCGTTTGGATGTCCTGCATGATTCATAGCTTGGGAAAGTTATGTGAGCATGGCTACAAGATTTTTCATTCCAGCTCCCATAACGTTTGGTTGCTCAGGGGGACAATCATTTCATTGCCCATCGCATTCTGTATTAACACGATTCCTTCGGGTTCCAGCCATTGACTAAAACCAAGAAAAATAGTGTGAGAAACACTAATTATAATAGGAAAACCACATAATCAAGAATAAAAGTTCACACTTAAGGTCTTATCCTAGGTTATTCATGGACATTTCTAAAACACTAAGATTGTGTTCTATGCTTAGACTTATCCTTAGGGTTCTTACTAAGGCTTTCACATCCTAGTTTCCAAAGGTTGACTATACCTTTCCTCTGATACCAACTATAACGACCCATAATTTACATACATTGTTAATACTTCAAAATTGAAGCATACTTATTACAACATATAACAAAACCATGAAAGGGCCATATAGGTATAGTGTCTTTAGAAAATGGGAAACATAAACAACAGGTTCATAAAGTATCTACACTGTCTCCCATTTATTTCATCATATCTAGAGTCCCTTTTTGGCATATTCTACTTAATAACCTTCTTCCTGACCTGGGGAAAGAAATCATACAAAAGGGTGAGCTCAAATTCTCAGTAAGGTTAAACAACAGAAATATCAATCACATCATATACATAAGAACATAACTCTTGGAAAGCTTAACCTGCAAAAGAGATCATAATTTCATAACATGGGATAAATCATGGCAGTGAAAGGTAATCACGATAATCATAACTTAAAACATGAAACTTTGTGACATACACACATAATCATAGAGAATCATTTCTTGTTAGTAAATACTCATTGCCAAGACTATCTTAGTGGACAAAGTCCCTTTCTGAACCGAGTCACCCACGTTTCAGTCCTGTTTCACTGAACCGGTATAACCTACCGTTCCAGCAATGTCTATCTCATGAGATATAAAATCGTTACCCAATGCATTGGAGGGAGATATAGGTCCCACCTATCTCATAATGATACCATTCTTATGTGTGCCACAAAATCATAAACCATACATCATAGCATAACCCATGTAATAAAAATGGGATTCTTAAACAACATGACATCATAAAACAATTCATATAAGATAAAGGAATTCATAAAAAATATTTTCATCACAACATAATAAAATCCATGTATTAATAGGGATAGAAACAGAACCCTTTATTATCTTAGATGGAAAATCATTTTGATAAAACGCTTGAACTCCATTCTTGAGGAAAATATCCTTTCTGCTTCGAAAACACTTTTTCTTTCTTAACATGTCATAAAATTTAAAACTAAAAGAATTTGATTAAAAATAAACTTTAAAACTTGTAAAGGATTCTTCTTGGAAATAATGTTTTAAAAATCCATTCATGCCGTATAAGTTAAAATAAAACATTCTTCTCATACTTTTGTTGGAAAAGTCAAAAAAGTGCCTCGTACGAAAAACGACAAAAGATTCCTTTCATATATTTTACTAAAAACTCACCAAAGGGTAAAATAGAATTTAAAAAACTGTTGGTGGATGGAAATAATATTAAATATTGAGGAAATATGGATGTGTATGATAAAATACACCCCAGTAAATACTAAAGTATAAACAATCTCAGATAAAAATGAGATTGTGATATTTCCCTTACCTTAGGTCCGACTTACTTTGTAAGTGTCCGAACCTCATGTATAATGATTTAAATAATGTTATTGACTTATTCCAGAATCATACTTATTTTTATGATATCATATATGGTCATATTCTTAGCTTCTTAGTAGTAATATTTCATTGCTACTTGTTATTCGGGTGTTTATAACTTTTTGTTCTTATGCGTGTTTTGTCGAATAAATTCTTATTCTTTTCTTTAGGTTATAGATAACTCATTTACATAATGGTATTAGTGTAATATATATCATATTCACTCATTCAATTCATTTATATAATTATAATGAAATGTAGATCATGTAGAACGAGTCGCATCACATCGTGGAGATAGTATTCTGTACGTACGCACGAGTAATGATATCGTTCCTATGATCGTGGAATTGCATTGGAGTGTATGTATACTATTTAAGAATCAGTATAACATTATAATAGTCATATATAGTCATTATTTACACCATTATACCCATCCAAGTAAGGTGGTGGTGGAAAATAGATTACACCACGGCGTGGAGACGGTATTCCGTAAGGACACACGCGCGGTGATTTCTTTTTCCGTAGGATGTATAGATGGTGAAATTGGGTTGTTTCATACTTATAATAAAATATAAGTATATGAGTGATACTGATGTTATTACTTCATAATGAAACAACTAAAGAAGAAGAAGTGGAAGAAAAATAAAGATGAAAGAATCGGTAATGGACATTACCTCTTCTTTGAAGTGCTTCTTTGAGACCTTCTTTTAGGGCAATAAAATTGGTCTTTGAGGAAGACCAGAACCTGTAGGATGTTTCTAGGTAAGTGGAGAGGATAAATTGGCCGGGTTTGGCCGAGCTTGAAGGCTCAATGTGGTGTGAGAAGAGGGGGAGGAGATGCCCTTTTATAAGGAAGGAGAGGGGCACCTTTGGGAAAACTAAAAATATTATTTTATTATAAAGTCATGTTCGGTTTTAAATAGATTCAAATTGATATATTTCGAAGCTAAGGTGGGGATGGGTAGAAATCCTCTCATCCAATAGAATTTAGAAAAGTTTAAGTTATTATTTTAACCTTATCATTTAGATTTAACATTAAGTTAAATAAGTTTACTTTTACCGTGTCTTCTTGTGTTCTTATACTATAAGGTTAATAATCTTACTATAAGCAGCCAAAAGAACCCCAAGTTGTTTATTATTAATATATATAACCTTATCTAAGTCATTTGGCCGAACCTTAGATTTTTAGTAATAAAATAACAATTACCAATATTATTTTTGTTTTAAAAACTATTTTATGTTAATTTTGACACTATTTAGTAATTGATTTTTGTGAAAATCATAACAGAATTATTAATTCGAAAAAAGTTAATTAAATCAATTATAACATGTCATAGTAACCTAGAAAATTAGTGGGATTCATAAAAAGTCTCAAATTACATTTATTTTTGTGTTTATCACATCAATTATGTTAGTATTTCATTAATAAGATAATTACGGCATCATCATTGTCTCATAAATAAATTAAATTATTTAATGTCTAAAAATTACAAATAAAATACCATTATTTAGAAAATATTTTTAGCTTTCTAATTAATATTTATAGTAGAATTTATCTTATGTATAAACCCATATTAAAAATTATTTACTTATTAAACATTGATTTAACTATTTTTACCCTTCTTTAAATAAATTAATAATAAATGTCCTAATCTAATCCAAGTGGGCCTAAATGGTCATATTTTATTTCTAAGTTTGTTTTTGGTCGAATTACACTTATCCAATTGAATTAAGGCATGTATTAGGGTAATAATAATATCATCTTTACCCTTAATTACCCTATTTACTTTTAACCGGGGTAAAAAAAGTAAAAAGTTACTATTCAGCAAAACATTATTTTCATCTCATTGAACCAAATTTTACTTACTGACATCAACCGTGTCTCTCGGAATTTTTAAATTCCACTCACAGAAGCGGTAAAATTATGTTTTATGAAAAATTCAGTTTTTTTAACTACCACTTTGTGGTTTCACTATTCATCCAAAATTGAAAGTTTTCAGAAAAATACCAAAATATCACCCTAGGATAATTTTGATATTCCGAATCCAAAAATGAAGTCAATTTTGAAAAATAAAATTTATAAAATTTCAAAAAGTGGTTATTACTATTTATAATGGCTAGTTTTAATAATATTTTAATAGCATATTGTTGTTTAGTGAAACTCAGTATTGCGTACGACGCAAGATATCGAGGAAGGTTGCGATTTCGTGTAAAGCAAGCCAAGCAAGTTTTGTGTAGAAAAAGATTCTTTTGATGATTTATATAACATAAAATTATTGGGTGTTACATTGTAACCTGCATCTGTGGCACGGGCTGGACCCTCTAGTCTATGCCAGACCTAGAAGGCTCGGTCGGACCCAGTGGGCCAGGTTAGGCTGGGTCGGTCCGACTGGGTCGGACCCGACCCAGACCAAGTTTGAGTCATTTTCAGTATTTTAGCCTTATCTTCAACTTTGGGAGTCTATTTGACAAACCGTCTACAGCGTCAGAATCATTTGATAGAGATTTCTCTTTTGATATAATCCACTTGAGTTTTGGCTAATTTTGGGGAATGACCTAGTTGGATCGAACATAAATCTAACAGGGCGCTAGGGACTAAAATGCTAGTAACATACAGACTGGGCATCCGATTGACGCAATGTCTATTGCGTTGAGGCCACATTTACATGGAGGTCCATTGGGATACATCATCGTATGACTTCATGGTAGTTGGAGTATCAAAATGTGTCTTAAGAAGCGGACCTTCCAAGATTGTAGCAATCTTGGTACAGGAACACTATAGATGGCTGTAATATAAGAAAGGGATCCTATGTGGGTTTATGATTTGGGATCATTCGTGGGTTCGTGGTTGAGTATCCCACATCGATCCACTCTAGGAATCCATGTGGGAATAATTTAGAATCATTTGTGGGTATATTGTACTAGAAACATATGTGGGACTGATGATGTACTACGATCCTATGTGGGTCTAATGTTTTAGGATCCTTTGTAGGTCTGATGATTTAGGACACTATGTGGGTCTACCTCTTAACAGATTAACTTAATTCAGTAGTTAAAGCTATTCATCTATACAACATGTTACTATGATGCACCTTGTTTGTGTTGAGACTTTACTTTCATGGTGATACCTTTGTGGTATTCTTCTATGGGAAGTACCTGTGTGGTACATTCCTTCGTGGTGATACCTCGGTGGTATTATTCTCTACGATGACCCAGTGTGGTAATCTCATCCATGGTGATCCCTTTGTGGTATTCTTTAGTGTGGAATTAACTTTTTGTTACTTAACATTGTTGTTTTACCTTCATGGTATTTTTTTAGTCGTGGAATAATTTTGATTTTAGCTAATGAGTTGGCCCTTGTCTTTCACCATGAATGAGATTGGTAAACATGATAACATTGGTATATGTATGGTAATATACCTAAGTAGGGTTGTCAAATGTTTTCATGCTTTGTGGTATATCCATTGTGGGTTTATGAGTCCTCTGAGGGTCATGGGGTCCCCACTGAGCATCATTATACTCACTCTTGCACGGGCTATGCACGCACCTTGTTGGGTTTGGTGCAAACGATGGATAGCGCTGACTAGGGGCGAGAGTACCAGGACATGAGGTAGCTCAGACGTGGACATTAGACAAGGTATACTGCAGAGATGACCATTTGAGAGTTGTAAATACCCTTAAGGAATTATCCGTGGAGGGTGTCCAGAGGAGCTATTTCAGTTTACTTCTACTTTCAGTTTTATTGTACATTCCAATTGGGCTTGTATTCAGGACCTTTTTCTTAATGTACACACTCTTTTTTAATTAACAGTTTACTTGTGTTCGTATCTTGTTGTGTTCTTGGTTGAGTGTGTTTACAGGATATAAATGTAATGCCTTACCAGTTTTATGGAATACACCTTTCGGTGCTAGTCTCCAGCACCTGGCCTATAGAAGGCGGGAATGGGGTAGTCACGACACAGGCCCTAGGGGACGGTTCGTGACAAATTGGTGTCTGACCAGTCGGTTCTACCATATAAAATTGAACTCTGTCTTTTTAATAGTAATAATGTTATGTGTAGTGAGTATGGTTATCAGTTTAGGGAATCCAATGTTGGTGCAACGACCGACATATCCATACACCAGGACCCAGACATCCCATTTCTTACTCAGTGCACAATAACACGGATTGTGTGTGTGTTTTGAAAAGTTTTCTTTGTGATATTTTTGTGTCATCTCAATAATTATAACATATTGGCCATGGTTCACCTATTTCCTTTGACGATGCATCCACGCAGACAGTCATCTAGGATTCTGGGTATAGTATGATCTGATATCCCACCAAGAGACGAGGCATCTGTGTAAGGCCCTTTATCAGTAGGAGCACCAATGGAGGCACATGTGGTACCATTATCTATTTGGCCACAGATGAAAACATCCAAAATAGTCGATGGTGCACGCCGCTTGAGCGTGTTGAATGATTTATAGCACCAGAGGCCAACAAGGTTCTAGGGAGAGAAAGACCCACATGCAACTGAGGATCAGCTAGAGGCCATGGTGGGAGTCTTCTGACTAGTAGGGACACTGACTGATCTCATGGAGATCCTTGCCGCCAGTCTTCTACAAGAAACAACCGGAAGATGGTGAAGCTTGATGCTCCAGGTACACGACGAGTTGAAACTTCTTTGGGCATACCTCAAGAGCCTATTTCAGTCATATATTATCCCAACAACCCTTCACGCGGTGCGCATATAGGTGCTTGTTCATCTGCAGTAGGGAATCATGATTGTGGTTCATTACTCTGAAAGTTTCACCAACCTCTCAGTCTACTCCACTGATATGGTGCGAGACCCATTTTTCAAGTCCCAGACCATTGATCAGAGAATTAGGCAGGATATCAGGGCTTCAATGATTTCTCTCAGCATCCCGACACAGGAAGGGGTGTTAGATCTAGCCCTATCATTGGAGAGTTTTCTCGCTGAGAAATCACCAGCAGTGAGACCCACCACCGGGCGTCACATAGAGGAGTCTTCTACAGAATGCATTAGACATAAGTTGTAGAGGTCTAAGAACACCATACCTATAGGTGGACAACCATAGGATTCAGGGTCGGTTGTGCAGGGCACCAGAGACTGAGCCAATCATGCTAAGAGCAGGCCGTGTTACACGTGTGGCTGGTAGGGTCACATGGCTCGAGACTGCCCGACCCACTGAACAGATGATCAATAGGTGATCGAAGGACATCCCATTTAGAGATAGATGTTCAACCAAGGAGTTTCGTAGGGAGCATATATACATGGAATAGGATCTAATGGTGCAGCTAGCGGTGGGCGACGATTCGATATGTTTCCGCCACCACCACCATGTGGTCCACCCCGACTATAAGGGGCAGTTGTACATGGGCGAGCTCATCTCCATGTAGGTAAGTCATATGACCATGAAGCTCTAAAAAAGATAAGAGGTACGATCTATGTCTACTCCATCATAGCTGCATTACGTATAAATACTGCTTCTGTTCATTTAATTATAGAAAATACCTTCATTCGGAGCACATAGTTTCTTGGTGGAGCCATTGGCTCGATCCTTATGGATGGAGACTCTAGCAGGAGTGGATTCAATGATTACACACTGGTGTCAGCAATTTGGACTTACTCTAGGAGGAAAGATCTTCAGCTGGGATATCCTAGTAGGGGTGTCGAGGCCTTATGAAATCGTCTTGGGGGTGGAATGTTTATCTACATTTCATTCCCAGATCGACTATTTTAGGATCAAAGTGTTGTGTTTCAGCATAGATGGGACTAGTTTTTCCTTCACCGGAATGGAGTAATCCTTTGGAGCACCAAATGGACTTACACGGAGGTTAGTGTAGTCGATCACGCATCATTTGGCTATACATACCCTTAGAGTAGTTGATATGGAGATTCTGAGCTATCCTGTAGTGGTCAAACAGTACGTGGATGTCTTCCCTAATGAGGTTCCAAGTTATCCTCCTCACTGAGAAGTGGAATTTTACATTTACTTATACCCTGGGATGACACTGATATCTACACATGCATTTCGGATGGCTGACATGGAGCTTCATGAGCTGTGGGAACATCTAGAGGACATGGAAGAGACTGTGTTCTTTCAGCCCTAGGTTTCTCCATGGGTAGCCCCAATTTTATTCTCCAATAAGACAGATGGGAGCTTGAGACTTGGTGTTGACTATCGGTGCCTGAACTAGGTGACCGTGAAGAACACGTACCCACTCTCGAGGATTGAAGACCTCTTTGATCAGAAAAATGGAGAACAGTGGTTCTCGAAGATAGACCTTAGATCGGGATATCACCAGATCAGATTACAGGAAGAGGATGTGAAGAAGATGACATTCAGATGTCCGTACATCCATTATGAGTTTTTGGACATGTCGTTCGGCATGAACAATGCTCCAACAGTGTTCATGGTACTTGTGAATATGGTATTCCAGCAATAACTTGATCGATTTGTAGTAGACTTTATCGATGGAATTCTAATCAACTCTGCTACCAAGTAAGAGCATGCCTAACATTTACAGATAGTTCCAGACACACTACGAGAGCACCGGCTTTATTTTATGCTCTCAAAGTTTCTGTTCTAGATCCGAGAGATTAAAATTAGGGTACACATCATCATAGAGGCTGGATTTATTGTGGATCCATTGTATATCAAGGCTGTACATTCTTGGGAGCCACTCAATAGTGTGATGGAGGAACAAAGTTTCCTAGGATTGCCCAAATACTATTGAAGGTTTGTGCCATATTTATCTAGAGTTGCATCACCATTATTAGTGTTTACGAATAAAGGGAAAACCTTTGTGTGGTTAGAGATATTTCATCAGATTTTTATGGAGCTACGACTGAGGATGACTACTGCCCCCATCTTGAGGCTTCTGGAGAAGGGCGTTTGGTACGTCATCTACTACGACACAGTAGGGACCGGGCTCAGATGTGTCCTAATACAGGTGAGAGCAGTGATCATGTATGGTTCTCAACAGTAGAAATATCATGAATAGGACTACACTACACATGAACTGGATTTAGCAGCAGTGGTCATCACCTTGAAATTGTGGAGACATTACTTGATAGGCTAATTCTTTATAGTCTACTCTGATTACAATAATCTCATGTATATCTTCTCTCAGAATGATATGATCCTAAGACAGCGGTGTTGGCTTGAGTTCCTCCAAATCAATGACTTCGAAATAGTCTATACTATTCAGAAAAAGAACATCGTAGCAGATGCAGTCATCATGAGATCTGGTATACAGATTCTAGGTGAAGTGACAGAGTAGCTGGCCGCTTTGCAGATATCCTTTGTGGAATAAGATGGAGCAGTATTTTCTATAGTCTCTTATAATCACTACCCCACATCATCAGTGAGTTAGGGAGGAACAGTGTGGGGACATTGACTACAAGGCTCAACTTGTTCAGATATCCTCAGGGCATACACCTAATGGATTTTTCAAACGTGGGGACCACCTTATCCTTGTATGTGGATGTACCATGGTACTAGTGTCGCTTCATGGGAATGTGTGGATGGAGTTTCACACATATCCTCTATTGGTATATATAGGATTAGAAAATATGTACTATGACAATCGAAGACAACACTGTTGGCCAGGAATGATGAAACCAGTAGCAGAGTTTTTCTCTAAGTGCTTCAGTTGTCAGCTAGTGAAGGCATAGCATCTCGTACCAGCAGGTTTAGTTCAGCCTTTATAGGTCCTACTACAGAACTATTATGGGAAATATATTGAATTCATGAAAGAACTTCCTTGTACATCCAGTGGTCAGGATTCTATCTAGTTGATGTACGACCGACTCACCAATTCAGCCCACAACCTATGATTAGAGAGAAGTGTTACGTAGTGAGCATGGGGAACCATTATGTTAATGATATTTTACGGCTATATGGAGTACCCAAAACAATTTTCTATGATCATGATGCATGTTCCACTTCCCAGATATGGATGGGGTTGTATGAGGATATCGGGACGTAGCTTCCTTTGGTCACCGCCTTCCATCCTCAGACGGATGGCCAGACTGAGCGGACCATTTAGACACTCAATGACATGTTCCATGCTTGTATCCTTGACTTTTCTCACACCTGGGAGGATCACATTCCATTTTTAAAATCTGAATACAACAATATCTATCACTCCACCATTAGGATGGCACCATTCGAGGATTTTTATGGCTGACCTCATAGATCGCCTCTATGCTGGACTGACTTAGGGGAGTCAGTACTCATGGGACCAGATATGGTACGAGTTACGACAGAGAAGGTGCAGATCATCCTAGAATAGATGAAGACTACATAGAGCAAGCATAAGTCTTATGCCGACAGGAGGTGGAGACCTCTGGTGTTCAAGGGTGGTGACCACGTCTATCTATGGGTCTCACCTTGATGAGGTCTGGAAATATTATTATAGGGTAGCAAGTTATCTATGAGGTATATCAAACAATTTTAGGTCCTTAGAATAGCTGGTGAGGTGGCTTACCGATTACCTCTTCACCCTCAGTTTCACCATGTGCACGGCGTTTTCCATGTATCTCAAATGGGAATATGCATGCATGACACATCTCACATAGTCGACCATGTCAAGCTAGACATATACGATGGGGAAAAGTTTATGTTGGTTCTAGTGGAGATTGATGATCGATCGGAGATGTTCCATCATGGGTGGTTTATACCATTGGTTCATGTGCATTGGTAGAACGAGAACCACTAGGAGAGCACATTGGAGCAGGAGGCTCAGATTTGTGCTCAATACCCCCTAATGTTTTCCGAGCATTGGTGATGTGGATTTTGGGGATGCAATGCCCTGAGGAGGGTAAAATTTAATGATCCAGAAATTCCATTTAATGTTTTTTATTACATGGGAAGAATACGAGTTTGTGAAAATTGACGATGCATGATTCTGAGGTCCGGTGTGGACGAAATGAGTTTATGAACATTTTTTTGGGTACATATAGTAAATGTGAGAGTGGGGGTTTTTAACTTTTAAAACATTGCTCAAAATTGATATTTGAGGACACCATTGAACTCGCAGCACCGATATTCTCTTAAGGAGACCTTCACCTGGACATCAGTTGGTCGATGGTGAATGTTAGTTTAAATGTTTATGATCGAAATAAAAATAAATAAAGAATAAATTTTATTTTATTTTTATTGAATCCTCTCAACATGGGTTATAGAGGTGGCGACCACCCAAACTAAAAACCCCCCAAATTGAATTCTAGTGGTGGGGACCACCCGAACCCTCTTTAATTGGAGAAAAACTTTCATCTTTCCCTTTAATTGTTTAAGCCAACTGAAATTAATTGTTGTGTCTGCATTAAATTATGCCAATATAAAATGACTTGTTAAACTTATTATAATTTATATTGAAACCTCTTTTGCATTGAGAGGGTTGGGTTGGCAAAGGAGAAGGTAAGAACATGGGATAATTTTGGAGGATCATTCTCTCCAATGAAGAACACCATCCAACGATGATCATTCTACTACGAAGAATGCATCATCTTTTCCAATGGAGAACACGCCATCTTTAATGATGGACGTCATCAACGATGCTATACCGTCATCAATCCTTCCCTCCTCACTGAAATCAACAAACCTTTGATATAGGGGTGTGATTTCGATTAATCATTGTTAATTTTAATTCACATTGAATTACCTCCCATGAGACGCTAGATACCTCTCTAATGCAGAGGGTACATGAAAAACGAACAATGCCCGACCTCTCAGCAATTCCATGTGGTTCATGATGTGTTCTTTGCAATGGAGGATGATGAAGACTAACAATAGTGGGGCTCGAGAATGACCTCTGACACCATAGTCGATTGTGACAAAGGCGGCGGCGTGACAGTGCTGTCAGAAAAGGGTAGGGGCCCGTCAGCCTCGGTAGAGCTAGGGTGGTGGCTGACGAATGCTGACCACAAAAAGTGGACGCCGCCGAGCGTCTGCACCACCCGACAAGAAAGAGCTACAGCATTGTGTTGCAATGGCTATGGGAGGGAAGATGACCGATCTGGCCATCGGTGAAGGCACTACACGCGAACTCATCGGGCTGAGGATGTGTCCGGCCGTCCGGCCAACCGCGGCGGGCCACTACACCGTGGGCTTCCACAACGCGGGCTGCAGCACTGTGAGCCTAGTGTTTCAAGCTGCACCGGTGGACTAGGCCACATCAGTGGTCTAGGCTTGACCTAATGGGATGGGTCGACCCATGCCGGGTCGTGTCGGCCCGAGCCTGGTCGGACCGGGTTGGACTGGACCGGACTAACTTCAACCATTTTTAAATCCTTCGGCCTTATCTTGATCTTCGAGCATCCATTTGAAAAAACGTCTATGGACAAAAAATTATTGGGTTGATGTGGTCATTTTTGTATATCCCACATGAGTTATGTAAAATGTTATTCTATACCCGAGTTGAATCGAACATTAATCCAACTAGACCATGTAGACTAAAAGGCCAATAAGTTACAGTTTGGGTGTCCGACTGATAGACCGTCAGTTCCGTTGAGACCCCATGGTGGTATTCTTCTCTGTGGTGAAGCTGTATGGTACTTTCCTTCGTGGTGATACCTCTGTGGTATTATTCCTTGTGGTGTTACCTTTGTGGTACAAACCATTGTGGTGTTACCTTCATGGTATTCCTTCATACATGGAAATCATGAGGTTTGCACTAATAAGTTGGGCCTTGTGTTTCCTAATAAATTAGATGGGTATAATTGATAACATAGTTATATGTTTGGTAATATACCTATGTAGGGATTTCATATGTTTTTATGTTTTTTGGTTTATCCTTTGTTTGCTTGTGAAACCATTGAGGGTCTCAGGGTCCCTACTGAGTATCGTTATACCCAACCCTATACAGGCTATGCCCACACCTTGTTGTGTATGGTGCAGATGATGGACAACACTGACCGAGGATGAGAATACCAGGATTGGATGTAGCTCAAATTTGGACATTAGACGAGGTGTACCACATTGATGATCATTCGATAGCTGTACCTACCTTCAGGTAGGATCCATGGCGGGTGTCCACATGAGCTATTTTAGTGTACTTGTACTTTCAGTTTTCTTGTAATTTTCTCATTGGTCTTGTATTTTGGGCCATTTTTCTTACTATAAACACACTTTTTTACTTTATTGTTTACTTGTGTTTGTATCTTGTTGTGTGATTTTTTCAGTGTGTTTACAGGATATATAGGAAATGCCATCCCGGTTTTAGGGAATATGCTTTTCAGTGCTAGTCGCCAGCCCCTGGACTATGGAAGGCCGACATGGGGTAGTCACGTCACAGGCCCCGGGGAACAAGTTGTGAAAAAATTACCTAGAATAATGGGAAAAAATGAAATAGTGCAATGAACCACATTTTTATTTAGTTGGATTCGATCTCCTATAATTAGAAGAAATAGTGAATAACCCAAATAATTAATCAAATCCTATCTGAAATCCCCAATGATTAACTCATCTCACAATATGACCTATCCGTGAAACAATATATTAGTTGATTTATAATCATAATTCATTTAAATAATCAATTGTGATGAAATTTAGTACAAAAAAAATTTACCACTATTTGGATCAATCATTAAATAGAATGAAGTGGCATCGTTGTCATTGGAGTGATTCTCTAATTTTATTTTCACACTAGTTTCATATTTTTGATGTTTTTGTCATTCACCAAAAGATACTCCTCCCAATACTTAAAAATGTCATTATAAATTGTTGTTTTCTGTCGATAACCATTAAATTTGGAAATAATAGTGTATTTAAAGGATATCAGGGTCACCATGACAACAAAGAGAATTATTTATTTTATTTTATTTTTTTAGTCATTTCACAAATGTGAAGTATCATTCATATACACCCCACACTGATAATTTTTATTTCATGCATGATGTAATCCTTGTATTCTAATTTCTACACTTCACTCATATTTATGATCACTGCTCCCATGAAAGAATTATTACATATTTCCTAGAAAACTATTCTGATGTTTTATTAATATATATAATATATTTTGAATATTTATTTTAGTAAAATGGGTCTTATAATCACATAAAATCATATTTAGTGTTTCTTAAAAGAATTAATATAATATCATGAAATATTCCATGAAAATTTTGAGTATCTGAATTCTCCCCTCCATGTGGATTTTAATCCGAAAAATCTAAATAAATGGCTAAACAAAAATAGGTCAGTTTGGATCCCCCATGTGGGTTTCTTGCTCCCAGGATCCCTCTAGATGATTTTTTTATTTCCATATGACATAGAATAATGGAATATTTCTCTGTTAAAATATCTTATGTTAAAAATTCTCACTCTTTATCATGAACTCAAAAGGCCTCCCTATCCCCAATGTGGTGATTTCCCCAATAAATATGATATGATGGATAACGAATGTAAATCCTCAGTTGTGAAAGAAGTAAAACTACAAGAACCCAATTTAAATTTGAGGTATATTTGTGTTTTATTCCACATCACTATCTATATATACTATCTAGAATGCACCAATGAATATTTAGGATAGGTTACCTCTTAAAAAAGATCATTGTGAACCATGTTGATGTGGTACTACTCGAAATAAAAGGTCTCCTTCTATAAACAACAATGTCTACCATTGTAAATATTTATAAGATTTTAGGTTGTTTATATGTAGAACTTCTGTATGATTGGATGATCCACACCATCTCAGAAGTCAGTTTCACCAAATCTGGTCCCATAAGTTGGGACTCTCATGGGAAATTCCAGTGATGTGGTGACCTAGATGGTTGCATGTACAAGACATATGATTGTTCCTTACTAATGGGGTAATGAAAGTAATTGTTCAATAAAAACTCATACAATGGTAGTTTCACCTTCAAAATATGGATGCATTCTAATAATCAACATCGCAGCATTTCATCTAGATCCTACCGATTCTTTTTAGTATGGGGGTGAAAATTCATGATCAAACATATCTATGTCCTAAACGCCTTCTACAATCCCTCCCAAAACCAAGATATCAACCAAGAATAACAATCATAGGTGATATTTGAGGTAAATTTAGAGAGAATGAATATATCATCTACATGGAGTCTTTCTAATCTATGTAATGAAAATTTTTCATGGATATCTATAAAGTGGGACAACATTGTGAGTTGGTATATGATCACTCGGATGAAATTGTTCCCAATAGGCATGTGTGGTAAAATTAACATTATTTCTATGGATATCACATACCTACTACATTATGTAATTTTAAATGATTGTTATAAACCTATTAGACCCAAGGATGTAACCTTTACATTTTTCCATGTAATCTATCAAAAGACAAACACGAAAAATCCATTCTTTGTCCCTTACCACCAAAAGAAATGTCGGAGGTCCTTTTAAATATTTTCCCCACCAAGAGCTACAAATAATTTATATGTATGGTAAAATATCCCAAACATCTCTAGAAAAATCAATTATAACATTTTTAATCCTCATCAAATAATGGGAAGCCCCCCATCTTCATAAAATACAATAGTATCATGTCGAAGGATATTATAATTTGTCAAGTATCATAGTTTAAATCCCTTAAGGGGTGCCATGCTGACTCACATTAATTGAAGAGGGTTATCAAAAATAATCTAGAGGTAAGGTTCTCTATCTACATTGACATTGTTTATCTACAATAAGGCCACCTTCTCTATCTCCTAACATAGTAATTTTGTACAAGGTCTCCCACTAAGAGAATTAACTACTATATTCTACTTCATAAAATGATCGAAAGTCAAACAAATGTATTTCCAAATGTAAAATATTCAAAATCTTATTATAAATTTGATATCCCTTTGAGTGAAGGTATTATTTTTTATATTTTTTTCATATTAAATGATTAACCTCCTTCCCATCTGGTTGTGTTCCCACATAATCATTGTGATGACTACCTCCACTAAAATATGATCGAGGGTCATGTAGTTCATTTCATTTTGTATAAAATAACATTAACGAAATGATAATCACCTCCTCTATCTATATCATAACACAAACATTACTGGTTCCTAAAAAATTAATGAACTCTATGTACATGACACCCTCCTCAAAAAATATCTTGATTTGAAAACTTTTGATACACTACCTCAACTCTTGGAACCCCTAATGAAAAATCTACATATACATGAAAGGATTACAATTTCATTTCAAAAAATTCAAGGGATAATATTTCCTCAATAATAAATCTATGAACATCTCAATTGCAACTCACCTCAAAATGTGACTTAACACATTACACTTTGTATAGAAGGTTTTCCCTTAATTTAGACACAGTGTAATTACATTGACATTATAATGTAATGATAAATCACCCTTTCACAAGGTATATCAACTATTAATATCATATAGGAATTATCATATATTAAAACAGTCAATTTTAAACAACCATAATAAGGCAAGTTCATAATATAATATTCCATTATAACTTTTAATAATCACTTCAATATGAAATTCAAAATTTCAATTTAAATTCAATTAAGAACTAAATACTAAATCCAATACAACAATTTGATTTGAAATTCATCTTTAAATTCACATCCCAAGGAATGAGGGTAAATAGACTCACCCAACGTAATCTATTTCTAAAAGCCTCATATTTCAGTCTAAATTAAAAAATCAACTCACCAACATGACTTTTATACATTTTAGGATTTCAACATTTAACAATTATCACCAATCCTCATTAATTGAGTTAGGAAATTAATACCAAATCAATTATTTGAGTACAATTCCACGTGATTCCTGTGAATTGGCCTCATCAAAGTAAGGCATGTACAAACTTATCAATGTTATGTCAAAGGAATAATAACACAAACAATTGGTCTGTAGATAATCATTCATCTAATGTTATCTATTTATTCAACATCTATTGTGATAAAATCAATGAATAAATAATTAACCTATTAACATGGAAAATCCACAAACACCTAAATGGTATAAACAATATCTAAATTAAAGGAGAATAGATAAAAATGAATTGAGATATTTCCATAGAAGATCCCATGAGATGAATGTCATTTGATTTAGAGTTCAGATAGATATGTTCTATTGGTTCCATGAATTATCTATGAAAATGGATTCCCTATTGTGATCATTCCATTAATAATAGTAGAAAGTGATGGATAGGATTAATAAATATTATTATTTATTTAAAAAATATAAAACATTCTAGAATATAAGGGGTATAATGGTTTATGTATATAGTTTGAAAAACTGTGCACCAACCATTCATGGTAATATATGGGTAATGTTCACAAACATAGTTTACCTATATATTTTGAATAACCATCTTCATGAAATGAAAAATAACCTTATTGTGATTACAGAAGTGGGGGTAGTGCTATGTATCATGAATTACATTGTTGGAAAGAAACCACGTGGACTATTCCTATTATCTTCCCCTACCTCACATAGTCTATTAAATCTTACAGCCCTACCCACACAATTTAATCTAGTAGAGTGAAAACCCATTTTACCAAAACTTATGGGTATTGAGATCTAAAAAATCCATTGAAACCACTGATACCACCATGACCTTAATGGGAATTTAAATTTGGACATTTTTTAATCATTAAAATGAGGATATGAAGTAAATAAAAGGATATTTACAACGAATTAAAACTGATTTCATAATAATTTTCCACTAAAGAAAACTAAACACTGAATTTCATTATTAATCGTATTCAAGAATCTCTAAGAATAGATATGGAAAATGTGATTTAACAGCATCCTCCCACTCTTAGGTCTCATCTAGTACTTGGTCGTGCTACCATAACACTCATAATATAAGAACATATTGTCTTTAGATAACCTTCATTCGTTGATCCAATGTGATTATAGAATTATCCTAAAAGGATTCATTTAACTAATACTGATCCTTATTTGAAAAAATGCATGAGATGGGTCTATATAATATCATCATCGATGAGAGGCACATATGTATTTGTTGTAGAGAGTAGTACCTCCATGGTAACTAATGATATTAGGCAACCTTCCAGACTCTCTGTAGAATCTTGATTACCATGATGTATATCAGTTAAACCTTTCCCGTAGTCAAAAAAATCCAATGTCCTTGCCTCATTTAAGCATACATGAAAATATGATCCTCGACCATGAAAAATCTAGTTCATCTAGAGATACTAGTATATGGTTGTTGGCGCCAAAAAATACGGCCCGAAAGAAAGGAATGAAAAAGACAGCTGGCGCGCTGCCTCGCGAAGCACCGCCGCGAAGCACCGCCGCGAAGAACCCACGCGAAGCGCCCCGACAATTGTGGCCCAGCGATGCTCCAGAGGCGGTAATGCTCTGCGAACGCATTTGATGTTCGCGAGCCGCCGCGAAGCTCCTGAGGCGGTAAAGCTCCGCGAAGGCATTTGACGTTCGCGAGCTGTCGCGAAGCTCCAGAGGTGGTAATGCTCTGCGATCACATTTGACGTTCGCGAGCCGCCGCGAAGCTCCTGAGGCAGTAATGCTTCGCAGACGACGTTGATTTTCGCGAGCGCGCCGCGAAGCACCGGAGGCAGCGCGCGAGCCCTGCTTCGCGGCGCCCCTTCCCAATAAATACTGGACTCCCCCTGAGTCATGAGGATGGACAATCCGACCTTTCGGATTCTCCTCTCCCGAATCGCGAATCACTCTTTTCCCCGGGAATGATGAGCTCCGTGAGGTACTTCTACATCGCGAGACGCCTCTACTTTGCCTCATTTTGAGCCCCTATTCCGAGAGGGATTCCCTTCATGAAGCTCAAGGGAGTTCGTGAAGGAAGGGGATTCCCAAGGGAACCCGGGCAGCCGCGGAGCGTTTATGCTTCGCGAAACACCCAACCTATTCTAGTGATCCCTATGCTAAGGTAGGATCGCTACACATCGCGAAGGACACTGCATCGCAGGACCCTTCTTCGTGAGGCACCCCTTCTTCGCGAGGCAGTGCTCCGCGAACACTGTTCCACTTCGCGAAGCACCTTCCACTCACACCTATGCCCCATGCTAAGGCCAAGGCACTCTACTTCGCGAAGCACACTCCTTTGCTTAGCGATTCCTCTACCCGTGCGACCCTCCAGGTTTGCACGATGTGATTTCAAAGTCCCATGGACCATACCACTCGTAGCGTTGCTTCGCCTAATGCTTCTTCGCATAGTCACGCTAACGGCTATTGCTTCTTCGCATAACCACGCTAACATGGACCCCTCGATGGTTCGTCCCATGACCCCCCTTAACCATGGCCTTACTGGTTCCTTCCCTTCCCCAAGGACCAGAGGGTACCGGTTACGTAAGTCCTAGGGGTGTGGAGTGAACCCACCTCGTCCGAGCTACAGGACGTTAAACTGCCAAGCACCACGTCCTCAACACATGACGTTAAACTGTGACCCGACCTCGTGCCCCTCACGAAGGGTCCCCCCAACTCGAACATTCTTTACACCACTCGTCTCCACGGGAATGGAATCACACATTCACATGGGATGAGATCCTCCTTGTCAGAGTGGCGTATGTTCGTAGGAGAAGGGCGACCCTAGTTCCCCAACGGATGGCCGCACCTCTGCATCTCCTTACTTCCCCACTACCAAGGTCAGTGGAGGGCGTGATAGGGAACGAGGCACCTCCCACCATTGGACCAAGGTCCATCATTCCCGCGCTTTGTCGCGCCATGGGCCTCCATCCTGGAGTAAGTCCCAGCACCGTGGGCCGCCTAACGTGTAAGCCCCTCTTCGCTTCTCACGGACGCTTCCTTCGTGACGTGATCATGAGGTCCTTGCAACCTCTTGTTTCTCACACCGAGCATGACTCACGTGGGCTTAGAGTGAGCACCGAACCTGACCCCCCACCCTTAGCGAACTACGAGGACTTTGATCCATGTCAAGGAATGGTACGTAGGATGCCTCAATGAGGTTAAAGCCCACCCGTCACTCATTCACGTCGGGTCTCATTCACGTCCAGCACGATGTTAAACTGCAATTCCAGTCCGACGACAAGCCGTTGTGAATAACCTGAACTACGAGGACTTTGATCCATGTCAAGGCATGGTACGTAGGAAGCCTTCCAGAGGTTCAAGCCCACCTCTCATTTGACCAAGGTCCATCTTCACGTCGGTTCGCCGACAAAGCCACCTTTCTCGGTCGTTCATTCACGACGAGTTTCGCCTTCGTCCCGTATGACGTTAAACTGCAAGCCCCTCTTATCCTGCATGACGTTAAACTGCACATCAACCTGAACTATGAGGAATTTGATCCATGTCAAGGCATGGTACGTAGGAAGCCTTCCAGAGGTTCAAGCCCACCACTCATTGGACCAAGGTCCACTTTCACGTCGGTTCACCGACAAAGCCCCATATGAACTACGAGGTCTTTGATCCATGTCAAGGCGTGGTAGGTAGGAATCCACCACGAGGTTCAAGCCCACCCATCATCCAATTCACGTCGAGTTCTATCTACGTCCAGCACGACGTTAAACTGCAATTCCAGTCCGACAGCAAGCCGTTGTGACTAACCCGAACTACGAGGTCTTTGATCCATGTCAAGGCATAGTACCTAGGAAGCCTCCACGAGGTTCAAAGCCACCATCTGGTCATTCCAATCTCATTCACGTTGGTTCACCCCCGTCCCGCATGACGGTAAACTGCATTATCCAATCCGAACTACGAGGACTTTGATTCATGTCAAGGCATGGTACGTAGGAAGCCTCCCCGAGGTTCAAGCCCGACTCCCATCGGACCAAGGTCCCTCACTTACGTCGGTTCCCCGACACCCACCGCCCGTCGTTTATTGACGAAAGGGTTCACTATCGTCCTGCATGACGTAAAACTGTGTTCCCTCAATCCCCCGAACTACGAGGACTTTGATCCATGTCAAGGCATGGTACGTAGGAAACCTTCCCAAGGTTCAAGCCCACCACTAGTGGACCCACGGGTCTACTTTCATGTCGGTACGCTGACGATGCTCATAGGGCCAAGGTCCACCTTCATGTCAGTTTATCGGCGTCATCCCGAACTACGCAGACTTTGATTCCCTACAACGGGGATACGTAGGAAGCCTCGTGAAGGCTCAAGCCCAACTTCACTATCTCCCCCTGCGATGGTCCCGTTTCACTCTCCCTACACTCCATTCATCAACCTACCACCCGTCCTGATTCTCGCCCAGACCGTCTTATCCTGGTGAGACCATGTCGGTACATTCTTCTTCGCAGCCATCCATGGGCTGGCCCCAGTATCGACATCCCTTCAAGGGGGATCCCTCAATCTGATCTATCCTAGCTAATGCTCTGGTTGGGTTGATCCGTCTCCGTTGGATGTTAAACTTGCGGCATACCCTGTGTTAAACATGGGAAGCTGAGGAAAACCTCAGATATGTGTCTATGACATATAATTCCCCACGCTCGATGTGGGATGCATCGGGCTTCCACGCCCTTGAGAAGCCTTGTGGCCAAGGATAACAGACAGACATGCCAGGTACCCCAGCATCCAGACACGCTACTGATGCCTCAACGTGACTACTCCCCTGACTGAAGGTTGCTGCCCTGACTGGACCCTTTGGAATGTCCCGACAGAAGCAGTGTAATTAACCGGCACCCATGGAAACATGGCACTGGGAAAATTTTCACGAACTACATATTAAATCTATGAGGGAGACCCGGACTAGGTGACGAGTTTTGAGGTGGAATCCGCAGGAGGAAGAACCGACATCCCATCATCCTGTTTCGATCAAGGAGCAGACGTCCCTGAATAAGGAGCGAATGCCGCCCGCCTTTGGAAATCGGGAATGCGGGGCAACAAAGCGCCGCGCGTCCTCCCCCACGGACAGACGGGCGC
The DNA here is from genome assembly GCA_963277665.1 of Viscum album. Classification (NCBI taxonomy): domain Eukaryota; kingdom Viridiplantae; phylum Streptophyta; class Magnoliopsida; order Santalales; family Viscaceae; genus Viscum; species Viscum album. The sequence continues at coordinate 1,613,778,763 of OY728137.1, read as the reverse complement.
GCGCCCCAACGAAAGTTTCGGAAACAGAAATGGTGAACCCGACGTGAAATTCTTCTCCTCAATATGAATATTAGTAGCGTTCGAGACACCAGTAGATTGACGTGTCACCGGATCCAGATATCTGGTGCCTGGTCCCGCCAAGAAAATAGCGGGCCTATCGTGAAACTCACCGGATGTCGGGGCAGTAGAACGTGGCGCACTCCGTTCTGTAGCGTGTTGGCGTGGATCCTTCTTACAGACGTGCAGAATGGAAGGACACTGGGGCACTGGCTGTCAATCCTTTTCCTCTCAGTACTGATGAGTTGATCCCTTAGTTTGCCAGGAACCAGGTTGTTGTTACAGAGACGCGATCACCGTCCGCTCCTCGCCCACGCAGGGGTAGGGGCAACACCGCTGCGGCCGCCCCATGCATCGCCGCTACCGCCACGACGGCCGCCACATCGCGGAATACAGGGCGCCCACGTCCCCTTTCCCCATCAGAGGTCATCCATCGAAGGGTGATCAACAACCTCATGCGCAGGTATGAGGAATAAGGGGTCATCCCAACTCGGGATATGGCCTGCTTGGACCTGGAGGCCTCCAGGCCCCGCCGTCAACGCCACCCTAACAGGCTGCGCAGGGAGCCCCTGCTCCCCACCCCAACATTCAACTGTTTCAGGAGCTTGTCTTCGGAACGCCTTGACGACTCCTCGCCTTACGCTGAAGAGGCGGGCGCCGTTCGGCTCAGCCCGCTCAGGGTCCCGACCTGAGGGCTCCAGGCGAGAGCTCCCGCCCGGCCGCGACAGCACCGCCATCCGGCCCCGCAGGAAGAGCAGGCTGGCTACGTCCCTGCACCACTTGCACCAGCCCTCCTGACCCGATGTCAGCGCCGGGCCCAGGCTCAGGATGCTCGCCCGGGCGCGTCGACGTCGACAGCTACAGTGACCCGAGCCACCGCCGACGTGCATCGTGAGGCCCCTGCATATACTGAGCAGGGGCACTCCTTCACCCAACCAGGATCGAGACCCCAACTACCTCACGGGCAGGCTGGGTTGACTCTCCGGGTTGCAGGCCCAAGTTGTGATCGTCGCGAGCTAACCCGCGGTAATGTCACCCCGTACGGAGGTCCTCCCCGGTACCACTACTCCACATAGAATGGGCATTCCCCGCTCCGAGGATTGTCATGGAGGCATGCCTCGTGCTACCCCCACCCCGCAGGAAGACCTGCCCCGCAGCAGTGACGCTCAGCGTGGAAACATTTCCCGCGCCCACTATACAGGGTATGGAGTCCATCCTTCTGCCCCCGACCGCCAACCTGAAGGCACCATCCATCTGGTTTTTCTCCAACGTGGGGGCCCTCCCTACGTCCTCTCTACAACCGGCGAAGGTCCTCCTCGCCCCAGCAACTCGAGGAGTGAAGGTCAGCCTTGCTCCACTCGCATCAACCATGGAGGTCCTCCCCATGCTCCTACCAGTTCCAAAAGAGGCCCCGCCCACATGGGTACTGTTCATGGAGGTCTTCCCCATGTACCCTTCCACATTTGCCACGGTTCCCCTCGCACCCCGGCTATCTTGAGTGAGGGCCCTCTCCGCCATGGCGCCAGCGCCGCCCCGAGGCTGCCTAATAGGGATCAACCCTGCCCCGAAGAGCCGCCCCGGGGCAGAAGAGCAGGTCGCTGCCGCCACAAGAAGAATCCTAGGAATGCCCATGTGGAGATCAAACCTGCCCGCTTCTCTGACTCGGAAGCGGAATGCGATTCAGCGATGGAACCTTCTCACTGCTCCTCTGTATCAAGGACTGGGGCAGGAACCAGACGCGTTAGCCTCATTCTCCCGTAATTTGAGGTCCACCAGATCCCCGTATCTCTCCGCAGGTACATCCAATACGAAGAAATCTTGGGAATTCTGCAGGTCTCGACCACGCAATCACCGCCTCAGTCACCATAACAGACCTCTACCTCTACCAGAGATCACATAGAGTTATTTTGGGGGCCAATGATGGTAGAGCGACGACACGACCTATCACCGGTAACCGCGGCTCCTGTTCTGGAAGCTGTGGTTATCAGCCCGTCTTATCGTGACATTGTGTCCAGGTCACCTCATTCATCGGAGGATGGCCCAGAATTCGGCGGCCAGTCATCTTGTTTGCCGTATTCTCCAACGCCGAGATTACTATCCCAGAGGTCCCCCTTGGTACCGCTACCGGTCCCTCAGCCACCCCTGGTTGTCGAGTGGGGAAACACAGGGCCAGACCCGGAGTCCGATCCCAGGAGCTTCTGGAGTATTCTTGCAGCGGATTAATTCCCGGAGAAGTTCTCGCCGACGGCGGCGCTGAATTTACACATACCAGAGTCTCTTACCCCTGAAGGCGTGGGGTTCTTTAGTCAAACCCGATGGGTGACACACTTCTGCCTCTGTTATGAACGGGTGGTGTACCCCAGAAGTCGAGAGAACTTCGAAGAAATCGGCGATTAGTGCCGCCTGATAGATGCGGCCACACTTCTTGTGGCCCAGCATCCTGAGTCGCCATGCCACCAGAGCGCCCTTCAACGAAAATGTGTTCAGAGTATTAAAGCACTCCGCAGAATCATTAGGGAAGCCACCCCCCATGTGCAAGTCCGTGGTGGGGGACACTATGCCGCTCTCCTCTTCGACCATATCCGACAGCAGCCCGATTCGCTATGCGACATCGAGGACATGCCCTCAAGAGGGGTCGCCGTCCACATGGCCGACGTTGTGGATAAGGAAGATGAGCTTGAATTCCTTGATGGAGACTTACCACCCGAGGGCGTACCGCGGCTGCTCGTCCCATCAGGGAGAGTTACCCGTCAACAGAGGAACCGGCTAGGTCTCCCCGTACCCACCGAGTCGCTGATACTCGGTTGAAACACTAGAAAGGGTAAGGAGCACATCATGAAATTCAAGAACTCCGACCCTTCCGCCTCTGTGCAGAAGACGGACGAAGATCCTGAGAAGGCCACGTTACACCAGCTGCTCGCTGAGCAGAAGAATCTGGTGGACGAACTCTTGGCTGAGAGCGCCGCAGAGCGGCGACCCGACTATGGTAATCCCAGGCCGGGGCAGCAGGGGCAGGAACAATTTCCCCCCGGTGAGATGCCTCTGGGCCACCCTGATCATGCTACTGCGGCAGACAGGGCAGAAGCCGGAACGCACGGCAAGAGGTCATGATACGTCTCGCCAAATCCCCCCGAGCGACGGGGAAATCTGAAGAATCCAATCCGGGTTCCCCCAGTCGCCCCGCAGGTCGTCCAGCCAGTTGACCCACGAGCGGCCGAAGCCGTCTACCGTGTTAAAAAACCTGGAAATTCACGTGTGGTTAGGAATCCCCGTCAAGACAGGGACCCCCACCCGGAGGATCTTATCGCGGCGCTCACATCCCGCCTCGAAGCGTTGGAAACGCGGCAGGTGGCGGTCCCACCAGATGGAAAGCCTTATCCCGCGTGGGTGTATGATATTCCCGCACCTCCGGGTTTTGGGAACCCCATTTTCTCGCCCTTCAACGGGACAGGGGACCCGCAGCAGCACTTGACTCATTTTTCTTCCAGGTGTGGCCCCATGCTGGGGACCCCGGCTCAGCAAGAAGCCGCAAAGCTCCGATGTTTCGTATAGACATTGGAAGGTCGGACATTCGTCTAGTACAGCCAGTTCCCTATCGGATAGGTGACCGGTTGGGAGGATCTTCGCTGGCAGTTCTTATACCAGTTCAGCTCCACCACGTGAAAGACCAGCATTGTAGACCTCTTCAAGTGCAAGAAAAGGCCTGAGGAGCGGGTTGTATATTTCATCGCCCGGTGGAAGGGCCTTACGTATTCCCTCAATATGCCGTTGACTCAGGAGCAATTTCTGACGATGTGTGTGGGGAACGTCAAGACATAGCTGGTACCCTCCCTGATCACCCAGAACTACCCTGGTGGGTTCAGAGATTTCTCAGATAAGGCTCAGCGTCTTGAGGAAGCCCTGCAACAGGCTAGTCAGGCACGTTTGTTGCCCCCATGTGATCCCATCCAGGAGGACCTTCAGGGCTGAACCCTCCGCGGTGGCTCAAATAGAAGCCCCGATGCAGCAGGAGTTGATTCCGGCTGCACCAACCCCGCAACCCCGCAGAGGTCCTCCACCTCAAACACAGGCTCCTGCCCAGCAGCGACCGCCTCAGAACCGACAGGTTCCCCCGTGCAACGCGCCACCGCCACCTAGGTGAGATAATCAGGCGCCGCCTCCTCGGCAGGCCCCTCCGGCCCCTCGTCTGGGCCAGGCCCCCAGGACCCCCTATCCGGAAAGAAGGTATCAAACCTATTAGTTCAATGAAAATCAGGTCCCTGGCTACTTCCGAAGTGCTCTAGAGTAAGGGATTGTGCATCTGCCTGAATGCAGGAGGCCGACAGAGGCGCATCTCACCGATCAACCCAACTACTGCCCTTATCATCGGATCCTGGGGCACACCCTCAAGAAATGCTATGTGTTTAAGGACTAGCTTCAAGACCAGGTCAACAAAAACATAGTTATATTGGGCCCAGCACCAATGCAAGTGGTAGGTGTCTTTGCAGGATCAGAGATCGGCAGCGACAGCGAAGGCGAGTGGCAGCAGGTCCCTAGCCGCGGATCCCAGAAATACGACAATTGGATGGCTCGAATAACCATCGTATGTGCCCATGGTATCATCCGGGCACGCCTTAAGCATTCGGAACCTTCAGAAGAAGAAGCTGTTGCCTCCGCATCGTCTTCACAGTTGACCTCTGCCCAAAAGGGCAAGCAGCGGCGACGCAGGATGAAGAAACGCACACCGCCAGTGCCGTCGTCATCCCGCACTCTCGGCGACTTTATGCCCCCTGAAATGGGGATTCCTCCCAGAATCCGCCCAGCGGTGGATGACTCCTCGAGAGATAGCCAGGGGTATGCTTAGGTTAACACCATGGAGCTGGTAAAGCCCTATATGACCCCCGACGAGGGGGAACGCCAGTCAGACCTCCCCAACGTTTCCAGCCGACATCAACGTCAGCAGAATCGCAACAGCGCCGGTCATCGAGGTACGTCAGCAGGCACTTTTGGCCAAGACGTTCACGCTATCGAGACCAGGAAGCAGGCTCAGCGCAGATCTCAGCACGCACAAACCTATCTAACACCCTCGGCTCTACCTCCACCGCCGTTCATGCTATTGGATCGGGGGGAGCCGCTTTGTTCATATCACAGTCAGTCTTGCCCGGCTACAGGCCAGCCTCCGCTCTCCGATCCCAGTCCGGCGACTACTCTTCAGGCTTCTACTAGTAGGCAGCAAGATGTACCCAGTACTAGTCAATCGCCGGTTCAGCCGGCTGGACCCGCTGTGCCTCCAAATTCCGAACGACATCCTGTAAGCAGAGGCTCACGTTTAGCATGATAGTACGATGTCCTAAAGCACCTGGCCGGCATTCCGGTGAGTCTCTCCATCCTTGAGACCCTTCTCTTTTCATTTGAAATATGCGAGGAACTTGCCGAGGCCCTAAGGAGCCCCCTCCAGTTCGAGACGGAGGTAGCAGCTGCAGAAGCCTTCCATACCGAGACGATTGAAAACGCCGAATGTCAGGCGGTTATCTCGTTCTCCAGTGAAGATGAGGACCCTCCTATACAGGGGCACATTCGCCCACTGTACATCACTGGCCACATCAATTGTTTGGAAGTCCGCCGCTGCCTTGTTGACACAGGTTCCAGAATCAATCTAATTCCGACCCGGACACTGCGAAAGTTGGGTCTGTCCGAAGGTGATTTAACCCCCTCTGACCTCAGGATCCAAGGGTACGAGAGGAAAGAGAAAACCCCAGTCGGCAAGATCCGCTTGAAGACTTAGTTCGCTGGCTTAATTGCCAGCACCGAGTTCATGGTTGTCTCTCAGGACACCGCCTACAATGCATTGATGGGTAGGCCATGGCTCCATCTTCATGCAGTGGTCCCTTCGTCGTATCACCAGTGCCTCAAGTACTCACTCAACGGTCGATTAGGCGTGCTCCAAGGAGACGCATCTCCTTTCGCTTCTTGTGAGGCCCGTTATCTGGATGCAGTTTATTACAAAAGTAAGCACAATAAAATCCTGGTAAGCGAGGATGAACCCGCCCCGGTCACAAGTGATCCCTGGGCAAGCATGGATGACGCCTACATAATCCCGATCCACCGGTTGGAGGCCACGACCCCTGACATGGGACAATGTTTTGTTGTTTCAGGTACGCAAGGAAGGCATGTTCCTGTGTCCAAGCGACGACGGAAAATCACCTCATACTCCTACATCAACCAGGCTCAAGTCATCCCGGAATCTCCTACCCCTATACGGTACCGGGACGTCAAGATTATGACAACGGCGGTGCGCCATACGTGTCTCTTCCACCGGGCTGGAATTAACCGACTCAGGCCGACACGTCACCACTGCTTTGATATCATGAAACGTGGCCCTTTAGGCCGATGGCCAGATGGGATAGGGTCGACTGCCTTCATTGCTATGGTCTCAATGGCAAGCGAGTCTCCCGATGTGATGACCGCTGCTGCCCAAGCCGGCACCAGCTACCCCTCAGATTTTGATAGCCCAGAAGTACCACTCGTCGCGGGAAGTCCCCCCACAGGTGGAGAGGAAGACTTGGAGGATGCTCCCCCAGCCTTTGGAGAAGGCGTCTCTACCACGGTTGATGAACTGGTACAGGTGAAGCTTGGTAGCGAGGAAGATCTGAAGCCCACATTGATCAGTGCAGCCATGTCCCCCGAGGAGTGGCAGCAGTACGTAGACTTCCTCAAACAGCACCGTGTTGTGTTTCTTGGAGTTACAACGAGATGCTAGGGCTAGATCCCCAAGTAGACGTTCATCATCTGGGCCTCCTGGCAAAACATCGTGTGTTTAAGCAGCCTCCCAGGAAGATGCACCCTTCTCATGGTGCTATGGTTGAGGCCGAAGTTGACAAGCTAATCAAAGCCAACATCGTCAAGGAGGTCCAGTACCCCAAGTGTCTTTCCAAAATTGTTCCAGTCCGGAAGAAGAATGGGCAGATCAGATTCTGCATCGACTTCCGCGATCTTAATCGCCACTGCCCAAAGGATGACTTCCCTCTCCCGGTGACAGAGCTGTTGATTGACGCCACGGCCGGGTTCCAAGCCCTCTCTTTCATGGATGGGTATTCCAGGTATAACCAGATCTGGATGGCCCCCGAAGACGAGGAGTCCACTACCATCAGGGCTCCCCAAGGTACCTTTTTCTACCAGGTAATGCCATTCGGTTTGAAAAATGTAGGTGCCACTTATCAGAGGGCCATGCATCGCATATTCAAACCGATTCTCGGGACATTGGTGGAATGCTACGTGGTTGACCTTGTAGTCAAATCATGACAGTGCCAAGACCATCTCAAAGACCTTGATAAAGTGTTCGGTTTCCTCCGTTCCCGTCACCTGAATATGAACCTGCTGAAGTGTGCCTTCGGGGTCACCTCCGGGATGATTCTGGGCTTTGTTGTCAGATACCGAGGTATCGAGATCGACCCGGAAAATATTAAGGACATCAGCCAAATGCATCCCCAAGCAACATTCAGGAGCTTCAAGGCCTTCAAGGCAACATAGCCTATATACGTCGATTCATCACAAATCTGGCCGGCATGTGTATGCCCTTTTCATGGCTCATGAAGAAGGGGACCTCCTACAAATGGGATGAGGAATGTCGGACCGCCTTCGAGGAAATCAACCAGTATCTGCTCCAACCTCCGGTCTTGATGCCACCCGTCTCTGGAAAGCCGCTGGTCCTTTACGTGACCGCCCTGGAGAGATCCCTTGGTGCGCTGCTTGCCCAGAAGAATAATGAGGGTACTGAGAATAGTCTCTACTATCTCAGCCGCATGCTTATCGATACGGAGATCAGATACTCCCCTATCAAAAAGAGCGTCCTTGTGCTCATCTTCACTGTGCAGAAGTTGCCACATTACCTGCAGCACCACGAGGTGAAATTGGTCTCCCGGGTAGACCCACTGATGTACATCCTGAACCGTCCCATGCTGACTGGCCGACTAGCAGGGTGGGCAGTGATTCTCCAGCAGTTTTATATCAGGTTTGTACCTCAGAAGGCCATTAAGGGATAGGCGTTGGCGGAATTTCTAGCTGCCCATCCAACCTCCACGGATCAATCCATGGACCTGGATTTCCCTGATGAGACGATCCTCTCAGTCGATCGTGATGTCCCGTGTTGGCAAATGCATTTTAACGGTGCCTCCTGGAGCCCCACCGGTAGGAGGCTCAATGATCCCAAGCTCAACAGAGTGGGCCTGAGTATTGTCTTCATTACCCCGGCGCAAGCCGTCCTGCCATACTCGTTCATGTTGTCAGAAGGCTGTACGAACAACGAGGCAGAGTACCAAGATCTTATCACCGGCCTCGAGCTGGCCCTTGAGATCCATGTGCCCCATTTACATGTGAAGGGAGATTCCGAGCTGGTAATCAAACAGGTTAATGGCGACTACGTCATCAGGAAGCCGGATCTCGCACCGTTGCTAGAGTACACCCTCCGCCTAATGGCCCAGTTCTCCCCTCGACCAGAGGTTACCCATGTCCCATGGTCACAAAACGGCCAAGCAGACACCATGGATGGTTTAGCCGCGTCGCTCGAAGAACCCGAAAAAGATGATTTGGACATACATGTGGCCCACCGGAGAGTCATTACCCCCGTCACCCAAGAGGACCATGATAGCCTGCGGGTAAGTCATCTCACCGTTGGACCCTCCACGTCAGGGGTCCCAGGTTTGTCAGACGCAGTGGTTGAAACCACCCCCGACTGGAGAGCACCTTTTGTTGAGTATCTCCAAAATGGTCATCTCCCGAACGACTGGGCCGAGCGCGAGTGAATCCGACGTCGTGCGCTGCAATTTACCCTCCAGAGCGGCCCTGGTCTGGAACAGATCCTTTATAAGAGGAGTTTCGATGGTGTCCTCCTCCGTTGCATCCAGGGAGGGGAGATACCTCAAGTTATGCAAGAGGTTCACGCCGGTTCCTGTGGCGCCCATCATGCTGGGCCGAAACTGTCCCATCAAATCCAGAGGTTAGGATACTTTTGGCCCTCTATGATCCACGATTGTATTGGATATGCCAAGAGATGCCACGCGTGCCATGTACATGCCAACATCTTGCATCGACCGCCGGAGCCCCTACACCCCACCAAGTACTCTTGACCATTTTCAGTATGGGGACATGATGTAGTGGGACCGTATCCACCGGCAACAGCCTGCCAGTGTAGGTTCATCATGACTGCTACAGATTTATTCTCCAAGTGGGCAGAGGCTGTTCCGCTCAAAGAGGTCAAGGCCCGTTCCATCGTTGACTTTGTGAGCTCCAACATTATCCACCGGTTTGGGGTACCTCACGCAGTCCTCACCGATAACGGCATCAACTTCCGAGCAGCTGAATTGAAGAAATTGTACACTAAGTACGACATCCGGTCAAACCATACCTCCCTCTACCACGCGCAGGCGAATGGACAGATCGAGGCGTTCAACAAGACCCTCTCTAACATTCTGCAGAAGATGGTTGGTCAGAACAAGAAAAGTTGGCCGGACAAGCTCCCCAACGCCCTCTGGGATTACCGGACGACGACTCGCAACTCTACCCAGGTGACCCCATATTCCCTGGTGTATAGAGCTGAGGCCATCCTACCCATTGAGATCCAGCTACCGTCGTTAAGAACTGCAGTTTATGACCACCAGACATCAGATGAGGTAGTCGAGATCCGTCTGGCTGAATTAGAAGCACTGGACGAGAACCGGCTTCATGCCCAGCATAATCTAGAAAGGGATCAGGACAAGATAGCGAGAGCCTTTGACAAGAAGGTTTGTCTTCGCTCTTTTCTATAGGGCGACCTTGTACTGGCCCTTCGAGCGCCAATGATTCCAGGTAGGAAACTGCCCAAATTAGAACCCAAATGGGAAGGGCCTTATATCATCCATAAGGTTTACCCCAATGAAAAATACTCCTTGGTGACCACAGATGGAGAGCGTATAACCCCTCCCACCAATGCCAAGTTCCTCAAGCGATACTTTTCCTAGGGAAAAAAGGTCCAAGATGACCCTAAACTGCGAGAAGGTCCTGCACGACCCTAAACTGCAAAATGGTCTCGCATGACCTTAAACCGCATCTTCGTCCAGCAAGACGATAAACTGTGAAATGGTCCCGCATGACCTTAAACCGCATCGTCGTCCTGTAAGATGATAAACTGTGAAATGGTCCTGCATGACCTTAAACTACACATTGTGGTCCAACATGACTCTAAACTGTAATGTCATGCACAACCATAAACTGCATATTCGTCCTGCAAGACGTTAAACTGCAAGCCGGTTAGGCCTTCTTGAGCGAGGCTCAGCCTCAGGCCCCTTGGCCTCCTCAGGCCCCCAGCCCCGTCTTCACCGCGAGACATTAAACAGCAAGCTGGTAAGGTCTCCCTGACCGCGGCCCGGCCTCAGGCCCCCTGGTTTTCCCTGATCTATTCTCTTGCAGGATTGCACGATATGGTGTAGGACTACGTCCTCATTCATGTCGGATTACTTGTCGTACCATACATATCCCCAAATGAGATGCTCCTTATCTTCCTGCATGACGTTAAAATGCATTTCTAGAACTACATATGGGTTGATTCTCATCCTTATGAGATACGTAGGAATTCTCAGACACCTCGTCTTGAGCCCAACACCAAGATTTTCCCTTCCACTATTCCCCCTAGGAATAGTTTTCTTGGAGGATCTTTGTGTAGCAGGGAGTAGGCTTTCTTGGCCCCGTTTATGAAACCCTGATCGCACAAGGATTGTAAGGGTCGCACCATGTGCCCACTCCCGTTCTTCTATTCCTTCCACGTCCTAACTGCATGACGTTAAACTGCATGGCCTTCAAGAACTATGTATGTCTTGATTCTCATCCTTATGAGATACATAGGAACTCCCAGACATTTCGTCCGTTGGCCCATCCCAAAAGCCAAAATCTTCCACTCGGGTCAAGACATGGCAGGGTGCACACCTTTTCCCCAACTCACATCGAGCAAGCCTCGACCCGGCTACACATTCCCCCCTGGAGGTGTTTTCCCCTTTCGTGGATGGATACAGCTATGCATCACCCACTCCTTGACTGGGATTCCATCATTTTTCACACCCATAGGGACCCCCAAGAATGGCCTGGATACAATGCCCAAGGGCTCTCCTACCGATACGGGCCAACGCCCACGAGGGTTTTCAAGCAACAAGCCGATACAAGTCCCTCGTTGCGAATTTGGTCAGCGGTGGACACTCATTTGTTTCTCCCATACGGGTCACCATAGGAACGCTGTGTTTCGAACATGGTCAACAGTGTCCTGGATCTTCGGGTCCACCCCAAGATGTCCCAGACATCAAGAGTAGTGATTCATTCTGCCCCATCCCGAGGTGACAAACATCCCCCAGGTGGTGCTAGCGATCAGGCCCACGACCCTGATTCCTCATAAGGTTGTATGGTGTGATGTGGGACTATGTCCTCATTCACGTCGGGATCATGTACCATGTTGTACACTCTCCCTTTACGAGGCCCAGCCTCAGGCCCCTTGGCCTTCTCAGGTCCCCGACCCTCGTCCTCATGTAAGACGTTAAACTGCAAACCAGTCAGGCCTTCCTAACTGATGCCTGACCTTAGCCCCCTTGGCCTTTCCGGGCCACAGCCCAGGTCCCTTCATCCCCGGAGTGTACGGTGTGGTGTAGGACTACGTCCTCATTCACGTCGGGATCATGTACCATGTCGAACGCCTCCCTTTACGACGCCCAGCCTCAGGCCCCTTGGCCTTCTCGATCCCTTACCCTCGTCCTCATTGCAAGACGCTAAACTACAAGTAGGTCAGGCCTTCCTGACCAATGCCTAACCATCAGGCCCCTTGGCCTTCCCGGGCCACGACCCAGGTCCTCTCTTATAGGACTGTACGGTGTGGTGTGGGACTACGTCCTCATTCACGTCGGATTCTTCATCATACCGCACACCTCCCTTGTTTAGGGGTATATTTCTCCCCTTCTCGTACAATATGACGTTAAACTACATATAGAGAACTATGTGTGTCTTGATTCCCATCCTCATGGGATACGTAGGACCAGCTGAATGTCCAAGATTCAGGTCTAGCCCCATCTCTCGGGAATCCTCATCCCATCCTGGCCCCTGGGCCTATCCTCCCTCCATGAGAGGATTATATGGTGTGGTGTGGGATTATGTACTCATTCACGACGGTCTCATAATGACCACGCCATGTCCCCCCCTACTGAGTTGTTTCGTCGATACCTTTTTCGGCGGTTCACCAATGTTCTTAAGAGTACTCTGGTTTATTACCTGGAATGCCAAGCTTTACTCGGACACGTCCGCACCCGCTTTCCAGGCTTTGTGTATCCCCGCATCAGGGCTTTCATCATCTCTCACACCCAGAGGGACCCCCAATAACGGCCTGGATACTACGCCCAAGGGCTCTCCCACCGTTACGGGCCAATTCCCCCTAGGGTTTCAGACAACAAATCGATAAAATCTCGCGTTGCGAATATGGTCAGCGGTAGATGCTTGTTTGTTGTTCCCACCTCAGGCTAACGCGATATGGATGCTGTGTTTCCATCATGGTTAACAGTTTTCCTCTATCGCCACGCCAACCCATTAAGCCCAAATGCCGGGTACACGATTCACACCCTTCATCACTTCATCATGTCCAAGTAGAATCTCAGAACTCTTGGTACTTTTCCTCCATGAACATCTGAGCATTGGGAGAACAAGCTGCATCAAAGGTGTCCTTCGAAACTCTCCGCCGACTCCCCTTTGATGGACGCCCTAAGTATTATGATAAGGATTTTCCCCCCTTGTTTCCCACACCGAGTTTATCTCACATGGGCTTAGGGATTGGGTTGACATATGTTCTTACTCGGGAGTTGTCACCACCCATGGTCCGAGCTCTAAGACCATAAACTAAGATTCTCATCTGGAACTATGTTCAAGACCCCTTGTCTTCGGGTCCAGCTTGAGTTCAGCAAGTTCACCTCTCTGGTCCTGCCTTCAGGACCCCACCACAGGACCGCGTGGCGTAGTGTAGGACCACATCCTAATTCACGTCGGGTTTGCAATAGCTGCACCACGCACACCCCGTTCTGAGAGTTAGCCTTCCTATTCCTTGTCCTACATGACATTAAAAGGCATCCTTCAGAACTACGTGTGGCTTGATTCCCATCTTCATGGGATACGTAGGACCACCTGAATGTAAAATATTCGGGTCCATCCCCACCTCTTAGTGATCTCCTGATCTCCCGGTCACCTGGGCCACTTGGTCTATCCCTCTCCAGGAGGGGGATGTGTAGGTATGATACAAGGTTTTGGGAACCGTGCCCCCTTCCCCTGGGAATCTGCCATCTCTCGATCACCCTCAAGGTTGAGTCCCTTGACTCCTTGTAGTGGTTTGCTCATGTATTAAGAGTACTCTGTTCTAGGGCCAACAGTGTCAGATTCAACTTGATCAAGTTCCTTCCACTTGTCAAGCTTTGTGTTCCCCTCCACTCGGGCTTCCATCACCTTTCACAACCAGAGGGACCCCCAAGAATGGCCTGGATACAATTCCCAAGGGCTCTCCTACCGATACGTGCCAATTCCCCCGAGGTTTTTGGACTACAAATCGATAAAATCCCGCGTTGTGAATACGGTCAGCAGTCGATGCTCATTTTTTTGTCCCCATTTCAGGCTAACGCGACAGGATGCTATGTTGCGAACATGGTCAACAGTAATCCTCTGTCGTCACGCCAGCCCCTTCAGTCCTCGAATGTGGGTTGCATAATTCACATCATTTTCCACCCCATCATGTCCAGGTGGAATCTGTACACTTTTGGCGCTATCCCTCAGTGCACCTTTGCATGTCAGGGGGACAAAGCTGCAATCTAGCGTCCTTCAGGGCTCCCATGGTCCGAGCTCTAAGACCATAAACTAAGATCCATTCGGGACTATGTTCAACTTGATTCCCATCCTCATGGGATACGTAGGACCGCCCGGACACCCTGTCTTCGAGTACATCCCATTTAGAGAGCCAGTCTCTCCTCCTGTTTCACCTCTATAAACGCCCCTTGGCCTAAGGTTTCCCTCTCCAAATGGCATACAATTTGATGTGGGATCATGTCTCCGTCAATTGTGTTTTATAACACATCGTGCATTTCCCGCCTAGCATCGTCTCTACTATGTTTGCACTGCATGACGATAAAATGCATGCTTGGTCCTATCATACGACCCTAAACTATGACATTATGGTCCTGGCCGCACGACGAAAAACAACACCGCATTGTGGTGACCTCGTTGTAGAGGAAATCACATTGGGTATTGGTCATGTACCATGCCATTTGTCAACGCCCATCACGACTTGATCCTTGTGGTGACATCACAGCCTACTATTCTGGGCCTGTCGCTTCACAAAAAAAACCATTCACCTTAAAGAACAAACAGGATACATCAAATTCTGCTTCTTTTAGTGCAAGGGCCACGCCCGCACTCCCCTTTTCCCCTGGCACTGATATCCTACCATGTCACCTTCCAGAACTACGTATGGCTTGATTCTCATCCCCATGAGATACGTAGGAGCGCCCGGGCACTTCCCCGCAGGCCCATCCTAACTTTCCCTTTCGGTCCCTTGACCAAAAACGTCTCCCAAGGAGGTTGCGTGGTGTGATATGGGGTTGTTCCCTCATTCACGTCGAGTTGTTCACCGCACCGTACACACCTCCTATTCCCGTTCACGCCAGGTGTTTGAGTTACTCCACCATGTGCCTCTTATGTTTCCTCTCACCCATGGTCCGAATTCTACGACCCTAAACTAAGATCCCCACAAGGGAAAAGAATCTTCTCCCTCTCTCTAATATGTTTCGTTGCCGTATTCAGATGTGTTTTGACAAAGAGCCCAACGTGTGAGATTTTCACAGGGACATTCCCCTTGTTCCATGACCAAGCTTCGTGAGCTCGCTATTTGGATCCTCATATTCTTCCACATCCAAAAGGACCCTCGGATGACATGGATACTAGGCTTAAGGGCTCTCCATGAATGCTGGACCTAAGGGCCCTTCAATCGTTTCGGTCCAACGTCCCTACGGATATTGGACAACAAATCGATAAAATCCCGCGTTGCGAATACGGTCAGCGGTCGATGCTCATTTTTATGGCCCCATTCTAGGCTAACGCGACAGGATGCAGTGTTGCGAACATGGTCAGCAGTTATCCTCCATCGTCACGCTGCCATCATCCTGATCTGAATCTCGAGCTCCATGATTCACACATTTCCACTTCCTTATGTTCAAGTGGAATTCCATCATACTCGTCTCTTTCTCTTCGCGCATCTAGGTGAGCTAAATAATCGTGTTAGTGTCATTGGGTCGGTATTCACCGAGCGTCCCTTTGCCCTAACCTGCCCCTCTCTGTGTCGGGAAATTCCCACCACTACTACTTGTTTTTCCCACACCGAGCACGACTCACGTGGGCTTAGTAGTTTTGGCGAGATGTGTACAAACGCGGTCAGGCTTCTCCTCATCCTGCATGACGTTAAAATGCGCTTTTAGAACTACGTACGGCTTGATTCCCATCCGCATGGGGTACGTTGGAACGCCCAACCACTCTTCTTCGGGCCCAGCCTAATCCTAACTCTTGGTCCCTCGACCTGAAGAGTTTCCTCCGGGGGTATGTGGTATGTAGGACCACATCCTCATTCACGTCGGTTTTATATCTACCGCACCACACGCTTCCTTCCCTATTATTCCACGTCCTATCGTATGACGTTAAAACTACAGGAGTCTATGTGTCCTCAACGCATGACAATAAACTGCGGCTCTACACTGAACAAGTTCAGGATGCCCCAAGATCCCACTGGGAAGTGACAGATCCCCTCACCAGAGAGGCCCTGTCTAAAAGAAGGAATGATCCATGATCAAACCGATGCGCCTATCTGGCGTGCTCCCACCACGGCGGTGTAACTACCTAAGTGTTGGATTCTGTTTGGACAAACCATCACTCCATATTCCACACTTTGCGTGCCCCTTATTTGGACCCTCGTCCCCTTTCATGTCTCACGGGACCCCCTAACGTCCTGGTCTCATGCCGCATCGACTCACCTACCGTCCTGGGCCAACATTCCGGAAGACGAGTCATATCTGGAAGGACCCCCTAACAGTATGGATTTTTGATCTATGGTCCGCCAACTGTCCTGGGCCAACATCCCGAAGGATTGATCAACAACATTTGTGACATGGTCCCGTGTTTCGAACTTAGTCAACGGTCGACCCTAATTTGTTTTCCCTATTACAGGCTAACACAGTAATGGTACCACTTCTCCTCCAAGGTTAACGGTTGTCCCTTATTGTCACGCCATCCCCACAGTGTTCCGAATCTTGGGTATTGTGATTCACACTTCCCATTTTCATCTGTTTGGACCGATTTCCACGCCCCTGGAGTTGCCCCGTTCGTGCATTAGAGCACATTGAAGAAATGGTAATTCAGCTATTCTGAAAGTTCCTTCTCCCATCAAGCCTCTCTCGTATCTCAGAAATCCGGACTGGTAATCCGAATCCCGGACATCGGGCTCGACCCACGTGGTCTTGGGGAATTGTCGCCAAACATCCCGCAAACATTGTAGGGATGTAACAAGGCAATTTGACAGTGGAAATCGTGTGTGCTACGACATTCAAAACAAAGGTAAAATTTGGAAGCATGAAAGTACCAATAAAGGGTTTTGGGTTTGTTACAATACTTGGGGGGTCGACTTCCCACATGGACGAGTTGACCCCGTCAAAAGAGCATTACAGCTTCGCCACCCGTTGACTTGCGGCATCCAAGGTTTGCTGCCGCTAAACCAACTCTCGCTACTCCTCAGTAGTGGCGGGGCACAGTTCGTCAGTCCTGGCTTTGGCCCTCTCTACTTCATCTTGAACAGCGGCCATCTTTCCAGAGGTCTGCCTCATATGCTCTTCTGCCTCTGCCAGCTGGGCCTTCAACTGTGAGACCAGCTCAGATTGTGCATCAAGAGAGGCTGAAAGCTCATCTGCCAGGGTCTGCATCTGTTGAACCTCCTCTTCAGCCTCCTGGAGCTTCTTAATTCTTGTCTCTTTCCTCCTCTTCCAGCCCACGCTGAGCCCACGATCATGCTCTCAGATCTTCTCAGCCATAAGATCTCGGATGAGTGTGTAAGGATGTTGGGCATCCACTCCCCCAGCGCACAGTTCGCGCAACCGTGAGCGAAGCCTATCCATTTCGGCCAGCCATTGTGCTTGGGGAGTGTCCTTGATAAAGCACGCGATCAGCTTCCACGACCGGCGGCGGACTATGCTGCTGTCTTCCTCGTCGGAGGCCGTTTCGTCCCAGTCTGCGCGATTGGCAGGCTCGTACGTGGGATATGCCCGCATGAAATCCTCGGCAGGATCAACATCCGGTGTTGAATCCAGTGCGACACCTGGCGCCGAAGCAGGCGCGACAGAACTGGGACCGACCGGTTGATCCTCTTCCTCGGAGTCCACCTCGATGACTTCGGGTACGGCCCTGCTGGTGGTTCTGCCAGTGATGATGTGCGTCGTAGCTTGAGGAGATGGGGGGACTATTTCCACCATCACCGGCATGCCCCTAGGAGGGACGCCACCAGACATCCCGACCAGCCTTGCCGCAACAGCCCACGACAGTCGAAGAACTGTACGACAAAGAGGGACATAAACGTTAGTTGGCATGATCTACATATGACAACGAGGAGACCGATGGAGGAGACTTACGGAGATCGACCTCCGAGCGCTGCTCTTGAGCCGGTACTGACGGGACCCCGAGACGAGGCCCCCCGTATACTGTTGGAAGGTCAGGAGATTCCGGAGGAGACACCTCGAGCGCCCTGGTCCCACCGGACGCAGCCATAGGCACGAGTTCTGAAGGTCTTGCATCATCACCCGCCAAGGAGCGAGAACGAGGCCTACAAACAAGTTCCTCCTGCATGGATCAAACATTGGTGAGAAGTCCATAGGGACCCAAGAACAGATCGTAAGGATAGAAGTTAGGAATTCTACCTCGAGAGCCTCCGCGAAATCGTCGGATTCTGAGCCTCAGTCTCCGACCACGCCCTCCTCCAGTGGGATCCCTCCTCCAGCCTCATCCTCCCGAGTGGAGTCCTCTGATTCCTCCGGCAAGGGGAAGCGCTCCCTCAGATCGGCAGCCGATAACTGTGGGGGGACCGTCTGATTCAACAGTACCCTCACCCGGT
Organism: Viscum album; assembly: GCA_963277665.1. Taxonomy (NCBI): domain Eukaryota; kingdom Viridiplantae; phylum Streptophyta; class Magnoliopsida; order Santalales; family Viscaceae; genus Viscum; species Viscum album. Next base: position 1,613,760,543 of record OY728137.1, on the reverse strand, counting down.
CTGTCATTGGGTGAGGGACACCACTGGAGTGGACGTAATCCTCCAGCTCTTCCAGGTACTACTCTGCCTCCTCCGGAGACGCCATGAATCCAGCCCGAACTTGGCCTATACCCGGTAATTCCATCCCGAGGTGATTCAGGTGGGCCCATATCTCAGATGGGCTGAGGAATTGCCGGTTGACATCCCAAATGTCCCAAACTTCCGGGAAGATGGCATCCTCTACCATGTCAATATGGCGCAGGAGCTTCCCCGGAGCCTGAGTGGATATCCTACAAAATCCCCTCGGTGGCCGCCCCTCCGGATGACCCTGCTCTCCCGGAACCACCGGATCCACCGCTGCTGCCATACCCTTGGCCGGTGCGGGTCTCTCCGCCATGGCAGCGCCGCTACCGCGAGCGGCCCTAGCTGCCCTTCGACCCTGACCTCGAGATAGAGGAGGCCCATCGTCACCAACCCGGATCTTTGGTTGCTTCAGCATCTCCCCTGGGTAAGCGGCCTCCCAACTGTTGGCGGACTCCTTCACTAATCTGAAGGCGGCAGTGGATGGAGTCAATGCAATCCGCATCTTTCCATCTTCTCGTGTGAACATGAACCACAGCTGCCTCATCACACATGAGTGCTCCTTGTGACGCACCTCCCAGTAAACCTGCGAGGTCAGTCGCTGGAGGCACCATAACTGCCTCGCAAACCGATGCGGAATGTACGATTCACAGAGCGGATCACGATCTATTCGTGCCACCAAAACTCCACCTCGGAAGGCCAGGAGGTAAGCCCGATGTCTTTCTGTTCCCTGCCCGTCATCAGTAAGCATCCCCGTCGGCAACGAGAAGGGGTGGAAATTGAACTCATCCGCCCTCCACACCCGATTCAGCACCATCGGCACGGCTAATTTGAACGGGAAGCTCCCGACCGTGTTCAGGATGGAGGGGTGGAATTTCGATCCTGGCAGCGAAATGGGGTTTGGATACTCGTAAATCCCCCTGATATGCGCTGGGATCCACCAATACAGGAGGTGGAAGGGACTTCATATCCTTGGCGGCTTCTTGCCCTCGCTAATATGCCTCAACATTCTGTACAGTTTGGTGAGCATCGGGATCCCCAGGTTGATCCGCTGCCCCATGGCCAACATCGACACCATGATGAACGAGCTGGGTCATACCCCCATGCTTGTATCCCTCACCGGTAGGATCCAACCATAGATGAGAGCCGCGAGGAATGCCGCCAGCATGAATATCAGCCGTTGTTCAGTGCTGACACTGAAACCCCAAGTCATCCATTGGCTGTCCTCCAAGACCCGCCAATATGAGTGCCCCTTGCCCCGTTGGGCTGCCCTTGGACAAGTTCGAGGCCTCGGAGGGAACTCTCGATTCTCTGGGAAATTCAAGATGCATTTGAACCACCTCTTGAAGTGGACATCCCTCACTACCTCCTTGTCCTCTCCAGGGACAAGTGCCATCAGCGCCGACGCCAGTCGCGGCATTTGCTCCGCATCTCCCCACGCGCTGACAACGGGGAGGAATTCGTCATACATGGCCCCCAAGATTGGGACCCCAGAAATCTGGTGGACATCCCACAGGTTGATGCCCACCTCCCCGTGATGCAAGTGAAAAGTGTTGGTCCTAGATGACCTTCTACTCAGCAACTCCGACATTAGCTGCTTCGGTTGGTAAATGTGGAATTGGGAGGCCCATGTCGCCTCATACAACCCGACTCTCCTTTGTTCGGCCCCAAACTCCTCGCATGAGGTGCCTACCTAGTAGGCCTAGGCCCAGTCATCAGTAAAATTGCCGCCCTAGCGCAGGTCCCACTCATCGGACCATCCCTTTTTCGAATCCTGCAAAGCCGCCTTCAGCATGGTATGATAGAGGGGAGGTGAAGTCTCCGGTTACAGTGGCTTCCTGTCAATGTCGTTCACATGGTTGTAGAGACAGTCAGCGGTGACGGGTGTGAAGTTCTCTTGTGCGTGACCATTGGCCGCCCTGAACCATTGGTGCTGGCATTGTGTGTTCCTAAACCAGCAAGCTGGTTCATCCCTATTCGCCTCAGGGATAAAGATGTCATCCCTCAGCCGAAAGCCGTACAATGGAAGTTTCTTGCACTGTGGATAATCTCTCTGACCCTCCGAGAGAAGATCTGTCAAAGAAGTGTGGTCCGAGTGGCTCCGGTTCATCTCCCCCAAGCATGGACAGTTGGCCATCTCATCTCGGCGAGCAGCATCTGCAAGCACCCCCAATAAAGCCTCTCGATGGGCCATTTTAACTCTGGCCCTCAGAAAAGAATTATTCCGGCTGGATCGCGAAGCTCGACCGCAAAGCTGAATCGCGAAGCCGGATCACGAAGATCGGTCGCGAGACCAAGCCGCGAAGTCTGGCCAAGGCTGACAAGCAGAGGTTCGCTTGGCGCAGACTCGGAGTCGGAGACCCGCGGTTCACCGCGAAGCTCGATTCGCGGAGGGCTGTCACGGAGTACGCGGAGCTTCGCGAAGTCGAGAGCACAAAAAGACAAGGAAGGCACGTGAAGACAAAACAGAGGTCGACCCCCTATTTATAGGCGGCGACCCCGGAGCATCGTAGCACGCCTCACCCACGCGGAGCATCGCGACGCGTCCGGATCTGTGGCCCCGGTCCGCACCGCGGGTCCCCTTCACGAACCACCGACAATTTTGGCGATTTTCCCTCAGACTTCGACCCTTCACCCTCCGCGGCTCCAAGTCTGAGGGGGGGAATTTGTTGGCGCCAAAAATACGGCCCGAAAGAAAGGAATGAAAAAGACAGATGGCGCGCTGCCTCACGAAGCACCGCCGTGAATCACCGCCGCGAAGCACCCACGCGAAGCGCCCTGACCATTGCGGCCCTGCGAAGCCCCAGAGGCGGTAATGCTCCGTGAACGCATTTGATGTTCGCGAGCCGCCACGAATCTCCTGAGGCGGTAAAGCTCTGCGAAGGCATTTGACGTTCGCGAGTCGTCATGAAGCTCCAGAGGCGGTAATGCTCCGCGAACGCATTTGATGTTCGTGAGCCTCCGCGAAGATCCTGAGGCGGTAATGCTCCATGGACGACGTTGACGTTCGCGAGCGCGCCGCGATGCACCGGAGGTGGCGCGCGAGCCCTGCTTCGCGGCGCCCCTTCCCTATAAATACTGGACTCACCCTGAGTCCTGAGGACGGACAATCCGACCTTTCGGCTTCTCCTCTCCTGAATCGCGAAGCACTCTTTTCCCCGGGAATGATGAGCTCCACGAGGTACTTCTACTTCACGAGATGCCTCTGCTTTGCCTCGTTTTGAGCCCCTCCTCCGTGAGGGATTCCCTTCGCGAAGCTCAAGGGCGTTCGCGAAGGAAGGGGATTCCCAAGGGAACCCGGGCAGCCGCGGAGCGTTTATGCTTCACGAAACACCCAACCTATTCTAGTGATACCTATGCTAAGGCAGGATCACTACACATCGCGAAGCACACTGCTTCACAGGACCCTTCTTCGCGAGGCACCCCTTCTTCGTGAGGCAGTGCTCCACGAACACTGTTCCACTTCGCGAAGCACCTTCCACTCACACCTATGCCCCATTCTAAGGCCAAGGCACTCCACTTCGTGAAGCACACTCCTTTTCTTAGAGATTCCTATACCCGTGCGACCCTCCAGGTTTGCACGATGTGATTTCAAAGTCTAATGGACCATACCACCCGTAGCGTTGCTTCGCCTAATGCTTCTTCTCATAGGCATGCTAACGACTATTGCTTCTTCACATAGCCACGCTAACGTGGACCCCTCGATGGTTCGTCCCACGACCCCCCTTAACCATGGACTTACTGGTACCTTCCCTTCCCTAAGGACCAGAGGGTACCGGTTATGTAAGTCCTAGGGGTGTGGAGTGAACCCACCTCGTCCGAGCTGCAGGACGTTAAACTGCCAAGCACCACGTCCTCAACACATGACGTTAAACTGTGACCCGACCTCGTGCCCCTCACGAAGGGTCCCCCCAACTCGAACATTCTTTACACCACTCGTCTCCACGAGAATGGAATCACCCATTCACATGGGATGAGATCCTCCTTGTCGGAGTGGCGTATGATCGTAGGAGAAGGGAGACCCTAGTTCCCCAACGGATGGTCGCATCTCTGCATCTCCGTACTTCCCCACTACCAAGGTCAGTGGAGGGCGTGATAGGGAATGAGGCACCTCCCACCATTGGACCAAGGTCCATCTTTCCCGTGCTTTGTCGTGCCATGGGCCTCCATCCTGGAGTAAGTCCCAGCACCGTGGGCCGCCTAACGCATAAGCCCCTCTTCGCTTCTCACAGACTCTTCCTTCGCAACGTGATCGTCAGGTCCTTGCAACCTCTTGTTTCTCACACCGAGCATGACTCACGTGGGCTTAGAGTGAGAACCAAACCTGACCCCCCACCCTTAGCGAACTATGAGGACTTTGATCCATGTTAAGGCATGGTACGTAGGAAGCCTCTATGAGGTTCACGCCCACCCATCACTCATTCACGTCGGGTCTCATTCACATCCAGCACGACGTTAAACTGCAATTTCAGTCCGACGGCAAGCCGTTGTGACTAACCTGAACTACGAGGTCTTTGATCCATGTCAAGGCATGGTACGTAGGATTCCTTACAGAGGTTCAATCCCACCACTAATTGGACCAAGGTCCATCTTCACATCGGTTCGCCGAAAAAGCCACCTTGCTCGGTCGTTCATTCACGACGAGTTTCGCCCTCGTCCATCATGACGTTAAACTGCATGCCCCTCTTGTCCCACATGATGTTAAAATGCACACCAACCTGAACTACAAGGTCTTTGATCCATGTTAAGGCATGGTACGTAGGAAGCCTTCCATAGGTTCAATCCCACCACTCATTGGACCAAGGTCCACTTTCACGTTGGTCCACCGACAAAGCCCCATATGAACTACGAGGTCTTTGATCCATGTCAAGGCGTGGTACGTAGGAAGCCTCCACGAGTTTCAAGCCCACCCATCATCCAATTCACGTCGAGTTCTATCTACATCCAGCACGACGTTAAACTGCAATTCCAGTCTGATGACAAGCCGCTGTGACTAATCCAAACTACGAGGTATTTGATCCATATCAAGGCATGGTACGTAGGAAGCCTCCACGAGGTTCAAAGCCACCATCCAGTCGTTCCAACCTCATTCACGTTGGTTCACCTCCGTCCCGCATGACGGTAAACTGCATTCTCCAATCCGAACTACGAGGACTTTGATTCATGTCAAGGCATGGTATGTAGGAAGCCTCCCCGAGGTTCAAGCCCGACTCCCATCGGACCATGGTCCCTCACTTATGTCGGTTCGCCGACACCCACCGCCCATCATTTATTCACGACAAGGTTCACTATCGTCCCACATGACGTAAAACTTTGTTACATCAATCCCCCGAACTACGAGGACTTTTATCCATGTCAAGGCATGGTATGTAGGAAACCATCCCAAGGTTCAAGCCCACCACTAGTGGACCCACAGGTATACTTTCACGTCGGTATGCTGACGATGCTCATCAGGCCAAGGTCCAATTTCACGTCGGTTTATCGGCGTCATCCCGAACTATGTGGACTTTGATTCCCTACCACGGGGATACGTAGGAAGCCACGTCAAGGCTCAAGCCCAACTTCACTATCGCCCCCTGCGATGGTCCCATTTCACTCTCCCTCCACTCCATTCATCAACCTACCACCCGTCCTGATTCTCGCCTGGACCGTCTTATCTTGGAGAGACCATTTCGGTACGTTCTTCTTTGCATACATCCAGGGGCTGGCCCCGGTATCGACATCCCTTCAAGGAGGATCCCTCAATCCGATCTATCCTAGCTAATGCTCTGGTTGGGTTGATCCATCTCCACTGGACGTTAAACTTGGGGCATACCCTGTGTTAAACACAGGAAGATGAGGAAAACCTCAGATATGTGTCTATGACATATAATTCCCCATGCTTGATGTGGGATGCCTCGGGCTTCCACGCCCTCGAGATGCCTTATGACCAAGGATAACAGTCAGACATGCCAGGTACCCCAGCATCCAGACACGCTACTGATGCCTCAACATGACTACTCCCCTGACTGAAGGTTGCTGCCCTGACTAGACCCTTTGGAATGTCCCGACAGAAGCAGTGTAATTAACCGGCGCCCATGGAAACATGGCACTGGGAAGAGTTTCACGAACTACGAATGAAAACTATGAGGGAGACCCAAACTAGGTGACGAGTTCGGAGGAGGAATCCGCAGGAGGAAGAAACGACATCCCATCATCCCGTTTTGATCAAGGAGCAGACGTCCCTAAATAAAGAGAGAATGCCGCCCGCCTTTGGAAAGCGGGAATGCGGGGCAACAAAGCGCCGCGCGTCCTCCCCCATGGACGGACGGGCGCACGCCCCAACGAAAGCGTCAAAAACAATGGTTTTTGAATATATTGTGACATTTTCAACCATTTTTTAATCAACATCACCTACTCAATGTTTTTTGAACAAGATGATCTAAAGAAATATATGCATATCATACAATTAAAAATAATAGGGCTGATCAGAATATCCATCCATAAAAATCCTCATAAGGTTCTATTATTATAGTATCTCGAAAGCTGTTGTTTTACGAAAATTTAACCTAGTGTATTTTAATCTCCCAAAAACCTCTAAAATCTATAATGCATATTCCAAAAATGTCTTCAAGAACCTAAATCATGCACTCTAACTAGCCTACTATCTAGGGGTCGAATGATGTGGTAAAAAGCACATGTTAACCCAATTAACTCTATATCCCTTTCTAGAATAGTGATGTAAACATGGAATCCATATCACAAATAATAGTATGCCTGAAGCCCTAGAGTTACACTATCTCATGGAAATAAAATCTCCCGTGCTCATCTGCACTGATGGTTTCCTTGATTGGTGAGACTTTTATAATATTCATGATTATGTCAAGAAGAACCCATACATATTCATTACGTAGATGTTCCCTCGGTCATCAAATGGATAAATCCATTATGAAATCAAAATATATCTACTCGGGAATCAGTAGGTGTTGTGAATGTCCTGGTGGTTACGGGTGTTCATCCATCACCCGGTGATAGGTGGAACACCTAAAAAAACAAGTTACATCCATTTTCATATGATACCCCTAATACTATAGATGTAAATCCAAATATACCCTAGTGATGTTGGGGTGAACTACACACACTGAATGATGAAAATATCACACCATATGCTAATACAATTCTTCTTAAACTCATACGTGATCCTTAACATGATGAAACACATCTTCATAGACCATCTAACTAATATGATGGTCCTCACATGTCACAATATACTATAGGACTATTCCCTTAGTGTTCGGTACCTCTTCATCCTTGAACTATCAAGATGTGTATAGGTAACACATAAGGATACAAGAAACGTTTATCCCTAACCATATTTCACCTCCAAGTTCATCTCAAATAAAATATACATATGCTTCCACTCACTACTAGAATACCAAAATTTCGATATCTTTATACGTAGGATATGTGTAATAGCCAGTACATTGCCTTTACTAGGTATTTCAGAGAGCTGGAAGATAGAATATTGATGTTAAAAAACACACCATTTAATCATCATATTCAGGTCAATATATGTGAAAATGTAATCAATGCTTTTGGGGTTTCTGTACACCACAAAATGTTACCCCAATAAGTTACACCCATTAAAAACAATGATTGATAAACTATATATTACTAGAGATTGTACATCAATTATTTCTTCCAATGTGACCTCAACATCCATTACTGGAATGTTATGACTTTTTCCCTTATCATATGGTATTCACGTAGACATAATACATTGTGTGTCATAGTACATGGTTTAAAACCTTAATGGAACTGGATATATCTGTATTGGTGATGAATTCAATCTCTCTTTTAGATCCTAAAAGTTCTTTACACCAGAATCACAACATACAACCCATACATCCTTTTGATTCATGACAATAAGTAGCACTACTATGCATGAGAAGTCATATATGAAAATAATATAATATCCATCTAACCCTAAGAGATTCTATTCCTGAATTAAATTTTTTTCCTACTCCTAGAAACGACATATCTCGACTTATATGGTCATAATAATACTTCATTATCTAAGAAAATGTGTCCCATAAAGTGAATTTGATCCATGCAAAAGAAGAATTGTTTTATTTTATCATATATTTAGTGATATATTAGTTTATTCAATAAAATATAATGATGTTTGGTATTTTATGGTCAATTCAAAGAATATACTATGATATTATCCTCTAAAACCACCAAAATCGATTCATGATGAGGATGTACCATTCAGTTAAACAGTTCCATGAACACAACTGGTTCATCTGGTAGACTGAATGACATAATAAAATACACACATAGAATACCCATTAAGGAATGCATTGTTAGTTATGATTGATGGTTTAACATGCACATGATGATAATGGGATCTCAAATGAATATTTATCAAAAACCAAGGTCTAGGGAGATAGAAAATGAGATCATATGTCCATGGAAGAGGATAACTATTATTAACATCCACTGGGTTCAATTTCATGTAATCCTCACAAAGACATAGTGTTATATCCCCAATTTTCATGAGAGGGACTTGAGAAAACCATGGATTAGTAATGAATTATATGAAACACTTTTACTCTAAATCATATAGCTACCTCTTTTTCTCTTTCACCCCAGTAACAGTCATCCTCCATGGAGGAATGGATATTTGGAATCTGTTCGAACTAGATCAATAGTGAAATATACAAATACTCTTGGAGGTAATCAAAAAATTATTATTGGGAATAAATCCCTAAAATAATAATGCATTGGATAGAAATATATCTAACATGTTACCTACTTGTGTAGAAGATTCTCACATTCTGGGTTATTGTTATGCCCAACCCATGATGTGGGGCTCCATATTGGCTTTCCTGGACATCCCATTAACCCTCATGATTAAACTATCCATCATATTCGGATGTAAATTCACCATCTTATGAATGTAACAAATTAAATAAAGAAAATAGACCAAAAATTAATTCCTGGAAATGTCATAAAAACCCATTAATCTCAAGGACAATGATGTCCTATAGAATGAAACACATAACAACCTCAATGGGTACTCCCTACACCATCATAGATGCTATATATTATTTCCCCACTGAGTTTTATGTTTCATAACATCATTAGAGTAATAATAATTAATATTAAGGATATACACAATGGTAAAACATATAAATCAGATTAAAGAATGTGTATTGAAAAGTGTTTATATTAATGGAGAGGCAACTAGAATAGAACCTCTTCCTATATAATTTCTACGATCCTAATCAAAAATGGGTTTGTTGAACTAAAAATATCTAGCCAGATTTGTAGCCTTGTGATACTTCCTGGATACCCTAAGACGCTACCCTATTGTTTCCACTATGAAGCCATGGTCTGGGATCCAAAACCATGACCACCACCTTGTCCTAATTGGCTAGATGTACTTCATCACCCTTCATAATGAAAATATTAAATCCCTGATTTTTAATGTGGAGTTTGTGAAGACCACATCTCAATGGATGCTGGTGGAATATTTCTCAAGAAGCACTATAGGTGACTCGTGATGTAATAAGATCAACACCGAACATGAACCTTTATAAATTGTGGCCTCATATGTCCATGATTTCCACACCAGTAGCACCTCACTTGGGAACATGATTTAGTTTTATGTCAAGTAGTATCACATTGTGTGTACTTCATATATGGATTCCTATTACAAGTTAATGTAGTACCAGATATAGTTTTCAAACCACCCTATCTCAAACCTTTAACATCTCTTAGGTTAAACAAAATGAAAGACACAAATTCACTATTCTATAAATGGTAGTCTTCTGAAAAATATTCAAATGTTATTAGATGTCATACATGAGACCATCCTCAATCAATTGGCTATAGATAACATATTTTGCATGAAAATAGCTGAAAAAAACTAGAGCTTAAATAAATGGGCCATGTATTCTATACCAGATTGCTAAACCTGCTTTATATGTAATAACACTCGGGCACTATCAGCTTCCAAAATATTGAAATAGAGGTATTCATATATGCATGTCAAAAATAACTCACATCCATCTCACATTGATGTTACGTCTATGAAATAACATCATACCTTAACCTTTAATAATCAAACAACATATACTATATGTGATTTACCATTATCTAGTGATGGATCATTAGGTTTTCATTGATAGGGAACATGAATTCCCACCACTAATCCACCTCACATGGTCCACCATCCCCCAAATATGAGGGTAGGTGTTGTGTTTGGATCTCTCATGTCCAATCTACCATAGTATGGGTTTGTCATGGTTATCTCTGAACTGTCTTCATGAAGTGAAAGAACCCATCATGGATGTTTTCCTCATCACTTATTTATGGTACAACTAATTGTTCGTCAATTGGAATGACTAGTGGAACCTCATGTAACCAATGGTGTACCACCTCAAGAGAGATGACATTTCCAACCTCCCAATGTATGAATGGAGGTCATTAAGATGGCATTATATCCTATTATAAACACAAACATTTATTCAATATCATTATAAAATTTTGTTCCAAAGGAGGTCATATATTTAAGAATTATAGGTACAATTCCTCCTATATAAGAATATACCCCTCTTTATTACCATCTAATAAGGCGTGGTGACATAAAGATCATATGAAAGAAATATATTTATCTATTTCATAATATATTACTCGAGTCAATATAAAATTGTTTTCTATATGAAAATTATTTTCCATTTCACATTAACTAAATTTCACACATTCTTTTTCATTTTTTTCCATTGAATTTTGAAACATTATTCATTTACAACACATTTTAATTTAAGTGGTTTAGCAAATGGGTCTTTAAATACCAATCTATGAGGTCCCATAACACCTCTTGAACCAAACTACGGTGACCATAAAATCTATAACATTAAAAATATAAATGATCCTATCACAATAGAAGGAATTACTTTTGTAAATCCTATCACAACAACATAAAATAAGTAATTCACCATATATGCCTTAGAAACTTCCATGGAATGATAATTCTATAAGTTCTTAATAAGATTCATGATTTGTAATGCCATCATCTCATCATTATAAAACATAATTGAACCACAATTATATCATTAAGAACATTACAATTCATGTGCATCACCTAATTGTTGAATTAAAAAGACTATAATTCCCGAAATCCTTAAATTATAATTTTAATTTGAGGAAATCTTTCTTTTTATTATACAAGGGTGAGCTACACCCAATAACCACTCATTACAAAATTAAATTTCCATCACATCCCTTTCAATTGTCAGTAAATAATAAATAAACCCATAAATAGTTTTTATATACCATAGTGTAACGTCCTAGACCTGGATACATATAAATGTTCGAGTAGCCCAGTTAGACACACGGCCTCAAGAGCATATCCCCAAATTCCATAGGCTTATAACAAGCAATGAGGTCCTTGGATGAATCTATGTAGAATCTATTCTCTCATACAATAGTGTAACTCAAAGTTATATCAATAAAAAACATATAGTGGAAGAATTATAGTTTCCAAAATCAATGTAAACAAAAAACGATTTATATTTAAGCAATTCAGAAAACAACCTCATAAAAAAATTTATACATGTTAATGGTTTTTAATAGAGAATCCAAAATGTGTATGGAATAAATATGTACAATATATATACCAAAATTCGTAAAAGTGACATTTATCCTAATAGAATATCAAGACTAATCACGGTCCCATTATCTACATATTTGATTAAGAAATAAAGAACTTGTATTTTGGAGATTTCATTTATCTATATTCTGTCATCGTAGAGTCTATTTGGGCATCGAAAGGTGGTCCAATTAGGAAATGATATATAATCATTGTATTCATCATCCCAGATTCATGTGCTAAATAGTCTGTGAATATAAATATAAATATATATATATATATCTAATAGTGTGCATGAATGAAATAAATAAGTAATTAATGAACATAAAATTAAACATCCTTTAATTCAGGTTCTCATTTCATAAACAACTCATTTAATCGGTTTCATTATTTAGTTCAATGTATTTGATTTAACAATAAATGATATGTCACATATCACATTACCCTTTAACATACTAGTAAAATTAATCATATTGTCACATAACATGGAATAAATACAAATGTTCCTCCTAATCACATTTCATCAAGGATATATAAGAAAGCAAAAAAAATTAATTTCAAGACAAAATCAAGTATTTTTCTCAATCTTTGTACACTTGTCAAATAAATTATATCATTAATAATAAATTCATAAACCTGATCTCATCTATGGAATTCAAATGTTTCAATCCTTGTATCACTCCATCTATAATATAAATGAACACCTAGCATGCATGTCTTTGTTGGTCCTCATAATAATCCATGTATCAATCTAGGATTTGATATAACATCCCATCCATGTGAATATGTCCTTGGTCATCCAATATGGGAGGCCAATTATCACCTGTGGAATATGGAACAAACTTACTATACTTTCATCCATGTAATTTTCATGTGAATCCATGTATCACTCATAATATAATAGTAAATGATTGTATGAATATGTCCTTGGAAGATCATGTATCACTCAGGCATAAAATTCAAAATACAAAATGAGTCCATCGATTGTAATCTCATATGAATCTAGGTGTCATCAATGAAAAAAAATTATTTATCTCATTCAAGACAATATTTCAATTCCATATAATAATATCAATGTTCATGTCATGTCCAATAGCAATAACATGTCATTTTCTACTAAACTCAAATGGTTACTTATGTCATTAGGAGAATCATTTAAGGCTTCCCGTAATTAACTCACATAGTCATTTCATTTAATCCATCATCTCATTATTTGTAATCATATCACAAGGGAGCGCCTATATTCGTATCACATGGTAATTTATATATAAAGATCAAAATCACATCTAAACAAGAAACAAAATGCATGGTAATAGGTTATTGTTCACTCAACCCTTTAATCATTTCAATTTGAAATTCACAATTCATATAACAATTAAAATTGAAATTATATTTCTAAATAAAGTCATCTTTTTTATTTACAATTCATCTATCAAATTATATTCCACACAGCGGGGGTAAATGGGATCACATAATTATTTTAATTTCATAAATCCCCCCCTATGATGATCTAATTCAATCAATCATCACACACATTAGATAGATCAAATTTCGAGGCATTCACCCTTTAACAAGAATAAAAATACATTGTAATCACAAAGTAAATTCCATGAAATTATATGATTCAAATTAAAATATTGGTGATTCCTGAAAATTGGGTGTGTAACACAACAACACATATAAACATATCAAATTTTAATGAATGGCATGATAAAAATTACCATAGGTCTATAGATGATATTTCATATTATTATCAGCTCCTAATTCATCACCAATCAGGATATTCTCAATAAATAGAATAATAAAATATTAATATGAATAGTTAGATTGTACAAATATAGAGAAATTTATTTTCCAAAGAAGGTATAATGATGAAAAATGAATAAAGATCATACTATTTCAGATCCATTTAGAAGAATGGCCTTTGATTTGGAGATATGATGGATATTTTAACATGAATCAAAAAATACTCTAGGAGGTGATCATCCCAAGGGTTCATTAATTGTGTGGTAGTGTGGAATGATGTTTTTTGGTATAACAAATATTTTAATTTAATTTTATGTTTTATTTTTTCTCAAAATTTAATGGGACTCATGGTTTAGTCCAATGGTTTGACCAACTGTTCCCCACTCGAAAATGGTTATCTATAGGCAAGGGAAAGTTGTGGGGATCACTTCACTATTTTTACTAGACTTTTGAATACTATTAAAATTATCTCTATTATTATTGTATAGTTGGATGCATGGTAATTCCACCCATAGTCTAGAATATTCTTTCACTCTACTCTTGACTCACATGGTTTCTTAAACTATGCGGCTAACACCACATGGTTTACACTAACCCTATTCCAGACAGTTTTAACAAAAAATCATGGGTTTCGAGCTCTGAACCATCCCCATACACCCATGGTACATCCATTATGAAAACATTCATTCAAATAAAACAATATTTAAACATTTAATCAATGTGTTTATGGAAATAATTGGATCCAAACCTCAAATAAGATCCATGTTATAACACCCAATCCCAAACTCTCAACTAGTGATAGCTTGGTATGTGGCTAAGCATTGTGAACCATCATACCCATCACATATGATCAAATAGGTAATAAATAAATGGTAGTGAATTAATATTATTTATGGGAACATTTTTATACAATAATAATAATAAAAAACGTCGTACTGCTATATGATTTCATAACGAACAATATTAGGGAATCCCAATGTGAAAAAATATGTCTAATAAATACCTTATATTTTATGTCCTCTAACAACATCCCCATCATGCAATGACTTGGGAGAGATATCTGATATGATGGAATATATATGATGTTTTCCTAAGGTGTAGAAAAATTAATAATTTTATTTATTAATGTGGAGGTGTGTCTGGGAAATCCTTGATGAATACGTCCTCGTACTCATCAACCACTTTATGGAATTGGATGATCATATCAAAAACTATGTTACGAATCATGTTATGTAACTGATTAGTAATATTATAAAACCTTTTATAAAATAGTCTTTCATACATTTTTTTTCATTTATTAATAAATAAAAACCAATTCCCATCACTATGGAGGCATTTCGTCCACTTTCTAAAATAATAAATCTATGTTTGACCTATAGGTAATCGTCAAATACCTAAGGTGATATAATACTGCCTCATTAATACTATAATTATGTCCCAACAAAAAAATATAACCTCAAAGAGTTTTGAAACACTATTGTAACAAGTTTGTTTCCAATGAGTAACTTCCAGTGGAAGTATCCATTTGAAAGGTCCATGTAATGGGATCAACCAAAATATCTTTATCTCGAACCAGATATGTTAAAATAATGAAATGAACTAAACCAATTTTGATCAATGTTGTAACATTGGTAGTAAATAATATGATGTTACATTAATCCATCCACACAACCTTGCGGTCATATTCCTCTTCCACCTATAGTGGACCCATCCCATATCCTCTAGCTCCCAAATACTGGGGTGGACAAATATGGGGTTGTGGAATTATGTAGTTGTTGTATATACCACCTATAGCTACTCTCATATATTCTCATCCACATTATCCTCCATCTAAACCTATCTACTCCTGCTGAATCATATTATAGGATATCACATCATCTATCTTTCTTTCTAATATATAATGGGTCATACAATCTGCCAAATGATGTACCATATCATTATTAGAGTAACATCACCTCTTGTGGAATACCAGATCTTTCATATGGTCCCTAAATCATAGAAAATATATATTTGGACTTATTATTGAAATAAATTTCATGCATGGGTCCTGGAGTGAGACATCAGGTTCCTACATCCCAATTATTTTCTCTTTTGTACCCACTACTAGAAATCACTATCTTAATATTCTAATTGAGGAAACACTCAACCAACAAAGAATTTTCTATAGAACTAATATATATATGAATTAATAAAGGAATAATGTTATCTTTAATGTCTCTATGTAGTACTTTGTACATGGTCCATGATAAAAATAATTGATATCAAACCCTATACATCGTGTACCCAAATAGGATGGTGAACATTGATGTATACTCAAATATTGTCGCTTAGCCCTGAAATAGCTCCAAATTATCCTTTGATCATAAAGAACTAATTATATCTAGTGATAACTAATCATTAATACAATGATAAAACTATTTCCATGCAAGAGTCTCATTTCCATATGGTTGTTTCACTAAACCACATCATCTCCATGTATATACTAAGAGAAGGATTTCCCCTAGAACCAATATATGATCTACATATTTTGTATCAATATAAAAGAAGTATGTTTCCACCTTGATCAATTCCTAGTCCGCTAGTGGGCCAGGATCACGTCAAAACATAATGGGCCACTACTACGAAAACTTGTGAAGCGAACTCACCATATGCACCTCATATGCTGGTAATAAGAAAACCATATGATGTTAAATATGTGGTGGAATATATGGTGAACCACTTAGAGGTAACTCCATTAAACTAGACCATATATTGATGACTCATCAGTAAGAGTATCATCCTTGAGATCATGATGATTAATCCTAGATGAAATATATCATAGAGGCATTCTGAAATAGAGAACATTTACCACCCTAAATGAGTATATCAATTGAAATGAATTAATAAATAAATTAACCCCTAAACACATTCATATTTGGCACACGTAACATTGTTATCACAAAAATATTTTTCCACATATACATAGTCAAAATATTAGTGATCATAGTTATAGTGTATGGATAAATTGGAAACTGTACAATCATTGGAGTCTGGGTCTAAAATGTGCAACTTGAAATAGTTAATTTGTTTCCCCTAACAATTGATAATGGATCTAGTAATAAAACCCATCTAACTCCTATGATACCACTTGATCATTCCCCATACCAATGGGTCCATGTAACTACTTCCAAATCCAACTTCCAATATAATAGGGGTTGGATACTAACAACTATTATGTATATCACTTACAAGAGTGTAATTATTTTAATGTATATGTACACACACAACCATAACCAACCCTATAAAATGATGTCATGTAAATAAAGTAAATAACACTGAATAATAACACCTAATCCACTAACCACTGTATGATACCAAGGAATGAAATGTAAATCTTTAAAAATAAAATCCAAAAAACATTAATTATGAAATTATTGAAAGCTAAAATTGATTATTGGCGATGTTATTACTATAATGATTGAACCACACCTCGATTTATCGATCCCACTAAATGCCACTCGGTCCTATTCCCATTAGACTCCATTAAAAGAACTATTATCTTCAAAAGGAAAAAAGTGTGCGAGAATGTCATGTGGGTGGGTGAGTATTATAATACATAATACAAAATCCCAACAATACTAATAATATAAATAAAATATTAACAATAAGTAATAAAAAGTTAAAATTTTAAGGCACATATTTCTAGATACGGTCAACAAAGACACATTGTCTCATGTAAGGTTACAACTGTAATACCGGTGTGGGGATTCAATAAGAATTCTCCATATAGAACACTTTTTGGAGAATACACTACATGAGTCAAATAGGATTGTTGGAATCTATCCAAATGTACATCTCATCAAGTCCCATTCTAAGATGTATAATATAAAATTCGGAAGAGAATCATATATGGAGGAGGATCACACCCACACACATGGATTATACCAAAAAATAAATATGGAATAACACACTATGTAAAGTATTATTTTCCAAAGAGTTTTGGTCATTATTATACCAAGAAATCCACGATAGACATGAAGATAATACATGATCTCACTTCGGGCTGACAAAATGTTTCAAAAACTAAATCCAATAAGCCTTGATGATATGATCACTATCCTCAGTATATGATTTGATTCTATAAAAGTCTATAAGAAAATGATATAGGCAATTTACCAAAAATAAAATTTTGAAAAATTAAGAGAAGAGTTACCTCATAAATCCATGGAGGATTTATATATTGTGTACTGGTAGTACATGACATGTCACATCAATATCGCGTTATGACCATGTAACCAACTTGTGACTATGTACTTATCGAAAAACAATGAATTCCCAAACCTTTTTTATCATGGAAATATTAGTGTGCCCTCAATGATACCCATAAAGATTCCATGTCAAATAAATATGACATGTGATGTAGTTACACTTTGTGTTATAATTATTTACGTTATAGAAATTGTTTCCACCACACAGGGGTCCCACATTGTGTTTTTCTGAGGAATAATTTCCATGTATCACGTGATTTAAAAAATTCCACATGTTTCTCCTCCACATTTACATTATCTCCTCCAACCCCCAGATTAGTCATGAGTCATGCTACAGAGCATGGATAAAATATGACCATGTATCACCGTAGTTACACCCTAGATTCCAGCTACCCATTTTTATATGATTATGTTATCATCTATATTTTCCACAATTGCACACATTGATCAATCCCAAAAATCTCCAGTAATTCTTAATTTATGTTTGTCTACTAATATTCTATGATACTTATTCTATACTAATTTTATATTTCTGATATCATATTGTTTCTCCAATAAAGGGGTGCTCACAGTTTGATTGATCAATATTTTTTGTTGTTCCATTAGGAACACAAAACCTCAGGGATC
Source organism: Viscum album (assembly GCA_963277665.1). Lineage (NCBI taxonomy): Eukaryota > Viridiplantae > Streptophyta > Magnoliopsida > Santalales > Viscaceae > Viscum > Viscum album. The sequence continues at coordinate 1,613,742,225 of OY728137.1, read as the reverse complement.
AATTGACATAGAAAATCTAGAAAAAAACACGAAACATGAAATAGTGGAATGAACATTAAACATGTTTGGTTTCACTCGATCTGTTCATAATATAAGGATGTTCGATGATCCGTAACAAAGAAATTTTTGTCCCAATAAATACACAATGATAAACATATCCTATAATCCAAATGATTAGTGAATTCATCCATTTTTTATTTATTGAATTCCTTTACTGAAATAAATATTGGGGATGAAATACAATAAAAAAATGTCCTGGAATTATTTAGATTTTACACTAAGGATTTAAGAACCTATTATTTTTAAAATTGGTGATATTAGATTATTCCAATTCCATAATGGCATTTAATCTTCGATTTAGTTTCCCTTCACCAAAGGATGTTCCTAGAATGACTCTCCAAAAATCTATCAAATTATTACGGTTATAGAAACAGCCATGTAGTTTTATATAATTTTATTTATAAATGAGAATATTGGAAACAACATCAACAATTAGATTATAATAATTTAGTTAATTAATTGAGTCATATTATGCCCATGTTAACATTATCAAAAACACCATGATCCAATAAAGGTTATGTCATGCTTTATATAATAACTACATTATGAGATTAATGGTTCCATTATATTTTTGATTCATTCTCCCCATTCAGGATTTCATTTAAAATTTCATGAAAACTAAATATGTGTGATATTAATATATTTAATTTATTTGGAATACTATTCCAACAAAATACACCTTAGAATCTCCTTCCACCTCAGTTCATGAACAACAAATAATCCATAACATATAGAAAATTAATACATTGAAAATCCAAGTCTTTATATAAATAATATGGATTTAAATGAGATTCATAAATACACTATTATATATATCGTAACATTAATTTGAGAAATATTCAAAAATAAATTATGTGAGATAATATTAAATATACAAAAAAAACAAAATCAATGATTTCAATTACTAATTATATGCATGATTATATAATGTCAATGAAAATTTAGATGTAACATATACCAATGAAAATAAATTGAGTTTTAAAAATCATTTCTAATTTATAGTTATAATGTAAAATCACCATATAATAATAAGTAAAATTTAATATTAAATAAAATTACATATAATTAATTAATTATATTACATTGAAAATGTATCGTATAACAACCAATTGAATGACACTTGGTTTATAACATTAAAATATTCCTCAATAATTTGAATTATGATGAAGCCCATTTCCCCACATTTTCATTTAGTTGGGAATCATTAATTTAATTTATAATGTTGTTAATATTGATATTTATTAATAAAAAAATTATTCATGTATATAATATCATATGTGATCTTCCTATAAAAGTTTTCCACAAGTATGTTTGCAATATTTCATTATTTTATTTTCTTTGGTTTTTAATTATCATATTTTCCCATGTGTGTTTTTCATAAATTATATGGTTCTTGGGTAGTGGATATAGATCCAACATCTTTAATGTTATATTAATGTATTATATATTATATTTACTGATCATATTGAATTTTTATAATCATTTTTGATGTTTTTACACGGAAAATGATTTACAATGATATATGTAGATGGTTGGATATTTGTACACATTATGGATGATATAATTTCTTTTAGGATTTAAAGGGTATGTTATTTGGTAATATATTAACATTTTAAAGTCAATATAATTTTATTTTAATCACATATATTATTTAATATTATACTTATTATTTTCCAACTATATCGTAATTGAAAAATGGATCACATCACTTTGTGGGGTAGAAGTCATCCGTACACTTGAGCGTCATTATATAATTTTAAATAGAATGGAATATAAGAATCTATATAAGATATTAGAATTAAATATGTATGACCATACCATTAATATAATATTAATTTTCAAAATGTACCATTATATCATGATTTTAAATGTGGCGACTGACGAAGAATTACATCGGTTCAATAAGAAATACTTTATCATCCAAACGATCGAGTGTTTCATTTCCCATTTTATGGGAGATGATATGGATATATAAAGGAACATAACCATATAAAATATAATATTATGTAATGTAATTATGTAACTAAAATATAAATTTTCAATATGTCATTAAATATGTTGAAAAAATCAAATAAAATAAAATGTTCATATTAGAACATTAACTATTGTATAGACAAAATAACCATGTTTTCACCCAAGTACATCATTTGATGACTTTATAATGAAACAAATTCCAATATTATGTTCGTTGAGGAGTATGTAATTTATTTTGGAATGATTTCATTAATCCATATTGATTTTTATATGTGATTGTGGGGGCGGATGGGGTTTTCTTTCTATAAGTGGGTGAAAGGATAACCACTATAATTTAGAATAACCAATTACAATGACTAATTTATCATGATTAATTCATCAATAAAATACCATTAATAACTATTAGAGTTTATTTGATGTATACATGGAATGAAAAGTGAATTTTTATTTTTTTGGCCATTTTAATTTTATTTATTTTATTTTGACACCATAGCAAAGCAGTTTCTAACTTAAATGTGCTAACGAATATTAACAATTATGTATATTATTAATTGTTAAAAGTTAAATTGAAGTTATAAATTTTAGAATTTTTTTTTATTTATTAAATTTAGACTATTTTTTAAAAATAGTTACACATATGTGGTAGAATCCATTTTTTATTCTACTCGTAAATGCGATAAAAAGCATATTTCTAAAGAGAGTATTCCCATATGTACACTGTTTTTTAATATAAATTTTAATTAAATTATATATCCTAATGTCAAAAAATTAATAAAATATTACATAATTTATCTTTTATTTCATTGAAAACAACTAAAAATATATTTTTTACTTTTCAATTATTAAAACAAATAAAATTCAATGAAATTAATTATTTTTCACTACTTATTATAAAAAGGAAGCATTTTTTAAAACCCCTAAAATTTTAACAAATGTTATTTTTTATATTTTGATTTGAAATTTTAATTTCATTTTAACAGATATAATTTACAAATGTGGTTGAAATTAATATTAAATAATGGCTATAAATCACAATTAAAAAAAGGTTTATGTAAATATTATTATGTAGAAAGCTGTAAGTTTTTATTAAATGATTTTTTAATCGATATATAACTATAATATTTATATTTTTTCATGTTATATTCATTACCAAAAATTAAATTTCTAGTTTATAATGATGTACTATATTAGAGTGTATCTAGAATCAGGGTTGTGTGTTCCGAATGATATAGAGAAGAAATAATTAATTTAAATGCAATATATCTTAACGACCAATTATGTTACAAACCTATATAATATCTGTTTTCAGTGTAATATATGAGTGTGAACACAAATTTATTCATTTAAAATAAAAATGTTTTATATATCCTCTAACCATAATCCTCAAGAATCATATACTCATTATGTTTGGTGTTCCCATGGAAGTCCGCTTCAAAAAATAAAAACCTACCAACTCTAGGATTTGTCTAACACTTCATGATACCAAGAATCAATTCAATACAAATCAATCCAAAAATCTATCACTCAATATAGAATTTAATAATGATTTCTATATGGTATTTATGTATAATTATTTTACCCCTTGATGGAATGTCATCATACAACTAAACATTAAGTGCCTCACACCTTATGGAACTATTATTGAAGGTGATATTTTAAAAAACCACATGGCATAATCTCTCACACACCAAAAAAATATGATATAACTTTTTATTAATCAATATTAATTCCATTAATCTATCCATAAATTTATTCCCAATAGAATTCATGGAATCTGAAAACCCCACTCAAGGGTCAAAATTTTGTAATAATGAGAACCAATTACCTAACACATTCAACCACATTTCATTTTGTTGTCTCATAGCAGCTACATATATCATGTCTTCTTGAAGGTCACTTCACATTGGTTTTCCACAAATATCATCATCTATAATGATTTAGGGCATCAAGCATTCTATTTTAAAAAATACCTCTACCCACTAGGAATCTAACCACACTGAGAATATACCAAGGATAATTCTCTCTCATGGCCCACCACTCATAAGCCACCACATGAATAAATAGATTCATCACACAAAACGATATTTTTTAATGAAACCAGATCAGGATGATTTAATAGGTACAATTCCATTCTCGGATTTATTGGAACAAATGATATAGTTAATGAGATTAAAATTAAATAACCCAATATACAGAACTCACCCTCTCCAGGAATTTTCACATCATTCCACTACATTGAGAACATTGTTAAAATGTAATGACAAATATTCTAAAAAAATCCCAATTCAATGATCAATATCTCAGCAACCAGACTATCATATTTCTTCAAATGAGATTTTTATTCCCTGATATATTGGAAGATTACATATAATTTGTTACTATAACATTACATAACTAAACCAGTGGAAAAAACTCGAATCATTCAAAACCAGGATCATCCGCCTTATCAAAATTTTATGCTCACAATAGAACTGAGGAATATAGAAAAACTTCATTATTAGGACTGTAAATTATTGCATCATAGATCGACATAACCTTCCGTTAAAATGATATGTGCACCTATTTAAAAAAATATGATGATTTCCCAAAATTACATATATTAAAAAATATGTTATGACAGTTTAATGAAACCATAAATATAATGGCCTCTCATTTGGGATGAAATTAAAACAATAATTCATGTATGTCATTTTTTGAATTGTTTTTTGAATATACCACATGAGATGTTTCATGGTACAAAGGTTCCGTAATTATATATCAATATTTGTAATCATTGCATGATTCAATGAGTGAAAAATACATAATAAATCCTAAATAAAAACAACAAGTGACAAAAAAAATGAAAATTAATCAATAAAACTATAACTATGGATATCCAGATGATAATTAAAATCCCTAGAAACAATTATATCCCATAGAATAAGGTGTTCATGATACTAAAAATCATTATTCATCATACTCTACAACACATTCTTCTTTCTAAAATACCATATTATAAATACCGATTATATAGAAAAATCATTACTAATAATGATTTGAAACATTAGTAATTGGATCACCCTATCAAGTATCTCAATCATAATTATATATCAAATTATTTATTCCATCAAGAACACTAGATTATTCGAATTAATATTAGGTGTTTGGTGTGGTATCATGGTTAGGATATAATACCAATATCAGAGTGAAATGTAATATACATAAAATATAACATAATAATACACATCAAATTGAATAAGATAATTGAAGAAAAAAATTTAATACTATTCCATTTTATAGGGTGGTACATACAAATTCTTCCACAAGTAACGAATGGGAATATACCAGTAATTAGAATGGAAATATAAATAAAACAAAACAGATATATTTCTCCTCGTTTTTGTAGGTATTCGTAATGAAAAAATAATTATATGATTCTCTATCATGGCCGTAAATTTTTGTGACATATCCATAAAATGAACTAGAAATATGTTCTATCTTCATTGGTACATAATAATATTATCGTCATGAGAAAGGTGAAAAAACAATGTATGGACTAAATAATGTGGTAAAATTTGTATATAATATATATTGCAATTAAAATTTTCCATTATCATATATGAACTATAAAATATTTTAATTAAATAAATAAATAATAATATGGATTCAATACTTATGGTTAGAATTTGAATTTCCTACACTAACACTAGGAAAAGTCATGGTGTATTGGAGAACATAGAAATGATTATGTTATCCTCGTAGCATGAGATTCCCAAGACAATGGTAGACATAACCATATCCTTATATCTAATGTGGAATAATAACATGATTTCAATATATTGTATCATCAAATCCATGGTATCTTTAATACTAATAATCACATCAAGGATATATTTAATAGAATATCAAAACCCAAAAAAGGGTATCCCATTATTATATCTATATCGTAACCCATAAAATCCCAAAAACATCCTCATGAATCATACATCCGATCACATAATTAAATAACCATTTGAGCTATAAATTTTTTAAAGATGATATGATGAGTAGAAAATCCTTGGAATCCCATATTTATATAATTCTTAATATCTAGGGAACGTCAAACATATATGAAGAATCAAATCCATTGAAGACCCCAATATATTATACCATCCTTAATATTTTATTCCATATCACATTATAGATTCTTTTAAGAGGAATAAATATTATCTATAGTCAATTTTATCATCTTACATATCACATACAATATGAAAAATCTTTTTTCCCAAATATCACATTCCTAAATAACAATATATAACTTTCCCTAGGTCATCACAATAATGGAGGAACACTACAAATAATAAAAAATCACATCATATATTTTATGATCATCACTCATAAAATAAAGACAATATGCCTTCCTATTTTATTGTATGCATCCTTTATTCATAAGGAACAACATAGGTTTTTTAGGATTACACGTTCTGAATATAAGGTACAAGAATTATCAAAGTGTTTTTTTATCATAATTGTGTCTGCTCACTCCACCATTACAAACCGCTTATGGACAACAATAATAGTCATATTAACAGTAAATCTGATATGATTTATCATAAAAAATTCATAAAAAAAATTAACATTATGAAACACTATTGGAGTTCAATGGTTGACCTGGTGAGGTCTGTAACACCCCAGGTAAATAAAGAATCTGAAATTTTCATATTTATCCATATTTTTGAATAAAATATATATATTACTTTAATGGGAATTCTATGCTCGAGGCCATACCCAATACGCAACAAAAAGTTTCTTTGAAATCTTATGTTGCACTCTAATAATAATATAATGTTATTTTAAAAGGAAGTTAACGCCTAGATGTTGTAATAGCGGGAATCAACGGAACTAACTAAAAATGATTATATATGTTTTTCAAATATTTTTACTTTTATCCAATAAATGTTGGCGTCTTAAAATGCAAATGAGTCCAATTTTAAACATAAATCTTATAATATTCTTTAAAAGGTCGATTAACCACCTTTTGACGGAGAACCCATTTTAAATATACTATTGAAAAATTTATATGTTTTATTTAACAAAATAAAATCCTTCTTTAGAATCTGGACATCAAAATTTACTTTTGGTAAAATTTTGTTATTTTTCCGATAAAGATCGTTTTTATTGAAAATATTGCATTTTAATTAAAAACCTCCTTTTAATCGGATTTATTTATATGGATAGATTATATATTTAAATTATATTAGAGTGTATTTAGAATATATTTTTACCATTTAATCTAATGGGGGTTATTGGAATTAATTTCACTTTGAAATTGGACTTAAACTAGGGTCAATCTTTTAATAGATATTTTCTCTTAAAAACACGCTATTTGTTTTGACAACGGGAATTAGTTATTAAATTAATTAATGAAACATATGTGTTTAGAATTTTTTAAAATATAAATCATTTTTGAATTCAGAATATTAAATATAGCTTAGGGTAAATTTTTGGTATTTTTCTGAAAAACATCAATTTTTGATGAATAATGAAACCACTAAGTGGTAGTTTAAAGACTGATTTTTCATTTAAATCAAACATTACCACATCTGTGATTTGAATTTCAAAAATAATACCTACATAGTTTTCATTAGGATGTAAAATGTGGTTCAATGGGATTAAAATAATTTTTTTGGTGAATAGTAGCTTTTATGTTTTTAATCGCGATTAGAGGTAATTCGTGTAATTTAAGGTAAAAATAATGTTTTAAAAATATGAAATGACCTAGACACATGTCATACCCTCATTTTATGTGTCATGGACGACCAAGACAATCTATGGGTCAACTTGGGGACCCCATAGAGCCACATTGGTTGGAAAATGACATAAATAACTTTTTATTTACAGTTAAAATAAAAATATCACAAGCATGGGTTGTTTTACTAAAAAAAAATTTAAATGGGCTTATACGAGTCATATTTTTGACTATAAATATTCATTAGAAATATTAAAAGATTTAATACATCATGATATTTTTTTTATAATTTTTAGACATTAAAAAAATTAAATTATTTATGACATCATGATGATGTAGCGATTACCTCATTAATAAAAGATTTAAATAAAATGAAAAGATAATGTTAAAAATATAAAATACACTAGTCAAAGACCTATTTTAGGAGTATATTTTGATCCCTTACCACCTTATCCTCGTATTAAATCAATTTGGGACTTCTAAAATCCGAAAATCATATGAAAATAAAGTAACATTTTGTAACTTTCCAAGAGTGCCACTCCTCTTCTCTTATAAAAGGCCCCCACCTCTACCACCTTACCCACACCTCTCAAGCCAATGGCTCGGACAAACCATACACATTTAGTCTCTCCACGTCCCTCTCGTACCTGTAGAATCCTCACTTTGGGCATAAGTCTTTCCAAGGAAGCCTTTGATCTCAAATCAAAGAGAAATACCCGATTTTAAGGTAATGTCTTCACTTGTGTGCTTTTGTTTTATTTTGCTTCACCAAACCCATAAAATCTTCTTATTCATTTATTTTGTAACAAATACAGTATATTCAATATACTAGGATGTTTTTATAAGAAGGATTCAAGTTTCACTTACACACACCTACATCTAATGGTTAAAGAACATATTGTTTCTGTGGATGGTGAATTTTTTCCTCACGAAACGATGATTGTTCAATATTCTTTTAACACCCTCAAAGATGGCCATTAAAATGTAACTATATTTATATATGATATATAATAAGTTTATTTTTTACTTAATCTTCTGTATTTTACATTTATTTCATACCTTTATGGTTTTCATTATGGTTAAAAGCGATATCTTCATTTTAGGAAGTGCAGACTACCGCCCCCTCAAAGTGATTTGATTCGTTAATACCATATGTGGAACATATAAAGGATTGATTTAATGATATTATATATTATAACATACTGGAATTATAATACTATTATGTGTCCTTATGGTTTAATTCTAGTAAATAATAAATAGAAATGGAAGTAGCGTTCATGCGTACGTACAGCTTACCGTCTCCATGAACAGTGCATTTCATTTCTTACCTCTAAATGTTATGTAATATTATAAATGCATGTATATAATTGATATATATTATATATATGATATCTACATAATGAATATAATTCTTTATATAATATATATTTTACCACATGAAAAACTTGTAATTATAAAGAGTTTATTTTTGACTCAAGTAGCAATGATCTACAAAACGACCATTATTAACTTAAATAATTACGTAGTGTTCATAGTATGGTAGTAAGTGATATAAAAGGAATAATGAACATGAAAAAGGTTCTTAAGAAAGTAGAAATTAACTCTAGTTTATTATTCAGGAGGTTAAAGAATGATCATGTCAAGTCGGATCCGAGATAAGGGATCCTACCCCTCTCTTTCTTTTTAAGTACACTCTTTTATGTCATTCCTTTTAAGATCATCTTTCTTATGATTTGGATGTTCATTTATGTTAATCTTACTATACTTTTTATGTTCATATGATGAGAGACTCTATTTTCTCTCATCAATCCATCTTGTAAGTTTTAATTGGCACCGTTAGGATACCAAAATTTCATAAGGGGCTTTTTATCTCACATTGTGTTTTCATGATATTCATGCTACATTTTCCAATATTTCTATTTGAGTGGTGTATGTACTGTAAATTATTCTACTCTTTGTGTAACATACTTTCTTTTATGAGTATTTACATCAATGTTGTATATTCCTTTTTTCATGGGGTGTACGTTTCGAAAGTTACCAAAATCGGTAAGGGAACCTTCCACCCACCTCTTATTAAAAGAATTCTTTTGTTATGAATTTTAATTTTCATCTTATTATGTGGGGATATGTTATTATATATCATTATTGCCATAAATTTTATGTCCATGTGATGAGATACCCTATATATCTCTCGTCAACTCTTTTTCTAAAATTTGATGTGACGTCGTTAGGCTGTCAAGGGAACTTCTTAACCCAATTTTGATTTCTTTGGGTTCGACATGTAGTTATTGAATATGTCATTCTTTGAATATGTGTGAATGACCTTTTATTATTTTACACTTAATATACACTTATATTGTGAGTATTTATATTTTTCTCACATAATTATGAGATTGATTTATCCTTAATTTAAGGATACCATCTTTATAATGGATTTCATCTCAATTTACATTTCCATTGATACTTCATTGTTGTTATGAACCAATTCACTCTTATATGGTGTATATACTATCATCTGGAATGTTATATCATGAATCACTTTATTCTCATGATATAATAATGTTTTTATTAAATGTTATTCCTCAATTATTGTATTCATGTGTCTCTTATTTTGTTAAAAACCATTTAACTAAAATATCGTTTTAAATGTTTTAATGATTTAATCCTATAAATATTTCTCATTAATATCTATGTTTTCAAAATGGTTTTAAGGATTTATTTATTTTTATATTAATGGTTTAAAATGTTAAAAGCTTTAATGTGGTATGGGACACTTTGATTTAAAAATATCTTTATTAAATGTTTTAAATGGTTTTGAAAATGGTTTTTAGAATAGATTCATTATTTCAATTTCTTAATATGTTATATTGTTATTGCAATGTGGGAATGTTATATTTAATTTATGCTTAAGTTATGTTCTATTATTATTTTATGGTTCTTGGGCATTATTATGAAGATGGGTGGTTCCGTGATAAACTAAGGGCGGGTGAGCCCGATGTAGCTCTCCAATGCATTGGGTAACGTGAAGGAGTTAAACATTATGGTTTCTCCGAAGAGATTTAGGGAATATACTGTGATGGGTATTCCAAACGTAACCAAGAGGGTTACTCCCTACGTAAGAATGTTATGAATGCCTCAAGTTACCTTTATGTATTATGATTTCTATGATTTATTCATGATTTTATGAGGTATGTTAAAGTGCTTATGTTTTATGGGTAAATTATGATTACATTCTTATATATATATGTACTCATGTTTCCTTTCCATACTTTTTATAACCCTTACTGAGATTTTTATGCTCATCCCAAGTTTTTGAAATATTTTTCAGTGGTCAAGGGAATGGTACGTGATATGATGATAGTGTCAAGGAAGTGTCAAGAACGAATCCATGTTTTATTTTAAACATGTTTCCATTCAAGGGAAAAATGAATACTACCTTTTATGTAAACACTTTGTTTAAATGTGGAATGTAATGAATGTTTTATGATCTAATTCTCTAAAACTCTAAACCTGAAAAGTTCCTCAATGTGTAATCTTGTAATAACTCAAGATTAATTAAGGTTTAAGGCTGGGGCCTTATAGTTGGTATCAAAGGCCAGTTTAGATAACTTTATAGGTTAGAGTGTTGTTTAAGAAAAAGTGACAAGGTGTGTATAACCACAATGGTTAGTATATTAGATGGAGTCATTGTTTTTTTAAAGTTAGAATGAGTTTGAGATATCTTGGATAAGTATATCTTGGTGTTTATCTTCCTCTTTTTTATTTGATGATTTTACTGATATACTCACACTGACCTTTTTGGTTTTAGTAAATGGCTGGATCTAGCAGGCACCAAAGTAACAGTGGATTTGAAGAAAACATTGACGGTTTTATGAAAGAACAACTGAATGATATGGGATATACAATGAAAACTCTTGTGTTTATCCTCAACCAACTATCTAGAGTAATGATTGACCACCTGAACCTTAGATATTTTTATAAGGCTTCGTGTATGCGAGAAAAAAATCCCTATGGAAGTTCAGGTAATTATCATAAAGGTATGTATGTTCAAAAACCTATGTGTCAAATATGTGGAAATAATCAGAAAGGAAAATGATTCAAAGGGACAGAAAGATTCTATAGATGTGGAAATGAAGGTCATAAAGCAAGAACCTACCATGGAAAAAGGAATCATATAGTTTACTCTAGGAAAGTGAAAGAATTTATTTTTGAGGGAAAAATTGAATGTTTTAAATGTGGTGTGCATGGTCATTATACAAACACATGTCCAATGAAGAAGTTTCCGGAATGGGGTCACCATGATCGTAAAAATATTCATTTTCCAATACCTAATGCCATTCCGATTGAGGATGAAGAAACTGATAATGAAGAATGAAACGTATGGATTATTTCTTAACATATGTTTTCCTATTATTTGAATCGTAGGATATGATTCATGATTTTGTTTGTAGGAAAGAATTATTTCAGAATAAGTTGAAAAGGAATGGCTAATGGATCATGAAGAATGTTGAATGAGTAAGAAGTCATCATATAAGGGATTCAAGGGTTATGGTAGATTTTAGGATAGGGAAATTATTAGATGTATTAAGTCTCTTTTGATGATGGGGTTACATTAGAAGACTTTTTATAGTAACCCAGATGCTTGATATACAAAAATTTAATTCATGGAATAATTATCCCTTCTTTTGTGGATATAGTTATAGAGAACCATTTGGGTTTATATGATCCATGAATTTGAGGAAACTACTGGTTAATACATTTTGGGTTGAAAAATGGAAGTTATCAGATAACCTTTGTTTTTAAAATATGTCATGGTTATTTTTGATGAATTTATCTCTTTTTGAGGAATGTTATAAAATTATATAGTTTTTGAAAAGGGAAAACACACAGACCGTGTGAAAACCCATCGCGTCGGACGATGCTGCGAGAATCGAACCCACAACCAAAGTGAAACTAGTATTTATCGCCTACCACTGGACTACGTGATGTCCCTGGTCAGTTTGAATGATTCTTTTTAGTTAGATGATTTTATGAATTAAGAGTAAGTTGATTTTTTTTAGTCATCAATGGAAATGATTAGTCTATCATGGAGGATATGTGATTAGGTTAATTAATTTTCAATATGAGACTGTAGGAGTAACTAATTTATTTTGGGAAAAAATGTTAAAATTTATCTTAGGAGACTATGTGATTAAATCTTTCAGAGAATTGGATTTCAATCTTAGTTTGGTTTACATTGTAGAATTTTATCGATAGTTGTTTATTGAATGGTATTTTTTGAATTTTGGGTTTTAGTTTTGGTTATGGTCTAAAGACATGGGAAGTATATTGTTCTCTTTTGTGGACAAGGTGACTCTCTAGAAGTTGATTATAGCTCTCTTAATGTGAAAAAGTCATCCTAAATACTCGTCTTATGGAGAAAATATGAGTTCGTGTAAGAAATATAGGAAACTTTGAAAGTCAACATGACAATTAAGTATTCTTCCTTATGTTTTAGTTAAGCTCATAAATAAATTCCTCAATGAAAAGTAACTTAAAACAAAAATGTTTTCTGTTAATGTTTCCTACTGTGGAATCAAATACTGTTTAACCCATCACAAGTTTGTGTTTTTCTTGTTGTTAACTTTTTCCTAGACATGATTACTATCACTCTCCATCAGAACATGGCCCTTTGTTTTTTCCTCTATATCAATATATTCATACTTGGAATCCTAGTATGGGTTAACTCGGGTGACATTTATACTTCTCACCCATTTCTTTAAAGTGATAGTTTTACTGATTCTTGTTCCGATGTGGGATTTTCAATGAAGCTTTCAAACCCAATTTTAAAAGTGCGAGGACGCAATTCCGCAAAGGGGGGAAGGATGTAACAGCCCAGGTAATTAAATAATACGACATTTTCATATTTATCCAAATTTTTGAATAAAATATTAATATTACTTTAAAGGGAATGCTATGCTCGAGGGCGTACCCAATGCGCAACAACGAGTTTCCTTGAAATCTTACGTTGTACTCTAATAATAAAATAATATTATTTTAAAAGGAAGCAAAAACCTAGCTGTTGTAATGGATGGAATGAATGGAACTAACTACAAACTTATTATATATGTTTTTCAAATATTTTTACTTTTATCCAATAAATGTTGGAGGCTTAAAATGCAAATGAATTCAATTTTAATCAAAAATATTCTAATATTCATTAAAAGGTCGATTAATTGCCTTTGATGGAGAACCATTTTTAAATATACTTTGGATAAATTTATATGTTGTATTTGACAAAATAAAATCCTTCTTCTGAATCTGGACATCAAAATTTATTTTTGTAATTTTTTTATATTTTTCCGATAAAGATCATTTTTATTGAAAATGTTGCATTTTAATTCAAAACATCCATTTAATCTGATTTATTTATATGGATATATTATATTTTTAATTTATATTAGAGTGTATTTAGAATATATTTTTACCATTTAATATAATGGTGGTCATTGGAATTAATTTCACTTTGAAATTGGACTTAAACTAGTGTCAATATTTTAATAGATATTGTCTCTTAAAAACACACTATGTGTTTTGACAGCGGGAATTAATTATTAAATTAATTAATGCAACATATATGTTTTGAATTTTTTAAAATAGACATCATTTTTTAATTCGGAATATCAAATATAGCATAAGTTGAATTTTTGGTATTTTTATGAAAAACATCAATTTTTTATGAATAGTGAAACCAATTAGTGGTAGTTTAAATACTGATTTTTCGTTTAAATGAAACCTTACCACTTCTGTGATTTGATTTTCAAAAATCTGACATACATGGTTGTCATTAGTATGTTAAATTTGGTTCAATGGGATTAAAATAATTTTTTTGGTGAATAGTAACTTTTACGTTTGTAATCGCAATTAGAGGTAATTAGTGTAATTTAAGGTAAAAATAATGTTTTAATAATATGAAATGACCTAGAAACATGTCCTACCCACATTTGATGTGTCATGGAAGACCACGAAAATACATGAGTCAACTTGGGGACCCCATGGATCCACTTTTGTTGGAAAATGACATAATTAACTTTTTATTTAAAGTTTAAATAAAAATGTCACAAGAATGAGTTGTTTTAATAAAATAATTTTTAAATGGGGTTATACAAGTAATATTTTTGACTATAAATATTCATTAGAAATATAAAAATATTTCCTACATCATGATATTTTTTTATAATTTTTAGACATTACATAAATTAAATTATTAATGACATCATGATAATGCAACGATTACATCATTAATAAAGGATTTAAATAATATTAAAGGAAAATGTTAAAAATATAACATACACTTGTAAAAGACCTATTTTATGAGTATATTTCTAATCCTTAACACCGTATCCTTGAAATAAATCAATTTGGGACCTTTAAAATCTGAAACCCATTTGAAAATAAAGTATCATTTTGTAACTTTCCAAGAGTGCCCCTGCTCTTCTCTTATAAAAGGCCCCACCTCTACCACATTAACCACACCTCTCAAGCCTTTGGATCGGCCAAACCCTGCTCATTTTATCTCTCCACATCCCTCTCTTACTCCTAGAAGCCTCACTTTGGGCATAAGTCTTCCCAAGGAAGCCTTTGAGCACAAATCAAAGAGAGATACCTGATTTTAAGGTAATGTCTACACTTGTGTTCTTTTGTTTTATTATGCTTCTCCAACCCCCTAAACTCTTTTTATTCATTTATTTTGTTACAAATCCAGTATCATAAATATACTAGGATGTTTTTATAAGAAGGATTCAAGTTACAGTTATACACACCTACATGTAATGGTTATGGAACATACTGTTTCTGTGGATGGTGAATTTTGGCCACACGAAACGATGATTGTTCAATATTCTTTTAACACCCTCAAAGGTGGCCATTAAGATGTCACTATATTTATATATGATATATAATATTTTTATGTTTTACTTAATCTTCTGTATTTTTTATTTATGGCATACCTTTATTGTTTTCATTATGGTTAAACGCGATATCTTAATTTTAGGAAGTGCGGACTACAGCCCCCTCAAAGTGATTTGATTCCTTAATACCATATGTGGTACGTATAAAGGTAGATTTAATGATATTATATATGATACCAAACTATAATTATAATACTATTATGTATCATTATGTTTTAATTCCATTAAATAAGAAATAGAAATGGAAGTAGCGTTCATGCATACGTATGGCTTACCGTCTCCATGAACGGTGTATTTCATTTCTTACCTCTAAATGTTATGTAATATTATAAATGCATGTATATAATGGATATATATGATATATATGATATCTACATAATTAATATAATTCGGTAAATAATATATATTTTACCACATGCACAACTTATATATTTTGTGCTTATATAATCACTTCTACTTTTATATATCAATTTTTTTCATTAAATATTATCTAAAGGATATGAAACTAGAGAGACACCCATATATTTATTTGGATATTTTTACTATATACATTACTCAGTCTACAAAAATGACATGTTACATCTCTCTTGAGAATACCTAGTCATGTGAACACAACTCCATCCTTATACTATTATATAAAATGTGAAAATAATATTAATTCTTTTCTGTGATCCCCTATCTCTATTTGTTCATGTTTAATTATTTTTAAACCATTAATTTTTATCATATTATTAATTTTTGGGGTCAATATTAATTTTCTGAAATAAGGATTAATATTCACTAAATGTGTTTGGAAATGATATTATAAATCTTATGTTATTTTATTTTTGATCATGAAAAAATATACATTTAAGATAACATCTAAAATAATTGTCCTTCCAATGTTATCATCTATGTGACATAATTATAACATATAGTTACACAATTCTGTCTGGAAAAAAATAATTTTTTTAGATAAATGGGTTTTTATGTTCGAGAAATATCTTATGGAACAAAAATAAGTTTATAAAAATATCAGTGTATGAATTATTCGAATTAGTATTTTATTATTAGCCATTCAAATTGTTATAATTAGTTGACCTGAGGTTTTTAGCCGGTGAATAATAGATATATTCAAATGATGGTAATAAAATTAATAAATTAGATTCTAATGAGATATGGTGTTTTAGAATGTTGTTTGAATATTTTTTCATGAATTCATTTAATATAGGGAAAAAAATTTTGTCCTCTTAAAACCCATAAATGAAATGAAAATTGAAAAAGGTAAATAAAAAAATGAATTTTGGAATTAAATATAAGCATTCTGAAGTCTTTTTTAAAATTTATTTTTTTTTTGAAAAATTACATTAATTTAAATATTAATTATTTTATTGTTTATCAATTATGTATTATTTTTTCCATTTATTAGTTAAAATAAATGTAACCCTTTTTATAAGCTTGGTATATAAATATTGGGATGTGTGCATATTGAATAATATATTTTTTTATAGTGAATGATGATTTATTTTTATAATAGTTATAAATATGGTGGCTTCACAACTAGTAGGCTTGAAGAGGTTTAGATAAAGGAATGTCCATTTCTCTTCTTCATTATTAAGAAACAAACTCTCATCCAACTAGGGATTGGTAATTTCAATAGGTTTTTTAATCCAGCAAGATAGATTGTATTATTTATATTAATTAATGATATATGGATGATACATTTTTTATAAGAACCCATTGGAATATGATTTTATTATATGAAATATTTATTAATTGGAAACCAACAAAATTTATTGAATCTAATAAGATCATAATTGTTGTCTATGTAAATGATATGTTACTATTAAATTACAAAATTAGATTAATTTTGAAAATAAGATCTTTTATTTGATATTGATGTATAAAAATAAACTATATAGAAAACTAAATAAACATGATGAAAAAACATAACATCTATATTTTTAGAATCTGTTATTTTAGTCACTGAGATGGAAACAAATATTATTTGATGGATTATAGATATTTTATGATTATAGGGTTGGATGTTTCCCTTTTGTGGTTATGTGGTAACAATATAATTATGTTATATTATTTATTATTTTCAAGCATGAAATTTAGTTGGGGAAGCCAACATCTATATTGTCATTAGTATCTAGGCCATTCCAACATCTTATAAATATATAGAACAGATAGAAAAAAAGTCCTTCTACCATACTATATCTTCTTGGATGAATATTTTTTTTAGATATACCAATAGAATTAAAGATAAATATTATAGGGCATGTGTTCATATTGGATGTGACGACTCTCAATTTTCCCTTTCTGGATATTTTTTTAGGTGACATATAGTAATTGTGTAAACTCTTATGTTTGTTCTAATAGTATTGGATATTTTAGGAATGTTATTTCATGAATAGTGATATCATGAAGTTGGGTATAGTTTATTAAGGGATGTAGTGTCTTTTGGAGATATCCCATTATTGTGAGATGAATAATTATTAAATAGTGTATATTTATATATTTATGATAAATATATAACAGGCTATATGATATTTAGGATGTGTGGGTGATAATGTAATATTCTTATTGGAATTAAGTCCTAAGATGAAGTTAGGATTCAATGTCATGAGCCATTGAATGGCACTGTCATGGGCACCCTCAAATGATTTGTGGTTTTTTGGTATATAGGTGCAGCATAGCGGCTGACCAAAGTCATCTCAAAAAAGGTGAAGTAAATTAAAACAACATCATAATGGTATTGTATAAATAAAATTGAAATGAATTAAAAAACTTCATGAAGGTTTGGGGGTTGTTTATTGTTTATAAAACATGAAGAATTTTTCTGAAAAAGATAGAATTTTTTAATTTTTAAATGAGGTTTGATTAAAAAGACGCATTAAGAAGACATTTTTTTAGAAAATATTTGAAAATTATTAATCGATATAACTCCCCCTATTCATTTACTTATTAATAATTATAATTTAAATTTATATCCACTTAATTATGTTCCCCTAATTTGTTAAACCTCAAATCCTATGCGAGTTAACTTAACCACAAAGATGATTTACTTAAACCCTAGGCTAGCTTCGGAACACACAATCGCAGCACCCTGCTTTTAATTTTTTTATAAGGTTAGATTGTGGTCAGTGGTTAATTAGAACACATATCCATTCTATAAATGAGGTTTAATTGTGTTTAGGGATTATATTTGAACTCTACAAACTTATCCCGTGTGGTTTGGTATTACCGATTCAGTTCGTGCTCTCGCAATTTAAACAAAATCCCGACCTCGCTTTTTTTTGTGTCAATTGTCTAATTGCATTATTAGTTTTTTCAAATTAAAAAATTCAATTCAAAATCATATTATGTGAATTATATTATCTCAATGATTCATGAAAATGAAATAAATAGGGATGAAGATAGATTGATCAATAAACAACTACTCTTGCATGGGTGTTGTGGTCATCATGGAGACGTTTTGCATGAGAAAAAGATTGAAAGGGTAGAACCCAATCTCATCCCCAATCTTGATTCCTTCCCAAATAAAAATATTAAGGGAAAAGAAAAGGTTAAAGAATATATGATTAATATAAGAATAATTAAAGATACAAAAATGAATGAAAAGAAATACAAAGTGGAGGTCAGAGAGGAGAGCCTTTTTGAAAGAGATGTTTTCACAAATCATTAAATTTTCGAAGACTTTTTCGGGACTACCAAGAGACACCCTTTCAGAAAAAGCTTCCCAAATCCTCTACCAGCCCTATCAAATAGTGAAAAATTCCTTTATATATATTTTTGGAGGGCTAGGGTTAAAAACATTATTAAATGTGATTGGGAAATTCGGCCAAATATGATAATCCCAATTTAACTGCATTGTTGAACACAACAAAGCCTGAATTGGCCGGCCATCTAGAAGGATGAATTTGTCATAATCATGTCCCCGAGCTTCCCTCAAAATTTAAGCCCTATCCAAGATTGGATGAAGATGATGTGGCCCAAATGGTGAAATGATGTCCATTCTAGATAGTTCAGTCCGTCTTTGCCTTCATGGCCCATTTACTCCACTCCAATGCACTATCCAACTAAAATGTCTTGAATAGAATTTGTATCTCCTTATGTCAGTAACAATATTACAGCATTTTAAGTCAATATAATTAAAAAAAATAATTATGCACGAAATACTACGGGGAATTTTACAAGTGTAAAACAGAAATTTTCATCAAATTTTCAAATGAATGATCTATTCCAAAATATTTCATAATTTAATATATTTTGCATTGTGTGAGAAAATTATATCATCTATTATCAATAAAATATTCTATAAAATTGTTTTTTATCAACTCCCCCACACTTACCCTTTTGCACACCTGGGAAAAACCTCATATCAAGTAAAACATCAATATCAAATCAAAACAAATTATAAAATGCATATTCATGAGATCCAAGAATTACACACTAGTAATAAAATATATCATGTCTCATAAAAAATATAATTTCAGTTTCATCATTTATATCATTAAATATATTTCCACTTCTTTTATCCTCCCATGCACAAAACAATTACCTCACATAAATTTTCACTACTCACACAAATGTCAAGTATAAACAATGTCTTTCTCATCGAAACTCATATATAGGTCACCATTGGCCTAATAAATATTTACATAGCCACTCTATTTGGGTCAAAGACATATGTTTATCATGAGGAATTTTTAGGGTTGTTCTGTGTATTTCCGTTGGTAGGATTTAGATGTGAAAAACTCTAAGGCTGAATGAGGAGTGCTTGACACTTTTTGAAGAAAAATTGCATTAATCTAATTTTTACCTGAATATGGTCTCCTAATTAATAACCTTATCATCAATTCATATTCATCATCCTGAAAAGTCATATAAATTTTACACCATTCATCATTTCAGCACAAAAAATCTCAATCTTCTCTGAAATAGTTTTTCGTGAAAGCTCTAGATAGGAACATAATTCTTTATTTTTGGATGCTCCAGAATGGAACAACTTTACATGACATGAAAGCTTCCAAAAAATAATATCATTGAATATAATGATTTTTTAGCTACAAAAACATCTCTTAAGAATTTATATTTCAACCTATTGTATCGCAGAATTTCATATCACAACACAAGATATAATCTCTCATACTTAAGTTCAACTAGATTATGCAATTTCACTTCAAGAGTTCGTTGGATAGGGAAAATCGGATTGTAATGTGGTTATCCTAATATGGTTTTCATGGATTCTAAAGGATAAAAGGATTAAATTTTCATGGTAGACCATTATAAAATAAGATAATTTGAAATAGGGGCTTGAATACCAAACACATTCTTGAATAATTTAAACATAGGTACCTCAAACCCTCATGTTTTGACAGGAATAAATCAAATTTTTGGTAAAAACAAGAATGGTTTGGTTCTCTCAATATATGAGGTGAATGTGAAGAATATGAAAATAATGGTTTAGAAGCCTCATAATATCATGATTTCAAATTTAAAGATAGTGATATGTGGCATGGGATTCAAAATTCAGATTACTTTTCATGAAATTACAAATGATTTGAACTAGAAACAAAGTTATTTTCATCATTTATATAATCTTGGTTTAATCGGATAAAATTTTTCACTTATTTATATGGATTTGAAAATGGTTATGAGAATCATTTCAGCTCTATATTTTTAAAAACACACAAAAAATGGAAAAAAAACACAAAAAAATTAAAAAACACAATTTTTTTGTTTTGTTTTTTTAAAAACAGGAAAACATTTAAAATTACGAAAATCAATGGTTCCCTCCGCCACACCTAAAAAATTGCCTTGTCCTCAATATGATCCCATGAGTTGATATATGCACATGAAATGTATAATTTTAAATAGGAAAAAGAATAAAAAAGTTAAATGGTTAGGAACATTCTGACATGCTCAAGTGATGATGGGGTCACGTAATGTGATAAAATCCAATGCATTAATAGGAATTTCATCAATGTATCTATTCAAACATTGTCTATTGACTATAAAGCTCCTTCATGTTTCCTCTTGTGTGATATCCACTCCACCATAATGAAAAAACATTAGTAACAACATAACAACCTAACCAATAGGAACAAAACTTACCAGGCATCATCTTTAGTCGTGAACGGAAGAGAATAACTTTCACACCAACATGAAACTCCATTTGTTGGATCATTTCGTCATGAGCTACATTGGATCATTCTATATAAGGCCATTAGTTCTCATATGAAGACAATCAAATTCCCTCATGGTCTGGAATTTTAAACTTCCTTTGGATTCCATCATGGGACAAATTCAAGTTGCATTTCATTATAGCCCAACAAACCTGATTCTCATCATTTATAGGGAGATGACATGATTTCCCAAAAAAAAATCCGAACTGGGGACATACCGATCGGAGTTTCGTATGATGTCCTATATGCCCATAGCGCATCATCCAAGCTCTTTCTCCAATCCTTCGTATTTGGCTACATGGTTTTCTCTAAAATCAGTTTCAACTGACGATTTGAAACCTCAACCTGACCATTTGTATGGGGGTGGTATGGTGTCAAAGGTTTTTGTGTCACCCCATACTTCCTATAGAGAGATGCCAAATTCCAATTACAGAATTTTGTCTCTTGGTCACTAATGATGGCCTTTGGTACTCCAATCCTGCCAAAAATTTATGCTTTGACAAGGTCTACAACAACACGATAATCATCAATCCATGTTGCCTTATCCTCCACCCATTTACTCACATAATCAACATCAACCATAATGTACAAAAAAATCAACGGAACTAGGATAAGGACCCATAATATCAATTCCCCAAACATCAAAAATCTCATAGAATAATATGGGTTGTTGGGGCATCTCATGTCTCCTAAAAATTTTCCCTGTGTGTTGTCAATGAGATCCTGACATACAAAACACATGGGCATCATGGAAGAAGCTAGGGGAAAATAATTTAGAGTCCAAAACATTCCTATACATCCATTGGGGTATAATGTGTCCACCACAAGCAATTGTATGACTGATCTGTAGAACATACTCAAACTCATGATCAAGAGCACACCTCCTAATAACATTGTCACTACACTTGTTCCATAAGTAGGGATCATCCCGCACATAAAATCTAGACTCACTCATTAACTAATGGAATTGACGATTATTTAAATTTACATGGATTTCAGATCCAACAAGGTAGTTCACTAAATCCACATACCAAAGATGCATACCTGAAATGGAATAAGGATGCTCATCGTGGAAAGTTTCTTGAAGTGGTACCTAGTCCAAGGTGTCACCCTCAAGAGTGTGAGTAAGCCTACTCATCTGGTCTGCGACTATGTTTTCCATCCCCTTTTTGTCTTTTATCTCAATGTCAAATTCATGAAGAAGGATCATCCATCACATTAGCCTGGGATTTGCATATTTATTCTTCAATAGGTACCTTAGAGCTGCATGTTCAGAAAAAACAACTACTTTAGATCCCAATAGATATGAAAGAAATTCATCTAAAGTGAATATAATAGAAATAAACTCATTTTCCATGGTTGTGTAGTTTTATTATAATTAATCCATGGTCCTTAATGCATACACGATCACATGTGAACGTCCCTCCACCCTCCGATATAAGACAACTCCAACCGATATGTTGGAGGCGTCACACATAATTTCAAAAGGAATCTCCCACCGTGGGGGTTTTATGATCAGTGGAGTGGTCAGACACATCTTTATCTCCTCAAGGAATGTCCTGCAAGAATCATCAAACACAAAATTAGAATCCTTTTGAAGTAATTGTGAAATAGGAAGAGAAATTATACTGGAATCATTGACGAAGCACTGATAAAATCCTGCATTCCCTAGGAATGATCTAACATAATGCACAAATTAAGGATATGTTAAGGATGAAATAATATCTACCATTGATTAATCCCCCTCTATCGCATGTTTTGACCCTACATGCCCTAAGAAAATTCCATGCTCTTCAATGAAATGACACTTTTCAATGTTCATGACCAGATTTCTCTCAATACAACAATTCAACACCTTCCCAAACTACATAGACATTCATCAAGTTAAGACCCATACACTGTAAAATCATCCATGAATACATCCATGTGGATTTCAATAAAATCAGAAAAATACTCTCCATGCATCTCTATAAGGTACCTGGGTCATTGAAATGTCCAAATGTCATCCTTCGTTAAGAAAATGTGCCAAAGGGATAGGTGATTGTAGTCTTCACCTGATCCTCCGGATTTGTTGGAACGTGAAAATATTCAAAAAATCCATCCAAGAAACAATAGTGTGTCTTCCCAGCTAGTCTCTCAAGTATCTAATCAATAAATGGGAGGGGGAAATGTTCTTCACGAGTGGACTAATTTATTTTCCTATAATCAATACACAAACACCAGCTGTTTTGTACCCTCAATGGATCTAATTCCTCTATCATTTTTTACAACTATAAAACAACTTTTCTTAGGCACAAACTAAATAGGACACACCCTCTGGGAATCAAAAATAGGATATATTATACCTGCCTAGAGCAATTTTTCACACACTTTTTTAACAACCTCCAAAAGTGTTGGATTGAGTCTCTTTTATGGTTGGGTATCTAGTTTATCCCCATCGTTCAAAGGAATCCTATGCATGAAAATGGAGTGGCTAATTGCTGATATGTCATCCATGGTCCACTTAATTTCCCTGATGTTCTCCCTCAAAAGATTTAAAAGATTTTATTCATGTTCAAAAGGGATATTGTTAGAAATGATAATAGGTAATTTCTCACCACATAACAAGTATGAGTATTTGATATTTTGTGGAAATGGCATGAGTTTCAGTGTATGGTGGTGGTGATTGGATAGAGATATAGAAGGAACTGAAATTTGTGCACAAAGATCATCCGTATCTGAATATACATCATTAAAAACATAGAATAAAGCATCAAATCCCTCATCATACTCAACAGCCATGTCATTATTAGAGTTTAGATGATCAAAATCAAAATAAAATTCCATTTCAAAATCAAATATAAGGGAGTCTAGTGCATTATAAATAGGTGTGGATGTACTCATAGACATAAAACTAGAACCAATACTCATAATATACCTAATCATAGAACAATCAAATTCCATGGGATTTTTATTTGGAGGTTCTAAATGGGAAATTACAATTGCATAATGACCCTCTTAAGGGTAATTCATGGAATCCATAACATTAATTATCACAACTTCATCCCCAAACTCCATGGAAAGTATACCCCCATTGACATTTATTATAGTTTTCATAGTTTTAAGGAAGTGGCTACCTATGATAATGGGAGCATTAGAACATACATGATAATCCTATATGTTAAGAACATAGGAATCTGTTGGAAAGATCTTGTCTCTTACCAGTCATGTACATCCTCATGGAAACCGCTGGATATGTTGTAGCTCTATTTACAAACTACACCACTACTCTCATTGGTTTCTGCTCACCAACCTTCAAAGAAGAGAATACAGAGTGAGGAATCTCATTTATGGAACCTCCCTAATCACAAAGTGCATCATAAAACTATAACTCCTCTATGGTGCATGGGATGGTGAATTTCCCTGGATCCTTGCACTTTGTCGGCATTGCTAAAGTTTGTGTAATGAGTTCTGACACATTACTTCCAAGATTTTTCCTTTAATTCACCTTGACCCTGCTTCGATTGGTACAATGTTCTTTTGAGAATTATTCATACCTTGGGATTTGCATTATGGCTTCATGTAAAGGGTTGTTTATCTCCACATGCTTGAATATGACCAAAACTTCTTTTGGGGTCACCTCCACATCCATATTCTTAGTTTGTAAAACCCTATTTATAAATGGAAGGGGTTTAGGAGGAACATCATGAATCTTCTTAATACCTTTAACCTTCTCCTAGGATTTCTTATCATTTGTTATGGAATGAGGATTTTCCATATTTTAGGTGAATTGAGGTTGAACAATCGGTGTAGAAGTATCAGTTTCTTGCTTCCCATTTCTTAATGTGATGGTTTTGACATTACCCTTGGTATTTGGAGTTGGATGGGATGGTTGATTTCAGGAATTTTAACTTACCTGTTCATGGAGGGTATTAGAAATATGGCTCATTTTAGTCTTCAACTCCCTTAGCTCCAAACGATGGATCTTCAGCTCATTCTATTGATTAAGAACAAGATTCATCAAAAGGTCATCAGTGTTTGAATCTACCTTCGGTGGGGGTTCTTTTGTTTCTATCTTGTTGATTCTTTGGCTTCAAATCTCCATTGGGGATGTTGGAAACCTCACTGGTAAGGTGGAGGCTACCAGATATTTTGTTAAAAAGGGGTCATTTGTTGTTTCCCTTAGCCATACGTAATTTATGATTGATCCTTACACCCTCGGATATATGTTGGAGAAAATGAATCAAATTTTTTTGGGGGTATGTCTGTTGTTGCTGGTGATATGGTCTCCCTGGAAATACTGATGCTCAATCCTCTTTCTCTTGTAGTTGTGGGAAACAGTCAATTGGGTTGCTTGTCTCTGTACAAATTCTGCAAGGCATTAAAGGAGGGGGTTGGGATGTATTTTGTGCCAATTTAATCTGCCTCACCGTACATGACAATTCAGCTAACAAGGTATCAATCAATTGTATCTCAATAGGAGAAGGTCTTTCCAGATGTACTCCCCTGGCATGTGGTGCACCTCGATTTCCAAATTGTTTGAAGTTTTGGGCCATTTTGTCAATCAATGCACGTTCACCTACGAGTTTCTTGACCACTAATTCTCCTCCTATCGTAGCATCAACCATGGTCCTCTCTATAGGTGTTATTTCTTTTTATATGTATTGGATGATGAGTTGCTCACTGATTTGGTGATGTGGGAAGTTTTCACAATACTTCTTGAATCACTACAAGTACTAATACATTCACTCCCCTTGGGAGGGATTATTCCATTATATCTCTGTAAAAATGGAAGTGGTCCTTGATGCTGGGAAAATCCCTACATGAAAAGATTTTTAAAATTGTTCGAAAAAGTAACATCTTTAGGTTGTAAATAATACATCCATTCTTTCGCAGATCCATCAAGTGAAAATAGGAATAATCATAGTTTTATTTAGTCATCAGAATTTTTTTTGGGTTTAAGGGTTGATAAAACCACATTAAATTCATTCAAATGTTTTTTTTGATCCACCCTAGATAATACAAGAATCTTTGGAAGAAGATTAATTAACCTATATTTATGTTCAATGTCTGATTCGACATTCTATTTTGCAATGAAATTTGGTTGATAGTTAATATCTGGTGCTGCCAGTTCGAAAATAGTTCTATTAAGTTCATTTACATTATTTTCAACCATTGGTTCTTATTATATATTGTAAATAGAAGTTTTTCCAATTTCAATGTTCTTGGAATGGAGAAATTATCTAAATTTTTTATTGTTGAAACTTCTCGTAGACAGAGAATTTCTGATTCGATCCCTAAGGTGGAGTTCACTATCAGGGTCAAGATCAAAGAGATATTCAGGATTATTTCATGTAACAAATTAAATAAAAATATTAATTTGGAATGTGGACCACAGAAAAAAAAATAAGATGTTTTAGTTGATGGTATAAAAATAAGTAGGAGAAAATAAATATGAAGAAAAAAAGAATTTAGATTATGTAATGAAAGAAGAAAGAAGAGAGGAAGTGAATAAAATGTAGAATAAAATAAATATTTCTAATAGGATGAAATAGTAAAATGCCTCCCCAGAAACAGTTCCAATTTGGAAGGGGTTATTGTGGGCGCCATCAAATTATTAGTGGTTTTTGGGTACTTAGGTGCAGAAGACTGGCTAGCCAGCGTCATATCTCAAAGGAGGAAGTAAATTAAAACAACATCATAATAGTATTATAAAAATAAAACAGAATATCAATAAAACACTACCTGAAAGGATGAGGGTATTTTTATTGTTTATAAAACATGAAGAAGTTTGATGGAAGAGTATTTCATTTTTAGTTTTTTTAATTTGAAATGAATATTGATTAAAAAGATGAAACCAGAAAACGTTTTTTAGAAAATATTTTAAAATGTGTAATCGATCTAACTCTACCTCTTAATTTACTTATTAATAATTATCATTTAATCAATACTCACTTAATTATTATCCTCTAATTTTTTAACCCTCTAACCCTACATGAGGTAACTTAACCCCAAAGATGACTTACTTAAACCCTAGGTTAGCTTCAGGACATGCAATCGCATCACCCTTATTTGATTTTTGTTATAAAGTTAGCTTATGGTCTATGGTTAATTATAGAAAATATAAATTCTAAAAATGAAGATTAATGGTTCATAGGGATTATATTTAAACTCTACAAAAATATCCCTTGTGTTCTTGTATTATCGATTAGGTTCGTGCTTTCACAATTTAGACAAAATCACAACCTCACGTGTTTTCGTGTCATTTGTTCAATTTCTTTCATAGTTTCTTCATATTCAAAAAATAAATTCATGAATCATATTAATCGAATTACTATATCTCAATGATTCGGGAAAATTAAATGAAGAGTGTAGAAGACAGATCGATCACTATGAAACTACTCTTCCGTGGGTGGTGTGGTCATCGTGGATACGTTTTGCCTGAGAAAAGGATTGAAAATGTAGAACCCAATATAATATCCACTCTTGATTCCAACCCAATTATGATGATTAATAATAGAAGAAAAGATAATAACACTGAAGATTAATTGAAGAAAAATTCAATATACAAACATGAATGAAAATAATTACAAAGAGGAGGTGGGAGAGGAGATCCATTTTGAAAGAGATGTTTGTAAAAAACTTTTCTACATCCAAATGTTTTTAGTGGTTCCCAAGAGACACCCTTTCTTCCACACATTTACACAGCCTCTAACAGACCTCACAAAGAGTTAAAACATCCTTTAAATAGAGTTGCAGAGTGATATGATTACAAAACATTATTATATGAGAAAATGAAATTCGGCCAAATAATTTAATCCAACATTCACTACATTGTTGACCTCAAAATGCATGAATTGGCCGACCTTATAGAAGGATTATTTGTTCAAAATAATTTCCCCAAGCATTCCTAATCATTTTTTCCTAATCCAATCCGTATTAAGAAGATATGGTCCAAATGGTGAAGTGATGTCCAATCTGGATAGTTCAGGCCTTCTTTATCTTCATGGACCATTTACTCCAGTCAGATGTTATGACAACCCTGCTTTTTATTACAACTTAAACATGCTTTATTACATAAAACTTCACTTGATACAACAAAGAATATCGAGAGGTTTAGTGTCTTTGGTGCTTAGTATCATTACATAAAAACTTTAAACTTGAAATACAACATCATTATTGAAAACTTCCTTTACATGACCACTACATTCCTTCGTACTTAGCATTGCATGGGATAACCTGAGGACATGCATAAGAAAAGGGTGAGCTATAAATCCCAGTAAGGGAGTACATAATGAATAACATGAGGAGTACAATACATGTTAGGCAATAGGCATATCAATAGAGCATAAGAGAGACATGAACATAAAGGCATGATAAAGCATGATAATCATAACATGGAAATGTGGCAACAACACTTAACATTGAATTAGCATGAGCCAAGGCTCATTGCACATGGAGAATGAGTAAACCCTCATTGCACTTGAAGCACGAGTAAACCCTCGTTTCACTTGAATTAGCATGAGTAAACACTCATTGCACATGACGTATCATGATACTATACTTTACCCAATGCATTGGAGCGCTATAAAGGGCGCACCCTTCTTAAACATTTCATTTCATGCATAAGTGTGCCACATGGATCATAAAACATGGATTCATAAAACATAATCATTTCTTCCACAATAAAGGAATGTGGAATTCATACATGAAACTTTACAATCAATATGTATATGTGCATAAAGGTGAATACCCTTGATGGAGAAATGGGCATGGTATTCACTACACAAAGACATTGGCTTAGAAAATCGGTGTGATTTCGGCAGCGTAACGGCGTGACATAAGAATTCATAAAAAAGGTTGATGAAAGAGAAAGGGGTTCCTCATCATATTTACATGTAATGTACAGTAAGGAGATCATATATATACATGTCCCAACAATAGAAATGGAATTTAGATTCATGATACAAAAGTATTGCTTGAATGTAAAAGAAGAGAGAGAAGTTCCTTTCGGAATTTCGGCATAGTAACGGGTGTACATGGGAGGCATTTAATGAGAGAGAAAGGGTTCTCCCATTATTCAAACAATAAGAGGGCAGTATGGGGGAGGTGCGAAACCATACCCCAACATACATAATTGAAATAAAAAGGGAAATACAACTTAAAGAAAATTGACAAAAAAATGAGAAAGGAAGAAAACCCCTTACTTGGAAGTGTGCTTCCAAAGCCTAGAGAGAGGCTTGTGAGAGGCTTCTTGGGAGCTTGGGGCACCTTGGGAGGATTATAGAGAGAGTAGGTCAGAGGTTGGACTAACTTCAAGGGCTTTGAGTGAGGAGGAAGTGGGAGCTTGGGTGGGTTTATATAGGAAAGGTGAGAGAATTCTTTATTATTTAGGTTTGGGACCCCTTATATTAAAATAATCCAAACCACAAACCATCCCATGGTATTTGCCCATGGTTTCTGGAAAAGGAAAGAGGAAAACAATATTTTTCAAGGCCAAGGTCCGAACTTATTAAAAAATTAGGGTTGCTTATGTGGAGGTGAGTCACACTCCCATGGAAATTAATTTAAAAAGGCAAAGTGTTGAATAAGTCTTGAGGGCTCCATTAATTCTTTGAAAAGTGAGTAAAACAAACCCAAAACCTCATTATTTTAATGATAAAACACATATTGGCCGAACATAAGGATTATGGTATTTTATTACATCACCATTGGGTCATTATGATGTCATAAAACACATTATATATTTAAATGGTATTTAATTTTTACCCAAAAATTTGACTGTCTCAGAAAATTATGAAAAATTCACCGTTGGATAATTTCGACGTCCTGATTCCAAAAATAATATTTATTTTATCTAAATAATTTTCTAAATATGTGAATTTTTACTTTTAAAATAAAAACCGACATTTATAAAAAAATTCACGGGTTTTGACAGAAATGGCTTTCAAACCTTAATAAAAATTTTAATTACATTCATAAAATTATAAGATCATTTATATTTAATAAAAATTAATTTAATAATAATAATAATATTTTATTAAAATATTATTTAATTCAAAAATCCTTTAATTTAATAAAATATATTTCTTAATTAAATAATAACTAAAAACATCATTTGTACATTAAAAACTAATTACAATGCATCAAAAATGATTAGATATTATATTCATTATTATATACAAAAAGTAATGTACATGAACATGGTGCTACTTATTTGTTACATAACCCCTTAAAATAGCCACATAAGACCTAAGGGTAAGGTGTGCGATGGTGACAGACTCTTTGGGTTGCTCGGATAACATCGCTCGAGTGGTAATCTCTATCAACTTCCATTTTTCCCGTAGACGATCACGTTTGAGCTTGACTTGATGAAGCTCAGTTTGGGCTTGGTCAAGGGCAAAGCCCAAAGACGCCACCTCCTTTCCGAGCTCCGACAAATGGGCTTCGTAATGGGAAATTCTACTAGATGAGGCCATCGCTTCCTTTGTATGAGTAGAAAATTGGTTCGTTAAAGCCTTATATTTAAACTACCCAGATGATCACTGTTCAACGGCTATAAAAGTAACGGTCACAAATCTTAACGTTAAACTAAAGAAGTTGACATCTTATAAATACATAAAGAAACATTTAACTGGATCAAGAGGGATTTTCCATTAATGAAATTTTGGGTCGTTACAACATTCCCCCCTTAAGAAATTTCGCCCTCGAAATTTTCCTTTTCCCACACTAAAACAAATGTGGGTAACTTAGCTTCATCATATCCTCCGACTCCCAAGTTTCTTCTTCAAACTTGTGGTTTCTCCACAACACCTTGACGAGGGGCATTGTCTTATTTCGTAGAACTTTTTCTCTACGATCTAAGATCTTCACTGGTTGCTCCTCATAAGAAAGATCGTCATCTAATTGTACCACCTCGGAAGAGAGTACATGTGAAGGGTCTGGTATGTACTTCCTTAAGAGGGATACATGGAATACATCATGCACCTTGGCCATAGTAGGTGGAAGTGCTAGTCGATAGGCCACAGCCCCAACACGATCAAGAATCTCGAATGGGCCGATGTACCTTGGACTTAACTTCCCTTTCTTTCCAACCCTCATGACCTTCTTCCACGGAGATATGCGTAAAAACACCATATCTCCGACTTTAAAGTCAAGGTCTCGTCAACTATTATCTGCATAACTCTTCTTTCGACTTTGGGCTGCCTTGATATGCTGCTGAATGGTTTTCACCTTCTCCACCATTTCTTCGACCATTTCTTGTCCAAGCAGCTTACGTTCAACGACCTCATCCCAACATGCCGATGTTCTACACCTTTTCCCATACAGGGCTTCATATGGTGCCATTTGGATGCTTGAGTGGAAACTATTATTATAAGAGAACTCAACTAGAGGAAGATGCTGATCCCATCCTCCTTTAAAGTCCATTGAGCACGCTCTCAACATATCCTCAAGTGTTTGGATAGTCCACTCGGATTGGCCATCAGTTTGAGGATGATATGCCGTACTGAAGTTCAGTTCAGTATTCAGAGCATGTTGAAGAATCTTCCAAAAGATAGAGGTAAATCTTGGATCTCGGTCAGACACAATAGATAGTGGTACTCCATGCAACAGTACCACTTCCCTGATATATATCCGTGCCAGTTGATCCAAAGAGAAATCCTCTCGAATAGCAATGAAGTGTCCAGTCTTTGTAAGATGATCCACAACAACCCAGATTGCATTGTTGCCTTTGGATATCCATGGAAGTCCAGTGACGAAGTCCATGGTGATGTTCTCCCATTTCCATTCAGGTATGGGCAATGGTTGCATCATCCCCTTAGACTTCTGCCTCTCTGCCTTCACTTGCTGACACACCAGGCACTTTGATGTATATTCAGCGATCTCCTTCTTCATATTATCCCACCAAAAGTTTTCTCGGAGATCTCGATACATCTTTGTGCTCCCTGGGTGAATAGAGAAATTTGAACTATGTGCATCATCCAAAAGTTCCTTCTTCAGCTCTGAACATGATGGAACACATAGTCTTTTCCCAAACCGCACAATTCCTTCTTCATTAACATTAAACTCTGAGGATTTTCCCTTTTTGATAGCTTCCACTTTTTCTTGGATTCTCGCATCATCCTTTTGAGCATCCTTTAACCTTTCCAAAAGAGATGGTTGAGCAATCATTTGTGAAAGGATTGATGATGTTCCCTTCTTTATGATTCCCACGTCCATCTTCATCAAGTCTAAGAAGATTGGATCCTTCTCAATTCTCATCATTGATAGAATTGCTGGATCCTTTCTACTTAGGGCATCTTCCACCTTGTTCACCTTCCCAGTGTGGTAATGTATTGAACAGTCATAATCCTTTATGAGCTCTATCCATCTTCTCTGGCGCATATTAAGCTCTTTCTGTGTGAATATATATTTAAGACTCTTGTGGTCAGTATATATCTCACATTTCTCTCCATAGAGATAATGCCGCCAGATTTTCAAGGAAAAGATCACCTCCGCCAACTCCAGATCATGCGTTGGATAGTTTCGCTCACGGATTTTCAACTGTGTTGAGGCATAGGATATCACTTTATCATTCTGCATCAGCACACATCCTAAGCCCTTCTTCGAAGCATCACTGAATACCACAAAAAGCTCCCCACTTGTGGGTAAAGTGAGCACAGGTGTAGTGATAAACATCCTTTTCAACTCCTTGAAGCTTTCTTCGCATTCATCACTCCATGAAAATTTTACTCCCTTTCGAGGTAGCTTGGTAAGAGGGTTGGACAATCGTGAGAAGTTTCTCACAAATCGTCGATAATATCCAGCTAACCCCAAGAAGCTACGGATATCAGTTACCGATGTTGGCCTCGTCCATCCCTCAATTGCATCTATTTTGGAGGGGTCCACAGATATCCCATTTCTTGTGATGATATGGCCCAAGAATGAGACCTCCTTCAACCAGAACTCACACTTGCTGTACTTGGCATAGAGCTTCTCCTTGCGCAAAGTCTCCAGTACAGTTCTTAAATGCTCCTCATTGTCCTCCTTGGTTTTGGAGTATATTAGAATATCATCTATAAAGACTACCACAAATTTATCTAGGTAATCTCTAAAGACTATATTCATCAATTCCATGAATATTCCTGGAGCATTGGTGAGTCCAAAAGGCATTACTATGAATTCATTGTGCCCGTACCTTGTACGAAAAGCAGTCTTGGGGATATCTTCCTTCTTCACCCTTACTTGATAATATCCCGACCGCAAGTTGACCTTGGAGAAGTATTGTGCTCCACGCAGCTGATCAAACAAGTCATCGATTCTTGGGAGAGGATACTTGTTCTTTATTGTGATTTTGTTAAGTTCACGATAATCGATGCAAAGCCGCATTGACCCATCCTTCTTCTTGACGAAGAGGACTGGTGCACCCCATGGTGATGCACTTGGGCGTATAAACCCTTTATCCAGATTCTCCTGTAGTTGTTTCTTCAGTTCTTCAAGCTCAACCACATCCATTCTATATGGAGTCTTGGATATTGGTAGCACCCCAGGTATAAGTTCAATTGTGAACTCAACATCTCTTCTTGGAGGAAGACTAGGAAGTTCCTCGGGAAATACTTCAGCGAATTCCCTCACAATAGGCATTTCTTCAAGGGTGGTTTCTTCCTTGGACTCAATCATCTGAGCCAGATATGCATGCTCATAAGGCAGTAATATCCATGCTTGAGATGATGGAGGAAAATGAGATTCATCTTCCTCCTGACACTTGTAAAGAATCGGGGGTCGATTCTCCATATGGAGTGTGATTTCCCTCTCCCGACAATTTATGTTAACTCTATATAAGGAAAGCCAATCCATGCCAAGAATTGCATCAAATTCCACCAAAGGGAGTATGACGAGGTCCGCCGGGAAATTCAATCCACAGATTATAACAGGGGAGGACTTATACTCATGGGATGCATTGATTTCCCCATTTTCCGTACTCACCGACATCTTTACTTCCATGATTTGTGGTGGTGCAGGGATTGTTCTACTAAACTTTTGAGATATAAAAGAATGTGTAGAACCTGAATCAAAAAGTACGTTCTCTATTCTTGAATGAATAACTAGCGTACCTGTCACCACTTCGTTGTCGGGGTTCACTTCGGCAGAAGTGATGGCAAAAGGTCTTCCTTGCTGTCTTGGAGGTTGTTGATTGCCTCCGATAACCCTTGGATTAGGGCACTGATTCGCAAAATGACCCGGTTCTTTGCATTTGAAGCATTTAACAATGCGTTGAGGTTCGAACGGAGCGTTCCTCCCCTCTGTCGCAGCCGCGGGTCCTTCTTGCTGACAGTTAACAGCTAGGTACCCTTCTTTTCCACACTTAAAACATTTTCTTGTCCCCCTAAGGCAATTTCCAGGGCGCTTTTTTCCACACTTTTGGCAAGTGGGGTGCTGGAATTTCTTAGC
Organism: Viscum album; assembly: GCA_963277665.1. NCBI lineage: Eukaryota > Viridiplantae > Streptophyta > Magnoliopsida > Santalales > Viscaceae > Viscum > Viscum album. The sequence continues at coordinate 1,613,706,952 of OY728137.1, read as the reverse complement.
GCCGTTGGATTTATCCATCGGACCACCAGCATTGAAGTCCACCTTCCACTTCTTATCCCCATGATACCCCTGTGATTCTCCGATCTCCATTTCAACCTTGAGGACACATCAGACAATTTCCTCATAGCTGTCGAAGTCACGGATCGCTAATGCTTTCCGCAAGCTAGGCTTCAGCCCACCAAAGAAGCGGTCAACCTTGAATTCGGGGGTAACGACAAAGCCAGAAGCGTATCGTGCAAGCCTTGTGAAGTTTGCCTCATACGCTCCCACAGATTCCTCATCTTTCTGCTTGAGGGAAAGGAAGTCCCTTTCCATCTTAAGACGGAGGGTGCGTGGAAAATATTTATCGAAAAAAATCTTCCGGAATACCTTCCATTCCAAAGCCTCGATCTCCTCCTCAGGCTTTGTATTTTTGAACAACGTCCACCATTGATCAGCTTCACCCTCCATACGATAAGCCGCCAGGAGAACCTTCTCTTTTTCAGAGCATTGGAGGATGGAGAATATCTTTTCAATGGAGTTGATCCATTGATCAGCAATCGTGGGATCGGATGATCCACTAAAAGTAGGAGGCCTTTGTCTCATGAAGCTTTCAATAGCGAATTGTTCTTTCTTAGGGGGGGTTGAACGTTCCTCTTGACCAGTTTTTCTATTCAAAACTTGAGTTAGCTGAGAGAGAAGCGTGACAAAGTTCGCGATTCCCGCTCCCATTGGATTGGGCATCTCATAAGTACAATCATCACACTGATCTTCACAACGGTTGTTAGCCCGAGTTCTCCTATTACCGGCCATTGGCTGGAATAAAAGGAAAGTTAGGGGTAACACATAAAGGGTAATCCAAAGACAAAATTTGATGACTTATAAGTAAACTTTAATCTCTTTAACTCATGAGTCTATAGGATTCAATCCAGGCTTTTCATGATCTTCCTTCTAACATATATTCTTAGGGGAATTTTTCCCTTAATAAGGGTTCATACTAAGATTGTGAATTTATCAAAACATATCCCCCGGGAGTGTCGTAACCAAGAGTGCAGCAAGGCCCGTTGTCGTGCACCAGTTCCCGTTCGAGTCTAGCTCAAAGCGGTGTTTTCGGGTTTTACCCCTAGGATACATCTGTGCCAGAGCCGCCTCTACCTACTCGTATCCAGACAGGGATGTATTTGTTTGATAAAACACTTACTTAGTATTTACCAAAAACATAGGGATGCTTTTATTATGCTTAGTCTTGTATCTAAGGCTTTACTAGGGTTTCCTAATCCCAAAAATAACTAAACCTATCCTCTGATACCAACTATGACAACCCTGCTTTTTATTACAACTTAAACATGCTTTATTACATAAAACTTCACTTGATACAACAAAGAAGATCGAGAGGTTTAGTGTCTTTGGGGCTTAGGATCATTACATAAAAACTTTAAACTTGAAATACAACATCCTTATTGAAACCTTCATTTACATGACCACTACATTCCTTCGTACTTAGCATTGCATGGGATAACCTGAGGACATGCATAAGAAAAGGGTGAGCTATAAAGCCCAGTAAGGGAGTACATAATGAATAACATGAGGAGTACAATACATGTTAGGAAATAGGCATATCAATAGATCATAAGAGAGACATGAACATAAAGGCATGATAAAGCATTATAATCATAACATGGAAATGTGGCAACAACACTTAACATGGAATTAGCATGACCCAAGGCTCATTGCACATGGAGCATGAGTAAACCCTCAATGCACTTGAAGCACGAGTAAAACCTCGTTGCACTTGAATTATCATGAGTAAACACTCATTGCACACGACGTATCATGATACTATACTTTACCCAATGCATTGTAGCGCTATAAAGGGTGCACCCTTCTTAAACATTTCATTTCATGCATAAGTGTGCCACATGGATCATAAAACATGGATTCATAAAACATAATCATTTCTTCCACGATAAAGGAATGTGGAATTCATACATGAAACTTTACAATCAATATGTATATGTGCATAAAGGTGAATACCCTTGATGGAGAAATGGGCATGGTATTCACTACACAAAGGCATTGGCTTAGAAAATCGGTGCGATTTCGGCAGCGTAACGGCGTGACATAAGAATTCATAAAAAAGGTTGATGAGAGAGAAAGGGGTTCCTCATCATATTTACATGTAATAGACAGTATGGAGATTATATATATACATGTACCAACAATAGAAATGGAAGTTAGAATCATCATACAAAAGTATTGCTTGAATGTAAAAGAAGAGAGAGAAGTTCCTTTCGGAATTTCGGCATAGTAACGGGTGTACATGGGAGGCATTTAATGAGAGAGAAAGGGTTCTCCCATAATTCAAACAATAAGAGGGCAGTATGGGGGAGGTGAAAAACCATACCTCAACATTCATAATTGAAATAAAAAGGTATATACAACTTAAAGAAAATTGACAAAAAAATGAGAAAGGAAGAAAACCCCTTACTTGGAAGTGTGCTTCCAATGCCTAGAGAGAGGCTTGTGAGAGGCTTCTTGGGAGCTTGGGGCACCTTGGGAGGATTCTAGAGAGAGTAGGGAAGAGTTTGGATGAACTTCAAGGGCTTTGAGTGAGGAGGAAGTGGGAGCTTGGGTGGGTTTATATAGGAAAGGTGAGAGAATTCTTTATTATTTAGGTTTGGGACCCCTTATATTAAAATTATCCAAACCACAAACCATCCCATGGTATTTTCCCATGGTTTCTGGAAAAGGTAAGATGAAAACAATATTTTTCAAGGCAAAGGTCCGAACTTATTAAAAAATTAGGGTTGCTTATGTGGAGGTGAGTCACACTCCCATGGAAATTAATTTAAAAAGGCAAAGTGTTGAATAAGTCTTGAGGGCTCCATTAATGCTTTGAAAAGTGAGTCAAACAAACCCAAAACCTCATTATTTTAATGATAAAACACATATTGGCCGAACATAAGGATTATGGTATTTTATTACATCACCATTGGGTCATTATGATGTCATAAAACACATTATATATTTAAATGGTATTTAATTTTTACCCAAAAATTTGACTGTCTCAGAAAATTATGAAAAATTCACCGTTGGATAATTTCGACGTCCTGATTCCAAAAATAATATTTATTTTATCTAAATAATTTTCTAAATATGTGAATTTTTACTTTTAAAATAAAAACCGACATTTATAAAAAAATTCACGGGTTTTGACAGAAATGGCTTTCAAACCTTAATAAAAAATTTAATTGCATTCATAAAATTATAAGATCATTTATATTTAATAAAAATTAATTTAATATTAATAATAATATTTTATTAAAATATTATTTAATTCAAAAATCCTTTAATTTAATAAAATATAATTCTTAATTAAATAATAACTAAAAACATCATTTGTACTTTAAAAACTAATTACAATGCATCAAAAATGACTAGAAATTATATTCATTATTATATACAAAAATAATGTACATGAACATGGTGCTACTTATTTGTTACATAACCCCTTAAAATAGCCGCATAAGACCTAAGGGTAAGGTGTGCGATGGTGACAGACTCTTGGGGTTGCTCAGATAACATCGCTCGAGTGGTAATCTCTATCAACTTCCATTTTTCCTGTAGACGATCACGTTCGAGCTCGACTTGATGAAGCTCAGCTTGGGCTTGGTCAAGGGCAAAGCCCAAAGACGCCACCTCCTTTCTGATCTCCGACAAATGGGCTTTGTAAGGGGAAATTCTACTGGATGAGGCCATCGCTTCCTTTGTCTGAGTAGAAAATTGGTTCGTTAATGCCTTATATTTAAACTACCCAGATGATCACTGTTCAACGGCTATAAAAGTAACGGTCACAAATCTTAACGTTAAACTAAAGAAGTTGACATATTATAAAAACATAAAGAAACATTTAACTGGATCAAGAGGGATTTTCCATTAATGAAATTTTGGGTCGTTACAGATGTAGGATCCAACAAACTATTCCGGAATATTAATTGTATCTCATTATGTCTTGAACACATTTAAAAAATTTAAATTTAAAACAATTTACAGAAACATATTTATGCTCGAAATACTACAGTAAATTTTAAAAGGGTAAAACTGGATTTTTCATCAAATTTTCAAATGTATAATCTATTCCCAAATATTTCTTAATTGAACATATTTAGTATAATGTGATGAAATTATATCACATATTATAGATAAAATATTCAATAAAATTGTGTTTTATCAGGGTCAATGGAAATTTTTTAATCAAGAATGAGGAAGAAGGGTACAATTATTTACTTTTATGATTCTAAAATGATATTAGAATATTCTATTCATTATTTGGTTGATAATTCTTATTTAGTATTGAAATATACTATAACTACATTGATATTGCAAATTATTCAGTATTTATTTACATTGAATTTATTATACATGTTGTTGATTTTAATTACTGATTATTTTGATGATCATACTCTGTATATGTTTATTCTAAAAGACACATGAATCTATAACCACTTTTATGGTATATTAATTGTCGATGGTTTAATATAAGGAAATATCATCATGCCAGTATATTGTGGGTTTATGGGGTTAATGTTAGCTACCATAAGTGTGTGTGTCAATGTTTACATAATTATTTTCAATGTATCATTCGGAACAAAATTTATATTTTATTCAACGAAAGTATATTTATTTAGATTAGCGTTTTCCAATTGATGATATTGTATTCAGTAGTTTATGAAGAGTGATGGATGATATTTCCTTATATAATACACTCTATGATAGTCACCATCTATTGGAATATCATTTTTGGGTAATAATATATCTTTTTATGGTTCAATGGTCACATTATAGGGGTATATGTGGTGCAAGGTCATGAAAAAGTGTTATCATAAATATTATGTTGGGACCCAGCCATGAACATTACATATTCTATTGACATTATACAAGAATTAAGTTTATGTAATTGGAAATGGTCTATTTGGATTATGTATTTGTAAATATAGATTATAATGGTTATATAATAGTCCCATAAATTTTAGTGTGGTATCTTTTATTTAGTAAACATTATACAAAAATAATCTTTAAATATATAACATGTTTTCAATTCAGGAAACATATTCAAAATATTGATCCTGAATTCATCTTTTTCCCTATACATCTATAATTTATTTGAATATAAAATTTCTAAATGGGAAGTGTGTAAAAATACCAATAATTGTTAGAAAAAATATATAAAGAAGTTTTTAGTAGGGTAATTCTTAAAAAAAAACTTTTTCAAAATAAAAAATTGTAAAAAAATAAGCATTTTCTTATCAAATATATCACTTTTTCTTAACTATGGTTTTCATAATCATAACATAAAAATTTATAATGTAAAACTAAAAGTCATAATTATTTCTTCCAAATCATGAAAAATTAATAATTTTTCATTCACGAAGTTATAAATTAAATATGTTTTAAGTATTATACACTTTCATTAACCTTTTTAAATTGGAATACTTCAATAAAAACACATAGCATGGATTGGTAAATCTTATATGTTATATAAAGAAAAATCATTATACATTTAGTAAATAAATATTAAATTAACATTAAAGATAATCTAATATTAACACATAGTGTTACACATGAAAATTACATAGTGGTTGTACATGGATTAACCATCATAAAATGTTAATATTATCTCTTATGGGGACACTAGTCACATAACATTATAACATTATCCAATTTATAGATATATTTAATATACTCAACATAAAATGGTTTATAATGCAATCATTAGTCCCCATTAATTATTATGAATATAATTAAGATAATCATATATTATATGATCTTGTTTTTTTCATAATAATATTTGAACACAAGATTAAGGATTTCTGGATAATGAAATTTCTATTCGTTTTAAAATCCCTAATTAAAGTTATAGATCACCCATGGGGGGATTTTTTATTTAAATGAAAAATTATTAATTATGTGGGAGTAAAAACATAAAATAAATGTTAAAGTTGTGAGAAATGTGGTTTTCGTCATATTTATTAAAATAGATCTTTTATTTCATAACATTATTAAATGAGGGAGAACAAATTGTTTCCAAGAAATTATAATTTAAATAATATTAATTCATCTTAATAATGAAATATAATTATAAATTTTTGAAATATGTTTATATATTATTATGTAACACCATGTGTTTCTAGAATTAATGAATATAAATATCATTAAAATAACATGAAATCATTTATTGAGGAAAATAACCATTTTAAATTTGAACTATGTTATTTAAAAATCTTCCATTAATAGTGAAATAATTATTATTTTAAAATGAACATGTAAACATGCATATTATACATTAGATAAAATGATATTCATGATTTTTTGAAAATACATTCATCCAATATAAGTTATAATAACATTCATTCAATATTTTTTCGAGAATTATGTCAAAGTAACTAATTATGATATTTCAAAATATATTCAATTAAAATAAACATTTAAAAAATTAATTCATGGCAATTAACTAATTTATAACTTAATATAATAATAATAATAAAATTCCTTAAATTGTTTTAATTGAATAATAATAATCATATTAAAGAAAAGTTATATTTTTAGGGAATCTTCAATGATGTGTTTTAAAAGAAAGTCCCTTCTATGGAAACTGAATTGGCTCATAATTTATTTAAATTCAAAAAATAATATCCATAATAATATTTAAAATTTATGGTGACCTTTTATTTTATCTATTATCATCCAATATTTATTTAATTTATCAAATAACAACACACTGTAATTTTTGGTGATATTAGGTTTATATGTAAAAAATGACATATGCATGAAAAATTTGGTCAATGTGTCCATTAATATATTATATATAGAATAACAAATATTACATAATTACGAAATCAATATTAACATTTAACCCTAAAATTCAATTATTAAATATGGTTATGAATAATGAACCTTGTTACCTTCATCAAGATAGTAGACCATATATAATCATGAGTAACATTTATATTTTTCAATACAGTTTTGGAAAATATGGTATTTATTTAATTATCATTATATTTTGATCATAATATAACAAATATGTGTTATTTAATTTATCTTAATTATATATATCCTCTATGTTATATGGTGATGTTAATTAAATAATCTTTCTTTGTAGAGGTAGTCAATGTATACATACTAGTGACGTTTTAATTTTACAATGTTTGGAAAGGTATGAAAATATGTGTTATATATTCATATGATAATGTAAAATAAATCTTTTGTGTCATATATAAATATTAATTCCATATTAATAAATAGAATAAATAGATTATTATTTAAAATAAATATATTTGTTCGTGAGTCCATTACTCGTCGAAATAATAAACAATGATGTTATTTAAAATATTAGGAATGATGGTGATAGTTATGTGTTATTTTATTTACATAATAACATGTAAATATATGAAGGACAATGATTTTAAAAATTTATAATGGTTTAAGAGTAATTTATTTTTATGTACGAGGGAATAATAATGGATCATGATATTGAAACTAAACAGCTTTCTTGGAAAGTATCCATATATTAACCCCATAGATTTATGTGGTTGGAATTATTAATATTATAATACATATACTGTTATCTGAGATTTTAGGAATGTATTTTTTTAGGGATTTTTTAAACAAAAATTGTTTTGATGTGTGAGAAATATGAAGCCGTGGTTCCCTTTTATAAGAAAGTTGAAGGTCACTCTTGGAATTTCACTTGATATTAAATTAATTTTAATAATTATTTACATGTTAATAGATCTGAAATGAACAATTTCAATCATAGTGTGATTATGGGTCATAATAAACTCATAAATAAAAAATATAAATGCTATTATCTCGTTTCCCATTATATATTTAATCACCCCTCAATAATTTTCACTCATACAATGAAAAAAGGATTATTACTATTTGATACTCTATGTAGTTATAATAGATAGAATAAAGGACCATCAACAGACTGTAGATTATACAATATACCATATCAAAATAAATTTACATAATTTAATATCTTTTTAAAATTTATATCATTTAATAAAATTTTATTTATTATAAAATGTCAAAATGATTAATTTATATATCTATACATTTCATTGACACTAATAACATAAAAACAAAGGATAAATGTAATATAAAATATTAATACATGTCTAATAAGTCTTGATCCTTCATAAATTTATGTATGAAACAATTTATCAAAAATTATAATGTTTAAAATGTTTTAAAATAATTTATTATATCATTCAATTAATTGAATAATTACCTTTTCATTATTGTGTATGCATTTAAGAAAAAAAATTTAACTAAAAATTCAAAAAAATTCCAAAAGTTAATATAAATATTTTATCCTTACAAATACTATTTATAATCGAACATGCACTTTTTTTATCACTATGCTATAAATATTTTAGTTACATAGACCAAGAGTGATATTTTTTACATTTCTCTAAAATATTATTATAATGGTTTTAATCACATTAAAGTGAAATAAAAATTCCTTATAATCAGATATCGATTGAGTATCAGTGATATTAATTATGCCACAAAACATATGGTATGTGTTTGGGGAATTTTATATAACTTATCATTTAATGTTTCACAATAATTAACCAATTTTTCCTTTTATTATGGTAACAAATTTTACTAAAGATATTATTAATTTTTTATAAAATGGAAGAAAAATATTTACCATATTTGGACCCACATTTTATAAATTATTGATACATTTTTCTAAATTAATAACATTGATGTTGTATAATTGAATTTTGAATTAAATCTAAAAAATAAAATTGAATTTTTATTTGAAAAAAATTGTAAAATATATTAAAAAAAATTTCATATTAAATTGAATTATAAAATCTATCTAAAAAATAACTATAATATTATAAATCATAATGAAATAATTAAAATTTATTGAAAATAAAAAAAAATATTTTTTAATTTATAAATACTTAAAAAATAAAATATTTTATTTGAATAAAAACATGTATTTTTTAATATATAATGTGAAATTTGTGTTTTCAAAAAAATGTAAAAAATTAATACTTATATAATATTGAAATTAAGAATTTTAAATTAATTTAGTAGGAACATAAAATATTTTTTATTAAATTAATACTAGTTTTTTCATCCAATTTATTAGAAAAATTATAAAGATACACATTAAACAATAATATTTATTTGTTATGTTATCATGAACATTGGGTATCCTTTATGCAGTCAAACATAGTCATTATTTTGAAAATAATTGTATTTTAAACACCCATTAATAAATTTCATGCTACCAATTTTACCTGATTTTAAATATATTTTTTTGGATTTTCTATGTTCGTACGTTGAAAATCCAAATCATAAAATTCGATAACAAAACAAATTCATCAAATTAGAGAAAGATATGTACTACAATTTTATAGAATAACAAAAAATGGGTTTCCATGATATATTATATATTTGGGGTTATAAATAATCTATAAGTAAGATAAAAATAACATCTAAAGACTATTATAGATTTATATGAAACATAGTCCTAATAATGATAACCATTTCAAAATAGTAAAAAAAAATTTTCTTAAAAGGCAATTGATTTCATGGTAAGATATGTAAACTAAAATTGTAATATCTCAATATCCATTTCAAATTGTAAAGTAATTACATCATCATATATACATAATCTATAATGAATAACATATACATTAAATGGAGAGTTTCTTCATTTATCCAATTTCCAGCACAATCCCATATTTTTCACTAACTACTGAGTATTCAAGATTAAATTTTCTTTCTTGATGAACTAGAATCAACATCTAATCGATCTTATAATTCAAAAAAAATTATTCATTAATGTAAATTAACCAATATATATTTTATATAATAAGAGATGATAATTTCACAACTGAATAAACCATTATATTAGGAAAATCAACATGAATTTCAAAAATACAATTTTAATACACAATATTCGTCATTGAACATTCATTAAATAACTACCCTTAAATATCGTAATATAATTTCCAAGTCATATTGGAAAAAAAATTATTTTTGTTTAATCACATAGTCCTCTGATATATATTTAATATTTTCCCAACATAACAGAAATCACTTTAAATGTATCATACAAAAAATATAATTTCCATAATCACATATTAATCAAAATTTGATAATACTTTTAATAGAGCCCCATAATTCTGTATTTATATAATATAAACCTCGAAATGATAATCCAAACTAAATTTATCAAATAAAATCCCATAATATATTTAATTTCAATTAATATTACAGTGCTCCTAATATAGTTAACTTTATCTAAAATAACATTAATCACATTATCTCTAAATATCTATTCAATATCATGGACATTTATATGAAATAATATATGTTCTAAAAATTAAAATAATCACTAGTATTTTGATTGATTATATAAATAAAAAATTAAAACTGACATGAATAATAAAAAGGCCACTAGTATGTGATGCTCCCTTTTCAACCATCAATTATGGGTTCTTGTCTGAAATCTATGTCAAATATGATCATTTTTCAATGGCATGTAGGGTGTCCATTTATAAATATAATGAACCAAATCACATTCTTAGATATAAAAAAAATACTCAATAATAATGTTAATAAATCCTACATTAATGAAAAAAGTTTTCCCCAAATGTTATCTCTTACATAATTTTTGCATCCACAAAATAATAATTACACATAATTACCTCAAAATAAAGGATCACATAAACCCTAATGTTTCTACATTTCATCAAACATGATTACAAAAAATGAAACTAACATCCATACTTAAATAACATATTTACATAATAAATATATGGGTTATATATACAACAAAAATAAATGTCTCCTAATATACATCCTTGAAATAATAATAATAAAGGGCACTACATATTATGATCATCTTAAATAATATTTTGTGAACCCATAAATGTACACACGTAAATCATTAATATTATCCATAATACATCATAAAAAATTCTCTAAATTTTTACAAAATACCTTCAACCTATAAATTATGTTTGAATCATTATCTACAATTGAACCATATAAAATAATGTATAATATATCATCCATATCATTAATATATAATTTTATGTTTCCTCAAATAACACTATAATGGAATTATGCATTTCTAAATAGTTGTATGTATAGTGCTTCTGATTTTATTCGTTATTTAATCCAATAAGACACAAATTCCTATAATGTATATTCTCCCCAAATAAAATCAAGTCAATTGACTACACATGAAAAAATTCATTCCCCTATATGGTGTTAATTTATTTATTCCTTTATTCCTTTTCATATTATATCTGTATGACCTACATTACCAAATATAAATAATCATCAAATTTTTAAGGCATTTTCATAGGTTATTCATTTCATATTTATAAAAAAATAAATCCTTTAATATTTTCACCATTTTGGTCATTATCAACTAAAATATTTGGTATCTTCACTACTCTATAATTTGATGAGTAGGGAAACAAAAATTATTTCAGGTTTGTTAAAATAAATCCTCATAAATGATGAAGAATAACCATAAGATGTCACACCACATGTTTCATTCCATTTTTTTTATCATTCATGATTCCAATATGTTTTCTTTTATATCCATTATTACATGGGTTCTTACTAGATCCAACCATTTATTAGAACAATGAATTATAGTGTGATAATAACAATAATACAAAAATAAACCATATTATAATGATAATAAATAAGATATAGGGAGACATTACATCGCCATGTCATTTCTATTTACAAAAAATAAATACAATTTTACCATACCATCTTTAAATTTTTGTTATAGTGGACAATAATATTATTTTAAAATAATGTTCAAAGCTATAATAATATATTAAACCCATCTTGATACTGATTGTAATGATTGTACCTTCAATAATAAATATACTAATTACATTAAAATAAAACCCATATTCATTAATTCCCAAACAAATTTAAGGATATTATTTTTAGAGAGTTAGTTCATAACTCTTATATAAATAACATATAAATTAAATTGTATACACCTTTAATATTTTTACATTATTTCTAAAAACGAAAAAATATATGATATAATAAGTTTTAATTTCATCACACATCTTCTAAATATTAATCATGACCTAACCCTAAGCCCATATCATACATTGAGCATATCAAAAATTATTTTTACAAATGGGATGAGCACACAAGTCACAGTAAGGGAAATAGAAAAGAATATATTAATTCATTTTTCTAGGAATTCATATATAATTTTTTTATTATTCAATATATTAATTAATTAAAATAAAAATATTTTTACACAGGAGATGAAAATTCTCCAAGAATCCTTTTTTTGGGAAATATCACAAGAAAAAATGAAGAAAAATGAATTATCATTATGCTTTCTAAGATGTAATGAATAACTCATTATAACTTTTTAACAATTTTATTTCAAGCATTCAAATGAATTATATTGTATTATCCATTACCTATTGGAATCAGAATAATTCCATAAAAACAAATTGGATGTTTTTATATATCAAGTACAAAAATTGATGCATGATTTTCAGATTATAATTATATACTCGTGGAATAACTATTTGGGTTATACATAGAGTAAACATCATAGTTACACTTGAAATAAACATTACTTCTATAATTGGAACAAACATCTAACTATGTAACTATAATCAATAAGGAGAAAAATAATCCGTTAACTCTATGTATTTTTACAATAAATTATAGATCTATAACATGATTATCTCATTAATATTGATAATTTAACCAAAAATACTTGTAAAATAAAATTAATTATTGAAACATAATCAGAACACATTTAATCATGCATTTTTTTACAAAAATAATTGCACCGATTAGAAATTCTTTCATGATAATTAAATTTCCACTCCTTGTAAGAACCTATATTCATTGAAATAATCAACACGAAAAATTGAATTAGATTTTTTTTAATAAATTAAAAATTAAATCATTTATGGGAATCCAAAAAATAAATATTCGATATAATAGTTGTAAATGGATTTTTGTCAGAATATATTGAAATAAAGCATTCCTGTCAGAATGTGAGATAACTATGGAAGAGGAATGGTTTCTATGACATTATATTTTGAACAATAATTATGCATCATATGAAATAATTAGTATATTATCATTAGAAAATATATTTTGTATATAAAATGATTATCCCATGTTTCAGAAATAATGAATGTAAATACCATTAAAATATCATAAAAATAATACCTAAGGAAAATATCGATTTTACTTTTTAAATAAATTGTTAAAAATGATTAATTATACTAGAAAATATTTTATTTGATTATAACCATGTAACCATATATTAAATGTTTCATATCGATGTTTATTATTACAACATGAAAATTTATCCAGGATATATATGTTAAAAAAATTATTCCGTATTTTTTATCAAAGTCATATATAACATCATTAAAAAAATGAAAAAAATAAATGTTTATGATTGAAGAAATGATCAAATTTTTCTTTAATAAAACCATTAAACAATAATAGGATCATCTATAAATCATTTTTCATAATGTAATCCTATTGATATTTATTAAAATGTGAGTTTTATGGTATACTTTATATAATATTTTATTAATGTATGTCCATTACAGTTAGTATGAAAAATAATATTCATTAATTATATTCTTGAATAATAAATAAATGAATATTATAATTAAAAAAAGATTATTTCCATCACTTTTGTTTCTATATTTAAATAATTAATCCATTAAATTCAAGTCATTTTTTTGCAATTTTTAATTCATATGTTCAAAATTTATTAGTTTTATTGACTGTGGGGAAAGTCAGTAAAATTAAAACATCACCAGAATGATAATAAAAAAATAATTATCAAATTTATTAGCAAATTAATATTTTAAATCAGAAGTGTTAAATTAATATAAAATTAATTTTCAAACATCACCGTAGGTATGATTACAAATTTCAATTCTTAATAGGGCCAAACTAATTTTAAAATTAGTAATCACGCCTATGGTGAAAGTCAATACCATTCAAAAATCACCATATGCATGATTACTATTTCCATTCATCAAAATTAATTATGGATGAAATATGTCCCTAAATATTTCACTTGAAAACAATCATCATATCATAAATATGATTTATTTTCTAAATTTATAATTTTATACATCATCCATGGGTTATGCAGATGAAAAATAAATATCATATATTTGTGGAGGTTGTAGTCTACATGTACACACATATAAAAATATTAGTATAATGTCTATCAAAAAGATGATAATATTATTTATATCATTTAATACAATGATAATTAATTAATTTATATAATATATAAACATAAATTATATCATTATAACCAATCATGATAAATGAGGATGGAATCTGAATTATATATACTTTAAATGAAGAAGCCCACTATACACACTTGTGATGAATTATATTCTAATTTGATTTATTTTTTTAGATTAATATATTTTATGATATTAATATAATAATATCAATGTAAATTTCGAATACATTTTTCATTATTTTATCATGGTTGAAAATTATTTCACATTTATGTAAATATATACATAACTAAATCATTTGATTAATAATATTCATATATTCTTGAGTGACTTTTTGGATTAAATTAATAAACCTAAAATGATTGTATTCATGCTGTAATCGAATGAGGTGATGGATTTGAGAATAGAAGTTCGATGAAATTTGATTAACGAAAAGGGTTTTGAAATGTGATGAAATGAGAAGAAGTTTTTCCCATGTATCAATTATGGGTGGGGAAGACTTGGTATTTATTATAATATTAAATTAATATAAAAATAATTTTCAATTCCAAATGGCACCAAACTAACAAACTTAGTATATATTATGAGAATGGGTCAAAATTATATTGAATAAAAATTATACATTACTTATCACATTATTAATTTATATATTTGATTTAAACCCGTGTTAACCAATTTCCAAACTTACTGTAACAACCATGTTTTTTTATTTTATATTAAAAATTTATGATATAAGTGAAAAAATCTATCATAAATATAGCATCCCACCTTTTTAATACACCAATTTTCATTACATTTTACTAACAATGGATCTTTAAAGTCTGGTGTCTTGAAAACCTAGAATTAAAACATTTAAACATAAACACTCCTTTAAATCACCATGAATAGATTCTTGAAAATATCATCCTATGTGGAATTACTACATCTCATAACCGGGAGACATACTATCAAAGGAAAGGGTGAGCAGAATGACCAATAAGAAAAGCTATTGAATTAGTTTACTTGTGATATCAATGAAAACTTGTTGAAAAATAGAAAGACATGATCAATGGTAAAAGAGGCATATCATAATAAAAATAAAATGAATCATAACTTGAATATGTGGATAAAACAATTAATTTAGTCATTCATGAACATATCTCCAAGGTTTATCCCTAAAGAGTCATAAAAATTACAAAAGATATTCACCAAGGTATTGTGAAACTTTCCATCTCAAAAGATTAATTAATTACATAATAAATTGGAGAGATATCAGGGTTCACAATAAATATGTCTTCACAATATTGTGAGACACATATATCATAATCAAGCATTGAATAATTAACCCATAGAGAAGAAAAGTAATGTGTTTCATTTCAAAATTGGGTCGTTTTAGAAGTTCTTAAAAACATGGTTGTTACGTCATTTATAAACCACAGAAAGGAAGTGAAGGTTATATGTATGTCAATTTCGAAATATAAAAGATCAATTTTATATATTGATGAATACCCCTAGAAATGAAATATTACTAGGAAATCACATAAATAAAACAAAATAATTTCCTGACATAAAGAGAGAGAAATTTGGAGATGAAATTTCAGTAGCATAAAATATATATAACACGGTTTTAGAAAAAATTGATAAAAGAGGGGACAAGGGTCACCCACTAATAAATAACTCATAATACAATATGGGTACTAAATTAAAATAAATAATATCATGGTATGGATATTTTAAAGAAATACCATATGAAAATGAAAGTCGAAGAAAAAGAGAAGATGCGATTTATTTTATGAAAATTTGACAGCCCAATGGTGTCACTTAAATATTCAGAAAATAATTTCATGAGAGTGGAAATGGTGTCTAATAATTTGTACAAAAAATTTAATATAGTAAAAATTTATAATAATAATCCCCCTCATAATAAAATGGTACTATAAGACATATCATAAAGGAAGTCATGACTCAAAAGAGGAGGGTGAACGGATCCCTTACCGATTTTGTATCATTCAAAACGTACACCCCATGAAATAAGTATCATACCATGAATATGTAAATAAAGATAAATTCAATTATATTACCCATGGGGTACAATAATGGGAAGTACATACACTACACCAAAAGAAATAGTGGAAAATATACAATTAATATCACAAGAATAAGAAGTGAGATTAAAATCCTTTACCATGTTGTAATCAATCGAATCGTATGTCCAAAAATTATGAAACAGAAAAATAATCACCAAATAATATGAATATATAATCAATACTGATAATAGTTATCCAATAATAGTATAAAATACTGCACATTCTAAAAATAAGTGTCGAACAATGAAAATCTCACAGAATTAAAAGTGAGAAAAGAATCCCTTAACAATTTTTAATCAATCGAGTCATATTACAAAAAATTAATAACCACCAAATGTATCATAGAAAAAAATATAAATAGTATCATGATAATATATATCAAATGGAAGTACACAATACACCACATGCACTAAATTATTGGCAAACAATGGAAATCCCCAAAAATTAAAAGTTAGATAACAAACCCCTTACATGGTTGTCAGACTTCGATCACTCGTATGTTCCTTGTTCTTCCAGAATAATAATCATAAGATACATTATACTTTAATAATATTATTTTTCATGTTTATTATTCATTTTATATTACTTATTACATTTCAATAACAATTATTTATTTATTTGAGCTCATATCGGACATTTTGTCAATGTTCAAAACATGAGTAAAAAAATGAACATGATATAATTATAAATTGTATATTTGGTCAAAATTCTATTATATCCATAATTATATTAATCATTGAGATGTCATATATATAATATATATATACATTATAAATATATATTTGTATTTATAATAGTACATTACATTTTGAGATAAGAAATGAAATACACCATTCTTGGAATCGGTAAGTCATACGTACACATGAACGCTACCTTCATTTCTATATAAAATTTTTAATGGAATGAAAACATACATATTGAAAGGTATATTATAATTTCTGTATAATACGTATTTCAAATTTTTTACATATGTTAATAAATTCTATCCTTTATATGATCCACATATGTCATGAATGAGTCATATCACTTTGACGAGGCGGTAGTTTGCGCTTCCTCTAATGAAATTATCACGTGTACCCATTATGGTAATCATAACCATATGATATAGTAAAATACATAAGATTAAAGAAAACATAAATATAATATATATCATATATAGATACAGTGCCATCATAATGGAAACCATGAGAGGTGGTAGATGAAAACTGAACCATCATCGTTTCGTGAGGCAGTAGTTCACCGTCCACTGAAACAATATGGTATTTACCCATTAGATGGAGGTGTGTGTAAGTGTATATAGAATGAATATCATAAAAATATAATTCTATATTGATGAAAACGGGTTTAAAAAAAATAAAGGAATAAAAAGAGTTTAGTGGGTAGGAGATGTAAAATAAAACAAAAAAAACATAAGAGAAGACTTTACCTTTAAATCAGGTAACTCCCTTTGGTTTGAACCAAAATGGTTTCTTGAAGTTATTTTTTCCTAAGTTAAGGCTTATAAGATGAATATAGGGTTTTTGGGAGCTTATTGGTGAAGAGTTTTGACAATAAAAGGGCTTGAGATGTGTGAGAAATGTGTAGGAAGTATGATATTTTTGTAAGGGTGAGGAGGGGCTCTTCTGGAAATTTTCAAAATATTATTTTATTATATAATGATTTTCAGTATCTAAAGGTCGAAAAATAATTAATGTTGGATATATGGTGGCCGATGTTTGTAATAAAATCGATCAATAATAATTGGACATGTTTTGGATATTTTTTTAATTTTAATCTTCTTATTTATGTAAATCATCCATTAATGATGTAAACACTGCATCATTATTGTGTCATAAATATTTTAATTTATTTGATATAAAAAATTTATAAAAAAATACAATGATGTAAGAAATATTATTATATTTACAATGAATATTTATAGTTAAAAATATATCTTATATAACCGCATGTAAAATTTTTTTTAGTAAAACAATACATGTTTATGACATTTTTTATTTTTTCTAAAAATTATTAGTTATTAATGTCAATATCATACCCAAGGGCTCCTTGGGGTCCCAAAATTGATCCATGGATTTTCATGTTCGGACATTAATCATCTAATATGGTTAGTACATGTTTCATGGACATTTTTTATTACTATAACATTTTTTACATTAAATTAACCTAATTACATTTAATTGTGGTTAATAAAAGTAAAAAGTTACCATACACCAAAAATTATTTTCATCCCTTCGATCCAAATTTTACATAATAATGACAAACATGTATGTTTAATATTGGAAATTAAATTCACAGAAGTGTTAATATTTTATTTAAATGAAAAACTCAGTTTCTAACTACTACTTAGTGGTTTCACTATTCATAAAAAATTCAACGTTTTTACAAAAATACCAAAAATGTACTCTAAGTTAAATTCGATATTCTGAATTCAAATATGAAGTATATTTTACCTAATTCAAAACATAAAAGTTTCATTACTTAATTTTATAATTAATTTTCATCGTAAATATAAAAACCGTGTTTTTACGAAATAATAACCATCAAAATATTGATATTTGTTAATGTCCAATTTCAAAGTAAAATAACATCCAACAGCCAAAATTGGGTTAAATGGTAAAAATATAATTTACATACACTTTAAAACCAATTAAAATGATAATGTATCCATATAAATAATTTATATTAAATTGTGGTTTTGAATTAAAATACTACATTTTTTCATTATTCATTAAAAATGAACATTATCATAAAAAATATCATAATTTATTTCAAAGTGAATTTTTATGCCCCAATTCTAAAGATGAAAATTATTCTCTCAAAAATAATATGTAAAAGTGAAAAAAACTATAATTAAAAAGGGTTCTCCATCATAAGGCATTAAATTTACCTTTTTAAGTAAATTATGCTCAAAATTAGATTCTTTTACATTATAAGCCTCCAAAATTTATTGGATTAATGAAAAAACATTTAACAAACATATATTATCATTTTTAATTTAATTCTATTAATTCTCACTAATAAAACATCTGGGTGTTAACTACCATTTAATATAATGATTTTATATTATTAGTCTGAAACGTAAGATTTCAATGAAACCTATTGTTGCGTGTCAGGTACGCTAGTGAATATAAAACCCCCATTAAAATAAAATTAAAATTTATTAGAAAATATTAATAGGTATAAAAATTTCATATTAATTATTTTCCTAGGATGTTACATTCTTCCCCCCTTTTGTTATTTGCGTCCTCATAATTTTAAAATTGTACTTGGAAAATACATTGAAAGTCCCAAATTGGGAAAATAGTCAGTAGAACTATCAATTTTAAAGAAATAATGATAAGTAAAAAGGTCACTCATGTTTACCCATACCAGGATTCCATGATAGAAAACATTGATATGGAAGAGAAAAGAAATGGTCATGTTCTGATGGAGAGTGATAGAAAACATGATTAGGAAAAAGGTAACTACCTGAAAATCACAAACTTATGAAGTGTTAAACTGTCCTTGATTACCCTATAGGAGACGTTAACCAACAATTTTTTTGTTTAATGTTATATTTTATAATTTTGAGTAATTAATTTACCACATATAATGAAATCATAAGGAAATATACTTACCTTCAAGTATAGTTTCATCCTTTAATAAGTTTCTACGAAGAACTAATCGATTCTCCTAATATTGAGAAAACCAAAAGACTTGGTCACATCAAAAGAACAAGAATTTTCATCTATAGAATAACATAATCCACTAAAAAATAACTATATATTTCCCTTGCCTTTAGACATCAACTAAAACAGAAATTGGTTTCAAGAGATCATATAATCCCCAAAAAGATTAATCCTTTATAAAAAGAAATGATACTATTAATCTCCAAAATTTTAAAAAAAGAGTACCCAAAGTTCAATAAATACAATTAAATACATAATCAACCATAAAATTCTTCAAAATAATCCATTATATGACTGAAATTCAAAACTCATAAGGATTTAATCACATATTTTTTGGCAATAAATCATAACATTTATCTCCAAATAACATTGACTTCTATTATAGTTTCACTCTAAAGTGTAATTAAACTAATCACATATTCTCTATGCTAGGTTAATCATTTTCTATAAATAAACCAAATCACCATATATCCACAATAATTACAAAGATTCTTACAAAATAAAAAAATTTAACCATTCCTCCACAAATGAAATCTTGTTGTATTTTATTTTTCTTAGGCATATAGTATTCCAAATGAGAAAACATCTTCCAAAATAACCTTTGTCATTTAATCACCTAATAATTTTTCTACACTAAGGATATCCATTTTATAAAACCTAAGTTCCCAAAATCATGTTATTCTTGATCAAAAAATAATTTAACTAAACATAATATATCATACTAACCAGGGACTTCATGTAGGCTAGTGGTAGGTGATAAAACCCCATCGTACTTTGGTTGTTGGTTCGATTCCCACACCATTGTCCAACATGACAGGTTGTCACACAATCTATGTGTTTTTGTTTTTATAAAACTCAAAATAACCCTAAAATATTTTAACCTTAAAGGTTTCCTTATACCTATCATTTTCTTCCAAACACATTAAGATTGTTCTACTCGTATCCAGACATGGATGTATTTCTTTGATAATCCACTTACTCCATAATCACCAAAATACAATGAAATTTTCCTATATTCGAACTTTTCTATAGGGTTCGTTCTAATTCATTAATATAATAATTTCCATAAATAACTAAACTATCATTTGATAACATCTATATCATCCCACCTTTTTAATACATAACTTCTTTTGCATTTTATAAAAATATGATATTTAGAATCTAGTGTCTTGGAAATCCGGAATAAAAACATGAGATCATAAAAATTCCTATAAATCCCCATGTAAATGATCTTTAAAATTTCATCCTATTTACAGTTACTGCATCTCATATCCTGGAGACATACAGTCAATGGAATGGGTGATCATAAGGATATGTTTGGAAAGCAATGGAATTAGTTTACTTATGATATAAATAAGAACGTGATGAAAAACATAAATACACGAGAAATGGTAAAAGATTCATATCATAATAAAAAAAACATGAATAATTAATTCAATATGTGGCAAAATTATTTCACTTAGACATTCATGAACATATCACAAATGTTTATCCCTATGGTGTCATAAAAATTACTAAGGTTATTCACCAAGGTATCATGAAACTTGTCATCTCTATAAATTAATTTTTTACCCTAAGCATTGGAGTGATATGAGGGCGCACCCTTGTTATGTATTTACATTTATGTAATCGAAATATATCATAATAAAACATTTCATAAATATCCAATTGGGAATAAAATAAATGGATTTCATTTTAAAGTCCTAACATTTGAAAAGATATTAAAAACATGATCATTACGTCGTTTATAACCCATGGAAAGGATGTGAGGGTTATATGTATGTATATTCCTGAATAAATTTCATTAATTTTATGTAATGATGAATACCCCTTGAAATTAAATAGTTCTGGGTATTCATGTATATAAAATAAGCAAATATCTTTAGAGAAAGAGACATAAATTTTGAGACCAAATTTCTGCAGCATAACAGCTATATATCATGGTTTTAGAAAAAATGGAAAAAAGTGGGGAAAATTCTAACCCACAAATAAATAACTCATAATACAGTATGGGTACTGAATAAAAATATAAAATATCATGGTATGGATATTTAAATGAAATACCAAATGAAAATGAAGCTTGATGAAAAAGAGAAGATGCGATTAATTTTACAAAAATTCTACAGCATAACGACATCACATAAAGATTCAGAATATCATTTGATGAGAGTGGAAAGAGTCTCTAATAATTTGGAAATGAAATGGAATGCAGTTAATACATTGAATAACAATCCCCCTCATAATAAAATGGAACTATAAGACTTAACATAAAGGATCTTATGTCTTCAAATAAGAGGGTGAAATAATCCTTTACCGATTTCGTAACATTCGAAACGTACACCCCATGAAAGAAGGATCATACCAAGAATATGTAAATATGCATAAATTAAATTATATTACACAAATAGTACATGAATGGGTAGTACATACACCAAAAAAATGAAATAGTGGAAAATAGACCATGAATCTCACATGAATAAGAAGTGAGATGAAAATCCCTTACCACGTTGAACTCAAACAAATCATATTAACAAAAAGTACTATCCAAAAATAGAATCATAGAATACTATTAATATATATATAACAATGATAATATATATCCAATGATAGAAAACAATACTCTAAATTCTATAAATAAGCGGTTAACAATGGAAATATCACAGAATTAAAAGTGAGATAAGATTCAGTTACCACGTTATAATCAATCGAGTCGTATAACAAAAAATTAATAACCAACAAATGATTTACTGAATAAAATTAATATAAAGTGAAGCATGATAATATATATTGATTTTAAGTACAAAATACACCACTTACAATAAAATAGTGGTGAACAACGGAAATCCCCTAGAATTAAAAGTGAGATAAGAAAACCCTTACCTCGTTGTCTGATTTGACTCGCTCATATGTTCCTATTTCTTCATGAATAATATTCATAAGTTAAATTATACATGCTTAAGAATATTTTTCAATTATATTTTTCCTTTTATATTACGTATTACCTTGATATAACTATTAGTTAATTATTTTAGCTCGTATTGGACATTTTTTCAATGTTCGAAACAAGAGAAAAAGAATGAACTTGTTATAATTATAAATTTTCCATGGGGTCAAAAGTATATTATATCCAGAATTATATTCATCATTTATATGGAATAGATATCATATATATCCAACAGATATATATATTTATTTGTAATACTGCATATCATTTGGAGATAAGATATGAAATGCACCGTTCATGGAGATGGTAAGTCGTACATATGCATGAACACTACCTTCATTTCTATTTCACATTTTTTAATAGAATGAAAAATAGTCATTCATAGGTATATTATAATTTCAGTATAATATGTATTTCATATTTTTTACATAAGTTCATAAATACTATCTTGTATACGTTCCATGTATGGCATTATGAGTCATATCACTTTTAGGGGGATGAAGTCCGCACTTCCTCTAATGAAATTATCATGATTACCCCTTATGGGAACCATAAATGTATGCTATAAAAATGAAAATAATTAAGCATAAAAAAACATAAATATCATAAATATCATATATAGATATAGTTCCATCATAATGGCTACCATTTGAGGGTTGGAGAAGTAAAATAAAACAAAATAACTTAAGAGAAGACGTTACCTTTAAATCAGGTAACACCATTTGGTTTGAACCAAAAGGGTTTCATGAAGTTCTTTCTACCTAAGATACATCATCTAAGATGAATATATGGATCTTAGGAGCTTGTTGGTGTAGATTTTGGGTGATCCATGGGCTTGAGTAGTGAGTGAAATGGGCTGGAAGTGATGGATTTTTTAAGGGATATGAGGGGATCATTTGGAATGCTTGAAAATATTATTTTATTATATAATATTTTTTGGTTTCTAAAGGTAAAAAAATCATTAAAGTATAAGATAAGGTTTCCAATGTTTGACATAAAATCCTTCAAGAAGAACCAGACAATTTGTGGTTATTTTTTTAATTTTTACCTTCTTATTTATTTATATCATCCATTAATGACGTAAACACTGCATCATTATTGTGTCATAAATAACATTATTTATATGGTGTCTAAAAATTATAAAACAAAAACCACATGATTGGAAATATTTTTAAATTTCCATTAAATATATATTGTCTAAAAGATAACATATATAACCCCGTTTATAAATTGTTTTAGTAAGATAATACATGTTTATGAATTTTATTTTTATTTTTACTTTAAATAAAAATTTATTAATGTCATTATCTTACCCAAGATGCTCCAGGGGGTCCCAAAATTGACCCATTAATATTCTAGGCCTAAAATTACTAATCCAATAACGGTATGACAACTTTCAAGGAAATTTTTTATTATTATAACATTAGTTTAACCTTATATTACCCTAATTACCGTTAATCGTGGTTAAAAAAAGGCAATAGTTACTATTCACCAAAAGTTATTTTCATTCCATTGAACCATAGTTTACATATTAATTACATCCATGTATATTGGATTTCCTAAATTCAATTCACATAAGCGGTAAAATTTCATTTATATGAAACAGTCAATTTTTTAACTACTACTTAGGGGTTTCACTAATCATCTAAAATTTAAGGTTTTCAGAATAATTCCAAAAATTCACTCTAATATAAAGTTTATATTTTGAATTCAAAAATGATTCCTATTTTACCCAATTAAAAACATGGAATTTTCATTAATTAATTTTATATTTAATTCCCTTCGTCCAAACAAAATGTGTGTTTTTATTAAATAGTAACCATCAAAATATTAATACTTGTTAATGTAAAATTTCAATTTGAAATTAAATACAATGGCCAAAATTGGGGTAAGTTGTAAAAATATAATATATTTACACTTTAAAACCAATTAAGAAGAAAATATAACCCAAAAAATAATTTAGATTAAAAGGCAGTTTTGAATTTAAATTCATCATTTTTCACTATTCATTAAAATTGATCATTGTTGGAATAATATCAAAATTTCATCCAAAGTACATATTGATATCAGAATTCTAAATATGACAATTATTTTGTCAAAATTAATTTTTAATAGTGAAAAAAACTAGATTTAAAAAATGGTTCACCATCAAAAGGCGGTAAATCGCACTTTTAAAGTACATTATGCTTAAAATTAGATTTATTTACATTTTTTCCTCGGAATTTTATTGGAAAAATGTAAAACCTTTTAAAAAACATATATTATCATATTTAAGACGGTTCTATTAATTCTCGCCTGTACAACGACTAGGTGTTAACTACTATTTAAAATAATAATATTATATTATTAGTGTGCAATGTAAGATTTCAGGGAAACCCATTTTTGCGTGTTAGGTATGACATTGAATATAGAATCCCCTTTAAATTAAAAGTAATATTCAATTCAAAAATATTAATAAATATGAAAATGTCATATTCTTAATTTTCTTGGGATGTTATAATAAATATTCCATGGTTGACCTTACCTACCATTTCCTGATCACTACTATGAATATATAATTTTTTTGGGAATTTTTATTAGTTTATTATTTTTTTAAAATTATCAATATTTACATTTTGTATATAATTTTATTTCATTGAATTTAATAGCATAAATAAAATAAGAATTTAAAAAAATAATTAAATTCCAAAAAATCATATTCCTCTATAAAATTCAAGTCTCACAACGGTTATCTCAAATTATAATACTTTTACTATTTTTGATATCCATTAATTGATTATTCAATTATTTTTATAATTTTTTATGTCATCATTTTGATTGAAAATTAAATAAATATTTAATTACTAACAAATAATAATAAATAACCATGATGAAGAAAAATATATTAACCATAAAATACTACTTATAACCAAAAATACCCTTTAGTAATCTATATGATAAAAATATTATAGTTATTAAAAATAAGGGTCTAGAATATTTTACTATTCAATTTAAAAATTATTTTAAAGCTTATTATCACCTAATAATGTAAATATAAATACATATAACCCATTAATATAATATTATGGATCAAGTGGAATCATAAAATAATCATATAGTATGTTTTTGGGCCATTTTGTAGTTCTTATCAAATTCATTTATCATTAGTTACCTAATTCACCCTTTTTCATGTTAAAACAAATTAATATGGTTACTATTTAGATGTCCAAAAAAGGGATATATTTTACAAATATTGACCAACAAATTCATAATATGAAAAAAATTTAAAAAAACAAAAGTAATTGAATTTAATTTGGGAATAATCGGTAAAACTACAACAAAAATATTTTTTTTAAAATATGGACTTCTAAATTTCAAAAAGATTGTATATAAAATTAATATTTAAATTATGTTTCAAAAAAAATTTATTATGAATCCAAATGAAGTAAATATATTTAAAAAATAGATATTTTTTACATTAAAAATAATTTATAATGAATATTTTTTAATAAATATCATAAATTTTCAAAGATTATTTAAAAATTAATCTACTCAGAAAAGCTACCTAAAATATTTTTGAAAAGCTATATTAAAAAATCAATATCACGTTATAAATTAATTGTTCTATATTTTTTAGAATCTAGATAAATTATTCCCTCAATAAACATTTTGGAATAAAATGTATTTTTGAAGAATAAAATGACATAGTAATGAATGAGGGTTTCATTACAAATAATATTATAAAATACGAGCAATATGTAAGACCATTATATATTTAATAATGATGTAAATAATATGTTTAACCACTCATTTTATTATAATATTATTATTTTTATATTTAAAAAATAATAATTTATTTTTTGTTTAATCGTAGTATTGTTTGTCTTTTATGCTATTGAATGAACTATTTCATTTCAAAATATTAGAATATTAATATTTTTAGATACAAGAAGGGTATTAGGGGTAATCACTATAGGGGGTAATCATGTAATTATGGAAACAAAATATTATTGACATAGTCTGAAAAATAAGTTATTGGTAATTGATTTAACTTGGGATTTTATGTCCACCCTATGATTTAAAGATGATATATTAGTATTACATAATATAGTTAGACAAGTGATGCTACATTTTGGTAGAAAAATTTTTTGTATCATGCATCATTATTATTTACGCATGTGGTTGATTTGGTATAATATGATAATTATATTTCATCTATATTAATTAATTATAAATATCTATATTCTATTTTATTAATTCCTTGTTATTTTCCCCTTTGTAGAAATTTCTCTAGGTAAATATCCAAATATGTTTCTGCAAATGATGCTTAATAGGATGTTGGATAACATTTTTATTGATTGGATGTCACTGATGTTGATTATTCATGGGGGATAATTTTTTATATATATTTATCCATCAAATGAATATGTGTGGGGGATCTGTATCAAATAATTTTACTGATTACCAGTTGGAGGGTGTTCTAATATACATTATCTAAATCTACACTCAGTGGGAGTACTAGGTTATGAACTCTTTAAGAATGTGTTATGATTCATTTTTTTAAAATATTTATTTTCCCTCAATAAATTTTTATAACTAAATATTATAGTGGTAGATTTTTTGTGATACGTTCCTAGATTTGATCCATTAATCAAATGTAAAAATAGATTATCGATATGAGATTTTTTCTATCAAAAATGAAATTAATGTTTTTTGCGGGTATGGTATTCACATTATGTAATTTATTTTTAGGGTTTTGACCTTATTTCTGATGATGATTCTAAGGAATGGAATTATTATGAGTCTTTTCATTCAATTATGTTATAGTTCATTACCCCAATTATGTGGAAATTTGGATATAAAGTAGCTACTCATGGTAGATCTCCTTGAGAATAATGTATCCAATATTAGATAATTTAATGAAAGGAGTTTTATAGAATCTCATTATAGATGAGTTGAATCTATAGAATTTTATATTTGTGATTCGGATAGCAAGACTAATATATTTTGATTTAAATTTCATAAATCATTATATAATGATATCCAAGATTGATGTTCAGAGATAACTACTTGAGGATTGGAAATTGATTATCTTTATTATGATGGATGTCACCAATGAATTGTGTAAAAACATATTTATTATGTATTGTTTTTGGATATATATATATTATTTTTAATATTATAAGCTAGGAGTTCAGGCGATTCTGATACATATTTTTCCATGAATAATGGATAAAAGATGTTAAATTTATTAAATTGAATTAGATCACAGTTATCCTAAAAAAATTATAAGATTTCCTAAACTGGGTCCTAGATCAGAAATCTGAAGGATCCATTGTTTTAGTACGTAGGGTTAACTTTATTTGAGAAATATCCATTGTCAGCTAGGGTCATTGGTCGAAAATTTATCATGGTAGTGGAAATTAATACTATAATTAATTATTTTATTTCATTTCAATTTCACCAATGAAATGATTGATGTGTATTTTAAAATCATATAATTGGGGAACCCTAGGGTTGTTTTCATAAAATTGTAATCATTGGACATCGACTAAGAAGAATTTTGGTGGAAATATTTGAGGTGAATGACAACATGAACATTGATCGATTAACAAGAAAACACAAATATGAAGTATATTGACAATGAAAAGGAGTAATTTTCATTCTTCATTGGTGATTGATCCCAATAGAGGTAAGATAGTTTTTTAAATTGTTTCTTTTCTCCATTCGTGATCCCTATGATGAACACAGATGAATCAACCAAGGGATTGAGCCATGGATCATTCATATTTGCATGATATAATTATTGTGTGATGATTTTGTAATAATTTAATTGGATTATTTATTACATTATTTCTATTATCATGAAAATGAATTCAGATTTACTATAACATTGATTAAGAACTGTTCCTCAATTTTGTTCTTTTGATTTTCTCCCTCGGTGCCTCGTTCTCTATGACAGTTCTCCAATTTTCCAGAGGTTCAAAAATATCTAGATCAACCAATCATTGTGCACCCATTTTTTCCACAACAATATAATATCACTGATTTCAGATCAATATTTCATGAAGTGTGTGTGCTGACGGAATCATCAGAGAATATAGTTGATTTGTATTGCAGATTATTTTTCAAAATGTTTTGGAATGAAACAAAAAACAACTTGTTGATCCATTTTTAAAATTACATTTGATCCTAGTTTTACATATATTATTGTCATAATCATTCATTTGAATACTAATCAGTAGTTTTTTTGCATGGATGTAGGCTCTAGAGAGGCCCCTGACTATGCGAAGTGAATATGTGAAATCATGAGAAACACACCACGTAATCCAGTGATAGAAATTTTTTGGCCCCCATATATGGATCTATGGTTTTGAATAAAATTTAGGATAAGAATACATGCGACTCCTATCATATGGAATGTTTAACACCTGTGTTTACATTTTATGTACTAATGTGGTTACACTGACACGAGAAAAAGTATTGGTCCAAATGGCATGTGGTTTACGGAAACATCGACATAGATTGGTGATACAATAATTATATCATGTTTCAATACTGGTCTTTTACACATTATACAAAAAATGTACTTAAAATCCACATTCTATGTGTGGATCCTCCACATGGACATGCTTGGGGATAGATGAAACACCATATACCACATGGTACATATCATGTTTCCCTATTAGGTTTTCTTGTGTATCTTAATTATTCAATATTCTTTTATAGGATTAGTATAATTTTGTGGTCTATTCATTGATGGTAATGTGGTTCATTAATCCATTTCACATTATCGTGATCTTTTCTAGGGGTTGGGTCTCAAATTGATTAGTGGTATCACTCCCTGAAACTGGAGTGAGATCCTCTAGCACACTTTGTTCCTCAGTTGGAGTTTGTAGGATCTGCAAGACATACTTCTGTAGTACGGTGATACTCCATCATGATTGTTGTATTGATAGGCTTTGTGTAATCATTGGCATACAATTTTATGTATAGTTGGTTGATCCATAGTAGGGTTGTTTCTTTCCATTAGTGAATATAGGTGTGTCCCGTAATTGTATATATGTGTCTTTTTTGAATGGTGAAATTTCATTGGGTGGGGCCCAATAAGCTATACATTTTTGTTTTGAACCTCTGATGATATTATTGATTTTGTAGATATTTCTCCCATAATGACTGTTTCAATGGGAATAGTCCTTTTAGTGACTGTTGGTTATGATTTCCTAGGGGTGTTTATCATTAAAGAATATATTCAGTTGTTCTTGTTATACACTTACATTTATTTATTTTATTTATATTTTTGTTCATGATGCTTCATCATTAGTGTTTCTGGTCTATCCTTCGTAGTATTTTAATATAGGCTCCTACATAGTCTGTGATAGAACATGTCACGTCTTATAGTGATTATGACTCTTTTAAAGGTGTTAGGGGAGGATAAGGTGCTTGTAGAGCATATCAGGAGATTGATTGGACTATTGGTTTTTTACTGGGAGATTTTTTACTTTTCCGTCACCCTTGGATCATGTTGAAATTTTAATTTTTTTTCTTGGGATCTTATTTTCCCATTTACCTAATTTAAATAATTTTACTATTATAATATGATGTTGGATGTAATATGTATGAATCCTGTTTTTAAATTGATTTACATTTCAAATTGGGTTTTATCATTAGGATGTGTGTGTGTGCATGTACATATTCATAGTACCTCCCATTTGTTAGATATGCTTACTCAACACTGTTCTCGAACCCTTTTCATATTTTTGGTAAGATTGGGGTTGTCATGGGTCTAACCTCATCATATCATATCATGGTAGAGTTGTATCAAATGATTTGGTTCTGCAATAGGAAAAGATTCAGTGAGTGTGTTTGGGGAAACACTTTTTAGTTTTTCAATTTTAGATTTTGGCTAGGGACTCCAGTGTTTCTACAGTAGACAATGTATCCATACATTGGGTCTTTTTTCACTTGACTTATAACTAAGTACAAAAAAACAATTTTTTAGGGAAACCTTTTGCTACACAAATCAAATAATAATTATTGTATTTCCCATGTTGAAATGGGGTCATCTACCTAGATATACTCATTTTGGAAGTGGAATAAGATGTTTTAATTCCAATATATCACCACATATATATCCATCCATGATTAATATACATGAAAATGAGGCTGCTCCAACTTGTGGAAAGGCATTGGTTTAAGGGATTATAAAAGATATAGAAACTACATGTGGTTCTCTAGCTATACCACCACATGATGTGGATAAGATTATTATGGCAGTATCAACATAGGGTGCCTGAAAGGATAGTAAATTACATGGTTTTTAATGGAAGCGACATATCACGATTTGGGGTGAGCTGGGCTCATTAGTGGCTTAGGAATAGCTAGAGGTAGACAGTCACATTTTCAACACTATGTGGACACCATCCAACTAGATAGAAGTCATCGTGGTGAGTCTTCATTAGGTAACTACTAGGAGATGGAGGAGAAGGGGAATAGGATAAATAGTGGGAAAACTCACTCTGATATAGACATTGATCATCTCTTCAGAGAGAACATATAGAGAGGATCATTGTGATCAGTATACATACATGTGCTTCGCTATCTACAGTAGGGATGTATGATCACGGTGGAGTACTCAATGAGGTATTCTAATATCTTGTGTTACTAATTGGTTATGGTATAAGACTAGTTTGTCAAAGATCAATTATTTGAGTATGGAATGCAACGGGGCATCAAGTCATTAGTGGAATCTCTTTGTATATTCACATATGAGATAGTTCATCATGGAGCCTTATTGATGTTCTTATTTCTTAAAAACAGACACTCGAATTGGGAGATTCTAGTGGGAACCTAGTAGCTGATATCTAGGAAACTAATAGTTGAAATAGGAAATTGGGTTCCATGTGATTATGATTCTTCAAGAGGTATCCCTTGTACATATGGAAAAAAGTGTAGGGGTATTATAGTGGCACAAATCAGAAGAGAGATATGTCTTGTTTATACCCTGAATCTCTTGGACATTTTTATACATATTTTCCAAAATGTCTTGCATTTGATCATTTGATTTTCATGTGACATGTTAAGGGGATACAGAAGAAGAAGAAACGTGACCTGGAAAGAGGAAGATGTGGTAGAGGTGTAGAGAAGTTAATAGGAGGTTGTTTTAGGTTTTTCCTATTACCACCATCACACTTTTTTG
Organism: Viscum album; assembly: GCA_963277665.1. NCBI lineage: Eukaryota > Viridiplantae > Streptophyta > Magnoliopsida > Santalales > Viscaceae > Viscum > Viscum album. The sequence continues at coordinate 1,613,674,793 of OY728137.1, read as the reverse complement.
GTCCACGTGAGTCTCTGTGATTCTGTGTGTTGGGATAGGTCCACCTACAATATATAGAGGCATGTGTCCTTGAATATCCTATAATGATATGATGTATTCTCGATGTCTTTTCTAATTTTTCTATTATATTTAATGATACGTGTTCTATCCACTCCTTAATTTCCACTTCTACGGATTGATAAGTATAGATTTTATTAGACCATTTGTCTCGACAAATTCAATTAGAGACTAGGACATGAATTGTAACCTCTTAAATCTAGAAGCCACCCCGAGAGGCCCCGTACCTGGTCAGTCACCTGGCATCAAATGCATTTCCCCGAACACTAGATGCTTCCGACTAGTATTGGGGGCGTTTGGTGTGATAGTGGAGAAACTATTCACTCAATGGTAGAGTAACACTGTGGAAGTAAACGATTAGCAATAGTGGAAGCGGTAATAATTACAAACAATAGTAAACAGTTGAATACTAGAATTATTAACAGCTAGAGCACATATAAAAATTGTTGCATGATACATATGTCTAGGAAAGACTCCAAACAAGTCACCATGTCGTAACAATAGTTAAACAAGTTCAAAATAAAAATAGGCAAACTACTCCTCTACATTGCAAGCCGCATCTTGGTCCCATGGTCTCAATATCCAAAAAATTGAAATACCAAAAGTATAAGGGCATTATCTCTTTTTTATACATGTAGGAATATAATCAGTTTGGGCCCAAAGCATGACCCAAACATGGTGTGAGACAAAATCCTAGTAGGAAACCACCTCACGAATTTGGCCTAACAGTCATTGAATATATGAAAGGTAAAAAATAAATGGATGTTGTACATGAGGATGTACTCAGTAGTAAACAATACATAGTTTCAATGCATTCGATTTCATATCTCATGCAACAATTAGAAAAAGTAGGAAAAAACAATATGTAACCCTCTGGGAATTACTCACAGCCTATCCCCTCTGGTCTTATATAGAAACACAAGAACGAATATAAACAAAAAAGGTAACCCATTGGGAAGTGGAAAAATCATATCCCCTCTATTCCTAACTACCAACACAAACAACCCTATAGGAAATACTCTAATTCTATCACCTCTAATTCAGCTCAGGGATAGACTCTCTAAGGAAGCACTCATCATCAATTCCTCTTATAGTCTCGTATCAGTAACCAAAGGCAATATTGGGAAGCACATACATTACATTCCCCATGTGTCCAATTTCAAAGAACTACAAACACTTTGATGAATCACTTATGTCAATTACCCACGTGGTCTCGCATTATATTAGTAAAATAGACACTTTGGAAAAGACCCTTCCTCCATTCTTCCCATGGTCAACTCCACCATGTTCTCATGGCCCTATGTATGTCAAGAGAGCATAACAACACGTATCGGCCAATGTAAACCTCAAGAACCACTTGGCTAAATGGTTTACAACATATCAGAATGTCAGAGCAACTAGAACCCTCAATCCAACAATACTAGGAATGGGAATACAGGGATGCCTAATAGGCTAAGCCAAACAGAAAGGTCATAACCAAAACATGAATGGGAAAACACTTCCAAAGAATAACAATTAACCATATTCACAATCATTAATCCTTTATTCTAGCATAAAAGCATAGAAAAAAATTATCAGCGCTAAAAAAGAAAATTATCAATACCCCTTTCATGGGTATTGGGAACATCGTCACATATAACTCAAAGAAATTTAACAGAAATGCAGAAACCACCTTCCTCGACGTTGGGAGATCAATATACTTGAGTCTCATGCCTGGAATCACCTTATAAAATCTACGATCTAATAACCGTTTAAAACTTTAAACAGAGGAAAACTTGGGAATGAGGAGGAATTATAAAATGAAGACCAAGAAGAAAGAAGAGCTTACCGAGGAAATTCCAATGCAATCGGTGATGGTCGATTCGATGAACAAACACTCTCTCAGGGGCTCGGATAATATTTGTGGCCACTTGGACGCTCTCAAATGAACTAGGACATGAAGGAGGGATTTTTGGCGATTAGACGTGACCCCAGTATGTTTAATAAAAAAATAATATACATGATGTGTACTTTAGAAGTACAAAAACTGTATATTACTATTCTGTACTCCACTTTATGGGGTCTCCAGGTCACCACACATGGTCGTGATACCATATGACATCATATTTGAAATGGTTAGGATATCAAGACTTCCTGCACAAGTTGACTATTTTATGTGGAGTAATTTGTTTCTTCAATTATGGAATTTGGATATCACTAATAGGTTTAATGGATATGGTGGTGGGGATGGATATGGTCAATAATAGAATAGTGTAGTTGATCAATCATTAGTTATGTAGAATGAATCATGGATCTGTGGATGGCTTGGGCAATCAGCTCCAAGTAGCAGTGGAAGAGTATGTGGACATTTTTTGAATCACTACATTGGGATTCCCTCTATAATTAGAGATTGAATTATAAATCAAATTTAATCTTGAGATGACACAAATATCCTAACCATAATATTTTATGGATCCCCTAGAGATGATAGAGATGAGGTTACAGTTGGAAGACATGGAGGTGAAATGATTTGGGAGGTCTAACATTTCCCCATGGGAATCCCTACTTTTTTTCAATATGGCAGATGAGGACATGAGATCATGTGTATATTATTAGTTCGTGAATCACATGAACATGATGGATATTTATCCACTAATAAAGCTGAAAAATCAAATTGGACATTTCAATGATTTTTGTGGTTTTTGAAAATTGACCTTATATTAAGATATCACCAGCAATGAGTATTGGATTAATATATCCCAAAGACAAAATATAGATGTAATTATAGTCACTATGAGTACTTGGTGATTCTCCTCTAAAAGAATAATTCCCCAACATTTTTTATGGGAATCGGGAATGAGATCATCCATCCCTTCATAAATAAGTTCCAGGACGTCTTCTTCAAAAACATCTAAATATATTTTACCTCTAAAGAGAAGCACTAAATATACTCAAGGATAGCCCTAGGAAAACATATAGAGAAAAACATTAACGTCAACCTCATGAAGATTCATTTTTAAATTCATTAGAACCAATTTCTAGGACATATCAATTCAAATGTTGGTGTTTTTTTGAATCTAGAAAATTTTGAGGTGGTTTTTTCTTGGGATCCACCCAAAATTGTCTCCTAGGTATGAAGATTTCTTGGTTTTTCATGGTACTATCTTGTATTTTATCTTGAAATCTCAATTGTCTCATCTCACATGGCATTTTCAAATAGAATTGGTCTTCATTTAATATGCATAAAATGGTTCCATTAGTGCCTTCAAGATTTTGGAAAGATATTAATATGGGCTCCCATATTGACATATTGATAGTAGAGTATCTAGAACGTAGAGTTGTAGAATTCATTCCCGAAACACAGAGTTCTGTCCTAATGAAAAAGAATGTTGTCATTTTTTATGGTTCATGAAATTGGAGACCACATAAAAAAACTACCTAACCCACTATCAAATATTAGTAGCGGAACTATTCACTATGAAGATATGGGGACACTACTAGATGGAAAAGTAGTGTATCGTTTTATCTGACCACAAGTGTCCCAAGTATATATTCTATCAGAAATATATTAATATTAAAATGTGGTAATGTATATATTTCCTACTAGACTATGAATTTATTTTAATCTATACTCTAGGAAAGGGGAACATGTTTTATGATGAACTGAACAGAAGGTCTTAATCTCAGTTTTTGGAAAAGGTGTTGGTGTAGGTACACTTATTGTTGCTCTACATTGCATACAAGGATAGTTATTAAAATATTTGGTCAATGGATGTTACACACAATTCATTTATATTGTTTTAGGTATTCTCAATAAAGGGATACTGAATATGAGACCTTATATAATCTGATACCACATGAAATTTCCCAAATGGATATTCTGATGGTGTGTATAATGTTATCCATTACAATGGATGAGAGATGGTACCATTTATGTTGTGGGATGTGGTTTTGTAGGTTTTTTATAAATCCTAATTTTTGGTACATCTATGTGTGGATGAGATGTGCCAGGAACTCAAATATTATTTTTAGTGGCCATTTATGATGATGTGAGTTGTAAATTGCCTCTCTTGATGACTCAAGTGTAAGTAGGTGAAGGTTGGGAAATAAGTTCAAATAGGTTTATCCAAACACCTTGAGTAGGAATATAGGATGTGGGATGGGTTATCTATATAAATCATGATATTTTATATATGTTTGTAAAGGGATAACAATTCTAATTGGGTGATCGTAGACCGAATCAATTTTTCATACTACTTTCTTAATATCCGAGTGAGATGATTATTTAATAAATGGAGAATCCTCTACATGAAGGATATAGTATGACTCCATGGAGTTATATATACAATCACAAAGTATGATGAAAAAAACATCATGTATTAGTTATGCAAAGGATTACATAAGTATTTTAGGACTCAATTACACATGATCACATCATTCCATCCCCAGATTAAGGAACAAACATAGAAGAACATCCAGGTCAAGGAGGAAATGTTCTGGGATTACATGATGTACATTGGACATAGTTTGGAGGAATACATTCCCTTGAAGGATTTTGAATACAAAAAAAAACAATTCCACCTTTTTTATGTAAAAATATAAAGATTTGTAAATGAGACCATGTAGGTCATCACTTTATGGTATTAATCCACGTGAGTGAGAACTCATGGGTCTGGAGTAGATTCAAGCTACAATATAGAAGGTACATATAATCATGGAGGATATGAAGACAGCAAAGAGATAACAATAAATTTTTATGGACCAATGAAGAAGACATCTAGAGTATGGGAAAGGAATCCATGTGTTCATGAGAGTCTCGTCACGATGTGGTATTGAGATATTTGTTTGTAGCCGCATGTTACCAATGATATTCATTGTTCTCTTACATATACTACATTATTTTGGATAGGTGACAAACCTCTTGTCTCTAAACCCACTATTATATTCCGTACACTGCATCTTCCATGTTTCATCATTGAGTAGGTACATGCATGCACCATAGGATATTATCAACTAGGACAAGCTAGCTATCATTGAAGAAGCAATCATTTTATAGTACATAGTGGATATTGAGGTTCATCAAATGAGGATCCTTCAAGGGATATTGATTCTTCATGTTCATGTCTAGTGGTAAAATGTGTGTATTAAAGATAGAAAATGGGAGAGGGAAGCCCATATTCATGCTCAGTACCCACCTCATTTTTGTGTAGCATTTCTATTGGATTTTAAGAATTTCCAAATTGAGAGGATAGTGTAATATCTCAAATTTTTGATGATTTTTTGGATATTAAATGGATTTTTTTAGAGACTATGGTCTTAAGAAGTCGAGTGATTCTGAGACCCATTGTTCCTAGATTAATTATTTGAAATATATTAAATAAGTGACTTATAATTCAAATGATTTTTCATAAAAAAAGATAAATATATTCTAAATATGCCATGGATTAGATATATCTTGAAACATTTGACTCCTTATGTTCATCATAAACCTAGATGATACTATTGGTTTTTTTAAAAAGAATTTCATGAATTAAAAGGAATAAAATAAATTATTATTTTATTTTATTTTAATATCATGAATATATTTGATGATATGTAAGAACCTATATCTTCTTTTCAGGTACCCCTTCCTTTTTCTAGAGATTTTGAGAAAAATGATGTTTCGGGAAATTTTTGAAGTATATGCTATGTACTTTCTGAGTACACACTTTGTACACTTTTCCCACTCCAAGCTGTGTTATGTCTATGTCTGGGCCACACACACGGTGTGTAACTGTAATGTGGAGGCCGATTTTGGACGAGTATAGAAAAACCTAGTACATGCCGTGTTCTCTAAAAGAACATGTCATGTACTTTTTTTTCATTAAAAGGACCAGGGTCAAACCTAATCGAGGAAAACAACTTCTTCTCCAGCTTCTTCATCTGAGATTGAACCATATGGCTGCTGATCATCAATGAGCCACCATTCCTCCATTCGTTCTCCATTTTGACCACCGTTGATTGCGTTGGAATCGCAGCGGTGAGTTCCCCCTTCTTGATTGAGCCTTGTTTTCCAATTCCTCCTCTTTTTCATGTTATCGTGGTATATGTGTTCCGAATGTTTTCTCAGATCTACGATATTCTAAGGAGAATATGCATTCGTTTTTCATGTATATCGATCTCCTAGGATCGAGGTATGTGGTTTGTGCCTTTTTATAGAATGTCTTGAATATTTTGTGCAATTTCACCAATTCCCTTGAATGAGAATTGTGTGTTTTCCTATTGTGGCCCTGATTGATTTCCTGCTTGCTTGGTTGCTACAGTAGTGGGTTACCATTGTGAATAGAGTAGTTTTTTCTGTACTCTGGATGTTTTCCATACATTCTTAGCATGTTATGTGTTATGCTAGTTTCCATTCATAGTTTTAGGATAGTGGAACTATTGTCCTATTTTACTGTTGAGCCTTAGAATGATAGCCAAGTAGTTCTTGATGTTTACCTGGGCGATACACGTGCTCTATAAATATTTATATTACACAGGGCTGAGAGAACCTAGTGTATAGACAAAATGGAGAATGGACGTAAGGTCTTCTCCATAGTGTCATTAATTTACGATGTGAGACCACAAGAGGAATTGATGTTGGGTGCTTCCTCAAAGAGTATGGAGTTCCTCAATGCAGGCCTGTGGGGGAATTGACGTTGTGTGCTTCCCCATAGAGTCTATTCTTTAGCTATTGAAGAGGGGTGAGACTGTGTGTTCTTCCCAGAGGGTCTCTAGTACTTATAGGTTGAACCATAAGGGTTAGGCTGTGAGAACTACCTAGGGGGTTACCTTTGTTTTACTTGTTGATTGTTTTATACTTATGTCATTTATATGCTAGACCGAAAATTGTAGTTTCTATGTATTTCCTGTTCACTATTCATGTACTTTACATGCCATTTATTCATTAACTGTTAGGCATAGATCTTTGGGTGATTGCATACCGGGATTTTATCTCACTCCCTATTTGGGCCATTCTTTTGGGCCCTTGAAGACTTTGTTTTTGCAGGTATAGATAATGGAAAGCACCCTTCAACTTCTGGTACTTGATTTCATGAAGCTATAGAGAAAAGGACCAAGCTTAGGCTTTCAATTATATAGGAGTTGTTGTTATTTTAGTACGTTGTTTTTTACTTGTATTTTATTGCATTGTTCTGATTGCTGCGTTCCATAGATACTTGTACCTGCTGCATCATTATCATCATTACTATATATTCATTACTTCTGTTGTTTCGTTTCGGTTGTTGTGTATTGTTTATTGATACCGCTATTTACTGTTAATTTCTTTTCTTTGTATACCTTACCAAATGAGGGCATCATTTCCCCAATAACATACCAAGGCCCTCGCTACGAGTTTGTAGCCTCTGGCATTTGGGGAAATGCTCTTGAGGTCATGTGGGGAACCGGGCATGGGGAACCAGTGGAGAGGCTTTGAATTTGGGTCGTTACATAGTGGTTTCAGAGGATTTCTTTTCTCTTGAATTACTATTTGGGGCCTTTAGCAATGGATAGGATGGATTCGGTACTTGGTATTATGTTGTGCTCAGGAGTAGCTAGCCTGTGTACATGGAAAATCCATACAACCTTGTTAATTTCAGTTATATGGTTTTGATATTTTACAGTTGATATGATTTCACCTAGAGTGATTCACATGATTTGTGTTGTTATTTTCTTGACTATTGCGGTTCTATTTTTGTCTCAAGCCGATGAGATGAGGGTATTCCATATCATGAATCATGTAGGGACTTGTAGAAATAACATGTAATGCACTCTTTCTATTCCATCTAGGGTGCATTAGCATTTGCATGCTGTTGTGATAGACTTTGTGTAGATTATACAGGCTATTTTGATAGATGCTTGATAGAGTCTCTACATCCCTGTTAGAGGATTTTTTGTAATCTAATTTGCATAAATGAACGCCATGTTTTGATTCACGGGGAGTATGGGCCCTCATGAATTAGAATTTGCCCCCTCTTTGCCTTGTTTTCTATGTTTTTTGGGCTTATGTGCAGTTTCTGAGCTCCTGCCCAGAAAAAACCTAGAATACATGGTGTGTAATTTTTGACTACATGTCGTGTAGTTTTTAGACCGTGTCACTGACCGTGTGAGCAGGGACACGTTTTTGTAGAAATAACTTCAATAACATGTCTTGTACGGTAGGTACACACCGTGTAGTTCGGAGCCGTGTACCCGACCATATGACTAACAACACGGGCTGGGGAAGCTCGAGTAGAACATGTTGTGTTATAAAGGAACATGTCATGTAGTCTTGTCCAGGTACCTGGCCGTGTGAGGAACAACACGGGTCATCATTACGTTCTCTTAGACATGCCGAGTTGTTTTCAGAACATGTCGTGTAGTCTGGTTCAGGTACCCAGCCTTGTCACGAACAACATGGGACAATGTCACCTTCCCCTATACATGTCGTGTTTGTTCAGAACATTCCATGTAAGGTTTATCCATGTATATGGACATGTATTTAACAACACGGGCTGCCAAATCATTGTCTAGTACACACCATGTTTGTTCAGAACACCCTGTGTTTGTTCAGAACACGCCGTGTAGTCTCGGGTTAAGCCGGGCCGTGTGGGTTAGCTGTTTAAAGAGACTCGGGCAGGGGAATAGTATTCAAGAACATTCCGTGAGTGGGGTCAACACACCTTGTAGTTTGATGTGTTACACGACCTCTAGGGAAGGGGTACACGCCATGCCCGTAGCTTAAGAAGACATGGCGTGTAGTTTTTATACATGCCATTTAGTCATGTTTTGTAAACTTGTTTGTTTTCCTTCACATGTTCCCATTTTGTGCTATTGTGTTCTCTGTCTCTGTTAATTCTAATCTTCGGTGTGCTTTTGATGTTTCAGAGCTATGACTCCAAGACATCCTATGGTTATACGTCAGTCGTCAGGTAGTGATCAGACGCCATATATTGTTGATCAAGGACTTCCTGCCGATCCTCGAGACAGGCCATCCTTGGAACCAGCTGTCATACCAGTTGCAGGAGCTGAGGCGCAGTTCAAGTATGGTTTAATGAAGATGATGTAGATCTTTCATGGAGAACTGCCTCCTGCCACAAATATGGCAGACTTGCACGGGTTTTCCAGCAGTTGTATCCTTCAACATTCTCAGGGGAAGGAGGACCACAGGATGCAGAGTTATGGATGGAAGCCATGATGATTATCTTTGTGCATCTGGAGATACCTCCAGAGTGGCAGGTCAATCTCGCTACCTACATGCTCCGAGACTCTTCCAAGAGGTGGTGGGACGTGATCTCAGAGGCGGGTAATCAGCAGGTTTTGGCGTGGGAGGAGTTTCAGTGCGTCTTTTATGACTACTTCTACCTAAAGACACTAAGGGCCGACCGAGCCCGGGAGTTCATGAGTCTAGAGCAGGGAACTCTATCTGTTACGTAATATTTCTCTCGTTTTAATAAGCTGCAGCATTTCACAACCCTTTGGGGTGGAGATGGGATGTTATTGGCATGGAAGTTCAAGGATGGTCTTAGGAAGGAGATCCTCTCACAGGTGAATCTCTTCCAGTTGACTACCATCTCTTCTAATGTCAACCAGGAACTGATTGCGGTGAACAATATAAGAGACTCCGAAGATACGAGACATGGTGGTTCTTCTTGCAGAGCTAATGTTACTCTAGTTGATAGCAGGAAACACAGTAGGCAGTCATCGCGCGGTGACCTAAGGAGGTGAGATAGATCTTCTGGCATCCTGGTTTTATCCTACCAGTGCGGTAGGAGTGGGAATACGAGACCACAGTGCCAGAGGGACATAGTGGAGTGCAGATCCTGTGGAAAGATGGATCACCTTTAACTTTTCTCCCGGGTTTTCTCACAAGTTTCTGATGATGGGGGTTCTTCCATGACTCATTATTCAAGAACAGCATCACCAGTTTCACACCAGTCGAGTAACTAGAGTTCTTTCGGCCATTCGGGCTGAGTTGGAGGTCGCAGCTGTGGCAGTGAATCACCAGACCTTCAACGCCAATAGGGAGGATCATCTTAGAGTGGCCACGAAGGGTCACCGGGCCGCGAGGCAGGCCAGACCTTTGCGGTGGAGCAGACCTATTAGAAGAAAGATCGAAAAACATCTACAGTTCAAGGCATGATTTTAGTATCCTCAGTTTTATCTTCATCTGTTCTCGACACTGGTGCTATGCATAGATTTATCTCAATTACTATTGTGGAGAGCCTTGGGCACTATGTCTATTCATCTTCATACTCGATGACACTAGACACACCTTCAGGGATAAGGAAATCTACTTTACATTAGTGTAGAGAGTGACCCCTCGAGGTTGCATGGGTATTTTTTCTTATGGGATCTCTACATCCTAGAGATGAAAGGCTACTATTTCAATCTTGGGATGGACATGTTGGTACCCTTCCAGGTAGTCATTGACAGTTATCAATGCAGGGTGAGTTTCATCTCACTAGAGAGTGAATCTTTTCTTCATAGAGGCGAATGGAATGTCCAGGCGAGTTGGGAAGGACTCGAGCATCATGGGCTATGATGGGTGATAGCCTTGATTTCTATTCTTTATCTGGATGATCAGGGGACTTCGCAGTTACACTTCTCTCCAGTGGTTGATCGTTTCAAGGACATTTTTCCAGAGGAATTGTCAGGTTTGTCTCTAGAGCCTGAGGTGACTTCTCGATTGTGCTCGTGCCAGGAGCGACACCAGTGTCCATTCCTCCCTATAGGATGGCTACACATGAGTTATAGGAGATCAAGAAGTAGTTGGAGGTGTTGTCGTAAAAGGGTTTCATCCGACCCTATACATCTCCTTGGGGTTTTCCTGTCCTATTTTCTAAGAAGGCAGACGGTACCCTTAGGCTCTATGTGGATTATCGGAAGCTGATCCAGTTGACGGTCAAGAACCGGTATCCCTTTCCTAGTATTGATGACTTCTTTGATCAGCTTAGAGGAGCCTGGTTGTTAATGAAGATCGTATTAATTTCCGATTATCATCAGTTGCATGTTGGACCATTAGATATACCTCTAACGGCCTTCAGGAGCCGGTATGGTCCATACGAGTATACAGTCATGATGTTCGGTCTCACGAATGTGCCTGCAGTTTTCATGGATCTAATGAACCGAGTGTTCCATCCATACATGCACTCCTTCGTCGTGGTCTTCATGGATGATATCTTGGTGTACTCTTACACTCAACACACCCATTACACTCATCTTCATATCGTTCTTAGTAAAGTGAGAGAGCATCGTCTCTATGATTAACTCTATAAGTGCCACTTTTGAATGGAACATATTCACTTCTTGGGTCACGTAATCTCATATTCAAGAGTATCTGTGGACCCATGAAAGTGAGAGTAGTGGTCTCCTGGGAGCATCCAAATAACATTTTTGAGGTACGAAGTTTCCTAGGGCTGGATGGATACTACATACGCTTCATTCAAGACTTTTTACTCCTAGCAACTCCTTTGAAAGGTCTTACCAAGAAGGGGGTGAAGTTTTTATGGTCAGATTGTTGTGAGTCATCATTTCAGGAGCTAAAGGGAAGATTGACATCAGCAAAGATACTAGTCTTTCTTGAGTTAAGAAAGATCAATAATATCTATTTTGATTCTTTAGGTATCAGACTAGGAACTGTGATTATGCAGAGAAATGGATTCGTGGTGTATGGGTTTCGGCAGTTGAGGCCACATGAGAGGAACTACCCTATGCACGATCTGGATTTGGAATCTCTTGTTCATGACTTATACTATTGGAGACACAATCTTCTAGGAGAAAACATTATTGTCTTCACCGACCACAAGAGTCTCAAGTATATCTTCACTCCATGTGATCTGAATCTGAGGTAGCACAGGTGGGTTGAGTATCTTCAGTCTTTTTGTTTTGAACATGCCTATACGCCGGGAAAGGGAAACATAGTGGCAGATGTGTTGAGTAGGAGATCTCAGATTCAGGTAGTTCAGGAGGCTAGGAGTGAGTGGCCGCTTATGGCTCTGTTCTCTGAGATGCATCTGGAGGTGCATGACAGACAGGGACAGAACTTTTATCTTCTGTATCTGTTACCTCTACACTACTTGATTGGGTATGGGTGAGGCAGCTATCATACTCATAAGGATTAGTCGTGTAGGAGAGTGTGTCAGGAGAGGACCCTCTTCCTAGATGGATAGTGGGAGAGGATGAGATCTTGTGTTTCCAAGGATGCATATGGGTGCCGGCAGACATACGCAAGAAGATGATGAAGGATTTTCATTTCTCATTTTGGGCAGTTCATCCTGGAATCACTATTATGTATTTAGATCATCATCGCTAGTACTGGTGGCCAGGTATGAAGAATGATGTTGCTGTTTTTGTCGTGAGATTTTCTACTTGTCACCCGGTGAAAGCAGAGCATCAGAGACCAGAAAGGCTTTTGCAGTAGTTAACCACTCCGGAGTTGATGTCGAACGATGTTGCGATGGAGTTCATGACTGGGTTACCGAGGTGACCTCGGGGGAGTGATGATGTTTGGGTTGTCTTCAATAGGATTACTAAGGGTGTACATTTGAATCCAATCAAGGAGACCATCAGTGTTGACGATCTAGGACGACTGCACATCAGAGAGATCATTCATCTGCATGGAGTTCCATGCTCCATTGATTCAGAGAGGTATACGCACTTTACCACTCGGTTCTAGAAGGAAATTAAGAAGGCATTGGGTATACAAGAACTTTTTAGTACAGCATACCATCCCCAGACTGATGGCCTGTCCGAGCGCACGATCCAGGTGCTCGAGGATATGCTCCGAGCATGCATCCTAGACTTTGGTAGTTCTTGGGATAAGCATATCCCTCTTGTGGAGTTTGCCTACAAAATCAGTTTCCAGTCGACCATTCAAATGGCACCATACGAGGCTCTGTACGCTAGTCCATTCCGATCACTCTTATGCTAGCTAGAGGCAGGAGAGGCAGCTTTTCTAGGACCTCGTCTTGTTCCGGAGAGCTCTGAGAAGACAGAGTTGATTCTGAAGAGGATGGCTACAACATAGTCTTGGAAAAAGTCTTATGTTGATCAGCGGAGACGACCTCTGGAGTTCGAGGTTGGGGATCAGGTTTTCCTATGTGTCACACTGAGGTTGGGACACAAGAGGATTCAAAGACAGGGTATGATTTCACAGCGGTATGTCGGGTCATTTGAGGTTTTAGAGAGAGTTGGGCCAGTCAACTATCATTTGTAGCTACCCCATAGGTACCGGACCATGCACGATGTCTTCCACATCTCTCAGAATCGATGTTACTTTTTAGACTCATCTCATGTCTTTTAGCCCGAGGTGGTTGAGCTCGAAGCAGATGCATCGTTTGAGAAGCATCCCATTCAGATTGTCAATCGTAGTATGAAGGTTCTCTGTAGGGGATCTGTCCCTCTTGTATGGGTGATATGGAAACATGGGAAAGTTCAAGATTAGAGCAGGGAGAGGGAGGCTAATGTATGATCGTAGTGGCCAGAGCAGTTCAGGGTTTATTCTTCTACGCCTCACTAGAGAAATTTGGGGAAGAATTTCATTAGGGGGGAAGTTTTTAAGAACCCGGTCTTTTTTTCAGGTACGCCTTCCTTTTTCTAGAGTTTTTGAGAAAAAATAGGTTTCTGTAAATTTTTTAAGTACACATTGTGTACTTTCTGAGTACACACCGTGTAATCTTTTCCTGCTTCAAGTCGTGTTCTTGCCATGTCCGGGCCACACACACGGTGTGTAAGGGTGTTGTGGAGGTTGATTTTGGCGGAGTACGGAAAAACCTAGTATATGTCGTGTACTTTTTTTATTAAACGAACTAGGGTCGCGACTAATCGAGGAAAACATCTGCATATCTAGCTTCTTCATCCGAGAGTGACCCGTATGGCCACAGATCTTCGACGAGCCATTATTCCTCCATCCATTCTCTATTTCAAGCAACGTTGATTGCGTTAGAATCACATCAGTGATTTATCCATTCTTCATGAGAGTTGTTTTCTAATTCCTCCTCTTTCTCATGTTATCATGGTTTATGTGTTTCAGACGTTTTATCAGATCTATGATGTTCTAAGGAGAATTTGTCGTCGTTGTTCACGTATATCGATCTCCTAGTATCAAGATAGGTGGTTTGTGCCTTTGTGTAGAATTTATTGAATGTTTTGTGAAATTTTTCCAATTACCTTGAACGATAATTGTGTGTTTTCATGTTCAGCCCCTGATTGATTACATACTTGCTTGATTTCTATATTAGAGTGTTACCTTTGTAAATAGAGTAGTTTTTGTTGTACTCTGGATTTTTCCCATACATGCTTTGCCTGTTAGGCATTATGCCAGTTGCCTTGCCTAGTAGTAGGATACTGGAACTGTTGTGTAGTTTTTCTGCTGAGCCTTAGAATGATATCCAAGTAGTTCATGAAGTTTACTTGGGTGATACACGCGTGCTATGAATATTTATATTACACAGGGATGAGACAACCAAGTGTATGGACCAAAGAGAGAATGAACTTAAGGGCTTCTCTAGAGTGTCTTTAATATAAGATGTGAGACCACAGGGGGAATTAACATTGAGTGAATTTTTAGAGAGTCTGTAGTTCCTCGACGTGGGCCACATGGGGAATTGACGTTGAGTGCTTCTCTAGAGAGCCTTTAGTACGATACGAGACTATAGCGGGAATTGATAGTGAGTGCTTTCCCAGAGATTCTATTCTTTAGATGAACTAGATGGGTGACACTGTGAGTGCCTCCAAGGGGGTTGCTAGTACTTATAGGTTGAACCATAAGGGTTAGGCTATGAGAACATCCCAAGGGGTTACCTTTGTTTTATTTTTTTATTGTTTTATACGTGTGTAGTTTATATGATAGACTGTAAATTATAGCTGTTGTGTATTTCTTGTTTACTGTTCATATACATTACTTTCCATGTATTCATTGACTGTTAGGCACATAACATTGGGTGATTGATTACTGGGATTTTATCTAACACCCTATTGGAGCCATGCTTTTGGGCCCAAGAAGACTTTGATGTTGCAGGTATAGATAAGGGAAAGTGCCCTTCGACTTCCAGTACTTGATTTCTTGGAGCTGGAGAGCAAGGGAACAAGATTAGTCTTGCGATGTAGCAGGAGTTTCTATTATTTTAGTACATTTTTTTTTCTTTTATTTCAGCACGTTGCTGCATTTCCTATATTCCTTAGTTACTTGTACCTGCTGCATCATTATCATCATTACTATATATTCATTGCTTCTGTTGTTTGGTTTTAGTTTTTGTGTATTTTTTAATGCTTCCATTATTTATTGATAATTTTTTTTCTTTGTATACCTTACCAAATAAAGGCATAGTATCGTAAAATAACTTACCAAGGTCCTTGCTGCTAGTCGGAAGCCTCTGGCGTTTGGGGAAATGTGCTTGAGGTCATGTGGCGAACTGGGCATGGGGCACTAGTGGAGGGGCTCTGGATTCGAGACATTACATGATATGTATTTTAAAATAATAATAAGAGGATACCATAGGGATATCCCCATAACCATAAAATGATTTGAGAATGGTTAGAGAGAACATTAGAGAAATTCACTAAGAAATAGAGAAATCAGATCATTTATCGACGGTCGACACATCATGTATTTTAAGGATCCTTCCTAGGAAATGATGTCTCATCCGTCTTCATCAATTATAAATAAAAATCAAGTAATGGTGGTTGTTTTAATTGATTCCTTCCATTGCTCATGATCTGTATAGCGAAAATTTGTGAATCAATTAATGAATCATTCCATTGATCGTGTATATTTGAGTAACATGGTTTTTATTGGGTGAATTTGAAAGTTTTAATTACAATTGTTTATTTCCTAAAATTTATTCTAACAACAATAAATTGTGATTTATAAAATCATCAATGGAGGCACATTCCCCTCATTGGTTATTGTTTTTTCTCCCTTGATTCATCATTCATCACAAGCATTCATTTCATGCTCTAGGGTTTTACTATAACTAATCTAATTGATCTATTTTAACATGTTACTTGTTCTAAGTATAAAATATTAGTATTTTGTGATTGATTATACATTATGTGGGTTCAATTATGGAAACCTCAGACAATATAATGGTTTTGGATACTCGATTTCACATTTTTCGATGTTTATGGGAACAAATGAATAGTGAAATTAGATCTATTTTTCTGATATGATTCTATCTTGGTTTACAATAGATTACTTTTTCAATGGTTTGAAAAAACCAAATTTGAAAGGGTCCAGTATGGGTTGGGGATTTGGAATGGCTGGGATGATGCTGGGAGAATATAATAAATCATGACCAACAAGGAGTGTAATCTATTGTTACATGCTGGGTAGGGCTGACATGATATGAAACCAGGGTTCAATTTTAATTAAGGATCACATGGCATGTGACCTATATCACATGGTGTGTTACCCTCCCTAGATTTTGGAGTGTTTAACACTATTGGTACACAAACATGGGTTGATGTACATTGTATATGACACACCAGGTACTCCGACACAAACACATTCAGGGGACATGAGGATCTTACATTGTGACTCTACATCACCTATACTCCTAAATTTTTTAGAGACGACCTTTCTTGTGTGGATCTCCCCAGTGGGAAGGAAAATGGATTGATTGAAAATGCATGTATCCCCATGTACATAATGGATACCACCATCAAGAGTTAATGTGTTTCTATATTTTCATCGATTAGACCCATATTGGATTAATATGTTACCTAAGTCATTTTATCTAAGGTAAAGTGATGAATTTCATCAATACCCTTATATTTTTATCCCCACTAGAGTTTCAGTCTCAGATAGTGTTATGTTTTCCCTTCATAGGGATGGAGTGTGAAATAATACCACCTGTAGTTATGTATTAAGAGTTTGTGGAATTAGTGTAACCTCATTGATCGATATTTTGATCAGGCATATAGAAATTCTTATTGTTCCTATTTTTGGAATCATTGATGTATGATCCCCAACATAGAGGGTTGATATAGACTAGGTATTTGGTGTCCCTCATCTATTCTGGACATTTTCCCCTATTTCATTATCATAGACTTATTAGATTAATGATCTGACATTGGGTAGTTACCAATGAGCTATGAATATACATCAAGAATCACAAATGATATAATAGTTAATGTAGTGAGATCTCCCAGAACAATTATTGTATTAAGAAGAATCATGAGGAAAGAATTTTCTAATGATTTCATGAGTTTTTGTTGGCTGTCATTTTTTTATGAACGTTATTCTATATTGCACATATATTTATATCTTATATCAGAATGAATGTACATAGTGCTTCATATTTAGATTTTTTGGGGTTCCATACAACGTAGTTTCATACTCACCCAATCATGGAATTTTCACGCATGTGTCATGACTTTGGTAGATGGCGACTCTTTAACAGTGTCATCGTAGGACAAAATGCAGGTGCATCGTAGCTGGATCAGGATAGATAGATGTTTTTTAAAGGGATATTAATGTTTATTTTTTCCCACCCATTTAAATGGTTGGAATTTTATACTTTTTGGCTGGGGTTGTGTATGACCTATTATCTCACATTAAATATTTGTACTATTATACTATATTATTGGATCTTATGTTTATGCATGAATTGGTTCATTCGTTTTATATTTTATAAATGTGTGGGATTGGAGATGTGTGTGTTTGTACCAATACATTAATATAATGCCTCAAAATTCTTTGATATGTCTACGCATCACAAGTTGCTCGACCATTGACGATTTGATTTTGTATTAAGGTAGACTTTTGTTTCTCTTCAGATGGTCGGGTGATAAAAAATTATTATTCTATGAGAATCATAACTTTATCAAGAAGAGACCATTGTCATCTACATTATCATATGTTTTCACATTATCCTCTAGGGGATCTGTGGTAGTATAAATATTGTATATTTGGTTATCATAGTAGAGATACAATAGTTTTATGAATACCTTGGTATTACCATCATTATCAATGATATAGTGAATATAATAGTCGATGATGTGGAAATCCTCATTGAACAGGTGGATGAGTTGGGAAAGTGGTTATTTTTAAAACACAAATTTTTTATTTTGTATAAAAAACATTCTTGGTATGAGCTATTAGCTATCTGAAATCTACCTATTTTTTTTTACATATTCAATTTGGTAGCTAAAAATCTATCATTACACATACATTGGTCCTTGATTTTGGGATATATGTACAGAGCCTCTAAAATTCCATGGCATAGAATACAAAACGTACTGTCTATAATTTTTTTTGTAATTTTCAAAAATATCAATTAAATTATTTGTAATATCACTCATTAATGGATTTTTTATAATTATATGTACTTATGAATAATTTCATCCAATAATTAGACATGTAGTATCCTAATAATGATTCTATTGATTTCATTTTGAGAAATTCTAATAATATGATGTCGACTTTTTTCACACCATGTTCAACTTTGAGCATGATAATTGAATGGAATGAGGGATGTTTATACATTATCATTTATGAAGGCAATGAATATAGTAATTTCATTTATGGGTTAGCTAGTTGATAATTATATGGACATTGAAGAATATATTGATGTATCTCCCAAATATCCTTATGAATATAACACATTGATGAGTTATCAAATTTTAATCCTAGTTTTAGCACAATTTCCCAAATAAATAAAGGGTGAAAACTAGATGGAATCTTCTGATATGAATGAGTTTCAAATTTAGATTTATGATATCTAGAATGTATACTTCATTCAGGCATGGGTATCAGTTTCAGGTGACACCATTTTTTTGAACAATTTCAAAGGTAGTATACGATTATGAATAAATTATCAACACTTGATTATGGTCAAATTAATTATAAATATTACCCTTCTATGAACCGTCGACTTATAAAAATCATAAAAATGATAGTAAGCTTTATAAGGTTTACATGTGATCTAAAAATAATTAGATTAATATAAATGATGAAGAAATAATGAATATATAATTTTGATGTCCAAATAAAATATTTGAATTCATTGTAATTCCCTATGATATTAAAAAAATAGTCTTATTCATTATTGTTTGGAACTCCATCATGAATGTGTTAATATACATTTATTAGGTAGTAAAAAGGATAATTTTATTTTTGTACCTAACAATAGAATAAGATAATTTTGAGTATTTAAATTCGGGTTTTGAATTCCATTAACACCAAATTCTACTTTAGAAGTTTTTATTGTTTTAGTTTTAGCTATTAGGTTCTGGTGGTTGCAGTGGACGCCAATGGGTCAGGTTTTTTAATATTCTCATCGATGGATCGAAGATACATTTCGACACTGACAATCTGATCCTCAAAGAGGTCTGAGGATCTATCGAAAATTTTTAAGATAAAAAAAATGAAAACATACCCATTTCAAATATGAATTCATGGTTGACCGCAACTAGTCAATAGAGATCGTCGCTTGATGGATCCAAAGAATGAACCTTCAATATCATCCACACATTCATTAAAAATATATGGCAACATAGATCATCAAATTATGGGTGTTGTCATGGAGATTTGATGATGATTCGACATCCTGAAAATCAACGCATCATGATGACTACAATAATGAAGAGAGATCTTGATCCAAGCTTCTTGGAACTAGAGGTTACCTCTCAAGAAAGTGGCAGGAGAGATAGGCTATAGATTTCATTCCATTGATTGAATTAATAGTGAATTGACCACCATATGAGAGAACCTCCTCTAATTTTTAAAGTGGATTTGAGAAATACATGGTTGGGTTCCTCGAAACCCATTTATTTCAATTTCCACTAAATAATTATATAATACGAACTAAAAATTGTTAATATTATTTATTATTTTATCACATACTTATAATATATGTAAAATATATTAGGTGATAAATTTTGTACCATTTAACTCGAATCATTGTCCTGCTAAATATTAAATAAACCGTGAATGTTAAAATATTAATTTTTCAATTATTATTATATCATAGTTTCAAAACATGTGGATACATTTAATCAATTCAGTCCCAAATATTTATAACATTAATATTATAGATCATATTCAATTTTTTTTAGATCATAAACATGGACAACACATTGAGCATATGGTGGGGCCCACTATGCCAATATACATATTCAACTGAATATGGTGAATTCATGAATATGATATTTTTTCTGACCCTCTAGGCCCTTATCTCGACAATATGAATAAATACATAGACCAAGAGTGGAGTCAAAAAACCCATCATGGCCCCTAAAGAGATAAGCATAGTCATAAAAACAACTACCAACCTACGAACACTAACTTTGTAATATAGTCGCTTTATCAATAAGTACCTCATAATGAATGATGAACACATGTGTCCCCATCCTTTTCATGATTTATTATTTGTTGAACTTACCAGATGGATTTAGGTTTGTACGACATTGGACAATGGCTTGTGATGGTAGAAACATCTTGATCAATCTCGCCTGAGATATACATCTTCCTCAACATGGAAGCGACAAATACTTTCTTGACCATACAACCAATTTCATACCATGAACGATGCGCCCAACACAAGATACATTGTCACAATTTCAATTCCATGGTTTTCTCCTTATATCAAAGTATGCAATCAAATGGTATACATAGTTAATGATCTCATGATAGAAGACCAATATACATGTTCATTGATTAGAACAACCAATGACACCCAAAACGTGTGGTGTTCCAATTAGTGGGTCTTTCCTCATGATCACACTTCTAGAGATCACCAAGTGTGAACATAATGTGAAGATGTATCAATGATTATGATCCCCTAGAACTTGATATAAAAACATCTATTGTGTCTAGTCAGTAATATGTATCTATACTATAGAACATATATGTATTATTAATGTCATTGTATCTCGAGGTTCTCGTTGTAGCATGGGATTTGTTATAACCTCTCGACATGGAAATTAACCTTATGAAATTACAATTTTAATAGTATATGTGGTAATGTATTCACTATAATGGTAATAAGAAATCATGAATAACTAACTATAAACATTCTCTAGTAAAAAAAGTACATCATAGTCAGATCTAGTGAACCCACTATTTCAACACAATCACTTTCACTGGTGCCAACTGCTTTACTAAACTTGATAGCTACTCACATGATAAAAATCATTCTTATGCTGAGTAGTGTCTTTTACTGCTGGGTTGTCCAAGTTTCCACCACGTGGCACATATACTGTATGAAACCTCATCTCAATGTGTAAAACTTCTTTATATAAGGTAACCTCGAGTATATCACATTTTTCCATTCTCAAAACATGACAACTTGGCTCGTAAGAATATCAATTTTTACATTATGTTAATTGTTTTTTCGCTAGGTGAGATTCCATGAACTGAAAAAAAACTGTTGCATTTATCTACTATGTAGCTTCCTTAGATGATACAACATCCTCGATATTTGTAGTTATGTCCACCATAAGGATTTTTGAGAAGGACTCGGTCATCCCCTTTTCCTAACACTAATTCTAGATTAAATTGATATAAGGATTACTACTTTCTGATCCACAAAAGCTAATATAACTTCTTCTCTATATACCAAGTACATATCACGTGTACTTTTGGATGTATATAATGATAGTTCAAACTACATCACTTGCAATTCCCCTAAATATAATTGATATCTACGTAATATAATGTATATCATGGTAGTATCAATTATTCTACATATTATTGAATATATGATTGAACTCTCACAGACGAATATAGAACTCAATTCACAACATTAATCTCTTTCCATGTTTGGAACATGTTAACCTATAGAGATTAATCCTTATGACATTGACAATAATTTTGAACTTAAATTGATCCAACATGTATATTTCAATACAATTTCACTGTATGAACGATTTACTAGGTCTACGAAACCATTTGATCATCCTTAGTAGATCATGTTTCTTAGAACACATATTTCTATATTATTTCAATCATTGAGGAACTACTTTTATTTTTGTCTTTCCTAAATGTAATAAAAAGATCTATTTTTCATATGTTGACATAAATATTTCACTTAGAAACATTTTCACTACCACTAACCTTTGGTAGAAACATGGAAGTGATTCATTTAAAATGAATTCTATATGGTTATGGTTCATACATTATTCTAGAACATGATTTCAGTATGATTAAACCTTCATTGTCCATTGATTGTTTCATTATCCCATTCGGTTTGTGTTGAATAGAAACCTTCCATGAATGTTGATTACGAAAACGAATGACCAATTTGATAATATTAGTGGTTAAATATGACTAGTAAAATTATAATGGATTTAGGTGTAATGACTTGGTATATCGAATTGAGAGTAATTTATACCAATCATGTTCCATCGATGTATTATTTCATTTGAATAGCAACATTATTATTCAATTTATATGCCCCTTTTCAATTTGAAACATGGAATCCATTATTGAATTATAAATTTGTCAACCTTAACTTATTTCCATATAATAATTACATGTAGGATTTATTATTCGTAATGAATAATATATCACTACATGCAGTGAATATAAATCCATAACCATGGTTTAATCCTTCATACACAGGATGTGTCACAGGAACATTCCTACTCCACATGTACTTGTGTAACCTATTCCTATGAAAAATATGTTTGCATCTTGAGCATTAACTAATTCCAAATCAATTCACCTCCCACTATCTCTAATAGAGATGTGTACCCTAATATAGAATTGTTGACTAATACATGACAACATATTTTTTATCTTAGGGATTTATTTAATATCCTAAGAAACGGTTTGGATTATTACATTGATGCACCATGTGTTTAGCTTGATGCATGTTTGTCTAAATATTAACAAACTCCTTTTATACTAACCCATGAACTATGACATAATGGATTTTCATCCTACCATGACTCGCATGATATCCATTTTTCATTTGAGTTGGAATTTTTGTTATGGTATTACATAGATATTTGTAATGTACATTTTTTAAATATGATGGTTGTTTTTGCGAGTTACAACATTGATACAACTAATATCATTACTATCATGTATAAAATGTGTAATAAAGAATTTCTCCACAGTACATATTGTTGATGAAGGTAAACATGTAAAATATTATCAATGATCCTCCTTATGAATATCAATACAGTGATGTTGTAACACCCCAATCTTCCATGGTACGTTTCCCTTTAAATAATATAGTAGCGTGTGTTGTAAGAAACTTCGATTTCTAACACACCACTACTAATCCAACTTTCCATTATGAATAGTAATACCCACTTTTTGACATTTTATAAATTTTATCTTTCAAAATGGAATTCTTTTGGATTCGGAATATTGAAATTATCCTAGGGGGAATTTTTGGTATTTTTCTGAAAACATTCAATTTTTGATGAATAGTGAAAAACACTGAGTTATTGGTTAAAATCAACTTTTTAGTTAATTATTTATTTATTTTATTCGAATTTATTTTATGTCAAAATAGATACATAATACCTATATAATTTCAATGTAATTAATTGGAGTTACTTTATAAAATTTTAGATATATAAAAATTTTATTGACATTTTCACCCTCTTTTACCCATCTCCTATGAGAATTTGACAACTCACATAAAACTTATTTTTAGAGATTTTGTGAGTAGAATTTCAAAAATTTGTGAGAAATGGTTAATATCAAGGATTAAAATTGGGTTCAATAAGATAAAAATAATATTTGGTGAATAGTAACATTTTACTTTTATTTACCACAGTAAAAAAGTAAATAGGGTAATTAAGGGTAAAAATGATATTATTATTACCCTAACACTTGTCTTAATTATATTGTCTAAGTATAATTCGACCAAAAAAAACCTTTGGAATTAAATATGAACCTCTTTGGTCCACTTGGATTAGATTAGGGCATTTATTATTATTTAATTCAAACAAGAGTTAAAAGAGTTAAAATCAATGTTTAATAACTAAAACATTTTTAATATAGGGTTATACATAAGATAAATTCAATTATAAATATTAATTATAAATGTAAAAATATTACCTACATAATGGTTTATTATTTATAATTTTTAGACATTATATAATGAAATTAATTTATGACACAATGATGGTGCAATAATTACATAATTAATGAAATATTAAAATAATTGATATTATAAATATAAAAATAAATGTAATTTGAGACTTTTTTATGAATTCAAATAATATTCTAGGTTAATATCACATATTATTATTGGTTATTTGAACTGTATTAAAATTAATAATAATGTTATGAATTTATCAAAAAAAATACCCAATAGTTTTAAAATTGACATAAAAGTGGTTTTTTAAATATTATATTATTAAATGATATTATATTCCTGAAAATCTAATATTCGTCCAACGAACTTATCTAATGATCGGTGTATCATTAATGGAACCCATGGGGGTATCTTAAAAGTATATAGTATGTTTATTAAATATATAATATAAAAATAGAATGAGTCATGGTAAATGTCAAACTATTTAACTAAGAGTAAAATCTAAAAGATAAGGTTACTATAGTGACCCAACCCTATCTAAAATCTATTGGTTGAGTGTTTTTAGACCCATACCCACCATTGAATTTTAATAATAAACTTTGGAGACATTAAAAACTGAATATAAATTTATTATAAAATAAATCATTATGTTTTTCCTAAAGAGCCCATCATCCCCCTTATAAATGGACACCACTTCTAACCAATTCTGCATACCATCAATGCCTTTTGGTCTGGCCAACCTCTACCCAAATACCCTTTAAACTATCCTAACTTTGTCCTAGATTCCTTCCCTTAGTCAGATAGCCATCCTATGGAGCTCTTTTGATCAAATCAAAAGGAAGAACCCGAAGAAGAGGTAATGTTTTCATCACGCTCTTTCATGTTCCTTTCTTCTTCAACTTCTTCATTATTTGTTATTTACATTGTAAAATAATAAATCTAGTATCTTATATATACTTTATGTTATTATAAATATGGTACAACAATATTCAGTATTCTATCCATCATTTTAATGACATGTCACCATACGTGCGTACGTACGACCTACCGTCTCCACGTTGTGGTGTAATTGTTATTCAATACATTATTATTTCGATGAGTATAATAATTATGTGTAATTCAGTTAAATAAAAAATATAACATGATAATGATTCTGAATATATGATATATCATCCAATTATTTATTAATTTAATATCAAAAGAATGATATTGTCTCTCGTGCGTATGTACGGATTACCGTCTCCACGAACACGATGAGATTCATTTCCCATCGTATCCATTCAAGAATAAATATTATTTGATAATTAAAAATAATTTTTACAGACGTTAAATCATTAGGGATATTAATAATATACATCCCATCCATAACAAATATGGCTCACATAATAAAGAATATAAAGAAAAACTAATCCGTTAACACCCGAAACAATGATAATATTAAGATATTATTAAAAAATCAATGTAAAAAAGATAATATATGATATCATATTAATTTATATGATTCTTGTATGTTTTTTGGAGTGGATACTCAAGAGGGGGGTTAATTGAGTTCCAATTTTAAATTTCTGTTAAAAACTTTTAGGATAAAAATCCCCCAAATTAAAAAGACCCTGTTAATTAGGGCAGTAGATATATAAGTGACTTATTGTTAAAAAGGTATCTCAAAGGTTCATTACTCCTGAGTAGAGTTAGTATGAGAACAAATTCCACTTTTGAATTAAGTTTACTAAACAACTCAGATATACACACTAACCAGAACTAAGTATTAGAGTTAATGTAAAAAAATATATATGTTTTTAGCTAATATAATCACAGCGGATAAGAATAATACAGACTAATAAAAGGGGAACACAACAATTTAAACAAGAGGTTGAGTCTTAAGACAAGTCCTAGTCCTCTCCACTTGGTGATAACCTACCACCAAGAATTTATATTAAACAGTGATACACAACTTGTATCGGTCTTTACAACAGTTTTCAAAAACTATCCAGGTTTTGAAACCTCTACCACAGTTCTACGTGGGAAAATAAACATTCAAGCAACACATGAATTCTTCCACAGATATACGTGGGAAACAAATGTAAAGATAGTTTGGTATGGGGATTTTCAGTACCCCTTAGTTCAAGCACTAAAGTCAGTGTGTGTAACACATACACACTACTCACAAATGTATATTATATAAACACAGTAGAGCTAAAGATAGTAGGGATGAGTTTAGAATGCTCTAATGCATTGGCAGATCAACTCTGGAATCGTTGGAATGAATGAGATGATGTTTTGGTCCTTCTCTGCAAGTTGACAACAAAATAGAGTGTCGCAACTTTCAGGTTCTGACTTCCAGTTGTAGATATGATCAGCTTTATGGATTTAAAAACGCTTTGCAGCACACCACTATTGCTTGTAGAAGGTTCTTTCAATAGATCTTCGTGAGGATATATGTTCTTCTGAATGAGTTCTTGAGTGTTCTCTACTTCTTTCTAGTTTTTTCAGGTTCTCTTTTTGTGTATCTTCTATATCTTTAACATATACTCTTGTTTTTGTGTTTTCTTTTTCAGTAGGGGCCGACAAGAGAAATGTTTGAACATCCTGTGGTCTTCCACATACATCGTACTATCTCCTGATATCCCTGCAAATAACATTAAATAATGTCAGGTGAAATAATTTGTCCAGACATGACCAATATATTAGTATTAATAAAATTGGTAAAGAAAAGAATAGAATATCATTAGACTGGTAGATTATGCATGTCACACGGTAGACTTCAACTGTGGTCTTTCCAACTGTGGACTTCAACGGTGGACTATTCAACTATGAAATTCATCGGTAGTCTCTTTGATTGTAGGCTTGTAATGGTGGACTTTGTGCTTAGTGGATGTCTTGTAATGGTAGCTGTTAACTCTATGTGACAGTATATCCTTATCAATGAACTCAATTAGCAGGCTCAACAGTAGACCATTAACAGTAAGCTTCTAATTGGTAGTTCGGTAACATCAGAATACTTCAACATTAACCTTTCCAAGTGCAGACGTGAATAGTTATGTTCTCAACAGATGTCTGGAGAAAGAGTCTGACAATGAACTTCTAATAGAAGCCTGATCACAACAATGATCATGTGACAGTAACTCTTTGTCTGTGAGCTTTGATAAGCAGATCATCGGTAGACTTGTGACAGTAACCTTGTATCAGTAGCTTCCAATAGTGACAATAAATCTTCAATGGTGATCTTCTAGAATTAGTGACATAGAGTGACAGTGAGCTATAATGGTGATTCTAAACTGAAGGCTCTCACCAGTAGCCTTTAAAAGTGAACATATATTTAGATAAGTATAAACTGTAAGCTGATGCAGCAAAGTCATGAGACTTAAGAGTATACATTGTTCAGGATATGATAATTATTAATTTAGATTAAAAAGAATTTTAACTGACTTAATATATCATGATAAATATTTAAACATGATTTGGGATTATCAAAATGGGTGATTCCAACATACTCCACCTTTTTGGTAATAAAAAATTAAGCCTGTGTGTATTAAAGATAAGTATCAAAGATTAGTAAGAGTGTAAAACCAGAAAAATATTAGTACATGGTATCAGAGAAAAAGGTAGATAAGATTCAACATAGTATCATAGTAGCATAGTAAAACATTTCTCCCCAAACATATGATTAGTCTAGAATTAGCAGAATATATCTCAAATTAGCAGTATTTCTAAAATTAGCACAATATTTCTCCCCCTTTGTGATTAGAAAAAAGAAAGACAAATGAGAGAAAATAGAATCCATTTATTAATAAACAGTTGAGTACATGACCCAAAAAGAATACATAGTCCCTATCAAAAGACATAAATAGACTTAATCCACATCAGTCTCAGGCAAGGGATCTTTCGCTTTGGAGGAAGAAAAGGGAGGATGAGCTGGTGGATCAACAGGCTTAGGAATGGCTGCAGGAATGACTGGAGGGGCATCAACATAAGCTCTTGTGGGTCTGTAATGGATATCTCATGGAGTTATTAGTAGAGTAAGGATTCTGATAGCTTCAAAAGCAGACATCATAGAAGAACCATTGTGTTGATATGTAGGTAAGGCATGAGGGATGATGATAGTGGTGCAGTCCACATGGAGAATGGGTAGAAGAAGGTTTCTAAAAACCATAATAATGCTTCCTCCTCATTCCGTAGCAGATAAGAAATCATCTTTATTATCCAAAAACTTATCCAATGCTTGGGTCAATTCTCTCATCATGTTGTCCTGCTCCTTGAATGTGTGAGTCATTGGAGGTAACTTCATAATCCAAATCAAGATCTTGAAGTAGTTTGTCATTTGATGCTTGGTATAGAACTTCTAAAAGTAATAATATACCTTCTTCTTAATGTACTCTTGAGAAGTAGTAGCTGCCCTCTGGTGTCCATGAACAAAACTGCTGACTTCCCTAGTGGTAGAATGTACTTGAGAATTAGTGGTACCACTGGTACTGTTCTGATCAAGTTCTTCCTGGATCACAGTTCTTATCTAGTCAATGGTCACAGAGGAGCTAGATGAGGGAAGGGGTTTGTTCGAGAAATCCATTGTCTCTTTGAAATACTGAGTCAAGTTACCAATCACCTTCTGAACAAGTGCATATTTACTGTTCATATTATCTTTGAATAATTTCATAAAAGCCTCAAAAAATTCCACAAACTACTTGACTACTTCTTCGATATAATGAATATCAACATTCACTTGGTTTTGAGAACCGCTCATGGCAGTCAATAAAGCAACTGATTGTCTCAGAGAAACCACAGCTCCTGTCTATTTCTCAATTTGAGTATGGCATACTTTAACATCATCCATAATTTCTTTCACTGGACTAGACACAACACATCCCAAAGACAGCTCCAGGGAATACTCCACAATCCTCAGTTCTTCAACCAAGCTTTTCTTCAAATCTTCCACTGATTCTCTCACTATCTCTTCCATTTTATCCTTTAAGGACTCATGGTCCTCCTTGGTTGCCAAATTGTCAACCAAAACAGGTAGGATAACAGAATCCCTTTGTGACTGGTCTTCCTCATCAGAATATCCATAATGATCCCAAGTACCATGTATCCTAGATCTGATGACCAAAATTCGATGTCATACAACACAGAAACTAAACCAAGATGCCCCAATCAATTAGAGCTCTCTCCTGAGGAAGCTCTTCTATCTATTCTTCTCTAGGTAACTCCACAACCTCCTCTTCAATTCCAGCAGATTCAACAGCCACTTGCTCTGTTAGTTCAACAGTAGGGTGAGTCTTATCCATCTCTGAGTCATTAATGTCTCCCATATCAATGGCAGTAAATTGCATTCATGATTCCTAATCAGTCACTATATTGTCTTTGATATCTATCAGAGGGCTCATACTAAGCTCTTCTTCATCATTGTTCTCATCATCAGCTTCAGAAACAACCTCTTTTCCTTAATACTTTTCACAAGATTCCTCTACCTCATCCTCTTCAGGGGTGTCCCTGAAAATATTATGATATGCATTTTCTTCTTCTTCAGTGGTCTCAGTGTCACTGTCCATCAGAACTATCTCTCTTCTTGGCAGTTCTATTGGAGGGCAGGATGCTCCGAATGCTACTATCCTTACACGAATTTGAGGCAAATCAAGATCACTCGCATCATCATTGAAGGTGTTCTCTCTTTCAAGGTCTATACCTCCTTCAGCCTCCTCCTCATCTGTATAATCCGGTTCTATCTCATCAGGATTCAGACCTAGATCTCTCTGGTCTTTTGGGCTAGATGGGTGAGTAGTAGGGTCAAACTTTTCATACACCTTTCCTTCATCATTCACCCATGCCTTCTCCTAGGGATTCCAGATATTTTTCATGAACTTGAAAATCAAGTTAGATATAAAGACACTGTTCATGGCCACTATCATTTCTTCATGACTTCTAGACACAACCTTTACCTTTAGAAAAACTGAAATAAGCTTGGCACGGAATAGGGCATTGGATTTTGAGCTTGTCTTAGTCATATCCACCAATTTTTCCATCAGTAACCTAAATTGGAAAATTTTCATTCCATTATTTAGTAAGTACATCAGGAATATGTCCTGGACTTCAGTACTGCGAAATCTCCTCTCCTGAGACTTATTACATGCTGAATAAATTTGAATAAAATCATGTCTTCTCCATTCTTTTAAGCTGCAATGATCCCCCTTGATTTTCCATCTCCTGTTAGTTCTTCCAGAGCTTTTTCATATTCAAAAATAGAACTGTCTGGAAGAGCCACTCCAGAGTAGTAATCATATATTCCTTCATGAGGAACTATCAATCAGGCAGCCCACATAGAAGACGTGAAACAGACTTCATTTCCATTGACTCTATATATTAACTTATGCACATCATCTTCCGCTTTGATCTTCAGATATTCATAGAACTCGTTCATAAGCTTCGGGTAGTACGGTCCATTATTATTGTCAAAAAATTTGGTCCATCCTTGGGCATCTAGTACGTCCAGTACTAATGACTTGTTAGTCAGAAGACATTCTTCACTTAACTCCTTCTCAGCAATGATTTTTCTCTTGGTCAGATGCGGGTTAACAGGTCCCGTCGGAGTAATACTGGTTCCACTAGATTCGTCTAGAGACATCTATGGTCCTGTTGCATCCTCATTGACAGTTGAGGGCCGCTTTGTTCTAGCCATAGATATTGAGAGAGGTTCGAGACCTCAGTTGAAGGGTTAGGGTTTAGGAATCTAGAGATCGAGGTTCATGACTATGAAAGGAAGGTGGATTGAGATATTATAGTTGCCTCCGGATTTATCATTTAGGGATAAAATAATAAAATAATAAATAAAAACGGTTTGAATTCTCGCAAAAATAAAACAAACAACGAGGTATCCAACAGTGAGATATACTAGTGAGGTACACCGGTGATGTGCAACGGTGAGGTATGACAGTAAGGTCCAACTGTGAGGTCTAACTGTGAGGTTTCACTGTGAGCTCTAACTGTGAGGTTCGACTATGAGGTCTAACTGTGAAGTTCAACTATGACGTCTTACTATGAGGGTTCACTATGATGAGATTAATCATACCTATCTCTTGTTTGATGTAGTTTAACCTCTCAGAATTCATATTCTTTGTGAATATATCAGCCAATTGATGTTCAATTCCAATGAATTCAATAGTGATATCACCCTTTTGATAATGATCCCGCAAAAAGTGATTTCTCACATCAATATTCTTTGTCCTAGAATGAGATACATGATTTTTTGAAATTTTAATAGCACTTGTATTGTCACACTTTATATAGACATGTTTGAACTGATATCCATAGTCTAGTAAATTGTGTTTTATCCACAGAATTTGAGAACAACAAATACTAGCAACTATGTACTCAGCTTCGGTAGTAGACAATGCAACAGAATTCTGCTTCTTAATACACCAAGATACTAGTGACTTGCCTAAAATGTGACATGTCCCAGAAGAGATTTTTCAATCTAACTTGCAACCGGAAAAATCAGCATCATAATAACACAACAAGTCAAACATTTTCCCTTTTGGGTAAAATAATCCTATGTTAGGAGTATGATTGATATATTTAATAATTCTTTTTACAGTATTGAAATGAGATTATTTTGGATTGGCTTGAATGTGAGCACACATGAAAACACTAAACATGATGTCAGGTCTACTAGATGTAAGATATAGTAGACTCCCTATCATACCTATGTAGTTGGTTAGATCCACTGGTTCTCTAGCTTCATCAGCATCCAACTTACAAGTTGTACTCATAGGAGTGTCACTACCTTTACTACCATCCAAAGAAAAACGTTTTAAAATATCCTTAATGTATTTACTTTGATTCAAAATAATTCCATTTTTATTTTGAATGATCTGATATCCAAGGAAAATTTTGAGTTCCCCCATTAGACTCATTTAAAACTCATTTTGCATCATTTTTTAAAAATCAACATATAATGAATTTTAAGAAGCTCCAAAAAAAATATCATCCACATAAATTTTTACTATCAACACATCTTTAGAAATCCATTTAATGAAAAGAGTATGATCAACTATCCCTTTGGAAAAACCACTTGAAAACTGAAAAGAGCTGAGCCTATCATACCATGCTCTTGGAGATTGTTTTAAGCCATATAAAGCATTAGATAGTTTAAAAACATGATTAAAAAAATAGGGATTTGTAAAACTAGGAGGTTGTTCAATAAATACATCCTCAACTATATAACCATTTAGAAAATCACTTTTGACATCCATTTGATAAAGTTTTAAATTCAGATGAGCTGAATAGGCAAGTAGTTTCCTAATAGCTTCTAATCTAGCTACAGGTTCAAAGGTCTCCTCATAGTCTATTCCTTCCTCTTGACTATATCCTTGTGCAACTAACCAGACCTTACTTATAACTATATTCCCAAACTCATCTACTTTGTTCCTAAACACCCATTTAGTGACTATAGTCAAGGTGCCCTTGGGTATTTACACTAATTCCAAAACATTGTTCCTTTCAAACAGATTTAGTTCTTCATGAATAGTTATTACCCAAAATTCATCATTTATAGCATCATTAATATTTATGGGTTCAAGCTATGAAATAAAAGCTTGATGTTCAACCTGTTTTCTTAGAGAAGCTCTAGTTTGTGTTCCTCTATTAAAATTGCATACAACATCATCTAGAGGATGATTCTTAAGAGTCCTAGTACATCTAGGAAGGGTTGAAATAGATTCTTCATTGTTGTCTGTTGGTTCAGAATCGGTTATTAGAATATTCTAGAAAATTTCCAGAACTGGATACTTTTACAGGGGATTCACTATTTTTATCATTAAAGTTCAAATTTGAAAAATTTTCCTCAATATTTTGAAGAGAGGTTTTAGGCTCATGCAGATTAGTCTAATTGAATTTTATGTGAATTGATTCTTCCACAAATTTGGTTTTCTTATTGGATACTCCATAGGCTTTACATGAAATGGAATAACCAAGAAAAATTCCTTCATCACATTTGGGAGCAATTTTGTCAAGATTATCTTTAGTATTAAGAGTAAGGACTTTGCAACCAAATACTCTAAAATAATTAACCTTAGGCTTCCTAATATTCCAAAGTTCATAAGTGGTCCATTTTAGAATAGGTCTAATTAAAACACTATTGATAACATAACAAGTAGTATTTACAGCTTCAGCCCAAAAATAAATAGGTAAGTCATACTCATTAAGAATAGTCCTAGAAATTTCTTGAAGGGTCCTATTTCTTCTTTCTAAAACACCATTTTGTTTAAGGGTCCTAGGGGACGAAAATTTGTGACTATAGGCATTGTGTGAGGAGTAATATTCAAACTCATGATTCTCAATCTCGCAGCAACGATGACTTATTAGGGTCTTAATTTTAAGTCCACTAAGGTTTTGTACAGACTTGGAATATTTGACAAAATAGGAAAAAGATTCACGTTTGTGAGCTAGAAAGTATACCCAAGTATACCTAGAAAAGTCAACTAAAAGAACATAAACATAGTTCTACCCATTTAGACTTGAAACTCTTGATGGTCCAAAAATATATATGTGAAGAAACTCAAGCGGTTGAGAAGTTCAAACTTCTTTATTGGAGTGAATGAAATTTGTGTTGTTTTCCCTTTTGATAGGGATTACACACATTATCATTAGGGAATTCCAATTTAGGTAGGACTCTAACAAAACATTTTTTAGATAGCTTCCGAAGTGAGTGAACATTATAGTGTCCGGATCTTTTATTCCACAACCAAGACTCTTTATGAAAAGCATTTGAGTAGGAAACATTTTATTGGCTATGGAGTTTAAATCAACAGCATATACATTCTCATTTCTATATGTAGTGAAAACTAAATCATTTATTGAATTAAAAACATTGCTTGAATCATTCTAAAATTTAACATTAAAGCTATTATCACATAACTGAGATATGCTATGTAAATTATATTTTAATCCATAATCAAAAAGTACTTTAGAAATTAATATTGTATCAGCGTTACCAATCTGGCACAAGCCGATGATTTTTCCTGTTGCATTGTCACCAAAGGTGACATTTCCACCATAAACATTAAGTAG
Organism: Viscum album; assembly: GCA_963277665.1. Lineage (NCBI taxonomy): Eukaryota > Viridiplantae > Streptophyta > Magnoliopsida > Santalales > Viscaceae > Viscum > Viscum album. Next base: position 1,613,640,705 of record OY728137.1, on the reverse strand, counting down.
ACTCATGAAGCAAGAATAATATCCTATCATATGTCTTGAACATCCACTGTCCAAGTACCATAAGGTGTTACAGGAACTCTTTAAGCAACTTCCCTGCAAAAAAGATTAAACATAGGATAATTTTGGTACCCAGATCTTCTTGGGTCTAGAAAGGTTAGCCAATAAAACATTCGGAACCTATATTTTTTTTATAGGTTTTCTTAAAAAAAAAAAAATATTTTGAGACAAAAATACTTTGTTCGGTCCTTTAGAAAAAGTTTTCTCAAATGATTATATAGAATTTTCAATGAAAGGTCCAGATTTTGGAAGAAATTTGGTTTTGCTAATTTTCCTCTATCCAGACTGATATCCAAGACTAGTTGTATATTTTGGTGCAATATGTTTTCCTAGAAAATTTGTCAAGGTATCCCTACCAGCATTGAACTTCTCAATATCCTTTCTTAATTGTTCATTAGAAATTTTTTTCTGAGTTTTCTTATTCAACAATTGAGAATTCTTTTCTTTTTTTAATACTTAGATCTGTTTTAATATTTCTAGTCATGGAATACTGTTTATTTAAAGATTTATATTTGTCATTTCGTTCATTTCAGGTGTCTTCCAGTATATTGCAATATTCAAATAGTTCGTCCTTATACATATCTTTATGATTATCTGAATCATTGTTATTTTTAGAGTATTAATCATTTAGAATAGGGGAAACAAGTACCTTGGATATGTTAGTCATAAAGAACATGTTGGCATGATTATTTTCAGAATCAGTGGATTCTGATTCACTTGTACTGTCTTCTGAAGCACTGCAGGTTTCTTTCATGGAATTATTATACTTATTATCCTTGTAATCATATTTTTTTTTTAATTTTAACTTCGGGCAGTCAGCCTTGATGTGTCATTTCCTCTTGAATTCATAGAAGACTATATCATCTTCCTTATCAGATTTCTTCCAATCCTTCTTCCACTTACCTTGTTGATCATACTTACCCTTGTAGTTTGATTTTCTGAAAAACTTATTCTTCCTATAGAACTTCTTAAATCTCCAGTCTATTTGATCCATTTCTTAATCACTGTTTGAATCGGAATTTTCACTAGCTGAAATTTCAATAGGTACATGTATTTTCTCCTTGTCTTTTCTCTTTGATGTAGTAGACTTTAATGCCACATATTTTCTCTTGGGTTCATCATCATATACTTTTATCACCTTCAGTTCCTATTCATACATCATTAGTTTACCAATAAACTCCTTAATAGGTTTCTTGATGATGTCACATGACTCTCTGATAGACATAGAAGTGCCTCTCCATCTGTCAGGAAAAAATCTCAATATTCTCATGATCTGCTCCTTTTCTGGAACAGCTTTTCCCAGTGAACTCATGATGTTTACAATATCATTAATCCTAAGATATATATCAGAAATAGGTTCATCAGGCCTCATCTTAAAATTATCATATTTAATAGTATAAGTATTCAATATCATTTCCCTGACATTGGTTGTTCCTCAATGAGAAACAGACAAGGTGTCCCAGATTTCATGAACTTTTTTACATGTAGAAATTCAGTTAAAGTCCTCATCTCCTAAAGAGCAGTAAAGGGAATTTATAGCTTTACAGTTATTGTTTTAGTCAGATTTTGTCGCATCATCCTAGGTAGATCTTGCAGTTTTGGGGATCTCATATTCTGATTCTATAGCAGACCAAATATCAAAACCAATACATTCCAAATAAATTTTTATTTTGATTTTCAATTGAGCATAATTCAGACCATTAATGAAAGGTGTCCTGTTAGTAGCATCTCCTTCTAGTCTATTGACCATAACTAGATTTTATAAAATATATTAAAGAGAGAAAATTTAGAACTAACAGAAATTTATGATCATTAAAATAAAACCAAATTCACAGTTTGAAAAATAGATGGTTTGAAAACCACTTTATAAATAACAATGTAACCTATGATACCAAATGTTGGTCGGAGTGGATACTCAAGAGGGAGGGGGGTGAATTGTGTTCCAATTTTAAATTTTTATTAAAAACATTTAGTATTAAAATCCCCCAAATTAAAACGTCCTAGTTAATTAAGGCAATAGAGATATAAGTAACATATTGTTCAACAGGTTTCTCAAAGGGTGATTACTCCTTAGTAGAGTTTGTCTAAGAACAAATTCTACTTTTGAAACAAGTTTACTAAACAACTCAGATATACACACTAACCAGAACTAACTATCAGAGTGAATGCAAAATAGATTTATGTTTTTGTTAATATAAGAACAGTAGATATGAATAAAACAATGTAATGAAAGGGCTAAACAACATTTTAAACATGATTTTATTTCTTAAGACAAGACCTAGTCCTCTCCACTTGGTGATCACCTGCCACCATGAAATTCTATTAAATAGTGATACACAGCCTGTATTGGGGTTTACAACAGTTTTCACAATCTGTCCAGGTTTTTCAACCTCTACCACAGTTCTAATTTGGAAAATAAAAATTCAAGCCACACAAGGCTTCTTCCATAGTTATACGTGGGAAACAAATGTAAAGATAGTTTGTTATGGGGATTTTCAGTATCACTTAGTTCAAGCACAAAAGTATGTTTTTGTAACACATACACACTGCTCACAAATGAATAGTATTTAAACATAGTAGAGCTAAATATAGTAAGGATGAGTTTAGAATGCTCTGATGTGTTGGAAGATCGGCGTGGGACACGTTGGAATGAATGATATTAAGTTTTGGTCCTTCTCTGCAAGTTGACTCCAAAACAGAGTGTCGCAACATTCAAGTTCTGACTTCCAGATGTAGAGATGAACAACTTATTGGATTTAAAAACTCTTTGTAGCACACCACTACAGCTTGTATAAGGTTCCTTCAATAGATCTTTGTGAGGCTCTATGCTATTCTGAATGAGTTCTTGAGTGTTCTCAGCTTCTTTCTAGTATATTCGGGTCCTCTTTTTGTGTCTCTTCTATATCGTTAATATAGTCTCTTGTTTTTGTGTTTTGTTGTTTAGTAGGGTCCAAGAAGAGAAATGTTTCAACAACATGTGTTCTTCCTCGTACATCATACTATCTCCTGATATCCCTACAAATAACATTAAATAATGTTAGGTTCATTAATTTTTTCAGACATGATCGTTATAGTAGTATTAATAAAATTGGTAAAGAAATGAATAGAATATCATTAGACTGGATGTAGATGCATGTCACATGGTAGGCTTCAGCTGTGGTCTTTCCAACTGTTGACTTCATCGGTGGAATATTCAACTATGAACTTCATCGGTAGGCTCTTTGATTGTAGGCTTGTAATGGTGGTCTTTGTGCTTAGTGGATGTCTTGTAATGGTAGCTATTTAATCTATGTAACAGTAGCTCCTTATTAGTAAACTCCATCAGTAGGATCAACAGTAGACCTTTAACAGTAAGCTTCTTATTGGTAGTTCTCTAACATTAGACTACTTCAACAATAACCATTCCAATTGCAGACTTGAACAGTGATGTTCTAAACAGAATACTGGAGAAGGAGTCTGACAGTGAACTTCTAACTGAAGCCTTGCCACAGCAATGACCTTGTGACAGTAACTCATTGTCTGTGAGCATTGATAAGCAGATCATCGGTAGACTTGTGACAGTAACCTTGTATCGGTAGCTTCCAACAATGAATATAAATATTCAATGGTGATCTTCTAGCATCAGTGACATGGAGTGACAGTGAGATATAACAGTGATTTTGAACAGAACGCTCTTACCAATAGCCTTAAATAGTGAACTTATATTTATATAATTATAAACTGTATGCTGATGCAGCAAAGTCATGAGACATAAGAGTATACATTGTTCAGGATAGGATAATTATAAATTTATATTACAAAGATTAGTAACTGAATTAATATATCATGATCAATATTTAAACATGATTTGGGATTATCAAAAAAGGCAAGTCCAACATTTTATAACTTGATATCAATTATTTCACCATTATACAAGATGTTAAACTACCCTCAACCAAGGAAATGTACCAAGTAAGAGTTTATTTCAAAATCTCTTCATTATCCGAGGTTGTTTATACGTAATTATCTACTGGGACCTATTTATCATCCACATCCATGTTTCTTAAAAATGTATTTCAAAACATTCTTACTATTTTACAGAATATGGGTTAAAGTCATTTATACCCTTTTTGACTTTTTATAAGATGTTTATAAAGGAATATATACCTAATTTTCCAATCAAGGTCCTTTTTAACCATTTTGACAGAATTAAGGTAAGAATGTCTTTTTTTAACTTATACTGTGGGTGCGGCTATTTTCCACCATTGTAATGTCTTCAAAGCTTCTCTTACAAGATTATAAGGATATTTTCAAAGTAAATGTTTTATTTTATAATTATGTGACTTTTAAATGATTTTCAAAAAAGAGATATTTCTCTCAAATAGTTTTGATTTTATCTATATCAACATCCTTTGATGATTTTTAAGAACATTTGAAGTTTATTTATTATGATACAATACATCTATATTGTATTGAATGTTTTGTGATATGTTTGACTATGGATGTGTTGTTTTTTATAATAGTCATGGTTTATGGAGAAAGTTTTGACATTTCGTACGATAGTTTTAATACGAATGTTTATGTATTGTTTAAACCTATTCATATTAGGAATGCATTGGACATAATAAGTGATGGTTGGAGCCCGATATAGCTATTTTATGCATTGGTAGGTCTCATGAGACAAACTAGTGTCTTGGAACGAGGCCTTGGCAAAATCTTATTTGTAGTCTTGGCACGGGGCCTTGGCTATGTGGTTATGATAGTCTGGCATTATGGATTCCATCATTTTGAATGTTGTTATTGATATTGCATGTGATTATTTGACTAGTAGAATATCCATTTTTATAAGTAAATGGAATTATTTCATTTTACTTTTTACATATTATGCTGGAGTTCATGTTTAGAAGGCTTTTGTTTTAGTTAGATATTTCCTTAAATATTTATGCTTATTTAGGAAAGATTCTTCTATATTGTTATCCTTACTAGGAATTTGAGCTCACCCCTGTGTATGTTTTATTTTTCCTAGGATGTGAAGAAATATTTTATAAATGACCTGCAGGGATAGTATAAGTGGATATGATTGTGGAGGCAAGATGTTGTTGTATTTTTCACATTATGATGTAATGTAAACTTTATGAATGTATCTAGTTATTCCAAGGATACTAAACTAATCGGTCTTTTGAGACATTATCCTTTGTGATCATGACAATGTTATTTAATAATGCACTAACTCTAGTTAACTGGGGTCAGGGCGTTACAATTATTATCCGAGGAATCTTAGTACAAAACTTGGAAGATAGATTTAGATAAACACTGATTAGAGCACAAAGACCTATGATGGACTTTGAGGATTAGTATGGAAGAACATCCAAGAATTTTGGTATTGTAGAGATTTTTTGATTTTTCGAGAAATAAATCCCTATCTGGATACGAGCAGGTAGAGGAGGCACTAGCACAGATGTACCTAGGGGTAAAACTTGAAAACACCGCTTTGATCTAGATTCAAACGGGAACTGGTGCACGACAACAGGCCTTGTTGAACTCTTGGTTACGACCCTCCCGGGGGATATGTTTAGGATAATTCTAATTTTCATTACAGACCATTATGAACTGTTTATGAGTATATAATTCCTCAAAGAAAACATTTTTATGATTATGGATTATATCCATAAATTGTTCAATTTATGTTACGTTTTTTACAAGTTTCGAATTATGTATTTTGATTCATAAACTTATCTAGTTAATTCCATTGTTAAGAAATGGAACCTAGTGGACAGAATGGAAATTGTATCAATGAACACACTCAATATAGGGATTTAACTCATGCTCAAGATAATTATAGTGGAGCTGGTGATGCAACTGGTGCCGATCAGATAATCACTATACTGGGACAACTCACCAAGGTTATAAATATCAACCATACCCATATGGAGCACCCGAATCTGTAGCGTGGAGGGTCAATGTTGGATCTTTTAATGAGGAAACAACCACCAACATTCAATGGGAGTAAAAATCCATTAGTAGCGGAGAAATGGATAAATTCTATAGAGAAAATATTCCATGCCTTGGGGAGTAGCGAAAGGGAAAAAGTTATCATGGAAGTATACCGCCTCACTAGAGATGCTGACCAATGGTGGTCATTGATTCAAAACACAAAGGATGACGATGAAGTTTAAAATATAGAATGGAGGGGGTTCAAAGATATTTTATTAGAAAAATACTTTCATCGTGACCATCAAGCAGGTATGGAAAGAGAATTTCTAAGTCTGAGGCAAAAGGAGGATGCGAGTGTTGCAAAGTATAAGGCTATCTTTAAAAGGTTAGAAAGGTATGAACAAGATTATATATGTAACCCAAGAAGTAAGATAGATCATTTCATTAATGGGATAAAACCATTTCTCCATCGAGAATTGGTCTCACAATCCTTCTCGCTATACGAAATTATTTTCTCATGTGCCATCAAGACAGAAAAAGAATTATCTATGTCTTATGACATTAAAGCCTATCAATAGAAGAAGAGATCTGCTGACCACTCTAGAAATGGGAAAAAAGGATGAAGGAAAATTTTTATTATCCATCATGTAGTAAATGTGTGGAAGAACACCCCAGTTCTTGCTTGAAGGGAATGAGAGTCTGTTACATGTGTGGTGAAAAATACCACCATGCTCATGATTGCAAGGTAAAGAGAGTTAATGTTAACGTGGAATTCTATAATTAGAGATGAAATGGGGAATTATGCAAATGAATGTCTTATGCGTCCGTGGAACTTACCTCAGAAAAGGAAAAGGGATCAATTCCATTTTTATACTATCACTACTGCTGAGGTAGAAGCTCCGAAAGACATGGTGGAAGGTAATTTAATTGTTTCCTCGAGTTTAGAAAGTGCTTCATTTGATTCTAGATCATCTCATTGTTTCATATCATCCTAGTTTTCTACAAAAAATAGATATTTCCAATTTTATTTAACGAGGGAGTTGTCAGTTAAAACACTTAAGGGATGTATCATTGCATCAATGTTCTATGAATCAGTTCCCATTAGATCATATAAATGTTCTTTATCTTATGATCACATAGTCAAAACTATGATTGAATTTGATATAATACTTGGTATGGATTGGCTTTTAGACCATGATGTGAAGATTTATTGTAAGAGGAAAAAAATAAATTTTTTTATGATGATGATAAGGAACACCTTATCTATAGAGCATAATCGTCATCACCTAATTCTTATCTATATCTACCCCGAGTAGCTCAAATAAATTAAATTATTGGGGAGGAAGAGAATGAAATGTCTGTGGGTGAAGAAAGGAATGTTCAAATAAGAGATGTACCTATTATGAAATAATATGTAGATGTGTTTCTGTAAGATTTAACTAGACACCTCTAAATGAGAAATTGAGTTTTCCAATGATTTAATTCCTTGAACAAGGCCTATATCGAAGACCCCTTATAGAATTACCACTGTGGAAGTAGTTGAACTAAAGAAATAACTAGAGTAATTAAGTAATAAGGGATTTATTCTCCCTAGTGTTTCTCCACGGGGAGCCCCTATTCGTTTTGTTAAAAAGAAAGACGGATCTATGAGATTGTGCATTGACTACAGGGATATCAATTCTATAACAATAAAGAACATGTGTCCCCTACCTCGCATTGACGATTTATTTGATGAACTGCATGGAGCTCAATATTTTTTAAAGATTTATCGTGGATCTGGATATAATCAGTTGTGTGTAAAGAAGGATGACATTACGAAGAAAGTATTTCGAACCAGGTATGATCATTACGAGTTTACAGTAATACCATTTGGATTGACTAATGCTCCCTCGGTATTCATGGATTTAATTGACAGAGTTTATAAGGAATACCTTGATAAATTTATAGTGGTATTTTATTATGATATATTAGTATACTCTAAATGATACGAAGATCATGAAAATCACTTGCGCATTATCCTAAATACTCTGAGAAGATATGAATTATATGAGATGTTTAGAAAGTGTGAATTTTGGATTTAGGGGATTTCTTTTCATGGCCATATTGCCTCTAAGGATGAAATTTCCATTGATCCTTTTAAGACCAAGGCAATCCATGAATGTCCAGAACCAACGAGTATAACTAAGGTACGCTGTTTTATTGGTTTAGCTGGTTATTATCGGTGTTTCATCAAATATTTTTCCCGATTGGATAACCCATTAACAAAGCTCACATGTAAAGGGGTTAATTTTTTTTGGAAAAAATAGTGTGAAGAATGTTTCAAATAACCGAAGAGAAGATTAGTCAATGCTCTTATATTGACTCAACCATTGAGGAATGATGGTATTGTTATTTATAGTGATGTTTCAAAGAAAGGACTTGGTTGTGTCCTTATACAGAATGATAGGGTCATTGTGTATGCATCACGACAGCTAAAAATTCATTAAAAAAATGATCTTACTCATTATCTTGTGTTGGCTGCTGTAATTTTTTCTTTGAGGATTTGGAGACATTATCTCTATGGTGAAAAATGTGAGATTTATACTAATAAAAAGAGTTTGAAGTATATTAATTCAAAAAAAGAACCCAACCTGAGGCAAAGGAGATGGATTGAACTACTCATGGATTATTATTGCATGATACACTCCCACTCGGGGAAGGAAAATATGTTTACAGATGCTTTGAGTAGAAAAGATAATGGTTTTTTTAACAAGATCAGAGTTGATAGAGATCGTATTTTCATGGATCTAGTAAAGTTGGATATCAGAATAACCATGGACGGTGAAACATGAATACATTTTCAAATGGTTGCCAAACCATCATTACTTGAAAGGATAAATATTTCTCAGACTGATGATAAAGAATTCCAAAAAAATATTAAAGAGGTGACTGATGGGATATTGAATGACTTTTTTATTAAGATGGAATTTTGAAATTTGGGAAGAGACATTGTGTTCCTGATATACCTGATCTAAAAATGTAATTATTGGATGATGCTCATGGTTTCAATTTCTCTATACACCCTGTGAGCACCAAAATGTTTAGAGATTTGAAGGAACGTCTTTGGTGGGACAACATGAAGAGGGAGATTGCTTATTTTGTGTCAAGATGTATATTTTTTCAACAAGTGAAAGTCGGGAGGCAACAGCCTAGGGGAGTCATTCAACCTCTTCCCATACCTGAGTGGAAATGGGATAATATCATAATGGACTTTTTAAAGGGACTACCAAAGACTCCTAGAAGGAATGATGAAATATGGGTCATTATTGATCATTTTACCAAGTCAACACATTTTTTTTTCTATAAGGCAAGATTTACAAATCGAACTTCTAGCAAGACTATATATTAATGAAGTTGTGAGACTTCATGGAGTACCCATATCGATTGTCTCTGATCGTCATCCACGTTATAAAACAATATTTTAGAGAAGTCTTCAAAAATCCCCGCATACTAAACTTCATATGAGCACTGCCTATGACCCCCAAACAAATGGACAATCAGAATAGACTATTAAATCCTTAGAAGACATGTTGATATCATGATAACTTGACTTTCAGGGTTTGTAGGATCAATATTTACCTCTGGTATAATTTTCTTATAACAATAGCTTCCATTGTAGTATTATTATGGCACTATATAAAGTGTTATACAGAAAAAGATGTCGCACACCAACCTATTGGGATGAAGCTTGTGAAAGAAAACTCATCGACCCAGAACATGTGGATGAAACAATGGAAAATGTGATGGTAATCCAAAACCACATCAAAGCATCTCAATGTAGGCAGAAGAGTTATGCCGAAAACCGATGTAAGGATTTGTAATTTTAGGTAGGAGATCATTTTTTCTTGAATGTATTTTCATGGAAGGGAGTTATTCATTTCAGTAAGAAAGGTAAATTGATTCCCTAGTACATAGTAACTTTTGAAATTCTAGAACGAATTGGGGATGTAGATTACTATTTGGCAATGCTGCCAAATCTCTCCAAAGATCACGATTTGTTCAACACTTCACTATTGAGATAATACATGCCTGACCCAACGCATGTACTCACCTATGAGGAATTAGAACTGGAACCTGAGCGGCCTTATTGTGAAGAGCCTTTCAGGATTCTTGATACTAGAGAACAAGTGCTGAGAAATCGGATGACTCGTCTGGTAAAAGTTCTATGGAGAATCCATAAGATGGAAGAGGCAACATGGGAACTCGAGGAACTTATGATGAAGAACCACCCGAGTATTTTTATATATTAATATCCTAAAACATTAGAGGAATAAATTATATGAAGGAGGGGAGAATGTAACACCCCATCCTTCCATGGTACGTTTCCCTTTGAATAAAACAGTAGCGTGTGTGGTACACAACTTTGATTTCTAACACACCACAACCAATCAAACTAGCTGTTATGAATAGTAATGCCCACTTTTTGAAATTTTATAAATTTTATCTTACAAAATGGACTTCATTTTTGGAATTGGAAAATCGAAATTATCATTGGGTGAATTTTTGGTATTTATCTGAAAACCATCAATTTTTGATGAATAGTGAAAAACTCTGAGTTATTAGTTATAATCCACTTCTTTTCAAATACTTATTTATTTTATATAAATTTATTTTAGGTAAAAATATATAAATAATACCTATATATAATCAATGTAAATAATTGGAGTCAATTTATAATAATTTTAGACATATAAAAATGTTATTGAAATTTTCACTGTCTTTTACCCATCTCCTAGGAGAATTTTAAAATTCACATAAAACATAATTTTTCCACATCATTGAGTAGAATTTCGAAAAATCGAGATACATAGTTAATATCAAGGAGAAAAATGTGGTTCAAGAAGATAAAACTAATTTTTGGTGAATTGTATCTTTTTACTTTAATTTACCACGGTAAAAAGTAAATAGGGTAATTAATGGTAAAAATTATAATTTATTACCCTAACACTTGTCCTAATTCTATTGGATACATATAATTCGACCCAAACAACCTTAGGAATAAAATATGATCCCCTTTGGTCCACATGGATTAGATTAGTACATTTATTATTATTTAATTCAAATAAGTGCTAAAAGAGTTAAAATCGAAGTTTAATAACTAAAACATTTTTAATATCGGGATATACATTAGATAAAATAGATTATAAATATTTATTATAAATATAAAAATATTTAATACATAATGGAATTTTATTTATAATTATTAGAAATTAAATAATTTAATTTATGTATGCCACAATGATGATGAAGTAAATACAAAATTAATGAAATATTAAAATAATTTATATTATAAATTTCCATATAAATGTAATTTTGAGACTTTTTATGAATTACAATAATTTAATAGTTTAATATGACATATTATTATTTTATAGAGGACTTTTACTCGAAGTAAAAATTCTGTTATGAATTTATCAAAAACAAAATACCCTATAGTGTCAAAGTTGACATAAAAGTGTTTCTAAAACAAATATTATATTATTAATTGATATTATATTCCTAAAAATATAAGGTTTGTCCAAATGACTTTTATTATTATAGTTGTATCATTAATGGACCATTAGGGTGTCTCTTCGAAGTATATAATATTTTTATTAACTATATAATATAAAAATACAAAGAGACATGGTAAATGTCAAACTATTTAACTAAGAGTTAAATATAAATGATAAGGTTACTATTGTGACCAAGACTTGTCTAAAATATTTTGGTTGAGAGGTTCTTGACCCATCCCCACCTTATACATTTAGTAATCAACTTTGGAGCTATTGAAAACAGTATATGAATTTATTATAAAATAATACTTTATGTTTTTTCTAAAGAGCCCCTCCTCCCCCTTATAGAAGGACACCACTTCATAACCAATTATTCATACCTTCAAAGCATTTTGGATCAGATAAAATCTGCCCAATTTCCCTCTCAACTATCCTCCATTAATTCTAGAGGTCTTACTTTAGTCATAAATCCAACCTAAGGAGCCCTTTTGATCAAATCAAAAGGAAGAACCCGTAGAAGAGGTAATGTTTTCACCAACCTCTTTCAAGTTCTTTTCTTCATCAAATTCTTCTTTATTTGTAATTTCCATTATAAAATAATAACTCCCATATCTTATATATAAATTGATGTTATTATAAATATGGTAAAACCATATTATGTATTCTACCCATCTTTTTAATGAAATGTCACCATACGTGAGTACGTACGGCCTACCGTCTCCACATCGTGGTGGAATTGTTATTCAATACATTATTATTTGGATGGGTATAATAATGATGTGTAATAAATTTAAATAACAAATATATCATAATAATGATTATCTATATATGATATTCCATCCAATTATATATTATTTTAATATCAAAAGAATGATATTGTCGCACGTGCTTACGTACGGATTACCGTCCCCACGAACGCGATGAAATTCATTCCCCATCATATCAATTCAAGAATAAATTTTATTTGATGATTAAAAATAATTTTTAGAGACATGATATCATTGTAGATATGAATAATAAACATCCCATCATTAAAAAATATGGCTCACATAACAAAGAATATATAGATAAACGAATCCCTTAACACCCTGAACGATGATAATAATAAGATATTATTAACAAATCAATGTTAATAGATCATATATGAAATCATATTAATGTATATAATTCTTTTATAATTTAATAATAATTATTTAAACATTATACAAGAGTTTAACCTACCCTCAACCAAATAAAAGTACATGGTAAGGGTTTATTTCACCATCTCTTCATTATCCAAGGTTGTTTATACGTAATTATCTACTAGGACCTCTTTATCATCCACATCCATGTTCCTTAAAAATGTATTTCAAATCATCCTTAATATTTTAAATAATATGGGTTAATGTAATTTATAACCTTGTTTTACTTTTTATAATAAGTTTATGAAGGAATCTTTATGTCATTTTCCAAACTATGTCCTTTTTAACCTTTTCGACAGAATTATGGTAAGAATGTCTTTTATTAACACATACGAAGGGTGAGGCTATTTTCCACCATTGTAAAATCTTCGAAGCTTATCTTACAAGATTATAAGGATATTTTAAAAGTAAATGTTTTATTTTATAATTATGTGACTTTTAAATGATTTAAAAAAAGAAATATTTCTATCAAATATTTGGATTTCATCTGTGTCAACATCCTTTGATGGATTTTAAGCTAATTTGAAGTTGATTTATTATGATAAAAAACATCCATAATGTATTGAATGTTCCATGATATGTTTGACTATGGATGTGGTATTTTTTAAACCATTCATGGTTTATGGATAATTTATTGACATTTCGTATTCTAGTTTTAAAATGAATGTGTATGTTATATTTAAACCGGTTCATATAAGGAATGCATTGGACTTAATAAGTGATTGGTGTAGCCCATTATAGATCCTCGATGCATCAGTAGGTCTCATGATAAAAACTGGTGTCTTGGAATGAGGCCTTGATAAAATCTTATTTGTATTGTTGGAACGAGGCCTTGGATATGTGGATCTGATAGTCTGGCATTATGCATTCCATCATTATAAAAGTTGTTATTGAAATTTCATGTGATTATTCTACTAGTAGAATATCCATGTGAATAAATAAATGGAATTATTTCATTTTACTTCTTCCATATTATGCTAGAGTTCAAGTTTAAAAGGATTTTGTTTTAGTTACACATTGCCTTAAATATTTATGCTTATTTATGAAAGATTCCACAATATTGATATACTTATTGGGAATATGAGCTCACCCCTTTCTATGTTTTATTTTTAATAGGATGTGAAGTCTTTTTTTATGAATGACCTACAGGGATAGTATAAGGGCATATGAGTGCGGAGACAAGATGTTTTTGTAGTTTTTACTTTATGATGTAATATAAACTTTATGATTGTATCAAGTTATTCCAAGGCTACTAAACTAATCGGTCTTTAGAGACTTGATCTTTTGTGATCATGCCAATGTTATGTAATAATGCACTGACTCTGGGAAATTGGGGCAGGGGTGTTATATATATAGATAATGTAACATGCATTTTGGAAATACCCACGCTACATTATCATGATCGATGACTGCATAATCCAAATGTACATCGACATGTCGATCCAAACCAACTAATATCTTCTGACCATTCATATAATTCGCTATTTCTTAATAACATAAAGTAATCTTACGAAGTATCATTACCTCTAGATTTCATTGTAATATTTCACACTCTCTTGTTGAACTATCCTTGAAACATTGTGGCATACCTTTATTTATAATTGTTTCTTTGTTAGAACTATCGATGTTAAAAAACCAACAGTGTTTAGTTATTCTGAACCTAATTACCTTACTGGTTATATAATTGATTTCCACTTTTATTTTTAATGTAAAATGAAATATATTTCCACAACTGGGTAGGTCTTACATTTTATATTCATCGTGTACTTACAATGATTCATGTATATCATATCTATTAGTGATGTATGTTACCACAAACAACATTCATTACATAAAATTTGAATAATGTATCATTATGGCCACAAGTTAACATGAGATAAATGTTTTATTTATACTCACCAAATTGACCAATTTGAATAAATTTGTTGGCAATTAAATGTTTTGTGTTTCTCATCGCATACCATGGAATCACCCTTTCTCAACTATGTAGATAAGACACTTAAATCCTTGTAAGTATTCAATGATAATAGAGTTATTGACTTTAAATACATATACGTGAAAAGAATATTGCATTTTAAAAACCATGTGTTATTTAAGAAAACAATACTTTTATTTGTTGAATAAAAACATAAATATAATCATGTACTTGCTTCTAGTATTTCAATTTTTAGACATCCACAAATTTATATCATAATATGTGATGAAAATAACCTCTATTTAAGTAACCATCCACTTTTCTTTGAAGAAAATTATTAAGGGTCCTTTGGAATAACTTACCATAAGCCTTTTCACCTTGTCTTTTAATATATTCCCCATAAGAACAAAGGTTTTCCTACCGTTGTTATTCATAAAAAAAATGAATTTTACCTCAAATGTAATGAAGTGTTTACTCTATACCATTCGTTTGTATCCTTAAATAAATCTTTATTATTTGGGTGTAATACATATAAGAATGGGATGAAATGAATAATTGATAACTGTCTTTCACTTTAAACAATATGAGTTCAATAATCACATTCAAATCTTACTTCGATTTCTCCTTGAAAATTTTATAGAGAGGAGACTTCATGTAACATCATCTATATCATCTTGAGCAATCGCAAAAAACATTTGAAATTAATGATATCATAATTACAGGACCATCATATGCATGATTCATGATTCTCCTATAAGGATTTCATAAACTCAGTTCTTGTGGTTTCCTAATAAGTTGGGACACAAACACCCTAAATATCTGATATAGTAGTAATGTGTGAGAGCACATGTACTACACTTTGGAAATGTTTCTTTGTTTATACATTATCATTGTATTACATTTATTTTAGTTTAATAGTTTTGTTTCATGCCATTCCCAATAATTAATATTTAGCATTATTTACTGTTATGTGAATAATGAATGTGACATTAGTGATTAATATAATCATCAAATCTCTCCAAATAATTTTTTGAATTCTAGGAACCCACTATACTAGGATCAGAATACACTTGATTATTCTGGTGGCAAGGATCCATGTACATCGCTCATTAAAAACAAGAAATGACTACACCAATACTCAAAGGGTGTAAGGTAGTCTTTTGGATGGCCAGCTGCATTGACTCGCAGTTCCTTGATTTGTTCAGTGAAGTCCCAACATAAAAAATCATTTACTGATTAACTCAATGCTTTCCTCTAAATTACTATACGATAGCTATGGCTACTCCGTTGCAGTAATTTTATTTTGGTCCACCCACAACCCTAATAATAACTCCCAGGTAGTAAGAGGCACCCCCAGGTATGGCATGAAATGAACCTCGACAACCCATTTTGGATCAAACATGAATTATGGAAGGCTGTTGTGACTTAATATTTTATTTTATTGTTTTATTAGTTTCTCTACAAGAATGTGTTCAATTTCTACTAAACTTGTTCATCAATGTTTTCGTGCTCACAAATGATCTTTAATAGAAAAAATATAACACTTGTTTATAAAATTTATTATCTATAATTTTACTTATTTTTTCCACTATTTTAAAATGCATAAAATAATAAATAACTGCATTATGGTTAACAAATACTCAACTTTCCTTGAGAATCTAAATGACCTAAGGGAAACATACCTGAGTCAAAACTTGAATCTTGATGCATCTTGCACCTATCTTGTATGTCTATTTCTATTCTGAAGTATCACAAGGTCGTGGCATTTTCCACATCACGTCTTAGAGTACCACCTCGTCTCTGTGGGGTCCACATAACATCTTGCATCATCTACGTCATTTATCATCCTCATATGAAGTACAAAATTACACGAGCATGCGAGGAGAACTCGGTTATAAATGTACATTAGGAGAATTTGACATTCAGGTCCTTATACATTTTAACAGAAATCGTATAACATTGTGCAGACCATCAAATAATTATATACAAGCAACAATTAAATAAAAGCAACATACACGGGACAATGCTCAAGACTAGTACACATGTAAAAAATTCCCAAAAAATTTAAATTGCATTAAATAAGTATGAAGGATTATTTAATTTAATTAAATTAATTAATAAACTCAATCAATTAATTCAATTATCATTTCTCTAAATAATTTTATTTTTAAGGAAAAAATTAAATTAATTATTTAATTTTATTACATAAAAAATTTATTTAATTTATATACCATTTCATAAAATTATTTACCAAAATTAATTTTAATTAACTGAATTATGAGAGTAAATTTAAATTATTTAAGATAATTTATTTTGATTTATTTATGTTATCGGTCTCAGAAACGTTATTACATGGCCTATGTGGGTCATTTGAAACACGCGAAGGACCCTAGTAGGCTGTGCAAGGGCCAAAATGGGATGTCTAGATTAGCTAAAACCCGTTCTGGGTTGTGCATGTCTGCCCGGATTGTTTTGGGGACAAATTTGGTCTGTAGAAATACTGGAAGAAACAATTAATACCTCTTGGGACATTATCGAGGGAGAACGTGAGGTGTGGAGCTCTTGCACCTGAATCAAAAGTGGTTCCCCATTGAATTATTCTGATGTCGAGAGTGGTGGAGCTCTGAAGATAATGGTGACGGTGGGCCGGTGCAGCAGTGGCCACCACTATATGGTGAAAGGGAGGCTATAGGTGTGCTTATTATATCGTGGATATACTGCTTGGCCGGTCGTGGCCTAGTTTTAGAAGCTGATGTTTGTAGGATGCAACCCGGGAGGTGGAAATTTGGGCACCTATGCGCTAGGTGAGGGGATGGAGATGGCCTATTTTCCTACAGAAGAAGCCACAAAGGGGTTCTCTGACGAGGTCAGGAGGTTCCTAGAGCTCAGTATACACGGTGATGATTGTGTGGTATGGGAGGTAGGTACCTGGAGGTCTGCATTCGGGGCTCCAGCACCTGGACAAGGTCGCGTCATGGAGCTGTTTTTTGCACCATGGAGAAACCGGGATGGAGGCTGGGTTGATTGTACAGGGCACTATAGGGGAGGGTCCCATGTGTTGGCTAGAGTGATGCATACATAGTAAGGCAGGAGCGAGGTGGCACAGGGAGGCAATTAGGGCCAGGAGGCAATTGAGCCATGGGACGACGACTTGGATATAGGCTGGCTGAGTAGTCCGACAACTAGTCTTATGTTGGGAGGTGTGTATAGGATGCCTGGAGACTTGTAAGCAGGTGGAGTGGGTCCGCGCAGACCCCTATTTTCCCTCTTTTTATAGGGCATTTATTTTCCAAGCCCCCCCCCCCACTTTTGATTTTTTATTTATTTATTACTTCTGTTGCAGTCTCCCTCCCCTACCTATTTTTAAAAGAATCAATGACTCATCCCCTATTATATTTCCACACTCATAAAATATAAAATCGACTCCATAAATATTTAATCTAATAATTATAAACATATTGTAATTATATAATACTTTATTATTATTATATTAAAAAAAATATTATAATTATAAAATTATTATAAATATTACTATATTGTAAAATATAAAAATTAAACAATTAAGTATAATTTAAATGAACTGATGGAAACTTAATCGGTTCAGTAGGATGAAATAAAATTTTTAACCTGATATCAAAGTGAATTTTTGAACCAATATGGAAATTTAAACTGATCATAACATTGTCATTCAGCATCGTATCGATGAGTGGTTTGAAGCATTGGGATAGTCTTCGTACCCTCTACCAAGTTTTATGAAAAATAATATCTATTAGCTCGGAAAATATATGTGATCACTCTGATACCATTATTATCTTCTAGGACTCTTATTCGATGATGGAGGGACAGTAATTTAAAAATATCCATCGGCGGATCGACGGTACTTGCCGATGCAGATGATCCGAGGCCCTGAGAGGTCTATGGATCTCTCGTGAATTGTTAAGAGCACTAAATAGAGTTGATAATGAACTCATTTAAAATCTAAAACCACGGTATTATGTAACTAGTTGATGGTGATCATCACTAGAATTATCCATAGCAAGAACCCTCTATATTTTCCACACAAGCATCAAAAATCCACAAGAGTATCCCTTGTCGAATTCTTGGTGCAATCCCGGATATCTAAAGACAATTTCTTCATAACAATTATAACTACATCGATATGCTGTTGATGCTGAAGATAGATCTTGATTCGAGGTTCTTGGATCAAGAGGTTCTCTCTCTAAAGAGCTAGAGGAGAGATAATCCATGGATTTCATTCCATTTAATTAGTGAAAAGTGAATTTCCCACCATAAGAGAGAGTGTCCTCCGATATTTATTGTGGAGTTATGAAATAATTGGTTGGGTTCCTTGTCCCACATGTATTTCAACATTCAGTAACTTAATAATTATGAAGAACTAAACAATTTCAATATTATTTATTATTTTATCACATACTTTTAATATATATAATATATTATGTGATAAAATATGATCAATTTAACTCGACTCGTTTTCCTACGTAATATTAAACGAATATTGAATAATAAAATAATATTTGTTCCAATAATATTATCTCAAATTTTCTTACCATTAAAATAAATTAAATAAATTCAATCCCAAA
Organism: Viscum album; assembly: GCA_963277665.1. Taxonomy (NCBI): domain Eukaryota; kingdom Viridiplantae; phylum Streptophyta; class Magnoliopsida; order Santalales; family Viscaceae; genus Viscum; species Viscum album. The sequence continues at coordinate 1,613,621,504 of OY728137.1, read as the reverse complement.
TATTTATAACCTAAATATTCATGGACATATTTAATTATTTTGGTGATCGTAAACATGGAAAACCCTTAGACCCCGTGGTGGGGCCCAGTGTGTCAATTTAAAAATTCAACAAAATAGGGGGGATTCTTGAATATGCTATTGTGTGTGACCCACTTGTCCCTTATCTTGATAACAATGAATAAATCCATAGAACAAGAGCAGAGTATTGCAACAAATAATGGTCCCTACAGAGATATAGATAGTCATAACAATGACATCCAACCGACGAACACTGACTGTGTATAATAATCTCATTGTCATTAAATATCTCATAATGCTGGTCTCACACGTGTGTCATCGTCCTTTTCATGTATTATTATTTCTTTACCTTACTCGATGGATTTACCTTCATATTAATTTTTCCACATTCTTATGATGGAAGCAAAATCCTAATCAACCAGGCCTGAGCTATACCACAAACTGAACTCATAAGTGACAAATACTTCCATGTCCATTGAACCAATTTCATTCCACCAATAATGGACTCAAAACAAGCTATCCCACCATGCATTAAATACCCTGGATTTAGGCTTTCATCAATGTACATAATGTATTAGTATACATTGATATTGATATCATGTCAGGAGAACAATACACATATCTGTCGATAGGGACAACCAATGACACCCAAAACATGTGGTGTTCTTATTGGTAAGTCTATCTTCCTAATCTCACTAATATAGATGAATATGTTCAAACTACATGTGAAGAACTCTGAATGATTATGAGCCCCCACCAACTAATAGTCAAACTTCTGCTATGTCCATTCAGTAAGATGTATCTAGACTATAGAACATATATTTAATATTAAATTCATTGTATCTCATGGTTCTCAATATAACCTGGGATGTTCTATAACATCTCGACACGAAAATTTACCTTTAGAAAATATTATTTTAATAGTGGATTCTGAAAAGTCTTCAATATAATTGTATGAATATATCATGTATAACTAACTGTACACATGATATGGTAATCAAATGTAATTCACAGTTTTTTCTAGGGAACCCACTATTCCAACATCATTCTATGAGGGGATTTAGTCAGATATTTTATGTATCATAATGGTATGGATTTGTTTCCCATGAAGAATCTTGTTGTGGTTTGATTGCTCCGTGATTCACCATTACACAATTTTGCTAAACTATATTTGTATTCAGAAATATAAAAACAATGAATAATATAAAATCATGTTCGACATAATTATTTTTTGTCACTGTTAAAATTTGAAATGTTATTTGTTCTTATATTATCATTTAATGTTGTGGTGTTTTTGTGGGTTCCATGATGAAGTTCATGAAAAATTGACCAAACTGCGTAGGATCCATGAACACCAGTAGTCTTAACTACACACTTCTACTAAACCATGCATAATAGTGGGATGATATTTTGTGGCCCATTATATTATTAACTGGGATACACAATTGATTATAGATCATACGAACAATTCAACCATCTACTAGCCCATCTAGACCGATCTGTCCAAGCCAAAGAATCTTCCCTTAGTCAAAAGTGGAAAGTTTTGTTTTGTTGATATTATGTTCTGTATAAGTCTATATGTTAAAAAATATTCAGTTGATATATTCAATTGGTGGGAATAAAACTTTTATATTATCTTAAAATAATGATAAAACTTTTTTCAGGGTGAAAACCATAGGCATTGTTGTTTCTCGAAATTTGGGGACTAAAACCAACCCTCAAATTTCATATAAAATGATTCATTGGGCTCCTCACTAGATTGTTTGAAACCATAGAAAAGGACTACCATTATGGTTTTATAGAGATTTATCCACATCGTCTTGGATGTTTTAGAGGCCCCTAAACTCATATGAGGATCATTAATGAATAAGAAGTTCCAACTGATCTTCCTCCTCCTCTCGATGGAAAGCTAAATGGTTGGAGCTTGTGGTTAGAAAGCTACACATAATATAAAGGGTGTTATGAAAAATATACTACTAATAGATTTATATATTTTTGGTTTTAAATATTTCCTTCAAAATTATCTTACTTTTATTTATGTTTGAATGTTTTTTATTGAATTCAATGGAATTTTCTTTACATTTAACTAATAATAGTAAAGTATTGAGTATGTGACTTGTGTTGTTATAATTGGATAACACAAGAATTCATTGCATCCCCACTTATTTGAGACTTAAATTTTATTTTTATTTTATTATACCATGCATGATATCTAGACAATGGGTACACAATTATTGTGTCAAGGTTTTTCTCAACCTGACTAGTTATAAAAATTTCGACAGTAATTTGGATTCTGATTAATTTCAACCCATGAAATACATCAAATAATTACTATTCACTAATAATTATGAAAATTAAATGGGTGTAGTATTCTCAAAATGAAAATTTATATCAGAATTTTCAAAATCCACTTTTTTCTTCAACTATTATACAAAATAAATTATGTTATTTTCATTAAAATGTTTTCAAATCAACCACAATTTTAGTACATTTTATAAAAATACTCTTAATTCCTATCAACCCTCCCTGAATGATGACCTAAATTAAACCCTATATAATTAATAACATTTTAAATAATATTCAATTTGAAGTTTCACGAAAAAACATTCACATTTCGGTATCATTTCTAAGGATCTAATTGGTTTTTAGTGAATGTTATTTGTAGGTTTTGTGTATATTTTTTGAAATTTTTTTATCTTGAATCATTAACTGTCTTTTTGGGTTTTGATTTACATGTATTATAGGTTCTATTCTTGAATCATTCTACTCATAGAGACTTAACAACTTTCCATCCAAATCCATAGATGATCTTATGTCAGTAACACTGACACGCGTCGAATATCCATTTGATGGAGGACACACAAACCACTACCACATTCTTTGATCCTCCATATTCTAATTTAGTAACTAATAATAAAACATAATTAAACATCAACTACATGGTTTAAAATAATCTTACACTAAATGAACTAACCTCACTAGATGTCAATATCCAACCAATTTACATTCAAATACTAAGTGGGAAACCCAATTTTTAACTAAAACATGGCATGATTAACTTCTTACCATGATTTGATATACTAGATAGAGAATATCCACATAAACCATTAAAATAATTTCACACCCTGTGTTCATACTTATAACCTAAAAATGTCGATGAATAACAATTTAATAATAAATCATTCCCATTTTCTTTTGAAGACACTGTGAATAATTTTATGTAGTTGGTTAATTCAAAAATTGGATTTTGGGCGTACTTGTAATGATTTTTATTGAAATTTTTTTGACTCTAGAACCATAATGTTTATATATTATATACTTGGGATAATAAATTCACAAGTTGAAACACTTCATGTATATTGGGAAATATTTAAAAAGGTTTTATCATGATTTATAGACCTCCAAATAAGTTATCAACATTTTATTTTGTATTTTTATGATGGTTTAATTCATATTTATCAAAATATTGTTGCTGATACTACACGTCATTTACTAGTTTATAAGACCTAATTTCCAAATTAATTATAATTGTGAACATGGGATATGAAACTCGACAATTTAGCTCAATGTCTAGTTTATCCTTTTGAGGTGTCCATGAGGTGTAATGTATTGTATTTTAAAACTAGGTGGGAAAAATAATTGAAAATTTACGTAACCCCTTAGACAAATTTCTGTTTTCCTAGAGATATCCCAATCTCCTCCTTCCATCCATTCTGGTGTATGTTGTTCTGATACCCTCTATTATATCCAATTCCCCCAATAGATATAAACTTCTGAGAGTTATGAGGAAACTTTTTCAAGACACCCTAATCATAAACCCTTTATGTGAGATCCTTACAATCCATTCAACCATTGGTGGAATGAAAACCATTCGTATATAAAAGTGGGAATTCAAACCAACATCGACAATAATGGAATCAAAAAGGGTAGATTAGTCATCCACCACCACCAATAAATCCTCAACCACAACAAAGGCCTTCCCAACCATCCAATCAAAAACCTGATCATCTAGTATATGATATTATGAAACATATAGATTACTACAATATCTAATTCCAAAAAACACCATTGAATCCATAAAATACCTAAACCCCCAATTAGGCCATATCATTAACTCTGTGTGGGAAATTCAAAGTCATGTGTCTGGTAAACTACACTCTCATATAGTACTTAACCCTTAGGATAAGGTAAATTTTAGTTCTATCAACCATAGGAGTAGAACTGTGCATAATAGAACAATTACCCCTCCAATAGTTTCATCTCCTCATGAGGAAACCACCATTACAATAATTATAGATGTAAAAAATGATGAAATACATTATCCTGAGAGAATACCTTCTAATTGAATGAATGCTTCATTTGATAAACCTCTAATCCAATCCATTCCTATTATATTTAAACAATGGTCAACCCAACAGTGTAAATAAAGGAAACTTAGTATGATAAGGGAATCTATGATACATTCCAAAAACCACAGGTTAACATTACCCGGATTGGTGAATTGAAGAAAATTCCCTGATACACCAATAGTCTGAATGAGATGTGTAAAAACTGATGGTTACTTTGAGTTGATGAGAAGGTGTTCTTGGGGCGGAATATCCTCGCCTTGATTGATCAATCACTTATTATTAACTATAATGATCGCAGGACATTCTATTTTCAATGCACTATAGGGGAGTATTCCTTTTCCAATGCTACGACATATTTGCATGATTCAATGTATTTGATTCTTTAATCCAATTACAATTGACTGTCTTTTATAGAGATGAATCCCAATTGAATAGTTATACAACTCAAAAACCAATGTACTAAACACCACTCTTCTGGGTTGGAGGATGTTTTTATTAACATGAAAAATAATTATTATAACTTCATATTTTTATGTTATTGAAATGAGGGATGATAGGATGGATGGACATGATCTTTTTATATATGTGATGATATTCTTGTAATCCACAAAATAATAACTGATTACCACAATTGTACAAAATCTATGTAGATTACTGGTGATATTTTCCACTTCAATATCCATGATGACATGAAACACCCCTTATAAGAACATTCCTATCTCTATGTTAATTCAATTGAAGTACACCCGTACCCTTAAAATCAGTATTTCATTCCCACAATCCCATTATTTAGTTTATATCCTTCATTTAAATTATAGGAAATTAATCTTGAATTGATTATTGTTGTGGTCTTTAAAAATTCCATTCTTGTTAGTAAATTAATGAGTAATTGAACATTGAGAATGATATGAAAATCAATGATACTGTTAATCTTGTAAATGATCATTCCTTATATGAGGAAGTTACAGTTGTATAGTTATATGAGATTACTGACCTCTCTCTTTCACACTCACTCCCATCATTCCAAAATCCACATTAATTGGTACATATTCAACTTCTTCAAGATTTAAAATATTCTTATTCTAAGAATGGGAGCCTATTTCATGTCATCATTGATTGTTCAATCCCTTAAAAGAATGAATTGAATATACTTGAAAATTTCAGGGAGTATAAATAAGATTTTATATAGACACATATGGAAATTTCTGGTATTTTCCCATAAATTTTCAGACATAATATATTATTAAATTATGAGGCAAAACTGGGGAGGTAGTCAAAACATCATAAAAACCGTAAACATCTCAGATGTTGTAATAAAGGATCTCAAAAAATTATTGTCTACTTGAATCATTTACCACATATTTGAAAGTGAATAGGTCAGTTCAGTTCAAGTTATTACAGTGAAAACTTGTCTAATGGTAATTAAAAAAATAAAATAATGAATTATTTCTAACTAGTGTGTAGATTGGTTGGAATACATGTTTTTACTATCGCCGACTAAACCAGAAAATTTGGAAAGTCAATTTCCAACTGTCAATCATTGACCAATTAAATCAGAGGTTAGTGGTAAAGTCTCATTACCATTTTAATGATGGGTATTCTAGATATATTCCTATCTATATATTTGTAGAGAATCAAGATAAGACATCTTCTACTTCCCCCATTGGCACATTTTCATATAGAAGTATTTCATTTGGTCTGTGAAAATATTCAAGTACATTCCATTTTGCATGGCTAGTATTTTTTAGAATTACCTAAATAATTACATGCAAGTATTCAGGGATTATTTCAGTATATATTTCTCCTCTTTTTATGAATTTTTTAGTAGTGTTAGTTTGTTCCGACACCGCTATATTAAATATAATAATGTATTAAATTATGAAAAATTTCATTTCACATTTTGAATAGTTATAGTATCGAGAAATGTATTTTATGTGCTTGGAATCAATGTAAATAAATCAAAATTGTATGTAATTTCTTCCCTACTATTCCCAAATAATGTGTGAGTTGTGTGGTCCTTCCTAGGAAAAGATGTGTTTTACTCGAATTTCCTTCATGAATTTAGTAATATTACACTACCCTTCTATTGATTTCTCAAAAAAAGTATATTATAATAATAAATATGAGGAATCTTTTAGTAAAATATAATGCGGTCTCTCGTCTCCTCTAGAATTCTAACCACCTATTTTGTATATACCATTTTAGATCATTTGTGACGACACAAACATTGCAGTTCGGGAGGTCTCTTCACAATTTGTTGATCATGCTATATATTTATTTTCCTATGACTCAAATACATTGGCCAATATCTAAGAATAAAACCTAAAAACTAAAAATTAATTACCTTCCATTGTTTTTACTTGTATAAATTCTTTTTATACATCTTAGGGTTCGATGACATTGTGGTCTCAGACCATTCAGTGCTCTGATATGTCCTTATGAAACGAGAATCCAATCCAAAACTCAATATATGGATTCTCCACCATAAATAATTCAACAATGTAATTAGAGATAAAAAGTATCAGAGAATGTGGTAGATGACAATATCAGTAGGATACTCCAATAATCATACAATAAATCACTCCTACATTATAATAAATGACATGTTTTTTGATGAAAATTTGTACAGTGTGCTTGATGTTATTTCTTAGTATCCAAAATTTTGTAATTTATTTTTCTAGATAAAGTATTGTTATTTATTTTGATAAAAACCAAGATATTTATCTAAATTACGAGTCTCTTTGATAAATTTGAGATGTCCCCTAACATTGTTTCACATTTTTTGATTAAGTCATCAGTGGTTCTATTACTGATATAGAGTTTTAGTCTGTCTTAAGGTTTTTCCACACTCTGGCTTGTGCAGTCCACATTAATCATAAATAGATATCTTGAAAGGTCCTCAATTTTGGTATCTTTTTTCCAAAACTATTTCAAGATACCCATGAATTCTATAAACAATCTCCATAATATCAATAAATGGGGAATGACTATAAAAAAATGAAGTTCCATAAAAACCATTTCAGAATCATGAATTATTTTATGTTTGAGGCATTGACATTATGGGACTATTTAATAATTCTTTAGCAACATGTAAATTCTTCTGGAAGATGACTATGTGTCAATATTTGTAAAATAACACTCCACATTGACTGATGAATACAAGACTATTTTGAAATTTTTTAGAACCCAAATTTTTTGTCGGTTTAAATTTCCTAGGTACATCATCAATGAACAAGGTTCTTATTTAAATAACCATAAATTGAATTATATGTTGTGTCGGTATGGGGTGAAGGCATCGAGTGCCTACTTCATATAACCCACATAACAATTTTCATGATTTGGTTTCGAATAGATAGGTAAAAATTATTCATGAAAATTGGGTCAAACTAACTAAAATGATTGGATTCATAGACTTGAGGATTCATTTTGTTCTTGTCTTACTACATTAAAATCTCTCATTTGAATGTCACCATATCGGCTTGTGTTTGGGAAGAGTTTTCATCTCGCCATTGAGATAGATCATTGAGCCTACAAGGTCATCAAACAATGATGTTCAAATATTTCTACTGTAGGTCCTCGAAGGAAGTTGCAGATTTTAGATATGGATGATTTGAGATGAGATTCGTGCTTGAAAATCATTTTTTTCCATTATCAAAAGGAAGATATAAGGGTTGTCGGTACCCATTACATGACTTCACCACTTTCACATCACCACTTCACAACATCATGAATGCACAATTACAAAACCACAAAAAATCATTAACACCACCACACAACAATTTAAACAGCATCACCAGTTTAACATTTCATCACTAACACAATCAAGGCAGAGAGACCACGAACCATGGAACAAAAACATACCGTGCACCCTGATCTGAAGACAACCACGACTGTTCTTCATTCATCAAGGTTACGTCCTCCACTGACTGAAGGAATGCCCAACTCAGAGCCATTATCTCCAGAATCACCAACAACAAATCATCATGAAAAAGGAATGAAACTTCATTCATCTAGAAAACCATACCTCAAGAAACCACATATTCCAAAGATTCATCAACACAATGGATAAAATCATATCGCAAGAAACCACTGTCCATCCTTCCATCTAGAACAGATAAAAACATAAACGATGTTTATCCAAAACAAAGGGTCAACATACATAGAAATTGAAGATCCAGAAGACAGAAAATATAAATAAGAAGAAAACAGAAGCTCTGACTCTAGGAGGATTCCCGAAGCCCAAATCCCTTCACCGCCACCTGTTCAGAGTCGAAGACCGCAGCTAAAATCCAATTGTACTAACCAGAAGAAATATGGAGACCTCAACATTCCTAATAAAAATATACACTAGAAAGAATCTCCTTCATTACAATGAAAATAAAAAAGATACATCAAGGAATTCTCTATTCTGTCTAGTTTAGAAAATAAATTATTATTAATGTTTATCCATTGGGTGTTATTTAGGTTCAAAATTAAGAATCACAAGAAACCTTCATTGTTAATGGGAAGTGGACCATGCAATTTCATGAATCCATTATAGAGTCCTAAATGGAGGAAATTCATTTTAATGAAGAAATATTTTAATGAATCCCACCACTTCTATCCCACATTCTATTTTATTACAATAATTACACTGCACATTAAAGGTGTAAGGAACCAACCTTCAACATCAAACAATCTTGAGTTGATTAAATAATTCACATTGAGGATCTTTTGATAATTACAGTTTCAGAGAATTATTCGATAAATTTTTAACAATTACTAAAAAATTTATAATTAGACACTTCTACTCACTATCCATTTTTCAAAAATGTAACTATTTAAAAAAACATGACTTCTTTACGTAATAAAATTAATCCTAATATTCAACATGATTTCTTCCTTCCACATAGCCACCAATATACAAGGTATAAAATATCTCAAAAACATGGGGTGAGAACAATATGATTAGTAAGGGGTTACATAAGGAATAAAACTGTTATCCCATGAATATTCTAAACTCATATTAAATAGTTTAAAAAACATTTTTTTCATCCTTCGAACAAAAACACCGAAAAATGCATCATGAAATCATAAGATTAATGAAAACAACTTAGTAATTATAAATCATTGAAAATTTATCATAATGGTAACTTGTGGAATCTATATCACGCATACATTTTAGATTTAATAGATTAATAGGGAGTAACCCTCATATTTACGAATGGAATACCCATCTTAGAATATTCCATACATTATTTAGAAGAAATGTTATCATTTACCTCTGTTGTGTTACAAAAATCGTTGTAGAGAAATTTTGGGCTCACTCACCGTCATATAATCATGGAATCACACATATACATAAAATATTCCCACGAACCATGACATAATCATAACACATAAAACATGAAAAAAATGAAAAAATAACATTTCCAAATTAAAATTTCAATATAATATTTATTGATATTTACATAATAAACCCTTTTGGAAAACCATTTTCAATACAAAAATACAATTATATGTTATATTGTATTTAAAATTCATTTAAAAACATTACTTCTTGTAGAGGAAGCCAAAAAAATAAATCTTGTGGCAATATAATGGTCGTCGCCGCCGTGAAAATTAAAAAAATTCCTTTTTGAAATTTAGTACAGAAATTCAACTATGAATATTTTTGAAATTGTTGAATAAAATTAAAAATACAACTTGGTTGATAATACCCCATTTAAATAAATGTTGTGTATAACATCAAAATATGCATCAATGAAGGGAAATTGAGAAGAAGTTCCTTATAAATATTGTATCAATATTTTTAAGATTAATGACTGATAATAGTATGTGTGAAAAAAATACACCCAATATAAGTGATATTCATTTTAAAACAATCATAATTTAATCCCATATATTATTTTATAAACAAAACTAATGACATGAAAATTTATCTCAAGGAATAGAGACTGAGTTATGATTTCCCTTAAATAGAGTACAACATGTCTCATTCGTTCATTATATTCATAAATAATATAATAATGTTAATTTATACTAGCTTCAAAAACATATTAAATTTTATAAATTATTTTATATTACTTATTAACAAGTTTTAATAATAAATTTACTATTTATATTCATATCATATGTTTACTCGATGTTGGGTACTTGAGTTAAAAATGAACTTGTTTTGATGTAAATTGCCCATGTGGACAAAAATTAATCATCCCAGAATATTATTCATGATTTAAATGTCATATATATATAGTATATATGTATTTATAATATTCCATAACATTTTGAGAAAAGAAAATAAATACATTTTTCCTAGAGACTATAGGACTTATGTAAACATGAACAATATATTCATTTCATTTTCCTATTAAAAGAATCAAAACTAAATGATCCATATGTATAATATAATATTTTTAGCACATATATGTTTTATATGTTACATAATTTCATTAACCTCATCCTTTATACATTCCATGTACAGAATAAATGAGTCATATCACTTTGTGGGGGAAGTAGTCCACACTTCCCCAAATGAAATTATCATATGTATGCATTATAGAATGCATAGATGTATATTTTAAATAAAAATTACAGAGTAATAGAGATAATATAATTATAATATATATCATTTTTAAATATATATTCATCATAATGGCCACCAGGAGATGTGGTAGGATAAAATTGAAAATTAATCATTTCATGTGTTTGTAGTTTTCCGTTAAAGGAAACATCAGGTTCATATCCATTAGATGGATGTGTGTGTAATAGTGGTTGGAATCCTTCTAAAAAATCCAATTATATTTAGGATACAGGGTTTTCTATGTATTCATAAAATAATAATAACATACAGAGTGAATAAGGAAAATAAATGAAAGGAAATTCAGGGGAGATGTTACCTCTTAACCTTGTAACAACATTTGATTTATACCAAAGGGCATTATTGAATTTACTTCAGACCAAGATATGGCATAAATGAGTAAGGGAGGGATGTTGGAAGGTTATTTTAAAAGATGATTTCAATTACAAGAGGCTTTATCGATGTGAGTAAGTGGTTATATGTGGTGTCCTTTTATAAAAGGAAGGATAGGCACTTTAGATTTGTCTTGAATTATTATTTTATTATAAATTTATTTTAGAATTATAATAGTTAAAATAAAATATATATTAAATATAAGATGATTGTGGGTCTAAATAAACAAATAATAATGGATTTAGACTTGTTTTTGTCACAAATGTAACCTTATTTTTGGCTTTAACAATTAGTAAATAAAATTTTTCTTACCATGTCTACCTGTGTTTTTACACAATATTGTTAATATAGTTAATCTAAAAATCTAATAGAACCTTAATAGGATTATTTAAAAAGTTTTTATTATTATATGAGTTAGTTTGATTGGTATTGGAGTTTTTTTTGACCATTCTCTAAATTTAATACAATTATTTTAAATAACCATTTCTATTAATTGTAACTCTATTTTGTAATTGATTTTTTATAAAGTCAAAAAACCATAATTAAATAAAACCAAAAGAATTAAATATAATATTATATCTTATATTAATCCATAACATTATTTTATGACATCAAAATTTTATAATTATATTTATTTTAATATTTATAATATCATTTAGTTGAATATTTCATTAATAAGGTAATCAGTGCATCATCATTGTGTGATAAATTAATTAATTCATTTAATTTTTAAAATTTATAAATGAAATTCCATGATTTAAAAATTATTTTTATCTTTATAAGGACTATTTATAGTATAATATTTCATTCATATAGTCCAAATTTAAATTATTTTAATTATTATATACAGGTTAATGTTATAGTTCTCTTTTAATTTAATTAAATATTATAAAATGTCCTTATCACACTCAAGTGCCTCCTTAGGGTCCAAAATTATACACAAATATATTAATTGTAGGAAATATTACATATAATACGATTATGACTTGATCTAATGTTGGATTATATTATTATAATATTAATTTTTACCCTTATTTACCTGACATACCCTCTAACCTTGGTAAAAATAATAATTCATAATGTAACTATTAATAATGTCTAAAAATTAAATATACATATTTACACAATTTATAAATTCTTATTACAAATATGGATTAAATTTTTACAAATTTATATCCCAGAAATTTTTTTAATTGATTTAAAATTAATTACCGATTTGAAAACCAGAATGTGGGTTTTTTAGAAATAAAAACAATCAAATGATTGGCGTGTGTTTATGTCCAATTTAAAGGTGAAATTAATTATAATAAAACAATTTGGGCTAAATTATAAAAACATAAATCAATTAATCATTAAATATAACTAAATGGATAATATAATTGTACTAAAAATTAGATGAAAAGACAGTATTGAATTAAAAATTTGTAGTTTTTACTGTCCAATAAAAAATAATGTTTTATAGAAAAATATAAAAATTAAACCAAATAAAAATTTGATTTCTAGATTATTCAAAATAAGTTCATTTTCAAAAATATAATATACAAATATGAAAAAATATCAATATATAAAGCATTATCTATCAATAAGTTCATAAAATTCTATTTTTGGAGAAATACATTTTTTGTCCCAAAAAATTGGATTTGTTCATATATCATATCATGAAATGTCATACGAAAAATTTTAAATATTAAATTGTATATATAAAAAATATTTTTCATTAAATAAAAATTCATTATGTGAGATAATATTTTTTTAAATAATAATATCTTTTAAAAAGGATTTCATTAAAACACATCCTTTATATTAAATTGGTCATCATTTCCATTTATAATAAATTTGTTAACAAAAAGAATGATTATTTAAACAAGTTTAAACTATGTTTTCATGATTTAGTTGAAATTATTCATTCCCACCATTCGAACGTCATGATTATAACAGAATCATTAAAATTATAATATTATTGTTCATTATTAAATCTCGATATAGTGTATCATGTATTCCATTGAACGTAGGGTTTCATTCATAAAACATGTGATGTCACATCCTCCCCATTTTAATAAATTTCATATTATAAACTTTAATGTGGGGTTACTAACTATGGTATGACTTTTCAAAATACCTTTGTTGCAAACTAACACTGGAAAAATGGTTAATAAAACATCAACTTTGAAAGTTAGAAGGTGGTGTACAAAGGTCACATGAGGTAACAGATACTATGGTTTAATGTAGTAAAACATGGATAATGATGATAAAAAACAATCCAATTATTATGGATAGTGATAGAAAACATGATGATGAGAAATTTAACAATTACCAAACAATAAAAATGACAGTGGTTAAAAGGTCAATGATTTCCCGTTATATAAATAAATCCTATATAGTTTAAATTTTAGGATTATTTTTATAATTGTAAAAAATTATTTTACTAAATAAAATATGAACACAATTAAATTAACATAATTGAAATTTAGTGTACCATAATTTAATAAATTTCTACTACACACTAATCTTTTTCTTTAAATGATGAGTATTAATGATTAGTTTTTTACACATGATTAACTATAATCAACATATAAACATCATATAATCTATAGACGGTTAAATATCTATGTTTCCTAAAATTACGTGTTAACCAAAAACAAAATGTTTAGTACAAGATTCAATAATCCCTCCAAAATAGCATTCATTTATATGGAAAATAAATACATTTAATCTCAAAAATTCAATAGTAATATCCTTATTCTACATAGGACTTTCCACAAAAAAATATCCTTAAAATTAATCAAAATCATGCAAATTAAGACTAAAACCCAAAATTAAAAAGGATGTGATCACATAGTCTTCCACAATAAATCTTTACATTTATCTCCAAACTACATTGAATACTAATAATGACTCATACTGAAAAGTAATTAACCTATTAACATATTCTCAATGATAGGATAATAACATCCATAAATAACCCAAATACATATATTCTCAAAATAACAATTGATATTAATTCAAAATAAAATTAACCCATTACTTGTCAAAGGAAATCTCGTTGTTTTATATTTTTCATAGTCATCTGTTCCCAAAACATGAAACATCATATAAAATAAATTTTTTCACGTAATACCTAAATCATTCTCCAACACCAAGGATATCTATTCTATAAAACAAAAAACCAAAATATACATAAACCAAGTCTATAAAATCATTCAAATAAAATGAATAATTCATAATAACTTAGTGCTTTATAAGGACAGTGTTAGGTGATGTGCCTTTATTTTACTTTGGCTATGGGTTTGATTCTCATGGTTTTTTAGTATGTGACGTGTTGCCAGCCATCTTATAGGTAGTCCTTATATGAAAACTATAATATTTATATGACATTCCCGTCATGATATAAAATAATCAAAATAACCAAAAAAATATTTTAATATCATGTTTATCTCTAGCATTTCATTTTGAATCCTAAAATGTAATAACCCGTAATTGTCTCAACATCATGGTTCTTGTAAACCATAATAGGACCTTATAACTATATCCACAAAAGAAACAATAATTTATCCTAAACTATCATTTTTACATAAAAATCATAAGTATTTTACATACTAGATTTCTTCCATTATAATTTTATTATTAATTGATTTAAACATATCATCATCCATAGATAAAACATAATTATTCAATTCCTAAAATGTAGAAATCTTAATCTTGAAAAATTTGCTAAGATCCTGTATCCATTTTTATCCATCTTATTATATATTACATATTTCTTAAAATAATAATCATGCATGATGTAATAAGATTAAAAAATGTCAACACATGATCTATGAAATGATCCACATGTTTCATAAGTCATTTTATGTTTCCCCATCATCAATTAAAATGGAATTTATTATTATAAAACATATATTTATATGGTTATTCTTATTAAATTCATGTACCATCTTAATAGGACATAAATTTGAATAATTACCATGCACACCACATTTAAAAAATAATTAATGCCCCAAAAATTATATCTTTCCCTTTCCGGGAGTCAACTAAATCATTCCTATTTCCTTGGTAAGTTATTACATTATGTCCTTAATTACCAAATCTATAACATATTGAACATACTTACCAATATGGTTATTACTTGATCATCAACTGGAATTCATTTCTCATATATATGATGCATTAGAAAAATAAACAATGTAAAAGTTTTCAATAATGGCTTCAGATAGTTGGATAAAAAAACCAAAATATTTCTCATTACATATCCCATTTTCATTCAGTTTCTTATTTAAAAAACCACATTTTATTCCTTCCCATACATTGTTACTTTGGGGAATTCAAGTTCCAACCATTTACAATAACCAACTAGATAAGTGTGAGTATATCAGTAAAATAATCATATATTTCCATTTATGGAGGCTAAATATTATGATATACTAATTACGGTTATCTGATACATTTTAATCTTTACATAAAATAACTATGACCATTTCTGATATGTTATTCATTGTGGTTATGTAGAACATCTTTTTATGATTAAATAACTCCCTATCCTCTACAATTTTCTAATCCATCCTCTGATACCAACTGTAAGGCCCCACCATTACACATTAAATAATCATATGTCATGTCAATAATTCACATTGATGATTTTTTCATGATTATATTTTTATAGAATTAGGCCATAAATTTTATACAATAACTCAAGTATTACAATGATTCCCCTTCTACTCCATATCCACTTTTTTACAAAATGTAACCATTTAAAATAAAACATGATTTACATTTTGGATAAAATAATTATAATAGTTGTTTAGATTTATCCCTTCCTCTTACCCATCTTTATACCATATTGAAAACATTTAAAAAGCATGGGATAAGCACAAAAAGAAACATAATAGAAATAAATTATATGAAATAAAATGTTTTCCCATTAATAATTTAAACTCATTTAAAACATTTTAGAAAAATCAAACTTCTCACCCTAAGTACATAAAAACATAAAAATAACTCATGAAATCTTAATATTCCTAAGAAAAAATCATAGTAATCATAAATCATATAATATAAATGATAGTCGTAACAAATGGAATCTATGTGATACATACATGGTTGATTTCATATCTAAATAAGGCTTAACCATCATAGTTTTGTTTTGAATACCCATCAAAGTGTATTCATTAAATCTATTTCGAGAAACCTTATCCTTTACCTATCTAACATTTCCCAATGCATTGAAAATCTATCACATAATCCCTCTCCCTTGGTTTATCATGGAATCACCTTTATACAGAATAAGTTCCCAGGAACTAGAACATAATCCTAACACATACAACATACATAATGGAAAAAAATTCATTACCACATTGTAATCACAATAGATTATTTCATAATTTAGATATAATAAATTCCTTATACAATCCATTTTAAATGAAAAAATCCATAGAAAATTTATATGGTATTTATTTTTCATTTAAAAATGTTATGACTTTTTGAAGAATCCAAATATCAAAATAAATCTTGCATCGGTGGGTAGGTCATTATTGATGCATACGTTAAAAAAACATTCCATTTATTCCATTGGTAAAACTCTTCATAAAAAAATTCTTTTTTATAACTATTGAATTAAATTAAAAGAAAATTGGGTTTATTATACACAGTTTAAAAAATGTGGTTTATAACATCAAAATATTACACAATGAAATACGATTTGGACGATTCCATTACAAAGATCAAATCATTATATTATGAATAATTTACTGACATTAATATGTGTGAGAATAAAAAGACACCCAAAATATGTTTATATTTAGTGTAAAACAATCATAGGACATTTAGACACTTTTTTTGGAACAACAAGACCATTGAAATGGATATTTAACTCAACGAATGGAGATTGAGTTACAATTTCTCCTTCCTCATTTCTGACATCTCTCATTGATTATTTAAATTAATGAATAACAAATGAAGGATAATTTTTAATTTCTTAAAAACCATTTTAAATTTTATTTTTTCATATATATAACTTATTCCCATGTAATGAAAATGATATAACTATTTATGTTCATATCAAACATTTTTCGATATTGGGATATTTAGTCAATAATGACCTAGTTTTGATATAAATTATCAATGTGGAAAAAATTCCATCATATCTATAATATTATGAATTATTTAAATATCACATATTTAAAGTATATATGTATTTAAAATAGTCTATAATATTTGGAGATATAAAATAAATGTGCACCATTCATAGAGATGATAGGTCGTACGTACACATGAATACTACTTTCATTTCATTGTCAAATTAACAGAATGAATAATAATTGATAAATAAGAATATTAAAATTACAATATAAAATATATGTTATATATGTTACATAATTTCATTACTTTAATTCTTTATTTATTCAATGTATTGAATAATAAATTCATATTTCGTTGAGCCGGTGGTAGTCCACACATGCTCTTATGAAATTCTTGTATTTACACATTATGGAATGCATAAAGGTATGTTGTAAATAAAAATCACATAAAAATAGAGATAATATAAGTAAAATATATATAATTTATAAATATAGTTCAATAATAATGGCCACCATGCTACGTGGTAAGTGAAAATGGAATAATCAACATTTCGTGAGATAGTAGTTTTCTGTACACCGAAACAGTATGTTCATATCCATTAGATTGAGGAGTGTGTAAGTGTATTTTGAATACATATCATAAAAAAATCCTATTTTATGAAGGATAATTTTGTTTCTATGTAATAATATAATAATAAGAACATAGTGAGTGAATATTGAAAATAGTGGAATGGAACAATAGAGGAGACACTACCTCGAAACTGGGTAACTCCTTTGGATTTGAGCCAAAGGGAATTAGAGAATTTACCATTTTCAAGGGCAAAACATCAATGAAGAGGTGAGGGATTTTTGGTACTTATTTTATCTGATGTTGGATGATCCATTGGGCTTTAGAGTTGTGATAAAGTGGGTATAGGTGGTGTCCTATTTTATGAGGGTGGTGGGGCACTTTAGGAAACAGTTGAAATATTAATTTATCATAAACTGATTTTCGAATTAAAATAGTTACAAAGTAATATATTTCTAATATAATATGAGTAGGGGTAGATATAATATCATATAATAGTTTTTATAAATTTTTTGGCCCCAATTTTAACTTTACCATATGTCATTATCCGTTAATTAAATAAATTAACTCATATAATGTCTTCTTATATTTTTACACTATATAGTTAATATAGTTACAATAAAATTCCAATAAAAACTAAAGTTGATAATTAATGAACATTTTTACATTATATATGTCATTTGGATGAATCAATAATTTTGTGGACTATTATATCATTAAATAATATTGTATTATTTTTAAAACACATTTAGGTCAATTTTGACAAAATTTAGTAATTTATATTTCATATTGACTTAATAACTTAATTAAATAAAAAAATATTTTACATGAATATAATTTATCTTATTAATATATTATATTCTTATATGTCTCCAAAATCCTAAAATTACATTTAATTTAATATTTATTTTGTCATTTATTTGAAAATTTCATTAATAAGGTAATCATTAAATCATCATTAAGTCATAAATAAATTTGTTTATTTTATATATAAAATTTCAAAAAAATTACATGATGTATGAAATAATATTATCATTATAATTAATATTTATTGTATAATATATTATATATATAAACCAAATTAACATTTTTTTTCTTTAAGAGATAGATTTTTATGTAATATTACCCTTTTTCAATAAATTATATATTATATAAGGTCATGATCACACCCATGTGGCTCCATGGGATCCTAAATTACACCCATGGATTCTCATGGTATGAAATATCTCATCCAATGAGATTATGACAAGTGTTATGATAATTTTACATATTTATAACATTATTTTTTCCGTTATTTACATGTTTTATCTTTTAAAAATGTTAAACAAAAATAATAACTGAAGATAATATAAATAATGTCCAAAATTTAAATGTATATATTTAGAGATTTATGAACAACTGATTTCAAATATATTATCTATTTATTAAAATTAAAATCATATAGAATGTAGTAATAAATTTTCAATTAATTATATTGTCAAAACTAGAATGCATATTTTTAAGAAGTTAAAACGATCAAATTATTGACATGTATTTATGAACAATTTAAATGTAAAATGATTTATATGGAAAAAAATTGAATTAAATGATAAAAAATAATCAATAAAAACTCTGTAACTAATAAAAAAGTCAACATAACTATTTAAATTATTTAAATGACCAGGAAGTTTTGAATTAAAATCTAGTAATTTCACTATTCATTAAAAATTGAATTTTATCAGGAAAATACTGAAATTACACCAAATAAAATTTGACTTCCATCATCCAAAAAATATTTCTACTTTTTAAAATATACCAAATAAAAGGGAATAAAACTCTATTTAAATTGGGAGATCCATGAAATTGTAGAAACACTGTATTTTTGTGAAAAAATTATTTATCAGAAAAAATGGATTTGATCTTATAAAATATCTAGAAAACATATTAAAATAAATTTAAAAATTACATTTAATATATTAAATAATTATTTTATTAAATACAAATCCATAAATAGTTATATGATATCATAAAAATATTTATTCTATTTTAATAAGGTTTTCATTAAAACACATCCTTCATACTCAGTTGGTTTTCATTTCTATTTCTAGCAAATTTAGTAACCAAAAAATCATTGGTCAAACATGTTTAAACCATATATTCATAATTATTTTTATATTATTCATTTATTCCATTACAACAACTATGTTATTACTATTAAAATAATATAATAATATTTAGTTGTTCATTAATGCTCAAAGTAGTTTATCCTGAATGTTATGAAACATAGTGTTTGTTTTTTATAACTTGGGATGTTATATTATGGTTGGGGGTGGGTATATTCATATGTTAGTTATAAATTTTCATTATATTTCTTCTATTTCTCTTTTTCGATTTATGGATTTTATTTTAACATACTCTACTCCTTCCCCCCCCCTCTTTTGTACTAGAATATTAATATTTTCAACCCACATTATCAAGGAAAATTATTCTATTTAAATCATGGAAATAATAGAAAATGTATGAGAAATTTCAATATCTCTTTTAGTTTTAACATTAATAAATTATAAAGATATATAAATTACAGAAATAATTCAATAATATGGTGTTATTTTTTTTAGAAATTTATTTTTTTTACGATGACATAAATGGTTGTATCATTTTGAATATTTTTTACTAACTGATACACCTTGTGTGAATAGTTTAATAGAAACAATTTTTACTTAATCTCTCCCCAAATATTTTCACCAATCCTTGAAGGGTGGAAATTAATTATAGAAGAAAAGGTAAATATAAGTTATGTTAACTTTTCTATAACTAAAAATTTTATTTTTCCATACAATCCTACCATATACGATCTATTTCACTACTGCTCTAAATTGAACATTGCATCGATACTTGTTATATTATTGTTGTGTGCCCTAAAAAACTGAAAAAATCAATAAATAATCATTACGGGGTGTGATGAAAGGTAAAATAAATTTATATAATTAATGTAGAGAAGGTTTCGTATAAACGATCATGTATGAATACTGTATTTAAAATAATTTATATTTACTCAATATAATGGGGAAATAATAGTATCCAATTGTTTCCATATAGACATGTTGATAATTATTGATCTGATTAAACTTTAAATTATTTTCTTTCATTGGAATCTACCATATCTTGGATTTTCATTCTCATAAAAAAATTTAAATGACTTTGTCCATGATCCTTTATAATAACTCCTTGGTGTGAATTTTTCTTTTAACAAATTTCTATCATTGATAAAAATTACCTTAAATGTTTAATATTCATGATTTTTAAAATATATAGATGATAAATTCTTCTATATATGAATTTTCACAAAAGTGTAAATGTTTAGGTTTGGTGTTTTGATCACACCATGATTCACTATTTCATTTCAACCATTGCACCACTATTCTAAAATTTTTTTCTAAGGAATATTAAAAAAACAATAAAACAATTCACTTCATTTTTTATTCAATTAGTTTATTATTTTCAAAATTAGAAAGAAAAATATTACCATTTATCAACAATTGCATTGTTGATGGAGGTGATTTGGAGGGTGCTTGACGAAGATTAAGAAATTTTTTCCAAACTACGCTTGGTCCAAGAACCTTAGTTCACTCAACCACACACCAATACTAAATCATGCATCCAAATGGGAAAATACATTGTATAATGTTCCAAAAATCAGTATTATAAATCCTTAATCATGTAACCCATGATCAAGAAAGAAATTTATAACACCATCCATAGTAATATATCCACACCTTTGAATCTACATGAAGTCAAATGTACTATGATTTTTTTTGTTGATATATAGAGCATTAGTTGTCAAAATTTTTCCAAATATTTATTTACAATATTAATTATTTTGGGTCAAATATTTTTTATTTTATTAACGAATGATAAGAATTTCTAGTGGTATAAAACATTCAGTTAAGTGGTTCGTTGAAATTCAGGGTCTCAAAACAGCCTTCCAAATTTCTAATAAAATTATTCATTGGGATCCCCATTTGTATGATCTAAAAATAAGATAAGATCATTCATCTTCGAGTCCTACAGTAGTCTCTTCATAATCTTGTATGCTTTGGGGCCCCTATTCTCATAGGGGGGTTAAAATGAAGAAGGATTTCCAGCCGAGCTTCCTCCTTCACATGATGGTGATATAAACGGTTGTAAATCATTATATGGGTAGATAAACATATTTTAATGGGGGTTCTGACACATATAATATTAATATTTTGATAAATTTTGTGTTTGAAAACGTTTCATTAAGAAATAAAATTCATTGATACATGCTTGAATGCTTTTATTGATTGAATCGATTGGAATACTCTTTAATTTTAACTGATTGATTTGATGTCTTGATTGCCTGAATTGTGTGGTTCTTAATGAACGTAAAAGAAAAAATTTATTCCCAACATATTGGGTATTTTAATTTTATATGGATTATATTATACCATGCATTATCTCTGGACCTTGGATATACAATTTTTGTGTCATGGTTTTCCTCAATGTAATTTGATATAAAAACATGGAAACTAATCTGGATTCAAATTAATTTAATAAAATTAATTACATAAAACACAATTTAATCTAAAATATTTAGTAACATTAAATGTTTGTTGTGATCTCAAAATGAACAATTTTTCTTATAAATTTCAAAAGACACTTGGTTCTTCAACTATTAACCTCTTTCAAATAAGTTATTTCTTAAACCGTTTTTCACGAAAGCCACTATTTTAGAAATTTTTATTAATAAATACACTCCTTATACTAATACATTATCCATGAAAGATTATATAGGGTATTCAATAGACTATAAATATCTATTAAGCAGAAAATAAATTTGTCTTGTCAAAACTACAGATTCATAGATTCCTCAGATCCCTGTTTATAAATAACTAACGTTTAGAATTTCCTTAGTCTAGAAAGATATTATATTATATTAATATACTATATTTAATATATCACAACACATATAACATCATTAAATATAATTTATTATTATTTTTACTAGAATTGGTAGTTTCTTGTTTCTTTGGATTATCTATTAGAGATGTTTTCACGTGATCATATTTTATATCCATCTGAGGATTGAGTTCATATTGGGGTTTTTTTTTATTTTAACCTTTTTTTTAGTGGTTTATTAGTTATGATGAGTATGGTCATGACTAATTAGTCCCAAAAGTTATAGGAAAATAATAAGTAATATGTTACCCATTATCTTTATGTATGAGAAGTTGAATTATCTATAAAATTTTGTGTATAATATATCATTAGTTATAACTATTTGACATTATAGGATCCATAAATCATGAATTATGTCATATATAAATACTATAATAATTTTTATCTATGATAGTTGGTGTAATTATTAATACCATATGATGTTAAGGATTCTTACGTACAAGGGGATGTAAATTTTCATGGTAATTAAATAATTTGTATTATTATGGTGATATATTATGAGAACATAGATAATCGTGGAGATTGATGGTGGAGAATAAAAAAGAGAATCTTGTTATAGGAGAAGATCAACGTCAAGGCTTTCATTATAAAATAGACATGTATCCAACCCTCAGAAATCAGATAGAAAAACCAATTTTTTTAGTAGAAATGTAGAAGGATCATTTAAATTTTTGGGATTCCACTAAGGGATGTTATGAGGATGATAAAACTAGTGTTTTATACCATGTAATGAAACTTATTTCTTGAAGATATATAATTAAATTCTCTATGAGTAATATAACACACCCATGTATATAAATATTAGTCTATCAATGATGTAAAATACCTTAAAAGATCATGTTTATTTGAAATTCATCCAATAATTTATTATTCTTTATTTCATCACATTCTCTTCGTGATGGGAATGTTTTTGTATCTTGTTTTATGTGGGTGTGTCAACTATAGGATGTTCCCTCATAGATGAATTAGGATATCCTGATCAACATCATCAAATATATACCCTAATATCCAAGTGTATATGATTATATTTCTATATTGGTGAATTTTCTTATTAAATCAGTTAATTTTTTGGCGATTATGGAATCGAGGACAATATAATTCGTAGAAATGATGATTCAAGAGGAGGTTGTTAGGCTCCCTTGAGTACCAAATTTGAAAACAAATCATCATGATAATAATTTTACTATATGTGTTTGGAAATTTCATAATTATTATTTTGGAACTCATATACGTCGTAGAACAACATTTCTTCTATAGATGAAAAATCATACCAGTAAATCTATTAAGACCTTTTAAGATATTTTATGTTCTTGAATTAGATCATATGAGTTTCAAATCAGTTGAAAAAACCCACAGATGTATTATATCCATGAAATAGTACACATATTAGTGCATCATAATTATATTCTTGATGATTCTCATGTTATTGATTATGGAGGGAAAGATAATAAAAAAAATTGTGAACTTTGAGTAATTAAACAGTGGAGATTCAAAAACCTTATGAAGTGTTTTTTGGATTTAGTTAATCCCAATCGGTTGTTTCATGTGGAATAATTATAGTTTGGAGGAATGCACATGGAAATGTGAGTTAGAAATTTGTTTCATTTATCCTAGATTCATTATTGTTATCATTTTGATATGACATGTATGGTTTATACTAATGAATGCAATTCTTTTGAAATTTTTTTGTTGGGGATAACATGTTTTTATTATGGTAAGATTTTAAGGTTTCATCTATATTGAGAATCCAAAGTGGTGAAACATTTGTTGTAATGTATTTTTGTTCCATTATTCATCATGGGTTGAGTTTTGACATTTGAGTATTATGTTAATTTTATTTTTATATAATGTAAATACATAATTATTTTTTCAAACTTTTAATTATTTTTTTCTAGTGGTGGGTGTTTTTTGATAGTTTTTATATTTTAATATATATTTTATAAATTTCATAATATTTCTGATAGAATATTTTAATTTGATAAATTATTATAGAATTAAATATAATATTTCTATAATAATCTTAATTTCCATTAATTACTATTTATATCATTTGAATGTACCCTTTTTATTATTTATATTTTAATATTAAATAAATTTATTTTTAATGTAAATTATATAAAACATTTATGAAACCACATCTCTATGTGTGTGAAAATATGAATTTTAACTTGTAATATAATAGTTTGATTGTATTTATATAGCCCATATAAAAAGAATCTTATTTTATATTCAAATTGTATTACAGTATTTTATTATACATTATAGACAAAAAAACAATCATTTGAGATTGTATGAAATAGATCATAGTGAAACAAACCTAATATGTATTTTAGAACATTATTTATACATTTGGTAAAGGTAATTTGTATCTTATGTTAATGTATACTTTTATAATGGTGGATTTTTTTCTCATGTAACGTTAATTAGATATATACAATGAATATTTTTGTCTACTAGTATGTATTTAAACCTCATATAACGCTATATTATCCTATGGATACTCATGTAAGGGTTATTAGGACTCCCATCTCTATTGTCTACCAAGACGAATCAATATTGTTTGAAAAAACATTACACTTATTTTCATTGTTGATTGTATATACCATTTTACACATTGAGAATTCATACCCCTTAACAAAATTATCTCCAAAATAATTTTATTTTCAATAATGAGGATAATGAGTTAAAAATCATGTGAAAAAAATGTTGAAGAACCATTTAATAATGATGAAAATTATTTGAAAAAATAAATTCCATGAATTATATAGTAACATAATGAAATAAATTTTAAATTTTTCGAATTCTATATCTACTAATAGAAATAATGAATCAATTACATCTTTCTTGATGTGAATGAATAAATATATAAAAATTAATGTTAGTATTATATATCCATTTTACATAGTAGAACACTGGTAATTATTGTATTTTATTGAAACATATTATATTTATTTATACATGTTGTGTAAATTTATTATACATATTAAAAAAATCATCTTCCTCTCCCATACCATTTTCCTTTATCGTCACTTGATAATTTCTTTGTAACAAGGGATAAAATGGTATGCAGTTCCTTCAAAACATAGTCATGGATTCATAAAATTATTTATTTATTTTAATACACCACGATATAGGAATATTGAAAAGGATAAAATAAAATTTTATAATAAGAAATAACATTTAATATGTAGGATTTTTAAATTATTATATTTACAATATATAATACATGAAATCATTGAACACAATTATTCTTTTCATAGAGATGAGAGCTAGGATTCCATGAGGGATTATATCTAAAACTCAATTTTATGTTATGTACATTCACTATGTGTGTTTATGTGATATCAGGGTCATTGTGTTATATGGGTCACAATTATTCATATATCACATTGTTTATGTCAGCTGATTTAACACCCAATGATATTTATATATTATTTCCATTAATGATGACAATTTTATTGCTTCATCAAATGGAACAATAAAATTAGTTGAAAACATGATATATTTATATTCAATATAAATATTTTTGTTTGATTTCAAAAACCCAATCTTTTAATTTATAATGAATTAGTAAGAAAATATTATTTTTTAACTGTATATATATTTAAAATAATTTCAATCTTTAATATGAATTAAATTCAATTATTTTTCATAAAATTAATTATATTATTATTTATTTTTTAGATAAGTAATTTTTAAAAAACATATATTTCTATAATATGTATTTTTATATGAAGAAACATATTAATTATTATAATAAATAATTTTTTGAAATCACTACCAGTTGACACAAAATTTTTTCCAACATGAAATGAAATAAGATCAATGACCTTTAATATTTTAAATTTTTTTTAATAAAAACGTATATTCATAAAATTTTGGGATTTTAATGAAAAAATAATTTAAAAAAGTTTAATATAAATTAAAAAACATCAAATTTTTTTCACGCATAAAATTATCTTAATATGAATATTTAATACTTTTCATAACATGCTTGTTTTCCATCGAAAATATATTATTTGCAAAAAAATTATTTATTTATGAATTCATCATTACGTTAGAATCATAAATAAATTTATGAAATGATAATGTAATAAGATATTATTTCATGACATTATATTATTCATTATGAAATACTAATTGAAAATACCAAACATATGGAGTAAATTTATATATCTATTCATTATTTTTATTTAACATAAATTTTAATGGTCTTTTCAATTATGGAAATAATTTTCAAAATATATTACTTTTTTCTTTTTCAATGGAATCCTATTGACATTAAAATAATTCATTAGTTTCTAATATAATATGAATCACTGATAATTTTATCTCATATAGAAGATTAATCATTAAAAACATTTTTTCTCAAAAAATGGAGAATGGGATTAAATGATTACATATTAAATTTTACATTTCAAACCCATAGATTTTTTCTTAAAAAATTTGTTCTTAATTTTTGGGTAATAATTTTAAAATTTTCTAATATATTAAACTTTATTTTTGGCAAAAACAATGTTCTGGGGAAAATGATAATCATCATGATCATAAAGAATGATTTATTTTTAAATTACATTTTATTATATCATAAAATTTATATATAATCAATTCCACTAAAATGCATTAAATTATTAACATAATGTGAATTACAGAAAACTTTTTTAATATAATTACCATAATTTAATTGTTATTAAATTCTAAAAAATTTTAGAATCAATTATTGAAAAAATTAATTTTTTATAATATAATAGATTTGATTCACATTAAGAATTATTATTGAAAATTTAATTTATAATATTAATACATTACATTGGATTAATTTAAGGTGGTCATTGATTACATCATTGAAAAATTTGGCTATATGGGTAATTATCTACTTTCAAGAAAATGTAAAATAACAAAGTTTAAAACTAGTTACATATTTTTAAAATAATATATAACACCATAAATTCCTAATATTAAATATCTAATAAATTATTTATAACAGTCAGGAATTCTATGGATGAATATTTCTAGATCCAATTACATAATAAATTTTATTTTTTAAGATATTGATGCCATTAATCTTTGACAAGTGTCCAAGAATTATTATTATATAAATATTGTTACCAAAACTGTCCTCTCTCATGTCTTATAAAAGTAGATCATATAGATGATTTCAAATATAAAATAAAAATATAAAAATCCTATGAGGATGGAAAAAATAAACCCTCCTATAAGTCCCTAACACTCTCTAACTCCCATGGAATCACTATTTCATCATAATCAATTGAATCTGAATGATTTATCTAATGTATGATCAAGTATGAATCGTAAGTATTATCTCCTTCAAAGGTGTTCACCTTTTTATTCCTCTTAAAATCAAATGATTCATTAAAATATAATAAATAACCAAAATAAAGTTTATTGATATGTAAATATATTAATGGACTAAGAATTTATAAATAATATTTATCTAATTTGAAAAAAATAACATGATTAGCATATCACAAATAGTAAAACCACAAGAAAAAGACATCTTCTATATCTCAACACCAACATTAATAAATATTCTGAATTATATAATTGAATAACAAGTATTATATATAAAATCCAAATATTTTTTCTAAAATTAAATATTTCATTTACAATAAATCCCTCTCATTTGTTGAGAAGTAGTAACATTAGTTCTGTGTACATGTGGAAAATATTCTCTGTGGGAAATGAGTTTCATACTTCATAACCCCCAATTGCGGTTAGATTTAGAAATATTTTTAAAATATTAAAATTATAACAATGAAAATATTACAGTTTTGTATATTGGGAAAGCATTTTATAAAGAATTCTAACATAACCAACTTACTTAATGGTTATCAAAAATTTATATATTTACATCTTCTTATAGATGAAATAAATATTAATATATAATAAATCAATATTATAAGATAAAAAATATCAATATTAAATTCAGCATATTCTAATAAGTTTCCTAATAAGGTATCTAGTATCGTTTATGTTATTATTCTAGAAGACAAGCCCATGTACCTATCGAATCATGAATAATGGGTTGGTTTTCTTATCAAATTCCTCTATTTGAGAAATTATTGATATTAGGAATCAATTTTCATTTATGTGGTTTATATTCATCCTACTAGAGAATAAATTGAATAATTTTAATTTAATAAATTTATTTAAATATAATTTAAAATTCTCCTTATTTAATGGGTTATGATTAATGTGTTTCACAAAAAGAAAGGATATTCTTGGTCTCAATTTTAATTCATTAATAAGTAATATGAATTTCTCGTAACTTTTCCTTAGTATGGATTACTGAATCCTAATGGATGTAATTTATTTAATAATACTCATATTTCATGGGATTTAATAGTAAAACCATGTTCTTATACTCAATTGGTTATTTATATATTTTTTCCATATTAATAAGTATATTTTATAACATCGCATTCATTTATAAAATTTTGATCAGTCTATTAATCATATTTTATTATCTCATTTGTAAATATAAAATTAATATGTTGTATTACCTAATTATAATTAGGATACATATATTTTTTTATACAAACCCATTGATATGTATTTATCATTTTATATTCTTTGTTTCCTATAAGTTATATTTGTATCTCAATTATTGTTTAATGAATTATTCTATTTTATCTTGATTATGTTTCTCCCACTATTGCTTTCTCCATCCATGTTATTTTAATACATAGCATTATAAATTTCTAGATCGAAGAAATATAATATGATAAAATGGGGTTATTATGATTATTTTCCCAATATAGGTTTTCTGACAATGTAATATGAGGTTTTATAATTTTCCTTTTGATAATTAATATTCTTTTCCATTATTACTATATAAATCATTATGTAACTTTCAAAAATACATCATTGATGAAGGTCATAAATTAAAAATATTACAATGAATTCCAACTTAAATTTTTCAAAACATCATTGGATGTAACCTATAACATCCTCTTTTATGACAATGTAAAAAATGATTTCTAAAATGACCTCTTAGGTTTTCACATACATTTCCTTATTTATTTTCAAAATGAAATTCCCTAATAGTGTTTAATTTTATATTTCTAAACACTAATATATATATTGGTAGAATAAAACCACGTGCCCAAATAAACCAAATCATGACCCCTTTATTATTTTTGTTGTCCATGAAATAATTTTAAAATATATTTTTCATATATTTAATCAATCATCATAATTTACTTTGTAATACAGAAAATTTATTAATTTGAATCCATACACCTCATTGCCATTGCATGAATATGATCACACTATTAATGAATTAGGAATATCTTTATTCTGAATTAATTATATAGTGTAAACTGAAATTTATATTAATCAAATAGGTTAATGGGAACATTTAACGAATTTCATCATATCGAAATTCTTGAAATTCTTGATATTTTGGTTATTATTATTATAATATTAATTTTATTAGAATTTTTTCCATGTATTTTTTGAATTTACACATTCATCTTATAGATATGTTTTAATTATATAGATCTCTTTATTTAAATGGTGAAATATACATGAATTATTATATGGAAATGGTTATTTTTATTTAGTAAGAGGATGTTTATGTAATTGTATATAAAATATTATTGACTCTTATACTGGTCATAGCCATTCATCACATTAAGTATCTATAATTATGGTTTTTGATGTATTTAGGGGTACTCAATAGTGTTTTTGTGACACATAAGTCATTCAAATGGTGATTCATTGCAACTCTTTTCTAAATTTCACTTCATCAAGTGGTGACACATACTGGAAGTGAATCCTATAGTATTGATTCATTTAGTGTTGACTTTTCTAGTGGGGGATCATCTGTTCATTAATCTTCTTGCAGTGCCTCTTCCTAGTGGTGAATCATCTTGTTGTGACCCATCTATTAGAGACTTGTCCAGTGATGACTTTTCTGTAAGTGACTTGTCCCGCAATGACTCGCCTAAGGGTGTATTGTCTAGTAGTGACTCCTACTAGTAGTGACTCTTCATTCAGTGACTCATCTGGTGGGTTTTTATCTATAGGTGAGTCACCATTGTGGTGGATCACCTAGTAACGAGTCATCTATTGCTGATGTAGTGTCCCAAACCCTCATGGCCCATTACTATGCCAAAATAAGGCTCCACTAAAATGGTGGCACCGACCATGGTGGCACTAGTCACGGCGGCACCGTGATGGTGGCACCGGTCACGATGATACCGTGACGGTGGCATCGTAAGGGAGAGATTATGATGGCGACATCATGTCCTCACCCAACCCTCCAATTTGTTTTTCCATTCCCGCTCCTGCGATGTTTTTTTGACGAAAATTAATTCTTTTAATTATTTTAAGACCAAAACTAATTCCTAAAAAATCTTGAGGAACCTCCCCGATGGGGGATATTAAATAAAGACTTAATATCATCATCTGTAACTGCCCAAACCACGTGGGAAAAGACGATCATATTTTTCAGGCGTTCAAAATTCAATATCCCGTAACAGTAGGATCTCCTCTTTATATCTCCCTCTAGGGTTTCTTCTTTTACTTTCTCAGCTGGATTTATTCTTCTTCCAGGTGAAACTGGAGTCCCTCTCTTCCTGTGGCTTGTGGTGAGCCTCTGCTGGAGCTTTCTACACCATTGGAGTCACTGTTCCACCCCAGCAAGTCATGCATCCCTTGTTCTTGGAACGTGGAGGAAAACATCGATCCTTGAAAAACCAAGTAGGATTTTTTCCATCATCTCTCTTTTCGGTGTATCATGTGGGGTGGGTACGCTGGTATTTCTATGGGAGTGGGTGAAACCAAACCTTAATGAAGATATCAAATGGACTTTAATGAATGAAGGGAAGGGGTGTGAACGATGTGCTGTTGTTCTGTTTCTCTTATCTTCCTTGATGCTTTTGTTTGTGAACTGTAGGGCTATTCCCACTAAAAATCATGGACATTGGTGGTCTTTATTTGTGCACTAAAGAACCCTTGCCTTCTATTATGATTAAATGCCTGTTACTTGGAAATTGGTTAATCACGTAGACTAGGTGGATTAAATGGATACCCAGAAAACATAATGCCATGTGTGGTCACCCCGGCTAACCAATAGAAAGAAGATAATAATTAATGATGTGCTTGAACCAGGATGTTTCCCCACTCTGTTTTGGTAGTAGGTGTGTTTTTCTGTTTGATTGCCAATGTGGTGATGTGGGTGAGGATGTGATCCTCTTGGTTGTGAGTCTAAAACTATGAGGATTCTCTACTTGTGTTATGAAATGTTGTGGAATACTCTACTGTGGGAATATAGTTGGTTCATGTTTTTGGGGATGTGGGGTTGGATCTTGAGGCTTGGTTTGGTTCTAGTACTTTGAGGGATCTCACTGATGACTTTGTTGTTGTGACATCACAAGAGAACCAGGTGTGAATTCTTAGATTCATGTTTGTATGTTTCTCGTTCTCTAGCTTGTGGTTATGTTTGTTAGTTTTCTAGTAGTGCAGAATTCACCTGAATGGGATCACTTGAACATGAAAAAAAGAATGAGTTAAATAGGGAATTGATTTTGAGAATGAGTTGTGACTAGCTCGTGAGTGTTGTGCCTTTCTTTTATTAGTGAATAGTAATAGGGTTTTTATTCATAGTTTGGCTTTGTAAACCTTAGGATGGGATGAGTGCTTGTTACCTATGCTTATATATGTAGTTTTTATGTTTCTTATTCGCGACCCACACAAGTTGAGAACGAAGTGCCAAACACTCCCATTTCAGGGGGAGGGTGTTTTTCACAACCCTCATATGAGTGGCTGGTTATTTTCTCCTTTTCTGATCCATTTCCTAAATGGCCCAAGACTATTTGGGTAGGATATGATGGCCTAAGGTCCATTATAGCTCAATAATCTTCGGGTAGAGTAGTTGTAGCGGTTGGACCAGGTGTTTGCCAGTAGGATGTTTCCCAAGTGTCTTCGGGATGAGGACCATGTGTCTTCAGGTGTGGCAGTAGTTGTTCTGACTCAGGTGTTTGTGGGTGTGGTTTGCGTGGTGGTTGTGGCCCAGGTGTCTGCAGGCGGGATTTCAGTTATGGCCAAGGTGTGTGCAGGGAGAGTTTGGTTGTGGGACTGTGATGAGGATATGGCCCAGGTGTGTGCGAGCGGGGTGTGGCAGTGGGACTGTGGTGAGAATGACAGGATTGGATCGATATGGAGGATGTCTTCATTAACCAGTGGGAAAGTGGTGTGGGGTACCCACACATTGATGCTCTATTACTATAATTTACTTGACTTGCGTTATTTCGGGAGTGTTCCTTGGTGAGTCTTGGGTTGATAGTTTTACTTTCTAGATGTTTTGGTTATCTATTTTCACACATGGAATTAGAATCCCCTTCCACTTGTGCATAAGATTGTTTGATTTTCTCTACTAAGTATACTTGTATTCTCACCCTACATATATAAAACTGCTTTCAAATATTCAGGAGGACTTCAGGGATCGTATGGGACCATACTAGCTCGGGCGTTGGGCCAATTTATGTTGTCGTTTTCCTTTTCTTGGTATATTATTTTTTGGAGTTCTTTTGACTTGTATCTTTTACTTTTGAACATGCATGTGGGAATGGTTTAATTTGTGCATTACCTTCACCTTAATCTTTCTGTGTTGTTTGGGATTTACTATCATATCTCCCGATCCTATTAAAATAAAAAAGGTAATTCCTTCCATATTTTGTGTGATTTTATACCCTTGGTGCTAGTCACAACTCTTGGACCTATTGGAGGCAGGTATTGGGGGTCTTTATCCATCCTTCAACATAATAATGGAATGGTTTTGCAATCTGCTGACCCTTTCCTCCTTTTGGTAATGGTGGGTAGTGAAAGAATGGTATCAGAGGAAGGGTTGAGATATAGAATTGAGTCTGGAGTTAGGAACAGTGATGATGGCATGGGGGGGTAGGGAAACAGTGTTGGGTGACCTTGGTGCGTGAATAGGACAGTGAAGACTAGCTAGGACATGAGATTTTAGGGCCCCCTGTGATCCGATGCAAGGACTATGGTCCTACCAAACAGGTTGGTGAGGCTACACTGCTTGTAGGGTAGTGACCCTAGGAAAGGTAAATGCATCATAATGACTTATGTTCTCATTTTTTTGTGATGTATTGGGGAATTAATGAAGTATATAAAAAATTTAAGAACAATATTTTGCGCTACTCAGGATTAGGCATTCATTTTTTACCTTGTAGTTATGGAACATGGCAGACGACCATGAGTAGTGAGGGAAATCGAGGCTTAGGAGGTTGACTTGGGTGATTGGCAGAGGACGGACCAAGAAGAGGAGGACTATTAATGGCAGAAGACGCTTCGTGCCTTTCAACAGCAGACCATAGAGAAGTATGAGGGTAGAATCTGAAACATGTAGACGGAGAGATGGATAGTGGGGTTGGTGATAGCCTTCAGCTTGATCTGGGATCTGTAGGAGTATTGGGTTCTTCTGGCTGTAAGCCAGATGCGTGGGGCGGCGCGTTAGTGGTGGATGCTTTATCTTGGGGAGAAGAGGGAGACTGAGGTGGCATGGGAAAACATCGGGAAGGAGATCCGGGAAGAATTCCTCTCATCCACGATGATGGCTTGAAGAGGTAGGAGCTATTCTCCCTCCAGTAGGGGAGTATGTCAGTGAGATATTTGGGGATCATGTTCAAGGATATCATTCACTTCGCTCCGGACCTCTTTCCGGATTAGGAGCCTCATGCGAGATGTTTAGAGGAGGCACTACGACCTTCTCTTTAGTACGTTGTTAATCCCTTCACCCTAATTACATACTTAGAGATGTAGAATAAGGATGAATTAATAGAGAGGATGAAGACGTTGGGAGGTGTTTCACGAGAGGGTATCCAGTTGGGCTCGTCAAAGGGGAAGGTCGTCAGCAGTAGGCCTCCAGCATCAGGACCCTCTAGGTTTTAACCAGCAAGGATTTGGCCTCAGTAGTCCCAGTTCCAACCTCCCAGACCTCGGCCTTCTCTTTCGAGCCCAGGTCTGAGATGCTTCATCTGTGGAATCCATGGGCACCTTTAGAATCAGTTCCTGGACAGAGTACAGTATGGTGGGGGTGGGCAGGTCCAGCACCAACCTCAGCAGCAACAGGGGAAGCGGTCTCCCACTCTGCTGAGGGAAGACGTTGTACGATGAGGATAACCTCAGGGCGCTCCATAGGGACCTCGACTCGGGCAGTGTCGGGGAGGTGGCCGATAGTCGAGAGGCATAGGAGCTGGGCGTGGTCATTTCCACTCAGCGGAGGCAGCAGTTCCAGCAGGGCCAGAAGTCGTTCGAGGTGCGATCATCTTATTTAGTACCCTTTCTTATTCCTTGTTCGATATAGGAGATTCAAACTCATTTTATACACCCAGTCTGGCCTATGATCTGGGGTTAGATGCTGAGAGACTTCCAGTTCCCCTGGTGCTAAGCACAGCAGTCGGAGGTCAGGCCGACTTACTGTTTGTTTGTCGAGGATGCAGTCTGATGGGAGGACCACGTCAGTCAGTCAGGGATCTTCTAACTGTTGCATATACAGCCATACGATGTCATCCTAAAGATTTACTGGTTGTTCTCTATATGTTCATTCATTTACTACTTCCTAGGAAGGGTTCTGTTTTTAGACTTGTGCGGCCGACAGGTGACTTTCATCGGTGAAAGGAATTTCCAGGAAAACAACAAGCGAGGGAAACCCCTCCTCTCTTTGTTAGTTGAGCTATCAGTGGATTCGGTGGATGCGGAGATGGTGGAAGTTCCAAGGTTCATCAGTGAGTTTATGGATGTCTTCCATGAGGAGGTGACGACTCTACCCCCTCGACGTGAATTTGAGTTTGGGATAGACATGTAACTTGGTGCTCATCTGATATCTATGTCTCCATAACGGATGGTACCTTCAGAGATATGGGAGTTGTGGATTCAGATTGATGATCTGATGAAGAAGGGTTTTGTTCGGCCAAGTGCATCACAATGTGGGGCTCCTGTCTTTTTTGTTAAGAAGGAAGATGGTGGTCTCAGGCTTTGCATAGACTACTAGAGGATGAATCAGGTGACATTCAAGAATCACTACCCTCTCCCAAGGATAAATGATCTCTTTGATCAGCTGAGGGGAGTTGGTTGGTTCTCAAAGATCAATCCATGGTTAGGATATCAGCAATTGAGGGTGAAGGAGGGAGACATCTCTACGACTGCATTTATGTGAAGATATGGACACTTTGAGTTTGTAGTCATGTCGTTCGTCGTTACAAACGCTCCAGCTGTGTTCATGGGACTCATGAACACCGTCTTCCAGGAATACATGGATCGGTTTGTAGTTTTGTTTATTGACAACATCCTTATGTACTCAAAATCAATGGAGTATCATGCAGATCACCTGATAACGATTTTAGAGGTCCACAGACGGCACCGGCTCTATGGGAAGTTGTACAAGTTCATGTTCTTGACATGATAAGTGAATTTATATGGCCACGTAGTGTCTGAGCATGGGATACCAGTGGACCCTTTGAAGGTCAAGGCGGTTGTTTCTTTGGCAGCACCCAATAACGTGGTGGAGGTTCATATTTTTCTCGGGCTGGTAGGTTACTACTAGAGATTCGTACCCAACTTCTCCCGAGTTGCATCACCTATGATGGATTTGACCAAGAC
Source organism: Viscum album (assembly GCA_963277665.1). Taxonomy (NCBI): domain Eukaryota; kingdom Viridiplantae; phylum Streptophyta; class Magnoliopsida; order Santalales; family Viscaceae; genus Viscum; species Viscum album. Next base: position 1,613,584,940 of record OY728137.1, on the reverse strand, counting down.
AGACCAATATTTCATGAGGAACATGTAGTGCGAGGAAGCCTTCAGCTATCTAGTGTAGAAGATGGTTAGAGTCCCGGTGATGAGGATTCCAGAATAAGGGGCGGTATATGAGGTGTTATGTGATGCTTCAGGTCAAGGCCTCAGATGTGTTTTGATGTAGTGACAAGGGGTGATCTTTTATGTGTCTAGGGAGTAACGTTCCCCTGAGAGTAATTACGCCACCCACGGCTTGGAGCTTGTGGTGGTCATTTTTTCACTAAAGAGGTGGCTTCATTACCTCGTTGTGGAGCACTTTGTGGTATTCACCTATCAAAAAAGCTTGAAGTATATATTCACCCAGCAGGACCTGAACTCATGGAAGAATAGGTGGGTGGTTTTCCTTCAAGACTATGATATTGAGATTTCCTACACATTAGGGAAAGAGAATGTGGTGGCCAATACCTTGAGCAGGAAGTCCTAGAATGATGTGGTTCGAGAGTCATTAGATGCTTGGAAGGTGATGGAAGAGTTATCTACAGTTCACCTCGATGAAAGAATGGAAGGTGGTAGAGGATTCCTGTATCAGATGATAGTGTAGTCTTATCTTTTGCAGCAGGTAGAGGAGTCCCAATGGGGAGACCTGGAAATCGATGTGATGTGTCACTAGGCTATCCAAGGTGATGCTCTAGAAGGGTAGAGGCAGCATGGTTAGAATAGGGTCGTTTTCCAAGAAAATCTATTTGTTCCATAGGTGATGTGCAAGAGAGTTCTTGTTGAGTTACAAAACTCACCCCTAGCAGTGCACAAAGGAGTTTCTAAGATGTACCAGGGGCAGAAGGGACAGTTTTTTTGCCCTGGGGTAAACTGGGCAGTCGCAGAGTTCGTGGACAGATGCCTAGGGTGTTAGTAGGTGAAGGCTGAACACCATGTTCTAGGTGGTTTTCTATAGCCTATGGATGTCCTCGAGTGGAAATGGGATGAAATATTGATGGATTTCTTCATGGGACTACCCATGGTTCAAGGAGTTTGTGCTGATATCTGGGTAGTGGTGGACATGTTGATGAAATCGTCTCACTATCTGGCGATAAAGGAGTCGAGTGCAGTGGAAGCCTTATCACAGAGGTATGTGGATGAGGTGGTGCAGTTACACAGAGTTCCAAGGTCCATAGTCTCGTATAGGGATTCACAGTTTACCTCACATGTCTGGAGAGGATTTCAGCATGCCATTGGCAGCCAGCTACATCTTAGCACTGCTTTCCACCCCCAGACAGATTGACAGACGGAGTGCACTATCCCGGAAATGGAACATATGCTACAGGCATGTATCCTGGACATCGAAGGATCGTGGGTGTGACACTTTCCTCTGGTTTTGTTTTCCTATAATAATAGCTATCACTCCACCATTGGCATGGTTACATTGGATGCCTTGTATGGGAGGCCATGTCACTCTCTTGTGTGCAGGACCGAGGTTTGGGAAACATGTGTTCATGGCCCGGAAGTGGTGTAGAGCACGACATAGAGGGTGCAGCTTATATGGGAGAGGATGAACGTGTCTTAGGTCCAATTGAAGTCATATTCTGATAATAGGAGGAGACCCTTGGAGTTCGGGGTCGGGGACCACATGTTCTTGAAGGTATCCCCTCGGCGAGGAAAACAGAGGTTCAGTAGGGGGAGTATGTTTTCTCCTAGATTCGTCGGACCATTCGAAAAGTTGTAGCAGGTCAGAGAAGTGGATTATCAGCTAGTTTTACCACTGCCGATACTGAGGATGCATGAATTATTCCATGTGTCACAAATCCGTCAATATCTACACGATGATTCACATGTCCTCGACTGGGGAAAGCCAGATATCGGGGACGATGCAACGTTCGTGGAGCGACTCGTGATGATCGAAGGTCGTGAAGAGAAGGTGCATCGTGGATGAACCATTCCTTTGGTTCATGTGTTGTGGAGACATGGTGGGCTTGATCAAAGTAATTGGGAATGAGAGACGTAGATACGTGCCCAGAACCAAGAGTTGTTTTGAGTTTTGTGCTATTCTGATTCTACTTGATGTGATGGAACACTTTACCTTTTTGGGTATTAAATGTGTGGTTTTCTTTATTCCTTGAATGTGTGTGAAAAGTATTAGCTATGGGGAGGGGAGGACCCTATCCCTAATAAAGATTCATTAAGGTGGATGCGATTAAACCCATCCAGGCGATTCTTTGCTGCCCAAAGTGGATAGTATATTGACATGGAGGAAGAGACTCCCCAACCCATATGACTGGGCTCTTGTAACCTTGTATGATTCGTGGTTTCTTGAGGAGAAGGTTTTTCTAGATGACGATGAGGTTCACTCTTGAGAGGTATCTTTCGAGCTGGCTGTTCGGAACCTCTATTTTCATCTGGCTTGTTTTTGATTCTCGAGGGGTAGAATAGTTTGAGAGGTATCTAATGTAATGGCCCAGACCCTCCTAGACCATTACTTTTCCAAAATAAGGCTCCACCAAAATGGTGGCACCGGTCACGGTGGCACCCGGACTGTGGCACCGTGATGATGGCACCGGTCACGGCGGCACCGTGATAGTGGGACCGGTCATAGAGGCACCATGACAGTTGTACCGTGACGGTGGCACCAGTCACGGCGGTACAATCAAGGTGGCACCGTGATGGTGGCACCGGTCACGGTGGAACCGTGACGGTGGAACGATGATAGTGGCATCGTAAGGGTGACACTGTGACGGTGGCTACATGTCCTCACCCAGCCCTATGTTTTGTTTTTCATGTCCCGCTCCTGTGACATTTTATTGACATAAATTAATTCTTTTACTTTTTTTAATCCCATAATTAATTCCCTAACTAAATAAAGAGGATCCTCCTTGATGGGGGATATTAACTAATGAGTTAATATCATCATGCGTAACTTCCCAAACCACGTGGGAAACCATGATCCAACTTTCCTGGAATTCAAAATTCCATATCCCGTAACAGAAGGATCTCCTATTTATATCTACCACTATAGATTCTTCTTTTCTATTCTCGACTGGATTTCTTCTCCTTCTATGTGCACCTGGAGTCCCTCTATTCCCATGTCCTATGGTGCGGCTCTGTTGGAGCTTTCGGCACCCTTGGAGTCCCCGTTCCTTTCCAGCAAGTTGTGCATCCCATGTTCTTGGGGCGTGGAGAAAAACATCGATCCTTGATCATCCATGAAGGATTTTTTCCTTCGTCTCACCATTCATTGTATCATGTGGGGGTGGGTACGCTGCTGTTTCTGTGGGAGTGGGTGAATCGAATCCTTAATGAATATAACAAATAGACATTAGATAATGAAGCAAGGGTTGTGAACGATGTGCTTCTATTCTATTTTTCATCACTTCCTTGATTCGTATGTTTTGAACTATTGGTCTATTCTCACTAACAATCATGGTCGTTGGTGGTATTTCCTTGCACACTAATGAACCTTTGCCTTCTAGGAAGATTAACTGACTGTAACATGGAAATTGGTTAATCTCGTAGAATCGGTGGATTATATAGATACCCAGAAAACATAAATCCTTATGTGGTCACTCTGTCTAACCAATAGAATGATGAAAATAATGAATGATTTGCTTGAAACTAGACTTTTCTATAATTTGTTTTGGTAGTAGGTGTGTCGTTCTGTTTGATTGAATATGGGGTGATGTGGGTGACGATGGAACCTCTTTGTTGTGAGTCTGAAAATGTGTGGTTTCTATTCTTTTGATACGAATTTGGGTGGTATCCTATACTGATGGCATTTCATTGGTTCATGGTTTTTGGGATGTGGGGTTGTATCTCAAGGCTTGGTTTTTTTTCAATAATTTGAGGGATCTCAATGATCCCTTTGTAGTTGTGAATTCATATGAGAACCAGATGTGAATGCCTAGATTGATGTTTAGTTGTTTCTCTTTCTCTAGCTTTTTGTTACGCTTGTTAGTTTCCCAGTAGTGTAGAATTCACCTGTATGAAATCAAATGATCATGAAAAATAGAATGAGTTAAATGGGGAATTGGTTTTGAGAATGAGTTGTGATTTGGCCATGAGTGTTGTGCCTTTCTTTTATGGGTGAATTGTTACAGGGTGTTTATGCTTACGCTAGATTTGGAAACCTTAGGTTGGGAGGAGTGCTTATTACCTATGCTTATATCTATAATTTTTATGTTTCTTATTCTCTTTCCACCCATATTGAGAACTTAGTGTCGAACACCCCCATTTCATGGGGGAGGGTTTTTTTTCCCAAAACTCTTATGAGTGGCTGGTTATTAGCACCTTTTATGCCCCCTTTCTAGAATATCCCTATACTCATTAGGAAAGTTGTGATGGCATGAGGTCCATTATATCCCACGAATCTTCGGATAGGGTAGTTGTAGCGGTTGGCCCATGTGTTTGCGGGCAGGTTGTTTCCCATGGGTCTTCGGGATAAGGCCCAGGTATCTTTGGTCGTGGCAGTAGTTTTTCTAACCAAGGTGTTTGTGGGTTTGTTTATTCATGATGGTTGTGGACCAGGTTTTTGCAGGTGGGATGGCAGTTATGGCCCAGGTGTGTGCGGGCGGGGTTTGGTAGAGAGATTGCGATAAGGTTATGGCCTAGGTGTGTGGAGGTTGGGTGTGAAAGTGGGACTGTGGTGAGAATGGCAGGATTGGTTCTATGCATAGGATGTCTTCAACAACCAGTTGTGAAGTGGCATGGGGTACCCAAACATTGATGTGTTGTTACTATACTTTACTTGACTTGCGTTAATTGGGGAGTGTTCCTTGGAAGTCTTGAGTGGATAGTTTAACTTGATAGATTTTTTGGTCATATATTTTCTCATAGGGCATTAGAATTCTCCACCACTTGTGCATGCGAGCATTTGGTTTTTCCTACTGAGTATACTTGTATGATCACCCTATGTATATAAAACTGCTTTAATGTTTCTAGAAGTAATTTAGGGATCGTGTTGGACTATACAAGCTCGGATGTTGGGGCAGTTGCTATTGTCGTTTTCCTTGACATGGTACATTACCTTTTGGATTTATTGTGACTTGTATCTTATACTTTTGAACATGCATGTGGGAATGGTTTAATTTGGGATTTACCTTCACCATAATCTTTTGGTGTTGTTTGGGATTTACTATCTTATCTCCCAATCCTGTTAAAATAAAAAGGGTAATTCCTTCCATCTTGTGTGTGATTCTATACCTTTTTTTCTTGTCGCCACTCTGGGACCTATTGAAGGAGGATCTCGGGGGGTCATTCTCTCTCCTTCAACTTAAAGAAGGAAGGGTCTGGAAATCTGCACTCCCTTCCCTCATTTTGGTGAAGGCGGGTCATGACATGTGAGTTTCCTGGAAGTGACTCATATAACACTGAATTGTTTGGTGGTGACATATTTTTAATTTTTTCCATTTTACCATTATTTTGTGTATTATATAATAAATAAATAAATTATGTTTTAAATATTTTGTAGATAATATAAGTTTAAATTCATTAAATAAGGGTTTTAAATATTTTAAAAAATGATCAATCTTATATTAAATTTCTAAAATGTCTTGATTAATACTAAATGTTTAAAATGATATGTATGGATGGAAATTAATTTAATAGAAACTGAAAACTATTTCTAATTGCAAAAATTAAATATCAGTAAATTATAAAGAAATTATCCTTCCATATATCTTTTGGTCTGGAATTCTCTTGAGACATGATGTCTAAAATCCATCTTCCCTCGGGTCAAGTGACATGGATTTTGAATTTATTTTGTCTTCTTACAAAATTGATTCTTTGGTATGCAGAAATCTATTTTTTGGGGAACAATGCTATGTCGATAATAATTATTCCATGTAGGATTTCCATCCTCTTTCCTGATTTTTTATCCTGATGAATGAGTATATAAATAATTATCATTTTGGTGATAGTTGATCCAGAATTAAGAAATTCAATACAATTCAACTATCTTAAATAGAAATGGGTAAGGGAAAATGATGTTTTATCATACTATATTACTTAAATTGATTGATTTTAAAAATTGACTTTGCTAATTAACCTAAACAATATATTTTCGATCCCAGGACCTTCATTGTGCTATTATTGATGCTCTATAGAATAAATGCTTCATTTGAGGATTTTGACATAACCTAATAGTTAATCAGTTAAACACATTAATCCTATCAATAAAAAGGATTCCCAATGATCATATAGTTTCTACGATAACACCATTTATTACCAAAGGGAAATTGAAAAAGACATACATTTATAAATTTGAATGTATTGTTTCTTCTCGTGTGTGATATGATATGTGTGTCGGTAGTGGAATAGATAAGGTAGTGTATTGGGGTTGTGATGGTTGTGAAGTTTTATAGTTGGGATTTAGAGGAATATAGATTTGGACATGGATTTTGGGATTTTTTTTCCACAATATTACTTATTGTTTGTTGTGAAATCTTAGTTTCCTAAATTTTTGGATCGTGAAACAAATTATTAAAATGAAAATTAATTCTTACATTACAAGGATTTAAATACCGTGTCTAATAGAATGAGAGTGAAATTGATAATATGTAGAATGTCCTAATGTTTTTTTGATAATGATATAAAAATTATTGATCATTATTTTCTTTTCTGGTGTTGCACATTTAGAGGTGGAAAAAAAGTGGGGGAGTCCGGAGTAGGTTGTTTTTTTTGTAAATAAATATTATGGGCTTATGTAATTTTTCTCTATATATATTAATGCATGATATATTCACATTATTTATAATTGAACCCCACCGATATCATGCAATAAATGGGGAAACCATCATAGACATGTGGATGTGTCTTTACTAAAATCATGATGGGGGGATTGATGGATGGCCACCATCTCCACTTTACCCCATATTTTAGGAGATAATGTAATATGTGTCTTTATGATAGTTGAGATGTGTAGTCACAGGTGTCCTTGAGATGAGTTGTGGGGTTCTTTCCTAGAGTTCCTCATGATTTGATGATTATTTTTGTACCATGTGTCATTTAAATGACATGTGCTACGATGGATGAGATGTGGTGGGATAGATGTGATTTCTTGTGATGGTTGAGGTGTGGGTGGTTGGGAATTTGAGGTGTTGTGATGTCCCATTGGTGTGATGTAAATATGTGATTTGATTTTAAATTATTCAAAAGTGTTGAGAGTTCCCTGATGATTTTTGTTTGGGTGTGAGATATTATGATCAGTGGGAAATTGATGTAGGGTTCCCTATCAGTTATCTTATTTATATTATATAATATTATTTTGATGCATTATTTGTGGAGTGAGAATTGGTGAGGTTGTGGTTATGGTTTGTCTACATAGTTTGTGCACTTTGGTTTTTTGTTTTCTAATGGGTGCATTACTATTATCCATCCACTTGTGAATAAGAGACATTGGTTTTCCTAATGAGTATAAATTTATGCTATTCTTATTTATATAAAAACATTTTTTATATTCAAATAGGATTATGTGAATAGTGTTGGGCCTTATATTATTAGACCATTAGATAGTCTCTATGTTTCTTCTATAGTTTTGTTTTTGGAAAATTATATTGAAGACTATTATATTTTTTAATTTTCTTTACACATTTATTGCTGGAGGGGTTTTTTTGTTTCCTTGTATATATTAAATAGAATAATTTGTAGTAGATTATTTTTACCTCCTGATATAGATTCCATATAAATGTTAATTTCTCCAATATTGTGATATTTGTACACATGGGGTTCTAGATACCATCACATTTCCTATTGTAGGTTAGAATTATGGGGTCATTATCTATCACCCATCATTATGGAAACATTGTATTTAAGAGGTTGTGAATGATTGGTATCAGAGCTGTTGTAAGGGATTATGGTGGATGCCAATGTCTGGAATTGATAGATGTTCATGGATTTGTATGGAGACATTGTCATTTGACCTTTTTACATGACATATTTTATTATGACTAGCTAGTATAATGGATTTTAGGAACCCCGTGATCAATTATATGGATTATGTGATTTTTTTATTATTTTGGGATCATATATTATTGAAGGACTATGTGAGATTAAGATTCATGCAGAGTAGATACTTAGAATAGGTACATGAATCAAGATGGCATCAATTCTTATTTGAAATGGGTTATTTAGGGAATGTTAAAAATTATAAAATAGATTAAATTGTTTAAAACTAATTAAAATATATTATAATGAAAATCCATACTAAAAGTATTGTAAAATACTTGATTCAATTTCTTCTAGTTCTCTTGGTCATCATTCGCATGTGGATCAGGTAGTGCTGGTTCATGAAGATTGATCAGCATATAAATGGAGGGTTGATCTATCTAAGGATGATGATCCATTGTAGAGGATATTTATTGCTATTTAGCTTCATGAATTTGAAACGTGTGAGCCAAAATTTTCTGATATGTAAACAATGAGATGGATAGAGGATATAGAGATGACATTCAGTTTTCTCTAGCCCCTAATAGAGTAAATTATCCCTTTGGTGATTAGAAAAAGGAATGTTAGGGTTAAAAAAGAAAGTTTAATACAAAGATAAAAATGAATAAATTATAAATTAATTTTATTTCTATAACATATGAATATATATGATTAAATCTTTGTTATACATGATTTACATTGAAAAATATATTCATAGGGTAATTTATTATATTCTGTTAAAAATGGTTGATTAAACGCTTATAAATTTACTAAAGCATATCCACCAAGAGTGTCATAACCAAGAGTGAAACAAAGACCATTGTCGTGCACCAGTTCTCATTTATGTCTAAATCATAGAATGGTTTTGGGTTTTACCAATAGATGCATCTCTATTGGAGCCACATATACTTGTTCATATCCATAAAGGGATGTATTTTCTTGATTAACCCATTACTCTATACTCACCAAATATTTTGGATGTTTATACAATAATTAGTCTTATACTAAAGGCATTCACTAGGGGTTTCTAATGATAAAACAAATAATAACTAAAACTTATTCTGATACCAACTATAACAAACCATCTATTTATTTCACACATAATCATAATTTATTAAATAAAATGTTCACTTTATAAAATAGATATGATCGAGAGGTATAGATTATTTTGGGATTAGGAACATTACATAAAAGCTTTAATCATTAAATACACATCTTTATTCAAAACTTCTTTTACATGGCCACACACATTCCTTCATACTTATCATCGAATAGGACAATATGATAACATTCATAACAACAGTTGTGCTATAAAGCCCAGTAAGGGTGTATACAAGGCATATAATGAGGAATACAATACATGTCAGGAAATAGGAATATCAAGGAAGATTATGAGGAACATGAAATAGATGGCATGATATAGCATGATTATCATAACATCAAAATGTGGAAAATACATTTAATAAGATATTAGAATGATACATGTATCATTGCACATGGAACAAGAGAAAAACCTAATTGAAATTGAATTCACATTAGTAAACCCTCATTTTAATAGAAATATCAGTACACTAATAGTTACCCAATTGTTTCCAATGCTTTCGCCAGGGCCCACACATCAGTCTATGGAGGACACACAACTATTTCCCTATATTCCCACATTCCAAAGGCGGGCATCATCCATTCTATATTCAGGGATGTTTGATATTTGATCGAAACAAGATGATGGGATGTCAGTTATTCCTTCTCTGGATTCTGCCTCACAACTCATTAACTGGTCTGGGTCTCCATTAAAGGTTATGTTCTGGTTCTAGAATCTTGTTCGTAGTGCCAAATAATTGTGGTCTCCAGTTAATTTCAAAACTTCTGTCAGGGCATTCCAGGGGGTCCTGACATGGTCGCAACCTTCTGTTAGATTAGATGACAACATCCGGCATGTCGGGGCATCTCTGGATGCATGGACATTGTGGAATCTGTATTCTTCCTCATAACATGTCATCACAAGGGCGCACAAACTGAGGGATACCAGTTTAATCGTGGGATATAATATGTCGGAGGCATGTTTAGGAGGTTTTCCTCATTTTATCTTGTTTAACATGGGGTATGCCCCAATTTTAACATCTAGTAGAGATAGTTATGCAAAATGATTGTTATCAGAGGTTATATTCAGGCATGTCATGTTATACACGAGGGAGGCCATGAGTTTAATGTCTTGTAGTGATAGAATGAGGGTGATCAGAATGTCCCATAGAGATGAATCAGATTTGTACATCCCTTGGAGGGAACAACCTGATAGTTTACCTGGTGGATATATTAGAACACTCTACAAGAGCATACCCAAGATGGTGTGTCCCATAAAGAGAATATGTCACACTGTGATGGCTGATCTAGACCCCAATGATGGTGGTTCAGGGAGTGTGCACCCCCGAATTAGGGAACACCATGGTTTACCATTGATTGGGATTGAATCTCATGGATGTTTTCTATCTACCATGTGTAGATTATGGGGATCAAAAGCCACATTGTTTAAAGGGGTGATGAAACAGGGTGTACACATTTAAAAACAACCAAAATACAGGCTGGTGAATATGAATGGATTGCATCCCATCACATGAGTGATACTCTTGGGTGGGTGGTTAGGTATTGAGTGGGGATTATGCATGGCTTGTTATCTGGGTTCCATAATGAGTAGTTCTAGGATGAATGTCATGATCACATTGGGATGTGGTGTCTTGGTTGTGAATCGGGATGGATGATGGAGAGTTGAATGATGTAGAGGGGGAATGAGATGGTACCATTGTGAATGTGATGGGAGTGTTGGGATTGAGCCTCGAAGTGAATTCCTATGTATTCTCGTGGTATGGAATCAAATTCTACATTGTTCGGTGGGACGATGGGACACCTGAGGAGGTGGCCCTTGAGAAAGATGCATGGATTGGAACCCTAAGAAGTGGAACCCCATTGTTGGGGAATGACCATCCTGAAACACATAGGCCTGATGGAGATATCAGAATGAAATATAACGGTTGGGCTTGAACCTCAGGGAGGATTCCTACGTTTCCATGTGGCATGGAATCAATGTACACATAGTTAATCTGAAGACAACTTACCATCGATTGGTTAGTTCTATAGATTATCTTCGATTTGGGGGACAATAGATGACTGTTTATTGGGGGCATAATGGCTTTCCACTAGATGGGGTCACAACGGCTTACCGATGGATGGTGTCACAATGTCTTACCGCTAGATGGGGAAAAAATAGCTAACCACTGGAATGGGTCATAATAGCTTACTGTTGGATGGTGGATGTAGTTTAATGTCTTGGAAAATGAAAATGGGGCATACAGTTTTTAGTCATGCATGATGGAGTAGTCATATGTGATGGTGGATCAGAACTAGTGGTTGTTGGGATTGAACATTTGGGAGGCTTCCTATATACCATGCCTTGGCATGGATTAATGTCCAAGTAGTTTGGGATGGTGTTTGGGGATTATACTCCATGATCCCCAAAGCAGATTTCGTGGCCGGTGCATACTCTCTTCCCACGTGAGTCATGCTCGGTGTGAGAAACAGGAGGCTGAAAGGACCTGATGATCATGATACAATGGTGCATCTATGAGGTGTGGCGAATGGGTATTACGCAAGGAATCTTTCTCAGTACTGCTATGGAGTGAGAGTGGTGAATAGGGAATACACAAGGAATCAACTAGAGTGCCACTATAGAGTGGCAATGGTGCATGGGGAATACCCAAGGAAGCTACCCGGGTGCTGCTATGGAGCGACGATGGTGAGTAGGGCTAACACAAAAATGCTGCCCAGGTGCTGCTATGAAGAGGCAATTGTACATGGTTCTAACTAAAGGAAGCTCTCCAGGTGCTGCTATGGAGCAGAAATAGAGAGTGCGGCTTATTTAAGGATGCTTCCCGAGTGCCGCTATGAAGCGGCAATGGTGGCTGGGGGCATACACAAGGAAGCTACCCGAGTGTCGCTATGGAGCAGAAATGGTGGATAAGGCTTACACATGGATGTTGCTCATAATTTCTTCCTCATGTATGGACATGAGTGCACCCCAACCCATTGGTGGGCTCATGCCATAACCTACGAGAAATATCACAAGAGGGATAATGACAAGGTTGTTGGAATCAGTTCGAACAAAGGGAGATGAAAAGTGTGAATCACATGCCCGACATTCAGAATATGTTGAGGGTGGTGTTGTGATGAATGATAAGTAATGATCATGTTCGAAACAAATCATCCATATCGCATTTTCCTAAAATTGGGGCAAACAAATGAGGGTTGACTTGTGACCATGTTCGAAACACAAGACCTGGATCAATGTGTTTCCAAAAGTCATCTGAGGCATTGGCCCTGGATGGTAGGTGAGCCGATATAGGATGGGACCAGGCCGTTAGGGGGTCCCATCAATCAAAGAAGTGTATGGAGACCCGAATGAAGGACATGGAAAGTGTGAGGAGGTGTTATTGAATGTTTGAATGGATTCCAACACTCTTGAAATTACTCCACCATAATCATGGCACGAGGTTTCTTATGCTTTTCACACAATCCATCTCTTATTTAGAATAAAGGGCATCCCATTATTGAATTTTACGGAATCATATAGTTTAAAGACATGTTGAGAAGACTATTGGCATCAAATTCTTGACATATTAGGCATATCTTGTTTGGAGAAAGAGGCATTCTATGTTTAGAACATAAGGTGCACTATAGTTTATAGTCTTGTAGATATGACTGTTGGCATCTCATGCATGGAGCATAAGGGATATCTTGTTTAGAGAAAGAGGTTCCCACTAAATGGAACATAGGGTGTACTGTAGTTTATAGTCATGTAGAAAGGATTGTTGGAATCACATACTTTGAGTAGAAGGAATATCTTTTTTGTAGAAAGAGTCGTCCTATGTTTGACACATAGGATGTACTAATGTTTATAGTCATGTAGAGAGGACTGTTGGCATCTCATGCTTGAATAATAAGGCATCTCTTGATTGGAAAAGAGGCATCCTATGTTTGGAACATATATTGTAATAAATTTTATAGTCATTTAGAGAGGATTGTATTCATATCATGCTTGGTGCATGAGGCATCTATTTTTTGGAGAAAAAGGCATCCTTTGTATGGAACATATGGTGTAATACAGTTTATAGACGTGTATAGAAAACTGTTGGAATCTATTTCGTGGATCATACGGCATATCTTATTTGGGTTAATAGGTTTCCTATGTTTGACTGATAGGGTGTACTACAATTTATTGACATGTAGAGAGGACTATTGGAATCTTATGTTTGGAGCATAAGGAATCTATTTTTTGGAGCAAGATGCTTCTTATGTTTGGAAAAAATGGTACACTACAGTTTAGAGTCATGTAGAGAGGACTGTTGGCATCTCATGCATGGAGTATAAGGCGTCACATGTATTGTGCAAGAGGCATCCTTTGTTTGGCACATTGGGTGTACTATATTTTATATTCATGTAGAGAGGATTGTTGGAATCTCATAATGGGGGCATAAGACATTTCTTGTTTGAAGCTAGGGGAATCCTATGATTGGAAAATAGGGTGTACTATAGTTTATAGTAATGTTGACTGGATTGTTCGCTTCATATGCTTAGAGCATAAGGCATCTCTTATATGGAGAAATAGGAATCCTATTTTTTGGAACATTGGGTACACTATAGTTTAGAGACATGTAGAGAGGAATGTTGGGCAACAGGTGTCTAGAAATTGTTGGTGTTGGGACTTACGCAAGGGCGGCCCTTTTATGTTCAACCTGGAATAAGAGTCTAGTGATTGGGTTTGGATGAGTCACTTGAGGAATTGATCAACTCAAGGTACTCGGGGGAATTAATGATGATAATCTCAACTCACGACATGGAAAATGAACCAAGGGGATTATTTCGACTCAAGGTTTTTCATTGTGATTGGTGGTAGATCTCAAATCATTGTATTACCACGGTGGAAGAAGGTTTTTAATAAGGGCTCAATGGATATTTCTGATGTCCCGGTCTGAAATTTTCATGATGAGACTATACATATTTCATCGGGGTCGGATGAAACAGCGAATTTACAAGACCATAGGGCCGCGACCGAAATGCAGAACTGACCCTAAGGGGTGGTTTGGTGGTGAAGCACCCGTGGTATGGACCAGTGGGCATAATGTTTGGAGACTCTCAAAGGATATGTCTTTGTAATGTTTCTTCATAGTGCATAGGGTCTCATGGTGCATGGTTTCTCAAGAATCCACTTCTTGAAGGAAAGGTGCTCGCAGAGCATGGACTCATGGAGCATTCCCATGATGGAATGTTTCTTGCAGAGAATTGACTCACAGAGTAACTTTGTGAAGGAAGCTACTCGCGGAGCATGGACTCACAGAGCAGCATCGCGAAGGATGTTACTCGCGGAGCATGGACTCGTAGAGAATATTCATGAAGGAATGTACATTCTAATACGAATCATGATGGAAACTGGAGCTCTACAAACTGGGAGATCAGTGGTCCAAGGGGCGGAGTGACCGTCTTCTGAAAGGGGTGAGCTAGGTATTTTTAGTCGATGGAAGCTCCACGAATCAGACCTCGCTCAGCGGCAGATTCCCCAACATCTAATGGGTATTTAGAGAATCTCTCCTACTTGATTGATTGGGTGTTCGCAAATGTAAAATGGTGTCACGGAGCAACCCGCATCCTTGTATTGTGAAGGGTTCGCGAACATCAAGGGGGTTTGCAGAGCATCCCACCTCCTTGCTCCACGGTAGACCATGAACATCAAAGTGGTTCGTGAAGCATCCATCCTCCATACTCCCATGGCGGATCACGAACACCAAAGGGGTTCGTAGATCTTCCTGCCTCATTTCTTCGTGGTGGAAGGAGTTTTGTGAATGGGCTCTGCAAACCAGTTTTCCATCCTATCTTTCAATGTCCATAACTCCATATCTTTAACTCAGTTCGGGGCCAACGACCCACCAAATCAATGCTCCCAAAACATACTATGATCTTGGATCATGTATGGAAGCATATTGTATATTTTGGGGTTTCTTTTTCCATTTCCAAAAATAATTCGTTGGAGCGCCATCTCGGTGAACACTTTATATACATTTCATTTCATGAATAAGTGGGAAACATTGATCATATAAATAGAATAATTCAATATTATATGTTATTCTGTGATTAATTAATGTAGAATAAATACATGTAAGTACCATGAAATATGTATATGTGAATAAATATGAATAAACATGATAGAGACATGGGTATAGTATTCACAACATAATGATTTTGACTTGAAAAAACATGGTGCAATTTTGGCAGTATAACAACGTGACATAAAAATCCATAAAAAATAATGATGAGAGAAAAAAAGGTATGTCAACATATTTACATGAAATTGAAAATAATTGGGGATATATATACATCACCAAACATATGGAATTTTAAAAAAGAAGGTGTACCTTAATAAAGAAACTTGATGAAAGAGAAGTAAGGGAATAACTCTTATGAAATTTTGGCATTGTAATGGGTGTACCTAAAATGGATTAATGAGTGAGAAATAGGTAACTAATAATTCAAAAATAAGGAGAGGAATATGTTATAGGTGAAAATCATACCCCAACATTTATAATTGGAAATAAAATGGAATAACAACATAATGAAACTTGAACAGAAATGGGAGAGGACAAAATCCATTACATGGAAGTGTGGTCTCAAATGCTGGAAAGGGGCTTGAGAGAGGCTACATGGATGATTAGGGAGCCTAGGGAGGATTTTAGAGAGTGTATTGAAGGGTTGGGTTGAGCTATAAGGATTTATAGTGATGACAAGGGGGAACATGGGTGGGTTTATATAGGAAAAAATAGGGAATTACTTATTATTTATATTTGATACTCTAAATATTAAACTAATAGAAAATACAAAGGAAACAATAGTTTTTGCCCGTTTTTTTCAAAAGGGCAGCAGAAAACATTATTTTTTATCTGAAATTTATGAACATATTAAAATATTAGCCTGTCTTATGTGGAGGTGAGTCACACTCTTAAGAATGTCCTTTTAAATAGTTAAAATATTTTATAAGTCTGGGGGGTCCAATAAGGCACCTTAAAATAAGTTAGACAGTTGTTATATCAAAATATTTTAATGGTAAATCATATATTGGCTGAAAAAAATTATATGATTTTTTAAATCACTATTGGGTCGTTATAATGTCGTAAAACACACTACATATTAAAATGGTATTTAATTCTTACCCATTAACTCAACTATCTAAGAAAATTATAAAAAATTTACGATTGGATAATTTCATCATCCTGAATCTAAAAATAATATTTATTTTTCTAAATAATTTTATAAATATGCAAAATTTTCCTTTTAAAATAAAAACCCGCATTTATAAAAAAGTCATGGTTTTTGAAAAATAACTTTCAAACCATAAGAAAAAATATAATTATTTTCATAAAAAATGAATGAACATATATATTTAATAATAAGTAATATAGTAATAATATTTTATAAAAATATTATTTAATTCAACAATCTATCAATTAATCGAAATAGATGTTTTATTGAATATTCACTAAAAACTATTTAGGCTTCAAAATCCATTTATGAAGTAAAAATAATAAAATAAATTTATATTTTTTATTATATACAAAATTAATTAACATAATCATAGTGCTAGGGTCTTGTAACATAACCCCTTAAAATATCCACCTAAGACCTAAGGGAAAGGTGTGTGATGGTGACAGACTATTGGGAAATCTTGGATAACATCGCTCGAGTGGTAAACTCTATTAACATGCACTTCTCCCATAGGTGGTTTATTTCAAACATGACATGGTGAAGCTCATCTTGGGATTTGTTCAAAAGTGAACCCCAGTGATGCTACCTCCTTTCCAAGTTGTAATAAATGGAATTCGAATGAAGAAATTATTATGGATGAGGTTATAACTTCCTTTTTCTGAGTAAATTGGTTTTGTTAATGCACTATATTTATACTAGTCATGTGATCATTTTTTAGTGTCTATATTAGAAATAGTATAAATTATTAATGGTAATTTAATATTCTAAAACACAATACCATGTATGTAAACTCTACTTCATGAATTCCTCGGATTCCCATGTAGCTTCTTTAATCTTGAGGTTTCTCCACAACATCATGACATGGTTCATTATATTAATTTGTGAAACAGTTACCATATGATCTGAGATCTTCATTGAATTCATTTTATAGGAGTTCTCATTCTATAATTTTACTACATTTGGATTGAGGTCTTGTGATGGGTTAGGTACTTAATTACTCAAGAATTATACATGGAATACAACATTTACTTGAGATTAATTTGATGGGTGTGCTAGTCGATCGACCACTACTCCAACTTTATCAATGATCACAAAAGGGACGATGTACCTTGGACTAATATTTCCCTTATTCAAAAATATTGTATCCCTCATCTATGGTGATATACGGAGGAATACCATGTCTATATCATCAATCACTAGGTCTCATCTAAAAATTTCCACCTAGCTATTTTGTAAACTCTAACCGACATTAATGTGATACTAGATGGTATTAACCTTATCCACCATTTAATCGACCATTTATAGATTGTAGAGTTTTCACTCCCCGACATCATCTAAACATGTCAGTGTTATGTGCCTCTTCATATAAAGCGCTTCATAAGGATCCATTTTGATGCTTGAGTGGAAACTGATATTGTAAGGGAACTCAACAAGTGGGGAATTTTTATCCCATTATCTTTTTAAGTCCATTGATAATACTCTCAACATGTCCTCAAGTGTGTGGATAGTATGCTCAAATTGGTCATCATTTTGTCGATGACAATCTGAACTGATGTCCAGGTCAGTATGCAGATCATATTGGATACTCTTTCTAAACCTAGATGTTAATATTGGATCATGATGGAATACAATATATATTGGTTCCATGTGAAACATTACCAATTTTTTTATGTATATCGTTACTAGTTAATCTAATGAGAAATCCTCTGGAATTTTAATTATATGTGCAGTGTTTGGAACAAGATCCATAAAAACCAAGGTATAATTGTTTCCTTTGGACGTCTTTCGTTGTCCTGTGAAAAAGTCAATGCTGATGTTTTTACATTTCCATATTGGTATAAATAATGGTTGTATCATCCTCTTATACTTCCACCTCTCAGCCTTCACTTGATAACATACTAGACAATTTGATTTATACTATGTGATCTCCTTGATCATGTTATCCAACCATTTATTCTTTTAGATATCTCGATGCTTATTTTTTTCTTGTGTGAATGGAGAAATTCAATCTATGTGCACCAATCCAATGTTCATTCTTCAAATTCGGACATGATGGAACACATAGTCTTTTCCCAAATCTCACAACTCATTTTAAATTAACATTGAACACTATAGATTTCCCTTTTTGGAATGATTCCTCTTTCATCTAAATTACAACATTTTCATTTTTAGCATCCTATAAACATTACATAAGAGATGGTTGTGCCATCATTTTTAAATGGATTTATGATGTGTTATTCTTTATGATTACCATGTCAAGATTCATCAAATATAAGAATTTTGGATCCTTTTAAATTCTCATAAATTATTGAATTGTTGGTTGTCTTCAACATATAGCATCTTCCACCTTGTTCTCTTTAACATGATAGTAATGTATTGATCAATAATATTATTTTATAACCTCTAACCATAATTGTGGTGTATATTCATCTCTTTTGTTGTAATTACATACTTGAGGCCTTTGTAATCTGTATATATTTCACAATTCCCTGTAAGAGGTAATGTATCTAGATTTTCAATGTGAAGATTATTGTAGGCCACTCCAGATCATGTGATTGATTTTTTTGCTTATAAACATTCAATCACCATAAAACGAAGGAAACGACATTGTCATTTTTCATCGACCCACTTCATGGGATCTTCTTAGAAGAATCATTGAATACCAAAATAGTTTTTCACATGTAGGTAGTGTGATCACTGGTATGGTGATAATACTCCTTTTCAATTCCTTGACTCTATATTTTCAATCATCACTCAAAGAAAACATCACTTCCATCTTATTTATCTTGGTAAGAGGGTTGGAAAATCTTCATAAATTCCTCACAAATCTACGATTATATCCATCTAATCCCAGGAAGAAATATATATATGTCACTGATGTTGGACTCGACCATCACTAAATTTCAACTATCTAAGAGGGATCCACAGATATCCTATTACATGTGATTTTAACACCCAATAATGAGA
The DNA here is from genome assembly GCA_963277665.1 of Viscum album. Lineage (NCBI taxonomy): Eukaryota > Viridiplantae > Streptophyta > Magnoliopsida > Santalales > Viscaceae > Viscum > Viscum album. The sequence goes on along the minus strand of OY728137.1, from coordinate 1,613,565,788 downwards.
CCACCTTCAACCACAACTCACAGATGATGTAAGTTTCATTAATCTTCTCCTTTTGCATGGTCTGTAGTACATTTCATATACTCTCATCATGATAAGAATTAAATATTGAGTATAAATGATTTTCTAATATAAAGTCTACAATGATGTTTTTGAGGTAATCTCTAAAGAATATATTCATCAATTCTATGAATATTTAAAGAGAATTAGTGTGTCTGAAATTCATTACTATGAATTCATAGTGCCCTGATCTTGTACGAAAAAAAGCCTTATGGATATACTAATTCGTCACCCTTAAATGGTAATATCGTAATAAAAAATCATCCATGGAGAAATATTGTTCACCAAATTGCTGATTGAGTAAGTCATCAATTTTTGGCAGAGGATACATGTTCTTTATCAGGATTTTGGTGAGCTAACAATAATCAATTCAAAAGCGCATTGACCCATCCTTCTTCTTGATGTAGAGGACTGGTTCATCCCACGGGGTAGCACTTGGGAATATAAACCATCTCCCCAGATTCACAGGTAGTTTATTCTTCAGCTCCTCTATCTCTACAACATATATTCTATACTGAGTCTTTGATATTGGCACCTTCTTATGTATAAGATCAATCTACAATTCAACATATGTTCTAGGAGGAAGCCCTATAAGATCCTCAAGAAACACTTCAACTAAGTCCCTCATTATAGGTATATCTTCCAGGATTTTTTCTTCATTAGAATAAATCATCCGATCCTGATATGTGTGCTCATAGGGAAGTAATATACCAACATTAGATGATGGTACTATAGAATATTAATCCCCATACATTCAATTGTTTATAATTGGGGGTCGATTCTCCAAATATAGAGTTAGTTCCCTCTCACAAAAATATATATTAGATCTATATAGAGAAAGCCAATACATTCCATGAATTGCATCAATTTCCACTTGAGTGAGTATGATGTGGTTCGACTGGAATTTATATCCACCAATTATGAAAGGGGATGAGCTATATTCAGGGGATTCAATGATAGACCCATTTTTTTATTACTGAAACCAATACTCCCATCATTTTTGGAGGCATTTGGATTTTTCTAATCAACATTTTGGATATAGAACAATGTTTAGAACATGAATAAAAAAGTTACTTTGATATTCTTGAATAGATAACTAGTGTACCTATCACAACATCATTGTCGGGGTTCAATTTGGTGGTAGTGATGAAAAAATATCACCCTTGATGACTTGGAGGATTCTGGCCGCCTAAAAAAACCCTTTACTTAGGGTACACATTTGAAAAGGGCCTTGGATCATTCAAATTAATGAAATGAACAATGATTTTATGGTCGAACGAGGCGTTCTGATTCTTTGTGACAATATTGGGGTTTTCTTTATGAATTATATTAGAGATGTCCCCTTCTCTTCCACAAATAAATAATTTCCACATCCACTTGAGGAAATTTCTAGGGTGCTACTATCTGCACCATTGGAATATGGGGTGATGGATTTCTTTAGCATTGTTGGATTTATCCATCAAACTACTAGAATTAAAGACCACATTACATTCACATCCCCATGATAACCCAAATATTTTTCAAATATACATTTCTAATATGAGGACACATTATACAATTTCCCTGTATCTATCGAAGTCACATGTCACTAATTCCTTCTCTTAATTAGGTTTTATCCCAAAAATGAAGCGGTAACCTTATATTCTATAGAAACAAAATATATGAAGGAATATTGAGAATTAATTTTGATGTTTTCCTCATAGTCTATGATGGATTCTCTATCTTTTTTTATAGAAAGTATATCCCTTTTCATCTTATATAAGAGGTTGTGAGAAACATTTTTGATGAATTTTTTTTCTAGAAATCCTTCCATTGAAAAACCTCGATCTCTTCTTCGAGATTCATATTTTTGATCAATTTACACCATTGATCTATTTAACCATCCATATGATAATTATCTAGAAGAACATTCTCTTATTCATAACAATGAAGGATGTAGAATATCTTTTTAATAGAGTTGATACATTGTTCAGTGACTGAGGAATCATAAGATCCCATAAAATTAAGAGGCATATGACTCATGAATCTATTTATAACGACTTGTTCATTCTTATGGGGGTGGATGTTCCTTATGACCCACGATAATATTCAAAACATTATTTAACTGATAGGTTATTGTGCCATTGTTTTTTATTCTCACTCACATTGAATTCATATTTCAACAAGAACAGTCATCGCATTGATAATATTAGAGGTATGTATTTTATACTATTAAACATGTAAAGTGTAATCCAATGAAAAAATATTACTTATAAATTAAATTTATATCACTGAAATAATAATTTATTGTCATCAATGTATGTTATAAATGATATATTTCATAATGAATATTAATATGTTATTATTCCTCTTTATTAATGTTTTATACTAATATTATGTATTTTCAAAAGAATATACTTGGGAGTTTTGAACCAATAGTGAAACATGTCCTATTCTCATGCACCAATCACTGTTCAAGTCAAGCTAAAATTGGTTTTTTAGTTTTTATATTGAGATACATCTATTTTGGAGGCACCTCTACTGGTTTGTATCGAGAAAGGGATATATTTTCTTGAAAACCCACTTTATCAGTACCCACTAAAATTATGAATTATTTTCATATAGTCAATATTATACAAAAGGATTTCACTATAGTTTTATAACCCTAATACAAAAAAAACATAGGCTCTGATATCAAGTACAAAACCCTTCTTTTTATATCATATTTAAACATGATTAATTACATAAACATTTACATAATATACATCGCATGTTATATTATTCTAGTGTCGTTGAAAATTAGTAACATTACAAAATAACTTAAAACATGAAGGAAAACATCATTATTTCAATCTTCTTTGTCATAACCCACTCATTCATTTGTACTTAACACTGCACAGGATAAACCGAGGCATACAAAAGAAATGGGTGATCTATAAAGCCCAATAATGGTGCAAAAAAATTATAACATGAATAATAAATTACATGTTAGGAAATGAGATATTAATGGATCACTAGAGGAATATCATAATGACATGATATATCATGATTATCATAACATGGAATTGTGGCAACAACTTAAAACACTAGATCATTACAATAAAACAATTAAGTAAACTCATTTCCCAACATGGTGGATATTTTTCTTAAAAAGAATAAGGTAAAACATTATCCCAAACATGACGTATCAGGATAGTAAACATTACTAAATGAATTATAGTTCTATGAGTGTGTATGCTTCATATTCATTTCAATATCATGATTATGTGTGGCACAATGATCATATAACATGGATTTATTCAACATCATCATTTTTTCCATGATAAAAGAATGTGGAATACAAGCATGTAAGTACCATTAAAAAATTATATGTGAAAAAATGTAAATACCCCTGATTGGGATATGATTATGGTATTCACTACACTATTATTTGGGTTTAAAAATTCATTGTGCCATTTCAATAGAATAAAGAAATGATATGGAGATTCATAATTTATTTGGGTGTCTGAGAAAGTGGTCTCTTGTCATTTATAAATGAAATAGACAGTAATGGAGTCATGTAACATAATATCTCAACATATAAAATGGAATTTAGATTCATAATATAGAATAAATATTTGAATGGAAATAAGAATATAGAAACCCATTTCAGAATTTTGACAAGGTCACAATTGTACACCGAAGTCCTTAATTAGAGAGAAAGGGGTATATCATCATTAAAACAAAAGTAAGGCAGTATGGGGATGTTCCAAATCATACACCCATCATTTTTAATTGAAAATAAAAGAATATATCAATATAATGAATCATGGAAATAATAGAAATGATGTAATTTCTTATGTTTTGGAACCTATAAAATTAAATACTCAAAACCACTAACCATTACAATGTTTTTTCCCATGGTTTTTCCAAAGAGGAGAGTTAAACAATAATTTATATGTCTAATGTCCGAAAATATTAAAATATTATCCTTTCTCATGTGGCGGTGTGTACATTATTAACAATATTTATTAAAAAAATTAAAAATATATTTTATAAATTTTGGAGGATTCGATATGGATTTATAAAGTATTTAATAAAATATAAAATAAAATTATTAAAAATATAAAACATATATAGGGTGGATAATACCTACTATTTTATTTATTACATCATTTTGGGGTCATTGTGATGTCATGATACACATATTTTATTTATAAGATAATTAACTTGTACCAAATGATTTGACTATAAAAGAAAATTATAAAAAAATCACCATTGGATAAATTATTTGACTTGATTACAAAAATAAGATTCATTTTACCTAAATAATTGTTGAAATATATTAATTTTGTATTTTAAAATGAATACTAAAATTTATAAAAAAATCATGGGTTTTTAAAATAATACATTTCAAACCATAATAAAAATTACACATGACTTCATAAAAATTGAAAACTCATTATTTATTTATAAAGTTAATTTTATAATAATATATTATCAAAATATTTAGTAATTCAAAAATTCATTAATTAATCAATATAAATTATTTAGAAATACACTTTTTGTTTTACCGTATACAAAATTTAACTCTTATCAAATTAATTACCTAATTATTTATAGATAAATAACTAATATAATCATAATTTTTATGAAATCTTTTTTATTATTATTATAAAAAACATTATCATAGTATAATAATTTATATATTTGTAAATATTAGAATTTTTACCTAAAAACACAATTTATCAAATATATAATTCTTTTAAGAAAGAATATTCATATTATGGAATTGATGGAGTACGAATTTTATTTATAAAATGTGGTTAAACAATAAGGAACTAATACATTATTAAATAACCCCTTATAATAACCTCATAAGTTCAATGGATAAAGTGTTCCATGGTGACAGACACTTAGGAAGGCTTAGATAACATCACATTGGTGGTAATCTCTTCTAAAATGAAACTCACTTTTTGGTGATCTCGTTCATGTTTAAAATGATTAAGCTCATATTGGGATTGATCATGAGATAATCCCACTGACGTTACCTCCTTCCCATGCACTAACATATTAGATTTGTACATGTTGAGTCTAATAGATAAGGTCATCCTCTCCTTTTTATATGTGGAAAGTTCTTTTTAGGCCATATATTTATATAAGTTGTGTGATCACTATTCAATGACAACATTATTAATGGTAAAAATACATAACTTTAATTTAAACCCAAAAAAAAGAGTTAATGTGCATTCTATATCAATAATAGATTAAAAAGAATATGAATTATAATCATAAATGTTCTGGTTGTTATACTGATCTAAGACAACATAGTTCCATTTTAGAACCACACATATTCTAGGGATTTGGAAATGAAAATTTTTATTTACTACTTTCTTCAGAGGGAAACTATATAGATGTTTCTATCAGTGGGTGAAATAGCGATGATCCATCTAAAATATCTGGATTGCAGCAGTCGATGAGATCATAATGCAAGAGACACTTTCATGAGAAGGTCATGCGATGTGGACTTACATTTCATGAATAGAACAAGAAAACTTGAGATATGTTGGGAGGGATGGTGCAGTTCTATGGATGGGTGAGGTCACATAAATAGAAACATACTAAGTATACTTATTGAAAAAAAATTCAAAATTAGCTTACAGACCACCACGATCTATGAAATTCTATGATCATGGATATCGAAGACATAGAAATGGTTGTCCCCAACATTGTGGAGTTGGAAGGAGGTAGGATGGTATATGGTTGGTGGACCCTGATATGGAATCCTCCCAAAACCCCACCAAGAATACTACATAAGGCTCATGGAGCTACTGGACAAGGCCATGGAGAGTTGCATGGATTGGATGTCTACAATCTTGCAGTGCAGTAATGATATGGGATATGATATGTTAGTTTTATACTAACTCTTTAGTACTAGTATAAAATTTCTCTAACCATTATTTTTTCAAAATACTCTGGATGTGAGGGATATATATTTAAATAGATATTTTAGTATAATAATTTCGACTTGAAGTTCCTACATGGAATGATTCTTCTGTATCATTAAAATGTTGGTAGCTTGGGCTATCTCGTAGAGTATGTAGGTTAACATGGACCATTTGTTCTTCATAATTGAACCCTATTACATCATATCTGATCATGTAAAGGAATGATGGTTCACTGATATGGAGTTTTTCCCGTTTCTCCAATATTTTTTATTGTGTAAACTATATTGAAGTAGTTTCATTAGGAATACATGTTCCTTCAATTTTGGTAGATTATAATAGAATCATTACTGAATACATTCAGGGAATACCTCTAAGGAAAGATATTGGTTTTTTTTCATAAACATGAATTTGGGGACTATACATTTATCTTATGAGATTTATATGATGGAACATAACGAGTTCCATGATTTTTGGATGAATATGGAGGAAATTATTGTTAATGTTTTTTATTAGACATGTTTTTTCAACCAGGGAAGTTATATTGTTGTTTTAAAAAAAAAAGGAGGATGGTGTCCTGTAATATTTTTTGGATTATCCCCACTTAAACCAAAAAAAATAATGAAAATAAACCCTTACCGATAATTGATTAATGATATGATTAGTTTGAGAAATGATATTGTTCCCCAAAAATTATATATCAGGTCCAATGACAACCATTTTTGGGATTATGAAGCTAATATTTCAATGTTGTAATTCCAATGTCGCTATAGACACTATGAATTTATAGTGATATTATTCAGTGTCATGAATTCACCCTCCATGATTATGGAATTGATGAACCAGTCCATCAATCCATTGATAGGTTTTTTTTTGTATTCATTAATGTGTTAACCATTTACTAAATAATCAAGGTGTAGCATATAGTTTATTTTATGAAGGATCATGACATTATTCGATAAAACTAGTTTTACACCATAGTATCAAAGTAATTGTTTTGGATACATGATTTTTACATTATGGGGTATTTCATTTCTGAAAAAGGGTTATCCCCGGATCTAGAAAGTATCAAGGAAGTTCATAATTGATATGAATCCATGAATGATTCAGAGGTATTAAGATTTCTTGTCTTGGTGGCGGTACTCTAAGATATTTTTGGTGTAATTTTGTAGGATTTTATCTCATCGACCACCCTAGTACATAAAGGATACCACATTATATGGTTTTATAAGATCCAATGGGCCTATGAGGAGTCGGGGTAGAGGATAATGAGGTCTATAGTATTGGGACTACAATAAGATTCCATTTAGTTCACAGTGTATTATGATTCATTCGTAAACGAGATCATTTTCTTGTAGATACAGTGGCATGCTATTATCACATACAGGTTATGGAAGCTGAAACCCCTGGTGAAGAACTAATCCACAGACATCCTATAACTATTAGTGGTAGTTTTCTATATATGCATGTGGATACCCTATATTTTGGGAGATTACTTTTGGTTTACTCCCACACTAGAGTCTCAGGTATGTATTCACACATAGATACATGAACTTTGATAATAATATTGGTTAGAGTTCATGTATGACTATGAATTTGATATTGTCTAGACTCCAGTGAAGGGAGTATTTTTAGATGATTCCATTAAGAAGGCTGTACTATTATCGATTATGGTTAATGTTTCAAAGTATTTAGCTTCGCTATAGATGTCCCATGTTGAGAAAAATATTATAGTGTATCATTATTAAATGGTACTAAATATTTTTCTCCATGTAAATATGAGAGAGTTGTTGATGTGAGACATCGAATATGAGGTCTTACGTGATCAAATATCAAAAAGAGAATCACCAGATGATTATTGTGATGTAGGGAATTACACCATCTTGTTTGAGGAGTACAAAATGGATCCATCCCTAATATGGGATGAGGTTATATAGGAGTTAAAAACTTCTTCCCACCTATACAACCTAGTGTTGGTAAGATGTATATGGAACTTCATCAGGGTTTTTGGTGGTCCCGAATGACATGAAATGTTGTCGAGTTTGTCTCTTGGTGCCTTACCCAATAGACGCTGAATGATGAGAACAATGTTATAGTAGTTTTATTGTAGCATCATTGGATCACAGAGAATAAATTGGATAAATTTTACATGGAATTCATCATATATATTCCTTGCATACCGAATAACCATGACACCATTTTGGAGATAGTTGAATGAGTCATGTTGACAACACATTTCAGTTGCATCAAGGTGAATATTATGGAAGGTAATTTTATTAATTTGTATATATGGGGATATTATTATACTTCATGGAGTACCATCATTGATTGACTTTGATCATGATGCATTGTTTATATCACCGTTTTAGAGAGTAATACTTGAGGGATTTAGGAAAATGATACAGATCAGTACAAACTTCCCCCCAGACTAATGGGAAGACTAATCATAATATTTTTGTGTTACAGGAGATGATGATCTCACACATTTTATAATTTGGTCGAATCTGGTAGGATCACATACCATTGAATGAATATCTTTAAAAAAATCCACACTATTATTGATATATATCTTTTGACGACTCTTTAAAGGATATCATAGTTTTCATGCATTTACTGGATAACGATTGAGGAGACATAATTTTTGTCCATACAGATAGTGATATAAATAATGATGAAAGCCCATTTAATCTTATATGGGATGAAAAAGGCCTAATATAGACATAAATCCTACACATACATCTTTTTTTCCCATGAATTAAGAGTAGGGATTCCACATTTTCTTAGTAGTCTCCCAATGATGATGTATACGTACGTTTTGATTGGGAGGAAAGCCATCCCTAATTTTCATCGAGTCATTTGAGATTATGATGTTGGATAGAAATGATTCTTACAACCTCACCATACTATAATATTAAGGTTTGGTTCATGACATCTATCGGGTGATGTGGATGAGGTGTTACATTCATTAATCCACACATGGCTTTGACATCAGTGAGATGGACATTGAGGTTGAGGCCACCTTTCTGGATTACCTAGTGGTGATCGAGGATCAGTAAGAGATCCCTATTTGGAAATACCATCTCTATAGTTTATGTGAAATGATAACATGGAATCATGAAGGTGTGTTCTTTAGAGCATGAGATTCACATGCGGGCATAGTATCTAGAGTTTTTGGTCATGTTTTTTCTTTTTTGGGATGAAAATATTGAAGGAATTAATTACAAATATACACTTTTTCATTATAATCAATTTAAACATTTCTTAATATATTTCTAATGATTGGCACTATTGTGAAGGGTTATTATGAGGATCTGGGTGACATAGATTAATTTGATAAAAATATAAAATATATTTTATATTATGTGTAAGAATATTTATAATAAAAAAAGGATAACTCTTAAACAGTAGACTAGCTCTCAAATTCAAGGCCATAGTTAGGTGAAAAACAAAGTGTTTACCCTAGGTGCAACATAAAATGAATTAGTGTGAAACATTTGGACCCCTTCCTTATTGGACGTGTGAATCAGTTGATTATTTAATTGAATGATTAATTAACTAAATTCATTTATTATAAAATACATGATCATAAATATATTTCTAGGGAGAATTCTCTAGGTATGGCTCATAATTCATTCATCACAGGATATGAACTCTCCCTCCTCCCTATGATTATCAATGGAATTTATTGAGATCATGTAGAATCAATTCACAATGAATGCATCATCTTCTTCTAATCGTTGTGGAAGTCATTTTTTCACCAACGTTCACTCCAAAACAAATGTATGGCTCTCATTTTTCATTTTTACTCATGTGGATTGAATTTATGAGTACATTTATAGCCATTCATCAATTTAAGACCTTCCCTATAATAATTTTGGGTTCAAGCATTCTAAAATTGATCAATTCCAATTGTTATCTATCTTTTCAAACCCCACTATGATCATATACCATGAATTATTGTTCAGTGATGTTTAAAAAATTGTTCTTTTAACTCACATAATTTTTTTTATTTACCTATTCAAACTATTGGTCAAAATTCATCTTTTCTAGGAGGTACCATGATCATTCTAACCCACATATAATTGGATGATCGAAAAAATGACAACGGATCGATGATAACAACATAAAACTATGTTCATTTATTGTTGGTGTCGACCAATTGTGTAATTAATCATCAATATCATGATGAACATAGATGTGAAAATGCATGGAATGATCCTTGAAACCATCATAGTGAGGTTATGCTAATATAAAATATTTAATGCTTGTATTCCAAATTCCATGAATAGATCCTTCATTTTTTGATTGATTGGAGGATAGAATTGTATGGACATTGTCATTTTCAACAGCTGGCATATGATCTATATAACATGCTGAAAAGAAGACTACACCATATTTTCAATAAAGTAAATAGGGTTTTTATCACCTTATAGTAGCATTAATAGGTTTTGGGAAAACCATTAGGATGGAATGACTGTAATTTCTCCTGAAATGTTGTGTACTATTTTTATATGTTAGGGACCTACGTGAACGGATCACATGTCCCAACATAGACTCTGTTATAATTTATATAGACATGACTTGAAAACACCACCATCATCCCATGTGGAAAACAATCCATGTAGTAGTATATATGAAATGGATTTTCAGTACATGGACATGGCCATTGGACATAGAATATGACCTGGTTAGTTATGAAATTACATGTAGTCCAATACATTGAATGTAATATAATGTCATATGAAACCATGTTCCAGTTTGTGGAACAACTATTATGTGACATGGGACCGCACATCATGTGGATAATCTGACGAATCGTGTATCCCTTAATCAACAATAATCATATTGTGAACATCCATATCCCATTGAATTGTCTCAGATGGTAAATCATGAGAAGCCTATCTAGATATTATTTCCACATAAATGAAATGGTTCCGTTGGTAATGGATTTTTGAATACAATGTAAAAAGTTTCATAAATTGAACATTGTTAGGTGATGCTCGATAATGAAATTGTTCATGTATGATCACTAGATATTTCAATGATTACCCTTTAGTAGGGATGGTTAATAGAGTTCTTAGAGTAATTATTTTTGGGAGTACCCTCTTGCAGAGTTGGGAAGTTCCATTACCCGAAAATCATTCGTAGTTACTCTTCGACAAGGCTAGTCAGTGGATTTCGTTGATGTTCCAGTATTAACAATAACTTGGATGGGGAGTGTCATTACTCATGAATTGTTCTTTTTATTCTATAACAGGGCTCATTAGTGTAGTTAATTTATATTCTGAGCTTACCCCCTAACAAGGATTTGCAGTGGAGTACCTCGAAGACCATTTTGAAGATACCCAACAATAGGGACGGGTAGTGGTGTTCCATGAATTCCTTTCCCATGAGGTACCATATGGTATGACTGGGAAATATAATTCATCAATGAATTCTATAGGAGAACCTATCCCTGCCACTGTAGGGTTCGGTTCATATACTTTAGTAGTGTCCCCATAACTACGTGGCTTAAAAAATTTATGACGTATGACATAACATTGGACTCTTTTGGATGTGGGACACATTCACCACAATGATACACATTTAGTACGCAACCTAAGATTGTTAGGGTGTGTTAGTTCAGACCAAAGTGAATAATATCACGGTAGGGTTAATGTGACACTTGGACATGTGTGACCAAAGCATTTGTGTGAGATTTAAGGAATCATTGATATATTATTCTACCACAACGGGCAACTATTCTTCATGGTATGAGTGGTGATATGGATATCCCCTTACTAATTCATTCATTCTTCTATGAAAGTGTATATATATATCATTATTCCTTAATCACACTTTGTTATTGGATAATCTCTATATAATAGAGGTGAACATGTATGGAGTATTCGATGTTAATTGTTTTCATTCATTATCATGTTTGGATGAGTCTACTCTCCACCTATATGTTGAGAAGTTTGGATGAGTAGTTCATCTACTAACTCTATTTATCCAGTTGTGTTTTACAAGGTTAGTTTCAATCATGGTTTAAGATGAGATGTACTCTTTCACAATACATTGTTCTATATACTTCATTTCCCTTCATTTGTATCTATTAATTCCACAAATCACTCAATCGAGGAATTCTACATGGTATGTATAGAGTCATACATGTATGGGATTATCCCACATGTGTCATGTATTTTACATAAGATAGAAAATTCCACGATTTCATTAGAATATCATATGGATACATAGTTCATAGACCACGTATGGTGGTCATATCAAGGAATTTAGGGGCTCAGATCTCCCATCCGTTTTACATTCCCATTTTTATAATGTTGGGGCACATTTCATGTTTGAGAATTCAATTTTTCTATTTATTTTTCTGTATACACTTCTGTATTTTTTGTATTTTCCAGTTGTTAATGCATTCATAGTTATCTATATAGTACTTCTGGACATTTTCTACAATCCCAATAAAATTTTGATAGTATATAGTTGTGATCATGTTTATTGGTTCATAGGAAACGACCTCCCTAAGTAAGTTATGTATTCAGTGCCTATCGCCATAACCTAGAATATCAATGTGGGATTATGGTAGTATAGAATCTAGCATCAACATGTTTTGGGTTATGAAAAATAAATAAAACACATTAAATGAAATTAAAAAATATTTTTATAATGTTTAAAATAAAATATATAAAACTCATTCAAACCAAATTCTATTGGAATAACCATATAGTTGACCACCAGTTAAGATATTACAGCTTTAACCAATTCTATCTGTGCCACCCATTTTCAGATATAAGGGGATTACCCGATGTTACATTGTTAACCCTATGTTAACCTATAATGGGATTTCCTAGTTCCATCTAGGTGACTTCTTGTTATGTTTTAATAATCATTCTATATTCTATCTAGGATACCCCTAATTACACTATAATGGGCTTTCCCAGCACTATCTTTACCAAATCATGTATATCTTGTAATAGGATAAAAAATATCATATAATATTTGTGGCATAATAATAGTTTTTATATATCAATTATACCTTTTAGTAAAACAACATATTTATTGTTATTATATATGTACAATGTTATAATCTGGGAGACGGTAATCTATACATACACAATAGTTACATTACCATTTTCCAAAGATCACTATTGAATGAAGGGTAGAATTATTTTATCATTCACTTTTGATAATAATAAAATTAATATAATATTAATCATTAAAAAATTAATTTATATAGAAATATTTGAACCATGTCATGTGGGGATTAAAAATGAATCACATTTCCTCATGGAGGTGATAAATCACATGTACTCATGAACGACATTATCAATTTTATGTGAATGAAATGTATGAATTTAATTGATATATTATTAAAATTTAAGGATAATTATATCCTACATATCATATATAAACATTTATTGGATAATTAGAATCAATATTTATAGAAATTGTTGGAAAATTAATTATATCTATTCATGGATGTGATAGTTGACACATACTCATGAATGATTAATTTTGATCCCATCTAGTGAAAGTGGATAAGGATGATTGTGATAATATTATTAGAATAAAATAATGTTATATTGAGGATACAATATTTATTTTTTCATATTACTATAATAATATATGATTGCTTTGGATGAAGAAACAAAATTAGAATACATGATTAAAAAAATACATCATCTTCAGATGGGCATCTTTGATTAACACCTTAACACATTGAAGGTGGTTGTTCTTCCAAATCTTACTACTCTAGAATATGGGTAGGGATTCAAGGAATTGATTTGGGATGAATTTTTCCAATATGAAAAAATTGTATTATAAATTGTATAAATAATTGGTGCCAATTTATTTGAAATGGTAGGGGAACTCTTGGAATAAATCAAATTAATAAATAGATATAAAAAAATTTTCTAATAAAAATGTACCATAACATATATATTTAGAATATTTGATGATTTTGGGTCGAATATAATTTTCTATATAAAATAATAATTTTTGTCTATTTTTATTCTTTATCTTCTTTATTTTAACCCTCGTTAATGCATACCATGATATTATGAAATTTAAATTCCAAGTGTTCTTATAATTGCAATAAATTCCAAATGATAAAAAATTATACATTTTTGTCATTTTAAGACTTATATAAATCAATTTTCAGAATTTAAGATTTTTAGGAATTTTAATATAATTTAATAAAATATGACTTATTTTAAAATATCTTTGTGTTCAATTTTGACACAACTAAATTATTGAATTTTTAAAAATATCATAACATGATATATTCAAAAAAAAATTAAGTTTCTATAAAATGTAAACTTTTTTCTGAAATTCATGGTTGACAACAAGTTTGTCAAGTAATATTTGTTAAAATATTTAAAAACATATTTTTTTGATTGTTTCAATAATTATTAAATTATATCATCACCATTGTTTCACAATTTAGTTTTTTTAATTCCAAAGTAAAAATTATATATATATTATCATGATGTAGGTACACATTACATCATATTGATTATTTTTTATAGTCAACACATATCATTTTTATAATCCCGTATTTCAAATAGTTTACATGTAACAAATAAGAGAGTGAGAAAATGGACTATTTTTAATATAATAAATTAAAAGGGTTAATACCTCTATGTGACTACAAGTGGACATAAATTAGTCCCATGGAATATTTTGGTAAACACACACACATTTATTGGAATTAGTACATGTTTTTGTGTAATTTTATATTATCTATAATATTAATTTTACCGTTAATGACCAGATTAATTGTGAATAGTAGTAATAAAATATCTCAATAATGTTTCTATTCATAATGCTTACATATAAAATGGGATATATATAAATAATTTGGACATTAAAATATATAATCCTTATTTAATAATTAAAAATAGATAATTGGAAGAAATTTGTATAAATTTAATCTCGATTATGGAATGAGAAAACGTGTATTTAAGTTAAAAACGTTCAACAATTTTGTAATAGCACAGACAATAACTCATTAAAGAGTTGTAAAAAACTCATTCCATCAAATGGTTCTACAAAAACTATGGCAATGGTCATGGTCGCACACTGAACGGTGGGACCAATCAAGGTAGATGTAACACCCCAAGTTTCCTCGGTATGTTTCATTTCGAATAAAACAATGGCGTGCATTGTACACAACTTCGAGATTTTAACACACCATAACCAATCAAACTAGCCGTTATGAATAGTAATACCTACTTTTTGAAATTTTATAAATTCTATCTCTAAAAATGGACTTCATTTTTGGATTCGTAATATCGAAATTAGCCTAGGGTGAAATTTTGGTACTTTTTGGATAACTTTCAAATTTTGATGAATAGTGAAAATTACTAAATTTTAATTAAAAACAACTTTTTTAATCAAAATAATTAATAGTGATAAATTATTAATTTGAGTTGTTTTAAAGTATATTTAGAATATATTTTTACCATTTAATATAATGTTGGTAATTGGACATAATTTTACAATTAAACCGAACATAAACAAGTGTCAATCTTTTGATAGTTATTATCTCTTAAAAACACGCTTTTTGTTTTGACAGCGGGAATCAATTTTAAATTAATTTCTGCCACTTCTGTGTTTTGAATTTAGGAAAATGGATTCCATATTTGGAATCAGGATGTTCAAATTGTGTAAATAGGTAACTTTTATTTTTAGACATTTTGAATAATTACTGCGGTAAATATTTTATTTACCATGGTTAAGGGTAAATCCGGTAAATAAGGGTTAAAAAATAATATTATAATAATACTAAATTACCCTAAAACGTGTCTTAACCCTATTGGTTGATACACGGTCGACCATGGGCATCTTTGGGTCTATTTTGGGATCAATGGATCCACTTGTAAGTGATAATGACACTTTATTTTAACTAAGTTAAAATAAATACAAAAATGACACAAGCATATATCTTTTAACAAAACAATTGTTACAGAGGGTTATATATGTTGGATTTTAGATTATAAATATTCCTTAGAAAGATAAAAAGATTTCATACATAATGATATTTTATTTATAATTTTTAGACATTAAATAATTTAATTTATTTATGACACAATGATGATGCAGTAATTACTATAATAGTGAAAAATCAAAATAATTGATATTAAAAATACCAAAATAAATATAATATGAAACTTTTAATGAATTAATATAATTTTCTAGGATAATATGATATATTAGTATTGATTTAATTGACTTTTTTCTAAGTAATCAATCTGTTATGAGTTTCAAAAAAATCAACTTTTGAATAGTGTCAAAATTGACATAAAAGAGTTTTTAAAACAAATATTATATTATTAATTGATATTAAATTCATAAAAATATAAGGTTCTGCCAAGAGACTTATATCATGATAGGTGTATCATTAATGGACCACTTTGGGATCTCTTGTATGTATATGGTAAGTTTATTAACCATATAATATAAAAATACAAAGAGACATTGTAAAAGTGAAACTAATTAACTTAGAGCTAATACTTAAAGATAAGGTTAATATAAGTACCCAAACCTGTCTAAATTCTATTGGTTGAGTTGTTTTCGACCCATCCACACATTAACCTTTGAATAGTCAACTTTGGAGCCATTGGAAACCGAATATGAATTTATTATAAACTAATATCTCTAGCTTTTCTAAAGGTGCCCCTCACCCCTCTTATAAAAGGGAACTCCTCCTTCTCATTTCTTCACACCTTAAAAGCCCTTTGGTTCGGCCAAACCCTAGACAAATACTATCTCAACTTCCCTCACTACATCCTAGAGGCCTTAGTTTGATCAGAAAGCCATCCTAAGGAGCCCTTTTGATCAAATCAAAAGGAAGAACCCGAAGAAGAGGTAATGTTTTCACCACCCCTTTTCAAGTTCCTTTCTTCTTCCACTTCCTCTTTCTTTGTTATTTCCATTATAAAATAATAACTCCAGTATCATATATATACTGTGATGTTATTATAAATATGGTGAAACCATATTCAGTATTCTATCCATCCTTTGAATAACATGTCACCATACGTGCGTACGTACAATTTACCGTCTCCACGTCGTGGTGTAATTGTTATTCAATATATTTTTATTTGGATGGGTATAATAATGATGTGTAACTCATGTAAATAATAAATATAACATGATAATGATTCTGTATATATGATATAAAATCCAATTATATATTATTTTAATATCAAAATAATGATATTGTCGCTCGTGCGTATGTACGGACTACCGTCTCCACGAACGCGATGAGATTCATTGTCCATCATATCCATTCAAGTATAATTATCATTTGATGATTTAAAAATAGTATCTAAGGACTTGATATCATTCTGGATATGAATAATATACATCCCATTAATAACGAATATGGCTCATATAACAAAGAATATAATGTAAAATGAACCTGTTAACACCCGAAATGACGATAATTCTAAGATATTATTAACAAATAAATGTTAAAAGATCATATATGATATCATATTAAAGTAAATTATTCTTGTATAATTCAATAACAATTATTTCACCATTATACAGGAGGTAAACCTACCATCGACCAAGGAAAAATTACAAAGTAAGGGATTTTCTTATCTCACTTTCAATTCCGTGAGATTTCCATTTTTCGCCACAAAATTATTGAAAGTGGTGTATTGTGTACTGCCATTTGATATATATTCATGATTCTATTTATATTCATGTTATTCTGTAAATCATTTGGTGGTTATTAACTTTTTGCCATACGACTCAGTTGATTAACGTGGTAAGGGGTTTCTTATCTCACTTTTAATTTCGTGAGATTTCCATTGATCACCACTTAATTATTGCATGTGGTGTATGTGTACTGCCCATGATTGTATTCATTGTGTAATATACTTTAATTTATGGGTATTTACATCATCATGGTATGATACTTCTTTCATGGGTGTATGTTTCGTATGTTACCTAATCGGTAAGGGAATTTGAGATTTCAATTCCCACTCATTTGGCTTTACGCAAATTTCATTGATTATATTACTCCATGATTATGTGTGGAATCACTATTCATTTGATTATGTCATAATTTCCACTCCCCTTCCTGTGGATATAAGTTTGATACACATAATCACTCATTGGTAATTCTCAAGTCATTGATATGAATTTGATAAGAGTAATTTTAACTCATTCACCATTTGTTGAGTTAAACATCCAATTCGTTGGTGTTGTTTTTAGAAGAATATGTGTGAATATACTTTGATTGTTTTACACTGAATATCCAATCATATTTAGTGTATTTATATTTGTCACACATAATTATGTCACTGATTTATCCTTAACCTAAGGATACAGCCTTTATGAGAGATTTCATCTCAATTTACATTCCATTGAGACTTCTTTGTTGATATACACCAAATCACATTTATGTGGTGTATATAATGTACTTTGACATAGTATATCATGAATCCCTTTATTCTCATGATATTACAAAGTTTTGATTACCTCAATTATTTGTATTCAAATGTCTCTTTTGGTTAGAATCTCTAACTAAAATACCATTTTTAAATGTTTTAATGACTTATTCTTCTAAATCTTTCTCATTAATGTCCATGTTTTAAAAATGGTTTTAAGGATTTATTTATATGGACATTAACGTTTTAAAATCAAAACTCCTTTTAAAAGTTTCAAAGTGGTATGGGACACTTTGATTCAAAAATCTATTTTAAATGAATTCTTGAAAAATATTGTGACTTTTGAATGATTTTAAGAAAAGGGGGATATTTCTCTCAAATTGTTTTGATGATTATTTTCATCTATGTCAACATCCTTCATTATTCAAGATTAAGGTTAATGTGATACAATACAATCTTCCATATTATATCATATGAGTTATGTTTGACTGTGGATGTGTTATTTTTATAGCATTCATGGTTTATTAGTAAAGTATTGACATTTTGTATGTTCATTCCAATAAGAATGTTTATGTTATATTTCAACCTTTACTTCATATGAATGTGTTGGACAAGTATGTTCCAGGTTGGGGACTGGTTAAAGCAAGCCCTCCAGGTTGGGGACTGGTAAAAGTAAGCCCTCTAGGTTAGGGACTGGTAAAAGTAAGCCCTCCGGTTTGCTCTCCGGTTATTAGAGGCATTCCGGGTTGGTGTCCGGTTATTAGAGGCACTCCGGGTTGGTGTCCGGTTATTAGAGGCACTCCGGGTTGGGTTCCTATTACAGTTAGCCCCAAGGTCATGGGACGAGGCCTTGAAAAGAAATTAAAGTTTAGCATTATGCATTCCATCATTATGAAAGTGGTTATTGATATTGCATGTGATCATTCGACTAGTAGAATATCCATGTGAGTAAGTAAATGGAATTATTTCATTTTAACTTTTCCATTTTATGCTGAAGTTCAAGTTTAAAAGGCATTTGTTTTAGTTATAAATTTTCTTAAGTGTTTATGATTATTAATGAAGGCTTCTGCTATAATGTTATCCTTACTGAGCATCCGAGCTCACCCCTTTCAATGTTTTATTTTTCCCAGGATTATGAAGAAGTAATTTATGAATGACCTGCAGGGATAGTATGAGGGGATATGAAGACAAGATGTTTTTTTATGATGTAATGTATAAATTTATGGATGTATCTAGTTATTCCAAGGCTACTAAACTAATCGGTCTTTCGAGAATTTATCTTTCTCGTGATCATGCCAATGTTATGTAATAATGCACCGACTCTAGGTAATTAGGGTCGGGGCGTTACAGTAGAACAACAAAACGGTGGCACCCGTCAGTGTCGCACAATGAAACCGTGCCACCGGTCACGGTCACACACCAAAATATGGGCACCACTGACGATGGTACCATGATGGTGAAACTGTGATGGTGGCATAATTAAGGTGGAACCTTGTGGGTGGCACTGTGAAAGTGGTGCCGTGAATGTGGCGCTGTGATGGTGAAACCATAACAGTCACACCATCACACTCGCACACTGAAAAAGTGGCACCAATACCATGGAACTACTTATAGTGTCTCATCAAACAGGTTCACACCATTGTTTCTTCTTCTAGTCATGCTCTCCCAATGCATCTTTTGATGTAAAAGTGTTTTAATAACCCTTTCAACATCATTTAAAAGATCATAAGTGATATTTAAAATCCTCCAAGATTCGGGTGACCATTTAAAACCCAAAAGTTGTGGGTTTTCCATAGTGCAACAACTTTTTTTGTAATTTCAACATCCTCCCATGTTACATATTTTCCTCTATTTAAATAAATACCTATAACACACAACCATTATAGAAACCTATCTATAGAGAATTAATAAATAAAAATTAATTCAATCTTCTATAACAGTCCAACCATGTGTGGAAACCATGACACACCATTAAAGACGTTCATGATTTCATATTACGGAATTTTGAGATCCCACTTTTTTGTCGCATGGGAATTATTTCTTTCATATTCTTGGGATTGTCACTTTTTCTTGGTTTTTTTGGAGTCCCCCTTCCTGATGATAGAGGTAAGCCTGTACTAGAGCTTTTTCAACTGAGCCTTGGACTCCCAGAAGTTCCTCCCCTACAAGTCATGCATACTGAGTTGTCAGAACATGTACAAAAACTTTGATCATTGATCATTCTTGCAGGGTTCTTCATTGGCCCATATTTTTTGTGTATCATGTATTGTGGGTATTATAATGTTTATACGAGGATGGATGGAACCAAACCATAATGATGAAAATAACCAGAATTTTAAATAATGAAGTGGTGTGTTTGATGAGGTTGTTTCACTCTTTTACCCCTATAAATATGTTGTGAATTGTATGGGATTCTATCTAATGAAAATCATGGTCGTCTGTGGTCTTTCATGTCACACTAATAGACCCCTCTCTGATGTGATGATTGAATGACTATAAGATGGAATTTGGTTAATCATATAAATTCAGTTGATTAAATTAATGTACAATGAACAAGAATCCTTGTGTGATCACCACTGGTTAACCAAACAGAAAATATGGAAGTCCATAAATGGTGTGTTTAAATTAGAAAACTCCTTTTATCTGTCTTAGTATAATTTATGGTTGTTCTGTTTGATTTTTTTGGGGTGAAATGGATGGGGTTGGGATACTGTATTATAGTGAAGTTGTTGCTTGGGGGATCTATGGTCGTTAGGGGATATATGTTTGGGCTTCTTTTGGTTCCAGAACATTGAGGGATCACAGATATCCCTTTTGTTGTTGTGACTTATAAGAGAATCAGGAGTGAATGCTTAAATTTCTACTTGATTGTTTTTCCTTACATGGCTTGTTAAAATGCCTATTAGATTCCTAGTAGTGTATAATTATTTAAATTAAATCACTTAAATATTATAACAAGAATGTTTCCAATGGAAAACAGTTTTACATGAATGTTTTTTGACTTGGTTGTGGTTTTTTTGATTTTTTTGAATGAATAGTAATGAAGTTGTTTATTTATGGGTTGGTATTGAAACCCCTTGGTTGGGATGATTTCTCCATTATCTAAATGTATATTTTAGTTCATATGTTTCTTATTATATCCCCACACATGTTGAGGACTTCATGAAAAACACGCCTATTTAATTGGGGGGTTGTTTTTTCTTACACTCTTAGGAGTGGGTGGTTAATAGGTCATTTTATACTCCATTTCCCATGTACCCTAGGATACATCGGGCAAGCTGTGTCAACATAAGGTCCATTATAGCCCAAGATTATTTGGGAGTGGTATGTTGTTGTGGTTTTCCTAGGTGTGTGAGGGCAGGTTATTTCCCAACTATCATAGGGATGGGGCCCAAGTGTCTTCAGGCGTTGGATTAGTTTTACGGGCCTATGTTTATTCGGGCGTGGCGGTAGTCTTTGTAGCCCCAGTGTCTATGGGCATGATTACGTGTTGTTATGTCCCATGTGTTTGCGGGTGGGATGCATAGTTGTAGTAGCCCAGGTGTGTGTGGGAAGGGTATAGCTGTGGGCCTACGGTGAAAATGGCAGGGAAGGTCTGACGTGTAGGATGTTCCCAATATCCTGTGGAAAAGTGTTGTAGGGTACCAATGCATCTTTGTGTTATTATTATTACTTTACTTGATTTCCAATATTTGGGGAGTATTCCTAAGTGATGATTGGGTTGATAGTTATTTATTAGGTTTTTGGTTATCTCCTTTTCTATTGGGGAATTAGAATGCCTCCCCACTTCTACACACAAGATTTTTGTTTTTCCTACATTGAATACATATATACTCGCTCTCTGTATTTAAAAAATACTTCTAGGTTTCTAGCAGGGCATAGAAGACCATATGGGACTGTACTAGTTTAAAAACTGGGAGAATTCCCGTTGCTATTTATCTTTTCATTGGTATTTACCCTTGTAGTTTTCCTGCATTGTAGAACTTATTATTGAAACAAGTATATGTGAATGGATTGTTTTGGGTTTTACACTAGTTTTGTTGTTTTTTGTGACTTACAATTTTATCACCTAATCCTACTAAAAAAAGGGGAATGCCTTCCATTTTTCTTTTGATTTTACACCATTGGTTATAGTTTCCATACTAGGACCTATTGAAGGCATGTCTTGAGGGGTAGGGGTCATTATCCCTCCTTCTACAAGAAGATGTATGGGTCTGGAAATTTGTTATCCCTTCCATCATCTTGGTGAAGGAGGGTCATGAAAAAATCAAAATGTATTTATATCAAATTTGCATGAAAAATTGTTTAAAATGACCCAAATTTTATTAAATTAATAAAATTGATTTAATTATACATTAAAATAATTTATAAACATAATTATATTATATTATAAAATTGGAAAAAATATATGTTTTGAACAATTTTTTTGTAATGTTCTGTATTCATCAAAATGTTAAAGTTATCAGATAAATTAAAAAATTTACAATAACTAAATTTTTATACTCCTCATATAAAGTTAAATTATATTTTTTCAAATAATATTTATAAAAGTTAAAAAATCTAGATTTAAAATGGTTTCTCCAAAAAATGTGGGTAAAAATGGGATTGTTTAAATCCACCTTCTATATATATAAGTGGATTTTTTCTTATATAATTTCATGAAAAAAATATCAATTTTAGACATGAAAATTATTATATTATATATATAATTCATAAATATAACACATCACGATTTGTTGGATTTTTTATATAAACACACTTTTTTAGACTTTACTATTTTTCAAGAAAAACTATTTCATATATTTTCACAAGGGTATTACATTCATTTAGAATTAATAGGAAACCAACAATATACTTTTACATACATGTTTAAACTATATTTTAATAATTCGATAATATATGTTCATTCCCAATATTTTATAATCTATTTGGAAACAACTATATTTAATTAATAATATATTGTTTTTTATCTATGTTTGATGTGGTGTATCTTGTATGCCATATAACATAGTGATACATTTTAGAAACACCTAATTAACAAATATCACACCTGATAAATATATTTTTTCCATGAAATTTTAAATCAAAATGAAAAACTAGATGTATGGCTTTTCAAAATACCCATATTGAAATCCAAAACTGGAGAATATATTAATGAAACAACAACATTAAATAAATAAAGGTATGTATGAAGGTCAAATAAGAAAGAACATACTGAGGTTCCATGTATAAAAACATGGTAATGGAAGAGAAAAAAACAAACCATGTTCTAATGGAGAGTGATATATAACTTGTTCATGATAATTTTAACCATCACAAAACTAAAAATACTTGATGAATTAAATGATCAATGATTT
This sequence comes from Viscum album, assembly GCA_963277665.1. NCBI lineage: Eukaryota > Viridiplantae > Streptophyta > Magnoliopsida > Santalales > Viscaceae > Viscum > Viscum album. The sequence continues at coordinate 1,613,542,070 of OY728137.1, read as the reverse complement.
ATTATAAATAGAAGTAAATATATAAGTTTTTTGATTCATAATCTTCTTCTTAGACATGAGGAATAATTTTAATACCTAAAATATGAATAGAATGTAATATACACAATTTTGATGTATAAATGCATCTTTTAGTCAATTTCCACCACCAACTCATCTTTTTATCCTAATGGGGAGTAATTTTGATGAATTTTTCACACCTAAAGAACATGAAAAAACTTATAGAGAGACCCATAATCCCAAAAATATTAACAGTATTTTTCTCATGTATTTATAAATTATCTAAACAAGAAATTTTTCATCCAAGATAATTAAATTCACTATAAATAATAATCCACATTCAAAAAAATTCATTAATATATAAAATTTAATAGTGATACCAAAATTAATACAAAGATCATTAATAAAAATAAATATACTTAAAATTCATCAATATGAACCAAACTAATATTTATTCCAAATATTCATAAGTTTTTAATCATATAGTATTCTAAGATAAATTTTATCATTTATCTCCAAAAGAAACTTATTACTCTATAAGTCTCATAAAAAATGAAATTTCCTAAATCACATAATCTCCAAGATATACATATCATTTACATCAATTAACTAAATCATTATAAGTGTATAATGTAATAATAAATTGTTTCAAAATAAAATCCAACCTTTACATCAAAAATAATGTCCCGTATTTTATTTTCTCATGGGAATATAAGTTTCCCATAATATTGAACGTATTACTATAAATAAAAATTCACCTGATGATAATATCATTATCCAATTTCTTGGATATTTATATTATATAAGATATGTACCAATTAAATTCATATTATTGTTTGATAATTCCATTCAACTAAAAACAATAAGTCTAACAAATTGGGACTTCACATAGGCTTGTGGTAGAAAATTCACACATGTGGACCATCTGTTGTGTGTTTTATTCCAATAAATTTGTTTAGATGCAAAATTATTTTACCCATATTGGGGTTATTCATGTATCTCAAAATATTTTAATATTATAACATCAAAATATATTATAAAATCCTAAAAAATATCTATAACTTTTTTTAACCTCAATTTTTTCTAAAAACATTCATATTGAATCCAAACATAAAATAATCCATACTCACCTAAAAATAATATCCTAAAAATATAGTTATTCAGATTAAAATATCATAACATAATTCCTAATAAAGGGTTTCAAATATATTTAACTTATTATCTACCAGATAATTGTAAACATTTTATGATATCCCTAACTCTTTAGAAAACATCCTTATATGAAAAGTTGTTTAAACTATTACTTTCATAACAAATGTAATGTACTGACCTTAATAATTATATATAATTGTCTATTTTTAATATAAATCACATTTTATGATATTTATATTTTATATATTTATATAATTTATCATATTTATTACAAAATAACCTATAAAATTAATTTGGTCATTTATTCTCAGTATCAATTTTTTTGTACAAAAAACAGCGTATCTAAAAAACATTATTTATTTTGAAGAAAAATATTCAATGTTATATTTATGATATATTATTTTCCCTTACCATTCTTTATAAATATATAGAATATGTTAAAATTATCAAATGAGCACAAATATCTCTATATTGAATATAGAAATATTGGAAACCCATATATTAGTAAATAAATCAACACATTTATAATATTTATAATTATCTTTAATGATCATTCTGTATATGGAATAAATAAATTTCAAATGAAAAGTAGGAACACATTTATATAAAATAATATTATTAAAAACCGTATAAGTTATTTAAATAAATTTCATAAGGTGACGTTGTGAGTCATATGCATAAAACCCATTCAAAACCCTTTCAGTTAGAAAAAATCATGTCGATGACTTCCAATAATGCTATTCTGAGCATACATGATGCTATCATGGATACATCCTGATAATATATATTTGTATTAACCAAAACATTCAATTCCACCTCATGTTTTGTAATAATGGGATTTCCCAGTGCCATTTGTTCATCCAAATGATAATATGTAACATGCTTTCATGACGTAATCCGGTTCTCCCCATTATAACATGTAATAGAAAATGTAGATGTTATCTTGGACACCCTGTGTATAGTATGTATTAGAATCACCAATTTACCATAATTTATATATATAATGTAATTAATAAAACAATTTAATCATAAAAACCATTGTAAAACAATTTTTATCCCATATGTAAACACATTATTATTAATATTTGAAATTATTTCATGAACTAATTTTCAATGCTAATAGAAAAATTCACTTGAAATAACATTGACAATATAAAATTACCAAAAAAATTTAAATAATTTCTTATAATCTAAGGAATCATGAAATATTTTAATTGAATGTTACAATAAAATTTTGTCAATGATTCCCAAAAATTATTCGTTGAAATATTCATTAAAAATAAAACATTATAGTTTCCATTTTTCAAAACGTTCCAAATTTTAAAAAATAAAAAATAAATTATTGAAAAATATTGAATGAAATTAAAAATATAAATATAATTTATTTATTTATAATTTTATATCCATATAAATAATCATATAAAATAATATCAATAAAATTGATATGGAGAACAAGATATGGTATCTAAAACATTATACAATCCAGGTGTCCCATACATATTTGAACATCTAAATTATAATATACATGAATGTATACATTTATCAAAACATTAAATAACATTATTTTCAATAAAATGTGGATTTAAAATTTCACAGTAAGTTTATATACACCTTATGAATTATTAAAAGTGAATATCATCATGAACTTCCTCAATGAAAAGAGATTCAGATAAAATTCATAACCTGGAGACCAACTAGTCAAGTAAACTACTCTTCATCATGTATCATAAATATTGGTTAATTATTTACATTACTGCAATTTTTTTATATTTAATTATTTTTTTAAATAACTTATTATTATTTTATAATAATAATTTAATTATTTATGTTTTTATGAGACAATTTGATGTAATTTGGTACTTGTGTCCCTAATATAATTAGTATAATTTCAATATCCATACTTTTCATGAGTTTATCATATCTTTAATAATATTCATGAAATAATAAATAGTTTAAATATAAATTATACCTTTAAATAAAACAATTTATAAATTTTTATGACAAATGATCAACGTTGAAATCGTGGGGACAGTATGTCGTACGTACGTATGTGTAAGAATTAATTTTTTCAATGATAATTATAGAAATAATTTCATTAATAATTAGAAATTACATAATGATAATAATATCATAAATAACCTAATTATAATATAAATATACTTATATATTAACCATGTAATATGGTGATTTTAAACGAATCACATCGCATTGTGGACACATATGCATGAATGACAGAATCATTTTTATGTGCCTAGAAAATGAGATATAAATTAATATTTTATTGACTTATAGTGATAATTTTATTGGATGAATATCATATTTTAAAATTAATTACATCATTATAACTACTGTTTTGAGAGGATTATGGAAAATGATTACTATCAGTTCATGGGGATCATAATAATTAAGTACTCACGAACGATTAATTATTTTCCCAATTGATTAAAGATGATATGGATTTAGGTGATGATATAACCATAAAAATATAATTATATTTTGTATACTATAACCATTATTTAATAATGTTGGAATAATATTTGATGGTAGTGGAAGGAAAAATAAAATATAAATATATTTTTAAAACAACACCACTTCTTTGGACGATCTTCTTTGACTAACACATTAAGACCACAAAGATGGGCGTTATTCCTAATGTGTAACTTAAAAAATGTTTTCATTGATTATATAAAGAGACATGGGAATACCATATCTCAATATAAAATATTTTTGACTGTAAATAAAACAGAACAATTGGTGCCTTTTTATAGGACACTAGATGGGAACTTATTGAATTATTCAAAATATTTAATTAATATAAATTATTTTTATATTTAAAATGCCCCAAAATTGAATAATTTATATTATATGATGATTTGTTTGGAATAGAATTCATATAATAGAAACTATATAGTTTTTAATAATTTTTTATACTTATATTATAGCTAAAATCAGTATTGATTTTAAAGTAATATCATGTAATTTAATCATTTATGGTCAATATAATTACTCTACAATTCAAAACGACCAAAATGAATAAATATCCAAATTTTTAGAATTATATATATCATTTGGACTAATTTTATTTCGATGGGAATTTTATATCATTTAATTTAGTATTATTCATTTTAAAATATTGATTATTTCTATTTGGATACTAATAAATTAACATGTTTATAAAAATATCATAAAAACATGATATCTATAAACCAAATATATTAATTCCTCATTAACATGTAAAATTTATCAATAAAATTATTATATAACCTAAATTATATGTAAATAAATATTTTTAATATTTTTAATATCTATTATTTGATTAATTTATTAATTTTTCAATTACTACATCAACATTGTATGCCAATTTGTTTTTATTATGCAATTATTTAAAAAAAATTCAAACGTAAGTACATAAACATTTTATTTTTACAATGACTATATATAGTCGATCATATCCTTTATATAACCTAATATAAAGAAATACATCACATGGTAAAAATAAGATTCAGAGAAAATAAACATTCCATTGAATATAATATAATAAAAGAGTTATATTCCACCAAATTAGTCAATGTGGTCATAATATTGAACAAATAAATAGTTTTGTTGACACAGACTCATATAGATATATCATAAAAAGTTTCAGGACAAATATATTTTTGTTTTAATATTATATTTATCTTTAATTACATAGTTTAACATTAATTTGGGAAATAAAATATATTTCTTATGTTATTATTCATATTATCAAGAAATAAAAGGGACCTATTTAAATAATTTGGAATGTTTTATTAAATAAATCTAATCCATTTATTTAATTCAAAAAACATAATTAGAAGGAATTAATTAGTAATTAATCCTTTTGGTGGAACAATAATAAATTTTTATTTTAAATTGTTCAAAAGTTCACAATGTTTTTATATACAATTTCAACGAGAAATTGATTCTAAATAAATAAATTTTAATAAAGGATATAATAATGATTTGATTATATTTTAAATAAATTAATCAAGTAATTTAACTTCATAAATATATTGGATGAAAAAGATGTATTATACTAGTATTTTAATTCTTCACTATGCATCATAATATTAATGTTCTCATATAAATAAAAAAATAAAACAAAGAAGTTTTTTTTCTTAAATTAGAAGTAATATCTTAAATATGTTAAATATATTTATAATTGTGAAAAACTATATATTTAAAATGTGTTCTCCATCAAGTTGTAATAAAATTTCTTTTTTAAAAAATAATCTTATATTGAATAAGATTGAATTTTTACATTTATAGGGTCTTGGAAACATATATGATTAATTAAAAACATTTTATTGAATGTTATATATATATATATCATTAATACAGCCCATCAATAGATATATTATTATTCCATAAATAGACTCATTTTCACCAAAATTGTTTTCCATAAATAATATTTCATTTTATTTCAAAAAGTGTTCAAATTCATTTGTAATTAATTATTAAACAAATAATTGAATATATATGCTTTTTTAAACAATATATTGAATTTTTTTGGAGTGATTATGCCATACTATATTAGAGTTTTTTTGAAATAAGATAATTATGTCAAGAGTTAATTTTTTCTTACATTCAAAAATTAAATCAGACTTCTATTTGTTGGTTATGGGGTTCTCAGAAATAAAGAAAATTACCAAAATAAAATAATATAAATAAATGTAAAAATCCTAATTTTATTGTCATTTCAAAAAAACTAGACATAGATGATCAGATCTTGTTGTTCCATAATAATAAGTTTTCATAAGTAAAACTATTCGAATCTGATGAAGTTTGATATTTTTCAACATTACATAGTAGAGTAATCATCAAATACATAACATAGTATTGATAATTAAATCATTATGATAATTCCATCATTATTAGTTTTTTAACCACAATAACCCTATGAATAAAAATCATACTTAATATTAAAAATAAAATTCGATCAAAACTGATAAGGAAGATTAAAGTAACATCGAGAAGGAAAATATGACTGAATCAAAGGAGGAAACATGGATAGTATCTGATAAGGAAATGCAGACTGACTCTGAGTAAGATGGTCAGTCAGACCCTGAGATGGATGATCACATGGAATTGGTGATAGAAACTGGGACTCACTCTGAGAAATAGAATTAGACTCACTCTAACAATGAAAATCAATCTCACTATGAAAAGGAAAATCAGAATAAATATGGGAAGGAAAATAATATAGAATCTATGAAATATAATCAAACTAATGTTGAAAAATATAATCATAATAATGTTGATAAAGATAATAATATTAAATCTAAGAAATATATTCATAATAAACTTAAGAAAGATAAAAACTGAATCTGAGTAATATAATCTGACTAAAGAAGAGCATGATAAAGATATTGATGATATTAAAGATGACAATATTAAAATTGAGTAAGATACTAAGAAAATAGTTGATAAATGTAATCAGAATAATGATGAGAAAAAAAATTTGTTTGAAGATAAATATGCTAATTTATATGAATATTCAAAATATAATAGGTCTAAAGGAATGTGATTATGTTTGAGAACACTGATTTTATAGAAATCATGAAAATTATTGTAGAATTCAACCTCTAAGATTAAATGTGAGTGATTTTGAATGTTTTGAAATTTAATTGATCATGAAATCTATTTCTATTTCCTAGATTTTATTTTTAGAGTTACTAAAAAATAAAATCATAGTTCATTCACACATTTTTGATTTTCATGAGTGATTTAAAGGAATAACATTCAGGAATTTGATAAATTTTTCATTCCATATAGAAATCCCATTTCATGATTGATCACATGCCGTTTTGTTAACCAGATTGAGAAACCTCATTTTGAGATGATTTTATTAACATGAATGTATTATGGAAGATTATATTGTGCTTTTATATAGGGTTTCATTATTTTATATTACAAAAGGGATCATTGGATTTAGTTTTTCATATTAACATAATTGGAATGGGATCATTTGACTTAAGGCCTCTAGACATACGGACATCGTACCTATGGATTTTTTTTGGATATTGAAAATAGTATTTACAATTTTTCTGGGATCTACTTCTTTTTTAGAAAAAACATAAATGGATGGAATTAAGTATAATTCTTCTTACTGAAAGAAAGAATTTTTCAAACATGTGTTAGAAAAAGTTTTATTTTCTTCCCATTAAAAGTGGGTTTATATAGACCAAATAGATTTTCTTTGGAAATGATGTTGGTTATCACAACAAGGATTAAAATGGTAAATTTTGTGTTCATTAAATGATTTAATTGTATTTCGAGAATTAGTATTTATGTAATTAGGATAATGAAATTAATCATAGTAGAGAGAAACAGTTATGATTTTAAATTACTTGAAACTCATAAAAGTGATCCACTACTTCAACCCCCCTTCTCAACTATTTTTACATCCATTGAAACAGTAATTTGTATTGAAGCCAATGTCCCTTGTTGGATCCTAATCATGGGAAATCTCAGTTTATTCAAAAATTATGTAGTTCATACATTTGAAGGTAAAATTAATTATGGACGGAAAAATAATATGGTTACATTCATCTAATCTCTTGGTCTAGAAGATGGTGATGCTATAAAGAGGGTGTTCCAACCTATGGAGGAATATTACCCAATTACTTATTATGATATGATAAATATTTTTGATTATGTTATATAATAAAATCATATCCACATATCATTATATGGAAATGTTTATATAAAGGATCATTATCACAATAAATCAATTAGTATGTATGGATATGATTCGAATTATATTCAAATGGAATTATAAATTAATGGACTAAAAGATAAATATCCTTTCTAGCAAGTATGAATACATATGGATTATTGTTGAAGAATTAATATATGAATAATTATATAGTGTAAATTAAATCATTTTCAACATCAATGGATTCAGTATTGAATATTTGTTTTTATTATTATGATTGAGTGAGAAACTATATCGAAAGGTTTTATTCTATAATTACATCATTAGAAGATAATCGTGAACAATTTATTGATTAATTTGATAACATTGATGTATCTTATGAAATGAGGAATGATCCAATGATAAAAACAATATGAATTATGTATTTTTAATTTAATCAATGGGAATATTTAGAAGAATTAATGATACTAAATATATTAATCATTTGACTGTAAATAAATAGTTTATAATGAGTTGAATGAAAAAAATCAAGTATCTAATATTCATGAACTATCAATGAGGATAATGATATTATATATGTAATATTCCTGTAAAATGTTTTGATTTTTGTGGAATTAGAAAAATTTCTACAAATTGTCCTAAGAAGAATGTTAGAGAATACTGAGATGATTTTGAAGAAAAATCATGATGGAATATGTTGAAAAAATATATAAATAAGAAAATTCATCAAATATTATAAGAATAAGATCATGGGAGACAAAATAAATATGTTGAGTCTGAACATATAATCATAAAAAATAAAATTTTCATCAAGTTAAAGGAATAAATATGTTGAGTCTGAACATATAATCATGAAAATCTCAGAAATATATTGGAATCAATGGAAGAGTATGTTAGAATTGTTCAATATAAAATTATTTTGAACAAAATTACAATCATAAAGGTGAATAAAGAAAACAAAAAACATATAGTAGAATATTATATGTATAAATTTGGTGAGAGAAATCAAATAAAGAATAAAATTATATCCTCAGAAGACAAAAATAATGAGTCATCTAATTTTTCTATCAATTTATGTTTTAGAAAATGTAATGTCATATCTGGGTATGAAAAATGGTGTGAAAAAACATATTTCATCTACATAATATGAATACTCATAAATGTGGCATGCTGGTATAAATCCAATTATTTTTAAATCAGGAATATTTTATCAACCTCAAAAAATATTATACATTAAATGACATTACATCAATAGAAAGTCATGATTTGATTTATATTGCATCTTTTGTGGAATCAATGTACATATAGCATATAATTTTTTCTCATATCCTATAACATCCTATAATAATGTTTGAACAATGTGATGTAAATGGTTCAATTACTGTTAGTATCATTATTAACCAACTATAAGTTATAAAATATAAATATCTACTTTATATAAATATTCCCAAAATAACAAAATTGATTATTATTAATGAGTTTGTGCAAGAATTGACTTCGCTAGTCGTCATGAGGAATGTTGTGTGACACTCCATCAGGAGAAATTATCTTATGGTGGAAATGGAAGGGATGATGAAAAGAAGAATCTTAGGAGCAGATATTTTATTATCAATAAAACATTGAATGTGTGAAATAGAAAACAACCATAAATACTTGATAGTGGTGGTTCATCGCATATGATAATTGATACTAAAACCATGAATCATGTTGATTGTCATTATGAAAGATTATTTAACATTTCTAACATCTATTCCATCACAATTAGAGGAATAAAAATGGATAGTTTTAAAGAAGAAATTTTAAAAACAAATAAAGATTTATTTATTTATGGTTTAAAACACAATATACATAGTTTGATCCATTTTTTATAATGGAAAGAAAATTTCCATAGAAAATATGGTCTTGGTATCATAATATTAGAACTGAAAAAGTAATAAAAAGTTATAAAGAAGTAGTGGTAATATTTTTTAAAAAATTAGAACCTAACATCTCATGTTATCTAATTGGTGGAAATCAAAATATTTTTGGGCATAAATAAATTACAAATAATATGTAGAAAAACATGAAAAATGTATCTAATATTAATGATATCCATTATTTTCCAGAATTATAATGATGTTATGGAGATTCTGTTCTCACATTTCTAAAAGGGAAAATGCCTGTCACACATCATAAGATATTTGATATTTAGCATACCAGACCACTTGAACTAATTTGTTTTGATTTATGTGTGCTGATAAGAAATTAACAATTAAAATGATATTTATACTTTATCACATTTATTAATGATTTCACTCATTTAATAAATATTATTTTTATGAAACTAAAATCTTATATTGTTGAAATATTTGGGTTTTTTAGAAATAATATTGAGAATAAAATGGGGGATTATATAAAGAAATAGAGATCAAATAATTTTATTTAATTCATCAGAAATACATTTGAAACTTATCTGATAGAACATGATTTTAAACATCTATATTACTCTCCCTAAAATATAAAAAATATAGTTTTATAAATAATGAATATAATTTTGGTGGAAATGGGATGTAGTATTCTTGAAATCTAAAAAATTTCAATGTTATACTTGATATATTATATATTACTACTGTAAATTTTTCAAATTGTTGTTTTTTGAGACCAGAATACAAAAATTAATCTTAAGATATGCGATATAACAAAACCATCATTAATTTAATCATTTTTTTGGGATTTGTATGTTTATATTAAAAAAATCATCATCTAGGAATGATTAATGAGAATGATGAGGAATGATCTTTTACGAGTCCGAATGAAAGTAGTTACAACTGAAAGAAAAAAAATATTACAAAAGTTAGTTGACTAAATTGATGTGAATGAAATTATAAATAAAAATGAATCAATTTTATTTTAGAAATATGATGGGGCTAAACATTATATTTCTAAAAAAATATTGCGAAGCCATCATTACCCAAATTCAAGATATTAATTTGATGAGGAATGTTATGATGGAAGAGAAGAATTTTAATTTCCCTCTATACAAAAAAATATTTAGGGGGAATAATTTTTCTGAAATATGAATCATTTAATTCATACCAAAATATTTTTGATTTAGAAAATAAAACATAAAAACTATAAATTTTTTAAACAAAATAATTTTCATATTTTATTCAACATAACAAAAGGGTTGATGTTATGAATGATGAGTTGGATCAGATCAGGGGAAATGAAACAAGGCATCATGTTCCATGAATAAAAATCATAACAATCTTGGATTAATGAATAAAATTTAATTATAATTTATGATATTCAATAATAAAATTAAAACTTATTATAAATATCTATTTAAATGTTGATGGTCTATATTTTAAGAAATTTTTTCCACAGTTCCTAGATTATATAGAATGATATTTTTTCAATCAGTGGATGCACATAAAAATTTAAATTATTTATATATTTATGTATATTATATATTCTATAATTATTAATGATGAAGAAGAAGATTATATTTTATAGAATTTTTGTTTTCATCGTGATAATTATTGAAAATATATTTATTGACTAAAGGAAGTGTTAAATGGGTAAATTATCCTGACATGAATGGTATTGAAAACATTATAGTTGATTTTCAATAATGATTTTTTCTAGAGGAAAATATTTCTATAACATATTTGTGAATGATGTTGATGGAAATGTAAATGTGAATGATTTTTTACATTGGATGTGTAATTTTAATTGTTTATGTGGATGAAATAATTTTTGATTTGTAGGAATAAAATGTTTGTAATGATTTTGAAGAGGTAATAAAGAACAATTATTAAATATAAATGTTGGTTTAATCAAAATTATTCATTGTATAAAATGATTAACACATTAAAATATACATTTTCTTATCATAGGAAAATTATTCCATTTAATTTCTATCAATTGTTTCATGGAATAACCAAATAGAAGTTCTCTCATATTTTTGTGATAAAACATTTTAAAAAATACGTGTCTAAAAATTGAGATTTATAAACTATTTTAGAAGCTAATTGGAAATATATATTAGATTACAACATCAAGGAATGATATTAATTATATTTTCGAATTTTGTGACATATAACAATGTAATTCAAAACATTCACATATGTTTGAAGTAATGAAAATTATGAGATTTGTGAAGAGAATAAATTCACATGGGTTGAGAAAGAATGATATTGAGAAGAGTTTTTCAAGGTTATATTGATGTTAATTATGATATAGATTATAATTATTTAAAATCAATCTCATGATTATCAATTTTTATTGAATATTCTTTAAAATGAAAAGGTAAAAAAAATATCAGTATATTTGAGAATAGTTGAATCAGAATATATTGTGGATATACAACATTATACTCAGATGTTGTATATGAATGTTCAACTAGTACCCCTACCTTGTTGTGGATTATTTTGACAAAAGAGGAGGGAAATTAACCTCATTGTACATTGTTAGATGTTTTTTCTTATCTATATATGATTAATAAGATTTTTTGGTTATCATAATATAGGTGAGATAAAAATTAATGTGAAAAAATGAAAAATTTGAAATGTGAAATTAGAGTTTGAATTTATATTAACATGTAATCAAATTTTTATTATAACTTAGATATATAATTTCATAAAAGCATTACATTATCTTTTTTTGTGGGGTATGGAAACTAAATTTTGAGAATGGAAATGTTTTGGTAAAAGTTAAAAAACATTTAGATGTGTTTTAATAATTTTTTTTTTGTTGAAATGCATATTTTTTTCATAATTTTTTTTATTTCATATCAAACCCATTCCATCGTATTGAGTTTTCATAATAAATATGAAAAATATAGAATGTTTCTTAATCCAAAAATAAGAAAAAACAATTTTGTCTCTGTATTTTTTTCTGAAATGTTTCTACGTCATGGTTATGTGATCTACCCGAAGCAGACACAAAAGTTTTCAAAATGATGATGTTCATTATTATGTGCACCATCAATCTCAGGTACATCTAAAAATTTTTCATTATAATTCAGACATAATGTTTATTAAAATTTAAGATATTAGTAAGTGGTATGGGAATTGATTAGTTTTGATTGTATAAAGTGAAGTCTAAAGATAAAATAGAATCATATTTTCTATCCTTAAATCATAATATTATTATCTGGTCAATAATTTATCATAATTCAAGAAATATTTCATGGTAAAATTTATTAATGAAAATAAAGAATCCAAATTTTTTGAATGGTTCTACCGTCCTAAACATGAAATACTAGATAAAGATATACCATAATTGGAATTCTTCAAACAATAGAATGTTTCATTATAATGATGTTTGATTGTTTTTAAATGATACTGAGTATAGTAAACATTGGATGGATAACATTGAAATTATAAATCCATAATAATTATAATTACATATTTAAATGCTTTTATAAAAATAGAATTATTTTGAGAAGGATGATAAGACTAAATCTAATAATGAAATTTATTCTAACAATCAGAATGTAGATTAGGTCTCTCTGCAAAGTAAAGTTAGACTGATATTGAGAAGATTAATTTAACAAACGATGTGATGGAAAATTGGAATGGATCTACGAATGAATATTATTCATACACTAATAAGTAATATCATAATGTTTCAAATAAGTAAAATAAAACTCACATTGGGAATGAAAATGGAACTAAACTAGAAAAAGAAAATAAAACAAAATATGAAAAGGAAAATAAGACTAAATATAAGAATAAAAGTTAGTATTATGTTGTCCAAGATAATCATTCTAGAGTTTAAAAAACATATAATATTAAAACTAATCAAGGTAATAATAATTAAAATGAACATTCTAATCATACTGATGTGGATCGAGACAATCAGACATAATATAAGAATGATAATCAGACTAAATCTAAGAAAGTTAACAATAAAAAATATAATATAGATAATAATACTGACTAAGATCATTATAATGACGCCAATTATAGTAAATATAATAAAAAATATGATGATAAGTAAAATATAATAATGATATTTAAAATAATTGGACTAGATCCATGAAATATAATTACAATGAAGAAATGTTTGAATGACCATGGAGGCTGATTTTTGATAAATATTGAATAATATTGATTATTAAAATGATAGAGTTTGAATGACATTGATTGTTAGGGTTGTGAAACATTAGATAGCATGAAATGGTTTCCTATTTTCCCATCATTTCTTTTCTATGTCTCATATAAATAGATTCACTAATGATTCACATTTTTTAATTTTTCATGAGTTTGGAAAATGTGGAGCACTAAAGAATTGGATATTGAGTTTCTTTTGGATAGAGATCTCATCAGTTGATAAAAAATCGGTAATTTTATTAACATGATTTAGAAACATTGTATATAGAAGATATTATTGAGTTAAATAGACTTATGAATATAGGAAAATATTATATAACATTATTTAATATTTGTTTATAGAAAAATAGAGAGCCTTTTGGAGTCGATCATATTGTATCTATCAGATTGGTATCATAGTACTAAAGGTCATGGAACATAGGTTTATCAGACCAATGATTTTGTGTGTGAATGATTCAAAAATGTATTTACTATTTATTAGAACATTCATTTTGAATAAATCCATGTAAACTGACAATATTCTGCATAATCCATCTTATTGGCATTTAGAAGGTGTCTAATTGGTGTTTTCATAAGTAGTTTTCACTTATTATTCATATTAAATTTCCATATATCCATGTGAGTGCCTATTTCTCAAATGTTTTTTCTCATAAAGAGGTTGAAACTGGAAAATATTAGGTTCGTTACATTCATTAATAATTTTTCATGTTTGATTATTTTCTAAAATATTATAAGGAAGTTAATATTAATAAGTTTATTGTGATAAAAATCTAAAAGAATAGAAACTCATACAAAATGAACATCTATTTGAACCCCCACCCCCTTTTCAGTTAGTTTACAATCCATTATAACATCATATAATGTGTGAATAAAATAATGGGAGATGATTAAGACTCATTATGAATTAATATATTTCATATATAATGAGAAAAATGAATATTTTTATTAAATAGATTTTTCCTTTATTTTTTTTTTAAAATTCCCTAAATATATCTTCCGAAAAAAGGTATTTCAAATAAATTTGATTCAATAATTATTTTCAAATTATAATTATGTAAACTTATATATTTAATTTTATGTCTATTATCAAAGAGAACATAAAAATTATGTTTTTATGGAAACCAGATCGAAGAGTGTTGGCCTGATTCTTCATAGCCACTACAAACATTTGCATGGATTGTGGTTGTTCCCAATAAAATTTTTGTCGTTGGAATATATTACTGCACAACGACATTACAATGATACATCCATTTGTTTTAATATTTATAAAAACTTATGTGGCACATGTGGCTTAAAATTATAGCACATATGTTCATTACATCAAATAGGGATATGTATTACTCTCTAATCTTAAATGTTTTCCTTGGTGGTTTATGGTAATAAACCATTATACTAATTAAATTAAAATAATATCGATTATTATTGTTTTATTGTTTTATGTGTTTTTTTCATTAGATGTAGTGTAATGTACTTGATATTAAGTGTCTTTTGGGGGAAACCCATTATAATGTGTTTTTAAATCATTCATGGGGTGAAAGATGATGATTATGATATTGAAATTATGGTATTTATATATGGAATGATGTTTTGATAGTGATTACTTTTCTCTGATAGAAAATTATATTTAGTTGGAAATATGTGTTGCAGGAAATTTGTTTTTAGAGTCATTGGTTGATGATAATGTGGATTCAATTAAGAGTGCTATCCAAATTTATATATATGATTTCTATAAAATGTTTACTTCTTCTATTAATTTTTTTGTGATTTATAAAGTCTGATAATGAATGCATATTATATGTAAAGAGGATATTATATGGATTTTCTATTTATCTATTAAGTATCATGTATTATATTTCAAAACATTCTTGGTAGATATCTGGGAGGGTCCTACTATGTATACCTATATTCTCACCCTTGTGGTTTATATTTTATTTTCAGATATTTTTGAGGTATACATTGATCATTATATGGTATGTAGATCATGGAATGATTGTGTGACGATGTAGATTGTGGCCTCCATTATTTTACAAGTACAAAGTTTACATATTAGTTTTTAGTAGTATTTTTTCCATGAAATTTCATCCATTGACTTGTATGGTTTAGATATTTTTGTCAGAGATTCTTGGTGGAATTTTTATTAATCCATTTTTTATAGAAATGAATATAATTTTTATATATGAAACTATAGGTTATAGTGTCAATCTTGAAGACTATGGGTGGGTGATTTTATAGGATCGCATACATCTTCCTTACCGGCCTTGGATGGGTACTAGTGGATGAATGTTTTGACAATGTAAAATCCAATTCTCTCATGACAAATAACATATTGAATATTTTTCTAGTCATATGAAAAAAAACAGTAACTCATGTAGGTCCTCTTTATATGTCACAAAAATAAAAGACAACTGAGTCTTTGTCATGTGATGTTATGTTGCATCAAAAATGGTGTGTCCAAAAGGACTGTAAAAATCATTGAGTACTGTAAATTAGATTCCATACATAATATTTATAAATATCATAGAGTTCACAATGTTTTGGTTTAATAGATTATATCTTATCCTCAAAAAATAAACTCTAATTGGATGAACCAATTTCATTTTTATTAAGATCCAAATCTATATCAATTTTATTCATAATTTTATTTATATAAGGACTTTAAAAAACAATAAACATGATTATTTTAAACTGAACATTAGTATATATGTCATTTTTCATTCCAATAATGATTTTACTCTGATAATTGTAATCCTATTTATAAGAACTATTATTAATCAAATATGACATAGGTCCATGGAAAACATAATTTCTGTTGCCTTAAATAAATAAACATATTGTATGATAACATTCATCAATTTATAAGTCCTTTGTATTTTAGTTTCTTCTCCCACATTCATGTAGATTTTAATATAATATTCAAATATTTAGATAAATTCATTTTATGTTACTATTTACATGAGAAATATATGTCCAAATTCCCCCATTAAAAACTATTATTAGTATGATTACTATTCGTATAGTATATATAGTGACCCTTTTATCTATCATCTTAGGGATAACCATATATTTTTCCCCTTAATAACACATTTATGGGGATGCATACAATATAAAATCAAATCAGGTTTCATTCCACATTCTCAAATTTGGGAACTAATATATTTATATCTATAAATTTTATCTATATGAGTGATCAATGAAAATTAAATTTTTACGATATACATTTGGAATTAAGGTAATTATTTTTGTGTATAAATTGATTCCCAAATACCCTATTTTGGTTTTATGTCACCAATTTAATCAACATTAATTATAGTGAGTCAATTCATATCAATTCAATTAGGGTCTTCCAAAACATCTTGAAACTATATTATGTCTACCACATATTAATCATGAACATATGTGAGACCTTTGATGACACTCAAAAATAACTACATATGGATTTATTCTTGTAATCATATGAATCATAATTATTCCATAATCCTGTTTTATAGGCCCAACCATGATTTTTACATTCATACAATCCCTATTAGTGTATACTATCCATATTTAGATATAGTTTCTTACGTAAATCATAAACTATATATATATATATTTAATATTTTGGCTGAACTATCATATATCTAACCATTTAACACATTATGTTTTAGACCAATATTTGGAAGAATATTTTAAATTCAAAAAAATATTAATAGTTTCCTACATATTTTTTTAATATAAACAATGAAGTCCATCATATCCTTTCCTAAGCCAAAAATAATGTTTTTTCCCTTAGAATAAAATTTATTCCATGAAAATATGGGTCATATTATATACATGGATTAAGACAAAATATTTTTGTATTAACTCATCATTTAGACATCATTAACCAGGATTTTCTTCCAACAATCAATATAGTTATAATTTATTTCCAAAAAATGTCCCATGATTTGGAGTTATATTTATATAGACACCATCTTATAACTATATGGGGAATTATCCTTATTATATAATGATATACAGTGAAATGAAAAACATTCGATTTAGAAGGAACAAAAAAAAATTCCCCATTAATTCACTCTTAATGCATTTTCTCCATATACACACTCAATCATTATATTCATAACTCTATACAGGGTCAATATATTTCATTCAAACAACTATATCAATAATGATGGAAATTATTATATGATATTTTGGGATTAATATAACCTCAATATCTAGCGAAATAAAAAATTTATCCTTCTCTTATATATCCTAAAGATTTCACAATAGGCCAAAATCAGAATGTTCTATACTGGACTGTTCTTTTCATCCAATGAATATCATTCTCCCATATTTCAAATTTGGTATTGTATTTTGTTGAAATTTTAAAATGATATTATAATATAAGTTTTTATAATATATAATTCCAAAAATCATACCTATTCTTGGTATCGATATACAAACTATATATTTTACCCTCATACACATCACATGTATTCATCAAAATAAGAATATCCTATAACCCCAAAAAACATCAATAATTCTATGGTGGAACCCATCAATAAAATTTGGTATGTAGTCATACATTGTATGATTACACAATAACATCATTTCATAAAGTTGATAAAACATTTTATGATATACATCTCTTCATTTCATTATTCAGAGGTGTTAAATCACCCCATGATCATAATAACCATTTTGGTTCTCACCCCACACCTCACATCACTATATTCCCGATAAGAAAACTAATTTCACCACTCTACAAGGATAACCAAAAATTTATCGGTCTCCAAACACATTAATTTTATATCACAATTTTTTGATTATATAATGTTTCATTTATTTCTCAAAGGTTTGTGAACATCAATATGACCACTCATTAATCCAAAATAGAAGTCCTCAAAAATATATCGAAATGTTATATGAATACCACCTAGTCAATAACCCCATTGAGTAAATACTTGGTATAACATTATTATATACTAGATATGCATGATCCTTGTACAGACTACACATAATCAATGTGATTTTAAAAATTTAAAGATAAGTTTATTATAAGGATAAAAATAAGTTTTTTCATAATAATATTATTAGTTCCCTTCATCTATTCATATAATATCTAACTACATATGATAATGATATTATTAAAATAAAAAGGGAATAATGTTTCTATAGACTAAATTTTTTCCTTATTTTAATGAAAACAATAATCACTAGGATTATTGTACTTTGAAAATGATCCATATATTTTAAATTCCACAGTAGTATTTGTTTAGATGGTTTTATCTTAATCCAAAAAGAACTAAAATCTGGGTACATGGGATGATCAAATCATGATAATGAAACACCACCATGATTTTCATTACATTTATTCATTTACTATATCTTATATAAATTAAATAAAACTAAATTTTTGTGATGGTTAATGTGACACATATTTGGATTTCCCATATCTATCTTAAGTTAACAAATTCAGAGAAAATAAATTTTTACTTTATATTTTCTCATGACCTCACCATATCTGATAATGATTGTATTTATGAGGAATATACCACATGTAAATATACATATGTGGACACATTCCAATAATAAATTTTATTCATTCATATATCACATATTTAATTCATATATTTTGAATGTATATTTTTTTCAATATATTTTATAATGATTTTCAAATAGATATTATTATAATGATTTTACGCATTTGATTTTTATTAATTATCATTAAAAAATTGATAATTAAAAAACAGGATACAAGAAATTAAAATTATATAGATGCAATGTATTTTCAATTATATTTTATAGTAGAATACATAATTAGGACTCACACTAAAAATATATTTATGAGGACGGGATAATTTATATAGTATTATAGAAAATTACTGATAGTCTATTGGGGTTGGGTTATTGCATTCCTAGGGTTTTTTTCATATTAACATCAACCAACATATGTTTTAGTTTATACAACACCATTATATCATATCATGTATTCATTAATGAAAACATACACCCCTACATTTTACTCCTGCTCATAAAAACTTATGTTGGTCCTCTATTTCATTCATAGTGGTGGAAAGTTATTAAATTAATTAATTCACTAAGGGTATTCCATTAATGAATTAATGTTAATAATTAACATTCAATTATTCATATATTTATGATTATTGAAGTAATAAACTACAAAAATTCAGTAAGACCTCTATATATCCACAATCCAATGCTTCAACAAGAGTTACCATACTCACACCTAGGTTTTAATAACATCCTTTAAACAAAAAAGGATTTTATAGTAAACGTATATGATATAGTCCAATTTTGATAAAATTTATTTAATATGATGCAATTTTATTCTAATATAACTAAAATGGGATCTCATATAATATCCTCTAGATATATATCGACACTACCATCCACAAAATCTTTTGAATTGAGGCATACAATATACTTGAGTAAAAGTCTATCTTAAGAATTGGAATATAATCATCAACAAAAACACATTGAGATATTATAACCTTAACATCTCTTAAATTATATTTAACGAAAAATTATTATATCTATATGACTTATATCAACTGAAATGCCGAGTCATTTAATTCTACGGATTCGATGGTCTAATGTATGGATTTTGAAGTCAATATCAATAATATGTTAACTTGTTGTCCTGAAAAAATAAAAAAAACCATGTAATATCAATAAAAACAATAAAACACACTGTAATTAATCATATTAACCATTATCATACCACTAGAATGTGATATAAAAAAATATTTAAGGGTATGCTTAAAATGTTTATTTGGAAAGAAATTATACCTCCAAAATTCCATGATTCTTAGGTGGAGCAATAATCCCATATGGAATCTCTTCAAAATAGAATTATAAAAATTATAATGAATAACAATACACTAAATTCATTATTTATTTATAGTAATGCTTATAAATGTGAATAATATTATTCAATATTCCTTCATAATGCAAAATATATGATACATAATCTTTTAATTTATTATGTTCAACTATGATTTTGATATACATGAGGTCATTAACTACTCCTGGATGATTAGAAATTTTTGATAAAAAAATTAGGTCAAGATATAAATATTAAAAATCATGGGATTTTTGAGTTTCTGGGTCATTAAATGGTCTCATTATTATTTATGAAATCTTTGAAATATTCCCAAGGGAGCATCCCAAAAACAATGAATTATTACACCTTTTATTAAAAAATTGGATGAATTTGTATAAAAATACAATGATATATTTGGAAATAAATATACACATATAATATCTTTAGATGATTCCAGACAATGATAATGATCCTACAACATCACCATATCTCAATATTGATTTAATGGGATCATAGCATAATAGAGATGACTACTAGAAGATTAATGGGTTACAATTCTAGAGATTAATTGTAGGATACGTTGTGTTAGTACAAAAGAGAATTGAATCTGAATCTTCATTAATATTTCCCATGTAATTGATCAGGCATTCCATTTTTCCTCCATATGAATAATATAAAAATATAAAGGTTAATTTATACACTATGAAATATGTTATATTATAAATAAAAATATTAATGGTTTCAACCATAATAGAATGAAGATTAGACATTGTAATAAATATTTCTTGGTCCCAATGGTATATTTAACTAATCACTTCATGAAAACTCATATCAATTTACAAAAAATGAAATTTTTTGTTGAATCCTTCATCACAAACATATCCTTCATTGGATAAATTTTTGTCTATCTTTTTAATATATAGATTTATTAAATTTTTTGAATTTTTTGTGATTTTATCAAAACATTATGATAACATCATTTCTTCATATTTTAAAGGTATCATAAGCTACAAAAATTTAATTAAAAAATATATATCCATCATGACAGATTATTGTTAGGAATTTATTAATTATTTTAACACACAAATATTTACCTCCCAGTATAAATATATATATATATAACAATCATGCACATGTGGCTTCAGAGCATCCACACATGTTATGAGTGAAGATTCAATGTTCCTCAAATATTTCATAAGACTCATATCTATTGGGGTATTTCAAAGGAAGACTATTTTTGGATTTATTAAAACATCTATTATATATTTTTTATAATATCCTTAGCTCACAAGATGAAATTTCAATTAGTGAATCAAATATAAAAAATACCAATCAGGGTTTCAAATGATCTATGTTAAAGAATATTTATTTTAAAACATGTTATAATAATTAACTAGTTATAATGTTACTTGTATTCCATTATTAAATGATTTCAACCTCATCCGTAACTAAGTAGATAATATATGGATTCATTGTAATTTCAGATATTAATGTCGTGATGTTTATTTCCTTTGATGAAATTAATTTTTTTATCGAATATATATGGTTTACATAAGACACATATATTCACTTTAAAATTTATATCTCCATTAAAATTCCCTCCCAGTTACCTCTGGTATAAAAACTGTGGATGAGTTTTGGACTTGCTGGTATTGATTTCTCAATTTAGAGGCATATACATAGTTTTTATGAATAATCCATACAAATTAATTGTGATGTATAAAAATTGATTTCTAAAATTGAATAGATAATATCCACCAATGATAAATAAATTATTTATGAATAGATATATATCAATTTCATATTTTTTGATAAAATAATATCTTCCCTTGTGGGTTTTTATCCATTAAAAAAAATGACTATCAATGATGAATGAGTATTTTCATTATATATATGCTAGAAATTTTACAATACCATGTGAAATACAATTATAGAAATGTTTATCCACCTAATTATCACCAACATCCCTTCAATTACAGAAATCCAAACTCTTACCCTTGTGGGTCAAAAATACATAAAAAAATATATCTCTTGATAAACATGGTAAATATGAAATATTGTGGACATGCTAAATTGACCATGGGTGTGATACCCAAAATAACTGATTACATCGATCATCCCCTACTATATTACAATATATAATTCAATTTTTTGGGGTTGTTGTGTCAATGAGCCTTATGATATCAATTTATGTGGCTCTGAATTGTTTGGAATAATTATTTTTTATACCTAGGTATTGAATAAGATATAAACATGGGGAGTCAAATGATATTGATCCCGAGAATATATTTCAATCTAAAATACATCCCATGTATTTTAAGGTTTATTTACATATCCTAACATATTAATTATTTAGGAATTAATTTGTCATTCATATATCCTAATATCATATCCATGTAATCATTCATATATCATTGAGGTATACACATTCCTCTACGTACATCTATCATTTTTTTATATGATTCATCTAATAGTTATTTCATGAAATATGTTCATAATTGATTATGTATATTTATTTCGAAACCCATGCATCATTCTAAAATCATACTTCCAGAAGATCCTCCTAAAACCCTTTAATATTACGGAACACTAATAACATATAACCACAATTCATTATGAAAATGCATATAAGGTGAATGTCCCATCATTTGTCCTAACTAAAACAAGATAAATTAGTCTATAATTTTGATATCTAAATGTATATAACATGTTCCATAATACATTATCCTCTTTATGGTGTCAGAGTTGTATTCCTAATAATGTACCCTATTAAATGTTCAACAATATTGATGATGCATATTATAATAGAATTTTTTTCATGATATCCCAGGGAGATGGTTACATATTTGGGATGGATTATAGAATGGGAACTCCACTGATCAAATCTAATTAAATATATGGGTATTCACTATGATGTTAATAACTCTGCAAAGGATCATTCTAGTCCTCTCTTAGAGGAGTAACAGTCTTGGTTAGACACATTGGCACTACATAACATCAAATTTTATTACCATATATACTCACCTCAATGTGGATGCTCTGGATGTATATTCTAGAGACAATTGTAAAAATTAAATAAAAATAAGTAAGTATAAGGAATATAATTTTTGACAAAAGAATAAAATGGAAATCATAATATTATCCAAGGTACATGTCCTTGAAATAAATATATGTAGAGGGTCTATAAATCCTTTTTTAATCTTATAAGGAAAAATAAGTTCCTTATTATAGAATGGTTTAAATATTATTATGTTGTTACCGTTATTATAAAAATATTATGTATCAAATATGATAAAAAAATTGTAGTGTAATAAAAGATAATTTGATAGGGGTAACCCCCTAAAGATTCACAACAATACTAAAATGTTTTGAATGAGGCTCCCAATATATTTATTTGATAGTAGGATAAATGATTTTTAAAAACATTAATATCATATTCTAAATCTTATTTTGACACTATTATATCCTCGTCATTTTGATTATATAAAATTTTCTGGTGTTTGGAGGCTTTTGTTGCAACCAATTGTGGATAAGATCATCTAATAATAAGGACAAGAAAGGAAAGTATTTATAATGATAGAATAATATTGTTCATAAGAGGATCATCCTTATATTCATCAAACTCTACTATAAATTCATAATAGAAATTATATGATGTTTCGTAATAATATTATGGATTCAACCGTAGTTAAAAAATCATAACATATTAGTGCCTCTGTTGAGAACCCTTAAAAAAACATATCTATGGATTTGTTTTTTTTATTTCCATATAGGAAGTAACTTGTAACTACATAACATTTTCATGGTCATGATAATACATTTTTAGATACTCAACATATAACCTATGTTACATTATAATATTCAAATAAGTTGTTCTTAATGGATACTCATAATCCAATTGTCGGAATCATAAAATATTAGTCCATATGTGGTAAAAAATATTTTTTATAACTTATAGTCATTTATATTGACAAAATTAATCATATTTATTATTAATAATCCCTTAAATAATATCCAAGGGACTCTAAAAAATCATTTTTAATATCGTAATAGTGATTCTTTGGGAATAATGTTAACATTAATTTTATTATTTATAGGGAAAATAATTATTCTCATAGAATATAAAAAACCTAACACACAAATCATGTGAGGAAAGAGTCCAAATACGGATGTTTACAGAATAAATTATCACATTTGTGAGATATCCTAATATGTGAAGACAATGGTGAATTTTTAATGTAACATATGGTTATAATCTATTGATAAGGCAGTGGAAGAAGGTAATTATTTTAAATTAATGCATTAAAATAAAAAAATCAATACCAAACATTTTATGTATAATCATTCAATGATGAATTAATTACAACTAATTTGGCGTGTTTCAATATGATAATTACTTTTCATTTAATAGTATATTAACACAATGACATTGGAAAACAATTCAATTCAACAAAAATGATAAATCAATTAAAAATGTTTACATTATAATGTAATTTATATCCTATTTATGTTTTTCTGCCAAAAAAAATGTATTATGTCTTGTTACATCACAACATAACCCTATTTAGAATAAGTGGGAGTCGATGATACCAATTTTTTTAAAATTTCATCCAAAATTGCTTGAATTAATCAATAGAATATTATTTTAATATTTTAGCCAAGGTATAGTCATTACAAATATAATTCCATTAGGGATATCTTCAAATCCATATGTTATACATGATCGTGATTTTTCCAATGAAATTGTTACACATTTTAATAATATATTCCGTTGGTAATTGGAATTGACCACCATATGACAGTATTTCTAATTGATTCAATTTATGTTTGATATAAAAAATAGTTTTTTTGGCCGACATAGATTCTAATCATTGTAAAGGTACATTTTTATTATATTCTTAATGAATCCTTTTCTAGTATAGTATTTTTATCCTGGCTTCATGAAACTAGATTCCATGAGGTATCATCCTTTTTTGCAGTATGTAGCCCTTTATTTCTGCATTTTATGTATCGAATGTGGTTTGATTAAGTTTGGGAGAGTATGGAAGGCTTTAGTGAAGTATTTTTTTACTTCTCTATGGTTGCATGGTGTGAGAAAGAATAGTGATAACTGTGCAACATCCCTAGGAAACTATGCAAGATGATCCAATGATGTGTGGGTTGGAAAACTGTTAAGGGAAATGGTTTGAAAAACCGTGGACCATGATAGTTTAGTGGTGGAAATTCGGATAGATTTTTTATCATTATTCGTGCACGGGTTGTATATCAATGAGGAAAAACAATCCATAGAACCCTTTGGAGGAAGTAGAAATCTCAGGATTAGTGCATTATTTTCATAAATGTGTTGCTAACCATTCGTGGATTAAAAAATGATTTTTCAAAAGATGGTGTTTTGTAAGGATTAACTACATACACCATTTTTATTCCATGGCGTCATAACAAACAATATCTACTTCTCTAATGTATGGGGACCTCTCCCACTAAATTATGATGCAATTCCATGGGTTTTCTTAATGATTTGAAGGTGAATCTCCCTTGGTAAGTCTTATTTCTAAGTAGAATGTTTTTTTAGTACATCTACTCATCTCTCCCTCTTAGATCCATTGATCCAGATTCATTGTGGATAAATATAAGTGTTTTTTAAATAATGGATAGATTTGAAGTTTTTGTTCTTCGGAGGAGGGTTCTATGGTGGTATTGTCAAATTTTTCAGACATTTTTTATGTGTATTTTTTTCTTTTTCATTTTCATTGAATACCAAATGGATGGTGTACCAACCCAAACAATTATTAATAAAAATTACTCATGATCTAATTGCATTTATTATTATGTAAAATGGTAATATAAATCATATTAACTTCTATGGTTTTATGTTTTTGGTTTTTAAAATACTATAATGAATTTTTACCATTATTAATATTTCCATTTTAAAGTGATCAAATGATTAGTATAAATATATGGCTTTAAAAAATTCAATTTACTCAGAAAAAGGATGTGATAGGCTCATCCAGTAGAATTTATCAATAAAAAGCCAATTTTTTTGAAATTAAATATAGGTAGCATCACTAGGGATAGCTTTTGACCATGCCCAAGCTGAGCATCAACAAGTTAATCATTAATAGAACCACCTAGGTGAGATTTAGAAGTCAATAGAGTATACCACTCAAGCAATGTTATTTGAGCCTCCACAAGAGTATGTCACCATATACAACCTTACCCTTAGGTCTAACACGGGTTGTATAACGGGTTTTATTACAAGAACCTGGAACTATGATTATTTTCATTATTTTTATATATAATAATGAATATACATTCATTATTTATTGATATTTTGTAATTGGTTTATAATTTTTATGAATACTATAGTTATTTTTATTATGGTTTGAAGGTTGTTTTGCCAAAACCCATTAATTTTAGATAAATGTACATTTATATTTATAAAGTAAAAAATTATAGATTTAGAAAATTATTTAGATAATTTTTTTATATTGGATATCAAAATTATATAACTATGAATTTTTCATAATTTTTCGAGACAAAATAATTTTTGGGTAAGAGTTAAATATCTTTTAAATATATAATGTGTTTTATGAAAATATAATGACAAAATTGTGATGTAATAAAATTCTATAAAAATGATGTTTTACCATTATATATTTTTCCATTAAAATAATGTTGTTTTAAATTTGTTTGATTAGTTTTTTGGTGCCTTACGGAATCGTCAATGACATATAAACCATTTTAACTTTTAAAAATCAATTCTTGATGGTGTGACTCACACCCACATAATAATGACTAATATTTTATTATGTTAGGCCATTGGAATTATAAAATAATGTTTTACACGCTCATTCCACAAAATGAAGGGTAAAAAACCATGGGTTGGTTTATGGTTTTGATTATTTTTATCTATAGTTTCCAAAAACTAAATACTAAATAATTTCATCTCGTTTCACATATAAACCCACAAAGGCTACCTCATTTATTCATGAAAAAACCTAGAAACAGGTCACCATCCAACCATCCTACCTATAAAATCCTCCCAAGGTGCCCCATGTGCCAAAAAAACCTCTCATTATCCCCTCCTATGCCCTTGGGATCACACATCCAAGTATGTGATTTCCCATATTCTCATTTTTGTCCATGTTTCATTATGTTTTACCTCTATTTTATTTTCAATTATAAGTGATTGGGTTTTATTTCACAGATCAAAAATTATACCCACCATATATTTTAATGATTATGTACATCTTTATCTCTCATTAATCACTATCATTTACACATGTTACCATGAATAAATTTCATAATATTTTTTCCGCATTTCATATTTCTTAATGTTTTTCTTATTATGTTAAACGTACTATTTTATAATTCCATTTGTCAGGCCATGTATATATACAACTCACTTGCTGTTCATTTCATATACATATTATGAGATACCCCTTTCTCTATTATCATCCTTTTTTATGAATTCTTATGTCATGTCGTTACACTGCTGAAATTGGTCTGTGTGATTCCAATACAAAACAATTATGTAGTGAATACCATACCAATGTCCTTATAAAGCGTATTCCAAATTACAAACATATACATATTTAATGGTACTTAAATTTATATATTACTCTTTAGTTAATCATAGAAAAACATATGATGTATAATGAATCCATGTGGAACACTTTGACATGAAATGAAATTTTTATAAAGGGTGTGCCCTGATAGCTATTCAATGAATTTTTAAATAATAGTATCATGATATTTCAAGTTAAATGTGTCTTTACTCGTGCTAATTAAATTCATATGAGGCTTTAGTCATCCTCCAAGTTCAATGGGAAATGGATCATTATAAAATCAAGTTAAATTTTGTTTCCACATTTCCAGGTAAAGAAAATCATGATTTATCAAGCCATTATGTTCATGTTTCACTTATGATCAAATGATATTTCAATTTCTTAAAATTTATTTTATTATTCTTGTTATTCCTTCTTTAATACATTGTTTTACTTTATATCTCACACTTTTTTTATTCATGTCCACAGTTTATCCCATGCAATGCTATGTAAGAAGGAATGTGTGTGGTCATGTAAAATATTATTTCTATAAATAATTGTATTTCATGTTTTATGTTTTTATAAAATGTTTCTAATACCATAAGAATGTAGATATCTCTATCTTCTATGATGAATCAGGTGATGATTTTATGTAACAAATTATGTTTAATTGTGTAATAAATATAAGGGTTTTCATAGTGGGTATTAGAGGGAGGTTTGGTTATTTTTGGGATTTGGATTACAAAACCCATGTGAATTCCATAGGGATAAGACTACATTTAATAAAAATAGCCCTAAATTAGGGTAAGAATATTTTACGTTTCTTATTATGTAAATACACTTCTATGTAGACATAAACAAATAGAGGTGGCTCTGTCACATATGTATCTAGGGGTAAAACCTAAAAACACCACTTTGAGCTAGACTCGAATGCAAACTGGTGCACGAAAATAGGCCATGCTTCACTATTGGTTATGATAGTCTTGGGGGATATTATTTTCTAAATTCATAATCATCGTATTATCCATTATTAAGGGTATATAAAAAAATCCTTAAAATAAATGTTGGGAAGTAGATCATGGATAACAATTATTTAAGACAATTAATTCATTAGATAATGAAATAAAACAAATTTATATGTTGTTAGATTTTTTAATTGGATTACCCCCTTTGTGTTACCCCGAAATTTCCTTTTATTCCATCCCATGGCTAGTAATATGATTACTCCAGCTAAAAATTGATGTAAAGATCAATTTGATTAATATTCTAATGAGATGCCCAATCTGATGGGATTTGGAATCACGAACAATTACATGATACTCTATCAGTTAACTCATGTTTTGAATAAGAAAAGGGTAAAGTGGAATCCCCCCCCCCTGAGAAATAAGAAGCCCTAATCAAGATAATAATCATATAGAGGTGTCCAAATTTAAATGGATAATTTGATCCCTTAATCCCTGAAAATTGTATCAACTACATTGAAATAATCATCTCCATCATTCAATGTTCCCATAAAGGGTTGGATCTTTTGGATTCTTATCATACAGAGGTTGAAGCTGATCAGTGGTGGACAATGTTCAAAAATAAGAATCTTGAGGAAGTGATTGAGGCATTTGAATGAAAGGATTTCTGAAAAAAGAAAATCGACAAATATTTTTTCCCACCCACAAAATTAGATGGAATGTGACTTCCTTTCCCTCAAAGAAAAAGATGATGAATCAATCATTGTGTAAGAGGATAAATTCACAAGCCTTGAATGAAACATCTACAACATTGTCATTACCCTAGAACAAAAGGTTTAATACTTATTTGGTGGGATAAAATAAACCCTACGGAAGCCCCTTGCAATCTGGAACATCGATAGCTATGAAAAAATGTTCCAATGTGCTATTATATTCTAAATGGATATTGAAAAATCTCAGGGGTATCATAGTGTTAACAAGAAAAAAATGAGGACTTTAATTCCGGCAGTCCAATTGATAAATCCAATGGTGATTTGAAAACCCCGCACCACACATACCAATGGTGTGAAAAGAAACACATTGGAAATTACCTAAAGGGGTTGAGGAAATTCTTTAGGTGTGGAAGAGAGGGGTAGTTTTCCATTAACTGATGGAAAGAAAATCCATCTACAACGATCGATTAGAGAAAAAATTTGCTTGACTCTCAATGAATTGTTCATTGCTTTAAAGACAAAGAACCGCGGATCTTTTCAAACTAGTGGCCTAATCGAATGGTTTTTGGAGGAAACAAAGAACTTCTAAGGTAGTAAGGGTGATCTTTTTTCCCTCACTACCTCTTATGGAAAACATGAAAATGAAGTGGTTATAGGTACAATAGTTTTTAATTTAATAATAGTGAACACACTTTTAGTATCTTATTCTAACCATTCTTTTATATTTTGAATTTTCAGTAGAATAATCCTAAAACCCTCACAAATCATATATGTAAAGATAACAATGATAATGGAATATTGGAAAATAATTGTAACCCGTGAATATAACTCTTCCCATATCATAACATGTGGAATGAACTTTGTGGAGAACCTCTTCATACTCCCTCTAGTGTAATTTTTTGTAAGTCATGGCATGGATTATCTCCCATTATATAGATCGAACATAAACTTCCTTAGAGGGATATAACTCCATATTTGAAGAATTTACCCCTAATTCTGAATAATTTCATGGAGGGGGAGAGATCTTTTTTAACCCCATTTTATAAAGTGTCAATATTATTTCTTATAATCTTGTTTATCTTGCTTAGATGATTGAGTCTATGGAAGATACCATCCTTGAAGACATGCCTATTGTGGGAGAATTCATTAAAGTGTTTCCTCAGGAATTTCGTGGAATTCTTCCTATATGAGACGATGAATTATCTATTAATCATATACAAAGGTGTGTATACAATATCTATTACTACATATATAGTGACTATTGTGGAGCTTGGGGAGATGAATTAACAACTATTGTAGAATCTATATAAAGTGGTTACACCCTGAACTGCTTCACCATGGGGTGCACTAGTCCTCTTCATCATGATAAAAAATTGGTCAATGGTCCTTTTCATTGATTATCGTTAGGTCATAAAAATCATGATAAATAACACATATCCTCTACCATGAATCTATAAATTTTAAGATTAGATACTTGGAGCACAAATATTCTACAAGGTGGATTTGTTGTCGTGATATTGCTATGTAATGGTGAAAACGATGATATATACAAGACTGTTTTTCATACAAGATACAGGAAATAGGAATTCATAGTAATGCCTTTCTTACATAGTAATTCTTTATAAATATTCATGGACATGATTAATAGGGTATTTAGATATTACATTTAAAAATGTGTTACTTTCTTTAAAGAAGATATTATAATATAATCCATAACAAAGTAGGATCACAAGGATATCGTAAGCATTGTACTAGAGACATTGCATAAGTATATGCTCTATACAATGTATAGAAAGGGTATCTTCATGTTGACGAGGGTGTCATTCATGGGTCATATCATCCCATGAAATGTTATATCTATGAATACGTCCAATATAGTAGTAATTGAGGGATGGTCGAGGCCAGAATTAGTGATGGATATCTATATATTCCAAGGGTTAGCTGGTTGTTATCACTAATTTGTGAGAAATTCCATGATTGTCCAACCCTATTGTCATTCAATCTCGGATTGGAGTATAGTTTTTTTGGACTGATGAATGCATAGTTTCATTCATGTAGTTTAGAATTAGGCATATAACTGGATGAGTTATCATAATACACACATGTGGATAAATTACTTTTGGTATTCAGTGATGCTTCAAGGAAGTTCATCAAATGTGTGTTGATGAAAAATTGAAAAATCTTTCCCTATGTTTCATGTAAATCGAATGTTCATGAGAAACACTATGAATCACGTGATCTGTAGTTGGCTTTAGTAATCATCACATAGAAAATTTAGCGACATAACATCAATGGGGAGAATTGTAAAATATATACGGATCACAAAATCCTTAAATATAAATTCACATAAAGGAGTTTAATATACAATAATGAATATGGTAATAGTTGAACAATGACTATGACTGCTCAATCCATAACCACCCTGAGAAAGTGGAAAAGGTGGGGGATGGTTAATGTATAAAGGACCCAACGATTCAATCATTGATGAGAACTGAAAAGGATCAAATATTTATATATTTGAATAAGATATACATTTGAATGATAATTGAGGGAATAAAATAAATAATTTCACAATTTATTTCTCAAATGTCTCTTTTGGAAAAGTTAAAGGATTCTCAAAAGGATGATATATGAATTCATAACAAAGTGGAAACTATAATAAAAGTTAATTCCACATATTTCAATGTTAATGAATTTAAAATTATGATATTTAGGAAAAAACAATGTGTTCCATCATGTTCAGAGTTGAAGAATGATATTTTAGATGATGCACATATTATGAATTTCCCTAATCACATATTAAACACAACGATGTATTGAGATCTCCAAAAAAATTATTGGTGGGATAACATGACGAAAGAGATAGTTGAGTATACATCATTATGACTAGTATGTCAAAAATTGAGTTCTAATAGGCCAAATTCAAATAGGTTTATGCAACCATTAACCATAAAAATATGGAAATTGGAAAACATCCTAGTGTACTTTTTTTTACGGAATTCTGAATACATCAAAAAAACAATTTTATTTTGGTTGGGATGGATTATCATTCAAAAACTGTGTACATTAGTGAAATTCAAGTAGATTTATCATTGGAAACGTTGGTATAGATATATATTAGAGAAGTGTTATGGTTTTAGGTAGTACCACTATATATTGGGTTCGTTCGAGATCTAGGATTTGTTGGATCTGAATCTACCGATTATACACAAGAGGGGGGTGAATTGTGTATTTTGAAATTTTTATAATAACTCTTCTCTTGAACGAGTTTTGTCCTTTATACATTATCAGATTTTATCGCGCAATGGAAAAAGTAAAAACAAGAACTCAAAGATGTATAGTGGTTCGGGGAACAGAAAGCCCCTAGTCAACTCCACCAATGCTCTACTCCACGAGCTTGGTGATTTTCACTATCTGGTCTTATTTTCCACAGACCGATTCACAACTGAGTACATGAAGTTGACACCATTAAAATCCAAGGAAAAACAAAGCCTTTTGTTTCAAACACGAACCTACACAACATAGAACGAGAAGCTGGTTACTCAAGAATAAAAATAATTTCCAAAAGAAATTTCTGGTTGATCATCACAATTTCAACAGAATGCAATTGACAGCAGATGGATCAAAGACTCTAGAAATATTGATCTTCAAGACGAAGCAGTTCTGAGTTGACCCAGTTTTAGTAGATATATAGATATAGTTCACAACCTCAGCAGTAGTAGACCCACATTAGATATTCGATGTAGAACATGTGAATCTTCTATCGAGTTCCATCTTCTTGAACAAACAGAGCTTTTACACTCCTGTTAAATCAGCAGATCAATCGGGAATAGTTGAAATCTTTTTCTTCTACCTTTTTCAATTATAGATAGTTCACACCGTCCTTTTTTTCTATTGTTTCATAGAGAAAATATATAATATAGCATATCTCCATCTCATTTAGATCCATAAAAGTCACCTTCTGTTTCACGATATTCAAAAATTTGAATTTACAAAGAAGTCATATCTTCCCTTAAGACTCGGCATAAAAATATCCTTTTAATTTGATTTTAAATCCATTAATAAAACGTCTCTGAATCAGTCAAAGTCAAATTTAATAATGATTTTAAATCCGTCATGAAATCCACCCAGAAATCAGCTTACTGATCATTGTACATAAAAACCGTCTCCCGAAAATTCTGACGCCAAACGTAAGGTCGATGATGTTACCTCCAAACGTAGGGTTAATAACATAGTATTCAAATGTAGGGTTGACAAAGTAATTCTGATAACAAACGTAATGTTTATCATCCATAATTTTTCTTCAACATTCAAACGTACGGTAAAAGATCAATACTTTTACATGATCCATATTTATCCAAGAACGTATGGTTGTTCACAAAAGTAAGGTTAATGAACCATAATTTTGAGAAATAAACATAACCTTTAGAATTTACGTACAGTTCTCCTTCAATACTTTTCTGATAACCAAAACGTAGGGTTCCTTCCTAATGTAAGGTTCTTCTTCCATACAATGCTGAAAACCAAAATGCAGTGTTCCTTCTTAATGTAAGGTTCTTCTTCCATACTTTTCTTAAAACGTATGGTTGTTTAGCCATACATTTATCTTATCTCAAAAAGTATACATTCATTTCATCCTTACGCTACGTTTATCCACATAGGGTATGAATAGTGATTCAAGAACGTAGTAAAATAGATTCCGCGTTATATTCATCTACGTAAGATGTGAACAGTATTTTCAGAACGCGCTAAAACAGATTCCGCACTAACTAATAAGTTCTCATTATTTCAAGAGTAAAATAAATTAATAACCTGCTACAAAAAAATAAGTAAAATCATTAGAAAATAACTTACGGTATTTCTGAGCATCAAAATTATCATAAAGAGACAGAGTATTATTTTCAATAATCTCCCCCTTTAAATAACATTAATATGCATTGTTGAAAACAATAATTTTCTCAACAATCTCCCCCTTTTTGATGACCAAAAAACACATAAAATAATTAAAATTATTTAAACAAAAAAAATTAACTTTCAAAATTCGTTATAAAGTTTTAAATAAAAACCTCTCCACCAAAAATATAATTATAAATCCAAATGTCTCGTCTAATTTTCTCCCTCGATAAAATGAATTATCCCCTTAAATATTGATATTGTGTTTATCCAAATTCTCCCCCTTTTTGTGATATCAAAAAGAATGAAAAATCATGGATTTTAACACGTTTAATATTACACTGAACTGTTAGTAAATGCTTTTACGAACTGTTTATCAATAATTAAATCTAGAGTACTAGAATATTAAAAATATAGTTAGAAAAACAAATAAGGAAACAGACAAATAAACAATGAAGAAAATTTTCATTCGAAAATAGTAGTATATATATGACAATGATATACACAGGAATCAAGGTTTGGGTAAGATAGGAAATAAGGTCTATCTCCTCTGAATTGCAGACTTGATTTCTGTAAATTGTTCCCGATGTCTCTTCATCATCCAATCTCCATGCTTGATAATGAGATCTCTGTTCTCTTGATTCATATAAATATCCTCAATTAAATTGACTATGACAAAATCATGCATCATTTCTTATTTTTCAACAAATACTAACAACTTCTCTGATAACTGATCTAACGCAATTCTGATTGATGGCTCACTAGATGTCAGTTGATCAACTAAGAATTTCTGATTGTCCAGCAACAATGAAAAATGAGAACTGTTACATTAAAGATCTTATATCCTATCATTCATATTGGTTAATGCACCTGTGATATCCTGAAACCTACTTATTAAATCAGGTGATGTACCTAATCCACTAACAACATTATTTTCAACTGATGCAAATTGGTTCTCCATAAACAACTTCAGATCTGATAAATCTGACTTCATAACCACTTCAGATTTTAATTGAGTAACAGCAACCAGCATATCCTCTTTAAATATTTCAACTTCTTTCCTTGAAACTGTACACTCCTTCAGCTTTTGAAACTTTAAATGTTCTAAGTCTAAATAATTTCTCAGAGAATAATTCTCAGATTCCAACTGAGATACTTTTCTGTACAGCTCTTCAAATTCTTCTTTCCATGAATCAGATGTTCCCTTTTCTTGATTCACATTCTCAGGTTGATTCAGAAACACCAAAGGCAATGATTCAACATCAGATTTATTTTTTTTCCTGAAAGGGTTGGTCCACAGATTTTCCTTTGAGTTTTCAAACTTCTCCACAGAAAAATCCTCTTAAAGTACCTCTGTTTAAGCTTCAGAATCATGCTCATCACATTCATCTGTATCTTTTTCATCCACTGGAATTTCAAGAACAATATCTTCAGAAGTTTCCTGAGGTCTGGCCACTTCTTTACCAGGAACTGCCTCCATCTTCGGTTCCAGTTGAAGTGCAACTTCAACATCAGAAACAATCTGTTCCTGATTTTCCCTTTGAGCTTCTTCTTGAGATCTTGATTTCACTACCTTAGCCGTTATCTCTGTAACATCTTCCATGGTTTTATCAGAAATATCTTGTCTCACTAAATAATAAGAAAATAAAGCTTCTGTTGGAGTTTCCAAAGCAGTGGATGTGACTTCCTCATTTACTAGACTTTTTCTTCTTGATTGTAGTCCCTCTTGGCTTCTGTCTTCCTCAACATCTGTCAATTCAAATCGAATCCTTCTTGCGACATTGCTGCCTCTGGATTCATCTTGTCCCACCTTGGACTTAGTAGGTTGAGCCTGAGCACTCTATGAGTCTTCCTCAGCTTCTACTGGAAATATGTTTACTTTAATTGTGCTCCAGAAATATCCAACTTTCCTCAAGTTTTCTGCGTTAAACGTTTCACTGTGATGACAGTTAACTCTGGCATCCACTAATCTCACCATGTCATTCTTAAACAGTAGCATAGAAATAAATCTACCAAAGGGATAAAAATTCATCCTGGCCACGCTTTGAATGCAGTAACATAGATACCTTGTCATGTATCATGGAAAGTTTAACTTAATATCACTTAACAAAAGAAACATAATATACATATCCGGGTAGAAAATCATCTCCATTTCTGCCATCCGTGGAGCTATTCCTGTCTGAATAAATTTTTCCAAAATCTTCTGATCAGGCTCCAAATCCTTAACAAACATTTTCTTTATTATCTTAGTACCGAAAAGAAAAGACATAATGTCTTCAGATTTATGCACAGAATCTCCTATATTCTTCAAGTCAAAATGAAAAACTCCCTCATGAGGGCAGTTGAGAATCTGACTAACCTCTACTGAAGAAATTGAGAAATACCTATCCTCTATTTTAGCCATCATACATTCTTCGGTATCTCCCAGACTAAACATTATAGATTTGTAGAAGTATCTAAGTTCTACTTCATACAGAAATTCTGTATTTTCACGGTTGAACATCTGTTCAAGATTTTGAAATGACAATGCTTATTTCAACAACTGATTCGTCTAAAATAACCAGTCAAGATCGATTACCTTACCCTGTAAGATTTTTCTTCCCTCAGTGAGTTTTCTCTTGGCATTGCTCGGCTCGGCCACAATAGCTCTTTTAGTCCTTACCGTTGCTGCGAGAGTCTCTGAGGGTTTGAAGGTTTGGGTTTCATAAGTTTGAAGGTAAGGGTTTCAGAAGAGGATGTGCGATTTTCGGATTTCAAAAGGGTTTCGATAGAAGTGAACTGGTTTAGAATTAGAAAAGGCTCTGACAGCCTTGATTACCGTGTAATCACTCATCATTACATATATATAAAAACAAATAAATTTTTCATATGACTAAAGAATGAAAAACTTAAACAGTATTCAATAATCAAAATAAAACTTACAAAATAATAATAATAATAATAATTTATTTAAAATCAAATAAACCTAGCCCCCCATTCAAAAAATCAAACTTTGTAGTGGGAAGAGGTTTAGTAAAAATATCTGCTAATTGAATTTCAGTATTTATAAATTCTAAAAATATATCATTTTTAATAACATGATCACTTAAAAAGTTATGCCTTATATCAATGTGCTTAGTTCTAGAATGACTAATAGGATTTTTTTAAAATATTAATTGCACTAGTATTGTCACATAAAATAGGTGTATTATTAAAATTCAATCCAAAGTCCATAAGAGATTTTTTCATCCACAACACTAGTGCACAGCTACTTCCAGCAGAAACATATTCTACCTCAGCTGTTGATAGGGAAAATGGATGTTGTTTCTTACAAGACCATGATACTAAGGACTTTCCTAAAAAGTGACATGTACCTGATGTACTTTTTCTATCTAATATACAACTTCCAAAGTCAGCATCTGAATATGATCAAATTAAAATCATATGTTTTAGGATATAGAAGAGACTGAAAAATAGTTCCTTTTAAATATCTAAAAATTATTTTAACAACAGTTAGATGATATTCTTTAGGATTTGATTGAAATCTAGCACAAAGACATACTAAATACATTATATCTGGTCTGATAGCAGAAAGATATAAC
Source organism: Viscum album (assembly GCA_963277665.1). Lineage (NCBI taxonomy): Eukaryota > Viridiplantae > Streptophyta > Magnoliopsida > Santalales > Viscaceae > Viscum > Viscum album. Next base: position 1,613,503,646 of record OY728137.1, on the reverse strand, counting down.
ATTCTACCAATCATACCTCTATATAACATGTTATCAACTGATTTCCCAGTTTCATCCAAATCAAGATTTATATTAGTACACATAGGAGTTGTAAATGTCTTGTTGTTCTCATGACCAAATTTTTTAAGTAAATCACTAATGTATTTTCTTTGATTTAAAACATTTCCAAAATATTTTTGAAATATTTGAAGACCAAAAAAGGAATTTAATTCTCCCATCATACTCATTTAAAATTCTTCTTAAATTAATTTTGAAAATTCATGACAAAGAGTTTTATTAGTTGATCCAAAGATTACATCAACAACATAAATTTGAACCAATAAAACATTATTTTTCACAGTTTTCTTAAATAGTGTTGGATATTCCATAGCAACAGTAAAATCATTTTTCAAAAGAAAAGAACATAATCATTGATACCAAGATCTAGGTTCTTGTTTAAGGCAATAAAGAGCTTTAGTATGATTAAAAACAGAATCAGGTTTTGAGAGATTTCAAAACCAGGAGGTTGCTCAACATAAACTTCCACCATTAAATAACCACTTAAAAAGGCAGATTTGACATCCATCTGAAATAATTTAAAATTCATATAAGATGCATAGGCTAAAAAGAATTCTAATGGATTCTAACCTAGATACATGTGAAAAAATCTCATCAAAATCTATTCCCTCTTTTTGATTATATCCTTTAGCTACTAATCTTGCTTTATTTCTTATTATTGTTCCTTGGTCATCCTGTTTATTTCTAAAAACCCATTTGGTTCCTATTACAGGATAATTCTTAGGTCTTTCCACTAAATCTCAAACTTCATTTATTTTAAACTGGTTTAATTCATCTTGCATTACTGTTACCCAGCTTTCATCATCTAAAGCTGCTTCTATAGTCTTGGGTTCTTGTTGAGATTGGAAGGTAGAGAATTTCACTAGGTTTCCTATGTTTCTTCTAGTTTGAAAACCAGTTTATAAGTTAAATTTTACAGTTTCTAGAGGATGATTCTTTAGGGTTCTAGATTGTCTAGGTAATATATTTAAAGGTTCTTCAGTATCATGTTCCTCGGAACTGGACTGAATTTCTTTTATATCATTTTCATAATAATTCAATAAATTCTCAAGTCTCATGTTATCATTAGAGTCAAGTTCATCCATTTGTTCTTTCCTTTACTCAAAATGACCTGATTCATGAAATTTCACATGAACAAATTCTTCAACAATCCTTTACTTCTTATTATAAACTCTATAAGCTTTGGAGTTAGCAGAATATCCTAAGAAAATACCTTCATCAGATTTTGGATCGAACTTACCAAGATTATCCTTGGTGTTTAAGATATAAAACTTGCATCCAAAAACATTAAAGTAATTTACTTTAGGTTTTCTGTTATTCCATAGTTCATAGGGTGTTTTTTTAATAAGACTAATTAAAACTCTATTAATTATATAAAAAGTTGTATTCATAGCTTCTGCCCATAAATATATAGGTAGGATATATTCATTTAACATAGTTCAATCCATTTCATGAATTGTTCTATTTCTTATTTCTACAATCTCATTCTATTGAGGTGTTCTAGGTGCAGAAAAGGTGTGTTTAATACCCATATTTGAGCAAAAGGAATTAAATTTCTGATTCTCAAATTCTCCACCATGATTACTTCTTAATGAGATTATATTTAAGCCTTTTTCATTTTGAACAGATTTGCAGAAACATTCAAATAATGTAAAAGCTACATTTTTAAATTTCAAAAAGAAAATCCATGTAAATCATGAATAGTCATCAACTAGAACATATACATATAATTTACCAGCTAAGCATTCTACTCTTGAAGGTCCAAAAAAATCCATATGAATAAGTTCTATAGGTTTTGATGTAGCAACCTTATTAATAGATTTGAAGGATGATTTGTGTTTCTTACCAAGTTGACATGCATCACAAAATCTGTCACATTCAAACTTGAGACAAACAAAATCAGACACTAAATGTTTCTTTGAGAACTTATGTAAATCATATACATTGCAATGACCAAGTACTCTATGCCAGATCCAAGATTCACTTAATTTAGCAGTCAAGCAGTTTACTTGTTGTTTACACAAGGAATTTAAATCCAAAGTATAGACATTTTCAGTTATTGGTGATTTAAATATAAACAGTTTATCTTTAGAAACAGTACAAAAATTGTTAGTAAAATCAACAGTATATCCATCATCACAAAGTTGATAGATACTTATCAGATTGTGTTTTAGTCCATGTACATAATGTACTTTGTTGATTGAGACTGTTTTTTGGATCTCCAATAGTTCCAATGCCAATGATTTTTTCCTTTATAATTATCACCAAATGTGACAAGTCCTCCTTCCTTTTGAGTGAGTGAAGAAAAATTCAATGAGTTTCCACTCATAAGACTTGAGAATCCACTATCCATGTACCATATATCTTTTCATTTCTGGTGACCTGCTACCTGTAAAGACATTCAAACAAATTACTTCGGTTCCCATATTTTGTTGGGTCTGGGAGTGTTAGCTAGAAATGATCTAGGTATCCAGATTTGCTTTGTTCTTCTAAAATTAACGGAATCATATAATTCTTTTGAGACATAGGATTTATTAATAACACAAATTTGAGGTTGTCTTAAGAAACAGTTTTTAGCTACATGTCCCTTTGCCCCTCAAAAATTACAATTATGCTTTTTAGAGCTAGGAACAAAATAATTATTAAATAGCTTAGGTTTTTTGTCATTTACTTCCAATTCCAAATATCTCTTTTTTAATGAAAGTTTTTCAAAGAATTTCATTTAATTAATTCTCTCCTTTTGTAAAAACCAATGCAGCCTATTTGTAAGATTCTACTTCATCATACAGTGATTTTATTCTTGATTCAAAATTATCATAGTTAGTGTTAATCAAATTTTATTTATCAGTTAATTAATTATGTAGTTTCAGCATTGTGTCTCATTCATCTGAAAGGACTTTATGCATATTTTTCAGTGACTTTTGTTTCATAAATAGTGAGTAAAATCTTTCTTCAAGCATATTGTAGTTGGCTGCAAGTTTTTCATTTGCGTATCTTGATTCAAAATTTGATTTAGAGGAGTAATATGAGTGTACCTCATCAGTTTCTGCCATGAAACTAATGTTTTCCATTATATTGACTTCTTCATTATCTAAGCATGATTCAGAAGAGCTAATAGTGTTTTCAGATACACTCCATGTGGCTTTCATATCATTCTTGTCTTTCTACTCAATGTCATTTCTTTTGAAAAACTTCTTCTTCTTTGCATCCTTCAATTGTGGGCAATTTGGACTGTTATGTCCCATATTTTTGCATTCATAACATCTCACTTCCTTATTATCTCCCTTAAGGTATTTTTTGAAGCCTCTTTTCTTGCTGTAGAATTTTCTAAATTTTATGGCTAGTTGAGCCAGTTCTTCATCTGAGTTGGATGAGTCAGAGCTTTCTGATTTAGCTTTTACTTCTTTGATCTTCAACTTTCTATTCTTTTGTAGTGACGTTACCTTCAAGGGAGTATCTTCTCTTTTGATAAGCACTTTATGTCCATTAGATTCATCTTGCATTTCAGCTTCATACATCATCAGTGTACCAATCAGCTCTCTCATAGTTACATCCTTGATAGGTGTTGATTGTCTGATTGCAACAGAAATACCCTTCCATCTATTAGGAAGTACTCTCAATACTTTCAATGCTTGATCAGCCTACTTGATAGGTTCTCATAGAGCAGTTATGTTATTGACAGTTTTTGTCAATCTCTCATTCATTTGGGAAATGCTTTCACCTTCAATCATTCTGAATGTATAATATTTCAGTTTTTCAGTTGCATATATCATTTGCATTACATTATCTGTTCCTTCATATGCCACAGCTATTGTTTTCCACATCTCATATGTTGTCGGGAACTGAGATACTCTGTTAAATTCATCTGGTCCTAGACCGCAGATAATTCCATTCATAGCCTTTGAGTTCAAATCGTACTCTTCCTCTATTGCAGTACTCCATGCCTCAGGATTTTCAGGAATTTCATAAGGAGTCAAGATCATTGAAAAGACTATATATTTGAGGTTTTTCAGATATATTATCATGCGTGATTTCCAACAGCCATAGTTGTCTCCATTAAAATATGGTGCTCTAACCATCGACATCCCTTCTCTTGTATCAGTCATGATGCTCTGTTTTATAATCCTTAAATTCTTTTAGATCGCGCTAAAACAGATTTGGCGCTAAGTAATAAATTATCTTTATTTCAAGAGTAAAATAAATTAATAACCTCCTTCAAAATACTATGTAAAATCATTAGAAAATAACTAAGGGAATTTGTGAGCATCAAAATTATCATAAAGAGACAGAGTATTATTTTTAATAATCTCCCCCTTTAAATAACATTAATACGCATTGTTGAAAACAATACTTTTCTCAACAATATTCACCTCTATGTTCTGAAAGAGTCTCTAACACGCTCTTAATTCTGAGCTGAACATCAGTACGACATATCATCCTCGAACTGGTGGCCAATCTGAGAAGACTATCCAAAAACATGAGGACATGTAGAGAGCATTCTTAATTAACTTCAAAGGAGGAGGAGATGAACATCTTCATATTATTGGGGTCTCGTACAATAATAGTTTCCACTAAATCATCAAAATGGATAATTATGAATCCCAATATTGGAAGAGGTTCAGAACACTGGCATGATGAGATGAAGGTGTGGAGTGAAAACTCGTAGGTATACAAATAGTTGAAGAAATGGTGGATACGGTTAAGACCATCCTGTAGAACCTAAATGCTTCTCAGATTTGACCAAAGATCTATGTCGATAATAATCGACAAGACATACAATTTTATGTTGGAGTCATGGTATTCCTTTTTATGGAACTATTTATTAGGGATATGAGATTTGGAAAGAAGGAAAAGTAAATTCCAAGGTACATCGACCCTTTTGAGATATTTTATCCCATTGGAGTAGTGGCCTATCACAATCACACCCACAAAACCTATCTCAATTAAATGATGTATTCCATGTATAACTCTTGAAGAAGAACATACCTGACCAATAATATGTACTCAATCTAGAGGTGGTACCATTATATATGGAAGTATCATCTAAATATAATCCTATGATGATCCTTGATGGTAGGGAAAATGTTATACTAAATAATACAATTCTCTATTTCCTAGTGTTGCAGGGAAATGTAAATTCTGATGGAGAAATTTCATAGGGGGGGGGGTTATGGTAACCAACCCATCATTTATTAATGAAAATTCCTCTTGATCAAATTAAATATATTATTTTTTAAAATCATTATTTTCAAAATGTTCAATTCCTTGGTTTTATGATGTTTTGATTTCAAAATACCATTAAGAATTGATATTGTTTCTAATATGCTCATTGAATAGTGACCACGAGATTTTTATAAATATAGGGCTTTATCAAATACATTTTACTCAGAAAATAGAAGATATGGTCTCTTATAGTAGAATTACTCCAAAAAAATCCCATTTCATGAAGCTTAGAAAGTCGGTGGCATCATTGGGCCTCACTCATTACCTTTCCAAAGCATAGCTTCAATACACAAGTCTTGAACTAAACTGCCTACAATAGAAATTGAAGTTAATTGATATTACCAGTCGAGCTATGTTTTATGATCCACCCTAAGAGTCTATCAACATCTCACACCATTACATAGGTAAAATGAATATATATTATGGGGTCCTGTAACTTAATCCTAGAACTATGATTTGATGCATTATTTTTAATCAAAATTAATATACATTCATTTTATTATTGTTACATTATAAATGGGTTTTAATGAAGAAATTTTATATTTAGTGAATATTAAATTAAGAAATATATTTTGAATAATTAGTGGATTTTTTAATTAAATAATTTTTTTTATAAGATATTTTTAATAAATTAATATATATTAAATATAAATGTTCATATAATTATTAAGAATACAATTGTAATTTTTTAAGGCTTGAAAACTATTTATGTCAAAACCCATTAAATTTTGATAAATGTTGGTTTTTAATTTTAACGTTTAAAATATGATTAAATAAAAAATTATTTAGATAAAATGAATATTATTTTTGGATTCATTATGTCAAATTTATCTAAATGTCAATTTTTCATAATTTTCTAATACATTTTATTTTTTTGGTAAAAAATAAATACATTTTTAATATATAATATGTTTTATGACATCATATTAACAGAATAGTGATGTAATAAAAAAATTTAATTTTTTTTCTTCCAATATTTTTTTTAACATTAAAATTATGTTATTTTTTGTGTTTTGTTAATTTTATAGTTCCTTAGAGGACCCACCAAGACTTATAAAACATTTTATCATTTTAAAAGGACTTACTTGATATTGTGAATCACCTCCACATAATCATGACTAATAGGTTTAATATGTTTAGCCATTTAGAATTGTAATATAATGTGTTATACTCCACATTGTGAAAAAACAATGGAAAAAACCATGGGTCGGTCTGGGCTATTGATTTGTTTAATATGTTGTCTCCAAAACCAAAATAATAAAGAACTCACTATCTTTTCAAATATATTCACACCCATGAATCAAATTACGTTCACCAATAACCATGGGAGAACATCCCAAACCCGCCCTCGTATCTCTAAAATCCTTTCAAGGCTCCCCATCATTCCATGAAGCCTCTCTCAATCCCCATAAAAGCCATTGATATCACACTTCCATGTACAGAATTTCTTCATTTCTCATTTTGTGAAAGCATATATATGTTGTTATTAAATTTTATATTAAATTTAAAATTTTGGGGAATGATTTATAACCTCCATAATATTTACCTACTTATTATTTAATGATGACATACAATTTTATCTACCATTAATCCTTCCATATACACTTGTTACCATGACGAAATTTCATAAGAGTTCTACTATTTCTCCTCTATCATCAAGTTTCTTTATTAGGTTACACATTCTATATTTGAATTCCATATTTTGGGAATGAGTATATATATCAAAAAATTAGTCTCCATTTAGTTTAAATATTATGATATATCCCAATCTATCTCATCAACAATTTTTATGAATTTTAATGTCACGCTATAATGCTGCTGAAATTGCACTGCGATTTTCGATGCCAAAATCATTGTATTGTGAATACTATACCCATGTTTCCATTATGTGTATTAAACATTATGAACATATATATATTTAATGGTACACACACACACAAACACACACACACACATATATATACCATATTCATTAATAATGGAATAACTTATGATGTTGAATGATTCCTTATTTTATAATCCATGTGGGACAGTAATGCATAAAATGAAATATTTATAAAGGATGAGCCCTGATATAACTCTAATGCATTCGGAAAAAAGTATTATCACTATATATCAATTTAAATTAGTTTTTAATAATTATAAATCATGTAAAATGAGGGTTTACTCAAGATCTATTTGCAGTGATCCCTGTAACATGATCATACCATGTTAAATTTTCTTTCCTGTAATGTCTCGGATTTCCGTGTATTATTTTTAAATATTCTATGAAATAATTAACAGACCATGAAATGATACCAGAACTCATTCTGAGGCCTGATGATCCTGGAATGGTGGTTTTAATATTTTATGCTATATAAGTTGGTGGGTGTGCGCTGTTGTGGCTGTCTCCAAAAGGATGCCCAGAATAAAAATTCGAGTGCACCATTGCATCTGGGACAATGACATTACCTAAAGAACATGCCTAACCTCACCAGATACGAGTCGAGAAAAAAAGTTAATATCTAGATGTTTTTAGTATAATAAACTAAAATAAAATAATTCTAAAGGTTTATTTTATTTTATTTTATTTGGAAAAATTCCCTAAAGCATAACGATGAGGAAACTATTTCGATAATCAATACCATGCCATAATAACTGAAAAATAGTAATGCTAACTCATTAACACTACCACACAAAAGGACACAGAAAAACATTTCCTCCTTTTAATTGGTTAATTGAATGTTGGACGTCAGTGATCGATCGCACCACATGGTAGGGGTTATGTTTTAATTTTGTTTTTCTTCTGCTTCCTTTGAATTTAACGACAAATGCGGATCAACCCAAGAACCAGTTGATCTGCGCATCATAGTTTCCTTAGGATGGATTCTTTGGGTACATTCCTGAGAGTTTTTTATTTCATGTTTTATGATTTTAATTCACTCCCATTTAAAACCTTCTAACTGAATCTGATTAATGCTGCAATGAAATACAGAGAGGTTTGTTCCTATTTTGTTATTATATTCTCTTTATATATTCTTTGTGTTCATTATGTTCTTCACGGGGTGATGAAAAATGGATCATTTCACATCAGTTACACAATGCAATGATCTGATACAAGAGACCTGACATCCCTGGTGACTCAATGGAGGTGTGATGACAATGAAGGATGACAATGCATTTGGATTAGGGGAGACCATTCTTTGAGCATTCTTTACCCAGGTGGATTGATACTCATTTTTTTGGCCGATCATATTCCTAAAAACAACGAAGATAATTTCAGGATATTGGTGCGACCTTAATCATTATGTTTTGTGGAAAACGGAAGGCCAAATCTATGATTAGAGCTTTACCCAAGGCGTGATGATGAACATTCACGATTATGGAAATTTCTAGAATACATAGCATGTATCTAGAAAAAACGGCATGTAGTCCTAGCATAGTGGTGTCTAGGGGTATGTGGTGTGTGAAGAGATGAAATAGAGTGCTATCTAATGAACACAACATCTGGGTCCAAAACTAGACTCATCGTGTATCTAGGGGTTATATGGACACATGGTGCAGTACATGACAGGGTCCTCCACCACTTAACCAGTAATGGAAGACTGCTCGGGTTACCTCTTTTACTTGATACATGAGTTGTAAAAAATTTGTTGTTTTCATATACGGGAACATGTCTAGTGTACACAGAGTCCTCCCAGAATAGAGAAACACAACTTGTTTCTCTGTTACATAATGTTTATAACTAATTCTACACACGTAGCCTTAAGACAGAGATCATTCTACTCTGGTAGTTCCCAGGTTTTGAGGATACAATGTGTGGCACTTCTACACACCATGTACTTTTTTGTACATGGCTTCATCTTCCAGTCCACCGTATCTTCAACACGTTTCGTGATAGTTAGTGCCTCTTTTTCTCATTTCCCTAATGGTTAGGTTTCATTATCTTTCTCAAGAGTATGATCCTTTTCGCAGGACGTACAGAGATAGAGTCAGGTATCCCTCCTAGAATGATAGTGTGAGAAACTCTATCCATTTTAGACCCTATGTAGAATCATGTATCAACATGGATTGGCTCAAATGGCATTGATACTCTACTTAGCAGGTGAATCTGGATGAGTCGTGGTGTTCTCCAAGGCCCTAACAGTGATCCCCATCCGTGTATCGAGATCTTTCCCCACTCAAGAGTGTGTTCCCTAAGAATGAGTGTATCTATCTCTCAAGACACTTCCCAACAGATATTACTTATCTGATAGATGTCATCAGAGCCATCAGACTCAAGGTGTGAGTTGTCCCAGACGAGTGCATCGTGGAATCTTCAAACTGAATCCCTAGCGGTGGGTTATGTATTTTTGTTCCCTGTCCCTAGACCACGAGTTTGGTTTTTTGTATATCTAGATTGTATTTTCTTATTATATGATCGATATACATATACTGTGTAGAGTTAACTGTGCCTTTACATTGTGTATTGGATTGTGATATTCGAGGTCCTCTATTTAGTATCATTATACTCATCATTGCATGGGCTTTTCCCGCACGTCTCGTTTCATGTGAAGATGAGCATCCTTTTGACATAGTCCTAGGTGGACTATGACAGGATTGAGCTTTTTGAGTTCTTTAATGGCCGAGGTCTCCTTATGAAAATGAGATGAATATCCATTACATCATTGTGATTATATGTTAGATTTTCTATTTTTTAGACATATTTTTTTGTGGGGTTATATTACGGCTCAGTATATATTTAGTACAATATTTATGATCAAACTCTATTCGTTGGGTGTAGTTGTTTGCGTACATTTTATTCTTTAGTGGGTATATTTTATTTTAGCATATTTTTCTATGAGATGTGTGTGTGTCTACAAGTACATATTAAATTCCTCCCATGTTTGTAATATGCCTACATAGTGCTCGTCACTATCCCCTAGCCTATTGGAGGTGGCCTTGGGGAGTCATGGTGCAGGGCCCATAGGAATAGATCGTGGTAGAGTTGTATAATATATGGTCGGTTCATCCATAGAACCATGGGTTTGTGATATTGTTTTGGGGAAACAGTGTTATGTGTCTCATTCTTGGCTTTTAGGCTAGATACCCTAGTGTTGGTGTGGGCAGTTGACGTATCCATACACCAGGATATTAATACCCTTCTTTTTTACTCGGTACTTGAATACACTAGTTGAAGGGAAATTAGTTATTTCTACACACATCATATTGGAATGGTTTGTGGAATCCATTTACCTTGAATTAGCTTTCTAGATATAATCTTGACCATGGTACAACGTATTCCTTACAGGATGCCTCTGTAATGCATACCCTCTACGATTTAGAAGTGTGATCATAAGGTTGAACCCTCAGTGATGAGGATTCGATACAGGGACAAGTTCCCCAGGAGTTTCCTCTAGGTAGTTCACTTGTTATACCACCACATGTGGAACAGCCTGTTGTAGCTGTAGTACCGACCGACGAGGGGTGCAGGGTGAGTGCACTCCATGAGTTCTAGAGATAAAGACCCCTCAGGATCCGATGCAGGACTGAACCACAAGCTTTTGAGGATGGCCTTGAGGTGGTGACCAATGTTTTCTATCTCGCGAGGTCATTGGAGGACTAGATGGTGAAATTAGGAGTGAGAATATTTCAGGGTTTGATGGTACGATGGTGGATTTTGACCGCATAGACTCACAAAGTGGACACCCTTTCATGGACATATTCTAAGAAACTCATTACATAGGAGTTCTCATTGTTCACACTGAGAGAAGTGTGTGTATAGAAGATTCTTCAGTTCCATTATTGTTGTTTTACAATGGCTGACTATTCATTGGGTTTTAGCAACCTCACAAGTTACTCAATGAAAATGGTCATGGATCAGTACATCAGAGCTCAATCTTTAGAGTGATTACATCGACGGTAAATCTGAGCTAGTGTCGTTCCTATATGCATTCAGACTTATTTTTAAGTGCTCGATTGCGACTTTGTGATCAAGTTCATCGTGTTCGAGCAGAGATAGCTGATGATAGTCAGCATGAAGGTAGAAAGGTTTAGAGACCTCAGCAAGAGGGAGCCGATGTCAGACACATGGATCAAGATGCAGATTACATCACAGGAGGACCCATGACAGGGGTTTGGTAGTCCATGCCCCTATGGATGGATATAGTAATACTAGGGAGAGATGATACTTCTCATGCTATGAAAGTGGACATATTGCTAGATATTGTCCATCCCATCACGTTGTTGATAGGGAGAGGGTGGATGGAACACCGAGGAAGAGGCAAAGAGTGGAGAAGACAGACCCTCAATGCGGCGGATATGGCATAAGAGAGGGGAGAGCTGGAGGAGATGGTAGAAAATTAGATCTACATCAACCATTTTCCACAGGTGGTCTACACCAGGCTCATGGAGATGAGAGATAGGGGTGGGGAAATCTACATGTAGTCGAGGCGTGCAACAACATGACTCTAGTGATTATCCATGGTATGATCTGTGTCTTCTCCACCTTAGTTGTTGTGATTATAAATATAAGTTCCAATCATTCCTTCCTCCCCACATGTCTTGTGTGAAATATGGATATTCTGGTTTAGTCTATGGGACAATACTTATTCTTGGAGTCACCTATGGGAGGATACTCGATGGTCACAAACCATTCCATACATTGTGATCTTACCCTTCGAGGTTAGAGATTTGGTTGGATATTCTTGGTGGTAACATCAAGGCCTTACTATGTTATTATTGTTATGGATTGGTTATCATTGGTGCATGCCTAAATTGACTAATATATGTGAATAGTCCAGTGATTATGCGACAATGTTATGAGGTTTTCTTTTGTCAATGAAAGGGAGACTCAAGAAGCATAGGATGGGCTCATGCATAGGAGGGTGCAACCGATCACCCAGGAGTTGGCTAGCCTTACCCTTAGAGCAGTAGATGTTGTGAGATTCCTATTTCCAATAGTAGTTGCAGAGTATGAGGAAAAACTTCATGAAGATGTTGCAAGACTACCTCCCCACTGGGAAATCGACATATGCATCGACTTACACCCAGGGATGACACCAAATTTTTCATCATCATATTAGATGGCTCCTTCAGAGCTTCGCGAGCTAAGGGTGTTGTTTGAGAATTTGCAGAGAATGGGTTTCGTATGACCCAGCGTTTCACCCTGGGTGGCCGCAATTTTGTTTCCCATGAAGGCATATGGGAGTTTGAGGTTTGTATGGATTAGCGGGGCCTGATCCAGGTAACAGTGAAGAACTTATATCCACTACCGAGGATCGACCTCCACTTTGACCAGCTGAGAGGGGCACAATGGTTCTTGGTGGTTGACCTCAGATCAGGATACCATGAGTTACGAGTACAGGATGAGGATATACCAAAGATAAGATTATGTTGCCACTACAGAAACTATGAGTACCTGGTGATGCCTTTTGGCGTGATGAATGGCCCCACAGTGTTCATGAGTCTTATGAACAAGATCATCTAGACATACATGGAAATGTTCGTCGTAGTCTTCATCGAGGACAACCTTCTATACATGGCGTCTGAGGAGGACACGCGAGACACCTACAGATGGTTTTGGACGTAATCCAAGAGAACCAACATTATGTGAATCTCTTGAAGTTCCAGTCCTGGATCCGGGAGGTCCACTTTCTAGGACATTTCATTTTAGTAGAGGGAGTTGATATGGACCCAGCCAAGGTGGCGATAGTATTAGTATTGGAACAAACTCGGAGTGTGATAGAGGTACAAAGATTCCTTGGGATGACAGGATATTACTAGAGATCAATTCCAGATTTCTCCAGAATATCAACACTGATGACAACCTTGACCAGGAAGGGTAAACCCTTCATATGGATAGAGAATTTCCAGCTGGATTTTTAGCAGTTGAGGAAGATTTTTAAGATTTCCCTGATATTGAGATTATTGGAGGATGTTGCTAATTATGTAGATTTTTGTGACACATCTGGGACCAGGCATGGTTGTGTCTTAATGCGGACAAAAAAAAGTTATTCCTCTTGTTTCACGCCAGATTCAGCCACATAAGTATAATTATGTGACCCATGATTTGGAGTTGTAAGTGGTAGTCATCGCATTGAATATTTGGTGACACTAACTTAAGGGTGATTGAATAATCATGTACTATGACCACAATATCCACATGTACTTATTCTCACAGAAGGAACATGATACGAGAAAGAGGCATTATCTAGAGTTCCTCTAGCACTATGATTTCTAGATCATATATACTCCAAAAAGGGGAACAAGATGTAATATGCTCTTATAAATATATTGAGCTCACTAATACTGAGTGAGAAGACAAAAAAATGGCATTTTTTACAGTTATCCTTTGTGGATATAGAGGATGCATCTTACCTTCAGTCGATGGTTTTCACCCCTCCACTCTTACAAGTGAGTTATGGAGGCCTAGCTATGGAATGTTTACTATGAGGAATTACGTGCTCAGTTATCCATGGGACATACACATGATGGATATTCTCTAGGTGGGGAGCACATATTCATTTTTAAAGGATGCACTGTTGTAACCGTGTCATTATAGGAGGAAGTCTTTAGGGAGTTTCCTACATCCCCGTTGGCGGTGCATCCTAGAGTGGTGACAATGTACAAGGATCTCCGATGAATGTTCTGGTGGATATGCATTAAGAAGGCAGTAGTAGGTTTCATTTCATGATTTCATAGGTGCCAATAATTAATCGATGAGCACTATGTTCAAGCTGGATTAGCTCACCCCCTTGACATTCCAGAGTGGAAGGGGTTTGGAATATCGATGGACATCAGAACATGCTAACCATGAACATCTAAGGGGTATTATTCCATCTAGTTGATCATTGAAATGATCCCCACATTGGCCCACTTCCTTGAAATCAGAGAGAATATTTTGGTTGAGAGATTGGGATGCCTCTACATGAAGGAGATATTTTGACTTCACGGAGTCTCTTACACAATAGTCTCAGCTCGAGATTCCCTCTTCACATCTTAGTTGTTGAAGGGATTGCCTAGGGCTTTTGGTACTCATCCATGCTTATGAATAACATTCCATCTATATACTAATGGTCATATGGAGAGGACCATTCAGGTTATGGAGGATATGTTGTGGGCTGCTATCAATGACATTTGTCACAGTTGGTGGGACCACCCACCAGTGGTGGAGTTTTTATATAGTAATAACTACCAATACACCATTGGTATGGAATCGTTTGAGGATTTATATGGGATACCCTTCTGGTATCTTCTTTACTGGACAGACCCAAAAGAGTCAGCACTCATGGGTCCACAGATCGTGCGAGATACCACTGAGAAGATACAGATCATCCAGAAGTGGATGAAGACCGCACAAAGCCAAGAGAAGTCATATGATGACAAAATATGGAGACCTTTGTAGTTCTAGGAGAGTGAAGACTTCTTCTTTCAGGTCTCACCTCAAAGATGGTTTTATAGATTCGGCCAGGGAGAAAAGCTATCAAAGAGATTCATCGGACCTTTCCAGATACTACACAGAGGTATGTGCATGACCCATCACACGTCATCGACTGAGGAATGTTGAACATCAGTGATGGAGAGACTATGGTAGATTACCTATTAGAGATCGATGATCGATTGGGGAGGATCCTATATGGGTGATCGATTCCCTTGTTGCATGTATGATGGATGCATGAGAATATTTAGGAGATCACGTGGGAGTGGGAGGCTCAGATATATGCCCAATAACCACATCATTTTGTGTAACCTTTGTTTTGGATTTTTGAGGATGTAATGCCTAAAATAAAAGTGTGTAGAATGAAATGTATTTTATTTTTTATGTATTATTTTTAAATTTTATTTAAAATTATTATGAGAAAAAGTGTGGAGATGGCACAACATTCTGATGCCCGATGAGCCTGGAATGATGTTTTGAACTTTTTCTAGCTAAGTATGTTGGCAGGTGTGGGCGGTTGTGGGAGTTTCCAAACAGGTTACCATAATAAATAGCTGAGAGCACTATTGCATCCATGATAATGACTTTACCTAATAACATGCCTAACCATGAATGGCGTGAGTCGAGGTAAGAAGTTAATTTCTATATTTTTTTAGTAAAAATAAGTAAATAAATTAGAAATCTTTATTTTTAATTTATTTAATTTGGAATCATTTTTTTAGCTAAATGGTGGGGTAGCTGTTTTAATAATGAATACCATGCCATAATGTCTATGAAAGTACAACGCTGACTCATTAATGTTTTCACACAATAGGGCACATAAATGTGTTTCCCCTTTTTAATGGGTTAATCAAATGTTGGTTGTTGGAAGAAGATTGTGAGAATCTCTGGTGAATTCGTAGAACATTTGAGAGGATCTCAATGATGATGATAGTGCAATACCTTCATCAGCGATCAATCCCATCTAGATTTAGGGTTGATGTTTTAATGTTTTTTTTTCTTAACTGTCCTTTCAATTTAAGGACGAACGTAGATCAGCCAATGAACTGGTTGATCAGAACATCGTTTTTTGTAGTGGGGTGGGGGATTCATTGGGTTCGTTCCTTTGAGATTTTTATTCAATGTTTTACGATATTAATTTAATCATTCTTAATACATTCAAATGGGGTTAGACTAATTCCATGATGAATGATGATGATGTTTGTTCTACTTTTGTTATTGGATTTTTCTTCCCTTTTTCTGTGTGTTCTTTGTATACTTCACATGGAGATGAATGTTGGTTCGTTGTGCATCTTTTTCTCAATGCAACGATCCAAAACTAGTGAGTGGACATATTGATGAATCAATGGAGGTGGGATAGAAATGGAGGATGATGAATTGGGTTAAATCATGGGAGATCGTTCTTCTGGCATTCTTTTCACGAGTGGATCAATACACAATTTTGGGGCCGATCGGTGGACCGAAAACAAATGAGATGACATCGGGATGTTGGGATGACCTTAGTCTTCTTGTTTCATGTAAAACGGATTGATGGATTGAATATAAATGCTACATTTGAGGTGCGATAGTTGAGGTTCACGATTATACAAACTTCCAGAACACACAGCACGTATCCCGAAGAACACATCGTGTAGGCCTGGCTATATGGTGGGTAGGGTTTTATAGTGCATGAATTCATGACACGACATATTCTCCATAGAACACGTTGTATGGGTCCATACATGGGACTCGTCCTATATCCATGGGATACATGGACACGGGGTGGAGTAAACGAGATTGTACTCCACCACAAGGCTAGACCGGGCCAACTGCATGGGGTACCCCAAGTACCTAACACACTAGTTGTAACACACTAGTTGAAGTCATGTTTGGGAGCATTGCCAACATAAATAATGTCTTTCCCGAATAAAGGAACATATAATGTCTCTCTATTACACATACTGTATACCTTCTTCTACATTACCTATCTTACAACACTAGCCATTGTACATGATCAGTACCTGGGGTCAAAAGAAATAGCGTGCAACACTTCTACACACAGTGTAATTATTATAACATGGCTTGATCTTCTTGACCACCATATCTGGGATATTATTCATTTGGGATAGTTCTCTATTTTCCCATTCCCCTAATAGTCAGGTATCATTTCCATTTTTAGAAGTATGATCCCTTATGCAGTACATTCCGAGATAGAGTCAGGTATCCCTTCTAGAGGCCCGAAGCGTGATCCCCTATCCAATTTTACCCTTGTTAGAGTCATGTATCGATGTGACTATCCCCACATGGAATCAATCCTCTATATAGAATGTGAATCTGGATGAGTTGCGGTTTCTTCCAAGGCCTTGGGAGTGATCCTCATCTATGTTTCGAGATCTTCTCCCACTAAAGAGTGTTTTCTCCTGAAATGAGTGTATATGTCTGTTGTGACTTTTCCTGATGGAAATTAATTATCAGACAGAGTTAATCAAGGCCACTAGAATAATGGAGAGATTAATTCTTGACTAGAGCATCATGGAATTATGAAATTAATTCCCTAGAAGAGGGTATGCGGTTGTGTGACTTCTCTATAAATTGTGGGTCTCAGTTTTGAGTATATATGGATTGTATTATCTTATTATATGTTCATTGGACATATAATATGTATAAATTATTGTTCTATTACATTATGTATTGCTTTGTGTATTTCGGGAACCTATACCGAGTATTGATTTACTCACCCCTACCTGGGAATTTCTCACACGTCTGATGTCTTGTGGAAATGAGAATCCTTTTGGTAGAGTCCAAGGCAGACTAGGACATGACCCATAGTTCTGAGTTCCTTACAGGCTGAGGTGTTGCTACATCTATGAGAAGCAGTTCCAATACCTCATTGTGTTTACATGATAGACATTTTATTTTTCAGATACTAGTTATTTTTGGGATTGTGTTCTGTCCCAGTTTACTTTCAGTACATTACATTCTATCGTACTCTGTTGGTTCGGTGTAGTTGTATGCATGCATTTGAGACCGTAGTGGGTTTTGATACATTTCATCATTTTTTGTCTCAGAGAAGTGTGCATGTGTATAGGTACATAGGAAATACATCCCATTATAGTAATATTCTTACCCGGTGCTAGTCACCAGCACCTGGCCAAATGGAGGCGGTCTTAAGGATTCTATGCGCAGGCCCAATATGGACGGGTCATGAAATTTTTACATTTCCATGTTATGAAAATTCTAATATATCATGCCTTTATGTCCATGTTTCTTATATGCTCTTTCGATATTCTGGTTTCCTAAAACGTATTGTATTCTTCATATTACACCGTGATTACTCCCTTACTGGTCTTTATAGATCATAATTTACTTATGAATTTCCACAATTTATCCCATACACTAATAAGTACGAAAGACGTGTGTTGTCATTTAAAATAAGATCACAATAAGGTTGTGTATTTCATGTTTTATGTTACTATTTAATGTTACTTATCTCATAAGACACTATATATATCGATATTCTATGTTAAAGCTAGTGAATATTTTACGTAATAAATTATGTTTAAGTGTGATACAAAGAGAATGGTTTTTATAGAAGGTGGCTTCACTATCAACTCCTCTTTCTATAACTCCAATTCTAGATGTAAAATTACTATTTTTAAAATACTTTGATAAATTAATGTTTGAATATTGGTTGAAATCCATTGTTGATTATTTATGGATATTGGGGAAATGAGATATTGTCTTGAAATGTTCATTGTTATTAGATTTTAAAATGGTGATCATAAAATAATTTTAATAGATGGATTTATGGAAAATGGTTTGTGAAAATGTTTTTCTAAATTTTATTGTTATATTGAAATGTCTTTCTAATAATGGGGGAAAATAACACTTGCATGAATTTTTTAGATTTGATTTTGTATAATTGGATGATATATTTTTTGTAAATGTGGATTTGATTTTTTTATTTTTGTTATTAATATTGAGTTGGATCGAATGAAATGTTGTTGTGAAGTATGAAAATAGTATTATTCGATTATGGAGATAAGTACCCCAATAATAAAGGGATGAAGATGGACATTAAGTTCTACTATAAATGGATTCACCGCACTCGTGTAGTGGAATTATGTGCATGGTTGAAATATGTGTGTGGACATGCGAGATAAAATTTTATAGGACAATATAAAAGGGTAGAAATTTGTAATGACATAATTGGTTTCATTCCATGGATCTATGCTATATGGGATGAATTATTCTTTTTCGGATGTGTCTGGATTGTTCATAATTTTTGAAAAAAATTATTGATTCATAAATATTGATTTATATAATTTTTTTTGACTTTTTATATCATAATTCTATGATTAGGGAAGCCATTTTTTGAAATAAAATTTATTATTATTACTCACCCACTAGTTTGGGACTTCAATGACAATTCACATAATGTATACTCGGACATAGGTATGGTTAAAGAATATTATTTATTTACTATTTCATCAGAATGCATGGGGTTTTTTATGTTTGGTGCATGCAGATTGATTTGGTGCTTTGGATCTTTATCTTGGGGTAATTGAATTTTGTTTTTTAGTATAATGCATTGGTACTATAATTTTTGATATAGGGTTGTTGGTTATGAAAATATTTTAGTATTTTCATATTGTAATACATTGTTGACATGCATCATATGGTAATTTTGGTCATGTTATGATTAGTTGGTGGTTTTATTATGGTCGAGGGGAAATATTACCCCAATTATCATGAATGCCATAATATTTATTTCTATAATTTAACCCCATTAGGATGTCGCCTTTAGATGAGTGTCACTTCATCATGTACTAAATTCAATGAAGAGTTGAAGGATATTACAATTGGTATAAACTTCTTGGGTCATTAAATCACAAATATTATCAGTTGGGTTGGTCATGTCATGGATATTATCTTTGTTTTGTATTTGATATGTGATGGAAGAATGGTGTATGATTGTTGTGAAATAAAATCTATGGAATAAAAACACATATATATACTTTCTATGATGAAATTAATGATACTACAATGTTGGGTACATAAGTGTTTCAGATACACATATATGAGTGTAATTTCATTGGAATGAGTTTAACCAAAGAGAATAACCTGCCATTCTTGGATGAAATGACTTTACACTACATATTAATATCTCATTTGGAGTAATTATTTTTGTTTTGGAATTGATTTTTTTTATTTTTGAATAATATATGTATTATTTTTGAATTTGAGATTATAAAAACTAAATGGTTGTGGTATTTTTAAAATTGATTGATTTTTAAAACAAAGAGGATTTGAATTTATAAACTTATTGAACATGAGATATTTTTTATTTTGGAATGAATGGTTGTGATATTTGAAATGTGATAGAATTTGAAATATCACGCCTTTTAATACTAGAAAGTGATACATTTTTTTGTATTGACAGAAACTGAATTGAGTAGGTATCGTAGAGGGAAACTTGATTATGATGATGAAAACATGAGTTTAGCTAAGCCCTTGGTTAACTAGAAGTAGATTCAGAGCAATATGAAAGCCTTCTAGACTCTTGATAGTGGGAATATAAGGGATGATCTGAGTTATGTAGACTATTCAGTTCAGTTTTAGTAGCATAACCAACCCATCATTCATGGTGATTTGTAAAAAAATTATGACGGTGTGGCTATATAATATGAATATAATATTTTAATTCCTAGGTGCGCTAGAGGAGTTTCAAATCACGATAGTGATGTATGTTTTATATGATCATGAATGTTAGTGGTGATATTTAGGAGTCCACGCTCGAGATGAAAAATTAATGACATGGGAGGATCTTGAGGAATTTTTTAACAATCAATTCTTCCATCATATGACCATTATTTTGTGAACAATGGATTTATTCATCATAATATAGAATAACCTTTTGTTGAAATTTTATGAAACCAAATACCTGAATTTAGTTCAATTTTCACCTATGGTTACTGCTATTACATCACTGATGGTGTGTATATTTAAATTGATGATGTAGAGAGATATTCCTTTTAATATTTTAGTTCCATATATAATAGTTTATTTTGAGATATCAAATAGGGTAACTATAGATGAGAGACATATATCATGAGCTACACGTATAAGAGGTATATTGATATGCATTGTAAATAGTGGGAACACTAATGATGGGAGACACCATAAGATTATCACTTATATTAATGTCGGGATTATGGATAAAATATGATAGAAGGAATTATTAGACTTCATATGATTCATAATTTAAATTCATAATGTTTCTTATGTTCCACTCTAGGGAAAATTATTTGATATTTGAAGAACCCCATAGACCATTCAAAAATTGGAACCATATGGAGCATAATTATCCATAATGTTGTAGTACTCTGAGTTTATGTGTTAATGATACTTCTCAGGGGTCACATGTGATTTATTCTATGATGGAATGGGGGGAGGAAATCATACACCTCATAAACATAGAAGTGTTATACAAAATGATTCTAGGAATACTGTGATTCCACATCAAAGTAAATATTAAAATGGTAATAGATATAAATGTTTGGAATGTAAGAAATTATATGGATGTAAGCATGTTGTGATGGACGATCAACATGGACTATATACAGTGCATCGAATGATTATTTTATATTATACCTTTATGAATGTAATTTTAGAAAATAGTTCCTCACATTCATTAATTTTGTATCATTTTGATAATTTGTTAGATTTTAATGTGGAAATCATTACATCGGTTTTGAAGCATCAAACTCCTATTGTTCAAAAATTGTATCAAGCTTTTTTGTATAGATCATGTTGTATTATTGTCGATGGGTTCGAGTTCATATGGGGAATCTCTGTGCTTTTGATATATATTTGTAAAATTAACTTTTGTAGGGACTATATTTAGATGTTTAAGGCCCACATAAACATTTCTATGTGAAAACATTAGTATCACGAATGATGATAGAATCAAGCATCACTCTATGGGAGACAAAAAAGTAATGGTGGGTGAAAAAATCATATTAGAACTAGTATTTGGGATGATCTTGTATCATATGTTTCCTTTTTCAGTGTAATTGATATAGGGTATTGGGAGATGTATTTTTATACCAGTTATTATTATGTTTTTTTATGTTTATCCAAAATATTTCACAAAGTATACAACAACAAGGGATGGGGAGTTTATGATTGATCTAATCCAAAGGATGATTCCTATGTCACTTTTGACATACCGGATGGAAAAAGTGTACTTGAGGATAATACAGGATATGTTATAAGTACTAGAAAATAATGTTTTAATTGAAAATATAATATCTCAATGGGTTGCACCATTCTTCCCATTTAGCAATGTAGATTAAAATATTTACTTCTATATGAATTTTTGTATGATTATCCTCAATATGATAAAGAATTTATATTTACCACCTTTGATTGATGACCTCTTAATTATGTTTAGGTGGGATCAAAGGTTCACCAACATGGACATGTGTTTGGGATAACATCAATTGGTGTATATGAAAGTGGGATATTCTAAAAACATATTTTTTAATTAGATATTTCCATTATGTGTATGTGTTTATACCATTTGGTATTACAAATTCACTAGAGGACTTCTTGAAATTGAAAAATCATATATTTCATGGATATTTGGATTCTTTCATAGTAGAGTTTATCAATGATATATTGGTCTACTCGTAGAAAATGTATGAGCATGAGAAACACTTGGTGACATCATTGGAAATTATGAGTGATCACCATCTTATGCCAAATTATAAAAATATGAGTTTTGGGCATAATTGGTATGTTTCCTTTTCAATGTTATTTATGATAATAGTGTTTCATTAGATCCTAATATAATTGATTCTATTATCACATAGAAACCTCCATATAATGTTTATGAGAAATAGAGATTCACTGGTCTTGTAGGTTATTAGCGAGGCATTGTTCATGAGTTAGCACAACTACATTCTCCGATGAAAACATTGATATTGATGATTATTCCATTTCAATGAAATAAGTAATTTTATATGTAATTTTATGATATTACGATTCACATTATATCATCACATATATTGGATTTTATAGAATAATTAAGAGTGGTTTTAGTATATTGTGATGCATCCAGAATAAGTTTGGGGTGATTAATTATGTACAGGGATCATACAGTTGAGTATATATCATAAAATTTGTGGTTTCAGGAAATGAACCTCCCAAAAAATGATTTCGATTTAGTGGTTGTAGTACATGACTTGAAAAATGGTGTAACTATCTTTTTATGGAGAAATTCATGGTGTTTAATAATCATAAGATACTAAAACATATTTTACCAATATTTTATTTGAATTCACCAAAAAAAAGATTTATGGAGTATATCCTAATATTCAACATTGACTTGATATACAGATCAGGTAATTGAAATTTAGTGGCATATGCATTAACAATTAATCCATATACTCATGTGGAAAAAAATCAACATATTTGTCTAAGTTTAGTTCAGTTATAGCCAACATGCATTTGGAATGTGAATATGGAGGTTATGTATCAATTTTATTTGAATTTTTGTTAGTTTTGGATTTGGTTGGATTAGTTAAAGAGGATAAGATGTGTAATTTAAAAATTTTGAATAAGAAGTTGAAACTGAATTATGTGGAGAGAGTTTATGAATTTAAACTGTATGTGAATTCATTTTTTTTTGTTTTTTAAGGTGATGGTTTTACTAGTGTACTGTTAGAATGAACTACATATTTTATATCACTATTTAATGTTGTATGTCCACCCAATAATTAAAGAAATGTTTAAGGAATTTAAATAATAGATTTGGTTGGTGTGTATAAAAATGTAATTAGCTAAGTTTTTTTTTGATATTCGTGACATATCATTATGTCATGGTAGAGAAACAGTGACAAGAACATATGTTGAAATCATCACCTATACCAGTATAGAAAATGTATAATACCAAAATATATTTTAAAAAAAGACTCCCAATAACGATTTAGAAGAATGATTTCATATGGGTGATAGTCTATTTTCTCAAAAATTCATCACATTCCACCCCTATTCAAAAATCTAATATGTTGGATGATCAATCCAAAATAAATATCATTTTGGTGGTAAATAGAATGTTCTATATGTATTAATTTTAACATATAGAGATATGAGATTCCCATTTTTGTTTTTTAAATATATTTAGTATGACATTGAGAATTTTATAAATATGAGTTCAACATATTATACCAAGAATGATGATAAATATGATTGGAAGATAAAAACATTAGATTAAATTTTGCATGATTTTGTGATGGATTTTAGTGGATCAAGGAAGGCTAACATACCATTAATGGTGTTTTTTTATAAATGTTATCTAGAACCAATACATATATCTATGGTAAAATCATTTTATGGCTTACTTTGTTATTCTCTAATTTGTTGTGTGGAAACAGGTGAGAGCTCTTTGGTCGGTTTAAGCTTTATCAAAGATACATTGGAAAAAATTATATTGATCTTGAAGAGAATGGAGATAGCTCCACGTCATAAAATAATTTATGTGGATCATCAATAAATATTTTTCATTAGAGGTGGGTAATCGTGTTTTTTGATAATCACTCATAGGCTTTGAAATTGTCATTTTGGAAATAAAAGAAATTTCTCTCCTATATATACTAGGACTTTTGAGATAGTTGAACAAGATGGAGAGGTTTCATATTAGTTAGTAATTTCACCCCAAATTATTTTGTTTCATAATTTATTTCATGTATCACAGTAAAGTAACTATCATCCCAATCTTGACCTAGTGACATGATTGGATCATGTTGATCTAGAGTTAGATGCGTTGTTAGTGCACATGATAGTTCAAATTATGGATATGAATGAAAAAATTTTACATGATAATATCATCTACCTTGTGCAAGTATTATGTAAACATGGTTTTATTTTGGAGGAAATATGGTAGTCTATGAAATTTTCTGAGCACTTTTAACGAATCAATGGTTTTCTTAATTCTGAAGAAGGAAAGGCCAATAATTGGAAGAAGGTAGAACAACTTGTTGGAAATATATAACCTTTTATTTATGGCTTCTATATATGGACATTTTTTTTGTTAATAATTTAGAGAATTTTTAGGGGTTCTGTGGAGGTTTGGGACATTTCTATAGTGAAATGTTTGAGAATGGTTAGAGGAAACTTTGAAACTTCTCCAGGAATACGTGAAATATGAAGAACTGGTTTTTGGTTGGTTCATGGTTAAGGCTCATTTTTTGAAAAACCATGTGGATTCCTCAGACATTCCATGAAACATGGGACAATGGGGATTATAATGGTTGGTACATTTTTTTAGCAATGTAGGCCTACCATATTGGGAACCCACTTATTGAAGTGGCATGTGTATGGTTGGAGAATGGTTTCCATAAATATATTACATACCATGAACAAATTAAAAAGTTTGTTTTTATAAAAGGATTTTTTTTTCAAGATTAACACGAACCACTAAATTATTTCCACCAAGTGTCCCTAACAATGGAATTTTTAATTCTATATTTTTAGAGAACCTCTCCCACTCAATTTTCAATCATTTCAAACTATTTTCATTGTTCATTGAATGCTAATGTGTCCTGGTGTGTCTATATTCTTGGTCATTTCTTAGTTTTTTACATATATAATATTCTTTCTCTCCCAGATTGATATAGCTAATTACCTCATGGATAGATCAAGGGGGTATCTGTCCAATAATGGTGATATTTTACCTTTTTTTATTATTAAACAAATATATGTTGGATTTTTGGAATTTCACAATGATTTGGTGATCATTTTTGTCGTTGGTTGTTTTCTTTGAAAACCTAAAAGTTATTTGGATTCAATCTTATGTAATATTTGATGAATTCAAAGGTTTGATTTAAAATCAATATTTCTTCATGAAATCAAATGAAAATTTTAGTTGAGAAGAATGGTTGAAATCTATTTTGTGATGATTTGATGATTTTGGTGATAATATGATTCAGTTGTGTAATTTTATTTGTTGTAGGATTTTAAAACAATTATTTTAAAATCAATTTCATTATTTGATTCATTGAAAATGGATTCTTTAAATGGATATCAAAAAAATTGTAATTTCTTCAGCTTGATGTTGTAATGTATATATGTCATGATTTTTTAAAATTGGGTTTTGTAGAATTTGATGATATGTTTTTTGGAATTATTGATATGATTGACGTGGCTTATGTTACTAATCAAGAGTTTGATTGAGTGGAATGTGGGAGTGATGTACCACCCTCAATGTATAGGAATGTGGCCTGATGCACCACAATAAAAATGGGGTCTGGTTATAGGTGATGGTCATTATCAATGGTAACGCAATCCTTGTGTTATGGAATTGTGTTTGTTGTTTAATTATCTATCTGTACACATGATATGAAATGGGATATTCCAAAATTAATATGGAAAATTGGAATTGAAATGTTTTTTTCACTCCATGGAATTGTGTTTTTTAGGGTGAACTGTTTTGTTTGGGATTTTTTTGTCTTGTAGGGAATTACTGAACTACATTATTTATTTATAGAAATCATTTTATTGAATTTTTCTAACATGTTCTGTCCTAGTGGTGAGTGTAGTTAATTCATCTTGGGAAGGCCTACTGAGAATTATAATTTTCCCCCCTCTTTAAAAAATTGGAGCTTTTGATGATGTTGTATACCGGGACATATGTAAGGGTAAAACATCAAATTTCATTAGTGGTTCATAGTGATGCTTGTGATATTTTTTGGAATTCGAGCATGGGTCTTGGTGTGCCGATATGGATATTATATATGGAGTTTTTGAGTATTCATTTTTAGTCTGTCACTTTTATTAATTAATTATTGTTATGTGGTTGTTGTTTATGATGATATTTTGGTATTTTAATAATTTAATATGTTGTTGATATACATCATATGATAATTTTTGTCATGGTATGTTGGTTTTTTATTTTGTTTTAGTTAAGGAAAAATATTCCCCCTATAATCAAGAATCCCTCTGCATTTATTCCCTACATTTGGAACCTTAGGTATTTCCTCTATGGATGAGTAACACTTTTTCCTATATCGACAACAATGAGGATGGGTGAGATGTAAATAGTGGTAATATCTTGTTCGAACCATCAATAAAAATGGTTTCAATTAGGTAGGAATTTGAACTAATATACATTCTGATATGTTTCTCAAGATGGTTAGGTAGATCAACATATAAATTTAGTAATCGAAATGTATAGAAATAATCGACCCAATAATCCTTTGTATGCTAATATAAATGTTACCAAGAGGCTTTTTAGGATTATCCTTTGAAAATATAATGACATGCATGGTATAAATTACATCCCACTAAGATTTGATATATAATTTTTAAAAGTGATTTACACTTTGATAAAAAAAATTGATTTTTGAAAAATATGGAATGTGTTTTAAAAAGTGTGGTTTTATAAAGGGAATTGTTTTAGTATTTTTAAAATGGGTCAATTTCCAAAACATGGTGGATTTTCCAAACTAATTTATTGATCATCAAAAAATTTGAATTTTTGAAATCAAGTGTGTAATAGTATAAACGTGATATAATTTA
Source organism: Viscum album (assembly GCA_963277665.1). Taxonomy (NCBI): domain Eukaryota; kingdom Viridiplantae; phylum Streptophyta; class Magnoliopsida; order Santalales; family Viscaceae; genus Viscum; species Viscum album. The sequence goes on along the minus strand of OY728137.1, from coordinate 1,613,476,408 downwards.
AAATTTTAATCCTTTAGATTATATATATTGATACAAAGGGTGATTGTTCTATTGAAAAAAATTCCATATGCTAGGCATTAAATAAATCATCCAGAGGAATCTTCTAAAGCATTATACCTCATGATCCCCACGTGAACCATATGATGGTTCAGAGAATAGTGCAATCCATGAGAGTTATAGATTGTGGGAATATAAGGTATTATATAGGATATGAGGATCATTCAGTTTGGTTTTAAAAGAAAAATCCATCCATCTTTCAGGGTGATTCAGAACAAGAAAAGGAGGAGGTGCGGCTTAATAGGATAAATTTATTATTCAATTTTCCATGAACATTTGTGGTGATTAATATCATTATATCCATGTATATTTTTGATGATCAATCATGAATTTGGTGTGAGTTAGTGGTATATAATTTTGCAGAGCAAGGTATGACGTTGGATGATTTTGGATAATTGATTAACAAATAACTCTACACTCACACATTATGAATTTATAAGAATTGATTTATTCTGTTTGATACATGATAACCATTTGGTGATAGAGTATGAGTCCCGATTCATGAAATTAGTCTGGTTTTCATCTCATGTTGCTGGTAGTAATTCATTTATAGAGTATATTTTTGAATAATTAATGAGGAGGGAAATTCGTTGGAATATCGTAGTAATTTATTTAATAGAATATAATTATAGTTTTATATTTAGTAACATTTGATTAATGTGATTCCTTGTGATATACATCTTAAGGATCAATGTTGATATCCACTAGAAATGGTGGTAACACTAATGTGCGGGAAAGAGGAATAAAGACACTTATTTTCAATGTTTTAGATTGTCATATAATCCAACGACATGATTGGTGATTCTTTCTATGATCCGAAGAGATCGAATGAATGTTTCCAATTTTTCTCTCAATAACCCATGAATATAGAATATATTGTAGAAAATATATATTTCAATAATTGAAAAAAGATGTGTAATAATTAGAATTATAGTGATAGGGCTTGTAGGTCAGGTGTTTGTAACACTTCTCCATATTTTTTGTCATATTAATCATTGACGAGATGATGGATCTATCATACCTCATGTCAATAGTGTAGTTTTGGCCATAATTATTCTATAAATACCATGAATCCTAAACTAGTGAAATATCTGCAGGGTAAAAAAATGAATTTGTGTCATGTAAGTAGGTATATGGAGCTACGTAAGTTGTGATGTATTCACAGCATGGACCATCAACATTTCATTTTATTGTTTATTTACTTATACCTTTTTGAATTCCTTAATTCATAGTTGTTCCTATCATTATTTTTTTTCACTTGTTACTAATTAGTCGGGTTTAAATTTTGATATAATTTATTCAGATTTGGAAAATCATAATTCTCTTGGATAAAAGGATTGTTAAACATTTTTATATAGAGCATGTAGTATTATTGTAAATGTGTTTGAGTTGATATTAGACATATAAATTATTGAGATGTATTTTATTATATATTCTGAGTTTTGTATTTGATGATTATGATTATGTCCCACATCAACTATTATGAATCAATGGTTAGTTTTATGACTGATGTTGGTGTTGATCATCTCTTTATAGGAGAGAAGAATGCAAGGGTGGGTGAAACATCCTTACGGGGACCAGATATTGGGTAGATTTCGTATCACATGGAAGCACTATCATTGAAATCTATGGAGCTAATTGGGAGAAAATATTTTTTCCACTAGTTTTGGATATGTTTATCATTGTATTTCTTGAGGATTTTTCATTGATTCCAGTAATATGGGATATTCACTTTATAAATGATATACTTTTTGTGACCACTCCAACATCTCTTATTTTTTTCTGGTTGGGACCAGAATAATTAATGGAAATAAACTTGTTGTTTTAAAAGATAAAAAAATTGGATCAACCGGCCAAGCACGTCTCAATGGGCACCATCGATAATGATTGTTATGCAGGAGAATGGAACTCTTTGACTCTATGCGGATTATTCTAAGAATAACCATGTTATGAAAAAGAGTCGATATACACTCCCATTAAATGATGACCCATTAGATTAGTTGAGGGGTTCTCATAGGTTCTTCAATATAGACTTGAAATAAAGATATCAGTAGTTGTGGGCGAGGAAAGTGGATATTATGAAAACTGCTTTCTAGAGAGGATATAGACATTTTGTATTTATGGTTTTTCCAATTGCTTATAAATTTACACTAGAGATCTTCATGGAATTGATAATTAAGATATTTCCTATATATCATGATTTATTTCTGGTCATTTTTTTGAGGATATATTACATGTTTTTTTAATATAAAATGAATGTTTCCCGGTCCATGTTTTTTATGAAATATCAGTTTTAATGGATACGTAAATGAAAGACATTGTTACACATATGAAATGTCCAAATATTTTTTTTGAGATACGATATTTCCTTGGTCCATCTATGTATTACCAATGCGTTGTTCATTACATTTCATAGCTAGTTTCATGGATTAAATCATTAAATATGAATAAAATTCCATTTTAATGGAATGGTGAAATCCAAATGTCTTTTTAATAGCATAATAGTTTCATTTCATAAGTAATGATCAACGTTTTTTCCAACCCAAAAAAAGGAATTTTGGTATATTATTATGCATCAATAATAGGGTTAGAGTGTGTTATTTGGAAGGAAGATCAAGTGATGGTGTATGGATAGATATTTTGTAGGATTCATGATAATAACTTCAAAATTAATTATTCATAATTGGTGGAATTAGTGAATTCTTGGAAAACATGTAACAAATATGTTTTTGGTAATAAATTAATAGTCCTTATCAATCACAAGTGGCTAAATAATATCTTCTATCATATATTTTTGAACATGAGACAAATGTGATGGGTGGATTATATAAATATGATCTACTTTGATATGATGTAAACAATATGTGAGGGAAATTTGCTGGTGAAATCATTATATATAAAGAAATATGCTCATATGAAAAAAGATGCTTCCAATCTGTATAGGTTGTGTAATTCAAAACTGACATGCATTTTCAATGTGAAGAAATTTGTTTATAGAGGTTTCATTTTTGGTTTCATTGATTCCTAATTGGTTTGGATTTTTTTATTATGCAGAGATGTCTGATTTAGAATGTGAGTGAATAAGATCGACATTTAATTATGGGGAGACCATTGAGTGATGGAAAGTAGCTGTTAATTTAGTTTTTTGGAATTGGAATTGGATTTTAATAACAGTATCCTTTCAAGAAAACTTATCAACAAATACCATTTTATGATATGTGATGTCCCCCTAGGAAATAAGAAAATGTTTACGTCTATGAATGTTTGGTTATAGTTGGAGGATATGAAATGAAAGTGGAAAAGTTTTATCTACATTCATAACATGTCATCATGTCAAGGAATATCATAAATGAACAATAGGTTTGGTCAAATCATTATCTATACCTGTATGAAATGTGAGTAGATAACTATTAGTTTCATTATAGGTAACCCAATAAATTTTCATAAGAATGATTCCATACAGGTGATAGTGGATGATAAGGCATGATTGACACATTTTATCACTATTAATGAATCCAATATAATGGAGACTCAATCAAAATTATTTTTCCATTAGATGGTAAAGAGGAATGGAGTACCAATTTTGATTTTATTAGATAGGGATCTAAGGATCATATCTCATTTCTCAAAAACCATGAAATATGAACTTGGGACTCAATTGACTATGAGTACAGTTTATCATCCCTAGATGGATTGATTATATAATAGGATGATACAAACATTAAATGTCATGTTACATGATTGTTAGATGGATTGTGGTGGCTCATATGAGAAGTAAATTCAATTAGTGGACTTCTTGTATATTAATAGTAATCATGCATCAATACGTATGGATATGTTTGAACCATATTATGGGTGTCCATTTCATTCTAAACTTTAATTGTCGAAACATGTGATACCTCAACGGTTGGGTTGATCCTTGTACAATAGGCACTACAATGAAAATGGCCTATACCAACATAAATTTATTAATAGATAATATGTCAATTAGTAAAACTGAGAAATTCTAATAGATATTATGTTCTATTACTATTAATTTTTATTATATACATTTATTTTTACCAACATATATAAATTTGGATGATGATCATTCAATACCAACATATCATTTACCAAAAATTGAATATGTACCATTATTATAATGACACTAATTTTTTTAATAAAAAATGAATCTTTTATTAATAACGCTATTTTCTAAAAATAATTTTCATCAAAAAAATGTTACAATAAACCATTCAATAAATCAATATCACTTAATAACGAATCACAGGAAATGTTGTATATACATATATACATAATTTTTTTTTAACTAATATGAAATTTTATATCATGGTTATTTTTAAAAAATATTTCTTAATTGATTTTAATTATCAATTTATATATATATATATTTAATTTTTCAATATTGTTTATTCTGTTTTTTTGAAATATGAACAATTTTTATTTTTATCAATATTATTTATTTAAAACCCATATAAATATATTTTACAAAAAAAAATTAATACCACCAAAACATAATTGATATCATCACCCCATGTTTTGTGTTCTGTCTCTCATCTCGCAGCCCCACCCCACATCTTGCCACCCAACACTAGCCTCAAAACCACATTACATCTCATAACCCCTATCTAACTTTTCACACCACTCTATCATCGGTTTTCTCTTCACATTCAACTAGTGACACATTTTTCTTCTTCCTTAGGATTAAATTCAGGGTCGGTCACATATAATGAATTTGGGAATTTTACGATTTATTACTAGGTTTTCTATTATATTTTCTTACACATCATTTTGGAACTAACCTCTATTACCTATTCATATTATTACTCCTATTTGGGTTTAAGGTATTCCTATTTACACTTAAACTCATTTTGATATCCCTGTTTCGTATACATTTTCTGTGGTATGAGCACAATGGAGGACATCATTAATGGTCAATGTAATTTTCATCTCCGGAAGCCCGGATTGGTCTTGAAGTCTATCCCCTCAATGCAGAGCGAGATTGTTCTATCAATATAGAAGCAATGAGTACCTTAATAATTAACATTCTCATGATCCATAAGGAATCAGTCATGGATTTTTCAAACAGTTATTCGGTCACTTCTCTATGTAGGATTATTTTTCAAAACTAGATCCTTCAGCTTGTTAATTTTTCAGATAACACATATATTCAGTTTCAGATACATAAATTATTAACGGTAATTTTGATATAGTAATCCCTGAATAATATTTTGACTATTATCATGGGATATCAGTGGAAGTATCAGCAACAAAAACTGTTAATGATCATTAGATATTTTATCCATTGGTAATTAAATTTTATATAAGAAATAATGCATGGAATCCTAGATTAGAGGTGGTTGTCATGGAAAAGGTGATTCGAGTTAGCATAAATTGTATTGATATAGTCATAATACCTTGAGAGAAGGTAATATATTTAATTTTTATCCAAAGAAATAGGGGAATTATGTCATCTAATAAATGTTCCAAAAAACTCATAGAATCATACTGTAATGTTAAGAAAGTATACTATGATTAGGAAGTTCTACAGTAAATGTATTAAGAAGGATCTATCATGGTTTTAGAGTTGTCTATATATTATGACCATTAATGACTTTCAACAGTGTTTTAATACATAATGAGTGAATTTTAGGTGGGATATTATGTAATCTCTATTTATTATTCTCATGTTATTCATCACTGTTTTTTATTCTTGTGGAGATCCTCCATGCTGAAGGAACTGCAGCGCACAATGACTCCACTATCGTGGGGAAGTTCAATCCCTGGGATGTTCTATTTACCAGCTCTAGATCCCCGGATATGAAAGGGGACATAGATAACTATATGTTATCAGTTTGTCCAACTTCACTCCCTCACCACATTCCAACATTTCTTCTTTGGCTCCTCTTATGTTGTTTTCTCATACGGAACATCCAGATATAGCTATATAGGTTGGTTAATTATATAAATATTCATGAGGTTAATAGATATATTTTTGGGGATGGTTTGAGATTTTTATAAAAATTATTATGTAGTAAATATATTCTATTAGATTTTAGTTGTTTTTAATGTTTCAATTTCATGATGAACTGCAATGATGAGAAAATAGCATGTAAAAACGATCATTGTTTTGGGAAACATTGTGGAAATTACCTTATTGATCATTGATTCAAAGCACATTTTTATAGTTTATATATTTGTGGTATGACTCCTATAAAACCTCTTTAGTACTCCATATGTGTATTGATGATATTAATTATTTAAACTATTTTGGTTTCATAAAATACATCCATGGCATATTGGAATAATGAATCACTTTTAAGATTGAGTGCCGCTTCAAGATCTCATAGAACGTTGAGCTATTATATGAGGCTTTGTGGGTAGCTTACAAGAGTTGTATTGGGTAGAATTTGTATGGACTATTTCATTCTCTTTTTAATGTTTTGTTCAACTACATTTCTTAATTATATAGTAAAATCTTCTTGTGTATATGATTAATTTGTTTCAATCAATTTGTTTTTGTTTTTACTATGGAAAAACATATAAATTTTTAAGTCCATTTATTCATTTCATTTGTTCAAAAAAAAATTCATATGGTTCATAATGATCTACATTCACAAAATATCAATGCACAATTGTTCTATTGTTTTTAATATTTTGTAGGAATTAAACTAATTTTTATATGTTTTATGAAAAAATAATATGAAAAAATAGGCTACTTAAATGTATAGTTTTTCTATTATTGGTATGTCATTATGATGATCATGTCATGTGGATGAGGGATTTTAAATTTTCTGTCAAATTTAAATTGATAATTTAGATTGAAAATGAAATTAATCCTGTATAAGTTTCTCCATTATGTTGTTGATTTAAAAATTCTATCATTTCAATGTCATTATGATAATCTACTCATGTGTATTAAGTATTTTACAATGTTTATCAAATAAGAATTGAGAATTTTGATTGAATATTAAATTGATCCTCTATAAGTTTATTCTTATTTATGTATTATATTTGACAATTATAATATGTGGCATACCTATTTTGTGAACAGAAATATATGTGGTAAGGGGGAAGGCTTTTTCATCACCTCTATGAGAATCCCTTAAAATATTCTGGAGTGGGGTTTTAGCTATTGGATTCAAAATTTGGCAAAAAGTTGGGTCTTTTAAAATGTATAATATTATTCTTTTTCATATCATGAAATTAATGTGGATGTCAAATAATTATTTAGTGCTACGATAGGCATGATAAAAATAGACAAGGCATATTGATGTACTCATCTGGCCGTTGCTAAAAGGCCAACATACTAGTTTCGTATGTATACCATAAATTTTTTTTAGATAAATCCATTATTTCCAGGATCTTTTCTGTTGTTTGGGAACTCGTATATTTTGTTTTCAACTTTTGATTCCTAACATGTTTTTGTATCTATGAAGCATCTCTTCAATATATGATGGAAAACTTGAGTAGGTGGTGTTATGAGATCATTTATATAATTATTTAACACAAATTCCAAGTTGGGTCTTCTAAATTTTATCATGGTAATCAATACCTACATTTTCTTGATCAAATAAATTTTCATGTAACATCATGATCATTGATGTTTCAGATAAATATTTATAGAAAAAATGAAGTTAGTTTACCGATTTAGATTGCTTCTATTTATCTATCTACTAATTGGCTAATCATTCTTTATAATGGTTTTTAGAAGATGAAATGAGTGTTTAGTACTTTTTGATTATTACGGTATAGTAGCTACATGTTTATGGAGGGAGAATATTCTCTGACTAAGAATGATTTTGAGGAATAATCCAATTCTTTTCATGGGGCATGGATTGATGGGTGTCTAGAGCTCTCTTTCCCCTGTGTGGCATGGATGGGAAGATCTTGGATTATAGCCATGCGTGGCATGGATGGGATGCTCCTAGATCACTGGAATCCTGAGACAACAATGGGATGGTGGTGCATGCCTGTCCCAAATGTGGCATAGATAGACTTATCGGCTAATATGGTGGGGGAGGAGGTGGGGGGCTTTAGGTTTGTGTGGTTGTTTGATGGATCCTACTGGGGAATGAATTTTTTATTGGTTCATTTTTTATAAAATTTCATTATTAATGTAATTAATTTTTTCTAATTTAAAATATGTAAAAATCAGATTATCCTTAATAATTAGAACATATGTATTATACATGATAAATTAATAAATATAATTGGAAATATTATTTTAAAAAAATATTAAAAATTATAGATTTTTAATTTATAAATATATATTATATGTTTGTAATATTATTAAAAACAAATAATTGTGTCATTGAAAACTGTTGATAATCATTTTTACCAACATATATATTATCTTTTGGTAGTATTAATATTATTATAATATTATTTTATTTGTCGCAAAACAAATTAGTGACTGTGTTTTTACTGATAGTTTAGTGACATGTATAAATATGATGGTAAAATGTTTTAACAACAGAAATTGTACTTTTTCCCACAAGCACACATTCATTTTTAAAATTTTAGTATTTTTAGTGAGACTATATTGAATATTGATCTAATTGATATCAAAGTGGAGAAAATTATATGTAATTAGAAATCATATTTGGATCACTGTCAATGGATTTTTTTCATTCGCGGTGGGCTATCTTGAGTTGTTAAGAATCTCTCATAGACTTTAATATCTTTGTCTTCAAAATAACTGAATGTTATATCTGAGATATATTGGGATATTTGAGATAAATGAATTAGTTGGAGAGGTGTAATATTAGGTGTATCTTCCACCATGATTTAGTGTGATTCTTAATTAATTTCATGTATCATAGATGACGAAGTATCATCATGATTATGATCATCTAATTCAATGGGATCGTGTTGATCTATAAGCGGATACATCACTACTGCACATGCTAGTACATATTATGGATAGGAAATAACATTTCTTTTGTGGGAGAATCATCAGTCTAGTGAAGGTTTTGTTGAATCAGGGTCAAATACATGAGGAGACATGGGAATGGGGAAAGAAATGGCCATGAAATTTCATGAGGTATTTTGGGGAATCAACGGTTGTATAATTTCTAATGATACAAAGTAAAATTTGGGGAATATGTACCACCTCCATTTTGAGTTATGTACCAATTTATTTATTTATTTTATGTTTTGAATGTGTTTGAGTAATGGTTGGGAGCGTTTTGATGGATTTTAGGATGTATTTGAAACATTTCAGACCATGGTTATAGAAAACCACTCATCTCTTACATGAAACTGTGAAATATAGGACAATGGAATGGGGGATGGTTCATGGATACATTTCATAGTTTGAAAAATGAGGTGGCCACCCCATTCGAGCAATGTTTCTTGGGGGAGTGGTGTTATTCATGGTTGGTGCACATTTTTTCTAACCGAGCATCCCAACCATGAAATGTTCTCAATTAAGGATATAGTATGTCTAGGGTTAGCACACCGTTTTACTAACATTGAATCAAAATATCTGTAGTTTAGAAATTTGGGACTTATAAAACAAGGTTTAGTCAGTATTAATACTAAAAATTGCATTATTTCTCTAATGCGTCCCTAATTAGAGATTATTCTTTTGTATGGTTTTGAGACCTCTTGGTCTCATTTTGGAAGTGATTGGAAGGGTTTTCATTAATCATTAATGGTGAATCTTATCTTTTAATCCTCATATCATGTTATTTCCCTACTTTTTTTAGATATAAAATTTTATCCCACCAATTTTCATAGACATACTTCCATCATTTATATTTAAATGGGTTTTAATTCCAATAATTTTTTTTGGGAGGGTGTTATGTGAAGTGATTTAAGGAATATTTGTGGATTTTCACACATATTGGGAGAGAGTTTTTGTTTTTGGTCATTTTCCATAAATTCTTAAAGTAAGGTATCATCACTATCTAATACACTTACTATTACTACAATTTTTGATTTCAAATTAACATTTTTAATATAGATTGTGAAATTTATGAGGGAACAATGGTTTAAATCCATTTTATGATGATATTTGGATTTTGGTGAAAATCTGCATTCATCTGCATTATGATTTGTTTTTGAAATTTATAATTTCTATTTTAAATTTGGATTCAACATTGGATTTATGGAATATAGTTGGATAAAATGGATTTCTAAAAAAATTATGAAATTGCTTTGGAATGATGGAGGATATTTTCATTAATATGAATTGTTGATTTTTTTTGGGGTAATTGTTTGTTAATTTGATTGTAGTTGTTGATTTTATGGTTTTGATTTATGTGATTAATCTTGATTTGGATGGAATGGAGTGTGTGTTTGATGTAGAACCTTCAAAGGAAAGAATGTGGTTATGTGTTCCCCAATAAAATGGGTATGTGGTTGGAGTGAAGTTCTTCTGCGAATAGTAACACGTATATCATTAGGTGGAATTGTGTATATGATTGAAATATTCTTCGAGACATGATACATGAGAAGGTTTATGTGAATATTAATTGAATAAAATGTGTAATGACATGTTTGGTAGATTACCTTTGAATTGTGTTTTTCTAGTGTGAACTAATTTATTATTGATCTGATTATCTTCTTGGGAATTGATGGAAAGATTTATGGTTATATAAATTATTCTATTGAATTTCTAGACACCTTAAATTTTAGTGGCATTAATATGGATGTAATTGGACCAAATCATATTAACTATTATTTTTCACCTATGCATTGGCACATAGGTTCATTTGTAGATGTTGAGTACCGAGACATTAATATGGGTAAATAATCACATTTATTTTATAGAAAATCATGATGCTTGTGATTTTTTGTTGTATTAAAGATTGGGGGTTTATGGGTAGATATGTATCTATTTCAAGGAGTTCATGAGTTCTCATTCTAAGTCTACTTCTCTGGAACTCAATTGTTTTTTTCTGTTATGGGTTATGATGAACATTTAGTAAGGTGGTATTGTAATAAAATATTCACATGCATCATATTATATTTTTTTCATGGTATGTTTGGTTGGTGGAATTATTTTGGATAATGAAAAATAATCAACCACTTATCATGAATCCAATAACATTTATTTCTAGCCTTTAGCTCCTTCTGGTTGTCTCATAAGGCTGAGTAGCACTTCCGCCTCTACATATGAAAATGAGGCACGGTGGGATGTTATAATACATCTCATGAATAGTTTTATATTCCAAAAACCAATCCATATTCATTATTAACTAATGATTTATTTTTTCCATTTATTTTGGGTACATAATAATCCCTTCTCCTTTGGTCATCTCACCCTTGAGTCTTTTATTACATTCCCATCCAACAATCAATAAACTAAGAGGTATACCTCAACATATGATATTATAACTAGGTATAACCCCCATTCATGTATCTATTAATGATATTATATATTTTATACATAAATAATGCATGAGAATCCTGGTCCTCATTTTAGGTGTAACACACTATCATATCCTCACTTTTATACTTACCAGAAAACATGTTTAACTAGGATGGATGATCATGGGTATGGAACACGTATATTAGTGAAAATATCTATTAACCAATTAGTTCAATATATATTAAATTACAAAGGATAATTTATATTCAATTACGAATGATGTTAATCTACTTAGATCATGTACCTTTTTAAAGACATTAATCATTATGATATTTGGTATTTGGTAAATTGATCTCTAAAGGCATATCATTTATTCTAATCTCTTGAGCTTAACAAGTGTTTAAATTTTCACGGTTCAAAGAACATAAAGGACACCATAAGTGTCTTTATCAGATGAAGATAAATGATATGATGTTTCACATTAACTAGTAATAAAATAAATAAATTCTACATCCATTTATAATGATATATATTGACCCATCTCATTGGATCAATGAATAATAAAAAACATATATCACCACCCTGGAAGGTTATAAATTCCCTATTAAAAATATTATGGGATTTAAACAATTCTTTTATCAACTATTACTAAAAATGGTGTAAAACCTAAAAGGAATATTGATATTCACTTCAATTCATGAAAATAAATAACGACTCTCACTACTAAGGAAAAAAGTATCATTAATTTGATAGAATTCATGATTATGTATTAAATCTAAAATAGAATAATGGACATGAATATACGACAAATTATTTCATGGAATGACCTTTATCAAGTCAATCAATGTTCAGTCCAATTTGACAATGTATTGTTCCATCGACCACTTTCTATCGAAATTTATTTTTACAAATAAAAATATCATGATGGATTAGAGTGGATATGGGAACAATATTTAATACTGGGTTTTTTAAAATAAAATATTCATATCCAAAAAAATGATAAAATATATTTGAAATTTGTATTTTAAATGAATAGAAATATATTTCATTTCAAATTATTGTATGAAAAAAACTTGTTGTTATCTTTAAAATATGACATACTCTTAAATATAAATATATTAAAAAAGTGAAATAAATTTATATTGAGTTGACCCTGTAAAACAATACAAACTGGATTATAAAATCCAACACAAAACAAATGTTTTATACTATCATTAATCATATTTATTCCCATTCATAAAATAATACATCTTCCTTTCATTAATAAATCAAAATGATGGAGCATAAAGAAAATATTCATTTCTCCTTTTAAATATAATTAAAACATAATAATAGAAAATATTTTTTAAACAATATACTAAAATAAAAATAGTGTTTCAACACATTTATATAATTTTTAATAACATTTTAAATTTCACTCTTACAATAAACATCATTTATATAACTATCATTCCATAAATATAAAATAATAATTAATTATATATAACACCTATAAGTCATATCATTGGGAATATAACCCCAAATATATAATTATAAATTTAATCATAAATATGGTTAATATTTAATAATTTATCAATAATGATATAGGTATTTCAGTCAATTTTTTAAAATGGTTTTCATCGATGAAAAAAGTAATTAGTTTCGATGTAGAATTATTGCGTCAATTAAAAATTATTTTGTACAATGAAACAAATATAAAAACCCATTCCCCTAATAGTACTGATGTCTCTTGTTTTACAAAAATGATTCTTATGATATGAAATAGATTTCAATTTCTAACCAAAATCATTATTTTATTGAGATTCCTTGTGAAATATTGTATTGTTTCTTACTCCACAGCTCTCTAAATAGTATTTAATAAATTCTAATGATTCTTTTATAACAATATATTTTGAAAATATCATGATTACTATTTATGGTTTACTATTAGTCATTAACCATAACAATTTATCCATTATTCAAAACATAATATTTTTAATTAAAATAAAATAATAACTTATTTTTTATTATTCGTAAAAAAAATAATATTATATAAATTTAACTATAATATGACCAAAAATATCCAAAATTATTAATTTTTGGGACCATTTTTTATAAATCATTACTCATATATGTAAATAATATGTCTTATTTTCCCTTTATAATTAACTAAAAATTGTTCATGTATTTTTTCCCTCTATGGTTATGTAATAATTTAATTAAAAACATGGACATTGTCTAATATTTTTTATTGAAAGCATCATAGTATATTATTAGGATATGAATTATTTATAATATATATATGAAAAAAATATAATTCCCAAAAATTAGGTTGAACTAGTTTCATTTTTTATTTTATTTAAATAAAATAAATATATAAAAAATTATAATTTTTTAAATTATAGATTAATCTTTTTTGATTAAAAAAATTATATACAATAAAAGACTATAATAAATGTTTATATTTCAACATTTAATATAATTTTTTTATTTTATTACTTATCATGTCTAAATTCCCAAAAAACTAAAATGTCACCAACCACAATAAAAATATATATAACTTTAATAATGTCTCATATTTTAGTATTACTAGAAAATGTGATCTATAAATTAAAAAAGTCAAATTATTGATTTGGTTAATTAACTGTCTATAATTATGAAAAAAAGCAGTTTAATTCATATTATAAAATTGACTGAATATCTCTCTTGATTCATATATAAATGTAAAATATTTTGGAATACAACACCTAAAATTATTTATCAACAACCCATCCCATACAATTCATATTTTAAATGATTTCTATTTTTCCGAATAAAGAGCATATTTTTTATTCGTCATTATCCTCATATATATTTACCTATTTTAATTATTAAATATAATTCGTAGAAGAAATATGTAAACCTCCATACATAGTAATACATGAATAATATCATAGAAATATTATTTTTGTAAAAAATTTAATCAGGGATCCTTTTAAAAACTATATTATCATTTGGTAACAATTTAATTATTTATAGTTTAATTACCCAAAAAAACTACCAAATAATCATATTTTATATAATCCCTCAAAATATAAATTCCAAATCATTCATATATTATTTCACATATAATGTTTTTATTATTTATAATAAATTCATCAAATCGTTTATTATTTTGTAAATAATTTTAAATGGTTAATTAAACCACATTATAGTATATTAATTTCATGAATTGTTTTTCTTTGTTGTAATTAAATTGGGAAATTTAAGGTTTGATTAACTCATAAAATATTTTATTGAAAATGTTCATTAGTTCATCATTAATTAAACACTGAAACCCAAAACAATTATTGACAACATAACCTAGATCCTATATCGGTAAAAATATTAATACAACATAAAACATTCATATTTTATGATCACAATACACTATATATTTTTTATATAATTCAAAGATTGTATTTATTGAATTATTTTCCCAATTAGGAAATTAATATAGCTTATCCCTATATTCAAATAAAAACCACCTGGAAGTCATCACGATTTTTGACAATGCAAAATTTTGGAACCTATAACGTTCTAAAAATAAGGTAAACTAGTCAAATAAACGTAAGAATTAGATATATGTGTCTAATAAATTTAAAAATTCATCATAAATAAATATGAAAACATCAAAAAAAATTAGAAAAAGAAAATATAATTACTAAAATTTAAAAATGCCTCATCCCAATTTCAGACACACTATAAACATGAGACACATTCTAATCCCCCAAAACATTATCCAATATTATTCATAGTCCCTAATATTTTAAATTTAATTATATATTATCATAACATTAAATCTATGTTGGAAATTAAATTTCCATTAATGATCACAATTAGGGATTTATTTTGAAAACTCTTTACACCCACCAAGACAACATAACTACCATAAGAGTAGAATTTTACATTTTTTAGGAGAATATATCCCTGAAATATATATAATTATATTAATTTTTATTTCCCATAAAAAATAGTAAAACCTATCATGAAATAATCAATTGAATGAATAAAATAATAATGAATAATCAATAACTCCCACAACATTTGTGCATTAATAGATACATTCGATATAATATTAAAAAATATTATAGAAGGAAATATATTCCATTAATATAAAGTATAAATAAATAAATTTATAGGAATATATCCATCGCCACCATGATTCATATATTCTCATTGTAATGAATAAAATAATATATATTTCTATATTGAGATAGATAACTGTTTGAATCAATTTAATTAAAAATAAAAAATCATTGAAAATTCATAAATATTTAGAGAAAAACATATAATAATATTCATTGAAACAAAATGATTAAAATAAAATAATAAAAATGAATTAATAAATATAATCTATTAATGTGTAAACACATATATTTGTGTAGGTTTACCTAATAATGACTACAATTTAAAATTTAATTTTTTACAATCGAACTATGTTTTTATAAGATTGTTTTTTACAATCAAAATAAACATGCCCCCAACCTCTTTTTTCAGTATCACTATAAATGGATAATTACCATCCACTTATTAAACCTTCTTATAATGAATAATATATAGACTGTTCCAATATCAATATAATAATAACTCTTTTTCTCGATGATATTTATAACTTATCAATGAATATATTTTTTCCTGTACCACTTATCAAATCTATATATAATTGAAATATGGTTCCCACTTAAAATAATATATATATATATATATAAGGTCAAAATCATTTTCCGTCAGATTAATACTGAATAAAATCAAAAAATTCTATGACCTCTTTATTTTGGTTCATAATCACCCATCAATAAATTATATTATGATAATTATATTTCTTATAAATGAACATAAATGATCTAACCAATTGATAGAAAATCATATTATAGTTATACTTAACTATATTACTAACCAAACTCCATTAATCCATTAATAATAATTAATTAATATAATAAATATTCAAAGAAATAATGGAAAACTCATGTTCAACAAATATACAATTAATTATACTAAATAATAAACCATGATAAATAACCTCACCATAGTGGAATTATTCATCATTCACTTTATAATTGGTCGCAATGTTGTATAACCTATTTTAGAATCCAAACATTAGATAACTGATTTCTTATACTAAAACAACATATCGTTGACATATCTAAATAGTTAATTTATTATAAAAAATAACATTATAAAAAATTAATATCAATTGCATGGAATTATGTCATTATATTTTCAATTAGTTTAAAAGAGTCGTTATATCAACATAGATGTGACTTAGAAATAATAATTTTATATGTAGTTCATTTATTTTTAATGAAATTTTGATATCATTGAAAATATTATAATTTCACTCTGGGATATAATAAATACTGTATAATGAATTAGAGTCAATGAAAAATATATAAAATCTAAATACATAACAATAATAAACATAATCAAATTTTTTAATAAAATAATAAAACAGTGGTAAAAAATTATTATGATCATAAACTCAACTAATGAATTTTATCTTTAAATAATATAATCAACTAATAATATAAACTGAATTTATGTGTTTTCCTAATATTATAGAAACATGTTTAATGTATTCAATGTTATTTTTTTAAAAAAGAATTCAAAAAAATATTTATTTTATCATTTTTTCTAAAAAATAAAAATATAATTTTTTATATTTTTCACATTAGAACTTCGTATATAGTCATATATATACTTTTTATTTTATATAATAGTTTTTTTAATGATATTATAAAAATACTTTTTATATACCTTGATAAATAAATTATATTTAAAGGAATTTGTATATTTTAATATATTTAACTATACACATAACGTCAACTATATGAGAAAAAAATTATAACACTATATTATTCCACAAATGAGATTTTTTCAATCATTGTTAAATATTGGAGAGAATGAATTAAAAATGATATGGGATGATTCTGTGTGTCCATTAATATTTTTAAAATCCATTTATTATTGAAATTTTTTATCTATTAGAATTAAGTAGATATTTTTTTTAATATTTTCCCTTTCTTAAAAAAATATTCATTCCATAAATTATATATCAATTTTCTTTGGGTTTCCTTTTATCTGAGTGATTAATATATGATGTCATAGGATAAGAAAAAATAATATTTTATACATTCTAATCATGTGACTAAATTTTGATTTGATATCTAATTAAACCATTTAAAAAAATCAATTTGTGATGTATATATCTTAGTCAAAATGTAAAAAATTGATTAAAATTACATTATGATAAATAATAATTTCATATTAAAAACTAATAAGTGTGGAATAATGAAAAGTAGGCATATGAATTTTCATCCCCTTAATTTTAATGAATTACAGAATGATTACTCTTAGGAGTGAAGTTATTTTCCCTCATTTTAATATTCATCATCAACAGTAACATTTTATAAAATATATTTCAATATAAGGTAAACATACAGATAAATAGTAAGTATATATTATCATTGAATTGTTAATATTATTAGGATTCAAGTGGAATGATAAATAATATGGTTGAATAATTATTGGAAAACATACTCAATATTCCATGATCCCCTCCTTCCAATGATGACCCTTCTGAGATGAAAATGAAGAATGTGAGGTAATTACACCGAAGTCTCACCATTGGTAGGCCCTGAGATGAAGATGATTACCAAGGGTATACATATCTCATAAAATGAAAGGAAATAAACATTATAAGTCAAAAAAATCTGGAGATAATATAGTTCACCTAAAAAAATCCATGATCTATATATAAAAAGAAATCCAAAAACCATCCCTCATGCATGCATAATGTAGATCTGTTAGAAGTACAGGAGTATAAAGGGAAATACCAAAAGATAAAATAAGTAGAGACACAAAAATAATCCCAATCCCAAACTAGTAAGGTCTATCACGTACTACCAAACCATCATAAAAAACTAAATATAGTTATATATATGTATATAAATAGTGAGTTTCCATGCATGTGTACTCACTAGAAATACCAATGTAACTCGTGAACATATGATGGAAGCATACTAATAAAGACATGAGAAAAAAATAGATACTAGTAGAAACTAACATGTATAATAACAATCCAATCCTTTCCAAGGCATGATCACTGAGTAACACATGTCAGGTAAGGGGTCTTAGTGAAAATTGATGAAAGGGAACCCCATAGAAATTCTCATAGCATAGACTCTATTGAAAATTGGAAAATATCCTCTTGCTCCCACCACATCTAAATCTAAATCATGAGAATTCACCTGCACAAACCTGGTCCAAAAACCACATGTCACCCAAGCCATAAGAATTTATTCCTCAAACCACATCAAATCTTGCTTGCCGACATCTAGTACAAACACCACGTCACATCCATCCCATAGACACCTTCGATAGAAACCATATCACATCCCTCCAAAAAAATCATGGGACAAAATCCAAATAGAATATAAAATACACCTGCAAAATCATAACACATATAATACCCAAGACACCCAGAATTTTCCAACTCATCACATCCATAAGAAATATGGGAAATAATGACTCAATCAGACACCAATTGGACTCACAAACCATAACCATCCCAACAATTATATGGTTTTTACTTATTGGAAGAGTGAGTAGTGAAGACCGGGTGTCCTACTATCCATCATCCTACTATGATATTTGGAAAATCCACCCTCACCTATAGAAATGGTGTTGTTTGTAACATCATTCACAACTAATGATTGTTGTGTATATAAATCACCCAAAAATACAAGTATAAAAATATATGATACCAAACACTCAATTCCAACCAATGGGGTCTCAATCAAACCACAAAACAACTACACTAAAAACTTTTATGCTACTTGTAAATGAAAAAATCCATAAAACGATCCACAAAACATAATTCACATTTCTATAAAATGTTATTTAACCATTTACTTCATGTTAGCCAAACCATACTAGGACATTCTCAGATTCATTAATCAATTATTTATTTATTTTCATCATTACCAGAGTAACTACAATGATCAACAGACAAAAAGATACACTAATATTATTAACACATTTTTCAAAAGGTGAATATCCCTGATAAATGAAGGTCAATTTACATTACAGATGAACCACTCAACTTAATAAACATTTAACACCCATTAATGATATAAGATATATATATATATATATATATCATGATATGTGGTGAATATTTATGACTGGTAGTCATGGATGAATATTGGGTGAATTACCCATACCAATCTCTAACGTACATCTAAAAATTCATCATGTTTAGGTCACATACAAATAAAACCAACCCCATAATCACAACCCCAATCGATAACATATTCTTGTACAACTAGTTTGACCACCCCACTGAACTACAATACTTATAAAATACACAATCAATAAATATATCTTCTTAAGATTCCATTACACCACCCAAGCCATCTTACATCACAAAATCATGCTCACAACCCTTATAAAACGCAATACAGAGAAAAAAACACATGAAATCTCCCCATGTACCAAAGAAAAAACACAACTTTTAGAATTGATAAGGTACAAATTATTTAATTCCACTTATTTAATTAATTTGTTATCACCAAACTATATAATCCTATGGAATCCATTAATAATCCAGATATACGTGATTAAACAATTTCCATTTTTTTATACTAAACAATATTTATCCATAAAAAATTACACAACGAATACTCAGCACATGAAAATCCTCCAACGAACATAATTTTTAGAGGGAAATCTAGCATGTATAATAATAATATCATAGTAAACATCTGGCTAAATATATGCTAAAATGATTCCATGTACCTCTAAATTTCAATGAACCCAATAGTTTTCTTCAATTATCATATCATAATCATGAAACATAAGTGAAAAATTTACATTATCCCAATATGATGCTTAAAATAAGAAAATCAAAATAAATATTATCACAAATGGTTTTCAGTGATCCCCTCACTTGAATGGGACACAGAACATTTATCCGATCACCTCTCATGTGGGATCTTCATCGATCTGGGGATGTTACGACACCACCATATGAACAAAATCCTAATATAATTCCATTTAAATAAATGTGATACCATCTTCAAAGAAATGGAATGATGATACTTGATTGGAAATAGACCAAATCACAAGAAACCATCATGAACTGTGGATGAACACACCTATATAGAATTTGGATTGTTACATGTCGGGGGAGGGAAGATTGGAATCAATCCTTGGTGTAGGAATCCTCCAAAAGATTATTCATGGTTATTTAGTCACTTGATATTAAAGAAGGGACACAATATCCATAAGGATTGAAAACGTGAGAGTATAGAAATAAACTATCAAGGAAATGAATTAGAGAATTGACTGACATGAAATACCCATTCATTCCATAAAATTATTTGCAGAAAACGTTCATATAAAAACCCAAAACATTTCGATTTATTTTATTTTGATGATCCCAAATAATTTCACACCTTGAACTATCTTATGATAATTCAGGAAAATGACTATCAAGTTTTATAATACAAATACCGGATGTGTAACTCCTAAGGCATGTTTTTTGCACCCTCACGTCATTTGAAAACTTCTAAAACAACCTATTAACATCTCCCACAATAAAATAACATGAGAAAAATAGATTGGATGGACATTGACCATTACATTAGTTACCTCTTAAATTATTCCCATCACAGTGAATCAGAAACCATTCTTGAAAGAAAAAAGGGGTCAGAACCATTACACCATGAGATACATCTCAAGGATCTCATCATTCCTAAGATGCAACCATTAACTAAGAACACTAAACCAAATGAACATAACCACACTACACAACCTCACCACCATAACCACAAGCATCCCCTATCTCATAATCACACTAAAATACAATCACCACTCAACAATCTCATCCTATTCACATATTAAGCAATTAAATGCTACAACTATCAAACTAAACTATCATGAATTCACGAATAATGTAATTGAGTCCCCCTGATAATATAATATTAACTTTGTGTGGCAGTGACTCAACCACAAGGCATTCATCACATCACAGTTAAATTGTTTCGATTTGGAAAATGATCTTCTCATAATTATATGTCCTAAATTTATCACATACCACACCACCCAAACATCAATCCAATGGAAAATAACACTTCTTGTAAAGAATGATCAAACATTACATTTAAAAAAAATAAAAATCAGGTAACAACTCAAAACATATTATGGTACAGGGAGTGAGTTTGGGTTTCTCGCTCCCAACTACTCTCCTCCTGACCACCATGACTCCACAATACAAAAAACCAAGAATGGTGCACCCATGAAGCACTTTATCTCGATGATCCTAGATCTCTACTAGAAACATCGTGAACATTATGTTATCTTCAATATACAACAGTCACCAATCAATTACATATTTGTAAATATGAAAATACTGACGATAATGAGAGAAGTGGAAGACATCATTGATTATCTCTAATAGTGGAGGAAACACCAAATGGTATTCCACCACTTGAACATGTCCGATCACCTCAAAGGGTCCATAAAACATTGGATAAATCATACTCCCTCTTACAAAACACATTTTATCCCATAGAGATGATATCTTCAAGAACACATGGTCCCCAACCTCAAACACCAATGACCTCATCCTGTGATCATCATATGATTATGACAATCAAGTTCTTTTTTAATCTTCTCATGGCCAAGATGAACATTTTCTATCATGCTTTGCACTACCTTTGGTCAATGAATAATTTTATCCCCAACATCCATCTATAACAATGGTGAATGAAATGGGATTTCATACAAATATTGAAATGGATCAATACAAATGGAAGAGTGAAAACTATTATTATAAGAAAACTAAATCAAGGTAATTTATCATAACCATGATCCACCAAATTATTAGTTGTATGCGTGGAACATATCCTCAATTGTTTGGATAGTCTTATTTGTCATCCCATCTATCTTGGGGTGGACATTAGTGACGAGGTGTAATCAGGATTCAAAGGAAAAATTCAATCCCCTTGAAATGATTGAGGTATGATGTCTGTTCTAATCCAATATAATGGATCTTATAATTACATGTAGGTTCACCACCTCATCCACACACATTTTTTACATGGAATACACAATTCCCAACTTAATCATCACTATGAAAAGAGATTATATCATAATCAAATACACTTCTACATAGATAAAATAGAATCCCCCTCAGTTTAGGGTATAAATATGAAAATATCCATTATGATATAATTTCAAATCTACTCATGAACATCTGAGGGATGAAATAAGATGCCAGGAACATGTTTCTCATTCGTTACCTACATAAAGACCAAGAATAATTCCACAAAATATAATACAACCCACTTCATCCCTGTCCACATAAACTAAATCTTCTGACCATGAGTCTTTATAGAAATAATCAGGAGTACATATAAATTAAATCTATGAAACCCATAATGAAACCCCTTGTACATTTCCATTGGAACAAAAACACCCACTGAACAACATCCAATCCCGAACATCATCATACCATCCATACAAAGAATCACCCTGGAAAACATAATCATGAAACACCTATATCAGTGAGTCCTACCATTGAGACTCTTCCACCTACCACATCATATAATACTTACACATTCTTCTTGAATAAACAACCCATCCTCTTTCGAATCATATATACAAGTGTAATGATACCAACTCCTCCATCATTCTCCATGAATATTATGATTTCTATTCCACCTATTTCTATAACATCATAATTAGATCATTTTACAAACCATTGCAATTATATAATGTCTATGGGATCTCAAATTATTGTCTGGAAGAAACTATGTCCACCAACACTGTTGCATATTCATATTTAACTGGAAAAATATGTAACTCAAAATCATATGATCCACGAAGATCCCAAAGATCCCATTAATGAGTTATAACCTCCATAACATCAATTAAAACATGATTGAAAATAGCTTCATATAATGGGTGTCATAATTATTCTTGTGGAGATTTATCTCCCTGAACACTTAAGAGAACTCTTATCACTACTAAATCAAGATTCATTCCAAGAACAAATGTTAGGAATCACAGAACACCCAAAACATCCCCCATTCCTGAGGAAAATATATCACTATATCACTAACCAAAATAACATTCAGGAAGTAGATCAATACCTCACAATGCTCACTCTACAAAAAATCTTTTTCCTTAAGATTTAATGTCATCAATGGTATAACTACTCAAGATATCTCAGGTATAATCCTCAGATAGTAGCCTACAAGACCTAGTAAATTGTGATCCTCTTAGATTTTCATTGGTTCTACCCACGAAAAAACATCTTCAAAATTCAATGGGTCTACTATTAAACCCTAACGGGAATCCACATGCATGAGAAAATACACCTCTCATGTCAATATCTTACTCTTCAGAATCATTCCATAGATTTAGTGGCGGTGAAAACCCTACAAGGTAGTTTTGATAAGATTAGGGTGCTC
This sequence comes from Viscum album, assembly GCA_963277665.1. Taxonomy (NCBI): domain Eukaryota; kingdom Viridiplantae; phylum Streptophyta; class Magnoliopsida; order Santalales; family Viscaceae; genus Viscum; species Viscum album. Next base: position 1,613,452,555 of record OY728137.1, on the reverse strand, counting down.
ATCCTCTAACATTGAGTATATTTATATATTATTGATTAGAATAAAGAAATTTATTTCCATGAAATCATGGTATAGAGATTTCATGGGAGACATGAACACTACTGATGCACATATAACACCAAACAACATGGCTGGAAACATGATGTCCATATACCTTCACCTAAATGCAGTCTTTAGGATATCACTCTCCTTATCCATGAACTAGTTATATAAAAACTGATAATAGATAACGGAAAACCAACTCTCTCCTCTTAGATAGTATAATATATTTTCTATCCTTGGAAGATGGAAACTGTTCTTGTATGTTACTTAATTGAACCTCTGATAGTGTATACACATCCTCAGACTATTATCCTCCTTCATAAAAAGCAACACTGATGCACCCCACGGGGACACACTAATCCAAATGAAACATTTATGTATTTGATCCTATATATGAAACCTCCTATTGCCCATAAAATAAGGTTCTATCTGATAAGGGACCATCAAAATAAAATGAGCAACATGATCCATGTGTATCCCAAAATCAACATCACATTTTGAGGATAATGTCAAAATATCTTCAGGGAAAACATTCATGATGTCCCCAATGACCGCGGGAGAATATACCATCTCATCCTTAGCTGATTCCACTAGCAACTAAGCCATCATGGAATGCATTTTCTCTTCATGTCATCTATCATCCATATAACTCAACACTCTAATGAAAACTATCACCTTGGAAATGCACACATGAAAACATGAATCATTTATGAAAATAATCAATAATGGAATTCATGGAATAAATCCATTTGATTCTAAATATTACATAATATGTTTTCACCTATATCATGAAATTTTCCCATGGTACTGATGTGATCTTATTATCATACTACCCCCCCCCCCCCCCGACACACATCAAATAAGATTTTCTAGCCTCTGGCTGGCATACTCGACAACATGGGCATAGGAAGCATCTCTACATCTGGTAACATAAAACAAGATAGAGTGGGTAAAAAAATATAGTCAGAAGAACCTGAATCAATAATTCGAAATATATCGTACTGAACAAACAAACCATACCAATGATGATCTTTGGCCCTACTAAAACAACCCCCTCTGCTGCGTGTAATTGATCACACCTAGTACATCTGCCTCTCTACTGATGAGAACCTACATAACCACATCCATGTCTAGGTTCCTAAAAATGGGGAATATCTTGAGGTCATCATCTATCTGCACCATATCTGTATGGAAGAGAAAAATCATGTTTTCCCTACAACTAAAATTGTCTCACCAGCAATAGATATTAAGGCTGTAATTGTACCCATCCTCCTCCACCAAAATGATATTTATCAGCTACTAGAAATAGGATCTAAATATATTTGAGAACCCAAAAAAAGGTACCTTTCCCCTAATCTCATAGGACGGGAACATGGAATAAATGGTTAAAAGGGGACTATTAAGGTCAAATCCCACCCTGTCAAACACTTGATGGTATAGATGCCTAAAACATGTTGATGGTAACCCTTACTATCAAACAACTTTGGTGGATCCCCTATCATGGATGACCCCCAACTGAGTGCATCCTATAGATCACCAATTCCTTCTTATGAGCCTCCGAGTAAATTATAAATGTAAAACATTAACTGTGTACTAGTTTGATTAATAGACCACCTCCATAAGTAGTCTCATAGAATTCTCCTCATCTAGAAATAGATCAGGGAAAAAAAGTAGGTACATGTACATAATCCAAAACTCATGCACGGAATGAATCCCTTACTAATGGGAGACTAGATCATGCCTCTTCTCAGCCTTCATCGACAATAAAAACAACTCTTCTCGAAATTTCATATCAATGAAGACCCAAAAATGTCTTCTTACATCCACTAATGCATATAATTAATCCACCACTATTTTTTAACTCCTTGGATTTTTTTAATAGCTTAATGAACTCAGTACTCTATCGGGGCCCAGATAAAACTAAAGGTGAACTCATGCTCTTCGAGTTATATTTCTATATCCATATACGAATCACATTCTTATTATATTCCCAAATCTATAACACTTCCATTTTATCATAATCATCTCAATGATAATCATTCCATACAGTAATCTCATAAATGGAATATTTTATCTCTTGAAATATGATAGTTCAATACATTCACACTTTATCTTCTCTGGTTTCATATACCTAATATCACATATTTTTATAGGATATTAAAATAAAATGATTTATCAATCATAATATTGTATTTCATAATCAAATAATCTTAAGAGTTCATTTCATCCATAAATGATTGTGAAATAAAAATTAGGATGTTTCTGCTACTATATTCAATATTGTTTCTATTATATATTTAAATGAAATATTGATTATTGAAAATGGAACACTATATATTGAATAAACCTATAATTTATTACAAATTACATATAAAATCATCAATGAAAGAAGATTTTGAAACTTTTATGACTCATTTTATTTAGAACACCACACCATTATGTTGTTCAATGAGTAGTTAGTATAAAAAAATTCCTGACAATCTATGTCGATCAATGGTTTCAGGAATAATGTATCCACACAACTAATATAATGGGAGACTCATATTACATTTAAACCTATGGATTATATACATAATTCATTATAATTTTGATATTTTCAAATGTCTCATAATTTTGATTTATCAGATACACAGAAACGGTACTACATAACATCATCAAAAAGTCATATAAAGTAAATATAATAGTAAATTTCAATTATTCTCATTGTTATAAATAAATATATATGTTTAAGAATCAATAAACCATTATCACATTTCAATTTTATCTCAACTAATTCATTTCCATTTTTTCCATTTATAAAATATTAATATATTTTATATGATATATTATTTAAGGATTCTGATAATCTATCTCTATGCAGATGTTGAATGCATTCAAGGATTGTATTTACAAGAAGATAATTATTATAGTAGATTGGATTTATGTCAAACAAGGACTTATAAATTATAATGTTTTAAAATGGATTGCATAAATCATAAATATATATAACATTTATTATATTTTTAATTCTTAACATAATTAATTTATTATATATAATAACTATTGATAATTATAATGATTAAGAATCTAATCATGTTAAAAAAAGATGTTGGAGTTAAATGTAATTTAATGGATGAAACATTTTAAGTGTATTCTAAAACATGGGCTATATGACATTGGAATACATTATCACAAGTATTATATTTTAATAAAAAACACATAATTCATTACTGACATAGATTTCAACTTCATCCTTTATCAATTCTCTTTTGACATGGAGACTATATTTGACTACAAAAATGTGTCGAACCCACCATGTACATGAAACTAGTGGGTTAGAATTATATAAATTGGATTCTAAAAAACTCACATTACAATAAAAATAATTATTATACATAATAAATCATTGAAACCCCATATAAAAATTATTATATATATTATAATCATACCTATAAGATATCTCAATATGATATCAATTTATAATTACTTAATGTATATTTTAGAAATATCCATTGGTGTGTATGATATGTTATATCATTTATTTAGTTAATTTTAATGAAATTATCACAATAAAATTTATTCCCTCATAATTCATTTAATTTTCATGGGTTAAAATCCACATTCTACAATGTAATACATCTTTAATGATTTTTTCATCACTACGGTGATATTAAATTTCACTGTCACACCATTCAAATTTTTTTTGACTCTTGGGTAGTTGAGTGAAAAATAAATTCTCATACCTTTCATATGGATAATATTTACATTATTTATTTGGTAACATAATCCTATTATAGTATCATCGATAATGTTACATAAATAAAAATTCCAAAATTGAGGTAATAATTGATAATAAAAGACCCACCGCTATGAAATGAAAAACCCAATGATGCTCCATTCTCACCAATTACTCAATTACCTTACACTATATAATATTTCGGAATGAAACCCATTCATTATATACATGTTAGATGATAAATTTAATGAAAAGTGGTACATTTGATGGAATAATACACATATTATTTAAAAGTAATTTTCATTCAAAGAATATTTATTTTATTGTAAATGACATCAATATTATATTAATTACTATTAGATATCAAGAGAAATTATCTATGCACGTTTTTACTTTATATTTATCCATGAATTTAATGTTTATATAGATTTCTTGCCCAAATAATAATGTTAGATTTTTTACTAAATTGTAATGTGTAATTATTTAATAAATGTAATGTATCTATTTATAAATCAAAAATATAATTGATAGAAGGTTTATACATACATTAATGATTTATAAAAATAATGTACATAAATATTTAATAGTGTCGGATGGATCTATATGAGACTTTAAATGTCCATAAAAGTGAGCCCATATAAATAGATATATAACCATATTAACCATTCTTGGAAAATAATATTTATCTAAAAATGTATATAGCCTAACATGAAGTCCCTCTCCCCATGCAGGTGTTAATGAATATTTCTTTGAGTCTGATATTTTTTTTAAAAATCATACCAAATATTTCGTATATTATAATCAAAAAAGAAAATTTAAAATCAAAAAAATATATTATTATCATTTATCTATAAAAATAATATAATATTGATTAGGGTTAACCTACCACTATAAATCATATATATAGTATATGTTTCTAAAAAAATTTCATATTCATTATGCATTACAGACATCATAAGGATTGACCTCATATACATTTACATAAACACATAATCTATAGGTAAATAATGGACTAACCCTACATTAAAAAACATACCTAGAAGTAGACAACAAATTACCTTTAGGCAGAACAATAAAACTAAGTAATGACATTATGGGGAATGGTGAAATATCCTATTAAATAGGAATGGAATGATTTTTCCACTCTCATTGGGAAATAAAATAGTAATAGGTTTCTATTGAAGTTATAACCATTAATATTATTACAAAAAAAACATTATACATCACCACACCACACACTACAACATGGTTTTGGTGACCTGATAATTTTTAGTCACAATGGTTATATTATGGGGACTCCTTCATTGTATAGATGGTTATTTATTTCAAAAAAATAATTTATCACATTTAATCCATGATTAGACATTAAATTAATCAATTTATTTGTTTTCATAATCATTATATGACCCTTGGTATTTGAATAACACCATAATATATATGTATTTATCTCTAATGAGTCAAAATGAAAAAATATATAAAAATATATCATGGAAAGACAAACTGTTGTTTCGTAAATAAAAACATAATCTATTTTACTCTTATTTGTTATAATATTGATATTTAGTTTGGGGATTTTAAGACATGTTCCACCTACAATAAATGGGAAGACACCATATAGTTGATTCAAGAAATATTTTCAGGTCCATCAAATATTTAAGGGGTACTACGAAATTTTCTATATGAAAATTATCTTTTTTGAAAAATGGGTGTATCATTTATGGAATACTATTATCTCATAATACCATCCTTATATGTTTATATCCTCATATATATCCATTATTTATACAATTCCTTAAAATAAGAAAACAATCAATAGGTTACTGATTGAATTCCATCACAATTTATCTGAACACCTTATTATTGTCTTTTCATTTGAAAATTCATTAACTGTGGCATGGGTAAAATTAATCAAATATATTTTTAATAACATATGTAATTCATTGGGGCGTGGAATGAAACATGCATCAAATGAAAAAAAATCAATTAAGTAAAAAAGATTTCAATTTAAACCAAAAAAAAAGTGACACTACCTCTTTTAGTGTAGATCTTCTAATATTTTATGGTTTAAATAATGATAATTGATTAAAATATATAACGACCCATACTTTACATACATTGTTAATACTACAAAATTTATGCATACTTATTAAAACATATAACAAAACCATGGAAGGACTGTATAGTTATAGAGTCTTTAGAAACTGGGAAACATAAACAACTTGTTCATAAAGCATCTATTTTGCCTCCCATTTATTTCATCATATCTGGAGTCTCTTCTTGGCATATCCTAATTAATAACCTTCTTCCTGACATGGGGAAATAAAACATAAAAAAGGGTGAGCTCAAATGCTCATTAAGGGTAAACAAAATAAATATCAATCACATCATAAGAACATAACTTTTGGAAATATTAACCTGCAAAAGAAATCATAATTTCATAACATGGGATAAATCATATTAGTGAAATGTAATCCCAATAATCATAACATAAAACATGAAACTTTGTGTCATACACACATAATCATAGATAATCATTTCTTATTAGTCAAAACTCATTGCGAAGATTATCTTAGTGGACAATGTCCATTTCTGAACCGAGTTCACTCCTCGTTTCAGTCTTGTTTCACTGAACCGGTTTAACCTGCCATTCCAGTCATGTCTATTTCATGAGATATAGAATAATTAACCAATTCATTGGAGGGAGATATAGGTCTCACCCATCTCATAATGATACCATTATTTTGTGTGCCACAAAAACATAAACCATACATCATAGCATAACCCATGTAATAAAAATGGGAATCTTAAACATCATGACAACATAAAACAATTTATATAAGATAAAGGAATTCATAAAAATATTTCCATCACAACATAATCAAATCCATGTAATAATAGGGATATAAACAGAACCCTATATTATCTTATATGGAAAATAATTTTGATAAAACTCTTGAACTCCATTCTTGAGGAAAATATCCTTTCTACTTCAAAAACACTTTTCCGCTCTCAACATGTCATAAAATTCTAAACTAAAAGAGGTTGATTAAAAATAAACGTGAGAACTTTTAAAGTAAGATTCTTGGAAATAATGTTTTAAAAATCTATTCATGTCGTATAAGTTAAAAAAACATTCTTCTCGTACTTTTGTCGGAAATGTCAAAAAGTACCTCGTACGAAAAACGACAAAAGATTCCGTTCATATCTTTTACTAAAAACTCACCGAAGGGTAAAATTGGATTTAAACAATTATAGGTGGATGGAAATAATATTACATATTGAGGAAACATGGATGTGGATGATAAAATACACACTAGTAACTTTCAAAGTATAAACAATCTCAGATAAAAATGAGATTGTGATATTTCCCTTAACATAGGTCCGATTTGCTTCGTAAGTGTCTGAAACTCTTGTATAATGATTTAAATAATGTTATTAACTTATTATATAATTATAATTATTGTTATGATAACATATATGGTCATATTATTATCTTCTTAGTAGTAATATTTCATTGCTACTTGTTATTCGGGTGTTTATAACTTTTTGTTCTTATGCATTTTTTGTCGAATAAATTCTTATTCTTCTCTTTAGATTATAGATACATCATTTCCAAAATTGTATTAATGTACTATATATCATATTTATTCATTCAATTAATTTATATAATCATTATGCAATGATGATCATGTAGAACGAATCGCATCACATCGTGGAGACGATATTCCGTACGTACGCACGAGCGATGATATCGTTCCCATGATCGTGGAATTGTATTGGAGTGTATGTATGCTATTTCAGAATCAATATCACCTCACAATAATCATATATAGTAATTATTTACACCATTATACCCATCCATGTAAGGTGGTGTGGGAAGATAGTTTACACCACGGCGTGGAGACGATATTCTGTATATACACACGCGCGGTGATTTCATTTTCCGTAGGATGGATAAATGGTGAAATAGGGTTGTTTCATACTTATAATAACATATCATTATATGAATGATACAGATGTTATTATTTCATAATGAAACATCTAAAGAAGAAGAAGTTGATGAAGAAAGAATTTAGAAAGGATCGGTAATGGATATTACCACATTTTTTGACGCGCCTATTCATAACCTCCACTTAGGGCACTAGGGTTGGTCTTTGAAGAAGACCAGAACCTCTAGGATGATTCTAGGCAAGTGGGGAAGTGAAATGGGTAGGGTTTGGCAGAGCTTGAAGGCTCAAATTGGTGTGAGGAGGAGAGGGAGGAGGTGCCCTTTTATATGGGAGGAGAGGGGCACCTTAGGAAATATAAGAAATATTAGTTTATATTAAATCCCAACCCCACATAAAAACTTTCAAAATGACTAATATCTGAAGATTAGATGATATAGGGTTGTTATCTCATTGACCAATAGAATTTAGACATGTGATTAATTTATTTTAAACATTATCAACTTGATTTATCCATATTTATCAATTTAATTTTATTTGTGGTAATAATATTCTAAATTTTAAATTGTTATATATAATTACATATGTGTTGTGAATTTTCCATAATTTGACACTTTATGACATTTTCGACCATCTAAATTTTATTTTATAATTTTTAAATATTTTTGTTATTTTAAACAATTTTATAATATGTTATTTTTATAAAATTATAATAGTGTCGATTTTGACAATATTCATTTATTTGAATTTAAATAAAATATATACAGAAGATATGTTCGAACTAAAAGCTTTAATAGATCCATAAAATGTCTTATGTATCTATAAAATTAAAGGATCACATTAAATAGTTCATATAATATTTAGTTTATTATTTTTAAAACCATTTATTTGATATTTTAATTAATAAAATAATTTCAACATCACTATTGTGTCATAATTAATGATAATTATTTAATCCCTACAAATCCTAAATAAATTTCTATGATGTAGATAATTGTATTATATTTTTGGATACTATTCATGTTTGATGTTTCATGAAGTTTAGCACTATATTAAAATTATTATATTTATAAGATTTATGAAAGTGACAAGTAGTCACATTCGTTGGTTTTAATAATAATTAAATTATTTTCATGGAAAAAAGTCCATGAAATGAATCTAATCCAACCCTTAGGTGATATGGGTCTACTTTTAGTCATCCAATAAGATTTTGGCAGGTGTTAGGATAATTTTATAATCTTATATTTACCCTTAATTACCTGATTTACCTTTAACTATGTTAAAAAAATTTACCGTAGTTACTATTCATAATGCCCAAATTTAAAAAGTAGCCTATTAACATAATTTGGACCCACTGATTACAAATATGGAATCCATTTTTCAAAATCCAAAACACATAAGTCACAGTAATAAATTTAAAATAAATCCCTTTGTTAAGAAAATAGGTTTTAGAAGTTAAAACATTGCCAAAGATTGAAATGTTTTTACCTGTGAATTCAATGTGAAATTAATGGTAATGAAATACATTATATTAAATCATAAAAATATATTCTATATATAATTTAAAACCATTAAGTATTGTAATTTAACCATATAAATTATCTAAATGAAAAAATATGTTTTTAATTAAAAATTAGCGTATTTTTACTATTCATCAAAATATGAATGTTATCAGAAAAATATCAAAAATATATCCAAAGTATAATTTTATATCTTGATTCAAAACAAGAATTTTATTTTGTCAAATTGAACTTATAAACGTGTCAAAAACTGGATTTAATTTTGGTGCGCCATCAAAAGGGGGCAAAACTGCCTTTTTTGATAAATACTTATTTCACCCAAAAAAATTTATTTTGCTCTCATACCATGTTCTAGAAAATCTGTATGATGAATAATAATGTTGTAAAATTTAAAATTCAGTATATACTATTCATAATGGCTAGTTTATAGTATTATAATAATATATCGTTGTTTAGTGGAACTCGATATTGCGTACTACACATGCTATCGAGGAAGGTCGCGATTGCATGTAGAGAAAGATTCCTTTGATGATTTATACAACATAAAAACCAAATATTTCTCATAAATGTATCGAGTGTTACATTCTACCCCCCTTAAAATGAATTTCTCCATTGAAATTCGTCACTTTGTAACAAAAAGATGAGGATACCACTCCCTCATCATATCCTCAAGCTCCCATGTAGCTTCTTCTAATTGGTGGTTCCTCCATAAAACATTCACCAAACGAGTGGTCTTGTTTCGTAAGAATTTTTCACTACGATCCAGAATCTCTATCAGTTTTTCTTCATAAGAAAGATCTTGCTCCAGCGGTACAACTTCTGAGCTGAGTACATGTGAAGGATTAGGTATGTACTTTCTCAGGAGAGATAAATGGAACACATCGTGAACTTGAGAGAGATTCGGTGGAAGCACCAATCAGTAACCTACCTTCCCAACACGATCCAGTATTTCTAAATGATCGATATATCTAGGGCTCAACATCCCCTTCTTTCCAAATATCATGACCCTCTTCCAGGGAGATATTCGTAAGAAGACATTATCACCCACTTCAAACTCTAGGTATTTTCTTCGGTTGTCGGAATAACTTTTCTGTCGACACTGTGCTACTCATATGTGTTGTTGAATAGATCGGACCTTTTTTGCCATCTCATGAACAATTCAGGTCCTAAATGATTTCTTTCCCCAACTTCATCTCATCATGTTGGAGTCCTGCATTTCTTTCCATAGAGAGCTTCATAATGAGCCATCTGAATACTAGAGTGAAATCTATTATTATAAGAAAATTACACCAAAGGTAGGTGTTGATCCCAACCACCTTTGTAATACATAGAGCAACCTCTCAACATATCTTTTAGAGTTTGAATTGTTCTCTTAGACTGACTGTCTGTCTGAGGATGATAAGCAGTGCTGAAACTCAACTATGTATCCAGAGTATACTGAAGACTTCACCAGAACATTGAGGTAAACCTCGGATCCCGATCAGATATAATAGAAAGTGGTACACCATGAAATCATACCACTTCCTTTACATATATCATGTCCAGCTGATCTAGAGTGAAATACTCTCTAATAGCGATGAAGTGTGCCGAATTTGCAAGATGATCAACTATGACCCATATAGCATTATTGCCTTTGGATTTTTTAGGAAGTCAGGGGACAAAGTCCATAGTGATGTTTTCCCATTTCCATTCTGGTATGGGTAATGGTTATAACATCCCCTTAGACTTCTGTCTCTCAGCTTTAACTTGTTGAAAAACCAAGCATCGAGAGACATATTCAGCAACATCTCTTTTCATGCCATCCCACCAGAAGTACTCTTTCAGGTCCCTATACATCTTCGTGCTTCCATGATGAATAGAGAATGAAGAACTATGAGCCTCATCCAGCAGTTCCTTCTTTAATTCGGGGAGGGGAGGAAGACAGACCCAATTCCTGAACTTTATTATCCCATCACAATAAAGGTTGAATTCAGGAACATTTCTCACCATGTTTTGTAACTCTACATCTTCTTTCTGTGCCTCTTTATTCTTCACATGTATAGATGGTTGAACATTCATTTGAGAAAGATACCATTTTCTCCATACCATTATAATTCCAAGATCCATCCTTTGTAAATCCATAAATATTGGATCTTTTTTATCCTCATCATGGATAAGATAGCATGCTCTTGTCGACTTAATGCATCTTCCGCCTTGTTTGCTTTCCCAGGATGGTAATAGATTGAGAAGTCGTAATCCTTAATCAGCTCCAACCATCTTCTTTGGCACATATTCAGCTCCTTTTGTGTGAAAATATAATTTAAACTTTTATGATCAGTATAAATATCACACCTTTCACCATAAAGGTAATGCCTCCAAATCATTAATTCAAAGATTACAGCAGCTAACTCCAAATCAGGAGTTGGGTAATTTTGCTCATGGATTTTCAATTGTCATGAGGCATAAGCTTTCACCATATCATTTTGCATAAGAACACACCCCAAGCCCTTCTTGGATGCATCACTATAGATCACAAAACATTCTCTACTACAAGGTAGTGTGGGCACAGGTGCAATGGATAACCTTCTTTTCAACTCCTTGAAATTCTATTCACATTCATCCGTCCATACAAACTTAACTCCTTTCCGAGTCAACTTGGTTAGTGGATTAGATAATCGTGAAAATAATTCACAAAACTTCTATAATATCCAGCCAAACCAAGAATACTTTGGATCTCAGTTACTATTGGTGGTCTCGACCATCTTTCGATAACCTCTGTTTTTGCTGGATCCACAGATATCGCCTCTTTTGAGATTATGTGAACCAAAAATGAAACTCTTTGAAGCCAAAATTCACACATGGTAAATTTGGCACAAAGATTATCCTTTCTCAGGTTATTAAATATAATTCTCAAGTGATCTTCATGTTCTTCCCTACTCTTTGAATATACAATAATATCATCTATAAAGACTACCACAAACTGATCAAGATAGTCTCTAAAGACTCTATTCATCAGATCAATGAAGATAGCAGGGGCATTAGTAAGACCAAATGACATCACTATAAATTCATAGTTTCCATATCATATACCGAAAGCCGTATTTGGTATATCCTCCCTTTTGACCCTTAATTGGTGATACCCTGAACAAAGATCAATCTTGGAAAAGTATTGAGCTCTGCGTAGTTGGTCAAATAAGTCATCAATGCGCGGGAGAGGATATTTTTTCTTGATAGTGATCTTGTTAAGTTCTCTATTATCAATGCAGAGTCTCATTGATCCATCTTTATTCTTAACAAAAAGAACAGGTGCTCCCCAAGGTGACGCACTAGGGCCTATGAATCCATTATCAATATTCTCTTGGAGTTTCTTTTTCAATTCCTGCAACTCAATTGGGGCCATTCTATAAGGTGTCTTTGAAATAGGCAAAGCACCCGGTACGAGTTCTATTGAAAACTCAACTTCACGATTTTGTGGAAGACTCGACAATTCCTTCGGAAAGACATCATCAAACACCCCTAAAATGGGAATATTATTAATAGTGAGTTTCTCACCAACCATTTGAGATAATTAACCTTCATTTAATAGAATCAAGACCCATAAGATAGAAAAAATTTCCACTGGATGGTTATGTTAATCCTTGCATTGATAGACGATCATAGATTGTTCTGGAATATGATATGTGACTTCCCTTCTTCGGAAATTGATATGAGCTCCATATAAAGAAATCCAATCCATGACAAGAATCACATCAAATTCCACTATAGGATGGATCACAAGATTTTCAGGAAGCATATTCCCATAAACTTCAATCGGAGAATAATTATAAACATTTGATGTGACTGTTGTTCCATTAGGGGTTGTCACAGCTAACTAAACATCTAATTGTTGAGGTAATATGGTGATATCCTTAGAAAATTATTCATAAATAAAGGAGTGGGTGGATCATGAATCAAATAAAACAATTTGTACATTAGAGTGGATGGTAAGTGTACCTTTCACCACATCGTTATCATACTATACATCGCTGATAGAAATTGCATGTGACTTTCCTTCGTCTTTAGCCTTAAGAGTTTGTTGAAATTGACCATCATCATCAACCCTTGGATTTGGGCATTGATTTGCATAATTCCCCACCTCCTTTCACTTGAAACATTGAATTGTAGTAGGTTCATTCTGTGTATCCCTTCCATTGTTTGCATCATTAGACATCTTCTTCCCATAATAGTGGCATTCAAATGCCCGATGACCTTTCTTTCCACATTTGAAACATTTACTTGTCCCTTTCATTCAACTCCCTCCATGTTTCTTTCCACACTTTGAGCATAATGTAAAGATCATATTCTTTTCAGTGTTCTCTTTAGATTTTCCTTTGAATTCCATTTTCCTCTTCTTATCAAACCCATATGACTGATGGGTTACTCCAATCTCCATCTCGAATTTGAGAGCACATCGAACAATTTCCTCATAGCTATTAATGTTCCTTATGGCTAACACCCTTCAAAGACTTAGTTTTAAGCCACTAAAGAATCGATCGATCTTACTCGCAGGTTGGATAATAATACCATAAGAATACCTTGCAAGTCTTGTAAAATTTTCTTCGTAGGTACCAACAGATTCACCATTCTTTTGCTTCAGTTGAAGAAATTTTTTCTCCATCTTTGTTAGAATAATATGAGGGAAATACTTATTGAAAAATAAGTTCTTGAACTCGTCCCATTCCATGGACTCAATTTCATCTCTTTGCCTCATAATCTTGATAAGATTTCACCTTTGATCAGTATCACCTTCCAAATGATACACTGCTAAGATGACTTTATCATGTTCAGAACATTGAAGAACTGAAAATATCTTTTCAGTAGTACTAATCCATTGTTAAGAAACTAATGGATCAGTAGACCCGCTGAATGAAGGTGGACGCTGCCTCATGAAGGATTCAACAGAATGTTGCTCCTTCCTTTGCTCGTTTGGAAGTCCTATATGATTCATAGCTTGTGAAAGTCGTGTGACCATGGCTACCAGATTTTATATTCCAGGTCCCATAATGTTTGGTTGCTCAGCGGGACAATAATTGTATTGCACATCGCATTCCTCATTAACACAGTTCCTTCGGGTTCCAGCCATTGACTAAAATAAAGAAGAATAGTGTGAGAAACACTAATTATAATAGGAAAACCACATAATAAAGAATAAAATTTCACACTCAATGCCTTATCATAGGTTGTTCATGGACATTTCTAAAACACTAAGATTGTTTTCTATGCTTAGACTTATCTTTAGGATTCTTACCAAGGCTTTCACATCCTAGTTTCCAAAGGTTGACTATACCTTTCCTCTGATACCAACTATAATGACCCATACTTTACATACATTGTTAATACTTCAAAATTGATGCATACTTATTACAACATATAACAAAACCATGGAAGGACCGTATAGGTATAGAGTCTTTAGAAATTGAGAAACATAAACAACTGGTTCATAAATCATCTACTTTTCCACCCATTTATTTCATCATATCTAGAGTCCCTTTTTGGCATATCATACATAATAAACTTCTTCCTGACCTGGGGAAACAAAACATAAAAAAGGGTGATCTCAAATGCTCAGTAATGGTAAACAAAAGAAATATCAATCACTTCATAAGAACATAACTTTTCGAAATCTTAACCTGCAAAAGAAATCATAATTTCATAACATGGGCTAAATCATAGTAGTGAAATGTAATCCCAATAACAATAACTTTTAACATGAAACTTTCTGGCATACACACATAATCATATAGAATCATTTCTTATCAGTCATGACTCTTTGCCAAGACTATCTTAGTGGACAATGTCCATTCTTGAACCGAGTTCACTCCTTGTTTCAGTCCTGTTTCACTGAACCGGTTTAACCTACCGTTCTAGCCATGTCTATCTCATGAGATATAAAATCATTACCCAATGCATTGGAGGGTGATATAGGTCCCACCCATCTCATAATGATACCATTCTTATGTGTGCCACAAAATCATAAACCATACATCATAGCTTAACCCATGTAACAAAAATGGGAATCTTAAACATCGTGATATCATAAAACAATTCATATAAGATAAAGGAATTCATAAAAATATTTCCATCACAACATAATAAAATAAATTTAATGATAGGGATAGAAATATAACCCAATATTATCTTATATGGAAAATAATTTTGATAAAACTCTTGAACTCCATTCTTTAGGAAAATATCCTTTCTACTTCAAAAACACTTTTCCTTTCTTAACATGTCATAAAATTATAAACTAAAAGAAGTTGATTAAAAATAAAAATGAAAACTTTTAAAGGAATCTTCTTCGAAATAATTTTTTGAAAATCCATTAATGTCATATAATTTAAAAAAAACATTCTTCTCATACTTTTGTCGGAAAAGTCAAAAAGTACCTCGTATGAAAAATGACAAAAGATTCCTTTCATATCTTTTACTAAAAACTCACTGAAGGGTAAAATTGGATTTAAAAAATTGTAGGTGGATTGAAATAATATTACATATTTAGGAAACATGGATGTGGATGATAAAATACACCCTAGTAAATTTCAAAGTATAAATAATCTCGGATAAAAATGAGATTGTGATATTTCCCTTACCTTTGGTCCGATTTGTTTCATATGTGTCCAAACCTCCTATATAATTATTTAAATAATGTTATTGACTTATTACAGAATCATAATTATTGTTATGATATCATATATGGTCATATTCTTAGCTTCTTAGTGTTAATATTTCATTGCTACTTGTCATTCGGGTGTTTATAACTTTTTGTTCTTATGCGTGTTTTGTCGAATAAATTTTTATTCTTCTCTTTAGGTTATAGATAAATCATTTCCAGAATGGTATTAATGTAATATATATCATATTTATTCCTTCAATTCATTTATATAATAATTATGCAATGAATATAATGTAGAACGAATCGCATCACATCGTGGAGACGGTATTCCGTACGTACGCACGAGCGATGATATCGTTCCCATGATCGTGGAATTGTATTGGAGTGTATGTATAATATTTAAGAATCAATATAACTTCACTATAAACATATATAGTAATTATTTACACCATTATACCCATCCAAGTAAGGTGGTGGGGGAAAATAGATTACACCACGGCGTGGAGACGGTATTCCGTACGTATGCACGCGCGGTGATTTCGTTTTCCGTAGGATGGATATATTTTGAATTAGGGTTGTTTCATACTTATAATAACATATCACTATTTGAGTGATAATGATGTTATTACTTCATAATAAAAAAACTAAAGAATATGAAGTTGAGGAAGAAATAATTTGGAAAGGATCGGTAATGGATATTACCTCTTTTTTGATGCGCCTCTTCTTAACCTCTTCTTAGGGCACTGGGGTTGGTCTTTTAAGAAGACAAGAACCTCTAGGATGATTCTAGGCAAGTGTGGAAGTGAAATGGACATGGTTTGGGTGAGATTGAAGGCTCAAATTGGTGTGAGGAGGAGAGGGCGGAGGTGCCCTTTTATAAAGGAGGAGAGGGGCACCTTTGGAAATATAAGAAATATTAGTTTGTATTAAATCCAAAACCCACTTAAAAACTTCCAAAATGACTCATATCCTATGATTAGATGCGATAGGGTTGTAATCTCATCAAAAAATAAAATTTAGGCATGTTTGGAATTTATTTTAAACATTATCAATCAATTTAATTTTATTTGTGGTAATAATATTCAAAATTTTAAATTATTATAAATAATTACATATGTGATGTGAATTTTCCAAAATTTGACACTTTGTGACATTTTAGACCATATAAATTTTAATTTATAATTTTTAAATATTTTTTTTATTATTAAAAAATTTTACAATATGTTATTTTTATAAAATAACAATAGTGCCAATTTTGACACTATTCATTTATTTGAATTTAAATAAAATATATACAGAAGATATGTTAGAAATATAAACTTTAATAGATCCATAAAATGTCATATGTATCTAGAAAATTAGTTGAGAACATTAAATAGTTCATATAATATTTATTTTATTATTTTTAAAACCATTTATTTGATATTTTAATTAATAAAATAATTTCAACATCACTATTGTGTCATAATTAATGATAATTATTTAATCACTAAAAATTAAAATTAAATTTTTATGATGTATATAATGGTATTATATTTTTGGAGAGTATTAATGTTCTAAGTTTCATGAAGTTTATCACTAAATTAATATTATTATACTTATAAGATTTAAGAAAGTGACATGTTGTCACATTCTTTACTTTTAATAATAATTAAATTATATTCATGGAAAAAAGTCCATTAAATGAATCTAATCCGACCCTTAGGTTATATGGGTCTACTTTTAGTCATCCAATAGGATTTTGGCAGGTATTAGGGTAATTTTATAATCTTATATTTACCCTTAATTACCCGATTTATCTTTAACTATGGTAAATAATATTTAACGTAGTTACTATTCATAATGAGCAAATTTAAAAAGTATCCTTTTAACATAATTTGGACCCACTGATTACAAATATGGAATCCATTTTTCAAAATTCAAAACCCATCAGTCGTAGTAATTAATTTATAATAAATCCCGTTGTTAAGAAAATAGGTTTTAGAAGTTAAAACATTGCCAAAGAGTAAATATGATGTTTTCCAAAACAATATAATTATGTTCCCAATGTGGTATTAAAAAACAATGAAATCATTATTAGATTTTTTAAAAAATGTAAATTTTTTATTTAAGGTAATGATTTAACATTCAAACATTGTAGTCATCGGAATGATATATTAATATATATCTTCTTTATGTGTAAAATTAAATATCATAAAAACCCATTTTTTTCAAATTTTTTGCACATATTTTGAAATAATTCTATTAAACATATAGAAATTTAATTTTGATATTTTGGATTACATATTTTTAATCAAGAAGATAAAATTTGGTAAATAGGTCTCCTTTATTTTTCATCAATATTAATAGTATGAATAGTAAAATTGAGTCACCATGTGATGCAAAAAATGGTGAATATGATAAAAATATCTGTATACGGAATTAAAATTTATCTATAAATTCACATATGCATTATTAAACCATTGGTATCATCCATTTCTGTCTATGTCCTGAATATACTTTCAAATTGTGACATATTTAATTGAGTACTACCTTTATACTATTTTATTAAATGGATATTTATAAAATTTCATTGTCATGACATTAATAACAAAAAATATTTTCATAAGAATAAATTGTGTTTCAGTCTAGTTAAAATATAAAAATTTGAGATATTTTTTTTTCATATTGAATTATTTCTAATTTTTAGTAATTGAGTAATTACATTAAATTCTTTTGAAACACTGAAAAATTATTTATCCATTTAATAGAGAAATAAGATAAATAATTTTATAAATATTAAAAAAATATAATATTTTGAATTATGTAATGTGATTAATGATTCAGGTATATAAATATCACACACATGGGATGTATAAATGTTTTAAATTTATAATTTTTGTTGTAAATTTGTTAACAATGTCAAATTAAATTAATAGTGTTAAGAAAACATTAATGAATATTTTTTTAAAATAATATTCTATTAAAGTATTATTAAATAAAAAACAGTGAATGAGGATATGTAAGACAATATAATTTCAGATATTTCAACCATCATCTATTTATGGTTCAATTTTTTCCATATACATCACATTATAACAATTTATAATTAATCCAATTTTTTACTGAATTTTCGGATAAAAATTGTGAACTAATGGGTTAATAAAAGGTTGCAGGTTTCTGATGTAAGTAAAAATTGTTTAATGTAAATTAGATATTGAAATTTACAACATTACAAAATTTTGTTCAAATATACGTTAATTTAAATGAATTTTTCTATAATATGATTTACTTATATATAAATATTAATTAAAATTTGAATAGTTTCCTTTACACAAATATAAATAGACACACCTTCCCTCTATTATACATAAAACATAGTTCTATAAATAACAACCACACCCTATCAAGTAATTTATTATGAAACTGTTGAAACATACAAGAGGTTATGAATATTTCAAAATACAATCATCATGGAACGTTAGATTAATGTAAATAGGTTTATTAAATAAATATTTTATCCCCTAAAAGATCAATTTTCAAACTTAATTTTTTATTCTTCTAAATATTATTTATTTATCATAAAAAATAACTTCATTTTCTTTAATTAATCAAAATTTTATAACTATTATGAAAGAACTCCTATCAACCCTTTTTCCAATCATATGGGAAAAGAACGTATTATTTGTGTGTATGTATAAAATTACATATTTGAATTAAGATAGAATTAATTATACATCACCATATTTCAGTGATTAATTTTAGGATGAGTTAAATATTTTATATAATAATTAAACATTATATATTTTTATATAATGCAAATATTTTATCTACCAATTTCTTACTAACCTTTTGTAAAACGATCATATCTAATTTGGTGTGTTGGGACAAAATCTTCCATGAAGCGATGCAACTCGTCAAACATGTCTATTATAAAATAATGGTAATATAGTTGGATTTGATTAGAATATCTATTTTTTATGATAAAATAATGTTTTATGGATGTTTTTTATTTTCTTATCATTGGTTCCATCCCTACCAAAATTAAATGATAGCCATGTATATGTATGACATATCATCTGTATGAATTGTGATTTTCATTTTTCTATCTAATCATTTTTTGGATGAATATATATATTTTAATAAATATATTTGACATTAATATCATGTTCAATATTTTGTATCTTGTGTAATTATTAAGAAATTATTATTACTGATTCATCTGAAGAAAAAAGAATGAATATATAATATGATATCAACTCTAATAGTTCATTAAATAATGACCTATTAACAAATATAAGATATGATGTTACAAGAAAACCATATATTCTATTGTATATATGGTTATGTTTTATGAATATGTCATTAAGAAATATTTTTTTATACATGATTTTTTAACCTGTATGAAAAATTATTATACCTAATGTATGCATTTAATGGAACAATCTCATCATTTACTAATATTATTCATGATTAAACATATGGTGAAAAAAATTTCATAACATGCGTATCTACAATTGAAATAATTTTGTTTTCCTTTCCGTATTTTTTCAGATTAATGGTTTTTGTTTTCATTTTACACCCATTAAATACTGAAGTTTCTAGAAGAATTCTTTATATGAAATACTGACATTATATCTCTATTTTGTCAAAATATATTTTAGTTGATTTTAATCAATAATCTAAAATTATTCATCATTATCCTATGATTATTTAAATTCAATAAAAATTTACATAATTTCAATAAAAATGGTTCAAATAAATCTTCCAAATTATATATAAATAAAGTAATATTTGAATATATATAAATTTGAGAATGAAGTTTTTTAAATTATCTTATATGTATTGTGAAAAACATATTACTATCTTGACTGCAAAATGAATTTATAGTTTTTTATATATTATATAGTGTTAATTTCGATGATTATTTTTTAATAATATCTAGATATAAATTTATTTAAAAAAGAAATTCAGATCTAAAAATGGAAAATTCATAGGATGATATAAAACTGATTATTTAAAAAAGATTTTAATCTATTATATATCCATATGATGATAATTATCATTTACCTGGTCTATGATAAAATTATACCTTTATTATATTATCTCAATATTTTTTTATTCTTATTAGGAAGATATATTTATAAAATCCAAATATTTTCAATGGGATATATTTTGTTTATTTAAAAGATGGTTTTTTTAATCTTATGTCATTTATATGAATTAGTTATGATTATATGATAGTTTGGTTCGTCTTAAAATGAAAATGTACTGTGTAATGTGAAGATTATATCTATTTATTTATGATTATAATAATTCCCATGATTCTGAGTTTATTTTTCAAAATAATTACATGTGAACATTGTTTCATTATTTCAATTATCACAAGATAATTTGAGGACCTCTTTAAAAACATTTTCTATGTCATTAAGATTGATTATTACTACTTTCATAGTATTCTTACATGACTATGATTATACATAATAGAATCTATATATTTTATTTATATTCAAATTTCTTATTTAAGTGACTAAATATTTATCATTACCACTCTTGGTTGTTTATTACAATTTGACACCCTTTTTTATCATTCTACATGGTGTGAAATGCATTTAAAGATTATAATCAAATATTTTAATTTGGAATTGATGATTTCAAGCTATAAAAATTCAATATAAAATGTTATCATAAAATACTATTAATTTTATGCTGTAATTATATAAATCACCAATGTTTACTCTTTCACATCATCTATGCTTATCTGTTCTAATGTTTCCTTATACCATGTTTTGTAGAAAGGATCTATGTAGGGTATATATAATAATATGAATACATGGGATGATTTTTTTTGGTAATTTTGAATTTAATTAATGAAATTATCTGATTAATATTTTAGTATCCAAAAACCCTAAACCATTACGATAAATGACAATTAATTGTTGTAGAATTTATTAAATTTTCAGCTAAAATGATGATGTATTTATATATGTTGTGCTTAGATAATTTTAGTTGATATTAGTGGAAATTTTTTATTAATCATTATTGATTACAATTATAAATATATAGTAAAAAATGAGGGTAGGTATATATATAGTATATAATCAAAATGTTTTGGTAATCCCTTTAGAAAACCTTGGTTAAACCTATGGCTCTATATATTTAATGGCCAGTTCTATGATTTATTAATCCTAACATTGAATATTCAGGATTTTGAAACAACCAACTATAATTAATATATATTTATTCATTCACTAGGTAATTTTATTAGTAAATGGGATGCATAAAAATAAAGTGTCTATATAAGGAATTTGATTGTCAATACAACAACCATCGTAAAGAGAAAAAAATGGATTTGTAGATGGGAGATAATATCTTATAATAATGCTAACTGAAGTATCTAAATATATGAATAGTAATTAAGATCATGTTATGTTTCTTCATTCACTATGAAGATATTGGTGTATGGATCAATATGTTTTAAATAAATGGATTAATGAAATGTGAATTGTATTCTCTATTCTTCAGATCATAGACCATAATAATGCACCCAATGTATTTTATCACATTGAATTCATAGCTAATAAATGGTGTACTCTTAATAAGAACATGATATAGGAGGATAAAATAATCTCCATGGAATGAGAGAAATTTATGTATAATTTTCTCAATAAAAAAATTCCTCCAAAACATTGTGACAGGATTCCAAGGGACTTTCATGATCTAAAATAGAGGGATTATTAAATCATTAATAAGTATGTATAAAACTATGTATGACTATTATATTATGATTCATTATTTAAATTCGATACTATAATAATTTATCATTATTTATTTTCATGAATCCATGTATTAGGATGGTGCTTGATATACATTTCTTTGGTAATTTCTTTTGACATTTTTCAAATTGTTTCGTTATATATATATTGAGTAAATTTCAATTATTCATATAGAGTTATTAAAAAGTTGTAATAGTTTGTTATTCATGGAAAATATAACGTTAAATAAATTCGAGGAATTAAATTCCACCCACCTAAATATCAATAATTTGGTAGAAATGACTTTGTTATATTTTTTAATGAAAATGTGAATTGAATGAATTGTGAAGTGGAAGGTTTTTGAATTTTTAATTTTCAATGAGGATTGAAATGTCCATAAAATTAAAAATAATGGTATTATTGACACCACCAATAAAGAAATATTATTTATAAAATACTATATTATGAGTAATTTCAATAAAATCTATAATATATAAGATAATAGAGTTAATGAACCACAAAATCAACGGAGAATATATAATAATGTAATGATATTTCTTATCACAACTATAGATGGTTATGAGAATGAATAGTTGAATTATACATATACCATCAACTTTTAGACTACTAATATATTATGTCATCTTGAATATACGCACTATTTTTTTCCTAAATAATGTCGTATGACTATCGTGTCAACACCTAAATTGTTAGATGTTTCATTACTACTAAAAAAGAATTTTTATGATGATCACATCCATTCTTTATAATCCCACTATGATAGTCATTTTTTGAAATTTTCTTCTTTTAAATTTTATGATTCAACAACTAGTTGAAATTTTTTTATTTAGGGAATAATTTTGATAACTTTAAATATATCGAAAATAAATTTCCAAAGAAGGGATGTGATATTTAATATACAAACTAATCATATTTTTTATTATCAATGAGAGTATACATATAAAATTCATAAGAAGATATGTTTTATTTTAATTTAATTTATTCCAATTGATGCAGGGGATCAATCATGGATTTTAATGGAGGAAATTATCTTTGGGACATTCCAACAACATGATACATCATATATTTATTTCAAGAAGACATATCAAGACATCATCAGAATCAAGGTGTTGAGTTTTTAGTAAAACTCTTTCATAGTGTAACATATATTTCCCATATTCATTGAATAATGACAATAATGAATTGTTTGTAATTTAATAAAAAAACATGGAGAATAATAATAGAGGAATATTACACGCTGGTGTGTAACCATACAGTCAACATGTTCATTTGGATGATATGACAATACAGTTTAAATTTTATTTTCATTGATTATCAGGAACTCAAGAAGATAACTATCAATAAAAATCATTATTTATACCATATCGATGATTTTATTGATCATTTATGTGGGCCATAGTAGTTATCAATGGTTAAAATTCACTTTTATATAAAACATTTATGGTTACTTAGGAGGATATAAAATGTACAACATCCCATTTGATGTATGGGATATATAAATTTATTGATATTCTATTATCACTTACTATTACAACTGATATATTCATGGATTTAATGATTCAAGTCTTTAAAATCTAAATTTATAACCTTTTATTATCATTTAATGAAAATATTATTAAATATTCAGTGATCAAGTCACAATATAAATGTCATATGTTATTTATTATGGTCCTAAGGATGGATATATTATATTAAAAATATATAATATAAAAATAATTAAAAAAAACAATAATTTTTTCATCATCCAGTCTCATGAAAAGTTATATCGGTCGATCCTCCAAAAATGAAGGTTATTTAAATGTATTGTAAAAAAACCACTACACATGTGATATAAAATTTTCAAGGATTATAAATATATTATTTTGGCATGGTGGATAATTTCATATGGATTTACAATCCACAAACCATGTTAACACATATGGGATCCATTTTTTTGGAAAGATGAATTTGAGGAAAATTTTAATGAAATAAACAGATGCTATATCAATTAACCTATTCTCACCATACCTAGAAGTTGATAACTATTTTTAATTTATTGTGATTCATTTAAGAAGTTATTGAGTTAAATATTGATGTAGAATAATATGGTTTTACAATATTCCCCATTAATGCATGTGGTTACTAAGAAATGCTTTCCAAATCATTATTTAAAGGCACCTATGGTACATTATTGATTACATTTATAATTCCACAATATTTTTTGTTCAATGGTGTTATATATATATTTATCCAGCACTTTTAACATATATATTATCCTTTATTGAGATTGATATGTTCTATATGTGAGGGTTATTATAAATTAATGAATACGAATTCTCTATACATTACAAACCTATGAAAGTGAACAAGGTGGACGATGCCCTATGTTTTATGGACAATTAAAATTTATTTAATATAATTATTGAAAAACATCTAGTGTTTCTATATTTTCAATAGATGGATTTCAGGATCATAATGAAAATAGATAAATCACATCTTTATTAATGGAGTGTTCAACCATATATCTATGTGGGTATTAAAATATCAAAGAAGGATAATGTGTAGCTACAAAAAGTAATGAGAAATATACTTATGCTCCTCCTTGATAGTTATATAAAAATAAGGACAAATAACTGTGTGTGTGGTCCATGCATACAATAATTGAATATGGATATATTGTAAGAAGTTCATAATTATTCATTCCCTATTAATTATAGTATTAAAATTATATATATAGATCTAAATGTATATTTCTACAACGTTAACATGAATATATATTTTATAGAGTATATATATTAGTAGCTTGAATGGTAGAAAGTTAAGGAGGATAGAAAAATTTCTAATGGGATAACAACTATTTGTCAAATGAAAATGGAAATGGGGGAATATTTTCAAGGATTCTGTTATAGAAATCCCATAATTATCGAAATTTAATAACGTAATATGATTTATAGTCCATCACCGTATCTATTTCCACTGTTAATTTACTTTTTGGATGACTTATTTTTTGACCAGTATAAAAAGACATAATATATTTATGTGACATGGTTTCATAGTGTACAATAGTTTCTTGATTATTATTGGTATCATTGGTTTATCTAATTCCTCTAGTGAAGTATTCATCAATAACAAAGTTCTTATTAATGATTCTATATGATTTTTTAATTCATAAATATTGTGATTATGAGGTTTAAATTAAAACCCAAATGTATATATTTTGATCTATTTAAATATATTTCAATTTAGGATTGGATCAAAACCATCATAGGATTGGGATTCTGAACAACAATTTCATTCACCTAAACATTCAGATTACTCCATATGTATCCATCTGTGGAATTATGTGTATTACTATAATTTTTTGGGATCAAGATCATGAATGAATGGGATTATGGAAAGAGCTAAATGTGGATGTGGAAGTGAAATATTGATCGAATAATCCATAAAAAATTTATCTTACAGTAGACATAACCATTATACTAAAAATCTTTAGTCAAAACTATAATTAATAGTTGTTGATATGGTATTCAAAAAATATTACAATTGAAAAAGGTAATGAGATTTAAAAATATTAATATGTTATTACATAAGATTATAATTCCTTTCAATATTCCCGATTGAGTGTGGATGGTATCTTATCAATTGGATATTCCACCAAGCCTCTCTAAAGTTCAAAATGTTTTATATATATTAATGAAATGAATGTAAATATGCATTCTTTCAGATTTATGGAAATAAAAGTTTTCTATATTGTATTGTGATCATTCATATTTTGAAATACCATTATAAATGTTATATCATTGAGAAAAAGTTCTTTTAAATTAAACTAATCCCATAGTTCAAGTTGTATTGTGGAATTGATAATACGATCATACTAGATGAGAACTTGATATTGCAGTTAAATTCATATTTACTCACTTATTTGTATCATTTAGGAGTAATATTTTGAAATAATTCATAAATATTTGGGTATTATTAAACATCCTAATATTTTATAATATATTTCGATATAAATAATTTTTTTATACCTTTCATTACTTGAAACTGTGGGTCTAAAAATAATTTGATATAATATTTAAATAATATTATTTAATGTAGCCATTATCACATATGATTTAGAATGGAGATAATTAATAGTGAAATAAAATTTATTAAAAATGTGTGGTTCAGTTGTGGGAAAAAATATTTCATTGGTTAAAAATAAAATAAAAAATAAAAATTGACATCCTTTGAATGTAGAAAATGGGTTTTTCTAAAAAACAATTTTAATTAAAAATAGGTTTTTATAAAAAATTATACATCTTTATTGAATTATTTAAATGAAATGTGTATATTTTATTCAACCTATTGTTTTAAAATTCATATAATGTATTCTTATGAATGATACATGAATTAATATAATTTATTATGAATAATAATATATTTATCTAGTAAATATTTTTCATTCATTTTACCACAATGTTGCGAAAATGGATTTCTTGCATTTATAGAAAGGGAATATAGGAAAAATATATTCCATATTTATAATATGAATAATAATAATTCCTAATTAAATCACTTTTATTTTTACTGATATTAATATTAACCAATGTATCATTTACCTATAATGGTAAGGGTAAATTAGTTAATTAGTTACACCTTAAAAAATATAAATTATTTATTTTAAAATTAAATAATATTTATTTATATTTCAAGTAATAAAATACTACACTTTGAAATGATTTGTATTATATTATAATATTATAATCTATCCATTTAATTTGTTGTATCAATTAGAATATTTATTTTTTATAAAATATATAATGTTCTTAGATAAATACAAATTTTTTTAATAATGTCTTCATATGTTACAATTATATACGTTTTCCATTAAATGGCAATTATTTATATTAAAAAGAAAAAATATTACCAATTTTTTTATAATAATTAAATCAATTTATTTGATGAAATAATCTTCTATTATGAAATTAAGTTATAAAAATTATCCTATTGTTAATTTTCAATATTTTTTTAATAATTTATATAATTTATGAAATTTAGTGATATTTTTATATAAATTATAATTGTATTTAAGAAATAAAAAATTCAATCTAAAAAATGATTTTAATGGTTAAATTTTTTAAATTATATTTATATTATTGCAATTTATATCACTTGAATATATTTTTTTGAATTATAATTTAAAATGATACATACTTAAGTAAAATTATTATTTGGAAAGTATATTTTCATTCTTATTAGTGGATTCTATTTTAATTAAACTCAAGAAATGTTTTTAATTATATACGTTAATATTTAATCATTAATTTTAATCCTCATAATTAATATTAATTAAAAAGGTTAAAATAGTATTTTTCATAATGAACAGTAAAATTAGGAAAAATTTTGTTTACATGGGCATGGATAAAAAACCTTTACATAGAGAATAAATTTTAAATATAACAGTTATAATAACAAATAACAAATTTCTAATATATTTAGATATAAAATATGTTATCTCATCACATCAAAATATTATTAGTGCTCTATTTTCTTCATTATTTCCCTGAATTTGACATAAAATTGTTTGAAAACATTGAGAAATTTAAAATTTTTAACTCCCCCGAACAATCAATTGAAACCCCTAGCCGCTCAAATCGAAATAGAAATAATTTTTTTTGAAAATAACCACCAAAATATAGACCTTAAATCTCTCTCAATGTTCTAGATTCCTTGGTTTTATTAAAAAATAATCCTCGTAAGGAATTGGATATAATCTATATGTGGTTATCCAAAATGAAATACGATCTGTTACGATGATTTTTCATTTTATTTATTTATCTGTTTCCTTAAAATACTCTCATAATATTATAATATTATAATTCAATTATATAGAAAATAATCTTTGTTATTATTATAATATCAATGAAAAAACTATTCTCATATTCTATCAATTGATAAATTAAATAGTTTATTGAGTGTTTAAAGGCCCACCACATTGAGAACCGATGTAATTCATTCCATATCATAGCCTCTCATGGATAGATATAATGATGTATTTATAATAAATTGATGATATTTATTATGTAATTAAACAATTTTATTTATAATTTCACATATAACTAAATACATGTTAAAAATTTTTATAATTATAGTGTCGCTTGTGTGTGCATATGAACTATTTCTACAATAAAGTATTTTTATTGGTTTATCAATTATTATAAATAGGATATATTTATGAAATATTTAATTAATCTATATGATATATATGATATAAATATGATTCTAAAATGGTGAATTATTATTTAACATTCATTTTTTCTATCCATTAAAAAAAATTATACATTAATTATGGATACTAACATCCAATCAATCCACATGAACAATTTGTTTATTTTTTATATCTCAATTTATTTCATGTCTAAAAAAATTTAATTAACGAATATATATTTTATTTATTTCACTAATAACATTTTTCATTTTATAGAACCAATATATATTTATATATATATATATAAACTAAAAAAAATTTGAATAATGATGTATTGATTTCCCAAAACATTGTTTTTAAAAAATAAATAATATTAAAAAATGATAAAATAATATATACCAATAATATTTTGTATCTGATAAATGATTGGGTTTTTGGAATACTTTTCAACAAAATCTATATTTTATATATAGTATGTTCGGACACATATTAAGTATATCACATATGAGGCAAGGTTTTATTTTAGAGAATCACTATTATTCCAGATTGATTATGATTATGTATCTATTATGGGAATTATTTGAAATGCATTCATTAAATCAAATATATATTATCAAACAATTTTTATGTCAATAAATTTATTATTTCTATTCAATTTCTCACTTCCATATACTTTTGATACCGAAATCATTTTTAAAATCAATATTGAGATTGTATTTATTTACTCTATCAAGAATAATTCTCATTCATGTCAATATTTTACATTAAATTTTAAAATGGAAGTTATTATAATTATAAATATATTTATTAAATACATTATAACACATTACTAGAATTTTAATAATGGTTTAAAAGCAATGTTCTTTTTTTATTGAATAATGTATAATTTAATGTATTTATATAAGTGTGAAAGGAAGGGTTTTTTATCATATATGACATAAATTGAATTTACCATAATCATGTACAACCATTGATTGGAATAATAATTAATATATGTTTATGAACATTTATAATGATAATTTTTCATTTTATATTTGGGAAATTTTATTATTTCAAATGTGAGTTTTGAATGTGAAGAAGTATATCTTCTTTAAGATATTTTCTAGAGATTCATCAAAATTAATTTCAAATATGTTAAAATAATTCATTGTATTTTTATATTTCATTTGGTTATAATTTCATGATATAATATATTATATTTGAAATTATGATTTATTTTCAGCTTAAACACAAAAATTATTCATATTACATATGATTAATCATCCAATACGAATAGTTATTGATATTTAAAACATGTTTGATATGTTTTATTTTTTATTCATAAGAGGAATGAATTTGATGTATTATGTGATGGGTGGAGTCTAGACATACATATCTCCTCTTTGAATATATAGCTATCATGAGTAAAAATATATTGGGTATTTTTGAGTGGACGTCATATTTTTTATGATGTCTTGGTAAGAGACCTCAAAGATAAGATTCGAGTCTTATACATTATAAAATCCATCATTATAAATTCAGTTAATGATCTCCAAGTGTGTTTATGAATTTTTATGTTATACATTGATATGTTTCTATCACATGTGATTATTTGTATGGTATTATTTAATCATTATTTATTCATTCTATATTATCCATACCACATTAGCTTTTTTCCTATTAATAATCTTACATATTATTTACCCTTACCACATTCTTATTCCTATTTTCTATAGGCATCCATGAAACACATTTTAATTTTACTTATGGATTTGTTAATGGAAAAAATAGATTTCAATAATAAAAACACATGTTTATTTTTTGTTTTTATAATGTAATATTGAAATCGAGATTTTACATAAATTACCATACATGCTAAAAAATTCCATCATTTTAGATGTTATTTTATGTATCTGGTGATATTGTAAAAAATTATGAACTAGAGCTTGGATATTATTGTTTGTGTCCTTATAGTTTTTTATTAGGGTATGATCTGTAAAGAAAGATGGAATTGGATTTAAGACTACATAAATTATGAATTATAACTCTATGAATTGCATTTGATGATTATTTAAAGAAGAGAAATCGTCATTAATAATTTATAAGGTAAATATTATATTTTTTCACAAGGAAAAAATACATATTATGGAACTAAAAGTGGGTTTTCCTTGAATAACTGAATCTATGAATAGTAATAAAGTGAAGAGTTGGAAGAGAATATTTGGAATATCCTTTTAGTGCATGGTGAGTGTTCCATTACTAAGCACCAAGTTTTAAACTCATGATAGATATTCATGAGTTAATTAAAATTTTTCATTTCTAACTATTATCAATAATTTTAAAATATTTTAGGCTTTAAGAATATCCACAATTAAATCATGATAAATATTTTGATATTATGTTGAAATAATTATTATAATTAATGCATTTTGTTTTACTATATTTAGATATATGAATTATTATTTATAATGTGATTATCTAGTTTTTTGTATTCCATATTTTTGAAATCAAATGAGGTAGAATTAGTTTAAACTATTGGAATTCAGGTATTACATTTTTAAGTCCATATGAGGAAAGATAAAAATGTAGGTTTTGGGATAGTATAAGAATATCAAAACATTATAACAATACTTGGGAAGCTAATTCTGGTTAAGAACAGTAATCTTGGACATATGGAGTTTCCTGCTGATAAAAAAAATGCTATAACTATGTTAGACAACATGACACTCTTAAAAACTCCATCATTAAATGGTTTTAAAAATCTAGTTACAGATGAACAATTGATATGTTCTATTAAAAAGTTATATATTACATAGATATGTAATTAAAGGGAGAATATTTTTAAGAAATTTTATATTATCACCAAGTTTCATGATCATTGAGGGCCAGTAATTTGAAATAATAATGATATTTATTAGATGAAAATCATATAAAAGAAGGATGTTAATTACCCATTGTTGAAGTAATTTTATCTAAAAAATAAATTATTAATATGGAGAGATAAATTTGAGTTTGGGAAAAATGAAAGAGAAAAAAATTTCTACGTATTAAGATAACCATAAAATGATTTCGAGTAGTGTGGAGGTCTATGTTCATAATATAAAATGAACGATTTATTTTTTCTGTCATCCATTTTTTAAAATACTTCAAAGTGATGTGGAATCCCAATTATTATCATCATATGAAGATATAGTCTATTTTTAGTCATGATATTGAATAAATTATCAAAGACATATGAAATTGAAGTAATTTAATATAAGAAGATGAAAGAAAAGATAAAATGATGGAGAAGAAGTTAAATAATAATTTTTTAATATGAAATACTTTTGGAATTAATGAACATGGAACATTAGTAAAATAAAAATCAGTTTACATAATGTATAGTTAAAAATGACCTAATTCTAATGATTACAATGGTATGGTGGAATCCATCCATGTTTATTGATTTACATATTTATATATATGTAACTATTCAATCCAATACTCGGAACATTGTGTTTTTTTACCAAAAATAATTATAAGGGTAGAAGGATTGGATCATAAAATTTTATATATTAAGTTAAAGTACATATAAATGTTTTGAAATATTCACTTATCATCAATTATAGAATTTGGCATTTATTAATTGATTTTTGTTTTATCAAAACTTTTATATGTAATGAATTTAATAATGTTTTCACATCATCAATTTAGTGGTGATATATTGAGTTTGAATAGAAAAATATATATATATTGATAGAAGTATATGATGTATATAAATCTACTCTAATAGATTTTTTTATGGTACTTCTTATAACAACCTGAGCCCTCTCATCAGGACTTAATTCATGAAAATGTAATTTAATTTAAAAAAATTGAACAATTAAACAACATTTTACACAAATGAGGTCCTTTTATTGGTCAAGGTTCTGAAGGATTAGAAAAAACACATACATTTTTTCTTAGTAGAAAACAACATCTGGCCACTACAGTTATGTGAAAGCTACACCAGAATCATCAATTTATAGTTTAGAACGTCTTTGATTCCACGAAAAAACATTTAAATAAAAAAGGGTGATAAATAAATTTCTCAATAGGTGGATTTTTAATGATTTAATTAATGTTTATAAAATATTTAAATAAAAATGAAATTGATAAATTCTATTGATTATATCATATAAATATAATTGAAATCACAGATATAAAAACATAATTGAAATTACTAACATTTAATATAATATACCTCGTTTGAAATTTTTTATGTACAATTATTTTTTAAAATTATCCAGTGATTTTTAAGAAAAAATATATTCATTTTTTTTAAAACAAAAACAATTTAGAAAAATGATGCATTGAAGGATATCATGATTATTCCCACTTGTTGATGGATTGGGTACACTCCCCAATTACTTACAATATTCAGAAAACTAAAGTGAAAGATTTTCAGAGCAAATGTTAGGATTTCTTATCATTTATGAACCTTCACTGGGGATTTTAATTTTTTATACATGATCCTACATTAAAATACAAATTCACATATATATATATTGTTATGTATATACATAAATAGATTTTATTACACTATATAACACATTCAAGTTTGTTTATAACCATAAATCTTGCTATATAGTCATTGCAAAAAAAATCATGTACCCCACCATTATGAAAAACGTGTGTATATATTTTTAGAACTTCAAAATCTTAAAAACCCAATATAGAATAAAAAATTACAATGAAATACATTTTTTATTTATGAATGATTAATGAATGTATAATATATTAGCAGTAAACAACATAAAAAAATTTCATCTTAACAAATAATCACAAGAAATTGATAATTATGTGTCACACCTAAAATTATCTATAATGACCCATAATTTATATACATTGTTATTACTTTTTAATTAAAGCATACTTATTACAACATATAACAAAACCAAAATGAGACCATATAGGTATAGTGTCTTTTGAAACTGGGAAACATAAAAAATGGTTCATAGAGCATCTACATTGTCTCACATTTATTTCATCATATCTAGAACCCATTTTTTTCATATCCTACTTAATACCTTTCTTCCTGACCTAGGGAAAAGAAAACATACAAAAGGGTTAGCTCAAATGCTTAGTAAGGGTAAACAAAAGAAATATCAATCGCATCATATTCATAAGAACATAACATTTTGGAAATCTTAACCTACAAAATATATCATAATTTCATAACATGGGATAAATCATAGTAGTGAAATGTAATCCCAATAATAATAACATAAATCATGAAACATTGGGGAATAAACACATAATCATAAAGAATCATTTCTTAGTAGTCAAGACTCATTTCCAAGTTTATCCTAGTGGAAAAAGTTCATTTCTGAATCGAGTTCACTCCTTGTTTCAGTCCTGTATCACTGAACCAGATTAACCTGCTGTTTGAGCCATGTCTATCTTATGAGATAGAATTCGTTACCCAATGCATTGGAGGGAGATATATGTCCCACCCATTTCATAATGAAACCATTCTTATGTCACTGGTGAAGAAAAAAATATTTACATCACCATTTTTGACGTTGGTTATATATAACCGACGTGATAATCTGTGAAACGTGGGTTTTTACATCGGTTATTTTATAACCGACATAAAAAATGCTATGAGTATCATTTTAACATCGGTTCTTTTAATAACTGACTTTACAAATCGTTTGTGCTAGTTTCTACGTCGGTTATAAATTAACCGACGTAAAAAATCAAAGCGCCCTGTTTTTTACGTCGGTTATTTGGTAACCGACCTAAAAAATGAGATATCTATGAATTTTTTACATCACTTATAAAATAACTGACGTAAAAAAAGAAGATTTTGAGGCCTTTTGACGTCGGTTATTTGATAACCGACGTAAAAAGACAACCCATATAATTTTATACGTCAGTTATAAAATTACAAACTTAAAAAATTGTGATTTTTGATGTTTTTTATACATCAGTTATTCTATAACCGATGTAAAAAACAAACACACTGATTTTTTTTTACGTCGGTAAGAAAATAACCGACTTAAAAAACCATATCTGATACATTTATAATGTCGGATATTATAATAACTGACGTTATAAATGTAATAAAAAAAGTTTATTATGTCGGTTATTAAATAACCGACATTATAAAACATTTAAAAAATTAACATGCCCCATGGATTGCAATTTACGATTTTTCGATCGATAGTTCGGCGCCTTGTCTCTCTCGTGCGTTAAACCCTAATCGACTCGTCAATCTTGTTGCATTAAAATCGATTTTTCATCATCGTTTATTATCTTTACTCTCCCCGAATCTATCATCTCAACTTGCAACACCCAGGTAAGCCTCCTGTTACTTTATTTCATTCATTTTTTTTCGGATATTCTACATTTACCCTTTGTGATTTTTTTGTTTAAACTAGGTAATATTATTTGATTTCAAATCCTATTACCTTGTTTTTCCATCATCAACTTATTTATCATCCCCATATCTTTTATATCGACTCGTAATATTCATGTAACCCTCAACTACTTCTATTTAGTTTGTTTTTGTTTTGCAAATACCCGACATTGATGGTAATTTTTTTTACATTGTCAACAAATGATCGTATTCACCTATATTACTACAGAGAATGGTTATTGATTAAATGTATGAATTCGAAAATGATATTTCCTCTGTTGTTGATGCGTATGTTTATCCTATTTTATTTGATAATCTATTAGACATATAATCTAATGGTTACTGCACCTCTATGGCGCTTCGATGCATCGCTATGTCTCATGATTAAAATAAAATCGGGTTCTGTTGAGGGATTACCCAATTATTTTTTTTGAGGCCTTTGGCCAAGGCCTTGACAATATGTTTAAGATTTCTAGAAGTAACCATTACCTCATTATCATATTAGTTATCGAGAACACTTGTGATCATTTGACATGTTGAATATAAATTGTTATTTTTAATTATCATACGATCATTTAAGTAGACATATTTAATAATTTTTAATTCCATCTATTTCATGTTGTAGTATATATTAAATTCATGTGTTTTTTTTGTTCACCATGCCTTGTTTTTATATGTAAACCATTGTATGGGGGGTTGTTCGGGGGTGGAGGGGTCTCTCTAGAGGGTTGTGGGTGTCCAGGGGGTGTCTAAGGGCGTGGAGGCATGTCCATAGGTTTTTGGGGGTTTTACGGGGGGTGGGGGAAGTCCAGAGGGTTGGGGGTGTCCCGGGGGAGTGTCCAAGGTGGTCGGTGGTGGGGGTGGTGTCCAGGATGGGTGGGGGTGATGTATGGAGGGGCGGGGTGCTGTCTAGGGGGTGTAGGGGGGGGGGGTTCTCCAGAGGGTTGGGGTGTCCCGGGGGTGTCTAAGGGGGTGGGTAGATGTGGGGGCTGCCCAAGGGGGTGGGGGAGTGTCCAGAGGGTTTTGGGGGTTGTTCGGTGGGTGGGGGGGGGCTGTCCAGAGGTTTGGGGGTGTCCAGGGGGGTGTACAAGGGGGTAGGGGTTGGGTGTGTTGTCCAGGAGGGGTGGGGGTGCTGTCTAGAGGGTTGGGGGGATGTTCAAGGGGTGGGGGCAGTCCGTAGGATTGTGTGGTGTCCAGGGGGATGTCCAAGTAGGTAGTGGTTGGGGGTGCTTTCAGGAGGGGTGGGGGTGCTGTCTAGAGGGGTGGGGTTGTCTAGGGGGTGGGGGGGGCTATACAGAGGGTTGGGGGTGTCCGGGGGGGGGGGGTGTCCAAGGTGGTGGGAGGGTGTGGGTGGCTGTCCATGGGGGTGGGGGCCTATCCAGAGGGTTTTGGGGGGTGTCCGAGGGGGTGGGGGCGGTCTAGAGGGTTGGGGGTTGTCCAGGGGGGTTGACTACTACATCGTGGTTTTTGAGATTATGACGTGATGATTGTGCCGTGATGATTGTGCCGTGATGATTGGCTTTATATTGTGATTTTCCCCATCTGAATTTTTATTTTAAATATGACTTGATTATCAGGTTTACTCCAATTTCACCGATTTTTTATCAACCACTGTAGGCCCCATGGTTTTCATTGATTCAATGTAATTTAGAACTGTTAAATCTAACTATATTTTGTTTTAAAAATTATATTCAATCTTATTTTTTAAAATACGCATAGATTTGTTTTATATTTCAAAATTGTTTTACAGTCAAATTATGATTTTTTTCATATAAACATATATTTATCGTATCTTAAAAATATATATATTTTTGATATTTTTTATAGGTAATAATGAGTCGAAGTTGGATTACGACACATAAAATGAGAAATGAATATGAGGAAGGTGTTGATTCCTTTTTGGAATTTGCTAAACAAAAAGATCCAAGTAGTAAAAAAATTCTTTGTCCTTTCCTGAAATGTTTGAATATGATGAAATTTAAAATTAGAGAGATAAAATATCATCTGATTTGTCATGGTTTTAATCCGAGTTACAGCCCGTGGATTTGGCATGGTGAAACTGGACAGAATGTTAGTGATGATGATGATTCACAAGATGGTAACTCTGATGGAATTGAATAAATGATTCGTGATATTGTAACAGAACAAATTGAGAGAGAATCGATAGTTTCATGTCTATATGGTGATGCTGAAAAACCAATATATCCTGGTCCTACAGATTTTATGGTTTTTTCGGCGGAGTTAAGATTGATTCACATGAAGGTGAATCATGGATGGAGTGACAGAAGTTTTACAGAGCTGCTACAACTGATGAAGGACATTCATCCAAAAGATAACGATCTTCCACATTCACATTACAAGGCCAATGAAATATTATGCCCGATGGGATTGGTATACAAGAAAATACATTCATGTCCAAATGACTGCAATATATATAGGAGGGAATATGAATTTCTTTCAGAGTATACTAAATGTGGTACATCATGATATAAGGTGAAAGAAAAATCATAGGCTTTTGTAGAGATTACAAATCTCCCTTCAAAGGTATTTTGGTATCTTCCTATAATTCATCATTTCAAACGTTTATTTGATAATTCACATGATGAAAAAAGGTTAATATGGCATGCTGATGAGCTGGAATATGATGGAAAAATACGTCATCCAGCTGATTTTCCACAATGGAAGAAAATTGATGCGCAGTATGCTACATTTGGAAATGAAATTAGAAATCTCAGACTAGGGTTGTGCGCAAATGGAATGAATCCATACCGAACCCTCAGTAGCACACATAGTTCATGGCCTTTTTTATTGGTAATTTAAAACCTCTCTCTTAATTTTTGTATGAAGCACAAATATGTCATGTTGAGTATAAAAATCTCTGGTCCAAAGCAACCCAGCAATGATATTGATGTTTACTTTTCACCGTTGATTGATGATTTGAAACTGTTATGGGCTGATGGTATTAGGGTGTATAATTCTTATAAAATGGATAATTTTCCATGGAATGAAGTACTTTTTTCACTATAAATGACTTCCCAGTGTATGTAAATTTGTCTGGATATAGTGTTAAAGGGAATAAAGCATGTCCAATTTGTGAACAACAGACGTCATATTGTCAATTTCATCACGGGTGGAAAACAGTGTACATGGGTCCTCGAAATTTTTTTCCTATGGATCACCCTTATAGAAGACTAAAAAGGGAATTCAATGGCACACAAGAATTTTATACTGGTCCAAAAACTTTATCCCCTGATCTGTATTTTGAGAGGGTGAAAAACCTTGATGTGAGATTGGGAAAGACACATAAATCTGGTAATGATAGAAATATTTTGAAGAAAAGGTCAATAGTATTTGAGCTACCATATTTGAGGTATCATGAAGTTAAACATAATATTGAGTTCATGCACATGGAGAAGAATATCTATGATTGTTTAATTAGAACATTGTTATATATTAAAGGAAAGACTAAAGATGGGTTGAATGCAAGATTTGACTTACTATCAATTGGAATATGTTTGGTGTTAGCTCCCACTCCTAATGGAAGACAAACATTTCCTCCCCCAGCTTTTCATACATTATCGAAGAGGGTGAAAATTTTCTTTTCTTAGTGTCTTCATGATATCAATGTTCATCAAGGTTATTCTACAGATGTAAAAAAAATTGTCACATTGAAGGACTTGAAGTTGATAGGTATGAAATCACATGATTGTCACGTCATGATGCAACAAATTCAACCAGGTGCATTGCATGGAATATTGCCCATTCAGGTCAGAAAGAATATAATGAAGTTGTATTATTTTTTCAATTCAATTTCTAAACAAGTCGATTGATGTGAATGCTTTGAACATTTTGGAAAAGGATGCAATTTTTATACTTTTTCAATTGGAAATGTATTTTCCTCCAACTTTTTTTGATATAATGGTGCATTTAATGATTCAACTTAAAAGGCCCCAGCCTTAAACTTTACTTAATCTTGAGTTATTACAAGATTACATATTGAGGATCTTTTCAGGTTTAGAGTTTTAGAGAATTAGATCATGAAACTTGCATTACATTCCACTTTTAAACAAAGTGTTTACATAAAAGACAGTATTCATTTTTCCCATCAACAGAAACATATTTAAAATAAAACATGGATTCTGTCTTGACACTTCCTTGACACTATCATCACATCATGTACCTTTCCCTTGACCTGTGAAATACATTTCAAAAACATGGGATGAGAATAAAAAGATCAGTAAGGGATATAAAAATATGGTAAGTAAACATGAGGTCATATATACAAAAGAATGAAATCATACTTTACCCATAAAACATAGGCACTTTAACATACCTCATCAAATCATGAATAAATCATAGAAATCATAAGACATAAAGGTAACTTGAGGCATTCATAACATTCTTATGTTGGGAGTAACCCTCTTGGTTACGTTTAGAATGCCCATCAATGTATATTCCCTAAATCAATTCGGAAAAACCTTAACATTTAACTCCTTCGCATTACCCAATTCATTGGAGAGCTATATCGGGCTCACCCGCCCTTAGTTTATCATGGAACCACCCGTTTTCATAAAAATGCCCAAGAACCATAACATAAACGTATCACATAACACATGCATAAAGGAAACATAACATTTCCACATTTCAATCCCAATATATCATTTTAGTGTATTGAAATAATGAATCCATTCAAAAAGAAACCATTTCCAAAACCATTTAAAACATTTAATAAAGTTATTTTTGAATCAAAGTGTCCCATACCACCTTGAAGCTTTTAAAATTTTAAACCATTAATATCCATATAAATAAATCCTTAAAAATATTTTAAAAACATGGATATTAATAAGAAAAAATAATTAAAACATTTAAAGCGATATTTTGGTTAAAGGGGTTTTACCAAAATTAGAGACACTTGAATACAATAATTGATGAATAACATTTAGTCAGAACTTTATAATATCATGAGAATAAATTAATTCATGATATAATACTCCAAAGGACAGTATATAAACCATATAAGAGTGAATTGGTGCATAAAAACAATGAAGTCTCAATAGAAATGTCAAATGTGATGAAATCCCTTATAAAGAAGGTATCCTTAAATTAAGGATAAATCAATCTCAAAATTATGTGTGACAAATATAAATACACCGAATATAAGTGGATATTAAGTGTAAAAAAATAAAAGGTCATTCACACATGTTCAAAGGATGACATATTCAGTAACTACATGTTGAACCCAATGAAATCGAAATTGGGTTAAAATGTTCCCTTGGTAAAATTCGACAGCCTAACGGCATCACTTCAAAATTCCGAAAATGAGTTGATGAGAGATAAAAAGGGAATCTCATCACTTGGACATAAAATTTACATCAATAAGGATATGAAATAACATATCCCAGCATAATATTATGTGAATTAAAAGACATAACAAAAGAAGTCTTTTAAAAATAGGAGGGTGAAAGGTCCCCTTACCGAGTTGGGTAACTTTCGAAACGTACACCCCATGGAAGAAGGGTCATACAATGAAGATTTGAATACCCATAAATTAAATTATAATAAAAAAAGTGTATAATAATGGGCAGTAAATACACCACTGAAAGGAAATTGTGTCAAATGTAGCATAAATCTCACGGGAATAAAAGTGAGATGAAAAATACCTTACGAAAACTCGGTAGCCTAACGGCGCCACTTAAAACATCCAAAATGGATTGATGAGAGGAAATAGGGTCTCTAATTATATGAACAAAAAAATTACAGTAAGATTAATATAAAATAACATACCAATCACAAGAAATATGAGCTTAAAAGAAATGACATAAAAGAGTGTACATAAAAAGAAAGAGAGGTGTAGGATCCCTTACCACAAGTCCGACTTGTCTTGTTTGTTTCTTTATATTCCTGAATAATATACTTTGGTCAATTTATAATTTAATAAGGAACTCTTTTAGAGATTTTATTTAGTTCATATCACATATTATAATGTTATAATAATTGGTTAATAATATGAGTTCATATCAGACGTTTTTGTCGATGTTTGGTACATGAGTCAAAAATTGAACTTGTTGGAAAATAATTTTCCATGTAGTTATAGGTACATCATATAAATAATAGTATTGATGTTTTAAATATCATATATATCCAGTATATATTTATTTTATACTATTCCATAGTATTTGGAGATAAAAATTAAAAGCACCGTTAATGGAGACGGTAGGCCGTACGTACGCATGAACGCTACTTTCATTTTTTCTCATATTAATGGAATTAAAACAAAATGAGATATATATGTATATATATGTTATAATTCCAGAATTATATCCATAATTTAGATGTAATATTTTACATGTATATCCATTATATATGTAATTATAATAGTACATTACATTTTGAGAAAAGAAATGAAATGTACTATTCATGGAGATGGTAAGTCGTACGTACGAATGAACGCTACTTCCATTTCTATTTCATATATAATGGAATTAAACCATAATGATACATAATAGTATTTTAATTGCAGTATGTTATCATATATAATATCATTAAATATATCATTTATACATACCACATATGTTATTAACGAATCAAATCACTTTGAGGGGGCGGTAGTCCGCACTTTCTTAAAAAAAGATATCGTGTTTACCCATAATGGAAACCATAAAGGTATGCCATAAATGAAAAATAAATAAGATTAAGTAAAACAGAAACATATTATATATCATATATAAATATAGTGTAATATTAATGGCCACCTTTTAAGATGTTATAAGAATGTTGAACAATCATCGTTTCGTGAGGCAGAAATTCTCCATCCACAGAAACAATATGTTCTTTAACCATTAGATGTAGGTGTGTTAAATTTTAGCTCTAATACTTCTTATAAAAACATCCTAATATATTGAGGATACTGTATTTGTTAAAAAATA
This sequence comes from Viscum album, assembly GCA_963277665.1. NCBI lineage: Eukaryota > Viridiplantae > Streptophyta > Magnoliopsida > Santalales > Viscaceae > Viscum > Viscum album. Next base: position 1,613,410,489 of record OY728137.1, on the reverse strand, counting down.
AATGAATAAAACGAGTTTAGTGGGTTGGAGAAGCAAAATTAACTAAAAGGACACAAGTGAGGACATTACCTTAAAATCGGGTAACTCCCTTTGGTATGAGCTCAAAGGCTTCCTTCGGAAGACTTATGCCCAAATTTAGGCTTCAAGGAGTTAGAGAGGGATGTGGAGAGACAAAATGGCAGGGGTTTTCTGAGCCAAAGGCTTTGGATGTGTGGGTATGGAGGTAGAGGTGGGGGCCTTTTATAAGAGAAGAGGAGGGGTACTCTTGGAATTTAAAGAAATGTGACTTTATTTTAGAATGAGTTTCGGATTTTAATGTTCCCACATTGATGTGTATCGAGGATAAGTTGATAAGGGTTAGAAACCACCAATACAATAGGTTTTGGACGTGTTTAGGTCTAATATTTTACATTATCTTTCCATTTTATTTAAATCGTTAAATAATGAGGTCATCGCTGCATCATCATGATGTCATAAATAATTTAATTTATTAAATGTCTAAAAATTATAAAAAAATACTATGATGTAGGAAATAATTTTATATTTCTAATGAATATTTATAGTCAAAGATTTGACTTGTATAACCCCATATAAAATTGTTTTAGTAAAACAACTCATGTTTGTGACATTTTAATTTTAACATTAAATAAAAAGGTATTTATGTCATTTTCCAACCAAAGTGGCTCCATGGGGTCCCCAAGTTTACCCATGTATTGTTTGGATCGGCCATGACACATACAATGAGGGTAGGACATGTTTCATGCTCATATCATATTATTAAAAGATTATTTTTACCTTAAACTACACTAATTACCTTCAATCGCGATTAAAAACGTAATAAGTTACTATTCACCAAAAAATTATTTTAATCCCATTGAACCAAATTTTATTTCTTAATAAAAACTATGTATGTCAGATTTTTGAATTTTAAAACACAAAGGTGGAAAAATTTCATTTAAACAGAAAATCAGTTTTTATAAGTACCACTTAGTGGTTTCACTATTCATCAAAAATTGAAGTTTTTCAGAAAATTACCAAAAATTCACCCTAAGATATATTTGATATTCCGAATTCAAATATGATGTCTATTTTACAAAATTAAAAACATATAAGTTTCATTAATTAATTTAATAATTAATTCCCGCTGTCAGAGAAAATAGCGTGTTTTTATGAAACAATAAGTATCAAAAGATTGACACTAGTTTAAGTCCAATCTCAAAGTGAAATTAATTACAACAACCACTATTGGATTAAATGGTAAAAATATATTATAATTTCACTTTAAAACAAATTCAAAAGATAATCTATTCATATAAATAAAATATATTAAAAAGTGGTTTTGAATTAAAATTCAACATTTTTCACTATTCATTAAAAATTGAACTTTTTTCGGAAAACTACGAACAATTTACAGAAAGTAAATTTTGATGTCCCAATTCTAAAGAAGAATTTTATTTTGTCAAATATAACACATAAAATTGTCAAAAAGTGAATTTAAAAGAGGTTCTCCATCAAAAGGCGGTTAATCGACCATTTAACGAATGCTTAAAATTGGATTCATTCGCATTTTTAATCCTCTAACATTTATTGTAAAAAGTAAGAATATTTGACAAACATATATAATAATTTTGTAGTTAGTTCTGTTCATTCCCGCCATTACAATGGCTAGGCGTTAACTACTATTTAAAAAAATATTATTTTATTATTAGAGTGCAATGTAAGATTCCCAAGAAACTCGTTGTTGCGTATTGGTTACGCCATTGAGCATAGCATCCCCTTTAAAGTAATATTAATATTTTAGTCACAAATATGGATAAATATAAAAATTTCATATTCTTTATTTACCTGGGTTGTTACATCCTTCCCCCCTTTTGGGAAATGCGTCCTCGCAATTTTGAAATTGGGCTTGGAAACTTCATTGAAAATCCCACATCGGAACAAGAGTCGGTAAAACAATCACTTTAAAATAAAGGGAGAGAAGTACAATGGTCACCTGAGTTAAACCATACTAGGATTCCAAGTAGGAAAATATGGATATGGAAGAAAAAACAATGGGTCATGTTCTGAGGGAGAGTGGTAGAAAACATGCTTAGGAGAAAGTTAACAACAAGAAAATCACAGACTTATGATCGGTTAAACGGTATTCGATTCCCCAATAGGAAAAGTTAATAGACAACATTTTTGTTTTAAGTTACTTTTTATTGAGGAATTTATTCATAAGGAAACATAATCACTTATCATGTTGACTTTTAACTTTTATTAGATTCCTTACACAAACTCATATTTATTCCAAAAGACGAGTATTTAGGAAGACTTGTTCACATTAAGAGTACTATTATCAACTTCTAGAAAATCACCTAATCCACAAAAGAGAACTATATACTTCCCATGTCTTTAGACTTTGACCAAAACCAAAACCAAAAAGGTTAGTACAAGATCAGATAAACCAGAAAAGGATAACCCTTTATAAAAAGAAAATCTATTCCTAATCTTCAAAATTTTTACAACAAAACCCAAAGTTCAACGAGGACCATTCGATAATAAATTTGTCCATAAAATTCTTAAAATTAAACCAAACAATGATTGAAACCCAAATATTTGAATGATTTAGTCACATAGTCATCCAAGTTAAATCGTATCATTTATCTCCAAACAACATCAGTTGCTCTTAATGTCTCGTATTGAAAAGTAATTAACCTATTCACATATCCTCCATGATAGGTTAATAAATATCCCTAGATAACCCAAAATCAACTTAATCTTAATTCATAAAGTCATCTAACTAAAAAAATCAGTCAAACTAACCAGGGAATTCACGTAGTCCAGTGGTAGGCGATAAATACCAGTTGCACTTTGGTTGTGGGTTCGATTCCCGCAGCTTTGTCCGACGCCATGGGTTGTCACACGGTCTGCGTGTTTTCCTTTTTCCAAGACTATATAATTCTAAAATCATTCCCCAAAATGAGATAAAATCATCAAAAATAACCATAATATAATTTAACCTCAACTTTATCTCAGGCCTTTCATTTTCCATCATAATATATAATAACCCATAATTACCTCAAAAGTATGGATCATATAAACCCTAATGGTTACCTTTATAATTATTACCTGAACTTCCACATCGATTGGTCGTCTTGTACATAATGCATTACAGAACATAGAAAGGTTCAGGTGGATGATCATGACTCCTTGATAGTTGGTTTAGAAATACCACAAGTTTCCTCATTGAATAAACCATTTCATCCATTGTCTTAATCAGAAAACCACCACAGTTTCCTTCAAACCTATTGTCACTTTGGTGCCTACTAGATCCATCCATTCACTAAAAACACAAATTTCAGTGTGAGTATAGCAAGGAAACCATCATGTACTAATGAGGGAGATAACCACTAAGATATAATAACTTATTCACATTATCTAAAACTAGGACTCTTTCTGAAATCCTAACCATTATGGTAATGTCACTTATGCTTATAGGATACCCTAACCTCTAATGTTAACTAAACCGAACTTGGATACCAAATATAAGGCCCCATCCTCAAACATTACTTAATCTTGAGTTATTACAAGATTACACATTAATGATATTTTCAGGTTTAGAGTTTTAGATAATTAGATCATGAAACTTGCATTACATTCCACTTTTAAACAAAGTGGTTACATAAAAGACAGTATTCATTTTTCCCATCAACAGAAACATATTTACAATAAAACATGGATTTTGTCTTGACACTTCTTTGACACTATCATCAAATCATGTGCCTTTCCCTTGACTTGTGAAAGACATTTCAAAATCATGGGATGAGCATAAAAAGCTATGTAAGGGATATAAAAATATGGAAAGGAAACATGAGTTCATATATACAAAATAATGAAATCATACATTACCCATAAAACATAGGCACTTTAACATACCTCATCAAATCATGAATAAATCATAGAAATAATAATACATAAAGGTAAATTGAGGCATTCATAACATTCTTACACAGGGAGTAACCCTATTGGTTACATTTGGAATACCCATCATAGTATATTACCTAAATCTCTTCGGAAAAACCTTAACGTTTCACTCCTTCGCGTTACCCAATGCATTGGAGGCTATATCGGGCTCACCCGCCCTTAGTTTATCACGGAACCACCCGTTTTCATAACAATGCCCAAGAACCATAACATAAATGTATCACATAAAACATTCATAAAGGAAATTTAAAATTTCCACATTTCAATCATAATATAACATTTTAGTGTATTGAAATAATGAATCCATTCAAAAAGAAATCATTTCCAAAACCATTTAAAACATTTAATAAAGAGATTTTTGAATCAAAGTGTCCCATACCACCTTGAAGCTTTTAAAATTTTAAACCATTAATATCCATATAAATAAATCCTTAAAACTATTTTTAAAACATTTATATTAATAATAACAAAAAATTAAAACATTTAAAGCGATATTTTGGTTAAAGGGGTTTTACCAAAATTAGAGACACTTGAATAAAATAATTGAGGAATAAAATTTAGTCAGAACTTTATAATATCATGAGAATAAATGGATTCATGATATAATACTACAAAGGACAGTATATACACCATATAATAGTGAATTGATTCATAACAACAATGAAGTCTCAATAGAAATATCAAATGTGATGAAATCCCTTATAAAGAAGGTATCCTTAAATTAAGGATAAATCAATCTCAAAATTATGTGTGACAAATATAAATACACCAAATATAAGTGGATATTAAGTGTAAAACAATAAAAGGTCATTAACAAATATTCAAAGGATGACATATTCAGTAACTACATGTTGAACCCAAAGAAATTGAAATTGGGTTAAAAAGTTCCCTTGGTAAAAATTAACAGCCTAACGGCATCACTTCAAAATTCTGAAAATGAGTTGATGGGAGATAAAAAGGGCATCTCATCACTTGGACATATAATTTACATCAATAATGATATAAAATAACATATCCCAACATAATAGTATGTGAATTAGAAGACATAACAAAAGAAGTCTTTTAAAAAGAGGAGGGTGAAAGGTCCCCTTACCGAGTTGGGTAACTTTCGAAACGTACACCCCATGGAAGAAGCGTCATAAAATGAAGATGTGAATACCCATAAATGAAATTATACTACAATAAGTTTATATTAATGGGAGGTACATACACCACTCAATGGAAATTGTGGCAAATGTAGCATAAACCTCACGGGAATAAAAGTGAGATGAAAAATACCTTAAGAAAACTCGGTAGCCTAATAGCGCCACTTAAAACATACAAAATGGATTGATGAGAGGAAATAGGGTATCTCATCATATGAACATAAAAATTACAGTAATATTAATATAAAGTAACATCCCAATCACAAGAAATATGAGCTTAAAAGAAATGACATAAAAGAGTGTACTTAAAAAGAAAGAGAGGTGTAGGATCCCTTACCTCAAGTCTGATTTGTCTTGTTCGTTTCTTTATATTCCTGAATACTAAACATTGGTCAATTTATAATTTCCTAAGGAAGTACTTTAGAGATTATTATTCAGTTTATATCACATATTATAATTTTATAATAATTGGTTAATAATATGAGTTCATATCAGACGTTTTTGTCGATGTTTGGTACATGAGTCAAAAATTGAACTTGTTGGAAAATAATTTTCCATGTAGTTATAGGTACATAATATCTATAATAGTATTGATGTTTTAAATATAATATATATCCAGTATATATTCATTTTATACTATTCCATAGCATTTTGAGATAATAATTAAAAGCACCATTCATGGAGATGGTAGGTCGTACGTACGCATGAACACTACTTTCATTTTTTCTCATATTAATGGAATTAAAAAAATGAGATATATATATATGTTATAATTACAGAATGATATCCATAATCTAGATGTAATATATTACATGTATATCCATTATCTATATGTACTTATAATAGTACATAACATTTTGAGATAAGAAATGAAATGTACCGTTCTTGAAGACGGTAAGCCGTACGTACGCATGAACACTACTTCCATTTCTATTTCATATTTAATGGAATTAAACAATAATGATACATCATAGTATTTTAATTATAATATGGTATCACATATAATATCATTAAATATATCCTTTATACGTACAACATATGATATTAACGAATCAAATCACTTTGAGGGGGCCGTAGTCCGCACTTCCTTAAATGATGATATCGCGTTTACCCATAATGGAAACCATAAAGGAATGCCATAAATGAAAAATACAGAAGCTTAAGTAAAACATAAACATATTATATATCATATGTAAATATAGTGTCATCTTAATGGACACTTTTTAAGGTGTTAGAAGAATGTTGAACAATCATCGTTTCGTGAGGCAGAAATTCTCCAACCACAGAAACAATATGTTCTTTAACCATTATATGTAAGTGTGTGAAATTGTAGCTAGAATCCTTCTTATAAAAACATCCTATTATATTCAAGATACTGGATTTGTTACAAAATAAATGAATAAATAGAGTTTAGGGGGTTGGAGAAGCAAAATAAAACAAAAGGACACAAGTGAGGACATTACCTTAAAATCGGGTAACTCCATTTGGTTTGAGCTCAAAGGCTTCCTTGGGAAGACTTCTGCCCATTTTTAGGATTCAAGGAGTTAGAGTGGGATGTGGAGAGAAAAAATGGAAGGGGTTTGCCGAGCCAAAGGCTTTGGAAGTGTGGGTAAGGAGGTAGAGGTGGGGGCTTTTTATAAGAGAAGAGGAGAGGCACTATTGGAATGTAAAGAAATGTGAATTTATTTTAGAATGAGTTTCGGATTTTAATGGTCCCACATTGATGTGTTTCGAGGATAAGGTCATAAGGGTTTTAAATCCACCCATCCAACAGGTTTTGGATTTGTGTAGATCTTATATTTTACATTATCTTTCCATTTTATTTAAATTGTTAAATAATGAGGTCATCGCAACATCGTCATGATGTCATAAATAATTTAATTTATTAAATGTCTAAAAATTATAAAAAAATACTATGTTGTAGGAAATTTTTTTAGCCTTATAATGAATAATTATAGTCAAATATTTGTCTTGTATACCCCCATGTAAAAATTGTTTTAGTAAAACAACTCATGTTTGTGACATTTTAATTTTAACATTACATAAAAAGGTATTTATGTCATTATCCAACCAAAGTGGCTCCATGGGGTCCCCAAGTTGACCCATTTATTTTTTTGGTCGGCCATGACACATACAATAAGGGTAGGACATGTTTCAAGCTCATCTCATATTATTAAAACACAATTTTTACCTTAAACTACAATAATTACCTCCAATCGCGATTAAAATCTTATTAAGTTACTATTCACCAAAAAAAATTTAATCCCATTGAACCACGTTTTACTTATTAATGACAACTATGTACGTCAGATTTTTGAAATTTAAAACAAAAAGGTGACAGAATTTCATTTAAATGGAAAATCAGTTTTTATAAGTTCCACTTTGTGGTTTCACAATTCATCAAAAATTGATGTTTTTCAGAAAATTACCAAAAATTCACCCTAAGCTATATTTGATATTTCGAATTCAAAAATGATGTATATTTTAGAAAATTCCAACCATATAAGTTTCATTAATTAATTTAATAATTAATTCACGCTGTCAGTTCAAATAGCGTGTTTTTATGAAACAGTAAGTATCAAAAGATTGATAGTACTTTAAGTCCAATTTCAATGTGAAATTAATTCCAACGAGCACTATTGTATTAAATGGTAATAATATATTATAATTTAACTTTAAAACCAATTCAAAAGATAATCTAATCATATAAATAAATTATATTAAAAAGAGGTTTTTAATTAAAATACATCATTTTTCACTATTCATTAAAAATTGAACTTTTTCGGAAAAATACCAAAAATTTACACAAAGTAAATTTTTATGTCCCGATTCTAAAGAAGAATTTTATTTTGTCAAATATAACATATAAAATTTTCAAAAAGTGGATTTAAAAGATGTTCTCCATCAAAAGGGGGTTATTCGTCCTTTTAATGAATGCTTAAAATTGGATTCATTCACTTTTTTAATCCTATAACATTTATTGTCAAAAGTGAAAATTTTTGACAAACATATATAATAATTTTTTTGTTAGGTCTATTCATTCTCTCCAATAAAATGTCTAGGCGTTAACTACTATTTACAAAAATATTATTTTATTATTAGAGTGCAACATAAGATTCTCATGAAACTCGTTGTTGCGTATTGGGTACGCCATCGAGCATAGCATCCCCTTTAAAATAATATTAATATTTTAGTCACAAACATGGATAAATATAAAAATGTCATATTCTTTATTTACCTGGGGTGTTACACAACTAGTTCGAGAAATAATGCTTTGTGGACCTATATATCTTAGTTGGATGTATCCTTTGGAAAGGTATATGAAAATATTAAAGGGGTATACTAAATATCCATATCAACCTAAAGCCTCCATTATTGAAAATTATATTTCTGAGGAGGTAGCATATTTTTGTACGAGCTACTTGGCTGCGGCACAACACATAGGTTTTCCTCCATCTCTCCATGAAAGAGATAATAATGAGGGAAAGGGGATTTGTGGCTTGAAAGTCAAATCATTGTCAAATGAACAGATTAAGAAGTTAGAATCATACATCTTGAATAACATAGCTGATGCTCAACCGTATATCACATTGCATATTAATGAGTTTAAAATTTTCATCCAAAGAAGAAAGAAATGTGGATTTTGAATGAGAACAACAAAACTTTTTCGTCATCGATTTGAAAAATATTGCTTGGAAGATCAGATGTATCAGAGACATTAAAATGGATATTGGGTGGTCCATGTTTAAATGTGATAACATGGTATGGTTATGGAATTAATGGCTATACATTTCATATGAAAGCTTAGGAAAATAGATCTGTAGTTCAGAATAGTGGTGTATTGGTTTTTGTAGAAGCAATGCATTTTTCAATTGTAAAGGACAAAACCCCAATTTCTGCATGAAGTGCATATTAGGGAGTGATTGAAGACATATGGGATGTCGATTACATTGAAATTAATGTTTTAGTTTTTAACTGTAAATGGTTTATCGATAACGACAATGTCAGACATGATGAATTTGTAATGACACTTGTTAATCTGAATATATTGGAAGACACATCTGATTCTTTTATAATGGCAACACATGCAAAAAAAAATTTCTATCTAATAGATCAATCAGATATGCAATGGGTTGTTTCTTTACAAGGGAAAAAACAATATATTGGTGGGGATGAACATGATGACGATGCATATTTATGTGAGATCCCTTCCTCCATGGAATGATTAACAAAACATAATGATGAGAACGTTGAAGACATGGTTTATCCATAAGGAACGATTACGACGAAGGAATTTGGGAAAACAATCCATTTGTACATTCCTAAAATTAAATTTAAAATATGTTTATTTCTTATTTACATTTATTTTTTTTCATAAAATGTTAGATATTGTATGTTTTTTATTTATTAAAACATGTATTAAAACAAAATAAGAATAAGTTTTTGTTTGTTTTAGGTTTGTTTAGTTTACTTTATCATGTTTACCATTACATGAATTATATATCTATTATTTTTTTCAGCGACAATTACTTTACCATGTTTACCAGGTTTACCATGTTTACAATGTTTACCATGTTTACCATTTTTTCCATATTTACCATCATGACCATATTTACCATCTTTACCATCTTTATAATTGTTTAACATGATTAACATATTACCAATGTTTACTATTACGTAATTTAGTACAATTTTCTATTTTTTGATTACAGTAGTATTAAAATATTTGAAGTTTTATATTTTTGAACTAACATTTGTTTTTCTGATTTGAAGGATAATGACAGATCATTTAGTTGATCAACCACATGATTCTGGAGATGAGAATATTGGTCATACCTCTGGGGAGGAACATTCACATGCTCCTATTACGACAAAGAGTTTAAAGGTTGGTATACATGAGTGCACACATTTAAAAAAATTATCACTTACTCGTACGTAGGATCAGAGGATACTCGTTGAGTTTGATGATGATGATATTCCTAGAGGTCAAAATGCCAATGATTTTATGATTTTTGTAGCAAATCAGGCAAAGAGAAAAGTAATCATTCTATATACTGACTGGAGAAGTGTGGATAAAGCGATAATCTCTCAGTTGTGGGAGATGATTTTGGTAAGATATATTTATATTGTTTGAATATTCTTTAAATGTTTCTAGTATATATAATATGTTTAACCTCTTCTTTATCAGATGACATTTGATATTCCTGACACTAGAGGAGTCAGGAAGAAATTCTTATCATTTGATACCAGGAGATGGAGGGATTTTAAATCAACCCTCTCATCAGATTTAATTTATTGTAATAGGATTCATGAAAATCCATGTAGTATATATCCTTTTATAGATGAAGACACAAGGAGACAATTTTTTTAAAGTATAAGAAAAGTGCCATTTTTGGTAAGGGCAATGTAAAAATTTATAATCTTTCTTATATAAATGATCTTATTAATGTTTTGTTAATGATTTCTTATTCATAATTTACAGAAAATAAGGAAATCTCATCAAAAGATCCAATCTAAAAATATATACCCTCATAGTTTATATCGGGGAGGGTAGGCATTTTTGGAAGAAGAAATGATGGTAGAAAAATTTCAGCAACTAAGAGCTGAGTATTCATGCTTAGGAGAGGTGGCCTATCCATCCCCTCCATCGAGATATGAAAAAAAGAAGATAGATCGGAAGGAAAAAAGGGCAATATCTTTCAGAAGAATCGAGAATCATAGCTGAGAGGATTGTATGATTTATTTATTAATTTAACTGTCTTCTTCATATAATTACAATCATTACAGAAATTCTCAATTAATTAATACAGGACACTCTTGAGGAGCAGAGTTCATAGGGGACATTTACAGCTACTGGGAGGGAAGATATTTTATCTGTAGCATTGGAAAAGTCTGAACATCCTGGTCGTGAAAGAGGATATCTGGCAGGTGTGTCAGTAAGAAAAGTGTTTCCACATTATTCAAATTCTAACATTGAGAGGGTTTATAAAAAAATAGAATCCTTGGTGGCTGAGGTTCATAATATTAATGCGATGATGGAGGAAAAGATTAGAGCATCAGTGGAGTCTATGTTTGCAGACATTCAAAGACAATTTCAGACTGTAGCTCACACTCATCCACCTCCCCCTGCAGATCCCATTATTTATCCTCCACCACCGCCAGTAGCTCTGACTCCCCCACCTCAACCTGTGGACCCCATTTTTTATCCTACTCCTCCGCCACAGATTCCTATTTATTGCGAGTTGTATGTTGATTGTCCTCAACATCATATTGTATCATATGGGTTGGTATATTGTATAAGAGATACAGTTCATCATAAACAATTAGAGGTAGAGAATCAGAGGGTCACTGTACAGGATATTATAGATAGATCAGTTTGGGTACCATTACCTACAGATGAGGTGGTGACAGTTGGACATAGTATCGACCATTTTTTAATTTGGAAATCCAGAATTCTTTGGCTCATTACCATAGATGTATGAATCCTATATCTTTTATTTTATTTTTGTATTAATTTTTTTTTATCATTTGAAAACTATAATATTTTTCAATATATTATTACAGGAATACTTAAAAGGTAAAGAAATACTATATAGACAACAACAAAGACAAATGGATATGACATAAGATACAGATTCTAGTAGTCATGACAGATTGTCAAGATATTCAAATTTTTTTGGCGGGTCATTATGAGTTTCCAATGGAAGCACATGTTTGTGGATGTGAAATAAGTGTGGGGATTATGTAAACTAATATTAGGGAGCTTCTTACTAGAGATAAGTTGGCAATCAACATGGTGGAAATTTTATCCATGTACGACTTAACACCTTTTCCCTGTGTTATATTTATTGAAAATGTATACTTATGTCTGTTTTGTATTAGGTATCTTTAAAACATTTGTGAGAGGAATGAGATGACAGATGTATATGGATTCATGAACCCACAATTGATTTCCCCTAAAGCATGTACATTGGATGAGGAACAAAGAATGAATTATATTTCTTATAGACGTGAAAAGAATATAGTCACACAATGTTGGATGATGCCTTTTTGTGAGAGGTATGAAACACATCTCTCTCAAAGAGTTAATTATCTTTTAACATGAAAAACCACTAACATTAAATTTTCTTTTATCAGTGATCATTGGATGTTAGGGGTTTTTTTCCCATGGGAGAATGCACTTTATTGGATATGATCTGCCCATGATGATGCGAGAGAAACTTTAAAGAATATATTTGAAAATTATGTTTCAATTTCTCAATAGTTTTATATATTATAATGAATTTTAAATTTACACCATTCATATTATTTTCTAACAGGGAAAGGTCCTACTTTTTAAAAAACACAAAGAAAATGAGTGAAAAGATCAAATATGTAAATGCAATGGTAAATATATACTTATAATTTGTACCTTTTGACTTATTAAATAAAAATAATTTATTGAACAACAAGGCTTCATCGAATGCAGATATTATATGTTAAGATTTATGTATGAAATAATAACAACTTGGATAGTTCTGAATTATTTCCTGGTAAGATTTCCTCTTTAACATTGCCATAATATTTCAATTTGATTTATTAATTATACATGTTAACTACTATCCTTTTCATTTGTAGCTTTTTGATGACCCTCAACCCTATACTGCTGAAGAATTCAAAAACTTACAAGTGGAGTGGTCAAATTATTTTATAGGTTTGATTGAATTTTAGTTGTTTTTAATGTAAAATGTATTTTTGAATATTTCCGTTGTAATTGTGTATTTAGTAGTCGTTTAGGTTGGATTTTTTTTTATGTTGACAGTGTATGTTTTGAATGTTATATATGTGAATGTTTAATTTTTCTCTACATCATGTTTTTGTCTACTAATGATGGTTTTTTTGGTATGTTTTCTGGTCTGGGGGAGGGGTTCCAAGGGTGTGGGGGTGTTCAGTGGGGTTGGGGGTGTCCAAGGGTGTGGGAGGGCTTTCCAGGGGTATGGGAGGGTTGTCTAGGGGTGTGGAAGTGTTGTCCAAGGGGTGGGGTATACATGAGGGTAGGGGGGTTGTCCAGGGGTGTTTGGGGCTGTCCAGGGGGTCAGGGGGTAGTCCAGGGATGTGGTGGGTGTTCCAATGGGGTGGGGGGGGGGGCTATCCAGGGTGTGGATGAGGGTGAGGGGGGGGGGGGGTTGTCCTGGGGTGTTTAGAGATGTCCATGTGGGTTTGGGGTAGTCCAGGGGTGTCGTGGGGGCTGTCAAGTGGGGTTATGGGGTGAGGGGTGCTATTCAAGAGGGTGGGGAGGTTGTCCAGGGGTGTTTGGGGATGTCCAGGGGTCTTGGGAAGTTAAGGGTGTGGTGGGGGCTCAAATGGGGTCGGGAAGGGCTTTCCAGGGTGTGGAGGGTATACATGACGGTGGGGGGTTGTCCCAGGGTGTTTGGGGCTATCTAGGGTGGTTAAATAAGCGTGGGGGGGGGGGGGGTTGTCTCGGGGTGTTTGGAGGTGTCCAGGGAGTTGGGGGGCAGTCCAGTGGTGTGGTGGGGGCTGTCAAGTGGGGTGAGGGGGTGAGGGGTGATGTTTAGGAGGGTGGGGAGGTTGTCCTAGGGTGTTTGGGTATTTGCAGGGGGTCGGGGGCAGTCCAGGGGTGTGGTGGGGGCTTCAATGGGGTGGGGTAGGGCTGTCCAAGGTGTGGTGGTATACATGAGGGTGGGGGGTTGTCTCTGGGTGTTTGGGACTATCCAGGGGAATATACATGAGGGTGGGGGCTATGAAGTGGGGTATGTTTTATATGTTATCAAGTGGGGTGAGGGGGTGAGGGTGTGTTGTTCAAGAGGGTGGGGGGTGTCCCGAGGTTTTAGGGATGTCCAGGGGGTCGGAAGGCAGTCCAGGGGTGTGGTGGGGGATCCAATGTGGTGGGGGCTATCAAGTGGGGTGAGGGGGAGAGGGGGTGCTGTTCTGGAGGGTGGGGGTTGTCCAGGGGTGGTTGGGGCTATCCAGTGGGTCTGGGGGCAGTCCAGGGGTGTGTCGGGGGCTCCAATAGGGTGCGGGAGGGCTGTTCAAGGTGTGGGGGGTATACATGTGGGTGGGGGGGGGGGGGGTTTCCGAGGTGTTTGTGGCTATCCAGTGGGTATACATGAGGGTGGGGGATACCAACTGGGGTATGTTTTATATGTTATCAGTGTAAATGCGAAAATTTGATTTAGTTATTTTTTCACTCCTTCTGTTTTTGTGGTACAAAATCATGATTTGGTTTCTGGTTGTTTCTGGGGGAGAGCAGAGGACTGCTTTCGATTTTTTTTAAAAAATTATCTACCATGTCGGTTATTTTATAACCGCTGTGTAAAAGAAATAGGGAAGGGTTTATCACATCGTTTTTTTAATAACTGACATGATTAACACATGGGTCATGGTTTATCATGTCGATTATATAATAATCGATGTGATAAACCCCACACCCGCAGATTGGTTTAGCATGTCAGTTATTATTTAACCGACGTGATAAACCATTTCCCAAGAGTTTATCTCATCTGTTATTTAATAACCGACGTCATAAACTCCATTGAACGTGTATATAACATCTGTTATTATATAACCAATGTGATAATCCCCCACCCCACGGTTTATCACGGCGGTTATATAATAACAGACTTTATAAACCCCCCCCCCCCGGTTTTTTCACGTCGGTTATTAATTAATAGACGTGATAATCACCACGATCTATTGTTTTTTACGTAGATTTTTAAATAAACGACGTAAAAAATGTTATTTATAACGTCGTTCGTATTAACGTCGGCTAAAAACAGACGTAAAAAATGAAAAATAACCGACGTAAATAACGTTTTCTGCACTAGTGTGTGTACCAAAAAATCATAAATCATAGCATATCCCATGTTATAAAAATGGGATTCATAAACATCATGAAATCATAACATAATCTATATAAGATAAAATGAAATCATAAAATTAATTCCATCATAACATAATCAAATCAATGTAAAAATATGGATAGAAAAAAACCGTATATTATCTTAGATGGAAAATAATTTTGATAAATCACTTGAACTCCATTCTTGAGGAAAATATCCTTTCTACTTCAAATACATTTTTCATTTCATAGCATGTTATACTATTTTAAACTAAAAGAAGTTGATTAAAAATAATCATGAAAACTTATAAAGGTATCTCTTGGAAATAATGTTCTAAGAAATCATAAAAACTGATTCATGCCGTATAAGTTAAGAAACATTCTTCTCATACTTTGGCCGGAAAAGTCAAAACGTACCTCATACATAAAATGACAGACGATTCCTTTCATATCATTTAAAAAAACACACCAATGGGTAAAATTGGATTTAAAAAATTGTAGGAGGATATAAATAATATTACACATTGTGGAATCATGGATGTGGATGATAAATATTCCACAGTAAATTCTGAATTATAAACATTCTCTGATAAAAATGAGATTGTGAGATTTTCCCTAACCTTATGTATGATTTGCTTTGTACGTGTCTGAACCTCCTTTATAATGATTTAAATAATGTTATTGACTTATTCCAGAATCGTAACCATTTTTATGATAACATATATTCTCATATTTTTAGCATCGTATTAGTAATATTTCATTGATACTCATTATTCGAGTCTTTATTTCTTTTTGTTCTTATGCGTGTTTTGTCGAATAAATTCTTATTCTTATTTTTATCTAATAGATACCTCATTTCCAGAATGGTATCAGTGTAATATATATCATATTTATTCATTCAATTCATTTATATATCCATTATGCATTGAAGATCGTGTAGAACAAGTCGCATCACATCGTCGAGACGGTAGGCCATACGTACGCACGAGCGATGATATCATTCCCATGATCATGGAATTTTATTGATGTGTATGTATACTATTTCAGAATAAATTACACTTTCCAATAATCATATATAGTTATTCTTTAAACCATTATACCCATCCAAGTAAGGTGGTGGTGGAAAATAGATTACACCATGGCATAGAGACGGTATTTTGTACGTACGCACGCGCAGTGATTTCAATTTTCGTATGATGGATAGAAATTGAAATAGAGATGTTTCATATTTATAATAACATATCAGTATATGAGTGATAATGATGTCATTACTTCATAATTAAACAACTAAATAAGAATAAGTATAAGAAGAAATAAAGTTGAAAGAATCGGTAACGGACATTACCTCTTCTTTGAAGCGGCTCTTCTTAACCTCCTCCTAGGGCACTAAAGATGGTCTATAAAGAATTCCAGGACCTCTAAGATGTTAATAGCGATGGTGAGAAGGAAAATGGGAAGGGTTTTGCTAATCAGTAAGGATCAATGTTGTGTAAAGAGGAGAGGGATGAGGTGACCTTGTATAAAGGAGGAGAGTGACACTTTAGGAAAATCATAAAATATTATTTTATAATAAAGTTATATTCGGTATTTAATAGCTCAAAATTGATTTATTTAGAATATAAGGTGGGGATGGTTGTAAATCCTATCAACCAATATATGTTAGACAAGTTTAGATTACTATTGTAACCTTATCATTTAGATTTATCTCTAAGATAAATAATTTTACTTTTACTATGTCTTCTTGTTTTCATACACTATATGGATAATAAACATACTATTACAAGCCAAACGAACCCCAAGTTGTTCATTATTAATATATATAACTTTATCTTAGTCATTTTGAAGAACCATTTATTTTTAGGAATAAAATAAAAATTAATAATATAATATTTGATTGAAAAACTATTTTATGTCAATTTTGACAGTAATTTGAAATTGATTTTTCTTAAAATCATAACATCATTATTAGTTCAAAAAAAGTTAATTAAATAAATACTAATATGTCATATTTACCTATAAAATTAGTGTAATTCATAAAAAGTCTCAGATTACATTTATTTGGGTTTTTTTAAAATCAATTATGTTAATATTTCCTTAATATTGTATTTACAACATCATCATTCTGTTATAAATAAATTAAATTATTTAAAGTCTAAAAATTATAAATAAATTTTAATTATGTAGGAAACATGTTTATATTTTTAATGAATATATATAGTCGAATTTATCTTATTTATAACCCTATATTTAAAATGTTTTAGTTATTAAACTTTGATTTTAACTATTTTAACTCTTCTTTAAATAAAATAATATTAAATGTCCTAATAAAATACATGTGGACATAAATGGTCATATTTTATAACTAAGGTTGTTTTTGGTCGAACTAAACTTATCTAATAGAATTATGACTTATGTTAGGGTAATAATAATATCATTTTTACCCTTAATTACACTATTTACTTTTAACAGTGGTAAAAAATTAATAAGTTACAATTCACCAAAAATTATTTTTATCTTATTGAACCAAATTTTATTCCTTTATATTAATAGTGTGTCTCACATTTTTGAAAATCCACTCACAGATGCGGTAAAATTAAGTTTTTAGGTAACTTTTAAAACTCTCCTAGGAGCTGAGTAAAAGACGGTGAAAAGTTTAATAAAATTTTTATAACTCTAACATTATTATAAAATGACTCCAATAAATTACTTTGAACTTATATAGGTATTATGTATCAATTTTTACCTAAAATAAATTTAAATAATATAAAGAATTATTTAAATAAAAAGTCTGTTTTAAAATAGTAACCCAGTGTTTTTATTATTCATCAAAAATTGATAGTTTTCAGAAAATACCAAAATATCACCTTAGTCTAATTTAGAAATTCTGAATCCAAAAAATGAAGTCCATTTTGAATGATAAAATTTATAAAATATCAAAAAGTGGGTATTACTATTAATAACAACTAGATTTAATAATATTTTAATAGCATATCAATGTTTAGTGAAACTTGGTATTGCGTACAACACAAGCTATCAAGGAAGGTCGTGTAATGAAAACAATGATACTGTTGTGTGTAGTTAAATATTTCTCTAATGATGTATATAAAATAAACCAAAATATTTCTCATATAAATTTTAGGTGTTACATTCTACCCCCCTTAAAATGAATTTTGCCCTCAAAATTCATTACTTTGTAACAAATAGATGCGGATACTTCCCACTCATCATATACTCAAGTTCCCATGTAGCTTCTTCTAATTGGTGGTTCCTCCATAAAACTTTCACCAAGTGAGTGGTCTTGATATGTTGGATTTTTTCAGTACGATTCTGAATCTTTTTTCTGTTGTTCATCATAAAAAAGGTCTTGCTCTAGCGGTACAACTTCTGAGTTGAGTACATTTGAAGGCTCAGGTTTATACATTCACAGGAGAGATACATGGAAAACATTGTGAACTTGAAAGACATTCGGTAGAAGCACCAATCGGTAAGATACCTTCCCAACACTATCCAGTATTTCTAAAGGACACATATACCTAGAGCTCATCATTCCCTTCTTTCGAAATCTCATTAATCTTTTCCAAGGAGATATTCGTAATAACACATTATCACCCACTTGAATCTCTTGGTATTTTTTTCAGTTATGAGCATATCTTTTTTGTCGACGTTGGGATTCTCTTATGTGTTGTTGAATAGATCAGACCTTTTCTACCAGCTCATCAACAAGACCAGGTCCTAATAGATTTCTTTCCCCAACTTCATCCCAGTAAGTTGGAGTTCAGAATTTCATTCCATAGGGAGATTCATAGGTATACATCTGAATAATAGTGTGAAATCTATTATTATAATAAAATTATATCAAAGTTAGATGTTGATCCCAAGCACCATTGAAATCCATAGAGAAAATGCTTAACATATCTTCTAGAGTTTGAATTGTTCTCTCAGACTGACCGTCTGTCTGAGGATGATAAGCAGTGCTGAAACTCAACTCTGTATCCAAAGTATGCTGAAGACATCGCCCGAACCTTTAGTTAAACCTCAAATTCCGAAAAGATATAATGGGAAGTGGAACTCAGTGCAATCTTAACACTTCATTCACATATATCCCGGCAAGCTGATCTAGAATGAAATCTTCTCTAATAGCAATGAAGTGTGCCGACATCGTAAGATGATCAACTATGAGCAAGATAGCATTATTGTGTTTGGAAGTTTTAGGAAGTCCAGTGAAAATGTACATAGAGATTTTTTCCCATTTCCATTCGGGTATGGGTAATGGTTGTAACATCCCTTTAGAATTCTGTCTCCCAACTTTAACTTGCTGACAAACCAAGCACTGAAATACATATTCTGCAACATCTCTTTTCATGCCATCCCACCAGAAGTACTCTTTCAGGTCCCTATACATCTTCATTCTTTCAAGATCAATGTAAAAATATGTATCGAAACAGAATCTTATATTATCATAGATGGAAAATAACTTTGATAAAACACTTGAACTCCATTCTTGAGGAAAATACCCTTTATACTTCAAATTTTTTTTCCCATTCTTAACTTGTTATACAATTTTAAACTAAAATTAGCTGATTAAAAATAAACATGAAAACTTTTAAATGATTATACAAGGAAATAATGTTCTAACAAATCATAAAAATCCATTCATGCCATATAAGTTAAAAACATTCTTCTTGTATTTTGGTCGGAAATGTAAAAAAGTACCTCTTACTAAAAATAAAAAAAGATTCCTTTCATATATTTTACTAAAAACTCACCAATGGGTAAAACTAGATTTAAACAATTTTATGAATATAGAAATAATATTACATATTGAGGAAACATGGATGATGATGATAAATATTCCCAATTAAATTCTGAATTATATACAATTTCGGATAAAAATGAGATTGTGAGATTTTCCCTTAAAATAGGTCTGATTTGCTTCGTATGTGTCCGAAAATCATGTATAATGATTGAAATAATGTTATTGACTTACTACAGAATATTATTCATTGTTATGATATCATATATCGTCATATTCTATGCATTTTATTAGTGATATTTCATTGCTACTGGTTATTCGGGTGTTTATTGCTTTTTGTTCTTATGTGTGTTTTGTCAAATACATTATTATTATTATTTTTAGGTTATAGATAAAAACATTCTTGAATGGTATTAGTGTAATATATATATCATATTTATTCATTCAATTCATTTATATAATCATTATTTATTGAATATCATGTAGAACGAGTCGCATCACATCGTGGAGACGGTAGGCCGTATGTACGCACGAGGGATGATATCATTCCCATGATCATGGAATTGAATTGAAGTGTATGTATACTATTTCAGAATCAATATAACATTAAAATAATTATATATAATTATTCTTTACACCATTATACCCATACAATTATGCTGGTGGTGGAAAAACAGATTACACCATGGCGTGGAGACGGTATTCCGTACCAACGCACGAGCGATGATTTCATTTTCTATAGGATAGATAGAAGGTGAAATAGGGTTGTTTCATATTTATAATAACATATCATTATATGAGTGATACTGATTTTATTATTTTATAATGAAACAACTACGTAAGAAGAACTAGAAGAAGAAATAAAGTAGAAAGAATCGGTAATAGCCATTACCTCTTCTTTGAAGCGCATCTTCTTAACCTCCTCTTAGGGCAGTAAAGATGATCTTTGAAGAATACCAGTAACTCTAGAATGTTTCTAGGGAAGTTGATAAGGATAATGGGCAGGTTTTTGCTGAGCTTGAGGGATCAAATTTGTTTAATGAGGAGAGGGAGGAGATTCCCTTTTATAAGGGAGGAGAGGGGCACTTTATGAAAAAATTAAAATATTATTTATTAATAAAGTCAAATTCTGTTTTTAATAGCTCCAAATTGATTTATTTATAAGATAAGGTGGGTATGGGTATAAATCCTCTCAACAAATAGATTTTAGACAAAATAGGTTATTATTTTAACCTTATCATTTAGATTTAACTCTATGTTAAATAATTTTTCTTTTACCTTGTCTTCTTGTTTTCTTACACTATACGGTGAATAAACATACTATAAAAAGCCAAAAGAACCCCTAGTTATTCATTATTAATATATATAACTTTATATAAGTCATTTGGTGGATCCTAAGATTTTTAAGAATAAAATAACAATTAATATTATAATATTTTATTTAAAAACTATTTTATGTCAAATTTGACACTATTTGGAAATAGATTTTTGTGAAAATAATAAGACCATGATTAGTTTGAAAAATGTTAATTAAATAAATAATAATATTTCATATTAACCTATAAAATTATTTTAATTTATTAAAAGTGTCAAATTACATTTATTTAGAAATTTATAATATCAATTATGATAATATTTCTTTAATAAGTTCATTACTACATCATCATTGTGTCATAAATAAATTATAATATTTGAAGTCTAAAAATTATAAATAAAATACAATTATTTATTAAATCTTTTTAGATTTATAATAAATATTTATAGTCTAATTTATCTTATTTATAACCCTATATTAAAAATTTATCAGTTATTAAACATTGATTTTAACTATTTTAGCCCTTCTTTAAATAAAATAATATTAAATTTCCTAATATAATCCATGTAAAACTAAATGTTAATATATTTTTCCTAAGGTTTTTTTGGTCTAGTTAAACTTATCCAATATAATTAGGACATGTGTTATGGTAATAATAATATCATTTCTACCCTTAATTACCCTATTCACTTTTAACCGTGGTAAAAAAAGTAAAAAGTTACAATTCAGGAAAAATTATTTTTATCATATTGGAACAAATTTTAAAACTTGATATTAACCATGTCTCTCTGATTTTAGAAATTCCACTCATAGAAATGTAAAATAATGTTTTATATAAATTTTCAATCTCTCCTAGGAGGTGGGTAAAAGATAGTGAAGAGTTCAATAAAATTTTTATATATCTAAAATTATAATAAAATGACTCCAATGAATTAATTTGATCATATTTAAGTATTATGTATCAATTTTCACCTAAAATAAATTTAAATAAAATAAATATTTATTTATATAAAAAATTCGGTTTTTAAATAGTAACCTAGTGTTTTCACTATTCATAAAAAATTGAAATTTTTCAGAGAAATACCAAAATTTCACCCATGGTTAATTTCTATATTATGAATCCAAAAAGGAATACTATTTTGAATGATAAAAGTTATAAAATTTCAAAAATTGGGTATTACTATTCATAACTTCTAGTTTTAATAATATTTTTATAACATATCATTGTTTAGTGAAACTCGGTATTGCGTACAATGCAAGCTATCGAAGAAGGTCGTGATTGCATGTAAAGAAAGGAAATCTGGTATTTTGTGTAGTGAAAGATTCATTTGATGATTTTTATAACATAAAAGAAAAATATTTCTCATAAAAAATCTCGGGTGTTACATTATCTATGTTTCAATAAAAATATAAATTAATTACTTTCATTCATGTATGTTGGTACATATATATTGATGATATTTAGTTAGGTACATTTACAGACACACACACACACACACATATATATATACAAACTAGTAATTAGTAATCTATCTTTAATGTTGTATAAATAATTTTTCATTCATATTTTTGTTTGAATAAAATGTATCATATAACAATGATTTAAACAAAATTTGAAAAATATAATATATATATATATATATATATATATATCAATAATAAAAATTAAATATAATCCTAATCAGTAATTTACATGACACACATATTCAATTCATGAATTAAAATTTTTAACTTGGACTTCTTATAAGTATAAATCATGCAATAAAAATAATTAAAAAATCTTTAAGCAACAATTAAATAAGTGTTGAAATAATTCTTATAAATATATATATATTGTGAAATATAAAAACCTAAAATTTTGAAATAAATGATGTTCCATCAAATAATTCTCCTTTCCAAGAATAAATTTATGTATTTTTTTTATAAATATAATATTGGTAAAATCGAAATAATCCATTATTGAAACATATAATTAATAGTTGAGAATAATTAGAAATTTAATTATTAACCAATATAATTCGATTTTATATCATAAATCATAAGTTGTTCTAATAAAATGATCCCTAATAAATATAATATTTTAAGTAATCATATACATAAAAATAAATATTTATTTGTTAAGAATAAATAGAAATCAAAAAAAATAAAAACATTTCTCACAAGAAAATATAAATTTATAGTAAAATATTTTTCTACTTAGATTTTTTTGTCCAAACAATAGAAGAAAACTATTTTGAAATTACTGTTGAAACACCCTGACTCTAGTTACCTAGAGCCATTGCATTATTTTAATAAATTGGTATGATTACATGGAATCAAGTCTCGAAAGACCAATCAGTTTAGATGTCTTGGAAAATAGAATTGATATATGAATGTTACATTACAATTTTTAACATACAACACAACATACATAATCATTTATGAATGTCATTATTTCCATATCTTGAACATGCATATCAATCAAAATACACTTCTTGGAATCCTGGAAAAAATAAAACATAGAAAGGGGTGAGCTCAGATGCTCAATAAGGATAACAATACAGCAGAAACATTAATAAATAAGAATAAACATTTAAGGAAATGTATAAAACTAAAAAAAAATACTTTTCAACATAAACATCATCATATTATGGAAACTATAAATCAAAATAATGTCATTTACTTACTCACAAGGATACTCTACTAGACAAATAATCACATTAAATATCAATAGCCACTTTCATAATGATGGAATGCCTAATGCCAGATTTTTATAACCACTTAGTCAAGGCCTTCTTCCAAGACTACAAATATGATCTTATCAAGTCCTTTTTCTAGGACAATAGTTTGCCTCATGAGGCCTACCAATGCATGAAGGATCTATAGTGGGTTCCACCCATCACATAATATGTCCAATGCATTCTTCATATGAAAAGGTTTACACATAACATAAACATTCATATTAAAACTAGCTTACGGAATGTCAATACTTTATCCATAACCATGAATGGTGTAAAAATATAACATTCACATTCAATCATATCTCAAAACCTTCAATACAATGTGGATGTTTTTTATCATAATAAATAAACTTCACATAAGCACACAATCCACCAAAGGATGTTGACATAGATTAAATCAAAACAATTTTTTTAGAAATATCTATTTCTATTCTGAATTCATTTAAAAGTCATATAATTATAAAATAAAACATTTATTTTGAAAATATTCTTATAATATTGTATGGGATGCTTTGAATATGTTATAAGGACATGAAATATCTGGTCCCGCCGTATATGATAAATAAAATTCATACCTTAAATTTGTTGAAAAGGTCAAAAAGTACCAGGTTTGGAAAACTATGGAATGATTCTTTTCAAAAACACATAATTTCAAATAATGGTATAAATGTCATTAACCAATTTTATATTTAATTGAAAAAATGCTTTTAAATAAATTTTTATGAATCATGGATGTGGATGATAAAGAGGTCCCAATAGATACTTACCTAAAAACAACCTATGATAATAAAGAGATTGTGAAATTAAACATTACCTTGTAATTTTCATTGGTCAAGGGTATGAATAACCTCTTGTATGAAGACAATTATATGTTACTAAATGATAACATACCTATATTAATATTTTTTATATCTTACATGATTCATTTATGACTTTATACTACACATTTAATAATAATTTCCATGTTAAATTAACATTTCGTGTAATATTTTCTTTCTTTATCATACGTGATATAACTTGTTACACATGATTATATCAAAAATATCAAGATTTAAATACTCCCAGAATATAAAACATCATTTATATATCTTATATATTATGAATATAAATATGGATAATATACATATTTATGAAATGGAAAACACTGTTTATAGTGACGGTAGTCCATACGTACGCATAAATGTTGTTTTTGTTTTCATATCGTATTGAATGGAACTAAGGGAATAATATATATGTAAGTATATATATATATATCAATTAGAATCATTATTTCATTTATTACATACTTCTAAATGATATATATTTTATAATCATCATTGAATAGTGAATGTGGAAATGAATCTCATCACGCCGTGGAGATTGTAATCCGTACGTACGCATGAGTGACAATATCATTATATTGATAGATAAATAGTATGTAAATTAATGATATATCATATATAAAGAATCATTAACATGTTATATTTATTATTTACATTATTTTTACTCTTTATTATACTCATCTAAATGATGATGTGTTTGAATAACAAACTAAACCACGACGTGGAGACGGTAATCCGTACATACGCACATATGGTGACTTTGTAATTTATAGGATGGATAGAATAATAAATATGGTTTGACCATTTCTATAATAACATCACAGTATATAGAAGATACTGGAGTTATTAATTTATTATTGAAATAACAAAGAAAGTGGATATTGGAGAAGGAATGAATTTGAATGATGTGATGAAATATTTAAATTTTTTTCGAGTTCATTCATTTGAGTCGATTAAAAGGGTAGTTTAAGATGAAATTATAAGAAAAATAAGCCCTCTTGGATGATGCGAGGAATAATGGAAGATATTTGGGTAGGGGTTGGCTGAGCCAAATGGCTTTGGAGGCGTGAATTTGAGAGAAGGGGAAGTGCCCTTTTATAAGAGTGGCGAGGGGAACCATAGAAAAAATATAAAATATTATGTTATATTAAATTAATTTTCGGTATATAATAACTGAAAATATGAATTATTTAACGGATACGTTGGTGATGTGTCGAAAAAATATAATATAATATGTTTTAGGAAAGTTTAGGTTACTATTTTACCCATATTGTTTAGGTTTAACTCTATGTTAAATAGTATAACTTTTACCGTGTCTTCTTGTATAGTTACAATATATGGTTAATAAACATATAGTAAACATATAAGAGAACCTCGAGTGGTTCATTAATGATATAAATAATATTATTTAATCCTTTTGGCCTAACCTTAGATTTTTATGAATATTATATCAACCAATAATATAGTATTTGTTTTAAAAACTATTATATGTCAATGTTAACATTATTTGGTATTTGATTTTTTTAAAAAACATAACAGCATGATTACTTCATATAAAATTAATTTAATCAACCCTAACATGTCATATTGACCAATAAAATTAGTGTAATTAATCATATGTCTCAAATTACATTTATTTGGGTATTTATAATATCAATTATTTTAATCATTCCTTAACATGGAAATTACTGCTTCATCATTGTTTTATAAATAAATTAAATTATTTAATGTCTAAAAATTATAAATAAAATACCATTATTTTATAAATATTTTTATATTTATAGTGAATATTTATAGGCAAGTTTATATTGTGTGTAACCATACATTAAAAATGGTTTAGTTATTAAACATTGACTTTTACTTTTTTAACTCTTCTTTGAATGAAATAATAATAAATGTCCTAATCTAATCCAAGTGGACCTAATGGATCATATTTTATACCTATGGTTGTTTTCGGTCGAATTACATTTATCCAGTAGAATTAGGACATGTGTTAGGGTAATAATAATATAATTTTTACCCTTAATTACACCATTTACTTTTAATAGTGGTAAATAAAGGTAATAAAGTTACTCTACACCACAAATTATTTTCATATTATTGAACCTCATTTAACTGAATAATAAAAATCATTTCTCACAGATTTTTTAAATTAAACTCAAAGAAGTTGTAAAATTAATTTTTATTTAATTTGCAAATGCTCTTAGGAGTAGGGTAAAATGCGGTAAAAAGTTCAATACACTTTTTATATATGTAAACATATTATAAAATGAATACAATGAATTGAATTGAAAATATATAGGTATTATGTATCTATTTTGACCTAAAATAAATTTTAAAAAATAATAATTATTTTAATAAAAAGTTTTTTTAACTAATAACTTAGTGTTTTTCATTATTCATCAAAAATTGAATGTTTTAAGAAAAATACCAAAATTGCCCCTAGTATAATTTTGATATTGGAAATTCAAAAAGTATTTCCATTTCATCAAAATTAAAAACATTGAAGTTTCATTTATTAATTTAAAATTAATTTTTTTTGTCAAAACCAAAAATCATTTTTTTAAGAAATGATAACTATCCCAAGATTGATACTTGTTTATGTTCAATTTAAAAGTGAAATTAATTCCAATAAATAGCATTGTATTAAATGGTAATAAAATAATATATTTATAATTCAAAAAAATTATAATTTATAATATAACACAATAAATTAATTTGATTAAAAATGCTGTTTTAAGTTAAAATATAGTATTTTCAAATATTCACCCATATATGAATGTTTTTAGAAAAACACCAAAAAAATTATATAAACTAAATTATTATGTCCCTATTCTAAAGAAAATGTTTATTTATTTAAAATGAATATAAAAAAGATTAAAATATTTTATTTAAAAAGGGTTCTCCATTAAAAGGTGCTAAAACTGCATTTTTTTTAAAATACTTATTTTATCTAAAAAATAAATTTATTCTTAAATTATGTCTAGGAAACTAATAATATAGATTCTAAAATTATAAGGATTATGAAAAGTTCAATATTCAGTTAATACAATTCATAAACTCTTTTGAACAACTAATTTGCTATGTCGTGGTTTGCTTGAACACAGTATTGCGTGTAGTACAAGTTATTGAATTACTTTGATGAAATAATTAACTATGAAATCATAGTGTGTTACATTCTTCCCCACTTAAATAAATTGTTTCAGAGAAATTTTAAATTTTTCTTCAAAAATAAAAGGTTGAAAATAGAAAATACCATTCTGGGAAAACCCACATCAGAAATTGGTTTAATAAAATTTTGTATTAATAAGAAGAAAAGGGGAATGGAAAATTAACCACGAAATTATGATCTTGATTAGGAGAACATTGGTGGTAATTAGAGATAGCTAATTGCAGTAAAAAAGTAAATATTTATAGTGGGTGACTGAGGTCATCACTCATAAAAAATTGTAGAATTGAGGGCCTCAAATCCATCAATATATGATGATTTAAAATATCATTGGTTCCAAAAAAACATAAGGTATTAGGAAAACACATTTTTTGTTTTAATATACCATAAATAATGTTTGTGAATTAATTTATTCATAGAATAATGTGAAATATATATATTTATATAATTGACGAGTAGAGTTTCATCCTTCAACTATTTCCTACAACAAACTCATCTTTCACTCCAAAAGATAATATAATTAAAATATATTCTATTTATCCTAATTATATAGGGTTACAAAAAAAATTAAATTATAATTTATATGTTAGACCGAAAAAATGACATTATACAATCCATAACATCACGCAAGCCAGTGCTAAGTGATGCACCCTTGTCTTTCTTTGGTTACGGGTTCAAGTCTCACGACCTTTCCGTACGTGATGGGTTGTCACCCGACCTTCAAGTATTCCTTTTTATGAAAATCCAAAAATAATCTCATGAAATGGTTTATCCTTAAATATAACATCTAATATCAAACATAATCAAATCCAGCCTTTAGACTTATCAAAAATACTTTTTTTCCAAACTCACAGTCCATCATTTATAAGGATGTAAAACACAATGAAAATCCTTTTTTCCACATATGAACATGTGAATGCCTTCATCATGTATTCTTTTAAAACATAGTAACACCCTGAAATACCATAAAACCTTTTTTACTACATTCATGCTCCCTTATTACGTATATAATATTTGATATACTCCATATATCAAAAAATGTTGTAAACTCCAACAATGATGGAATATGAAAACAATTAACCATTTTCAAGATATTCAAGAATATCCAATATAATTTATCCAAATAAATCATGTATTATTAAAAAATCACTACCTCGGCATCAGAACCAAATTATGGTTTATATTTCTCTCAATCATATATTTTCCTAAAATTTATCCTGCTATTGAGTAACTTTTCTTGGCTCCAAAAAATCTCAAATTCTTAATAAATAGTAATGTATTACAATCCTTATTTATCTATATAATTCATATAATTATTATATTGTTGATACACCACTCAAATTAAATAATTATTTTACAAAAACATAATAAAACAAGTTATTCCTTTTCATCTGAGTTAGTATCATAACTTCATTATTATCCAATAGGATCATTTGAGGTATACTCTAATGACCTGGACAATGATTCACATAGTGTCCCAACGCCTAGTAGATAAATCATTTTACATTTGAGTATTTTTTCTAACCATTTCAATCACGTACATGGTGTCCTTTTTCTCCACACATATAAAAAACTCACATTCCCTTCAAGCATTTACCATTGTGATTATTTCCACATTTATCAAATATGTGAAAATATTTCATTTCCCTCTTCCCTTTATCCATCATTCTTTCTTCTATCTTTTTTTTCTCATTCTTCCCTTCAAAGATATATGACTGAGAGAATTCATTAATTATATTATTTACAAATGATACTATTTATTCATATGTTGAAAACACACAGGATACAATTTACCTTCTAAATGTTCTCTTTATAGCGTAAATGATATGATCCGTATAAATTTTTGGATCATACGTATTGTTGGAGTTCACATTCATCTACTGGGTACAATTTCAATACAATGGAATACACTATGTCAGTTTATGAATTGCAATAAATAATTACAAACCAGTAAAATACATAACATAAATTTAAATGTTTAGGGATATAATCCATAATCATACAAATATTTTCTTTAAGAAGGTATATACTTATAAATTCTTCATAATGATTTGTAATGAAAATGAGACTTATCTTAATAATATCCCCCAGAAGTGTCGTAACCGAGAGTGGAGCAAGGCCCATTATCATGAACCCATTAACATTCGAGTCTATCTCAAAGCGGTGTTTTTGGGTATTACATCTAGGTACAGTTGTGCTAAAGCCACCTCTACCAGCTCATATACAGACAGGGATGTATTTCTTGGAAAACTCACAAACTCTCTACAATACGAAACTTTTAGGATGTTCTTCTAAACTTGTATTCAAATTTTATCATAAAGCTATGTTCTCTAATCAAAGATTATCTAAATATAGTTTCTAATGTTATTTCTAAACATCCTCTAATACCAACTGTAATGCCCTGACTCCGATTACCCAGATTAGGTGCCTTGTTTTAATACAGTGGTATGATTACAAGGAATCATGTCTCTAAGTACTGATCAGTTCAACAATCTTGGAATATTGATTACATATATTATTATTACATTACACTAAATAACATAAAACAAAATATAAATGATCTTTTATGAATGCCATTATTACCTTAGCATAACCATGCTTATCAATAACAATGTAGTTCATGTAATACTACAAAAAATAAAACTTAGAAAGGGGTGAGCTTAGATGCTCAGTATGGATAACAATACAACAGAAACATTCATAAATAAGCATAAACATTTAATAAAATTTATAAAACTAAAAAAAATACTTTCTAATATAAACTTCATCATAATATGGAAAATATAAATCAAAATAAGTCCATTTACATACTCACATTGATAATGTATTAGTTGAATAATCACTTTCAATATCAATAGCCACATTCATAATTATGGAATGCATATTTCCAGAATTTCATAACCACATAGTCATGACCTTGTATCAAGATTAAAAATACGATTTTGTCAACTCATTGGCCAAGACACTAGTTTTTATCATGAGACCTACCGATGCATGAAGGAAATATA
Organism: Viscum album; assembly: GCA_963277665.1. Taxonomy (NCBI): domain Eukaryota; kingdom Viridiplantae; phylum Streptophyta; class Magnoliopsida; order Santalales; family Viscaceae; genus Viscum; species Viscum album. The sequence goes on along the minus strand of OY728137.1, from coordinate 1,613,379,754 downwards.
GCGGGTTCCACCCGGCACATACTATGTCAAATTCATTCCTCATATGAAAAAGGTTTAAACATAACATAAACATTAATATTTAAACTGGCATACAAAATGTCAATACATTATCCATAAACCATAAATGGTTTGAAAATAGCACATCCATAATAAAACATATCACAAAACCTTCAATAAAATATGGATGTTTTGTATCATAATAAATCAATTTCAAATAAGCATACAATCCATCAAAGGGTGTTGACATAGTTGAAATGAAAACATTTTTTAGGAAATATCACTTTTTATTATAAAATCATTTAAAAGTCATATAATTATAAATGAAAAAATTTATTTTGAAAATATTCTTATAATATTCTAAGGGAATCTTCGATGATTTTATAATGGCGGAAAATAACCGCACCCTCCTTATATGATAAAAACATATTTACCATAAATTTGTTGAAAATTTCAAAAAGTACCATGTTTGGAAAACGATGGAAAGATTCCTTTCAAAAACATATAAGATCAAAAAATGGAATAAATGAATTTAACCAATCATCTATTAAAAAGTAAAAAAAATTTGAAATAAATTTTTATGAAACAAGGATGTGGATGATAAATAGTTCCCAGTAGATAATTACTTCAGAATAACTATGGATAATAAAGATATTGTGAAATTAACCCTTACCTTGTACTTTTCTGTGGTCGAAGGTATGTTAATCCTCATGTATAAAGAACATAGTATGTTATTAAACTATTCTAGAATCATATTAATATTTATGATATCATACATGATTCATTTATGACTTTATACTACCCAATTAATAAAAATTTCCATGTTAAATTAACATTTTGTGTAATATTCGCTTTCATTAACGTACGTGTTTTAACATGTTACTCATGATTGTATCACTTAGATCAAGATTTTAATACTTCCTGAATATAAATCATGATTTATATATCATATATATTTAGAATATAAATATGTATAATATCCATATATATGAAATGGAAAACACCGTTTATGGAGACGGTAGTCCGTACTTACGGATAAACATTGTTTCCGTTTTCATATCATATTGAATAGTACTAAGTGGATAAGATATATGCAAGTGTGTATATATATATATATATCTAGTAGCATTATCAAGTCATATAATACATACTTATTAATGATATATATTTTATAATCATCGCTGAATGGTGAACGTGGAAATGAATCTCATCACGTCGTGGAGACGGTAATCTGTATGTACGCACGAGCGACAATATCACAATAACGATGGAGAAATCATATCTAATTGGATATTATATCATGTATGTAGAATAATTATCATGTTATATTTATTTTTTACATCATTTATACTCATTATTATACCCCTTTAAATAATCAAGTGTTTGAATAACAAACTACACCGCGATGTGGATATGGTAATCCGTACGTACGCACATATAGTGAATTTGTCATTTATAGGATGAATAAAATATTTAATATGGTTGTACCATTTATAGAATAACATCAAATTTTAACTAATATACTGGGGTTATAATTTGATAATGGAAATTACAATGAAAGAGGAAGTGGAAGAAGGAAATAACATGAATGATGGGATGAAATATTTATCTATTTTTTGGGTTCTTCCATTTGATTTTATCAAATTGGCAGTGTAGGATGGATTTTTGACCAAAAGAAGGCATCTAGGATAAAGGTAGGAATGTTGGAAGGATATTTGGTGAGGTTTTGTCCGAGGAAATTGTATTGGGGGGAGTAAATTTGAGTGAAGGGGATGTTCCCTTTTATAAGAGGGGTGAGGGGCACACTAGAAAAAACATAAAAAATTATTTTATAATAAATTAAATTTCTGTTTATAATGGCTCAGAAATGATTTATCTAAAATATAAGGTGGTTATGGGTAAAAAAAATCAAAACCAATATGATTTAGACAATTTTAGGTTAACATTTTAACCATGTTTTTAAAATTATCTCTTTGTTAAATAGTTTAACTTGTAACGTGTCTTCTTGTATTGCTACACAATGTGGTTAATGAACATACTCTAAACATTCGTGATAACCACAAGTGGAAAATTTATGATGTATATAATATTATTAAATCATTTTTTCCAAATATTAGTTATTTATAAATATTTTATCAACCAATAAAATATTATTTGTTTTAAAAACTATTTTATGTCAATTTTGACATTATTTGGTATTTTATTTTTTGTAAGAATCATAACATCATGATTACTTCAAAAAAATTTATTTAATCAACCCATAAATTTTATATTAACCAATAAAATTAGTACAACTCATCATATGTCTTATAATACATTTATTTGGGTATTTATAATATCAAATATTTTAATCATTCATTAATATGGTAATTATTGTATCATTATTGTGTAATTAATAAAATTAATTATTTAATGTATAAAAATTATAAATAAAATACAATTATGTAGAAAATCTTTTTATAATTATAATTAATATTTATATTGGAATTTATATTTTTTGTAACCCTATATTTAATATGGTTTATTTATTAAACATTGCTTTTAACTCTTTTAACTCTTCTATGAACTTAATAATAATAATTGTCCTAATCTAATCCAAGTAGACATAAAGGATAATATTTTATTATAATGGTTGTTTTTGGTCGAATTACACATATCCAAAAGAATTAGGAAATGTTTTTGGATAATAATAATATCATTTTTAACCTTAATTACCCTATTTACTTTTAACCATGGTAAATAAAAGTAAAAATTTAATATTCACCAAAAATTATTTTCAATTTATTGAACCAAATTTTTCTTACTAATATCAAATGTTTTGTCCAAATTTTTCTATTCAACTCAAACAAACATGAAAATTACGTTTTATATAAATTTGCGAATGATTCTATGAGGTGGGTAAAAGACGGTAAAATGTTCAATAAAATATTTATATATCTAAAATTATTATTAAATGAGTCCAATAAATTATATTGAAAATATATATTTATTTTGTATCTATTTTGACATAAAATAATTTTAAATAAAATAAATTATTATTTAAATAAAAAGTAGGTTTTAACCAATAACTCAGTGTTTTTTCACTATTCATCGAAAATTGAATGTTTTCAGAAAAATAACAAAATTTCACCCATGGCTAATATTGATGTAACAATTCATATATTATGTCCATTTTACTAATTTCAAAACATAGATGTTGAATTTATTAATTTGAAATTAATTACCATTGTCAAAACCAAAAATCATGTTTTTAATAAATAATAACTATCAAAAGATTTATACTTGTTTATGTTCAATTTCAAAGTGAAATTATTTCAAATGATTAACATTGGAATAAATGGTAAAGATATAATACATTTATACTTCCAAACCATTATAATTTATAATTGAAGACTATAATTTATTTTGATAAAATGGTTGTTTTCAGTTAAAATATAGTATTTGTCATTATTCTCCCAAATATGAATGTTTTTAGAGAAACACAAAAAAAATTTTGAAACTAAATTAGTATTTCTCGATTCTGAAGTAGTAGATTATTTTTTCGAATTGAATATCTTAATGTTTCAAATATTGGATTTAAAAATGGTTCTTCATTAAAAGGCGATAAAATTTCATTTATTGAAAAATACATCTTTTATCTGAAAAAAATGAATTTATTATTAAATTATGTTTACGAAACTCATAATATGAATTGTAAAACGTTATGGATTATATAAATTTCAAAATTCAGTTAATACTATTCATAACGGCTTTTGAATGGCTAGTTTGGTAAGTCATGGTTCACTTGAACTAATTATTGCGTGAAGTGAAAGTAATTGAATAAATTTGATGAAATAATGTCCTATTAAATCTTGGGGTGTTAAAACTATCATACCCGACTTAGATATAACCATGTGCTACGACCATTTACTAAACAAGAAAGACTCTCCTGGCTGCTTCCACATTAACTCAATGCCACAAAAAATGGTGCAAGGAACATATTTATAAACAAAATATATATAATTATATTATAATAATAATTTTAAATAGTTTTGACACATTTAAGATATTGAAAGACCAAAGTATCAGAATAAATTTTCATAAATTGAAAGATAACAAAAAAACAGCTTATATGATCAGTGATTTCTCTATTCGCTAACATATATATATATCAAATTAATAATACATAATATATTAAACAAATTTTATACAAAAATAAAATAAAACATATGGTTTTATGATAATATTTAATATGGTATTTTCATAATTCAATTACCATACTAGAAACCATTCACAATCAATATACATAAACACTGGAAAATTAATCCATCCAAAATTACAACAAATACAACTGATTAAATATCGATGAATATATTGAAAGAAAAACGAACACGTCATTGGATCAAAAATGGCCATTGAATAAAAATGAAATATAAGAACTTCATCAACCTAAAAATGAATATAAAATAATGTTTTAGAAAAAAAATAGATAAAAAATAACCTAATTACAGATCAGATCTGAACCCCAAACCTTGTTCGAGCACTCCATAAAACACTGATCTAACCATAGTTCCATGTCGACAACCTCCATCAAACTCTTCAAGGATTTGGATTCGGTTCTCACTCAAATAAAAAATTGGTCAATATGTTCTCCCTCACCATTCTCCTATGCTCAACTAGTTATCCCCTAGGAACTCCATCTTGTCTATCAAATGGATCGAACAAGCCAAAACCTCTAATCCTTAATATGTTGACAATCGCAACATCACTCGACCCGACATCGGCTAGACTCACTCAAGGTTATGAAAACCTCCACTCCCCCATATCTGGCATATATAAAAACCCTATCTGATTTAATCCATCTAGAATGTTATTTCGTTTCTAATTTTTTTAATTTTTTAAAATATTTTCATCAAAATTTTATTTATAATACAGTTTATATTTCCATATTCATATAATATTATAATTGTAAAAATACATTACTTGTAAATAAAAGTTTTATTATAAAAATTATTTTCAAATCATATATTAATAATTAGTATTATTTTATTACATTTAATTTACAATGAATTAATTATATTTGTAACATTATAAATTGGGGTTGTGGATAAATTCTTAAAATTATAGATTATATTTTCTCATTTTTGATAAACATATGTAATAATTATATAAAATATTTTATGTTTAATAATATATATTTTTTAACTTAAATAAAATATATAACTCAAAATTATCATCAAATTTTAAAAAAAAATATCATTATATATAAATTTTATTTTTCTACAAAACCAATCTCTTATTATTTTAAACAAAGTAATATAACATTTTAAATATTAATATATATTATTATATATATTAAATTAGTAACATATTAAACAAAGGATTTGGAAACTATAAATTCTGGATATAATTTAAGATATAATTCGTAATAAAGTTAGTATTCTATAAATAGATTAATGTAGTTTTTATTAAATAAAATATATATATTTGTTTACCTAATAAATCAACATTGTTTTTGACTTATCTAAAATATAATGAAAGTTATTTTATCTATTAATTATTAATCTAAAAACCTAGGATGGTACATCCTCAACCTTAACTGAAATAAACCCTCAAAATTCGTGCATTGGACATCAAAAAAATATGAACATTCAAGTTCAGAATTAATGAATATCTAAGGGGACATAACTAGGTAAATAAAATTCTAATGTGAAGATTTGTTTTTCCTAAAAGGCCTAATTTATTCTTTTAAGTAGTGTAGACCATTCCTATGATATGAATTATAATGACCTAATCCCACTCTTCTGGATATAAGGCTTTAAATTTCTATTTAAATTTTTTTAAAACAGATCATTTTATGAAACTTTCTCACAAATGAGGACATTTTACAAGTCTATGTTCTAGAGGATTAGGCAACACCTTACATTTATCACATATTAACAAAAAAAATTAGTTTCCACTATGCTACGATGTATGATATCTCCAAAATCATCTTTTTCCGGTATATAACATCTATTATTCTTGTGAAAAACATTTAAAAACAAATGGATGGGCACTAAATTTTTCTATAAGGGTATTCAAAATTATTTGTTAACAATTCAGAGAATATTTTATTGAAAATAACATTGATAAATTTTTTTAAATATAACATAACATTTCTTTTAAAAACAACAATATAATAACATAATTTAAATCACCTAAATTTTAAATTATATAACACTTGAAATTACGTACCGACAAAAATTTATTTTTATGTAATACAATGATTTTATTCTAAAAACATAACACAGGATTTTGAAACAAAATACTTTTTTTGAAATTTAAAGCATTAATGTCTATCTTGAGCTTACGCATTGGTTGAGGTATTGGGTTCACTCTCCAATTCCCTACCTTATTAACAATATTCAAGTGCGTTATTTTCAAAAAATATTTTATTCTTGCTTTAATTTTATATACATTCACTAGGGCTTTTAATTTTCAAAACATGACACTGCATTAAATTAAAAAATCACGTTTATATTTATTTATATAGGTTGTATATACATAAATATATGATCTTACATTGTATTTCACATTCATGATTTATTATAACCAAAAACTTTCTATATATTCATTGCTTAAACAATCATGTACACAACATTTGTGATATACATATTTACATATTGTTATAAATACCACCATTTTAAAAACCCAATATCGGATAAAAATTTACATCGAAATAATTGATTTTTTAGGTATAAAATAATTAAAGGATAAAATAATACCAGTACCAGACATATTAATTTAGTCTTCTTAAAAAATTCCATACGCAATATATAATTATTTTTCGCAAATAAAATAATCAATATAACAATTAAATTATGCATTCATTTTTTAATGGATAAATATATGTACATACATTTTGTTGATATTAACATTATGTATATATATATATAAATTTCTTATTAAAAGTTGATAATGAATGATGATTAAATTATTTTTTCCATTTTTTTGTTTTTGAAAAATATGTTTCAAACACCCATGATTTAATCAAACTTGGTAAAATATATTTTCCATATATATATATATATCAAGAATAAATATTAAATATAAAACAAATCAATAATTCTCAAAACACAAATATTGAATTCATGAATTTAAATTATTAATGTGGATTTCATATAACGATAAACCATGCATTTGTAATATTTATAAAATCATGAAGCAAACATTTTTTATTTACAAAAATATTTCTTATACATCTATTAAGAAATTTAATGATTGAAAAATTGAAATTTAATTATTTTCAATCAAATAAATTTTCTTTATTATAGAACTAAATTAAATATTATTTGGATAAATATATTTCTTCAAAGGAACTTAAATTGAATAATGAATTGATGAATATAAATTTAATTTCTAGAAATATAAATCATTTAAATGACAATATTTTGAAAAAAGATAATATTTTTAAAATATAACTAATTTTTTACACAAATATAAAATTAACAGTTAAGTGCAAATAAAATATGAATTCTAAAATAATATAATATAATTTCATATCCTAAAACATAAGTCATTCTAATAAGATGACCACTAAAAATATAATATTTCAATTAATAATTGACTTAAAAATAAATATTTATCTTTTATGCAAAACTAGAGATCATAATAAATATTATTTTCCCCCAAAGGAAATATAAAATTGTAATAAAATAAATGATAACTTACATTTATTTATTGTGTAATGTAACCCTTAAAAGATAGCATTGTTGAATTAAATTTGATACATGGTCTGTAAAAACACATGGGCTATGAACCTCTACTGTGAAAAAAAGAATCGCCTATCTTATCTCAATACACTCAGTGCCATTAAATAAAAGAGTACAAGGATATTATATGTTTAAAAATATCTATAGTTATATTTTAATAAAAATGTATGTAGGTTTTAAAAATTATAGAGATTGGAAGACTATACAATCATAAGAGATTTGACAAAATTGACCGATAATGAAGATAATAAAACATAATTGAAGAGGTATTTATTTATTTGATATCATGTCTATATCAAAAGAAAAAAATAAAATATATTGAATAAATCTGATTCAAATGATAGATAGTAAATTAGGTATTGTGATAACATATAAAATTTGTTTTCTCAATATTCAAAAACTCTAGAAAAATCCATTAAGAATCAATATACAGAGAATCTAGAAAATTATTTCATCCATATTCGAAACAAATTCATCTAATTATGTATCAAATAATAAATTGAATGAAAAATGAACATGTCATAATGAAAAAAATGATCTTAGAAGAAAAAAACATCTTGGAATTTAATAAACCTAAAAATGAATTTAAAATCATGATTTGGATACAAAAACAGATAATGTTGAACCTACTTTTAAATCGGATCCGAACCAAAATCCAGTTTGGACACTTGAGAGAACACTCATCTGACTATAATTTCTTGTCGTCAACCTCAATCAAACTCTTGATGACTTAAAATATTATTTGTGCTCGATAAACAACCAGGTAAACAAGCTCGCCCTCACATTTCTACTGCGCTCGAGATAGTGTCACTCGGCCTCTTTATCTCGCCTCTCATAGAGGAATAAACCAGCCTAGACCTCCAATGCGGAATAAGAAGACGATCTTATCCTCACATGACTCAACATTGGCTGTACTCACACACGGAGTCGCGAACCATTGGTCTCCCATACCCAACTTAAATTTGATTCACATATGATTAACCCATCTCAAAATTCATTTTTCTAATAAATATTTTTATTCCATTTTTATAACTAATATTCATTAAAATTATTTTTATAATCCCTTTTATAATTTTATATTCAAATAATTTAATAAATTTAAAAATAAATTAATTTTCTATATTATGTTTATAAAAATATAATTTTCAAATAATATAGTTACTATAAATATTTATTATTTCCATTAATAAAAAGTTAATTAATTATATTCATAACATTATAAATTGTTGATTTTGGTTAAATTATTATATTTATAGAATATTAGTTATCATAAATTATAAACATATGTCAAAATTATAAATGTCATTTCATTTTTAAATATATATATATATATATATTACCTTAAATAAATTGTTAATTTCAAATAATTTAATTAACAATTAAAATATCATATTTTTATATATGAATAAATATATAATCTATTTTTACCCAATGTATTATCATATAATATTAAATAAAGTAATATAAAATTATAAATATTAATATATATCATTTTGTATATATAAATAATAACATATTAAACATAGGATTTGGAGACTATAATTTATTCAAACAATATAATATATGATTCATAATAATGTTAGTATTCTATAAATCATTTAATGTAATATATATTATCAATATTGAATATATTTTATCTTACCTAATAAATCTATATTATTATTGAAATACATAAAATATAATGAAAGTCAATTTTTTACTACTTCTTATTCTCAAATATCGCGACGTTATACTTGTTTTGTATATCGATATACATATTCTATTTGAATTTGACATAATTATTGATATCGATTATCACTCTGAGTATAAATGCAATATAAACTGTGGAGGAAGGGATCTTACATTTGATAACACAAATCACTTATTATGTACCTGTCATTATGAGGATGAACCTGAAAAACCAAAGGAAATTTCTTCAATCAAATTAGATTTTCTACCCATTTGTGCGAGATATATATTTAAATTCATTAGAGAGAAATTGAAAATTGAATTTTCTTCGAATTTTCTCAGAATATGATGATGAATTTCATATTTACATCACATTTCCCCACACAAATAATGGTGTTTAGTTTAAAATAGAGATCAATCAAGGTTTTACACATGTTTCAAAGAACCTATATATATTATCCCAAAATCAATTTGTGAGAAATAATTAAGGAACTTTAGAATAATCTAGATAAGGTGTGACCTTGGACTAGTAGTTATCTATAGGGTGATCCAGTAATTTTTGTAATGAATACCTTTGAATAAATAAATCATTACATTTATTATATAGAAAATTAAATGAATTAATTTATGAAAATAAATCATATACATTTTATTAGTGATCTATTTTATTAATTAGAAAGGGATATATAATATCCAGTTTTGATCCTCAATCTAGAAATCTTATTCTTAGGATAAATAATGATAACATTCAAAACAAATATTTTTTTACAATGTCTTGATATTATGAATTTATAGTAATTCTATTATAAATTACAAATATTTCGTCCATTTAAATGAATTGAATGATTTTTTTCTATGGATGTTACCATAATCCATTATTGGAATTATTTATAGAGGATATTTTAATATATTCTTTTGGAATGGATGATTATGAACAAAAATTTTGAATTGTGTTTACATCTAAGAGGAAGTAAAACTTTTATTCTTATTTTACCGATGGTGAATTTTTTCTTCGAAATATTTTATTAATTTGTCATATAATAATATATGAGGTAATATTAGTGGATAAATCAAAGATATATGTTATTTAGACATGGTCCAGAACAAAAAAAAATTTACCATGATCCACATTTTGATTGAAATTTATGGATATTGTCCATGAATTGGTCGAAATAATTCATCAATATATAATACAGAACCCATGTATAATTAAATTGGTTTTATGTTCTTTTTGGGAAAATGAATATGATTATTGTTTTATATAATTGAATATATGGATTGTATGTGTGATGTACATAATCTACCCAGTTGTGGAGAAGTGTTCTTAACATAAAATGACTCTTTATTAAATTAAATATGACGATTCATCATGAATAATGATATATTGATTGCTTGTGCCTTATAAAAAATTTAATGTTCATGTGATAAATTACCTAACCCATGATTCTATAGTGGTAGTATTAACTAATACATTGATGACATGAAGGGGTTTTCTATATAGTGAATGATGTGTAATATGGCATTATCATCGAGTAATTTTTTTTAAAGAGATAGGCACATAGGCCAAAATAATATTGGGTTCACAATGGCATGAAGTAGTTTAATATGCATCAATGATGATTTTTCAAGTTGATCAATGAATATTATTTCTCAATATATTATAACCATGAGATTCTGAATTGTTCTACAGAATACCTTTGTCAAAAAAACCATGCTACATTATATTTTATGCGGATAAAAATAGATAATATTTATATATATTATAAAATGAACCATTTCACAATGAGGGAAGGGGAGAAATATTATATTTCTAAAATTAGTGACTTCCATCTATACATGTATTGTTTAAAGAGATACATAATTATTATACTGAGCTACAAAATAATGTATCAAATATACCAATGATCAAACATGGTAGTGAAGGAATAATACAGTTTATGAATCATTTATCATCCATATTAACAAAATAGATGAATAACTATCTATTGAAAGAATATCATAGTTAATAATTATCTATTAATCCATGACATACATGAAATCATTTAGATATAAATGAATATATATAGTTGGAAACATGATGACACATATTACATAGTATGTTTCTCAGTTGTATGTATGTCATCAAGTCATGGTTAAGAGAATAAAATCAATAAGGATTTATAATCATTACCCAAACAACAATGGAATTTTTAAAAAATCCTTATTTATTTTTTCACCATAGTACCATGAATAATGATCCATCGTAATGTTATTTAGGACAGATTTGATCAGCATACAATTCCCACACACTTTTTTACTTTTGGATAATTTTTTATCTTCACTATATTTCTCGAATGTGCATTAAATAAGTGGTGAGTTTAGATATATTATCAAATTATATTAATTTTGAATAGTAAATGATGATTAAATCGTTCTATAGAAATTCGTTTCATGATATATTGATATAGAGAGGATTTTCATTATGGATTATCATTCTAAAATAAGTGGGAACATTAAGAGTGTTTTCCAAAAATAATGTGGATATTATTGTATTGTAAAATATGTTTTTTATTGTAGTTGGGATAATAACCTCCCTCTAGAAATGATTAATTATAAATATTTATCTCACATAAGAAATAAAATGGACACTTATGAAAACATATACATATAGTAGTGTAGAATTGTAATGTATTATGATGAATTTGGAGAATGAAATTAATTATTAAATTAGATAATTATGGAAATTCATGTGAAATTTATAACAATTCCTCAAAACATAATTGATGATCAATGATAATAGAAAATTTATTCTTATAATAATTAGTAATATATAGAGTTAAAAGTTTTTCAGAATGTGTTAATATAAATTTTATCAATTATTAATGTCATTGAATTTATGTGGAAATGGAATATGATCAGATGGTATATTAGAAAAAATTTCATTTATTATCAAGTAGTGAGGGTAAATTATCATGTAGAACGTCCACTGAGTGTCTCTCAGGTTAATTATGTGGTCCATATATCTCTCTTGATGAATTAAATCCCTTACACATCACATGTACTTAATGTTCAATCAAATTAATATCTATAAAAATGATATAAATCATTATTTTTCAAAATTATTAATGGGGATAATGGTTTAGGGACATTGAATACGATAAATTTAATGATTTTTGGAGAAAGTTAAAGAAATATTAAAAAGTTAATTATAAAGGGTTTAAAAGAGAGGGTTTCTAAACTCTAAATCAAACGGGTTGAATGAATGAAAGAAAAAATTAGTAAAATTAATGTTTTATGATATATGGGAGAAATGGATCTCTATATGTTATTCTCATTAATGTTTTTTTCAATTATTCATTTCAAAGAGGAGTATATTTTTTAGTAAAATTATATATATTTCCAAATATACAATTTTATTTTGAAAATAATGACACATTTCATTAATAGTGCATATTTTATTACCATCTTTATTTCCATATTATTATTAATTTATTTGAAATAAAATTATCTTTTTAGATTGAAAATATTATTTATTAGATATAATTAATTATTTTATTATTCATTTATATATTTACATTATAATTTTAAAAGAAAATAGATTAATTAATATTTATTAAATTTTCATATTCTAAATATGTGATTTTAAAGTGAGAATGTGTATATTGATAAATAATATTTCTATTTATCTTTGCAATGTATTTTCATCAATATTTACATCTATTTATAAATATTACGCAATATGGATTTCACACTATTATGAAAACTACCATCATATATATCTTTATTATTTATGATTATTTTTACTATAAAAAGTTTTTATTTTGAATATTATAGTTATTCAATATGGATTATTATTTAATATTTTGGAATATTGGGTATGCTTTTAATTTTATTCATATTATGATTTCTTAGACATTTTTTTGTGATGGATGAATCGTGGAATTTCAAATCCCATCGATAAATTAGTGTGTGACATGATTCAAAATATATTTTTTACAGGGAACATGAATTACTAATTTAAATAATATATCATTTAATGAGGCCTCAAAGTTATGTTTCAAAAATCTAGAATAATGAATTTAATCATAATAAAATATATTTTTTGATTCACATGTGATTATTTGAATATTTATAAAATATATGGATATATTTCTAGCATATGTGATTATATAGAGATTATTATTGGATCATAATTTATTCATGATATAATATTCATTCCTTTGTATCATCCATTTTAAATATTCCCTTATTAATTATCAATGCTCTCCCCTTTAATATGTTTCCTTTCCCCAGGACAATAAAAAGCGTATTATGATTGGTACACTGGTATATGATAAATGGAATTGTGGTGTTCAATATTAAATTAATGTGTTTTACATTATTTAATCAATATAATATATTATTTAATCATGTGTTGAATTTATAATGAATATTATACTATTTGATCATCTGTGATGTTATTTATTTAATTCAATATCAATGTAATAAACTATCGATCAGAACTAGACTGAAAGGGTAGGGGTCATCACAGAAATAGTGATCAAATATTGGGATAAAGATTTAATATTACACTAACACTTGATTTTATCCTATAAGAATGGTGGATTTGGGCCATTTATATTAATTCATGAAACAATAGACACTTTTTTGAATATTTAATTTATTATGATCATATATTTTTGTAAGAAAATGAGAAATAAATAATGTTATTTTCTTAGGTATAATAACCCTAAAATTATATTATAAAGACAAAAATGTTTTTTTGGTTATAAATTTTCATATTAGACATAAAGTAATTTTCTTTATCATATTAATATATTGAAATTTATATTATTTGAATAATTTACTGAAAATATTATGTTGTGCTGACACAAAATTTCTAAATTTAAAATAAAAGTATACAAATGATTTTAAAAATACTAAATGTAATTTAATATTATATAATTATTTTATTATGTAGATTTTGTTGAAAAATAATATATATTAGGGATGTCTAAAAGATTATGTTCACTTTAAATTTCTGTCTAGTTATTCACCAAATAAAATTAAATATAGTTTTACAAATTTCATTAATATAATTTTATGAAAACAAAATATTTATAAAATATTTATAAAACCTAAAATTTTTGAAATTAGAAAAGGTAGATAATTTTTCATAAAGACATTTTCTCATTGAAAAATATGTGTAAATTTATACCATTTAAGTAAAATTATACTCCTTAATTACAGAAAGAAATTATACTAATGTAATATTTGAAAATGTTAAATCAGAAAATGAATCACAAAAGAAAATCATTAAATTAACAAGAAAACCAATAAAAAAGATTAATTTTATTATTAATGTATAAATTATCTACGTTTTATTAAAAAAATATAACTAGATGAAATAATTTTTCATGAAAAGATAACATAATTATACATTATTATTCATTTAGTTTCAAGTGTGTCTTTTTCCCTCCATATAAATGGACTCATACTCCCTCTTTAAATTATTTTATATTGATCTATATATCACTACAAACACCTTCTTAATTATATTATCAATAAAATTATCCAAATTATATAGGTTTTATCTTCTAGAAAGACCAACCTTGTGGTCTTTAAGGAAAGATATGTAGTAGTTTATTGACGGAAATGTTAATTGACCGAACAAATCACATTCATTTTTACCTATAGATTTACCTCCAACATATATTTTGAATTTATAATAAGATAATAATTTAGGTTTACTCAATATATTAACATTTTATTTTGATTACACATCCTATATTATCCTCCCTCATTTACATTAAATGAGAAGTTAATGTGTCACACATGTATGCATACGCCATACCATCATCATATACAGTTACAATTCATTTTCTATCACAATATATTATATATAAGAATTATAATTATTTTAATTTTTCTACATTATATTTATGAAATTTTTTTTATTTAAATTATAATATTGAATCAATATTCTTATCTTCGTAATCCGTTAGAAAATGAAAACATCACTTGTGTGTATCTGTGGATTACATCCTCGATTAAGCGACATGATTCATTTTTCATTACCATTTTACATGGATGGAAATATGGTGTTATTTAATGAATATATTAGACATTTATAATATTATATTTATTCCTTTCATGGAATTATTCTAATTTTCATGTATTTGTTTTCATCTATAAAAAATGGATAGGATATTCATGCATGTTTATGACTAACCATCCCTATGAGTAGTTATACTTATATTTATATCTATACCATTTTTTGATGAAAATAATTACGTAATTAATTTATATGATAGTAAATAAATGTTTAAAATTATATAAATCATAGAAAAATGATTTAACTATAAATAATGAGACTATCAATATGAATCATGTCAGAAAAAATTGTCTTCATGAGTCGAAATATTATTTTTAATATTGTAATGATAATATAGAAGTCATTAGATTTTATAGAAAATTCTATGTGGGTTGATATATTATAGTATGGGTTTCTAATAAATATGTAATAAATATGAATTTATTATATAATATTATTTAATGTGTTCCAATGAATGATGACACATTTGTTAAGGTTTAATGTTAAAATTTCATTGTTTACTGTGATTGATTATGAATAAGATTCTGATAGTGATATTTCATGATTTGATACAAAAAAAAATATTAAAATTTTCATTATAATTATTGAATATTAGTGAATAAATTTTTTAAATCATTTTCATCTCTTTAAATAGTCTTGGTAAAAAATAACTTTTTAATTGAAATCCAACATTATTCTTGTCTTTGGTTGAATTTCATTTTCATCAATGTCCACATTTTCACTAATGTGGTTTCACAAATGTTTTAAAATAATTCATTGATTTTATGAATTTAATTTTATGTATGTATTAAATTCTATAAAAATATTTCCTTGGATTTTTTCTTTTTTTCTAAATAATGTTCAATTTTTTACAGAAGTGTAAATGTAATGTTTTATTTTTCACATATACGATAATGAAATTATTTACCACCACTATGAATTATCAATGAATTGAAAATTATATTACATGTTTTTAATGTTATTTTGAATAAAACCATTTCCATTTATATTTTTTAATTATTTATATTTTTATGAATTCGTTAATAATATAAATGGATATTTTACTCAATAAATAGTCCTATTAATTTATTAAGAATTGCATCTATGATACCATCCATTAATGTTTCTAATTTTTTTAAAATTTTCATGATATAATAATAACATACATATTATGTCTCTATATTGTATATGATAATCATGATGATATTATTTCGAATTCATATTATAATCCATTGGTAAAGCAACATTTTTAAAAAATTTATGATATTGTGACATTTATTTGAATAAATAATGATTCTGTGGGGGGTTTAATTTTTTATATCCCTTTAATGATTTTGGTATTTGATATTTATGTCTCATGAGAGGATGATGATAAGTGTAGACATCATAGTGAATATATTTATTCATGTATTAATGTGTTATTATTAATTCAGTCATAATATTATCATTGTAATGTGTATGAATTTTATTATGAATATAGTTTTTCACATTTTTATGTTTGAGTATGAAAATTTTTCTAGCAGTGTCCACATCATAATGGGTGGAAATGAATTCCACTATCTATGATCACAATACCATTATATATATTTCATATGTTTTCACATTGATAAATTATAACTGTAGGATTAGGATTCATTTTTAAAAATCTTATTTATCAAGATTCTATAATGGAATTAATTTAAAATAATATAGTCTATATTTTTTTAAGATGAAATATTTTTTATTATAAAATAATGATTAATATATAATTATAGTCATATAATCATCTTATAATCTATTGATTAATATCTCTAATGTTTACCTTTACGTACCATCTAGGATCAACCATTCTTAAGTTTTCTTTTCATTGGATGTGGAGAAAAATTCTATTTAGGATTTCCAATGAATAAAAAAGTGGTGGAATATATTTGTGGGAGATGTTTAAGATTATTATTGAAATAGTTATATAACGTATCTAGTATCCAAATTAACTAAACAATTATAGTCCTGGGATATGTATTAATATGTAATTTATTCAACAATAAACTAAAATGATGAAATCTAAATGCCTATTATTCTTAGGAAATTTAAATTTTCATTAAAATAATATTTTTTAATATATGATCTGAATTTATAAAATATCATATTTGTACCAATTTTTATCATTATGGGGGAATAATAATTAAAATGAAAATAATTTTTAACTGTAGGAGTTATTAGGGTGTTTAAAAAAACTCAAATGGGATAAATAGATTAATGGGGTTAATAGTTTATTTTTTTCTAAAAAAATATGTCAATATATTTCTATTAAAAAATTATAGTGTGATGATATTTGGTGATATAAGATTATTGAAAAGAATTAAATGGTGTTATTTCACATATTTAATTTGTAAATTATACCAAAATTCATTCATAACATTCTTAAAATGGTATGATTTTTTATTATTTGGTTATTGACATCACTGAAATTTTATATTATATGAATTTATTACATTCTACTAAAATGCTATAATAATCAAAGATGCCTCTATGGAACTATCTAACGAACTAAATGTAATGATATAACTAAAAAATAAAGTATAAGTAGTTTAAAGTATGGAGAAATATCTTTCTAGAATTGTGGAAAAAAACCAAGTGTTATATATGATATTCATTGTATGGTTCTAAAATTTCATTATCATCTTAAAATAACATTATAGTAATTATATATTGATCTCTCATGTACCACCCAGATCCCTCTAGACTAGTGCTAGTGCTTTACATATTACATTGGCATGCTTAAAATGAAGTAAATATCAATGTAACTAATTGTTTTGTAGTCTTGAATAATCTATATACATTATTTATTTCAAGTTACATTTTAATGTTAACAAAACACAATATATTCCAAAAAAAACAAGATTCCTTAGAAACATAGTAAATTATGTCCTCTTAATACCCTGTTGAAGGTAAAAAATTTAACGGGGTGCTAAAATTATAATCAATGGTTACTAATAGTGGATACTTGAATCAATAATAACTAAATCATAAACAATTTGGCTTGTTCAATATGGCATGGTGAATAAATTAAAATATCATTCCATTCATAAACAATGATTGAAACTGCATCCCTAGATTTTTAAATATTGAAAAAAACATTCTATAGTAATAATTGGAAATGAATAAAAGTAATTATTAATAATTTTATGTCATTTATCGGCACATGATACCACTATACCATCGATACGGTTTAATTCTGTGGGTAGAAACATGTCTAATTTTATTGAATCAAACACGATGGGTTTATCGCCAACTGATTTTTTCATGGCACATTTCGATGCACCGAGGAAGTATAGAATGCCCTGACCATAACATTATTTCAAAATAAATTTTTATACCTAGATTTAATACAATAAAAATATGCCTTCAATGTATCACTGTAAAGAAGAGAATTCATATTTATCAATATTTCTATAGTTAATACAACATTCCAAATTAACTCTGTATGTGAAAGGGTATTCATATTAATACAGTAATAATATCCATGAAAACAAGTATATGGATATATAATAGAAAAATAATTTCAAATGGAAATTGATCTAAAATGGGATGCAGGTACACCACATTATAATTTTTTAATGCCCACAACAAAGTCTGTCACAACGAAATAGAAATTTAGGAAAAGCCTGTTAGCCCTTTATAATCCACCGTATCATATGAAAAAATATTAATAATCATAATATGAATAATTTTATATCTTTAATATAATGGTAATAATCATATTAAATATCAAAATAGAAGCACACATACACAACATTCAGTGAATAAGTGGTGAATAATGGAAACCTCACAAAAATGAAAGTGAGATGAGAAACCCATTAAAAACATCTCAGCATGGTAACATGTGTTTTGTGAGGAATAATGAGTTTTAAAGGGGTATAAGATCATTTATATATTATAATTGAATTATGTGGATAGTGATAGGACACACCCCATCATATAGTAAATAAAAATAAATTGGCACAACATAAGGGAATTCTATAAATAAATTATCAGAGATGATCCCTTACATTTTGCTGGAAGGTGTTCTGGAATGTTCTTTACAACCAGAATAATGGAATTTATATTCATTTATTAATATTTCTAGACCCTCATCAACATGTTATATTTATAATTTAACCCTTTTAGGGTTGTTAAATTTTTTTTGATGGAATTAATATGGTCAATTTTATTGTGTTTGTATCATTTTCTTCCTAAATTTTCATGATATGGTTATGTGTATTTGTGAATGGAAGTTCACTTAAAATGTGTTTAAATAGACATAATAGTTAATATATATTATTTGTTACATTATAGAGAAATAAATTATCTTATAATTTTTTTATATACCAATATGATGTCTCAATTGATAAGTTAATGATTAACGCTTAGATTTAGTTTGGTAGTTTTTTACACTATGAACCTGTTTGGTATTATTATTAAATATTACATGTTTATAAGGATTCTAGAACATAAAATAATATAAAGTAAATTTATTAATATATGTTTAAACCATTATAAAGGGTTTCAAAACCTGTCTTCATGATAGTAATTCTAATTGAAAACCCATCTTTCTTGATTGTGATAAATTTACACAGTTCAGATTGTGTTTTCATTTATAGTATAAAAGGAGTGAAAAAGAGAGATTACAATGAAATATTCCTTCACAATAATGAAAATATTTTAAATGTAAGGTATTGGGTTTATCATGGAATTTTAATGAGGTGATGTGAGAAGACCAAAAAAAATATTTGAACGTGTAAAATACATTTAATGAAAAAGGAAGGGGGGCTCACATATTGATTATGCATCCTTGAGAATCAATTTAAGACTGTGGTTTTTGGGACTTTTGGTGAGACCACTAGGCCTAGGATGTGGGGAGGGGTCATTGGAATATTATTTGGAATAATTTAGGCAAGGATTGAACTTTGAGTGGTGTGGAAGGAAGAGGGGGTGAGTGGTGGTTTATATAGTGGAGGGAGGAATTTTTTCTTAATATTATAGTCATTAATTTATTATTTCTTCTCCTGACAAGAAATATTCAGTATTCCATGACCTAGAATAGTAAACAGAGTATGTTAATTAGGGATTTTAAATCTTACAAAAGTCATGATGTTATTAATAGTTATTTTAATTTATAATATATTTATATTGTAAATTATTTTATTTTACTATTCATAAAAAACTCATGTATTTTATAATAATCCAAAAAAAGTACACTATAATTTTTTGTGTGTAAAATCCAAAAATGAATGCAATTTTTCAAAATGAATTTTCTAAATTGTATAATTTTTATTTTTAATTTAAATCTCTGTTTCGTCAAAAAATACAAACACCTAAAATATTCATATTCATTTTTTAGGTGCCAAAATTTATATATAATTTCATGGGTATGGATACCATTCATAAGAGTCATATCACTATTCATAAGTGTATGTTACTATTTATAAGGGTATGTTTCTATTTATAAGGGATGGATACTATTCAACCAAAATTGTGTTAATTCAATCAAACTCCAAATGTCCACATGAACACATCCGTGTATGTCAAATTTCTAAAATTCAAAACTCACAAAATGAAAATTTACATTCAATGAATATGTTATGACTTTATCCTAAATAAATTTTTTTTTCAATGAAACATAGTTATTTTTTAAACATAGGTATGACTAAATTGTATTAAGAGAAACGTACCATAAAATGATTGGGGTGTTATAATATTAACTGGTTCTAAAATTTAATACTCAAACATTTTCATTTATAATGCCCTTTAAAAGGATGTGGTTTGTTATTATTCACAACATACTATGGTTAAAAATTTCTTCCTCAATGTTATAGATTCTCCAATGTACCATTACTAGATGATTTTTCTGATTTCTCAATACCCGCTCCCTCGTGTCAAAAATCTCGATAGGCTCATCACAGTATCACAATTCAGGCTCCAATTATATTTCATCATATGTGTGTAAAAACATTGGATCTCTAATGTATTTCATTAACAACGAAACATAGAACACATCATGATCATTGGAGATACGTGGCTACGTTTCTAAGTATTAAGATACAACTCTTATTTATTCATGAAATTAAAATGGTCCAATGTACCTGTCATGACTCGTCGTCAGGGCCCGTGTCGTGACTACCCCATGCCCGCCGTCAATAGGCCAGGGGCTGGAGACTAGCACCAATGGTGTTATTCCTGATTAAAGAGAGGTAATTGCCTTTATATAAGAAAAAAACACCATAGAGTACGCAATCTGATGTAAACACTAAGTAAATTGAGTACAAAAGTAACTACTGGAATGTAAATGGTCTAGAATACAAACTCAATTAAAAGTACAGTACAACTGAAAAGAAAGTACAACGAAAGTAATGTAAATTAGCAACCACCGAGTCGTCATCCACCTATCCCACCTGAAGGGTGGGTATAGATGGTCTTCTCAGCTTCTTAGGTCCGGCCGTCCACTCTGTGTACATCCCTCCTGATAGTCCACCTTCGGGTACCATCCCGCTCCTCAAGACTCAACCTCGATCAGCGTTGTCCATCGTCTGCAACCAACATAACATAATACATGCATGGCCCGTGCAGGGGTGAGTATACGATACTCAGTAGAGCCCGATACCCTCGAAGGTATTTCATAATTCACAAAGGATAAACCACAAAGAAATTATACAAACACGAAGTATCAACCAACTCTACTTTGGTATATTCGCATACATATACCTAAGTCATTATTTCCAGTTCGGCTGCAACTCATGAGCCCAAGTACAACCCAATCCACACAAGAAAACGCAACCCAATCCTCATAGGAATGCACAACCCAATCCATAGAGGAGAGAAAGTCAATCGTATCGATGATAATGATTGAAAGTCAAGACTCAGGTCACACAGGTATACTACTCACGAAGAGGGGTGGAGATGATTAGATATAGCCTCTGAATCATCTCCTATACCAAACCCACGTAGGATCCAATTATTGAAGTCATCGCTGCCGATCCCACAAAAGATCATAGTATATTAAGCATCACTGCCAAACCCACGAAGGATCCATGTACAGTCGTCATCACTGCCGATCCCACGGAGGATCCATGTACAGTCGTCCTTGCTGCTGATCCCACGTAGGATCCATGTATAGTCATCCTCACTGCCGAACCCACGTAGGATTCATGTACAGTCATCCTCGCTGCCTAACACACACAGGATCCAAGTACAGTCACCATCATTTTCACAGTCGTAGCCAGCTCTAGGGTTCCCACACATAGCACACTCGATTCTGGGAGGGTCCACTTCTTGATTCTAGGGGTGGATACAGCGACTGTCACGAAGACCAGAGATGATGTATCCCAATGTTCTATCCCACGTCATAGGGGAAAACCATGTAAAGTGTGCCCGAGTCACGAAGAACAAGACGAAAAAGACATTTTACAAAATTACACGGTGTGTAGGTAAGCGATACACGTCGTTTCTTCAAACAACGGGTACTGCCCATGTGATACGACCCGTGCCGCATGGCTGGTTGTATATATAAGTAAATACACAACGTGTACTATTATTGCATGTTGTGTCCAAACCTCTAGGGTCAGTTCAATGTGCGCTGTCCATGTTTGGTCGTGTGGTGGAGTACATGACCGTGTACTCCACCCCATGTTCTTGTATTTCCTGAATACACGTCGTGCCTCTTGGTCGTATGGTTCTGCCCATGTCCATGTATCACCTAGATTACACGCCAAGCCTTACAAAGTCGCTTCTACCGTGGTGCTGGTAGTATACACCTTGAATCATGGCCGTGTCGTTCTGCCCGTGTCTGTGTATCTCCAGGATTACACGCTAAGCCTCGTGAATCCTTTTCTCTTATTCAATGAAGATAATACACACCGTGCCTTGTGGCCGTGTATTTCTGTCTGTCTCCATGTGTTTACCTTGAATACACGCCATGTCAATCGAAGCCTCCTCTGTCAAACTGTGTGGACAGTATAAGACGTGTGACTGGTGTCACACGCCGTGTGTCACTTCTTCTTAAGGTCATTACTTCTTCCGTTGAACGCTTGTACTACACGGCATGTTCTTTGGAAGTACATGCTGTGTATTCTAGAATTTTCTAGAAACGACGACTCTATCCAGCACACCTCTCGAGGCGTCCGTCCTTTGTTCTGATGATCCGTTTGCCACAAAAATCTCGTTCCTAGGGCATCCCGATATTCTGAGGCCTTTTTTGATGTTTTCATGCCTCTGATCATCTCCGTAAACTTGCCTTGATTCACCGCTCAAGAACTATTGGAGAACACCATTCAACAAGAACAACGGAGGAATCAGACTGTGTTAGATTCGTCTGGTTCCTTCCTCATTAGATTGATAGAAAATGGTTTAGAGAAAACCAATTACATAGAAGGGAAAAAATGTTGCTTATTAATAAACACACTCATACCTCGATGAACGTTCGGGGTTTTCAGCGACACGGAAGATGGCGTCACGGGATAAGGTTTTGAAGATGGTGTTAGCATGCATCCAAGGAGGGGACGACATCTCACCCTAGAATCGAAGAGATGAATAAATGGAATGTCATCTCTACTTGTGGTGACGGTGTTCATCGTCGAAGGGTTTTGTTCTTCGCAGAATGATGAAGTTATTCCAAAGAAAAAAGATCTCTCTCCCCCAAATTCCTCACACAACAAAACTAACCAAATAAAATAAGGCCTCCCCTTGTTTTATTTTTTTCCAAGAATTTCAAATTTCCAAAATTCAAACACATTATTCAATTAATTAAAGAGGTTCAATTAATTAAATAAATGTGTGTTCAAATTATTAAAGTGGAAGAGGAGAAGTCATATAATTAAAATACAAGGGGGGGGGGTTTAATGGAGAGTCTATGGAGTTATGGGGAATGTGAAGGGTTGGGGCTCGTGCGGGCCCCGCATCACATTTATCCTCACATGTGTAGTTAGGGTGCCAGTGGGTCCCACCCTAACTTCCCAATGTAGGATGAAACCAATTATGTTAGGAATAAAATTTGAACCACAAATTTTATTCAATTCATTATTAATCCCCAAATTATAAAAACTCTTCCCGAGCAAAACGACCTTTGGTAAAGGTCCTCATAAGAAATTACTGGCACTACGGTTCCATCGGGGCCCTCAGATTTCAATTCTGAGCACCAACTCAAATGATAGAAAATCCCACTCATTCTTTCATTTAACGTACCCAAGATAAACTTTGGAAATTGATTTCAGGCACTCGGGGCATCAGAATCATGTGCCGTCAAAAACCGTGTACTCGTTAAATCTCAAAGAATTTAAGAAAAACTTTTCCTTGAAATTTACAGGTCTGTACATTACTATCACCTTAGAGATTTACGTCCCCATAATGATACATCGCAAAATAGGGGAATAAATGTGGGTACTGTGCACGCATCTGAGCCTACCACTCCCATGTGCCCTCCTGGAGGTTCCCGTGCTGCCACCTGATGCGCACTAGAGGAATCGACCATCCACGTAGGACCCACTCCTGTTGATCCTCAATCTCTAATAGGTCCTCTGCAAAACTCTCCCCGTCATTGATGTCCATCTCCCTATGATCAATGATTTGTGTCGGGTCGTGCACATATCTCCTCAACTAAGATACATGGAAAACGTCATGCACCTGGTGCAACTGAGGTAGAAGAGCAAGGTGCTAATCGACCTCGCCTCTTCTACTGATAACCAGGAATGGTCCGATGAAGCGCAGAGATAACTTTCCACCCCAAACAAATCTCCATAATCCACATCTAGGTGAGACCCATAAGAAAATGTGGTCGCCATCCTCAAACTGTAGTGGTCTCCGACTCCTGTAAGCATAGGACTTATGTCGGCTCTGGGATTTCCTCATCCACACCTGGATTATCTGCACCTTCTCCGTCATGGCCCGGACCATCTCTGGTACTACAAGTGCTAACTCCCTAGGGTCATTATAGAACAGAGGTGATCTTCAAGCTCAGTCGTACAATACATCGTATGGTGTCATCCCAATGGTGGAGTGGTAGTTGTTGTTGTACGCAAACTCCAACAAGGGTAGGTGATACTCCCAACTACAACCAATGTCAAGGACACATGCATAGAGCATGTCCTCGAGAGTCTGAATGGTCCTCACCGTCTGGCCATCTATCTGAGGGTGAAAGGAAGTGCTCAGTCATAACTGCGTCCCATATTCCTCCTACATCCCCTTCCAATGCCGGGAAGTAAAATGATCATCTTGATCAGAGACGATGGTCGATGGAAAACCATGAAGCCGTACGATCTCTTAAACGTAGAGGTGTCCCAAGATCTCTACTAAGCCCTGTTCTCTGATGGGTACGAAGTGGGATGACTTGGTGAGTCGGTGAAAAATCACCCAAATGGAGTCATTTCCTCTGGATGTACGTGGATGTCCGGTCACGAAATCAATATATATCCCATCCCACTTCCACTCTAGGACTTCTAAGGGATGTACCAAGCCTGCTGGTACCTGGTGCTCCACCTTCACCTACTGGTAGGTGATGCATCGAGAAATGAACTATGCCACAGCCTTCTTCATAACTTTCCACCAGTGCTGTTGTCTGAGATCCTGGTACATCTTTTCTAATCCTGGATGTACCTCCAATGGGGAAGTTTGAAACTCCTTCAGCACCTCCTCTAGTAATGAATCTGGTAACATGGTACATCCTCTAAAAAGAATGACGAGCTCTCATCCTATAAGAAATATTTCAGGTTCCTTTCCTGAGGATATCTATGCACATCACGTCTCACATTCAACGTCCCCACGCTGTGCCTCCCAGACTCATTGTTTTAGTGGAGGAGTTACTGTGAGCGACTGTAGAAAGGGTATCCCATCTCTATCCAGGAAGTATATCTGCAAAGAGGCTAACTGCTTTGTCGCCACTCCAAAAGATGAATGACCAAACTCTTGATGAGAGAATTAGATACTATGTTACCCTTTCCAGGAGTATAGACTATCTCAAAGTCATAGTACTAAAGGAACATGAGCCATTGCTATTGTCTCAGGTTCAGGACCTTCGAGGAGAAGATGTACTTGAGACTCTGGTGGTCAGAATAGACTGTAAAGCGCTCACCCATCAAATAGTACCACCACATCTTCCGAGTGAAGACCACTACTGCTAACTCCATGTCATGGGTAATGTAGTTCTTCTTTTTCTACCTCAAATGTCAGGAACCATAGGCGATCACTGCTCACTCATTCATTAGGACACACCCGATTCCGGTCCCTGATGCATCGCAGTAAACTACGTACCCTATGGCCTCCTCTGGTAGCCTCAAGATGGGTTCACTGGTCAATCTCTGTCTTAGCTCCTAGAAGCTCTACTGACATCTATCTGACCACACAAAGGGTTTCCCCTTATTCATCAAAGTTGTACGTGGAGCTGCAACCCTGGAGAAGTCTGGAACATATCTCCGATAGTATCCAGCCATGAATAGGAAACTCCGCACCTCGGTCACGCTCAAAGTGGTTCCCAAGCTAGTACTGCCTCGATCTTCGTAGGATCCACCACAACTCCCACCTTAGAGATAACATGTCCCAAGAAGTGGACCTCTTGAATCCAGAACTGACACTTATATAGAATACCATAAATATGGTTCTCTCGGAGTGTGTCCAGTACAAACCGCAAGTGGTAGGCGTGCTCCTCCTTAGTAGTCGAGTAAAACAATATTTCATTGATGTATACAAAGACAAATCGATTGAAGTATGGCGGGATGATCCTGTTCATGAGACTCATGAACACTGATGGAGCATTGGTTATGCCGAAAGGCATAACCAGGAACGCACAGTGGCCATACCGACACATGATGGTCGTCTTCTGCACATACTCGTCTCAAACTCTGAGCTGATTATATCCTAACCTGAGGTCTATCTTCAAGAACCATCATGCTCCCTTAGACTAATCAAATAGATCATCATTCCTCGAAAGTGGATACTTGTTCTTCACAGTCACCTGATTAAGGTGAAGGTAGTCGACACACATTTTGAGAATCCCGCACGACTTCATGGCAAAAAAAATCAGGGAATCCCAGGGTAAAACACTGGGTCATATGAATCCCTTGCCCTGCAAGTCCTCCAGCTATAATCATAGCTCTCTATGATCTGCGGGTGCTATCTGATATGCTAGAGTAGATATCGGGGTTGTCCCCAGGTACATGTAAATATATAAGTCTACCTATTTTTGAGGGGTAGTCCTGGAATGTCATTATGAAAAATGTCTGAATATTGATCCACCACAACAGGAAAACTCAGACTGCGCACATCAACTGCTCCTAGGATGATACTAGCCAACTGGTCAGTGATCAGTTGTCCTCTCCTCTGCGTAAGTCCATCTTGCACTGCAAAGACTCCCTTCTCTCCGGTGAAGGTGAACTTACTCCCATCGGTGTGGACACACCGCACCTTGCGCCTAATACAGTCGATCTGATCATAGACCATAGATAACCAATCCATGCCCAATATGATGTCATAAGTCCTCAACGCCGCTACAAGAATACCTCAGCCGAAGATATCATCTCCTAGCGTAAGATCACACTGTCGGCACCAGTGCGTAATCATTGAGTCTGCTCCCGTAGAAGTCTCTAGATGTAAAGATCGAGCCAACAGGTCCATCTTAATCTCTGAGCTCCGAACAAGGGCAGAAACAATGAAATAATGAATTTCTCTTGTGTCTATAAGAACTATAGAAAGGGCGGAGTAGACACAGATAGTACCTCGATTCATCTCAAGTGCACCGTGGTCGTAGGCCTCCACTGCAAGAAGCTGAGTCTGTCTCTATCTGCCAACACCCTAGGGTCTGGGTGGACCTCCTGGTGGTGGTGGTTGTGTTAGAGCCTCACAGCTTTGCCCACCACCCGCTGCTCAGCCAGCTCCTCGGCATTATCCACCTGCTCCCTGCAGACTACCACAGTCGAACCTCTGCATCTTCCTAGGAGGTCCCTCAACCGTCTGCTGCTCCTCTGCATGGTAGTTCAGGCAGTAACGAGCCATGTGTCCCTACCCGCCGCATGCATATAACTGTATACCAATGTTATGATGGGCTATGTTGTCTGTGCCCTGCACATCCGAACCAGTATCCTGAGGTCACCCACCAGATGGCCTGGTCCGCTTGTACCTCTACGACGTCTGTCTACTTCCGGCTACAAAAGACTCCGCTACGTGCCGCCATGCGGTAGGTCTCACTGTAGGTGAAGGCTCAGAAAATAATCTCTCCACAAGAAGGGATTTCTACTATACTCCTTCCTGCATCAGAATAGTGAGAGAGATCACCAATGCCATGATCTCATTCCTCAGTCCCTGCTCGAAGGTCCGGGCTCGGAAGAATGGGTCCCATACCATGTTCATGGAGTAGCGCGAGAGATAGTTAAACCTCGCCGAGTACTGAGCTACTGTTATGTTTCCCTACTAGAGATGTAGTATCTCCTGGTTGCGCACCACACGAAGGGTGGATGGAATGAACTCCGAGTGGAAAAGGTGCACGATGTCCGACCAAAGAAGAGATGCCTCTTCGTGCACCTGGAGCATTAGGCTCCACCATCTACCTACTTCTGCGTGCAGGAGACTCGCCACAAGGATCACTATGAGGTCAGATGGTGTCCCTACTAATATGAAAACTCGAACAACAACCTCCAACCAGTCAACGACTACCTAAGGGTTCATCTCCCCCAGAACCTGGTCATCCTCTGATGCTGATACTCATTCAGTGCACTCAGGAAACGTGCAATATCAGCTGTTGGGGCTGGTGGCCTTGGGGGATTGGCGGGTAGAGTTAATTCCAGTGCCTCCACATTAATGGGGCCCTGTACCGAGGCCTCGCCGCTTGGTGGTCATCCATCTCGCACAAAACTCGGAACCCTAGCTGGCTGTCGTCATGGGGCGATCCATAAAAGAAACAGGTGTGCCACGATTAATACGTAATACCTGGTGATCTGACACAATGTAATCACAATGAAAATTTTTGAAACACATATTCAATCAATGTTTTCATGCATTGAGTTAGAAAT
The DNA here is from genome assembly GCA_963277665.1 of Viscum album. Lineage (NCBI taxonomy): Eukaryota > Viridiplantae > Streptophyta > Magnoliopsida > Santalales > Viscaceae > Viscum > Viscum album. The sequence continues at coordinate 1,613,350,301 of OY728137.1, read as the reverse complement.
CAGAAGTCAGGGTCCTGGTGAATGGATACATCGACCACCGCACCAACACTGGACTTCTTGGATTGATAACCACACTAAATACCCTAAACACTATTGCGTCACATAGACTAAATTATTAGAGTCATGATTTATGCAGTAGAACTGTCTCCTCTGATACCAATTTGTCATGATCCTTCCTCGGGACTCGTGTTGTGACTACCCCAAGCCCACCTTCCATAGGCCCGGGGCTGGTGACTAGCACCAAAGGCATAATTCCCGATAAAGGGAAGGAATTGTCTATATATAAGAAAACAAACACCACATAGTATGCAAGCTGAAGTAAACACTATGTAAACTTAGTACAAAAGCAAGTACTGGAAAGAAAATGGGCCAAAATACAAACCCATCTGAAAGTACAGTACAACTAAAAAGAATGTACAACAACAATAATGTAAATCAGAAACCACTGAGTCGTCCTCTGGGTATCCCACCTGAAGGGTGGGTATAGATGGTCTCCTCAACTCCTCGGGTCTGGTCGTCCGCTCTGTGTATGTCCCACCTGATCGTCCACCTCCGAGTACCGTCCCGCTCCTCAAGTCTCAACCACGATCCACGCTGTTCATCGTCTCCAACCAACACAATGTAGTGAGGGCATGGCCCGTGTAGGGGTGAGGTATCGGACACTCCGTAGGGACCCCGAGAGCCTCGAAAGTCTCCCAGAATCCACAATGGTTAAAGTACAAAGGACAGATATAAACACGAAGTATCAACCAACTCTACATAGGTATATTCCCATACATATACCTAAGTCATAATTTCTAGTTTGGCTCCAACACATGAGAACAAGTACATCCTAATCCACACAGTAAAACACAATGCAATCCACACAAGAAATAACAACCCAATCCACACAGAAATTCAAGTGAATCATATCGATGACAATGATTGAATGGCAAGACTCAGCTCACACAGGTATACTAGTCACGATGAGGGGTGGACATGATTAGATATAGCCTCTAAATAATCTCCTCTACCAAACCCACGTAGGATTCAAGTATAGAAGTCATCGTTGCCAAACCCATGTAGGATCCTAGTACAGAATCCATCGCTACCGATCCCACGGAGGATCCAAGTACAGTCATCATCGCATCCAAACCCAAGGAGGATCCAAGTACAGTCATATTCTTTACCGAACCCATGTAGGTTCCAAGTACATGTGTCCTCACTACAGAAGCCACATAAGATCCATGCAAAGTCTTTCTCGCTGCTAAACTCATGTAGGATCCAAGTACAGTCACCATCGTTGTTGCAGCCGCAGCCAACTCTAGGTTTCCCACACACAACATACTCGATTCCGGGAGGGTCCGCACCTCGAGTCAAAGGGGTGTATACATCAACCGTCACGAAGACCATAGATTTTGTATCCCAATGTTATGTCCCACATAATAGGGTAATACCAAGAAAAACCTGCCAGAGTCATAGAGAAAAAGACGACCAAGCCATTTTCCAAAAGTACATGACATGTAGGTATGCAATACACGCCGTGTCCTCAGACACCGGGTACTGACCGTGTGATACAGCTTGTGCCATAGGGCTGGTCATGTAGATAAGTAAATACATGGCGTGTACAGCCCGTGTGATACGTCTTGTGCCGGAGGGTTGGTTATATACAAGAATGAACCCATACTATTGATAAAATATCAAGAGGCTGAGAAAATTGTAAAATATGGAAATGAATGTTACCTTGCACATATTGTTGAAAATAAAGGATCCATTCAGATTAATTATGTGCCATTGTAAAATGAGTATCCTGATGTTTTTCTTGATTATTTTCATGGAATAATACCAGATCAAGATGTTGAATTTACTATTGACTTAGTTTCTGATGGTAAGCCAATTTCAAAACCCCATATCGAATGCCTCAAATTGAACATTTAGAGTTGAAGGAGAAATTGCAAGATTTATTAGAGAAAGGTTTCATTCGACCTAGCACATCACCATGGGGTGCACTGTCTTATTTGTTAAAAATAAAGATGGATAAATAATACTTTCCATCGATTATAGAGCCTTGAATAACATCACTGTTAAGAATAATTATCATTTTCCTCATATCAATGATTTGTTTTATCTGCTCTATGGAGCTCAGTATTTTTCAAAGATTGACCTGAGATCGGGGTACCATTAGTTGAAGTTATGGGAAGCAGATATTCTCAAGACCGCATTTCGTACAAAATATGGCCATTATGAATTAGTAGTAATGACTTTTGGGTTAACCAATGCACCTGCTGTATTCATGGAACTTATGAATAGAATTTTCCATGACTTATTGTATAAGTTTGTGGTCGTTTTCCTTGATTATATTTTCGTGTTTTCTAAAAGTAAATAGGAACTTGAAAGTCATTTAAGGGTTATTTATTAAACCTTAAAAGAAAATAAATTGTATGGGAAATTCAGAAATTGTAAATTTTGTTTGCAACAAATTTCTTTCCTTAGACACATTGTTTCTAATGATGGAATAACTATTGATCCTACAAAATAGAAGTTGTTGAAGAATGGACAAGACCCACAAATGTTACCAACATTCGTAGTATTCTTGGTTTGGAAGGCTATTACTAAAGGTTTGTTAAAAAAATTTCATGTTTTTCCATCCCATTGACTAAGAAAACTCTAAAGGGTGTTAAGTTCATCTAGAGAAAAAATGTGATGTTTGTTTTCCGCAATTGAAAAGAAGATTGGTGAATGATCCAGTTTTGGCACTACCTTCGAGGAATGGTGAGTTTGTTATCTTCAGTGATACATCATTTAGAATACTTGGATTCATCCTAATGCAGAATGATTTGGTAATTTCTTATGCTTCACGTTAGTTGAAAACTCATGAGGTAAATTAACCAACACATTATTTAGAATTAGCTTATGTTGTTTTCGATTTATAATTTTTGAGGCATCTTTTGTATCGTGTTAAGTGTGAAATACATACTAATCAAAAAATATTGAAGTATATATTCACTCAGAAATAATTGAACATGAGATAGAAGAGATGGCTAGAATTAATCAAGGGTTATGATTTTTCAATTCATTACCATCTGTGAAAAGAAAATAAAGTGGCTGATGCTTTGAGTTGAAAAGTAATGCTTCATTAACTATGTTACGTTTCGAATGTGATCCTTTGGTTAAATATTTGATGAAATTTGGCATAGATGTTTTTGGTGCAGGATGTTCTTCTGTTTTGTTTCAAGTAGCAGTGAAATATTCTCTATTAGATAAAATTAAGCAAGAACAAAATCAAGACATTGAGTTGTAGAAAAAGGTAGAGCTGGTTCAAAAGGGTTTCTTACCGGAATTCAAAATTGATAATGATGGTGTTTTGAGATTTGGGAAGATATTGTGTGTGCCTTGGGATTCAAAATTGAAGAGATAGTTGTTATGTGAAGCTCATTGTTCTCTATTTTCAGTTCATCCTGGTTGTACTAAGATGTGTAGAGATCATCGGGAGTATTATTTGTGGGACGGAATGAAAAGAGATATTGCTGATTTTACTATGAAGTGTTTGACCTTTCAATAGGTTAAAGTACAGAGGCATTTACCGAATGGGATTCTTTAGCATTTACCCATGCCATAGTGGAAATGGGAGAATATATCTATGGACATCGTAGTGGGATCATTGAAGAAACCTCAAGGTAACAATGCAATCTGGGTTATTGTTGATCGCTTGACTGAATCTACATATTTCCTTGCTATACTATATACTTTTTACCTAGATAAAATTTCCCAATTTTAGCATAAAGAGATAGTCAGGTCATATGGAGTTCCTCTCTCCATTGTATCTGATTATGATCCTAGGATTACTTCAAACTTTTGGAAAGGCCTTCAGAAGTCATTGGGTACTAAATTAAATTTTAGTACAGCTTTTCATCCTCAATCAGATGGGTAGTCAGAATGAACAATTCAGACATTGGAGGATATGATATGTTCTTTTTTGATGTATGATTAAGGAATTTGGGACCATCATCTTTCTTTGGTTGCATTTTCTTATAATAACAGTTTTCATTCTAGTATACAGATGGAACCATTTTAGGCATTATATGGGAAGCGGTGTCAAACTCTAGCTTTTTGGATGAATTAGGTGAAAGGATGTTTATGGGACCATAATTGGTAGATGAGTTGGCAGAAAAAGTATAGCTGATACAGAAACACATGAGAACAGCTCAGAGTAGGTAGAAAATTTGTGCGGACAATAGGAGGAAGGTTCTCTTTTTTGTGGTAGGTGATCATTTCTTCCTCAAAGTTTCACCATGGAAAAGTGTGATGTAATTTAGTAATAAAGGAAAGTTGAGTCCAAGGTTCATTGGACCATATGTAATTCTAGAGAGAGTTGGATCAGTTGCATACCAAGTGGATTTACCTCCCATTTTATCTTAGGGACATAATATTTTTCATGTTTCATTGTTAAGGAAGTAAATGAAAAATCCATCTCAATTTTTGAGTCTAGAGGTAGTTCAGCTAGAAGAGAATCAATCTTATGAGGAACAACCGGTCCAGGTTCTTGACCACAGGGAGAAAGTATTGCAGAATAAGGTGATTCATCAAGTAAATATTTTGTGGAAAAACCGCATGATTGAAGAGGAAACATGGGAATATTATATATATTATGTTTATTTTTTCCTTATGATTCTGTATTTTTCATTTATGGATTACCTTTGTGGTTTCCATTATGGGTAAATGTGATAATTTTATTTTAGGAAGTGCGGACTACCGCCCCCTCAATGTGATATGAATCGTTAATGCTACATATAGGACATATGAAGGATGGAGTTAATGATATTATAGTTGATATTATATGGTAATTATAATATACCTTTATATCATTATGATTTCATTCCATTAAATATTAAATAGGAATGAAATTTGTGTTCATGCGTATGTACAGCTTACCGTCTCCATGAACGGTGCATTTCATTTTCTACCTCTAATTGTTATATAATATTATAAATGAATGTATATACTGGATATATATGATATATATGGTATCTAAATAATGAATATAATTTTTGATATAATGAAACTTTATGTCATGAACAACTTGTAATTATAGGAAGTTTATTTTTTACTCAAGTAACAAAGATCGATAGAACGACTGTTATTATCTTAAATAATTACAAAATGTTTGTAACATGGTAATAAGCGAAATAAAAGAAATAATGATCTTGAAAAAGGTTCTTAGGAAAGTAGAAATTAACTCTAATTTATTATTCAGGTGATTCAAAAACGATCGAGTCAAGTCAGACACGAGGTAAGGGACTTCATCTCAATCTCCTTTCATTGAGGTATATTTTGTTTTATACACAACTTTCTTTTATACATTGTATAAACCCCTTGGACTTTTACTTTTATTCAAAAGGAATCTTTTTATACAAATAATTTTACTAAACTATAAAAGGGATTTTTTTTTGTCTTATGTATGTGGCGACCCCAACTTATCTGCCACTATGACCATTACTTGAGTTTTGGCTTCCCCTACAAGCCATAACAGTTATTTAAATGAAAAATAAATAGAATGTTTTACTATTATTTGATTTTGGTATTGAAAATGATTTTGATAATGTTTTGATTATATCAATGTGTTTTTGATATCTTGTGATTGAAATGTAAAAATTTTATGTTTCCGTTATGCATGTTTTATGAGATACGATTATGTTATGGTTCTCGGGCATTGTTTATGAAGAAGGGTGGTTGATTTATAAACTAAGGGCCAGAGAGCCCGATATATCTCTCTAATGAATTTGGTAACATGAAGGAGTTAATGTCTATGTTTGTACAAAGATATTTTGGGAATATACTATAATGGGTATTCCAAACATAACCATGTGGGTTGCTCCCTACGTAAGAATGTTATGAATGCCTCAAGTTACCTTTATGCCTTATAATTTCTATGAGTTATTCATCAACCTTATTATTTTGTGAGGTATATTATAGTGCATATATTATATGAATAAAGTATGATTTCATTGATTCTTATGTATACATGGACTAATGTTTTCATTTCGTATTTTCATATCCCTTACTGAGATTTTTATGCTCCTCCCATGTTTTTAAAATGTTTTTGACAGGTCAAGGGAAAGGTACAATATGTGATGATAGTGTTGAGGAAGTGTCAAGAAAGAATCAATGTTTTATTTTAAATATGTTTCCTTTTAGGGAGAAAATTAATATTTTATTTTATATACCACCTTATTTAAATGTGGAATGAAATGCATGATTTATGATCTAATTCTCTAAAGCTCTAATCCTGAAAAGATCTTCAATGTGTATTCTTGTAATAACTCATTATTAATTAATGTTTAAGGCTGTGGCCTTATATTAACCCTTTAGAATATTTTCACTATATATTAACTGGTTGAATAACTAGACACCTTGACACATAGTTATAAATTTATCACTTCATATTATACCACCAAAAATATTATTTCAGAACTCTACAATTTTTTGTGATACCCATGTTTATTGAGATATTTGATCTATGATCATATTATAAAAATCCCTATTTTAGCTCAGGTACTAATAGAATGAATAACCTCCTCCCAAATTTGATAAATCCTTCTTTAATACATGTTGTCCTCCAATCTCTTTTCCATAACATCATTAATTATCATGTCCATATTCTCATCAAAAGATCGAGATATTTTAATCCACTATAGTAAATATTGTCTACAAATCATTTGAAAGATGAAATATGCTTCCACTTACTTTAAAATTCACATATACATCTTTTTTATATACATGAATATTGGACTTCTCTCATTACTCATTTGTGTTAGGAGTCCTTAATCTTACATTCTTAATGCATCTGAATCCTTATATTCCCTTTCGGGGTGGTAGTGTAATGAAAAATCATAATCATTGACAAACTCAATCCATATCACATGTTCCATGTTGATTATTTTGGGTAAAATTTTTATTTCAAACTCTTGTGATCCATGTATATATAACATCTTTCACCATAGAGATAATATCTACACAATTATAGAGCATATATTCTAGCTTCGAACAGAAGATCATTAGTTGGGTAATATATTTCATGGTTCTTCATTTTCCTTGAGTCACAAGCAATATATTTATCATTTTTCATCTATACACAACCTAGTCCAATTTTTAAGGCATCAATGTATATCACAATTCCATAATTTCCCAATATAAGAGTCAAACTTTAAGCAATTACCATTCTTATTTTCAATTATTCTAATAATTTTTTACATTCATTAATCTATAGATACATAACCCCATTATATTTGAGCATGGTTATCATGTTAGCCAGTCATGATAAATTCTAAATTAAATGATCAGAGTAACATATTAATACAATAAAATTATATACCTCAATTATATTTGCTTGTGTGGGCCATTCATGGATTCAATTCATCCTCTTAGGACCAAAAATGACTCAATACATAGATAAAATATGGCCAATAATGAAAACCGATTGATGCCAAAATATACACTTTCTAAACACCCCATAAAAATCATTTAATCTAAATGTCTTCAGAATAATACTCAAGTGATTCTCGTAGTATTAATATCTTTTAGAGTATAAGAGGATATCATCAATAAATATAACAAAAATTTTATCATGATATTCCTTAAAATAAATATTCATTATAATAATGAAAATATAGGGTGAATTAGTGAGTCCAAAATGAATCACTGCAAACTCATAATACACATACGTGGTTCAAAATGTTGTCTCTAGAAAATCATCATTCTTCAAATAGATCTGATGATATCTAGATCGAAGGTAAATGATCACAAAGTAATTTTCTCTTTGATGTTTATCAAATAAATCAACAATTCATGGAATATGATACTTATTAATTATTGTAATAGCATTGATTACCTTGTAATCAATTCATATCCTCATCAATCCATCTTTCATTTAGAAATGGGATCACCATGGAGAAACACTAGGTCGAATATATCATTTATAACTTAATTTTTCTAGCTTTTCTTTATCTCCACTAATTCCATAGTGTCCATTATATAGGGATTCATTGATATAGGACTTTCACCAGTAATTAAATATATAAAGAACACTATTTCCCACTCTGGAGGATGTCCAGGTAAATCCTTTGGAAACACATCAACGTACTCTTTCACTATATGTACATATTCAATTGGATGATTTCTTTCATCACCCGTTGATATTTGGTTCACTTCATCTCCATGAATTTCACTCAGTAGGGATACTGGGGGTGGATCTAGATAAGAATAATATGGCGATGTTTCTTCTCTAAATATAATGTATTCAACACCATTTTCAAAAAATGTAACTTCCTAATTCTTGAAATAGTAATATGAATCATAATTTATAATTCAATTCATACCATGAATTATATAATTGTCAATCATTGGTATGACAGTATTGTGAGACTATAGAACATTTTTTTGTCATGAGGGATACTGATCAACACACCTTGGTTGCAATTATAAATCCCCTATGAGTTTTAACTGAAAACTCTATTATTAATTCAAATTGGACATGTTGAATTTTCTTTAATAACTGGGATGATCTAAATGAATATGATGATCTAGAATCAAATAATGCACTGACCATGTATTAAGATACAATTAATGAACCTACAATGAAATCATTACGATCTTCAACCTTCATAGTTTTAATTGAAAAAGACTTCCATTTCCATCATGTCCTTTCCTCAGGAAAGTTTCATAGGAATTTAGGACACTCATTTACTTGTTCAGACTGTCATGAACCAACCCAGATCGACCATGAACCGGTCACCTGAGCCGGTCCGCAACATGTCCCGAGGGGCGTTCCTGATCCCCATGGGCTGAAAACTAGTGGCAGACATCAAAGTATACATGAGGGAATGATTTATTACCAAGAGATAAAACCATGAATAGATAAATAAATGTAAAAAATTGAGCTTGCAGAAAAATGACAACTAAAACTTAAATAAGAAAAGAACCAATCCAGATACAAAGTATCACAAAAAAGAAAAAAACCGGAAACAAGACCCCCCTAGAACGATCTCCGTGTGACCCATTGGTCACCTCCAACCCTAATCCCAAAACTTCTCCCACATGAGAAGCAACTAAGAACAATCCTGAATAACAGCTGAACCTGCATCTGAAATGGTAAAGGATAGGCATGAGCACAAAAATCCTCAGTATGGATGCCAAAAGTAATCCACTGAATCCAAGTGTTTCCTTCCCCAAAGTTATCTGATGACACAAGTTTGGAAATACAATTATAAAAATACGGTTTTCCAATTTAAACAAAATAACACCTCTTTCCCACAATGAGGACCAACTCACGCCATATATTATTTCAAAAACAGTTTACCATTTTATAAATAAAACCAAACAAGTTATATTAGGGTTGTACAAAAAGAAGACAGGTAAATAATACATGTTGAAAATAAGTCGGTGTAGCAGTGAAATAAAAAAGCAATACAAGCTAAAAATAAACCAGTGTAATTGAAAATAGGCAAGAAATACAAGATGTGGCCATAGATGATCCTGAACATGCCTAGACAACCCCTGTACGGACTCGGTTCGGAACCACCTGTAGTTGTATGGTGAAGCCCCATAGTCTATAACCCACTGATCGCCCTCGCGACAATATCAGCGACAAATCCCACCTGGCCTCTCTATCTACCACGGGGCACCAACCCATCTAATCGGGGTTGGTGAGCAACCGTCACTCGATAATCTTTAAGATGCCCAGGAACCCATGGTGGTTATAATAATACTGTGTAGGTAGGAAGTCCCTCGCACGTGTGACTAATCTCACCGCACTTTCCTTCCTGAAACACAGACACTTCATATACATTCACCCATAAAAGGTTACACTAGATAAGAGAACCTCATGTATGTTTTCAATCATTCACATTAAACAAAGTGCTCAACGAGCTGTCACATCATGATCATATCTAAACCATTTTCTAAAAAAAATCGTTTAAGGTTTCCAACCTGGAAAACAAATTTATTCAAAATATCATTCAAACACCACACTTACATTTAAAAATATAAATGGGCCCTCGAGTTCTAAAAACACATTCAAACACTTCACAATTATCAAACATGATTTTACCCATTTCCTACCAACACCATAACATGTTTCAAACCAAATGACTAATCCTTAAAGAAAACATTATAAACCATTATTTCCAAAACACATAAAGATACACCTTACAAAACCACATTTAAATTACTCTTTAGAAACCATTCATCAGGAGGACAACTTTATTTGAAAACTAAAATCCATTTAGAAAACTAAATTTCCAAGAAAACACCAATTAGCTTAAAACCCTATATAGAAACCTACTTTATTTATAGAACATAAAACAATACAAAAAACCTTAAAAACTTTCCAAAAAATTTTAACCAGTTTAGAATGTTATACCAACATCAAACCCTACACACCCGAAATCCTCTTTAGAATGTATATTCTTACTAAGAACACATTTTATTGTCTTGCCTCAAAAAACACCACTTACCACATTATTTTAAAGGAACTCCAAATAAAACATTGAATTCATTAAACCATTACAAAAGTGATTTAACACAATAACTAAGTCATGATACAATCAAGCTAAGTTCATTAGTAATAATGAAAAAAGTCGTTTCAAAAAAATAACGGTGATACATTTCATAAGGGGTCAATTCCTTCTTAAATAAACATAAAAAATTAAAAAATAAATTCTAGATATCATAAAGCTATGAAATTTAGACTAAAACTCATTTAAAACATATTTTTAACAAATCAAATAAATTCTAAATCACTAAAATTACTTAATTAAGGGTTCCATAGAGTTGTGAAACTATTTTATAAATTGACATAAAATGGAAAGCATCAAGGGAAAGGCTTTAAGAAAGAAAAACTTCAAAACACCTATCGAAACCTCATGCGACTGTGATGAAACTTCAATGGGAGGAAGAACGACATCCCGCGGACAAAACAAACACCCTAAATCCCTATGAAACCCGAGATACATATTAAACCTAACATTTAGGGTTCGGACAAAAATAAACCCCACTTGAAAACCCAAAAAAACGATTGAGGAGATGAGAGAAAGGGGAAGAGAACATACCTCTCCGAAGGGAGGATCAACCAACGGAAAAAGCGCCAGATAGAAGGGGAGTTCTTGAGAGTGCAAGGGTAAGAGGGATGTGTGAGGGAAAAATCAGCGAGAGAGGGTGTAAGGGGAGAGTGGGGTGGTGTGTGGGAGATAATGAAAAAAAGAATAAAAATAATCAGGGTAGTAGGTACGTGTGAGGGGATAATAAAAATGATTAAAATGGGGAGATAGGGGGTTGAGAACATAAGATAAAGAATGAGGGGATAGTGTGAGATAAAAATGAATTATGTGGATAAGGAGGTGAGTGACGGGTTAATGAAAAAGGGGGTGTGATTGGAGAGAGCAGTGAGTGGAGGGAGGAATAAAAAGAAAAGGTGAAAAGGGAATAAATGAGGAGAGAGGGGGTGATGCGTGAGAGATAAGGGAGGATGAGTGATTGGAGAGTGGTTTGAGTAGAGGGAAGAATAAAAAAACGAATAAATGAGGAGAGAGGGATAAAAAATTATAATAATAAAAGAATTAAATAGGATAGAAGGGGGAGGCGTGAGGGATAATTTGGGGGAGATGTGTGAGTGGAGAGAGGAAGATAATAGAGAGAGGTAAAAAAAAGGAAATAAAAGGGAGAGATTGTGGCGGCATGGGGAGAGGGATAAAAATAAAGATATTAAAATGGAGTGTTGGGTGAGGCGAGGTTGAAAAAATGTGGGATAAAAACCCTTAAAAATTATTAATAATATAAAATAAATAATAATAATAATAAAATTTTAATAAAAATAATAATAATTTAAATAATAAAAATAATAGTAATAATAATAATAATTTTATTCATTTTCTTTTCAATAATAACAAAATTAATAACAACCAAATAATAATTATATTTATATCAATTTATTGATAATAAGTTTATTAAAAATTTTATTTTAAAAAAAACATTTTTATATACACAATAATGTTATTATTATTTTATCTTAAACACTTAATTTATTTCATGTTTATAATGTTTTATTATTTTATGTAATGGGAGACTGCAAGGGTATCTGGGCCGACTACACGGTTACGGCCAACCTTGTGGTGTTCATGCATCGGTCTAAAACCCACCAAAAACATCAAATGTAAAAAACAAAAAAACAAAAATTAAACACGCACTCAACCCTCACCTTGAAGAGGCTACGAATATCGATGAAATTATAAAATAAAATAATTTAAAAGGTCAGGGTGTGACAATTCTCCCTACCACAAAACATTCTGCCCCCAGAAAGTCACCCAGATGAAAAAAACTCATTTCAAGACCCACCAAAACCATTAGGGGAAAAAAAGCCTCGAGGTGACTATTCACTCTACGTTTTACACCTGACTGACTCAAAGAGAAACCACTACACAAAACAAGGGGAGAAAAAGAGAGAGTTCTCCCCACCACAACAATTACCCTAACATAAGAATTGGAACATAAAAAACCACCCTAAGAGACAACGCGGGAACTCCCAACCGAACCTACCGACTTCTTCACATGAGTTGAACAGGACCGCTGGGACTTAAACGAAAAACCACTACATGGCCACCCGACATACTGGGGAACCGAAACAAGGAATTTCCTATAACAACACCACTGGAAATAAGAATTCTCCACACTGATCTAAATCTCCCCAACACCTCACATCTCCAAAAAGGACTAACCCACACTGGGGCCAAAACAGTTTTAAGAAATACTAACGATTCTAGAGGTCACATTCAGAGGAACACAACTACCATGATCAGGAAAGGATAAGTTCATCACACTTTCACCACAAATGATGAAATTGCAATAGTAGGAAAATAATAACAGGGGAACCTTGAATGTCTCTATTTCAAGACCAAATATAATGAACCAATAAATGGTCTTAAATGCCTCTGACACACTGACTGTGCGCGAGCTTCACCCCGAGACCCGAGGCTAGGGCTCTGATGGGTGAATCATCATATTCCTCACAGTCAGACACAAGAATCCCCATATTAGAACTCGTTCCTCCAACGACACTTCAAACAGAACTTCCCCCGGTGACCCAAATGGCCACAATGATGACATGACTTAGGAAGGATTTGGCCCGACGTCTTGGAATGCCCGAACCAGCTATACCGATGACACCCCCGAAGGAATCCTAACGAACTAGGAGTCGAGATCAATGAAGATAACCTCTTAGGGAAGGTTCTACATGCATGCACTCCTCTCCAGATAGGGAAGATTAATAAAAACCAAATATTACCCACTACACCCCAAACTCCAATGACGGCAAGACAACCAACCTTCTCTAGTCCCAAAATGAACCCTTAAATAAACCTGAAATGACATAAACCTTAAAAACATAGGGAGTTCCCAAAATCCCAAATACACACTCCACATTACTCAAGTCCTTCCACCACCTCTAACAGACCTCCAACACTTAAAAGAAAGATGGAACTTAAAAAATCATAAACCTATGCATGAATCATCCCCAACACTAGGGACCTTTCCGGGTGGAATACTCCGAACAACACAAGAGACACAAAACCAAAACATTCCTCAATACAAAACATAATAAAATATAACACCCCAATCCAAAAAAATTGGACCAAATTCCAGTAAAACATAAACAAAACCAAAACCATCTTCCAAAATCAAAATTTTCATTTAAATTTTTGAACTGTCTTATCCCGCGATCATTTTTGAAATGCCAAAACCACTTTTCACAAGACAAAAATCCACTCATGGGAAAACAAATTTCCAAAACCTTTATATATATTCAAGTTAACCCAAGGAATCCTATGGACCATCACATGTGTGTCCATCCATTTCCATCCACATCATTCATAAACAAGTTCCCCACACACATACCATACACACCCACACACATGTAATCATCCATAAAGAGTACCAAGGGAAACATCCTTTCCTCATCAAAACCAAAGCATTTACATAAATGCTTTAAATTTTCAAACACCCTTTACCAATTTAAAATCAATTTATAGAAAAAGCTTTCATTAAAAAAAATCCACTTCCATTTCCAAAAGAATGCTTTCACCAACCAGAATAAAACAGAGTACAACTTGCAATAAACCATCAGAATGAGGAACTAGAAGTTACACCTAACCTAGAGACGTGGTAGTGAGGCACTACCCAAGTATGTTTCAACAACTAGGAGGAACATAATCCATGCACATGGACTCCACATTGGTCACTACTCAATGTGAGGTCATGAAATGACACCGGATTGCCTCCGTTGTCATCCCTCAATCCAAAATAATGACACATGACTAAAATCCCGGACTACACCTGGAAACTCATGGTTCGGAACGAGAAAGGGTTAATGACGCCCTTCCCACACCAACCTATCGAGTCTCGACAATCCTAAAATTCATCTACCAGACACCCCAAATAACAAGAACCTCCTCTGATACAATTTTGTCATGAACCAACCTAGATTGACCCTGAACCGGCCACCCGAGACGGTCCGAAACAAGTCCGAAGGGGCGTCCCCAATCCCCATGGGATGGAAACCAGTGTAGTACATCAAAGTAAACATGAAGGAATGATTTAATCCCATGAGATAAAACTAGATAAATAAATAGAACAAACAGAGCATGCAGAAAAATGGAAACTGAATCATAAATAAACAAAGAACTAATCCAGACACAAAGTATCACTAAAAAGAACAAAACCAGAAACAAGACCCTGCTACAACGATCTCTGTGTGACCCCTTGGTCACCTCCAACCAAAAGCCCAAAACTACTCCCACATGTGCAGCCACTAAGAACATGCCTGAACAATAGCTGAAACTGCAACTGAAATGGTAAAGGATAGGCCTGAGCAAAAAAATGATTAGTAGGGTTGCCAAAAGTAAACCATTGAATCCAATTGTTTCCTTACCCAATGTTTTCCGATGACACAAGTTTGGAAATACAATTATAAAAATAATTTTTTCCCATTTAAAAAAAATAACACCTCATTCCACAATGAGGACCAACTCACGCCATATATTATTTCAAAAACAATTTATCATTTTATAAATAAACCAAACAAGTGATATCAGTGTTGTACAAAAAGGAGAAAGGTAAATAATACATGCTGAAAATAAGACAGTGTAGTAGAGAAATAAACAAGAAATACAAGCTGAAAATAAACCAGTGTAATAGAAAATAAGCAAAAAATACAAGATGTAACCATGGAAAATCATGAACATCCTTAGAAAACCCCTGGACGCACTCGGTTCGGAACCACCTCCCGACGTATGGTGAATCCCCATAGTCTATAACCCAATGATCGCCTTCACGACAAAATCAGCAAAAAATCCCACCTGGACTCTCTATCTAATAGGGGGCACCAACACATCTAATTGGGGCTGCTGATCAACTGTCACTCGATAATCTATAATACGTCCAGAAACCCATGGTGGTTATAATAATAATGTGTAGGTAGGAAGGCCCTCGCACGCATGACTCATATCACTGAACTTATCTTCCTCCAACACAGACGATTCTGATACATTCACCCATAAAGGGTTAAACTAGACAGGAGTGCCTCATATATGTGTTCAATCATTCACATTAAACTAAGTGCCAAATGGGCCGTCACATCATGATCATATCAAACCCATTTTCTAAAAAAATCGTTTAAGGTTTCCAACCAGGCACACAAATTTATTCAAAATATCTTGAAAACACCACACTTAATTTTACAAATCCAAATGAGCTCTCAAGTTCTAAACACACATTCATACACTTCACAATTATCAAACATGATTTTACCCTTTTCTGACCCACACCAAAAAATGTTTCAAAGAGAATGACTAAACCTTAATGAACACATTATGAACCATGATTTCAAAAACTCATAAAGAAACACTTTATGAAACCACAATAAAAATACTCTTTAGAAACCATTCATGGGGGGGAAACTTTATTTGAAAACTAAAACCCATTTAGAAAACAAAACATCCATGAAAACACCAATTACTTTAAAATCCTAAATGTCCACCTACATTATTTATAGAACATAAAACAATCCAAAAAACATTAAAACATTTCCACCAAATTTTAACACATTTAGTATGTTATACCAACATCAAACCATACACACACAAAATACTCTTTGGAAATTAAATTCACACTAAGAAAACATTTTAATGTCTTGGCTCAAAAACCACCACTTACCCAAATTATTTTAATGGAACTCCAAATAAAACATTTAATTAATTAAACCATTACAAATGTGCTTTAACATAATAACTAAGTCATAACGCAACCAATACAAGTTCATTAGTAATAAAAAAAATGTCATTACAACATAATAACGGTGATACATTTCATAAGGGGTCAATTCCTTCTTAAATAAACATAAACAATTCAAAAAAAAATTTATAGATATCATAAAGCTATGGAATTTACACTAAAATTCATTTAAAACCTATTTTTAACAAATCAAATAAATTCTAAATCTCTATATTAATTTAATTAAGGGTGCCGTAGAGCTTTGATACAATTTTATAAATTTATTTAAAATGGAATGCATCAAGGGAAAGACTTTAAGAAAGAAAAACTTGGAATCATCTACCGAAACCACGTGCGACTGGAATGAAACTTCAACGGGAGGAAGAAAGGCATCTCGTGGACAAAACGCACACCCTAAATCCATAGGAAACTCTAGATACATATTAACCATAACAATTAGGGTTCATACAAAAATAACTCCCACATGAAAAGCCAAAAAAAATGATTGGGGAGAGGAGTGAAAGGGGAAGAGAACGTACCGCGCCGAAGGGAGGAGAAGCCACCGGAAAAAGCACCAGATGGAAGGGGGCGTTATTGGGAGTGCAATGTGAAGAGGGCCGTTTGAGGGAAAAATCGGGGAGAGAGGGTGTAAGGGGAGAGTGGGGTAGTGCACGTGAGATAATGAAAAAAAATAATAAATAAATTTGGGGAAGCAGGTACGTGTGAGGGGATAAAAACGATTAAAATGGGGAGATAGGGGGTTGAGCTCATAAGATATATAGTGAGGGGATAGTGTGAGTAAAAAAATGAATAATGGAGAGAAGGAGGTGTGTGATGGGTAAATGAAAAAGGGGGTGTGATTGGGGTGAGGTGTGAGTGGAGGTAGAAATATAAAGAAAAGGGGAAAAGGGAATAAATGAGGAGAGAGGGGGTGATGCGTGAGAGACAAGGGAGGATAGGTGATTGGAGAGAGATATGAGTAGAGGGAGGAATAAAAAAGGGAATAAATGAGGAGAGCGGGATAAAAAAATAATAAAAGAATTACATGGGAGAGAAGGTGGGAGGCGTTAGGGATAATTAGGGGAGATGTGTGAGTGGAGAGAGGAAGATAATGGAGAGAGGTATAAAAAAAGGAAACAAAATGGAGAGATTGGGGAGGTGTGGAGAGAGGGATATAAAAAAAGATATTAAATGGGAGTGTTGGGTGAGGCGAGGTGGAAAAAAAGTGGGATTAAAACCCTTTAAAAAAATTCATAACAATATCAAATAAATAATAAAAATAATAAAATGTTAATAAAAATAATAATAATTTAAATAATAAGAATAAAAATAAAAATAATAGTAATAATAATGATAATAATATTATTATTATTATTCATTTTCTTTTAAATAATATCAAAAATAATAACAACCAAATAATAATTATATTTATAACAATGTATTGATAATAAGATCATTAGAAATTTTAATTTAAATAAAACATTTGTATATACAATAATGTTATTGTTATTATATCTTAAACATTTAATTTATATCATTTTCATAATGTTTTTTTATTTTCTGTAATGGGTGACCGCAAGGGTAGCTAGGCCGACTACATGGTTACAACCAACTTTGCGGTGTCCGTGCATCGGTCCCAAACCCACCAAAAACATCATATGTCAAAATAAAATTAGACACGCACTCAACCCGCACCATGACGAGGCTAACCAAAGCCATGAAATTATAAAATAAAATAATGTAAAAGGTCAGGGTGTGACACGGACAGATCCTACATATGGTATACTAGGTAATGATTTCCAAGGGAAATTAATGGAACATTTATATCCATATTCATTGTGAGAAAATAAGGATTCATCATTTATGAGGCATTCCTAGGAGAATTTGATAGTGATTGATTATGTTGCCTGCTATACTGACTCTCGACGGGTTTTTTCTGTAGGAAGGAGATATGTTGCAATAAAATAGGGTTTTTAGAGAAAATTATTATTGAAATCTTGTCTCGGTTGAATATAATACATTTGAAATAGATAGCATAATTGGTGGACCAAGACCAACATTTCAAATAGTGTATATGGGAGGACTCTCTTAGTTGTCATTCAGTTCTAGTTATGAGGTCACATGGAGAATCTTCTTATATTTGGAATCACCATTTTGAGGATTACATCTAGAAAATTTGAGGAAAAATAGTTAGGTAAGTGGAATATCTTATTATAGTAGTGATTGAGTATTATTATATCAGTGTGGAAGGATGGGAAACATGTGTGCTCAGTTTAACTCTCCCTGAGTTGGCTAACATATATGTAGCTCGATAGGTTCTGTGTTGAGATTTTAACAAAACACATGATAAATGGGAACTTATGAAGGATTGATGTTAGTTTATAGTGAAGGAAAGGGGTTAGTTACCCAATATCAGGCTGGTAGCTAGGCTTCCCCAAGCTGCATTGGTAGGGTGGTGGATGTGGTACTCTAAGAAAAGGGAATCCTTATAAAAATATTACTGAATCACCGTGATCTTATATATGAATATATGGTATAGTGTAAGGTCAACATTATGCACTTTATCCTCCTCGTAGAGGTTGTAAGGCTTGTTCATTGATG
The DNA here is from genome assembly GCA_963277665.1 of Viscum album. Taxonomy (NCBI): domain Eukaryota; kingdom Viridiplantae; phylum Streptophyta; class Magnoliopsida; order Santalales; family Viscaceae; genus Viscum; species Viscum album. Next base: position 1,613,331,407 of record OY728137.1, on the reverse strand, counting down.
AATAGGTGTACGATTCATATAGAAATGTAAATTTCAATTGACTTATTTGATATAAGTGACATTAATTATTTAATATAATTATGTGTGAGAATTTGATGGTCCTTATGAAGGAACATATGTGTGGTGTTATATAGATTTGTATATCATAAGAGATGTAACAAAAAAATAAATATCCATAAGGGATGTGCTCTGAAGGATATAAGGTATCGTTTTAATTCGGACTTGTTTGTGCTTCAGATTTTTGGCGTGGACTAGATACTAGGTATTTATTTATTTTTTTGTATAAATCCCATATGCATTTTTACCTACATATGGTAACAATAACATCTATTTTGGGATAAAATTATGTGCACCGAAAAGAGTGGGATATCCTTTAATGACACGCATGGCCCATTTTATAGCTATGTGGTGAGCATAAAACACAAGTAGATTTTCTTATGTTTGATGATGTGGGAGTAATGAAACCTTTATTTCCTTTTTCATTGGATAATTTTAAGAATGTGTTTCAAACTGATATAACATGTCCTTTACCTAAGAGAGTGTCAGAGTTCGACATTGATTTTCATCATAGAGAAAATCCTTTATCAATCAGTCAATATAGAATGCTACCATATGAAATCCAATAATAGAAATGTAAGTTGGAATAATTAGATAATAAATGGATAGTTTTTATATGTAGGTCATATTAGGTATCTCTTTTTTATCATAAATTCTAATGGGATGTTATAGTTGACTTTTGATTACATGAGGCTTAATCAGATTACATTCATGAAATAGTACAATCTACCAATAATTGATGATTTTTTTACCATTTGATAGGTGCAGTGTTTTCCAGGACTGATACGATATATGGGTATTAGTATATAACGATACGTAATTATGTTATCTCAAAAATTACATTCCATAGCAGGTGATAGGTATATGTGATTTTTGTGATGCTTTTTGGGTTAACCAATGCTGCAACAGTGTTTATGGCCATGAAAAACCAAATCATTTACTAGTACATGGATATGATTTTAGTTTTTTTAATGTTATCTTATTTTAATCAAAGATTCATGATGATCATGAAAAGAACCATGATATCATCCTGTGTATAATTATATATCATAAATTTTATTCAATGCTATATAAATTTCATTTCTAGATTGACATGATAAATTTCATCCATCATATAATCTCATAAAAATGATTTTCAGTTGAGGCCGCAATTTTTTTGGAGGTCTAATGTTCATAAATTACCATTATTATTTTTGATATCAAATTTTTTATAGGGTTTCTAGGTCATTATCAAATATTCATCAATCATTTTTACAGTTTTTAGGAAAAAAATTCTGATTTAGTTACAAAGGGAACAATGATTGAATTGTTTCATAAATGTGAAAAATATTTTCAAGGAGGTATAGAAGATATTGACTACCACATCAATTTTTATCTCACAAAATCAGTAAATAGATTAAAAGTTGTTTTTGGATGGATTTGTAGTTTGGATTGGGGAATTGTTTGTGAAAAATGATTGGTTTATGGTATATGCGTCATATAATTTGAGGCATCAGAGAAATAATTTAACAACTAATGATCATGAATATTTCATGGTGGATTATTCCTTATTGTGTTTTCATCATAATTTTTTGAGAGTTATTTATAATGTACGAGAGGATTAAATACATATATATATTTATTCTCCCAGAATGATTTAAATCATCCACAGGGATGTTGGGTTGAGTACATGCATACCATTGATATTGAGTTGGTATATAAACTGGTTAAGGGAAATAGTGTTTCATGTGGTCTAAGTTAGAAACCACTAAACTAGGTGGTCTAGGAATCAAAATATATGTGAAAGATGATGGCATTGTTTGTTGAGATGAACTTATAGGTTATATATGGACATCATCATATGACCATTACAACCTTATATGATGGTTCCAATCTTAAGATCCAGATCAATTAGAATAGGTACAAGGAACATGAGTGTTTTTTCCAGACGGAATGTCTTGATGGTGAAGAGTAACTTTTTGGTTGGACTAATTAGGATAAAGAGATTATTTATTTTCATGGGTATGTTTTATAGCCTACATGTATTCTAGAATAGTTGATGTGAGGGTTTAGTGACTAAAATTTTTTGTTAATAATTGTTTAATAAAAATGTGTTTTGATACAAGTATATAGTATTGGTGTGTAGGGATGAAGAAATTTGTTTTAGTTTTTGTGATGCAATGCATTAACATTAATCATTTTAAGGTCGAGAATTGTTGACAAGGTTGTATGTTATAGCCATTTTTTCTTTTGAAATGGTTTTGTGATGTTGTTAATATTTATTTGGTTGTTTGACTTCTAAGGAAGCCTCAAAAGTATAATTTGATATGGTAGTAGTCGATCAGTTGACCATAGTGGAACATTTCATTCCAATATGAGAGTCATTCTCTGTTAACCAATTCGGTGGGTTGAACATTGGGGACATAGTTTTGTTTCATGGGGTCCCAGAGACTATTTTTTCAAATAGAGATCCATCATTTAATTGATGGATCTACAATTTTAAAAAAATATTTTTACCTATGTATTTTTGAGTATTTATTTCCACCCAAAGTCATACATAAAGTCAAATCAAATTATTCATGTTCTACAGGACATGTTGAGGGAGTTCTTTCATGAATTCCGGTGGGTTTTTGGAATGTAATTTGACACTTCAATAGTTCCCCAATAAAAAAATTTACCATGACATGATTCATATGGAACTATATGACTCTCTCAACTACAGGTCTTGGAGATCTCTGTTTTGTTGGATTATAATGGGGGAATCCCTATTTTGGGGAATGAATCTCATTTACGAGACCTCATATGTGGTTCAGTTTATTTGGAAATTTATCTCTACGATTGAGAGTATGAAAGAGTCATATATCAACTAATGTAATAACCCCACTTTATTTTTTGGTCGAAGATCCAGTATTCCATTCGGTTTCTCCATGGTTGGGTCACTATTGGATTCCGATGAAGGATAAGATAGTTCCTAGATATGTGAGGAATTTTTAGATAGTTGATAGGATCATGTGTATGGAGTATTTATTAGATCATCAATAATTATATGTTCGAATGAATGATTTTATTTTAATGTGTCACAACATAAAAAAATTCACTTTGAGCCATATTTTGTGATTAATGTTGATGATGTTGAGCTTGAGGATGATTCACCATTTAAGGATAATATATTTTTTAATGTTGATCCTATTGAGAACCTATTATAGAGATATGTTTTTATTTTAGTTCAATGTTATGGGAGTATGGAAATGTTCTGGAAGAATAAAGTTAGCGGGAGATGGATATACATACTCATTATCCTGATCTAATTTCCATAGAAAGTAATTCAATCTTGGTATTTCATCATAAAGATGATATTTTTATGGTGGGGTGGTATTAGGTTCCCATAATTCGAGTGATTTTTTTTAGAATTACTATTTAAATCACTTATATTTTGTTAATTGAATGTTTTACAATTTTATGTGGTGGAATTATTGTCACTTAGTGGTTAATAATGAAAATGGGGAGATTTAGTTCATGTTATATTATGGGTTGTCAATAGAAATCATGGCCCATAACTATTCTTTATAGGAGAAGGGTGGCATGGTTTGTAAAAACCATTAAATAGGGTTGATGAAATTATACAGTCTTTGATAGAGCTGGCCTAGATGGTTACAACACAGTCTGTTAAACCAATCAGGCCTCCAAAGAGACTATATGACCTTACCATCTCATTAGTAGAGAGTGTCACACAGTTGGAGAATAGATTGGATGACCTTGTAGCCAAACTACGAACAACATTAAAAATGGGAAATTTCCCATCCCACATTGGACATAGGGGTTCTTATTCATACATCTCTTACATTTATCATCTTGAAGAATGGGTGACCAAACATGTTTCTCTAAAAGCCTCAAGGGTTGGTAAACCTCATGTTTATGTCGTTTTGAGCATCATTGGGTGCAGATCGATGATTCTTGTGATACATACTCTTCTATTTTATCCATTTTGTATATTTATTCATCTAGAAACAGTTTTTTTCATATTTACCCCAAAACAAATCTTTTAGTTGATCATAATATGGGGCCTAGATGACTTTTTGAGTTAGAATCAATTGTTAATGTGAAGCAAGCATTCTTAATATGAATCATTTAAGGATTTCTATGAGTTCAATGACATAGAATTGTTAAATTGTCATGTGTATGTGGTTTTAAATTTGTTCTGTTTAGTTTTCCATCTGATTTTCCTTTGTTTATGTGACTAACTAATAGGGTAAATATTTAATGGAACAATCCGTTATCCTCTTTGTATTTTTTCTTTGTTATTTTACTATGTTATGTGTGACACATGTTGAGTGACATTCCTTTATCCTGTAAAATTGAAATTTTTTATGTAAAGTATACATCCATTGAAATTCATCCTGTGATTAACGTGATGATATTTTTCATTGATGTATTAAATAAGACTAATGTTATTTGTCGCTATTTATTGTAATTTTATTAGGGGGTGTTGGTGAATGATTAATTTACTTATTGTATAATGGAATTTATAAAATGAGTAGGTGTAATAATTGTATTTGAATAATAAATAATATAAGAAATAGAGAAATATAAATTGAGATAAATGTATTTGTCATTGGATATATACTGAGAGTGATAAATTAATTTATAGGTTATTACTTGTAAATAATTTAAGTATTGAATGGTCGATGAAATGTAAATTTCCTATATATTCTAGGTGTATGTTTATAAATATGTATATGTGGTAAAAGTTTTTAAAATCATATTCTTATGAATTTATGATATGTGGGGTATTGGATAGAGGTTCTATGTGCATGGGCCAGGTTGGACTGAGGCTCCAAGTTATGTTTTATGATCACCTCGACTTAGGATCCAAGGTATGGTTTATGTTAACATAGAATGAGGATATCAGGTATGGTTTTTGTTCTTCTTGTTAATTTCATTACCATGGTGTTATAGGGAACATGACATTACACTTGTGCATAGTAGCTGATAGACACACTTCATTGTGTAAAAAATGAAATGCATATCACAAAATAAAAATGATAACATGGTCACTGTGATCTTGGTGAATTTATAACATCAAGTTATATCATATTTATATTTTTATTAAATTTTAATTTATAGGAAATATATGTTTATACTAGAAATAAATAAATCATTAGTGGTTTCCTATTAATTTGTACTCAAACCCTACATGGGCCAGCATTGGTTATTAAAGCACAATTTTTGGTTACAGGTATGTACAATGGATTATTTTCTTTTCTATATGGTTGACATCGGCATGGGGTTTTCATGGTTGATGGATCCATACATGGAGCCAATACCCATTTTGTGGATTCAGAAGTTTTTCATTATTTTTGGTTTACATACATTTCACACTTCATAACATTACATAGCTTATTTGCTATTTGGTTATCTTCTCATATCCATTTTTTGGAAAATATTTATTTATTCACATTTATTTACTAATTCATATTTATTCCATTATATTATAGTTTATCTGATGAGAATTAATTTTATAAATAGTTTATATTCTCATGATATGTTCTATTAGAATCTCATTAATAGGAAATTGCCTCCAGTGAATGGGATGGCACACCCATGTTCATGTGGTGACCCTTCTCAGGGACGAAGTTTGTGTCATCCGAGTTGGGAACATTTCATTAGGTTTTATGAATCCTCATATCACTGAATGAATAAATTCTATTATATTTAATTAATTGTATGAATAATTACTCGTATTACCTAATATTAGTTTATTTGATTAAAATTTTATTTTATTTGAAATCAATTTTCATTCATGGGTTCTATATGATGTGATGAATGATATATTTCATTTCACATTTATATGCATTCATTATTATTATTTCATGGATGGATCCAATATAAAATTCAAATGCATTGTCTAAATATTTTCATTTATTAAGAAAATAATGGGGAATACGTAATAACACACAATACACTACATGAAGTATGTATTTTGCTTAATTTTCCATCAGAATCATTATGTGATGATTCCTCAATAATGTGAAATATGATGTGATTTCTGATAAACTATATTATAATCTGTATTATTATTTTTGTTCCAAATTTCTATGTAATATGTATATTATTACTCTCTATCAATGTTTTTTATTTTCCAATTCCCTTTTTTCATTATAAATCATTTTTTATATGGGAAAATATATCTTTTTTACCATTTCTTATCAAATATTATTATTATACAATGTTCTTTTAATATGATATTCTTATTATGGTCAGGTTTTCTCATATAAATACTATATATACTATGATGTAATGATTATAATATTCACGTAATGTAAGTTGTATATAAATAATATCTTATGATTTTGTTCCCAATGTAATGAAGATACGTTTAAATTTGGTAAATTCAATATGGTATTTTATTGTTGCACAATAATAGAGAAAAGTCAAGTAATATTGTAAAATATGATTCATAAGTATGATAACATCAAAGAAACTAAACTATATATTCCATGAAAAATATTTTTATTTTTAATAATTAATGGTTATCTTATGTAAATAATGTAAAAATAAATATATATCTATCTTGGGTAATTTTACATTTCCTCAAATGCAATGTTGAACAAAATTTTTTTGGAACATGATATATGAATGTAGGTTGAGGGAGAATCAGATGGTATAATAGAAGGTTTATTTTATTATTTTAGAATATATTATTTAATTTTGTGGAATAGGATTTGATAAAACTATTAAAAACTCTATGTATAATAGTATATATATGATAACAATCATATAATTTTGTAATGTGTTGAGAATTTTTTTTCTTCAAAAATTTAATTCCAACATAGGATACTAAAATATGAATGAGGATGTTGAAATGATATGCATATGGCTGATCACCCCTAGAATGAATGGTTTCCAGTAAACTCAATAATCAATGATTGCATGATGTGTTAGCCTAAGGATACAAGAAATTATATACACACCTAGGGGATATGATTTGGTTTATCACATGCTCATTATGAATTATTATATAATATGTTACCACATATTTATGGTGTGTATTTAGAAACTAAAATGATTTATATAATTAATAATTACATATTTAGACTAGATATGCTTATCTTTTTTGATGTTCACCATTTATTATAGTAATTATTATTTTATATTGAGTATTATTTTATTCAACAATACATTATTTAGTACATTTCTATGGATTATTGTATCTGTTTTTACAATTTCTGTAATGTGTACTGTAATTGTTATACTAAAGTGAAAACATATATGGTGGGATCATAACTATGTGATCATATGAATATTTTCACTCAACTATCGAATCATATATACAATTAATAAAACAATGGCGAGTGACTGAACTCACAATACAAGGATAATATAAAATCTAGACATCCATGTAAATATTTACCTTCTAATTTAGTGGAATTTCTAATCCACTCAGTGTTCCAATGTGGATCAATGTGATTGGATAAATTATTTTTTATTTATCATCTGACATAACATGAGAAGATAATAATATATTTTTACAAATTTGATTTTTATTTTCATCAATGGTGGAGTGACATTAAAAATACACTGGAAATTGTTTTTTTTTCTTATGGTATTTGGGGATTTGAATGATTTCTTATTAACCAAATATTTTCATCAAACATGTTGAAATAATTAAGAGGGACTATTCATATTGTTGATTCAGAAGGATGTTGAATCCTATGGAACGTATTATTTAAACATCACAAGGCAAACAAGGTATAACTATTTTAATTTTTATGGAATTTAGATTAAAATTTATCATTTTCATAAGGATTTAAATCATTTTATTGAAAATTAGTTTTAAATAAGTAACATTAGATTCTAATAAGATATTTCATGATATTCACTAAATGTGGAGACATATACTCAATACTCTCATTATTATAGAGAGATAAAATGGTATATATAGTATCATAGAATCAATATGAAAATGACACATTTTTATGGTGGGGTATTTCAATAGCCTACATGAAATAAAATATGGGAATAAATAATTAAAAAAATCTTAAGAGGTTTAAGAATGTACTTTTTCTATTTTAAATTAAATCCCCATGCATTTGACTTCCAAAAAGACACAAATTGAACAATTAACATGTTAGAGGTGAATTATATCCTAGTTAATTCACCATTCACACTCTAATATATCAAATGTAAATAGTGATTTAATTTCAAAATTAAATTCCGTAATCCAATAGGTAATGAAGAGAACCTTCTTTAACAACATCATAATCCATGGAATAATTGAATAATGAAGTTGATCCATAATGTTTGGTGTATCTGGACAAAAAAATGATGCAATGTACATATATTAACTACAATACACTAACTAGTGACATGATTCTTTTTCATTTTATTATTTCAAAAAATATTAATTCTTATGAATATCAATTTACCCTATTTTGTGTTGAATATTGATCTATCAATGAAAACAAAAAGTGTCAAGTTGATCACATCTATAATATATAAATATTATTTAATAAAATAATGATCAAATATAAAAAATATAAAATAATTATTCTTCCATTGGATAACAATGATGAAATGTTATCTATAGATTATAATTCATCAAATATATCACACATAAACCCTCATGATTTGGAAATCAGTTTTAATATCCATAATAAAAATGTTATCAAATATAGAAGTTTATAGAATAACTAAATTTCATTGGAGACTATATCTATAATATGGCTGCTGATTTCAATAAATTAGGAACTCATAAAATGAATTATTAGGGTGTTTGTAATTATTATTGAAACTAATATTATATATGAATATACTAATTTATTTATAGAAACAATATCGTTTCCTCTCCCAAACCATGAGGTTTAGATTTCCATAAATCACGTAAATAGATCAATGCTTAACTCAAATATTCAGTAAAATAAGTGTCTTATTTAAGTCGATAGATTAGATAAGATATATTAATATAACATTTATATGGGATTTTTATTCTTTATTTCTTCTCCATTGGTTGTATTGGTTTTCTTAGAAGGATTGAACAACGTGTTTCGATATTTACAGTTGTGAAAATAATTTAATCATGATAGAGATCAAATATCCTCTACAATGTATTGATTATCCATATTATCCAATTAAATGTACTAATATTTATTGATGATCAAACATAGATTCATATAGCCTCAATTAAGTGTATAAAGAGATGATAAACCCAATAAATATTCTCTTATATTTTATAAATACAATTAATTTACTGTAATTTCATTATTTATGACAAATTATTCTCCTATGTTTTTATATATAATGAATATGTTATATATTATATCCTTCAATAATTAATGGTATTTTTTATTGACGATTTTATAATATATTAGGAAATAATGGATGAACATGAACACATTTAATAGAATGTTATTTGTACCCAATGATGTATAAAATTATATTTCTTATTATGAAAGATTTAATTTGGATAAGAAAGTTATGATTAGTTATTCAGAATATCACAAAAATAATTATAAATACAAACACTTAAAATATTTATGTAGTTGAATAATTACTGAAACCAACCACCATGATTTAGATCATCAGTACCATGTGGACAGTGAGATACTATATTAAAATTTCCAAATATTTATCATGATTTTCTGATCCTCTATCCAAGACGACACATTAGTTTGTAATGATAATCTATATATTACATTGTGAGGAAGACATTAGTAATGTTAATAAGATAATGATTTCTACAACTATACTCAAATTACCCAATATGGGGGAATAATTTCTTGTATTTTCTTATGAATATATGACTATTAGGGGATGATTCCTCTTGTTGGATGACCACATGGTTTTTTACGACTCATATAAATTTAAAAAATATATTTATGAAAAAATATTGAGTGACTGATTTAGAGATGTATATATTGATATTTTTATTATTGATATAGATGAATTACCGATATGGTGAATGTTATGAAGAATACATAAATCCAAATAGATTGAAATATATATTAGCATTGAATGATTTTAAATTGAACATAATGAAATGGTTGAAATTTTTATAATAGTCTAATTACATAAAACCTTACCACATATAGACGGGAAAATTATGGATTATTCTTTAAATATAGAAGATCATTCTACCTTATATATGTTGTGAATTTAAAAATTCTAAACACTCATAAGTTATTATGGGATAAATCATAAATTAATAAGTGAAGGTGGTAAATAATATCATTCTCAAATGAATTCCCAACCATCCATATATATTAATATAAAAAATTCCTACATAGATGATATAGTTTTATAAATATTGGTGTTGAGTATTATAGATTTCAACGTTGATAAAGAGAATGTTCTTATATTTGGAACCTGTATATGTGATTCATCACTATCAGAACAATGTGGTATATTTTCGATGATATATATATATATATATATATATATCTCATTCATATATATATAACATAGAATCATTAATATTCAAAAAAATCCACAATAGAACATATGTTTGTATACATGATGAGTGACATTAAAGAATACAAATCTCAGTTCTTTGGAAAGGATATATGTAGAGAAAGAATGATTGAAATTGATATGGATAATATAACAACTACACATACCATAAGTAAAATATGAAAATTAAAAAAATATTTTAATATTGGTCTCCCTAGGATTATTAATCTCCATAGAACCATTTATGTAATAAATGATCACTATACTATAAAAAAACATTTACTTTTTTGTGATGTAAAATTTAAAACATGACCACTATATCATGATATTTTTAATGGTTGTTGGAATGTTTCATTAGGTACCAATATTAATTTTTTTAGTTTATATTTGAATGATTAATTGGTAATTTCATATATGTTTTCTATAAAATTTTGATATATAGTTTTTTTAATCACTACTAATCACCATCAAATAGATGGTTAGTCTAAGAGAATAATTAAAACTCATTAAGATATGATGGTAACATATTCAATTGACATTCAATGATGTTTGAAAAATCAAGTTAATCAAGAGGTTTTATCCTTTAACATCAGATTAATTTCATGAATTCATATTGAACCATAAGAAGTACATTATAGGAAGAGATGCATGATCCCAACATAGTAGGCCTAAATCAGATAAATAAATCATATTGGACAAGATATTTTCCAGGAAATGGTGGAGAAGGTTCAAACCATTGATAATAAAATATAAGGATATCTAAATATATAAAATATTTATACATTGTGTAATTTATATGAAAATGACTATAAATAATGTGGAGAAGTTTTCCTAGTGATATATGAATGTGGTTATATGAATTGGGAATAATAGAAAATAGTAACCATGGGATATGAGTCCATTTAGAATCCATTATCCTATTGGGGTTTTTGATTATCACATTGAAACATATCTAGACAACTCAAAATTCTACATTATATTTAAATTAAAAATTTTAATGAAATACATAACATGATCATTGAATAAACTAAATATATATGGTGTTAGTGCAACATGATCTATCATATATGTATTAATATGTTGAGGTTTTATATAGAAGAGATAATATACCGAGGAACAAGGCTAATCCTCTCTTTACTTATTATTAAATAATCATAAGTTCAATGAAGCTACGTGTGTACCCAATGATGTAATATGAACAAACTACTGTCACATATTCATTTTATTGTAATATTATTTTTGGATATTATTGATGGGGTATAAAAGAAACACTCATGATATTTGTAAAACAAATTTCTTAAATTAACATCATACAATTTTTATTATTATTTACACAACACGAAACTAAAAAAGTGTGAAAATATAATAGAATAAAATTATTTAAAATTTATTTATTATACTCAAAAACATTGAATGTATCAATAGATGTAACCAACTTAATTAAAGTATTTAAATCGGTACAATAATATTGAGTTATTTTTTTCAAAAAATAATTATGTTTTAAACATAAGAATTATTATTCCAAAATAATTTATTTTAATAATTTAAAAATTAAATTTATAACCTTATACTCACACTTTAATTACTAATTTCAAATTTAAACTATGTTATTTATTTTTGGAATTATCTAAAATAATTAGTTTTTATATAAATTGTGACAATTACACATTTTTTATAATTTCAGTTCATATAGATATATAAAGAAGTATGTGTAACATAAAAACATTTTAAAAATATTATATTAGAAAATGAGTTTATTGAGTGAAATGATTCATTTAATAAAACAATGATGAATTTAGAAAACCACTGAATAACATTATGAAAATTATTGAATAGTTTTATACAAAAAATGTTATTATTATACTTGTAATTATGAGTTTACTATTTCAAATTAGGTTATGTTTGATGTTGACCTTTCAATAGATGTTTCATTTAAAAATAAAAATATAGTTTTATATATTTTTTAATGTGTTATGAGTTGAATTTCATAAATTCGGGTTGCTGGAAGTAGAATGTGTCATGTGGAAGGATGATATTCTTGAAGGATAAAATACAATTTACCTGCCATATAATGGGGGATCCACTAGCCTTCCAGATATTCCATCATGATCAAAAATAAAACTAATAATCCCTCCACATTAACAACGGTGTTCCACCTTTCAGGTTATTTTTCCTAGCATCTATGTTCTGGTGATTGTTTTGCACCATCATCACCTTCTCTATCTTCAATTCTATAACAAGTCATTGGTTTGATTGATAAAATCCAAACATAGTCATTTAAATATTAATCTTGATCAATTTTCTCCAATTATTCGTCATCAAAATTAATTATATTCATACGTTTTAGAATGAGTCCATTTTTATTTTAACAATATAACACTAGAATTCTGTGTCTTTGATAAAACCATCACAAAATTTTGAGAATCAATATATATGCATAGTTTAGTCCAATAACAATATATGTAGAATATATTCATTGGTCAATTTTATTGTTTCCTACCTTTTTCAGTATATTATCATCAATTGTAAAACATTTTTTTGAATATTGGCAGATAAACATTGTTTTTTGATTCATAGTGGAAAAATTGGACTAAAATACTGACCCTTGTTATCAAATCATCTTTTTAAAATGTAATGTATTATGTTTCATTATAAAATATTTATTCCAGTCAATTGGATAATAATTTGGTCTTCTTTTGTATCTCATGGGAAAAATTCATTGTGTTAGATCATGTGTTCTATTAATGCGTATCTCATGATATATATTATTCATGCCTTTTAACATATGGATCCGGGGTGGTAATTAACCATACATTATATTATTTCTTATTGACATGACATCCTGTATTTTTATATTTTATGTTCTATTCCACAATATTAAATATTTTATTTATCTTGTATATCTATATGGACATTTTTCACTTGTGGTTGGGTTAGATATTTTTTCATAATCTATAGGGATTTTTACATCATGTGGGATGTGTAAAACATGGTATTGGGTTACAACTTCATACAAGAATCTGTTAGGATAAATGTTGGTATTCATTATATCATAGAGATATTGAAGATAATTATAGACTATAAGGGATCAACAAAAATTCTATTATTCTAAGACATAATTGTTGAATATTTGGTCTCTTTATATTTTTAATGGAATTCACCTGGATATCTTATTCCCTTATGATAAGGATCATTCATGGTATACTACTATGTTTCAAATTTAATAAAAAATCATAATATTGGGGTTTATATAGATTTCATTTGTAAGGATCTATTGACGGGAAATGACCCTTTGGAGGGATGTCAAGTTGGAATTATAGATGGATGAGAGCACTATAGGATAGAAATTGATGTGGGAAGAATGTAAATATTTTTCGTAGAAACATTTTTTCATATATTTTTTAACTACCTCTGGGGATCATTTTTTACATATTTTTTTCTGTGACTAAAATATAATAATAATACTTCATGGATTGGTTTTTATTATTAGTATGTTACTACTCCAGTGATATATAATTCAAGCATTTTATATTGATTTTTTTTATTATATACTATAAATAATCTGATTATCTGATACTACAGAAATATAAGCCCATGATGGTCGTCATTTCTATCACTCTTATATGGAAACCAATTTTGTATTTGGAGGAAACAAGATGTCTTATATAATTTTATCTTGGCCCATGTGATTCAGGACGAGATATTAAAAAATGGTACAGACTACTATTCTCACTAAAAACATTCATATACATTCATTTAATTATGATATGGTAGAAAAGTAATATTATATTTCAGTCTTTGTGCCGAGAATCCTTCTTGTTATTGGATATATATTAATAGTGGAATTTTGAGATTCCACAAAAAAGAAACTGATGTTCTAGTTTTTTGATGTAATATTGTATTAGATTACTAATTGAACATTCACATGATGAGGTGTACATTTTTGTTTTATAGTTATTTTATTCAATCATCATTGATTGAAATGGAGTATAGTTTTTTTTATACATGTCGCATTCATTACATATATAAAAAACAAATAAAATTCTTATAGAAACAATCACATTTCCTTTTGGTGTATAATTTCATAAAATATTTTATTTTATTTTTATATTCTATGGTTGAGTGTATAGATATGTATTCTACTATTGTTCTGGTAAATTGATATTTTCTTATGACATGGGTAGATTTATGGTTATTATCACATTCTTTTCTATTAGTATTCCATTTTTTTAAACAATTTTGTGTATATACATGTGTATGATTTTGATCAGTTATCTATCTTTTTGGTTTAGATATTTGATTTCACTAATGATTGAAATTGAATTTTTGAAAATATCATTCCATATATAAAATTGAAATCATGTTAGTGAAGAATTTTGGAAATATACCACATTCGATAAAGACATATATCCACCAGAATTTCTTAAATATTGCTAAATTGATAAATTAAATGGGGTTTCTTCCATGTAAAATCTTATAGAAATCATCCAATCAAGTATCATATGGTAGATTTTATACAGGGTGGTGGAGGACAAGGGGGATGGTCAAAATTGATCGACTATGCTCACAAATTACAACTCCAACACACCCCCTCCTTCTTGGGAACCGACGACATCCATGATATACAAGAATGGATAAAATTCATCAAATTTATCATTAATCTACTGAAGATACCAATGGAGAAAAAGGTAGATCATTTAATTACATTCATTAGAAAGCTATGGGGATGTTTCGGGACATTATATATTAGGATAGTATACATGAGGGGTTTAAGTGGCTGATCATCAAAGACAACTTATTTCAGGAATTCAACAATGATGGATTGAATGTAGAATATGAGCATGAATTAATGGAGTTAAAATAGTTTTTATAATCATCAAAAACCTATTTTGAAGGTTTGATTGAGCCGGTACATTTTTCAACTATTCTTTCTATGTATTAGGTGTAGATATTCCTGATGTTTGAAAACGGTTTTCACCCATAGCTGAAATTCCATGCAAATAACATTTATATATTTACGTTAACTATTTTTTTTCATATGGAATTGAATATCGAGATATTAATCATTGAATAAAGTGTTGCATTCCATCTTAATTCTATTTGTGGATTGACTCGTGTCTACCCAACTTTATGTCTAGTCACATATTTTATTAATCACAGAATTGGTCAAATAAAGGATGTGTGGGTCATGGTTTGTTGTTATAGTGGATATGATTTGTTTTTAAATACCACCTTGGGAGATAAAACTACATTTTACTGTAGCTGGGGTATAGAGGGACACAATCTCATGGACTATCTTTTTTCACTCAATAATTTCCAATGATGTGGATCTTCATATCATCAAATGGAGTTCATTGATAGGGATACATAAGTTCATACATAAAGTTCCTGGCATAACCTCCATATGGAACCTTATCAGTTGGTGTTGTCATCTCAGAGATTATGGAATTTGGTAACTCATTACCCTATGTGGAATCATATAGTGGTGTCAAGAATTTTTCACCATCCCAAATGTATTAATTTTCCCACAACATAAAATAAGTGATATTTAAGTAAAATATTTATATTTAAGCCATTCCAAATTTAAAATATTTATTAAATAAAATTAATAAAATTTATTTTTAATATAGTCAATGTAATAATCATAACTATGAAATCTACTTTGATAAATAACTTTAATATTCTATTATTTTACACATTACATCATGGTAATTTAATATTTAACACAAATATCTCATTCCCATGTTAGAATGTTATTTCAACCAATGTGTTGAATTCATCAATGTTTCCAAATTTAATACCATTAAAATGATTTATGATTATAATATCCCTCAAATTAGTTGAAATAACCTTCAATTAATTAATTTAATTATTTTTATATTTAGATGAATATCATATAACAAAATGCTACATTGACTATAATATAGTGATATATAAAAATGAATTCTTCAAGTGGTGTAATCTTTAAAATATATTATATCGGTAGTATAACTGATTTTATTCCATATATTTAAGTCTTTAATGAACTATAAATTTATATAAATTGATGTTACTACCCTTAGGATGAAATTGAAGAATCCATCATTTTTTTAATTAGAAACATATTTTAATAACTGAATTATTGGTGCAAAATTCAATTTATCATCATGAAACATGTTATAATAATAATATATAGTAGAAAAAGTTTATAAAATTAATTTATTGGATTTTGAAAAATTAGTAACAAAAAAAATTATTTTGAAAATGAATTAGATAAATCATTTCATTCCTACACAACAAACTTTGAGTATCTGTTTTTATATTTTATTAAAACAAAATATTATATGATAATTTATTTAAATACCATATAAATATTTTAAGAAAGCATACCACCCTAGATATAATAAATTATACATAATTAGGTTTTATAATATGTGTTCACTATAACCACATAATCACCAATAATACATTTCATTAATATAATAATGTATCTCAATTGTTCACTAATTAAAATATTTCCATGAAAAACACTAGTGGATCTAATACCACTTAATGCAACCGCATTGAAAAAATATTCTATTCAGAGGGTGAGTAATCATATAAAAATATTTATATAATCAAATATATCATTGAAATAAATTTAAATGAAAATAAATTAATCCTTTAAAATCAATATAACTTTCATGGTATCCAAATTAGAAATGTATATTCAGTAATAGATAATTTTTCATAGTTCACTAAAAAATCTCCCTATCCAAATATCAAACATTGTAGATATTTAAATATAAATAAATTTTCATACAGTATTATCATTAAGTACGTTTTGGATCAAATTTTTGTAATCCCATGGTTCACTGCATCATTATGCCTATCAACTCACTACATTTAGATAAATTTATATTTACATTTGAAACGTAGGTAACATATAATAAATATAAAATGAATAATAAAAAACATTATATTATAAGGATTTCATATTAATATTACTACCATGATAATATATATTTCTTCAATTAATAACTCTTTATTCATAGTAACTCTCTCTAAATATCCATCAGTGAAAATGTTCTCTTGTGTCTCATATTTTTCTGTATTGATTCCACAAAATTTAAAAAAGTTTCCTCTAATCAATTAAAATTCCCTCAATAATGATACAATAATTAACACTACACATTTCATAATCCAATTTGATATAAAAAAATATTCTAGATTTGAAATATATAGAAAATATGCAAGGGAATCCTTCAAATAGTGAAAATATTTAAACATGTATATTTGAAATATGTCTTCCAAAATATGGCGTCACCCAAAAAAAATATAATTTATGTATATGATTATATATCATAAAGAAAATAATTCTATAATGTTATTTTAAATAATAACAATTAGGTATTATATAATATTAGATAAAAAGTATCTCTAAAAATTAAAATGTATTTATTTTATTATGGAATAATATTATACTCAAAACTGAATAATATCCTTATATTACAATATTTAATTGAATCAATAATCCTCAACCATGAACACTCATCCGGAATGAATTACCTTCACAATTTAATGGGTCACAATATTGTGTGATTCTCACAAATTAAACCTCTCATCCATCTATATAATTGAATAAATTTATATGTCCAATGTAAGATAGTAATCTATTTGATTTTCATGAATACCAAAATATACAACAAGACATATAAATATGTTTCTAAAGTGTTTTATGACAATTCTATAAGGAATTAATTTTGAATATTCACTAATGAAAAATTATTTCAATCAATATTATATCAAGATAGTTGGTTAAAATTAACATTCTATTATTATTGGGTTTATATTTAGTGGTTCTCGTATAACAGAACTATTTAGGTATACCAACAATCCCATAATATCATATATGATTCATGTGTAGTTTTGTGGATAATGAATTTTGATAATAAATTATTCAAATTATCTCATCTTTATTAGTCTAGTATTAAAAAATTTCAGGTTTTCTAGCTTAGGATAATTGAATGACCATATATGCATTTGTTTACCTTATAATAAGATTATTTTTTCACCTTACCTTAGAAAATATAATCCCTACATTAATTTTTTTTTGTATTTATCATAAATATTGGTCATGGACAGGATGTGGGTTGGGTTTTAGTGGAATCGAACACATAGTATTTAGTTGTTTTTTATTGTGTCTAACTTTTTATATATTTGAAAATTGTATATTATAACTAATTATAATATATTATGAAATACATATATATCTCATAAAATCTATAAATGTATGCATTATCGTAGTTAAATAGTTTTGTATCCAATTACATCAACACAATTTATATGATCTAATCATATTAATGAATAATCATATATATGACTCATTATATTTGTTATTTATTAAAGAATAATGTTATATCATCACATATATACATGAATTTCATTAATATGTTTCATAAAACTATTTTAAGTTAAAATATTATAGCTATATGATACTAAAATTCTCATAGAAGAATGTATGTTTTGAAAACAATCCATCACAATCATTTATATATAGAACTTTATCTCTACTTCAAGAAAAATGTATGTCCAAATATCAAACAAACCCATAATCAATATTCACTAGAGAACTAAATTCGAAAATAAATCTCATGCATAATATATATAAATCAAAACCATAGTTTATTAGTTTATTCATAATATAAATTAAAACTCATTGTATTTTTAAGAAAAAAAAACTATATATTTAATGTTATATTCGACAAACAAGCCTTATAATCATAGAATAAATATTTTTAAAGTAAATTTTAAAATTTTAAACTAAATAATTAATTATATAAAATATTAAATAATTGAATCTTTTGAATTATTTAATAATGAAATGATAAAAAAATTTATATGAGATTCTATAACATTATAGAAGTATACATTCAATAAAAAACCATTCTAATAGACTATTTTGATGTCCTAATGATGGGGATGATTTTTTTTTTTGAAATTTATTATTTCATATTCTATAAAAAGGATAAAAACATTAAATATGTGTGTTATATTCTATATTAATCCTATATAAATATTTCACTGAAATGACATCACTAGACCAGTACATATTGTCCTTCAAAATAACAATCTTTAAATGTTTTAACAATAATCCATAGTTTGTAAATATTTTATATGTTTTGGTTACACATAATTGAAATGTAATTACATATTAGAATATCCATTTATAGTAAAACAGAATTAAAATATTTTATTTTAAATTTGTTTTATTGTGATATGAAAAAATAACATTTTTATAAAATGTGGATGATTTTATAATAAACTACATAAAAACAATGTTATAATATTAAACATAATGTTTTTTAATTAAAATAATTATCATTTTTCATTTCCTATTAATAATATTTATTAATAGAGAAACATTTTTTATAACACAAAATGTTTTTTTGGATATCTAAATTCAAATTCGTAGTTCATGAAAACATAAAATTATTCCTCATGATCTATATGGATTATAAATGAAATATTGAAATGAAATCCAATAATTTAATGAAGAACTCACTAGCGATCTTGAATCACAAATAATAGTAGGATTTATTGAAATACCATAATAGAAATCAATGAAATACTACCTCTAAACATATTAACCAATGTTAAATGATGAAAATATAATGATACACATTCATCGTATATTGTAATTTTCAAAGACATGTGTTTTTAAATTATGTTTCATCAGATCTAATAAATAGGAAACATTTATTTAATAAATTTAAATGATTATTTTAATTTGTATGTACGTTAAGAAATATAAAACATTATATCTTTTATTATAGCTCATAGAATTTAAAATCAATTTTGTAATTAGATTGTGAACTCTATTATCAATTAATACATAATTTAAATATTTTGACATTATGTGTAATAAGATGAATGAAAAATGATAATTATTATAAAATTAATTGTGAAATTATATATAATTTCATCCATCAAATACTCTATTATGTGGTATCTATAACCATGTGATAACACAGTCAAACAAATTGAGACACATACCTTGTATCCTTTGATGAATTGTTTTAATTTTCTATAATTTTGTCATTCCAAGATAGACCTATTATTATATACATCATTGAACCTCATTCATCACAGATGTGTAATTAATTGAATGCCAAATACCCCACAAAATGAATAAATATAAATATATTAATAGTTTTTTATAATAGAATGATATAATAATTATGTGTTTCTTCCAAACATCACCAAAATCAAGATTATACCCTGAGTATATCCTTACAAATATAGATAGTTTTGTTTGATTACTCGTCAGTTTATTGATGGAATTTCATAATCAACTCCACCTGAGTACTCAAATACATCTACATAACATACCGAAAATAATATTTGAGTCTCACGTCATTGCTAAAATATATTATTTGTTACCCAATTAATTTATTCCATCATCTAAACAAAAAGTTTACTCAGATCATCGACCTCATAGGTTAATTCAAATATTAAAAATAGAATCATTAATTATTTTATTGTAGAACAAAAATAGTTTATCATTCCATTTAATTATTTAGAAAAATAGATATAAAATACAAAATAACCCCATCACAGATAAGAATTGGAACAAAAAATGGCATATTTATAACATATATCCTCAAATTCTCAACATTTACCTATTTAAAGTTGTGAATCATGATATATATGATTCCAAATCTGACCTCATTTTTGGATTCCAAAACATTATTCCTAACACTAATATGCATTTAGTTCATTCAAGATAAAATTTTAATATTGTAACACGAGTCCTATAAACTTATATTGAAATAAATTTCCACAGATATACAACAATTTATACATTCCAAATATTGAATTATTATCTAATAGTCATAATAGTAAGAAGTATATCATTGTATTTTCATCTATTACACATATAATGATAAACTAATATTTAACGGAACCACAAAAATTGGTCCCTTATATTCATATATTAATAATTTAAACTCCAAAAATTTTACATGTTCATCCACTCAAACATTGACATATATACCATGTTAATATGATAATTATAACCAAATTTCTCTATAAAATAATGCACCTTCCATAAAATGCATTACAATATGAATTCAAACATGCCGAAATAATTTTTCTATATTTCACTATTATATTTATATCTTTATGGGAAAATTTATATAAATGTATGATATAAATAAAATATAAATACCTTTTCAAAATGAAATATTATCTAATTTTTCACTATATACAATACTGATTCTATTACGAAACACAAATTTTAATTTTTTTAATTCATAATTTGATATTATGAACCATATTTCAAAATATAACACACCATGTATGAACCTATATTTTATTTGAGGTAGCAACCCTTTTTATTGATGATTAATTCTCTTTTATTGAATTAAAAATCATTACCAATGAGGTCACAAAGGTTATGATGGTGTAGATGGCATATTATAATCTTGTAGACTAAGTATATAGGAATAATAGACGAGGCGAATGGTTAGTACAAGGATAGTGATAACCACTAAAATCAAAATGTGAGTCCTTGTATGTGTGCCACAATGTTTTTCAAATCCATTAATGAAGAGATTGGGATGGGAAGGGTTACAGAAGATGGCCCAAACATGTTGCACATGGTTTTAATAATAGTGTGATGCATTCCTTGTGAGATAACCCCACAAGATTGTGGGGTGATCATTGTTTTTTCATGTTTTGGAAAAAATTGGTGCCAAACCCAGAGACCTATTAATTTTTCGGATGACATCCCCTTTTGACCACCACTATTTTAATGATTATAACCTTAGTTCTTCGTATTATCAGCAAAAAAATTCCCCTCCCATATTCAAATTGAGTGATCCTCAATTAATATATATAGTAATTTACTCTTTTCTTCCATTCAGACTCATTTTTTAATTCATGTATTTTTTTGGATCACCACTGATATGGGACCTTGTCTGCTTACATCCATCCTTATTTTTTTCCACTATCATTAGTGTTATATTTAGACATAAAAATATTCAATATAATAAGGAATATTTTATTTTTCATTAATTCATTCAATGTAGAACAATCTAATGGCCAAAACATCATAAATATACCGCTACAAGAATAATGTATGTGGTATGTGACATTCCACCCAAATTCTCCAGATTTATTAATATTCAGTGTTGTAGGAATTACATGTATACTAGCAGTTGAAACAAATATTCATATCATTTTTTTTCAATTTTTCTAGTTTTTAATTTGAGGACCTAATAGAAACTTTTACCAAAATTTGAGGTTGATACCGTAATGTTAACCACCATATGTAGGGTCTGTTCTTTGTTATTATATTATTAATCTATATTTTATTTACATGGGATAACATTCATGTGTGTCTGACTTGAAATTTGAAAAGGATAGTGTTGTATCTTTTTAAATAAATTGGTAATTAATTATTTGGAATGTATAAAAATAAATCCATCACATGACCTTGATAATTTTTTATTCGATTAACTTTTTTTCCATTATATTATTTGAACATTTCAAGTATGATGACTGATAATGGAATATACCAAATTAATGGTAATTGTAATGATTATGTCATGGACTGTATTTACTCTGGTATATTTATAAATAATATTATCCTTTTTATAATTCATATGCACTTATTTATATTTTTATAATTGTTAAGAATTTATCCAACCATGGATTCCTGTGGGAATGAATTGAGTGCTCAAAGACACTATTCATATTATATGAAATAGATCACAAGGGAGATACCATATTTTGAATTAAGAACATGTCTTCTAACCTGAATGCATTATAATTGTATGGAAAATACATATGATCCTTTCATTTGTCATCAAAATTCATTTTATGTACTCATTGGATTCAACATAATGTAATTGAACATGATTCATTTGATTATTCTCACTAGTACAATGTGTTGAATATCCAAATATTCACCTTTGAATTATTCTGAGATGTTTCTACTGTATTGACTTTTTTTCTAACCCTTGTATTTCAATTAAGCCTTATTAATTGTTTTCATGGTTTTCTACTGTTAGTTATTCTGCCTATTTACAACTGAGGATTCCATTATTTCTCTTAGATCCATTTTGGAATTACAATCAATACATCCCATTGTCACATGTATTATATTACCATATTACAATATTAAATAAATAAATGAACACATGATAATTGAAATACAACATAGGATGAATCATTTATGGTTACCTAGGTGTTTTATAAGGAACTTGAAATTGACTTACTTTATACTTATTTGCACATTTACAATCATATTCCGACACACATTATAGTTTATATTAAATATTTAAAATTTATAGATATTGTTGGTGGTGGGAATATATTTATATCTTACACCCAATACACGCATCTGAGGGTACATAATAATATTACATGAATGCATGTATGTATAATGTGATCTCTCTAGTTATGTATGGGTGAATTTTTAAAATCCAATGGGATATTTTTATAAGATGACAAGGCCTGTGATTAGGATCCCGTGATTTGTTTGGACTTTTCCTTATTTTTTATCTTCTTTACTATGTTCTATGACTCCTTGTTTTTGGAGGCATGAAATAATTATTATATATGATATTGTTCATAATTTCAGTTTATTATATATGAATTAGTTGTTTATACTCAATCTCACATTTTATTCACTTATATTGCATCTATTTGTTAATATTTATCTGTTAATTTTATAAAACTATTTTCTAATATAATCATGAGCTTATAGTCTTCCCAATGCACACCCTTAGATAAATGATTATAGTCACAATAATTTGGAATACGGGGAGCCATGCATTAGTCTACATGGATTGCCAGTTTAGCTACTCATTCCATATGATTCAGTTTTGGATGTCACAATGGGGTATCAAATTAGTTTGTTTTTATTTTCTTGATATTTTGAGACAATATAACGGAGTATAAGATGTGCCAAAATTCTTAATTGAATCTATACATGGGATTAGTAGTCCTACATATGGGAGATAATCATAGCTTCTGAATATACTATATGATGTTAGGCTTTGTAAGATTATTTTTTCTTCCATTAGGTGAAAAACATGATATATGATGATTTTATTATAATGATATTAGATTGAATTTTTTCATTCTCGAAGAATAATATGGAAACATTAACCATATATCAATTTATGATTCTTATAGGATTAATTGGACATGGATTATTCCATTCCACGTTTATTTCATTCCATAAATTCATGACACTAGTTATATATGTCTTGAGTGATATATCTATTATGAAAATTAAGATACTGCAAGTTATAGGATATTATATATTGGGTTAGTAATATATCTACATTGAAATAAAAGTTCTTTTCCATAGGGGTGACAATAAGACCATAACTAACCCATTATCAATGGTTTTATATATTTAACATATGAAACATTTAATTAAACATTAGTTTATTTGGAATATAATAATGATATTTGTAAATTATTCATTCCATTTAATTCTATATATTTCGAATGAATATTCATCTAGCCACGTAGTATTATATTACCAGTGAAATTTTTTTACCAAAAGAAAAGGTAAGATTTTAGTTAATTGAACCACTATTATAACGTTATCAATCATGTAATTATATAAATTCGGTAGAATACTTTATGTATTTAGTTAATAATAAGAATAAATGAATTCATAAACCCTAACATTAAATTGCTTCATTTTCAGATGGTGGTATAAATTGAAACCTATATATTGAAGTTTTCTATAAATATCTATGTAACGAATAGATGTTGAGACCCCTTCAAAATAAATAGAGGGCCTGATCCCAACCCGACCATAATAGTATGAATTTTGAAGTGTTACTTGTGTTTCTTTGGGTCGTTTTTATGAATTCTACATATGGATTTACCTATAAAAACATGGGTGTCTTTATTATATAGGAAGTCTCCTACCAACCATTTTCATGTAAATGTATTATGTTGTTCCCATAACCCATTATAGGATTGTTATTGGTATTTTTTGATATATTTTGGCACAACTTCATCGACCCACGCTTTTAGAGGGTGGTGATAAACATGATCCAGATGTGGTGGGTTATACGCTATCATTATGAACCTCCACTAATTAGAAATTATGTATCAAAAATTATACCTGATATGAATGTTGGAATCTAGTGTTTATAGGGATTCACTTTACTTATGATGACATAATATTGAGCTATGTTTCATAACATTTCACATAGAGTTGAGATAACAATTCCAGTAACTCTATCGGTACATGTTTTCATGGGATAGTGGTCTATGGGATGTGGATTCTTGGATGGGATCCATGTAATAAATTTAAATTCATCATGAAACACATCATATGTGGAGATTGAATCATTCAACTTAAATTCATTTTGATTCCACAATGAATTTGTTGTATTTCATGAATTAAGATGATCATCATTATGGTATGACTAGGAGGAATTTAAATTGAATTATCTAGGAAATTTTTTTTCATGAGAATCTAATATATAACAGTACCATAGAGTCGATCCACCTATATTAGAGCACCACTTCTATCATGTACTATTTCATTCTTGTTGTTGAGATTCAGTGTTTTTCACTAACCCTAGTTAGAGATGATCTTTTTAGGGTGATGTGATTTGAGTATTGGATTAACCACACCATCTAATCTCATGTAAATATATTTATGTTTGCTATTCTGTTATAGATTGTGAATCAAGACATTATGATTGAATGAAATTTGAGTGATTTAATTGGAGTAGGGATGGGTGTCCAAAAAATAGATAGATAAGTAGATTATCTTGTGGATTGAAAAGTCCTTATAGGAGTTCATAGTTTGTAGTGGTATCAAGATAATTTACACTTCTTTTATTTAGATAACCATTAGTGTTTAAGGAATGTCCACATGAATCATCTATATTATAGTACCCCAATCGTGTGTATAT
The DNA here is from genome assembly GCA_963277665.1 of Viscum album. NCBI lineage: Eukaryota > Viridiplantae > Streptophyta > Magnoliopsida > Santalales > Viscaceae > Viscum > Viscum album. The sequence continues at coordinate 1,613,305,008 of OY728137.1, read as the reverse complement.
TATATAGATGAATGCGATATATTTACAAACATTTATAGAAATTCCTATATATTTATAATGGGAGAAGATCTTGTCCAATGCCACATTATATAGATGTATTTCTATCTCCATGAAACTCATGTATCTCGGGAGTCACCGGACGATTAGGTTGAGGAGGAGGACATTGGTATGGAATGTAGAATACAATTTTCTAGTGTTGTCATAGTGGATCTTCTAATGATATTATATTTATAGACTAGGGCCATTAATCTAGCCAGTTTCACGCGTTGGAGTTAATAGCCAAATATCATAGTGAAGGTACATCAACAATATGAGGTGTTATTTTTGTATGATATACTATTGGTTCATTAATACCAGACACAAGTTCCTCACACTTTATTATTTCTCTATCAATTTTAGAATGTATTTGTCTTAAAATTTAATACTTATTTTGAATGGTGGAAAAAAATAATTCTTTTGGAATTTGATATGAGAGACTCCTACAGTGAAAGTACTTCCCCTTGAGGTATATAGTTATCATTTATTATGGGAACTCATCATCCTCGAGATGATGAGATTTTATGTCATTCTCAGGATGGAGTAGTTGGTCCATTATCATGATTTCATACACTACTATCACATTATGTTGTATTTCACCTCACTAGAAGGTGGTACATATATTCATATGGGTGAATGTGGTTTCTTAGATGGTAAATCTAGATTACCATACATCGGTCTAGTCAAAGAGACTACCCAGATCTGTATCCATTAAATTGAGATTTCGTAAATATATATTTTTAATTTTTAAGTTACAATTGATCATTTTATGGATTTATTCTATTCTTATTTTTCTAGTTTACCTCTTAAAAATGTGGAAGAGTTCCCTATTGATCATTTTCTAATAGTTTCACCTGAATATATTAAAAATTACATAATGGAAGAAAATTTGTTTCAGGATCACATGATATTGCTAAGGTACATCGAATCTAATTTGTTTACATGAACCATTACATCTCTCTATGCTTAATTTGTCAATTCCACATAGAAGGTAGAACGAACCCTTTGGATTTGTGTGGAAAACTTGATGTTGAATCAGCTTACTATGAAGAAATTATATCATTTTTTGTGGACAACATGATTTTGAATCATCTTATTTTCATTAGAATGATGATTATGGTTTCCCACATGATCCAAGATTCATTAATTATGGTGTTCTTTGGATACATATTGGTGTAATTATATTCTAGAAATTATCAAGACAAACATTGTGATATTGGTTTGAGTAATAAATAGAGAAACAATTGTTTTCAAAACTCTATAATTTCTAAAACATGATCAACAATATTTACTTAATGGGTCATATTATATAAAAACAAGGAGTACCTATTGACTAGGAGATGGTTGGTATCATTGTTTCTGATGACCATTCTAAGAACACATTTTACATAAAGAGTTTATTGGGGATGGATTAATATTAAATTTTTTTTATAAAATATTTATCTTATGTTGAGGAACTACTTATATGATTCAGAAAGAATTGAATTATTTTTACATATTCAAAATTTTTTGTGAAGACATTTTAAGGGTAAAAGTGATTATTTACATTGTCCATGGTTCTGATTATACCTGAGCTTAAAAGAGGATATAATGTTATCTTTAATTAATTTTACATTAGACAAGGTGTACTTATAATATAGGAATTTCAAGATGGTTTATGTAGGGATTTATAGTTTTCATATTATGACTTTAACTACCTAAATCTGGATATGTGGATTGTTGCTTTTTTATGTGAAATACATTAATGGAAGCTCTATTTGTTGGGAGAGTAGTTTTCTGTGTATACGAATCAAAAAATCCATAACAATATCATTCAATTTTTCAATTTGGACCTCATATATTATATAAAAATTGAATTCCATAACTAATTCATTTTATAGAATTCTAATATTCCTTATACTGTCATGGAATTTTTGGATTCTCTATATAAGAAATCATATATCTTATCCATTTGGGAAGAATATGATTAATATTGGTTGATGGATCTAAATTTGTAGACTAATATGTGGTTCTAGGGGAGTTAAAAGAGATATTTTATTATATACTGGAGGTAGCCTCATAAATTTTCTATTGACTGATATGGAATCATTTTTCAGATAGTGATAACTTGGTTCTGTGGGTGAGAATTTCATGTAAAGATGCTCATCTTGATTGTCCACTCAATTGATGAAATATCCTTCTTATTCGAGGTTGTATCTAGGTTCCTGCAAATATGTACGAGGATCCAATATGATAATAACATTCATTATAATCTATAGTTCACTATAGTATTTCCAATATGCAACATGATATTCATAAATAGTATTAGTTTCCTTGGATGAATGATGATACTATAGGTTTCATCACTATGTGTTTTACCTATCAACATTTGATGGAATAGAATAAGTCGATTTCTAATTTTTTACAATATTTACCATCATTGAAATAGATGTGGGATAATTTCATAGTAGAAATTTTTATTAGTTTATGATGGTATCCTTGTGGTGATTATGTAGTTTGGGTAGAAGTATAAATGGTGAAAAAAATTTCACACTTCAATCCAATCTAGGATACCTTCTTAGTAGATGATCTATAAAGACTATATATCATTGATATTATATCCATACAAGGGGTCAAAATTTCTATGATTTCTAATAGGGGCGACCAAATCACATTGTGGTTATTTTTTTGGTTTAAAAAATAATAGGGTACAATGGTATTTTTGAGAACAACATAAGATCGCAACACTAACGCTCAATCACAATAGACAATCCTAGTTTTAGAGGACATCAATCGTTCATGATTTCATGATGTTGTATATTCACGGGTATTATGCATACCCAATTTCATTTTCATATATGATAACATCTATCAGGAAACCATATAGAATGATTCAAAATACGAACTATATAGTATATATTTTCAATCACTTCTATGGTGTATAGTGCTCAGAGAGGTAATAATAATAGGTTCTCATCTGATCTAGGATTCAATAGAGTTGGTGAAACTTATTATTGAGTGTCTGGATACATTATATTCTAAAGGGAATTCATATCATTATCCATATCAAAAAAACCTATAGAATGATGTTGGTGAACATCATTTATTTCAAATAGCTCCATGACATGAGGGTCGGTAGAAACAGAGGAAACCAAATATTTCACAGCATTTTTAGACTTCTAAGGACATAAAGAGAGTTCAAACTATTTATAATATATTATACTTACATCATTTCTACTAAGACATCCATGAAATCATCTATATATCATTTCTTCCCTAATATCAAGTTTACCCATGCAATTTTTTTATTCTAATGAGTAAGAATTAGATTTACATTCTATTTATTAAGAGTTTACTATTCATATTATTTATAAGATCATAATGCCTCTTGGAGAGTATTAAACCCCATTATAACAATTTAAATTAAAATAAATCCACCAAGAGAATGAGTCTATGTATTAGAAGGCTGAAATCCATTCTTAGTGGATAAAGTTATTCTAAAATACGGTTTTATGAACCTTTGAAGGGAAAATCATTGAAGTGTTTCTTTAAGGGGATCATTGTATGAAACAAGTGTTTCTACAATGTATGGAAAAATTCTATTGTGATTTAATGCTATTTATTTGGGATAATATAAATAACTAATCAGATCAACAAGGATTACAATGGCGTCTATATATTTTTCAATTAATTTAACCTTAGTTTATTGGGATGCTCAACTAATGAGAATGGTTAGATTTCATTTTGGGATAACCACGAAATTAAAACCATTAAATATAATAAGTGTTCAACATAGTTTGTATAAAACATGATATAGAGGGTCAATTCATTTATGGATGATGAAGATGGTGCACATGGGCTACACATGGTTTTTCTAACCATGAACTACATGATGGGTGCATTGTGTCCCCTGGATTGATTTGTGCAAATGGTTTGTGAAAAGATTGGCCAAAAATGTGTCCAACCCCTATTAGATGTTGATTTATATGAAAAAATAATATTTTCCATCATTTATTAAAGAGTGTAACCAACTTTATCACTTTATCCAATGTATTGTACCACATAAACAATTCATAAGAGTAGCTCCACCAAAACATAACACTAGATTTTGATTCCATTCATCAATCTGTACTTCATCTGTAATGCCATAAGTTTCATTGGATAACCACATGTAAGAGTGTTAATTCATTGTTTTCATTCATTATATACAATTATTACCATTAATTCCATTAGATAAATATAATAATTTTTATTCTATGATTGAATGATAAAATCACACCTACTAAGAGACACCCATCATGTAATTATTTATGTATGGATGAATTGGTCTTCGTTGAAGAATTTTATATCAACTTATTTTATATTTATTTCTAGTTTTATATTGATATTAAAGTATAATATTTCAATTTATATTAACATAATGTATATGAATAAACATAAATTTTGTGTGGCCTACTAAGTGTATCTCACACCGTGTCCAGGATACCCATGACACCGAGGTAGATTATATTATTGATGGTATGGATAAGTAGAAGTTCCTAGTTATGTATTTATGGATTCTAGTATTTTTAATAGAGATTAATAGAAAATGAAAAAATCTGGCCACTATGATTAGTAAATAGTGTTTATTTTTTTATTCATTTGTATCTTTATTTTCTCATGTCTTCTAGTTTTATTAGAAGAAGTTTTACATCAATATTTTATATGGTATTGTTTTTTTATTAAGTATAAATGAAAATTTTATAATCATTCATCAATTATATTCATTATTAGTTAATATTTTATTTATAATTTTTCAATTACTTGTAAAAAAATGTGTTGTCTTTTGGTCATGAGTGTATTTCCACTATCCTTATAGCCATAAAACCTAATTTGTTGTCAGAACTGACTAAAAAATCAGTAGGAACACTTGAGGTCATGTGGGAATCAATTTTAGATAAATTTTGTCGATGATCCATGTGGGTAAAACACGCATCTACAAGAACATTTTTAACATACCATCAATATATTCATTAGAAAATTCATATAAGTTCATACTCAGATAATATAAATCAAGAATCTGTTTAAGTTCTAATATACTTATTAGTTTCTAAACTACAACCTTTCTTTTATCATCCAATATAAATTGATAAATATTTTCAACCAATGTATTCATTTTAATAGCATTATAAGATATAGAATATATATATCACATATAACAACCAACATACCATGACTACCATAAATATGGACACATTAAATAGAACTCCATAATATATCACCAAATTCACATTATTGGTATTAGATGGTTTATATTTTGACACGACATGTCTATTATATTTTATTTCCATTTTTAAAAGATATAAATATGTAATCATATAATTAACTATATTTTCCTTCAACGCCACCAAATAAAAATTATACATGATAATATTTATCTACTAAATAATTTTAGTATACATGAAGTTCATGAATTAAGAATGTCATTAATGTTAAGAAAATATATGAACAATAAATTTCTCTATGATGTGAATATTTATTTAACATTCATTATGCAGATTAGAATTTATTGAAAACACAATATAATAAAAATCACCCATCAATTTTGACCTTAATTATATCATCACATCGTGAAATATTCTAATGGTATCCTCACTAAAAATAAATTTTGGAGAAATTTATATGGTGGTGCCTCAACTAACTATACATCTCAACAATCCTTGGAAGTGGATAATTATTTTAGTTTTTTTCTAAATGAATTGTTTTTAATAAAACTGTACCACAATATTCTATAATATATTTATTTACCGAAAACACTGGTGTTTCTTATATTGAACCACATTTTTAATGAATTATTTTAATTCATGTTATTGGAGCTATTTTTTCAATTCAATAAATTCTGCCCAACTCATATAGTATATTAGAATAAAATACTATACTACCTAGCATAATGTTTATCAAAAACCCAAAATTAATTTCCATAGGTACTTATATAAAAATTTTACTAATGCATTATAAAATTAGTAATACAAGTGAAAAAATATACATATTGATTCCCACATCTTACCAAGAATCGCATCGATAGTCTACGAAATAAATTCTACTGGTTTCTCAAAATTAATGATAGACCAAATACAATGGGGTCTAGTTTTCTAAATAATAAATTTGACACATTTTATAATGGGATGGTAATCAGCCAATTTTGGTACATATCAATGTTATCATAAGAAATCATAATATGTGTATACATATAATGTATTGGCTCGGACCTCTCCATTCCATTCCTTTTCCAAAATAGAGTGTTGGAGGTGTTTCTAGAGGTTAAGGTGACTTGTGGGAGCATTTGGGTGGACTTTTATGGAATGCTAAATAGCAATAGATTTTTCACGGTTGGCGCATGGTTTGCCTAAATTGTGCAGCCAAACTGTGCAAGGCTGGTCTTGGAGGTAGTGGCTGACGCATGGTTAGCACACTGTTTGTCCAACTGTGTGGTCTATCCATGCGAGGTGTGTTTGATGAGGTAGAAGCTAACTCATGGTTAGCACACTGTTTGTTAAACCGTGCAGATTAACTGTGCGGGCACATGAAGTTAGATCTTAAAATTGTGGATCTAACTCATTTTTCCATTGATCACCTCCATTAAGACATTAATTGTCCACAACTCGGGATTACCCATCCTTGGAGGTATAAGATCCTCTCCCAAGCATTTTGGAGGCGATCCAGAGGCTTCAATTTGCGAATCAAATCCAAATTCTCGAGTTATGTGATTCTTCTTGTTTGGATTCTTAGGTCTACCAAGATCTACTCCTCCTCTTCTCTCGGGATCTTAGATCTACTCTCGTTATGGGTAGATCTATCTGTGTGTATGTCATTATTATGAGCTTTGGTCTTGATCTTATTATGAGATGTGATCTAGAGAGGATCCTTGGTTAATCAACCCGATCTTCTTGGGCGTTCTTCGACCATTGTGGTATCCATCAAAACAGTTGACATAGGTGATTCATGGCTTCTATAATTGTTTATGTGAAATCGTAGAGTTAGAATGATGTATCCCTTTGGATCAAAATGAAATTGACCTAATTAAAATCATGAACCAGATTAAAAGAATTGGTTTGATCGCATTTTGTTGCTTTGTACCGGGATAATGGTTTGCCTCTTGATTTGCTAGATAGTGTGATATCTATGTCTTGCTTTTTGGAATTTTTTTTGATGAAATTGATAAATTATGTAAAGCCGGAATTAGTTGATAATTAATTGGAGAAAGATAATAAAGGCATGTAAAATAATATGGTGTTTATTGTTGTGGTTTTTGTTCCTAGTTGATGTTAAACAAATTGATGCTGATGTATGTGATTAATTAAGTTGGATGGTAAACCTGAAAATTGTTGGTGCTTGTTGTTTGAAGGATAAATGCCTTGTTAATGGGCCAAGATCCCAAATTGATGTGATGTTTACATTCTTTATTCTTGTGCTGGGATGTGTCCCTAGAGGGGTGTTGTGATATGTTGTGTTGTGATGTGACCCTGGAAGGTTGTTCTGATATGTTGTGCTTTGATGTGACCCTAGAGGGGTGTTGTGATATGTGGGAGCATGGAGGACTTGTGGTTGTGGCAGAGGTTGACGACTAGTGTGGCGAGATGCATCGGTTTATCCATGTCAGTGTCAAGGAGGACACTAGGGATGATGGTATGGGATGGATGTAATTGTTGGATACTTGGTGCTTTGTTTTGTTGTTTATCTACATTACTTTTCCCCACATCTCAATGTAGCTGGTCTTGCTTACCCTTCTTCCAAAAGAGGCGAAGACACGTGGGGTATGCCATGTGGTTTCTGTGTTTAGCCTCTCAAAGGATAATTGGTCTATGCTCTTGCAATAAGAAGAAAAGACTTGATGGGTAGTACATCTACTCACCGTGTTGATTCCCTTGTGTTAGTATCATAGAATGCTTTTCTAGAATGCAAGGGAATTTGGGAAAATAATTTTGAAATGAATGTTGGAATAAACGACGTTAACCTATGGGGTTGGAGTTTGTGGAAACATAAGGATGAGGTTGATAACTTTTGAAGGGACAGTGGTTTTTGGATGTTATGTTAATTGACTTTAATGTGGAATTGTTCATGGTTAATTAATCTTTAAAGAATTAATTAACGCACATTGGAATTAATAAAAAGGGAATGATGTAATCTAATAAAGCCCTTTAAATGGTTGTGTGCTTATAGGAAACCTAGTCTTAGAAATGGAATTTAGAAGTCTGAGAGACGTTTGCTGCAGTTGTGTCTAAGACTAGGTTATGCCTAGAGTGTGGTTGTGATTTATAAAATATTCTATACTTTTTGTGTTTCTAGTTGATACTCCACCCTGTCAGTAAGAGAAACTGGCACCTCTGGGATTATGATCCATGGGGGGGGTGTGTTTTCCCCAACATTCCAAAGGGAGGGTGAATGGCTGACTACCCCCTATGACCCCACTCTCTTCTCTTGGTAGATACTAGTTCCATTAGGAACATAGGTTAGTTTTACAAAAATATGTTTGTAGACGGCAGTAATGGCCTGTGGTTATTCACACACATATATTCTGGATATATTATCCTATGGACTACTGTATGTGTAACGTGTATAGGGTGTGATGGCTTGAGGATCCTTACTCGGTGAGTGGGCTGTAATGGCTTGAGGTATAATACCTGAAGCATGATACACGTTATGCGAGGTGTGGTGGATTCTAGAAACTAACATGTTACATTTGGTTGTGAGGATGGTTTGGTGCTTAGCCCAGGTGTCTGCAGGCAAGCCTTTGTGGTGCACGAGGTGCAGATTGTGGAGCATAGCCCTAGTGTATTCGGGCAAGACATTGGAAAGAGATGCACATGACGTTTGTCATTGTGGAAAAGCGACCAACCAGTGGGGAAGTAGTAGCAGGGTACCATTGATATTCTTTTCTATATGACATATTCTTGTAAGCGTTACTTGGTGAGAGTAACCATGGTGAGGTTGGGAACTTAGTATACCTGTTTAGGTGATGAGTTAGTTTAACTTCTTGTTCACTTTGCTTTAGCATGCTTTCATTACCTTTGCACGAGAGGCTTCGGGGAGGATCCTAAAATGAATATTGTTATACTCATGCTATGTATATATAAACTATTTTTTAGGTCACTTGTAGCAGGTTGGAGATCAAGCCGGATACTACTAGCATGAGGATGGTGGAGCTGTCCGGGCTTGTGGTCTCTTCCATTATACTTTGTTTTGGGTACTTGTAGTTTCCCTTTCAGTTGTAGTACTTTTTCATGTAATTTCATATATGTACATGGTTTTCTTTTATATTTTAGTTCTGAGATGGAGTTGTTTGGTGTCTATCTTATCTCTCTCTCCCACATGTGTTCTCTTAGAGGGTAATGCCTCCCATTAGTGTGTTTACTATTCCCATGGTGCTAGCCACCAACGAGAGGCCTATTGGAGGCGGGGATCGGGGGTCATTATCTCCCTTCTCACATTGCCACCCCAATAGGGGTACACATTGTGGGGATGTGGTCGTGAGAAAGTAGTATCAGAGGTCTGGTTGAGGGATATGATAGAGTTTGGAGTTAGGCACATGTGACGTTGCATGGGATGGTGGGGAAACAATGTCATTAATGTTTATCAAGTGAGGTAAACACTAGAGACAGGCTGATACATAGTCGTTTAGGCCCCCCTATGATCTGATGCATAGACCATTAAGTTTACAATGGCTACTAAACAAGGTGCTACTAGTTGCAGGGTAGAGACCCAGGAAATGATCATGCATCATTCATCATTGTTCCTGTGTTTGAATTCGTAGACCTTGGGATAGGTTAACCTAAAATGAATAAAAATGAAAACAATTAATTAATAAATGTTGATTTATCAATATTCCAAGAATAGGAAATCTAAGTGTTTGTTATTTTATAGGAATGGCTCCATGTCCACGTTCTCATCAGGCATGCGCAAAAATTTTCCAGTAGGCTATTCCAGCAGATCACCACAGGGTACAGGTTGAATATGACAACACTTGGAAAAATATAGTCTGAGAGTTTCAGCGCCAGAGTCTGAAAAATTATGAGGGCTCCGTTCCAGGTGCAGTCATGGAAGACTAGTTGGAGGATGTTGAGATAGGATTCAGTTCGATCCATGCTTGGATGGAGCACTGGGTGTCCTTGGTTGTGACGATGCTGTATGGAGCAGAAAGGTAGTGGTGGATATTGTTCCTTGGGGATCATGAGGAGTCAGCGATCTCATGAGAGGAGTTCTGAGACATGTTTAGAGTTGAGTTTCTTTCTTCGACTACGAATGTGTATAGTCACCAATATATTCATTCACTTTAACATGGGTGCTCTAGTGTTTGAGAGTTTGGAATCCATTTCAAGAACCTTTTACGATAGGCTTCAGAACTGCTACCAGATGAGGAGGCCACGGCGAGGCATTTCGAGGAGGCTTTGTGTCCAGAGATCTAGCACAAGTTCACCCCATTTATGCAGAAGACATATCTCGAGGTGTTGGCCAGGGTGGAGGTTATCGAGAGGATTTAGTCCATGACATGAACAACACGAGAGGGGAATCAACATGATTCCTCATGAAGTAGAGTTGTGGTCTGGGGTTCGCGGTTTTCAGTGAAAAAGTGTTTCTATTCATCTGGGGGTAGGTCCAAGCACTTCACATCTTGTTTCTCTAAAGGGATCAACTCTCAGGCCTATTCCAAGGGATCATGAACTCTTTTTTCTTTTGGTGGTCATGGCCATCACCAGCGGAAGTTCCCAACCATTCAGAGTGGTCACCGTGAACTGGGCACTACGCTCCAGGTTGCTCCGTTGTGGCAGTTCTATCCTAGGAAACAACAACCAGTTCCATAGATATTGATCAGCAGAGGATATATGGGTAGGTAGAGGATAGCCCCAAGACGCTCCCCATCCTTATAGAGCAAAGCGCGGTCATGGATGTGGTCATCATTAGGGTTAGAGAGGCCATGGAGGAGGTCGTGGTCAGCTTCATGCTCTAGAGTTTCCAGCACCAGGCGACCCAGATGTCATTCGAGGTACCTTTTCCTTGTTTTCTACCTTGGTGTATGCCTTTTTTGATTCAGGAGCGACACACTCCTTCATATCACCTACCCTTGTTCATGATTTGGAACTTGAGGTAGAGAGGCTTCTAGTGTCCTTGGCATTGACTACGCCAGTTGGAGGTCGAGATGACTTGTTTGAAGTTTATAGAGATTGTGAGCTAGTGTTGGGGCAACACCACTTTTGGGGAGATTTCTTATGTTTACGGATACAACCATATGATGTCATACTCGGCATGAATTGGTTGTATTTAGTGCAGGCTATCGTGGATTGTATCAGGAAGAAGGTCGTTTTCTTTGGTGCAGATGGAGAGCCAGTGTTGTTTGGTGGTGAGCGAGATCCTCAGATGGGTCACAAGCGTGTTCCATACTTATCGTCCATGGAGGATGATATGATTTTAGTTCTTCAGAGATTTAGCAGTTGGCATTTCCAAGGGTCGTAGAGGAGTACCCTGATGACTTCCCAGAAGGGGTTGTAGCATTACCCTCTCGACGGGAGATCGGGTTTGGGATCAAGCTATATCCAAGATCTTCTCCTATCACTATATCTCCATATAGGATGACCCCTTATGAGTTACAAGAGCTGCGTATACATCTTTATGGTCTATTGTAGTGTGGTTTTTTTCAACCATGTGTATCCCCATGGGGTGCATCAGTTCTATTCGTGAAGAAGGCCGACGATAGTTTGCAGTTGTGTGGCGATTATCATCGTGTAAAAACTGTGACAGTAAAGAATCACTATCCTTTTCTGTAGATTGATGACTTATTCAATCATCAAAAGGGTGAAAGTTGGTTGTTGAAGATTGACTTGTGGTCTGGATATCATCAAATGCATGTGAAGGATGAGGATATCCAAAAGACTGCTTTTTCGCTGTCGTCATGGGAATTATGAGTTCATCGTAATGCTGTTTGGTGTGACGAATGATCCAGTTGTGTTCATGGGTTTGATGAATTCTGTGTTCCGTGAGTTCCTGGAAAGGTTCGTGGTAGTTTTCATTGACGACATCATTGTGTACTCCACGTATGAAGAGTAGCATGTAGAGCATATACGGTCCATTTTGGGAGTTCTTCATCAACATCAGCTATTTGGGAAGTTTTCAAAGTGTGAGTTTTGGGCTCGAGAAGTTTGTTTCTTGGTGTATGTTGTGTCCCAACAGAGAGTAACTATCGATTCATCGTAGATCGAAGCCGTTGTGTCTTGGGTAGGCCCCAAGAGAGTGTCAGAGGTGTGAATTTTCCTTGGTCTCACAGGCTACTATAGGAGTTTTGTAGCTAATTTCTCACAGGTTGCGATTCCTCTAACAGCTTTGACTAGGAATGATTAGGATTTCATATAGACTTATCAGTGTTAGGCATATTTTGAGTATCTAAAAGAAAATTTAGTAAGTTCTCTAGTCCTTTGTCTTATAGATGAAGGAGTTCAGTTTGATGTCTTCTGCATTTCTTCACATCTGGGATTAGGCTATGTTCTTATGCAACAGAGGTCAGTCGTTTCTTATGGGTCTCGCAGTTTCGTCCCCATGAACACAACTATGCCACCAACTATCTTTAGTTGGCAGCCATGGTGTTTGCTCTGATGTTGTGGAGACATTACCTCATTGGTTAGCGCTTTGTGGTTTTCACCGATCATAAGAGTTTGAGGTATGTTTTCTCCCAGTGTGACTTGAACTTGAGACATCATTGATGGATGGAGTTCTTACAGGAATACGACTTTGAAATATCGTATACACAAAGAAAAGGAAATTTTGTAGCTGATGCGCTAAGCCGAAAGTCACATAGTGATTCTTTGCATGAATTTGGTGATTCATGGAGAGTAATGGAAGAAATGTCAGCTTTGCATCTTGAATGGAAGAAGTCTAAGGTAGAGGTTGTCTTTTCTAGATGACGGTGCAGTCATACCTGATACATAAGGTGGAAGAGTCCATGTTGGGGGATCATGAGGTGGAGATTTGGAGAGACCGAGTTGTTTTTGGTGAAGCCCCTGATGGTTGGTCTGAGGATGAAAAACACAGAGTGTTGTCTAAAGAAAGGATTTTTTTTGCCTTGGCGATGTGAGATACGGTCCTCATAGTGTTTCATGGTTCTCCTTTAGTGGTGCATCCTAGTGTAACAAGGATGTACCAATCCTTGAGGAGTCATTTTTGGTGGCCTGGGCTGAAGCGTACGGTTGCAGAGTTTGGGTCTCGATGTTTAGTCTTCCAGAAGGAGTGGCCGAAAAACGTGTTTCTGGTGGTCTTCTCCAACCATTAAGGATTCCTCATTGGATGTGGTAGAACATCTCAATGGACTTTGTTACTGTTTTTCATCATGCTCTAGAAGGTTATGATGCTATTTGGGTTGTATTGGATTGTTTAACGAAATCATCCCACTTTATAGCAAACAAGGAGTCAAGCTCAGTGGACGTTCTGTCGAGGCAGTATCTAAAGGAGGTTGTGAGACTTCATGGAGTCCCTATGATGATCATTTCTGATCGAGATCCTCATTTTACCTCTAGGGTGTGGAGAGGTCACGAACATGAATTTGGTTCTCATTTATTCCTTAGCACTGCTTTTCATCCTCAAACGGATGGTCAAATGGAGCGAACCATCCAGAATCATGTTGATATTCTGTGCTCTTATGTTCTTGATTTTGGAGTATTATGGATGAGGAACTTACCCTTGTGGATTTTGCTTATAATAATAGTTTTCACTCCACCATCGATATGGCAAAGTATGAAGCCTTGTATGGCTAGCCTTGATATTATCCATTGTGCTAGACTTCGGTCGGAGAGTCAGCAATTCTCAGACCGGAACTACTGCAGAATATAACAGACATGATTCAGGTGATTCATGAGAGGATAAAGACAGTGAAAGATCGTCATAAATCATATTCTAATCAAACGAGGAGACCCTTGGTGTTTAATGTTGGGGATCATGTGTTTCTAAAGGTGGATCCCTATCGTTGGCATCAAAGGTTTGGTCATGGAAGTAAGCATTCTCCCCACTTTGTGGGGCCTTTCGAGGTGTTAGATCTTGATGGAGCTATGGGATATCAAGTTACACTTACCCCACAGATGAGTCGGATAGATGATCTTTTCCATGTATCACATCTCCATCGTTATCTTCATGATGACTCTCACACCATCGATTGGGGAGAGATCAATGTTGATGAAGATGAAACCTTTGAGAAAATACCTATGGAGATCCATGACCACGAGGAGAAGGTGTTTTTTGGGCATTCTATCCCTTTAGTTCGTGTCTTGTGGCGACACGGTGGATTGGAGGAGAGTATTTGGGAAAGTGAGTCACATATACATGCTCAGTACCCATAGTTTTTTTATGTTTAACTCTTTTAATGTATTGTTGTATATTATGTGGTTGTGGAAATTTCATATTTATGATATGGAACCCTTTTTGGGTTTGGTGGCTTGTTCTCTTTTGAGAGGTATATCGATGGGTGGTTGTTCAGACCCTGCTTCGTTTCTCTTTAGGTGAGTTTTGGATTCTCAAGGATGATAATGTTTTGATAGGTATCTGATGTTATGTCTTGGACCTCTCTGGTCCATTCCTTCAAGAAAAGTTGGTGTTGGAGGTGTTTTGGGGGGTCAAGGTGACTTGGGGGAGCGTTTGGGTTGACATTTACGGAAAACTAAAGGGTAATATATTTCGCACAGTAGGCGCATGGTTTTCCTAAACCGTGCGGCCAAACCGTGAAAGGCTGGTCTTGGAGGTAGTGGCCAATGCATGGTTAGAACATGGTTTGTCTAACCGTGAGGACTAACCAGGTGAGGAGTGTTTGATGAGGTCGAAGCTATCGCACGATCAGCATACTGTTTGTTAAACCGTGCGGATTAACCATGCAGACACATAAATTTAGATCCTAAAATTGCGGATCTAACTCTTTTTTCCATTAATCACATAGTTTAAGCCCCTATGTAGCCAGAACTCAGGATTACCCTTCCTTGGAGGTAGAAGAACCTCTCCCATGTGTTTTGGAGGTGATCTGAAGACTTCTATTCGTGAATCGAAGTCGGTTTCTCAAGTTATGTTATCCTTTTTTTTGGTTTCATAGATCTACCTAGATCTACTCCTCCTCGTCTCTCGGGATCTTATATCTACACACGTTATGGTTAGATATAAGTTTCTGGATGTTTCTTTTGATGATCATTGGTCTTAATCTTGTTAGGAAAAGAGATCCATAGAAGATCATTGGTGAATCGGCCCGGTCTTCTTGGACGTTCTTCACCCGTTGTGGTTTCTGTAATAACTGTTGAGGTAGGGGATTCATGGATTATCTAATTGATTATCTACAATCGTAGAGTTAACATGATTTATCCCTTTGGATCATAATTAAATTGACCTAATAAATACATGAACTGGATTAAAATTATTGGTTTGATCGTATGTTGTTTTTTGGTACCATGATAACAGTTTGCCTCTTGATTTTCTAGATATTGTGATATCAATGTCTTTCTTGTTAGCATGCGGTTCTTGATGAAATTGATAAAGAACATAAATCCAGAATTAATTGATAATTAATTGGCTAAATATAAGGAGGCATGTAAATGAATAATGTTTTTGTTATTGTGGTTGATGTTCCCATTTGATGTTAATCAAATTGATTCCGATGTATGTGATTAATTCAGTTGGTTAGTAAACCTAAAAACTATTGGTGATTGTTGATTGATGGGTAAATGCCTTGTTAAGAGGCCAAGAGCCCAAATTTAAGTGATGTTTACTTTCCTACTGCTTGTGTTGTGATGTGACCCTCGAGGGGTGTTGTGATATGTTGTTCTGTGATGTGACCCTGGAGGGGTGTTGTGATATGTTGTGATGTGATGTGACCTAAGATGGGTGTTGTGATATGTGGGGCATGGAGCCCTTATGGTTGTGGCAGCAGATGTCGCCTAGAGGGGCATGATGCATCGTATTATGCATATGTGTGTCAGGGAGGACACTATTGATGATGGAAAGGGATGGATGTGATTGATGGATGCTTGGTGCTTTGTTTGGTTGTTTATCTGTTTTACTTTTCCACACTGCTCAAGGAAGTTGTTCCTGCTTACCCATATTCCGAAAGGGGTGAAGACACGTGGGGTATGCCAAGTGCTTTCTGTTTTTATCCACTCTTGGGAGAATGGGTCTATTCTCTTGCTATAGGCGGAAAAGACTCGACAGGTAGTAAATCTACTCATCATGTTGAGACCCTTGTGTTTAGTTGCATATGATGCTTTTCTAGAATGCCTGGGAATTTGGGAAAGTAATTTTGAAATGAATGTTTGAATAAACGATGTTAACCTATGGGTTTGGAGTTTTGTTGAAACTTAAGGATGAGGTTGAGAACTTTTGAATGGATAGTGGTTTTTGAATGTGATGTTAGTTGAATTTAATGTGTAATTGTTCATGGTTAATTAATGATTGATGAATTAATTAATGAACAATGTAATTGATAAAAAGTGAATTAAGTAATCTAATAAAACCCATAAAATTATTGTGTGTTTATAGGATACCTAGTCTTAGAAATGGTATTTCGAAGTCTGAGAGATGTTAGCTGCAGTTGTTTCTAAGACTAGGTTATGCCCATAGTGTGGTTGTGAGTTATAATATATTCTGTACTTTTTGTGTTTATAGACGCTACTCCACCCTGTCAGTAAGGGAAACTGGCACCTTCGGGATTCTAGGCCCTGGGGGTGTTTTTTCCCCAACATTCCTATGGGAGGGTGAATGGATGACTACCCCCATTGACCCCACTCTCTTTTCTTTGTAGATACTAGTGCCATTATGCACAATGGTTAGTTATCCCCATATATGTGTGTAGAGGGCTGTAATGTATTGTTGTTATTCACACACATATATTCTGTATATAGTATCCTATAGACAACTATAGGTGTAACATGTATAGGCTGTGATGGTGTTGACGCTCCTTTCATCACAGAATCTAAAGATCGGAAAAGAAGAATATCTGAGCTCAAAGTGATTCAACCTTTGAAGAAAACATCAAAAATCGACAAAGGCATGAAGAAAGGATCAAAAAAAACTGCACCACGCAAGTTATATCACTGTCGCTCAAGTCCACTTGGGCGACGCCCTTATGCTTGCGCAAGTGACTTGCACGACCTAAGTGATAACCGCTCGGTAACCGCCCATGGCCTTCTTTTGCCTATAAATAGACCCTGTGGGCCCCCATTCGAGAGGATTTTTTTTTCAGAAACTCGGATTGAAGCTCCCAATGCCCAAGTCTCTTCTCAATGCTTCCGGAACACTTCTAAGGTAATTTCTTACCTAGAACGGAAGATCTAAAGAGAGGGAGGAAGGCCTAAGTGTTGAAACTCATCAACACTTGCGCGCCTGAGTGGCCATCCCTTAAGGGAAGTGACCACACTTGCGCGCCTCCTCATTCCTTCAATAGAATTTGCGCGTCCCTTTTCTAGAAGAAACTCAAGAGGATTCTAAAGGGTTTAATAAAGAGTCACTCAAGTATTTTAATGCTGGTTGAAAATCGCGCAAGTACCCCACATGCCGCGCAGGTATACCTGCGCGACCAATACTTGCGCGCCGCCGCAATACCTGCGCGCCTTCCAAGACTTGTGTGCCCCTTCCTTTTTGGGTGCCTTTTCTTCCCATTTCTCCCCTCTTAATCCATTTCACCTTTCCTATTCAATATTCAGTCTTCAAAATACTATTCAAAGCCATTTATGGCATGATTTCTTGATTTGAATTCCTTATCTGAAAGGAATTCGGTTGAATATCTCTCAAAACCTAGTGATTTACACATATTTATGTCACCAAAGATTGAGAGTTCATTCATTCAACCTCATCCTTTAAGATGACAGAATCCTTAACCTGGGTCTCCTTTTCAGGAATAATCCCCAGTTATAAGTCCTTTAATCTGGGCATCTTCCTCAGGAGTATGTCCCAAATTCATAAAGTTCCCAAATATGGGCATCCTCCTCAGGAGTAAGCCCCAAACCGCAATTCCTTAACTTGGGCATCCTCCTCAGGAGTAAGCCCCAATCATAATCCTTTAATATGGGAATCCTTCTTAGGAGTAATCCCCAAGTCCCCTAATTTTGGGCATCCTTCTTATGAGTAAGCCCCAATATCAAATATGGGCATCCTTTATAGGAGTAATCCCCAATCTCAAATATGGGCATCCTTCTTAGGAGTAAGCCCCAATATCAAATATGGACATCCTCCTCAGAAGTAAGCCCCAAACCATAATTCCATAACTTGGGCATCCTCCTCAGGAGTAAGCCACAATCATAATCCTTTAATATGGGCATCCTTCTTAGGAGTAAGCCCCAATCTCAAATATGGGAATCCTACTTAGGAGTAAGCCCCAATCCCAAATATGGTCATCCTTCTTAGGAGTAATCCCCAAACCTTAATCCCAAACCTGGGTCTCCATTTTAGGAATAAGTCCCAGTCATAATTATGGGCATCCTTTTCAGGAGTAAGCCCCAAGTCCCTTAATTTCTCTTTAACCAGTCCTAATTTTCATTTGATCTGGGATTACTTCTCAGGAGTAAAACCCAGTTATCAATCCTCTCCTAAATTGGGTTTCCTTTTCAGGAATAAGTCCCAAGATAGAGTATTCAAATCTCCATAAAGCACATATACCTTTATGGACCATGTTCCTGGATTTTCTCCCTAAAAGTAAATCCTAAACCTTCATCTATCTGGGTAGTCATATATACATAAGCCCTAAACCATTTCTTATGATTCCATCTTTCATGGCACAATTGTCTAATTTTTACCAATACCTCTTGTTTCTCACACCGAGCATGACTCACGTGAGCTTAGAGTGTAAAAGTAATTATGACATCCTTCTTTGAGCCATCAATCATAAACGTCATACTCTATTACTCGAACTACGTGGGTTCTAATTCCTTTTCCAAAACAAAGGATACGTAGGTAGCCCATTTGTGGGTTTAATCCCAACTCTTAAATAATCTATGTCCTTCTGAATGACGATAAACTTCAAGCGCCCCACTGAGTGGCTTTAAAACCATCCTGGTCATCATAATGACCAAGAGACTTTTATATAAATATTTTGAAGGATACCATTGACCAAGAATCTCTAAATAGATACAGATGATTCTCTATTGATGAAGAACCTCGAATACATATAAAAGATTCTCTAAATTTCTTACATATTTAATCATTGATTGTTAAAACTAAAGGAAAGCTCATTTTATACTTGGTAATGTAATAAGGATTCACGAACATAACTTAAATCTATAAAGAGAGTCCCGGAGTAGACAATAATTCCCCTCAAAAAGGTGTGATGAGTCCGACCTCCCATCCTCTCGACCAATGAAAATTCCTAAACCTCATCATTCCACAAGCTATTGAGCGCCTACCTTTGGAAAGTAGGTCCAAACGGATGTGGAATCATTGGATGTTTCCGGTTCTACGAACAAACCCGCTAGAAACCGATCGGAACGTTTGAATCTCTTGTCCAGGAGGTCATCCCCGAATTCCGTGCAGAACAAAAATGGTGAACCCGACGTGAATCCTTAACCATGTTAAATTGGTGTTTTACCTATTTTTTAAATCCCCTATTTAAAACTCAATAAGAGGGATAACAAAAACAATCATTGACATGTGTGCTCATCCAAAGGATGAAGTGGCTGAATTTCATCTTGATTACGTCTGTTATATAAAACAGGCACACATTTCCAAGATCTTCTGTATTTCCATAATGGATGCTCTCAAATTCACATCTGTGAATACTGCTGCTGCAAATACCATTGATGTTATTCCTACTGGATCGTCATCTGCTCTGAGGATGACATCACCTACTCAGCGTCTTCAACGATGGGTATCAAATGCGCTGGTTAAGGAGTACCGTCAACACGGTACCATCCCAACTCTGGAGGCTGCCCGACAGGCCCTCCAAGTGAACAACTCACACAGGTCGTCCGGACAACAACGACCAGTGATCAAGAGACAGGCGGTGCTGACTACCATCTCCAACCGTTTCGGGTCGTTATCCCCGGAACCCATTTTCCATTCACTCCCTTACTCTGATGAAGTGAATGAGCAGGTCCCTTAGGGCCTTAATTCAAAAATACAGGAGTCCTTCCCGAGGGCTCCCATCAACAATCGCTGCTAGACTCGTGCGGTAGTGCGCCCTCAACATGATGAGGGTACCGAATCCAGTCATTCAGCTAAGGTTCCTCGAACCCGAGCAGGCAAGATGAACCGCCAGAGACGGAATCCGGTTAACAATGGGCAGGTTATCATCCATTCCATCTCTGGAGTAGTCCACCAACCTATCTTGGTGGCAAACAATGAGCAGGCACACACACCTTCCCGTTTTAATTCCGCTGTCCAGTAGACTCGTCTGGCAGCATCAAGCCAATCCCGCCAGGCAATTCCGGCGGAGTACTATAGGCATGAACATACACCTGCTTATACATCATCAGTTAGTCAGTAGGCTCGTCTGACTACATATGATGGATCTCGTCAACCACGTTTGGTGAACTTTAAACAGCAGGCACATACACCTGCTAATACTAATCAAACCTACCAACCGTCTCGCTTGGTAGCGCACGGAGAAGTTAGTCGGAAAGCCCCGACGACAAATAGGAGGAAGACTCAACTATCTGCCTACACACTTGAGTACTTTCAGGATTCACTGACAGGAAATAGAGGACAGGAGCAGGCACATACACCTACTCCAAGCACGGAATGGACGTATATTCCCGTTCTGGTGGCTGAAGTCACCAAACATATTTTGTCAATGGTGATAGAGCAGAAGCAAATTCCTGCTGATATTCTGGATGCTTGCCAGGATATCATAACAACTTCAGCTTCATCTTAGGGAAAGACACATAAATCTATCACTAGCTTTGGAGTGACACATCAACGATTCACTTCGGAACAGACACACACATCTGTTCCAGTCCAAGAGGGTTATGGTGCATACTGCTTTATATCCTATGGACAACCAAGTCAGGCACATACACCTGATTTGAGTGGAGATCTTCAGCCTAACCTGACCATATTTCCTGATCAGGCACATATACCTGCTCAGAGTAACCACTCTCGTCAACAAGTGGTTTCCAAAACGAGTAAGAAGGCATCTAAGAAAAATATCCGCCCAGCACAGTCAGGAGATCAAAGGCCAATCTGTAACAAGGCCTTGCTCGATGCTGGAATTCATGAAGCCCTCAGACATTTATCTATTGGAATTGAAGGTTCTACTCCCTCAGTTCCCAATAACGGGAACTTTAATTCCGAAAGTCTTCAACAGACACTTCCTCATGAAGGCTTGCTTTATAAAAATTCGGTCAATCTTGAAGTTTCTTCTTCAGATGAGAGCCACAAGAACCCTCTGTGTGGTCAGAAGACCAAGGAGAAAGAGATATCATCTTTTACTGTAACCCATTATGGTGGTCCTCCCCATGATGATGAATTTCGCTTCAAAAGTCCTCTCCGTAGTAGTGATTCACATTGTCTGGAAAATACTCCAGTGGACAATGTAGTGCTGAGAAAGCCCTCTTATCTTGAGCCACTTGCAAATGTGAAACCAGTCATGTCTGATGCTTTATCGCTAACAGGTGAAATACTTTCTCAATCAAAAGATATCCCAGGGTGTAGGTCATTCTACAAACCAACCCTAAGTCATGCATCTTCTAGTTTGATCAATGATTTCTCTACCAATCTTGTTGAATCCGATGAAGCAACATGGAAACACCAACTCTGGTAAAAAAAGGTAGAAGAATCTTCATTTAATGATAAATAGGAAATGATGAACATGAGGAAAAAACTGGCAAAAAGTGAAGTACCAGTCATGTTTTGGCCTTTGGCTGACTCCCAGTACGACATTCCAAAGATGTTGACGGATGATGGAATCCATGATATTCGACTCAGCATATGGAAAACTCTTTGTCAATTGAAGAAGATGGTATTATTTTATGATGAATATGAAAATCATCTTAAGATAATAGAAGGGCTACAACGTCAGATTGATTTTGCATCTCTATTAGTCTCTCGGTATCTGAAGGCTGAAAAGCAGTAGAGAACCCTTCAACGTTCATGCATTGGCGCACTAAGAAAATTGCGTCAGTTAATTGCCAATGCTCCATCTGGTGTTCATATCAGAGGATGGGTTGTTCACGGAGCACTACATTTCACAATGCTTTCTAGTCAGCAAAGCCCGCCGAAAATGGTCTCATGCAATGTTATTGCCCATGGCCGGCCACGGTCAATGGGCTTTGTTCATAATCAAAATCTTTCTCAAGAAAAGGCTTCAACTAGTTCCTCTCAAAATCAAGAATATAGAGAACAAGTTGTTGAATTGCTCCTACATCAACCAGGCGAGAATATTGAACAAGCCTCTCGTATGGAGAAAACATGTCATCAAATGACAGAAGTTTCAGAAATCATCCAATGGTCTGTTGAACCAGGTGATAAAAGTGGATACATGCTAATGCATCCAGCTAATTTCCGAACTAAGATTCGCAAGATCAAGAGATCTTTTAAGAAGATCTTAGACATAGCATGTCAAGAGCCACCCCAGCTTTTCAGACTGGGGACTTCTTTAACCTAACCCTGTGAGTCAACAAATGGGATTCGAGGAGTTGAGCGGAATCAGCAGGAACATCCCCAGTTCACAAGACTTGGGACTCTTTCAAATCATCAATCCCCTTCTCAGAGAATGTCGGTCTTTTCTCGATTAGGGAAGAAGCCCCAAGAGGAACGGAGAGCCAAATTATCAGGACATTCTCTCCAATTTATAGCTCGTCAAGAAGTTCCTAAAAGATTGAATCAACAAAAGGCAATGTCTCATCAAAGACACGAAATAAGACAATATCACAGAAATGTTGTTAGAAGAGATGCGATGCATTATGCATCAATCAATTTCATCAATGCC
Organism: Viscum album; assembly: GCA_963277665.1. Classification (NCBI taxonomy): domain Eukaryota; kingdom Viridiplantae; phylum Streptophyta; class Magnoliopsida; order Santalales; family Viscaceae; genus Viscum; species Viscum album. The sequence continues at coordinate 1,613,282,087 of OY728137.1, read as the reverse complement.
GTTATTGATAATCCACCAGAGCATGTTCACTCAGGGGACTCAGATGAAGAGCGTCCTACTCAAGAAAATGTACGCACCAATACAAATGAAGAAGGTGTGCATACACGAAGTCAAAGGATTGCTCAGAACCTAGGTAATCCACTTCCTTCTCTCCAAAAAGTATCCAGCAAAGGGAAGGGAAAGAATCAGGTTACATATCCTTCCTCTGGAGAAGGACAATCGCTCTCATTAGAGCAACGGTTTGCACAACATGAGGAAGAAATAAAAGAATTAAGAACGTTGAATGCAAAACTACTTCAGAGTAGTCTTCTTCTTAAGAATGCCGAAGTCCGACAGCCGAAGGTATTTGTTGTAACTACTGAGATGGATCAGGAATATCCTCCTTTATCAGTACACCCTCAAAAGTCTAATCCTACGGGTCAAGTGCAACAACGGTTGGCAGCACTACCATCAGTTGCAGCACCAACCACCACGTCTGTCCAAGCTCCATTCATTGCACCTACCCAAAACCAGGTTCAACCTGATGTTTCTCAAAAGTTAATAACTACTATTGAGTTATTAACAGCTCGGTTAGAAACTATGGAAGGGAAACATGCACAAGTTCAACCTGAAAAGAAAGTTTACCCTGAATGGGTAGATTTAATTTCTCCTCCATCCAGTTTTGGAAACCATGTTTTCCCTACTTTCAATGGATCAGGCGACCCTGAACAACATTTGACACATTACGTGTCTTGTTGTGATCCTATGATGGGAACTCTAGAACAGCAAGAAGGATTGAAACTCAGATGCTTCGTGCGTACCTTGCAAGAAACAGCTTTTTTTTGGTATACAATCTTGCAATCCCGGTCAATCATAGGATGGGAGGATCTTCGGCAAAAATTCCTTCTTCAGTTCAGCTCAAATTTTCCAAAAACGACAGTTTTCGATCTTACAAACTGCAAGAAAAGGGAGAATGAAAGAGTCTCTTATTTCATTGCTCATTGGAAGGGATTAACCTATTCCCAGAGTTTAGAAATACCTCAGGAGGAGTTGTTGCCAATCTGTGTGGCAAATTTTCATGACGAATTACGCACGCCATTAATCCCTATGAAATACAAAGGAGTGTTTCGAGACCTTACTTCAATTGCTCAACAGTTTGAAGATTCCATTATACAGGCTAAGGTTAAATCTCGTATAATTCCATCAGCTCCAGGAAGGAGAATGGGTAAAGCAGAAACTGCTACAGTTATGCTTAAACAAGCAGCTGTACCTATTTCTACTTCAAAAACTTCATTTTATCGAAGGGCTCCACCTATTGAACGCCAACAACAAAGGCCGTTTCGTCCAAATGATCAATGAGATCAACTAAGAAATTTTTTTGATGATTTGAAGAGTAAAACATACTCATTCTGAAGTGAGCAAGTTCATGGTTACTTCATTTCAGCTATGGAAAATAATTTGGTTCAATTACCAGTGACCAAGAGGCCAAACAAGGAAGGAGATGAAGATTGTCCGAATTATTGTCCCTTTAATCAAATATTGGGGCATCCCATCCAAGAGTGTTTTGTCTTTAAAGACCTCCTGCAAAATATGGTCGACTTAGGACAAGTCACGTTGAAAGGTTCTTCGACTCAGATAGCATGTGTTACTTCTACAATTCCAGAAGAGGAAGGTGAATGGCAAGAAGTCAAAAGAAGAAATGCACAGAAATATGATGATTGGATGGTCAGAAAGACAATCAATCGGACTCATTCCATTTTGCGAACACAATTAAAGAAACCAATTGTGTCTTCTATCCTGAATATTGCGGTAAAACCCTCTTCATCAGAGGTAAAATCCTCAAAGAAACGGATTGATTCAAAGAAGAAAAAAAGAATCAGAAGAAGATGAGTATGTGTCAAAGCCTAAATTTTCTTTGACTCTAGCAGACTTTATGCCATATACTTCAAAGCCATGGGCACCGCCCCACCAAATGGCACAGCCTAAACAGGCTAACCAGGTAGAGGCTATATCAGACAAAGAGTTAATCTTCGGTTCTGTTAATATGATTCAATTAAAAGATCTGTATTCCAGTCATAATTTTGATGAACCTGAATTCCCTGTATCAAATAAGGGAATCCGAGTCAGTTACAGAGGTTCAGGATACAGGGGAAGACGTGGATCTTTCCGAATCCACTACTCTAATTCTACCCATGCTAGCACTATGTATGTAGCAGAAACTCGTGGTAGAGCCCTTCAGCGAGCTCCAAATGAACACGAATGTTCTTCTGCCAATAGTCAACTCAGTCTTGGAATAGTTATTTTGGAAGACTGATTTCATATTCCATCTTCTTTATCTCAGCAAGTAAATGGATCTAATCGGTCTAATCTTCCAAATCCCAAGATATTGCCTACTTCTATCCCAATACAAGATGCATCAGCTTCCAAAGAATCTTCTTCCAAGGTACCTGCTAAGCCACATATTCCTGTTGGGAAATGCAGACCTTTAGATCAAAAGTATGATATATTGAAACACTTGGCCCAAGTACCAGCCACGTTATCAATTTTGGATGCTTTGAATCTGTCAAAAGATCTTCGGGAATCACTCATCAAAGCTTTGTCAAGTCCTCGGGAGTTTGAAGCTGAAATTGCTGCAGCTGAAGTCTATCACATAGAGAATAATCCTGCAGAATGCCATGCAGTGATATCTTTTACTGATAAAGATGAAGATGTTGTTGTGCATGGGCACATAAAACCTTTGTACTTATTTGGCAAAGTCAATGGTGTAGATATCCTAAGAGCTTTCATTGACAATGGTTCAGGAGTCAACCTCATGCCCATTCGTACACTTCGTCAATTGGGCCTCACGGAATCTGATTTATCTCCTTCTACCATGATGTTACAAGGATATGATAAAAATGAACAAGAACCACTGGGCGATGTTACACTAAGAACTTAGTTTGGAGATCTTGTATCCAATTCGGATTTCATGATTGTTGATCAAGACTCAGATTTCAACGTCTTGCTTAGAAGACCCTGGCTACATCAGCATACATCTATTCCTTCATCATACCTTCAATGTATCAAATACTGTTTCAATGGTCAAGTTGGAACATTGTATGGTGTTAAGGCCCCGTTCAAGACATGTGAGTCTCAATACATTTAGGCGGAATTTTATCACATGAAGGGAAGAGAAAAATCTTCAATGAAGGAAATTAACAAAGTTAATGCTCCATATGGTTTGGAGAAGATTCCAATAAATCCATTTACACATGTGAGTACAGATTATGTGTTACCTATCAGTCAAATTGATAAAATAGGCCCAAATCAAAATACTCTTATGGAAAGATCCATAATGTCAATTACGGCAATCGAGCCAGACAACATGGGAGAAATTGGTAACCTACCAAACAGTGATGAAAGCCTAATTGGTGACGTTATAATTTAATCTGCTGAAGTCCAACAAGTCTATACTTCGCCAATCAGGACAGAAGAAGTTATAGCAACATCAGAGGTGAATAATGATGTCGATTCTCAATCCATCATCTCCTCTTTATTTCCCAAATAAGACCCTTTATTATCAATAGGGTTGGAAATGGAAGCTTCTTATTCAAAATGTGAAAATTTTGACATCTCTTTTGATCATGGGAATTTCGTTTTGTCATCTACTTTGCAAGTAGAAATAGAAGAAATAGCACGTAATGAAGAGGAAGAGGAAGATCTTAGAGATGCTCCTCCAGCATTTGAGGAAGGTATCTCTACCACTGTGGATGAACTCAGAGAAATAAATCTGGGTACAGAGAAAGATCCACGCCCCACTTTAATTAGTGCGGCCATGACCCTTGAAGATAAAGTGATGTATATTTCTTTTATAAAGAAAAATAAAGATATTTTTTCTTGGAATTATACAGAAATTCATGGGCTTGATCCTGATGTTTCTACTCATCATTTGGGTTTACAAAAAGAACATCGAGGATTTAAGCAAGCCGCGAGAAGGACACACCCAACCTATGCTTCCAAAATTGAAGCTGAAGTGGATAAGATGATCAAAGGTAACTTCGTCAGAGAAGTTCAGTATCCCAAGTGGTTGCCTAATATATTCCCTGTAAAGAAGAAGAACAGACAAATTAGGGTTTTCATCGATTTTATATATCTTAATAGGTATTGTCCTGAAGATGATTTCCTAGTTCCGATTACAGAACTCTTAATTGATGCGACAGCTGGCTATGAAGTACTTTCCTTCATGGATGGATATTCCGGATATAATCAGATCTGAATGGCCCCAGAAGATGAGGAATATATAGCCTTCAGAGCCCCTCAAGGTGTGTTTGTTTACCGGGTGATGCCCTTTGGTTTAAAGAATGCAGGTGCAACATATCAACGCGCCATGCATCGTATCTTCAAACCTTTCTTAGGGAAGTTTTTTGAATTCTATGTAGACAATTTGGTGGTTAAATCCAAACAACGTTCTAATCACTTGGCTGACTTGGATTTCATATTCCACAAGCTTCTAAAACATAATTTGAAGATGAACCCCTTCAAATGTGCTTTTGGGGTAACCTCAGGAAAATTACACGGCTTTGTTGTACGCCATCGTGGTATTGAAGTCGATCCTGAAAAGACCAAATCAATCCATGGTATGTAACCTCCTCAGAATTTGAAAGAATTAAGAGGACTTCAAGGACACTTAGCATATATTCGGCGTTTCATCGCCAATTTGGCAGGCAAAAGATTACCCTTTACCAAATTATTGAAGAAAGGAGTCACTTACCAATGGACTGAAGAATGTCAAGAAGCATTTGATGTTATCAAGAAATAACTCTTGAGTCCACCAGTACTCATGCCACCTGTTGAAGGTAGACCACTTATCTTCTATGTGACAGCTCTAGAGCGATCATTGGGTTCCTTTCTCTCTCAAAAGAATGATGCTGGGAATGAAAATAGCCTCTACTATCTTAGTAGAACTATGCTTGAAGAAGAAACCCTGTATTCAAGTATTGAGAAGTGCTGCCTGGCATTAATATTTCCAGTTCAGAAACTGAGACACTACCCGGAACATCACGAGGTCCAATTGGTGTCACGCAATAATCTGCACAAATTCATCCTTAGTCGTCCAATGCTTACAGGATGTCTAGAAAGGTGGGCAGTTATTTTTCAGTAGTTCGACATTCCATATGTATCTCAAAAGGCATTTAAGGGCCAAGCTCTGGCTGATTTCCTGGCTGAACATCCTTCAGGGGAAGACACGTCTTCAGATATTGATCTCCCTGATGAGGAAGTTTTCTCTATTCAAGAGAGTCCTCGAACATGGAAAATGTATTTTGATGGTGCTTCCAGAAGTCCAACAGGGAAGAAAATGGAAAATACTAAATTCCAAAAAGTTGGTTTAGGAATTGTACTCATTTCTCCAGATAAGGCATTGTTTCCTTATTCCTTTTTATTATGGGAAGGTGGTAACAATAATGAAGCCGAATACCAAGCTCTTATCACAGGCTTGGAGTTAGCGCTTCAAGCACATGTGAATCACTTAAAGGTGAATGGTGATTCAGACCTGGTAATCAAACAAGTCAATGGGTATTATGCCATTAGAAAATAAGAATTAATCCCTTTGTATGATTACGTCAGAGACTTAATGACGGAATTCCCTTCAGAACTGACATTTTCTTATATCCCAAGATCACAAAATGCTCAAGCTGATGCACTGGCTAATATAGCCACAACTCTAGGAGATCCAAATCGGGACGAGACAACCATCAGTATTGCCCACCGTCATGAATGTTCACCTTATGTTCAAGCCAGAACAGAAGAAATTAATGAAATTAGTCCCATTTATGAACCATATGGTCATACTACAGGATGGATGTCACCTATCAGGGAATACCATCAAAATGGAACACTTCCACCTGATAGAGCCGAGAAAGAACATATCTGGCGACGTGTGGTAAATTTTACTCTTTATGATGGCCCAAACCACCTAGAGAAAATTCTCTACAAACGTGGTTTTGATGGAGTTCTCTTCAGATGTATTGATGGTGAAGAGAAACTGGCTTTCATAAAAGAAGTGCATTCATGAGTCTGTGGTGCCCACCAGTCTGGACATAGACTGTCTGATCAAATTCGAAGGCTTGGATACTTTTGGCCTTCAATGATACAAGATTGTGTTGATTTCACAAAGATGTGTCATTCATGTCAAGTACATGCCAACTTAATTCATCAACCTCCAGAGTTGCTTCATACGGCTAAATACTCATGGCCATTTTCCACATGGGGAATGGATGTGGTGGGACCTTACCCTTCAGCTACGGCCAAGCAGTTTAAGTACATTCTTACTGCTACTGATTTCTTTTCCAAATAGGCAGAGGCAATACCTCTCAATGAAGTCAGTTCTAAATGCATTGTTAGCTTCATCAAGTCTAACATCATTACTAGATTTGGTGTCCCTCATACCATATTGACGGACAATGGCACCAACTTCTGTTCTTTTGAGGTGAAGAAATTATATCAAGAATACAACATTAAATCCAACCATTCATCTCGGTATCATGCCGCAGCCAATGGCCAAATAGAAGCCTTTAACAAGACTCCTTCAAATATACTGCAAAAGATGGTGGATAAAGATAAGAGGTCATGGCCTGATAAACTCTTTCATGCTTTATGGGCTTATCAGACTACCACCCGCAATGCAACGCGGTCAACTCCATATTCGTTGGTATATGGAACAGAAGCAGTCTTGCCAATTGAAGTTCAATTGCCCGCACTCAGAGTAGAAATTTGTGATTAGTTATCTACATATGAGAAATCCCAAAAGCGATTGAATGAATTGGAACGGTTAGATGAGAAAATATTGTGCACTTTGCACCACTTGGAAATCTATCAGAATCGAATTGCACGAGCTTTTAACAAAAAAGTTTGTCTTCATTCATTCATTCAGGGAGAATTGGTATTGGTTCTCAGAACACCAATGATACCAGGAAAGAAGCCTCCCAAGCTTGAACCAAAATGGGAAGGACATTATTCAATAAATAAGGTCTACTCCAATAGAGCTTATTCATTAATCTCAATGGATGGAGAACACATCACGACTCCAACCAATGCCATATTTATGAATAAATATTTTGTATAAACACAAAATATGGTCCCCAGAACCAAGAATCTTACAATTGGTTCATACAGCAATGGTCTAGTATGACCTTAAACTGCAACTTCGTCCAACATGACGTTAAACAGTAGGAAGGTCCCTTACGTCCGGAAAGACGTTAAACTACATAAGCAGTAATGGTCCAGTATGACCTTAAACTACAAATGCGTCCAACATGACATTAAACTATAGGAAAGTCCCTTATGTCCGGAAAGACTTTAAACTACATAAGCAACAATGGTTCAGTATGACCTTAAACTGCAACATCGTCCAACATGACGTTAAACTGTAGGAAAGTCAATTACATCCGGAAAGACGTTAAACTACATAAGCAGCAATGGTCCAGTATGACCTTAAACTGCAACTTCGTCCAACATGACGTTAAACTGTTGGAAAGTCCCTTACGTCCGGAAAGACGTTAAACTACATAAGCAGCAATGGTCCAGTATGACCTTAAACTGCAACTTCGTCCAACATGACGTTAAACTGTAGGAAAGTCCCTTACGTCCGGAAAGGCGTAAAACTACATAAGAAACAATGGTCCAGTATGACCTCAAACTGAAACTTCTTCCAACATGACGTTAAACTGTAGGAAAGTCCCTTACGTCAGGAAAGACATTAAACTACATAAGCAGCAATGGTCTAGTGTGACCTTAAACTACAACTTCGTCCAACATTATGTTAAACTGTAGGAAATACCCTTACGTCCGGAAAGACGTTAAACTACATAAGCACTTAAAAGTCCAGTATTACTTTAAACTGCATCATCCACGGTCTATGCATATGACCTTAAACTATTTTCACTTTCGTTCAACATGACGTTAAACTATAGAAAAGATGTCCCTGCAACATGACACTAAACTGTGCAGCACCAGTTCGTCCTTGCTATATGACATTAAACTATACAGCAGTGGTCCAGTATGACCTTAAACTGCAAATTCGTCCCACACGACGTTAAACTGTGAAAAAGATCCCTAAACCGTCCAGCATGACCTTAAACTGCATCATCCCTAGTCCATGCATATGACCATAAACTATTTGCAAGTCCCTTATGTCCAGCAAGACGTTACACTGTGACGTCCTAACTACATGACGCTAAACTGTATAAAAGTCCCTTATGTCCGGAAAGATGTTAAACTATATAATCATCAATGGTCCAGCATGACATTAAACTGCACCATCCACGGTCCATGCATATGACCTTAAACTATTTGCATTTTCATCCAACATGACATTAAACTGTGAAAAAAATCCCCAATGCATCCAACATGACAGAAATGGTGTGTTATTTTGTCCTTATTGCATGACATTAAACTGCACAGTCCCCCATTCGTCCAATATGACATTAAACTGTATTGTCCCCATCGTCCTAACTACATGACGCTAAACTATACAGAAAGTCCTTGATATGTCCTACATAACATTAAAATGTTATTTTGTCCCTGCTACATGACACTAAACTGTGCAACACAAATAGTCCTAACTGCAAGACTTTAAACTGCATAGTCCCTTTTTTATGTCCTACATTACATTAAACTGTTATTTTGTCCCTGCTACATGACACTAAACTATGCAGCACCAATAGTCCTAACTGCAAGACTTTAAACTGCATAGTCCCTTTTTTTATGTCCTACATGACATTAAACTATGCATCGTTAAGGTTGTTGTTACCTCTTGTTTCTCACACCGAAAATGAATCACGTGATCTTAGAGAAACCATCAACCATAACACTCTCTTTGGGCCGCTAACTATGTGTAAGTCCCAACAACATTTTTATTAGATCACTGTCCCCAAGAACAACTTGATCATTAATTCATTCTTTATTTGAACTAGACGGACTTTGATCCTTTCCCTCCAGGATGGGTTTGTAGGCAACCTCCCAGGGTTCAAGCCCAAAAAACAATCTCTTCACATTGGTTCACCACCATCTCATATGATGTTGATTCGTGAAACCGCCCCTGGAATAAATATCTTTACATTGATTCACATTCGTCCTTGTTATATGACGTTAAACTATACAACACTTTTGTCTGGTACGACAATAAACTACAATATACTTTGATTTCCTCATTTGAGATAGAACTATTATTGACATTGATTTTTTCAATCATGTTTCATTTCAAAAGACTACGTGCATACATGGTAATTCCTAAACTTATTATCTTAGGTTAAACCATCATTGCACTAAAGTATCCTTTCACCCTTCACATGTACGAACCAAATTTGTACAAAGGGTAGTTCTAGAACTACGTGGACTTAATTCCCATCCTTATGGGATACGTAGGAACATTCGAGTATCCCTCGAATCCAGTCCCAAGTCTTTTGGGCCTAACCCCAAATTTCACTTTCATTCCCTTAGCTTAAAAGTCCTCATGAAAACACACACTGTGTATTCATTATTATGGTCCGAATTCTATGACCCTAAACTAAGATCTCTTATACTTTCGTCCTGCATGACGTTAAACTGCATTTCAAGAACTACGTATGGCTTGATTCTCATTCTTATGAGATACGCAGTGAAGTCCAAAATTTCAATTCAGGACCCAGCCACAACATGATTATGGTTATCATTGGCCTATGTATCTCTATATACATTAGACAATACCCATCTTTATGTGTTATAATCCTAACCATAAATATTTTCAGATCTTCATAAAAATTTTCATGACATCTAGTCACAAAAATGTCAAACTTATGGGAATTCTTTTTCCTGACTATGCAGCATGTGCCCATAGGTTGCCTTGCATAAACAGCCCACATAACAGACTTGTCAGCTAAAAGATGCTATTTATTTGACCATGAAACCAATTCCCTTAGGTGGCCCTGCATATTTCAACCCCCTAACAGGTTTGTTAAATAATGGTAACTTCATTCTTGGGAAGAATGCCTCTTTTGTCCTTATTTGTCTTAAACGATAGTATGTAGGGATCCGAAAAAAATAGCCATCCTTAACATATTTTTCCCATATCCTTTTTCATTAACTGAATGTATTCAAGTCTATGGTTTATTCTTCTTCCCTACGTTTGGGTCAGACCTTCGTAGGGGTGATATTCATCTAGTTCTTCGATAATCTTGTCTGGAAATATCTTCTCCATATTCAAGTACCTATTTCCAGACAACAAACTCTATAATTTAGAAAATTTGAATCTCCATAAACATTCACTGGCTTTTAGCACTAGGAAAGTAAATTTCTGAGAGTTCTTTTGTCTGACTATGCAGCACGTTCCCATAGGTGGCCTTTCATAAACAGTCCACATAACAGACTTGGCAGCCGAAAGATGCTATTTATTTAACCATGTAGCCAATGCCCTTAGGTGGCCCTACATATTTCAACCCCCTAACGGGTTTTGTTAAATAATAGTAACTTCATTCTTGGAAACTACTTCTTCGAATGCCTTTTAGCTCTTTGTCATATCATTCCTCAGATTCAAATATTCTTAAGCCATAGTTCACATATTTTCTCTCATACTTGAGTATGGTAATATGTTTTTAGATAAATTGTCAAGGAATTGAATCAATTTTAATCCATTTTGGTCAAAGCTATTTCGACCTTAAACATTATCCCCTTTATGTCCGTCATGCATGACTTTAAACTGCCCACAAAAGAAAAAGGAACTCTGAATAAAAGTCAAGTTCCAGCTCACTAAATATACATTTTTTGTATGATTTAGGTAATATTGAGCAATTAAAAGATTCAAAGTTTGTAGGATTATTTTTTTGTAATAATCGTAGTAAAAATCAAACTATGCTTACTAGGCCCATGGGCTTAAGTAAATTTGAAGCAGGAAATGAAAGAATGCAGGTAAAAATGATTAAAGACTAAAGTGTTTTTCATTGATGCACAAGAGTTAGAAGGACATCCACAGACTTGAGTCTCTTCTCTCTTTTTTTTTCAAGAATTACAAGAGAATTAAAACATAACACTTCATTTGATTTACGGCATCCCAAACTTCATCAGAAACCACCTGGAATTCATTCATTCAAAATGATACAATAAGAGATGTAGTGATACTAGCTCTTCTTAGAACAATTGTAAAAGTATGTTCTTGAGTGCGGTTTGAGAAAAATTTACTGCTGATCAAACAGTGAATCTGTTTCTGTCCAAGAGACTTGGAAGATAGATACATGGATTTGAGAATGGAGCATTGGATGTAAAGAGCCATTTGGAGAGAGTAATCTTTTCAGATATTGGTCTAATACCATGTTTGCCTTCTCTCCACCAACCGGCAGTGGAAAACATTTCAGCCCATGGGTTTTCCATTTTCATATCTGCAAAGAAATGGAATGGAAGGAGAACTTGAAAGTTCACACCATTGTTATTGTTCTTAATGCACAACATAACCGAAATAGAGGAGTAGCAGTGCAGCTGCATCTCAGGTGTATAATTGTCTGCATTTGGAACATTGACTCCTTGCAGATGACCATGACCACACAGAGGCAGAGAGATGCTCTGTGGAAAATTAGGGTGATATTTCTTCAAGTACTTAGCCAAATCTGGGAGAGTTCTGTTGCAGATATCATATTAATCATGGCCAATAATGTTCATCATGTCATCAATCTGCTTGCTAGCCAGTTCATCACCCGTTCCAATTCCCTTGGGAACCACTGAATCTGCACAAAAGTTGAGTAAACGAACTCAAAAATAGGATTATTTTTCATAAAATTTGTGAAAGATTTCTAAAAAATGGCTAAGGCATTAAGGCACGCAAGTCTAAAAAATGGCGCGCAAGTATTCGTGTGTCGTGCTAATTTTTGACACGCAAGTATAAACCACGCAAGTACAAATACCTTTACAGTAGCGTGACATCACGGAAAACACTAGAAAACAGAGAAACCTGTGCGGTTAAGGTAACCTGCACGGCGAGAGCTCGAAGGTATGAAGTCCGTAAATCCGGATGCTTATACAGAAGTGAGGCCCTCTATTTATAGATGCGGTCGAATCTTTGTGCATCCTACCCAGTGCGATCAAGGCCTGCGCGATGCGCACTTGCGCGCCGCCCTCTGTGCCCTGAAGACTTGTGTGCCGCCCTCTGTGCCCTGAAGACTTGCGTGCCCCCTTTTCCTTTGGATGGATTCAATTTCCTCAGAGTCAAATCCTCATTTCTCTCCGGATCCAACTCTGAGGGGGGACTTTTGTTGACGCTCCTTTCTTCACAGAATCTAAAGATCGAAAAAGGGGAATATCTGAGCTCAATGTGATTCAACCTTTGAAGAAAACATCAAAAATCGACAAAGGCATGAACAAAGGATCAAAAGCAACTGCACGGCGCTAGTAATATCACTGTCGCGCAAGTCCACTAGCACGACGCCCTTATGGTCGCGCAAGTGACTTGCGCGACCTAAGTGATAACTGCCCGGTAACCGCCCATGGCCTTCTTTTGCCTATAAATAGACCATGTGGGCCCCCCATTCGAGATGATTTTTTTTCCAGAAACTCGGATTGAAGCACCCGACGCCCAAGTCTCTTCTCAAAGCTTCTAGAACACTTCTAAGCTAATTTCTTACCTAGAACAGAAGATCTAAAGAGAGGGAGGAAGGCCTAAGTGTTGAAACTCATCAACACTTGCACTCCTGAGTGGCCAGCCCTTAATGGAAGTGACCACACTTGCGCGCCTCCTCATTCCTTCAATAGAATTTGCACGCCCCTTTTCTGGAAGACCTCAAGAGGATTCTAAAGGGTTTAATAAAGAGTCGCTCAATTATTTTAATGCTGGTTGAAAATCGCGCAAGTACCCCACATGCCGCGCAGGTATACCTGCGTGACCAATACTTGCGCGCCACCCCAATACCTGTGCGCCTTCCAAGACTTGCGCGCCCCATCCTTTTTGGGCGCCTTTTCTGCCCATTTCACCCCTCTTAAGCCATTTCACCTTTTCTATTCAAGATTCAGTCATCAAAATACTCTTCAAATCCATTTATGGCATGATTTCTTTATTTGACTTCCTTATCGAAAAGGAATCCAGTGGAATATCTCTCAAAACCTAGTTATTTACACATCTTTATGTCACCAAAGATTGAGAGTTCATTCATTCAACCTCATCCTTTATGATGAGCGAATCCTTAACCTGGGTCTCCTTTTCAGGAATAATCTCCAGTTATAAGTCCTTTAATCTGGGCATCTTCCTCAGGAGTAAGTCCCAAATTCTTAAAGTTCCCAAATATGGGCATCCTCCTCAGGAGTAAGCCCCAATCATAATCCTTTAATATGGGCATCCTTCAATGGAGTAAGCCCCAAGTCCTCTAATTTTGGGCATCCTTCTTAGGAGTAAGCCCCAATCTCAAATATGGGCATCCTTCTTAGGAGTAAGCCCCAATCTCAAATATGGGAATCCTTCTTAGGAGTAAGCCCCATCTCAAATATGGTCATCCTCCTCAGGAGTAAGCCCCAAAACTTAATTCCTTAACTTTGGCATCATCCTCAGGAGTAAGCCCCAATCATAATCCTTTAATATGGGCATCCTTCTTAGGAGTAATCCCCAATCTCAAATATGGGCATCTTTCTTAGGAGTAAGCCCCAATCTCAAATATGGGCATCCTTCTTAGGAGTAATCCCCAAACCTTAATCCCTAACCTGGGTCTCCTTTTCAGGAATAAGTCCCAGTCATAATTATGGGAATCCTTTTCAGGAGTAAGCCCCAAGTCCATTAATTTCTCTTTAACCAGTCCTAATTTTCATTTGATCTGGGATTCCTTCTCAGGAGTAAAACCCAGTTATCAATCCTCTCCTAAATTTGGTTTCCTTTTCAGGAATAAGTCCCAAGATAGAGTATTAAAATCTCCATAAAGCTCATATACCTTTATGGACACTATTCCTAGATTTTCTCCCTAAAAGTAAATCCTAAACCTTCATCTATCTGGGCAGTCACATATAAATAAGCCCCAAACCATTTCTTATGATTGCATCTTTCATGGCACAATTGACTAATTTTTACCAATACCTCTTGTTTCTCACACCGAGCATGGCTCACGTGAGCTTAGAGTGTAAAAGTAATTATGACATCCTTCTTTGAGCCATCAATCATAAACGTCATACTATATTACTCGAACTACGTGGGTTCTGATTCTTTTTCCAAAACAAAGGATACGTAGGTAGACCATTTATGGGTTCGATCCCAACTCTGAAATAATCTATGTCCTTCTGAATGACGATAAACTTCAAGTGCCCCAATGAGTGTCTTTAAAACCAGCCTGGTCATCATAATGACCAAGAGACTTTTATATAAATGTTTTGAAGGATACCATTGACCAAGAATCTCTTAATAGATACAGATGATTCTCTATTGATGAAGAACCTCGAATACATATAAAAGATTCTCTAAATTTCTTACATATTTAATCATTGATTGTTAAAACTAAAGGAAGGCTCATTTTATACTTGGTAATGTAATAAGGATTCATGAACATAACTTAAATCTATAAAGAGAGTCTTGGAGTAGAAAATAATTCCCCTAAAAAAGGTGTGATGAGTCCGACCTCCCATCCTCTCAACCAATTCAAATTCCTAAACCTCATCAGTCCTCAAGCTAATGAGCGCATACCTTTGGAATGTAGGTCCAAATGGATGTGGAATCATTGGATGTTTCCGGTTCTATGAAAAAACCCGCTAGAAACTGATCGGAACGTTTGAATCTCCCGTCCAGGAGGTCATCCCCGAATTCTATGTGGAACAGATGGCTTGAGGATCCTTACTCGGTGTATGGGCTGTAATGGCTTGAGGTATAATACCTGATGTATGAGACATGTTATGCAAGCTTTGGTGGCTCTCAAAAACTACCTGGTTACTTTTTGTTGTGAGGATGGGGTGGTGCTTAGCCCAGGTGTCTGTGGGCAAGCCATTGTGGTGCACAAGGTAATGATTGTGGAGCCTAGCCCAGGTGTATTCGGGCAAGACTTTGGAGAGAGAATCATAGAACGTATGTCATTGTGGCAAATCGGAAAACCAGTGGGGAATTAGTTGTGGGGTACCCTTGATATTCTTTTCTATAGGATATATTCTTGAATTCATTACTTGGTGAGAGTATCCATGTTGTGGTTGGGAACACAGTATAAATATTTAGGTGACAAGTTAGTTTCACTTGTTGTTCACTGTGATTTTGCCTGCTTTATTTACCTTTGCACGAGAGGAATTGGGGAGGATCCTACTGAGTATACTGTTATACTCACACTATGTATATATAAACTGCTTTTTAAGTCACTTGGAACAGGTTGGAGATCAAGCTGGTTACTACTAGCTTGAGGTTGGAGGAGCTATTCGGGCTTGTGGTCGCCGCCATTTTACTTTCTTTTGGGTACTTGTTGTTTCCATATCAGTTGTAGTAATTTTGAATGGAATTTCATATAGGTACTTGGGTTTCTCTTATATTTCAGTTCTGATATGGAGTTGGTTGGTTTCTATTTTATCTATCAGTTCAACATGTGTTCTCTTAGAGGGAAATGCCTCTCATTCGTGTGTTTTCTATACCCTCGGTGCTAGTCGGCAACTCGGGTCCTACTAGAGGTGGGACTCGGGGGGTCATTATCTCCCTTCTCACATTGCCAGGCCAGGAGGGGTACACTTTGTGGAGAGGGGGTTGTGACATATAATCACATCAAAACAATTTTCGCCAAAAATAAAAAGTTCATGTGAAAATGAAAATTGTAAATGAAAAAAAATTATAGGAATAACTAATTTAATAAATTGAGTATTAATTTTCATTGAATCTATAAAAATTTCATTTTTTATGAAAATAAATTTATTTTGCAAAAACAAAATACAATGGGATTAATATAAGAAAAATAAATCACTATTTATGATTTACGGGGATAATATTATAACATATCCCAAAATAATCATTTATAAATTATGAATTTAATATAAAATGTTGATTTAATAAAATTACTAGGATCATTAAGGTTTATATCCATTTATATATTTTGATATAAATAAATATATTAACATTAAAAAAATTCATAACCATCATCAAAAATTTTATATTTTTCCAAAAAATTATGATTCATATATTTAAATTATTCATTCTTTCAAACATCATTCACTTCTTTGATGGTGAATCCCTATAGTGGGAACATATACATCATTATAGTTCTATATGATCCTTAACACCATTAATAAACATTTTAACACATGGGATGAGCACCAAAATTATAGAAAGGGATGGAAAAAAGATTTACTTTTTTTTTAGATTTGAATTCAATAAATACCAAAGATAATATTCCATTAATTTAATTATTAATGACGTCAAATTAATCATTTAATTACTAATCTAATAAAATTTAACACCAAAACATTTTATAAAATATTGTGTATGTAATATTTATATTAAAAATCACAATAATGATGGTTTCTTGTAATGCTAGAGTATTAATGAAATTATTTAACATAGAAATAGGCTTTCCACCGATAGAATGAGAATAAAATTTTTATTAAATTAATTTTCAATTAGAAACTTGATAAAATAAAAATACATACATTTAAAAATAATCATGCACATAAAACTCATATAGTTACTATGGGTCATAATATACATATCTCTCTTAAATTAACTCTTATGAATGCAGTGACCAAAATAGTTAATTCCAATAAATATTTACTAGAGGAAAAAATAATTACCCAATGAATTAGAGAGTTATAAAGAGATCAACCATTATAGTAATTAATATAAAAATGATTATTACACATATATAATCCATAAACCTTTGATTTCTTTTATAAATTCACTTCGATAAATATATTTATCATTAGTGTATAACAAAAGAATCAAGGACATAATAACAATTATAAAATGTTCATTTTATAATGAATACCCTTAGAATGAAATATTATCAGATGTGTCTTGTATGTTTATTCATTGAAAACCATCTAAACATGTTGTAATATAAAATTAATGAGTAATGGTATTGATGAATATATAATACATACATTTTTTAAATGTAAAATAAATATTATTTTCAAAAAATAGATAAATGATCATATATTAATCATTTGGAAAATGTCCAAAATCACTGTTTTCAATACATTAATTGAAAATAAAAACATGTAGTAAAAATATTATAGAAATATTTTTTACACAAAACAATTACACTAATAATATAATTAGCCACGATTTTGGAGAAGAATTTATGAAAAATAATTTACTTTATTGGATTTTAATATTAATTAAATATAGATAACCTTTAGTCTAACTCCCCACATACAATCAATAAAATAAATTATATAAATTTTTATTATTAATATCTTTATTTAGAAAAAAATATTTATTGAAGTATTTTTATCTCTTTTACTTAATTAATTGTCATGCCTTATGTAGTGATAAAATCGAACAGAATTTTTTTAATATTTTTTAATTACATACAATTTGTTATCCCAAACCACCATTAGTAGGATAAAATCAATCAAAAGTTATCAATTTTCAATAATCTTCAAAATTTTAGTCATTACACAATTATGATTTTTTTAAATTAAATATAGAATTTGAACAACTCAATAATGGATGATGTGAATAGTTTTTTTCATCTCTTAATAGAGGTGGTAATCTAAATCTACACAAAGGAAAAGTTAGCATTTTTACAATAGATAAAAACATATGAAAAAGTTTATATATTATATTTGTATAATCATAATTATTTGATAAATATTATATATAAAATTTTATCAATCCTAATAATAATCCATTTGAATTGGTGATTTAAAAAAATGCATCTCTCTTTTAAGGTGTATGTCCACATGTTAGTATGAATTTTTCTCATTTCACATAAATTAGAAAATTTAATGGAAAATGATTGCATTATAGAGACGATAAAATTTATTTTTACAATTAATAATAATTTTATTAAACAAAAATGGTTATTATAGGTTTTATGGTTTCGTAAGAAGAACAAGAAATAAAAAAAACATTTATGTTTTATATCCATACTTTTTAAAACCTCTATTGGCATAAAATTCAATCCTTATATGTTGTTATTTTAGTGAGACTAGAACCTATACAAAGTGTCAAGACCCGTCCCCCGGGGACCGTGCATTGACTACCCCAAGCCCACCTTCTATAGGCCAGGGGTTGGAGACTAGTACTAAAGGTGTATTTCCCTAAATCGGGGATGGAATTTCTTTTATAACCTGTAAACGCACACAATAGAGCACACAGCTGGATACAAAAAACTAAGTAAACGGTATAAAAAAAGAGTGCTAAAAGGTTAAAGGGGCCAGAAATAGAAGCCCAACTATAAAGTACCAGGAATTGATGATACATGTTCAATAAGAGAAAATAAAAATAATTGACACGTCCTTATCTGGGATTACTACCTGATGGGTAGTTACAGATAGCCTCCTTAGCACTTCACATCCGTTAGTCTCCTCTATGTACCGACTAGTCGTAAGGTCCACCTTTGGGTACCATCCTATCTTGGTACACTTAGCCTTAGTCGGCATTGTTCTTTATCTACATGTAACACAACAAGTTGTGGTCATAGCCCTTGCAGGGTTGAGTTTAACGATACTCAGTGTGGACTTCGTGTCCATCAAGGTCACAAAAATCCACAACTATTAACCACAAAGTAAGGCATCAACAGATATCCTTATATTGGTATATTCCCATACAAATACCTATGTTGTTAAGTAATCTGTCTCAATCATGGGGAAAACAAAAAAGTACTATCTCAGCTCAACTGGGATTTTATTCTGGGGGTAGTATAATGTAACATCCCCAACACATTATCAAATCCTCGCCTGCTAGATAACTCATCCTCTATCGAGTACAGTGGGCTTTCCGCGACACCAAGAATTCTTTACACTAACCATAGACTGCTGAGTTACTCCTCTTCTCGAGTATAGTAGGTCCTTTACATCACACAGAGGCACTCCCCACCATGGGTATGTCACCACACCTAGAAACTCCCCCTGCTAGCCCGCTGAGGTGCTCCTCCTGTCGAGTACATTGGATCTACTATGTCACCAAGCACGCTCCTCTAGAATGGGTCTACTGCCAAACCATGGCTCTCCCAACTGTGCTAGTAGAGTCACTCCGAGTAAAATGATCATTTGCCATCAGGTCTCAGCCAGCTACTAGGTCTTCGCACTCCACACGCTCATCACTGGAAGGATCTTCTCCATGAGATACTATTAAATACACCAACTATCACTAAGTCCCACAAAAAAAGTATCTCAAAGGTCTGCCACATCCTAGGCGTCTCAACGCAATAGACGACACGTCAATCAGATGCTTGGACTGTGATTTGTTAGCTTCTTAGTCTCACGGATCTGGTTGGATTCATGCACTATCCAACCTGACCATATCTAAACAATAACCCAAAATCTAGTGGGGTATACTCAAAGGGACCACCATGCTACAAGATTACTCGGGCCACTGATGGTTCCTTAAACAGTCGTTCGGTTCCAATGATATGACCAAAAGAATGTAAAGGGTCGTAGTGGGCCTAGGTCTGGTCCGACGCGGTCGGACTGAACAAGTTCGTGTCGACCCGACCGGACCCGTGGAGTCTGACCCGGCCCCATGGGCAGGCCATCCCATATGGTTTGGCCTAACCCGCTAGGTGCACCCCAGCAGGCCACGAGGGGTCACAATGGGTCGCAGGTGCACAAACCAGTCATGATGGTGCATACCGTCCAAGGGACGGTGCGAGGGGCCAGTGTGGATGTGGAGTGACAAGGGTGCGTGTAAGGTCAGGGGCTCGGGAGGCCGGTGTGCCAGCGTGGCCGGGGCGGACCTGGAATCCAATGGTCCAGGGTGGTGCAGCTAGGGTGTAGGATGGCTGGGGTGCGGCGCGGCTCGTGGTAGTTCGGACGGGGGCGGCACGGGGCCTGCAGGTGAGCGTGGTTGGGGATACCAGTTAGGGTGGCATGGCCGAGAGCTAGTTCGGCCAAGAGGCCGGGTTGGCCGTGGTGGGGAGCGGGCACGGTTGGGGCGGTGCAGGAGGCTGGCATGGCCAATAATCGGTTCGGCTGAGAGGCAGGGATGGCAGGGGCCAGTTTTGCTAGTGGACACTGCTCCCAAGACGGATGAGCACGACCCAGGGTAGCGTGGCCGGAAGGGCGGGGATTGCCGAGGTGGTCGGTCAGGGCGCCTTGGGGGTGGTGTACCGGGGCGCCGCGAGGGGGTCTGCCGGGGCGGCGCGGGTCATAGAGGGTGCATGTGGCATGGTTGTTTCGATCGTCACCTTCGTCGCCATTGTTTCCTTCCTCCAATTCAAAGAACACGGCAATAGAGAACAACAGAGGGGTCGGGCCATGTCTGTTTGGGCCACACCATCCGCATTTTGGGTGGCAGCATTTGGCTCACTAGAACGAAGAACAACAATCACCCCCGTAAAGAATAATCCCAATACACGCAAATGGAAAACATATGAGGATCATGTTTTTAGAATTTTATCTGTGTTCATTGTTTTGAAAGGAATGAATCATGGGAATATAAAATCAATCCCAAAAATCCCATACCTTGTCTGTAGTTCGTCGACTGAGTCACGGGGAAGAAGGCGGAATTGTCATCGTTCATCGCGTCTGCCATACACCTCTAATCTTGAGCTCGTGTATCAGTTCATTGATGAAGATGAGGAGTAATGGTCAGTCATCAAAGATGTCCCACATCTGTTGCCTCCGCAAGGTGTTTCCAAGGAAGAAGTCAAAGACGCTCCTCATCAGTGTTTTTCATGGAGGATGTTCTTCGTTATTCATTGTAGAAACATTCTCCCAAGACTTCCTCCTCTCCCCATATTCCACCAAATATTAATGGTGTGTCAAAAAAATATATTAAACCATCTATTATTTTGTTGGAATGAATTCAAAAAGCCTAATTAATTATGGTGGGTGACGTAATGAATTATGGGAGGTGGTGGAACCATTAATGGAGGGGAGGTCAAGAAGTTCTCCCTAATTAATGAGGGGAGTAGAAAGTTTCTATCAATTAAATGGAGGGTATAGTTAGGGGTGGTCCCCACCACCATAACCTCTCGTGTGAGGTTAGGTTCGGGTGGGCTCCTCTACCATAACCTCTCATAGGAGGTTTAGTTCGAGTGGTTCTCACACTTCATCTCCCACATGGGTGGTAACAACAAAATAAAATAAAATATGTGCCTATTTTATTTTATTATTTACACGTAAAACCCAAAAAATAACTTCCATCCTCGACCAACTATCATCAAGGAGAAAGTCTTCTTAAGGGAATACATGCACTATGAGTTCAACGGCGTCCTCAAATTTCAATTATGACCACTGGTTCAAAAGTTCTAAAAAACACTTGAAACATCACTGAATGTAACTAAACAATACTTCAGAAATGGATTCCGGGCACACCAGGCATCATAATCACGTGCCGTCAATTTTCACAAACTTTTAAAATTAAAATTTAATATAAAAAATTACATGTATAATCTGGGTCTTTACATTCTCTCCACCTCAGGGCCTTACGTCCCTGTAAGCTACAAATCAAACTAAGCGAACATGTGAGGGTGCTGAGCATGCATCAAAGACTCCCACTCCTATGTGTTCACTTAGATATTTTTGTGCTTCCAACGAACGCACACCACAAATATGGGTGATCCATGAAGGAACCAATCCTATAGATCTTCAATATCTACTATAATCTCCGTAAAGGTCATCCCATCGTCGATGTCCATCTCTCCATGGTCAATAATTTGATAAGGGTTGTGCATGAATCTCCTCAGCTGGGATACATTGAAGATGTCTTTAACCCCATGAAACTGAGGTGGAAGAGATAAGTGTTATGCCACCTTGTCAACACTACTAAAGACCAGAAGAGGTCTAATGAATCTCGATGATAAGTTTCCGCCTCAGGGAAATCTCCATAGAAATCGTCGGGGTGAGATCCATAGAAAGTTGTGGTCGCCATATTCTAACTCAAATGGTCTTAGCCTCCTATAAACATACGTATGATGCCTACTCTTTGTATTCTTCATATACTTTAGGATGACCTACATATTCTATTTGGTAGCCCGTGCCATCTCAGGTCCCAACAGTGCTGACTCCCCTAGGGTAGTCCAACACAATGGTGATCTACAAGGTCGCTCGTATAACGTCTCAAAAGGTGACATCCCAATGGTTGAGTGATAACTATTTTTGTATGAAAACTCCACCAAAGGAATGTGATCCTCCCAGATGCAACCTATGTCAAGGAAACAAGCACCCATCATGTCCTCGAGGGTCTCAATAGTCCACTCAGTATGACCATCCGTCTGAGGATGGAAGGCGGTCCTCAAACAAAGCTACCCCCTAAAAAGCTCCGGCAACCCCTTCCATATCCGGGATGAAAAACGTGAGAATCGATATGAGAAAGTCGAAAAAATTACTCCATGTAACCACACAATATTCTGCACATAGAGGCATTCCAAGCTCTCTACTAAACCCTACTCTTTGATCGGTTGGAAGTGGGCCTACTTGGTGAGTTGATCGACGATCACCCAGATAGTTCCAAGACCCATGGATGTATGTGGATGTATTATTACAAAGTCCTAAGATATTTCATCCCACATACATTTTCAGACCTCAAATGGATGAATGAAGCCTACTGGTACATGGTGATCTTCCTTCACATACTAATAAGATAGGCACTGAGAGCCAAACTCTGCAACTGCCTTCTTCATTCCTGTTCACCAGTGCTGTCATTGGAAATCCTTTTACATCTTCGCCACTCTTGGATATACCGCTAGATAAGATGAATGTAAATCCCTCAACACATCCACCTGAAGTGACACAGGTACCATAGTACATCCTTTGAATAGGAAGAAGTTCTCCCCTCCATCAAAAAATCCATCAGGTGCATGCCCATTGGATATATGAACACATCATGTGTCATAGTCAGTGTCACTATGTTGGGCCTTATTGACTCGTTGTAGAAGTGGTGGAGTGACAATAAGAGACTGAAGGAAGGCTGATTCATCTCTATCCATAAAGGATATATGTAATTCAGCCAGCTACTTCATCGTCTTGCTTACCAGCTGTATACCAGACATCCTTTTTAGTGCATCATCAATAACATTCCCCTTCCCAGGAGTATAAACTATCTTTAGGTTATAGTTCTATAGGAACTCAAACCAATGTCGCTATCTAAATTTCATCTCCTTCTAAGAAAAGATATTTTTGGGACTCTTTTGATCAGAGCACACTGTAAAATGTTCTCCCATCAGATAGTGTCACCACATCTTCAAGGTTAAGACCACTACTACTTACTCCATAACATGGGTAGCACTGTTCTGCTCATGTTGTATCAACATTCAATATCCATATGCGATCACGGCTCACTTATGCATCAGGACACATCCGATTCTGGTCCCAGATGCGTCACAGTAGATTATGTACCCTATTCCTTCCTCTAGAATCATCAAGATGGGGGCACTAGTCAGCCTCTGCCTTAGCTCTTGAAATATCTACTGGAATTTCTCCGAATATGCAAAGGGTTTCTCCTTCTTCATCCGGGCTAATAGTTGTGTAGCAACTCTAAAGATATTCGACACAAACCTCCAGTAGTATCCTACCTAATACAAAAAACAGTGTAACTATGTCACACTCCTAGTTGGCTCCCATGTAAGTACTTCCTCAATCAATTTGGATCCACTAAAAATCTAACCACTAACATGACATGTCTATGAAATTGAACCGCTCAGATCCAAAACTAGAAATTTGAGAGATTACCATAAAGATGGTGCACATGGAGTGTGTATAGTACAACCTGCAAATGGTAGGCATGCTTCTTCTTAGTAGTCGAGTGCATCAGAATGTTGACAATGAAGACTACAACAAAGTGATCCAGGTATGGCTGGACAATCATGTTCATGACTCCAATGAACACTACTGGAGAATTGGTTATGCCGAATGGCATATAAAATAACTCATTGTGGCCATACCGACATCTTAATGTCGTCTTCTAGACATCCTTATCTCAAACACTAAGCTCGTGATAGTATGATATGTGGTCTATTTTTGAGAACCAATATACTCCCTTCAACTGATCAAAGAGGTCATCAATCCTGATAAGTGGATACTTGTTTTTCCTGGTCACCTGGTTTAGGCGATGGCAGCCGACAGAAAGCCTCAAGCACCCATCCACCTTCATGGTGAATAGAATTAGGGCATCCCAAAGTGAAACACTAGGCTTGATGAGTCCCTTCCCCTGCAATACCTATAGCTTTAACTGCATCTCGCGAAGCTCTGTGGAAGCCATCTGATATGCTGTTGTAGATATCAGTGCCATCATGGGGTACAAGTCAATGTAAAATCCCACCAATCTGTGAGGAGTTAGACATATGACATCATAATGGAAAACATCCGCATACTAGTCTACCACTACAAGATATCTCGGACTCTCCACATCAACTACTCTCAGGGTAAGGCTAGCCAACTAATTAGTGGTCGTCTACACTCTCCTCCGAGTAAGTCCATCTTGTCCTGAAAAGGCTCAATTCTCATGGGTGAAGGTAAACCTAGTACCCTCTTTGTGGACACACCACCCATTTCACCTAATAATATCAATCTGAGATTGGACTATAGATAACTATTTCATACCAATGATGTCGTCACAAGGCTTTGACCCCGCTACTATGAGATTCCAGCAGAAGCTATTTCCTCGTAGAGTAGGTTCACACTACCAGCACCAATTTTTAATAGTTGAATATAATCCTGTAGAAGTCAATAACCGTAATGATTGAGCCAAAATATCTATTATAATATCCATTCTCTGAACTGGGGTAGTGAAAATACAAGTGTGATGGGCACCTATGTCTATAAGTGTTGCAGCTGTGGTGGAGTTGACACATATCATATCTCGAATTATCTCTAGATCTCCATGATTGTATGCCTCAACATCCTAGAGCTGAGATCTACCCAATTCACCTACTTGTTGTAGTCCGGGTGGACCTCTTGGTGGTGGTGGTTGTAACACCTCGAATCGAGGTCCACCACCAGCTGCACAAGCAGCTCCTATGCCACGTCTACCTACTCCGTTTGGACATCCTCGATCAAATATATGTCTCTGCCTGGGAAGTCAATTGACCATCGACTGACCATCTGAATGGAAGGTCAAGAAGTCAAGATCCATGTGACCCTACACACCACATGCATAACATTTCCCAATTCTGGAATTTATGTCTCCGCTTCGGGTGCCCCACACAAATGATCTTGAGTCATGAAGCCGTCCACCTATATGTCCGGTCCTATTGGACCTTGGCAATATATGTCTGCTTCCAGCTGCAGAAGACTCTGCTATGTGTCGACTGGTGGTGGATATCGCTACTGGAGAGTGCTCAGCAAAGAAACTCTCCACTAGTAGTGATATCTATAACACCACCTCCGGTTTTGGGATGTTGAGTGTGATCACAGTAGCCCTCATATCTCACCCAAGTCCCTACTTGATGGTCTGGTCCCTGATGAATATGTCCAGCACCATATTGGTGTTGTATCATGAGAGGTCTATGAAAATCACTGAGTACTGATCTAAAATCATTATGACCTACTATAGATGAAGTACCTCTTGTATGTGCACTGCTTGAAAACTCATTGGGACAAAATATGCCCAAAACAGGCTCTTGAATCATGCCTAGAGAAGCGTCACCTCGTCATTGGCCTAGATCATCATGCTCCACCATCTTCTTACTAATTCCTATAGAAGGATAGAAGTATGAATCACCATAAGGTCAGTTGGTGTCCCTACCAGTCGGAAGACTCTCTCCACAGCCTCCATCCAATCCTTAGCCTCATGTGGGTCCGTCTCTCCCATAATCCTGGTGGCCTCTGGTGCTCGAACTCATTCAATGCACTCAAGCAGTGTGCACTATCTGTTGATGGGGCTGGTGGAATTAGTTTCCCAATGGGGATTGGTACCGCTGGTGCCTCCGCTAGAATAGGGCCCTACACCGAGGCCTTATCGTTCAGTGGTCTATCAGTGTGTACAACTCTCAGACCTCTAGTTGGATGTCTGTGTGTTGAGGAATCCTGAAAAGAAAATAGCGTGCTACAGTTTAAATTTATACTTGGTGAGCTGACCTAGTTGAACTGATGTAAGGAAAACTTTTGAAAACACACACTCAATCATTGTTTTCATGCACTGAGTCGGAAATAAGTAACCAGGGTCCTGGTTTATGGATACGTCGGCTACAACACAAACCCCGGACTCCTTGAACTAAAAAAGACACTCACTACTCTATACACTATAGCTTCATAGAAAAGAATGAACAGAGTCATAAGTTCTATGGTAGAACTGAAAATACTGATACAAATTTGTCACGACTCGTCCCCTCAGGCCCGTTACGTGACAACCCCAAGCCTGACATCCATATTCCATGGGCTAGAGACTACCACCAAAGTTGTAATTCCCTAAAAATGGGATGTCATTGATTTTATAATTTGTAAATGCACAGAACAATGAACACAGATGGATACAAAACACTAAGTAAACTATATAAAAAAAGAGTTCTTAAAATTACAAGGGTCCAGAAATAAAATCCCAACTGTAAAGTACAATAAACGTGAAGTAAAAGTACAATTGAAGAAATGAAAAACATCTGTTGAATCATCATATGGGATTCCTAACTAAAGGATAGGTACTGATAGCCTCCTCAGTTCTCCATGTCTGTCAGTCTTTTCCGTGTACCGACTCGTCGTGAGGTCCACCTCAAGGTATTGTCCAGTCCTGGTACTCTCAGCCTCAGTCCGTGCTATCCATCATCAACATCCATCACAATAAGGTTTGATCATATCCAGTGTAGGGTTGACTATAATGACATTCAGTAGGGACCCCGAGACCCTCAAGGTATCACAAGTCCTCCATGGAATAACCACAACATCAGAAATCAAAAGATAAACCTACTTAGGTATATTCCCATACATATACCTATGTTATTAAGTAATCTTTACCAATCATGAAGAAAACAGAAAAGTACTGACTCACCTAAACTCAGATTTTATTCTAGGGGTAGTATGAAGTAACATCCCTCACACATTATCGAAACCTCGACTACTGGAGATCTCATCCTCTATCAAGTATAGTGGTCCTGCCATGACACCATGCTGACATCTCACTAACCTTGGACTGCCCATGTACTTCTTCTATTGAGTATCGTGGCGCTGCTGTGTCACACAGAGGTGATCCCAACAACGGGTGTGCCACCACACCTAGGAGTTACACCTCGTAGCCTAATGAGGTACTCATCCTGTTGAGTATCGTGGGTCTTTCGTTTCACCAAGCGCGCTCCTCCACAATGTATCTGCAGCCATGCCCAGGATCTCTCCACTGGGCTAGTATAGTCACTTTGAGCCAAATGGTCTGCAGTCGTTTGGTATTAGGTTTCTTCTAAGTCTCCTCACTCTACTAGATCGTCACTAGAAGGATCCGCTCCACAAGCTACCGGTCGATACACCATCTATATCAAAGTAGCACGAATAAGTATCTCAACGGTCAGCCATGTCATATGGGTCTCAACTCAACAGACAACGCGTCAATCAGATGCACGGTCTATGATTTAGTAGCTTTTTAGTCCAGGAGGACCGGTTGGATTGGTGTAGGATCCAACCTAACCATATCTCAACTATACCCCAAACTAAAGTGGGTTATACCCAAAGGGACCATCATGCCCCAATATTATCAGGGTTACTGACGATTCTTTAAACGGACATCCTGTGCCAATGATATGGCCAAAAAAGGAAAAGAGTCGTACTGGGCTCGGGTCGGGTCCGACCCGATCCGACCGACCCGGACCGACCATGTTCGGTTTGACCTGGCCAGACCTATTGGGTCTGGACCAACACGTTATGCAGGCCATCCAGTTAGGTTCGGCCCAAACCAAAAAGCCTAGCACAATAGTCCGTGAGCGTTCGCGGAGGGCCGCGTGGACGCGGACCAGTCGTAAGGGTGAAGACCGTCTGCGGGCGGCACGAGGGTGGCTTGGCCTGGTGGGCAACATGAGGGTGGCTCGACCTGGAGGTCACCGCGATTGGAAAGTTTGATCCGGGCTCCTCAAGGGCACGAGATTGGCTGGTGGCTCGAGAGGTCAGCGTGCAGGCGAGGTTGGGTGTCTTGGGAAGCCAGCGTGCGGGAGAAGCAGGGAGGCTTAGCCGGCCAGCATGTCGGTGCATCCAGGGAAGATTGAGAATCTGGCAGGTCGGGGAGGAGCGGTCGAGGCGCGGCGCATCCGAAGCCAGTTCGCCGGCTGGCGGGTGCGACAAGGGAATCTTGGCAGACCGGTGTAGCCAGGAGTGGGTTCGGCTGGGAGTCCGAGTGGCTTGGGCATGCAAGATGGCGTGGATGCGAAGCTAGTGAGGTCGGATTGGCTGAGAGCCAGTTCGGCCGGGAGGTCGAGGTGGTCAGGGCCAGTTCAGCAGGTAGATAATGACACAAGGGCGGCTCGGCCCGGCCAGGGGAGGCTCGGCCGGAAGGGTGGAGACAAGTGGGGTGGTTTTCTTGAGTCGTCACGAGGGGGCATGGCCGGTGCGGCCGGAGGCGGCGTGGAACAAAGAGCGGGTGGCACGGGTCGTGGAGGCCACGAGCTGTGCGACCGTTCCCTTTGTCGCCTTCGTCGTCATTTTTTCCATCTTCTGTATCAAGTAACTCTGCAAAATAGAAGTACGGAGGGGTCATGCCATGTTGTTTTGGTCCACACTTTCCGCTTTTCGGGGGGGTATCATTTGGCTCACAAGAAAGAAGAACAAAAAACCATCCCACAATGAATAATCTCAAAACCATCAAAAGGAAAACATATGTGGGTTGACGATGATGAGGAGGGAAGGTCATTCATTGAAGATGTCCCATGTCGGTTGCCTCTTCAAGGTGCATCCAAGGAAGAAGTCGATGATGTTCCTCGCTGGAGTTCTTCGTGGAGGTAGATCTTCATTCTTCATTGGA
The DNA here is from genome assembly GCA_963277665.1 of Viscum album. NCBI lineage: Eukaryota > Viridiplantae > Streptophyta > Magnoliopsida > Santalales > Viscaceae > Viscum > Viscum album. Next base: position 1,613,253,136 of record OY728137.1, on the reverse strand, counting down.
GAAACTTTTTCCAAAGTGCACAACCTCTCTCCAAATTCCACCAAATCTGAATGGTGTGCCAAAATAATTGATTAAACCATCTATTATTTTTTGGAAAGTATTCAAAAATCCAAATTAATTAAGGTTGGTGGCGCAATAAATTATTGGAGGTGGTGGAACCATTAAGGGAGGGGAGGTCAAGGGGATCTCCCTAATTAATGAGGGGAGTTCAGAGTTTCTGTAAATTAAATCTGGGGTTTAGTCTCGATTCGTCCCCACCACCATAATCTCTCATTGGATGTTAGGATTGGGTGGGACCCACCACCATATCCTTTCATGGGAGGTTAAGGTCGGAGGGTCTCCACACTTCAACTCCCACATGGGCGGTTACAATAAAATAAAATAAAAAATGCACTTATTTTATTTTATTATTTCCATATAAAAACCAAAAACTAACATCCACTCTCGACCAACTTCTGTCAAGATGAAAGTCCTATGAACCGTATACTGGCGCTACGTGTTCAATAGTGTCCCCAGATATCAATTCTGAGCCCCATTTCAATATTTATAAAAACCCACTCGAACATTCACTGAATGTACCCAAAAAAACATAAGAAATTGATTCCAGGCACACTGGGCCTTGGAATCACACACCGTCAAGTTTAACAGACTCGTAAAATTCCCATTTAATAAAAAAATTACATGGAAATTCTAGGTATTTACATGAAGTGGGGATAATTTTTCGAAATGATCTTGGTAAGATATGTCATATATATTCTAAAATTTTATTTGGAATAAGTAAGTAGAAGAGGATATCATTAATATATTAAGGGAGTGTCTCTCCCATAGTTTTTATAGTCTTATAAATATTATAAATGACATAAAATTTTGTAACTCTCACAAAATCTATAAAATTTTGAATTGAAGGTAAGAATTAACAAAATATTGTCATAAAATAAAAATTAATATAATATTAAATAACCTTATAATATTGTTTTGACATTAATAATCTTGTATTACCCTCTTTAAAGGGAAAATATTTTACCTTGGTTTATATTAATTATCACCAAAATTGAACTTGAAATCAATAATGAAATATGAAATAGTAATTATAAATATCATAGAAATTTTAAAGTCTCTCAATTTAGATTTAACTCATAATTATATTAATAGAATAACACAAAACCTAATGAAATTTGTTTTAAAAAAATACAATTTTAGGGAAAAATATTATTATATAAAACAATGTTTATTTTTGATTATAATGAAATTAATAGTATGAAATTTATTAAATTTATACAAATTTTACATTTAAACCAAACCATAATATATTAGAAAATTTCATAGACTATAAAATTGTTTTTTATAATAGTCACTATAAATCACTATATACACATAAATAAGTAATTTGATAAAATAACTCAAAATATAACTGTAATATATTTTTGATATTATTATGTAAAATATATATTTCAGACTATGGATATTAAAATTTCATATCATTCAATATAATATAATGAAAAATCATTTTATAAAAATTACAATTTCTCTTTTTCTATTTCAAAAAATCATATCAATTTTTTAATAAAAGGAAATATCCAAAATGTAATAAATATTATTAATAATTCATTAATAATATTTATTATTTACAGTGACTAGGATTCTAAAATTTTAATACCAATAAAAGGATAAGGTCCATTTAAAAATTAGATAACACCAAATCATTTAAAAATAATGTCATTCCAACTACCCAATGACCCAATTTCTAGGTCATTAATATGTCTATAGACACATATCCGCCCATGAAATCAATTCAAATAAATAAATAAAAATAAATTTAAATGAAAAATGAGAAAAAAATAACATGAATTATGTATAGGCCCATAATCAATCAAATGAGATTACTTAGTGAAAGAAGATTCATATGATAATCTTTAATAAGATATCATAATTGTTTTGAAGAAATATCATAATTGTTTTAATTGAATGTTTAATTTAGACCAATAGATAATGAAAAATTAAATGGTTATATTAACAACAATAGTAAAATTCTATGACAACCATTTATTGGGAAAAATGGTGACTATATTATATTAAACCCCAATCAACACTCTTGATGAGAGACAATCATTGATCTACCCATTTTTTATGCCACACAATATTCTAAAACCCTATAATTCTTTATTTTACTTAATCATTATTTTCATATCAAACATGGTTTTAACAATAATATATAAAATTTTATTGAATGAAAAATCTACACTAAATAATGATGATTTTTTTCTAACAAAAACTCAAATTTATGTGTAATTGTATTTACACCATAACCAATGATCAATGAAATGTGAATAAAATCATTGAATCAAACCACATAATCATAAATTGAAGTAATAATCTATATTATATATTTTGAATGTATTTTATAATCAATCATTAAATATTTATGTTAATCCTTATAATAAGATATATCTAGACAATTTTTCTATGTGATTGCCTTGACCATCTTTACTAGAGAAATTATATCTGATCAGTGTAGGGTAGGATTTAAAGTGTAAAATTATGTACCTATTCTATTTGAGTTTAGATGAATCAGTCAACTAATTGAGTCAATACATCCACTCTATCCCTTTGAAAATGATATTAATAAATCCCCAATGATGATAATGTGATTTTTTTAAGAAATATCAAACTAGATTAGTCCCTCTTAATTAATGTGAAACCAAAATTTTAATGTAGAATTAAATATTATTAATTCTGATTTATTTCATTGATTACAATATTTGCATTGGTTTTTGGGTTTTTTCGGTGGCTTGGTGAGTAACAAGTATAATCCTATAGTATTCAACATTGAGAAAAATAGTGTTAATCTCGAAAAATATAGGTTTTAATTGATGTTTGGTTACAATTGTTTCAAGGAATAACTAGAGATTCATATCATTATAGGGCCTGTACAGTGACTTTTCTTTGGGAGTGTGATAGTATGAAATAAGGGAGGTGATAAATTATTATCAATCTAAATTAGTATGATTTTTAGTTAGTTTTCAGTACACTTTGGAGGACTAGGTTTTATAATGATCAAAACAATAAAGAGTAATTATTTTCGACTAGATTTGTTCTATCATCCATTATGATTCGGTCACGTTATGACCTACATGTGGCTACATTTTCAAAAAGTACAAATTTTAAACAGTTGTTTTTATGCGGGTTATCTATAGTTTTCTCATATCTATCATTAAATTGAACCTCAAAATATCTCATTATGATCCACCCTTATTATCATCATCCTCCCATTATTCGTAGATTTTTCTCCATTGAATCCTTATTTTAAGGAATTGTTAGTTTGTTCCATTTTATCGATTCTCCACCCCTTAACATTTTCCCACATAATTTTATAACTCTATAAGTCCCAAATATATTATTACATAAATTAATGGGTTCTAGTAGGTTCAAATCATATTTGGTTCAATGATAAGGGATCCATGATATTTTCTTCATTATCAAAAACGAAAATTTGTTAAGGGCCATAGGTTATGGATTAATCCTACCTGTATCGAGGAAGAATAATTTTCAAAATAAAATATATTTTAAAATATCAATTGGTTGGTTGTTTTAAATTGATTATTCTTATAAAATGTACATATATTGGTTACGCGGTAGTGTTTTTAAATTATTTTCAATGATTCATTATACTTGGAATAGAATTATCTAATATTGAGTATTATGACCCAGGATTCTCATACATTGATATTACATATTTTAAAATGTGTATTCATTATATTACCAAAAATCATGTATGTGGAATATAATAGTTTCCTGAATATGAAAATATGGAACTCTACATTCATAATTCTTCAATGATCTTCACTATTTATGGTAAAGATATTTCTAATTAATACTATTTTTTATGTTCCCTAAGTAAATAATTTATTCAATAACATGGGTATTACATTATAATTTATGTTTATATATTCTCTTTAATGATAAAAAATGGATACATATAACAATATCATGATCATAATGGTTTTAGAAAATGAAAATAATATATTTAAACCACGCCCATCCTATACAGATAATAATCATGAGTTGTGGAATAAATCATAGATATTCCTATTACATGAATAAATATGATAATAAATGTAAATTAACCATGATATATAAAATATTTATATGAAATATATTTTATAAATGAATTGAATTATTAAAAATATTAATTCAATTCTACAAACCATGAAACACATAACATGTTAAGCTTGGTATAGCCAACCATGAATATTCATCAGGATTGGGATAACAACCTGCATACATAGTTTTTTATTTGGATTAAAAACAATGTATAATTTATTTCAGGCTTGGTAAAACAACCTATTTACCCACTAAGATCCTAAAAAATTTACAATTTCGAAATTACTTTTATTTGAGATACATAGCTCCCAAAACAAAAAGTTTATCCCTCAAATTTATTCTACAACATCACCAAAAATTCATTAGATCATATCCACATGATATGATGTGGGTTTCAACATTTATTTTTATTATCATAACCTATAGAAAAAAGTTAGTTTCTATTTTAATTTGTTAACTTCTTCAAAGCATATCATAGGAAAAATTAAACTGGTTTCCTAATAATTTAATACTGATACAAAACATTAGTGGAATGTGTTTTATAAAAAAATTTATTACAAACATAAACTATTCCGAGAAAGTATATAAATGCTATCCATAGAACACATACCAAGAAAATAATAATTTACATTAAAATATGTCATTATAGAAGGGGTATTATTATTATATATCAGATGGATTATTTATATGATGTAGAATAACATTTTTGTTATCATATTTGGAATCATAAAACATTTTATAAATCATTTTTATTCAATATAAACATACAAATTATAAAAAAAATTAAAATAATTGAAGAAATTTATTTTTGATGATATCCATTCCTCATTAAATAATTATATATACATAATGAAATATTTTTATTTTTTTTAGAAAACATGGTTTTTGAAGAATAATGGGTTTATAAACGAAATTATTTTTTTCCTTAAAACATAATTTATGATATATTGAGTCCATAATGAGAGGAATGTGATTTAAATACATTGATTCTACCTGAATAACCATTATCTAAATAATTTAATGTGTTTATGTAGAGATGAAAGATAATGTTATATCATTCAAAATATATACACGAATAATCCCATTATCTACAGAGTTTGTAACATAAAATATTTACCATCTTAGTACCATAGAAAATTACAAACTGTGAAGTAATATCATTAAATGAAACATAAAATAACACTATGATAAAAAAATTCATAATATTAAATTAATAATGGGATGTATATACACCTCATACAATATGATAAGTGTTTAACATTACATATGTCTCAAATAAAGATAATTCTGAAAAAAATCCCTTTAAATCTATCAATGTTTTTAATCAGAATACCAAATAAATATTATTATACAATTAAACAGAAAATATAATTAATTGAATTTGATTCATGATTGAATGTATAATTGGGTGTATTATATACACTACTCAAAATAAATGAATTTTGAATTTTTATATGTCTCATAGAGATAAATTGTAGATAAGAAAGCCGTTACAGACCGGGTATCATTTGAACTATAATAAACATGAATGTTTTGAATTCAGATTAATATGTAATTGAAAATATTTTCATAATGATTAATCTTTAAATTAATTCTTGGAGACTATATACACCACTTACATTAAACATATTGTTAATATGGAATTTTTATCACTGAAAATAAAAGATAGAGGTAAATCCCCAACCATATGCATAGACATATATCATAATAAAGAAAAACTCGTATTTTATAAATAAGATATTATTATAAAGATATAAATGAAATTTATTGGTATTTATCATATCATATATAATTTATTTATCGCATTTTATTACCAATTTATTAATAATTTCACTTTATTGTCACTTTTCTATCAATTCCAAATTTTTCATTTCATATATGTTTTTATTTTTTTATTTTTGATCATCATAAATAGTTAAATTTTATGTGTAATCCATAATAATAATAAATAACTAAATAAAATATTTATTCATAGATTATTCTCTTATAAAAAATCATGAATGTTGACTAAGAAATTATGTTGATTATGATCCTAGAAATTATATGTCATATGTTTTCATGAGTAACATTTCCATTTTACAGTGATTATTATAAAAAATAGATATGTAATATATTATATCCCAATAATAATACTACTATCATAAATAAAATATTCTTAATTTTAATATAAATATACATATTATCCATGTGGTGTGTAGATTCAATGATAGTTGCATTGATTAATGAAAGTGGTAATCCACACATTAACAAAAGACACATTATACCTTCTATGAGTGGAATAGATAGAAATAAAATAAAATAATATCTATTAAAAATGATAATTTTTTGAGTAATATCATAATTATGTAATTTATATAACATAAATTTATACTTATTATATTCCATGTAAATATTTAATGAAAATGAATCACATCTCTCTGAAAGGAAGTTGTTAACCTTGCAACCGAAAGATATTATCATATCCCAAAAAAATTGAATATAAATATTTATATAGTATTTAATGAACAAAATGGTATAATTATTTTATAAATATCATAAAAATATTTTATAACTATCATAATACAAAACCATGAGAGGTGGTAATGAAAAAACAAATAGAATCAGTTAACAAAAAAGTATTCAACAATGAACACATATGATGATTTTATAACTCATTTTATGGAATTGGAGATGGTTTATGTCATTAAAATAACATTAAAAATTCAGTATATATATAAGACATTGATTATATTATATCATAATTTCAAATAATAATTTATCTAGGAGGAGCATGAAAGAAACAAAAATTCACATTGATGAATGTAACCAAATATTCAGGTATCGTCTTAAGGATTCAACCAAATCCCTTCCAATGTTTGATTTATTTCCAAAATAAAGATTCATAAATTAGATGATGGTTTTCAAAGGATATTAGGTTCCCTGTGGGATAAAAAAAATTTATTTATGGTTTAAAGATTGTGGGGGCCTTTTATAAGTGGGGGAAAAGAACCAACACAGAAACCACTTATTAATTTCTCATAGAAATACAAAATAATAAATCCATTTCCATGAAAAAATCGTCTAAATGACCCTATATTATATATATTGATGTAAAAGATAGATATATTTATATAAATTTTGATTTGGACATGTTTTTTTAATTTGTATCCTATATATTTTTAGTTTACCACCCCTATAAACTAATGTTTACCATAGACAGAGTGAATAATTTTTTGATGTTTAATCTATTCATTTGGTTAAATAATAAATTTAAAATTATTATGTAAGATAAATTAATCTTACATGAAATGTGGAATCGTGTTTCCTAAATTCAACTCATATAATTTGCACAATATAATATAAAATTAATATCATAAGCATGATGACAATACATGGGTTTAAAGAGAAAATATTCTAAATAATACATTTTTTATATAATGGTTCATTTTGAAGTTGATTCCATTGATTAAATTGGAAAAATTTATAAATTAAATAATAATACAAAAATTCCAAAGTATTATATAATTTATATTTATATCTAAACTGAAATAACCGGCAGATAGAAAATAAAATATTGAATTATTTACTATTCATAAAAATTGATAATTTTAAAAGAATATCAAAAAGTCACCCTAATTTAATTATTATATTGTTTTTTTATTTTTATTTAAATTATAATGAATAAGTTAACAAAATATATTTTTAGAAAAATACAGTTTTTAGAAAAAAACATGATTTATTCGTATCTGTTATCCAGAAAACACATAAGATGAAAGAAATATGATTGAATATATATGTATTATATATATTACATAAAATTCATTCATAAAACTTGTTTTATTCAATTTATATCAGGAAAATTGTACATGTGAAAATAGAAAATAGTCATTTTGAAAAATATTGAGTTTAATTTCAAATTGTTTTAATTTTCATTTCTAATTATATCATCAATATAGAATTTACATTACATACATATGATGAGCATATATTTAGTTAATTTTATTCATACTACCATATTAAAATTTATGTGTAGTAACAATCATAACAATAATTTCATAATATTCCATGTTTTTTAATCAATTTCTTACATGTAACATATGTCAAACTCATTCTTGTGTGTAACCATTTCTAAAATAGAACTTTCCTTTTATAGAATAGATTATTAATTTATATTAAACTGAAAGAAAAACGTTTCACTATGATTTTAATGTTCAATTATATAACCCTTAAAATGAATTTCACCTGAACAAATCTTCTCGACCTTCAAATGATTATCATTTGAAAATTCATTCATAGATCCCAAAATTATAGAAATAACCAATAAAACATCTTGAAAAGAGGAATATTTGGAAACATACATGGTACCTACATAAATAACAACTATGATTCCATGTAGGGGGAAATATAATGAAAATTAATATTTGGACAAGGTGGGAAACCAAAAATAATTTTAGATATTGTTATAGATCATTGATCAAATTAAATTGTATGACCGATAGACTGTTAGTGGACTCAAAATAAAAAATATACGATGATTTAAAATGCTATTGGTACAATAAAAAATGAATTTATTACAATTATAAAATTCAATATTATTTTCCTAGAGGTGATGAATTATTTTATAATATAAAAATAAAAAATATATAAATATATTTTATGATTAAATTTCAAAAGAAATGTTTTTTCTTGTGGTTTTATCAATTTATATTTAAACACTAATAATTAAAATTGAATATAAAAAATGATTTATTTAATGCCTAAAGAACTAAAATTAACTTTTAATGGAATATAGGATCCATAATAGAATTATATTTTCTTACATTGATATATAGTAATTATAAAAAAAATGGTTACACAAATAATGAATAAGTAATCATATTTTGATATAATAAATTATACTCTATAAAATCATCAAAAATTGATCTTAACCCATTCCATAAATACTAAACCTATACTCCTTACAATTTTATAAATTTATATATTAGGTATCGAAATTTTTACATTCCAATCATGTGAATTACCAAATATAATGATGTTTCACGTAATTTTTATATAACAGACAGTGCAATACCATCATCATGTACTGTCCCATCGTGTATTCTCTATGATGAGGTAATATAAGTCAAGGTGGCCTAACCTTCTTTATTCAAGGTGAATTAAAGATAATGAACCCTATTTCATGCTGTCAGTTGGTCCCAGATTATTGACTAACACCAAGGGTACATAATCTCAAATAAATTGAAGGAAAGGTCAAGTTTATAGAAGAAGATCAAGAGATAAGATGGTAAATCACAATAACACCAAGGAAAAAAGATAAAAGTAAGTCCTAAAATCCATTACCATATTAATGTTCAAAATAAAACAATAAAACGTTCATGAAAAATGTGATATAAAGTACAAAATGATAGAATAATAGTAATGAAAACTATCATAACACCTGTGCTGGTAAGGTCTGGAAGAGTCCTCAATGCCCTTATGGAATCCTAAATGTAGTTTTATAGAAGTAGTGTGAATGTACAAGTATACTCAATAGGGAAACCAATATCTCTCATACACATGTGGGAAGACAATATAATGACTTATGAGAAATAGGGGTAATGAAAACACCATGAAAGGAAAAGAAAATCCACTCAGCCTTACCATGGAATGCATCTTGAATAAATCATGATGTGTGAGATATAAGAAATATCACATCGATATTTGGGTACCCCCAACCACTTTAAAATTGGTTATTTAGAAAATCATATGCATCAGACCTCCCCCACAATTCCCACCCTAGTCCCACTACCACCCACAAAATCTACCATATGGGTCATCCCAACTGCACATTTATACCGCCCCTAAACACCAGGGACTCCACAACTACACATCCCACCCACAGACACCTAATAGTCACAACCACACATCCTACCCACAAACACCCGGGGCACAAAAACCATACTTCCAGCTAACAGACACCCAGGCCTCATTCTGATGACACATGAGAAACCAACCTTCCCACATACACCAAGGCCAACCAACCACCAAACACCTTCCCTGAAATGTCTTGGGATATAGTGATCCTTGGTCCATAATGGCCAACACAAATAGTTATTGGCTACCTCGGAGAGGGATAAAATGATCTAATAACTATCCACACATAAAAATGTTGTCAAAAACACCCCCATTAAATGGGATTGTTTGGCACAAAGTGCTCAACATGGGTGGGGTGAATACAAGAAAAAAATTAACTATATTTTAGACATATATCTAATCAAGAATTCATCCCATTATATGTGTCCTAAAACAAAAAATTCCCACTCATAACCACTCTTTTAGCTACCCCAACTAGAAAAAGTACCCAAGAATGATTAGAAGAGCACAAACAACTTATGGAAAACAATTACCCATTGTAACTGTTATCTCTATCATGTTCCAGTGATTCTATTTAAATAATACTTCACTACTAGAAATATTAATGGCATAATCACATGAAAAATCCAAAACTGAATGAAAATATCCAAGAAGAAGTTTAAGAATTCAATCTTGGTTATCTTGTAAATAACAACAAAAAAATGGGATCTCGTGAGATCCCTCAATGTACTAGAGATAAAACAAGACCCAATATACCAGGTTAAGAACAATAATCACTGGCTCCATGCATACCCAGATTGACATCCCACAACCTCTCAACCAGAGATTTTATTGCCCTATATACCACCACATAAACATCATATAGAACTACCATTAATATCACCAGAAGAGGGAAATTAAGTTTTAATATTTCTTCAACACAATTAATTAAGTTCTTTCATTCTGTTTTTTAACAAGGGTGATCACACAAGGGTTATAAACCATCATGAATCAATTTAATCAACCATGTTTTTGTGATATATCAGTTTCCATGTAACATTTATATAATCAAAAGATTATCTTGAAAACACTATTCATTAGTGTGTATGAAAAGACCACGAATAGGATGCTATTTAGTATACGTGAGCCCATAAAATTCACAACATCAAAATAAAGGTAAAATACCGCAAGGTCATCATCTCCCCCACACCTAAAATCATTAAATGTCAGTTTATTATCATCAGTAAATTTGGTTTGATCTACTTCTCGAAATACCTTATTCATACATAATCTGCATGGTGCATAGTTAATAGAGATGAAGGAAGAACCCATATATAGAAGATCAAGGATAAATGATTTTTCAGTGCACCATGAATTGGGGATGATGGGAATAGTCAGAATAGAAAACTATAAGGATGAGCGGGATGGGCTTCATCATGGGAGTATGACTTGTCTTGGGTGGAAGTCTCCAGGAGCATAAAGAGAAATGAAAAAAGAAGAAGGAAGAGATAATCTCATCATAAGAAGTGGACATATCATAAAATCATGGATAGAATTTCAAATTACATAAAATTCAGATTGTGGCTTGACCACATGGTTTGATAGTTCCAGATGTTAGAATTAATTTAACCTTAATAAATCCCTTCATAAATGGTGGAGATTGATCATCAGATAACTGTTAGTTGATATATTTCCTTTATATAGAGAAAAAACACGTTACATGGGATAAACTATAAAACACTACAGACTATAAATCATGGAAAAGGGTGTGACCCCAAAAAGGACACATGTTTTGGTAAGTCAGGGATCATCTGACTCTTAGTGGATTTTATTCATTTTAACAGGCCTTAAACTGGCCTGTAATCACATTAAATGAGGTATTAAAACCCTTTTACATTAAAAGAGTTGTTACTGGAGTGAATCTAGAAATTATTATAATATAATTAATTTATTCACCAATGGGTGATTCACCAACACCTTATAACCTACTTGGGGGCCACTAAAATCAATCACTACCACTGATAGTTGATCAGTGCTATCGATGTCGATCTAGGACACCAATGGCCAACTAATGCAACTGATGCCCATCTGTGCCACTGATTCACAACAGTTCGACTGATTTCGATCTGTGCCACCATTCGTTCAACCTCATATTTTGAATACTCCTAAATGATCCACTGTTGGTCCCCATGATACATCAAAGAAAATGATTTGGAAATGCAGTGGACTATGAGGGTCAGGTCCATTACATCTAATAACTCTTAAACTATTATTGCAATCCAGAATTCATGACTATACCCGATTGAAAGAGGGTGGTCTGATCTTCCTCCTCATAAGATACCCTTCAGCGATAAACCAACGTAGAGTTATTAAATAGCTTGAATAAACCCTCAACATCCAGGGAAATCTATCTCAGATATATTACTAGAACAAGTTAGGGTACACTAAGTATCCACTGTACCAAGAAACCACAAAACCACAAAAAAGGTCACACTACCCAGACACACAGATTCGAGAACTGCATTCTCTTAGTGAAAATTCAATCTGCTTTGGGTGGAACTAACTCTTCCACAAGGGTTAAATTTTATCTACATTTATGTGTATTGATTATGGATTAGGTTCTACCCTTGCCATATTCAGTAATATTTACACAAAAAATAGAGAATAGAGACACAAATTTTTATAGAGTAAGCTTGGTGAAATATTACATCATAACTAGGGAATATTGAAAACACCAGATCAAAACTAAAAATGGATCTGGGTACTATCCATGCATATGTGCCTCCCATTCCCATGTATTATCCTTGTGGAATCCATTTACCCACAACACATGAAGCAAGGGAATTGTCCATCCACAAATAACCTTCTCTATATTATCCTTGATACTTATCAGTTGCTCCACAAACGTCACATCAAACTCTATATCCAACTCCCACATTCAAGAATGTGAGAGTCATCATGTAGATAATAATGTATCTGATATATATGGATGATTTTGGGGATACTCTCCCAAGCGATGGAAATGCTTGTTGATATTCCATTTAACCATGTCCTTCCAACACCTCAAAGGATCTGATGAACCTGAGAAAAATAATACCCACCCCATTAAAACATATGTCTCCCACATTGTTGGGATTCCTTTAAGAACAAGAATTCCATACCCCCATGCTCCAAGGAGAAACTCTTATGATCAGAAAATTAATTCTTACGATACAAATCATCTTTCACCCTTTCACACACAAGCTAAATCTTCTTAGTCATTCTTTGTACCACCTCTCGGCCAACAACTTCTGCCTCCCAAACCTATGTCCATCACATGGTTGAAATGCATGGTCTTACATACATGGCTTTGAATGGAGCCATGGAATTTGTGGAGTGATAGATTTAATTTTAGAAAATATCCACCAGAGGAATTTTCCATACCTATGATCCTTTGACGTCCATAGCACATTCTCACAACATATCCTCTAATGTCTGGACGGTCTTCTCTGTGTGCCCCTTAGTATGATGGTGGAAAGCAGTGCTAATGAATTTATGGGTGAAAAAAGAACACTTTAACCCATTCTAGACTCATAAATTTTATAGTCTATCTCAATCCGAATGATGTATCATGGAACACCATGATATAAAACCATTTCAATAACATTCCTCTTTGCCAAGGAATCAACTATAGGTGAATACTTAACCTCTATTATGTGGGCTGATTACGTCAATCCATCCCCCACTACCCAGATGACATCACGACCTCCCTCATCCCATGGGTAGTCCTATGATTAATTCTATCAAGTCATCATCCCATATTCAATTGGGAACATTCACGGAAACCATAGACTGACTGGAACACAATGTTTAGCCTTCACATACTGACATTCGAGGAATTTTTCCACAAACACCATAACTGGATTCTTGTCTCTGGAAAAAGAATCTAACCTCTCAAGACCAAGTAAATATTCTGGACCCTTGGATGTACCAACAAGGATGATTTATAGATCTCATTGCGAACTCCCTTGTGCATCATCTGAGGGATAAACAGTTTCCTGTAGATAATAATCTGATTCTGACCATCCATTGACCATCCCTTCAGTGCATCACCCATGCTAACAAGATCATGCATCACATAAGACACTAATTATCCCAACTAAGACTCCTCCACCTAACGTTCAAAGAGATATTTCACTGTAATCTAAAATAGATGACCTATACCACCCTCCACTCTCAATTCCTAGATGTAAAGCAAACAACTCATCCATTTCCTTCGATGAATATGTAGTCTCTTGAACTGCTTCACTCTGTGAAATACTACCCAATGTATCACCCACGACATTCCCCCTTCCAAAATAGTATGAGATATCTATGTATTAGTACATAAAAAACATCATCCACCTTCACTCTAGTATGTTCAGGTCTTGAAAAGAGATTATGATCCAAAAGATTTTGTGATTCGTGAAGATTATAATGTGATCCCCGATGAGGTAATATCACCACAACATCAGTTAAAGAACCACCACTTTCTGATCTATTTAGTGGATTGAATGGTTACATTTGTGAGGATGTAACTACCTAGAACAATAAAAGATCACTCCCCACAGATGCATCAACACACACCCTGAGACTAGACTTGAAACACCACATTACACTTCTAACATCACCCCTTCCTCTCGCAACCACACCACTAGGGTCATGACTAGTATTCCTTTCAAATAAGTGAATGATTTCTGGAACATCTCACAATATATTAAAACCTTTTCTTTCATGGTCAAAGCTATATAAAGTGCAAAAATAGAAGATAAGTCAAGTAAAAACCATTAGTAGTAACCCTCCATTCATAGGAACTAACAAACCTCCGCCTTTTTCTTGGGTGGTACCCAAGAAAAAACATCTTCAACATTCGATGATTTCACTTCTATTCCCTGTGGGGACACCATGTATCCATAGATGTTCTCCTCTCGTACCTAGAACATATAAGTGGAAAACTTCTTGTAGTTCTTGTGGTAGTAGAGGACCTACAAATTTTCTCTTCAATGCACGACGTGATCCTCCATTATTCTTGAGTAGATCATGATTTTGATAATGAAAACGACCATGAATCGGTCTAGATAGTCATAAAAAATAGTGTTCATGATCCCCATGAACACAACAGGTGCGTTCGTAACACCGAACGACATGACCAAGAACTCAAAGTGCCCATATATTTACCATAAAGTATTATTCAAGATGTATCCCTCATTCACCATCAACTACTGAAATCCAGACAGTAGGTCTCTCATAAAGAATCAACCTGCTCCCTTCCACTAGTCAAAAAAATTTCAATCCACTAAATGGTGTAACAGTTCTTCAATGTCATCTGATTCAGTCTTCAATAGTCTATGAATAACCTAATACCACCATATTCCTTCATTGAGAATAAGACAGGAGCACCCTACGACGACCCACTTGGATAGTTAAAACCCCTCATCATTAGGATATCAACCGGAGCTTTCAAATTGTGCACCTCAAAAGGTGTCATCCAATAAGGAGCCATTTGTATCAGATGAGAATATGGTTGTCTGACAATCATGTACTCAACATCATGTCAGGGGTATACAGTCTCATCCACATCAAGAAGATTTCCAGATAGTCACTGTAAATAGACATAAAATCCATAATATATGAATATATTTACTCTTTTGATAGATCTGTTAAAAAGGAATGATGCAGATTCATACGCCAGTTTCACTCATGGAAACACCACTCACCAATGAAAGATACACATTGGCCACCATTGTATGAGAGAACGAACCTTATCTAGAAGTAGTTAATAATGGAATTCACAGAAAAAAACGGGTAAATGCTTATGATGAAATTGTATGGCTACATTTTTAGCAGATGAAGATCCCAAGTAGACTGATGCATCCCCAACATCATCGTACATCCACGAAATATGTCAAAAATGATGGTCAGAATTACAACTATTGTTCACACCAATTGTGGAATGGAAGTTATATCTACCTCTTGAACCAAGTCATTGGATAGACTTGGTTCAAAAAAATATTTTGAATCTCTTAAATAAAACAAGTCAGCTAAAACAGTACTAAATAGACAGATTGTACGTCGAATATCCTCTATCCCAACAAAAACTTCTTCCTTTACAACATGAAACTACCCACACCAAACTAAGCTTCCCCATAGTATTTGAAAGACTCCTAGACCACACCTTGATATAGGTCTTTGAGGAACACCCAATGGTTGACCTCCCCCTGCAGAGTCTGATCTCAGAGGTTGTTGTTGCTGCTTCATACGTCTGGAAAAAAACTGCTACTGCTAAGGTAGGTACTGAACCGTCCCACCCCTACTACAAAAAACTTAGATAGGGAAATGATTCCAAAGATGTATATGGCTACAATCGATAATGAACCTTGGTCCTAGGCCAGTGTATAAGGGGCGATGACCGGGAGATCAGAACTAGAACTGCTATGGCATACACCCTGCGGACTGAAACATGGAATTCCCTGATGTTGGAGGCATTCCACTAACAACCATCCTTTATGAACTCAAAATTTCCCCCCCCCTCATGGAACACCTCCATGCATGTGAATATGAACCTCTACATAATCCTTCTTCTGAAACTCCATGTACTTCAGTAGAGAGAAGGGAGTGATATCATACAGAAGAGAAGGTCAGAGTTCTATTTATAAGTGTCTTTCTCGTGTCACTCATCCGGAAGGAGGACCAATGAAAAAATAGATCCTTGAACATGATGATAAATTCCCTCACTGACATACTATATTGATGAAGTGATAGTAGCTTCAATATTTTCATGTACATCATCATGGAATAAACGAATTCTTCTTATAACTCATTCTCAAAGACAGTTCCTGAAACCTTAGTTTCCTCCATCTCCCCAAGGTAATGTGTCCACAACTGATGCACCTCTTTCGTAATCATTCTCATTGATAGGATATCCTAATACTCCCTCAAATTTTGGTTCAAGGTAAAGGTGATCACTATCTCCTCGATCCATCCCTATTTCTCCATCTGGGAAACATTTCCCTCGTACATCCCAAGGGACAAATTATGGAATTAACGCAGAGTCTTATTCCACATATAATCCT
Source organism: Viscum album (assembly GCA_963277665.1). Lineage (NCBI taxonomy): Eukaryota > Viridiplantae > Streptophyta > Magnoliopsida > Santalales > Viscaceae > Viscum > Viscum album. The sequence continues at coordinate 1,613,236,133 of OY728137.1, read as the reverse complement.
CTTACACTTGTTCAAACCTCCATTGATAGAACAAATTAACCAACTAGCACCCGACTGCCCATACTACTCATGGATGACGACCCGGTGCCATATCTGAAAAGAGAAACAAATAATTCATATGTCTAAGTACTATAAAAGATTTATTTTAGTTTGATAAACCTTTTATTTATTTTTAATTACAAAAACACCCAATAATAAAAGGAATATAAGTTATTATGAATAATTTTGATATTCCTAGGGTCTCTACCCTTGAATCTGAGTATCCTCACATGGATGATTAGTAGGACTGGTGTCCGTGCATTAGATCATGGGGGCCCATAAAATCATGTGTCCTTTCCGGTCTTCCCTGTCTTATTTCACGCACCATGATATCATAACATTATCTCCCTAACATCACATAAAATACTCACTATGAATTCCACTAAAACCCATATTATATCTTAATCATACCCTTTGATACCATTCAGTCACAACCCACCTTCTACATGTTATGGGGAAGGGCAGTCTGGTACCTTTCCCTTCCAAGATCATGTTGATGGAGAGATAATGACACTCAATTCATGCCTTCAATAGGTGCTGGATAGTCAAATTTGAACCATTAGTATATAATATAACAATAATGTTAGGAATTACCATTCTTATAGAACAATATTGGGGGATAAGATGGTAAATCCAAAAAACCCCAAGGAATAAAGATAAAAGTAATGCCAAAAAATCAATTCCCATATGCATGTTAAAAATAAACATATACAAATTAAAAGATAACAATGAATTATTGTTAAAATTGAAATAAAAACAAACATGAAATCTTTCTCGATTCCCAAGATAGTATGGTTGGGCATTGTCCACAATCTCCTCCTAGAATCCTAAAAGCTGTTTTATAAACATAGGGTTATTATACATGGATACTTAGTGGGGAAACCAAATTTTCTGGTGCAAAACATAAGACAAAATCATATTCCTAATGAGAAATAGAGGTCACATAAACATCTAACAAGGAAAAAACTATTTACCCAACCTCAAAATGTCGCACTTCCCAAATTACAAAATTTATGTATGATATAAGTAATAGAAAATCAATATTTGGGTACCCCGCACCACATTACCATTGTTTATTTAGATCATATTTTGCATCAAACCTCCCCCAAAATTCCCACTATAGCCCCACTAATTCCCCCAATATCAACCATTTGGGCCATCCCCACCACACATTTATCCCATCCATAAACGCCAAGGCCAGAAATACAACACATCCGGACCACATAAATATGGTATATCACAAACACACTTTCAACCCACAGACATATGGTTTAGAAGAAACATACTTTCTCACTATTGACTTATGGGCCTCATCCCGAATACACTAGGGAAACAATCCTTCCCACAAACACTTGACCCAACCCACCACAACACAACATGCCCCTAGAGTCATGGGATATAATGATCCTAAGGATATCGTATCCTACCTAAATTTCCATAGAGTACCTGGGATAAGGACCATAATGGTTCTAATTCCCATCCACATATAGGATTGTTTGGAAAAAACAACATCCCCATGAAATGGGGGTTTTTGGCATGATGTTCTCAACATGGGTGTGGTGCATACAAGAAATAGAAGAATTAAATTTTACATATATAGGTAATAAAGGAATCATCCCAACATAATGGTCCTAAAACAAACAACCATCCCACACCCAACCACTCTTGAAACTACCCCTACATGCACAAGAACACAATTTCCAAAACTAGAGAAAACCCTCTTTTGGGAAACAATTCCCCATTATACCCATTCTCTTTATCATTTTCATGTGATTCCATTTAAATATTCCTCTAATACCTGGATACTATCATGCCTAACCAAAACACAGATCAATAATTGAGAGAAAATATCCATGTTTGCATTTAAGCATTCAGTCTTAGTACCCTTGTAAATAACAACATCAAAATGGGACCTCGTGAGATACCTCGATGTACTGGAACCAAAACAAGCCCCAACATACTAGGTCCAGAACATTTATCTTTAGCTCAAAATGACCTCAGATTCACAACCCAACAACCTATCAACTAGAGATGTCTTCAACTCTATTCCACCCAAGAAACATCAAATAGAACAACCATGAATTTCATTATAATAGAGTAATGATGTTTTCACATTTATAAAACATCATTAATTATGTTCCTTATTTTCATTTTCTTACTGGGGAGATCACACAATGGTTATTATCCATAAGGAATCCATTTAATCAACCAGGATTACATGATTAATCAGTTTCCATATTACATCTATTCAATAACAAGATTATATAGAAAACACAGCTTCATTAGAGAATAAAAATGGACCACCAATAAACTTTCTTTTTAGTGGATATGATCTCATAGAGTTCACAACATAAAAATGATTTTAAAATACAACAACATCATTATCATCACAACACATTAATTCATGAAATGTCCATTTATTATATTAATTAATGTTGGTTTCATATATTCCCCCATGGAACATAATCAAACCCAAACCGCATTATTCATAATAAAGAGATACGAAGGAAGAACCCCTTATTGGATGGCCATGGATTGATGTTCCCTCCTTGAACCAAGAACTGTGGGTGGATCGACATGAAGGAAAAGCAAACACCATGGCTGATTCGGAAGGTCTCCATCCGAAGTGTATGACCCATCAAGGGAGTAAATCATCAGGAGAACCATGATAAACAAAATGGAAGAAGTAATAGTTAATCTCTTCTTAAGAAGTATCCAGAATAAATAACTAGATATACTATTTTGATTTATGAAAATCTTGAAATATGTCTTGACCACATAGCTAGATGGTTCCAAATGATGGAATTAATTGAAAATTAAGAATTCCATTAAAAATGGTGGAGATAGAGATTTGGATGGAAATGTGGTAATAGATTTCCTATAAACATACAAAAACACACAAAAGGGGCTTCACTGGAAAACAATGAACACATGAAAATGTGGTATGGGAGTGACACCAACCAAAGGACACACATTTGGTTATTTAATGGGTTTCCCAGCTCATAATGGATTTAAAACATCTTCTATAAGCCTTAATACATTTCTAAATATATTTACAAGAGGATTTAAATTACTTTTTCTTTTTAATAGTTAATATAGGAGTGAAACTAGAATGTCTGGGAAATGTATTAAATGAATCACCGATGGGTGAGTCACCAACACCTAGGTACAAATCGGTGTGGAACTGTTTCCCATAAGTTCTGTTATTTGTTCAACCTGAAATTTGTAAAACTCTTCAATGAGCCATTTTTATTCTGCACGATTCCTCAAACATCAGGAGTTGGAAAAGTAGCATACCAGAAAGGTTTGGGCCATTACATGTATTCTCATAAAACGTGCTACAGAATATAATTACTATTAAACCTAATTAAAAACATATATGACTCATTATTTTTTTATTAAAATTATATGTTATTTTTTATTAGACATAAATCTAGTAATAATGAAAAATAAAAAATGATAACTTAATCCAATTTGACCATAATTAATTATTCTATTCTAGGGTCTTGAATTCATTCCATTTTATATTATTAATATCAATTATATATTTATCCCAAAATAATTATATGAACATCAGGAACATATTAATGGTTATATTTCCATTAATTATAATTTTTTTTATGAATTTCACCTTTCTATTAAAATACTTCTCTTAGAGATCAACATCATTAAAAATATAATATAAATTAACTACTGAAAAAATTATAATAATAAATCCTTTTATATGTTATAATTAATATATCGTAAAAATTTATTTCAAATTCATAATGACGTAAATAATCCCACTAATATACAAACCATTTACTATGATGAATCATCCTATGATTTAACACCACTTCCTTTGATATATAATTAGATGATTATCCATCATCAAAAGGAAAACCATTACCCATAAAACTAGATTATTCTATAAATTATATTTCACCGTAATAAATAGAATTTCATAATTACCATAAATTAAACATTCATAAAATTTATCCATTAAATATATCGTTGTGATATCAATAGTCTGTAACCTTGTGAGAGCACTTCTACAAACGTTCTTATCAAATAGTATACTATATATTCATCTCCTTATGTTATCAACAACCCATAATCTAAATGAACTATATATTTCACATATCTTGTTAGTCTGATAAATGATTAAGGTGCACGTTGTGAATCACATTCTATGATAATTGACTATAAAAAATAACAATACCCATCACTATGATTATCATACCATTTGGTTTCTCAATAGAAAATTTAACATCACATGAAAGTTTACCCATGAATGATTTAGTTCCATCAAATTTCTAAAACTAAGATGTTTAATTATACCAACATTTGTCATAGAAGAAAAGAGCATTATCATTAAAATTTACTTATAGGATATCAAAATAATGAAACCTTTTTTTAATGAATGACACTTCTTTTAATCCTAGGTCATTCATATACAACATCAATTTTAATTCCTATTATATATCATAAATACTTATATAATTTACAAATAGTATCCCTTTAATGTGTAACAGAACTTAGGTTGAACAAGTTATTTTAATGCAGCAAGAGATGATCAATTCTACCTCAATATAGTATTTTCGGAGTTATCACCCTCAACTACCACTATTCTATAGCTACATCCAGTTGTGGTGTCCCTGAGGGGTGTAATTACATAGAAACTACTTACTCTATAAATTTTGAAATTATAGTAAGTTTTTCTATACATTCAATTCTTTATAGACTTGTACTTTGAGGCTTCTCTAGACATATCTTTAGAAATATACATAAGACTCTTTTTGAATTTTTATCAAACAAAATTTCAATCCATAATAATTCATATCCTTTGATACCAAATATAATGAACTCAGATTCTATTACATAGAAATTAAATAGTTTATTATGAATATTCACTACATTACAAAATCATGGACCTTAAGACCATAATAGTTTATTGCGTTGTATAATTGGAATGAATCCATTCTATCTCTCCTATGATATTAATTGATTCCCACAAAGATCAAAAATTATGTATTGTTCATATACATAGCCTGTATAAAACATATATTAACAACCTAAGGATTATAAACACAAGAAAGGGTTACATATTTTACTCGGTAAGTGTATACAAGTGAAACATGTAACACAAACATAATCATTAGGGTATGAGACTGTTAAAAAAATCAAAACACTTTCTATATGTATCGATTTTCTTAATCTCGATACATTTCATAAGTCATTCCATGTCATAAAATATGAATTATAATGAAATCAGTGAACATGATCCAATAGAGTATAAATATGGAATAAGTAATTGATTATAGAATTCACATAATCATAAAAAATATATGTCTAAGATACCGACCAAGAGAATAATAACATAGAAATATTTTTATAAACACCAGTGTACCAATATAGTGTTTGGGAAAACCACTCATTTACCCAATATTTTTGGTCTATGGATAACCTCCTCTGAATCCTTATTTTTGAATTAGGATAAATAACAATGTTACCAATAGTAAAATCTAAAAATTATCGTTTAATAATATATTTAATGGATATATAGGTCCCACTAATGACATAATTAAAATTATACAAATGTGTTCTAGAAAATTGTAAAACATTCATTATATCATAAACAATGACGACAACGTTTTTCCTAAGAATTTCATTTTATCATAACCTATGGGAAATAGATAGGTCTCATAAACATTTTATCATTTCATTATAGAATATCCTATGGGTGAATACATGGATTTTATTATAATTTTCTCAAGGCATATCTCCTTGAAGATAATAATGTTTCAAAAAAGCATTTCATTATAATAATGAACCATTAAAATAAATAATAATAATGGCACTCTAAGATCATAACACTAATAAATCATATATAACCTAAAATTATTTAATATTATATATAATATTATTTCTTAAGATCACTTTGTTATATTTTATTTGGAAAAAAACTTTTTAAAACACAAAACATTTTAGAAATCCATTTTATTAAAAATAATCATTAATGAATATAAAGAAATATTTAGAATAATTTAATATGTTTCTTACAAAATATCCATTTAGAAATTTTAAATCATTTTTCAATAATAAAATATTAAAACCATTTTTATTTAAAATGAGTTTATAAAGAAAATTGGTTTTTGACTGAAAATGAAATTTTTATGAAAAAATACATTTCATAAATTGATGAGTATATTAAGAGAGAAAATTTTACAGTATACTATTATTATCTATAAATAACCAACACATAATAATAATAATTTCTTTATTGATTTATGGCCCAAATTATTCTATAATCAAAAACATTTTCCTGAACAATCCTGAAAAATTATGAGATTGTATAATTATATCATTAACATCCTGATAACATTGAAACATTGGAACCATGAATTTATATAATAAAATATATAACTAAATATTTGGAGGATAAATAAATTCAAGACATTCAATGTAGGAATGGTTTTATAAACAACTCACACATGATGATAGTTTCATGACATTATTTATTCATCAAATAATGAAAATTAACACAAAGATCCCATAACAATTTAGTAATATTTTGACTCAATACCCCAAATAAATAATAAAAAAACAATAATATATAAATATAATAAATTTATGGGATTCATTATATAACATGTCAAATCGGTGTTACAAATACCATAAAAAATTAAATCAGTAGTTAATTTTTATCTATCACCCAAAAATAAAATAGATATTAGAAACCACTTACCAATTTTTGTAACATTTGTACTATAAGCAGTGTAAATGTGATATACTCAAATTCATATTTAAATAAAAATAATTTTATATCAATTATCATAAAATAAATTTACTGGAAATATATAAACCAACTAAAATAATCATGAAGTTATTATGTAATTTGTGTCCTAGAAAATTAATATGTTACAAAAATAACTTAACATAAATCTGAACAACCTACTAATATGATAGATTCACTTTTATAATAAATAAATAAATATTATAAATATATTACATAATCATAATTATATATATCATTTCATATATTATTAAACGACGCTCTTTTATTACCTATTTTTTACAATTCCTTCCTAACGTCGTGTTTTGGGTAATAACAGTTATGTTTTTATTAAATGTTTTAATTTTTTATTTTCATCCCTATAACATTATTCATGGTTGTATCATTTATATATTAATAACAAGGACATAAATATAATATATTAAAATAATTATTACGTTTAAGACCAATCATGGAAGATAATTTTGGAAATAATGTTTATTATGATGAATGATACATTGTGTTGTATGTATGCAAGAGTGACGTTTTAATCATTCAATCTTCAATATATAAATTTAGGAACTAAATTATGTTTAAATATTGAACATAATTTCATAAAAAACATAATATTTTTTAAAATATATATATTTATATATATTATATATCGTTTGGGGGTTAAAATTGTGTCGCGTCTCACTATGTTAAATGATGACCGCCTATAAAAATACGACGGTATAATATTTTAGTCAGTGAAAATGTAAAGAACCAAAAATTAAATATTTTCATTTATTTATGGTAAATATTGAATTAATTTTATAATATTCAAAATTATATTACAAATATTCATCGTTATTATATTACTTATAAAGCATTTGTGAAAAAAATTACATGTCTTTACGAGGTGGTGGTCTCTTGTGCACGTGAACAATGTTACCCAATCCCATACGAAAGAAAACAAAATTTGTATTTTATATAATTAATATTGATGGATAATTATCTTATTAATATAATATGTATACTTTATATCCAACATCATACCCAACCATGAGAGGTGGTGATGGAAAAAATAATAACCTAGGTTCGTGAGGTGGTAGTCTTTCATGCACCTGAATGGTGATTTCATAAACCATTTGTTGGGTGTGGAGTAATATTTAGGCCATTACCATAAAATAATAACATATCAATACATTAAATAAATAGTTTTTATCATATTATCATGGAATAAAAAAATTAAAGGAGGATGAGGATAAAATGACAAAAAATACGTATTGATTTTGCTTACATCTTCTTCTAGTATTCTATTCATCTTTTCACCAAAATCCTTCCTTGGTTGTTATTCCTCCCAAAATAAGGATTGTATTATTAGATTAATGAATGATATATTTTGTTATAATAGGTGTTTTATAACAAAAAGGTATTGATGGCATGAATATGTGAAGGGTATTGCTGGTCTTTTTTATGTTAGAGAAATAAAATAACTTTTGAACTACTAAGAGATTTCATCAATGAATCCTAAATAATAAAGTAATGACAAGAAAAAATTCATAAAAGTTACTAATTATAAATCATGGTACATAAAAGATGGAAATATTTACATAAAATATGATGTAGACATTTTTATTGTAACTTTTAACCCTTATTGTTTTTTTACCCTCTTTAAACCCATTTCTGCCATTACATTGGTAATTAACCTTTATGGGTTTCAGTACTCATTTTGGTAAAAATATATTATGAACATATTATAAAACATTATTAAATTATATATTAAATATGTAATCACTTTAAAAATTTATAATCACATAAGGGGGTAATTTTAATCTAAAATAAAGCATGCATATGCGATGAGAAAATAGGGTTTAAAAAATATCCAACAAATCATAACTTAATTTTAAAATCCAATTATCAATTTATTAAAATATACAAAAAAATTAATAATTTATATATAATTTGGCTTATATTATTTTAAATAAATTTTATAAATCCTATTTTAATTTATTAATAAATTTAACGCAATGTAATTTTTCAAATAGAATTCGATATTTTTCAATATTCACCAAATAATTAATCCATTCAAAATAATTTTAACCCATAATTAATTGAAATATAATGATTTATTATATTATCAAAATTATTTCTAATAAATTTTATAAATATATCTAAATTCAGTGTTAATAAAAGTGTTAAAAATGTGACAAAACTGGTTTTTATAAAAATACAGTTTTATGGGTAAAATTTGAATAATTTATATTACTTGCCTAAAAAACACCTAAGATGAAAAATATAGTATATTTAATATTTATTAGGTAAATTTAATTCTAATAATACATATTGTTTTTAAATTTATTTGATCTAAAACAAGTTTTTGAACAAGAAAAATTGTTTTAATAATATTTCATTCAGAATAAAATAGTATTTTTTATTTATAAATTAATTGTCCATACTAAAATAATTTTATTTTCATGTGTAACACACACACATATATAAAATAAAATTAATTACCACCTATTATAATCGCTATGTGATAATATTCATAGCAATATTATTATAATAAGTCTCATTTCATTTAAAATAAATCTTGTATGTAATTTATATAAATATTAACATACTGTGAAGACCCAGACCCCCCTTGGTCCCTTCCTTTGCCAAAAATCCGGTTTCCTTGCGGGGTACCGATCGGTGAGACCGATCGGCGAGACCGATCGGTGAGACCGATCGGTGAGACCGATCGGTGAGACCGATCGGTGACACCGATCGGCGAGACCGATCGGGGAGACCGATCGGTGAGACCGATCGGTGAGACCGATCGGCGAGACCGATCGGTGAGACCGATCGGTGAGACCGAACGGTGACACCGATCGGCGAGACCGATCGGTGGGACCGGTCGGTGAGACCGATCGGTGGGACCGGTCGGTGGGACCGATCGGTGGGACCGGTCGGTGGGACCGATCGGTGGGACCGATCGGTGGGACCGGTCGGTGGGACCGATCGGTGGGACCGATCGGTGGGACCGATCGGTGGGACCGATCGGTGACACCGATCGGTGAGACCGGCCCTGCCAAGTTGTTCCAGTAATGTTCCTTTTTCGCAAATAGGGTTTTAAACCCTATTCTTCCTTGCTAAAAATATCTTGGAAATCCGAAACGCGCGCAAAGGTCTTAATTAAATGCTTCATTAATTCATGGGTCAGTTAAAACCACCTAGCACCATTAATGATGAGTCAAGCCACGTGGTCAACCCACGACTCCCTCGTCTTCCGTGGTTTTGTGTTTTCATCTCAACCGTCCCCAGCCCTTATAATTAAGGGTTAGGCCGTGGTTTTCCCCCTTCTTCGATCGTGGCCCTTCTGGTGCATCGGGACCGCCGCGTCGTTATCCGTAAAGTTCCGCGCCCCCGGCCTAAACGTCGATCATCCATCAACAAGTAGGGAATTTCTCTCGTCTCTCACCTTTGTGTATCATGCGGGGTGTGCGTTACTTTTGTTCCTATGGAATTGGTTGAACCAAACCCTAATGAAGATACTAAACGAAGTTCTAAAGAAAGAAGGGGAAGGGGTTGTGATCGTTGTTTATGCTTTATCTTGTGATCATCCCTTTTGTTGTACTGGTCTATGTTTTCTGAAAATTGAGGCCGTTGGTGGTCGTGTGTGTGTGCACTTGAATCCCCTCGTGATGTTTTAAATGGGTTGCTGAAATTGTGAACTCCTGCTGTGAAATTGGTTAATCACGTATACCCCGGCTGAATAATTGAAAGCACCAGGATCAACCCTTTTGTGATAACTAACGGATAGAACACATGGAATTTTGAAATCATGGAGTGTGTTAAGTCGTTTAAATCTGAAAATCCCTGACTCGTGTTGGTAGTGGTTGTTGGTTGTTTTCCCTTCGGGCCGTTTGCTGGAAATGTGGGAGGGGATGGGATCCCCCGTTCTTTTTATACTCTCGGTGGCTGTGTGAATTTGGGGGATGGGATCTCCTGTTGGCATGGTTTCAGTGGTTGTGGGTTTTTATCACAAACTGGGGAGAGATCCTCTGTTGGCAGATCCGGGTGTGAGTGTTTTTGTTGATCTATGCTTGACGTTTTCCTTGGTTATGCTTATGGTAGTTGCCCAGTAGTGCTTAAAATTAATTGAACATTTGACTGAACGTGAAACAAGAATGGGACAAATGGTTTTGTGGGCAAGGGTCGTGAATTGTGACTCGGGCGTTGTGGTATTGTGTTCTGTAGGTTGGCTAGGAAAACCTAAGTTTTGGGTGAGTGTTTGTTACCTATATCTATACTTGTAGCTTTGTGTTTCTTATTCGCGCCCCACCCCAGTGGAGCACTTAGTGCCGAACACCCCCATCTATGGGGGAAGGGTGTTTTTCCCAACACTATACTTAGTGGCTGGTTATTAGCTCCTTTTCTGCTCCCTTTCCCGGATAGCCCAAGTACCTTCGGGCAGGCTGTGATGGCCTGAAGTCCATTATTAGCCCAAGAACCATCGGGCAGGGTGTTGTGGTGGTTGGCCTGGTGTGTGCGGCAGGTGGTTTCCCAAGTGTCTTCGGGATGAGGCCCAGGTGTTTTCGGGTGTGGCAGTGGATTCTTTAGCCCAGGTGTCTTCGGGCGTAGCGGTGGTTGTTCTGGCCTAGGTGTTTGCATGCATGGTTACTTGTGACAGTTGAGGCCCAGGTGTGTGCGGGCGGGATTTGGCAGTGGGACTGCGTGTGGTTGTGGCCCAGGTGTGTGCGGGCGGGTGTGGCAGTGGGACTGCGGTAAGAATGGCGGGATTGGTCCGATGAGTAGGATGTCTCAATAACCAGTGGGAAAGTGGCGCGGGGTACCCAAACATCGATGTGCTCTTATATATATATTACTTGACTTGCGTTATTTGGGGAGCGAACCTTGGTGAGGCTTGGGATGGATAGTTGCCTTGTTAGGTGTTTGGTTTACTCTTTCTCACGGGACTTTAGTACGTTTCCCCCACTTGTGCACGAGAGTCTTGGTTTTCCCTACTGAGTGTACTTGTATGCTCACCCTACGTTTACTTTCAGGTTTCCAGGAGGACTACCAGGGCTGCGCGGGACCCTATTAGTCGGACAGTTGGAGTTGTCGCTGTTGTCGTACCTTTGTTTTCTTTTGGTATTGTACTTGAGAGCTTCTTTTTCTTTTGTACTTGTACCTTGTTGTAAACTGTTTAAACATGCATGTGGGAATGGTTTACTTTTGGCTTTACTTTTCTTTCTATCTTGGTGTTGTTGGGTTTTCTCCTCCTTATCTTTCGACCCTATAAAATAAAAAGGGTAATGCCTTCCATTTGCGAGAACTTCCTATACCCTTGGTGCTAGTCGCCACTCCGGGACCTATTGAAGGCGGGTTTCGGGGGTCATTATCTCTCCTTCAACTCAAAGAAGGAAGGGCCTGGCAATCTGCTGACCCTTCCCTCCTTTTGGTGAAGGCGGGTCGTGACAGAATGGTATCAGAGCAAGGTTGAGAGATAGGACGGAGTCTGGAGTTAGGCACAGTAAGGATATCATGGGATGGTAAGGCAACAGCGTTGGGTGACCTTGGTGCGTGAAATAGGCCAGGGAGGACCGGCTAGGACACGGGATTTTAGGGCCCCCCGTGATCCGATGCAAGGACTCTGGACCTACCGAACGACCAAGTGAAGCCACACTGATTGCAGGGTAGAGACCCTAGGAAAGGTACATGCATCATAAATGACTTGTGTTCTTGTGTTTCTGGGATGTCTTGGGAAATTAAGAATAAATTAAATCTTAATAAGTTTTGAGAACGGTTTTCTTTGCACTACTGGGCTTAGGTATTCCTTGTTTACCTTGCAGCTATGGCACCTGGAAGGCGACCACGTGTGGTACAGGCGATCGAGACTCCTGAGACTACCTTGGCCAATCAGCAGAGAGCTGATCGGGAGGAAGAGGACGACCGGTGGCAGAAGACTCTTCGAGCCTTTCAGCGACAGGCCCTCAAGAAATATGAGGGCAGCACCTCCGACATGAAGACGGAAGGCTGGCTGGAGGAGCTAGTCATAGCCTTCGGCCTGATTCGGGCCCCGACAGAGTACTGGGTTCCTCTGGCTGTTAGCCAGATGCGAGGAGCGTCACGTCAGTGGTGGATGCTTCACCTGGGGAGTAGGAAAGAGTCTGAGGTTGCTTGGGCGGAATTCGAGAAGGAGTTCCGGGCGGAGTTTCTCTCCTCGACAATGAAGGCGGAGAAGAGACAGGAGCTACTCTCCCTCCAGCAGGGGAGCATGTCCGTGAGGGAACTTGGAATCAAGTTCAAGGACCTCCTGCGTTTTTCTCCAGACCTCTTTCCCGATGAGGAGTCTCGGGCAAGACGTTTGGAGGAGGCGCACCGACCCTCCCTCCAGTATGCTGTTACTCCCTTTACCCTTCCGACATACTTAGAGGTTCAGAAGAAGGCCGAAGTGGTGGAAAGGATGCACACTCTAGGCGGACTGTCACGAGAAGGGATCCAGCTGGGACCATCGAAGGGGAAGGCCGTCAGCACCAGACCCCCAGCATCGGGACCCTCCAGGTTCCGACCCGCAGGGAGCAGGCCGCAGCAGTTTCAGTTTCGATCCTCTGGCCCACGTTCTTTTCCTTCGGGCTCGGGACCACGGTGCTTCATCTGCGGGAGCCCTGGACATCTTCGGAGTCAGTGCCCCGATCGGGTGCAGTACAGCAGTGGCAGTCATCCCCAGCATCCGCCACAGCAGCAGTTCCCAGCCAGACCCTTCCAGCAGCAGCAGCAGGGACAGCGAGCTCCCACTCCTCCGCAGACAGACATAGGAGGGGGAGGCCGACCTCAGGGCGCTCCCCAGGGACCTCGACCAGGGCGTGGTCGGGGAGGTGGCCGACAGCCGAGGGGTAGGGGAGCTGGGCGTGGACAGTTACACGCCGCAGAAGCAACAGTTCCAGCGGGGCCAGAGGTTGTTCGAGGTACGATCAGTGTGTTTAGCACTCTTGCTTATGCTTTGTTCGATACCGGAGCTTCGCACTCCTTTTTTGCACCCAGTCTAGCCCGCGCCTTGGGTCTAGATGCCGAGAGACTTCCAGTACCCCTGGTGTTGAGCACACCAGTTGGAGGTCAGACCGACTTGCTGTTCGTTTGTCGGGGATGTAGACTGATGTTGGGGCCACATCAGTCGGTTAAGGATCTCCTTCTGCTACAGATTCGGCCGTACGATGTCATCCTAGGCATCGACTGGCTATTTTCTGTGTGCGCCGTCATCGACTGTTTCTAAAGGAGGGTGGTGTTCTCCGGTTTGGATGGCCAGCGTGTTACTTTCACCGGCGAGCGGAGCTGTCCGAAGGGAAACAGGAGGGAGGAACCTCCCCTCTCCTTGTTGACCGAACTGACGATAGAATCAACAGATGCGGAAATGGTGGAAGTACCAGAGATCGTTCGTGAATTTATGGACGTCTTTCCTGAGGAGGTGACGACTCTACCCCCTCGACGTGATATCGAGTTCGGGATAGACCTGCAGCCCGGCTCTCGACCAATCTCGATGGCTCCTTACCGGATGGCACCTTCGGAGCTACGGGAGTTGCGGATACAGATTGACGATCTGATGAAGAGGGGTTATGTTCGTCCAAGTGCATCACCGTGGGGTGCCCCAGTCTTGTTTGCGAAGAAGGCAGATGGTGGCCTCAGGTTATGCATAGATTACAGGAGGCTGAATCAGGTAACAATCAAGAACCGCTACCCTCTTCCGAGGATAGATGATCTTTTCGACCAGCTGAAGGGGGCAGGATGGTTCTCGAAGATCGACCTGCGATCCGGGTACCACCAGCTGAGGGTGAAGGATAGCGACGTCCCGAAGACGGCGTTCAGGTGCAGGTATGGGCACTTCGAGTTCGTGGTCATGCCCTTTGGTGTTACGAACGCCCCGGCCGTGTTCATGGGGCTTATGAACTCCATCTTTCGGGAGTACCTGGATCGGTTTGTGGTGGTGTTCATCGACGATATCCTGATCTATTCAAAGTCAGAAGAGGACCATGCAGAGCACCTGAGGACAGTTTTGGAGGTCCTACGACAGCACCAGCTCTATGGGAAGTTGTCAAAGTGCAAGTTCTGGGCGCGAGAAGTGCACTTCCTTGGACATGTAGTGTCTGAGCAGGGAGTAGCAGTCGACCCATCAAAGGTTGAGGCAATTGTTTCTTGGGCAGCACCCAAGAATGTGGCGGAATTTCGGAGTTTCCTTGGACTGGCAGGCTACTACCAGAGATTCGTACCCAACTTCTCCCGGGTAGCAGCCCCTTTGACGGCTTTGACCAAGAAGGACCAAGTTTTCATGTGGAGCGAGCAATGTGAGTCGTCCTTTGGCTACCTAAAAGAAAAACTGGTTAGTGCCCCAGTGTTGAGGTTGCCAGAAGAAGGGATGGCCTATGAGGTATTCTGTGATGCTTCAGGACAGGGCCTGGGGTGCGTATTGATGCAGCGACAAGGGGTGATCTCTTACGGGTCCAGGCAGCTACGCCCCCATGAGCGGAACTATGCCACCCATGACCTGGAGCTTGCAGCGGTGGTGTTCGCATTAAAGCTGTGGCGACATTACCTCTTTGGGGAGCGCTTTGTGGTCTTCACCGACCACAAAAGCTTGCGCTATATCTTCTCCCAGCGTGACTTGAACTTGCGACAGCGGAGGTGGGTCGAGTTTCTCCAGGACTACGACTTTGAGATCTCATACACTGTTGGTAAGGGAAACGTTGTGGCTGATGCCCTGAGCAGGAAGCCGCATCAGGAGGTGGTTCGGGAATCTGCTGATGCTTGGAAGGCAATGGGGGAGTTGGCTGCCTTGCACTTGGATGTAAGGGTGGAAGGTACTAGAGGTTGTTTGTTTCAGATGACGGTACAGTCCTCCTTGTTGCAGCAAGTGGAAGAGTCTCAGTGGGGAGATCCTGAGGTAGAAGTGTTGCGGGATCGTGTCGATCAGGGGAACGCCCCGGAAGGATGGTCGGAGGACAGCCGACATCGGATGCTCTTTCATCGGAGGTTGTTTGTTCCAGAGGTGATGCGTGATGAAGTCCTTCATGAGTTCCATAGCTCAGCCTTGGCGGTACATCCGGGTGTTTCGAAAATGTACCAAGGCCTGAGGGGACAGTCTTGGTGGCCCGGGGTGAAATGGGCAGTGGCAGAGTTCGTGGCTAAATGCCTGGTGTGTCAGCAGGTGAAGGCTGAACACCGTGTTCCTGGTGGTCTGTTGCATCCTCTAGATGTTCCCGAGTGGAAGTGGGACGACGTCTCAATGGACTTCGTCACGGGACTACCCAGAGCTCAGGGCGGGCATGATGCTATCTGGGTAGTGGTGGATCGATTGACAAAATCTGCTCACTTCTTGGCTATCAAGGAGTCGGGACCCGTGAGTACCTTAGCACAGAGGTACGTGGATGAGGTGGTGCGTTTGCATGGAGTTCTGAAAACGATCGTCTCGGATCGGGACACTCGATTCACCTCACGAGTCTGGAAGGGGTTACAGCATGCTTTTGGCACCCAACTACGCCTTAGCACTGCTTTTCACCCTCAGACTGATGGGCAGACAGAGCGGACTATCCAGACTTTGGAGGACATGCTGCGAGCATGTGTTCTGGATTTCGGAGGATCATGGGTACGACACTTGCCTTTAGTAGAGTTTGCCTACAACAACAGTTTTCACTCTACTATCGGCATGGCTCCTTTTGAGGCTTTGTATGGAAGACCATGTCGTTCACTCTTATGCTGGGCAGAGGTTGGTGAGACTGGTACTCTTGGACCAGAAGTAGTGCAGAGCACCACGGAGAAAGTCCAGCTAGTGCGGGAGAGGATGAAAGCAGCTCAGGATCGGCAGAAATCTTATGCTGATCGTCGGAGGAGGCCCCTGAAGTTCGAGGTGGGAGATCATGTGTTTTTGAAGGTTTCCCCTCGACGGGGGCAGCGGAGGTTCGGAAAGGAGAGTAAGCTCTCCCCTAGGTTCATCGGACCTTTCGAGGTGCTGAGGCGAGTTGGCGAGGTGGCATATCAGCTGGCCCTACCACCTCAGTTGGAGAGGGTCCATGACGTCTTCCATGTCTCCCAGCTTCGTCAGTACTTACATGATGACTCTCATGTCATCAACTGGGGAGAGCTAGACGTAGGAGGAGACGCGACCTTCGAGGAACGGCCAGTCAGAATCGAGGATCGCAAGGAGAAAGTGCTTCGTGGACGAACCGTCGGCCTGGTTCGTGTGTTGTGGAGACATGGCGGCCTCGAAGAGAGTACGTGGGAGAGGGAAGCACATATGCGTGCCCAATACCCCGAGTTGTCCTGAGCTTTGAACCTTTGGTGCCTGTTGTGACAGAACGTTTGACCTTTTTTGGTATGAAATGTGCTAGGTTCCTTTCCTCTGTTATGTGTGGGAAGCCCCGGCTGAAGGGAAGGGGAAACCCGACCCCTAATCAGGACGCATTAAGGTGGATGCGATTAAACCCGTGCGGGCGAGTCAGTGCTGCCCAAAGCAGATAATATCTTGACATGGGGGAGGGGGACTCCCCAAACCCAGATGACCGGGCGGTTTGGCGTGATATGATGCTTGGTTCTTGACAGGGAGTATTTTCAATTAGCGGGGGTCCACTCCTAAGAGGTATCTTCGAAGATGGTTGTTCGGATCCTCTCTTTCCTTCTAGTTTGTTTTGATTCTCGGGGACGAGAATCGTTTAAGAGGTATCTGATGTGAAGACCCAGACCCCCCTTGGTCCCTTCCTTTGCCAAAAATCCGGTTTCCTTGCGGGGTACCGATCGGTGAGACCGATCGGCGAGACCGATCAGTGAGACCGATCGGTGAGACCGATCGGTGAGACCGATCGGTGAGACCGATCGGTGAGACCGATCGGTGAGACCGGTCGGTGCGACCGATCGGTGGGACCGATCGGTGAGACCGGCCCTGCCAAGTTGTTCCAGTAATGTTCCTTTTTCGCAAATAGGGTTTTAAACCCTATTCTTCCTTGCTAAAAATATCTTGGAAATCCGAAACGCGCGCAAAGGTCTTAATTAAATGCTTCATTAATTCATGGGTCAGTTAAAACCACCCAGCACCATTAATGATGAGTCAAGCCACGTGGTCAACCCACGACTCCCTCGTCTTCCGTGGTTTTGTGTTTTCATCTCAACCGTCCCCAGCCCTTATAATTAAGGGTTAGGCCGTGGTTTTCCCCCTTCTTCGATCGTGGCCCTTCTGGTGCATCGGGACCGCCGCGTCGTTATCCGTAAAGTTCCGCGCCCCCGGCCTAAACGTCGATCATCCATCAACAAGTAGGGAATTTCTCTCGTCTCTCACCTTTGTGTATCATGCGGGGTGGGCGTTACTTTTGTTCCTATGGAATTGGTTGAACCAAACCCTAATGAAGATACTAAACGAAGTTCTAAAGAAAGAAGGGGAAGGGGTTGTGATCGTTGTTTATGCTTTATCTTGTGATCATCCCTTTTTTTGTACTGGTCTATGTTTTCTGAAAATTGAGGCCGTTGGTGGTCGTGTGTGTGTGCACTTGAATCCCCTCGTGATGTTTTAAATGGGTTGCTGAAATTGTGAACTCCTGCTGTGAAATTGGTTAATCACGTATACCCCGGCTGAATAATTGAAAGCACCAGGATCAACCCTTTTGTGATAACTAACGGATAGAACACATGGAATTTTGAAATCAGGGAGTGTGTTAAGTCGTTTAAATCTGAAAATCCCTGACTCGTGTTGGTAGTGGTTGTTGGTTGTTTTCCCTTCGGGCCGTTTGCTGGAAATGTGGGAGGGGATGGGATCCCCCGTTCTTTTTATACTCTCGGTGGCTGTGTGAATTTGGGGGATGGGATCTCCTGTTGGCATGGTTTCAGTGGTTGTGGGTTTTTATCACAAACTGGGGAGAGATCCTCTGTTGGCAGATCCGGGTGTGAGTGTTTTGGTTGATCTATGCTTGACGTTTTCCTTGGTTATGCTTATGGTAGTTGCCCAGTAGTGCTTAAAATTAATTGAACATTTGACTGAACGTGAAACAAGAATGGGACAAATGGTTTTGTGGGCAAGGGTCGTGAATTGTGACTCGGGCGTTGTGGTATTGTGTTCTGTAGGTTGGCTAGGAAAACCTAAGTTTTGGGTGAGTGTTTGTTACCTATATCTATACTTGTAGCTTTGTGTTTCTTATTCGCGCCCCACCCCAGTGGAGCACTTAGTGCCGAACACCCCCATCTATGGGGGAAGGGTGTTTTTCCCAACACTATACTTAGTGGCTGGTTATTAGCTCCTTTTCTGCTCCCTTTCCCGGATATCCCAAGTACCTTCGGGCAGGCTGTGATGGCCTGAAGTCCATTATTAGCCCAAGAACCATCGGGCAGGGTGTTGTGGTGGTTGGCCAGGTGTGTGCGGCAGGTGGTTTCCCAAGTGTCTTCGGGATGAGGCCCAGGTGTTTTCGGGTGTGGCAGTGGATTCTTTAGCCCAGGTGTCTTCGGGCGTAGCGGTGGTTGTTCTGGCCTATGTGTTTGCAGGCATGGTTACTTGTGACAGTTGAGGCCCAGGTGTGTGCGGGCGGGATTTGGCAGTGGGACTGCGTGTGGTTGTGGCCCAGGTGTGTGCGGGCGGGTGTGGCAGTGGGACTGCGGTAAGAATGGCGGGATTGGTCCGATGCGTAGGATGTCTCAATAACCAGTGGGAAAGTGGCGCGGGGTACCCAAACATCGATGTGCTCTTATATATATATTACTTGACTTGCGTTATTTGGGGAGCGAACCTTGGTGAGGCTTGGGATGGATAGTTGCCTTGTTAGGTGTTTGGTTTACTCTTTCTCACGGGACTTTAGTACGTTTCCCCCACTTGTGCACGAGAGTCTTGGTTTTCCCTACTGAGTGTACTTGTATGCTCACCCTACCTTTACTTTCAGGTTTCCAGGAGGACTACCAGGGCTGCGCGGGACCCTATTAGTCGGACAGTTGGAGTTGTCGCTGTTGTCGTACCTTTGTTTTCTTTTGGTATTGTACTTGAGAGCTTCTTTTTCTTTTGTACTTGTACCTTGTTGTAAACTGTTTAAACATGCATGTGGGAATGGTTTACTTTTGGCTTTACTTTTCTTTCTATCTTGGTGTTGTTGGGTTTTCTCCTCCTTATCTTTCGATCCTATAAAATAAAAAGGGTAATGCCTTCCATTTGCGAGAACTTCCTATACCCTTGGTGCTAGTCGCCACTCCGGGACCTATTGAAGGCGGGTTTCGGGGGTCATTATCTCTCCTTCAACTCAAAGAAGGAAGGGCCTGGCAATCTGCTGACCCTTCCCTCCTTTTGGTGAAGGCGGGTCGTGACACATACTAAGGAATCTTACCACAAAAATGATAGACATATCAATTGGTCACATGGAATAATTCTCAGTTCCCCATATTCCATATTCTTTCTACCAAAAGAGAGTGATTCATGGTCGATCAGTGGGGAGACAATACCATCATGTCAGAGTAGCATGCCGATATATCTGATATTAAATAGCATGAAAAAATATTCATTTTAAAGAAATGATAATGATATACAAGATAGTTTTTATATCAACTGAATTTTTAGTTTTAAAAGTTAAAATTGATACAATTATACATTATAGATAATGATACATTATTCAGAAGAGTAACCGACATGATGATTTAATTTTCTGTACAATACACGACTCGCTTAATGAATTGTATTAAAGAACAATCCACATTCCCACAATAATTATGAGATACAACGTAGTCATGTTCTCCTTACACCTCAGGTACAATAAAACAAAATTCAAAAAGTATATATTCCTACAAACAAGTAGTTTTACTCATTTTAAGAAATTACCTTAGCTGGGAGTGTGATAACCTCTTTGTAGGTCGACTAACATGGTTTCTTTCCCAATCAAATTTGTGAAATATAATTTAATTTAGTGTAAAAGTAACCATGTAGGTAATAATGACAATTAATAATGTCCATGAAAGGTTATCTACTAATAATTTAAATAAAAATATTTATTTAAGGCTCCCTACACATGATGATCATTCCCCTATATCTTATTCACTTCAATTAATGATCAAATAAAGAACACAACCTTTTCATTTAACAAAACACTTTTTAAAACAATGGAATTACCATATACCCCATATAAAATTTCAAACATGACATTTCCATAATACCAAAATAGTAAATACCTCCATGAATGAGCTACATATTAATGTATTACACCATGAAGGGCTGGATCCAATATGTCGAAGACCAAAGAATCATTATTGAGTCCCTTGAATATCTCAATGGAAAATAGGTAAATTAAGTGGTTCGATCCTTAAGAGAATATTATACAAGACATGTTCTACATGTATCAATGGATTCATGATCCAAGGGTTATAAAGGTCCCACTAATCATACAAAATAAAGACTTAATCGACATAATTTTTAAATTGCATCCATTTAATCTTTCATGATCCATGGAGAGTATTATATGGAATCTATAAGTCATCAAATAATTTTACATCATTAAAATTTCATTTCCATTTGATTCTACCCACTAAAATATAACCATTTATAATCGAAATTTATAATGAGTGTATATACTCATAAATCACCTTTCAATACCAAATACATCTCATTAGTATACAAAGTCATGCATCCTAAACGATATTCAAAATAAAAAATGAGTATACCCACTCATTAATATAAATAATGAGAATGTAATTTTAGGATTATAACCATTAATTTATCTCATACTAGCATTTGAATGTAACCCATGAGTTTATCCAATAATTTTACAATTTTCATAAAAACTATTATACAATTCATGTTCATCATTACCATTTATCCAGTAATAATCCACATGAAAGGGAGGTAGTTTATTTATTATCTATATAATCCGTTTATCATTAGTTATAAGTAATATTCCTTTAAATAGGAATAACAAGGACAACACTTACTAAATCATCCTTCATGGGAAATTAAAAACTAAATGGAAAATATGGTCTTCGAATATGCAATGGCCCAATTAAAATTTTTAATGGAAAAACACCATTTACATGATCCATTATAGTACATGTCATAACATTACTTATATCACACTATGTTCATAAAAAATATGGGAAATAATAATGAATAAAATAAATAGTGTAATTTAAAACTAACCAAAGATTTTTTTTCTCATATGAAAAATCACCTCCATTTGAGGGGATTTATTATAAAAACATGACATTGTTTCAAAAAAAAGTTTGATCACCGCAAAAAATATCATTATCAGTTCATGGTATTATTTATAGATGAAAATATAATTAAAATTATTTAAATATTCACTTAAGGAATTATTCATGTTAATTGTTTCATGTATAGGGATCCAACTTCAATGATGAACAATTCATAACACTCATCATTTGACAATCATGATGACGAAAATTATCCCTTCACCAATAGAGACACACATAAATATATATATATATACACTATAAACACATTTACACATCCAAGTCATTATCACAGAACATATAAAATGAGCATACATATATATAGATATATACATGCATGTTTGTATCTGTTTAAAAAAAATTAAGGATCCACCAAATACTATAAAATTGAAGCTAGAACCTTAAATCACCAAAAATCACTTAATATAAAAGCGTAAAATGAACAATTAGTTATAAATTTCAACGTAAATGGATGTAGTAAACCAAAAAATAATACAGACATCCTCTCATTTAGTGGCGGTTTCTGGAATAGAAACTAAGGAGTTCCGAGAATCCATTTCCACAACCCACCATCAGAGGAAACCCAAAAATCTGACGACCATTATCATCAGGGTTTCTCCCCCACATCACGAGGTCATGTGGAGAGGGTAAAAGGTGGTAAAGTTGAGGAAGAGGGACCATAGACCTTACATCGATGTTTTAGAGATAAATAAGGTGGATATTTTGTTGAAATCATTCTATAGACATGGAGCCGAAGGGTTCACCACCGATTTCTCAAAGGAGGGCCGACGGGAGTGTCTCACAATTGAGAGGATGTAAGGGATGAGTTTACATTTTTAATTTTACTTCATTTAAATTTTTTTTTTCATAATTCAAATTTTAATGTCTGTTATTGCTAACAGTTTATACCACATCATTTGGAAATTTGTACTCCACCATTGTTCCATATAGTGATTACTTTTGGAATCCCACATGGTTTTCCCTATATTTTTATCCATACTGTATAAAAACTGTGGGTTTAATAGTGTCAAGGTTCATCCTATATGGAACTAACCATGTGGGATATTTTAAAAGATTAAAAAATTCTGTATAGCTCATGCACACCACCTATGGCCACCTACTAGAGGTCCCAATTTTTCAAGCTATGTGATGTAATTTCATAGGAAAACATTGTTCCCATCGATCACCATGAAAAAATCAGATTTCATGGGTTCAACTCTCTCAAATATCATCAGGACACCCGTTAAACCTCTTAGGACTACGCCCATGATCCAAAACATAAAATATTATCATTCCAACCCTCAAAATTTCATTCTAAAGGCTGTATTGTAAAATATCACAACCGGTAATTATTGAAAATTCAAGAAACAACAAAAAAACACATTATATTGGAGTCATTGGATTCAACAACAATTAAGTGTTCCTTGTAATGAAATTTAATATCTGTATTGTATATAATTTAATATATCAAAAAGATATTTTTTTATTAGATATTTAATAAAATATAATGATATTTCATTGAGTTCTTGTGAAATTATATATTGGTATTTATAAAATATTTAATGTATTATAATGGATATTTCTGACAATTATTTAAAGAATAATTTTTCGGTTATATAAAATTTTATTTCTAAAAGGGGTTATATTTTATTATTTTCATTTTTGAGACCATTTTTATTTTATTTTATTT
Source organism: Viscum album (assembly GCA_963277665.1). Classification (NCBI taxonomy): domain Eukaryota; kingdom Viridiplantae; phylum Streptophyta; class Magnoliopsida; order Santalales; family Viscaceae; genus Viscum; species Viscum album. Next base: position 1,613,212,494 of record OY728137.1, on the reverse strand, counting down.
CATTACATTTTAGTCTATTTTAATATAAACTATTATTTTTTCATGCCGTTAATAATTTTTTTATAGTTGAGTTGTTCTATATAGTGGAATTATGGGGAAGCCCAATTAATATTTTAATGATCATATTCAATGTTTAATAAAAATACCTTATTTTAAATGGTAGTTTCTCATAGGTTTGATCCTCAGGAACTTATTATTCTTGATGTGGTCTTTTAAACAACATTGGGGGGGGGTTGTGATTATTAATTATTTTGCATTTATATGAAATGCTTAGTTTCATGAAAGGGTGCTAGGGGTGGATGAGGATTATTACATTTTCAAATGATGTTGATTTATTTTATATCCACATTGCATGTTTTTTACACTTCCATTTAGTGATTTTATTGGAACATTACGTAACTATAGTGAATTTCTGTTTTTGTACATGTATATTTTATTGTGTAACATCTATATATTTTTAAATGAATTTAATGACCACATAGGAGTTTATATTGTCCACAGTGAATAGAAAGGGTTCTTTAAGGGTAATTTTGGTTTTGTATTGGGGGTCATAAATAAAGTTATTTATAATACAATTCCATTTTCATTTATTTTTAATCATATTAAGTATCACATGATACTTAATATGATACTTTATTATATGCATAAGGCCACTTAGGGCTCAAACCCGCAGCTTCTGCCTTGACAGGGCGGTGCTCTGACCAATTGAACCAAGTGATATTAATGAAATTTTAATGATATTAAGTTTCACATGATACTTTATTAATATTTACAATTATATGTAGAATAATATTAAATAAATATTATTTTATACAATTATATTTTATATTATTAAATGGTATCTTTACTCGGTGTTGGTTTTTTATATTTTTTAATATTTATAACATTGATATGGATATTTTTAGTCCATTATTGTAATATTGTATCACTTTACATTGAATATGATACTAAAATGGTTTGGAAAGTGTGTATATTTTAATATAAGGATCTAGTTGTTTTTGGAAATAAATTTAATATATTGTGATGGGAAGAAGGATGGTTTATGTGTTTTTATTAATTAAAAAGGTCAATTTTAATGGTCGTAAATATATCATAATGAAATGTTTTGTTTTGTTTAATTATTAAAAAATTATATTTTCGTGCCTAATGTTCTTTATAACAGACCTATATTTTAAAATGTAAATAACATTAATTAATTATTTTGTTGAATATTCAAATCTTCATAGTGGATTGAAAAACTGAACCCTATTAAATATTGCTATTATAAAACACTACTATATAATAAAAACTCAATTAATTATGTGGATATATGAATAATAAATCTTAATTGAAGAAGATATAAGATGAATACTAAATAATATAAAAACTATAATTAAATGTTAATCCTCATAATTATGATTTTCTATGATGATTACAATATCAATAAAATCATTTAAATCAATGTGATGTAATAGAACTATTATAGACATATTGAGAGAGAATTGAATTATTGAATTTAGAAAGGGTATATATAGGTATAAAATATGAAATTATAGTTTTCTTTTTGAAATATGGTAGTTAAAAATTAAATTAATGGTTATACATTTAAGTAATTGGTGTAAAAATGTTTTTAAATTATAATCAAACAAAAAATAATATAATTCCCAAACACTAGAGAATGATTGATAATATAATATTTTATTAAAATAATATATATATATATATATATATTACATATTAAAAATTATTAAGATTATTAAAGACATTATTTTATGAAATATATTAATAATATATAAATTTTAATAAATTAATATCCATCCATTATTTATTTTAAGAGAATAGATATGATTAACAAAACTTATGAGTAAAATATATTATTTTATAAAAGTACATTTATTACCTTCTAAAATTATTATGGTTAAAATAACATATCATTAAAAAAGTTTCTTATCAAAATAATATTTATTTGACAAAAAATATGTCAGAAGTAATTTATTATTATTTAATAACCTAATCAAAACACATAATCTATAAAAACAGTAGTCTTGATAAAATGTTCATTTCTATATGATATGTAAAAAATTAAATGATTATTTAATAATCATTAACGATTATATTATAATAAGATTATTTGAAATTAGAATTTATTATGTAAAAATAATTGAAATGGTTTCCCCATATATTTTATATCCAAAATAATTTACACAGTCAAATTTAATCATAGTTTATTAGTGTTAAAACAATTAAATTCAAGAGTCTCAAAATTTGTATAATTATATTAAAATTTATGTTATATAAAATAACTTTTTATGGGAGTAATTGGTATCAATATGTCTTCTAAAAAATTTAAATATCTCACCTAACTCACATGTGATTCAATCTTACCATTTATATTAATCAATGGACCAAATTATTGTTCCCCATTTTCATCAATAAAATAACATCACATTCACCCACTCAAATCCACAATAATAAATTCAATGTCTCTATAACTACATTAAATTTAACTATTAAAATATCATCATACATGTTTTTTTCCCGTAGTTACAAGAATGTGTTCAATTTCATAAATTTAAAATAATTATTCATGATAATTTTTGAGTCCTCAACATGATTATTATCCCATCAGTAATCATTTATTATTTTTTTCATCCAAACACTGAAAAAAATAACAATTATAATACAATGGAATAATATTCCCAATCAGAATATATTGTTATTATATTGATTATACACCCAATATATATCTCCCTCCAATCAATTTGAAATTAGAAATGATTCTCAAGTTATGCATTGGTGGCCACTTCCAGGAATGATGTATTTTATTCTCCATATGTACCACTCAATATTTATTACACAAACATGTTTTATGAATATAAACATTTCTTTATTTCATGATTTATATTTTATATTTAAACTAACGATCTTTAATCTAATTATTATTATACAACATTTTTTATTAAAATTATTCAAAATGACATAATCAATGATATCATCTTCACATATCATATATAAAAATATCACGGTTTGAGATTGGAAATTAATATAACATTAATGGGGCATATATTGGAGTTCTATAAAAATATTTGTATATATTTATTAATAAATAATGAAAAACATATTCTCATTGAGAGTACTATTCATTGGAAAAACTAACAAAATTACAAACAACTATTACTGAATATAATCAATAACTATTAATTGAATTAATAATATCAATTTTTATTTAATTATAATCATGATAATATATAATAATATAGCTCATTAATATGTGATTAATATGGTTATATTTTCAAGGAAATAGGTTAAATAAATTTTATAGAAATGAGTCTAAGGGTAAAGAATTTATTGTCTCAATTTTATTTCATTTATACATATTCAATATTAAACTATTCTTTTACTCAATGTGGTAAATATAATACAATTTTTCGTCCCATTTTCACATTTATTTTGTAAAATTACATTTAATTGAAAATCCAAATTTACTTATATCATTCAATGTTATTATGATTCAAATTTAAAAAAATATTGAAGTATTTTAAAAAATATAAATTTTGAAATGATATTGTTATAAATGAATTAATATCAAGGGAAATATTGAGTGAGAATTATAAATAAAATAACCATAAATTTAATTTTTCTATGTATATTCTTAGGACATTACATTCCAAATATAAATTTCATTTTCCATGGTTAATAATTTACCAAATATGATGCTTTTTTGTGAAACAGACTCCACCCATTATTTTATATCCATAAACAACATCCAATATATTTTCATACAATTTATGATTTTATTGTATAGTTTATATTATTATATAATTTCTTAAGGTTTTTTTATAATAAAATATTTTTTATAATAAATTGCATTAATATATTCATTTTTTTATAGACGTCTTCAAAGAAAAGTGTGAAATTTATCTCATTTTTAAATGTTCTATGTAAATATATAATTATATAATTATAAATAATTTTAAATATGACACTTCATAAAATTTTTTTAAACTTATATTAAGATATTCATTTTTGTAGTTTTTTAAATAAATATAATTCTAATTTTTTTTTCAAAATTATACACCAAATAATCTTTATATTGAATTTTTCTAAAATATCAATATTCATTGATCATAATTTTGTTACTCTAGATATTATATTTTCAATCCATTAACAATCATTCAATTGGTAGTTTAATAAATGTTCTATGTAATTTTATTTATTCTCATCTCTTTTATATAGTTTACAAAACATGATTTTTGGAATATAAGTGTTTTCATGTTCTCTAATCACTTACCTATATGGTTTTTCTTTTATTATTTGTTGTCCAAATATAACATATTTATTAAAATAATTCATAATTTTTAGTATCACATGTTCTACTTATGAGAGGATGTAATTTGATTTTGTATCCACTATTACTTTCTATGTAAGAACATTGTTTTAAATCAACAATGTTAGAGGAGATTAAAAGAGGTTTCCTTTTCCAAAATGATATGATTAATATTATTTGGTTCATCATACATTAATATTTATTTTATTTTTATCTTGTAAAATGTTTCATGTATTATATTATGATCATATCCTTAAATTTGGTTTTACAATCAATTTTTTAAGTATGATCACCTAATATTATGTTGATGAATGTTGTCTTTGTTCACAAGAGCACCTACATATCACTTTAAAAACTCTTGATCATCGATTATTAACTATATATTTTATATTTTATAATAATATAATATTAATAATTATTTTTTTACCATGATAATGAAGAAGAATAATAAATATTATGTATTAAAAAAATTCATGTAATAATACATTTAACAAATACATGGATGAAATTATTTAATTATAATATTATTTATCCACATTAACGAAGGAAAAAAAATTTGGGTTCTACTGTATGATTAATTATGACTCCAAATGTTGATTTCTGTAAAATAATTGAGTATTTATGTATTAATATTTGGGTTGGGTCAATCAACATCATTGAATTATTTAGTAAATTTTTTGAATATAGTGAAAAAAAATTCTATAACTCTTAAGGGTAAATATATTCACACAAAAACATCTTAAATTTTTTAAGAAGTAAATAAATTATTGTTTTCAAGTAATAACATAATTTTTTGGTAAAAAAGGGGATTTATTCTCTATCATAGTTTTACCTTATTTAAAAGTCCATGAAAATTATATTCAGGTATTCAACCAAATCATCACTCTGTACAAAAGTAGTGGCCCTAACTGGAAACCCAGTTATAAACTCATTGTGGATATTTTTTGATCATAAAATCCATTTTATGAATAGTTATGGTAGATTTAATTATATGATGGTTTGAGAACCCATTATTACAAAAATCTAGGTCACTTATAATGAATAAATTAATTTCATATCATTCTATTAAGAAAATATAAATGCCTTATTTGTTCTATGTTTATAATGATATTTCAATGAATCTAAAATTTAATTTATCATTGTGATTATTATATTTTTTATTTTTTATTCTCCTAAATAATAAAATATTTAATAGTTTATTCTAAATGATACCATAATGTAAAAAACAAATTTTATTTAGAAAAAAATTCAAGTATTAAAAAATAGACATTTAATCAGTGATAATGATAAAGTGTAATTTAATATTAAAGTATTTTAATATAAATAAATATAGATGTAATTTTAAATATTTTTACATTGATCGCATTGATAAAAAAATTAATTTATTAAATGGTGTCTTTTTTATGAGATATAAATTTTATTCAAAATCATTTTTGATATTTTTAAATAATGTAGTTTGGAAACATATATTAAATGTTAATTATTTATATTAATATTACTATGTATTTAGTATATGAATAATAATAACTAGTATTTTATAAAAATTATAATTAATTTTTTTTCTATTTTTATTTGGGTAATAAATTTTTGTTATTTATAATTTTAATATGAAGGAAATAAAATCAAATATTTTTTTAAAATAATATTGTCTTATTATAAATATTTCAGATTTTCTAAATATATGTATTTTTAAATGAACATTAAAATTATAATTTTTATAAATATCATGAATTCTATGTAATTATTATCATATAATTTTGAAAAGAAATTTTATTTAATTAAATTTATAAAAATATATTTATTTCATAAAAATATATATATAATAAAAAAATATTAATTTTAATTTAAAATCAACTATTTTATATTTTAGAATATTAGTTAACTAATATGTAAAATAGTTTTTTAAATTGTTAACATTTATTATTTATGAATAATATATTTTAAATTTTCAAATTAGCATAATAAAAATGATTTCAAATATTCAATTATATTTTCCTTTTAATTAATAATGTAATTCCAATATTCATCAAAATAAATTAATATGAATAAATCATGTATCTATGGTAAAAGTAAAAATGGTATAATGGGAAAACCATCTAGGTAAAATAAATAACATGTCATAAATATTTATAATTTAGTGTTTGAGGTGTAGATAAACCAATCATCAGCTTTACTCCATTATTATTATTTTTTATACTTCTTGACATGGAACTTTTTCCATCATTATATTAATATGAAATATTTATTGGAATTATTTTCTCAAAATTATAAAAATAACATCCTACCCCCATTATTTCCACTCAAAAGTTTTGTTTCCTCAGGAAAGTAATTCCAATTTTTCTAAAACTAGAATTATTTTCCACTTACATTAGATTTATTCCTAGGAATTTTTAATATGTAATCAATTTACAAAGAGTCCACCAAGGTAATACAAATGTTCTCAACCTGAGTTCTATTAATATCTTAATTTCATTTAATTACTAGAATTAATTTTTAAAACTAATTTCTTATCACTATATAATTGATAATTATTATATGTAATATGAATGTCATTTTTATAATTTCCTATTTATAAACCACATTTCCTTATTTAAAATTACAATATAAAATTTCATTAATGTGTTTTTGAATAAAAAACCTCCATTATGTAATGTGCACCATTTTTCATCTAAATTAAATTAAATTTTTTAATATATCATTTAATATAATTTTTTTCATTTAAAATAAATCATTTAAATGATTCTTATTTTTTAAATATTATGTTATTCCAAAATAAACCAATTTTTTAACTCTACACATTCGTAAAAATTATTATGTTCATGTATAAGGTTTTATATCCACATAAATGAAAAATGCAAAAAAAAAATCAATCAAGGATATATATGAGAATCTAATTACTAGAAATATATCATATAAATAAGTATAAAAGTAAAATATTTCTGTTTTTTAATGATAATGTTAATACTAAATTCATTTATTAAAATAAAAATATTTATTCCATTAAAATCCCCAAAACATGTACATCGTTAATTTTTGTAAAGAACAATCCTCATAATTAACATATTAAAGTGACTCTAAATATTTATTCTTATTATTAAATATCAAAATATCTTATATTTTTATAATTTGAAGGACTTATGTAAAAATTAATACAAAAAAATACCATATATTTCAAAGTGGAAGCTTTTATTCATTATCTATTTTCCCATAAAACATAACATTTAAAAATAAGAACTATTTCTTATTATGAAATATCATAAAAAATTTGATATTGACTTTATAAATTGTCAAAATAATCCCTAAATCCATATGATAAAACTAATTTAATTGCATAAATGAGAATTATAATTAATGTGAGAGACATAAAAAATAATTACTCTTGAGATATAATTCAAAATACATGAAATTTTTAGCATATCCTAATAAATATTTGAAAAATGGATAAATACTTTATACATGATAATAGTATTTTTTTCTCAATGAAAATCATTAAAATAGATACCAATGAAATAAAAAATTATTTTTGGAAATATAAAACATTAAATATGAATCCATTCTTAAGAACATTTCTGAAAAAACATGATCTATATTTTATCCATATGAGAATCCAATCAATAAGTTATAAATTATTTTCTCAAAACACCTTGTACGTTACCATATACACTGGAGTTATGTTTATTCACAACCATTATATAATCTATAGTGGTGTCACCGAACACTATTTGGGTGCACCAAACACATAAGTTATATTTGTCTAACCCATTTCACATAAAATAGTCTTATTCCATGTAAAATATTTTAATATTATTCATTTTTATCATAATACTATTCAAAATCTCTTTTGAACTTATATCGTAACTCATTTGGAGTGAATAATAACAATCTCTTTTAAAAATAACTTTTATACTATAAAAAAATTTCAAATAATAAAGAACAATTTAATTAAATTTAACCGTCAAAACGTATAAAAAAACTTCAAAAATATTTTCATTTAATGATGTTAATATATTCATATCATGAAGTATACGTTATAAAATCATACCTATCATACATATTTCAAAATAGTTATAACATAAATCCCATGAAAACCAAAAATGGTTCTATTTAAACTATTATATAAAAACTAATACATGATAACAAATATATTATGAAAATTATTATAATTTTAAATATATTATGTTAATCAATTTGATATAAAACATGGATATCGAAGAGAAATATTGTTTTAAGGGACATATAAAAATGTAATTTTTAAACAGAATATTTCATTCCTTGTGTCTGGATCATCATATTCATTATTCATCTTACTATGTAATATATATATATATATATATATATATTATTTAAATTATTTAAATGATTATTCATTTTTATTAAGCATCATTCATTTAATAATTATATATATATAATTATTGATAAATTCAACATACATTTTGATTTTTTATGATATCCAATTAATATGTCGGAAATGACATTATTAGGTTCACTATGGTAAAATTGGTGGCCATGTCAGTATCTATATAATATAAATAATGTCATTTTTGTCATTTAAATAAATCAATTATACATTTAAAATCAATCATATATGATGGTCATGAAAAATGAGATACCACAGTATCATGGATAAAATAAGTTGGACTTAAATGTAAGTAACATTTCCCTTTCTAAGTTCAACATGAAAATTATGTTTAGTTATAATTTATAATTTTATAAATATAATAGTATTATTAATTTAATATTAATAATTTTTATAAGCTTATATGTGTCATTCATGTGATGTAGTGATGAAATCTAAATAACAATATGTTGGGGAGGTTGTAGTCCTCCTGTACACCCCAACGCCACAAACATTTTTTTACAGAAAAGAACAGTATGAAGGAAAATGAATCAACCGATTTTAATAATTATTAATATTTAATCAATATAATATATAATAATTATTTATTTATTTATAAACATACATAAGAGATGGTATGGGAAATTTAATTACATTGATTCATGAGATGGTTAGTTGTTGTACATATAAATTATCCTTTCATTTTCTATTTGATCAAAATATTGTTTATATCTTTACTTAAATGAATATAAAATTGCATTACTAATTTTCATATTTGTTCTTATTATATATGTTTGAATATGGGATATTTTTATAAAATGTATGAATAAATAAAATACAAACATTCAATAAAAAACAAAACATCTTCTTCTAAAAACTACATTTAAAGAATACATTATACCATAAAGGATGTTAGTTCACCCAAACTAAGACCTATTGAATGGGAGATGATTGGTATGACGGATTTTGGTAGATATTTTCTTGAAATAATATCTATATATGTTTTAATAATCTAGATGAATAGGATCAATTTTTTTAAGAATGTTGATGGACACTATTGGAATCTCTCATGATATTAAAACATTCTAAATTATTATTCATTTCTAAATAGAAGCAATATATATTATTTATAATATATTATTACTATTGGTACAATGAAAATCATATAATATTAATTATAAATGTTTTTTACATGTTTTTACCAATATTTGTTTGTTTAATCTGTTATTAACTCTTGTTATTGCAATAGTGAAAACAAGGGTTTTTATTGATTGAGGGAAATTATAGTTAATTAAAATGAAAAATGGCCAATCAAGGGACATAGAACGATATAATAAATCATAACCCAATATATTCTATGAATAAAATATTTTTATAAATCATATTTCACTTAATATAATATTTTTTATTATTAAATATTGTTAATTTTTTTTTGATAAATTCATCACATTGACAGTAATAACAACTTCAAATAATGTATGATTCTAAAAAATTAATTATATCATTTAAATTTAATTTTTTTAAAAAATCGTGTATCATATTAAGCCTCTAAATTTATATTTATTTTTCATTTTCAATATTATTTATTTTTTACATCAATTAGTTGAATAATTATTGTGTCAGTATTTTGAAATCATTTATAGAAAATACATTTGACTAAAATTTTAAACTAAAAATCCAGGACGAAGATAAATCATTCATATTTAAAAATAATAGTTATAACTGAACATATCATCTGGTTATTCAAATGTTGAAAATCATATACATTTTTAAAACTAATGTAAGATTTTTTTTAATTAAAAAATATAATATACTTTTTATAGTCACCTCAAAAATGAAAACATAAATCTATATAAAAAACACAACGATTATAGATGATGTTTAATCATTTAATAAACTAAACGAAGGTGTTAGATAAATTTGATAGTATTTATAAATTTATTTTTATCATTAACTACTCTATTTATCCTTTACCATTCTATTATAATTACTAAGGATAATATTCATATAATCCAAAAAAATTAAACAGAACCATTTACCAAATTTCAAACCAATAAATAATAATAAATAATCTATTTTTTAGAAAATAAAATATATTAAATTTTAGAATATAAATAAATATCTAATTGTAAAAATGAAATAATAAATACTATTTCAAAAAAATCATTTAGAAATAATTTTATACAAATTTCAGAAAAAAAATACTTAAAAAATAATTTAAATTTCATTAAATCCAAATGTCGAAATTTAATTTTTTTTAAATTACAAATTATAATTTTAAAATGTAACTAATTTAAAATATAATATTAATTTTAATAAAAATTAATATCATTCACTATTTAATAAAAAATAATTTGGCATTGAAAATTATAAGAGTTTCCACATTGGTTAACACATTAATTATAAATTAAAAATGAAATAAAATTCATTAAATAACATTTTCCAAAATTATTGAATTTAATAACAATTGTCACTCATAGAAAAATGAATATTCATATTTTAATAAATAAAATATATGAAGAATAATATGAATTTTTCTAATAATGAAGTGAATTTAATACAAAAAATTACTTAATAAATTATAAACGGGTAATAAAATTTTATATGTCATTATATGGTTAATTGAATTGATTTATTATAATGTAATTGCTATCTTATAATAGAAACATTTAAATAATAAATATCCAATATTCCATTAGCCTTAGTGTTTCATATCTTTTATGACATTAAACATAATATTTATTTTTTAAAATATTAGGATATTAAATTCACCCCCAATTATGATATTGATTCATCACAATTTTTACATGGGATCAAAAACAGCATATTAGTATTCTCAAGAATAATTTATATAAATCATTAAATTTTAAATGATGTTATCCAAACATAAACAAGAAAAGGGTACTACGAAGGACATCAAGATTATTTTATAAATATATTCTCCGTTAGGAAAAAATTGGAGGGTAGTGAAAGCATTGACATAAAACAAAAACTAATCATCCAATGTATAAAATAGAAAGATATAAAATGTGTAAATGAGAATGATAGAAATAAAAAAACCGTAAATATGTGATGGAATAAATTAATATTGATATCTTAGTTACAAAATTAAAATTTAAAATATTTATTTCAAGATAATTTTCTTAGTTTTTATTAAACTTATTATCATAAATAGAAAATCAATAAAGAAAAATAAATTCTTTTCAATAATGATTTTATATTTTAATCAATTTCCACCACAAACTAATAATTTTAATCAAATTGATAAGTATTCATCGAGAATTTTATTTGTCTAGAGAACTAAAATAATATTATAATATATCATATAATCAAAAATGTTGACATTTATTCCCAGAATTATTAGTCATTAAACCAAAAAAACATTTTTTAAAAAATATAACATAATTCCTTACAAATACCCATTATTTTGATGACAAATTAATTTAATCTCAAAAATTATATAGTAATACCTAATGTTTGACATAGATTATTCAATAAATAATAATCCCTAATATTTAAATAATTATTCAATATTGATATTGAATCCCAAAAATTAATATTACGTGATCACAAAAACTTCAATGATTTATATAATGTATACCTTTAAAAAAATCAATAACTAAAAATTTATTTTATAAAAAATGTATTATCCCAAATAACATAATCAAAAGTATATGAAAATAATTTCTCTAAATAAAATGAATCACTATTTATCCCCCTTAAAATCACATACACCTCAAAATGATTTTTCATCATTTGTTCCTCAAATAATATCTTATATTATTCTAAAAAAAATAATATAGGGTTCTGAAAATAGTGAACTATTTCAGAAATAACATTCATCAAAAAAACACCAAAAAACTATTCATTTTTATTTTTATATAGATGATTAAAACATTTACTAAAAAACATTAAATCATGTTAGCAAGTGGTTTTTAGTGCATCATTTTCACCATTATATTTTATGTTTGAGCTTACTGGCCTCACTGTATACAAAATGTTGTCACTAGGCCTCCATGATATCCTTCTATAGAAAAAATAAATATAATTGATAAAAATTTCACAAATACGTGAATAAAAACTGTGAAATAATATAACATAATAAAAAATGGGGGTAAATTCTTAAAATTAAATGTTATCTAAAACAATTATTTATGAACCAAACCTAATCAATCCTGTACTGGTCACCCGAGTCATCCCGCAACTAGACTCAATAGGCTTTCCCCATTCCAATGTGATGGAGACTAGTGTCAGACAACAAAATAAATCAATTTGTAATTATTTTCCTTTTAAAAAAATAACAATAATTAAATACTTATAAACAGAACAATAAGTCTAAACTAGAGGAGCATAAATAATAAAACTACACATATCCCTCTACGTGACAAAATGCGTCATAACTAGCTGTGAAATCTCACACTATCCATTAGAATACCAAATCAAAAAGTAGCACAAGAAGATAATAACTAAAATAATCTATATGTGTGTGAATTAAAAATAGTAGTTACTACAAATAATAGTATTCCGTAGAATATACCATTAAAAATAAAACCATGTTATGATAATTGAACAATAGAACTATATAATAATTATGTTTTCCATTCATTTAATATTTATGTTACAAACATCCAATTTATTGAAAAATTATTTTATTTCCATAAATCATCAAAAATAGTTTCCTATAATTTATAGATATTATAAAATTAAATTCAAATAGTTTTGATGAAATATGGTTTTTCATAAAATGCCATACAATAACGATTCAATGGAAAATTTAATCAAATCAAAATTATCATGTCATAACCGAGATTCATTGGGAATAACATTATGTAACTACCCCAAATGGGAAACTAATAACCCCATTTGTTAGTTAAATATTGAATAGAAACCATAGATCATAGTTATCTCTTTCATGATCCCTAGAGAGGATATCATCAACATTTTACGTTATCTGATCAAATAAAATGTTTTGTAGTTAGCACACCTAGGAACTGGGGTTTCCCATGTTCTCAATTTTAAATTGTGGTGAGTTTTGATAATGTAAACTTATATATATATATTATTTTTATTTACCAAAAACTGATCCAAACCCTCACCTAAATATCAATCCTTGTGTGTATAATACTAATATTCTTATGTTACACAATAACAGACATTCCTCTTCACTTGGAAGACCTCACAAATCACACAGTAACATTGACATCAAATTTATTAAACAAGGGGGCTTGCTTAAAGAGTTTTTTTAACTTCTTTGATCATTATCAATGTGCTATAAATGTAAAATTACTTAAATGAATAATTTTCTTAAAACATAATCAACAAAAACATTTTTTAAAAAACTAATTTATTGATCGAACATGCCATTCCAAGTTTATAAAAAAAATTGTCCAAAAAGGTCAAAATTCATTTGAAACTTCCAATTCAACCACTATAATTTATTTTTAAAGATAATAATGTTTTAGAAATTCGTTGATTGATAAAGAAAATATGGAGATTATATTTTAATGTGAAATTATATTGAAAGATATGGAATTTTATGATAAGATTATATAAACAAATTTTAGTGATAATTATATTTTCCATTGACTTGGTGAAATTAAAATATAAAAAATTTTATATAACACACAAGTAATTATCGTTATAAATTTTATGGAATCGACATTTGGATACCCAAAAAAAACATCCCACTTTTTTATGATGTCCTCTTGAACCGAACCTTCTCATTAACATGTATATATATTTATGTATACATACACATATATAACTTGCATATATTCCTCTCTCCATGAAGTGATATGTACAAATATATAATAAATAAATATTCCATACAAATGAATCCATATGAAAACATTCTATGTTCCTATAGATCAAAACGACATCATCGATACTAAAGAATCTATAGAAAAATTAACGACAGGTCAAAAATAAACATCACATTAATAAAAAAATTTAAAAAATGAAACAAAACCAACATATATTACCCAAAATGAATCAAAAACATTATTCCTTTATCTATCATTAGAATAATGATAATTAATGGGGAAACCCCTATTCATCAACAATTAATCAAAACAAAAACCCCAAAATCCAATAGTGTTATTCTATGGCCTTCACACCAAATGGAAGTGAGGGAACCCAAAAATATTGGGGGAGGATAAGGGAGATGATACAAACTACTGAGGAATGTTCACCAAAACAAGATGACAAATGGTCATTGATGTAGGTCGAGTCAAGAGGGGTCGCCAACCAGCGGCACTTTTCTGCGTGTTCTACGGAATGGGAGGTTGTGAGGGTGAGGGTATTGAGTGAGGTGATAGATGAGAATGGTCCTCTAGATGGAAGGTGTTTGAGGTTGCCTACTACATGGGGGATCTCGTTCCAAGGGTAGTAAAAAACCATGAGGGGGAGGGGGATTTGTGCACATCATGGAGATAATGTGGTGGATATGGGGAAACCCCATTAGGGTTTTAAAAAAACTAACAGTAAAATAATAATAATAAACATAGTAATAATTATATTAATAATATTATTTTTCATCATTATTAATATTATTATTATTCTATTTATATTATCATTAAATTTTTTATTCATATTTTTTATTCATAATGATTTTTTTAATGTTGGGCATGTCGTAGTGATTGGATGCATGATCTTCTTGAACTTTCACCAACCATGGACACCCTACTGGAGAGAAGGGGAAAATTCCCTGGTTGGATGCACCATTTGAGAAACCATGCACCAACTGTGCAACAATGATCTCTCATTTTATAGAGAACATTCACACACTCGTAGTATGGCTAAACAAACTATGAAAAAGAAAATTTCCACACCACCTCTATATGAAGGAATACACACTGGCACTAGGAGGTCACTACTTATCGTTCAATTTAAAAATCAAAAAACTAAAATGATTCTGTAAATTTATGTTCTGACACACCAATTAAAAAAATGATAATATGATGAGGAACAATAAATAATATGATAAATTAATTTAAATTCCAATGTCATTTCATGGAAAATCTACCCACCAAAAAAATTCTTCAACAATAATGTCATACAATCAGTTAATAAACAAAGGTTACTCTAAAACGGATCTACACCATGTAAAACTATAAAAAAAATGAAATTTTAAATTGAAATTTCCCACCAAACCTCCACTATTTAGAAAATAGATGAGAGGAACCACATTAAGAAGAGTGAGTTTATCCCACCCAATAAACCCGACCTTTAACATGACACAACTACAGACAAGACCAATGAAAAAAACCATAACACAAACCATCCCATAGATTATCTGTTTGAGAAAAACAGATCCAATACAATAACCAATAACATACAAACTAAACCACAATCCCAATCATAAGGAGAATCTGTAGAATATATTGATCCAAACACTAGATCAAACCAATAATCATTATATCTAAAGAATATGAACTTGAAAAATGGGGCCCTACAGAGATACCAAAATAAAAACTGATTCATCCAAGATAAAAACACCCCTTAAATAATTTTTAATCAAGTATGCACTTTGTAAAAATAGAAAACCCATTGTAATATGTAGAAAAAATGTCCACCAAATTTTTAAAACAATGAGAATCAATAAAAAAATAAACGAACCTAAAAAATGAAAATAAAAATTACTCTAGCACTATCTGTTCACCAATACCTATGAATTTATTACTACATGCAGGATTCACTAGGTGGTCTTTTGATGGATCCCTGATGTCAGAATTATCCACCACTTTGTAGTTATAAACCATTATATGAATGAGGTCATAAACCCATACCAATAAACAATGTCCCACAATGTTGTTGGAATGATCAACTTCCACCGATCTGAATAGTATCATCCAAATGAACCCAAATCAAGGAAGAGTCTCACGTATTTGGGGTTCTGCAAAAATATAAAAAGACGAATTACTTCATTAATAAATTTCACTACCTCCAATAGATCTATATCACCGTGGATGATAGGATACAACAGAGAAAAACTCAATCCTGCCACTCATCTAAAATTTATGGTAGAATAAACAACTAGTCCAAACTCACTAGAAACCATTATGACTTTTCAAGGTTGAATACTCAAAATAAAAAAATCAAAGATAAATAAATATGAATCATAAAAAAGATCCACAAAGTAGTCAAAAACCAAATCCCAAAAAAAATAACAATTTTAACAATAATTCATTATGTTATGGAAATGATTCCATGAAATGGATAACAAAAACAGGAAGAATACAATTAAAAACTACTTATTAACATTTTAAAAAATTTAAATCACTCATTTTGAAAACTAATTTTTAGTAAAAAGCAACACTAAAAACCGACCAATGTTATTTAGTTATGTCACACACACACACACATATATATGTATATATATCCTTTTTCTTGTTCAAGCATATATCCACACAATACATTAATTGCACACTTTTACCATCCATACACCCATATATTTGACTATTCACAGAAATCCCAGGGGTCAATAGATTGAATTTTTCTATTTCAAAATATATCTTTCAACATAGATCCCCTATTAAAAACTTATTTTGAAATATCTATCATTGATGAAAATAATTTCCAAAATTGAAGGAAACCATCATTTCAAATTCCAAAAATAGTTTCCAAAATATCAAAAAAAAATTCAAAACACCTTCAGTTTTTCACTTTGACACCACAAATTCCATTAATATAAAATAATTTACAAGATTCATTTAATTTTCTAAAAATAATATTCTTTAGGGGAGACCATTTTTTATTTTCAAAACCAGTTTACTAAATATCATTTTCACCATTGAAATACACTCATGAAAAAAAACTAAACCAAAACATAACTCACAAAAAAAATAAGAATATGGAACTTGTTGTTATGCCTAACCTAGAAACAACGCTTAATATTTGATGCTCCGTGTGAGAATAAACCACATGATATATATTGAACCATGAAATTGGGTTACACTTGGGTCGTGACTCCATGTATGCTTATCTTGTAATATCATATCACTCCCATTGTCAACTCCGATTAACATAGACCAAAAAGATAAAATAAAATCATGGACGTCTCCTAGTAATTAAATTATTAGTACAACATTAGGTTCAGGATGTAATTTTCACACCTACCTGTCATGTCATGATTGCACTAATCTTCATGATATAAGAAACTCCAAATTAAAAGGTCTTGAATTTATTAAATTAGGTCATGAAACTACACAGATAAACCCCTAACCAATATAATATTATGTCCCAAGTAAAGATCCAAAGGACATTCCCTTCCCCACAGGATGAAAACTAGTGTTGGTAGTCAAAATAAATAAATTATAAACAATTTTTCCAAGAAAAAATATATTAATAAAAAATAAAAAATAAATGGAATAATAAAACTAAACTTAAAAAATAGAATGTAAATAAAACTGCATATTTACCTCTAGTTGACTAAATTGTTCACATCCAACCTTGAGATTACACAAGCTCCATTAGCGAACCTAAATGGGAAAAATCAATGGAAGCTAAAAATATGATGTTATGTGTGTGAGTACTAAAACATAGTAGGTATTACCAAATAAACTATTCTATATTCCTTACCATATAAATGAAAACAATGTCAATATAGTTCAGAAGTACAACCTTATTAAAATATAGATTTCTATTCCATTCAAATTCAAGTAAAAGATTTCTTTTTTATAAAAAACATTTTCATTTAATAACATTTCTAAATAGTTTCCTACAATGCATAGAAATTTTAATATTAATGTAAAATAGTTTAGATAAAAGACGGTGTTTCAAAAAAGAGGACCAAAGCATGAAGCAATAGAAAATGAATTCACATCACTAGTATCCTGTCATATGTGTGAAGATTTGGTTAACCTTTATGGTAACTAGTAAAAATGGGACTCTAGAAACGACATATATCATTAAAATGTGTTATAAAAGCAACAACTAAGATTATTTTATTGTTTGAGCCACTATATAGGCTGACATTTATTGGTTTAGTGGTGTATGATCATATCACATGTTTATTTTGGGTTGAAATCATCAATATATTTATATAAATTCCATCCTTGGACACTTCTATGTTAACTACCATACTAGTTCATCTTAACCAACTTAGGTACGTGGGATTCCCATGTACTCTATTTAAAATAGTAGTGAGTTTTTGTCATGTCAACATATATGTTAATAGAATTTTCATTACCCAAAAACTCATCCAATATCACAACACGAATATCCCAACATGAGATTATCCACACTTTTTAGGTCACATAATAAATCAAAAGATTATACAAAAAACACATATCAAAAATCACACATTAAAATTAACATGACATTTTTTAATCTGGGTCATTCCTCATGTTGGTTTTTTTACTTCCACAGTCATTTTATCGGTGTCAAATGGGCCTCATTACATGAATGAAATTATTTCACTTTATGAAACGTAATCACCCTACACATTAATGTATCAAAAAAATTAAAACCGAAACATGTCATTACACTTTTGTAAAAAATAATTTGTAAAAGGAGAAACATCATTGGGTCTTTCCAATTCACACAATATTATTTATTCGTAAATAAAATTAGGCATTCAAGAAATTTTGAATTAAAAAACCAATATATATATATACATTTTAATAATGAATAATTGTTAAATTTAAGGAATTTTTTGAAAAAAATCAAAAAAATCAATTGTGATCAATATTATATTTTTCAATAATTTATTAACATTATAATATATATAAAACACCCAATATTACAAACAAAAAAATTATATATTTTAATTTAATTTTTATTAAATTGGGAGACCCACCTCAATGATGCCTCTTCTTGATGACGACAACTCAAATGGGCCCTTAATAGTTACACACACATGCTTTTATATATATATATATATGCATATATATACCCATAGTAATATTCCATATATTCCCCTCACCATGAAAAAATTTATACAAAGAGGATATATATATATATATATATATATCATACCTATTCATGGGCATGTAAACATTCACATATCTCATAAGTTGAAATATGAGGGAAGATAGTCCAAATAATCTAGAAAAATTCCCAAAAACACAAAAAACAAAAACTATTAATTTATTATTGAAACAATGAACCAGAACTTCAATCCCTTTCCTAAAATTGACGCAAACCCGACTATATTTTTGAATCAGGGATTGAAATATGATAAACAGGGCCTCCAATCCGAATTCACTAAGAATGGAAAACCCAATAATCCCTAAAATCTACTAGGTTTTAGTCACAGAACTTTATCCCATGTAAGATTTGAAAAACTAAAAATTAAGGGAGAATATGTGATATCATACAAACAGTGGAGAACCTCACAACAGATGAAGTGGAAAATGGGGAGAGTAGGAGGTTAGACTAAGAGGGGACATGCTCTTGGGGATCCTGGTTATTAATAAAATTAATAACAATACTAATATTATTTTTATAATTATTAAAATGAATTATTTTATTTCTTTTTATTGTTTTTTTAAGTGTCAATTAATTATATCAATTTTTTATATTGGGAAAGGATGCACTGTTTGTCAACATGGCCTTCCCGGAAATGAGCCAACCCTGTTAACCCTATTTGATGAAAGGGGAATAATTATGGTTTAGACACACTATATGAAAATTCATGAAATAATTTATGCCGCATATCTATATTAATTGATAGATACATTTTACATTATTTCTTCAATGTTTAACAGCACGCGATAATGTCATTCACCACACTACATCTCACCATGGGAACCTATATGGCCATTACAATATCACACTAACTATATGGGATAACTAAGAAACAACTAAAAATATTTTGTAAATTAGAATGTCAACCCACATACTACCAAAAATATAAAGTGATATGAAGAAATATATAATTAATTTAAATAGTTTAAATTCATTGGTTGTGTTATTCCACCCCTCATTTTGTATCAACAATACATAATAAACCATAATTACTACAAAATTAATGATCATATGAACCCTTAAATGTATCCAAATTATTAAACCGATGTCTAAAAATTAAATACATATTCTTCATCAAATAATATTTTCTCATGATAATTTTAGCATATACAAAAATAAGCAGATCCCAATATACATTAATCAAATAAAACAACAAATGTCTAATAATTCTAATGATCATTCACAAGTAATAATTTATGTCTCCATGTTCTTTGACTCCATAGTCATTAATCATTTTTCATAAATAATAAAGCACGAGTTTTTATATTATTACATAATACATTATTTCGATATATAAATAAATTAGACTCATTAAATCTTAAAATTATAAAAACCTATAGTCAAATATAATCTATAACATTACCATGTTTCTATGGCCTTCACATAATTATGAATAATGGTATTTTTTTTCCAAATTAATCTGTTGCAATTATTGATATTTTTAATGGGAATGGCTGATTGGTTAATTATTTTTTGAAAAAAAAATATACCCACATATATAAAATTCAATTTATAAATCAAGAATAACTTCTGTCAAATTCATTGAGTTATTTGAATGATACTTTATCAATATATGATTATTAAATTATTTCTTCCCTTACCACATATTCTACATCATCCAATTCATTAATACAATTTTTTGGGATCTTTTTACCATTATTAAAGATACAAATTTCATATAATAATTTCACCTTTATTATATTTTACCCTTAAGATATTGGTGTCATTAAATATCATTTATTAAGAGTTAGGATACTCACCAATTAAAATTTTGGTAATAAAAAATACATAAATAATTCCATGAAGAATACTAATATTTCTATCTATAACTCTCATGTTAGACGTTTTAGTGTTCAGAAAAAAACTACATATTATATCACATCAAATGATACTATGGTTCTAATAGGATCCATCCCTTTACTAAACCAAAAATGATATTGTGGTTATATCAAAAAAACCATAATTAAATATTTTCTAATGAAGATAAACACCAAAATATCATTAACCATAGTATATTAATATCTATTCTTTCATTCATAATATAACATAATTGTCCCTAACATAATATTGTTTGTGGTTAAAGTGGAATTTTAACATATAGTAATAATTCAACAAAACTATAATGTTTTACAAACCCTATTATAATACAAAATACCTAAACTCATCCATAATAATTACATATTATTGTGAAATTAAACTAAAATTCACATTATTAAATTACCAATGATCATTTAGTTTAATCATTTTATTTATTTACGTTATAACTCTCACATTAAAATACCATATATTTCAATGTGGTCACTTATACTCATTATCTAATTTTCCCAATAAAAAAATAAAAATAAAAAGGATTTATATTATTGAAATATATTAAAAATTTTGATTTTGACTATATATATTTCTTTTATAATCATTATATCCATGTGAAGACATTTTAATAATGTTGGATGACAATACAAAGCTTAATAAGGGGCATAAATAGTTAAAATATGTCCATCTAAGGAAAACATGAAATCCCATGAAAGGTATACCATAACAACATTATTCACTGATAGATTGAAATAATATTATTCCAAAATAAAAATAGGCACATTTTTCTCAATTAAACAAATTAAAAGCCATCGACAAGAAAGAAAACCCCATTTTAGATATATATAGAATCCAATTCATAACCTACTTTATTACCATGTCATAAATAACATTACATCAATTTAATAAATAGGTAAATTCTTTTGTTGACACCCATATACATTTCTCAAAAGATAATGTACATTACCAATATCATTGGAGTGCTATCTAGGTTCACCCATTTAAAATGATTTAATGGGCTCACATTGAATGGTATGGGATCACCTAACATATAGGTTGTAAAAGTTCCATTTGTGTGATATAATAGTGGTAAAATTGTTATATAAGTTGAATCACACTCACCCATTTCACATATAATGATAAATTTCTGTATAAAATAATTTATTCATTATTCTTTTCATCATTAAACATGTTAAAAAATCTTTTAGATCCATATAAAAACTATTTTCATATCAAAATAAAGATATATTTGAAAAATATATTTTGAATATCTAAAATGAATTCACATAATAAATAATCCATTATCGTTTGAAATATCATTTAAAAAATATATATTTAAAAATAATTTTTGAATCATGATTTTGGGAAAATATATTGATGACATTTAATATAAAAACATTCCATCAAAAAAACTTTTAGAAATGTAAATAATAACATCATTTATAGAATTTTAAAAACATTACTTTCAAACTAGTATTAAAAATTCAATCATGGGTAAAAATGAATATAAAAATTCAAAGGGTAATAACATAAAATATAACTAAACTATTTTTTAGAAAACATGTATATGGAAGAAAAAGCGTGTTTAATTAAACTCATGAAAATATAATTTTTAAAAATACATTACCAATATAATGATTCATCATGTATAATATTAAACTATTTTTATAACATAATTATAGTAATTTCATTATTTAGATCATTTTTTATGTTCCATATTCATATGTTTCCATTAATACCATGTTATATGTAACTCCCCAGGTCAATCAAAATTTTATCTTTTAAGAAAGAAAATAATTTTATATATAGAATAATTTGTAGGAAACATAGTTTTTTCTTGATTTACATGTATGGAATACATACTTCTATGTTTCTTATTACATGACATAATTAAATTCGTCAATGGCTTTTATTAGACAAAACAACGAGTTTTAGAGAACCAGAATACATTATTAAACGTATACTATTTAACATATTAAGGTATAAAATTTTTTTTAATTTGGGATGTATGAATAGGATTTAGTATTAAGTAAAAAATGTGGTTCAATTAATTTTATACAAATCAAGTAGTGATTAATATATAAAATAATTCAATATAAAGTGTTTTTTATAATAACTGTTTTTATTCACCGAAAAGATAATTTTCACTAATAAAATAAATTAATTATTATTAATATACTGTATTAATGAAATATATAAATTAAATATCTAATCAAATGTAATAATATTCATACAATATATATTATGATGATAATATAAGAAAGAAATCATATTTAAAACATTAAATATTGTATTTTTAAAGGTATATTTTCCACATTGTAAAAGAAATTTATTTTAAAAAACTTGGATTCTTATATGGATTTAATTTTTAAAAATATACTTATATTTAAAATTTTTCCATTAAATGATTATCATAGGTTTATTTTTTTAGTATTTTTCATATAAATTCCTCTTTTAGAAGAAAAAAGAAAAAATACTGTATTTTGATTTAAACTGATAGTTCATGTAAATAATTTATAGTTTAAATTGTATGTCAAATTGGTAAGAAATTAAAATTACATAATTTAAACAAAAATTAAAACAATTTATTACATTATAATAATTTTTATATTTAATGTAGATATTGATATATAGTAAACTCATTAACATTTTAACGTTAAAAACATTTTTTATTATATCGTCTTTTACATTTATTTTAAATTAACATTACCATAAATTTTAAGATATATTTTTTAAAATGGATGTAATATTTTAAATGAAATAATTTAAAATGAATAAGATGTACTTTTTTACCAAATTGATTATTTAAAAAATTAAAATTATTTACTTTAATTAATAGAAAAATGAGGTTTCAAAGAGATTAAACATTAATCATATCGATATATATGACATAAAAACTTTTACAACAACAATTATATTGAAATATAATGACCATATTATATAATAGATCATATTTATTTACCTCATTTATTCCTAATTTATGAGAAGCATGTCTACAACTACCTTCTTTTAAAAAATGCAAAATGCGACTTCTCCTCCAATTATAAAGGGACACCCCCACCACATATTCACACCATAAATCCAAATAGTTTAAACAATGAAAATAACAAATATTTCAAAATATTCACTCAGATCATCTAATATTCCACATATTTTTTTTAAGAACCCATCTTAGGAAGGCATTTAGGAAAACCTAATAGCGATAATATAATATGTAATGTTCTCTAAAACATTGTTTTATTTTTTCCATCTTTAACATTGATAAATTCATTTGGTTTCACTATTATACAAAAAATAAGATTCAAAATAATTTGATATATTTACGTAAATGTTATGACATAATACAACACAAACCATAATTAAATGTGTTACAAAATCACTGATTGTGTGAATGGCTAAATACTGATTCGAAAACTGATGAAATTGGTCACTCCTTTAATAGAATTCAATCTATGGAATAATTTTGACCATAGTATTTCTATATAACAATTTTCCAATAATTAATATTATTAAATTTTTATATAACGCATACCATATCACAATACATTTTGTGTGAATATGATAATTTCATTTTTTTGGATAGAGGACTGTTGCCAAGTGTTGCAATGTGATTCATCCAAAAATTACATATATTAAATAAAAAATAACATAATTTAAAATAGAAGATATATAAATATATAAAATAATGATGATTCTAGAGTATTTATATATGAATAAATCATATAATATTATATCATCATTATGAAGAGAAAATGAATGCATCGTTAATATGTGCATATGGCCTATCATCTCTATAAACAGTTGATTTCAAATCATATCACATAATTTTATGGATTTCTATAAATATATTTAATCATTATATATATGATAATTACATAATGATTTATGTAGTTTCCTGACCCATGATTTCTCATTACTGGTGTCTACTTCCCTTATAATAGAATGCTAAAAATTCAAATCCCAAAGAATCTAATTGTTTTAGAGTCTTGGTAAACCTAATGCACACATGAGTATTGTATGAAAAAGAATAACTAATTAGTAAATAATCATATTCTTTACTTGAAAATAAATACATTATTTCATATAAAAAATGTTTAAATTCTTTCTTATAACACTTATTAGACTTCTAGGGAGGTGAAATAGAATAAGGGTGATCTAAAATGATCAGCATGGATTAATCTTATAAGAAGAAATAATGAATAAATTAGAATAATCATTTTGGAATTGTAAATTCATCATAACACATTCCAGATAATCAATAACCATACAAGATAATCAATTTTTAAATGTAATGAATTAAAACACATACCATTCAAATAACATGATAAGGAACAATCAATATGATATGGAAAATGACAAAAACACATGCCATTTAATCAATGAACTTATAATAAAATGTATCTTTATATATATCAAAATAAAATCGCATAGTTGAATAATAATTTAATATAATGTGATAAATTCAAGATTATTTGAAACTATATTTTACTTGTATATTGTACACTTACCATCAAAAAAAATCATAAGATGATTTAACATATCTTGTAAAACACCATCTAAGGATAACAAAAATATTTGTCTCAAGAGACTAATGATGCGTCATTGAGATATCTATAACTGGGCACCAATCTTGTTTTACTTCCCAAAATCATACCTCAAATATATAATAATCAAATTAAAAGTATTACTTATCATATATCCATGTGGTGTAAATGATACTAATTTATTAATTTTACCTTAGAGATCAATTAAAACTCAATCTGACCACCATATGTAATAGTTTTATAAATATTAGCTCATATTCATATCCAAGATAAGTTATATGGATATTTTGGAAGAATTTAATGTTCCAGGATAAATGGTAATTCATTATTTCCTGGGGAATACAAAATGGTACCAAGCTATTTAATATCAATATTATCCTTGGGGAAATAAATCATAAAGCATGAAGAGAAAAAATATGAATGGTATAACTAAAAAATATCCAATATGGATTATGTATAATGTTTTGTTGTCATTGGTTAATAGAAATATATTTAAAACTTCATTTAAAAACAAATATGATGAATATATCCTTATTATAATGAAAAATGACATTAATTTAATTTTAATTGATAATCAAATGTATATCCATTGTCATTAAAAATATACCTTTTAAAAATTTAATTGATTTTCCGACGAAATGGCTACGGTAAATCCTTACATGTCGTATATGGTAAAAAGTATATTCATTTATAATGAAAAATGATTATAAAAGTGTCCAGTTCAGAATATGATAACGAGATTTATTAAAAATAATTTTGTAAATAAAAAAGTGTAAAAATGTATTTAAAAATCATTTTTAAATTGTTTAAAATATTTTAAATCCCTTTTATAATATTGGATTTTTAAAAGAAAATTTTTTCTCTGAGTAAAATGATAAATAATATTGTGCAATTATAAAAATATTTTAAAAATCATTTTGAGTAAAAATTAACACAAAAATGAAAAAAATAGTAAAAAATGTATTTATTAATCTATTGTGGTTAAAATTAAATGTTTTATTTAAAAATGTTCATATAGTTATATAAAATGTAAATTCAAGAGTAAACAATACCAAATAAAATGGGATTCTAAATAACCCCATGAAAAGACAGAAACATTGATAAGGGAATATATCAATGAATATTTTATATTTATAAATTAGAAAATAAATTAATTTTTTTAATTAAATATATATTTATTTAATGTCATTATAAACATAATCATGGAATATTAATGATAATGATTATGTAGTGTAACCAAATGAAAAGGGAGTGTGTTCTTTAATTTCTTTACTAATGTGTTATATGAAGTATGAATACCCATAGATGAAATAAGTAAATTTAAAACTAATAATATCTTGAATAATTAATTTTTCAAATATTACATTTCTATTTACAATATTTACAGCATATTTATGAAATTAGGTGAACCTCAATAAAGTATTCCTCAATGAAAAAAATTAATATAAAGTCCATTACCATTATGATGTCATATTAATTAGAATATAAATATTTCATAATAATAATATAAAATAATTAAATAACATTAAAATAAATGGATTCCTTATTTATTAAATAAAAATGGTATTTGGTTACAATACACTAAATATGTTGCTAAAATAGTGTGTTCCTTATAGAATGAAAATTGAGACCAAAATCATATAAATTATTCTTCAATTTGATTGAATGACAATTAAAATATTCTATATTGGTATAAAACATGTTATGACATATTCTATATCTATATAAATATTTCTGAAATCATATATTAGCCTATTATAAAATATTAATAATCATTTGTTAGTAATCTATCATTATTTTCACTATTTTAGGTTCTATTTACCTTATTTTTGAGAATGTTTTGATTATTTACATCTGCACTTATTAAGTTGATACTGATTTCAATATATATTTAATGAAAATAATGATTTTGTAATGGTATATAATCAATATATTTATACATATAATAACACATATAATTTTGAGATAAGAAGTAAAAAATCACCATTCATGGAGACGATATGTCATACATATTCATGAACGATGCATTCATTTCATTATAGTATATAAAATAATGAAATATAATTGATTTATATATGTATATGAATATTATAATTCAGTTATATTATTTATTTAAGATATGTCACATATATTATTAAAACTATAATTTATACCTTCCCTGTATAGTGTGAACGAGTCACATCCCTTTGAGTAGGAGTTGTCCACACATATATAAAAAATGTTATCATAATTTCAAACATGTAACATATGATTTTATGAGTTATAGAAGAAAATAATAATGAACAAAAAAATATAAATTTAATATATTTAATATAAATACATGGTGTTTATCAATATTCTAAATCATGCTATGTGGTAATTAAAAAACAAACAACATTTATTACAAAACGGAAATTTATTGTACACAAAAACATTATGTTTTTACCTATTAAATTTAATCATTTGTAACTGTATTTTTGAAAAATATAATATCAAAAAATAAATATATTTAAGATACTTATGATATTATTTATTCATGTAATAATATGTTTTCTAGGGTTTAAATTGAAAATAATACAATAGATCCTGACGAAGGACATTACCTCTTCTTTGGGGAAATAAATTTGGTTTGCACAAATGTTCTTCCATATATAGATTAATTACAAATTTAAGGAAACTAGGATTATGGGTGGTATATTGGTACATTATTTGAAACTATTTTCTAATAATAATGTTTTTTATAGGTGTGATAAAGTGGGATGGTGAGTGTATTTTAATATTCTATGACGTGTGGCATTCTGGTAAAATTTTTAACCCAAATTCCACAAACATATTTCTCTATACAAATGAATCCAATAATAGAAAAAATTATTAAAAAGGGATTATAGGGTCTAAAAATAAATTAAAATGGAATTTTGTAAATTTTTCTTTATTATTATCGTGTTTAAGATTATGGTTTAGTCTTTTTTTAGAAACATGTTATCTTTATCATTGTAAAAAATTTCAATTAAAAAAGTAATATTTTTAGAGAAAATATAATTTAACCATGTTATGTATTTTAAAATAGCCTTTTTAGATATATAGAATCAATTTTTGTAAATTCAATAAAACATGAGGAATAAATTTATTTAACTTTAATACCTTGGACGTGACGATAATGCACTTTTTCTAAATAATAATATTTAAAAGATTGGTAAATTGATATATCCTATTTCAAAGATAAAATGATTCAGTAACATAAATTGAACCTTTTAATGTAAAATTGATATAATATATCATGATAAATTATAAAAAACATTAGTTAAACATATATTTAAATTAGATGAAAGTTAGTTTTTAATAGAAAATCAGTAATTTTCACTATTGCTCATAAAATGAAAATTAAATGAAAAATACCATTAATTCAACAGAGACTAATATTTATGTTTCATTTTCAAAAATTAATTTTATTTTTATATTATAATTATACAATATTCCCAAAAATTGGAATTAATATTTTTTCTCCATTAAAAGGAGGAAATTGAGCCTTTATAAACATATATGTTTTTTGCGTGAAATTTGTTTTATTCTATGCTTATGAGTATCTAATCTAAAGGATTAATGTCAAAAATGTTTTATATAATATTAAATATATATATATATATATAAAATATTGATATCAATTAATATATTTAACTACTTCAATTTTTTAAAATAAAAACCATATTTCATCATTATATCATTTTCAAAATATTTTATTCGGTGGGGCAATCAATGTTAAATTTTTAGTAACCAATGATTTCATCATATATTTTTGTAAACCATATAATTTCGTAACATAGTTAATAATATTAGTAAATTAACATTAAAGGGATGGTTTATATCGTATTATATTAAATAACTATTTTTTTAATATATTATATCTCAGTAAAACTCAATTTTTCATGTAATGAAAGTCATCGAAGAAAGTCTTTATTTAATGTGACACAAGATAAATCAATGATACATGAATTTAAAGATATAAAATATATAAAAAATATTAAATTATTATTTATATTATAAAGCATGAGGATATTATATTCCCTAACTGTCTTGGTGATCCATCTCATATATCTTATTGAATATAGTGTGCTTTAAATTTTTGGGAATTATAATATACCCACCATAAATAAATTTCATACTTGCAATTTAAAAAAGATTTTTTTAATATATTATTAGATACATTTAGTGCTGACATTCCACATCATGTAAAAGGTTTATAAAACATCATTTATGAAATAGAGATTGAGAATTACAATTTTGACATGGACAAACATGTAACTGGGTCTCTAAGTAGTAGAAAATTAGTGGAAAATGATAATATTGACTTTTTGGAAAATATTATATGCTTATCATGACTGATAGAGGTCATCAAAAAGAAATAATTGAAAAATAAATGGAATTATTAGAGCCTCACATCCATTAATCTATGGAGGATTAAAAGACCATCAACCCAATTTAAATCAATTTATTACGATTAATTTTTTTAATATACTCATCCTATTATTGAGGTATTTTTATATTAAATAATAATATATGGAATCACATTTACATTATAATTTTCAATTTCATCGGATTAATTTTTTTTGGTTTTCATAAATAAAATTACTAATTACATATTTTTTAATGAATTTTATATCCAAAATTTTACTTTGGTGCCTAAAATATTACAATACGACTTTAACAGATTTGAAGAATAATCCAAAAAATAAAAGTTACACTATTTATCTATAATTATTAACCAAATCAATTATAGTTTTTACATCAATAAATAAATCAAATATATAATTTTGCAGATTTATCATTAATATATATTCATTAAATTTTTTATAAAAAACAGTGTCATATTAACTAGGATATTGGGATGGTCGGTGTTTTGAATAAACCTATTATAAGTACATCGCTATATATCAAATAACATTTTAATTTAACATCAAATTTTATAAGTGTATACTTTTTACAAAATCATCATATGCGTGATAAATGATATAGATATTTAGGAGAAATGTAATGTTCAATATTAATAAAAATTTAAATATTTTAAGGGGAATACTAAATTTAATCATGGTATGTAATAACAAAAATATTTAAAAAGAAACCTTTTATAAACCTTGCAGAGAAATAAAATTGTTATATATAAAAATATCTCAATTTGGGTACAGATAATGGGATATCATCATTGATGAGTGGAGATTTTATAAAAATATCAACTAATAAAAGATTATGAACATATTTTCATTTTGAGAATCATTTCGAAAATAAATTATTTTATAAAAAATTATATAAAAATTATATATAAAAATTATCCTTTTAAATTGGAATGGAATGAATAGAATAATTAATTTTTTAAATCTATACATGTCATATAATGTAATAGAGTACTCCTTTTTCCACAGTATTATCTAAGAAAACTGAGTAGTTCTGAAACCATCAAAAATATTATTTTGAAAACATTTTTAAAAGGAAAAAATTGTGAAAATGTATTAATAACATTATTGGTAATGGTTTAAAGAATATTTAAATCTTTTTTAATATATAGGGTTTTTAGAAGAAAATAGGTTCTTCAATTAATGAGAGATATATGGTGTTTTTTTAAAAAAAAATATTCCAAATAATTTTGAGTAGAAAATAATGGAAAAATGATACTAATACTTGAAAAATGTCATCAACAACCAGTGGACAAAATTATGTGATATATTGAACATTTTTCATATAATTTCACCGAATTGTAATTCACATGTAAACAATATCTAATATAATTGGATAGTGACGTAAACCCTTAACAAGACAATAACGTTGATGTGAGAATCAGTTAGTGAATATATTATTTTTTTAAGATATAAATTCACATAAATAATTGAAAATCAATAAATAAATAATAATATCTATAATAATATAAAAAAATTAAATATTAATGACAATTATGAAGTTTTATAATCTATTGAAAGTGAATTGAGTTATACAATTTCATTAAAAATTTGTATCTTTAAGTGTAAATACCCACATATAAAATAACTTAAATTGAAACTCATAATATCATTAAAAAAGAATAAATTGTGAAAGTAAATTTTTACGTTGACATATGAACACCATATATAAGAAATTAGGTTTACAAACATAATGTATACCTCAATGAATGGAAACTGATATAATGTCATTTACCCCTATGGTATTATATAAATGAAATGCATGAAATGTAAAAAAAATATAATAAAAAATTTATATACGAAAATGAAAAATTATTTCACAAAATACATTATCAATAATGGATAATGGTAACAGCAATGAGAGGAAGTATTTTTTGAAAATTGTGTATGCCTCATGGAATGAATACTCAGTCCAGAATACCTTACCTTATCCTTCCATTTTTGTGTATTGTTTGACCTCATATATATTGTTTTCAAACAATATAAAACATTCTAAAATAAATATATTAATATATATCATATCATATAACATTTTAATATAATTTATTTTTATATTTTTTTCAGTAATCATTTACTATTTATAATATTTTTTGTGTTAATTAACCAGTATTTCATGTATATTTCGACTTGATATTTTTTTTCTTCTTATATAAATTTAGATTTAATAATATATCTTTTGTAAAAAATTAAATAATAATGATATTATATAATCATATATTTATTTAGAATATTGAAATTTATTTTGAGATAATAAATAAAATATATCATTCATGGAGATAATATGTCTTACATGAGATTTAACACAACATTCTTTTCATCCTAATATTATAAATAATGAATGGGAAATGATTTATATTTATCTATATATTATAATCCAAAAATAATATTTTTGTACTATATATCAGATATGTTTTAGAGACCTGAATCTTGACGTACATGGATATTACATTACTTTTGCGGAATACTTAGTACATAACAAAAAAACACACACAAGGATCGTAATAGTTTAGTGTCTTTGGAAATTCGGAATATAATCTTCTAATCGTGGTGAAAGATCTTCAACATCTCCCATAAAGATCTTCCTTTTTTTACCTAAAACCTTTCTTTATATCTTGGGGAAAAGAAAACATAAAAGGGTGAGCTCAAATTCTCAGTAAGTGTAAACAAAAGAAAAATCAATCACATCATATTCATAAGAACATAACATTTTGGAAATCTTAACCTGAAAAAGATATCATAATTTCATAAAATGGGATAAATCATAGTAGTGAAATGAAATCCCAATAATCATAACATAAAACATGAAACTTAGTGGCATACACACATAATCATAGAGAATCATATCTTATTAGTCAAGACTCATTTCCAAGACTATCTTAGTGGACAAATTCCATTTCTGAACCAAGTTACCCTCGTTTCAGTCCTGTTTCACTGAACTGGTATAGCCTACCATTCCAGCCATGTCTATCTCATGAGATATAAAATCTTTACCCAATGCATTGGAGAGAGATATAGGTACCACCCATCTCATAATTATAACATTCTTATGTGTGCCACAAAATCATAAACCATACATCATAGCATACCCCATGTAATAAAAATGGGATTCTTAAACAACGTGACATAATAAAACAATTCATATAAGATAAAGGAATTCCTAAAAAATATTTTCATAACAAAATAATCAAATACATGTAATAATAGGGATACAAACAGAACTCTTTATTATCTTATATGGAAAATAATTTTGATAAAACACTTGATCTCCATTCTTGAGGAAAATATCCTTTCTGCTTCGAAAACACTTTTCCTTTCTTAACATGTCATTCAATTTAAACTTAAAAGAAGTTGATTATAAATAAACTAGAAAACTTTTAAAGGATTATTCTTGGAAATAATGTTTTAAAAATCAAATCATTCCGTATAATTTAAAAGAAAACATTCTTCTCGTACTTTTGTCGGAAAAGTCAAAAAAGTAACTCGTACGAAAAACGAAAAAAGATTCCTTTCATATCTTTTACTAAAAACTCACCGAAGGGTAAAATAGGATTTAAACAACTGTAGGTGGATGGAAATAATATTACATATTGAGGAAACATGGATTTGGATGATAAAATACACCATAGTAAATACTAAAGTATAAACAATCTCGGATAAAAATGAGATTGTGATATTTCCCTTACTTTAGGTCCAATATGCTTCGTACGGGTCCAAAACTCCTGTATAATGATTTAAATAATGTCATTGAATTATTACAGAATCATATTCATTGTTATGATATCATATATGATTCACTTAAGACTTTATATTACCCGTTCTTTTGTAAATTCCATGTTACAGAGCGTTTTGGGTAAAATTGTTTCATTTATCGTAGATGTTTGGACTTGTTGTTCTTGACATTATTATTACATATATCATGATTTACTTATTTCCAGAATATAAAACATGATTTATATATCATATATATTTAGTATATATATATATATAATAGATAGATAAATGAAATGAAACACACCGTTCATGGAGACGGTAGTCCGTACGTACGCATGAATGTTGTTTTCCTTTCCTTATTGTCATGAATGGAAGTAAGTAGATAACATATATTTATCTATATACATAAATCCAGTAGATTTAACATGTCATGTATTTAATTATTATTCATTATATATACTTTATAATCATTCATTAATGGTTAATGTGGAGAATGAATCTCATCACGTCGTGGAGACGGTAGTCCATACGTACGCACGAGCGATGATATCATTCTCATGATCGTGGGACTGTATTGGAGTGTATATATACTATTTCAGAATCAATATCACTTTAAAATAATAATATATAGTTATTATTTACACCATTATACACATCCAAGTAAGGTGGTGGTGGAAAATAGATTTCACCACGGCGTGGAGACGGTATTCTGTACGTACGCACGCGCGGTGATTTTGTTTTCTGTAGGATGGATAGATGGTGAAATAGGGTTGTTTCATAATTATAATAACATATCAGTATATGAGTGATACTGATGTTATTACTTCATTATGAGACAACCTAAGAAGAAGAAGTGGAAGAAGAAATAAAAGTGAAAGAATCGGTAACGGAAATTACCTCTTCTTTGAAGGGCCTCTTTGATACCTCCACTTAGGGCACTAAAATTGGTCTTTGAGGAATACCAGAACCTCTAGGATGTTTCTAGGAAAGTGTAGAAGAGAATTTGGAAGGGGTTGGACGATCTTTAAGTCTCAAAGCTTTGTGAGGATGAGAGGGAGGAGGTGCCCTTTTATAAGGGAGGAGAGGGGAACCTTTGGAATAACTAAAAATATTATTTTATTATAAAGTCAAGTTCGGTTTTAAATAGCTCAAAATTGATTTATTTCGAGGATAAGTTGGGTATGGGTCTAAATCCTCTCATTCAATAGAATTTAGACAAGTTTAGGTTCTTATTTTAACCTTATCATTTAGATTTAACATTAAGTTAAATAATTTTATTTTTACCTTGTTTTCTTGTGTTCTTATACTATAAGGTTCATAAACATACTATATCAAGCCAAAAGAACCCCAAGTTGTTTATTATTAATATATATAACCTTATTTAAGTTATTTGGCCGAACCATAGATTTTTAGGAATAAAATAACAATTAATAATATAATATTGTTTTTAAAAACTATTTTATGTCAATTTTGACACTATTTACTAATTGATTGTTGTGAAACTCCTAAAAGAATGATAAGTTCGAAAAAAGTTAATTAAATCAATACTAATATATCATATTAACCTTGAAAATAAGTGGAATTCATAAAAAGTCTCAAATTATATTTATTTGGGTATTTATAACATCAATTATGTCAATATTTCATTAATAAGATAATTAATGCATCATCGTTGTGTCATAAATAAATTAAATTATTTAATGTCTAAAAATTACAAATAAAATACCATTATGTAGGAAATCCTATTACCTTTCTAATGAATATTTATAGTCGACTTTATCTTATGTATAACTTCATATTAAAATGATTTACTTATTAAACATTGATTTTAACTATTTTAACCCTTCTTTAAATAAATTAATAATAAATGTCCTAATCTAATCCAAGTGTGCCAAAATGGTCATATTTTATTCCTAAGGTTGTTTTTGGTCGAATTACACTTGTCCAATATAATTAGGACATGTGTTTGGGTAATAATAATATCATTTTTACCCTTAAATACCCTATTTACTTTTAACCGTGGTAAAAAAAAGTAAAAAGTTACTATTCACCAAAAATTATTTTTATCTCATTGAACCACATTTTACTTACTGACATCAACCGTGTCTCTCGGAGTTTTGAAATTCTACTCACAGAAGCGGTAAAATTAATTTTTATGAAAAATTCAGTTTTTTTAACTACCACTTAGTGGTTTCACTATTCATCAAAAAATGAAAGTTTCCAGAAAAATACCAAAAATTAGATCTAAGCTATATTTTATTTTATGAATTAAAAAATGATGTCTATTTTATAAAATTCAAAACATATCAGTTGCATTAATTAATTTAAAAATTAATTCACGTCGTCAAAACAAATGGCGTGTTCTTAAGAGATAATAACTATCAAAAGATTGACACTGGTTTATGACTGGTTTAAATGTGAAATTACATCCAATGACCAACATTGTATTAAATTGTAAAAATATATTCTAAATATACATTAAAACCACTCAAATTAATAATTTATCACTATTAATTATTTCGATTAAAAAAGTTGTTTTTAATTATAATTTAGTAATTTTCACTATTCATCAGAATATGAAAGTAATCCGAAAAGTACCAAAATTTCATCTTAGGCTAAATTCGCTACTCTGAATCCAAAAATGAAGTCCATTTTGAGAGATTAAATTTCTAAAATTTTAAAAGGTGGTTATTACTATTCATAATGGCTAGTTTTAATAATATTTGAATAGCATATCGTTGTTTAGTGAAACTCGGTATTGCGTACGATGCAAGTTATTGAGGAAGGCCGTGATTGCATGTAATGCAAGGCAAGTCAAGGATGTGTGTTGTGAAAGATCCTTTTGGTGAAGCGTAAAACACTAGACATTAATGAAATTAAAAAGAATATTTTTAATAAAATCTCGGGCTGTTACATTCTACCCCCCTTTAAAATGAATTTCGCCCTCGAAATTCGTCGGGGTTATAAATGGTTTACTATTAAAAAGTTTCTTTAATGGAAACCCACATTGTAAAAAGGAATACCAAAACCAATCTTTTAAAAAAAATTATGAAACATAACGGTTACCCAAATAAACTAATCATTGTGTTTCCGCATAGATGAAAATATGGATATGGAAGAGAAATATAATCATCATGTTCTGATGGAGAGTTGTAGAGAACATGGCTATGGAAAAGCCAGCAATCACAAATCCATCTATTTGTGATGATCTAAGGTACCATCTGATTCATCAGATATAAGAGCACTAGGACAACATTTTTGGTTTTTAAATCATTTCCCTAAAGTTGATGAAATTAGAAGAAATACTTTCGTGATTTTAGTATAGTCTCACCGTTTTTCGTTCTTTGGAAAATTTCCCCTTCATCTCTTAATGAAATGAACTTGAATTTTTCATTAGTGATGTGTTAGAAGATCATGTGATAGAATGATGGTTCATTCCATCTGTCTCAAACAAAAGGTTAGAAAAGTTATCAAAAAATACATAAGTACATGTATAGTGAGATTAGTCATATATAGTTCCTAAAATGAACTTATACTTCCTATATCATACCGCTTAATAAAATAAAATTAGTTTCCACTAACCAGGGACTTCCTGTAGGCCAGTGGTAGGCGATAAAGGCCAGTCGCACTTCGTTTGTGGGTTCGATTCCTACGAAATTGTCCGACGTGTTGGGCTGTCGCCCGTCCTGCAGGTTGTCCTTTTTCTAAAACTATATTACTATAACATCCCATCAATAATATCGAGAAAAAAACTTATATCCTTAAACAATACTAACTTTTTTCCAACATAATCCATTCTAGTCTTTAGGCTTATCCATAATACTGCAGTCCATTCTCATAATATAGTGAAAACGATTACGAGAGATTTAATACCATCGTTGATCCCCATATATCATAAGATATGTCTTGTTGGTCACATTCCAAACATTCAAAGTCCTTAATAATGTATTCTCTTGAATACCCATTGAACCTTATTGAAAACATGAGTGCTGTTAAAAGTTAACTCTTTCCACATACCAAAATCCTCTAAATTCTATATACTCAAACCATGATATCACTTAGTCCTTATATCAATCACGATCTCATGAATACTGTCAAACATTTCATTTTATCCTTATCCCTTCATTATGCGCATATCATCTTTTTTTAAAAAAATATCTCTATCACATTCCATGGTTACCAGTACCATTGAAAACCACAATATACCAATACATAAATATTCGAATATTCCACGATACTATATACAACATTATTTTGAAATCCCATTACATAAACTCTTAATCATTCAAACACATTGATGTCATATTCAACAACACCAATAGTGATCACATGAGACTTCCCTTTGTCCTTTGCCTTAAGTGGTTGCTCATGTCAATCATCACTAACCCTTGGATTAGGCCATTTATTAGTATAATTCCCCATTTCCTTGAACTTGAAGCATTGAAGTGTTGGTGGTGCGTTCTCTGTAGTATTTTCTCTATTCCCATCATTAGAAACCCTTTTTACATTACTTAGACACTCAGCTTCTTGATGACCTTCTTTTCCACACTTAAAACATTTTCTAGTCCCCTTAAGACAATCTCCACCGTGCTTCTTTCCACACTTTTAGCATAAGGAAACATTCATCTTCTTTTCACCATTATTCTGAGATTTCTCCTGGAACTCCATCTTTCGTTTCTTGTCAAAACTATGAGATGGATAAGTAATACCAACATCCATTTCTACCTTGAGAGCACAACACACAATTTCATCATAGCTACTGAAGTCTCTTATAGCTAATTCCCTTCGATGATTTGGTTTTAAGACATTGAAGAATCGATCAACTTTACTTTCAGGTTGGATGATAAATTCAGATGCATACCTTGCAAGCCTTGTAAAATTCGCTTCGTATATACCAACGGATTCATCATCCTTTTTTTTAGTTCGAGAAACTCCTTCTCCTTCTTTGTTTGAAGAATATCAGGGAAATACTTATTGAAAAATAAGTTCTTGAACTCGTCCCATTCCATGGACTCAATTTCATATCTTGGCCTCGTATTCATGATAAGAATCAACCATTGATCAGCATCACCTTCCAAATGATATACTGTTAAGATGACTTTATCATGTTCAGAACATTGAAGAACTGAAAATATCTTTTCAGTGGTAAGGATCCATTTTTCAGCAACAAGTGGATCAGAAGACGCACTGAAAGAAGGTGGACGTTGCCTCATGAAGGACTCAATTGAATATTGTTCCCTTCTCTGCTCATTCGGAAGTCCAGAATGATTCATAGCTTGTGTAAGTATAGAAATAAGATTTTTCACTCCATCTCCCATAACATTTGTTTTTTCAGGAGGACAATCATTTCATTTTCCATTGCATTGATCAACACATTTCCTTTGGGTTCCAACCATCATCTAAAACACAAAAAGAATAGTGTGAGAGGAAAAAATCATGATAGGGAAAACAAAATAATAAAAGGGGAAGAAAACTTAATATCTAACATCTTAGGTAAAATTCTAAGATCGTTAGCGCAATTCTAGGACTATAACCTATACGTATAATTAACCTTAGAGACATCCCTAGACATACATTAGAAAAATCTCTAGGGATCTCACTAACGTTTTCGCATCCTAGTTTTCAAAGGTTGGCTAAACTTTTCCTCTGATACCAACTGTAGAGACCCGAAGCTTGACGTACATGGACATTACCTTACTATTCCGGAATACTTAGTACATAACAAAAACACAAACACAAGGATCGTAATAGTTTAGTGTCTTTGGAAACTCGGAATATAATCTTCTAATCGTGGTGAAAGATCTTCAACATCTCCCATAAAGATCTTCCATTTTTTTACCTAAAATATTTCTTTATATCCTGGGGAAAATAAAAAATAAAAGGGTGAGCTCAAATTCTCATTAAGGGTAAACAAATGAAAAATAAATCACATCATATTCATAAGAATATAACATTTTGGAAATCTTAACCTGCAAAAGAGATCATAATTTCATAACATGGGATAAATCATTGTAGTGAAATGAAATCCCAATAATCATAACTTAAAACATTAAACTTAGTGGAATACACACATAATCATAGAGAATCATATCTTATTAGTCAAGACTCATTGCCAAGACTATCTTAGTGGACAAAGTCCATTTCTTGAACCGAGTTACCCTCGTTTCAGTCCTGTTTCACTGAACTGGTATAACCTACCATTCCAGCCATGTCTATCTCATGAGATATAAAATCTTTACCCAATGCATTGGAGGGAGATATAGGTCCCACCCATCTCATAATGATACCATTCTTATGTGTGCCACAAAATAATAAACCATACATCATAGCATAACCCATTTAATAAAAATAGGATTCTTAAACAACATGACATCATAAAACAATTCATATAAGATAAAGGAATTCAAAAAAAATATTTTTATCACAACATAATCAAATCCATGTAATAATAGGGATAGAAAGAGAACCCTTTATTATCTTAGATGGAAAATAATTTTGATAAAACACTTGAACTCCATTCTTGAGGAAAATATCCTTTCTGCATCGAAAACACTTTTCCTTTCTTAACATGTCATACAATTTACAACTAAAATAAGTTGATTAAAAATAAACTTGAAAACTGGTAATGGATGCTTCTTGTAAATAATGTTTTAAAAATCCATTCATGTCGTATATGTTAAAAGAAAACATTCTTCTCGTACTTTTGTCGGAAAAGTCAAAAAAGTACCTCGTACGAAAAATGACAAAAGATTCCTTTCATATCTTTTACTAAAAACTCACCAAAGGGTAAAATAGGATTTAAACAATTGTATGTGGATGGAAATAATATTACATATTAAGGAAACATGGATGTGGATGATAAAATACACCCCAGTAAATACTAAAGTATAAACAATCTCAGATAAAAATGAGATTGTGATATTTCCCTTACCTTAGGTCTGATTTGCTTCATAAGTGTCTGAACCTCCAGTATAATGATTTAAATAATGTCATTGACTTATTACAGAATCATATTTATTGTTATGATATCATATATGGTTCACTTATGACTTTATATTACCCGTTCTTTTGTAAATTCCATGTTAAAGAGCGTTTTGGGTAAAATTGTTTCATTTATCGCAGGTGTTTGGACTTGTTGTTCTTGACATTATTATTACTTATATCATGATTTACTTAATTCCAGAATATAAAACATGATTTATATATCATATATATTCAGTATATATATATATATAATAGATAGATAAATGAAATGAAACACATTGTTCATAGAGATGGTAGTCCGTACGTACGCATGAACGTTGTTTTCCTTTCCTTATTTTCTTGAATGGAAGTAAGTAGATGAAATATATATATATATAAATAAATAAATTAGATTTAACATGTCATATATTTCATTATTATTCATTATATATACTTTATAATCATTCATGAATGGTTAATGTGGAGAATGAATCTCATCGCATCGTGGAGACGGTAGTCCGTACGTACGCACGAGCGATGATATCGTTCTCATGATCGTGGGACTGTATTGGAGTGTATTTATACTATTTCAGAATCAATATCACTTTAAAATAATAATATATAGTTATTATTTACACCATTATACCCATCCAAGTATGGTGGTGGTGGAAAATAGATTTCACCACGGCGTGGAGACGGTATTCCGTATGTACGCACGCGCGGTGATTTCGTTTTCCGTAGAATGGATAGATGGTGAAATAGGGTTGTTTCATACTTATAATAACATATTATTATATGAGTGATACTTATGTTATTACTTCATAATGAAACAACTTAGGAAGAAGAAGTGGAAGAAGAAATAAAGGTGAAAGAATCGGTAACGAAAATTACCTCTTCTTTGAAGCGCCTCTTTGAGACCTCTTCTTTGGGCAATAAAATTGGTCTTTGAGGAAGACCAGAACCTCTAGGATGTTTCTAGGGAAGTGGAGAAGATAAT
Source organism: Viscum album (assembly GCA_963277665.1). Classification (NCBI taxonomy): domain Eukaryota; kingdom Viridiplantae; phylum Streptophyta; class Magnoliopsida; order Santalales; family Viscaceae; genus Viscum; species Viscum album. The sequence goes on along the minus strand of OY728137.1, from coordinate 1,613,170,436 downwards.
TTTGCAGGGTTTGGCTGAGCTTGACGGCTCAAAGTTGTGTGAGGAAGAGAGGGAGGAGGTGCCCTTTTATAAGGGAGGAGAGGGGCACCTTTGAAATAACTAAAAATATTATTTTATTATAAAGTCACGTTCAGTATTAAATAGCTCAAAATTGATTTATTTCAAGGATAAGGTGGAGATGGGTCGAAATCCTCTCATCCAATAGAATTTAGACAAGTTTAGGTTCCTATTTTAACCTTATCATTTAGATTTAACATTAAGTTAAATAATTTTACGTTTACCGTGTTTTCTTGTGTTCTTATACTATAAGGTTAATAAACATACTATATCAAGCCAAAAGAACCCCAAGTTGTTTATTATTAATATATATAACCTTATCTAAGTCATTTGGCCGAACCTTAGATTTTTAAGAATAAAATAACAATTAATAATATAATATTTTTTTAAAAAACTATTTTATGTCAATTTTGACACTATTTACTAATTGATTTTTGTGAAAATCCTAACAAAATGATAAGTTCGAAAAAAGTTAATTAAATCAATACTAATATGTCATATTAACCTAGAAAATTAGTGGAATTCATAAAAAGGCTCAAATTATATTTATTTGAGTATTTATAACATCAATTATGTCAATATTTCATTAATAAGATAATTAATGCATCATCGTTGTGTCATAAAAAAATTAAATTATTTAATATCTAAAAATTACAAATAATATACCATTATGTAGGAAATCTTATTAGATTTCTAATGAATATTTATAGTCGAATTTATCTTATGTATAACTTCATATTAAAATGATTTACTTATTAAACATTGATTTTAACTATATTAACCCTTCTTTAAATAAATTAATAATAAATGTCCTAATCTAATCCAAGTGGGCCTAAATGGTCATATTTTATTCCTAAGGTTGTTTTTGGTCGAATTACACTTGTCCAATATAATTAGGACATGTGTTAGGATAATAATAATATCATTTTTACCCTTAATTACCCTATTTACTTTTAACCGTGGTAAAAAAAGTAAAAAGTTACTATTCACCAAAAATATTATTTTCATATCATTGAACCACATTTTACTTACTGACATCAACCGTGTCTCTCGGATTTTTGAAATTCTACTCACAGAAGCGGTAAAATTAATTTTTATGAAAAATTCAGTTTTTTTAACTGCCACTTAGTGGTTTCACTATTCATCAAAAAATTAATGTTTCCAGAAAAATACCAAAAATTAGATCTAAGCTATATTTGATATTATGAATTCAAAAATGATGTCTATTTTATAAAATTCAGAACATATCAGTTGCATTAATTAATTTAAAAATTAATTCACGTCGTCAAAACAAATAGCGTGTTCTTTAGAGATAATAACTATCAAAAGATTGACACTTGTTTATGACTGGTTTAAATGTGAAATTACATCCAATGAACAACATTGTATTAAATTGTAAAAATATATTCTAAATATAAATTAAAAGCACTCAAATTAATAATTTATCACTATTAATTATTTCGATTAAAAAAGTTGTTTTTAATTATAATTTAGTAATTTTCACTATTCATCAGAATATGAATGTTATCCGAAAAGTACCAAAATTTCATCTTAGGCTAAATTCGCTACTCCGAATCCAAAAATGAAGTCCATTTTGAGAGCTAAAATTTCTTAAATTTTTAAAGGTGATTATTACTATTCATAACGGCTAGTTTTAATAATATTTTAATAGCATATCGTTGTTTAGTGAAACTCGGTATTGCGTACGACAGAAGTTATTAAGGAAGGCCGCGATTACGTGTAATGTAAGGCAAGACAAGGATGTGTGTTGTGAAAGCTCTTTTTGGTGAAGCGTATAACACTAGACATTAATGAAATTAAAAAGAATATTTTTTTATAAAATCTTGAGCTGTTACATATTTTTTTAGAAACTTTATACATTTCATTTATATTGTGACAAGACACACCACAATTATGAGGGGGAAGTCATCACTTCCACAAATAATGTTACCATATTTCCATAAAGTATATATTATGGTGGTATAATTTATATAATACATAAATGATACTAAATAAATTATAAATAACATATATATCATATAAAAATGGTGTTTGATCATAATTCCCAATACTGATACGTTAAAAAATGACATCAATTTTAGTGGCGGTATTTTTCCATATACATAAACGGCATGTTCATTATACATTAGATGTAAGTGTTTTGGTAAATATATTTAAATTGATTTCAATTAGGATATTTGGTTTTAAAATAATTATAATATTATGGGGTGGAAAATCAATAAAAAATATCACGAGGAAGGATATTTCAACTTATTTGGGTAAATTCATTAGGTTTTAACAAAAAGGAATAAAAGGATGAATTTCTTCCAAAATGAAGCCTTTTAGGATTAAAGGAGGTGTATTATTAGAATATTTGGACATATTTTTGTAGAGATTTTCTTTTATAATGTGTGATTAAGTGGAAGGGATGAGTTTTATTTATAGTGGAGGAGTATGGGATTTGTTTTAAATTTTTTAAAAGGGAATTCATCCCATGTTTTTCCTATGAAAAAGGGATCAAATAATTTAACATAGTCTATAAAAGGGAGAAATAATGTAAAAAAACAGAACATTCAATTGATTTTGGACATGTTTATGTGTCATTTTGGAATATAAGATTACAGTTTAATCCCATTTTATTATCATTTTTTACATAATCGTTGTAATAAATTTTAAAAACATTTCCTTATATTTGTGATCAAAAAATATTTTTAACTCTATATAATTAATAAATTATTCTAATTCCAAATATTTAATCCATTTTTCCAAATTCCAATAATATATTTGAATGAAATTAATTTAAATTTAATACCTTAGATGAGATTATATAATAAAGTTTTAGTGATATATTGTTCAAATTTATTTATGATTTTATATCAAATTTAATTGTGATATTTATTAAATTGAAAATATGATTTATTTATGTATAATTGGTTTAATTGAACATTAAAATCTATCAAAATCATAATTTATCCTTATAAATAAATTATATGAAAAAAAAATTCAATAAAATTTTATTATTTTCATGTATTAATTAATTAATGAAATTTCATTGAAAATACAAAAAATTTACCATAAATTAATTTGATTATTTCTCTTATAAAAATTATGTTTATTTTTAATAATAGATTAATCATTTTTCCACAAATTGGAATTAAAATAGTTTCACCATTAAGTAGTGGAAACGAATCCTTTTTAAAAATATGTGTTTTATGAGTTAAAAATTTATTATTCTTACATTATGCCTATAAAATCTATGAGTTTTATGTAAAAAATATTTAATTGAATATTTAATATATCTCTATTACATTAATATCACTCACTAATTGTAATCTATTAGACTAAAACACGATTTTAACATACAAAGATGTCATTTTTATTCAATGGGGTCTGATATTCATTTCTAATAAATTTATAAACTATGAAATCATTTTATTTATCTATAAACCATATATATTAGTAAATTAGTAGTTACTATTCATAAAAACTAATTAAAAATATGTGTTATATATTATTATACTAAATTGTAATGATTTATTAAAATATTTTTTTCAGTAAAACTTGATCTTGCATGTAACGTAATCCATTAGTTGATTCGTATAATGTAAGCTTACTTAGGGTTGTGTGAATATCAAGCTATGGAATATATTAAATTTTTTAAAATGGTAATTATATTACAATGTATTAGGATATTATATTCCATTACATGCTTGGTGTTTTGTTCCATACACAATATCAAAAACAATTTGTATACATTAGAATTTATGGGCATTACAATTTACATTTTGTGGATGATAAATTGATGATCAAGATAAGATTAAAATTTAAAAATACAACAAATCCTAAAAAATTGAAATTAACACCGAAATAAATAAAACCAATGAATTATTATTAACAAACTAGTATTATGATCTTTTAATAGAATCAAATAGGATAATAAAATTCTAAATATGTCTTTGAATTCTGAAATTAAAATTTATTAAATAGTTAAACATATGTTTGAAGATCACTCAACCAAAAGAAGGCATAATTTATGACTTTTTTTTAATTTATATTCCAATGATACATATTTTTTATTATTAACAAATTCACTTTAATGTTGTTTGTATACATCGATCATGATATTTAATATCATGAGACATACATCATGGAATTTTATTTATAATTCAAATTATTTCATCAAATGGGATTTGAATTAAAAATTAAAATGTTGTAAAAGTTAATTTGTTATTTCACTGTTTGATTGTGATTTCATATATTCTCCTAATATAGTTATTTTACTATAATCAGCAATAATTAAAAATTACATCTCAATTTAATATTCATAATTTTGGGTAATTTTTTTGAATAATTCAGATATTTTATACCATATTAACATTTTATTTTTATTCTGATTTTTATTTGACTAGTGGGGGAAATATTGATAAATTTGTATCCTTTACTAAATAAATATAATTAATAAGTCGTTTTTTGTGAGTTAAATTGATTAATTAACATATGAAAAATTATTTGGACTAATATTAAATATGTTGGGGACCATTTAATTTAAGACCCTTAATTCACTGGTAGTATCAAGAAATGAATCCTCTTTCCATATCATATGGGTTCATACCTAGAATACATTAAACTATCACATGAAAGGTCCTAACAGTAATGGTTATGGGTGACTAAGAAACCTGGTTTCTTATATTTAATAATTTCCATCATTATTATTTTAGTTATTTTAATAATCTGTAATGTCATTTCTAGGATGTCTTAAATTGATTCATTTAATTATATTTTTATTTAATAAATGGAGTTTTTTTTTGAATTACTTAAATTTCAATGTGGATTATTTATTTTCTAGATATTATGTGGAATGTTTGTTCAGTTTCCTACCATTCCATATTTATTATGACTTTTGATTCATGATATCTTCCACTATAAATTGAAATTATTGAGCATTTTATCTCCCCATTATTTTGTTTGCTTTCCCATTAAATAGAGAAGAATCATTTTAATGATATCTCATTAGTTATGATCATTATATTTTTTTATGTATTATGATACATTTTAATTAACCATTGTAAAATCATTTTCATGAATTTAATCATGTCTTAAAATGTCAATAAACTATTTGAAACATGGATATTTCAATCCTCTATCTATTTGAAATTATTAAATAATAAAATTGTCTCTAGGATATCTTGGTTGATTTTGTTATAGATGGTGTTAAATAATGTTTCGTTGAAACTTTGGAGAATATATTAATGTAAAAATATTTTATGGAACATAACCCTATAATAGAATTTGAGGATAATTATAGAAGAACATCCTAGAATTTTTTTAAGGTATATATTTTTTATTTATTTCATGTAATACCTTTATTTTTGATAATAAAAGTAGACATTGTTAAATATCATATGTTTTTAGGAGTAATAACTCCAAAATGTTTCTTTTAGGCTTTACTTGAGTGTAAAATGGTTCGAAAAAACACGGCTTACTAGATACCTAGTTTGAAACCCCATGAGGATATCTTTAGGATAATTCTCATTTTATTTGCAAAAAATTATAATGAATTTTAAAAAAATGATATCCTTATGTATACAAAATATAATAATAAATAGATTAAAAATGAATAAATATTAATTTAATGAATGCATTACAACATATTCACCATTATATGTTATAATTTAAAGTTCCTAATTAGATAAGAAAATCAATTATATTTCACTATTTAGATATATTGAATAGAAGGAATAATGGTATCAACAACCATAGACAACATTTAAATTTTCTTACAGGTGAACATAATATATATTTTATAGGAAATGAGAAAATTATGTCTATATTAGGGAAATTTAATCATGTTTTGGAAAGATTGCCTTTCCGAGATGACTGATCTAATTCCGCATTAAGATTATCTAATTATTGAATTAATTTTTTAATAGTGTCCCCCTTCATTTTTTTGGGAATATTTATTTAATGGATGTAATTTAATGAATTATGTATTTGGAGAAGATATACATGGACTTGGGTTGCTAATAAAGAAAAATTATACACTTGTGATGTAACAACCCGAGATTTTATGAGGATTATTCTTTTTAATTTCATTGATGTATTATGTTGTATGCTACACCAAGATTTTCATACACTATAGGAAACAATGTATTAGCTTTCATTATATGCAACACATTTCATGGATTGTGATACACTCAATTTCAACTTCGTTTGATAGTAGTCATTCTACGCAACATTGAGTGTGTATATATATATATATATTCAATGTATAAATGAAATATGGATGGATTCTGTTGTAAAAAACAATGAAGGAGTCTTTCACAACACGCAACCTTGACATGACATACATTACACGCAATCATGACCTTCCACGATAGCGTGTGTTGTACGCAATATCGAGTTTTACTAAACAAAGATATACTATTAAAATATTATATAAACTAGCCATTATGAATAGTTATACCAACTGTTTTGGAATTTTATAAATTTTATCGTTCAAAATGGACATAATTTTTGGATTCGGAATATCGAAATTAGTCTAGGGTGAATTTTTGGTATTTTTATGAAAACATTAATTTTTTGACGAATAGTGAAAACATTGGGTTACTATTTAAAAATAGACTTTTTATTTAAATAATTATTTATTTTATTTAAATTTATTTTTGCAAAAAATTGATACATAATAACTATATAAGTTCAATGAAATTCATTGGAGTCATTTTATAATAATTTTTATATATATATAAATTTTATTGAACCTTTCACCCTCTTTTACCCACCTCCTAGGAGAGTTTGAAAATTTACTTAAAACTAAATTTTACCTCTTCTCTTAGTGGAATTTAGAAAATCTGAGAGACACGGTTAATATCATGGAGTAAAATGTGGTTCAATAAGATAATAAAAATTTTGGTGAATAGTAACTTTTTACGATTATTTACCATGGTTAAAAGTAAATAGGGTAATTAAGGGTAAAAATGAAATTATTATTACCCTAACACATGTCCTAATTCTATTGTATAAGTTTAATTCTACCAAAAAAACCCTTAGGAATAATATATTACCCTTTAGGTCAACATGGATTAGATTGGGACATTTATTATTATTTTATTTAAAGGCGAGTTAAAATATAAAAAATCAAAGTTTAATAATAAAAGCATTATTAATATAGGTTTATACATAAGATAAATTCGACTATAAATATTCATTAGAATGATAAAAAGATTTCATACATAATGGTATTTTATTTATAATTTTAAAACATAAATTAATATATTTATTTATGAAACAATTATGATTCAGTAATTACATTGTTAATGAAATATTAACATAATTGATGTTATAAATATGAAAATAAATGTAATTTTAGACTTTTCATGAATTAAAATAATTTTCTAGGTTAATATTACGTGTTATTATTGATTTAATTAACTCTTTTCGAACTAATCCAGCTGTTATGATTTTCACAAAAATCAAGTACCAAATAATGTCAAAATTGACATAAAATAGGTTTTTAAAAAATTATTATATTATTAATTGTATTTTATTCCTAAAAATCTAAAGTTCGGCCAAATTACTTATATAAGGATATATATATTAATAAGGAACCACTTGGGGTTCGTTTTTCTTGTTATAGTAGGTCTATTAACCATACAATGTAAGAAAACAAAAAGACACAGTAAAAGATAAATTGTTTAACTTAGAGTTAAATATAAATGAAAAGGATAAAATATTAAACTAAACATATATAAAACCTATTGGTTGAGATTATTTTTACCCATACCATCTTTAAATTGTAAATAAATTAAATTGGAGCTATAATAAACGGAATATGACTTTATTATAAAATAATATTTTAAGTTTTCCTAAGGTGCCCCTCTCCTCCCTTATAAAAAGGGCACCACTTCCCAATTCTCTTCACACCCTTTGGATCCTTGAATCTCGGAAAACCCCTTCAAAATTCTCTTCACCACTTCCCTAGATACATTCTGTAAGTTCTGGTCATCTCAAAAGACCAACTATACTTCCTTAAGAGGAAGCTTAAAAGAGGTGTGTCGAAGAAGAGGTAATCTCTTCGTCCGAATTTCTCAAGTTTCTTTCTACTTCTACTTTTCATTATTTAGTTGTATCATTATAAAGTAATAAAACAGTATTAAATATATAATTATATGTTATTATAAATATTAAATAACCCTATTTCACCTTCTATCAATCCTACAGAAAATGAAATCACCGTGCGTGCGTACGTACGAAATAATGTCTTCATGCCGTGGTGTAATCTGTTTTCCACCACCACCTTACTTTGATTATTATAATAGTGTATATAATAACTATATATGATTATTGTAAAGTTATATTTATTCTGAAATAGAATACATACACTTCAATACAATACCACGATCATGGGGATGATATAATCGCTCGTGCGTACGTACAGACTCCCGTCTCCACGACGCGATGAGATTCATTCTCTATGTTAACCATTCATTAATGATTATAAAGTATATATAATGAATAATAATGAAATATAAGATCATAATAATTATACTGGATTTATATACATATATATATATTTCCTCTAAATAATTCCATTCAATTTAATAAAGAAACGAAAACAGCATTCGTGCGTACGTACAGCCTACCATCTCTATGAACATTGTATTTCATTGAATTTATTGATCTATCATATATATTTATATTATGAAAATATATTATATATAAATTTTGTTTCACATTGTGGAATTATATAAATAAGGATACACGTTATAATATCATGAACAACATGTTGAAACTCAGACGATAAATGAAACGATTATACCCAAAACGGTGCTTTAACATGGAATTTACAAAATAATGTGTAATATAAATTCATAGGTGAACCTTATATGATATCATAAAAATTAATATGATTATTTAATTATTCAATGAAATTATTTAATTCATTATACAGGAGGTTCATAAACATACAGATCATATCGAACATAAGGTATCGGATAACTATACCAATACCATTCATATCCGAGATTGTTATTCGTAAGTATTTAATGGGGTTATATTTTTCATCCATGTCCATAAAAATGTTTTCATAAAGTGTTTATTATTTTTCCATGTATTTTAAAAGTAATTTTTACCCATCTTTAATTTTACTTTGTGTTATGGAAGGAATATTTCTGTTGTCTACCATACGTGGTAATTTTTGACTTTTTCGTTAAAAGTACGAGGAGAATTTTTTCATTAACTTATAAGGAATGAACGGATTTTTACGGTTTTATAATGACTTATTTTCCTGAAGCATAATCTACACTATTTCATTACTACATTAAAAGAAATCATTTTCTTTTAAAATTTCATGGTATTTTGTGAAAATAAAATGATTTTGTAGAAGAAATGATATTTTCTTCAAGAATTCAATTCAAGTGTTTTATCAAAACCATTTTACAACTAAGATGGAATTATTTCTTATGTGTATGTTTCATGTATAATGTCTCTATGATTTACATGCTTTCAATTTTCTTATGATGAAATATCCATTTGTTTTATATGGATTATGTGATGAGGAGAAGATGTTTATGAAACCCATTTTATTCCTTGGGTTATGATGAATGTTTTAAGTTTATTTTGTTCCACAAGTAAGAATGATTTAATTATGAGATGGGTGGGACATATATCTCCCTCCAATGCATTGGGTAATGGTTTATATCTCATGATATAGACATGGATAGAAGGGTAAGTTAATTCGGTTCAGTAATACATGGTTGGAATGAGGAGTGAAATCGATTTAGAATGGGACTTTGTCCACTAAAATAGTCTTGGCAGTAATGCCTTGGCTACTATAGAAATCATATAATATGCTTAATGGTTTCCACAATTACATGTTTTATTCCCATGCTATTTTATCATGATTGATGTTCCCTTATGATATATACCTTATGTACTTCCAAGATTAATGTCTTTTCTCATGATTTTGATGTTTAGATTTTATGTTCATCTTTTTGCATTCAAATGTTTATGGATTGTTTAATGTTCTCTATGTTTACCCTTAATAGAAATTTGAGATCACCCCTTTTTATGTTTTCTTTTACCCAAGAATTAAAGAATTTTTTTAGGAATGAAAATAAAATGGGAATATCTTTATGGGAGATGTAGAAGATCTTTCACCAAGATTAGAAGATTATATTCCGAGTTCCCAAAGTCACTAAATTATTATGTTCCTTTGGAGGATGTTTTGTTATGTATTAAGTATTCTGCAAAATTAATGTAATTCCCATGTACGTAATTCTTTGGGTCTCTACAGTTGGTATTAGTGGAAAGGTTTAGTTAACCTTTGAAATCTAGGGTGCGAAAACATTAGTGAAGTCCCTAGAGATATTTCTAAGGTATGTCTAGGGATGTCTTTAAGGCTCTGTATAAGTACAGGTTATAGTATTAGAATTAAGGTAACTATATTAGAATTAAACCTAAGATGTTAGATATTGACGGTACTCCCCCTTTATTATGTTGTTTTCCCTAACATGATTTTTTCCTATCACAATATTATTTTTTGGTTTTAGACGATGGATGGAACCCAAAGGAACCGTGTTGGTCAATGTAATGGACAATGTAATAATTTTCCTCCTGAACAAACCAATGTAATGTGAGATAGAGTGTAAAATCTTATTGTTATACTTACACAATCTATGAAACATTCTGGAAATCAAAATGAGAAAAGAAGGGAATAATATTCTATTAAGTCCTTTATGATGCAACGTCCACCATCTTTTAGTGGGTCTTCTGATCCACATGTTGGTAATCAATGGATTAGTACCATTGAAAACACTATTTTCCATACTTCTCTTTTCGGAACATGAAAAATTCATTCTGGCTATTTACCATTTATAAGGTCAAGTATATCAATGGTGTACTCTAATTAAGACCACGAGGCCCCGAGACTAAATTGAATCCATGGAATGAGATGATTCAAGAACTTATTTTTCAATAAGTACTTCTCTTGTATTCTTAAATAAAATATGGAAAATTATTTCCTTGAGCTTAAGAAAAAGTGTGATGAATCTGTTGCTATATACGAAGCGAATTTTACAAGGATTGAAAGGTATGCATCCAGATTTATCATCCATCCTGAAAGTAAAGTTGATCGATTCTTCACTGGCTCAAAACCAAGTCTTTGAAGGGTATTAACTATAAGACTTTAGTAACTATGAAGAAATTTTGCGTTGTGCTATCAGGGTAGAAATGGAAGTTGGTTTTACATATCCATCTCATGGTTTGGACATGAAACAAAATATGGAGTTCAAGGAGAAATCTCATAATAATTGTGAAAAGAAGATAAATGTTTCATTATGCTCAAGGTATGGAATGAAACATAGTGGATATTGTCTTAAAGGGACTAGAAAATGTTTTATGTGTGGAAAAGAAGGTCATCATGAAGCTGAGTGTCGAAGTAATGGAAAAAGGGTTCTAATGATGTGAATAAAGAAATGACTTTAGAGAACACACCAATAACACTTCAATGATTCAAGTGCAAGGAAATGGGGAATTATGCTAATAAATGCCCTAATCCAAGGGTTAATGATGATCGACATGAGAAACCACATATGGAAAAGGAAAAATGGAAGTCACATGTGATCACTATTGGCGATGTTGAATATGACAACAATGTGGTGGAATGATTAGGTGTTTATGTAATGGGATTCGAAAATATTGTTGTATATAGTATCGTGGAATATTGGAATATTTATGTATTGGTCTATTGTCGTTTTCAATAATTTTATGGTACCGGTAACCATGGAATGTTATTGATATATTTTTGGGAAGAAGATGATATCTGCATAATGAAGGGATAAGGAGAAAATGAAATTTTTGATAGTATTCATGAGGTCATGATTGATATAAGGACAAAGTGATATCATGGTTTGAGTATAAAGAATTTTTAGGTTTTTGGAATGTGGAAAGTGAAAACATTTGACAGCATTCATGTTTTCACTAAGATTCTATCGGTATTCATTTTTCAAGAGAATAAATTATTAAGGTATTCACATGTTTGGAATGTGACCAACAAGATATATCTTTATGGGGATAAATGATGGTAATCACATACTCGGTAGATTAAATTTCTAGTAATCATTTTCTTTATACTATAATATTGGACAAAAGTATTTGGGATAAGCCCAAAGATTGGAATGGCTTATATTGGACATAAGTTAGTATTGATTAAGGATATAAATTTTTCGATATTATTAATATAATTTTATAATAATATATATTTAGAAAAAGGAAAACCTGCATGACGGGCGATAACCCGTCGCATCAGACAAGGCTGTGGGAATCGAACCCACAACCAAAGTGTAACAGGCCTTTATCGCCTACCACTGGCCAACATGAAGTCCCTGGTTATTAGAAACTAGTTTTATTATATTAAACGGTATGATAGATGAAGTATAAGTCCATTTTTTGAATCATATACCATTAACCTCACCATATATGGACTTATGTATAGTTGATAAATTTTTCTAACCTTTTGATTGAGAAAGATGGAATGACTCATCATTCTATTACAGGATCTGCTAACACCTCACGAATGAAAAATTAAACTTTATTTCTTTAATAGATAAATTGTAAATTGTTCAAGACACGAACAATGGTGATATTATACCGAAATAATGTATGTATTTATTCTAATTCAAATTCTTCAACTTTAGGGAAATGATCTTGAAAACCAAAAATGTTGTCCTAGGGCCCTTATATCTGATGAATAAGATAATACCTTAGATCATCACAAATTTATGGATTTGTGATTATTGGCTTTTTTATAGCCATGTTCTCTAGCACTCACCATCAGAACATGATGGATATATTTCTCTTTCATATACATATTTTCATTTATGTTCTATTATGTGGAAACCTAGTGATTAGTTAAATTGGGTAACCGTTATGTTTCATACATTTGTTATTAAAGATAATTTTTGGTATTCCTTTTTACAATGTGGATTTCTATTAACGAAACTTTCGAGTAGTAAGCCATTTATAACCCCGATGAATTTCAAGGGAGAAATTCATTTTAAGAGGGGGTAGAATTTAAAAACTAGAGATTTTATGAGGCTTATTATTTTTAATTTCATTGATGTCTTGTTTTGTACGCTACACCAAGATTATCTTGCGCTATACGCAACACTGTATTTTCTTCCAGTATACGCAACACTATTCTTGGATTGTGTTACAGAGAATTTCAAGTTCGTTTGATAGTAGTAATTATACACAACATTTAGTGTATATATATATATATATTCAATGTATAAATGAAATATGGTTGGATTCTGTTTTACAAAACAATGAATGAAACATTCACAACACGCAACCCTAACATGTCTTACATTACACACCTTCATGACCTTCTACGATAGCATGTGTTGTACGCAATACTGAGTTTGACTAAAAAAAGATATACTATTAAAATATTATATAAAATAGCCATTATGTATATTAATATCCAGTTTTTGGAATTTTAAAAATTTTAACTTTTAAAATGGACTTCATTTTTGGATTCGGATTTTCAAAATTAGCATAGACTGAATTTTTGGTATTTTTCTGAAAACTTTCAATTTTTGATGAATAGTTAAAACACTGGGTTACTATTTAAGAACCGAATTTTTATTTAAATAATTATTTAATTTATTTAAATTTATTTTAGGTTAAAATTTATTCTTAATAACTATATATGTTCAATGAAATTAATTGGAGTCATTTAGAATAATTTTAGATATATAAAAAATTTATTGGACATTTCACCGTCTTGTACCCACCACTTTGGAGAGTTTAAAAATTTACATAAAATATAATTTTACCACTGATATGAGTGGAATTTCAAAAACACAATAGACACGGTTAATATCAATTAGTAAAATATAGTTCAATAAGATAAACATAATTTTGGTGAATAATTACTTTTTACTATTATTTACCCCTGTTAAAAGTAAATAGGGTAATTAAGGGTAAAAATGAAATTATTATTACACTAAAACATGTACTAATTCTATTGGTTGAGTTTAATTCAACCAAAAACAACCTTAGGAATAAAATATTATCCTTTAGGTCCACTTTGATTAGATTAGGACATTTATTATTATTTTATTTAAAGAAGAGTTAAAATAGTTAAAATCAATGTTTAATAACTGAAACATTTTTAATATAGTGTTATACATAAGATAAATTAGACTATAAATATTAATTAGAAATATAAAAATATTTCCTACGTAATGGTATTTCATTTATAATTTTTAGACATAAATAATTTAATTTATATATGACCCAATAATGATGTTGTAATTAACTTATTAATGAAATATTAACATAAATGATGTTATAAATACCCAAATAAATGTAATTTTAGACCTTTTATGAATTAAAATAATTTTATAGGTTAATATTACCAGTTATTATTGATTTAATAAACTTTTTTAGAACTAATTATTTTGTTATTAGTTTCACAAAAATCAAGTACCAAATAGTGTCAAAATTGTCATAAAATAGTTTTTAAAACAAATATTATATTTTTAATTGTTATTTTCATCCAAAAAATCTAAGGTTTGGCCAAATGACTTAGATAAGGATATATATATTAATAATGAAACACTTTGGGTTCATTTTTCTTGTTATATTATGTCTATTAACCATATAGTGTAAGAAAACTTAAAGACATGGTAAAAGTTAAATTATTTAACTTAGAGTTAATTCTAAATGAAAAAAATATAATAGTTAACTAAAATTGTCTAAAACCAATTCTTTGAGAGTGATTATCCCCAACCCCATTTTATATTTTAAATAAATCAATTTGGAGCTATTATAAACCCAATATGACTTTATTATAAATTAATATTTTATGTTTTCCTAAGGTGCCCCTCTCCTCCCTTATAAAAAGGGAACCCATTCCCTCTTCCATTCACACCCTTTTGAGTCTTGAATCTCGGCCAACCTCTGAAAATTTCTCTTATAAACATTCCTAGAAACATTCTGGAGGTTCTGGTCTTCTCAAAAGTCCAACTCTACTTCCTTAAGAGGACTCTTAAAGGTGGTACGTCGAAGAAGAGTTAATCTCTTCTTCCAATTTTATCAAGTTTCTTTCTTCTTATACATCTTCTTCTATGGTTGTATCATCATAAAGTAATAACATAAGTATTAAATATATAATTATATGTTATTATAAATATTAAACAACCCTATTTCACCTTCTCTCCATCCAATGGAAAATGAAATCACTGCACGTGCGTACGTACAGAATACCGTCTCCACGCCATGGTGTAATCTGTTTTCCACCACCACCGTATTATTATGGGTATAATTATTTAGATAATAACTATATATGATTATTGTAATGTGATACTGATTCTTAAATAGTATAAATACACTTCAATACAATTCAACGATCATGGGAATGATATCATCGCTCGTGCGTACATACGGACTACCGTCTCCACGACGCGATGAGATTCATTCTCCAAGTTAACCCTTCATGAATGAATATAAAGAATATATAAGGAATAATAATGAAATATATGAAATAATAATGATACTGGATTTATAAAAATATATATGTATGTAATCTACATAATTCCATTCAATTCAATAAGGAAACGAAAACAATGTCCATGTGTACGTACGACCTACCGTCTCTATGAATGGTATATTTCATTGCATTTATCAATCTATCATATATATTTATATGATGAATATATATTATATATAAATATTTTTTTACATTATGGAATTTTTTAAATAAGGATACAAGTAATAATATCAAGAACAAGAAGTCGAAACTCGTACGATAAATGAAACAATTTTACCCACAACTGTGATTTAACAAGGAATTTACAAAAGAACGGGTAATATAAAGTCATAAGTGAACCATATATGATATAATAACAATAAATATGATTATTTAATAAGAAAATTTCATTATTTATATCATTATAAAGGAGGTTCAGAAGCATACAAAGCATATCAGACATAAGGTATGTGATAACTATTCCTATCTCATTCTTATCCGAGATTGTTATTAGTAAGTATTTACTGGGGTTATATTTTTCATCCATGTCCATAAAAATGTTTTCATAAAGTGTTTAATATTTTTCCATGTATGTTTAATGTTATTTTTACCCATGTTTACTTTTACTTTGTTTTATGGAAGGAATATTTCGTTTGACTACCATACGTGGTACTTTTTGAATTGTTCGTTAAAAGTACGAGGATAATGTTATCTTTAACTTATATGACATGAATGGGTTTTTACGGTTTTATAGCGCCTTATTTTCCTGATTCTTAGTCTACACGATTTCATTACTATATTTAAAAAATCCCTTTCTTTTAAAATTTCATGTCATTTTGTGAAAAGATAATGATTTCGGAGAAGAAAGGATATTTTCCTCAAGAATTCATTTCAATTGTTCTATCAAAACCATTTTCCATCTAAGATGAAATTATTTCTTATGTGTTTGTTTCAAGTATAATGTATCTATAATTTAAATGTTTTCACTTTTCTTATGATGAAATATCCATTTGTTTTATATGGATTATTTGATGATGAGATGATGTTTATGAAATCCATTTTATTCTTTGGGTTATGATGAATGTTTTAAGTTTATTTTTTGGCACAAGTAAGAATGATTTCATTATGAGATGGTTGGGACCTATATCTCCCTCTAATTCATTGGGTAAAGATTTATATCTCATTAAATTGACATGGCTGGAATGGTATGTTAATCCAGTTCATTAATACAGGACTGGAATGGGGAGTGAAATCGATTCAGAAAGGGACTTTTTCCACTAAGATGGTCTTGGCAGCAGTGCCTTGGCTACTTTGGAAATCATATCATGTGCTTAAGGGTTCAAAAAATTACATGTTTTATTCCCAAGATATTTTATCATGATTGATTTTCCCATATGATATATGTCTTACGTACTTCCAAGATTCATGTCTTTGCTCAAGATTTTGATGTTTAGATTTTATGTTGATGCTTTTGCATTCAATTGTTTATGTATTGTTTTATGTTCTCTATGTTTATCCTTACTGGTCATTTGAGCTCACCACTTATTATGTTTTCTTTTCCCTAGGAATTAAATAATGGTTTTAGGTAAGAAAATAAAAGGGTAAGATCTTTATGGGATATGTTTATGATATTTCACCAATATTAGAAGATTATATTCTGAGTTTCCAAAGACACTAAACTATTACGGTCCTTTGGTGTCTATTTTGTTCTGTATTAAGTATTCTGAAAAAGTAATGTAATGTCCTTGTATGTCAATCTTTGGGTCTCTACATGTGATGTATTCCCTCAAATGTGAATATGATCAATGGTGTTATTTGATATTGATTAATAGAGAGGATGAAAAAATATAAATCAAGGACATTTAAAAATGTAAGGGATATTATTTGATAAATATTTCTATTTTGAGAATAAAAAACTTGATAAATAAAATGTTCCATAAAATAATGGAAAATCAAGATGAATGTATCATTGATTATGAATATTACTTTACATGTTTGGCAACATATTTTGTAAATTACATATGAAACATTGAGTGAACGATTGGCTATTTATTTAAAATGATTTAGAATACTCCCATAATTGAACCAATATCTCAAAAAAATTAATTGTATGATGAAATAGTTTTCGGTGAAATATAAATAGAGAACGAATTCACTAGATACTACATAATTAAGGGAAACCAAATGATTATGAGGTTTTTCAAAAACCATTAAAATGTAAATGTATCAATCAGGATGAATATTTTGAATAAATGTCGACAGTTTGATTACTATGGAATGAATAATCCTTGGATGTTCTGAAAGGGGATGCGATTTTTTATATGTGTGGTGAAAAGGGATAAAATTTTAATGAATTCATAAAATGGAAGGAAAAAGTTTATCTTCATTGGTAAAAAAAATTTGATATGGGACGCTATAATAATGAATTCCCTATTAGTCAAGTGAAGCTTCCATAAAAAGGATGAGGGGAGATGGAAATTCTAATGTGATATCTATAGTGATGGTATATGTACACAATGATGTAGTGGCGGGAATAATATTAGTGTTTTCATTCAAAACTCGGTAGGGAAGTTTCGTTGTAATAATGATGTGTCTGGATGGACTATTATAGAATAAAAAATGCATTATTTTTTAAAATTATAATAATTCTGAGGGTTTACTTCGATATAATCCTTGGTGCAAACTATATTTCAAAATATGGTATGATAAAAAATGCAAGAAGATAAAAAAACTGTGTGAAGAAGACATAGTTTTTAATATATTTACTTCCAAAAATTATTCTTATGAATCATATATAGATTTACAAAGAGTTGTTTTACTGAATAAAATTATTATTCAATAATATTAATAAAATATCTATGGGTTAAGAATTAATATTAAAATTCATTATTTATGTATTGTATAAAAATATATAGATGTATTTCTTATAGAATTTCATAAATATAAACTGTTGTTTGATGTTTAATATTATGTTGATTTAATCAATGATGCATGACCAATATCAAATATTCATAATGTAGCTGCCATTGAGTAAATAACAGAGATGATGAAATAACAAAATTATTTTTTTAATAATGTATTTATTCACACCAGCGATTCATTAGATGGATACTATGTTCTCATTGACAAAATGATATATGGATCCATGAGGCCATAAATTGATTATTGTGGAATAAATCCTAAAAAAATGAATAACAAGTATCATTTCATCACTTTTAATACCAATATTATCAGCATCATGAAGTCCATTATATTATGGATTGAACTTCATTATGGGAGTAATCAATTGCGAGAAAACAAGGAATACATTCCAATGAAATTTTATTGAAAGAGGTACGGATATTATGACATTACAATAATTATAATTGGTCTAACAAATAAATCCTTTATTTTTATAGGCATATATATAACATAGTATTAATGAATTATCATGATGAATTTTTGGGAACTCATTAATGAAATTTTTTAAAATGTAAATTTATGGAGGACCTAAGGAATCACTTACGAATCATTATTGAGACTCTTAAAATTAATGAGTAACAGGGGAAATTTTATAGTTTTGATATATAGATTTAGTATGTTTTTTTCACAGCTATATTGTCCTCAAAAATGAAATCGAAGTTGATAGTGATTGGAAAAAATCATTCATTGAATGGCCTACACCAATGAACATAAATGATGTACATATATTCAATGGTTTTATAGGTTACTATTAACAAATTCATCCAAAAATTTAATGATTGTCATATCTATTATTCAAGTATACATTAACAGGTTTTATCATTGATTATACAATGAAATTTAAATTATATTTTTTGATGAAATAATGATTATGTTGTTCATCATCTGATTTGGACTCTACTATCTAGAGGTGATTGGGTTTTTATATGTAGTGATTCCACAATGAATTGAAATGTTTTCATAAGGATGAACAATAATACTGTTATTCTACATTAATCATTGATGTTTATGGATCATGTACTGAACATAAAATCCCTTGACCTTTTACATGGAAATTGTAATATTTTCCTTAAATATATGAAGAAGTGATCTATTTGGTAAATGATGTTTGATATTTAGGGATAATTATATAAGAATATAAACACATTAAAAGAAATAGATCAATATAAGATAGATTAATTGGGTTGAGATACTTTAGGATTATAGTTTCTTCTTATACCATAACCATCGATAGTTCGACAAGGAGTATAATTCATTCTGTAAGAAAGGGCATGGAGTTTTGGTAAAAAATGTAGATTCAATACGATCCTATGTTCTTTGATCATGTAGTGTTGGACATGCGAGTTACTAATAAAGGGTATACATCATTAATTATTCATATTAATTCATATAGAATTTATTAATGAATATATAGAGTCCTCACCCTGATGATAAAAACACTGAGTATAAAATTTTAGCTGTTAATAATGAGAAATTTTTATAATTCGTTTATTAAGATGGTGTTGCAGAAATAATGAAAAATATTATGCATTCCATTATCAACAATGATAAAAAGGGAATGTATGGATGATGTTCATATCTCAAATTTATCTATACAACCAGTTAATAAAAAAAATGTATACGTTTTCATTAGAGAATTATTAGTGGATGGACATAAAGTGGAAATTTGTTAATTATGTGTCGAAATGATTGGTCGTTTAATAAGCTAATGATATCGGGTAGAATCCAAGAGGATTAATTTTACCATATCCTTTTCCTTTATGAAAATATGATTAAATAAATATATTTTTCATCAGTTGATTACTAAATAATCATATAAATAACGAATCAATGTGGGTTATATTTGATAACAATGCCAAATCAAAACCTATCCTCACTATAAGAAGATGTTTTCCTATTGATAACCTCATATGAATTTATATAAATAAAGTCATGAGACATTATGGTGAACCTATATCAATTGTTTCTAATCAAGATCCATTTTTTACATTTAAATTATTGACGAGACTCTATAAAACTATTGATATTGTTCTTCATTAGAGAATTTACAACCATCATCAAACAGATGGATGATCTAAAAAGAAAAATTAAATTAACTAAGACAAGATCGGGTCATGATCAATAAACATTCAAGGTATATCAGACCAGTATTTACGTTTGGATTATCTTTCTTGTTAAAATAGTTTTTATTCAAGTAGTCAAGTGTCATAATTAAAATAATTATATTTACAAATACGGCACACTCATACATGATGTGATGATGTTTTTGAATGATAAATTTTAATCCTAAAAAATGTATAAAAGACCACAAGAATAGGTAAAGGATATTTGAGGTTCCATTAGAGAAGATCAACGTAAAAAAATAGTTATGGTAGTGAATAGAAGGAAAATTTAGAATTACATCAGAACTATAAAAACACCATGATGTGTTTATTATATATTATCTATAGATGAATAGTATAGATCCATTGTATTTTATCAACTCTGATAAAAAATATATATATCATGAATTATTATATTATGATGAACCGATCAATATTATTGATACTAGAATGATTTTTTGATAAATCAGATGGCTATTTTGTAGTAGTATTCTATAAGAGCCACGAAATGATGTAATAATTATGAGAACTATATGATATTAAGAATTATCCTCATATTTTTTATTAAAATATACCTTAAATTTTGAGGAAAATATTTTTCGAGGAGTGATGAAGTTAAATTCCAAAGACATAATATTATAATAATTTTAGAATAAATATTATTTTTTAAAAATATATTTAAATACATGAAATACTAAATTATTCGTTTATCACAAAATAATAACATTCATCATTACCCTGCATTACATGTATGACTGTGTTTTACCTAACAACAACTTATTAGTTACATATTATTATTTGATAAAATAAAATTTTACATAGAAATTAACTTTGGATTTATCAATATGATTTATTTAATTTTGAAAATATATGTTATAATTCATTACATACATATTAATTTGAAATAATAATATAAAACACTTGAACATAATTGAAATGTTCTTCTAAAAAATATTTCAATGCTCCTAAGGGAATTTGACTGTGGAATAATTTTAATTACTATTATTAAGTTATAATAATGCATTTTATATATTATATATTTAATAATAGGTTCTAAAATTAATCTAATGTATTTTTTTGTCATAAAATAAGAGCAAATCCAATTTTATGGATAAAAATATCAATTTTTCTAGGGGCACAATTAGCATGTTTTACTAGAAAACAGGTTTTAAAATAAATAATGGCTCTTTTAAATAGAATTTATAAAAAATATACATAATTTATGAATGAATATGTTTATTATTTTCTTTATTTTGAATTTTTTTGTGAAGATTAATTTTTTTAATGAATTGGTAAATGTTTTGAATATAAATAGAAAAATGATGTCTCATGTAAATAATATATAATGATAATTTATATTTAAAATCTATTTTAAATTATAATTTGATCAATTATGACGGTATTAATCCAATATTGGGAATTTTAATAAATTTTTATTGAATACATATATATGTGTGGGTTTGAAAATTTTAAATATTTTCATTTTATTTTTTTCATTTTATCTATGAGATAAATATAAAAATAAGTTACCCAAAAAATTACTATATAAATTTGAAAAATGGATTCTATATTTCATATTATAGCTATATATAATTATAAATAAGGAAAAAATAATTTTTTTACAAATATATTAGTGAAAACAGAGAAAATTAATTACAATGAATAAGAGACAAACAAGTCAACAAATATAATACCTAATGGGAAAATGAAATAGAAACTAGTGAAAATAATATTTAATGGACATATTTTAATATAAACCATTATTTTTAGAAATATTTGATTTATTTTTGTATATTCTTATGTAAAACATAGGTTCTCTTAATTATAATTCAAAAACCCCAAGTGTTTATTCTCATCTACAAATAATGTTCCACCACCTCTCCCCCAGTGGTCACACATTAATCTCAAATAGGTTTGGAAAAATCATCCAAAATCACTCTATGAATACCCTCCCATTATTCTAGAAGATGTATCATAGGAGGAAGTACATATTAGGATAGATTTAGAAAAACCTATAGAATATACGTGAATAAGATTTAATTTTTATTTAATGTAATTTTATTTTATTTTATCCTCCATGTTAATCAGTTAATTATGACATCAGGGTTGTTGATTAAACACATTATATAAAATAAAACTTTATGAAAAAAAAAATTTACCTTTAAATTCACAGAATTCTATAAAATGGGTTACATGATCATCGTTTGTTTGTACATTGGACTATCGCCTCATGAACGATGTCACTAGGGTTTCCAATACCTCTTTTCAATATTGGTCACAATGATGTAAATATTGTTTATATATGATATTTAGGAAATTATGATATATTTTCATATTTTTATTTATTATATGACACATAACTTCAAACATTCCACATTATTGGAATATGATAAATTTGTTCATGTTTACGGTGGACTAACACCTTGTGATGTGATGTCATTCATTCACACATTAATGAAATGTATTAAGGAATATTTTAATATTAATAACTCATAAATATGATATAAATAGGATACTGATACTATAATATATAAATTTCATTTAAATTTTTTCATTTATATTATATGAAACTAAATTCAACATTTCTACAGATATACAACCTACCATCTTCAGGAATGGTGAATTTACTTTCATATAAAAAAATATTATTGATTAATATATATAAATATATATGGAATATATATGATATTGAAATTATTATTTTCATTGTGGATATAATAAAATATTTATCTATTTCAGAATAACTCATTATAAAAAGACAATAAATACTTGAAAATAATGAAATTTTTACATACAATGTTGAAAACAAAGGAAGATTATTAACAACTGTGTGCTAATCATTTATAAAATAATAAATTTTGATATTTTAGTTAAGAATATATTTGTTGATTAATTCAATAACATTCTTAAACACATTATATAGATATTTAAATTTCATTCAACCAAATGGATGTGTGTTTTAAGGGATTCCATCTCAATTTACATTCCAGTGAGGCTTATTTTTTTATTATTCACTAATTCTGTTTTCCGTGGTGTATATATGTCCCTAATAATTTGGAATATCATGATTCATACAACATATAAATTTATTTCAAATTCTAATTAAATAATAAGATGTGATTTTAATTAAAATTACTAATTATTGAATTTTTTTTATTCAATGTCACATTATTTTGGGATTGTTATTATTATCATAAAACAAGAAATATTTTATAAATATTTTTTAGCCAAAATTAAATTTAATTATAAATATTTAATATATATTATTATTCCCTAAAATGTATATCAATTTTATATAAGTAATATAATCTGAATTTAATTTTTTTTATAAAATGAAATAATATAAAATAAGTATCCATTACTCTATACGATTATTTCATAAAGCACATTATTTATGAGTTAAATAGATTATTCAATAAATGAGGAATATTAAAGACAACTAAGACATGTTTTGGGGAAAATTTTAGGAAATCTACTTTGTGAATAATTATTCTTATGAGATGAATTAGTTGGAAAATTATGATGGGTGACAACTTGATATGTTTTTTGATATCATGTTAATGTTATTAATGGAAATGGTTCCAGGATTCTATAAAACATAGTTTCTAATATTTATGAATTTCAATAATTTATAATTCAATAATTATTATTATTGATGATATTTTTAGATTACATTTCATATGGTATAATTTTATACTAATATATTTGATTGAATGGTTTGTGATTAAATTATTCACCTTCATATATTGATTATTTATTATCCAAATATTTATGTTGGATATATGTTAAATTATCTACATTGACATGATGATTAGGACTGTTGATTCATGATATAATCTTTTGAACATTTCCATAACATATAATTTTATTTTAGCCTAATTTTTTCCCATTTACCTAGATTATAATGATTAATCTATTGAATGAGTTATAATGGTTAATAAATATTATATTTTTTTAATTTAGTATGTTTTATTTTCTACTCTGAATGTAAATGTTTTATCATGTATGTAATGCAGTTTCCAAAAAATTCTATTTTTTAAAATTTTTTATTTTAATCATTTATCAATTGTTATTTAATAACATATGGTGTCGTCTCTATGTTACTGGGTTTTGGGGCATTATTTAATATACAATTTTAATATTGATTAAATTATTGTTATCATGATACTTCGATCATAAGTCAGAAATAATTTCAATGTGATGATTATGGTGAATGTTGTCATTATTCTATCACAACATGAATAATAATAATGAAAAAATAAAATTTATTATACATAAATTATAATATTAAATCAAATGATGAAATATGGATGTGAAAATTTTGTTCTGTTAAAATCATGGAGAAGGGTGGACGTACGTATACACGATTACATTTTTCATTTTTCATTTATCATCATGGAATGAAGATAATTATTTTTTTACATTTTAGAATTTATAAAAGTATATGAAATATCATATTATTACCTAATATATACTTATATATTAAATTCATGTGACGTTGGGAGTAAATTGAATCACATTCATTCATTGAGTTGGTAACCCACACATACACATGAAAAATTTCATCATTATTTTGTGAATTGAAATGTAAGATAATAAGAAATTAAATATGTTTTTATAATGATAATTAGGACATTAAAATATTATATAATCATTAATTCAAACATTATAGAATGACATGAGTTATGGTGATGGAATATTATTTTCATCGGTTCATGAGTCGGTAGTCCACAGAATAAAAAAATAAAGGTTTTGTTTCCCATTTGATTGAAATTGTAATGTATATTGGATGTACCATTAATATAAAAATATATATGTCTTTTTCGTAATCACGTTTTACTATATAATCTTAAATATGTAAATTTCTATTATATTGAAGAAATAATAAAACTAAAACACTCAATTATAAACAATACATCATTTCACAAATCCTACTTTTCATGACACCATAAGAACACTATGGTTTGTATTATTCCATAACTGGGGACTATGTAACCATTTTTGAGATGATTGGAATGGATTTTATTATATCATTTCTTAAAAACTGGATTTTCTATTTTAAACAAAGAGAAAAATATTTCCCCATTTATAACAGTTGAGAGGGAACTCTTGGAAGTTTTAATGTATTTAATTAAAATATATTAATATTTAATTAAAAATAGATCCAAATTTATTTTTTATAAGATATGATGAGTATGGGTCAAAATAAACTGATGAAATAAAAATTATAAAAAATTTCATGTTTTCAGAATTATTATTTTGTTTCAGACTCTTATTATCCCATTTTACAATTAATACGAAAATAATGATTTTTACTCATTTTTGGGTTATTATATATACTATAAATGGAAAAAAAGTCCCACAAATAGACCATGGATGATATTACAAACCATATGCTGATATTTTTTCTAAATCTAATATTTTTATGAATTTTATATCAATTAATAAGATATTATGTATTATATAATATTTTCAATATCTATTTTTTGAAAACTTCATTTAAAAGAATCTAATATCATCATGAAAACCGTGAAATTCAAACCATATATTGTGTAATATGAAAAACTTGTCATTATAATCAGTAAAATTTTTGGTTCACATTTTTTATCCATAATTATATTTAGTTTTTTATTTTCAATATCGTTAATTTAATTTTCCTCTTAATTGAATTTTTATTTTATCAGTGTCGTGTAATCATATAAGACACTTTTTTATAAATTTGAATATAAAAATAAATAACTATGATGAATATATATAATTTATCATTATAAATAATATTTATTAGTAAAAATATCTTATAACATTATGATATTTTAATGATATATATTTACATTAAAAATGTTATTTAAATGATGAAAAAAAATTACACTACATCATGATAATATTTAACTACACACTACACCGAATTACCTTGTGGAATAAAAAAGACACTAAATTTTTTGTCGTACACACAATGTCGATTTCGTTTGATAGGTTTTTTCCCACAAGGCCAAGTTTTACTGATCTATTGTATATTATTAAATTATTAATATTTAATATATTAAGATATAACCTTGACATTAAATTAGTGGCTATAAATATTATTAACTAATATATAAAAATATATAGTTTATAAAATAAATTTAATTGTTTTTAAATTATTATAAATGATAATATATATCAATTTATTGTAAAGAAAGTAATTTTATTTTTTTCCCCTGAACTTATTTTGAAAAAATTAGTCAAATTAATTACCAAAGTTAAATTATATTAAAGATATGTATATATATATATATATATATATATTATATTAATCAAAATATTCTATATTTTAATGTTATTTAATTTTTGATAAGTACCAACACAATTTTATACATAAACCACTATAATTTTCCAAAGTGTAATTTTATCTCATTTAAAGGGATAACAATTTTAAATCAAATATTTGACACTTTCATAAATTATATTATAAATTACTCATTTAATCGGAAAAAGGAATCAAAAAAATTACATTGGTATATGTTTTTATTTTTATTATTATATTTTTCATGTTTTTATTAATTGTTAAAAAAATACCAAAATTTAAATGAAAGCATATTTATTCATTAAAATAATTTTCAGTGTTAACTTATTTTTCTAAAAGATTTTATAGTATAATTATATCAGGTATTTTATTTAATCCATTTATGGTAATTTTCATAAATTTTACGTTCAATTTATATATAAAAACATTTCAATATTTTCCATATTATAATATTAATAACCCATTTTCTCACCCTGTCAATGTGATTAAATTTCAATTAATTGTTAAAACTTATAGGATTTGAATTTTGAATAACAAATAATATATTTTCAATCTTATTTTCAAAATTATGGAAATACATTTCTTTTATTTTTTGGGCTTATGAATAGTATCCGAATAAAATTTGTTTACAATAGTTGAGAGTAAATAGGGTAATTAAAGGTAATTATAATATTATGATAAAAATATAAAATTTCTATAACACTTATCCAAATTTCATTGAAGTTATTTGTATTGACCAAAATTATCATGATACTGAAATTATATTCTTTTTACGTCAATTGGATATGAATATGATATATATTTTATTGTTAAAATGAAATTTTAAAAAATCATGCTCATATTATTTATAACTATAACATTTTTATTAAAGGGTCACACAAGAGAAAAATCATAATAAAAAAAATTAATTTGAAGGTAATCAATTTAAATTCATCATGGTAATTTATTTTTAATTTTCAGAAATGAATTAATTTAATTTGAGGACTTTATTATAATGACGCTGTAAATTATCATTAAATAGATATATAAATAATTATATTAAAAATAAAATAATTATTATTTGAATTAATAAAGGTGATCCAATACATTTATACATGAATATGAAATGTTTGGAGTATCTTAAATTGATTGGTTTGAAATTATTCTTTTGTGTGTATATTACATAAAGACAGAATTTTTAATAGTATCAAAATGGGCATTAATTAAACATAATAAATAAATACTTCATAAAAATAATTAAGGTTTAAAATTACATAATTTGTCAATTTATGGAGAATTTACCCCATATAAGTAATAATCTATAATATATACATATATTAAAAGATTTCAGAATAATTAAAATTACAATAGAATAAATAAGGGTAAATCCAAATGATATGGTATACAATTATTCCAAAACAGGTCAAAAGAAATTATTGGATGAATCATATTCAACCCTTATCACATTATTATGTATTTTTTGTTTAATGAACACATTTCCATAATATTAAATTATAAATTATTTTAAACAATGATAATTATAATGTATCAATCCCATTTATTTAATATATTTTCTGTGTCTAAGAATTCCAGTCATGCTTTTGTGTCTTGCATGCTTAGAAATGTGGTTCTGGATGCTGGATTTAAGGGTAGCACTTTCATCTAGTGTAAAAAACAACATGGGGGGGAGAAGTACTTATTTTCACCTTGATATATGTTTATTGAATGCTGGTGCCATATCAATATTTCTGGATTCCAATGTTGTTCATCTGGTCTGGTCGTTATCTGATCATTCCCCTCTCCGTATTTCTTTAGGTGCAAGTGCTGGCAGGGAGGATTATGGTGTTTTTTCAAAACTATGGATGGAGGAACCATGGTTTTCAAATGTTGTTAAAGAATCTTGGGATCTTCAATTTTTGGGGTACCCATGGAGCATTCTCCATGGAAAGATGAGGTGCCCTAAAAATCTTCTATCAACATGGAAAAAAAAGATTCCTGGCAGGGATCAGGGGATGGTTGAAATTAGTAAGGAGGGTGAATTGCTGGAGACTTGTTTGGAACAGGTTTGGGATGAGTCTTTATTTATTTAATTAAGAAATAAAAAAGACCAGCTTACTGATAGACTGCTGAGACAAGAGCGGTTGGCCAAAGAGGGGGCTAGAGTCAGATGGCTTCGGGAGGGAGATAGAAATTCTGGATATTTTCATTCTTCTATCAGAGAATGTCGTCATGTTTAGATGCCTAATATTTGTAGAGAAGATGGGTCTTTTACCAGTGATAGTGAGGAGGTTGGGGGAATGGTGAATGAGGGTCTTAAATCCCTATTGGATACACCCATAATAGGTATGGGAGGAGGGTATCTGAAAGGTGATGTTGAAATATTTGAGGGAATTCCAAGATGTGTCTCGGTGGATGTGGATGAGGGCCTTAGGAGGTATCCAGATTTGGTGGTAGTTCGTGAGGCAGTTTGGTCATTGAATTGGGATAGTGCTCTGGGGTCGGATGGTTTCCCTGGATCTTTTATAGAGGGATGTGGGAAGTGGTTAAAGGGGAGGTGGTGAGAGCTGTCCAGGATTTTTTCTGGGGTGGGAACTTTCCTCGTATTGCATGTGAAACCACGGTGGTTCTTAATTTTAAGGTGAGTACTCCCCAACATATTGATCACTACCGTCTTATTATTTTGTGCAATGTACCTTATATGATCTTTTCCAACATTCTTAATAATAGACTGGCTACTCACTTGAACTCTTGGATGGCTCTAGAGCAGCATGGGTTCATTAAAGGGTGATCAATTCAGGGTGCAATTGGAGTGGTCCAAGAAATGGTTTGTGGAATAAATAACAGGTCCTTTGTGGCCAATCTGGTGGTTATGCTTGACATGAGTAAGGCTTATGACATGGTGGAATGGAGTTTTGTTCTCAGAGTCTTCACTTGTATGGGATTTTCGAGGTGGTCTAGTGACCTTCTTTTTCATTGTTTCATCTCTTCATGGATTTCTACCTCATATATGGGTAATCAATTTGAATTTTTCAAGGCTTTTCATGGCCTTCGACAAGTGATCCCCTATCCCCCACTTTTTTCATTCTCTCTCAAAAAAAATTTAGCTAGTTTTTAAATCAAAGAATCAATATGTGTAAAGTAATTCCATTCCAGAATAGGAATGCCACAAGGGGTATATCTCATTTAATGTTTGCAGATGACACCATTGTTTTTATCAATGGTAGTAAATGCTCTGTCCAGGGGTTGGTCATCATCATTGGGGATTATTGCAAATGGAGTGGTCAGGTGGTAAACAAACAGAAAAGTTCCTTTTACTTTACCTGGATGATGTCTGATTCAAGGGTTAGGGGTGTGGGGGATATATTTAGTATGGAGAGGGTATCCTTTCCCGTGGAGTATCATTGGTCCCAGGTGAGTCACTCATCTCTTAGGGTACATCACATTGATAAACTCATATGCAATATTTCTCAGTGAATTCTGAACTAGAAAAATAGGTTTCTATCCTTCAGTGGTTGTATCACCTTACTGAATAGTGTATTGGTATCCCTTACCATGTACATCCTTTCTACTCTGAGGATTCCTAAATGTGTGATTGTCAAATTGGACAAGATTATGGTTTCCTTCATTTAGTATGGGCAGATGGAAGGCATGCACCATTGGGTTTCAGGGAAATAGCCGGCAAGACCTATCTCTGAAGGGGGTATTAACCTAAGGAGTGTTTCTAAAACAATGTAGGGGCTATATGAAAAGTTGGCATGGGATGAGTTGGAATGTCAGTCTCTTTTTAGCAGGACTATCCAAGACATATGTGGTAAATATCTGTGTGAACAGAGGTCCAACCTATCAAAGATTTGGAATTTGATTCATCCTCTGATGATGATTTTAAATCAGTATTCTCAGTGGTTAGTGGGAAAAGGGATTATTAATTTCTAGCATCATTATTAGGGGGTTGGTAGGCTATATTTTCTAGGATGTCCGACTCCGGGCATGTATTATAGTGAATCTAATGGATATACCTATTTTCTTTAGGCTGTTCTAAATGAGACCCAGCTTTCTGTTTTCAGCAATATTGTCACTTGTGATGATCCAGATAATTTTTTTTACAGGTGCATCTTTGGGCATTTTTTCTATTAATGATTTCATTCATGTGACAAGGGTCACAATAGACAATGATCCCTGGGGAGTTAATATATGGTACAAAGAGATTCCTCCCATATTTAATTTTGTTTTGTGGCATGTAAAAAACAAATCACTGCCTACTGGTGAAAAGATGCAACAAATGGGTGTTAATATTGTGTCCAGATGCTGGTGTTGCAGGTCACCTACTTCTGAATCAGTGGGACACTTATTTATTGAGAGTGAATGGGCTAGAGGAATCTGTAAGTCTTTTGGAATCATCATTGGTCGGGATGAGTCAGTAAAGGTGCAAGGTGATTTCTTCAATTCCTAGTTTATATGAATGGACAATCACGGAAAATATAGGAAGGCCAGGACACTTTTTTTAGTGGTCGGTTGCTGGATTTTAAGGCAGGCTAGAAATGCGATGCACCATAATCAAAGCAGGGTTTCCCAAGTTAGTATTTTATTCAGAATTAATAACTCTGTCGTGGATTTTCTCCAGCGGTGTCCAGATGCCAAATCAACGCCATCTGTTAACCTGTTGTTTATACACCTTTCACATGGAAAACTTGAGGGGGTACCAATGTAGGGGTCATGGGTTCAGTAGAAGGCACCTATGAAGGGTTTGAAATTGAATTCTGAGGGCTCTCTTCCCATGGGGGTGATGTGATGGGGTGGGGTCGTGCATGTTATGTTTGCCTCGGTGGTGGATGGGTTTTTAGCAGTGTATGGAGATGGTGATGCTCTGCAAGCGGAGGCTAGGGCATTGGCTTCTATTTTGGAGATCTGCAATCAGCACAATATTAAATTAGGAATAGTGGAATCTGACTCTTTGGTTTTGTGGAATGATTTGACAGGAAAAGGCAATATTCTCTTGGATATTGATTATATTATCAAGAGATTATGAGAAATTATGGGTAGGAATATATAGTTTTCTCATACTTGGAGGGAGGAGAATATGGTAGAAGATTTTCTAACATATATGGCTCCATCGAATAAAGATATTTCTTCTTTCTTTTCCTTGGGGTCTTTTCCGAAGGAGGGGATGAGATTTGTAGATAATGATGCTCTTGGTTTACATTATTTTCGCCCTCCATGAGGTTTATTTCTTGGTGTTATTTGTAAGGGCCCTTTTGGAAATCAATAAAAATGCAACCTTTCAATTAGTTATATAATAGAAATTAGTTTCCATATAGAAAATACATTTTAATTTCATATGTTATATACATGCCTTTAAATCCTTATCAATTATAAATAAATTATTTAATTAAAAGAAAAATATAATAACTAATTTTAACAATATTAATTGGGTTATATTTCGGATTTATTAAGATTTATAAAGAATTTCAATGTTTAAATTTAAATATTAAATAAATTATAAATACACATATTCAATGATAAATTTTTTTATATTGAATTTGATCTTAAACTAAATTAATAGTATAATATTTACAATAATTATATCATATTTTATTTATTTGTTACTAAATTATTTAAAATTCACAAAATATTAAAATGATCACAGGGGGATAAGATATAGTGGAACATGTATTGTAATATTTAATTATGGTTTGTTTGTTTGTATTTATTTCTGCAATAATCATTATATATTCTCATTTTTTGAGGATTTCCATAATTTCACCTTATATAAATTATACATGGGAACCTCCTCCCTAACATTGTAACCTTATATTGAAACTTCATTCTTGGAAATCCCCTTCCCATATCCATTCTCAACATCTATAAAAACATTCTATAGGTGATGGTCTTTTCAAAAATCCATATTTAGTGTTCATAAAAGGATATCTAGAGGGATATTGTAGAATAAGAGGAGTTTCTGACATGTCTGGAGTTAATTATAAGTAAGGTAATGGATTTTTGTCTGGCCATTACTTATATTAGACATATGCTTCATACGGTACATATTTCTTCTTCATAATGTATATAATTCCCATTAATTTATATTACAATTTGTGAAAAATAATGTTATACTATTTAAGAATCTATATAATTTCCTTCATTTAATTAGGAATTTTATTATACATAATATAATGTTCTAAGGGTAAATTTCAAAATATCATTAATATATGAGATTCATTATATGAAATTATTTACTGGGGAATATTTATCTTCAATTTCTGTCTATATATAAAAAATTTCCTAAAATAATTTTACCATTCATATAGAATTATTAAATGTTATTTATACGCATGTGTAAAAGTAATTTCATTATTGTTTCTCGAAAAGTTATTATTTTTATTTTTTTACAAAAATAGGATAGTAATTCTAATTTGTAATATATATTAAATGCACATATTTTTCTACTTTTATGATTTCATAAGGCATTTAAGAATCCAATACAATCATGCAATGATATTTTTTATTAGTTATTTTATTTTCATATTTCATTGAACAAAAATAAAAGAAATTATTTTCTATGAGGAAGGGATATTTTTACAAGAACTATTTTAAATTAATTTTCATGATTTATTTTTTTTATTTTATAATGTATTCAATGAATAGGGTTTTGAAATGTTTTTATTTTTTAAAATTATAATTTAATGGAAAATCCTTCATCCATGTGATCTTTCAACATCCTTACCGTAGTAAGATGGTATAAAATTTTACAGTTTAAGAATACAATTAATTTTTTTAACAAAATTGGTTATGATTTTAAGGGATTATTTTTTTGAAATTGGAATTTCATAATGGGTTATTCATTAGTTGAAATTATTATTAAACCTTAATTATTTCTAGTGGTAATTCTTTGATTATATTTTGGTCACACCCATTAAATTACATTGGTATTGAAATGATTTTCATTCTTTTGGAACATGTGTGCATGATTTCATTATATATTGGTTGTACCTAAATCTCTTCCCAATGAATTAGGTAATCATTTATATATATTAGATATAAATAAGGGTCGTTTTCAACTAGTATGGTCATGGGATTGACCTATGAGATCCAATATGTTATAGGAAGTGAACACATACTACCTAGAGAGTCTTGGAAGTGATGTAGAGACTACTAAAGAAATCATTATTATAACCGTATGTTTCTACCACCATTCCATATTTTATTCATCTTAAATAACTTCATGGATAATTTTTATTATTCATTTATTATTCATTTCATACTAACTATAAACCATTCTTCCATGATTTTGGTTTACTATTTCTAATATTTAATGTATGATCATTTATTTTCATGATCATATTATCATACTATTGTGATCATGATTATGTTTTCATTTTATTACCATTATTATGCATTTGATGTCAACAATTTTTTATGATTCCTTTCCCAAGCATATAAGTAACAGTTTTATGTATTAGTAATTAGGGGACTGATCATTGTGTGAGTCATTTAAGATCTTCCACTAAGAATAGATTATTGTGTTACATATTTTCAAAGGCACTAAATCAATATGTTTTCCAGGCATGTGTTTTGGTAATGTTTTAAATTTTATGAAAAATTCATATAATGATAATGTACTCGATGAATGGGTCGCTATATAACCACTAATTTTCAAAAAGATAATACATTTAAGTTATTAATAACAAGTGTTTTACATTTTTAGTTTTATTTAAATAAAATATTTTCATAGTTATAATCGCAAAAAAATGAGAAAATCCATATAACTGAAAAATGGATGAGTATAAAAGAAATTTCCTCATCTAATAAACATAATGAATTATTTAGGGTCCTTTTAAAATCAATTTTAATATATTTTTAACATTACTTACATGTGTTACCATTTATCATGGTAATAAAAAGTAAAAAAGAAATTATTAATATTGACCAAAAATAAAATAGAAATATTTATCAAATTTAATCTTTGAAAGTGAAATTTATTATACATTTTAAAAAAATACTAAATATTATAATTTAATATTTGAAATTAAAATTAAAATATCAAAATTAGTATGAAAAAGGATTATTAGAAAATTTTCCCTATAAAATAAACAATTTTATACTAAATTGATGATCAAATTCCATTTTCAAAAAATACAATTAGATTGTATTTAATCAAAATACACCCATTATATTTAAAAAAAATTATAATATATGATTTTAAATTTTCAATACATAATATGAATATATAATTTTTAACAAAAAAATCTTATTTTTAAGTATTCATTGAAAAATAAATCTTTATAGGAATTAAAAAAATTCAAATTAAATATATATTGAAATTAAGAATTAAAAATAAATAAATAAATTGGTTCTGAAATAATTCTAAATTTTAATTTAAATAAATATAATATCATGCCATAAATAGGTAGATAATACATTTTAATAAAATGTAAATTTTGAATAATAGATTAGATTTAATTGATGTTGAATTATTATTTAAAATAATTAATTAATAAATTAAAATTAATTAATATAAATATATATTTCATATTTTGGTTTATACTATCCATTTATCATAATTTATATGGTATGTTATAATAATAAAATTTAAAAAATACTAATTAAAAATTCATTTCTTATGGAAGAATTTAAAATAAATCATCAATACTCCCCCTCCCTTATTTTGAAAACATAAAATAACAAAAAAATATAAATATATCATATAATTATAAATTAAAATTACCAATTGTTTAAAATATTAAAATGATCAGGATATAATTTGATAATAAATTTATTAGGGATATTTAATCACTTTAGTGAATTTTTGGATTTCTGGTAACGTATTCCTTATCATGAAAATATATTATTTGACACATAATTTTATTATTCACCATCATATAATTAATAGTTTTTTATTATAGTCAAATTAATATTTATTCCATATTCAATTAGTTCACGGGTTTAGTAAATCCATATAATAATCTCACATTAAATGAATTTAGATTTAAAAGAAATAAAAAATTTAATTTTTTTTGTTTACTCAACACTCTTAAGTGAGTTAAAATTATTTTTCATGAAATTATTTCTTCCATTATTTGATTCTCCCACTTTATGATATTATTTAAAGGTACATTACTGTTAATTTGTGCCTAAAAGTGATCCTTCAAATTCAATTTTTTTACCATAAAAATTTTTTTTTGTCAAAAATTCATCATTTTAGATAAAATTTATCATAAACATTAATAGTTATTTCCCCTCATCATCAATATCAACCATAATTTTAAAGATATCAATTATTTTAGGAAACTTATGTTTTTTTATTTTATGTGAACATCACAATACAATTTATCAATTTTCAAAAAAAATTAACATATTATATGATTATGTTATGATTTTCTAAACATGTATTTTAAATGGTATTCTTTAATTAATTTATTGTTTAATTATATATTGTTCATTTAAATGTAAAATGAATTTATTTCCCTTAATGGGTCTATTATTTTGGATTACATTAATGATTTTTTTTAAAATTTCATATCACCACCCCGTAAAAATACATTTCTAATGATCCATGTAACTAATTATTTAATGAAAATTATAAAATAATCCTTGTGACATAATTTCAATGTTCATCCATTTTCCTAATCATTACCAAATGATTTTATACTTAGAATGTATGATGCATGAATTACACTCAAAATTTAATAACTCTCATTTAGTGTATTAAACCATGGAAAATCCATCACTATATTAATATTTCCAATACATTTGAGGTTGTAGATATTTCATAAAATTCCTTCCATCTATATATAATAAACATTTGATCCCATTGATTATTGGATGTACACCTAGATAAAATTTATTGATTTATAAGATTAATTATGGATATTCTGGAATATCCTATATATATATAATGAAAATACAACATGATTTACTTCCATTATTAAAGGGTACATAAAAATAATGTTTCTTAATACTATTAGACAAAAATTTATTTCCCATAAGTAAATAAATGTAATGTTTTATAATGTAATTTTTAATTTTTTCCTCATTTTATTCTATTTAATAAATTATATGAACTCTAATTTTTATTCTACTATTTATTTATGATAAAATAATGATTAGAATTATATAGAACACGTATGTATGGATGATGATGTGTTTGGGGAATTTATCACAATCCAATGCATTTTTAATATTTTATACTTCATTATATTTTAATGAATGGAAATAATGATAATCTCTAGTAAGGAATGAGAATCATTAAATTAATTCTTATTAAAGTATAGATATAATATGCTTGTTCATAATGGGTAGTGAATAAATGGTTTCATCACTAGGATTTGAATTATTATTATTGATCTTCAATTATATGTTTTTCTTACCAGTATATGTTACATTCCGTGTTCATGCATATTTTCAATGATATTTTACATTTTAATGTCATGGACCAATATTTTGGGATTATTGTTTTTTTACATCAAATAAATATTATTATTATAGTTCTACATTGACATGTTGAAATTACATGACATGTTGTTATCATATTCCATGTCTTATGGTTTGACTTTTGATTTAGGCTTTGTTGCTTATAAACCACTTATATGTTGGGATTAAACCCCTAATACCATCATATAATACATTACGACCATTGATTTTTATGAATTATGATTATAATTATTAAGCATATAAGGTCACAACCATTATCATGTTTCTACATTACAAGGATACGAAATAATGAAATAAATATTATTTTCCTTGATGTTTATATTTTGTATATATTTTTTGAGATATGTTCAACAATTTTAGTAGAAAATTGTTTTTCTTTTATAGTGGAAAGATATTTCCTTTATTGGAAGAGACATCAGTTTTTTAGTTAAAGTTTTTTCATAAATTTCTTTTTATAAACCTAATGGATTTTTTCAATATATTTTATTGACATATTTTATTTATGTACATTAATTATGGAATGATTATACTTGTGGTCTATAATTATTTGTATCATAGTTGAGTAATCATAAATTTATTGGATAAAATTTTATTTAAGGATGATTTAATGGATTATAAATTATGCATTATCATAATTTGAAAGATATATATAACACTTTATATTTTTTATGTAATAATAAATATTTAATATAAGATTATCTGTTATTTTTGTGTATAACCCTAGGGTTATGCTTATCGTATAAGACTAAATATATAATTACATCCCTATGTTCATATATAGTATAAATTTTATTGATATACTGTAAAATTAATCATTTTATATATAATAGATTATGCATGTCACATTACAATAGATCCATCTATGGGTAATAACATAGAAAAAACATTGGCTGAGTATCAAATAGACCATCACCCTTTAGTTTTATGGGTGGGCTAAGATGAAAAATATTAATAAAAACTCATAGGGTATATTATTTAGATCATCAGATTATGTTTATATTAGAATATGAAAGATTTATTGTATTGTAGAATTCAGTTACTGATTATTATATAATACAACCTAAAGAATCGTATATTTAATATTCATTTATTTAGGTGGAACTAAAATCCAATGTTGTAATTTTTTTAAAAAATATTATTTATTATTATATATTTCTTATAATTTTCCAAAAAAAATTCTTATGTTTTTTACAAAATAATATTAATTATTATTGATTTTATATAATGATAAATAATAATTAATTCATTTTAATAATTTATTTATTAAATGAATTATAGAATTTAAAACTAACAATGTTATTGGGATTAAGGGAGAAAATTAATAGTTTATAAAAATTAGATATCAAATGTCCTCATTAACAATGTCTGTATATTAAACTATTCATAAACACAAAATTATAGAATGATATTTTCGCATTTATTTTCTAATTAAATTATTATAATGGTTATACATTTCAATACCGTAAAGCTTAATTTTTTTTGGAATACAACCCTAGGATGATGTATTAAATAAACTCTGATATGTTTTACATGAGGAAATATAGGTTGAGAAAAACTAATATCTGACAAAATTTAATGTTCTCAGTGGACATGGTGAAATGTAATAGAGTTAATTAGTAGTGGAAAATAATATTTTGATGTATTAAATTTAGTGAGAATAGTAATTATCAGTGTTAATTCCATAATCCAATGGAGAACATGGATGACAGAAACCAGCATCTTACATGAAAATAAAAATACTAATCAAGCACAAAAATGGAAGTGGGTTCAAAAATGATAAGGAATATAGAACACCGATCACCCACACATAAACTATTAGTGTTGTATTCATATTTTTTACTGTACTCTATTACTAGAGTGGTTATAAAATACATAATATCAATGCCCTAAAGTATATATAATTAATTTTTAATAAAGGATCCTACTATTTTAATATTTATATCATTTCTAAATATTCTTAGTAATATTATTTATTGAAATTATTTTCTTATAAAATTTTATTATAATACCGTTATATAAATTTGATGTGATATATAAAATTTATTGGGAATAATAACATAGAGTCTATCAAAAATTAAAGGATATGAAAATAAAAAATAAAAATCAAATGACCACATATAAATGACTACAACAAACTACCTAGAAAAAAATTTATGTCCAATTATGTTTGAAAATTGATAATAATTGTTATTTGAAAAAGGGAAAATTAGTTATATTTAAAATATGAGGAAAAATATTAATTCACTGGACATAAAAATATATTAAGGATACAACCACATTAGAACATAAATTCATAGACTTATCTATCTTATAGATAGATTTGATAATTGAAATAATGGATACTGAATTAAATTATAAGGATACAATTTATTTATATAGGAATAAAATGGACTAAAATATAACTATATGATCGTATTAATTAAATACAATAGTAAAATGTGTTTTTACCCAAAAAAATTACCTAGAAAACTAGAGTATATTTTATTTTTATTGAAATTTTATTATTAAAACATGTGTATACAATTTTAATTTATGAAAATAAGTAATGTCATTATGAAATATATATATATATAATGAATTATATATTAATTTTCATGTATAAATTTTCTTATTAATAATATACATTACTAAATATTATCTTATTATGTGTTGTACTTTTTATTAATGAAAAATAATTACATCATTATAAATTTAAAATGTTAAGAAAATATAATATTTAATGATTATTTATAGTTTTATTATTGTTTTTCATAAAATTACACTCATAATGACTCTAATTTTAATTTTTTTTTCTTATGAAAAATATTTTTAATTATATATCATGTATATATATATACTATGAAAAATATTAATTTGAATGTAATTTACTTATCACCATTTTTTATTTAGAAATACTATATTTGATTAGGATTTTTATATTTATTTTTTGGAAATGATTGATTTTTAGTTGAATAGTGGAAAATACCATCTCTAAAAATTCCGTGATTTTTATGAATGTATTATAATATATAAGTGTTATGATAATTTAAGAAATCATTTATTAAAAAATATTTTATTTGAGATTTTTTATATTAAAAATATTAATTTTAGTTTACAACAATATTATTCATATTCTAGAAAATAACGTACATTATTATCTAAATATTTTAATACATTAAATATTTATTATTGTGAAAATAATTTTTACAAAATATAAATAAACTAAATTAATCAAAATGTATTTAAAATTTAAAATATATTCTCCATAATTATGAATAATGTTCATTTTCTGTTTATGAATAAAGGGTTTATTTCATCGGTAAAAATTAGTTACCACAACAAAATAAAGAATGGTAAAATGGAATAACGAATGGTATACTAGGAAAAAATGTTAAAAAAGTTTCTCATTGAGCAGTTCTTTTTTGAATTATAAAAAATATCTTCATCTATTTTTTCTATTTTTTCATCATTACATTTGTAACATATTTCATTTTTATTATGTTCTTGTTTATAAAATAATGAAACTATGTATTAAATTTATAATACACATTAATGACTATTTCCCCTAATCATCCATATCATCCATAAATTCGATGTTATCCATTATTTTAGGAAACTGAGGTTTTTGTTATTTTTTGTGAACATCACATTACAATATTCTTATTATAAAAAAAATATTAATATTACTTGATTATGATATTGTTTTCAAAAAATATATTTTTTAATTATATTCTTTAATTTATTGTATGTTTAGTTTGAAACTATTCATTTAAATGAAATATAATATATTTCCTCTAATTGTTCATTTATTTAGGATTACATTAATAATTTTTTTTATACAATTTCACGTCACATTCTAATAAGAATACATTTTTAATGATCCATGTAACTAATTCTATTATGAAAATATTAACAATAATTATACAGACATAATTACAATGTTCTTCCATTTTACTCTTCATCGATATATGTTTTCCCCTTAGAATGTTTGATACATCAGTTACCCTTTAAATTTAATTACTCCCACTTGGGGGATTTATCAATTGTAAATAACTCACTATCTTATTCTTTCTTATACATTTTATGTTTTAAATTTTTCATCAAATTACACCCCTATATTTACAATTTATTTTATCTTCCATTGATTATATGACATCAACCAAGATTCAATTTATTGATTCATTAGAAAAATTATGGACATTCTTGAATACTTTTTATATATAAATATAGAATACAACATGATTTACTATCATTATTAATGGGTATTTAAATATAATGTTAATGAATGATATTAGAAAAAAAACATTTAATTTCACATATGTAAATAATGTAATGGTTTCTGATGTTATTTTTAATTTTTCTCCATTTTATTCTATATAAAAATTATAACATCGTTACATTTTTATTCCACTGTTTATTTATGATAAAATTATGATTAATAATATATGGATCATATATGTATTGATTGTGAAGTGTGAGGGAATTTTTCACCATCCAGTGCATTTTTTATATTTTATACGTCAGGTGATGGAAATGAATGGTCATAATGTTATTCTCTAGAATTGAATGGGAATAATTAAATTTATCACTTTTTAATGTATGAACATAATAAGTTTGTTCAAAATAAGAATGAAATAACTAGTCTTTTTCTCAAGGATTTTTATTATTATTAATCTACTTAAAATATAATTTTTTATTACCAGGCTATGTTAGAGTACATGTTCATGAATCGTTTCAATGATATTCCACAATTTAATTTCATGGACCAATATTTTGGTAATTTTTTACATCAAATAAATGATTTTTTTATAGTTCCACATTATCATGTTGAAATTACATGATATATTGTTATGATAATCCATGTATTACAGTATGATTTATAATTATTATTTGTTAGTTATAACCCCCTTATAAGTTTGGATTATTCCCCAAATACCATCATATAATATGTTATAATCATTGATTGTTATAAATAATGATTATAATTATTAAACATATATGGTCAGAACCATTATTTTAATTCTATTTAAAAAGATTTTGAATTAATATAATAAATATTATTTCTCATGATGACTATCTTGTGTATATATATTTTCGAGATGTTAAATCAATTTAGTAGATAATGTTTTTCATTTTATAGTTGATTAAAATTTCATTTTTTTAAAAGGCATGGGTTTTCTTGTTATTGTTTTCTCATAAATTTCATTTTTTACAAACAAAAATTATTTATTGAATATACTGTATTGAGATATTTTATTTTCGTACATTAATTATTGGATGATCAATATTGTGGTCTACCATTATTTGTATTATAGTCTGGTTTACATACATTTATTGAAAAAATGGCAGTTGGGGATAATTTAATTGTTTTTGAATTATGATTTATCATAATTTGTAAGGTATTTATAACTATTTATATTATTTGATGTGATATTGAATATTTTATACAATATTATCAATGATTTTTATTGAGAAACATATGGATATGTTTAGGGTATAAGACTAAATATATGATTACAACCTGATGTTAATGTATAGTATAAATTTAGTTTATAACTTGGGAAATTCATCAATCTATATATAATAGATTGTATATGTTACATTGGAAAACATGAAGCTTTGGGTAATCACTTATAAAAATGGTTCGTCGAGTAGAAAACTGATCCCCACCCTCTAGTAAGTTGATTGTCCATAAGATGAAAAACAATAATAGATACCATTTTGGTATATTATTTGGTTCCTCGCATTATGTTTATAATCCATTTAGATGGATTTATTATATTATAGAATTCAATTAATGATTATTATAGAATACATCCAGAATAATATTATATTTAATAAAAATTTATTTATGTTGATCTAAAATCCAATGTAGTAATTTTCTAGACTATAAATGATTAATGTTATATATTTTTACAATTGTCCAAAAATAATTTTATTATGATTTTTATCACTAATTTTTAATCTTATTGATTTTAGATAATGAATCATATTTAATGACTACTTTAAATAAATTATTTCCTAATAGAAGGAGAGTTTGTCAGAATGAAAATGTTAGAGGGGTTTAGGGAGGAATTTGATATTTTTTTCAAATAAGATATCAAATT
Source organism: Viscum album (assembly GCA_963277665.1). Lineage (NCBI taxonomy): Eukaryota > Viridiplantae > Streptophyta > Magnoliopsida > Santalales > Viscaceae > Viscum > Viscum album. Next base: position 1,613,127,008 of record OY728137.1, on the reverse strand, counting down.
TCATGATAAACAACGTGAACATATTTGATTATTCAGAAACATCAAATTATAGAATGATATAGTCTCATATATTTTCTATTAAAAATATTATAAAGATAGTTAATTTTAATATCCTAAAGCATAAATATTTTCGAATACAATCCTACGAATATGTATTAAATAAACTCAAATATATTTTATATGGGGAAAAGGGGATATAGATAAACTAATATCTGACAAAACATTCGGTTCTTAGTGGAAATGGTGAAAGGAAATCGTGTTAATTATTAGTGTAAAATAATATTTAAACATATTAAATTCAGTAAATATAAGAATTATCGATGAAAATTCCATAATCTAATCGATAACATGGATGATGGAATCCAGAAACTTCCATGAAAAGAGAAATTCTATTCAACCACTATAAGGGAAGTCAGCTCCAATAATGATATGAATTGAAGAATACTGATCACCCACTCAAGAACTATTGGTTTTTTATTTATAGAATTTTAAATATATTAATCTTTTTCTATAGTGGATATAAAAATCATAATATCACCAACCTGATATGTATTTAATATATTTTTTATAGATGCTCATACTTTTCTGTTTTTTTATATCATTTATAAAAATTATCAGTAATGTTATTTATTGGGATTTTTTCTTAAATATTTTTTTTATATTACCTTTATTCAAATTAGATGTGATTTACGAAATGGATTGGTTACCATAAAATATATTCCGTCAAAAAATCACAGAATATGAAAATCAATTAAAAACCTCATAACCACATATTAAGGATTATATTAAACTACCTAGAATAAAATATTTCTTCTATTATATTTTTTTATTTATAGAAATAGTAATTGAAAAAATAAAAATTAATTATATTTATATTTTGATAAAAAATATTAATTCACTAGACATAAAAACAATAGTAAAGATAAATCCACATTTGTCCATAAATAGGGAGCCCTATCTATCATATAAATAACATTGATAATAGAATTTCTTAATAATGAATAAAATTTTGAGGATACAAGAAATTTATTTTGGAATATAATAGCCTAATATATTACAATATATTCTTTTTAACAAAATAAATAGTAAATACAGTATTTTACACACAATAGTGAACTAAAACAAAACTATATTATAATTTATTTATATTCATATTTTATTGTTAAATCATATCAATCATATTTTCTAGTATGAAAATAATTAATGAAATTACCAAATATATGTATATATATATATGGGGAATTATATATTAATTGACATATATAATTTTTCATATTAAAAACTATTTTTATAAATATTTTCTTATTATAGATTGTAATTTTTATTAATTAAAAAAATTATAAAAATATAAAATTATGATTATAATAAAATATAAATTTGACTGATTATTTGTAGTTTTATTAGTGTTTTTCAATAACTACATTAAGAATTACTATAATTTTAATTATCTGTTTTCTTAGGAAAAATAGATTTATTTATATCTTAGGTTAATAGATATACTATGGTAATTATTAATTTGAACATGAAATAGTTGTCCCTCATTTTGGATTTAGAATAACTATATTTGATTTGGATATTTATTTTCATTTTTTACTGAAATGTTTTTTTAGTTTAATAGTTGATAATAAATTTTATTTAAATTCCATGATTGTTATGAAAATATTACAATATAAGAATTTCAGGATAATTTATGAAATAATTTATTAAAAAATATTTTAATTAATATTTTTTAAATTACAAGTATTAATTTTAGTTTAAAACTATATTTTTCATATTCTAGATCATAAGTTACATTGTTTTCTATGTATTTTAATACATTAAATATTTATTATTGTGATTTATTTTTTACAAATTTTTGAAAAATATAAATCTATCCAAATGTATTTAAATTTTAAAATATATTATTCATAATTATTAATGGTGTGCATTTTCAGTAAAAAAATAAAGGGTTACTTTTTCATGTAAAAATTTGTTACCACAGTAAAATACCAAATGGTAAAATTGATTATCCAATGTTATAAACCAAAAAACATGTTCATAAGATGTTTCTAAATTAGAAGTTCAATTTCGGATTTACCAATAATTTATTCATCCATTATTTATATTTTTTCATTACATTTGAAACATTTTTCATTTTTATTATGTTCATGTATTTAAAAAATTACATTATCATAAACAATTAAGGGGGACTCTCACCTCCCATTTTAGACCAATCTGAAATTTTGGTTCCTCTAGAATCTATAAACTTATCACATACAAAAAAATCTATTTCTTCTTTTTTTATCTTCTATTGATAATATTTTATCATAATCTCATCCATTATGTAGATTACTCCAATGAAAAACTCTTATTATCAAGGTGTGTTCTAATTTTTTTATAATTTTCTTACTTTTTTTCCTTACTTTTTCAAACCTAATATTCCCATTATAATATTTGAACATCAATTTAATTTTTATAATGAATTATATTATGATAAGGTAACAAAAATTAAACATTTTTTTCATTTTCATTATTATATTTCAAAAATTATTTTAATGGAATGTGTAGATAACCCACTCTATGATGTAACGTATCTTATATTTTATAAAAATTCATTCATATTTATTAAAAAATTGATATATATTTTACTTCAATTACAATATTAAAATTATATTTGTATTGTTTATTAATAATAAAAAAATTCCAAAATAAACCGCATTTTTAACAATAATCATCAATTAATTATGGTGTGTTCATGTACATGTCAGTCAAACCACGTACATGATTAATAATATAATATATTACCTTGGATAACAATGATACTGTAATTAAAATTGATTGATTTTCAAAATATGTAAATAATTACTTGATATTTATTTTGTAAAGGTAAAACTAATTTCAAACTCCATAATTATGATGGCATATGAGATTAATTATAAATACAAAACATGTATATTTATGATTCCAACTTAAATAAATAAATTCAAACCTCCCAGAAAAAGAAATAATACATTAAAATAATAATAGATTGTATACATTAAAATCGTTTATGATTATAAAATGTTGAACTATATAATAATAGTGAAATAAAACACTAATATTATGATAAATGTTAAAAGTAATCATGATTACTCACAATAAATATTAAACATATGTAATAAATATCATTTCATGAAAACCCCAATAGGGGCCCTACCTGGAATATTTTTAAGTCGATAATGAATCCTAAATAAAATTTTCTATAGGTTAGGGTATGGAGACTATAATATTATTGAAATATCACACAATCAGAATTCATATCTATATATCTGTATACCCTGAACAATAGTCAGCCCAATGAAATAATTCAGAATAATATTAAAAATATTTATCTTAAATAGTTTATGAAATTCATGAAAAAACCTCTACAAAATATATCATATTGTAAAATATAAGTATTCCACTAGAAAATATGGTAACAATACACATCCTAATAATATAAAAGAGTTATGAACCTATATATTACTAAAAAATTAGGAAAATATGTCAGATATGGAGAGACCAATTGATATTATTCAAATATGACCTCCTATAATTTCCACCACCTTAATGATCTACTATAGCCCTCCAATTATATATCCTCTAATATCATATATAGTATATCTTTCAATTGCATAAGAAAAATCATTGTTTGGAAAATACCATGAAGGAATTTTAATATACATGCCCAGTAGGAAACTTTGGAAAAAAGTAGAATAAATATAAATAAATAGTCCACTAAACCCATAAAAAAGGATCGAAAATTAACTATACATAATTTATTCTCATAGTAAAAACACAAAAGATCCCAATTTTCCTAATGATCATTATATAATGATTATTTTCATAGTTCCATTTCTCACAAATATCAATAAAAACCCAAATTATTCCTCATATGAATAAGAATAGTGGACATGAACCTAATTGATGAGTTCCACATTTGGTGGATTACACAATCCAATAGAGGGCCTTATCCTTTTCATGAATTGATGATGAGGTATTATAAAATTCATATATAGATGGATATTTCCCATTTGATATGGGTGAAAAATGAATCTACTTATAATTGTGTTATCAGGACCCACATCATAGAAGCAAACCTAGAAGGGGAGTACCGACCTCGTCATCAATGTGATGATCGAACTCGAGCCATTTATTTCCCATGAATCACTAGTAGGGGAAAACCACCAACATAACCATAAGAAATATATTATATAACAACACCAAGTCTAACATCATGCCATGTATGGTTTATTTCTAATAATTTACTATTCATGGACCAAAATTTGAGATTGAATTGTGATGATATGATATGTACATTAGCATGATAAATATATTAGTCATATCGAATGTTGTAATATTGGATTTCAACCAATCCTCCATATGAACATGTTATGATACACCACTAGTAATGTCAAAAATTAATATACATTGCATGCCTTTGGATCTAATTTTTGCAATGGACAACCCAAGGTCCTAGGAGTGTTCTCCTAGAATATAAATTGGAAACATGAGTGGAGTCATAGTGTTATTCATTCAAACACTTTCTTTTATGATATTTAACACCTCAAATCTCTATCCACAAAAAATTATGAGGATATATGGATTGTTTTTCATGGAATTTATGACATATATTCTTTGTACTTTATTCATATTCACCTCCTTCATGGGAAAAAGTCACTTCCAGTAATCGAGTACAATATCACACCTACATAAAAATGTAGATTAATTAAAAATTGAAATACCAGGAAAAGAAGTATATTTGCGGCTATTTCATCACCATAATTGAAAATATAATTTAAGACCATTATTAAAAAAAACAAGAGTAAGTAAACCTAATTAATAATTAAATATAATTATCTCTAACATTTATTGAATCATAAATTACTAAAATAATCACATTCTTACAAACATATTTAGAAATAATTTAGGGAGCTTTATCATTGTTCAATATTAAGTAGATATAGTCAAACAACAAACTGTAATGGGTAAGATATTTAATAAATCAAATAATGGGATGAAACCCTCAAAGAATCATCAATTAGTGAATCACCATAGGCTAATACAATATTTACCAATAAGATAATTAATTTATAAAGAATTGTGAAGAATAATTCATTATCAATAAAAGTGATTTACATTTTTATGTTGACTTGTTGATGTGAATAAAATGGGTTCTAGATATCCATATAAGTTATATTTAAAAATTCATTAAATAAATAAAAATACTGTATAGAAATAAATAGAAAAATTATCTACCATAAGAGAGGATTGATCATTGCTGGAGAATAATTCCACATCAATGTCCCCACAAATATCAAGAACAATATCATTTAAAATAAATTCAATATAAATTTTATCTTTAATCCTCAATGCTAATTTATTCAGAAACTACTGTTCTCTACCTGTGTTGATGTTTCTATACTCTATCAATATATCATTATTTTTAAGAGAAACATTTAGATTTCATATTAAAAGGATTGAATAAAAATTTATTTTGGTATAAAAATTTAATAAATTTATTGGTAAATCAAATAAATTAAACTTATAGAGATTGACCATCAATATGAAAAATTATGTGCTCAATGATTATTTTTTTTCAAGGCTGAACCAGTCATTATGGATATAACCATATGTTCATAATTCATATCAATCACTCTAATAAATATAAAATAATTTATTTCTTGAATGATCTGTGCAGACATATAAATATATTTTAAATTTTAAATATATTATATTTGAGGTCTTTGGACCCGTATAACACCATGATTTCAGAAATTAAAATCCATTATATACATATATATATATATATATATATATATTGAAATATACAAATGGTTCATATATCAACACTTTCTGACATTATATTCCCCAAAAATAGTATCAATTCTACCCTAATAATAACAAACCTACTTCAAAAGGTGATGTTATTGACCTTACATGTAAATATGAAGCTCACATGAGGTCTATTATTAGTTCCCATTATACTAAATAAGATACACCTACTATATGGTGCACCCTAAATTTATACTCTATTACTAATCCACATTACTGAATGAGATATTTTAAAAAATTTATCCTTCCAAAATTTTCATCTTTCCCCTGTCAGAAAAATGTGATGGTTCATCAATGAATCACCTCAATTTTTACATCTAGATGATTTCATGAACCCTATACATATATGGGTTTATAAAAATGTGAATATAAAACTATTTGAAATTGAGAAATATAAAAAAATTAATATTGAACCACTTGGACTTATTTTTCCCCCAACAACAACACCACAAACCTCGTCATTTAGAGTTCATTAGTAATTCATAGTCTCACATCCCCCACTTATATACCACCACATTTCAACTCCAACATCTCACTATGTTGAGTAAATATTACTATATCGTTATTTCAGTTCTTATACCACTAACATGTAAGGCATTAAAAAAATTCTACAAAATTTAATCTTATACATACCCACTAGAACATTCATTTCTGATATTGGTGTATATTTATAACTTCATCATGTACCACCAATGGTGAGGTATGGAATTCCAGGTCCATTTATAAAAAAATAATACTAGAAACAACATTTAACCCTCAATATGTATGATGTGTTCCCCTATATGAGAAAAAATATTTTTGGGATCTCCTATGGAAATAAGGTCATGTTGAAATTCACTATTTGTTTCGTCTAACTATTCTTATCTCACGTGTTAGAGAATATGTTGCGTCACGAATATCTACTACGACCAAAATTCAACTATCTCTTCTCCCAGGTTTAAAATTAATTAAAAAAACTACTCTAATACCTTCTTCCATCTTTACGTATAGTAATTTTGAAAAATAAAATATTAAACGATATTATTATCCCATACATTATATATTTTCATTATTCCATAGTCCATTATGAACTACTTGCAATGTCTCGACTATAGGTGAGGGATTTCTAGGAAATTATTAAAATCATACATTATGGTTTTGTGTATACTGAAATACAATTTCCATACAGATAATTCGACAATATATTTATGTAGATGGCCAGAAATTCCAAAAGTACATCAAGATTCATTTAGTTCTTCTCAGTGGGAATCAACTTCCTAACAATATATGTTATCCCTACCTACTTCTATATTAAAACACACCTATGTCCAACTCTTGAGGAATCTACAAGCTCAATGTTCATGACAGCCTCCTCCTAAATTGTCAAGAAAATCAATACTCATCCCCTAGACTATATACTCAATAAAATTTTGAAATCGATCATTCTAGGTAATAACAAAATATATTTGAAAGTAAATGTATTCATTGGAACCCCAATCCATGAATTGTATTCCATAAAACATTGATAGTTCACTACCACCAAAATGAAACTGTATACCTCTAACATGTTATTGTGTGGTTAAGATATGGGAACATCCACTAAGGTGACAAAATCAGAAAATAAAATATATTATTACATAAAATACCCCCAAAATAGATTCTATATATTCTAGATCATACTAATTGATAGTCAAACATAAAACTGGAGATCTAAACATGATTCTAGGTCTATCAATATAATATTTCTATTCTCCTCCCATAATTAGGATAAAATATCAATATCCTAGGTAATCTTAATAAATATCTGATCCAATAATAGCTATAACAATGATTTCATATTTTTCATAAAAAATGTTGAGGAATTAATCAAACAAAAATGCATTACTATAAACTCATGATTCATATAATCCGATCAAATTTATATCTTCAATATTTCCTACTTGAGAATAATTTACTAGTTATATATAGAATCGATATTGATATATTTGAACTATATCCCTCTTTTCATCATGCCAATGAGTACATCAATCCATGATAATGGGTACATAATTTTGACAATTATATAATTTATGAATTGACAATCAATTTGTAAAATAATGTTGTAAATAGAGGTAAATTGGGTCTAATAAATCTATTCCATGGTTAGTCCTATAACTACACCATATAAATGTTATAAATAATAGGGTACATATGATATGTTGTATATTTTATCATTTCATTCCTTGTATGAAATAATAGCAGTTTTCAATATCCTACATCAAATGTTTTCCATAGACATTATTTTAATAGGCATTAATATATCCGTCCACAATATTAAAATTAAAAATATCAATCTATATTACTATTCAAATGTAAAAAAACCAAATTTTATGTGTGATAGGATGTACCATATTACTTGGGATCCTCATTCAATTTTCCAACACGTCCCTCTTGCCATTAGAGGTGAAACTTTCACTATCCGTCAATATAGACTTCTCTATCATACAATAAAACTCTACAGGGTTCAAACCATTGAAAAATATTCCATTCCAATGATTAAATAATATATTTTTATCTAAACCAAAAAGTGGATTATTCTAAAGTTTAATTCACTAATATTCAACATTCACAATCAAAAAATAACAGCAATATTGGATTCTCTCCATATAGACATCTATAAACACTAATGAATTGTTATGGAATATGTAGAAATATCATGTTATTGTATAGGGGATATAGAAGTGAAATAATTAATTTTAATTATTTTTAATGATACAGAAAATAATATAGAGGAGATGGAAATCATACCTTGACTAATCTCAAGTGTTGGCTAATTATATTCATCCATGATTTGAAACTGATAATTACATCAGCCAACATCCCAAAGATCATAAAGTGGAAAACATGGTAGTTATATTGAATTTATTTAGTACTACCATCCTTCCAATGAAACTAATAATATTGGGACTTCATCATCCCACCATCGGTAACAACATTGTGGGGATTGTTTTGACAATAGCGAGTATATATCAAATTATGATGTTTCATTTCCCTGCTAGGTGTTACCATTGACTTACCAATATAACCAGTATTCCAAATGGGGAGATAAAAAAATATATGTTCCTTACCATCACAAGTTTTAAATCATCAATATCCGTGTTGACTATATACTCTATGTGATCCCTCTATTGAATAACCCTTGTATCTATATGAAATTATATGTATGCCTCTTTTTTGAGATCTTGATATATAACTTATGATAGTAGCAATAGATGACTCTACAATATGATGTTCATTATCTCCTTTTAGTAACTAATCACCCTCTGTAAAGAAAATCTATATTGAAAATGCCTCAAAAACCATAAAATTATAGGAGATGAATAGGGGAAAATGACATCTCATATTACTAATATTGTACATGTTAAAATATCCATGACCAAAAAATCACTCTCACACCATGTTGAGTTACATGGGTTTTGTATTAATGATCAATGATGCAGACTCTTCAACGTTTATCTCAAACAACAGTAACTGTAGATGCTTTGAAATATTCTCTGACTCAAATTTATAAGGATATTTATAGCGAACAAAATTTTTCATAAATTCACATTAAAATCATTCATTATATTACTAAATAAGTCACACAAAATGATTCACTATGAATATATTATCATACAACATTCGGAAATATGGAAACATAATCACTACTATATAAGTGAGGTAAATTTTCTCCCACTAGGTACATCATGATGAAAACCCCTCTTAGACACATAATAAATGATACATTTCATCGTATCACATTTGTGGAATCATAATAAATAGTGAGCTCTAATAATTATTAAGGGTAGAAAAGGGTGACAAGAATGAATAAAATGAGAATATGTTTATGTGAATATGATCACAATATTAGGTTACCATACCCTATACATCAAAGATGATAAAGTAATATCATTGAAAAAATTGGATAGTTAGAAGACAAAAATCATAATAGAACCAGGAGAGTGGTCCATGAAAGTATAAAATAGGAATAGGAGATTAAATTGTGATAAAAACATAGAAATGTTATTTAATCTCCTACATGTCTCTTTGAATATCCATCCCATATTATGAGACATCATGGTGACTACACATACTAGGATGGATAGACCACCATTTTTAGTTTCACTCCTTTCTATGGAAGAGATTATATTTCTCTATGCTCCAACGGTGAATTGGGCTTCCCCATCATTCCATAGTAGATAGAATTTACAAATTATCCCATAGTGGATCACAATTTTCTTGTTTCCTGTAGTGGATTAGTATCACAATCTTCCATAGTGGTTCATGATTCCCCATTTTATGGTGGATCAATCCCATTGTCATAAATCACATAATTATGACCTTTGATAGAAATAATTACCCAATGAATGTGAAGGGGATATAGGCCCCACCAATAATACAATGCAATCATACATATTTGTTCCACACTATCTTAAACAATAATAACAAAACTCATTAAATGAAATGGGAACCATAAAAATTTATTCATGTCGTAACCAATTTAATTAAATATAGTTTTGGAAATAATTTCATCAAAATCATTACCTATGAAAATAAATTTGTCTCATATGCATTTGAACCATGAAAAAAATGGGGTTAATAAAGAAGTAACGTGTAAATAACAAATAATTTTCATAATAACCATTCCATAAAGATATATACTATTAAAATAATGAATACTAATCAATGTTTTTGATGATTTCATAAAAAAGGAATGACTAACACCAACGGATATAATAATATATAAAAAATACTTTCATATATCATAAAAAAATGTCATGATAGATGACAATATTTTCATTGAAATTCCATTTTTAATAATTTAAAACTATTGGAAACAATTTAATTCAAACTAATCTTAATAATGTATAAATAATGTTTGTTAACTCTTTTAAAATAATTTATCTATCCATCATATAACATTTAAATAAATATTTTGAACATTTTTATTCATATTTCTTATCAACAGATTTAATAACATACAAAAATATTTGAAATTTTTTTTAAACCCATTTTATTGAAAACACATTAAACCCATATAATGGAATAGTTTTAAATAATAAATCATTTTGAAGATCATATTCATTGAAATTTATCTAAATATATCATCATTGAAATCATTTTAAATGTTATTCTTGAAAACTAGGTTTTTTAATTCATTTAATATCTCTCAATGAAGGAAAATTGTGTCAAAAATAATTTATATATTTGGTGAAATTTCAATGAATTGAAAAATTTAACATTTTAATTGAAGAAGTGAATGGCCCAAACCTAAACAAGATCGAGACGGTGTAAAATATTGAGGACCAAATTGCATATGCTTTAGTTCGGCTACCACACTCCTATGGAAATGGATCCCAACTAGTAAATAAAAGACATTGACCATCAAGAGTTTCACAGGAAGCTAGGTAGTATACCAAATTATTACTCTAACTATATATATGAAAAATGATATATTTACTCTCTAAAAAAAATTTCATTTAGGGATGTGGTATGTTTTGGTGTAGGGGACTTGAATATAATCTAGAAGTGATCCCTTAATCATTGAAAAATCTATTTACACAGACCTCAAATGGATCTTATTCTCATGGAAAATCACAATACCTCAATTCATATTATCCTTGTCTATTAGTGTGTTCCCATGTCTATATTTTTCTCTTAATGATATGACCATTTATCCCTGATGATCACGAACTACCCCTTTAACTTTCATCTATAATGACGAGATGGAACCATCAATGTTCAATTTGAAGATATTGTAGGAAGTAGTATATCATACCAACCATCCTTATTACCTAAGACCCAAGGAGCAGAAAAATAGTTCCTTCAAATACTAAATATTTATAAATATGAAATGAAATCCCTATACATAATCAGTAAATCTAGATCCGCCACCAGGCTCCATGTTTTGATATTCAATCCCAACCAAGAAGTAGTTGATCCTTGGTGATAACAATTGTTACTCACACACTATACTACATAGCATTTTACCACAATTAGAAGAACCAGGGTCTGTTGTTCCTTCCCATTGTAACCTATCTCCTAAATACTTATGTAGAAGAAATTATTATGATTTATGGTATTATCTTCCAGTATACATATCGCACCAATATCACAGCAAGATACTCATTCCCATTCCCTCTCAATGACAAAAATGTCCCATAGACATTTATTTGGGTGCCCTGAAACATACACACTGGAAAAAAACATGAGCACTTAACTATGGATCTCCTCATACATTGGAATGGAACACTTGTTGAGGTTACAAAACATGATATTAAACATTTTTGGGTTGTAACTACACAAACGTATTTCATTCCACTCATCACATTCACCCTTCTCTTATGACATGAAGTGGTGGTCTTTAATCCAGACCTCCCCCAAAAAAGATCCCATGAAAAACATTTGTCTGACATAGAATTAATGAAAATATATTTTAATAGATTAATTGGCCTCTAGAAAAAAAATCATCTAAAAAGTGAAATAACTGTAGGGAACTAGGATATTAAGGGTTATTTGAGAGAGAAATCCAAGAGGTGTTTCCCCAAGTGATTTTTTTTCATATTTTCATACACATTATGGATGAAATTGGCCAATAGTGAGTTTCCATCATGGAAATTCAATTCTAGTTTATATTTCAAGATTTCCATGAAATCTGATGCATTTTATAGATTGATTACCCTATACCCCACCACTAAGTCCATCCATTACTACGAATCCCATTAAAATGGACCATTATTGTGAAAATCCCCAATGAATTTGGAAAATATTTTTTCTTTCTATCTCAATACATCCTTTGAATCATTGATCAAATACATCAAATTTATGGGGATAGAAGTCATGAATCAATTACCGAGAGTGATACATTTCCCGATTTATTGAAATGGTTCATAAAAATTGAAATGTGGGAAGTAGTTTAATCAACCTTTACATCAATGTGGGGGATTCGAGTCTTATAGGTAAAAATCAAGGACCCATGATATTCAAGGGTAAGGATCTCATTCACATACCCAACCATTATTCCATTCATTCATCACCTTTTTGAACTCCATTGTGAAGGGAACACATTATTATTGTCCTAATTGACATCCCGACTACTCTATCGTCAGTACATCATTAAGGAATTGATGAATTCTCAATATATTTATAATCTTTCCTTTCCTGATAAATAGTCTTTTATCATTTATTATAATGTGATATATTTATATGGTATTAATCCTTCCATGATTGTGGAGAATTTTGCCTCAAATAATTACAATATTATAAATATATACAGAGTGTGTGTTGAGACAAGTGGAAGAGGCTCAGTGAAAGGGGATCCCCTTTTTTAAGGCCATAAACTATATAAAAGAACTAATATTTACACTATATAAAAGATTGTGTCTTCCATAAGGATCCAAAATCTCATAATAGAATTTCCACATTCCATATATAGAATCCCATTCTCTTTAGATCAATGATAATTAAGATCTATTCCATCTTATCATAAGCTTTATGGATATCTATAATAACCATAATATTGGAACATAGAAATTTTTTGGCCAATATCACGAATGAGTTCTTGAAAAATGGAAATAAATATTTGTGTGGAATATAAATTGAGGAATCCTTTATGATTACCCATGACCCATTGGGATATTTAATTTAAAATTGTACTACTTATGACATATTCTAACACCTTGTATGTGAAATTACACATACAAACTAGTTTATATCAGTTGAGAGATTATGGATCCATTGCTGTTAGAATAATAATTAGAGTAGATTTACATGTCACATGGGAAAAGATCCCACCTATAAAAAAGTCATTTATAACGGTAAAAATATCCCCTTTAACTAGAAATTGAAATGAAATGTAGAAAGATCCAGGGATTCCATCTGGTCCTGGGGAGCTCTTAGGATTGATGGCACAGACCACCATGAAAATATTGGCCTCTATCCGAATGTCTTGAAGAAATATATTAACCCTAATGAAAAAAAACCACTATGATTTTTTATAAAAGATATATAGGCTCACTCATATATACATTCTTCAAGTCGTGGTATGATTCAGTAGTATTCCTTCAAAAAAACTATAGATATACCTCCTACATCATCTGTATCCTGAGTGAATGGCCTATATTTTAAGTCACTATTTAGAGTAATGGTTCTCTTTAATTATATTATACCTCAATTAAATAAAAATATGATTTTATCTCCATCCATCAACCAAAATTCTATCAATCCTTCATTTAAAATCCTTTCTTCCTATAGAAAAACCTTCGCTAGCTGTGGTATCCTCTTCAAAAATGTTCAAAAAACTGATCATATAACCCATATTCCAATTTCCATGACTCAATCTCCTCATTGAGTCTTTTCAGACAAAAAAGTGATAGTCTTTTTTTCTATTTTGAAGGTCTCTTTTAAGGCACTAAATCTTGTCTTGTAAACATGTCGACATATTCATCTATATAGGTTCCATCCATGAGTCTCACAACCTTATCATAATGATGGAATCTATGGTCCATCAATTGGTGTATACAAAATGATTTTTTTCTGGGGAACCATTCTCCAACATTATGAGAAGCATCACATGATCATAAAAAACAATCATAAGGTTCTCAACACTTTTCACTAGAATGGAGAAAAGAGCATGATGATTCAAACAATTGAAATAATGTATATACCATGTGGGACTGAAACCCTTATGGTTATAAAATAATTTTCATTTATCCCCTTAAAATACTAGATCCCTACGATCATTCATTGTTGAAAAAGATACAAAAATTTTGGGATCATTTCTTAGGAAAAGACCGCCTCATTTTTCCTCCAACTAGGAAAGGATAAATTTAATGTCAGACCCAACCAGCTGAGTCGACTTCTCTAGATCAAACATGCCAATGTCTTTGCAAAGTTCATCCCTTTACATGGCCTCATATTTGTAATAATTGAAGGAAAAGACACAATAACAACTATTCCCACTAATTATAACTAAAATTTGTTGATTATAGGCTTCTACTAACTCAACTGAAATATCCTTACTCCAAAAGCCCCATACATGATGGTTAATAGGTTCACAAAACATTAATCCACACATTCAAAATATACTTTCAAAGCCATGAATCATAGAAGAATGATTTATATGGTCAAAAATTTAAAAAATGTAAAGCATAGAGCTTGGTATTTTTGAATGAATAAAATCTATTTTGACCTGATTCCCGCAGCTTGGGAATTCCAATTTTTTTAATAAGTTATTGAAGGAACAATAGGATAGAATTTTATCTAAGAGTTAAGGATCCATTAGTCTGAGGATATAATAAATCCTAGTTTTTTTTGGATTAAGCCCTACTACATAACCCACATGGTGGAGATTTTAGATTGATGCCTTCTGACAGATCATTTTCTAAAGCATGTATCACAATATTGAAACTGTTTGAGAGATCTTGATCTGAACAAAAAGAAGTACCAGGGGAATCATATTTTTCTATCGACTTGTAGGAAGGAATAGCGTCAACTCACATTCCAAATTTTGAATAATTAGATGGCCAAAACAACCTCACATAGTACACTATAGGAGGTCTCCAATTATTCAGAGATATGTTTGCCTTTTATTTCTCCCCCAGTCAAGTTAATATGAGACTACGTAGATTCATATAGTGTGTTGCATGTGGTGGGAAGACAGACTCATATAGTCATGAAGGGATCCCGCAAGTGAGATTTCCAGATAGATCTAACTAAATAAATGCTAATGGATTTTTTCTATGAACATTATATTTAAACCACAACCCATCATATTGAGACACATTTGGGATGGTAAAAACCAAATCATGAGACTCCCGTTTGAATGGGACAACCTACACGCAAGCAGATCCCACCACAGATGGGCTATCCACCTCCCTATAAGACGAACATAACTCATGATGACCAGGTAGGTCTAAGATCTACTTCTCTATTGAGTGATCATCTCAAGTAGATTGGTTAAAAATAGATCCATTTATATACTTGGAAATTGGAGCCACCCAATTGCTTGATATTCCCTACAGATTGATGGAACCCCGCTATTTCCTACTCTTGTGCTAGGTGGACAATTAATTTCCCTAATGATGGAATCTCAGACTTTACATGGGTTGAGAAGGGTAATTTAGAGGTTGATACCATTCTATCACCCCATAACACAGATTTGAATTCATGAAGGGATGGTAATATCAACATCCAAATCAACATACCTCTGAGAAACCACTGTATCATCCATTTATAGTTTCTGATCGTTAGTGTTAGGAAATGATCCAATCTATTTGAATATCCCCCACAATAAAGACACATTCTGGAATGGATGGGATATCCCTAGAAGCGATATCTACACTACCACTTGTGATTATTGTCGTATTGAGGGGTTCTCCATCGACCGTCATAAAATTGAATCATCCTTCGACTGAGATATATGTGGATTGAGCTACAGTAATTTTTGATGTCGTAAATGGAAGGGAGAATAATTCCATGGTCTTTGCGATTCAGAAAAAAAATTCCTTCCAGAAAAACTATTTCTAATTATTTCATTAATCATTGAAACATATTCATAGAGTGATTTTTAATTAAAATCTATAAATATGATTTCCCTTGAGGATAGAAGACACATTCACGAAAGTGAACACCAAGACATGATTCACAAGGGTGTTTTTTAATAAATATTATGATCTAGTGAAATGGTCCCCCAGGATGGTCGTCCATTCTATCCTTTGAAAATCTAGAGATTCACATATGATCTCTTTGACGGAAGGCTATGAACACTTTCCCTTCTTCGAGTAAGGGATAGATGTCTTCAACTACCTCGATATTACATATGTAATAGAAGGACCCATCCAAGAAGTTGGAAGTATCTGTGAGATTACATTGGGTCCCACTAGAGGGTCGGTCTCAATGTTTAGTCGATTTTGAAAACATAGAGGCACATAGGGAGAATTCTCAGCTTTCAAAATTCTAATTGTTCTTTTCCTCAATGCAATCCTTTTTTCAATCACTTTTTTAACATAATCCACAAAGAAAGAGAGATCATTTTATTGATATGTAAATACCAATATATTTATTATTATTAATATTATATATATATATATATATATTTGTGAAGTATATATACCACACAAAATAATCAAGTGAATAATAAGGCATCAACCTCTCAGAAATAAAAGTGAGACTAGAATTCCCCAACCCATATGAATTGAAACTCTTCGTACTCATTCAAAACATCAGAATAATAAATCTAAATTTATTATATATAATTTAACTAAATATATTATTATATTTAATAGAATTTATTTCTTTATATCACCCTCTTAGTAACACATCCATGTTAAGGGTATGTTTTTGATAATATACTCATTTTTTCCCATGTCTCATAATTAACTATATTTTAGGGATTCATAAAAAAATAATTTATGCAATTAAATAAATGACATAGAAATCAAGTAAATTTATTTTATATTTATTTATAATAATCTATCAATTTTAGTAAAATGAAATGGAATTCACCTTTAAGGTTGACAGTAGGTTGTACATTAGTTTAAGTGACGTATACATCTGATTATCATATTGAAATAATAAATGTTAATGAAATAAATTTATATATGTATATAAAATAATTAATTTAGAATTATTAATTTATATATATCATATATATTTATATAATTACTCTTTAATATGTTCCATTTAGAGTGTGAATGAATCACATATACTTGAGGAGATGGTAGTCCACAGATCCTCAAATAAAATTTTCATTTTTACAAAAAATGGAATGCATGATGTTATACTTTTTGTAAGGATTTAAAAAGAATAAATGAATCCTAAATATGTAATATATATATAATATATTTTGAATAATAATCATTAACTATGATACGTGGTAATGGAATAAATGGATAACATCATTTCATGAGATGATAGTTCACTATACATGAGAATTTTATATTCGTCACCCAATAGAAAGAAGTGTGAGTATCTAAAGGTGAAGAACCTATAATAATAAAATTTTATAATAATTATGAGACATATGTTAGTATATAATCATTTAATTATATGATATTATTGGGTGGATAGGTAAAAGAGTTCAAAATATCATAGGGAAGGATGTTACTTCTTCTTTAGGAAACTTCTTTTAGATTTCACCAAATGGATCCATGGATGATTGTTATTGAAAAGGGAGGATTCGAGAAACAAAGTGTGTATGTTATAAGGATATCTAGATAATATTTTGAAAGAAAATATTATTGGGAGGTTCGAATTAGTGGGAGGGTAGTGTGGCTTTTTTAGAGGAGGATCATTATTCTTTTAAATTTTTTAAAAGTGAATTCCACCCTTGTTTCTTCATTTAAATGTGGCACAAATAATGGTACCAGCCTAAGTAAAGGGTGAATTGAGAAAAATAAATATAACCAATATATTTTGTACTTGTTTCAAAATTCCATTGTGCCTTATGATTAATGATCTGTCCTTTGAAAAATAATTTTTGTCTCAATGACTCTATTTATGATTTAATATAATACACAAATGTTTATCTTCAATAATGTAGTTGAAATTAGTGTATATTATAAATTCATATAATTACTAATATTTAATTTATTATTACAAAATAAAAATAAATTGTATAAATTATTTTATAATTAATCTCGCATGTGTGTCTTCACAGTGGGTCCTATTAAAAAAATGTTTACTATATAGGAATTTCATAATATCTAATTTCAATTTGATATTGGTTAAAAATAAAAAAAGTATATTTATTTATGTCAAAATAATAACATTACACTTTAAATACAAATTATAATATAATATAACTATATAAATATGAGATAAAAATCAACTAAGAATTAAAATTTAGTATTTTTCATTATTATTAAAATTGAAGCATTATAGAAAAATTCCTAAAATTCACCACAACATACAATATAAATTATATGTTCGAAAAAATGTATTCCATTAAAAATTTAAATTTCATGTTCTTCCAAAATTATTTTTATTATTATTCACATAAATGCATGAAAATTAGTTCATTTTAGAACAAATATTATTCATTTAAATACATTACCAACATTTCCCGATTTATCATAATATTTTTTCTTTATATGAGGAAAATTATAAATAATATTTATTTATTTATTAATAATATTCAAATTACTTTGTTTAATGAGTAAAATATATCTATATTTTATAATAAAATTATAAAAATAAAATGATGTTTTATAGAATCTTTGTGATTTGTGTAACTCAATCCAATTAAATGATTCATGTAGTGAATGATTATAATGTTGTATCAAATAAATAATCTTTTAGTTACTATATAATGAAAAAAACATCAATTATAATTAATTTATTCATCAAAAGTTTTCACCAAAAAACACAGGGTCTTACATTCTTCATCCATTAAATTGAATTTTGCAAACAAAATCCATCATTCAGAATAATAAACATGTATATTTCTATCTAATCATATCCATTTATTTCACAAATAATTCTATAATTGTTTATTTCTACAAAAATTGACGAGCATGTGTGTGGTATTTTTTTATAGAACCTTATCTATACGATCTAGAATTTCAATTGTTGTTCCTAATATGAATGATCGGGCTATAGTAGTATTACCTCATAGTTTACTACATGTGATGGGTCTGGTATGTACCTCCTAATGATAGATACATAGAACACATAATGGATTTGAGAATGATTTGGAGGAAGTTACTTGTGAAATGATAGGATTTTGATACAATCATGAATATAAAAGTGACTAATACACAAAGAGGATAATTTACCTTTCTTCATAAAACTCATTTCCTTCTTCTAAGGAGAGATTCATATAATAACATTGTCACCAATGTCAAAATATAGATTACTATATGGTTATCTACATAACATTTCAGTTTAGTTTGTGCATCTTTGACGTGATGCAGGTGGATATAATTTTCCCATCCATATCTTAAATTATCTTAGGTCAAAATAGATTTATTTCATGAAATTTACCTTAGTTCATTATATATCTACATTTATGCCAATATAGGTAATCATTTAAAGCAATATAAATTCATGAGTAAAATGTATAGTTGTATGAAAACTGAACATGTGGTTGGTTTTTTTATCAAAACACCTTTGAAATGAAATGAAAAATTTATCAATCTATCTTATTGGGTTTAAATATATATTTAAGAAAGAACATCCATATTGGGATGATAATCATTGATGAAACATTTTTTTTAACATTTTTTTTACCAAGACATATCCAAAGCGTTGTGGTAAACCATAGATCCCAATAAGATAAAATATATTGTCGTACCATGTGCAACCTTACCCCATCCTTAATATATATATCGAAAACCTAATATTGATATACGTATTCTCTAATAGAGATTAATTTTGCATAATTATCAAGGAGATTTATGAAAACCATATTGCATTAAAGACATTACAGTTTTTGGGAGTCCAACGACCAAATCCATTTTCATTTTCTCACATTTCCATTATAGTACAGGTAATGGATGCAACATCCCGTAATTCTTTTTTATTCCAACCTGAACTGGTAGGTCTACTAAGTACCGAGATACAAAAACCGAAAATTAAATATTCATTCCATCATGTAAAAAGTATTAATTCAAGTATTTATACATTTTCAGACATCCATGATGAATAGAGAATTACAAAATATGAGCTTCATCAAGTATATCATTCTTAATATTTATAATGGATAGAATAGATACATAGTTCATGAAACTTATCATTAAATCATGACCAAGGTTAAACTCTAGAATATATCTATCCTTATTTTTCAGATATATATATCTTCATTCTTCACCTCAATAGATCTTCACTTGGATAGATGGTTTGTCATTCAACATATCATATTATGAATTACCCGCTTCATTCTCAGTTTCCAAATTCATCCAATTGAAAATCCGTAATTATTGGGTCTTCTTAGATTCTCATCATGGATATTCTCCTATGGTCCTTTTAGAAAAAAGTATCAACCATCTTATTCACTTTCTAATTGTGGTAATGTATTGATAAATCATGATCATTATCACGACAGAACATATTATACGGTTCATGTTCAACTCCTTCTCTATAAATATACATTTTATAACATTATGATCGATATATAGGTTGAAACATTTTCCATAAATATAATATCTTCATGTATTTAATAAAAAAAATTATCATTCCAAACACTAAATCAACATATGGGTAATTTTACTCAGGAATCCTCAAATGACATAATGTTTAGTCTATAACTATGTTTATCTACACAATAATGCATCCCAATCCCAGGGTGGATGCATTTCTATAGATTAAAAACCCTTATACATTATAGGGTAATTTTTATATATGTGTTTGAATAAGAATCGATTTAGTTACATGAAATCTCCCCTCGCATTTATTTATCTAGAGGAGCATAGAATGCTTCCAAATTAACATATTCATATGATTAGATATTGGTGAAAATTTCCCAAAAACAATCAATAATACCCAGATAAAACAATAAAACTACATTTCACAGTAACCATGGTTAGTCTATAATAACATTAAATGGCCTTCATATTGGTTGGATATACTTCTATACCATCTTTAGAAATTATGGGACCCAAAAATGAATCCTTCTGTAGACAAACATGACACTTCAAAAAATCTCATACAACTTATATTTCCTTTGGAAATTTGTGGAAATTCTCATGTGGTATTCATGATATTCAATTTTCATTAAAAATATAAATATATAATCTATAAACACTACCGAAACATTATCATGGTAATACTTTAATACATAGTTCATCATATACATATACCTAATAGAGTAATTTTTACAAATGAAAGGTTTCACAATGGTTTCATATTTTCCATACCATTTACAAATTTTCCTCTTATTTCTATCCACCTTAATGGCCATCAATTAATTATGTCTAGAATATAAGAATTTTTTTTGAAACATATCGATCACCATGAATCCGAACAAACAAGTCATCAATACATGGATATGAATACTATTTCTTGAATGTGATCATGTTCAACTCTATATAATAAATGAAGATTCGCATTAATAAACATTTCATTTTCAAAAATAGGATAGGTGTACACCAAGGAGACACATCTAGATGAATGAATCCATTGTCATTTTTTATTGATATTTATTATCAATCCCTTGAACTTAATTGGGCCATTATATTTCGATTCTTTAAAATTTCTGTAGAATTAGGAATGATTCTAATTGATAACTGAACTTCAAATTTTTTTAGATGTATGGGAATCCCTTAAGGTAGAAGATCCAAAAATTAATAAAAAATATTCATATCATTTATATCATTCTTATCTTCATTGATTTTATGGAAATATGCATTTATAAAATGAATTATTTCTCATATACTATATGTATTTCCCATTGGATGTTCATACACATCGTCACACTAATTGATGATCACAATATTGTATAAAATATAAAATATTACAATTTTTCTCAAAAATTAATCTCATATTTTCGAAATGAAATCGATTTCATGTCAATGATATTATAAAATTTAATTAGGGGGAAATGACATGATTTTAAAGAAGTACATTCCCCAAAATTTAAACTATAAAGGGATGAGAGACCTGGGATAAAATAATCATATCATCAGGGGTTTTTACATATAATTACACTTATAATCCTTCATGTGGAATTATAATACCCTTATATAATTCATTCAATATGATTGTGTGGGTAGATCAAGAATGAAATATGAAAATTTCATTTTTATAGTGAATTATACGTTTACCTTCCACCATGTTATAACCACAACTGAAGCTATAAATAATGATCACATTAGATTTCATATTTTCGATCAGTTTAAGAGAATTATGAAAACAATCATCATCACAAAACATTAAGTTTGGGAAATATTATCGTAATTACCATCCTCCTTAAAAATAAATCACTAAAGTGTTGGAGGTTCATTTTGTATATCTTTTATTCTATTTTAATAATTAGATATCTTTTATCCATTAGTGAGATAATAAATTTTATAGTAGCCTCCCCATATTCCCAAAAATTACAAATTATAAATCATTATACAATTACATACATTCTGATGTCCACAAAAGTATAATAAAAGAAGGAACATATTTTTCACTATATGTTTTTAGATATTAATTTGAACTAAATCATCATTTTCTTGTTTACACCATGATATTGATGAGTAACTCCAACCACCATTTCAATGATTATTTAAATACACAAAATCTTATCATACTGATTAAAGTATCTTATAGTGAATTACCTTTAGATATAAGGAATAATCGATTATATAACATATAAATTTTACATTTGGTTTAGATGACATTCGTAGATGCATTCTTTTATCTTATTGTGAAATTCGAATCAGATGTAACGACGAATACATTATCCCTTTACGTACACTTATAGAACACATTTTTAATCATTGTGTGGAGAACAAGAGTAATTTAATTATTAAATAATATGTTCATAACGTTTTTCAATACATGGAATCAATTTCACCTTGATTGCACATACTCATGATTAGATAACACCATTTGTATTTATAACATTTTTCTAACAATTATCCAGTATAAATATAACTTGTTCCGAATTATAGGGAGTGATGAATATTCTTTTTGGTGTTGATCCTTCGTTCATTGAAATGTTGGTTTGATTTCCATATGAAATAACTTTTAGGTTTCCTCAAAAAGTACTCACTAAAATGTCTTTCTTTCCATTCTACATTTGGAATCCCATCATGATTCTAATCATGAGAGAGATGTGTGATAATAGAAAAGTGATTTTATATCATTTCCCTTAGTAGTTGGATGACCAAGTGGATAATCATTTTATTTTTCATATCAATCACCATTAAAGTTATCCTATAGGGTTTTAGAACATTGAATATGACAAAAAATAATAGATTATGAAATAAAATTACAAGTGAGGTACCACAAATTCATGAAATCCCACATAAAGGTTGTTTAAATTATTACACGTCCCTTATTAAATGGTAATATAATTTTATATGAGGTTATACACTGACAACATATTCTTAAATAATTCATGATATTTTATGTAGATTATTTGAATTAAAAAATAATACTCATAGAAGTGTCCAACAAGGTGTACAGTATTGTCTTGTTTTGGGTACCAAGTTAGTCCCGTTTTGATACTTACTCACCTTCTTGGTTTTGTTATTAAAATTAACATCTATTCAAGAACCATACCCACTTGTTGTATACAGACATGGATTTACTATAAGTAAACCACTCATTATATCACTTACCAAAATTCATGGGGTTTTTCCAATACATTTATATGTCCTTATATGTATCCGTAGAAATTTCCTCTGAGTTCTCACTATGTTTTTCACATCATAGTTTCAAAAGGATAACTAAATTTTTTTATGTTACCGAATATATTGACCACCATTTTCATACCTTTACATTTCATCACATTTCCAAAAAAAATTACAATAAACAATATTATCACCAATGAGTGTATTAGAACACTACCTTTGGGAATATAGAAATATAAACATAGGTACATAATTTGTTACATTATATCATAATAGGTTAATTAATTACTAATATCCTTCATAGTCACATCATACATAAATCATATTTTAATAACATGAGGATGAAATCATAAGAAGCAGTGGGCTCAGATCCTCAGTAAGGGTAAATAAGAGAGATATGTCAGAATAAACATGTGTATAAGTTAATGAGATTTTAAAAATAAAATTAGAATATCATAGACTACATATCCAATATTATAAATTTAAATTTTTCCACAATGATTGGATTTTTATAATACCTGAATCTAAATATAATACAATGAATGGGTCCTAAAATAATAACATATGAATAAATCATGGAATTATGATAGACACATAGACATGAAATGTCATTCTAATTAAGTTTGGGAGCATTAATAAAAATTATTATAGAACTTCATGTGGAATACATGAAATGGGCGTGACCCACCACCATCCTAGTCGATGTTAATTCCTTAAAGAGGATCTTGTTTCCACATCTTCTAATAGTGGATAATGTTTCCCCATCATCCCATAATAATGCTAGCTTTCTCATCTAACTATAATGTATGGGGTTTCCCCATCATCCCATAGTAGATAAATTTTACCCATATTCCATAGGGAATCAATCACATATATATGAATCTCATCATTACTTCATGAGATATCTATCATTAACCAATACATTAGAAGGTGATATAGGTCTCATTGATCTCATAACGATATCATATATCATTGTGACACAAGTACACGAGAAATAATATAATAACCCGTGAAATGATAGGGGTATCACAAACCTATAATAATATTATATTATGTGAAAATGGATATATTTTTGAAAATAATTTCATCATTGGTGTTCATAGAATTATATCCCATGAAGAACAAATAACATTCATAAAAATGTATCCAATATGAGAAAAATGGGTTTAATATACCCTATTCCATAAAAACATAAATGACTCAGTGAACGAACATGAATAGAACATTAGGTTCACATCCCAATAAAGGCATGAATAATAGAAATAGATATAATTTTTATGGAAAATATTTTAAAATAACATTTAAAACCATTACTTGAGGAAAATAATAATTATTTTTTAAAAACATATCATCAAAACCTAAAACCGTTTGAATGAAATATTGTTTGAAAATATCATTAAATGTAAATCAATGATGAATTAAATATTTTTTAATTTCTTTTAATATTTTATAAATTTATAAATAAATAATATTAATTTTGGAAAAACAATTTCATTTAATATGAAATGAAAACTAATATATATAGCATAATGTTTTTTAAACAATTTATTAGAAAAAAAATTAAAAACATATAATGGATTCATTTAAAACCTTAATAAAATTTAAAATAAAATTTCCTTGCATATTTTCCTAAAACATTATCTGTAAACAAGTATTTTTTTAAACACGAATTTGTAAAATCAGGGCATGTGTCTCTTGTAAAAAAATTATTATAAACTACATTATAAATTTTAAATCATTTGGAAAATATTTTCTATCCAATAAGGATCAAAATTAATATTTATATAAGAATATATTTAAATATATTAGTCATTTAATATATTCATTGTAATTATATACACCACAAAAAATTATCAAGTGGTGAAAAAGTTGTAAATCTCAATGAAATAAAATTGAGAATCAAAATCCTCAAACCATATGTCTGCATTCTCATCGTATTGATAAAAACTCATATCTAATATATGTATATTTATTATTATTCTTTTATTTATCCATATTCATATATATAATACAATATATGAATTTGAATCACCCCTATAATTGACACATTAGTTTTAAGATTACATTTTTGGTAATACCATCATTGTTCTCTACATGTGTCTTGAATTAGTATCTTTTGGGTCCTCATAGATATATATAAGGACCTGAACATAAAACATTACATGATCATGAATTAAATGAATAATTCACATTTATGATCTTTTCAGGTTTAGAGTTTTAGAGAATAAGGCCATAACTATTATATATCAAACGATTAGAAAGTAGACACTTCTACTCAGTTTCCATTTTTTCATAAAATAAAAAACTCTTAAAAAGAAACATGTCTAGTTCCATGATTTAGATAACATGTCTTTCCCTGATCCCATCATTGACTCGGTTCATCATTATGTCCTATGGAAAACATTTCATTAACTTGGGATGAGCATAAAAAGCTCATTAAGGGATATAAAAATAAGGAAATAAAACATTAGTCCATGTAAACATGGGATTCAAGGAAGTCATACTTCACTCATAAAACATAAGAACATTAACATACCTCATGAAATCATAAGATTTATGAATAAATCATAGAAACTATAAGACATAAAGTAAACATTAGGCATTCATAATATTCTTATGTAGGGAGTAACCCTCATGGTTACATTTGGAATTCCCATCACAATATATCCCCTAAATTTCATCTGAGAAACCTTAGCGTTTAACTCCTTCACATTACCCAATGCATTGGAGAGCTATCTCGGGGTCACCCGGCCTTAGTTTATCACAGAAACACCTGACTTTATAAACAATACCCAAGATCCATAACATAATAGTATCACATAAAACATGCATAAAGGAAACAAAAAATTTCAACATTTCAATAACAAGATATATGTACAACACATTTCTATAATCAAAACATTATCCAAACCATTTTTAATACCAAAATAAAAGAAAATAAAAACATGGTATTTATTTAGTTTCATTTAAAAATGTTATGGCTTGTAGAGGAAGATGAAACATAAATAATGGTCACGGCGGCGGAGAAGTCATTGTCACCGTATAAATAAGATAAATATTTTTTTCATTTATTAAAACAAATAATGTAAAAATATTACTTCTGAAAAAAATTAAAAGTCAACAGGGTTTTATACACCGTATTAAATAAAGTCATTTAGAAAACAAAAGATTCTTCAATGAAAGTAGGTTGATACGAAGTCCTGTACAAAGACAGTATCCTTAGATTAATGATAAATCAATTACATAATTATATGTGGAAAATATAAATAAAATCAATATAAGTGGATATTAAGTGTAACCAATAATATTTCATCCACACATATTCACATCATGACATAATCAAGATAAAGAGGTTTAACCCAACGAATTGAAATTGTGTTAAGAAGTTCCCTTGCAGAAATTCGATAGCCTAACGATGTCATTTTAAAATTCATAAAATTAGTTAATGAGAGATAAAAATTTTATCTCATCACATGTACATAAATATATATCAATAAGGATATATAATAACATATCCCAACATTATAATATTTAAATTAAAAGACCTAACAAAACAAAGTCTTTTAAAAAGAGGAGGGCAAAAGGTTCCATTACAGATATGGGTAACTTTCGAAATATACACCCCATGAATGAAGGTTGATACTGTGAATATGTAAATACCCATAAATTAATGTATATTACACAATTAATATGATCATTGGAATTACATACACCACACAAAAGGAAATGGTGGAAAATGTAGCATGAATCTCACGAGAATAAAAGGGGAGATAAAAACCCCTTACCTCATTGTAATCAAATGAGTAGTATGACCAAACGATAATAAACACCAAATGAATCACATAATAACATGAATATAAATATAATCATGATAATATATATGAAATTTCAGAACACCATACACCACGTGCAACAAATAAGTGGCGAACAATGGAAATCTCACGGAATTAAAAGTCAGATAAAAAATCCCCTAAACTCATGTCCGATTTCTCGTGTTTGTTTATTTATATTCTTCAATAGTAAACCTTTTTCAATTTATAATTTCTTAGGTAATTCCATTAATTTTCATTATTAAATTCATATCACATATTATCTTGTTATAATATTTAGTTAATTATGTGAGTTCATATGATACGTTTTGTCGATGTCCACTACATGGGTAAAAAATTAACTAGTTTGAAGAGAATTATCCATGTAGTTATAAGTACATCATCTCCAGAACGGTTTTAATGATTTAAATATCCTATATATCCAGTATATATGTATTTAATAATATTCCATAATGTTTTAAGATAAGAATGGAAATGTACTGTTCATGGAGACGGTAGGTCGTACGTACACATGAAGGCTACATTAATTTTTTGTCATATTAATGGACTTTAAAACTAAATGATTCATAGATATATTATAATTCCATTATAATATATATGTTATATTGGTAACATATGTTAATTAATTAAATTATTTATAAATTCCATGTTTGTCATGAATGAGTCCCATCACTTGAGGGGGCGGTTGTCCACACTTCCTCATATTAAATTATCGCATTTACACAACTTGAAAAGCAGAAATGTATGTTTTAAATAAATAATAAAGACAAATAAAGAGTACATAAATATAATATATATATTATATAAATATATTTCCATCGTAATGGCCACCATGAGAGGTGTTAACAGATGATTGAACAATAATCATTTCCGGAGGCAGAAATTCACCATCCACGAAAACAGTATGTTCGTTAACCATTAGAAGAAGGTGTGTGTAACTGTAGGTAAAATAATTATCATAAAGACATCCAAATATATTTATGATACTAGTTTTATTATGGGATAAAATAATAAAAATATATGGGTGAGTGAAGAAGGAAAATAAAAGAATGAAACTAGAGATAAGACATTACCTCTATGTAGTGTAACTCATTTTGATTTCAGCCAAAGGCATCCATTGAAAGTATTCATACTGAAGTGAGGCTTTTATGAGTAATATAGGAATGTGGATAGATAATATGAGTAGATTTTGGCCGAGCCAAGGGCTTGAGTGGTGTGTGTAAAGGGGTAGAGGTGGAGGCCCTTTTCACGAGGGAGGAGGGTCTCTTTTGGAAATACTTGAAATGTTACATTATTATAAAATGAGTTTTATATTTTAAAGGTCCCAAAGTGATATATTATGAGGATAAGGTGATAAGGGTTCGAAATCCTCCCATATAATAGGTTTTATACAAGTGTATGTCATAAATGTTACCTTATCTTTTCATTTGATATAAATCGTTCATTAATGAGGTAAACATTGCATCATCACGGTGTCGTAAATAAATTTATTTATTTAATGTATAAAAATTAGAAAAAAAACGATGATGTAAGAAATTATTTTAAATTTCAAATTAATATTCATAGTCTAAGATATGTTTTATATAAAAAAATTAAAATTGTTTTACTTAGGATATACAAACCTTTATTATGTTTCCCTTCTTTTTTTAAAAAATAATGTCATAAATGTCACTATCACACCCATGTGACTCCATGGTCCCTCATGTTTGGTATAAATGTTTTGATGGTCGTCCATGACTTAAAAAGGAGGATTTGGACACATTTTGGTGTCATTTAATAATATTATGATATTATTCAATTACCTTTAACTACCTGATTACTAATTAATCACGATAATTAATGATAATTGCCATCGTTACTATTCATAATTTCCAAAAACAAAAGTGTCATAATTACATAATTTGAACCTTATGATTAAAAATAAGGAATACATTTTACAAAATTTGAAACACAAAAATTGAAGTAATTATTCTAAAAATAATTCATGTTGTCAAAACAAAAGAAGGGGTTTTAAGAAGTAAAATTTATCAAAAAATTGACTTGTTTTTACAACCAATAGAAAAGTAAAATTACTTCCAATGACTTACATTTTATTAAGTGTAAACCTATCATATGTCATCCACACATATTCACAGCATTGCATAATCAAGAAAAAGAGGTTTAACCCAACGAATTGAAATTGGGTTAAGAAGTTCCCTTGTAGAAATTCGATAGCCTAACGATGTCATTCTAAAATTCAGAAAATGAGTTAATGAGAGATAAAAAGTGGATCTCATCACATGCAAATAAATTTACAGAAATAAGGATATATAATAACATATCTCAACATTAGAATATTTATATTAAAAGACCTAACAAAACAAAGTCTTTTAAAAAGAGGGGGGCGAAAGGTTCCCTTACAGATATGGGTAACTTTCGAAACATACACCCCATGAAAGAAGGTTCATACAGTGAATATGTAAATACCCATAAATTAATGTATATTACACAAATAATATGATAATTGGAATTACATACACCACACAAAAGGAAATGGTGGCAAATGTAGCATGAATCTCACGAGAATAAAAGGGGAGATAAAAACCCCTTACCTCATTGTAATCAATTGCGTAGTATGACCAAAAGATAATAACACCAAATGAATCACATAATAAAATTAATATATGTAGAATCATGATAATATATATGAAATTTCAGAACACCATAAACCACATGCAAAAAATAAGTGGCGAACAATGGAAATATCACGGAATTAAAAGTCAGATAAAAAATCCCCTAACCTCATGTCTGATTTGTCGTGTTTGTTTCTTTATATTATTCAATAGTAAACCTTTTTCAATTTATAATTTCTTAAGGAATTACATTAATTTTTATTATTCAATTAATATCACATATTATGTTGTTATAATATATAGTTAATTATGTGAGTTCATATGATATGTTTTGTCGATGATCGCTACATGAGTAAAAAATGAACTAGTTTGAAAAGAATTGTCCATGTAGTTATAAGTAAATCATCTTAGGAACGGTTTCAATGATTTAAATATCATATATATCCATTATATATGTATTTAATAATATTCCATAATGTTTTAATATAATAATGGAAATGTATTGTTCATGGAGATTGTAGGTCGTACGTACACATGAAGGCTACTTTAATTTTTTGTCATATTAATGGACTTTAGAACTAAATAATTCATAGATATATTATAATTAAATTATAATATATATGTTATATTAGTAACATATGTTAATTAATTACATTCTTTATAAATTCCATGTTTGTCATTAATGAGTCACATCACTTGAGGGGGCGGTAGTCCACACTTCCTCATATGAAATTATCGCATTTACACAACTTGAAAAGCAGAAAGGATTGTTTTAAATAAATAATAAAGTAGAATAGAGAGTACATAAATATAATATATATATTATATAAATATATTTACATCATAATGGCCACCATGATAGGTGTTAGGAGATGATTGAACAATAATCATTTCCTGAGCCAGAAATTCGCCATCCACAAAAAACATAATGTTCATTAACCATTAGATGAAGGTGTGTGTAATTGTAGGTAAAATAATTACATAAATACATACTAGTATATTGAGTATACTAGTTTTATTATGGGATAAAATAATAAAAAGATATGGGTGAGTGATGAAGGAAAATAAAAGAATGAAACTCGAGATAAGACATTACCTCTATGTTGTGTAACTCATTTTGATTTGAGCCAAAGGAATCCATTGAAAGAATTCTTCCCGAAGTGAGGCTTCTATGAGTAATATTGGAATGTGGATAGATAATACGAGTAGATTTTGGGCGAGTCAAGGGCCGGAGTGGTGTGTGTAAAGGGGTAGAGGTGGAGGCCTTTTTTAAGAGGGAGGAGGGTCTCTTTTGTAATGACTTGAAATGTTACATTATTATAAAATGTGTTTTATATTTTAAAGGTTCCAAAATGATATATTATGAGGAATAGGTGATAAGGGTTCTAAATACTCCCATATAATAGGTTTTAGACAAGTGTATGTCTAAAATTTTACCTTATCTTTTCATTTGATAAAAATCGTTCATTAATGAGTTAATCATTGCATCATCATGGTGTCGTAAATAAATTTATTTATTTAATGTATAAAAATTATAAAAAATACGATGATGTAGGAAATAATTTTAAATTTTAAATTAATATTTATAGTCTAGAATATTTTTTAAATAAAAAAAATAAAATAGTTTTACTTAGGATATACAAACCTTTATTATATTTCCCTTCTTTTTTTAAAAAAATAATGTCATAAATGTCACTATCACTCCCATGTGACTCCATGGGCCCTCATGTTTGGTATAAATATTTTGATGGTTGGACAGGACTCAAAAAGGATGATTTGGACATATTTTGGGGTCATTTTATAATATTATGATATTATTTAATTACCCTTAACTACCTGATTACTAATTAATCACGATAATTAATGATAATTGTCGTCGTTACTATTCATAATGTCCAAAAACAAAAGTGTCTTAATTACATAATATGAAACTTATGATTACAAATATGGACTACATTTTACCAAATTTGAAGTACATAAATTGAATTAATTAATCTAAAAATAATTCATGTTTTCAAAACAAAAGACGGGTTTTTATGAAATAAAATTTATCAAAAGATTGACTTGTTTTTACAACCAATTGAAAAGTGAAATTACATCCAATGTATGACATTGTATTAAGTGATAAAAAATAATTAAATTAAATATTAAAACCAATTAAAATAAAAATCTTACTATATAAATATATTTTATGAAAAGGTAGTATAAAATTAAAATGCAGTATTTTTCACTATTCATTAAAAATTAACGTTTGTCAGAAAAGTAAAAAAATTTTATCCAATGTAAATTTGATATTCCAAAATAAAAATTCATTTCCATTTTACCAAATTTAATACATATAAGTTTCATTAATTAATTTTATAATTAATTCACACTGTCAAAACAAATAGTGTGTTTTTAAGAAACAATATCTATCAAAAGATTGACACTTGTTTATGTTCA
This sequence comes from Viscum album, assembly GCA_963277665.1. Classification (NCBI taxonomy): domain Eukaryota; kingdom Viridiplantae; phylum Streptophyta; class Magnoliopsida; order Santalales; family Viscaceae; genus Viscum; species Viscum album. The sequence continues at coordinate 1,613,094,014 of OY728137.1, read as the reverse complement.
ATTTCAAAGTGAAAATAATTCCAATGACCACCATTGAATTAAATGGTAAAAATATATTTTAACTAAACTTTAAACCAAATTAGAAAGTTAATCTAACCATATAAATACATTATATTAAAAAGTGGTTTTGAATTAAAATATAACATTTTTCACTATTCATTAATAAATGAACTTTATCGGAAAAATACCAAAAATTTACAGAAAGTAAATTTTTATGTCTTGATTCAAAAGAAAGATTTAATTTTGTCAAATATAAAATATTAAACTGAAAAAAAATTATATTTAAAAAGTATTTTCCATCAAAAGGCGGTTAATCGACCTTTTAAAAAATATTAGAATATTTATGCTTAAAATTGGATTCATTCCCATTTTAAGCCTCTATCATTTATTGGGTAATTGTTTAAATATTTCACAAACATATATAATTATTTTTTAGTTAGTTATATTCATTCCCACCCTTACAATGGCTAGGATTTTACTACCAATTGAAATAATATTACAATATTATTAATGTGCAATGTAATATTTCAAAAAAAAACTCATTGTTGCATATTGGGTACACCATCGAACATAGAATCCCCATTAAAGTAATATTATTATTTCATTCACAAATATTAATAAATATGATTATTTCATATTCCTTTTTTACATGGTATGTTACATCCTTCCCCCCTTTTGGGAATTGTGTCCTCAAATCTTTAAAATTCGGCTCAAAAACATCATTGAATGTCCTATATCGGAAAAAGAGTCAGCAAAACTATCAATTTAAAAGAAAGAAATAAAACTAAAAAGGTAACACGAGATAAAAAATAATAGGATTCCATGAAAACATGGATATGGATGAGGAAAAAAACCATTATTTTCTGATGGAGAGTGATAGAAAATATGTCAAAGAGAAAGTTAACCACCAGAAAATCACAAACTTGTGATGGGTTAAACGGTATTTGATTCCCCAGTAGGAAAAGTTAACAGAAATTTTTTTAAGTTACATTTCATTGAGGAATTTATTTATGAGATTAACTAAAATTTAAGGAAACATACTTACTTGGCATGTAGACTTTCATCTCTTACTAGATTTATTACACAAACTCATATTTTCTCCAAAATATGACTATTTGGGATGACTTGTTCACATTAAGAGTGATATAATCAACATCTTGAGAATCAAATGACCCACAAAAGACTAACTATATATTTACAATGTATTTATACCTTAACCAAAAAATTTTTGTTAGTATAACATCAGATAATCCCCAAAAGGATAATCCTTTTAAAAAGGAAAAATACTCGTAATCTCCAAAATTCAACAAAAATAGCCCAAGGTTCAAGAAAGAACATTAAATTAATAGATATCCATAAAATTATTCAATGTAATCCAAACTAAGAGTGAACCCAAATCCCTGAAGAATTTAATAACATAGTCTTCCATGATAAATCTTAACATTTATCTCTAAATAACATTAGTTAATCTTAATGTCTCATATTGAACATTAATTAACATAACCACATATCCTCCATGATAGTTCAATCATTTCCATAGATAACACAAAATCTACATTTTCTTGATTCATAAAAACATCTTATTAAAAATAATTTTTCTTACTAACAAGGGACTTCACATAGTCTAGTGGTAGGTGATCAATACTAGTTGCACTTTGGTTATGGGTTCGATTCCCACAACTTCGTCTGATGCAACGAGTTGTCACATTGTCTTCATGTTGTCCTTTTTCAAAATCTATATAATTTTATAACATTACAAAAAAGGGATAAATTAATCAAAAATACCATACACATATTTTAACCACAATGGTTATCTAGTAACTTTTATTTTTCATCGCAAAATTTATTAGCTGGTAATTGCCTCAGATTCAAGGATCATATAAGCCCAAATGGTTCTTTATAACTATATCCACAAAATAAAAGATAATTATTCCTTGAATAAAATTCTAACATATCAAACATCACGTTTACACATACTATAAAAAGTCTTCTAATGTAATCCCATCATCAAAATATACATAATACTTTTATGAATTTCACAATCATAAAATCTACCATAACACTTGAATCCCTTATATGTTAACTTCTTACTCATTCAACATTCTTAATGATCCATTTACCATTCCAATCCAACATATTCTTAAATACATTGTTCCTACAAACAAAATCATGAATCATATCTTGAGATTCAATAAAAGGAAAACATATGTTAAGAAATAATATATACCTTTAATTGGTCTGTGTCAGTTTCTTCATCCTTAATCGGATTGGCATTATGTATTGGAAAAAAATATTTGTACGATCTTGGTGATCTCATTCCCAAAACATCTTTGTAAGACATGTGTTTGTACAATGACCATTAACACCACATTTAAATCATTTAAATGATCCTTCTAAATGAACTTATTTCCCTTTCCTATAGTCAACTAGATGATTCCTTTTTCCATGGAAGGTTCTGGATTTATGACCTTAATTTCTACATATATGGAATCTTTCTGTCCCTTTGAAACATTTTACTATATGTTTCTTTCCACATCATTGACACATAGGTTTTTTAACATACTTACCTTTATGATTATTACCTGAACATTCGTAGGGATTTAATTCTCAAAAATATGATGTCTTATAAAAATCACTAAGGATCAGGTGGTCAATCATGACTCCAGATAGTTGGTTGAGAATAAACACAAGAGTTCTCATTACATCTCCTATATCATTAAGTTTCTTATTCTGAAAACCATCACAGTTCTCTTCACATCCACTGTTACATTGGTGCTTTCTATATCCAGCCATTTACTAAAACCAAAAAATGTCAGTGTTAGTATATTAGTAAAATAATTATATAATATATTTCGTTGACGGTAAATACTAATATATACTTAATCATGTTTTCATAAACTCGTTCACTTTATAAAAATAACTATGACTCTTTTTAAAATACTAACAAGTATGATAATGTCACTTGTGTTTAAAGAATACCCTAACCTATAAATTTATCTAAACCGTCCTTTAATACCAACTATAATGAACTAGCCTTAAAACATTACATAATCTTGAATTAAGTGAATAATTCACATTGAGGATATTTTCAGGTATAGAGTTTTAGAGAATTAGTCCATAACTATTACATCTCAAAAGATTATAGAGTAGACACTTCTACTGATATTCCATTTTTTTCATAAAATAAAAACCTCTTAAAATGAAACATGTATAGTTCCATGTTTTAGATATAATGTCTCTCCATGAGCCCATGATTGACCCTATTCATCTTTATGTCCTGTGAAAAACATTTCCATAACCTGGGATGAGCATAGAAATCTTAGTAAGGGATATAAATATACAGAAATAAAACATTAGTCCATGAATAAATAGGAATCAATGAAATCATACAATAGTCATAAAACATAAGCACATTAACATACCTCATGAAATCGTAAGATTTATGAAAAACTGATAGAAATCATAAGACAAAAAGGTAACCTGAGGCATTAATAACATTCTTACGTAGAGAGTAACCCTCATGGTTACGTTTGGAATACTCATTACAATATATTCCATAAATATCTAAGGAGAAACCTTAGCATTTAACTCCTTCACATTACCCAATGCATTGGAGAGCTATCTCAGGCTCACCCACCCTTAGTTTATCATTGATCCACCTGACATCATAGACAATGCCCAAGATCCATATCATAATCTTATCACATTAAACATGCATAACGGAAATATAACATTTCCACATGTCAATCACAAGATAACAATACAACACATTTATATAATCAAAACATTATAAGGACCACTTTCAATAAATAATAAAATAAAACCAAAACATGGTATTTATTTTAATCAATTAAAAAATTTATGGCATGTAGAGGAAGATGAAACTCAAATAATGGTCACAGTGATGGAGAAGTGTTTTTCGCCATATACATAAGACAAAAACATTCCTTTTGACATTTAGTTAAACTATTCATGTTAGTAGATTCCATTAGAAATAAATTAAATTTTTAAATGGTTTTATACACATTATAATATAATGTCGTGTAGAAATCAAAATATTCCTTAATGAAAAGATATTGAGACGATGTCCCTTAAAAAGACGGAATACTTAGATTAAGGATACATCAATTAATTAATTATGCGTGACAAATATAAATACACTCAATATAAGTGGTTATTAAGTTTAAAACAATCCGAGTTCATCCACACATATTCATATCATGACATAATCAAAAAGTAGAGGTTTAACCCAAATAATTGATATTGGGTTAAGAAGTTCCGTTACAGAAATTTGACAACCTAACGGCATCACATTAAAATTCAGAAAATAGTTGATGAGAGATAGAAAGGGTATCTCATCACATGGTCACAAAATTTACAACAATATGGATATATAAGAATGTATACCAACATAAGAAGATATAAATTAAACGACCTAACAAAAATAAGTCTTTTAAAAAGAAGAGGGTGATAGGTTCCCTTTCCGATTTGGGTAACATTCGAAACATACACCCCATTAAAGAAAGGACATACAGTGAAGATGTAAATATCCATAAATTAAATTATATTACATGAACAATACGATCGTGGTCAGTACATACACAACACAAAAGGAAATGGCGTCAAATGTAGCCTGAATCTCAATGGAATAAAAGGTGAGAAAAAAACCTCTTACCTCGTTGTAATCAATCGAGTCGTATGACCAAAAGATAATATAAAACCAAATGAATCACATAATAATATTATTAAAAATAAAATCATGATAATATATATGAAATGGAAGTACTCAATGAACTACATGAAACAAAGTAGTAGAAAACAGTGGAAATCTCACCGAATTAAAAGTGAGATAAGAAATCCCATTACCTCATGTCCGACTTGTCTTGATTATTTCATTATATTCCTGAATAATAAACCCTTATAAATTTATAATTTGTTAAGGATATTCTTTAATTTTTATTATTAAATTTATATAACATATTATCATGTTATAAAAATTAGTTAATTCTGTGAGTTCATATCATACATTTTGTCGATATTCAGTATATAGGTCAAAAATTAACTTGTTTGAAGAGAATTGTCCATGTAGTTATAAGTACATCATCTCCATAATGGTTTTCATGAAGTAAATATGATATATATCCAGTATATATGTATTTAATAATATTACATAATGTTTGGAGATAAGAAATGAATTGTACCGTTCATGTAGACGGTAGGTCGTACGTATGCATGGACACTACTTTCATTTTTTGTCATATTAATGAAATTTAAAACTAAATTAGTCATAGATATATTATAATTCCAGAATATAATATATTTTATATAGGTAAAATATGTTCATTAATTATATTATTTATAAATTCCATGTTTGGCATGAACGAGTCACATCACATGAGAGGGCGGTTGTCCACACTTCCTCATATGCAATTATCGCATTTTCACAACATGAAAAGAATAATGGTATGTTTTAAATTTAAAATACATAAGCATAGAGAGGATATAAATATAATATATATCATATATAAATATAATTCCATTGTAATGGAAACCATGGGAGGTGTTAGGAGAATATTGAACAATCATCGTTTCGTGAGGCAATAGTTCGCCATCCACAGAAACAGGATGTTCTTTAACCATTAGATAGAGGTATGTGTAAATGTAGGTAGAATTTTTATCATAACATCAATATAGTTTATTTATAATAATGGTGTTAATATGGGACAAAATAATAAGAATATAGTGGTGGGTGAAGAAGTAAAATACAAGATAGAAACTAGAGAGAAGACATTGCCTCAAAGTCGGGTTACTCTTTTTGATTTGAGCCAACGGGTTCCTTGTAAATACATTTTTTCCAAAGTGAGGCCTCTAAATGTGAGAGAGGGATGTGGAGAGATAAAATGAGAAGATATTGTGAGATCCGAGGGGTTTATTGGTGCGTATAAGGGGGTAGAGGTGGGGGACTTTTTTAAGATAGAGGAGGGTCACTTTTGGAAGGTCTTGAAATGATACATTATTATAAAATGATTTTCGGATTTTAATGGTCCCACAATGATATATTTTAGAGATATGGTGATAATGTTTTGAAATCTTCCCATAAAATAGGTTTATGACATGTTTATGTCTTAGAATATACCATATATTTTCATTTTATTTAAATAGATCATTAATGAGGTAGTCACTGCATCATCATGGTGTCATAAATAAATTTATCTATTTAATGTCTAAAAATTATAAAAAAATACCACCATGTAGGAAATATTTTTATATTTTAAGTTAATATTAGTAGTCTAATAGATCATTTATTTAATGAAAAATTAAATTTTTTTACTTTGGATATACAATCCTTTGTTATATTTCTCTTCATTTTTAAAAAATAATTTCATAAATGTCACTATCACACCCATGTAAATCCATGGGCCCAAAAGTTTGGTATAAAGGTACCCATGGTCGGAAATGACTCAAAAAAGAGGATTTGGACACATGTAGGGGTCATTTTATATTATAATGATATTATTTTATAACCCTTAACTACCTGTTTACTAATTAATGATGATAATTAAAGGTAATTGTTGTCGTTACTATTCATAATGTCTGAAAACAAGAGTCTTAATTTCATATTTTGGACATTATAATTACAAATATGGAATAAATTTCATCAAATTCCAAACACAGAAATTGCAGTAATTAATTTAAAAATAATTCTACTTGTCAAAACCAAAGGCGAGTTTTTAAGAAGTAAAATTTATCAAAACATTGACTTGTTTTTTTATCCAATTGAAAAGTAAAATTACTTCCATTGACCAACATTTTATTAAGTTAGAAATGAATTTTTAAATTAATAATTACAACCAATTAATATGTCATTATAAAAATAAAAATAAAATGGCTAAAAAGGCAGTTTGGAATTAAAATGCAGTATTTTTCACTATTCATTAAAAATGAACAGTTGTCAGAAAAATACCAAATATTTATCCAAACTAAATTTAATATTCCAAATTAAAAAATGATATCAATTTTACCAAATTAAAAAAATAGATGTTGAATTAATTAATTTTATAATTAATTCCCTCTGTCAAAACAAATAGCGTGGTTTTAAGAAACAATATCAACCAAAAGATTGACATTTGTTTATGTGCAATTTCAAAGTGAAATTAATTCCAATGACCACCATTGGATTAAATGGTAAAAATATATTTTATCTAAATTTTAAACCCAATTAAAAATATAATCTATCCATATAAAAAAATTAGATTAAAAGGATGTTTTGAATTAAAATACTACATTTTTCACTATTCATTAAAAAATGAACTTTATCGGAAAAAGACCCAAAATTTACACAAAGTAAATTTTGATGTCTTGATTCTATAGAAGGATTTTATTCTATCAAATATAAAATATAGAAGTGGAAAAAAGTATATTTAGAAAGGGTTTTCAGTCCAAAGGCATTTAATCTGCCTTTTAAAGAATATTAGAATATTTATGCTTAAAATTTGATTCATTCGCATTTTAAGACTCTATAATTTATTGTGTAATTGATAAAATATTTTTAAAAAATATATATTATCATTTTGTAGTTTGTTCTATTCATTCCCACCATTACAACAGTTATGCGTTTTCTTCCATTCAAAATAATAATATTATATTATTAGTGTGTAACGTAAGATTTCAAAGAAACTCGTTGTTGCGTATTGTGTACACCATCAAACATAGAATCCTCTTTAAAGTAATATTAATATTTTATTCACAAATATTAATAAATATCAAAATTTCAAAATTTTTTATTAACTGAGATGTTTCATCCTTCCACCCTTTTGGGAATTACGTCCTCATAGTTTTAAAATTGGCCTCGTACACTTCATTGAAAGTCCCACATCAGAAAAAGAGTCTGTAAAATTATCACTATAAAAGAAATAAAGAAAAGTACGAAGGTCACATGATACAAAATATACTAGGAGAATGTTAACAACCAGAAAATCACAAAATTGTGACGGGTTAAATGGTATTTGATTCCCCAAAAGGAAAAGTTAAAAGACAACGTTATTTTTTTAAGTTACTTTTAATTGAAGAATTTATTTATGAACTTTACTAAAACATAAGGAAACATAATTACATGTCATTTAGACTTTCATATCTTACTATATTTCTTACACACACTCATATTACCTCAAAAAGTTGATTATTTAGGATGAGTTGTTCACATTAAGAGTTTTATGATCAAATTCATGAGGATCACTTATCCCATAAAAGATGAACTATATATTTCCCATGTCATTATACCTTAACCAAAACCAAAATTATTAGTACATTATCAGATAATACCCAAAAGGATAATCCCATTTAAAAATGAAAACTACTCCTAATCTCCAAAATTCAACAAAAATTACCAAAGGTTTAAGAAAGACAATTAAATAAAAATATATCCATAAAATTAGTCAAATTAATCCAAACTAAGATTGAAACCCAAATCTCTGAAGGATTTAATCACACAGTCCTCCATGGTAAATCTTAACATTTATCTCCAAATAAAATCCGTTAGTCTTAAATTCTCATATTGAAAAGTAATTAACCTAACCACATATCATCCCTGATAGGTCATTCATTTCCATTTATAACCCAAAATCAACTTATACATGATTACTAAAATAATCTAACAAAACATTATTTTTCATTCTAACCAGGGACTTCACATAGTCCAATGGTAGGTGATAAATACTTGTTTCACTTTGGTTTTGGGTTCGATTTCCATAGCTTCATCCGATACGATGGGTTGTCACATATTCTGCTTGTTGTCCTTTTTAAAAAACTATATAATTTTATAACATTTCCCAAAAGAGATAAATTCATCAAAAATAACCATAACATATTTTAACCACAAAGGACCTCCCATAACGTTCAATTTGTATCCCAAAATGTATTAACCAATAATTTCCTCAAATTCAAGGATCATATAAACCCAAGTGGCTCTTTATACCTATATCCAAAAAAGAAAAGATAATTATTCCATGAATAAAATTTTCATATATCAAAAATCAGGGTTACACATACTATAAAAACTCTTCTAATGTAATCCCATCATAAAAATAGCCTTAATAATTTTAATAATATCACCATCCTAAAATCACCCTAGCTCTTGAATCCCTTTTATGTTGACTTCTTACTCATTCAATATTTTTCATGGTCCATTAACCATTCCTTTTAGACATATTTTGAAATACTCCTTTCCTAGAAACAAAATCATGAATCATATCCTAAGAATCCATAATAGGAAAACATATGTTATGAAATAATCCCTACCTTTCATTGTTCATTGTTAGTTTCATCATCCTCAATCAGAATGTAATTAGGTATTGGTAAAAAAATATTTGTATAATTCTAGTGATCCCATTCTGGAAACTTCTCTGTAGGACATGTGTTTTCATAATGACCATGCACTCCACATTTAAAACATTCAATTGATCCTTTATAATGAAAATCTTTCCCTTTCCTATAGTCACCTATATGCCCCCTTTTCTATGGTAGGTTCGTGCTTTATGACCTTCATTTCTACATCTATAGCATCTTTATGTCCCTTTGAATCGTTTTCTTTTGTTTTTCATTCCACATATTCAACCCATGGTTTTTAAACATAATAACCTTTATCATTATTACCTAAACCTACATAGGGAATTGTTTCTCGCATATATGATGTCTTATTAAAATCATTATGGTTTAGGTGGTCAATCATGACTCCAGATAGTTGGTTGAGAATAACCACAATATTCTCATTATAGCTCCCATATCATTCAGTTGCAAGATCAGAAAATTGTCACAATTATCTTCACATCCACGGTTACTTTGGTGCCTTCTATATCCAGCCATTTACTAAAACCAAAAAATGTCAGTGTGAGTATATCAGTAAAATCATCATATAATATCTTACGAGGAGGGTAAATACTATGATATGCTTATTCATGTTATCTTAAACTCATTCAAATTATAAAAATAACTATTACCCATTCTAAAATCCTAACCATTATGGTAATGTAACTTGTGATTAAAGAATACCCTAACCTCTAAATTTATCTATACCGACCATTGATAACAACTATAAGGACCCAACCTTAAAATATTACATAATCATGAATTAAATGAATAATTCACATTGAGGATCTTTTTTAGGTTTAGAGTTTTAATGAATAAGTCCATAACTATTACATCTCAAAAGATTACAAAGTAGACACTTCTACTAAGTTTCCATTTTTTCAAAAAATAAATAACTCATAAAAAGAAACATGTCTAGTTCCATGTTTTAGATGTAATGTCTTCCCTGAATCCCATCCTTGACCCTATTCGACTTTGAGTCCTCGGGAAAACATTTCAAGAACTTTGGACTAGAATAAAAATCTTAGTAAGTGATATAAATATACGAAAAGAAAACAATAGTCTAGGTATACATAAGAATCAATGAAATCATAGTTTACTCATAACACATTAGCACATTAACATACCTCATTAAATCATAAGATTTATGAATATCTCAAATAAATCATTAAAAATATGGGTAACATGAGGTATTAATTACATTATTACTTAAGGAGTAACCCTCATGGTTACGTTTGGAATACCCATCATAGTATATTCCCTAAATCTATTTTGGAGAAACCATATAATATTACTCCTTTGTGTTACCCAATTCATTTCAGATCTGTCTCGGGATCACTTGCCCTTATTTTATCACATAACCACCTGAATTCATAAACAATTCCCATGATCCATAACATAATCGTATCACATAAAACATGCATAAAGGAAACAGAACATTTCCACATTTCAATCACAAGATATCAATACAACACATTGATATAATAACAAAATCATCAGAACAATTTTCAATACTAAAATAAAATAAAATAAAAACATGATATTTATTTTTTTCATTTAAAAAATATATGGCTTGTAAAGGAAGCTGAAACTCAAATAATGGTCACGGCGGTGGTGAAGTCGTTGTCACCATATACATAGGACAAAAACATTTCATTCATGGTTTAGTAAAATGCTTCATGTAAAAAGATTCATTTTGAATGAAATTAAAATAAAAAAATGTTTTATACATCGTATAAAATAAAGTCATTTAGAAATCAAAAGATTCCTCAATGAAAAAAGATTGAGACAAAGTCCTGTAAAAAGACAGTATCCTTAGATTGAGAATAAATCGATTAAAAAATTATGTGTAAAAAATATAAATAAACTCAATATAAGAGGATATTAAGAGTAAAATAATCAGAGATAATCCATGCATATTCATAGAACGACATAATCAAGAAGTGGAGGTTTAACCAAAAGAATTGAAATTGGGTTAAGCAGTTCCCTTACAGAAATTCGACAGCCTAACAACTTCACTTTAAAATTCAGAAAATGAGTTGATGAGAGATAAAAATGGTATCTCATCACTTGGACATAAAATTTACAGCAATATGTATATATAAGAACATATCCCAACATAAGAAGATGTAAATTAAATGACCTAACGAAAAAAATTCTGTTAAAAAGAGGTGGGTGAATGGATCCCTTACCGAATTTTGTAACTTTCGAAACATACACCCCATGAAGGAAGGGTCATACAATTAAGATTTAAATACCCAAAAATTAAATTATATTACACAAATAATATGATCATGGGTAGTAAATACACCACACAAAAGGAAGTGGTGGAAAATGTAGCATGAATCTCACTAGAATTAAAGGTTACATAAAAACCCCTTACCACATTGTAATCAATCGAGTTATATGACCAATAGATAATAAACACCAAATGAATCACATAATACAATGAATATAAATAGAATCGTGATAATATTTATTAAATGGCAGTATTTAGTATACCACACTCAAAAAATAAGGGGCGAAAATTGGAAATCTCATGGAATTAAAAGTGAGATAAAAAATCCCGTTACCTCGAGTCCGACTTGTCCTGTTTGTTTATTTGTATTCCTAAACAATAAACCTTGGTAAATTTATAATTTTGTAAGGAAATCCTTTACATTTTATTATTCAATTCATATCACATATTATCATGTTATAATAATTTGTTAATTATGTGAGTTCATATAATATGTTTTGTCGATGATCAGTACATGAGTCGAAAATGATCTTGTTTGAAGAGAATTGTCCATGTAGTTATAAGTAAGTCGTCTCTGAAATGGGGTTCATGATTTAAATATCATATATATCCCGAATATATTTATTTAATTATATTCCATAATGTTTGTATATATGAAATTAAATGTATCATTCATTGAGACGGTTGGTCATACGTACGCATGAAGGCTACTTTCATTTTTTTTCATATTAATGGAATTTAAAACTAAATGAGTCATATATATATTATAATTACAGTATAATATATATGTTATATATTTAACCTATGTTCATTAATAACATTCTTTATATATTTAATTTTTTTCAAGAATGAGTCACATCACTTGAGGGGGCAGTTGTCCACACTTCCTCATATGAAATTATGGCATTTGAACAACATGAAAAGCATAAAGTTATGTTTTATATATAAAATACAGAAGCATATATAGGATATAAATATATTATATATAATATATAAATATAGTGCAATCATAATTGCAACCATGATAGGTGTTAGGAGAAGATTGAACAATCATCATTTCGTGAGGCAGTAATTCACCATCCATGGAAACAGTATTTTCTTTAACCATTAGATGGAGGTGTGTGTAAGTGTAACATCCCAACCTTCCACGGTACGTTTCCCTTCGAATAATGAAATATCGTGTGTTGTATGCAACCTCGAGCTCTAACACACACCACAACTAATTAAATTAGCCGTTGTGAATAGTAATACCTACTTTTTGAAATTTTATAAATTTTATTTATCAAAATGGACTTCATTTTTGGATTCGGAATATCGATTATAGCTTAGGGTAAAATTTTGGCCTTATTCTGAAAAACTTCAATTTTTTATGAATAGTGAAACCACTAAGTGGTTGTTAAAAACTGCTTTTTCGTTAAAATGAAATATTACTACTTATGTGATTTGATTTTCAAAAATCCTACATACATGGATGTCATTAAGTAGTAAAATGTGGTTCAATGAGATTAAAATAATTTTTTGGTGAATAGTAACTTTTAAGTTCTTAATCGCGATTAGAGGTAATTAGTGTAGTTTAAGGTAAAAATAATGTTTTAATAATATGAGATGAGCTTGACAATTGTCCTACTCCTATTGGATGAGTCATGGACGGCCATGACAACCCATGGGTCAACTTAGGGACCCCATGGAGCCACATTGGTTGGAAAATAAAATTAATATTTATTTATTTAATGTTAAAATTAAATTGACACAAACATGAGTTGTTTTACTAAAACAGTTTTTAAGTGGGGTTACACAAGTCCAAATTTTGACTATAATTATTCATTAGAATTCTAAAAATATTAGATATATCATATTATTTTTTTTATAATTTTTAGACATTAAATAAATTAAATTATTTATGACATCATTATGATGCAGCGATGAACTCATTATTTAACGATTTTAATAAAATGAAAAGATAATGTAAAATCAAAGGCTTACACTTGTCCAAAGACTATTGGATGGGTAGATTTCGAAACCTTACCACCATACCCACGAATTATATAAGTGGGGACCTTTAGAATACGAAAATCATTGTATAATAATGTAACATTTCAATCATTCCAAAAGAGCCCCTCCTCTCCTCTTATAAAAGGCCCCCACCTCTACCACCTTATTCACACTTTCAAGCCTTTTGGTTCGGCCAAAATATGCCCAAATTCTCTCCCAACTTCTCTACCTTAATCATAGAAGCTTTATTTTAGTCAGAAAGCTATCCTAAGGAGTCCTTTTGATCAAATCAAAAGGAAGAACCCGGAGAAGAGGTAACATTTTCATCACCCTCTTTCAAGTTTCTTTCTTCTTCCACTCCTTCTTTGTTTATTATTTAAATTCTAAAATTATAACTCCAGTATCTTCTATATACTGTGATGTTATTATAAATATGGAACAACCATATTCAGTATTCTACCCATCATTTGAATGACATGTCACCATACGTGCGTACGTACGGCTTACCGTCTCCACATCGTGGTGTAATTGTTATTCAATATATTATTATTTAGATGGGTATAATAATGATATGTAATTCATGTAAATAATAAATATAACATGATAATGATTCTGTATATATGATATACTATCCAATTATATATTATTTTAATACCAAAATAATGATATTGTCACTCGTGCGTACGTACGGACTACCGTCTCCACGAACGCGATGAGATTCATTCTCCGTCGTATCCATTCAAGTATAATTATCATTTGATGATTTAAAAATAATGTTTAAGGACAAGATATAATTCTGGATACGAATAAGATACAACCTATCCATGAAAAACACGACTTACGTGACAAAACATATAAAAGAAAATGAGTAAGTTAACACCCGAAACAACGATAAATCTATGATATTGTTAACAAAGCAATGTTAAAAGATCATATATGATATCATATGAATGTATATGATTCTTGTATAATATAATAACAATTATTTCACCATTACACAGGAGGTTAACCTACCCCAACCAAGAAATGTACAAGTTAAGGGTTTACTTCACAACCTCTTCATTATCCAAGGTTGTTTATACATAATTATCTACTGGGACCTCGTTATCATCCACATCCATGTTTCTTAAAAATTTCTTTCAAAAAAATTTTACTATTAAATGGAAAATGGGTTAATGTCATTTATAACCTTATACGCTTTTGAACGGAATCATACCGTCGTTTTCCAAACAATGTACTTTTTGACATTTTTGACAGATTTAAGGTAAGAATGTTTTTTTTAACTTATACGGCGGGTGCGGCTATTTTCCGCCATTATAACTTCGTCGAAGCTTCCCTTACAAGCTTATAATAATATTTTCAAAGTAAATGTATTATTTTATAATTATGGGACTTTTAAATGATTTCAAAAAGAGAGATATTTCTCTCAAATAGCTTTGATTTCATCCATGTCAACATCCTTTGATGGGTTTTATGTTTATTTGAAATTGATTTATGATACAAAACATCCATTGAGCATTTTGTGAAAAATTTGACTGTGGATGTGTTATTTTTATACCATCCATAGTTTATGGAGAAACTATTGAAATTTTTTATACTAGTTTTAATACGAATATTTATGTTATGTTTAAACCTATTCATATGAGGAATGTATTGGACTTAATAAGTGACGGGTGGAGCCCGCTATAGCTCCTCGATGCATCGGTAGGTCTCATGAGACAACTATACGTGGAATTGGCCGAGGCCCTTTCCCAATTTGATTTATGGTTTTGGCCGAGGCCGTAATCATTTAAGATGTCTTGACCGAGGCCTTGACAAAATGTTTCAGAATGTCTGGCATTATACATTCCCTCATTATGAAAGTGGTTATTGATATTTCATGTGATTATTTGTCTAGTATAATATCCATGTGAGTAAGTAATGGCATTATTTTATTTTACTTTTTTCATATTATGCTGAAGTTAAAGTTCAATAAGGCTTTTGTTTTAGTTATACATTTCCTTAAATGCTTATGTTTTCTTATGAAAGTTTCCGCTATATTGTTATCCTTACAGAGCATTTGAGATCACCTCTTTCAATGTTTTATTTTTTCCAGGATGTGAAGAAGTGTATTATGACTGACTTGCAAGAATAGTCAGTTAGGATATGAGTGTGTACTAGGGAGACCATGTTATTGTAGTTTTCATTTTTATGATGTAATGTAATGTTTATGAATGTATCTAGTGTTTCCAAGGCTACTAAACTAATCGGTCATTCGAGACTTGATCTTTTGTGATCATGCCAATGTTACGAAGTAAGGCACCGACTCTGGGTAGCTGGGGTTGGGGCGTCACAGTTGGTATCAGAGGAAGTTTATACAAACCTTAGAAGCTAGATTTAGACAAACTCTGATTAGAGCACGTAGACCTAAGATGAACTATGAGGATTAGTATAGAAGAACTTCCTAAAATTTTGGTATTGTAGAGATTTTGTGAGTTTTCTGAGTAATACATCCCTGTCTCGATACGAGTAGGTAGAGGCGGCTCTAGCACAGATGTACCTAGGGGTAAAACCCGAAAACACCGCTTTGAGATAGACTCGAACGGGAACTGGTGCACGACAACGGGCCTTGCTGCACTCTTGGTTACGACACTCCGGGGGGATATGCTTAGGATAATTCCCATTTTCTTTACAAACCACTATGAAGGGTTACGAGTATATACTTCCTCAATGAAAACATTTTTATAATTATGGATTATATCCATAATTAGTTCAATTTATGATAAGTGTTTTACAAGTATGGAATTATGTATTTTGATTCATAAACTAATCTAATTTATGCCATTATTTAGAAATGGCTCCTAGTGGAATGAATGGAAACCGTATCAATGCACACAATCTGTGTTGGGATTTCCCTCCTGCTCAAGATAATTATGGTGGAGCTAGTGTTACAACTGGTGCTGATTAGCTTCCCACCGTACTGGGACAACTCACGCAGGTTATGAATAACAACATTACTCGTATGGATCACCCTGATCCGCAGCATGGAGGATCAATGATAGACCGTTTCATGAGGAAACAACCACCAACCTTCAATGGGAGTACAAATCCTATAGTATATGAGCAATGGATAAATTTCATTGAGAAAATATTCCAAGCCTTGGGGAGTAGAGAAAGGGAGAAAGTTGTCATGGAAGTTTACCGCCTCACTGGAGATGTCGATCAATGGTGGTCACTAATTCAAAACACAAAGGAAGATGATGAATTAAAAAACATGGAATGGAAGGAGTTCAAAGAGCTGTTCTTAGAAAAATACTTTCCTCGAGACCATCGAGCGGATATGGAAAGGCAATTTATGAGTCTGAGGCAGAAGGAGGATGAGAATGTCGCAAAGTATGATGATAACTTTACAAGGTTAGAACGGTATGCTGCAGATTACATACGTAACCCAAGAAGTAAGACTGATCGTTTCTTTGATGGGTTGAAACCATTTCTCTGTCGAGCTTTAGTATCACAAACCTTCTCTTCATACGAAGGTATTGTCTCGTGCGCTATCAAGATGGAAAAGGAATTCTCTAAGTCTTATGACTTTAAATCAAAGAAAGATAAGAAGAGATCCGATGAAAACTCTGGGAAAGGAAATAAGTAAACAGGGAAGAAGGGTAGAAATGAATTTCCACCCAGTGATAATTGTGGTAAGAAGCACCCTGGTGCCTGTCTAAAAGGAAAAGGAGTATGTTACAAGTGTGGTGAAAAAGGACACCAAGATCATGAATGAATGTGAAAGAAAGCGCTTGTCAACGTGGAATGCTATAATTTTAGAGAGAAGGGACATTATTCAAATGAATGTCCTATGCGTCAGGGGAACTTACCTCAGAAGAGGCCAAGGGATCAGGTCCAGGCTTATGCTATCACTACTGCTGAGGTGGAAGCTCCGAAAGACATGGTGGCAGGTGATTTAATGGTTTCCTCAAGTTTAGCAAATGCATTATTTGATTCCGGATCATCGCATTGTTTCATATCTTCCCAGTTTGCTAAGAAAATTAGATATTTCCAATTTGATTTAACAAGGGAGTTGTCGGTCAAAACCCCTAAGGGAAGTATTGATGCAACCAAGTTTTGTCGATTAGTTCCCATTAGAGCACCTAATTTTTTTTACCTGCTGATATCATTGTCATACCCATGATTGAATTTGATATAATCCTCGGTATGGATTGGCTTTCAGACCATGATGCAAAAATTTATTGTAAGAGGAAATAGGTTACGATTCTTGATGATGATGATAAGGAACACCTTATCATTAGAGCAGAATCGTCGCCAACTAATTCTTATCTAGATCCACCCCCAGTAGCTCAACTAAATTCAATTATTGGGGAGGAAGAGAAGGAAATTACTGAGGGTGAGGAAAGGAATATTCAAATAGAGGATGTACCTATAGTGACATAATATGTTGATGTGTTTTCAGATGATTTACCTGGACATCCTCCAGAACGAGAAGTGGAGTTTTCCATTGATTTAATTCCTGGATCAAGGGCCATATCGAAGACCCCTTATAGAATGGCCATTGTGGAATTAGTTGAACTAAAGAAACAACTACAGTAATTGAGTAATATGGTATTTATTCACCCTAGTGTTTCTGCTTGGGCAGCCCCTGTTCTTTTTGTTAAGAAGAAAGATCGATCTATGAGGTTGTGCATCGACTATAGGGAGATCAATGCAATAACAATAAAGAACAAGTATCCCCTACCTCGCATTGATGATTTGTTTGACCAACTGCATGGAGCTCAATACATTTCAAAGATTTACCTTCGGTCTGGATACCATCAGTTGTGTGTGAAGAAGGAATACATTCCAAAGACAACATTTCGAACAAGGCACGGGCATTACGAGTTTACAGTAATGCCTTTTGGATTGACTAATGCACCCTCTGTTTTCATGGATCTAATGAATAGTGTTTTCAAGGAATATCTTGATGACTTTGTAGTGGTATTTATTGATGATATCTTGGTATACTCCAAAAGCCACGAAGATCATGAAAATCACTTACGCATTATCCTGAAGACTCATAGAAGACATGAATTATATGGGAAATTTAGCAAGTGTGAATTCTGGCTTCAAGAGATTTCTTTTCTTGGTCATATTGTCTTTAAGGATGGAATTTCCGTTGATCCTTCTAAAACCAAGGCAATCCAAGAATGGCCAGTACCGACAAGTATAAATGAGGTACGCAGTTTTATTGGTTTAGCAGGTTATTATCGAAGTTTCGTCCATAATTTTGCCAGATTGGCTAACCCATTGACAAAGCTCACACGTAAAGGTATTAAATTTGTCTGGACAAAAGAGTGTGAAGAATGTTTTGAAGAACTGAAGAGAATATTAGTCATCACCCCTCTATTGAATCTACCATCAGGGAATGATGGGTTTGTTATTTATAGTGATGCATCGAAGAAAGGACTTGGTTGTGTCCTTATGCAGACTGATAAGGTTATTGCCTATGCATCACGACAGCTAAAAATTCATGAGAAAAAATATCCTACTCATGATCTTGAGTTAGCAGCTGTGATCTTTACTTTAAATATATGGAGACATTAACTCTATGGTGAAAAATGTGATATTTATACTGATCACAAGAGTTTGAAGTATATTTTCTCACAAAAAGAACTCAACATGAGGCAAAGGAGATGTCTTGAACAACTCAAGGATTATGATTGCACGATACATTACCACCCGGGGAAGGCAAACAAGGTGGCAGATGCTTTGATTAGAAAAGACCATGGAGTTTTGAATGTTATGAGAATTGAAAGGGATCCAATTTTCATGGATCTAGGGAAGATGGACATGGGAATAACTAGGGAAGGTGAAACATCAATGCTTTTTCAAATGGTTTCCAAACCATCATTACTAGAAAGGATTAAGAGTTCTCAGCCCAATGATGAAGAATTTAAGATGAAGATTAAAGATGTGAATGATGGAAGATTGAGGGACATTGTGTATAAGGATGGAATTTTGAAATTCGGGAAGAGACTTTGTGTTCCCGATATACCTGATCTAAAAAGGGAATTGCTGGATGATGCTCATAGTTCCAATTTCTCTATACACCATGGGAGCACCAAAATGTATAGAGATTTGAAGGAATATTTTTGGTGAGACAATATGAAGAGGGAGATTGCTGATTTTGTGTCGAGGTGTATGGTTTTTCAACAAGTGAAAGCTGGAAGGCAATATCCTGGTGGAGTATTGCAACCTATTATCATACCTGAGTGGAAATGGGATAATATTACGATGGACTTTGTCATGGGACTATCAAAGACTCCTAGAAGGAATGATGCAATATGGGTCATTGTTGATCATCTTACTAAGTCAGCACATTTTCTGGCTATACGGGTGAATATACCACTTGAACGTCTAGCAAAACTATATATTAATGAGGTTATAAGACTTCATGGAGTACCCCTATCGATTGTTTCTGATCGTGATCCTAGTTTTACTTCAAGATTTTGGAAAAGTATTCAAAAGGCATTGGATACTAAACATCATTTGAGTACTTGTCACATACATGAATTATTTTGAAGTTAAATTTCATTTATTTTCCTTTCATTTTTTTTGGATGGTTTCCAAAGGTTTTATGGAGAAATAGATGAGTTTTCATGAATTGGGCCAAACCGTGAGCCCAATTCCTGATTTAAAAATAAAATTTGTTTCCTTTATAACTTTTTTATTTTTAAATATTTTTCCTTAATTCCAATTCCCAAATTCTCTCCTCTGACCTATTAACACCAAAATATAAATTTGGAGCCTTTATAAATCCATAATCATGGTGGATATGGGTTTTTATTTAAGATATTGGGCCTACCCGAAGGCCCATTTCCTGCATTAAAAATAAGGTTTAAATTTTTTATATCTCCTTCAATATTTGCGTTTTTTCGGTTATTCCACCTCTCACTCGACCCTAAGAAACCCAGGCGTGCTACCATTGCCTTCCACCCCTCCTTGGAGCTCTTTGATATCGCGAATTAGGGCTGATCTTCATAGGGTGTCTCAAATCGGCCAGAATTGAAGAGGTAACTTCATCCCTTCTTGACTCTCTCAATTCTTACATTTTTCCATCCATTCCAGTTCCCAAATTACCTCCTATATATTTTTCGAAGAATCCCTAAATTTTGGCTGTTTTAAATTTCAGAAACTATTGGTTTTGGAGTGATTAATTCAGGATACTTCAAGTAGGTGAGTCTATTTCTTTCCTCTTTCAAATTGCTTAGGGTTTCTTCCCTAATTCTTGAATTATAAAAAATTCCAGAAGTTAGGGTTCGTGCATAGGTTCAAAATTACTGTATTTTGGGTGAAATATTGTGTTTTTAGGTTTCTTTTAACTTCCTTGAGGTGCGGCGGTCATGCGGTTGATGTTTCATCCCAATATTTGAGGGTTTCGACACATTCGATAGGTGATTCTGTGGGTAACCATTTAATGATGAGTTAGTTTGCTTGATTAAATAATTGTTCATGTTCCTTATGTGCTGTGAATTATGAGAAAACCATTTTTGGTTGCAATAGTAAAGGATTTGTTTTTAGAGTTACATTTTTTCTTGAAGTGTGTATTTTTCAAATGTATTTCATGTGTTATATCTTGTGGTAGTTTTGTAAAATGTGGAAGTGATTTATTAGTTGTTGAAAGGGGCTGCCAATTATGGTTAGGTAATGATATAGTTCCATGTGGGCCTAAAAATGGGGTGTATTTGAATGGTTCTATTTGTATAACCTTGTTATACTCCTTGAAAGTGTTTTATGGATTTGTGTGTTCTCATGTGTATCTTTTGTGATATTATTCAACGTGATTATATAACATTTGAATGTGGATTATTTCATGTTTATTGGGCTGCCAATTCTGTTTTGTTAGGGTCTTGGTGTGCTTTTGGCTTAAAAAGAGATTTTTGAAATGGATTTTATGTGCAAAGTTTGGGTATACTCTTTATAATTGTTTTATGAAAGTTTTGAATGCTTTATTGGGTTGTGTAATAGGTGAAACTCTATCAGCAAACTGTTTTGGTAGGAGTATATTTTTAAAAGGTCCATTTAATTTGTTAAAAGGTTGTTATGTGATATGTATCATCTTGGAAATATTTTATTAAATTGTTTGAAGGAGATATTTTGGAGTGAAAGTGATGTGAAAGTGATGTGGAGTGTTTTGTGTGAGTGTGATGTGAAAAATTGATTTTTTGAATATGAAAGAAGTGTTATATTCCATGTGTGTGGGATATTATATGAGTTTAAATATCTTATAAATGTTTTATAAAATTGTTTAATGGTTTTGTGGAAGTGTTGAAGAAATGTGAAATGTGTTGTGGGCTATTTTGGTGTGCTTCGGATTTCAAAATCATTTTGAATGAAAAATGGATTTTTGTGACTTTTGTGGTATACATATGAGATGTTTGGTGATTTTGTGATGTGGAAATGATATTTTCATGTTCAATGTACATTTCATGACTTGTTGAACTTGTTTGAGCACAAGGGGAAAACCTGGGTATCTAGGTGGGTGGACGTGTACTAGTATGCTAGTGAATCCGTGGGGTTTGGCCTCAGTTTCACATAGCAAGATTAACGCTTACAACTCTAAATAAACTATGATGATGATGATTTTGGACCACTAGGTTATGGGTATGTTCCCTACTAGTGGCTCGTGCATGAGAATGGATATTTGTGCTAGTTACTCTCACCGAGATATGAGGTACCTGAGACCCACAGCTAGCTAGTGCCTAGGTGTTACTTCCTATTTCTTGTTCTCATTGTTTACTTTGTACTTACCGTCGGCATACGGTATAGTTGGCTGGAAAATTAAGTAGTGTTGACATTTTTTTAAAAAGTGTTGATTCTTAATGATAGCCCACTTGAAAACTATTTTTATTCAACGTAGCATCTTTTAGAAATTGTAACTAGCTTTTCATGTTTTTGAAAACTTGGATGCTTTTCGTCTTTAAATGTTTATCACATGGAATCTCTTAGTGGTGGTATCCTACTGGGAATTGGCTCACACCCTACTTACACCCTTGGGTGTAAGTAGACATGGTTGTTTTTGTTGTCGCAGGTTGGGTACAGTTTTTTTTGTTCCAGTGGTTCGGGTTTCTAGCAGGTCCTTGGTGGTGAAGTCTTGTGGAGGTGGCTTGTGGGCGGTGCCCATTGCCATGAGGGTTCTTGGGCTGTCCTTATTTGGATTTTTAACTTTGGTATAGACCTTTTGAGTTGTTTTAATCCATGTAATTCAGTTCTGAATTTTTGTAAAAGATTGTTTGGTTTGAAAAATCCAGATTTGTTTCATTAGATTCTTTTGTTGTTTTATGTTTATAAACTCGGGTAAATCATTCCCAATTTTCATTTTATGATACCCGGGAACTTGTGCCGGACCGTGGGGATTGGGAATGCCCTTCGGGTCTTGCCATGGACAGGGTCGGGTGCTGAGTTTGAAGGCGACCAGATTCGGTTCGTGACAAAATGGTATCAGAGAGAGGTTCATGTTAACTCTTTGGGTCATGTTATTTGGGGAAGAGTTAGGATAGTATGTAGTTAGGATTGTTGGGACATGGAATTCTAGTTATGGGTAGTGTGCCTGATCACCACACCTCATAATGGGATTCAAGTTTCCAAGAGAAGTCGGTATTTATCTAAGTCCTTCGGTTTTCTTGGTTCGATGATGATTAAGGGAAATGAAAAGAGAGTTGGGTTAATGGTCCTAGTGAGATCGCAAGGCCTGGAAAGCCATGTAGAGCCAAGGATATTCCCTGAACACTCTCTGTGACAGTGAGGTGATAAGAATATGGCTGCCAACCATATTTCCAAGTCACCCACTGAAACTAGTTTCCTCTTTCACTGTTTTGTGCTTAGGTTTTGAAACCTTAGCACTTTGGTTTTAAGAAGTGTAAAGTTTTTGTGAAATGATTTTCAAATAAAGAGGGAATGGTTTGGTTTATGAAATGGCGGAACTTAATTTTCAGAATTTTTTTGAAATATAAAATGGTGTGTTTACACCTCTTTAAAAGTAGGAACTATATTGATGTTGGTTTTGAAAAGTGTTTCCAATAGAGTTTTCTAAACAATCAGAGTGTGTTTTAATGGGATGAGATGTTTTGAAATTGATGTGAATATCTTGAAAGTGAGTTATTTTCTAAATGCTTGTGACTTTTTGGAAATTTTTGTAAGATGTGAGTTGGGATTTTGATCTCATAGTTATTAGTTATGAGAAAAAAAGGATGTGTTGGTTGACCGTTTTGGTTTTGAAAAGTGGAAAGAATTTTTGTTTTAAACTTTGGTATTTCCATTAGAGACCACATGCATGGGGTTATATGGGATGATGGATGGTTGATGACATGACTGGATGAGTGTCGGGATGGATATGAAGAGGGTGTCTGGTGTGGCACAAAAACATGCATGTGTGAGGCCCATGGGGTACCATTGGTGGATATGCTTACTGCTAAACTGTTTGTTCTCAAAGAATTACTTTTAAAGAAAAACACGATGTCTTGATGAATTTTTTTGTATGGTTTGTATTATGGGTTTTTGAAAATGTTGATGTTGTGGGATGTTTTGATTCCAAGAACCCCTTCTGTTTGAACTGTGTTTTGGGTTTGTGTTTGGTCGGTAAGATGTGTTGTAGAGACGGTTTGTGGTCTCTTTTGAAAAATGATTTGGGATGACTTTACTATAGTTTCCTTCATGTGTTTGGAGCTGGTTTATGGCTTGTTTTGACCAATGGACCAGGATGGTTGGGTCATTGGGTTCTCTCATTGGATAAGGTACACCCCCATTAAAGGTTAATGCATAACTGAAGCGCAACCCAGATTGTTTCTCCATTGGAAAATCCTCCAGTTGATCAATATAAGGAATCCATTTCTTGAGATTTTTAGATTGAGTATACACCCTTTCCTTTATTGGTTTTGTTTATCCTATTGTAGTGGGAGATTGATTATGGATGGTTGAAAGTGACCTTAGCCTCTTAAGTTTCCTAATTTTTCGAAGGTGGAAGTGTTCTGGGTTTGTTAGCATGGATGAGTATTTGGATAGTGTCTAAGAGGAAATCTCGGTCCTTCATAGTCTCTTCGAAGAATGAGTTTATGTTAACCTACTATTGTGGGAAATCTGGTCATGGGAGGATATTATGGCCACTTTCTAGAATTTTGTGTTGTTTTGGGATGTTGTACTAGTTCCCTCTCTATTCATTGTTTATATCAGTCGCAATGGTCATGTTCGGTGATTCCTTGTGATGGCATGTGCTCGATTGACTGTAAAGGTGAAAGTTGGGCAATCATCTGAGAGTCTCTATTATGTTGGGAGAATGTCTCCCTTGAAAAAAAAAACATAAAAAAAAAATTCCATTTTAGAGGAAGGTGGGTATAAGTGTTCTTTACTTCTATTTTTTCTCACCTGAACAAACAAGGTGTGATGTGTGTACATCTTCTAATCCCTTGTTTCAGTGAAATATCGAGTTAGGGTAATGTGAGTTTGGAATGTGTTATGTCTTGGAAAAAAACATATCGGGGGGATTGCTGTGTAGTTGTTGTTTGCAACGAAAGAAGAATTCTAATTCAGGTGGTTTACAAAGCCTAACTACGAGGCTGAAGATGCTTCGATATTTTGAGCTCCAGCCATAGGTCCCGGAGAGAAGCTGGCGTGTAGTCCGGGGAAACCCCGGTGTCATTTAAACCCTTGTGGAAAGTCCTACCCTCAATATGAAAGATAATAAGAATTTAAACCTAAGGTGTCATCATATTTCTTCAGTTGTTCCCGTTCGGTGGAAATAGGTGGATGGTCTTGTACCCATGTCATCACACAATGTTATTCCCTCCCACTTTGGTTTCCATTGAGTCTTTAGAGATAGGTATGAAGTTTGGCTAGATAGGTTGACCACACGGTTTACACTTGGTTAGTTGTGACCATGCCCCCCCCCCCAAAAAAACCATATAGATAGAAGAATCTCCACTATTAGTTCATGGTTTCCCAACCCATGCAGACTAACCATGTGGTCGTCCCAACACATTATATTTTGGGGTCTTTCTGTACTGGCCCATGCTGGTCGATTAAGATTGTTGGTTCTTATGGTGGGGAGCCTTTTTTTTTCATACCGATAACTTAGATTTATCCATGGTCATGGATTGGTGGTATGTAGTCTCATTTGGATCTATCAGTCTACCTAAATCTTCCTTGAGTGACCATTGAGATTGGAGAGTGCCCAATGGTTTAGTTATAGCAAGGTATGTGTAACCTTGTTCAATGTTGTTGTCCGTTTGAGTGAATTGCTTGAGTCTTGTTCTGATTGTGTTTGATGTGTTTTCCTTTGGGATAAAGCCTGAATGTGATTTATTCTTTCAGGAAAGTGTTGTATGATTTTGTTGTGAATTATTCCTTCCTTAATTGATCAATGGAGGTGTTTTGGCCTTTGGGGGTGAAACCTGGAAAGGGAGTACATCTTGGTTTATCAGTTCGGTTTGGCTTTCGTATCTGGCCTTTCTGTAGCTTTCCGGGGATGAAAAGTTTTCATGGTGGGGAGAATTGTCACATACATGAATTATTTTGAAGTTAAATTTCATTTATTTTCCTTTCATTTTTTTGGATGGTTTCCAAAGGTTTTATGGAGAAATAGATGAGTTTTCATGAATTGGGCCAAACCGTGAGCCCAATTCCAGATTTAAAAATAAAATTTGTTTCCTTTATAACATTTTTATTTTTTAATATTTTTCCTTCATTCCAATTCCTAAATGGTCTCCTCTGACCTATTAACACCAAAATATAAATTTAGAGCCTTTATAAATCCATAATCATGGTGGATATGGGTTTTTATTTAAGCTATTGGTCCTGCCCGAAGGCCCATTTCCTGCATTAAAAATAATTTTTAAATTTTTTATATATCCTTCAATATTTGCGTTTGTTCGGTGATACCACCTCCCACTCGACCCTAAGAAACCCAGGCGTGCTCCCATTGCCTTCCCCCCCTCCTTGGAGCTCTTTGATATCGAGAATTAGGGCGGATATTCATAGGGTGTCTCTAATCGGCCAGAATTGAAGAGGTAACTTCATCCCTTCTTAACTCTCTCAATTATTACTTTTTTCCCTCCATTCCAGTTCCCAAATTACCTCCTATATCTTTTTCGAAGAATCCCTAAATTTTGGCTATTTTCAATTTCAGAAACTATTGTTTTTGGAGTGATTAATTCAGGATACTTCAAGTAGGTGAGTCTATTTCTTTCCTCTTTCAAATTGCTTAGGGTTTCTTCCCTAATTATTGAATTATAAAAAATTCCAGAAGTTAGGGTTCGTGAATAGGTTCTAAATTACTGTATTTGGGGTGAAATATTGTGGTTTTAGGTTTATTTTAACTTCCTTGAGGTGCGGCGGTCATGCGGTTGATGTTTCATCCCAATATTTGAGGGTTTCGACACATTCGGTAGGTGATTCTGTGGGTAACCATTTAATGATGAGTTAGTTTGCTTGATTAAATAATTTTGCATGTTCCTTATGTGATGTGCATTATGAGAAAACCATATTTTGTTGAAATAGTAAATCATTTGTTTTTAGAGTTACATTTCTGCTTGAAGTGTGTATTTTTCAAATGTATTTCATGTGTTACATCTTGTGGTAGTTTTGTAAAATGTGGAAGTGATTTATTAGTTGTTGAAAGGGGTTTCCAATTATGGTTAGGTAATTATATAGTTCCATGTGGGCCTAAAAATGGGGTGTATTTGAATGGTTTTATTTGTATAACCTTGTTATACTCCTTGAAAGTGTTTTATGGATTTGTGTGTTCTCATGTGTATCTTTTGTGATATTATTCAACGTGATTATATAAAATTTGAATGTGGATTATTTAATGTTTATTGGGCTGCCAATTCTGTTTTGGTAGGGTCTTGGTGTGCTTTTGGCTTAAAAAGAGATTTTTGAAATGGATTTTATGTGAAAAGTTTGGGTATACTCTTTATAATTGTTTTATGAATGTTTTGAATGCTTTATTGGGTTGTGTAATAGGTGAAACTCTATCAGCAAACTGTTTTGGTAGGAGTATATTTTTAAAAGGTACATTTCATTTGTGAAAAGGCTGTTATGTGATATGTATTATCTTGGAAATATTTTATTAAATTTTTTGAAGGAGATATTTTGGAGTGAATGTGATGTGAAAGTGATGTAGAGTGTTTTGTGTGAGTGTGATGTGAACAATTGAATTTTTGAATATGAAAGAAGTGTTATATTCCATGTGTGTGGGCTATTATATGAGTTTAAATATCTTATAATTGTTTTATAAATCTGTTTAATGGTTTTGTGGAAGTGTTGAAGAAATGTGAAATGTGTTGTGGGCTATTTTGGTGTGATTCGGATTTCAAAATCATTTTGAATGAAAAATGGATTTTTGTGACTTGTGTGGTATACATATGGGATGTTTGGTGAATTTATGATGTGGAAATGATATTTTAATGTTCAATGTACATTTCTTGACTTGTTGAACTTGTTTGAGCACAAGAGGAAAACTTGGGTATCTAGGTGGGTGGACGTGTACTAGTATGCTAGTGAATCCGTGGGGTTTGGCCTCAGTTTCACTTAGCAAGATTGACGCTTACAACTCAAACTAAACTATGATGATGATGATTGCAGACCACTAGGTTATGGGTATGATCCCTACTAGTGGCTCGTGCATGAGAATGGATATTTGTGATGGTTACTCTCCCAGAGATACGAGGTACCTGGGACCCACAACTAGCTAGTGCCTAGGTGTTACTTCCTATTTCTTGTGCTCATTGTTTACTTTGTACATACAGTCGGCATACAGTATAGTTGGCTGGAAAATTATGTAGTGTTGACATTTTTTTTAAAAGTGTTGATTCTTAATGATAGCCCACTTGAAAACTGTTTTTATTCAACGTAGCATCTTTTATAAATTGTAACTAGATTTTCATGTTTTTGAAAACTTGCAAGCTTTTCGTCTTTAAATGTTTATCACATGGAATATCTTAGTGGTGGTATCCTACTGGGCATTGGCTCAAACCCTACTTACACCCTTGGGTGTAAGTAGACATGGTTGTTTTTGTTGTCGCATGTTGGGTACAGTTTTTTTTGTTCCAGTGGTTCAGGTTTCTAGCAGGTCCTTGGTGGTGAAGTCATGTGGAGGTGGCTTGTGGGCGGTGCCCCTTGCGATGAGGGTTCTTGGGCTGTCCTTATTTGGATTTTTAACTTTCGTATAGACCTTTTGAGTTGTTTTAAGCCATGTAATTCAGTTCTGATTTTTTGTAAAAGATTGTTTGGATTGAAAAATCCAGATTTATTTCATTGGATTCTTTTGTTGTTTTATGTTTATAAACTCAGGTAAATCGTTCCCAATTTTCATTTTATGATACCCGGGCACTTGTGCCAGCCCGTGTGGATCGGGAACGCCCTTCGGGTCTTTCCATGGACCAGGTCGGGTGCTGAGTTTGAAGGCGACCGATTCGGTTCGTGACAGTACTGCCTATCACCCTCAAAGAGATGGACAATCAAAACGGACTATTCAAACCTTTGAAGACATGCTGAGATCATTCTCTCTTGACTTTCAGGGTTTGTGGGATCAATATTTACCACTGGCAGAATTTTTCTTTAACAATAGCTTCCATTCAAGCATTCAGATGGCACCTTATGAAGCGTTATACGGAAAGAGATGTCGTACACCAACCTGTTTGGATGACGTTGGTGAAAGAAAACATGTGGGACCAGAACTGGTGGAAGAAACAATGAAAAAGGTGAAGGTAATCCAAAACCACATCAAATCAGCTCAAAGTAGGCAGAAGATCTATACCGATAACAGAAGAAAGGTTTTGGAATTTCAGGTGGGAGATCATGTTTTCCTAAAGGTATCTCCATGGAAGGGAGTTATACGTTTTGGTAAGAAGGGTATGTTGAATCCCAGGTACATAGGACCTTTCGAAATTCTAGATCGTATTGGGGCTGTAGCTTATCGTTTGGCGATGCCGCCAAATCTCTCCAAAGTTCACAATGTTTTCCACATATCGCTATTGAGAAAATAAATGCCCGACCCAACACATGTACTTACCTATGAGGAATTAGAACTGGAACCTGATCTATCTTATTATGAAGAGCCCATCAGAATTCTTGATGTGAGGGAGCAGGTGTTGAGATACCGGACGACTCGTCTGGTAAAGGTTTTGTGGAGAAATCATAAAATGGAAGAGGCAACGTGGGAGCCTGAGGAACTTATAATGAAGAACCACCCGAGTCTTTTTATGCAGTAATACCCAAGAAATTGCGAGGACGCAATTATTTGAAGGATGGGAGAATGTAACACCCCAAGCTTCCACGGTACGTTTTCCTTCGAATAATGCAATAGCGTGTGTTGTACGCAACCTCGAGCTCTAACACACACCACAACTAATTAAACATTCCGTTGTGAATAGTAATACCTACTTTTTGAAAT
This sequence comes from Viscum album, assembly GCA_963277665.1. Taxonomy (NCBI): domain Eukaryota; kingdom Viridiplantae; phylum Streptophyta; class Magnoliopsida; order Santalales; family Viscaceae; genus Viscum; species Viscum album. The sequence goes on along the minus strand of OY728137.1, from coordinate 1,613,064,006 downwards.
TTTATAAATTTTATTTATCAAAATGGACTTCATTTTTGGATTCGGAATATCGATTATAGCTTAGGGTGAAATTTTGGCCTTATTCTGAAAAACTTCAATTTTGGATGAATAGTGAAACCACTAAGTGGTTGTTAAAAACTGATTTTTCATTAAAATGAAATATTACCACTTCTGTGATTTGATTTTCAAAAATCCGACATACATGGTTGTCATTAAGAAGTAAAATGTGGTTCAATGAGATTAAAATAATTTTTTGGTGAATAGTAACTTTTAGGTTCTTAATCGCGATTAGAGGTAATTAGTGTAGTTTAAGGTAAAAATAATGTTTTAATAATATGAGATAATCTTGACACTTGTCCTAATCCTATTGGATGAGTCATGGCCGACCAATACAACCCATGGGTCAACTTGGGGACCCCATGGAGACACTTTTTTTGGAAAATGACATTAATATATATTTATTTAATGTTAAAATTAAATTGACACAAACATGAGTTGTTTTACTAAAACAGTTTTTAAGTGGGGTTACAGAAGTCCAAATTTTGACTATAAGTATTCATTAGAAATATAAAAATATTTCCTACATCATATTATTTTTTTTATAATTTGTAGACATTAAATAAATTAAATTATTTATGACATCATTATGATGCAGCGATGACCTCATTATTTAACAATTTTAATAAAATGAAAAGATAATGTAAAATCCAACGCTTACACTTGTCCAAAGACTATTGGATGGGTAGATTTCGAACCCTTATCACCTTAGACACGAATTATATAAGTGTGGGACCTTTAGAATCCGAAAAGCATTGTATAATAATGTAACATTTCAATCATTCCAAAAGAGCCCCTCCTCTCCTCTTATAAAAGGCCCCCACCTCTACCACCTTATTCACACTTTCAAGCCTTTTGGATCGGCCAACCTCTACCCAAATACTCTCCCAACTTCTCTCTCTTCATCCTAGAAGCTTTACATTAGTCAGAAAGCCATCGTAAGGAGTCCTTTTGATCAAATCAAAAGGAAGAACCCGAAGAAGAGGTAACCTTTTCATCACCCTCTTTCAAGTTTCTTTCTTCTTCCACTCCCTCTTTGTTTATTATTTCAATTCTTAAATTATAACTCCAGAATCTTCTATATACTGTGATGTTATTATAAATATGGAACAACCATATTCAGTATTGTACCCATCATTTGAATGACATGTCACCATATGTGCGTACGTACGGCTTACCGTCTCCACGTCGCGGTGTAATTGTTATTCAATATATTATTATTTAGATGGGTATAATAATGATATGTAATTCATGTAAATAATAAATATAACATGATAATGATTCTGTATATATTATATACTATCCAATTATATATTATTTTAATACCAAAATAATGATATTGTCGCTCGTGCGTACGTACGGACTACCGTCTCCACGAACGCGATGAGATTCATTCTCCGTTGCATCCATTCAAGTATAATTATCATTTTATGAATTAAAAATAATGTTTAAGGACATGATATCATTATGGATATGAATAAGATACAACCTATCCATGAAAAACATGACTTACGTAACAAAACATATAAAAGAAAACGAGTAAGTTAACACCCGAAACAACAATAAATCTAAGATATTGTTAAAAAAGAAATGCTAAAAGATCATATATGATATCATATGAATATATATGATTCTTGTATAATTTAATAACAATTATTTCACAATTATACAGGAGGTTAACCTACCCCAACCACCGAAAAGTAATAGGTAAGGGTTTACTTCCCAACCTCTTCATTAACCAAGGTTGTTTATACATAATTATATACTGGGACCTCGTTATCATCCACATCCTTATTTCTTAAAAATGTCTTTCAAAACATTTTTACTATTAAATGGAAAATGGGTTAAAGTCATTTATAACCTTATATGTTTTTGAACGGAATCTTACCGTCGTTTTCCAAACAATTACCTTTTTGACCTTTTTGACAAATTTAAGGTAAGAATGTTTTTTTTAACATATACGGCGGGTGCGGCTATTTTTCGCCATTATAACTTCGTAGAAGCTTCCCTTACAAGCTTATAATAATATTTTCAAAGTAAATGTATTATTTTATAATTATGGGACTTTTAAATGATTTCAAAAAGAGAGATATTTCTCTCAAATATCTTTGATTTCATCCATGTCAAAATCCTTTGATGGGTTTTAAGTTTATTTGAAATTGATTTATGATACAAAACATTCATTTAGCATTTTGTGAACAATTTGACTGTGGATGTGTTATTTTTATACCCTCCATAGCTTATGGAGAAACTGTTGACATTTCGTATACTAGTTTTAATACGAATATTTATGTTATGTTTAAACCTATTCATATGAGGAATGTATTGGACTTAATAAGTGACGGGTGGAGCCCGCTATAGCTACTCGATGCATCAGTAGGTCTCATGATACAACTAGATGTGGAATTGGCCGAGGCCCTTTCCCAATTTGATTTATAGTTTTGGCCGAGGCCTTAATAATTTTAGATGTCTGGGCTGAGGCCTTGAAAAAATATTTCAGAATGTCTGGCATTATACATTCCCTTATTATGAAAGTGGTTATTGATATTTCATGTGATTATTCGACTAGTAGAATATCCATGTGAGTAAGTAATGGAATTATTTTAATTTACTTTTTCCAAATTATGTTGAAGTTCAAGTTCAATGAGGATTTTGTTTTAGTTATACATTGCCTTAAATGCTTATGTTTTCTTATGAAAGTATCCCCTATATTTTTATCCTTACGGAGCATTTGATCTCACCCCTTTCAATGTTTTATTTTTCCCAGGATGTGAAGAAGTGTATTATGACTAACTTGAAAGAATAGTCAGTGAGGATATGAGTGTGGACTAGGGAGACCATGTTATTTTAGTTTTCATTTTTATGATGTAATGTAATGTTTATGAATGTATCTAGTGTTTCCAAGGCTACTAAACTAATCGGTCTTTCAAGACTTGATCTTTTTTGATCATGCCAATGTTACGAAGTAATGCACCGACTCTGGGTAGCTGGGGTCGGGGCGTTACAGTAAGTGTTAGTAGAATACGTATCATAAAAATATCCTAGTATATTGATTATATTGGTGTTATTATGGGATCAAATAATAAGAAGATATTGGTGAGTGATGAAGGAAAATAAAAGATAGAAACTCGAGGGAAGACATTACTTCTATGTCGGGTAACTCTTTTTGATTTGAGCCAAAGCCATCCTTGGAAAGACTTTTTCCCAATTTGAGGATTATAGGAGTAATAGAGGGATGTATAGAGGTAATATGAGAATAAATTTGGAGAGAAAAGGTCTTTATAGGTGTTTGTAAAGGGGTAGAGTTGGGGGCCTTTTATAAGAGGTAGGCAGGTCACTTTTTGAAATTCTTGAAATGTTACTTTATTATAAAATGATTTTCATATTTTAAATGTCCAAAAATGAGATATTGTGAGTATAAGGTGATAAGGGTTATAAATCAAAACATCCAATATGTTATTTACAAGTGTAAGTCTTAGATTTTACGTTCTCATTTAATTTTATTTAATAGTTCATTAATGAGGTAATCACTGCAACATCATGGTGTCATAAATAAATTTATTTATTTAATGTCTAAAAATTATAGAAAATTTACCATGATTTATGAAATATTTTTACCATTCCAATGACTATTTATACTCTAATATAACATTTTTAAAAAAAATTAATTTTTTTTACTTAGGATATATAAACCTTTGTAATATTTCACTTCTTTTTTAAAGAATAATTTCATAAATGTCACTATCACACCAATGTGACCCAATGGGACCTAGAATTTGGTATCAAGCTTACCATGGTCGTCCATTAATAAAAAAATATGATTTGGACACATTTTGGGTTCATTTTATATTATTATGATATTATTTTATTACCCTTAAATACCTTATTACTAATTAATTACAATAATTAAAGATAATTGTCATCGTTACTATTCATAATGTCCAAAAAACAGAAGATTATTAAGTACATAATTAATACCATATGATTCCATATATTTAATCCATTTTACCAAATTACAAATATAGAAATTTTATTAACTAATTTAAAAATAATTCCTTTTGTCACAACCAAAGTCGGGTTTTTATGAATTGGAATTTATCAAAAGATACACTTGTTTTTTCATCCAATTGAAAAGTGAAATTACTTCCAATGACAAAAATTTAATTATGTGATAAAAAAATAAATAAATTACACCTTAAAATTAATTAAAATAACAATATAACTATATAAATAAGTTGGATGAAATGACATTTTTGAATTAAAATGCAGTATTTTTAACTATTCATTAAACATGAACATTTGTCATAAAAATAAAAAAAATTTATCCAAAGTAAAATTGATATTCCAAATTAGAAAATTACGTCCATTTTACCAATTTAAAAACATATAAGTTTTATTAATTAATTTTATAATAAATTCCCACTGTCAAAACAAATAACGTGTTTTTAATAAACAATATCTATCAAAAGATTGACACTTTTTTATTTCCATTTTGAAAGTTCAATTAATTCCAATGACCACCATTTGATTAAATATTAAAAATTTATTTTTACAAAACTTTAAACCCAATTAAAAAGATAATCTATCTATATAAATATATTATATTAAATGGAATTTTTAAATTAAAAAACAAAATTTTTCACTATTCATTAAAAAAATGAACATTATCAGAAAAACCCCAAAAATATACACAATGTATATTTTGATGTCTTGATTCTAAAGAAGGATTTTATTTTTTCAATATAACATATAATAGAGAAAAAATAGTAGATTTAAAAAGGGTTTTCCATCAAAAGGTGGTTAATCATCCTTTTGACGAATATTAGAATATTTATACTTAAAATTGGATTAATTCACATTTTAAGCCTCTATCACTTGTTGTGTAATTGTTAAAATATTTAAAAAATATATATATTCATTTTTTAGTTAGTTTTAGTCATTCCCGCCATTACTATGGATATGTGTTTACTACCATTTAAAATAATATTATTATATTATTAGTGTGCAACGTATGATTTTAAAGAAACTTGTTGTTCTGTATTGGGTACACCATTGAACAAAGCATCCCCTTTAAAGTAATATTAAAATTTTATTCACAAATATTAATAAATATGAAAATTTCATATTCTTTATTTACCTCAGATGTTACAATATATCAGGACTTCCTCAATGTAATAATTGATATATATATATCATGTATATAATTTATATATTTATTTATAACAATATTTGAAAAATTTAAATATAAAATGGATTACACAGTTCATTGAGAAGGATGGACATAGGTACACATTAATGTAGTTTTCTTTTAATTATCATATTGAAAAAGGAGAAATAAAATGAAATATATATAAAAATATGTAATAATTAATGTTGAATTATTATTTAATTTATATCATATATATTTAATAAACACATCCCTAATACATTCCCGGTGAAATGTGAACACATCACCTCGCTTTGTGGAAGCAGTAGTCATCACATTCTCAAATGAAATTATAATAATTTCAAAATATGTGAAGAATGATGGTAATTTTTATTAAATGATTAAATAATAATTGAAAAATATTAAAATAATTACATATTTATAACATAGTTTCCATCAAATTCATATCCATTGTAGGTGGTAAATAAAACCTGAACGACATCATTTTTTGAGGTGTTATTTTGTAGCATAGAATTACATAATGTTCATTACCCATTAGATTGAAGTGTGATTAATTGTAGGAATAAACCATATAATATAAAAATATCAGTATATTATAGATATTGAGGATATATAGTGATTATTAATAATAGTATTTTATGGTGGGAGAATTATGATAAATTAAAACATAGTTAAGAATGAGTATGCCTCCTTTTTGGGTAACTTATTTTTATTTACACCAAATTGATTTCTTAGAGATATATAATCCATAAGATAGAAATATACAGTTAAAGTAGAAATTTTTTAGGAGATTTAGGTAGATGTTTTCCAATAATTTGTTCTTGAGTTGTTTTAATGTGTTTGAGGGTTGATTAACTTTTTATTGTGGAGGAGGAGTGGCATTCATGTAATGTTTTTATAATGGAATTCCACCAACATTTTTCCTTCGACATGTGGCTCCAATAATAGTCCTAAAATGATACAAGGGAGTATACGGTTGATATATGAACATAAAATTGATTTTTTAAAGGGATTATTTAACATTGTGCATTATTTTTAAGGATCAATCTTTGGTTAAGTTAATGTTTATCTTAATGAATATAATTTATTTTTATCCACATTAAATACTATATTTAGAAACAACTAAGTTAATGAAATTTGAAAATATAAATTTTTATAACTAAAATTAGGAAATATATGTTTACTAATACCAATCACATATGTGATGGAAATTAGTATAAAATTAACAACACCTATCAATCATGACAATATGTTTTTTAGAAGAAAAAAATTTTTAATTGTTTGGATGTTTTGATATTCTTGTTCAATGTGAAATACGTTCTAATGATCTAAACAAGATTAATTTATTTTAAAATAACATCATAAATGTCAAAAATCATTTAATATACTTTAAATTTATAAATAAATTTTGTGAGAAGTCATTTTTGAATTAAAATTCAGTATTATTCACTATTCATCCAAAAAATTCACCCTAAGATAATTTGGTCATTATGAATTCAATAATTAATTTTATTTCACAAAATTACGTTTCAAAAAGTTATTAATATTAATATTATTTTTTAAAATGAGTATATAAAATGTAGTTTATTTTATAAAAATTTATTTTCAAACAAATAATGACTTTACAAGTATTAAATTATTAATTTTAAATATTTTTTACTTATAAAAAACCATTATACAAAATATTTATTTGTTAATATTTAAAATTCATTTTTCTATGATTAAGGTATAGGTTATAAATATATTTTTTACATTTTTATATCAATAAAATTATGTATCATCGAAACTCGGTGTTTTGTGTATTGAAAGATACGTTTCTGTTGTGTGTACCAAAATATTATATTTGTATACAATATAATGATACATTATTTTAGTGTAGAATCCATGACACAACATCAATGAACGTTTATTTTTTAAAAAAATGTTCCCAAAAAATCATGGGGTGATATAATAGTACTCAACGTGGATCAAATTGTGAAACACTATCCATGATTGTGTAACATCATCTTGGGTAAGGGTAAACAAACTCCACTCAATACAATCATATTCTAGAATTAGACATATCAAAACTGAAACCCTTTGATCATTATTGTTATTCATGAATACAATAAAAAATCAAAAATGTTGTCCTATAGTTATTGTGGGGATTGATATCAATGAATCAAGTGTTATATTTATCAATATATCATGTAAAATTAGATAACATGTTTTTTTTTTCATTTTCTTATTCATGGGAAATATAATATACTCAACATGAATATAAATATCATCCTAGAATATTGGATGTTAGTCTACACACCTCCCCTTAGGTTAAAGTATTATTATATTCCTGCCTAGCAGGAATCAATCATAGAGAGGCCCCTATGCTAATAAATCATCACTTTACTATTTTCTGTCAATAAGATGTTTAGGAATCCCTCTTGAATATATTCTGAGATGAATCAAATATCTTAAAAAACATATTTTTGTGAGTATATTTGGGGAGATAAATCAATATAAACATAGAATACAGAGACCCATTACTATATAATTAATATACAATTAGATTCCCAAAAATGAATGTCTTATCATTCATTGTTTATGTGAAGGTTATTTTATTCATAATAAAATCATTACTTCATCGATGCATTATCCCATTATTGGTTTCCCAGAGATCCACACTCAAAAAACCTCAATAACATCTCCTAGAATCCTAATATTTACATCATTATACATATATTCTTTGTCAGCATCTCTAGGGAAAACACATATGGGATCAAACATTCCATGACCCTATCTACCAATGCCCCACCTGAATTGGAGGTTAGCTATGGGTGACAACCCAAAACCACCTCTAAGAGGATAGAGGGTGGAGACTGTTTCTAAGTAGGAATATAAAAAAATTGATTCCTTAGACTACTAAATTTGTAAACATTCATCCCACCAAACTACATTCTAAAATATACAGTGAAAATAATTTAGAACCTTAATAGTGTAAAAAATGAAATAAATACATTCTATGATAAACATAAGAGTGCAACATACATCTTCAATAAAAAAATACATGACCTATTATGATAAAAGAGGTCAGAATCGTGAAATAGCTGTTAAACGGGGACATGTTTTTGAGAGATATGTTCCATATAATGATCTCAATGAATGACCACTAAGTTTAGTCACCACATATATGTACTATTACACTCCTCCAATAAATAACCCTTTAATGTAACTATTAAATATTTTTTATAAATATTATAAAATAAAAGTGCATAAAGAACTATAAATGGGTGGTTATTTACCCACCAAATTTCACCCCACGAAAATAAAATGGTAATCGATATGAAGATATAGTTTATTCAAACAAAAGAAAATAAATGGAAAAGGAACCTAACATTGGATATGTAGAAAAAGGACCCCAAATTAAGAGAGAGGATGAATGATCATCCTAACTAGATAAGAATGATGAATCCATATCCATCTCTATATATCTCATCTTCAAATCCATGAACCGCATGGAACTGCCTATGAAAAATAATATTTGACCTCCATGTCATCATTTTTTACCATAGATGAGAACGTGTACAAACATGTGGGTAACAACCTATACACTTGGTTTTGAGGAAAGGTATGGGAATACTAAATCCATATACACAGGAAAGTTATATTATGATGTGGGGGTGGAGTGGTACCTATTTAAATATATATGTGATATGGAGGTAACCACACCCAATATAACACAACTGTCGTGTGTGTAGACCCTATATTCACTCTAACAATCTCTAGATAGACCTATTATTTTCTAAGAATCACTAGAATAATTATACCACCCATATCACGAAATTCCATATGTTATAGGAAGACATAATTACTCATTAACCAAAGAAATGGATTATTTCTCAAAATGTACTACTCTTTAGCCATGATCTATGTCATAGAGAATGATATATGAGAACAACATTAGACAAGGAAAAATACAACGCACATACGATTGTATAAAAAAGGTGTTATCCCATGTCTCATACATTCCATATATGATATCTCCTCATGGAATGTAATAATATTTGTAAATTTTGTCTCATTTGAGCTACATATAATGATGGACCGCCCCGAGTCCTATGATTATTATACTCAGCTACCCGATAGAGTCACATGGTTTCCTATCCCACCACACAATTGTGTGATATTATATATATATGAACACCATAGAAGCAAAAAAATAAAATACATGATGTGTGTTCCTCAGTGTAAATGGTTTATAATCTTGTTTCTAAGGTTAGATTCATCCGCTTCACCAGAAATTCCCCGCCACCAATGATCTCATTCTAAATCATTCTTATCACACCATTAAAAGAATTCATCATTGATATAGTCTAACATTATTTTGATATCTATCGTTTATATAAATTAATTAGAATTCATAGTTGAAGACCAAGATTACCATAATCTCAAACAATGAAAACTAAATTCCATCCATTCATAGATCGTATTTACTATTATATTTATTGAATCAAATGGTACCATAGATATCATTATGGTAAAATCATAAATAAAACATAATATATTAGTTAAATTGTGCTTTAATTAGAATAAAAAATAATGTCACATTCACCCAAAATTAGGTAAATGATGAATCTTAGGATTGACTACAAATGAAAACCAAGGAAAAATAAAATGTTGAATTAATAATGTCCAATAAAGACCCATCCACTGATTTTATAACACAAAATGACACATAGAGTTAAATATTTCATGAACTGTCAAAAATAAAAATATGTAAAGTAAATTTTCTGTTAGAGTACGAGTGTACATCATGGTCCATAGAAGATAAAATAATACATTATAGAAATAATGATATATAAGGAAAAAAAGTACATAAATAATATGTTACTGGATATATATTTAATATATATTTAATGATCAATGATTTTGTATAAAAATAATTTGAAATATCCGTGAACTCATCATCATTGATGAATCCCATAGAAATCTAATCATTATTGTTCAATACTCGTTTATTCAATGACAAAATGTCCTTCCCCATAATGTTTTATCATATAGCTCTTAATATCATAGTGTTATTCTAATATTCCTAGAAATCTATTTTAATGGGGTTTAGATAGAAAATAAACCTTTGATAAAAACTAAATTGATTAATTATTTAATTTACATGACACTGATTTTAGTGGCAGAAGATAAACCAAAAACACAATTTAGGAAATATATTATGTTGCGCCTAGGGTAAAACGCTAGTTTTAGATTCCAATTTTTTCTTTGATTTCAAATCTGATATATTTATCATTGAGTTATGAAAATAATTGTTCAATGTATTATATATTTTTTGAAAAATTAATCAATGATCCTATGAAAAATATAACACCATTATAACAATGATAAAGACCCCAAATATATTTTCTAAGGTATCTTAAGGATCTACAAATTAAAAAATATTTAAACTACATAGCTTTAAAAAATGTATAAAATAATTATAAATGATGTTATAATGGGTAATATATTTTAATAACGTTTTTAAATAGATAATTGTGGTATTTATTTTTCACGTAATGGAGATTCATGCTCATTATTAGAAGTCAATAGTTATGATAACTATTGATTAGAATCAAATTTTTATTTATTCAGTTATATTTAATTTTATTAACCATGGTATCATTAATATGGGTTGGTAATAGGGGAATTTTTTTTATAAAAAATATTCATGAATTCTATGGTGCTTTTGTAGCAATATCATTTTCTATCATCAGAATGATTCTTATTTGAAAGATATCATAGTTCAAAATGTTTTTTTACCCAACTACAATGGAATAGTTATTATCATTATTCATAAATATATTTTAAAAAATACTTCTTTATACCAATTATTGATTTCATTTCATAGTTCCTTATATTATTTTTTTGGTTAAATGGATTTTCTAATTCAAATATATTTCCGCAATAAAAATACATTAACCAAATGTAATTCATTATTGAGAAAAAATAAGATCATCTTTTATAATTGATTCCCATCATTTTAAATTTATTCCATCCTCCTAATTATCTAATTTATATTTTAAAACACAATTTTTTCCTGCAACATATGACCATCGTAATTATATTTTCCTATATTAAAAATGAATATTTAGTTATCATTTTATTTTTGTGGGTATCAATAAATTAATATTAATTTGTCTTCCTACCATTATCATCTATTTTATCTTCTTCTTGACATTTCCATGAAATAAATAATTAGTTCTTTTAAGGATCAATTATTGAGTATTTTATTATAAGTAATTTTTTCAACATATGTCCAAAAAATATATTCCATGATATAGTATTGAATATGACCCATAACATCGTTTTCTAGGAAAATAATAAAATACCATTCATTAAAACTATTTTATTTGGTTTCACGAATTTTCAATGTAATTTGTGAAATATTTATTTCATGGGAAATTTCATTTAATTAATTTTCCATTTATTTCTGTTATAGTCATTTGGATGGATTAAACAGATGGGAAACCATTGTTATCATTTCCATTACTATACCTTAATTTTTTTAAATTTTATTATGAGGTATTTCCATTGTGAACACTATATAATTTATTCCATTGATTTCTTGATGACCACCAATTCTTTATACATTAATTTTGATAGAAATTAATAACATAGAGCTACACACTAAATCTATCAATGTAAATACAACATGACCGATTATCATTGTAAGTTTAAATTTACTTATAATGATATTAAATAACATGGGATACCCATTTAATACACATGGGTGTATCATGATATAAATATTGATTGATTTATAAATTTTATCATTATGTCATTCCATTTTGAAATGATATTTTTCTCATTCTTTTTTTATAGATCCTTTATGATATTATGATGATTAAATTTATGTGGAACTCAAAATTATCAATAATGAAGTATCGAGAAATTTATCAACCAATAATTTATTGGTTTTGATTGGTATCTTATGAAATAGTAAAAAATTTGAATGATTACTTTTTTAACAAAGGTTCATGCGTTATAAATTTTCTCAAAATTTAATGTGTGGACATAAATAGTATATTTTTAAATATGTCGACATAATAATAATTCAAATAAGGATTCTTATTATTATAATAGTTCCACCTTTAATTTTTTGTCTTTTTAGGATATGTTTCATTCATGGTTTATGAAACATTCATAAGATATTCTACACATTTATATCAATATCCCCTGATTTATGATTATTTTTTATGATTATAAGAAATGTTATTATGGTTTTATATATTTGATATGAAGAAATTACTTGAATTGTACAGAATTGTCACAAGCCATATTACATGATTTATTCCGTATTAAATGTTCTATTTGACTATATTTAATATTCCAATTATACCTATATACACATATTGTTCTCACATATGATATAAGATTATTATTTCTCAGAATTACCTATACTAGTCATCTTAGCTCATCAAATTTTTTGTTTACATTTTCCCAGTATAATAAAATTTGTAATACGTATGATGTTTCTATAGAATTATATTGATTGAAGAGTTTTTTTTATAGATGATTAATAAATTTTATTGATTAATTATTTTTGTTATAATATGGTAAAAACAACCATTGGTTGAAAAATAATTTGGTTTTTTATGTTAATGGTTATTCTAATTCACTATGACTATATACATAAATGATCATGGGAATAGATTATAATTACATTTTTCATATGTAATCTAATTATGACATGGTCACATTATATGGATATATTAATTAAAGCCAACAAATCTTCCTATATTTTTTTTAATAAAAAGAGTAAATAGAAATAATTTAACAATGGTTATTATGGGATACATTTTTAATGTCCTAATTAAAAACAAAAAATAATAGCGGAATGATTAAAAAATATTACGGTGATTCAAAATCATGACCACCAAGCTATAAACAATGATAAGAACCATGTTTATCTTTTAACCACACCATGTGAGTAGAATATTTTAATTGATACCATTATCTAATAATTATTCCACCATAATAGTGGGTCCTCCAACAAACCAATATTTGAGAAATAGAATGATTACATGTAAAAAATGAATTATCTAATTATTAAACAACGAGACTGATTTTGTTGACATTTTTTGGTTGGATGTTGATGAATATTTATCGTTTAATATTATTTTATATATGAATCAAATAAAATATGTATAATAGATAGAATAGACTTGTTCAATAAAATAATCTGTAATATATTCCATGAACAATTCAATATAGAAATAAGTGAAAATTATTATATTTGAATAAAAATAATGAAAAATCACTTTGATTATATAAAAAAATCATGAAACTCATAATCTATTGTCTATTTTTATCACTTAACATTCAAATAATTCGATATAATAATTATTAGAAATATCAAATATTCAATCAGCATTAGTTATAATAAATTTGTGAAGAAGTAAAGATATTTATGGACGTTCTCACAATGTTTTAAATAACAATTGGATAACTCAAGTATTAAAATGGTTATTGGGAAAAAAATATATTAATTTTTTTTAAAACTGTCATGAAAAATTGCAAGGGGTGTAGAAATATTATCATTCATTATGTCCAAATTAATGAAATATTCATGTTTTAAATTACATAAAACGTTTACGAAAAATTTATAAATGTATAAAAGTAATCTATTATCAATGTGATTTCTTAAAAGGATTGGGAGGTTAGATATTGAAATATAATAATGAATCTAATAAAAATATAACTCCAAAAATAATATACATTAAATCAATTAAGTGTGGTATTTACTACAATGAATCCACTGTTCATATAGTTAAATATGAAAATAAACATCAGAAGAATATGAATATAGGGATCATAGGAAATCTATTATACTAAAAATATGAACATGGGACATGAAAATGATGTTGTTAATGGTTCACATATCATCCATTCTTGCACTATGAATGGGGTATCACAATATAGGTTTTAGATGGATTAGTTAAAAGGGGTTCTTGATGAAGTGTACATACAGAGTTTATAATACCAATTGAATTATGATGTATTAATAAAATATATATGTATATATGGAGAGAGACATTATTGGATGATTATTATGGATTAAATCATATAGTATTGACAATAATGGTACAAATTAAGTAACAGTGTATAATTAATCACATATAGATCAATTATAGACCTATCATAGTTTTATGATTGTAAAAGGTGCATGATAGAGAGTGATATAAGGTAATAATTCTCAGATGGATTTAGAAATTCATGACAGAACACTTGGATATTTTCATGGGATATTACATAAACAAATATTATATTTGAATGATTTCAATAATGTTAGCTTGAGCAATGTAACAACCAAATTATCATACACATATTGTTACATGAAATTGAATAACAAAATCCAAAAAACATCCCCAAATATCTAGTGGTTTCATATCATTAGAAAACCTATTTGAACTACCTCTTTATAAAAATATTATAATTAATCTTTATTTAAATATGTATAATAAAATAATAGATACTTTTGAACTTATAATTATATATACGAAACCATGGGAATATGAATAATTAATAGTGTGATATATAAATCATAGTAAAAGAAAAAACAAGGTAAAGTATGATGGAAAATAATTCATATAATACAAGGGGAAGGTAATTATACGATAATTTGGGAAAAATCTACTATGTAACATAAAATTGAGGAGAGAATATATGATATTTTGATACCATTGAATCGTATGTCACTAATATAATACATGAAATTATAATAATTGTTCAAGGCTCAATGCTAGGAATATAAAAAATAATGTTATATGCTACCTTCAATGGAATCATATAAAAGTTCTCAGAGAATGAAAATGTTCCCAACCCATTAGGGGTTATATAATTATTTTTCCATCTATCATGTTAAGAAATGGAATCTTTATATATTTTTAAATATATTGAAATAAATCATAATGAATAAACATAAGTAATTCCCTTGGAAAAAAGGGGTATAGATTCTCATCATAGTTCAATGATATATTTAACATCATAAAGGATCCCATAAAATAAGATATTAAATCATTCACATAGTTCAAAAAATGAAATAATATTTCATTAAATTTATGTTAATGTAAAATTAATATTTAATATGGTGGTGAGGTAACTCTATTGAATAATATCTTAAGTGTGGTCTTGAAAAATTTGTCAATATTATTTAAAGAAGGTTAGAAAATTAGAATTTGATAAAATAAAAATTAAAAATTAATTTTCGACCAAGAAGTAAAAAGTGTAAATTGAAAAAAAAATATTTTTCAAACTTTTTATTAAGGGTTACATGAAACTATACTTGAATTGAAAAAATCCCTTTTATTATGTATACATTACTGGTATAATTTTCAAGGGAAAATAAATAATATAATTTATCTATTTAAATAAAGGGTTCTGTAGTAAATTATTATATTTAATGAATATATATAAAAAATATATAAAAAAGAAATGATAAGATAATAAATGGTAATGCATTGAAATAAAGACAAAATGTGACACAAAAGTTACATGTGTGGTCCAAAAAATACCATTCATCAAGCCCTTGAAATGTTTTTGTGTGTCTCTTTGGAATTATTAAAAATTAAAATAAATTTATTAATATCTTTTAAATGACCATTTTTATGCTAATTTACTTATTTATAGATCCTTTTTATGTAAGTTATTTATAATTTATTTGGCCCTTATCATGAACCACTTTGTGTTTTTTTTCAACTCCACCAATAACACATTGATGTGGTGATCATTGTTCAATGTGTTATTAAAAAATTTATGATATGAATAATTAAATATTTTTCATATATAAATCATTCAAATTCATTAATGTATTTCAGTTAAAATGTTTCATAGATTAGTTCTATATTTCGAACTTTTTTTTATTTATAATGTTCTTTATAGTTAATATTTAACTGATAATTTTTATAATCATTGATGCAATGTTGGATTTATATTTTTAGTATATAAATATTACATTAAAATATATTTTTTAATCATTTATTAAAACCCATATATTAATGGAGGAGACTTAAAATTTTATTGATTTATCAATGAGGTGGTAGAGTGTACAAAATAGAACTAATAAATTTAGTTTAGAAAAAAAATATGGATATATTTTGAAATTAAATATTCCATTAACATAATAATAGTAAAGTATATTTATAATAATTAATTCATTATGACATTATTTATGTAAGAAATCCATATATTGTAGAAAATGAAATGATGTTAAATATTTGGGATGAGAATGATACCTCATCCTTAAAATGTTTACTGTTTGGAATCAATATATTTTCTCATAGTTCTCTCTTATGATAATACCATAACTCAGTGAGTATAGTAAATATTTTTGGGGGATATTTGGGAAGATATATCATAATTTAATTAAACATGATTATGATGTAGGGAGGGGGTGAAAGGTAATGTATGTAGTAGAATGATACATGATTTTTTAATTTAAGATTCATTACCGTAATATTTTTTCAGAACCCAAATAATTTTGAGTATTCATGAGACAATATATAAAAATTAATAAATTTATAGATAATATAATTGATTTGAAAATCATTTCTTATGAAATTAAAATTTTATTTTACATGGAATTTATAATACTATATTCTATTGTATATCACTAAACATATAAAATACAATTTTTTTAGATAAATATAAAAAATACAATCTCATAAAATATGATTTTGATTATTTAAAAATGATTTAATTATTTCAAATAAAAATATCTAAATATTTGAAATAAATTTTCTAAAAGAACATTATAATTTTTTGAAAATTCCAAATTTTATTACATAACTACAATAATAATATATCATTGGAAAATATCTTATGATTTCCTAAAATATTATTATTTTTAATATAGAATTAAATAATATATACTAAAACAATTTTATGAAAATATATTTTATTCCAAATGAGTTCAAATAAATCCTTCATCTTCTTTGGGAAAGGCATTACAGACTCCAGGAGGCATTGTATGATTAATAGTCTTGGCATCAAAGAGGGATCCTTCCCTTCCACATATCTTGGTGTCCCAATGTTTTTTGGTAAACCGAGATCCACCTATTTCACTGATGTGGTTTGCAATGTCAGAAGAACTCTCTCTAATTGGAAGTGAAAAGCTCTCTCTATGGCAGGTAGAATCTGCCTTGTCAAACATGTGATCATCTCCAAACTTGTCTATTCCTTTATGGTTTACTCTTGGCATGCATCTACCATTATGATCCTTAACTCCCTCGTGTGGAATTTTGTTTGGAGTGGTAGTATCCTTGAAAGGAAAATTGCTACTGCCCCTTGGAAAAAATGTTGTTTACCCCTCACTATGGGGGGACATGGCATTAAGAACATTGAATGCTTAAATAATTCCCTTCAAGCTCATTATATCTGGAGACTTATAAATGAAAACTCAGCCTCTCTGGACTTTCTCAGAAAACGAATTCTCTCCAGACTGATTGCTGGTAAACTCTCTTATATGCACTCTTCTATTTTGCCTGGTCTGAAAAAGATTTATCAAAGGATCAAAACTCATTCCCATTGGTTGGTAAATGCCTCTTCCAAAATGAAATTCTGGAGGGATAACTGGACAGGGGAACCTTTGGCCGAGGATATCAATGCTGATTATTTGTATGTTGATCTTGATGCCTCCATTTCTGCCCAAATTGAGATGAGACACAACCTGCCTATGCAAATTCTGGAAATTGTTAACTCCTATGATTTCATAAATGCTGATGACATAATTGTTTGGGAACCATCTGTGAATGGAATGCTTGAATCTAAAAGCTTATACCACCATTCCATACATATTAAAAACTCTACTGTTGTCCAAGCCTTTAGAAGATGGATACAACCCTCTCGGTGTACTCTTCTTGGGAGAATTCAATGGAAAAAACTCCCAATTGACAGCAACCTTTAAAGAGCTGGCATCTCTCATTTCTCAAGATGTGACATGTGCCACCAACATAGAGATGATTTGGACCATCTCTTTCTCTCTTGCAAAACTGCTACTTCAATCTAGATTATCATTTTTGGCCTTTTTGATATATCGTTAATGCGTGTTGACAATGTTGCAGATTTTCTACACTTTATTGTAGCCGAACATCTCTCAATGCAGATCCAAGTCCTCTTCTTTGTTGCCTGTGCAGAAACTTTTCACACTCTATGGCGAGGCAGGAACAACATCAGGCATGGCAAGTCTTCTTTCAATCAAAATTCTGCCATCTCCAGTATTCTCACAATGACCAGAAATTCCAATCAGATTCATTCTAGACAATGTCATAATTCTATCAAAGATTTTGTAGTCCTGAGGAGGATACATTTGTCAGGTAACTTCCCCAAACCTTCAGTCACTTTAGAAATTTTCTGGATCCCTCCCTTTGCAGGTTGGATCTAATGCAATCTTGATGGTGCCTCAAAAGGAAATCCTAGACCAGCTGGTTATGGCATTGTGTTCCGAGATGAAAATATCAACTTTCTTGAAGGCTCCTGTGGCTCTTGTGGTCATGTAACTTCCCTTGAAGTTGAGATGATGGCCCTTATTAATGTAGTGGATATGGATCATTAAAGAAATTGGAATGATCTCTGGTTTGAAAGCGATTCTTCTACTATAGTGAGAGCTGTCCGGAAAAATCAGATCCACCTTGCCTGGAAACTCACCCTGAAATGGATCAAATGCTTTGAAATTCTTGCCTCCATGAACTTTATCATTACTCATGTATATCGTGAAGCCAACTCTGTTGCTGATAGGCTTTCTTCCAAGGGTATCTCTGAATCCTCTAGAGTGCACATGACCACACCTGATGAGGATTTTACTGGTTTGCTTAATAGAGACAAGTGTAAAATTTCCTCCTTTAGACTCTTGTAATTTTCCTTATTTATTTGAATATTTTCTTGCTTTTCTAAAGAAAATATAATGAAACGTATATGTTTTACCATTGTTATAAATACACATTCATTATATAAAATATTTTATTTGTAATATTTTTCATATTTATTTAATTATATATCATTTAATCTAATAATATTACTTGAAAAATATTCTTTTAATTTCTCAATGGTATGATTACTTTTCATAGCCTTTATATTAATAATTCAATGTTAAAAAACTGTCACATTGGAATGATTGTTTGACAATAATATCTTAATGAACACATTTCAGTTTACACCATAAGTATAAACCACCATTGTAATATGTCATCATTAAATACATCAATTATTAATGTTCTTGCACATCCCATGAATATTATTAGTGAATTACAAATGCATCTATTTATTTTTCAATTCTCTATCTATTTTTACTAATGTTATTACGATTCATTGGTTCTAATATTCCTAAAATATTTCTAAATATGATGGAATATAATATTTTAATAATGGTAATATAAAAATTAAAATTAATACAATTTATATTTTAATCCACATTAAATTATAATTAAAATAATCTTTTTCAAACATGAATAGTTTTACTAATAATAGATAGAAATTTTATGTCACTACTTTCTTCCCCTGATAACAAATTTACTAAAATTAATTTAATTTTATGTACAAATGTGAAAATAGTTGATGGTAATTTGTTTCCATTTCATTATCGGGTTCCCTTGTAACTATTTCATTCATAGTGTTCCATCATATTAAATTGAAGGGTTATATTAAATATTTTATTATCAATATCTCTATTCTCTATGACCATAATAGTCTTATCCATATAATGAATATTATTCTATTATTGTACTTTTTTTATATAGGTCATGTGTCAAATATAGTATGTACATTTGGATGAGTGATCCATGGACTATATCATGTAGATGATATAGAATATTAAGGTCTTTTAGTCAATAGGTCACCAGTTTGATGATCATTAATCATAATAATATATGAATATATAGGAAATTTCATTCTCATATTTTGAAACCCCATGAATAAATTCCCAATAAATTTGGGAATGAATAGTTTATCTCAATCAAAAAAATTTAGTTCCCTATTATTATTATCATCATTACACATTTATTTTATCTAGAATACCTCAATGTACTGTTGAATGGTTAGTAATTCCATAATTTTTTGCTCAACCATTTGAATTTACATATCCAATAATTGTATAATTCATTCCAAAATGTTAGTGTCTAT
Organism: Viscum album; assembly: GCA_963277665.1. Taxonomy (NCBI): domain Eukaryota; kingdom Viridiplantae; phylum Streptophyta; class Magnoliopsida; order Santalales; family Viscaceae; genus Viscum; species Viscum album. Next base: position 1,613,043,644 of record OY728137.1, on the reverse strand, counting down.
TTTATAATTTCATTATATAGATAGATTAATAAGGAGCCATTTTAATAATATACTAAATGATATTATTGTATATTAACAAAAATAATAATTTGTTGATTCTATCTGTCATTAATGTCTGTTGAAAAACCTATCAACATATCCCTAAGAATATTTATTACTCATTAGAATTGGTCATCGGAATTGAAATGATAATTCATAATGAATTTATAGTGACCATATCCATTTACACATAACATTAAATGATTTTAGTCATAAGAAAATAAATCATATTACAAGTGATTGATCGTAAAGTATATTGTCATTGAAGTCTAGGTACACCAAACAGAAAACATGTTTCTAAGAAATCTTCTTTATTAACTTACATAATGAGACACTAACATACATTGGTCCCTTAGATATGCATAGGGTACCCAGGGGATCACATGAATGATGGGATGAGCTAAAACCTAGTAAGGGAAAAGGTTAAGAATATGGCTTTTTCCCATGGGTTTTATATCATCACATAAATATATAAAATTGAATATAAAATCACAACATATAAACATGGAATCATACAAACATTAAATCATAGGAATGTGAAAGAGATAAAAAAAATTTATCATGATTCAATGCTCATTTCACATAGTGAAGAAGAAGTAAAGGTTAACCAAAAAGACCATTCCACATGGTAGAACGTGTCAAATATAATTTCCAGGACAGGTGCATATAAATTCTCATGTGACTCATCCTTAAAAACTGCACCAAAGGTCTATATGGGTGGACCCATCTTAATAGTTTCATGAATATGTATTTGATGTCATAAATCATATATAATCAATGATACATAAACATAAGGGTACTCATGGAATCTAATGGGCATCGTAATAAATCCATACAGAATTATCCAGTGGGAATATGTTCCACATGTACATGAATAACAATAATTAGACCATTCAAGTACATTTATAAGGTATAATTGGAGTAAATTGTAAACACCTAAACAGTCCATGTAAATTTTCAAATTAATTTGGGATTTTTATGAGTCTGTGAAAAATGACGGTTCTTGATTCCGCGGCCAGGTTTTCCCGAAAATGATTTTTGATTAATTTTAATGTCCATTCTATTAGTCCGCAGGCAGCATTTTCTATCATTTGAAACTGGTGCACAGATTAAAATTTTGAGGGCACTATTGAATCCGGAAAGCCAGGATTCACCTAGAAATGAATTTACAATGGATGATGTGCGACGGGTGGAAAAGATAATTTTTTAGACTTTTTGATAAAAATAATAATAATATTTAAAAGAAATTTTTTTCTCTTTTCTCTTTTTGGTGTGGCAGACAACGACGCTGCGTCAATGTGACACATCAATGAAACACTTGGGTGACCCATATTTCGCAATGTAATAGTGAATTTAATGGGTCAGGACACTGTTTCATAAATGAAAAAAATGTAATGACATGACATCACACAGTTATGGAAATGCTACAGCGTGGTTCTATAAATAGTTCGATGTGTTAGAAAAATAATGTAAAATGATTATGGGGATTCTCGGGAAATGTTCTGATGCACTCCCCCCAATAAATATTGAAAAATGATGAAGAAACACTTTCAAAGTTCATCACAATGAAGTTTCTTCGATGCTGTAAACTCTCAAGGACGATGATACGACAATAAACATCGTAAAAGGTATAGGGTGTAAGTGCTTTGATGTTCCATCTCTTCCCATTCTTGTAAAATTAAATGAATGTGGACCAACTGAATAATGCATTGATCCTCTAATTGTATTATCTCGTGGATGGTGTTTTGAGGATCATAAACTGGGAGATTATATGTCCATTTGTAATTATTAATTTTTCCTCATGTTTATAATTTTTATGTGGAGGGTGCGGGCCAAATCCAAAAAGTCCCATGACATATTCTAAACTTATCCTTGGTGAATTATTCGTTGTGAAGCAACGAACATGGAGACATGTTGTTTTTTGGGACAAAAAAGGATGGCGACATTCCGTTGGCCCGTGAAAATAACAGCTAACGTGCCATGCCAGTGGTGGTAGGGTGTGGCTAGAGGAGAACCACAGCTACTAGTTGTGGGTGGTTGAAGGTGGTGTGCTAATGTTCGCCATGGTGGCCAGAGGATGCCAACCCAAGCCAGATGCAAGGGATATAAGATATGCACATAGGAACAGCCGGAGATTGTAGTTGGGACAAGCACACTGCCGAAGGAGGGGGAGATGTAGAACCCATGTTGTGCCGCGTCGTGCCGGGTGAATATACCCCACATCCATGGGGCCATCTCTGTGAGGTAGTCCACCTTCAAGCAGAACTGGCTAGAGGCGGGCTGGATGAATTGGCAAAACCAAGTGGAACTAGGACCACTGAAGGTAGTGAACGTTAACCAGTCTGGCCAACACTGATGGGTATGACCTAGTGGGACCAGGCCGACCCTTTATGGGCCTAACCAGGGCAGGGTCAGGCTGACCCCAGGACCTGTTGTGTCGGGCCGACCGGACAAAGTCAGACCGAGCCATGACCTAACCGACCCCCAAATAAAGATACTATTATAACTGATGATTTCGGTGTCTATTCGACACATCGTCTATGGTGTTGGGGACCATTTGGGGAATAATTACATTTGGCCTATTTAAGTGAGCTCAACTATGTTGTGCAGAACTGAGGTGCAAACACCACCATTTCAAGGAAAGTGGTGTAACTAGAAGACCGAATGTCTTATTAATGCACCATTTGTGGAATGAGTACCCTTGTGACAAGGATGTACTTTGGAGATCTTCTATGTCAGTTTTTATAGTATTTTATTTGAAAACTAGGATGGATTAGACATGAATCCAACTAGGCCCATTTTACAGAAGTTTCAATATCTCAGAGACCGGACCTCCAATCGACGCGCCATCTATCACATTGAGCCCCCTATGATGGGGTTTCCCCTTTGGTATTATTTTTGAGGGACTTTATACCAATTGATTAATAATCAATTACATGGGTAGAATAATATTCCAGAGATCTGGCATGCTTCATGCTGGAATCGAGTGGCTGGTAGTGACATCAAGAAGAAGAGAGATCAATACGGGTCAGTATAAAAAACACTAGAGTGGGATGATATAGTTTTACAAATAATCATCCTTGCCTCTGTATTAGTGACCAAGGAGGGTCCGCAGAAGTGTCCAATACGTTTCGGCACCCTCAAACAATATGTGTCAGCACCAGCAACCAATACGGTACAACATCTAGTGACCAATACAAGTCAGCACCCGAAACCAATACGTGTGAGAATCTAGTGACCAATATGGGTTAGCACCAATGGAAAATACGGGTCAACATCTAGTTACCAATATGGGTAATAATATAATGAAATATTTGGTTTAGTAGTTATGTTACTATAGATAGGATGATTTGTCTCTACGACAAGTCATACCAGTACAATAACCATGATGTTTACCAAGAGAGTGACATTTCACTTTTGTGTTGTGTTTCATGATTTAGATCATGATTTTTATATTACATTTGGTGTATTTTTTGTGATTTTATCCTTTTTGGGTTACTCAGAGACCTTTTGGGGTCTTGGGGTCCCCTACTGAGTTTTTATACTAACCCCATATACAGGCTCTGCCCGTACGTGTTCGTCTGCTGAGACTACTGATGTTCCGAGGAAGACACTGGTTGTTCTAGACTTGGTGGAGATTTGTGTGACAAGAGCAGTGAGTATAATCTTCTTCGACATCAAACATATATATACTACCCTCCAGGTATATTTTCAGTGTATATGATTCAACTATTTACATTCCTTCAGTTTTTATGTCTTGTATTCCAGCCCACTATTTTCATTTTAAAGCTGTACTTGTGGCTATACATTACTCTTGTGGTTATACAACACTCTATTGTTTGTACCATAAATTTTTGGGTTGTTTACTTCCATTTCCCTTTTTGAGTGTGTACAGATCTCTAAGGCAATGTCTTCCCTATTTGAGAAATTCCTTCAGGTGCTAGTCACGAACCCCTGGTCTATGGATGGTGGGTTTAGGGTAGTCACGTCCGGGCCCCGTGTGACGGGTCATGTAAAAGTGGCATTATAGAGAATTTGGTTATACCAAATGAACTATGAGTCTACATTTAATTATTAAAGGTTGTATATTGTCTTGTTTTCAGTTTTCATTACATGGATTCTAGTGTTGGTGTTGCGACTGACGAATCAATACTCTGGGACACTGAATTTAGTTTTCCGAGTAGGTACATGAAAACACCGAATGCTAGTGTTTTCAAAATTATTCATGATCATTCATGAGTCAATACATAAGGTATAATTTTTAACTGTGGAACATATGTTTTTTACAAGATGCCTTCATGAAGAAAACAAAACATGATTCCGGTTAGAGATCATGATAGTGGCCCACTGAATGATGAGGCATTGGTACAAGGGCCAATCATAGTGATTGCAGCATTGGGTGGTGTACCTACATCACCACCACCCATTAAGAATATCATGTTACTAACGGATCATGCATGATATATGAGTTCATTTCATGATTTTTAGTGACATAGTCCTCCATGGATTCTTCCGGGAAAAACCCCCATGTTGCAGAGGACTAGATTAAGTTGGTTTCAATGGTAATTCTCTTAATGAGTACACCCACCGAATAGATGGTTATATTGACCACTAGACTTATTCAAGGATACGTATGATTTGGTACATATCAATGCATCATGTTCATTTGGAGATAAACTTCAACTATTTGGACATTGAATGAATTTTTAGGGCAATGTTCAGGCCTACGATACCGTGCAATGTGTGTATTCAGGAGCTGATGCATCTGCACTAGGGAAGCTGGACTATGGCTCAGTACTTGACTAGATTTACTAAATTATACCAATACTCCACTGACATGGTATGTGACCCTTAAATTTGGGATCAAACCACGTAAAAGGGACTTCGAAAAGTGATCAGAGCTGCAATAGTTTCTCTCAGCATCCCGACGCAGGATGGGTGAGAGAGAGCTTTGCTGATGGAGTCATTCCTTGTCGTGTTGGCACATACAGTGAGATCCCCTACCGAATGATAAGTAGTAGATTAATCTACAGCTGGAAGTAGACATGCAACATATATTCCCATCTAGGGTAGACCTTCCAGGGGAGACCTCAGGGAACATGTTTAAGGGTGTAAGTCTCGAGTGGCCATGAGAGCCACCGACTAGGAATGGTATATATTTTTCTAGTGGGGGATAGGTTCAAATATCTTAAGACTATCCTTCTCCCTGCACGAATGATATGCAGATCGTGGAGGGGCCACTGAGGAAGTAACAACGACAGTTTCATGAGCGTCATCCAGGCGGTGGATGAGGTAGGACAGCAGGACACGTAGTGGGCGGTGGTTAGGGTCACTAAGAACTACCACTACCACCCAAAGATAGTCTACAATGAGCTCATAGAGTAGGTGGATTATGACATTATTAGCTACAGTTAGTGGAGGCCCATGATTGTGAAATTTTTGAGATGATACGATGCACAATCTGTATTTTATATACATTAGTAGTAGTGCTCATCGACGCACATACTATCCATTATATCCTTATGGTTGACAATGTTCGGGACTATGAGATTCCAACTGATCTTTTAGATGACCCGTTGTGATTGAATACTCTGACCGGAGGAGATTTAGTGGTCACACATTGGTACCGATAGTTTGATCATACTCTCAGAGGAGTCAGTTTCAGATGGGATCTTCTAGTAGAGGTTTTGAAGACATACGACATCATTCTAGTAATGGACTAGATATCATCAATTCATGCACAAATTAACTTCTTGAGAGGTACAGTATGATGTACGTGCAGATATGGAGGCTAGTTTTTCTTTTTTGGTGAGAAGGAAAACCGAGCAGCATGTGATGGATTTGTACTCCGGAGGGTGTAGTTGATTACATATCAACTAGATTGCAAGACCTTCGACATGGTGAATGAAAAGAGTCCATAGTTCCCAGTAGTGGTGGATGAGTATGAGGACATATTTCTAGAAGATCTCCATGGACTACCGCTTCATAGATAGGTATACTTCCTCATTCACTTGTACCCAAGAACATCTCCTATATCTACATGATAATATATTATTTCCTATATGGGGATCTGGGAGCTGAGGGTATAGTTGGAGGACATATAGTTGAAGGGATTTGTAAGGACCAGTGTTTCTCAATGGTCATCCCCGGTGTTGTTTTCCAAGATGGATGATGGAACTTTGAGGTAGTGTGTGGACTCTAAGGGCTTAAATTGGTAACCATGAAGAAAAAGTATCTTTTGTTCAGGATCAATGAACTCATAGACCTGTTGAATGGACCTTGTTGGTTTTCAATGATAGACACATTTTAGTATATCACCTATTGTGGGTACAAGACGAGGAAATACTGAAGACAACCATCAGATGTCAGTGTGCCCATTAGAAGTTCATGGTGATTCCATTTGGCATGAAAAACACTCCAGAAGTGTTCACGAGGTTCATGAATAGGATCTTTCTACCATACCTCGATCGTTTTGTGGCGGTATTCATCAACAACAACATGTAGTAATCAGTATCCTAGGAAGAGCACAATGTACATTTGAGACTAGTTATGGACACACTATGTGAGCTCCAGTTATATAGAATGAACACGAAGTGTGATTTATTGATATAGAAGGTCCACTTCATGGGACACATCATCTCAATGGCAGGAGTCATATTGGATCTAGTAAATATTGAGGTAGTACTATATTGGTAGCCACCCAGGAATGTTAAAGAGGTGTGAGGCCTCCTTGGATTAGCAAGCTACTATCGGAGGTTTGTACCCAATTTCCCAAGAGTAGAATCACTTAGGACATACATTATAAAGAAATATAAACCCATCATGTGTTCATAGAAATTCCAGTAGATCTTTCAACATATGATTAATAACATGACCAGCGCTATCATCCCAAGGTTGCTGAGGAGGGCACTAACTATGTGGTTTACTGTGATGCATCAGTGAATAGAATCAGTTGCATCCTGATGTGGGGTGATGCAATGATTGGTAATGGATCACAATAGATGAGTCCTCATGGTAAGAATTAGGTGAATCGTGACATGGATCTGGTAGCAGTAGTCTTCACATTGAAGAAGTGGATACACTACTTGTTGGGCAATTGATTTATTATTTACTCAGACCATAAGAGCCTCAGATAAATAATCACACAGAATGATCTGAATCTGAGGCAATGATGTTTTCCTGAGGTCCTATAGAACTATGACTTTGATAAATTCATTAATCCATGAAAGGGGAATTTAGTGGTATATTTACATAGCAGGAGAGTGAGTTTTCAGCTACTGAATGGGGATTCAGTGCAGTTAGCCTCACTTTAGATATCCTATGTTGATAGATATGTGAAAATCTACCTCTAGTGTATGATAGTTTCACCAACACTACTTCAGCAAGTCATGGAGTCAAAATAGGAGACGAAATCTGTGATACTATATATGATCAGATATCCTTAGGCCATTCACATTGTGGATACTCTGATTGGGAAAGCACACTATCGTTTTCAGAGGATGTAAGGTTGTACTACTGGTGCGACCATTGGAGGTGAAGAGAGATTTCCTTATATCCTCCATGATAGTACATACCGGTGTGATGACGAAGTATCATGACCATTGGCGTCAGTACTGGTGGATTGGGATTAAAAAATCGGTAGCAATTTTTGTTTCTAGATACCTCACATTCCAGCAAGTGAAGGCTGATCACCATGAAGCAACAGGGTTCTCCAAACACCTCGATATACCAGAGTGGATGTGGGAAGGTATATCAATATACATTTTGAAGTGGTGACCATGTACATCGAGAGGCCACAAAAACATCTGGTTGATCGTTGACCCACTCAACATGTCTGCCATCTTCCTTGCTCTTCGATAGAAGGGTTCTATATAGAGCTTGGGACATCTCTGCATTCTGGATATCTTGTAAATTCACAGGGTACATTCGATGATAGTATCAATCATTGATTCAATATTCACATCATGGAACTTGAATAGATTGTAGGAAGATTTCAGGACTCATCTTTTCTTGATAAAATCTTTTCACCCGCAGACTGATGGTCAGACTGAGCAGACAATCTATATTTTGGAGGACATTCTTCAGGAATGTTTTATAGATTTTGGTCAAAGTTTGGAGCACCTCCCACCCTTGGGGGATCTCACATACAACAAATACTACAATCATTCCACCATAGGTATGGCCACTTTTGAGGCATTTTACGAATGACCGTGCTGATCACCCTTGTGTTGGATGGATCCAGGAGAGCCCGCACTCATAGGCCTTGAGACGGTATAGGCTACCACTAAAAAGGTACAGGTAATCCATGAGTGGATGATGACTGCATAGAGCTGAAGAAAGTCATATGAAGATAACAGAAAATGACCACTATAGTTCTAAGAGGGAGACCACTTTTTTTAGAGTCTCCCATTGACCAAGGTGGAAAACTCTCACCGAGGTTTATCGAAGCATTCATGATACATCAGGGGATTGGAGAGGTGGATTACTACTTGGAATTTCCACCGCAGTTGGAGAGGGTGCACGATAACTTCCGAATATCCCAAATGAGGAGATACTTGCATGACCAATCTCACATCATCGACCATGGTGTGTTGTATACTATTGACGATGTGACATTTGGGGAGTTACTAGTGGATATAGAGAATCTATATTAGATGATCCTTTGTGGGTATTCAACACCTCTAGTGCAAGTTATGTGGAAGCACTTGAATCTCCAGGAGAGCACATGGGAGCGAGAGGCTAATAGGAATGCCCAGTACCCCTCATAGTTTGTGTATCCATATTTGGATTTTGGGGAATTAAACCCCCATGGTGGGGAGAATTTAATGACTGGAAAATTCCATTTAATTTTATGAATATATTTTGGATTTTTATGATCTTGTAAAAATTGACGGCACGTTATTTCGAGGCCCAGTGTCCCAAAAATAAATTTTTGAAATTTCTTTATGATACCTTCAGTAAATGCATGGGTGACACCTTATATCATTTGAATCAGTTGTAGGATTAAAAATACAAGGACAAAGTTGAATCTGGACAGCATTCATTTACCATGAAATGAGAAAATATGGGCTGACGAGGGCCGAGCAGAAAATTAATTTTTATGACTTTTCGAGAGAAAAAAAATCATTTAAATGAAATAATTTATTATTACTTTCCCCATTTTGTGGTGGATGGAATTTCTATGGAAACATGTCACATTAATTAAATGCATGGATGACCCATATTTGGAAACAAAGTAGTGAATTTAATGTGGCCAAGTAGTAACCTTGTTTCAAAAATGAACCAACATAAAAACGTGACATCATGCCATTATGGAAACATTGTATCATGGTTCTATAAATAGATTGATTTTTTGGGGAAAATAAGGAGGATGGATTTGGGGGATTACTAGGCGAAGTTCTAACGAACAACCCCCCACAGAGAAGAACAAATAATGATAAAGAACACCTTTTTTTGGTCAGAACCATGAACATAATTGTTGCTATAAACCCCAGTGGATGAACGTGGGGGAACAAACATCCTAAAAGATAGGGGGTTTATGTGATTTGATATTCCCTTTATTCCAATTCATAAAAAATATAAAAAATTAGGACCAAAAGGAAAATGATTTGATTTGTGTCTCGTATAATCATGTGGATTGTTGTTGTGGGATCATAAAATCGAGTTTTATTCTTATATTTGTTATTATTAATTTCTCATCATTTCTAAAAATCTAACATGGAGGGGTTGGGATGATACTGAAAAATCCCAAAACCTCTGATAAACATGTCCTTGGTGTGTTCTTCAGGGAAGTGCAATGAATGCGGCGACAAGGATTTTGAGGGCCGCAGAACGTCAGAGACATTTTGGTGGCCGGAGGAGATCCGTGGAAACCGACTGCGGGCAGTGGAAGGTAGTTCACCATCTCTCACTACAGTGTCAAGAAGTGGCAGCCCTAGAATGCCGCGTAAGAGATGGGTGGCGCCCACAAGAGCCAAAAGTGGTAGCAGCTAGGACTAGCGAGCCGTGGAAGGAGGGGGCAGCATTGACACCGCGTTATGCTGCATCGTGCCGGATGAAACGACCCTATGTCTACGGGGCCAGCTGGGTGAATCAGTCTAACTTTAGGCGGACCTAGCCAGATGCGGGAAAACCAAAAGGGCTAGACAAAACCTGCAGCCTAGCGGGCCAGTGTAGTTGGGTCGAGCCCCACCCGGTATGCCAAGCCAATCTTGGCCCAGGCCAGAGAACCAGTTGAGCTGACCTCACCAGGTCGGACCTTGGTGGGGTCAGGCAGCCCCCGAGACCCGTTGTGTCAGCCCAACCAGACCATCTCGAACAGAGCCATTACCCAATCGACCCCAGAATAAAGAAACACTCATATATGATGATTGGATGTTTGTTTTACACACTGTTAGTGGAATTGGAAACCCTTTTGGGAAGTGGTCCCGTTGGAATATTCTGGTGGGCCCAATAGAGCTGGCCCAGATCGAGGTGCGAACACCCTCATTTCACGGAAATGGATGTAAATAATAGAAATGATGTATGATCAACGCATCATTAGTGTCATGTGGGCCCTTTTGACAAGACAGTCCTTTAAAGATACCATATTTGAGTTTTGATGGAGTTTTATGTGTGACTTGGGATGTATAAAACATGAATACAAACCCGTCCTTTTTTCAAATGTGCCCATATCTCACGGACCAGGTGTTCGATCAACACGTTGCAGGTCACGTTGGGACCCCAATGATGGGGTTACCCCTTGGGGATGCTTTTTGTTGGACTTATTACCATTTGATATATGACTGATGGATTGAGGAGTAGACTCTTCTGGAGATTGGGTGTGTTTCGTGGGAGAATTCAGTGGATGGCTCTGATATGAATAAAAAGAGTTACCAAAACGGGTCATCATAAAATATTACAGTGTGTGATGATCTAGATATATGATTAATCATCCCTACACATGTATCAACGACTAATGTGGGTTATAACTAGCAACCAATATGGTTCAACACCATTTACTAATATGGGTCAGCATTAGCGATAAATATTAGTCAGCATCTTGCGACCAATACGGGTCTGCACAAGTGACCAATATGGGTCATTATCTAGCGACCAATACGGGTCAACACCAGCGACCAATACTTGTCCACATATAGTGGAAAATTCAAGTCATCATACAGTGAACTATATGAGTCAATTTTAGACATACTATCGAAAGGTTGTTCTAGATATATGACTAGTCATCCCTATCCTAGTGTACTGGAAGATATAACGTTAAAGTGCGATGCATATTATTCTTTATTATTCATGATTTAGATCATGCTTTTGATATTAACTTTGAGGTATTTCTTGTGATTATTTCTTTTGTGGAATACTTAGAGACATTATGGAGTCTCTGTGTCCCCTACCAATTTGTTATACTCACCCCCTATATGGGCTTTGCCCGCACGTGTGTGTCTGGTGAAGACTACTAATACTCCGAGGAAGACATTAGAGGTTTGGGACGTGGAGAAGCTTTGTGTGACATGATCATTTCAGATCCTATTCTTCGAATTCATACTCAAAGCTACAGCCCTCCAAGTAGAGATCAAGGGTACATGTGATAACTGTTTACGTTCTATCATTTTCTAAGGCTTGTGTTTCGGCCCACTATATTCAGTTTACAGGTATACATGTGGTTGTAATTTACTATTGTGGATGTACTTCACTTTAGTTGTTTTTAAATACATTAGTGGGTTTTTTACATCAATTTCCCTTTTTCATAGAGTACATATCTCTATGGAAAAGCCTTCCTAGTTCGGGAAAAGCCTTGAGGTGATAGTCACCATCCCTTGGCCAACGGAAGGTGGCAATGGGGTAGTCACATCAGGGCCCTATGGGACGATTCGTTATATATATCATAAAATGTGATGCCAATTATGCGATAACATTTAATAGAGTCTTTATGATATTTTTAAATTAAAACAAATTATTGTGGTCTAATGAAGAAATCAAAGGTCATTTATAACAAAAAAAGGAATAATCTTTTATATAAATACAAATAAAATAACCAAGATGTTTTTCAAGATAATAAATATTGGTTTTATATATATCTTAGTTTGATAAAAATATATTTTAATGTGGACATTAAATTCGGAATGAAATTGGGAATTTCCATTTAAATTTTTTTTATTACCACATAGTGTTGATAAAAAAATCATATAAAAACAAGTATATCTATTACAATGAATGAGGGATGGATCATGAAACATTTGTTTGGATAAAAAAAATTCAATCTATAATCTATAAATTAAAATAAACAATAACTTCATTTGGATAAAATGAAATATTTTGAATCTTAAAGGACTGTATGAGGTTCAATAGAACCCCTTACAAAATATCAGCATGGTACATGGAGTGATTATAGTGAGAGAAAATGGTTTATATTGTTTTATAAATCTTAACATAAGTAAGGGGATGTGAAAAATGATACCCCATAAATAATAACTACGCATAAAAGGCTATAACACATAGGATATGCTTGAATAAATGTCAGAAATCGTGGATCCCATACCTTATGTATAATGTTGTTCTTTGCTTGATCATAATGACCCGAATAATCAAATAAGTTATTTTAATTACCAATTAATGATCCTCCACTAAATTTTATATATTTAGTATATCATTATTAATTTCATCCATGTCCTTTTTTATTAGTTAAGAGATTAAATTTCGTTGTTTGTGAGTGTTTTCTTCCTTGGTTTTAAAGATCAGTACAATTATATTAATGTTCGGATAAACATGTCTGATGATAAGAGTAGTCAAGAATTTTTTATATATGAAATTACAGATCATAAAAAATATAAATTGGTTATAAAATTTATTTGGTTATTTTAATTGATGTTTAATCGTTATATAAAACATTGTTGATAACCCCTTGGATTAATTTGGCGATTTTGCTCTTATTTAATTTTTCTTCTATTATTATTTTATATCTTGTGGGAAAAATTATTATAGTACACCAAATTATATAAAATAAATATATAATAGTATGCATCCAACAAATAAAATTGTTTCATGGTAAAAATTTAGGATGATAATATAAATTTATAAATCGTCATTCTTGAATATGATAAATTAACACATCTCAGTCGATGTTTTTATTTCATTTGTATAAAAGGAAGGGAAACGATATATGATAATGACATATAACATTATAATAACAAAATTATAGAAAATTTATTGTACTGGATTTATGATAATAGGTTAATGAGTAGAGGATATTAATCTAAAGAGAAAAAAGGAAAATGAAAAGGAAATGAATGAAAGGAAAAGGGGTATTTATTTCTTGATTTAATCTTCCCCTAAGAGCATCTTCAGTAAAGAAGATTTGGTCTTTTTAGGAATCCAAGGGATTATGGACGTGGGGACTGATCATGGGGAGATATTTGAGAGGGATTTAGGGATGTAACTAGTCTTGAGAGGAGTGAAGAGAAGAGGGGTGTGTGGGAGGATTTCATTGTGGTTCTGATTGTGGTTTTCTTAATATTTTTATCATTAGTTTATTATTGTTCCATACAAAATTTTTTTTAAAGATTATTATGAAAATAAATAGTAATATGTTCGTGTGAGTTAAAATACAAATGTGCTTACATCATCAATGGCCTAATAAATTGTGTGTTTAGAACATAATGTATATATACAAAATATTACCCTATTTTTCTATCCATAAAAATTCAGTTATATTTTAAAAACCCCAAAAAATTAAACATAACAATTTATTGACATTTAGATTCCAAAATATGAACTACTTTTATCAGATAAAATTTTAAATATGATTGTTTGATTTTTTTAATTAAATTATTAATTTACATGGAAAATACAGATTTTAAAACTATAACTGATTTTAGAATTCTTACAAAAATTAAAAAATGTATTATTAAATTATCTTAAAACCCAATGACCGAAAATTATAAAATTATGAAAAAATATTATGAAAATATATTTTAATTAAAATTAAATAAATAATTATAATTATTTATTTATAAATAAAAAAATATGAATACTTTTACTACTCTCATATTATTACATAGAGGAGGCATAAATTTAATTTATAAATACAAGGGTGAGGGTACATTATTTTTAATGATTTAGTATTAATAAGGTTTATATTACAATTTATAAGGGTAAGTTACTATTCATATAAGTAATTTTCTATTCACAGATAAAATATGTTTCTTCCTTAAGACAAAAAACATCATACATCTCATAATAGTGTATGCTATATTTTCAAAATTCAAATCTCAGAATTGACTATATTGTGTATAAAGTCACAATTTTCATAGATATTCTTTGTATTGTGATTTTATGTGATTATATGACATATTTATAAGAATGGGATTTCTATTTATAAAACATTGGGTTTTTACATTATTCCCCTTTTTGAAATTTCACACTCAAAATTTCATTTTTCATTCTATGGAATAATGAGGGGCATGTACTTTTCCTTCATTTCCACCTCTAGTTACCATGCCTCGTCATTATACATATTGTTCTTCCATTGTACTTTGAAAAGGTGAGTAGTCTTTATGAATAGTAAATTATCACTATGGTTCACAATCAATATAGGATACTCTTCATAAAAATGATAATTCCAAAATAGTATAACCTCTTAAAATGGTAATTTTGAACGATCAGGTACGTAAATTTTTAATAGGGATAAATGGAAGACATCATATACTTTAGACATGGCGGGTGGAAGTTCTAGTTAATAGGGCACAACCTCAACACGATAATTAATATTATTATAGATGATGTACATGGGACATAACTTTCTATTTTTTTCAATCCTCATAACCTATTCCATGTGGATACAAGTAGAAATACCACATTCCGTCTTTGAACATGAGGTCTCGTAGACAATTGAATGCATAACTAGTTTTTCATCATTGGGATTTCTTGTTGTGATGCTGAATCGTTTTCAGCTTCTCCTCCATTTATTCGATTGTTTATGTCCTATTAGCTTACGCTCAATGAATTTATCACAACATGTAGGTGTTCTGTAAAATTTCTCATAAAGGGAATCATATGATTCCATCTAGATGCCTGAGTAGAAAATGTTTATTTGGGATAATTAAACAAGAGTAAGATGTTTTTCTCGTCCTCCATTGAGGTCCATAGAACATGATATCAACATACCATCAATTTTTTAAATAGATTTCTCAGATTGGCCATCATTTTGATGTTGATAGGTTGTACTGTGGTTCGGTTCAGTGCTTATTGCATGTTGGAGACTTTTCTAGAATATTAAGGTGAATATCATATCATGTTCAAATATAATAGATAGTGGTTCTCCATGAATTCTTTATAAAGAACCATATAGAATTATTTACTTTTTATGTACTTGGATGCCCAGTGACAAAGTCCAGGGTGATGTTTTCCAACTTCCATGTTGTTATGGGAAATGGTTGAATCATCCCCTTAGACAACTATCTTTTAACAATCACTTGTTGACATACTCAAAACTTTTATGCATACATAGTAATCTCCGTCTTCATATTATATAACTTGATGGTATCTCAGAGATCGCGATACATCTTCGTGCTCCATGGGATAATAGAGATGGTTAAGCTATATTAATAATACATAAGGTTTTTATTTATCTATTGGCCAGATGGTAAACATTATGGTGACCCAAATCATACATCGCCTTTTCTCATAAATCATGAACTCAGTGGATTTCCCAAATAGAATAGCTTCCACCAATTTCTGAATTTAAACATCTTTTCTTTGAGCATAAATTATTTTCCTGATGAATAATGGGTGAGAAGTCATTTGAGAAATGATCAACGATGTTACTACCTTAATGATATCCATGTACATCCTCTGTAAATATATGAATATTGGATCTTTTTTATTTCACATAATTGAAAAAAAGAAGGATCCTTTCTACATAGATCATCATCCACCTATTTTTCTTTTCTGGGAGGGTATTTGATAGAGTAGTCATAATCTTTGATGAGATTTATCCGTCATCATCGGTGAATATTAAGCTCTTTTTCTGTGAATATATATTTGAGACTCTTGTTATTACTATATATTTCACACTTCTCTCCATAGAGATAATGACACATGATTTAAATGCAATAATCAAAACCATGAAATCCAGATCATGTGTATGATTATTTTTCTCTGGGAATTTCAAATAAATTGAGGCATAGGATATCAATATATCATTTTTCATTATCACACAACATATTACCTTCATTGAAGAGTCATTGTACATAATAAAAATCCATCCTCTCATTGGGAGTGTCATTACATTCCCAATTAGAAGCCTCCCTTTCAACTCCTTAATGCAGTCTTCACATTCATGAGTCCTAAAACAATTCACCCCATTCTATGTTAGCTTGTTCACTGGGTTTTACAATCATGATATGTTCTTCAAAAATTATCAGTAATATTGGGATAGTCCAAGAATGTTTCGGATCTCCATTCTAGATGTTGTTAGGGGCTACTCTTCTATTTCTTTTTTAATGGAAGGGTCCACAGATATCTATTAGTAGGTGATAGCATTCCCTAAGAGTGATCCTTCCTCCATCTAGAACACACATTTAATATAAATTGAATATAATTTATCCCATTTCAATGTCTTCAACAGATAATTCAAATTCATATCATGTTCCTACATTCTCTTGGAGAATATCATAATATCATAAATGTAGACAACAATAAATTTATCAAGGTAATATCTAAAGACAATGTTTATTAAATCCATGAAAATTTCATAGGAATTAGTTAGTTTTAATGTTGTCACTATGATATCACGTTTTCCCTAACTTTTTTTAAAGGCAATCATGGTAATTTATTCCTTCATCACCTTTAATTGGTGATATCCTAACCATATGTCCACATTAGAGGAATAAATTCCCCCATATAGATGATTGAAAAGACATAAATATATGGTAGATGATACATTTTATTTTTCATAATTTTATTGTGTTCATGATAATCAATTGTAGAGGAAAATCGATACATCCTTATTCATGATAAAGATGACTAGCTCACTCTATGGTGAAGCACGTTGGTGTAAAAATCCCTTCTCAAGAATCTCTGGTAACTGCTTCATCTGCTCTTCATGAACTATAGTGGACATTGTATAATGTTTCTTTGAAATATGTAGGGATCCAAGAATAAGTTCAATTCAAACACAAAATCCAAATTAGTAATAAGATAATGAAACTATTTATTGAATACATTTGTTTATTCCCTCAAAAATAAAATATCTTGATTCATGATTTTCTCTTTTGACCCAATCATTTGAGGTAGACATTATTTCCAATAAATAATTAATATCCACACATGGGATAATTATTCTAAAATAGATTAACCAACATCATTAAAATTTTATGGAATTGGTTATTATTCGGGATGTGAAGGTTATCTCCATTTCCTGAATTATTATGTATAGTTTGTATAAAAATAATCATTCCATGCCCAAGATCCTATTGAACTCCACTAAAGGAAGTATGAATATATTTACTGGTATGTTCACTTCATAGAAATTTATTGATTGGGTGTTATAAACCATGGATTAAATAATTTCGTCAATCTACATTCTCATATAAAACTTATCCTCAATATTTTTAGTTGGTGTTTGAATAGTTATACATAAATTCAATGATATGAAAGAATACATTGAACTAAAATCAAATTGAAAATTTACTATTAATAATTGACTAACTAGCATTTCTATCACCACATCATTATTAGACTCCACCTTAGTAGTAGTGATAGCATTTTAAATTCTTTAATGACTATAAGGTTTTATTTTTTCCTCTAAAATCCCATATCCTAAGAAAATGTTTTCATAACCCCCCAAGTTCCATAATGTAGTATCCTTGTACAAATGGTAAAAAAAATTCGGACTATACTTTATTCTTAGATATTAGTTGGATTCATCATATAATGTTAGTATTTTTTAGACATATGACCAAACATTCGACATTTTAATCCTTTCTGGGATTCATTTAGACAATTCCAAGGATAAATCATCCTAAATTTTTACATGTGGGATTTCCTTACATATTTTTTTCATTGAATTTATTTATATAACCACACACAATATATTCCATTTTTCTATTTATTTGGGCCCATGATACAACAAATCATTGATTATTTCCATTTCAAAATTAAGGGAAAATGAGTAATATTCTCATAGTTGTTGATGTCTCAAATCACCAACTTTATTCATAGACACAGCTTTAGTCCAAAAGAATCAATCCACCTTACATTTTTTTTCATGGAAAATACATATGAATTCCTTGAAATCCTTGTAATTTGTGCTTTATACACCTCAATTGACTCATCATCAATCCATATGAGTCTTATGATATCTTTTTTCATCTTGATTCATAGTGTTCTGGGAAAATATTTGTTGAAAAAATTATATTATGTTCATAAGAATCCATGGAGTAAATTTCCTCCTAGTGAATCATATTATTGATTAGTGTCCACCCCTAGTTATCTTCACCACGAAACATATAGAGCTCTGACACAACATTCACTTCCTCTGATAAATATTGGACCAAGAATATCATTTCAATGCAGTTAATCCATTATTATTTGAGGGGGTCAGAATATCCACTAAATATGGGAGGAATTTTTTAGATGAAGGATTCTACAGAAAAATTACCTTTCTCTATGGGAGGATAGAGTTCTATGTGATTCATGTTATTATTAATAACTTTATCCTACTGATCAAGTAAATTCACGAGTTCTTAAGTACATGATCCCATCATATTTCACATATCATTAGGGAAATTATCACATTTCTTTAAACCATTGATTGTTTTAACATGTTATTTTATTTCCCTGCATGATCTATGAAATAGAAAATACATTTAGAGATCCTAAATACATAAATATTTAGAATAAAAATTATATTCTCTACATAAATGGATAAGCTTTGAATGGGGATGTATATCCTAACTTGTGGTTTTAAAAGATTAAATATTGTATATTAATGATCTCCTTATAAACATATATTTTTCTAAAATTTATTTATTGCCATAATAATGGTTTTTTCTATACTCGTTAATTAACCAATGAATATCCCCAGGGAGTGTCAATAAAAGAGTGAAGCAGGGCCAGTTTTTGTGCAGTAGTTCTCATTCGATTATAGCTCAAAGAGGTGTTTTTAGGATTTACACATTGATATATATTATAGATCCACCTCTACATGTTTCTATCTATATAAGGATTTATTTCCTTTTAAAATCACGCATTCTATACATACAAACATTTAGGGGTGTCTTCATATACTTAGTATCATTTTTTAGGTTCTTACTAATCTGCTCTATTACTAATATAATAAAATTACTAGACCATCCTATGATACCATCTATGTTGACCCTGTCATTTAATAGATAACATAAACTGATTTTATTCATAATAAAACATCGTATTAAAAGACAAGGGTTATAATGTATAATGTCTAGGATGAATATGTGCATAAAATTAAAACATGGTACTGCGATACACATCATTATTTAATCTCCATAAAGAGCTCCTTAATTCATTTTCACCCATGCAACTTCATAGGGTACCATGGGGTTCAATTGATTTAATTAATGAGCTAAAATCCCAAAAAGGGATGAATATAAGAATGAGGCTATAGAACATGGGTTAGATGTCATGACATAATGTTATAACATGGAATATAGAATCATAAAAAATTAGCATGGTTTCAAAAAAAAGATTAATCATATGAATGATTAAGTAAGATGAAACATGAAATTAGCATGATTTAATGCTAATTTCACATATAGGAGCACATGTCAATGTTAACCACAAATACTGTTACACATGGTAGCACGAGTCAAGGATAAGCACCATGTTCGTTGCACATAAATTATCATGAGACTCAAATTTATCCAACGCATAGAATCTCTATATGGTCACACACATCATAACATGTTCCTGAATATGTTTTAAAGATAAATAATCATAGATAATGAATAATATAGAAACATAATTGTACCCATAGGATTAAAATGTGTATCGTAATGAATCCATAAATCATAATTTAATTATTATATCATCGAAGTGTCCATGAAAAAGAAAGAATTATATCATGAATGGAAATTAATAATGTATAATAGGAATATATATTACTAATTTATTCCAATATAGGTGATAACATTTAAAAGAGTTTTTAATAAATAGTAAAAATAAAATATTCTACTTTGGTCTATTTAAAATATCAAACATCATTTGAAATTGATAATGAAATAATAATTTATATAAAACTAGAGATGAACCGAAGAGGTTCTCATGATTATGTTATTTTTTTATAAATGTAATGGTTTCATAAGAACATATAATATAATTTTCTTGATATACGGTTATAATATGGGAATTTTCCATAAAACAGGTTTTCTAATCGAAAAGTATTGAGGAGGGAAAAATTTAAAAACTTTTATATACCTAATAGAAAATGAATGGTGGATATTGAAACATGAGTATGGTGCATATAAATATAATATAAATATTTTCAATAAAAATAAAATCCATCTACATTTCGATAAAAATAATTTTAGAGAAACCTAGAGGAATGTATGAGGTTCCGGTAGAATCCCTTACGAAAAATTGGCTTTGTACATGGGTACATGTGACAGTGTAAAGATACAAAAGGTGGTTCATAGTCTATAATACATCATGAGAAAATTATGTGGGAGGTGAGAAATCATACCCCATAATTATGAAAAACACCTAAATGGATACAAAATGGAGGATATTCATCAACAAATGTGTGAAGGAGAGGACCCATTACCTTAATTCTAATGGTGTTCTTTGATTGATCTTAATGACCTGAAAAATCAAATTAGGGTCATTAATGAATAAATATGTTACCTATTCTACATGTTATGTATTTTTTATATCCTTATTATGTTCATCCATGTCCTTTTTTGTGAGTTACAAGGTTCAATTTCATAGTTCGAGAGTGTTTGCTTCCTTGGTTTTAAGGATCAGTTCACTAGTATTCATGGTTAGAAAATCATGTATGATGAGAATGGTTGTCACGAATTAATGTTATAAAATATTAGTGACATATAGATGATTAAAATGTTTTAAAATTCATTTTCTTATTAGAATTTATGGTGAATCATTATAAAAAATATTAGTGATAACTCCATTGATTAATTTTGTGTTTGTTCTCAAAATTTAATTTTGATGAATTATTATTTTGCATCATGTCTAAAAAAGTATTGTAAAACATGAAATAATAAAAATCATATTTAATATTATACTGATACATTTAAAATGGTTTCATTCCCATATTATAATATGTTATTAGACATTTATAACCAGTTGTCATTGAATGTGTTAAATTAACACATCATGGTTAGTGTTTTTGATTATTTCATATAAAAGAAGGAGAAAAGAGAGATGATAATGAATTATACCATTATCATAACAAACATCCAATACATTTATGGTACTATATTTTTTATACCATTTGTTTTAGGAATGGTGGGAAACAATAGAGAAAAAAACATGAAAGAAAAATGAATGAAAAGAAATGATGAATTTTCCTCTGGATTTAATGTTCCTTGGGAGCCTGTTTGGGTGAGAGGATTAATTCTATTGAGGAGACAAAGGGCTTCTGAACATGGGTGAGGAACTTGGTGAGATATTTGAGAATAATTTAGGGATTAAAAAAATCCACACATGTGAAAAGTGAAGAGGGGAGTGAGGGTGGTTTTTATAGTTGAGGGGAGGAGGGTTTTGTTAATATTTTAATCATTAGTTTTTTAATTTTTCAAAGGAATGAAATTGTAATGATTATTGTCACCACAAACGGTAATATGTGCATGTTAGATTAATCCCAAGGTGCGTACATAATCCACGACTCAATAAATAGTTCATTTAAAAGATAAATTATATATATACAGTAAATTCCCATATTTTACTATTCCTCAAAAAATCAAGTAGTTTAGAAAAATTTAAATAAATCACCATAATGATTTTTCAATGTATAAAATCCAAAAACAAATAATGTTTTTTAAAAAATAATTTTCTAATTATTATTAATTTAAATTTTAATTATAATCATATTTTATTAGAAAAATTCTGATTTTAAAACAATAACTGATTTTATAATGCATCAAAAATTTAAATAAAGTCATATAAAATTATCTTAAAATCAAAAGGCAAAACAAATTTCATCTGTGAACACATTTTTTTGAACACAAATTTTATTTCAAATTAATTAAATAATTATAATTATTTATTTATATATTACAAAAATACCAGTACTGTTTTTATGGTCATATTATAACTTATAAATTCATAAATTTAGTGATACATTCAAGGGTGATGTTACAATTATTTGGGAAGATTTACTGTTCTCAAGTGTCAATGTACTATTCATAAAGGAAAGATAATATTCATAAGGGTAGATTATTATTCACTAAAAATTAATTTTGTTACATCAGGCTCCATGCATCATACTAATTAAAACATTGAAAATCATATTTTAGAAATTCAATTCATTGATTTGACAATATTATATTTAATTATCACATAGTACACATTAGTTAATTGTGTTGTGATTTCATTTTTGGACTTTAAAAAAATTGTAACCGTCTCCCATTTTCATGAATGTTTTTGTAATATTTTCATCATACCCATGGAATTTTATTATTATTCCAACACGTACTGACATACCGAGAACTTTGATGTATATTTATAAATCTTCATCAGTATATTATCACATCATTAGTTCTCTCAAATATAAATATACATCATTATCCTTCTTGGGTGGAAAAATAATGTCATGTTATACGAATTAATCATTTATACATATTTATCATAGGTTATGATAGTACATATTGTCATGTTTTTTATTTGATAGATTTGTTTCCCTGAATTCCGAACTCTTTGACTTACTATTGTCGTATTATCCTTATTATTTTTCCCACATTATCCAATTTGTCTTTATTAATAATTTCCAAAATGTATAGTTGGGAATAATTCGAGAGAGAATGGATTTTATTTGATTCATAATTCTCCACATGTGCATAGATATCATTTATATTAATATTGGACCCCTCTCACTCCACATCATGGGTATTGTTGATTATAATTTTTGATATATAGAAAATTTTACAATATTCACCTCACTAAGATGGTAATAGATTCTGGAATCATTGTCTATTTTTATCTCTTTCTATCATCATTGTCACATGTTGAGCTATATAATTTTCAATATATATGTGAGTATCATTGGAACCGTTAATATGTTTAAAACATTATATATTTTTTTTGACAATTCATTACATGGAACATCAATTTTCAAACATTTTTTGTTGCAATTTTATAATTTTCTTTAATCAATGAAAATATTTTTGGAATCTATGTTGGAAAAACAATATTCCTCATGATTTAGTACGGTTCTTGTGTGTGTAGTGATAACCCTATTATAAAACAAGATTTATGTCATTATGAATTCATTATTAAAAAAGTACCGATTCCTTTTCATTTAAATTGGATTATAATTATGAAAATCATGATATGTTTCTCAAAAATAGCCAATAGTACCCACCTAATTCCAAGAAACAATGGATATTTATATTATAATTGGATATTTCCCATTCATGAACAACATTTTTCATTGAAGTATCTAAAAATATATCACTATTGATGTTAATATTCCCCAAAAAGTTTAATTAATCTATTTAATGTTTTCAATTACTATGATTTTCATATCACATAACCATTCTAAAATTATCAAAACAATATCAAAATAATTATCATATTATTCTTTACTAATAATATAAATGAGAATATTATCAATAAATACTACAAAAAATTTCCTTATGTTATACCTAATGTATATAATCCTCATTTTATTGAAAATTTTAGGATATTTAGTGTGTCAAGTAGGAATTTATAAGAGTATATAGTGTCCAATCATTGTTTCAAAGGAAAAACTTTGTAATATCATTATATGTCACCTATAATTGGTTATATCTCAACCAAAGGCCAACTATAGAGAATAACTAGTACTATAAAGAACAATACAACATGTTTTCAATATATGGAAGACGATAGTTATTTATTATCATGATTTTTTTTCCATGATAATCAATGAATAGGAAAAATAAAAAAAATTCCTTCTTCAAAAAGGGTACCATCTCCACATAATCTGAAGCACATGATCATATGAAATCCATATAAATTTTCACATGTAGTTTCATTGACAGTTATTCTTATCTCGTGGTGTAAATCTTACATGGATTATTTATTATTGATTGAGACGTGAGTATACATTTTATTGAGAACTCGTCCAATTGATCTAACATAATATCGAGAAACTCATAAGGGAAAACATTAATATATTCTCCCATAGAGGGAATATCATCTTGGTTTATCCTCTCTATTTTCATAATCATTTGTGTGATATTTGATTTGATGTAAGAAAAAATGTATATATTAATGATAATAATATTCAAAAAGATATTCCCCTTCCTCCTTACACATAATACATAATCATTGGTTGATTTAATATATGAAATGATAGTTCCCACTTTAAAATGTTGATGTTGTCTCTATATAAGGGAAACCAAAAAACTCTTATTGTTGAATACAATTCCACTATATGAGTTATGGAATGGTTTTCTTGGACATTTATTTTGAAAATATGAATATGTAGGAGTTATAAAATTTATACGCAA
The DNA here is from genome assembly GCA_963277665.1 of Viscum album. Taxonomy (NCBI): domain Eukaryota; kingdom Viridiplantae; phylum Streptophyta; class Magnoliopsida; order Santalales; family Viscaceae; genus Viscum; species Viscum album. Next base: position 1,613,018,904 of record OY728137.1, on the reverse strand, counting down.
TGATTACCTCATTAGATGATTTCTTATATAATATGACTACAATTATTTAATGTAGTGTTTTAATGTTTCTAATATTCAATTGTGATATAATGGAATTTAAAGATCTATAATAAAAAAGAAAATTATTTATTTTTTATTTAGTATCTAGTGTAATTGTTTTAAAATTTTAATATGATAAACATTAACATTAGTGAGCTAATAAGCTCTTAATTTCAATTTATTCTAGTAATTTTGATAATTTTTATCATCCATGATAACCATGACTTTTAGAATTAGTGTTCATTATGTTTTTGTACAATGTAGTTTAATAATTGACCATAATGAAATGGTTTATCATAATCATTATTTAATACATAATTTTAGTGGGATTCTTCATCTCCCTTCTATATTTAATTGTTGATGTCCCTCTTTACCATACACAAATTATCTATGCGTTAAATTTCAATAATTTTTCAGACATATAATCTCGAAAAATTTACATATTGTAGTTTTATTTTCATGATATATTTTTATACACTCTTAAGAGTTCATCATACAATCTACTTATTATAGAAACCCATTTATAAAATATGTTGTCATTACAATTTTTTGGAAAATACATAAAACATTGCAAAAATTTATGCTTAATGATGATATTATTCAAGTTCATTTGGAATCCTAATGACATAAAAACATTTAAATAAAATAGTTACATTATCTATTAATAGGTTTTCATGACTATAACCCTTCTTAGAAACATATTACACAATAAATTTCCTCATAACCTAGGGAATGGAAATATATAATGGGTGAACATAGATTCATAGTAAGAGTACAAAAAGGATATATCTGTGTATAAAACATGATAATAAGTATATTAGAATGTGATCATATCATTAGAACAAAATAAAATTCATTAAAAATATAATAATAATGAATCATTTCATAATGATTGGTTTTTAATAAGACATGAATCATATAGGAAGCAATAGCGTAAGTGATGAAATTTTAACATAATAATAATACATGGAATTGTGGCGAACTGATAATAATATAAAATGATTTAAATATTAGTCATGGTGTCATCTATAGGGCCATATTAGAAGTATTAGATCACTCCCCAAACCATATTGATAGTAATGGTTCACTAACAATACCATCATAGTAGTCATTTTCACTCCCACAACCATCTTAGTATTCAGCATTCACTCTCATACCCATTTTTGTGGATGTTGTCCTTTTCTGATCTAAGTTCACTCCATTTTCCAACCTTGTCTATCTCATGAAATATAAAATTTCGACAATTATTTTATGAGATATATAGTACCCACACATATTATATTTAAATCATCCATAAATATTACACATGGTCATAAAAAATGATATCATAATCCCTAAATTGATATGATTGGCATAAAATAATAATATCATAACCTAAGGAAAATAGGAAAGTTTCATAATAACATAATCAATTAATAACTAATGAATTTAAGAGGGTTTTAAATTCATATAACCAATTAAATTTAAAAAAATTTAGAAACATATAACCTGTAAAAATGATATGTATTTCATGAAAAACCATTCCATTAAATCCTTGAAAATTCAATTAAAGGATATGAAGAGAACATTTTAATTATTTCATAAATAATAATCAGTTAATCCAACCTATGTAAACATAGGTAGAAAATACATTTTAAAAATCCCTTATAATCATTTCAAGAGTAAAATATCCATTCTTATTAAAAATTATTTTTAAAACACAAAAACACGTGAAAATATTTTTTTTCAAAAAACATGTTAAGGATGTTTGATGACATGATGAAAACAATTTTCACTGAAAATATATACGAATGTTTATTAAATAATCATTGAAAAAAATATAATATTTTTGAGATAAATTTACATTAAAATAATATGTAACAATTATTTAAAATTTTTTTGAAGATATTCTGTTTTAACAGAAATTTATATCTTAACAAAACTACAGATGAAATCTGATTTACAAATAAACATTATATTAACTATATTAAGTACCAAAGAGTGTATATATTTTAAAACTATATATATATATATATCATTAAATGTTATAGTAAAAGAAATATTGTTAGATTTATTGAGTAAAGGGTCTTAATAATTCTTCAATGGATGCATAGTCACCAACAATCCAGATTAACAATGTGGGGGTTTCAATTGATTATTACAACTTGAAGACATTGAATTATAGTACCCATAAAAGGAAATAAAATTATACAAAGATTAAATAATCATGAATTACATAGATGAATGATATATAATTTCAAATGTCAGTATTTACATTTTTTAATCCATTATGAGTGTATAATAAAACATGTGTATGAAAGATGTATAATTGAAGAAAAAACTATCTTAATTATTTGGTATATTTTTCATGGAAAACCCTAATGAAATTTACATAATCAAATGTATATTTAAATAAATTTAAATTTATGTATAATAATCATAAAATAACCTCAGGTGTATAACATACACCACACAATGGAACAAATGGTGAATAAACCATAAGTCTCATGAAAATAAAAGTGAGACAAGAAATCCTATAACATATGTCCTGTCTATTATTATAATAATTAAAAAATACATTATAAGAAGTATAGATTTTAATATATCTATGAAAAAACTAATATAAGAAATAAAAAATATGATATAATTATTAATTTATAATTCATATTCATTAATAACTGCATGTTAATGTTACATTTCTGGTGACATCCTCCTAGTTTTTGATTCATGTTTTGACTTGTTTTTCAATTTAATCATCCTTTTTTATTTTCATATTGAATTAATTTATATAAATTACATTTTTGTATATAAATATATACACTATAATTAATGATGAATTATTATTTAATATTTAACATATAATTTAACAAAAAAAAATTCCTTAATTTGTTTCATGTAGAATGTGAATGAATCACATCTCTTTTAGGAAGTGGTTGTTGTGACGTCCACACACAAAGTTATAATATATAGAAAAAATATATATGAAGAATTCATGAGATATATAATATTTAAATAAGCATAAAAATTTAATAAATATCCTATATATCATATAAACATAAAATTTAAATCATATTTCCAAACCATGAGAGGTGGTAAATTAAAAAATGAACAACATTGTTTCGGGAGGTGGTAGTTTTTCGAAGATAATAATTGTATACATGAAACATATTAGATGACATTTTGTGTTAGTGTAGTACTAGAAAATGTTACAAAAACATGTCAGTATATTGAGGATACATAGTTTATTATATAATAATTGAATACTAATTGTTAATGTGAAGGGGAATGGAAATGAAACAAAGGAGCTTGTTGAATAATGTAACCTCTTCTTTGATAAACTTTATATAGTTTTCATCCTATGGATTTATTTGATTCATTTATTCCAAAAGGATGGATTCATAAATGAGTTTAGGAATATTTGGAGGAGATTTATTAATATTTTTTTCAATAAAAATTTCTTCAATGGTGTTAATATGTGGCTGTTGTGCATGTCATCATTATAGATGACGATTGGAAATTTGGTAAATTTTTTGAAGGAGAATTAAATCCTAGTTTTCCCCCACAAAAATTGGCTCTAATAATTGTGTAAAACTGATAAAATGGAGGATATGTTCTACAAATGAACCAAAAATTGTGTTTTCAATCTTTTCTAGGTCACCATGGGACTTATGTTTATGGTTCAGTCCAATGTTAATACATTGTTTATCATAATAGATATAATTAAATTTAATCATCTTAAGTTATATGTTTTTAAATTTTAATTATATATTATTGGGATGTATAAATTATCCAACATCCAAATATGTAATAAAATGATACAAATTACAACAGAATATGTTACAATAGTTACTTTAATTTTATTCTCATATATGTGTCACGAAATCTAGTTTTTAGAAAAAACATTTAATATTTTGAAGTGATTTTATATGCAATTTCACTATGAGATTGTATATAATAAAATAATGTGTACTATTTTTTATATTTTATCTATTAATAATGCAATAAAAAGTATAATATAATATAACTATATAATGAAAAGATACGAAAAGTCATATTCGAATTAAAATCCCGTAGTTGTCACTATTCATCCAGACATAAAGTCTTTTTGAAAAATCTCTATAATATACCCTAAGTAAGTTTTCGACATTGTGAATAAAAAAATAAAATTAATTGTATAAAATTAGATATCTAATGGTTTAATAGAAGAAATTTATTATTGTTCATAGAAAGACATATATATTATTTAATTTGGGAAAAGGGTATTTTCAAACGTATAATTACATTACAAAAAGCAATATCTTATTATCTATATGATTCTATTATAAAAAATAATTATAAATAATAGCTAAAAAATATTTAAAACTTTTAATATTAATATGATAATGAAAGATATAAATATCACATTTAAATAATTATAATAATATGATTTTGTTTCATATAAAATCAAATTTTCTTGTAACACCATCTAATTTGGTGTTTCACGTATAGAAAGATTATATAGATGTATTATATAATGAAATTATAATGTGGAATATCATGGAACACTTTAAATAAAATAAAATAAATTTATTCTAAAAAAAGATCATAAAAACATGGTGTGTTGACCTTATACTATTCAGTGTCATAAATTAAAAAATATTTTAATATATTGTGATATATCTCACTAATGTGGTGGTCACAATTTATTTCAGGTTCTATTATTATTCTCTAGGTGTATCATAAAATATTTTTGAGGTGTTCCAAAAAATAATTGATTTATTATTCATCCTTTTTATTGATTTTTAATAAATCCCTCTCTTTGTTTTGTTGGATAATTTTTTGAAATTATTGAATGAAACATGTTATCTTCAATCCTTCACAGTTTAGTAAATTGATTTAACACTTGGTACGTTTATTCTCGATATGTGTGCAACACTATAGAATTCCACTTTTATGATATATATAAAAATAATGTATTTTTCTTTATTAGTGATCTTGTTGAATGGTATTATCTACTCAATAAAGGTATAAATTAATTTTCAAATAGGGAAATATATATAAAACGTTATATGTCATTATCTTTTTATAGACACTACAAAATATTTATATTTAATAAGTTAGGGGAGTCTCAAAATAATTACAAATATTATGCCTAATATGATTTAGATGATCATGTATTTTTATGATGTTTTCAATAGTATCACTAATTATGATCAAAAGAACTATTTGGAAAGAATTACATTAACCATTACATTAGTTGTTTAAATGGTTATTATGATTTATATAACATTAGTAGAAATAATTTTATATTATGGATGGAGATATATGAATTTACTATAATATAAAAGGAAAAAAATAAAACAGATTACTCATTAATTAAATAAATATCTTCAATTATTATTTTATAGGTTTTAATCTATGTTATCCATTTTTTATCATTTAGAAGAGTATATTACTATAAAATACGTTCAAATTATTCATAATGTTTAATATATTACATGTGAATCCAGCTAACAATATTTCTTAAGAGTTTCAATCTTGTTGTTCAGTTATGGAAACTAGTAGTGCACCATGTAATGATCATGTTAATATCTAATTATCCATTTTAGATATTATTTTTTATATGTAGATATCAATATTATAGAATGAATAATAATTTTTTATCTATATAGTTAATTTTTTGATAAGAGTAATCATACACATTAATTATATTTTACTATCTTTTTTCCTATACATGCGCCAACCCCATGAGTTTCCACTAATGGTATCTTGAACGAGTATCAAAAAACAAATAAACATTTCTATAATAAAACTATAGAATCATAAGATCTTTATACATATTATTAGATTATTTAAATATAAAAATAGTCAAAATAGATATTATATATAGATCTACATTTTGGGGCAAAATAGATAAGAAATACAACAACATTAATTTAGGATAAATCAACTTTATTTTAGTCTAAATAATGTGACCATAATACAATTTTCAATTCTAAGATTTTATATTATACACTATAGATATGCAGAGATAATTTTTTGACCTTTAAATCCATGTAATGGAATAACATGATAAAAGTATGATGTCATGTATTATAATTGTAACAAGAGGAATATCATAATATAATTTATTTTGAGAATAACATAAAATAAAATAGAACAATAAAACCAGAAGATTATATCATATGGAATTGTATTAATTGTGAGAATAATTTATATGAAACAATTTACTATAAATATAATGTGTTATATAATTCCTGTAATAATATTCATATTTAAAACATGTACATTAGTTTTTTTTCACATAATGAAATCAATCCTAAGAAATAATCATAAATTAAACCCATGAAAAGTAAATGGGTTAGATAGAGTAGTGACAAATCAAATAATATCATAACCATTCCTAATATATTTGGTAATATATCATTCTTCGACATTACTTAATGAATATTGTAATAAAATGAATTTAAATAATTTTAAGAATCTATAAATTGAAATAATAAATTACTTTTTTAAAAAAAATATTGTTTGGTGTATTTAAAAAATGACTAAATTGTCTTAACACATTGTAATATAACATTATTTCTATATAAAATTAAATTATTACTAATATTTATCCATAAAATAATGAATTTTTCTAGAAATAATAAAATGATATAAAAATTATATGAAGTAGTACATGAAATGATATAAGAATTGTACTATTCTTCATTTATGTATATCACATAATAGAATAAATTGAGAATGGAATATGAATAAAATGTATTATTCCAAAAAATTAATGTAACTATATGATAGGTATATATGTAAATATAATATGTAATGAATATAGAAGAAATAAATCATTCCAAGATAATGGAAATGGAATATAAATAAAGAGAACACACAAAAAATATAAAAAGGGTGGTTCAAAAAATACCTATCATCAGGTCCACCAATCATTAAGTGATTTTTTTTAGCCATCTCAATATTAAAATCAAATTTATTATTTTAATAATTTAAAAACATTATTGAATAAATTAATATCACGAAAATATATTTTTTATCTGTGTTATTAATTTAAATAATTTTTTTTAAATGATCCTCCTAGTGTTGTTTGCTTGACCTCTGCAAAAAATATTTTCCCTTTTGATCAACCGTCAAGGTTTATTTTAATTTTTTCAAAAAATTCTAGAATTATACTATTATAATGTGAATATCATTAATCTATCATAAGAGAATAATTGTTCAAAAAAAAGTCAAAATGCATCCAAAATTCTAAATTTGTTCTAGTTGAATCATTAATCAATGTTATAATTACATATGTCATTTTACTTAATATATTTGAGGTAGTTACAAAAAAATTTATAAAATGAATAATATATTGTAAATGATATATTCATTAATTTTTTTTATTATTGAACCATATTTGAATGGGAGTGATGGAAAATAATATATATTATTAAGCATCTAGAGGAATGACCATAATATAAACAACACATTTATTTTATGATTAAATATAGAATGTTATATATTATATATTCACATTTACATAATGACACAATTGGGTATTTATTATCTAGAATTCATTAAGATAATATGGATAGATAAAATCAATAGTGTTTAGTTAATGATGAAAATTGAGTGAGTTGGATTGAAAAAGTTAAATTTTTTATAGGATGTCCACTCTTAGAATACACCGTAAGGATTGTTCTTTTTTTGTAAGACTAGAAATCATTATTCTTATGAATTATGGTTGGGATGATATTCTACAAGATATTAAGAATGATGAGGAACAGATAGTGTGGAAGAAAATGGGTGATGATGTTTTGTTTTTATAAGTGTTTATTAGAGATATTTTAATATAATATTATTTATGTTATTATTTTGAACAAAAGATTATATTTTTTTATTATTCTTTTGACTATAATCATTAATAAGTGCATATGAGGATGAGCTAATGGATTATTACATCAGCCCTTATAAAATAAAGAATATATTTATTAGATAATTTTATATTCCATATTTTATCATATCTTAATATTTTCCTTATTATCATATGGTATTTAAAAATTCCCAAACAAATAATCCAAACATATTTACAATGTTTGTTTTAATTTAAATTCAAATTTTTAAAAATAATTATACATAAGAAAATTTTAATTTCTCATAAAAAATTGTTAGTGAATCTTAAAATATCAAGTAAAATTATAATGTTTTTGACATTTTAAAAAATTAAATGTCACCATAAGAAATTATATTATATTTTTAACTGAAATTAAAACATTTTTAAGAAATAATTTTATTAAAAATATGATAATTCAAAAATCTATTTACCATTAAAGTAAATTTTATTGAAAATATAATATATATGATTAAACAAATATATTTTTTTATTTATTTCAATAAATAACTTTATTGGAAATTTTTTTCACGTATATTTTAGTATATGATGACATAAACTCATAGTATTATTACCCTATTATTATTTTACTATTCCATTAGATATATTAGTAATCCTAGTGGACATATTATAATCAAAATAGTCCTAAATTTATCTCTTTTGAATGGTATGGTTATGATTATGTAATGATATTATCCAAATTTCCATAATGTCATTTACAAAATATATATATTAAACCATTATCATTATTCATAATTCAAAAAATCACATAAAAATTATTATATACATCATGGGTAATCACAATTTTATTCCTCTGATTTCACAATTTTCTACATTATTTCCTGAAATAATGATATTTACAGGAGTAATTAATCATATTCTTTAATATCATTTGAACAGTATAGTGTTATCTCTATTTATTATTATGAGATGTTCTGGAAAATATTATTTCATGATGTATAACATTATGTTGTAATGTAATAGTCTTTCAATGTAATTATATTATATAACATAATAGTATTTTCACTGTAAATCCCGAGATCATTTATGAATAATAGATTGAAATATCATGTCGTTATAGTTTCTTGTAAGGAATTTTGGAAAGGAATATTTATATATGATCTATCTACTATGAGTATTATTGAATATTTATGATTCATTCTAAATCTGTGTTTTTTCAATATGTGTTAAATTAATAAGTCCATTTCTACATATGTGTCAATTTTCTACAATGTATGATTCATTCTAGATTCTGTATGTGCGATCTAGAAGTGTGTATTTCATACACCAAGCTCCATATAATTTTGTTTATTCACTAAATATTATTAATTTGATCTATGTTGGATGGTTTTATGGGTACATCTATTTTCTTATAGGATTATGTATCAATCATATGTAATATTGAGGTTTCAAATTAATATTCACACTAGAGATTAAAAATATATCATTAGATAACAAAAATGATATATATTAAGAGATTTTATTTTATAATTATTTTATAATTACACTATTAATAAATTATTTAAAAATAAAAATAAATTTAATGAAATAAATGTTTCATGATGATGGATAAAGAGAAATATTGATGGATATCTTACTCTCAAAAGGAATATAAATAATATGATAAAATAAAAAATATTATGAAATAGATGTGATTGTTGAAAGAAGTTAAAATGACAGACTTGTATATTTTATTTTTTTCATTCATGAATTGTATTAATATATGAATGAATTTGGAACAATAGATTTAGTATATCCAATTATTCCATTAAACGATCATTATTTTAATTGAGATTGGTGATAGGGAGGATACATCATCCTGAATGAGGTTAATTGATAAATAAACCATTTAGATGAATGTAATATGGGTATTTATTCCCAAAATGGAAAGCTATTTGGTTGGAATTTATGATAATAGAAATTACTTCTTCATAGTGTATGAACTTGATGGATATTCCAATAAAATGAGAAATATATTTTGAAATTATAACAAAACATAAGTATATTTCAACAATAGAAATTGAATTTGTTATCACATGTATATTTTTTTTCTTCCGTAAGAGAAATACAATATAAATGAAAATGATGGAGACTATATAATTCCCACAGATCACATATTTAAAATTATACAGTAACATATACATTTCATCATATCATAGACACATCAATATATATAAGAGTATAGATTTTGAAATATATTTTTGAAATCTCTAAATCAGTTTTCTATAAATGATTATTATGAATAGAACCAATAATTAATGGCATGTACTATACGATGTAGTAGTTTTTATTAGTTTATAAATTAAGTATGAAATATAATTCTAACCACTTTGATGAAAATTATTGGTATTAATTAATTTTTAAAGGGTGAATAAAAAGATTCTAGGGTATAAGTTTTTTGGATTTCACGTGGATGAAGTAGTTATGGTTACACATAATACAACTAACCAAAATTGAGGACCTATTTATCAAATAAAATTAATAAAAATAAAATAGATATATATTTATATATCATTGAGTTTCCTATAACTAATTTGTGTGATAAAGGTAATGGTATATACATTTGGTAATGGAATGATTAATCCATAAACAATACTATTGACGTTAGCCACAATGAATTGTGAAAAAATCCATAGTGCATCAATTTAAATTTAATGATAATTTTTGTTAAATTCTTCATCAATACACATTCAATTTAATTCCTCAAGGTGTTGAATAATGTACTAGAACTATGTAAAATTCATATTTTCATTATATTCATTATGTTTTGTTATTTTGTTACTTCTTTTTGACGTTGATATTAAGGAAATAGATTAAGTATAACGACAAACATAATGGATGAAATATCCAATGAGATGAAACATATATTTTCTAATGAATTTTAAATTGTTCATATACTAATTCACCACCACTCATCATGGTGTCTGGGGGATCTAACATGTTGTGTTAGGGATTCTGGTTCTAACTCGGTGTTGTACTAAATAAAATGTTTTTGAATGAATGAATTAATTAATGAAAAAATAAGGTTTTAATTTTTCAATCACTAAAAAATTAGACGGTGAAAGAATTAAAATTAGACATTCTTTGAGGATCATTTTGTGGTATAAAAAGTATTTGTGTAAGGGTTTTTTCAAATTAATTCATTATAGACTTACTTTTGAAACATATCACAGAAATTTGAGGTTTTAAAATTTTTTCTAGAAGGAATAAAATAGAGATAAAAAATATAATAAATATTAGAATATTACCTGAAGCATCTTTTAAAAATAAATGTGTATAACATATAGATACCATTATTACAAATATTATACCCCACCAAATATTAAATATTTTAAATAAATATTTATGTTAAAATGTACAAAGGAATATGATTATCATCCCCAAGAATATAATCTTTCTATCTATGGAAATAAATATTAAATATAATATTATTTTAAAATACATCCATCTTCTAGACAAAAAATCTACATCATGCAGATAAAATTATTTCATCAAGATGAAAATGTTATGTGAATTTATTGATGTAGTTGAAAAATATTCATTTCTACAAAATTGGTTGTAGTCATGTAATTTTCCAGATAATATCCCAGCATAAAAAGAGTATATAAAAATATTTTAGTAGTTAGTAGGGGTAAATCTATAGGGTAGGAAATCCATAAAAGAAGTGTAATTTGATTCCAAGGGTAAGTGAAAAACTAAAAAATTGAAAAAACAATAATGTGATGAATGAAATGGAGGTTTTGATGACGATGAATCCAAATATGGAGAACAAAAATAGAATTGATATAATTGGATATCATGGGAAAATTGATGGAAGTCCACTAATGAATCTAGGAATCTCGATTGGCATGATGATTTATTTTTTTGTTAACTAAATATTATTATTAAAACATTTGGAAATATTCCTTCATGTAATATTTTGGATCATTTAAAATGAAGTTGCCTATTTTTTCATGTACCCATTTTCTAGATGAATCAATTATCTGGTTGAAAATTATGTAGTCCAAAAATTCCCTAAATGAAAGATGTAGCTAAATATTCATTTCATGATCTGTACACTTCTTATAATCACCTCTAGAAGAAAAGTTAAATGATCATTGTATAAGGGAACCATAATTCATTTATTTTAATTAAATGTCATGTCAAACATGTTAATTTTTAATGTATAAATCCTAAACTCACAAGAAACATGAATAAAATATAAAAACCTTCCACTAGAATAATCTCATTCGCTAGTATCAAACTATCCATCCAATGTGAAAAAGATATAGATATATTGAAAAATTTATCGAAATGTACTGGAAGAGTATTAGAATGATAATGATGGGAAACCATACGGAGGACTTAAATTCATCTTTTATAATTGTTTCTATTTGACCTATGTTGATACATTATCTCATGAAAGATGATTATGTTCTCCTAAAAAAGTATCATACCAACCTTACAAACAATATTTCATAAAAACATTTATAATTAGATAAAATCAAGATATTTTCATACATGATCCCTTCCAAACATTATTCTTGAAATGATAGTTCCTTCCACTAATTATTTATTGTAACACTAACTATATTCCTCTTCTCCAACCATTAAGTTTTAAATTGGGATCCACCACATGAATGATTGGATGGACCGAGATCCCTATAGTTATAATGAAAACCCTCGAAAAAATGATTTATATATCAACATTAATATTGTATCCATTTTCTCAATATATCTATCTAAAACCACCTAGATAATTGAATCATTTAGGTAGTTTTCACACATATCAAAAATAACACCATGTATCTAAAAGAAAAAAAATTATAAAATTTACATCTGTAGGATATTTTCCAACATAGAGAGTTTTATCCTTCATTTTTTTGAAAAGATATTTGTTTTTGAAATATTCTATGGAACCTGTTTATTCATAGAACATCCTACCACAAAATTAGAACCATTGACTATGAGCGACATAGTTGTATTGAGCATGGTAAATCTTTTAGTAGGGTTTCATATATTAGTGTTAGATATTTTATCCTACATTAATTTTTATATAAAAAACATCTACATGCCATTGAAATGGATTTTATTATCACTATAAGAGAGTGATCTTGGCTTAGTGAAGTACATCAACTAAATTTATTCAAATGATACTATTTATATATATTGATGTTCCAAAATAGATCTATAGTGTTTCTCAAAACAAAGATTAATTTAAATACATTCAAAGTGTATGATTGTAATTGACTTTTTAATTATAGTTTTGACCATTTTATATTGAATAATCTTGTATTAATAGATGAAGAAAATGATTCAACCACTTCACCAACCATATGTGTCTCATTTTTAAAATTATGAAAAGAATCAACAGATCTAATTTTATATCTTTGTTTGAATTAGTAAAATTCCTTATCATGCTCATCATGGTGTTATTTTTTTGTTTTAGGATGATCATTTTAGGAAAATTAGGGGGAAAACTATATATAAAGACCATTATTATAGACCATATGAATCATTTATCTTTTCATAGGAATGTTCCTATTACACAATTTTTTATTTTCTTTTTGTGGTCAAATAATCCACCGCACCCCTCTTTTAATGTTTATATTTATTTATATTTTGGTTTTATATATTGTTTATCTATTCAATGGAAAGTATATTTCATTTTTTTTATTTACAATAGATGAAGATTTGAGTTCACCTGTAGTTAATAATTTTGGTATATAATTCATTCACATTGATTGTGTGGTCGATCATAACATTTTCCCCATAAGGAAGATGTACTTTTTATCCCGTTTCATGCACTGTAGATTGGTTTTTCTGTATGGTATCTCTAATAGATTTAATGTCTTGGAAAAGGAAATATTTTTAGTTTTTCATTGATCACTTTTTATGCACAATGAATTTCTAACACTTTTCTATAAATTCCCGATGGATGCTACATGTTCATATATTTTATACCAAAGTACCACTAAAATATATATATTAATTATGTATTAAATAATACATGATCATAAATTTTAAAAAACTACTCCAGAAAAATATATTATTTGATTACATCATATAATCAATATAAAAATGAGACAATGCTGATCTGGATTTAGAGACTCACTTTTTAAAAAATTTATTTAAATATATTAAAAAATTATATTCATGAATATAAATTTATAAAGGTGTGATAAAAATTTCCCACATAAAATTAATTCACAATAAATCAATTTCACACATGGACAACCAAAAAATAAAATAAATTAATTTTTAACATCTAAAATAATGATGATTTACCTTTTTGGGTTCATCTAAAAAATTTTGAATCAAGGAAAAAACATAAAAATTATCCATTAAAAGAAATTTTTTTAATTATATTTAACTTCATGAAACTATCCTATTTCAAAAAAATTGATACTATATAATAAAGGGTACAAATGTAATTTCACACCAATTCTCATTAGCTTGATAGTACAATGAGTCATTACTAGGAATTAATCGATATCCCCAAGATGCCAAAGGTTGTAAATAAATGATGAAGGGTTTCAATGCATGTGGGGGGCAATTTACACTTTGAGAAATAGACCAACCAAAACAACACTAACAACCACTATATGATGCATGTTAATCCAAAAACCAACTCATGCATTACCAAAAGAGAACCATAGTGTTCTCTTCAAATAAAAACCAACACAAAATTTGAGTACCAAGTGGAAGACTAAACAAAATACGCAAAACAAGCGGAGACACACTCCACAGCTCCACACCGAGCTCCATGCACAAAGAACCACCACATTTCCTAAGCATCACCACGAACCACAATCAATAAGATGCTTTTCTTTTACCTGTGTCCCGGAAGATGACATCTACAAAAGCACCAAATTACCAAAGTAGGGTTTCGTATAAAACTAATTAGGTTTTCCCCAATCACTTCCCTTATCATGCCACTATGATAGAAGAGTTAGCCAAAATTTATATAAAACATTTTATATAATACTATTTTTCGAAATAGTTTATAACAAGATATAAACAATCATCCACAACCAATCATGTCTAAAAACATCCATGTCCATTTGAAACCAATTTCCATCAAGTAATTTTTTTCCAGAAAAATAACCAAACTAGATTTAAACAATTTCACAGTATCCCTTTTTAGAAACACAACCATTTCAAAAACCCCTAAAATCAACCATGCATGCATCTTTATGACGGTTCCATACTCGTGATTGGTTTCTCATCGATCTACCAAGTCGTCACAAGGTAATTGTTTCCCATGTGCCATTACACCATTGGCACCGAGTAAAGGTCAGATTTCAACCAAGCCTCGTAATTAAAAGTCTTATGTTACATTAAACGTTAGGCACTGAGCACAAGGTCATATTCCACCCAATCCCTATATATTCAACATGAACATACACTACACATTCACAACAATCATTCCAAAACCATCCATTCAATAAAAATCTTTCTATTTAAAACCATTTCCATCAAAAACAAGTGTTTTAAAAAAATTTCTTTAAAGCATCAAACCTTTTACTTTTCTAGAAAATCCATAATTTAAAATCGAAATTTTAAATTCAAAATGCCAAATCACTTTACACAACATTTCACTATGATTTCACAATTCCATCAAAACCATAAATAATCACTAAAGAATATTTATTCCATTATTTTCACAATCAATTTCATTCAAATAACCCAATTTTAAACTAATCCAATCAATTATAACAAGAGGAGTCAAGAGTGAAGCCACCTAATTCAACAGATTAGGTTAAACCAACCAACAGACGAAGAACAACAACAAAACTGAGTCATCTACTCCCTGAAACCACCTTTGATTCCTTCCCCATGTACCAACAAAAAAAACCTAACATAAAATTCCTCCACTACCTTAGATCTACCCACCTTTAGTGTAGATCTAAGGATCCATAAATAGGGAATAAGGATATCTAAGAAAAATAAATGAAACGAGAATTCCCTCGATCAACCGGCCTCTAAACGCCAAGGCAACCCTCCAGATCACTTCCAGAACCCATGGTAAGTGTTCTCCCACCTTAACCAGAGATAAATCCCGACGTAGGGCCATATAAGAGCTAAAAAGAGTGGGTTTAATGATAAAACATATTAGATCCTGAAAAATATGATCTATGATGACCCTGCGCACGGTTAGTCTGCACGGCTAGAAAAACCATACGCTATACATTTAGTAGTCACTACTTGGAAGGGGTGCCCCACACGGCCTCCTCGCATGGTTTTCCAAAAACGTGCATACACCAGGTAGTCTCCTCTCTCCAGGTGACCAACACCTTCATGGCTTCTACACAGTTTGCGAAAACTGTGCGAAGCCCTTGCATCATCACTTTTTCCCCTTTAACACCGTAAATGTCTCCAAAAATATCCAACCATAACTCATATGCTATACGTACATAAAATCATAAAATAATGGTCACATACAAGAAATAGGGGGTAATACACTATCCCCACCATTGGCCTTTCCGTCCCCGGAGTTTAGAAAACCATTTCCTTCCTGGAAGAGTTCTAGCGACTCCTCTTTCATTTATTTCTTGGATTCCCAAGTCTCTTCCTGAATCTAACCATGTTTCCACAAAACCCGCACTAGACCGATAATTTTTCCATGCAAGGAATTATCTTGTCTATCAAAAATACTCACTAGAATATGTATCAACAATGCATTCGTCTCTAGGTCAACATGATCCCATCTGATCACTTGCTCAAGATCAAGCTGATACATTTTGATCTGAGATACATGGAACACATTATGCCCCAAACTAAATCTTTGTGGTAATCCCAACTGATATACCCCCTCTCTATCCCATTACACTATCTTAAAAGGGACAATGTATCTAGTAGATAACTTACAAAACATCATAAAATGATGATGTCCAATCATTGGAGAGATTATCAAGAAGACATTATCACACACAATGAATGACAATGGACTTCGACGGTGATCTGCATAAGATTTCTGACAACTCTGAGCCATCTCCATCCTCTATCTAATCAAATAGATCTTAATTTTTTTCTCTTGGGAAAGGCATGTCATGACTAGTGATGTTTCAACCTCTTCGACCCATCATATTGGAGAAAGACAAGGACGCTAATAAATGCTTCAAATAGAGCCATGCGTATTGAAGCTTGATAAATATTATTGTATGAGAACTCTACTAAGGATATATAATCCTCCCATGAGCCACCAAAATACATTACACAAGCCTACAACATATCTTAAAAATTTGGTATCGTCCGCTAAGATTTTCCCTCCGTATGGGGATGATACATCTTTCTCATAGTCAACTGAGTCGCAAGGGCTTGTTGTAATGATTTACAAAAACAAGATGTAAACCTCAGGTCTCTATCTGAGACTATAGACACCGGTATAGAATGCCTAATTAAAACATATCAGATATATATTTTTGAAAGATCTTCCACCTTATGGGTTTCACGAATAACGATGAAATAGGACTACATGGTTAGACGATCCACTATCACCTAAATGGCATCGTGTTTCGGCACCGTTTTTGGAATACCTATAACAAAATACATTGATATCTGATCCCATTTCGACTATAGGATAGGTAAAAATTGTAACATACCAGCTAGTCTTTGATGCTCTGCTTTAACCTGCTGACACGTTAAGCACCGTGAGACAAACCCCATCACCTTCATTTTCATGTCGCTCCACCAAAATTGCACCGTCAACGCCTAATAAATATTCTGTGTACCCGGATGTACAGTCCATCTTGAATGGTGGTATGCATGATGGAGTTGATCTTGAAATCCCATAGGTACAACCATCTGATCTCTAAAACACAAAATTGAACTCCCATCAAGTTTCTAGCCATCAATGGTCTCCCCGCCATTGAGTTTTGAACTTACAACCAGGCATTCTACATCAGACGTTTGTGCTTCATTGATCATCATTACTAAATCTGGAACAATTTTCACTAAACGGAAAACATCCTCATTAACTCGGTATTCACATTCCATATGCATGTCAGTTATGACCGACATCAACTACCATTCAACTGAAGCTTCTTTTGATAACTGAGCATATGAATTTCTTCTCAATGAACCCACCACAGAATTTCCTTTTCCCATTGTGTGAATCATGTCAAAGTTGAACATCTAAAGATACTCCGTCCATCTCCTTTGCCTCAGATTAAAATCTTTCTCTGAGAAAACATGTTTCAAGAATTTGTGATCCATAAACATATTAAATTTCTCACCAAAGAGATAATTTATCCATGTTTTCATAGCATGGACGACTGTAGCCAACTCCAAATCATGTGTTGGGTAATTCTTCTCATGAAACCTCGACTTCCTTAAACCATAAGGAACCACATTGTCTCCTTTTATGAGAACACAACACAATACTAGTCCCAAATCATCACAATCCACCACATACCCCTGTCATAAATCTGGTAATATCAAGATAGATGATTATTTAAGGTGAACTTTCAGTTCCTGAAAGGATTTCTAACATTCTTCTATCCATTGGAATAGAGAATTATTCTTTTTCAGAGTATTCATTGGTGAAGATAGTTGTGAGAAATCATGCACAATGCCATTGTAGTAACCATCTAAACCAAGAAAACCTCATATCTCAAACACATTTTTCGGTGGTTTCCATGAGATAATTGCTTCTATCTTTTCAGGATCAAGAAAAATGCCATTCTCAGAAATGAAATGGCCAAGGAAACATAATTATCGTATCCAACAATCACACATTGATAATTTGGCATAAAACCTATGATATCTCATGATTTGTAACACTATTTCTAGGTGCAACTCATGCTCAATTCTTATAATTGAATACACCAAGATATTTCCCACAAACACCACAATAAAAGAATCGAGATATTGCTGAAATATCTGATTCATCAAAGCCATGAAGATAGCAGGTGAATTCATTAAATCAAAAGGCATGACTACATATTTGTAGTGGATATATCTGCTTCTAAAAGCTGTCTTTGGAATATCCTCCTTCAGAACTCATAGTTGGTGAAATCCTGATCATAAGTCAATCTTGGAGAACCACTGGGCTCCCCTTAATTGATCAAACATATCATTAATGTGTGGAAGTAGATATCTATTCTTTATCGTAACTTATAAATTCTTAAGATAATCAAAACCCAACCGAAGAGTTCCATATGACTTCTTCACAAAAAAAACTTGTGCTGCCCACATAGATGTACATGTCTGAATGAAAACACTTCATTACAAATCCTCTAACTTCACGTTCAATTCCTGTAACTCTATTTGTTCCATCCTATAAGACGAAAGGGAAATAGGAGTGGTCCCTGGAATGAGATCAATCGTAAACTCTAGTTCCCTTAGTGGTGGTAACCTTGAGAATTTTTGGGAATGATATCTGGATATTGATACAAAATAGCTAGAAAACTATTCTCCTCAATCTTTTCCATTGATTCCAAATTCAATGCTGCCAGTTGATAGGATATCATTCCTACCATTGGTTCTAACTAGCTCTTTGCACCATTCTTTACCTTCTTCTCCCCTCTGAAGATATTGTTGGTTCGATCCTCATTCGTTAAACTAACTGTTCTCCTATAATAGTCGATGTGAGCCTTAAACAATGTCAACAAATCCATACACAATGTTACATCATAGACCTCCATGTAAAACATAGAGAAGTACCATTTTAACTCAGATCCATCAATAGTTATAGCACAAGCTCTACACAGAAAGGCTTGGCATTCTCTTTCACCAGGAGGAATTTTCATTTTCAAAATAGAAGGCATAATTTCCAGTTTTAAACATAGCATGTCAACTGCAGGATAAGTAATGAAGGAATGTGAGGCACCAGTATCAATGCACACTTGCAAAGGATATAATTCAAAATAATTGTACCTCTCACCATAGGTGGTCTATCTAGATCATCGACCATCATCTTCTCAGCTCTATACAATTGCTTCATGAATGCACTGTTCTCCTTGTTTCCTTGCGGTGATTTCCCTGGTTTAGGAGTCATGGTATTTTGAGAATCACCATGGATAGCTCTGTTATGCTGATGAGACTGATTTTGTTTTCCTATCCCTGTCGAATTATAAGAAGCTTGCGATACTTGAGAATTGTCATGAACACCCGACCGTGGTTCACTGTGACAATATCACTGTAGAGTCCCCATCTTTTTGCAATTGTGATATGCTCTCGGTTGCATCATGCAGACTCACTTTATGTGGTTAGTTGAACAACATTGAAAACAACCTACATTGCTCTGGGGTCATGGAGGAAGGTTTACTGATCTAGCTATCTGGTTCTGATTTGCACTGGCACCATGGAAATAGGTTTCCCTTTTCTTCTTGTTCCCAGTGGTTGAGTTCCCACCATTTCCCATAGGTATCATCATACCTACACCAATCAATACATAGATATCACATTCAGAAACAATCACTTTGTTCATAATCTCTGTAAAATCAATAATACAGAGCACCGCAATCTTCAATCAAATATGTTGTCGCATCCCTGATTCAAAGATGTGTGCCTTTGGCAACACTCTTGTAGCTACTGTTTGTGAAAAGTGCACTGAATTCATGAATTTAGCAACATATTATGTTACAAAGAGACTCTCTTCCTTCAGGATGAGAATGTCTGTTGTTTTCTGGATCATGAAAATGCGAGGATAGAATAGTTTGTTAAAAAATTCTTCAAAATACTCCCATGTAATGCATTCATCCAATTTATCATGCACCACTAAATCCCACAATTGAAGTGTAAAATCATCAAGCATAAACATTTCCAACATGACCTTGAGCTCTAATGGTGTGCTGATGAAATCAATAGTACAATTCCTCCTACTTAGCCACATTTCTACCTTTTCAGGTTCTACATCACCCCAAATTATCGGTGGATTCTTCTTAATAAACTAGATGGTATGATCCACTTTCCTTGGTTCATTCCTCCGGTTCCCCGAATCCACATCTTAAAAATCTTGGACAATACTCTGAACCAGATCTTTGTTCACACGCGTTTCTTGTGCAAACACAGTCTCAGTAGCTTCATCGGGTTGGTTCCGACTATGCCTACCAGCTTCCATTTTCTAATCCAACAATAAACTCCATCAATCTCACTCTCTATATACTGATTTCTTAGTATTTCAAATTCTGTCACATCATTTATTACAAAAATTTTTCAAAATAGCCTTTTTCCCATGGTCAAACATTATTGAAAACATTCAGCATGCTTTTTGAAAATCAACCCATTTTCAAAATACAACAATTAACCTAATTTCAAAATCTTTTATATGAAGACAATTTATATATTTTTTTTATAAAAAACATTCACATGATGCACAAAATCCTTACTCCTTGTTCGAAATGAGAAATGCAATCCTAGCGGGGAGTAATTCCTCTATAATGCATGGAATGCTCGTCTAATTGGCTAAACCAATGACAATGAGATTTCCAACATTCAAGATTTTTATTTAAAACAATTATGTACCCAACACCCTAGTAATATGAATTTTAGCATAAACGGGTTAGTTGCGTCCTTTTATGCTATACATTTCACGATCTGACAATCCTATTCCTATCTATGATTTTGACCTATGGAATAGAAAAGAATGAATTTCAACTCCCTGATTAAGAACATCAATGACCACTTATTAGGTGACGACCAAACAAGCTGATACCATTTGTAATTACCCACCAATTATCATTGGATTGAGAGTATAACGAGTCATTAATAGGCCTTATGTGTCATCCCCAATACGCCAAAGGCTGGCATTAAATGCAGAAGGGTTTAAATGCAACCGGGTGATGATTTTCCCTTTGATAAATAAAAAAACAAAACCATCACTAACCACCACTATATTATTAATGTTAATCCAACAACCAACTCATGCATTACCAAAAGAGAACTACACTGCTCCACCACATATACAAACCAACACAAAATTAGTGTACCAAGTGGAAGACTAAACAAAAGACTTAAAACAAGCTAAGACACTCTCCACATATCCACACTGAGCACCTTGAACCAAGCACCACCACCTATCCCAAGCATAACCACGAACCACTATCAATAAGATGATTTTCCTTTACCTGTGTCCTAGAAGATGACATCTGCAAAGGCACCAAAGTGCTAATGCAGGGGTGAGTATAAAACACAGTCGGCCTTCTACAATGACTTCCCTACTCACTCCACTAGGATATAAGAGTTAGCCAACATTTATATAAAATATTTTATATAAAATAATTTCTAAAAATAGTTTATAACAAGATATACACAAGCATCAAGAACCAATCATGTCCAAAAATATCCAAGTGCATTTGAAACCAATTTCCAACAAGTTATTTTTTCCATAAAAATAACCAAACTAGATTTAATCCATTTCACAATATCACTTATTGGAAACACAACCATTTCAAAAAAACAAGGAAATCAACCATGCATGCATCATTATGAAAGTTCCATACTCATTAGTAGTTTCTCGTCGATCTACAAAGTCATCACAATGTAATTGTTTCCCATGTTCCATTACACCTTTGGCACCGAGTAGAAGGTCTTATTTAAACCAAGACTCGTACTTAAAATTCCCATGTGTTATTAAACATTTGGCACCGAGTACAGGGTCCTATTCCAACCATGCCTCGTATATTAAACGTGAACAAACACCACACATTCACAAAAATCATGCCAAAACCATCCTTTAAATAAAACTCGTTTTATTGAAAACTGTTTCCATCAAAACCAAGTGTTTTCAAAACCTTTCAATAAAGCATAAAACATTTTACTATTCCATCAAATCCATAATTTAAAGTCATCATTTTAAATTCAAAAATCCAAATCACTTTTCAAAACAATTCCCCAAGATTTCATAATTCCATCAAAACCATAAATCATCACTAAAGAAGATTTATTCCATGATTTTGACAATAAATTCCATTAAAATAACCCATTTTAAAACTATGACAATCAATTATAAGAAGAGGAGTCAAGAGTGAATCCACCTACCTCAACCGATTAGGTGAAACCATCCAACATACGAAGAACACCATCAAAACTGAGTCAACTAATCCCTAAAACCTCCTTATATTCCTTCCCCTAGTACCAAAAAAACCAAAACCTGACATAAAAGTCATCCAATACCTTATATCTACCCACCATGGGTATAGGTATAAGGATCCATAAAGAGGGAAGAAGGAGATCTAAGAAAACTAATGGAAACGACAGTTACATCAATCAATCAACCTCTAAACTCCAAGGCAACCCTTCGAATCGCTTCCAGAACGCCTGGTAATTTTTCTCCCACTTTCACCAGAGATAAATCCCGAGGTAGGGCTTTCTAGGAGAATAAACGAGTGGGTTTAATGATAAAATATATTATATCCTTAAAAATAGGAGCTAAGTTGACCCTACGCACTGTTATCCCACACGGCTATGAAAACAGTGCGCTAACAGTGTGGAAGTCACTGATTGGAAGGGGTTCCCCTCACAACCTCCTCGCATGTTTTTACCACACCGTGCACACACCATGTGGTCTCCACTGTCCATGTGACCACCCCTTGCATGGCTTCCCCATGGTTTGGGAAAACCATGTGAAGCCCATGCATCACCACTTTTTACCCTTTGACACCTTAAAAGTCTCCATACATTCCCAACCATAACTCATATTCTTTACATACTTAAAAAACATAAAACAAGGGTTACATACCAGAAACTGGGGATAATAAAACAAACCTGAGATATCTGACAGTAATTATATATATATAATGTTGAATAAAATAATTATTTCTCTCTCTCCATGGTTCCTCATAAAAAAGATCAACATCCCACATTGTTGACAAAAATCAAAATAATATAATCTAATCTAATTTACCTCTTATTTATCTGGGTTAAATATTATAATAAACATTATTTTCTATATTTTACTCATGATTTTCTTCTTAATTTTCATGATATATTAGTTTTTTCAAAACATGGTGGGAAGAATTTAATGATTTGGAGTTATTTAAAAATTATAAAATGTGTCTTTTTCTCAGAGACACATTTTGCGATAAATATTTCACAATTTGCACTTATTTATATGGGACTATCTTAATATATGTTGATATGTCTCTCTAAATTTAACCATGACACCAATAATGAGTATCTATGATTATGTTCAACAAATGCTCCATCGTTTTAGATTTCCAATTTCACAAGATTATAATCAATACAACGTCATTTTAGTAGTATTAAAACTATATATCTAGTTATAAAAGAAAAATCATCAAATATATATCAATAATCACAAATTCATATATATATATATAAATATATATTAATTCAATAAAAGAGTCTTATAATTTTCTCTTGGATCTAAATCAAAATGATATTATTATCAATAATCTATAGACCTAAAATCTATTGTTGAAAAACAAAAAGGTAATGGAATTTAATGAAATTGTGTAAAAAAATCCTGGGGTGGTTTTAGGTTGTAGAATTTATGAACTTTTAGGAATATATAATGTCCCTTCTCCACCAAACATAATACTAAATATTATCCCCAATGTTCATTCTGAATCTGGATGATATAGTTGATACAAAAACCATTCATTTTATTACATGAAATACATTTTTAGGGGTTTTAGAAAAGATCATGAATTTTTAATTCCCACAAATTCTGGTAAAAACATTATTTTAAAAGATCTCTATTTAAATTTTAATACAATCTATTGAATTTTGTATTTAGTTTAAATATATGCTTGATAAAAATTGTGGAATTCTAATGTTGATTTCATAACTATGATGAAAATACTTTATAAATTCAACATTATTATTAATTATATTATCAATATACATGAAATAAAAATCTTTTATCCAATTAAAGACAATTTTATTTATAGGTTTTAAAATTAATTAGTATAAATCCCTCATAAATTTTTTTATATGTAGAAAAAACGAAACGGAATATTCGAAACTGAGACTCACCTAGTGTCGATTCATGTCATTGTATTTTTATCTTTATAAGATGGGTCCTCTTTATGGAAATTATGAATAATTTTATATTTATCATGTTCATATAATATACAATGAAAAAATAGATAATATGAGAATAAAAAAGACATCTAATGTGAATTAATAAAATTAACAATAACATAAATAAAAGAAAAAATGAACCATATGACGAATCCCATGAAACATTGGGTCTAGAGTTTGTAGTTAGACATTCAATTTTTTTTACCCTGATGTAATATGATAGGATATAATTACCTCATCAACGTTAAATTTAATATTAAAAACTTTTTCTATTTACTATAAATGGAATTTTATTATTATTTTCTAACTCTATAGCCCCAATAACCTACACCATAAAACATTGAATGACTCTGACCACTTTAAATTGAGATTAAAATTAAAATAATGTAGCTAAAAATAAAATAGAATCACTTGATAACAGATATGGATGTAAAAAAATTTTATATTAAAATCATATATTAAATTTTTTCATTTTATTATAGATTAGATAATTATCATATAATTTTCTACATATTTTAATAAATAAAAAATATTTTCCCACTATTCGAGAAAAATAAATTCAAAGAATTTATTTACCAAGATTTAATTTTTTAGTTCCATATGAAAACATAATGTCATTTCAAAAATATAACTATAAGGAGTCATCTCAATAGGGAGACTTATAAGCAATTATTAAATTTAATGAGGTTGCATCCAACATCATATACAAATATGTTCTGCAGTATGAAAAAATATTTTCCCAAATCTATTTTAGATCATTATTTTATACATGAACCTACATAATCAATTATAAGAGGTGGGTTTTACTAGTTCTATAATAACATAAATAATTATACAATAATTTTTAAAACAACTAGGTCATTATTTGGATTCCATTTTTTATATTGAATTATCAATGAACTCAAACCATATAAAAGGGTATTTAGATAAATTTATCCATACTAGAATCATGATGGTTTTTAAAAGACACTAAATCTACCGACATGGACACATATTCAACTACCTATATATTATATTCATTTTAATAAGAGTAGGGGATAGGTCCCTTGAAATACAATCCACACACTTCAAAAAAATTTACCTCTATCATTCACTTATGGGAAGATTCAACCTTATTCACAAATTACATAGTATTTAAAAATTTTAAAATCTATTTACCAATCATATAACATAGTTGATTTGTTTTTTCTATTGGAATATAGAATTTCATACCTTTTGTGCTCATTATTCTCCTCCATTATGTCCACCCAATAGTGATGAATGATCGGACTCATCTAGGGGGATGCATGTCTTCTTCATCCATAGTCCTCATCAAGATATAATTATGACATATTTTAAATAGTAAGTGAACATCCCTAAAAATATATATTTTATTAATGATGAATATTTCATCTATTTTTTATAATATTACTTAAGAATGAATTTGTAAGTATGAAAAAAAATGTTCTCAAACCATTGGTCTTTACTAGAAAAAATAGCATGATGTTTTAAACCTATAAATGATTAGATTATATCCCTTGGGTATTCATTTTGAGTATTTGAATTCTTATAATGGTGGTTGGATGTAATATATTGATCCTCGTTCTTATCCATTATATCCATGTCAAATTATAATAACATTAGAATCAATAAAATTAGAACATCATTGATTTTATTTTCATAAATTAGATTCTTACGAGATGAATGATCAAAAATTAAAATTAATTTAGAACCTATCAAATATTTCTTCAACATTTATAAGGAAAAAATAATTATCAAATGTTCTTTGTCAATTTAGATGTAATATCATTGAGAATAATCAATAATTATATAGGAATTGTATACTATATACAACACCCTATTAGTCCATTTACATAAACCAACTATATAATAAAATGTGGCTCACATCATATATTATATTAAAATGAATTTTGAGTATAATGTTGTAATAATTGGTGATTATGTTATAATTTATTTAATGTAATTAGAGGATTGCATGAATTTATCATCAATCACAAATGTTTTTACCTAATCAAACAAGGAATAAAATGGAATTATTATTTTTTAAAATATTTTTCTAATATCCTAAAAGATTTATATTTTCCAGGTGAGATCATAATTATCATATAATTTTCTAATGGAGGTAGATTTTTTATTACATATATTTTAGTTATGTATCCTTCTAACAAATTCAGATATAATTTATGACATAACATAACTACATCAGTTACTGTTAAATATAATTTATCTCAATTAATGAAAATATTTATCTCTTCATACCATTTCAAATTAATTTTCATCTTTTTCCAAAATTAAAAATTATGATACAGAACCAACTGTAGAAAACACATCCACTGATATATCAACTGATATATATAAAATTTCATATAAAATATCATCATATAGCGATGTTGGTATTTAAGATATCCATAGAAACACAAGTGTGTTGTTATAATAAAATAAGAACAAAATAGATAGGTAAATATTTTTTCACATGGCCTTATATTTGAATAGGAATATGATTTAACCATAGAAACCATCCATAAAGGTGAAAATTTTATTAATTTCCAAAATCTAATGAATTTGATCTAGAAATGGTTTTACAAAAAGATATTTTTATTAGAGTAGAGTTTTTTTCTAGGAATTATATTTAGACCCTCTAATAATCCATTATTGTGTTTATAATTTTCACATTCATTGCATCAATTATTTCAGTAACTCCACTCTTTATAGGAAGCAAATGAAATAGATATAGTAATTGTTTGTTTGAAATGGGGGTTATTTTTCTAGATTTAGGAAACATAATTACTTATTCCAGAGTAAATCAAGTATATTTAGGCCAAATATTATATCATAGTGAACCCCTAGTTTTTAGTAATATTTTAAGGGAAATATTATGCATAAATATGTTGGATATATACACTTAGTATTAGAGATTTTCCAAAATAACAGAATTTAAAATTATCAAGATACTAATATAAAAATCCTCTTGGAATTCCTATAGTATTGACGGAATAAATAATTGAAAATTTAATCCCTTCCAAAATGAATTATAATGTGTTGGTAGGTGTATATGCTCTAGATTTGGTTGATTATATTTGAGGGGAGATAGTCGAGTCATCGAGGTCCATAGTCAGTGTGATTCCTCATAACAGATGTAGTTAAAAAATATTCATCATCATAAATAATGTTGATTTGAGAAGTATTATTTCAACCAAGACTCATTGAGTGGGGACTAAATATCTTCCATATAAACGTTATCAATTTGATACAAGATTCCCCATTCAAATTTATCTAATTCTTCCTTTTCAATGGTTGAAATAATCCATATATATGAATATATTGGTATGTAATGTATGCCACTGATCACTTAGAGAGTACTCTAAAATCCCCCATTTTCCTCATCAAAAAACTCATAATGTCTAAATAGATAATCATTTTGAAAGTGTATATTTTTATGGTAACATGATTATTTATTAAAGAATTTATTTTTTTACATTTTTTACTATGGTTGAAAAATAATTTCCCCTTTGACACACCAATGACATCCACACCTATAGATAATAGATTCTAAAAAAATGCTAGTAAAAAAATTATAACATTCAATGTACAAAATGTGACTGTTGGTAAGTAAAAAATATAATTACCAATCCCCCAAAAAATTCCTATACCATACCAACTATGTGAGTGATGGGATTTAATTAATGTCTAATTCCAACACATACATGTTTGGGAAATTATACTAGAAATTGTTTTATTATGAAAAAAGGAATCAGATAAATGAAGTCTTTATGGTCAAAATGATATTTGAACTGAAAAAAAATCTATTATCATATTTTTAAGGGATTAAAAATCTCTTTAGATAATGGAATTTTTGGTTTATTATATTTATCAAGACCACACTATACTACACTATAATGTTTTATGATTCAAGTTCTTCCATATATTTCGAAATCATAATTACATTCACCAGTGATTGAAAATGTAAATAACATTGAATTAAACCCTCATGGAATGGAATAATTATGTTTATATTCCAAAAATATTTATGAAATTTTAATATTTAGGTACCTGATATTTTATATATTTTCAATTGGGTTTTTAGCATATACAATTTTATTATGATCTCATTCAGTATGGATTCATTAATTTATAGGTTCAACAACATTTTATATTTGTTTATCAAATTCTTATAAATTTTTTTTTGTGGAAGATTTATGTTAATTCATAAATTCATATTTTTGTTTGAGATCACACCTAGTTGTTAATAATATAGAATTATATAATGGATTAATGTTAATAGTGTTCATAATTTTTTCATTTACCATAACACATGAATATATATCCAACATTCCCAATCAAACAAATAAATTCTTAAATAATGATACTAATTGTGACTTATCGAAATAAATATTTTATTTTTCAACATTGAACCACCCCATAGGTTATTTTTAGTATTCCATTAACAATATATTCTGAACAGTAGAGATCAACACAGAGTTTGGTTTGAATTGATGTATGTTTTTTTGGAAAATGAGTGGAGATATGGGTATTAACTCATTATATTCTCTCCATGAAATTTTGGGGATGTTCATATAGCATTGGTTGTAGTTATTTGACAATTGAACGCCAATTTTTCCTATTCTAGGCTCATGCCACGAATAAGACTCTTTACTAGGAACATTTGAATGCATGTATGGATTTTGGATATATATTATGGAATGTTAAAACATCAAACACTCTGGAAATTACAAACTAAGAGTGTGTAGGATTGTTTTATTATAATTCACTAGAGAATTTTATTTAACATGAGGTGTTTTTTGGTTCCCTTCATAATAATATTTATAATTATATATAATATGTTTTTAATTATCTTCCATATTGATGAAAATATTCATGATCTCATCAAAATTAATGTTATTAAAATCCCATTCTATGGGTAACAATATTAATTTTTTAATGTATAATGTAATAATATTCTAGATTATATCCACGAAATATTTATATGCTCAAATTTAGACCAGGGTATATCAGAAGTAGTCCTTTTTATCCATCCTATTATTTTTAAAACAATTATCCCCCATATTGAATGTAATAGTTAATTTTATGCCTAATTTTAGAACTAATTATTCATTGGCCAAAATTCACAAAATAATAATTGTAAATTTGATACAATGATTAGAAAATATTATAATCAATTTTATTTGAACCAAAAAGTTGCACTTCCTTTCATGATAAATGAAATAAATCCCAAAATTATTTCATTCTCACTAAATCCTACAATTGGATGTTTTATAATATTAAATATAATTACCTAATGAAGTAAAATGAGTCCCTGTTATTTAATCCATTGTATGATGGTAGAAATAAAAAGTGTTATTTCAGGATCTCATTTTTTATACCTAGTTTAATGTATAATGAAATGTAGGTTTATGAAATTATAGTCACTTGAAACCCTTTGTGCCTTACTCTATCTATCAGCTCATTTATAAGTTATGGTGGGTTTTTATTTAAATCATAGACGTGGTATTTATTTCTTTTTTTGTTCAAATATTCCTCAAAATATTTCTTTTCCTGATTTATCTATATTTTTAACATATTTTAATACATATTTATTTTGTGTATAAAAAAACCGGGTCATCAGATGATTCCAAATTTTTCATTCACTCCATTTTCAAAAATTGTTCAAATAATTTTATGATAAGTTATTGGTCACATTTACCATTCCCCATTAATAGTAAAAAATGTTTTTTTTGATTCAATGTCATTATAAGGGTGACAATAAAATAAATATTTATAACACTACATAAAACAAATGTATTTGTGACAATAGGATTATACAAAGGGAGTTGATTACATATATGGATTGTAAAATAATATCATGTGAATGTGGATAAATGGATACACAGATTAAATTTTTTGATGTGTAAAATTGAATGGTGGTTACAATATTGATTATGTTAATATTGGAAAACGAACAATTAATTTTTTATGAATGGATATTACATTTAGGTAGATAAAAGTCATGGGATTATCTAGGAAATTTTATTTGATAGTTGATTTAGTCATATTTAGAGAAGTATTATTTTATTCTCATTTTTCTATCATCATTCATGTTCAAGAGTTACTCGATATAGTGAAATGATGCTGGCTAGTTTATTTGAGTGATCATCATTCATATGAATGGGTTCTAAAATATTTCAATTGACGAATCCACTAATCCACTCAACAATGAATCAATATGGACTACCCTTGAGTGTTATTTCCACTTATCATATTGTCCTCCCAATGACATGTTAATATATGTGAGTATAACCAACTACCCATAACATAGATTTGTCAATAAAAGTACATGTTCAATATGAAAATTGAGAAAAAGAAAATACCATCCACCCTTGATCCATGTATTAATTAAAAACATATTACAATGATATCAAAATAATTCATTACTATTATTTTGTCACACAATTATAAATATGTTATTATAATATTTAAAAAGTTATTTATATACAGGGGATGGAATAATATTAGGAGAAAAATGAGAAATCCCTCAATGAGGGATTAAACAAATCATCAATATCTACTGGAGTGATATATATTTCTCTATTACATCTTGCACCTTGATTTTTATCTCTTATTAATGTCATCTCTCTATATCTCTATTTTCATTCAAATCCTTCATTTTTGTAAATTGATAAAATTAGGGTATTTTCTTTTTCTCCCATTAACAAACCTAGACCTCGAAAAAACTAATTCATAATGGTAATATGTTTTTAACACCAAATATGTGTCCCTGGTTCAGTCATGATATTTTAGTCCTAGAATAATTTCATGGATATATACCAAGTCAATATTTGATGGACTAGGTTCCTAATGGTCACCATCCTAATCTCCCACCTGATTGATCTACATAGTCAACTTTTTTCACATATCTAATTTGTTGGTTGTAATAGATCTACACTGCGTAGCTACTTGAATTTTGTTGGTGGTAATCACACATAGCCGATTGATAGAAAATTTCCTATTGGAACTACAAGGTCAACTGAATAACATTTTTTATATTCTAATGAATCCAATTTTCTACTTAATAGTGATGAAAAATGATCCACAACTAATGTTTTCAACCACTCAATTGTTTTCGCATCTCATCCTACTATCAAATTGGAAACATTATGTGTGAGAGGAACTATAGGAAAAAACTATTTCTTATCAATTGGTTACAATTATATTAGGCATGGATACCCTTCCATAATTGATTGATTAATAAATATCACACCACACTAACCTTAAAAAAAATAGATAATTGAGATCATGTGAGGAATATTTTCAATCAACATAATATGATTTCACCTATAATTAATAAAAATTTGATCCAAGAAATTTTAATATTATTCATCAAATATATATATGTTTTCATAATAAGCATTTTCAAATGTGAAAAATTTAAAATATAAGAATTTATATTTCATTTTATGCATAATTTTCATCAATCTTCGTATTCTGATTATTACCTAATCAAATCCTACAATGTCTTCCCCACTATCATCCCAAGTAGGATCCTCAATATATTTCATAGTGACATGAATCAATATATCTAATATTATTTATTGATTTTAGTCTCAGTAACATTAAACATAATGCTCATCATGGAATCAATATTTTATTTTATGAAGTTCTTTTAGGAATTAAATGGTTTATAATCATTTGGGAATGAACATGATTAGAAGGTGGAGGAACCCCTTCCATTTTTTAGTAGAATTGTATATTTATTTAATTTGATAGTCAAATTATTTTTGTTGCATCCTTATTATCCCTTTATTCAATTTTGATCATTTCAAAATTTATTTTTACATATGGTTAATTTCATCAATGAATTACAGCTTCACATTTTCTATTTAATAAAATAACTGATTTCAGGACACTTATGGTATATTATTTTTATTTTTTTAGTTTTAATCGTTGTTCATGTAGTTGATCTTAATCTTCAAATTACATGTATGATATATCATAAGTCCAATTTAATTCTTGAACAATATTTTTTGAATGTATAGTAACTCTAAATGATTTCATTTCCTATAAATGGTTCTGAAGAAGTGGCATGTCCAATAAATTTTTTAACAAATGGTCATTGAAATAGTTTTCCATAAATTAATTAACGAATCTAAATATAAATAGATTTTCAAATTAAATCTAATTTAATATATCAATTAAAAAATTGTTCATATATAAAAGAGACTACAATAATAATTATGACGAATAAAATTCTATAATATATATAATTTGATTAAATTATTTAGTTAATACAAAAATAAACCAGATTTGTTTAGGAATACAATATTCTCAATTAAAATATAAATGTTAATTAACAATAACATTACATTCATAAAAATTTCACTGGAAAATTTTAACATAATAATTCCACATCTATAGAAATGTATTATAGTCGATGATGTAGAATTCATGATTGAATTAGAGAATATGATTGTAAAATGATATAGAAATGTGTAATTTGAAGATAAAATTTATTAATAGATAATAAATTCGTTATAACTAAAAATTAAGTTTACTAATTAAAACATTTTATTTCAAGATTATATTTAATAGAGAAGATATTATT
This sequence comes from Viscum album, assembly GCA_963277665.1. Taxonomy (NCBI): domain Eukaryota; kingdom Viridiplantae; phylum Streptophyta; class Magnoliopsida; order Santalales; family Viscaceae; genus Viscum; species Viscum album. The sequence continues at coordinate 1,612,985,458 of OY728137.1, read as the reverse complement.
TAATATATGATTACATAAATTTAAAAATCATGGCTTTCAACTTGGGAGAAATTAGGTGAAAAGATCAATGATTAGAATGCATAGCTCAGCTCAAATTTTAGAAATAACTATTCAACATTTCCATTTAGAGTTCCCAAAAAATATAATTCCATATATAATTCATAGTGGATGTTTTCAAATAAATGAAATTATAAAAATTAATAATTATTAAATGAACTATAATATAATAAATAATCTGTTGAATTTCATGAAAAAATACTGTAGAAAAAATGATATACTTTTCTTAAAAATTTTGGAACATTATGAGAATCATTTTTAACCACATATATTAGAAAATATATGTTTCTACAATATTTCAATCAGTAAAAAATATAATGATGTATGGCATATATATGTGTTTTATATATTTTATTCTAGATATCTATAATATAATTGGATAGTTAATAATTGAAGGATATTACAATATGGGAATATTCACAACTATAAAATACAATGATATGGTTTTACAATTAAAGAAAAATGTTTTTCTTAAGAAATAATTTTTAAAAAAATTGATAATTGAAATTAATAAAATGTGAATGTGGAAAAAAATATGTTAAATCAAAACTAAACTATTGGGTGGGATGAAAAATATAGACACATTACCTTGAAGTTTGTATGGTTATGAAGAATGTGTATAGGCCTAGTATGATTGATTCCAAAAAGAATATGATATATGATAAGGTCCTATAAATTAAAGAATGAGGCATACATATGTGGTCTTATAAAATGAAATTTTCATAAGAGATAATGACCATTGGATGATTCTTATAATGGACAATTATTAAATAAGAAAAATACACCATTTTTTATCACAATAATAACTTTGTATATGTATAAAAAAATAACTATTTTGTAGAATATAATATTCCAATAAGGATATATAATTATTATATGTATGAATAAATGTTAATTAGTGGATTCCCATATAGATGATCCATTTTAAATAGGTTGAAGATGTTCAAAATAAAGACAATAAGGATGATAATGTGTTCAAATTCTATTCCCTAGATTAATAAAATAAATCATCAATGATTTTATATGTTAAGTTGGTTCATCATGATTAAAATTATTCCTCAACTAGACAAAATCAATGCTACCACCATCCCCATGAAGATAAATTATTTCAATATAATATAAATATGGTGGAAATTATTGTGTTTCAAACTATCCATTAGGTTGTTGTGATTTAAAAAATGACACCAGGTTGTATTTAGAAATTTTGAATCTATATTATCTTGTATAAGAAGTGTAGTCTGAGGTATTCCATGTTCTATATTGAATTAGAATCGTAAAATTGTAATAGATTTCAATATATACTAACTATAGGTAATAAGATACCATTTTGATTCTCATAACCTAATTAGTAATATTTATTTACAAATAATCTTCCCTGATAGATCTAGAATTTCTGACAGGTATCCTGACCTGAGAAAAAAGTAGCTGTCAAAACCTACTACAAGTAACTATTTGATATAATGATTAAATGGGCTCAATAAAACACATATTTTTAATAGTAATATTGTAATATGACCACTAAAAATAGTGAAATATGATTAGTAATAGAAAATTCACAAAAGGGAATTCAAATTCCTCAATATGGGTTTTCCTGTGGTTTCACCTATTAATGGGTTAATAATAACTACATTAATTGATGTACTATTATCTAAATATGGATGGCCAAAACTAAAAAATTATTTCATGAACATAAGGTAAAAATTCTTTTAGAGTCTATGTTAAATTTCCATGGTAATTTATACTGATATTGAAAATTGATAGAGTTATAAAGTGTTGTAATGAATGGTGTTCAAGTGGTATCACTAAGTAAACTTTTTATTACTTAATTAAAAAATTGTATGTTTTTTCACTTTGTTTTTTTATTTTATGCAAGTTAATGGATCTATGTGAAGGTATACTAAGAACTCAATTTGGATACTATTATAGAAAATTTGAAGTGTTTTGGGTATATATGTTCCAATGAAAAACTAGTGAGTGACATTATCATTTTTTATGAGTTAGTATAAACAATTTTCCCAATATTTATCTGTTGAATTTTAGGATTAGTTGAATGATTTAAAATATTTTTTATAGGTGATAAATATATATAAATGGTGTTCATTGAATCTATCAAACTATTATGAATAATGTTGTTAAATATTGTAAAAGATGACATTATATGTAATTGGAAATTTCAACATGAAATTTATTAAAAGTTGGTAAAAAATTTAATTTCTAGTAAATAATTGGATTAATCTAAAGATTTAATATTATCATTTCTCCAGTTATAATGGGGGTTTATTATGAAGTGGGGATGTAATCTTTATCCACATATTTGAATAATATGTTCAAAAAAACTAAAGGGGAGATATAAATATTGAGAAGGATATCATGAAGAAATATTGTAATACCTTATACAATCCCCTATTCTTTAAATAGACAAAGGGATAGTTGAGTAGTTATAAAATTTCAATAGAAATGTCTGATTTGAATTTTTTTCTTATAATGAATACAAAACCTATCAAATCATAATAAAAAGGAGGAGATAAAAGAAATTCACAATTTTATTCTATTTATAATTTATTTAAAATTAAGTGAAATTTTAATGTTAAATTGAGATATTTTTAGCATAATAAAAATGAAATTTGATGGACACACTGATGTTTTGATATGGATATTTTTTATAATTCTGGATGAAAATTTTTGGGTTATTAGAGTGTTCATCCATTTTAAATTCCTACTTAATTTTTTTACAATGATTGAATATAAGTATATATTAATGCATTGATGAATTAATGTATTTATACACTTAGGGATCACAGCGGGAATGTTGTCAGTGATACATCAGGTGGTTTTACAATGAATATCATTATTATACTTGTTGAATGAACTGATAATTGAATTGATGTTTTAATGGAGAGTGGAATTAAGAATCTATTATCATATGTAGAATGATACACATATGAAATAATTTGGATAATTTTAGGAGATACTTCATGAATGATAATTATATTTTAATGTAATATCCATAACAAATTTTATAATTTTATTACAGAATGAGGTATTTTTCAAAAGTAGAATACGTATATGTAATGTAATTTAGATTCACAGAGTATTATATAAGTCATATTAATAATATATGGCTAATATTGGTCTATTTTTTAGTCAAGTGCTTCTATTGGTTGGTGTCATCAATAAATAAGGTTATTAATTTATCTATATTCGATATAATCTCCAACTATATATATGTCATTACAAGCATTGTATGAGTTATGTCATAGTGTATATGTGTCATCATTGGAATCAAATGATTTATTTAAAAAATATATGTAAATTATTGACTATAGTCTACATATGATTATTAAAATATTTTTTACATCTCATTGGGGAAATTGAATTTTCAAAGATGATTCAAGATATGCATTGTGAAGATGAAATTACTGAATAATTATTTTGTTATAAATCTAGATAAAAGATTTCAAAATCAGCTTATGAAAAAATTATAAGCAAATTATTTAAAAACTATTGATCAACATATATATAATTGAATTATATTAAACGATTAATGATATTGATGGAGTAATATTTAATTGAATTAATAAAATTATTATTACCACTCACCGAAGGGGAGTTTTTTACATGATGAAAATGCTTTGATGTGGATAAAATGTTCCACAATGTAAATATTATTTATTCATTTAATTTTTTATTTTAATTCCATATTATTTGGGAACGAACAATATTTTTTGAATCTTGTTTATCAATGAATCATTCCATGTATAAAATTATAGAGTACAAACACATAGGCAAGAATAGTGGCAATGAGGTGTATCATTAAATTCTACTCTGAAATGATTGAATTTTGAGTTTGTTATCCGTGGTGGTAAAAAAAATTATATGTATATAAAATTTTTGAAATATTAAATACATAGTGTGTATTTTATAATGATATTTCAAAAAATAAATACATTCATGTGATGATGAGAACCCAAGTAAATTGTTGTCAGAACCACAGTTTTTTACATTGTCCAATATATAATATTCAAATCTAAAATTACTGATCACATTTTTAGTCTTGAATAACTATATATATATAGTACCCTTATTAAATTGGTAATCAATGAAAAACCCTTAAAAATAATGTGTTTACATCTTTGAACACAATCATTTATTTCATCATCATGACATGGTTAAAGAGAATAAATAAAAAGGCATGATCAGATACATATAAATTGATAAATATAATGGTACATTTTGTTAATCAATAATAAATGATACATAATAAATATATAAAGGAATATTTTATTAAAATAAATTACAATTAATGAAAAAAATATTAATCATTAGATGATAAGGTGTGATCATTATTGGAAAGTATTTGATTAGAAATAAGTTTACATTTTATCAATAGCTTGATCAAAATCTAATTCAAAAAATAAATAACATAGTGAAATAAAAAAAATTATTAATTATTTAAATATTTGTGAAGTAAATGAATAATAATTTAGATTTAAAAAAACAATGGAATCACATTACATTTACATTCATGAGCATTAACAAGATAATTTAATCATTTAGGATAAAACACCATTTAATATGGTCAAATTATTCATCTCTTGAGTCAATAGATGCATTGAGGGGCTGTCTATAATCAAATACACCAAAATATTAATTAAAAAAGAATTTAATATATATTTAATTCATTAATTTAATTCCTTAATAAATAGTTTTTGTTAATAAATACCAATATTATGTAATATTTATTAATTTAACACAATTTTCCTAGCATTGAGATAACTTTCAAAGTAATCACCATATGAAAAATCGGTAGATGACTTAAGAAATAAACATATCAATGATACATTAAATATGGATATTTAATTAAATATTGAATAAATTATGATCATAAATAAATTTTAAGTGGTATATAACAAAGTAAATAAAATATATGTATAAAATTAAAAGTATACCACAACAAATGTTAAATGAAACGAAACCCCTTATAATGAACAAATAAATAAATAAATGAAGATATTATATTTATTTATAATTAATACCCATAAATTTTTTAAAATAATATTATATATTCAAAAGTAATGTTACACATAAATGTAGAATGACAAAATCCAAGAAATATTATTTTAAACTAATGAATGAAATTTGAATTAAGAAATGCCTTACTAATTCATAATACATAGAATCATATTCCCCATAAAATTAATAATCATGAAAATAATCAATCTATAACATGAAGATAATGATATTCATGATATTATATACCAATGTGTATGTACAAATAATAAAGAAGTAGTGAATAATAAGTATATTTCTTGGAAGTAAATGTGAGTCCACAAAACCATATTGTAGGTGAAAAAGTGTTATTCATGTGTTCTTAATGTTATGGATAATCAAATTAGATTAAATAATTTCTTCTTGGAGAACCAATTAGACAAATATTTTATTTATCTTAATTTTATTATGATAATTTATTTAAATTTTGATGAGTTATAATGATTAATATTGTTGTACAGGGAGATTGTTTTTCCCGAGATTTATGGTCGATTCCCTCATATATAACAATGGCTGTTCATTTAAAATAGATTAAACATTAAATAAGTTGAATTAAATGGTATTGATATAATTATATTGTATTATATGTCACCATACATAATTTTTTATGAGGTTATATTGATTCATTAGTTAAATCATTAATATGAAATGATTGGGTTATTTTTGGAAATTTTTCAAACCATCACCAACGAGATATATTAAATTTAATAATATATATATAAATTTGTTATTGAATGTGGTAACGATATTAATATGTTTATTAAAATATTTGTTTACAATAATAATAGTTTTATTTATTCACATGAATGTGGCGGAGGGGGGAAATTTTCTTCCACAAAGGTGATGAATCGCACATTTCAGATGATGTTTTCATTTTTTGAAAAAAAGTGAAGAAAAATATGTAAGAACTCATATCATCATGTGAGGTATGAATATTGTTTTCATGTGCTTTAGATAAAAAGATGAGTTTCTATAAATTTTAATAGTACACGCCATGTACATATAAGTACATGCCATGTACTGGGTTGCCGCGGGTAGCCATGGGCTAGCCGTGTAACGGCCAAACACGTCGCCATTTGGGGTGACCTAGAGACCACCTAATGTAGAGATAAAAAAAGGAAAGAACACACCATGTAAATTTAAAATACATGTCCTGTAATTTTTTATTTCATTAAATGGTCTGGGGTCATGTCTAATCGACATAACACCCCTCATCTAGGTCACTCTCGTCCAATAGCATCTATGGATGTCGATTTTTCTCTGAGCCCCAAAATCGGAATCCATTCTGTGAATAGACCACCATTTATTGAGTTGGAATTTCCAAGTTAGGATCTCTTATCTTCTAAATCCACATTTATGGATTCCTCTTCATTCGTGATATATTTTCAATTGAATGTTTTTAGTAGTTTTGTAGATCTACAATGTTTATAGACGATTCAAGTCTTGAGGTTTTGGTATATCAATTGTTAAATGCCTATGTAGTTTTCTTGTGCCTTTACATAGTTAGTCCCCGAGTTATATATGCCAAAGTTCCCAATACCCTTGTTTGGGGTATTTCATGTTTATGGGTTTTATCCATATTATTTCATGATATTCTTTGTGTGCTTGAGTAGGGGATTTATGATTGTAAATAGGGTTATTTTACCTTTCTAGGAATGTGTTTCCCATATCTACTAGATTTTGAACGTTTGTTCTAGCTTTACCAGCATGGCTTCTTTGAATCAGTGCCCTGTATTGTTAGGATGTAGTGATTTTATCCTACATGATCTGAGATACTATAGGCTGTTTTAGAATTTAGTTCATTATGTTTACATTGGCTTCCATATATCGTTTGTGCCTGATTGTTTTACACGGGGCTGTGGGATCCTAGAGTAGTAGACCATAGGGAGAATGGATGATTAGGGCTTCTCCAGACTATCTGTTTACTTTTATGTTGCGAGAACAAAGGTGGAAATAGACTTTGTTCTCCCTCGGAGTGTCTATAGTTCCTCCTTACAAGACCAAATGGGGAATTGAATGTTTATTGCTTCCCCAGTGTGTCAATAGTTACTGATATAAGACCACTTGTGGAATTTATGGTGAGTGAATCCTTACAGTGTATTTGATAAATCTAAACCTGAGGGGTTAGAGTGTGAGTACTTCTCATAGTGTTTCATGTTTTTCTTTGGTTAAAATAGTGGATTTATGTTGTGATTAGTTACGAGAGTGTCACATAGGATTGTTGGATTCCTAAAGAATTCATGAAAATTATAAAAATTTAAACTATATGATTTTTTTATTACTTCTTTGTTTATTGATTTATTTTTTATATTGGGATCTATATATATTCCATGACTGTTTGGAATAGTTTTTGGGTGGTTTCCAATGGGGATTCTGCTCACACCGTATTTGAGACAAGATTTTAGGACTAAACAGATTATATTGTTGTAGGTCTAGATAAGGAAAAGCACCCTTGAACATCAGGTACATGATTCCTGTGGAGCAAGAGTGCATGGGACCATGCTGAGGCATGTGATGTAGCTGGTGTTTATTTTTTTTCATTGTACATTGGTTTAGTACATTATTCTTGCATTGTGACATGTTTAGATTCTTTCCAAGACATATGTATGATGCATTATTTTTATATGTGTGCTCGAGTTGTTTATTACTTATACTATTTACATCATTCATTTTATTAATGGTTATGCTATTTTTATCTATTTATTTCCATTACGTTACTCTTCTAATAAGGGAATAGTTTCTCCCCAACCACACCAAATTTCACGACCCGACCATATCCGGGCTCGAGCCGCAACTACCCCAAGCTCGCCTATATAGGCCAGGGGCTGGCGACCAGCGCCGAAGGCACAACAACTCGGGGAGGCCTTTTCCTAAGTACCTGTACACACACACGTAGCACACTCAATGTAAAAGTGCAGAGTAGAGTAAAGGCAAGTAAAGAAAATGGAAACTTCTATATATATACCAAAAAAGTTCATCGACCTCTATGTATAAAAAAGTAAAAGCTGAAAGTAAATTACAATGAAATGGGGGAAAACACGCGCCCAACCAAAAAGTGCCACAATCCAGCAACATGTGAGCATAATAAAACAGCTGGAAGGGTCCCCCACCTGGAACCTGACTACGACCACCGCACGCGGTCCAAGCTCCCGAACTCCTTTCCTCCACTGAAGTCACGACCAACCTATCTGTCGTCTGAAAGGGCACACCAAGTGTGGGAAAAGCCCAAGCAGGGGTGAGTATAAAAATACTCAGTAGGATACCCTAAAGGCTCGAGGGAGCAACAAAGGAGGTATCGAAGGGTGAGTAGTTGAGGAAACAGGAAATGTAATGGAGTACAACAGAGAGTGCAGTAAAGATTTCAGCTCAACCCAATAAGAGGAATGAAGGTAGACTCGTCCAGACACAAGGATCTATAAAATGTGAGAAGATGAACATCCTGTCAATACTTCACTACCTATAGCAGGATAGTAGACTCGTCCAACCACGAGAATCTAGACACAGATTGCATGGGGCATACCCCCACGCATCTTCCCCTCTACTGGAAGGAGAGTAACCAAACCCAAGAAGTGGGTTCTAGAAAAAGTTATATACATATCCTTATGCTCAGCAAGAAGCCCGAACAACGTCGTAAGGGGATCTACATCCCATAGCTCAGCTCAAGAAGACGAGTAGCCAACAGTCCCAGAAGTAAACTCCATCGATTCCCATCATCATGCATGTCTGCCCCGAAATACAAGTCAAGGGGCACAAAAAACCACACCTCGAAACTATCCACATTGGGCGGCACTGACTCGGCTGCACAGTTTTAGGTCGCGTCACAAGGATGCGTCCTGGTGGGGGAAAGTGCCCCTCGTACTTGAGAGTTCTAGGGAAAGTTAAACCACACCTCGTCACTGCCCTGCATTCGAGAGGTCTTCTCAAAATCAAAGTTGTCACAACACTGACCTGTATAACCAAGGGTCCCACTCCAGTAATCACGGAGGAAAGACACATGCTAGACTACTATGAAGGACTGATCCTGGAATGCCAACGGATGACCCAAATCCTAGCCCTACTGGAGGGTAATTCATAATATGATATCGGGTGACCCACTACCCAACCCTGCTGGAGGGTAAACCATAATACATCATCAGGAAATCCACTGCCCAGCCCCACTGGAGGGTAGACCATAATACATCATCAGGAGACCCACTGCCCATCCCTGCTGAAGGGTAGACCCAGAATAAGTCGGCACGCAACCCACTGCCCAGCCTTGCTTGGGGGTAGACATTAATACATCATCAGGCGACCCACTTCCCAACCCTGTTGGAGGGTAGACCTTGAATAAGTCGACATGCGACCCACTGCCCAGCCTTGATGGGGGGTAGACATGGAACTAGCCGACGGGCGACCCACTGCCCAGCTCTACTGGAGGGTAGACCCTAAGGGGTCGTTGGGTGACCCACTACCCAGTCTCTACTGGAGGGTAGACCATAAGACCGTCAGGTGACCCACTGCCCAATCTCTGCTGGAGGGTAGACCCTAGAAGCCTATGAGTAACCCACTGCCTAGCCCCGATGGAGGGTAAAACATAGAACTGCTCTGGTCATATCCACTGGAGGGTACAACACTGGCCAACTGAACACAGAGTGGGTATCGCACAACCACGCAACTCCAGAACAACTCACCCAAAAGGGGTCCAACGCATGTTCCATCACTGGGTGTCCCTAGCACCGCTTCCGGCCGATCCATCGAGAACAAAACCAGTGGGGAGCACTCAACCCTTCTGGTGAAACCAATGAGCACAGAGGGACCCTCTACGCCATGAGAGGTCAAAGGTACGCAAATCAGAACACGTCACCATCCCGGGGACCCCACGACGTGTGGCACCAAGTAAAACCCCAACCAAGAGCACAAATAGTCTTAGGTACAAACCATACGTACCACCAACCGCTCTCGTATACTCCCATAGTATACCACATTCTCAGCCCAAGGGACATCGCGCACATGGCACCCAAAGTCAACGTGAAGGCGTGATTTAACATCTCCAACTTACCGCCTCAACGACTGGGGCACAACCAACCACATCTCTTCACCCTCACGGGAGCGCATGCGATCACACGTCAAGGGTCCGCTAAGAACATGGTAGAAGAACCACCCCCGAGGCACCTTCACATTTCCACATTTAATAAGATCTCGTATAAGGCTCTGCCCGCCTGAACAGATTACACCGTTGTAATCCTCGTGGAAAGACATGTGAGATGGACTACTTACTCGCCTCAAACAGATATCCGATGGAAAAGTCGCCAACATCGCATCACGCTCGAACGACATCCCGTGATCCCGAGCCTCGGCCCCGAAAATAGTTGCTCGCATCGCACCAATGTGATATCCTCATGAAAACACGTCAAAAGAACAACTCACATGTGTGCAATGGAAATCCGAAGAAGAAGGTGCATTTCGGCGTACCACACATGAGCGGTGCTACGTGGGACCCGCATCCCGGTCCCGAAACACAATGAATGGATCACACCATTGTGATCCTCTCGAAAAAGTACACATGATGGACTACTCCCTTGTCCAAAACGGTCTCTCGGAAATAGAGATGGAAAATCACCGTCGACGTCCAAACGGCCCTCATGGGGCCTGCACCATCACACGGAATTAAAGCGGGCGGATGGTGCCATTCCAATGCCCTCAGGAAAACACCCAGAATCGAATACTCGAACACCCTAGATGGATGTCAGGTGAAAAAGTGACGTTTCACCGTAAAACATTCGAAGTAGGCCCCGTGGGGCCCGCACCTCGTCTCTAACCCAAATGCTTTGGAAATCTATTCAAAGAGTCTGCACGAGGACTTGGATCATGCTGCTACTGACGGAGCGTCAATCGGACATCCCAATCAGGAGTTAGGTCCAACACAAAAACTAATTAATTAAATAAATAATTAATTAACTATTCAGATTGTGTTTCGTGCTGCAGAGCAACGAAACCAACCCGCAAAGGTTCCAAACCACATTGGAAGGACCGTCTCAGCCTCAAGGCCACAACGCCACCGACGACGTGTCAAACGGACATCTGGCTCGCGAGCCACGTCCGTCGCAACATTAATAATAAATTAATTTTATTAAATTAAATCACTCAGGTCACCCGCCTTCGGGCTCATAGCCGAAAAACCCCTAGACCCACCATAAAGGGACCGCCTCAGGAACACGGTCCCACGGCCGTAGACTGCGCGTCCATCGGACGCGCCGTTTAAGAGTTACGGCCCCACGGACACAACGGGGCCGTCCCAACTGGTTCGTCGCAGCCGGCCCGGTCCGAACCGCCGTGGCCTGCTAGCCGCATCCCTCCCAATAGAACCGGACCCGCTCCTAAGGTCTGGTTTTTTTACAAACTGACCGGCCTTTTCCGGTCACCGCGTCACCCCCGCAGGACCAGCAAAGTGCGGGTCCTGGTCTCCTCCGCTCTCCCGAGGTCGCCGCTCGGATCATCCCCACCGACCATGACAGGCCGCGGTCCGCTCCGCCGCTCGACGTCGTGCCCTCAGCCGGCCTCATCCTCGGTGCCCTCTTCCGACCCAGCTCCTCCGCCACTCCGCTCGACCGCGCGCATAGGGCCACCTCGCCAAAGACCGCCAGAGCCCGGTGCCGGCACCGCCTCCACCTGGCCTCGCACCGCCGCCGCCGCTGCGCGCTCCGTCGCACCCCGCCGCCTCTCCGGACTGCCAAAAACACCCAACACACCCCAAATCCGGCCGAGAAGTTCCAAAACCCCACATATTTCGGCGATCATCCACGATCACCGCCGAACTCGGATTTTTAATCCGAAAAATGTGTCGTGAAGCATAGAAAACGTACTACGCATTTATGGGCTTCTCTTGATAATCAGGAATTAATTTGACACAAAAAATTTAATTCAAAGGGCGGTTCGGAAATGAAAATGCAACGAAAACCTCCTACCTCGCTGGGCCTCGCCCGGAGCTTCGCCTCGATCCGCTAGCATCACCGCACCTCGACGGAGTCACCTCGCCGGACCGTCTTGCCGGATATGGAGGAGGAGAGGGGAGAGGGTTTTTCTTGGGGGTTCAATGGGGTGGAAGTTGAGGAGGGGAGAGATTAAATAAATCAATTAACGATTTAATTAATTTAAAATCCCCGAAAAGACCTGCATCTGAAACTCCCGACGAGGTCGAGGTTAAGCCTCCCCTAACGTAAACACCACCTCCCGAGCACAACAGAGGTCTCAAAAATTTAAACTGAGGCCCCGTTCAAATGTTATTAAACTCAATGTCCGAGGGAACCAAATTACGAAAACACCCCTCGGGCCATTTTTCACAGACGGGCCGCACCCGCAAAACATGCACCCCTCCTAGGGTATTTGGCACAATCCAAACGCAACGGTGCCCTCCGTTTTCCATTCCAAGTCACTATTTAAGAGATTCTATAGTTTGACACTTAAATGAAAAAATTAATTATTTAATTTATCTGTTTCTCATACCAGAAGCAAGCGAGGGGTACAAACGTCCCGCGCCGAAATGTTTTATGTCATTCTATGGTAAAATCCCTATTCGATACTCATCTGTACACTCGGATCTCTGATCTGAATTACCATTTAGGAGTTATCCCATTTATTTGGCGTTTCCAGTGTGAATGCACTGAAATGTCAATTCCGGCCACACCGTGGCTCGGAATCGCACACCATCTGAAGGTGCTGCTCTGGAATAAAATCAAGAATATTAAAAAGTCCTTCACTGCAATAACCTTATTCTTACATCATTCCCACTTTCAATATTTTAGTCCATGAAAAGAAAAACTAGGGAGAAACACATGGTACTAAGCCTTCACTTGGATTTCCCACACTCAGAAGAACCCTCACACAGTTCTGCGCCACCGCACACGAACCAAAGGATTGATCTGTTCACATGAGGTCAGTCGTTGCCGATAGCATGCAACCACTCTAGAATTTGGGGTTAGGGCAAGGCGGTAAGGAACCTCTCCATCCCTTTGCACAGTTTCACACGACCTGATGGCTCTTCGGGGTAGCTCACCTCCCCGACCGAACCCTTACATCGTACGCCGCGAATGGAATCACCAAATGCACCTTGAAGAAGTCCGGTGATTCCATCCTTCATAATATCAATATGGTGAAACACCCAAGGATATCTGGTCAAACCAGAATTCACAGTCAATGTACCACAACCAATACCCTCTTACATGCTCAGAAGCGAAGGAGTCAACACCATCGACTAGGGAAAAAGAACTCACGTCTTTTTACCTTACCAACTCAATGTTACACCGACACCTCACGCCACCCTAGTAACAACTCAAACAAGTAGCCGAGAAAGAAGGATTCCACACACAGAGTCTAGTAATTCTACTGAAAAAAGTAGAGGAGTTGTAGATCGTACCTCTTATCACCTCATGCTCTGCAGGATCAAAGAAATCCAAAGCTCACGGCTGTCCGTAGTCCCATCTGTCAGCTATCGAAGCTTGACGTGGACCACCTGGTGGTAACGGGAAGATCTCCTAAAGTAATCCCTCACTACCTGCTCCTCCTGCTCCTCCACTAGAACCACCTCTCTGAGTACTACTCCGATCACAGCGCTGCCTCTGTCATGGTGGTGCACCTGCTGCTTGCCCGAAGCTATCTGTATGCCTAGTCGGAAAATCCCGTGCCAAGTGACCTCTCCCTTCGTAAGCATAACACCAACTCTCTCTGGGCTGCACTGGTGCCCTCCGGCGCCACTGTGGTGTACGACCACGCCCCTGTGTCCGGTTTTCAGAAATCCACCTGCGTCGAGGTTCTTCTTGTCGACGCCCGCTAGCTGTGACAGACGTCTCGGCTCCAACGTGCATGCTACCACCACCAACACTAGAACGTGACAGGAAGTCCTCTGTCACTAGTTCCTACTCTAGCACCCCGACATATGCGGAAATTCCCAAGGGTACTATGACATCATGAATCTCTCAGCAGAGACCCTGCTCAATCTTCCACGTTCGGATGTTGTCATCATGGACCTAGTCCGGGTAAAAGAGTGCACGGTCTAAAAAACTTGCCGCGTACTTGGCCACCTTCATCCCTCCCTGCTGAAACTGCAAGAGCGCTTGAATATGAATGGAGCGCAAGCAGGAGGGGAATAAATCCTCACAGAACAACAACTGAAAGTCACCCCACAAAAGCGATGACTCGTCAAGAAGCCGAGTCACCAGACTCCACCAACGCCAAGCTGCTCCATGAAAAGGGTGGTTTTCAAAACCAATCTCTGATCTGCTGGCATCTGCACAAGCTTGGAAAGGTGAACCACTACCTCGAGCCAAACCTCTGCTGCCTGAGGGTCTGGCTCGCCACTAATCCTCAGCGGTCTCTACCGCTGGAACTCACGGAGTTCGCTCAAACTACGCTCAAGCTCAGCCCACTCTGCTGAAACTGCCTTCTGCTCAACAGGTGGGGGTGCTACTACCGGCCCACCCGGAGAAAGGGGCTCGCATGATGGGTCTTGGAAAGTGGCCTCATAGCTCACAGGGTTGTCGTCATGCACCAAAGCTTGTATCTTGGTTGGCTGTCTTTGCGGAGAAATCCTGAATTTTATCAAGGAGTGCCGCGATCAGATGATCATATATGTATATACCAACAACCACGATGGGGAGCTGACTCAATAAGGATAGTAAAAGACTCAATCCAATGTGATGCACAAACCAATTTTCCCTGAAACATGTGTCTGAGCATGCTGAGTTGACAACCGGGTTATCAAGGTCCTGGTGAATCGACATGTCGGCCGCCACACCATCACTGGACTCTTTGGCCTGAGAGCTGCTCTCGAGACACATTAACATAGTTTCCCTAGATCCCAACCAATTCCTTTTATTTTAGGGACGTCCGAACATCATCCCAAGGAACAAACCACCTTTGATACCACTTTGTGATGACCCGACCCTACCCGGGATCGAGCCGCAACTACCCCAAGACCGCCTCCATAGGCCAGGGGATGGCGACCAGCACCGAAGGCACAACAACTCGGGGAGACCTTTGCCTAATTACCTATACACACACACGGAGCACACTCAATGAAAAAGTGCAGAGTAAAGTAAAGGCAATTAAAGAAAATGGCTACTACTATATATATACCACAAAAGTGCATCAACCTCTAAGTAGTACAAAGTAAAAGATGAAAGTAAACTGAAATGAAATGGGGCAAAAAACGCACCCAACCAAAAAGTTCCACAACCCGGAAACAGGTGAACAAAAGGAAATAGCTTGAAGGGCCCCCCACCTAGAACCCGACTGCGACCACCGCACGCGGTCCAAGCTCCCGAACTCCTGTGATCCACTGAATTCACGACCAATCTGTATGTCGTCTCCAAGGGCACACCAAGTGTGGGCAATGCCCAAACAGGGGTGAGTATAAAAATACTCAGTAGGATACCCCGAAGGCTCGATGGAGCAACAAAGGAGATACCGAATGGTGAGCAGTAGAGCGAACAGTAAAATTAAAATAGTACAGCAGAGAGTGCATTAAAGAGTCCAGCTCAACCCAACAAGAGGAAAGAAGGTAGAATCGTCTAGACACAAGGAGATGGAAACGGTGAGAAGATAAACTTCCCACCGAGTCTTCACTAACTATATCAGGAGAGTAGACTCATCCATCCACGAGAAAGTAGACACAGAAAGCATGTGGAATACCCTGCACATCTTCGCCTCTCCTGGAAGGAGAGTAACCAAACCAAAGAAGTGGGTTCTGGAACAAGGTATATATATATCCTTATGATCAGCAAGAATCACGAACAACATCGTAAGGGGATCTCCATATCGTAACTCAGACCAAGAAGACAAGTAGAAAATAGTCCCAGAAGTAAAATCCATCGATGCCCATCATCCCAAATGTCTGCCCCGAACTACAAGTCAAGGGGCTTAATCCACCACACCTCGACACTATCCTCTTTGGGCAGCACTGACATGCCTGCATGGTTTTAGGTTTCATCACAAGGAAGCTTCTCGGTGGGGGAAAGAGCCCCTCGTACTTGAGAGTTCTTGGGAAACTCAATCCACACCTCGTCACTGCCCTGTAGTCGAGAGGACTTCTCAAAATTAATGCTGTCACAACACTGACCCGTATAACCAAGGGTCCTGCTCCGGTAATCACAGAGGAAAGCCACATGATAGCCTAGTAGGAAGGACTGGGCCTGGAATGCCAAAAGATTACCCACTACCCAACCCTGCTAGAGGTTAATTCATAATATGATATCGGGTGACCCAGTGCACAGCCCTGCTGGAGGGTAAACCATAATACATCATCATGCAACCCACTGTCCAGCCCCGCTGGAGGGTAGACCTTAACACATCATCTGGAGACCCATGCCCAGCCCTGCTGGAGGGTTGACTCAGAATAAGTTGGCAGGCGACCCACTGCCCAGCCTTTCTGGAGGGTATACCTTAATACATTATCAGGCGACCCACTGCCCAACCCCCCTGGATGGTAGACCAGTAATAAGTCGACATGAGACCCACTGCCTAGCCTTACTGGAGGGTAGACCAAGAACTAGATGACGGTCGACCCACTGCTCAGCCCTGTTGGAGGGTAGACCCTAAGAGGTCATCGGGTGACCCACTGCGCTGTCTCTACAGGAGGGTAGACCCTATGATCATCGGGTGACCCACTGCCCAGTCTCTGCTAGAGGGTAGACCCTAAGAAGCCAATGAGTAACCCTCTACCTAGCCCTGCTGGAGTGTAAAACTCAGAACTTCTCTGGCCATATCCACTGGAGGGTACAACACTGGCCAACCAAACACGGATTGGGAATCGTGTAACCACGCAACTCCAGAACAACTCACTCAAAAGAGGTCCAGCGCCTGTTCCGTCACCGGGTGTCGCTAGCACTACTACCGGCCGATCCATCGAGAACGAAGCCAAGGGGAGACCACTCAACCCCGCTGGTCAAACCAACTATAACAGAGAGACCCTGTACGCCGCGAGTGGTCAATGGTATGCAAAGAATAACATGGCACCCTCATGGGGCCCCCAAGACGTGTGGCCCCAAGTCAAACACCAACCAATCACACAAACAGTCTCTGGTACAAACCATATGTACCGCCAAGCACCCCCGTATACTCCAAGAGTATACCACATTCTCATCCCAAGGGTCATCATGCACACGGCACCCAACGTCAACGTGAAGGCATGATGTAACATCTCCAACTTTCCACCTCAACTATTGGGGCACATCCAACCACATCTCTTCACCCTCAGAGGAGCACACATGATCACACGTCAAGGGTCCGCTACAAACATGGTAGAAGAACCTCCCCCGGGGCACATCCACATTTCCACATTTAATAAGATCCTGTTTGAGGCTCTGCCCACCTGAACAGATTACACCATTGTAATCCTCGCGGAATGACATGCGAGATATACTACTGACTCGACTCAAACCGATATCCAATGGAAAAGTCGCCAACATCGCCTCACGCCTGAACGATGTCCCGTGATCCCTAGCCTCGGCCCCGAAAATAGTCGGGCACATTGCACCAATGCGATCCCCTCAGGAAAACATGTCAAAAGCACTACTCACATGAGTTCAACGGACATCTGTAAAAGAAGGTGCATTTTGGTGTACCGCACATGAGTGGTGCTACGTGAGACCCGCATCCCGGTCCCGAAACACAATGAACGGATCACAACATTGCAATCCTCTCGAAAAAGTACACAACATGGACTACTCCCTTTTCCAAAACGGTCGCCCGGTGATAGAGATGGAAAATCACTGTTGATGTCCAAACTGCCCTCGTGGGGCCCACACCATCGTGCGTAATTAAACCGGGCGGATGGTTCCATTGCAATGCCATAAAAAAACACCCAGAATTGAATACTCGAACACCCCAAATGGATGTCGGGTGGAAAAGTTGTGTTTCACCGTAAAACGTGCGAAGTAGGCCCCATGGGGCCCGTACCTCGTCTCCAACCCGAATGGTTTGGAAATCTCCTCAAAGAGTCTTCACGAGGACTGGGATCACACTGCCACTGACGGCGTGTCAATCAGACATCCCAAGAAAGAGTTATGTCCGACAAAAAAACTGGTTAATTAATTAAATAATTAATTAATTATTCACATTGTGTTTCGTGCCACAGAGCAACGAAACCTACCTGCAAAGGTTCCGACCCACATTGGAAGGATTGTCTCAGCCGCAGGGCCACAACACCTCCGATGGCGCATCAAACAGACGTCTGGCTCACGAGCCACGTCCGTCTCAACATTAATAATAAATTAATATTATTAAATTAAAACTCTCGGGTCACCCGCCTTCGGGCGCATAGCCAAAAAATTCCAATACCCATCTTAAAGGGAACGCCTCGGAAACACGGTCCCACAGCCGCAGACGGCGCATCAATCGGACGCACCGTTTAATAGTTACGGCCCCCCGAACACAAGGGTGCCATCCTGGCCGGTTCGCCCCGGTCGGCCCAGTCCGATCCACCGCAGCCCTCCCAGTAGAACCGGACCCGCTCCTCGGGTCCGTTTTTTTACAAGTAGACCGGCCTTTTTTCTGGTCACCGTGTCATCCCCGCAGGACCCGCAAAGGGTGGGTCCTGGTCTCCTCCGCTCTCCTGAGGACGCCGCTCGGATCCTCCCCGTTGACCACGACAGGCCGCGGTCCGCTCCGCCGCTCGACATTGCGCCCTCAGTCGGCCTCCTCTGCGGTGCCCTCTGCCGACCCCGCTCCTCTGCCGCTCTGCTCGACCGCGCGCCTCAGGCCACCTCGATGAAGACCACCGGAGCCCGGTGACGGCACCGCATTCGCCTCTGCCTGGCCTCGCGCCACCGCCACCATTTCACACTTCGTCGCCGCCTGCCGCCTATCCAGACCGCCAAAAACACCCAACACACCCCAAATCCGGCCGAGAAGTTCCAAAAACCCGCAAAATTCGGCGATCAACACCGATCACCTCCGAACTTGGATTTTTAATCCGAAAAATGTGTCGTGAATATTAGGAAACGTACTATGCATTTATGGGCTTCGCTCGACGATCGTGCATTAATTTGATGTAAAAAATTAAATTCAAAGGGCGATTCAGAAATGAAAACGCAATGAAAACCTCCTACCTCGCTGGGCCTCGCCTAGAGCATCGCGTCGATCCGCCGGCATCACCGCTCTTCACCGGAGTCGCCTCGTTGGACCATCTCACCGGAGATGGAGGAGAAGAGGCGAGAGGGTATCGCCAGGGGGTTCAATGGGGAGGAAGGGGAGGAAGGGGAGGAGGGGAGAGTTTAAATAAATTAATTAACGATTTAATTAATCTAAAACCCCAGAAAAGACCTGCATCCGAAACTCCCAACGGGGTTGAGGTTAAGCCTCCCCTAGGGTAAACACCACATCCTGAGCACAATGGAGGTCTTAGAATTTTAATCTGAGGCCCCATTCAAAAGTTATTAAACTCAACTCCTAAGGGCGCAAAATTACCAAAACGCCCCTGGGGCCATTTTTCACAAATGGGCCGCGCCCGCAAAAATTACACCCCTCCTAGGGTAAATGGAACATTATGAACTCAACGGTGCCATTGGTTTTCAAATCTGAGTCACCGTTTAAGAGATACTAGAGTTTCACCCTTAAACGAATAAATTAATTATTTAATTTATCCGTTTCTCGTACCGGAAGCGAGCGAGGGGTCCAAACATCCCACACCGACATGTTTTATGTCATTCCTAGGATAAACAACCTATTCCGGACCCATACGTACACTCGGATCTCTGATCTGAATCATCGTTTAGGAGTTGTCCCATTTATTTGGCGTTTCCAGTGTGAACGCACTGAAAACTCAATTCTGGCCACACTGGGGCTCGAAATCGCACACCGTCTGAAGGCGCTACATTGAAATAAAATCAAGAATATTACAATGTCCTTCTCAGAAAAAACCAAGTTCTTACACCAAAGGCCCTTGCTTCTAGTTTTAATCCTCTTTTATTTAGAGAAATGTACATGAGGCCATGAGATCCACTGGATACATGCGACACTTAGGTAGCTTCTGGGACCAAGACATTACAAAGTAATATGTTGATGTTTTTTCAATTAAAAAATATAATGAATGAATAATTATGATACTATAGTTATCATGTCACTTTTTATTGGTGAATTGTGTAAAATATAATAAATTAATAAATGAAAATAAAAAATTGTGGATTCTACTTCTTGGGTATCGTATCCTTGACATCCTCCTTAAAGAACATTGTATTTGTTATTTTGTTGAGAAAAACATGTCTTGGAATTGCGTAAGAGGATTTTCTATGAAAATTTTAATAATTTAAATAATCCCTAAGGATTGATAAGGTTTTAGAATAAGGGGTGGTGAGCTGCGGTATTTATAGGGTGTGGATATAAGTGTTTTTTATTATTTTATTTATGTTTTTGTTATTTTTCTTGAATACTGTCGCTAATAATGTTAATTGTGGATATTTAATGTTTCTAAATCAATAAATTATGAGATAATGGTTCATAAAAAATCCATATAACTTCGATGAATAAATAAAATTATGTATTTAGCTCATAATATGAAATATAATAACTTAACAAACTTCACAATTCACTAAAAATACAACTATTTTAGAATAATTTCTAAATTTTACTCTTACCATTAATAGATTTTTATATTTTAGAAATGGAAAACAATTTATGAAAACAATTTTTGATATATGTGAATTTTGTTTTTTAACAAAAATTATCACATGATTGAAAAATAACAATTTCAATATTAATACTCATTTTATGACACATTGAATAATTCATTAAGGTGTGATAAAATAAACATACAATTATTATAAATAAAACTGTTAAATTATGAGTCCTTTTTATAAAATAATTGTCCTTCTAAATAATTATATTAATTAAAAATTTGTAATAAACTATTTTGGATTAAGAAAAATACCAACACTTAATGTGTCACATTGAAGACACTTTTCATATTCCATGATCAAAATATATCACATTTTAATTTATCATATAACTAAATATTGTTTTTATTTTATTCTGTGTGTTTATTATAACAATGACCATATTACAACTCCAAATTGTCACATTACAATTACAACAGTCATAACAGTATTTATCAGTATGTCACTATTTGTTAAAGCTTATTATTTCATGCAATGTGTGATAATGTATAAATTTAATTCATTTAATATAATATATAATTTGAAATCATTGGGTATTTTATTCTCCCATCCTTCTAAAATTTCTTCCTTGATATTTTCCTGGAATATTAACATCTAAATAGATGTGGATTATTCTTCTAGAAATCATACACGACCATCACATTGCTTCTTCCTTATTATGGATTCCTGATATAAACATTAAAAATAAATTTATATAATTTGTAATTATTTTGTATCTAGTTTTGAGAATGTCAATAAGATTGTAATAGTGTGATAAATCAGCTTCCTGTTCTATGTTGCCATAGGTGTGTGCATGCTTTGGGTCTGGCATGTACATTGATATAAATTATATGTAGAAGTCATGGTGATTTTTTTAGGAATTGTGGCATAGATAATCCATATTCATCAACTAAAATTCAATCCATACTTTTTATTGGTTTAATGTACCAATCTATTAATTCCCAATTCATAGAAAACCTTATGAAACCATTCCAGAAATATATTTTTATAATCACATGCTCTCCAAATATAAAATTTTATTATACAACATCATTAATATGGTCCTAAATAGTAATAACCATTTTCATGTTCAGGTATAAGAAGTTTCGATTCAACAAATTCCTCCTATCAAGATGGAGTAGAAGATCTCATTTTATATAAATATTCAAATGACTCTATTTAAAAAATATAATGGAAACTGTTACTATAGTAATACTATACCTAATGTAAATAATGACCCATCATACATTGAATGTCATGTGAGAAAGATATAAATATTTCATCAAATTTTAGAATTTCCATTTTAATGATTATATCTGTATGTGGATAAGAGGTGATTCTCAAATGAAGCTTAGAAACCAACTCCTTCTAAAGACTCTTCAATAACTTGGATATAAAATAGGGATCCCTATCAGAAAAAATCAATATAGGTGCACCATGATATCATAATAATTAAATAATATATATTCCTTCAAGGTGATGAAGTGTTAAATATTATATTATAAACATATAATTTATATATATTGTATAAAGATCAACAATAACCCACATGACATCATTCCATCAAGGTTCCCAGGTAGTACTATGATGACTTCTATACTAATGTCACACCACATCCATGCTAAAATAGGAAGTGGTTTATTAAATCCAATAGTATGTTGTATCTGAGTAGTAGAGACATATTTTTTCATTGTAAAATATTGTAATATTTCGATTTATATTTTTGGTTCTATGCTCTGAAATGACATTCAATTTTGGGGCCCAGTGTCCCTAGAGTTAATTTTATAAAAATAATATATTTATTATATATTACATTTGTGTAGTTTTTAAATATTTTTCTAACAAATCAAATATAGATTCACAGATATGAAATTTGAGAAACAGTTCAGTCTGTATTGTTTTTTAGACCCTGGTTGAGACCTATGATTCATTAGTGAGGGGAGATCATACATATTCCTCATTGGTGGAACATTAAATGGATTAATTAATTATTAAATTAATTATTTTAATCATTTTAAATTAAATTATATTTTTATAGATATTATACCAAGAAGATTTACCTAGGTTTTTATTCAAAATCTTGGGATCTTCTGAGAGCATCTCATTCCTCCTTCATTGGAATATCACCTCAGAGGTCAATTAATCTCCAAATCATAGAATATAGGGATGAATTAAATGCATCACAATATATCCATGATTTGAGAGAATATTATTTGAATATTAAAAAAATAATATCCCGATAGAGATAATCAATTATTGGTTTACTACCACTATTATTAAATATGTTGGGAAGATCAGTGATTATCTGGTATCTTCTCTAACTACATCCTCTGTATGAACCAATTTATTGATTAAATAGTTTTATTTATATTGTTTTCTAACATTGAATATATTTTTTTTTATTATTTCGATTATTTTTTCGAAATAAATTGATTAAAATTTTTAGGTCCCTGTCACTCTTCAATTTTTTCTCATTCCTCTTTGGTTGCACCTCAAAATAATGATTAGCTATTTTTAGGCCGAACCAAGCCTAATCAAACCCCTAAATTCATAATAAATCATGTTCAAGTTGAGGATCAACTAATAATGAATATATGTGTATAATATTAAGGTTATGGATGATCATTTCATATATTTGAGGTTAAAATGGCACATGCCAATGCTTCATGATTGGGTGAAACTCAAGGAAAAACTCTTATGGGTAGATGGATAAGATTTTTTCTTCATCAGATGGTAAAAATAATGATTTGTTAATTGATATACTAATTTATTATTGAAACAAGGATGTATATTAATAAAAATTTCTTCAAAATAGTCTGAGATCATAGATCACGAAATATAGAAAAAACCAAACTACTAGCTGTGTGTAAAGATTAACACTCTTTATAGAACATGGGTTTGGCAGATAGGGATATTAAATCATAGGGGTGGCATGAAATGTATCCATACTCCACTTTGTGGAACTACTCCCTAGATGGACGATCCTTGTGGGGGATAACACATGTGGAATTTTACTAGGATGTAAATAGCCCAAAACATGTCCTTATACCAATGTACACGAAAAAATGGTCAACTAAAAGGAGAAGGGGATAGATAAATATAAATGGAAAAACATAGAAGTGGGAAACTATGTGTAATGGGTAGGACATGCCTATCTCTTACATGTTGTGTACCCATACAGAGATGATGGAATATATATATTTGACAATCCTTCGTTTATTACACACATTAGCATAATTTATTATAAAAACACATAACTTGATAAAACATGGAATATAGAGAGATCTAGTGTCTTTGGGTGTCATGAACGTTTCATAACATCTTAAAACAATAAATACATCATCTTTATTGGAAGCATTATTTACATAACCACTACATTCCCTCATACATAGCATTTCTTGGGATAACCTGAGAAAATGCATAAGAAAAGGGGGAGATATAAAGCCCTTTAGGGGAATAAAAATAGAATAAAATGAAAAATAAAATAAATGTTAGACCATAGTCATATAAATATAGCACAAGAAAAACATGAACATAAAGGAATCAACAAGCATTATAATCGTAACAAGGAAATGTGGCAACAACAATTAACCAGGAATTAGCATGAGCCAGGGCTCATTACACATGGATCATGAGTAAACCCTAATTTCACATGAATTATCATATGTGAACACCCATTTAACATGAAATTTAATTATACTATACATTACCCAATGCATTTGAGCTCTATTCAGGCACACCCTTCTTAAACATTATGTTTAATGCATAAGTGAGCCACATGGATCATATAAAATGGAATCAATAAACATCATAAGTTTTTAAAACACATATTAATGTGGAATAAATACATGAATGTACCATTAAATATGAATATATTCATAATGGTTAATACCATAGATAGAGACATGGGTATGAAATTCACTATACAATGATTTTTGCTTAGAAAACATGGTGCAATTTCGACAGCATAATAATGCGACATAAGTGTTCATGAATATGTATGATGATATAGAAATGTGTGTGTCATAATATCAACATGAAATGGACATTAGGTGGGTTTATATATATACATTTCCCAACAAAAGTAAATGAATTTAGATGCATAATACAAACGAATTACATGGATGTAAAATAAGAGATAGAAATCCTTCATGGAATTTCATCCTGGTTACGTGTGTACATGGGAGAAATTTTGAGAGAGAAAGGGGTATCCCATCATCAAAAAACAAATTGGGATGTATGGGGGAGGTTCTAAATCATAAACCACCATTTTAAATTGAAATAAAAAGGGCATAACAACTTAAAGATAATTAGACAAAAAATTTAAATCAATAAATCATTTACATGGAAGTGTTATTACAAAGACTTGAGAGAGGCTTGAGAGAGGATTATTATGGGCATGGGGCTCCTTGGTATGATTCTCGAAAAAATAGGGCATAAGATGGAAGATATAAAAAGGATTTTTCTGAAGAGGCTGTGGGAGCTTGTGTTGGGATATATATGGAAGGAGAAGAAATTCATTAATATTTATGTTGGGGCACCACACATTAAATTTATCAATACAACAAACCAGACCTTGGTTGTTGCCCATGGTTTTTTCCAAAGGGTAGTGGAAAAAATAATTTATAAGGCCAATGGTAGAACTTATAAAAATAACATGGTTGCTTATGTGGAGGTGAGTCACACTATCAAGTAAATTCATTTAAAATGTTAAAATGATTTATTACTCTTGGAGGGTCAACTAATGTTTTGTAAAATAAATAAAACAAACCTAAAATCACATAATTTTAATGTCAAAACATATATTTCCCGAACATATCTTTTATATTATTTTATTACACCACTTTTTGGATAATTATGATGTCAAAAAACAAGTTATATATTTAAATGGTGTTTAATTTTTACCCAAAAAATCTATTGTCTCATAAAATTTTGAAAAATTCACCACTGGATAATTTTGACGTCCTAAACCAAAATATATTATTAATTTTATATAAATAATTTTCTAAATATTTGAATTTTAACTTTTAATAGAAACACCGACATTAATCGAAAATTCATGGGTTTAGACAAAAATGGCATTCCAACCATAACAAAAAACTACAATTGAATTAATAAAATTATAAAATCATTTATATTTAATAAAAATACATTTAATAATAATAATATATTATTAAAATGTTATTTAATTAAAAAATCCTTTCTATAATCAAAATTAATATCTTAGTTGAATTTTACTAAAAATACTATTTGGGAATTAAAAACAATATACAAAGTAACAATCATAAAATGAATGTATATTAACTATTATATACAAATTTAATGCACATAATCATTGTACTATGTTCTAATTACATAACCACTTATAACTCCCACATATGACTAATGGGTAAGATATTGGACGGTGATATACTATTAGGGTGGCTCGGATTACATTGCTCGGTGGTAATTTCTATCAACATCCACTTCTCACATAGGCAGTTTCGTTCAAGCATAACTTGATGAAGCATGGCTTGCACATGGTAAAAATTGAATCCCAATTATGGCACCTCCTTATTGAGTTCTGAAAAATGGGCTTCATACAGGGCAAGTCTAATGGATGAGGCCATAACTTCATTTGAGTAAATTAGATTTGTTAAAGCCCTATATTTATACTAACCATGTGATCACTGTTCAATGGTTATATTTGCAACAGTCACAAGTATGGATAGTATTTTAATATCTGGAAATATAAAACAAAAGATGAGCATATTTTATATAATCATTTTACATAATAATTCATTTAATTAGATCAAAATTAATTTTTATCAATGAACGTTTGGGTCGTTAAAATCTTCCAACTTACGAAATTTCACCCTCAAAATTTCCTTTTCCATAGTAAAAATGATTACAGAAACTCCGCTTCATCATTTCCTCTAATTCCCACATCGATTCGTAAAAATGTGGTTTCACCACAACATCGTCATGAGGGGCATTATCATATTTTGTAATAATTTTCCACTACTTTCTATGTTTATCACTAGTTTCTACTCGTAAGAATGATCATACTATAATTGTATTACCACTGAAGAGAGTACATGTGAAGGGTCTGGTATGTACTTATTTAATAGGGATTCAAAAAATACATCATGTTATTTTCCCATGGTAGGCGGCGGTGCTAGTCGATAGGCCATAACCCTAACACGATCAAGAATATCGAAGGGGCCGATGTACCTAGCACATAACTTAACATTGATTTAAAAAATAGTGACATTATTCCATGATGATACGCATAGGAATACCAAGCCTCCTACATTAAATAAAAGGTCACGTCGATTGTAATTGACATATCTCTTTAGTTTACTCTAGGCTGCCTTGATATGCTACTGAATAGATTTCACCTTCTCCACTATTTCTTTGACCATTTCTGGTCCTAGCAGCTTATTCTCACAAACTTCATACCAACATCCAGGTGTTGTACACCTCTTCCCATACAGGGATTCATAAGGTACCATTCGAATACTTGAGTGGAAACTGTTATTTCTTGAGAATTCATCCAGAAGAAGATGTCGATCCAATCCCCCTTAAATGACAATTTAACATGATCTTAACATATCATTTAGTGTCTGAATAGTTCTCTCGGATTGGCCATCAATTTGAGGATGATAGGTCGTATTGATGTTCAATTTAGTATCCATAGAATTTTGAAAACTTTTCCAAAACATAGAGGTGAATATAATATCTCGATCTGATACAATAGATAGTGATACTCCATGCAGCCATACAACTTCCCTGATTTATATCTATTCCATTTTATCCATTGAGAAATCCCCTAAAATTGCAATAATGTGTGCATAAATTTTAAGATGATTTACAACAACCATGATTGTATTGTTTCTGTTGGATGTTTTTTGTTGTACGGTGACAATTTCTATGCTAATGTTATCCCAGGTATAATGCTCTTGGATATCTCGATACATCGTTGTGTTTCCTGGGTGAATAATGAAATTTTAACAATGTGTATCATCCAAAAGATCCTTCTTTAGCTCTGGACATGATGGAGCACATAGTCATTTACAAAATCAATCAATTCATTATTGATTAACATTGTAAACTATGGATTTTCTTTTTTTTTGATAGTTTCCATTTTCTTCTAAATTCCCACATCATCTATTAACTTTTCCAAAATTGACAGTTGAGAAATTATTTGTGAAAGAAGTGATGATGTTTCCTTCTTTATGATTACCATGCCCATCTTCATCAAATCAAAATAGAATGGAGCCTTCCCAAATATCGTCAATGATAGAACCACTGGGTCTTTCATACTTATATCATCTTACCCCTTGTTCACTTTCCTAGTGTGGCAATTGATTGAGCATTCATTATCTTTGATCAGATATAGCTATCTTTGTTGCCGCATGTTCAACTATTTTAGTGTGAATATATTATTGATGCTTTTTTCCTCCGTATATATTTCACACTTCTCCCCAATGAGATAATGCATCCAAATTTTTAATTCAATGATCACCACAACCAAATCCCTATCATGGGTTGGAAAATGATGCAGATGAAATTTCAATTTCCATGATTCATAGGTAATGACATTTTCATTTTTCATTAACACATGTCCCAATAACTTCATCAATGTATCACTAAATACCACAAAAATTTATCCACCTGTAGGTTATTTTAGCATTGTAGTAGTGATTAGCCTCCTTTTAATCTTCTAGATGATTTCATCACATTCATCACTCCATGAGAACATTACTCTGATCCATGTTATCTTGGTAAGAGGGTTGGAAAATCGTTAAAAATTTATTAAATATCATATTTAATATATATATAAACCCAAGAATATATGGATATCCATTACACATGTTTTCCTCGACCACACATCAATTATAGATGTCTTTGAAGGATCCACAGATAACCCCATTCTTTTGATGATATAGACCATGAATGAGACCTCCTTCAGCTATAACTTGCACTTGATGTTCCTTGGGTAGAGATTCTCCTTCTGCAATGTCTCTAGTATAGTTATTAGATGCCCCTCATGATCCTCCTAGATTTTAGAGTATATTATAATATCATATATAAAGTCTACCATAAATTTTCAGAGGTAATCTCTAAATAATATATTCATCATGTCCATGAAGATTTCTAGAGCATTATTGAGTCTGAATGGCATTACTATGAATTAATAGTGCCCAAATCTTGTATAAAAAGTAGTATTGGGGATATCTTCCTTATTTACCATTACATGATAATACCCTAAACACAAATCCTCCTTAAAGAAGTATTATTCCCTATGTACCTGATCGAACAAGTCATCAATTCGTGATAGAGGATACATGTTCTTTATCGTGATTTTGTTCTGCTCCTGATAATCGATGCATGGGCACATTGACCCATCATTCATCTTGATGAAGAGTAATTGTTCACCCAATGGTGAAGAACATGGACATATTAATCATTTATCTATATTCGCCTTTAGTTTTTTCTTCATCTTCTCAAGAACTAGAACATCCATTCTATACAGAGTCTTGGAAATTGTAAACACCCCATGTATAATTCCAATTTAATATTCAACTGCACAAATAGGAGGAAGGCCAGACAATTCCTTAGGAAACACTTTAGTGAATTCTCTCACAATAGGCATCTCATTAATGATTGTTGCGTCCATGTACTCAAACATGTGAGTCAGTAAGCATGCTGGTAGGGTAGTAATATCCAAGCTTGTGATGATGGAGCTAATGAAGATTCATCTTCCACCTTGCACTTGTACTGAATAAGCATTCAATTATTCACATAGAAATTGATTTCCCTCTTATGGAAATTTATGTTGGCGGTATATAGGGAAATCCAATCCATGCCAACAATTAAATAAAATCCCACTAGAGGGAGTATGATGAGGTTCACCATGAAGTCCAATCCATTGATTACGACTAAGGAGGATTTATATTCATGGGATACAAGGATTCCCACATTATCCATTCTCACTTATATCATTAATTCCAAGATTTTTGGTGGTGTTGGGAATGTTATATTAATAATTAGGGATATAAAGAATGTTTAGAACAGGAATCAAAATGTATGTTCGCTATTCGTGAATGAATAACTAGATTTCCTCTCACCACTTCATTGTCGGGGTTCATTTCCGCAGTAGTGATGGTAAAATCTCACCCTTGATTCCTTTGAAGTTTTTGGATTCCTCTAAAAATCCATGTCTTTGGGAACAAATTTTCAAGGAGCCCTGGTTTTTTACAATTGAAACAATGAACAATGTGTTGAGATTCTAATAGAGAATTCCTATCCTCTGTTGTAGTAGGAGGTTTTTCTTTCTGTCATTTAATAGCCAGCTGACCTTCTCTTCTACTCCTAAAAAATTACTTCATCCCTTTCAGGAAATTATGGGGTGCTTCTTTTTGAAACATTGACAAGTGAAGTACTATATTTTCCTAGAACCATTGGAATTATCAATCATTCACCCATATTTGAAGTCCAACTTATGCATATTTTTCTCATAATACCCATGAGGTTTGCGGAAATACAGTTAAACCTTGAGGGTATATCAGTCAATTTCCTCATAGCTGTCGAAGTGGCGGATCCCGAGGGGTTTTGTAGGCTAGATTTCATCCCCCAATGAAGTTTTTGTCCTTTCATTTGGGGGAAATGACAATGAAAATGGTGTATCATGAATGCCTTGTGATTTTCCCCACACACTATGATAAATTCAAAGTCTTTTTCTCTTGAGGGAAATAATGTTTCTTTCTATCATAATAGATTGGGCGATTGGAAAATATTTATTGAGAAACATCATCTGGAAATCCTTCTATTCCAAGACCTTGAACTCCTCCACAAGATTTTTATTTTTGAATAATGTCCATCATTGATCAGCCTCACCCTCCATAAAATAATCTGCCAAGAGAACCATCTCTTGATTGGAACATTGAATGATAGAGATGATATTATCAATGGATTTGATCCATTGTTCATTAATTAATAGTTCATATTATCCATTATAAGTAGGAGGCCTTTCTCTCATGAAGCATTTTATAGTGACTAGTTCTTTCATGGGGGAGGGGATTGAACTTTCCTCTTGACCCATGTTTCTATTTAAATAATTAGTTAACTAAGACAATATCTGATAATGTTCGTGATTTCTACTACCATTGGATTGGGCATCTCATTAGCCTAGTCATTACATTGGTTGTAACCCATGTCCCCCTCTTACTAGCCATTGGCTGGAATAAAAGGGAATGATATGGGTAACACATATAGGGTAATCCAACGAAAAATATATGACTTATAAATATCTTTTATTTCATTAACTTATAAATCTACATGCTTAATTCTATGTTTTCCAAAAATATTCTTGGGGGATTTTTTTAATTCTCTTAATAATGTTTTATACTAACCTTGTAAATTTACCAATTCATATCCTCTGGGATTGTCATATCTAAGAGTGCATAAAGGCCCGTTGTTGTGTACCAAGATGCCCTGGGTCCTGCTCAAAACTCCTTGTTAGGGTTTTCACCCCTAGGTACATATGTGCTAGAGCCGCCTTAGACGGCATGTAACTAGACAAATATGTATTTGTTTGATAAACCACCTACTCAATACCCAAAAAAACATTGAGATGTATTTATTATACTTAGTTTACTCTCTAAGTATTCACTAGGGTTTTCTAATCCGAATCCCTAAAATAACTAATCATATCCTCTATTACCAACTATGAAAACCCTTCTTTTATTACACACATAAACGTGAATTATTACAAACACTAATCACTTGATTCAACATGGGATATTGAGAGGTATTGTTTCTTTGGGGCTTATAAACCTTACATAATAACATAAAACATGAATTACAACGTCTTTATAGTATACTTTCTTGACATGACCACTACATTCTCTCATACATAACATTGCATGGGATAACATGAGGACAAGCATAATAAAAGTGTGAGATATAATTCCTAGTATGGGAATAAACCTGAAATAAAATTAGAAATAAAATCCATGTTGGCCATAGGCATACCAATGGAGGACAAAAGAAACATGAACAAAAAGTCTTGATAAAGAATGTTAATCATAACATGGAAATGTGGAAACAACAATTAACATGGAATTAGCATGATCCATGGTGCATTGCACATGGAGCATGAGTAAACCATAATTACACATGAATTATCATGAGTCAACAAACATTGAAAATGATGTATCATGATATGATACTTTATCAAATGCGTTGGAGTGCTATCATGGTGCATCCTTAATAAAAATTTCATTTCATGCATAAGTGTTCCACATTAATCATATAACATTTAAACAATCAAAATTATAAGTTATTAAACATTTAAGAAATGTGGAATAAATAAATTAATGTACCAATAAATATGTGTATTTTCATTATGGTGAATACCCTTGATAGAGACATGGGTATGGTCTTCACTATACAATGATCTTGGCTTGGAAAAAGTGGTGCAATTTCTGCAGCATATCGACATGAAATATGGATGATTGAAAATGGTTAATGAGAGAGAAATGGATGACTCATAACATGTACATTAAATGAAATATAAGGGCTCATATATATTCATGTACCGACAAATATAATGGAATTTAGATGCATAATACAAAATAATTACATGGATGTAAAAGAGAAGAGATAAAATCCCTCATGGAATTTCTACATTGTCAAGGGTGTACATGGGAGGAATTAATGAGAAAGAATGGGGTCTCCCATTATTCAATCATAAATAAGGATGGATGGGGCAGGTTTCAAATCATAACCCAACATGTTTAATTAAAAAAAAGGTTATAACTACTTAATGAAAATTGGAAAAAATGAGAAAGGAATATATCATTTACATGGATGTGTGATCACAATGGCTTGGGAGAGGATAGAGAGACGCTTATTGGGAGCTTGGGGAACCATCGTAGTATTATAGAGAGTTGAGGGAATATATTTGATGAATTACAAACGCTTTGAGTGAACATGATGTGTGAGATTGGGTGGGTTTATATAAGAAAGGAGAGGAAATTCTTTTTAATTTATGTTTGTGTCACCACACATTAAACTAATCAATACCACAAACCCGCCCATGGTTTTTGCCCATGGTTTTTTCCAAAGGGGAGTGGAAATTTTTCTTTATAATTCCAATGGCCTAAAATCTTAAAATAATACGGTTGCTAATGTGGAGGTGAGTCACACTCACAAGGAAATTCATTCAAAAAGTTAAAATGTTTTATAACACTTGGTGCGACCACTAAAGATTTGTAAAATAAATCTATAAATACTAAAATCACATTATTTTAATGGTAAAACATATATTTTTTGACTAAATCATTAGTTGTATTTTATTACATCTCAATTGTCTCATTATGATGTCATAAAACAAATTATATATCAAAATTGTATTTATTTTGTACCCCCAAATACGACTCTCTTGGAAAATTGTGAAAAAATCACCTTTTTATAATTTCAAAATCCTAATTCAAAAAATAATATTAAATTCATCTAAACAATTTTCTAATGAATTTAATTTTTACTATTTAAATAACAACGGAAAATTATTGATAATTCTCATGTTTTGATAAAATGGATTTAAAACCTTAACAAAAAGTAAAATTCCATTCATAAAATTAAATAGTAATTTATATTCAATAAAAAAATTAATTAAAATATATTTTAATAATTATTATTTAATTAAAAAATCCTTAAATTCGTCAAAATATATTTCTTAGTTGAATGTTTACTAAAAATACTATTTGTGCTTTACAGACAATTTTCAAAGTAATAATAATAAAGTGAATGTATATTCAATATTATATACGAAAATAATGCACATATCATAGTTTTATGGTATTGTTACATAATCCCTTATAACTCCCACATAAGACTGATAGGTACGGTGTGGAATGTGACAGAATCATGGGGGGGGGGGGCTCAGATAACATTGCACGAGTAGTAATCATAATCAACTTCAACTTCACCCATAGGCAGTTCCGTTCAAGCTTAGCATGTTGAAACTCAGCATGGGATAGGTCAAGAGTGAAGACCAATGATGCAACCTCCTTTACAAGATCCAAAAAATGGGATTCATATGGGAAAAATCTACTAGATGAGGTGATCACTTCATTGTTCTGATAAAATTGTATTTGTTAAAGCCCGATATTTATTCAATCCTTATGATCACTGTTCAACATCTATTTTAGCAACAGTCACAATTCTTAGTGGTATTTTAAAATCTAGTAACATAAAACAAAATATGTTCATATGTTATATAAAAATTTTATAGAATAATTAAATTTAATTAGATCAAGTGGAATTTACATTAATAAATTTTTGGGTCATTACAGTGTCTCTGGAGTGATAGTGAAGCGGTGGAGTATGAACAAACATTGATTCGGTCCCCCCACCACACTATGTATTATGTGGTTCTAAATTCCGGAAATTTTAGTTTCCATTTACTCTTTTTTTTGAACATATATTATGTCCATGAGTTACATATCTAGTGTGTTTTTTCTAGGTATAATGTCATCTTACTATCAGTTCTCTCTTTTCAGAAATGATTTGGAATGTTCTGGGTATAATGCACTGTAAGATGACACTCAATGATGGATATTGTTATGAATTATCAGTATAGACATCTAAATGGTATTCTTTAGAAAATATAGGAAGTGGGTCCTTGAATACTTCAATGTCATATAATCTAGTAGAGCTTGTTAGTTGGTACAAATTGTAATTAAGAGTTACCCTCTAGTATATATATATGGTGGGTCATCAATGATTTCAATGTCGATCACTCTAGTATAGTTGTGAATTAGGTCATCAATGGATTTTGTGATGGACCCTCTAGAAGAGTAGGGTAGTGGGTCCTTGATGACTTACGAATGTAACCCTATAGTAGTCTGGGACTGTGGGTTCCCTATGACATCTGAGTGGAATCCTTCTATTGAAATGGTATGTGGTCATCAATGTATTCTAGAATTGAAACATAATATTTGGTACGGAATGTTTGCTTCATCGACTATCTGAGTAGAACCCCATATATTTTAGACATGGGACCTCTACCTAGATATTTTGGACCCTTTCTAGTGAGTTACAATGATTAGTAATGTTTTGACATGGACATATACATCTAGGAATACACATTAGATATTTGTAATTATTGATGAGATATTGAAACTATTAGAAAATATTATTCCAGGTCATAGTTATTTTAAGGATATCTTTTACTCTATCATTGCATCTCCTTTCACTAGGAATATATATTTATCTTCATTCACACATTTCATTACGTTACCATATTCCCAAGGTATTTTATGACATGATTGGGATTTCATGTTATTTCCAAGTCTAGTTTATCTTCTTTGGATGAGTATACTACTAGAATAGGTGTGGGAATGACAAAATGTGTAGTATATCTAGTCACTATATTGATCCCCCTATTCTTGGATAAGGTTACACTGTCATGGTTGGGGTTAAATTGTTATCATTCATTATACCTTGTATCCTGTGTAAAATCTACATCATCTCTTTATTTTTTTCTCTTAATTCCCCCTTCATCTATAATAGTTTCAAAATTTTTATGCATATACTCAACCCAACAAGGGATTTAATTATACACATCATAACATTGGATGATGAAAGAATGTTTTATGGTAACATCAGAGGAATGTAGGGTCTGTGCGTGTTCTGGACCACATATGGTTGTCATAGATTTTAAATCAATAGTTGGGGTCTCTCAACTATTTAAAGATATCGTTTTTAGGTTTTGAAATATATCTATATGGGTATGTATTTGATCACATTAATTTTAATTATTCAAATTCTTACTATTTTACACTATAGACCTATATCATTTTGTTTTATTTGTAATATGTAACTTCATTTAATTATAATTCCCCATAACATATAAATTTTTATGGTCAGGTGTATGTATATAAGATCATAGGAAATTGCCACCCATTTATGTTATTCCACATGGAACATGTCACCATCCTTTCGACTATGGAGGTGGGATTATGGTGGTTGTCGATAGATGCCAAGTTAGGTTTGGGTCCTGAATGCTTAATATCAAAGGTGATTATTTTTTGGGATGTTATGAGTACTAGTCCCATTATGATGGTTTGGTTGGAATTAGAAAAACAATGTCATGGTGTATCAATTTTATCTCTCTAGATAAGGAATCCATTAATGGTGAGGGAGTATAATGTATCAATTCAATTTGAAATAGAATACCTACTTGTAGACATGGAATACAAGACAATGGTTTCATAGATGAATGGTACATTTACTATATAAGATCATATATTTGACTTTCAATCCTGAATAATACCCCATTATATATATGTAATATCATATGACTATTGTATGTCTTGTTAAATCATTGGAACCCTCCAGAATGACATCATTTAGGGAACCAGTTTTAAATTGTGATGATTATATGATGATCAATGTGGCCTTAGTTCAGGGTCTATCATATGTGATTCTTATTCTATGGGGGATGGTACCAACACCAACACCTATATATAATTATTTCATTATAATAGATTCATCTATGAATGCACACTGGTTTAGTGAAATAATTCATTACAAGGTATAGGGGGAACTTATTTTCCATGGTGATCTAGGTACCCCAGTAGTAACGCATTGGCTCTAGTCGATGGTCCATATATTTTAGCTAATTTATAACCTAACATGATTATGTTGTTTTATTAGTATCTATCCATTTACCTAGGTTTTATGAGTACCATACATCTTTTTTACAAATATGAATGATGCATTGATACTATAATGGACCAACATTCCGTATTTGTTCCATGTGGTGTTATACCCATTCTTCATGAACTCGGTTCAGATTAATGTGATTTTAGATCTGTAGTAGGGATGTATTGTTGTGGCTAAGTATTCACCAGGGTTCGTAGAACATAACTTGTAATCCCATTACATGGACTGTGATTTATACATATTATAATAACTATTTTATTAAGGAATATTTAGATATATAACTTCTATAATAGAGCCCTTGTGTATTCGCAACAATGTTGGGGTTCTAGTGTGGGCACAATTGGAAGAGAAAAAATCATCAAATGGATTCAAGATAATTGGTGTTGGCAGTGGGAGTCATAGTGATGGATCATATATAGTAGGTAGAAGGAACTAGTTTGTGGGACCATGATGCCAGAGCGCCTTTCGTTATTAAAAAGAGGCGCAAGTTCATATTGTTTATAAAAATGTATAAAACTAAGGATTACTAGATTGATTCTATGATATTCTTGTGATGGGTGCATCTATAGAACATGTGACTTTTTTTACAAATTGTTCTTTGGTTTGTTGTCACCTACCTGGAAAACCTCCATATTAGATATAACAGCATGGCTAGGGATCTTAAAGGTGAGTACATTGTGTTACCTAGGGATGTGATGATGATAATGACATAGGAGGATCTGTGGGTGGTGGATGAATCAATGATATCTTTCCTAAATCCCCACTAGTTAGACCACATCATCCTCAAGAAGCTACTAATTAGGGCCCTGGAGAGCTAGAGTCTATAGTGTCATAGGAAACCACTATTTATATGAAAATCAGAGGTATGATCAATGTTTATTTAAATATTTATTTTTTGAAATTAGTCATAGGTCACAATCATTACATCTCTTGAAAAATCTAGTTGTAGTGGATAGACCTCCATTTTATGATTATAGTCCAACAACATCATCTTAGGCTTCCTATAGGGAATGGTTCTTCAGAATATTTTATCTATTGCATGTGTTAGCAAAATACTTATTGGAGGTATGTTAATATTGGACCTTTCATTATAAAAATTTATGTACATGACAACATCTTGGGTGTGGATTGGATGTCCATGGTCAAATCCAGATTTGTTTTCACATTAGAATAGCCGTATTTTGTTGCACTTAGGTGATGAGATTCACTGTTATGAAAAAGATAGATCTCATGGAGGGTTTAGTATGTTCTATTAGAAAGAATTTATATCCTATAACCCATTAGTTAGTGGGAATATCTCTTCATAAAAAAGGATCTTCATGAATATGGATTCCATAATGTGTGGAAAATTATATAGAAATATTAGCTAAAAAATTTAAATACAACGTTTTAGGTGAATTTTTGTGATTTGTATCGACATAAATATTGAAATCAATCCAATATCTTCTGCATCATATTTGAGGGATCATTTATTTCTGTAATAGATGTGGTGATAGTTAGAGGAATATTAGGAGGGATTCATTAGGCATAGTCTGCCTTCAAGGAATCTCTACGGTTGATTGTCAAAAGGGATGATGGGATCATGTGACATTTTGCAGATTATAGTCTTCTGAACATATAATTGACAATGTAAATGTACACCAACCCAAGTATTAGAAGCCACATTGAACAATTGTGAGGTGTGATATAGTTATCAATGTCACTATATAGTTCAGCTACCACCGGTCGAGGTTTCAAGAGGCTGTTATTCAATATATAAGAAATTTTGATGTCATTATGAACTCTATATGTTCCTAGTGGAAAAATTTTGTGTGTTAAATTCCCACTATGTATTTATAGATTTGATGAACTTGGTCATATAGGTTTTTGGTAATCTACATAAACAACATACTAATCTCCTCTATAATATAGGAGGATTATGGAGAGCACATGAAAGCATTGATTGATATATTTTGAGAGCACTATCATTATGGATATATCATAAACTACCATTAATGGATTCAGTATGATCAAATTCTCGGGTCATTTCATCTTTTATCTGGTATTATCCATGGACCCATAAATTATAAACGTATTTCATTCATGGAATCCACCAAAGAGACTATTATTTGTGAAGAGATTTCAAAGCTTGGTATGGTACTACAGTAGGTGTGTAAAAACATTATCTAGAATTTCATGTCTTTTACATCCCAAAAATGGAAAAGAATGTTATTTACTTGGTATTCATAGTTCTAGAGGGCCTTTGAGGTGTTGAGGACGAGGTGGGAAACTACTCCTATATTTGGACTACCAATTGAAAGGTGTAGTTTCTAGTGCAGTTCGATTCCACATAATATGATCTCGACAACATTTTTATTTAGAGGATTAAAATTATCACTAAGATGATGTGGTAGATATTAACCCATAAGAATTACTACTCAACTCAATAACTATATCAATATGTTGTAGTCTTCTCCCTGAGGATTTGGAGAAACTATCATATGGGGGAATATTGTGTGTGTTACTCAGACCATCACAAACTCATCTATGTCTTCTCACAAAGATATATAAAATTTTGATACGGAATCTGGTTGGTGTTCATATATTTCAAAGATTTTGAGATAGTCTAAACTCATGGGAAAAAAATTCATAGAAGATTCCCATATTTAGATGTCATTGCCTCGCTTTGTTCCAGATGCATCAGAGTATTTGGAATCCTTATAATTGACCCTATTGGAGAAGGAGGGTTCATTTCTAATTCAATGGTGTTGACTCCTCCACTTGTTGAGCGTGTGAGATATTCAATGTTGGGAGACAAAGAGATTTATTTATTATGTGATCATATATTGATAAAGGATTCACCATATAGATATTCTAAAGGAGGGAATAATATTAAGTTTTTATAGGGATACAAAATGGTCCTAATAACGATGTCTGAGAAAATTATGTGACAGTTACTAACTTTTCCCATATAAATAATTCTTGATGTGGGGAAGTTGTAAATCACCCTTCATTGATATTTATTTTGGTTCAACATGAGATGAATTGTTCCTAAGTATTTTAATTTCTGCCTCTTCTATCAATTGGTAAATGATTAGAAACATGTTATGGCATGTTTTTTAGAACCCCTAGATATCCTTGACTTGAAGTGGGAAATTCTATCCCCAGAATTTTTGACAAGGAATCCATGAAAAGTAATGGGAATGGAAACCATCTAGGTTAGTGTTTACTAGATCAAAATAATCAATTTGTTCCGTGCAATCAGGTGGTAGAGTAAGGTGGGTATTTTGGGGATATTTTATATACAGGGGATCATTCTCCTTCATGGGGTTACCTCAATGATTGAATTCAATAATTATGAATGGTTTACATAATGATTGTGGGGAGTCCTGAAGAATAAATTTTGGTTCCAAATGAGGAATAGTATGACCTTGAACCCACAGACTTTTGTGAAATTTGAGCACACTATATAGGTGTTGGAGGATATTCTAATGGTATGCATGATATAATTTTATAGTGTTGGGAGTATCACATCCCAATTAAATAGATTGTGTAAAACAATATTTTACACACTACCTATTCATATAACCTTTTTAGGCATTTTACTAGAGACACTTCATGCCACAATTGTGATGGACATAGAGCAGTGAGACGACTCTTATCATGCTATATATAGTGAAAAATTTAATGGATAATGTCCAGATCACCCATGAGTAGTTGATGCTAGTCTTGAGTGACATAAATCTTATGAAAACCATCATCATAAGACCTCAGAGTTCGAGAAGAGTGACTACATTTACAGAGAGTCCCACCATGATGATTATTGTGGAGGATTTTATGTGAAGGAAACACATCCCATATGTTCATCTGGCCTTTCATATTCATTTAGAGGGTTGTTGATGTTTTATACCACCTCCTACTACAGCCATCGCTATAGGTTTTCCATAATGTCTTCCATGTGTCACAATTGAGGTGATAAATTTATGACCAATGCACACAATCGAGTGTGTATATATGCTTCTCAAGGATGGAACCACCATTTCATAGAACCTGGTGGAGATTTATAATTAACATGATTGGACCCTGCATGAATTGAACACCCTAATGGTTTGGGTATTGTAGATACATGGGAAAATGAATATGTGTTATGGGGTGAGGGAGAGCTAGAGGTGGTCTTAGTATCCCGAGTTGTTTGTTTTGCATTACTTTTTTGGAATGAAATTATGGAATGTGAGAATTATTATTTGACTCTATTTTTTCATATAATACATTGATTTATTGTAATTGGTCTTGTTTTTCAATTTTACAGTTTATTTTATTTCACCGTTTGGTGATTCACATGTTTTGTACTATTATTGTTGATGTTTTGAGGTTCTATTTCCATTACAACCTGATGTAATGAGGGTACGTCATCTCATG
This sequence comes from Viscum album, assembly GCA_963277665.1. Lineage (NCBI taxonomy): Eukaryota > Viridiplantae > Streptophyta > Magnoliopsida > Santalales > Viscaceae > Viscum > Viscum album. The sequence continues at coordinate 1,612,944,614 of OY728137.1, read as the reverse complement.
CATAATTTAAGACCTTGCTAAAAATCACATGTCATTCATTCTTTCCATGCAATTTAGGGTGAAAAAGAAATCTCATGTTGTTGTGATAGATGTGGTTCTAGATATAAATGTTTTTGTGATAGATTCTTTGATATAATGCATGCTTTTGTTAGAGCATTAAATTGTGAATGTTTTGGCTGAATGAACTCCAAAATTTGGTTCTTGAGGTGTAATGGGCCCTCACAGACCGAAAATTGGTGGTTCATTGCACTTCTATCCTTGTTTATGACATGTATATGATGCCATGATTTAACTCGCGAGTAGTATGGGACCTCACAGATTGGAATTTGGAACATAATGTTTTGTTTTAGTGTTTTTCTAGGCTTTAGAGTAGTTTATGAGGCTTACCATTCAGAAAAACCTAGAATACATGGCGTGTAATGATGAATACCTTCCATTTGTTCGTTTGTTCATGAAGAAAATGTTTTTCTTAATTACACATTGTGTACCATATGTACACACTGTGTAGTCTCTAACCCTATCTTAGACTATGTGGGAGGGAACACAAGCTTTGTAATCTTTGGTAGGACAGGTCATGTACCAGATGTTCATGCCATGTTGTTGGACTATGTAACCAACCATGTCGCTAACAAAACTAGTTGGTTGAATATTTTTTAATACACCCCATGTCCATCTAGAACACTTCGTTTGGTGTTAGCTGTGTATCAGGACGTCTCACTAAAAACATGGGTCCGTGAAGCTCGTCTAGTACACGTTATGTCAGGAACAAACATGTCGTGTAGTCTTGTTCTAGGAGGATCATATGGATTAGCCATGTATAAGTAATCGGGAAGGGGAAAAGAAGTCAAGTACACCTCTTGTGTTTGAAAACATTCCATGTGTTTGGTGTGTTACATGAACAGTTTTGACAAGAGTACACGCCCATGTGAAGGGCTTAAGGGAACCTACAGTGTAGGAATTATACACGTCATGTATCCATGTTCTAAAAAATATGAATTCTTTATTCTATTGATCCCTCCTTATGATTCTATGTTTATTACTAGTTAATATTGATCTATGTTGTGCACATGACCATGCAGAGTCATGCCACAAAGACGACCTCCAGTTTTATGCCAGTTGCAAGGTGATGATTAGACACCAGACATGGATGATCAGGGACTACCTACAGATCCTCTAATAGTGCTAGTATTGGCACCAGAATTCATTCTGGATGCAGGTGCTGACGCAAAATTTCAAGAGGGCTTCATGAGGTTCTTTTAGACCTTTCATGAAATACCACTTTCTACCCCATCAATGGTAGTACTGATGAGGGTTTTTCAGCAGTAGCATCATCCCACATTTTCAGGGGAAGGAGGACCGCAAGATGCAGTGTCATGGTTACAAGCCTGGAATTCTATCATCAAGCATCTGGAGACGTCTCTCGATAGGAGGGTCCATCTCGCTACATATAAGCTTTTGGATTTCTCCATGAGATGGTGGGACGTGATCTCACAGGAGGGAAGCCAGCAGCTCATGTCCTAAGATGAGTTATTGCGTTCCTTTTATGAGTATTTCTATCTGGATAGTTTGAGTGCTGATCGAGCTCAATATTTTATCATTATATAGTTGGGTACTCTTTCAGTTATAGTGTATTGTTCTTGCTTCACTAAGCTTCAGTGCTTCACACCTATTCAAGGAGTAGATTAGTTATTCCTTACAAGGAAGTTTTAGGATGGTATCAGGCACGATATCTCATATCTGTTCAACATGATCAGGTTGATGTCCATCACTTCTATCATCATGTATGCACTGATCACGTAGTGTAATCTATGGGATTATAGAGTTGTGAGATAGGGAGGCTCGACATCTAGAGTTAATATCCCTCCTGCTTACAGTAGAATTCCCCACAGGGGGTCTTCACGCGGTGATCCAAGGAGGTGAGATACATATTCTGGTAGGCATGTGGTGTTCTACCAGTGGGTGAAGATCAGGCATATGAGGCCACATTACTCAAGAGACAAAATGGAGTGCCAATAATGCTGCAAGATGGGTCATCTTTAGCACTTCTGTCAAATCTTTTCACTAGAATCTTGTGATGGGGGTTCTTCTATGACTCCTCAAACTGGAGTAGCGCCACTAGTTTCTCAGAAGTCTGAGAACTGGAGTTCTTCCAACAGTTCAGGCTAAGGTAGAGGTTGTGGGTATAGTAGTCAGTTGTCAAGAACTCAGCGACAACATGGTGGATGAACTCAGAGTGGCCATGTAGGGTCACGTGGCCATGGTACACGCCAGACATTTGTAGAGGGTCAGACCCAGCTGGAACCGGATCCTGAACCCTCTACAGTTCGAGGTATGATCTTAGTTACCTATATTTATGCTGATGCTTTTTTATATATGGGGGATTCCCATAACTTTATATATGTTTATTTTATGCAGAGCCTTGGTCTCCCTATCTTTTTTATCTGCTGGTATTTTGAAGCTAGACACACCGTTGGGGACAAGAACGGCTAGTGTAATTTAGTAAAAGGAGTGCCCTATTGAGGTTGGTGGGTTTCACTTCTCATGTGGCCTCTATATCTTAGAGATGACAGACTATGATATCATTATTGGGATGGACTGATTTGTTCCAATCTAGGTTGTTGTTTATTTCTATAGTCGTAGGTTGAGTTTCATATCACCAGAGGGGAGATTATTTTCATCATAAGGGCGAATGGGATGTCTAGGTTCGAAGAGTGGGACCCGAGCATCATGGGATGAGAGGAGTTACAACATAGATTCCATGTATATAACTAGATGACCATGGGACCTCACCAATGAAATTTTCATCCAGTGTTGAATTGTTTAAGGGATCTATTTATTGGGGACTTTTTAGGTTTTCTTCTACATTAAAAGGAATAATTTTTTATTGATATTATTCCAAGATAGGCACTGGTTTCTGTTCCTCCTCATAGGATTGCTACAACAGAGTAACAGGAGCTCAAGAAACAACTGGATGAGTTATAGTCAAGGGGGTTCATCTGACCGAGTACTTCTCCTTGGGGTTTGCCTTTCCTACTTGCGAAGAAGGTAGATGGCACCCTTAGACATTGTGCAGATTATCATAGGATGAACCATTTGATGATCAAGAACCGATATCCCTAGATAAATATTAATGATCTCTTTGATCAGCCTCGAGGATCCCGGTTGTTCTTGAAGATTTACTTGAGATATGTTTATCATCAGATGCACATTAGACCATATAATACAACTCTTATAGAATTTTGGAGTAGGTATGGTCTATATGAGAATCAATTTATGCATTTCAGTCTAAATATCGCACCTCATGTTTTCAAGGAACTGATGAACTGAGTGTTCCATCCATTCTTGAAATATTTCATGGTGTTTTTTATGGACTATATCTTGGAGCACTCTCACACTCGACATGACCATGCTACTCATCTTGAGATTGTTTTGAGTACACTGAGAGAGAATTAGTTATATTCTATGCTCTCAGAATTCCACTTTTGGATGAAAATAATTCACTTCATGGGTAATGTTAACTCAAAGGTAGTTGTATCTCTAGACCCAGAAAAAGTGAGATCAGTTGTTTCCTCGTAGCATCTGAAGAACTTCTTTGAGGTAGGGAGTTTTCTAGGGATGGATGGTTACTATAAAAGTTGTATACTACACTTTTCACACATAATAGTTACACTGATGGGCCTGAATAAGAAGGGTGAAAAGTACTTGTGGTCAGTTTTTTGTGAGTAGGCGTTTTAGAAAATGAAGAGGAGGATGACATCAGCACTGATTCTAGTAATTCTAGAGACAAAAAAGATATATTATATACTGTGACGCATCATGTATCGGGCTGTGAGTTGTTCTTGTGCAGAGAGAAAGATTCATTATGTACCATTATCGGCAGTTTAGGCCACATGAGAGGAAATACCGGACACATGATCTCGAGCTACCTGCAGTATTTCATGAATAATGTAATTGGATTAACTACCTGTTGGGAGAGCATTTTTTGGATTTCTCTTACCACAAATTCCTCAAGTATATTTTCACTTAGCATGACCTGCATATGAAATAGTGAAAGTGGGTTTAGTATCATAAATCTTTTGACATTGAGCATTCCCTCATGCCTGGGGAAGGAAATTTAGTGGCTAACACACTGAGCAGGGGGACATAGATAATAGTAGTTCATGAGGCCAGTAGTGAGTGGCAGTTTATGGCTCTGTTCTTTGAGAAGCATTTGAAGGTGCACGACAGATTGGGGTAGAAGTATTATTCATTAGTATCGGTTACCTCTACTCTTTTTGAGAATGTGTGAATGAGGAAGTGATCAGATTATGAAGGCCAAGTACTATAGAAAAGTGTATTAGTAGAGGACCCAATTCTTGGATGGACCATAGGAAAGGATGAGGTCTTTCATTTCCAAGGGCACGTATATGTGTCACCAGACATACGCGATTAGTTGATGTGGGACTTTCATTCCTTAGTTTTGGTTGTTCTTCCTACTATCCCCTATATGTATCAGGATCTAAACCATTAGTATTGGTGGACATATATGAAGAAAGACGTTATAGGGTCTGTCATGAGTTCTTCCACCTATCAGTAGGTGAATGAGGATCATTAGGGACCCACAATGCTTTTTTAAGCAGTTACCCTTTCCTGAGAGGAAGTGGAATGATGTAAAGATGGATTTTGTGATAGGTTCACTGAGGTTGTTTTGAGTGAACGATGTTGTATAGAATGTCATTAAAAGACTCACGATGGATTCTCACTTCTTTCGGATTATAGAGACCATCATTCATGATGTGATGAGATAGTTGTACATTGGGGAGATTCTTTGTATACATGGGGTTCCACACTCCCTGGTTTCAGACATGGATTCATTATTTACTTATCAAATTTTTTAGGGTCTTCAAGATGCTTTTGGTGCATTAGTACTTTTGAGTATAACATAACATCCCCAGACAGATGACCAGTCTGAGCATATGATTCATGTTCTTGATGAAATTCTGTGAGCATGAATCCTTGATTTTCGATGTTATTGGGAAAAGAAAAAACTTTTTGTGGAGTTTCCCTAGAATAATAGTTTTCAAGAAACTATACATATGGCACCTTATGAGGATTTTTATTTTAGGCCATTTTGATCAACCATATGTTGGATGGAGGTAGGAGAGGCAGCTATGTTGGGACCTCTTCTTGTCTACGATACCACAGAGAAGATAGAGTCTATTCAGAAGAGGATGGATATAGCACAGTCTCGAAAAAAGTCAAATGTTGATTAGCGGAGACGACCTCTGGAGTTCAAGGTCAGAAATCAGATTTTCCTATGTGTCACACCGTGGATGGGGTAGCCGAGGATTAAAAGACAGTGTAAGCTTTCACTGAGGTACGTCAGACCATTTGAGGATTTAGAGAGTGTGGGGCCAGTTTCCTATTAGCTATAGTTACCTCAGAGGTACCATGATATGTAACGCCCCAACCCCAGTTACCCAGAGTTGGTGCATTACTTCGTAACATTGGCATGATCACAAAAGATCAGGTATCGAAAGACCGATTAGTTTAGTAGCTTTGGAAACACTAGATACATTCATAAATGTTACATTACATCATAAAGTGAAAAACTACAATAACAAAGTCTTCTTAGTCCACACTCATATCCTCTTCTGACTATTCCTGCAGGTCATTCATAAAATACTTCTTCTCATCCTAGATAAAATAAAACACTGAAAGGGGTGAGCTCAGATGCTCGGTAAGGATAACAATATTGTGGAAGCTTTCATAAATAAACATTAACATTTAAGGCAATGTATAACTAAAACAAAAGCCTTTTAAACCTGAACTTCAACATAATATGGAAAAAGTAAAATGAAATAATGCCATTTACTTATTCAAATGGATATTCTACTAGTCGAATAATCACATGAAATATCAATAACCACTTTCATAATGATGGAATGCATAATGCCAGACTATCATAACCACGTAGCCATGGCCTCATGGCAAGACCACAAATAAGATTTTGTAAAGGCCTCGTGCAAAGACACTAGTTTTTCTCATGAGACCTACCGATGCATCGAGGAGTTGTAGTGGGATCCACCCGTCACTTATTAAGTCTAATGCATTCCTCATATGAATAGGTTTAAATATATCATAAATCAAAACATAATCGTATCACATAAAACATGCATAAAGGAAACATAAAATTTCCACATTTCAATCACAAGATATCAATAAAACACATTTATATAATAAAAACACATTCCAAAAAATTTTCAATACAAAAAATAAAGGAAATTTAAAACTTTGTATTTATTTTTCATTAAAAAAAGTTATGGCTTGTAGAGGAAGCGAAACCCAAATAATGGCCTTGGCGGCGGAGAAGTCGTTGTCGCCGCATACGTACGACAAGAAAAGCAGTCATTTTTTTCATTTAGTAAAACACTTCATATAAAAATATTCCTTTTGAATAAACGTAAATCCAAAGGGGTTTACACACCGTATAAAAGAAATTTGTGTATAAAACAAAATATGCCTCAATTAAAGGAGATTGAGATGAAGTCCTTACAAAGATCATTTTTTAAAATAAAATAAATCTATTATGTGTATTCACTATATGTACACATAAAGAAAGTACAAATATAATATAGTACATAATAATATAATGACATAATTTGAATGTAGGAGATTAACCCAGAGATTGGAAATTGGGTTAAGAAATTCCCTTACCTTGCGTCCTGCCTTGACTCGACCATTCTTTAACCTCCTGAATAATAAACTAGAGGTAATTTATAATTGCTTAAGAAACATTTTTCAAGTTTTTTATTCCTTTTATATCCCTTATTACCAAGTTATGAACATTATGTAATTATTTAAGTTAATAACGGTCGTTTTGTCGATCATTGGTACTTGAGTCAAAAATAAACATCTTATAATTACAAGTTGTTCATGTGGTGATATAACAATTATATCCAGAATTATATTCATGTTTTAGATATCATATATATCATATATATCCATTATATACATTCATTCATAATATTACATAACATTTATAGGTAAGAAATGAAATGCACCGTTCATGGAGACGGTAAGCCGTACGTACGCATGAACGCTACTTTCATTTCTATTTCATATTTAATGGAATGAAATCATAATGATATAAAGTTATATTATAATTCCAGTATAATATCATATATAATATCATTTACTCCATCCTTTATACTTCCCACATATGGAATTAACGATTCAAATCACTTTGAGGGGGCGGTAGTCCGCACTTCCTAAAATGAAATTATTGTGTTTACACATAATGGAAATCATAAAGGTATGACATAAATGAGAAATAAAGAAGAATAATGAAAACATAAAAATAATATATATGTCATACATGAAAATAGTTTCATCAAAATGGACACCATTAGAGGTGTTAAAAGAATATTGAACAATCATCGTTTCATGAGGCAGTATTTCGCCACCCACAGAAACAGTATGTTCTTTAACCATTAGATGAAGGTGTGTGTATGTGTAAACCAAATCCTTATCATAAAAACATCCTAGTATATTTTATATACTGTTTTTGTCACAAAAGAAATGAATAAAAAGTGTTTAAGGGGTTTGATAATCTAAATAAAACAAAACAACATTAGAGAAGACAATACCTTAAAATCGGGTAACTCTTTTTGATTTGAGCGAAAGGATTCCTCTGGAAGACTTATGAAAAAATTGAGGCTTCTAGGAGTAAGAGAGGGAATTTCTGAGAGTATTTGGGCAGAGGTTTGCTGAGCCAGATGGCTTGATGGTGTGAATAAGGTGGGAGTGGTGGGGGCCTTTTATAAGAAAAGAGGAGGGGCACTCTTGGAAATATTGAAATGTTACATTATTATGAAATGATTTTTCGGATTATAAAGGTCCCAAAATTATATAATTAGAGTCTAAGGTGATAAGGGTTCGAAATATACTCATACAATAGGTTTTTTACAAGTGTAATCCTTGGATTTTACATTAGATTTTCATTTTATTTAAATCGTTAATTAATGAGGTAATCGCTGCATCACCATGGTGTCATAAATAATTTAATTTATTTAATGTCTAAAAATTATAAAAAAATATATCATGATGTATTAAATCTTTTTATATTTATAATTAATATTTATAGTCAAAAATATGACTTGTATAACCCCATTTAAAAATTGTTTTAGTAAAACAACTCTTGTTTGTGACATTTTTATTTTAACATTAAATAAAAAGTTATTTATGTCATTTTCCTACCAAAGTGGATCTATGGGGTCCCCAAGTTGACCCATGTATTGTATTGGTCGGACATGACACATAAAATAGTGGTAGGACAAGTGTCTAGGTCATTTCATATTATTATAATACCATCTTTACCTTAAATTTCACTAATTACCTTTAATCGCGATTAATTAAACTTAAAAGTTACTATTCACCAAAAAAATTATTTTAATCCCATTGAACAACATTTTACTTCCTAATGACAACCATGTATGTCATATTTTTGAAAATCAAATCACAGGAGTGGTAATATTTCATTTAAACGAAAAATCAGTTATTTAACTACCACTTAGTGGTTTCACTATTCATGGAAAATTGATGTTTTTCAGAACAATGCCAAAATTTCACCCAAAGATATAATTGATATTCCAAATTCAAAAATGATGTCTATTTTATGAAATTACAAACATATAAGTTTCATTAATTAATTTTATAATTAATTCCCGCTGTCACAACAAATAACGTGTTTTTAAGAAACAATATATATCAAAAGATTGTCAATTGTTTATGTCCAATTTCAAAGTGAAATTAATTCTAATGAACACCATTGGATAAAATGGTAAAAATATATTCTAATAATACTTTAAAACCACTAAATAGTATAACTTATCACTATAAATTATTTTGATGAAAAAAATATAAGTATTTTTCACTATTTATAAAAATTTCGAAGTTCTCAGAAAATTACAAAAAATTCAACATAGGCTAATTTCGACACTCTGAATCCAAATATGAAGTCCATTTTAAAATATAAAATATATATAATTTCAAAAAGAGGGTATTAATATTCATAATGTCTATTTTGATTAGTCGCGGTGTGATAGAATCTCAAACTTGCGTACAATGCAAGCTATTGCACTATTGAAAGAGAAGCGTATCGTGGAAGCTCGGGGTGTTACATTCTCCCCTCCTTCAATAAATTGCGTTATCACAATTTGAAATTTTTCTATGAAAATAAAAGGATGAAAATAGAAAATACCTTTGTGGAAAACCCAAATCGGAAATAAGGATAATAAAATTTAGCCTTAATAAGAGGGAAAGGGAAATGAAAAAGTCACCACCCAATTATGATCTCGATTAGGAGAACATTGGTGGAAATTAGAGAAATATAATTGAAGGAAAAACGTATATATTTTTATGGAGTGATTGAGGTCATCAATCACAAACAAGTGTTAAATTGAGGGCCTCAAAGCCTTCAATCTATGTTGATTTAAAATATCATCAGTTCAACAAGACATAAGGTATTATGATAACACATTTTTTTGTTTTATTATCCCATTAATAAATTTTAAGAATAAATTTATTCATAGAATAAGATATAGGCATATAAATATATTTATTCTTGATAAGTAGAGTTTCAACCTTCAACTAATTTCTACCACAAACTCATCTTTCAATCAAAAATATAATAGAACTCAAAAATAATATATTTATCCTAACCGTACAAGGTTAAAAATCTTAACACATACCATTTAGATTACGAAAACTATTTTGTAATTACCAGGTACTTCCTGTAGGCTAGTGGTAGGTCATAATGTCCTGTTGCAATATGGTTGTGGGTTCAATTCCTGCATCTTTGTCCGAAGCGATGGGTTATTGCCCAACCAGAAGGTTGTCCTTTTTATAAAACTATTATAACATTCCAAAAATAATATTCAGAAATATTTTAAACTTAAACAATACTATCCAAGGTTCAACGTAATCCATTCCAACCTTTATAGTTATCCAAAATACTTCTGTCCAACTCACAGTCCAAATTTTATAAGGAAGGTAAACATAATGAAGATCCCCTTCTTTCCGTGTAACAACATGTGAACACCATCATCATTTATTCTTTTAAAACACTGCAACATCCTGAATTGCCATGATCCCTTATTCCTTATAGAATACTAGATATACCCCTTCTGTCCAAAAATGTATACAAATCATCAATCAGTTTCAAGGAAGTTAAGAATATTCAATATAATTTATCCAAATCAATCATGTCTTATTCCAAAAATCACTATCTCGGTATCAGAACCATATTATGGTTTATCATTCTCTCAACCATATATTTTCCAAAAATTTAACCTACTGTGGAGTCACTTTTCTTGGTTCCACACAATCTAAAGTCCTTGATAAAATAGTACTGCAGTACAATCCATATATACTCCATAATTATTATAACCAGTACATCATTGATACAACACTCAAATTACAAAATTATTTAATAACAACATAAGAACTCTAATCATTCCTCCTCATCTGTGGTAGTATAATAACTTGATTATTATCCAATAACATCATTTGGGGCACACTCTGATGATTTGGAAATTGGTTTGCGTAGTGTCCCCACTCCTTGCAGATGAAGAATTGTACATTTGAAACCTTTTTCATACCCTTGCAGTCACGCACTTGGTGTCCTTTTTCTCCACACTTATAAAAAACTCACATTCCCTTCAGGCAAGTTCCAATGTGTTTCTTCCCACAGTTATCACATATTGGAAAATTCTCCTATTCCCAGGTCCCTTTTTCCATCATTCTATCTTCCATCCTTTTCTTCTCTTTCTTCCCTTCAAAGCCATAAGACTCAGAGAATTCTTTACTTATCTTATTAACACATGATACTATTTATTAATATGTTGAGAACGCATGGGAGATTATTTCCCTTCTAAATGTTGGATTAATACCATGAAATATATGATCCTTCTTACGCTTTCGATCATAGGTATTGCTGGAGTTCAAATTCCTTCCACTGGGCACCATTTCGATACAATGGAATAAACCAGGTTATTTTATGAATTGCAATGAATAATTCCAAACATGTAAAATACTTAATGTAAATTGAATGGATTATGGATATAATCCATTATCATAAAAATTTTTTCATTGAGGAAGTATATACTCATAACCCTTCATAGTGGTTTGTAAAGAAAACGAGAATTATCCTAAGAATATCCTACGGGAGTGTCGTAACCAATAGTACAGCAAGGCCCGTTGTCATGCACCAGTTCCCGTTCAAGTCTAGATCAAAGAGGTGTTTTCTGGTTTTACCCCTAGGTACATATGTGCCAGAGCCGCCTCTACCTGCTCGTATTCAGACAGGGATTTATTGCTCGGAAAACTCTCAAAATCTCTACAACACCAAAATTCTAAGAATTTCTTCTATACTAATACTCAAAGTCTATCTTTGGGCTATGTTCTCTAATAATAGTTTATCTAAATCTAGCTTCCAAGGTTAGTACTAAACTGCCTCTGATACCAACTGTAATGCCCCAACCCCAGTTACCCAGATTCGGTGCATTACTTCGTAACATTGGCATGATCACAAAAGATCAAGTCTCGAAATACCAATTAGTTTAGTAGACTTGGAAACACTAGATACATTCATAAATGTTACATTACATCATAAAGTGAAAAACTACAATAAAAGGTATCCTTATTCCACACTCATATCCTCTTCTGACTATTCTTGCAGGTCATTCATAAAATACTTCTTCTCATCCTGGAAAAAACAAAACACTGAAAGGGGTTAGCTCAGATTCTCAGTAAGGATAACAATATTGCGGAAGCTTTCATAAATAAGCATTAACATTTAAGGAAATGTATAACTAAAACAAAATCCTTTTAAACATGAACTTCAACATAATTTGGAAAAAGTAAAATGAAATAATTCCATTTACTTATTCACATGGATATTCTACTGGTCAAATAATCAAATGCAATATCAATAACCTCTTTGATAATGATGGAATACATAATGCCAGATTATCATAACCACGTAGCCAAGGCCTCATGCCAAGACCACAAATAATATTTTGTCACGGCCTCGTGCCAAGAAACTAGTTTGTCTCATGAGACCTACCGATGCATCGAGGAGATGTAGCGGGCTCCACCCGTCACTTATTAAGTCCAATGCATTCCTCATATGAATAGGTTTAAACAAATAATAAACCATATCATAATCGTATCACATAAAACATGCATAAAGTAAACATAACATTTCCTCATTTCAATGACAAGATATAAATACAACACATTGATATAATAAAAACACATTCAAAAACATTTTAAATACCAAAAATAAAAGAAATTTAAAACTTTGTATTTATTTTTCATTAAAAAAACTTATGGCTTGTAGAGGAAGCCAAAACCCAAATAATGGCCTTGACGGCGGAGAAGTAGTTGTCGCCACAATACGTACGACAAGAAAAACAGTCCTTTTTTCGTTTAGTAAAATACTTCATATAAAAATATTCCTTTTGAATAAACGTAAAAGTCAAAGGGGATTATACATTGTATAAAATAAATTTGTGTATAAAACAAAATATGCCTCAATGAAAGGATATTGAGACGAAGTCCTTACAAAGATCATATTTTTAAATAAAATAGTTCTATTATGTGTAATCACTATATTTACACATAATGAATGTACAAATACAATATAGGACATAATAATATCATGACATAATTTGAAAGTAGGAGATTAACCCAGAGATTGGAAATTGGGTTAAGAAATTCCCTTACCTTGCGTCCTATCTTGACTCGACCATTATTTAACCTCATGAATAATAAACTATAGTTAATTTATAATTTCATAAGAATCTTTTTCAAGTTTTTTATTCCTTTTATATCACTTATTACCATGTTATGAACATTATGTAATTATTTAAGTTAATAATGGTCGTTTTTTTCGATCTTTGGTACTTGAGTCAAAAATAAACGTCTTATAATTACAAGTTGTTTATGTGGTGATATATCCATTATATCCAGAATTATATTCATGTTTTAGATATCATATATATAATATATATCCATTATATACATTCATTCATAATATTAAATAACATTTAGAGGTAAGAAATGAAATGCATCGTTCAAGGAGACGGTAAGCCGTACGTACGCATTACGCTACTTTCATTTATATTTCATATTTATTGGAATTAAATCATAATTATAAAAAGGTATATTATAATTACAATATAATATCATATATAATATCATTTACTCCATCCTTTATACATCCCACATATGGCATTAATGATTCAAATCACTTTGACGGGGCGGTAGTCCGCACTTTCTAAAATGAAATTATAGTGTTTAAATATAATGGAAATCATAATGGTATGACATAAATGAGAAATAAAGAAGCATAATGAAAACATAAACATAATATATATGTCATACATGAAAATAGTGTCATCAAAATGGCCACCATTAGAGGTGTGAAAATAATATTGAACAATCATCGTTTCGTGAGGCAGTATTTCGCCACCCATAGAAACAGTATGTTCATTAACCATTAGACGAAGGTGTGTGTATGTGTAAACCAAATCTATATCATAACAACATCCTAGTATATTTTAGATACTGGTGTTGTTACAAAATAAAGGAATAAAAAGAGTTTAAGTGGTTGGAGAAGCTAAATTAAACAAAACCACATTAGAGAAGACATTACCTTAAAATCGGGTAACTCTTTTTGATTTCAGCCAAAGGCTTCCATTGGAAGACTTCTACCAAATGTTAGGCTTCTATGAGTAAGGGGGGATGTTGGGAGAGTATTTGGGCAGAGGTTTTCCGATCAAAATAGATTGATGGTGTGAATAAGGTGGGAGTGGTGGGGGCCTTTTATAAGAGGAGAGGGGGGGCACTCTTGGAAGGATTGAAATGTTACATTATTATGAAATGATTTTTCGGATTCTAAAGGTCAAAAACTTATATAATTCGAGGCCAAGGTGATAAGGGTTCGAAATATACTCATTCAATAGGTTTTTGACATGTTTAAGCCTTGTATTTTACATTATCTTTTCATTTTATTTAAATCGTTAATTAATGAGGTAATCGTTGTATCATCATGGTGTCATAAATAAATTAATTTATTTAATGTCTAAAAATTATAAAAAAATATCATGATGTAGGAAATATTTTTATCTTTCTAATGAATATTTATATTCAAAAATATGACTTGTATAACCCCATTTAAAAATTGTTTTAGTAAAACAACTCTTGTTTGTGACATTTTTATTTTAACATTAAATAAAAAATTATTTATGTCATTTTCCTACCAAAGTGGCCCCATGGGGTCCCCAAGTTGACCCATGGATTGTCTTGGTCGGCCATGACACATGAAATAGTGGTAGAAAAAGTTTCAAGGTCATTTCATATTATTATAACACTATCTTTACCTTAAATTTCACTAATTACCATTAATCGCGATTAATTAAACTTAAAAGTTACTATTCACCAAAAAATTATTTTAATCCCATTGAACCACATTTTACATCCTAATGAAAACCAGGTATGTCTAATTTTTGAAAATCAAATCACAGAAGTTGTAATATTTTATTTAAACGAAAAATCAGTTATTTAACTACCACTTAGTGGTTTCACTATTCATCAAAAATTGAAGTTTTTCAGAACAATGCCAAAATTTCACCCTAAGATATAATTGATATTCCAAATTCATAAATGATTTATATTTTATGAAATTCCAAACATATAAGTTGCATTAATTAATTTTATAATTAATTCCTACTGTCACAACAAATAGCGTGTTTTTATGAAACAATATATATCAAAAGATTGACAATTGTTTGTCCAATTTCAAAGTGAAATTAATTCTAATGAACACCATTGGATAAAATGGTAAAAATATATTCTAATTATACTTTAAAACCACTCAATATTATAACTTATCACTATAAATTATTTTGATTAAAAACGTTGTTTTAAGTATTTTTCACTATTCATAAAAATTTCGATGTTCTCAGAAAATTACAAAAACTTCAACATAGGCTAATTTAGACATTCTGAATACAAAAATGAAGTCCATTGTGAAATATACAATATATATAATTTCAAAAAGTGGGTATTACTATTCATAATGGCTATTTTTATTAGTCGCGGTGTGTTAGAATCTCGAAATTGCGTACAATTCAAGCTATTGCATTATTGAAAGAGAAGCATATCGTGGAAGCTCAGGGTGTTACATGATATGCACAAAGCCTTTCAATATTATCATCTTTGACGTTACATCTCAGAACCATCTCATTTTCATCATCCATAAGAGGTTCAGTTAGATGTGGACACATCATTTGAGGAGCATCCTATCTGGATCTTTGATCGAAGTATTAGGTTTCTCTATGGCCAGTCTATTCATCGTGTATGTGTTCTATGGTAGCATGGGTGAGTATGGGATGAGACATTATAGCGGGAGGATGATGTATGATCTCAGTGGCCTGAGTTGTTTGGGGATTCTTCTTCAACACTACCGTGCAAGGGAAATTTGGTGAAAATTCTCTTTAAGGGGAGAATGGTTGTATGATCTCAGATATTTTTAAAAGTTATGTTTTCTTTTCTCTATTGTTTTTGAGGAATAGAAGAGTTTGTATAAATTTTTGAAGTACATGCCATGTACTTTATGAGTACATGCATTGTACTTGGTTACTATAGGTAACCCTGTGCTGGCCGTGTAGCGGCCATGCAAATGGTTGTGTTGGTATCATGGAGGCCACCTAAAGCGGGGCTTGGTAAGGGAAAGTACAGGTTATTTACTTTCAAATTACAATCCATGTGCTTTCTTTTATTTCATTAATCATATTAGTGTACTTTATAATTGGAAAAAATCCCTCCTTCTAGGTATGGATTTTCTGAGATCATTGGCATTGCACAGATCCTTCTCTAAGCCCCTGATCAAGAATCTATTCTTCAAATCGACCATCGTTGATTGGGTTTGGATCACCACTGCAATCTCTTCCTTTTGAAATATCTCCCTTTCATGATTCCTCCTCTTTCAAGACGTATCCTCGGTCAAACATTTTAGATGTTTTTGTATATATACTATTCTGTTGGGGGATTCAAGCCTTGCGGTTAATGAATAACAATCCTGTAACAACATGGTTGGTGGTTTGTGCCTTTCTCTTGAATTTCTTTGAGTTATATGTGAAAAATTTTCCAATACCCTTGAACAGGGTATTGTGTGCTTCCTGTTTTACAAGTGTTAATTTCCTACTATGCTTGTATTCTAGAATAGAGGTTAATTGAATGTGTATAGGGTAAATTGATAAGCATTGGATGTGTATTCCAATGCATGATTCTTTATGACCATTTGGTCCTTCTTAGCTGCTTAGACTGCATTGTTTTTTCACAATTAATAGTAATTTAGGATAGAGTGTTTTGTTTATCAGAAATGATGATATGTTGTAGAGTGATATCAAAGAAGTTCTTGAGGTTTAGTATTTTAGATACGTGTTGCTATGATACCTTGACTTAGATATGGCCATGAAATCCTGGTGTAGTATGACATAGTGGGGATGGACTTAAGGGATTCTATAGATTTTCTGTTTTACTGTTATGTAGAGAGCTCATAGGGGAAATTGACGTAAGTTCTTCCATCGGGTGTCTATAGTTCCTTGACACGGGCCATAGTGGGAATGTGATGCAAGTGCTTTCACAGAGCCCCTTTTGATACTGATATGTGACTATAGGAGGAATTTATGGTGATTTCTTCTTCATATTGTTTATGCATAAGCTGATCTAGAGGAGTTAGACTGAGTGTACTGTCAAGAGGGTTACTTGTCTTTCTTGGTTGAACTAGAGGTGTTAGGTTGTGAGTACTTCCTAGAGGGTTACACTTTTTCTTTAGCAGCTTAATTGTACTTGTATGGATGATCCATAGGGGTAAAATTTCAGTACTACTTAGAGGGTTACCTACATTGATTAGATGTTGGATGATATATGAGACTGAATGAATTGAAACTGTGTATTGGTTACAGTTGGTTACATCTATGTTTACTGCTTCCTTTTACTTATTACTAGCCATATAATCAATGACTGTTTAGCACAGTTCTTTTAGGGGTTGCCTACTAGGACTCATATCAACCATGTTTGGGACATGCTTTTGGGCCAAAACATATTATTTTTATGTAGTTATAGATAAGGGAAATTTCACTTTTACTTTAGGTACTTAACTTCTTTGGAGCAGGAGAGAAAGGGACAAAACTATGTCTTGTGATGCTGAGGATTTGTTTACCTATTTTTCATGTAATTTGGTATAGTACTATATTACAGCATTGTTACATGTTTGGATAATTTCATAGAAATATGTATCATGCATCATTTATATATGTGCTCAAGTTGTTCATACTTTTTTCTTCCTCTATTTGCTGCTGTATAGTATTATTACTGCTTCTTCTATTGCATATCAGTAATGCTTCCGCTGTGTTACTCTACCATTGAGGGCATTGTTCCCCAATATCACACCCATGGAACTCATTTGTAGTTGTTAGCCTATGGAGTTAGAAGAAATGTGAATGAGGCCATGTGACCAAATGGGTACGGGGCTCCTTTGGGCGGCTTCCAGAACTGGCACGTTACACAAAGGTCACCGATGCAATGGTCACCATGGAAAGGTCACCGAGGAAAGGTCACCGTTGCAAGGTCACCGATGGAAGGTCACCATTGCAAGATCACCGATGAAAGGTCACTGATGCAGGGTCACCTATGCATGGTCACCGATGCAAGGTCACCTATGAAAGAGCTACTGTTGGGAAGGATACAGATGTATTATAACTTATCAAGAGTTATCGATGGAAGGATACCAATGGAAGGGCTTTGATGGAGAATTATAGATGGAAGGGTACCATTTGGATGGTTACTAATGAATGATACAGATTTGATCTTACATTTTAAGCCTACCATTATGAAGGCTACTGTTACTAGTCAACCATAGTATTCTACTCTATACATTATAATTTTTTTTAAATTATTCTAATGATCATATTTGTTAACATTAATGCTTATAAAATTAATTAATGCTGATTGTAGACAAATCGAGAGACTGTATCTGGGGACAGTACGTGGTACAAGATAGATCACACGTGATGTACATATTACTATTGTAAGATATTGAGTATAAAATATAAGACCAGTGAAGAAAAGATTTGTTGAAGATGATGTGGAGGATGAAGTTGATGATCATGTGGACGATGATGTGGATGATTATGTGGATAATGAAATAAATGGAAGCTCCTCTAATCATATGAAGAAACTAACTCTCTAAGATCAAAGAATGAACCATCCTACACTAACAATGTGAACAGAAAACCATCATGAAAATAATTTGGGACAAACTCACTTCTTCCTTTTTTGCTTCATCAACTTTCGATCAACACATGATGTAGAAATATCACATCATTAAATCTTGACACTGATGTTGTGATACTCTGTTTTCAAGAAAACCTTCAGAGAAAGACTTGAACATCAAATTATCCCTTTCAAGGGTCCAAGAGAAGAAATGAAGACACATAGGTCCTTCTAAACTTAATATCTTCATATTTTCTCTACTATATTCTTTAATTTTACATTTCTGTGAAGTGTATGTTTTTGTCATACACAGTGTCTCATGTGTTTGAACTGGTGGATACAAAATTCCCTACATCAAACTTCTCTTACACCATATTTTCTGACATATAACTATGGAAGGGACGGTGTGTGGTCTTTGTTGATTTTCATTCCCATGATGAACTGTGGTAGAGGTTTTGAACCCTGGATAGCTTTTAAAAACTATTGAGAGGCCTGATACAGGCTGTGTATACTGTTTAATATTAATATAAACTGTTTGGTGGTAGGAGATCTCCATGTGGATAGGATATTGCCTCGGCTTGAGATAGAACATATTTGTTTAAATTTTCTATGCACTATAATTTTTTATACTCTGTTTTATCTATTTTTGGCTACATACAATTGCTAAAACATTAAACTATTTTTAATTCACTTTTATGCTTAGTTTTGGATAGTGTGTGTATATTTTTACTTCAGTAAACTTGTTTCGTATTTTGAATAAGTGCTTCACACTAATTCAACTGGGTCCTAATCACCCTTTTAGAACCATTTTAACCAAGTAGGTATATACATCTCTACTACTTCAATTAACTGGGCCTTTTCAAAAAATTTAGGGTCTTTATAATAATTTTTTAACTAAATTTTTTTTAAGAACTCAATTCACCCCCTCTTGAGATTCCACATCAACCAACATTTGTTAACTTTACTGGTAAACACATTAACATGTAGTGGATTAGGGTTTTTTATATATATTTATGTGTCAATTTATGAATTTGGAAGGATTATCATGGAATATTACTCGGTAGTATCGTATGTAAAATTTAAATTTAAATCCAATGAAAAAAAATTATATGCATTAATGAGATCACTTTGTATTATCATTTTCATTGAATATATATATGCACTAACTCTATAATGAAATGTTTTTTCATATATACATGTAATAAAATATTAAAATATATGTTCATATAGAAGAAGTGGAATATTATCCAATGGACATGGTTGTAGATGGTCATGGGATACGACTCCTCAATAAATTACCACCTTGTAAAGGATAATCATCTTGGTGGGTTTTAGAACAGATATTCTACATGTACTGATGGAATGTATTAACATTTTATGTTCGATGGTTTCTAACTGATGATATTATAAATATTAGTCCTTATAATTACGAAATAATAATTAAATTAATATTATATTTATGTGATGTGTATGTGGTACATGAATAATTAATTTATTCATTTTTTATTTTATTTTAATGTTGGAAAAAAAATTAATCATTATGGTGTGTTTTAATTTTTTTTGATAAAAAATTTAATGAAATATTTATTTCCATGTAATTTTTTATTTTTGTGATTTTTATTTTCATTAATATTATAAATTCATATTGAATTTTGAACATCCCTAAAATTACATTTCATGGAAATTTATCATCTGAGTTAATTTTATATAGGTTATTTAAATTTATTTTATTTCCACATAAAAGAATTTTAAATGATGTGATCAATATTAAGGTATTTTCATATGATTCATATTAATGTATACAATTTTTAAATTGAGATTCATGTAATTAGTTTGCATCAGATTCATCCATGATAATTTGATTCATATCAAAGAATAAGTTTTGGAAGAGGCAATATATCCAATGTCAAGTATAATTCACTTATACATTCTAACCATGTTATTTCATGTATCATGATTATATAGTATTATAATATCCATTTATCTATGATTCGATCGATGGAAACATATCCAAATTAATACACATGTGTCTAATTTTTTCTAAACCATTAAGCCAATTAATGATCTTTTGAGACAAACATGAGTAATATTTAAAGTTTGTCCATTGTTTAAACACATAAAATGTATTAATATGATATTTAAGGGGAGTTGAGGTCTCCAACATGATTTTAATTAAGTGGATGTTGATAATGGGGGGTTATTCTTGAAGAATATTGGACTGATATGAGAGGATGAGGCAAGAATATATATGAATCAGTGATAAATGAAGATCACAATCAGTTTGATCTTTTTTAGTCAAATATTGAATCGATAACAATGGTGAAATTATAATCATCCATGGATGGTGTGACAAAACTTTCATGAATTTGAATTATAAATGATCTGAGAAGTGTAAATTTATACCCAGCTCATGGGATTGATCCTGAATAAATTAAATTAATCGAGAAAGGTAAAATTTTATTAAAATTAGGATAATAGATGGTATTGATCACGGTGAATTTGCAATAAATTACTATATATTGTAGGACTGAGTGAGTTTAATTTTGGTAAATAATAATCATTATTATTCTTGGAATCTATTTCTAAAATTTATTCATCGTGAACTCATAATTTAAAGAATGATATGTGATTTGATGTTGATTAATAAGACAATATAAAATTGGTGTGAATGATCAATTTTGGTGTATATTTCTAAGGTTGGGATGGTTTTATTGTATTCATAGTGCACATTATTAAGTCTTTAGTTTAAATTCTATAAATATAATAAATTAGTGACATTTAAATATCACATGAATGTGATTGGATTTTTTTGATGTTTTGTTATAGTTATAGTTTTCATAAGGCGAAAAAAATTTATATACACCGTGAAAAACAAAGACATCAGTATTGGAGATTTAGAAGAATAATTCTTCATTGGATTTGAAGACTAAAAGATTTTTTCATTCTAAAAAGTCATTGGATATAAACTTTTTTGGTATTACATAGTTATTTCAACTATTTATTGTTTTATATGTTTAAATATCTTCAATCATTTGAAAAAAATCATATGAATTATTATCTATAAATAATATTAACATATTTTATTATCACATATTGATTAATCTAATTTTATTCCTCTTTGATCCATTATTTGGACATACGCATTAATTACTAGTGTGTATTTTTTACTTCGTACATGTTGCTAATATAATGACCCCACATTTATTGATTTAAATTCCTCTTGACCTTTTTAATGTATTATTATGAAAAATGGATTTATAACATATTCAATTTCTTGGATTTATGTTTTTGAATTATAAAATAACATTAATAATTCTTACCTTTGCTCATATAGTCGTTGAATAGTGATCACATGATTTTTATAATTATTGGTCTTTAAAAAATTAAATTTACTAAGAAAAAGAATGTGAAGGCCTAATCTCGTAGAATTTCTCTATATAAATCCTAGTTTTCGGAGCTCGGAAATGTGGTAGCATCTCTAGGTTTCTCCTTTGAACAAGCCCAAGCCATGCTTCAACATATTTAGATTGAATGGAGCCACCTACGTGAGAAGTGGATGTTAATATAGATTACCCACTGAGAGATGTTATTTGAGCCTCCATTAAAGTATGTCACCACTGTACACCTTAACCATAGGTCTTAAGTGGGTTTTAAAATATTTTATATAACAATACTGTAACACTATTAATATATGCATTAGTTATTTTATATAATAAAGAATATACAATCATTTTATTTTTTGTACATTGAGCAGAAATAGATTTTTAGTTAAAATATAAGTTACATTAAGAAATCTATATTGAGGAATTAATAGATTTCATAACTGAAATATATATTAATAAAATATTATAACCTAAATATTTTTATTATATATAAATTATTGTATAATTTTTATGACTAAAATAGTACTATATATTATGCTTTGGAAAAAGTTTTTGTCAAAACTCAAGATTTTTAGAAAATGTCAATTTTTATATTTAAAGGGAAAATTCACATATTTGGAAAAATATTTAGATAAATTGAATATTATTTTTAGATTCAAGAAATTGAAATTATCTAATAGTGATTTTTTCATAATTTTTTCAGCTAATTGAATTTTTGGGTACAAATTATATAACGTTTTAATATATAATGTGTTTTATGGAATTGTAATGATGAAATAGTGATGTAATATAATAATATAAAATTGATCTTTGATAATTATATGTTTTAAGATCAAAATAATGTGATTTGGTATTTGTTTGATTAATTTTATTGTGGCTTCGTAGACTCTTAATGACTTATTAATCATTTTAAATTTTAAAAGTGATATCCTCGAGAGTGTGACTCACATCCACATAAGAAAGCCTAAAATTTTAATAATATTGGCCACTGGCCTTATAAAAAAATCATTTACACTCCCCCTAAAAAACAACTGAAAAATTCCATTGGATTATATGTGGTTTCGATTAGTTTGTTGTGTAGTTTCCGAAACCTAAATAATAATAAATTCCTTCTCTTTTACTATATAAACCCACCAAATATCCCACTTCTGTTAACATAAACCCTTTTATCACATTCCAAATACTTCTTAATCTTTCTAAAATCCCTTATACGTTCCCCAATCATCAATGAAACCACTATACAGAACCTCCCAAACATTTGGGAGCACACTCCCATGAAAAGGATTTCTTCCGTTCTCATTGTTGTCCTAATTTCTTTATGCCGTTATTCACTTTTATTTACAATTAACAATGTTGGGGAACAATTTATAACCTGTCCCATTCATTCTTTCATATTTTTCAATGAATAATGACATCTTTCTCATTCATTCATTCCTCCCATGTAGACTAGTTACCATGTGGAAATCTCAAAAGAGTATTTACATTTCTCCTCATTCTTCACATTCCTTTATTATGTCCCACTATATATATTCATATTCCAAATGTTGGGGAATGTATCTATATAACCCCCTTAACATAAATTTAATTTAAATATGTTTAGATACTCTTTTATATCCCATCAACCTATTTTATGTATTTTTATGTCACATCGTTATACTGTCGAAATTGCACCGTGATTTTCAAAGCCAAAATCACTAGGTAGTGAATACTAGACATGTGTCCTTATCAAGGGTATTAACATTTATGTACATATATATATATATATATATATATTTCGATACATATATTTATTTCACATTATATAATCATTTAAAAACCAATGATGTTTAATGATTCCATCTTATATGATCATTGTTGAACACTTATGCATGAAATGAAATGATTATAAAGGTTGCACCCTAAGAGCGCTCCAATGTATTGGTTAAAGAATTGTACCATGATACTTCAAGTTCAATTAGTGTTTATTCATTATAATTCAAGTAAAATTAGTGTTTAAAAGTTATCTATGTTAAATGATCCTTATCTCATGTTAATATCATGTTAAATGTTGTTTCCACATTTCCATGTTATTATAATCATGCAATAAAATGCATTTAGGTCCACAGTTTTTATATGCTCCATTAATATTCCTATTTCATAACAAGTATTGAATAATTAATATTAACCCTTTTTTACTCTATAACTAGGATTTATAGATCATCCTATCATTAAAAATTTTGTTTGGTTATTTTATGCAATGTTTTGTACGAAGGAAATTGTGTGGTCATGTAAAAGATGTTTTCAATAAAGATGTGTATTTCATGATTATATTTTTTATGTAATTTCCCCAAGAACCAAATACACTATACCTATCTATATTCCATGTTTTATCAAGTGAATATTTTATGTAATAATTTTTGTTTAACTACGAAATAAAGACAAGGGTTTTTATAGTTAGTATTAGAGGATGCATTTAGTTTTTTTTATTATGATTAAAAACAACTTTTTAATCAATAAAGGATAAGAATATGTATAATAAAAACAAACCTAATTTTTCTTTTGAGATTATTAAGAGAGTGGTTAATCAATAAAATGTATCATTGTCTATAGTGAAATAAGTACATGTTCCTCTGGAATAGATGTATCTACGGGTTATGAGCAAAAAAACATCTTTGAGCTAGACTCCAAAGGGAACTGGTGCAGGACAATGGACCTTGCTACTCTTAGGGTTGTGAAACTCTTTAGGGATTTTATTTGTTTAATTCATAATATTAGTACAAACCATTATAAAGGTAATTAATAAATTTGTTTAAAAATATATGTTTGAAATTATATCATGGATAACATAGATTAAATCTAATAAATTCTTATGTTAATGAAATAAAAGTATTATATAACTTATTTGTTTTAGTATTTGGATCACCATTTATGTGTTACCCCTAAAATTCCTTTTATTCTAGATAATTTCTGATAATATGAGGACTCCGACAAACAACTAATGTGAATATCAATGTGATGGTGGATTTAAGAAGATTCCCAATCCGATGGGAGAGGGAATCTTTATCTTTTCCCAGATACTCTCCAAATTAACTCATTTTTTAAAAAGAATCATGGGTGAAGAAGAACATAGAACCCCTCCAAGGAAATATCAAGCCACAATCGATAGCTTTAGGAGACAAAGGACTCCTACTATTAATGGATCATCTAATCCCTCAATCCAGAACAATGGATCAACACCATTGAAATGATCGTATCCATCCTTAAATGTTATGATCACGATAATGTTATCCTGGATTCATATCATAAGGATTATGAAGATGATCAATGATTCACATTGACCAACAATATAAATCCTCAAAAAGACTTCAAGGGATTGGAATAGAAGGATTTCTGGAAAATGTTTTTTGATAAATAAATGATGTGCACCCTCTGACATAAATTGAAATGGGACTTCTATTACCTCAAGAAAAATGTCAATGAATACAAAAAAACATGAGAAAAATATAACAATGATTGAAATATATTCCTCATTCCATGACATTACCCCTAAATTAAATGTTTGTCACTTCTTTGGTGGGATAAAACCTAGCCTACGGAAGGCCCGAGCGATCTGTGTTTTCGATAGCAATGAGAAAATTTTCTGATGTTCCATCAAAGTGGAAATGGAAATCGACTAATCCCCAAGGTATCATGAGGATAAGAAGTGGATAGTGGACTTTAATTTTTCTGGTATTGTGGATAAATACAATAGTGATACGAAAATCCCTCACCCCACCTTCCAAAGTTGTTGAAATAAGCACTTTAGAAATTTTCTAAAGGGGACAAATAAAATTTTTCGGTGGGGAATTGAAGGGTACCATACCATTAAATGACTGCATGAATCAATAACAAATGTGATAGAGGATAGGTTATTACAATATCCAATACTCTATATAATGTTTGTTGTATAAATTTAGGATATTAATAAAAAACTATAAGAGAATCTATATAAAGGGTTTACACTCCCAAGGGACTAACCAAGGGGTGCTTCAGTGTACTTGGTCTAGAATAAGGATGGGTCAATGTGTCATTACATTGATTATCATGAGCTCAAACAAGTCACAATGAAGAAAAAGTATCCTCTTACTCTAATTTATTACTTGTTCAATCATATACATAGAGAACAATACTTCTCCAATGTGGATTTTTGGTCTCAATAATGCGATGTAAGTGTAAGAAGGAAGATTTCACTAAGACTGTTTTTCATTCAAGATATGGACCCTATTAATTCATAGTAATGCATTCCAGTCCCACTAATACTCTAGAAATATTCATTTAAATAATGAATTGAGTATTTAGATATTACCTCAAAAAATTTGTTGTATTATTTATTTACGATATTATAATATACTCCAAAACCATGGAGAAGCATGAAAAGCATATATGAACAGTACTATAGACCTTGCAAAAGGAGAATATATATGCAATGTACAAAAAGTGTGAGTTGTGGTTGGAGGAGGTACCATTATTGGGTCATATCATCCCATTAAATGGGATATATGTGGATCCCTCCACAATAGATTTCATTGGGGGATGTATGAGGACAACATCGGTGATAAATATCTATATATTCCTAGGATTAGCTGGATAATATTGCTAATTTGTGTGAAATTAATGGTGATTGTCCAAAAATCTTAACTATAAAAATATAAATAGGGTAATGCTTTCCTAGAGTGATGATTTCGTATATATATTCATGGAGATGGAAAAGAGTCTTATAGATGCACATGCTATAACACTACCCACAAGTGGAGAAATCATTATGGTATTTAGTGATGCTTTGAAGAAGGTCCTTGGATGGGTGTTGATGAAAAATGAAAAATTTATTCACTATGATTCATGAAAATTAAATTTTCATGATATAAGAAATCCATCACATGATCTAGAGTTGGAAGAATTATTCATCACTTTAAAAATTTGTTGACTTTATCTATTTGGGTATAATTGTGAAATGCATATGGATCACAAATGCCAAATGTAAATATTAATATCCAAATAGAGGAATATGTTCCAACGAATATTGTTAGAGTTGATCAAAGACTATGACTACACAATCCATTACCACCCTAACAATAGTGACGAAGGTGGTGGATAATATATGTAGAAAGGACCCAATGATTATATCGTTAATGAGAATTCAAAAGGATCAAATCTTCTTAAATTTGATGAATATGGAAAAATGAATAATAATGTTGGCAGCATCATCAATCATTTCCAGTATTATTTCTGATATGTTTGTTTAGAAAAGGATAAATGATTTTCAAAATAATGAAGGGGGAATTTAGAAGAAAGCAGAATCTATCAGAAAATGGAAATCCTCATAGTTCGATGTTAATATAAAAAAAATTTATATTTGGGAAAATACTATGTGTTCCATTAAGTCCATATATAAATAACAAAATTTTTGATGATGCACATAGTTTTTAATTTCTACATTCAGCAAGGAAACAAAAATATTTTTTGATATCTCTGAGACCATTATTGGTGGGATAACATGAAAAAGGAGATTATTGAGTACACATCAAAGTTCCTGGTATGTCAGAAAGTGAAGGCTGAGAGGTGATAGTATATTGGGAAGATTCTACCATTACCCATACTAATATGGAATTGGTAAAACATACCCATGGACATTGTCCCTAAACATCTAAAGACATCTAATGGGAACAAAGCTATATGGATTTTTGTGGATTTCATTAGAAAGATTGAGAACTTAATTGAGATTCAATAGGATTTTCCATTGGATCAACTAGCACAGATATACATCATAGAAGTTTTACTGTTCAATGAGTACATCAATATATTGTATCCAATCGAGATTTGTGATTCACCACTAGGTTTTGAAAGAGTCTCCAACATGCTCTGAATACTGTGTTGAAACTTAGTACGACTTATAATCCTCAAACTCATGTCCAATCTGCGAAGACTATCCAATAAGTTGAGGACATGTGGAAAGAATTCTTAATGGTCTTAAAAGGAAGATGTGATCAATATCTTCATCTAGTTGAGTTCTCATAAAATAACAATTTTTACTCAAGAATCCATATGGTTCATTGTGAATCCCTCTATGGGAAGAGGAGCAGAACAATGACATGTTGTGATGAAGTTGGGGTGAGAAAACTCTTATGTCTTGAAATGGTCGATGTAATAGTGCAGAAGGTTAAGACCATCCAGTATAACATTAATGGTTCTCAGAGCCGAAAAAGTGCTTTGTAGATAATAATAGACAGGGCATAGAGTTTGATTCTGGAGACATGGTATTCATCTACATATCACCATGGCAGAGGGTTATGATCATTTTGATGAAGGGAATTCTTATTCAATGGTACATCATCCTTTTTTAGAAATTCTTTCGCTTTGGAGAATTGGACTATTGACTAGCACTCCAACTGAACTTATATCAAGTACATGATGTATTCCTTGTATAACTGTTGATGAAGTACATACCTAAACCATTGCATGCACTCAATATACAGGTGGTTCCATTGGATAATGAACTCTCTTATGAAGAGAATCCGATAAAGATCTTTTATCGTAGGGAAAAAGGTCTTCACAATAAGACAATGACCATCTTCAAGGTAATGTATAGAAATCAAAAGTTTCAAGAAACATCATGCGAATTATAGGAAGTGATGAAGAAAATTTTCCCAAAACTATTTTAGTGTGGGAAATTTAAATTTAAATGGTGAAATTTCTTAAGGGATGATGATTGTAACGAACAAAACATTTATTAATGTAAAATAATCATGATCTTATTAAATGTATTATTATATAATTTTTTTATAATTAATGAAAATCCTTGATTTTATGTTTTTGGATCTTAAAATACTGTTATGAATTTCTACCATTTCGAATATTTTGTTAAACGGTGATTATCTGATTAGTGTGAATATGGGGCACTAAAAATCTTATTTACTCAGACTAAGGAAGTGATGGCCTCATACAGTTGAATTATTTCCTATGAATCCCATTTTTTAGAGCTCAATAAAGAAGGTCTCATAACTAGGAATTTCCCTTGACCCAGGCCAAGCCGATAATCCACACATTTAGCATGAAAAGTACTATCTACTGGATAAGTGGAGGCTAATGGAGATTACCACCTGAGTGATGTCAATCGATTTTCCCCCAGAGTCTATCACCATCACACAACTTATCTGTAAGTCTTACTTGGGTGTTATAATGTGTTATGTAACAATACCCTAGAACTTTGATTATATGAATTATTTAATTTATATAATAAAGAAATTTCATTCATTTTATTATTATTCCTTTTAGAAAAAATGGTATTTTTTATTAATTAAATAAAATTAAGAAATCAGTTTTGATGTATTAATGGATTTTTTAATTGAATAATATTTTAATAAATTATTATTACAAATTATTTTTTATTAAGTATAAAATATTTTTTAATTATTTATAATATACTTTTATTTTTTTATAATGGTTTGAATTTTGTTTTTGTCAAAATCCATGAATTTTCGATAAATGGCTATTTTAATTTTAAATGTAATAATTCACATATATAGAAAGTTATTTATATAAAATGAATATTATTATTGGATATAGAATGATGAAATTATCTAATAATGATTTGTTCATAATTTTCTAAAATAGTCCAATTTTTGGGTGAAAACTAAATAACTTTTTAATATATAATGTGTTTTATCACATAAAAATACACAAATAGTGATGCAATAAAATATTATAAGAAGTTTTTTCTTCAAATATATTTTTTCCTTAAATATAATGTGATTTACCATTCCTTTTATTAATTTAATGGTGCCTTATTGGACCCTCCAAGACTAATAAAACATTTTAACTTTTTAAAATGACTTCCATGAGACTGTGAGTCGCCTCCACATAAGCAAGCATAATATTGTTTACATTCAAACATTGATATTATAAAATAATGTTTTCCACTACACTTTGAAAAAAACCATATTCAAAAAAACATTTTTTCATATGTGTTTTTTATTTTTTTAATGTGTAGTGTCCAAAACCTAATTAACAAAGAATTCCTTCTATTATCCTTTAGAAACCCACAGAAAATCCATCTTATATTCACTCAATATCGTTTGATCACATCTATACTCTATAATCATATATCTATAATCCTCCAAGGGTGCCCTAAGCTCCCATTAAGAATCTCTCAAGCCCCTCCCAAGCCTTTAGGATCACACTTCCATGATTAGGATTTAGCCTTTTCTCATTTATGGAAAAGATTCATTATATAGTTATTCCATTTTATTTTAAATTAAAAATTGTGGGGTATGATTTTGAACTTCTCCCATACTTCCATCATTTTGTTTTATAGATGGGATTCCCCTTTATCTCTCATTAATCCATCGAATGTACACTTGTTAGAATTTTGAAATTTCATATGACGTATTCCATTTTCCCATTTTCATCAAGTTTCTTTATTATGTTATACCATCTATTTTCAAATTCCATATGTTGGGTGAAATATATATATATATATATATATATCACCCCCTTACTACCCATTTCATGAATATCTTTTGTGATACCCATTTCTCTCTCATTGATATTTTTTATGTTATTATGTCTCGTCTGTATGCTGCCGAAATTGCACAGTGATTTTCCAAGACAAAAGCATTGGGTAGTGAATACCATACCCATGTCTCTGTCATGATTTTTAACCTTTAGAAACGTATAAATATTTAATGGTACTTATATATATGTATTCCATATTACTTAATCTTTTAATAACATGTGATGTTGATTTCTTCAACGTTATATGATCAACGTGGAACTGTTATGCATGAAATGAAATATTTATAAAGGGTACACCCTGATAGCACTCTAATGCATTGGGTAATGATTAATATCATGATAAATCAAGTGAAATGAGGGTTTACACATGATAATTTAATCACACTGATGGTTTACTCATGCTCTAGGTGCAATGAGCCTTGGATCATGCTAATATCATGTGAAACGTTGTTTTCATATTTCAATTTTATAATAATCAATCTATATCATTCCATTATATTAATTTTTCTCTAATGATAAATGTATATTAGTATTATCTAAAATATATTATATTATTCTTTTTATTCCTTATTTACTCCCTCACTAGGATTGATAGCTCACCCTTTTCTTATAAATATCCTCGGGTAATCTCATGAAATTCTATGTATGAAGGAATGTGTATGGTCTTGTAAAAGAAGTTTTCAACAAAGATCTATTTTTTCATGTTTAATATTGTCATGTAATGTTCCTAATCCAAAAATCCACTATATCTATCGATCTTCTATTTTGTATAATGTGAATATTATATGTAGTAAATTATGTTTATGTATGAAAAAAAATATTATGGTTTTTATAGTTAAATTATATTACGTAATAGAATGAGGTTGACTAAAAATGTTAAAAAAATATTAGTACATGATCATGAATTGTTTTCATGATAGATTATCATTGGTTTCACAGTGTGAAATGGTCATTAAGTGCGTCAAATGGATTTTACTAAAAGGATTTAGATAATTGATATATCATTTAATTTAATTATATTACCAAAAATAATGAGGTTAGGATTTATATATTTTGGTCTATTTGTTGTTGTAGTTAATAAATTTAATATCATTAGTTATGAGAAAAAATGGATAAACCTAAATAATAACTAGTAAAGGCCATTATTTTATTTCATTTTATTTCTTTCATTTTTTTCACAAACTGAGTCCTTATTTAAATAATTTCAATATAATATGTAAAATTCTAATACATTTTTCTAATTATGGTTATTATAAGAAATTTAGAATAATATTATTTGATAATTAAATTCTCCTCAAAAAATATAAAATAAATATAGTTATTATAGATGTGGATATTTGTAAGGGACTCCTCATTAATGAGAACCGTGGGGGTTTCATTGTGAAATATTTATGGTAAACATGAAATATTATTTAGGTGAATATTAAACTCGTATCAATAAAACATTAACTTTTTATATGGGTGACATGAATAATTATAAAAAATATTAAAAAAATTATCATAAAATTCATTAATATAATAATAAATTAATAAAGAAATCAAATATGAGTTAATATGTCATAGAATAACAATAAAACGCTTTATTTATGAAATTATGTTAACAATATGTAATAAAATGTTTATAAATAAGGAAAAAAGTAGATGTTGTATTTGAAAATTTTGAAAAATCATACTTTTTCTAATCTACCTGAAAAAACAAATATTTAATTAAAATTTAAAATATTTTCTTTTTAAAATAGTGATTGAAAAAATATTTTTGATGTGAGTCACATTACCTAACATTGAAAAATTTATTGATACGAAAAATTATGCATAGTTTTTGATCATATATCAATCTTGAGAGATCATTTACCAAAATTTATGGATTACCTAGAGAGCATCTAAATATTCACGGAAAATATTTATGATAGGTGAGTATAACTTTGAAACACCAATGGGTTATTAAGGACTAATAAAAAATGATTAAAATAACATTTTCAATTGATATGGTGGACACAGAGTGATTCTCCTATTCCATGTCAATATCTATATAGTGTTGGAACCATTATTAAAAGATGTTCTATAATATATTTTCCCCATCCTCCATGATAAAATCACATAAGTAATAAAGATTTTTTCTAAGAAATATTAAAGTGGAGAATATTCGTGATCAGTAAAATTTGTTTAGGTTGTTTTATTCAGGCTTATATCACCATCAGATTTGAGATATAAATTTAATTCAAAACTTTTTAAGGGTTTATTCCTGCATGATATGACGATGATATATCTTGTTTCTATAGGTGCTTTAGTGTATAAGTCAAATATTTATTCATGAAGATAAATTAAAAGTTTGGTTTTGTTAAATTTATCTAGATCTACAATTTTATAGTGTGATTTTCTCTATAAATCTCTTCGAATATCACCAAAACAGTAGATTTCCAAACCAATACAATCAATTTAGTTCTTTTTTAACCTAAAAAAATTATAATAAAATGATGTAAATATCATAAAAATAATTGGTTTGCATTGTTAGTTCCCTAAGGCTCTATGAAAAATCAAAATATTTAATATTATGACTATCGTATCACAAATTGTAGTATCTAGTATTTATGAGTGTTGAACCCACAAATATGATCTATATGTTCTAAATTAATTTGGTAATTAAAATTTAAATTGAATGGATTGTATTTATGAAAATAGAAGAAATATAATGATTGATGGGTGTTTGAATTAGGAAGGTAGGCATTCCATGATTAGTGATGTTCGGATTTGTGTTCTATGGATTTTCTAGAAAGTGTGTTTATTCAATTTTGGTGATGGAATTGGGCCTGCGAGGATCCAAGATATTGGTATCTCAACCTATAATTATGATTGAACCATTGAAATAGTAATCTATTATATTCAATCACAAGGTTGTGTGACCCAAGAACTTTTTTATAAATAACATACCTAGTGTGCATAATGGAAAAACAAAAAATAAGACGATCGATTAATTAAATGAAAATAATTACATTCAAAATGTATTAGTGGTCAAGAAACAAAAGAAGATTTATTTGGAAATGAAAAAATAGTTTTCAAAAAAACATGAATAATAATATATTATATTATCCTTAAACACACACCCCACTATAGATCACATTGCCTTTCAATAAAGATACTGCTCGTTCAAGATGAGAGCAAGCGAAATGGGTACCTCAGATAGAATGGTGGCATTGAATTGATTTGGATCATTCATGGATATCCCTTGGAATTTCATACCTTCTTCTCATCTGAGAGTGTGTTTGAAGGGAGTCTGGGTGTCTCATTTATATGGGGTTTTCATCCAAACTCATGTCATGATTTTCCTTTATTTCTCTACATGTCGACATCATAATGTTGTGTTCATGTGTTACACATTGTATACCTATGTTTTGGGTTCCCCATAACAATGTCGATTCCATAAATTCATCTTTGACTATTTGACTTAGGTCACATCGCATATTCTCTATGCACTTTATGTACTAGACGTTCACAACTTGTATTCTCCTCACTACGTGTCCATCAAATATTTGTCTCTATATAAATGGTCATGATGGGTAATTGTGGTACACCATGTGTAGAAATGTTTTTCTATTTTACCACTTTACTTCATCTCCTAATATCTTGTTTCACATTAAGACTAATAAAAATTTTCACAAAGGTTTGTTCTGCTCATAATTCTCACATTTTATTCCTTTTTATTATATCGATTATTTCCCACTATAAAATATAAAAAATTGAATGCATTCCAAAATTGTCTACATTAATCACCTAAATATACTATTCAAAACATTAATACACTATAATATATATGTATAAAATATAGGTATAATGCAGAAATAACAAAAATATCAATAAACGAATGAAATTCCATAAAAATGTTAATTGGTCGGTGTATAGTGACCAGCAAACAAATAAATTTCCCACTAAAATACTCTAATAAAAACATATGTATGGTTATGATGATTTTGGTAACTAGTATTGTCTGGATGATTAAGATTCTCATACTTAATATAAATAAAATTTGAAAATAAATCTATATAATGATTAATGTTTTCCGAAAATGGTTTTGTAAAAAAATTATTAATAGTAAAAATAGATAAATTAATAAATAGTGAATTGTATTTTTCAATTGGATAACAATTTTTTTATTCTAAAAATCATAAAATTTGTTGTTTTTCATCACAATATAATGATAACCTAAGAGGATTATAAAATTTTTGCTACAAAAACCTCTGAATTGGAACTCAAATTTAAAAAACACATGATAAAATTGCAGTAAAATAACCTAAAAAGTATACTACAAATTATGAATCTAATGTAATCAAATGTGAAGAAATCATAAAACGAATTATTGATATGGTTGTTAAATCTATTGACCTTGTTCATGAAGTAGTTATCCAAAAAATTGTGAAAAAATACGTTATTGATAAATAAATATTTAATAAATTGTGTGGATTATAAATTTATAAAGTTATCATAAAAATGATTTTTTTTATTTTTCCATGAATATCTACATAGATCCACAGATGTATTATATGAGTATTCATCTTTTTTAGAATGTTGTGGAAACTAAAATGTATAACTATGTAGATGATTCTTTCAAAAAAAAATTATTTTATCATTTACTTGATATATATTTTGAATAAAATACCCATATATGATATGTTTTATATGGAAATTTTTACTCAATAAAAGTATGTTATATGGAGGAGTGAAAGACCACATATTGAGGAATGTTTTCAACATGTTCCATCACACTCTCCATCTTAAATAAAAGAATGTTGTGTGTTATCTATTCCTTGATTTATTACATAAAATCAATGTCAGACTGAAATATTTTAATGAGAAACCTAATTAAATATTATTCCTTATTATGAATTATCATCTATTATGGTTGGGGATCATAAAAACTTGTATATTAATCTAGCAAGATAAAATTTGTATAATTAAGTGACATGGTGTCATTAAAGATGTTTTGGTATAGCTAAAAGATTTTTCTCGATGATTATTTTCGGTTTTATAATTCGCAAATCGATTATTTATCATACTTTCACAGATAGTAATAATGTGACATTCTGAAAAAATATATACGACTTTAATAAATATTCAAAAAGGGCTATTTTATAGAGTATACTGGTCAAATGGTGAATTTTTACACCATTGAATCAAGGAATTACCAAATAAAATATTGTTACAATCTACAGGTTTATATGATTGATTGTGATTTACTGATATTTTTATATTTTATTATTATAATCATCCACTAAATTGATTGGGAAATTAATTTTTTTCAAATAAAATATTTTTTCAAACTAAAATATAATGAAATGTAGTAATAAATCTAAAAGTAAACATATCTTTGGATATAATTTTTTTTTCAAATATAGAAAATATATAGATGAAATTTTTTATAGAAATTATAATTCATTAATTTATGAATTTTATTAAATCAATGAATAATCTTTTAAAACTATTGAATATAAATATTTAGATTAATTGATCCAAAAAATAGATAATCTAAAAAAATATTTTTCATAGAATTTTTATGGATTGATTTTATTTTTCTTATTAAACATCATGTAATTCTATAATTATAGACATGTAAAATTTTTAATAATTTTTAGTATTCACCCCATGTTTTTGAATAGAAATATGAAATTTATTTTGATGATGAAACATTTATACTACTTGAAAACAATGTGTGTTCTTGTTTTGAGTTGTGTGATTATACAATTCAAGGGGATGATGTATTTTTTGAGAGTTACGTTAATGATACATGGAAACAATTTTATCAAAATGGTAAATCCATACATTACTTGAACATAATTCATTTCATCAAAATTATAAAATTCCTACGTTGGAGAAAAAAACTCCTATTATAATTTCATATGGTTTTTCTAGATAACAAAAGAGAGAACTCATATTTTTCCCTCGAGTGAAAATTAAGGCTATTAGCTATAATTTTGATTTTATACTATATATTAGTCTTTCAGAATTTTAGTATATTATAAATTTTGTGAATATTTACAAAAAAACATTATAATTATAGAAAAGATATAATCCTACAATTCTTAATGATACTAATAAGTATGTGATGACATTGATGGATTGTGGATAATTTACCAAAATTTTAATATCCATTGGGTAAATGCAAAGCATATTTTTCCTCAAAATGGATATTATCACTGTTCAAATAGAGGAATTTTATAATTTTTTTTATAGTTTTGTTTCCTTTTATATTATGGTTAGGCATTGATTATATGAAGATAAACATATTAATACTGATGAACCATATTCAAATTCTTCTACATGATAAAATAATTTTATGGTTACCAATTCAAACCCATTATTTTAAACTATATGGTTTTATAGATATTTACAAATTCATATAGCTCTAGTTGAATATCATAAAACAATATCTACATTATGTTCATTAAAATAATCTTATAGAAGTTTTCTATTTTAACTATGTATTACGCTTAAAAAATTCACATATGTAATCATATCAATTTCCCATTGTTTAGGAATCTATATAAGAGAATATTGATGATTTTTCTGTATATGGTCAGTCCTAATAGTTATATATGAATATATTATGGATTTTTGATAGAGTGTTTTTTGAAAAGAGACTTGATTTTATCTATTAGAATATTAATTTCATATTATATAGTGGCATTTTTCATATCTTTTCATTTTTAATGAATATAATTTTTCTATAAAAATCAAAAATTTAAATTATCTATTCATTTTCATTTCCAATGAGAAAGAATAATTTGGGATCTTTTCTTGTCCATTATGGTTTAGATTTGAGGTATATAATTGATTATTTTAATATTTATATTACATTAACAAGGCTTATATAGAATGATATTTCTTTTATTGTTCATCGGATGTATGAAGAATGCATTAGTAAATAAAATCTTGGATAATTCCCCACACCAATAGTCCAATAGTTGAATTTGGATTTTTTCTTTTCAATAGATGATTTATCCATATTATGTTTCATCAAATGGTGTTCATAGGTAGGGATTAGACATTCAATAACATGTCATTTATTATTATTCAATTAAATAACAAATCTAAATAGTACACATTAAAAATGGAATTATTGGGTATTGTTTTTTTCCATTGTATGTTTAAATTCTATCCTTTTTAGTATACAATATTTTTTTCAATGACCATTATAAAAGTAGATATATAATGATAATAATGAATTAAATCGGTGGATGGTTACATTTATTTTTCACATTATTATTTCTACACAAAGGTCAAAAATATGATAAGAATCTCGAACACTATACCTCATCATTTTATTAAGATACCCGATGAATTTATCCAAGAAATAAAATTTTTCAACCCATAAGATAGTTTATACCTAGATAGTGGTTATATATTCCATCTATATACAATATACCCATTAATTCAATTAGAGTGTATAATATAGATATCGATGTTACTCTTCATTTTTTTGAGACTTTCGTTTGCAATGATTATTAGTGAGTTAATGAAATATATAAGGGATGATCCTTACATGTTCAATATGGGATGTGAGTATATTGTTATAATATTTGATGATTATATTATAATTTTTTCACAACATAAATTTATCCATAGTATGGTATATAGAGGACACTATGGTCCACATAAAATAGCTATGATAGTGTTTAAATTATGTCTCTTTATACATACAATTTTCACATGATTCTAATGATTTCTATATGTTCGTTAAGTCATTTACATTCTATTTATTCAATTTTCAAGGTGATTTGAAAATATAACAACCTTTATTATTTTTTGATGTCTTTAATGTTTTTAAAATTGAATTTATGGGCCCTCTTCCTAAATTTTTTTGATATAATTACATCGTATATACTGTATAATGTGATACAATTGCATAGATTATATAATAAGTAGGACATATTATGTTAGAGTGGGGTCCTAGATTGTCAATAAATATTTTCTAGGTACAGTATTCCATGATTTATTTTTTATGATCATGAAAATCATTTATATAGTATGAAATTGTTTAATTGGATAAAATGATACAAGGTTAGTCATAATGTGTCGACACCTTATCATCCTCATTCAAATGAAATGGATGATGTTTAAAATAATGATATTAAAAAAATTCACTGGGAAATAATTTACCATAAAATTATGGTATGGAAACTATTCCATATGGATGCATTAATTTTATATGATAAAATATATTAAACCTAAGAATATTTGTCACAATTTAAGATATTTATTTTGATAACATTTCTTCATCAGGAGGTGTTATAAAAAAAATATCTTAAAATTGTATTATAATGTAATTTGAATATATATGAATCTAGAAACAAGTGTTTTTCATGTTTGAGATTTAAGATATCATGAATATTTCCATTGAAAAATGCATTTAATTTATGGAGAAATAAAAGGATTGTAGGAATGATTTACATTGGTTTTTTAATTTTCATTTAATGATAATGTGATGTTGTAAAACTTATGGATTAAGCTCATATGAGGTAAATGTCACTCCAAGTGGGAATGTTCTTTTATTTTTAGCCATTTTATCCATTAACTATTTCAAAATCAATGATCCCTAGTTGAAAGATCCATTCGTTGTAAATAGACATAATCTTAAGCTATTTCTGAAAGATACAGAGGAACGTCATTTGGAGGAATACAATTTTTCATAATCATACTATCATTAAATCTTCAAGGATTTAATTTCCATTGTTATTTTTGAATTTAGAACAATTTTTCATTGAGGTAATATAATTTTTTAGTGTCATGTATTTATTTTTATTAGATAGTGTTTATCTTCATATAATAAAATATGTTAGTGGGATGGTGATATTGTCTTTGTTCACTGTTAGTAATTCACAAAATTCCACTCAAAAATTTATATAGTATAAATGTTTCATTTTTTAATTATTTATAGATTATCTAAGCTAATTAAACATGACTAATCCCCTTACATTTTAAATTATGGACATGTTCTAATTTATATTTAATTCCATGATTCTAATATTTAAGTGTTTTTTTATAAGAGTGATAATAAAATATTATTTTTTAGTTAAATGACGGTAGTTAATTTTGGGGAATAAAATGAAAAAAATAATTTTGTATCATGGGGATATTAATTTAAATTATTCTCTATTTCATGCCATTGAAAATATTTTCAATGTTTTTGTACGGTTTTCAATTAAATTGTAAAAAATTGATGACCTATAATATTTGTTTCGATAATAAATTAGTTATTACATTCTTGAATTTTTTTCATTACGAGTTTCTATTTTTTTGTTCTTTGGAAAAATATAATGAGCTATGTTGTTATAAAATGATGTCTTCTTTTGAGTATGTGAAAAATTCAGTGTGAGTTCAAATTTTTATAATTATAGAATGTTTAAGTTGAGAAATGTCATTAAAAATGAGTTGTGAGTGTTTTTACAATAATATATGGTTATTTAATGCATGGAATATGATTTTTTGGATATTAAAGTGTTTAGTTTAACACCTGGTAAATAATTATCTTGATGGACTGCAGGAAACAACTATAGTGATCCATCAACATTGAGATTCATTGTTAATAAAAAGTTTGGGTTTTATTCATTATGTCCACAATATCCTTGTGAAATTAATCTAGTTCATATAATGAATCCAATTTTCATCATGAATCCAAGAAACATTTTGAATTATTCATGGAAGAATTATAAAAATGTTAATTATGGACAAGACACCTTATTTCATCAGAAAAAATGTGGTCCCATCAGAGGTTATTAGAAGATATTCATCCCCCACATTCTCCACCATTCATGTTGATCGTGGGTGTTATTCAGTGGTGTTAGTGGTTAAGATCCCGCTCCTTTTACATCATACCTACACTATTCTTCCCAATCGTCATTGTTGATTCTGTAAGGTCCTATTTTAAAATCCTTCATAAAATACACATGTATATAGTGGAATATCTTTTTTTGGATGGGCTATTTTCTTAGAATATAAATATTTTCATCAAATATTATAATTTTCTATATTCGTGCATCAATTAGGTGAGGAATTCCAACATTAATGTTTTTTAGAGTTTCTCCAAAATTAAATTAACACATTAAACAAGTCAGTGTCACTAGGTAGAAAATTTCCAAGAAATTGTATATTGATAAAATGAATTTATACATATAATTTCATTTTTTTAAATATAAATTTCTATTAAAAACCCGTGGATAAAAAATAAATGTATATTGGAAGACTATAAACATTACTAAACAATTGTAAACTAAAATTAAACTCCATTATTTAAAAATCCATAAAATATAATTACATTCCATTATGTTCTAGTACTACATTGTATAACTAGTGGAGTACATCAAAAAACAATTCCACCAAATATCCATGTAAGTAAATAAACAATGAAATTGAGAATGACATATGATTGAGAATGAATAACATTATAAAACAAAGATAAAATATATTGATGAAACTTATGGAAAATAAACTACAAAAATGAATCATATGATCATGTATGTTTAAAAATTTGATTGAATGAATTAAAATTACATAAACATGAGTAATGGAAGACTACTAAGATGATATAACAATAAGGAAAAAGTCCCTAATAGATCATGTTTACTATATAATCCCATATATAACAACTAATGAGGGAAAACCACAAAAAACTGAAATGGATCACTATTTAAGAACAGTAATGATTACAAATACATGAATATGTTTCACATAAAAAAATCATATTTACCATATAAACATACATATTTCCCAAGGAATGAATTGGGTCCCATAATAATATCATAAAAAAATAACTATAGGGAAAATCAAAATTGATTCCATGAAATAAGGGATCAAAACATTTTTGGATATCCATAAAATAAATAACAATAAATAATAATGAATTCTTTCCATCATAATTTAGGACGTGAAAATGAGTTGAATTTTCCCTTTGTAAATGTCCCTTCTAAGAATGGCTAAATGATAATGTGTAAAAAATCATTTGAAAAGTAATTGATTAATAATTTCAATATATCAAAAAAATTATATCAAATGGTTTTCCATGATATAATTTTGGATTTAATAAAACATTCATGGATTGAAACATTTTTATGCGAATAAATAAAATGTGATAAAAAATAATGAATTCCCCTATAAACATGTCTTCTTATCGAGAATAATGGTGAAGGATTGTTTAAGAACATGTCCTATTGGATAAATATTAATTAATCTATATTAATACCTGTGGAAAATATATACTAAGTTTATAATAAATAATTTAGAGATTTAATGAAAAAAATTTAGGTAGGAAAGTGAATGGATAACCATAAAATTGACATGGAGGTTCTAAAATACCCATTGCCTTTTGTTCTAGAATCATTCTACTCATGAAATTGCTATCTTAAATTACTTAACTATATTCATTTACTTCATTATTCGAAAAATAATATATATATATATATATATTATTTATTATTTATTATATTATATTGTTCTGTATTTATATTTTGATTATATATAAATTTCAAATTTCAAATTCATTGTTCTTAGAACCTTGGTTTAACTCTTTCACAATCGAACATATCAAAATTTAACTATTATTATTTTATTAATATATACATACTATCCCATACTTATACGTTATATTATAATGGCCTAATTAGTTATTTAAATAGATTGATCATGTTTTTATGATTTAGTTTTGTTCATTTTATATTGTGTTTGGTGTGTATTATATAATATTTTATGAACAAATATAACATAGTTATTTTTTTAGAAGGAATATTAAATTTACAAAAAATTTATATCATTCAATCCTCCACCATAAAAAAATTTATTCTCAAAACATAATTTTATATACTATAAGGAAAACTGGTGAGGGCAATTATTCATCATTGATTCCTCCAATTCATTGGTTTCCACTTATTATTTTTAATCACACCATTATACATTGTCTATGTGAGTGGTCTTGTTGTGGTGGAAAATATCTATATACTCCGTTGTCATCACCTAATTCACCACATAAGATATATCATTATCATTTAATACAACCTCCAAATCTAGTGAATGTGATGTATATTATTTGTATTCTATAAGGTATATACATTAAATACGTTGTGTACCTAAGAGATATGTTATGGGAGTTCTGATAGATAAGAATCTTCTACAATGAGATCAAGAATATCAATGGGGTTGATGTAACTCATTCATATATTTCCAATCATCCCATATCTCATGAATCACTTTCACGGAGATATGTGGAGGAGTATAATATCTATAATTCAATATCTATGTGAAATCAATGATTTTCAAAATATCATTTATCCACTATGAGATTTTCTATTGTGTTTTAGAATGGTATTAAACTTTCCAAACATTTTCATAACCAATTTAGGTCTAAATAACTTATGTTATCATGAATCATACAAACATGTTGTTTTTTTCTTCTCCCATTAATAGATTTATATGGGTCCATTTGGATTATTATGTAGAAAATATTATATTATTATAACTTGACAACATAAAAATGTCTTTTCAATTATCTGTTGAATCACATTAAATATTCATTCACGATGTTTTCCCGTGTATGAATAGTTTATATATATTTTCATTTTTTTGGTGTGATAAGCCATATTAAATCTTAACTCAATGTTTATATAATGTTAGAGACTCTTCTAGGACATTTAGGTGAGTACCAAAACACAATCTGAGACAATAAAAAATGGTATTCCTAAAATCTTCCACACTTCTTGTATTTATATTCATGAACATTTATCGAGAGTGTAGTCCACACAAAATAAAATGAAGTTAATTTTTTTAAGTTGATCCACAACCATTCCTAATGTATCATTTAATTTATATTTATTTATAAGACCAATGATAACATAATGTTGATTTTTCCCATTTCCATTTATGTATGGGTAATAGTAGCTCCATCCCTTGATATTATTTCATTTCACCCTTTTCATGATGACATTCCAGCTTCATATATTTATATAAAATGATCAGTATCATTATTTTGACACAATATTCAATCCATTGAAGATCATGTATTTTCTGATGGTCATTAGGAAGATATATATTTCCACCCTATATGATTAATTTAAAATATAATTTATTAATCATAGGATTTGATGGTACAAATAGTCATGACCACATATTTCAAATCCTTCCTTCTAAATATTTCACTATTTCATTTTCTCATATCTTATATCTTCCTCTATCTTTGGAAGTTATAGATCATCTATTTGATCATCCGTTATCATATCTATAATAGATTTCTTAGAAATAATTTTGGAATTGAAATATTGTGTTCCCTCATTCAGGATTCCCAATTCCATCATTTTCATGTATTCGATGATTGGCCCCCACAAAATTATCAACACTAATAAGGTCACATGATCCATTCATTGGATATCATGTGACGCTATGCATATTTTCTAGAGATAGTAGTATATTGAGAAATTATAATCTCTGATCCTCTTGAATTGTCATCATTAGTGAAATATAAGCTCATCATATGAAAAATAATATTTAATTCTAAAAAGTTAAATATATATATATATATATCAAACATATACACATCGAAATAATATTTCTATATTATCAATGTGAATATGATTGTAGAAAAATCTATATCATGCATTGGATAAATCTTCTCATGAAAATTACACTTAGTAGTGGTATATGAATCCACATTGTAATTCAATATTAGTACCCAACATAATCCATTCTATTATTGATTATATGTATTCCATTGACTTAGAAACATGTGGGTATAGTAAGTACTTGTTCAATGATAAGACTCTTTTTTAACTACTTGAATCTCTCATCACATTCATTATTTTATAAAAACATTTCACCATTTTTCTTTATCGAAGTTAGTATATATCAATATCAACATAAGAGTTTATAAAATTATTAGTAATACCCATCTTGTTTAATAAATCTATTGATACACTTTAAAGTAGTAGGACTATGTGAATACTCAAATTAATTTTCATTTAATGCTGGATATATATGTGTATTTGTGTGTGTGTCTGCATTTATAGTGAAATAAAACCAATAAAATGAATATAAGCCCAACTATAACTCACATTAATTATACTA
Organism: Viscum album; assembly: GCA_963277665.1. Taxonomy (NCBI): domain Eukaryota; kingdom Viridiplantae; phylum Streptophyta; class Magnoliopsida; order Santalales; family Viscaceae; genus Viscum; species Viscum album. The sequence goes on along the minus strand of OY728137.1, from coordinate 1,612,900,284 downwards.
TTTATATATATTATCCTTTTTAATATTATTTTTCATATTATTAAAATTATTTAAATGTTCCTCAATAATTTTATAGTATATAATCATCTTATTAGTAATGACCATGACAATGTTTTCAATGTAATATATATGGAAAAATTAATTATACCTATATATAATTTTGGATAATTTTAATGTCCAAAAAGAATATCTATGAACTCAATGTGTCCGTACATTGTTCAAATGATAGTTTTGGGAATATATTTTTTATTTTCCATTAATTGTTGATATCCCAATAATGGTAGACCTTATAAATATTTTGGGCCCCATTTTTTTTTAAATAGGTCATCCATATATGGCAGGGGTACTTGGTCATTATTGTATTTTTAATATCATGATAATGAGTGAAATGGAACATTTACTTATCCTTATTAAATATAAATAGGATATGTGCACCCTATGGTTATGCAATGAATCATATGAAACCCGTGTCCATATTTTCTTATTAATACTTATTAAATTATTAGAACACCATGGTCTCCATTACATATGGTGTCATGGATATTACAAAAGAACTAGGTACAAGATAAATTTGTACCATAAACTCTTCGCTAAGAGGAAGGATATATAATTCATTAGGGAACACGTTAGTGTAGTCCAACAATGTCACAACCCCTACCACTGAAGATGCCCCTCCTGAGCTGGAAATGGTGAATGGGAGATAATGACCCCCCAGTCCCACCTCCAGTAGGCCTCGGAGTGGCGACTCGCACAAAGGGTATGAGTTTTCACAATATGAGAGGCATTACCCTTTTATTATTTAAGATCGAGAGATAGAAAAAGTCAACCACCAAAAAGGAAAAGAACAAATGTATAGAAATAAACCCAAACCAATCCCACAAGCATGTCTAAATAGTTCTGAAAAAAGGTAGATGTACAAGAATGCTCAAAAAGTACAATACCAATAGAAACAAGAGTACAAAAAACTGCAACACCTACAACTGTCTCGACTAGTATTGTCCCGCATGGCCCATGTAGTCCTCCTGGAAACCTCAAAGTAAATGTAGGGTGAGCATATATGTATACTCAGTAAGGAAACCTAAATCTCTCGTGTACAAGTGGGGAGACATCCTAATGTCCTGTGAGAACAACAAAAGAAACCAAAACCTAACAAGGAATTCTATCCACCAAACCTCACCAGACACGCTCACCAAAAACACAAACAATAGGTAGTAGTATATATAAGATCAAGAGTATTGTGTACCCACACCATTTTCCCCCACTAGTTAGCCGCCCTTCCTAATGACGAACGTCCTGACGCTACCACACTCGTCCCACCCACACACACATTGGCCTCACAACCACGTATCTCGCCCGCACACACCAGGGCCACACAACCACGTATCCCTCCTGCACACACCTAGGCCTCACAACCACATATCCCTCCCGCACACACCTGGGCCTCACAACCACGTATCCCTCCCGCACACACCTGGGCCTTACAATCACGTATCCCGCCTGCACACACCTGGGCCTCATCCCGAAGGTTCTTGGGAAATAGTAGAACATGCCTGAAGAGTCTTCGGCTAAACCACCCCAAACGAAATCTACCCAAAGAGTCTTGGGTGTATGTTCGTCTCAAGCCATCACATGATAGGGAAGAAGGAGCTGGAAAAAGCTAATAACTAAGGGGGAAACACCCTATCCCATGAAATGGGAGTGTTTATCACTAGGTGCTCAACATGGGTGGGGTGCGATAAAACACAAAGATACAGATATATATATTCCAAACACTCAGCCCAACCTATGGATTCTAATCAAAGAACTGAGCACATGCCTCGGCACTACTACTAAGAAGCACGCATACAAAAAAAAAACCCAATACCATTTAGGTTTTCATGTTTCAACTTAATCAGTTTATTAGTTCATTAACTACTGGGCAACTATCCACAACCAACCACATCGATCATTCGTAAAACATATTCCTACCATCCACAAATCAATTTAGGAAAACACAAGCAAGACAACCACATCCTTCTTATTAACCAACCAACCCCATTAATTATTATTCTCATTCAACCATCAGGCCCCACCATTCATTAACTCACCCCTTTTTTATTTATTATTCACAACCCATAGATCGTTCACATTCAAACCCATCCCTGCAGCCCCGCTGCAGACAACCATAACCACAAACACACAGAACATCATCACCCCTTGATACAATTTACTACAACCCCACTGCCCATCACTAACATAGCATTCACACAAACCCACAACCAAGACACCGCGGCCCCACTGCTCACCCGATCCACAACAACCCACCAAAACACCCCATTCACATACATTAAACCAAACATCACCCACATGTTTATTATTTCAGTTTAGTTCAACCAGGGTGATCAAACAAGGGTTCCAGATTTTCATTTAATCTTCCATCATTACGTGATTAATCAATATACACATTCTACAATGTTTCCATCCATAAATGGTCTAGAAAGATAGGGATTCATTTAATTGTGCAATCAAAGGCCCCCAACGACCGTGATTTTCAGTAGGCATAAGAATATTCCATTCACAACATAATATCATATGATATATATAAAAACGTAACTGCATTCACAACATCCCATCCCCATTATATAAGCCAGATATTATATTTATTAAACTGGTTCAAGAGTGTTTCACGTAAACAAGAGTAAACCCAACCCGCATGATGCACAATTTAGAGATACGAATGTAAGACCCCTACCTCAATAGGTTCTAATCAAAAAGCTCCCCAAGATCAAATTTATAGGACATCTGTAGGCATCTGTCTCTCCTAGAAAAACCCAAAAAAACCTCCTTGGGTGGAAGTTGGGAAGGAAAGGCAGAAAGGAAAGCAAACAATTCAAGCTCAGAAGTTCCACCTCGTTGTTATGATCCCATGGAAATTGAAGGATCATAAATCGGAGCTCAGACGAAGATTTTATGGATTAAAGGAGCCTTAAAGTCTCTTGGGAGAGCTCTGCTCGAGGGAATGGGGAGGAGAGGAGTGAGTTGAAAAGGAGGAGGGGACCCCTCCTTTTATAGGTGAGAAAAACAAAAGTACACAGCATGTACTTTATGGTACACAGAATGTACTCGGCCATTTCACACGGTCACCACATGGCTTCCAACACAGCCTTCAATGCAGCACGCGGCCGTTGACTGGTCAACACATGGTTTGAAGTTAACACATACATGGGGAGTGACTACATGGCTTGTTTTATTGGGTACATGACGTGTACCCATTTATTTCACATGGCAAGGACATGACTCCAACAGGGCACACAGTCGTTGACTGTTCAGCACAAAGTTTGAGGGTAACACATATGCGGGGAGGGACTACATGGCATGTAGTATTGGGTACATGGAGTGTACCCATTTATTTCACATGGCAAGGACATAACCTTCAACATTAGGTATACCCGGCGAGGGGTTACATGGCGTGTACTCACACTATACGGCGTGTACATACAAAATTATGGAAAGTGTGTGAAATGTCCATTTTACCCTCCAGAACACTTCGTGACCTTCTTTTTGACAAAGGAATGGGCCGGAGAGGTCCATGCCATTACATTAGATACCTCTTAAAACATTCTCATCCCCGAGAATTCAAAAACAACCCAGAGGAACCCAACAAGATACCTCGTAGGGCTCTCGTTATAACAGGAACTCAACCATCAACCCTAATTATATGAGTTAGGAATTCCTTCTCCCATACTGAGATATTATCCTCTTTAGGCAGCATTGACACTCCTGCATGGGTTTAGTCGCATCATCATTAATGCGTCTCAATTTAGACTCAGGTCTTCCCACATACATTAGGATTTTTTTAACTCACAGTCCCCCCAACACTACACAACCCACACACTGCCCGAACACCTGGTTTGGGGAAAATTCTTTTTCCTATGTTGATATATTATCCGCTTTAGAAGGCACTGACTCTCCTGCATGGGTTTAATCGCATCCACATTAATGCATCTCGATTAGGGATTACGTCCTCCTATCCCCACATTTTATGACTCTTCACACACATTTAAAGGAATGAGGGAAAAAACAAAGCACTATATAATCATGAAAAACAAGGTCCATACCAAAAGCATGGGTGAGAATGAGGTTCAAAAAAGGAGTGTGATTCTCTTGAATTTAAATAAAACACAAAGGAGAGAATTCAAGTAAACCCAAACACATCTCTATCGATCCCCGGTCCTTCTAAAGATGCTGCCTCTGCTGCATGAAACTATCTACACCCAGCTCCTTTGTCTCTCTATTGACGTCCGCCTCCTCGACCACATCTTGGTTGGGATCCTTGAGGAACTCCTTGTGGTCGGTATCCTCCTACAAAGTCTGCCCTTAGAGGAGCAGGGTCCTGCTGCTGCTAGGAGAGCCTTGCCGGCAACTGGTGTAGCTGAGGTGGGTGCTGAACCTGCCAACCTCTATTATACTGAGCTTGGGTCGGGCACCGACTCTGAATGTGCCACAAACCTCTACAAGAGAAACACTTCGGTCCTAGGCTCGTGGAAAAGGGACGGGGACCTGAAGATCTGAACTGTAACAGCTGGCGCCTGCTCCCCACTGGCCTGAACCTAGAAGGTCCCATCGCAGGAGACATGCTGCTGACTGCCTTCCCCTTCGATGAACCTGGCTGAATCCCCCCACGTGGGGCACCTCCCTGCATCCCCTCTACAACCTCTGCCTTCTTATGTACTGCCAAGTTTGTCAGAAGGGTGAAATGGGTGACAACATACTAGAGAGAAGGATGAAGAGCCTCCTCTAAATGTCTTGCCCGAGACTCCTCATTCGGAAAGAGATCCGGAGCAAAGCGTATGAGGTCCTTGAACATGATACACAACTCTCATACTAACATACTCCCCTACCGGAGAGAGAGTAACTCCTGCCTCATCTCTGCCTTTAACATGGAAGAAAGGAATTCCTCTCAGAATTACTTCTCAATGTCCGCCCCCAGAACCTCTACCCTTATCCTCTCTTCATGGTAGATCGTCCACCATTGTCGTGCCGCACCTCTCAGCTGACTGAATGCTAGGTGAACCCAGTACTTTCAAGGAGCACGAATCAAGTTAAAAGCAATCCCTTGCTCTTCAATCCACCACTTCGTCTCTGTATCTTATGTACTACCCTCGTACATCTTGAGGGGTTTCTGCTGGAAAGAACAGAGAGTATTCTGCCACTGGTTATCTTCCTCCTCTCGGTCAACCCTCAACTGATCAACAACCTGAATCTGCCGGGCCTCATCCGTCTGAGTCACCCAGGGACGATGTCCAGGCGCCATAGCTATACGGTAAACAAGGATCGCCTAAGACCAAGTAGTAAGGAAATTTCTCAAGGTTTTATTTTATGACATTATTTAAATTTATTTCCAAGAACTCCCAAATCATGTAAAACACAATCATGATGATGCATGTAACTTCCATAGGGTCTCTACCCTACAATCAACATAGTATCACTTGGTTTTTCGTAGTCCTAGATTCCTTGCATCGGATCATGGGGGGCCCTAAAATCCCATGTCCTATCCAGTCTTCCCTAGCCTATGTCACACACCATGATTAACCAACACTGTTTCCCTACCATCCCATTCAATCCTCACTGTACCTAACTCCAGACTCCATCATATCTCTCAACCATCAGCTCTGATACAATTCTGAAATGACCCCCTCCCACCAAAGATGCCCCTCCTGAGCTGGCAATGGTTAAAGGGAGATAATGACCCCCGAGTCCCACCTCCAGTAGGCCCTAGAGTGGTAATTAGCACCAAGGGTGTGTGTTTTCACAATATGGGAGGCATTTACCATTTTACTATTTAAGATCATGATATATAACAAGTCCACCAACAAAAAAGAAAATAACAAGTGTATAGAAATAAACCCAAACTAATCCAACATACATGTTTAAATAGTTCTCAATCAAGGTACAAGTACAAGAAAGCTCAAAAAGTACAATACCAAAAGAAACAAGAGTACCGCTAACAACAACAACTCCAAATGTTTCGACTAGTAGGGTCCCGCATGGTCCTGGTAGTCCTCCTAGAAACCTGAAAGTAAACGTATGGTGAGCATAAAAGTATACTATGTAGGGAAAACTTATTCTCTAAAGAAAAAGTGGGGATACATCCTAATGTCCCATGAGAGCTATAGAAGAATCAAAAACCTAATAAGGAATCCTATACACCCAACCTCACCAACCATGCTGACCAAAAACACAAACAATAAGTTGTAGTATATATAAGATCACGAATATTGGGTACCCCACACCATTTCCCCCCACTAGTTAGCTGCTCTTCCTAACTGCGAACATCATGACGCTACCACACTCTTCCCACCTGCACACACCTGGGCCTCACAACCACGTATCTCGCCTAAACACACTTGGGCCTCAAAACCACATATCCAGCCTGCACACAGCTGGGCCTCACAACCACGTATCCCGCCCGCACACACTTGGGCCTCATCCCGATGGTTCTTGGGAAATAGTAAAACAAGCCTGAAGAGTCTTGGGCTAAACCACCCCAAACGAATCCTACCCTGAAATTCTTTGTAATAAGGTCACGTCAAGCCATCACAGCCTAGGGAAGAAGGAGAGGGAAGGAGATAGTAACTAAGGGGAAATCACCCTCTCCCGTGAAATGGGAGTGTTCGACACTAAGTTCTCAAAATGGGTGGGGTGAGGTAAAATACAAAGATATATATATATATATATATATGCCAAACACACAGCACAACCTATGGCTTCTAATCAGAGAACTGAGCACGTGCCTTGGCACTGCTACTACGAAGCATGCATACAACAAACATCCCCAATCCCATTTAGGTTTTCATGTTAAAACAGAATCAGTTTATTAGTTTCTTAACTACTGGGAAACTATTTACAACCAACCACATCGATCGTTTGTAAAACATATCCCTGCCATCCACAAATCAAGTTAAGAAAACACAAGAAACACTACCAAGTCCCTCTTATTAACCAACCAACCCCATTAATTATTATTCCCATTCCACCATCATGACCCACCATTCATTAACTCTTCCAATTTTTATTTATTATTCACAACCCATAGTTCATTCACATTCAAACCCATCCCTGCAAGCACACTACCACCCACCATAACCACAAACACACCGAACATCATCACCCATTGATACCATTTATTGCAGCCCCGCTGCCCATCACTAACATAGCATTCACACCAAACCACATCCAAGCCACAACATCCTCGCTGCTCACCCGATCCACAACAACCCACAAAAACACCCCCTTCACATAAATTAACCCCAAAAGCATCCACATGATTATTATTTCAGTTTAGTTCAACCGGGGTGATCACAAAAGGGTTCCAGATATTCATTTAATCAGCCAACATTTTGCGATTAATCAATTTACACATTCCATGAAGTATCAATCCATAAATGGTCTAGAAACATAGGGAAACATTTAATTGCACAAGAAAAGTCCCCCAACGACCATGATTTTCATTAGACATATGCCTATTCAATTCACAACATAATATCATAGGATAAAAATAAAAAGCTAATTACATTCATAACTTCACATCCCCATTATATAAGCCAGTTATTATCTTTATTAAACTGGTTCATGTGTGTTTCACGTAAACAAGAGGACACCCACCCCACATGATGCAATATTTAGAGAGACGATGTTAATACCCCAACCTCAATAGGTTCTGATCAGAACACACCCCTGGATCAACTTTAGAAGACGTCTGTCGGTGTCCATCGCTCCTGGAAAAACCCGGAAAAACCTCCTCAGGTGGAATCTGGGAAGGAAATGACAAATGGAAAGCGGAAAATCCAATATCAGAAGTTCCGCCTCATTGTTATGATCTCGTGGCCGCTGACAGAACGTAAATCAAAGATCAGACAAAGAAGTTGTGGATGAAAGGAGCCTTTGAGTCTCTTGGGAGAGCTCTGCTCAAGGGAATGGGGAGGAGAGGAGTGAGTTGAAAAGGAGGAGGGGGCCCCGCCTTTTATAGTCGAGAAAAATAAAAGTACACGACATGTACATCATGGTACATGGCGTGTACTCGGCCAATTCACACGGTCACCAGGCGGCTTCCAACACGGCCTTCAATGCGGCACACGGCCGTTGACTGTTCAACACACTGTTTTATGGTAATGAAAACGCGGGGAGGGACTACACGGTATGTAGTATTTGGTACCCAGCATGTACGCATTTATATCACACAGCAAGGACACGGTTCCAACATGGAACACGGCCATTGACTGGTCAACACATGGTTTGAGGGTAATGTGTACGCAGGGAGGGACTACACGGTGTGTACCCATTTATTTCACACGGAAAGGACACAACTTTAAACAAGGGCTATTCCCGGTGATGGGGTACACGACGTGTACTCACACTACACGACGTGTACTTACGAAATTATGTAAAGTGTGGGAAAAGTACATTTTACCCTCTAGAACACTTCATGACCTTCTTTTCGACAATTTAATGGGCAGGAGTGGTCCATGACATTACAAACAAAATGGGAAATTCTACAAGAATTATATTCTCCATTGTCTCATTGATTTCACAAAATATATACTTGATTATATTGAATCAATATCCAAACATGAGATGATGATTCTGAAGGAGATTCATATTCTTTATTTTATTATTAATGAAATGGAGGATGAATTGATATGTTAATAAAGATATCCCTCCCCCAATAGTTAATTTGGTTTTTAAAAATATATATGAAATCCATTCCCAATATAGAATTGATGACTACTAATTAATGTATGAATAAAGTTTCTAATAGTCTGAGTCAACAAACAATGACTTAGGAAGATTATATACATGATATTAAATAAATCATACATTTCTATTTCTTATAAATTTCACACCACCATGTTTTGTAGTGGTGTTATTATATTTTATCAAAAATTTCATGAAATGAATGAATTCCTGGAATAATAATCAAATAATATTTTTCTATTATGGAATGAATATCATTTTTAACTACTACCATATTATATTCATGATTCAACCCATTAGTTATTATAGAATATTATTTCTTATCTTCATTAGCTATTATTATTATGGATTCTATACTAAAATTAAAATATTAAATAATTGGATTGCTTTAGTCTTGTATTAAACGGTATAAAAACATATTACTAAAGGATGAGTGTAGATTTGAATAGTTTTCATCTTATTCATCAGTGGAATTATTAATTTTTTGATTTTGATATGATTTTGTTGATTCCCATATTTTGCACATTTCAAACAACTCGAGAATCACTTTTAATTGTTTCTAGAATGCTTCCCCCTTCACAGTTGACACATTGGTTGTTGGGTTTTCTCTCTTATACATATCTTATCTATTGACCATCCCGTATTTAACTCTATTTAAACTTTTTATCACCAAAACCATGGGACTATTAAGAGTCCCCAATAATCATTATACCTAAACAAATCATTACATGATCTCTTCATATCATTAGAATTATTAAATACCCTATTATTTTAATTAACTCAAATTTAATCCAATATGGAGGTGATAAAAAAATTAGTCATAATGAAAAATATATATGAATTTCACGCGTACCCTATAATGCTATCCACTTATTCCATGACATAATAATTTTAATATTTCATGAATTGGAAGAACTCCCTCTCCATTGTGAGATGCAGTGTTCAGGAAATTATTTATCAAAAAAATTATTGAATCCATCAAATTATAGGGAATCATTTTACTATTTGTTATTATTACACATGATCATTATACACCACTGATTATCTTCCTCTTAAAAAAATATAGACATCCAACAAAATATTTTCTGTTTTATAGCTCTTGATGATCGATATAACCTTCTCAATGTTGTCAATCAGTTGTTCTATTTTGACCGAATCATAATATAAAATAATAGAGAGGATATTTGGTCATAAAAAATCTACCACAACATTCTAGATCATTTAAAAATGTGAATGTTCCACATGATTCCAGTTATTATTTATAAATTGAGTTGGTTATTCAAGTACCATTAAAAAGCGTTGATCAATCTATCCCATCCTGAAAATCATATCGTTAAGGAAAACATCAAATTTTATACAAAATATGTTATTGGAATGAGTTATCCTATTTCATAACAATAAATAAATATATAATAAATTTGGGGTTTTAATACATGTCAAATGATAATATATAAAATCATCTCTTAACATAGAGAGAATAACTTATAATAGAATTTTATATCAAAACATTGATTCCAAAAGATTCAGTTTATTTTTTTCACTATATTTTATTCAATATTAATACAAATACCATTGGGTTCTCACAACTATTTTTCGTCTTAATTAAAATTATTGGACCATTTAATGAGATGAACTACAGTAAAGCAATATACTTACACATTTTATTAAATGAATATTTCAATAAACATCCAGAAATAAAAACAACTTTTTTTAAAAGACTAATGTATTTGGAAGAATGATAATATAATTAACCACATGAATCTAAAATGGATATTCTTTAATTTATATTATATATTAATATCCTAGAATTTCTTGAGATCCAAAAACTAAATATGATAACCTATAGAATGCATATAAATTGGGTTGAGATAAAAAGTCATGTAAGGTAATATACAAGTAAATAGAGTGTCATATAAAGTTCAGAAGGAATAAAATTATTACCTAAAAGGATTGGATTGTGAATAATCATACAAAGGAATAAAAAAACATAGAATCCTTATATCATGGAAAAATTATAATTTTGTGTAAACATATAAGATGAAATAACAAATATTTTGGGATAACTAAAATTTTGTTTTTAAATGTTTTTCATAGTCCCATAATGATTTTTTTTGCTCCCAAATATCATGTGTGTTGTCTCATGAGACAAATACTATACCAATGAAATTTATAGTTAACTGTGCACACCTGTAAGAACATGTATATAAATATGTGTACCAAATAATAAATAAAATATAACTTATAAATATAATTATTACTCATGGAAATAAATTGGATTCATAAGAATTTTATAAGGCATTTCCAAATGAAAAATCATAATTATTTCCCTAAAATAATGGGTATAATCATTGTAAGAAATTAATAAAAAATAATAACATATCATGATAAATGATTTCATGCTTAACTAAAGATGTTATAATGAAAAAAAGGCATCACTTTTAAAAATTTTCTCTTATGTGAGGTATTATAAAAATGGGCAACACATCATTAAAAATAATACCGAAATAATAATTTTAATAAATAAAAAAGATATATAAATTTTTTTCCTAAGAAAAAATTAGTCATTTTATAAGACTTGTGTGGATTAAATATATTAATATGATTACATGAAAATCGATATGTTACGGAGAATTTCTCTTTATTATGGTTTTCTTATCAAGAAGAATTGAGAAAGTAACCATTTAAAAAATATATTTAGTAATAAAACAAGGTTGAATTAAACTAGATATATATGTTTCATACATGAATAATGAAACAAAGAAGATGGAATTGTGAAAATAGGAGTCTAATTTTTTGTAAGAGATAGAACACATTACCCCAATGAAAATTTGGGGGATTGGAAATATCCCTTACCTTATGTACAAAAATTATTATGCACATAACCATAATAAAAAATAATATTCCTTAATTTCCAAATTCATAAATATTTATATTTATTTTTTATTTATTTAAATATATATTATTTATTTTTATGTCGATTTTGTATATAAAAATTTAATGTCATTATTTTTAAAGCATTTATTTATTAATTTTTTAGTAAGATAAATTCAATATAATAACATAATATGATTTAAAAATATATTAAAACTCAAAAAAATAAATAAAATGGTATAATTTTTTTCGAAAATAATATTGTTCATATTTATGCATATCTATTTCGAGATATTGATGTTTCATTTGGTAAATATGTTAATGTTAATTGGATTATTTATTTAGGGGGGTTTTCTTACCATTATAATTATATTAATATTATAAATTTTGTGTTAATATATTATTTTTTAACATAATAAATTTAACTATATACTAATTGATATATAATTTCAATATAATAATATTCCATGGACAAAAACTAATTGAAATAATCTAAAAATAATAGCCATTATCCTATGATACAATTTAGAGACATATAATGGAAAGTGGTTTTATTAGTCAAATAAGGGGATAAAAAATGTAAATTGGGGGTATATGTTGGATTAACACCATGAAGATGTAGAATATATATGATACTATATTCGTTAATTCAAGTAAAAAAATTTAGTCAAGGATAAGGTATAAAAAAATAATTTGTAAATGATGTTATGGAATATTTCCCCTTAAATGACACCTCCATGAAATAATCAATATTCCTCATGGAAGTGGACACATGGAATTAAAAGTAGCATATGGATGTCATGGAGAGTTTTTTTTGATGAATTTGGAAATTTTTTTGGAAATTTCCATTGAATGTAAAATGTGAGGAGAACATTTTGTTTATGAGTGGTATTGAAAAGTGGGGGAGATAGCGGTTAAAATTATTTTATTCATTATTTAATTATTTAGTCCCAATAATATTAATAGTATAGAATCATAAAAATATATACTATAAATAGTTATTGTAATTAAGAAATAATGGTTACATATTTTATCCATGACTCAAAAAATCATGCAAGTAAAATATAATTCAAAACACAATATTTTAAAATATTTCATTATTTTCCAAATATCAATATATTTAGAATAATCTAAAAAATAACTCAAACCATTTTCTAATACACAGAATCCATATAATTAATCCAATTTTTTGAAAGATTTTTTTAAATATGGTTTATTAAATTTATTACTTATATTTATCATATATATTTTACATATGAAATTAATATTATGATCTACTTTATGTCTATTTAAAAAATTACCTATCTTTTTAGAAAAATCTATTTTCATTATTATAAAAGTTAACATAAATTTATAATTTCTTTTATACATATAAGTTTTTTTTAAATTAAATATATATATATTTTATGAAAATACACAATATATATTCTTCAAAATTTCAAACACATTTTTATAAATTCTAAAACAATGATTTATTTTTATTTTTATAAAAATTTAAAATATTTTCATTTTATAAATAATTAGATATTATTTAACACATAAATATATGATGATGAAATTATAACATTAATGTTACTATTCATAATGGCCAAATTAATCATAAAACTACTAGGAAACTATTCCAATAGATAGATTACTTCTCCATAGGATAGATTTCCATTCAAGTTGTTTTAATTGTAACAGTCAAATGGGATAACTAGTTCATATAAATTTCTCCCATTTCATTTTTTCATTAATAAATTCTAAATTTTAAATTAAATATATATTTTTATTTTTATTTTATATATTTGTTTACTAATTGTATGTATATATTCTAAAGTGTTGTTTATTTGGTCTATCATTATCAAGGATTAATATGGTCAAAATATATAAATTCTCATATTCATATTTTCTATTGAGAACCTCATTTTATTACATTCAATAATTATAAAAATATTTTTTATCTTCATGTAATGGTTTTATTATTATAATAAAGTTCTATTATTTTCATCATGTGGTATAATTTCATTATGTAATGTTATATTTCAATATTAAACATAGTTATGTAACAAATCAGAATATTATATAGATTAAAAATTGGGTCATTAGAGATGGTATTAAAGGAAAACATCTTACCTTTTTCTTATGGTTTCATTATTTTTCATCAATCAATGGGCATCCACTATGTAATAACCTATTATGAATATTTATCTTTTATAATAAATTTATTTTTTAAATGATTTATTTGATGTTTCTGGACATTCATGGCATTCATATGTTATCTAGGTAAGAACATTCTATTACATATGGACTCAACCATCTTCTGTCATGGAAGACACATGGAATTATTTGAAAGAACGAATTATATAATTTTACAGATAATGAAATATTTATAAAGAGAGGTGGTCTATTTCTTTTCAATCAAAAAATCACATCTTTATAAAATGTGTCAATCTTTCATACATGAAAATTTCTATTTAATGGTCCAAATTTGTTATTTAGAAAAACTGGATATCCTGGAACTTGTATAGATATTTTATTAATTCCATATTCATGTTTATAGATTAGAAACCTCAACCTAAACCACATGAAGGAAGGGTTCAGTTATATTTCATTATTACTAACTTATCATTACTTTAAATACACCAGTTATGTTTTTTTCATCATTAGATATTTTTAATAACACAATATCTTCTTTTAATTATTAATTGAGGGAATATATTATACGCATATGATACTTTTCCCTTATCTGTAATCTGAGAGTGCATGTTACAAATATAAATAATTGATTGACTTTTTTCATATATCATTCCTTCGATAAAGATGATGAATTATATAAGTTGTGATTTTAATTATTGAGTTTCTAGTGATATATTCTTTGATTTAATGATTTTTAATGTCATTTTTAACACAATTTAGAAGATTAATTTTATGTGAATGCTTATATATTATGGAGTGTGTACATACACAGAATCTTTTAATATATTATATATAATGCATAAGGATTTTCAGGTGGCACAGATAATTATCGTGGACTATTAGTACATAATAAATGAAATGATCTTAATAATATTAAACTATGGGGATTGCTTCAGTTCATGATAGTAAAATACTTTTATTGGATCATATGTCATATTATTTGATGGTATTCCATAATATACAACTAGGTTTCATATAAAATATGCCTTATAGAGGCTCAAATGTTAGATAAATTGAATTACACCTTTAGATATCCATATTGTTCCTTATATGAAATTCCATTGATGAGATCATACATTAGATAAATTGTATTTATCCATATATAATTATTTTTTCCTATATATAAATTCAATAGATGTAATCAAAGGGAGTTTTGTTATGTTATTCCATAATAGATAACTATATTTCAATGGAAAAATACCGTTGATTGTATTATAAATAAAATGAATCATGATATACATATTGATACCCCTATATTACCTTGTAAGAATTACATATATAATATCATTGGTAAAATGAATATATTATGAGGCTTGGCTTATAAATGAACAAATCGTATATTTTTCTTCCTATTCCTAATATATATGATGACTAATAAGGGTAATAATGACATTTCATGGTCATAGATACCAATGTTATTTCATCGATCCTTTTTATATTACACATGTTCACTTTGGATCTAGGACTGAGGTCCTCTAACAAAGTTGTTATGCCCCTGTTGGAGGAAAAATGATACTGATGTGGTTTCTATTTATTTTCATTATATCATATTGATTATTTTTCAGGAACACTCTATAATTTTATAATCACTAGATTGATTTTTCATAGACACCTATTGGTTGTGTCCCACATAGTTTTAATAAATGACACATACGAATCCCATTTGTTTACGATACAATTTAATTTATATAAGATGGGATTTAGGAAAGAACCAAATATTGGATGGATATTTTTTTATGTTGAGGGTATGGAAGTAGATGTCACATCTAGTGCTTGATATGTTCATGGGATAGTTTTGGGTTCATGTAAAAATATTTATACATGTATACTATTTATTTAAACATTCCTGTATTCTAGTTTCATATTATAATTTTCAGGGAATAATTTGTATTTGAGACCCATTAATTGAAAATCATTAATTATTATCTTCTCATTGATTTATCTAACTCTTTTTTATCCATTTTAATTTATATTGATGTAGTTAATAATATTTGATATTCTATAGTCTCCTGACTATAAATTCTCTTGAACATCGTTTCTAGTTAGCACACTTTAGTATATGGGGTGGTGTGCCTGGATACTTATGGACAATTGGAACATGGAACCCTTTTAGTGGACCTCAAGTTAGAAAGATAATAACTCATTTCAAAAAATATTTTACCGTTGTCTTACTATTCTGGTATGGTATGCATGAGTCCATAGAAATTCAACCACATAGTAAATTTCACATGTCATAGTTTAAAAAACCCTAAAATATGGGATATATCTTGTTTCTAAGGATGATACTGTTGCACAAATTTTTCATTTTTAAGGATGAATATTATTTCACCGAGATTTACTGATGTTATTTCTATTGATTATAAATTTATTTATTTGGGGGATATTCATCTTTTCATTTTTTATGTTTAGTATTGATTCTATAAGTAATTTGGGGAACATAGATATTCTCATTCCATATTTATTCTATTTCCCATAAATTAATTTCATGAATTTCTCATATTTGAGGGATTATATTATTGAAATTTACCATAATGATTATCTGCATACCTTGATTTGTGATTATTAGAAAGATTCATCATCAATCATTTTTTATTATTTTTCAATCTTTAGATTTATTATATTCTTATGTCATATATTTTCATTCCCATGTATTTCCAGTAATCTCTAATTTCATTCATGGTCAGGATTATGATATATGGTTAGTGAAATAATGTGTATACATCAACCTAATACGTGATTTCCCTTACACATTGGCGGTGGAATCAATTTCCCCACCAATTAAGACATGTTTGAACTACAAACCATAGATTTCACGTGCTAAGGCATTATTTGTTGAGATTGAATGAGGTATAAATTTTGAATTTATGATTTTACAACTTCATTATAAATTTTTTAATAGTGACCCATATAATTACATAATCACATATGAAAATATCATATTCCTAAATCAATGGTTAGAATATGATGGTTATTTTAATAATGGAAATTGGTAAATTTAATGGAAATGACACATTTAATTTGGTAATGGTGATTCATCTAATTTAACTAATATATATATATCTAATATTATACACGATATTCTTAAATAAAATGAATGTCAGCTAAAAGAGGGAGAAAATGAAATTTATAAAAGAAACTAAATTTTTACCATCATCATGATGACCTATATAATTGGATACATTTCTACCAAACATGAACAAATAATTTTAATTATTTGATAAAGGTCATGAGAAACAAATTATTTTGGTTGTTTTGAAATTTAAACAGACAAGGATTCTAATTAATTTTCATTTAATGTTGACCTTGTAAATTGGGAAGGGATTGCTATTAAAATGATCCCATGTTAACATGATGGGTCCCTTGTTGGACTCCATTATTCTTGATTGATTTTGTATTTTACCCTACAATGGTATGTTTATGTTATTTATATTTCTTTTTAACATTTAATTAGCCACATATACATGGTTTTAATAAGTATATGGTTGAATCTAACGTGACCATTAACCATTAATTTTTAAAATTCAAATTTTATAATTCTGAACATTATAATTTTGTGAGGGTTGTTAATTACAATTAAAATTAAAATTTAAATGATATTTTCACCCTATATTATGGAATTGAAATTTTTATTATCCAATACCAATTAGTATAACCATTTATAAATAAAGGATAAAATTTTAATAAATGATTATTTTCATATTGATTAATGGTGGTAGATAATAAAAAGAACCATAATTTATTTTGTAATAATTGGATCCTGATATTCATTATGCATGAGTTTCCATGAATATTTAAATAAACATTAATCAATTAATTAATTTAAAATTAATCTTTTCATAAGAAGTATTATCTTAGTCCCTCTATATAAGGTTTACCTATTTTTCTTATTGAGATGCTTGAAATAATAATGAGAACAATGTTTATTGATGTTTTATCATCTTGGTTAGAAAATAAATAAATGATACATTTTATGCATTCCATTGTTTCTCTTTTTTATCCCTAATGTTAAAAATGAGTGCCTTACCAGTGAGGTATCACTCATCGATATTAGAAATTTTTACACTATTGATAATATCTATATGTGTGAATAGTTCTATCTGATGTACATTTTACAATGGGAGGAATATTAGATGATTATATTTTTATTCATGGCGAGATGGGTAGATTTTTTATAAGATGGGATTGAATGTTCTATTACAAAATTTATATTCCCAGTGAGGTTCTATTAATAATTATTTTTTTGAGGTTGTTGTACCCCATGTATTTTTAATGACCTTTATTTATTATTATGATTCATCACCTCAAATTTATTTCATATTCCCATTAGATTTGATTTAACATAATAAAAATATTAGGATATGGTTCATATATGGTATAACAAGAAGATAGGATGATATAACTCAAAAAACATATATTCAACTCTAAAGCAGATAGTTTCACAATCATTTTGATATAGAGAAACCTATGAGGGATGTAAGAATAATGTATAAATATTTGTTAAAAATATATTTTCGTGGATTTATGCTTGTTTTCAGAACAATTCTTAGAAATTTATTGAGTTTTTTGGAATAATCAGGCTGTTTCCTTCTATTTTTTATAATGAAATTAAGTTCATGTGTATTTATATTGTATGGGATGTGTAGTATTTGTTTTTTGTTTCGAGTATGAGTTAACAAAATTCTACACTGTTGATTCATTATTTTCTAAAATGACTTCACAATGTGGTAAATCCTTTGATTAGTCATGGACATGGTATGTTACTAATTATGAAGAGCAATTCTAATAGAACCGCTAGAGTATTGTTCAGTTAAAATCTCATGTAGAACATTTTTATTAGCTTAAGACTCAAGATACTGACATAACTATGATTCAATTTCAATGACTAAAATGTATAGTGTGTATTCCCCATTCATTGTATGTTTATATTGTTCTTTTTTTGTTCAATAACAATTATAATTTAATTTTAATGAGTGGTTGAGTGTGGGTCAAAAAATATAGGTATCACGTCTTTTAAAATTATATGCATGGATCCACAGAGATTGATGTAAAATAACTGAAATAACTATATAGTGATGGGTATTTTGAAAAGTAACTACGTACAATGATGTTATTAACATTCAGTTTGGCTGGTATGGTAATGGTATGGATTAATGGAATCTTGGGTTTTAAAAAGGAACGTAATATAGGATTTGATGTTAGTGTTGATCAAAGATTTCAATAAAATCAGATCTATGAAATCCTCAATGGAAAACCATAGTGAACTCTATGTTATAAGAATTCATACATAATATCATGAAATCATCCTATGTTTATTGATATAGTGTTGTCTATACATTGAGAAAAATAAAATTATTCATGGGTTTTATGGTTGAAATCATTAAAAGATAAATCTCATTAGTGTTATATGTTATGAAATAAAGTTGGGAGTACGCCTCTGTACATATATAGTTAGTGAACCTCATTTATTGTGAAAATATTCTAACTACACTGTAAATGTTCTTAGGAAGTGGTATTTTATTGTCGAAATGTCTGTATTTACACCTGGGGATGCATGAGTTCTCATCAATTCAAGATTATATATCCAATTCACGATGGAGTGGGTGTTTGTAATTATTATATTTAATTTATTGGTATTATGAAAAGGATTATACTAGGGTGGGGTGCCTAATTTCATTCTTTCATAAACAACCCATATGTGGGTAATGATCAAGGGATTTTAATATTAGACATTTGATGGTTGGTTTCAACATTTACGATTTTAGATAATTCATAATGTGTATGTCAGTATTTCCCCATAAAAATATAATCCCGGAAATCTATCCCTTTGGTACATTTTTACCATGTCCTTCTCAAATATCTATATTGGGGTGAACTCTCATTAGTGACACCTGGATTCATTAGTATGAGTTTCATGCATAGAGTGACGAACATAGTATAATTTTTCGAATTGATATCCCAATTAAATATTAACTTTTGACGCAGTTAGTGTTCATAATATGTGTATATCTATGTTGTATACCATTATTTAACATGTAATCTCTAAATTATGGAATGAATTGGATATTAAATTTTAATGGCTATAGTTGAATCATATGGTCACCCTAAACATATAGTTTTTGTCTATTAGTTTTAATATTATGATGATTTGGAGAAGTTGTATAACATCAATGAGGAAATGTAGCAGGAATGGCATTATATTTTTATTGGTACAATATAATAGTTCATAGAATAATTTTTGGGAAAACGCATTAAATCCTAGTGGTGTTTGGACGAATTGTATTCAACCATTTAGGTAAATTGAAACACGTGATGGTGGTGTCTCTAAAATGTTGAGGGAATTATTTTGGTAGGAAATCAAATGTGGTGGGTACTATGAATCAAAATTGGTGTTTTCAATGATATGACTTACTTATGAAGTCACTATAGGATATTTTATGATGTAATATATGTTTCTTTTGTCAAAACATTGGTCTTATAGTGTCAATAAAGTATATTCTTCATGTTCCATTAATATTTGGTGAATTTAGTCATGTTTTAAAGGCTTCTATACATTATGTTTTCAAAATGGGTATTTGTGGTCCATTTTACATACAAAATATTTTTATATTTATTTGAGTGGGAATAAATTAACAAAATAGGTTTGGTGATGATTTATTATTCCTTGAGAATTCATATGATTGAAAATTTTAATGGTGAGGAGGCTGTTTGAATCCATGATTTTATAAACTATATAAAAATTTTAGTTGGATTTTCAATATTTTTTTATTGGATTCTTGACTTTGGTATGCATTAATACGAATTATTTTTTATGTTTTTAGTCATAAATAAATGGTATTTTAGAACAAGGAATGTGTTTTAGTTGAATTACATCGGTCAGGTTGAAATCATACACACAATGTGCGTGCTATGTTGGTGAAAACAACTACATCACACCATTAAAATTAGAGATCCCATTCATGATGAGAATGAGAGTCATGGGTAGTTTCCAAAGTGAATTCAGATTGAGCTTCGGTTTTACATCATAAATCCATGTCCCATTGTTAATGTTATTCTCATTATGAAAAATTTGGAGCTTGATTTTTTAATGTTTTATCTAGTAGAATGACCGATGTTTCTTCATGGAATCAAGAAGGCATACATGATGATCATTATTGATGCTCTAGTCTCACCATTATTTAATAATTAATTTGATCTTATGTATAATATTAAAATAGTTACATGTATGATTTCCATCATACTTCCTCCTCCTTCCACATAATTTTTATTCTACTATTCCAGATATTGGAACATTTCATTTTAGGGTTTATCAATAACCCCACTAGGTCATGGGGGATGCACCTATTTTGGAATGGTTTTTATCATCATACATGGAGGAGAACCTGATATGATGATTTCTTTTGTTATTTAATTGATTCATGGAGATATACCTCCATTATGGGTCTTCAGGTGTTTGACATGAAAATAATTTAAATAAATATATTTTTGGTCTTTTATTATTAGAAAATTTCTTATAGGTTGTTATATCGAACCACTACACTCAATATGCATATGGTTCCTCACATTTAAATCATGTTATGGTAATCTACTGAGATATCACCTTTTATAAATTATTTAATTTTATTTTGAATTTATTTGTTTAATTTTTTATTTTATATTTCTGAACTATTTATTTCCAAATCTATGCTAACTATGAGAATGTGTTTTGGTAAAATATTACATGGAAATTTTTGGTATGGAAGACCCAATTAAAAAATGAATATAGATTTGTATATATGATTAAATATTCCAAAATGTTCGTGGTTTATTTATTTTCCATCAAATAATATATTGTTTATAAAATTAATATTTATGTCGATCACCACAATTTTCATGAATTTCTTCTAAATTAATAATTAAAATAAAAGGAATATTTTATATATTTTATAACATGCTAGTATATGGTTAGAAATTAAAATCTCAGTCCCAAACTATGCAATCACTTGGATAGCTCATATATATTGATGTAATGTTTTTTCTCTCTTCCAAAACTACACTATCTTATGATTTATTTGTTTAGATAATTTAAATAACACAATTAATATTTTTAATAATTAAATAATTTATGTTATGATATATTTATAATACCTGTCCGATATAAATTACTTGAGTGTTATTTTTCTTAATGGAATGTTATTTCATGTTGTATGGATTATTCTATGATCCAAATGATTATTTTATGAATATTAAAAATAATGTATTGATCTCCCAATGTTATTTTATTTTAAGAAATTTTTACATGAGTGTCATTGATTTATGGAATTACAAAGTGGATTTATAACTGAATTTAACATTATTATAAATTGTATACTAACATGGACTCTCTTAAGCACTTGTATCTAAATCATGTTGATTGTATGTTGTCAATGATAATTTTAATTGCATAAATTTAATTAATAATTACATTAATCTTCTTCATGATACTAATATTTAGTTTATACATGTATTTATAATATATAAATACATATAAGGTATCATACATTGATTGATATAAATTCTCACCATTTAAATTACATTTTATAATTATACAGAATGTCATGGATTGGATCAAAATTTAGATACATTGTATTACATATTTAAATATAATTCAGATACTTTAACAAAATTCAATTAATAAGTACATACAATATATAAAATATGTTACATGTTGGGTTGGACATGGATTCCCTTGTAATAATACCATTGATAGGATCATAGGTAAAATGAATAATTATTTCATTAGATAATACCATGATTCCAATGTTTTAACATCATGGATGATCATAGAGGAAAGAAGAATGAAAACATTCCTTGAGAAATACAAATATTAATATTTAGGAATTGCATTGATTGGATCACATCGAAAATTACATTTTCATGATACCTAGTTTTTGTAATAACAAAATAATACATAGGGTTTTAAATCGTCCTCATATTTAGGATTACCACGTAGGGTGTGATTGGCCTTCCATGTTCATGGATTATAATATTATTCCATTGATCAATTTTATATTACACATGGAATAATTGAATATAAGACTAATGTTCTATATAGTACACTTTATGAACCTATAGGATGACAGAGAAACAAAGACATTCTGGTAGAAATTGAATTATGAGTGTTCGGACGAGAATCCCATGGGAAGTCGATATCGACAAGATATTATTTATTTAAATTACTACTTATTGGTTAATTTTGTTAAAAACTATTAAACGTTACATTCACTAAAATGATTAGTTAAGTGTTACTTAGTTGTGTATTATTTAGTTTTACTCACACCCATTTTGGATTTTTTATGAAATAATATATGTTATATGTATACAGGTTGGATCATGGAAGGCTCCCAAGAAACGACCCAAACATTCATTAATGGAAATTCCTCTTGATATAATTAAATTCCGTATTATGGATATATAAAATTAGAACTTTTTTTGGTTTTATAAATTTGGACTTTATAATAACATTATGAATTGTGACCATTGCTTATATAACCAATGAAGTATGATGACATGATTAGTATAAATAAAGGGCTTTAACAAATCCAATTTACTCAGACAAAGGATGCGATGATATCATCCAGTAAACTTGCCCAAAATGAATTCCATTTGTTGAATCGTGGAATGTAAAGGAAATAATTGGGTTTCTTCACCAAGACCAATCCAAGATTTAACTCGGTAATCATGAGCGGAACCGACTACGAGAGAAGTGGAAGTTAATAGAGATAACCATCCAACCGATTTTTTCCAAGCCCCCCCAAGAGTCTGTCACCATCGCACACCATACCCATTGGTCATATGCTTGAGTTATAAGAGGTTATGTAACAAGACCATAGAACTATGACTACGTACAAAATTTTAGTATAAGGAATGTGAAGTCATTTTATTATTTTTACGTTGTAAATAGTTTTTTAAGCACAAATAGTATTTTTATTTAATATTCAAATATAAAATCTATTATTATGAATTAATGGATTTTGGAATTAAATAATAGTTTAATAAAATATTATTATTATTGAATTACATATATTAATGATCATATAATTATATTAAAGCAATTGTATTTTTATTAAGGATTGAAAGATGTTTTTATCAAAACCCAGGAATTTACAGTAAATTTTGGTTTTTATTTTAAAAGTAATATTTTTCTTTTTTATAATTTTATTTAGATAAAATTAATATTATTTTTTGAATCAGGATGTCAAAATTATTGAATGGTGAATTTTTCATAATTTTCTGAGACAGTCAAATTTTTGTGTAAAAATCAAATACTGTTTAAATATATAATTTTATTTAATGACATCATAATAACCCAAGTGTGATGTAATAAAATAATATAAATATTATTTTTGGACAATATATGTTTATCATTAATATAATGTGATTTTATATTTGCATGATTGTTTTATAGTTCTTTAGTGGACCCTCGAAGACTTATAAAATATTTTGTTTTTTCTAAATTGTTTTCTTACAGAGTTTGACTCACTTACAAATAAGAAACCCTATTATTTTTAGATGTTCGGCCATCGGAATCATAAAATATTGGTTTCCACACCACTTTGGAAAAAACCATCTGCAAAAACTATAACAGCCCGAGATTTTATGAGGATTATACTTTTTAATATCATTGATGTCTTGTGTTGTACGCAACACCAAGATTATATTGTGCTATACGCAACACCGTATTAGCTTGCAGTATACGAAACACTATTATTGGATTGTTTTACACACAATTCCAAGGTCATCTGATAGTAGTCATTCTACGCAACATTGAGTGTATAAATATATAAATATATATATATTTTATGTATTAATGAAATATGGTTGGAATCTTTTATACAAAACAATGAAGGAGTCCTTCACAAAACGCAACCCTAACTTTGCTTACAATACACACAATCGCGGCCTTCCACGATAGCGTGTGTTGTACAAAATACCGAGTTTCACTAAACAATGTTATACTATTAAAATATTATATAAACTAGCTGTTATGAATAGTAATAACCACTTTTCGGAATTTTATAAATTTTATCATTCAAAATGGACTTCATTTTTGGATTCAGAATATCGAAATTAGCATAGGGTGAATTATTTGTATTTTTCTGAAAACATTAAATTTTTGATAAATAGTGAAAACACTATGTTACTATTTAAAAACTGATTTTTTATTTAAAAAATTATTTATTTTATTTAAATTTATTTTAGGTCAAAATTGATACATAATACCTATATAAGTTCAATGAAATTCATTGGAGTCATTTTATAATAATTATAGATATATAAAAATTTTATTGAACTTTTCACCATATTTTACCCACCTCCTAGGAGAATTTGGAAATTTACATAAAAGGTAATTTTTCCTCTTCTGTGAGTAAAATTTTGAAAATCTGAGAGGTAAAGTTAATATCAAGGAATAAAAGTGGTTCAATGAGATGAAAATTATTTTTGGTGAATTGTAACATTTTACTTTTATTTACCACGCTTAAAAGTAAATAGGGTAATTATGGGTAAAAATGATATTATTATTACCATAAAACATGTCCTAATTCTATTGGATAAGTGTAATTCGACCAAAAACAACCTTAGTAAAAAAAATATTACCATTTAGGTCCACATGGATTAGATTAGGACATTTATTATTAATTTATTTAAAGTAGGGTTAAATTAGTTATAATCAATGTTTAATAACTAAATAATTTTTAATATAGGGTTATACAAAAGATAAATTTGACTATAAATATTCATTAGATATTTAAAATGATTTCCAACATAATTGTATTTTATTTATAATTTTTATATATTAAATAATTTAATTTATTTATGACACAATGATGATGCAATAATTATCTTATTAATGAAATTTAAACATAATTTATGTTATAAATACCCAAATAAATGTAATTTGAGACTTTTTATGAATTCCACTAATTTTATAGGTTTATATGACATGTTAGTATTTATTTAATTAACTTATTTCGAAATAATAATTCTGTTATGATTTTCACAAAAATAAATTACCAAATAGTGTCAAAATGGACATAAAATAGTATTAAAACAAATATTATACTATTAATTATTATTATATTCCTAAATATCAAAGGTTAGGCCAAGATACTTATATCATTATAGGTGTATCATTAATGTTCCACTTGGGGTCTCTTGGATGTATATGGAATGTTTATTAACTATATAATATAAAAATACAAAGTGACATGGTGAATGTCAATCTAATTAACTAAGGGTTAAAACTAAAAAATAAGGTAATTATAATGACCCAAAACTGTCAAAAAACTATTAGTTGAGAGGATTTAGACCCATCCCCACCATAGATTCGAAATTAAAAAATTTAGAGCTATTATAAATCGAATATGATTTTATTATAAAATAATATTTTACGTTTTTCCAAAGGTGGCCCACTCCTCCCTTATAAAAAGGGAACCCCTTCCCTCTTCTCTTCATACACTTTTGAGCCTTGGAGCTCTACCAACCAGTGCCCATTTCTCTTCTCCACATCCCTAGAAACATTCTATAGGTCATGGTCTTTTCAAAAGTCCAACTCTACTTATATAAGTGGAAGCATAAAAGAGGTGCATCGAAGAAGAGGTAATATCTTCTTCCGATTTTCTCAAGATTCATTATTCTTCTACTTATTCTTCTTTAGTTTTCTCATTATAATGTAAAAACATAAGTATTACTTATATACTTATATGTTATTATAAATATGAAACAACCCTATTTCACCTTCTATCCATCCTATGGAAAACTAAATCACCGCGCGTTCGTATGTACGGAATACCGTCTCCACGTCGTGGTGTAATCGGTTTTCCACCACTGTCACGACCCGTCCTCGGGACCCATGCTGTGACTATTCCATGCCCGCCTTCCCTAGGCCAGGGGCTGGAAACTAGATCCACGGCGTAAAACCCGATAAAAGGGGAAGACATTGACTTTATAATGTAAACGAACACCACAGAGTATGCCAGCAGAAGTAAACACTATGTAATACAGGGTACAATAGTATGTGCGGAAAAGTAAGTGGGCTAGAATACAAACCCAAACTGCAATTAAAGTACCACTCAATGACAACAACAGAAAAGTGACAAGTCACTCCTAGATCGTCCTCTGGCTTCCTACCTGAAGGGTATGTATAGATCTCATACTCATCACTTCACGTTAGTCCGACTCCACCGAGTACGAACTCTTCATGAAATATGACTCCAGCACCAACTCGACGTGATATCCACCTCTGGGCACTAACTTGTCGTGAGATCCTCCTCCAGGTATCGTCCAACTCTACAAGCCTCAACCATGATCAGTGATGCCCATCGTCTGCAACCAACACAATGTAGTGCAGGCGAAGCCCATGCAGGGGTGAGTATATGCTACTTAGAAGGGACCCTGAGCCCCCCGATGGTCTCCCAAAATCCACAATGGATAATCCAAAAAGGAAAGATGCAATCACAAAGTAACAACCAACACTACATAGCTATATTCCCATACATACACCTAAGTCATCAATTCCAGTTTGGCTCCAACATCTGAGCCCATGTTCGATCACATCCACACAGGATAGTAAAACACAATCCACACTTGAAAGCACAACCCAAAACACATAGGAAAGTAAGTCAATTATATCGAAGATAAAGATTGAAGTCAAGACACATCTCACACATGTATAAATCATTTGTAAGAAAAAGGAGATGATCATATTGTATTTACTGATTCATCTAGCTGGGACCCACGTAGGATACTACACCAGCTAAGCTGTCAGACCCATGTAGAATACTACAACAGAGGTCAATACTATCAGACCCACGTAAAATACATGTACAGTAGTCTTCAACGCCGAACCCACAGAGGATTCCAGTACATTTGTCATCGTCATCAAACCCACGGAGGATTCCAGTACGATAGTCTTCTCTGTCGAACCCATGGAGGATTCCAGTACGGTTTTGATCATCGTCAAACCCACTAAGGATTCCAGTAAGAATGTCATCACCGTCAAACCCACGTAGGATTCCAATATGATTGTCATCGTCGTCGATCCCATGTAGGGTTCCAGTACGAAAGTCGTCACCGTCAAACCCATGAAGGATTCCAATAAGGTTTTCATCATTGTCAAACCCACGGAGGATTCCAATACGAAAGTCTTCACCGTCGAACCCACGGAGGATTCCAGTACGAAAGTCTTCACCATCGAACCCACGGAGGATTCCAATACGGTTTTCATCATCGTCGCAGTCATAGCCAGCTCTAGGGTTTTCTGCACACAGCATGCTCGTTTCTAGGATAGTCCACTCCACGAGCCAAGGTGGTCAATGCATCAACTGAAACGTATCCCGGAGATGATAGATCCCAAAGTTCTATATCGACAAAGGATACTCAACATGATAGACGATGCGTCAATCGGATGCCCGGTCTGAGAGTTATTGGCTTTTTTGTTCCAAAGGCCTGGTTGGTTTTTAAGTAAAAACCAACATGACCATGCTACAACTGTGTCCAAACCTCGATAAGAGTAATCCAAAAGGTCTGTATCATCATGAGTAATCCAACAAAGTTGACGGCACATCAATCGGTCATCAGGAGATCAAGTTATAGGCGTTTCCGCTCCGAGGGCCCGGTTGGTTTCATGTTCGAACCAACCCGTCCATATTAAAAGTTCTCTGAAACCTTGAATGTAATATACCTGAACTACCTTATCACTCCAAGGATTGCATCACAACTGACGGTGTGTCGATCGGAGATCCGTAGCCCATGTTACGGGCGTTTGAATGAACCTCTCCGTTTTTATGGGGTTCTGGGCCCGACCAGACCCGGCGTGAGACCCCCTGGGTCGGCCCGAACCGGGTCGACCCAACCCGGGTCAAGGACCAGCTCAAAAGGATGTGGCCCATCCTGGCATAGCCGGTCAGTACGGAGCGGTCGGGTGGCCTGGCGCGGGTGCCCTCTTGGCCACACGGGTCGTCTGATTCGGCCGAGCGGAAAACGGGGGGGGGGGGAGGCGCTCCCCCCCCCCTTGATTTAACAGCGTGACATTATGTCGTGCCCTCCCCCAAAACCCGGAACTGCAAAGCCGTACCGGTATACAGTGGCTTAGCCGCGACGGTCTCCTCCGGCGGCGCGCCGCCGCCGCTCTCCGCGGACCACCGGATGCGCACCGGTGGTCTGTTTCACCCCCCGTCTACGCCTGGAGTCTTTACGGGACCCGAACATGACTGTGGAGTATTCAAATCACCTCTTTGGCATGTTCCGTCATCGGTCGTCAATCCACACATCAATAAACAATCTACGGAGTGTTTTCGGGCTGTGTTTGTTCGGACCGCTCCCTCCTCATTAGGTGTTATCATTCGGCAACAATCAACACATTATTTCAAGACATAACAAGGTAACCATTTAATAAATAAAAATAAAATATTGAATCTAGTTCCCAAAAACACACCTGCAAATAAATATCCTTGTCCCGCATACAAAATACCCTCGTAGAGAACATAATAAATAGTTGATCCGCGTTCTTTGTTCTTATAAGGAAACAAACATGGGTTTAAAATAAACATTCACACTTTAAATCCCTACATGGAATAAGTCGACCAACAAGGATCATCGTGGAGAATTGGTGTCGCGGAGGACGACGTCGCGAAAAGATGCTTCGTACGTCGTCGGTGCATGCCCTTTGAAGGATGCGACGTCTCGCTTTCTTCAATGCAGGAAGAAGGTGCAAGGATTGTACGACATTCTTCATTGAAGCTTCAGTGTTCTTTGCGAGGAAGATGAAGTTCTTCAAGACCGCGAGAGTTCTCTCCTTTATTCTACACAACGAATCAACCCCCAATAAAATAAGACATTGTCTTATTTTATTCACAGACATGCATGCCATTATTAAAATTTAAATTTAAAAATATCCCATTCATTTAATTAAATTAATTGAAAAGCCTTTAATAGTCCATTAAATTTGGAGAGTTCACTTGTCAATTAAAAATAAGGGGTGCGGGTGTGTTACAAAATTAAATTCATGAGGGAGGTTATAAAGAATTTGAAGGGGTGGGGCTCGTGTGGGCCCCACCTCACTATTATCCAACAAAAGGAGTTGGGATGTAGTGGGCCCCACTCCAACATCCATACATAGATTAAAAAAACATAGAATAGAAAATAAAATTTGTAACACAAATTTTTATTTCATTCCATTGTAAACCCATTTTTTTAATAACCTCATCCGGGTAAACGCAACTCCAGAAAAGGTGTTCCTAAGGAATTATCAGCACTGTAGTTTCATCGGTGCCTTCAGATTTTGATTCCGAGCATCGGTTCAAAAGTTAGGAAAACCTGCTCATTCGTGCAGTAAACGTACCTGAGCTAAACTTCAGAAATTGATTTCGGGCACACTGGTCCTCGGAATCAGGTGCCGTCAAAAACTTCTTACTCGTAAAATTCCCAAAAAATTATGAAAAAATATTTCCTTGAAATTTCCGGGTCTTTACATTACTCCCACCTCGGGGATTTACATCCGCATAAATCTATAACACATCAAGGGGAATAGAATAGGGTACTGAGCATTAATATGAGCCTCCCGCCCCCAAGTGCTCTCCTAGAGGTTCTCGTGCTTCCATCTGATGCACACTAGTGGAATCGACCGTCCACGTAGGACCCGCTCCTGTCGATTCTCGATCTCTACCTGAACGTCCGCAAAAGTCACCCCATCACCAAATTCCATCTCCCCGTGGTCGATGATATGCATCGGGTCATGCACATATCTCCTCAGTTGAGATAAGTGGAAGTCGTCATGCACCTAGTGCAACTGAGGAGGATGGTTCAAGCGGTAAACCTCTTTCCTACCTTGTAGAGAACCTGTAATGGTCCGATGAAGCACGGATATAACTTTCCTCCCCGACCAAATCTCTGTAAACCACGCCGAGGTGAGACTCATAAGAAAACTTGGTCACTATCCTCGAACTCTAGTGGTCTCCACCTCCTATCGGCATAATAATTCTATCAGCTCTAAGTTGTCCTCATCCGCTCTGGGATGACTTGTACCTTTTCTGGTCCTATAAGAGCTGCTAATATTTCCCTTTGCCGATAAGAGAAACCTGGTCTCATCCCCTAGATGAACCACGTTCTTTTCCTAATACATTCAATCCTGACATGGATGATACTAATCCATACAAAGAATGACATGGTAAGGCCTCAACTCTACTACCAAGGGATCCAACCATTACTCTTGCCTCCAAGGGTTGAGTCACACTATCAGCATTAGTGTGTGGTCACTAGGTCTCCTCCAGTAGGTATCTCAATTGTGAGGGTCATGTAAACAGTTTTAAACCGGAACCTCTTAGTATCAACTACACAAAAGGATAGGGAAGAAAACGTCACAAGAACATGTGTCTTTTATTACTACAGCTCATAGTACAAAGACACATAACATCAACAAGGCTAGAAGAAACATGAATAAAATTCACCATGTTTAGAGCTAGTCCCACTCCTGTCCATCTCCTCCCGGAGCTCCATGGTCGTAATCCTCAGCTGCCTGAAACTGAGCTCTCCCCTATCCACATGTTCCCTACGAACAGGGTGGTCTCCCCAGTGGTTGTGGGGGAGGGACTCAATGCATCCCCCACCACCCACTGCTCGGCCAACTCCTCTGCCTCGTCCGCTTGATCCCAGCAGACCTCCATGGTCTAACCTCTACCTGAGGGTACCTCTACCTCTTGGTGCTCATGTTTATGATAGGTCGGGCAATAATGAGCCATGAGACCCTGCCCGCCGCATGCGTCGCACTGCGTGCTCCTCGTGTAGCTGGATCTTCTTCGTGTACCCCGCACAACTGAATCTACATCCTCAAATTACTCGTCTGATGGTCTGGCCCGCTTGGACCTCTACTTCATCTGTCTATTTCCAGCTGCAGAAGACTTCACTACGGGTCGTCCTGCGGAGTATCCCGCCACTGGTGACTGCTCGGCAAGAAAACTCTACACTAGAAGGGATCTCTCCAACTCCCATGCCTACATTGGAATGTTCAGGGAGATCATAGAAGCCCTGATCTCATGCCTAAGTCCCTGCTCGAAGGTCCGGGCCTTGAGGAATGGGTCCTGTACCATTTCTATGGAGTAGCACGAGAGATCAGTAATCCTCGTCGAGTACTGGGCCATGGTCATACTGCCATGCCGCAACTGTAGTAACTCTTGAATGCGCACCGCATGGAGGGTGGTTGGGATGAACTCCGAGCGGAAGAGGATCTCGATTTCCGTCCAAAGGAGTGATGCCTCATCGTGCACCTGGAGCATCAGGCTCCACCATATGCCTGCTTCCGCGTGAATTATACTCGCTGCAAGGATCTCCATGAGGTCAGCCAGTGTCCCCACTAACCTGAAAACTCAAACTACCACCTCCATCCTGTCCTTGGCGACCTAAGGGTCCGCACCCCCGCGGAACCTGGGCGGTCTCGGACACTGGAACTCATGCAGTGCACTAAGGAGATGTGCACTCTCGGCGGCTGGGGCTGGTGGCATCGGTGGCTCGGCAGGTAGAGGTACAATCGGTGCCTCCAATGAAAAAGGGCCCCACATCGAGGACTCGTCGCTTAGTGGGCTTTCGTCTCGTACAAAGCTCTGAACCCTAGCTGGCTTCCGTCATGGGGACATCCTCAAAAGAAAAAGGTATGCCATGGTCAAAACCATATACCTGGTGAGATGACACAATGTAATCCCAATGAAATCTTTTGAAACAGACATGCAATCAGTTTTTTCTTGCATTGATTTTGAAATCAGAAGTCGGGGTCCTAGTGTACGGATACGTCGGCCACTACACCAAAACTGGACTCCGTAGACTCATAACCACACTCAATACCCTTTAAAATATTTCATCACATAGAAGAAAGATCAGAGGCCTGAGTTCTGGTGTAGAAACGAACTCCTCTGATACCAATTTGTCACGACCTGTCCTCGGGACCCGTGTCATGACTACCTCAAGCCCGCCTTCCAGAGGCCACAGGATGGAGACTTGAACCAAGGTGTAAAACCCATAAAAAGGGAAGTAATTGCCTTTATAGAGTAATCACACACCACAGAGTAAGCCTACAGAAGTAAACACTAAGTAATACAGGGTTCAACAGGAAGTGCAGAAAAGT
Organism: Viscum album; assembly: GCA_963277665.1. NCBI lineage: Eukaryota > Viridiplantae > Streptophyta > Magnoliopsida > Santalales > Viscaceae > Viscum > Viscum album. The sequence goes on along the minus strand of OY728137.1, from coordinate 1,612,867,373 downwards.
AAGTGGGCCTGAATACAAACCCAAACTGAAAGTAAAGTAAAACTCAAGGAAAACAACTGAAAGGTGACAAGCTGCTCCTGGATCGTCCTTCGGCTTCCTACCTGAAGGGTAGGTACATATCTCCTCCTCAGCACTCCATGTTCGTCCGACTCCACAGGGTACCGACTCGTCGGGAAATCCTCCTACGACACCAACTCGACGTGATATCCACCTCCAGGCACCGACTTGTCGTGAGATCCTCCTCCGGGTACCGTCTAGATCTACAAGCCTCAGCCAGTATCAGTGATGTCCGTCTTCTTCAACCAACACTACGTAGTGCGGGAGAAGCCCGTGCAGGGTTGAGTATACGCTACTCGGTAGGGACCCCGAGACCCCCGAAGGTCTCCCAGAATCAACAAAATATAATCTACAAAGGAAAGATACAATCACAAAGTAACAACCAACACTACTTAGGTATATGACCATACATACACCAATGTTATGAATTCCAGTTCGGCTCCAGTATCTGATCCCATGTTTGATCACGTCCGCCACTACTAGAAATATGGGCTTTTGAGCCCCTTTACCTATAGCGACCGCCACTGGCAGTCGCTACATTTCCCTAAAAAAAGCATATGCGCCCCCCCTAGAACCCTCCATATTCTCGCGAAGCGCCCCCCTTGATCCCTTATCCCCTCCCCATCGCTTGCGCCCTCCCCGTCGCCACACACCCTCCACGTCGCCCCACCCTCCCCGTCGCCCCGCCCTCCGCCGCCCCGGCCTCCACCGCCCCGCCCTCCGCCGGCCCTCCCTCTGCCACCCCGCCCTCCGCCGCCCCGCCCTTCGTCGCCCCACCCTCCACCGCCCCACCCTTCGGCAGGCCTCCCTCCGCTGGCCCCGCCCTCCACCGGCCTCCCTTCGGAAGGCCTCCGCCCTCCGGCCACCTTCCGGCTGCCCTCCGGCCGCCCTCCGGCCGTCCTTAGCCGGCCCCGCCCTCCGCTGGCCACCCTACGGTCTCCCTCCGCCCTCCGCCCAGCCCTCCATCTCCTTCAGGATTCCTCTACCTCTGCCCTCTGGTTCCGGCCGCCCTCCGCCCTCCGGCTCCGGCCTCCCTCCGCCCTTCGGCCGCCCTCTAGCCTCCCTCTTCCCTCGGGCTCCCCGCCACCGCTAGCCAGGCCGCCCTCTGGCCTTCAGCCTCTAGCCCCTCCGGCCTCCGACCTCCACCTTCGGCCCTCCGTCCCCTCGTCCCTCCCCCCCAGCACATCGAACACCCCCCCCCCCCGCACCCCACCAACCCTCATTCCCTCCGTCTTCGTCCCCTCCCTCGCCGCACCACCGCCACTCGTCCCTTCCCTCGCCACACCAGCTCCAGCTCCGGCTCCCCACCGCTGCCTCTACTCTCCCTTGCAGCACCGCCTTCCGCTCCCCTCCCTTCCAGGTTTGTAGCGCAACAACGTATGACACGGGCTTTAACTTACATTATTATTTTATAAATGTTTCAAAAACAATTAATTAGTATTTATTTTAAATATATTTGATATGAAAAATGAAAATGTAATAAGTCTTGTGTCAATGTTTGTTATAGGGATCTTATAATGGATAAGAGTTGGATTGATCTTCCAAATCAAACATCTAGAGAGTATTTCAATGGAATTATGCAGTGTATTGACTTCACAAGAGGAATTGAAAGTGACTATATTAGTCGTCCTTGTAGAAAATGTGCAAACATATATCAATTCACATGAGATAATCTGAGGGAGCACCTATTCTTTAATGGATTTTTGAAAAATTATAAGAGTTGGACTTGTCATGGAGAAGAATATGTTCATTGTGAAAATACGGATGTAGTTCAGATGGATGTTGATGCAAGGATGAATGATCCAATGCATTAAATTCTTACTGAAATGGTATGTGGGTTGGATCCTGAAGGAATTGATATCCATAATCTTGAGACCGGTGAGATAATTCTTCGTTCTGGTGCAGATCGTGATTCGAGGAGGTTTTATATAGCAATTGATGATGCAAAAACAGAATTATATCCTGGATGTACTTCTTACAATAAATTTTTGTTTATTGTGCTGCTTTTGAAGACATTGATTCATTGGTCAGACACACCATTCGACATGTTGTTGGTGTTATTGAAAAAGGTTCTACCTGTCCACGCTATGATTCCCGAGTCATATTTCCATGCTCGTAAGCTGACAGAGAACTTAGGTATTACATATGAGACCATAGATGCATGTGAAAACAATTGTATGTTGTTTAGAATGGAAACTGCCCATTTGGATATTTGTACGGTTTGTGGTGCTTCCAGGTGGAAAGAGAACAGGGAAAATCAGACTCATCAGAGTCAGATTGTGATACATGGGAAATTGATTGCCGCAAAGAAAATGTGTTACTTTCCCCTTAAACCAAGGTTGAAAAGATTTTTTATGTCATCTAAAGTTTCTAATTTAATGAGATGACATGCAGAATGAGTTCATGAATGTGATATGTTAACCCACCCGGCAGACTCTTATGTATGGAAAGATTTTGATTAGAGACATCCCGACTTTTCCAAAGATGTTTGTAACGTCCGATTGGGATTGGAAGTAGATGGTTTCAATCCATTCAAGTCTATGGATGGTGAATATCATAGCACATGGACCGTGGTTTTGGTTCCATATAATCTTCCTCAGTGGCTTTGTATGAAGAAACAATTTATATTACTTTCCACTCTTATTGATGGACGGAAATGTTTGAGGGATATGATTGATGTTTACCTTTATCCATTGATTGATGACTTGAATGAATTTTGGGGTGATGGTGTGAAGACTTATGACTGTGAAACGAATGAAATGTTCAAACTGTATGTTACATTATTATGATCAATCAATGACTTCCCAGGTTATGCAAATTTATCATACTGTAGTACGAAATGGGAATTTTCTTTCCCTTGTTGCAACAAAAGTAAAAAATCTGTATGGCTTAAGCATTACAAAAAATGGGCATACATGGGTCACAGACGTTTTCTCCCCCCTCAGCACAGGTTCAGAAAGGATAGAGTGGAATTTGATGGTTCTAGAGAGTTCAACCCCGCACCAAAGATCATGAAATGAGTCGAAATGTTATCGCAGATTGAGGAAGAAACCATCTGCATGGTATATGAAATTCAGGATTTGGTGGCTCCTCCAGTACGTAATATTCGAGCTGCTGGTAGGAAGCGCAATCACAATTGGAAAAAGAAAAGTATTTTTTATAGTCTTCCGTATTGGACAACTAACATGCTGAGGAATAAGTTGGATGTCATGCACATTGAGAAAAATGTTTGTGATAACATATTGTAGAACATTTTAGGTGTCAGTGGGAAATCAAAGGACCATTTTAATGCACACTGTGATTTGGAAGAAATGGGATTAAGGAAACCGTTGCAGTTACAGTTAGTTGAGGGAAACAAGGCATATATTCCTGATGCACAGTATACGATGACAAAAAAAGATAAAGAGACATTTCATTCCATTTTGAATATGATAAAGGTTCCTGATGGTTACTCTTCTAATATTTCAATGTGTGTGAATATGATGAGCAAGACATTGCAGGGGTTGAAAAGTCATGACAATCACATACTACTTCAGCAGTTGATTCCAATCGCAATGTGTGATTGTTTATCCCCCAATGTTGTTCAGCTGTTGATTGAGATGAGTAATTTTTTTAGACTGCTTTGTTTATGAAATCAACGAATGAGTGATTTAAAAAGTTTATAGGACTGAATTGTACTTACGCTTTGTCACTTTGAGAAACTATTTCCCCCCTCATTTTTTGATGTTATGGTCCACATGACAGTGCACCTAACTGATGAAGTAATGGATGCTGGTCCAGTTCAATTCAGGTGGATGTATCTTATTGAGTGGTATTTGAGTACATTGAAACGATTTGTACGCAACAGAGCTCGTCCGGAGGCATCAATAGCCAATTGTTATTTGAGGGATGAGTGTACTACTTTTTGTGAAGAATATCTTGCGGATGTTGAAACAAAATTAGATAAGCCCTCTCGGATTCAGGATGGTCCAGTTTGAGAAAGAAACACATATGATATGGACAAAATCGAGTGGATACAAGCGCATCGATATATCTTGTTGAATACTCCATCAGTTGCACCATTAATGCAGTAAGTATCTTATCACTTTTATTGTTTAACTTTTACATGTTTTGTTTTCATAAGTTGATCATTTAAACATCACGTTATCATTTGCAGAAAACACCTTAATGAGATAAAAGAAGAGATGTATCGTGCGACTGAGTTGCAAATTCAACAGTCTCATTATGCCTCATTTCATGATTGGTTCAATGATTATGTACGTATAAATTGTTTTTCATTATGAGTAAAGTATTATAATAATTTCTTTCTTAATATATCATTATTTAATTATATGAATTATATACATTCATAAGCTGAGGGAGTTAGGGGACCCCATGCTAACTGATGTATTTATCCAACTGGCTGAGGGTCCATCTATAACGGCTCGTCGTTATAAATCTATAGATTCTAATGTTTTTTGATTTCTCATTAAAGATGTTGAAGACAAACGAGCAACAAAAAACAGTGGAATCGGTTGTCCATTTGTCGATTCTGGTTATTACTATGGTCAATTGATAGACATCATTGAGGTTTATACACACATTGGTTGAAGTGCATATTGTTAAAGTGTAATTGGGTTGATCCAGTGCATGGATGTAGAGTAGATCAAAATCAAATTTCATTGGTGAATTTTAACTATATGTTATACAGAAATGAATGAGTTGATATTGAATCTTTCATTTTGACACCATAAGCGGAACAAGTATTCTTCAATACTTTTCCTTCAAATCCATTTTGGCAAGTTGTTGTCAGAATGTGTCGGCGAGGAGTGTTTGTATTTGAACAAGATGAACCCGAGACTGTTGCTTTTGTTTCCCAACAGCTTGATCAACATACCGTAGTTCAACGTGAATAAGATATTTATTGGGTTACAGCAGCGTTTGAAGGAGAAACGGTTGATTTGCATGCTTACAGAATGGTATAATTGTTTTCCCGCTATTCACACTAAGATATCATAAATTATCTAAACATTTTATAAATCCATGTAAGATTTAATCCTCACTTTTGGACGTTTATTCAGTTATAAATATTTATGGTGATTTAACTCATTTTATATTGATGTTATTGTCGGTGTATATTCCCATTGAGTTAATCTTCATTTAGTTCATGTGCTGCTTGAATTTTTATTAATTCAATTTGAAATTTGGCTATGCATTGATTGGTTTTGTAAATAATTTGTATATCTGTATTGTGAATTTTATGATTTTTTAAAATTCATCCACAACTAATTATTCAATCCGTTTTTGTTTGATTAACAATTGTAGATGTTTTATTTTTTTAAAAAACTATCCAATTTATCATTTAGACACTTTGGATAGTCCCCTTACTAATGTTTTCCATGACTGCAGGCATGTCAGGGGAAGAGGTAGAAGATCCACATCATCCATCTGAGGCATCTACATCTCATGGTCGAGGTATGTTGGAATTTCATTGCCTCTATTTTTTATGGAATTAATAATCATATATATATATATTTATTTATTTATAACATCTATCAATATTTATATAAAATTGTTTTCAACAGGATCAGACTCGGCTGCTTCTTCCTTTCGTAGGAGAGGCCCTGGTCATGGCATATTATAATGGAATTCCGAAACGATTTTGATGTTCATTTGATGAGATATTTCATCCTGTGGGACAGAATGCCCCTGCATTTATTCGTTAGCTGGGTCATATCATTTGTGATCCACATCGATTTCCATTGACCACCTGTGACTGGGCTTCTATCTCTCAGGACACATTAGATCATCTTTGGAGAGAGGTTCAGGTAAGAAGACCATTTTACTTTATTCCCTATGTATAAACAACAATAATATATGTGATTTTTTTTTAAATAGAAAAATTTTAAAGTATGTCCCGATGAGTTTCAGCTAGTGTGTATGAGAAAATTCTGTAAGATGTGGAAAGACTATAAAGGCAAAGTCAAAAGGGACCACTGGGTACCAAATGTGGGTGCCCCAGACATTCCGGAAAAAGTCCCGAGAGGTGTCCTCCCGGCTTAGTGGAGTGATTTAGTTGCATATTGGTCTACTGAGGGTGTATCAGTTTGTAAATTTATTTTGGTATATATATTTTCATGAATTTGTGAATTGTTTGATATTTGAATGAATTGAACGTAGGAGGTGTCTACACGCCATTCTGAGAATCGAGCATTGCCGGGACCACCACACAGGCTCAAGACTCGTCATGTGTATCAGATATGACATGAGGTATTTATTATTCATTTTTTTAATTTTTTTAATTAATATGGTTTTGTGTTTATATTCTATTCATATATAGTTGTGGGAGCAAGGTGCACCAACTACTAAAATGTCGGTGTGGATGCGGAATTGTGATCGCAATGATCCAGAGGATGCAGAATTGATATTAAGTGCTTGTACTCATTACCAATACTTACATAAAATCTGTATATAAATATATGTATATATATTTATATATTTCAAAGGCTCAATTTAATGCTAAATTAGAACATCTTCCAGAGAACCAGCGACAGCTTCCCATGCGATGGGATGAGATATTTCATCGTATCATTGGTCGGGACGGGCATGGATATAGTTTGACCTATGGAATAAGGATTCCTAATTCTGTAGTGTCACGCGTTGCGGTTGTCGGTCCTGCTGTTTCTCAGATGACACAACAGTTGTCAGAATTCGAGGCACGGTTGCGGGCTTCCACGAAGTTAAATACCCAATTGGCAGCTGAGGTTAGAGAACTACAGGAATATGTGTGTCCAGGTGATGGTGCAGGGGATCATACGATGTAGGTTTATACTGTATTTATTTATTTAATTTAAATTATTTTTGTTATGAAAAATATTCATAATGTTTATTTGTTTTAGGCCCTCTGGCCCACCGGATGGAGGTCAGTGATGAACATGCATGACGCATCGTATTCACGAGGTGTGTTTCTTCTTTTAATGGTGGGGCTATTATTGAAATTTATGTTGGATTTCTAGTGATTTTTTTTTGTGATTTGGGGGTATCATTTGTGTTTGGGCCTCATGCAAGGTTTTTGTGCACGAAATGAGAAGTATCCATGAAACTGATTATTTATTTGGATATTTTTTGTTCATTTAATTTTCAATGTTTAGAATTGCATGTTCTGTAATATATTTGAAAAAACATGTGATTCCTAATATAAACCTTTAATGTTTTTTTTGATGAATGAGATGAGTTCACTATTTTTAGTCCTCGGCCTACCCCGGGCATCCCTCCCCACACTCCAGACATCCCTCAACACACCCCAGACAGGCCCCACGCACCAAGGACAGCCTCCCCGCACTCTGAACAGCCCTCCCCGCACTCCGACATCCCTCCTCGCACCTCGGACATGCCCCCACCCTGGACAGCCCCCCCCCCCCCGACACCCCGGAAAGCCCTCCCCGCACTCTGGACAGCCCTCCCCGTACCCCGGACAGCCCTCCCGCACCCTGGACAGCTGTCCCCGCACTTCGGATTGCCATCCCCGCACCCCGGACAACCCTCTTGCCCCCCGGACAGCCCTCCCTACACCCCGAACAGCCCCCTCCCACCCCAAACAGTCTCCCTACACCTCAGACAGCCATCCCCGCACACCAGACAGGCCCCCTCCCCCAGGACAGCCCCCACCCCCCTGCACACAGGACAGCACCCCCGCACCCCGGACATCCCTCCCCGCACCCCGGAAAGCCCTCCCCGAACCCCGGACAGGCTCCCCGCACCTAGGAAAGCCTACCCGGACCCGGGAAAACCCTCCCTACACCCCGGACAGGCCCCCCGCACCCCGGACATCCCTCCCCGCACCCCAGACAGGCCCCCCGCACATTGGAGAGCCTCCCCGCACCCCGGACAGCTCTCCCCGCACCCCGGACAGGCCCCCGCACCTAGGACAGCCTCCCCGCACCTCGGGCAGTCCTCCCCGCACCCCGGAAATCCCTTCCCACACCCCGGAAAGTCCTCCCGCACCCTGTACAGCCCTCTCATGCCCGATTGTGTCGTTTTCAGTAGCTAGGCGAGCGCTAAAATGGCGCGTTGGGGGTTCAAATCTACCCAAACGACCTCAAAATTCCATGAGACCATACGACAATAGCCTTTATGTGATTTGTAAAAATGGTCGTGCTGACGACACGTCAATTGGAGGTGTCGTATGACGGTGGTGACCGGAAACCCGTTTCTAGTGTCATAAAGCACAAAAAACGGCGTGAGATGGTCGAATTCGGAGAAAAAGTTCACCGAATTACATGAAACCACACGAAAACATTAGGAATATTATTCATGATGTGTAGGAGGAGACGGCGCGCCCATTGGACGTGTGGTGCGCGCGTTACGGCCGATTGTGTCATTTTTAGCAGCTCTGTGCGCGCTAAAATCGTGCGTTGGGGGGTCAAAACCACTCGAACAACCTCGGAATGTCATGAAACTGTACTACAATAGCCGTTTTGTGATTTTTAAAATCGTCGTGCTGACGACACGTCAATCAGAGGTGTCATTTGACGGCGGTGATCGGAAACGCATTTCGGGTGTCACAAAACACCAAAAACGTCGTGAGACGGTCGAATTCAGAGCAAACATGATCTTAATGACCTGAAACCACACGAAAATATTAGGAATATTATTCGTGATGCGTAGGAGGAGACGAAGTGCCCATCGGATGTGCGGTGCGCGCGGTACGACCGATTGTGTCGTTTTCAGCAGCTCGGCGCGCGCTAAAATGGCGCATTGGGGGGTCAAAACCACCAGGACAACCTAATAATGTCATGAAACCGTATGAAAATAGCCGTTGTGTGATTTTTAAAATGTTCGTGTGGACGGAACATCAATCGGAGGTGTCTTTTGACGGTGGTGACCAAAAACGCGTTTCTAGTGTCATAAAACACCAAAAACGGCGTGAGACTGTCGAATTCGGAGCAAACGTGCTCCAAAACACCTGAAACCACACGAAAACATTAGGAATATTATTTTGTGACGTGTTGGAGGAGACGGCGTGCCCATCGGACGTGCGGTGCGCGCGATACGACCTATTGTGTCGTTTTTAGTAACACGGCGCACGCTAAAATGGCGCGTTGGGGGGTCAAAGCAACCCAAACGACCTCGGAATGCCATGAAACCATACGAAAAAATCCGTTGTGTGATTTGTGAAATGTTCGTGCCGACGACATGTCAATAAGAGGTGTATTTTGATGGTGGTGACCAGAAACGCGTTTCCAGTGTCATAAAACACCAAAAAACTGCGTGGGACAGTCGAATTCAGAGTAAACGTGCTCTGAATGACCTAAAACCACACTAAAACATTAGTAATATTATTCTTGATGTGTAGGAGGAGACAAAACGACCATTGGATGTGCGGTGCGCATGGTACGGCCGATTTTGTTGTTTTTTAGCAGTTCGGCACGCGCTAAAATGGCGCGTTGGGGGGACAAAACCAACCGAACGACCTCACAATGCCACGATACCGTACGACAACAGCCTTTGTGTGATTTTTGAAATGGTCTTGCTAACAGCACATCAATCGGAGGTTTCGTTTGATGGTGGTGACCGGAAACGCGTTTCTAGTGTCACAAAACACCAAAAAACGGCGTGAGACGGTCGAATTTGGAGAAAACGTGCTCCACATGATGTGAAACCACACAAAAACATTAGAAATATTATTCGTGATGTGTAGGAGAAGACTGAACGCCCATCGGTTGTGTGGTTCGCGCGGTACGGCCGATTGTGTCATTTTCAGCAGCTCGGTGTGCGCTAAAATGGCGCGTTGTGGGGTAAAAACCACCCGAACAACCTCGGAATGCCATGAAACCAAACGACAATAGACGTTGTGTGATTTGTAAAATGGTCGTGCCGATGGAACGTCAATCAGAGGTTTCGTTTGACGGTGGTGACCGGAAACGCGTTTCTGGTGTCAGAAAACACCAAAAAACGGCGTGAGATTGTCGAATTCGAAGAAAACGTGCTCTGAATGACATGAAACCACACGAAAACATTAGTTATATTATTTGTGACATGTAGGAGGAGACAGAACGCCCATCGGACGTGCGGTGCATGCGGTACGGCCGATTATGTCGTTTTGAGCAGCTCGTCCCACGCTAACATGGTGTGTTGGGGGGTCAAAACCACTCAAACAACCTTGGAATGCCATGAAAACATACGAAAACAGCTGTTGTTTGATTTTTGAAATGGTTTTGCCGACAACATGTCAATTGGAGGTGTAGTTTGACCGCGGTGACCGGAAACGCGTTTCTGTTGTCGTAAAACACCAAAAACGGCGTGAGATGCTCGAATTTAGAGCAAACGTTCTCCGAATGACATGAAACCACACGAAAACATTAGGAATATTATTCGTGACTTGTATGAGGAGATGAAACACCCATAAGATGTGCGGTTCATGAGGTACGGCTGATTTTGTCATTCTCAGCAGCTCGGCATTCGCTAAAATGGTGTGTTGGGGGGTCAAAACCACCCGAACGACCTCAAAATGCCATGAAACCGTACGACAATAGACGTTGTGTGATTTGTGAAACGTTCGTGTCGACGAAATGTCAATTGGTGGTGTCTTTTGACATTGGTGACTGGAAACACGTTTCTAGTGTCACAAAACACCAAAAACGGCGTGAGACGGTCGAATTCAGAGGAAACGTGCTCCAAATGACCTGAAATGATAGCATTTCTTAAATTGGGGGTTTTTAATAATTATACCACAATGATTTTATGACAGATTTAATTTTATTATATGTATATAATAACTGAATAATTATGTCCAATTTACGTTTGTTTTGTTGTTTTTTTCGTATTATTGTAGGTTTATTGAAGTAGAAGATTGAAATGGATGAAACTGCTCGGATCGTTGAAGCATGTTTATCATTTATTGTTTATGAAGATCTTGATGTTTATGCTATTTGAATTTTTTTTTCCATTTTTTATGATTTTTACCTTGTTTTATCTCTGATTTTCCCCCGTGAAGAAAAAAAACATATTTCGTTCCTTTCATTAAAAAAATAAAAATATTTTATTTAATATTATATATATTTATTTATTTAATATATATATATATATATATATATTTTAAAATATTTAAAACATATTATATATATATATATATTTAAAATATTTAATTTAATATTATATATATAAATATTTTCTTAAATATATATATATATATATATATATTATTTAATATATATATATATATATATTTCATTCAGAAGGATTTTATTTTTAATTTTTTTTCCAAGAGTAGCGATCGTCAAAGGCAGTCGTTCTTGACGTAATGTGTAGAAGAAGAAGCGACCACCAATGGCGGTCGCTGGGCGGTCTCTATAGGCCTATAGCGACTACCAATGGTGGTCACTGATGCCCGATTTTTTAGTAGTGCACACAGGATAGTACAACCTAATCCACAGCGGAAAGCACAACCCAATCCACATAGGAAAGTAAGTCAATCATATCGAAGATAAAGATTGAAAGTCAAGACTCTTCCGACACAGGTATACATCATTTATAAGAAAAAGGAGATGATCAGAATATAGTTACTGATTCATCTAGCTGGGACCCATGCATGATACTAGACTAGCTATGCTGTCAGACCCTCATAGGATACTACAACAGAGTTCAATACTGTTGGACCCACGTAGGATAAATGTACATTAGTCTTCACCGCCGAACCCATGGAGGATTCCAGTATGGTTGTTGTCGTCGTCGGACCCATGGAGTATTCTAGTACGATAGTTTTCACCATCGAAACCACGGAGGATTCCAGTGTGGTTTTCATCATCGATGAACCCACAGAGGATTCCAGTACAAAAGTCTTCAACGTCAAAACCACGAAGGATTCCAATACGGTTGTCATATTCGTCAAACCCACAGAGGATTCCAGTACGAAAGTCTTCACCATCGATCCCATGGAGGATTCCAATATGGTTTTCATCGTCGTCGAACCCATGGAGGATTCTAATATGAAAGTCTTCACTGTCTAACCCATGTAGGATTCCAATACGGTTGTCATCATCGTTGAACCTATGCAAGATTCCAATACGAAAGCCTTCACCGTCGAACCTAGGGAGGATTCCAATTCGGTTGTCATCGTCGTCGCAATCGCAGCCAGCTCTAGGGTTTTCAGCACACATCATGCTTGTTTCCGGGAGGGTCCACTCCATGAGCCAAGGGGGTCGACACATCAACTGACACGTAGCCCGAAGTTGATTTATCCCAATGTTCTATATCGACAAAGGGAACTCAACGTGACAGACGGTGCGTCAATCAGACTCCCGGTTTGAGAGTTATTGGCATTTTCGTTTCAAAGGCGCGTTTGGTTTTTAAATCAAAACCAACCCGACCGTACTCCAACAATGTCCGAACCTCAAGAGGAGTAAGCCAAAATGTCCGTCTCACTAAGAGGAATCCAACAAAGTCAATGGCACACCAATTGGACGTTCGGAGCTCAAGTTATAGGCGTTTCCACTCCGAGGGCCCGGTTGGTTTCGTGTTCGAACCAACCCGGCCATACCCAATGATCTCCGAAACCTTAAGTGTAATATACCGAAACGACCGTCTTGATCAAAGGATAATATCACCACTGATGGTGGGTTTATCAGAAATCCGTAGACCATGTTACGTGCGTTTGAACGAACCTGTCCGATTTTAGGGGGTTTTGGGCCCGGACCGACCCGGCCCGAGACCCCCTAGGTCGGCCCGAACCGGGTCGACCCGAACCGGGTCCAGGCCCTGCCCACTAGGGTGTGGCTCGGCCCAGTTGGCGTGGCCCAGCCCAGCCAGTGCGGCCCGGCCCAGCGCGGCCGGTCCGTGCGGTGCGGCCGGTTAGCCTGGCGCGCGCGCCCGTGTGGCCAGACGGCTCGGCTGAGCGGGAAACAGGGGGGGGGGGGGGGCGCTGCCCCCCTCCCCCTTGATTGTAATAGCACGACATTAAGTCGCACCCTCCCAAAAATCCTGGAATGCCATAGCTGTTCCGGTCCGCCGCGACTCAGCCGCGACGGTCTCCTCCGGGGGCACGCCACCACCGCTCTCTGCGGACCGTCGGACGCGGACAGGTGGTCCGTTTCACCCATCGTCTACTCCTGGAGTCCTTATGGGACCTGAACGTAACTGTGGAGTATTCAAATCACCTCTGCGGCATGTTCCATCATCTCCCGTTGATCCACACATCAATAAACAATATGCAGAGGTTTTTCGGGCCATGTTTGTTTGGGCCGCTCCCTCCGCGTTAGGTGTTATCATTTGGCAAAAATCAACACATTATTTCAAGACTTGACAGGGTACAAATTTAATAAATAAAAAAATATATTGAATCTAGTTCCCAACAACACACCTGAAAATAAATATCCTCATCCCGCAAACCAAATACCCTTGCGGATCAACTTAATAAATAGTTGATCTGTGTTCTTTCTTCTTAGAAGGAAACAAACATGGGTTTTAAAAAAACATTCACAATTTAAACCCATACCTATAAGAAGTCTACGAATGAGGATCGTCGTGGATAATTGGCGTCGCGGAAGACGGCGTTGCAGAAAGAGGCTCCGTACATCGTCGGTACACGCCAGGTGAAGGATGAGATGTCTCGCTTTCTTCGATGCGGGAAGAAGGTGCAAGGATGGTACGACTTTCTTCATCGAAGCTTCAGTGTTCTTTGTGAGGAAGACAATGTTCTTCAAGACCATGAGAGTTCTCTCCTTGCTTCTGCACAACGAATCAACCCCCAATAAAATAATACATTGTCTTATTTTATTCACACACATGCATGCCATTATTAAAATTGAAATTTAAAAATATCCTATTCATTTAGTTAAATTAATTGAAGAGCCTTTAACATTCCATTAAATTTGGAGAGGTGACTTGTAAATTAAAAAGGGGGGTGCGGGTGTGTTACACAATTAAATGCACGAGGGAGGTTTTAAAGAATTTTAAGGGGTGGGGCTCAAGTGGGCCCCCCTCACTATTATCCTACCAAAGGAGTTAGGATCTAGTGGGCCCCACTACAACATCCATGCATAGGTTAAAACTACATTGAATAGAAAATAAAAATTGTAGCACAAATTTTTATTTCATTCCTTATTTAACCCATTTTTTAATAACCTCACCTGAGTAAACACAACTCCAAAAAAGATGTTAATAAGAAATTAAAGGCATTGCGGTTTCATCGGTGCCTTTAGATTTTGATTCCGAGCACCGATTCAAAAGTTAGGAAAACCCGCTCATTCGTTCAATGATCTGACCCGAGCTAAACGTCGTAAATTGATTCCGGGCACATCAGGCCTCAGAATCATGTGCCGTCATAAGCTGAGTACTCGTAAAATTCCAAAGAAGTTAAAAAAAATTCTTGAAATTTATGGGTATTTACAACCACCACCTTATATGGATGGGTATAATGGTGTATAGAGTAACTATATATGATTATTGTAAAGTGATATTGATTATGAAATAGTATACGTACACTTCAGTACAATTCAATGATCATGGGAATGATATCATCGCTCGTGCGTACGTACGGACTACTGTCTCGATGACACGATGAGATTTATTCTCCATGTTAACCATTCATGAATGATTATAAAGTATATATAATGAATTATAATGAAATATATGACATAATAATGATACTGGATTTATGTATATATATATATATATGTATTTCATCAACTTAATTCCATTCAACTCACTAAGGAAATGAAAACAGCGTTCATGCGTACGTACGACCTACCGTCTCCATGAACCGTGTATTTCATTCCATTTATTGATCTATGATATATAATTATATGCAGAATATATATTATATAAATCATGTTTTACATTCTGGAAATATGTAAATTAGGATACAAGTAATAATATCAAGAACAACACGTCAAAACTCATACGATATATGAAATGATTTTACCCAAAACCGTGCTTTAAAAAGGAATTTACAAAAGAACGGGTAATATAAAGTCATAAGTGAACCATATATGATATTACAACAATGAATATGTTTCTGTAATAATTCAATGACTTTATTTAAATCATTATACAGGATGTTAGGAAACATACGAAGCATATCAGACATAAGGTAAGGGATAACTATTCTGATCTCGTTCTTATCCGAGATTGTTATTCATAAGTACTTACTAGGGTTATTGTTATCATCCATTTCCATGTTTTCTAAAATGTTTTCATGTAATTTTAAAGTCCTTTTACCCATTTTTTGAAATTTACCACATGTTATGAAAGGAATCTTACTTTTCTTAACCATATTGGAAAATTTTTTACTTTTCCAACAAAAGTTCGAGAAGAATGTTATTTTTAACTTATACGGAGTGAACGTATTTTTACGGTTTCATAATGCCTCATTTTCATGAAGCTTACCCTAAAATTTTTTATGACTATTTTAGAAAAATAATTTTCTTTTAATATTGCGTAGAATTTTGTGAAAAGGAAATGATTTTAAAGAAGAAAGTATATTTTCCTCAAGAATTCATTTCAAGTGATTTTTCAAAACTATTTTCCAACTAAGATGAAATTATTTAGTATGTGTATGTTTCAAGTATAATGTCTCTATGATTTACATGGTTTCACTTATCTTATGATGAAATATACATTTTTTTTATATGGATTAAGTGATGATCAGATGATGTTTATGAAAGCTATTTTATTCTTTGGGTTATAATGATTGATTTATGTTTATTTTGTGGAACAAGTAAGAATGGATTCATTATGAGATGGGTGGGACCTATATCTCCCTCCAATTCATTGGGTAATGATTTATATCTCGTTAGATAGACATGGCTGGAATGGTATGTTAATCTGGTTCAGTGATACATGACTGGAATGCGGAGTGAACTTGATTTAGAGAGAGATTTGTCCACTAAGATGGTATTGCAGCAATGCCTTGGCTACTATGGAAATCATATCATGTGCTTAATGGTTGCCACAATTACATGTTTTATTCCCATGATATTTTATCATGATTGATGTTCCCTTATGATATATGACTTACGTACTTCCAAGACACATGTCTTTGATCACGATTTTGATGTTTAGATTTTATGTTCACGTTTTTGCATTCAAAAGTTTATGGATTGTTTTATGTTCTCTATGATTAACCTTACTGGGAATTTGAGATATCCCCTTTTTATGTTTTCTTTTTCCTAGTATTTAAAGAAAGGGTTTAGGTAAGAAAGTAAAAGGGTAAGATCTTTATGAGAGATGTTGAAGATGATTCACCAAGATTAGAATATTATATTCAGAGTTTCCAAAGACACTAAACTATTACGATCCTTTGGTGTCTATTTTGTTATGTATTAAGTATTCCGCAAAAGTAATGTAATGTCTATGTACGTCATGCTTTGGGTCTCTACAGTTGGTATCAGTGAAAAGGATTAGTTAACCTTTGGAAACTAGGATGCGAAAACATTAGTGAGATCCCTAGAGATATTTTAAGGTATGTTTAGGGATGACCCTAAGGTTAAATATACGTATTGGTTATAGTCCTAGAATTACAGAAACGATTTTATAATTAAACCGAAGATGATAGATATCAATGTCACACCCCCTTAGTATGTTTTCCCTAACATAATTTTTTCCTCTCACACTATTCTTTTTTGGGTTTAAACGATGGATGGAACCCGAAGGAACCATGTTGATCAATGTAATGGACAATGCAATGATTGTCATCCTAAACAAACCAATGTTATGGTAGATAGAGTGAAAAATCTTATTTCTATACTTACACAAGCTATGAATCATTCTGGACTTCCAAATGAGCAGCTAAGGGAACAATATTCTATTGAGTCCTTCATGAGGAAATGTCCACCTTCTTTCAGTGGGTCTTCTGATCCACTTGTTGCTGAACAATGGATTAGTACCATTGAAAGGATATTTTCTATACTTTGCTGTTTAGAACATGAAAAATACATTCTGGCTATTTACCGTTTAGATGGTGAAGCAGATCAATGGTGGACTCTAATTAAGAATACGAGGCCCTGAGATGAAATTGAATGCATGGAATTGGATGATTTCATGAACTTATTTTTCAATAAGTACTTCCCTCGTATTCTTCGAACAACGATGGAAAAGGATTTCCTTGAGCTTAAGAAAAAGGATGATGAATATGATGGTATATACACAACAAATATTACAAGGCTTACAAGGTATGAATCTGGCTTTATCATCCAACCTGAATGTAAAGTTGATCGATTCTTCAGTGGCTTAAAACCAAGTCTTCGAAGGGCATTAACTATAAGAGATTTCAGTATCTATGAAGAAATTTTTCATTGTGCAATCAAGGTAGAAATGGAAGTTGGTTTTACATATCCATCTCATAGTTTGGATAAGAAACGAAAGATGGAGTTAAATGGGAAATCACATAATAATAGTGAAAAGAAGATAATTGTTTATATATGCTCAATGTGTGGAAAGAAGCAAGGTGGAGATTGTCTTAAAGGGGCTAGAAAATGTTTTAAGTGTGGAAAAGAAGGTAATAGAGCAGCTGACTGTTGAAGTAATGGAAAAAGGGTTTCTAATTATGTGAATAATGAAAAGACTATAAAGAATTCACCTCCAACACTTCAATTCTTCATGTGCAAGTAAATGGGGAATTATGCTAATCAA
Source organism: Viscum album (assembly GCA_963277665.1). Lineage (NCBI taxonomy): Eukaryota > Viridiplantae > Streptophyta > Magnoliopsida > Santalales > Viscaceae > Viscum > Viscum album. The sequence continues at coordinate 1,612,849,709 of OY728137.1, read as the reverse complement.
TGCCTTAATCCAAGGGTTAATGATGATCGACATGAGAAATCACTTAAGTCCAAGGACAAAGGGGAGTCACATGAGATCACTATTGGTGATGTTGAATATGAAAAAATTGTGGTAGAATGATTAAGTATTTATGTAATGGGATTATAAAATAATGTTGTATATAGTATCGTGGAATATTGGAATATTTTTGTATTGGTCTATTGTGGTTTTCAATAATTTTATGGTACCGGTAAGCATGGAAAGTGATTGATATTTTTTTTAAAGAAGATGATATGTGCATAATGAAGGGGCAAGGAGAAAATGAATTGTTTGACAGTATTAATGAGATCATGACTAATATAAGGAAAAAGTTATATCATGGTTTGAGTATATATAATTTTTGGATTTATGTATGTGGAAAGAGTTAACTTTTGACAACATTAATTTTTTTACTAAGATTCAATGGTTATTAATTTTTCAAGAGGATACATGATTAAGGTATCCACATGTTTGGAATGTGACCAAAAAGATATATCTTATATGGGGGATAAATGATGGTATTCAAATGCTCAGTAGATGACATTTCTAGTAATCGTTTTCTTTATACTATAAGATTGGACAGATGTATTTTGAATAAGCCTAAAGATTGGAATGAATTATGTTGGACATAAGTTAGTATTGATTAAGGATATAACTTTTTTGATATTATTAATGTAATGTTATAATAATATATTTTCAGAAAAAGGACAACCTGCAGGACGGGCAACAACACGTCACGTCGGAAAAGGCTGTGGGAATCGAACCCACAACCAAAGTGTGACAAGCCTTTATCGCCTACCACTGGCCAACAGGAAGTCCCTGGTTATTATAAAGTAGATTAATTTTATTAAATGGTATGATATATGAAGTATAAGTCCATTTTTTGAATCATATATGATTAACCTCAACATATATGGACTTATGTATATTTAATAACTTTTCTAACTGTTTGTTTGAGTGAGATGGAATGACCCATCATTTTATCACATGATCTCCTAAGACCACAGAAATGAAAAATTCAACTTCATTTCTTTAAGATATGAAGTTGAAATTGTTCAAAACACGAAAAACGGTGAGATTATACCAAAAAAAGTAAGTATTTCTTCTAATTCAAATTCTTAAACTTTAGGGAAATGATCTTGAGAACCAAAAATGTTGTCCTGATTCCCTTATATCCGATGAATCAGATGGTACCTTAGAATCATCATAATTTTATGGCTTTTTGATTGTTGTCTTTTTCATAGCCATGTTCTCTACCACTCACCATCAGAACATGATGGTAAGATTTCTCCTCCATATCCATATTTTCACCTATGTTCTCCTATGTGGAAACCCAGTGATTAGTTAATTTGGGTAACCGTTAATTTTTATACATTATTTTTTGAAGACATGTTCTGCTATTCCTTTTTATGATGTGGGTTTCTATTAACGAATCTTTTGAGTTGTAAACCATTCATAACCCCACCGAATTTTGAGGGCGGAATTCATTTTATGGGGGTTAGAATGTAACAACCATAGATTTTATGAGGATTATTCATTTTAATTTCATTGATATCTTGAGTTCTACGCTACACCAATATTATCTTGTGCTATACGCAGCACAGTATTAGCTTGCAGTATACGCAACACTATTCTTGGATTGTGTTACACACAATTTCAAGTTCGTTTGATAGTAGTCATTCTACGCAACATTGTGTGTATATATATATATATTCAATGTATAAATGAAATATGGATGGATTATGTTATACAAAACAATGAATTAGTCTTTCACAACATGCAACCCTAACTTGGCTTACATTACACACAATCACGACCTTCCACGATAGCGTGTGTTGTACGCAATACCGAGTTTCACTAAACAAAGATATACTATTAAAATATTATATAAACTAGGAGTTATGAATAGTAATACCCACCTTTTGGAATATTATATATTTTATCTTTCAAAATGGACTTCATTTTTGGATTTGGAATATCAAAATTCTCCTAGGGTGAATTTTTAGTATTTTTCTGAAGACATTCAATTTTTTATGAATAGTGAAAACACTAGGTTACTATTTAAAAACCGACTTTTTATTAAAATAATTATTTATGTAATTTAAATTTATTTTAGGTAAAAACTAATACATATTACCTATATTAGTTCAATGAAATTCATTGGAGTGATTTTATAATAATTAGATATATATATATAAATTTTATTGAACTTTTCACCATTTTTTTACCCACCTCCTAGGAGAATTTGAAAATTCATATAATACTTAATTTTACAGCTTTTGTGAGTGGACTTTTGAAAATCCGAGAGACAAGGTTACTATCAAGGACTAAAATGTGGTTCAATGAGATGAAAATAATTTTTGGTGAATAGTGACATTTTACTTTTATTTACCACGTGTAAAAGTAAATAGGGTAATTACTGATAAAATTGATATTATTATTACCCTAAAACATGTCCTAATTATATTTGATAAGTGTAATTAGACTAAAAACAACCTTTGGAATAAAATATGACCATTTAGTTCCACTGGGATTAGATTAGGACATTTATTATTAATTTATTTAAAGAAGGGTTAAAATAGTTAAAATCAAAGTTTAATAACTAAATCATTTTTAATATAGGGTTATTAATAAGATAAATTGGACTATAAATATTAATTAGAAAGGTAAATTGATTTACTCTATAATTTTATTTTATTAAAATTTTTAGACAGTAAATAATTTAATTTATTTATGACACAATGATGATGCAGTAATTATCTTATTAATGAAATATTAACATAATTGATGTTATAAATACGCAAATAAATGTAATTTTAGACTTTTTATGAATTACACTAATTTTCTAGGTTAATATGTCATGTTATTATTTATTTAATTAAATTTTTTCGAACTAATCATGTTGTTATTATTTTCACAAAAATCAATTACCAAATAGTGTCAAAATTGACATAAAATGGTTTTTTTAAAAAATATTATATTATTAATTGTTATTATATTCCTAAAAGTATAAATTTCCACAAATATAATTATATCATGATATTTTTATCATTAATGGACCACTTGGGGGTCGCTTGGAAGTATAAGGTAAGTTTTCTAACTATATAATATAAAAATACTAAGTGACATGGTAAATGTCAATCTAATTAACTAAGAGTTTAAACTAAAAGATATGGTTAATATAATGACCCAACCTGTATAAAATCAAATGGTTGAGATTATTTAGACCCATCCCCACCTTATCTTATAAATAAATAAATTTTGAGCTATTAAAAACGAATATTTTTTTATTTTAAAATAATATTTTATGTTTTTCCAAAGGCGCCCCTCTCCTCCCTTATAAAAAGTGAACCCCTTCCCTCCTATATTAACTCTCTTTTGAGACTTTAATCTCAGCCAACCACTGCCCATTTCTCTTCTCCACATCCCTAGAAACATTCTGGAGGTTCTGGTCTTCTCAAAAGACAAACTCTACTTCATTAGGAGGAATCTTAAAGGAGGTGCGTCGAAGAAGAGGTAATCTCTTATTCCGATTTTCTCAAGTTTATTTCTTATTATACATATTCTTATTTAGTTTTATCATTATAAAGTAAAAACATAAGTATTAATTATGTACTTATATGTTATTATAAATATAAAACAACCCTATTTCACATTCTATCCATCCTACAAAAAATGAAATCATCGTGCGTGCGTACGTACAGAATACCGTCTCCACGCTGTGGTGTAATCTGTTATCCAAAACCACCTTACTTGGATGGGTATAATGGTGTAAAGAATAAATATATATGATTATTTTAATTTGATATTGATTTTGAAATAGTATACATACCCTTCATTACAATTCCAGGATCATGGGAATGATATCATCGCTTGTGCGTACGTACGGACTACCGTCTCCACAACACGATGAGATTCATTATCCATGTTAACCATTCAAAAATGATTTCAAAGTATATATAATGAATAATAATGAAATATATGACATAATAATTATACTGGATTTATGTATATATATATTTATGTCAACTACTTAATTCCATTCAATTCAATAAGAAAATGAAAACATACTTCATGCGTACGTATGGACAACCGTCTCCATGAACGGTGTATTTCATTCCATTTATCGATCTATCATATATATTTATATGCTGAATATATATTATATAAATCATTTTTTACATTCTGTAATTATTTAAATCCTTATACAAGTAAAAATATCAATAACAACCAGTCGAAACTCGTACGATAAATGAAACGATTTTACCCAAAACGGTGCTTTAAATGGAATTTACAAAAGAACGGGTAATATAAAGTCATAAGTGAACCATATATGATATCATAACAATGAATATGATTCTGTAAAAAGTAAATTACATTATTTAAATCATTATACCAGAGGTTCGGAAACATATGAAGTATATCAGATATAAGGTAAGGGATAACTATTCCAATCTCGTTCTTATCCGAGAATGTTATTCATAATTATTTACTAGGGTTATTGTTATCATCCATTCCCATGTTTTCTAAAAAAAATCATGTAATTTTGATGTCCTTTTTACCCATTTTTTAAATTTACCACATGTTATGAAAGAAATCTTACTTTTGTTTAAAACACGGGGAATTTTTTGACTTTTCTGACAAATGTACGAGAATAATTTTATTTTTAACTTATATGGCGTGAATGGATTTTTACGGTTTTGTAACACCACATTTTCATGAATCTTACCCTACAAGATTTTATGAATATTTTAAACCAAATAATATTCTTTTAAAATTGCACGGAATTTTGTGAAAAGATAATGATTTTAAAGAAGAAAGGATATTTTTCTCAAAAATTCATTTCAAGTGCTTTTTCAAAACTATTTTCCAACAAAGATGACATTATTTAGTATGTCTATGTTTCAAGTATAATGACTCTATGATTTACATGGATTCACTTTTCTTATGATGAAATTTCCATTTGTATTATATGGAATATGTGATGATGGATGATGTTTTTGAAACCCATTATTGTCTTTGGGTTATGATGAATGTTTTACGTTTATTTTGTTTCACATGTATGAATGATTGCATTATGAGATGGATGGGACCAATATCTCCCTCCAATTCATTGGGTAAGGATTTATATCTCATGAGATAGACATGGATGGAACAGTAAGTTAATCCAGTTCAGTGATACAGGACTGGAATGAGGAGTGAACTCGATTCAGAAAGGGACTTTGTCCACAAAGATTGTCTTGGCAGAAATTCCTTGGCTACTATGGAAATCATATCATGTGATTAATGGTTTCCACAATTACATGTTTTATTCCCATTCTATTTTATCATGATTGATGTTCCCTTATGATATATGCCTTACGTACTTCCAAGATTCTTGTATTTGCTCATGATTTTGATGTTTAGATTTTATGATCATGTTTTTTCATTCAAATGTTTATGGATTTTTTTATGTTCTCTATGATTACCATTACTTGGAATTTGAGCCCACCCCTTTTTATTTTTTATTTTACCTAGGATTTATATAAAGTTTTTAGGTAAGAAAATAAAAGGGTAAGATATTTATGAGAGATGTTGAAGATCTTTCACCAATATTAGAAGATTGTATTCCGAGTTTCCAAAGACACTAAACTATTACGGTCCATCAGTGTATGTTTTTTATATATTATAAATTCCAAAAAAGTAATGTAATGTCCATGTACGTCAAGAATTAGGTCTCTACAAAAACTATGGGCAGGTTTTTGATTTTGATTAGTTTAAAGTGTGGTGTCCCAAACATAAATAATAATGAATTCCCTCTCCATTCATATATAAACCGCCCATAGGTGCCATGTCCACTTCACTCAAAGCCTTTGGATTTCATCTAAATCCTTCCCTCAAATCTCTATAATCCTCCCAAGGTTCCCCAAGCTTCCATGATTCCTCACATAAACCTCTCCCAAGCTTTTGGGATTGCACATCCAAGTAAGGGATTTCTTCCTTTCCCATTTTTGTCCAATTTTAATTATGTAGTTATGCACTTTTATATTCAATTAATAATGTTGGGGTATGATTTCACATCTCCCCCATACATACCTCTTTATGTTTCGATAGTGGTAGGTCCTTCTCTCTCTCATTAATTCCTCCCATGAACACCAATTACCATGTTGAAATTCCCTAAGTGATTTCTCTCTCATATTTTACCATCAAGTAATTCTTTTGTATTAGGAATCTAAATTACATTAAAATTGATTTGACATGTATATATATGACCCCATTAGGGTAAATTTCATGTAAATATGATTAAAAACAATTTTCTATCTCATCACCCATTTTCATGAATCCTTATGTCCCGTTGTTATGCTGCTGAAATTGCACCGCGATTTTCCAAGCCAATATCATTGTTTATTGAATACCATACCCATCTGTTTATCAAGGTTATTTAACTTTATTCACATATTCATATTTAATGGTGCATTATGTATTTTTTCAACATTTTTTAATATTGGATGAAATTATTATCTTGATTGATAACATGTTATATGATCAATGTGGCACACTTATGAATGAAATAAAATATTTAAGATGGTAGCACCTTGATAGCACTCCAATGCATTGGGTAATGTATAGTATCATGATTAATCATGTGAAATGGGTGTTGGATTATTATAATTCAAGTTCAATGAGGTTCTACTCATGCCTCATGTGCAATGAGGGCCTACTCAAGCTCCATGTGCAGCGAGCCTCTGATCATGTTAATTCAATGTTAAGTGTTGTTGCCACATTTCCATGTTATGATAATCATGCTTTATCATGATTTTATGTTCATGTTTACTTTTTTGAGAAAAGTATTGTTTTCAATAATACATAATAATGTTATTTAATGGGGGAGATTATTGAAAATAATACACTATCCTTTTATGATAATTTTGATGCTCACAAATACCCATAATTATTTTCTAATGATTTTATTTGTTACGAATTTTTCAAGAATTTATCAATTTATTTTACCCTTGAAATTTCAGTAATTTATTGTTAAATTATTCATATTTAGCGTGTTATAGAAACACTCTTCATGCGCTACTTATTCGGAATACTCTTTAGCGTGTCCTGGAATCACTGTTCATACCCTACGTGGATAAACGTTGCGTAACGATGAAAAGCCTGTATAATTTTTTGCGATAAGAGAAAAGTATGGTTAATCAACCATACGTTATCGGAAATGTATGAAAGAATAACCTTATCTTAGTAAGGAACCATACATTTGGGTTATCAAAAAAGTATGGATGGAGAACCGTAAGTAAGTACTAAACGTTACGTTTGTTTCTCAAAAGTATGGTTCATCAACCATACTTTTGTAAACAACCATATGTTCACAGAAAAGTATGGATCAAGTAAAAGTATGGATCTTTTACCCTATATTTTAATGTTAAATGAAAATGTATGGATTTTCAATCCTACGTTTATGATCAACCATTTGATTGAAGAAAGTAACATGAACCCTACGTTTAGAGGCCACATCATCATCCTTACATTTGGTGTCAGAAAGTTTGACAGATGATATCTTTATGCAACGGTCAGTATGCTGATCATTATGGTGATTTCAATCTGGATTTAATGTTTATTTTAAAATAAAACTTTGACTGATTCAAATCCATTTTATCAATAGATTAAAGATCGAATTAAATGGAGCTTTTTATGCCGAGTCTTCTGGGATGTTACGACTTCTATGTAAATTCAAATGTTTGAATATCGCGAATCAAAAGGCGGATTTTTTGGATGTAAATGTGCAGGGATATGATCGACTTTATTATATATGTTTTCTCTGAAACACCAGGCACCGGGGTGTGGTGTACAATATATTATTCAAAATGGAGGAAAAAAGAGACTGCAAAAAACCACTCAATTTTGTTGATTCAAGAGGAGCATCAAAGCTCTGTTTATTTAAGAAGAAGGAACTCGATAAAAGATTCAATTGTCCTACATCAAATATCTATTGTGGATCTACTATTGCTGAAGTTGTGAATTATATCTCTATATCTAATACAACCGGATCGACTCATAATTGCTTCGACTCAAAAATAAATATTTCTAGAGACAATGATCCTTCTGCAGTCAATTGCATTCTGTTGCAATTGTGAAGATCAATTGGAAATGTTCTTTATATAGTCTTTTTATCTTGTGTAAAGAGATTATCATACTATGTTCTGTAGGTTCTGTAAGGGAACCGAAAGGTATTGTTTTCCCTTCGATTTTAAAGGTCTCAACTACCTGTACTCAGTTGTAAACCAGTCTGTTGAACTGAGGAGCAGATATTGAAAATCACCAAGATCATGGAGTAGAGTGTTAGTAGAATGGACTAGGGGCCTTATATTCCCCGAACCACTATGCATCATGTGTTTCTGCTATTTAAATTTCTGCTGCATCGTTTTATCTGATTAAATTTAAATGTATGTACACAATCACACAATAATTTTTAAAAATACACAATTAACACCCCCCTCTTGTGTAAATTTGGTGTAATCCGATCCAAAAAATGGTATCAGAGTTTGATCTTTCTGACAAATCATTAACAAGATGAAAGTGATTAAACACAGTGCAAGATGACTGATTCAAGAGAGGGAATGATTATGGTCAGAGAACCATACTTCAATGGAGAAAACTATGGATGCCAGATGTCTCGAATGATCGTCTATCTAAAAAATATTGGATATACAGTCTATTATAAGATTATAACTCCATATGAAATACCAAAAAAACCAGAAACATGGAGTGCATATACTGAATCCCAATATGATATGAATTTTATGACAATGAATGCAATTATATGTGGTCAAGGACTTGATGAGTTTAACAGAGTATATCAATGACCAATAGCATATAAAATTTGGGAAACTATTGATGTTGCTTACAAAGGAACTTCCAATATCACGGAAATGAGGTATGCACCTGATAAGCTTAAATTTGATACATTCAGAATGGTTGAAGGTGAGAGTTTTACTCAAATGAATGGAAGATTGATAGAGATTTTCAATAACATAACCGCCTTGGGAGATCCTATTAAGAAAGCTGATCTAGATTTAAAAGTGTTGAGTGTACAACCTACAAAATGGAATGGAATCTCTGCAGCAATCAGACAGTCGACACCTGTCAAAGATTTAACCATGAGTGCACATATTGGAACATTAATGATGTATGAAGTTAAGATGGAAGATGAAGCTAATGAAAATAAAGTTCTCATCAAAAGAGAAGATACTTCTCTGAATGTTTCATCACAGTGCAAATGCTTAAATATGAAGAATAGAGAAGTCAAAGCTAAATTAGAGAGCTCTGACTCATCAACTCAGATGAAGGACTGGTTCAACTAGCCAGATAATTTAGAAAAATCTTCAGCAGGAACGGAGAGTTCAAAAATTCATTTAAGAGAGATGATAATGAAGTAAGATGCTATTAATGCAAGAAGATGGGGCATATTAGACAAGATTTCCCACAATTTATTGCTGCAAAGAAGAAGAAATTCTTCAAAAGAAATGACTATGTGCCGAAAGACAAGAAAGCTATAATATCCACTTGGAGTGTATATGAAGACTCTGGTAGCTCTCCGGGATCACGATCAGGGAAAGAAGAACACAATCTAAAAGAAAAAAGTGTTTCATGGTAGAAACCGAGGAGGTTCAGTCATATTACTCCTCTGACTGAAATAATGAATCAAATTCTGAATCAAGCTATACAAATGAAAAATATGCAGCCTACTGCAATAGGCTTGAAGAAAGACATGACTCAATATTTAAGAAACATAACTCACTCAAGAACATACATAAAGATGTTTCAGATTAAAGAGATACAATGTTGAAACAATATAAGGAATTAACTGATAAATACAATTCTATTAACTCTAACTATATTAATTTTGAATCAAGAATAAAAAAACTACATGATGAAGTATAATATTTCAAACAGGATGCATTGGTTTTTACAAAAGGAGAGAATTTATTAAATGAAATTCATGTAAAATTTGTCATTAAAAAGGAGAGACTCAGAATTGGCAGTAAAGGAGAATCACCTAAGCTATATAAAAATTAGGTTTTTCCTAGATATAAAAGGGTTAATTGTAACTTTGGTGGGACAAAGGGACATATAGATAAAAAGTGTTTCTTAAAAAAAACTCAAATTTGTGGTATTAATAAAGAAAATGTTTCAAATGACTTATATGATTCAGATGATTTTAAAAGAAAAAAGAATATCAGGATACACAGATCACTACTAGCTAACACTCTTGGACCCAACAGAATATGGGTACAAAAGAAATTTGTTGGAATGTCTTTTCATGTAGTAGGCCACCAGTGTAGAAAATATATATGGTACATGGAAAGTGGATGCTCAAGACATATGAGTGGAAACTCATTGAATTTTTATTCACTCACTCAAAAGGAAGGAGTACTTGTCACATTTGGTGACAATGACAAGGGAAAAATCATTGGCATTGGAATAGTTGGAGATCCAAGAGATGTCCCAATTAATAAAAACCATTATGTACAAGGATTGAAACACAACCTGATAAGTATCTCTCAACATTGTGAGGATTTATATACTATTGATTTTACTAACAATTGTTTTAATGTTTGTAAAGATAAATTTCTTAAATTAAGAGCACCAAGAAATGATAATATGTATTCCCTGGATTTAAATTCCTTGTGTAAATAACAAGTAAATTGATTAACTACAAAAATGAATGAATCTTGGATCTGGCATAGGAGACTTGGACATTGTAACATATATGTTTTAGATAAGTTATCTATAGGAACATTTAGATTTTTATTTTCCTAGTCTCAAATTTGAATGTTACAGATTCTGTGATGCATGTCAACTTGGCAAGAAACACTAATCATCCTTCAAATCGATTAACAAAATTGCTACATCTAAACCTCTAGAACATATTAATATGGATTTTTTTGGACCCTCAAGTGTAGAAATCTTGGATGGGAAATTATATTTATATGTATTAGTTTATGATTATTCTAGATTTACTTGGATTTTCTTTTTGAAATTTAAAAATGAACGTTTTACATTATTCGAATGTCTCTGCAAATCTGTTTAAAATAAAAAAGGTTTTAAAATAATCTCATTAAGAAGTGATCATGGTAGAGAATGTGAGAATTAGGAATTTAATTCCTTTTTCTCAAACATGGGTATTGAACATACCTTCTCTGCACTAAGAAGACCTCAACATAATGGGATTATAGAAGGAAGAAATAGGACTATTCAAGAAATAGCTAGGACCATGCTAAATGAATACCACCTTCCTACCAACATTTGGGTAGAAGATGAAAGCACAACCCGCTATATAATGAATAGAGTTTTAATAAGATATCTTTTAAAAAATACACCCTATGAACTATTGAATAATAGAAAACCTAATGTAAATTACTTTAATGCTTTTTCATTCAAGTTTTACATCTTAAACACCAAGGATAATCATGGTAAGATCGATCAAAAATCTGATGATGGAATTTTCTTAGGATATTCAGTTACTTCCAATGCTTATAGAATCTAGAATAAGAAGTCAAGGATTGTTGAAGAATCAGTTCATGTGAAATTTTATGAATATAATCCCTTTGAAAAAAGGACATATCAAATGTATGAACCTGAATATAATGATAACATGAGACATTAGAATGTTAAGAATGATTTTGAAAAAGAAATAAATAAAATTCAGTTCAGTTCAGAAGAACATGATTCTAAAGAACCTATAAGTGTGTTTCCTGGACAGTACAGAACCCTAAAGAATCGCCCTTTATAAACTATAATATGCAACATAGATATAGGAATAAAAAAAAGAAGAAATATAGGAAATCTGGTAGAATTATCTGCTTTTTTATCCCAATTAGAACCCAAGAATATAGAAGAATCTTTAGATGATGAAAGCTCGATGATAGCAATGTAAGAAGAATTAAACCAGTACAAAAGAAATGAAGTCTGGGAATTAGAAAAAAGACCACAGAACTATCTAGTAATAGGAACCAAATGGGTCTTTTGAAATAATCAAGATGATCAAGGAATAATAACTAGAAATAAAGCAAGACTTTTAGCTAAAGGATATAATCAGGAAGAAGGAATAGATTATGATGAAACCTTTGCACCTGTAGCTAGACTAGAATTCATTTGAATCTTCTAAGTCTATTCATCTCATATGAACATTCAATTATTTTAGATGGATGTTATGTCTTCCTTTTGATATGGTTATTTAATGGAGGAAGATTATGTTGAGCAACCTCTTGGTTTTGAAAACTCTGAAAAACCATATTCTGTTTTTAAACATACTAAAGCTATTTATGGCCTTAAACAAGCACCTAGAGCTTGGAATGAAAGATTAATCTCTTTTATTTTGGAAAATGATTTTACTTTGGAATGGGAGACCCAACACTATTTAATAAAACAATGAATTCTAATATTGTATTGGTTCAAATTTATGTTCACGATGTAATTTTTGGATCAACTAATAAAACCCTTTGTCATCTGTTTTCAAAGTTAATGCAAAAAGAATTTGAAATGAGTATGATAGAAAAACTAAATTTCTTTTTAGGAATTAAAATTTATCAAAATGATTTTGGAAATGTTTTGAATCAAGGCAATTACATTACTGATTTGATGAAGAAAATTGGACTTGAAAACAGCAAGACATATACAACTCCTTTGGGTACTATTATAAAATTTGATTTGGATGAAACTGGAAAATAAGTTGACAACAAGTTATATATAGGTATGATTGGTAGTTTATTATATCTTACTGCAAGAAGGCCACATATAATGTATTCTATATGTCTTTGTTAAATATTTCAATAAAATCATAAATAATCTCATCTAACTGCTGCTAAAAGAATTTTTAGATATTTAAAAGGAACAGTTTTTCAATTTCTTCTTTATCCCAAATCTTCTGATTTCAATTTGATTTCATATTCAGATGCAGACTTTGGGAGTTTTATATTATATAAGAAAATTACTTCAGGAACTTTTCACTTTTTAGGAAAAAATTTAATGTCATGGTCAAGTAAGAAACAACATTCAGTTACCCTGTCAACAGTTGAGGCATATTATGTTTCATCTAGCAGTTGTTGTGCATAGGTTTTGTGGATGAAAAACACTCTTATGGACTTTGGACTAAATTTTAATAATACACCTATTTTATGTGAGAATACAAGTGCAATTAATATTTCAAAAAGTCCTATTAATCATTCTAGAACTAAGAATATTGATATCAGAAATCATTTTCTAAGAGATCATGTTCTTAAAAAGGATATATCATTGGGATTTTTAAGTACATAAATTCAATTAGCTGATATTTCTATTAAACAACTTCCCAATTCATGGTTTGATTTTATTACGGGGGATCTAGGTTTATTTGATTTTAAATAAAATTATATTTTACAATGCTAGTTTTTTATTTTAATTCTACTTAAAATAATTTTTCTATTTTTTTTTCAAACAGAATAAGTTTATTTTCCCCGTGTAATATATTTTTTTAATTTTTAAATATATTTAATGATTATTAAAAACACGAGAATTAATGTTGTCAGAAAACCATTTTAATTTTAAACTGTTTCATTTTTATCAAAACCTTTTCGAACCCGCAAACCACACCTCTTCTTTTGAACCCTAATATTCATAATGAGCATGCTTCTGAAGCTCACATAGAAGTACTTCAAGAGGATTTTTCTTTGGAGGAGTCTAAGGAATCTAACGGAAAATATGTGGACCAACCCACTTAGGACAAAGAGAAAGAAAAATATGATGGTGAATCATTACCTTTGGTACTGCAGCATTATCCAGAGCCTGAGAATGAGAATCAACCATAGGGTGCCTGTGAGTCAGGGAATAAAGAAGTTGAAGAACTGTGAAAAAAGGTGTCACAGTTGGAATCTGAGACTGTCACTCTGAGAAATTCCTTAGACTTAGAACAATTTAGATTTCAAAAGCTAAAGGAGAGTATAGTCTCAAGGAAAGAGGTTGAAATGTTTATAGAGGATATGCTGAATGTAGTTGTCAAGTTGAAATCTGAAATGGTTATGAAGACGGATTTATCAGATCTAAAAATGTTTTTGTAGAAACAATTTTCATCAGTTGAAAATAGTGCTATTAGTAAATCAGGTTCTTCACCTGATTTAATCAGTAGATTTCAAGCCATCACAGTCATGATGAGCAACATGAATGACATGTTGCAAGATCTTCAATGTAATAGTGCTCCATTATAAGTGTTGATAGAAAATCAGAAATTTTTAGTGGATCAACTGAAATCTAGTGAGCCACCAATCAAAACACTGCAAAATCAGATGTCAGAGAAGTTGTCAGTGTATATAGATTAATAGGAAAGGATGCATGAGTTTTTCATGGTCAATTTATTCGAAAATATTCATATAACTCAGAAGAACAGAGAGCTCATTATCAAACATGGAGATTGGATGATGAAGAGACTCAAGGAATAGTTTACCGAAATATTGTCTGCAATCCAGAGGAGATAGAACCTATTGACTACCTGTTCACTCCAAAAAAACCTTGATTCATGTGTTTATCATACTTGTATCTATTTTGGTTTTATTAATAAAAATCTATTTCTTTATTTCTATTTGATTTACTGTATTTATTTTGATATTCCAGTACTCTAGATTTAATTATTGTTAAATAGTTAATAATAGCATTTACATACAGTTTAGTTCAACATTAAATGTGCTCAAATCCATGATTTATCATTCTTTTGGATTTCACAAAAAGGGGTAGAAATTTGGATAAACAGAAAATTCTATTTTAAAACAGTATTTAAATGATTATAGATTTATATTTGTAAAGAAATACATTTTATGTTATTAACAGTCGTTTATTATAAAGGGAAATATTCGTTGTCTTTTTATTTAAAGGGAGAAATTTGGGCAAAACTAGAAACTTTTATTTTTAACGAAAAAATATTTTATTTTCATGAAGGGGGAGAAAATTTTATTTATTGAAATTATTTTGTTAAAATTAAATATTGTTTTATCCTCTCAAAATTCTAAAACTTTATGTAACTAATTTTGAATGTTAATTTCCTTTTATTAGTCTTATTATTTTATGGGTTTTGTGATCATAAAAAATGAGGATATTGTTGAGAAATGTATTGTTTTCAAGAATACATAATAATGTTATTTAAAGGGGGAGATTATTGAAAATAATACTATTTCTCTTTATGTTAATTTTGATGCTCACAAATACCCTTAATTATTTTCTAATGATTTTATTTGTTATGCATTTTGTAGGAATTTATCATTTTATTTTACTCTTGAAATTACTAGAATTTATTGTTAATGTATTTTAATTTAGCTTGTTTTGGAAACACTGTTCATGTGTTACTTATTCAGAATTTTCTTTAGCATGTCCTAGAATCACTATTCATACCCTACGTGGACAAACGTAGTGTAAGGATGAAAAGCGTGTATACATTTTTGAGATAAGAGAAAAGTACGGTTAATCAACCATACGTTATCCACAAAGTATGGAAGAAGAACCTTACGTTAGGGAGGAACCTTATGTTTGGGTTATCAACAAAGTATGGAAGGAGAACCGTACGTAATTTCTAAATGTTACATTTGTTTTCAAAAGTATGTTTCATCAACTTTACTTTTGTAAACAACCATACATTCATGGAAAAGTATGGATCAAGTAAATGTATGGATCTTTTACCGTACATTTGAAATTTGAAGGAAAAAGTATGGATTGTCAGCCCTACGTTTATGATCCAACATACATTTGAAGAAAGTAAATGAAACCTACGTTTGGAGGCCACGTCATCAACCTTACGTTTGGTGTCGGAAAGATTGACAGACGATATTTTTATGCAACAGTCAGCAAGCTGATTGTTAGGCTGATTTCAAGCTAGATTTAATGTTGATTTTAAAATATGACATTGACTGATTCAAAGCCGTTTTATCAATGGATTAAATATCGAATTAAAAGGAGCTTTTTATGCTGAGTCTTTAGGCAAGCTATGACTTCTCTATAAATTCAAATGTTTTAATACCGCGAATAAAAAGGAGACTTTTATGCATCTAAATGTGAAAGGATATGATCAGATTTATTATATATGTTTTCTCTGAAGTGCCATGAACAGGAGTGTGGTGATTAATCTATGATTCAAAAAGGTGGAAAACATGGACTGCAAAAAAGCACTCAGTTCTGTTGATTCGAGAGAAGCATCAAAGCTCTGTTAAATTAAGAATAAGGAACTCGATAGAAGATTCACTTGTTCTAAAGAAAATATCTACTATGGATCTGCTATTGCTGAAGTTTTGAATTATATCTCTATATCTACTGCAACCGGATCAACTCATAACCGCATCGACTCAAAAATAAATATTTCCAAAGACGACTTACCATTTTTTGTCAATTGCATTATGTTCCAATTGTGAAGATTAACTGGAAAAGTTCTTTCTAAATTATTTTTATCATGAGTAACCAGCTTCTCGTACTAAGCTGTGTAGGTTCTGTAAGTGAAGCAGATGGTTTTTTTCCTTGGATTGTAAAGGTGTCAACTTCCTATACTCAGTTGTGAACCGGTCTGTTGAAACGAGGACCAAATAGTCAAAATCAGCAAGCTCATGGAGTAAATCATTGGTTGAGTGGAATAGGTGCCTCCTGTTCCCTGAACCAATATACATCTTGGGTTTCTGCTATTTAAATTTCTGTTGCATCATTTTATCTGATTACTGTTAAAAGGCAGAACAAAATCTCGCAATGATTTTTGAAAAGACACAATTCACCCCCCTCTTTTGAATATTTAGTGTAATCTAATCCAAAATACTTTTTCTCCATTGATAGGCCTATTTTATAACATATATTGTATTTCTCATTTATTCATTTTTTATTCCCTTACTGGGCTTTATAGGTCATCCTTTTCTTATTCATGTCCTCCGGTTATGTAATACATTTATATGTACAAGGGAATGTATTGGTCAGGAAAATGGTGTTTTCAATAAATATTTTGTATTTAGTGTTTTATGTTGTTATGTAATGATCCTAATCTCCAAAGTCAATGGACCTCTCGATCTTCCATGTTTTATGAAGTGATGATTTTATGTAATAAATCATGTTTAAGTTTGTAATAAATGAAAGGTTGTTGTAGTTGGCATTTGAAGAAAGGATTAGTTATTTTTGGGATTAGGATTAGAAAAAACATATGAATACATAGAGACAACAATATGTATAAAAAACATCCATAACTATTGGTGCGTATTGAGTAAGTGGTTTATCAAGAAAATGCCACCCTGTCTGGATACGAGCAAGTAGAGGAGGCTTTGTCAGACATTTATCCTTGGGGTAACACCCGAAAACCCTACATTAAGAAAGACTCGAATGAGATATAGTGTATGAAAATGGGCCTTACTGCACTCTTCGTTATGATACTCTCAGGTGATATTCTTTGTAAATTCACATTCATTGTGTTATCCATTATTTTGGGAATTAATAGAAATGCCCCTAAGAATATATGTCAGAAAATAGATCATGAATTTCCTAGATTGAAGCCTATGTATTCATAGGTTAAGGAAATAATAGTTTTTTATAAGTCATCAGTTTATCCTTGGATTAACCTTTCTATGTTACCCCTAAATTTCATATTATTCTAGCCCAGGGTCGGTAATAGGAGGACTTGAGCTAATAATGAATGTGAAGATCAATGTGATGATTGAGCTAATGAGATGCCCAATCTGATGGGAGCGAGAATCAAGAAATTTTTAACGCTTCTCTCTTAGTTGAGTAATGATTTTAAAAGAACCATGGGTCAATAGAAATATTTAACCCCCCCACCGCCTTAGAAAGAACATGTTGCTATCTAGAGAATAATGAGATGAATGCCTCCTACATTTAATGGATCATCAGATCCCTCAATCGTCGAACAATTGATCAACTACATTGAAAAGATCTTCTCCATCCTTAAATGTTCCGAACAAGAAAAGGTACTTCTAGTTTCTAATCATATGGATTGTGAAGAAAATCATTGGTCGATATTGATAAAAAATACAAAGCCTAGGGAGGATATCGAGGCATTGGAATGGAAGGATTTATAGATTTTTTGTTTGAAAAATATTTTTCACACACCCTCTGGTTCAAAATGGAAAGGGACTTTCTTTCCCCCAAGAAAAAATATGTTGAATCATTCGGAGCGTAAGAGGAAAACATCACAATACATGCATGATATTCCTCTATCCTGGTCATTACGCTCCAATGAAAAGTTTACCGCTTCATTGGTGCGTTGAAACAAAGAATATGGAATGCACTGGTGATTAGTGACTTTGAAAGCTCTGAGGAAATTGTCTGATGTACCCTCAAGGTCGAAATTAAGATCAGAGAATCATAGGTATATCATGGGGATAAGAAGCATAATATATAATTATATTCTGGTGGTCTGACGGTTAAATACAATGGGGCTAAGATGATCCATCACCCCACTTGACCATGGTGCGGAATGAAGCACCCCTGAAATTGCATGAAGGGGACGAGAAAATGCTTTAGGAGTGGATGAGAGGGGAACCTAGCTGTTAACTACTAACAGCAAAACCCCGCAGTATAAACAGATGAAAGGAATGCTCCATTCAAGCCTCAACATGTTTCTCTTTGCTACAACTATAATGAACAAGGAAATTTTCAAAATTATTTCCCTAAAAAAAGGATTTTTGGAGGCAACCATCAACCTCCATGTAATAAAAGGAGAGATTTTTCCATCATTATTTCCAAAGGGAACCTAGAAAATGTTGTGGTGATAGGTTTGGTAGTTATTCATTCATGAATAGTGAACTTTATTTTTTATTCGGGTTCTAACCATTATTTTATATCCAAAATTTTTAGTAAAATAATACCACCACCACCAAAAATCATTTATGTGAAGATGTCAGTGAGTATGGTAAATGAAAAAATAATTTCATCCCATGAATATAACTCCTCCGCTGTCATAATATGTGGATTGAATTTCCCAACGTACCTCATCAAAATCCCTCTAGTGGAATTTGATGCAATTCATGCCATGGATTGGATTTTCTTATATAGATCCATCATAAATTGATGTGAGACGGAAATCACTCTCAATATGGATAATCGGCCCCCGATTCTATATAAGTGAATGGAGGAAGATGAATCTTCTTTAGCACCATGATCTCAAGCATGGATATTACTGCCCTATATGCACACGTATCTGGATACTATGATTGAGTCTAAGGAGGCATTCATCCTTGAAGACTTTCCTACTGTGAGGGAATTTTGTGAAGTGTTTCTTGGGAAAAATCCTAGTCTTCTTCCTAGAAGAGATGTCTAATTCTCAATTGATCATATTCCTAAAACATTGTGAATATCCAAGACTCCACGTGGTGTGTCTATTGTGGAACTTGAGGAGCTAATGAAACAACTACATGAGAATCTGTATTAAGGGATTATATTCCCATGTGCAACACCATAGTGTGCACCAATTATCTTTTTCAAGAATAACGATAAGTCAATTCTCTTTTTTATTTATTATCGTGAGCTTAAAAATTCACGAAAAGAACATGTATCCTCTCCCATGAAATGATGACATTTTTTATCAGTTGTGTGGAGCACAATACTTTTCCAAGTAATATTTGTGGTAAATATTGAAGATATTCCCAAGAATACTTTTTATACAGGATACGAGCACTATGAATTCATAGTAATGCTTTTCGGACTCACTAATGCTCTAAAAATGTTTATGGACATTATTCATTGAGTCTATAGGGATTACCTTGAGAAATTTGTGGTTTCCTTTATAAATGATATTCTGATACACTCCAAAATAAATGAGGGTCATAGGGAGCATATCTGAAGTGTACTATAGACCATGTGGAAGTAAAAGCACTTTGAATAGAATAGAAAGGTGAATTCTTATTGAAATAGTTCTCATTCTTGGGCTATATCATTATAAGCATTGGGATATATGTGGATACCCCCAAAATATATGCAATTGAGGGATAGTCTAGGCCAACATCGGCAATGGATATCTGTAGATTCCTGGGGTTTCTTGGATATTATCGACAATTTGTGAGGATTTTCTCTAGATTGTTGAACCATATTACCAAGATAACTTGGAAGGAAGTAATGTTTTCTTGGAGTGATGAATTTGAAGAAATATTCTAGTATTTGAAAAAAAGAATATCATTTCACCCATGCTCAATTTACCCATAAGTGGATCTTTTTGTGGAATTCTGTGATACTTCAATGAAGCACCAGGGCTGTGGGTTGAGGAAAAATGAAAAATTCATTGCCTATGATATAGGGAAATTGAATGTTCATGTGATGAATTATCCAACACATGATATAGAGTTGGATGTGGTGATATTAACTTTAAAAATATGGTGGTATTATATTTTTGGGGAGAAGTGTAAAATATATACAAACCACAAAAGCCTCATGTATACATTGACACAGAAAAAGTTGAACATGCACCAATGAAGATGGTTAGATCTGATCAACGATAATGACTTATCCATCATTTACCACCCTAGTAAAGAGAACAATTTGGTGGATTCTTTATGTATAAATGACATTAATATTCTATCATTTATGAAAATGATAAGGATTCAATCTTCTTATATATTATGATGATGGTCATGGGAATCATACAGAAGGAAAATAATCAATCATTTCACAAATGTTTTCACAACAGTATGTTATAGAAAAGATAAAGGATGCTCAAAAGTATGATGTGGGATTTCAAAATAATGTTTAAGCTATCAAAAAAGGAAAATCCTGAGAGATCAATGTTATTGAAGATGGAATTGTGATATTTGGGAAAAAACTATGTGTTCAATCAAGTCGAGAGATAAATAAGGATGTTTTGGATGATGCACATAGATTGAATTTCTCTATTCTCCAAGGAAACACACAGATGTATCGAGAACTCCATGTGTATTATTTGTGACATTATAGGAAGAAAGAGATCACTAAGTATACATCAATGTGAGGGGTTTATCTGTATGTGAAGTTAGAGAGTCAGAATTTGAAGGGGATGATGCAACCATTTCCCATACTGACATGAAAATGGTATAACATCACTATAGACATTATCATAGGACATCCAAATACATACTTATGCAAAAATGAAATCTGGTATGTTATGGATCATCCTAAAATGTTTTCACACTTAATTGAAATTCGATTGAATTTCTCATTGGATCAATATGCACAGATATATATCTGGGAAGTGGTAAGGCTACATAGAGTACCTCTATCTATTGTATCTGATCAAGATCCATGATTCACCTCAATGCTTTGGAAGACACTTTAATATGATCTGGATACTAATTTAATCTTCTTTACGGCCTATCATCCTCAATCATATGTCCATTCTGAGCAAACAATTTCGACATTGGATGATATGTTAAGATCATGTTCTATGGACTTCAAAGGATGTTGAGACCAACATCTTCCACTGGTTAAATTCTCCTTAAATAACAGTTTCCAATCGAACATCTGAATGACCCCTTATGTATAAATGTTTTGGAAGAGGTGTATAACACCATCATATTGGGATGAAGTTGGTGAGTGTATGCTTCTACGAACAAAAATAGTTGATGAAATGGAGTATAATGTTGAAACCATTTAGCATCTTGTCAAGGCATCCCATTGTCGAAAAAAGAGGTATAAAGATAACCATCGACAAGACCTTGAGTTAAATGTATAAGACATGGTATTTATATTAATATCATCCGGAAATAAGGTCAAGGGATTGGGAATTAAAGGGAAATTAAGTACATGGTACATCATCCCCTTCGAGATTCATAATCATGTTTGGGGTGTGGCATGTCGACTAGCACATCCACCAACCTTGGCAAAAGTACATGATGTCTTTAATGTATCTCTTTTAATGATGTACATACCTGATCCTTCACATGTTCTCTTTTCTAAGGTAGTGCAACTAGATGATTATCTTTTTTACGAGGAACCACCAGTGAAGATCTTATATCATAGGGAAAAAATTCTACAAAGTAAGAAAATTCTCTTCATCAATGTGTTGTGGTGAATCCACAAGTTTGAATAAGTGACATGGGAATGGGTAGAAATGATGAAGCAGAGTTACCCACATATATTTTTGTATGGGTAAAGTAATTTTTGAGGTGGAAATTTATTATGGGGGGAAGATTATAATGACCCAATCGTTCATTAATTGAAATTCTTCTTGATCTAATTAAATTTATTATTATGGTTTTATAAAATATAAACTTTATTGTTTTTATATTTCTGTATTTTTGAATACCTTTATTATTTGTGATAGATTCTAATATAACCTTTTAATAGTGAACACATGATATGTACAAATATAGGGAATTAAGAAATCCAATTTACTCATACAATGGAAATAATGGCCTCATCTAGTAGACATTCCCCATAAGAATCCCATTTTTCGGATCATGGAAAGGAGGTGGCATCATTGGGATTCTCTCTTGAAAATGCCAAATACTAGATTGAACATGATAAGAATGATAGGAACTGAATACATGAGAATTGGAATTTAATTGAGATTAACACCCGAGCAATGTTATCCGAGACACCCCAAGAGTGTGTCAACATCATACACCATACCCTTCAGTCCAATGTGTGTGTTATAAGGGGTTATTTAACAAGACCCTATCATTAAGACTATGTACATTTTTTTGTATAAGGAATATGCCTTCATTTTATTATTGTTACTTTGTAAATATTTTTTAAAACACAAATAGTATTTTTAGTTAATATTCAACTAAGATATATATTTTGATTATTTAATGGATTTTTAAAATAAATAATTTTATAAATAAAATATAATTATTTTTAAATTACTTTTTATTAATGATAATATAGTTTTATGAATTCTATAATAATTTTTATTATGGTTTGAAATATGTTTTTCTCTAAACTAATGAATTTTCAGTAAATGTATATTTTTATTTTAAAAGTTATAAATTCAAATATTTATAAAATTATTTAAATGAAATGAATATTATTTTTGGAATTAGGATGTCGAAATTATCCAATGGTGCATTTTTCATAATTTTCTGAGATAGTCGAATTTGTGGGTAAAAATTAAATAGCATTTAAATATATAATGTGATTTATGACATCATATTGACCCAACATTGATGTAATGAAATGATATAAACATTATGTTCTATCATTTTATGGTTTTTCATTAAAATAATGTGATTTTAGATTTTATTTATTTATTTTACAAATCATTAATGGACCCTCTATATCTTATAAAACATTTTATCTTTTTAAATAGTTTTCCATTAGATTGTGACTTATCTCCACATAAGAAACACTATTATTTTAAGAAGTTAGGCCATTTTAATCATAAAATATAGTTTTCCACTCTCCATTGGAAAAAGACATCGGAAAAAACCAGGGGTTGGTTTTTGTTTTTTAATAGATTAATTTGTGGTATCCAAATCTTAAATAATAATGAATTTCCTCTCTTTTTCTACCTAAACCCACCAATAGTCTCACTTAATTTTCACTCAATGCATTTAGAGTTCATCCAACCCCTTCCCTCCCCTTTCTATAATCCTTCCAAGGTTCCCAAAGCTCCCAAGAATCCTCTCTCAGGCCTCTCCAAAGCTTTTGGGATTGCACTTCCAAGTAAGGGATTTCTTCCATTCTCATTTTTGACCAAATTTCATTAAGTTGTAATTCCCTTTTGTTTTCAACTACAAATGTTGGAGTTTGATTTCAAATCTCCCCCATTCTACCATAATTATGTTTGTATGATGAGATATCCCTTTATATCTCATTAATGCATCCCATGTACACCCGTTACCATGTCGAAATTTTATGTGGGATTTCACTCTCCTCATTTACATCCATGTAATTCAATTATATTATGAATCTAAATTCCATTACTTAATTTGGGATATTTATCTATATGACCCGAATACTGTACATTTTATGTACATATAATGAGATATCTTATTTATCTCATAAACCATTTTCATGAATCCTTATGTCATGCTGTTATGCTACCGAAATTGCACCGCGTTTTTCCAAGCAGATATCATTTTGTAGTGAATACAATACCCATGTCTCTATCAAGGGTATTCACCTTTATTCACATATATAGATTAAATTGAAATTTATTGTATTTATTCAACATTAATTAATAGTGTAATAACATATGATGTAGATTGACTCCATGTTATATGATCCATGTAGCACACTTATGCATGAAATGAAATGTTTAAGAATGGTCGCCCTGATAGCACATCAATGCATTAGGTAAAGTATAATATCATTATATTTGATGTGAAATGATATTTTACTCATTCTAATTAAAGTTTAATGAGGTTTTACTTTGGTTTCATGTTCTATGAGGCTTTACTCATTATCCATGGGTAATGAGCTTTGGCTCAGGCGAGTTCCATGTTAAGTTTTGTTTCCGAATTTCCATGTTATGATAATCACGCTTTATAATGATTTTATGTTCATGTTTCTCTTTTTCTCCATTTATATACCAATTTTCTAACATTTATTATATTTCTCATATTATTACATGTTTATACTTTTACTAGAATTTATAGCTCACCATTTTCATATGCATGTCCTCAGGTTATCCCATTCAATGTTAAGTACGAGGGAATGCAGTGGTCATGTAAAGGATGTTTTCAATAAAGATGTTGTATTTTTTTTAAAGTTGTTATGTGATGATCCTAATCCCCAATGACACTAGACCTCTTGATCTAACATGTTGTATCAAGTGAAGTGTTTATGTAAATAACCATGTTTTAGTTTGTAATAAATGTAGGGCTATTATATCCCATCTTTGGACGATTGAATTATTCATGGATAGGATCAGATTATAAGATGAATGAACTATTTCATGGGATCTAATGTTATAGTTTTGGGATTTTTGATATTTTTTCTTCAGGTTTTATTTATTTTTTCCCATTATTCATATTAAATAAATATATATTCTAGAAATCATATATTTTTAATAATTATTTATTAACTGCATGTGATTATTATCAGCTTGGTGTTTTTTTCATCTATTTATTTGATTCAATATTTCTTCATCAACAATATATTATGATCCAGATGGTATATTATTTCTACTGTAAATCCACTATACCACATAGCATTTTGGTATCCTTGGGTGTGCAGGAAGGTTTATCTAAGGACTTATGGCCAACTTCCAATGGGAACATTATTTGAGGCTCCTATGATGGGATCTTATACATATGATACATTATAAATTATTTTAATTTATTAAATTACAAATTAATTTTTATTTTTAATATATATTTATAGGTTTTACTACCATGGATTGAATATTGATTATAATTATGAGTTTATTGTGGATGAAGGGTTATACAATCTGCTAAATGATACCACAATTTTTTTATATCATAACACCCATTAATTTTTTCCTATTTGATTACTTTTAATTTTATACTGGTTAATTTATATATTTTAGATAAATTTTATTTTTTAAAGATGTTTATTCACTATGGGGAGGTTATATTTCTCTCATCCCATTTATTTAGTTAGATATATCAAAATTCATTTCCATGTTGATATTCTGTTGATAATGAGAAAATATTTTCATAATTTTTAAAACTTATCAAAATAATGAATACACTAATTTGGGTCAAATGCCTTTAAATATGAATGCATATGAATTATTGCAAGAAAAAAATAATCTAATTGGAACTCATTTTTTATTTATTTAGGCATTTGTATAATTTATTTATACAACCATGTTAATTATTATGATTTAAAATCCCAATAGTGTGCCTAAATAGTTATATTTTTTATTTGTTTAATATTTTACTGATTGAGGTAAATACATGTTTTTTCATTTATTCGAATTCAATGAAATATTTAATTATATCATGTTAAATATTCAATGTTATTACTTTTTAAAAAATTGTAATGATTTATATAAATGAAAAAATTTAATTTAATGAGGGTAAATTCATTCACTTTTTGATGAAAATACATTGGTGAAATTAAATTTTAAAACATATATGTTATGACTATCAAAAATTACAAATATGATATTCATTTTATTCTATTGAATTTCAGTAATTGTTTTTTTGAGGATAAGAAATATCATAGTGTGGACGAGTTTTAGGTTGTGTTGTTTTTGATATATTTTTCCACATATATTGAGGGAATATATTTTACTTATCATGATAAATGGGATTTAATTATTGATATAATGAATAGCGTTTCATTTTAATTTCAAAAAAATATTCACTCAATATTCATTTAAAATAATTTTATTTTGGTACATGAAATATTAATTGATTAATTATCATCAATTATTTTATTTATTGAAATAATTTTTTATTAATAATTATTTTTGTATTTTAATATAAATATTACACTATAATTAATGAAATCAAATTTTTTTATTAAATAATTATTTACATGATTTAAATTTTATTTTAATATTTTTTATAAATTTTGTATATGTAATTATATATATCAATATTTAATGGGTATTTTCATCTTAATTGATTATAAACAAGGTTTTTTAATTTGTTATATGACTACATAATTGAATTATGAATGTGGAAAAACCACAAATGGGGTTATCATTCGATTCCAAGCCATGTATTGGATTTTCTAATATATAATCAATTAGATGATTTTATTAATTTTCATAACAATATTTAGAATACCATCCATGTAGGATCTTTGGTAGAACCATGTAACATATTTATAGTGGCATACTTGTATATATATTCATCCAATAATTTCAAATATCCACATTATATTATATATTATAATCCACTTATATTTTAAAATATCTAGATACATGTATTCAAATTAAAATCCATGCATATCAATTTTATAACATATTATAGTAGATTCTTGATCTGGAGAGATTTATATCTGCCAAATTTAATATATGAGATTAGTTAAATAGGGGATGCATTGTCAATATTATAATGGAATGGAATTGAGGGATTCAATTTATTTTTTATAATTGGATATGAAGTTTATCAACATTTCATGATGTTTCCAAGACCAAGATTTTGGTATGAAGTCAGCTGATAGATGGATAGTTGTTAGCCCGACCTCATGTTGAGGGAGTTAGAGTGGTCCTAAAGACAAAATATATAACCTACAAAGTGTTTCATATTTTTTAGTTTTTCAAGATACAAGTTCCTTGGATCACGAAAAATCCGAATATGAAAAGAGTAACTTGTGACCAATCTCAAGAGATTGATGTTGATGAAGGGTAATCATTCATAAATTGTTGATTTTTGTTCAAATCCATAAAATTTATAATTTTATAGATGATTATAATGTCAGGGTATATTTTCAACCATAATATCATGAGAATATGAATATATATATAATGAATCTATTTTGATTTTTGCATCATTAAATGAGAAATATTTTTGGAGGGAATAAAGATTTCTTAGTGAGATGATATCGATCAATATTGTTTGATATTAGATTGAATCATGGTTGAAAAATCTTGTTCAATGTGAAGGGTAAAAGTTGTAAATGTTTTTAGAATTTGTAATGAACTAGTTTGAGTATTTAGTGTTGATTCAAATATAATAGTATTTGATGGAAAATTAATTATTATAGTAACATGACTGAAATATATATGGGGCCTTACATAGTTATAGTTTCCAAGACCAATGAAAAGGTAGTATAATATCCCTCATCATTGTTGTATCATTGAAGAGGTTGATATGGGTATTCAAACTATAAATTTTTTTAAAAAAATTGAAATGTGGGGAAAAATTGGGGGACCAGATTCCAAAACATTGTCATCATGGGGTCAATATGAAAAGAATAATTTATAGTCGTTGATGAATAAAGAATGATTTCTCTGTCCTCGAACAAGATTTTCAATTAGTATCAGTTACCATACCAAGTGATTTTAAATATTGATTTATTTAAAAGATTAGTTTTATCTATCATATTGATAATTATTTCATTATTTATGATTGTGAAATAATATATTTATTTTTTATCACATTTTAATTATTTCATTTCATATATCATTCATCAATTCTATTAATGAGAAAACAGAGAAAATAATTTTTTATTTATCCTCTATTGATTCTTAACTTAGTCTAGTTAATTGTTTTAGGTTGGAAATCTATATTTAAACTTCTCAATTTATGATTATAAGTAGAGAGAATAATTGAACTATTATTTTTCTATGGTCATGGACAATCATTGAGTGCTTTTACGAGATCCTACTAAATGAAGTGTTATAAATTAAATCATATTTTTGGACGAAAACATTTCAATCTTAAATAGAGTAAAAGTTACATATTTCAATACGTATTTTGGGGTGGGAAATTGAAGTGAATTGCATTAAATGATAAGAATAAGGGATGAACCACAAGAATCATTTGGTTTCTCGTAAAATTTATTATCCATCTCTTAAAAATCTTCTTCTTATTTTACTAATATTTTCACTAAAAAAATTCTATTATTAAAAAACTATTATTGGATTTTTTTTCAGGAATAATTATTTTATTTTTTAATCACCAATATTATTGAAGGAGTTGATTAAATATTGACAATGTAACTTCCTAGGGTCCGACTCATAGGAAAAAATATCAGTGTTGATATACTCTTATATTTATGTGAAAAATGAGATTGGATTTAATAAAATGTCAAAGTAATTTTTCATTAAAACCCACTTATGATGATACTATGATAATGATGTATAATGATATCCATTAAATTACATGGATTGAGAAATAATCAATAATAATTATTTGTAAAAAATTATTCCAATAAAACAAAAGAGAATGTGATTAATCAATTATTTCTCTGATGATAGCTCAAAAATCAGTAAAAATTATTATCAATGAATAAATCCAAAATAAATTACCCATAACTTCACATGATTTGGCCCAACTCAAGGCCTAAAACATATTCCTAGTTTTAGTTAGTTGGAGACCATAACAATGGTATCATATAAAGGAAAATTAGAATGATTTCAACATAATGACACATAAGTTAATATAGAAATAATAATTAGTTCAGAATAGATAAATAGAATACCTGACATATCAAATCGAAATCTCAAATTAAAAATATATTAAGTAGATAAAAATGTCTCAATGAAAAAATAAAATACCATAAATAACATGTATTAGGATGTATCCCATGGGTCCATCTATATATGTTATTTTAGTCACAAACATATCAATGTGTCGGAGAATCAACATGATTAAAGATATTCATCCACTACAAGATTCTCTTCTATTTTCTAGTATTCCTTCTGAAAAGTCTTCGAATGAAAAAATAAAAAAATATGGTGTAAGGATGATGTTCAATGTGATACCACTATGATATACATAGAATGTCCATAAATAACCATATCTTAGTTTTACTATCAAACCGTGATAATATTAATTATAATGGAATTTATTTTATTTCAAATATAACACATACCTTTTTCATTATAAAATATTCAATTTTTAAATACGAAAATAAATATGTCATATCTTTTATCCATGAGGGTTAAAAATGAAATAAATAGTTTTCCATCATAAGATATATATATATACAAAGTGAAAATTGTCATATCAGTTAAATAACAGCATAATATATCTATATATAACCAATGGTAGAGTAACTATAGTTTACAATGAAAAATCTAAACAAACAATGCCCTAAACTAGCATAGCAGACTATTACAAACAATGAAACTTGATCTCTTATATATGACACACATTAACATCCCAAGATTCATGGGATCCTCATATAATGATATATATGTCTAAAAAGGTCCTCATATATCTAGTTTTTCCTCAGATCCCATTTTATTTATGAACTTCCAGTACATTTTCATTATATTCATAAAAATAATAAATTATTTATAGATATTATTACATGGAAAATAAATTATATTACATTTTTACACAATTTTTTATAAAAATTATTTTATACTTATTTCATACCACAATAAATCATGAATGAAACTTTTCCTTTTCAAAATTTTCAATGAGTAAATTTATAAGATCCATAATTTATATTAAATGTGTTCCCATGAAAACAATTTATTTTGAAAACATTTCCATAGCCATTAAAAAAATTCACCGGACATGTATTTATGGAAAAACAATTTCTCAATTAAAACCAATTTAATGAAATGAAAATAAGGAATTTCAAATGAATGATTATAATATTGAGACACAAACCTCATGACTGAAGAATATGTTGCTTCCTTTCAAGATATTTATTGAAAATGAATTGTTCTAGACCTTGAATGTACATTCTGACTAAAAAATCATTATTTTTCCTTTAAATTAATAGATAAATAATTTTTCTCAAAGATTTATGTGGGATTATTTTATGTAAGACAATTTTCAGGATGACCTAACGTAAACTTCATTCTTAAAATCCATTAATAAGTAGTTCCATCTGGAGACACATACAGTTGCAAAAGAAATAAAGATTGTTAAATTGGGTTTTTGAGATTTCTATGTAATATATTATGCTATTTAGTTTTTTATATGGTTAATTTGACTCCCAATATTATTTACATTTGTTATATAAAATCATAAAGGATAATGTTGGGTTTTTGGTTGACATTTATTCAAGTATGAATCTCATAGTCCAACCCAAACTAGTACTATTTTTTAAAATATGACTTTATAGTTGATGAATATATAGCTAATATGATATGTCTCATAGGATCATTAGTTGAATCATGTGGTGTATATATATATATATCTATATATCTATTTTTTTATAATAATATAATGTGGGGTGACCATCCCTATGTGGTGGTAGTGTGTAAAATACAATAGGGAACACACATGTGGCTTTTGACAAGTGAAAGAAAATGGAATACCTATGATATGATGGAATGATTTCACCAATTTTTTTTCAAATATATGGGAAGTGTGTTCATCTTTAGTTTTTTTAATGTAATTAATTTCATGGATATGGAGAACGAAGCATCTTTCTTAAGGGGACTTGGACCACATTTGATGAATACCAATAGATGGATCTGAACTCACTCTAATGGGGTGGTTATGTTAATAAATTTCATTATAATGAATGGAATATCAATATATATTTATATTAACTAATGGGATTAGTGTCATATGTTTTTTTATGATATGTTTTATTTTTATGAAATTTTTGTGAAAACAGTGAAACACCTTCTATTGTATCACCACATCATATATATATATATATATATCTGCTGGGCATATTCACTAATCAAATACTACTCATGATCAATTTTTTATGCGTCTAAGACTGAATTTGCTAGGATTATATTTAATGCTATTTTTCCTATACCTTGAGACTAAATGGGAGTTTTTTATTTTTAACATGAACATCTTTGATGTTTTCATTGAATGTGATTATATGAAAATTTATAGATCCCATGTTGTTTTATATCATAGAAATTCATATTCATATTCTTTTAATTTATTCCCTCATGTTATTCTATGTGTGTAAGATCCTTGTTCTGAGTGATTTGGACTAATTAACCCATGTGATGTGTGTATCTCATATATGTTTTTAAATATCATTCAGGTTTTTTAACATTGTTATGTTTTCTCCTACTCCAATTTTGTTTTATGAGTATGATGTATTTGTATATTTTTTTACATTAATTCCTTTAAACGGATCTAAGGTTAGTGATTATTTTTTTCTAAGAATAATAACCATTTCATTACATTCATCATGGACAGATCATATTGAATTAAAAGAATGTTGGAAAATTATGAGTATCAGGTGGATGGAGGACTCACTCATTCAAGTGTTTCATGTTGTCCATCCCAAGTGTTTGATGGGAATAAGGCATTTGGGAGCCATCCTCATTTTAATTATTACTAGAAACTCTAAAAGGTGATGTTTAACAAAATTTCACATTCATAGGAATGTGAGAATACATTAAAATCTCATTTAATCTCACTAGTATATGAAAAATTTACATTACATAGGTGTATAATAAGTTGACCTCCAATAATGATAATTTCAGTATATTACCTTCAATAATAGAAACAAGAATTATGATGAATCAAATCAACCATTATTCCATGGAATCATTTTCTCACTGAAAATAACCTAATTTATTAGAGATAATATTGATAGCATGATGACCATATGAATATAATCCTGTAAATTTTGAGATTTAATTACCCCTATATAATGATATCCTAATTTCAATTCTAAATTCAATAGGTGAAACCCATAGTTCGTGTGATTTTTAATGAAATAGTCTCAATGGATTATAAAAATATTCATGGTGTGATTCCATATGAATATAATAGAATGTTGTTTGGAATTAATTGTATCCTGGTATTATCAAGTAATTATCGGTTCATTATTCATGAATTCACCATGAATGAATCTTTTTTGATAATTTTAAATATTAATGGTCTCAAGATGTATTTTTTTGTTATTTATGTGAATGATTTATCAAGGTTATAATTGTTGGGTGGACTTTGTCTCCATTCGTATTTCATCATTTCATGAACTTTGGAAATGATTACCACTATGATACCAATTTTATTTGATAGTGATATTTATGATTTATGGGATATAAGTGGTAGTGAATGGATATTTTTGAATTCCCACTTGATAATAGCTATCTTATTTATTCTATTTATAAGGGTGTAGTGATGCAAACTATTAAGACATAGAGCCACTATCACTTTTTGAGTGTTTTTTGGTTATTTGAATCAAATTTTAATATAATATATTTTCACAAAGACGGATTTTAACATAAGATATATATAATGGGTAGAGTACCATTACAACCTTGATCAAGATATTACATTAAAACCAAGAAAAAGGAATTTGGTCATTGACCCTTTGAACATAATAATTTCGACTCAGTCATTGTAGGAATGAGCGAACGAGTGGTGAATGGTGAACTAGATTGATAAGATTTTTATTGGAAAATTAAGATCTGAATGATTGGTATTCCCTACATGTACTCAGAAAAGATCAGTTATGGATGATTGTATTTTATATGGATAGGTGGAGGATGTGGAGAGTTATTGAATTACTTTTAATATTTTAAGTGGTGAGTACATAACAATTTTTTATCTATATCCCATTTGAGTCTTGCATTTATGAGAAAGTATGGTTGTGTTGGTAGATATGAGGATACAGCTGATAGAACATAGACACTGAATATGACGTGATTGAAGCATGGAATTTCCATGAAGTGAAATTACAAGATATGTCCATATTTTTATAAGGGTATGAGGTAATCAATTTCAAAATATTAAACTCAATGTAATATCTATAATAAAATTAAGGTGATAAATTATAGGAATTACTATTTTATAAAACATCTGCACATCCCAATATATAAACATGTTGAGATATCCATCAAAATGTTGATTGTACTGCGTCATGCTTAGGGTGGTACTAATGTGATATTGAAGATTATGTATCATCACAAAAAACCTATTCACTACTAGTTATTTGTGATATAGTGATTGTGAAGGAAATTGGGAACTTTTATGTGTAGATTATTTATAAAAATATGGATGGGTTAATGAATATAATTTATATCATATATACTCTCTTAACATCACAATTTTGGAGTGGATAGCATGTAAATATGGATTACATATTGAATATTATCTTGTATTATCATCCAGAGAATGATTTCATGTCTGATTTAGCCATAAAAATTATATAATAAATGATTTTGAAATGAAATTATGACTACAATGAATAGTGGATGTATCATAATCTCATAGTATAGATTTACTACAACAATAATTATTAGGTTTTGATCTGGATAGATCCCTTTGAGTTTTTATATAAGGTTTCTTACAATTATCTGTTATGCTAAGGAAAATTCATGTAATAGTACATTGATGTACCATGTATTATCCATTAGATTATGGTTACTATTCAATTTATTATATGGAATTATATGATTTTATGAAATCATTAGAATTCATATTTTTATTAGCAGCATTTTCCACCACAGTTTGAGGTGGGGGAAATTTTTTTCTCAATGATTCTACATAGTTGGGACATAAATTTTAGGGAAGGGTATGTTATCCCATTATAAAAAAAATGCATTTTAGAATTACGGCCAATTATATAATATAGATTATCATTTTGACGAAGAAGATCCTATTACATTTATCCATAATGTGTCCCATTATTCCCAAAAACAAAATTATCAGCTATATTAATCCCTCATAATCATGATAGAGGATGTTGGGATTTAAGGTGAAACATTAATATTTTTAATGGATGATACATATAGTGGATATATATGATATGGTGCTTAGTGGAACGACGATCGAGTTTTTTTATAATATGTTTCTGTTATTGTAACCCAGGATTCATGTTATATTGATTCATTTATGATGTAGAATCAACCTTATTACTTTTCATGTTCTTTTTATAGAGTATTTATTGGGATAGAAATATACCATTTTTTGTGAATTTTGAATTTCAATTAATAATTGTTATGTCTAATTTTATTCCTCATCTATCGCATTTGAGGATGATGTTGTTTTCATGATTTGGAGGGTGATATTTTATAATTTTATGGAAATGATTCTGGGCGAAAGGTTTAGTAATATATATTTTCAAAATATGAAAAACCATGTGTAATGATTATGTTGGTTTTAGGAAATATTTTATGTTTTGAGCATATATTTAAAACAATATCGGTCTCCATGAGAAAGATTGATGATGTTGAAAATTTGTTGTAGTGGTAGTCTGACATATTGAGCATGGAATTACTAATTGTGTGTGACTTATCTAAGAAAACATGAGACATGTTTGTTCATGGAAATTGATAAACACATTTTTTTCCTAATGTTTGGTAAATAAGGTGGAAAATCCACATTCCAAGATTTTTCAATTTAAAATTCTAAATTTATATGATTCCACTTGTTATTCTCACATTTAAACATCTCTTAATATATCAATCTCTCAAAAAAAACACCTCCAAAACACTCCAAATGAATCCCTATTTGATTCTTTCAGGATCCATGTATATTTTCGTTGCATATCATTAATTTAGGATTATGTTCTCTCTCACATTATCATATTATATCATGATCTCATATTTTCATCTCTTCTATTGTCTTGATGGAACCAAGTTGGGATATTTTTCCTTGATCTAGATGGATTGATGTGGTTTTGTTAATTTTCTATGTTTACTTTGTTTTTCTATATGTAATCTCTTCATTTCCACCAAGTATTATATAGAAATATGGCATTAAATGTTATTAATATATGTGTCTCTATAAAAAAATGATTCCCCTTAGGATACAATGTGTTCATTTTATTCATATTGTTTTAATTTAGGAAATTCATTAATTGATATATATTTAATCAAAAAATATTTTGAAAATGGATATGGAATTGTTTTATAAAAATTGGTTACCACTAAAACACATTATGATGAACAAGAATATTTTGATAAAATTAGTTAATGGGAAATTTAATTTAAAAATATATTTTCAGACATTGTAATTGAATTTCTAAGAATATTATACAATTATTAAATATTAATTAGATTTTCTAAATCCAATGATGATAAAATGGTATATTGGTAAATCCTTGGGGAATAAGGAAATAATAATAAAATACATTAGGAAGTGGAGTTAGCTATCATTTGAGGAGGAACTCATGATTTCAGGGTGGCTACATTATAACCATTCTAATAGACCAAGGATCCTTGGTATTGGTCTAAATTGTGTCATTTAGTGTTTAATGGTTATATTATAAATAATATAATATTTTAATAAGGTGAATATTTAATTTTGAATTATAATATTTTAATATTATAAAATACATTCTAGTTCATTTATGAGGACATCCATTATATAGATTCATAATTGTAATCAAACTGGGATTCAGTGCCTAGATCTAACTTTTTCCATTTGGAATTTTTGAGAATGGTTTTTAGGATATAGTTAATGGGAAAATAACAAATAAGAAGATGATTTTACTTTCTTTTTTTTTTGGTTGGTTGGGATTGTAGAAACATACAGTCAAATAGAGGTAGACCTATGGGTGGATTTCTGGTTCCCTGTTGTTTGAACATCTGCAAAATTTGTAATTGGACCATATTACCCAATTATTGGGTGTTTTCTTTACAGATTGGTTTTTTACAATATGATATATGCACAATATCATATATTTTAAAGTATTAATTTTATCCAAGAATATTTAATCTTCATAATTATTTCACTCCTGTGTTTCCATGAGTGATACTCTGGTGCTTGTCGCCAGGTGATGGGATCTATTGGGTTATGATCTCTAATCCCGGGTTACCATATATTTAATCTTACAACCCAAAAGTGAAAAAATATCATTTATTTTGAGTATTTTTATTCATTTAATTTTCTTCTATTAATTTGAGATACAGGGGACCTGGAGCTATATTATATTCTATATGGAGGTGTTTCATATTGTTGATCCATCAATCATTCTTAGGGTTTATGGCTTATTCATTTTCATTATTGTGTCCCCAGTGGTTACATGAATCCAGTGCGATAATATTGGATTGTTTTGGTTATATATGGGAATACATGAATAAAACATGGATGATATGTGAATAGATAATTGTTATATTTTTTCACATGCCTATAAATGAAATTTATCATTCATATATCATATTAATATCAAATATAAATAAAAAAAATGCTTCTATTAGGTCATAGTTATTTTCAAATCTTTATTTTTTTTATTTAAAACATATTAATCTTATAATAAGTGTGATTAGAGGTTTACATCATCTATAGTTTGTTTAATTGTATTGAATCTTGGGCCATGATAGTGTTAATGTGAAGCCTTAGGAATGGAGTTGGAATATTTCATCATGTAATAAAATTGGTGAAGTCTAAATGAAATAAAATATTACTCATGTATAGAATGATTTTTTTTCATTGTGGCATTGATTTAATATGATAAATTTATTTTCTCAAAAAATCATGACACTGCACCCTCATGGAGAATTTAATGACATATTATTAACATTGATTTCTAATATATACTTTTACCTATATAAATTGTAATTGATGATAAGTATTTAGGATTAATATATTTTTGAACACTTATATTGATTCTTTTTAATCTCTTGAGTTATGTGGTGTGGTCATAGATTCATTTAGTGTATAATTACTAAATAAATAAAATAATAGAATCCTGGGAGGATGGATGTTTGGTGAAAATTCTAACCAGAATTATATTGTTTGGGTTTGAATATGTAATGTGTTTTAATAAATATTGTGAGAAATTTTATTATTTCTTGTGTAATTATATTCACCTCAATCAAGAAATACATGTTGGATTGCAGTGATGTAATGAATAATTTTATTTGGGTAAGACCATAATTTTTTTGATTGAATCTCTCTATGTTGAATTGAGTATTTGGAGGTGGTGAGTTGTAAATTATTTTTTTGTGTTATGGGTTTTTGGATTGTGAACATATATATATTTGGATTGTTCACTCTTCGGTTATAATAATATTTATTCATTTGGTACATACGTATTAATACCCCTTAGTCTACAACTATACTACACACGTTATGACATGAGGATCTACAATATAAAAAGGTCTAGTAGAAAAAAATACACCTACAATTTTATTTTATACCTATCTATCATTTTATTGACGTTATAGAAAGAGTTATTTATCCGAGAAATTTCCAAACCATATATCAATATTGAGGGGTAGATAAAATATGATTTGGGTAATAATTAATAAATTTTTGGAATAAGTTAATTCCATCCCATTTTAATGAGATCGTTATGTTTGAACTAATTTATCATATATATGATCTAGGGGTTTCTATAAATTATGGATTTTTAATTGTTTCTAATAATTACCGTGAAATTTTAGATAAATGGTTTTTCTTAAAATATAATATAACATTTTATGATATTCTTCAGGGGTACATGTTTGTTTGGAGTGTATTTTTGGGATTGTTATCTTACCCCACATTCAAGGAAATTGACACACTTTGTTGTGTTTTATTTGTGACATTGTAGATATCATGATGTTAAAAAGAATTGGGTTATTGGTCTCAAGGGGGAGAAATTCTTATCTAGGGGTTATAAAGATAATGTTGTTATCTTTGAAAGGGGGTGGAATGGGATATAATAAATTAGATATTTTTTCTGTACAAAAATGTGAATAATTTGGAGTTTTTTGTTTTTGATTGGGTTTTACTAAGAGTTACAACTCAATTTCAATATAGAATCTTCTAAATTATTGGTATATATCACCTCACTAGGTTTTCTCATTTGGTGTAGGGGATTGGATTTTAATGCTGAATTTCAAATAGACATGTCTTCTTTTTTTACTTCAAACAATGATTTAATCCATTTTACCCGACATAATATGTAGCAATCTGATATATCCCACATGATCAAGTTGGAGGATTTTCTATTTGAAACCATCAAATCAATATTTGAAAGGCGACATGAAATAGTGGAAAAAACATGATATGGTGTTCTTCATAGAGATAATTCAACTCGTTTGAGTGAGTTCAGAGTGTATAAAAGATCATGGGACATTGCATCACATGGCCCTGATGTTTTAATGTTATTATCCATTTCTTGTTTTATATCATAATTCATTTCTAGGAAATAAATTTTCTATGGTAATGATAATTTTGATGCCATTAGGGCCTTATATATGAATAATTATGACTATTGTTCATATTTGTTTATAGTTGGGGAGGTTCAATGGAGTCAGATGAAAAATGTTTTGAGAATCAGATAAACCAATATTGATACATAATTTATATTCACAGTTACTACAAAACATTTGGTGAATGTGAGATATATTTATGGTGTTTCTAGATGGGGTTTCAAATATTTCATCATTATTAATTTAAATGTGAAATTATTAGGGAAATCTAATAGGATGTATTTTATTTGATTGAGTAGTTATCTTACATATATTCTATGGTTTTTCAAATCATGTGGACTTCACAATGGATACTTTTTTCTCAGATATCAAAATATATTATCCAATTATAGGATTTCACTATGTTTTTAAAACTCTGTGGCCTACCAATATATCCACACCTGAGATAAAAATATTTAATTTACCCTATTTTAATTGAACATTTTATGACTTAAACTTCAATTAATTCCTACCAATCACAATCCATCATCACCATGATTTTGTTTATGGTTCCACTGTTGGACCCTTATTGATTCTCCATCAATCATAATGGATCCCCTATAAGAAATTGTTTTTTGTTTTTTTCATATCCTCATTCTAGACCCACATCCAATATACATCATCTCTAAATAGCGAAACCATATGTAACCCCCTGAACCCAATTACGCATAGTGGGTTCATTATTACATAACATTGGCATGATCTTATGATAACATGTCCTGAAAGGCTGGTTAGTTTAGTGTCCCTTGAAGTACTATATACATACATAATATTAACATTACATTATGAAATAGAAAAAAAAAATTGACTCCTTCGAACACACTCATATCCCTTAGCCTATCCCTGTAGCTCAATCATAATATACTTCATTGCATCCATGAATTAATAAAACATAAGATTGGGGTGAGATCAAATGTTTTGTATAGTTTACAATATTGGAGAAACAATCATAAATAACCATATATATTTATTGAAATGTATAAGACTAAAACAAAAGAAATTTAAACATAATAATCAGAATGATATGAAATATATAAATCTAATAATTCCATTTACATATTCACATGGATATTCAACTTGTTGAATAATAACATGTAATATCAATAGCATATTTCATAATGAAAGAATGCATAATGTCAGACATCATATCATCATAATCAAGGCCTAGTGCCAAGACTATAAATAACAATATTGTCAAATCCATATTTAAAGACAATAGTTTGTCTAATGAGATCTACCGACTAATCGTGGGGCTAATTCTAGCCCTGCCCGTCATATACTATGTCCAATGCATTCCTCTTATGAAAATGGAGAAACATAACATAAACATTGAAATTAAACTAGGATAAAAAATGTTAATACATTAACTAGAAAACACGAATGATGAAATAATATCATATACATAGTCCAAAATATCACAAAACCAACAATACAATATGGAAGATTGTATCATTAAAAATAAACTTCAAAAAAGCATAAAATCCAACAAAGGATGTTGACAAAGATGAAATTAATCCAAAAACTAATTGAGTTTAATATCTATTTCTACACTAAAATAATTTAGATAAAAGGATGTTTTTAATTTTTAAAATATTTTTATAAGATTTAATGAAAAATTATAAGTATTATACAGGCGGAAAACATCTTCACCCACCATATAAGTTAAAAACACCTTTTTCATTAATTTTTTGAAAGGGTAATAATGAACCTTGTTTGGAAATTGACGGAAAGATTCCTCTCAATTTTTTTTTCAAAAATTCATACAAGGGTACAAATTATTATAACACATTGTATAAGAAATAGTAAAATTGTTTTCAAATATATTTTTATGAAACACATATGTGGATGATAATGATGTCCCAGTAGATACATACATATAAACAACCTTATATTAAAAATAGATTTGTAAAATAAACACATACCTTGAACTTTTTCGTAGCTGAGGGTACGTTGACATACATTATAATTGTTAAATAATTGTTGTAATGTTTTTCAAGAACCACATACATAAAAAAGATATCATATATGATCCTCTAATATTTCATTGTTATAAATATTTTAGTAGTATCATTGCTTCATGTGTTAACATATTCATTTTTCATTATATATTTTGTTACATAAGTAATGTTTTTATGGATAGGATGTAATTTATTCATATCTATAATGATATTATGTTTTTAAAAATTTTATTTATTCCTAAAACATGAGATATTATTTAATGGTTATGATGTGTAATTAAATACCATCGTGTCATGGGGATGTTAAGCCATACACACACTTTAGTGATAATATCATTCTATTGATGTGGAAATAATTTATAATTGGATAG
This sequence comes from Viscum album, assembly GCA_963277665.1. Taxonomy (NCBI): domain Eukaryota; kingdom Viridiplantae; phylum Streptophyta; class Magnoliopsida; order Santalales; family Viscaceae; genus Viscum; species Viscum album. Next base: position 1,612,808,748 of record OY728137.1, on the reverse strand, counting down.
AATATTATATATAATGAACAATTAAGAGTTTATATTTATTATTTAAATCAATTATATTGATTATTATAAACATAAAAATAATTTATTATTGAATAAAAAACTACAGCACAAAGTGAAAACAATATGTCATACGTACGCAAATAAGATGAGTTTTTTATTCGTTGGATTGATAGGAAAATGAATGTCGTTTTACCATATTTGAAATAAAATAACTGCATGTAGATGTCTCTAGTATTATTATTTTTTAATGGAAACATCAAATAATAATCATGTGTAAGAAGAAAAGAACATTGAAAATGGTGGTGTAATTATTACATCGTCTTCGAGTGATTCCTTTTGGTTTGAACACAATTTCTCCATAGGATGGCATTATGATTGATTTAAGAAATCTATGATGATTTTTGGGTAGTAGGGATGTTATTTGAGAAGGTTTTGGCCAAGAAAAATTGTTTTTAAGGTGTGAAACATTGAAAAGGGGAGGTACCTTTTAGAAGAGAGGCGAGGGGTACTTTTGGAAAAGATTGAAATATTAATTTATTATAAGATAATTATTTTTTTATAATAGTTGCATATAGATTAATTTTGAGTATACTATAGGGATGGGTCGAAATACACTGAACCATTATGTTTTAGGTATGTTTATGTCACCATATTTACCTTACCATTTTGATTTAACTCTTAGATAAATATTTTCAACTTTAACACGACTTCTTGTATTTTTATATTACATGGATAATAAACATACAATAAATTTCCTAGAGAAAATAATGTGGTTCATTAATGATATTTGGAGCCTTATATATGTCTTTTGTAATAACATTATATTTGTATGACTATTATATAATTTAATAATTTTAAAAAAAAACGAATTTATGTTAATTTCTACACTATTTAGAATTTGGTTTTTATTAAAGTCATAAAAATCATATTTATTCAGAAAAAATACATTGAATCAACCATAAAATGTCATAATAATGTAAAAATATTATGAAATGCATAAAAATCACAATTTAAATTTATTTTGTTATTTATAATATCTAGTATTATTATCATTCATTAATGAGGTAATTACAACATCATCACTGTGTCATAACTAAATTTAATTATTTAATGTCAAAAAATTATAAATAAAATAAAATGATGAAGGAAATATTTGTATCTATCTAATTAAAATTTATGGTCGAGTTTATCTTATGTACAATCTTATATTAAAAATGGTTTAGTTAATGATGTTTGAATTAACCACTTTTAACTACTCTTTAATTTTTTTGATAAATGTCCTATTCCAATACAAGTGGATAAAAGAGGAACATACTTTTCTCTTACGGTTAATTTTGTTTGAAATAAACTTATCTCATTGATTTAGGACATGTTTTATGGTAATTATAATATCATTTTTATATTTAATTACCCTATTTACATTGAAATGTGGTTAATAGAATTCAAAAGATACTATTCACCAAAAATCATTTTCATCCTATTGAACCACATTATACTAACAGATGAAAACCACGTATCTTGGATTTTTGAAATTCAATTAACAGAAGTGGTTAAATTTCATTTTATACAAATTTGAAAATGTTCCTAGAATGTTGGTAAAAGACGGTAATATGTTCAATAAAATATTATATATCTAATATTATTATCAAATATATTAAATAAATTAAATTATATCAATATTAGTATTATGTATATATTTTGATTTTATATTAAATTTAAATAAAAAATAATTATTGAAATAAAATGTTTGATTAAAAAATTAACGCAGTGTTATTCACTATTCGTAAAAAATTTACTGTTTTCCAAAAAATACCAAAAATTAATTTTATGATATTTTAGATACTCCAAATCTAAAAATGAAGTCCATTTTGAAAAATTAGTTTTATAAAATTTCCAAAATTTGGTGTTACTATTTTCAACTACTTTTTAAACGGATAGTTTGATTGATCGTGGGGTTCCAAAACTTGATGTTTTGTAAATCCCAAGCTATTGTATTATTCAAATAGAAGTGCACTTTGGTACCATGGGGTTTTACATTCATCCCTCTTTCAAATAATTTCATCATCAAATTTTCTATAATATTATTGCATAAAAATATTTATTTGGTTCTACATCATTTGTTCCTCAGGTTCCCTTGTTGCCTCTTCCATTTTATCATTTCTCCAATGAACTATTACCAGGCAAGTCGTCCAGTTTCTAAACAGTTCTTCTTTGTTATCAAGAATCTGAATAGTCTCTTCACAATAAGACAGATTGGGTTCCAGTTCAACTTTATCATAGGTGAGTAAATGCATAGGGTCAGGCATGGATTTTCTTAACAGTGATACATGGAACTAATTCGGAACATTATCGATACCTGGAGACATTTTAAAACGAGTAATTGCAACTCCAATTCATTATAGAATTTTAAAAGATTTTATGTACCTAGGATATAATTTAACCTTCTTAATAAAACGTATATCTCCCTTCCATGGAGATACCATTATGAAAATTTTATCTCCTTCTTGAACATCCAAATCCTTCCTTCTATTATATGCTTATATCATTTGCATAGTTTTAGATGCATGGATGTGGGATTAGTTAATATTCATGTTTTCCGTTATTTCCTCAACATGATTTGGTCCAATGCGTTTTCATTCACAAACATCATCCCAACTAGTAAGTGTGTGACATCTCTTTTCAAATAATTCTTCATATAGTGACATCGTAATACATGAATGGGGGTTATTGTTATATTAAAATTAAACCATATATATATACTAATCCCACATACCAAGAATGTCATGTGAGTAAGGTCTCTACATGTATTATAAGGTTTGAATTATCAATTTTGATTTTCTATCTGTTTTAGGGTGGTAGGTAGTTCTCAAATGATGTTATGTATCTACGGATTTTTATAGATTTTTCTATAATTTTGATGTGAAACAGGGATCACATTCCAGAAAAATCGATAGTGGTGCACCATGAAATACTAAAACTTCATTAATATATAGTATTTGTAAATGTTCTAGTGTTATATAATTTATTATTACATGAAAATGTGTTAACTTGGTTTGATGATCCACAATCAACCATATTGCATCATTCCTCCTAGGAGACTTTGGTAGCCCCATTACAAGGTCCATTGTAATATCTTCACATTTCCACAACGGTATGGGAAGAGGTTTCATGATTCCTCTAGGATGTTTATTCAAGGCATCACCTATTGAAAAACTAAATATCATGACACATAATCAGAAATCTACAACTTCATGTTTTCCATCCAAAAATGTTTCTTCAATGCTCTATAACTATTAGTGCAACCATGGTGGATAATGAAATATGAGCTATGAGAATCATCCAAAAATTTCATTTTTAGATTAGGTAATGGGGCAGACAAAACATATTCCCATATTTCAGAATTCAATTTTCATATATGATGTCCATATATCCCCAATCATTCACTTCATTAATTATCTTTTGAAACTCTTTATCATTAATTTTTGTACTTTCTATTATTTATACTAAGGATGGTTTGGAAACCATTTGAAAAATTATTGATGTTTTACGTTCCATCATTATTCCCATATATATCTTTACTACATCCATGAACTTGGGGACCCTTTACACTAACATATTATTCATAACACCACTATCCATTCTTCTCAAAGCATCTGCCACCAAATTTTCCTTCCCTTGGTGGTAGTTTATTGTGAAATCATAATCTTTGAGTAGTTCAAGCCATCACCATTTCCTCTTGTGGAGTTTTTTCTGTGAGAATATATACTTCAAATGATTGGGTTCATTATATGTATCACATTATCACCATATAGATTTTGAATCCATATCTAAATAGAAAATATTATAGCTACTAAATCAATATCATGAATAGAATAGTTTTATTCTTCAATTATTATATTTCTTGACGCATATGAAATAACTTTGTGATTCTTAAAAATAACACAAACATTGCTTTTAATAGATGATTCAGTATAAATAACAAACCCATCATTACCTGATAGTAGATTCAAGATAGGAGCATTGACTAATATTATCTCAATTCATTAAAACAATTTTCACACTATTTTGTCGAAACAAATTTAACCCATTTATATGTAAGCTTGGTTAATGGGTTATCCAATCAAGAAAAAATTCTGAACAAAACACAGATAGTAACCTACTAAACTAGTAAAACTAGGTACCTCATTTATAATAATCATTTTTGTCATTCGTGGATTGCCACTATCTTCGAATGATCAATAGAGATTCTATCCTTAGAGAATATATGGCCTTGAAAAAAAAATTCATTCTGCCAGAATTCACACTTACTAAACATCCAATATAATTAATTTCTTCTATGATAATTTAGAATAGTGTGCTAGTGATTTTCATGATCTTCATTTATTTGGGTGTATAGCATGATATCATCTACTAATACCACTACAATTCTGTTGAGATATTCCTTGAAAACTCTAGTCATTAGATCCATTAAAATAGAGGGTACATTAGTAAGTCCAAAAGGAATTACAGTAAAATCACAATGACCATACCTGGTTTGAAATACTGTCTTTCGAATGTCATCATGCTTTATGCTCAACTCATGGTTTCCATATAAATGGTCAATATTTAAAAAATAATGGCCTCCATGATGTTGATAAAATAAATCATCATTGTGAGGTCAGTGATACATGTTAATAATTATTATTGCATTGATCTCCCTGTAGTGAATGCCCAACATCATAGATAGATCATTCATCTTGACAAAAAATAAAAGGGACTCCCCATAGAGAAACACTAGGGAGAATAATTCCTTATTACATAATTTCTCTAGATGCTTCTTTCATTCTAGTAATTCCACAGTGGGAATTATATTTATGGTCGTCAATATTGGCCATGAACTAGGAATTAATTCAACGGAAAACTCAATTTGTCATTCTTCATGATGTCTAGGTAGTTCCTATGGAAACAAATCAACATATTATTTCACAACAAGGATATCATCTATTTTAACATTAACTTACAAACCCATGTTATTCCACTCCCCCTCTCCCTAATAATACAATTTAGTAGAGATACTAGAAGTGGATCTTGATGAAAATCATACGGTTATGTTTCTACTATAAGAAAAAGAAATTCCTTACCATCATAAAAAATTATATCCTCATTCTTCTTGAGATAAATTTTCACATCATGCTCCAAAAACCAATACTTATCGAGGATTATATAAATTCCATCATGTGAATGAAAATAAGATCAGCTGATAATTATTGTTTATATTCAATAATTGTAACTGATTGACAAAACATTATAGCAATGATAAATCCCTTACGATTTTTGACTGAAAACGACCTCAATAATTCAAATTTTAAATATCTAATCTTATTTTCCCACTGGTATAATATGGATGAATTTGATGATCCAGAATCGAATATATCTTTGTCTAATGTTGAGGAAATGATTGATGTACATGAAAACATTTTATAAAGAAATTAATCCTCTATAATAGTGATGGGGTATGCTTGGCCTTTCTCCCTGGGAATTTATTGAGGTTTGTTTCTTTGATTTATAGGACCTTAATTTTCATAATTCAAAATTTCATTACAGTTTTAATATTCAACATTCCTAGCCTCATTATTTCCATTGTAATCATAATCTTGGTGGAAATTTTTCCCACACTTTTAATAAACTCCCATCCCCTTTAGGCATGTATCTAGATATTTCTTCCCACAATTAATATAGGATAGAAATTATACTTTTCCATTCTTTACCTTATTTCATTTTTCATATTGTTCAGTATATATCTTCATATCATGATTCTATTTAACGTTATAAGACTTTTAGAATTCATTTCCTCTTTTAATAGATCATTATACTATATCATCATATGATAAGAAGGACTGTGAGACTAATTCTCGACAGAGAAATGGTTTTAACTCATAAAATAATCAATTTATCTATCTTTTTTTGGTTACGTATTTTACCTGCATCATGCCTTGGTAACATTGTAAATATAGCATCAAATTTTGCGACATTCTTATCCTCCTTTTCCCTCATACTCAAAAATTGACTCTCCACATCTACCAAAATTTTACACGGATAGTATTTAACTACGAATATATCATTAAACTCCATTAATTCTATGTTTTTTTTTCTTCAACCTCCTTTGTGTTTTCCAAATATTCCCACTATTGATCTTCATCTCCTGTGAGGCTATTAACTTCCAGGAAATCTTTTTCGTTTTTACTACTCCCCCAATAATTATAAATTTTCCTGAAGAACATATCCATTGCAAAACTAAAAATGGATATATAAACCCATTGAATTTTGGTGGTTGTTTCCACATGAAGCAGTCTGACATCAATCCTCCACTTTGTGATTTAGGATTTCCTATACAGGAGTGGTTATTATTCATAACCTGAGTGAGTTTTCCTAGTATGGTTATAAGTTTTTTAGCACCAGTTGTATCACCTCCTCCACTATAATTATCTTGAGTAGGAGGGAAATCCCATTGTAGATTACGTTCATTTATACAATTTCCATTCTTTCCACTGTGATACATTTTTAAACAATGGCATACACATGATTAGATTATGAATCGAAATACATAATTTATAAATTTTAAAATACATTAAATAAATTGAACAATTTATTCATATAATCCATAATCATAAAAATGTTTATTTGGGGATGTATTTACTCATAAATAATTCATAATGGTTTATAAATAAACATTGAACTATCCTAATAATATACCCAAGAACTGTCAAACTAGGTGTGTAGTAAGGCCTGTTTTCGGGTACATGGATACCCTAGGTCAAGCATAAAAATCCTTGTCGATGTTTTCACTCATAGGTACATATATTCCAGAACCATGTCCACATGTAGTATCTAGAAAAGAATGTTTTTTTTTGGAAAACACACAAAATATCTACATTACCAAAAAAATTGGTATGTTTTTTATAATAATCCTCAAAGCCTATATTTGGGTAATATAATCTAATTAGAATTTTTCTAAATCCAGTTTCTATTGTTTGTACTAAACAAAAACTGATATCAACTATAATTCCGCGACCGTAATTACCCTGTGTTAGTGCATTTTTACATAACATTGGCATGATGACGAGAGATCATGACTTGAAAGGAAGAATAATTTAGTAGAATTTGAAGTAATTGATACATAAAAAAGATTAACATTACATTATGAAATTAAAAACCAAAATTATGTCTCATATGGAAACATTCATATCCCTTATCATATCCCTCCATGTCAATCATTATATACTTCGTTACATCCTTGGAAAAATAAAACATTTGATAGGTGTGATCTCAGAAGCTAAGTAAGGATAACAACATAGTGGAAACAATCTTATATAAGAATAAACATTTAAGGAAATGTATAAGAATAAAATAAAAGCCCTTTAAATATAAATATTATCATAATATGTAATTGATAAATCCCATAATTCAATTTACTTTTTCACATTGAAATTCTCCTAGTTGTATAATCACATGTAATATCAATAGAAAATTTCAGAATGATGGAATGCCTAAATAAATAACATCATAACAACATAGTCAAGGCCTCTTGCCCAGAATACTAAAAAATATTGTTAAGGACTTCTTCCAAGATATTAGTTTTTCTCATCTGACCTACCGATGCATCGAGGGGGCTATAGCGGGCCCTTCCCATCACATACAATGTACAATTCATTCATTATATGAAAAGGGTGAAACATGACATAAATATTGGTATTAAACAAGATTATTAAATGTTAATACATAAACCATAAATCCTGAATTGTGTAAAAATATAACCTCAAATAGTAAAATATATCGCAAATCCTTCAATACAAAATTGATGATTGTATCATAATAAATCAACTTCAAACAAGCATAAAATCATACAAAGGATGTTGACATAGATGAAATCAATCCAAAAACTATTTGAGTTAAATATCTCTTTCTAATTTATAATAATTTAAATGTAATGAAATTATTTATATTTAAAATATACTTATAATTTAGTAAGGAAGTTATCAGAGGTTTATAATGGCAATTAATAGTTACACCTACCGTATAAGTTAAAAAAACATTATTTCCCTAATTTGTCGAAAATGACATAAAGTACCCTGTTTTGAAAATGAGGGAAATATTTCTCTAATTTTGATTACATATAGTCAATAAATGGTTTAAATTACATTAAACCATAGTCTAGGAAATTGTTAAATTTTTTTGAAATACATTTTAAGAACCATGGATGTGGATGTGGATGTAAAAGTAGTACCAGTAGATACTTATATATAAACAACCTCAGATAATAAGGAGATTGTAAAATAAACCAATACTTAGTATGATTTATTATCATAGGGTACATTATCCTATTGTATAATTACTAAATAATTATTATTTAAATATAGATTAACCACATACATAAATTGGTTATCATATATATATCCTCAAATATTTTATTGTTAAAAATATTTTTTTAGTATCATTGCTTCAGGTGTTAGCTGATTCATTTTCCATCATAAGCCATGATTCCCATGGATATGATGTATTTTATTCATATGAAGAATGATATCCTGTTCTTTAACATTATATTTGTCACGAACCTGCCTGAGTCAACCGTCAAACAGTCACCTAGGCCAGCTTGAAAAAAGTCCCGAGAGGTTTTCCCAATCCTCTCACGATGATGACATGCACCAATAGAATCAATAGAGTACACAATGGAATTATTTCACCCGTATATAAATAATTATAGAAACGGTGGAAATAAATTGAAAGACCAAAAAATATTTATATAAAAATTTAACTGAACAGAATTTGTAATTGAAAATGAAGGTACAACTAAACCAAAAACTCAACTAAGAAAACCCAATATCCCACTATCTTTATGTAACTCCGCTGGTCACTCTCCAAAAAAATGATCACAGGTATCCCAAGGCGATCGAACTCAAGTTAAAACATGGACAATGGTTAAAAACAGAAGAAGTCTATAGCTATGAGTATTAAAACTTTGTAGGATAGCATGGTATTCTATTCCCAATGCACATCCTTTAAAATAATCAGAAAAATCAATTTTAAATTTTAAATACAACTATAATGGTATGTTTTCCAATTGAGGTCCCATGCTATAAAATATTTACAAACAAAAACCTTCATGTTTTATTAAAAATAATTCTAGTAAAAAATTTTAAATGTGTTCTAAATAAAAATTGAAATAGTTTTCTAGAGGGCAGCTTTATTGAATTTACACATTTAAATAAATCAGCCAAACTGCTTAATTTACGAACCAAACACACCATATTCTGATGATTAGTTCAAAATAGCCAATGACCACAAGTCCCAGGAACACCCCTATGCAGTAGTTAGTTGTGAGCCTTAGGTACCTTATATCTCAGTGAATGTAACCATAATAAATATATGTTATCGTACACACAAGCCATTAGTAGGGTGCATACCCATAACCTAGTGGTTCAAAATAATCATCATCATCATAGTTTTGTTATTTTTTTTAAAGGTTGGGGATGAAGAGTCATTTTTAATTTTAAAGCAAAACAAAGACCTCTTTAACGGGGTAAAGGGAGTCCCATTACATAGACCGTAGGCCCTATGCGCATTTAGCCCATTACATAGCCCGTAGGCCCAAATTTTAGGACCAAGACCCATTCTGTGAATATTACTGCTACAGTACCTGCACTGCTACAGTACCACATAGAACTGCCGCCGCTACAGTTCCCCTACCACCGCTACAGTTCCCATTCCGCCGCTAAAGTGCCTCCATAGCAACAGTATCTCAACTGCTACAGTAGCGCTACAGTTAGGAATGGCTAACCAGGCCATTAAACATTTTCTCAAAACTAACATTTGAAAAAGTTTTCAATTTCAATTTTATTAAGGAGGTGTATACACACCATTTACAGAATCTACCCACATTCATAAATCCCTTAAAAAAATTATGTTACATATTCAAAACACAACTATTATCATAGGAATATGGAACGGGCCATTTTCCGGAAACTCGGGAAAAAACAAGTTTTAAACCAAAATGCAGTTGTTTGTAAAAACAAATACAAATTGGAAATCGATAAAAGGATCCAATAATAATTTTTTTTACATTCTTCTAATGTATTTATAAAACCATACAAATCATTTTAAATTTCCCTAGACACGTAAAATCCAACCTGACAATTTACCGAACACATGGCATGCACTTTTTAACAAAACAATGTATGTTAAACACTTAAAAAGGAATAAAATTCCATTTTCATGGCATACAGTTATTAAGTATACTAAAATATATTATAAATACCATAAACCATGTGAGAATGATCATTGAATAAATTATTAATCAAGAGGAGTACACATTTATACCAAAACAAATATATTTTCAACAAAATAAGTCATAAATTATAATTTTCACAAAAAACCATTAAAACTAAGGTTACAAAGCAGAACGTATCATATAAATAAGGTTATAAAAGTACTATTGTTTAGAAAATTAAATGATAAAATCTTGTACAGGGGATATCCTACCTCAAATCCTTGGCGTAATGGAAATGCACACCCAAAATCACAATCTATGGGTTTTAAAACCCTAAAACTAGGACAACCAGACCGAAACAAAAATAAATCCTAAAATATATTATGGGATTAAAGATCCCAAGGATGATCATGACTAGGATAGATAATAAAACTATGAAACAATGAATTGTGTTAGAAGAGGGAGGATAGAGGAGAGGAATCTCACAATTTCAACTAGAAAACATTTCGTATTCTATTATATATACACTATAGGCAAGAAGGGAATGGTTTTAAAATTTATGGAGAGGCTCCTAAGGTCTATAATAAGTTGTTAAATATTATTTATTGTAAAAATATTATGAATTGTATGATTTATGTGTGAAAAATTTTATCATTTTATTTCTGGAAGATTTGAGGAAACATGAGAACTTTCGCCCTAATATTCACATTAAATGAGATCCAAAAAGGTAAAACAGATAATGGGAGTGAGATTAGTTATTTTTTATTTGAGTGTTATATGGAAGTAATGAAAATTAAAAATAGTGAAATATATATAAAAGAAACAATTTAATTTTTTAAAAACGTGATGTGGGACCATGGTTTGGCTTAATACAAAAATAAGTAACCAAAATTCACCATGATTATGAATTATTAAGGGTTCCATAATGATATGGAGGATTGAATGTGTCATGGTAGGAAATTTATGGTGTGTAATGTGTGAACATATTTGAAAAACAAATTATTTATAAAATAACCAAATTTGGTTTTTTAATACTTGAAATGGGATAATAGTTGTCCCAAATCATGAATTAGCCACCCTCTCTCTAAAAACTCCTAAACAAATAATGGGGAACCCGAATTGGGTTTATTTGACCTATAAGGAAGTAAAAAACTCAAAATTCATCTCACCCAACACCCATTAAAAGGATTGGGAATTTCAAGGAACCAGATCAAAACCATGACATGAAAAGAAAAAAATAGGGTGTGACAATTCTCCACACCATTAAAGCTTTCAGACCTGGAAATCCACAATGCATTTCAACAGAAATAACTACAAGTAAGGATTCCATGTCAAAATTATCTAGAATATATATCTAATAAATTACATTAATCAACAATGTAATATAATACTCATTCACAAACAAAACACCAACTCAAAACCACTTCCAGAGATTCAACTGAATTATCGAGCCACCTCCTCCACTACCAAGACTAGAACTAGATTTTTGGGCCTTCTCCCAATTTACCCAAATATCATCCCAAACCATAGTTTAGTAAAATAATCTAATGACTTTGGGTGGAGGCTGAAATGATATCCCCACCATTAAATCACAAAAAACATCTGATAAATCCTATGGGAAATATCATTGAGACATGTAGTGGGTCTCCCCACCCTTTGAGACCAACTAGAAATGAAAACAATAGAAATTAAAAGGAACAAGAGTTGGGGCTCACCTTTATAGGTCCACCAAAACTCTCCAACAACAACCTAAAAACCAAATTTGAGAGTAACACAACATGAACATTTAAGCCACCCACTCTTGAAAGGAGGTGGAATGAACTGGGCCAACAATCTCTAAATGGATCCAAACCACCACAGGTTAGGGTGTGGAGGAAAGGGGGTGAAATTATTGGGCCATCGAAACCCAAAAAATAATTAATGGAACTGCCTCAAGGAATTGGTATATGTATTATCTTAGAAATACTACAAAAATCCTAAGACTCTAGACAATGCACTAGCTTCACTCTAAATCCAATGGCTGGAGCTCTGATGGATGAATCATCTCTTGCATCACAGACATGATTTGATAATACCCAACTTATACTCTATCCCTCAGTTCCACATTGTACCAAATAACACAACTAGTAAGATACAACAAATCAAGAGACACCATGAAACTATATTCCTAAACTAGACATTTTTACCCAAACAAGAACATGGAGATACACAACACTATTTTATATCACTCTGAATGGGGAGCAGAATGAACAAGGAATAAATAACACCCACTAAAAAACTCCAAGCACAACTTCTTCAACCAACAGAATCAGCATAAAGGGAAGTCACTTCAAATCAAGCCCAAACATATCTCTATTTCAAAAAATTGGCTGAGGAATCATTCTAATAGGTGGATATAACATTTGAAACAAATCATTAAGTTGATCGACTAGAATTCTTAGAAATGGATAACAATCCATGGAATCATTACAACATCCAACACATATTTAGAAACCCACTAAGCATTACCCCAAAATTGAGCCACCAACTAGATCCCATCTCACGATGCAAGAAGATTATGAATTCTAGATCATAATGAAGCATACTAAATATTCCACACTTCTAAGAAAAAGGATCAACCATCCACATAAGCATCATTTCAAAACAAACACCATAATTTTGCGGCTAAAAACACTTTTCAAAACAAAACTAACTTAGTGAATTTTCACATACAACAATGGTGTTTCATCATGTCCCACTCACATGAACATTTACGTTCCACCTTGAGCACTCATATACCATTACATAACCACCATTCATCTATATATTTTAAAACCCATTCATGTGATAACCCATGAAAGCACTGAATACATAAAACAATACATCATCATTGCAAAAATAATTGTGTACCTTCCAAAGGCACATTAAACACAAAATCAGAAACCATTTCCATATTTCACGGGACAAGAAACGGTTGATAAAGAACAAATTTATTAAAAAAAATACACTTCAATTAATAAAACATCAAAAAAACCATTAAATTCCAAGTATATGTTTCCCATATTAAAAATATTCTACAAGGTCTCTTTTCATAATCCGACAACAATGAAGGCCAAAACCCCTTCAATAAAACACCTGTCGCTCAAAACCTAACATCCAAAACATATTCATCAGATTAAAAAATTTCAATAGCCCAAAACACCCTATTAAAAAAATCATCAGAATAAATTTAATATTTTTCACAATTTCTAAACATTTTATTTCAACAAAAAATAATATTAGATTAGGGAAAATCCAATCCTATTAAATCATTTCCAAATCCTTCTATAAATTTGTTTTAAAAAAACAACCTTCCGAAAAACATTATAATATTTAATTTTTGGAATCCCCTTATCCACATTTCCAAATCTAATCCTTCCTTTAAAACTGATTTCCATAATTCTGACACACAGATTTCCCTAACAAAAAATCAGAATTCAAGAAACGTCCATGAAGCCCAAAAAAGGGAACAAGTGTCAGTGGGTGACTTGACCATATGGTTAGCAGACATATGTAAAACACAACACTAACCCAAAGAGAATATTAAGACCATGCCTCGGATTCAAATGGTTTTTCAAGCCCTATGTGCTCATAGGGGCCATTAGTTAGACTCCCCTTGTCATAATCCAACAGCAAACAATCATCAAGAACCAAATACACTAATAAAATCCAACATCCCTTGGAAACCCGTGGATTAGAACGAGAAAGAGTTCATGATTCTATTCCCACACATACCCCTAAATTCAATAAAATTATAATCCATCTACCATGACATCCCCCAAATACACAGGTCACATTAAAAATAATGGTCTGCTAAGAGATGACCTCCTCTGATACCATTTTGTCATGAACCATCCCAGGTCGACCCTGAACCGGTCACTTGTGCCAGCCCACCACAAGACCCGAGAGGAGTTCTTGACCCTCTTGGGATGGAGACAAGCACCAAGGGAATCAATAGAGTACACATGGGAATTATTTCTCCCATACGTAAACAATCAAACAAATAGTGGAATGAAATGGACAACCCAAAATACATTAAAATAAAAATTGATTTGAAAATTATTTGTAATAGAAACTAAAGGTACAACTAAACTAAAAATTAAACCGACCAAATGCGATAACCAACTAACTCCATGTTACAGCACTGGTCACTCTCCAAAAAAATGATCACACATCGCCAAAGGCAATTGAACTCATGTGGAAAACTGCACAAAGTCTAAAAACAGAATAACTCTATAGGCGTGAGTATTAAAACTCAGTTGGGTAGCCCGATATACTATTCCCATTGTACATTGATTTAAATAAAACAAACATAAATTTGATGTTTAAATACAAATATAGAGGTATTTTTTCCTAATGATGTCCCATTATATAAAAAAATTACCAAACAAAAACTTTCATGTTTTTTAAACAAGAATGCTAGTAACAATTTCTAAAGAGGTGTAACTAAAAATTAAAAATACTTTTCAGGAGGGATGCTATAAAGAATTTATACAATTAAATAATTCACCCAAACTACTAAATTTACCAACAAAAGACACCATATGATAGTGGTGAGTACCAAATATCCAATGAGCATGTGTCATAGGAACACCCCTAGGCGTAATCTTTAGTGATCAATCAAGTTACACATATGATCAAATACACATTTCACATCAAAATTACATTCCCAAAAATTAAACACAATAACTACCCACAAACATTCTTCACATTTTTTCCATGAATCAATAAACCACTATATTGTTTTTTCTAGATTTTCCAAGAGTGTATTGAGGCTTTGCATTTGAAATTCATTCAACAAGAATCAATTAAATATAAAAACAAAACAAAACCATACCCAAACATATTTTATATCCCTAAAAATATTTAATAAAATAATTTCATTGACCATAAAATAATACCAAATTATCCAACATATTATATACAATAAAACACCCATTCTTCATTTTTTGGAAAGGCCAAACTAGCCTTTAAAAATTCTCTCAAAACTAACATTTGTTGAAGTTATGAATTTAATATTTATTAATGAGGTCTGTAAACACCATTTAAAACATCTAAACAAATTCATAGATCCCTTATAACACTCAGGTTACATATTCAAAACAAAACCATTTTTATAAGAATATGAAACAGGACATTTTTCGTTAACTCGTGCCAAACCAGATTGTAAACCAAAAATAATTTGTTTTTAAAACCAAATCCAAATTGGAAATATATAAAAGGATGAAGAAATAAATTTTTACCTGCTTCAAATGTATTTAAAAATACAATCAAGATCATTTTACATTGCACTAGACGCATTGATTCCAACCGGGAAATTTACAAAACACATGGTGTGCATTTTTTAACAAAACAACTTATGTTAATAACTAAAAAAGAGATAAAATACCATTTTCATGCCATAATATTTTTCAAGAAACCAAAATATATTAAAAATACCATAAACGATGTGCAATATCTCATGAAATAAGTTATCAAACATGAGGAGTTCACATTTATACCAAAACAAATATATTTTTAACCAAATATGTCATAAAGCATAATTAGTACAAAAAACCATTAAAAAAATGTTTCATAGCAGAAAATATCATATAAATATGGTTATAACAGAATGATAATGAATAAAATGAAATGATAAAGACTTTTTTAAAGGATATCATACCTCAAATCTTTGGCATAATTGAAATGTGCATCCAAAATCAACTTTCATGGGTTTACAAACCCTAAACATATGATGACCAGAAAAAAATGACAAAAACCATATAAAAATATGGGATAATAGATCCCTTGGTCGATCATGTCTAGGGTAGATTATAAAACCATTAAATAATGAATTGATGAAGAATAAGGAGGATAAAGGAGAGGGAATCTCACCTATTAAACTAGAAACTCTTTGAATTCCATTAGATATATTCCATTGGATAAAAGGGATTATATTGAAACTTATTGGAGAGGCTCCTATGGTATGGAAGAACCAGGTAAATATGATTTATGGGAAATAGAGTATGAATTGAATTATTTATGTGTGAACCAAATTACATTCTCAATTTTGTATGATTCAAGGAAACCTGAGTATTTTCTCCATAATATTCGCATCAAATGAGATCCGAGGATGAAAATCCGATAATGTGAGTGAGGCTAGGTATTTTGTATTCAAGAGGGAGGTAGAGGCACTGAATAATATTTAAAAGGAAAAAAATATAAAAGATTTTTTTTAAACTTGAAGTGGGCCCACGATTTGGCCCAATACCTAAATAAGTAACCCAAATTCACTATGATTATGAATTAATAAGGCGTCCAAAATGATATTGAGGTTGGAATTTGTCAGTGGAGGAAATGTATGAAGTGTAATGGGTGGAAAATGTCGAAAAAAAGGTGTTATAAATGAAAGAAATTTGGTTTCTAATACTTGAAATGGGCTCATAGTCGGCCCAAATAATGAGGTAACCACACTCTCTCAAAAAACTATTAAAAAAGCAATGGGGAACCCAAATTAGGGTGATTAGACATATATGGATGTTAAAAACATGAAATTAATCTAACCCAACACCCAATAAAAGTACTGGGATTTTCAATGAACCAGATTAAAACCTTGACATGAAAAGAAAAAAATGGGTGTGACAATTTTTAATCATAAAACGAAAATTATTCTTAACAGGTTATAATTATGAATGAAATATCGTTGTGTCATGAAGATGGAAAAATGTACATATCCACGAGTGATAATATCATTATATTGATAGTGAAATTGTAAAAAAATGGATTTTAATATATATATATATATAAAATGTCATTAACATGTTATATTTATTATTTTAATCAATTATATTCATTAATACATCTATCCAAATAATGATGTTTTGAATAACAGAATCATTAACATGTAATTTGTAGGACTATTATATAATTTAGTAAAACATTATTTATTTTAAAAACTCATTTATTTAATTTTTGACACTATTTGTTTTTGTAGATGTGCTATGAAAATGATTCCCTAGAAACAAATACATTGTATCAGCCCTAACAAGTCATATTAACATATAATATTCATTTAATGCATCAAAAAGAAAAAAATTACATTTATTTTAACATTTATAATATCAATTACATAATTATTTCATTAATAAGGTAATTACTACATCATCATTGTGACATAAATAAACATAATTATATCCTTTATAAAAATAAATAAAATTAAATGACGAAAGAAATATGTTTATATTTCTAATGAATAATTATATTCAAATTAATCTTTTAATAACCCTGTATAAAAAAAGGATTACTTATGAAAATTTGATGTCAAAACTTTTAACTCTTCTTTAAATAAAATATAATAAATTTCTTAATTATATAAAAGAAGATAAAGAAGGATTTTATTTTTGTCTTAATGTATATTTTTCTAAAAATAAACCTATACACTAGAATTAGGACATGTGTTAGGGTAACTATAATATCATTTTTACCTTTCATTTCCCGATTAACATTAAACTGTTATAAATAAAAAATTTAATGTAACTATTCACCCGAAAAATATTATAATCCTACTAAACCACATTTTACTTACTCATGTCAACTGTGTCTCTCGGTATTTTGAAATTCAATTCTATGAATTTGTAAAATTAAGTTTTATGAAAATTTGAAAAGTTTTCTTGAAGGTGGTTAAAAGAAGGTAAAATATTCAATAAAAATTTAGTATCTAATATTATTATAAAATGACTTCAATGAATTATATGAGATTAATATAGGTAATATGTATCTATTTTTATATTAAAATAAATTTAAATTAAAAATAATTATTTGAATAAAATTTTGTTTTTAAACAATAATGTAGTGTTAGTCACTTATCGTCAAAAATTGAATTTTTTCAGAAATATATCAATAATTAATCATAATCTAATCATGATAATCTGAATCCCAAAATTATTTCAAATTTGAAATATATAACCTATAAATTTTCAAAAATTAGGTATTACTATCGATAAATGCTTTTAAAACGGCTTGATTGATTGGTTGTTTCGTGATGGAACTTGAAGTTTCGTATAATGAAAGATATTGTGCTATTCCTAGAGAATCATATCATGGATGCTTGGGGTATTACACCATTAATTCGGTATGATGACATGATCAATTATTTAAATGTATAATTGATCGAATATTATTGTAACTTTACTTTTCAAGAAATGATCTATTTATTTCCTGAAAAAAATTTAGAAATCAATGAGGTTTTCATCATTCTTGAGGTAGTTGTATATATTAGTTTTTCTATAATCTATAATTACATTTGTTATTCTATTAAATTGATTTTTAATATTGTAAAATTTATTATTATAAATCCATGAGAGGTGATTTTTTATATGCAAGGTACAAAATGTTTTTAAAAAACATGTAATTACTAGAAATTATTCTATTACACATTATGTTTTTGATAATGATCCTCATAGATTATTTTGAAATGTGATTGGGGGTTGAAGAATAAAAGTTTTATGGTGTTTTTATATAAAATATTTTATGAATAAGTATACATGAAATGTAATGGAATGTATTTTTTTGGAATAATAATTGTGAAACCTGATTCGATTTTCCGGATAAAAGTATAAATTATTACCATATAAGGAATTGATACATGTTTGGGGAATAAATAGACAAATGAGATCCAATGTGTATTTACATTTAATTAAGGGTGGTCCCCATTATAATATAGATTATTCTAGGTGTAATTTCTATTTGACTAATAATTCCATAAAATAGTATTCATGTATTTGTGAATACAGTTTTTTATTTCTATGTTATTGCACCTTAGTGTTTTCATTATTCCCTTCATATTATATAGATACATTTCATGCTCATTTATTTTATATTATCATATTCATAGTTCATATAATTTTTATTATTGAAACCTATTTATTTTATCTACTAATCAATTGTGGATTCAATTTATGCCATATTTCTTTGTATATTTAAATATTAAATGATTATAAGGGAAGGAAGGGGATATTTTTTATATAGAAATTCATATATTTCGAAATGAATTTGAAATATTTAATTTATATGAATTATTATATAAATTTATATAAAAACATTATAGATTAATTAGTTTTATTATCCTATGATTTGGTTCTAACACCATACATTTTTTGCTAAGTAGTCTATATGCTAGGTTGTTAAATATATGGGAAAAGGATGAGAGTCATATAGTGGACTACACACCTGAATCATCACTCATTTATACCTTTTTGTAAGTTTGATAAATAATGTTCATTAGGATATTATCCCATTTGGTTCATTGTGATCTATGTCATTGATTTTTTTCAGTTGTTGGGTGAAACATTCTAATCTAGTTGTTGGATGTTTCTATTTTGGTTGTTTTGTTATATGATTTATTCTCGATATTTTTTGTGTAATAATTTTACAATGTATATGATCACATGTATATTGTGGGAGAAATAATATCCAAGACTATTTTCATTATAACATGGTTCTTTTAACCATCAGGTTGAAATATTGAATGTTCATCATGCATTGTGGTGAGCTAATTCTTGTGACATTTTGGGATTACCCAGCTTGTTCTATCACTATCTTAGTGGCAGAAATTGAGAGAATTTTTCTATAGAAAATGGATGGGGAAATTTTCTGAGCTCCAATTTAATAATTATGTAATTATTGGATTCATGATTTAAATACGTGTTCCACCAATAACAAAATTAGAAAATTAATTATTGAATTATCAATATTTTTTATTTTTATCTTTATATCCTGGTAGTAAACATTGTATTTAAATCTCAAGAATAATTTATAATAGAGTAAAATAAAAAGGGGTATCACATAATAGGTAACATTATACATGATATTTGAGAATTTCAAGGATAAATGATGGGCATATAAGGGGATAATGAAACTATTTCCATTACCAATATGGATGTAGTTTAACAATACCCTCTGTATCATCAATGAAATCTATCATATATCTATGGGATATACATTTATTTGGATTATAATCAAGACAAATTTTATATAAATTCATTTTTTCAGTATTAGACACGATTTATCACTTGACAAACATCACTATATTTATATTAGGGGAGAGGTAATGCTTCAAATTTTTCCATTTTCTACTCAATCTGATCAATAAATGAGGATTACAAATATTATTTGGAAAAAAATGTAGAGTATTTGGGAACGTAGTTACTCTTCAGTTATTGTTATCATCAAAAAATAGATGGTCAATAAGAATGAAAATTTCATTGTATCTTGGACTTGTAGATATCATGATCAATGTATATCAAATTGGGTAGTGATCAACATATTCTTCAAGTAGTGCCACCATACAAAAAATATTTATTATAAAAATTAAAAGGTTGTTTATGACAATATGTATGATGGAATATCACTTAACAGTAATATGTTCAAAAGATATAAGAGAGACTACATTTATGAGACCATCCCATTTTGACTAGATTACAGTGAAAATCAATACATTTTCTTGGCATAATAATTAAATTAAAATTTCATAGAAGGGATATGTTGGTAATATTCATTGTGATATTCTGTTTGAATTTAAATATATGCTATTTTTCCAACATTTACAATATAACATTTCTAATAGACTCAGAATTAATATGATTTTATTCACTAGAATAATTGTTTAATTTGGAATCCACAGTGATCTATAGGTTATTTCATATGATATCTAAATTACTTCAACAATTTTTAATGTATATTATGTGTTACATGTATAAAATTAAATAAATTAAATACATGATCCATCAAATATCTCGAATATGGAGATTTTACGACCAAAGAAAATCACTCATATAATGATAAACTGGTTGAAATATTACATCAAATAGAAAATTCACTATGAAAAAGAATACACATATAGTGATTTTTCGGAGAAGAAATCACTAGATTCAATAAGAGACAAGGGTATAAGAATAACAAATGTTATATAAGAATTATTATTCAATTTCATCATTGTAAAAAATTCATTAATGTATCAAATATAAATATCTTAATTTAACTCTGTATTTTACATTTTTTTCATACATTTATGAATAGAATATATCACATTAAATATGGAATAAAATTGTACATTGCAATATTTTATCGACAAAAAACAAGAAAACATGACAAATATATCAACACATTATAATGATAAATAAATATAAAATATTAAAAAACGTTAATGTGGAAACGTTTTTTTTGTATTTTAAAATACCAAGAACATAAAATCTATATCCCCATTGATTTCAATGAAGATCATCAAACTGACCACAAATATTGATAAATGGATGATCAATATTACTTTTATAGGCACATTGTTAGAGATGTTAAAAACTGATTTTGCTAACGTTATTTCTAATAACAGAATACTATAGTTATATTTTATTACTAGTCATATAGTCATATATATATATATATATATATGTATATGATTAACCAATATATATAGAAATGATTATTAATTTAAAATCAAACTAAAAAATATAACTCAAAAATATTTACTAATTAAAAAAATAATTTTTTTTAAAATAATATATATATATATATATATATATTATAAGTTAGATATGATTACTATCATTATTACTATTAATTAATTCTTTATTTTTTTTAAAAGATATAATAAAAATTAAAAAATATTATTCAAGATTTATTATTTATAATGTAATATGAATCAAAAGTGTTTTCTAAAATATATATATTTTAATTTTTTTCCAATAGATATTTATTTTAATAAAATTCAATAAAATATTATAACTATAATACTAGTTTTTAAATTAATTGTTAGATGTTGTAAATGTGATTTTGTATGTCTAAATTTATAATTAGGATTAAAACATTTCTTAAATTGACTTCAATAGACCGTCTGACCTAACAATAAGGCCTCATCATTAATGGTTGAAAAATTTAAAGATAATTCAACAATTTGACTTTAAGTCACCTGGATGTTCTTTTATATTTTATGGATTTAGATAATTATTCATAATATATATGTAAAAACATAAATATTACATGTAGACACTTTTACTAATAATTGATTTTTTATAGAATAGAAACATTAAAAAAATGGTTTGATTCAGGATTAAATAACATGAATTTTTCTTAATCCCATGCATGCCTCTAGTATTCAATAGGACTTATGTAAAACATTTCAAAATATGTGATGATCATAAAAATATTAGTAAGGGATACAGAAAGAATGAAAATGTTAGTCATGGGAAAACATGAAAACCCTGAATACATTCACATAAAGTAATACATTCACCATTAAGAATTAGTAAATATAATTCAATGAATATTAGATCATTACATACTATTTTTAATCAAAATAATACCATAAAGGATATATATAGAAACCAATAGCTTATAAAGGTATCATGGGACATAATCATTCTTATGTGGATTTACCATACTGTCAACATAAAGACATATCACTAAATGGAATAGCTATACGACTCACTTCCTTATCTAATGCAGTAAAGGTCATAATGTAACCACACGTACATGGTTTCTCATGGGTCCTCCCTTCCTTGGATTATCACATAACCATATCTCTATGGATTCTCACATAACAACCAATAAAATGCCCAAGTATCATTATATAACAATTATAAGGCCCCAGCCTTAAACCTTACTTAATCTTGAGTTATTACAAGATTACACATTGAGGATCTTTTCAGGTTTAGATTTTTAGAGAATTAGATCATGAAACTTTCATTACATTCCACATTTAAACAAAGTGGTTACATAAAAGACAGTATTCGTTCTTCCCATCAACGGGAACATATTTAAAATATAACACGGATTCTTTATTGACACATTCATGACACTATCATCACATCATGTACCTTTCCCTTGACCTGTGAAAAACATTTCAAAAACATGGGATGAGCATAAAAATCTCAGTAAGAGTTATAAAAATATGGAAAGGAAACATGAGTTCATATATACATAAGAATGAAATCATACTTTACCCATAAAACAAAGGCACTTTAACATAACTCATCAAACCATGAATAAATAATAGAAATCATAAGACATAAAGTTCACCTGAGGAATTCATAACATTCTTACATAGGGAGTAACCCTCTTGGTTACGTTTGGAATACCCATCACAGTATATTCCCTAAATCTCTTCGGAGAAACCTTAACGTTTCACTTCTTCGCGTTACCCAATGCATTGGAGAGCTATATCGGGCTCACCCGCCCTTAGTTTATCACGGAACCACCCGTTCATCATAAAAATTCCCAAGAACCATAACATAATCGTATCACATAAAACATGAATAAAGGAAACATAACATTTCCACATTTCAATCACAATATAACATTTTAGGATATTGAAATAATGAATCCATTAAAAAAGAAACCATTTCCAAAACCATTTAAAACATCTAATAAAGAGATTTTTGAATCAAAGTGTCCCATACCACCTTGAAGCTTTTATCATTTTAAACCATTAATATCCATATAAATAAATCCTTAAAACCATTTTGAAAACATGGATATTAATAAGAACAAATAATTAAAACATTTAAAACGATATTCTGGAAAAAGGGGTTTTACCAAAATTAGAGACACTTGAATACAATAATTGAGGAATAACATTTAGTCAGAACTTTATAATATCATGAGAATAAAAGGATTCAAGATATAATACGCCAAAGGATAGTATATACACCATATAAGAGTGAATTGGTGCATAACAACAATGAACCCTCAATAGAAATGTCAAATGTGATGAAATCCCTTATAAAAAAGGTATCCTTAAATTAAGGACAAATCAATCTCAAAATATGTGTGACAAATATAAATACACCCAATTTAAGTGGATATTAGGTGTAAAACAATAAAATTTCATTCACACATATTCAATGGATGACATATTCAATGACTACATGTTGAACCCAAAGAAATCGAAATTGGGTTAAAAAGTTCCCTTGACAGCCTAACGGCATCACATCAAAATGAGTTGATGAGAGATAAAAAGTGTATCTCATCACTTGGACATCAAATTTACATCAATAAGGATATATGAGAACATATCCCTACATAAAAATATGTAATTTAAAAGACCCAACAAAAGAAGTCTTTTAAAATAGAGGAGGGTGAAAGGTTCCCTTACCGACTTGGGTATCTTTCAAAACATACACCCCATGAAAGAAAGACAATAGATCATTGATGTAAATACTCATAAATGAATTTATATTACACAAAGAGTAGAATTATGGGCAGTACATACACCACTCAATGGAACTTGTGGCAAATGTAGCATAAATCTCACGAGAATAAAAGTGAGATGAAAAATCCCTTACAAAAACTCATCAGCCTAACGGCGCCACTTAAAACTTCCAAAATGGATTGATGAGATCAAATAGAGTATCCCATCATATTACAATAGAATTTACAGCAAGAGGAATATAAAATAAAATCCCCCAACATAACAAATATGAGCTTAGAAGAAGTGACACAAAGGAGAGTACTTAAAAAGAAAGAGAGAGGTTAGATCTCTTACGAAAGTTCGGCAGCCTAACGGCGCCACTCAAAACTCACAAAATGGATTGATGAGAGAGAATAGGGTCTCTAATCACATGAACATAAAAATTACAGTAAGTTTAATATAAAAGATAATCCCAATAACAAGAAAGATGAGCTTTAAAAGGAATGACATAAAAGTGTATACTAAAAAGAAAGAGAGGAGTAGGATCCCTTACCTCGGGTCCGACTTGACTCGATCGTTCTTTAATCTCCTGAATAATAAACTTGAGTTAATTTATAATTCATTAATAACCATTTTTCAAGTTCATTATTACTTTTATACCACTTATTACCATGTCACAAACATTATGTAATCATTTAAGTTAATAATATTTGTTTTGCCGATATTTGGTTCTTAAGTCGAAAGTGGTCTTCTTACAATTACATGTTGTTCGTGTGGCCAAATGTTTATTATATAAAGAATTGTATTCATTATGTAGATATCATATATGTAATATATATCCAGTACATTCATGCATTTATAACATTACATAATCATTTATAGGTAAGAAATGAAATGCACCGTTCATGGAGACGGTAAGCCGTACGTACGCATGAACGCTACTTTCATTTCTATTTCGTATTTTGTAGAATGGAATAATAATGATATAAATGTATATTATAATTCCAGTATAATATCATATATAATATCATATTTCCATCCTTTATACATCCCACATATGGTATTTAACAAATCAAATCACTTTGAGGGGGCGGTAGTCCGCACTTCCATAAATGAAGATATCGCGTATACCCATAATGGAAGCCATAAAGGTAAGACAAAAATGAAAAATAAAGAAGCATAAATAAAACATAAACATATTATATATCATATATAAAAATAGTGACATCATAATGGCCACCTTTGAAGGTGTTAAATGAGTATTGAACAATCATCGTTTCGGGAGGAAGAATTTCACCATCCACGGAAACCGTATGTTCTTTAACCATTTGATGTAGTTTTGTGATAGTTTAGCTCTAATAAATCTTATAACAACATACTAGTATATTGAGGATACTGGTGTTGTTACAAAATAAGTAAATAAAAAGAGTTTAGGGGGTTGGAGAAGCAAAATAAAACAAATGAACATGAGAGAATGAATTACCTTTAAAAGTGTAACTCCTTTTGATTTAAGACTAAAGGCTTCCTTTGAAAGGATTCTGCCCAAAGGGAGTCCTATATGATGAGTATAGGGATGTGGAGAGAGTAAATGGGCAGGGGTTGGCCTAGCCAAAGGCTTGATGAGTTTGTTAAATGATGTAGAGGTGGGGGCCTTTTATAAGAGCTGGGGAGGGGTACTTTTGGAATGTAAAGAAATATTACTTTATTTGAAAATGTGTTTCGGTTTTAAAAGGTCACACATTGATATAATTTGTGGATAAGGTGATAAGGCTTCTAAATACACTCATACAATAAGTTTTTTACATGTGTAGTTCATATATTTTACATTATCTTTCCATTTTATTTAAATCGTCAAATAATGATATCATCGCTGCATCATTATTATGTCATAAATCATTTAATTTATTTAATGTCTAAAAATTATAAAAAAAATACTATTATGTAGGAAAGCTTTTTAGCTTTCCAATGAATATTTATAATCAAAAAGATGACTTGTATAACCCCACATAAAAATTGTTTTAGTAAAACATATCATGTTTGTGTCAATTTTACTTTTACATTAAATAAAATGTTATTTATGTCATTTCCCAACCAAAGTGGATCCATGGGGTCCCCAAGTTGACCCATTGCTTGTCTGGGTCGGCCATGACACAACCAATAAGTTTGGGACATGTGTCGAGGTCATTTCATATCATTAAAGCATTATTTATACCTTAAACTACACTAATTACCACTAATCGCGATTAAAAACTTAATAAGTTACTATTCACCAAAAAATTATTTTAATCTCATTGAACCACATTTTACATCTTAATGAAAACCATGTATGTCGGATTTTCAAAATTCAATACACATTATTGGTAAACTTTCATTTAATTGAAAAATCAGTTTGCTTGATTACCACTTAGTGGTTTCACTATTCATCAAAAATTGAAGTTTTTCAGAAAATTACCAAAAATTCACCCTAAGCTATATTTGATATTCTGAATTCAAAAATGAAGTCCTTTTTACAAAATTCAAAACATATAAGTCATATTTATTAATTTAATAATTAATTCCCGTTGCCATGACAAATAGCGTGTTTTATGAAACAATAAGTATCAAAAGATTGACACTAGTTTAAGTCTGATTTCAAAGTGAAATTAATTCCAACGACCACTATTGGATTTAATGGTAAAAATATTTTATAATTTTACTTTAAAACCACTTCAAAATATAATCTAATCATATAAATAAATTAGATTAAAAAGTGGTTTTGAATTAAAATACAACATTTTACAGTATTCATTAAAAAAATGAACTTTATCAGAAAGATACAAAAAATTTACACAGAGTAAATTTTGATGTACCAATTCTTAATAAGAGTTTTATTTGGTCCAAAAGAATGTTTAAGAGTGAACAAAACTATATTTAATTACAGTTCTCCATTAAAAGGTGATAAGTGAACCTTTAGTGAAAACTAGGGCATATACGCCTAAAATTGAATTCTTTCCGTATTTTAAGCCATTAGATTTTATTGGATAAATGTAAAATCATTTAAAAAACATATATAATCATATTTTAGTTATTTCTATCCATTCCCACCAATACAACGGCTACATGTTAACTACAATTTGAATTAATATTATTTTATTATTAGAGTGCAACGTATGATTCCAAAGAAACTCATTGTTGCGTGTTGGGTACTCCATCGAGCATAGCATCCCCTTTAAAGTCATATTAATATTTTATTCACAAATATGGATAAATATGCAATGTCAAATTCTTTATTTACCTGGGGTGTTACATCCTTCCCCCCTTTTGGGAATTGTGTCCTTGCAATTTTAAAATTGCGCTTGGAAACATCCTTGAAAGTCCCACATCGGAACAAAAGTCGGTAAAACAAACACTTTAAAATAAAGAAAGATAAGTACAAAGGTCACCTGAGTTAAACCATACTAGGATTCCAAGTATGAAAATATGGATATGGAGGAAAAAACAAAGGGTCATGTTCTGATGGAGAGTGATAGAAAACTTGTTTAGGAGAAAGTTAACCACGAGAAAATCACAAACTTGTGATGGGTTAAACGGTCTTCGATTCCCCAGTAGGAAAAGTTAATAGACAACATTTTTGTTTTAAGTTACTTTTTATTGAGGAATTTATTCATAAGGAAACATAATCACTTATCATATTGACTTTCAACCTTTATTAGATTCCTTACACAAACTCATATTTTCTCCAAAAGATGAGTATTTAGGAAGACTTGTTCACATTAAGAGTACTATAATCAACTTCTAGAGAATCACCTAATCCACAAAATAGAACTATATACTTCCCATGTCTTTAGACTTTAACCAAATCCAAAACCAAAAAGGCTAGTACAAGATCAGATAATCCAGAAAAGGATAACCCTTTATAAAAAGAAAATCTATTCTTAATCTCCAAAATTTGTCCAACAAAACCCAAAGGTCAACGAGGACCATTCTATAATCAATTTGTCCATAAAATTCATCAACGTAAACCAATATAAGATTGTAACCCAAATATTTGAATGATTTAGTCGCATAGTCTTCCAAGATAAATCGTAACACTTATCTCCAAACAATATTAGTCGCTCCTAAAGTCTCGCATTGAAAAGTAATTATCCTAATCACATATCCTCCATGATAGGTTAATCATTTTCATAAATAACCCAAAATCAACTTACAATTAATTCATAAAATCATATAACTAGAATGAATTAGTCAAACTAACCAGGGACTTCACGTAGTCCAGTGGTAGGCGATAAAAACCAGTCGCACTTTGGTTGTGGGTTCGATTCCCGAAGCTTTGTCCGACGCGACGGGTAGTCACACGGTCTGCGTGTTGTCCTTTTTTCCAAAACAACATAATTCTTAAAACATTCCCCAAAATGAGATAAAATATTCAAAGATGATCATAACATATTTTAACCTCAAGTTTATCTAATGCCTTTCATTTTCCATCATAACATATAGTAACCCATAATTACCTCAAAAGTAAGGATCATATAAACCCAAATGGTTACCTTAATAATTATTACCTGAATTTCCACATCGAGTTGGCCATTTCGTACATGATGCATTAGAGAACTCACCATGGTTGATGTGGTTGATCATGACTCCTTGATATTTGGTTTAGAACAACCACGAGTTTCCTCATTGAATCCTCCATTTTATCTAGTATCGTAATCAGAGAACCACCACAGTTTCCTTCAACCTTGTTGTCTCTTTGGTGCCTGCTAGATCCATCCATTCACTAAAAATATAAATGTCAGTGTGAGTATATCAACAAAACCATCATGTACTAATGAGGAAGGTAAACACTAAGATACACTTACTGATTCACTTTATCTAAAACTAGGACTCTTTCTGAAATCCTAACCATTATTGTAATGTCACTTATGCTTAAAGAATACCCTAACCTCTAAAGTTATCTAAACCGACCTTTGATACCATCTATAAGGCCCCAGCCTTAAACCTTACTTAATCTTGAGTTATTACAAGATTACACATTGAGGATCTTTTCAGGTTTAGAGTTTTAGAGAATTAGATCATGAAACTTGCATTACATTCCACATTTAAACAATGTGGTTACATAAAAGACAGTATTCGTTCTTCCCATCAACGAGAATATATTTAAAATATAACACGGATTCTTTCTTGACACATCCTTGACTCTATCATCACATCATGTACCATTCCCTTGACCTGTGAAAAACATTTCAAAAACTTGGTATGAGCATAAAAAGCTCAGTAAGAGTTATAAAAATATGGAAAGGAAACATGAGTTCATATATACATCAGAATGAAATCATACTTTACCCATAAAACAAAGGCACTTTAACATACCTCATCAAACCATGAATAAATCATAGAAATCATAAGACATAAAGGTAACTTGAGGCATTCATAACATTCTTACGTAGGGAGTAACCCTCTTGGTTACGTTTGGAATACCCATCATAGTATATTCCCTAAATCTCTTCGGAGAAACCTTAACGTTTCACTCCTTCGCGTTACCCAATGCATTAGAGAGCTATATCGGGCTCACCCGCCTTTAGTTTATCACATAACCACCCATTCTTCATAACAATGCCCAAGAACCATAACATAATCATATCACATAAAACATGAATAAAGTAAACATAACATTTCCACATTTCAATCACAATATAACATTTTAGGATATTGAAATAATGAATCCATTCAAAAAGAAACCATTTCCAAAACCATTTAAAACATCTAATAAAGAGATTTTTTAATCAATGTGTCCCATACCACCTTGAAGCTTTTAACATTTTAAACCATTAATATCCATATAAATAAATCTTTATAACCATTTTGAAAACATGGATATTAATAAGAACAAATAATTAAAACATTTAAAACGATATTCTGGAAAAAGGGGTTCTACCAAAATTAGAGATACTTGAATACAATAATTGAGGAATAACATTTAGTCAGAACTTTATAATATCATGAGAATAAAAGGATTCATGATATAATACTCCAAAGGACAGTATATACACCATATAAGAGTGAATTGGTGCATAACAACAATGAACCCTCAATAGAAATGTCAAATGTGATGAAATCCCTTATAAAGAAGGTATCCTTAAATTAAGGACAAATCAATCTCAAAATATGTGTGACAAATATAAATACACCCAATATAAGTGGATATTAGGTGTAAAACAATAAAAGGTCATTCACACATATTCAATGGATGACATATTCAATGACTACATGTTGAACCCAAAGAAATCGAAATTGGGTTAAAAAGGTCCCTTGACAGCCTAACGGCATCACATCAAAATGAGTTGATGAGAGATAAAAAATGTATCTCATCACTTGGACATCAAATTTAAATCAATAAGGATATATGAGAACATATCCCAACATAACAATATGTAAATTAAAAGACCCAACAAAAGAAGTCTTTTAAAAAAGAGGAGGGTGAAAGGTTCCCTTACCGACTTGGGTATCTTTCAAAACATACACCCCATGAAAGAAGGACAACAGATCATTAATGTAAATACTCATAAATGAATGTATATAACACAAAGAGTAGAATAATGGGCAGTACATACACCAATCAATGGAATTTGTGGCAAATGTAGCATAAATCTCACGAGAATAAAAATGAGATGAAAAATCCCTTACGAAAACTCAGCAGCCTAACGGTGCCACTTAAAACTTCCAAAATGGATTGATGAGATCAAATAGATTATCCCATAATATTACAATAGAATTTACAGCAAGAGGAATATAGAAGAAAATCCCCCAACATAACAAATAGGAGCTTAGAAGAAGTGACACAAAGGAGAGTACTTAAAAAGAAAGAGAGAGGTTAGATCTCTTACGAAAATGCGGCAGCCTAACGACGCCACTCAAAACTCCCAAAATGGATTGATGAGAGATAATAGGGTCTCTCATCACATGAACATAAAAATTACAGTAAAT
This sequence comes from Viscum album, assembly GCA_963277665.1. Lineage (NCBI taxonomy): Eukaryota > Viridiplantae > Streptophyta > Magnoliopsida > Santalales > Viscaceae > Viscum > Viscum album. The sequence goes on along the minus strand of OY728137.1, from coordinate 1,612,777,363 downwards.
TTAATATAAAATATCATCCCAATAACAAGAAATATGATCTTTAAAAGGAATGACATAAAAGTGTATACTTAAAAAGAAAGAGAGGAGTAGGATCCCTTACCTCAGGTCCGACTTGACTCGATCGTTCTTTAATCTCCTAAATAATAAACTTGAGTTAATTTATAATTCCATAAGAACCCTTTTTAAAGTTCATTATTAATTTTATAACACTTATTACCATGTTACAAACATTATGTAATCATTTAGGTTAATAATATTTGTTTTGCCGATATTTGGTTCTTAAGTCGAAAGTGGTCTTCTTACAATTACATGTTGTTCGTGTGGCCAAATGTTTATTATATCCAGAATAGTATTCATTATTTACATATCATATATGTCATATATATCTAGTACATTCATGCATTTATAACATTACATAATCATTTAGAGGTAAGAAATGAAATGCACCGTTCATGGAGACGGTAAGCCGTACGTACGCATGAACGCTACTTTCATTTCTATTTCGTATTTTATAGAATGGAATAATAATGATATAAAGGTATATTATAATTCCAGTATAATATAATATATAATATCATATTTACATCCTTTATACATCCCACATATGTTATTTAACGTATCAAATCACTTTGAGGGGGCGGTAGTCCGCACTTCCTTAAATGAAGATATCGCGTATAACCATAATGGAAGACATAAAGGTAAGACAAAAATGAAAAATACAGAAGCATAAATAAAACATAAAAATATTATATATCCTATATAAAAATAGTGACATCATAATGGCCACCATTGAAGGTGTTAAATGAGTATTGAACAATCATCGTTTCGGGAGGCAGAATTTCACCATCCACGGAAACCGTATGTTCATTAACCATTTGATGTAGTTGTGTGAGAGTGTAGCTCGAATAAATCTTATAACAACATCCTAGTATATTGAGGATACTGGTGTTGTTACAAAAGAAGTAAATAAAAAGAGTTTAGGGGGTTGGAGAAGCAAAATAAAACAAATGAACATGAGAGAATGAATTACCTTTAAAAGTGTAACTCCTTTTTATTTAAGCCTAAAGGCTTCCTTTGAAAGGATTATGCCCAAAGGGAGTCCTCTAGGATGAGGAGATGTATGTGGATATAGTAAATGGGCAGGGTTTGGCCGAGCCAAAGGCTTGAGGAGTGTGTTAAATGAGGTAGAGGTGGGGGCCTTTTATAAGAGGAGAGGAGGGGTACTTTTGGAAAGTAAAGAAATATTACTTTATTTGAAAATGTGTTTCGGTTTTAAAAGGTCCCACATTGATAGAATTAGTGTATAAGGTGATAAGGCTTCGAAATGAACTCATCCAATAAATTTTGTACATGTTTAGTTCATAGATTTTACATTATCATTCCATTTTATTTAAATCGTCAAATAATGATATCATCGCTGCATCATTATTATGTCATAAATAATTTAATTTATTTAATGTCTAAAAATTATAAAAATACTACTATTATGTAGGAAATATCTTTAGCTTTCCAATTAATATTTATAATCAAAAATATGACTTGTATACCCCCACTTAAAAATTGTTTTAGTAAAACATATCATGTTTGTTTCAATTTTACTTTTACATTAAATAAAATGTTATTTATGTCACTTCCCAACCAAAGTGGATCCATGGGGTCCCCAAGTTGACCCATTTCTTGTCTTGGTATGCCATGACACAACCAATAAGATTGGGACATGTGTCTAGGTCATTTCATATCATTAAAGCATTATTTATACCTTAAACTACACTAATTACCACTAATCGCGATTAAAAACTTAATAAGTTACTATTCACCAAAAAATTATTTTAATCTCATTGGACAACATTTTACATCTTAATGAAAACCATGTATGTCGGATTTTAAAAATTCAATACACATTAGTGGTAAACTTTCCTTTAACTAAAAAATCAGTTTGCTTGATTACCACTTAGTGGTTTCACTATTCATCAAAAATTGAAGTTTTTCAGAAAATTACCAAAAATTCACCCTAAGCTATATTTGATATTCTGAATTCAAAAATGAAGTCCTTTTTACAAAATTCAAAACATATAAGTCACATTAATTAATTTAATAATTAATTCCCGCTGTCATGACAAATAGCGTGTTTTATGAAACAATAAGTATCAAAAGATTGACACTAGTTTAAGTCTGATTTCAAAGTGAAATTAATTTCAACGACCACTATTGGATTTAATGGTAAAAATATTTTCTAATTTCACTTTAAAACCAATTCAAAATATAATCTAATCATATAAATAAATTAGATTAAAAAGAGTTTTTGAATTAAAATACAACATTTTAAACTATTCATTAAAAAAATGAACTTTATCAGAAAGATACCAAAAATTTACACAAAGTAAATTTTGATGTCCCTATTGTTAATAAGAGTTTTATTTGGTTCAAAAGAATGTTTATGAGTGAAAAAAACTATATTTATTTACAGTTCTCCATTAAAAGGCGATAAGTGAACCTTTAGTGAAAACTAGGGCATATACGCCTAAAATTGAATTCTTTCCGTATTTTAAGCCTTTAGCTTTTATTGGATAAATGTAAAAACATTTAAAAAACATATATAATCATATTTTAGTTATTTATATCCATTCCCGCCAATACAACGGCTACATTTTAACTACCATTTGAATTAATATTATTTTATTATTAGAGTGCAACGTAAGATTCCCTAAAAAACTCGTTGTTGCGTGTTGGGTACACCATCGAGCATAGCGTCCCCTTTAAAGTCATATTAATATTTTATTCACAAATATGGATAAATATGAAATGTCATATTCTTTATTTACCTGGGGTGTTACAACAATAACAAGTAAAATATTGCATTTATCAATATTAAACTCATAAAATTTAATTTTCAAATAGAAGAAATAATTAAAATATATGGAAATATTAAATTCATATTCAAAACCATTTCCAGTACAAAAAAATCCAAAAGGGAATAATTTATTTCTTTTCCCTTTTAAACCATTAAGGCATATAGAGGAAGCCAAACATGAAATAACTGTTATGGCAGCAGAAAGCTCATTGTCACTTTGAACATTAAAACATTTTTTTTTTCATTTAGTAAAACGATTCATAGAAAAATATTACTTTTGAATGAAATTAAAATAAAAAGAATATTATTATACACTTTATAAATAAGTTGGTGTATACATTAAAATATTCCATAATGAACGAAGATTGAGACGATGTCTGTTATCATGAGTATGACTCTTCACATAAAATTGTTATGTTCCTAAATAATAAACCTAGGTAAATTTCAAATTTCATGAGATCCTTTATTAAATATTATTATACATTTAATATCACTTATTACCATGTCATAAAAATTGATCATTATTTATGTTCACATAAGATGTTTTGCTGATATTCAATACATGAGTTGAAAATTATCATTTTTAATATAATATTTCAATGTAGTCAAAATCCCATCATCTACATAATATTATTCATTATTAAAATATAATATATATCTAGTATATATGTATTTATAATATACATAATATTTTTATATATGAAATGAAATACACCTTTCATAAATATGGTAGGCCGTATATACGCATGGACACTACATTCATTTCATTGTCATATTAAAAAACATAGTAAACAGATTATATAACATTATACTATAATTCCATTAATATATTTAGGTAATTAATTTTTCATTGGATTATTAAAACAAACCTTTTTACATTTTATGTATTGAAGAAGTAGGTCACATCGATTTGAGGGGATGTAGTCCACACAACCACAAACCAAATTATCGTATTTACACAACATGGAATGAATAAATGAATGGTATAAATAAAAAATAAAAAATAATAGAGAGAATATAAATATATCTTATATCATATATAAATATAGTTCCATATTAATGGCCATTATTGGAGGTGGTAGTGGAATTTTTAACAATCATCTTTTTGTGATGGAATAGTTCACTGTACACAAAGATAGTATGATTGTACCCATTAGATGGAGTTGAGTGTATGTTTAGTTAGAATATGTTTCATAAATAAAACCTAGCAAATTGAGGATATTTTTTTTATGTAATCATACAATAATATTATCTTAGATAGTGTATAAAGAAAATTAATGAAAAAAACATGACTGAAGATGTTACATCTAAATCGGGTTACTTATATTTATTAGAGAAAAATGAATTATTGAATTGCATTAAACCCATGGAAGGGATTATCAGATGAAGGGAGGGATTTTGGGAGATTATGTGACTATACTATTGATGATACAAGGGTCTTGAGATTTTTGTGTTTGTGGGTTCAGTTGGTGGACAATTATAAGAGGGAAATGGGGAACGTTAGGAATGTCTTGAAATTTTATTTAATTATAATTATATTTTCGAATTCTAATAGTACCAAAGTGATAGTTCAAGGATAATATTTGAATGGGTATAAAGATTCTCATCCAATTGGTTTTAGACATGTTTAGGTTACATGTTTAATATTATTTTTGGCATTAACCATTAGTTAAAAACAATAACTCTTACAATGACTCATTGCATTTTCAAAAATTATTGTTACTATTGTTACTATACAATTCCTTGAGAAAAAAAGTTAAACATTAAAGAAATTTTTAAAAATATTTAATTCATTTGGCCAAATAGTATATTTTCAGTACAATTTTTTCATTTAAATTTTTTTATTTGTTTGAAAAAATCATTTAAGTCAATTTGGCACTATTTTTCAATTGATTTTTCTAATGTAATAACATCTTGATTCCCAAGAACATTAAATAAAATCCAATATGTCATAATAATCCATAAAATATGTATATGGATTCAAAATCTATAAATTACATTTATTTTTATATTTATAATATCATTTAATTAAAAATTTCATTAATAATGTCATCACTACATTATCATTTTTCATAAATAAACAATTTTATATAATATGTGAAAATTATAAATAAAATACCACGATGTAGAAATATTTTTATATTTATAATAAATATTTATTGTGAAATTGATCAATTATATAACCCCACCTTAATATTGTTTTTGAAAACTATATATCTTTATTTCATATTACAATTTACATTAAATTAATTTTTAAAACATGTCATTTTGACACCCATGTGGATTCCAAAGTCCAAAAGATAAGCCTTCAAATTTTTTGGTTTCCTATGAATCATCCAGTAGGATTAGAAATTTTTTTATGGAATATTTATGTTATTATAATATTTTTATTTACACTTAATTACTAGAATTTATCCTTCATCCTTGGTAAATTAAAATAATTTCATAAGTTACTATTCATAATCTCCCAAAATAAATCATACAAATTTAAAAAAATGGACCTTATTATTTCAAATACAGAATATATTTTTCCAAATTAAAAACATACAATTGGATGAAATTAACTTGAAATTAATTCTCATTGTAAACACCAGAAATCAGGGTATAAAGATGTGAAAACAATCAAAACATTAACACGTCATTATTGAAATTTCAATGTAAAATAACTTATAATGACAAAAATTTATATAATGATAAATACATAATCAAATTAAACTTTAAAACCAATTGAATACAAAATAATACTATATAAATAAATTACATGTAAATGAAATTTTGAATTTAAATGCAATATTATTCATAATTAATTAAAATATGAATTTTATATGAAAAATACAAAAATACACCCAATGTAAATTTTGATGTCCCAAATCAAAATAAGATGTTTTTTTCAAATTAAATATATAATAGTGTAAAATAATATATTTAAAATTGTTTCACTATCAAAATTCTCTAAAATGTTCTTTTAAAAATATTAGTCTATATTATATTTAAAATTGGATACATCCACATTTTTTCCCTCTAATATATATGAAAAATGTAAAAACATTTAACATCATGTGTAATAATATTTTATTTTTTCAATTTAGTCCCACCAATACAATAATTAGGCATTAACTAAAATTAAAAATAATAATATTATTATTATTTTATATTTCATAATAACTAAATGTTGTGTGAAACATAAGATTTTTGAGAAACATGTTGTTGCAGGTCAATTATTCTTTCGGAAAAAGATTCCCCTTTAATAAAAAATTAATATGTCATTATCAAAATATAAATAGATATATAAATGAAATATTCTATAAATACCTGAGATTTAACATGATTCCTCTATTTTGGAAATTGTTTCCCCATAATTTTATTTATATATAAAATAATTTGGGGAATTTATTCCTCATATAATTTTCCGATTCCCATATAGCATCTTAAACATTATGGTTTTTACACAAAACCATTACCGAATGAACCACCATATTCTGCAACACATTCTCTATGCATTCAAGAATCTGTACTAGTTGTTCCTCATTATAATGATTCTCTTCTGACTAATCTACCAATCGACACAAAACATGAGATGGATTCAGTATATGATTTAATAACATTAAATCATAAAAACAGATTTTACTTGGGATATACGTAGAGGTAAATCCAACCTATCAGCAACTGATCTTACATTCTAAAAGATTTTGTAGGGTTAAATGAACTGCAGACTTAGCATTCCATTATCACCAAAAAAGAACACACTTTTACATGAAGATACTTTAAAAAAGACATGATCACCTACCTCAAAATAATGATCCATACTCTAGTTATCAAATTAATAATCTGTCTGATATGTGTTATCCTCATGACTCATTGTCAAATGTAAATTTTCTGCCATCTCTTCTATAAATTTTTGTCCCATAAAATTTTGTTCATCTTAATTCTACAAAAAATCTATATTTTGACACCGCTTTTCATTTAATGATTCAAATGGTTACATATTTATAAAAGAATGAAAACTAATATGATAGTGAAACTCTTCTAAAATGATATTAATATACGAAATCCATGGGAATCCATAGATCAACCACATAGAATATCCTCAATGGTCAGAATTGTTCATTTTGTATGCCCATCTGATTGTGGATGAGAAGCTATACTGAAATTTAACTTAGTTATTAAGGACTACATAAGGCCTTTCAAAATGTTATAAGTGAACCTGGGATCACGATTAGATACAATTGATAGGGTAACTCTATACAACCAAAAAATATTTTTAATATACATTAGAAAATGTTTATCTTTAGACATTGTATCATGAATAGGAATAAATGAGTATGTTTATCCAATTGATCAACAATAACCCAGATTTCATTTTCACCGCTAGAGGAATTTGGTAATACCACTTTGAAATCCATATATATATTTTTACATTTCCACTCTTAGAATAGAAAATACTGAAGCATATATTTTGGTTACTGTTATTCTTATTTAACATATTGACAAGTCAAACACTTCATAGTAATGATATTAATATCTATTTTTATTCTATCCCACCAAAAATAATATTGAAAATATCTGTACATCAATGTATTTCAAGGATAAACAGAAAATTTATAAATATGAGCCTCACATAAATACTTTTTCTTTTACTTTGAATCACAAGGAACGCATAATCTCTTTCCCAATATCAACACACAATCTTTATCAATATTAAATTCATGAAACATAACCTTCTGAGTTAATTAATCTTTTATCATAAACTCATTTACTCATTTTATACACTTACATAATTCAATATGATAGAGATGATTTCACTACCACATAAAAAATATAAGAATTCACTACACTAATAATTTATAACCCAAAATTCATCAAATCATTAACCAAAAGATCTTGTTCCAATCATAGAATTGTTATGATAGCATTAATACTTCATCATAAAGCATGAGTCACATTATTTTACATTCCAAGATGTTAATGAATTGTTCAATCATAATCCATGATTAATTCCAGTTATCACCTTTGTCAAAATTTTAATTCTTTCTCAATGAATATATAATTCATGTTTTTGGGATAAATATATATTCAAAAATTATTCCATGAAAACAATTCCTCAAAATTTTTAATTCAAAAACATCACTATCTAATTCCAAATCCTTTGATGGGTAATTTCACTCATTAGGATTCAAGTGACCTGAAGCATAAGCAATTACATGATATTTCTGGATTACGAGAAATCCATGTCCTTTCAATGATGCATCACTGTAGATAAAAAATTCTACATTCATGGAAGGTTGGGACAAAACACGAGAATTTACCAATATTTTTTTCAATAAGTGAAAACAATAATCACATTCTTCTATAAAAATGAACTTATCTCCCATATGTTTTAGCTGAGATAATGGGCTAGATAACCGAGAAATGTTTTAAAAAACCTTCATTAATAACCCACTCATCCATGAAATCTATGAATCTCAAGGATATTTTTTGTATTTTCCACTCCTTAGTAACTTTTTTAAGAAGTGTCAATAGTTATTACATTTATAAAAACAATACCACCATTGAAATAAATTTTTCACAAACAAAATTCACTCTAAAAAACATTCAATATATTTTCTTTTCATTTATTTTTCGGTAAATAGTCCTTCATTAACATTACTATTCCACTTGGATTTTAGAATATAATAATATATCATATATATAAAAAAACAAAAAAAATAATTCCATAACTATTAAAGACTACATTAATTAGATTCATTAATACTATATGTTCATTACATAACCCAAAGGGAATAAATACAAACTCAAAATGCCCATATCTCATTCGGAATGATTTCATTGGAATGTCATCCTCTTTTACGTTTAGCTGATGGTACCAGAACCTCAAATTATTCTTCGAGAAATACAGAGTTCCCATGAGCAGATCAAACATATCATCTATATGAGGCTATGCATACATATTCTTAATATTTATTTTATTCAAATCTATGTAATCAATAAAAAGACTTTTAGAAAAATATATCACTTTTCACAAATAAAACTGGATCACCCCATCAAGAAATGATATATTGAATGAAACATTCGTCATGTAATTATTGCAACTATTTTCTTCAATTACACCAGTTTTACATGAGACATTTAATAAGGGGGTTTAGAAATAGTCTTTTCATCGGGAACTAAACCAATAATATGTTCAACCTCCAAATTTGGTACTATAGCATTAAATTCATCAGGAAAACCATATGTGAATTCATGACCTAATTGAAAGTCAATAATAAATCATATTCATTTATTTTCATCAACATGATCCAAATAACAATCACTACCATACTTATACAATATTTTAACACCTTGGTATGTTATCATAGGTATGAAATCATTGAATAACAAATTCATGGAATTGGAATCTATTTTATCATGATAAAATAAAATCCAATCTATACCCCAAATGAAATAAAATTACACTCTAGGAAGTTCAACAAGATTTTAAGGAAATATAGTCCCATTAACGATAATAGGAAGGTTCCTATTAATCATTGTTGATTTAATACTTACACCAGGATATTTTACCAAAAGTTATATATCAAATTCATGTGGTTATATTCCCAATTTACATAAATGTTTTAAAAATTAAGGAATGAGATGATCCAAGGTCAAATATAGTATTGGAATTGATTGAAAAAAATATATAACATACCTGTCACCTCTTCGTTTTGTAGTCCCTCATCAAAAATATTAGTATCAATTGATTTTATCATGTGATAATACATTAAATATTGTTGTTTCCCACCATTGTAAATCAACGTTGAACACACATTGGAATAATTTCCTAAATTATTGCATCTAATGAATCCTTCCCCTGGTTTTCATTGCTTCCATGATCATCTTCTAAAAAATTATAAGAAATAATACTAGTCTAACTAAATTAGAAGCACTTCCCAAAATTTTATATGCATTTTCCAAAATGTTTTTCACCATATATCTCACAAGTCTGAAATTTAGTTTTCTTACATCTATAATTCTATGAGGAATTCTTTCCAATTTCATGAAAACTTGATTGATTATATTGTTTACTCTCGTGGAAAACATGATAATAAATAAACTCTTTTTCTACCTTCTTAGAATATTAGAAAAGTTTCTCAGAGATTTTTAACTCAAGAGAATAATACACCCTTCAATGTTTCTACTTCAATACTGAGATAAACAGATTTATCATTCTATCAATAACATAGATAAAAATTGTGACGTAACTGGAAAAACGGGACAAATTTTCTTCCTTTGTATCCAAAGAATATTTCTTATTTTGTATCTATTCCAATAGTTTGTTTTCGATCCTATATTGAACAACTGTAGAAAAAATATTCCTCAAGGAAGATATTATTAAATTCAGCCCATTCCTAGGAATTATATTCTCACTTACAATGAAATTTTTTTTAATCATTATCCACTACTAATAGGATTCACCTTCAAAACGATAAACAACGTGAATAACCTTTTAACTTAATAGACACCCTAATATATAAAAAATGTTTTACAGTGCTTCAATCAACTCAAATGCTTATATTGGGTGATATGATTCTCTTAATGATGGGGTTTTTGGCTCATTCAATTCTCTATGATCAACATATTCCTATTTGAATGTTCTAGTTGATCTCGTGATTTCACACCCTCATCATTTATCGCCTAATCCAATTGACCTGTCACTAGAACAAACAGTTCAGTTCATATTATAATTATCTCATGATTTTGATTTTGAATCTTATTTTCCACCGCATACCATCCAAGCAATGCTTCACTAATACATTTGCAGAAAACTACTCTAAATAAACATCTATTTAATTATGCAACATGGTAATTTCCCAATGTTATATCATTTAAATTAGACAATAAAATAAAAATAAATTATTGATAATGGATTAATAATTTTCAAACAACACAATTTATCAAAACTGACCTCGGGTAGAAACAATAATGTGCAAACCTTAAACATTATATAATATTAAGATATGTAAATAATTTGTCATTAATTCTCATTGTGTATTTTTTCAAGGGTATAGTTTTAGAGAATTTTGTCATAACTCATACATAACAACTTAGATATTACATGTATAAACTTATACTCACTATCAATTTATTTTCATAAAACAGAACCAAAAAAACATGCTTCATTTAATGTTTAAAAAACATGACTATACCATGACCCCATACATGACTATATTATTCTTCTAGAAAGGTAAAAAATTATAAAAACATGGGATTATCATAAAAATATTAGTAAGTGGTACACAAATATTGAAAACTATTATACATTGGAAAAAAAGAAAACCATAAATACATTATCATAAATTAATACTTTTCACTTTTAGGAATTGGTAAATATACATCACTAAATACAAACTCATTAATTGCCATTTTTAACCAAAATATTACCATAAGTCACATATAATGTAACATATATCATATAATTGCGACCTTTGAGTTAAACATATATAAATGTAATAACCATAAGGCAGACTTCCACATATTTCAATAAATGGAATAAGTTTACGGCATACATCCATAACCAGTGAATTAGAGGTTATAAAATAACCACACATAGATGGTTTATAATATAATAATCTATATTTCGTTTATTATGTAACCAAAAATCTTTTTTTTTTCATGTAACCACCTGTCAAATTTCGATGTTCCATTATTTAATAATAACTTGTTAAATATTGAAAATATAAATATTTTACACATAAAATTTCATTTAAATTCACAAAAAAATCATCTCAATAAATTGGAAATGTATATACCCATTTAAAACATTTCAATAAAAAAACACAAAAAATAATGGAATAAGATATTTTTGGCCCTTTAATATATTAAGGGTTATAGAATAAGACAAATATTAAATAAAATTTACGGGGACGTAAAGGTCATTTTCACGACGTTCATTTAAAACATTCCATTTTTTCATATAGTAAAAAACTTCCTCATAAATGATTCCTTTTGAAAGTAATTTAAATTCAATGTATTTTGTTAACACCATAAAAAGTGAATCATGTATACATTAAAATATTCCTTAATGAAAGGATATTTAGATAACGTCTGTTACCTTGATTCAAACTCGTCACATACAGTCATTATGTTCCTGAATAATAATCATATGTAAATTTAATCTTTCTGGAGAAACGTTTTTAAATTTCATAAATACTTTTATCTCACTTTTCCCCATGTTATTAAAATTACATAATTATTTATGTTCATATAAAATATGTTGTAGATAATTGGTACATGAGTTGAAAATAATCATTTTTTGGATGTATATTTACCATGTAATCAAAAGTCCATCATCTCTAGAATATCATTCATTATTTAAATAAAATATGTATCTAGTGTATATATATAGTTATAATATCCCTAATATTTGTAGATATGAAATGAAATTCCACATTCCTGGAGACGGTGGGTCATATATATGCATGAACACTACATTCTATTCTTTGCCATATTAAAATAATTATAATCGAAGCATATAAATGTATATTATAATAATAGTATTATATATATGTTATTTATATCACATATTCTTATTAAAACTGTATTTTTTATGCTACACGTATAGAAGAAATGAGACACATCACTTTGAGTGGGCGGTAGTCTGAAATTCCTCAAACAAAATTATAATATTTACACAATAAATAAATCATAAAGGTCTGTTCTAAATAAAAATCAGAAAAACATAGAGAAAATATAAATATCATATATATCATATATAAATATAGTTCCATCATAATGGATATCATGATCAATGGTAGGAGAAAATATAACAATCACCATTCTGTGAGGCTGTAGTTCTCGATACACTTAAACAGTATGTTCACAACAATTAAATGGAGGTGTGTGTTAGTGTAGTTCGAATCCTTCTAATAAAAAAAATAGTATTATATTTAGGATATTGGGTAAGTTATTTAATCATAAAATAAGGAGATAATAGGTAGTGGATAAGGAAAATAATGTAATGGAACTTGAGAAAAAATGTTACCTCTAAATCAGGTTACTTTTTTTGATTTGTGGCAAAAAGAGATCTTGAATTAACATAGGACAAACGTAATGCTTATAATAAGATGTTATAGATGTTGGGATTTTAATTTATTAAAATTTTGATGATCCAAGGGGCTTGATAGGTGTGTGTATGTTGGTAGAGTTGGTGTCTGTTTATAAGTGGGGGGATGGTTACATTAGTAAAGTGTGGAAATATTATTTTACTATAAATTGATTTTCAAATTATAGAAGTTCCAATGTGATATATTTCACAGATAAGATGATTATGGGTCTAAATACTCTAAACCAATAGGTTTTAGACTAGCTTATGTAGTAAAGTTTACATTATATTTTGTCGGAAATCAATATTTAAAAACATTACTCATATCATGTCTTCTTGTATTTTCATAATATATGGTTACTATATATAGTATAAAATGCTTATAGATCCACCAATTTAACATTATTGAAATTATTAAGACTATATAAGTCAGTTTTATAAATAATTTATTTTTAAAACAATTATATAATTTAATAAAATATTATTTTATTTAAACACTCATTTATGTTCATTTTGAAAATATTTATTAATTTATATTTGTTGATGTAATAAAAACATTATTCCTTCAAATAAAATTTAATCAAATAAAATTTTTCATTATATTCCATAATTTTTTATGGAATTATAATTTTTTAGTTACATTTATTTTCATATTTATTGTTTTTTTGTAAATATTTTTTAATTAAGTTAATGACTAAATCATCATTGTTTCAGAAATAAATTTATTTAATTAATATGTAAAAATTATTAATAAAATAACTTTATTTAGGTAATCATTTTATCATTCTAATGAATACTTATAGTGAAAAAGATAAATTAAATAACACAACCACAAAATTGGTTTAGTAAAAAGGTACATGATTGTGTTATATTTCACTTTACATTATATTATTTATTATAACAAGTCATTTTCACACCAATGTGGATCTCAAATGACCAATGTTCAGCCTATGGATTGACAAGGTTGACTATGACTCGTCAAATAATATTATGACTCTTATTAGTGTTGTTTTTTATTTCTATAATATTATTTTTTACCATTATATACTAGATTTACCCTTCAACCATGGAAAATAAAAATAATTACTAAAGTTACTACTCATAATGTACAGAAATAAAATGTACATATTTACACAATTTGGATATTTTGATTCCAAGTATGGACTCAATTTTTTCAAATTGATAACAATTAATTTCCAAAAATTTATATAAAATTAATATTCAATGTCAAATACACAAAAAAAGTTTTTAAGAAGATAAATCTGTCAAAAGATTGAAATGTGTTTATCTCATATTTCATTGTAAAATAACTTTGAATGAAAAAATTGGATTACATGATAATAAATAACCCAATTAATCTTTAATACTGAATAAAATTAAAATCTATCTTTATAAATAAATGATACAAAAATCTAAATATGGAATTAAAATGTAGAATATTTCACTATTCATTTAAATATGCATTTTATCACAAAAATAATAAAATTTTATCCAACGCAAATATTGATGTCTCACATCTAAAAAATAAGATTCTTTAAATATAACTTATAAAAGTGAAAATATATATATTTAAAAAGGGATCTCCAAAAAAATTAGTAAAATGAACTTTTAAAAATATAAGAGAATTTTATGCTTAAAATTGGATTCATTCTCATTTTATGACACTAATATTTAATGGATAAATTTAAAAACATTTTATCATCATTTGTGAATTTTTTTTGGTTCTTTTAATTCTCATTAATTCATTGTCTAGGCGTTATTAAAAATTTAAAATAATAATAGTATAATTATATTTTTTATCGGTATGACTCAATGTTATGTGAAACACACGATTTTGGAGAAACGTATTCTTGCTTGTCGAGTACACTATCAGATAAAGCATCCCGATTATCATAAAATAAATATATTAATTATAAATAATAATAGATATGAAAAAATATTATTCTATAAATAAATAGGATGCTATATTATCCCCCTTAGAGGAAGAGTGATATGCATACATGGAGAATGTGTTTTCAAAATATGATGTCAAACTATGTTCCTATTTAAATTATGGAATATCCCAGCATTTCTTCTGAGGATTAATGGTTTTAATGCCAATTTTATTCTTTATTCTACAACTACATCATAGGGTAAAAAATATGATCTCCCATATCCTCCATTGAAGTTTCTCCTTTTATAATTTCTCATTTGGAGTGTATTTTAGTGAGAATAGAAGCTCTAGGTAATCCTCGAAATCACCTTCCCCATATTTTACGGATGATGCATCGCATAGTGATTCATAATCTTCTAATTCATATAAAATGTTATTCTAGGGTTTCCATAACTATTTTATTTAATTCCATTTGAGATAAAATAATGGTATTCAGTTGGATGACAAGTTGTCTATAAGAATTAGGGAAGTATTCTATAAGAATTTTCCATTAGTCTTGTTAATTACATTGTGTATATGGTTATTCCCTTCTGTTACCTTTCTAATTTTTTTATTTTATTGAATAATAAAACAATAATGGGCTATAAATGTTTGTTGTAGATATTTTAAAAACCACATTGGTTATGTGGCTGATTTGATGTCAGGCCTAGGGATAGTGAATTAATATTCCAATCCCATTAATGTGGTGTAATAGAAATAAAAAATCACAAGATAGAGAAATTATGAGGGTAAAAATGTATAAATTTTAATATGTATTTTATAATATGAAGACCATTATAATCGGTACATTATCGTATGATGTATTTACGATATGAAATAGTTGAAATGAATTTTTTACATAATAACCAATTATGATATTATGAAGATGGTTTAAATTGATTATATGGTCTAATTTGTATATTGATAAAATTATGGTTCTATTTAATTCAAAATGATTTTTTAAAATGGATAAAATTCAAAAATGATTTTTAACATCGTGGTAATTTAATATTGGTTTTCAAATGGGATTGAAATATCGATAAAAAATGAATGTGTGGATCCACATTGATTAATAATTCTTAAAGAATCCTTTTTGGGTTTTTATGGAAAATATGGGTCTTCAACCTAGATTTTATTTTTTCAAATACAAATATACATTTTTTCAATCTTGTTTTCAAAATTATTTGTAATTTATATTTATGTTATAATCATTAGGTTATCTGCAATGTGTCAGGATTTTTGCAGAATAATTGGGTCTTGATGGTCAGTTGGGATAATAGTATATGATAATTATATTAAGGGTATAAAATTTTGATAAATTAATTATGCTGATACATTAATGTTAATATATTACTATGGTTACATAAAATTAACAATAATGGGTCCCCTTGTAATCAAGAACACATAGGGTGAAATTAAATATTGGTTAAACAATGAATCATATTTTAATTACCATTACAATGTTTAACATACTTATTATTAAGAATTTTTAACGTAGTTAATTAGTTATACAACATTGGAGTTGTCCTACTATGTTATACTCATACCCTGATCATGTTTCAACTGATCCTGGGTGACCAAGTTGTTAAAAATTGTTCTCTGCTATAACATTAGGATATGAACATGGATTTTATTTTATGCATGAGTTATTTGGATTAATTGGCGATTTTAGGTATATGTTATGACTTGGGAACATGTTTCAGATTATGATAGTTTCTATTTTTAATATTTTTTCACCTTCTTAATATTTAGCGTATACATATTGTTTTTATATCATGATTCCCTTCATTGATTTTTTTTGCACATTTTTAATATAATTAAATTTTTATCTTATGATGGTTTATTTATCTATTGTTATTAAATCATCAATTATTTTTACTCTAATATGATAGTATATTATCTCTTATCTTCCATCATAATATTCACTACTATTTTGTTTCATATGGTTTATGGGGAGGCGTGTTAGAGTTCTTGTGGTTAACCATCTTGGGGTAACAATATTAGTGGATCTCGTGATGGGAATTTACAATGTTTAATTAGATATAATATTATTTTGACTTTCTGTTTTGTATTGGTAAGAAATATACTATAATTTAAATAGGTATTTTTAATGAGATGATGCATGGTTTACAATAACCCAACATATAGAAGAAAAATTAGTTTTTTTGGGTGTGAAAATGGTGTTTATTTCTACCACTATGTTATATTACTCATTAAGTGGCACACATGGATATGATGATATTGATTTATGTTGTTGTTATCTATTGGACTAATATTGAAATTGAGGATTCTATGTTCATGACTAATTCAATGATGATATTATTGATATGTCTTGATATACTACCATTGATTTATAAATTATTTTTTATCATTAAGTTAAATGTGTATTTTTTTATCCATTGGTCACACATGATGGTGTTTAATATCAACATATTTTATTTAACTGGCTATACGGGTTTATTTTAAATATTCTGACCATAAATTATATAATATATATACGTGTCTGGTGTAACACATCTTTTTAAGGTATTTGGGTTAAATATGTCTAATAGGATGCCACAAATGACATATAGGGTGACCTGTTCTGTTATGTCATGTGCCAGTGTGAAACCTATATGTTGTTTTATAGTTATAAATTTTTAATTGCATTCTATTAATTCAAATACATTGATATTTTTAAAAATTATTTTGAACACGTTTCAGAATATTTTTCAGTTATGAATTTTTTTTAAATGTCGATCATTTGATTATAGAAAGTGTGATGTTGATTAATTATATGTGAGAAATAAAAGAAAATTATGGGAACTAATTTAGTAATAACATATCATATAATAGGATCATTGGTTCAGGAATTGAGAGGTCCCTTGATTTAGACATTTGACTACATAAAATAATGCATTGATGGTTTTGGATTTGATTGATTGATTAATATTTTTGATGTTCCTTTGGTAATATTATAACTAATTAGTTGTGTGGTATCGTTTCTTAGTGTGGATGTGGTGACCCCATAATTTTGATACCTATAGAGTTTTGTTTAGACCTAATGGTGGCTGTTTTCATTATAGTTGTGAGATATATGAGTGTGTTTCTATGAGTATCAAATATAGTGTAAATGGATTGATTCAGTGCACCAGAATATGATTATTTCAGAGTGAGGGAATGAAATATCCCATGTGTAGGGAATTTTATAATCTTCAATGTGAATGGATCAGTTAGAGTTATTTGGGTTTTAATATATGGAAATTATTAGTGTTCATCAGTTAGTAGAATTTGTTAATTTATGGAAATTTCCAGTTATGTTAATCCTACTTCGTGGGTTTTTTGTAATTATAAGAATGCATGGATACATAAGTAGTGGATTCAATTCATTATAGGGTAAATTGAGATTCTATAAAAGCTGTACTGTGAATTAGTTTATATTCTATGGGAAACACCTTGAGTGTTTATGTTCTAGTATTTATGTTTGGTTTCGATGGAATTTTTTTAACCATACCATATTGTTCTAATGATGATTATGTAAGGATAAAGGATTACATTGGATAGAAATGAAAACTATTTAAAGAATGTTGAAGTGTACCTTTCATATGGGAATACAGTAAAAATTTATTGATGATTGTGTTGTTGGACCTATCCTGTAGGAATGATATGTTTACTATATTTGATTTTGAGAATTCCTCAAGGATGAGGTGGATGTTAGCTCTACAAAAATGGTAAGATAATTATGTGGGTGGTGGATCCTTGATTCAATACTATGTAACTAATGGTGTTTTGTTTCAT
This sequence comes from Viscum album, assembly GCA_963277665.1. Lineage (NCBI taxonomy): Eukaryota > Viridiplantae > Streptophyta > Magnoliopsida > Santalales > Viscaceae > Viscum > Viscum album. The sequence goes on along the minus strand of OY728137.1, from coordinate 1,612,758,745 downwards.
TTTTCTTAAATGGTTGTAGGAAATTGTGTGACTTGGGGTATGTGGGGAGGTCAAAGTGGAAGGCAAATTATAGAGATTCACAATGCTATTCGAGATATATTAACATGTGACTCCTGAAGAAGAAAAATATTTTTTCTACGAAACTCTAGTTGATGTATATTGACAAAGAATAATATAATTTGGTTTTTGATAAATGTGAAAATACATTTTTCTTCTTAAAGGATCACATAGGTTGAGTTTAAATTACTCTACCAATGTATTAATCATATTTCCAAAGTGTAATATAATTCATTGATTTTTGTTTTAGATCATTGAGGATATTTTTTCATTTTCATGTTCCTCATGAATCATAGTGGATGATTGATGATTATTCATTTGTTAAGACTGAATCCATAGTATTTTTAATTGATTTTTTGCGTCCCTCTAGTCATAGATGGAAAAATTGAATATTTATTTTATGGTGGTATTCATTAGAGATATCCTAGGGTAGTCCACATTTAGAATAAATCATTCCCTACATCCAGACCATTCATAGAGTATTGGGATAGATCATTGGTTATACACCATGATAGTTAAATATATTATATTATTTAATGATATACTCATACACATTGGTGTTTCTGCTCATGGATTTATTGAAATTGTATGTTCGGAAGTGCATAATTTTTTTTATGTGACTACATACCATAAGATATTATGGATTCCCAAAAATGTCATTTGTTTCATTATTATATGTATTTAATGGATGATGGATGACATCATGTTTTTTCCATTAAATAATATGTAGGATTCTATCTATATAAAGTGGGACTATATTTGATAGGAACATGGGTTATAGTGGTTTATGTTTCTGGTCATAGGTGTCAAAAATGACACTCTAATTGGGGGAGTGATGTATCTGATGTGGGTTGAAACCATCATTCAACAAGGGTCACTAGTGTATGGATATGACTCTGGGATGATCATGGTTGAAATGGGATGACTGTGATAATCAAATCGGGCATTGGGAATGGGGTTGAGGTTGTTCTAGAATCCAATTGAGGTGATTATGTTTGAAGTAAGTCAGTAGGTGTGGTAGGGTATGATGTAATTTTTGATAAATTATGTGTTAGTGATTTATGATTTCACCTTGTGTGGGATATTGTATGCAGATGGTATGTTCAAGAGATAAAAAAATTCCTTCATGAGTAAACATAACTTGAAATGGTATTGTGGCGATGTTCCAATAGAGGGAATGATGATTTTTTTGATGATTCATTCATGGATTTTCAGACTTGGACTAGAATTTTGGTTGAATGGTTCATGTTGAAAACCACATTGTTCACGTGACATATGAAGTTATATACTTGTTGGGAATGAAATATGGTTTTGCGAAAAAATAGTTTTCATTCTGATTTTATTAATGGACAAATAGTTACAATTAAATTATAGTGTAGTTTTTATTGGAGAGATGTGAATCTAATATTTAAATGATTTATCATCTATTTTTTGGGGAAAACCAGTCTTAATACAAGACGGGTGTTCTCTGGGACAACATGTTTTATGTTTTCATGATCTCTTATAATGGTGGAGATTTAAAACATTGGTTAGTGGAAGATATAAGGTAATTAATATGGTTGTGATATCCATTTATGGGAATTTAATCATGTTATAACATATTTTGTGGTTGGATATTATATGATCAACTGTATAACACATTGATGCTCCAGTTTTGATAATGAGCTTTGTAATTAGATATAGTTGTTTAGATCCTATAGTTGGAGTTTTTATCATTGGTTTTGTTCCAGGAATTCTGGATTTAATGAGGTCATTGGGACATTATTCATAGGCAATCAATTTTCTATGGATGTGGTTTTATGAAAGTGTACTCTTTTGGGATTCTAAAATTTTGGGTCACTGTCAGATTTATAAATAAGGTAAGTTGGTGTCTAGTTATATCTTTTCATAGTGATTGTAGAGTGAATCATGCTAGATTATTGTTGATGGTATCTTATATACTTTAGTGGTATTATGATCTGTCTTTTTGATTTGATGAAATAAATTGAATTACCCTGGAACTTATGATGTGGTTGGTATTGGAAATGTTGAGTTGTAATTGAAGTGACTAATGTTAAGCATCCAAATCAAGATATATATTATAAAAGTGAGGATATTACATAGGTTAATGCCATTCTTTTTTTCAACTGTTGTGATTCAATATAATCTTTTAGGAGGGAAACATGGAAACAGACATGAATATGTGGGAGTAATAACCTACACCATTAATACATGACACATAGTGATTCTTCGAAGTGTAGAACATGGATAATTGTTTAGATGGTATGTATATTGAAGGACATTGACTTTGGAAAGTGAACTATTCATTTCTAAATATTCATTAACTACATCTTAAATGCTCAACAATGTTTTTCCCAAGAGTAGAATGGGTCTGGGGAATGTATCAAGGTTAAATACATAAAATGGTAGAAATTGGTCATACATCACCTAGTTAATGATTGTTGAATCACTAGAAATAACTATGAAAAAATTAACTATGTTTGTGGGATTGACCTATATAGATAAATATATAAAACCTCTTCTTAGTGGTATAAACTGTGTGGGTTTTGAAGAAAAGAGTACAACTAATATTCATTGGGAAGAGGATAGATAATATGATCCACATGGTTTACTAATATGTGTTGGAATATCAAAGACACCAAGTGTCCAGGACCCATCATACAATGATGAAGTTGCGTGGTGAAAAAACATTTTCTCAATATGTGCATCAAAATCATGTTTCTATTAAAAGTGTGTAAATTACAATTATTCCCTCTTATGACTATATTTTTCTACCACAATTTTCTTATTCATTCAATCCCTATCAACATAGGGTGGAAAACCCTATCTCTATCATTCTCAATGACTTTTTCTCCATAAATTTTATATTATTTATGTATTTTTATGTTTTAACAAATTCTATGTGTATGTACATGAATACACATAATACACTTTTTTAACAGGATATTTACTTTGGGGTTTCTTCATATGAATCGTTAAAAAAAATTACATGGTGTCCTTCCTCTAGCTGTTTGTCATAGTTTTGTCTCAAATCAAGTTTTATAGTTTCAGGATAGCTTATCTACTTTTATGACACATATTTTCAACAATATATTTCCTATTGTATTTATATTTACCATGTTTATGTGGTTGTTCCCTTTTGATTCATTTCTGTATTTTTATCATTGAGATAAAAAGTAAACATGTGTTTTAATGACTATGTGATACTATTGACAGACTAGGAAATGTCTTTTTATTATCTTTGATTGGTCCTAGGTTTACAAACACAATATTCCAAACCCATTAATGTCTTTTATTAAATAATATTCAATATATTCTGAGATTATGAGGGTGAATATGTTGATATTTTTATTATTATATTAGCATGGGTAAAGGAAAAATTAGAATAATAATGGAATTATTATTTTTTGAAATGAAGAGGATATAATTATTATAAATTACATGTTACGGTTTTTTATATGAAAACGTGTCTTTGAATATTTTAAATGAAATTTTAAATTTTTATCCATTTTTTTCAATGAATGAAAATGATAAGTTATAGTAGATTATTTTATAAAATGTTGTGTATAATTCAATGATATTTAAATGTGTTATTTCAAATGGGACAAAATTGTTTGTTTTAAATAATGGATTGGATAAATTTTGGAGAAAAAAACATGGTAGATCATTTTATTTTTAATGTAAAATGTACTAAATGGAAAATTTATTAATTACCAAACAAACGAACAATGTATTAATGGGTAGATTCATATTTTGTTTGTGGGTTTTAGTGTTTTTTTTGGACATTGGAATCCCAATAGCCATTTTTATGTCATGTTTTTGTTTTGATGTCCTTATAGCGCATTCGAAAATTTTAATTTCCTTTGGTGATTAAAATGATGATAAATAAAAGGTGGGGTACTATTGAGGTTAATATATTAAAACTAATATTTAAATTAAACCTCAAATAATGGAAATGATTGATAAAGTAATGGTTTTGAATGTTGGAAATAGAGTTCTATATACTTTGTTTAGGTGCTGGACTAATGCTCCATGAACCACTAAAATAATTTATGGGTAGTGGAATTTTTTAATGATTACCTCATCCCTTTTATATCCAAAATGATTCCTCTAGTGCCTCAATAGACAATAGTTTTTTATTATATATTTATGATCATCACTCAATTGGTATGGACAAGTAGTTACATACCCTGGTTCAAGTGTTCAGACATGATCTTCTAAATCATTGTTGGATGTATAAAATTATTCTCACTGTTATCGTATCTATCACCCTTATAATATATAGTTAGGATTTAAATAAGTGTTTTATTAGTCCAAATATGGTGCATGAACTATTTATTCATGTTTTCTATCTTATGGCCCTTATAATAAATGAATCAGATCACCGGCCTAACGCTAGGTAGGTTTGATTAGAATGGTAACTATTTTGGACCATGAAAAATTGTGGGTATATTATAATGTATATAAATTGAAATGTTGGTTATATATAATTTCATTATTATTAAATTATTTAATCATAACCTTTTATTGAATGAATATTATTTAAGAACTAGTTAGTGGTGGTCTTCTATGCTTTACTCACACCATGCTCATGATGTCATGACCCTGGGGTATTCGAGGAGCAATTACATGTTTATGTGGTATATGTTTATGATAGATACCTAGACATTAGTTTTTTCATGGGTTATATTTATAGACCACAGTATTTCTAGATGGAATTGGGATGTAGTTTGTGTAGTTTTTTTCATTGTTTCGTTAATTTTGTTTTTTATTGTACAATTTCATGACATGTAGTGTGAGAATGGTATTGTAAAGTCATGTTTCTATGGGTTATTTTAGAATCATAGAATATTTTATTGCATACTGTCAATATTTATGTATATTTATCTGTTAATATTATTTTTGTTATTGATTTACTCTACTATGTTGGTATAATATCCTCATTGTATCCCTAATGACCTATAATGGTAGTCACCATCCCCTAGTGTACAAGGAGGCATGCTTGATGTCATGTGGCACATTATCTCTACACAACTTAATTATTTGAAGTTAGAATACAAAACTAAAATAATAATTTAACATATTAAAAATAATTTACATCGAAATTAATTAATATAATAAAAACATTTAATATATATAAATAAATTCATCTAAAAGAAGTAGTTTACCGAAATGTATTATTATTAAATATGAATATAAATTTTATTTTATTTATATTTTAGATAAGATTAAATTATAGCTAAATACAATTAACCAAATTTAAAATTTGGAAGATGGTTTATAATACTGGTTTAGTAAAAAATTTATTACCATATTAAATGTTTATTTTATGTTATAAGGTTAATACAAGGAAGACTTATTTAGATGAAATTATAATAATGAAATTTTTATAAAACACCTCATTTAAAAATTATTTCTATATGGAAATAATACCTACATCTACTACAAATATTTTATAACTATAATCACCTAACTCCCGTGTTATTTAATTATTTATGATCTCAATACTCCTGCTTCAAAGGGAATGTCCTTCATTTTAACAGGTAAAATGCCCTCAATTCCACTCCATAGAAACAAGTCTACTCAATTTAAATCCCACTAAAACTATTAACATTTTACATATAATATATTTTTTATCATCCTTCAGAATCCCAAATTTATAATAAAATTCCAATGCTCTCCATAATCAATAAGTCTTTAAAGAGTAGTTGTTACTCATCTACATGAAAATTATATACACCAAAATTATTTCTTTTCAATATTCTTAATTTAAAAAACAATAAAAAACTATTAAAAACAAAATAATATAATGATATTATTATCAGTAAAAAATTTAAATATTACGGTATTGATGAAACAACTACTATCTATCATCATATCTACTATTTGATAATGGAAAAATTACCCCCATTTTAAATGAACTTCTCTCTCCATGGATGAAATATTTAATATTTATCCCTTTTTAAAAATTATTATTATAGGAATTTATTTTTTGACAATAATATTTATAATATTATCAGTATCGTGGAATTATAATATTAATATTTCAACTAATTGTTATCATACAACTTTTTCATCATAAAAAATTATCAAAAAAATTTGTTCTCTTACTTTATCTTCATAAATCCAAAATAAGACTCTCTTATAATGAAATTATGTGTTTATAAATAACTATTGGAACATAAATTATAGTACTCTTTATAATACCAGAATGATAACATATAATCAATTAATGATGATATGAAATTGAATTTCAATGGGTGTGTAAAAAAACAAAATCACCTACATTATATGACCTAAAAACATTAATTTTTAAAGGTATAATGAATTATAATAATTCATAATATAAAATAATAATATAAATATATTATTATTTTTCTATTATAAGTGATTAATTTCGTTACATATTAAATATTAGAGGATAAAGAATACTCATAGTAGATTAAAATAAATGCAAGATATTTTTTCACAATTTACATTATTTATGATACATGACCTTATCACCACATACTAATTTATATATTGAATATACATTCATATGGTTATCCTTTATTTAAAATTTCCTAGGACCAAAATGCATTAACAATACAATTTATAATCATCCCTTAAATATTGATTTGATTCAAATATTAACAATGATATACGGGTTTCCTGACAATCACATTTTGAAATCAATATTCTTATGAATGAATTTCCATAAGGTGATTAATTGTGTCAAATTTATCTCTACAACCCATTACTATTTAATTTTATATGATCATTATATTTCATTATCATTTCTCATCTATATTTTTGTTTCCTTGGTTTATAAATTAACTAATTTTATTATTGAATGTGAAACTGACCCCACCTTTTCTTATTATCGATAATAATTATCCTCATTTCCCATATCTATCGAGTATTTAATAAATATGAATGTCTATGATTTGACAATTGATTATTATCATTTTAAAACATTATAAATTTATTTAAACAGGTTTAATGAAATATATTTACATTTTCCATATGATCTTATTTGGAACATTAATTGAAATGAATCACTATTTTTTTTGTTTCTATATTAATTATTTATTCCCTGAATACAACCATTCATCCATTATAATAATAATTTTTTTATTAAATTATTGTAAAATATTTATATTTCATAATGTTTTTTTGAAAAATTATTTCATATTTTCTAGTATGAATGATTTATTCCATAATCATAAAAATTATTTTTTATTTATACTATCATTATTTGATGGTAATTTTATTATAAATTTGTTACATTTTTTTACCATCCTGATTCAATGCCTTTATTTCTTATAGAGTCTTCTATTTATGATTTTTTTAATATCTTATATTTTATCTTGGTTATTTATGTGATGTATAAAATATGGATTCATTCGTGTTTTCTTTGAAAACATTTGTATGGTATTAAAATTTTGATCCATGATTACAGAATTATATATCCGTATAAAGCATTAGAAATAGATTTATGTCGAAATATTTAAATATTAGAGGTATATATTGGAATATAAGTGCACTTTTTAATTGAATATAGGTTTGTTATTTTCTATCCCATAATGTTATGTGAGGTGGTATCTTGCTTCACATTACACTATATTACAATTTCTAGGAACATGTTTGGGCCAAATTCTTATATTTTTCATTGTACACATCTTATAATTGTTCATATATTACGCTATTCTCAGATTCATGTGTATTGAATTCTGATGCATTTTTATTCTTTAATGGTGTCCAATTTATTAGTACATGGACTATAATAATTTTCTCATATAGATATTGTTATCTTATTCCCACATGTTACTTCCATTTTTTTATTTATAATGTTTTCCCATACTAAGAATACATGATAACCCCTTCCAATTATTTTTCCCCAATTTTAGAGAAAATAATATTATGTATGATGTTTCAAAATATTCTCTTGTTAAAATTTAATTATGGGGTATGTAGAATAAATTTTAGAATAATATGATACTCAGTATAATCTCCAAATTCCATAAACCTATATGTCATGGAGTGTGGTTTTTATTTTAGAATAAATGAATGTTAATGAAAAAAAATTTCTTAGAAATATATTTATACTTGTTCACATGAACAATCATTTGATGTTAAATGGTTTTAACATACTTTTTTAATGGGAAAGTTAAATCTTGATTCTTATTTTCATTATACATTGTAATATTAAAAATATTTTTAAAAATGTTAATATTAAACTATGATTTTAGGAATGTATTGTTAAATGAACTATATGAACTCTATGGTTATATATGAATAGTTATGATTGGGTCAAAGTCAACAAATTCATATTCATATATGGGTATAAATAAATATTATGTTTTCTATCAGGTTACTAAAGTATGATCCTATTATTTTGGTATGAGGATATATATAGTGAGAAAAATTGATTTACCATAGGATACAAAAAGTTTTTTTTGGTATATTTCTTTTTATTTTTTATTTCATTAATGTTGTAATAGCCATTTGACAGGGGCTATTTTTTTCATTGTATCTAATTCAAAAATATATTTTATATTGTCCAGTTGTATGTAATATTGATGAATGATTAGTTATGTATTCTATGTTTTGATTTATCCCTTATTTTAAAATACATATTTAATATAAATTTATGTCCACTAATTATATTCATTATTTATATGTTTTTATTGATTTCATATTAATTTTTATATTTTTCATTAAGGATAAATCATTTTCAATTACTTACCATTTAACAAATAGAATTAGTTTCTAGCATGTGAGGATGAGGAACACCTTTCAAGCCTTATTGAAGATCATTTGGATATTGATTCAGTGGATTCTAGAGTTATTTCATTAAAAATCCCCAAAAAGACGTTTTCCTTGAAATAATATACCCATATGATCAATGATATAATATTTCATGTGTATAAATTTGTTATATTGTGTTTCATTGTGTTTTACAATATCAAAAACATTCACTTCTACATCGAGTAGAATGACATTATTTTTAGGACACTATATAAACACATTCACATATAAAACAATATAAATTATGTTTTTAGGGTTTACATAACAAAATAAGAAGGGTAATCATTAGTTTTATTAAAAATAAAAATTTATAAAATGAAGTACTAGTATCGACCTATTGATTGTTAAGGACCTATCTTATCATGGAACCCATTTTACATATCTCTCAACATTTTATGTGTGTCACACACAATTAAAATGGCATAAATAGTTACAAAAAACAATAGAGATTCATCCACCAATCTAAAATTCCATCATGTTATCAATAGGTTTCTTCTTATTTTTCAATTAATGTGTTTCAATTTTTTTTTCATTATCTTAAATTTTTCAAAATAAAATTAGAATCTACATCTAAATGATTCACCTTAGTTATCTATCTTTTATATAGATGATATTCCATATATAAAGCTATTGGTTAGTCTCAAATTTATTGGATGAATTTTATATTATTTTTATATTTGAAATTGTATATTCATTATATTGTACGTAATATTAGTCTCATAAAGTATTTTTCAAACATCATAGAAACATCATTTTCTTAACAGATTATTTCAAATATTAAATAAATATTATTTATATTTGTTACAATATTAAATTTCTAATATGAAATTTAATATTTTATTTATTATTGGACCATTATATTAAATTCAATTTATTAAAAAATATTGATATTATATTCTATTTAATTTTATTGCAGAACAACCACTATAATAACTTACTTCTCATTCTTCCATCGCATATGCAAGATAATATGTCACAATATGATGTTTCACTTCTCATTCATGTGTGGAATACTAAGAAAATATAGAATCATAATATATTAATTTGAAATTTTTTGATTAAAATTATTTCACTATGAATAAATATCATTATTATTTTCTTCAATGTATTCAATTTTTGAAACATCATATATTATAAATAACTCATTTTTCTATGTATAATAACCAGAATAATATAATAAAAATATTATTTACCATAATGACAAAAAATTATCTTCTATATTATGCATGCAATTATAAATATTATCTTTAACATTAAAATATATCTTACATATTATCATAGATTTAAATTAATATGTGTTTGACCAATTAGATTGAAAATTTCATTATCCTCTTAGATATATGTAATTTATTTATCAATAAACTCATATGGTTCACCAATATCTTTTTCATTCAGTTAAATATAATATTAATGTCGAAATTAAGTACATGTATGATGTTTTTCTTTACTATAAATCAAAATTATTAGAGACAAAAATATCAAGGATTTGAAAATATATTATGAAAACATTTTTTTCAATTCTAAAAAAACATTTTAATTATTTTATTTTTATCTTTTAGTTATTAAAGCACAAAAAAATGTTTTCTATGAAAACATATAATACATATGATTTCAAAAAAATTCATAAATATATAAATCCTCATTAAATTATTATAGAATATATAAAAGCTTTTTAGAGACTACCTCATCAATTAATGTACTCAAAACCAATATTATAACATAAAACTTCAAATTACATTTTATTTTTAAAAATATTTATATATTGATAATAAAATCATTAAAAATAATAATATTCATATACAACATCCTGAAACAGCTTCTATATTAAAATAAATAATTTATAAGACTTCATATCCTATATAAAATAATATAATTCATCTCCAATATTTTACAATATATTTAGGTTCCCAATAACTCTTTGTCCCAAAAATATACTCTATTCGATTTAATTTTCAACTAGAAGCCTAATAAACATAAAATCTCATTTATTTTTTAAAAGTTCACTTTGTAAAAGTATAATTATTTTAATATATTCATGTTCTTTGTTCCTCAGTATGTGGTTTGTGTTGAGTTCTTAGAAAAAAATTCTAATTTTTTGAGATTTAGGTAAATTTTATCTTGTTAACAAGAATGACAGGACTAATAGAACCCATATATCCTAGGTAATACTGTGATAGGTCCTTAAGTTAGAAAGAATCAACCACATGGTCTGTGGATCGTGACTCTGTTATTTCACCGAATTTTTCATGTAATTTTTATTATTTATATAGATTTTTTTAGACTGAAAAATTCGACGGCACCTAATTCATAGCTCCAGAGAGCCCATAACAGAATTTTGATGTTTTTAAGGTACATTCATTAAAAATGAAAATGATATTTCCTATATTTGGAATCACCTCTTAGATAAAAATTTATAAGGGGATGTATAATTCAAAACTATGGGATTCACACAGAAATTACATAACATCGACCATCAATGGCCGAGTTGAAAAGTCATTTTTCCAAATTTTTGGGAAAATAATAAAATAATTTAAATGAATTATTTTATTTTCCTTCTCACATTTGGGTGATGGAGGGCGAACCTATGGGGAAATGACAGGGTGTCGATTATGTGCATTAATGTGGCTCATTAATGGGTTGTTATTCTCACAGTGTAATGATAGTTTAATGATGTGTAATAGCGACATTGTTTCTTTACTAAAAATTTGTAACGATGTCATGTCTCCTCATAATGGGAACACTATGATATGCCAATATTTAAAATTCAATAGATTGGAAAAAATGGATAATGGAAATTGGAGTATTCTTTGAAATAACACTGATGGACATCCACCGCAGTGAAGAATGAAGAATGTCGGCAGAACTTTTTCTTCTTCGATGCCTCCCGAATATTTGAGCCAGGAAGCAACGTCAATGTCATAAACCCCTTGAGGATGATCATGTAGAAATTAACTATAAAGTGGAATGTTTTTTTAATTTTGAAATGTTATAACATGTTCCTTCTTGAAAAAATGACGAGCGAGGATCAACCCATAGATAGTGTGATCCATGGATCATGCTTTATAAAGGGTCGGTGAGTTTTTTGGGGTGTTTATGAAGTATTAGACCATGTAATTAATGATTGACCAAAAACCTCTCTAAGACTATCCCTTGTTAAAACCTCTAATGTAGAGGTCTCAAGCCAACATGATCAAAGCCCAAGCACCTCAACTAATTTTTTCTTAGTGGCCACATTCTTGAAGTGGAGAAAATTTAGGTTTGAAATATTCTTAATAAATACATCCTCGATTGGAGATTGTGGTCACATGGAGAACAAGGAACATACCACTGAACTATGTATGATGTCCCACTGATTATTCTATTGACAGGAAGGTGGTAGCATTAGCACCGGTGGCCATTCACGACACGTGTGTAGAGGCAGCTGCTCGCAACAGCGGGCTGCATTGACAGGGAGGCACAACTCGTTAGCTGTATCCGCACGCTGGGGGATGCATCCTCTGGTGGTTTCTGCAAAGTGGGGTGTCCTATGTTCTTGCCACATAGCAGGATTGAAGATATTTGGCCCATCGACAGTGGTATGAGTTGGATGTGGCACATAGAGGGCACCGTGCAAGAGTTGTGGCCTGTCCTTGTGGGTAGCGTTCAGACTGGAGGGGTTGCGGCCTGCGACCATGACACAAAGGATCAAAATAGAAGAACCACATGACTAGTCCCCTTGCATGTCTTTCAAGCACCCATCGCGTTAGACCCATGCCAGTGGGCCAGACCCATGTCCCATTGTGGAAGGTCAGAGTAGACAGGGTCATAGGGCACCATGCCGGGATGGTCCCTCTGCCAACTAGGCCAAGTCCAGCGAGGACTATTTGGCCTGGCCCACTACCCAAGATGAATCAAACCAACCAATACCCACACCAGGTAATGTCTGATTTATTATAATGAACCAAGGTATGAGGAACACCCGAGCCTGGTTGGCTGGGTCGGTGCGACAACGTCGGAACAATCCTCATTGCAACGACCACCTAGTGTCTAAAACGACAATATCATGGAAATATCCCATTCGATTTAGGGGATTTAGGTGGCGTTGGGTCCTTCTCAATAAGGAAGATATTTTGGAATTCCTTGTGATTACTTTAATGGACATTGAAAAGTGATAAATTACATGATAAATGGTTATCCCAATCGTGGTATGTGCAGAAGCCTAAAGTTGGCTAAGACCTGGAAACTGCTCAATGGTGGCCCATTGGGAAGTAGATCTATGTGGACAAATAGGCCCACGGTGGGGAGCCACTCTATGTGACCCAAAAGTCCCACTATGGTAAGTGGCTCTATGTGAGGTAATATACCCATGATACTCGACAAAAGGAGTAACTCAGTTCAGATAAGGTGGGAAATGGCACTGTGTGATCTGACATGGAAACAATGGGGAGAAAATCTGTGTGACCCAATATATGCATGGTACTTATCATGGATGAGTTCCACATCTGTTCAAGGATTGTGGGAAGTGGATTCGTGTCACCCAGAAGGCCAACTATACTTGATAGAGGATGCATTCTCCAACGACCAAGAAGTTCAATGTTTGTAACATAAAATGCTACTATTATAGCCCTCGAATATACCTGGTTTGAGATGCCTTGTGTTTCATGATTCACATTGAGGAATTATTGCATGTTAATTCTTTTTGGTTTGGGGCCCCTACTGAGTACTGTGTTACTCACCCATGCATAGGCTCTACTAGGAGGTTTTGTGTTTGGTGCAGACAACTGATGTTTTGATTGTGGTTTCTCATAGAGTACATAAAGATTCCATGATAGTGGACTTGGTTTTCTAGGACCAGGTATGGCCTAGTAAGACCAAGAGAACATGATTTACTACATCGACATCCATTAGAATAACTACTCTGATGATTAGGTGGGGGATTACTATAGATAAAAATCAGACCACATTTCATACTTTATAGTTTTTTTTTAAATTTTTCATGTGTTTGTATTCTGGCCCACATTCATTTCATTGTACTTGCATTCAATTTAATCAGTGGTATGTTCTATCCTTTTTTTGTAGTCATAATTTTTTGGTGTGTGTGTGCATACAAGTATCTAGTCTATTTCCACCCACATGTAGGTTGATGTGTTCAGTTCCAGTCTCTAGCCCCTTGCCTTCTAGAGAGGGTCTTGGGGTAGTCATGGCACGGGCCCCATGAGATGGGTGGTGACAAATTGGTATCCAAGGGAGGCCAGTTCCTAGTCAAAGACTAGTAGTCAGATGATTTTTTGGCACACCAATGATAAGGGTTGCGAGTTCAAATTTAAGATTCGGGGGGACCAGGGTTGGTGTGGCAGCTGACCAATCCATACACCAAAACATTGAATATTTTTTTCTATCTCAATACATGAAAAAACTAGTTGCATATGTGTATCAATATTTTTGAATAAGAGTAATCTTACCAGCTATAACATTCTAACCATGTACATCTTGAATTATATGAGGATACCTCTACATGGGAAACCTTCTAGGATCCCATTATAAGGTCAGGAAGACTGTTCACCTAGTGATGAGGCATCTGTTATGTGAGTAGTTCTAGAGATGACGCCTGCGAGTGGAGAACCAGTGGTAGACCCACCTAATGGTCAACATCTACTAATAGGGGTTTCAAAGGGGGACGTTCATAGGCTTAGTTACCTACATGAGTTTCATCAAAAGAGTCCTCCTAGGTTTTTCTAAGAGACAGATTGTCAGGATGATGAGGATAGGATGGAGACTATGACATGGGTTTTCCTCATAGCAAGGACACCTCAAGGCTAGATAGAGATCACTGTGTGATCCATTTGTATGGCATGGTAGGGAGATGGTGGAGCATGACCATCCAAACTCACGATTAAGAGACCCTCACTTTGGTTGACTTTGGGAGGCTATCTTGGGAGTAGTTTTTCCAACACTATGCCATTTGTGAGAATCCAAGAGCTTATTCAACTAAATCAGTACATCGTGAAGGCGGATGTGTACATAGAATGGTACAAAGAGCTTACCATATACTTCAAATATATGGTGAGAGACCATTTCATCTGGGCTCGAGCTTTGGAGCAGAGACTCAGGTGGGAGATCAGGGCTTTGGCAGTGTCTTTCAACATCCATACCCTCGTCAGGGTGCTAGAGAAAGCCCTTATAATGTAGAGTTTCATGGAAAAGAAGGTTCCCACAGCTAGGGCTACTAGAAAACCCGGAGGATCAGAGTATTTGTCAAGTAGCAGATTTCAGACACGCGGGTCCAAGTATTCTAGGTCTTTCAGAGGACGATCTCAGGATGCAATGTCGGTGGTGTAGGGCTCCTAATTTAGTGAGAGTAGGTAGGGAGATAAGTATTTATACACATGTGGTGGGCAGCGATCCATTGAACATGACTGCTCAACCTGTTGTACAGATGATCAGCTGACGATCGATGAGCCATCAAGGTAGAGGTAGTTGTTCGTGCAAAGAAGTCTGTAGGGTGACAAATGTGGTAGGAGAGTTGGTCGAGTTAAAGGTGGGGGAGATAATTTTAGATGCTTCCACCACCACCCCTAGGTGGTCCATCTCATCCATAGAGAGAAAGTGGTAGGGGAGAGCACAAATCCAAGTAGCCAAGGCTTGTGACCAATTCACTCCAGAGATGATATGATGTATGATCTGTTTATTTTACACCCTAGATGCAGTACTTACTGAAATAGGTTCTAGTCACTCCATCATTGACACGAATCACATTTAGTGCTCAGAGATTCTGGTGGAGATGTTGGCTCGATCCTTATGACAATAAACTCTTGTGGGAGGGGATTTGACCGTTAATGACATTTTTCGGTAGTGAGAGCATACTATAGGAGGTAGGAGCTTTTCCTGAGATCTCATAGTTGTTGCGTTGAAGCATTAGGATGTAATCGTGGGTATTGATTGGTTATCCACAATCAATGAAAAAATAAAATGATTTAGGAAAACTGTGCTTTTTGTCTGTGGAGATGGGACCAGGTTTTCCTGCAATGGAGAGAATGAAACCTTTTCGGTGTCGGACGAACGTTTTCAAAAGTGGGAGAAACTGATCACTCACTAGTTGTATAACCTCTCCTTTGGTGTTGTGGAGTAAAGGAGTACAATATTCACTATAGTGGTGGATGAGTACGATGATGTTTTCCTTATGAGTTTCCATGGATACCTCCTCAAAAGGATGTAGATTTTGTATCATCATGTGCCCCGAGATGTCATTGATTTCCACACTGGTATATTGAATGGCTCCCGTAGAGCATCACGAGTTGAGGGTACTACTGGAGGAATTGCAGAAGAAGGGGTTCGTCAGTACATTCGTTTCACCATGGGCATCCCTAGTGACTTTTTCCAAGAAGGCATTGGGGAGTTTGGGGTTGTGCATGGAATGCTGATTCCTAAACCAGGGTAAGTTGAAGAACATGTACCCATGTCTGAGAAATGATGACCTCTTAGACCACCTAATAGAAGAAAAGTGGTTCTCCATTATAGACCTGAGATCAAGGAATCACCAACTTTGGGTACATGATGAGGATGTATTGAGGATAGATTTCAGGTGCTGATAGGGCCACAATGAGTTCCTAGTGATGGATTTTGGCATGACCAATGACCTAGTAGTGTTTATGGGATTCATTAAAAAGATCATCCATCCCTACCTCGACTGGTTCGTCACGATTTTTTATGGAATCTTGGTGTATTTAACGTCGGAGGACAATCATGATACACAACTACAGATAGAACCGAATACACTCTGATAGCACCGGTATTATGGTAATATCATGGTGATTAATTTATAGATATGAGAGGTCCTATTTCTTGGAAATGTCATATCAGATGCTAGAGTTGTAGTAGATCCGGTGAAGATAGAGGCGGTGATTTTTTGGGAGCTTCCCAAGAGCATGACTGAGGTGCAAAGCATCATGGGAATGGTTGGTTACTATCAGAGGTATGAACCTGTCTTTTTTAGAGTAGAAGCACCCTTGTAAACTTTTATATGATGGGGCAACCATTCTTGTGAATGGAGAAATGGATTCACTGTTTCAAGGAGCTGAGGTTGAGACTGAAAATTTCCCCCATCATTATACTACCATTGGAGGGTATGGGTTATGTAGTTTACTATTACACATCAAGGACATGACTGGGTTGTGTCTAGATTCTGGAGAGAGTGTTGATCATCAATGGATCACGAATGTTGAGGAAACATGAGAAGAACTGCGTGACCCATTACCTGGAGTTAGCACCAGTGATCATTGCATTGTAGATTTAGAGGAAATACTTGATGGGCGAGCAATTTATGGTTTACTCTAACCAGAAGAGTCTTAGGTATATCTTCTTCCAGAAGGACATGAACCTGAGATATAGGTGATGACTTGATTTTCTCTATGAATATGATTTTCAAATACACTATACTCTTAGATAGGGGAATGAGATGGAAAATGCGCACAACAGTTGGACTGAGTCGTAGCTACTGAGTGAGGCAAGAGAGAAGATCGACATGATTCAGATATCCCTTGCAGATGATGGTAAGACGATTTACCTTTAGTCTATGGTTGTTAATTCTCCACTCGTACGTTGTGTCAGGAATGCACAACTCGGGTATGTTTACTACAAGGTCTGATGTGCTTAAATACACTCAGTATGGTTTCCTAATAGATTTTTGATAGATGGGGTGCACATAATCCTTTTTAGAGGGAACACCTTAGTACCCATGGAGTTTTATGAGGAGTTGCTGAGAGAGTTCAATGCATCCCCTCTGTAGGTACATCCTAGAGTGGAAGATATGTACTAGGACCTCTGGAAACAATATTGGTTTCACGGGATGAAGAAATCAATTTTTGAGTTCATTGCAAGATTTCTCACATGTTAGCTAGTGATGGCTGAGAACCATGATAAGGGAGGCATGACTCATCCACTCGAGGTAACAGAGTAAGGATGGGATTGTATATTGATAGACTTATTGATTGGGATACCACATACGCATATAGGTTTTGAATCTATTTGGGTCATCATTGGCCGAATCACAATGTCCGGTCACTTCCTGCACATCGGGGAGTAGGGAACATTAAAAGGCTTTGGAAGCCACTACATCTAGTAGATATTGTGGATTCACAGGGTTCCATTGACCATTGTCTCAGACCATGACACCCGCTTTACAACCCAATTTTGCAAGGGTTTACAAGAGGCTTTCGGGATGTAGTTATGTATGACCACATATTTTTATCCCTAGATGGATGGTTAGATGGATAAAACCATACATACCATAGAGGACATGCTTCATTATTGCCTCCTTGACTTCATTCATGGTTTTGTGGACCACCATCCACTGGTGGATATTGCATAGAACAACAACTAAAACTCCACCATTATAATGGTACTATTTGTGGCCCTGTACGGGTGTCCTTGGTGATCAACCATATACTAGATTGTCCCAGGGGAGTCGGAACTCATGTGATCATAGTAGGTACAAGATATCACATTGAAGGTGTAGATGATCAAGGAGCGGATGAGGAAGACCCAGATCATGCATATGTATAATGCTGACAGGATACATACACCCTTGGAGTTCAATGAGGGAGATCATGTGTTCCTTCATGTCTCACCCTGACAAGGATTGTAGATATTTAGACGGGGTATTTAGATATCTCTGTGATTTATTAGTTCTTTTTAGATCTTGAGTAGAGTTTGCGAGGTGGTGTACCACCTATCTCTTCCCCCAAAGATGCACCAGTTGTATGATTAATTCCATGTGTCGTAGATGATGATGTTTGTTCATGATCTATCACACTTCATCAATTTTGTGGAGCTAGAAATTATTGATGGGGAAACATTTACGGAGATCTAGTAGAGATAGAGGATTGACATGAGTGGGTCCCACATAGATGATCAATTCCACTAGTGCGTGTGTTATGTCATCATGTGAATCAGTATGATAGAACATTTAAATGGGTGGCTCAAATTTCTGCTCAGTACCTCTATCGTTTTGTTTAGTTATTGTTTTTGTTTTTAAGGACATAAAGATGTAAGGTGAGGAGAATGTAACATCTCATAATTTTCATGTAATTTTTTATTTATATGGAATTATTTCTAAATCGTAAAACTTGAAGACACATGATTCCAAATTCTGGAGATCCCAGAATAGAATTTTGATATTTTTATGGTATGTTCAGTTATGGTGCAAGCAGGATTTTCTATCATTTCAAATGATGCTCAGATCAAAAATATGAGGGAACCAATGAATTTTGAATGCTGGGATTATCCTACATATAATATAACATTATATTTAAAGGACTAAGAATAAATGTAATTTTTAATACATTTTGAGAAATATAATTAAATTATTCAAATGAATTATTTTATTTTCCTTCACACTTTAGAGTAGCAGACGATGATGTTGCAGTGAAATGATAAGGAGGAAACAATGTGCATCAATGTGACTCATTAATGACTTGTTAAACCCTCATCGTAATGATTTTTTAATTATGCTAAATAGTGACAATATTTTTTTAAATAAAATTTCATAACAGCGCGACGTCACATATTTATGTGAATAATGCGACATGCTCCATTTTATAATTCGATTCACTAGGAAGATATCGACTAATGAAATTTCCGGATCCTCTGGAGAACCTCTAATGTACTTCCACCCATGTGATAAATGAAGAACACCAACATAATTGTTTCTTCATTGGTCCCTTTCTTATAATGAGGCCGAGAAGCGGCATCAGCGTCATAAAATCCTCAAGGGTGAATTTGTGAAATCTATAATCAAATATGTATGGGTTCAAATTTTTAATAATTTTTACCCAGTCCTTCTTGCAAAAAGAAGAACACATGTCAACCCCAGAAACATGTTGTTCTATGAATCATGGGTTATAATGGAAGGGAGACTTTTCATTGTGGGTTGTTATTCGGGATTAAGCCTTGGCATGAATGATTGAACACAAACCTCCCAAATCATCCCCCATGTTAAAACCTCTAACGTAGAGGGCATGGGACATTAGGAACAATCCATGAACACATAATCTCATGTGTTCATGGTTTCTATATTATTAAATTGATGAAAAGGCTAGTTTGAAGGCTTCATAGTAATGAAATCCTTGCCTGAAGACCATTGCTGCAAGTAGCACATGAAACAGACCAGCAGAGTGCATTCAGTGGAAGAAAAAAGATTATACTAGTGTGCTAACACATGTAGCATCAGTGGCAGCTAGCCTCACCGGCTGTGTGGAGGTGGAGGCCCACACTAGTGGGCCGCGTTGACCTAGAGGCGGTAACTCATCAACTGTGATAGTGCGTGGGACAACACGGTGCCCGTTGGGAACCGTGCGGAGGGGGGCCCGTGTTCGGAGCTCCGAGTAAGCCAAATGAGTTGTGGCCTATCATCCATGGTAGGATAAGGACACAGCGCAAGGAGGGAACCACACAATACATTTTTCATTCCCTTGCGGGCCACGTTTAAAGCACATGGGTTGCGGCTATTTTACACGTCATAGAGGCTCACGACGGCCTCACCACGAAGTCGGTCCCCTTGCTGGAGGCCTGAGCCCCATGCAGGTCCTGCTGGTCTAGCTGTACTACATGTCAGATCCACGTCAATGGGCCGATCCTACACCGGAGGGCCAAACATACCCTAGCTGGGTGGACATGCACCAGCAAGGTGGACTTGCACCCCTTCATGTTGGGCCCAACTAGACCGAGTCAAAGGGCGACCTGACGTGTTGGACCATCAACCAACATGGTCAGTTCAACAAGGACTATTTAACCAGGCCCATATTCTGGGCCAAACCAAACTAATCCCAACCTACAACAGGTCTGTTCAGGTCCATCGGAATGAACCGGGGTAGGTGGAACCGCCAATATGGGTAGGTTCGCTCCATTCAATCTGGTCAACTGGGCCCCATCACCACTAGTCCCCTAGTTTCTGTAATGTCGTAATATTGCATATTGTGATTCTGATTTACTAATATTTGGTGGAGTTGGGTCCCTCTATAAGAGGTGGATATTTCATCATGACTTGTAGTGACTTTCATTGAGGCTGAGAAGTGACGAATGACATGAGAAGTGGTTCTCTTATGCACGATACATACAGAACCCTATGGTTGGCTGGGATCTGAAGACTATTCATTGGTGGCCTAGTGGGAAGAATCTCTCTGTGACACAGCTAACGCATGATGGTGAGTGGCTCTGCATGACCCCGTAGAAACAGGGTACATGATCGGAGGAGTACCTCACTTCATCCAATTTGGGAAGCGGCTCTGTGTGACCTGGTAGGGCCTCAGTGGGGTGCAACACCCTGTGACCCAACATAAACATAGTACTAATCAATTCTGAAAATAACGAAATAGTCCAATGTAATTAGGAAGTGTCATTGTGTGACCCAATAGGCCCATTGTACTTGATAGAGGAAGAGTTCCCTCATGGATAAGGAGTTCAATGTTTATGTCTAATTATGCTACTATTACCACCCTAGAATATACCTATTGTGAGCTTCCTTGGGTTTCGTGCATTACATTAAAGAATTTTTGTGCGATATTTCCATTTTATGGGGTCTCTACTATGTAATGTGTTAGTCACCCATGCTCAGGCATACCTGGAACATGTTTTGTTTTGTGAATATGATGAACATTTTGATAGGGGTGCTTAGGGAGATGGGATACAAAGATTCTACGATGGTGGGAATTGTGTCTTAGGACCATGTGTGGTCTAGTAGGATAGGGTGGACATGACGTAATACACCCTCTTCAAGTGGATTTAGTACTCTGATGATCAGGTGGTGTTTACTACTGATGGTCATCAGAGCACTTTTCATACTTTATAGTTTGAAGAACTTTTTATTGGGTTTGTATTCTAGAACATTTCATTTAGTTGTACTTTCACTAAGTTTATATAGTGGTATGTTGTATCCCTTTTATGATTTTGGACTTGCATGGGTGTGTGTGTGTGTGTGTGTGTGCGTATAGGTATTCAAGATTATGCTTCCCACTTACAGGTTGATGCCTTCGACCCTAGTATCCAGCCCCTGGCCTTTGAGAGGATGTCTAGGCATGTCACAGCATCATCCCTAGGGTACAAGTCATGAAAAATTCATACAGTGTTGTTTTTTTTGTGGTGTTGATTCCATTTTAAGAGTTATCAACTACAAGGTGGGCATAATGTTTGGTAAATTGTGTGGCCAAACTATGTGTTCATACAATAAATTTAATATCTATATATATATATATCCCTTATTTTTACCCCAAATCAGGTCATTCAATCTCTGATTTATTTTGGTGCTGGAAGGGGTCCCAATAACCCACTCCCATTGATTCTACTCCCTCCATGGATGGACACCAAGTCCTAAGTAATGTTTATTAGTGTTTCAAAAACTTTTTATCAAATTTATCCTCCTTTTCTTTGGCCTCTTGGTTATTCCATGGTGGGTAATTGTTTTGAAAAACCATACATTCTATGTTTAATATGTTATGTTTTTTTCTTTGTACCTAGTGTGTGTTGATGGTCTTCTAGACATAAATACATCTTATGTGAATGTTTTTTTCCCATTATAACTCTATTGAGTTATGAGATTACATTATTTTACATTCATGAGGAATGGATTCCTTATTGTTCATTCCAAATTAATATATTAATATTATTATCATGTTTTGAATTACATGGTTTTGTTATTGTATTGTTTTCATTGTGTTTGTAGTTGATAATAAATATTTTTTGAATAGATTATACATATATACAAATTTATACATGCACAATGTGTGTTTGATTAAATTTAAATTGAGCATGACTTATAAAATTGGATAAATTATATTCATTTTCCATTATAAATGTATTATTAATTTGAATAATGTGTTAATTGGGAATTAAATGTAAAATGAGGTGGCGTATTTAGTTTTCTTTATTGTGTTGGTTTGAATGATTGGGGTTCTTATGAAAGTGAAAATAGTTTTGGGTGATTTTTAGTTATCTAGGTAATCTATTATACGTTTTTATATCCATGTTTCTATCTATAGTGCACAGATAGCAGGTTATTAAAATGAAGATATCACTTTAAAATAATGTTTCCATAAATGTTTGTTTCAAAAAGGTTCCCTTTGCATATAAATGTTATTTTGGTACATAATGACGATAAAAATTGACTTTTAATGATATATTTATTCTTTTTATGTTTCTTATTTTGGAACATGGTTGGTTACAAAGTGGATGGATATCGTGTTTGGCATGCTCAATTTATTTGTGTGAGTTTTCATCATGGATTGAAATGCTTTTGGAAGTTAAAGTGTATCTATAACCTAAGGTTCTATTTGTAATTGTGAACAAAATAGTGGTATTGAATGTAATTAATGGTAATGGTTTTAAAATAATTATTGAATTTATATGAAATGATTAAAATTTATGGCTTTATTAAAAATATATAGTGTTTGTAAAATGATTGTGGGTTTTGAAATATTAATGCGTCGGAGGAATAATTTGTTGATTATTACAAATGTTTTGAAGTGTAAATAATGTGATGGCCCGGATGGAAATTATGAATTCCTGGTTATATGACAGTACCACCTATAGGTGGGTTTCCCAATATGGGTTGTCGTATAAGTGTTATCTTTGTTTTTGGTAGGCTTGTGCAATGATGGAAGGTAAGGGGAGCCATGCATGTGAGGGCCTCGTAATTAAAAAATATAACATCACCATGGGGTTTCAAGGTTTAATCTAGTGGGTTGTGTGATAGTTCCTTATCATACCCAATTTTAGTGGTTGGTACCCCTATGATGTATTAGAGGCTAACTGGTATGTCAAAGTGGAAATGCTATTTTAGAGAAACTAGTTAGTTACTGACTCTGGAGATTCACCACACTATGATAGGTGAGTTTAATTCATGTATGTCTAGGGATCACTCTATGTATGATTTGGAAAATCCAATGGTTACAAATATTATTATCTTATTTACCTATACCTTAATTGGTTTATTTTTTATTATACGAGTTTACTTTTAGCATATCTTGGTATCATTTGTATGGTTTTTAGTTACGGTTTTAACAATCAAATGGTAATTTTTTTTTAAACTAATGTAGTGGTGTGTTTTTTTTAAAGGCAAACTAGTGTTGTTTATTATAGTAATGAAAACATATTTTTATATATGTATTTTATACTATTAATTGTGGATAGTTTAGAAAATGTAAAGGTATGGATTTTTTGGTGGTTTCATACTGAAAAGGTAATCTCATACCCTACATGTACCATCCAGTGTTAGTTTATGCAGGTTTTTTATAGGTTCGTGTTCTTTGCATATAGTGCTAACCACTGGAGTAAGGTGGCCTTTAGGATGGTCATTTTGTCCATGGTTGTTACCATAAGGTCACCTGGAGATTGGGTATGTGGTGGACTATATTTGTATTTAGATTATAGTTTATCAGTTGTACTTTGTACCAATGATATATTTTATTGTTATTTATTATTAGTTTTATGCTATTGTTGTATGCATAGTTAGCTTAGTTTATTTATTTGATCTTGTGTATTTGGGATGAAATTCTTCCCACAATGACTATATTTGATACTCGACACTATTTGACATCCTATGGGGATACTGAATATCATTCGAGACTTGTCTCAGACTGGGTAGTATAAGGGGTCAGATGAAAATCAATCCTAGTTCGTGAATAAATGGAATCATTAGATTCCTCATATTATTGTGTGTTTCATGTATTTTGATATTAGGACTCTCAGAACTCAGAAGGTAATATTGGAAAGAGAAACCTAAAAGATTTCTTTTTATTATCATCATATTTCATTGGTTAGTTTTTCAATTGAGTCCTTGTCTATTTTAGTTTATTTTTAATTGAGGAATTAATATCTATATTACTTGTTGTACTGTAGTGAACCCTCTTGGAGGAGTGATCCAAATGAAGTAGGAATTTTTGGTTCATGGACCTCATTTTTTTAATGATTACTTCATGAGTGGTCCAGTACTGTGTCTCTTAGAAATTCAAGACCACTAGTACATTATCTGGGGTGGTTAATGTGAGTTTTTAATATATATCGTTCCATCTGGTGTGTGTTGTGTGTTTATTTGGTTCTAGTGGGTGTATGTGAGCTTCTTAAATGAAAAAAATTATGAAATCGGAATGAATTCTTTGAAATGTGCTTCAATTTCTGTATTGGGGTTTAATGGGAAATTTTTTTCAAGGAAAATTTGATAAACACATGGGTTTTGATAATAAAATGGTATTATTAACCCTTTTTACTATTTATGAATATTCACATATATGATGGTATGTGTAGAATTTGTGGGCTTGAACATGTGGATGGAAATGGTTTAACACATATGTGATTGTTTGAATGATTTGATGTATGTGGAATTGAAATTAATTGTTTTAATTGGTTTTTTGAAAATTTTTTAGTGTAAAATTATTTGGGATTGGTTATTATTGAATAATTGGGTTCTTGTCCAATGAAAATGGATGTTGGTTCTTATAAAGTGGCCTTGTTAGGATGAACATTTTAAAATTGGAATTAACATAAAATTTATATGAAATAGGTTTTTTTTTATGTTTGTATTTGATTTTTTATGGTCCAATTTTTCACATGAGATGCTATGTTTAATTGAGATTTGGTTGGATGTTGATTTTGGATTTTAGTATCTCCCATTCTTCAAAATATCTCACCTTGAAATTCTCACAAATAGTACATAGATTTTGTCTATGTGATTTATTCTTCCTGATTTTTTACTATATTTCACTTTGAATGAGGATCATTGGAGGAATATGATATGGATTGATGAATTGAATCATGTTATCTAATTTTTTAGAACTCCCAAATGTTTTAGATTCTATGTTTTTATGGGGTTTTTATAAGGGGACAGCCTTGTAAAAATTGGTTTTTTCCAGAATATATACAAGATGGAATGATGTGGGAATTTTTAAGCCCATTTTCATCCAATGGTTTATACATAAACAGATGAAGGAGATGAAAAGAAAAAAACACATGTCCATTCAGCAAGGATAGTCTAAAATGAAGAAATGTGTACACTGCTTCAAGAATCTAGTTTCCTTATAATGGGAGGTGGTGTCATATGAACTTGTAAGGGATTATCTTTTCATCGTGGGACCTCACACATGGATCTTTGAGTGAGTACACACTTTTAAAGGCCATATTTTGGATAAATTAGAAGATTATGTGTTTTTAGGTGAGTTGGTCCCTAGAGAACATAAATATAGAAATTTGGGTGTAGTTGTTTTCCTTAAATGTAATATATCTGGCGAAGAGTGTGTTCATGAGAGAATGTTCCAAAATGTATATTCCTTTGGTCATGTCATCCAATACATTGGAAAATTCTCTTGTACACTAGATGTGTGGTCAAATTAGTCATTATAATTTATCATGTTGGAATAATCCTAGTAATTTTCATCAAATGTTGATATCTAGGTGACCATGAAAAGACATGAAAAAAATGTTACCGAAAGAAGACATTGTGATCGGAGGATATTAGTGCCTGACTGTTTGGTGGGAGATGCAACATTCACAAGTGCTCTAGAAATATTCTTCATGGTAAATCTTACGCATTGTTAGAGAATCGATTAGGGTGTGGGTTACCTTGTACTTTCTTTATCTCCCATGCTGGGGCAGATATGTTTGATGATTCTTGGTCATCATTCCCAACGATCTTATAATTTAATCATTTATTCAGGAATTGATAATGACTTTTTCTATTTTGATCTGATTAGTATTGTTCATCTGAACATGTCTCATTGAATATTTTGTTATTTTTTTGTTCATGTAATTTTTCTTCGTTATTATCAGTTGTAACTTTCATATCTATATTTTTAGAGATTATTTAGTTATGAAGAATCTGTTGAGTGTGTTTTGTATCGATACATTATTTGGTTTTCTTTCATGGTACTTCCATGTTCTATGGATTCATGATTTTCATGGGAGATTTTTTGGATCATGTGGGGATTTTCATCATTCCTAGTCATAATGACAGTGTTTCTTGATTAGTGTGGTGACATACTATTAGATCCAGGGGTTTTAGTTTTCCATGTTTAATCATAGTTGGTTTATAATATAAGTATTTGTTGTGTTTGTGTGTTTGGATGTTTCTATTATTCTGAATTTCTAATCTTGGTTAGAACCCTCTCATGTTATCCCCCCATTGTTGTATTGTGATTTCTTACTAATCGGTCATGAGTGACTTTTGGGGTAGAAGGTATCCCTGAGTTTCATATTTCATTTGACTTTTGGTAGGGGAAGGAATCATGTTTTGCTTGTCATTTGGCTTGGAGTCATTATAGTGGAGTAAATTATCTCTTGTGGGAGATTTTTAACACCCCAACATTTTAAATTCATTATATTATTCTTATATTAGTCTGTAATTATTCATTTGGGGATTGGGTTGAGTTCCTAGAATAATCATTTTGAGTTTCTGTGATTATTGGTAAATTTTTTCCTATGCCCAAGAAACACATGGTTAGTAGAATTTCTGTTTCTGAACATAGGTATCCTTGAGAATGGTAATTGAGTTAGAAGGAATCCACCACATGTTTTTCACATTGTATTTCAAACGGTGTAGCTTGGTGTGTGGTTGATTCTTTATTAGTTATTATCTAGAACAGAGTTGTCGCATGTTTTTCTAAACAATGCAAGAAAAACATGAAATATGCCCAAAAAAATAAAATCTCATAAACCCTATTTCAATATCCCTAATTTTAATCCCCAATTAATTCCCCTCCCACATTTTTTGAGATTAGCTGATAAATGGGTCCCATGACCCTACTCTCTTTTAATCTCGTCCCTCGATGGATACTCGTCCAAGTACCCAAGGTCATTTTTCTAGGGTTTTGGCCACTTTATCTCATTTTTCAACACTCCTTCCATGATCTCATTGTTCTTCCTATGTGGGTTCTTATTTTTAAGAACCTTAGAGTATAGTTTTAATGTGTTCTATTGTTTTTGATTGGGTATTGGGTGTGAAAATTGTTTGTGGTGCATAGATATCTCTTCTAAGATGGTTTTGTCACATCCGAACTCTATATAGGTTGTTGTTTCAATTATTTTCAATTCCGTAAAAATTAAATGATTCTTTTGTTATTACAGTTAATATATATATATTATTCATATTTTCTAATTCTATTGGTTTGTTTATTGTGGTTTTTTTTGTTGGTAGAAATATAAGAAAATATTTTTGAAGAGATTCTTCTTATATTATTAATTATATATATATTAAATGTGTTTGATAAATTATATAATTTTACATCCATATAAAATTGGATAAATTTATTATTATTATTCCATACGAACAATTTTACGTAATTGGATTCACTGTGATTTTAGATTAATGTGCAAAACGAGTTGGCCTTGGTTTTTTGGAATGTTCTGTTTCTTTGAAGGAATGTTATGATTTTGTATATGAAAAATATTTTGGGTGATTATATATTAATTTAGGGTGTTCGAATAGATTTTTTTACAACTATATTTGTGCATAAGTAATACACATGGATGTGTATTTAAATTGAATTTAAATGATAAATAAATGTTTTATGTGAACCAAGGATTCTTAAAAAGTCCTTAAACATCTCAATGGTATGTCAGTACATTAGGAGTTTTGAAATTGTATTTGAATGTGTTATTAAAACATAGAATGTATAACACCCCAAGATTCAATGGTAAGATTCCTTTGAATAATACAATAGCGTGTGTTGCACGTAACATTGAGTTCTAACACACCCCAACCAATCAAAATTGTTGTTATGAACAGTAATACCCACTTTTTGAAATTTTATCACTCAAAATGGAATTTATTATTGGATTCGGAATATCGAAATTAGCCTTGGGTAAAATTTTGGAACTTTTCGGAAAACCTTTATATTTTGATAAATAGTGAAAATTGCTAAATTTTAATTAAAAACAAAAATTTTAATCGAAATAATTAATAGTGATAAGTTATTAATTTGAGTGGTTTTTAAGTATATTTAGAATATATTTTTACCATTTAATACAATTTTTTTCATTGGACATACTTTCACAATTAAATTGTACATAAACAAGTGTATATCTTTTGATAGTTATTATCTCTTAAAAACACGCTTTTTGTTTTAACAACCGGAATTAATTTTAAATTAATTTCTACCACTTCTGTGTTTTTAAGTTGGAAAAATGGATTAAATATTTGGAATCGGGAAGTCCAAATTTTTTAAATAGGTAACTTTTATTTTTAGACAATTTGAATATTTACTTTGGTAAAAATTTTATTTACCATGGTTAAAGGCTAAATTCGGTAAATAAGGGTAAAAAACAATATTATAATAAAAAAAAAATTATCCTAAAACGTGTTCTAACCTAATTTGATGATAAATTTCCGACCATGGGCATATTTTGGCCGATTTTGGGACCCCATAGATCTAGTTGTAAGTGATAATGACTCTTCATATTAATTAAGTTAAAATAAATACAAAAATGACTTAAGCATACTAATTTTTGAAAAACAATTTTTACATATGGTTATATATGTTTGACAGTAAACTATAAATATTAATTAGAAAGATAAAAATATTTCATATATCATTGTATTTTATTTAATTTTTTTAGACATTTAATTATTAATATTATTTATGACACAATAATGATGTAGTATTTTCCTTATTAATTAATGAATCAAATAATTGGTATTATAAATTTTAAAATTAATATAATTTGAAAGTTTTGATGACATCTGTGAATTTTATTCCTTAATATGAAATTATAGGATTGATTAAATGAATTTTTGTCTAATTATTAAATTTTTTATGACTTTAACAAAAATTAATTATTCAATAGTGTAAATATTGACATAAAAGAGTTTTTAAAACAAATATTATATTATTAATTGATATTAAATTCCAAAAAAATTCTGTTTTGTCCAAGAGACATAAATAAGGATAGGTGTATCATTAATGGACCACTTGGGGGTCGTTTGTATGTATATAGTATGTTTATTAACTATATAATACAAAAATAGAATGTGACATGGTAATTGTCAAACTAATTAACTAAGAGTTAAAACTAAAAGAAAAAGGTCAATATAGTGACCCAAACCTGTCTAAAACACATTGGTTGAGTGGTTTTCGACCCATCACCTCCTTAACCTTTAAATAATCTACTTTTTAGCCATTAGAAACCGAATATTAATTTATTATAAAATAATATTTCTAGCTTTTCCTAAGGTGTCCCTCCTTGCCTTTATAAAAGGACACAACTTCTAACCAATTTTTCACACCATCAATGCCTTTTGTTTCGTCCAAACACTACCCAAATATCCTCCCAACTTCCCTCACTTAAACTTAGAGGCCTTCCTTTAGTCAGAATGCCAACCTAAGGAACCCTTTTGATCAAATCAAAAGGAAGAACCCGAACAAGAGGCAATGTTTTCACCACCCTCTTTTAAGTTCCTTTCTTCTTCAACTTATTCTTTATTTTCTTTTCCCATTCTAAAATAATAACTCCATCAAATTATATATACTTTTATGATATTATAAACATGGTAAAAAAATATTCATTATTGTATCCATCCTTTGAATGACATGTCACTATACGTGCATACGTACGACATACCGTCTCCACGTTATGGTGTAATTCTTATTCAATTTATTATTTTTTTGATGGGTATGAAAATGATGTGTAATTCATGTAAATAATAAATATACCATGATAATGATTATGTATATATGATATAATATCCAATTAAATATTATTTAAATATAAAAATAATGATACTTTCTCTCGTGCATACGTACGGACTACCGTTTCCACGAACGCGATGAGATTCATTCTCCATCTTATCCATTCAAGTATATTACTCATTTGATGATTAAAAATAGTGTTTAAAGACTTGATATCATTCTGGATATGAATAATATACAACCTATCCATAACAAACATAGCTTATGTATCAAAACATATAAAATAAAATGTGTAAGTTAACACCTAAAACAACGATAATACTAAGATATTATTAACAAAGTAATGTTAAAAGATCATATATGATATCATATTAATGTAAATTATTCCTGTATAATTTAATAACAATTATTTCACCATTATACAGGAGGCTAACCAACCCCCAACCACGAAAAAGTACAAGGTAAGGGTTTATTTCACAATCTCTTCATTATCCGAGGTTGTTTATACGTAATAATCTTCTAGGACTTCATTATCATCCACATTCATGTTTCATAAAAATGTATTTCAAAACATTTTTACTATTTACTATAATATGGGTTAAAGTCATTAATACCCTTGTTTGAGTTATTATAAGATGTTTATAAAGGAATCATTCCGTCGTTTTCCAAACAAGGTCCTTTTATAACCTTTTCGAATGAATTAAGGTACGAATGACTTTTTTAACTTATACGGCAGGTGCAGTTATTTTCCGCCATTATAAAATCTCCAAAGCTTCCCTTGCAAGCTTATAAAAAAATTTCAAATTAAATGTTTTATATTATAATTATGTGATTTTTAAATGATTTCAAAAAAGAGATACTTCTATCAAATAGTTTTGATTTCATCTATATCAACATCCTTTGATGGATTTTAAGCTTATTTGATGTTGATTTATTGTGATACAAAACTGCCATATTGTATTGATGGTTTTGTGATATGTTTGACTGTGGATGTTCCATTTTTATACCATTCTTGGTTTATGAAGAATTTATTGACATTTCATATACTAGTTTTAATATGAATGATTATGTTATGTTTAAAACATTTCATATGAGAAATGAATTGGACTTAATAAGTGACGGGAGGAGCCTGCTATAGCTACTCGAGGCATCGGTAGGTCTCATGAGACAAACTAGTGTCTTAGCACAAGGCCTTGACAAAATCATATTTGTAGTCTTGGCACGAGGCATTGGCTATGTGGTTATGATAGTCTAGCATTACGCATTCCATCATTCTGAAAGTGGTTATTGATATTGCATGTGATTATTCGATTAGTAGAGTATCCATGTAAATAAGTAAATGAAATTATTTCATTTTATTTTTTCCATATTACACATAAGTTCATGTTTAAAAGAATTATGTTTTAGGTATACATTGCCTTAAATGATTAAGATTATTTATGAAAGTTTTCGCTATATTGTTTTCCTTACTGGGAATTTGATCTCACCCATTTCTATGTTTTATTTTTCCCAGGATGTGAAGAGGTATTTTATAAATGACCAGAATGGATAGTATGAGGGGATTGTAATGTGGCCTCTGGAGACTATATTGTTGTAGTTTCCATTTTATGATGTAATATAAACATTATGAATGTATCAAGTTATTCTAAGTATACAAAAATAATCGGACTTTAAAGACTTGATCTTTCTTGTGATCAGGAAAATGTTTTGTAATAATGCACCGAATCTGGATAACTAGGGTTGGGGCGTTACAGTCAGTATCAGAGGAAGTTTAGTACATACCTTGGAAGCTAGATTTAGATAAACTCTGATTAGATCACATATACCTATGATGGACTTTCAGTATTATTATAGAAGAACATCATAGAATTTTGGTATTGTAGATATCTTATTAGTTTTTCGAGCAATACATACCCATTTGGATATGAGTAGGTAGAGGTAGCTCTGGCACAAATGAACCGAGGGGTAAACCCAAAAACACCGCTTTGAGTTAGACTCGAATGGGAACTGGTGCACAACAACGGGCCTTGCTGCACTTTTGGTTACAACACTCCCGAGGAATATGGATAGGATAAATCTCATTATCATTACAAATATTTTTGAAGGGTTTATGAGTATATACTTCCTAAATGGAAAACTTTTTATGATTATGGATTATATCCATAAATAGTTAAATTTATGTTAACTGTTTTATAAGTATGGAATTCTGTATTTTAAATCATAAACTGATCTATTTTATGCCATAGTTTAGAAAAATAACCTAGTGAAAGAAATGGAAACTGTATCAATTCACGCAATCCATATAGGGATTCCCTCCAACTCAGGATACTTATAGTTTAGCTGGTGATAGAACTGGTGCTGATCAACTAATCACCATACTGGGAAAACTCACTCAGGTTATGAATAATAACCTTACCCGTATGGAGCACCCTAATCTGCAGCGTGGATGATCAATTATAGATCTCTTCATGAGGTAACAACCACAAATGTTCAATGGGAGTACAAATCCCTTAGTAGCTGAGCAATGGATAAATTCCCTAGAGAAAATATTTCATGCATTGGGGAATAGTCAAAGGGAAAAAGTTATCATGGATGTTTACCACCTCCCTGGAGATGCTGATCAATGGAGGCTATTGATTCAAAACACGAAAGATGATGATGAAGTCTCGAATGTGGAATGGAGGAGTTCAAATATCTGTTTGAAGAAAAATACATTCCTCGTGACCATCGATCAGATATGGAAAGACAATTTCTGAGTCTAGGACAAAAGGAGGATGAGAATGTTGCAAAGTATGAGGCTAACTTTACAAGGTTAGCAAGGTATGATGGAGATTATATATGAAAACCAAGAATTAAGATTGATCATTTCTTTGATGGGTTAAAACAATTTCTCTGTCAAGCATTATTCTCACAATCCTTCTCATCATATGATGAAATTGTCTCATGTGATATCATGGCAGAAAAGGAATTCTCTATGTCTTATGACTTTAAAACGAAGCAAGAAAAGAAGAGATCTATTGATCAAACTGGGAATGAAAATAAGGGGAGGAAGGGAAAAGATTAATATCCATCCTACAATAAATGTTGGATGAAAAACCCTGGTACTTGTATAAAAGGAATGGGAGTCTGTTATAAGTGGGGTGAAAAATGCCACCAAGCTCGTGATTGCAAGGGGAAGAATGAAGCTATAGATGTCCATTGCTGCAATTGCAGGGAGATGGGACATTATGAAAATGAATGTCCTAAGTGTCATGGGAACTTATCTCGGAAAAGGACAATGGATCAAGGCCAATATTAAGCTATCACTACTGATGAGGTAGATGCTCTAAAAGACGTGGTGGCAGGTAATTTAATGGTTCCCTTAAGATTAGCATATGCTTTATTTGATTTTGGATCATCACATTGTTTAATATCTTCCAATTTTTCTAAGAACATTATATATTTCCAATATTATTTATCAAGGGAGATATAAGTTAAAATTCTTAAGGGAAGTGTCATTACAAAAAAGTTTTGTGAATCAATCCCCATTAGAACACATAAATGTTCTTTATCCACTGATCTTATCATCATACCTATGATTGAGTTTGATATAATACTTAGTATGGATTCAATTTCGGACCATGATGCGAATATTTATTGTAAGAAGAAGGAGGTTACAATTTTTTATGATGATGATAAGGAACACCTTATCTTTAGAGCAGAACCATCACCACCTAATTCTTATCTAGATCCACCCTCAGTAGCTCAACTAAAATCAATTATTGGGGAGGAAGAGAATGAAATGACCATGGGCGGGGAAATTAATGTTCAAATATAGGATGTGCCTATTGTGAAAGAATATATAGATGTGTTTCTAGAAGATTTACCTAGACATCCTCCAGAACGAGAAGTTGAGTTTTCAATCGATTTAATTCCTGGGTCAAGGCCTATATTGAAGACCTCTTAGAGAATGGCCACTCTGGAATTAGTTTAACTAAAGAAACAACTAGAAGAATTGAGTAATAAGGTATTTATTCTCCCTAGTGTTTCTCCATGGGGATCCCCTGTCCTTTTTGTTAAGAAGAAAGATGGATATACGAGGTTATGTAACGACTAAAGGGAAATCAATGCTATAACAATAAAGAACAACTATCCCATGCCACACAATGATAATTTATTTGACCAACTACGTGGAGCTCAATATTATTACAAGATTGACCTTCGGTTTGGATACCATCAGTTCTGTGGGGGGAAGGAAGACATTACGAAGACAACATTTTGAACCAGGTACCGGCATTACGAGTCTATAGTAATTCCTTTTGGGATAAATAATTCCCCCTCAGTATTCATGGATCAAATGAATAGAGTTTTCAAATAATATCTCGATGATTTTCTGGTGGTATTTATTGATGATATATTGGTGTACTCCAACAGCTATGAAGATCATGAAAATCACTCGTGCATTATCCTCAAGACTCTGAGAAGACATGAATTATATGGGAAGTTTAGAAAGTGTGAATTCTAGCATCAGAAGATTTACTTTATTGGCCATATTGACCCAATGGTGGAATCTCTATTGATCCTTCTATGACCAAGGCAATACAAGAATGGACTCCACTGACAATTATAACTGAGGTATGGA
Source organism: Viscum album (assembly GCA_963277665.1). Classification (NCBI taxonomy): domain Eukaryota; kingdom Viridiplantae; phylum Streptophyta; class Magnoliopsida; order Santalales; family Viscaceae; genus Viscum; species Viscum album. Next base: position 1,612,723,633 of record OY728137.1, on the reverse strand, counting down.
GTTTTATTGGTTTAGCAAGTTATTATCGATGTTTCGTCTAGAATATTGCCTGGTTGGATAAACCATTAACAAAGCACACACGTATAGGGGTTAAATTTGTTTGGAAAAAAGAGTGTGAAGTATTTTACAAAGAACTGAAGAGAATATTAGTCAATGATTTTATATTGACTCTACCATCGGGGAATGATGGGTTCGTTATTTATAGTGAAGCATCAAAGAAAGGACATGGTTGTGTCCTTAGGAATAATGATAGGGTTATTGCCTATGCATCACGACGGTTGAAAATTAATGAGAAAAACTATCCTACTCATGATCTTGAGTTAGCAGCTGTGGTCTTTGCTTTGAAGATATGGAGACCATACCTCTATTGTGAAAAATGTGAGATTTATACCGATCACAAGAGTTTGAAGTATATTGTCTCACAAAAAGAGCTCAACATGAGGAAAAGGTGATGGGTTGAACTACTCAAATATTATGATTGAACGATACACTACCACCCGGGGAAGGAAAATAAGGTGTCAGATGCTTTGAGTAGAAAAGATCATCGAGTTTTGAATGTGATGAGAATTGAAAGGGATCTTATTTTTATGGATATACTAAAGTTGGATATGGCAATCACCTTGGAAGCTGAAACATCAATGCATTTTCAAATGTTTGACAAACCATCATTAATAGAATGGATAAAGAGTTCTCAAACCGATGATGACGAGTTTCAAAAGAAAATTAAAGCTGGGAATGATGGGAGATTGAGAGACATTGTGTATGAAAAATGAATTTTAAAATATGGGAAGAGACTTTGTGTTCCCAATATAGATGATCTAAAAAGGGAATTATTGGATGATGCTCATAGTTACAATTTCTCTATACACCATGGGAGCACCAAAATTTATAGAGATTTGAAGGAATATTTTTGGTGGGACAACGTGAAGAGGGATATTGCTGATTTTGCGTCAAGATGTATGGTTTGTCAACAAGTGAAAGCTGAAAGGCAACATCCTATAGAAGTCATGCAACCTCTTCACATACCTGAGTGGAAATTGGATAATATTATGATTGACTTTGTCATTGGGCTACCAAAGACACCTAGAAGGAATGATGTAATATGGGTTATTGTTGATCGTATTACCACGTCAACACATTCTCTTGCTATAAGAGAAGATCTTCCACTGGAACGTCTAACAAGACTATAGATTAATGAAGTTGTGAGACTTCATGAAGTACCCTTGTCGATTTTTTCTGATCATGATCCCCATTTACTTCATGATTATGGAAATGTCTTCAGAAATCCCTAGATATTAAATTTCATTTGAGTACTGCCTACCACCCTCAAACAGATGGACAATCAGAAAGGACTATTCAAACCTTAGAAGACATGTTGAGATCATGCTCACATGACTTTCAGGGTATATGGGATCAATATTAACCTCTCGTAGAATTTTCCTATACCAATAGCTTGCATTCAATTATTCGGATGGCCCCATATAAAGCATTGTATGGAAGGAGATGTCGCACACCAACCATTTGGGATGACGTTGGTGAAGGAAAACTCGTAGGTCCAGAACTAGTGAGGGAAATGATGGAAAAGATGAAGGTAATCCAAAACCACATGAAAGCATCTCAAAGTAGGCAGAAGAGCTATGTCGATAACCGATGGTTAGATTTGGAATTTCTGGTAGGAGATCATGTTTTCTTGAAGGTATCTCCACGGAAGGGAATTATACGTTTCATTGAGAAGGGTAAATTGAGTCCCAATTACATTGGACCATTCGAAATTCTAGAAATAATTGGGGTTGTAGCTTACCATTTGAAAATGCCGCTAAGTATCTCTCCAAAGTTCAAGATGTGTTCCACATATCACTGCTGAGAAAATACATGCCTGACCCAACACATGTACTCTCTTGCGAGGAATTAGAATTGGAACCTGCTATGTCTTATTACAAAGAGCGCATCAGGATTCTTGATACTGGGGAACAAGTGCAGAGAAACCAGATGACTCATCTGGTAAATGTTTTATGGAGTAACCATAAGATAGAAGAGGCAATGTGGGAACCCGAGGAACTTATGATGAAGAATTACCAGAGTCTTTTTTATACAGTTATTTTCTAGAAATTTCAAGGACGAAATTATTTTAAGGAGGGGAGAATATAACACCCCAAGCTTCTACAGTACGCTTCCCTTTGAATAATGCAATAGCGTGTGTTGTATGGAAGATCGAGTTCTAACACACCACAACCAATCAAACTAGCCGTTATGAACAGTAGTATCCACTTTTTGAAATTTTATCTCTCAAAATGGACTTCATTTTTGGATTCGGAATATCAAAATTATCCTTGGGTAAAATTTTGGAACTATTCGGATTACATTTATATTTTAATGAATAGTGAAAATTAAAAAATATTTAATTAAAAAATATTTTTTTAATCAAAATAATTAATAGCGATAAATTTTGAATTTAAGTGGTTTTAAAGTATATTTAGAATATATTTTTACCATTTAATACAATTTTGGTCATTGGACATAATTTCACAGTTAAACCAGACATAAACAAGTGTCAATCTTTTGATAGTTATTATCTCATAAAAACACGCTTTTCGTTTTAACAACGGGAATAAATTTTAATTTCATTTCTGCCACTTATGTTTATTGAATTTGGAAAAATTGATTCCATATTTTGAATATGGATTTCCAAATTGTTTAAATAGGTAAAGTGTATTTTTAGACATTTTGAATAATTATTTCTGTAAATATTTTATTTACAATGGTTAAAGGGTAAATCCGGTTAATAAGGGTAAAAAAATAATATTATAAAAAAAATTACCCTAAAACATGTACTAACATTATTGGTTAATACATTCCCGGCCATGGGCATATTTGGGCCGATTTTGGTACCCCATGAATCAACTTGTAAGTGATAATGACACTTTATATTAATTAAGTTAAAATAAATACAAAAATGACATAAGCATACATCTTTTATAAAAACAATTTTTACATAGGGTTATATATATTTTATTTTCTACTATTAATATTAATTAGAAAGATAAAAAATATTTCCTACATTATGGTATTTTATTTATATTTTTTATAAATTTAATAATTAATATAATTTATGACACAATAATGATGCAGTATTTTCCATATTAATGAAAGAATCAAATAATTGGTATTATAAATGTTAAAATTAATATAATATGAAAGGGTTGAGGAAATACATGAATTATATTCCTTAAAATGACATTATAGGATTTCTTAAATGAATTTGGTTCATATTAATAATGTTTTAATGACTTTAACAAAAATCAACTATTTAATTGTGTCAAAATTGACATAAAAAGAGTTTTTAAAACAAATATTATATTATTAATTGATATTAAATTCCTAAAAATCTAATGATCTTCCAAGAGAATTATATCATAATAGGTGTATCATTAATGGACCACTTGGTGGTCTCTTTTATGTATATATTAATTTTATTAACTATATACAACAAAAATACAAAGTGACATGGTAATTGTCAAACTTATTAACTAAGAGTTAAAACTAAATGATAAGGTTAATATAGTGACCCAATCCTATCTAAAACATATAGGTTTAGTGGTTTTCGACCCATCCCCACCTTAACCTACAAAAAATACACTTTGGAGCCACTATAAACCGAATAAGAATTTATTATAAAATAATATTTCTATCTTTTCCTATGATGCCCCTCCACCCCCTTAAAAAAGGATAGCACTTCTATCCAATTCATCACACATTCAAAGCCTTTTGGTTCATCCAAACCCTGAAAAAATATCCTCCCAACATCCCTAAATTCATCCTATAGTTCTTCCATTAGTCATAAATCCATCATAAAGATCCCTTTTGATCAAAAGAAAAGGAAGAACCCGAAAAAGAGGTAATGTTTTCACCACCCTTTTTTAAGTTCCTTTTTCTTCAACATCATTATTTGATTTTACCACTATAAAAAAATAACTCCAGTATATTATATATAATTTTATGTTATTATAAACATGGTACAACAATATTCAGTATTCTATCCATCCTTTGAATGACGTGTCACCATACGTGCGTACGTACGACTTACCTTCTCCACGTCATGGTGTAATTTTTATTCAATACAATATTATTTGGATGGGTATGATAATTATGTGTAATTCATGTAAATAATAAATATAACATGATAATGATTATGTATATATATTATATACTATCCAATTAAATATTATTTTAATATCAAAAGAATGATATTGTCGCTCGTGCGTACTTACGGACTACAGTCACCACGAACGTGATGAGATTCATTCTCCATCATATCCATTCAATTACAATTCACATTTGATGATTAAAAATAGTGTTTAAGGAATTTATATCATTCTAGATATGAATAAGATACAACCTATCCATAAAAAACATGGCTTATGTAATAAAACATATAAAATAAAATGAGTAAGTTAACACCTAAAACAACGTCAGTACTAAGATATTATTAACAGAGCAATGTTAAAAGATCATATATGATATCATATTATTTTAAATGATTCTTTTATAATTTAATAACAATTATTTCAGCATTATACAATAGGTTAACCTACTCCAACCAAGTAAAAGTACAAGGTAAGGGTTTATTTCGCAATCTCTTCATTATCCAAGGATGTTTATACGAAATAATCTTCTGGGACTTCTTTATCAACCACATCCATGATTCTTAAAAATGTATTTCAAAACATTTTTTGACTTTTTAAAATAGGTTTATAATGGAATATCTCCTCTATTTTCCAAACAAGGTCCTTTTTAACCTTTTCAAAAGAATTAAGGTAAGAATGTCTTTTTTAACTTATATGGCGGTTGCAGTTATTTTTCTCCATTATAAAATCTTTGAATCTTCCCTTAAAAGCTTATAAGAAAATTTTCAAAGTAAATGTTTTATTTTATTATTATGTTATTTTTAAATTATTTCAAAAAAGAGATATTGCTCTCAAATAGTTTTGATCTCATCTATGTCAACATCCTTTGATGGATTTTATGCTTATTTGAAGTTGATTTATTTTGATACAAAACTTTCATACTGTATTGATGGTATTGTGATATGTTTTACTGTGGATGTGTTATTTTTATATCATTCATGGTTTATGTAGAATGTATTGACATTTCGTATGCTAGTTTTAATATGAATGTTTATGTTATGTTTAAACTTGTTCGTATGAAGAATGCATTGGACATAATAAGTGACGGGTGGAGCCCGCTATAGCTCCTTGATGCATCGGTAGGTCTCATGAGACAAACTAGTGTCTTGGAATAAGGCATTGACAAAAACTTATTTGTATTCTTGGCACGAGGCCTTGGATATGTGGTTATGATAGTCTGGCATTATGAATTACATCATTATGAAAGTGGATATTTATATTTCATGTGATTATTCGACTAGTATAATATCCATGTGAATAAGTAAATGACATTATTTAATTTCATTTTTGCCATATGATGCATAAGTTCATGTTTAAATGTCTTTTTTTAGTTATAGATTTCCTTAAATTATTATGCTTATTTATGAATTTTTCCGCTATATTGTTATCCTTACTGAGAATTTGAGCTCACCCCTTTCTATGTTTTATTTTTCCCAAGATGTGAAGAAATATTTTTTGAATGACTTGAAGGTATAGTATGAAGGGATAAGATTGTGGACTATGGAAACTATATTGTTGTAGTTTTCATTTTATGATGTAATATAAACTTTATGAATTTATCTAGTTATTCCAAGGCTACTAAACTAATCGATCTTTCGAGACTTGATCTTTCTTGTGATCATGCCAATATTATGTAATAATGCACGGACTCTGGGTAACTGGGGTCAGAGCCTTACAGAATGTTTGGTATTTTCGAACACGTTTTGTATTAAAATGGACAGAAATACCATTTCCAAACTTGGTTAATTTGTGTGTGGTTTCATCATGGATTGAAATGATGTTGTATGTGACGCTGTATTTGGAACCGGAGGACTTGTTTCGCACTGTGAATACAATGGTGATATAAAATGTCATTTTGGGAAACAATTTTGAAATATATTCAATAAATTCACAATTGGGTACTATATTGAGTTGTATCCAAATATTATTATACCTTATTTATCATATTAATAAAATTATTATTCATTATGGTCCACAAAATGTAAATTTCTTTAATAAATTAACAATGATATGGTTATTAATATTTTTTATCATTATTTACTACCAAATCAACATCCAAAAATAGAAAAAAGCCAATTAAACCCAAGTTATCATACATCAACCCATAATATATTTTTTTAATTATATATAAATGAATCTAAATTCCCAAAAATTATATGATGCATTTCTTTCTCAATTTTAAATTTAGCAAAACGGTTGGAGGTTAATCAATATTTGGTCTTGAAGACATCATGTAATAAAATATTTCAATAAAGATCCAAATTTATATGGGTTATAATTAATTTAAAAAAATATTTTGAAAATTTAGTTCCTATTTTTATATAAGTAATAACTGACATTTAATCCTTCCTAAAATACTTAATTATAAAACTTTTATAATAATTTTATTGAGAATGAATGATATTATATTCCAATTGAAAATTTAATTGGCGTTGTAAATATAATGGATCCCAAAACATGGTAATTTATGTTAATTTATTAATATCTATAATAAAATATATAAAAATATATTCTTCATTTCTAATAAAAAGGATACCATCGAAAAAAACAACGACAATGAGTGATATTTTGTAATTACCTTTCATGTAGTGACTTTTCTCCAACATTTTTTTATGATTTTTGACATCCCCAATAAGGTTTCCAACATGGTATATAATGATAATGGGGACTATTAGAACCATATAGATCATTTCTCTACATAAAAATCTTATTCATGTGTTTTTATTGAGTCAATATGAATGGTTTCCATGTATGAGCTATTATTTTATATGTTTACTAGGAAAGAAGACTCAAATTCCATTTTGAATATATTGTATGTATTTTTAACCTTAATGGAATAAATTATTATAATGTTTTATGGTATTGAAAATATACTATATTTCTCATAAAATTCAATGTGTTCAACCTTACAATAACCCTTTTACTGAATCCATTCATTATTTATCACTAATTTTAATTTTTCAAAACACATGTTGTGAAACACACATTTTCTCAAAAAAAAAATAGAATCATTTTTTTAACAACTACCAATTCTCATTATCATCTATCTATTACATATATATATTTATAAATGATTATATTGCATAATTGTTCAATTTTTCTTAATTTTCTTTTTTAACCTATGAATACAATAAACATTGTGATGTTGTCCTCAATATTCTCCCCGATTCAACCTACATTCATTAAAATGTAATAATGATTAAAATAGAAAATATTCATTATATACAATAATGATTTTATTTTTGTTTCTCCCAATTACAACAGTCTTCTGAATCCTCATCCTCTATAAGAAATATATTTAATTTTTAATTTTTTTTTAAAAACATCTATCTTTAAAAAAGAAAATCATTGTCATCATAAATTTTTTATATGTACGTTATTGTGTGTAATTATTCATTGATTATTTCATAATTTTAATATAAATATGTTTGTAATATTCCTTCTTTCCTTTTTTAGTTACATTACCTTCCTCCATTTAGAGGACAACACATAATGGTATCATCGAGACCTGGTTTATCAATAATAGCAAAATTTTCACCATTGAAATTGATAATTGAGGTCTTTCCAAATAAATATAATTTTTTCAAACATTGGGTGTTATTATCATATAACTAAAATGGATAAATAATATAATTTTTCAATCAAATCCGATATTTTCAATTTGAAATGATTATAAAATTGCATGCATTGAAAAGTTGTGATATTCATCATTCATTATCGACATGGTTTGAGAAATATTTACCAAATTCCATTCATTTATTTAGATAGATTGTTTTCTGTGTTGCGTATAGTTCTCTATGTTCATGTTGAATACCATTCTTCTAATGGTATAATTTAAATTTTCAAATTTAGTATTTTGTATCATTTTCTGTTTGGAATCACTTAAAGTATAAAGAACAATCCTTTCATCACAACACATGATAAATTTGAACATATTATGAGTATGTGGATTCTGATTAATAATCATAATATAAGTAAATTTATTTATTTACAATTTAAAGGAAATAAAAAATATATCTCCATTTTTAATTTATATTTTATTATTCATCATATTTCAGAACGATATGTCTCTAAGGGATAAAATATATCTTTATAGACATCATATTTGAGAAATTTATAGTCACTCATTATTGTCATATTGATCATTTCAATTTTATTTTTATCATAACTTAGAAACGTCATGAACAACGTTTCTATGTATTATCTTTACCATAATCCATTTTATAAGATTGGTATGCCTTAAAATACATTTCTTTATTCTTTTTTATTTTTGAAATATGATTTATATCTATCTCTGATTATTATAGATTTGAATTATATTATTGTCATTTTTTCCATTTTAACAATATTATATAAATTTTAACAATAACAAACATTATAAAAAATTAATTAATTCATCAAAGATTTATGAATATCATAACTATTTTTCATTCATCCTATCAATATACGAGGTATTATTAAACATTATCTTCAACATTCTAGTCACATTTAATCAAAAACATTTTATTTTGAGAGAATCATATTTCAAAATGTTCTTATAGGAGTAAATTATATGTATCTAAATCATTATTAGAATCATGAATTCTATAAAATTTTATAATCATCCTCTATCGATTATCTATCTACATTTCCATTTTGATGCATTAACTGACACCATAAAAAATGTAATTTTTTCTTTTCTTTCTCCTTATCAACTTATGACGTTTGTGTATTGTAAATCATTATTACATTAGATAGTCAAATGGTAAATAAAACAATAATTTTTTTTTCATTCTAGTCACTTATCAAACCATTTTTTAAATTATTAAATAAATTAAAAATATTTAGTTTATAATTTTCAATCATAATAATACCAATTTCTGGGCATCTAGAATATTGAAACTAAACATTAGCCTTCCTAAACTGCTTGATTAATATGAATATGGATGGATAATTCATAATGTTATTCCTATATACCCAAATCCACTATACTTATAACATTATCCATATATGTAAATAACTCCTTAGTAAATGGATTAATTTCCCTATGGATATAACTATATTTCATCATTATTTTGAGCAATAATTTTATCACTTTTTTATAAACAGAAGTTATTGTGTGCTCCCAAAACATTATTAATTATGCATAACCAATACATATCCTTTTCTGAATAAATTTTTTTATTATTTTAATATTATTTTATATATACAAAATTTTATGATTTCAATGAAATAGTTTTCATGGCCATGATAATGCTTTATTCGCATATTTATTAAATTTAAACCTCCCAAAAACATTTCCAAGATATTTCTAAGTCCTTGAAAATTAATTTTTTTTTCCATCATAGATATAATTATTAATTGAGATTTATCATACATGCAGAAATGAATTTAGAAAGTTGAATTTGATCATTCCCCATTCCATTCCCAGATTGTAATGTTTATTTCAAAAATATCATACATCATTTCCTGGGTATTCCTTTATTATTTTATATAAATATTTTTTGTATTTTAATAATAATATATTTTTAAAAATAATTATTTAAATAATATGTTTTAATTATTTAATTATATATTTTAACACAATGTACCTATGTTATATTTTAGATATGGGAGGGGGCACAGATGAGGGAACAATACATTTTGTTGGGACCCAGTTGAGAGACAATAGTGTCATTAAATTTTTTTTCATAGGTTTTGTGAATAATTTAATAATTTATTTCAATTATTATGGTAATATCATTTGGTTATTATTTTTATAATTATTATATTTAATTTATCTAAATGATGGGTTATAATATTGACTTGATCAATACTAGACCCTCTTTGCAAGGTAGCATCTTTTATAGTATAGGAAGGTGTGTTTGAGGTTATGTAGAGATCTGCCAAAGGGTATGGTGTGCGGTACCCTAGTTGGGATGTTACAAAGTGGTATCAGAGTCGAATTTCTTTTCTATTTCTTTTTACTAAAATTTTCTGTTGTAGGATAGAATAATCAGATGTGCCGCGTCTTGTTTGAGATTTTGTGCATAGATGTTTCAAACCCATTTAAGATGATAAAGACATCATCCTTGTTTTAGATTGTTTTCATTTTCAAATGCTTTAGAATTGGATGTTATTTCACCATGAGGAAATCACATGTTGTTTGAGGTTATTATTGTTCTGATAATTTTTATATTGGAGTTGTTTCTACAATGAGACAATATTCCTGTATACATGCATCATTATAGGAACTGCATTAACTTTTATTGACATGCACCGTTTTAGGTATGCATGGGAAAAGTGGATTTGGGTAATTTGTGTAATATTAAAATATTTTATATTGATTATAAAATATAACTCAAAAAAGTTTACTAACCTAATATTAAAGGTTGTGAAGTGATGCATGATGTGCTAAATCGAATAGAAAACAAGTTTTTGGATGATAAAAAACAACAATAAAAATTAATTTACCATTTATATACCCAGAAAAAGATATAGTATGGCTATGGGTGGTGTTATAATGAAATTTTGATCATGTTTTGTGGTTTTATAGGGAAATGAAATTTTATGGACTGTTATTCATTAATCACATGCAATAATGTAAATTTGCGTTATGTATCTCGAGACATGAGTATGAAATTATAGAGATACTCATCCATAAAAATGGTAGTTTGTAAGAAGGTTGAACGTTATGTTTGGAAATGATCCACCATCATTGGAACTAATGGAATGAATTGGGATGGTTGAGTATTAAGGGGAGGAATTATATCATAAATAATCCATATTCAAGAACATTATTAAGTGTGGCACCAAGTTGGCTATGGAGTGAAATCCTTGTCTGGCATTATTTTTTTAGTTATTTCACCCTCTGATGTTTAACAGAGAGGGTTGAGTTGAGGTCATATAGTTATGTATTGAGTCCATCCACACAATACATGGTCATTAATTAATCTAGATATGAATTGGGTCATGTTGGATTCATACAGGTTTTTAGTATAAATGAGGTGATGGTGGGTTGTTTAGACATAGATATGAGAGGATGATGGTATGGTATAGAATGAATTTTTTGAAAATATCCTATATAACATTTATCTTGAGAAACATAAGAATGAGGAGGTAGTTGAGTTATTGTTTTCGACCTTGGGGTGTGTGCATGTGATGGGATATGTTATAATTTTAATTGAATTTCATTTCTTTTCCCTTGTACTGGTATGGTATAAGACAACTATGGAAATGATTTTCTGAAGATGTACCCAATAGTGATATTCTGTACCAGTAGAAAATTATCATGATAGGGATTTATTCTAAGTTAATGGATTATTCACTATTATTTTAGAAGAATCATAAGGTGTCTTCCAATGTAGTAAATGTTTTTTATGCTTGATGATTACGAGGCATGATTTTTGAGAGACGGATGAATGTATTTTGGAATTTTATATATGGTGATAGAATGTAGAGTGGATAAATTGAAGGATCAGATACTCATGACCATATATATGTTCTTTTTCAAAAGATTGGTATGTTAGATCGATTTTGGAGACAATTCACTATCCTCATGTTCATCGCCCATCTTATTGATGGATGGAACACCTATAGAGGTTCAAAAAGAACATTAGACAAATAAGAAGAAATGGAATTGGTAGATAGATCCAGATTAATGGATTGGGGTATTTTACACCATATGGGTTTTGGAGTTATATTTATACTATCTTTGTCAATTGACGAAATATATTTGTGTTTATTTAAAGAAATATAGCTATTATCAGTAGATTAATACATCTTAGGGGAGTGAAACTACATCATCTGGAAGAGGGTTTAAAAAGTTTCATGTTGTTTAGACTACAATTTTGGATTGTGAGGTAAGATAATAGACAGTTAGAGGTACCATTTTTTGTACATTATACACTATCTATTTCATTATTTATTAATTGTTCCTGCGATTCGATTATTTATTTACAACATATAAATAGATAGATCATGGTGAAAGAGTTCGTTAGAGGTGTTATGAAGATAGATACACCTATTAATGTATTTTCACGAGACCATAATTTGTGAAAGGGGTATTCTATCATGGTCTGGGCATATCATTTTATGTGGTATCTTTATATCCTTATCATTACAGAATTTAACCTAATTATTGGTATTTACTGGTTAGTAGTTTAACTATAAAATATATATTTTTCTCAAATATTACAAACTATTAAAAATATGAACAATGAAAATCATATTCACCATAGATAAATAGAAATTCAGGAAGTCCATAAAGGCCATTTCATTAGATAATGAGGATCTTACTGCCCTTGTTGATTGTATACTACTAGAATATGGCAGTTAAAATATGGATATCCTTCCACCCATTAGGGATAATTTTAGGATCTGTTTCCTAGAGGCTTATCTGGGATTCAAACTAAAATATATTTTCAATTCACAATTGATCTCTTGCTAGTGTCTGATGTAATTTATATTCCATTGTATGTAATAAAATCAAAATATAATAAAATGTTAACACAAAATACGAAAAGTTTGTGGATAAAAGATTTAGTTTTCATATTATGTCCTATTAGGCTTCTATGTCCATGATTACAATGAACATTGATGGGACTACATAATTGTGTGTTTATTATCTATAATTGAATGAGATAACTGTAATGAACATGTTTTCAATTCAATGCATCAGTGACATATTTGACCAGTTGGGGTGAGATGTTTTCCCTATGATTTACATGAGAGTAGGGTATCATCGTTTAAGAGTCAAACGTTGTGACACACTAAGTATTGCATTCAGATGATGGTGTAGACATGATTAGTTCTTAATAATTACATTTGGTGTGAACTATTCTCTTTTGGTGTTAAACGACATCATGAATATGAACTCCCATTCATACCCAGATCATTTTTTTATCATTTTTGTAAACAAAATCTTAGGGTACTCCATCACTCTTGATGTTCAGGCCTAAGAACATAACATAATCCATTGTATAATGATAGAGAGTAAGATATAAATCATTAAATCTTAGTTTAATTTATAATTTATAAGTTAAACATCATTGAAAAAATCATCATGTATGATGGTCAGTCAGTGCACCTAGAATTGGTTCAAAAGGTTATTTCATTGGAGAAGCCAATTTTTTTTCTTATTTGTAGTATTCTAGGATTGGATGGATATTAACAGAGGTATGTAAATTAATTTTTTAGTTTGGAAGCAGATATTTATTGGATGATAATGAAGGGGATAACGTTTGAATATTTTGGATAACGTGATAATGATTTCCTATTGCTGAATAAATTCATACCATCAGCACCAGTCTTGATCGTATGGAAACTAGGATAGGAATATTTGCTGTTTTTATGATTCTAGTATAATACATTGATTGATAGTGATGTATGATGATTGATTTGGTGTGTATAGGTCTTGTAAGTTGAGTCCACCTGAATAAAACTTCCCAATGCAAAACCACATGTATCAGAAGTTGTATATGATTTTAATTTTTGGTTGAATTATCATTTAGTAATCAAGTTTACATTGTACAATGATCAAAATAGAATAAATAAAATCTTCTTGGAATGATACTTTAATCCCCACCTGCAATTTTTTTTAGTATATTAACTCAATATATTTTGATTTATAATATACTCCAATGAAGGGAAACATTGTTTTTGATTCATTGAGATGGAAAACTAAGACTCAGGATGAACGAGAGTCTTGTGTTGGGTATAAGATAATGACATTATTATATGATAATCAATTATTCATGCAGGAGATTCAAGGGAAGATTAATGTAGTATCAATTTTAGTGTATTATACACTATGGATATAGAAAAAATCTCGGTTGTATATAGATAAAGAATATTTTCCCTTGATGGGAATCCTTGAAGGTGTGAGGTATCAATCAAATTGGACTATTTTTTAGGACAAGATCATATATTTCCCGAGTCAATTTATTGTACCTACGATCATGTGGGAGGAGTTGATGCATGATTTTTCTGCCTGGAGCTGGGTTGTGCATCCATTTGTGACCAAAATTTACAATGGTATTGGTTGAAATTTTTGGTGTACAAGCATTAAAAATGATAAAATATGGTTTGTGATGCAATGCTACACCAGTAACAAGCTAATGCTGAGAATAATTGACCTAGTGGTTTACCACATTAGTTTTCCATTCTGGAATGGATCATATAAAATGATAACACATATATTTTTGTTGGTATAGTGTGGACTACTTAGAAAAATTATGATATTTTGTTTCCTTGGATAGTAAAAAAAAGTGTCTCATTTATTTCCTATGTGGGAGACCTTATTAATTGATAGGTTGGGATATTAGTATATTTGGAGGGTAGGTTTTCTAATTGGGGTTAAATGAACTATAGATTCAAGATGTGACTCTCATTTTATATTATGCTTATAGATGGTCTTGTATAAGTCACTTGGTACTCAATATTTATTGAGTATAGATTTTTAACCACATACATTTGGGATTTTTGGCCATAGTATATTGGTTTTTGTGGGTATTCTATGAGAATGTGTCATACACAACAATATATCCCATTAAATGAACATAACATTGGTCGGGTTATCATTTAACAGTTATTACCTGACTACAATATTGATAGAAAGATATGAGAATCATTATTGTAGGCTATGTTGATGACATCTATGTTGGATTGATGATGGAAATCCATAGATGTTGGGAAAATTTCTTATGATGGAGATATAGGATCATATTCAACAAATTCATAAGTGTATCTATATTTCATAGAGTAGAATGAATTTTTATAATAACAGAAGTATAAAACAGCTATATTTTATAGATGGTGATAATATGTTTCATCCGGTGCCACCAAGGTTGGGTCATTGTCTTACAAAAAGGTTGGAAATGTTTGTGCATATGTTTTTTAGAATCTTATGGATGAGATGAAAATCTTGATATTGGTGTTCTGAATGGCTCTTCCATATAGCTATTATTAAATTCAATATTTTATTCATTTCTCAAATCTTCTACGGTATCATCCCAACCCCTGTCACTTGATCGATGTAAAATATGTTGATCTTGAGACCATTGCATCCTCTGTGTAACATTTGAAACATGTGTTTGATCAGAATGAGAATTTTTTTAATTAGTAGATTGTATAGATAGATTTTAGTTTTTGAAAAAATTAAATTTTTTGGAGAAATCATTGGAGTGAGAATTATATATGTGGGCTTAGTGGTAATTTTTTTTGAAATGTAATCATGGAGATGAAAAAGAATATAGATCAAGGAAAAGGTTTTATATATTGGAGATATTGTTGGATCCCAATATTTTCATGGGATATATCAGGATCAATTACTATTATTAAATTTCATTATTTTGAGTACATTTTTATAGGGTTTTATGATGGATTGTTTTATAAATGATTAATTTTTATTGTGGGAAATGGGGTATTTCATATTTGGCACATGATTTTCCCAAACAACGAACCCTTATGATAGATGGGATTTAATAGGTGGCTCATGCTTGGAAAAACCATAAACAATCTTAGGAGAAATAATGGGACACCCCTATGTGAGGATCACATTTAAGGAACATGGTATGTGGAATTGGTGCTCCATGTTCAAGATCATTAAATCTCATGGAATGTGAATATCACCCCAAATGGTTTAACATATATTTCTCATTCTTATCCCATCATTAATGGGTTTTTTTCTATGTTGGTATCGAATCTGTATTTAGGTTCTATATATATTGACCCATTTTGTATTTTTCAATACGATCTCAATTAGGATCTTATTTTCATTGTGGGATATACCACTAGAAATCTACCTGGGGAATTTCAATTGGGTGATTTGCCAATATTTATTTTAGTTTTCTATTATATAATTCAAATCCAAAAATGATGATTTAAAATAAATGGATATAATATAGAAATATAAATTGAGAATTAATAAATTTAATTTCTTGGGATTAATTATTTAATTTTTTTATTAATAAATTAAGTGATTGTAAATATGATTAAATAACATATGTTTAAATTAATGGGATAATTTTAATTATGCAGTTTACTAAAAATAGATTAATTTATTGATGAATTAAATAATGGAATTTTTTATTATTAAATTGTTAGAATTGGATTAGTTAATTTATCAATTAATTAATGAAATTATTTTGATAATATAACTAAATAGATTTGATTAAAAAATTATTGAATAAATAAATGGTATTATTGATATTGATAAATTGATTGAATTGGATTAATAATATATTTATTTAATTAATGGGATATTCATGAATAAGAAATGGATTTAATTGGATTTATTATATTATGAATTAATATGTGGATTTTTTTGATTAGGAAAATTGATAATAGGATTAATATTGATTAACCTTTATTTATTTTATATTATCATAAATGTGATTTCATTATATTCATGCATGGTCCATGGTATGCTACATCAAAATCCCATAGAGATAAATTGATATTTGGGGTTTTCATATGTAATACTACTAAAAAATTAATAATGATAAATTAATGTTTGAGTATGGGACATGGACTCCTTCTTCAAAAGACCATTGTGGTTCTAGGCATAGTAATCAAGACCCAAAATGTTGGCATTGGACAATAGTTCAAATTTCAAGTAATATGAATTGGAATTTTTATTAAATTGATAATTAATGCACATGTGAATTATTGAATTTTGAATTGAATATCAGATATGATTCAGACTCTAGAATGTTTCGATACATGTACAGAGAGTTTTGGTGTCCTCGATAACCCAATGGGTTATGTAGTTAAACAATATTTAATTTAATATATGTAAACAATTTACTTTATTTATTTTATTTGATTATCTATACAACATAATAAACTATTACTGTTTGAATATTGATTTAGATTCTATTGGTGGTGGCTTGGTGAGCAGTATTCACAACATACTCATGCTTCTGGATCTATACCCAAATAAAATTCTTGATTACATGATAGTTTTATGGAATATAACTTCTTCATAATGTATGATGTAGGATGGATCCTAGAAGAGGGAACCAGACACGGTGACAAGACCTACACAGGATTTAATAGTATATATATTTATTCTATGTATTTTATATCTTATTTAGGTCATCATTAGATTTTTGTATAGTTTTAATTATTGATACATCATTATGAAATTCATGTTTTATTTTAGCTTTGTATATTAATGATCAATAGAGTATATTCATCCCATGAATGAAATTATAACCTTGGTTCTAGTCACCAACCTTTGGTATGAGGGGAACCGCACATGAGGTATCATGGTTAACCGGCTCGAGGCACCAGTGTGTGGTTCTGGGGTTGGGCCATTACAATAAAAAATATTTTCCTTCATGATTTAGTAATTTGATATCAATTTTTCATTTATAAAGGTCAAATATAAATGATAATATCTCTTTTAGAAGCTCTGAGAAATGGGATTCATAGGGTATGCTCCTACAGGACGAGGCCATCTCTTCTTCAATGAATATTGATTAGTGTTTATCATGACCATTTATATATACAAGTAATATTATCTCAATTCTATATAAATTATATGATGTGTTATGGTCATCAATGATATATACTAATTAATAGACCATATATCTTTTAAAAAATTTCAAAATATTGCATCTGATTTTAATAACTATATATATTAACAAATAAATTACTCATCAAAAAATGAATTTTTATTTATAAATTTTTATTCATTGTATTATTCACGCTTTCAAAAATATCACAATAAATATTTCTATTTCATCAAATTGAATGAACATTGTTTTGTTTCATCATCTTATGTAGTTCATATGAAACATAAATATGGTTTATCATAAGTCATATTCAAATTGAGCGGTCATTATTTATTGAACATGTCTTGTAAGATATGAATTTTAAAATAATGGTCCTTATAGAAAAATCATTTTCCAATAGCACTAGATCTACATTTTGTACATTTAATTAGTTTTCTATTTACTTGTTCTAGAAGGATCCATGGAAGAAATTGAATACTAGATAATGGATACATGAGAGTGATAGTTATTAAGACACCTCTCTAAGATGATAGAATATTCCAATGGTTCAAATATTACTTGCACTAATAATTACATTACTACTAAATCTCTTGACATTATTCAATAGTAATATCTGAAGGATCAATATATATTTTTACTCAAACTCTAGACCACATAAAAAAATTTTAAATAAATTTTATACTGACGTTGATCATATTTTATTTTATGTTTAATAGTCTGGTTCTTCTCATTCATTTAATGGATAAAATGACGTTCCATCATCTTATTATATATAACTGTATCACAACAAGTATGTGTATGAATCTACATCCCATACAAATCTTTATTAGTGTCCAATTGAATTCTAGAATATAAACTATAGTTATATGTGAAGTTTACAAGGGTATTTTGTTCATCCCATCAACCATGTTAATATAATAAACATTATTTTTTGAGATATTGTAGGGTTTGAATAGTATTTTAGATTGAAAATACATTTGAGTGTGATATGGAATGCTTATGATTAGTTCTATGTTCAAATCATACTGAAGGGTTCTAAAAAACATTGAGTTAATCCCCAATTCAATATTAGACAACATATAAAGTAGAAATCAATGAATTTTGACCACATCCCTTATATATATATTGTCAAGTTATACTATACAGAAATATTCCTTGATATCATGGAAATGTCATTACTGTATATGAAATTTGATTAACATATATATAGAAATATAACCATTAGATTTCATGGTGATTCCTATGATGAAATCCAAGGTTATCATTTCACATTGACAATCATTCATAGGGAAGTGGTTTCATTATACCATTATACTTTTATTTATATAACATAACATTTTATAATTCTACGAATCAATATACACCCCCCTTCTACTTAGGGATTCATGGTCCCTCGTTCAGCGGCGATACCACACCTTACTTCACCGACCTTTTCCTCTCTTCCCTACCTTGTTTTCTTCGTCCCCCATGTTTCTATTATTTTCTCGGATTTTCACCCATTGCTTCACCTGTCCTCCATTTTCATCTTCTAGTTTCATTATCTCCTACCTCTTCTTACATGGGGGTGTGGCAGTTTCCGGTCCTACCACTCATTGGCCTCATTTTCTTCTTTTCTCTCCCCTGTTCGGTTCTCTTTTTTGTGGGGTTTCTTCTCACCGATGCTTTCAATTTTTTTATCATCTCTTAAGGTTTCGTTCTGGTTATGAGGATTTTAGATTGGAGTTGATAGATGTGATTTTGGGACTCTTCTACGGGGAGGCAGTGTTTCTTTAGATTTTTGTATTCTATTTTTTAGGTAGCAGGGGGATCCAGAGAAAGTGATGATGTTCGTGTAGAGGCGTTGTCCTCCACCGAGGCCTTTGTCCGCTAACTTTTCCCTGACATCATAGTCAAACTTTGACATCCTAGTTGGTCTAGTGTAGAGGTCTCCAATGATGTTTTGGAATTTGTTGTTCGATCATCCTTTGGTTTCCAGGAGGCGTGTCTCTCATTGGCTTCTCCTCTTTTACATCTTCATGGTTTTTCTCCATGAAGATTTTGGATGATTCCAGTTGGTTCAGGTGATCTTGTTGAGCTTTTTTACCCTATTAGATCAATTGTATTGACGACGTAGAGGGTAGATAATGAAGACTTGTTGGTGAATATGGTATGTGATGATGGTGAAGTAATAAATAGTGAATTGGTCTTTTCTGTAATTCTTTTGATGCCAGATTCCATGGTAAGATCGCGTGATTTACGGGGTGCTATTAACGCGACATTTCAGATAATTTCTTTTTTGATTTTTTTACTTTGGTTTTTTTGAATTTTGAAGTTGTGGTAACATTTCCACTAAAATTTTTGTTTTGGTTTTTTATTTTTGAACCTATGATCAGTTTACCCGATGGAATGTTTGTTGAATATTGTGAGGGTTCCCACTTTTCCCCGGAATGTTGTTTAATGAAAATGAAAAAATTATTTGGATGATATACACACTCTATGATATCCTAATTCATATTATCCCACCAAAAATTCATCATTATATATTTATACATCTTAGTAAATACTAGATGAATAGATAAGAATAAGTTATTTGCATAACCTAAAAGTTATTTCTTCCGTTTCTTTTTCAGGGGACACATGTCCAGGTTCCATTGCATATTACTCCATCATTAGTAAAGTTGGAATTTAGAATATTCCATATCTTCATATATAGCAAAACATAATATATCCAGGGTTCCTTGATACTAATAATAATGGATGGATGAGAAGTTATTTTTCTTAATATAAGATAATAATCATATTTTATTATAGTGTTCATCCATTCCATGTCCAAGAAGATTATATACCTTGTACTTCTAACCATGGATATATTTTTGGGATTAACTATAATGAGAGAATCTGAAAAATTGTTTTATTTCCCAAGATAGTAATTGATTGAAAATCATAAACCATGATCATCCCTACATAACTTTAATATCACTTATTAATCATTTTTTTGGACAAATAATAATGGATTTTATGATATGTTAAATGTCACACATTTTCACATAGATGTAATATAACAATATAATTTATTAAATTGTCATTTTAAACAATTATAGATCATTAGTTTGGTATTCAAACTCACGGATAATTATTTGGAGGGAGCTCTAGGAATTTATATTTGAATATTTCATATATATATAAACCAATCCTGGTTTGGATGCATTACTATAAATCTATAATCTTACCCCACATGTGGGTAATGTGAGAAAAAGCCTTTTGATTAACCTCTTATTCATATATTTAGAGTATTATTCACATTTTTAATTCTCGAAAATTATTTGACCCTTACTTTCTTATCATAGTTAATGGGATTGTAAATCATTGTGATTTTTTCAAAAATAGTTTATAATAAATGGATAGTGTTTGGAGTCTACTGATATCTATCATGGATTTTTGTATGGGTCATCATTGAAATTCTTATGTTTTTGAAGGGTTCATATATATGTATATATATATCATTATGGTAGAATAATATTTCATGAATGATACATTTGAAAATAAAAATAAAATTTACTATAGATGAAAAATAAATTTTACATTTGAAAAGTCACCATAAAAAACAGAAATTCTCTTCATGTTTTATCATTACATTAGAGTTGATATGACTTTCATCTATAAAGTATGTAAAACATATGTAAATATTATCCATAAAATCAATATTAATTATGTTTATGTATATTTTTTACAATTAATGAGCATATATGATATAACAATGAACTCATAGTTCTCACACCATATTTGAATAGCAGTATTGGGGTTATCTACCATCATTACATTTAACTGAAAGTATATCAACTAAATATCCACATAGATGTTTATTGTCATGTATGTTGATAATATAAAATTTCAACAATCCATGTACCATGATGCATTTTATTTTTAATGTTATATACGAGCTCACGATAATAAATGTGGAGGGATATTGATCCACACCACTTCTTGATGGGGAGGATAGGTTCTCGCCATGATGAATCACTTGGGTGTATGAGCCCTTTATCGAGATTCATAGGTTGATTATTCTTCAGATTCTCATGTTCAATGAAATAATTTCCTTATAGAATCATTGATATTAGAAAATATTGGGGCATAAGATTTACTGAACATTAATCCTCTCAATTAAGTAGAGGAAAAGGAATCACAACAAAAAACTAATAATTATATTACCTCAAAAAATTAAATGCCTTCAAGGAATATGTGTTTGTTATAGTCTATCTTTTTTTCTATATACTATTTCCAAGGAGGAAATAATACCCTTAAAGGAGATATTATTACCAATTAATATCATTACTCTTCCATGAAACTGTATTGAATTAGAGGGTGATTCCAGATAAAGAATTTGACTTCAGTCTTAAAAAATATATATTTGATATATATATGGATATCCAATCTATGACTACATTATAATCAAATTCTAAAAAATTCTATTTCAAATTTATTAATGGGAAGATCAACGAAAAAATATAGAAAATGGATGAGTTATTCTCTTGGGACAAAATAATTGACCCATTTCTATTGTTAATTGATAACTAAAAATCCATGTTTTCAGGTGGTTTGTGAATTTGTTCAGCTAAACATACATTATTTTAAAGAATGTGAAAACTATAATAAAAAAATTCATTTCATATCATTTAATGAATAATAGGGTATATATAACACTTCATATTTATGTTCCAACTATACAGTTCGTCAGAATAATCATTCCCTAGCACTGATAGTGGTTTCATGAATTTAATTTCATTAAAAAATAGTTTCAATGGGTATTCTTATATAAAATTTTATTGTTCATTAAATTTTTATTATTATACTAATAGATTATGGTTGAATATATAATTTATTTATTCCATCACATTGGTGGGTTTTTCCCTTTAGAAAATTCAATCTTGATTCCCCCCTTCAAACTCCAAAGGCATATCCACTTCCCACTTATGAAATGTTTTGTATTCATCATCCCATAAATTTTATAACTAAAATGCTGGGATTTCATTACACCATTTTATATACCTATCATACCTCAATAAAGAAACACATTTTATAGCTTCTTATCACTATGAAATCATTTAGATTCACTAATCTGTATTTCTATTTTGAATAAGGATAGGTCAATTATATAGTAGAGGTCAATATAACAATAGTTTAAGACCCGTCATAGACTCATTTTTATCCTTCAAAAATAGTCAGTCAACATTAATTTTGTGGGTACTAAAATTCCATATGCATATTCTGAATGTTTAATTAAATATTCCTCTCATGAATCAATTTATTTTTCATTATTTTTTAGTATGATATTTATGTCCTTATAAATTATCAATTCATGTCTATGGTATTTGTTTTTTGAAATACAAATTTTTGAATGTCATCTACTCAAATGCTTTGATATCCTCTCAGGAATTATTATTTCCCTCCATCATTGATCATATTCACTGTCAATATGATAAGCATTCTTCATCACCCAATGTATCTCAAATCATTAAAGGATAAAGAATTACTTATGAATATAGGTGATCCATTATCCTATTATTAAGGGATATTAATTTCCACTGATATATGTAGAGGACATTTTCATATAAATGCCTCAAAAATTTTTGATTTATTGTATGGTATGTTTAGATGTTCATCTTGAATTATGTTTTGGATCAAAAATATATTTAATTGAAAAATTATTTTCATTATCATCCTGAAACATGCTACATTCAGGTTGGATATCTTATTTTGGATGTCATCACATTTGCTAATGGCTCAGTTTCAATAATTTTAAAAAAATCTAGAATAGAAAAGGGAATATAAGATACAAGAACATTATAAAAATTATACACATAAATGGAAAAAGTGAAATTGAAATGGATTAAAAATAAATTATATATAAAATAACCTATGAACTTATAGGTTCAATCAATTTTTTTCATGTTCATTTCCAAAGAGAAAATATTAGGGTAAAATTTTTTCCCTTAATAATGTTTTCAATGGTTCTTGTGAATTGAACAATACATATCCCATAGGAGTTTAGAATAATGTTTTTATCAAGGCCCAATTTTATATACCATGTAACAATGTATTAAAGCAAAATGCAACTATTTTTGTTTATTCTCCCTACCTATATTTCTTCAAGAGGAATAAAAAATCATAGTATCTAGACCAAGATGTATTTTCATAGAAACCATATACTCAATACATTACCAAAATTTGAGTTCATTTTATAAATTTATTCATATCTATATGGATTTTAAAATAATTATTAAATCAAATACAATAATTAACTAGACATTTCTATAATACAGATTATGAAAGCCCATAGATAATGAAGATTTATTTAATGATTTATTTCCAATAGTTCCACATAATATAATAAAAAATGTTCGTAAAGACACGTGGAGTTGTAAAATTTTGTAAATATAAAAAATAATTATATAAGAATGCGATTAAATTATTTTTCTACCCGAAATTCACCATTTTTCAATGTATTAAGAATCATACAATAAAAATAGGGAAAAAAATTGTTGTGGTTTTTTAAAAGGAAAAAAATGAAATATATTCGTTAAATACATACCTCTACTCTACCTCCTTGATCCCTCCCCCTACTCCCTATGTTACCCCCTCTCCCCCAATCCATCCCCACTATGCCCCATTCATCAATGTCACTCACTACCATTCCCTGGTCCCTCTTATAAGTTCTATCGACTATGACCTTGGAGCCACTTCATGATCCCTTTCCCATACCAGACCCCCAATTTTATCCCGTAATCCCTTTCCTCATCTACTATATACCTCATCATTCCAATCACATTCCCCCATACAACCGCTCACTATAGCTATAATTACCCTATACAACCATCTCTATGAAGCCCTAATAAAAGATACAAGATCCATTACCAAAGGTGTTCACCAAGACCTCCCTAAGCACTTGACCACTAAGCCCCTAATCCCATACCATTCCCAACACAATCCGCCTCCGAACCTCCCAAAAGCTGAACCTATAATCACCTTCCCTTATTCAATATTTCCATTTAAAAATAAATACATCTACTCTGAACAACGAAGACTTCGTCTCCCATCATAATACCTAATACTCAACCTTTTGGTCCCCCTTTCTTCCCTTTCTACATTCAAATCCATCTTCACCTACCAATAAACCACTTCTTAAGCAAACTATTTATAGTTAATGATATTTTTTAGTTTTTAATCATATTTAATTCAAGACCACTTACATTTTCAAAAAATAAATCGTAGTTATAGAAAATATGATTTTTAGATTATATACATTCATATTAAAATATATTAAAAACCATTTTGATAATTAAATGTGATAAAATTAAACAAATTAAAAAATGTATTATATTTTTTCACTCAAAAAATTTCTAATTGTTTTATAAGTGACATAAATTTAATTATGGGATTTAATTTTCATTAAAAAAGATTAAGAAGTTCCTTATTTAAGTATAAAAGTAGTATCACTTTACAAATGAACATAACTCAGTATGCAAACAGTTTGGAGGATTTTAGATTTTTAAAACTATTATATATCTATTGATGAGGAAATAATATTTCCATTATGTTAATATAAATATAGAATATGGTTGAAGAGACATGAATTTCATAAAATTGTTTTATTAATGAAATTACCTAGTGAATATTTTAATAGTTTTGGTATACAAAATAAAAATTTACATAAATATTGGACATTGATGGAAATCAATATAATGAGCTCCTGACATCATCAAAAATGAAAAATTAAAATAAATAACCTTATAAATAATTCTTATAGGTTATGAAGGAATATTTATAATCAAAAAAATTATCCAATAAACTTTTAGGGGGTGAAATATATTATAATATGAAAATTATAATTTTAAGACTATAAGAAAACAAGATAAGATCATAAAATATCATTTATTCCTCCTTATGATGTTGCAGATACTAGTATTTTAGTTAACCTGAATGAGTGGGAAAATATATTTAATAATTTAGTTGATTTTGGAAACTAAGAGATTCATGGTGGTTATCAAGATTATTCATAACATTATTTTTAACAAATATTTTTCCATATCAAATGCCATTGAATAGTTATAAATAATGATATACCCAAGTTATTGTAATTTTTCCAGGTCTCATTTTCGGAATTGAATATCTCTAAGTCTATTATGGTTATGAAATTTTTATACCATTCTTTGTCTAAATAATTTACAAAACTCATGATTCTATAAATTAGGTTACACATTATTAGGGAGAGTATATAATAAGAAATTAATGAATAAAATGTTTATCCTCTATATAAATTTAATGGGTGTTGTTGAAAGATTTATTAAAAACACTATTATGAAGAAAAAGAAAAATAACCCACCTTTAATGGTTTCATTACATCTCATTAAAACCTTGATAAAAAATATTAATCATTTAATAAAACATGTGAAAATTTAAATTCGATAAAAATATGTAACAAAAATTATATATTATTGACATTATTAAAAGATTGAAAATAATAGAAGAAATTTTATTCATTATGTCCAAGTGTTTCATCAGTTCCTAGGAATTTATTATCGGGATTATCTATATATGTATTAAAATTCTTAGTTACATTGAGTTCCTATTATAACACATGGATACTTATTTTGAACCCTTATAATATACCACGATGAATTGGTATTATTTTTTTTCTTTTTGATGATTATTATTTGAAAAAAAACTCATGGAAACTATATTGAGACATTCTTGTAGACTCAAATTAAATACTATATGAGTTTTGAAGAACCAATGTTGAGACCTATGATTATTATTCTATAATAATTTTCTAAATTCATAGTTTTATAATGATTATAACTATTAAATTTCCTAGATATGGGAACTTATTTCATTTGAATACATACATAGTTCTGGCTCATCATATTTAAAACAATAATATTATGATTGAATGAATTACATATATTAAAAATGGGATTTTTGTTTTCTATACTTTTTTAACAATTTCTTTTAATGATTTTTTTGAACATAAAAAATCAAAGGTTTTATTTATCATGTATCTCCTTCAATGTTTTTTACAGGTTCAAAAATATTGGAAAACATTATAAACGATGAAACATAATTTTTTAATGTTATTTATTTTAATGTTAGTGTAAAATGTTTTCAAAGGGAATTATCAATACAAATTATAATGAAATAGTTGATAAAATTAAATATTCTATAAATATCCATATTGGGAACATATTTTTTGCACCACTATCTTGGTATTAATAGTATTTAGATGAATGTTTGTTATAATTTTATATTCATAATAAATTATATGAATTTGGATTCTTTGTACAATATAAATTCATTTATGGACTTAAAAGAAAATGAATATAAATAATGATATATGTCCAAATAAGAATGGACTGTATTCTCTAACAATGTAATCAATGATAAATTAGTATATAATAAAATAATACTAATTTAACTACATGTGATTATATGAAGACCCATTTATTCAATAAATATTTTTTCATGATATAATACAATATATTACCCAAAAAAACATATAAGATCAAGTTGTCTATTTTCATTTTAATTATATACATTAATTAAAAAAATAATATTTGTTTGTATCCGCATTAAATAAATAACTCTTAAAATTATCATAGTATTCTATTTTACATAAAAACATTATGGAATAACCTAGGGACATACATCAGAAAGGGGTCATCTATAAACCCTAGTATTGTAATAAAAATTAATAATAAGAAAAAACAATTAAATTTTACTGAATAATAATATAAATGGACTATAAAATTGTTTGGATACATGAACAATACAAACGAGGTATGATAAATAATGATAAAATATATGAAACATGGATATGTGGAAACAACATTAAACATGTTATTATAAATACAGGACAAGGCTTACTACTAATATATCATAATGTAGAAATTCACATATATTATTATTTTTCACTCTATAATCCACAAAATTATGTTTCTATTGAATAATGAAATACATAGTGCACTGGATCAATATATAATTCTAGGAACACACGTCAAAATCATGTCATTCTGATGCATAATTTTGTCACATATATTTTTTGAAATGTTATTAAACAATAAAAGAGTGTGAAATCAATAATTAATTTACCCAATATAATATGTATTAGTTCATTAATTTTAACACCATTATTATAAAATGGGTATGATTGTTCCTTTTAAAAAATTTTGGAATCGAAATTCCTCGTGATATTTTGGCAGCATATTGAAAATACTCAAAGATTCCTAAAAAAATTATTGACTAGGAAAGGTGATTCCTATTATATTGATTATTAATTGAATTTAATTGGGTTTTGTAAAATTATATTCCAAAATTAGTAATTGTATATAATAGAAAAAAAATGATGATTATTCTGGAATAAATATGAGAAGGAAATTTTCCCTTACTAAATTTTGGTATTGTAACAGGAGAACATAAAGGTTCATGAGATGGTTAATGAGAGTGAATAGTGTACCTCAACATTTATACATAATAATAGATGTAATGTGGATGTATAAAATCAGAAATGAATAAATAAATAATATAAAATAAGAGGCATAACATAATGTTGGTGCATGAATATGAAAAAAAGATGGAGATCCCTTAAAAAATTTCACCATGATAATGGTTGTACATAATGGTTTATGGGAAGGATTAATGGAACTGAAAGTGTTTTCTTATCATATAGAAATAATAAGTAATTTATTAGGGTTATAAAAAATATCAATCATTGATAAATTTAAATAAAGGGAGATATCATAAATGTGTTTCTTGAAAACAATTAAGTTTTAAATATTGTACAAGAAGATTGCGATAATCAAGAGAATGACAAAATTTTCTTTAAAATCATAGGGAATCCATTGGAGGACTATAGATAGTTTTATAATAGTAAATATGTGCTCCATTATTTTTTAGTGAATAAAAATTGGACTATGGGTGGGTTAATATAGGAAAATATCAGGGCTTTCATTGTTTTTTGCAAAACATGTATTTTGTAGTCTATATAATAAAAATATCACAATCGAATACCATATCATTGTTTTCATGAGGGTCTCATACAAATAATATAAATAATACTTATTTTCTACATCCATTTATTGAACTTATAAATATATTATCCTTGATTATGTGAATGTGGGTCATGTACCTAATGAAATGATCATAAGAACATAAAAAAATTATGGGTTTTTTTAGGATTTATAAATGATTTATTAAATTAATAAAATAAATATAAAGAAATAATTTTTTATTGTATGACCATATATTTTGGAATTATTTCTTTTATATTATTAATTTCCACAATTTTTGGATATTTATGATGTCAAAACATGCAATATATTAATTTCCTATATTAATTTTTTACTGGAAATTTTGACTAAAAAATTATGAAAAAATAAAATAAGGAAAATTTCAACAAACTGATTCAAAAAATATTATTTATTTTATCAAAATGAATTTGTAAATATTTGAATTTTAATATTTAAAATAGAATTGATGTTTATCGTGAAATATTGGGTTTTTAGATTAAATATTTTCGAGCAACTATTGATATTACCTTTTACATTATATAAATTAGAATTTTATTTTTATTTAAAAAAATAATTTTGAAATAATACTTTTAGAAATAATTTAAGTAAAAAATAAATAAATTAATCTTCTGGAATGTCTTTATCAAAAATTAAATACTTAAAAAAATGGGTTTTATCATATCAAACAATATTTTTTATTTAACTGATTACTTAATCATTTATAAATTTTAAATAACAATAAATATATAAAATAATAATTTCATTGAAATGTAAATATAAATATTCCTTTTATTATTTTAACTCTGACACTAATTTTATTATTTTATTTGTCATTAATTAATCTATATTCCATTTTCCATGGTAAAAACATATTAAATACATTTAATATAGATATTTTCAAAAAACTATGTTGAGATTGTAATCTAAGACTAAAAACAATGATTCAGAATATTGAATCAATTTTTTGAAAATCAATTCATAGAGGTGGAATAATTTAATTTATAATAAAATGCACACGTTTGATGGGAAAGAGTTTTGAAAAAAAAATATTTTTTAGGTAAAAATATTATTTCATTATATATATATATAGTATTATTAATTAGGTGAATATAAATTCATAATTATATAAATATAACATACAAAATTTATAAAAATATGTTATGGTTATTATTTACATCGAAATAACTATAATTCAGAAAGATAATTCATTTTCAAACAGTATTAAAAAATGTGTTTTCGTCCTAAAATTAATCTTCGAATAAAATCCATAGTAAATATGATTAAATTTAATTTATTGAAATAATTGAAATTAATTAATACTTATTTCACTTTATAATCAGATTTAATTAATTTTTTTCATTTTAAATTAATTAATATATCAAAAGGAAATGACAATTTTACAATCTACAATAATTTTAAATATTAAAAAAGAATATAATTTATGAAATATGAAAACCACTATTTATAATATATTTATAATGTTATGATATTTTAAATTTTGATAGATTTATAAAATAATATTTCGAAATTTTCTATAAAATAATAATAATTCATATTTAAAATAAAATAAAATCTTTCATCTAGAAAATATATTATGGATCAAAAAAGATATTAGTGAAAATTTATTAATTAATTACTAACTAACTGGAAATATATTAAATAAATGTTTAGATTACATATATTAGTATCTCCAACATATATTTGAAAACATAATGGAATGGTTAAAATTTTTATATTTAAATAATTAATGTTTTTTGGGGTTTTTATTATGAATCAAAAGTAATATCATTAATGGTTTTATATTCTAAAAAAACGAATCATTTCATTATTCAAAACTATAATAAAATTTTTCCCCAAAAAAATAATCATTAAATTGGAAATAAATTTTTTGAAAAATAAAAATATATTTATTAAATCCCAATGTTAAAAAAACATTCACATGAAAAGTGGGAAAGTGAGGTATGAATGTCATAACATAACTAGGATTTGATGTTAAAAAAAATATGTGGAAATTGAAATCATATACATATTAGTGAAAAATAAAACCAAATTATTAATATAGCTTGGTCGGGAACCTAGTTAGTATAATGTAAATGAATATAAGAATATAAATATGTGATGGGTAAAAAGACCTTCAATTTAATATAAGTGATCAAATTTAAAAAAAATGTATATAAGATTCATTTTGAATATTGAAGATATTGTTTTACATTATAGACAAGTTAAAAAAAGAAATATACAATATTTAAAAGTAAGAGTTCATCTATTAATCACTTTCCACTGTAATCTGATCAATTCTCTAAATTATGAGTACCCATGTTGAATTTTTTTCTATATAAAGAACTATAATAATCATCTAACAGATCACATATCACACCAAATAATATCAAGATATTCCTTCAATATTTACTAAATCCAAAATATTTATAATAATGTATGATAACACCCAACGCATTAATCACCATGATTTCTAAAATACTCTGCATGATTGAACATAGATTATTCAATAAATAAATACCCATATATAAAAATAATATCCTCAAAATTACTGAGGGTTTTAACATGAAATTTTATCTCAAAAAAATTATTATAAACATCAGAATACAAAATACATTCATCTCAAAAAATACTAAAAGGTATGTATACCTCAAACAATTAATTTTTTTTAAAATATAAATAATCACCTCCAAATCAAAATTATTTGATCCTATAATATGTTTTACAAATAATCACAGTAAAATTCCATCAAATAAAATATTAAAATATGTATAAATGGTATTAAATATTATACATAAACATCTCATATTTATACTCATAAGCTTTAACCAAAAATCAGACACTTATAAAGGGTTATCAATCCCTCAACCATGTGTTTTTTGAGATACCAACTTATTAATAAATCTCTTTTATTATTATTCAATACAATTTAATACATTATTCAAATCATTAATGATAAATAATTCATAAGAAACCCTTATTTTTCATTATTATTGTATCTATACTATCATTATTATAATACATCTGAAACATTACTCTTAAATACCAATACATAAATTTTTTATACATATAGTTTAATGACTTCTATGTGATAGGTTCGTAGTGTATTCATTTACAAATGGATTGTTTCATCAGCATATATATAGACGATAATCTCAAAAAAAATGTCATCAAACAATAAAGGATAAATTATGACATCTTTTATTAACTTCTATCCAGCTATTTATCCTGTTATTTTATATTATCTACTTTGTTGCCTATTTTTTCATAATTAAAACTCCTTTTGAGTTTATCTATTTCAATACCCATGTTTCAAAATACCATATTTCTGTTACTTAGGAAATTAAAACATCATTCCTTTATCATCACAATTAAATGGAGTTCATTGTGAAGCCATCCTTATATTCTTTGAGAAATTTTTTATTTCAATTATGTTCTCGATGTTTATTGTGGTTTTTGTAAGATAGTTCAACATAATGATTATATGTCTTACCTAATCTCCCATTATATTATGCATATTGTTTGGAAGGTCATCTTATTTACCTTATCATGGGTAATATTCTTAATTCCTCAAATTTCTAGCCATAGGATTGAATAAAGGGATAATTATGGTTCATTATTTCTAATGTAAAAAAACACATATATTTGGAGGAAAGAAGCGATGATTCATAATTTTCTACCAAAAGCGTGCTATAATCCCATATAGAATCATGAGGTAAAATCCATATTATGATCTGATACAATGGATCCCATATGTCCATATATCCAACCACCACACCCACATATATCTTTTCCTAGGGATCCACAATGCACAACTTCAGGATTTCTATGAAGCAAGTATATTTCGTCTACTGATTCACTACTACCTAGATAAAATCACAACCTTCCCGAGGAATCATTAAACCATTGATGAAATCATTTGAGCTGAAATACCATTTCCACTAAGTGACATATAAGGTCTGTAATGAAACATAGTAATATAATGTTTATCCTTCACCTGCTAGAACACTATGCACGTCACTACAAACTCCTCCACAACCCATTTTTTCACTGCTGACCAAAACTACATTCTAAATCCATCATACATCTTATAAATATTTGGGTTTACCACTAAGGGTGAGAAATTAAACTCATTGAGTTTCCCTTCATTCATAAACAATGGAAAAAATATCCTACCAAAGAATAATATATGATTTTGACAATCCTCCAATCAACCCTCCAGAGCATCACCATGGTTAATATGATAGCACATTACCACATCCTCTAACTGTCCAATCTAAGAATCTCCCACCTTCTGCCATAGAGAATACTTTGATATTATCCGTAACAAACATCTTATATTGTAATACATTCATACATCTAAATATAGGTCTACAAACTCCAACATGAGTTACCAAGAATCGAAATATTCCCAAACAACATCCTTCTACAACTTCCTTCTCAAGGCATCAGAGATGACATTTCCTTTAATTGAGGTGTAAGAGAACTCAATATAGGTGTCCTGAAGAAACTCCATCCACTGAAAATTTTTCATAGTTTAATTCACACAGAAAATATATTCCAAAATCTCATGTTATCCATGATGACGACAAAGGGATCCCAAATGTGGTAATGTCACCAAAATTTCCACTCAGAAATGATCCTTGCAAGCTCCTGATAATAGGTGAAATAGTTAAGTTCAAGTGGATATAACATCATTGAACCATAAAGATAACACCCTTATACTATACTAGCACTCATCCCAATCCTAGATATGAAGCATCACAAAACAACTCTAACATCACACAATAACCATTAAACTGGATCACAAGAAAACTAATAATATGCCCTTAAAATAATTGAACCATACATGACACTGTGAAATCCACAGAGAAATCCTTTTACATTCTAGTTGATGATATCAATGGAAGCTAAAATTTTGATAGAAATCAGTTAAAATTCATATTAATAGCCCACTATACTGAGAAATATGTGAACCTATGACACATTCATGGGTGTTGGACAATAAAAAACATTTCCAATCATTCATGGGTGTATCTCTACATCCTAGTGATACACCTCATGTCAATGTAGCTTCACCCCTTATATCTACAACTTGAAATTGGAAAATCTATGTAGATATAGTTGCATCGATGTATATGTAATACACTCCATAGAGGATCAGTGTGATCCCACCCGGACATCGAGCAGACCATGTTTCCATCTATCAATAGAATGATGAACAGGTACCAAAAATCATAGAAGGAAGAGTATATAAGCCCCATGAACATGTCAGGTGCATTCATAACTCTGAAAAGCATGATTTTGATCTAGATGATCTATATATGTACCACAAAGTAGTATTCGAGATGTCACCCTCTTTTACCCAAAACTATCTGGCACATGAAATAGAATGTGTCATATCCCCATATTTATTCATTATGAGAAACACTCATGCACTCCATAGTGAAAAAATTGTCCAAATAAACCCCTTATTTATCATTTCATGAGTTTGCATTTTCTTATTCAAAAACATAAAAGGTTCCATTTGATAAGGAACCTTAAAAATTAGAAAATACCTTGTATTTAATTCTATCCCAAATTCAATGTCACATCATGTGGGTATAGTCACAACCACCTCAGAAAAAAAAATCAAATAATTCTCCAATAACACAATGACCCTCCACAATCTTAATATCCAATTATTGCATATATAGTTCATCCTACATGAAATAAAGAGGCTATGCATGCTGAATGGCAGTCTAGAAACTCTACTCACCAATTACTGAAACATGATGGACTTACACATCTAAAAACAAAAATAATGTCCAAAATCTGTCTATATAATCTCATATGGAATACAACATGTTGGTATAGAGAAATATATTTTATGGTTTCATCTGTAGTGAGAAGATATCCCTACAATACCGGTGCGGTAACATCATCTATCTATATCTCTAGAACTCAAAGAAAAAAAGATGGTATGGAATATGATTGGACTACTAAATACTAGGGGAACATAAATCCGATCTTGGTCCTGTCCCAAATCAATAGCTGGATCAGCTGAAATGAAGGTGTGTGAATCTCCTGAATTAAACAAATATCATGCAAGAGTACTAAACAAACTGATCATACTTCTAACGATATCCATCCCTACTAGAACTACTATCTATATAACATGAAACTTATAACAACCATGTTCTATATTAAATACCTAAACATGATTTATTAATTAACTCGTCACTCGATACAACATGGAAGACTGGGAAGCTTAGTGTCTTTGGGTATTAGAAACATTACATAACAACTTAGTACATAAAACACACAACATCTTTAATGAAAACTTCTTTTACATGAAAACCAGATTCCCTCTTACATAGCATTGCATGAGATAACATGAGGACATTCATAAGAAAAAAGTGAGTTATAAATCCCAGTAAGGAAATATACATGGAATAACGCGAGTAATAAAATACATGTAAGATAATAAGGATATAAATGGATCTCCAGAGAAATAATAACATTACTCCATGATAAAGCATGAAAATCGTAACATGGGGACGTGGAAACAACACTTAACATGGAATTTTCATGAGCCAAGGCTCATTGCACATAGAGCATGAGTAGATCCTAATTGCACATGAAGCACAAGAAAACCATCATTCAACTTGAATTAGCATGAGTCAAAAATCATTTCACATGATGTATCATGATATAATAAGTTACCCAATGCATTGAAGTGCTATTTGGGCACCCCCTTTCTTAAACATTTCATTTCAGGTATAAGCATGCCCCATGGATGATAAAACATGGATTCATTAAACATCATAATTTATTCCAAGATAAAGGAATGTGGAATTTATATTTCAATCTCTATAATCAATATGCAAATGTGTATAAAGGTGAATACGCTTTATATAGAAATGGGCATGGTATTCACTACACAACGACTTTGGCTTCAAAAAGCTGGTGCCATTTCGGCAGCATGATGTCGTGGATTAATAATTCATAAAAAAATTGTTGATAAGAGAGAGAGGGGTGCCACATAATATATAAATTAAATATATAGTAACAGGTGACATATAGTTACATTTCACAACAACTGTAGTGGAATTTATATTCCGGATAAAAATTAATATTCTTGAATGTAAATGAGGAGAGCGAAATTCCATTGGGAATTCCAACATAGTAACAGGTGTACATGGGGGCATTTAGTGAAAGAAAATGTGGTCTCTCATCATTAAAACATAAATATAGTAGTATGGGGATGTTTCTAAATCGTTCCGCAACATTTATAATTGAATGTAACAGGGCATAACAATATTATGAAAATTGGTTAAAAAGAGAAATGAAGGAATCTATTACTTGGAAGTCTGATTCCAATGTCTTGAAATAGTATTGAGAGAGGCTTATTTGGTGCTTGGGGTTCCTTGGGAGGATTCTATAGGGAACAATTATGATGTTGGATAAACACCAAAGTATTTTAGTTCTTAGGATGTAGGAGCATTGGTTGGTTAATATAGGAAAGTAGTGGGAATTCATTATTATTTTGGTTTGGGACACCACACATTAAACTATTCAAAACCACATAACAACCCATGGTTTCTTACATGGTTTATTCTAAAGGGGAGTGGAAAAAATGTTTTATAAGTCCAATGGGAGAACTTCTTAAAATAATAGGTTTTCTTATGTGGAGATGATTTACACTCTTAAGGAAAATAATTTAAAAAGATAAAATTTTCTTTTAAGAATTGAAGTGTCCACTAAAGCATTGTAAAATAATTCCAACATACCCAAAAACACATTATTTTAATGGTAATTCATATATTGTCCAAAAATCATGTTTATAGTATTTTATTACCTAACTGTTGGGTCATTATGATGTCATAAAAGAAATTATATATTTAAACAGTATTTATTTTTTTCCCAAAAATTTTACTCTCAGAAAAATATGAAAAATTCATTGTTGGATAATTTCCATATCTTGATTCCCATAATAATATTCATTATATATTTTTTTTGAATATGTGGTATTTTTAATATAAAATTTAAACATACATTTATAAAAAATTCACGAGTTTTGACAAAAACAGCATTCAAACCATAATTAAAATTACAATTGAACTCAAAAAATTATACAAAAATTTATATTTATTAAAAATGGATTTAATAATAATAAAGATATTTTATTAAATTCTTTTTCATTAAAAATTCATTAATACATCAATATATATTTTTTAGTTGAATATTATCTAAAAATATTATTTTCTCTTTTAAAACTATTTATGAAGTAACAATAATAATATGAAATTATATTCATTATTATATTAAAAAACAATGAACATGACCATAGTGTTATGGTCTTGTTACATAACCCCTTATAACACATGCATATTACAGAAGGGTGTAGTGTGGGATAGTGACAGACTCTTGGGGTTGCTCGTATAATAATTCTCGAGTGGTAATCTCAATCTACTTCTACTTCTCTCATAGGCGGTACCATTCATTCTTAATATGTTCAAGCATGGCATGGGCTTGGTCAAGAGTGATTCCCATGTATGACACATTCTTTTTGAGCTCCGATAGAAGGGATTGACATGGAGAAAGTCTATAGGATGAAGCAATCGAATCCTTGTTCTGGGTAAATTGGATTTGATAAGGCCTATATTTATAAAAATCATTTGATCAATTATCAATGGCTATTTTATAAATAGTTTCAATTTTTAGCGGTATTTTAAAAACCAAAACATAGACCCAAATATGTCCATACATTTTATTTTACCACAAGAAACTATTTAAATAGACCAAGAAGAAATTTATTTAATGTATATTGGGTTCGTTACAATCATCCCCCCTAAAAAATTTCTCCCTTGAAATTTCATATTCCCATATTAAAATAGATGTGGGTATCTCCGCTTCATCACTTATTATAATTCCCATGTATCTTATTCAAACATGTGGTTTCTTCATAACACCTTGATGAGGGGAATTGTCTTTTTTTGTAGAAAATTTTCCCAAAGTTCAACGATCTTCACTGGTTTCTCCTTGAAAGAAAGATCATCTTCTTATTGTACTACCTTTGAAGAGTGTAAATGTGAAGGGTGTGCTATGTACTTCCATAAGAGGAATACATGAAAGACATCATATAATTTGGCCATGGGTGGTGGTAGTGGTAGTAGATAAGACACAACCTCAACACGATCAAGAATCTTGAAGGGGATATTATACTCAGGACATAACCTCCCTTTCATTCCAAAACTTATGTCTTTCTTCCAAAGAGATATGCATTGAAATAACATGTCTCCAACTTTAAACTCAGTGTCTCATCTGTAGTTCTCTCCATAACTATTCTTTAAACTCTGGGCTGCCTTCATATGCCACTGAATTCTTTTCCTTTCTCCACCATTTCATTGACCATTTATTTTCATTTATGGTCATGCAAACTGACTTCATCCCAACATGATATAGATCTACAACACATTCCATACAAGGCTTTATATGGTTCCATTCAGATGCTCGAGTGGATATTATTATTATATAAGAACTCAACCATAGGAAGTTGTTGATCCCATGCCCCTATGAAATATATTGAGAACAATCTGAACATGTCCTCAAGTGTTTTGATAGTCTGTTCAGATTGGACAACAGTTTGAGAGTGATATGTTGTACAGTAGTTCAGGTCTGTGCATAGTGAATGTTGAATAATCATCCAAAACATATAGATGAATCTTATATCTTTAACAGATATAATTGTGTGTGGTTCCCTATTCCTCTTTACCACATCTTGGATGTATATCTATGTTAGTTTATCGAATGATAAATCCTCCAATATTTAAATTATGTGTGAATACTAGGTAAGACGATCCCCAACAACCCAGATTGCATTTTTTAATTTAAATTTCCAGAGAAGACAGGTGATAAAGACAATGGTGATGTTCCCCCACTACCATGCTGGTATGGGCCAAGGATACACCATTCGATTAGACTTCTACCACTCTGCCTTCACATTATTACACATCAGACACATTGATGTATACTCAGCAATATCCTTCATCATATTATCCCACCAATAATGCTCTTGTAAAGCATGATACTTATTTGTGTTTCCTGGGTTAAGAGAGAATATTTAACTATATACATCATCCAAAATATCCTTCTATAGCTCTGGATGTGATGGAACACATAGTCTTTTAACAAATCTCACAATTCCTACTTCATTAACATTGAAATCTGAGGATTTCACTTCTCTGATGGATTCCAATTTCTTCTGAATTCCAACATCATCCATGTGATCATCCTTTTACATTTCCAAAAGATACGGTATAGCAATCCATTGGGAATGGATTGACGATGTTCCATTTTTTATGAATCTCATGTCCATCTTCATCAAATTTAAAAAGATTGGTTTCTTATTCAATTCTGATTAATGATATAATTGATGGATCCTTTCTACATAGAGCATATTCCACCATGTTCACATTACTTGTGTCGTAGTGGATTGAGAAGTCATAGTCTTTGATCAGATCTAAACATATTCATTGGTGCAAATTCAACTCCTTCAGTTTGAATATACACATGAGGATATTATGGTCCATATATATTTCAAACATCTCACAAAAAAGATAATGCAGCCAAATTTTTAATGAAATGATCACCGCATCCCACTCAAGACCATGTGATGAATAATTCATCTCATGAATATTCAATTTCATTAATGCATGTGCAATGACATTTTCATTTATCATCAACACACATCATAGTATATTTTTCAAATCATTACCGAATACCACAAAAAGTTATTAACTTGTGGGTAATGTCAGAATGTGTGCAATGAAAATCCTTATTTTCAACACATTGATGAGTTATTTACACTAATCAATACAATAAAACTTTACTCCATTCTGAGTTATCTTAGTAAGAGGGTCAGGCAATTGGGAGAAATTTCTCACAAATCTTCAATAATATCCAGCCAACACTAAGAAACTATGAATATCTGTTATCATTGCTGGAATCGACCAACCCTCCATTGAAAATGTATTTGAGGGATCCACAGATATCCCATTTTTTGTGATGATATGGAAAAATAATGGGACCTCCTACAACCAAAACATACACTTGTTTTACATTCCATAGAGATTATCCATTAGCTAGGTCTCCATTAAAGTTCTTATATTCTCATCATCATCCTCTCTGGATTTGGAGTATATTATAAAATCAACTTCACAGACTACCAAATATTTGTCATGGTAATCTCTAAAGACTCTATTCTTCATGTCCATGACAATTTCTAGAGAATTAGTGGGTCTAAATGGCATTATTATGAATTCGTAGTTCCCATAACTAGTATGAAAAATATTCTTGAGGATATAATCTATCGTCACCCTTAATTGATAATATCCTGACTGGAAATCCACATTAGAGAAGTATTATTCTCTAGGATACTGCTGAAACAAGTTATCAATTCATGGGATATGATACTTTTTCTTTAACATTATTCTGTTAAGCTCGGGATAATCGATGCAAATGTGTATTTACTTATCCTACTTCTTGACAAAGAGAACTGGGGCACCCCATGGTGAGAACTTTGGTATATAAACACATTATTTAGATTCACCTATAGTTGATTCTTCATCTCCTCAAGCTCGACAATATCCATTGTATATGGAGTCTTGGATATTGGAAATTCCCTACATATAAGGTCAATTATGAATTCAACATCTCTTCTATGAGGAAGACTATTATATTTCTCAAGAAACACTTCATAGAATTCCCTCACAATAGGCATGTCATCAAGAATGGTTTCATCCTTGGACTCAATAATCTAAGATAGATATTCATGCTTATATGATAGTATAATCCACTCTTGATATAGCGGAGTTAAAGATGATTCATCCTCCTCCTTGCACTTGTATAGATTCGGGGGTCGATTCTCCACATGGGAAGTTATTTCCCTCTCATGAAAATTTATGTTGTCTCTATATAAGGAAACCATATCAATGACGAGAATTGCATCAAATTACACAAAAGTGGGTATTATGAAGTTATCTGGGATGTTCAGTCCACAAGTCCTGATAGGGGAGGATTTATATTCAAGGGATGCAATGATTACCCCATTTTCCTTACTCACAGATATATTTACTTACATGATTTTTGGTGGTGGTGGGAATGTTCTACTAAACGTTTTCGATATAAAATAATGCCTAGAACTATGGATTATAACCCTACATTAATCATTATTATTTTGGATCTACTCAATTAGTTCATCCAAAAAGGCTTGGGGAAGATATTTTTTTAAATAAATTTGACACATAACGAGGAATCCTAAGACAAAACCCGTTGAATTATAAATTAATTTTATTAATTTACTTATGAATCTATAGGATTCCATCAATGATATTCATGATCTAATTTATAACATATATTCTTGGGTCCTTTTTTAAATTCCTATAATAATGGTTCATATTATTCTTGTGAATTTAACAATGAATATCCCACATGAGTGTTGTAAATAAAAGTTCAAAAAGGCCATTTTTCATGTACTTGGATACCCTGGGTAAATCCCGAATCTTCATGTTGGTGTTTTCTTTCCTAGGTACATCTATATCAGAGCCTCCTCTACCTCCTCGTATCAATACAAGGATGAAATTTCATGACAAACCAATAAATCAATAATCAAAAAATTTATGTAAGATTTTATTGTACTTAGTCTTATCCCTATGCCTTTCACTAGGGTTTTCAAATCTGAATCTAAAAAATATCATAACATACCCTCTAATACAAACCATAACAACCCTACTTTTTAATACATACATAAACATGATTTATTACATAAAATATTAACTTGATATAACATGGATGATCGAAAGGTCTACTTTATTTTAGGCATAGGAACGTTTCAAAACAACTTTGAACATAAAACACACAACATCATTATTTAAAACTTCTTTTACATGACAAATACCTTCCCTTGTACTTAGCATCGCATGGGATAACTTGAGGATATTCATAAGAAAATGGAAACATATAAAGCCCATTATTAGAATAAACATTGAATAACATGACGAATATAATACATGTTATAAAGAAGTCATATCAATTGATCACAAGAGATATATGAACACAAATGATTGATAAATAATGAAATTATTAACAAGGATATGTGGAAACAATACGTAATGTGGAATTTTCATGAGCCAAGAAAGATTGCACGTGGAGCATGAGTAAATCCTCATTGAACATGATAAAAGAGTAAACCCTCAATGTAATTGAATAAGCATGAGTCAAAACTCTTTACACATGATGTATCAAGATACTATACTTTACCCAATTCTATGGATCACTATTAGAGAATGACCTTTCTCAAACATTTCATTTCATGTATAAGTGTGCACCTTAGATCATAAAACATGAATTCATTAATAATCATCATTTATTTCATGATAAATTAATGTTTAATTCATACAATAATCTCTATATTTAATATTTAAATGATCATAAAGGTTAATAGCCATGATAGAGAAATGGGCGTGGTAATCACAACAAAATGACTTTGGCTTGAAAAACATGGTGCAATTTCGGTAGCATAACTGCATGACATAATTATTCATAAAAATATGGTTCATGAGAGGAAAAGGGGTGTCTCATCATATTTAAATGAAATTAATAGTAAATACGGTCATATATATACATGTCCCAACCATTTTTATTGAATTTAGATTAATGTTACAAATGAATTTCTTTAATGTAAATGAAGAGAGAGAAATTATTTTCGGAATTTCGGCGTAGTAATTGGTGTACATGGTAGGAATTTTATGAGTTGTAATGGGGTCTCTCATCATTCACACATAAAGAGGGTAGTATGTGGGAGGTGATAAATAAAAAAACATTTATAATTCAAAATAAAAGGGCATAACAATATTTAGAAACACGGATAAAAAGAGAAATGTAGGAATCCTTTAAATGGAAATGTTATCCCAAAGGATTTAGAGAGGCTTGAGATAGGAGTATTAGGATCTTGGGGTGCCTTGGAAGGAATCTAGAGAGATGAGGGATGTTTTGGATGAAATATAGTAGTTTTTATTGAAGTGTATGTGGGATCATGGGAGGGATTATATAGGAAATGAGAGGGACTTATTTATTATTTAGGTTTTGGGACATCACACATTAATCTAATCAATATCACAAACCAGAACATGGTTTATTCCCATGGTATTTTCCAAATGGGTGTGAAAAAAAAATATTTTATAGGTCCAATGGCCTAACATATTCAAATAATAGTGTTTCATATTTGGGGGTGAGTCACACTATTAAGGAAAACAATTTAAAATGTTAAAATGTTTTATATCCCTTGAATGGTCCACTAATGCATTATAAAATATATCAAACATGACAAATATCTCATAATATTAATGTTAAAACATATCTTGGCCGAATATAATGTTTATAGTATTTAATTACATCACTATTGGGTCATTATGACATCATAAAACTCATTATATATTTAAATGGTATATAATTTTACCCAAAAATTCGACTGTCTCGGAAAACAATGAAGAATTATCCATTTGATAATTTTTCCATCCTGATTCCAAAAATAATATTAATTTTTTCTAAATAATTTTCTTGAATATGAAAATTTTTTCTTTTAAATTAAAAATCGCCATTTATCGAAAATTCATGGGTTTTGACAAAAACATCTTTCAATCCTTAATGACAAATACAATTGTGTTCATAAAATTATTAAATCACTTATATTTAATAAAAACTAATTTAATAGTAATAACAATAATTTATTAAAATAATATTTACTTCGAAAATACATTAATTCATCAACATATAATTCATAGTTGATTATAATCATAAAATACCATTTTCTCTTTAAAGAATATTTACAAAGTGGAAATAATAAAATGAATGTATATTCATTATTATATATAAAATTCACATATTCATACTAATAAATTCTTGTTAAATAACCCCTTATAACACCCACATATGACCAAAGGTTAAGGTTTTTGATGGTGATAACTCTTGGGGTGGCTCGAAAAAAATCGCTCGAGTGTTAATCTCTATCAACCTCCACATCTCCAGTATGTGGTTTCGTTCGAGAATAACAAGTTCATGCTCGACTTGGGACTGGTCAAAAGCGAATCCCAATGATGCCTCTTCATTTTTGAGCTATGAAAAACGGGCGTCGTATGGAGCACGTCTACTGGATGAGGCTATTATTTCATTTGGCTGAGCAAATTGGGTTTTTAATGCCCAATATTTATAGTAATCATGTGATCACTATTCAACGACTATATTAGTAATGATTAAAATTCCTACCGATATTTTAGAAACGAAAACATAGAACCAAATAAGTGCATACATTTTACATAACCATAAGAAGACATTAAAATAAACCAAGGTAATTTTTCATTAATTAATTTTTGGGTCCTTACATAACTTACCATGTCCAGATCCTATTCCCCTATACTAATGACCACATTAACGACCACACACATTTTGAGGTCATTGATGAACAACATAAGGCCAACCTCCACTTGGTCTATCTCCAATCTGTGGAGAAAGAGCATGTTGCCCCTACTATTGAAATGTCCTAACTAGGATATACTGTTGGGGATGGAACTGGACCTTCAAACTTCCACCAAAATAATCTCAAATGGCTATAGGGCACTGGTTCTAAAGATTCCCAATGACACCATAGATGAATCACATCGACACTACGC
The DNA here is from genome assembly GCA_963277665.1 of Viscum album. Taxonomy (NCBI): domain Eukaryota; kingdom Viridiplantae; phylum Streptophyta; class Magnoliopsida; order Santalales; family Viscaceae; genus Viscum; species Viscum album. Next base: position 1,612,679,225 of record OY728137.1, on the reverse strand, counting down.
CCATAGGAAATCCACAAGGATGAGAATATTGAAACCAAATGAGGTGAGGTCGACTCCCAAAATGTCAGAACCATAAAGGCCCAATCACTTGATACATTATGTGGATAGAATTTTACCTTTTAAGAACTATGATTACTCTACTCTTGTGGGACACGTCATTGTGAGTTCACATGCTGATTACCTTTGAAATTTTCCTGGACCTCCATGTATGTTGGCATCGTAAAGGGGATAAACACATACTGGATAGAAGGATAAAGTGAATCCTCTTTGGGTCTCACATGTGACTCTTCATCCTAAAAGAGATATGGGATGAAGTGATGAAGATCCTTGAATATAGACCCCAACTCTCATATTAACATACTACCCTATTTGAGGGTCAATAACTCCATCCTCTTCTCAGTCATTGTGGTTGATGAAAAGAATTCTAGAAATTAATCCTTTTCAAAATTGACCAATAAAATTTTATCCTCCATCGTATCCCCCATGTACATCATCCACCATTTACGTGCATCTCTCAACATCTAGACCACCGCAAATGGATCTATGTACTCCACCAATGCCAGGATGAAACTGATGGTGATCTAAATATACATGATCCATCACTGTATCTATATATCTAAAACATAGTCCTCACATACCAAATGTCTTCCACATGATAGAATGTATCATTATCTAATATTTTTTCTCCTCCCTCAATAGAGAAACCATTCAATAATCAATCCAGTTTGTCCTGTTGAACATAAACTTCTTAATCCACACGTGGACAATGACAATGTACTATCGAAGAAAATGTAAACAAGTAAATCATAAGCCCATTTTGTATGAAATTTTATTTATGATTAATTTTAACATATATATATATATATATCTTTTTTTATTCCCATAGTCCAAAAAATGTACTATTTCAAACTAGAACAGAAGGGATTATGATTCATTTCAATTTCCTAGAGTCTCTACCCTAAAAATGGTGATGACTAACTTGGTCATTTTTTAGGATGAGAGAACATGCATCGGATCAAGGGGGGCTAATTTTTTTCCAAGACATTCTTCCATATACTATGTGACACACTAAGACTACATAACATCGCTTCTATACCAACTGATGCAATCCACATTTTCATAAAACCATAATTCATTCAATCTCTCGAGCATCAATATCGATACAATTCCATCACATCCCCTCCCACCAATGATGTCCCTAATAAGCTAGATATGAGGGAAGAGAGGTTATGACACCACGATTCCCATCACTTGAAGGCATCAGGGAGGGGAACCATACCATGTCTATAAATATCTAATAATATTGGAGGACATACCTTTATAAGAAAACATGATCGAGAGATAACATTTTTCATCCCAAAAATTACCATGTTGTATATATAAAAATAAATCCAATATCCATCCCTCATGCATGTTTAAAATAAATATGTTAAAAATACACTAAAAAATGTAAATAAAAAAATCAAGGCTACATATGGAACTGATAACTATCCCATTGTTCGAGTCAATAATTCCTATCATAATCTACATAGTCCTACTAGAAATCAAAAATATGTTTTGTATTTTTTGGGTGAGAATTCAACTATACTCTTAAGAAAATACAATATTCTATCATTGACAAGGGGTAGAACCATACACATTCTCCTATGAGAAAATAGAGAAACCCAACAGCACCAAACAAAGTATACTATCCACCCCAAACTCACCATGGCACACTCATAAGGAACCGCAAGTTGAGTAATGTAATATATTAGTCTCACTATGGATAGGGTACACCACACCAATTTCCCACAATTAGATGCTCTCATTCACAAAAAGAATATTTCATGGAGCTCCCACCTCTTCTGAAAGTCCCATCTCACAACCTTCCCTCCCAAACCAGGGCCTTATTGCTTTCCCCATCACATGGGTAAATGAAGCTCATCACATGCCACCCACACACACCTGAGCCTCCTAACACATCACATCCCACCTGCACACATAGGGTCCATATACCATATCACATCCCACCAACACACACATGGTCCCCAAACCATGTCACATCATAAATACAATTGGGAAGGAACCACACATCTCCTCCCAAAGATGCCAAGAAACACACATCTCACCCCCACACACATGTTCCCAAAAAAACACAGTGTTGCTAAATATTCTTGGGATCTCTCCACCTAGTATTGGGATAAGGGATGAGATGGTGGCCATCCATCAATCCTTTCATTAGGATGTTTGGGGAATTCAACCACCCTTGTGATAATGGGAGTGTTTGACACATAGTTATCAACATGAGTTGGGAGTGTATAGAAATAAAAAGAACATATAGTGTATGTGTGTGTGTATATATATACAATATAAAAAACTCAATTAAAACCTATAGGTTTAAAAAAAATACATTCCTCAATTAATATTGTTAATTTTAACATCAGAATATGATAAATTAAAGCCGCTTCGAAAAGTTCATTCACTTTACAACCATTAATTTCATTATATAGTTTGTACTATATTTAATCATGAAACTAATATGTTAACTTTTCATTGAAAAAAAAATTCCCATTTACCATATAAACTCATGCCTTATATTCATTGTTATTCATTTATTTACTCCATCACTATCCAAGAAACTACTATGTATTGCACACAAAAAGGCATATAAAAATGTCAATATCAGAAGAAGAACCTTGGTAAATTAACCCAATTCATAGTTTTTTCTTCATTTAATATCCATTCATGACAGAAAAAACTGATATTGAGTGATTGAGTGATGCATTAGTGATGCTAATCATGGAGTTATATTGAAAAAATTTCACATACCAACCACTTACATCATCATTATTCATTGCAATTCTACCCAAATCTATTATCTTGATAGGGAAAAAACCATACTCCTAACCACACCAAAAAAAATATCATCACAACTACATCACAAAATAAAAACAACTAGAAACACAATATTAAATAACACAATTAGAACCCCACTACACAACACATATAATCTATTCAAGAGTCAATCATTATATCAACATGAGATTAATTTATGCCTTATGAACCACCCCACACCACATGATGGTTCTCCAAACTGTTAGACTATAATAAAAAACAAAACATATTCATATTTAACCACTCTTGTATTTGTTAATTCTACTCATTCTATTTCTAGGTCTTAATAGAAACAAGTATGATCTTAGAGAATCCTTTTTTTAATGAATACATTTGGTTAATAAATATACTATATAAATTATTTCAATAGAAGAAAAAATACAGGAATCCACATGACCTTCTTGGTGGACTAACAAGGACCATTATTGGCCATGATTTTCATTAGGCATATAGACCCTATAAATCAATATATCAGTAGTTAAATGATCATAAATCAAGTCACATTCCTACAACATGCATGTTGACCATTTAACTAATTCAATTATCATTGTTTTTTTGGTATTCTTATATCTTTACAAGGGATACATTTATACACCCACTTCACATGATAAAAATTTAATTGAGAAATGATAGAATCCCTATTTGGAATTAATAATGAATAGTAATTTGTTAATGTTCAAAAAAAGATGGTGTGTTTTTATCTTCAAACTTCAAGGGAAAACATGATCCAATTTTTTTTTGTACAATGCACATATACTAAGAGAAGAATGGTTATGGGGGACATGTGGTGTCATTGGTAAAGGAATGTGCACCAAGAAAAAATGATTTCACGTATATAAAGGACAAATCCTATATCAATTAGAGAAACATTTTTGAAGTCGAGTAATGGAAAATCGTGATAAAAAGCATGCATTTTGGAAGTAAAATGAAGATTGTTGTTTTAAATTGAAATATACAATTTTATTAGGCTCAAAAATCAAATAAATATTGTATTAAACACATATAAAATCAAAGGAAATTTCAATGGAAAGAAACTATTAAAACTGGAGGAAACATGGAATTTTGAAAAACTATTGGATATTACTCACCATTATGTGACTCATTAGTGTGAGTGAGCTGTCGATACTACCTATGCGAGTCAATGGTATGAGTCACCATTATGAATCACTTGTAGAAAATCACCCTTTCGAGATGCATTGGATGACTCACCATTCTGATATACCAATGGATAACTCACCATTCATGGATACTATTGGATGACTCACTGTTCCGAGCTACCGATGGATGACTCAGCTTTAAGAGATACCTATGGATGACTCTTAGTATCTTAGCTATTGGGGAATGATTCACTAGTCTTTACTCACTATCAATAGTTTCCATGATGACTCATCATTTTCAACCTACCGATCTGAGTCATTGTTCGGACCTACCATTGTGACCTACCAATCCAGACTCAGCATTGAAAAAAACTGGATTTTAAAAAAAATGAGTCATCATGACTTCCCCATACATTTAATACACTAATTTATCACAATTTAATTGAACTAAGATGTATGGACTATTATAATACATCAAACATTTATTTAATTCTATGGATACTACCAGAAAATCTCAACACTCAACTTATCTAGGTAAAGAAACAAACCTGCCTCTTAGATGCTTTGACCCATGAAGTGAACAATAATGATCCATTAGTTGAATATAGTAATATATTCATAAATCCAGTCCTCTCTTGGTGTATTCAAAATGTTCTCATGTTGATTGGCATGGTTTTTTGTGTATGATAATACACCAAGATGTTATCCACTATAAATAACATAATATAGTACATATATGGTTGGAATCCCAGATTAAATATATCTACAAATACTATTGGTGGGTTTGTAATTCTGAACAACATAACTAGTCACATGTACATGCCTTACCTACTATGTAACATTGTATGTGGTATGTTTTCCATTATGACACACACATAATGGAATCCCTAAATGATATCGATATGGAAGAAAACATAAATTCATTAGATATATTTGAAGAGATCAACTATAAGAGTAAATGAAAACTTATTCTTAACCATTATCTAGTTTAATAAGAAATAACCCCTGAAAAATATATGTGTATCATCCACATTTTTTTTGAAAATCTTGTTATAACTAATGGAGAATTATTTAGTCAAATAAAACATATAGATTCCAATTCCTGTAATTTCATCTTGAGTTCATATAGAAATTTATGTTCCAAACTATAATGTTGAATGTGAACCAAGGATTCTCTAATCACTTGATGAATTAAACTATCTCATAAGACGTAAAATATTGATAACATTATGGATGATGTATTAAAAATGATCAACCTCAATAGGGTATTCAATAAATAGTACTTCATAACTTATTATAATGAGAATATTAAAATGAGCAATCTATCTGCGATGTGCATGATTCTAAGGTACATATCAAATTTCATGGTTATCCCATTCTCCCTTATGAATAGTTGTATTGTCCTATGATGTTTTTAAGTACATGATTTGGTGATAGAAATCGACATGGTTGTGGTATGGAACCAAAACTCACATCTGTAGAATTAAATTGAAAATATAATGTTAATGAATGTAATGTTCTAGAGGAATTGTTATCTACCCACCTCATGACACTAATCACTGCACATTCATATACTCTCCGACCAAACTACTAATAGTGTAATGAGGGCCATTATGACATATAATTATTTAATTTATACGCGAAACATTCAATCAATATAGTAGTTATGAATGATCGAGAAGATCATTTATCAAATATTCTTCATATTAATGTAGTGTAAAATAGAATATTACCTCATATAGAGACGACTTTGTACTATTCTCCTCATATGTGGGATGCACTGCATAAATATGGAGATCCTTGCATCCTTATAATGCAGCCTAACTCACCTCAATAGGCACATTCAGCTTTCATTCAGCCTATACAGTCTACATACTTCAACCATGACCCACATATCATCATTATTGTCCAATATTAGACTATAAACTTAAATGAAGTGGATATATTGATCTTATTATTGAATGGGGTGTCAATAAAAATCACTTATCAATAGGAATTTGGGAAAAATTGAGTGGAATCACTTAATTTTTCCCATCATACAAAATGATGGGAAGCCGGTAAAATTTCACATAAATTGGGGCTTCATATGGATCGTCCTACCACACTGGTGGAACAAAAACATATATTTATTTCATTGAATCTGACCTATGCAGCCACCATGAGTATACTAGAAATAATATTTCATGCTACCATATATAAATATACCTACCTAGATGGTTAACTAATATGACTGAAAGATACAGTATACCTCAGGTTCATATTAGTGATGACAGATTTGTTTACAATTTATCAAATGATAGTTGGTTGAAATAACTTTAAAGATGATCAGATGGAATAAAAATTACAATCCAAAAAACATACGATTCATCAACACATTATGAATAAGTGTTTATAAAAAATAATGGTTCCCATAAAAATGATCTAAAAATTTCATCATGGACATAACACTGTTATGAAGATATATAAAATCTATAAAAATCATGTCAATGAATTTATGTAAATATGTATTCATAGAATACATTCTCGATGTCCACCAACACCATATACATATGATGACTATTAAGAGAAATGACAACAACCTGTTCTTGGTGGAGTCAGGAATCATATAGGTAGTGAACCTGACCCTATACTTTGTAGTCTTCTCTAATTTATCAATGATAAAACATATTCCTTCCATAAACGACATTATGGTATGAATAGAAACATCCATCGAGTATAGAGGATAATTCAATTCAAAATATAACATTAACAATTACATAGTTTTTGTTTGTCAAAAAGATCCTAGTTTTGACTACATAAATTTCATGAAACAATATCGAAATGGGGAGTTAATATATAGTAGAAAAAATGAGTGTTTCATTTGGGGGAAATTTAGGACATAATAATAGTGACAAAGGACTCCCCAACCCCAATGCATATTCAATGCCTCCATCTTAAAGCATTAATTAAAGAAGTTATAGTGGAAGTTATGTAAATTCTCCAAATACTTGTCTCATATAAACTTGATAAAAATACTGTTAAAAATATTACATGTAATGATATGTGAATATATATCCACAATACAAGGTATACCTTTTTTTCTCTTAAATTCGTTATAGGTGATATGAGTAACGATAACAGATCATTTTAGGCACTACCGCTTTCCCACTATAATGTTTAGGTCGAGTTTGAGATCTCAAATGATAGCATTGAGGTTACTAAATTTTGAGTTTCAATTAAATGTTATAGAGGGAAACACCATTTACATTTCAATTGGAAATCAATATTTAACTGCAAAAATTTAATTTTTAAAATATCATTCATATATATTCATATATTTTAGTTTTAAATAGATATCACAGTTGAGTTAGAAGTTTCACCATTCCAAATTGATAATGGCCCAAATAATTTTATATTTAAAATGACACATCATGTAACATTTACCAGAATATTATGTCTGGTATTATTAGTTAACACGTCATTTATAATGAGTAGATTTAATGAACTCTCACTCCAAATATATAGACATAAATGACTGAAAAAATAAAAATGGAATTCAAGAAATCATGTAAACTAATGTTTCATCACATAGAACTTGTTTTTGAAGGATCAACCAATGTATACTTGTTTAATATGGATTCAATAATCATCTTATAAAAGGATAAACCATTTATAATAACACCGAAAAACACATTAAACAAATTAAGTTATCAATATATGACATGTTGACACATTTCCTTACACAATAATCCAATAAATCACAACAATAAAAAGAAATACAAAAAATGAACACTGTAATTTAAATATGTAAATGAATAATACATGAAATGGGCATTTTTAATTGATTAATATGATGCAATAGATTTTACATCCTCTCAGTATAAATCTAAGAAAGTAAAATGCATAATAATTATATTAATATTGACAACTTCACAAAACATGTGTTTCAACCAATAGTGAAATCATTATAATAGTAACAACACCAAACCAAAATAGCAATAACACATTCAGGGTAATATGGGTTTCCCATGTAAATGGGTTAGCTTGTCAAAGGATAAATAAAAAAATTCTAAAATTTTTATAATTTCATATATAATATCCAATGAGTAATACAAAATTAATAATGAAATCTTTTAAACCACATTGTATCGTCCCAAACTGGAATACACTAAGAGGCTCACCATTCTAGTTCACCACAAGAGCTCAAACGTTCTTCTTCGTATGCTATAGTTTTTTGACTAGACGTGAATGTCATTAATGGTATGGTGGGGATACTATTACCTGATAGTATATGTAACCTATTATGGTAAAAAAATAAACAAAAAAGCTTTACTATATAACTAGTAGCAAAGTAATAAATCCCTAGATAATAAATAAGAAAATGTTATACCAAAATCAGATAAAAAATGATGATCATGTCATGATGCAATACAATAATGCAATGTCTGTATGATACAGTGGTACCTCAAAATAACACAAAAAAATTAAAAAAGTCAAACTGTGAAAAAAATTTCATCCACTATCCCCAGACACATAGAGATGGTCCAATACACCCATACATCGGCATAGAATTGAATATACAACATCATATGATAATGCCTCCGAAATTTAGATACTATTTGTTAAGGAGCCTCTTCAGGTACCATTTTTGGGCCAAATAGGGTGTGAGACATAATCTATGGTCTAAAACAATATTTGGGTGGAATAACCCATTCTTTCCATAAAAATGATTAGTGTGCACAAAAATTTATGAGTAATGTAGTAAATAAATTAACACCCCATTTCGCCTTCCTCATGAAATTTATGACTGATACAACTAATTATTCATATTAAGGGTGTCTCTAAACCATGACCAACATGTGAATATATATAAATTGGGTAATGTAAACTACCTTGACTAGTTACATGAGAAATTGATTGACCAGGCCATCAAAATATCATGTCGAAACATAAAAAAAATTATCATGTTCACTTTCTTGGAAGTCACATCCTGATATCTATAACTAACATTTATGTTTATATTAAAAGTCAATCAAATAATTTAATTAAATGAATCTTATTTCCAATAAGTTAAATTAATAAAATAGAACCCAATTATCAATCTATGATCGTTATAAATACACATAATCCAAAAATGTAAAAAAATGTGACCCATAAATTTAATCCCAATTATCACTCTCAAAATGGTGGTAATACATTACCCTTTGATCCCATCATGGGTTTACCACATATAGGGCTATATATTTTTAATTGATTTTCAAATAATATTATCATATTAATCTTTTCCATGATAATTCGATAAGGAACTAGATTCACTGATTTTTAAGGTAAAAATCCATCTTTTGATATTTTTCTATGGTATTTAATAAAATAAACTATTAATGCAACCCATCATATATAGATTGATTTTAAATTTTACATATAATGAATGATTTTTGTTTCTAAAGAGTAATTACATTTTTACCCGTGTATTTCACACATATTTTCATATAAATTAGTGTCAATTTTTAAATTTTGTACAAATAATTTATAAAATTCATCATTATCCATACAATTGAAATTTAAACACCTCAAAAGGAAAATTAATTTAACACACGGAAATAGTTTCTTCAGCATTTAAGGAGTAAAAAACCATTGGGTTTTCTTGTGTTGTGGTGGTTAATATATGATGTTATGATTATATATTTTAGGACCATATTAAAGAATGATTTATAATTTGATTTAATTAATTTTGTATTGGGCATTCACTGTCAGATAAATTTGTCATGCAATAGAATGGAACATAATAAATACAATGATCATTTTAAAGAAGATAACTAGACCTCGTAGCATTAGATGTTATATGAATCCATGTCCATTATCATCATTTGAATTGAAATGGAATAGAGAAAAAATTAATAAATGTAGATCCCATGAATTTAGGGTATATGATATCGTACAAAATTATTTAAAATGGTGGGAAGTCAATATGATAATGGAATGGGGAGTAATGAGGAGATTATTTTCCACAATCCAATGTGACTGATAGATCTGAAAATTATGTTGGAAAAGTGGGTTATAAAACCCCAAGGATTTTCATGGAGGAAGAGCATCATTCAGTTCTTTACTCTTGTAAAAGAATAGTGGGGTGTGTTAGAAAAAAAGTGGCCCAATGAATTACACAACTAGTCAAAAATATTTTCACAGAATATATTATATATAAACATGGTGTATGTTTAATAAAATGTTTATATTATTAATCTCTTCTAAAGAATCATTTTCCCCCTCCCTGGAAAATACTTACAATGATTCATAAATTTTAAATACTAATCATGTGTGTAATTACATTTCACAAATTTGTCCTCAGGCTAGGCTCCGACCCCCCTAATTTCTTCCCAAACACTAACCAACCATTCTAAAGGCCCTATAACAATGTTATATGATAAAATCAAACACAATGACGATTTAGTTAAAAATTAATGAATGTATATCTATTTGGAAAGATGATACATGTTAATATTGAACCATGAAGGTATCTAGTTTTAGAAATATTTGGTTTAAACATTTATTTATGTAATTAAAAGAAAATATAAAATTTTGGATAGATTTTGTAGGCAGTGTTTACCATTTTTGTGACATATATTTTGTGTGCATAGGGTTTTTTTCACAATATTTAGTAGTCATACATTAAATTATAAAAATTAAATAATAAATACATATTATTTATTTCATTTATTATGAAATGAACTCAACAAGTGTATATCAGAGTAGGTGCCATACATTATTGCATAGGAATATATATGTTATTAGAATACCAAATGAATGAAAATATTATCTTTTTGTAAACTAGATGGAAACATCATATACATTATGAATTGTGGATAGAAAATTAAAGACAATATATAACACTTTAAAATTAACATAATCCTTGAAAAAGCTTTCCATTAATTCATCATTAAATCCTTGAGAAAAGGAAAATAATTCAGTGAGCTGAATTTATAAATATTTGTTAAAAAATTAAGGCTATAAAAAAATTATAATTCATATTAATCATGGAAATATAAATGATTCAATCAAATGAAAATTAATCAATATTTTTTTCTATATACATCATGAATAAATGTTTATTTATAATGCTATATAAATAATCTCATGAGCTTGAATGAAGACTAGGGATGTTATCAGTAATCAAATAATCAATGGAAATATAAATAATGATGGAATACAAAATTATTGAAATACAAACAATCATTATCTATCTTCAAGATATATATTATCTCAATTTATCCTCAATATAGATTATGTTTGCAGGTAGAAATCCATATGATTTTTTAACTGATTCATCTCATTAGACAATCGATGAATCTAGGGACTTAAATTAATAGACTCCCAACCCTTGTAATGAATTTGAAAATTATTAATTATATATTGGATAATGAATTTAAATATTTATCAATCTACCTTATAAAATTTCATTATTTAGTAAATTATAGATATATATCAATATTTCCCCAGTAAATCATATACCACTAAATGTAAAATAAATTTTTCAATATTTCAAATGGATTAGAAAATATTTATATCTATCATAAATGAATATTGATATTGAAATGAAATATAAAGAACAATGAAAAATGTTTACATGAAAGTGACTATTAAAATAGGAAGTTAACAATAACAAAAGGAATTGAGATAGTATGATAACTCTTATAACATAGTAATTTTAATGTAAATCCACCTTGGATCATCTAATTCAATTTTAAAAATTAAATAAAATAATTTCTGAAGTAATATTTATATTACACATAAATGGGGATGTCTATAACCCATGTAAAATTTAATTGCTTCATAAAAAAATTTGCCTCAATAAATTTTTAATTGAAATAAAATCCCTTACATCACACAACCTTCGGGTTGAGTGATCCTTATCGTAAAATATAATTGTCTGATGAATTGTATTATATTATAAATTTACCATATTAATAATTATAATAACATATATGATTCACTTATAACATCTTATCACCACTTCTTAAAATAACCATTCATTATTTTCATTTTTTCTTATATTAATTTCCATGTGATTTTACTATCTTTTGATTTGTAACTCTTTGTTCGTATAATTAAATATTTATTTCCTAAAATCTATAATTTATCATGGTTTAAGAATATCATAAATTTTATGTAGGAATGTATTTAAATTTATTCATATAGTTAGATGAATTGAAATGAAATACATCGTTCATGGAGAAGATAGGTCATATGTAAACAAAATCCGTATTTTCGTTTTCAAGTTGTATCGAAATATATAAATGTAAAATAAATAAATAAATATATTAATATATATTATAATTTTAGAAAATTTTATTCTAATATATAATATCATTGATTATAATATTCATCCATTTTGAATTCCATGTAATGCATGAACGAATCACATCCCATCGAGAGGGGTTAGTCCTCTGGATGCACAAATGATGTTACAATATTTCCACATAATAGGATGCATGATAGTATGTGTTATATTAATGTTAAAAATGAACAAAGTAATTATGAAATATCATATATATCATATTTAATCATTTGTATAACATTATTCTAAACCATGAATGGTGGTAATGTAAAACAACTGACACTTGTTCACGAGGTCATTATCCATTGTACACAGAGGTAATGATTTCATACCAATTTTAGTGATGTATGTGTTGTTGAAGGTATTAAAATTTATATAACGAAATATTTATATATTTATGACACTTAATTTTTATATAATTATCTAATATTAATATTTTGTGAAGTTTATATGAAAATAAACTAAAAACTCTTTCAAATAAACATTACCTATTATTTGTGCATCTTCAGTATATTGTCACTAAATTCATAATATGTTTTCTTTCTATAAAACTGATGAATCTTGGATTATTTTAAGTATGTTGGATCGTTATTAAGGTATTTATTTTTTGAGACATGTTTCATGATATGTGTGATGATGGGAGAGAGTAATTTATTTTTTATTAATGAGGAGGAGTGTGATTTTTATTAATACTAAAAATTAATTTTTATTGGGTGGTATTCCTTACCACATGGTCCAAAAAGATATATAAATGATACATTTTAAGGTATTTATGGATGATACCAACATCCACCTTAAAAAATAAAAATATTGTTATCGCTTTATTCCGTAACATTATGTATTCCCCAATTTTACCATTTTTGTTTTCCTTAAGATAACTAGTTTTATAACCAAGGTAATCTATTCATTAATATTAAATAAATGTTAAAATTATTATAAAACTTATTTACACAAATTCTTAATATGATACCTATTTTTTAATATAATAAAATATTGTGTCTTGGTAGTAACTTTTTACAAAAATGTATGTAATGGATAACATTGTGTCAACTGAAACTGTGCTAACATGGTTTTCAAAATTTATTGGAAAATATGTAGACTATAAAAGATATAATCTTCCAGTAATGGTCCATATTTTATATTTATTATCATTTAAAACAAATGGGTCTGAATATATGATTTTTGTATTATAAATAAGTTATTAAAATATAAATTATAATAAAATAAAATTAATTTCAACTATGGAATGATTTAATTAATTTGAAATTAAAAATATCAATACATTGATGGAAATAAAATATATCATTTCATAAATAAATATAAATTATTTAATAAAATATTCATTTAATTAATGCTAATTATTTATTTAATTTACATTTAATTAAATGTTTTTAGTAACATTTATTTTCATTAAGTATTTACTAAATAAGTATTACGTTTGTATTAGTTATGCTATAAAACTAATTATTGAATCATTAAAAGTAAAAATATATTATAATTATATAAAATAAAAATTATTTCAAAATTATATACATAACCTAAAATGGTATATTTCTATCTATTCCAAATAATTATTTAAATTAAATGAAAGATAAAAAAACAATTTTTGTTTTCCATTACAAAACATATTACACTGTTTAAATTTATGGAACAATATCAACTAATTAAAATAGTTCATACTATATTAAGGATTTAAATATTTCTAAACAATGGGTATTGCACAAGTTGGATGGTCATTTTTCCCTTAAGTATAACTATTAGTCCTTTTGTAAACATGTTTTCTCTTTATCTATGTAATTAAAATTAACTAATTTCACTAATAACATTGTTAAAAAAATAATGTCTAAATTATTATAAATTATAAATAATTTGTAATAAAAATATTTTATCCATTTATCATAAATAAATTCATATAGTTGGTTTAAATTATTTTAAAACTAATCTTGCATGCGTAGTGAGAAAAAAGTTTTATAAAGTAAAAATGCTAAAAGGATACTTTTTTTATCTTCAAAAATTTAAAATTGGATCTAATTACATATATTTGATTAATATATTTATAAACTATGAATTTTTTTATAAAAAGATTAAAAATATATTTCATCATTATATGTTTTTTCAAATTATGATAGTTTTCAATTAAATTACTATATTTCTCATTTTTCATCAGGAAGTGAAAAATCACAAGAAAATTATTATAATTAAATATAAGCTAATTATGTTATTATGATATCCAAAATATGGATTATTTTTATAATATAATTTATCTAAATGTTTCAAAATTTATATCTATGACTTGTAATTTAGTAAATGTTTGAAAAAATTCCTTTAAAAAAATATAGATTTTTCTATAAAAAATGATTTGATAATATCCCATGATTATAAAATCAATATAACTAATGTACTGAAATATTACATTGTATATATATTTCCTATTTATCAATTAATAATATTAATTAATTGTATTTTTTAGAATAATATCATTTAGGAGGAATATAAATATTTATTTTTGAATCATTTTTTTATATTAAATCATTTTTTATTTTGGTTTATATTTACATGGTAAGAAATAAATTTATTTTAATTATTTTAAACAATATATTTTTATACTAATTTTATTCTTACACATAATATCATTTTTTATGGCTAGAATATACTTTTCATTTAAAATAATAATACTAATGCATTTCAGTAAAACGTGATCTTGGTTGTAGCATAAGAAATCGATGTAAGTTGTTGTTTCATGTACTCTAGGACAACACAATGTTTCATGCATTAAAGGCAAACATATCTAATAAATTTAATTAATATATTAATTATATTTTAATTTCTAAAAATTATTTGTTTCTATATACACATGGTGTGTAGTGTCACACATTCTATTAAATACATTTTTCATATTTTAAATTTTCGAATGTTTGATTCTCCCAGCATTATATAAATTAAATCAATTTATGTGAAACATGATCCTAATAATAAATGGTTTGATATTTATTAATAACATTATTGATAAACCCAAAATATAAATTGGTTAATAAAATATAACTTTTATAATATAGAATCATATGTACAATGTTAATAAGGAAAAAACATATAACTATGTTTCTATATATGGGAAAATAAATAGATATAAAAGATATGCACAAGTATGAAAATATTAAATAATTAAATTCACATATTAAAGACGATGATCATAATAAATTATATTATTACTTGAACGAAATGGGCATCAAATCCATAATAGCGTGATAATCTAAAGGAATATTTGATTTATCAGATATTATAACAATATGATAAATAAAATTAAAGATCATTTTTCTAAAGATGATAAATTATTTTAATGTCTATGAATTTATTGACATATTTGTTCCATTTAAATAAAAATATTTTATGAATAATTTCATTATTTGATTATTTTGTGAACTATTTCTACTTCATATCATTTTACATGTTACTTGAAATATTGAATTGATACATTAAACTAAAAAACCATAACCAAATATCGACATAAACGATTCCATAAATGGTTAACATTAACAATTATTATACTCCAACACTTTATAAATATGATCACTGAATTTTCAATGTGATTATATCATTAATCATAAATCAACATATGGTTTCACGACCCATTCCCCTAGACCATGCCAGGACGACCTCAAGCCTGCCTTCCATAAGCCAGGGGATGGTGACTATATCTGAAAGGCATATTCCCTAAAACTAGGAATGCATTGCCTTTATAACCTATAATCACACGCAACCAAGCACAAAACAAGATATGAACACAAGTCAACTATATAGAAAAAAGTGTGCTGAAAGTAAAACCATTCTAGAATACAATCCCAACAGTAATAGTATATGTACAACTGAAATACAATCCAACTGTAGAAGAAGAAAGGAAACTACTGGGTCATCCTTCAAGGTTCCTACCTGAAGGTTAAGTACAGATTGCCTCCTTAGCAATTGACATCTGCCTGTCTCCTCGACATATCGTCACACTGTATGGTCCACCGCCAGGGCCCCGTCTATCCCTGGTACCCTGGACCTCGATAAGTGTTGTCCATCGTCTACACCAAACATAACAAATTATGGGCATAGCTCATGCAGGGGTGGGCTTAACGATAATCATTAGGGACCTTGAGATCCTCAAGGTCTCATAAAATCCACCAATGATATACCACAATGCATGAAATCATCTGACAACCACACTTAGGTATATTCTCATACATATTCTTATGTTATCAAGAATACCCATCTCAATAATGAGGATAAAATAGAGTCCAACTCCAATGCCTCAAGATAATCTATTCCACAAAGGAATAAATAACATGAAGGCAAGTACTACAAAGGTACGCCACATAGAAGAAAACCAGAAAGGTATTACAACAAAGTAAACAACCACACAGGTACAGACTCAACTACCATCAAGTATAACATAAGTACAATAGTATATATTATTAGATGTAACTACTGAATCATATTACCCTGTTAAGAGGCTCTACTATTGACCCACACAGGGTCGCTCTGTGCTGACCCACAGAAGCTCACTCTGTTCTTACCCACACTGAATTGCTAGGAGCTAACTCGCACAAAATCGCTCAGTGTTGACCCACACAGGATAGATAAGATCTGACCCACAGAGGATCGCTCGGTGCTGACCCACACAAGATCTCTCTTCAGTCTTCATGTCACAGCCAGCTACTAGGTTCCCGCACTAGGCTCTCTTTTCTCTAGGAGGGTCCTCTCCACAAGCCAGTGGTCGAAACTCCAACTACCACGAAGTCCCACA
Source organism: Viscum album (assembly GCA_963277665.1). Classification (NCBI taxonomy): domain Eukaryota; kingdom Viridiplantae; phylum Streptophyta; class Magnoliopsida; order Santalales; family Viscaceae; genus Viscum; species Viscum album. Next base: position 1,612,662,157 of record OY728137.1, on the reverse strand, counting down.
AAGTAGAATCACAAAAGACCGCCGCATCTTAAGGGTCTCAACTCAATTGACGGTGCGTAAATCAGACACTAGGTCTATATATTATTATCAATTTTGTCCCAAGGGCCTGGTTGGATTCATGATCGATTCAACCTGGCCATTGCTTAGAATTACACAAAACACAAGTGGGGTATACCAAAGGGACCGTCCGACTCCAAGTTTTCCTGCGCAGCTGATGGTTCATCAAACGGACATCAGATGCCAATGTTACGTCCTAAGGATTGTAAATCTCATAGCTGGTCTGGGTCTAGACCATCTCAGTCGGACCGACCCAGTTCGACCCAACCTAGGCTGACCCGACCCGGTTTGGGTCGACCTGTCCCGATGGGTCCGGCCCTTCCGGTGCTAGGAGGCCCGGCCTACTGGGCAGTCTGGTGGCCTCAAGGGTCGTGAGGAGCTGTATAGGGCGGCTGGGGCCGTGAGGTCCATGAAGGTGGTGAGAGGATGAGGGAGGTGTAGGGTCGTGGGGGTCGCGAGGGCCGCGTGGAGGCCGCATGTCCACCTGGGCGATGTGGGTCCATAGTGGGCCGTGGAGCGACAAAGGATATTGGTGGTGGAGCGTTGTAGGGCGCGGAGGCCGCGAGTCCGTAAGGGCAGCACAAGGCCATGGGGGGACGTAGAGAGGCGAAGGCTGCCGGTGGCGGAGCGCCATGGTGCATGGAGGCCACAAGGAGCAGAGATCCATGGGGCACGGATACCACGAGTGGCGAAGCGCTGTGGGGCAGTGGAGCACCATTCCTTCAACGGCGGCCATCATGAACGGCTGCCCTTTTTTCGTCAACTTCATCATTAATATCGAGTTCCATTTGTGCCAACCACTGGCACCGGTCACCGAAAGCATCATAATGATCAGAAAAAAGATCCACAATATTTTCAGAGGGTTCGGGGAATGTTTATTTGTCATGTACCCTCCATGTCAGGGAGGTAGCATACAACTCAGGGAAGATGATTTAGTGTGAGAAAAAATTTATCATTAATGTCGATAAGAGAAGTTGAAGTTGTCGATATTCATCGTGCCCGCCACATGCCTAAGATCCTGAGCTCTTTCATCTGATAAATGCTCATCAAAGGTGGTGGTTATTCATTGTTAAATATTTCCACCAATGGAGGATGTCTCGAGGAAGAAGTCGATGTCGTGCGTCAGCGTTCATCATTCGAGGAGCTCTTCATTGGTGGATGTGTTCTTTTATGTTCTCCACTTTCCAACCCTTTCATCTCATTTCCCCGAAAATGAAACGTAGCCCACATAATAGAATAAGTTATCTATTATGTATTTTGGCATAATTTCAAACTAGCTTAATTAATTAATTTATTAGTAGTTATAATTAATAAAGGGGTGGCACAAATAAAGTGGGGGATATAAATAGAGTTTTCTCCCATAAAGATGGGAGCTCAAGGGGGGTTTAGTCTCGGGTGGTCCACACCACCATAACCCACATGGGAGGTTAATTATTGTGGTCTCCACCTCCATAACCTCACATGGGAGGTTTTGTTATGGTGGTTCCCACCTCTCAACATCTTCATGGGAGATCCAGATAGAATAAAATGTTACACAATTTTATTTTATTTTAATTTCTTATTTCACAAACAAACCAAATTCTATCGTTAACCCTCAACCTAGTGTGGTCAAGGTGAAGGTCCCCTTAAGTGAATACCGGTGTTTTGAGTTCAACAGTGCCCTCAGAATTCAATTATATGAACCAGTTCAAATGATACAAAATCTTGCTTGTACGTTTACTGAACATACCCGAAACAATATTTAGAATTTCATTCCAGGAACTTTAGGCCTCAGAATCACATGCCGCCAATTTTCATAGACATGTAATATTCTAATAAAAATAAAAAATTTACAAGGAATTTTTGAGACTTTACATTCTCCCCCACCTCAGGGCTTTATGTCCCTATAAGCCACACCACAATCTAGGTAAACAGGTGGGCGTACTGAGCATGTATCTGAGCCTCCCACTACCATGTGCTCTCCTAGTGGTTTCTAAGCATCCAATGAACGTTCACCTAAGGTATCAACCACCCATGAAGAACCCTCTCATGTCGATCCTCAATATATACTGGAACCTCGTTAAACATCACCCCATCTCCGACATCCATCTCGTTGTGGTCGATGATATGAGAAGGTTCGTGCACGTATCTCCTCAGCTGGGATTCATGGAATACGCCGTGAAGCCAGTGCAACTGAAGAGGAAGAGCTAAGTGGAATGTCACATTTCCAACTCTGCTGAGGACCTTAAATGGTCCAATGAATCTTGTAGATAACTTTACACCTAACCCAAATCTCCGCAAACATCGTTGAAGTGAGACCCATAAAAAGTTTTGGTCACCATCCTCGAACTCCTGAGGTCTCCATCTCCTATCGGCATATAACTTCTTTCTGCTCTGTGCAGTCTTCATCTACTCCTGGATGATTTGTACCTTCTCTATGGTAGCATGTACCATCTTTGGTCCCACTAGTACTAACTCAATTGGGTCAGTCCAGCAAAATAGTGATCTGCAAGGTCGCCCATACAATGCCTCAAAAGGTGTCATCTCAATGGTGGAGTGATAGATGTTGTTGTATAAAAACAACAAAAAAGTCAAGTGATCCTCCCAGCTACAAACAAAGTCGAGGACATAATCACACTGCATGTATTTGAGTGTTTGAATGGTCCGCTCAATCTGACCATCCGTATGATGATTGAAGGTGGTGCTCAAATGGAGGTGTGTCCCGAAAACCTACTGCAACCTCTTCCAATGAAGGGATATAAAAAATGCATCATGAACAATGACAATGGTCTAGTGCACTCCATGTTTCTACATAATCTTCTAGACATATAAGTATCACAAACTACCTACTGAATCATACTCTCTGATCGAGAGGATGTGGGCCGACTTGGTGACTCGGTAGACGATCACCCAAATCGAGCCATAACCCCTTACTATACATGGATGTCCTATCCTGAAGACCGTGGATATCCAATCCCAAATCCACTCTAGGATCTCTAATAGATGAATCAAGCATGATGTTACATGATTCACTCCCTCCACTTTCTAGAATGTGAGGCACCTAGAGACAAACACTGCTACTTCTTTCTTAATTCATGGAAACCAGTGTTGTCGTCGGATATCCTGGTACATCTTTTCCACTCCTATATTTACCGCTAGAGGGGATGTGTGGAACTCCATCATCAAATCCTCTCAATGTGAAACTGGTACCATGGTTTTTCCTCTGAAGACAATGACATGCTCCGCACATTCAGAAAATCCATCAGGTGCCTGCCCTGTAAGTACCTGATCACATCAAGCCCCGTAGTCAGTGTCCCAATGCTCGGTCTCCCTAACTCACTGAAGAAGTTTTGGAGTGACTGTAAGAGACTGAAGAAAGGATTCTCTATCCTGATCAACAAAGGATATCTGCAATGGGGCCTACTGCTCGGTCGCCTCACCCAGAAGTTGTATACCTGACCTCCCACAGAGTGATTCTACTAAAAAGTTCCCCTTTAGAAGAGTATATAATATCATGAATTCATGGGCATGGAGTAACTCATTCCAATGTCAATTTCATAGGATGAGGACCTTTCAAGAGAATATATACATGAGACTATTGTTATCATAGTACATTGTAAAATGCTAGACCATCATGTAATGTCACAACATCTTCAAGGAAAAGATCACTTCTGCAAAATCTAGGTCATGGGTAGCATAGTTCCCCTCATTATATCTCAGATATAGAAAACCATATTTGATCACTGGTCACTCCAACATCAAAACACATTTGATCCCTATCTCTGATGTGTCACAGCAGACTACGTATCCAACGCCCTCCTCTATAAGCTTCAATATGGGTGAACTAGTCAGCCTCTAACTCAGCTCTTAAAAACTCGTCTAGCATCTCGCTATCCTCATGAAGGGTTTCCCCATAATTTTCAATGCTGAAAGTGGTGTTGCAACTCTAGAGAAATCTGGAACAAACCTCTGGTAGTATCTAGAAAATCCCATGATACTTTTTACCTCTGTCACACACTTGGGTGGCTCCTAAACTAGTACCACCTCAATATTCCCTGAATCCATGGAAACTCTAGCGTCTGATATGACATGTCCTAGATAGTGAACACCATGGATCTAGAACTAGCACTACAAGATCATACAATAAATCTGGTGCTCTCGGAGTGTGTACACTACTACATGAAAATGATAGGCATCCCTATCCTTAGTAGTTTAGTAGATAAGAATGTAATCGATGAAGACTACTAAAAAGAAATCAAGGTATTGATTAAAGATCATGTTCATGACTCCCCTGACCCCTTATGGAGCATTTTGAATGTTGAATGGAACAACCATGAACTCGTAAGGGTTTTAATGACAACTGAAAGTCATCTTCTACACATCCTCATCTCATTGTCTGAGCTGGTGATAGCCAGATCTGAGTTATATCTTTGAGAACCACTGTGATCCTTTCAGCTAATCAAAGTGGTCGTCAGTCCTCGAGAGTGGGTACATGTTCTTCACAGTCACCTGATTCAGGCACCGATAGTCGAAACAAAGTCTCAAGCTCTCATCTGCCTTCATGGAGAACAAAATCGGGGCTACCTAAGGAGAAACAATGGGCCAAGTGAAACCCTCCCATTGTAAGTCATCTAACTGTACATACATCTCACGAAGATCTATGGGAGACATCCGATATGCTAGTGTAGATACGGTACCGTAACGGGGTACATGTTAATGTAAAATTCCACTTCTCTATGATGAGGGAGACTCGAAACATCATCATGGAAGAAATACGTGTACTGGTCCACCACTACAAAATAACATGGACACTCCACATCAACTACTCCAAGGGTTAGTCTAGCCAACTAATGAGTAATTGGCTACAGATTCCTTTCTGTACTTCTATCCTGTGCCGAAAAGGATGTCTTCATGATAGTGAAGGAATACCTAGTCCCATCCTTCAGAACACACCACACTATGATCCTAATACAGTAAATCTGATCATGGACTTTAGATAACCAATCCATACCCAAGATTACGTCGTAAGGATTCAAAACTGCTAATAGGAAATCCCAGCCGAATCTCTCACATCCTAGAGTAAGGTCACACTGCTGGAACTAGTGTGTAATCATAGAATCCACTCATGTAGCAGTCTCTAGCCATAAGGATCATGCCAATGTCTCCGTAAGAATCTACATGATCTGAATGAGGGAAGTGGAAATAAAATAATGACTGACACCCGTGTTTATAATTACTACATCTATATTGGAGTAGACACATATCGTATCTCATATCATATCCGGAGTGTCATGATCATAGGCCTTAGCTACCTGGAGCTGGGATCTACCTTATACACCTGCTCCCTGTGGTCGGGGTGGACCTCCTGGTGGTTGTGGATGTAACATATCGAATCGTCGCCCACGGCCAGCTGCATGGCCAGCTCCTCTACCACATTTGACTGCTCCCTACGAACCTCCTCGGTCAAATATTGGTCTCTGCCTAGGCATTCCGTCGACCACCTATTGAACATCCTTACTCTGGGTTGTACATTAAGTAGTCATGTCACCATGCCCGCCACATGCGTACCACTTCCTACTCCTAGCATGACTGGATCTGCCTCGTGTGCCCCCACACAACCAACCCTGAATCCTACGGGCATCCATCTGTAGGTCTGGTCCTCTTGGACCTCTTCGACATCTGACTACTACCAGATGTGGAAGACTCCACTATGTGATTACTAGTGGTGGGTCTCACTGTTGATGAATACTCATCAAGGAAACTCTCCACTAAAAGAGCTCGCTCTAACACCCCTGCTTGCATCGGGATACTGAGTGATATCATCGAAGCGCTGATCTCCCTCCTGAGCCCTTGTTTGAAGGTCTGAGCCCTGAAAAATGGGTCCCGCACCATATATGTGGAGTAGCATGAGAGGATAGTGATCTTCGTTGAGTACTGATCCAGAGTCATGCTTCCCTACTAATGATGAAGTAGCTCCTGAATACGAAGTGTACAAAAAGTCGCTGGGACAAATCCATCTCGAAATAGGCTCTCAAAATCTTCCACGTGAAGTGTCACCTCTTCATGATCCAGGAGCATCAAACAACACCATATGTGTACTTATGACTGCCAAAGGATTGTAGAAAGGATCACCATGAGATCAGCTAGTGTCCCTACTAGTCTAAGAACTCTCACTATAGCCTCCATCCAATCCTAAACCACATGTGGGTCCATCTCTCCCCTAAAACTGGGTGGCCTCTTGCGTTGGAACTCGTACAACGCACTCAACAGGTGTGCACCCTCTGATATTGTGGCTGGTGGAATTGATGGACCAATGGATAATGGTACTTTTGGTGCCTCCTCTAGAGCCTCTACTAGAAGAGGTCCCCGCACCGAGGCCTCGTTTCTTGGTGGGATATCGGTGTGTACTATATCTAGAACCCTAGCTGGCCGTCTGCATGGAGGCATCCTGAAAATAAAATGGTGTGCCACAGTCAATTAGTAATAACTTGTGCGATGACAAAATGAGTTCACAAGGAAGACTCATGAAAACACACACACAATTAGTGTTATTCGTGCACTGAGTCAGAAATAAGAATTCAGGGTCCTTGTGTATAGATACGTCATTTTCCGCTCTAACAATGGATTCACTAAACTGATAACCAACCTGACAACACTTAAAATTATTACTTTTAGAATGATCAGAGTCATTTGTTCTATGTTTGAACCAACTCCTCTGATACTAATTTTTCACGACCCATTACCCTAGGACCGTGTCGTTACTACCCCAAGCCTACCTTCCCTAGGATAGGGGTTGTCGACTACCACTGAAAGGCGTATTCCCTATATCTAGTAAGACATTTCCTCTATAACCTATAAACACATGTAGTCATGAACACAAAAAGATATGAGCACAAGTCAACTGTATAGAAAAAAGAGTGATGAATGTAAAAAGGGGTTGGAATACAAGCCCCACAGTAATATTACAAGTACAACTGAAATAAAATACAATAGAAGAAGATGATAGGAAGCTACTGGGACATCCTCTGATATTCCTACCTGAAGGGTAGGTACATATTGCATCCTCATCACCCCATGTCCGCCTGTCTCCTCTGTGTACTATCACATTGTATGGTCCACCTCTGGGGCCCCGTCTAGAACTAACACCCTAATGCTCAATCAATTATATCTATCATTTTCACCAAATACAACAAGGTGCGGGCATAGCCCGTGTAGGTGTGAGTGGAATGATTCTTAGTCGGGACCCCGAGACCCTTATGGTTTTACAAAATCCACCAAGGATAAACCAAAAGGCATGGAATCAACTGAAAATCCTACTTAGGTATATGACCATGCATATACCAAAGTTATCATGTATAACCATATCAATAATGAGGAAAACACATATTCCAAATCCAATTCCCAAAGATCAACTGTTCCACATAAAAAATACGAAGAAGGATAGTACCACACAGGTACATCACACAGAATAATACCACGAAGGTATTACGATGAAGGAATGTACCACAACAGTACAGAATCAACTCACATCTGGTATAACATATGTACAGTAGTACATATGATTATATGTAACTACTGAATCATTTTACTCTATTAAGAGGCTCTGCTGTTGACCCACATAGGATCCCTTAGTGATGGCCCACACAGGATCCCTGGTTGCTGACCCACACAGGATTGCTAGGTGCTAACCCACAAAGGATCGCTCACTGCTATGCCACATAGGATCGCTAGATGCTATCCCACACATGATCACTAATTGAAGACCCACAGATGATCGCACATCATTTTTCACGGCACAACTAGATACAGTGATTCTGCAATACACTCGCTTGTCTCGGAAAGGGTCTTCTCCACAAGCCACTAGTCGATAATCCAACTGCCATGATGTCACTCGAAGAAGATTCACAATATACCTCCAAGTCATTGGGGGTATCAACGCAATAGACAATGCCTCAATCAGATGCCTGTTCTATATGTTATAAGCCTATTTTACCATTGGGACCGATTAGATTCGAGCTCAATCAACCTGATTGTTCCTAAAATTTACCCAAATCTCTAGTGTGGTATACCAAAGGGAGAGTCTCGGTCCATGGCTTCCAGCGGCACTGACTGTTCATCAAACTGATGTATGGTTCCATAGTTATGGCCAAAGGAGCGTAAAGCTCGTAGTGGGTTCGGTTCTAGTCTGACCTGGTGGGACCGACCAGGGCTGACCCGGTCTCGGCCGACCCAACCCTATTTGGGTTGACCCGACCTGTTGTGTTCGGCCTAGCCCACTGGGAGGTCCGGCAGGCCGCGAGGGCCGTGAGGGGCCGCAGAGGGTCGTGGGGGCTACGGGGGCCACGAGGGGCTGCAAAGGCATCAGTAGGTTGTAAGTGTCATGTTGTTGGGGGGGGGGGTGCGACGGCGGGGGTTGGGGGTCACTGGGTCGTGAGGCCATAATGAGGTTGTGGGGGGCAGCAGAGTGGCAGAGGCCATGAGCGACAGATCACTGTGGGTCGCAAATGTCGTGGGGCCGCGAGGGCGGCTCCAGGACGCTTGGGGCTACGGAGTTTCATTGGCAGTTTGGGGTAGAGCGCCATGGGGCATGGCGGCTGTAGGGCGACAGAGTGCCAGGGGGAACAGAGGTCGCGGGGTGGAAAAGTGTCGTGCCATAACCGGCAGCTAGCATGACTGGCCGCCCATCATTTGTTGCCTTCATGGTGATGACCAAGTTCCATCAGTGTCAATCACCGACTCCAGTTACCGACACCATCCTGAAGATCACAAAAAATTTCCACAAGATTTGTAGAGGGGTCAGGCCATGATAGTTTGGACCGTACCTTCCGTATTATGGTTGTAGCATACGACTCAAGAAATACGATTCATTTTGAGAGGGAATTTAACATTAATAAAATTAAAACACACCCCTACATCGTTTGATTGTTGACGTCAATGAAAGAAGTCAAAGTTGTGAACATTCATAGCGCCCACCACATACCTATGAACCAAAGCGTGTTCATTGAATAATTCCTCTTCGATGTAGGTGGTTCCTTGTTATGGATCATTCCCACCGTTGCATGATGTCTCAAGGAATAATTCAATGTTGTAATTCGAATTTCATTGTTGGAGGAGATCTTCGTTGGAGGTTGTGTTCTTCTACATTATTCACTTTCCAACTTTTTCCTTTCAATTCAACCAAAATGAACGGTATCCCATATAATAGAACACGTTATCTATTATATTTGTTGTCATAATCTCAAATTAACTTAACTAATTAATTGATGAGTTGGTATAATTAATTATGGTGGTGGAAAAAATAAAGTGGCGATGTTCAATAGGTTTTTCTCCAATAAAGAGAGGTGTTTAAGGGGGTTTTAGCCTTGGGTGGACCCCACCACCATATCCCACATGGAAGGTTAATTATGGTGGTCCCCACCTCCATAACTTCACATGGGGGTTTAGTTCTGGTGGTCCCCACCCCTCAACATCCAAAAGAGAGTTCCAAATAAAATAATATGTAACATAATTTTATTTTATTTTTTATCATTCTTTCACAAAAAACCTAAATTCTATCATTCAACCTCGACCTACTACAATCAATGTAAAGGTCTTGTTATGCGAATTCCAGCGCTATGAGTTCAACAGTTCCCTCATAATTCAATTCCAGGCACTGGTTCTAAAGTTACAAAAACCCGCATGTACATTTACATAACGTACCTGAAAAAAAGTTTATAAATTCATTCTGGGCCTCGGAATCAGGCGCCGTCAATTTTTGCAGACTCATTAAATTCCCATATAATTAAAAAAAATTCCTTGAATTTTCGGGTCTTTACTTATGTTATATATTTAATTATCACATATTAAATATATTATTACCATCATTATGATTTCTTTAAAAACATGTTAATAACTTGAATTGCTATAAAACATTTTTGATAAAAATGATTCTTTCTCATTCCTTAATTAATACATATGTTATTTTATATTTTCCATAAATTCATGACTCTGTCAATGATATAATAAACTAAATTTTTTAAAAATTACTAATTAGTAATAAGGTAGTGAGATGTATAAAAAATAATTTATCCATATCAATAATCTCATTATCCCAACATCATTATCTCAAATTTCGGAACATATTAAATAACCTAATCCATATGTTTTTCAAGAAGTTAATTGTTCCACTGAATTAGTATTCATAATTATCAATAAAATTCAACAAACACTTCCAAATTATTCATTAAAAAATACTGTATTATAATCTGTATATATTTCATAAATAATATAAGAATGATATAATTTACAAAACATTCATATGACATATTTCATGAATCCAAACACAATAACATTAATCATTCCACTTAGTATGTGGTAATAAGAATAGATTGACATTAAACCAATGGGATATTGGGAGGTATATTCATATTATTCAAGAGGAATTAATTTTCATAGTGACCCATAAGTATATTTATGAATAAATACACATTAGATACATTTTTATATAACATTCATCTAAAACCATGTCGTCTATCATCTCCACCCTTGTATAAAACTACCAATCCTTTTCAGTATGTACCACTTGTTTATATTCACAATCATCACATTTTGTAAAATAATTATTTCCCACAATCACATTATCATTATATTTTCTATTATTCCCCTTCATCAAATTCTTCTCTACAATGTTATAATACATAAACATGTCTTTCCCAAAATTCATAACACATGATATTATTTCCTCATCTGATGAAAATTTCAGTATAATAATTACCTTAAAAGTATTTTATTAATCCAATAAAATTACATATAATTCAAACACTTTGGATCATGTGGTTTAGTGAAGTTATTATTCCCTCTACTATGTACCATTTTAATATCAATATATAAACTATATTATAACATATAATTATGATACATAATTTATATTGATAAAAATAGAGACATGCTAAAAATAAATTTAAATTTTTTTGGTTTCTAATATCTAAACAATAGAAAAGGTTTTATTGGGTTGTTCTGAACTAATTATTCTAAAATTATATCATATGGTTATATTCAATAATCTTTTATTTACTAAATATAGTTTCAATTATTTCTATTAAACTCGCTCAAATACCTATTATAATGACCCAGACCACAGTAGCATGGAGTCAGTGCCTTATATTTTTACAATGACATAGATACATGATTATAATTCAAAAATAAAGTAAATATTAGTAGTGTAGGAAACAATATAAATAAATGATACCCATTTTATGTTGTTAAATTGAAACTAAAACAACATTGATAATAATGGAAAATACATAACATCCTTTAAAACTCTTTTTATGAATCCACTTTCAAATCGTCTGGTAATGAAACAAAATATGGGTTAGCTAAAATTCTTAGTATGTGATAATTATAGAGTAATATATCTTATATAATTGAATAATCATAATCATATAAAGTTAATTGACTATAACTCATGCAATCAAATAAATAATATGAGCATAATGTAGAAGGAATAAAAGATGATTAATATTTTCATATAAAGAATCACATGATTTAGAAATTGTAACATGGATATTATATATAATATATGAATAAACTAAAATAATGAAATTTAATTAATTAATACTAATATATTTAATGACCTAGAAATTTTGTGGAAATTCTTTTTTTAAATACAAGGATATTTTATGAGTGTGCGAAAATTGACAGCGCATGATTCTGAGGCCCGGCGTTCCCAGAATCAATTTAAAAATATTTGTTCATGTACATTCAGAAAATGTATGATAAGGTTTTTTTAACTTTTGAACCGGTGATGGGAATTGAAATTTGAGGACACCTTTGAACTCGTAGCGCCGATATTCTGATAAGAAGACATACACATCGGCGACAATGGGTCGAGAATAAATGATAATTTTGGGTTTTCATGGAAAATAATAAAATAATGTGAGCTTCACATTATTTTTATTTGAGTTGACATGTGGGTGTTTAGAGGTTGGTCCCACTAAATCTATAACCTCTTTATGGAGTTTGAATGTGGGGGAAACCATTCCATAACCTCTCATGAGAGGTTATAGTGGTGGGGACCACCACACCTCAAACTCCCATGTAGTGTTAATGTGGTGGGGACCACTTGAGACCACATAACCTCCCAGTTTGAATAATAGTGGTAAGGAAAACCTAACCCCTATAAATGGGAGGAGAGGAAAATCTCTCATCTTCCCTCATTAATGAAGTGGAGCCCCATGACCTCCTCTACCAACTATGGTTCCACCACCTCCCCATTAATTATTTGAGCCAACACATAATTTATTATGCCAAATCCTTCACATTAATTAGGTGGATCCATTTAATTTAATTCGTCCAATTTGAATATTTTGCTATAAAATTAATAAGATATCACAATCTCTTATTATTTTGGTTGGAATTGCTTTTTGGTGGAACTTTGGAGAAGGGAGAAAATCTCCCAACGAATAATGAAGAACGAAGACCAAAAAACGCCGGCCAAGAGTGACTTCAACTTCTTTCCTCATATCCTACTAATGTGGAGCATCTTCCAGAACGGACGTGTGAGCTTGGGATTGGAATTGTGCGGCGGATGCGACGAACGACGACAACATCATCTTCTTCCCCAAGACTCCATTGACGAACGATGAACCAAGGTAAGGGTAATTATTTGAGTTTGGTTTAATTGTAGGATGATGTTGGGTGATTTGTTCGATCTTTCACCCATTTTATATTCTTATGTAATTCTTTGAAATCTCAAGAAAGATTGAAGTGCTCGCTACCAGCCTAAACGCAGAGGGTGCGTGCCAAAATAACATGTCCAGACCCCTCTACCATTCATATTTTTTGATTATCTTCCGCATGGTGATGAAGAAACGTGGTGAAAAAGGTTGCGGAGAAAAATAAAAACCCACCCGTGACCCCCGTGATCTACGCCTCCCCCGTGGTGTTCTGCACAGCCACCAGCAGAACAAGCCCTAGACGCGCCACGAGACAGACCGCGCCCCTCCAGCCCACCCGACCACCTCTCGGCCGCCTTTCTTCCTTCCTGACAGCCCACCAGCCCACCCGCTGACCTTCTCGGCTGCCCAACAGCCAACCTTGTGCCCCTCTCGGCCGCATGACGTCCTGGAAGAGCCCTCCCTGGCTGCCCTCCTATCGGCCTGCCAATCTGCCAGGCCGCCTGCCGGCCTACCCACCCGCCTCTCATGCGCTCGGTTGAACCACATCACCTCCCAGAACCCACGCTCCATGCGTGCCACACATGTTCCATACCACCCGAGCCACACCCCACGTGGAGCTGGCCGAACTGGTCTTGACCATCTAGGCTGAGACACCGAGTCGCACCGTTGGGGCACTCTGTGCCAAACCGGCCCTTATCCAGGGCTGAACCGTCCACACGGACGGTTGGGATGGGCCCAACATACTGGGCCAAACCAAACAAGCTGACCCGCACAATGGGTTGGGCCAGACCCAACAGGTCAAACCGTGTTGACCCAGACCATGTCGGTTCTACCCGGTCGGACCGGACCTAGGCCCACCACCGACCCTATACATTATTTGGACATATCTTTGGAACCAGACCACCATTTGACGAACCGTTACCGGCACCATTATTCGTTGAGTGTGACAGAGCCTTTGAGTATACCCCACCGGTGTTTGGGGAAAATTTTGGATACGGTCAGGTTGGATCGTGCACAAATCCAACTGGACACTCGTGTCAAAATTGATAATAACTCACAGATCAAGCACCTGACTAATGCATCATCTATTGAATTGATAACCCTATGTCATTGATGTAAATTGAAATACTTCTACATGGGACTTCATGAAAAATAGAGTATCGAACAGTAGCTAATGCAGCTGATCCTCCTAGGGATGAGCAAGCAAAGTGCATAGACCTATTAGCTGGCTGAGACCAAACGACAGCTGACCATTTAGACTCAGAGTGAATCGACTAGCCCAGTGGGGAGTGCCTTGGTGTTGCAGAATTCCCACAGTGGGGAGCGCCTTAGTGTCATGACAGATCCATGGTATTCGACAAGAGGAGTACCTATGCAGGCAACGAGGGGGAGCACATTGGTGACGCGGAAGAGCCACGGTGGGGAGCATCGTGGTGACGTAGAAGACCCAAAATACTTGACAAAAGAAGTACCTTATAAGTACATGGTTAGTGGAAAGCACCTTGGTGTTGCGGAAAGCCCACTATACTTGATAGAGGATGAGTTTTGCAGCAGTCGTGGTGTCAATAATGTGTACAAAAATCATGGTTGTGCTGAGTCAGTAACTTTTTTGTTTATCTCATGATTGATATGGATTTGTTGATAACTTAGGTATATGTATGGTCATATACATAAGTAGGGTTATCTATTGATATTATACTTTTTTGTATACCATTGTTGGATTTTTTGAGACTGTGAGGGTCTTAGGGTCCCTACTTAAAATTATTATACTCACCCTTGCACGTGCTATCCCCGCACCTCGTTGTGTTGGTTGTAGACGTCAGAAAATATTGAATGAGGTTGAGTGAACTAGGACTGGATGGTACCCAGAGGTGGACCACACGGTGTGACTGTACACGAGGAGACAGATGGACGTAGAGTGCCATGGAGGATATCTGTACCTACGCTTCAGGTATGTTTCATGGTGGATGATCCAGAAGAATCTTTTCACCTTTTAGCTATTTTTTCCTTTTCACTTGTACTTTTATTTTAAATATTTGCTTGTATTTCCAGCCCCTTTTCTTTTCATCACATTTTTTTCATACAATTTTACATAGTGTTTTGTATCAATCTATGTGTGTTGTTGTGTGCGTTTACAGTTATAAAGGCAATGGTTTCCAAGATATAGGGACTTACACCTTTGGTGCTAGTCGCCAGCCCCTAGCCTATGGAAGGCGGGTTTGGTGTAGTCACTGCAGGGGCCCCGGGGGATGGGTCATGAAAAATTGGTATCAAAGGAGTCGTTTCAACCACAAAACATAGGACTCTAATCTTTTCTATGAAGAAAAAATGTTAAGGGTACTGAGTATGGTTTTCAGTTTAGGGAGTCTAGTGTTGATGCAGTAGCTGACGTATCCATAAACCAGGACCCCGACTACTGATTTCCAACTCATTGCAAGAAAACACTGAATGTGTGCGTGTTTTCAAAAGTTTTCTTTTGGTCATCTCAACCTTGCCGGCTCACCAGGTATAATATGTGACCATGTCACATCTTTTCCTTTTAGGATGCCTCCCTATAGACGACTAGCTACATCCCCGAGAGTTTTACGTATAGATAACCCACTGAGTGATGAGACCATGGTGCATGTCCCTTTTCTAGAAGAGGCACCCAAGGTACCACATTCTGTTGGGCCACTAATGCCACAAACCCCAAAATAAGATGATGCATGCCATCTTAGCGCATTGTATGAGTTCCAATGCTAGAGTACACCTAGGATTAGAGGAGAGATTGACCCATAGGTGGCTGATGATTGGATGGAGGCTATGGTGGGAGTTTTCTGACAAGTGGGGACACCAGCCAACCATATGGTGATCTTTACCATGAGTATCCTTCAGGTAGCAGCATGCAGATGGTGGAGCCTGATGCTCCTGGTGCATGAAGAGGTGACACTACATTGGGAAAACATCAATAGCCTATTTTTCGTGGATTTTGTCCCAGCCACCCTATGTGTGGTGAAGATATAAGAGATACATCACATGTAGTAGGGAAGCATGATGGTTGTTCATTACTATGTGAGGTTCACCAACCTCTCACTCTACACCATTAATATGGTACGAGACCCATTTTACAGGGAATGAACCTTTGAGAAGGGTCTCAGGTGAGAGATCGGGGCTTCGATGATCTCCCTCAGCACCCCGACACATGCATGGGTGTTGGAGCGAGCCCTCTTAGTGAAGTGTTTTCTTGCTGAGCAGTCTCTAGTAGTGATACCCACCTCTAGATGACATGAAGCAGAGTCCTCATTAGCTGGTTATAGACAGATGTCGTAGAGGTCCAAGAGGACTAGACCCATGGGTGGATGACCTCCTGACTCATGATCGGTTGTGTGGGACACATGAGACAGAGAAAGGCATACCAGGAGTGGGAAGTGTTAATCATGTGGTGGGCATGGTCACATGGCTCGTGATTGCCAGACCCGCTGATCGGACGATCAATTGATAGTTGAGGGACCTCTTGGTATGAGGCATAGATTAGATCAAGGTGATCCATACGGTGCATGTACACGTTGAAGAGGAGATGGTCATGAAGATCGTGGTGGGTGACGTTTCGAGGTGTTACTGCCACCACAAACAGGAGGTCCACCACGACCACAAGTAGTAGGTGGACATGCAGTAGCTCGACTCCAGTCAGGTGAGGCATACAATCATGGAACTTCAGAGATGATACGAGGTAGGGTTTGTGCCTACCCCACATTAGATGCATTAATAATAAACACAGGTGTCAGTAACTCTTTCTTTTCCACTGACCTCGTTCAGAGCTTTGAGATTCTGACAGAGCCGTTGGATTAATCCTTATGGATAGAGACTCCTACAAGAGGAGACATGATGATTACGCCCTGGTGCCGGCAATGTGATATTACTCTAGGAGGCAAGATCTTTGGTAGGGATCTCCTCGTAGCAGCGTCGAGGCCTTACGACGTCATCTTGTTTATGGACTCGTTATCTATTTTCCATACTCAGATCAACTGTATTAGGTGCAATGTATGGTGTGCCTGCACGGATGGGACTAGGTTTACCTTCACCAGTGAGAAGGGAGCCTTTTCAGCATACGATGGACTTTCTCAGAGGAGAGTACAACCGATCACTCATCAGATGGCTTTCCTTACCCTCAATGTAATTGATGTGGAGAGTCCGACTTATCCTTTAGTGGTGGACCAGTACGTCGTTGTTTTCCCTAATGATGTCCCCAGACAACCTCCACATAGAGAGGAGTACTTTCACATTGACCTCTGTCCTATGAAGACACCGATATCTACACTAGCATATTGAATGGATCTTGCTGAGCGTCGTGAGATGCGAGTATAGCTAGATGACTTGCAAAAGAAGGGATTCATCCGGCCTAGTGTTTCATTCTAGGTAGCCCCAATTATGTTTGCAAAGATGTCGGATGGGAGCTTGAGGATTTCTATTGACTACCATCACATAATCCAAATGACAGTGAAGAAAAAGTACACACACCCAAGAAATTGACGTCCACTATGATCAGTTGAAGGGAGCATAGTGGTTTTCAAAGATACACCTCAGATCAGGCTATCACCAGCTCAGAGTTCAAGATGGGGATGTGCAGAAGATGGATTTCAGATGTCGATACGGCCGCTACAAGTTCTTGGTTATGCCTTTATGCGTATCCAATGATCCAACAATGTTGGTGGGACTCATGAACAAGATTTTTCATCCTTACCTCAATCACTTTGTTATAGTCTTCATCGACGAAATTATGATTTACTGGACTACTGAGGAGAAGCATGACTACTATTGGAAGGTAGTATTGGACACACTCCAATAGCACCAGCTTTAGGGTAAACTCTTGATGTGCTAGTTTTGGATCCGATAGGTTCTTTTCTTGGGACACTTAATCTCAGAGGCTGTAGTTGCAGTGGATCCAGCAAATATTGAGATAGGAATTGCTTGGGAGCCACCCATGAGTGTGATCGAGGTACGAAGATCCCTGGGTTTGGCTGGTTATTACTGGAGGTTTGTTCTAGAATTATCAATAGTTTCACCATTACTATCATCGTTGATGAAAAAGGGGCAACCCTTCGTGTGGTCAGAGAAATTCTAGTAGAACATTTAAGAGCTGAGGTAGAGGATGACTAGTGACCCCATCTTGAGACTTCTAGAGGAAGTCCTAGGTTACATATTCTACTACGATGCATTAGGGTCCAGACTCGGTTGTGTGTTAATGCAAGAGTGAGCAGTGATCACATATCGTTCTCGGTAGCTGAGACAAAACGAGAAGAACTACGCTACCTATAACCTGATGATAGCTGTATTGGTCTTCTTTTTGATTATATGGCGACAATACCTAATGGGAGAACGTTTTACTGGATACTTTGATCACAAGAGACTCAGGTATATATTCTCTCAGAAGGACCTAAACCGAAGATATCAGTGATGGCTTGAATTCCGCCAGGTCTATGACTTCAAGATAGTATATACACTTGGAAAGGGGAACGTTGTAGCAGATGCACTTAGAAGGTGATATGGTATACAGTTTCTAGGTGAGGCGATGGACAAGATAGCCACTTTGCAGATATCCTTTGTGTATAGATATAGAGTTGCTTTCCTCAAGTCCCTTACAGTAACTCCCCCACTTTTTCAGTGATTCTGGGAGGCATGGAATGTGGACGCTGATTGTGAGACACGACATGCTCAGATATCCATAGTGTAGCCACCTGATGAATTTTCTGATGGTTGGCAGCACATCATCCTTTTCATTAGACGTATTTTGGTACTAGTGTCACTTTAGGAGAAAGTATCGATGGAGTTCCACACATCCCCTTTAGCTGTACATCCAGAAGTTGTAAAAATGTACCAAGACCTTCGACGATAGCACTAGTGGCCAGGTATGAAGAATGTAGTAGCGGAGTTTGTCACTCGATGACTCACATGTTATCAAATAAAGGCGAAGCACTAGGAACCATCGGGCTTGGTTCAGCCTTTAGAGGTCCCATAGTGGATGTGGGATGGGATATCTGTAACACCCAAGATTTTTTTATTAGAAATATATTGTTTTTATGTTAAATACATCATAAAAGGAATATTTCAATACACACAATACTATCTTGGATTGTTGTAAATGCAATCACGACCTTCCTTGATAGCTTGATTTGTACGCAATACCGAGTTTTACTAAACAACAATATGCTATTAAAATATTATTAAAACTAGCCGTTATGAAAAGTAATACCCACTTTTTGAAATTATATAAATTTTATCTTTAAAAATGAACTTCATTTTTGGATTCAGAATATCAAAATTAGCCAAGGGTGAATATTTGGTATTTTTCTGAAAACATTCAAATTTTGATGAATAGTGAAAATACTGAGTTACTATTTAAAAACCGAATTTTTATTTTAATAATTATTTATTTTATTTAAATTTATTTTAGTTCAAAATTGATACATAATACCTATATAAGTTCAATTTAATTCATTGTAGTCGTTTTATAATAATTTTAGATATATAAAAATTTTATTGAACTTTTCACCGTCTTTTACCCACCTCCTATGAGAATTTAAATATTTACATAAAAATTAATTTTACCGTTTTTGTGAGTTGAATTTAAAAAATCCAAGAGGCATGGTTAGTATCAAGGAGTAAAATGTGGTTAAACAAGATAAAAATAATTTTTGGTGAATAGTAACTTTTTACTTTTAATTACCACGGTTAAATGTAAATAGGGTAATTAAGGGTAAAAATTATATTATTAATACCCAAACACATGTACTAATTCTATTGGATAAGGTTAATTTGACCAAAAAAAACTTAGGAATAAAATATGACCATTTAGGTCCACTTGGATTAGATTAGGACATTTAATATTATTTTATTTAAATAAGAGTTAAAAAAGTTTAAATCAATGATTAATAAAATAACATTTTTAATATAGAAATATAAAAAATATAAATTAGACTATAAATAATAATTATAATGATAAAATGATTTCCTACATAATGGTATTTTATTTATAATTTTTAAGCTTTATATAATTTAATTTATCTACGACAAAATAATGATGCAATAATTACCTTATTAATGAAATATTAACATAATTGACATTATAAATACCCAAATAATTGTAATTTGAGACCTTTTATGAATTACACTAATTTTATTGGTCAATATAAAATAATAAAATTGATTCAATTAACATTGTTTAAACTAATAATTCTGTTATGATTTTCAAAAAATCAATTACCAAATAGTGTCAAAATTGACATAAAATTGTATTCAAAACAAATACTATATTATTAATAGTTATTTTATTCCTAAAAATCAATGGTTCTTCCAAATGACTTAGATAAGGTTATATACACTAATAATGAACCACTTGGGATTCTTTTTTCTTGTTATGGTATGTTTATTAACCATATAGTGTAAGAAAAGAAGAAGACACAGTAATAGTTAAATTATTTAACTTAGAGTTAAATCTAAATGATAAGGTTAAAATAGTAACCTAAAATTGTCTAAAATCTATTGTTTTAGAGGATTTCGACCCATACCAACCTTATCTTAGAAATATATTAATTTTCACCTATTTAAAACCTAATATGACTTTTTTATAAAATAATATTCTATGTTTTTCCTAAAGTGCCCCTCTCCTCCCATATAAAAGGGCACCTCCTCCCTCTCCTCCTCACACCACTTTGAGCTTTAAATATTGGACAAACCCTAATAATTTCTCCTCTCCACTTAAATAGAAACATCATAGAGGTCCTGATCTTCTACCAAGACCATCTTTAGTGCCCTAAGAGAAGGTTAAGAAGAGGCGTTTCAAAGAAGTGGTAACGTCCGTTACCGATTCTTTCAACATTATTTATTCATATAATTCAACTTCTTTAGTTTATTCATTATGAAGTAATAAATAAGTATCACTCATATAATTATATGTTATTATAAATATGAAACAACCCTATTTCACCTCCTATTCATCTTACGGAAAATGAAATCACCGCGCATGCATACGTACGGAATACCATCTCCACGCCGTGGTGTAATCTATTTTCCACCACCACCTTACTTGGATGGGTATAATGGTGTCAAGAATAACTATATATGATTATTGTAAAGTGATATTGTTTCTGAAGTATTATACATACACTTTAGTACAATTCCACGATCATGGAGACGATATCATTGCTCGTGCGTACGTACGGCCTACCGTCTGCACGATGTGATGTGACTCATTCTACATGATCTTAAGTGATAAATGTTTATATAAATGAATTTAATGAATAAGATGGATATATATTACACTAATACCATTCTATAAATTAGTTATCTATAACCTAAAAAGAAAAATTAGAATTTATTCGACAAAACACGCATAAGAACAAAAAAGCAGTGAACACCTGAATAACAAGTAGCAATGAAATATTACTAATAAAGAGCTAAGAATATGACAACCTATGATATCATAACAATGAGTACGATTCATTAATAAGTCAATAACATTATTTAAATCATTATACAAGAGGTTCGGACACGTACGAAGTAAATCATACTTAAGGTAATGGAAAATCTAGCAACCTCATTTTTATCCAAGATTGTTTCTACTTCAGAATTTACTAGGGAATATTTATCATCCATATCCATGTTTTCTCAAAATGTAATATTATTTCAATCCTCCAAAAAAATTTTAAATCCAATTTTACCCATTGGTGAGATTTTGGTAAAATATATAAAATGAATCTATTGCCATTTTTAGTACGAGGAACTTTATTGACTTTTCCGGACAAAGTAAGAGAAGAATGTTTTTCTCTAAATTATACGGAATGAATGGATTTTTAGAACATTATTTACATGAATATTCCTTTACAAGTTTTCATGTGTATTTTAAATCAACTTATTTTGGTTTAAAATTGTATAAAATGTTACGAAAAGAAAAAAAATTGAAGTAGAAAAGATATTTTCTTCAAGAATTGAGTTAAAGTGTTTTATCAAAATTACATTCCATCTATGATAAAATAGGGTTCTGTTTCTATCCCAATTTTTACATTTATTTGAATATGCTATTATGTAATTATTTTTTTATTTCCTTTTATCGTATATGATTTTATTCATGATGGAATGATGTTTATGAATCCCATTTTTATTATATGGGTTATTCTTTGATGTATGTAAGGGTTGGTGTCCTAAGAACCAACTGTTTTGTATTTTGATTACATGAATGTTCACTTATTATATACTATTCATTGTTCTGCATGACTATAATATAATAATGTCCTGGAATATTTGTTTCATTGATAAGGTCATCGATGATCCCCTCTATGATGAGAAACATGAAATGCTATAAAAATATTATTAAAATAAATTTTCAAGGTTGGATGACGTACTTTGATAGGACACATGGTATAAAGACCATCATGTGGGAGTACTCATAAGAAGACGAGACTCTCTCTCATGGAGTTCACACTTGGTAATCTCCAAGATGGGGGATTATGAGAACAGACCCGCCAGTAGCAATTCTGTATGTTTTGGTGTCATTGGACATTGCTATCTACGTGCATGTGTAATAATCCTTAGATTGGAAGATTATCATTAACTCATGTCATGACTCGCGCACTTAGAGTTACTGACGAAAACCGTCACGCAGATAGTTGGTGGGAAGTAGGGTACGTTGCGTGTGTCACGAGTGACATGTTGTTAATGGATAAGTCAAGTATGGATTTGTCCCTTCCATTTATGAAGGTTGATATTTCAGACCTTTGATTTAAAAAGAAATGTAGCATTAAATTCCATGGACATGGTGTGAACGACGAATTTATTTTAGGTAGTCAAAGAATGATAGATCAAGCATATAGGTTAATGACACTATCATGAAACCTGCTTGATGAGATATCGAGACAAAGGGATTAAATTACACAGTAAGAGTTCGTATGAGGTGATACGTCAATGCGGCGTCAACTTCTTTCTCTTGGGTGCCTTGACCCATTGCTAGACAGTAATCTTGGACTTTAGGAAATCCTGCCTAATTCCAATGAAAAGAGGCCTAGAGGGTCACACACTAAGTGTATCCAAGTATCTCAAGTTGAATAAATATTATTCCCGTATGTGGTTTAATAATTATTCAAGGAAGCCTAAGTTGTTTTAAATGATGGAGAAAGAATAAAATAAAACAAGTACATGCCAGGTAGTTTTATTTTGAAAAAAAGTACATGTCGTGTATTATTAAATGTACACGCCGTGTAGTTTTCATTTTGGAAAGGAAATGAATAAATGAAATCAAGATATACACTCCGTGTACATTTAATGTACATGCTGTGTAGTTTTCAATGGAAAACAAGTACACGCCGTGTATTTATTAATACACGCCATGTAGTTTTTCTAGTCGGGATTTTGAGGATATAATATTGTATTAAATGATATTTATTATAATCAGCATGGGTGCATGTCAAGGAATTAATTATTCGACATGGGGTTTTAAATAAGAGTAAATTAAATAAATAAACCACATAACACATTTATTTATTATCATAACTCTATAACCCCACACATCCGATTATAAATATCCTCACAACCCCAACTCTTTTATGACACACAACATCTCTGGAGAATTCTTTCAAGGCTGAAAGAACCTTTTCCTCCAAGAACGCTCTCAAGACCGAGAGAGATCCTCTTCCATCGGACCAAGATGATCTAAGGCGGACAATGCAAGCAAAGGCTTCTCCACTCTAGCACCCAGAGAATCCTTTGGCGACATCCAGAGATATGAGGTACATGTGTGGATCACTATTAGAGGGAGTCTACACTTGGCTTCTACGATGCAACGGCGGATAACATCAACAACGTGATCAAGAACATCAATGAATAAAGAACACCCAAAAGGTATTTCTTTGTAATTAATTAAATTAATTTTAATCAACCTATAACGATCCTTGTATGTGGTTCTAGGACAAAACTTCTTCTTTGTCTTTTTCTGTGATTCGATCCGTGGAGACTGGCATTTATCATCGTATTGATCCCAAATTGATCATTTTTAATGACAAATAGCCAAGGGGGAACATCCACCCACGCACTTCGGCTGCGCCCAGAACCTTCAAATGATATCAGAGGGAGGTTACAACGTTGATTATAGTTATTTAATTTTCGTTGATAATTTACGCATTTATATTTTATTCAATTATAAATATATCTTTCTATTAATCTGAATAAACGAGATCTATTCTTCCTCCTTCGTTTCTTGATTAATATCATAGAAAAGACATTTTAATTTTAATTTTTGATTAAAATAAAAACAAGGAACTCATCTGGAGGAGCCTTTCTTTATGTCTGTACAACATGGGATTACACGGCGTGTAATTAAAACTACACGTCGAGTACATAGGTTCAATGAACGGGCACTGGTTCACCAAACCATGCCATGTGAATTGAATATTCCTAAGTATTAATCACGCTATGTTGTCCATAATTGAACGGCGCGTGGAACCGGAATACACGGCGTGTATTTTGGAGCATCACGCCTCGTAGTCCATTCCGGCCCAGGAGAATCTATGTACAAGTATTAGCCACGTACCGTGTACATTGG
This sequence comes from Viscum album, assembly GCA_963277665.1. Taxonomy (NCBI): domain Eukaryota; kingdom Viridiplantae; phylum Streptophyta; class Magnoliopsida; order Santalales; family Viscaceae; genus Viscum; species Viscum album. The sequence continues at coordinate 1,612,637,896 of OY728137.1, read as the reverse complement.
ATTACCAAGCTGGTTACCGCGTAACAAGGAAGTACACGCCGTGTATGATTCATCTACACGCCGTGTACTCCAAAATTTCCAAATTAAAGAAGACTCGCCAAATCCCCCGGCGTGTACTTTGTATAAAGGGTGAAAAGAAATACACGCTATGTAATTATAAACTACACACCGTGTACTTTCCAGAAATGGAATTGCACCAGGTTTCCTCCAATGTACAAAGACCCATGTAAGGAATATGGATTAGATGAATCTCAAGGAAATTCAGAAATGAATTTAAGATAAATAATTGATTAATTATAAGATCATAATTAATTGAATTCGAGTGCGACTTATCTTAAATGAAAGAATGATTAAAAGAATTTGAATTCTAAATATGTGTAAATGTCGTTGCATTCTATGGATGATCATGAGCTAGACCAAATACCTTATGTATGTGTATGGTTTCATTTAAATTTATTTAATTTAGATTTGTTGGCCTTCAAGTCTTTTTCAAATAAAATGTAGGGCATGTGTGCCCATGGTTTCTTCAATGTAAACCCATGTAATGGAGGATCTCCCATGCTAGAGGAGACGGTTCAAATCCCAAAGCCGAGGCGTAATCGACACAAGATGATACAAAGGTGGACATGTGGGAGCTTCAATACACGAACCATCGGGTTCAAGATGTTTTCCCTAGGTCAGGGTTAGCTTATCAAAACCACTAGATTAGCTAACCAAATAGAAGCTCATGATCATGCCATCTTATTTTATTTATATATTATTTCATGGTTTATTTATTATGTATGTGTTTTCATGATCACATAATTAATGAAGAAGAATGAAAATATGGAATAAAATAAAAACCGGACTATGTGTAGACATTTTCAGAACATGGTTAATCACTTGTGCAAGAATCACTTAATATCAATAACAATGTGATAATGAAAAATTATGCATAAAGAATAAAATCAATCAAATACCATATTAAGTAAGACCAAGACATCCATTACTTGTTTAATGGAAAGACTCAATAAAACTATGTGTTTGACCAACCCTTGTTGGGACACTTACTTTTATAAAGGAATCCTTTATGAATGGTTTCAGGTTGACATAACCATATTACATGAAGAGAAGTATCCCTTTCTAGACATGATGTAATATTAGAGGAAAGAGTTGAGGAAATCCAAGTCAGGATTTCATGATTGGGGAGTCCACTCAAAGGATCAAGGAACTGTAAGCTCATAGATGGAAAATACCTGCCTACCTAAATACCATCAAATATATTGACCAACCCTTTTTGGGGTTATGCTAATGAGAATATAGATCCTTTCCACTAGAATGTCAAAGAAACTGGACATTCCGAGTTCAATGGTGAGGGCCATTGAGACATGATATAATTGTGGGAGACTTAATAAAATTTAGTATTTCTCATAAAATGTAATCAAATAATGTACTAATAAATATTCTATTTTAAATTGTAGAATCAAGATGAAAAATTCATCAACCATATTTTCTCTGCGATCAATTATGGATAAAGACAATATCCTCACTGGCAGTAACTTTTAGGAATGGTTTAGGCGCCTTCAGGTTATCCTATGCCATGAAAGAATGTTTTACGTGCTGGAGTCCTCGCTTCCTAATTGTCCTACCCCAGGGGCGAGTGATGAGTATTTCCTAGTCTATGATCACCATTTGAACGACGCTCTTGATGTTCAATGTTTTATGATGTCATCTATGTCTAGTGATCTAATGAAGTCTCATGAAGACATGGATTTCTACAGCATGCTCGAGCACCTCCATGGACTATACTAGGAGAGAGCAAGACAGGAATGGTTTTAGATCTCCAAGACTCTATTTCAGAGCATGCATGGAGAGAGTTCCCCAGCTGGGCCTCATGTCGTCAAGCTCATTGGCTACATTGAGCGCTTGGAGGTTCTAGGGTTTAAACTCCTTGAATAACTGGGTACCGATCTCATTCTTGCATCACTCCCCCAGAGCTTCTCAAACATTGTTGTCAATTTCAACATGAACAACATTTATAAGTCTCTATCTGATCTTCTTATCCTTATTCGCCATGTGGACAATGACATGAAGCATGAAAATCCTTCTGTCCTTAATGTGAATAAAAGATAAGGGTAGGCGAAGAGCATTAATCCCAAATCTCCTTCAAGGCCTTCCAAGAAAAGGAATATCAAAGGGGAGGCAAAGGAATAAGATGTTGATTGTTTCTCATGAGGCAAGTAGGGCCACTAGAAGAAAAACTACACCCAGCCAAGGAAGCAAGGGGAAGCTTCATGTGCTTTTGTTATCGAACGCAGTCTATATGTTTCTACTAATTGGGTATTAGACACTGCTTGTGGTCTCACATATCTATCCAAATATAGGATCCAATTAGATTTCGGAAGATTGATCGAGGGGAGGTGGATCTACGAGCAGCCAACGGAGCCAGACATGCCGTTGTAGCTGTCGGGGACTCCCACCTCATGTTGCCAACTGGAATGATCTTAGTGTTAAAGGGTTTTTATTATGTTCCTTCTGTTACTAAAAACATTATTTCAGTATCCATATTAAATACTAATGTATCCATATTCACGTTTGGAAATGAATATTTCTACTTTTATAAAGATAGCATTTGTTTTGGAAGGGCACATTTTAATAACGGCCTTTATGTGTTAGACTACAAAAACCAAGTAATGTAAATCGATGACAATGTAAATTCACATGACTCATACCACACCCATCTTTGGAATCACCGGCTAGGTCATGTCAATGAGAAATGTTTGAAAAATCTACATCAGGATGGGTATTTAGATTCTTTCAAACTAAAACCACTTGGTGTATGTCATGCGTGTCTAAAAGGAAAAATGACCAAAGCCCAATTTAGTGGGAAAGGTGAAAGAGCTAAAGAGATTCTAGAATTAGTTCATACAGATGTGTGTGGGCCATTTCCAATTGAGACTAGGGGTTGGTTCTCGTACATCATAACTTTTACTGATGATTTTAGTAGATATGGATATATCTACTTAATGAGGTATAAGTAAGATTCTTTTGATCGGTTCAAAGAATACAAGATTGAGGATGAGAAACATCATGGTATGAAAATTAAGAAACTTTGCTCAGATAGATGAGGAGAATATCTTAGTCATGACATCATTGATTTCTTATGATAGTTTGGGATTCTATCTCAACTCACTCCTCCTTACACACCATAGTGGAAAGTTGTAAGTGAATGGAGTAATCACACCCTATTGGAGATGGTGAGATCAATGATGTGTCATGCGAGTCTTCCATTATCCTTTTGGGGATATAAATTACAAACAGTAGTGCTCATACTAAACCAAGTTCCAACTAAATCAATAAATGGTATTCTATATGAGTTATGGAGTGGACGCAAATCCATGTTACAGAATTTAAATGTGTGGGGTAGCAAAGCATTTGTTATGAATTCTTCAGGTAACAAACTTGCACCCTGAGTCAGAAAGTGTATCTTAATAGGATATCCTAAGGAAACAAGGGGATATTACCTATACAACCCCTCATACAAAAAGGTTACAGTGTAAAGGCATGCCATATTCCCTGAGAGGGAGCACATCTCCAAAAGTGATAGTGGGAGAGAGATAGACTTCGATGATGTCGAGGCTCAAGATACACAAGAGATGTTACAAGAACAGATTCAACAAAGCCCCGTGGAATAACAATATGTTCCAGAGACACAAGAATGGAGTAGAAGCACGAGAGAGGTGATAGAACTAGAACAATATGGTTTTCTTGTAACCGAGGATGGTGACTCATTATTGATAGACAATGATGATCCTCTTACCTACAAGGAAGCAGTTGAAGGCACAAACGTTTCCAAGTGGCAAGAAGCCATGAATTCTGAAATGGATTCCATGTACCAAACCAAGTCTGGATTTCGGTAGATCATCCTGTTGATGTGAAGCCTATTGGTAATAAATGGGTATTCAAGAAGAAACTGGACATGAAGGGGCAAGTCAGCACCTATAAGGCACGACTGGTTGCAAAAGGTTTTAGACAGCGTCAAGGAATTGACTGTGATGAAACTTTTTCACCAGTTGCGATGCTGAAATCTATCAGAATCCTATTGGCCATTGCCGCTTACCATGACTTTGAAATTTGGCAAATGGATGTCAAAACATCATTCCTTAATAGGAACCTCCAGGAATATGCCTACAAGAAACAACCTGAAGGGTTCGTGACTCTAATGGATGCCAAAAAGGAATGCAAGTTTCAAGAATCCATTTATGGATTAATGAAAGCATCAAGGTCATGGAAAATTCATTTTGATGAAGCTGTAATGGAATTTGGCTTTGTTAAGAACCAATGTGAGCCTTGTGTCTACAATAGGTTTAGTGGAAGTGCAGTGGTTTTCCTAATAGTATATGTTGATGACATATTACTAATTGGAAACGAAGTACCTATCTTACTGTCAATTAAGGCATGGTTGCATAAATGATTCTCCATGAAGGACTTGGTCGAGGCATTATATATTATTGGGATCAAGATCCATCGTGATAGATCCAAGAGAATGATAGGCCTGATTCAAAGTACATACATTGACAAGAAACTGAAGAGATTCAGTATGGAACAGTCCAAGAGGGGATTGTTACTAGTGTCACATGGCATTCATCGTTCTAAGAAAATGTGTCCTCAAACACATGAGGAATGAAAAAGAATGGAAAGTATACCTTACGCATATGAGATTGGGTCAATCATGTATTTTATTTTATTTACGAGGCTAGATGTTGCTTACGTATTAAGTGTGGTAGGAAGATATCAAGCTGATCTAGTAGACCGCCATGGGATGGCAGTCATGACTATACTTAAGTATCTGAGGCATACTAAGGATATGTTCCTAGTTTATGGAGGAGATAAGGAACTAGTCATTATAGGAAATGTATATGCTAGTTTCCAGACTGATCAAGATGACATGAAGTCACATACTGGATACATCTTCATTTTGAATGGAGGTGCAGTGAGCTGGAAGAGCTCAATGGAATGTGTGGTGGCAGATTCTACAGCGGAGTCCGAGTATATCGCAGCTTATGAGGCAGCTAAATAAGTAGTATGGATGCGAAGCTTCATCCAAGAGTTGGATGTAGTACCGACCAGTAAGGATCCTATCAAACTCTATTGTGATAATACTGTAGTGGTGGAACTTTCTAAAGTTCCAAGGTCACATCAGAGGAAAAATCACATACATCAGAAGTATCATCTCTTGAGGGATTTTTCTCAGAGAGGTGAAGTTTTAGTGAGCATTATTTCCACATCAGACAATGTGGCGGACCCCTTGACTAAAGCCATCTCTCAGCAGAATCATGATCATCATGTGAGGTCTAGCGGACTAAAAGTCGTAGGCAGTTGGCTCTAGTACAAGTGGGAGTTTGTAAGGGTTGGTGTCCTGAGAACCAACTGTTTTTTACTTTTATTACATGAATGTTCACTTATTATATACTATTCATTGTCCTATATGACAATAATATAATAATGTCCTGTAATATTTGTTGCATTGATAAGGTCATGGCAGATCCCCGCTATGATAGGAACATTGAAATGCTATAACAATATTCTTAAAATAATGTTCTATGGTTGGATGACATACTATGATAGGACACATGGTATACAGAACGTCATGTGCGAGTACTCATAAGAATATGAGACTATCTCTCATGGAGTTCGCAGATGGTAATCTCCAAGATGGGAGATTATGAGAACAGACCTGCCAGTAGAAATTCCTCATGTCTTGGTGTCATCGGACATTGCTATCTACGAGCGTGTGTAATGATCCTTGGACTGGAATATTATCATTAACTCATGTCATGACTCGCGCACTTAGGATTACTGACAAAAACCGTCACGCATACAGTTGGCGGGAAGTAGGGTACGTTGGGTGCGTCATGAGTGACATGTTGGTAATGGATAAGTCGAAGAATGATTTGTCCCTTCCATTTATGGAAGTTGGTATCTCGGCCCTTTGATTGAAATAGAACACTCGAATTAAATTCCATGGCAATCATGTGAATGACGAGTTTATTTCAGGTAGTAAAAGAACGACAGATCATGAATATAGGTTTATGACACTTCCATGAATCCTGCTTGATGAGATATCGAGAAAAAGGGATTAAATTTCAAATGAATCATTCGTATGAGGTGATACATCAATAATACGTCAACTTCTTTCTATTGGGTGCCTTGACACATTGCTAGATAGTAATCTTGGACTTTAGGCAAGCCCGTCTAATGCCAATGAGAAAGAGGCCTAGAGAGTCACACACTAAGTGTATCCAAGTATCTCAAGTTGAGTAAAGATTATTCCCATACGTGGTTTAATAATTATTGAAGGAAGCATAAGTTGTTTTAAATGATAGAGGATGAATAAAATAAAACTAGTACATTCCATGTATCAATAATTACACGTCGTGTAGTTTTATTTTGAAAATAAAAGTACACGCCGTGTTTTATTAAATGTACACGCCATGTAGTCTTCATTTTGGAAAGGAAATGAATAAATGAAAACAATATATACACGTCGTGTACATTTAATGTACATGCCATGTTGTTTTCAATGAAAAAAAGTACACGTCGTGTATTTATTAATACACGCCCTATAGTTTTTCTAGTCGGGATTTTGAGGATATAATATTGTTTTAAATGATATTTATTATAATCAGCATGGGAACATGTCAAGGAATTAATTATTCAACATGGGGTTTTAAATAAGAGTCAATGAAATAAATAAAATGAGTAACACATTTATTTATTGTCATAACGTTATAACCCCACACACCCGATTATAAATATACTCACAACCCCAACTCATTTTTGACACACAACGTCTCTGGAGAATTCTTTCAAGGATGAAAGAACCTCTTCCTCCAAGAACGCTCCCATGAATGAGAGTGATCCTCTTCCATCGGATCAAGATGATCTAAGGCAAACAACGCAAGCAAAGACTTCTCCACACTAGTACCCGGAGAATCCTTTCACGACGTCCAACGATACGAGGCACACGTGTGGATCATCGCTAGAGGGAGTCTACACTTGGCTTCTGCGATGCAACGACGGGTCACATCAACAACGTGATCAAGAACATCAACAAATAAAGAACACCCAAAATGTATTTCTTTATAATTAATTAAATTAATTATAATCAACCTATAACGATCCTTGTTTGTGGTTCCAGGACAATCATTCTTCTTTGTCTTTTTCTGTGATTCGATCCGTGGATACTGGCATTTATTGTCATATTGATCCTGGATTGATCATTGCTAATGACCAAAATCCAAGTGGGCACATCCACTCATGCGCTTCCGTTGCGCCCAGAACCTTCAATGATGTTTATGAATCCCATTTTTATTACATGGGTTTTGCTTTGATGTATGATTTATGATCTTGGGGAACACATAAGAATGGAATCATTATGAGATGGGGGGACCTATATCTCCCTCTAATTCATTGGGTAAAGATTTATATCTCATTATATTAACATTGCTGGAACGGTAGGTTAATCTGGTTCAGTGATACAGGACTGAAATGAGGAGTGAAATCAGTTCGAAAATGGAATTTTTCTTTTAGGATAGTCTTGGCAATGAGTCTTAATACTAAGAAATGATTCTCTATGATTATGTGTGTATTCCAAAAACATTGATGTTATGATTATTGGGATTACATTTCAATACTATGATTTATCCCATGTTATGAAATTATGATCTTTTTTGAAGGTTATGATTTCCAAAATGATATGCTCTTATGAATATGACGTGATTGATATTTGGTTTTTTACCCATACTGAGAATTTGAGCTCATCCTTTTGTATGTTTTCTTTTTCCCAGGTCAGGAAGAAGGGTATTATATAAGATATTCCAAAAGGGACTCTAGAAATGATGAAATAAAAGGGATACATTGTAGCTGATTTATGAACCAGGTGTTTATGTTTCCCAGTTTCTAAAGACACTATACCTATGCGGTCCTTTTATGGTTTTGTTATATGTTGTAATAAGTGTGCTTCAATTCTGATGTAATAACAATGTATGTAAAGTATGGGTCGTTACAGTTGGTATCAAAGGATGGGTATAGACATCCTGTGGAAACTAGGATGTGAAAGCCTTAGTAAGAACTCTAAGGATATATCTAAGCATAGAATACAATCAAAGTGTTTTAGAAATGTACATGAAAAACCTATGATAAGACCTTATGTGTGTAATTTTAGTATTTATTTTGTTTTGTTTTCTATTATAATTAGTGTTTGTCACACTATTCTTCTTAGTTTTAGTCAATGGATGGAACCCGAAGGAACCGTGTTAATGTAGAATGGGATGAGCAATGCAATGACTGTCCCCCGGAGCAAGAAAACGTTATAGGAGCTGGAATAAAAAATATTTGTAGCCATGATCACACAAATTTCTCAAGATATGAATCATGAAGGACTTCCAAATGAGCCAAAGAAGGAGAAAAATTCTATTTAATCCTTCATGAGGGCGTGTCCACCTTCATTCAGTGGGTCTACTGATCCATTAGTGTCTTAACAATGGATCAGTACCACTGAAAAGATATTTTCAGTTCTTCAATGTTCTGAACATGATTAAGTCATCTTAGTAGTATATCATTTGGATGGTGAAGCATATCAATGGTGGAATCATACCAAGAATATGAGGAAAAGGGATGAAATTGAATCCATGGAATTGGACGAGTTCAAGAACTTATTTTTCAACAGGTACTTTCCTCGTATTCTTCGAAAAAAGATGGAGAACGAGTTTCTTGAACTGGAGCAAAAGGATGATGAATATGTTGGTACCTACGAAGCAAATTTTACAAGACTTGCAAGGTACGCTTTTGGTATTATTATCCAACCAGAGAGTAAGATCGATCAATTATTTAGTGGCTTAAAATAAAGTCTCCAAGGGGCATTATCCCTAAGGGACATCAATAGCTACGAGAAAATTGTTCGATGTGCCGTCAAGGTTGAGATGGATATTGGAGTAACCCATTGGTCATATGGGTTTGATAAGAAGAGGAAAATGGAATTCAAATTGATATCTAAAGGGCACACTGAAAAGATGATGAGTTTTCCCTTTTTCTAAAAGTGTGGAAAGAAACATGGAGGGAGTTGTCTTAAAGGGACATGTAAATGTTTCAAATGTGGAAAAGAATGTCATCGGGAATTTGAATGCCGCAATGATGAGAAGAATATGTCTAGTGATACGAAAAAATATAAGACTACACAAAGTGGACCTCCTACGCATCAATGTTACAAGTGCAAGTAAATGGGGAATTATGCTAATCAATTCCCTAATCCAATGGTTGTTGATGATGATCGAGGTCAGCAATCTCTTAAGGTTAATGAAAATGGGATATCACATGAAATTTCTATCAGGAATTTGGAGTACGATAAAGATGTAGTAAAAGGTACACTTACCATCCACTCTAAAGTAGAATATGTTTTATTTGAATTTGGATACACCGACTCTTTTATTTCTGATGAATTTTCTATGGTTATTGCCATATTACCACAACAATTAGATATTGATATTGTTGTGATAACCCCTAATGGCACAACAGTTGCATCAAAAGTTTACAATTCCTCTCTGGTTGAAGGTTGTGGGAATGTGATTCCTGCAAATCATGTGATCCTTACAATAGTGGAATATGATGTGATTCTTGGCATGGATTGGATTTCATTATATGGAGCTCATATCAATTTCCTAATAATGGATGTCACATTTCATATTCCAGATCCATCTATGATCATCTATCGATGCGAGGATGAACATAACCTTCCTGTGTAAATTTCAACCATCCTATGGGTATTGATTCCACTAAATGAAGGTTATTTATCTCTAATGGTTGGAGAGAAACATACAATTAAGAATATTCCCATTTTATTGGAGTTTGATTATGTCTTTTCAGAGGAATTTTCATGTCTTCCACAAAATCATGAAGTTGACTTATTTGACCAACTACGTGGAGCTCAATACTTTTCCAAGATTGATCTTTGTTCAGGGTATCCGTAATTAAGTTTCAAAAGGGAGGATATACCAAAGATGACTTTCCGTACAATGTATGGACACTATGAATTTTTAGTGATGCAATTTGGTCTTACTAATTCCCCTGATATCTTCATGGATCTAATTAATAGAGTTTTTAGAGACTATCTTGATTAGTTTTGGTAGTCTTTATAGACAATATTATTGTATATTAAAAGTGCAAGGAAGAACAAGAAGATCACTTGAGAATTGTATTGAAAACACTGAGGATAAAGAATCTTTATTCCAAATTTACCAAGTGTGAATTTTGGCTTCAAAAAGTTGAATTTTTGGGTCACATAATCTCTAATGAGGGGATATCTATGGACCCAGCAAAAACAGAGGTTATTGAAAGATGGTCGAGACCAACAACAGTAACTAAGATCTGATGTTTTCTTTATTTGGATGAATATTATCGATGTTTTGTGAAATATTTTTCACGATTATCTAATCCACTCACCAGGTTGACTCGAAAAGGAGTTAAGTTCGTTTGGACCGAGGAGTGTGAAGAAAATTTCAAGGTGTTAAAAAGAAGGTTATCCAATGCACCTATGCTCACTATCCCTTTTAGTGGAGAAAGGTTTTTGATTTACAGTGATGCATCCAAGAAGGGACCAGGGGGTGTTCTCATGAAAAATGATATGGTGATAGCTTTTTCCTAATGATAGTTGAAAATCCATGACCAAAATTACCCAACTCATGACTTGGAGTTAGCTGTGGTAATCTTTACATTATAGATTTGGAGGCATTATTTTTATGGAGAAAAGTGTGATATTTATAATGATCATATAAGTTTAAATTATATTTTCACACAAATGGAGATGAATATGTTCCAATGTAGATTTTTGGAGATTATTAAGGATTATGACTGCTCAATTCATTATCACCCTGGGAAAGCAAACAACGTGGCAAATGCATGAAGTCGACAAGACCATGCTAGCTTATCCATGATGAGGATCACAAAAGATCCAATATTTATGTATTTACAAAGGATGGATCTTTAAATTATAATGGTAGGGGAAAATATTATCTTTCTCAAATGAATTTTTAACCATATATACCTGTGAAAATTACAAAGACACAGAAAGAAGTTATAGAGTTACAAAAGATGGTGAGAAACGTTCCTGAATACAACCTTGATTGTGATGGGATAATAAGTTTCAGGAATCAGGTTTGTGTTCTCCCATATCAAAATTATAGAAGGATCTACTAGATGAGGATCATATTTATTCATTCTTTATTCATCATGGAAGCACGAAGATGTATAGGGGATGGAAATAGTACTTCTTGTGGGATGTCATGAAAAGAGATGTTGTTGAATATGTCTCTCGATGCTTAATTTTTCAGCGTGTTAAAGATGAGGGACAGAAGTCTAAGGGGATGTTACAACCATTACCCATACCCGAATGAAAATAGGAAAACATCACAATGGACTTTGTCACCGGACATCCTAAAACATCCAAATGGAATAATGCTATCTAGGACAGATTTGATCGTCTTACAATGTCAGCACAACTCATTGCTATTAGAGAGGATTTCTATCCCTATCAGCTTGCCAAGATATATGTAAAGAAAGTGGTATGATTTCATGGAGTACCACTTTCCATTATATTTGATCGGGATCTGAGGTTTACCTCAATGTTTTAGTGAAGTCTTTAGCATACTCTGGACACAGAGTTGAGTTTCAGCACTGCTTATCATCCTAAGAAAGACGATCATTCTAAGAGAAAAATTCATACTCTAGAAGATATGTCAAGAGCTTGCTCTATGGATTTTAAAGGTGTTTGGGATCAACACCTACCTTTGGTGGAATTTTATTATAATAATAGCTTTCACTCCAATATTCAGATGGCTCCCTATGATTTTCCCTATGGAAAGAAATGACGAACTCCTACACGTTGGGATGATGTTGGAGAAAGAAAGCTATTAGGACCTGATCTTGTTGATGAGATGACAGAAATGGTCCGATCTATTAAACAACACATTAGAGCATCTCAGAGTAGACAAAAAAGTAATGCCGACAACCGAAGAAAAGACATAGAGTTAGAAGTGGGTAATAAAGTGTTCTTATGAATATCTCCTTCGAAGAGAGTAATGATATTTGGAAAGAAGGTAAAGCTGAGCCCTATGTATATCGGTCCTTTCGAAATATTAGATCGTGTTGGGAAGGTAGATTACCGATTGGCACTTCCACCATATCTCTCAAAAGTTCAGGATGTGTTCCTTGTATCTCTCCTGAGAATGTATATACCTGATCCTTCACATGTACTCATCTAAGAAGTTTTACCACTAGAGAAAGTTCTTTCTTATGAAGAGCAGCCGATAGAGTTTCTGGATCATAGGAAAAAAGTTCAACCTAACAAGACCAATCGCTTGGTGAATGTTTTTTGGAGGAACCACTAATTAGAAGAAGCTAATGGGAGCTTGAGGGTATGATGAGGGAGAGGTATCCTCATCTGTTTGTTACAAAGTGACGAATTTCGAGGGAGAAATTCAATTTAAGGGGGGTCGAATGTAACACCCAAGATTTTTTTTATGAGAAATATTTTGTTTTTATGTTATATACATCATCAAAGGAATCTTTCACTACACACAACACTAGCTTGGCTTTCTTTTCGTGCAATCATGACCTTCCTCGATAGCTTGCTTTCTATGCAATACCGAGTTTCACTAAACAACGATATGATATTAAAATATTATTAAAACTAGCTGTTATGAATATTAATACCAACATTTTTAAATTTTATAAATTTTATCTATCAAAATGGACTTTATTTTTTGGATTTGGAATATCAAAATTAGCCGTGTGTCCTCAACTTCGGTTGCAGCTGAGAGGATCACTTACCTTTGGTGGAGTTTGCATACAATAACAACTATTATTACACTATAGGGATGACAAATTTTGAGACGTTATACGGATGACCTTGCAGGTAAAATTTGTATTGGACTAACCCTGGGGATTCAGCACTAGTGGGACCATAGAAGGTACGAAATACCATGAAGAAGGTGCAGATCATCCAAGAGTGGATAAAAACATGACAAAGCAGATAGAATTCATATGCTGATAACAGAAAGAGACCTCTGGAATTCAAGGATGGAAACCACGCCTTTCTATGGGTCCCACCATAACGAGGACTACAGAGATTTGGCCAAGGTGGCAAGTTAGCTTTGAGATTCATCGGGACTTTTTATGTCCTCAGTAGAGTTGCTGAGGTGTCATACCACTTAGATCTTCCACCTCAGTCACACCAGGTGCACAACGTCTTCGACGTATCTTAGCTGAGGAAATATGTGCACGACCCTTCTCACATCATCGACCATGGATAGATGGACGTCATCTATGGGGCGACTTTAATAGAGGTTCCAAGTGGGATTGGGGATTGACAGGAGCGGGTCCTACATGGACAGTCGATACCTCTGGTGCGCGTTCGCTGGCAGCACGAGAACATACAGGAGAGCACATGGGAGCAGGAGGCTCAGATGTGTTCCTAGTACCTCCACTTGTTCCCTTAGTTTTAGTTGTAGTTTGTAGTGATGTAAACCCCTATGGTTGGGAGAATGTGAAGACCTAATTTTTTTTTGGAATTTTCTTTGAATACATGGGAATTTTACGAGTCCGTGAAAATTTACGACACTTGATTCTGAGGCCCGGAGTGCCCGGAATCAATTTCTAACGTTTTTTTCAGTATATTCAGAAAATGTACAAATGGGTTTTTATTAATTTTTATCCGGTGCTTGGAATTGAAATCCGAGGACACCGTTGAACTGGCAACGCAATTATTCTTTCAAAGAGAGTATCACTTCCACCATAGTGTGCCGAGAATAAAAGATAATTTTTTATATTTTTTGTAAAATAATAAAATAAATTGAACTTCACATTATATTTATTTGATCTTCCATGTGTGTCTAGAGTTGGGTCCCACTGGACCTATATCCTTTTTTTGGATGTTGGAAGTGGGGACTGCCAGGCCATAACTTCTAATGAGTGGTTATGGTGGTGGGGACCACCACACCTCATCCTCCCATGTGGGGTTAATGTGGTGGGGACTACCTGAGACCAAATATCAACCTAATTTGAAAAATAGGGGTGGGGAACACCCGACCCCTATTAATGGGAGGATAAAAAATCAATCAACTTCCCTTATTAATGAGGGGGAGCCCCTTGACCTCCTCTACCATTTATGGTGCCACCACATCCCCTTTATTTATTCGAGCTAACACATATTTTATTATGCCCAATACTTCACATTAATTAGGTGGAGCTAATTAAGTTAATTCATATAATTTGAATATTGTGCCAACAAATTAATAAGATATCATAATCTATTATTATTTTGTTCAGAATTGCTTTTTGGTGGAAGTTGGGAGAAGGGAGAAAATATCCCAATGATGAATGAAGAATGAATAACCATAAACGCAGATGAGGAGCGACTTCGACTACCTCCTTCATATCCTATTGACGTGGAGTTTCTTCCACAACTGAAGTGTGAGATAAGGATTAGAAGTGTGTTGTAGACATGTTGAAAGGAGAAGACACTGTCTTCTTCCCTGCAACTATGTTGATGAATGAAAAACAAAGGTAGGGGGAATTATTTGAGTTTGTTTTATTTTTGGGATAATGTGGGGTGATTTGTTTGATCTTTCTACCCTTTTCTATTATTGAGTAATTAAATGAAAACGCCAGAAATTTTGAACAACTTGCTACCACACTAAACGCGGAGGTTGTGGGCCATACCAACAAGGCTCGACACCTCCAACGTTATTATTTTGTGTTGATCTTCAGCATGGAGATGATGCAAAGAGGCGACGAAGGAGGAAAAGGAAAATGTCGCGCTTCCAGCTGCCCCCGTGATCTGTGCTTCTCTCGTGGCACTATGCAGCACCACTGGCCGAACTAGCCCGTGATGAGCCCCATGATGGCACACACCCCTCCGGCCACCTGCTGGCCCACTAGGCGCCCGGCCTGGCTGCCTGCCGTCTTGCCTGGTAGCCTCCCGGCATGCCTGGCTGCCCGTCGTCCCACCTCGGACCCTAAAACACCTCCTGCTGGCCTGACCATGCCTTGCCTAGCTACCCTTCTGCCCACCTGCCAGTCTTCCTGGCCGCCATCTTACTTTGCAGCGCCCCGCTGTCCTGCCCAACGGCCCTCCCAGATGCCTCCTATGTGCCACGCCGAAACTCGCTGGCCCATGCACCTCGCGAACCCCAGGTCGCTCTCACCATGACCCTCGCACCACAGGTCGAACCGTTCTCGTCTATTACGGATGAGACGCCGAGCTGCACCTTCATGGCGCTCCGGGACGAATCAACCCCGAGCTCGGGCCGAACCGCCCACGGGGCCCGCTGGGCGGGGCCGAGGGGGCCTAGTCAAACCTAAGAGAATGACCCACCCAATGGGCCATTCCAGACATAGCAGGTCTGATTGGGTCGATCCAGAATAGGTCAACCAAGATGGGGTCGGACGAAGTCAGACCAGACCTGGTCCCACTACTGACCCTTGACATTCTTTGGCCATATCTTTTGCACCAGATGACCGTTTGTAGAACCGTTAGCGGAACTGGTACTTTTCGAATGTGAAAGACCATTTGAGTATACCCTACTAATGTTCGGGGTTATGTGGAGATACAGTTAGGTTGTATCATGCACGAATCCTACCTAGCCCCCTGTACTAAAAGGCTTATAACTCACAGACTGGGCTTCTGATTGACACACCGTTTGTTGCATTGAGACCACTATGACATGGCGAATCTACGAGCAAGAATAGTATGGACACCTAGTTTCTAACTAAGACCTAACAAATGATGACCATTTCGACTCATCTAGACCGGTGGGAAGCACCTTTGTGTCGCAGAAGTCCCACGATATTCGAAAGGAGGAGTACCCCAGCTGGTTTCAAGGGGGAGCGCATTGGTGACATGAAAGTCCCACGGTGTGGAGTGACTTGGTGTCGTAGTAGACTCACAATAGATGATATGAGGAGTATATCAGCAGTACAAGGTTTGTGGGAAGTGCCTTGGTGCCATGGAATGCCCATTGTACTCGACAGAGGATGAGTTCTTCAACAGTTGTGGTTTTGATAATGTGAACAAAAATCCTGGTTGAGCTGAGTTAGTAAATTTTGAATTTATCTCATTATTGAGATGGATTAATAGATAACTTAGGTATATGTATGGGAATATACCAAAGTAGGGTAATCTGTTGTTTTTCATACTTTGTGGTTTATCCTTGTTGGATTTTTTGTGACCTTAAGTGTCTCGGGGTCCCTACTGTGTTTCGTTATACTCACCCCTGCATGGGCAATGACCGCACCTCATTGTGTTGGTTTCAGATGACAGACAACAGTGATTGAGGCGGAGCGAACCAGGCTGGATGGTAACCAGAGGTGGAAAACATAGTGTGATGATACACTGAGGAGAAAGATGGACGTGGAGTGCTATTGAGGCTATCTGTACCTACCCTTCAGGTAGAATCCGTGGTGGATGATTCAATAGAAGCTTTTCACCTTTCAGCTATTTTTTCCTTTTCAGTTGTACTCGTACTTTATAGTTGGGAATGTTTTTCCAACCCATTTACATTTCAGCACTCTCTGGCAATACTGTTTTACATACTGTTTTTTATCCATCTATGTTCTCTGTTGTGTGAGTTTAAAATTATAAAGGCAATGCCTTCCCAGATTTAGGAAATTACACCTTTGGAGCTAGCCGAAAGCCCCTGGTCTATGGAATGGAGGCTTGGGGTAGTCATGGCATGGGCCCCGAGGGACGGTTCATGACAATATATTTATGAACTATTGATATATATCCTAAATTTGCTTACTTCAATGATCTATCATCAAAATAGTTAATTTTTGTGGGTAAAAACCTAGATTATTATGAAAATTGATTCATATCAAGGGACTTTCGATGCATCTAGGTGATTAAATTAACATGTTATGAACCGCTGTAAATAATTTCCATTGAATAAATAATATATTAAAAAATTCAATTAATTCATAATAATTATTCCTAGTCAAATATCTATCATGAGTAAATGATAATGATTTATCAATATTAACCTTTTTAACTATGTCATAAAAAAATTAATCATCATATTTAATAATAGCACATGTTTTTGGAAGTAATCATATATATAATAAAGAAATATATATATTTTTTTAAAAAAAATTATTTCATTGAAAATTTATTACTTCAAATTAATTGTTTCAATATGAAGTTAAAAATCTCAAAAGGAATATAGATTTTATGATAACTTTTTACACATTGAAATTTTCAATTCAAATCCAATTTGATGATATAATTAAAAAACATAAAATATCCTTATTTATGAATGAATTGTGATTTTAAATGTCAATGTATAATTATATACCCCATTTAAAAGTAAATATGTGCCTATGAATAAATATATATCACTATAATGTTAACTAAGATGAAATAACATACCTTAAACATATTTTTTTTTGAAAAAAGCTTAACCACCATTATAATTCTTTAAATTATGTTATTAAATTATAACAAAACCCTATTAATGATAATAATATCATATATTGACCTTTTATAACATCCTATCACATTTATGTAAATAATATTAAAGTGTTCTCATTATTTTTGGATGTTAAATTCCTTGTTTTTGGATACATTTTTACATGATATTTAATGAAACAAGAAATTAGATAGTGATTTCATAATCTAAAAATGTAAAAAATGGTGTAAATATCCTATATAATTTGTATATATTTATTTCGAGTAATACAGAATATTTTTTTTTGGAAATCAAATGAAATGTTAATGGAGATGGTAGGTCTTACTTACAGTTGAACGATGTTTACATTTTCATTAATATTGAACGAAATAATATTCAATAATAAAATTTTATATTATTCTTTTATTATCATTTTTATTTCATATATGTAGCATATATTTATTAAACCACTCATTAATACATTTCATTTACAATGTGAACTAGTTGAATCAGACCTCGAGGCAGTACTCCACCATACAAATGAACGATGCTTTCATATTACGACCAAATATAAATCTTAAAGGGATATATTATATAATAAATAAAGAATATTAAAAAAATAATAGAATTCATATATATTAAATTTAACAGTTATCTGCATCATTATTCGATACAATGAATAGTGATTATGGAAAAATGAACGACGCCATTTTCAAAGGAAGAAATTCACCATACACATGAATTATGCTTTCACAAACCATTTTATAGATGTGTTTGTGGGTTTTAAACATAAATAATTCAATAAAATCAATATTTTTCATACTGAGGTTATTATATAATCATGTAATAATAATAATGGTGGAGGCGGAGATGGAAATATATATCAACACATTCAGATGAACATTACTTCTTCTTACAGAATCCTTTATAGGTTTTAACTAATTCCCTAAAAAATTTATTTATCCTTCTGTGAGGATACTAGATTGAAATTAGGTTTGTTTTAATGTGATTTGGGTAAGTCTAGGTTTATCCAAATATCATAATAAGTTAGAATAGCGGGGAGAGAGACCAACATTTTAAAGATGAGGAAGTGTGGCATTTTTGTAAATACTCACTAGTATTCACAATTGGGATGTCTCCCATACCCCATGTGTCGCCAAAATTTACCAATAAAGGAATTTATGGGAACACGTTTTGATAAATACCTCCAACATAAATTATAACATATTATTATCATTTATTTACTATAACATCTTTATTTTCCAACTATTAACATTTTGGTTATTATTATGTTTAGAAGGTTTCAAACCTAGTTTACAAATTAATTATGGCTCATATAAATTTATCAATTTTATAAAATTTATACCCACATATATTAAATATAATTTTTAATTTTTATATTAATAAACTCATGAATTTTGAAAATTAATTTTCTCATAATTGGATATAACGCACAAAAGATATCCTTTAACCACAATCCTTCTAATAATGTTTTTAGAATTTATGTATCGATATGATAATTTTAAAATATAAATCATCTAGTTAATTCGTAACATTCAATATTTATTAAAATATAAAATAAATTGGAGAATTTAATATATTTATTAATTTTATATCACTTTGGAAAATGTCAATTATATTAAAGGAATACTAATGTCATTTTTCACATTATTTATTTTACTTGAATTTATAAAACTAAATAAAATCATGGAATTATGTTATATTATAGAATCACCATACGAAAATTATTTAATCATCTATAAAATTAATGTATGGTTATTATTTAGTCAATTTACTTCACCTTTCTTAATTTTGGTATTAATTACTTGTGTTAATCACTATATAAAAACTTATTGTGTTAGTTTTTCATAAGAAATTAATGTGATTAATTAAATAAAATATAATGTAGATAATAATAACATAAATAAAAAATTTTCCTTTTAAAATAATATATATAACAAATCATATGTTATAATCGAATAAATTTGAAATGGTTTCTGAAATTAAAAGGTAAAAAGAATATATTTTGTCTTTTTTTAATATAATTACATTATGAGTCAAATAAATTCATTAGTCTCCCAATAACTTTAAAAATAATTAATGAAGTGGTATGTGTCGAAATATTTCCATCTAATGGGTGTTGGAGAATTTTTTAGGACTTTTTCTATAGAAGCTTATTTTATAGTGCATTGGTAAACTTATTTTTCTCTTAATCATCGTAATTAATTTGAAATGCGTTCTCTAATAAATTTGGTCAATAACTATTTATCATAATTATAAATTGTTAATTTTATTGTATTATAAGTATTTAATACATTGTGATACATTCCTTCAAAATGTGTGGTGTAAATTATTATAAATTTAATCCCCCATATAGAACAATAAAGTATGATTTTTAATTGAAAATATTCAAAAGTTTTCTGTGTTTATTTATATATATATATTAAAAAATTATTCCATGGAATTAAATTTTATTAATATATCATTAATATATATATTTTATATTTGAAATAAAATATTAATATAATTTAACATATACATTGTTTTCGATGAAAGTTAGATTTCAAATAAAATTCCAAAAATTTTCATTATTCATTAAAATTGAAACATCTCATAAAAATTGAAAAAAAACCTCCCTGAGATAATTTTCACATTAAATGTTCTAAATAATGTTTAATTATTAAAAAAATATAAATGTGTCAAAATATAGATTTAAAATTTTTTTTCCATTAAAAGAAGGTAAAAATACCATTACTAAAATACATATTTTTTGTATAATAATTTATTTCATCTTATCTAATTCCAATAAAATATTTTGTTTAAATTTTAAAAAATATATATAGTCTATAAATTTTATCAATATCATTAAATAATATTAATTAACTTAATTTATTAAAGAAAATATCTATTAGAGAAGAAAATATATAACATTTTATTTATATTCAATTGCGTTTAGTTTTCAATTTTATTAACTATTAAAAAATTAATTAATTTTACTTTTTTATTAAACCATATATATTCATAAGTTTTTTAAATCTTATACATGATCTCTATTTAAATATCATGTATATAATTTTCATTATAAATAATAATATTAATAGTATTCTGTAATACTTGACCTTACCTGTGATATTGCTATCGAAGAAAGACGATGTTGCATTTAAAAAAATATAACACAATGTTTCATAAATTAATAAATATCACACTGATTAAATTTATTTAATATTTTATACATATTTTACTATCATAGAAAGTATCATTCCATTCTAAATTTTGTGTTCTATTCCATACCCAATATCAAATACACTACCTATATTTTATAATTTCGACGTGATACATATTTCATGTCTATATCACGTAGATGATATTTTCATAAATAATTATAAAACATATATAAAGGGATACAAATAACCCTTAATGATGGATTGATAACAATTTTCTAACAAATGGGTGCAACATCAGTTATTCAATCGTTGATGAATAAAGATTGATTAGAAAATATTTTGGTGATATATCATCCATAATAGAGTTACCAGATCATGCCATTGATGATAATGTGAAATAGTTATTCACTAGTGACCAAACAATTATCCATGAAGGGGTATGTTAGTTATGGATTTCAACAATTATTTATTGATTTTATATAGGAATTAGTTTACCTATTAGGGATCCTAATATATCTCTATTTCATCATGGACTTGTTAATTTAAAATTATGATTTTTTTAAATTAATTTATTATGTATTCTTTGTTTTTGGATATTAATATGATTAGAAATATCAATATCATTGAATTTTTTTTTCATTTTTCATCTATATTTTATTATCTCAAACTATTTTTATAATTCTATGTCGCCAACAATATACTGAGTGGAAATTTGAGTATCTTTAGTATTTTTTGAATAATTATTAAACTCATAGATTTTTATTATTTTAATATGTCGATGATTTTATGATGATTTTGGAGTCAATATATTCTTAAAATATTATAGGATGTGAGATACTTATATTGATCAGTTTTTCTTCCTTCAATATTATATTCATGGAAATAATTTTATTCGATGGTGGATTCAATTTCGACAAAACAAAGTGTCGAAACGTATTTCTAATGATGGTAGAATTGTAAATAAAAAATCTAGAGAAAGGATGAGTAATTTTATTGATGATAAGGTCGAATATAATAATAATCTTGGTTGAAGAAGAACCTGTATTCAATTATTGAAATGCATTCCATGTTTTTATTAGATGACACAATTTTTAATTCTTTTCTCATGGTATAATTCAAAATTTTTTATAATTTGTAGGATAAATACATATATGCATTATCAACAAAAATATTTTCTTCCATATATCCTGGTCTATATGTTTTGAAATTATATTCTTAACACATGTTGATACATGATATTACGGGTTAGAAAACCACATATAAGGTGTCACACATCCTAACAATACAACGTGTATAGTGAGTTCAAACCCTTCGACCTTAGTTAGTGATACATTTTGTGTTCCATGATTTCACCTTTTGTTTATTATTGAATAAAATTGATAGAGTATTATGGTTCATGAAGAGTACCATGGTTGAACATACATGTAATATTTATCCAATGTACAATGTTAGATCTTTCATATTACATTTCTCCTTATGTATCTCCATGATTATGTCACATACCTGACCAATGATTATGACATTAAATGAAGTATTCGATGTCTGAAGTGATTGTATCATTTATTCTATTATATGATATATGAAACACGGTGATGTGAAAAGGAAACATCTCCATCAATTAATTAATGCTGGTTGGTGATCATCAGAGGGATAATGGGGATGATACTAACTAGTTGGATGGGTACCCTAGGGAAAATATCCCCAATATATTATAATCTAGTATATTATGTACTCCCTCCCATTATAGAGGAATGTATTTTATTTTTATAGTTATTAAACACAAATCATCATACTTCGATGAGGAGAGGGTCCTTCACTACAATCGGTTCACCCTCGAATTTGGTAATCATCGGCCATGTGTGGGTCCACCATTTTGATTCTTCTATATTTATGGATGAATCATGGCATTATATTTATAACCAAGGTAGATATATACAAAATATTTATTCATTTATTTATATAACTAGTTTTTTAGTAATCAAATAGTTTTTATGTATATATTTCTACAAAAACAAATTTAATATTGATAAGAATGTTTTTGAAAAATCCTAATAGAATAAAAATTATTTCTGAAACCATAAAAGGAAAATAACAAATTTGAGTGAGAAAATAAACTGTAAACAATAAGGAAAAGAACATTGATTGATTGTATAAATGAATTTTTTTTGATAAACTAGAAACAAAGATGTAATGATGATAATAAAAAACAAAATATAGGGAAAAAATTAATTGTCTTGTTAAAGGATACACCCAATTCATTTGTAATGAATATTTTTTGGAAATCATTCCATTAATTTTTTTATATTTCCTCTATCAGGAATTGTAAAATATGATTCTAGTAAATATATAATTTAAATTTACCTAATGGAATTATATGATATATGATCTATAATTTATTTTTAAAGTGTCTTAATATATTTTTTTAGAATTCATTTCAAGATCCATTCCAACCTAGTGATTTCTATTATACATAATTGAAAAGAGCTATCAAATCTTAAAATAATTTTTTATTATTACTATGAATAATGAAATTAATAGAAATTTTGATAACCCTAGTCATTAATATTTTACAATAATCATGTTATTAAAAATAATAATTACATGAAAGTTAATTTTAATTTTTAGATCACAAATAAAATTGAAAAGGGGATGAATAAAAATCCCCTTTAATATGGATAATTAGTTCTTCCTTACACAATTTCTTAGTCTCTTACATAAAATCATTTCTATGATATTCTACAATATTCTAAAAGAAATTTAATTTATAAGTATCATAATTTTTTATCTCATTGGACATATTTTCAAAATATATTATGCACTGATTTAGGTTCTATACGTTAGTGACATTCCAATTGAGATTGAATACACTATTCCAATGTATGTGGGTCACACATCACTAACTTCAACAATTATATTAACAAGTAAATAATTTCTAAAAGATTTCGACCCTCCCATGTGAAAATTTTGATTCTGGATGATTTGTGGAGAATATATAATGTTTGCATCCTTTACCACATAACATTTCATAATGAATTCACATTTTAATTACAGTTTAAAATTTCATGTTATCATTAGATCTAAATTCAATTCGAAATAGAATCAGCCTTCCACAACATGAATTTAACTTCATTATATTCAAAATATGAATCCATATTTAGTAACATATTCAATAATTTTAACAAAAACAAAGACCCTAAAAATTTTCTTTCCTAGTTTTCTGGTCATATGATATTTAAAGTATCATTCCACTTAGAGAATTGGATGCAGTCAACATCATATCTAGAAATAAAATTAAAATATAAATAAGAAATATAAATCATAAAACATAAATAAAAATAAAACAAACTTAAATTATAATTTTATTCTATATAAGATAATCATCTGTTAGTATTCGTTACTTTAATATATCAAAAATCATTTGATCTTCCCACAAGAATAAACATGTTTGTTCTTGGTGTCGCAAACATCAATACATTTATGAAAACATTTCATTTTAACATTACATTTGAGATACATACTAATAATATTCATAATAATAATCATGAACATCATTGGTGAATAAATTAAAATTCATGAAATGTGACCATTATTGTCGATTAATATCCTAACATCATCATCTTCAACATTCACCTGTGAATATCATATCCCATGAACAAAAAACATAAGCATATGATCATGTATGATACATAATTATCTTCTCCATAGAATAAAGTTTTGGCATTCCTTAGTGGATTCCATGAACCTCATGAATTCTCATTCATAGCACTATCTCGTTCAACATACAATTAGTAAGCATCCAATGATATTATCTAATATTATTGCATTTCATTGAAAAATTCAATAAAACATCCAACCATCACCTTTGGTGCTTCAATATCTCTCTACATTCTTCTTTGGTACCCATGTTCACAACATTTCAAATTACTTGTCTCATATTAAGTCTTTTATAGGCATGCCCTATCTAGTTTAGTTAGCTCAAACATTATGAGATCCAAATTCACATTCAATGTTACGGATTTCAATATACATCAATAGAGCCTACATTGATATATCATGATATTCATTCTCTAAATTACCATCATTCCAATTTTTATAGTCTTCGATTTCAACTCTCTATTTGATATAAAGGGAATTTGACTTTAAATGGAACATTCAAGAAATAAAATAATCATTATTATAAAAGTATGTTATGAAAGCGAAACGATGGGATGGCTGAATAAATTCACATGGACACAGATCAACCTTATGGTAAAATAGTGGTTCATTCATAGTAGAAAGGAAACATGATGGTATATAAAGTTCTAATTGTAGTTGGCTACATTATCATGGTTGCCTCTTGGTGGTAGGATCATGATGGTTTTAGGATATGAGGTAACATATTGATAGAATAAAACATAATTATAGTTGTACAATTTCTCATTGTAGAAGGCCCGTGTTATAATAAAAATGGATTCATGATATCAAGGAACCCCATGATATTAGAACACCTAAGAGAAGCAGTTTAGTCCTTATGGTGAAAACCTATTAAAAATATTATAGGGATAGAACCCCTTCCAAAAAAACTGATTATATTTTAATTTTTACACTTTAAACATAAAATAACGTTCCAAATATATCAATTCGAAAAATTTAGTGAAAATAATATATTTTAAATTAAAAATCATCAAATTTTACAATTTATAATCAATCCTCGATAATAAAAAATAAATTCCATGCATTTTATTTTAATAATATGAAATTAAATAAATAATAGAGGAGTTATGTTCCAACACTTGAAATTTGTATTTTCTAAATAATGTCCACAAATAAAATTATTTTCTATTTGAAAATAAATAAAAATTAAATAAAAAAATTAAAATAAAATTAAAAATTCATAACTTAATTCAAATATCTAATTAATAACAACATTAGATCAAAATAGACTATATTTCTCATATTAATAAATTATGAAAACATTTTTGTATAAAATCTAAATAAAATCATATTATTAATGTGGAAAAATTATACCAAAAAAATGGGAGATATCAAATTTTACCACACATAAAGTATTTACTACAATAATGAAATTAATTTTAATAAAATTTATTTTTTGAAAATATTTCTCATGGATGAATAGGTTTATTGACACAAAGAATTTGTTTTCTACAAAATATACTTCCCCATAGACGCTCTCATGTAGTAAAAGTGATTTATCGATTCAATGTGAGTGGCATGGAAAAGATTTATTTTTTATGGAAATGATTAATATTGATTATATTAAAATGGGCTCAATAAATGTAAATTTAAATTATAAAAAATCTTCCAAACATCAAATTTCATCTATTAGAACAGACACATATCTTTGGAACACCTAATAATTAGACACTATTTAAAAGAGTGAACATAAACATTTTAATTCATTGTTTATAACGCATCCAAAATAGTAATAAATTAAATAAATATTGAATTAAACAAATGTTGTTTATACTGGATTTGAATTTTCATTTCATATTTCAATAAAATGAAAATTATAAATGATAAAATCTTAGTAAATAGGATCTAAACCAATGATGATGATTTATAATAGAACCCAAATTTTAGGAAAATTTCTAAAAATTATATATAATAATAAATCAGTGAATTGAAATAAATGAAAAATAATATAGAATACGATAAGCTCATCAATGTGGAAATTATATTGGAAACAAAAATAAAATCACTTACAAAATAATAATTCTTATTCATTTTAAAAAATATAAAAAATAATGGGTGATTTTGATGTGTAATTAATTTAAGTGAAATTCAAAAAGAATAAATCATCTCCCCCAAAATTAAAATAACAAAATTTCCCTACATTATATAATGGAATTGCAATTAAAAAATAATTTTGTTAATATTCAAAAAATTTATATTGAGTATAATTCAAATCATGTTTACGGGTGAAATATATTTCAAACTATATATCATTCACAAATTGGTTAAAGAAGATAATTACATTATCTTTATATAATAAAATTATGAGATAAAAAAATCCTAGATAGTACACTACTAATAATTAGTGTGATACCCAAAGTCATATACCAGCAGTTTAAAATCCAACTTGTATATGAACCCTATAATAATGGTTTGGAAAAACCTATTCATAGATGTACAATAGATAAACCATATACAAATGGTTTTGAATAAACCAATGTTATATGTGTAATGAAGAGACTCTATATTGATATATTATGTCTAAAATCATCATTATAGGTCCCTTTTTGAAACATTATACCCCATATTCTTTCAATAGAGTATCTATACATTCTTTTAAGAGACTTACACCAAGTGGTTTGGCCAATAAAATTTGTATAAGTTTCATGTAGAGATGTAATATTTTTTTTGGAAATAATACTTTTATATGTCCACCATATACCCAATGTTTGGGAAAAAACTATTTGTATATACCTATAATAATAGTTTTCCATACCCTTCATATACATACCAATTTTTTATGGATTTATTTTTAAAATAAAATTTCATACATAATAAATTTAAAATAATTTAAAATATATATAAATATCTATGTGTGTGAAATTGTGTTCACAAAAGTCATATTATCTTAGTATTTGGGTCATTTCAATATATATGGGATATACCAAGATAAAAACCAAGTTGGAATTTATTTTTACATTACCCATACCAATGGTTTTCCAAATATGAATTTACATGATTTTCATATGACCAATAAATTTTTTTTATAAACCATTTCTATAGGTATATTCAAACACCAGATCAGAGAATGTCACTCCCACCAATTGGTATAGTCTATACATTTGGTTTGTATAATGAAAAAAAATTATTCCAACCTATTGGTATAATAATTTTTTCTAGTAGTTGTATCATTATAATCAATGTGTAAACAATAAAAAAACAAGAAACCAATTAATTTTTATAGGTATTGAAACATGGAATGTATCGTTTAATTATAATTTCGATAACCTAGAAAATACAATAGTAACCACAATAATATAGATTCACTTATATAAATAATCCATGGGGCATGATAAACACAAAAATATGTTCATTAAATGATTTTATGTAAAAATAAATAAATTCCTCTTCAATTAATTACTTAAGGTAAATTGTGAAGTATTATATCATTAAAAAATAGATAATAATAATCCCTTGAATTTTTAGATTATTTTTACATGAAATATAATACCAAAATTATCCCTTATTTTATTCCTATATAATGTTACAAATCGTTTTTTCCATATGATTTTTTCAAATATTTTTCGTTATATTTCTTAATCTATGCAATATATTAGAATAGGATTTTGAGACATGGGGATGCCTAGTGTGGGAATATTGAAAATATTAAGTAATAATATCTCCCATGAATGAATTTCTTCTAAAAATAATAGAATAAATCACAAATTTATTATTGGATCATAAATATAATACCTCTATTAAGTTCAAAATGTGGGTTTCAACCTAAGAGTTTATAAATATTTTCAGTGTTTCAGTTTCCTAGCATCATCATGGGAAGTATAATATTTAAAATAAATAAATTAAATTAGTTTAATATTATAATCATCGACTAATCCAAATCCACTCCAATATTATACTCATTTCAAAAATATCTTGACATATCCACATGAAAATATGGTATGAGAGAGAACTATTAGAGACGGATTATCAGATCCCAAAAAGGAGTTGTGGGGTGGAAATCATGGAGACGATAACTGATTTTGTAACTATCTAACAAAAATAATGTGAATCCATTCATCATTAGTGATCAATGCCGACACAAGTTAGTGATTTAATTTTTCGGTTGGATTATTACTCATTTGATTACCCAATGGAAAACATTAATCATCTCTATTAACATATTTATCGGTAGGTGGATAATATTTTCCAGTTATTAATTATCTACCAATGTTTAGGATTTGTATTATTTAAATTCCTATAGGATTATCATTAATTGTTCTCATGATATCTTATCATGTCCAACCACATGAATAATCATGGTTTGTTCCTCATGATGTTTTTATGAATTTGAAATATTTTTTATCATAAATTCATCTATAGTATTATGTTGAAATATTGGTTCGACTAATAACAATAGGTTGAAAATTTAGTAATCACTCTTTTACATTACAGATCATCACAACAAGATCAATTTCATAATCTTGTAGAAAATAATGATTAATTATGGGGGTGGGTTTTCAGAGATGGCTGATTTTTTATTGAGAGATCTTGGGTTCATGGGATTTGGAATTTAGATGACTAGGTGTGATAGAGGTTATTACTGAACATATTTGAATACCAGAAACTTGTAACTTGTGACACCAATAATTTTTTGATAAAATAAACATTATTATTGGTCGGTGATGTGTTTGAATCAATGACACCAAAGACATAAGAAAAAAATGTTGAAATGTATATAATTTTAGTTATAATTGAAAAAACAAATATTATACTCTATAAGAAATAAATCTTCTACCTTTCATCATATGGAACCACAGAATACATGTAGATGAAAAAATCACACACAATGTGTAACACTTCACATGTCATGTGGCCTATACATTGTCGAATCAATATATACAAAAGGATTGTACTCGAATATAAATAATCATTCCTAATGGACTGGGTAGAGTTTAAGGCCATGGTCATATACATGTATATGGAATGGTGCACAGAAATACCTATTATACACAATAATATCACAAAAAAAAGTGAATGATCTATAGTACATTAGACTAAACATACACGCACATCCAGATATTGAGTTAAACATGAATTTTTTTCAATTTCATCGCATGAATTACACTTAACAAACATAATTTTAAAATAATTTTAATTAGAAACTATATATGTATGAATAAATATATATTAAAATACACATATCTATGAAATGTATTCCCTACATACATTTCAATTTTATATGCATCGATTTCGTTGTAATTCCTGGGGAAATATAGAAACATATGAAAAAGAGGACTCATAAATCCCGGTAAGAGATAAAAAATGAAAATAGTTCAAGAATGAACATCATGGTTAATAAAAATGTAATTATATGTGATCAAGTACTATAATATATAAGGAATAATAGGATCATAAGAACATGAAGCATGAAATAATCATCAAAACATGATTCATTAGAGGATCATCCTTAAATGAGAAATAACATGGATATGTGGATGTAACATAATCAATATATCTTCGAAATAACATCACCATTTATCATCAGTAGGGTATCTTAATTCTTACTACAAAGGAATTCATATAAGATATAGTTTCCCAATGCACTATATTGTTATCAGAGTTCACCCTTCATATTTTCAGGGATGTCTAACAAGGTATCGTAAGACATATTCTTGAGGAATACTACCAATATATCATTACCCAATTAACTAGTACTATATTAAAGAACACACATTATATGACATAATTCATGTTTGAGATATAAAGAAAATATTAATAAATACATAAATAAAAATTCATTGATAAACGTTTTGGAAGATATTTTTTGAATCCAATAAAATTATGTAATATTCTATATCAATACACAAAAAATGTAAAAATTAAGTCTAATGTATTTAAATCATACTAGAAAAGGGTATATATTCTAGTCAATATTTTACCCATTAAATATATGTATGGGTATATAGGTGAATAAATTAAAATTAAAATAATCATTAATGGTTATTTACATGTAAGGAAATGATTAAAAAACTTCTAAGGAATGTAATATTTTTTAAATGATCATTATTTAAATAGTTCCAATTTTAACTCTAAAGCATGTACATACATACTTGTAATATATTAATAAAGGTATAATACATGAAAAATAAAAAGTTTTAATAACAAAATGATACTTTTTTACAAAATGGTTGGGATATATAACCTTCAAATGGAATAATGGAGCTATATTCATCAATATCCAATGATCATCTTCCAAAAATATATGGTGTTCATAATTTAATGGAATGTGGCCAAATTGTTGGAATGATTAAAAGAAGCATTGAAGGTTAAATTCATGGAATATGAATATAATTTAAATGAAACTATCATTCCTTGTATTTTCTTCATTAATTTTGGATTATAGAGTGGGAATAGATTATCCAATACAATCCCATGGGAGTGTCAAACTAGTTGTGTAGTAAGGGATCAATCAATATAAACCAGAACGATTTCTGAGATATACCAGACTATCTTTATCTTTATTTAATCTCTATATGAATCTTGTATAAACCCACATCAACATGTAATATCTATAAATCTATTTAATTTCTTAGAAAAATACACTCAATTATCCTTACCATGTTTAGAATAGATTTATTGTAACGGGAATAAATAAACATTAAAAATACAAAAAAATATAGTATAATGATATGAAATGTTTATCTATTATTAATAAAATTATACAAAAATTACCAAAATTATATAATATAATATTTATTATATAAAAAATATAAATTAAGAATTTATATTAAATGTGTTGAAAAAATAGGCGTGATATACCCTTATTTTGGCAATGTAATGACTAATGAAAAAATTATAATGGGGTGAAAATGTGTATATCATTTATAATAAAACATATTAATAGTAATATATGTAATTATGTGAACATTAAAATATAATAAATCGAAAATAAAAGGATTATACATATGAAGAACATAAATAATAATATGTGGAGGAAAAGACCTCAAACCTAGGGAAGATAATTCTTAAATCATGAGAGGGACTGCATAGAACCATTTAAAAACATTAAATATACTATTTTTTAGTGTATTGATAGGTAAATAATTATAAAATAAATTTTAGTGAAATGTGATTATTGAATGGGGATATTTATACATGTGGAGGGGGTTTTTAAAGGATTAAATAGTGGTTATTTATTTATAAAAGCTAAAAAATATTGGTGAAATAATCTTTATACAATTTTATATATCATTTATGAGTGCGGTAATTAATGTGGACATCAATGATATTCCTAAACTAGAACTATCCTCCCAAATAAACTATTTATTGTGTAGAATCCATAATATTATTTATTTCTTAGAATTTAATTTTTGGTTGAAAAATGTACTTATTAAATTTATAAATTAAAAATAATATTTTAAATGTAATTTTCAGCATTATTAAATAAATTTTTTATTAAATTAAATGATTCAATGAAATTTATAAATGGGAACACAATATTGATATGAAAAATCCACAGTGCTCGTAAAGCCCTAATTTTCACATTCTCCAAATCAAAATACACATTGTAATGAATATACCTGAAAATTAACCTAATGATAATTAAAAGTTGTTTAGTTATTTATTATGTTTAGTTCCTCAAAATAAATACACTATTATATAATATTATATCATTTAAATTAATATCGTTATTTATATTAATTTATTTTCTTATAGGAAACTAAACATTCTATTACTTATCAAAATTAGAAAGGAATTTTCTAAATATTTTTCATTCAGAATGTGTTTCATATGAATGTTTTATGAAAATAAGAAATATTTAAAACATAAAAATTTATCATGAAACACATTTTTAGAGGAAAATGATTATACTCTTCAAGTTTAATTTCAATGTGATTATATTAAAAAATAATTCCTTTATTGAATCTATTTGTAAATTTCAACAATGTCAAAATTTATTATGAAATATAAAATTAAATATTTTCTTTCATAAAAAATTATAAATTATAAAATAAGTGTTATATTGATAAAATAATTTTTCTTTCATCGGCTTACAATCCACCCACAAAAAGAAATTTATTCCTCACAATTTTAGTCATCGAATTAAATTTACTAAATTGAAATATTAATGGAAATCTTATGAATATAAATTAATCATTATAAATACATAGAATATATCAATAATATGGGTCATACAAAATATACATAATTTAGTGTTCTAGAGAAATATTTCATCTATATATGGCTCTATATCGATATATTTTGACTTCTAATTCTTAAAAAAAACTAACTCTACTCAAATACAGAATGATATTCCCTAATCCCACAACACATGACATTATGAAAATCATTCATAAATATTCGCACAACACAAGAACTAAAAAAACAATAATGATACTATGTTTGGTGTCATTGGTATCATAGTAAATTTACTACTATCTACATGTTACAATACACATTTCATCTACTAGGATTATCAATATATGTCAAATCCTTATAAGTATCACTTTTATGGTAATTCATAAGGAAATGGGGGAACATAAGAAAAGGTACACAAACACATATATATATATCCTAGGATGGTATAAAAAATGTTGATGGATCATAAATGAACATCATGGATAAGACATGAGAGATGATATGATAATATGAACATCGGGACAAGAGGAGAAAAATTATTATAACTATATGAGTCTTAAAAAGATAATTATATCAAGACGCATAACATGAACATAAGTAATTGTGGCATAACAAGGAAATGTAGATATAATCTAATCCCGAAGAATTAAAAAAATTATCAGCATATATAATCACTAGGGTGTCATAAAATATATTACCAATTATTTTTTCTATGTAACCATTACCCAATACACTTGAGTGATATATGGGTACACACACCATTTTACCATGGTTTTACATTAACTATCATACACCATATTGCTAATTTAGTCTACACATATATCTGTAACCAATGCATTATAACTAAATCAATGAAAACCGTAAATATTTATTCACAAATTATTTTCACATAAGTTAACTTATATAAATGATTATGTAATCAAATAATTATTGATACATTGGAGGTTAAAGGAGTATGCAATTAAAATTGGAAAAACATTTGGTATATACCCATGAATTAACATAATGGTATCAATGGTATTTAAACTGTATGCATAAATGATATGTGGTTTAATTAATAATATCCCCATTCAATTTATATATGGGCATCTAGTTGATTGTCATTCAATTAGTAGAATCATTCATCGTTAGTTACATTGAGGGAAATGATAACACATAACTTATAAAAATGAATGACAAAGGGGGTGGTGGATCATTATCTTAAGAGATCATATTTTCACTATAATACATATTCAGTGGAATATGGGAATTTATATGAAAGGTAGAATAACTGATATTGATTTAGTGTGAAAGATAAAATAATGATTGGTTAACAATTTGGTATGAAATAATCCCTTATGATGTATTGAGGTGGTTATCAATGTGAATATCCACCAATCAATATTGGGAAATTTAGGAAGATCATATAGAAAATGGTAGTGAACTAATAGAAGTAATGTTATCATGATGTAGTGATGGATACATTTATGAAGTTGTAATATAAATTGATGTTAAATATCAATCCATATATTCTGATTCATTATTAGGGCTCATAAGGTGCACATGAATTATCCAAAGAACCATCCAATGGAGAATTAGACCAGGTTGACAGTAATGCCCCACTCATTATAAACTGAATAGATGGAAGTGATATACATAACGATCTATTTTTGGGATTTAATCCCTATATGCATATATTCTAAAAATAAATCTATTTGGAATATGTAGAAAATGATTTCATTTCTAGGAAAACCTCACAGGATTTTATATAACAACATTCTAATGGATTTATAGTTATTGAAAAGAATGAGAATCAAAATGGATAATGAAGGTTGAAAATTTATATGTATTATTATATTATATTATAAAAAACAATACCACAAAATATGGTTTTCGTGGTGCCACCCTTAATAGTAATAAAAATTGGCTGATAATGGGGGCCCCATTATCAATGCATTTTTTTGTACTGCTGATAAAGGGGGGGATTTATCATCACTTTTTCCTAGCATTGACAGAGTTGACATTTCAAAAAAAATCATGAAAACTAATATATTCATATAAAATATATTTAGATTTATATAAATACAATAACTATATTTTAAATATATTTCATATAAGTATAAAAATACTATTACATTAAATATATTAAAATTAATGAAAATTTATTTAAAATATATTAAAAAATATTGTTAATGCAAAAAAATATTATTTTCATCAACTAACTATTATTAAATAACAACTTAAAGAAACAAAAAAATCAAAAAAATCAAAAAAAATATCTTATATAAGTTGAAAATGTAACTCAAAAGTTAAATGTCCATAACTTTTGATTCAAGTGTATGTTATCAAATCAAAGCCTATGATGATCTATACATGTCGGGATAGAAAGAAACCTTCATTACAATTTTCACTACCAAAAAGGGCTAGATGTCATCGAAAACTGTGTGTTTAGTACAAATTCCCAAAATGTTTAACATTCAATTCAATGTTAGCCTAGTTTCAATGGTGTCATTTGACAGTTTTCACTACAGACTGAATCTATTTTGAGGGGCTAAATGTATGTTGATATTATGGATTTAAATTTTTATCATTTTTTCACAATGTAATGTTACTTATAATAAATTATATATCAATATATATATATATATATTATATATTCACCCATAAAAATATTTTTTAGATAAATAATTAATCATATTCACATATAATGTATATTTATCAAAATATAATGGTTATCTAAATAAACACCTAATATCTGATTTATTGAAAGTAAAATTATAATCATATTTATATACCTATATGATGTGTTTTTATGTGTCTATGAATATTTGTGTACGTATGTATTGAAAAACTGATATATATTATCTAAATATTCTAAAAATATGTATATACATATTGATATATAATATTTTTACATATGTGTGTGTGTGTGTAATTATAATTACAAATACACATAAAATGTGTGTGTGTGTGTGTGTGTCTGTTATATATATGTAATTATTTTTTTTATAAACAAACAATAACATATTTTATAAATGAATTTTAAAATGTTCTTATAAATATATATTAATATAATAATAAATATATTTATATACAAATATGACTATATATATTAATATACATATATATATAAAGTAATATACATATAACTAAATATGTATTTATATTATTATAAATATATATATATTAATATAACAATCGTTATATCTTTATATGTTTAAATATATATATATTTATATATTTATATAAAAGTAAATATATATATATATTAATAAATAAAGAGAAAATAATTATCGTTCAGTGGAAAATGATTCGGCGCATAGGCAAGTGGTCGAGAGTTCGAATGTAGGGGAGGTAGGATGCACGTGCCTCTGGGTAATAATTGCTAGCACTGTTAAATGGAATGAGAGTGCTACTAAAGGTTGTGGTAGTGTGACTTGGGTGTACTAGCTGTAGTGGGGTCAGGGAACTATTAAAGTGGGGCTAGAGGCAATATTAAAGCCCCTTCCCCATTTGAAGATATATTTTTTAGTTTTTAATTTTATTTTATATAATCTATAATCACTTTCATGAGAACAGAAAATAGTCCCCTCTTATCTTTCCCTCGATTAATAGCGCTTTTCTAGCGTTATTAATGTTTTTTTATCACTGATAAATGCCATATTTTCCTTAGTGAGTAATTTGTTTTTCAATTCCATATAATAATATTTTAAAATGATAATGATGGAATTGAATATGAATTGAAAATATTGTCATAAATGAGCTATGACGAATAGTTATTTCTACAGAGTAACAACATAAAAAAACATATAATTAGATTGAAATGACGTCTCTCACTAAAATGATAAGATATTCATATTAATAGTTGTATTTAAAATCACATAATAACATAATAAATTTATAATCAACGGATTCACAAATTATGAACCCAAATAAAAAGTTGTGGACGAGAATATCTCATGCCCTATGGTGATACTTGGTAAATATGGAGAAAGTCTCTATAGATATGTGGATAAAAAATTGAAGGGTCTCTAGAGAGGGTATTTTAAATAGAATTAATTCTAAATGGAGCCGGTGGAGAAATCTTTATTTTAATGGAAAGTATTTATACATGAAGAGGGGCAGTTTTTAAATCATTAAATATTTATTATTTTATTATATATGATAACCACTTGTGGGTGCATTAAATTTCAACCAGTTTTATAGATTTTTTAGAGTGTTATATGATTAATGGACATCCATATCATTCCCAAAACGAATCACACCTCCAACTAACCCATATAATTTATCAGATCTTAATAATAATTGTTATCTTAATATTCCATGTATTAGTTTCTAAATGTAAAATAGAAATTTATAAATTAAAAATAATATATTTATAAATATTTTTGAAATCAATAAATAATATTTCAACAAAATATAATTCTTTATAAAATTTTAACCATCCTAACTTTATAAATATTTCCTAAATTTTATGTTGTCATAAGGAGATAATTTCAATTCTATAGAACAATATTAACTTTTTTAAAAAAATGTATAGAATTTACCATAACATAATTTTGATTTTTTGAGTCCAAAAATTATATTTAGTTTCTCTAAATAATTATCTAAATATGAATATTATTCATTTATATTAAAAAAAATTATAATCATTTATGAATTTTATAAAAAAATATTCATTCTGACAGTTATAAATTTTACTAGGAATTTATTAAAATATATTATTATTGAAACAATATTTTTTGAGATTATTTACTGAAAATAATTATTATTTAAAACTTATATAGTTGTAAAGAAATTCATTTTTAACATAATATTTTAATAGTATGCCAAACAAATCAATTTTAATTATATCATAAAATAACCACGTTACAATTTCTAGTTGTAGATGTCAATGATATATAAATTTATTATGAAATATAGAGGAGTTTATATGTTAACATATTAAAACAATCATTATAAAATAAGATCCCAATTAAGAACATAAATATATTTTTGGGGTGTTACAATATACCACCCAAATGGAAACTGTTTCCTCGTCATTTTTCACACTGGAGAAAGCATAATAACTTCAATGATCATGTAAATGATATATAATGAATGGATTCATTTTAAATACATTGAAGATGTCAATACTATTATTTATACTAATTATGATTAATATAGTCCACTATCGAAAATAATAATCTATATATAATAATATATCAAAAAATTATGAATCCCAATTGAAAAATAACAAAACTAATCACTAAATCCAAATGGGATTCCCCATACTGTCACTTTTAGATCAATTTATAAACAATCATAACGTTAATTACAACACATGAACTATGAAAAATTATCTGTATCTATACATTTGTGTCTTTTGGAAC
The DNA here is from genome assembly GCA_963277665.1 of Viscum album. Lineage (NCBI taxonomy): Eukaryota > Viridiplantae > Streptophyta > Magnoliopsida > Santalales > Viscaceae > Viscum > Viscum album. The sequence continues at coordinate 1,612,600,093 of OY728137.1, read as the reverse complement.
AATGTAGATTTATAACAAAACACATGGTATAGTACACATTTATTTTGGAAGGATTCCTCACGCATGTAACATCGTCTCTATCACATTAATTACAATTATGGGGAAATGTGGAATCCAAAATAAAATGAGACCTTTAAATCCTAGTAAGGGATAATAGGTCAAAAATCATGATGGAACATCATGGGTAACAAATTATGAATTATATGAGAATATGAACATGATGAATATATGCATAAAATGATCCATTTAAATAAGGCATAACATATTTATAATTGCATGACCCAAAACAATATCATATGTAAATAAAGAATAAGTTTTAAACGTGTCTATAGCATAATCATGACACATTTATTATCCAATCATTATATCTCATCAGTAGAGTGTCGTAAAATATATTACAAAGGACTTTCAATAAGGTGTCATAACCCAATTGAATATAGTTCTATAATGGGGAACTATTATTATTACATAGGATGTCCACCGTGGTATGGTAATACATATTACTAAAGAAATTATCAAATATAACATTACCAAAAACACTGGATTTATATCATGTAGAACCCTTAAAATGCACTAAATTATTTTTTTACATATGGAAACCATTTATAGATCTATCAATAAATAATGGTAAAATAATTACAAATCAAATGGGAATCTGATTAAATTCAATGATATTTGTGGTATATATATATATATTAATTGAAATAATGATGAATAATATTCTCACATATTATGGATAATGTGTATATGAGTTACGTAATATTTTACACCGTAAAAAATCAACTGATATCTTGTAGAATATCAATCAATTAGAAGAATCTATCACGAGCATTAACATGTAATGTAGTAATTTTTAATTGTTTATTCTAAGGAAAAATGATGTGGTGGATATTTCACTAAAGAGATCATATATCAACTATTCTATATATTCATAAGAAAATATAAATTTGAAGAAATGTATAGAAAATGAGAATAATAGAGAGTGAGAAAAAACATCGGCGTTGGTTATAAATTTGGTGTGATAGAAACCCTTCCCAATGGACTAATGTGGAAATACTTTTGAATATACCACAATAATAGATATATAATATATGATGTTCAAAATGAAAAGGTATGTAAATAATTTGAAGGAATGATAACAAAATTTTGATATAGATAATTCCTTGGAATTGGTTTAAAAATGGAATATAAATATCAAATACCAATATTCTGATCCTTTGTTAAGGCTAATATGTTTGGTTTGGTTTATCCAATGAAAATATCTTAGGTGTGTAAAAATAGGTGCATGGTAGGTGAAAAATCACCATGAACCTAAATAATTGTTAGGATGTCCTTGACCAACACATTATGTGGTATTGAAACATGATTCATTTTCTCAAAAAACAGTGTATATTTTTAGTATCCAAATAGGGATACCATTTCATGGAAAACCACACACACATTTATTTGTTAAATTTAGGATGGCATTATGGATAAAATAATCCATTTGAACTATAAATAATTATTTAGTTATTATATATATTCATAATCATGATATCCCGCTTATAAAATTTAATGAATATTATAACTAGGATAGATTATAATATTAAATGTATTATAGCGATGATACATTATAATATGAATGTTATCATTGTAAAAAATGTTTTTTATCCATGACATGTAGTGATTACCCACCATTTATAACTATATTCTGAAATCATAGTCCTATGAGTAAAGATTTATATTACTTTAAATTTCGTTTTTGACATGTGTAAGTATGTACAATGTATGTTTCATTTTGAAATACACTTGTGTATGATGGCTAAATATGTGGACACCTTTCAGTACATCTCCATGTTGGTAAAATTCTTTATTTTTTTCTACCATGTGGGAAATGGGAAATTTGTACCTATTCTCTTTTTTCATATTGATCTTGACTTAATCAAGTTTATGAGATGTGGAGATATTTCCCTAATCAATTATGAGACACATGTACTGCTGTTTTGATTAGAACAATATGAATATAAACATAGAGTGCATCCCTTGGTATCAAGATCTTAACATGTTTTCATGTTTATATCCAAATCCCCACTGCATTTTCCTAATGAGGACCTCTATGTGGTTCCACCCATTATGTGTCTTGTTTCTGAACCGCATTACCATGACTGCTCATGGATTATTCAAATAAAACTACACATATTAGTGATATGATTTTATATAGACCAACTAAAATCCTTGTCACAAGATGTGAAACCACAAACACATAATCCTTATGACATTACATTTAATGGAAAAGCATCTCTGGTATTTCTTGAGAATCTCTTCTCCCCCATCATTGATGGTCACCTAAAACACCATTAATTTTATTTACAACTAAATGGCATGAAATATATCACTGACCTTATACGAAATTTGTATTTATCATTCATAATGATTAACCAAGCCGATGTACATTGAAAGGGAGTAGTATAATCTTGAGAGGGACGAACTACATTCAAAAACTCCATCAGTTCATCACCAAGCTTCAAGTATTCATTGATATAGATCCCAATCATTCTTCAATTTTTCCCATGATCCAATATGTAATTGTTCATGGTGATAGTAACTCACATACCGTCCTTGGAAAGTTCTCTAAAAGGATCCCAATGTAATTTTGATTGGTCCCATGATTATAATAATTATAGAAATTCAATTTAATATACCAACACATGATTAATTGATATTTTAATATAAGTTTTGAACGTGGTATGTATTCGCAATATAACATTAATAAAACACTCTTATTCTATAGATACATGAAATTATAATTCATGTTTATTATCCACTTTTATCTAGTAGAATTTAATTCCACTTGCTTTAACCCACATGTTCAAAATTAACACTGAGGGAGAATTTTGGTTGTATAAAAACTCCCATAATCCAAAAAAATATTATCTTATCATGGTACTTCTAGTTTTTAATAAAAACATCTTACCCCAATTATACTACCCTTTAATGTCACTCTTATATAAATGATAAATAATATATTTGTCCATTTTTCCACATCTTGCATGACTCTCATGGTATTTGGGATACATTTTTTTCTCCAAAATATGATTGATAATTACCAAATGAACATATTAAAAATGACGTGAAATATAAGAAAAAATCATTTCTATGTTTAAATAGAGTTATCCACACATCAAAGACTCTCTTTTATATCATGATGAGGATGTATTTCTTGCAGCTCAACCACATTGACTGAGAGACATATCTAGAACACCTTACGTCAAGTAACCTTGAGTGTCTACTGTCACTCACGCTACCAATCCACTCCTTCTAAGTATTAGGGAAAATCTCATTACCCCGAATTCACAAATTCTTATATTCATCGTGTCACTCAACCACTAATCAGACCACATCCATTGACCAATCGTCAGCTTCCAACAAATGATCCCATATATGGATGACGATATATTCTTGATCATTGATAATCACTATATGTTCTCGTGGCTTCACTTCCACATGAATAATATTCTCCATTGCAACTTAGATCACTTGTGTGAACAATGATTTAGTTTTATTCTAGTAAATTTCAATCCCATTCCACTCAACATGTGGAATTTGATGAGGAAATCATGATCCGGTTCATGGAAGATATTATAATCCACATATACAGTACTCAGGTTGGCTAAAAAAATGGGGAGATATCCCAATGAGTTTAGTATATTAACTAGTGGGGTGAGTAATTGAATTTCCCACACTCCTCCACAACATTTTTCTAATGACATGGTTTTCTTCACTATCATTCTAGTCAGAATCATTGATTTCCTTAGGTAGCATAGGATCATACTGAAGGAATACCACCGCTACATCAGTAGAAGGATCATCTATAGGTATTTCCTTGGGCTAGATGATCCCCAATTCTAGAAGAAATATTTTATCTCTATATACATCTCCGAATGTAGATGTCCCAAAAAACTCATATGACACAACTGATTCAGGCTCATCCATCATAACATCAGTAATATCATTTGGTTGGGTTTTGATTTCAAACACAACTATTGAGGTATCATCTCCAATGAAATGTTCATCTACACATCTATGGTTGTCTTAACTACCATAACCTCCATGACAAATTTCATCAAAGGAATATACTCTTATTCCATATATTTTATGACCACAACATCAATCAATGATACCTCAGGTGTAGTATATGATATCTAACGTTTGTTACACTAATATATAATTCAAAAAAATGTTCTAAACTAAAATTATAATTATGGGATATTCGAAGCATAACTATTGAGAATAAAAAAAAATAAAATTTTGAAAATTGGAGAAGTATTACAGGAGTGTAATTACATACCAGAAACAATGAATGGATCACAATAATTTCCCTTAGTGACATAATCCCCATCATAGTCAATAATAATGTATTCAGAATAGGAAATTTGCTGATTGTGATGAATCTTATAGAAAAAAAATTGTTGTCGTATTTTTATCCCAAGATCCCCAAAGACATTTCAGGAAAAAGGGTTACCGTGAAGTACTTTGGAAAATTGAAACATTAAATAATTCAGAAGAATGACTTCAGTAAATGGTTCGCTACCTATCATAGCATAATCTTGGGGGGCCCCATTACAACCCCATCACATGTTGGTGTTCCTTGATCATCATATTCAATAGATTCATCTCAAAACATTCCATCCTTGTTACTTGAATCTAGTTAATGTGAATATGGGTTTAGATGTTAATTTGTAAAATATAATACAATATAAATATTTTCTAAAACACGATAGTTTACATCATCACCAGTTTGATCTTCTCCTATAGGGGATCCCAGATTGGTAACACTTTCCCATGATACCCTTTTGTCCACAACTGTTTATCCATTCATTAAGATAATAAATCTAATAGAATATTTTATATAAAGGAAATTAATAGTATCACATTCACATGACTAGTCAATGATAGAGTGACACCATAGTAGAGGATGACACACATCCCTATTACTCAGGAATGGACTGATCTAGTGATATAGAACAAATCACAATGAAATTGATTACAAATGTCCTATATATGATTGAAAAAATGAAACACATCCCTATCACTCTATAAATCTATGATTTTTGAATCATCTAAATTATTTTAATATAATATAAACTTACATAATGGTTAATCATAATCCCTAAGGACTAACCCTAATATATCTCCCTCCTCCAAATCTACTTCTCATTATTCCTTCATCATACAATGACTCCTCCCTAAAGATCTAAATTCTAGTAAAGATAATGAATGTTTGGATCTATAGACACTACTCAACCTGTTAATCCCTATAAACCTCAAAAAAGTTTCCTACATGATACTAACCAATAACAACAACATTTTGGGGAACAATAGTTATTATACTGAGTCAGTGGTCTCTCTATAATTCCCCTAGTATAATTTGATTCACATGTCAGTGCTTATACATGGATAATCCCATAAGCAACAATAACCGGTGAAAACTCATTTGGAACTCTCTAATCCTCTATGAAATCCTGAACCATATCATATGAAAAACAAAGAGGTAGATCTATCTATGTACTTAGGACTGCACCCCTGAGGAGAGTTTTCTAGATGAACCATAAAATCCTTACAAAATTTTTGTGGGTGTATACTTCACAAAAAACCATATTGTTTACCCTAAACAAAAATACCACTCATTAAAAGTTTATAAGGTATTATCATTTCTATATGGTCATTATTCCATCATAAGATTCTATTCGTATGTGATGGATAAATTTATGGCTTATATTGTTATATGATATACCAGTCAACACAATAAAACAAATTATATCCATCTCAATATGATGAATACTAGCATTTTTGAGGAATAATAATCATGAATATGTTCAAGGAGGTGAGATCGGTTTTGGGTATTAATATATACCCCTGTCTATATAAACCAAACCATACATGAAATGGAAGGGACCAAAAACCAAAAATGGGATCCTCCACTAAATTATGTTTCACAACACCTTAAACAATTTATTTTATACATAGACTCCTATGATGATGAATTTATTCATCAGTACAATTTCCACCATGATGAGGTCTCTCATACACACCCCCATGTGTTAATCTCAAATTGTTAACATCCACCTTTATATTACTTTTGTGATGAATCCCATCAGATAGACTATGGTATCCTTTGGCATCGAAATTATATCCCAGAATATTCATAGTTTCACCTCCATGATACTCCATTATGAATGTTACATGCCACAGATAGATTCTTTAAGACACTAACACTGCCTCTATGTATCATTTCCAAAAATTCAATCATAGAATTTTAAATCTATTATTTAAAGGGGTTATCCTACATACATATCATGGTATCTTCTATTAAATACACCATGAATTTTTGATCCCTTTAGATCAATAGCATTTCATTTGGTCATCCTAAGAATCATTTTCTTATAGAAATCTGTCAAACATGTCCCCATGGATGAAAATACACACAATGTGATAGAGGTCCCATAAACAAATTATGACCTATCCATGATTTTTGAGAAATTATATTTCCCTTAGTGATCAACTTCTAAAAAACTCTGTCATCATATCCTGGTGACAATAAATATTGAACTGTGAGGTAGATGCAATGCCCCAACACCAAAATCCCAAAGCTGGGGAATTATTTTAACACATTAGCATGATTAAAAGGAATCAAATCCATATGGACTGAGTAGTTTTGAAATTTTGGAATGCAAAATAGATATATAGGTTTAATATTAAAACTTTAAAATAAAAACAACATAAAAGTTTTTTTAGAAGCATCAAAAACTCAATGTTTATCCCCACAGGTCATTGAAAATAAACATCTTAATGTCTTGAGAATATGAAACAAATGAAATTATGATCTTAGATACCTGGTAAGTGTAAGAAATAAAGATGAAGATTTCGAAAACATAAAAATCTATCTTGTTATATAACAAAAAAACATTCCATTAAGAATAAACATGAATGTAATATAGCATGAATCTGATATGATTAAATTTTTCCATAATAAAAGATAATCATGGGTATTCCACTGGTTGAAATAACCCATGATCATTCAATACTTGTTTCATAATGTGGGAATTCAAAATGTGGTACATCATAGCCATAAAATCAAGGAATCATGCCAAAAATGTAAATATCCATATTTTTGAGGCCTCATTCCATGACTATAGTTTGTCTCATGAGACTTACTGATTCATCGAGGGGATTTCACAGGCCCCATAGATCACATAGTATGTATAATTAATTCCAAATATGAATGGGTGAATATAATAAATATATATATATATATATATATATATTAACATTTAAACAAACATATGAAATGTAAATGACATTCCAATACCATTCATCATTAACACTAACCATTCAGAGTAACGGGGTGAATGGTATTTAAGATTTCACATCCGTAGTCAGACTAATTAGAATCCCTTTGACAAAATATTGTAGATTATACCATATGAGATATACTTTAATGAATTAAATGATTCAAAAAAAATTACATAAATGAAGACACTTTTAAATGATACTATTGCAAATTTGATGAGTAAATAATCATTAATGATTAAAAAGTGTCCCATTCCACCAGGATTTATTCAAATAATAACCCATTAGAATGTCATTCAAAAAAGAAACTCATTATATGATATAAAAAATTTAATTTCATACAATAATTTCAATTAATAAGTCGTTAACACGGCATATATCACAAAATAGTTAAAGTGAGATGAGAAAAAACTTTTTTTTACTTTAGATGGAAGAGTTCTTTTAGTAAATCATTCATATTTATCAAGAAATAAATTATTTAAACATGTGTATCCATTAAAATAGAAGGTAAAAAATTTTATATTATATTTGACACATAAATTACATCCCACGAATGTGAAGTCAAGTAAAAAAGATTTTTTAAAGACTATTTAGTAGTAAAATATTTTAGAGTAGTTTAAGAAAAATATTGAAGGGGATTTAACATGGAAGGGAATTTTTTCATTCATAATACTAAAAATGAAAAAAAATTATTTTTAATCATAAATTTAGTGATTTCAAAAATACAAATATCTCCAAAAATTGATAATATAGTGCTCCTAAATATATGTTGAAGTTTGAGAAGTTCTCTTGATTTGTGCTTGTTTATCGTGAATAAAATTCCAATAACTCTTTTAAACATGTAACTCCACATAAATTAAAGTATTTATTTGGTTGGTACATATATATTGAAAATTAGAACACTATTTTAGGGGATTATTTTAGAATACATAATAATTTAATTGAGATGGCTATATGATAAGAGTAACCTGAAAACATGGATGTTTAGGTAGATATCCATTACCACTCTACAATCCATCAAATCATAGTCCACAAAATTAATAATCGTCAAATAATAAATTTAATAACATGAAATTTATGATATTCATGGTATGATACATCAATGTAAATTATACATACAACTAACTCAAGTAATAGTAGTGAATAAGGATTGCCTCAAAAAAAGGGAAGTAAGATGAGGATATCCTTACATTATGTATGATGGTGTTCATTACTTGATCATAGTTTCAAGGATAAGAAAATTAATTTAATTAATTAATATTTTTCAACCTATTATTTCTCTAATTTATTTATTATAGCCATATTAATTGTATTCCTGGACTTATTGATGGATTTAGGTGGATCAATTTTTTTCTTTTGGGGAGTTTTCATCCTTTGTATTCAAGACCGATTTACTTATATACATGTAAATATAAACATGTAATATGGTAATGGATGTCCAAAATATAAGTTTTTTTTTTTGAATATAGGAGATTACATGGTCAGAAAATTTATTTGGTAATTCATAGTGAAGATGAATAATTATAATAAACATTAATTATAATTGATTGCAATAATTTGTGGTTTTTATCACAACGAAGTAATTTTAATTTATAATTTAATATCATGATTGAAATAAGAATCTAAAATATTACATATGTTATAATATATATATTATAGTATGTTGCAAAAAATAAAAATGGAATTCTGACTGGAATTGAATACGATAAAAGAATTTGAAAACTTTTCATCCTTCATTGTGATAAATAAACACATCTCTGATGTTATTTTCATTTATCGTATAAAAAATGATGAAAGGAGAGACAGTGACGATTTATTCCATTATGAAAAAAACATATAGTACATGTAATTTACTATAGTTATCATAACATTAGGATGGATGGATGTGAGGAATTATACTAAAATGAAATGAACTCAAAATAAAAGAAAAGCCGATAAATCCCTTATAAAAAAATCAACAGCCTCATGGTGTCACTAAGAAATTCCTTAAATATTTTGATGAGAAAAAATGAATATATCATAATTATTCCAAAATATTGAATGTAAGGTGTATATGTAAATATATATTCAAATATAATAAAATTAAAATAAACACATAATAACATAATAAGAATGCTTGGAAAAGATAATGATTTTGAGATGACAATTCTGTAACATAATGACTATAAAACATGGTTTTTGAAAAAAAAATACTAGTGGAGATAGGGGACACACATAAATAGAATAATCATAATATATTAGTGTTAAATAATAAAATATAAATAATTACATGTTATGGAATCTTGAAATACATACCATAAAAAATAGAACATGAATGTGAAAGAGAAGTTAAGAAATATCTTATACAATAGAGTAACTCCTAAAACAAGAATGTTGGGACCTTGGGGGCTCAAGGACACCTTGGGAGGACTCAGAGAGGTAAAACAACCATATATTAGAGAATGATTAATTTTTAAAGAATGAAAATGAATGAATGAGTTGGTAGTTATAGTAAAAGAGACAGTGTGGATTATTAATTTCCAAGGACACCTTATTAGTTTTATATGAAAAACCATGGGATTGACCAATGTATTTACCCATGGTTTTTTCCACATTGGATGGATCATATAATATTTTATCACTCATGTGTCTCCCATAATTAGTAAATCCTCATTAATTCATTAATGATATTTTTAATCATACCAAAAACATGAATCATTTTTTTTTCACAAAAAACTAATGTATTATATAAAATTGTCATTCATTCAGCGTAAAATAATATAAATGTTATTAATTCAAAAATAAAAATTTATTTCAACAAAATAATTCTTTAAATATAAAATTTTTAACATTTATCTATATAAATATTTATTTACTTAAAATAATAGGGGACATAAAAAGAAAAGTAAATTGGACATTAATATTTTTGAAATATAAAAAAATTATTTAACAATTTGTAATTAATGAATAGTGTTTTTATAATAAGATTTTATTATTATAAACAATAATAAAGCCTTAGTTAGATAGAATAATATAAATCTATTTGAAATGTACAATTTTTCCTAAAAACTCTTTATCAAATTCTCCATATTTTTAAGCAAAAATTAAACTCAAAAACACAATAATGGAACAAAACATTTATTATTAAATTAGTAGGTGAGACTACTACTTTATTGGTAATATTACTATCCATAAGAGATTTTTACTATTCATAAGGGTGATTTATAATTCTATAATAATCATGTTTTCTTTATATGACTAAAAATATCTTATTGAACACAACAATGTATGTCAGTTTTTCAATATTCAAATCATAGAGGTGGAAAATTTTATTTCAATATAGGTTATTAAAAATATGTGTGTTGTTGAGAATCAATTATTCATTCATTCTGTATTGAAAATTCATCCTTGAAATTGGATATTGAAATTCAAATATTATTGGTTGATACATGAAAATTCACTTGTGGGAAACAAAAAATAGGAATATGGTTAAAATATCATCTTAATAAGAGTATATTGAAATACATCAGTTACTACAAAACAATGCATTCTAAATGGAAAACATGGCCATATAAGAATAATGAATCCATCGTGTAATGATGGAAACTAATATAGAACATGCTTAAATTAATCATAATTACTAGAGAAACAGAAAATACACTTATGAAAATTTTAAATTGTATCCTGATAATAGGACAACATTATTATTTAAGACTATTTTTTTAGAGTTGATGAATTATTGAAAAATATAAGAGTGTGAATATATGTTTCTATTTCATAAACCCTATATTATCCTTTGTTTGGGACTTTAACAATATGAAAATCATCTCTTTCTATGGGTTTCATCATGTAGTGATATTAAACATTGAAACATCATACGATGATCAATTAAACCATTTCAGAAATAGATAACATTCCAAAAATTATGATCTAATAATTTAGAATCATTCCCATATGCATCATTTCTAGATCCATGTACACTAGGTCTTTGGAAATCATCATTTTGTTTACAACACCATCATATATTTTTCTCAATGCATCTGCTACCTTATTTTCCATTAATCCACAAGAAATAGAACTAAATTTTCACCTTCCAAACAAGTGAATATCATCATAATGGTTCTTCCTAAAATATTGTAATAACTCAAATTACCATAAAATATTATTAGAAACATGAATTCATACTTACTTGTGATATTGGATATATTCATTATATCAAAAAATGTATTTAGCTCTATTAATAATTTCATAGGCCCCTTCTCAACAAGTCAAAAATCAGTTTTTAGGCAGTCAAAAGATACCCCAATGAATTATCTCTTCATCATTATCGTCATCATTTAAAATATATTATGGGTTTTCCTTCCCTTAATTAATTGTTTTAAAAAAATCATAAATTTCCACTAAATATATTTTATTGGTATCATTAAAATTATTATTTCAAATTCATAATAAAAATTTATTGCAGTAAAATACTCATATATTACATAATTCATATGACCAGTACATTATTGAAAAAAATAAAAATTATATGATTCTGAACTAAACATATTAATCATTCTACACCATCTGTTTCAGCATCATAACATGATCACTATAAAAAATCTTAATTTTGTGTATATTCCTTACATGATGGGGACATTGATTATCATAGTGTCCCATATCCATGTAGTTGATGCATTGTACATTGGAATCCATTTTCATAGACTTTAAATAATGATAAAGGTGTCCATTTTCTCCACACATATAATAAACATCTCTTCCCTTCTAGAATTTACCAGGGAAATTCATTCCATAGTAATCACAGGTAGGATTTCCCTTCTTTCCTTCTTCCCTTCATCCATTTTTTTCTCAACCAATCTATTCTTATTTTTTCATAACTTCAATGACATTAGACTCATATAATTCAATAAATACCTTGATAAACATGATATTATCTCTCCATATGATGATAACACATGGGATGCTATATTCCATTGAAATGGTGTCTTAAGACCATTAGAGATATGATCCTTCTTACTATTTTCATCATTTGCATTGGTGATGTTCTCTTTCCTTTTACTAGGCACCGTTACAAATCAATTCCATTATCTATATTAGCTTATAAAATTATGAACATTCAATAGTACTAAATATGGTAAACACATATCATAAATTTATGCAGCGTAAATCCTAAAACCATATAATTTATTTACTTTGGAAGAATAACTCCTTTATAATGGAATGTAGGATAAAACAATTATGAATTATCTTATGAATTTTCCATGGGAGTGTCTAACCAGGTGTGTAGTAATTATTGTTGAAGTATACCTGGTTACCGTAGGTGAAGCCCGAAACACCTAGTTAGTGTTATTACATCATGGTATATTTATTATAGATTCACATCCACATGTATTTTATCGAAATGGGTTTATTTTATAAGAAGATTCAAATGATCTATTCATTACTGAAATTATAGTTTGTACGTTTATGTGTATCATCTAGTCTATCTGAGGGTTTTGTTCTATATTCTACATTTTCTAAATATAGGTTCCATGTAATCTATAAAACATCCTTTCAGACCAAAAGTAACATCGAGATCCTAGAATCTTTGAGTCATTACCTTATATTAATACATTGGAATGATTATAAGGAATCAAATAACAAAGTACTGAGTTTTTTAGTAGTTTTGAATAACTAGATACATATATAGGTTCATCCTTTGATCATGAAAATAATTAAAACATATAAGAATTATTGGGATCATCCACAACACTATATTTATCCCTAAAATACATTTATAATAAACATATTCATGTACTAAAAAATGAAATATATGAAAGGGGAGATTTGAGATACTCAATAAGGGTAATTAATACAGTGAAATATATCATAAACATAATCATTAGTTACTATGAATAACTAAAACACATGCCTTTATAAATAATCATGGACATAATATGGCATGAATATGATCTCAGTAAATATTTCAATAATAACACATAATCATGGGTAATATACTAGTCAAAAAACCAACTGAACATTCAATATTAGTTTCATAATGAATGAATTAATAATGTGGGGGAATTAAAATGGTACCTTCAAGGACTCGTTCAAAAACCATAAATATCAATTTCCTTGAGGCCCCATGATGAGACCATAGTTTGTCTCACGATACCTACCAATGTAATGAGGGGAAATTTCAGGGCCCACCCATCACATACATTGTCCAATTAATTAGACATATAAAATCTATGAACATGATCTATAAATACATTCATATTAAACCTAACATATGAAATTTATGTAAAATTCCATAATCATTAATCATAAACACAAACCATTCGAAGTATTGTGGTGAATGATATTCTATATAGAACATCCAAAGTCAAAGAATTTAAAAAATATTAAAAACCATATATCAGATGATATTATAGTAGTCACACCTCAATAATGTAAAATATTCAACAAGGATTCTTACATAAATGATCACATTTTAAATGATACTATTGAAAATTTCTTGACTAAATAATCCATAAACGATCCAAAGTGTCCCACACCACCTTGAATCATTCAAATAATAATATCTTAAAATATAAATATCAATAGGGGACTTTAGATATGGTATACCAAAAAAAATTACATACATCACACGAATGGAAGAGGTGGTGAACAAGACATATATCTCATAATATATAAAGCGAGACAATAAAAGTTGTTTTTTCCTTAGGAAATAAGTGTTCTTTTGAAAAATCTTTAGTATTTGTTATGAAATCATATTTTTAATCATGTATATACTTGAAAAAAAAGATAACAACATTGAAATTATATTAGAGCCCTAAATTTTGTCCCACTGATGTGAAATCAATAAAAAGGGTCTTTCTTGAATCCTTAGAAGTAAAACATTATAGTGATGTTTAATGAAAATATTAATGGGACTATAATGTGGATGAGGATGTGTGATTTCATAAAACCAAAGATGAAAAAATATAGTTTTTAGTTATAAAATTTTGGATTTTTATAAAATTAATTATGGCTTAAAAATGTATATATACTGCTCATTAAAATCGGTAAATTTTTTAGAAGATCCCTTTATTAGGGCACGTTTATTGAGAAAAATTTGGAAAATATCATTCTATCCATCTAACTACCCAAAAAAGAAAGTACTATTCTGGATGGTACATATATATTTAATATTAAATGAAAATTTATGAGGATTATGTAAATATAAATTGTAATTTTGTTGAGATAGGCATAGGATAAGTGTATCCCAAAATAATATAGAGGATCAGGAAGAAATCCAATACAACTTTGTAATCAATCGAATCATAAGACAAAATAAATATAATCAAATTATACATTTAGTGTAGGGAAATTAAATATTTTAATGATATGATACATTAATGGTCAGCATATATAAACCATCAACATTTAATAGTAGTGAATAAGGAATGTCTTGCAAATATTGACCTGAGGTGAGGAAACACTTACCATAAGCCTGTTTTTGTTCTTCAATTGATCATAGTGTCCTGGATAACCAAATTAAATCCATTAAAAAATATTTACATATTCTATTATTTTTGTAATTTATTTATTATATCTTTATTAATTTCTTTCTTGGCCTTCATGATGGGTTTAAAATGATCAATTTTATTATTTAGGAGTGTTTTCTTCCTTGGTATTCAAGACCATATTTCTTATATACATGTAAGGATAAACATGTAATATGAGAATGTTTGTACAGAATATAATATTTAATTTCCCTTTTAACATCCATATTATAACATGGTTATAAAATTCATTTGGTTATTTGGAGTGAAGATGATTCATTGTATAAAATTGTAATTATAATTGTTATGGTTTGTTGGTGGTTTTTTTGTTATAACAAACTCATTTAAATTTATAAATTATTTTAATATCTGGAAAAAGATTCCATAAAATTTATTCAGTTATTATAAATATATTATAGTCTGGTTCCACCATCGAAATGGATACATGATCGGAATTTAATTTGGTAATATTAATTGAAAACCTGTCATCCAGGAATGTGATAAATTAACACATCTCAGATTTTTTTTTCATTTTGCGTATAAAAGAAGGGGAAAATATAGTTGATGATGAATTATTACATTATAAAAACCAAATTATATTGAATATAAGGTACTAGAGTTATAATAAAATTTGGATGAATGGATGCGAGGAATGAAAAAAATTGAAGGAACTCGAAATAAAAGAAAAACTAAGAAATCCCTTATGAAAGTTTGACATCATAATGACGCCTCATAGAAATTAATAAAATATTTTGAAAATATAAAAATGGTTGTATAATCATTAATAAATATTATAGAAAAAAATGATAATATGTAACAAAATATCCCAATATAATCTAGATGAAATTAATAGTTATTAACATAATAACAGATCTTTAAAAAGGGAATGAATTTGACACAAAAATTATACAGCATAACGAATATGCAACATGGTTTTACAAAAAAAATATAAATTTAGGGGATTGGGTCACCCATTCATAAAATACTCAAAATATAGTATACATGATGAATAAAATAGTAATAATAACTTTTTATGGAAACATGAAATACATATCACCTAAAAGAGAACTTGAATGGAAAGGAGAAGTTGATAATTCTCTTACCATGAACAGTAACTCCTAAAACATAATGGTTGGGACCATATGTGATTTATTACAACTATTAAGGACTACTAAAGATGTAAAAATACCACATATTTAATTATGTTTAATTTTAAATGAAATGAAATGGAGGATTCTGTCTTTATTTATTGTATAAGAGAGAGTATATTTCTTAATTTCCAATGACAACTCAATTGTGGTATTTGAGAAAACATGTAATTTACCTTGGAATTTACTCATCGGCTTGGACAATTGGTACACAAAATATCATATAATACTACTCAACATTTACCTAGTATTTTTTTATTACATCATTAATGATATTATTAAACACACTAAAACTCAAAACAGAATTTTTACTATTCATGAAATACTGATGTATTTTATAAAATTATTATACATTCAGTGTACCCTAATATCCATGTTTTTCATTAGAAAATGGAAATTATTTTATAATAATAAATCTATAAATATTAAAACATTTTCTTTTATATGTGAAAATACTTATTTATTAAAAATAATAGTAGATATAAAGTGCATATTAAAATGCATATTAAAATTATAAAAACTTAAAAAAATTAATTTACAATTTGAAATAAATGAATAGTGTTTTTATAAGACTACTTCATTATTAAAGATATTAATAAATCCTTACATTTATATAATAAGTTAAATTTCTATGAAATGTACACTTTTTACATGAAAATTCTATTTACCAAACTCATTATATTATTATGAAAAAAGTATACTCGAAACTAAAATGATTGAACACAAAATTTATGTATACAAAATTATGTGAGGATACTACCCCATTAGTCATATTACCTTTCATATGTTTAGGTTTGTATTCACATGGGTACGTTTCTATTCCCCCAAAAATCAGGTTTTTCTTATCAGACTCTAAATATAGTACTGAACAAAACTGTGTATGTTTAATTTACGAAATTCAAACCACATTGGTGAAAAAATTATGTTTTCTGGATCGGATATAACAAAGTTTTGTTTTCTAGAGACATAGTGATTCATTATGTCTATATTAAATATATTTTTAAATTATTGTTGTTTCACAGTTGATAATGCATCCTAAAGCCCAACCTACAATGGCAACAACTATAAATAATTACAAGACTGACATACCATGTATACACAGTCCCCTTATTCTATAATGTTATTCCATAAAAAAAATATTATTCCTCACCTCATCCCTATAGATATTTATCCAAAACCACCTTTAAAACTGTCATTAATTTAGGACGAGATTTATCATTATCATGAAACACCCCTTTGATGAGATTTACATGGTTCAATGGGGTGTGAGTTGAGAGTGATGTGTTGTACTTCATGATGATTTCCCCAATAACCCTATTACATTGGTACTGGGTAGGTGTGCTCCAGAACCATTAAGCATGTTCATCAGGATTAGAACTAGGTTTTAACACAACATCCCTCAAACAAAAACCATATAGTGGCATCCTCTTTGACTACATTTATACATTCTAGATCTCCAACTGTAATTTAGTAATAGCGTGCAATATTATACCATTTTAAATCCAAAACCACTAATAATGGATCAACCCTTATATTTTCATCACATAACCAAATACTAAATAAAATAGCTTCAATTTTTTCAAGACATTAATATTTTTCTATTAATGTTTCTTCAAGGTCATGGTTGGAAATAAAATCATAGACATGAATGAATAATAGTGAAATGACATTTCATAGATCATAAAAATATCAAGAATATTTATCACATAAACTAAAAACACCGAAGATAATTTATTTTAATTAAAAGCGATAATGTTTCTATCTTTCATGAAATGATAATGGTCTCCTTATGGTCCCATACCCCTATTTATATTCATTAGTACAAGCCATGTTTAATCAATTTAGATCCCATATCACAAATATTTTTCATTTGTATCTCATAATCTAACCCTCCTACCCATAATTACATCATATTCTAATGATTTCACTTATTGATTTTAAAATACTTCTATCATGGGAGTTGTCGAGGAATGCATTGCTGATTCGAAGCCGATATGAAACAAGAAAATTCAAAAAGACGCCTAGTGGGGTGTCTCTATGAAGGTTAAAACATCTTAAAATGTGTTTTACCATGAATGTGTGGGACACAAACATGGATTTTGTGGAATTAACCTCCACTCAACATATCATAAAACTCACAATAGTTGATTTTGTCATGATGGTTGAATTTATAACCTCAGTATAGTGTTTGTTTGTAAATAGAATACCCATATTATCATGAATGTCATAGTCATTTTCCATGTCCATAATCATTAATGCAACAAATTCCATTGAATCTAATAGGTCAATAAATACCTCCAAATATCTAGCATTGTTTGGGACACATAATTTTTTAATTCTAAAAAATTTTCCAAATTAAATGAACTATTACACAAAAGTTTGAAATTGGCAGTTAATTTAACAGTGAATCCATATTTTTTTATTCATCTACCCATTAGTGCCTATGTACTTTGGACCTTGGAATAAATGAAATTGGTTAATCTCCACAACATTTTCAAAGTATTAATTAACTTTATGTATCATTTAGTTTTTTAAATATAATTGTTCTCTATTATTGTAACCTCACATGAACAGTTTTATTAAATTAATTCATTTCCAATATCTATATAGAATTATTTAAGTTCATGAGGCACATTCCTTCGTGAGTCCTCCATAAATTGGGAACCACCAACCAGGATGAAACCTACACACCATACCTATATATGGTGCATCATTTCACCCATCATCCAATCATGAAGTCTAATTTATTAGGAATCCTATACCCATCTAGTACTGGTTTATCTACCCCCTAATATCCCAATATGGAATGTTTCAACAATCTTTTTTTCCCTTCCTATTTGATTCATCCCTAGTCTAGACCATTAACTTTATATTTTACTCTAATAATTGGAACTAAAATTCAACTAACTATTAACCATAGTCACCCTATCCTTGAGACACCATATTTATTCTCCTCCATGGAATTCCACACACCATTCACTTGATTGGTTTCCATGTGTAGTAGAAATGTATGTCCCAATGGTTTCATTATCGTAAAAAGCAATTGAAATTTCTTGGTAGAGAGTCCTTATGTGAGATCATCCTCTGATTCATGAAAATTGTATCCCTGGGTGTGGGATTATATTGAAACTAAGATGCATAATGTAAAGCTACCTACCCAATATTCCTAAACATATGATGTTAAAATACATGAAAATATCCTCATCACCTAAATTAAAACAGAATCATTAACATGTGTCATGAAAATAGGATTCCCTATGTATGATAATCATTGGATTACACCACATTCCCTATCATATGATGATTATCCTCAATAATAAATTTTACATGTTTAGCCTTCATAGAAACCCTAATTTATTCATTATCCATGAAACAAGAATCCTCATTAAATGATATAAAACATCTTGGATCAACCTATCAAACAACCAAAAAATAGGGCATCAAATTATATTGGTTATAATCTATGTCTCCCATTAGGGTATGTCAAAATCCACCATGAGGTTCAATACAGGTATCCTAAATAATTTTAGGTACCTAAATTTGGTCCAATACCAACTCTAGAACACTCTTATAATATATTTATGATTGATCACCACCCCTTATGGTAGAACACACAATCTATCTCTACCACCACATTCCATAGTGTGATCTTCATCCATATTGGAAAACCGTAAATTCCTATCCTTAAATATGTTATAATTTTTATCTACATGTCAAAAAAATGTTATTCATGTGACCCACATATCCCCAAAATATGTTAAAAATATTACCCATATTTCTCCATAGGTCATTAATCAGATGACATAATTTCCCACATATGATGTTTAACATGTGACCCACCAAAAATAAATATCCACTATATTAATAATTATATGTATAAGTTAAAACCATTTAGTAATATTATTCTACTAGTGGAAATGACCCTGTTGTAAGGATTGTATTTCATAGGTTTTGTTACTAATATTCCTGACACATGAATATCCTCAAACCTCAAATGCATAATACATTATAAATTACCAACACACACATCATCAATAGATTCCCAAAGCATCCAAACATTATTATATACTATACATAAAGATGTATTCTCAATTTTTAGAGAATTTTGGAATTTTATTTTCTTGCGACTACAAATAGATTGAAGAAGACATTTAACAAACATGACTTAAATTTATGGTGGATACCCAGACTAGAGGACAAGATCCATAGAGGAATTCATAAATAGGTCAACTGAAATCCCATCATATGAGCTTTATTATAGAGACAACATCACTACATATACTTTTGGATGACTCCTATCATTGGGAATTAATTTTTTTGAGGAACAATAGGTGTGATGTGTGATCCTATGGAAATCGTAATATACTTTTATAACAACATTAGTTCCAAACATCTACGAAATACTATTTATAGGTATTCAAATAATTTCATAAATGTGATCCCAAACATTGAAAATAATTCATTAATCACATCAATTTTCCTCTCTATCATTTCTATATAGATATAAATTACACAAAATTGAAAGATGGTAGGGGAAAATCTCAAGTGAAACAGAATTATACAATAAGAGAATGCACCAAAGAGGAATAAAAATGATGTTCTTCTATGGAAATATAGGGATATTGGGATATTTTAAAAGGTAAAATAACACTACATAAAATAAATTATCCTTCTATAATCATGCCTATAATGAATTTTATATATAAATGAAGTTGTAAAATTCTAATACCTAGTAACATCATTTATGTTTATGTAATCATTATAGATAATCAATTTTTCCTTCAATACATATATTTTTTAATTAATTTCATTATTGAATCTATGAAAAAAGACCTTATTTATAAACACATGATGAGGATTAAAACATGAACTATCTAATATTTTTTTAATGATACCATCATCAATAATATTCAATACCACTTCTCTAATAACCTCATAAATATTTGTATTTAGTCACATACATACATAAACACTCTGTTTTTTGTATGGTTACAAAGGGATCATATGCAGGAAAATAAAGGTTAATCCATAAACTTAAATGTGTATACAATACTCTTTTAGTATTGAAATTTTTTAAAACACTAATTAATTTTTAATATTTTTTCTCATATCCGTTGGATTAAATAACGAGTGATGTTATATTTTAACCAATAAATGATTATATTTGATATGTTAGAATCATATTTTTCACCAATAAATGATATATTTAAATAGATTAATGACTAATGGGCACGGGAGGACTAATATAATCAATATTATTTATAAAATGTGTTTCAAAACTGAACATGTTTATAATTTTGGATCCATTTTTTTAAAAAAAATTCACTATTTTCCAATATTGACTGAACACTCTCAAGAATTTCCATATCACATTTTATAAATTTATACAAGTAAAATGAACATATTGTTTTACAAAAAACTACCTCAAACTTTTATATTTATAAAAAAATATTTATAAAATGTAAATATGAATCATTACTCCGAGATATTCTTTTTTAGACATAGAATATTCATTTACAAAATAAAACATGACAGCTAGAAATACATTGTTACCAAAATATAGAATGTTGTCCAGATTCAAATTTTTATAAAATCTAGTAGTGTTGGAAATATCATTTAGAACCTCTATATAATTTTCATCAACTATTTATTTTTTATCAAATTAATCTAAATTATTGGATGAGTTATGAAATTTTAACTACTCCAATGATAAAATGTTCTCACGAAAAGAATGTTATCTTGATAAATATATGAATCTCTTATTAATAATCTCCAAAAATTAAAAACAAATTACGTGCTTCCAAATTGATAATAGATCACCATTTTTTAAAATAATTCCTACTAAGGATTGTAGGATGTTTTTTTGACACACGCTATATTCATAATAATAAATTCTATAGTAAAATATAGCATAACTACTTTAACATGAATGACATCCAATCTAGTTATAATTTTTTTTAATGACCCATCATTTTGATATATAATAATAGTTTTGGGTATCAAGTCATACTATGTTTTAATTTTAAATATAGATAGAAATTATAGGATAATACTTTCCCCAAGGTCAATTCTTTGAATTGAATAAGAAATTATTCCCAAAAGTGATGGAATGAAAGTCTCCCCCTGTGAGTTTTTTATGTTTGGGTAAAATTTTCATTTAAAGGAATACACCATAGTACAAATAATATATTTATCTCATCCGAATTTTGATGTAGGTTATTTATAACCATCATTAATATCCATGTTTATTAAATTACCATGTTAGTTATAGGATAAACGACAAAAAAATTATCATCCACTTGTTATCACATCAGTTATATAAAAACTGAAGTAACAAAGTGTGTTTTTCACATCAATTATGTTTAATAATTGATGTTATAGTTAAAATATCGCGACCTTATAATTTTAGTTATAAAAAACCCATTGTGTTAAATAAATATTTTATGACCGTTTCCACATAATAAATGGGATATATTGATAAAAATTTAATTATCAAGTGTGTTATTATATAAATGATGTGATAAAACATTTATAATTTTATGAATTATAATTTTTAATAATTTAGAGTTTTTTGATCTCTCAAAATAATACATAGTTCTCTCATATGCGGAAACCCGATCCTCATTTCTGCGATCCAATAGCCACCTACTTCATTTTACATCTTCTTTCATCTTTATTTTCATCGGTGAATTCAATATGATCATCTCTTAACACTCATGTAATCCTCCGAAATCTCAATATTGGTTCTTCAATTTCATGGATTCCCTAATTCTCATATTATACTAAAATATAATATTTACATTTTTTTTAATTTCATAATGGTATCTCAGAAATTTCTATTACAATTATCCATTAATCTCATGATAATATTTTATCACCTTTAATCATGGATGATTATTTTTCTTGGGGAATTTCGTAGGACACACTATCTAAACCAAAAAAGATGTATGATACATACAAAGAACAATGTTTCACAATATTGGGTTCATCATGAATAAATATATGTATTACCATTGGCTATGATGGTTGTTGAATTACTATATTTTCATTAAATGGGCCTCTCATATTAATTTTGGATGGTCATTCTAGGTGAGAGTATTCTACTCAATGTTATATGATGAGAACAATATAGTGGGTCTATATGATGTAATCTATGTCAGTAATTATTCCTATCATTATAATAATATCATTATTCAGCACCGGATCAATATATTTATATCAAACATTAACATATTCATTATACTGAATTAGTAAGTAGTACTAGGACTCAATGATGTAGATATTAATGTAGGAAACCATTTTTTACATTATATTTATAATTTTCTATTATGAAATCTCTTATATTGTCTAACACAAAAGAAACCACTCAAACCCCCTGAGTAATAATTCTTCGTTAAAGTGATGAATTGGGTGAATAAATGAACCCATGAATTAAAAACCACTTTTATACATTATGTGAGTTATTTATTTTGATTAATTGGAATGAGAAATAGATTAGGATTCCCATAATCTACCAAAACCAAGAGAATCAATGGCTTGTGGTCAATTATTGGATGACAACATATGAGGGTCTCTATAATGATTGATATTGGGATATCACCCTTAATATCAACTAGTTTTCCAATCTAGAAAATTTATTAGCAATGTATATCATCATGAGTCTCACACTAGATTGAGAATCATGTACTATAATACAAGTTGAGAAAATTATTATTTCATCAAAGATGGAAATTATCCAATGTATCAATATTCCAATGTTGGAATTAAAAATATTATAATTATAGACCATTAAAATCAATATTGGGATGGACAAGTTATCAGTTTTTAGTCGATGGAAATTTCAACAGGGCTATATCAAAAACCATTTTGGGGGTATAAATTGAGTAACAAAAAATAAATTATGGGTTCTTATTTTAGATCATACCATTAAATAATTAGTTCATTTAAAGAAATATCATTTAATTTATGATAATTTGAAAATATTTTTGATACCACACAAATTTAATTTTCATTTATTTTGGTTCCCCAACTAAATTTATCTTCTTAAAATAAACAAAAATCCTTGTGGAATTTACATATCAAATATCCTAGTAAGTGTCTATATATGATGAAAAAATTATCGTCTAAAAATATTTTCTTTTGTAAATTACTTAGATTTATATCTATTTATGATTCACCATTTATAAATAAATTTATATTCCATTATTTTATATAAATGATAAATTTTTTCCAAAAGATCATATATTTATTTTATACTTTTAAATTGTGCGACTTTTGCATTATATAATAATTCATATAAATGTAAAACTTTTATATCATGAAAAGAAAACTAATTTTGATATTTTTTATAGGTAATAATTAGCCATTATTTAATTATGGATCATTGAATATGTGATGAATATGAGGAAGGTGAATATCCATTTTTTTTAATATGGTAAACTTCACTTTCCAAACCCCGTCATGTTTTTATATGCATTCGTAAAATTTTTAACCATGATGAAATTTAAAATCAGTGATATCGAAGAATATATAACATTTCAGGGAAATAATCCGAGTTATTACCATTGGATTTTTCATTGAGAAAATGGGTCGACTTTTGGATCTCTTGATGATGATTCTATTTCCTGATGATTTGTTTCATAATATTAAAGAAATGATTCAAGATATTATACCACATGAAATTTAAAAAGAATAAAAAATTTAGCTTATATTTATTGATATAGAAAAACAATTGTATCCAGGTTGTATGGACTTGATGGTTTTATAAATGGTGTTATGATTTATTAACATGATGGACAGACATGAATGGAGTGGAAAATAATTTATAGAGTATCAATAATTATTAGAATATATTATTTATATATAAAATGATAATCTATATTAACATTATAAAGTGAATTTTATACTTTCACTGATGCGATTCAGAAATAAAAATATACATGTTTTTTTAATAATTATGTTCTCCATAAGAAAGAATATTAATGTCATTCATTGTTTACTAAATTGAGGATTCCACAATATAAGATAATATAAAAAACATAAGGTGATTTAGATGCTATATTGACCCATAAAAATTAATTTTGGTAAGTTCCTATAATTCCTCATTAGAAAAATTTATTTTTCAATTCACAAGATGGAAAAAGAATATAATGGATTGATGATATGAATATATATGATGGAATAATATATC
This sequence comes from Viscum album, assembly GCA_963277665.1. Classification (NCBI taxonomy): domain Eukaryota; kingdom Viridiplantae; phylum Streptophyta; class Magnoliopsida; order Santalales; family Viscaceae; genus Viscum; species Viscum album. The sequence goes on along the minus strand of OY728137.1, from coordinate 1,612,574,921 downwards.
ATCCAACTAATTTTCCACAGTATAATAAAAATAATTCACTAGTTTCTGACATTTGAAAATGATGTTACAACTAAAAAACATGGAATATTCACAGATCAAATGAATCTATATCAAAGCCTTAATGTATCCTTTTTTCATCGTATAATTTATTGGTAATTATAAACTTATCTCTTAAATTATTTTAGAAGATAAAATATGTCATGTTTTGTTCAGTGATCTATCGACCAAAACAGTATAAAAATGATATTAATGTTTTTTTGTAAACATTAGCGGATTATTTGAAAAAATTATAGGAGGAAGGTATAAGGGTATATAAATCATATAATGTATTATATTTTAATCAAGATTCATAGGATATGATTATTATAAATTTCAATTCATTATTTATAAATATTTCATGATATAGTGTTAAGGGGCATAAATCGTGTCCAATTTGTGAACAACAATCATCCTATTATCAAATGCATCATCCAATAAAAATAGTATACATGGTTAATTGAACATTTCTCCACTGGATCTATTTTGTAAAAGTATAAAAAAACAATGGATCACATGAATTTGATATGTATATACATCCTTTTTCAAGTAATAATTATTTTTAAAGGTTAAAAACATTAATCTGGCATTCATAATGAAGCCAAAATATGTTAATGATTGTAATATTTTGAAAGATTATTCAAATGTTTTTGAGCAACCATATTTGAGAGTTCATTAAGTGAGAAATAAAATTGATGTTTAATATGTGGATAAAAATATATCTGATTTTTTAATTGGAACATTGATAAAATTATTTAAATAATAAATATGGGTTGAATTAAAAGTTGGATTTACTTCAATGGGATTAAATTAGGAGTTGGATTTCACTACAGATGGAAGGAGAACATTCCTACTGTCATCATTTAATAAATTATCAAATTGGGATAAAATTGGATTTTTTTCAATGTATTCATGATATCGATGTTCCACCTGGTAATTCGTTAGATGAATTTTTTTCCTTTAATGGATTTAAAGTTGATAGGTATAAAATCTCATGACTATCACGTCACCCTGAAATAGCACCTACCAGTTGCATTGTATAGAATATTTTCAACTATTGTTAAGATGAATATGATATAGGTGTGTTATTTTTATAAATTCAATTTTTAAAAAACTGATTCAATCAAAATGATGGATCTCTTTGGAGAAACAAAATCAGTTATTATACTTTGACAACTGGAAATTTAATTATATGCATCTTTTTTTGAAATCATGGTGTATTTCATGGATTAATTGATCTGAGAAATAATGGTTTTGAACTTTTATATCTACATTGGATGTATCCTTTTGAACACTATATGAATATATTTAAGAGGTTTTCTAAGAATCTTTATCTACCCGAATCATCCTTTTTTGAGAAGTATGTTAATTTTGAGGTTTTACAGATTGTTACTTACTATTTTTCTATAGTGGATCATATTATATTTCTTACATCTATCCATTAATGAGTTAATTATGCAGAAAAGGGTTTCATTGATTGAAATTCAAATCATTGACACGTAAACACATAAAAAATGTACATTAATAAATCTTTTATATCATATATTATTCTCAAGTATGTACAAAATTTAATATTAATGTGTTGAAACAATGATATCAAAAAAATTATATGTGGATTATGAATGAGCATAACAAATCATTTTTCCATAGTTTATTGAGTCAATCCTTAGAAAACCAAATGCATTAGAAACATAAGGATCGTTAGCGGGTGATCCATTCTTAAATTTAGTAACATGGTTTGGGTATGTCAATAATGGATATATTTTTCATTCGAAACATCAGTAAAAAAAGAGAGTTTTAGAATAATAGTGTATCATAGTTTATTGAAGAAATTCATTTTTCGAGTGATAAATCCAAAAACATAATCTCTAAATAAACTAAATATTATTGTGTCATTTAGAAAATATGGGTTTTTTTATAATTAAATTTTTTTGTTCTAGTGTTTGAGGGTAAATATTTTTTGGTAGTAATACTTTTTAACATTTTTAATATTGAATTACAGAAGTTAGTCTGAATATATAATAATACACAAATGATAAATTGATCAAGGAAACACATGAGAAAAGTTATATGTTCTTTATCAATATGATATATAGATTATTACTATTTTACAAGGAAAAATAAAGTTTGTTTGTTGACGATAAACTTGGAAAAATTATGATTTATTTGGAATTCATAATTCCATGGGATGATTAACGAGTAATTTTAATGAGAATGGTGCAGAATTTTTTTGTTCTACATGGAATGATCCTAAATAAACAATTTGTAAAATATTCATTTATTTCAATACTAATATTACAGGTAAAATATATTTAATTATGGTTTACTTTTTAAAATTTCTTATTAGATACATTAATTTTTTTTTCTTTTTTAAAACACATATTATAACTAAATTGTTTAATTTATAATCTATATTAGTTAATTTTTATTTCTAGTTTTCTATGTTTACACTTACATTACATTTATATTTCATTATTTTTTTAAATCATGATTATTTAAAATTTTACAATATAAATAATTACGTAAAATATTGTATAAGAGTATATTATAAGAAAATTAAATTTTTACAAAATTTAATTATCATATTTGATAATTTTTAATATGTAATTTATTCTCTCATTTATATTATATAGTTTTAGTTATTTTATGTTATTTCATATCAAATTAATATTATCTTATTTTCTGTTATGTATAACAAATATGATTATTAATATTTTATGTTTACTTTATTTAACATTATTTTTTGATTATTATTAATTTTTTATTAACATTTGTATGTAATTGTTGGATTTATATATATTTTTACTAATTGAGGATTCTTTTATTTTTAGGATAACGATATATCAATATATAGATCCACCACATATTTATGGATATGATCATACTCATACCATTGTGGTGGAACTAGTATATTCTCAAGTTGATGTGCCTACTCATCTATCTTTACATGAGACATTTGCATCCACAATGGGGGGAGTTTGATGGTTAGTAAACATTGACCCAAAAATTTACCAAAATTATTTTTTCCCATAGCTATGAAAAAATGATACAAATAAACATTAATTATAATGATATTCCAAGTGGTCCAATGTCAAAATAATCCAAAATTTTTTATCAGTACAGTATAAACTCAAAGATATTATTGTCATTTATGGTTGAAGATGTGTTGACATAGTGACATTATCACAATTATGGGAGAACATTTCTCTATGTTTATTTTTTATTATTTAACATATTGTGAAATTTTAATAGTAATATTTTTATTTCCCCTTCTTATCAAATTAAATATGATATAACTTATATTGGATGAGTTATGAGGAAATAATAATCATTGGATACTTGAAGATGGAGCAATTTTAAAACATCCAACAAAGCATAGTTCATTTTCTTGGATTGGAAAAATGAAAATCCATGATATATATATCAATTAATAGGTGAAGAATCATGGAAGAAATATCTTTATGTATATGAGGAGAATAGTTTTTAATAATATCAACAACAACATTTTAGTTGTTTATTATATTAATGATATTGTTAATGATTTATTTCATCATGATTATTAATTTACATCAACCATGGATATCTCATCAAGGGATTTAATTTTTCAATTTATACGCTCATAAGTTCTCTGAGATTGGGTATCTGTTATTGAGAGATAATATGATCAGAAAAAAACATTAAAAGTTGTGATGTTAGTCTTCATGGTTTGTAGAGGTTCCCCTCCACCCCGACTAGAAATGAAAAATTGATGAGGGATGTTATGAGAAAAAAATTACAATATCTTACAAAAGATTCAAGAGTAGTATCTGAAACAATGTTAATTTTTTTACATAATTTATTTATTATAATAAAGTAAACTATTTATATATTTTGAATCATTACACATTTTTTCAAATATTTAATATAGTATTATCATGACGATAAGATAACAAATTGGGGTCTTTATTTCTGCGTGTAGAATTGATAATTTAGCAACAACATTAGGAAATATTGAACACTCTACCCATGTAGGAGGATACCCAAAATGTGAATATCTATTAATAGTGTTTCTAAATTCATAAGCTTATTCAATGTAACAATTTAAATAATAGAATCCTTGAAAGTCAAATTATAGGTTATTCAACTAAAGATGGCGGAAAATATTAGACCATCGGTACAAATTTTATTTATAAACTTTCAATGAAATTTAATGAAGGCTAATATTAACCCACTCTTCTTCTAGTAGATCAAACTCCTCTTTATCCTTCTCACCCAACCCTTCCTATAGTACCCACCCATTATCATGCCCCTATAACCCCTCCTCTACAGCTTCCAAGTTACTGTGTGTTATATGTTGATGATCCTCATCATATTGTATCATATGGGATGAGATATTGTATTAGTGATACCATTATTAATCATCATATTGAGATAGAGTATTATAGGGTCAATGTAAATGATATTATAAATATAATAGAAAAAATACCATGTCGTATAGATGATGTGACTACTATTGGGAAAATGTTCCATTATTTTTTATTTTTTTACATCGTGGAAACTTCAAAATGCTACCATAGATATATGTATATATGTTATATTTTTATTAATTTAGTTATTAAGGTTATTTTTTTGTTTTAAGGTGTATAAATTTACCAATTTTTTATAGAAATTCCTTATGTGTAATGAAATACTATATAGAAAAAAATTCAATGTGTAATAACAAGAGAAATAGTTCATACTAGTCTTGATAGACTATCAGCATGGTCAAATTTGTTTTTGGGAGTTTATGATATTTCAATGGAAGATGACATTTATTGGTGTAAAATGACAATGGGGACTTTTAAAAATGATATCATGAATATTTTAGCTAGAGGACAGTTTTCCATTAGTAGGATATAAATTTTATACATGTTAGTTTAACATCAAATTTTATATGTTCATTTAATTTATTCAAAATTAATAATTGTGTACTTTTTATATTTGGTATCCTTATAAAATTTTTATAGAAAATTACAAATCATATGTATATGGATTTATGGACCCAATGTTTATTTCTCTTAAAACAATGTCAATAATCGATGGAGAAAGAACAGTTTACATGGTTCAATGATTTTTTTGAGAATGTAATTATTCATGTTGGATGATTACATACCATGAAGAGTACAAATATTGTCACAAGTAATTTTATATATCACCTTATTTTTTAACAATTGAAATTAAATTTTCATCTATATCATGGTCCATAGATGTTTGGTGTTTTTTGTCAAAGAGAGAGGACATTGTAGTAGTTATACTCTATCTATAGTTACATGAGGGATACTTTTCAGAATTTACTGAACACGTAAGATTGATTTTTATATTTTAACTTTATATTATTACTAATAACATTTTTTAAATTCATATTATTTTCATATAGGGAATTTAATTGCATTAAATAGATGATTGGAATGATGATCTCAAATATCATATTTGTAAATTCTATAGTGAATCCTCCTTTCCAATTTATAAATTTAGATTGATTATATAATTTTTTTATTTTTAATTAATATCTCTTTAAAAAGGTGTCATGAACTATAATGACCTGGAATTTCCATTAATTGTTTTTAAATATATGGGGATTTTATGAGTCCGCGAAAGTTGACTATGCGTGATTCTGAGGACCGAGTGTCCGGAATGAATTTGTTAACTTTCATTCTAGTATTTTAAGTAAACGTGTGAGCAAATTTTTCGAACTTTTGAATCGGTGATCGGAATTGAAATTCGAGGGCACCGTTAAACACATAGTGCGAATATTCTCTTAAGAAGACCTTCACCGGAGTGACAGTTAGTCAAGGGTGATAGTTAGTTTATGGGTTTTTAGTGTAAGAATAAAATAAAAATTAAAAGTGTATGACATATTTATTCTTTATTTGAAAAAATCATATTGGTGGTGGGTGGTGGTTCAACCAGAACTAAACATCATTGTGGAAGTTACGGTGTGGGTACCACCAGACCTTAGCCTCTCATGAGAGGTTATGGTTGTCAGTACCACCCAAACCACAACCTTCCATGAGAGGTTATGGTGGTGGGGAACAACCAGGATTAAACCCCCCTTTAATTAAGAGAAACTCTCAACCGACCTCATTAATGTGGATGAGCTTATTGACTTCCTCCACATTAAATTTTCCAATGCACATACCATTAATTGTTCCACCTTAGATAATTGGCATGCCCCCTTTTTTTATTATGTAACAGTGTCGATAAAATTTAGGAAGGTCCAAAATAAATAAACCTTCATAAATTCCACGATCGTTACCGACCTCCCTCCCCCCTCTACTATATATATGGAACTCTGTAGAAGGATTTGGGACAGCTACACCTAGCAACAAAGTGCTGGTAAAGTGACACGGCACCCAACACATGGATTATTACACTCTCTAAGGAATTATGCATTCTCCAATGAATAACACGCTCCCCAATGAAGAATGTCGACCTCCTTTGACCTTATTCATCAGAATCACCTTGTGGAGTCCACTGACGTGGGATGTCTTCAATGACCTACCATCCCTCTTCATTGTCGTCAACGAATGAGGTAGGGGGTTTATTTTGCGTGAAAAAACATTCCTTGTTTTCTTTTGTGGATTGGGAAAGAATCATTACGGTGTTTGTAAAATTTAATTTCGATCGTTCTTATTTCTTATTAGGCCAAATTCAATCACTATAAATGCAGAGGGTGTGGGTTAAAAAAACGTGCCCTGACCCCTCATCCATTCATCTTTGGTGTACTCTTTGAAATGGAGTAATATGAAGGAGACGATGGAGGCGACAAAGGAAACGATGCTACCACCCATGGCCACCATGACTCGTGCAGCCCCTGCAGCGTTCTGTCCTCACCGGCCATGCTGTCCAGCGGCCATGCCTCCTCGTCACAACGTGCCGCGCCGCCTCGTGCCGAACCGGCCTCGTTCCTAGGCTTGTGCATCCCACCAACAGTTTCACCCATGCCACGCAACCCGCCAGCCACAACTCCCACTGACCGAACCAGCTTTGGCGCCGCCGGCCCTCAGAGCCGCTCTAGCTCATGCTACCCACCGGACTCCCGAGCCACCCATTCCCCTCACGGTGCCTTGGACGAACCGGCCCACGCTCCTTTTGGTGGCCTGGCAGAAACTCCCCGCACCCCTCGTGGCACCCCGGCTGAACTAGCTCGCGCCCCCTACGGCGCCCCAGACAAACCGGCCCCACGACCCCACGGCCGACCCGCTCCCCGGCCCCTCGCGGAATGCCAGAACTCCCAGCAGGTCAGGCTGGGTTGAACTGAACAAGTTCGACCCATGCCAGGTCGGTCTGCGACAGTCCGACCATGTCGGACTGGACCCGGGCCCACTATAACCCATTTATGCTTCTTCGACCATATCATTTGCACCAGACGTTTGTTTGGAAAACTATCAGTAGTTCTAGAAATCATTGAGTGTGACAATACCTTTTATTATACTCCACTATATTTTTTGTTTATGATGAGAAACAATTAGGTTGGATCGAGCACGATTCTAACCTGGCCACCGTGACTAAATGGCTAAACAATCACAGACTATGTATCTGATTAACGCTTTGTCTATGCGTTGAGACCCCTATGGCATGGAAGACTATTGAAATACTACCTCATGGGACTTCATGATAGTTGGAGTATCAACCATTAAAATGTGTAGAGGATCCACTTGGAGACGAGAGAGCGTTGTGTGGAGACCTAGTAGATGGCTGAGACATGATGACTGCTAACTATTTTACCCAGAGTGACTGTACTAGCACTATGGGGAGAATCTTGGTGTCGTAGGAAACCCCCAATGGGGAGTTCCTGGGTGTTGTGGCAGACTCATGGTACTTGATTGTAGGAGTACATCAGAAGACTATGAGGGGGAGCGTGCTTGGTGACTCAGCACACCCACCTTGGGGAGCGCACTTTGTGACGCCGCAGATCCATGGTACCTGACACGAGCAGTACCTCAGTAGTCCAAGGTTAGTGGGATGCGTGCTTTGTGTTACGGCATGCCCACTGTACTCGATATAGAAGGAGTTCTCTAGCAGTTGAGGATTCGAAAATGTGACTGCAGATGTTACTTGATACTACCCCTAAAATAAAATCCTAGTTTGAGCTGAGTCAGTTTTTCTGTTCTTTCCTCATGATTGAGATGGATCACTTGATAACCTATGTATATATATGGGAATATACCTAACTATGGTTGTCTGTTGATTTCATAATTCATGTTTAACCTTGATGTATTGTTTTAGACCTAGAGGCTCTCTAGTCTCCTACTGAGTATCGTTATACTCACCCCTACATGGTCTATGCCCGCTCCTTGTTGTGTTGGATGCAGATGATGGACTGCGCTAACGGAGGCTGAGAGTACCAGGATTGGATAGTACCTGGAGGTGGACCTTACGACCTGTCGGTACACGGAGAAGATGGATAGATGAGGAGTGCTGAGGAGGCGATTTGTACCTACCATTTAGATAAGAACCTCAGTGGACGACCCAATAGCTATTTTCCTTTTTCATCTATTTTACTTGTACTTTCAGTTTCTTGTACTTTATGGTTGGGCTTGTATTCCAGACCCTATTACTTTTAGCACTCTTTTTTATAAAGATTACTTGGTGTATCATATCTAGTTGTTTGTTTTCTTGTGTGTGTGTTTACCGGTTATAAATGCAATGCGTTCCCATTTTTATGGAATTACGCATTTGGTTCTAGTCACCAGCCCCTGGCCTATAGAATGCGGGCATGGGGTAGTCACAGCACAGGCCCCATGGGATGGGTCATGAAATGAACAAGAAGGTGTAAAATAATTTGGATATTATTTTTTAGAATTTATATCTGATATAATTACAACACAAAAGTATTCAATGTTTGAGAATGATATATTTCATTACAATTCTGTATTTAATATTTATATTTTCTATGGAATATTCATGTTAAATTATTTCTGTATTATTTTATATAATTTTGGGGACCCTTGACCATGTATTATATTGGAGTTGATACAACTAAAAATTTAATGATATAATCATTTTACAAGTATTATTTATTTTTAGTTTATTATTAAAATGCATTATAAATTTAAAAGATAAATTTTAATTGTCTTTTTCTTGTTTTCTATTAATTTTTTTGTTGATCTGTTTATTTTGGAAAACATCTATGGGGGAGGAATAATCAATTTCAATTTTATTAACAAAATTATTATTAAATAAATTATAGGAAAACCAATAAGAGGAACCAATAATAAATATTCAATATTTATGTCTATTTTAGATAATGAACATTAAAAAATGATTTAAAACATCACCTCTAATAATATCACTAAATAATCGACATAAAATTTCATAAAAAGGAGTTGAAAGATTCTTTTATTCACTAGTAGAATTAATCTATTATGTGTGGCTATAATTTCATAACTTTTATATATTTTTCATATTGTAAACTATAGTTTTGAATGATTTCAAATATTAATAATTTTGATTCCATTTTTACAGTAATGGAATATTAACTCATAGTTTGGGTAATAGCATAATGAGTTAAAGTACAACTCTTTTACAATATAGTGTTAAAAAAATTTAGGAAAGGGGTGGTTATGGTATATATATTTAAAACATAATGATTTTTCCAATAATAATAATCAATTTTCTCCTACAATTTATATTTGTGTGTAACAAATTTTTCATCTTATGTTTCATGTGGAATATTCATGCTTTAGTTTATTTTCATTATTTTTCTCAGAGTGTATTGATTATGTTTAATGATTTTTTATCCTCTACAACCCAATTATCTTCTTTTTGAAATCCTATCATGCATTACATATTTTGTTTTATTTTTGGAATATATATTTTTTAGGAAAATTACGACATTGTATATAGAGATGACTTTCTTTATTCTATTAATTCTACCTCATTACATAAAATTATTTCATCTTAATATTTAACCTATATAATGATCTTTTTTGAAAATAATAGAATAATATTTACCATGTTATGATTCATGAACAACATTTTGTGAGTTAGTCATATCATATTGACAGAAAAATACACTAAACATTTACCATATACATGTATTATGTTTTCTATTAAAATTATCATGGGAGTATGAAAATTCATTACTTTTTTAATTAGTAATTTATGCCTTGGTTAATTTTGGTAACCATGGGAAAATTGTTTTCTATAAAAAAACCTACTCCTTCCCTGATTACATTGGATGATTAATATATTCCTGATTATCAATATTTTAGAATGGATCTTATTTTTTTTGAATATTTGGACCATACCTAGAAAAAATTACTTTTTCAATCTATACGGAAGGAATGTCAATGTTGGGATAGAAAGTAATAGAATGTATATACATTATTCAATGTTTCATTTCTTCTTAAGTGAGTTCTCAGGATTGAAAATATAAATACCATTAGAATTAGAAGTTCACCATGGGTAGATTCTCTCATTGATATGTCCATCCTTATATAGAATTCATGTTGGGAACATAGTTCAAGTGAATTCAATATTATTTTGAGTTCTACTATTGTTTCTATGAAAATTCTCCAGAATACTGATAATCATGATTTGTTTTTAATCGGTATGTCTATTGGAATTTGTGTCCATTACAAAATTATAACAAAGTTGATAATTAAGAAACTATCTAGGGAGATCCATTATCATTTCAATAGTCTCATAGAAAAATTTACCCTATTCATAAATATGGAAATTTATTTTAGTGATAATCACTATATTCATTATATAGGAAAATTTTCTTTGGGATGAATTTATTAATGAACTAATCCCATGTATCAAAAAATTCATCCTATAAGTATTGAAACCATGATATTGAAATATTATTATGATAAAACCGACAAACATTTAGTGTCTGTTCGTCCACAATAAAATCATTGAATGTATTTATTGTACCACAATATATAAGACCATAATTATTTTGCAAATATCCTCATTGGAAAAACCACTAAAAAGGGTTATATGAAAACAATATTTTGATAAGAAAGTTTCTAGAGTGATGATACATTCTAATTAATTGAAGTCTTCAAGAGATATTTTGTAATTAAAACATTAATGGGTTTATTATCTCACCCATAGTTTCCCTATTTTGAGATGGATTATGGATTCCTAGGTTTCAAAAAACCACCATAAAATCATTCCTTTCCCCTTATTTTTCGTCCTCAAATCACATAGATGCCTCTAAAATTTATTGATTAAATGTTATATATAACAAATTTATAATCTTGAAAATACGAAAGATATGTAACAACAACATTTATGTAAATAAGTAGTTCAAACTACAAACCCGAAAGAAAAATTCGATGAACTTTTTTTGGAATAATTTTTCAAAACTAGTATTTATTATTTTTGGGTTTTAAATTTTTGACACATGATGTTCTTCTAATGAAACAATACTATAAATATTAATATATCATCATTAAATGAATATGTGTTATTAGTTATATATTCTAAAAAATACTATGAAAATCTTGATTAAGATTTTCAACCAACATGGATTTATAAAGAATATTTTTCATTACATGATTCATTAATTTAAAAAACAACAGGAGAAAATTATATTAGATACTCACTTAAAAACCATATAGTATTATTATATTCATTAAATAATTTAATATAATGGGAAATAGTTAATAAATTAAGATAATCATATGTGTAGGTTGGTTTATATATCAATTTGATGAATAACATATTACACTCAATTCATTTCAAATGATTTATTTAGGATTCTCACACGTTCAAAATATTTCCAATGAAATATCTCCACAAATAAAATATTTAAATAAATAAATTCATCAATTTATAAATCCCTAGAGTAATAATGAATTATATTTCAAATTATTGATTTAGAAATTAACATGATATTTAATTTATTTATTAATTTTAAAACTCATTCATTCTCAGTTAATCTATTTGATCCTAATGTAATACAATGATCCATATATAAAATTATTTTTATATGAAATAAAGAAAATAAAATCAACAAAATCATTATTTCCCCATAACTAATAATTATGCAAGAATAAATTTATTTAATATAAATATTAGATGAAATTCAATTTTTGAATCAATAGTAATGAGAGAATGAAAAATATAAGAAGAATTAACCCCTCTAATATTTATTTTGAACAAAAAAATTCAATTTTTTTTACTTTCTCTTAATGAACTCGTTTAAATGATTCATTATTGTTCTCTATAAAAATTACTTTGTCATTAGTCCCCCCAATTCTATTATACTCTTCATTATTATTAAAAATCATAATGTACCAACATATGTTACAAGACTCATTAGCATTCCGATAAAGCATGATTCCATATTCTCCATATGCATTGTTTGTCTCCACTGTCTTGATAATATATTTTCTAAAATTATGCACTGATAAAATAGTTTGATCCTCCCATGGGAAAATAATATCCAATAATACATTACTATATGTCATATGATTTCATGTGTGTGACCCAAAAAGTCACATAATATAGTAATGTGTTAGTGAAAATTTTATGTTTCTAAATTTATGAAACTCTACCGTTAACCAGTAATAAAATTAATCATGGAAAAATAATACATAATTTATATTGATTCAAAAAATTTCTTCATGATCCTAAACAAAATATCTAATGTTATACAAGGCACATATATCTCGCATTTCAATTCATTCTCTTTATTGGTCTTAAGTTAATCACATTTCCATTTTAATGAGTACACTGGATGAATTATCATTCACATTAAAATCCATAACCACCAAATAATAAAATGAAATTCTCTATCATCCAATATAAAACATTTAATCATACAAATACCAAGTCATTCTCATTATATTTCGTATAATATGATGACATGGGAGTAATAACGTATTTCATAAAATAATAAACCAATGTTATAGAAAGGAAATTGAACTTTATCGAATGTGGTTTCCTACATCATGGTTTAGTAATACATATAATATTTATTTATTAACTATGATGAACATACCTAATATTATCATCGTCATAGTGATGATAAATTTTGGTAAATAAACTCTCATCATTACCTAGATGTATGTAGTGTCTATCAATATACTATTATAATATTCATGTACCCACACCTAATATTTACACATCTATAGGAAAAAAGACATCATTATATGCGACTTAATTAAATGATATCCACATATCCAAAAAATTGGGATTGATCCTCATTATGAAGAACTAATATACATCATAATTTTAGGAACTCTCTTATTCCATATTCATTTATTTCGCATACATGAATCCACTGACCGTATATCATATAATATTTTGTATTTGGAAAATAAAATTCAAAATAAAATGTTGTCATGTTAGATGCTTCAAAACCCTCTATATTTATTCATTGGTCTATTGTTATACAATTTATAGGATTTATAAACTCATATTTATTCTTCATCGGCTCTCTCACATATGGTTTACTCAACACTTAAAATTTTGTTATAGTCAATTAGATTCATATACTACTTCATTGATGTAGTTAAATAGAGAATGTATTGATCAAGTTTGAGTATCCTTCTACAAATCATCCCCAATTTGATTATTATTTTATTCAAATTGTACAATCAGTTTGAACACATGTTATTGGAAAATGAAATTAAAGATGTACCAAAAGGAAGGATTCTTGGTATGATAAGTGAGAACTGGTATTATAAATTAGAAATGTAGTAGATGCACCTTATTTTAATAATAGGATATATTCATGGTATTAGGATACCTAAATATAGCATAACACCAGTTTGCATCAGGATGCTTTCTCTTGGTAATAACTAAATATTATTAGATGGATGGCTCCTTAGTATTTGGGAAACTCATTGTAGGAGAACCCATAGAGGTATCCGACTGCTTCCTCATTAGAGTAGACTATTCTCAAAATTACATAATTAAAAACACACTCCCAAAAATTCTCTATGATGTAGAAAAATTTTATCATCCATATTTAAAAACAAACTCCAGGATATCATTTTACAAAAATTATAAAATGAATATTTTTTATATAAAAATATACATTTTTCACAATTTCAATTCACATAATTATTTTTAAATATATTTATAATTATTTATATATAAATAATTTAACAAGAATGAATTAGTTGACGAATTAACTTCCATCACATGATATTGGTATTTTACCTCTAGTCCCACCAATGAAATATTATTTTGTTGAAAATAATATTGAATTGGGCATCGATGAATATTACATTATAACTAAAAAAATTCAAAATTCAATAATATAATCAAATGAAAACAATAATGACACAAAATGGACTAGATTAATCATATTAGGAATGACATAATGTTTTATAAGGAAAAATCATTAAAATCTGATATCAATGAAAGGGAAATAATGTATCATATATGGTACACATTATCTATGATGAATGATATTACATAGACATATATTATATTTTTATTGTGATGATATATAATATTGGGATTATTTTCCACCCTTGACTTCAATGTTATGATATATATTTATTTTTATGGATTCACATTTTGATTTCAAGAAGTCATCATACGTTTTTATATACTAAACTCTAAATATTTGCTTCCTTCAGGTTTGAGTTATATTTAATATGAAAAATAGAATTATGGAGACATTGGATTACATGGTATTGTTCTATCCATACATTATATAGAGTTGGTAATCACATTCAGTGGTCACACTCTTTGATAAAGAGCTAGAATATCTCATGGATTTAAAATTTAACAAAATTTTCTAGGATGGACATACTTTAATATTGGTATAATTTATATATTTCCCTTTTATAATATTTTTATACTTATATGTAATAATTATTAATATTTTCTACTCAATATTTCATTCGTCGTTTATATTCTAGAGGATACAGATTATTTTTAATCTAAAATTTTTCAGGGTGTCAGTTGGTTAACATATTTATATGTACATTAATATAAGGATTATAATTTGAGTTATATACTTACTTGATGCTAGTATCAACACCCAAACCTCATGGAGGTCAACATGGGTTATCACTATAGGGTTACAATAATTCAATATGAGACATTGGTGGGCATGATACTGATGGAGTTGGTATGAGATAAATATTTGGTAGGTATGGTATTTGGGGACATATGAGTAGTGTGGATTGGTTTATTATCATATTGAAATGTTTTTAATGTTTATTTTGATCATTATCCATGATATGAAACCCTATGATGTCGTGGTAGGTGAAATAACTATACAATAATAATTTGAAAAGTTACTTTTTGACTTTTAATTCATTGAAAATTATTTTAGGGAATTTAATGGTATATGAATCATATATTAATGGGTAATTGAATTTTATATACATCATTAGTAATATTTTTATAAATACTAATGTTACCATGGTACATATTTTTTTCTGTCTAGATATGACCGCAGTGATTTGTACCAAGGATATTAAAATAGTGTCATAGAAATATCTAGTCGAGTGATTATGCATCTGTTTAGGGGAATAACCGTGACTTGTTCCTTCCATGTGATAAGAGAGTAGTTCTCCCATCTAATTTGAGGTATATGTCCAATCCTGAATCATTTCAAGATAATATAAATCATCATTTTGAGTAAAAAATTGTTCTATAAGTAGCAATTGATTATTTATATAGTCATTAGATTTTATGATGGATTATATACTACCTCCTATTCAAGATTCATTGTGATATAGACTCTCATATAGTAAAGGATTGTCATGAGTTAGTGTATTAGTTTTTATGGATTTAATGAACCAAGAATCCGTGGAATATTATTTCAATGAAAATTATTCTTCTAAGAGAAGCATAGTTCTAGTGGACTCTTGTCTCAACAACTCTTGACTAGGAGACACTCTCATGGGTGGTTCTACAATTCATATTTAGTGATGAGTATAATCCTTAATCATTTTCCATTTTTCATATATATATGATTATATTTAATTAATATAGTGACACAATAATTACATTTTTCCGTTTGAGTTTTACTGATTAGACACTCTACATTCCTAACATTATGTTATATAGATATATATGTCTTTTGTAGTCTGAGTAGGAATTATTCAAGGAAATTTGATCTATTTTAGTATTGACTCACTCTTATATTAGTGTATAGAAAAACTAAAATTTATATTACCTTTTTATGGTATAGTTATTAACTCTACATAGACTTCTGAAATATACTACAGAAAAAATAGTTTTCAAATTTTCTAAAATTATAGGAAAATTGTTGTATGATAAAAATAGAATTATTTTTAGTGAAATTAAATAAAAGATATAAATTAATAAAATAATTGAAATTTAATTGAAAAATAGAGTGATTTATTACTATGATATGTGAAGCATGATCATGTTTGGTCAATTTTTTCAATTGGAATTTTATCATTATTCTAATTAATTCAATCCACATATTATCTGTTGATTAAAGAGATATTACACAATCATTTCCTCTCACTAACTTGGTTAAATGGTGATGGTGATAGAAAACCTACCATGATCTTAGTTTTATCTAAACTTCTTCCTTGTGTAATAGAGATGCTATGAATATCCACTAATGACTTAGGTAATAACTGACCTGGTTTTTTCTATCAAATATAATCAAGTACATCCTCTTCTGATTTTACAAAAACATAAAATCATTGAGTACATAAATTTTTTTATCATATTCTATCTGGACGTATATAAACTAGAACCCAGTGGAGGGAGATAATGGTCATTTAACAATGAAAAAATAAATAATCTAAATGAAAAAAAAAATTATATCATGCTTCATAATAAAAACGTCAATAATAATTTGAAAATTACACCATACAATATTGATATATAAAACCCTAAATTATGTCCATGAACATAATCATTACAAAATAGAAGACCAACCATTCCCCAAAACTTAAATGTTTTCCCCACTATTGTATGGTTCATCAAGATAAATGTGTATGATGAAGACATTACAAAACATAGAGGAAAAAATGTGGGATAAATAATATGGAGAATCATGGTTCCATGGTGGATAAATCATCATCATTGGTTGATTGGATGGTATGGGATGGTTATGAAAAGGGTTGATTTCCTCATTTGGCAGGTCAAAATTTTCCTTCAAAATATTTCACGTGTTAGTCCCAATAAATGTCTATTTCAGGAGACCATTTATTAATAACAGATATTCCTAAATTACTTGTAAATATATAATAAAATTTAACATATTTTTATATGTTTAGAGAGATTTATATAAATTTTAATCAAACAAATTATTCATCCATGTAACACACTTTATATTCCATATCTAACATTTCTAATGAATTAATTGTGTTCCGAACGGAATATAAACACATGATTGTCTTTAAAAAATTTGGGAATGAATTTATTGTGCAATTAACCTCTAAATTTAATCATATATTTTCGATCCAATCATGATAAAAGGATCTAGCATAAAAATCAAATGATTTGTTAATAATTTTACAAGACCCACCTGTGAGTTTGTTTATTCTTCTGGATGGTGTATTCATCATCAGGTCCAGATGAATAAATGATTTCCTAGATGTATAAAATTCTAAATAGAAATAATTTAACTATTTCCATAATTATATAAATTTTATGGATTAATTATTGAAATAATATTAAACAGTTAAAATCTTAAATATTCCATTTTTATGATTTTTCATAAAATACCACAAAAATCCAAAAATATTGAAATTTACCTAAAAATAACTCATTTTTTATATAAAAACATTTTATGTCAACAAATAATTATTGAAAATTTTAGTTTTCACGATTCCCAAATACATAAATCATGTTTAGACTCACACATAAAATATAATCATTAAAAATCAGTGGGAACCAATGATACTAATATTGAAATTCCAAGAATATAAAATTATGAAAATTTCAATGTTAGAACAAATTTTCAAAAATCCATATTGAATAATTATGTAATATAAAAATTATAAAATTAAAAACTAAGTCATGTATATTAATTTTTCTAATTTTAATATCTTGTAACGTCTCTTTTTATTCATTTAACCTCCTTTGTTCATTATAATTTAACATAAGAAATCATGAGCTACAACTATTATCAATAATTTTTCTCATATCTCAAAATAAAATTCTAGTATATTTATGATCATTTCTTGAGAACATGATACTTATCAATAGTATTTTAAAGGAACTAATTTCTCTACATTGTGAAGAAAAAGTCACATAAAATCATGATGGATTTCATTAAAGGTTAAAATGACTCTAAGGATTACACTTGGTTAGAATTGGTGCATGAAAATTAATTCACAAGAGGAATTTTATCTCTTATATTCAATGTATGATATCAAAAATAAATGTGTAATGAAACTCAACACATTAATATAAAAACTCCCATTTCCCCGAAACTAATTGAAAAGGTCATGAATAATGAAAGCACAATGAATGGTGTTCACATTCATGAATTTTTATCTACATTTATATTTTCATTATTTATCAAAATATATTTTTCTATTGTTTTTTTATTTTTGATAGTTATGTTTTGCATAAACCACACATCCACCACAGAATCACATATCGTAAAAATCATTGACCTATGGATTGTTATTTTTTATTCATCTAATTCATAACCCATTACATTTTTGTCAACAAAGGATTACAATTAAGCACACTGATTAAATGAAAAAGAATTATTTAATCTCAGAATAGAACCCCTCAATTTTCTTAACAATATAAATCATCCCTTCCCCCATGATCCCCATCACCCTCACACATCATCATAAAAAAATCATGAAGAAACATGACTAGAGTCGTAATGGATAAGAAATCTTGAAACACTGGTTATTCCTATAAAATTAATTCTAGTTCACTATGAGATAATGATTTATTTATATAAATAAGGTATTTTAAAGATTAATTGTTTATCAAATGATGCCTCCATCATTTTAATTGTTTATTATTCACAACAATAAATTTGAATTTATAAAATGAATATTCTGGATGGTGACATGTCCCAATATCACTCAATAAATATGATCATGATTAGATATGATGTAATTGACCTAAAAATCCTCTCTGGAACAGTAATGTGAAATTACAGAATCTCTCACGTCATGATTAATAATAACAAAAATTCACTTTAATTTCAAAAATTCTATCCATGAAAAATATTTTTAAATATCACTTATATATATCTATTAATTACTTAAAATAATGAGTACTATTTTTAAATATCCACACTTAAATTTTATAGAAAAATTCTCCATTTTAAATAGGAAATAGCATTAAACATTATCATTATTACATGACATCACTAGATTCCTAGGAAACTCATGTATCATTGATATGTCATGTAGGTAATAGTTGTCATGTGTGGGAATGAAATATTAGTTTAATTCTTAATATAATGGATATTACAACAAAAATATTTGGAATTAAAATGATTTTTATTATAAAATAAATCACCCATTATAAGTGATTCTTTTGTCAGGTGATTCCTTTTATGTTCCATGAGTTCTTCATTGTAGCACATTCATGTTGTTTTTTCTGTTAGGTGTCTTCATTTATCATCCGTGCATCATCTTCATTAATGGAAATGAAATATATGAATAAAAAATGATATTGACTTCCTATTCAATCTTATTTGAATAGGACCTTATGTAGGAGTGATCTATGTAAAAAATATGATTTACCTCACAAAATCCATTTTTATTAGTTAATTTTTCTCGAATAAAAATAAATACATGACACAAATATTTACTCCCCACACATAATTTATAGAATATCCCCAATTCAATCAAGTAGATCTTACCATGTTTTTTATATTAAATTGGATTATAGAGAACCCAAAAAATTCATTCAGAGGTATTATCTAATGGATTTTATTTTCAAAATAGTGGGGGGAGTATAAACTCTTTCACTGGATCTGATATACAGTTATGATGAAATTTAATCAACAAATTCCAATTGAATGTGATGGAATACACCTCTCCATCATTCATAATTTGAACAACACGAAAAGGATATACACGGGTAACATGAAATGGACCTTCCCATATGTTGCAAAGTAAACATGTAGTGACCATGAGACACGATTTTAATAAAAATATTGTAATAACCTGAACCTTCTTTCCAGGTATGTTTTTCCTTTTTCTAGAGTTTTTTAGAAAAGCGGACTTTTTTGAAATTTTTTAAGTACACATCCTGTACTTTATATGTACACACCGTGTACTTCGATGCCGCACGAGGTTGTGTGCCGGCTGTGTCCAGGCCACACACACGGTTGTGTGGGGTGATGTGGAGGACACATAAAGTGGATTATGGAAAAGACTAGTAAACAGTGTGTACTCCAAAAGTACACGCCGTGTATTTTATTATTTTTAATTAAATGGACTGGGATCGCGTCTGATCACCATAAACCTCTTCTTCTAGGTCTCGTACGACCGAGAGAAGTCGTACGGTGCCAGAACATCTCTATGCCCCTAAACCTCCTTCTGTTATCCAAATCGACCATGGTTGATTGCTTTGGAACCACATCGGTAAGCTCTTCCTTATTCTAGAGCATCATTTTCCAATTCCTCCACTTTTCCATGTTATTCTGGGTTGGACGTTTTATGCTTTTTAATAGATCTAAGATGTTATTATGAGATTAAATCCATTCTCTTCAAGTATATCAAACTCCTAACATCATGGTAGGTGGTTTGTGCATTTCCGTTCAACGTTTTTGAGTATTATGTGCAAATTCTACCAATACCCCTGAACGGGGTATTTTCTTTTTATTGTTTGGCCCATTTTTTCCTACCTTGCTTGTATGCTTCTGTAGAGGTAATTTGGTGGTGTATAAGAATAATTTCTATTATTGGATATTTTTACCATTCCTTGTTTGTTTTACATCCTTTCGGTCTTGTTCAGCCATTGGTCGTTATACCTATTTTCCATGCCTTGTGACCATAGGATGGAGTGTTGTTCCCTGACTTGCTTCCTATGTTCTAAAATAGTTATCCAAGTAGCTCTGTAGGATTACTTTGGTCTTATATAATTATTATGCTCTGACTGGCATGGGGTCGTGAGCACTTGGTGCTATATACTATAAGGGGATTGACTGGGTGAGTTTCCTCAGAGAGTCTTGGACATTATAGTCTATAAGGGGATAGACTGAGAGAGCTTCCTCAGAGAGTTAGGGACATTATAGACTATTGGGGATAGACCGAGTGATCTTCCCATAGATTCATGGATTTTATAGACCATAGGATGATAGACTGAGTGATCTTAATTAGAGTGTCTTGATTTTTATAGAAAATATGGGGATAAACCAGGTGAGCTTCCTCATAGAGTCTTTGTTTTTATTTAAATTCCTTAAACCAATCAAGGATATAGAATGAATTGACCGAGAGAGGTTCCTCAGAGAGTCGGTGATCGACCTGGGGCTATAAGAGGAATTGACAGAGTGATCATTATAAGAGAGTCTCTATACCTTGGGGATATATCGGGAATTGAACATGTGTTCTTCTTCAGAGAGTCCCTGAATACCTTAGACTATAAGGGGAATAGACTGGGCATGCTTCCTCAGAGATTCTTATAATTTCATATGACCAAACTAGATGGTATAGGCTTAGTGTAATGCCTAGAGGGTTGTTGGTACTTCAGGGATAGGACTAGAGGTGGTGGCTATGTGTATTTCCCAGAGGGATTCTAGTTTGTGTTTAGCTATTTGATTCACTAATGCTTGTTTATCTGTGGATTGTTTCCATTGTGTATCATCCTATTTACTTCTTACTGTCTACTTATTACTGTACTATTACCTTCCATATACTCATTGACTATTAGGAACAAAACATTGGGTGGTTACCTACTGGTATATAGTCTCACACCCTATTTGGGTCATGCTTTTGGGCCCAAACATATTATATTGATGCAGGTATAGACAACGGAAAATGCCCTTTGGCTTCAAGAACTTGATTTCATTGGAGTAGGAAAGCAAGAGACCAAGACGAGTCTTGCAATGTTGAGGAGTTGCTTATCTGTTTTCTTTATTACATTGGTCCATTATTGTATTCAGCATTGTAACATTTTTGGAGGATTTCCTAGACATTTGTATCATGAATCTTTTCATATATATATATATATATATATATTTATTTGTGCTCTAGTTGTTTATTATTTCAGTTTTCCACTGTTTACTGTTGTTGGATATTTATTTCTTCTGCTATTTTATGTGTTGTTTATTTTGGCTGTGTACTCTGCAAATAAGGGCATAGATTCCCCACCATCACACCCAAATCCCTCGCTGCTAGTCGGAAGTCTCTGGCATTCAGGTAAATGTGCTTGAGGCCATGTGACCAACCAGGTACGGGACGCCTCTGGGTGGCTCCCGTAACCGGGACATTACAAAGTGGTATCAGAGGAATTATTTTCTCTTGACATACCATTTGGAGCCTATATCCAGGATAGTATGGAATATGTACATGGTAATAAGATGTTCCCGGGAGTAGCTAACCCATTTAAAAGGAAAAGAAATACTACCTTTATTATTGTAGTTTTATTTGATTACACATTTACAGTTGATTTGATTTTACTATTGGGTGATTCACATGCTTTGTGTCGTTACTGTTGTCATCATTGCGGTTCTATTTCTATTGCAACCTAATGATATGAGGGTGGTCCATCTCATGGATCATATAGGAACTTCCTATAAATCTCATTTCATGAATTCTTGCCATGAAATTTAAGATGCATTATCAATTGCATGTTATTTTGATAGACATTGTGTAGAATATTAATGTTGTTTTGATATATGCTTTGATAGAATCATTTCTATTTGATAGATAATTTTTTTATAGTACTTTCTTATATGGATGCAAAAATGTGGTTCATGAGTTGTTATGGGCCCTCATGGACCGAAATTTCATGGATCATTGCCTGGTTGCCTTTTATGATCTTCTATAAGATTCCAAGATTTGATTTGTGGGGAGTATCGGACCTCATAGATCATAATTTGGCACCTTAACTCTTGTTTTCTATGTTTTTTTGGCTTTATCGCTGTTTATGAGCTACTGCCTGGAAAAACCCAGAATACATGGCATGTACATTATTAAAACACATCGTGTAGTTTTTAAACTATGTCACAAACTATGTGGGAAGAAACACCGAGTTGTGAAAATTCTTCAGGAACATGCCATGTACGGTACGTACACTCCGTGTTGTAGTCATCGTGTGTCTACCCATGTGAGTAATGACACTGATAGATGAAACATCGACTATACATGCCATGTCTTGTTATCACACATCGTTCCATGTAACCTAAGTACCTGACCGTGTCACAGACAACATGGGTCTAGGAAAGCCTTCAAGTACATGATGTGTTCTCAGAGAGAATGTCGTGTAGAGTGAACCGTGTAGCCGGGCATGTGACTAAAAACACGGGTCATTGAAACCTTGTCTGGTACATGTCATGTCCTTTGTGAACACAACGTGTTGTCTACAATTATGAGGACCATGTGGGTTATCTATGTATGGAGACTCAGCCAGGGGAATAGAGTACATGTATATGCCGTGTGTGGGGACAAAAGGTCGTACGGTTGGGAAGTTACATGACTAGTTGTGGCAGAAGTACACACCCATGTGAATGGCTTTAATGAACACATCGTTTAATGTTTATACATGCCGTGTAGTAATTTTTTTCAAATAATGATTTTTTACTTCTTCTATTCCCTTCTCGTACATTTATGTTTTCAGTCCTCGATAATCATGATCTAAGGTGTTCACTTGACCTTGGAGATTCATTCCACTGAGACGTCCTCATGTTGTACCAGTCTTGGAACCAGCCGTTATTATAGCCAGAGGAGATAATGCATAGTTCTGAGAGGGTTTCATAAGATTCATAAAAAACTTTTGAGGAGGTGGGATGTATCTTCAGGGAGCCTTGTAGTATGATACCAATGTACGAGGATTGGGAATACTAGGCCTCAGTGCTAGAGAGACCCAATGGAGTTCCGATCTTGCAGGATGATGGGCCATCATCCACGTTTCTGTCCATTCATCTCACCTAAAACTTGTGGTAGGGTGTATTCTATGACCCCACGTGCAAGAGATGCATCACTAGTTTCCCAAAAACCTAGGAACTGGAGTTCTACTGGTTGTTCAGGCTGATGTGGAGGTCGTGGCCATGGTGGCCAGTCACCAGGCTACCAACGACAGCAGAGTGGATCAACTCTGAGTGGTCAGGCAGGGTCATAGGGCCGCCCTAAAGGCCATACATTTGCTGTGGAGTAGACCCATTAAGAGAATGATCCCAAAACTTATACAATTCACGGTATGGTCTTAGTAGCCTCTATTTTATCTTCAGCTCTTTTTGATAGTGGTTCTACACATAGCTTTATCTCTGTCTCTGTTGTGGAGATCATTGGGCTCTGTATCATTTCCTCTGCCGATAATTAGACACTAGACACACCATTAGGGACTAGGGAGATTAGTGTATGTCAGTGTAGATGTTTCCCTCTTGAGGTTTGCAGGGTGTCACTTCTTATAGGACCTCTATGTCATAGAGATGACGAGCTATGATGTCATTCCTGTAATGGACTGTCTAGTTCCCATCCAGGCAGTCATCGACTGTTATCATTGAAGGGTGAGTTTCATATCACCAGAGGGTTGATCCTTACTTCATAGAGGTGTGTTGGATTTCTAGTAAAGTAGAGCATATACAAAGCATCATGGGTTAAGAGTAGTTACATCCCAGATCGCTAGTCATTATCAGGATGACCAGGGAACTTCACAGTTACACTTCCCTCTAGTGGTTGATCATTTCAGGGATGTCTTTCCAGAGGAATTTTTAAGTTTTCCCCCAGATCATGAGGTTGAATTCTTTGATTGAGCTTGTTCCAAGAGCAGCACCAGTGTCCATTCCTCTTTATAGGATGGATACACTTGAGTTTCAGGAGCTCAAGAAGAAGTTGGGGAAGTTGTAGTCAAAGGGTTTCATCTAACCCAATACATCTTCTTGGTTTTCGTCTGTCCTGTTTGTGAAGTAGGCAGATGATACCCTAAAGATTTTTGTGGACAATCAGAAGTTGAACCAGTTGATGGTTAAGATCTTATATCCCTTTTCGAGGATCTATGATATCTTCAAACAGCTTCGAGGAGCTTAGGTGTTTGGAAGATTGATTTGATATCCGATTATCATCAGTTGTGAATTAGACCATCTGATATACCTCTTACAGCATTCAGATGTAGGTATGATCTATACGAGTATATGGTTATGCCATTTAGTCTCAAGAACACGCCTACAGTTTTCATGGAACTGATGAACCATGTGTTCCATCCATACATAGATTCCTTCCTGGTGGTTTTCGTGGATGACATATTGGTGTACTCTCACACTCGACATGGCCATTCTACCCATCTTGAGATCACCATAAGTACACTGAGAGAGAATCATTTATATACTATTCTATCAAAATTCCAATTTTGGATGGATCATATTCACTTCATGGGTAATGTTATCTCAGAGGTAGGTGTATCAGTAGACCCAGATAACGTGATAGAAGTAGTTTTTTGGGAGCACCCAAAGAACATCTTTGAGGTGCATATTTTTTTAGGGATAGATAGATACTACAAAAGTTTCATAAAATAATTTTCATGCCTAGCATCCCCACTAACAGGTCTGACCATGAAAGGGGCGAATTTCTTATGGTCAAATTGTTGTGAGTTAGCCTTTCAGGAGATGAAAGGGAGGTTGACTTCATCACTGATATTAGTTTTTCTAGATCCAGGCATGAGATATAACATTTATTGTGATGCTTCAGGTATCGGACTGGGAGCTGTGATTATGACGTGAAATGGAGATGTTGATTGGCAGTTGAGGCCATATGGGAGGAATTACCCGATACACGATCTGGAGTTGGAATCTGTTGTTCATGTCATACGCTGTTGAAGACATAATCATGTGGTAGATCATTGTTTCATCTTTATTGACCAAAAAAGTGTCAAATACATCATCAATTATTGTGATTTGAATTTTAGATAGGGTAGGTGGGTCGATTATCTTCAGTCCTTCGACATTGATCTTCCCTATATGCCTGGAAAAGAAAATATTGTGGCTAATGCACTCAGCAGAAGGACTCATTTACATATAGTTCAGGAGGCTAGTAGTGAGTAGAATCATATGGCTCTATTATCTGAGATGAATTTAGAGGTGCACGACAGTCAGGGAGAAATGTTTATTTCTTCTATAGCTGTTACCTCTGCACTTTCTGATCGAGATTGAATGAGGCGGCTATCAGATCTTGAAGACCTAGTCCTACGGGAAAGCGTTTCAGGAGTGGACCCTATTCCTAGATGGACAGTAGGCAAGGATGATATCTTGTATTTCTAGGGATGTGTATGGGTGCCAGTAGAAATATGTGAGTTGCTGATGTGGGACATTCATTCCTCAGTTTGTGTAGTTCATCCTGGCATCACCAAGATGTATCATGATTTACACCGTCAATATTTGTGGCTATGTATGAAGAGGGATGTTGTTGGATTCATCATGAGGTGTTCCATTATTCAGCAGGTGAAGTCAGAGCATCAGCGCCCAACATGTATTTTACGGTAGTTACCCATTACTGAGTGCAAGTGGAACAATGTCGCGATGGACAACGTGACAGGTTTTCCGAGGTCACCTCGAGGGAATGACGCAGTATGGATTGTCATTGGTAGATTCATGAAGGTTTGTCACTTCTTTCCGATCAAGGACACCTTCAGTGTTGATGAGAATGGGCGGTTGTACATCTGAGAGATTGTTTGTCTGCGTGGAGTTCTGCACTCCATCGTTTCAGACTGGGATGCCCATTTTACATCTTGGTTCATGGAAGGGGCTGCAAAAGGCTTTTGGTACACATGTACTTTTGAGTACATCATTCTATCCCCAGACAGATGGCTAGGCCAGGAATACAATTCATATGCATGAGGAGATTCTCTGAGCATGCATCCCGGATTTTGGAGGTTCTTGGGACAATCATATACCTGTTTTGGAGTTTCCCTAAAAAAATAGTTTTCAAGAAACTATTCAGATGGCACCTTATGAGGCATTGTATGGTAGGCCATGCCGATCACCTTTATGTCGTCTGGAGGCCGGAGAGGCAGCTTTGCTGGGACCTCATCTTGTTCAGGAGACCTCAAAATAGATAGAGTTGAATTAGAAGAGGTTGGTTAAGGCATAGTCTCGACAGAAGTATTATGCTGACTAGTGGAGATGTCATATGGAGATCATGTTTGGGGATTAGGTTTTCCTACGTGTCGCACTGAGGGTGGGACACAAGAGGATTTGGATACAGGGTAAGATTTCACCAATGTATATCAGGCCGTTTGAGGTGATGGAGAGAGTTGGGTCATTTGCCTATCAGTTGCTGTTGCCTCAGAGGTACCAAGCTATGCACGACGTCTTTCATGTTTCTCAGCTCTAACGTTACATTTCATATATGTATCGTGTATTTCAACATGAAGAGT
This sequence comes from Viscum album, assembly GCA_963277665.1. NCBI lineage: Eukaryota > Viridiplantae > Streptophyta > Magnoliopsida > Santalales > Viscaceae > Viscum > Viscum album. The sequence continues at coordinate 1,612,547,444 of OY728137.1, read as the reverse complement.
TTGAGCTCAAAGCGGATGCATCTTTTCAGGAGCATCCTATCGGGATTGTCGGTCGCAGTATAAAGGTTCTATGTGGCCGGTCTGTTCATCTGGTAGTGGTGCTATGGTAGAACAGGCGAGTACAGGACGAGACATGGGGGAGGGAGGCCGGTGTACGATCGCAGTGGCGGGAGCTGTTCATGGTTTCTTATTCTACACCTCGCTATGGAAATTTGGGGTTGAATTTCCTTAAATGGGGAAGATTGTAAGTCCCATACCTTTTTTTCAGGCATACTTTTCCTTTTTCTAGAGATTTAGTTAAAGGAGGATTTTTTGGAAAATTTTAAAGTACAAGTCGTTTACTTTATAAGTACACACCGTGTACTTCGATGCTGCATGAGTCCATGTGCTGGACATGTCCAGGCCACACACATGGTTATGTGGGTGATGTGGAGGCCACTTAAAGCATAGTACAGAAAATCCTAGTACACGCTGTGTACTCAAAAATTACATGCCCTTTATTTATTTCATTAAACAGATCGGGCTCGCGTCTGATCACCATAAACGTCTTCCTCTTCGCCCCATTCGATCAAGAGAAGTCGTACAACACCAAAACATCTCTAAGCCTCTGAACCTACATATGTTCTCCAAATTTATCATCATCGATTGCATTGGAACCGTATTTGTAAGCTCTTCCTTCTTCTAGAGCATCATTTTCCAATTCCTCCTCTTTTCTATGTTATCGTGGGTTGAAAGTATTGTGAATTTTCATATATCTACAACATTCAAATGAGATTCAAGAATCATGGTTCATGTATATTGATCTCCTAGAATCAAGGTAGGTGGATTGTGAATTTCTGTTCAATGTTTTGAGTATTACGTAGAAATTCCACGAATACCCATCAACAGGGTATTACGTGATTAATGTTTTCCCCATCTTGTTTTACTGACTTCTGTGTATTCATGTGTAGATTTAATTTGTCTTTGTATAAGTATAATTGCTATTCGTGGATGTTTTCCCCTTCCTTTTTTGGTTTACGACCTTTTGGTCTTCCTCAGCATTTGTTCGTTATACCTGTTTTCCATGACTTGTGACCGTTGTATGAAGTGATGTTCCCAGACATGCTGGTTATGATGTAGATTGGTCATCCATGCAGCTCTGTAGGATTATTATGGTCTTCTAAGATTATTATGCTCTGAGTGACATGGGGCTATGAGAACCTGGTGCTATAGACTATAAGGGGATAGACCGAGTGAGATACCTTAGAGAGTCTTGGACATTATATACTATAAGGGGATAAACAAAATGAGCTTCCTTAGTGAGTCTTGAACATTATAGACTATATGGGAATGACCGAGTGAGATTCTAGAGATTCATGGATATTATAGATCACCGGAAGATAGATTGAGTGTGCTTCCTTAGATTGTCTTTGTTTTATTTAAATTTCCTTAAACCATTCCTGGCATTAAGAGGAATTGAGTGAGTGAGCTTCCTCAGAGAGTCTGTGATCTACCTGAGGCTATAAGAGGAATTGATCGAGTGAGCTGTTTCCGGGAGTCACTAGACCTTGGGGCTATAAGGGGAATTTAGCGTGTGATCTTTCTCAGAGAGTCCCTGACTACCTTTGACTATAATGGGGAATTGACAGAGCGTGCTTCCTTAGGGAGTCTTATAATTTCGTATGATCAACCCAGAGAGGCCATCATTAGTGTACATCACAGAGGGTTGTTGGTACTTCTTGGATAGGACCAAAGGGGATGGCTCTGAGTATTTCCGAGAGGGATTCCTTTTTGTGGTTAGCTATTTTCTTCACTGCTGCATATTGATCTGTGAATTGTTTATGTTGGGTATCAACATGTTTACTTTTTATTTTTTACATCTTACTGTACTATTACCTACAATATACTCATTGATTATTAGGCCCAAATATTCAGGTGTTTTCCTACTGGTATTTTGTCTCACAACCTATTTGGGTCATGCTTTTGGCCCCAAATAGATTATATTGATGTAGGTATAGAAAAGGTAAAGCCCCCTTTAACTTCAGAAACATGATTGCACTGGAGCAGGAGAGCATGCGACCAAGCCGATGAATGCAATGCTGAGGAGTTTCTTATCAGTTTTTCTTTAGTAATTTGGTTTAGTATTGTATTCAGCATTGTAACCTGTTTTTCTACTTACCTAAACATATGTATCAGGCATCATTTTATATATATGTTTGTGTTTTCTAGTTTATTATTGTTTTAGTCTTTCATTGATTGATATTTTTTGATATTTAGTTCTTCTTCAAATGTACATGTTGTTTGTATCCATTGTGTACTCTGACAATGAGGGCATAGTTTCCCCACCTTCACACCCAAGGTCCTCACTACTATATGGAAACCTATAGCGTTTAGGGAAATGCGTTTGAGGCCATGTGACCAACCAGGTATGGGGCTCCTCTGGGTGGATTTCGAAACTATATCATTACAAATACATTGTCTCAATGATGGAAATATTTTGTTTGTATCATGTTTTCACGAGAAAATCTTGTTTTAAATGTATAAATCCAATATTTTAAAAAATCAACAAATATAATATAATTTAGATCCTGAAAATGAAATATTATTTATTTTTATGCATTTTACTATTCCAAATTCATCTATCTCAAAGAAAAATATATTTTATGCATCAATTCTATATGAATGTGACATCTTTTCTCATTTACCCATGTTTATAGACTCATATAATTCGGTTTTTGTAAGATCTCCTAGATTCTGACAATGTATCCCCCATTTTTTGGTTACAATGATTCATGATATGTATTAATGGACTTTTCAATAATGATCCCTTCAACACTGATGATGTCTCTTGTAACACCAATCCTATATAATATATTACCCCTTACAAAATCACAAACAACTATAACATCATTAGTCTTTGTGGATTTTAGTCCACCAATTTTTAATCATAATAATCTATATGAATTATATAATACTTTCTATATCTAATTTTTAATTGTCCCATTAAATCAATCCCACAAACATAAAAATTCACAAAAAGGCATAGTGTATTTTTCATAATTTCTTCTTTATTAATAATATATCATAAAAACATACATTTTTTACACCTTTTCCAAAAATTTATAATCATATTTAAAATAGTTGTGGGAATAATTTTTTTATAAAACCATTACTTCAATAAATTGGGGTCCAAATTGGAATTCACAAGCTAAAGGGTGAAAAAATTCATATAAGCATTAAATAAAATTTTCATAAAAATGACTTACTATAAAATTATAATCGTAAATATTCAAAAAAATGGATCATTAACAAAATGAAAGGTTGATTCATATTTTATTTTTTCATATATGTTGGGAATTTAAATTTGATGTGACCTAAGATGTTACTAGATAATTGAAAATTTATGCATACTATGCAACCTATTTTCTAATCTTGTACAACTACTCTCTTAGAATTTGATTATTTAGTGGGTATTTTTATGGAATAACAATTTTATAATTATCTGTTATTATACTTAAGTGATCATCCACATGGTTTCACATCTATAGTATTTTATTTTATTTCTATATTCAACTCCTTATAAATTATCATCCACCTCAGTAGCCTCATTTTTGCATTGTCCTTCTTCCTCAAATACTTATGAGGTGCATGATCAAGAATCACTATGATTTTTCTTCCTTGCAGATATACACTAATTATATCTAATGAAAATAAAACTGCTAAAAATCTTTTTCCAAGGACATGTAACTAAATTTGGCCACATTAATGCTTCATAAGGCATATTTACTGACTTTTTCCATACCCTCAATTCGTTTTTAAATTACCTATCCAACTACATTGTTTGAAGCATCACAATGTAGCTGAAATGGTCCCCCCCCCCCAATTTGGTGAATTCATCATGGGTGATAAAATCAACAACCTATCCTACCCTTTAGAGGATTCTCTACTTGAATCATCAAATTCATAATAATAATCATTGATTTGTATCTATATAGTGGGTGATAAATCTCTCAGAAATACTTGATAAACCACCTGTAGAATCCTACATGTCATACAAATGAATTAAATTATTTACACATGTAGGATAAGGGATTGAATTTATTATTAAATTTTTTTATTTTTCAATTCATATACCCTTAATTGAAATGACTTGGCCCTTGATAATTAATATTTAAAATCAATGATGAGATTTTTCAAAATTAAATACAAGATTATTCATAGTGATGTTTTAAAAAATATTTTCTGAATTTTTTAAAGAATCAACAACAAATATCTAAGTAACGTGACATAATAAATGAAAATCTCTAATAAAAAACAATATGATGAGAAAATTGTAGGACCCCGGGGCACCCTGAGAGGGGATGGGTGAATCAGGGTGTCATCTTTTTCTTCTTAATGTTGTTGATCTTGTTCCCACATTGGTAGGAAGTCGTAAAATCTGTATTATGGATATGATCAGTAATGAAACATTCACATGCAGAGAGATGACACAGCTATATTTACTTGGTTCACCACTAAGGGCGACGTCCAAGGAGCATACTCCGACAAGTTGTCGGTCGTACCTAATTCCACTAATCTTCACTAGTTGTGGATTACAATTGTTCGGTCACATTCACTCTGTCCCAGGATCACTGCCTTTACAAAGGTTCAGGGATAGCTCACTGCTTCCCTCAGGCCACTCCCATTGACTATCCCGGTCTCACTACCGTTGGTGAAGTCTCACTCAGTTTATAGACACGAAGGTCTCTTCAATAGATAGACATTAAGGTCCTTATCTACTGTTCAGCATGAGACCTTGCTTGCATCAGAGCCCTGAGTTGATGCTCTGTTAAAGTCCAAATTTCATCCACTGAGGAATACCCCCTTTTCCCTTGTCCACTCGGAAAAAAACCTTTTGAAATGGCCTTCACAAAGTACCCGACTTCGCAAGAATCCAATATTGCAATGCTCAAACAAGCCTTTGTAGAGTCCCTGCCTTTTCGTGAAGCTCAATCGCGAAGAACTCTCATGATGCTCCTGCCTTTGCAATGACTGGATGTCACGAAGCTCCTGCCTCTTCACGAAGTTCACTGAGCCAACGCGGGGCACATGACTTTCGCGGAGCTAGAATAGCCGCCGCAAAGCTCCTCTTTCGTGAAGCACACTACCTTCACGAGAGTCCTTTGCGAACCGAGAGAAAAGTACTTTATCTAAAATTCTCTCTACTTCTATTGAGGGGGTCGGACTCTATTTATAGTTGATTCCACCGAACCTCGACCCTACTGTACGAAGTCAACGCCATGTCAGCTCAAATCGCGAAGCTCCAAAGTTCCCGCTGAATGGTGTAGAAAACAAGAGAGGAGGCTTGAATTGGTTTCCACTGTTTTTCTTATCATTCTTCTCATCACAGAAGTTTCTTGAATTTATTCCTTTCTCCTTTCTCCCCCATTGACAATAAATCAAAAGAACGTTAATTTTGTTTTCACGTTCAGCTCAAACCATACTCCCCCCTGGATAGTATCTCCCCCATATACCTGCATCACATCTATAACCAGATTAAAACAGTTATAACAAACGAAGAGAGGGGAATTCTGTAACCTCCTTTTGCTCTGTAAGGTGGCCCAACACCAAGGATCAACTGATGCTTCTCAAACACATCCGCTGATAGTGGCTTTGTCAGGATATCTGCCACTTGCTCATCTGTTCCCACATGATCCATTCTAATCACTCCTTGCTCAACATTCTCATTGATAAAGTTATACCTGATTTCAATGTGTTTTGTACGAGAATGATGAACAGGATTCTTCATACGATCAATTGCGCTCTTATTGTCACTGTAAATCACAATTGGTTGCTTCAACTCATCGCCAATATCAGTTAATTGCTGCTTCATCCATAGCAGTTGAGTGCATGCCTTTGTGGAGGAGATATACGCAGCTTCAGCAGTACTAAGATAAGTACTTTTATGTTTCGTTCTCAACCATCCAACACATGTTTTCCCAATATAGAAAGCTCCACCACTGGTGGACTTTCTGTCTACTACATCACCAGCCCAGTCAGCATTAGAAAACACTTATAATTGACTGTCCATACCTGTAGGAAAATGTAATCCAAATTTGTGTGTACCTTGAATGTACCACATGATTCTATTGATTTCTGCCATATGTTCGTCTTTTGGACTACTCTAAAAGCGGGCTGCAAGACATGTGGAAAAGACAATAGCTGGTCATGTCACTGTTAGGTACAGTAGGCTCCCAATGATTCTTCTGTATATGGTCGGATCTACATATGTCCCTTCATCATGCTTTCCATGTTTAGTTCCAACTGAAATCAGAGTTGACATTGGTTTGGAGTCATGCATATTAAACTTCTTCAGCAGCTCTCTGGCATAATTTTCTTGAGAGATAAAAGTGATGTCTTTCCTTTGAGTCACTTGCAGTCCCAAGAAATATGTGAGCTCCCCAATCATTGACATTTCAAATTCTGATTTCATATGATTGGAAAATTCATCCACTGATTTCTACCTACTGCCACCAAATATAATGTCATTGACGTAAACTAGAACCATGAACTGATCTTTTGAAGAATTCTTCACATAGATATTGTGATCTACTCCTACTCTTTTGAATTCCAGCTTCTTGAGATAAGAATCCAGTCTAGAGTACCACGCCCGTGGTGCCTTTTTCAGGCCATAAAGTTCTTTCTTTAGGTTGCAGACCTTTAATTCATCAGCACCAAGAAGAATACCCACCGGTTGTTCAATGTAGACTTCTTCTTAGAGTATACCATTTAATAATGTTGTCTTGACATCCATTTGATATACTTTATATCCTCTTTGGAGGGCCATGGCAAGAAATAGCCTGATTGACTCTAGTCTAGCCACTAGAGTAAAGGTCACTTCAACATCAACACCTTCTATCTGAGAATACCCTTTAAATACAAGTCAATCCTTGTTTATGATAACACTTCCTTGCTCATCAAACTTGTTCTTGAATATCCATTTTGTTCCAATAACATTGTGACCTTTTGGTCTCTAGAAAAGATCCCATGTCTGATTCGTGTCAATCTGATCTAACTCTTCATTCATGGCTTTCACCCAGGATTCATCCTTTGCAGCTTCTTCAAATGAGGATGGCTCCACAACTGACAGAAATGCAGATGGTGTGTTATTCCTCATCCTCCTTGTCTGTGTAGGTGCATTCCCGTCTCCAATTATGTTAGATGGATCAATTTATACTCTTCAATTTTTCTTATGAGGTTCAGTCACATTCTCGCCATCCAAGATTTCCACATCAGATTCTTTGTCTGAGTCAACATCATGATGTGACCCCTGATTGTTTTGTACACCTTCCTCTAATTCTGTATTTTTATTTATTCCATGTTCACATTCATTCTCATCTTCTATCTCATCAGCATAGGTAATATTTGAAGCATTTGGTGTTTTGCCTTCAATGATCATAACATGATTTCTTTGCACAATCCTCCCCAAGCATTTACTGAAACACTTGTAAGCTTTGTTGTTCATTGGATACCCAAGAAAACATCCTTCATCAGCATTTTCACCATACTCTCCTTGGTTTCCTTCTTTATTCCGAATGAAAAATTTTCTTCCGAAAACAAGAAAGTATTTTAATGAAGGCTTCCTTCCATGACACAATTCGTATGGTGTCTTCATTTCTCCCATATGAAGCTCTGTTCGATTCTGAATGTGCACTGTAGCCTCAAAAACTTCCTTCTAGTAATGGCGAGAGATACCACTCTCAATCAGCATAGTCCTAACCATATTGTTGACTTGTCGATTCCGGCGCTCAAAAACTCCATTTTGTTTCGGAGTTCTCACAGCAGCTACCTCATGCTGTATTCCATGTTTTTCTAAGTAATTTTCAAATTCGATGGACATGTATTCCCCTCTATTGTCAGATCGTAGGACTTTTATTGTCCGTCCAGTATCATTCTCGACAATCCGTCGATAAGTTTTCATACAATCAAGTACTTGTCACTTCCTATGGATCACCATTACACAAGAAATTCTGCTATAATCATCAATGAAAAGGGAGAAGTACCTTTCTCCATAGGTTTTAGCATAATTTATTGGGCCACATACGTTTGTATAAATGATATCAAGAATATGTGATTCCCTTTTATTCTTTGGCCGATATGAACTACAAACCAGTTTCCCACGAATACAAGCATCATAAGAATTTTCCCGTTCACGTTTTAGAATGGGAATATCCATGACTATCTTTAGCTTAGATATTTTTTCCATGTCTTTTTGGTTAATGTGCCCCAGCCTTCGATGCCATAAATTGTTTTCTTCTTCAACCGACAAATAGAAAGAGCTCACTTTGCTGTCAACCTGATATAAGTTTCCATCTGTTCTACAGCATTTCATAAGAGAATTTCCTATTTTTCCTTTTATAGTGCAGCCTTTTTCATTGAAGTTTACAATGAGCCCTTAGTCACAAATTTGACTTACACTAAGGATATTGTGGCGTAGACCATCCACGTAAAGAACTTCAGTCTTCTTCAGCTCTCCGTTTGCGAGAGCAGTATTCCCACTGCATTTAATCTTCAAAGCACCATCATTACCAAACCGTACTGTTCCATCAACCTTATTTTCAATGTTCATCAAGAGTTCAACATTTCCCTTCATATGGGACGAGCATCCACTATCAAGGATCCAGGTGATGCTGCTCTTTGTAGCTTTGAGTCCTACCAATGCAAGATTGGATTTCTCGATCTTCTTCTTCTCTTTCCATGAGATATTGGATTGAGCATAGGATACTGGTGGCCTTTTAATATTTTAATCCACATAATATGATTCTTCATACCCATAATCTTCATCCAGAGGGGAAAAACTATTTGTGAGAACAACATCATCAGGAGGATGAACAATGTCTCGTCATTGACTGTTGTATGAATTTATCCAGTCGTACAGCTGCCTGCAATACATAGCATTATGGCCAATGTTAGAACAATTAAAACAGTACCCATAGAAGATATTTCTTCTATAAGATGGAGGATATGTAGTCAGTCTCCATTGTTGACTTCCCAGATCATATCCATTCATGTAGCTCCTTGCCTCTTCGCAATATGACATGGTATGGCCCAGATAGCCACAGAACTGACACTTCATGAGAGGGAATGTCTTCTCACCTGAATTTATCCTCATACCTTCATCCTTGGGAGAATAGTTGAACTACCTATCATTTGTAAATGTTTGAGGATAATTGTCAGTTCTCCTTCTAGTTTGGATTGAGGGTTTCTTTTTCAGCACTTCAGGCAATGTTTCAACTTGTTCAACCATCGTTTTGTCTTTCTTTTGGCTCTCATTATTTCCAGCAGTTGATGTCTCAGCTTCACAGCCAATTCCACTCTTTCCCATGAAAGTGGATCTGTAAACACTCAAGATTTTTTCAACCAAATTAGAATCACACTTGGATCCTTCCATTAATTCTACATCTGATAATATTCTAAACGATATTTTCTTCCAGGATTCTTTTGAAAATGATTTAGTCTCAAGTTTACTCATAAGTGTAACAACTTCCTCCTCAAGACCCTCAGAAGTCTTGGACTTTTCTTCCAGTCTTGACATGAGGTCATTGATGACCTTTCCCTACTCTTCAATTCTCAGCTTTAGATCCACTACATCCTCATTGCTTTCAAGTATTTTAGACTGAACTTTCACAAATTCTTCCAGACGTTCAATTTTAGCTTCATGTTCATCAACATATTCTCGTTATTATTCCACCACTTCCTTCCACTTATTACATCTCTTACATTTACTCTCACGCTTGGAGAATGCATCCTTAATTTGAATCTTTGGATTACCAATTGTAGTAGTCTGATTATCTCTGCCTTTATTGATTTAGGATTCAGATATTTCAATGGTATCCATCATGGAAGCATGGTTTCCGGTTTTACATTCTGGTCCTTCTTCCTCACAAAATTCAATATCATCATCATCTTCTTCACAGGAAAAAATCTTCCTCTGCATTTTCTTTCCAATTTTGAAGTCACCCTTTTTGAAAAACGTTTTTGGAGGCTTCTCAATGTCTTCAGCTTCGCTCTCATCATCATCTAACATTCATTGGCACTGAGAGGCAATGTCCCAACTCTTCCACAACAGAAACATGCAAGAGGTAGCTTACCTCTAAATTTATCTTTTCCCTTTTTCAACTTCTTGGAGATGAGAGAAAGAATTTCTTTTTCTTTGTCATCTTCACCACCACTGTCTTCTAAATTTTACAGTTTTTCCATGGCTTTGAATTCCATTTCCTTGATCACGCGAGTCGTGGCATCTTCGGGTTCGACTCTCATCTCATATGCCACTAAACTACTTAACAAATCATCCAGAGATAGTTTAGATAGATCTCTTGCTTCAAGGGTTGACACCTTTGCATTGTACATGGGAGTAAGTCTTCTCAAGATTTTCTTTACGATATCAATGTCTTTGATTTCTTCTCTAAGACCTCTAATTTCTCCCACTACTTCAGTAATTCGATTTAAAAAGAATTTTCATTCTCATTGGGATGCATCTTTATATCGTCAAAACTATTGTGTAAAACCTGAAGTTTTGCCTCCTTTACCTTGCTATCTCTTTCAAAAGGTTATCATGTTTATCCAACATAGACCTTGCAGAAGTGAAACTCATCACCTTTATATAGATATGATCAGAAAGAGCTGTGGTGAGTGCATTTTGTGCTTTAGAATCTACATCAATAATTTTCCTATTTGTGTCAGTCATAGCCAGGCATGTTGGATCAGTGACTTCTATTCCTTGCACAGTAGAAAAAAAACATCCATTACAAGATATCTTAAATGAGATATCATATTGTTCTTCCATATCTAAAAATTACATTCATTGAAGAGAGGGACTACCCTTGCATTGACTGCATTCTCCATGGCGACAATGGAGAGATTCAACGCCAGCAACCTCCCTCTGATACCACTTGTAGGACCCCAGGGCACCCTGAGAGTGGAGGGGTGAATCAGGGTGTCAAATTATTCTTCATAAAGTAGTGGATCTTTTTCCCACGTTGGTAGGAACTCGTTAAATTTGTATGAAGGATATGATCAGTAATGAAACATTCACATGTAGAGAGAAGACACAACTCTTATTACTTGGTTCACCACTAAGGTCTACATCCAAGGAGCATACGCTGACAAGTTGTCAGTCGAACCTAATTCCACTATTCTTCACTAGTTGTGGATTACAATTGTTCGGGCACAGTCACTCTGTCCTAGGATCACTACCTTTACAAAGGTTCAGGGATAGCTCACTGCTTCCCTTGGGTCACTCCCGTTGACTCCCCCTAGCTCACTGCTGTTGGTGAAGTCTCACTCAGTTTATAGACATGATGGTCTCTTCAATAGATAGACATGAAGGTACTTGTCTCCTGTTCAACATGAGACCTTGCATGCATCAGAGTCCTGAGTTGATGCTCTGTTAATGTCCAAATTCCATCCACTGATTAATACCCCCTTTTCCCTTGTCCACTGGGCAAACAACCTTTGGAAATAGCCTTCACAAAGTACCCTACTTCTCAAGGCTCCCAATATTGCAATGCTCAAACAAGCCTTCGCGGAGTCCCTGCCTTTTCGTGAAACTCAATCACGAAGTACTATCGCGATGCTCTAGCCATTGCAATGATTGGATATCGCGGAGCACCAGCCTCTTCGCGAATCTCACTGATCCAACGCGGGGCACATGACTTTCACGGGGCTAGAATAGCTGCCGTGAAGCTCCTCTTTCGCGAAGCACACTGCCTTCACGAGAGACCTTTGCAAACTGAGAGAAAAGTACTTTCTCTAAAATTCTCTCTACTTCTCTTGAGGGGGTCAGCCTCTATTTATAGGCGATTCCACCGACCCACGACCCTTCCATGCGAAGTCAGCACCACGTCAGCTCAAATCGCGAAGCTCCAAAGTTCTAGCCGAAATTCTCTCAAAATTGCGAAGCACTACGACAATTTTAAATTCGCGGAGCTTGTCGTAATCACGGATCATTCCGTCATTTCCTTTGTGCCTTCACCGCGAAGTTCCCTCGCAACGCTCTTCGTCGCCATAATGCTCTTCACCCTTTGCCATTCGTGAAGCTTTGACGTAATCGCGAAGAATCGCTGCCTCAATTCTTCTAGTCTTCGCAAAATCCAATTTATGCATCCCATCTTCATGAAACTCATGACATTACCATATTAAATTATGATCTTCATGGAAATCCACTATTCGCGATGCTCACCAACCTCCAAATTTTAGAGCCCAAAAATTTGGCAAACACTAGAAATGGCGCCACCTTTAATACTGTTGTCTGCTTGAATGGCATGATCTCTTTGCTGGTACATGATCCGAACTTCCATTGATTATGGACAACAAACACAATCCATACTCCAATTCATGCATAGAAGACCATGGTTCCAACAAAAATATACTTACCATATATCTATGTAATGTACAAGGACAATTACATAATCATTGGAATTATTTTATTATCAAAAGTTCCAAAAATTCATGTTAAGGTAGAATTATCTTGATCCATAGATGTAATGGTTACCTAGAAATAACCTATAAATCTGTCCAAAATGAAATAATTAGTTCTCATTACCAATGAATATAACATAGTTTCTGCGAATGGGATGGGGAAATATTCATTCTGAGTGGCATGATCCAACTTACACAAATCATTTCTCACACTATATCTATTTTGAATTCTCCCAGTGAGTAATTTATTCATTTCATTACTCATTTTGGTCAGACCAATTTCACATGGAACTACAATAATGGGAATATCCCACTATGAATCTAAATTGTGATAGATGATCCATCTACCAATATCTTCTCTATCTACTTCTCACAACAGCCATCAATATGGGATTCATCCTCCTTTGGGTTTGTCATATTAGTTTGGAATCTCCAACTAGATGAATTATATGTGAGCATAATTTTTTTTCTATTCCAATTATATAACCTAAAATCCATCAAATTTCATATTAATTCCCTGAAAAAATATCATTCAATTATTTTTCCAAGTATTATGATAGACTATTAGCAATTATTAATAGTAATTTATCCCCCTCCATGAGATAAAAATATTTAAAATCAGTGGGGAGTGGTTTTTATTCACGATTGTGGGTATTCTCAAGGGAATAAATTTTATAAAGGTAGTCCATTTATAATGGTTTTACATAAAAATCATAAAAAAATATCAAATCATTCATCATTTTACATATCACTAATGAAATCCGAATTTACCTCTTATTCAATCATAAAATCAGAATCTCCATTTTTTCATCATCCCCATGGATAGTGATATTATCAACATAAAAATTGTATCATAAGTCTAATAATTATTTTAAATTACTAAATTTATCAATTATATCAGCACAATGTTCTTGGGAGATGGGTAATTGTATGATGGAATATAATGAGTGACACATGGATTTAAAAACAGGGAAGTAGACAATGGTGTCTCCCAAAATCATGGGGAGCGTCCCTTCATGGACATCGGAGAAGTTTTTGGATACTTTTATGAATAGACTACCAAAAATTATTGGTGATTGTGATGGGATCCAATATTCAACCATATGATTCAAATAAAAGGTAGTTGGGAATAAAAGATCATCGACTTTCATGTAGACATATTCTATAAAAACTACTGAGAAATATATGGATCTAATTTCAAGTCGGACCACCACTATTGTAGGTATAAAGTGTCCCATATGAAAGGATGTAAACATTGAGTGAGTTAGAACATTAACTAATGAACTAGGTTAATTAAATGAATTATATAAATTCAAAGATCAAATGATATATGTAATGGAAAATATCCCTTTATCTTCACAATATTTTCAAATCTATAGTGAGATAAGTTCTGAGACAGTTATTCATGAGATGATCCACTCATTACCTAGAAGTCTACAATTCATGGTGGAAATATATATCAAAAAAATTTCATAACATGGAATTTTTTACTACATTATGTTGGGGGTATTAATTTACACATTATGAAAGGTATCTAGAATTTAATTTCGAGGCACTTTTTACTATAATCTATTTGACTTGATTATCCTTGATTGAAATTGTGAATATATGTCAATATACTATATTTATTGATGTTGAAATTGTTTTTTATTCCTCATTAGAATATCCTTCTCTTCGTCCCTTTTATTTTCTATGTATTGGTTATTTTTAATGAATTTTAAGAATTATCAATTTCATTCTCCTATTCAACAGGTGGTATTATTTCATTTTCAAGGATTGTTGTATGCTGGAGTCATTTTCAACATATTATTGTTTTCATGATGACATTATCTTTTGTGTTTGGTATTATATGGGATTTGATTGTTCTATTATTCATTTTTAATAATGTCAATGAAACTATATAATTTTTAAGAAAAATATTTTATAGTGTCTTTCATCATCAATATAACAGATTTCTATTGTTGGTCATCAATTTAATGTTGTGTACTGGTGGATGGTTGTTCATAGTGTATCTATAATGTTGGTGGTTGAATGTTTTCCTATTGTAATAGATTATTTTATGGATGTGAGATTGGTGTGGGTTCTAATATTGTTGTTGATGGTAGGGATATGGAATGGGGTATTGTATATAATCCAATGCTCTCACCTGGTTGTGTTGATTTCTATATCCTTGTTCGGATATGGGTTGACATGGATAATATTGGTAGAATTTCCATCGTTGAAAGACCATAGTTTCTAATTTTTTACCTGGTATCTCAGTACAATGGTCTATATAATTTGTGGAAGGAGTACATAAACCCCATACCTGAGATAAATCTTGTTTTCCATTTTCTTGAGTTAAAGCTATATTAAAAACTAGTCTTGTGAGGTCCTAAACATTTGTTTCATTAAACATTGATATATTAGATGTTTTTAACTAAAGTATTCAATATGAGCAGGCACCACTCTTTCCAAATAATTTTGAGTTTGGTATAAGCATATCAATCATACCTCTTACGTTTATAGGGTAACTGTTATTCATGGCTCCTCCAAATGAGGAGTCTATGATATTTAGATAATTTTCCAGAAGGGACTAATATAAGAATACAAGGAATTGATCTTAATCTATTTCGTGATGTGTGAATATTGCACATGGATTTTTTAAATTCTCCCATTACGCATAGTGGGTTTCTCCTATTGATTATCATATGTGTAAATATTGTTTTTATGCATGTTCACTGATATGAGGGAATAAATATCTACATGAATCATCTTTTTAAATACACTAAATCACATATCTATTATGGTTGAATATTTTAAAACCATTCTATAGCTACTCATTCTAGTGAGAAGTGAACTTCCCTTTTAGTAAATTGGTCTTTAGGTTTTCCTCTTGGATTGATTCTTGAAAAAGTGAAGACCAATTATTTCATGTTCTGATTTGGGTATTATCCAATAATAGAATTAAATTTAATATCATAGGAATCATATTGACATGAAATTAAAAATCATTTGGGGTATAAAGTGAAATATGTTTTTTATTCTAAATAAAATATTTTCATGCCCGCGGATCACGCATGTATTTCATGGGATTTATAACCATGATTTCGAGTTTAGATTGGACAATTAGAGTATCACAAAAATCCTATAGGATTATTTCCACAAAAGCAGCATGAATTATTTTATATTTTTTATTAGTGTTATTTAAATTTTATAATCAAATTAATTAAAATCTTAGTTTAGGCAATGCGTCATTTAGTTTTTTATGGAATCTTTTTTTGGTTGTTATGTTGCACTGCCTTCTCAGAAAGAGTGCCATGTTTGAGGAACACCTGTAATGGGGAATGAGAAAAACTATTTTATAATACCAAATTATATTATAGTGACTAACACTAGGTAGTCTCTTAAACGATAGTTCACGCAATGAATATTCACATATATTTTATATATTTGAGAAACAATTTAGTATTTTCCAATTTTTTTGGTTTTGAATGAAATTAAATTAATGAAATCAATTAAAAAAATGATTGAAATGGAATTAGAAATACAATATATAGATAATTATGATATGATACCTATGATCTAGTCATGTTCAAATTTTAAATTCGTATTCTATCATTGTTCAATTTAATTCAATCCTCTTCTATAATGATGATTAATATTTGATTCCATGATTGATTCATATCATTCTCATTTAAAATAGTAATGGTGATTGAAAACATTACCAAATGATTAGTATGATATATTTTCCTTCCTTGGGTGATAGAGTTTCAATGAATATACTCAAATGAATTTGGGAATACCAACCCATGTATTGTTTATCCTAAATAACCAAGAACATCCACTACCAATTTCAAAATTACCCATGGTAATTGAGTACATCACCAAAAATCCCAGGTCTATTCCATCATATATAATGAAAATACTAAGTGTTGGATATAATGATCATTGAATGAAAAAAACTCAATAACCAAAATTACAACAAAATCTGATCATTCATGTTAAAAAATATTTCTATATAAAAATGAAAACACTATCATATAATAGAGAAATATATTTCATTCAATTATGTCCAAGAACTCAATAATTACAAAATAGAAAACCAACAGTTCATCAATCACTCAAATGGTTACCCCATTTTGGAAAGGGTAATCGAGATGAATGGGGTAGAAAAAGTAATTACACAATTAAGTAGAATAAAAGGAGGAGGATAAACATGGTTAATTATATCTCCACGAAAGGGATATCCTCCATGATGGTCAACTAGATAGCATATGATGATTTCAAATAGAGGTTATTTCCTTCATTAAGAAGATATTATTTTACCTCGAAATATTTTGTATGAAATCCCTTATAAATGGTTGATTTGGTAAATTTGATCTTCAAAAAATATCATTAAAATTTTATTGTGTGTCTCTCCTCTATGAATTATCATATTTTCCATGTTTATAGATTATTATTTACATGTAACACCAAAAAAAATTTCTTCCTAAAAGGACACATCATATTTCATATCTCTGGTTTCTTATGCTATAATGAACATTAAACTGGACACTTCAAACATTGAATCCTTTTTCATTTTTTTCATAAATTTCTTGCATGTATACTATAAAAATTTAACATTATTATTTACTTATAATCAAAATATATGGTTCCATCATCAGAAACTACCAAAACATTGATCAATTTTATATGCCTAACATGTTAATAGGTTTTGGGATTCCATATATTCTATTTATCTTTTGTCTCAAAGAATGAAATGAATTTCATGAGTTATAGAATCATAAAGAATTAATTTCATGATTTTTATGTGTATAAAAAACTTATTTCTGAAATATAAAAATAATAAATTAAATTTAAAATCCAAAATAATTCATTTCTTATTAAGATAAAAACACCACAATAATCATAAATTGTGACAATTTCACATCAAATAACTCTTTTGAGGGATTAAAAATATTGTAATTCAAAGTAAAATTGTTGAAAATATTATAATGTTAAAGTTAAAATATAGAGTCCGTCAATTTTAATACAATAATATTACATAACATTTTTGGAATATATTTAAATTTTAAATACAGACATTTAATAAGATTATTAGCTCAATGCCATTAGAAACATGGGAATTTAATTACTGGTACATAAGTGATATACATTTTCTCTTACTAGTTTCTTCGAAAAAATTACCGCTCTTAAAAATATCATACAAGCAATAGATCTTCATATAATGGTAAATTAATCATAATAAGAACTGAGATAATATGATTAGAAATTGTAAACAAGGTAGATATGTAATATAAACATGAAAACAAGGGTATGAGAATGAGATCATAATATTTGAATATAATACATTTAGATTATAAACCTGAGTTATGGGATAAATATTGGGAGTTTCTAAGACATGAATCCAAAGGAGAAAAGAATCCCAGGACCTGACTTCAAAACTGATTAATAAGTCATAAAATATATGTCATGCATATATGAATAGAATATATTCTATTAATCCTATCTATGATGACATTTATAACTTGTTAGGATTGGTCTAAGACCCCTATACATACTTCATGATTGGGATAACAACCTATGTACCCTCTTTTATGCTTGGGAAAAAACTAATGTATATTCATGTTATTGAGTTTTTTCAACATCTCATGTACCTTCTTCTTTTTTGAAATCGAGTTATATCCCATGGATCCTCTTACTTTTATGCTTGGGTTGCAACCCATGTATATTTATATTTTTAGGATTGGGCTAATAACCATGTAACATATTGTTTTTATGCATGGTCTACAACCCAAGTACCTTCTTGTTTTTGGGCATGGGATTCCACCCATGTACCTGTTGAGCTCATACAAAACTAATCATTAGAAAAATCATTGTAGAGGGATATAGGTACCACCCATCACACAAAAAAAATCATTTGTCCATGTTCCATTGGATAATAAAACATTCATAAATTAATTACCCTTAAATAGAGATAGGTTTTATTAAAAAAATAAATACCCATGAAATGAAATGGGTATCAATGAAATTTCATCCCATAATAACATATGAAATGAGATATTTCACATAATCACTTCCTAAAAGTGTAACATATGAAATGAAGGGGGTTTCAAAATTTGTAAACATGTGAATGTTAAATGGGTTACTTAATCATCATTTCATAAAAAACAATTAATGAAATAATATGGTTTGAATGATTTATATCAGATTTCTATAAGGTAATGAGTAATACCAAAACATGTTACCTTAGATGGGAAATAATATGGAAAGATACTTTTAATACATTTCTTGCGGTATATATACTTTTTTTTGAAATGGATCATTAAAACATAAAACATATTGAAATATATTTTCCATAATATCAAATAAATGATTATTGAAATAAAATTGAAAAAATTACATTGATATATTTTTAGAAAACATCTTTTTAAAAATTACAGTTTTATGCATTACTTTTTTTTAAAATAATTAACTGTCGGTAAATCTATACATGCCTTATGAGGTAAAATAAAAACTCCCTCTACCAGGTAATTTTTTTGAAATATTTATCATTGAAAATGAATAATTTATTTTACATTGAAAAATTTGGTATGAGAAATAGGGTAAAATTTATCTTTGTAGATTTTCTGATAATAATAGAATATTCTCAGAAAAACATTTAAGAATTTTTTTAAGGAACAAAGATATCTTACCTAAGAGAGGTAAAATTAGATCATTATTAAAAAAATTCAATAATATCTTATGTAAGAGTGATTGAATAATTTTTACTGAAATTTCTATATTTCGTGAATGACCATACAAAACAATTCATGTGTATTCTTGAGAGATGGATTATAATATTTCATCAATAGAAGCATAAGCATTATCTTTTGCAAAATGTAATGAGATTTTTTCAATAAACACTTACCATTGGGTTACGTAGGACTACAATAATTATTTAAGGAAATTAATTTTCATAAAGTCTAAAATTATATTACAAGAACAATATACTTTATATAACATTATTAATGTGTTTACACATATCATTGAATAATATTTGTACATAAAATGGCATGTTAATTAAGGTAAAAGGTTATGAAAAAAATACCTTTCTAATGGTATTACTTTTTAATCCATTGCCCCAATAGAGTAACATCATAAAATAGATATGTAAATATACATAAATTTAATTATAAGTGTCATATAATTAATCATGATTAGTATACAGATAACAAAAACTTAATGGGTGGTTATTAAAGAATGTATCTCAAGGAAATAAAATGGGAGATAAAATTTTCATACCTTGTGTCTTGAATATCATCATCCTTATAGAATTAACGATTATAATAATTATAATTTTTTTGTAAATTTTATCCAATCTGGTTATTATATATAATATCATATATTTTATGATTAATACCTTATATTTATCTCTTGTTAACAATTCTATGTTGTTGTTTAACATTGGGTACGATCTACTTTATTCTTCACTTGTATTTTAACATTTTATATCATAGGAAATTATACATATATCAAGATTACAATGTGAAAAAATATGATATAAATATAATTTATAGTCATTATATGATTTTTTAACAATATATAACATTTTGAGGTATTGAAATTAATACATCATTCAAGGATACATTATGTCGTACGTACTCATAATCCCTATTTTCTTTTTTATTATCATATTGGTTCAATGAAATAGAATGAAATATTAAAATATATGTATATTATATAATTAATTTAAAATTATAATGATATATATTTTTCATATATGTTAACTAAATCAATCAGTAATACATTCTATAAATTGTGTAAATGAATCACATCGCTCTGAGGGGGCGGTAGTCAACACATTCTCAAACAAAATTATCTTATTTACAACAAATGGAATGTAAAAAATATATTCGTTTTAATATGAATAATGAATAATAAATATTTAATAAAGAAAATATATTTGCTATCATAATGTTTTACATGATTTGTAGTAATGGTGAAATGGACAATAGTCAATTGTTGAGGTGGTAGTTCTCCATGCACGTAAATTGTAAGTTTGATACCCATTAGGTGGAGGTTACTCTAACAATAGGTCTATCTGTTATCATAATAAATACATCTTTGTTTTAGATACTTTAATAGTTATTAAATCATGTAATTAATTGTGTGGATGAGGTGGAGAATAAAAATAATATGAAGTGTCCTGGATGAAGACTTTACCTCTTAATCAGGTAACTCTTTTTGGATTATTCCTATAATATTATTTCTATTGAATTTTTCCAAAAGTGAGGATACTAGGAAAAATTGAGGAAACATTGATATTTATTTTTATCAGATTTTGGGTTAGAAAATAAGATTTATATATGCTAAAAATATGGAGAGGTGGTGGACTTATATAGGGAAGAAAAAGGACACAATTAGATATTTTGGAATCATGTTTTGTGTACGGAGGTTTTCACTTAGAAAAAGTCATACCAGGCCAACAAATATTAAAATTAATAGAATGTTGAGGGATTAATAATTTATATATATCAATAATCATATAGGTATATATGTTATTTTAGGACATAAATTTATGGTTGTTTACTTATTCTAAATTTTACAATAATCAATGTAATTATTTTTATTAACATTCAATAATATTTCTGCTCCAAAACTAATTTCAAATTATTACACATAATAGATTTTTATGATTCAAAATTTTAATATTATTTTCAAAATTACAACCACATAGGTGGATGAAATTAATATTAAATTAATATCATTGATTAGATGATAGTTTAGGTTTTTAATGTTAAATTTTTCAAAAGATTACTTTGTTTTTTATCCAATTTCATTGTAAAATTGGTTGTAATGAATTATATTGTATTAAATGATAAATATATTATCCAATTAATATTTTAAAATATTATTTTTCTTTATAAACAAATATCATGAAAAAATAGTTCTAAATCTAACCTAGTATTTTTAAATAATCATTGAAAAATGAATCCTTTCAAAAAAATAACAAAATTTTATCATAAAATAATTTTTAGGATTCTATTCCAAGTATGAAGTATATTTGAAAATATTATCTATATAATGTATCAATAAATTTTATTTACATAAGGTTCACCATTAAATGGTTGTAAGAATATCATTATAAATAATAAATTGTTTTAAGAAAAAAAATGGGTATGATTTTATGTTATGTGTCTCAAATTTATTTGATGAATATAAAAATTATTTTATTGAATATATGACATAAATATTACATTAATATCACACATTAATTATAATTCATTTAAATTTTCTAGGTAAAACATCTCTATAAACAGAAAAATAATAATTTTTCTCTTTATATTAAATCTGTTTTGAAATTAATTCCTAATAAATTCTTAACCTATGAAATCATATTATATTTGTATAAATAATATGTTTTCATATATTAGTAAAAAATATTAAAAAATATATTTTAATTCCTAGTTTAAATATTATTAGATTAATTTATGAAATTTTAATGATATAATTTTCTTGGTAAAAATCGATCTTAGATGTAATGGAATCCATTGAGGAAATACATTATTGTGTTTAACGAAATATTATATAAATTTTCCATGAAGAGAAATATAAATTTTATGCTTCAATTATTTCAAGATTCACTTGGGGTTTCATATAAAGTAATCCAATCATATAAAATAAACTATTTACACTATTCAGTGATATATAAAATATCAAAAATATTATATTAATTAGTAGAAAATAATTCACAAAATCATAAGGTGTTATAATATAAGAACATAAAATGAATATATCCATTGAAATTTAAATATATTATTAATTGTCAATATATTAAATTTAGATTCTTAGAAACCGTCATTGGGAAAATTAATAATAAAACTTCCATTTAATTAGAAATGTTCGAAACAAAATAGTTTCCCAATGTAATAAAAAACTTGGTTTCTAGATGGGAGAACATATGTGTAATGTGAAATCATGGACATAGAAAAAAAATCTATCCATCATGTTTAGATGGAGTGTGATAGATTAAAAGGTTAAGAGAAATGTAATAATCATAAATTAAAAAATCCATGATGTACTAATGAACAATACGATTCATCAGATATGATGGTGTTATGATTATTTTTGTTTCAGTATATTTTTTTTCTTAAAGATGATTATTTTTCATGAAAACATATACAAGCATGATTTCAAGACAATAACTCCATATTTTGTTCGTCGAAAAACTTATCCTCACTCTCATAAACTGATTTTGACCTTTTCATTGCAGAAGTACTAACAGAACCAGAGAACCATGATATAGAATCCCATTTTTCATTAGGTATCATTAACAAAAATTAGATTGAAAAGAATATCTAATATTCATAAATCCACATATAGATAGATAACCAATTAATCGTACTGACTGAATATGATGTTTAGCTGAATATTTCTATAGATATTTAATCTTATAACTCAAACAAAATGATGAAAATTCAATGAATAGGAACAAATTACATGACATCATCTTAACATCGATCCCCCATTTATCACAAATTACTACATTTTTTAAATATTCCAAACATGTGAATACCCACATCGTATATTTCCTTTAAAAATTATAAAAACATTAATTACTATGAATCATCTTGAAAATATCACATGTTCTCTTATTAAATTGAATAATGGATATATTAGTTATATCAAAGAAGTTGTAAACATCCTCCTTGATGACATTGAAGAATTTTTTAATAAAAAATTACATGGTAATCTGACCATACAATTTAAATATTAGTATCTATTATATCCTTATCACATCAAAATGATAATAACATTGGGAAATAATTTAGGGTTACCACCCCTTAATAAAAATATCACCTTTCTCTCAAAAACCTAATAAACATATAATTTGTATTCTATAATGAAAACTTTTGCTGAAAATAATTATACATATACATATTCAAAAAACATTATATTTTTATTCAATAACATAATGTCTTCATCCATGAATCTTTATTCTTAAACAATTACACTAGATTCACAAAAATATTCCTCAAAACCTATTTATGAGAATATGAAATATGAATCATGTCTTAAGGTTCCTCCACCTCAATTTAATTATTCTTATTATGTTTAATGTAAACAATAATAGAGTAGTATCTCATACCATTCACATGTCATTTGTTGATTCATTATATTTGGAAGTAAAACAAATACTAATACAACCTTCGGGATTCTCTTTTTGAGAATTATATTTGGGAAATTGATTTTTATAATACCCATGACCTTCACATAAAAAAAAATTATTTTTAACCATCTTTATCCTAGATCTCTCCACTAACTGAACCCATAAATCATGTTTTCATAAACACATATCATTGAAGAAAACCACATAATGATGAAAATTACTTATATGGCATCTAAATTATGAAACGATTCATAAAATATGACACTATAAGGTTATCATATGTTATTCATATAAAATATCTACTTTAATCATTCATGAAGGTTCAGGATGAGTTTTTGAATTCACAAAGCATATCTCCAAGGAGGGTCAATCTAGGTGTGGATTAAGGATCATTGTAGTATCCCTGCTGAACTCTAGTTAAAAATGGGACATATTGTTAGATTTGTTTCCAATAGGAGAATTTTTCTAGAGATACATACAATTATTGTATTTAGGTAGGTATTTACTTCTTGGAAAAAATATACCCTATCCATTACCAAAGTTCAATGACATTTTCCTAAACATTACCTCATCCATATTCATATCCTTAAGGATATCCCTAAACAAATATTTTAAAATATATCTAGTGTTCTAACTAATGTTTTATCTTCCATGCTTACAAAGGATGATTAAAACTTTTCTCTAATATCAAAAATAGAGACCCTAAGTTTTAAAATATTAACAATACATGTCACTTATGTAATACATCGAAATATTATTTAATAGAAACCCAAATACATTATAAGTATAATTCCATGGGAAACATGGAAACATAAAAACTAGTACATAAGCCGGTTACAATTTCAACCCCTATTTTCTCTAGATTAGAACCCCTCTTAGACATATCATTCATGAAATATTTTTTCATATAATAACGAGGTACACATTAAAAGGGGTGAGATCAAATTATTAATAAGGGTATAATGGGGACATATAAGAAAAAATATGATCATATGGGTATGAGAACTTGATCATAACCTTAGACAATCATACCATGCATATCAAAGGTTATAACAATGTGTTATGGGATAATTATTGAATGTAATTAAACATGAATCAAATGAAAATAAACATTTGAATCCATGAAATCATAACCAATTAAAATGACATAGAATTTTAGGAAATCATATAATTATATAAAATCATATGTCAAGGCTAACTAGATATACCTTTTTAACATTTTATGCTTCGGATACAGCCCATGAACCTTCTTTCTGTTTGGGATAACAACATATGTACACTCTTTCATTTATGCTTGGGCTAAAACCCATGTACCTTCTTGTTTTCATGAATTGTCTACAACTTGTAAACATTATTTGTTTACATCTTAGGTTATAACTTATATATCCAATTACTTTTAATATTCTACTAAAACATATGTAGCATATTTTTGAAGTGTTGGGATAAAACCCATGTAAATTATTTTTTTGATCTTCTGCTCCAACCCATGAACCATAATGTTTTCATTCATGGGCCTTAACACATGTACCATTTTCCCCTGTATATAAAAAATTATTACCAAATATATCGGATTGAGATATATGTCCCAACTATCTCATAATAAAATCATTCATACATGTACCATAAGATAATAAAACAATCCTCCAATCCAGACACATTTAAATAGATTTTTTTTATAAACTATCAATCATAACTCATGAAATGAAATGCGTATCATTAAAATTTCATCACATTATGTAATATGTAATTTGATAGGTTTTATTGTACCTTCATGAAATCATAATTCATGAAATGAAGCTAGTTTCAAAAGAATAAAATACGTGGATGTGAAATAGTTGTCGTAAGAATCATTCCATCAAAACATAATACATTCAAGAAATATTTGAATGGAACAATTGGATAATTTCTTTTATATATATGATTAACAATAAAAAAATTAATATTAGATGGAAAATAACATGAATGGATTTTTTAAAACATTTCCTATGTAAAATAAAGTAACATCATTGATAAAGGACCTTTAAATTATAAAATAAATTAAAAATCATTTTCCCTAGAAACATATAAATGTATATTCAAAACCATTCGAAAAAAATTATATGAAACTATCCATTGAAAAATTATTGTTAAAAATTAAACATGTAAACATGATAATAAATATTTAAATAATTTACGGTGGGTAAATCTGTACATGTCATATAAGGTGAAAAGAAAATTCCTTCTGTGTGGTAAAAATAGTAAAAAAAAGAATCATTCCTAATGTGACAATGACATTCCTTATAATATATTGGTAAAACACAAAATGTTAAAAAATTTCATATAATCAATTTAGCAGAATAGTAGAATAATCCTTGACACCCTTTTTTGAAAATATTGACCTCAAGGAACAAAAATTTCAGTGTGAAGAGATGGTATGTATGGATTTTATAAAAACACTTTCATAACACTATAATGTTTTAGAGAGTGTGAAAATGGTTACAACATATGAAAACATCATGAATATATAGAGAAGAATAAAATTAAAGTGTATTCTTAGAGGATGGATTATAGTATTTCATAAAGAAAACATAAATATTTACAATCCAAAAAAGTGATGAGTTTTTTTAAATAAAATCATACAAATTGGTAACATTAGATCATACACCCAATTTAATAAAATTATATTTCATGAACCATAAAATACCAAGAAATGAATATGAATTAATATATACCATTTCAAAGGATGTATATATCCCCCATATAATGATTTAACTATATTACATTCCATGTTACTCAAGGATGGAAAATTGTTTCAAAATTACTTTATATATTTTTTAACTTTTTAATCAATAAACCCTATGATAGAATTATAATAAAATGGACATGTACATACTGATAAATGCAATACATCATGAATATATGGTATGTTTTCATTTTAAAAAATATGTTTAATAGCATGCGTTTTACGAAAAACAAATTAAAAATGCTCCAAAATTTACAATAACCAATCCATTAATATAAATATATTAAATATTATTAACCCCATTATATAGAATAAAATTTTTAAGAATCAGTTTCATGTAATCTGGATAATATATGTGAACAAATCCAATAGAAAAAGTACTTTTCAAATGTACAGTTTTAGTTCCTTTTGATGGTGAAACCATTTTAAATATAGTTGTTGGAAAATTTATAAGTTATATTTGATAGTTAATTTTATATTTTTAATTTGGACATTTAAATGTACTTTTTTTTTAAATTTTAGTATATTTATGATAAATTTGATATTCTTTTCAACGGTGAAAACTACTGCATTTTAATTGAGAGTTATATTTTAATATATTTTGATATATTTTTATATAATAATTTTAATATATTTTAATATATAATTATATAATTTTTTTATCAATAAAACTAAGATAGGTCATTGTATACAGTTTCAAATTGATATTAGATATTAAAACATTTCAGTCTTTTTAAAGATTCTCTATAAATGTGTACTTATTAATTTGGCATGTGCAATTCATTTTAAATAAAATTTTCTAAATTATATGTACTTAATAAGGTAAAATATATTTAATATTTAGAATAATATGTTTTATATTATTTTATTTGTTCAATTTCAATTTTAGGAATTAAAAAGATACCATAGTAAAAAAATTATTTCTTTTTTATAAATAATTTTTTTAAAAGGGTTTCTGTTTAATGATAAAGGCTTTTCCTACCTAAATATTGAAATAGAAATTTTTTTTTTAGAATTGTATCAACCTAAATTGGCATAAAAAAATTGGTTATTATATAATTCATTTAAATTAACACAACATTCATGTTAATATATTTAAATATAAAATAATCAGTAATCTAATAACTTGAACCCACAACTCTTGAAGTATAAATACCACCCCTCATCACCCCATTTCTACCTAAATAAACTAATCGCCCTTCAATTATCATATAAACACTATATTTCTATCTTTAATAACATCCATATTCTTTTGGTCTCCCGAAAAGATAAAATCAAATGTCCTCAAGGGTAATTCAAGGCGGTGATACTGAAGAGTTAATTTTCTTAAAGTGCCTCTCTTAGTTTATTTTTGTTTTATGCATTATCATAATATCATTCATCCATAAATACATTATAACTCCGGAATCTGGTATGTACTATATTTACATATTTATAATGGAATATATCACATCGATGTCATTTCTCACCTCCTTTTATGAAACAAAATGTAATTTTTTTCCGGGTTATGCTGGTTAATCAACTCAATGAATATTGTTCTATTTTGATTATACATTATCACAATAATGGATGTCCATAAACTATTTTTTTGGTAAATCAATATTTTAATAATTAAATTATAATCTATTTATTATTATCCAAATTTTAAATTAATCATATCTTTATGATTTCAATATTGTTGTCATACGATAACATCATTTAAGGAAGTGTTTACTATCACCCTCTCAATTTTTTTGGTATTAATTTACACAATACATGGTACATATAGAGGATAATTTAAATAAAAATATATAAAATATATAAAATATGTAGGATAATATAATTCAAATATGTTTATATGTCATTTAATTTCCAATATTTTAATATGAAAAAAAGGATGGTTATATTGTGGTGTACGTATGACCAAACGTCTCTATGAATAATTCATTTCATTTCTTATCTCCAGACCATATAGATTACTATAAATACATATGTTCTCAATATATAACATTAATAATTCGTGGTATAATTTTTGGAGGTTCTCCAATCATGATCATTCTAATATAATATGAATATAACCAGTCAAAAAATTATTTATAAAACTAGGAAATTAAAAACTAAATTATTTAAATAATGAAATATTATAAAAAATAAGTAATAATATATTTTAATAAGAGGATATTAACTAATATAAACATTATTATGATTCTATAATAAGTTAGTATCACTCTTTATTTAATTAAACATGGTGTTAAATGATGATCAACCAAACATATTTGCATGGTAATGGTTAATTTCAATATATAATCCTTATAAATGGTTGTTAATATGTATGTATCTACTAGGAAATATTAATCATCCATATCCATTTTTTATAAAAATTTTATTTGAAATTTTATTTCAATTTATGGGGCATTTTTTAATACAATTTATTCACATAATTGACTTTTTATAAAAAAAAATTAAAAGGAATGTTTATGTAGTTTTCAAAATGATATATTTTATGCTCTCTTCAATAAGTTAAGGAATTATCTTTTCATAACTTATATGATTATACATTCTATTTTATACAATTAAGATTCCTTGACAATTTTTATCATCCCATACAAGCATATAGGGAAATTTTTAGAATAAATTATTTCTTTTATTATTGTGCACCTTTTAAATGATTCCAAAGTAAAAAAGGGATATCTCTCTCATAGTGTTTTAATGAATTTTTTATATTTTTTTTCACCAATGTTAATGTACTCTATTTTATTATATGTTTTATTGAAGTTGGTTTTTTATTATATAGTCTTACATATTTTATTAATGGTTTTTTGTTATGTGTGACCGTGGATGTTTTATTTTTAAACCATTATTGGTTTAGGGTTAAATTTTAATCATCTTATATTTTAGTTATAATACTAATGTTTATATTATGTTTATACCTTTTCATAGGAATGAATTAGAATTATAAAATTACTGGAAGGGCAAGGTATATCCCCTCAATACAACATTATGTCTCACAATTAATGATATTTTCAGATTTTACTCATTTGTGTATGGTATTGGGATGACAGATTGATGGTATGGTTGTGATTTTCTGAATTAAAAATTCATTAATTATGATATTAGATATTGATATTAAATTTGATTATTTGATGAGTTCAATATTCATGTGAATGTTTAAATCGATTTATTATAATTAGTATTTCAATACTATGCTGATTATTTTGTTTAATAATCATGTGTTTCAGTTTTATTCCTTGTCTTAAAAGTTTATACTTATTTATGATACCATACACTATATTGTTTATCCTTACTAAGTATCTATTATCACTTGATACATTGGATTCATTTTCAAAAGTATGTCAGGATGTATATTATGAAATAATTAAAGGGTTAATCAATGGGATATGTGTGTTTTCTAATGTGAGATTATATGGTTTTTCTTTTCATGATACATTTTAAAACCTTTAGATATATCATGTTTTATTAAGGCTACTAAAAATATCGTCCCATTAGGATTTGATTTCATGTAATCAGACCAATGAAATAATATAATTAACCAACTCTAGAAAAATATGTTTCAAGAATTATCGTTGGAATGAGAGGAATTTTATAAAAAACCTTCTATATTAGACATAAAAGAACATAGATTTGGAACATAACCCTGAGATAAAAATTTAGGATATATATATAATAATATCCTCAAGAAACCATGTATTTGTTTATGAGAATAGATACACATAAATTTTTAAATTTATGTTATTAATTTCCTTTATTATAAAATTATAACTAATATATGATCTAATCAAGTGTATTCCATTGTGTATAAATAGATATTAGTTGAAGGATTCAAAATAGTAGAAATTTGTTTAATCCATGTAGGGATTTAAATCATATAATATATAATGATAGTGGATATAGTTATTAAACTTGTGTTGAATAACATATAACCATACTGGTACAACTGACTAAGGTAATGAATAATTACCTTACCCATATGGAGGAACATGATCCACAACAATGAGGATCAATGTTAGATTTATTCATGATACATCAACATTAAACATTCAATTAGACTGAAAATCCATTCCAATCTGACAAATATTTAAGTTCTTTAGAGAAATTATTTTTTGAATTTGTGTGTAGTGAAAGGGAAAAAGGATTTCTTTGCAGTTTATCAACTCTTAGTAGATGTGGATCAATAGTGTCCATTACTTCAAAACAAAAAGTAAGACTGTAATGTATCCAAAAAGTAACGAAGTGAGAGTATAAAGGACATTTCAATTTAAAAAGATATCTCATGAACAGTGATATGATATGGAGAGGGAATTTATGATTCTAAGGAAGAATTACTATGGAAGTGCGGTACATTGGGATGAAAAAATCACACGGTTTGAAAGTTAAGCAACTGATAAGTTACATAACCAAATAAGTAATATTGATCGATTTATTGATGGGTTAAAACAATTTATATGAAGGGAATTGGTCTCTATATCTTTATCTTATTATGAATTTATATTCTCATGTGTTATAATGATAGAAAATGAATTCTCTAATTGTTGTGACATTAAGTTAAAGTAGGATAAGAATAGGGTCACTAACAACCATGAAAAACAAAATAATTTGAAATAGGGAAATGTTGACAATCCTCCCATGTGGTATTTTTGGGATGAAACCCCACAATACTTGCCTAAAGGGAATAGAATATTCTTAAATATGTTGAGAAAAACTTCTACAGGATCTTGATTTCAAGGGTAGAAAAGAAGCTACCATTGATTAATTTAACAAATTTAATGATATGGGACATTTTGAAAATAATTTTCCTTGGAGTCAAATAAATTTTCACTGAAAAATACAATGGATAATGGCCATGAATATTCGTTCACAACTATTTAGGTGTATGTTCTTAATGATGCAGGGGATGGTAATTTAATTATATATTCAAATTTTTCTAATGATTTATTTTCATCAGGATCAACACATTCTTATATATCTTCCTTGTTTGCAATAAAAATTATACATTTCTATTTTTATTTAGCTGTGGTGTTTTCAGTCAAAAAAAAATTGAAGTATCATTGCAACAAAAATGTATATTTCAATTCCATTTTTGACACATAAATTATGTTTAGTTTCTGAGTTTTTTATCATACATATCATTGAATTTTAAATATTCTATTGTATGAATTGGATTTTAAAATATGATGAAAAAATTTATTACATGAAAAATAAAATTACAATGTATAAAGAAGAAAAATAATCCTTTAACTTTAATGAAAAAATATATAAAACTAATTCTTAGTAAAATACACCACCATTAGATTTATTGAATTAGATTATTAGTGTGGAAGATAAATTAACACATTGGTATGAAGAAGGTAATATTGAAATTAAGTAACTATTGTAAAGGAATAAATTTTTATTTTTCTTGATGATTAACCATGACACACCCATGAGAGTAATGTTAATTTATATATACATTTAATAATCATTGAAATACCAATATAAATGACTTCTTATAAAATTGAAATACTGGAATTAGTGGTGTTGAAGATACAACATGAATATTTTGATAAAAAGTGATTTATTCTCACAATTTTTCTCTATTGGGAGACCATATTCTCTTTTTTAATAAGAAATATAGATCCACAAGACTATATATTTATTATAGGTAAATAAATTATATTGAAATAAATAACACCTAACTTCTATATAACAACCCATACTTTACATACATTGTTATTACTTCATAATTGATTCATACTTATTACAAAACATAACAAAACCACAATAGGACTGTATAGGTTTAGTGTCTTTAGAAACTAGGAAACAAATGAAACCGGTTCATAAAGAATATACATTTTCTCCGATTTATTTCATCATATCTAGAATCCATTTTTTAAATATCCTACTTAATACACTTCTTCATGACCTGGGGAAAAGAAAACATAAAAAAGGGTGAGCTCAAATGCTCAGTAAGGGTAAACAAAAGAAATATCAATCACAACATATTCATAAGAACATAACATTTTAGAAATCATAACCTACAAAATAGGTCATAATATCAAAACATGGGATAAATAATATTAGTGAATTGTAATCCCGATAATCATAACATAAAACATGAAACCTTCTTTCATACACACTTAATCATAGGTAATAATTTCTTAGTAGTCAAGACTCATTTCCAAGACTATCCTAGCAGACAAAGTCTATTTTTGAACTGAGTTCACTCCTCGTTTATGTCCTATATCACTTAACCGGATTAACCTTTCATTCCAGCCATGTCTATCTCATGAGATATAAATCATTACCCAAAGCATTGTAGGGAGATATAGGTCCCACCCATATCATAATGAAACCATTCTTATGTGTTCCACAAAATCGTAAATCATAGCATAACCCATGTAATAAAAATGGGATTCATAAACATCATGCCATCTTAACATAATTGATATAAGATAAAAGGACATCATAAAATTAATTAATTAATAACATAATAAAATAAATGTAAAAATATGGATAGAAAGAGAACCCTATATTATCATAAATGGAAAATAATTTTGATAAAACCCTTGAACTCCATTCTTGAGAAAAATATCCTTTCTACTTCAAAAACATTCTTCCTTTCTTAACATGTCATAAAATTTTAAACTAAAATAAGTTGATTAAAAATTAACTTGAAAACATTTAAATGAATCTCTATTGAAATAATGTTCTATAAAATCATAAAAATCCATTCATGCCGTATAAGTTAAAAAACAGTCTTCTCGTACATTGGTTGGAAAAGTCAAAAAGTACCTCGTACTAAAATCGAAAAAAGATTCCTTTCATATATTTTACTAATAACTCACGAATGGGTAAAACTATGTTTTAAAATTTTTAGGAGGATAGAAATAATATTACCTATTTAGGAAACATGTATTTGGATGATAAATATTCCCCAGTAAATTCTGAAGTATACACAATTTCGGATAAAAATGAGATTGCGTGATTTTCCTTTACCGTAGGACTGAATTGCTTCATATATGTCCAAACCATTTGTATAATGATTCAAATAATGTTATTGAATTATTCTATAATCTTTCTCATTTTTATGATATAATATACGGTCATATTCTTAGCTTCTTATTAGTAACATTTCATTGTTATTTGTTATTCGGGTGTTTATTGCTTTTTGTTATTATGCGTGTTTTGTCGAAAAAATTATTATTATTATTATTAGGTTATAGATAACTAATTTACAGAATGTTATTAGTGTAATATATATCATATTTATTCATTAAATTCATTTATATAATCATTATGGATTGATGATCATGTAGAACGAGTCGCATCATATCGTGAAGAGGTTAGGCCGTACGTACGCATGAGCGATTATATCATTCCCATGATCATTGAATTTTATTGAAGTATATGTATACTATTTAAGAATCAATATCACTTCAAAATAATCATATATAGTAATTTTTTACACCATTATACCCATCCATGTAAGGTGGTGGTGGAAAACAGATTACACCACGGCGTGGAGACGGTATTCCGTACGTACACACGCTCGGTGATTTAATTTTCCGTAGGATGGATAGAATGAGAAATAGGGTTTTTTCATATTTATAATAACATATTATTATATGAGTGATACTAATGTTATTAATTCATAATGAAACAACTAAATAAGAAGAAGTAGTAGAAGAAATAAAGTTGAAAGTATCGTTAACGGACATTACCTTTTCTTTGAAGCGCCTCTTCTTAACCTCTTATTAGGGCACTAAATATGGTCTTTAAAGAAGACCAGGACCTATAGGGTGTTTCTAGGGAAGTTTTGAAGAAAACTGGGCATGTTTTTTCTGATCTTGAAGGCTCAAATTTGTATAAAGAGGAGAGAGAGGAGGTTCCCTTTTATAATAGAGGAGAGGGGCACTTTAGGAAAAACCTAAAATATTATTTTATAATAAAGTCATATTCGGTTTATAATATCTCTAAATTGATTTATTTATAATATAATGTGGGTATGGGTCTAAATAATCTCAAAAAATAGATTTTATACAAGTTAAGGTTACTATTTTATCCTTATCATTTAGATTTAACTCTAAGTTAATTAATTTAACATTTAACGTGTCTTCTTGTTTTCTTATACAGTATGGTTCATAAACTTATTATAACAAGCCAAAAGAACCCCAAGTGGTTCATTATTAATATATATAACATTATCTAAGTCATTTGGCCGAACCTTAGATTTTTAGGAATAAAATAACAATAAATAATATAATATATGTTTTAAATACTATTTTATGTCAATTCTGACACTATTTGGTAATTGATTTTTTTGAAAATCATAACAGCATGATTAGGTCGAAAAATGTTAATTAAATGAATACTAATATGTCATATTAACCTATAAAATTATTTTAATTCATAAAAAGTCTCAAATTTGATTTATTTGGGTATTTATAATATCAATTATTTTAATATTTCCTTAATAAGGTAATTACTGCATCATCATTCTGTCATAAATAATTTAAATTATTTAAAGTCAAAAAAATATAAATAAAATAATATTATGTAGGAAATATTTATATATTTTTAATGAATATTTATATTCTAATATTTCTTATTTATAACCCTATATTAAAAATGAATAAGTTATTAAACATTGATTTTAACTACTTTATCTCTTCATTAAATTAAATAATATTAAATGTCCTAATCTAATCCAAGTGGACCTAAATGGTAATATTTTCGTCCTACGGTTTTATTTGGTCGAATTAAACATATACAATAGAATTAGGACATTTATTAGGGTAATAATAATATCATTTTTACCCTTAATTACCCTATTTACTTCTCACCGTGGTTAAAAAAAGTAAAAAGTTACTATTCACGAAAAATTATTTTTATCATATTGAACCACATTTTTCTCCTGTATATTAACTGTGTCTCTTGGATTTTTGAAATTCCACTCACAGAAGCAGTAAAATTATGTTTTATTTAACTTTCAAACTCTCCTAGGAGGTGGGTAAAAGACGGTGAAAAGTTCCATAAAATTTTTATATATCTAAAATTATTATAAATTGACTCCAATGAATAAATTTGAACTTATATAAGTATTATGTATAAATTTTGAACTAAAATAAATTTAAATAATATATATAATCATTTAACTAAAAAGTCAGTTTTTTAATAGTAACCTAGGGTTTTCACTATTCATCAAAAATTGAATGGTTTCAGAAAAATACCAAAAATTCCCCTAGGCTAATTTCGATATTCTGAATCTAAAAATGATGTCCATTTTGAAAGATATAATTTATAAAATTTCAAAAAGTGGGGATTACTATTCATAACTACTAGTTTTAATAATATTTTAATAGAATATCATTGTTTACTGAAACTCGGTATTGCATACAATGCAAGCTATCGAGGATGGTTGATCTTGCGTGTAAAGAAAGACAAGCTAGTGGTGTGTGTTGTGAAAGATTTCATTGATGATTTATATAAAATAAAAACAAAATATATCTCATAAAAATCTCGAGTGTTACATTCTACCCCCCTTAAAATGAATTTCTCCCTCAAAATTCGTCACTTTTTAACAGACGGATGAGGATACCTTTCACTCATCATATCCTCAAGCTCTCATGTAGTTTATTCTAATTAGTGGTTCCTCCAGAAAACATTCACCAAGCGAGTGGTATTGTTCCATATGTATTTTTTTCTCTGATCATGAATCTCATTCGGCTGATCATAAAAAGAAAGGGCTTGCTCTAGTGGTACAACTTCTGAGATGAGTACATGTGAATTATCTTGTATGTACTTTCATAGGAGAGATACGTGTAACACATCCTGAACATGATAGATATTCGGTAGAAGTTCCAATCGGTAAGCTACCTTCCCAACATGATCCAGTATTTCGAAAGGACTTATATACCTAAGGCTCAGCTTTCCCTTAATTCCAAATCTCATTACTCTCTTCCAAGGAGATATCCGTAATATCACTATATCACCCACTTCAAACACTATGTATTTTAGTTAGTTATCAGCATAACTTTTTTGTCGACTCTGAGATTCTCTTATGTGTTGTTGAATAGATCGGACCTTTTCTGCCATCTCATCAACTAGATCTGGTCCTAACAGATTTCATTCCCCAACTTCATCCTAGCAAGTTGGAGTTCAAAATTTCGTTCAATATAGAGATTCATATAGAGCCATCTGAATACCGGAGTGAAAGATATTATTATAAGAAAATCCCACCAAAGGGTGGTGTTGATCCCAACCACATTTGAAATCCATAGAGAAAGCACTTAACATATCTTCTAGAGTTTGAATTTTTCTCTCATACTGAACATCTATTTGTGGATGATAAGTATTGCTGAAACTCAACTATGTATCCATATTATGCTGAATACTTCTTCAGAACTTCGAGGTAAACATCTAATTCCGATCATATATAATGGAATGTGTTACTCCATGCAATCTTACAACATCCTTCACATATATCCTGGAATAATGATCCAGAGATAAATCTTCTCTAATAGCAATGAAGTGTGCCAACTTCGTAAGCTGATCAGCTATGACCCAGATAGCATTATTGCCTTTGGATGTTTTAGGAAGTCCAGTGACAAATTCCATAGCGATGTTTTCCCATTTCCATTTGGGTATGGGTAATGGTTTTATCTTCTCCTTAGACTTTTGTCTCTCAGCTTTAGCTTACTGAAAAACCAAGCATCGAGAGGCATATTCAGCAACATCCCTTTTCATGTCATCCCACCAGAAGTACTCTTTCATATCCCTATACATCTTTGTGCTTCGAGGATGAATAGAGAATGAAGAACTATGAGCTTCATCCGATATTTCCCTCATTACTTCTGGGATGGGTGGAACACAAACCTATTTCTTAAACCTTATTATTTCATCACAATCAATGAGGAATTCAGGAACATTTCTCAACTTCATTTGTAACTCTACATCTTCCTCTTGTGCCTCTTTAATATTCACATGTAATGATGGTTGAACATTCATTTCAGAATGAAAATATTTTTCCACTTCCATTATAATTCCAAGATCCATTCTTTGTAAATCCATAAATATTGGATCTTTTGTGATCCTCATCATGGATAAGATAGCATGGTCTTGTCCACTTAATGCATCTGCCACCTTGTTTGCTTTCCTAGGGTGATAATGAATTGAGCAGTCGTAGTCCATAATCGACTCCAACCATCTTCTTTGGCGCATGTTTATCTCCTTTTGTGTGAAAATATAATTTAAACTTTTATGATCAGTATAAATATCACACCTTTCTCCATAAATATAATGCCTCCAAATCTTAAATGCAATGATTACCACAGCTAACTCTAAATCATGAGTTGGGTAATTTTTCTCATGGATTTTCAACTGTCATGAGGCATAATCTATCACCATATCATTTTTCATGAGAACACACCCCAATACCTTATTTGATGCATCACTATAGATCACAAAACATTCTTTACTACAATTTAGTGTGAGCACAGGTTCTCTGGATAACCTTCTTTTTAACTCCGTGAAATTTTCTTCACACTCCTCTATCCAGGCGAACAGAACTCTTTTTCGAGTCAACCTGGTGAGTGGATTAGATAATCGCGAAAAATATTTCACAAAATGTAGATAATATCCAGACAAACCAAGAATACTTCGGATCTCAGTTACTGTTGTTAGTCTCGACCATCATTCGATAACCTCTGTTTTTGTTGGATCCACATATATCCCCTCTTTTGAGGTTATGTGACCCAAAAATGAGACTTTTTTAAGCCAAAATTCACACTTTGTAAATTTTTCATATAGCTTCTCCTTTCTTAGGGTCTTCAATACAATTCTCAGGTGATCTTCATGTTCTTCCTTTCACTTTTAATAGACAAGAATATCATCTATAATGACTACCACAAACTGATCATGATAGTCTCTAAAGACACTACTCATTAGATCCATGAAGATAACATGGGAATTAGTAAGACCAAATGGCATCACTATAAATTCATAGTGTCCATACCTTCTATGGAAAGTCGTCTTAGGTATATCCTCCCTTTTGACCCTTAATTGATGATACCCTAAACGAAGATCAATCTTGGAAAAGTATAGTGCTCTGCGTAGTTGGTCAAATAAGTCATCATTGTGTGGGAGGGGATATTTTTTCTTGATAGTGATCTTGTTAAGATCTCAATAATCAATGAAAAGTCTCATTGATCCACCTTTCTTCTTAAAAAATAGAATAGGTGCTCCCCAAGGTGATCACTAGGGATTATGAATCACTTATCAAGATTATCTTGGAGTTGCTTGTTCAATTCCTACAACTCAATTGGTTCCATTCTATATGGGGTCTTTGAAATGGGCATAACACCCGGTATGAGTTCAATTAAAAACTCAACTTCACAATTTGGTAGAAGACCTGAAAATTCTTCTGAAAAGACATCATCAAACTCTTGTACAATGGGAATATTATTAATCGAGAGTTTCTCTCCAAACATTTGACATAAATAACCTTCAGTTAGTGGAATCAAGACCCATAATATGGAATAAATTTCCACTGGAAGGTGATGTTCATCCTTGCATCGATAGAAAATCATAGATTGATCTAGAATATGAAATGTGACTTCTCTTCTTTGGCAATTGATATGAGATCCGTATAAAGAAATACAATACATGGCAAGAATCACATAAAATTACACTATAGTAAGGATCACAAGATTTGTAGGAATCACTTTCCCACGAACTTCAATTAGAGAATAATTTTAAGATTTTGAGGTGACTGTTGTTCCATTAGGGGTTGTCACAGCTATCTCAATATCTAACTGCTTAGGTAATATGGAGATACCCTTAGAAAATTTATCAGAAATAAAATATTGGGTGGATCCATAATCAAATAAATTATTTTCTACAATATAGTGGATGACAAGTGTACCTTTCACCACATTTTTATCATACTCCACATCGCTGATAGAAATTGCATGTGACATTCCTTTATCATTAGCCTTAAGAGTTTGTTGACGTCGATCATCACAACAACCCTTGGACTAGGGCATTGATTGGCATAATTCCCCATTTCCTTTCACATGTAACATTTAAGTGTTTGAGGTCTACTCTATGTAGCCTTTTCTTTGTTCACATCACTAGAAATCTTCTTCCCATCATTGCGGCATTCAAATGCCCTATGACATTATTTTCCACATTTGAAACATTTACTTATCTATTTAAGACAACTCCATCAATGTTTCTTTCCAGACATTGAGCATAAGGGAAAACTCATGTTCTTTTCCATGTGCTCTTTAGATTTTCCTTTGAATTCCATTTTCCTCTTCAAAT
This sequence comes from Viscum album, assembly GCA_963277665.1. NCBI lineage: Eukaryota > Viridiplantae > Streptophyta > Magnoliopsida > Santalales > Viscaceae > Viscum > Viscum album. The sequence continues at coordinate 1,612,507,854 of OY728137.1, read as the reverse complement.
AAAACACATATAACCGATGGGTTACTTTAATCTCCATCTCATCCTTGAGAGCACAACGAACTATTTCCTCATATCTATTGAAGTCCCTTATGGATAACGCCCTTTGATGACTTGGTTTTAAGCCACAAAAGAATTGATCGATCTTACTCTCAAGATGGATAATAATCCCAAAAGCGTACCTTGCAAGTCTTGTAAAATTTTCTTCATAGGTTCCAACAGATTCTTCATCCTTTTTCATCAGTTAAAGAAACTCCTTCTACATATATTTTCAAAGAATACGAGGGAATTACTTATAGAAAAATCTGTTCTTGAACTCATCACATTCTATGGATTCAATTTCGACCCTTTTACACATTTTCTTGATAAGATTCCACCATTTATCATCTTCACCTTCCAAACGATAAACTGCTAAGATGACTTTATCATGTTAACAACATTGAAGAACTGAAAAAACATTTTCAATGGTACTGATCCATTTAGCATCCACTAATGGATCGGTAGACCCGCTGAAAGAGGGTGGATGATGCCTCCAGAAGGATTCAACAGATTTTTTATCCTCCCTTTTCTCGTTTGGAAGTCTTGCATGATTCATAGCTTGAGAAAGTTGTGTGAGCATGGATACATGATTTTCAATTCCAGCTCCCATAACGTTTGGTTGCTCAGGAAGACAATCATTGCATTGGCTATCTCATTCAGCATTAACACAGTTGCTTCGGGTTCCATCCATTGATTAAATTCAAGAATAACAGTGTGGGAAACAGTAATTATAATAGGAAAACCACATAATCAGGAATAAATTTTTACACTTATGGTCTTATCGTAGGTTTTTCATGTCCATTTCTAAAACACTACGATTGTGTTCTATGCTTAGACATATCTTTAGGGTTCTTACTAAGGCTTTCACATCCAAGTTTCCAAAGGTTGACTATACCTTTCCTCTGATACAAACTATAATGGCCCATAATTTATATACAATGTTATTAATTAATAATTGAAGAATACTTATTACAATATATACCAAACCCACAATAGGACTGTATAGGTATAGTGTCTTTAGAAACTGGGAAACATAAACAAATGGTTCATAAAGCATCTACATTGTCTCCCAATTATTTCATCATATCTAGAATTCCTTTTTGACATATCCTACTTAACACCCTTATTCCTGATCTGGGGAAAAGAAAACATACAAAAGGGTATCCTCAAATGATCTGTATGGGTAAACAAAAGAAATATCAATCACATCATATTCATAAGAACATAACATTTTTGGAAATCCTAACCTGGAAAAGAGATCATAATTTCATAATATGGGATAAATCATAGAAGTGAAATGTAATCCCAATAATCATAACATAAAACATGAAACTTTGTGTCATAAAAACATAATCATAGAGAATAATTTCTTAGTATTCAAGACTCATTGCCAAGACTATCCAAGCGAACAAAATCTATTTCTGAACTGAGTTCACTCCTCATTTCATTCATGTATCACTGAACCAGATTAACCTGCCATTCCATCCATGTCTATATCATGAGATATAAATATTTACCCAATGCATTGGAGGGAGATATAGGTCTCACCCATATCATAATTAAACCATTCTAATTTTTGCCACAAAATCCTAAATCATAGCATAACCCATGTAATAATAATGGTATTCTTATACATCATGTGATCCTAACATAATCCATCTAAGATAAAAGGACATCATACAATTAATTCCATAAGAACATAATCAAATCAATGTTAAAATAGGGATAGAAATAGAAACCTATATTATCTTATATGTAAAATAAATTTGAAAAAACACTTGAACTCTATTCTTGAGGAAAATATCCTTTCTACTTCAAAAACATTGTTGCTTTCTTAACATGTCATAAAATATTAAACTAAAAGAATTTGATTAAAAATTAACATTAAAACTTGTAAAGGAATCATCATGGAAATAATGTTCTATGAAATCATAAAAATCCATTCTTGATGTATAAGTTAAAAAACATTCTTCTCATAAGTTGGTCAGAAAAGTCAAAAAGTACCTCGTACTAAAAACCACAAAAGATTCCATTCATATCTTTTAATAAAAACACACCAATGGGTAAAATTTGATTGAAAAAATTGTAGGAATATAGAAATAATATTACATATTGAGGAAACATTGATGAAGATGATAAATATTCCCTAGTAAATTCTTATGTATAAACAATCTCGGATTAAAATGAGATTGCGAGATATTCCCTTACCTTAGGTATGATTTTCTTTATACATGTCTGTACCTTCTTTATAATGATTTAAATAATGTTATTGACTTACTCTAGATTCTTAATATTTTTTATGAAACAATATATGGTCATATTATTAGATTCGTATTAGTAATATTTCATTGCTACTTGTTTTTCTGGTGTTTATTGCTTTTTGTTCTTATGCGTGTTTTGTCGAATGAATTTTTATTATAATTTTTAGTGTATAAATACATCATTTATATAATGGTATTAGTGTAATATATATAATATTTATTCATTCAATTCATTTATAGAATCATTATGCATTGTAGATCATGTAGAACGAGTCACATCTCATTATGGAGACGGTAGGTCGTACGTACGCACAAGCGATGATATTGTTACCATCATCACGGAATTGTATTGAAGTGTATGTATAGTATTTCAGAATAAATATCTCTTTAAAATAATAATATATAGTTAATATTTAAACCATTATACCTTTCCAAGTATGGTGGTGGTGGAAAACAGATTACACCACGGTGTGGAGACGGTATTCTGTAAGTACGCATGCGAGGTGATTTCATTTTCCATAAGATGGATAAAAGGTGAAATAGGGATGATTCATATTTATAATAACATATATGTATATGAGTGATACATATGTTATTATTTAATAATGAAACAAATAAATAAGAATAAGTAGGAAAAGAAATAAAGCTGAAAGAATCGGTAACATACATTACCTCTTCTTTGAAGCGCCTCTTCTTAACATCCTCTTATGGAAGTAACGATGGTCTTTAAAGAAGACCAGGACCTCTATGTTTTTTTCGGGGAAGTTTATATGGAAAATGGGCAGGTTTTGGCCAAGCATGAAGGCATAAATATTTGAAAAGAGGAGAGGGAGGAGGTGTCCTTTTATAAGGGATGAGAGGGGTAATTTAGGAAAAACTTAAAATATTATTTTATAATAATGTCATATTTGGGTTTTAATAGATACAAATTGATTTATTTGGAAGATAAGGTGGGGAGGGGTCTAATTCCTCTCAACCAATTGATTTTATACATGTTCAAGTTATCATTTTAACCATATCATTTATATTTAACTCTATGTTAAATAATTTAACTTTTACCGTGTTTTTTTGTTTTATTACAATATATGTTTAATAAACATTCTATAACAAGCCAAAATAACCTCAAGTGGTTCATTATTACTATATATAACTTTATCTATATTATTTGGCCGATCCTTATATTTTTAGAAATAAAATAATAATTAATAATAAAATATTTCTTTGAAAAACTATTTTATGTCAATTTTGATGCTAATTTGAAATTGATTTTTGAGAAAATCATAACTGCATGATTAGTTCGATCAAAGGTAATTAAATCAATACTAAAATGTCATATTAACTAAATAAATTATTTTAATTAATAAAAATTCTCAAATTACATTTATTTGTATATTTATAATATCAATTATGTTAATATTTCCTTAATAAGGTAATTACTACATCATTATTGTGTCATAAATTAATTAAATTATATAAAGTATAAAAATTATAAATATAATACCATTATGTATGAAATCAATTTATATTTATTATTAACATTTATAGTATAATTTATCTTATTTATAACACTATATTAAAAATGTTTTAGTTATTAAACATAGACTTTAACTATTTTAACTCTTTTTTAAATAAAATAATATTAAATGCCCTAATATAATCCATGTGGACCTAAATGATCATAGTTTATTCCTATGGTTGTTTTTGGTCGAATTAAGCTTTTCTAATAGAATTAGGAAATGTGTTAGGGTAATAATAATATCATTTTTACCCATAATTACCCTATTTACTTTTAACCGTGGTAAAAAAAGTAAACAGTTACTATTCACCAAAAATTATTTTTATCGTATTGAAACACATTTTACTCCTTGATATTAACTGTGCCTCTCGTAATTTCTATATTCCACTAACAGAAGCGGTAAAATTATGTTTTATGTAAATTTTTAAACACTACTAAGAGGTGGGTAAATGGCGGTGAAAAGTTCAAAAAAAATTATATATCTAAAATTATTATAAAATGACTCCAATGAATTACATTGAACATATATAGGTATTATGGATCAATTTTGACATAAAATAAATTTAAATAAGATAAATAATTATTTAAATAAAAAGTCGGTTTTTAAATAGTAACCTAGTGTTTTCACTATTGATCAAAAATTGATCGTTTTCAGAAAATTACCAAAAATTAACCATAGGCTAATTTCAATATTCCGAATAAAAAAATGAAGTCTGTTTTGAATGATAATATTTATAAAATTTCAAAAAGTTGGTATTACTATTCATAACGGCTAGTTTCAATAATTTTTTAATAGCATATCGTTGATGAGTAAAACTCGGTATTGCGTACAACGCAAGCAATCGAGGAAGGTTCCTCTTACGTGTAAAGCATTCCATGAAAGTGTTGTGTGTAGTGAAATATTCCTTTCATGATGTATATAACATAAAAACAAAATTTCTCTCATAAAAATCTCAGGTGTTACTATCTACCTCGTATCAAAGATTAATTTGATCCAAATAAATTGTCTCAATAATTTAATATGGTTTACCTTAATTTTGTATATCATAAATTAAGAGTGAATAAGGAATAAATTTGGAGACATATTTTTTAGATGAGGTATAGCCATTACGATTTTACAGTGATGCCGTTGGGATTGACTAATGCGACTTCAGTTTTTATGGAACTCAATAACATAGTGTTCATGAAATATATTGATATTATTTTTGGGATTCATTGATGATATTATTATATATTAAAAAATTCATGAATACTATTAGAATCACTTCTGATTCATTCTAATGGCTCTCATAAATTATGAACTATATAATAAATTTATAACATATTAATTCTGGTTGTTGGAAATTTCTTTTCCTGGCCATATTGTATCCGAAGATGGAATCTCTATTGAACATACAACAAAAATTACATTTAATAATGTCATGCACCAATGATCATAACTGAGGTGCCCAATTTTATTTCCTTAGCAGGTTTCTATCAACATGTCATCTAGAAATGTTACAAATTGGCTAAACTATTGAAAAAGATCACACTAAAAGGGGTTAAAATCATTTATACGAAAGTGTGTGATGAATTTTATGAATAATTGCTGATATTGTTAGTCAATGATCCAATAATGACTTTACAAACAAGGAATGATGGTTTTGCGATTTATAGAGTTATATAAGGGAAATGTATCATTTTTTCATTAAATATAATGATAGAATTATATCTTATGAAAAAACACAATAAAAAACTCCTAAACATAACAATCTAACTCGTGATCTTGAGTTAGCAGCATTAATATTTTTACTAATGATATGGAGAGAACATCTATATGGTGAAAGATGTAATAACTATTGAAATAAAAAAATTTGAAATATATTTTATCATAGAAATAACTCAACATGAGACAAAATTGGTGGATAGAGATACTAAAGGAATATGACTTCATAATAAATGACTAACTAGGGATTAAAAATAAGGTGGTCAATTCATTGGGCAGGAAGGATCATAGTGTCCTAAAGAATGTGCGAGTATAAAGGGAACCGATATTCATGGATCAAATATATTTTGATATTGGAATTATATTGGAAGGTGAATCATCATTAATTTATAATGTGGTTTCAAAATCTTCTTCATTTTAATGCATAAAATGTTCAAGTATGTTGAAAAATATTATAATATGAAAAATAAATATGTGATTGATGGGACAATGAATAGATTATTATATGAAGATTTTATTTTGAAATTTTGGAAGAAGCTTTTTGTTCCCACAACACCTGAGCTAAAAAGTGAATAATTGGATGATGCTCATTAATCCAATTTCACTATACACACTGGTAAGTCTAGGAATTATGGAGATTATAAGGAATATTTATTTTGGGAGCAAACCAAGTTGTATTTTACTAAATATGTGTCAAGATGATTTTCTTCAACATGTGATGGCAATAAGACAACATCCTAGTGAGCCCTAAAACATATTTCTACACCTATGTGAAAATTGGATTATATTATGATGCACATTTTCAAAGGTCTACCAAAGCCCCGAGGAAAAATAATGAAATATAAGTTATTGTTGATGTTTATACCAAAGAAGTGCATTTTTTGAGATAATAGAAGATTTAATTCATGAAAATTTAGCAAGACTATATATTAATGAAATTGTAAGACACCATTGTGTACCGATGTCAATTTCCATTGAACTGGATCCACATTTTACATAAAAAAATTGGAATAGTCTTTGTAATGACCAAGATACTGATCTTCGATTGGCCATATTATACCACCCTCTAATAGGTGGACAATCATAAAGGACAATCGAAACTCATATCCAAACAAATCAAATTATGAAAAGAGGTATTCGAAAAAAAGGAATAATGATTTGGAATTTCAACTAGGATATAATGCTTTTCTAAGGTATCTATATGGAAGGGTTTTATATGATTCAATATGAATGGTAGATTAATTCCCATGTATATCTGTCCATTTGAAATTATGGAATGAATTGGAGCAATATCATACCATTTACCAATGTCGCAAAATCCTCCCAAAGTTCCTAATGTCTTCCATGTATCACTGTTATAGAAATGTATTCCACATCCAATACACACACTCACCAATGAATAAATATAACTACAACCTTATCTATCTTGTAGTGAAAATCCTATAATGATTCATCGTACCATTGAACAATTGATGAGGAATCAGACGATTCGATTGGAAAATGATCATTGAAAAAAAATGGTGGAGGTAATGTGGGAACCTGAATAACTATTGATGAAGAACCCCAAAAATATATTTTTTAATTAATATCCCAGAAATTTTGAGGACACAATTTATTTATGGAGGGGATAATTTCACACCTATATATTATGTGGTATTTTTTAATTGATAAAATATATATTTAACAACGTGTGTTCCACAAACACATTTTTTAAATTCACCATGAAATATTATAACCAAGCCATAGAAAAATAAATAGTGAAAATTATTAACCACATTATATACAATATAATGTTTTAAATTCATTTTTGTGTTATCTATATATGATATATTAACAAATCCAATTAACAAGTATTTTTTAGATACGTTGTTTTATCGCCTTTTAATGGCCCACGAATTTTAAGTATAGTTCAAGAAACATTTATAAAATATATTTTAAAAAATAAATATATTCATTTTATGTGGGAAATCAATTTTTAATTTATTTTAATATTTAACAATTGTAAATATATTTCATATTTTAGTTAATATTGAAAAATAATGAACGTTAATTAAAAACTATTTTTTCATCTAATTTATTTATATTGTTATATTATTATATTATAAAATAATATAATATAGCAAGATTATGTTTTTATTATTAAAACAAGTCAAGGTCATTGAAATCAATTTCAATTTCAAATTTTATTTACAAATCATTCAAACTTTTGATGATTTCTCATTAAAAAATAAAATTTTAATTTTGTTTAATAAATTATTTTAAAATCTAATTTTCTCAATTATATGAATACAATTTGGTAAAATGTATTCCATATATTGAATAATGAGGTCCATATAATGTTTTATGGTTAATTATATTTTAATGAATAAAAATGTTACCCTGGTAATAATATTTTTCACCATTGTATAGTTATAAATTTGACAACGGTTACAGTTAAAATGTTAAATCATAACATACATAAAAATTGCATCATTTAATGGTCAGTCCTGGTTTAGAACGACCTAAAATAGACTAAAAATAATTATTTACTGTGTAATTCTTTAAAATTAATTCCACCTCAATATTTTTAGCTTTAAAAATAAAACAATCAATTAATTAATCTTTTGAACCCACCAATCGTGAAGTATAAATTTGGCCCCTCACCACCCTATTTTGAACGAATAAGAATTGATTCTCCTAAAATATCTACAAATACACCTCAAACAAAATCATCCCACATTTATGTGCATTTGGCCTCCCTAAATGACAATATACAAAGTCTTCATGGGTCTTTCTAGGTGGTGATTTTTAAGATGTAATATTCATTTAGTACCTCTATAAATTTCATTCCAATTTCTACCTTCTACAAATATATTGGATCCATCAATTAATTATAACTATTTAATCATGTATAAAATTTATTATATCATTTTAAATGGAAAATATTTTTTCCATGTTTTATCTAACCTCCACTTAATCAAATAAATTTAATTGTTTTCAATGTTATTCCAGATAATGGATACAATGGATATTTTTTTGATCATTTTCCATTACTTATATAATCGATGGTAGTAAAAACTTTTACAGCTAAATAATATATTAATATCTCAATAATAATATATTTCCTATTCTGTAAATCATTTAATAAATTTCATTCATTCTTTTCATATTGTGGATATAAGATAAAATTGTTTGTGAAATTGTGGACTAGTGACCCCTCCTAGCGATGTGATTCATTACTCTATACATGGAAAGAATTAAAGACAATTTTAATAATTATATATAACAAATGTGACATATATTTGATATTGGAATTATATTATACATAATTATCTTTTAATTTTCAATATTTTAATATGATAGTGAAATGAATGTAGGAATCATGCGTACATATGGCCGCCCGTCTCCAGGAATAGTTCGTTTCATTTTATATATCTAAATTTTATAGATTATTATAAAGTCATATTTTATTATTATATAAGATAATTAATTCATGGATTAAATTATGTACGACATTGAATAATGATATAATTAATAGAATATGTAAATAATAATTAAAATGATACCTGAGAAAAAATATAAATTAACAACCAAAATTCTTAAATAATTAATGACTGTTAGAAAATAGATTATCATATTTTATAATGGGATGATATAAAATATTAAAAAACATCATTATTTTTATATAATACGTTTTCAATACTCTTAAAACATGTATATATGAGGTTAAATGATGATCACTCAAAATTAATTTCTTTGTAAAGATTAATTTCACAATATCATTATTAAATGAGGTTGTTTATAAATTTGTATCTAGTGAGGCATCTTAATCATCCATGTCAATGTTTTGTAAAAATGTATTTCAAAATATTATCACTATTCATCTAAAAAATTAACTCATTTATACTCATTTTTGAGATTTTATAAGCATTTCTGAATGCAATTTTTTTTATCATTTTCCAAATAAGGTACATTACAAAAATTTCAGCAAATTAAGGAAATAATGATTTTCAACTAAAATGGCTCAATAGGATATTATTTTCCATTTTAAGGCCACCAAATTTCGAATCATCCACACAATATTACATTTTTATTTTCAAAATAAATTTTTTCTTTTATAATTAAACATAATTTATATGAAATCAAATTAATGAAACATGTATCTTTCTTAAATAATTTTAATGATTTTATTATATTATTTTCATATATTTCAATATCATTTGGTGAATTTTATGCTTAATTTTTGTTTATTTATTATGATACAATATTCCATATTGTATATAAGGATTTAAGATATGTCTGACATTGGATGTTTTATTTTTATACCATTTAATTTTTATGGTTAAAATATTATCATTTTTAGTTATAATTTTAATAAAAAATAATAATTTTATGTTTCAACATTTTCATATGAATAATGCACTGGACTTAATAATTGATTGATGGATACCATTATATCCCCCTGATGAATCATTTTTTTCTTATGATAAAAGCTAATTTGAGTATTTACACATTTATTTATGGTATTGGAATGAGGCCTTGATGGTATGGTTATGTTATCCGGAATTATGTGTTCTATCATTATGAGATTAGTTATTTATATTACGTAGTAAAATTCTAGTAGTATAATATCCAGGTAAATTTTTTAAAGGAATTTTCTGATTAATCTATGACATACAATGTTGAATTTTATTTTTAAAAGGATTGTGTTTCAGTTTTATAAATTGCAATAAAACTTTATGTGTATTCATACTAGCTTCCCCAATATTGTTTATCTTTATGGATCATCTAATATCACACTTTTCGTATGTTTTATTTTAAACCTTGATATGAAGAAATAAATTATGACTAAATATAGTGATAATATATTGGATATGTGTGTTTTCCAAGAAAAAACTATGTTGTTTTTCAGTCCATGATGTAATACAAAACATCTGACTGTTTCTAGTGTTTCCAAGGCTATTAGACTAGTCGATCCATTATGATTTTATTCTTTGTAATCATGCCTATGTAATAAAATAATGAATCCACTCTAGGAAACTGGGGACATGGAGTTAAAATAGAATGATGTATAAGATTCATATAATTTTTCCTTTGTATGAATACACACAACAAAAAATTAATGGTTGGTGAGTATAGCAAATATATCATTAGAATAAAATGTGATATGAAATTCCATTACAATGTGTATTAACTCTTGTTGTACTAGTTCAAAACACCTTTTTTAATAATCTTAAATTTATTATAAATACTTTGAGGTTCAAAATTATTAAATCTAATACATATAATTTTTTTATAATGTCTTTATATTACCCTCTTGTTAACAATCCAATGTTAAGGTTTCACTTTAGGTATTATCTGGTTTGTTCGTCACGTGTCTCTTACAATAAAATACCTTCATACATTATACATATATCATGATTATAGAATAGAAATAATTATATAAATATCAATTACATTCAGAATATGTGAATTATAATAATATATATAATATATAATTATGACATGTTATACATCGTTCATTGATATAGTAAATCATATGATCACATTAACACTATTTCCATTTTTATTATCGTATGTAAAGAAAGAAAGAATATTAAATATATTAATATATTTATATAAAAACATCATGGTGGAATTATAATTTTATATATATCTTATAAGTTCACTAAACACATCATTAATACACTCCATGTAGTGTGGAATGAATCACATCACTTTTAGGGGATTGGAGTCCACACTCCATCAAATGAAATTATCTTAATTATACCAAATAAAAAATTGAAAATATATGTGTTTTGAAAAAGATATAAAATGTTAAATACCTAATAAATAAATCTAACACATATAAAACCCTTGTTTCATCCATTTTTTCCAACATTATAGGTAGAAAACAAAAAATAAAAAATCGTCAGTTAGTGAGGTCAAATTTCATTATACATGTAAATAGTGTGTTCGATACCAATCAGATAGAGGTTTGTGTAATATTTAGACAAAAAGTTACATATAAACAACCATTTATATTTATGATGTTGTTGTTATAATTTTTTGGAATAAATATATTGGATAGGATGGATAAATAAAATAAAATAAAATATCATTAGGGTAAATGTTGCCCCTAAATAGGGTAAATCCTTTTTGATTATAATAGAAGGATTCCTTGAATTTCATTTATTCCATTTTGGATGCTTATTATAAGAAATATGAAATTTTGGGAGCATAATTTATCATATTTTGGGAATGATAATTGTATTGAGGTGTGTGAGGATGGGGAATAGGTGGTGGCCTGTTAGAGTTAAGTCAAAAGTCACACATAATGTTTTTGGAAAAAAAATTAAGTGCACCGATGTATTTAAATAACCATAGGTATACGAAACCATAAAAAATAAAGAAAGAATGTTCATGGGGTAATATTGTCTCAGAAATTTTTATTGGATATGTATCGAGGTTGTTTTTCTTTTAAATTTATGATTTAGTGCTTTTTTAAACTCAATTTGACCATAAGCGATATAAATAATTTTAATTAAATTCACTAATAATAATCATTAAAAACTATGTTGAAAATACTAGATATTATAAATTATAATGAATAAAAATATGGAATCTATTTTTCCAAAATAAAAATCATAGCTGTGTCAGAAATTAATTTAAAATTAATCACATTAACGGGAAGACCTTATGGGTTTCTATAGTAGAGATGATCCAAAGATTTCTAAATTATTATATCCATTTATAAATTGAAATTGGGTATATTTACAGAAAATCGATTATTTGAATAAAATTTATATAAATAATCTTTGAAACATGTTTAAAATATAATTTATCTTTATATATAGAGTTTAATAAAAATAATTTTCTAATTTAAATCTTTTATTTAGATCAATTTATTAAAAAATGAAAGATTATTGAAAATACATAAAAAAATATCCTAATATAATATTTTTATTTTTTTCCAAATATAATGATTATTTAGACATACTATATATATATAAAATTTCAAAAAATTGGGTTTTAAATTAGTTCTTCATTAAAAGGAGATAAATATAACATTATAAAAAATATATGTTTGTAAGCATAAAATTGTGTTTAAACATATCTTTTGTATGTGAAATATATTAAAATAAAATAAAAAATATTTTATTAAATATATACCATATATATTACATTAATAAAACAAAGAAATAATTACTTATTATTGTCAAACATCATTGTGAATATAAAAATAACTATATTTCTGATTCCATTCATTTCATTTTCATATTCAATTATAATTAATTAGTAACAAATGTATTAATAATATATCATTTTCAAACATATATTTTCATAATGTAGTTAATACTATTAAAAATCACTAATTTAATTCCTCGGTTATTTCATATCATATTAAATAATATCATTTTAATGATATAATATTTTTCAAGAAAACTGTGACTTTCATGTTCCTCGAGTCATCAAGGAATGACATTATTTCATGTAAATAAATATAACCCTGATGTTCCACTTATATCGAGATAATATTTAATTTTTATGTAGTTCATGAATATGTATGTGTTACATATAACAAAATACAAATAAAAAATATAGTATTTACAGTTTTATATGAAATGATGAATGTCAAAATGATTAAATTAATTCAAAAAATATAATTCAAATAATATTGGTTTGTTACAATACCTACACATTCTCATTTATGATTCTGTATTATAGTTTTCCTTTTTGAAATATTGCTTCAAAGCCTAAGATCATCTATAAACTAGAACTGGAAGTAGACATCATATAGTAAGGTAATTTGTTTCTATATATAAATTATAGACATTAGGTAATTATAAATACAAGTCATTCATGTTTGCATGATCAGTCATATGTATTAGAATTATACTGAGTCAATAAAGTCCATAAAATTAAAAAATTACTTTTATTGGGATTTTTATTGTTGGAATAAAAAATTTATTGATTTTCTGACCTTACCCAATATATATAGTTCATAGATAATGGATATACCTTCATGAAAGATGCATAATTAGGACTGGGGATCTCATAGTGGTTGTTAGTGTGTACCCCAAATAGTCAGTTCTAACAGAGGGGATGATAGTTCCCTGAGAGGAGGTAATCCAGTCATAGGATGATGCTATAAATTACTTACACCACCACCACATGGTGGACAATGTAACTGTTAAAGGGATGGTGGAATAGGATATGTTCATTTGTAAGTTATAGAGGGATATGACTTTGTTGTAAATTTTATGATTCGGGGAATAATTTATTGAATCTATACAAAAGAATGATATATTAATTCATTACGTTAAACCTTATGTGATATAATTATGGAATTATATAGTATTAGACCCATTATCTGTGGATGGAGATTTTTACATGGATGAAATCCACTAGTTATCACTTTTTCTATTTTTTCAATGGGATTATTGGTGGACATATCAGCAAATTGAGATTCTTTTTTTTCCATGAATTTATATTGCATTAATAATTATATGAAAATTTTATACATGCTTTTTTGTAATATAAAATTCAACTATTGTTGAGATATGAGTGTGTGGATGGATGGGATGTGATTCTTCATAAATGGAATTATTGACTTGTGGGAAGACTATCTGGGGAATGTAAAAGTAATCCACAATATATCTCCCATCAATTGGCTTGTTTTTTCCTTGGTACAATTTGATCATTAGACATATAACATCCAGCGATAGTGGAGGAATAACAATAATATTTTCTTAAATATGATCTATTATTAAATCTTGGTGGTAGATCACATTATTTATTAACTTATACATATGGACTACATTGATATCTTATACGGTATAATGGATGGACTCTATTATGCATTGGGAGATGAAGGTGTAGTCAATGGATCCTTAAGAGTTTTATCAGACCATTTGTGTCCCAATAGTATGATCCAGTAAATTTAATCAAGAAGGTAGAATGGACTTTGATGATATTTATTGATTATTTATGCATGATTCTGATGATATGAAGATGTTAATAGGCCCCATGGTTTTCCTATGGCCACTATAAATATATATAAGGTGTGAGATAGTTCTTGATGATTAATATTATATTTTTTTCCACTACATGAGGGTTCATGACGAGGTTATCTCAAAGAAATCATTCCATTATTAATGTTGAAATTATGAATTTATATTAATTTTCTCTGTTGTGACAAATTCCCCAACTTTCTACACTGCATGCATCAACAAAATGTTCTAGATATTCTTGGATAATAGAGAGGAAATCCTTATAATTGAATTTATCATTTATAATATGATTAATTATGATATGAGTTTTATAACTCCTAGATTTTAAATTCAATGCTTTGATTTATATACATTTTCGATCATAGATTTCTCTTGGTTTCTAGGAGTTCTAGGTTTAAAATATGGTGTCTCATGTGTTCTCGATGTAATGTCCTGAAAATTCCATGTAATTTTTTTAAATATATGAGATTTTTATGAGTCCGTGAAAATTGACGGTGCATGATTCTAAGGCCCGGAGTGCCCAGAATGTATTTTTGATCTTTTTTCAGGTAACTTCAGGAAACTTCTGAGCGGATTTTTCTATCATTTGAACCGGTGCTCAAAATTGAAATTTGAGGTCACCATAGAACTCGTAGTACCGGTAGCTTCTAAACTATACCTTCACCCCAACAACAGTAGGTCAAGGGTGGATGTTATGTTTTCACTTATCCATGAAGGAATAAAATAAAATAAAATTGTGTATCATTTTAATTTCTTTAAAAACTCCCATGTTTGTGTTAAGATGTGGGGACAACCAGAACTAAACCACACATGTGAGGTTATGGAGGTGGGGACCACCGAACATAAAAACCCCCAATTTGAGTTCATAAAGGTGGGGCCACCCAAACCCTCTTAATTGGTGAGAAACCTCTCAACTACCCATTAATCCTTTCCTCCCATTAATTGAAGCCAATTAATTATGCCAACGTGGTACAATTATTTGCACCAACCTTTTTATTTGATAAACATAATTTTAAAAGGGGGCTGTTTTCAAATTTTGGTGGAATTGAGAGAGGAGATCCTTTTGGAGGATAATTCTCTCCAATAGAGAATTTGTTCTACAATGAAGAACACGCTCCCCAATGAAGAACGCTCAAGCCTATGAAAAATGACTTCAACGAAAATGAACCGAAGATTGAGGAAAAGCCGACGTCACCGACATCTGTTATCCCCAATGACTTCTTCACTTTCCTCGTGAACTTTGCAGACAATTATCTGAGGTAGGGGATTAGTTGTGTTTGATTATATATTCCCATGTTCTTCCCTTCTAAAAAAATGAACATGGAAACACTCTTTATCTATATGTTCCACATATGTTTTCTTTTGCAGGTTTGGGAATAATCCTTGTGGGAGGCTGTAGGGCTTGACATTATTCATTCATGACATTCATGAGATTCATTCTACATATCTAACATAGATGGTGCGGGACAAACAAACACGGCCTAAACCCTCCGCCGTTCTTCTTAAATCACGTGTCCTTCTTGATGAAAGAGGGCAGATTTGGGGCACGATGACGAACGAATACAACAGTTGGCACAATGTCGTCTGTGACGAAGGTGACGGACTAACATCACCTCGCCACCACACGCCATCCATGACGCCGTGTGGCCTTATGACGACCCTGCAGCCTCTGTCTGATCCCATGGCCTCTGCGGCCTCCGCTACACCACGGGCTCACGCCAACCATGTGGCCTTCGCGGCCTCATCCACACCACGACCTCGTGTTGACCCCACGAACCACACGACCTCTGCCACTCCTCGGCCGTGCACCGACCCCGATACCTCTGCCGCTCCGCTTCCTCATGCTGACCTCATGGCCTCTGCGGACATCACCACATCGCAGCCCTATGCGACGCCCAGCGGCCTCGCTGCCACGCGGACCTTTGCGCCACCCTGTGGCCCCGCCACCTTGTTCCCCTCTACACCTCCCCATATCCCCGCAACCCTATATTCCCCATGACTCCCACTGCCTTCATGGCCCCCGTGGATTCTATGACGTCCTGCACCACCCAGGCCATGTTGGACCCAGCAGGTTGGGCAGGGTCGACCCTAACCGGGTTGGCCCAGAATGGGTCGGCCCGGGTCGGTCCGACCTGGTCAGACTAGATCAGGACCCACTTCGACCCATTGACACTATTTTGGAAATATCTTTGGCACTGGGCGTCCGTTTTACAAACCTGAAACAGCACTAAAAACCATGGAGCAGGACGGTCGCTTTGTTATACCCCACTTGAGTTTTGCATAATGTTGTCGAACGGTGGGGTTGGATCGAGCATGAATCCAACCGGGCCTTCAGAACAAAAAGGCCAATAACATACAGACCGGTGTCTGATTGACACACCGTATATTGCGTTGAAACCCCTATGATGGGGTAGACCATTGGGATACTTTTTCATGCGACTTTGCAATAGATGGAGTATCATCCCATGAATGAGAAGAGGACTCTACCTAAAAAACCAAGCTTAGTACAGGAACCAAGTAGCTGGTTGTGACGTGAAGAATGAAGAGAAATCCTGTGTGGGTCAGCACCTTGTGATTTTGTGTGGGTCATCACTGAGCGATGTTGTGTGAGAAAGCATTGAGTGATATTTTGTGGGTCAACATCGAGCGATCCTGTGTGCATCAACATCGAGCGATCATGTGTGGGTCAACCCTTAAGGATCCTTCTGGGTCTACCTCTTAAAAGATTAATAATATTTAGTAGTTATATCTAATAAACTCTACTACTTTACCTATGAAATACTTAGTGTGAGTTGAGTCACTAGCTTTGGGGTATTCTTATGTGTGGCATACATGTGTGGTACTTACCTTCGTGGTGTTCCTTCCTTTGTGGAATAGTTGTGGTTTGAGATTTTGAGTTGGACTCTATGTTTCCTCGTGATTGAGATGGGTATAAATGATAACCTAGGTATCTGTATGGGCACATAACTATGTTTGGTTGTCATTGGTTTTCTTTCATTGTGGTTTATCCTTTTGGGATTTTTTGTGACATTTAGGGTCTCACGGACCCTTATGAGTATCATTATACTCACCCCATCACAGGCTATGCCCACACCTTGTTGTGTTTGGTGCAAACGACGGATATCACTGATCAATGTTTACGGTTCCAGGGCTTGACGGGGCATGGAGGTGGACCATACTGCCTGACGGTAAGCAGAGGAGATAGGCGGACATGGAGTGATGAGGAGACAATCTATACCTTCCCTTCAGGTAGTAACCTCAGTGGATTACCCAATAACTTCCTTTATTTTTTTTTAGTAGTATATTTGTTTCCGTTGTACTTGTACTCTTACTTTTGGACTTTTAATCCAACCCTTTTTTATTTCAGTACTCATTTTTTTATAGAGTTGACTTGTCATTGTATCTTTCTGTGTGCATGGTTGCATGTTTGTACAGGTTATAAAGACAATGTCTTCCCAGTTTTAGGGAATACACCTTTGGTGCTTGTCTCCCGCCCCTAGCCTATGGAAGGTGTACTTGGGGTAGTCACAAAACGGGCCCCGGTTTATGGGAACTGAAAAATTTCTATCAGTGGAGTCAGTTATGTAATAGAACATAAAACTTTGATATTTTTAACAGCAATAGTGTTATGTGTAGTAAGTGTGGTTATAATTTTAGGGAATCTAGTGTTGGTTCTGCGGCCGACGTATCCATACAATAGGATCCTGACATCTAATTTCTGACTTTGTGCACGAAAACACTGATTGTGTGTGACATTTGAAATATTTTCCTTTTGATATCATTCAAACATCTCACTAAGTATAACTTTTTGATCGTTCCACACATGTTTATTTTTAGGATTACTCCACGTAGATAGCCAGCTAGGGATCTAGATATAGTATGAACTGATATCCCACTGAGCAACGATTCCTCGAAGTAGGGCCCACTTCTAGTAGAGGCACCAGCGGAGGCACTAGCGGTACCATTATCTGTTGGGCCACTGATTCCACCAGCACTAGCAGTAGAGGGTGAACACCACTTGATCACATTGAACAAGTTTCAGCGCCAAAGGCCACCCAGGTTTAGGGGAGATATGAACCCACAGACAGCTAAGGATTGGCTTGAGGTCGTGGTGAGAGTCTTCCGACAGGTAGGGACACCAGCAGATCTCATGGTGATCCTTTCCGCCAAACTTCTACAAGAATCAATAGGCAGATGTTGGATCTTGATGCTCTAAGCTCATGATGTGGTTATTCTTATCTCGGAGAACTTTACGATCCTTTTTTAGGAATATTTCGTTCCAATGACTCTTCCCACATAGCGCATACATGAGCTTCTTCATCTGCAGTAGGGCATCATGACTATGGATCAGTACTTAGAGGGGTTTAGTGACCTCTCACACAACTCCACTGATATGGTGCGAGATCCATTATTTTTTGTTCGGGCCATCGAGCAAGGACTAATTCAAGAGAGCAGGGATTCAATGGTTTCTCTTAGCATCCTGACACTTGTAGGGGTGTTAGAGCAAGCCAACTTAGTGATGTTTTTCCTTACTGAGTAGTCACCAGTAGTGAGACCCACCACCATACGTCACATAACATAGTATTTTGAAGTAGGTAGCAGACAAATGTCACAGGGGACTAAAAGGACCAGATCAACTGGTGGAAGACCATTGGATTCAAGGTCGGTTGTGTGGGGAACCCGATGCAGTTCCAGTCATCCCAGGAGTGGGCAGTTTTTCACATGCGACATGTAGGTTCATATGACTTGTGGCTATCTGAACCATCGTACTAATGATTAAAAAAAATTCTAACGACCTCCCAGGGAGAGAAAATATTTGATCGAGGTGGTCATCATGGATAAGGCATATGTTGAAGAGGAGTAAGACGTGCAGTTAGCAATGGGCGACGATTCGAGATGTTACAGCCAACACTACCAGGTTGTCCACCCAAACGATAGGATGTAGGAGGAAAGGTGTGAGCACAGATCTAGGAAGCTGAGGCCTATAAACATGGAACTCCAAAGATGATGCAAGGTATGATCGGTTTCTACTCCACCTTAGCTACAAAACATATAGAAACAAGTTACAATCATTATTTTATTTCCACTACCCGCGTTCGAAGCATGGAGGTTCTGATGGAGTTGTTGGATCAATCATTATGACTAGAGACTCCAAAAGCTGCTGATTCGATGATTAAGAACTGGTGTCGGTAGTGCGAGCTTACTCTAGGAGGCGAGAGTTTCGGTTGAGATCTCCTAGTAGCGGCATTGAGGCCTTATGAAGACATCTTGGGAATGGACTGGTTATCTATAATCTATGCTTAGATTGACTATATTAGGCGTATAGTGCACTGTGTCCCCACTGATGGGACTAGGTTTACATTATCCGGTGAGAAAGGAGCATTTACTTTAGAGGACGGACTTTCACGGAGGAGAATGTAGCCGATCACTCATCAGTTGGCTAGCCTTACCCTCAGAGTAGATGATGTGCACAGTCCGAGTTATCTTGTATTGGTGGACCAGTATGTGGATGTCTTCCCTGATAATGTTCTAGGTATACCTCCTCACATATAGGTTGACTCATAAATTGACTTATACCCTAGGACTAGACCAATATCTATACCAGCATATTAGATGGCTCATGCGGAGCTCGTGAGAAGTTGATACAACTAGAGGAATTGCAGGGGAATGGATTCATTTGGCCCAGTGTATCTCCTTAGGTAGCACAATGTTTGTTCGACAAGAAGTAGGATGGGAGATTGAGACTTTGTGTTGACTATCGGTGCCTGAACCAGGTGACCATGAAGAACAGGTACCCACATCAGAGGATTGATGACCTCATGGATTAGCATAATGGATCAGAGTGGTTCTTGAATATAGATCTCAGATCAGGCTATCACCAGCTCAGATTACGAGACAAGGATGTTTAGAAGATTTCTTTTAGATGACGGTATGGCCATTACGAGTTCTTGGATATGCCTTTTGGTGTGACCAATGCTCCAGTAGTGTTCATGGAACTCATGAATAGGATCCTTCAACCATTCGTTGATCACTTTTTAGTAGTCTTCATCTACGAAATTCTAATATACTTGGCTACTGGGGAAGATCATGAAAATCATTGGCAGGAAATACTAGACTCACTTTCAATGCACCAGAATTAGAGAAAGCTATTGAAGTGTGAGTTTTTGATCCAATAGGTTCACATTATAGGACATGTTATCTCAAAGGTTGGAGTTGCAGTGGATCCAGGGAGGATTGAGGGGTACATTCTTGGGAGCCACCCAGGAGTGTGATGGAGATACGTAGTTTCCTAGGTTTGGCCTGATACTATCGAAGAATTGTGCCAGATTTCACCAGGGCTACAGCACCATTATCAGCATTGACGAAGAATGGGAAAACATTTTTGTGTTGGATGATATTCCAATGGATATTTCAGGAGTTGAGGTGGAGGATGACTAGTGACCAAATTAGGAGGATTCTAGAGGAGGGTGTAGGGTACATAGTCTACTGCGACGCATCATGTAATGGACTCGTTTGTGTCCTGATGCAGGAGCGAGCAGTGATCACATATGGTACTCGAGAGATAAGACAACATGAGTAGAACTACGTTACCCACATCCTTGAGTTAGCAGTAGAGGTCTTCACCTTGAAGATGTGGCAACATTTCATGATGGGTGACTTTCTTATTGTTTACTTTGATCACAAGAGTCTAAGGTATATCTTCTCTTAGAAGGACCTGAACCTAAAAAAATGACGTTTTCTTCAGTTCCCCCATGGATATGACATCGAGATAGTCTATACTCATGGGAAAGGGAATTTTGTAGCATATTCACTCAGTAGGAGGTATGGTATACAGCTGTTAGGTGAGGCAACAGAGTAGCTGGCCACATTGCAGATATCCTTTGTGGCCTGGGATGGTGTAACTTTTCTTCAGTGTCTTATAGTCACTCTCTCACTTCTTCAGCGAGTCAAGGAGGCGCAACATGGGGATGCTGACTACAAGGCTCGATGTTCTCAAATATCAATAGTGCATGCACATGATATATTTTATGATGGTGGGGAGCACGTCATCCATTTCAGCGGATTTACTATGGTACCAGTGTCACTTCGGGAGGATGTGATGAGGGAATTTCACACATCCCATATAGCGGTACATCAATGAGTGGCGAAGATGTACCAAGATCTCTAAAAATAGTATTGGTGGCTAGGAATGAAGAAATATGTGACGTCCATGATATGGAATCCACTCAACAGGTGCCCCGAACCCGGTTGGACACATGAACTCAAGAACATTTCCTCAATCACCAGAGGTTGCTTACTTGCAGTGAGGGCCTAGGTCTGATAGTGGGGAAACTATGCCATCATCTGTCAACGTGTAGCATAGTGGAAAAGATAAATAACATACAATATCAAAACAAGTAACAATATACAAATGAAATAGACAACTACAACAAAAGAGAGCCAACAATCATATATATACAGATGCATCAAGTAACAATTCTATGGATGCAGCTAGAATAGGATACACTAAAATACAACACAATACAACTCAAAGATCAAGATACAACCAAATGAAACAATACAGAGTAAACAAAACTCAGTAGCATCGAAAGCCTATGCTCAGTCCCATGCTCTCCCACTCCTCTATTACAATCATGTACTTGTAGAGGGACCCTTTCCCCTGCTGACGCTTACAACAACATAGTTTGTTTGGACTTAATACATGACCCAAACCGGGTGTGATAAATAAATCCCAGTAGGCACCCACCAAAGGCCCATGCCCAACTGTCAGTGAAAATGGGCAGTAGTAGTGTGCAACAATAAATGAAATAAACTAAAACGTACTCAAAACTAACTAACTATACCAATTATATTTCCATTTTAATATTAATTTAACCATGTCAAGACTATTCTTTTACATGGCAGGTATAACATATGAAATCACCATGGTAAATATTCATGATAACACTGTCCTCATACATACAATCCTTACCCTCAGGTAATTAGTATCAAAACCCATAGGTGTCTTCCCACAGGCATAATTAATATTTCCCACAGGCGTACGAGGTGTCTCCCACAGGCACAGAAACTACTGCCCACATGCACAGAAAGGATTCCCCCAAGATGAATGAGCACTACCATTAGGATATACAAGTAACCAGGTTGAGCCCAATATATAAGCAAGAAATTATATACAATTCTTCTCAAGGAAATTCAAATCATGATATAATTCATGGTATACCCACAGGTATCATAACCAAATTGCTAAACAGAGGAACACACCCTTGGGGTGGACATGGATCCAAGCAGTGATACCAAACAGCAGTTTTAACGTATCAAAAGTTTATCTATGGAATTTTAGATATCTTTAAGCAATGGACACAACCATATGACACCACAAACATGGTTTTGTAGAATTACGGTACAAAAATTCAACTCAATAGTTAGAAATAAACACCCGACCACCTACCTCGACCTCTACTGATCGATATATGCGAACGATTCCTCCGAAAACACATGACAATGACATAGATATGAGATAAAAAACTACACTATCAACCTACAATAACATCACGTTGGGAAATAATTGGAAATAACTGCTCAAGGAGAAGGAATCTCTTACCCGCATGATTCCAACAAGATCAACGATGAAAGATTCTGATTCTCGGTGTGTGGTCGGAGGTTCCCCCAAGATCTGGTCTCCTCTCTCGAGATCCTCAGGATTTCTAAGCTTTATCTATTAAAATAGTATTATACTACTTGTTTTATGAGAAAAAACAAACTACATGGTGTGTACATTTAAGTACACTAAGTGTACTATTTATTTTTTAAACTGTGCGCCTGGCGGCTTCTTTCCACTGCGGCACTATTTATCTGTCGACATGAGTACACGGCATGTATTCCTGAATATACAGCGTGTAATGTCACTCAGTTGGTAGTGGACTCTGCTGCCTTACTGTTCAGCTGCCGACTGATTACACGACATGTAAATAAAAAGTACATGTTGGGTAGTCAGTTTTTACACCATTCATCAACAACAGGCCTACACACCCTGTGTACTCATCCCACACGGGAAAAGTACATGGAGTGTAGAAATGTACATGTCATGTACCCATATAATTTTGGATTTTTCCACATTTTCATTATTTTCTAAAAAACAATTAAGGAAATACGAAAAGAAGAAACCCTTAACTCGTGAATAAGAACAAGGTTCTTACAAACCCCCCCCCCCCTAAAGAAAATTGTCCCTGAATTTCCCTTCCAATGGTGGCGATGATACAACTATGAAGAACATAGTCCACTGAGCACATATGACAGTCTCCCATTCCTAGGTTTCATTCTGCACTCAGCCATGATTCCATAGCACTCAAACGAGAGGAATCGACTGGCCTCAGATAACCTTAGTTCTCTTATTAACAATATGAATCAGATTCTCTTAAAAGGACTCAAAAACCTGATGCTAAACCTCCTTGGGATGAAAATGTGAGAAAGGTTTGAATGATAGCAGCGTAGCTGAGATATATGGAAGAAATCTTTCATAGACAGATAGCTCTGTGGTAACTACAACTGATAGAAAACCGAAATGACTCTCTCCAGAACCACAAAATACCCAACATACCTCCGTCAAAGTTTACCATGTCTCCTAATACGCATGTGTTAATCCTCGGTGAAACGCGCAAGAAAACAAGCTCCCCAACTATGAACTCTAAGGGTCTTTTTGAGGATCACAATAAGATTTCTGATGAGACTGTGCAGTACCCATCTACTTCTGAATCAACTGAACCCACTCTGAAGTCTCCTATATGAGGCGTGGTCCTAGTAAAGATGCCCCACCTACCTCCAACCTTCACAATGGTGATCGTAATGTCCTACCATACAACGACTCAAATGGTTTCATCTCAATAGTTTCCTAAAAACTGTTATGGTAGGAAAACTCGACCAGGGGTATGTGTTTCTCCCAAGATCCTCCAATGTCTAGGACACATTCACCAAGCATGTCCTCAGGCACTTGTATCGTACGCTCTGATTGGCCAGGTGTCTAAGGGTGGTATGTTGTGCTCAGAATCAACCGTGTGCCTAGTGCCTCCAGAAAACTCTGCCAGAAATGAGACGTAAAGTGGGCATCCCTATCTGAAACGATAGAATGAGTGAAACCATGAAGGTGTACTACATCTCAGATATTAAATATTGTGATCTCATAAACACTGAAGGTATCCTTGATCAGAAAAAAAGTGATCTACCTTCATGAGTATGTCTACAACAACCCACACATCATCATTGCCTTGTGGTGACCACGGTAGCCCAATCACGAAATACATCACGACATCATCCAATTTCCATTTCGAAATGGGGAACTGCTGTAATAGTCTTTCAGGCCTCTAATGCTCCGCCTTCACCTATTTATAGGTAGAACATCATGTAACAAAACCAACTACTTCTCTCTTCATACCCGACCACCAATACTGACATCACATGTCACAGTACATTTTGGTAACTCTGTGATGCACTACCCAAGCTAAAGCATGGAACTCCCTCATCATTTCTTCCTATATATCCCCTGGAACCCACACTCGTCCATGGACACAAAATACATCGTCATCACCTATATTCCATCCATTAGGAGGGTCCTCACATGACACCAACTCCCATAGAACTGGGACTTCTGAATCCAATAGTTGTCTTATCTACACTATATTCAGGATGTTAGAAGTCATGACTAAGGATGAAAGATAGGTTCTCTCTTGACTATAGTGCACCACCAAAGAATCTTAAAGAATAAATCCATAATCTTCCACTCACCACTAGCTTCTTGAATTGCCTATTTCTGAGTCTTCCTACGTAGTGGATTAGCTATTACATTACCCCTTCCATGTGTATAGGCAAGCTCAAAGTAAAAGGACTGATGGTATTTGACCCAAATTCACTATCTCAGGTTCAAGTCACGTTGAGTAAATATTTATTTGAGACTTTTTTAGTCGATGAAAACCACAAAATGTTCTCCCAAGAGATAATGTCTCCAACAACACAACACATGAACAACTGCAGCCAACTTGAGGACATGTGTCGGGTAATTCCTCTCATGTGGCCTCTACTGCTGAGACCCATACACAACTACTCGATCTCCCAACATCAACACTGATCTCATCCCAATAGCTGATGCATCACAGAAAACTATATAGCTCATCCCTTCCTATGGATGTACCAGGATTGGCTCTGATGTCCACCTACCCTTCAACTCATGAATGGCTATCTCACATGCTTACGACAAAAAAAACTCACACCCTTTTTAGTCAAACCTGTCGACGAAACTTCTAAGCTGGAGAAGTCCAGTATAATGCACCAGTATTAACTGGCCAGCCCCAAGAAACTCCGTATCTCAAAAACATTATTAGGCTAAACCCATGAATCTTCTTCTCTCACTTTCTCTATCCCTTTTAAAACTCCTACTTCTAAGATAACAAGACCCAGGAAGTGTATCTAGTCTATCCAGAAGTGGTACTTTGAGATCTTAGCATATAGCTGATACTCTCTCAGGGTACTCAATATGATCTCATGATGGGTGGCAAGGTAATGTATAGTGTGATAGTACACCAAGATATCTTCCACGAAACATACTCCAAAATAATTAAGATAATGATGGAACACCAGATTCATCAGAGCCATGGAAGTCGTCGGTGCCTCCTTGAGTCCAAATGGAAAAACCATGTACTCGTATAGATTATATCTTCTCCAAAAAGTTATAAGAGGTATGTTTGATTGTCTAACATGTAACTAATGATATCTGGATCTCATGTAAATCTTTGAGAACACTCGTACACCAGGAATTTGTTAATAAAGATCATAAATCCTTAGAAAGAGATATCAGTTATTGACCATCAAAAGGTTCATCTTCTAATAATCCACACAATGTCTGAGGGTACCATCTCACTTCCTAGAAAACCGGATAGGTTAACCCCAAGGGGAAGTACTGGGTTGGATGAAACCCTTTGCATGTAACTCCTCTAACTACTTATTATGCTCTTGCAACTCAGGTGTGGCCATCCTATAAGGAGTAATAAACACTGGTGACGCTCCTGGAACTAGCTCAATAGGGAAATCCACCTATCTTTCTAGAGGTAGACCTGAAAAATCATCTCATAATACATCCCTGAAATGATCAACTACTTGAGGGAAATACTTTTGACATGTTCCCTAGTCATCCAGATATAATCTCGCAATCTAGGATGTCACTCCACCTCTCCCACGATGCTCGGGTCCATTTCGGCTCGCCCGGACATCACATTCACCCTTGCATAGAAACTCTCTGCCCACTGGTGACGTGAAACTCACCTTGTGATGATATAAATCCAAAAAAGATCAAATGGGTGCCAACCAGTTCATCCCAAGAATGACATCATAAGTTGTCATCTCCATGACATAGTGGTCCCATAGGAAGTGACACCCACTTACCTCAAGGAGGAACTCCCTGCACTGATGCACACCAGCCATTCTAATTCCCAACAGGGTGTCTAGCATCATCACGTCAGAAAGAAGTAGAAACACAGAGCCCATGGATCTCCAAAATGGGCATAAATATAAAGCTATGTGTAGTACCCGTATTGAAAAGTACAAAAGATAAAATAGAATCTACTAGAGTAGTACCTTGGACAGTAAAAGATCTCGGATCCTACACTTGTTGGGTCTGTTGCACTGCATATGCTTGCCCAGTGTCGTAGCATGGATACCCTGAGATGACCCACCCTGTGGGCTCTGAGATCATAGTGTCTCGCTACCACTTCCACGACCACCATCTCTTCCAGCACATCCTGACGTACACCAATTTACTAACTAGTAAGAAGCTGTAGGTCCTACTCCCATACGCGGAGTCTTCACAGAACCCCTCTCACTAGCCAGTGGAGGAAACCCCCTACAAAAACACTAGAGATGACCCATCCTGCCACAAGCTCGGCACTCTACTGGTTCACATGGACACTGTGGTCCCTTGTTCCCCTCTTTACCACACTGGTAGCACATGATTTGTCCACCTAAAGCATTTTTCTGGCTAGTATTTCTACTGTGATAGAAGTAAATATGTCTACTCCTCTTGCCATTAGAAATAGTACCCAAAACTATTCTCGAACCTCCCTAGCCCACACCACTAGCTTACCGCAGGTTATGCTCAGTAATCAATTCCTGGTTCACAATATCATGTATAGTAGGCATCCTGAAAATATTTACTAGTGCTAAAATGTCATATCGAAGACCATCCTCAAAGCGTCTAGCCCTCAATGTCTCATCACCCACAAGAACAGGTGAAAAATGCTGAAGCTCAGTAAAGAGAGTATAATAATTCATCAATGACATGGTGCCTTTGCAGTCATGAACTATAGACCTCGATCTGTACTCAGTGTTTCTGGGAAGAAGATGTCATATAAGGCTGCCTGAAAAAAATCACATGCCATATCTCGGTGATGCTCAGATTGGAAGGTAAAATCCCACCACCTCATGGCCAAATCACGCAGTATGTATGTAGCATGATTGACCCTCCTCCCAGGTGGCTTCTCCAGATGATTGAATATCGTCTACATCGAATCCAGTCATGAATCCTTATCATGTGTTCTGCCATAACCAGAAAATGTAGGCAGCTGCTGTTGTTCGACGATACTCGTCAGCTCTTCCATAGATGTGGTAGCCTGCGGTGCTCCCTGGAAGGTCTGCCTGAACCGCATGAAGCGTTTATGGAACTACACCTCAACGCTTGTGTCTGGTATGATGACTGGAACTATATCTGGAACTACTGGAGGATCCACTAGTAACCCATGGCCCACCATAACAAGTGTAAAATCATTGCCACTATCCTCGTGAACAACCAGTGGTCATCTCAGCGGAATGACTATACAAGACCAAACACAGGCCTAATACCAATATTTTCTATGACCATAAACGAGGATTCCATGAAGGGAACAGAATAATGAAAGCATTCAAGATTTACAAACCACAAATACACAACGTTTATAAATACAATACATCGTGTTCTCATAGGCTATCCACATGGGCATGTACTCCTATTAAAATTGGTCATATAACCCCCCAAATACAAGGCGTGTCTTTTGAGTACACGGTGTGTACTTGAATCCTCCTTCCCTGCCCAAGTGCTTCTACATGGCTATGCCACACGGCTCTCAAAAAACAAAACTACACGGTATGTCCCACAAGCAAACAGTGTGTACTCGACATGATTTTCTCCAGCCCGTGTTGTTCGTGACACGGCCTATGTACCCAGGTCACACACTACACGACATGTTTAAAAATGACACGGTGTATTTAAAGAAGCCTCAGACTGACCCTTGTATCTCGCTACATAGCTGGCTACACCGCTGACACTACACAGTGTGTCCCACAACCACACGACATGTACAAGGTAAGGTAACACCAACCCTTGTTGTTAGTGACATGGCCGGGTACCTGGGTCAGACTACACTGTGTGTTGATGGTCGACACAACGTGTATGTTTTATGGTTTTCTCCATCCGTGTTTTTAGTTACACGGTCCCCAACCACACGGCCTATGAAATGAGAAGATACTACACGACGAGTACTTAAAATGTTTTCATTTAATCCTGAACCGAAGAACACACGACGTGTTTCCATTGAACTACACGACATGTATTCTAGGTTTTCCATAGAGTAAGCCTCAGAAAATACTATGGAACCTATAAAAAACCGCTGAACAAACACATAAGTTCCAAATTCTTATCTGTGAGGGCCCATACTCCCCTTGAATCAATGCATGGAATCTTATACATGTTATAACAATGTAAACTGGTCAATGATCCATCAAATTCTGGTCATTGAGGGCCCATACTCCTCAAATACCAATGTTTGGAATTTATTATATCAACAACCTCACAAAACAATACCATATCAAAGTGTAGATATTTATCAAAGCCTATATCAGTACAACATGCTTTTCTAGCACCACATCAACCACAACAGCATGCAATATTTAATGCCCCGAAATGGCTTGGAAACTATTCATGGAATATGATTTTTATCATATTCCTAAATGATGCATGAGATGAAACACCCTCATCTTATCGAGATGCAACTAAATAAAACCCTAGTATAAAACATAGAAAACACAATCACAAGTGCCTCACCCAACTATGAGAATTTAATCAACTGTAAAATTTGAAAAGTCTGTAAATTTTCAATAAACGAGGTAGAATGGATTTTCCTTGTACATGGGGTAGCTACTCCTGAGAATGGATTATTACCAACTACCATGTCTGTCTAATCCCTGACTTTTTCTCCAAATAGTATGTCAAATAAAAGTACCCCTCTGATACCACTTTGTATCATCCTAGATCTGGAAGCCACTAAACGGGTGCCCTAAACCTGGTAGGTCACATGACCTCATGTGCATTTTCACAAAATTCAGAGGCTACCGAATAGCTGTGAGGGCCCATGACTGATAGTGGGGAATGTATGCACTCATTTTTCAAATTTTAGCACAGCGGAAAAGATAAATAACATACAATAGAAGAAGAAGTAACAATATACAACAGAAATGGACCACTGTAGTAAAACTGAACCAGCAGCCATATATATAAGGATGTAGCTTGTCGCTATTCTACGAAAGTATCCAGAACATGATACACTCCAATACAATACAATACAACTCAATGTACAAGGTACATCCAAGAAAAATAAAGCAATGTAAATACAACTCAGTAGCATTTCATGTCTAAGCTCATTCCCATGCTCTCCCACACCTCTACTACAATCATGTACCTATATATGGACACTTTACACTATCGTCGCCTGCAGAAACATAGTCATTCTGGTCCTAATACATGACCCAAATAGGGTGTGATATAAATCCCAGTAGGCAGCCACCAAAGTCATGTTCCCAAATGTTAGTGAAAATGTGCAACACTAGCGTGCAATAATAAATGCAATAAACAAACATTACTCAAAAGTGACTAACTCTACCAGTTATATTGCCATTTTAATATTCATCTTACCATGCCATGCATGTTCTTTATCTTGGAAGGTATAACATATGAAATCACCAGGGTGAATATTCATGATAACATCGTCTTCAGACATACAATCCTTACACTCAGGTAATCAGAATCAAAACCCATAGGTTTCTTCCCACAGGCCTAATGAATATTTCCCACAGGCATACGAGGTGTCACCCATAGGCACAAGAACTACTACCCATAGGCACAGAAAGGCTGCCTGCAGGCTGAATGAACAAATCCCTTTGGCTATACAAGTAACTGGGCCAAGTCAAACATATATTAAATCAATTATATACAATTCCTCTCAATGAAATTCAAAGCATTCTAAAATTCACAGTATACGCACAGGTATCCTGGACAAATGGCTAAATAGAGGAACACACCCTCTGGGTGATCTTGGATGCATATGACACCCCAAAAATGGGTTCGTTGCATGATGGTACACAAATTCAACTCAATAGTTGAAAATAAACACCAGTACACCTACCTCAACCTCCACCGAATGATATAATTGAACGATGCCTCATGGAAATAATGAGAATGGCATAGATCTGAGATATAAAACTACATGATCAACCTCAGATAACATCCCCTCAACAATTAATTGGTATGTATGGATCAAGGCGAAGGAATCTCTTACCCGTATGGTTCCAACTAGATCAACGACGATAGAATCTGATTCCCAGTGTGCGGTCGTAGGCTCTCATAAGATCCAGCCTCGTCTACCAAGCTCCTCCATCTTTACATGAATCCTCTATTCAAATAGGATGTTACATCCCATTTTAAGAGAAGAAACAAACTACACGACGTGTAAATTTCATTTTTTAAACTGTACACATGGAGGCTTCTTTCCACTACGACACTATTCATCTGTCGACATGAGTACACGGTGTGTATTCTTGAATACACAGCGTGTACCGTCACCCAGCTGGAAGATGACTCCACCGCCTTACAGTTCACCTACCAACAGATTACATGGCATGTAAATATCTATTACACAACGTGTAGTCTGTTTTTACACCCATCATCACTGACATGCCTACACGCACTGTGTACTCATCCACAGGGCCAAAGTACACGACGTGTAGAAAAGTACAAGGCATGTACCGATAAAATTTAAAAAATTTCCCCATTTTCTTTATTTACTCAAAAACAAAAAAGGAAAAAGGAAAAGAACAAACCCATACCTCAAGAATATGAACCGTGTTCTTATAATCGTATTAGAAGAGTTTTTCTCTCAGTGCCTCATTTGTCAGCAAGTGAAGGAAGAGCATCAGGTACCAGCAAGATTGGTTCAGCCATTAGTTGTTCTAGAGTAAATGTGGTATCCATGGACTTGATGACAGGACTTCCACATACATATAGGGTTCGTGACATAATTTTTGTGATCATCGACTGAATCACCATGTCGCCCCATATCCTACTGATCTAAGATTAGGGTTTAGTAGAGACTAGGGGATGCCACTATGTGCATGAGATTGTGAGGATACATGGAGTACCCTCGATGATTGTATCTGTTCGTGATGTATGTTTTACTTCCCGACTGTGGAAGGCGTTGTAGGAGTCTTTTGGGACCCAACATCATTTGAGCACCGCCTTCCATCCTCAAACAGATGGTCTGACTGTGCATACC
Organism: Viscum album; assembly: GCA_963277665.1. Taxonomy (NCBI): domain Eukaryota; kingdom Viridiplantae; phylum Streptophyta; class Magnoliopsida; order Santalales; family Viscaceae; genus Viscum; species Viscum album. The sequence goes on along the minus strand of OY728137.1, from coordinate 1,612,475,743 downwards.
ATTCAGGCCCTCGAAGACATGCTGTGTGATTGCATTCTTAACCTCGGTCATAGCTGGGAGGATCAATTTCATTTCATGGAGTTTTAATACAACAAAATATATCACTCCACCATTGGGATGACACCTTTTGATGAATTATACGGGAGACCTTGTAGATCACCTTTCTGCTGGACTGACCTAGGGGAGTATGCACTAGTGTGACCAGAGATGGTACGGGCTACCAAAAATAAAGTGCAGATCATTCTAGAGTGGTTGAAGACTGCAAAGAGCAGGAAAAATTATATTTTATATAATAGATGAATACCTCTTGAGTTTGATGATGTCATCTATGACTTTCCACAGGTCTCTCCCCGACGAGGTTTACAGAGATTTGGCCAAGGTGACAAGTTATCTACGTGGTTAACCACACCTTTTTAGGTCCTTAGAAGAGTTGGTGATGTGTATTATGAATTTTCTCTTCCTCCAATGTTGCATAGGGTTCCCAAAATCTTCCACGTATCTCAGATAAGGAGATACGTGCATGACCCATCCTATGGAATCCACCACAACGAGCCAGCCATCGACTATGGGACAACATTATCGGAGGTTCTATTTGAGAATGAGGATCAACAATAGTGGGTCCTTCATGGACAGTCGATACCTATGGTGCACATTTGCTGGAATCCCGAGAACCTCCAAAAGTGCACATGGGGGTGGGAGTCTCAGATTCTTTCTCAGTACCCACACGTGTTTCCTTAGTTTGTGTTGTGGGTTACAGGTATGCAAAGCCCTGAGGTGGGGATAATGTAAAGAACAAGAAATTCCATGTAATTTTTTTAATATTATGGGAATTTTACGAGTTTGTGTAAATTGACAGAAAGTGATTCAATGTCACAGAGTGCTCGAAATGTATTTTAGAACGTTTTTTTTGGGTATGTTATGTAAACATGCAAGCAGGTTCTTCTTATATTTGAACTAGTTTTAAGAATTGATATCTGAGGGCACCGTTGAACTCGCAGTGCCGGTTGTCACTTAAGGAGACCTTCAATCCAACCATAGTAGATAGAGGGAGGATTTTAGTTTTTCACTAATGAGTGAAATAATAAAATTAAATAAAATTGTGTAGCATTATTTTTTCTTTTGAAACTCCCATGTGGGTGTTAATAGGTGGGTACCACTAGAACTAAACCTCTCATGTGAGGTTATATAGGCAGGGACCACCGAACCTAAAACCCCCAATTTTAATTCATAATGGTGGGGCCCCCTAACCCTCTCAATGGGGGAGGAACATCTCAAATCACCATTAATGATTTCCTCCCATTAATTGGAGCCAATTATTTTTACGAATGTGGTATAACTTATTGTTCCAAAAATTAATTGTTCCAACCTTTTAATTTGATAAACATAAATTAAAAAGAGGCTATTTTCAAATTTTGGTGGAATTGGGAGAGGAGAAAATTTTGGAGGATTATTCTCTCCAATGAAGAACGCATTCTCAAACGAAGAACATTCTCCAAAACGAAGAATGATCATGCTGAAGAGGAACATCTTCCATGACATTGAACTGGCGATATAGGAAATTCCGATGTCACCGACATCCGTCTATCCCCAACGACTTCTTCTCTTTCCTCACGACCACCGTCAAAAAATTTCCAAGGTAAGGGTTTAGTTTTGTATAATTATATATTCCCATGTTCTTCCCTTTATAAAAAAACAGGGATCAACTCTATAAATAGTTCATATATAGATGTTTTCTTTTTCTAGTTTGGGAATAATCCTTGGAGAATGTTGTAGTGGCCACGATCTGATACCGCGGCCTCTGCGGCCTTGCACCGACACTACGACCTCTGTGGCCTCCGCCGAACTGCGGCTTCTACCACACCGCGGCCTCTGCCGCACCGCGGCCTCCGTCTCACTTCATCCTCATGACAACCACGCTACCATCACGACTACGATTCTTAGCATCCTCGAACTAACCTCGTGCCCTCACCACACCGCGTCCTCACGCTGTCCCCGTGGCCGTTGCGGCCTTCGCCGCCTTGCAGCCCTTCGTACCACGCCATGGTCATGACACCTCATGACCCTTCAGTCCACCCTATGTCCTCACCCCTTTATCGACTTGCCTCCCCATGTTTGCGCCGCCCCATGCCCCCCATGGACCCCACTTCTCTCGCGGCCTTTGCGGCTCCCACAGCCTCTGTGCCGTCCTGCGCTGCCCAAGTCGGTCCGCCATGCGTCTGTTTGCCTAACAGTCAATGAAAATATAAACATTGGAATGATACTATACCTTTAGTACACCCCTCTATGTTTTTGGATAAATTTTTGGAATGGTCGGGTTGGATCGAGTACGAATAAAACTGGTCCCTCGGGACAAAAGGCCAATAACTTACAGACCGGGTGTCCGATTGATGCATAGTTTATTGCATTGAGACCCCAATGATGTGGCAGAACTTTGGGATACTGCTTTTTGGGACTTTGCAATAGTTTGAGTATTGACTAGTGCTTGAGAATCAGACTCTCCCAGAAATGAGCATGCTTAGTGCATGAACCCTGTAGCTGGATGTGACATGAATAATAAAGAGTGCTCATGTGTGGGTCAACACCTATCGATCCTATGTGGGTCTGCACCTAGAGATCCTGTGTGGGTCAGCACTGAGAAATCTTGTGTGGGTCAGCACCGATAAATAGTGTGTGGGTCAGCACTTAAGGATCCTTCATGGGTCTTCCTCATAACATAGTAAGATGATTCATTAGTTACATCGAATCATCTCTTCTATTGTAACTAAGATATACCTGGTCTGAGTTGAGTCAGTACCTTTGTGGTAGTCTTCTGTATGGAGTACTTGTGTGGTACATACCTTCATGGTGTTCCATCCTTTTTGGAATAGTTGATAATTGGCCTTTTGAGTTGGACAATATGTTTCCCCATGATTGAGATGTGTATACTTGATAACTTAGGTATATGTTTGGGCATATACCTATGTAGGGTTTTCAATGGTATACATGATTTATTTTTATCCAATATGGATTTTGGGTGACCATGAGGATATCGGGGTACCTACTAAGTATCATTATAATCAACCCTACATGGGATATGCCCGTAATTTTTTTTTGTTTTATGCAGACGATAGACAATATTGATCGATGCTGAGTGTACCAGGGCCAGACAGGGCCCAAAGGTGGACCATATGCTGTGAAGGTACGCAGAGGATACGGGAGTATGTGGAGTGTTGAAAAGGTGTTATATGCCTACCCTTCAGGTAGGAACCTTAGAGGATGACCCAATAGCTACCTTTCTTTTTCTTCTGTATTATTGTGTTTTCGTTGTACTCATACTATTATTATTGGGCTTGTCTTCCATCCACTTTTTACTTTACACGCTCATTTTGCAATATAGTTGATTTGTTTTCATATCTTTCTATGGGATTTTTTGCGTGTGTTTAATGGTTATAAAGGCAATTCTTTACTTGTTTTAGGTAATACGCAAATGGTGCTAGTCACCAGCCCTAATAATTTCAATTATGGGTTTGGGGTAGTCACGGCACGGGCCTCGAGGGCGAGTAATTACATTTGACATATGACCATGGTCTTGGGGGTATTAGATATTAAATTGCCCCCACATTTATCAAAAGTATGGTATGGGGTTGTGGTTTATTGGATTTTAATTAGTGACACGCCTAGTGGCACCACTTGTGGGGTACGTTGTGGATGTGGTTTGTACCCACTAGAAGGATGAGTTTTTGTGTAAAATGGATGGTTTCATTTGGGACTTTTTTCCTCATATAATTGGTCTATAATTCCACCAAGTATTACCCCTTGGAACCTAATAAATTTTTTTGAGAATACCCTAGTTTGGGGTTGTAATAACAGGCTTGACTGTTTGGCCGCACGATTTACTAAACCGTGCAATGAAACCATGAAAGGGGGTCCGAGTCATTTATAACATTTTGTAATTCAAATTTTTCTAGTCCAGAAGAAACCCAAATCCACCAATTTCTTCTCCCTTTCATGCCATACCTCTTTGAATATCTTCCAGGGTCTCTCAACCTCCCTTTTAACTCATTTTTTGAAGGGAGATTTGATGGGGGAATCATCAAATACATGTATGTAAGTCTTTAATTCTTTGATTTCATCCCTTATCAAAGGGGTCCTTTCACCCTTCAATGAGTTATAATGTTTCCGGCTATTGGGGGTCAGACCTAGTGTTTAACCTTGAGTGTTTTTGGTGAAATATATTGGTATATGAATCGATTTTTTTTCCTTCAGGTGCAGTGGTGGTGCGATTGATGTTTCACACCATGATTTGAGGTTTTCGACACTTTCAGTGTGTTATTCAATGTTAAAAATTTTATTTATGAGATAGAATGATTGATGTACTTTTTTGTCTTATTCCTTATTAGTTTTGTGTGGTGTGAAAAAATATTTTTGATGGATTTGGTTAAGTGTTTAATTTTATTGTTTCATTTTTAACTAAATTGGGTGTTTTCCATGTGTAGATCTTGTGGTAATATTTTGGATTATTTTATAACAAGTGAAAGTGGTTTATTAAATGATGTTTGTGCTGAAATTTCATCTTTGGTAGAGACTTGGTGTGAATTTGGGATTAAAAAATTTGTTTTGAAAGGATTTTAGGTTCAAAACCATTTCATGCTTCTTGAATGTATTCTTTGAAAATTTTAAATGATTTAATGTGTTACACAAAGGGTAGAAAAAAATTTTGTACTATTTTGGAAGGTGTATGTTTTCAAAATGGTCAACATTGTATTCAAATGTTTATTTTGTGATGTTAAACATCTTTTAAATGTTTTACAAAATTGACTGAGGGATTCACTAGAACAAAAACTATTTTTTATGTTTCATTTTTTAAAATCCATTTTAAGAACCGTTGTGAAAAAATCCATTTTTACCTGATTTTCCACATTAGTTATAAAATAACCGATGTGAAAAAACTATTTTCTGGACTTTTTCACATCAGTTCTAAATAACCAATGTGAAAATTTAATTTTACTGACTATTTCAGGTCGGTTATTTAATAACTGATGTCAAAAGTAATTTTCTATATCGGTCATTAAATGAATGATTTGAAAAATGATTAAAATATTCTATTTAATTTCTCCAGACTCGACTTGATAGGTCATAGAGAACAAACATAGTCATTAATCTAATGTTATAGACCTTTGAAGTTAATCATCTCTAAACAATGTCTTAGGGAATGAAAATTTCCAAAGGCTATAACAGTTAATTTGTAACTTTGTTTGAACATTGTGACCTATTAAATCGAAGCATAAAAAATGAACTACATGTTTGTTAAAATTTTCCATGTTATTTATTTATTAATGGACATAGAAAATACATTTTAACATCAGTTATTAAATAACTAATGTGAAAACCCCATTAAAATTGATTTTTCACATTGGTTAATTAATAACTGACACAATAAGGTATTTTTAACATTGGTTATTAAATAAGTGATATAAAAACTATATATAATAATTTTGTTTATTTACCATTATTTTATTTTACATGTCATAGATCTAAAATGTTGTTTTCGATCAAATTTTATGGGCATCGAAAGATGATCATCCAAAAACAAAGTCTTAGGGAAGGCCAATTTCCGAAGGACAAACCTTTTAATCCAAAATTTTTCTTCAGCTTCGTGACCAGTGAAATCCAAATATTGGAAATGATCAACATGTTTGTAAACATTTTTTTGTCAGTTATTTAATAATACATGTGAAAAATAAGTGAAAATTTTGATATCTTTTTATGATGGTTATCATAGAACTAACATGAATGATAATTTTAATATCCCTCCAACGAGAAATTTCAATTTTTTTACATCCCGACATCAAAATATACAATTTCTACAAAAAAAATTTAATAACGGATTTTTATTTTTCATCACATTTTTATGTTATTATAATACACATATTCAAATTTAATGATCATTTCAATGAAGAATCATTGTTCCTCCAAGTTCACTCGTTTGATCTTCAACGTGAATCAATTATTTTTTCTTTCTACGATGTCATTATTATATTTTGTGTTATTTATCCAGGATTTTTTGTTTTTATTATTTGATTTCATAATTGATGTACCATTTAAAAATAATTTCTTACAACCATTATCATTCTACTGACTCATCATGATTGATCTTACATGGGAATCAACTGTTTTTTCTTTCTGTGATCTCTTCAAGGTATTTGTAATTATTTTTCCATGATATATATATGTTTTGGAGGATTTTTTTTATTATTATAACATTTAATGATTATTATTTTATTATAATGATAGATAATTCATTATATCTTGGTAAAAATACAAATCATCCTTCATATTAACAAATTATTTCTAAGCCGAAGTAATAGTTGGCTCATTCCATCTATCCTTGAGAAACAATATATCAAAAATTTTATGTTCATAACTTTTCATCTGTAACTCTGTTTGGGCTCTACAACCTGCCAAATTAATGATTAAGAAATTATCTACAATTTTTTTCATCAATTTTTACATCGGTAATTTAAACACAAATGATAAAAATAACTTTTAACATTACTTTTAAAATAACCGATGTTAAAAATGACCTTTCACATCGGTTTTTTTGAAGTGAAGAAAAAATGGATTTTTAATGGCATTTCCAGAAGGTATTTCACGTCAATTTTTTAAAAAAATTGATGTTAAAAACCATAACCACCCTTTTTTACTTTAGTTATTAATTTAATGACCTGAAAATCGTATTTTTAACGATACTCTCAATAAGGCCACCTCAATGCTGATGTTAAAAACCTAAAAAAATTTACGTAAAAATAGTTTTTGAACTAGTGATTTATGACATTTTGAAAGATATATGATGCATTTTGTAGTGTTTTTTGGTCTTTATGTTCACTTAAGGTGGGTTTTGGAGAGGTAATGTGGTGTTTTAAGATGCCAATGATTTTTAGAATTTTTTAATTTTCTAAAATGTTTTATCAAATTTCAAGAAAGGGGTGAAACACAATTGTGGTCTTTTTTGTGTGAGTATGATGTGTAAAATGATATTTGATTGTGAAATGAGTTTTGTGAGACATGTATGTGTTTTTATTGTTGTACAAGTGATTTGGAAGTGATGTCTTCATATGAAAATTAAATTTCATGGCTTATGGAACTTATTTGAACACAATATGGAAAACCTAGGTATCTACATTGGGAATGTGAAATAGTTTGATTGTGATCCTTTACTGTATGACCTCTGTTTCACGTAGAAAGTTTGAAAATTAAAACACTAACTAAACTATGATTACGATGTTGATATTGGGTAACCAATAGGTTATGCGTATTCACCCTACTAGTGACTTGTTTGCATGAGAGAATATATTGTCATGCTAACATTCATCGAGATACGAGGTAGCAAAGACCCACATTGATCTAGTACCTTGGGGTTATTTACCATTTCATGTAAACATTAGATACATTATTCATATAGTTGTAATATGGTATGTTTTTTTTTGAAAAATTCATTCGATTATAAATTCTATTTAATGTTGTCGTTTCTTTAACATATCACACATGAAAACTGTTTTATTTTAATTTAGTGTATCTCTAAAATTCTTAATAGCATCTCATGATTATGAAAACATGAATGATCTTCACCTTTTAATGTTTTCCATATGGATTTAGTTTGTGTTTTCATCCTAATGGGATTTGTATCACATCCTACATAAACCCTTGGGAGTATTTAGATATGGTTATTTTTGTTGCAGGATTGAGTTGAACTTTTGCTGCCAATGGTTCAGGTTTTTAGTGGTCCTTTAGGATCCAGTGTTGTGTAAATGGCTTCAGGGTGATGCCTCTTTCCCTGAGGATGTTATTGGGCTATCCATTTTTGGGTTCTTCATGTGTTATAGTAGTTGATAATGTTTTTAATTAATGTAATTAAATTAATAATTTCTTTAAAATATGGTTTGTTTTTTAAAATACAGATTTGATATATTTGACTTGTTTGTTGTTTTAGTTTTACAAACATTGCTAAAACATTCCCTATTTCCTTTTATGATACCAGGGAACTTGAGCTAGCCTGTGGGGATCAGGAACATCCTTTGGTACTTTTCATAGACCATGTGGTTTGTTGATTTTGATTTAAACTAGTCACAAATCATGATAAAATGGTATCAGAGGAGGTTATCTCTCTTTGGGTGATGTTATTTGGGAAAGAGTCAGGATAGTCAGGGGTTACGATTTTTAGGGCTTGATATTTCAATTATGAGTGGGGTTCCATTCTCGAAAACCCCATGAAGTGATTCAGGTATCAATTGTATGTTGGGTTTTATCTGAGTCCATTTGTTTTCATGGTTTTATGGTCATTATGGGAAATTATTAGAGAGTAAGGTTAATAGTATGAGTGATCTCACAAGGCTTGGAAATCCATGTGGAGCCTTGGATATTTTTCTAGAACACTCTCTGTGATAATGAAGTGATTAGAATATGTCTATCAACCATATGTCCAAGTCACCCACCGAAACAAGATTTCTCTCACTTGGTCATGTGTCATTTAGTTTTGGAATCATGGATGTTTGGTTTTAATGCAAAAATTAAATGGTTTTAAAAATAACAGTGTTTTTAATTGATTTTCTAATAAACTGGGAATGGTTATATTAGAAAAATTGTAGAACTGAATGTTCAAAAATTATTTGAAAGGGAAAATGGTGTGTTTGCACATCTTTTGAAACAATGAAATTATGTTAAAGTTGAGTTTGAAAAAGTGTTTCAAATGGAGTTTTCTAAACAATATAATGGTGTTTTAAGGGAATGATATGTTTTGAAATATATTTGAATGAATTGGAAACAATTTCAAATATGCACGGTTTTTTCTTTTCTAAAATTTTTTATAAGATGTAAATTGGTGATTTTGATTTCATGGTAAGTGGTCTTGAGAAAAATGAATTATTTATTGAATATATTAGTTTTCAAAGTGGAAGGAAATTTTTTTTGTTTTATTATTTGGAATTTCTGTGAGCGACTGAATGCGTGAGGATATATAGGATGATGGGTTGTTAACAACATGACTGGATGAGTGTTGTGATGGATAGGAGGACAGTTTCTAATGTGTCATGGAAACATGCATGTGTGAGGCGCATGGGGTACCATTAGTGGATACGCTAACCGCTGAACCGTTTTTATAAAGAGTTTATGTTAAAGATATCATTACTTTTTAATTACTGGTTTGAGTTGTGTGTCTTATGTGTTTTTTTAAATGTTGTTATTGTGGGATTTTTTGAGTCCACGAACCCCTCTTGTTCGATTGGTGGTTTGGGTTTGTGTTTCTTTGGGGAGATGGGTTGAAGGACTTGTTAGTGATCTCTTCTAATAAATGTTTCATGATGTCATTATAGTGGTTCCCTTCATGTGTCTGGATTTGCATTTTGGCCCATTTTCACCTGTGGACCATATTTTTTGGGTCCTTGGGTTTTCTTGTTGGATAAGGTAGGACCCCATTATGGGTTAGTGAACTATTGATGTGCAGCCCTTATTTTTTCACCATTGGATGATCCTCCTGTTTATTAATATAAGGAATCTTTTTCTAAAGATTTTTATATTGTGACTACTCGCTTTCCTTTTATAGTTTTTGGATTCTCTTATAGTGTAATAGTGCTTGTAGAAGGGTTAAAGAGATAATAGTTTATGAAGTTACATGATTCATTGAAGGTGGAACTAGTTTGGGGTTGATAGTGTCGATGGTGTATAAGAGGTACATTGGATCCTTGATGGATTCTATAAAGAATGAGATCATGTTAAACCTCCAATGTGGGAAATCTGGTCATGGATGGCTGTTATGGACACTTTTTTGGAATTATGTGATGTTTGGGGACGTCGAATAAGATCTCATTCAATTTATTGTTTCTATCATTCTCAATGATCAGGTTCAGTGACACCTCATGATATCATGTTCTCGTTTGACATTAAAAGTGATGTTGTAAAATATTTTGTGAATCATTGTATTGTTAGAAGTGTGTATTAATTTGCGAAATATTGAATTCCTTTGTTGAGAAGAAGGTGTTTCTGCATTTCCTATTATCTTTTTATTTCTCATTTGAAAAAAGGGTAGATGTATGTGCGTCTTATAAGCACTTGTTCCATAAAAATAACTATTTTTTATATTGTGAGTTCTGGAATATATTTTATCTTGATGAACACATCTGAAATCAGTGTACAGTTTCAAGGCACTGAATAAAAATTCCATTAAGGGTGTTTTTAAAGACTAACTATGATGCCAAAGATGCATAAATCATTTGAGCTGCATCCATTTGACTCATAGTAAAGTTGGCGCATAGTCAGGGTAAATCCCATGGTCGATCAAACTCTTTTACAATGTCCCTTACACATTATGAAAAAATGGAATAGATTAAACATTTAGTGTCTCCATTATACTTTTTTTAATTTTATGGGAAGCGGAGGAAGGCCTCAAGTCCATTTTGTCTCCAAATCTCTTTCCTTCCCACATATGATTCCACTGAGTTTATTGAGAAAGTATTGAAATTTTTTAAAGAAAGGTTGAGCTCAAGGTTAGTAGTAACCATACCCCATAAATCCTTACATATTGAAGGATGTCCACGGTTAGTGCATGGTATCCCAAACCATGTAGGCTACCCATGTGGCTGCCCAAACTCATTATATTTTCGGGTCATTCCCTACTGGCATGTGTTGGTCAGTCAATTTTGTTGGAACTTATGTGGTTAGACCCACTATGAGACTTATGTATGCTATTTTTTGGAATAGTATAATGGATGTCTAACCCTTGTACTAGGGAGTCCGTTCGGGCCTCCCTTATTAGTGTCCGGATTCTGTCTCCAAATTTTTGAGGTTTTCTAATATGGTGGGGATCCTATTTGTATCCCCATGTACTACTAACTCAGATTTATCCTTCGTCTTGTATTAGTAGTACGTCATCTCATTTAGAGATATCTAACTATTTAAATCTTGCATGGGTAATCTTTTGGATTAGAGAGCACCTAGCAGTTTACTTAAAGCAATGTAAGTGTAACCCTGTTCACTATTGTTTTTCTTCAAGGGGGATTGATTGAGTTTTCTTCTAATAGTGTCTATGGAATTATATTTTTGTACAATTCTTAATGTGATATATAATTGAATAATGTGGTTTTAGTTTTGGTTTGTGGGTGTATTATTTTATTAATTGATCACTGTAGTTGTTTTTTCTTTCAAAAGCATACAAAACATGATAAAAGTGTACATCTTGGTTTATTGGAAGGGATTGGATTTTTCGTTTTTCAATTGTTTTGGATTTCCTATGATGGAATTAATTATGGTTTTAGTGAATTTTAACAACTATATTTTCAATTCCATGCACTTATTCCAATCCTCTTTTGTTTCTTATCATTCTCTGGGATTCCTGGTGTTCTGGGTTTGAATTTTTGTGTCTCTTGTTTTCATGACCTATGACCATGGTCTGGGGGTGTCAAATTGTACATGGTTATCCCTTTATTCAAGGGGATGGTTTGAGGTTGTGGTGTTTTGGAGTTTTATTAGTGACACTCCTATGGAACCACTTGTGGTGTATGTTTTTTTTGGTTTGTAGCCATTATAACTTCATTCCTAGATTAACAATCAATGTGAATTTAATGATTTCTGAGTTATAAAGTAAATTAGTAAAAATAGGGAAGACTAAATTTACCAGCACCAAGGATATGAAACAAGTGGTTCTATCTCATGTAGCGATCTAATCCTCTCCACTTGGTGATCAATTACCTCCCTGCATTTTTATATAAATAAAATTGGTCCACACCCTTGATCGTTGTTAAACCGTAGTACAGAATATTTTCCAAGTCGCACAAAGACCTCTTCCACAGTTCATCGTGGGTACAAATAGCCAGGCCACATAGGGACCTCTTATACACTTATCCATGGGTATAAAAAAGAGTAAATAGATATTTGAGTAAGGTTATCTTCAATAATTCAGTTTGATGCAGGAGATAGAGTGTGTTATATACAGAAACACACGCTACTTGAATGTTAATAATAAGATATGAAATAGGGAAGTAATATTTGGATAGGATTTGTAGTGCTCTGAGTGTTATACTTTCTAGCTCATGATTTCAGAGATGAGGCAGATGCAAAACTCAAGTCCTCATTTGGAAAATAGAGTGTTTCAGGTTAGAAAGATATGTCATGTGTTCTTCATGGTGTTTTATAGTTCTATGATGTTCTCCGGATTCCAGTATGCTTCTTATGTTCTTCATTAGAATTGAGTTGCATAATACAATGCCTTAAAACGTATTCTATTATCACGTTCCCTCCCACAATCTTGTTCTTTGTATTGTGCTACTTTCTACTTTTTCTTTGCAGCATTACACTTTTATTTTAGGAGTCCATGTGTTGGGGATGACATGTTGCATGTATTCTTCATCACGTACCACATATTGTCCGATGATATGTCTACAATGAAACATTAATTATGTTAGTTTATTAAAATATTCAAATATGAATGTTAGAGATTAAATTGAATGATAAAAATATATATTAGGAAATGGTGTCCTAGTATGTCATGGGAATGGTGTCTTGGAATCATGGTGTCTTGACGTCACTGTGTCTTTTTCACAGTGTCCTGTTCACGGTGTCTTGTTCACGATGACATTTTTCCGGTGTCTGGATATCAAGGTGTCTGGTTGTGAGAGTGTCTGGATGTCACGGCGTTTGTATGTCACAAGGTTTGGATGTTACGATGAATAGATTCCATAGTGTCTGGATGTCACAGTGTCTGGATGTCACAGTGTCGGGAAGTCACAGTTTCTAGATGTTATGGTGTCTGGATGTGCAGGTGTCTGGATGTCACCATGTCTGGATGTCATGGTGTTTGGATGTCAAGGTTTCTGGATGTCACGATGTCTAGAATGCTTGTTGTGTGCTTGTTCATGGTTTCTACTTGTTCACAGTGTCTAAGACATAAGAAAATATATGTATTCAGACTTAATAAGTAATATTTATGAGCTGGATTAATCAAAATCATTCGGTAATGAAATCATTATAATTTGATCAAAATATAGATTAAATTAACCAAACTGAATGTATAAAATTTAAGAGCATTGTATGTCATTTAATAAATAACTGTGCATTTTATGTGAGATAGATTACATAGAGTTAACGTATTTTATTAACTAAATATGACTTGTGATCATTAATACATGATTAATAAATGAGGAGTCCAACAATCTCATCCCTTTTGATGAACGCAATTTATATATATATAGAATATATATTTGTTGAACCAGTATAGTTCGAGAGGAAATATGATGTATATAGATTGATTGTCCTCTTCTCTTATATGACTATATGTCATTCCAAAATATTTATTTCCTCCCCTTTGGGATTATCAAAATGTAGTAGGGAAAAGAAATAAAAAAGAGACAAGCTAAGTATAGAATGTATAAGATAAAAAATCGGGGAATTACAAAAAGTACAATAAATATAAAAGGAATACCATCAAAATAGAGTAAGATTTGTCCTTCATCACTGGTCGGTCTTCTCTTCTCTACTAGAAACACTAGCAGAAGAGGAATCCATAGGAGTAGAATTTGAAGTAGAAGAAGGGATCGAGGCGGTGGATACTGTTGTTAATGAAAGTCCTTCAACGACCGATGGATCAAGAGTAGGAGTAGTAGAAGATAGAGGTAGTTGTTGATCAAGGATAATATGCCTAATTTGACTCAGTGCCTAACTGATAGACATAGAAATGGAAGCTATGGAAGAGGTGAATGTTGCCATATTAGATCTTAGAGGGGAAGCTGTAGGAGAAAAAATTGGTGTACTCTGTACATGAAGATAGGGCCACATAAGCCTGATAAAATCCTCAATGATCTCTCCACCATAATCCATAACTTTCTTAGAGTCATCACTATTTTCAATAAACTTATCCAATAGATGAGTGAACTCAGGGAGCTTTTGAACATGGGATGTAAAATCATGAGTAACATGAAGAATTATCCAATTTTGACAAGATAATTGATGTGATTGGTCATGTCAGTCATTGAGATTATTTGGTTGAAGTAGAATTCCACCTTTTTGGAAATTTCTTGTTGAGAAGCACTAGAAATAATTGAATGAATTTGGACCAGATCAATAATTCTATCACTGTTCTTGATAACTTCATTTAGAAAATCATTATTGAAGCCAGTAAGCATAGTATGAAGTTCTTCATTTACCACTGTTCTGAGCAGTTCATTATCTAGGGAAGGTTGAGATGATTTCTAGGATGCCTTAGAAGCATTGATAGCTGTGTTCAGAGAATTCAATTGGTTTAACACCTTTTCAAGACACCTCGAACACTCATCAGTGAGTATGTTATGATTAAAAACTATATCTCTCATCTCCTTCACAATTTTTTTCCTTTCTGCGTCCTTTTCAGCTAAGGAATCTAAATGAGGTTGAATCTGAGAGACAAAATTCAAATGGGTTTGAGGAACAACAGGTTCTATGGGATGAGAAGAAAACTCTAATCTCGAATCCATCTCTCTCTGTATATTTTCAATCATACCTCTTAGAGTCTTCACTTCAGCACAAAGAAGTTTATTTTCAACTCTGACATCCGGAATCTCTTGAAGCATTGTGGGTTGTATTTTTTAAATAACATTCTCCAACAATAATGAGTCATCTTTATTACTTAGATGTGTCACAAGAGTAGTTTGGGAATTCAATACTTTTTAAACACCATACAAAATGGTATCTCAAAATTCTTTTATACTATATTTACTCACAATGGATCATTGTTATGATGAAGGTTCGTAAATAGGGGCCGATATAGGCTCTTGTTCCTTCTCAAGAGAAAGATTAGATATAGATTTAAATTGTAACATACTAGAAAGGTCAAGGCCTTTTACTGAAATTTTATTAGAGTCATCAACATCAATGAAATTTGGGAACTTATACTGATTTTCTACATGGCTTGAATCAATCAAATTTAGTACTTCAATAGATTCCAGATTTAGGGTTTTCTCCCCTCAATAGTTGCATCCTTATCAGGAATGAGAGGATTAGGGTCTTGATCTAATTCCACAAAATCATCTCTTAGTTCCTCTCTCATTTCCTATCTAGATAGCTGAAAATACATCTCCATTATTTCATTATCCAAAGGAATGACATTAAGAACAGATTATTCCACTAAGAGTTCTTCAAGATCAGCTTCTTGCATAGCAGGTAATTATTCTTCTGATGGCTTTTACATAGCATTCTTGTTAGTTTCTTTGATAGCAGTTTATGTTTCAGCATCGGGTTGATTTTCCAAATTAATAGCTTCTGTTGAAGTAGGGACATTCTTTTCACTTACAACAAGAAGGAATTGATTATTGTATTCCTCAATACAAACAGTTTCTTGAGGGGGAACAACACCCTATTCTTCCTCTTTATCAGAATACTCAACATCCTCATCTGGTTCCAAACCGTGATCATAAATATCTCTTGTTCTCGAGGGATGTTCCACAATATTGAATTTTTTATAAATTCTATTATCGTATTCCACCATTTCCTTATTCGAAGGGTTATAGTTTATTTTTATCCTCTTGATAGTGATTTTTAAAGGCAGTAATCACAATCCTTGATAATTTCCTCATTAGGTCGAACCATACATTTGGAATGAAGCATGGTTGAGATAAGCCGGGAGTAAAACAATGAGGTGTACCTGGATGTTTCATTGATCAATTAACACATATGGTGTATGATATACATAAAAATAAGAGCTTATGCCCATTATTCATAAGATTAATCAGAAACACATCCTGATATTTAAGTACAACAAAATCACCATATCTTAGGCTAATCCGGTTTTGGATAAACATAATCAAGAGCCATGATTGTCCATCTATTTAAAAAGTAATGTCACTTCTATTGGTTCCATTTCTTGTCAATATTTTCCGACCATATTCTAAGGAAATGAATTCACTAGAAGGTGGAGGTCCTCTCTGATAATCCTCATAGATACTTTCATGCGGTATCCTAAGGCATGTAGCCCATAACCTCGAAGAGAATGAGCCTTTCTACCCATTGATCCATGTTTTCACAATATATTCATCTTCAAACTCAAAGGGGAACTGATCATATTGAGAAAAATGAGCCACTAACATTGTTTAGATAAATCTATATTCCTTCAAAAACAACTCTTACCATCCATGATCCTTTAAAACATTCAGAACTAGAGGTTTTCATGAAAGAAACCATCTGGGGAAAACCTCTTTCTTATGTACTATAACATGGTTTACCAAATTTAAGGTTAGGGAACCTTCATGTGCTAGCTTAGTAGGGATTTTCTTCTTCTTTGAGCTATGTTTATCATGAGTAGATGATGAAGGGAATTCCATCCTGGTCATTCAATGAATGTTTGAAAGAGAGAATGGTTGAAGGGTTGAAAAAGGGTTACAAATTGAATGAATATAAGAAAATTTAAAAAAGATAATTGCCACGATATAGTTTTTACATGGTAAATAATAATCATAAAGAATTTATAAGGTGACACCATGTCAAGTCTTTACGGTGTGACAGTAAATGCATGTTACAATGAGACAGTGAACGAATGTTATGGTGAGATAGTAACTGAGCATTACGGTGAGAATGTGACTGAGCATTTAGATGAGATAGTAAACAAGATACAGTAAGATTTAAAAAAGTAAGGCATTTACTTATGATTTATCATTCTTAATTCATGTATGACGTAGACTATTCTTTCAGAATTTATTGATTTGGTATATATATCAGCAAGATGATACTCAGTAGCAATGAATTGAAAAAGTTATATCTATCTTTTGATAATGATATCTCAAAAAGTAATGTGTTACATCAATATGGTTTTTCCTTGAATGTGAAACAGGATTATCCGAGATGTAAAGAGCACTTGTTTTATCACAATTTATAGATAGATGTCTGAATTGATATCCATGATCTATTAATGTTTGTATCATCCACAATATTTGTGAACAATAGCTGACAATAGCTATATATTCATCTTTGGTAGTAGTTAATGCAATAGAATTGTGTGTCTTACTACACCATGATACTAGCGACTTGCCTAAAAAAGTGACATGTTCCAGAGGTTATTTTTGTATCTAACTTACAGCCACTAATGTCAGCAATAGAATAACTAAATAATTCAATTGATTTTCTTATAGGATAGAACAGTCCTAGATTGGGTGTATGCTTGAGGTATATGAACAATTCTATTTACAGAATTTAAATGAGATTCCATAGGATTTTATTCGAAACTATTACATATACACACATTAACCATAATGTCATGTCGACTAGCAGTTAAGTAGAGTAACTTCAAATCATTAATCTATATGTTTTTAGATCAATAGGTTCTACATCATCATAAAAATCCAACATACAAGTGGTACTCATTGAAGTGATTCTACTTTTAGTGATATCCTATCATAAACATTTTAGAAGATCTATAGTATATTTAAAATGAGTTATGATAATACCATCGTTATTTTGAAGCATTTGAAATCCAAGATAGAATTTTTTACCCATTAAACTCATATCAAATTCATTTTGCGTTATTTTAATAAAATCACCACATAATGAATTTCTTGAGGATCCAATGATAATGTCATCTATATAGATTTTAACAACTAAACCATCATTAGAAATTCATTTTAAAAAAATGGTGGGATCAGTAATTCATATTGTAAAAACATTAGAAATAAGAAAAGTACATAATCGATAATACCAGGCTCTTGGAACTTGTTTTAAAACATATAAATATTATTATAATATAAAAATATGATTTGGAAAATGGGTGTATGTAAAACCAAGGGGTTGTTCTACAAAGACATCCTTAACAATATACCCATTTAAGATTGCACTTTTAATATCCATTTGATGACATTTGAAATTCCTATGTCTATTATAAGAAAGAAGGATTCAGATTGTCTCAAGTATAGAAATTGGTGCCATGGACTCCTCATAGTCAATTCCTTATTCATGACTATAGCCTAGTGAAACTAATCTATCCTTGTTTCTAAATATGTCACTAGCCTTATCTAACATATTTCTAAACACCCATATGGTGCATATGGTGAATGTCTCCTTAGGTTTTTTTCAACAAGCTTCCAAACATTGTTCCATTCAAACTTATTATGTTCTTCTTGCATAATTATCACCCAAAATTCATCATTTATAGCATCATAAATGTTTTCAGGTTCATGATCTGACTAGATTAATTGATGTTTAACCTGATTTCGTAGAGAATCACATGTTTGTCTTCCTTGGTCTAGGTCTCCTACAAGAGAATCTAAAAGATTGATCTTAAGAGTTATAACAGTTCTAGAAAATGAGGGACTAGTGATTTTAGGTTCATCAATAGGTTTAGGTTAATTATGGATTGAATCAAAAAAATTTCCATAACATGACATTTTCCCAAATTATTTAACAGAATGGTTTGAGGATTTTGGATTATTATTGTGATTCGATAAAACATCCTTCAAGTTTTTTAAAATGGTTTTAGGCTATTTTGGATCTGTTTCATCAATGTTGACATGGAAATGTTATTCCACCCATTTATTTATGTTATTGAACACTCTATAGGATTTACTTGTTATTGAATAACCTAAAAATATACCTTCATTAATCTAGATGCAAATTTTTCAGGATTTCATTATTATTAAGTGTATAGAATTTGCAGCCTAAAACATTGAAGTAGTTAACCTTGGGTTTTATATTGTTTCGTAACTCATAAGGATTCCTCTTAAGAATAGGCATGATCAACACTATATTAATTTTACAGTATGCTGTATGGATAGATTCAAACCAAAAATAAATTGGTAGATCATACTCACTATGAAATGTTCTAGAAATCTCTTGTAGTGTTCTATTTCTTCTCTCTACAACTCCATTTTTTTAGGTGTTCTAGTAGTAGAAAAATTGTGATTATAACCATTTTTTGAGAAAAAGGATTCATAATATTGATTTTCAATCTCATGGTCATGATCACTTATTAAGGATTTAATTATAAGTCCACTAATATTTTATACATACATGGAATATTTAGTAAAATAAGAGCAGGCTTCACTATTGTGATCCATAAAGATGGTCTATGTATATCTAGAAGAGTCATATACAAGAACAAAAACATTGTGCTTCCCATTTAAACTAGGAACATTAGATGGTCCAAACAATTCCATGTGAACTAGTTCATGAGGTTGAGAAGTTGATATTTTTTCTTTGGTTTGAAGGAATCATTGTGTTGTTTGTCCTTTTGACAGGGATTACATACTTTTTCATTTGGAAACTCATGTTTGGATAAGTCTTTAACAATGATTTTTCTAGTTAGATTTCTAATGGAGTGAACAATATAGTGTCCTAGTTTCCTATTCCTCTGCCAAGAATCTTTATTATATACACTAAATAATGAATCAGTTTGAGAAGCTAAAGTATCTAAGTCAATGTAGTAAAAAATTTCATTTCATCAAGAAGAAAAAAACTAATTCATAATTAGAATTAAAGACATTTCAAGCATCATTTTCAAATCTATTATGAAATATATGATCACATAATTTTGAGATACTAAGAAGAATTTATTTTAATCACCTTGAAAAAAGGTCTTTAGAAATTAAAACTGAGTTAGAGTTATAGATTTGGATGAGTACAATTATCATTCACTCAACATTTTCACCAAATGTGACATGTCCTACATCTATTTTTATTAGATTCTTGATTCACATGTAACGCCCTGACCCCAGTTACCCAGAGTCGGTGCATTATTTCATAACATTGGCATAATCACAAAAGGTCATGTCTCGAAAGACCGATTAGTTTAGTATCCTTGGAAACAATAGATACATTCATAAATGTTACATCACATCATAAAGTAAAAAATCACAATAACATAGTCTCCATAGTCCACACTTTTATCCCCTTCAGACTATCCCTGTAGGTCAGTCATAAAATATTTTTTCACATCCTGGGAAAAATAAAACATTAAAAGGGGTGAGCTTAGATGCTCAGTAAGGATAACAATATATCAGAAGATTTCATAAATAGACAAAAACATTTAAGGAAATATATGACTAAAAAAGCCTTTTAAACATGAACATTAACATAATATAGCAAAAGTAAAACGAGATAGTGCCATTTACTTATTCACATGGATATTCTACAGGTCAAATAATCACATGAAATATCAATAACAACTTTCATAATGAGGGAATGCATAATGCCAGACTACCAAAACCACGTAGTCAAGGCCTCGTGCCAAGAATACATATAACATTTTGTCAAGGCCTCATGACAAGACAATAGTTTGTCTCATGAGACATGCCGATGCATCGAGGAGCTATTACGGGCTCCACCCATTAATTATTAACTCCAATGCATTCCTCATATGAACAGGTTTAAACATATCATAAACCATAACATAATCGTATCACATAAAACATGCATAAAGGAAACATAATATTTCCACATTTCAATCACAATATATGAACACAACACATTCATATAATAAAAACAACATCCGAAACCATTTTCAATACCATAATAAATGAAAATAAAAAAATTGTATTTATTTTTCATTTAAAAAAAGTTATGTCTTGTAGAGGAAGCTGAAACTCAAATAATGGTCACGGCAGCAGAGAAGTCATTGTCGCCGCATACGTACGACAAAAAAAACATTCCCTATTGACGTTTAGAAAAATTATTCACATAAAAAAGATTGCATTTGAATAAACTTAATAGTCAAAGGGGTTTATACACCGTATAAAAGAAAGTTGTGTATAAAATAAAATATACCTCAATGAAAGGAGATTGAGAAGAAGTCCCTTACAAAGATCATTTTTTTAAATAAAATAGATCTATTACGTATATTTACTATAATTACACATAAAGAAAGTAAAAATACAAGATAGAAAATAATAATATCATGACATATTTTGAAAGATGGAGATTAACCCAAATAACAGAAATCCGGTTAAGAAGTTCCCTTACCTCGTGTCTTAATTGACTCGATCGTTCTTTAATCTCATGAATAATAGACTATAGTTAATTTCTATTTTCTTAAGAACCTTTTTCATGTTCATTATTCCTTTTAAATCACTTATTACCATGTTATAAACATTGCGTAATTATTTATGTTAATAACGGTCATTTTGTCAATTTTTTGTACTTGAGTCAAAAATAAACTTCTTATAATTACAAGTTGTTCATGCGGTGAAATATCCATTATATCCAGAAATATGTTAATGATGTAGATATAATATATATCATATATATCCAGCATATACATTCATTTATAATATTACATAACATTTAGTTGTAAGAAATGAAATGCATCGTTCATGGAGACGGTAAGCCGTACGTACACATGAACACTAATTTCATTTCTATTTCGTATTTAATGGAATGAAATTATAATTATATAATTGTATAATATAATTCCAGTATAATATAATGTATATTTTCATTTAATACATCTTTTATACATCCCACATATGGCATTAACGTTTCAAATCACTTTGAGCGGGCGGTAGTCCGGACTTCCTAAAATGAAATTATCGTGTTACCCATAATGGAAATCATAAATGTATGACATAAATGAAAAATACAGAATCATAAGGAAAAAACATAATATATATCATATATAAAAATAGTTTCATAATAATGGCCACCATGAGAGGTGTTCAATGAAGATTGAACAATCATCGTTTCGTGAGGCAGTAATTCGCCACCCACAGAAACAGTATGTTCATTAACCATTAGACGAAGGTGTGTGTAAGTGTAAATAAAATCCTTCTCATAAAAACATCCATGTATATTGAGGATACTTTTTTTGTTAAAAAATAATGTAATAATAAGATTTTAGGGGGTTGGAGAAGCAAAATAAAACAAAAGAACACAAGAGAATACATTACCATAAAATCGGGTAACTCTTTTTGATTTGACCCGAAGGCTTCCTTGTGAAGTATTATGCCCAAAGTGAGGCTTCTAGGAGTAATATAGAGAAGTTGGGAGAGTATTCGGGCATAGGTTGGCTGAGCCAAATGGCATTGAAGGTGTGAATAAGGTGGTAGTGGTGGGGGCCTTTTATAAGAGGAGAGGAGGGGCACTCTTGGAAAGTAATGAAATGTTACATTATTATGAGCGTCTTTTCGGATTTCAACGGTCCCATGATTATATATTTCGAGGCTAAGGTGATAATGGTTCCAAATATACCAATCCAATAGGTTTTTCGCAAGTGTAAGCCTTAGATTTTACATTATCATTTCATTTTATTTAAATCATCAATTAATGAGGTAATTGTTGTATCATCATGGTGTCATAAAAAATTTAATTTATTTAATGTCTAAAAATTATAAAAAAAATTATCATGATGTAGGAAATCTTTTTATCTTTTCGATGAGTATTCATAGTCGAACGGTTAGCTTATATAACCCCATGTAATAATTGTTTTAGTAAAACAATACATGTTTGTGATAATTTTATTTTTACCTTAAATAAAAAGTTATTAATGTCATTTTCTTACCCAAGTGGCTCCATGGGGTCCCTATGATGACCCATGGATTTTATTGGTCGGCCATGAATCATCCAATAAGGGCAGGACAAGTGTAAGGGTATTTTCAAATTTTTATAATATCATTTTTACCTTAAATTTATCTAATTAACTTTAATCATGATTAATTAAACTTAAAAGTTACTATTCCCCAAAAAATTATTTTAATCCCATTGAACCACATTGTACATTATAATGAAAACCATGTGTGTCAAATTATTGGAAATCAAAACACAGAAGTGGCACTGTTCCATTTAAACGAAAAATCAGTTTTTTAACTACCACTTAGTGGTTTCACTATTCATCAATAATTGATGTTTTTCAGAACAATGCCAAAATTTCACCCTAAGATAAAAATGATATTCTAAATTCAAAAATGATGTCTATTTTAAAAAATTCCAAACATATAAGTTTCATTAATTAATATTATAATTAATTCCCACTGTCACAAAAAATTGCGTGTTTTTAAGAAACAATATATATCCAAAGATTGACAATTATTTATGTTCAATTTCAACGTGAAATTAATTCTAATTAAAACCATTGAATAAAATGGTAAAAATATATTCTAATTATACATTAAAACCACTAAATATTATAATTTTTCACTATAACTAATTTTTATTAAAAATGTTGTTTTTAAGTATTTTTCACTATTCATAAAAATTGGAAGTTCTCAGAAAAATACAAAAAATTCAACTTAGGATAATTTCGATATTCAGAATCCAAAAATGAAGTCCATTTTGAAATATTAAATATATATAATTTCAAAAAGTGGGTATTACTATTCATAATGGCTATTTTGATTAGTCGCGGTGTGTTAGAATCTCGAACTTGTGTACAATGCAAGTTATTAGATTATTGAAAGAAATGTGTATCGTGGAAGCTCGGGGTGTTACATTCTCCCGTCCTTCAATAAATTGCGTCCTCGCAATTTGAAATTTTTCTTTGAAAATAAAATGTTGAAAATAAAAAATATCTTTGTGGAAAACCCACATCGGAAATAAGGTTCATAAAAATATAACATTAAAAAAGAACGAGAAGAACAAAGGTCAACTGAGATAGCCCATACTAGGATTCTATGAAAATATGGATATGGAGGAGAAAAATTCCATGAAGTTCTAATGGAGAGTTGTAGAAAACCGGATTAGGAGAAAGTGAACCATAAGAAAATCACAAACTTGTGATTGGTTAAACGGTCATTGAATCCCATGTTGGAAAGTTAAAAAACAACGTTTTTGTTTTAAGTTACCTTTCCTAAAGATGAGGAATTTATTTAAGATATTTACTAAGAATTAAGGAAATATACATACATTTCATGTATACTTTCATTCTTTAATAAATTTTTACCACAAACCCATCTTTCACTTCAAATTGTAACAGGACTCAAAAATATTCTATTTATCCTAATTTTATAAGGTTCCAATTATTACCACATACCATTTAGATTAGGAAAACTATTTTTTAATAACCAGGGACTTCTTGTGGGCTAGTGGTAGGTAATAAAGGCTTCTCACACTATGGTTGTGGGTTCGATTCCTGCGGCTTTGTCTGACGCGATGGATTATGCCCCAACCTACAGGTTGTCCTTTTCCTAAAAGTATAGTATTATAATATTCCAAAAATAATCTTCAAAAATGTTTTAACCATAAACAATACTATCCAATGTTCAACTTAATTCATTCCAACCTTTATAGTTATCCAAAATACCTCTATCCATACATTCTCTAAAAGGTATTTAAATTCCAAAATCAATTGTAACATCAGATTCCCAAAACAAAGTCATGTTTCTCTTGTTGTCACATACTAAAAATATGATTACCTTCATCATATTAAATCCTTAATGAAAAAAACAAGTACTGCAGTACAATCCTTATATATATATATAATATTATTCTTATAACCAGAATATAATTCTTGAGTCCAGAAGCACCAATACATTAATTATTCCACTTCAATTGTAGTAACAACATAAGATTGTCCATGATCCCTTGGCCTTTTCTGAGATATGTTTCCCTGATGCTTAGGACATTCATTTGCATAATTACCCATTTCCCTACAATTATAGCATTCAATATTGATATCCTCTTTCTTTCCCTTGCAATCACGAGCCTGGTGACTTTTTCTCCACATTTATAACAAACTCCCATTCCTTTTAGGCAAGTACCAGGGTGATTTTTCCCACAATTATCGCATAATAGAAAATCATTCTTTCCCTTTTTCCCTTTATCTGTCTCTTGTTCCACCATTTTATTCTTCTCTTACATTACTTTATTATCATAGGATTTGGAGAATTCCTTTTCTGTCTTGATAGCACATGAGACAATATTTTCATACGACAAGATGGTTTATGAGACTAATGCTCGAAAGAGAAATGGTTTTAACCCATCAAAGAAACGATCAATCTTACTTCTTGGGTTACGTATATAATCTAGAGCAAGCCTCACTAACCTTCTAAAGCTGGCCTCATACTTTGCGACATTCTCATCCTTCTTCTGCCTCAAACTCAGTAATTGCCTTTCCATATCTCCTCTATGGTTATGGGGGAAGTATTTTTCTATGAAAAGCTCTTTGAACTCTCTCCAATCCATACTTGACTGTTCTTAATCTTCCTTTGTGTTTTGAATTAGTGACCGCCATTGATCGGCATCTCCAGTAAGGCGGTAAACTGCCATGACAACCTTCTCCCTTTCGCTACTCCCCAATGCGTGGAATATTTTCTCTAAGGATTTTATCCATTGCTCAGCTACTAATGGATTTGTACCCCCATTAAATATTGGCGGCTGTTTCCACATGGAATGATCTAACATTGATCCTCCACGTTGTGGATCAGGGTGCTCCATACGAGTAAGGTTGTTATTCATAACCTGAGTGAGTTGTCCCAGTATGGTGATAAGGTGATCAGCACCATTTGTATCTCCAGCTCCGCAATAATTATCTTGAGAAGGATGGAAATCCCTACATGGAGTGCGTGCATTTATACAGTTTCTATTCCTCCCACTAGGCGCCATTTCTACAAAATGTAATAATGTAGATTATTTTATGAATCAAAATACATAATTCCATACTTGTAAAACACTTATCATAAATTGAACAATTTATGGATATAATCCATAATCATAAAAAAATATTTGTGGAAGTATATACTCATAAACCATTCATAATGGTTTGTAAATAAAAGGAGAATTATCCTAAATATATCCCCCGGGAGTGTCGTAACCAAGTGTGCAGTAAGGCCCGTTGTCCTGCACCAGTTCCTGTTTGAGTCTAGCTCAAATCGGTGTTTTCGGGTTTTACCCCTAGGTACATCTGTGCCAGATCCGCCTCTACCTACTCTTATCTAGATAGGGATGTATTATTCGGAAAACTCATAAAATCTCTATAATATCAAAATTTTAGGAAGTTCTTCTATACTAATCCTCAAAGTCTATCTTAGGGTTATGTGCTCTAATCAGAGTTTATCTAAATCTAGCTTCCAAGGTTAGTACTAAATTGTCTCTGATACCAACTGTAACGCCCCAACCCCAGTTAACCAGAGTCTGTGCCTTATTGCGTAACATTGGCATGATCACAAAATATCATGTCTTGAAAGACCGATTAGTTTAGTAGCTTTGGAAAAACTAGACACATTCATAAATGTTACATCACATCATAAAGTGAAAAATCAC
This sequence comes from Viscum album, assembly GCA_963277665.1. Taxonomy (NCBI): domain Eukaryota; kingdom Viridiplantae; phylum Streptophyta; class Magnoliopsida; order Santalales; family Viscaceae; genus Viscum; species Viscum album. The sequence continues at coordinate 1,612,449,577 of OY728137.1, read as the reverse complement.
ATTAACATAGACTCCATAGTCCACACTTTTATCACCTTCAGACTATCCCTGTAGGTCAGTGATAAAATATTTCTTCACATCCTGAGAAAAATATTACATTGAAAGGGGTGAGCTCAGATGCTCAGTAAGGATAACAATATAGATGAAGCTTTCATAAGTAAACATAAACATTTAATGCAATGTATGACTAAAACAAAAGCCTTTTAAACCTGATCTTTAAAATAATATGGAAAAAGTAAAATGAGATAATTCAATTTACTTATTCACATGGATATTCTACTGGTCGAATAATCACATGCAATATCAATAACCACTTTCATAATGATGGAATGCATAATGCCAGACTATCATAACCACGTAGCCAAGGCCTCGTGCCAAGACTAAATATAATATTTTGTCAAGGCCTCGTGCCAATACACTAGATTGTCTGATGAGACCTTCTGAAGCATCGAGGAACTATAGTGGGCTCCACCCAGCACTTATTAAGTCCAATGCATTCCTCATATGAACAGGTTTAAACATAACATAAACCATAACATAATTGTATCAATAAAACATTCTTAAAGTAAAACATAATATTTCCACATTTCAATCACAATATATCAACACAAAACATTGATATAATACAAAAAACATTAAAAACCATTTTCAATACCAAAATAAATGAAAATTAAAACATTGTATTTATTTTTCATTTAAAAAAAGTTATGGCTTGTAGAGGAAACCGAAACTCAAATAATAGTCACGGCGGCACACAAGTCGTTGTCGCCTCATACGTACGACAAAAAAAACATTCCCTTTTGTCATTTAGTAAAATGATTCGTATAAAAAAGATTCCTTTTAAATAAAGGTAAATGTCAAAGGGGTTTATACACCGTATAAAAGAATGTTGTGTATAAAATAAAATATGCCTCAATGAAAGGAGATTGAGACGAAGTCCCTTACAAAGATCATTTTTTTAAATAAAATAGATCTATTATGTATATTTACTATAATTACACATAAAGAAATTAAAAATACAAGATAGAACATAATAATATCTGACATAATTTGAAAGTAGGAGATTAACCCAAAGAACGGAAATCGGGTTAAGAAGTTCCCTTACCTCGTGTCCGACTTGACCTGATCATTCATTAATCTCCTGAATAATAAACTAGAGTTAATTTCTATTTTCATAAGAACATTTTTCATGTTAATTATTCCATTTATATCACTTATTATCATGTTATGACAATTATGTAATTATTTAAGTTAGTAACGGTCATTTTGTCGATCTTTGGTACTTGAGTCAAAAATAAACATCTTATAATTACAAGTTATTCATGTGGTGAAATATCCATTTTATCCAGAATTATATTAATGATGTAGATATCATATATATAATATATATCCAGTATATACATGCATTTATAATATTACATAACATTTATAGGTAAGAAATGAAATGCACTGTTCATGGAGATGGTAAGCCATACGTACGCATGAACGCTACATTCATTTCTATTTCATATTTAATAGAATGAAATTATAATTATATAAAGGTATAATATAATTCCAGTATAATATAATGTATAATTCCATTTAATCCATCCTTTATACATCCCACATATGGCATTAATGATTCAAATCACTTTGAGGGGGCGGTAGTCCGCACTTCCTAAAATGAAATTATCACGTTTACCCATAATGGAAATTATAAAGGTATTCCATAAATGAAAAATGAAGAACCATAAGAAAAAAACATAATATATATCATATATAAAAATATTTTCATAATAATGGCCACCATGAGAGGTGTTAAAAGAAGATTGAACAATCGTCGTTTCGTGAGGCACAAATTCACCACCCACAGAAACAGTATGTTCTCTAACCATTAGAAAAAGGTGTGTGTAAGTTTAAATAAACTAGTTCTCATAAATACATCCATGTATATTTAGGATACTGTTTTTGTTACAAAATTAAGTAATAAAAATATTTTAGGGGGTTAGAGAAGCAAAATAAAACAAAAGAACACAAGATAAGACATTACCTTAAAATCGGGTAACTCTTTTTGATTTGAGCCAAAAGCTAACTTGGGAAGACTTTTACCCAATGTGAGGCTTATAGGAGTAAGATAGGGAAGTTGGGAGATTATTTGGGTAGAGTTTGGCCGAGCCAAATGGCGTTGAATGTGTGAATAACGTGGTAGTGGTGGTGGCCTTTTATAAGTGGAGAGGAGGGGCACTCTTGGAAACTAATAAAATGTTACATTATTATGAGGTGATTTTCGGATTTCAAAGGTCCCAAAATTATATATTTCGAGGATATGGTGATAAGGGTTCTAAATATACCCATCCAATATGTTTTATACAAGTTCATTCCTTATATTTTACATTATCTTTTCATTTTATTTAAATCGTTAATTAATGTGGTAATCAATGCATCATCATGGTGTCATAAAATATTTATGATATTTAATGTCTAAAAATTATAAAAAAATATCCAGATTTAGTAAATCTATTTATCTTTCTAATGAGTATTTTTATTCTAAATGGTGACTTATATAACCCCATGTAATAATTGTTTTAGTAAAACAGCACATGTTTGTGACAATTTTATTTTTACTTTAAATAAAAAAGTTATTAATGTCATTTTCATACCCAAGTGGCTCCATGGGATCCCCAAGTTGACCCATGGATTTTATTGGTCGTCCATGACTCATCCAATATGGTAGGACAAGTGTATGGGTATTTTCGTATTTTTATAATAGCATTTTACCTTAAATTTCACTAATTACCTTTAATCGCGATTAATTAAACTTAAAAGTTACAATTCACAAAAAAACTTATTTTAATCCCATTGGACCACATTTTACTTCATAATTATAGCCATGTCTGTCGGATTTTTGAAAATCAAAACACAGAAGTGGAAATGTTTCATTTAAACGAAAAATCAGTTTTTTAACTACCACTTTGTGGTTTCACTCTTCATCAAAATTGATGTTTTTCAGAACAATGCCAAAATTTCATCCTAAGCTATAATTGATATTCCAAATTCAAAAATGATGTCTATTTTACATAATTCCAAACATATATGTTGAAATAATTAATTTTATAATTAATTCCCACTGTCACAACAAAAAGTGTGTTTTTAAGAAACAATATATATCCAAAGATTGACAATTGTTTATGTCCAATTTCAAAGTTAAGATAATTATAATGAATACCTTTGGATAAAATGTTAAAAATATATTCTAATTATACTTTAAAACCACTAAATATTATAATTTATCAATATAAATTATTTTCATTACAAATGTTGTTTTTAAGTATTTTTCACCATTCATAAAAAATTGGAAGTTCTCAGAAAAATACCAAAAATTCAACTTAGGATAATTTCGATAATCCGAATCCAAAAAGGAAGTCCATTTGGAAATATTAAATATATATCATTTCAAAAAGTGGTTATTACTATTCATAATGGCTATTTTTATTAGTCACAGTGGGTTAGAATCACGAACTTGCATACAATGCAGGCTATTGTATTATCGAAAGAGAAGCATATCGTGGAAGCTCAGGGTGTTAAAACATGAGTAATATCCTTTCATTTTTCTTGAACATCCACTTTCCTAGCACCATACACATTTATAGGAAATCTTTAAGTATCTTTCATACAAAATGATTTAGAAAAAACAGTTTTTGGTACCCATACCTGTTTGGGTCCAGTAATATTAGTAATAAGTGCTTTAGGAACCCATATAAACTTCATAGAAATCATATAAGAATTAAGTAAATAACTTGGAAAATAAACTATATTCAGTATAGAAAATCATAAAACAGTAGATTATGTATCCTGAATTGAATTAGTTTATTTGTGTCCAAAACTAAGAGTAAAACAATATGTCCGAGATCCTGAACCAAAATGTGTTCTACCTATATTTCTTTTTCCAGGTTGATAACCAATTCAAGTGTTTTATTTTGGGGCAACTAGTTTTCCTAGAATTTTATTATGGGTATTCTTCCCACTGGTAAAATTTTCGAGGTCATTCTTCAATTTCTCTTTAGAAAATTTAAATTTTTTGTTTTCATTGAGGAGTTGATAAATTTTCTCTTTTTCAGTTATGAGTTCAGATTTAATAGTCATAATAGGAACATATTGTTTCATAAATGATTTATATATGTGTTTTAGTTTGTTGAATGTTTCCTCAAGCATGTTTCAGTATTAAAAAAATTCATCCTTAATTTTTTTTTTCAGAGTCACTATCATCTTATGAATAGTATGAATTAAGTACAGGAGAGTCCAGTGTTACCTAAGAGGTGTTTGTAATAAAACACAAATTTTCTTTCTTTTCCTATTCACCATGTAAAGTAACTGAGTTTCTTGAACTATCCTCAGAAGCACTCCGGGTTACATTCATGTAATTTATATACTTACTATCATTGTCCTCAGATAACTTTTTGTATTTGAGCTATGGACATTCTTTATTGATATGTACATTGTGCTTACATTCATTGTAGAAAATCACATCAACCTTGTCAATTCATTCCCATTCCTTCATCCAATTTCATTTTTTGTCATATTTTCCCCTGAAGTTAGGCTTTCTGAAAAAGTTCATCTTCTTGTACAATTTTATGAATCTTATGGATAATTGAGCCATCTCCTCTCCACATTTAGTTGATTATTGTTCACTTTTAGAACTTTCTATGTATGATTCTTGTTTCCATTTGACTTTATTCTTAGAGGTGGTAGTCTTGAATGCAACATATTTCCTAATTGGTTCATCCTCCTCTTCTATATTGACATTCAGTTCCTCTTCATATATCATCAGTTTCCCCATGAGTTCTTTTACAGATAGCTTTCTGATGTTGCATGATTCTCTAATATATAAAAAATTTACACTCCATATATCAGGAAGACATATGAGAATTCTAATGATTTTTTCTTCGGCAGTGACATCTCTTCCAAGAGAAATCATTATATTGACAATCTCATTGATCCTAAGATACATTTCATAGATAGGGTCATCTGGTTTCATTTCAATGAAATCATATTTAATATTATAATTATTAAGTCTCATTTATTTTACACTATATGTTCCTTCTTGTGAGATAGATAGGGTAGACCAAATTTCAGGGGATGTTTTACAAGACAAAATTCAATTGAATTCATCATCTTGTAAAGAGCATTATATAGAATTCATATATTTATAGTTGTTATTTTAGGAATATCTGATAGGCTCATCCCATGTGATTATATAACTATTAAGAATCTTATATTCATCGATAAAGGAAGAACAAATTTAAAAGCCCATACTTTCTATATGAATATTCATTTTAATTTTCAATTGAGCATAGTTGGTTTCATTAATGAATGGTGTTCTGTTGGTTGCAGTACCTTCCAATATATTATCCATAATAAAAAAATACTTTTAAAGAGCTAGATATTTAGAAATAGAAGAAATTTATAGACCTTTAATGTACAACTATAATCACAGTTGAGGTAGGTTAATACAGTGGCCTAATAAAACTTCTTATAATACCAAATGTTTTTCGGAGTAGAATACTCATGAGGGGGGTAAATTAAGAATCTATAAAGATTTATAGTTTACAAATAATTTCAAAAATGTTTCCCCAAAAGATAAAATATTGCTTAGTTAATCATGGTTATACTGTTATGAATGTTTGAATATTTAAATATCTTCTTAAAATATTGATTAATTCTCAGTAAACATAGTATTAGTTATTAATATTACTTTTGAAGCTATATTACTAAGACACGACAATTATATCTTATTTCCAAGACTAAATATAAAAGTGAATTTAGTGTTTTCTGAGTTATATAATAAAGTAGTAAAAACAGAGAAGTTTAAATTTAGTGGAACAGCAGATATGAAACAAGTGGTTCAATATCAAGCTGAGACCTAATCAACTCCAATAGGTGATTACATGCCACCATGAATTTATATAAATCTACATGATCCACACACTGGATCGGGGATAAAAAATAATACACATGACTCTCCAGGTCGCAAAATGGCCTCTTCCATAGTTCATTGTGGGTACAAAAAACTAGGCCACACATGGACCTCTTTTACACTTATCTTTGTGTATGAAAAATAGTAAATTGATGTTTGAGTAAGTTTATCTTGTATCCTTCAGTTTGATGTAGGAGAGAGTGTGTGTCATATACAAATACAAACACTACTCGAATGTTAACAATATGAAACACAATAGAGTAATAATATTTAGATAGGTTCTGAAGTGCTCTGAGTGTTGGTCATTACAGCTCTGGACATCTGGGATAAGGCAGATGTAGACCTCATGTCCTCATATGGAAAATAGAGTGTCGTAAGTCATACAGATACAGCTTGTGTTCTTCGTGATGTTTTACAGTGTGAATATGTTCTCGAGATTCCAGTATTCTTCTTGTGTTATTCAGTAGAATAGATTTGCATGAGACAATTCCCTAAATTGTATTCTGTTATCACATTCACGCCCACTAGCTTGTTCTTTTTAACATGGAACTACTTGATTTATCTTGGGTGCATTACTCTTTTATCATGGAGTGCATGTGTTGGGACCGACAGGTTGCATGTATACTTAACCTCGTAACTTGTACCTTCCGATGATATGTTTACAAAAAAACCATAATTGTTTTAGAGAATTAAAATCTTCAATTATTACCATTAGAGATTAAATTTAAAGAAGGAAAAATATATTAGGAATCAATGTCACAGTTTGTCAAGGGAATAATGTCTTGGTATCACGGTGTCTTGATGTCATGGTATCTTGTTCAAAGATTCTTGTTCATAGTGTCTTGTTCATGGTGTCTCGTTCGCTGTGTATGGATATCATAGTGTATGGATATCATGATGTCATGATGTCTCTATGTATGGATGTCACAGTTCTTGGTTGTCATAGTGTATGGATATCACGGTGCATGGATGTCAGATTGTCTAGATATCACGGTTTCTCAATGTCAAGGTGTCTAGATGTCACAGTGTATGGATTTCACTGTGTCAGGATGTCACAGTGTCTGGATGTCACAGAGTCACGATGACATGGTGTCTGGATGACATAGTGTCTTCCTGTTCACATTGTCTTCTTGTTCCTGGTATCTTCTTGTTCAATGTGTCCTAGAATTAATCACATATCTATATTTATACATAAGACGTAATATTTATGATATGGATTAAACTAAATCATTCGGTAAATAAAAAAATTATAAAGTAAATCAAAGGATAGTGTAATGTAACAAAACTGAGTGTATAACATTTAAGATATTTGGATGGATTTTACTATACAACTGTGTATTTGATGTGAGATACCTTACCAAGAGTTAACATAGTTTATTAACTAAATAAGATCTTTATACATTAAACCATGATTAATACATGGGTAGTCCAACACTTTTATCACTATAGATTCTTTAGAACCCAATGAAATGGTCACCCAAGAACAGAATGAGTACAACTCAGTAGGGTACCACAAATATGGTAATGTTTATAAAAAATATTTTATTTAATGTGTAGGATATATGATCAATAAATAAATATTAAAAACTTGCATGTACAAAATAATTACTATCATTTATTCTCACCATCTAACATAACACTTTTGGTTTAATATAAGTAAATTTCTAGGGATTTAGTATCTTCTATCACACTGAATAGTATCTCAAACTAGTACCATATTCCACATGAATGAATTAGTAGTTAGAGTGAAAGAATCCTAGGAGGTAATCATATTAAATCAAGTAGTCACATGACCAATAGAAGGCTCCAAATCACTAACAAAATAAATTTATATGATGTAGACATAATTTATTAATCCAATGGTCATAATAAAAATATAGGATAATAAATTCACATAAAACCATTGTAATTTTACATGGAATGTTAAATTTATCAATATACATCAAAATCCAAGGAGATTTTACAAGTAATTATAAATCCTATCCTATGTATTTTCCAATGTAATAATAAAAATTACGGTATAATTATTAAATCCTCTGTAATAACATAGACACGATGTATAACATTATAAAACAATTTTCAATGAATTGGGGGTGTACAACCCTATTATAATATTAGGAAATTATACCATAATGTGTGGAAATAATTTTTACCTTCCCTATGTAATCATGTTTACTCGCTTATATTACATACCTAACATTATCATATATATAATTGTCCAACACCATTAATTTATGTTCTAAGGTGAAACTGACAAACTTCTTTACCCATTACCACATGCACTCCAACTGGGGGCATCATATCACTACTACAGACCATAGACTCCCTTATGTCACATCACATCACTAATAAACAATTTGTAATTATCAATATAATGAACATCTCTCTTATTCGACCATCATAAGAAAGAGGTGAAATCTCTGTCAATTTAATCAAAATCACAACATAATCTAATTGACCTCATTATAAATATTATATCATTATAATGTATGGTAGACATAATTAACCCATCCACATTTTGAGTTACCCTAATTCTCCGTCTAACTCCAAACACGTCTATAAATCTACCCAAGGCATACCCATCATGGTATTCTCTTATCGATGGGGGGACACTATAAACATGAATAATTTGACCAGAGCAGTGCCTATAATCCATATCATGATACTCTATTAGATTACTCATGCCAACCATTCTCATCAAACACTCCCATATATGAGTATTTTTTAGAGTAACATACATGTAGTCCCTTATACATCACTCACAATGTACTTACACCTCTAGGATTCATTTTTTAAAATGTATAAAATTTTAATTGTACACTCTACCATCGACGACCATGTCATATAAAAATTTCACAATACTTTATATTAACCTTTGTATCTATATTATTTTCATTCCTTGTTATTCCATTTTACTGAAATTTATAAAAGAAAATATAAAAAAACTATTTTTTGAGGTGGAAGGACTACACATATCGGATGAAATATTAATTATGTATAATACTCGAGAGATAATTAATAAGGACCATAAATCTCATCCAATGTTTTATTAATTATTATGAATCTCAAATACGATCATATAAATTCATCTTTTTTCAACCGTCCACCTGCAATAAACCCAATGGAATATGTAATGTAATAATAAAAAAATATATATTTCAATATTTTCAATTATTTATGCAAATTTTTATATGATATATTAACAAAAAAAATCTCATCGAGGAATATAATCTGATATAAAATATGATTAAAAGGTTGTTTTAATATTTTAACATACACTGAACACTATGAAACATAAATTTCAAAATTTATGTGCTCAATTTAATGTTCATTTTTGAAATAGTAATGTAGAATGCCTATTAAATTTTTTTTGGATTAACTATCATCATAAAAACTAAAATAGATAACTAGTAATCATCCTTCCATGAAATCAATTATAAATGTCAGGAAAATGAATCATTATATCATGAAAATACATCCATGGTTTAATGAGGAAAAACTATATACATTATCCAATATAACCAATACATAGTGAATGATAAATAAATCGATGAACTTGTGAACGAGATGATAGAAATTACATCTAATTGTAATATAGATATTTTTTATTCCATCCATATGTGTCACGACAGGTCCCCCAGGGCCTGTGTCGTGACTACCCCAATCCTACCTTCCATAGGCCATGGGCTAGATACTAGCACAAGAATGGCATATAAAAATGCAAAGGCATTTTCATTAAACATGTAAACAAGAACCAATTTCAAACAGTGGAATGTAAACAGAAGGTAAACCACAACTGTCACTGATAAAAGTATAGAGTGTAAAATAAAACTAAAAATTAAAGGGGCCGAAATATAAGCCAAAAACATTGACGAAAAGTATAGCTACCAAGGTCTATTTTCTCAATCCCTGACTTAAGGGCAGGTGTAGGGTAGTTGTTGGTATCCTTAGAAGTACATATCATTTGTCTCGTCTCACTAAGAACCACATGGACCAGATCCACGAAGATCTCCATCAATGTGTTGATCACCTTTATGTGACAAGGAACATGTTGGTTAAATTTTTTTAGAGTTGAGTAACACAATATTTAGTTTGGCTCTCAAACCACAAATGAATGACCACAATGTAGGACCACCCATCAACATCCCTAAGAAAAATCATACACTAAGGACATATCAGACTAGGTATAACTCAATGTACAGAATGTAATATTATCATTCATAGAGATGATTCATCTTTTACTATTGAGGGACTTATCTCTAATGATCAATTGAGGTCTGCAAGACTTCTAGACTACTGATTTCCACTTGACTACTGAACCACTATAGTACAGAAGTCTACTGGACCACTAAAGAAATATCGTCTATATAACCACTAAGGTACACTCTTCTACCTAACCACTGAGGTATTCTTATTAGGATAACCATTATTGTTTTATCATATAATTAACCACTATGGAACGATCATCAACTGAATCACTATGGTACACTTCACTAATAAAAAAGCATGGTATGCTAATTTCATGAACCACAAACATACGCCCGTCTACTGAACCACTAAGGTACTCTCGTCTTCTGAACCACTGAGGTAGGTGCATTTTTATAACTACTAAGGTATGCCTGTTTGTTGAGCCACTCACTAATGCTTCTCTACTGCATCATTGAGGTACGCTATTAATATTTTTCATGTCACAACTAGCTGTTGGATTCTGACTCACCAGTGCGGTTGATTATAGAAGAATCTACTTATCAAGCCATCATTCCTATCATTAATATCATGGAATCTCACTGAGAAATTTTTTAAATGACCAAATTATAGAAAGGGTCTTAATTACATAGAAAGCCCATTAATCGGGTGTCCAGCTTGAAGGATATTTGGTGTTTTGGTAGATAGGGGTGGGTTGGGTCTAGGCCCATTACACCACGACAATGTAGGGGTCACTTGTGACCTGAACATGTACTGCCAACCCAACCTAGTTGGGTCTTGACCAACCCAATCTGACCTGGCCACTAGACTAGGGACATTGGTCCATTCTAGGCTTGGCCTGGTTTGGCCGTGGGTCCTGCCAACTAGGTCTTCTAGTGATCTAGATTCATTCATCCTGGCCATAATTTTAAATGTCCAGTTATTTTCCATCTCGGGACACCCAGTGACCCAGTTTTCACCACCGGACAAGCATGCAAGATGGGCCAGTTCTCTCCCTGCACAGATTCCACTTTGGCATCTTGTGTGAGAAGGAATAGGACCAGCTATGTCCGGACACCTCCAATCTGCATGTGTTCTAGCAGGGACCACATGTCAGCTGCCCGTTGTGTCCCATGTCCACAGGCCACTCCCACAATGTGGTGACGATGCGATAGATCCATGACAAACCACCACAACAAGAAAGGGCCTCATGCTCCCCCAACACCAGCGCACCGACATTATGTTTTTTAGACCACCAGGTCCACTTCGGTGGTCCGATTATCAAACCATATTCTTACTCGAACATCTCAGGATCCCACAATTCCTTTTATTACCATAAGGGGGCCTTTTCACCAATCTAGGGGATCAGTAAAGAAGAACACATGAATGACCAATTATGGAGGAACACCCTCTCGTATTAGTTATCGTTCAATGGATCACCTGTTCATGGGTTGACATGCGTTCATCACTCAAATCCAGGTATGAGGAACGAAATAAATCAGATTTGAATTAAAACAATACATGGGATATTATTTTTGGTCATAGAAGAAAAATGTCATGAAATAACATTAATCATTCTCAATTCACATCCCACCATCACTAGTGATTCATCAAAAGGGGGATGAATGTGTATTCATCCTTCATCATCGCCACACACCAATGCCTCATATTAAATCTAGTATTGTGCCACAATTCCTACATTGGTTTTTTGTCTATTAATTAACATAACATGAATAATCATTTGTATTATGCCTCCTTGTAGTGTCGTTATGCTGATACATTAATGAGGTTAATTAACGAGATTTATCATCACCACGTCAGTGAACCACATTGCTAACATGCCAAAACTCAATATTGAAGAAAGAAAATATCCTTTTATGTTATTTTATTTCTCATACAAATAGTTTGAAAATATCCATTTACCCTCGATTCACGCCAATCAAGGTTAGGCTCTACCTAAGTTAAGCATTCCTTAACAAGTTCAATGGTACACTCGGATTTCCAATCTGAGTTATAATTTAGGAGTTATAGGGATTTGATTATAAAATAATCGTTAAAAAATTATTTTATTTATGTCAAAAGGCTACCATAAACTATTTTATCATGTTATCCAATGTTCGGCCCTTTCTAGGAAAATACCAATGCTTTGAGATCCATGGTACCTTTGGTTTTTTTGTCAAATCAATGGTTTAAAATTAATAAAAACCAACTTTCACTATTGTTTAATTAACCTTAAAAATTCTACAAAAATACGTTCCAGCCACTCCAGTCCTCAAAATTACATGTCGTCCTAGATAATGGTCTCAAAATAATTATATTTATTTAAAAACAATAAATGAAATAATTGGGTATTACATTAATCCACCCTTTAATGACTTAAATCCTCTTAATCCCAAGCAAGTGATAATCCAACCAATGTGGTTATTGAGCACGAATATGACTCTCCCACTCTCATGTGCTCTCATAGAGATTCTCATGCTGCCAACGAACATGCACTAGAGGAATCAACTATCCCCGTGTGATACTCTCATGTTGATAAACTAACTCTAATGGGTAATCTACAAATGTCTCACTGTCATCAATATCCATATTTCCATGGTCGATAACATGAGAAGGGACATTCACATATCTCCTTAGTTAGGATACATGGAAGAGGTCATTCAACTTATCTAACTACTATAGTAGAACCATAAGTACACCACCTCTCCAAAATTACACAATATTAGGAATGGTCTAATGAATGATAGATATAACTTACATTCTAGAACAAATACTTATATTCGTCCTCTAAGAGAGATGTAAGAACATGGGGTCCCCCACTTTGAACTCTAAGGGTCTACATCACTTATCAACATTGCACATCTGTTGGCTCTGTATAGTCTATATCTTCTCTTAGATAACCTTTACCTTGTCAGTGGTATCTTGTTCCATCTCTGGACCAATTATTGATGACTCCCCTAGGTCTCTCTTGCATAACATTGACCTTCATGGTCGTTTTTATAGTGACTCAAACGGTTCCTCATAGATGGTGGAGTGGTATTTGTTTTGGTATGCATATTCCACCACTGGTAGGTGATCATCCCCTTGTGACCAAAATCATGAATAAAAAGAGGAATCATGTCCTCCATGTTTTGTATATTTGGATTCGTTAGACCATCCATCTATGTTTAAAAGGTTGTGCTCAAGCACAAGTGACACTCAAACACCTCCTATAATCCCTTTCACAGCATGTATGTTAATCATGCATTATGATATGAGACTATAGTAGATGGAACTGATCTATATCCTACGTGTAGAGAAGTGCCATGCTCTCTTTTGAACCTTATAATTCAAGGTGTATGAAATGGGATGACTTTATGAGTTGCTATATGATCACGTAGATGGTATCGTTCTCCCAATATATATATTGTAACAATATCATGATGTCCATTGATATCCCGCCCCACTTCTACTCTAGTACCTCAAGGGGTTCGGTCAAACTGTTTGAAATCTGGTTCTTAGCATTCAGATGCTGAATAGTGATGCATATACAGAGAAACTATACCACTACCTTCTCCATCCTCATGCACCAGTACTTTAGTCGAAGTTCAGTGTATATCTTCACCACACCTATATGTACCTCCAACGGGGGTGTATTAAACGTCCTAAAAACATCCTCCCATAATGCCATTATTTCAATGTTGCATCCGCTAAAAAGAATGACATTCTGACCACCTTTATAATATTTATTAGGGGAATTCCCTGTGTACATTTATGAATGTGTAGTACTGCAGCTGGTATCCCCAAGTTGCACCTCTGTGAGTCACTGTAATAGTATAAGGATAACTACCATCGAATATATTAAAGTTTCATCATATCTATCCACAAAGATATCTAATGTGATACCAACTTCTCTAAGGAATTGTTCAGTAGTTGTGAATTTGGTTCCTACTAAGGGAATCTGCCACCACATTCTGCTTCCTAACTGTGTAGACAATCATGAAGTAATAGTCATGGAGGAACTCTAGCTAGAACCACTACATAATTTTCTGATTCTTATTTGAAATGATATACATAATATACTTGTAGTTAGAGTAGACGAATAATTTTTTTCCCATAAGGATGTCTTACAATATCATTAGTATGAAAACTACCACTAACATCTCAAGTACATTAGTCACATAGTTCATCTCATTTCGTCTCAATTTTCATGATCCATAAGGGATCTCTTATCTCCCCTACATCAGGACACAACCAATCACGATTCTTGATGCATCATAATACACCATGTAGTTAGCGCCCTCCTATCAAAACCTCATCATATGACCACATGTAAAGATCTACCTCTGTTGCTGAATGCTCTGATATAATCCTTTTATCCACATGATGGGGTTTCCCTTCTTCATAAACAAAATCATGAGTAATGAACTCTCGAGATGTATGGTAATAATATTTGATAATATCTAACTGGTACAAGGAAAATTTATACCATGGTAATCATCTGGGGTGGATCCAAAGAAAACACCACCTCGATATTCAATAGATCCATGCAACACCATCCTCTAAGAAGACATGTCCTAGTATATGGACCATTCATTTCTATAACTCACACTTTGATAGATTTTTGTAATGTTGGTTCTCTCAACGTGTGTCTAGAACCACCCTCAGGTGTATCACGTGATCCACCTAGGAGGGTGAATATACTTAGGTTTCATCAATGAAGACCACTACAAACCGGTACAAGTACAACTGAATGATCCAGTTCAAGAGTCCCATAAACACTACTGGGGGGGGTCATCACACCAAATGGAATCACTATATACTTGTAGTGGTCGTAGAAACATCTGAATGGTATCATCATGATTCCATCATCTCATACTCGGAGCTGGTGATTAATCGATATGAGTTCTATCAATGAGAACTGTCTATCCCCCATTTTCTAATCGAAGCAATCCTCAATCCTCAATAAAGGATACTTATTCATCACAGTCACCCGGTTTAGGCTCTAGAAGACTACTCATAACCTAAAGCATCCTTCTACCATTTTAGAAAACAATAGTAGGGATTCCCATGGTGATATATTGTGCCTTTAAACCCCCCTTCTTCATTATGTCCCCCAATATTACCCTCAGCTCCCGAAGCTCTATGGGAGCCATCCGATATCCAATTATAGATATAGGTTCCATCCTAGGACAAAAATCACTACAGAATTCTACATCTCTGTGAGGATTTAGTCCTGGAATATCTTCTGTAATGACGTCCTCATATCCATCCGCCACTATAGGAACCTATAAACTCATCTCATCCATTCCATTAAGGTTCATGATTTCACAATTATGGGATATCGACTGCACCCTTCTATGTGTGAGTCCATCTTGCTCTAGTCCACTATCCATCTCACAGTCAAAGGAAAAAATGGTTCCCATATTAACAAACACATTGTATTGTGCTTCTACAAATGTTGATCGGAGCATGAACTATTGATACCAATCCCAAAACCATAATTTCGTTGTAAGGCCTCAACACCACTACTAGAATATCTTAGATGAAACTCTCTCCTCTAAGAGTATTCTCACACTATCTGAAGCAATTTGTGATTATTGAATAACTTCTTGTATGAATCCCTAATTGTAAAAATTGATTCAACAACTCAATCAGAATCCCAAAGCTCCAAACAAGGGTTGTGTAAAGGAAAGTGCTACTATTACATGTGTCTATAATAACTACAACTAATGTGTAGAAGATAGAGATAATACATTGTATCATCCCTGCGACATCGAGACTGTAGGCCTCAACTGCCTGAAGCTGATTCCGCTCTGTTCCACCTTCTCCTAGAGCCTGTGGTGAGTAACATGTGGATAATGGTTCTAGTACCTCGTATATATGTCCAAATCATACTTCTCATCCCCCTCCTCTTCAACATATTCTACCTGGAGGAGTGCCCTATTCCTGTCTCTACCACTATGTCATCAATTCCTTGACCATCAATCGATCTTCTATACGACAAGTCATGAAATATTGATTCATGTTCCCTTATCAACTACATTTTTATCATAATCATCTCCCTTGATGAATCCCTATTCCTCAAGAGCCTCACACCACCGAACCTAAGTACCGATGTCATGCTCCGAAATGTATGGCCCATTTGGGTCTATGCATCACCTATCATCTACAGGCCATAGATGACTCATGGAAACATTTCTTGGTGGTAGTTCCCACCATCAGTGCTTAATCAATGAGGAAAATCTATAGTAATATAAATCAATCCATCACTCTAGCCCTTATAGGGATTATGAGGGAAACCATTGATTCTATAATCTGTCATTGGAGTCCCTAATCAATGGTCGGGGCCATAAATAAAGGGTCTCACATCATATCTGTGGTGTAACAAGAGAGGTTCTTGAACCTCGAAGATTAATCATCCACTGATAGGGTTTCCTAATGTAATATAATTAGCTCATGTATGAAAACTGAGAACAATGTTGTAGGAATGAAATCCCCAATGAATTTTTCTTGATGTCATAATATGTGAGGGTTTCCTTCTCGTGAGTCTGGATTGTCAAACTCCAACATCTCCATGTAGATCCCAACATAAGGAATGCTCAAATAAATGCAACATGGTCATGTAGTGTGATTAATAATCACAAAACTCATGTCTAAACCTCTAGTGAATCCCCAGTGAAATGAGGATATTCCGCTCCCTTGATCTTGGGTGGTCTCTATCCCTAGAACTCATATATGACACAAAGCTTATGTACATGCTCTATCAATAGCTCTGATAGTAAATATGGACCAACGAGAGTTGGTAATGATGGGACATCGCCTAAAGGTTCGATCATAGAAAAGTTTCACTAGTTCGAAGCCTTGTCACAATTTTTTCCATCCTCAGGGTCACACACTAGATTCCTAGATGGCTGTCTTGGTGGAGATATTTTGAATGTGTCCATGATAAATAACTATTAATATATCATACATAGTGAGATGAATCTACCTCATAAATACCATGAAAATACATACCTAGACATATGAAAATAGTTTTTTCATGTACATAGAAGAAAACTAGAATTCTGGTTTTTGGTGTATGGATACGTCGGCTGCTACACAAACAATAGACACGCTAGCTTGAAAGACAAACTCGAAGCACGTAAAACTATTTCCCCCATAAAAATTAATAGAATAATAGTTCTTTTAATATAATTGACCTCATATGATAACACTTTTTCAAAACTCAACTCCTAGGGGTCATGTCGTGACTACACCAATCCCTCTATCCATATTCTAGGGGCTGGGGAATAGCACCATGAATGCATATCCCAGAAAAAAGGCATTTCATTTAAACATATATAGAACCACCATGCTTGATCTATGTAAAGTAAACAAAAATTAATCAATAAATATTACAAAGAAAACTATTGAGAGTACATTAAAATTTAAATGTACATGTGGAAAAAATAAAATCCATAAACTATCAAGAAATGTACATCTATCAAGGTCTTTCTTCTCATTATCTACTAAAAGGGTACGTGGAGGGTAGGTGTCGGTGTCTATAGATGTATGCCCCTTCCATCCCATCTTACTGAGCACGACCTGGTCTCCGACATCCAAGGTATCCGTCGAAGCGTCGATAACCTGCACGGGACATGACACATGTGGGTGAAGCCTATTTGGGGGTGAGTAACACAATACTTAGTAGGGACCCCAAACCACAAACTAAATACCACAATATAGGAAAAAATAGTATGATAACATATATAAATCACATAGCTAAGTCATATCATACCAGGTATAAAAAAAGTATTGAAAGAAATATTATTAGTATTAGAGACTATTCATCTTGTATTAGTGGGGGAATTGTCCTTGATGCACCCTGGAGGTTATCTCAGCTTTGGGACCACTGGGGTACACTACTCTGTTGAAAAAATATGGTATTATCTTCTACTTGACCCCTGTGGTATGCTTGTATATTTCACCATTGAGGTATTCTTGTTTATTGAAACATTGAGGTACCCTCATCTGTTGAACCACTAAGGTAGGATCATCTGTTGAGACACTGTGGTATGATTTCCAGCTGAATCACTATGGTGTGCTCCTATTTCGAATATTTAAGGTATTCTTGTCGTCTAAACCACTGTGGCTCGCTCTACTTATGAACCACTAAGGAATTCTTGTCTACTGAACCAGTGAGGTACCATCGTCTACCGAATGACTGAGGTATTCCTCTCTGCTATACCACTAAGGTATGCACATATATTAATCCCTTGATTTATGCTCGTCACATCCTATGTGTCACATCGAGTCATGGGAATCCTGCTCTACAGTGCGCTTGATTCAAGGTGAATATAATCCTCATGTAATTTGTCATATATCAACAATAATGGAATCTCACATGGTGTATTTCCACATAACATTCTAATTGAATGATTCCCTACACCATAGACAGTGTGTCTATTTGATTTACATTTTTAATGATATCATTATTTTGGAAAACTTGGACCAATTATGTCTGGTCCCGGTCTAACATGGTCGGAACAACATGACAAACCTACCCCAGGGGTCCATTATGACACCACACAGTTCTTCCAACAAAAACTGTCCTGGTAGGTAATGGGTCAACCTAGTTAGGTCTTGGCCGACTGGATATGATCTTTCCGCTATGCCAGGCCCATTGGGCCTTGCTGGACCCCACTCAGTTTAGTCATGTGTCCTGCCCGTCGGGTCACCTAGCAACACAATATCATCCATCCCATCTTGAAATATAGTGGGATGGTTATTCTCCATCCCAAGTGTCCAATACACCCGGTTCGTGCCCATATACTATCCCACATGGATATCCGATTCTTCCCCTCCTCAGACATTGCACTGGAATCCAGTATGAGAGGACACACATTCAAGTAATACCAATCACCTCCCCTTCGCATGCAAACTAGTAGGGACTGCTTTCCTACTACACACAACATCTTTCAGCTACGAGATCCTCCTCCGACGAAACTCTTATGTGGTGCTACCACACCACACTTCAATGAATAGTAATGGTCGTATCCTCCGCTGCCTCAATGGGTCATAGGGGTGCGCCACCTCCTTCCCATGGTCGCTACTATGGGCCACCATCATCAGCCACCACCTTCGTCGCTGGTATGTTCCATGAAACCCTGGGTCTGCACCAATGGTCTGATTCTAGAACTATCTATGACTTCATCCATCTCAGGTATTTACCATCTCTATTATATCCTCATGGTCAAATTACCATTGATCTGGTGATACAGTCACAAAGGACACATGAACACCCAATGAAGGAGGAATCAGGGCCCTATTCAGGTCACCGTGATTCCTCCTTGTTATATTGAGGAACACGTGGTAGCGATATTAAGATTCTAACATGGATTACCTCAATCCACAACACCATGATAAAAAATCCTCCTACATATGTGATATATGCATGGGTAATTTTCTCTGGGGTTGACCCACATTATTCAAACAAATTCATTAATTGGGAACAAAATAAATTCAAATAAAATGAAACCCCTACCTGGGATAGGATTGTTGATCAAGGAAGAAAATGATCATTCACCTCCTTTCATTATTCTCTTTCCATAACCCAAAATTTATAGAGATTCATCGATGGTTATGAGAATCTAAAATCATCATTCATTGTCCCCACACACCAAATCTTCAACGAAATCCAAGGATTTTTACAACAATCCATCATTCTGTGTTTTCTATTAATTGATGAATCATGAATCAGATTTTATGTTACACTACACGGTAGCTTCATTACACCGACTCAATAATGTGGTTCCTTAATGAGATTCATTGTCACCTCATTGCTACCCAGTTGTGCAGACATGCGACTGCTCAAATATGTTGTAAATAAAAAATGAATTTTTGTGTTATTATATTTCACTTTTGAAATGTTTTAAATATTATTTTTCCCTCAGCCCAAGGAAGTGAAGGTTAGGATTTGCCTAAGGAAAACACACCCTTAAAATATCAATGGTACTCTCAGATTTCAGGTCTGAGATACTATTTATGAGATATATGGATTTGAAAAAAATTAATCATTACTTAATTATTTTATTTATGGCCAACAACTAAATATAACCATTAGAATGCACTGGACAATGTTAGGCCCTTTCTAAGCGAATCTAGATTCTCTATGTTCAATAGTGTCAAATTAATTTTGATTTGGGTACCATTTTAATTTTAATAAAAACCATATCACATATTATTTTAATGAAACATAAAAATAGTTCAAAAATAAAATCATGTAGCTCCAAGACCCATTATTATGATTTCTATTATTTCCTGGTCTTGAAATAATCACATTTAATATTTGAAAAAATATACATGGAATTAGACAACCATATAGGGGAAATGGATAATAAATATAGAGTGTTAACTATGGCATAGTTGTGTGATTCAAAAAATAAAAAAGTTGAATTTTCATGAAAATTGATGGGAATCATTCTCTTGGATAAACTAGTAAACACCTCTCCATATTGTGGTTCCCAGTAGATGATATAAGGCACCTCACCAAGGTGGCCTATTACTCCCCAAATAACCTATGATATTAGAAAAATCCCTTTTTAGATTATTTTATGGTGACTCCCCCATCGTCCCATGCCTAGAACTGTGACATGGGGTGTCTCATGGTACCAAATAATATGAATGAAGGATTCACCACATTAGGGCCTCATAATGGTTTACATAATGGAAATTCAATTTCATATGTATAAAATAGGTAAAACTCCCAACATAAGGAATTTTCTCCCTTTTCCATGTCAGTCATCACATGATGTCGACCAAAGGGATATCAATTATATCTGAAATAGTTATTTTCCCATGCATCATATTTCTGTCATCTACTAGATTAACCAAATAATGTATCAGGCCTTAATCCATGATAATAAATTTCACTATATGATATCAAAAATCCTTAAACTCTTATCTAATTAATATTAAGTAATCATATCATATATTATCATTGAAATTCCATATTTACCCACAATATGACATCTATAAATTGAAATAGGACTTATAATATCCCCATCATAGAACATCTTGTTATAGACAAAAATCAACAATCCATATCCATAATTATAAAGCTCATCAAAATTTTAATCTGTAAACAACTAGTAACATTATAAATTGGAATGAAAATTTAGGATTGATAGAAAATCTCATAACATGGGGTTCACAATACATTAAAACATTATTCACATGCTTATCTCCATTTATAAAGATGAGGCAAATATCAATTATAGCCTTTTTTATAGAAAGTCTATTATTCTATCAATATATCCATTCTTAGAATCATATAATACCAAATAATGATATACTCTCAGAAGAGAGTATTATAAATTAAAGAGATTTCAACTATCAAAAACAATTGATTACATTTAGTCACAACATACATAATCCAAATCAGTCTTTTATCTACCCCCCTCACTCACAATTACTTATTCAAATACCCTTCAGAACACTTCTATCTCGAATTCCTAAAAATGGTCTTAATTTACACATCAACACATACTAAAATCACATTGTCATTATTACATAATACATAGAGGCATGTCAAGAACATCCAAACAAACACACAAAATTCCAAACATGTATATCAATATAAATCCATTGTCTGATTACCAACAACCTTCACCTTCCGTTATGATCTCTCCCTGAGAAGTATTGTACAGTTGATCATGATTCACATATATAACTACCAAACCACCACAACCACCATTAATAGTGAGTTACATCAACGAATTATGCGTGACTATAAACAAGTAATAAATTATTCATTGATTTTTATAATCATATTACCACATTATGAATTAATTTAATCTTACTTATTTATTTCCTTTTACTAAGGTTACTGTTTATACTCATTGATTAAAACATTAAAATCATAAATATTTTGTTATTGTTTCGTTTTATTTAACTTATTTCATCAACATATAATCTTCACTTTTATACTCATGTGATTCTTCCTTTAATTCATGTGAATTATTGAATTCTAATGTATATTTCATATTCATGTAAATCCAAGGAATATACAAATTCCATGGGTAATTGGAATGCGAACTAAAACAATATGATTATGGTAAACCATATTGGACATCAAATTTTATGTTTTACCTTTTTTAATGTATTTAAATTACATATTTTATACCCTAATTATCATAATTATTTTATTATCCTATAGCTATACAATTTACAATATTCCGTTTGTCAAGGAAATAATGTTTCAAACATTAATTTTTCATTCCCAACAATCACAAAATACTACATGTATTTAAATTAATGGTACAATAATTCAATATATGTGGGTATTCATATCTCAAAACATTAAAAATATTAAAAATATTTATGTATAAATTCCAAAATCATTTAATGAATTTTATTCCAAACAAATTTATTCACATAATTTAATATATTCTCTTTAAAAACCTTAAATAGGATTTAAATTATCTAGTACTCAAAAAATAATCTATGTTTTTCATCCAATATGGATTTATACTCTATAGTAATCAATTTTTACTTCTTATATGTCATTAATGTTTGGAGAAAAAACATCAAATTCATTGAATTAATTAAAAACAAGATTTTATAATTCTTTTTTTGGATGGATATTAAACAACAAAAATAAAATACATAAAAAATTTGTGTATTTAAATCTTTGTTAAACTATTCACCATGCTTGATGGAAAAATGTATTTTAACCATGTTTCCTTCTCATAAGGTATAACTATTTATAGAAATGAATTCACTTTCTTGAAAATCATCAATATCTGGAGTAATACCAATCTATTTTATTAATGTAATTAAACACTAATTTAAGAATTTTACCATATTATATTTAATTTATGTCCAATTATTCAGTTTAAATTTTTTATGGGACACTAAATTAATGATAATTCTCAAGAATAGTTTATAACACATATTTTTCTACTATATCATTTGGAATAGTTTTCTAACCAATGGACCCTCATGATCATCTCATGATAATTTAATTTATAGATAAAATTACACATAATTTTTAAATATTATATTAAATTTCTATTATTGGTAATTTAGGGGAAAAATTAATAAAAAGATGAAGTTGATGCCATATTATTGGTCACTAATCTATACTATGAATTCCCAAGACTTGAAACCATTGTGATCCACCTACTTAATTTTTAAATTATGAAGACATGTTATTTTCATTCAAAAAAATCATTTTAATTTTTTTTAAATGATGAGAATAATATTTCCTATGGAACATGTATTGTAATATTTCATATTTTCTATAAAAATCACATAAAGATCAAGAATTAATTCGAGGAATGGTATTATACTCACTCAATTGTTACGAATAAAAATTTACCAATATAAAAAAATTATAAATTCATGAATGCTTTCAGGAATACTCATAAAATTATAAGACATCACTGGACAAGGAAATAATATTTTTTGGTATTATTCACAAACCCATACTCCCCATTATGAAATTTCATTACAACAAGGACAAATATAATTCCCATAAATGGATACTGATGCAAGGGAATAAACAATATAAACAGTTACACGAATTATTAATGATTCAGTCCCCCGTAATTTTTTTTAAACTTAATAAATAATGAATATGAAAACATATGTTTATGTACAATGATAATTAGTGAAAGCATCTATCTATTATCATTTTTTTATTTTTCTATTAATACATAAATCATGTATATAAAATTACTTCATTAACGTTAATTTTATCATAAGAGGATGATAAAATTTTAAAAAAGTTGTCAAAAATAGTTTACATCATGATTTATAATATTTACATGATTATTATAGTTATGTATTTCATGTTTCATTAATTTTTTGGTAATTGATTATATTGTTTATAAAAAAATTACATAAATGTATTCTGATTAAGTATATAAAATATTTTGAATCCCTGTAATAACTTTTTGTGTTATTTATTGAATCTTATATTAAATTAAATGTCAAAATCCCACAAAAATAATTAGATAAATTATATGTTAAAAAAATTGGATCGATCATTGATTCATCTACTAGATATATGTACTAATCATTCTTCAGGTTCGTTTATGGACACTATAGTGACACCACTTTATACACCTCCATTGAAATATTCCTTTTGTGTAATATTTAAATGATAATATATTTTATTTTTTTATTATTGTTGAAATAAATATTAATAAATATTAATTTATTGATAATCATTCATTAAATTTAATAATGATTATTTGAATTCATGTTGATAAATGTCATGATTAATGTTATCATCATGGGAGGGGTTGTTAAAATCATTTTTTTTATTTGATTAGGTCTTAACGATTAATGTGTAATCAAAATTCATTAATCCATGACAATTCTTCAACCTAGTGCCTTCCTCTAGAGCTAAATATTGATTACTATGTACATTACTAATTTTTCATCATATGAAAGAGGATTCTAACTCTTGGGAAGGTTTTATGTATTCCATGAACACAAAATAATTAATATCAATCACTAGAAATATCAATGTCTACATATTGAATTTATAGAGCTTCTCTAAAAAATTTATCATCACATTCTTTATCAAAACATAATAACCACATATGTTTCATTAAATTAATTCAATAAATGAAAGACAACATTATTTTTTATTATATACAATATTGAAGAAAAAAAAGAAAATAAATTAGTCAGTAAACATAGTGAGTCCAATTACATGATCTTAACCATCTACTAGTGCCCAAAACTGAACACCAGGTCACCAGTCAGTCATCCTTCCCTTATTTACTCCTTAATCAAAAATCATAAAATTTCCATCCACAATGAGGTTCAAGTGTATGCTTTTGAGTTGTTTACATATAGATACACCACCAATGGTCTCCATGAATAATCTAATATATATGTGTTATATATAAATATATATTAATTTAAATTGATAAAAAAATTGTATAACTATCCTAAAATCATAGTGTGTTAATAATTTTATACATATTAATTACCCTTCCTATATCGACCAGTTTTGAACTTTATGGATGGAGATCCTTGGGACTAAACAAATAAAATATTTAGTGGGTGAACATTTTTCTAGAATCATAATACTCATTATAACTATGAATCTACATAGAACTATTTCTAACACATCAACACTGAAATAAATATTGTGTCTTGGTATGTATATATCAAATAAATAACTATTCACCACACAAATAAGAAAAAAATATCTTAAACCAAACTAAAATTTGGGTTATAATAGTTATAATACTAGAAAGGAATTCATATATCCTATTAATTTAAATCACACTAGAAAAAATGTGTCAAAAATATCCATCAAATATATAATTCCCACTATCAAGATATATGTCATCTTTTTTTGACCTATCTATAATCACAACAATCAAAATACTTGGACAATTTACATATAACTATTTCAAACGCTCGTGTTGGAGATATTATCTTGAATTTCACTCATATCTAAAATTTAGTGAAAATCAACTAGAACATTATCACATTTATCATGCTTTCAACATGTAATAATCATCCTTCCCCCAATGACCAATCTGTAAATTTCATTTTTAAATTGTACTACACATTAAAGGTGAAGCACAAATAATACAATGAAACCTATAGAGTTCCATTCATGTATGGAAAAACATAGTGACCTATCTTGGTTAAAATGAATAACATTACATGAAAAACACTAAACATACTTTTAATTTCGATATATCTTGTTATCCAAATAATTAATTGGAATGAATATAATTAAATAAAAACACTCATATAGTCTATAGAGTTTTGAAAACCACTCTAATATTGAAATGAAAAATGACTCTAATATTTTATTCATTGTAGTACATTCATACTCGCTCTCTACTACTCACATGTTATATGATAGTGGAATGAAAATGAAAATAAAGGGATAAACTAATAATTACATAACTATTACTTAATGGTTACTTCTCTTTATAACTGAATAATATAATCAACCATAATAAACTATAAATAAATAAATAATCAATTTCTGATAAATTAGGGTCCATGTAAAATAAAGAAAAATAATTGAGAGAAATTGAATATTGTTGTGTATAATTTTTTAGATTTTCCAAGAGAGATCTAATTCAAATAATATTGCGTGAATCAAATATCATAATGATTAGATCATGAAAGTTGATGGGATAATTAACTGTTGGATCCAAGGTTAAATCATTAAAATTTTAAAAAGTGTGGGATATGGTAATGAAAAAAAAATAGTTTTATGAAAGAATAGTAACAATGATTCCAGGTACCCAGTACGATACAACTTCATACCTAGGGTACCTCAAATATCTGACCATGTAAAACTAGCTATCTAGTTGTCCCTATTTAGATACAATGACCACTATATTATCATTAAATTCCATGTTACTCTATAATTGGTACTCGGTGGTTTAAATTGTTGAATCCCAATGGGTTCCCCCAATATATTTCCCATGGATGTTAATGTTCCCATGAATTTTTTGTGTTTTATGAAAACAAGGTATCTCCAAAATGTATATAATAAAAATAAAATAATAAATATAAATCAATTTTTTATGGAAATAAACACTCATACCCATAGATTCTATAATCCTTGATAAGTGTAAAAGTGCATCCAAATTTAGAATAATACGTCAAAAATCCTTCTAATCATCATCAAACTCATATATATACTCCTAGATATTAACATTTTGATATTAATATCATTTTTTGGGTTCACAATTTCAAAAAAGTAACTTATCACATCAAAAAAATATAATCATAGGCAAACCTTTAAAATATTATATGACCTAAATTTCTAAAAATATAATCCTAACCATGTGAGAGGGGATATGATAATACATACAATACTGAGTTATGTAAAATTATTTTCACATATTTTTGTATCTCAATGTTATAAATAGTTGATATGACACAACATTTATACACCATTAAATGAATAATATATCTAAATAGACGCTAGATGTATTATTCCATCTCATTTTATATTAGTGTCCAATCTAATGAATGCTCTTATTATAACTACATGTCCCTCATTAACACTAGTGCTTATGGTCCTTGCACTTTTTAGGAACTCTACATACATTATGTGGATTCCAATAACCCACATTTTCTATTATTAGGACACGTATTTCAAATTTTTAACTCATCCAAAATATTTACAACCCTATCAAATATAGAAAAATATAGGTGAAAATAATTTCCTACCATATAGAAAATAAAATGGATCCATTAAAATTAATATTTTATAACTATTAATATAAGAAAAATAAATTAATTATAGACAAAATTCTAAAGATATACATAAATATTATAATTGTTACCACAAATTTTACCTAAGAACATAGATATATACCCATTTTTTTATCAAACGTAGGATGATAGTTTGTAAAAATATTTTTCTGATTACCCAATTCCAAATAAAACCCTAAAATAATTAGGATATGATTTTCAAATCATGAATAGATTTGATAATAATATGAACTTCTTGGATATAAACAATATATTTTCTAAAATACTGGCTAAACTAATCAATATACTGAATTTATCTAATCATCATATTGTGTGAAACATTGGTCAATCCCAAAAAATTACAATCATCACATTATTACATCAACCCCAACACAAGATGCTTTGTTATGAAATCCCATATTTATATTAGAATAAGAATAATATATATATGATCTAAATTGATTTGGTTCCCAACATTATCCTTCTTATAGTTGAGTCACTATGATGAAAAACCCAATATATACCTTGTTATTCCAGAATGAAAAATCATGTATTAGTTTTCAATGAATAGAATTGTAAAATCAGATTGATCCACCCATTAATAATGTATTGTAATCCCACATTAGCACATATATCATGGTAATAATAAATATTAGAATACTATAATTTTGTATTAAATCATCATCAACTGGAGGTCAAAAGAGATGCTTCCTATCACTATATATTTATCCATCAGTAAATTTTTATTCACGTCGATGTACTGAATATTTTTCACCCTTTCTAATAATAAATACATTATTATAGAAAACCCAATATATTCATCTAATCATACTCTTCGACATCAATATTTTTTATAGGATAATACCTCATTAATTATAGATCATTAATACCCTCAACCACAAGATGAACTAATAAAATAGTAATTATGAAACTTCTATTACATACCCAACAAATGGGAGTGAATAATTATTAATTCAATGGCCATTTTGAAAAAACCCCTATTCCCTACCGTATATTATTTTTTCCCTATTATAATTAATCATAGATTTTATATCATGTATGAAGAAAAAATATTTCAACATGGAAATAAAAATTTCTATATTTCAGGTCAATAACAAAAAACCCATCTCCAAACCACTAATGATGTATATCCATTTAGGTGGTCCATATTTATATAAAAAATATGTGTGATTTTAATTTTACAACACAAAAAATATACTAAACATCCAAATGTTTAAAAAAATATTATACACTATACAAAACTATGATAATGTAAATATTATTTCAAAATTCAATCAACCGTATAGATTCAAACAATACAACACATAATTATCAGTTCACTTCATCATTTCTACATTCAATTTATAGTCATTCATCATCCCTAACTAGTAGTATAAGTCTCAATAGAACCTCCACTAATATGCCATAAATCCTATGAATCTATGATTATATAAAACATTCTCTGATCATTTCCTAGAAATCCTAGTATCGTCAATTTTAATTTTTATTTTCCTAAATTAAATATATCATATCCTATGAAATATAATTCTATTATCCAAATCTAACATTATGATAGATAGGAATAAATATAATTTTATATGTATGCCTAAAAAATATAATTATGTATAATATGATCCAAATGTATCAATAAATATAGTATGGTGTTAGTAGAATATACAATTATGAACAAATAATTAGATGAATGAAAGAATTTTTTCATAAAGGCTGACATTATATCTAGCTCATTCTATTGGATAATTATATGTCACAATAGTCACATAAAACCAATATCTAATGAAAATTTAATTTTATGTGATTTCCACCACTATCACACTAAGATGGTGATAACATAGAATCAGATAAATATGGGGGATCCATTTATACCACAAAAAAATTAAATGGTCTAATAAATATATAAATAGAGATATTTATTCATTATCATGACATGCTTAGATCTATATTAATCCAAAAGAACATCAGTTTCTATATAAATATTATTGAAAAAAAATTAGATCCTTATGGGGATCTGAATGAGTGAATAAACACCTACACATATTGATCTAATAGTTAGTGCATGAATTTCATTTACATTGGTAGTGTCATACCATATAGTGGTATAATAATAATATTTATACGTTGTAATCATTTAACATTATACTCATAAATCCTCTATTTGAAAATACCAAGTATTCTAAAGGAATCGTTTTATAACACTAATCAATAATTGACTGAATCACCATCTATTAATTATCATCATTGGTATCTAAGAAATTATCCATAATTAGGTAGTAATCAAACTAAACTATTGATGATCATATCTATCTCGGTTAATATAAATATCTCATTCCCAAACAAAAGTTCAACAATTAAATACAATGAATTTGAAAGAAACACTTTTTCTATAGAAACAAATGTAATTTATATAGAAATAAAATAAATATATTCTAAATACCACATAAAATAATTTCATAACAAGAAAAGGGAAATAATGTGGAATCTTATTACCAATTACTATAATTTCACATCATGCAGACCTCCAAAGAAACATCATATCTCCTCCCCTATGCAATGTTAATGGTCAAAAACCCAATCAATCCCTTAGAAATCCTCATTATTTTATTAATTTTGTATTTAAATTAATTAAATGTTTCCCAATATAATTTATATATTGTATACATTTTTTATGAATTGGAATAATTGGTTTATTACAAGAACACATTCACAATTCAAAAAAAAGTAATTGTAATACTTTTATAATTACTTTTATATTATTTTATAATAAAGGAAAATACATTTATTTCTATTAAATGATGGATTATATTGATTAAAATGAATTATTATAATGATTACAGATCAAATTAGAAAAAAAATGTTTCATGTAAATCAGAATAAATAGAAATACTATATAATTATTAAAGATGAAATAAAGAATCGAGAGGCTAAAATGAAGATATGATTATATAATTTGTCATAGTTTTTATCATTAATAATAGTATATAATTTAATTTACCATTAGTATATAAAATAAAGATTAAATGTTGAATTTTGATTTATTGTTAGGTGTAATCATATCCCATGATTGATTCATCTCTTAATAAACCCCAACGTTATTCATCTGTAATGGTGGCTTATTCTAGGGGATCAAGTGACAATACCATGAATGTAATCATTCTAAACATCATGATGTTATTTTTTAATATTTGATAACATTTAGAAAAGATATAAAAACTTTTTGAATTAATATTTCAAATCATGGTTAGGAAATATCATAAAAAAATAATATGGTTCACTAATGATACATGTCACGACTCGTCCTCGGGACCCGTGTCAGGACTACCCCAATCCCGCCTTCCAGAGGCCAGGGGCTATCAACTAGCACCAAGGCGTAAATCCCGACAAAAAGGGAAAGGAATTGCCTTTATAAAGTAAAAAAACACCATAGAGTAAGCAAGAAAAAGTAAACACTAAGTAAACTGAGTATAACAGTAAGTGAGAAAAAGTAAGTCGGCCAGAATACAAACCCAAACTGAAAGTAAAGTACACCTGAAAAGAAAGTACAACAACTGAAAAGTAAAGAAGCAATGCCGACCCGTCCACTAGAAATCCCACTTGAAGGGTGGGTATAGATAGACTCCACTTCAGCTCCTCGGGTCCAGCTGTCTGCTCCGTGTACATCCGGCCCAGTGGTCCACCTCAAGGTATCGACTTAATCCACAAGCCCCAACCCTGATCAGCGCTATTTGTCATCTGCATCCAACACAACGTTGTGCGGGCATAGCCCGTGCAGGGGTGAGTATACGCTACTCAGTAGGGACCCCGAGACCCCCGAAGGTCTCCCAGAATCCACAAAGGATAATCCACAAAGGAAAGATACAATCACAAAGTAACAACCAACACTACTTAGGTATATGACCATACATATACCTAATTCATCAATTCCAATTCAGCTCCAACATCCGAGCCCAAGTTATATCACGTCCACGCAAGATAGTACAACCCAATCCCCACGGGATAACAGAACCAATTCCAAACAGGATAACACTACACAATCCACACTGAAAAACACTACCCAATCTACATAGGAAATAAATTCAATCATATCGAAGATAATGATTGAATAGTCAAGACTCATCTCACACATGTATACTTCTTCGTAAGGTGATAGAGATGATCAGATGTTGCCACTTATTCATATATGCTGGGACCCACACAGGATACAAGACCTGCTAGGTTGTCGGACACATATAGGATACTAGACCATACAATCTGTCAGACCCGCGTAGGATACAAGTACAGAGTCAAATACTGTCGGACCCACGTAGGATATAAGAACAGTAGCCACGTACTGCTGGACCAACATAGGATTCAAGAACAGTAGTCATCGTCGTCGAACCCATAGAGGATTTTAGTACGGTCGTCATCGCTACCGAACCCACGGAGCATCCTAGTACCTTTGTCATCACTGCCGAACCCATAGAGGATTTCAATGCAGTCGTTGTCACTACCGAATCCATGGAGGATTTCAGTGCAGTCGTCGTCGCAGCCAGATCAAGGGTTCTTGCACACAACATGCTCGTTTCCGGGAGGGTCCGCTCACGATCCAAGGGGTTTGATACATCAACTAACATGTAGTACGGATTTTATGTATCCCAAATTTCTGCCTTGTCGATAGGAACTCAACACGACAGACAACACGTCAATCGGACACCCGGTCTGAGAGTTAATGGATTTTTCGTCCCAGGGGCCCAATTGGTTTTTAAGTCAAAACCAACCTGACCGTACTCCAATGTCATCCAAACCTTGTGTGGAGTAATCCAAAAGGTCCATCTCACTAATAAGAAACCAACAATGTCGACGACACATCAATCGGACATCTGGAGCTCAAGTTATAAGCGTTTCTGCTCCGAGGACCCGGTTGGTTTCTTGTTCGAACCAACCCGGCCGTACCCAATGTTCTATGAAACCCTACGTGTAATATACCAAAATGACCATCTCGATCCAAGGATCGCATCACAACTGACGGTGCGTCGATCGGAGGTCTGTAGCCCATGTTAAGGGCATTTAAACAAACCTGCCCTGTTTTAGGGGGTTTTGGGCCCAGACCGACCCAGGTCCGGGTCCGGCCCATCGGGGTGCGGCCCGGCCTGGCCGGCACGGCCTAGCCTGGCACAAGCGGCCCAGCCTGGTGCGGGTGACCCAGCCCGGTGTGGCCGGTCCGGCCAGGCACGGCCGGTCTACCCGATGAGGGCGCCGCACGCCGCATGAGCGCGGAAGGGGGGAGCCGCCACCCCTTCGGACCGAACGGAGGACCCGCGGGGGGGGGGGGGGTCTGCCCTGCCGTGTTGACCGGGGGTCAAAGCCCCCGTTTTTTGGATCTGACCGGCCAGAACTGATTTCCAGTACACCATGAGGGACTGGTTGGTCCCACCCTCCAAGTGCCGGCGGCCGGCGGTTCTGACTGCCGCTCCCTACTCCACCGCGGCCAAAGGTTGTTGCCTTGGCCTGACCGGCGCTACATGATGGCGCTGCGCCCCTCCACCGTGGCCCCCCATCGTATTCGGGCACGGCGCGTTGGTGTCGCGCCCTTCCGCTGCGGCCCCGCTCCAGCCGCAGCCTCATTCAGTCTCAATGGCACGGCGCGACGGTGCCATGCTTCTTCGCTGCAATCCTACTTGTTTCTGTGCGCTACCATTGCACCGTGCCGCCTTCGTTCGAGCCGCAACGAATACAACCAAAAGGGGAAGGAGGATCGGCCATGTTCGGGCGGTCCTACCTCCTCCCATTAAATTGATAAAAGAGGACCCAAATATCCAACGAGGAATGCAAATATTTATTCACGAACAAATTCAATCCCCTACCTAAAAGAATTCATCGAATGAGGATTGTCACGGGAAAAATATGTCGCGGAAGGCGGTGTCATGGAACGAGGCTCAGTAAGCTTCATCTGTGTTCACCCGATGAAGGATGCGGCAAATCTTCATTCTCCGAAGAAGGGGTCTCTCCGCGGCTATGGACAGGAGAGGAGATGGTACGACGATCTCCTCTTGCAGTGACAATGTTCTTCATCATAGAGTCGACGTTCTTCGCGTTCATCGACAAGGAGGAAGATGTTTTTCAGATCGCAAGAGTTCTCTTCCTTGTTCCACACAACAAATCCACAAACAATAAAATAAGACCTTGTCTTACATTATTCACACACACACACATGCCATCATTAAATTGAAAATAAAACTTAATTCATGAATTAATAAACATGCATTGTCCAATTAAAGAGGTGTTTTATTGGCCGGTATTATAATGTGGAAGAGTTACAAAATAATTTCTAGAGGGGAAATAAATGGGGTGTTGAGGAAAATTGAAGGATGTTGGGGCTCGTGTGGGCCCCACCCAAACTTCCTTGCATATTACCTTTCCACAACGCTTAACAATTGGTAAAGAAATAAAAATAAATTGATTACAATTTTATTTTTATTCCTCACATTTTTAACATCTCCTCTCGAGAAAATAAAACTCCAGGAAATGTCTTCCTAAGAAATTACTGGAGTTTCGGTTTCATCGGTTCCCTCATATTTTGATTCTGATAAACGGTTCAAAAGATAGAAAAACCCGCTCATTCGTTCACTGAACGTACCTGAGCTAAACTTCAGAAATTGATTCAGGAAACATCGGGCCTCAGAATCAGGTGCCATCAGCAACTGCATACTCATAAAATCCAAAATAAAAATATGAAAAAAGAGTTTCCCTTTAAATTTATGGGACTTTACATTACTCCTACCTAAGGGCTTTACGTCCCCGTAAAAATACATCACAAACTAGGGAAACAAATGAGGGTACTGAGCATGCATCTGAGCCTCCCACTCCTAAGTGCTCTCCTGGAGGTTCATGTGCTACCATCATATGCCCACTAGAGGAATCGACCGCCAATGTAGGACCTGCTCCTGTCGATCCTCGATCTCCACCGGGACCTCTTCAAAAGTCGCTTCGTCACCAATGTCCATCTCCCCATGGTCGATGATATGCACTGGGTCATGCACGTACCTTCTCAGCTGAGATACGTGGAAGACGCTGTGCACCCGGTGCAACTGAGGTGTTTGATCCAGGCGATATGTAACACCCCAAGATTCCACGATACGCTTCTCATTCAATAATGCAATAGCTTGCATTGTACGCAACTTCGAGTTCTAAAACACCGCGACTAATCAAAGTAGCCGTTATGAATAGTAATAACCACTTTTTAAAATTATAGAAATTTTATATTGCAAAATGGACTTCATTTTTGTATTCATAATATCGAAATTATCCAAATTTGAATTTTTTGTAATTTTCTGAGAACTTCCAATTTTTTATGAATAGTGAAAAATACTTAAAAACAACTTTTTTAAAAAAAATAATTTATAGTGATGAATTATACTATTTAGTGGTTTTAAAGTATAATTAGAATATATTTTTACCATTTTATCCAATGGTGGTCATTAGAATTAATTTAACATTGAAATTGGACATAAACAATTGCCAATCTTTTGATATAAATTGTTTCTTAAAAACATGTTATTTCTTGTGACAGCGGGAATTAATTATAAAATTAATTAATGCAACTTATATGTTTGGAATTTTTTAAAATAGACATCATTTTTGAATTCGGAATATCAATTATAGCTTAGGGTGAAATTTTGGCATTGTTCTGAAAAACTTCAATTTTTGATGAATAGTGAAACCACTAAGTGGTAGTTAAATAACTGATTTTTCGTTTAAATGAAATATTACCACTTCTGTGATTTGATTTTCAAAAATCCGACATACATGGTTGTCATTAAGAAGTAAAATGTGGTTCAATGAGATTAAAATAATTTTTGGTGAATAGTAACTTTTAAGTTCTTAATCGCGATTAGAGGTAATTAGTGTAGTTTAAGGTAAAAATAATGTTTTAATAATATGATATGGGCTTGAAACTTGTCCTAATCCTATTGTATGAGTCATGGCCGACCAAGACAACCCATGGGTCAACTTGGGGACCCCATGGAGCCACTTTAGTTGGAAAATGACAGTAATATATATTTATTTAATGTTAAAATTAAATTGACACAAACATGAGTTGTTTTACTAAAACAGTTTTTAAGTGGGGTTACACAAGTCCCAATTTTGATTATAAATATTCATTAGAATGTTAAAAAGATTTCACACATCATAATATTTTTTTTATAATTTTTAGACATTAAATAAATTAAATTATATATGACATCATGATGATGCAGCGATGACCTCATTATTTAACGATTTAAATAAAATTAGAAGATAATGCAAAATCCAAGGCTTACACTTATCCAAAGACTATTGGATGAGGATATTTCGAAACCTTATCACCTTAGCCTCGAATTATATAAGTGTGGGACCTTTATAATCCGAAAAGCATTGTGAAATAATGTAACATTTCAATCTTTCCAAAAGAGCCCCTCCTCTCCTCTTATAAAAGGCCCCCACCTCTCCCACCTCATTTACACTTTCAAGACATTTGGCTCGGCCAAACCCTGCCCAAATACTCTCCCAACTTCCAACTCTTACTCCTAGAAGCCTCACTTTGGGCAGAACTCTTCTCAAGGAAGCCTTTGGCTCAAATCAAAAAGAGTTACCCGATTTTGAGGTAATGTCTTCTCTAATGTTGTTTTGTTTTATTTTTCTTCTCCAACCACCTAAACTCTTTTTATTCATTTCTTTTGTAACAACACCAGTATCCTCAATATACTAGGATGTTGTTATAAGATGTATTCTAGCTACACTTACACACACCTACATCTAATTGTTAAAGAACATACTGTTTCTCTGGATGGCGAATTTCTGCCTCACGAAACAATGATTGTTCAAATTCTTTTAACACTTATAATGGTGGCCATTATGATAAAACTATTTTCATATATGATATATATATTATGTTTATGTTTTCCTTATCCTTCTGTATTTCTCATTTATGTCATACTTTAGGATTTCCATTATGGGTAAAACGCGATAATTTTATTTTAGGAAGTGCGGACTACCGCCCCCTCAAAGTGATTTGAATCGTTAATGCCATATGTGGGATGTATAAAGGATGGAGTAAATGGTATTATACACTATATTATACTGGAATTATATTATAAATTTATATAATTATGATTTTTTTCCATTAAATATGAAATTGAAATGAAAGTAGCGTTCATGCGTACGTACGGCTTACCGTCTCCATGAACGGTGCATTTCATTTCTTACCTCTAAATGTTACGTAATATTATAAATGAATGTATATACTGGATATATATGATATATATGATATCTAAATCATGAATATAATTCTGGATATAATGGATATTTCACCACATGAACAACTTGTAATTATAATAAGGTTATTGTTGACACAAGTACCAAAGATAGACAAAACGACCGCTATTAACTTAAATAATTAAATAATGTTCATAACATGGTAACAAGTGATATAAAAAGATTAATGAAAATGAAAAAGGTTCTTAAGTAAATATAAATTAACTCTAATTTATTATTCAGGAGGTTAAAGAACGGTCGAGTCAGGACAAGACGCGAGGTAAGGGAACTTCTTAACCCAATTTCTATTCTTTGGGTTAATCACCTACTTTCAAATTATGTCATGATATTATTATGTCTTATTTTGTATTTTTACTTTCTTTATGTGTACCTGTAGTGAATACACATAATATATATATTTTATTTTAAAAATGATCTTTGTAAGGACTTCGTCTCAATCTCCTTTCATTGAGGCATATTTGGTTTTATACACAAATTTCTTTTATACGGTGTATAAACCACTTTGACTTTTACGTTTATTCAAAAGGAATATTTTTTATATGAAGCATTTACTAAACGACAAAAGGGATTTTTTTTGTCGTACGTATGCGGCGACAACGACTTCTCCGCCGCCGTGACCATTATTTGAGTTTCGGCTTCCTCTACAATCATCATTTTTTTAATGAAAAATAAATACAAAGTTTTAACTTTCTTTTATTTTGGTATTGAAAATGGTTTTGAAAGCATTTTTATTATATCAATGTGTTGTATTGATATCTTTTGATTGAAATGTGGAAATGTTATGTTTCCTTTATGCATGTTTTATGTGATACGATTATGTTATGGTTTATGATATGTTTAAACCTATTCATATGAGGAATGTATTGGACTTAATAAGTGACGGGTGGAGCCCGCTATAGCTCCTCGATGCATCGGTAGGTCTCATTAGACAACTAGACGTGGAATTGGCCGAGGCCCTTTCCCAATTTGATTTATGGTTTTGGTTGAGGCCTTAATCATTTTAGACGTCGTGGCTGAGGCCTTAACAAAGTGTTTCAAGAATTCTGGCATTATACATTCCCTCATTATGAAAGTGGTTATTGTTATTGAATGTGATTATTCGACCAGTAGAATATCCATGTGAATAAGTGAATGGAATTATCTCATTTTACTTTTTCCATATTATGTTGAAGTTCATGTTTAAAAGGCTTTTGTTTTATTTATACATTGCCTTAATTGTTAATGATTATTTATGAAAGCTTCCGCATTATTGTTATCCTTACTGAGCATCTGAGCTCACCCCTTTCAATGTTTTAATATTTTCCAGGATGTGAAGAAGTATTTTATCAATGACCTGCAGGGATAGTCAGAAGAAGATATGAGTGTGGACTATGAAGACTTTGTTATTAGTTTTTCACTTTATGATGTAATGTAAGATTTATGAATGTATCTAGTGTTTTCCAAGGCTACTAAACTAATCGGTCTTTCGAGACTTGATCTTTTGTGATCATGCCAATGTTTCGAAGTAATACACCGACTCTGTGTAGCTGGGGTCGGGGCGTTACAGTTGGTATCAGAGGCATTTTAGTACTAACCTTGGAAGCTAGATTTAGATAAACTCTGATTAGAGCACATATCCCGAAGATAGACTTTGAGGATTAGTACAGACGAACTTCCTAGAATTTTGGTATTGTAGAGATGTTGTGAGTTTTCCGAGCAATACATCCCTGTCTGGATACGAGCAGGTAGAGGCGGCTCTGGCACAGATGTACCTAGGGGTAAAACCCGAAAACACCGCTTTGAGCTAGACTCAAACGGGAACTGTTGCACGACAACGGGCCTTGCTTCACTCTTGGTTACGACACTCCTGGGGGATATGCGTTGGATAATTCCCATTTTCTTTACAAACCACTATGAAGGGTTACGAGTATATACATCCTCAAAGAAAACATTTTTATAATTATGGATTATATCCATAATTAGTTCAATTTATGTTAAGTGTTTTACAAGTATGGAATTATGTATTTTGATTCATGAACTAATCTAGTTTAAGACATTATTTAGAAATGGCGCCTAGTGGAAGGAATGGAAACCGTATCAATGCACGTACTCCGTGTAGGGATTGCCCTCTTGCTTAGGATAATTATGGTGGAGCTAGTGATACAACTGGTGCTGATCAGCTTCTCACCGTACTGGGACAACTCACGCAGGTTATGAATAATAACCTTACTCGTATGGAGCACCCTGATCCGCAACGTGGAGGATCAATTCTAGACCGTTTCATGAGGCAACAACCACCAAACTTCAATGGGAGTACAAATCCTATAGTAGCTGAGCAATGGATAAATTCCTTAGAGAAAATATTCCATGCCTTGGGGAGTAGTGAAAGGGAGAAGGTTGTCATGGCAGTTTACCGCCTCACTGGAGATGCCGATCAGTGGTGGTCGCTGATTCAAAACACAAAGGAAGATGATGACGTATCGAATATGGAATGGAGGGAGTTCAAAGAGCTTTTCTTAGAAAAATACTTTCCTCGTGACCATCGAGCAGATATGGAAAGGCAATTTCTGAGTCTGAGGCAGAAGGAGGATGAGAATGTCGCAAAGTATGAGGCTAACTTTACAAGGTTAGTGAGGCATCCTGCCGATTATATACGTAACCCAAGGAGTAAGATTGATCGTTTCTTTGATGGGTTAAAACCATTTCTCCATCGAGATTTAGTATCACAATCCTTCTCATCATACGAAGATATTGTCTCGTGTGCTATCAAGACAGAAAAGGAATTCTCTAAGTCTTATGACAACAAAGTAAAGCAAGAGAAGAAGAGAACGGTGGAACAAGAGATAGATAAAGGGAAAAAGGGAAATAAGGATTTTCCATTATGTGATAACTGTGGGAAGAATCACCCTGGTACTTTCCTAAAAGGAATGGGAGTTTGTTATAAATGTGGAGAAAAGGGTCACCAGGCTCATGATTGCAAGGGAAAGAAAGAGGCTATCAAGGTTGAATGCTATAATTGTAGAGAAATGGGTCATTATGAAAATGAATTTCCTAAGCGTCAGGGAAACTTACCTCAGAAAAGGCCAAGGGATCAAGGACAATCTTATTCTGTTACTACAGTTGAAGTGGAATAATT
Source organism: Viscum album (assembly GCA_963277665.1). Taxonomy (NCBI): domain Eukaryota; kingdom Viridiplantae; phylum Streptophyta; class Magnoliopsida; order Santalales; family Viscaceae; genus Viscum; species Viscum album. Next base: position 1,612,409,801 of record OY728137.1, on the reverse strand, counting down.
AATGTATTGATGCTTTTGGACTCATGGATTATATTCTGGTTATTAGAATAATGTGATATATATATAAGGATTGTATTGCAGTACTTGTTGATTTCAGTAAGGTTTTAATATGATGAAGGTAATTATATTTTTAGTATGTGACAATAGTAGAAACTTACATTGTTTGGGGAATCTGATAAATTGATTTTGGAATTAAGAGACCTTTTTGAGAAAGTCTGGACAGAGGTATTTTGGTTAACTATAATGGTTGGAGTGGATTAAGTTGATCTTTGGATAGTATTGTTTAAGGTTAAAAAATTTATGATGATTATTTTTGGAATATTATGATACTATAGTTTTAGGAAAAGGACAACCTGCAGGGTGGGGAGTAACCCGTCGCGTCGGACAAAGCTGCAGGAATCGAACCCACAACCATAATGCGACAAGCCTTTATTTCCTACCACTAGCCTACAGGAAGTCCCAGGTTATTATAAAATAGTTTTACTAATCTAAATGGTATGTGTTAACATTTTTAACCTTATACAATTAGGATAAATAGAATATTTTTGAGTTCTGTTACCATTTGGAGTAAAAGTTGGGTTTGTGGTAAAACTTTATTAACGAATGTAAGTATACATAACAAGTATGTATATTCCCTTACGTTCTTAGTAAATCTCCTAAATAAATTCCTCAACATTATAAAAGGTAACTTAAAACAAAAATGTTGTCGGTTAACTTTTCCAACTGGAGATTCAATGACCGTTTAACCAATCACAAGTTTGTGATTTTCTTGTGGTTAAACTTTCTCCTAATCCTGTTTTCTACAACTCTCCATCAGACCTTGATGGTTTGTTTCTCCTCCATATCCATATTTTCATATAATCCTAGAATGGGCTATATCGGGTGACCTTTGTACTTATCCTGCTTTCTTTTAATGTTATATATTTATTAACCTTATTTCCGATGTGGGTTTTCCTCAAAGGTATTTTCTCTTTTCAACCTTTTATTTTCAATGAAAAATTTCAAATTGCGAGGACGCAATTTATTGAAGGAGGGGAGAATGTAACACCCCGAGCTTCCACGATACGCTTCTCATTCAATAATGCAATAGCTTGCATTGTACGCAACTTCGAGTTCTAAAACACCGCGACTAATAAAAGTAGTCGTTATGAATAGTAATAACCACCTTTTAAAATTATAGAAATTTTATATTGAAAAATGGACTTCATTTTTGTATTCGTAATATCGAAATTATCCAAATTTGAATTTTTTGTAATTTTCTGAGAACTTCCAATTTTTTATGAATAGTGAAAAATACTTAAAAACAACTTTTTTAAACAAAATAATTTATAGTGATAAATTATACTATTTAGTGGTTTTAAAGTATAATTAGAATATATTTTTACCATTTTATCCAATTGTGGTCATTAGAATTAATTTAACATTGAAATTGGACATAAACAATTGCCAATCTTTTGATATAAATTGTTTCTTAAAAACACGCTATTTGTTGTGACAGCGGGAATTAATTATAAAATTAATTAATGCAACTTATATGTTTGGAATTTTGTAAAATAGACTTCATTTTTGAATTCGGAATATCAATTATAGCTTAGGGTGAAATTTTGGCATTGTTCTGAAAAACATCAATTTTTGATGAATAGTGAAACCACTAAGTGGTAGTTAAATAACTGATTTTTCGTTTAAATGAAATATTACCACTTCTGTGATTTGAATTTCAAAAATCCGACATACATGGTTGTCATTAAGAAGTAAAATGTGGTTCAATGAGATTAAAATATTTTTTGGTGAATAGTAGCTTTTAAGTTCTTAATCGCGATTAGAGGTAATTAGTGTAGTTTAAGGTAAAAATAATTTTTAATAATATGATATGGGCTTGACACTTGTCCTACTCCTATTGTATGAGTCATGGCCGACCAAGACAACCCATGGGTCAACTTGGGGACCCCATGGAGCCACTTTAGTTGGAAAATGACAGTAATATATATTTATTTAATGTTAAAATTAAATTGACACAAACATGAGTTGTTTTACTAAAATAGTTTTTAAGTGGGGTTACACAAGTCCAAATTTTGATTATAAATATTCATTAGAAAGTTAAAAAGATTTCCTACATCATAATATTTTTTTTATAATTTTTAGACATTAAATAAATTAAATTATTTATGACATCATGATGATGCAGCGATGACCTCATTATTTAACGATTTAAATAAAATGAGAAGATAATGCAAAATCCAAGGCATACACTTATCCAAAGCCTATTGGATGAGGATATTTCGAAACATTATCACCTTAGCCTCGAATTATATAAGTGTGGGACCTTTAGAATCCGAAAAGCATTGTGAAATAATGTAACATTTCAATCTTTCCAAAAGAGCCCCTCCTCTCCTCTTATAAAAGGCCCCCACCTCTCCCACCTCATTTACACTTTCAAGACATTTGTCTCGGACAAACCCTACCCAAATACTCTCCCAACTTCCAACTCTTACTCCTTGAAGTCTCACTTTGGGCAGAACTCTTCTCAAGGAATCCTTTGGCTCAAATCAAAAAGAGTTACCCGATTTTGAGGTAATGTCTTCTCTAATGTTGTTTTGTTTTATTTTTCTTCTCCAACCACCTAAACTCTTTTTATTCATTTCTTTTGTAACAACACCAGTATCCTCAATATACTAGGATGTTGTTATAAGATGGATTCGAGCTACACTTACACACACCTACATCTAATTGTTAAAGAACATACTGTTTCTCTGGATGGCGAATTTCTGCCTCACGAAACAATGATTGTTCAAATTCTTTTGACACTTATAATGGTGGCCATTTTGATGAAAATATTTTCATATATGATATATATATTATGTTTATGTTTTCCTTATCCTTCTTTATTTCTCATTTATGTCATAATTTAGGATTTCCATTATGGGTAAAACACGATAATTTTATTTTAGGAAGTGCGGACTACCGCCCCCTCAAAGTGATTTGAATCGTTAATGCCATATGTGGGATGTATAAAGGATGGAGTAAATGGTATTATACACTATATTATACTGGAATTATATTATACATTTATATAATTATGATTTTGTTCCATTAAATATGAAATTGAAATGAAAGTAGCGTTCATGCGTACGTATGGCTTACCGTCTCCATGAACGGTGCATTTCATTTCTTACCTCTAAATGTTACGTAATATTATAAATGAATGTATATACTGGATATATATGATATATATGATATCTAAATCATGAATATAATTCTGGATATAATGGATATTTCACCACATGAACAACTTGTAATTATAAGAAGGTTATTGTTGACACAAGTACCAAAGATCGACAAAACGACCGCTATTAACTTAAATAATTAAATAATGTTCATAACATGGTAATAAGGGATATAAAAGTAATAATGAACATGAAAAAGGTTCTTAAGTAAATAGAAATTAACTCTAGTTTATTATTCAGGAGGTTAAAGAATGGTCGAGTCAGGACAAGACGCGAGGTAAGGGAACTTCTTAACCCAATTTCTATTCTTTGGGTTAATCTCCTACTTTCAAATTATGTCATGATATTATTATGTATTATTTTGTATTTTTACTTTCTTTATGTGTACCTATAGTGAATACACATAATATATATATTTTATTTTAAAAATGATCTTTGTAAGGACTTCGTCTCAATCTCCTTTCATTGAGGCATATTTGGTTTTATACACAAATTTCTTTTATACGGTGTATAAACCACTTTGACTTTTACGTTTATTAAAAAGGAATCTTTTTTATACGAAGCATTTACTAAATGACAAAAGGGAATGTTTTTGTCGTACGTATGCGGCGACATCGACTTCTCCGCCGCCGTGACCATTATTTGAGTTTCGGCTTCCTCTAGAAGCCATCATTTTTTTAATGAAAAATAAATACAATGTTTTATCTTTCTTTAATTTTGGTATTGAAAATGGCTTTGAAAGCATTTTTATTATATCAATGTGTTGTATTGATATCTTGTGATTGAAATGTGGAAATTTTATGTTTCCTTTATTCATGTTTTATGTGATACGATTATGTTATGGTTTATGATATGTTTAAACCTATTCATATAAGGAATTTATTGGACTTAATAAGTGACGGGTGGAGCCCGCTATAGCTCCTCGATGCATCGGTAGGTCTCATGAGACAACTAGACGTGGAATTAGCTGAGGCCCTTTCCCAATTTGATTTATGGTTTTGGCCGAGGCCTTAATCATTTTAGACGTCTTGGCCGAGGCCTTGACAAAGTGTTTCAGAATGTCTGGCATTATACATTCGCTCATTATGAAAGTGGTTATTGTTATTGAATGTGATTATTCGACCAGTAGAATATCCATGTGAAGAAGTGAATGGCATTATCTCATTTTACTTTTTCCATATTATGTTGAAGTTCATGTTTAAAAGGCTTTTGTTTTATTTATACATTGCCTTAATTGTTAATGATTATTTATGAAAGCTTCCGCATTATTGTTATCCTTACTGGGCATCTGAGCTCACCCCTTTCAATGTTTTAATATTTTCCAGGATGTGAAGAAGTATTTTATGAATGACCTGCAGGGATAGTCAGAAGAGGATATGAGTGTGGACTATGAAGACTTTGTTATTAGTTTTTCACTTTATGATGTAATGTAATATTTATGAATGTATCTAGTGTTTTCCAAGGCTACTAAACTAATTGATCTTTCGAGACTTGATCTTTTGTGATCATGCCAATGTTACGAAGTAATGCACCGACTCTGGGTAGCTGGGGTCGGGGCGTTACACGATAAGCCACCTCTCCTATCCTGCTGAGAATGTGAATGGTCCGATGAATCTTGGAGATAACTTGCCGCCGCAGCCAAATCTTCGTAATCCTCATCGAGGTGAGACCTGCAAGAAGACATGGTCTCCATCCCCGAACACTAGTGGTCTTCGCCTCCCGTTAGCATTTGACTTCTATCAGCTCTGAGTTGTCCTCATCCGCTCCTGGATGACTTGGACCTTCTTCGTCGTGGCCTGGACCATCTCTTGTCTTACAAGTGCTGACTCTCTAGGGTCTGTCTAGCATAGAGATGATCTGCAAGTTCGGCCGTACAATTCCTCCTATCTCACACTACAACATCATATGTCATAGAGCTCCCATTTCAACATTATATTATAAAAACATACCCACCAACTTACACATGTGATATGAAATCACATCACATCACATAATTCCCATAGATACATGGGTCATCACATTAAATCACATAACATCATATCCCACCCATATAATGTTAGTACATCACATCATATCAGAACTAAAACTATATATTTTTATAACATGATATACATCATCCATGTTACCTAAACCTATCATACATGACCCTTATTATAATACATATCTATAAATTAAATATTTCCCATAGAATAATATGAAATCAAAACATAATACATTCATATAGTAGAATTTTTCCATCAATAAATAATATTTCAATATTGTCACCATCACTTGCGAGAGGCAAAGTGGAAGGGCCAGCTACCATCCATCCATCATCACCACTAGGTTCTTAGAAAAAACACCCCCAAATAATTTGGTTATCGGAACAATGTACTCTACATTAATTGGGGATTCTTATAGATATCAAAATTAAATAAAATGTATATAATAACATTGAATAGAAGGATAATATATGGGTTAAAAGGCATAAAACAACTAACATCATCTCCACCAAAAGGTACTACATCAACCACTTATGTGGAGACATCTAAATTCTCAAAAAAAAACACAACAATACAACATACCTAAGACACATTTCATCTTCTTTCTCAATTCTATCCATTTTATATATTTACAACATCCAACCCATTTCATTAAAATAACCTATTCCTTAAATTATTTTAATCAAATTCATTTCAATATTTCTCCCCATTATTTAATAGTTAACATCATTAAAATTTACCCACACTTCAAATTATTAGTTAAAGATTAATTGGAGCATTCCATTCCAATTCATTATCAATTTTGAATCATCATTTTATTCTATTAAAATGATGGAATATAGAACAAGATTACATCCTTGATACAATATCTACCTGTAACACCCCGACCCCTCTAGGCTGGTGCTGGTGTATTACTTGTGATATTGGCATGTTTAGAAGGAATGAAAAGCCCAAAGGAATGATCTGTTTAGTAGTCTTGAATAAACTAGAAACATATATGTTTCTCAAATTACATTGGAAATGTTTACAAAATATAATACATAACAAAAAACTCAAAACTGCATCCAAATAAACTCAAAAGAAGACTTTATCTTCATCACCTATCGAAGGTAGACAATGAAAGGGGTGAGCTAAAATGCTCAATAAAGGTTACAAATTGCAGAATCATGAGTAAAATAATAAATTAATCACAATCAATCTGACATAATCATTATGGAATAGTGAATAAATGAACATCAAATTCCATTAATAAACTAAAAAAACTCCATCTAGAGATTTTTTCATAGTGAAAACCACATGGATAATAAAAAAACTGATAATGAATAAAGATAATTATTATTAACTATAAATCATGTATTAGGCACATTAAACCATAATACCATTAAAACGGTTTAGTTCTATGGGTAGAAACCTGTCTGATTTTTGTAAATAAACTCGAATGGTCTGTCGCCAAAGTATTTTGTGTCATGAGTCCTACTGATGCATCGATGGGATATAGCTGGCCCCACCTGCCACTCCATGTCCAAATCATTTGTTATACATTGATTCAATACAAGATCAATACTCCTTTTCAATATCTATATAGAGTAGAGTATACAAATTCATCAATATTTCCATAATTAAAAAAACGTTCCAAAATAAACACCATATGTAAAATGGTATACGTTTTAGACAACAACATATCCAGGATATGGGATTATGGATACTTATTCGAAATATAATTTCAATTGATATGTGATCTAAAATGCGCTTTAGGTACACCACATAAGTATTATTAGGTTCACAATACAAGGTTAGTCACAAAAAAATAGTAGTTGAGACAAAGGCCCTTACAACAATGTTATTGTCCGATTCATATGAAAAAAACTTAATAAACATCAAATGAGTCATTTATTAAAATAAATATAAAAATAATCATGTTATTATATATCAAATGGAACAACACATATACATCGAACAAGAATTAAGTGGAGAATAATGAAAATATCAAATGAATGAAAGTGAGATGAGAAACCCCTTACCTCTTGCTCTATTGTGTTCTTGATTGTTCTTAATGACCAGAATAATGAAATTTAGATTTATTAATTAATAATTGAAGAACCTAATAAACATTTAATTGATATTATATAACCTTATAAAGTTCATTAATGGCCACATTGATGGGTTTAAGAGATTAAATCTTATTGTTTTGGAAACATTTTCTTAATTGGTTTTCATGGTTTGTTTACTGGTTTCCATGAACGGAAGTTCATTTGAAACATGGTTAAAAATCCAGAATTGTTAATATAAATTATTAATGACAATAAATGGATATAAATGATCTTATAATGATTCTAGTTATATAACATGATGACGATTCATTAGTTAAAACATTAATATTGATCGTTTAGATCGTTTTAGTGATTCTTTGATAATAACAACATCAATTTTTTATAAATTATAACCATGAGTAAAAAATAATTAAATAACCATGGGTCAGTATTAAAATATTTATTATAACCTAGTTCAACCATATAAATGGTTTCATGTCATGACTTGAAAGAATTCATGAAAATTGAAATCACATTGTCTACAATGTCTGTAATTCGACACATCCCGGACAATGTTTTTAATTCTTTGAACCGGTGGGGGAAAATAAGATTCATGATGAATTTTTAATGAAGAATAGATCATCCAAAATATATAAGATTCTGGAGATTTCATTCTTCTTGGGTAAGAAGAGTTGAAGAAATAATAAATAAGGAACTCAAAATAAAAGAATAACTTTCAAATTGCTTATAAAAATTTGGTAGCCTAACGGCTACGGAACATTGATTTAGAAAATACTTAAAAGAGAAGGGACAAGGGTCACCTATCCAGAAATTAATCATAATATATAGTAGATCAGTAATAGGAATAAAAATAAGAACATGGTATGGAAATGTGAAATATATACCAGATAAAAGTGATATTGAAAGGAAATAGAATGAAATTATGAATTTTCTTAGCTTGTAAAGTAACCCTTAGAACATAAAGGATGGGACCTTGGGAACTTGAGGAAACCTTGGGAGGACTAATATGGAGGTTAGGATGACAGAAATTCGTTGATGGGGAATTGGGAATAAATTTAATGAATGAAAGAGTTAGTATTTATAGGAAAAGTGAGGGATTATTTTAATAATTTTCAAGGGACACGTCATGAGTGGTTTTTACAAAACCATGGGCATAACCATGGTATTTTCCCATGGTATAAGCCATATAAGACACCTCACATATTATTTAAATATACAATAGTCTACCAGATTTATGACATCATTATTATATAATAAATGAAGTCATTAACAAACTTAAACTAAAAACTGTATTTTTTATTATTCACTGAAAAATCAACTATTTCAGAAAAATTCCAAAAAATCACCCTAACCATTTATCAACAGGTAGAATTCAAAAATGAAATCCATTTTTCAAAAATAATTTTCTAAATATTATTAATTTAATTTTTAAATAAGGTCATAGTTTATTCGAAAAATAAAAATCTTAAAATAAAACTAGTTTTATTTCTCAATGAAAAAATAATTAAGATCTCATTATCTTATTTCCATAAGAAAATAAAATAATAATATTATTTACTATTAATAATTGTATGTTACTATTTATATTACTATTCTTATGGGTATGTTACTATTCACAAAAAAATGAAGTTTGTTCTACTAGACTCCAAATGACTTACTGAACACAACTCAAGATGACCATTTTTCAAAATTCAAAACTTAGACATGTGATGTTTATGTTTAATGGCTAGGTTCTAAGTATCTCATAAATAAACAAGTGATTTTTCAAAGGAACATAGTGATGAATAGAATTTAACTCAGTTATGAATAGAGAAACATAACATATCATGTTTGAGGTACTACATTATTTCCTCCTTCGGAAAATTTCATCCTTGAAATTTACAAAATATTACCTAAAAAGATTCAGGTATGTCTGTAACATAAGCTCTTCAGGCTCCCATGTTTCTTCCTCAATATTATGGTTCCTCCATCGAATCATTACCATACAAGTCGTCTGATTTATCAATACTTGTTCTCTAGTATCAATAATCTTGATAGGCTCTTTACAATAAGATAGATCTGGCTCAAATTTTAATTCTTCATAAGTGAGTACATGTTATGGGTCTTGCATGTACCTACTTAACATTGACATGTGGAACACATTGTGAACTGTGGAGAGACTTGGCAGCATTACCAAATGGAAAGCTACAACTCGAATTTGGACCAGAATTTCAAAAGTTCTGATGTACATGGGACTTAACTTTACCTTCTAACCAAATCGTATAATACCCTTCCATGGAGATACCTTTAAGAAAATTTGATCACCTTCTCGAAAAATAAAATCCTTCCTTTGGTTATCTACATAGCTCCTTTTCCTACTTTGAGCTATTTTGATATGGTTCTAGATAATATTCACATTTTTCGTTGTTTCTTCATCATGTTCTGGGCCCACGAGTTTTCATTCACGAATTTCATCCCAGGAAGTTGATGTATGGAATATCCTCCCATATAATGCTTCATATGGTGCCATATGAATACATTAATGGAAGATATTGGTGTATGAAATTTCCATGAGAGGTAAATATTTATCACATCTTCCAAGGAAATCAAGTGAACAAGACCTAAACATGTCTTCCAATGTTTGAATAGTCTGTTATGATTGTCCATCAGTTTGTGGGTGGTAGGCAGTGCTCAAATGAAGATCAGTATCTATGGCCTTCTAACTAATTTTCTAGAATCTTAATGTAAAATGTGGATCATGATGAGAAAAAATCAAGATGGGTATTCCATGAAGTCTTACAACATCATTAATATATAGTCTTTCTAGACTTTCATGTGGTAGATCTTCTCTTATAGGAAGAAAATGTTATGACTTGGTAACATGATCAACAATGACCCATATTGAATCATTCCTTCTAGAAGTCCATGGTAGTCCCATGACAACGTCCATTGTGATGTTATCCCATTTCCACTCAGGTATGTGAAGAGTTTGCAATACTCCATCAAGCCGCTGCCTTCCGTCTTTCACTTGTTGACAAACCATACATCTTGACAAATAATATACAGTCTCCCTCTTCATGTTTTCCCACCAAAAATGTTCCTTAAAATATGTATACATCTTAGTGCTACCAGGGTGTATAGATAAATTATAAAAATGAGCATCATCCAACAATTCTGTTTTTAGATCAGGTATTTTAGGAACACAATGTCTCTTCCCAAATTTCAAAATTCCATCTTCTTATACAATGTCACTCAATATCTCATCATTCACAGATTTAATATTCTTAAAAAACTCCTGATCATCAGCATGAGAACATTTTATCCTATCTAGTAATTATGTTTTAGCAACCATTTGAAAAAGAATTGTTGTTTCACTATCCATGGTTATTCCTATTTCCATCTTTACTAGATCCATGGAAAGACGATCCCTTTCAACTCTTATATTGTTAAAAAATCCATGATCTTTTCTTCTCAGGGCATATGTAACCTTATTTGACTTCCTTGGGTGGTAGTGTATTGTGAAATCGTAATTTTTGAGTAGATCAAGCCATCTCCTTTGCCTCATGTTGAGTTCTTTATGTGGGAAAATATACATTAAACTCTTATGATCTGTATAAATCTCACATTTTTCACCACAGAGATAATTTTTCCATATCTTCAAAGAAATGATTATAGAAGCTAACTCAAGATCATGAATAGAATAGTTTTTCTCATGAAATTTTATCTATCATCAGGAATAAGAAATAAGATTATCATTTTGCATAAGTACACAACCATGACTTTTCTTTGAAGCATCACTATAAATAACAAACCCTTCATTCACCGATGTTAGAGTCAATATATGAGAATTGAATAATCTTCTCACCAGTTCTTTGAAACATTGTCACAATCTTTTGTCCAAACAAATTTAACCCCTTTTCGGGTGAGCTTCTTTAGCGGGTTATCCAATCGGGCAAAATTCTGCATGAAATGCCGATAATAACCTGCTAATCCAATAAAACAACGTACCTAAGTTAGGTTTGTTGGTGTGGGACAATATTATATTTACTTTGTCTTCACATGATCAAAAAGGTTTTCATCCATTGAGACAATATGGAAAAGAAAAGAAACTGACTGAATCCAGAATTCGCACTTGTTAAACATCCAATATAATTGATTTCTTCTAAGAGTTCCTAGAATAACTCACAATTGAATCTAATAGTCTTCATTTATTTTTGATTATACAAGGATATAATCGATGAATATCAAAACAAAGTTATCAAGATTTTCCTTGAATACTCTATTCATTAAATCCATGAAAAAGGATGGTGCATTCATCAGTCTAAAAAAATTCAATGTAAACTTGTAATGCCCATACCTGGTTAAAAATGCTATCTTTGGAATATCTTCCTTCCTCACACTCAGTTGATGACATCCAGATTGAAGTTCAATATTTAAAATGTATTGATCTCCATGAATTTGGTCAATTAAATCATCAATCTGGGGTAGAGGATAATTATTCTTTATTTTAGTAGCATTTGTTTTTCTATAATCAATGCATAGCCTCTGGTATCAATATTTATTCATTACAAACAAGACTGGGTCTCCCCATGGAGAAACATTGTGTCAAATAAATCATTTTTCACTCAAATCTTCAATTTGTTTCTTTAGCTCCACTAACTCCACAATGGCCATTATATATGGGATCTTTGACATAGGTCTTGAACCAGGAATTAAGTCAATGGAAAACTCAATTTCCCGCTCTGGATGATGTCCAGGTAAATCCTCTAGAAATACATCAATGTACTCTTTCACTATGTGCACATCATCAATTTGAAGATTTATTTTCCCTCCCAAATATATTGGTTAATATTCCTCTCCAAGTATTGAATTCAATAGAGCTACTAGGGGTGGTTCTAGAGAAGAATCAGGTGGCGATGTTTCTACCCTAAAGACAAGAGATTCTACACCATTTCAAAAAATTGTAACTTCATTTTTCTTTCAATAAATACTCACATCATAATTTTATAGCCAATGAATAATGATAATTATATCAAATTTAGTCATTGGTATGATGATAAAGCTAGCTACTAAAGCACGTTTTGGTGTTTGGAGGGGGAATAATCGACATGGATTTGTTGAAATGATACGTCCCATGGGAGTTTTTACTGACAACACCTTTCTTAAATCAAATTGGACATATCTAATTTTCTCGTCAAACTGGGAGGATATAAATGAATGTGATGATCTATAATTAAATAATTTTTTGGCTAAGTTTGAGGAAACAATTAAAGAACCTGCCACCACGTCACTAGGAACATCAACCTATGCGGTTATAATCGCATAGGCTCTCCCTTTCTCTGTTGTCTTTTTCTAAGGCATGTTTCCTTGGCGCTTTGGACACTCATTTTCATAGTGTCCCATACCTATGCAATTGTAGGATTGAACATTTTTGAATTGTTTATTCTTGTTGTATTCATCAGATCGATGACCCTTTTCTCTGCAGTTATTCCAGACTCCCATGGAAATGTGAAATATATACCAGATAAAAGTGATATTGAAAGGAAATAGAATGAAATTATGAATTTTCTTAGCTTGTAAAGTAACCCTTAGAACATAAAGGATGGGACCTTGGGAACTTTAGGAAACCTTGGGAGGACTAATATGGAGGTTAGGATGACAGAAATTCGTTGATGGGGAATTGGGAATAAATTTAATGAATGAAAGAGTTAGTATTTATAGGAAAAGTGAGGGATTATTTTAATAATTTTCAAGGGACACGTCATGAGTGGTTTTTACAAAACCATGGGCATAACCATGGTATTTTCCCATGGTATAAGCCATATAAGACACCTCACATATTATTTAAATATACAATAGTCTACCAGATTTATGACATCATTATTATATAATAAATGAAGTCATTAACAAACTTAAACTAAAAACTGTATTTTTTATTATTCACTGAAAAATCAACTATTTCAGAAAAATTCCAAAAAATCACCCTAACCATTTATCAACAGGTAGAATTCAAAAATGAAATCCATTTTTCAAAAATAATTTTCTAAATATTATTAATTTAATTTTTAAATAAGGTCATAGTTTATTCGAAAAATAAAAATCTTAAAATAAAACTAGTTTTATTTCTCAATGAAAAAATAATTAAGATCTCATTATCTTATTTCCATAAGAAAATAAAAAAATAATATTATTTACTATTAATAATTGTATGTTACTATTTATATTACTATTCTTATGGGTATGTTACTATTCACAAAAAAATGAAGTTTGTTCTACTAGACTCCAAATGACTTACTGAACACAACTCAAGATGACCATTTTTCAAAATTCAAAACTTAGACATGTGATGTTTATGTTTAATGGCTAGGTTCTAAGTATCTCATAAATAAACAAGTGATTTTTCAAAGGAACATAGTGATGAATAGAATTTAACTCAGTTATGAATAGAGAAACATAACATATCATGTTTGAGGTACTACATTATTTCCTCCTTCGGAAAATTTCATCCTTGAAATTTACAAAATATTACCTAAAAAGATTCAGGTATGTCTGTAACATAAGCTCTTCAGGCTCCCATTTTTCTTCCTCAATATTATGGTTCTTCCATCGAATCATTACCATACAAGTCGTCTGATTTATCAATACTTGTTCTCTAGTATCAATAATCTTGATAGGCTCTTCACAATAAGATAGATCTGGCTCAAATTTTAATTCATCATAAGTGAGTACATGTTATGGGTCTTGCATGTACCTACTTAACATTGACATGTGGAACACATTGTGAACTGTGGAGAGACTTGGCAGCATTACCAAATGGAAAGCTACAACTCGAATTTGGACCAGAATTTCAAAAGTTCTGATGTACATGGGACTTAACTTTACCTTCTAACCAAATCATATAATACCCTTCCATGGAGATACCTTTAAGAAAATTTGATCACCTTCTCGAAAAATAAAATCCTTCCTTTGGTTATCTACAGAGCTCCTTTTCCTACTTTGAGCTATTTTGATATGGTTCTAGATAATATTCACATTTTTCGTTGTTTCTTCATCATGTTCTGGGCCCACGAGTTTTCATTCACGAATTTCATCCCAGGAAGTTGATGTATGGAATATCCTCCCATATAATGCTTCATATGGTGCCATATGAATACATTAATGGAAGATATTGGTGTATGAAATTTCCATGAGAGGTAAATATTTATCACATCTTCCTAGGAAATCAAGTGAACAAGACCTAAACATGTCTTCCAATGTTTGAATAGTCTGTTATGATTGTCCATCAGTTTGTGGGTGGTAGGCAGTGCTCAAATGAAGATCAGTATCTATGGCCTTCTAACTAATTTTCTAGAATCTTAATGTAAAATGTGGATCATGATGAGAAAAGATCAAGATGGGTATTCCATGAAGTCTTACAACATCATTAATATATAGTCTTTCTAGACTTTCATGTGGTAGATCTTCTCTTATAGGAAGAAAATGTTATGACTTGGTAACATGATCAACAATGACCCATATTGAATCATTCCTTCTAGAAGTCCATGGTAGTCCCATGACAACGTCCATTGTGATGTTATCCCATTTCCACTCAGGTATGTGAAGAGGTTGCAATACTCCATCAAGCCGCTGCCTTCCGTCTTTCACTTGTTGACAAACCATACATCTTGACAAATAATATACAGTCTCCCTCTTCATGTTTTCCCACCAAAAATGTTCCTTAAAATATGTATACATCTTAGTGCTACCAGGGTGTATAGAGAAATTATAAAAATGAGCATCATCCAACAATTCTCTTTTTAGATCAGGTATTTTAGGAACACAATGTCTCTTCCCAAATTTCAAAATTCCATCTTCTTATACAATGTCACTCAATATCTCATCATTCACAGATTTAATATTCTTAAAAAACTCCTGATCATCAGCATGAGAACATTTTATCCTATCTAGTAATTATGTTTTAGCAACCATTTGATAAAGAATTGTTGTTTCACTATCCATGGTTATTCCTATTTCCATCTTTACTAGATCCATGGAAAGACGATCCCTTTCAACTCTTATATTGTTAAAAAATCCATGATCTTTTCTTCTCAGGGCATATGTGACCTTATTTGACTTCCTTGGGTGGTAGTGTATTGTGAAATCGTAATTTTTGAGTAGATCAAGCCATCTCCTTTGCCTCATGTTGAGTTCTTTATGTGGGAAAATATACATTAAACTCTTATGATCTGTATAAATCTCACATTTTTCACCACAGAGATAATTTTTCCATATCTTCAAAGAAATGATTATAGATGCTAACTCAAGATCATGAATAGAATAGTTTTTCTCATGAAATTTTATCTATCATCAGGAATAAGAAATAAGATTATCATTTTGCATAAGTACACAACCATGACTTTTCTTTGAAGCATCACTACAAATAAAAAACCCTTCATTCACCGATGGTAGAGTCAATATATGAGAATTGAATAATCTTCTCACCAGTTCTTTGAAACATTGTCACAATCTTTTGTCCAAACAAATTTAACCCCTTTTCGGGTGAGCTTCTTTAGCGGGTTATCCAATCGGGCAAAATTCTGCATGAAATGCCGATAATAACCTGCTAATCCAATAAAACAACGTACCTAAGTTAGGTTTGTTGGTGTGGGACAATATTATATTTACTTTGTCTTCACATGATCAAAAAGGTTTTCATCCATTGAGACAATATGGAAAAGAAAAGAAACTGACTGAATCCAGAATTCGCACTTGTTAAACATCCAATATAATTGATTTCTTCTAAGAGTTCCTAGAATAACTCACAATTGAATCTAATAGTCTTCATTTATTTTTGATTATACAAGGATATAATCGATGAATATCAAAACAAAGTTATCAAGATTTTCCTTGAATACTCTATTCATTAAATCCATGAAAAAGGATGGTGCATTCATCAGTCTAAAAAAATTCAATGTAAACTTGTAATGCCCATACCTGGTTAAAAATGCTATCTTTGGAATATCTTCCTTCCTCACACTCAGTTGATGACATCCAGATTGAAGTTCAATATTTAAAATGTATTGAGCTCCATGAATTTGGTCAATTAAATCATCAATCCGGGGTAGAGGATAATTAATCTTTATTTTAGTAGCATTTGTTTTTCTATAATCAATGCATAGCCTCTGGTATCAATATTTATTCATTACAAACAAGACTGGGTCTCCCCATGGAGAAACATTGTGTCAAATAAATCATTTTTCACTCAACTCTTCAAGTTGTTTCTTTAGCTCCACTAACTCCACAATGGCCATTATATATGGGATCTTTGACATAGGTCTTGAACCAGGAATTAAGTCAATGGAAAACTCAATTTCCCGCTCTAGATGATGTCCAGGTAAATCCTCTAGAAATACATCAATGTACTCTTTCACTATGTGCACATCATCAATTTGAAGATTTATTTTCCCTCCCAAATATATTGGTTAATATTCCTCTCCAAGTATTGAATTCAATAGAGCTACTAGGGGTGGTTCTAGAAAAGAATCAAGTGGCGATGTTTCTACCCTAAAGACAAGAGATTCTACACCATTTCAAAAAATTGTAACTTCATTTTTCTTTCAATAAATACTCACATCATAATTTTATAGCCAATGAATAATGATAATTATATCAAATTTAGTCATTGGTATGATGATAAAGCTAGCTACTAAAGCACGTTTTGGTGTTTGGAGGGGGAATAATCGACATGGATTTGTTGAAATGATACGTCCCATGGGAGTTTTTACTGACAACACCTTTCTTAAATCAAATTGGACATATCTAATTTTCTCGTCAAACTGGGAGGATATAAATGAATGCGATGATCTATAATTAAATAATTTTTTGGCTAAGTTTGAGGAAACAATTAAAGAACCTGCCACCACGTCACTAGGAACATCAACCTATGCGGTTATAATCGCATAGGCTCTCCCTTTCTCTGTTGTCTTTTTCTAAGGCATGTTTCCTTGGCGCTTTGGACACTCATTTTCATAGTGTCCCATACCTATGCAATTGTAGGATTGAACATTTTTGAATTGTTTATTCTTGTTGTATTCATCAGATCGATGACCCTTTTCTCTGCAGTTATTCCAGACTCCCATGCCTTTCAATCATTTCCCAGGATGATTTTTTCCACAATTGTCTCATAATGGGAAACTATTCATTCCATTGTTCTTCTTTGGTGCATCTCCTTTTCCTTTTTTATCAGAGTATCACTTCTTATCTTGGTTTCCTTTTAAAATATTTGATCTAGAAAATTCCCTCTCTGTTTTGATGGCACTTGATACAATTTCATCATATGATGAAAATGATTGAGAATATAGTGCCCTTTGACAACATGGCTTTAGACCTTCAAATAAATGATCAATCTTGTCCACCGAGTCATGTACATAATCCTTGGTATACCAGTCTAGCCTTGTGAAGGTAGCCTCATACTCTACCACACTATCATATTTCCTTTGTTTCATGCCAATGAATTTCTTCTTCATTTCAATTCGTTGCTCAAGAGGGAAATATTTTTCATAGATTATTTCCCTAAAATTCCTCCATTACATATCATATATTTCTTCTTACTCCGTGGTATTTTGAATCAGGGACCACCATTGATCAGCGTTGCCCTTGAGAAAATATACTATTGGTACTACCTTTTCATTTTAATTGCATCTTAACACCCTGAATATCTTTTCAAGGGACTTGATTCATTGCACAACTACCACATGATTAGTAGTCTGGCTGAAAGATGGGGGATTCTTCCACATGAAACGATCTAACATAGATGTGGAATGGTTATTCGTTACAACTTGATTATGTTGTCCAAATATGATCATGATCTGATCTGTTTCAACGTTGATGGTGTTGACTTTCTCAGTATGGAGATCCCTACCTTGCCAATGAGTATTGATTCCCCTTATTCAATTACACGCCATTTCTAAATAATGGGATACTCTATATTAGTTTATGGATCTCAAATAGAAAATCAATAAACATAGATTCAAATTCTATGCATAGCTAATCTTTTAAACATGGTTTTACTAATGAAAAATTTAAATTAAATAATTCATAATGGATTGTAAAGAAAACATGAATTATTCTATGAATATTACCCGGGAGTGTCATAACCAAGATTTCAATAATGCTAGTTGTTGTGCACTAGTTCTCGTTCGAGTCTAGCTCAAAGCGGTGTTTTTGGGTTTTACCCCTAGATACATCTGTTCTAGATCCGCCTCAACCTGCTCGTATCCATACATGGATTTATTTCTTGGAAAATACACATAATCTATTCCTTACCAGAATACCATCATGATCTTGTACGTTTATCCTCAAATACTACCTTAGGTCTCTATTCCCTACTATAAATTTCCTAGTCTAGTTTCCAAATGTTCTACTAAACTTTCTATGATACCCATTATAACACCCCGAACCCTTTAAGACAGAGCCGGTTCATTAATTATGATATTGTAATGGTTAGAAGGAATGAAAATTCCAATGGAATGATTGGTTTACTAGTCTTGATGAATCTAAATACGTATATGTTTCTCAAATTACATTAGAAAAGGTTACAAAATACAATACATAATAAAAAACTCAAAACATCATCCACAAGAACTCAAAATAATACCATCTCTTCATCACCTGTCGAAGGTAGACAATGAAAGGGGTGTTATAAAATTCTCATTATGGGTTACAAATAGCATAAACATGAGTACAATAATAAATTAATCATAATCAATCTGACATAATCAATATGGTATAGTGAATAAATGATTAACTAATTCCATTAATAAACTGAAAATGAAACTGCATCCATAGATTTAGTCATATTGAAAACCTATTGGATAATAATAAGAACGCATAATGAATATAGAGAATTATTATTAACTAGAAATCATGTATCTATAACATGAAACAGTAATACCGTTAAAATGGTTTAGTTCTGTGGGTAGAAACCCATCTGATTTTTGGAAACAAACTCGAAGGTTTTGTCGCCAAACTGTTTTGTCTCATGAGACCTACCAATGCATTGAGGGGCTATAGTGGGGCCCACCCACCACTGCATTTCCTAATAATTATTTATACATTGATTCAATACATGGGAAATATGCCCATTCATATCCGTATAGAGTAGAGTATACAGAATCATCAATATTTCCATAATTATAATAACGTTCCAAAATAAACACCATATGTAAATTGGTATATAGTTTAGACAACAACATATCCATGATATGAGATTATGTATATTTGTTATAAATATAATTTAAAATGATTAGTGATCTCTAATGGGAATCAGGTACACCACCTAAGGATTATTAGGTGCACAATACAAGGTTAGTCACAATAAAATTGTATTTGAGAAAAAGGCCCTTATAGCAAAGTAATTGGTCGACTCATATGAACAGAACATAATAAACCACAAATGAAGAATTTATTAATATGAATATAATGATAATAATGTTATTATATGTAAAATGGCAGAAAAAATATACCACATACAAGAATTAAGTGGTGAATAATGAAAATCTCACAGAAATGAAAGTGAGATGAGAAACCCCCTACCTTTTACTCTAGTGTTTTCTTGATTGTTCTTAATGACCTGAATAATCAAATTTAGATATATTAATTAATAATTATAGAACCTAATAAACATGTAATTGATATTATATAACCTTATTAAGTTCATTAAATACCTCTTTGATGGGTTTAAGAGATTAAATCTTATTGTTTTGGAAACATTTTCTTACTTGGTTTTCATGGTTTGTTTACTTGTTTCCATGTATTGAAGTTCATTTGAAAAATGGTTAAACATCCAGAATTGTTAATATAAATTATTAGTGACATTAAAGAGATATAAATGATCTTATAATGATTTTGTTTATATATCATGATAATGATTCATTAGTTAAAATATTAATGATGTTAGTTCAGATCATTTTAGTGGTTCTTTGATAATAACAAACATCATTTTGTTTTATAAATTATAACCATGAGTACCAAATAATTACAGAACCATGGGTGAGTCATAAAAAATATATTATAACATGGTTCAACCATATAAATGGTTTCATGACCAGACTTGAAATAATTATTGCAAATTAAAATCACATCGTTTACGATGTCGGTAATTCGACACATCAAGGACAATGTTATTAATTCCTTGAACAAGTGGGGGAAAAGAATAATATTGATGATGAATTCCTCATGAAAATAATATCATCCAGAATATACAAGATTCTGGAGATTTCAGTCTTCTTGGGTAAGAAGATATGAGGAAAGAATAAATAAAGAACTCAAAATAAAAGAATAATTTTGAAATTTCTTACAAAAATTCGACAACATAATGGCTACGCATCATAGATTTAGAAAATAATAAAAAGAGAGGTGGAAAGGTTCACATATCCAGAAGTGAATCATAATATATTTTATACTATAATAAGAATAAAAATAATAACATGGTATGGAAACTTGAAATATATACCACATAGAATAGATAGTGAAAGGAAAAAGAATGAAATTGAGAATTTTCTTACATTTTGATGTAACCCTTAGAACGAGAAGGTTACGACCTTGGGTACTTGAGGAAACCTTAGGGGGACTAATATAGAGGTAAGGAGGCTAGAACATCATTGATGAATAATTGGGAATTAATTCAATGAAGGGAAGAGTTGGTATTTATAGGAAAAGTTAGGGATTATTTTAATAATTTTCAAGGGACACCTCATGAGTGGTTTTTGAAAAAGCATGGTCTTGCCCATGGTATTTTCCATGGTATAATCAACGTGGGACACCTAAAATCATATTTAACTATACACAAGTCGACCAGATTTATAACATCATTATTATATCATTAATGATGTCATTAACACACCAAAACTAAAAATGGTTTTTGTTTACTTTTCATTGAAAAATCATCTATTTCAGAAAAATTCCCAAAATTCACCCTAACCATTTATTGATGTGTAGAATTAAAAATTGAAATCCATTTTTCAAAAATAATTTTCTAAATATTATTATTTTTATATTTAAATAAGCTCATATTTAATTTGAAATATAAGAATCATAATGTGCAACTAGTTTTATTTTCATTGAAAAACTAATTAAGATATCATTATCTTATTTCCTTATGAAAATAAAATTTTATTATTATTTACTATTCATAATGGTATGTTACTATTCATATTACTATTCATATGTCTGTTACTATTCACCATAAATCAAGTGTGTTCTATCAGACTCCAAATGACTTACTGAACACAACTTTAGATAACCATTTTATTAAATTCAAAACATAGAAGTGAGAAGTTTATGATTAATGGCTCGGTTTAACTATATCTTAAATAACATAATTTTGTTTCAAAGGAACATAGTGATGAATATATTGTAACTCAGTGATGAATAATGAAACATAACATAAATGTTTTGGTTTACTACACTACCAACCGTATAAATAAAACACCACCATCCATTCATAACCACAACCACTTTCTAGGAAAACAATTTTCCAAATTAAAACCACCATGTACAACCACATACCAATAGATTGGCCACATACTAAAAACATCTCCATACCACCAATACAACCAACCAATCCAAACATACATAACAACCCTGAATCATAAACACAAATCACACCATATCTCACTAAACATTCATATAGAACATTATAATTTAGCATGGGGGTTTATTGATATTCCAATTATTTATTTAAGGGCATTATCATACAACGCCATATCTCATAGGGAAGCCATTTTATCAACAAAATATAATTGGTTATAAAATATCTATATCGGTGATTAAATATAATACACAATAATTTTTCAACAATCACAACAATCATTGCACAATCAAATCCCCCAATGGACATGATTATTAGAGAAGTATAAACCTTATATAATATGAATGAAATAATCAACTTCAATAATATAAAACGAATTTAAAAACATGAAAATATTTATAATGTCCAGAAATATATGTTAACTAATTCAATATCATAAGTATTATATGGAAAACTATCTTCCCAATGTGTTACTGGTTAGGTAGGATGCACACTCTCAATGATAGCAGCATGAGGTATGGAACCTATATGGCCCTAAGATAGTGAATTTTGTGGTCGTGATCATAATATAGAACAATTGATGTTATTCGCTGTGGAAATGGTGAAGAAAATATTGATGATTAAGGTGATGGAGGATTATTATTAAAAAAATGATAATAATATTTCTCTATGTGGTCACTGCTAGCGAGTAATGTGATTATATTGATAATAAAGACAACATGTGGATCAAACGCTTCAACATGGGTATGATTAAAAAAGTATAAAACATGAAATTTTCAGTCTATTTGGTGTATGATTTTGAAAACCTCATAAAATATTATCCATACACTCATGTAGCTTACATTCAACAAAAATTGTATTGGTAGATTTGTTCAAATTGAATTAAACATTCCATTATCATGTCTGTAGTTTCTTTTAGTGTTTTTTAAGTTATGCCATGATGGTTCTCATTTTCTCAATGAATGGTTTTGATAATTAAAAATTACATTGGAGTTAAAAATATCCCCCTAAAAGATAGAATAAGTTTTAACCCCTCCCATATGAATCAATAGATGACATAAATAGATCCCTTACCTCAAACATTGATTTATGATCCATTTCGCAATGATTGAACATCAGGAGGACAACCACATAGATTAAAAATGAATAAAAACACCAATATATTCCAAAACATAATACCACCACAACATCACTTAATCAAAATATAACATAAACTGATGTTTTCTCCTAATAGTTACATTATTATATAATTACAGAAGTGAAAATATGAAAAATGATGTGTTGAACTCACTAAACCCACCACAGATCGATCCCCCAACACTGGGTTATTATGGACCTAAATGGATAATAAATGAGATCATTTATATGTTATTTGGTGAAATAATATATGAGATAATCATTTGATATGTTTTTCGGGTTGATGGGATTTTACAATTACTACCCATATTTAAAAACATATAACTAATTCATAATCACACAAACTATACAACAAACAATTTAACAACTAAATATAGAATTGCACTAGACACTTCACTAGGTCATAAACAATCTATTCAAATCATATCTGAGATCTATGGATATCTACACACCATAGTTCTATAATACATTGGAGGATAAAAAATAAATCCAAATATACTACACCATAGACCCTCAAAAACTAAATATGAGGATAAATTATAACCCACCTCAATGGTGTAGTGGTTCCAATTTTTGAGGATTCACTTTATTGTCCAACATGACCCAATATAAAAAATTCATTTTCTCCTTGTTTCTTCCATGATACTACTTCTGAACTTTTGTTACACAATATATGCTCTAATGTTATGCTACCCCTAAAAATGATAGTATCCACTAAACTGCATTTGATAATCCCTTATGTTGTAGTCAGACAACCTATTCCTTATGATCCAAATTTTTTCAATATCTCTTTGATCAAAATTTCATGTATCATTTTCAACCAAAATTCCATTAAACGACTTCCCCCTCCAATACTACCTAACTCCCTATTACACCTATACCACTATATTCATATAATGTAAAGTGAAAAATGGACTAAGCACTTACATCTGACACCACATAGAGTTTTCTCACCCTCGAGAATAAAATTCAATCATTTTAGGAAAAATATTATGTTGTTCAAAAAACCGTTCAATGAGATATCACCATATATCTTGTTATAATTCACACAACAACCATATAAACTCACTCAACAAAAAAATACAACCACAAAACAACACAAAAAACCACATCACCATACATATTTACTATCATCCCCAAGTAGAATAACCCCACCCCAATTCATACCATCCACAAATATCTTCAATTCAAATAAAAATACATCCATTTAAATAACACTCCAAAACAATGAATCCAATGATCACCACCTCAACCACAATAAATATCATCATGTAGAAAACTCACATAATTCAATCATTATTGTCTACATATTGACTTATTTGGTAAACACTAACACAAAAATATGGTTTTAATCCTGTGGAAATATAACTTGTATTGAATAGTAATTAGTTTTTAATATCATTTTGTTATTTAAAAATTAAAATAAATTTGAACTCATTAAGAATGAATTGGATCTAAATCATTATAATTATTCATAAATCACTTCAATAGAAAAACAATTTGAAAATATAAAATCCCAACACAAATTACAGTATTAAGAATAAATTGTTGATTATTTATTTGATTTAATCTCTTATAAGATATCACTTATCCATGTCAAATTACCAATGGAATTTTCTCCCCTCAAAATATTTTCTCAAAATGATTATAGATATGAAATAGATACTAAAAGAATAACTTGTTGTCATTGATGCCAAACTATATCTAGTCAATGATATGTGAGTAATCATAAAGATACTAAATTATCTTAGATATTTTGAATACATTATGAATTTTAACTAATATAGATGAAACTTTCCACTGATAATCCAGCTCACCATCATTACCCAACATTGTGGATGACCCAACAATATTGGGGATGTCTTACTCCAACTCACAATCCCCCACATCCTAGGTTGAATGGAATATTTCAAGAATAGGTGCCCTCTAACTTTTAATATTGAGAGCGTCATACAATGATTGGAATATTAAATTTACCAATGAGGTTCTTCCTTAAAACTATAAAAAGACATGAACCATATTTATTATACGTTGCACCAAATTTTTCAGAAGAACTGAAAACTCTACAGCCATGGTCAACTGCATCAGAGAAAAAAATGATCTCCCTTATAATCACATAAATGGGAACATACCAATGCATGAGAGAAACATATTATTATATGAAAAATCACACAAAGGAATGTTTGTACATCCTGATATTATGATTATTAATATTTAAACCCCCAAAATATCCATTGCTTTCTTGGATCTTCATCTCTATATCATATTAATCAATCCATGGATAAAAGTGGTGTGGTGAAATAGAGTTAAAAAGTAGTTATAAGATCCCCACAAGTATCGCAATATAATTTTTTTATCCAAATTTGTGATAATTTACCTTTTAAATATATGATACTATAGTAATTAATTCATATAATTCTTTTCCAAAATAGTTACATTAGCCATCATTATGATCTCTAGTAAGTGGGTTGATTTTCATGCTAATCCATAATTACCCTGAAATGATAACAGGAACATATAATGTGAAAACATGAAATTTTAAAGAGAAATATAGAACTAGTATTGAGGTAATAATTTTACATTAATGGAGTACATATATCTGTTTTTTAGTTTGTGTTGGTTTTGGGGGATATAAGAAAATAATTTTTGGAGATGGGGCAGATAGTATGTCCCTATGCATGGAACTACCCATGGGAAATAATACAGTCCAAAAATTAATTCTAAAATTTCTTATTTTCCATAATTAAATTAAAATCAACCATGATTGTTTCTTAGTACATAACTAACATTTTGGGAGCTCTCATGAAGATTTTCAATCCCACCCGACCTTCATTTGTCATGAATCGAAGAATGAATTGAAGGTTTCTTCTCTCTCGTTAAGTAATTTCTTTTTTTGGTTATCCCCTTGTTCTTCCTCCATCAATTTATCTTTATTTTAATGATGTAATATACCATAATTGATAGCTATATGTATATTACGTAAGATCATGATCTATGAATCTAGGACTAGATAAAATCATCAAAGAACAAGATTTTATTGAATCTTGATTTTTTGGTTTAGAGATTTAGATCTAAATCTACATCGCTGTGCTGCTCAACATTCAAGAATATCAATTGGGAGATGATTTTTCAAAATATTTATGTATGTGGTATAATTGTATTTTCCCATATTCATTACTTGTATTATTTCTGTGAAATTTTATAAGATTTAGTGTTATTTGAAAATTTGAATTCCTAAAATATGTTAATTAATGTGTCCAAGTGATTAATTGCTTTATTGTTAAAATAAGTGATTAGTTTGGGATTTAATCATGAGAATAAGGGGATTCATAATTTTATAATTATTTTGGGAATTAATTATCATATTTAGGTTTTTCCAATAAGATAATTATTTGATGAAATAATTGTGAGATTTTGTAATATGTGATTTTGAGAATGTCCAATTGATTGATTGGATAAATTAATGAAATTTATAACTAATTTTGGAGTTGATTATGAGAGTAAATTGAAAATAATTTTTTCAATTAATTTGTAAATTAATTATGATATTTAGGGGTTCTCAAATTAGAGACAGAATTGTGGTATTAGTTGTGAAATTTGGAAAATTAGATTTAGAAAATTGTCATTTAATTTAATTTGATTTTTGTTAAAAATGATGATAAATTCGGGAGTTAATCATGGGATTTAGGGGTTGTTCATTTACATAAATAATTTAAAATTTATTCATATAATTATTTACTTTTAAATTAAATTACTAATGGGTGAATTAATTATGAGATTTAAGGATTTGTGATTTAGTTAGTTTCCAGTTGATTGAATTTGAATATTTTTGAAATATACGAGTAATTGGTGTGTAGATAATGAGACTAATGGGACTAACATTTAGTTAGTTAATTATGTAATCAATTATATGTTTTAGGTGCATCCCATTTATATAAGTAGTGGTTGGATTAATAATGCGATTATGAGATCTTTGATTTACAAAATTAATAAGGGGATTAATTACAAGATATTAAGATAATTTATTTTTTTATAATATATTCATGAAGTAATTATTTAACTTCTAGATATATGAGTTGATATAATTAATTTTATTTTAATTATTATGTATCTATATATATGATTTTAGATTCTTAATTAATGATTAATTATTATATTTGAAGATATATATGTTGATATAATTAATTGAGGAATTAATTACGAAAAAACATAGTATGTGAATTGAGATTATTAATTGTAGAATTAATTGTTAGATACATATTTTTTGAATTTGTATATTTAATATCTTAATTAGTAATTTATAATAATATGTTGATATAGGAAAATTAATATATGAATTAAATATTTAATTAAAATTCTTAATTAATAGGTAATTAGTTAAGAGTTATTCCATTATAAATTAATTGATGAATTTGTAATGAAATTTATTTGATAAAATAATTTTAGAATTAATTAGTGAGAATCATGGGATGAATTAATTGAATAACTAATTAAGCAATTAATTTTATTAATTAATGATTGAATTAATCAATGGGATTGATGGGATTGATTACCTAATTATTTATTTAATTAATGTGATTGATGTGAAAAAAATAATTTTTGAAATAGTTGAATATATTGGTGTGATTTATTAATTTATGAATTAAATAATGTATTTTATTTGATTAATTAAATGTGGAATTAATTAATATTATTGATGTGATTACTTAGTTTCTGAATTAACTAGAGTTATTGACGTGTTTCATTAATTGATTAATTAAATTTTATTATTTATGTCGTTAGTTTAATGTATAATAAGCTACCGTAGCAGATTTGATTAATTAATTGATTAAATAACAAAATTTATTATTTTACTTAGTTAAATTTTATCTTTGTTATTGTAATTTTTGAATTTATATAGTTTTGGATTTACCTAATATGATTTATGTTATTAGTTAATAATGGAATTAATTAATTTATTTGTTTTGATTAATTAATTATATAATTAATTAATAATATTAATGATATTTTTTAATTTATGATCACTAAATATAATTTTGGTGTGATTAGTTTATTTATGAATTAATTAGATTTATTGATGTTCATAGTTAAATATTTAATTAACTATTGTAATTTTCGGGTTTAGTTAATTGTTTAATTAACTAATATAATTTAATTCATTAATTAATTATTTAATTAATTAATATATTTTATGTGATTAATTAATTATAGAAATAATTTATATTCTTGATTAGACTAGTTAATTTTTGAACAATCTAAATTTATTCATTTGATTAGTTTTTTGATGAATTATGTTGTTTTATAGATATGATTAGTTTATTAGTGAATTAGCTAGACTAGGTGATGAGATTAATTAATTGTTGAATTAACTACAAAAATTGACGTGGTTAATTAATTATTTAATTGATTTATGTTATTGTTCTGATTAGGCAATTCTTGACGAAACTAATAGAATTTTTTTATTAACTAATTATTGAATTAGTAATGTCATTGGTATAGATTATTAATTGTTGAATTAATTATGTGTCGGTGAATTGTATAATGATCATTAATTTTTTTTATTTAATCAATTGTATCATGACCATTCATTAATTTGAAATATAGAATGGTAACATAGTCATTCAATAGTGTGATTTAGTAAATGGTGACATGGTCATTCATTTGTGGGAAAAAATTGAATGGTGACATGGTCATTCATATGGGTGACTTAATGAATTGTTACATTTCCTTTCATTTTGGAATGAATAATGGTAACATAGAACTTCAGACATGTGATACCCCTCGAGGATAGTTCAAATATCATCATGGGTTGAAGCACGTATTGAGGTTCAGGTGTCAATAAGAGCCTAATGTTTTATGTGATTAAATATAGAATAATTAATAATTTGATAAACTATTTAATTATGAAATATATATTATTATTATTATAGGTTCATACCCTATTATTGATTGGAATTTTTTTAGACGCTATTGGTGGTGGGTAACTTAATTGTACTCCCACCCTGATCATGCAATATGAGCTATTCCTAAATTGACATTGTATTTTCTGGATAGGTTAAAGGAAATGTATGTGTATTAGATGTATGAGTAGAGATAGATAATGGGGGATGGATTCTGATGTTGTTCGATTAGGATTGGGTGATTTTAGTACCTCTACATTTGTGTTTCCATTTTACACATGGCACATACAGAGCATATAATATCTATTGTTTAGGTTTTATTATGTATTTCTGGTTTTGGTTATCTTATGTCTTTGGTTTTCTATATGGTAATATATTTTCTTCTTATATTGTTTATTTATTTTCAATAGAGTATTACTCTGATAAATGAAAGAAAGAGTGTATATTCTCCCCATGATCAAATTACCAGATCCTCATTGCTAGTCAGTAGCCCCTAGTTTATAGAGAGACACACTTGAAGTCACGTAGCGAACCAGATCGAAGTAATGGTTTGTGCTACCCGGGTGAAGACATTACACATAGCTATGGGGTACCCTATAATTAAATCCATTGATATTTTATCACAATTCAACTAGGTAATATACAAGGGACACCAAAATAACTATAACACCTTTGATCGGCCTTCACCTTCTTGAAAAAACAAACACCAATCCAAAAAATTCCACCTCCACATATTTCCACCAATGATAACAAAACCACATCCCCAAACTATGTAACATAAAAAAAATACTATGATTAGTGAAATATATGATATATGTCACTCATAATATCCTCCCCCTGAATAAATAATAGAACGAATATGCCACATCAAAACAACATCTAGTTTGAATAATCTATTTATTTTCCTTTAGAGAATCCATATGTCCATCATGATCTTTCGTCACCACTTTGTCTATGTCTACCCAATTGTAAAACATCAACATATACATTAGATAATATTGAATCATTATATAATGTATTAAAACTCTACTATAATCCAACATTTAATCCAAATGTGTGTCTTCCAAACCCTTCGTTTCCCTCCATGAATATCTTGACACCCAAACAACATCTTTCAGTGAATTCCATATAAATGAGTCCGCCAGATCATTCATTTTTCCTTTGGTAAAGGATATGTCATTGTCACTGTCCTAAATAAATTTCATACTTCTATATTGTTATAGTTTCAAATCAAATTGATAAGGGATATACCATAGACTCTTATAATTGTGGGAAACGACAAATGTATCCCTAATGATGCATTATCACCACTACTATAG
Source organism: Viscum album (assembly GCA_963277665.1). Classification (NCBI taxonomy): domain Eukaryota; kingdom Viridiplantae; phylum Streptophyta; class Magnoliopsida; order Santalales; family Viscaceae; genus Viscum; species Viscum album. The sequence continues at coordinate 1,612,379,640 of OY728137.1, read as the reverse complement.
TGAAAAGATAGCTCTTGGAAAATCCAAATCACAGGATGAATAATTACCGTCATGGTGACATATATAACTAAAATCATAAGATGTCACTACATTATTTTTTACCAGTAATCATACTTATCCTTGAAGTGAATCCTGAAAAAATAACTCAATATTGACACCTTTCTCTCCATACTAAATCAATGGAGAACTGTTCAACCTCCCATCTAAGTATTCAAGATATTTCAGAGAAAATAACTTAAATAAGACCCCTGTCCTTTTCGGTAAAATATTTCAATGGGAAAGAAATTCATGTGAAATAATAAATTAACCTCTAGTAATAGCCTAAAAGACCATGGAAGTTACATTCATCTATAAATTTCATATGTGTATCCCAAGAAAAATGTTCCAAATTTTTATTTATGATTCAATGACCATGCCCTAGAAAAAATAATTTTTCCAAATGAATTAAACCTCTTCTTTATAAAACATACACATGAAATACATTACATAGAGTCATTGGCAGCAAAGAACCTATAATGCAGATCTGATAAGATCAATAAGCTCCTACATGAAATTTGAGAAGATAAATATGTCATCAATGATCATGATCAAAAAAATTACCATTAATTAACACTACACGAAGTTCTTCAGTTCACTGAACATATTTATTGTGTTCATGAAACATAAATAAGTTACCATAAAATGAAATTTTAATTCCTACATATGAAGGATGCCTTTAGGATATTCCACTACATCAACCACAACCTAGGATACCTAGACTGCGGATCAATATTAGTTAATAAATAATATCACCCATCAACAAATATAAAAAATATTAATTCGTTAAAATGGGTAAATAAAATATATCATTTCCTTATTCAACAATAATTCTTCTTTACGCTACCTCATATTATCATCTTCCTTCATTAATAATAATAATACTGAATCAACCCCAGTACATAGTATGATAGATGATTCACATTGACATCTTATCATCTATTTGAATCGTCAAATCCAATAAATATTAGGGGGTAATCCAATATCGTGACATAGAAACCATAGAATCATCGGTCTTCCAGTCCACCTCAATCTCAATATCACATTAGGGGAAGTGTTCGGAAATCATTTGGTAAAACACATATAAAATCAATAAAAATATGTAGGATCCTCCACTATCAATGTGTCCACTAATTTCATATGAAAATTTTCCACTAATTATTGAATGGGGAAAACCATATACATTACAACTGTAGAATCATCTCCCTAATGAAATATGTATACCAGACACCCACATCTAAAAGAATATAACTCCTCTAAAATAATTTGATAATAACATAAAAACATTATAACATTAAAATACTAATATTGAAATCATACATTCACAATATTAGTAAGAAAATATATGCAAGTGACTAATGTGTCCCTACCATCATTCCCCACCACATCACATATTAAATATTATGGTATTTCATCCAATTGGCATTTTCAACAGAAGGGGCATCAGAACCCTCTCTATGTACATCCGTAGAGAATGTAAAAAACCACATTTAGAAAAAAAAAATAAGATTATAAATGAAAAATACAAAAAACAGAGGTATATAATAAACTAAGCAAACCTCATGTGATATAGGGATTATCAAGTGCTGCCACTTTAACATCATGAAACTAAACACACTCAGGTAAACTTCCTCTTTTATAAAAGAAAAAACCACATCCAAAATCATTTTATGTTATCTATGTATATGGTAAATACTAAGGTGGTCGTTCTCTTACTATAACTCTAATTAGGGGTGTATAATCATGTTTCCCCTTATCCAGTTACGGCCTACATAGAGGCTACAAAAATGGGTGACACTAAACATTTCCACCACCAATACACTGAACTCAATGAACTATTGGGAACTAATAGTAATACTTATTATAGTCAAAACATTCTAAATAATCTATATTATGGCCTCTAAGAGAAGCACAAAAACCACTATCCCCATATTTCTATAAAATAATATACTAAGGTTGACTCCTTGCTGGAAGAAACCTTGATTATCCCAGTTCCATAAATATCCAGAGACAAATCTCATTCTCAAGGAACTATATTGGTTCCCTCTAAAGGTAAACCTCCTTTTCAGTGAATCCACTCTTTTTGTTAAGAGTTCATATGAGCCTCAGAATAGGTTGAAATTTATAATAACTATATATAAAATATATTTTAGGATTTATTTCCTTCTCAAGACACCTTATACGTGACTCCTAACCATGAAGTTGATCTAGAGAAAACATAAAATTATAATAAACTCAACCACTAAATCCCAATATGGTATAAAATGCTATTTAAGAGATAGAGACTCCTACCTATTTACTTACTTCATTGGAAAAGAGAAATACTATTCTGGGAAATCCTAATAAATGTCATCCATCAAAATAACAACCTCATTCTACTGAATAATTTAGAGTGTACATCACTACTTTGCGTCTCCGTAAAATAGACTAACTTTTAAAGGGATGATGTAATTAATCATTAATCATATCTAACTAATGATGACATTAATCTCCTAGAGAAATATCCCTATCCTTAGATCGAATAAGATACTCTCAAACATTCCCAAATAATTCTACTAAAAATTGTGAAACATTTTCTACAACTAATCATTCTCTTAAACCATATTTTTCATCCAGTTATAAATTGAATTAACTTATTGAATCTATGATACCAAAAAAAATATCAGGATGATGATCATGATCATTTTTTTGAAATGGATAAAATCCATTGAGCCAAATATAATTTTATATTATGAATATTTACTTAATTAATTTCTATATTCAATAAATACCTAATAATTTACTCAATAACACTAGTAAATCATGATTCATATACCTCTCTTAGGACTATACACTTAATGTGGAATTGTCTGACATGGTCATTTAGTGTGTTCAGTTTTGATTTTCCCTCATATGGAACTCTCTCATATGGATGATAAGTGTTAGTCATAGTAACTTCACCAAGCCTCCACATATTAAAAAATAATTTCGACAAGCAGCGTGTGTGTGAATGTAATAGTATGTAGACTATACCCTCTTATATGAAGTGTCACATAAGTTGAATAAATCAATATAAATTAACGAAATAGGAGTATAGAAGTAGAAGAAATCAACAACATGGTCCAAAAAAAATAATCAAATAAATAGTAATGGAATATTGTAATGATGTAATATAATTTAAACTAAATTTTAAAATCTAAAAAATAAAAATAAATTACCAGCAGACTAAAATAATGACTCAAATGTCCCAAGACTCGAACCCCACATTGTTCCCACCTACATAATAAATCCCATACTTAAAAAATTCAACTAAAAGGTACATTTACATTGTTTAAACATGTATCCAAGTAATCTTCATGGGTACCAAACGGTGGCCAAATTTGGTGTAAATATTACTTGTTATGTTGAAACCACCATGTCTTAACTAACCTGTCTGATTATAAGTTTATGAAATATTGAAACATGAAAGTGTGTTAAATAATTTAACAATTAATATCATACATCAACAACATGCTTGTGCATGATGCCAGAATATTTCAAAGAATATATTATGACCATGAAAAGAACCAACATTTTACAATGGTAAAATTACTATCTTAAATACCATGTTAAATATCTCAGTGCAAGTATTGAAATTATATAAACCAAAACCATATAAAAATGGTATACTCACAATAATAAGGGTAAAAAAACTATATGAATTTCTCCAACTGGGTCAAATCCCTCTATATATTAAAACATGGGACATTGAAAATTAATCTCTCCAAAATCCTTACAACATGGGATTGGAAAAATCCAACTCAATATCAACATTACATCATACAACTGTTCATGACATAATATTAATCCTAATAAATAACCATTTAATCATTACATGAAATTCATATTATATAGATTGGATATAAAAATATAACATAAAAAATCTCATTGATTAATTATGTGAATTACTATTTATCTTACATACACCACATTATATTAAATCACAATTCAATAAATAGTGTAACTATAATAGATAAGCCACAAAATACAGATTATATACCAAATAATGACATCCTTAGGCCACATTTTATGCTACCAACACATTGTGTAATTAGTAAATTTAATTATGTTAATGGTTTTGATACTGAATTGGTATCTATTTGTTTGGTCCTAAGCTTATATAAATCAAATGACTCTATGGAATAATATCATTCATTATAGAATAGTTTCTAGATTATATTATTTTGTAGAAATCACAATATTGAATAAAAATAGAAATTATCATACCATAGGTTTATGATTGTACCTCTTACCTATAACCAATTTTCTATCCATGATTCCAATTGATAATTTTGATGAACAAGATGGCGTGGACGATCTCCATGAGAACCCCAAATTAAAATTTAGCATTCAAAAAACCTATAATGAACATGGTCAAAGAATTTAACCACAATGGTTAGAGAATATGGCAAGGAAGGTAAAAAAAGAAACAAAAAATACTTACCGGGCATTGGTCGCATAAATGGGACGCCCGAAATGGAGATTGCAACTCTATATTCTACTAGATGATACAATATGGTCGATAAGAAAAGGCTACAATGAAATAAATATTTATTCATATACATAATATGATTAAAATAAAAGTTTATGGAATTTAATGGGTTGTAAATTATTGACATTACAGGTAAATATTTTTAATAGGATATTCCAAGAAACCTCTTTCCTAGGATAATTTTTATTAAATAATCTAAACATTACATGAAATGTAATTCAATGAAATAATGTTTAAATGTATTGATGATGGTTTACCACCCAATTTTCATTTGAAATAACCAATCCCTAATTTAATGATTCTCAAGAAACAAATAAATGATGAACCATTTAAAAAATTTATTCATGGATTCCATTAATTGAAGATAACATACATCCTTTATCATTAACTGTTTTTTCCCAAAAAATGATTTCTGTATGGATCTGATGTGATATTTATATGTTTCATCACATCTCAAAACAATAATTATTCATATAAAATAAATCAATGATGGAATCACAATGGAATCATAATTTTAGGAATAACATAGTGAGATGTATACCTAGAAAAAGGAAATATCTTACAACCTCCCTACCATATAACTATTCATCCCTGAGCTTCTCCGAGAATTATTTTTAGGTCCCAAAAATTATTTCTAGATAGTGTGTGTCCATATCAAACTACTCTCCCATGTTTCCTTCTAAACTCGACCATGCATCCACTTCACTAAAACCCATGGTATAGTCAAGCCCCAAAGATATTATTCAATATAACCAACTACATGAACCAGAAGCTCTTCATGGGATGAATTAGCACAATTAATGTTCTCTACAATGTCTATCAGAAGGGAAGGGTATTTCTCATATCAATATAGATGTAACATGTGGAACATGTCATAAATGAAATGATAGTTTTATGGATGTTGTAAATTGTATAACTTTTTACAAACCCACAGAACTATCTAAAATTTTACAAAAATCATAGTCATTCATTCTATATATTTTATAACATGGTCTATTCACAAAATAAGTGTATCCCAATGGAATATATGAAAATAATTATAAAATTCCATAAGACGTCTCCGATGGACATCACACAATTTCTTCTAACTCTTCTTCTATACCAACCTCTTTCAGATTAACCGAAACTTCACTGTTGTATCCACCATGAGTCAAAGTCTAACAACTATTGAGTCACCTTACTCTGTCCAATTACAATATTAATGTAATGGAATATAATAATTTTATTTAAAATATTTATTTGGATTTATTCAAGGAGTCAATTATTATATTAAGATTCCATGAGTTTCATATGTTTATCCACTGAACCAAATAAAAAAAAACGAAATATGATAAAAATCAACTATAAAAAAATTTTAAAAATATATTGACCATCAATCAGTGGAAAATAGGTTGTTCCCAACATATCATGTTATCTCATATCCTTGTGAGGACCCTATCGAAAATTTGATGTGAAACATGGTTCCCTTTTTGAAATGATATTCCTTAGAACACTATGAAATTATGAAACCACGTGCAAGTAAAGACTACCCATTTCATCAACAATAAAGGTTTACATGATTTTAAGAAGTGGGATACCTTAGCCAATTGATAAATAAAATCTTATAAAAAAAATTTATTTATGGTGTTTTGGATAGTCAAATTGAAAAATCCATTGTGACATCATCGCATTTCCAATCAGGAATGGGAAAACACTGCCAACCCCCAACTAGCCTCTGTTGATTAGATTTCACCTATAGAGAAGTGAGGAATCATGCCACGAATCATGGCACCATTATCATCATACCATCCCAATAGTAATATATATGGATATCATGAAACAATATATTTCAATAAAGATTCACTATCAATCAAGTAGCATGAAACACAATCATTAGCACCACATGTAAGCGAGTAAGAACCCATACATAAAATGGAAATGAATATATTTACAATGTACCATCTTGATGGCGTCTCCATAATATAATTTGATTTATATAATTTATCATTTTGGATTATAAAATTCATGATCAAAATCCCATGAAAAATCCTGAGTATCATATTTTTCGATGTGATATCTACACATCTTTATGAATTCTGAAGATCAATAATCATGTCAGATAAGAGGGATATTGTATTCCACTCATCCCAATAATCATGTACTTCCTACATGTATGTCATTCAGTATATTCTGTATTGAATGATGTCACACATTAGTGGTGTATATGAAAATTAAAATTATAATGATTGGAGTTACTCCACACACCTCCTCTTCTAAATGTTCAATTATTGTTGAGAAATGATGTAACTTAGGGTGCTGTAATAAATTTATAAATGAAGATATCACCCATGGGAATGTTTCTCCAATATCTCATTGTATGTACCACTAATGATATGTCCAGATTGTGAGTATGTTAAATATCTACTTGTGGACATAGATGTCGAAATCCATAAAAATCCACTCAATACTTTGATAATATAGCTACTTCAGTTCCAATTCCTTATGATTCATTATACATGATATAATCATTACCATAAATGGTTAATGTGATGGAAGGGGTTGAGTCAATATAGCCTTTCAATTGTAGAAAATATCTTTCGAAAACAGCCAACCAATGATACTTCACACAATTCATGGTCAACTCACACATCAGTGAAACCAAATAGGATAATTCACATATAAAGTGATGACTATAGCCTATTTGAAACAAAAATATATTTAATATAAAAGATGTCATTTGGATATTCCCAAGATTCCATGGTTGTTACTTTATATATTTATAGTGAAACACCTACCTCTAAGATGGAATGGCCCAATTTGTGAACCTTATTAATCCATAATCTGAATTTTGTTAGCTTGGTGTAATGCTAATGATATCTCAATTTACATAGTTTGGGGTCAATATTTTTGGAATAATTTTATAATGAATGGTATTTTAATAAGATATTGATATAAAAATCCACCACAAAATGATCCACCAAAGGATTAAATTTCATTTCCATTAAGGTCGTGATTACCTTCAATGTGTTAGCCACAGAAAGGGCATCAAAAAAATTCTTACAAGTGTTGTAAGATCAAAGAAAATTCTATGAATTATGTCAGAATGAATCTATATCAACTTATGATACCCTATTATCATGTCAACCATGAATAAGTTCTTTGAACAACTATGTTTAATGAAAAGAACATCGAAACACAATAGAGGATGTCAGTTCTTAACATTCATTTGGTCTAACCTCTGATTATCCACAAATAAGCAGAAAGACCCATCATCCATCATGGATAATATGAATAGATAATAAAAATGATAAAATATAAGATGTATTGAGCCTTTAGATTCTATATCATTAAATTAAACATTTCATTCCAAAATCGATGTTACTGCCATTTTTTAAAGAGATATATAGAGTAACACTATTTGTTGTAGTAACTCGATAATTTTTTAGAACTATCGATAGAGAGGTAATCCATATAACTCATCATGAGATACATAATGATACTATTATAGGACTATATGAATTTTCTTTATAGTTTTATCCTTTATCTAGTGAAATACCACCAATTTGAGTCATGAGACTATCCAATCTACACTACGTTTATCGAGCATGACCTGCCTAATGATCCCATTCACTATGGTGAATATAACATAATCCTTAATGAGGTAGAATTTTAAATATACTAATATAATAAGTTATATGATCCTGGTATTGTACTAACCAAATAATTCTATGAATATAGATGATTCAATCAATTTAAAGCATGAACGGTTTCCAAAAAATGAAAACGTCCAATTTGAAGAGAAAACGATATCTAATGATTGATATTCTATTACTGTATACCCAAAAATCAATCATTTATAAAAGAACCATGATGATATAAACATTAAATAACATATAAATATAGAAATTATTGTATAGTATTATATTTTAACCTTCAATATTAAATTAATCACTAGCTGAAGTAGTTGATTATTGAGTCATACATTGGAGGGTGGACGAACCAACGGTCGTGATTACTGGAGTAGTCTGCATAACATGAAATTAAATTTTCACAATGCCCTGGGATCCTGTGTGACTACCTAGAGCTATTTCAACAACCTGGTTTATTAATTGATTCACTGGGGTACTACATCCCATACATTTTCCAGAACAGCATGTGGAAATCCATCAATAATACTGATCAACGGTAGATGAGCACCATCCCGACTTAAGATCCATTTATGATACCCTTCTACTATTCCTCCTTGTAATGATCACAAAAAACATCTGAAAATTACTTATTTGGATATATATATTTTACACTCAATTTCATTTTCAGGACACTATGGGTGCTCGTGACCAAACTAACTTCTCTAATATAATTTGAACTAAATATGGTCCTAAAATGTTAATCGACTTCACTGAGTTCTATATAAACTACTTAATTACATGACACTATTATAATGATTCTTATTTATTCATGGAGAAGTGATCCCACATCACTCTACTGAAAATTTATTTTCATTGTATAGGGCATATCTTAGATTCACTTCTATAACGAGCTCTTGGTTCGTCCCATACTAAATTCATGTCATCTTATTAAAATTACATGTGACTTGATCTCATCGTGAAGACTGACCTAAAAATGACTCACCATATATATCTAATCCTCATATAATGTATTGAAATGGGATGTATTGTGGTGAAATTTCTAAGATATTCCATTAAAAACATGAAATCTTAAGTCAACTACATGAACTAATGATCATTTTTATCCACAAACATCTCATGATAAAAATAGCTCATGAAATTCATATTGAATTACGTCCAAGATAGCTCATTATGATTGCTAGCTTCTTCATGAATATACCACAAATTTGAAGATTATCATTGTAGAATATATGAATCAATATTTAACCTCATGTTTTATGCTGTCTTGAAATGCATAAAGATCATTTGGATTGACTTGATATAGTAAATGAATGGATTGGGTCCTCCGTCCCTAGTAAAAAATTTGGGGTCCTATAACTAAAATTTTACATTCAACTTAAGAGTCAAATGCACAATATGAATAATGTTCCTATAAAAGGATTAAATGTCCCTCAGGATGTTATTTCGAATCTGAGCATCAATATACTTCTCATGATCTATTTGATTATTCAGTTCAACTTTGTTATGAGTGTGCTGATTTCCAATCTCCTTCCCCTCATGTCGATGATGACAAATAACAATTTTCTCTAGAAGAAAATTTCAAACCTTAAGGAAGTATCTATAATATGGTCAATATCAATAGTGTACTAAAATAGAGAACCAATTATTCATTGTCTCTATAAAAATGGAATAAATATTTTTTATAACAACATATAAACTCCTTTCATGTATCTACTGAAACAAATATTTATATCACAGTGAAACAAGAAATTATTCTCACATAAAAAATAGATATCCCCCAATCATGTACAATGAATGTTATTATAAACCTACATTCTGATTAATATGCATCTATTCACATATAAAGCTATAATGGGACATGATTTAAAATCATAGAAATTATAAAAATCATAAAAAATTACCCTCATAAAATTTCTGAAACAACTATGGTCTGATATAAACAACTATAAAAATCACTAAACACAATGTATATCCCACCCCTGGGCACATAGATTCACCCTCATATATGGGATAGATTCTCCCCTGACAATTTCATTACCATGTCCCAACATATCCTAGTTTTGATTATACATTTCCTAAAATGTGAAGTGAATGAAAAGAAAGAATCCCCATTTCATTCAAATTTGTATCGTCCCTCAGTTTGGTACACTCTCATATGTTTGAAAAGGGTTGCTCAAGAGACCACAGGTTGGCCTCCCCATACCCCAGTAGCTACCAACTTGATTTGGGATGGGGGTCTAAAATGGGTAGTATATATTATATACATTCTAGCATGTAGTGTCATATATATATATATATATACAATAAACATTGAATAATGAAAAATATAATTGTATGTATATTAAAGAGAACAAAAATCATAGAATCTTGAATAATCTATTAAGTAATAAAGGAATAATTTAATTACTCGTTCGAATAAATATAAATCATGTGATAGAAAAAAATACCTGTATAAGACTAGGTGACCAAAATGAAGACTCAAAATTCCCCTACCCAAAACCCCACTAGGGTCCCACATCCAAACTCCAACCCATACAACATGTAAGAAACCAACAGAAAGGTCCTTTTCAATTATTGGAAATTACATCAGTGTAATTTTTTCATGTACCCAATGGTGACCCGAATTGGGTTTGAGTAGAACTAATTATGTCAATATAAATGTGTCTAAACATTCTAGTATGATGATATGTGTATGAAATTAAGCGATAAACATGTGTGTTAATTAATTCAACAACTAAAAAATTAAAAGAACAAAATTTAAAGGTTTTTTGTGGGAATATTTCGAAAAAATTATTACAACTGAGAAAACAACCACAATATAACAATGGAAAAGTAACCTTCTTCTATTCCATGTTAGAATATATCAGAGCATGTGTTCCAACAATTCCAACCAAAACCATATAAAAAATTTATAGTCACCAAAATCTTTTTCAAATCCCAATAATAATTACAAAATTATGGTTAATTTTCAATAAGAATTATTGAGTTGTATTTTAAAAATCTCCCAACCTAGAATAATTATTTCATCATAATGGGTTTGCACACTCAATATAAACATTATATCCTATAAGTAGGTATGTTATGGGGTTGATCCCAATATAAAATAATTTCATCATGTAACCCAAGTCATGTAAAAGAAAATGGATACCTCAATACCGAATAAAAAATCTCAATGGTTATGTATGTGAATTTACATTTTCCATTCACATAAAACGTTTAATTAAATAAGAATAGATTAAAAATAATAATAATAAAAATAATCCCCATCATAGTGTTTTAATTTTATATAATCATTTATGGTTTTAAGTCACTTTAACCACACATTATTTCATTATCCAATTGAAATTTTTTCATGGTTTTGTCATCTAAGGGTTATACATAATTCATTTTTGAAACTAGTTCCAAACAAAGGACACCAAAGAGTAATCCCATTGAATTTAGACCCCCTAAAATTACGTGAATATTCCACAGTGCATACAATATAAAATTCCCCTGAGGAAAAAGGTATGCATGATATTTGAGATAATCAAATCTGAAAATTGATCAAGATAAAAACCAACAACCCTCACGATCCTAGTATATCAATGCAACTAATAGAGAAAGAAAGTGAAGGGTAATAATAAACTAAAAATATTATCCATGGATTGATAACAAGAATGGGAAATCCATAATGGTGGTTAGCACAATAAAATCATCAAAAATATGTCTTATGATCGAGAGGGGAAGGTTATAGTTGAAAAATGAAAATTTGTATCATATCTTGTTTAAAATAGCAGGTATGGGAATTACACGACTTGAAATATATTATCACACATTGTGAATAATGTTAATGTGATATACCAAAAAACCATGAGACTCAATTTATTTTTTATAAAACAGTATAACATTACATGACATTTAATAATATTACATGATGTGTAAATGCAATGCATATTATTTTTATCCAATTATACCATTAATGAACTTGATACCCATGTATAGTATCACAACATACTATGATACATTGAAACACTTAACCAATTTACACATAGATTCCATTAATTGAAAAAATCATTCATCACAAAAAATTAAATCTATTTTCACAAAAAAAGCTATTTATGTGGATAATTTATTTTTTTCTCATGTTTCCCCACTATCCAAGACTATTTTTTTTCGAACGGAATATATCCATGACTGAAAAAAATAAATATAAACTATGTAAATTATAATAGATACATACTTATCAGAGAAAAATATGAGTTCCTATACTCATATTTCTTTTATTTGGTCATGGGGGGCATTAAATCTCATATCCTATACAATCTTCATTTCTTATTTCAGGAACCAAGACCAAACAAACATAGTTTCCCAACTAACACATGAAATACTCAATTTACTTTACACTTAAACTCTATCAAATCCCTCAATATTCATATGATGCATATTTATCATGATTCTCACTCCATTAAGGGTACCCTTAAATGTCAGTTTTGAAGATATAGAGATAATCACCCTTGAGTGACACCTTCAGTAGGCCTCGGGTGGGAAATTATAACCAATGGTTTGAAAAATATCAAAGATGGGATTCATACCACTATATAATTAAAGGATCCTGTGATTGAGACTTTGTGAAAAATTATTACCAATAAATATTATAAAATAAAGGAAGACAAAAAAATTCCCATAATGAATGAATAATGTAAAAAAGTAAACATCTATCAAATGTAAATTAAAAAATAGAATAACTTTTGTAATGAAACAAACGAAGTAAAAATGTCTCAGGTAAGGATGTCTAAAACTGTCCATGATTTCCTATTGGAAAAATAAAATATTTTTTTGTATATATATAGATTTAGAATAGAATTATTCCCTATTGAAAAATATTAGTGTCACAGGTAAAATTGGGTGATCTATACTAATTCACATGGGTTTAAATTGACGAACCACAATAACATATGATGTTCCTCTAACTAATACCATACTTACCCTAACACACTCACTAAATAATACATTGATGTAGAAATATAATAAGAAACATACTATTTAATAGTTCCATGTACCTCTTTACAACTTATTTTTCTCTCTCACTCCCAAATGGAATTTTAATTGGAACTCTTTTATCATCTATAAAACATCACTACAAATCATATATACAAAACCATGTACCATCCCATCACATTATGTAACACCTATAGCCCATATACCTAATCCATAATATAAAATCACATTGCATCAAATATCAACTTCTTACACCATGGACATCAAAACAAAATAGGTTACACCTCCCCCACTGACACTCGATCCATCATATGAAATCTTATGACATCACATATCACCTGCATACACCAATTCCATCACATGACATTAAATCACAGTGCATCTCAGACATAGAAACATAGGACATGTCATTACATCATAACCAAAATAGTATAGTGTCATGTTCATGAAATAAATCATCCATTTATTCTATATTACCATTAACGACACCCACTATAAGACACCTCATCACATATCATCTCATCACATCACATATATCATACATACACATGGATCATCAAATCACATCACAACACATACCAAATGTTAATTTTCGACTTCCTTCCATCAAAACTCTTGTATTCCAACATATCATAGATGTGAGATCTTGGGAGGGCTAATATCCATCTATCTATCTACACCAATTATATGTTGAAAAAAAAATATCCAGCACAACTGGTTATCAGCACAAGGTCCTTAATAGGGATGTGACACATATATAAATAAAAAACCAATATAATTTATATACATAATATAAAAGATTCAATCTTATTGGTATATAATAAAGATCAAAACCGACTCACAAAAGTTGCACTAATCCTCAAGAGACTTTGAACCTATGTTTTTACCACTAAATGCGCAACACTAAATAACATTCCGTGTGACAATTTCTATAATAGTTTTAAATTATAAACATTTTTTTGATTTCTCATTAAATATCATATTAATTCAAGAAAATTTCATTCCATTCATTTTGAAAATAAATTTAATTATTTCATCGATTTATTCAACATTTAACATCAGCCACATTTAATCACACATACCATATTAGTTCAAGATTATATTATCTATTCCATTTCATGAAAATAAAAAAATGTTATTGGAAATGGATTCAATTAATACTAGAGAATCAATATTGAAACAAAAAAAATAACTTAATCTATCATTCTAAATCCAATAGACATCACATATGTATCCCATTATATCCATAGACTCATCCAATCCCAACAATATTCCACATCATAACCACCATGTACCAGTCACATCACAACATATCCACCACATATAATAACCTCCATCTATAGAAAAAAGTCACAACAACACATCACCTAACTTCATTAAAACTACACATCAGAAATCATTTCACATCATATTAACTTCATGCATTCAGATTTAACACGAGATGTTTTTTATATCATTCCACATCATAATTTAAGATAATTTTTACATAAATAAAAAAATCCATGAGAAATCCATTTTATTAACCAAATATAAGTGATTTTAAATTTAATATTTTTTTTATAAAATCATGAAAAAAGGTTTCTAGAATAGCAATAATAACATTACAATCATTTTCCCCAACATCTATTATTTTATGTGAGGCATAACTACCATACAAAATGTATAAATAAACTAAACATCCAAAACATAAATGAGATACAAAAACAATTTAATCATTCCCTTCCATTTCATTTTCAATTTCTAATTAATTATATTAATATGGACAATGAAAAATATGTTTTAAAAATTTATCAAAAATAATGAACTCTCAAATATGATGTTATAGAAGAGAAAAAAGATTTCCCCTAACTCAAATATTACATTCTATCTTTAAACCAAAATTTGTTCAAATAGTAAGAGCTCCATCATTCACCCAAATGAAAAAAAAATCATTGATCATACTAAAGACAACACTCCACCACATATTGATATCTAATAAAAAAAACCATATGTATTATCTTTTTAGAACCTCCCGAGATAAGAAAATATTGGGAAATAAGAAATGGGAAAAGAGGAACACACAAAAACCACATTGGATTAATCCCCATTTCAAATGTAATAAATCAATAAATGGGTTCCAAAAGAGATATTTGAGACACATATTGGTTACACAATAAATGAGAGAAAATTTAGAAAAGTGGTTGGATATGAGGGTATATAGAAATTTATAAACAACTTTAAAAACCAATAGCCACCACATGGACACCAAGAACACACCACAACCTATTTAAAACAAAAGATAATAGTTCATATGACCCCGAAAATTTCTGCAATCCTATCTTTTAAAATAAATTCCTGATCTATGACTATCTATTTAATGAAGTTCAAAAAAACAATGGATTATATAATGAAATAGACAAATATTCTATAAGGAATATCCTAAGTAACTAAATTATAGGGATATATTGTTTCCCCTGCCCATTGGGGAACACATCCAATTTTGGAATAACCACAAAAAAAATGACCCCAAACCACTACTCTATAATTTTGGTCTCAACGTCATAGCCATATCATGTGAGAAATGATATATCACAGCCAATCATCCATATAAGTTTTAACACCCTGCCAATGATGGTATACTCAAAACTCATTCTCAGATACCCTTGTATTACATTTGACCCACCTATTCTATAGTAGTCACCATTTCCCTAAATCCTCAGTCTTAATGATGTAAGTCTCTTTCTCAAAAGGAATCTCCCACCATCTCCTCCCTCTCCAACTTCTCAATACTCCCCCAAATAATACACTAAGATAATATTCTTGTAATATAATGGTTCATATGTTATAGATCACTACAGGAACCACTGTTATCCACCATCATATATATAAATGTATATTGAAATCATTACTCTTTAATATGTGTGGACTACCACATCCATATATAAATTTAATTAATTCTATATTTGAATAGTTAATGGAGGGTTATTATGATCAGTTTACTTTTTAGAAATGATTTTTATAACATAATTATCCTTGTTTAATTATTACATCATATAAATTGTGATAGGTTTTTATCCATTGGAATTTATCAACTTACCACGTGAGAACATTATGGATACCACCCTCCATGGAGTAGTTTGATTCATTTTTAATTTCCACTTCACAATGATGGTAATACATTAAATGTGTTTATATTGTTTTAATTAAAAATTATGCTTATTTAATTAAAAAAATAATATATATCATTCCTTCCATTGTTTTTTTTTGACGAATAAAAAAATGTTATTACATGCGTACAACCTATTATCCAAATGAATATTTTAATTAATTAATCTATATATAACATTTATAGATTACTATAGTTATGTATATAATAAATATATATGAAATTTATATCAAAATGTATTGTTGGGATGATTGAACCATTATCATCTTACATGGGCATAAAATAAGAAATTGAAATGTCCTTGAAAAGTTAAATTGTTTTCACCAAGAAAAAATGATTGAAATGAGAAATTATTAATTAATGATGGTGGAAATATTATAAGTGGATCATATAAGTTACAATATATAATTAAAATTTAATATAATATTTTTATAATAAATAATATTTTATTATAATGAGGGTGGGAATATTATATGTGGATTGACATGGTATATAATTTTAATTAATTTATGATGTGTTTATTCAATTATTATAAAACAAGTAATTGATTTATGTTTCAATACCATTTTCATAATGGTTGTTTAAAATTGAATTTACTGGATGAAAATTATATAATAAACTAATAATAAACCAATTAATTGTGTTAATTAATGCTAAATTTTTAATGTTTAATATTCTTGTACAATTTTAATCTCTTATGTCCATAAAATGGTTCAGTTTTTTTAAAAACATGAAATCTTTTGTCTTATTATGATCAAAAAACCATTTTCAATAATATCCATGATTTCAAAAAAAAATTAATTATTCTTTTACTATGAATCAATGAAATATTAATTTCATTTTTACAAATTGTTGGATTTTAAAATATAGATTAAAATAATATTGTAATCATTTATTGTATAACGAACCATACTTTACATACATTGTTATTACTTCAAAATTGAAGCACACATATTACAACATATAACAAAACCATAAATGGGTCATATAGGTATAATGTCTTTTGAAACTGAGAAACATAAACAATTGGTTCATAAATCATCTACATCATCTCTATTTTATTTTATCACATCTAGAGTCCCTTTTGGAATATCTTACTTAATACCCTTCTTCCTGACCTGGGAAAAAGAAAACATACAAAACGGTGTGCTAAAATGCTCAGTTAGTGTAAACAAAAGAAATATCAATCACATCATATTCATAAGAACAAAACATTTTCGAAATCATAACCTGCAAAAGAGATCATAATCTCATAACATGGGATAAATTATAGTCGTGAAATGTAATCACAATAAAAATAAAATGAAACTTTGTGTAATACACACATAATCATATAGAATCATTTCTTAGTAGTCAAGACTCATTTCCAAGACTATCCTAGCAGACAGAGTCCATTTATGGACTGAGTTCAATCCTCGTTTCAGTCCTGTATCGCTGAACCAGATTAACCCTCCGTTCCAGCCATGTCTATCTCATGAGATATAAATCTTTACCAAATTCATTGGAGGAAGATATAGGTCCCACCCATCTCATTATTATACCATTCTTATGTGTTCCACAAGATCATAAATCATACATCATAGCATAACCCTTGTAATAAAAATGGGATTCTTAAACGTCATGTCATCATAACATAAATAATATAAGATAAATGGATTTCATAAAAATAATTCCATCATAGCATAATCAAATAAATGTAAAAATATGGATAGAAACAGAACCGTATATTATCTTAGATAGAAAATAATTTTGATAAAACACTTGAACTCCATTCATGAGGAAAATATCATTTCTACTTTAGAAACATTTTACCTTTCATAAAATTTCATACAATTTTAAACTAGAAGAAGCTGATTAAAAATAAACTTGAAATCTTGTAAAGGAATCTTCTTGGAAATAATGTTCTAAAAAACCATTCATGTCATATAAGTTAAAGAAAAACATTCTTCTCGTACTTTGGCCGAAAAAGTAAAAAAAGAACCCCGTAGTAGAATCAACAAAAGATTCCTTTTATATCTTTTACTAAGAAATCAACAATTTGTAAAATTGTATTTATAGAATTGTAGGAGGATTTAAATAATATTACGTATTGAGGAAAAATGTATGTGGACGATAAATATTCCTTAGTAAATTCTGAAATATAAACAATCTCGGGTAAAAATGAGATTGCATGATATTTCCTTACCTGAAGTCCGATTTGATTCGTATATGTCACATACAAGACATATTTTAAATTTATTTTTAATTTAATTAACATCCTTGCTTTTTGGGGGGTTTTCCTAGGTTTTAGGGAGGAATAGACGAGTATTCATGAATTGGGCCAGACCATGAGCCTAATTTCAGATTAAATAATAAATTGTGTATCTTTTATAACATTTTCATTTTTCAACATTTTTCATCCATTAAAATTACTAATTGACCTCCCCTAACCTATTAACACTACCAAGGTATTTTGGAGCTTTTATAAATCCATAACCAGGGTTTATTTGGGTTTTTATCTAAGGGGTTGGGCCTGCCCGAAATCCCAATTCCTATTTTAAAAATAAATTTTTATTATGTTATAAATTATACATTTTTTGGATTTTTTGATGATTCCAAGTGGAGCCCAAGCCCAATAAACCCAACGGCGCGACAATTCTCTCTCCCCCCTCTTTGGAGATCTGGTTAATCGGGATTTGGTGCCGAACTTCATAGGCATTCTCAAATAATCCAGATTTGAAGAGGTAAGTTCATTCCTTCATAACTCTCTCATTTTTTACTCTTTTTCTCCCATTCAAATTCCTAAATTATCTCTTTATCCATGTTAGAACCTCCCTTGAAGTATTAAGGATTTTTAAAATCAGATACTGTTATTTTTGGGGGCTATTTCTACAATATATTTTATGTAAGTTGTTCTCCTTCTTTCATCTTTCAATTTGTTTAGGGTTACATCCAATTTACTTAGGGATTCGTCCCTTATCATTGAGGTTCCAAATTTCCATAAATTAGGGTATAAAAATTAGGGTTTTATCTTGTGTTTCATGGTCTGAAATTCTAGTTTTAGGTCTGTTTTATCTTCATTGAGGTGCGGCGGTGGTGCGTTTGAGTTTTCTCACAAAGGATTCATGTGTTTCTTTGGTTTTGGTAGGTCATTCCATTTTTTATGAAATATTTGTTAATTTAATATTTTTTTATGGTATTTTCATACTTATTTAATTTTAGTATTGCTGAAAAAATAGTTTTTGTGGTGTTTGTATTTACAATGAATCTAAAATGCCAATTTCATGTTAAATTTGAGGTTTTTTCATAGAAATGTTTTCTTAGTTTAATTGGGGATACCCTATAAGTAATTAGTTATTTTTATTTAAATAAAATAGGGATAAAAATACTGTTTTTAATGATTATCCCTTGTGTTTATTATTGAAAAATCTGGTTTAAATGTTTTTTGTGAACCAAATGAAATTCTAAGAGTTGTGTTGTGTAAAAATGAAGATTTTGCATTGATGTCATTTCTTGAACCATATGTGGAAGCCCTAAAAATGATTCTGTGTTTTCACTGAAATGTAGCAGGCTTCCCTTTCTATTTTGGAAACTTATAAAATGTGCACATAGTATGCAAAGGAGTTTTATAAGGTGTTTTGTGTCTGAAACACTACATGATTTTGAGGAATTGTTTTATGAAAAAGATAAGTGTTTTGTTGCGTGTTTTAAGTGGAATAAAATGTTATAGCTAATGTTTTGGTTGTGTTTGAATATTAATGGTGTTTTATATGAAAATTTATTTATGTTTCATTCTGAATTTTATTGATCACAAAAGGGGAAGCCCGGGTACCTAGGTGTGGCCGATTTGTACTAGTACGGCTAGTGGACCTGATGGGTTTTGTCCCTATTTCACTTAGCATTTGGATAAAGAAAACTCTAACTAAACTATGGGGATGATTATTAGGGAACCCTAGGTTATGGGTATGTTCCCTACTAGTATCTCGTGCTCGAGAATGGATTTTTCTATGGTTACATTACACTGAGGTACGAGGTACATAGGGACTAAGACAAACTAATGCCTAGGGGTGTTCTCAATGTTGTTGCTCATTGGATTTGTAGTATTTACCCATTCCTTAGGGTGTGTTTGGAAGTAAATTACAGTATATAACATTTCTATTTTTATGTGTTAATATTTTGAAATTTTTGGATTGAAAACTATTTTCAATTGGAGGTTTCATTTCTTGAAATTTTAACACTACTTTTCCATGCATTTGAAAACTGCTTGCTTCTTCACAATTTATTTCTTACTCCTTGGAATCATTGGGTGGTATACCATTGGGCTTAGGATCACACCCTACTTACACCCCCTGGGTGTAAGTAGACTTGGTTATGTTTGATTCAGGTAATGTAAAGGCTAAGGGTGATGGCAGTTCAGGGTGTTAGTTCCCATCCTTGGTGCAGAGTTGTGGAGATAGCTTGGGGGCGATGACCCCTAGTCGTGTGGAGTCCTTGGGGCAATCGTGATGCTATAATTATTTTTATTTGGACCACTTGTATTATCTTTAAACCAATTTACTCAGTTCTAGTTTTTACATAAGTCTTGTTTGGCTCAAAAATTTCAGATTTATATTATGGATTGTTTTTAATGTTTTATGCTTTCATACTCATGTAAATCGTTCCCAAACAAAAATTAATGATATCCGGGCACTTGTGCGAGCCCGTGGGGATAGGGAACACCCTTCGGGTCATGTCACGGGCTGGTTTTAGTGTCGTTTTTTGTGGCAACCAGATTCGGTTCGTGACAAAATGGTATCAGAGGAGGTTCGCTCCTAGGGTCATGTTATTTGGGGAAGAGTCAGCATAGTCTGGAGCTAGGATTTTTGGGACTTGAAATTTTAGTCATGGGTAGTGTGCTCGGGCACCACAACTCATGAAGGGATTCATGTCACCATGGAAGGTATTGATTTATCTAAGTCCTTTGGTTTTCATGGTTTAATGATGACTATGGGAAATGAAAATAGAGTTGTGCGAATAATCTCAGTGAGCTTACAGGGCCTGGAAATCCATGTGGAGCCGTGGATATTTCCCTAGAATACTCTCTGTGATGGCGAAGTGATTGGAATATGGCTTCCAACCATATTTCCACGTCAACCACAGAAACTAGTTTTCTCTCACATTGTCTTGTGTCTCTTTGTTTTGGAATCTTGGAAACCTGGTTTTTTTAAGAAAAAAATTGACTTCACAATAAGGAGTGTGAATTTTTTTGAAGTTATTTTCTAGTAAAGTTAAAATGGTTTTATTATTGTTAATTCCTATAAATGAAATTTCAGAATTACTTCAAAAGGGTATATTATGTTTTTACACCTCTTTTGAAAGTATGAACTATGTTAATTGGGGTTTTGAAAATATGTTTCTAGTGGAATTTTTTTAAACCGTGGAAAATTGTTTTGGATTGAATTAAGTGTTCTAGAATTTTTGTGTGGGGGCTGAAGATGGATTTTGGGTTTGGTTACTACTAAACAAAAAAATTATGAACTTTTAGAACCTTGTCCTGAAATGAAAATAGTTGAGTTCTTAATTAAATGGTGATTTATGAAATGGTGTTTTTCATGAAATCAGATGTGTTTTGAAATGGGTTGAAATTTTTTAAAACGATTGTGAAAGGCAAGAATATGTTCTTTTATTTAATTATGGATTCTTCTCTAAATTGTATTGTGAGATGAAAAATTGGGTTTTGATATTATGGTTATTGTTTTTGAGAAAGGTATAGTGTGGTTAAAAATTTTATTTTAAAAAAAGGAAAGGTTTGATTTTTGGTAATTGGTGTTCTCAAGGGTGACCACATGTATAGGTTTATTTGGGAATATGTATGGATATGATGTTTGTTCCCAGTGTGGCATGAAAACATGCATGTGTAAGGCTCATGAGATACCATTGGTAAATGCGCAACCCACCAACACTATTTTTTTATAAAATGTTTTTGATGGAAAGTGTTCTGTTTTGATAATGAATAGTTGGAAGGTATGGATTATGTGTTTTCGGAAATATTATTATGGGATGTTTCGAGTTCAATAACCCCTCTTGTTTGAAATATGTTTTGGGTTGGTGTTTCATTTATAAGTTGGAATGAAGTGTTGGTTAGCGGTTTCTTTTGAGGAAAAGTTTGGGAGGCCAATGTTGTGGCTTCCCCCATGTGTTCGGTTCAGGTTTGTGGTCTGTTGTGACCAAATAACAAGATTGGTTGGGTCCTTGGGTTTTCAAGTAGGCTAGGGTACTTCCCCATAAAGTGTTAATGTATGATTCATGTTTGTCCTATGGTGATTCACCGTTGGATGATCATCCAGTTGATCAACATAAGGACTTTATTCATGAGGGTTGTAGATTGTGTATAACCCTTTACTTTTTCATTATGTGGATCCCCTTATAGTGGGGGAGTGTTTGTGGGTGGTTGAAATAGACCTTAGTTTCTAATGTTTCTTAAGTTGTATAAGGTCAATTAAGTTCAAGTTTGTTAGTGTAGAATGATGTCTTAAAGGGCCTCTGGGTTTTTCATCAGTCTCGTTGAAGCAAGTGTTAATGTTAGGCCACTAGTGTGTAAGATCTGGCCAAGAGTGGCTATTATAGAAACTTGCTAGAATCATGTGCTGTTTGGGACTCAGTAAAAGGTCCCTATCCTTGTGTTTTCATTTGTCCACAATGTTCATGTTCAGTGATTCCTTGCGATGTCATGTGTTCATTTGACTATTAGGGTGACGATTGTGCAATCTTATGAGAGTCACTATTTTTTTGGGATGTCTGTCTCCCTATAGGAAATTCAAAATCCTATGTTCTAGAGTAATGTGAATCTATATGGCTTTTCATTCCGCTGTTTAGAATCCAAAGAAAAAAAGGGGCAATGTGTGTGCATCCTATAAGTTCTTGTTTTGGTAAAATGATGGGATGGGGAAAAGTAGGTTTGAAGTGTGTCATGTCTAAATGAGACCATCTGAGATTACAGTATAATTGTTTTTGGAATTAGAAGAAGATGTTCAGTTTAGGGGTTTCCAAATCCTAACTGCGAGGCCGAAGATGTGTCAATCCATTGAGCTCCAGCCATAGGCCCTGGAGATAAGCTTTCGCATAGTTAGGGGAAATCCTAGAGTCATTCAAACTTTTGGTTAACGTCATACAATCAATATGAAAGATATGAATATTTTAAACCTCTGGTGTCGTCTTCTTGTTCCAATTTCTCACATTTGGTGGAAATAGGTTTGAGTACCTTGTTCCCATGTCATACCCAGAGTTGATTTTTCCCCCTTTGGGGTCCCTTGTGTTTTTGGAGAAATCATTAAAATTTGGGTTATGCAGGTTGAAGTGCATAGTTTTTGCATGATTAGCAGTAACCACGTGCCAACCCAGGGGACTGTGTGATAAGAGACAGTAGCTACCACATGGTCTCCACACGTCCATGATTCTTGGCAAAGGAAACTGCGTGATGTTTCCTTTTTGGATAGAATGATCCGCACAGTTTACTCGTGATTTCCCAAACCGTGTGAACCAACCGTGCGGCCATGCCAGCTCCTTAAAATTTTGTTGTTTCTTTGTTATCCCATAATATTTAGAAAATATGGTTGGGTTTTTTTGGGGGTATACCCACAATGGGACTCATGTAAGTTTCATTGGAAGAATTCTGATATTAATCTACCCCTAATGCGGGGAAGTCTGTTCGAGGCCCCATGTTAGTGTCTTGCTTTTTGTATTAAGGAAAGTGGTGTCTGTTACTATGGAGGGGAGACCAATCATGGGTATCATGTGTGTTCTCTTGTAAAAGGAATAATTTCAGTTTACCCCTTATAATGGAGAGACCGTTCGTTCCTTCCCTATTTGTTATCCTTATTCTATCTTAGAAATTGAGTTGTCCCTGGTGGTGGGATGTCCGGATTGGTTCACCCTGTACTAGTGTCTCAGTTTTCTCCTTGGTGTATTCTATGTAAGAGGTAGTATTGTTCAAGTCTATCAATGCACAAATTTTTTACTTGGGTAAATTTTGGGTTGGAGAACACCCATTGGTTTTGTTTACGTAATGTTGTGGTAGCATTATTTTAGTTCGTTGTTCATTTCAAGTGGATTGCTTGAGCGTCATCTTGTAGTGTTTGAGGTGTTTTTTTTGGGATGTGTTTTGAATGTGTTTCATAATTTTATGTAAGTGGGGTTATTTTTGGTTGGTTAGAGTATTATAATCCTTTGAATGATCAACTGGAGATGTTCGTCCTGTTTGAAGTGGGTGAAAACGTTGCAAGGAAGTCTGTATTGGTCAATCGTTTGGGATTTGCATTTGCATCTGGTCTTGTTGTGGCATTCCTGGGGTGGAATGCTTTATGGTGGGGAGAATTTTCACATACAAGACATATTTTAAATTTATTTTTCATTTAATTTACATCCTTGCTTTGTTTTGGGGGTTTCCTTAAGTTTTATGGAGGAATAGATGAGTATTCATGAATTAGGCCAAACAGTGAGCCCAATTCCAGATTAAATAATAAATATTGTATCTTTTATAAAATTTTCATCTTTAATCATTTTTCATCCATTCAAATTCCTACTTGACCTCCCATAACCTATTTACACCACCAGGGTATTTTGGAGCTTTTAGATATCCATAACCAGGGTTTAGTTGGGTTTTTATCTAAGGGGTTGGGCCTTCCCAAAAGCCCAATTCCTATTTTAAAAATAAATTTTTATTATGTTATAAAATATTCAATTTTTGGTATTTTCGGTGATTCCAAGTGGATCCCAAGCCCACTGAACCCAACCGCGCAACCGGTCTCTCTCCTCCAACTTTGGAGCTATGGTTAATCGTGATTTGGTGACGAACTTCATAGGCTTCCTCAAATCAGACATATTTGAATAGGTAAGTTAATTCCTTCATTACTCTCTCAATTTTTACTCTTTTTCCCCAATTCAAATTCCTAAATGATCTCCTTATTCTTGTTAGAACCTCTCTTGAAGGATTGAGTATTTTTAAAATCATCTACTATTACTTTTTGGGGCAATTTCTACAAGATATTTTCTGCAAGTTGTTCTCCTTCTTTCTTATATCAATTTGTTTAGGGTTACATCCAATGTACATAGGGTTTATTCCCTTATCATTGAGGTTCCTAAGGTCCAGAATGTAGGGTTTAAAAATTATGGTTTTATCTTGTGGTTCAGGGTCTGAAATTCTGGTTTTAGGTCTGGTTTACCTTCCTTGAGGTGTGGCGGTGGTGCGTTTGTGTTTTCGCACAAAGGATTGAAGGGTTTCCTTGGTTTTGGTAGGTGATTCAATTGTTTATGAAATATTTGTGAATTTTATACTGTTTTATGGTATTTTAAATCTTATTTAATCTTATTATTGCTGATAAAAATAGTTTAAGTGGTGTTTGTATTTATAATGAATCCTAAATTCCAATTTCATGAGAAATTGGGGGTTTCTTCATAGAAATGTTTTCATAGTTTTATTGTGGTTACCCACTAAGTAATTAGATGTTTTTATTTAACTATAATAGGGATAAAAATACTAGTTTTAATGATTATCCCTTATGATTATTACTTCAAAATATGGTTGTAATGGTGTTTTTGAACCACATAAAATTCTAAGAGTTGTGTTGTGTAAAAATGGAGATTTTGCATTGATATCGTTTCTTAAACCATATGGGTCTGCCCTAAAAATGATTCTGTTCTTTCACTAAAATGTAGTAGTCTTCCATTTCTATTTTGGAAAATTAATAAATGTGCACATAGTATGCAAGTGAGGTTTATAAGGAGTTTTGTGTCCATAACACTGCGGGATTTTGAGGAACTGTTTTATGAAAAACCTAAGTGTTTTGTTGCATGTTTTAAGTGGTATAAAATGTGATAGCTACTATTTTTGTTGTGTTTGACCCGTAATGGTGTTTTATATGAAAATTTATTTATGTTGCATGCTTAAATTGATTGAGAAAAAAGGGGAAGCCCGGGTACCTAGGTGGGGCGGATTTGTACTAGTACGACTAGTGGACCAAATGGGTTTTGTCCCTATTTCACTTAGAATTTGGATAATGAAAACTATAACTAGACTATGTGAATGGTTATTGGGGACCAATAGGTTATGGGTATGTTCCCTACTAGTGTCTTGTGCACGATAATGGATTTTTCTATGGTTACTTTACACTGAGGTACGAGGTACATAGGCACAAGACAACCTAGTGCCTAGGGTTGTTCTCAATGTTATTTCTCATTGGATTTGTAGTATTTACTCATGTATTAGGGTGTGTATGGAAGTAAATTAAAGTATCTAACATATCTATTTTAATGTGTTAATATTATGGAATTTTTTTATTGAAAACTATTTTCAATTGGAGGTTTCATTTGTTCAAATTTTAACACTACTTATCCATGCGTTTGAAAACTGCATGCTTTTTCACATTATATTTATTACTCCTTAGAATCAATGGGTGGTATACTATTGGGCTTACTCTCACGCCCTACTTACACCACATGGGTGTAAGTAGTCTTGGTAATGTTTGATTTAGGTAATGTAAAGGCTAAGGGTGATGGCGGTTCAGGGTGTTAGTTCCCATCCATGGAGCGGAGTTGTGGAGATAGCTTGGGGGCGATGACCCCTAGTCGTGTGGAGTCCTTGGGGATATCTTGATGCTATAATTATTTTTATTTTGACCACTTGTATTATCTTTAAACCAATGTACTTAGTTCTAGTTTTTAAATAAGTCTTGTTTGGCTCAAAAATATCAGATTTCTATTATTGATTGTTTTTAAATTTTTATGCTTTTATATTCGTGTAAATCATTCCCAAACATAAATTAATGATACCCAGGAACTTGTGCCAGCCCATGGGGATAGGGAACGCCCTTCGGGTCATGTCACGGGCTGGTTTTAGTGGCGGTTTTTGCGGAGACTAGATTCAGTTCGTGACAGTACATGTCCGAAACTCCTGTATAATGATTTAAATAATTTTATTGACTTATTAAAAAATTGTACTCATTGTTATGATACCATATGTGGTCATATTCTTATCTTCTTATTAGTAATATTTCATTGCTACTTGTTATTCAGGTGTTTATTGCTTTTTTTGTTCTTATGCGTGTTTTGACAAATAAATTCTTATTCTTCTTTTTAGGTTATTGATAACTCATTTCCAGAATTGTATTAGTGTTATATATATCATATGTATTCATTAAATTAATTTATATAATCATTATGAATTGACGATCATGTAGAATGAGTCGCATCACATCGTGGAAACAGTAGGCCGTACGTACGCACGAGCGATGATATCATTCCCATGATCGTGGAATTGTACTGAAGTTAATTTATATTATTCCAGAATCAATATATATTTAAAATAATCATATATAGTTATTATTTACACCATTATACCCATCCAAGTAAGGTGGTGGTGGAAAACAGATTACACCACGGCGTGGAGACGGTATTCTGTAAGTACACATGCGCTGTGATTCTATTTTCCGTAGGATGGATAGAAGGTGAAATAGGGTTGTTTCATATTTCTAATAACATAAAGGTATATGAGTGATACTGATGTTATTAACTCGTAATGAAACAACTAAAGAAGAGAAGTAGAAGAATAAATAAAGTTGAAAGTTTCGGTAATGGACATTACCTCTTCTTTGAAGCGCCTATTCTTAACCTTCCCTTAAGGCTCTAAAGATGGTCTTTGTAGAAGTCCAAGACCTCTAAGATGTTTCTAGGGAAGTGGAGAAGATAAATTTTAAGGGGATTTCAGATCTTGAATGCCCAATGTGGTGTGACGATGAGAGGGAGGAGGTTCCCTTTTATAAAGGAGGAGAGGGGCAGTTTAGGGAAACTGTAAAATTGTATTTTATTATAATGTCATATTCGGTTTTTAATAGCTCCAAATTGGTTTATTTCGAATCTAAGGAGGTGATGGGTCGAAATTTTCTCAAAAAATAGATTTTAGACAAGTTTATGTTACTATTTTAACCTTTTCATTTAGATTTAACTCTAAGTTAAATAATTTATCTTTTACCGTGTCTTCTTGTTTTTTACACTATATGGATAATAAACATACAATATAAAGACAAAATAACCCCAAGTGGTTAATTATTAATAAATATAAACTTACTTAAGTCATTTTTCCGAACCATATATTTTTAGGAATAATATAACAATTAATAATATAATATTTGTTTTAAAAACTATTTTATGTCAATTTTGACACTATTTGGTAATTGATTTTTGTGAAAATCATAACATCATTATTAGTTCAAAAAATTTAATTAAATCTATACTAATATGTCATATTAACCTATTAAATTAGTGCAATTCATAAAAAGTATCAAATTACATTTATTTGGGTATTTATATAATCAATTATGTTAATATTTCCATAATAAGGTAATACTACATCATCACTGTGTCATAGATAAATTAAATTATTTAATGTCTAAAAATAAAATAAAATTATGTATGAAATTTTTTTATCTTTCTAATGAATAATTATAGTCTAATTATTCATATTTATATCCCTACATAAAAAATGTTTTACTTATTAAACTCTGATTTTAACTATTTTAACTCATCTTTAAATAAAATAATATTAAAAGTCCTAATCTAATCCAAGTGGACCTAAATGGTCCTACTTTTTTAATAAGGTTGTTTTTGGTCTAATTAAACTTTTCCAATACAATTAGGACATGTGTTAGGGTAATAATAATATCATTTTTACTCTTAATTACCCTATTTAGTTTTATTTGTGGTAAATAAAATCAAAATGTTACTATTCACCAAAAATTATTTTTATCTTATTGAACCACATTTTTCCCATTTACACTAACCGTGTCTCTCAGAGTTTCGAAATTCAACTCACAGAAGCAGAAAATTATGTTTTTTTCAAATTTTCCTAGGAGGTGGGTAAAAGACGGTGAAAAGTTCAACAAAATTTATATATATATATATATATAATTATTATAAAACGAATCCAATGAAATACATTGAACTTCTATAGGTATTATGTATCAATTTTGACCAAAAATAAAATTAAATAAAATAAATAATTATTTAAATAAATTTTCGGTTTTAAATAGTAACCCAATATTTTCACTATTCATCAAAATTTGAACGTTATTAGAAAAATACCAAAAATTCACCCTAGGATAATTTTGATATTCTGAATTCAAAAATGAAGTATATTTTGAAAGATAAAATTTATAAAATTTCAAAAAGTGGTTATTACTATTCATAACGTCTAGTATTAATAATATTTTAATAGCATATCGTTGTTTAGTGAAACTCAGTATTGCGTACAAATGAAGCTATCGAGGAAGGCCGTGATTGCGTGTAAAGCAAGAAAATCTAGTGATGTGTGTAGTGAAACATTCCATTGACAATGTATATAACATAAAAACAAAATATTCCTCATAAAAAAAATCTCAGGTGTTACATTCTACCCCCTTTAAAATTAATTTCACCCTCGAAATTCATCACATTGTAACAAAAAGATGAGGATACCTCTCCCTCATCATATCCTCTTGCTCCCATGTATCTTATTCTAATTGGTGGTTCATCCATATAACTTTCACAACGCGAGTGGTCTTGTTCCGTAGATCTTTTTCGCTATGATCCAGAATCTCAATCGGCTGTTCTTCATAAGAAAGATCTTGCTCCAGCTGTAAAACTTCTGAACTGAGTACATATGAAGGATCAAGTATGTACTTTCTTAGGAGAGATACATGGAAAACATCATGAGCATGAGAGAGATTTGGTAGAAGCTCCAGTCGGTAAGCTACCTTCCCAACACGATCCAGTATTTCGAAAGGACCGATATACCAAGGTCTCAGCTTTCCCTTCATTCCAAATCTCATTACTCTCTTCCAAGGAGATATTCTTAATAACACATTATCACCCACTTCAAACTCTAGGACTTTTTTTCGGTTGTCAGCATAACTTTTTTGTCGGCTCTGAGATTCTCTAATGTGTTGTTGAATAGATCGTACCTTTTCGGCCATCTCATCGACAATATCAGATCCTAATAGCTTTCTTTCCACAACATCAAACTAGAATGTTGGAGTTTGCCATTTCTTTACATAGAGATCTTCATAAAGAGCCATACGAATATTGGAGTGAAAGAAATTATTATAAGAAAATTACACCAATGGTAGGTTTCGATCCCAACCACCTTTGAAATCCATAGGGCAAGCTCTTAACATATCTTCTAGTGTTTGAATTGTTCTCTCAGACTGACCATCTATCTGAGAATGATAAGTAGTGCTGAAACTCAACTCTGTATCCAGAGTATGCTGAAGGATTCACCAAAACGTTGAGGTAAACATCAGTTCCAATCAGATATAATTAAAATTTGTACTCCATGCAATCATAGCACTTCATTTACATATATCCTGGAAAGCTGATCGAGGGAGAATTCCTCTATAATAGAAATGAAGTGTGCCGACATTGTAAGACGATCAACTATGACCTAGATAGCATTATTACCTTAAGATGTTTTAAGAAGTCTTGTGACAAAGTCCATAGTGACGTTTTCCTATTTCCATTCGGGTATGGGTAATGGTTGTAACACCCCCTTATACTTTTGTCTCTCAGCATTAACTTGCTGACAAACCAAGCATTGAGAGACATATTCAGCAACATCTATTTTCTTTCCATACCACTAGAAGTACTCTTTCAGGTCTCTATACATCTTCGTGCTTCTTGGATGAATAGATAATGTTGAACTATGTGCCTCATCTAGCAGCTCCTTCTTTAATTCTGAGATGGGAGGAACAGAAACCCGATTCCTAAACCTTATTATACCATCACAATCACAGTTGAGTTCAAGAACATTTCTCACATTCTTTTGTAAATATACAACTTCATTCTGTGCCTCTTTTTTCTTCACATGAATAGATGGTTGAACATTCATTTGAGAAAGATAATATATTTCCCCTTCCATTATAATTCCAAGATCCATCCTTTGAAAATCCATAAATGTTGGATCTTTTGTGATCCTCATCATGGATAAGCTAGCATGGTCTTGTCGACATAATGCGTCTGCCACCTTGTTTTCTTTCCCAGGGTGATGATGAATTGAGCATTTGTAATCCTTAATCATCTCCAACCATCTTCTTTTCCACATATTCATCTCCTTTTGTGTAAAAATATACTTTAATATTTTATGATCAGTATAAATATCACACTTTTCTCCATAAAGATAATTCCTCCAAATCTTTAATGCATAGATTACCGTAGCTAACTCCAAATCACGAGTTGGGTAATTTTCCTCATGGATTTTCAACTGCTGTGAGGCATAAGATATCACCATAGCATTTCTCATGAGAACACACCCCAGTCCCTTCTTGGATGCATCACTGTAAATCAAAAGCCTTTCTCCACTACAAGGCAGTGTGAGCAGAGGTGCACTGGATAAACTTCTTTTTAACTACTTGAAATTCACTTTACACTCCTCTTTCGAAATGATCTGAAATCTTTTTCGAGTCATCCTTGTGATTAGATTAGATAATAATGAAAAATCGTTCTCAAAACATTGATAATATCCATCCAAACCAAGAAAATCTCGGATCTCAGTTATTGTTGTTTGTCTCGACTATCTTTCGATAACATATTTTTTTGCTGGATCCACAAATATCTTCTCTTTTGAGATTATGTGACCCAAAAATGAAAAATTATGAAGCCAACATTCACACATGGTAAATTTGGCATAAAGTGTCTCCTTTTTCAGGGTCTTCAAAACAATTTCCATGTGATCATCATGTTCTTCCTTTCTCTTTGAATAGACAATAATATAATCTATAAAGACTACCACAAACTTATAATGATAGTCTCTAAATACACTATTCATTAGATCCATAAAGATAGAAGGGGAATTAGTAAGACCAAATGGAATCACTATAAATTCATAGTGTCTATACCTTGTACGGAAATCCATCTTTGGAATATCCTGCCTTGTGACCCTTAATTGATGATACCCTGAACGAAGAACAATCCTGGAAAAGTATTGATCTCCATGTAGTTTTTCAAATAAGTCCTCAATGCGTGGGAGATGATATTTGTTCTCGATAGTGATCTTGTTATGTTCTCGATAATCAATGCAAAGTCTCATTGATCCATCTTTCTTCTTAAGAAACAGAATAGGTGCTCCCCAAGGTGACACACTAGGGAATATGAATCCCTTATCAAGATTCTCTTGGAGTTGCTTCTTCAATTCCTTCAACTCAATTGGGGCCATTCTTTAATGTGTCTTTGAAATGGGAATATGACCTGGTATGAGTTCAATTGAAAACTCATCTTGACAATTTGGTGTATGACCTGGAAATTACTCCGGAAAGACATCATCAAACTCCCATACAATGGGAGTATTCTTAACCGTGATTTTCTCTCAATTCATTTGATATAAATACCCTTCATTTAGTTGAATGAAGACCCATAGGATGGATGAAATTACCACTGGAAGGTTATGTTCATCCTTTTATCGATAGACGATCATAGATTGATCTGGAATATGAAATGTGACATCCCTTCATTGAAAATTGATATGAGATCAATATAACGAAATCCAATCCATGCCAATAATCCCATCAAATTCTAAAATATTATGGATCACATGATTTTTAGGATGCACATTCCCACAAACATCAATCAGAGAGGAATTGTCATCTTTTGATGTGACTATTGTGCCATTAGGGGTTGTCACAGCTAACTCAATATCTAAATGTTGTGGTAATATAGAGATACCCTTAGAAACTTATGTAGAAATAAAAGAGTGGGTGGATCCAGAATCAAATAAAACATTTTCTACTTTAGAGTGGTTGGTATGTGTACCTTTCACCACATCGTTATCGTACTCCACAATGCTGATAGAAATTGCATGTGATTTTCCTTTGTCTTTAGCCTTAAGAGTTTGTTGATGTCGATCATCATCAACAACCCTTGGATTATGGCATTGATTAGCATAATTCCCCATTTCCTTTAATATGTATCATTGAAGCGTAAGAGGTTCACTCTTTGTAGACTTTTCTTTGTTCATATAACTAGATATCATCTTCCCATCATAGTTGTATTCAAATGCCTGATGCCCTTCTTTTACACATTTGAAACATTTACATGTCCCTTTAAGACATCTCACCCCATGTTTATTTCCACACATTGAGCATAAGGGAAAACTCATCTTCTTTTCAGCATGCTTTTTAGATTTCCATTTGAATTCCATTTTAATCTTCTTATCAAACCCATACGACTGATTGGTAACTCAAATATCCATCTCAACCTTGAGAGAACATAGAAAAATTTCCTCATAGCTATTGATGTCCTTTATGGATAATTATTTTGGAGACTTGGTTTTAAGACACTAAATAATCGATCGATCTTACTCTTAGGTTGGATAATAATCCCAAAAGTGTGCCTTGCAAGTCTTGTAAAATTTTCTTCGTAGGTACTAACAGATTCATCACCCATTTGTTTCAGTTCAAGAAACTCCTCCATGTTTGTTCGAATAATATGAGGAAAGTACTTATTTAAAAATATGTTCTTGAACTCTTCCCATTCCATGGATTTAATTTCATCCCTTTGACTCATATTCTTGATATGATTCCACCATTGATCAGTATCACCTTCCAAACAATATACTGCTAAGATGACTTTATCGTGTTCAAAACATTGATAAACTGAAAATATCTTTTTAGTGTTACTGATCCATTATTCAGCCACTAATGGATCAGTAGACCCACTGAATGAAGGTGGACGCTTCCTCATAATGATTCAATAAAATGTTGCTCATTTCTTTTCTTGTTTAGATGTCCTGCATTATTCATTTCTTGAGATAGTTGTACGAGAATGGCTACAAGATTTATCATTCTAGCTCCGATAACATTTGGTTTCTCATGGGGGCCATTATTGCATTGCCCGTCGCATTCCGCATTAATTTGGTTCCTTTAGGGTCCAACCATTGACTAAAACCAAGATGAATAGTGTGAGTAACACTAATTATAATGGGAAAAACACATAATCAATAATAAAATTTTACAGTTAAGGTTATATCATAGGTTGTTCACGGCCATTTCTAAAGCACTAAGATTGTGTTCTATGCTTAGATATATCCTTAGGGTTTTTACTAAGGCATTCACATCCTAGTTTCCAAAGGTGGATTATAACCTCCCTCTGATACCAACTATAACGACCCAAACTTTACATACATTGTTATTAATTCAGAATTGAAGAACACTTATTACAACATATAACAAAACCATAAAAGGACTGTATAGGTATAGTGTCTTTAGAAACAGGGAAACATAAACAAATAGTTCATAAATCATCTACACTATCTCCATTTTATTTTATCATATCTTGAGTCCCTTTTGGAATATCATACTTAATACCCTTATTCCTGTCCTAGGAAAAGAAAACATAAAAAATTGTGATCTCAAATTCTCAGAAAAGGTAAACACAAGATATATCAATAACATCATATTCATAAAGAACATTACATTTTGGAAATCTTAACCTGCAAAAGAGATCATAATTTCATAACATTCGATAAATAATAGTAGTGAAACGTAATCCCAATAATCATGACATGAATATTTTTGGCATTCACACATTATCATAGAGAATCATTTCTTAGTAGTCAAGACTCATTTCCAAGACTATCCTAGCAGAAAAAGTCCATTTCCGAACTGAGTTCACTCCTCGTTTAAGTCTTGTATCACTGAATCGGATTAACCTGCCATTCCAGCCATGTCTATCTCATGAGATATAAATATTTACCCAATGTATTGGAGGGAGATATAGGTCCCACCCATCTAATAATTATACCATTCATATGTCTTCCACAAGATCATAAATCATACAGCATATTATAACCCATGTAATAAAAATGGGATTCTTAAACATCATGCCATCATAACATAAATAATATAAGATAAAAGGACAAAATAAAAATAATTCCATCATAAAATAATCAAATAAATGTTAAAATAGGGATATAAACAGACTCTTATATTATCTTAG
This sequence comes from Viscum album, assembly GCA_963277665.1. Lineage (NCBI taxonomy): Eukaryota > Viridiplantae > Streptophyta > Magnoliopsida > Santalales > Viscaceae > Viscum > Viscum album. Next base: position 1,612,344,371 of record OY728137.1, on the reverse strand, counting down.
ATGGAAAATAATTTTTATAAAACACTTGAAATCCATTCATGAGGAAAATATCATTTCTACTTCAAAAACATGTTTCCTTTCATATCATGTCATAAAATATTAAACTAAAAGAAGTTGATTAAAAATAAAATTGAAAACCTGTAAAGGAATATTCATTGAAATAATTTTCTAAAAATCCATTCATGCCATATAAGTTAATGAAAAACATTCCTCTCATACTTTGGCTGGTAATGTGAAAAAAGTACCTCACACTAAAAACAAAAAAAGTTTCTTTCATATCATTTACAAATAACTAAAAAATTGGTAAAATTGGAGTTAAAAAATTGTAGGAGGATTGAAATAATATTAAATATTGAGGAAACATTGATGTGGATGATAAATATTCCCCAGTAAATTCTGAAGTATAAACAATCTCAGATAAAAATGATATTGAGATATTTTCCCTTACCTTAGGTCTGATTTGCTTCGTACGTGTCCGAACATCCTTTATAATGATTTAAATAATTTTATTGACTTATTACAGAATCATAATAATTGTTATGACATCATATTTGGTCATATTCTTAGCTTCTTATTAGTAATATTTCATTGCCACTTTTTATTCGAGTGTTTATTGCTTTTTTGTTCTTATGCGTGTTTTGTCGAATAAATTATTATTATTATTTTTAGGTAATAGATAAATCAATTATAGATTGTTATTAGTTTAATATATATCATATTTATTCATTAAATTTATTTATATAATCATTATTCATTGAAGATCATGTTGAATGAGTCGCATCACATAGTGAAGATGGTATGCCGTACGTACGCAAGAGCGATGATATCGTTCTCATGATCGTGGAATTGTAATGAAGTGTATGCATACTATTTAAGAATAAATATCACTTTACAAAAATAATATATATTTATTATATACACCATTATACCCATCCAAGTAAGTTGGTGGTGGAAAGAAAATTACACCACGGCGTGGAGACAGTATTCTGTATGTACACACGGGCGGTGATTTCATTTTCCGTTGGATGGATAGAAGGTGAAATCGGTTTGTTTCATATTTATAATAACATATAAGTATATGAGTGACACTGATGTTAGCACATCATAATGAAACAACAAAATAATAGGATGTATAAGAAGAAATAAAGTTGAAAGAATCGGTAACGGACATTACCTCTTCTTTGAAGCGCCTCTTCTTAGCCTTCTCTTAGGGAACTAAAGATGGTTTTGTAGAAGACCAAGACCTCTATGATGTTTCTAGGGAAGTAGAGAAGAGAAAGTTTCCGGTTTTATCCGAGCTTGAAGGATCAATGTGGTGTGAGGATGAGAGGGAGGCGGTACCCTTTTATAAGGGAGGAGAGGGGCACTTTAGGATAAACTTAAAATATTATTTTATTATAAAGTCATATTCTGTTTTTAATAGCTCCAATTTAATTTATTTCTAAGAAAAGGTGGGAATGGGTCTAAATCCTCTCACCCAATATATTTTAGACAAGTTTAGGTTACTATTATAATGTTATCATTTAGATTTAACTCTAAGTTAAATAATTTAACTTTTACCGCGCCTTCTTGTTTTCTTACAATATATGGTTAATAAACACACTAAAAAACCCAAAAGAACCCCTAGTGGTTCATCATTAATATATATAACCTTATCTACGTAATTTGGACGAACCTTATATTTTTAATAATAAAATTAATATTAATAATATAATATTTGATTTAAAAATTATTTTATGTCAATTTTGACACTATTTGTTAATTGATTTTTTTGAAAATCATAACACCATGATTAGTTCTAAAATATTTAATTAAATCAATACCAATATTTCATATTAACCTATAAAATTATTTTAATTCATTAAAAGTCACAAATTACATTTATTTGGGATTTTATAATATCAATTATGTTAATATTTCCTTAATAAGGTAATTACTGCATCATTATTGTTTGGTAGATAAATTAAATTATTTAAAGTATAAAAATAAAATACCATTATGTAGTAAATCTTTTTATATTTCTAATTAATATTTATAGTCAAATTTATCTAATTTATAACCTTATATTAATAATATTTTAGTTATTAAACATTGATTTTAACTATTTTAACACTTATTTAAATAAAATAATATTAAATGTCCTAATCTAATCCAAGTGGATCTAAATGGTCATATTTTATTCCTAAGGTTGTTTTTTTGTCTAATTAAACTTATCCAATAGAATTAGAAAATGTTTTAGGGTAATAATAATATCATTTTTGCCCTTAATTAACCTATTTACTTTTAACCGTGGTAAATAAAAGTAAAAAGTTACTATTCAATAAAAATTATTTTTATCATATTGAACAACATTTTACTCCTTGATACTAACCATGTCACTAAGTTTTTTGAAACTCAACTCATAGAAGCGGTAAAATTTTGTTTTTTTAAATTCTCCTAAGAGGTGGGTAAAAGACGGTGTTAAGTTCAATAAAAATTTTATACATCTAAAATTATTATAAAATGACTCCAATGAATTAAATTGAACTTATATAGGTATTATGTATCAATTTTGGCCTAAAATAAATTTAAATAAAATAAATAATTATTTAAATAAAAATTATTTTTTTAAATAGAATCCCAGTGTTTTCACTATTCATCAAAATTTGAATGTTTTTAGAAAAAAACCAAAAATTCACCCTAGGCTAATTTTGATATTACAAAACCAAAAATGAAGTCCATTTTGAAATATTAAATTTATAAAATTTCAAAAATTGGGTATTACTATTCATAACGGCTAGTTTTAATAATATTTTAATAGCATATCGTTGTTTAGTGAAACTTGGGATTGCGTACAAAGCAAGCTATCAAAGATGGTCGTGAATGATGGTATAGAAAGCCAAACTAATTTTTCATGTAGTGAACGATTCCTTTTATGATGTCTATAACATAACAACAAAATATTTCTCATAATAAAATCTCAGGTGTTACATATTGAATATTTTATTTTTTAGTGAAAGTGTGAGAATAATTTTTAATTTCACAATTACATAATGAACATAATTTCATTCAATAATGACTACTAAATTCACTGAAGACCCCATTAAAAAAATATTAGATTCTTTTCAATGAAAATTTTAATTGTAATATATTATAAATATACATATTTTTCATATGTTATTTCAAAATTAACAGGGTGTTTTCCTCCAGAAATAATACAATGATAATTTAAAAAAAAATCTATAATAAAATATTTTAAAGTCAATAATTAATTAATGGGTAAATTATTATATGAGACCTCCAAAATTATTTATCTATATGTTTAATGTTAATAATGATTATTTATTTAAAAATCAACTTTTGTACATGTGTTATTCAATGATGAAATGATTGATGTTTTATACTCTCACTGATTTCATATGAATGTATGATAATTGTGTAATTATTTGTGATGTTATAAAACTACTTTTCATTTGGAATTTTTTTTTGATATATCAATAGATGATGAAGAGAAGGGTTAAAATTAATCTCAATAATATGTTTCACATGTATTTGTCTCTATATGATGTCCTATATACATGGTCATAAGAAGATGTGTTCCTGTTATTTCAAATAGATTTTTCCACATGTTGATGTGAGAGTATGATTTCACAACAGATATTCTGAAATTATTATGTGTAGAAATTATTATGATTGATACATTCATAATATTATGATTTCCATTCACTATGATGACATATTTCTATGACATGAGACATAAATAAAGATTATTACTATAATTCCATTATTAATAATGGTCCTAGATATAACAAGTTTTTAGAGTTTTTGATCTATTATTTTCTATTAATAAAAGTTTTATGTTTAGTTTATACACATGATTTTGATATAATATCCTTAAAAATTCATTTTTATGATGGATATCTCAAATTTATAGACTTATTGATTATTTTAGGTCACCAATCATTATGTCTTCATTTCCCATTATATAATGATTTATTTGTAAAATTATTTGTCTAAGCAAGGTGATAGATGTAATGAACTATGTGGGAGATGATGTATATTGTTTTCTAATTGTTTTATTATTTTCAATGTTGCAAAAGACAGGAACCCTTTAGTGTTCTTACATGTATCATAATGATTTTTAATGAACATTAAAATAATATTATATTATTTTTAATTTCCAAAACATATGATCCCTAGTTGGAAAAAATGTTTTAATATTTGATTCTTTAGATTTTTTTCAATTATATTTTAGTATCACAAAATTTAATTCAATAAGGATAATGTGGAACTTTCTTCCCCATTTTCAAAGTCTAATTTTTTTATTTTTTTTTGAAACAATAATAATTTTTACCTTCCTTATAATAACTTAACATATGATGGATTTAAGTGAATTTTTTGAGGAGAGGAATATAATAGATCCTAGAAGTTTAGTAAGTATATTACCTCAGTTTGAGAGTAATTATTGTTATTTATCATAGAAGAGAAATTCATTATTGTTATTATAAAAATATTCAATGTAAAATGATTAAATTAAAGATGAGTTAGTGATAGTTTACCTAGAGGTAATGGTGTTTACCCTAGTTATTGAGATGAAATAAATTAAAAACAATCATTTTGAAATCAATAGAAGGGTTACATTATATATTCTACCCAATGATTATTCAATTTTTCCCTATAAATTATCAATTTTTTCACATTATTTTATTTTCTATTAAATTTTGCAATCAAAATTTTTTATCATTATTCAAGAATATTTAAATCGTAAAAAATATTTCATAGTTACATTTAAGGTTGAAATGTTCTTAGACACTCATGTGATATGTTACTATAGTAATCATTAATATTTCAATCTATTTTAATAAATATACTAATAAAAAGGACAAAAATGGTATTTGTGCATAAATTTTGGTAGCTGTTTTGGTATAAAATACAATTCATAAATTATTCTATGTATTTGTTAAAAAAATAATCCTGTAAATTAATTCTAAACTATTCAATTTTTAAAATTATTTCTTAATTATTAAAAAATTAATTATAAGATCAAAATATTATTGTCATATAATATTCAAAGGATCAATATAATGAACATATATTTCTTGATTTTTTTAAATGGATGATAAATATGATATGTGAAACTAATTTGAGAAGTTAAAATATCTATACACATTAAAAAATGCTTAGTTAAATGTGTAATATTTTTATTATAACTCATCCTCTAAACAATAACACCGCATTTATAATTATGGATGAATGTCATTAATCCCTATACTAATAAGTTCATACTAAATAAATCACTCATCAAGAGAGAACTAAGAAGGGTAATGAAAATATATATGATTACATTGATAATTTTAAAATATATCCATCTCCATTATATTCTTTCCTACATTGTTGAATAAGAAAAAGTTTGGAACAAAAAATGTATTATGAACAACATATATTCACTTTGAATAACGAATTATATATTATAGATGTTCAAGAGTAATTTAAAAATCTTCCACTGTAAATTAGCATAATGGAGTTCCTAGAATGGAATTATGTTAAAAAATACTTACATTTATAAGTATCTTGAAAGTGTTTAATAATTTATCCATGAATTTTTTAATAATTATTTTGATTCAATTAGTGTAAAATGAATTTAAAACAATTAATAGTGAAATATGATATAAATCCATAAAATTTTTAGTGGTTAAATTCATAAATTAATGTGTTATTATTTTAAGAAAATATTTACTATCAATTGTTTTTTCATATCTTGTCAATATTTAGTATCATTGGACAATGAAATATAAAAATATCTATGATCATTGTGGGTAATTTAATAATATAGAACATACATTGTACCAATTTTATTCAAATTTAATTTTATAATTCATCAATAAATGTTGGCATTTTTGATTTATCCCATCCACAATTTTTACTAAAAATTAATTATTATCTAATCATCATTGATTCAATATCTTTTATATTTAATAATTAATTTCAATTTTTTATGATTAATGTTTCTAAAAATATAATTCATTTTTATGAAAATAATGAAATATATATTGAGATATATATTATAAATATAAATATATATATATGTATATATATATATTGAAAATATTTTGTTTAAATTTTCCTAAATATGATTAGCATTTAAATTCATTATACTACTATTGTAGAGTAATTAGATTTTTCCATGTATTTATAATAATCAAAATGTAAATATATGGAGGAAATGGATAAATTATAAGAGATAATTTTGAATCCATTTGAGTAGGACACTAAAATATATGTGGGGTATCATATATAGTGGGATATCAATGAGGAATATTATTTGAAATTTTATGTAGAGAATCCCCCTATAGAATTAATGTCTATAAAAAATTAAGGAATATTTCTCCAAAAATTTGAATAGTATTTATACATATGAATTCCACATGAAATAAATGACTACAATTTTATTAATGTAAAATATAACTATTATTGTATATTAAATTTAAATATAGAGTGATAAAATAAAAATATAAAATATTAATATATTCTTGTATAAATTATATCCATGAAATCACAATCATTAAAAAATTTATTATAAAACTATCATGTTACAGATAATGATTAATGAAATAAAATACAATATGGAGAAGTTATAAAATCAATTTTAATGGATATAATTTTATAGAACATTATTTACAACATTAATTGTAAATTGATCAAATTAATTAGTTGTAAGACAATTAAATTTTATTTTATTTTATATTTTCATTTCCAATAATTATAATAAAATCATTCAAACTCATCTCATGAATGAATTAATTCTAATAATTTTCATTATATTCATCCTAAATTAAAATAAGTTATTCAAAATTACATTTCGAAATATAATACTTTCAACCATATATGATCTATTCTATTAAAAACAATCTCTATTAATGAATTAGTAAAATATTATTATAAAATTATGTATCAATATTAATTGTTTTAAAAATATATTCTTTATGAATGAATTCAATAAAATAAAATAAGTAAACATAAGAATAATTTATAATTAATATTTGTTACGATATTTCCAACTTAGGGTTGACATGCCATTAATAATCAATAGCATAATAACATTTTGAAAATGTAATAAATAATAAATTAGTGTACTAAATTTCAAAAATATATTGGAAAAGAATATATTTAATTATTAGATACCGACATATAGATCAAATTCATTAATTCTTTATTCTAGAATATATAAATTCATGTAAAAAATACACTACATGTTAAACTATATAAAACATATGTATTTAAAAAGTTATACCAACCATGGGGATGCTAAAACACATCATGTTATTTCTATCCAAGAAACTAAATTTACTAAATATTTTGAATAATCACAATAAAATAGTGAATGGTGATTGATATTTTATTTCCTTTAGCATATACCATGTTGGGAATTAATTTGATTCTTGAGAATATTTAAAATTATAGATATCCGTATTGAGTAAAATAATTAGACTAATAGTTTTATTTATTTTAAAATTATTCAAACGTCATTAATGAAAATTTTTCATCCCATTACTGAACCATTTTATACATGTAGACATTAATAGATAATAAAAATTTTATAAAATAATTTATTAATCATTCCCAATTTAAAGGTTTTAGAGATTTTTTATAGAATATAATTTTTGATGGAAAAATAACAAAAAGTGGTTATGTTAGATTATTGAGGAATCGTTTCAGCAGGAAAATAATAGTGTGGATAAACATCATAATATTAAAAATAAAATCCAAAACATGAATTGATATTGATTCTAAATGGAAAAATATTGAAAAATGATATTTTTTTACAACATTAACCCTGTTTACATGGTATCACGACTAATTCTTACAAATGATAAAATTATTATCTATTCTTCACCCATGAAATTTATGTCATGAAAATCTATTATGGATTCTGTTTTATTATACAAATTTCATCACCCAAAATACTCTCAATTTAAATCACTATTACATCATTATATCAGAAAGGGATAAACAAGATTTATGATATTTACAAATTAAGATTACTATTTACAACGTAATTTTTTAAAGAAATAATTTTTATTATTCTATATAAAAGTGATTAAACATGATGGGATACATATATTGAGATGCAATATCGCAGAAGGGAATATCAATCATTGAGGGAAAGCATCAGATGATGGTCTGATGCCACATTATTTTCAAAAATCAATTCTATATCTTTATTCTTACCTGTGATTTAAACACATACATCCATTTTCTTGGTTATCTTATCCTTAGAGGGGTTTCTATTTCCAGGGATGTGGGAAGGGGAGGATGGGTTGAATTTCTTTAATTTAATTTAATACCTAATGTAAATAAAATAATTTAATTATTCTTATATCTAGTATTAATTATTAATTTCTAGTATTAAAATTATTAGAATATTATATTCGAATTATAATATTTTGAGATGATTTAGGGTTTTTGGTTGTCCAAATATCCTTTCGCCCAATTATTTCTTCTATACTATAGAGAATATTTAGATTGGATGGTGAATACTCATTGATTTTAACATGTTTTGTGGAATTATATTTTTAATGAATTGGTATTTTATGACACTAAAATATAGAATTAGGGATGTTGAGACCTATGTTTTCTTCAATTAGACGTTAAAATATTTTTTCGAATATTTCTAGAGATAGGCGCAGACACGACATGCAATTTCTAGGAATGGAGTTCTTGAAATTTATTTTATAAATATATATATATATTTCCACTATGAACAGTTTTGAAATTTGATATTTCTAAAATGGAAGCTCAGATTAGAAATATTATGCCATGTTTGGGTCTGTAACACGATTTTTACCCTATGCGGGTCATTAAATGAGTCGATGAGGGATGTTAGGAACCATTGATTGTTCATGGTGTGTTAAAAGGATTAATTAAATCAATACTTTATTTATCTAATAACCCAAACTAAAATAACTCATTGATGGGGGCTCAGATGAGAAATATAAGAGAGTTTTTGAGTTTAAAACATAGGTTTTTCCCAAGGAAGGGTATAACCTTTGTGGACATTTGGATGCTTGATTATGTGCCATTGTGGAAGATTAATTAAATAATTAAATGATTAATAAATTAATTATTTGATTAATATATTTTTAAAAAATTATAGGTTATATAATCATTGTTGTTATGGGTTTCCCATGATATTTAGTTTCGTCAATGACGACAAACCCTCTCTCCATCTCCTCCCCTTCTAATTGACTAATGACTAAAAAAATGAAGAATCATTAGAACAAAGCAGATCAAAGAATGAAAAATTAACAAGTGTCCTCTACTATTGGAAAGAATTTTATTCATCAGAAAATGATTATAATGTGATTATGGTATCAATATTGGTGGTTTCTCTCACAATATTAATCATTGAGCATGATGGTAATTAGTTATTCAATTTGTGCCATTGATTTCATACTCTGCCCGATCACATGTCCAAATTCAATATTGTTTATCATTTTTTCTAAACATGGTGGCCAATCATAAACCCCATCAAAAATAATGTGGTCAATGATATTTAAAATATCGAATCATGGTTCCTTTATCCCCTTTTTCTTCGCATTATCACCGAGGATACCCTTTGAATCTTGGATCATCAATTTTCGGGTGACCGTAGTTCGATTGGGTACCCAAATTTGGGACGGATCGAACAAAATGATGGAATCTTGAGCATAACACAGATTTGGAATAGTAACATAAAATGAGTGATGAGTTAGAATGTTTTAGTCTAAATCAGCTTAGAATGGAGGTGTGGATTTGTGCAGAAGGTGGTGCCATCTGAGTTGGCCAAGATGGATGGACCTAGAGTCTCTGGCGAGGCAATTAGGAGACCTAGACAGTGACCCGTGGCTCCAGGGTGAAGGATGAGGCAACCGGTGATTACATTTTCTGGTTCGACGTTTCTCTAGTGGCCTGAGAGGGCGGTGGCTAACGCGATAACATGCCAGACATAGTGTGGTACAAGATGAAAGGGCATATATAAGGGTGTGTAGGTGCAACGACCACATGAAGAACATCGCGCGCGTGGAAACCATAGTGGGAAGGGTTAGACAAAAAGAAAAATCTAAATAAAAAACTAAAGAATAAAAATAATAATAATAATAATAATAACAATAACAACAAAAACAAAACCAACAACAACAAAAACAACAACAACAACAACAACAACAACAACAACAACAACAACAACAATAATAATAATAGTTGAAACCCCATTACATCCTCGTTGAACATCCAATTCATGAACTGTCAATTACAGTGCAACCCCGACTTTGATATTGACATTAAAACTCCAATATTGGATGAATTTTTTCTCGATTATAGGATCGGCCACCTGAAATGTAGAAATAATAATAACATATTATTATTATTAAATCATCAACCTACCATAACTCCTACGTGTGACGTCCATTTGTTGTGCTTTCAGCTACATTATGATGCTAAACATGAGATGGTAAATTAGGACCAATGATATATTCCTTATTCGGACTCATGTATTGGGTTAATGATACACCCAATAATAATAAAATTATTATTATATTGGGATCTTATATCTTTTATATATCCCTCACATGGTGTCGGAATGAAAAACTATCTATGATGCGTTATCCACAAAAGTAAGATAAATATTTCAAGACAAATTTTTGGTATTTAAATTGATATCATGGAATGAGACCCATGAGACATTTTTTTAGCGTGTTTTGATGAAATGTAACATCATCACCGGGTATCAGTTTTTGTCAAATGAGTAGTCCATTGAATGTGTTTTTTCATGAGGATCAAAATGGAAATTTCCATATATTTATTTCGTGACAAAGATGTGGTCCTCATATTATTCCATTCAATAATAATATAGTGACTTATGTATTTTCCTTCGGATATCTGTTCGGTGAATAAATATTGTCAACCATGCGTGTTTTTCCACAAGGGTAAAAATAGTGTAATTTGTTAGGATGTGTGGAGACTTAGTCATGATCTCATTAATTGGGAAACACATGAATGGAATATAGGAAGAATATTTTTTGACATGATTGAAGAGAATCCATGGTATCGATCATGTTTTTATCGAGCACCATTTAAGCTTGTTGTGGTGGAAGGTGTTGTTATCCCTGGATTCTCATTTACAATTAGTGAATGGTATATATTTCACGTTATTTCATGTAGAACAATACATGGAGATCATATTTTAATTTTTTTCTATGACGCGACATGTTCTCGGTGTGACACTTATCTTAGGAGATAACCCATGATGACAACAATGTGATTCTCTGAATGATACCAACCAGCAAGGATGACCATAGTTCCTTGATTCATTTGAGAGGTACCATCCCACATGGATGGAATGAGTAGTTCTATGATTACCTCTATCTGGTATGTGAATTGTTCCATGATGAATGTTGTAGTATTACCCTCCAATGAGCCTAGAAAGTTGCATTAGATGACAAAAATTCCGTGCATACCCACTAGTAAGGCATATAAGTGGTGTTTCCAAACAATCATGCTGAGGTTACCCTCTTTGGGTCAGGGAAGTAGTGTTTTTCACTGACTACCTGAGCTGGACCCTCAATAGTGAAACATATTGACAATGAGAATATAGTATTACCGATGGACCGGTTAGAATGTTGGGTGGTTTCCTCACTATGATGAATCCCTATGATGTGACCTAAAATCATGCGATCGTGTTACTGATGTCTAAAATGGGTATTACCAAAATATAATGATTTCAGACCCTCTATCTTTTAAATCCTTGTTAAATGATGAGATTATGGGCAGTGGATATGGTTCTAATTGGATTTTTTTGCAACTGAATTTATTGGGGTCGACATCTGAAATGGAGAGCCCCTTACTCACTCATTTGGTTTTTTATTGACTTAACACACATATATATATATATGTATATTAATTTCATGTTCCGACTACTATGGTTTTGGATATTCTCTTTTTAAGAGAGGTACAGATACATGGGGTATTCAATTTTATTTCTATTTCTAGATTCTCATGGTTGGACAAGTCAATAACCCTACTAATGGTTGCGAAGAATTGATGAGAAGTTCATCATCTCAGCATTTCTTGCTCCTTGTGTTTGGATGAACATACTTAACTCTCTTGTTTGGTTGAGCTGCACTCCTTTCACAGCACATTGTCATATCTATTTCAACCCTTTTCTATAATATCTATTATTTCTCCCCCTTTTCCATTTTGGGGTGTCCTACTTAGTATTATTATACTCACCCCGCATGGGTTACACTAAAAACATGTCAAGTATTTTGTATTCAATGGATAAGACAATCGTGATTTTAGAGAAACATTGGGATATAGACTATGTGGACTATGTATAGTGGTCAGATCTGGGATACAAGAGTTGGTCTCTCTTTCCTATTACTCTTTTTTAGTTTCCTTTATGTTGGGATAATTTTATGGGTTGGTCATGCATTTTCCCCTTCAATTTTCAATACAAACTATCGTACCATTTTTATTTTCTATATGTTCATGCATGTTTATTTTATATATAGTATTTACATCCTTTATTATTTTTCCCTATTAAATTTTTCATTTATGTGGCATCATGTGTGTATACAGGTGTTTAGGAAAATGCCTCCCTAAGTTGTGGCCCAAGCCCATCTTGTATTGCGTCATGAAAAAGTGGTATAAACATAATTTCATTCATTGGGTTATTGTTCTGGAATTTTCTCAAAAATGGGTTGGAAGGTTTTAAAGAAATATTATCAATGTGGCTTGATATTGAATCTCAGGACAGAGTGTCCAATGTTGGTACTCAAGGCTGACATATCTATTCAGTATGATCTACATTATCTATTTTCGACTCGGCACCTGGATGCACTTCATGTTGGAAACAATGGAAAATGAACCCTATTGGATTGATTATTTGGATGTACTTCATGTTGTAGTTATCCACTTCTATAGATATATATGTGTGTATATATATATATATATATGCTAACCGACAATGCTATTCCTTGATAACATTATGGATGTCTCCATGATGATATCCATCCAATATACTATATCTGGATCATGATGATAATCTATTAGTGGTGAGACCTCATTTCAGGACCCAATGTGAAACCCTTTTCCTCTATGTGGGCATATAGAAGAACCTCTACATGTTGAGTAGCAGACATACCTAGTAGGGAAAGATGAGGAAATGCGTAGGATGAGTTCACCTCAGAAGTTACCATGTCTGATACCACTAAGGTTCCCCGGTGAGCCAGTGCATCATGTATTAGAGTTTCGGTTAGAGTTGGGGGAAGACCACTTCCAACATGTGCAGACATTGATAGATCCAATTTTGGATTTAGTAGCAGGCTTTTCCAGGATTTCACTAGTCATTGGTGGAGATTGGTTACTTAGGTACATGATGATTCATCTATCTTATAGTAAAACATCATGTAGTTTCTTCATGATATGTACATCCCATCTAGATACTACTTTTTTATACATTATGAGAACATGTAGTTTCAACATAGAAGGATGATATGGTCTATGTGTGCAACTAGGTTCATAGACCATGGATGATACTCTCTAGACATAATATTTCATGACTACTTTTATGTGAGGATGTTTGAGTAGGGACTTTGTAGATAGATTTGTGAAATAATAGTAACCTTATGAATCCCCACATAAGTGAGGTTGCTAGAGTAGGCACTTTTGATAGATATATTTTTATCAATGGAATTCCAAACATGATAGTTGTGGTAGTGAGTGTAACAGAACTAAAAAATATTCCATATCTGGAAGACAGAAGTCAAAAAGATGTTGACAAAGGAGTCCTCCCAATAACCAGTCATAGGAACATAATAATATGGGTAGAGGTAGTATATACCACATGGATAGCCTATGGAGGGATGATGTTATGCTTGTGATGGGTGATGTCACATGGAAAGAGAATTCTCAACAAGACATGCTGGGAAATCCAGGCATGCAGCAGGAGGAGCTGGAGGTGGGGGACAGTGTTATGAGGTATTTTAATACCACCAGGTGGCCCACACTGGGCTCATGAAGTAGTAATCTGGATTTATGGGCCGACTTAAGCTCTTTATATTTACCATCTGGTAGAGCAAGAGACTATTTTAATTTTTAATTGAATCATTTCAATCTTTTGCAGAAGGTCTTATTATACACTATGTTAAGTTCACTTTTATCCATACTCAATGATTGAATTTATTACAAGGAGATGTGGGATGTCGGTTTAAACCTATGTTGGTGCATTTTAATCATGTTTTGAATGCATGGGGAGTGGAGTATTAGTCCCTCATACATATTCGTTCAAGGAATGGTTTTGCGATGGAGTGTTAGAGAAGTTTATTTTATTTTCAGTGCAATTTTTCTACATGACCTCATTTTAATTGGAATACCACTACTGCATATGATGGAGTGTCTAGTTTAGGACAATCTCCTTCTATTAAGGGTGAAGAAACATTGTGTATGCCATGTGATTTATGTTTTTATCGTATTGTTGTTGGATGATTTCACCCACCAGCCATGTTAATTTGTACCTTTCTTTCACAATGTCAATCCTTGAGACAACAATTCTCATGTATGAGTCGAGGTGATGAGACAACATTCACAGAACTACGAGTCTCGCTATATGATGTTAAATGATTTTCTTCTTGAGATAATAAGAGGTTCACAATTGTGACACATCGACTGGTAAATCATGTGTGACCAGATATCCTTGGGCGTTTCATTATATGGATATTCTCAAAGAGGGAATAACAAGGCCATGTTCATGTGACATGCTGTGATTCCAGTTGTGATGTTGGATATAGGGGTACAGCCTAGGAGGAAAACTATTCCCCAGGTTCTATCAGGCTATTATATACCATGCAAGGAGATTTTGACGTTGTCTACCACCATTCCTTACACAAAATAGTTGGGGTGGTCACATGACATTGTCCACGTATTGAAGTTAATGAGATATGTGTGTGTTCCTACACACATCATAAACTATAGAAAATTATATGATCATGGACCATGGATTTGGTCCATGTTAATTGGATGCATGAAAATGTATAGGTTTCCCTATAAGTGTGAGAGCTAGGTGAAACCTCATTATTCCATGTTATAGTTTATTTTTTCTTCTATGGGATGAAAATCCAGAAGGACTGAAAAATATAGGGAACCGTTTGTTTCCATAATCATTCGTTAAAATATTTATAACAATATTTATAAGGATATTATCTTAAAAAACATTCAATTATGAGGCCCATTGTTCCACGATTTAATTATACAAAAACATCAACTGTTTTTGAACTATAAAATTGTCAAATATGTGATATCTCTTAAATGGTAGCTCAGATCATAAGTATGAGTCCATTTATGGGTCTATTATGTAGTGTTTACCCTTGGTGCATCATAAAATGAATCATTATTGGATTTTTGTACCCCTTCCTCATTGGAGGTGTGTTAAATGGATGAATTAAATCATTAATTTTTATCCATTAATACCCCAGATACAAATAACTCATGAAATGGATCTTGGAAGTGAAATATATGAATTTGTATGAGTATAGAACATCGTCTTTAGACTAGGTAGGGCATAAAATATTTCATCATTGGGAGAATGGCTTATGTGACCTGTTAGACGATTAAATAAATAAATACATTATTTTTTAATTGATTTTTTGACTAATTTTTTTAACATAATATGATTTTGTATAATATATTTTAGATTAGTTGGCCTCATAATTAAGTTTTTTCAATGATTAAAATTACTCTCTTCCCCTACCCTCCTTCAAATTGATGAATGATAGAAATAACTTTGAAATTTTGGATATAGTCGGATCGAGGAGTGGAAAATCATTGAGCCTTATCCTCAGTTGGATTGCATGTTCGTCATCAGAGAAAAAATAAAGCATGAATTCAGACTGTTCATTGGTGTTTTTTTGGCCAAGATTAAACTTTGATCCTGTTGATAATTAGTTCTTCAATTTTGTCCTCTGATTTCAAACTCTGCATGAGCCCAAGTGACAATTCAATATTCTTTATCAATTATTATATACCTGATTCCAAATCTCAATCGCAAAGCAAAAAACACTTGGTCGACGATGATTTAAACATTGGATCATGGTGAATTTCTACCCATTGTCATTTCATCATCATCGAGAAGAACCGTTTAATCCCAGTTCAGCAATATTCTGGTCACCTGAGTTTGATCCGTCACACGAATTCAGGATAGGCCGAACAAATGATAACTGAATCATGACCAGAACACATATCTAAAATCTTTTTAATGAATGATCCATGAAATATATTTTTTACTTCAAGGAGTGTTTTAATTGAGGAATGGATTTGAGTGGAAGTGGGAATAGTCTGTGTTCGTCGTGATAGTTGGACCATGAGACTCTGGTGATGCAATGAAGTGGCATAGTTGGTGACCCATAGTGAAACTGTGAGGGTAGTGGCCCCCAGGTTAGATGGTCTGTTGGTTTGAGGCGTCTCATGTAGCATGAGGTGAAGTAGGCATACATAGAAGGCATGTTCTGATGGTGGGATACTAATCCAAAAGGTGAGATGGGGGTGGCTCTGGTGGCTTGAGGTGGAAGTGGTCGACATGACAACAAGCCGAATGATGCACACCAGAAGGCCGGAATGCATGGTGACAACATGAGGAATTGGGGGCGTGGGGAAACCCTAGAGGTAAGGGTAAAACATAAAATAAATAAATAATAACAGATGAATAATAATAATAATTTTTTAAACCTAATAACTTCGTTGTTCGACGTCCAATCCATGAACCATTAGAAGCATTGAGACCCTAACACCGAGACAAACATTCAGAGTCCAATATTGGTTTTCTTTTTCGTATTTCAGAATGGGCACCAGAAACACTGAAATAATAATAATAATATATTATTATTATTATTATTAAATATTTGACCCTCCATAAATCATATGTGCAACATATTTTTGACATTAAATCAGTGGAAGTATGACCCTGACAATGAGATGGTCTTTTTAAGGCCAATGTTGGATACATTGTTCACACTCATGGCTCGGGTCAAAAAACACCCAATATTATATTTATTATTATTATAACACTAGGATCTTGTATCAGTCACATCTCCATCATATGATTTCGGAATGACGAACCGTCTGTGACATTGTGACCCTGACATAAAAAAGGGCATTTCATGACCAATTTTTTGTATTTAAATCGAGTTTTAGGACTAGGACCCATGAGGCCTGGTTGCCATGTGTTGTGATGAAATGAAACATCTTCACTAGGTATCTGTTTTGGACTAATGAGTTGTCTGTTTCATGTGTTTTACTGTTTGGATCAAAATGAAATGGTCCATATTTTATTTTGAGATTGATTTGTGGGCCCCACATGATTCCATTCAATCAAAACAAGGAGACATATGAATTTTCTTTTGGATGTCTGTTCAGGGTGAATATGTAGTCGATCTTTCATTTTTTCAGAAGGATCACAATAGTTTGATATGTTTGGATGTGCAGAGATTCATTCATGATCTAATTAATTGTGGAAAAAATAAAATGAATATTGATGAAAGTAATTATGACGTTATTTATTAGAATCTATGACATCGTTCATGCAGTGATCAAGCACTGTTCAGACATGTAGCAGTAGAAGGAACCCTTTTTACTAGTTTCTCATTGCGAATATGTGAATAGATTATCCGACATTGTTTAGCCACATAGAATAATATGTTGCGCTCAGTTTCATCTTTCCTCCCTTGGATGAGAGATGTTATGGTTTTGATTCCTATATATGGTGAAACCTGATGATTTAAGTGGTGTTCATTTCCGACAACTAATATTCAATAAGGATGGATAGGGTTACTCAATGATTCTATGAGGTACCATCTAATAAGGATGACTTGAGCTGTTTTAGGCTTAACTCAAGCTAGGATATGCAACATTCACTCATGACAGCTCTAGTATTACCCAAAAGTGGGGATGGGATGTGGAATTCCATAATTAATGTTCGAGTCATACACACCAATGGGGATGCGAAGTGGTGTTCCCCATGGATCATTCCATGTTTACCCACCAGCGAGGATGGGATGTGGTGTTCTGTGATGACTAATAATGAATGACCCTTGTACATGAATCATAGTGACAAGGAGTGGTTTTAATTACCTAAGAACTCATGTGAATGAGGGAAGATTTCACTCCATGTTGTTTCCTTGTTATGTGACATAAATCCATGTAGTTGAGTTAGTGTCTCCCAAACCAGATTGTATCAATGTGTGGTGATTTAATCCCCTTTTACATGTGACTCCTATGTTATATGATGATGTGCGAGGAATTGAATATGGTTTTATATGGAATTATGGTCATCTCACATTCATGGGATGATATTGTTTACTGGAGATCCTTTTACTATCTAGTTTTTCATTTCTTTGACTGAATATATATATATATATATATATTCTTTTCCAGTTTCCAGTCCTAGTGTTTTTTCGACTCTTCAATCTGGTGAGGTGAAGATGCATAGGGAATGCCGTGTTTTTTCCATTCCTATATTTTTTGGTTGAATGAGTCTACTCTCCAACTAATGAGATCAATGAATCAATGAGAAGTTCATCTTTTAACTGTTTCTATCTCATCATTTTTGGATGTGATTACTTTATTTTCTAAATAGGTTGAGTTTCTCACCTTTTTCTGCAAATTTTCATATCTACTACATCCCTATTTCAAAATATCACTTATGGATCCCCCATAACCTATTAATGAATGCCTATAATGTAGTTTTATACTCACCCAATGATTGGATTCTCCCATAAAGTGTCCTGTCTTTTGTTGATGATGGACATGTTGATCATGATTTCAAAAGTGATTTGGGATAAAATCAGTGTGGACTGTGTATAGTGGTCAGAGTTGGGATACATGAGTTTGGATCTCTTTCCTATTACTTCTTTTCAATTTCTTTATGGATGGGACATACTTCTTATATGGGAATGTGTTATTACCCCTTAATTTTTATTATACACTACCATACATTTTGTACTATCTAGAGGTTAATTCATTTTCATATTTTTTATAGTAGTTTCATATTTTATTTATTTTCCCTCTACCCTTTTACCTTGACTTTGCATTGTGTTTGTACTAGTGTATAGATGTGTTCCTCTCCGATGTGTTATGCATCTAGCACTAGTCTCGAACCCCTAGACTATGGGGGCAGGCTTGGGGTAGTTGCGGATCGAGCCCCGCTTGGGTCCGGAAATGACATGAGATTATGCTAAATAATCTCGAGGACAAACTACATCATATCATCTATAGGAATATTAATGTACAAAAACATTTCACACATTGGGGTCTCCTCGACATAACCATTTGGAA
This sequence comes from Viscum album, assembly GCA_963277665.1. Taxonomy (NCBI): domain Eukaryota; kingdom Viridiplantae; phylum Streptophyta; class Magnoliopsida; order Santalales; family Viscaceae; genus Viscum; species Viscum album. The sequence continues at coordinate 1,612,325,030 of OY728137.1, read as the reverse complement.
AAGCAATGTAGGGAAATAAATAGTGACATATCTATCTTAATATCTCCTAGTGAATGACATATAAAAAAAAATATATGATTGAGGAATGTATATAAAAGAATCATATGGTCATCATTTTCATCAATAGTTTTCAAATAAATTTTTTAAACTTATTAATCATATTCAAAATATCATAATAAATTCAAAATAGATTTTCTTTTATAACATCATATGTTAAAAACAAGAATTTTTTCACTCCTCCTTTGAAAACAATTAATGGAAGACCGGTTTAGATTTCCTTAAAATTATTTATTTTATATGCCCAATGAAAATACATGCCTCACTCATCCCTTCCAAGGATTTGATTAATTGTTCATGGGTTCCCATTTTCATCAGCATCACTCCAACCATGGTTTTATGATTGTATTTCCATAGAGTATAATATACATGATTGGTTTTTTCAAGAACATATTATTATAGTTTTTATAATACTTAAATAAATTTTAATATTATCTATATAAATTTTTCAATGATTCAATAAAACATTGAAACATTAATCATTATACAGAATTGGAAAAATATCTCAACTTCAAAATACTATCAAATAAATATGTATATATATATATAATTAATGTCTCAAATTATATTACACATTAATGATATATGTTATTAAAAATAATATTTACTAAACAATGATCTCAAAAATTATATTTCTTCTTAAGGGAAATTGATACATTAATTATTATAGTATAAAATTATATAAAATAAAAGAATAAATCTACGTCCCATTGGGAACTGAATCATGCCAAAATCGAGGGTTTTAATTTATAATTCCTCTTTCTTAAAAATAAAAACACTAAATAATATTTAATATTAAAGCATGCATTGTGATTTATATAGTCCTAATATATTTTTCCGTTATAAAAATAAATTTCCTTGTGTAATTTTCTATCTCAATTGTATTTTATCTATCCCGAATATTGATATATTTTTAAAAACTAACAACATATATATTATCACTATATTATTGATGGATTATCAAAATTAATTTATAAAGATGTTGTTTTTTAAATACCAATGAAAATATAATGTTTTGGGTTAACTCCCAAAAAACATCTTATTACTTGTAGATTTATAAAAATTTCTCACACATTTTATTTAAACAATATATGACACCACTTCTATGATATGTTTATAAAATTTATCACTAAAATAAATTATATTTGTACTCTATTAATGTTTCATCATTATTTTATAACTATAAGATAATAATATGGATCTCCTATGTTTGCTAACAAAGGTAAAATATTGATCTCACAACCCTAAAAATATAAATACATTTCACTCTACCCCAATATCAACATACATCACCTACAAAAATTGTAAAATATCATATCCTTCTATATAATTTACTAAATAATATCATGTATAATACACATGAGATATGGGTATGGAATAAAATCATGGATATTAATAATTATTTCCTGAAAGGTATTTTTCTATACATAAATAAACAACATAAATGGATAAATATTATATAAATTATGTTAAATTATAGGATAATTACGTATACATAATCATCATAATTTGATCACACTTTAATAATTTTAAAAATTCACAAAGAAGGTACTAGTTGATTTCATATGAAAGATGTAAATCTTTATTGAAGGGTTAAAAGTAATTTTTTATGGGTAAATGATACCAATTTTAAATGGGAATAAAAATAAGAATCAATCCTAGAATTAACAGAAATAATTATGTAAATTGATGATTTATATAATTTTTAAAAATCTATAAAATATATCTAAAATCAATTTTCACAATATTTTAATTTCAACAAGTCAAAATATCCTAAATATATTCTTTATCAATAACGATCAGGTAAAAAATAATGTTGGTATTCTAAATAGACCCTCTACCAAATAAAAAACAAAAAATTTCATTTAATATTTGAATAAATTTTTTAAAAGATGAAAAATATCTTCCATGACAATAGATGAAAAATAAATAATTAGTAAAATTAAAAAAATTCTTGTTTTATATTAGAATATATTAATTAATGAAATATTAATTGATATTTCGGACTTAGAGCTTACAAATAATGTTAAAATTTTATTTTATCCAAATAAACTTCATCAATCAAATTTCTCTCAAAAATTATGATTTAAAAATAATTTAAATGTTTATATTCAATTCATATATCAAAAAAATAATCTTATATACTATCTATTTAGCTCAATAACGATTATAATTTTGATTGAAAAGATAAATTAAATATTAATTCTCTCAAATTAAAAATTCTGAAATAAAAAAATCATTCAATACCTATTTTTTCCAATGGTCATTTGGAGTTTCATTCCATGAATCATCCCCTGTTTATAAACATGAAAATGAAGGGTAATCAATCATAATTATCTTATGTAACTCATAAAACGGTTTGTCTAAAATTCCATTAATATATAAATATTAATAGTTGTATTTAATTATTGAGTACTATTTTTCGATTGGTACCAATATATTAAACAAATGAGTTGTTATAGATTACCATACATAAGAACAAAAAAAGGTAGGTCGGTATACCATTTATTTTTTGTAAAAAGTTTCAAAACTAAGAAAACATGTTGTATCTATGAAAAAATAACTCTTTCAACAACTATAATTATACATTTTTACTGAAATGTAATATCAAATGAATTTTTAATATTAATTATATATATATATTAATAGGATCAATAATAATATAAGATAATGTACGTAGTGTAGTCACCATATGAACAATCATAATTACAAAAATATTATCAGGGTTGGTAGGATAATTTCATAGTATTTATTTTTATGGGCTCCCTAATAGAAAATATTTCATTTATTTACATTTTGTTTTATAAAAATTATCCCTTTATCAAATTATTCCATTATATAATTTTTATTTTCCAACATTCATTTTTATTTATCTCCACTTTTTTCCCCTCAATATTTTCTAATCCTATTAATTGCACCATATTTATAAATTAACATATCATAAACTTCTTTAATATCAATATTATAAAATCATTTCTATTATATATATTTCTTTTTGATAGGGAAAATAGGAGACATAGGTGGTTATGTGATCGTTGTTTGTCGAGTGCTACATGGTGTCATTTTAGGGGATTTAATGGAATGTGTGGATGCTTTATTTCATGGTAGAGAATTTTTATAAGCATTAATTGAGTATAAAATTCCACCTATAAATTGAAGAATAATATTTTGTTTTTTAGAGAATAATTATGCCTTAGTTTTGACCTATATTGATAACAAAATTCTAAAAAAAAGATAATAATTAATGTTCTTCTATAATAATGAATCTCAAGAATTTGATAAACATTTTTTTATGTTTATCAATTTTTTATCTAATTAAATCCATTGATTTTTTTACATTCAATGTATCTTATAAATACATATAATGAATATCCATGGAATGCTCTATAAAGGCCTTTACAAATACCATTATGGTCTTTGTGACATGTGATAACATCTGTTCAAATGTATACGTACTTATATAATATAATCATTTTAAAATTTTAAAACATATATATGAGAATAAATTGTACTTTTACTAAAAATATTATGTGTCTATATAATTCAAGTATAAAAAAATTATTGCAGCCATGTAATAATGTTCGCATTCAATACTATTCCATTCACAATGTGTTTCTTTCCTTGAAAATATAGATTCAATAGATTTTCCTTGTTAATTGAATCCTTCCTTAATTTAGTTAAATATGTAAATATAAAAAAAATAGCTCACTCATTTTTTATTTTATGTGGGTACCAAAAAAATAATGATTTATCTATGAATAATTATCATCTTTGATTAATTGTGTTGAAAAAAATTTCACTTCTATTACCAAACCGAACATCATTATCCTTAATATCTTCTTCCCATTTGATAAATTTTTAGTGGTTGAGTTGATCAATAATTAAATTATAAATATTACTGGATGAGTAAAAGTAATTTTTTATAATAATACTCATTGAATATATTACAATTCTTATCATATTTTTTTTAAATTATCAATGAATTCTAAATAGATCATGGTTGATTGTGTTAAAATATTATTTTATAAACTCATGATATTTCTTCTCTGTATCCTTAAATATTTAAATAAATTAGGTCTTCATTAAATTATCATTAAATAATTTTTAACCATGAATTTAATCTTATGAAATAGATTTAAAAGTGTATGGCTATTTTGTTTCACATATATTTAGCAACATAATTATATTATGATAAGTTTTTTGATTGAAAATAAAAAAACAATTTATAAATAATTAAATTAATCTATAATAATATAGTATATTTGAAATTTGATTGATATTATAATGAATTTGATGATTTCTTTTGGTAGAATATGCTTTTGATTGAGTTAGTAGAGAAAATTGTGGTTTTTAGTCTCATAGAATGTTGTTGGGGTTATGATTTTTTGAAAACCAATACCGCTTGATTAGATATGGTGATTTTTTGTTTCCCATTGTATATATCAAAAAATAAATCTAATTCAATGATACATCACACTTAATTTTCATCTTAATAATTTAAATTATTTTTTAGTAAAACATAATCAAATGGTTAATATAAGATAAATTGAGTTAGAAATGAATTTTCACACGAGTCTAGACATGATGAATGGTGATAATTATAGGAGTAGGTGGCGAATAATGATTATTAGGGTACCATTTTTTCTATATATTTTTTGTTGAATAAAGGGAAGAAGTATATGTTAGTGTAAAATTGTTACGGGCCTTTAATATTTACAAATATTTTTAAAATTTATTTGAATCCACGAAGTGGTTTTTAAAATAACTTTCTTTTTCATTTGAAAATTATATCAAATAATTCAAGGTATCTTCTGGGAAGAAACATTGAAGGATTGGTCCTTATAATCATTAAAATATACAGTTTATTATTATTATTTATTTGTTTAAGAAAACCATTATGACTTTTAACTATAACATTGTAGGTTCATGATATTTTTTCAGATGTGAAGAATAATCCTAAAAAGTTAGTTTCATGAGTTTTGGATCAATAAAGAAAAAATATCCCAATAGGCCCTGGATCAATTCAAGATATACATTTTTTCAATAATAAATTTTATATGGTTAAGAAAAAAATATTATATGAATAATTAGAATGTAAATATATATCATGGTTACATGAGAACATACATATGGTCCTTCGTTTAAAATTATAAATGAAAACGAGTCATAATAATAATAATAATTGTAAATATAAATCGAAATTTGCATTTTCTGTGTCAAGAATCTGTATGGAAAATTGAAAAACAATATTGGAAGAATACATTTTTTGATAAATAACCATCCATTATGTATTGATTTTTCTATGAGAAATAATAATAGGTATTAGAATGTATTATGGTCTGGTTAGGTCTTGTGGTTCGATAGGGTAATTTTTTGAGCCTTGGGTTAAAAATATAAAGATAAATTGTTATTATAACGTAATATAGGGGAAGAGAAAGTAGGTAAAATAATGAAAATGAATGAACTATGAAGTAATGGTATTCATGATTTCAAAATGAATTTATCAATATCTCATTATTCCATGGTTGTATAGAACTAGCATAATGTTTTATATTTTTCTTATTTTTAGGAAGATTCTATATTTCATTGAAGGAGAATGTATTATTTGATTGGGTTTGATATATTAGATTATGTGTTTGAAATTTTTTCACAGAACTATGTTGAAATTCACATCTATGTCTACTTTAGTTTCATTCCACTTTTGATAAAAAGAACAATCATATATTAATTTGGTTCAGAAATTAATATAATTTATTTTTGGTAATTTATATTAACATGGGGTGTTGTATGATCAATATTTTTTATTCATTTTACATATCTATGGTTGAGTTTATCTTTCACAATATCAGTGATTACAGAAAAATACATAATCATTATCATTATTTATTCAAATTATTTTTCTATATAATTTAGATAAAATAAAAAAATTTATACTTACTGGTATAATATGAATTGAATTGATATAGATATTATTATATTAATGTATATCACATAATATTAAAAAAATGAAACATATACCATTAAATAAGAAATATATATTAAAACTTCATAAAATATTATTTTGGAACATTTTTAAAAACAAATATGGGATTCATCCCAGTATGTGGTTTACCTAAAATCGCGAGTTATTCATTATATTTCCCCCCATTTTATTGTAAATTGGCAGAAAGTGTCATATATGGTTACATACGAGATCCAATATTTCGTTTAGGATCCGAAATAAATCTAATCCTATAATTTACTAGTTATGAAATTATGTCCACATTTTTCACCTTTTGTTTGATTATTGGATGAATCCATTTTTTTTCAAAATTTCCCAATAATGATAAAATTCTATAGAACTATAAATCTAATATTTATATATCATTTATTCTTCTTTTCATCTTCTATTAAGGAATAACATAAATCTTTTTTCTTAAAGGATTCATTATCTGGGTAAACCTCATCCTTTTTATCTACAATCACAATCATTATTTAAATATTTGATTTAATTAATCCCGTGAAATTTTTACTATTCAACAATTACTTGAATAAAATTATGTGTATTAAATATAAATAGATTTTCTTGAATATGGAATGAAATATCAATTTTATGAACATTGATATCTACCCCCCTACATTCAATGAATAGTCTTCCAAATATTTTGGGAGCATTGTCTCCTTCTTCCACCTTCATGATTTGGATACATATTTGGTCAAATATTTTCAAAAAAAATATGATTTAATAATTCAATATGTTAAATGGTTAATATATAGAATAATATAATTTTTTTTCTAAAGACGATAATATTTTAATTTTCTCCATTAAACCATGTTTTTATGTTAATTTAAATATATTAATTAATTACATACCATATTTTACAAAGATCCATACCAAAAATGATAGTACAAGTGAGGAAAAGGATAGAAAAAATATTATATCTAATAATTCATGATGTATAATTATTTATAATAAAGATGAAATTTTTTATTAGTGAAACCACTCTCAATTCTTCTAAATTATTTTTTCGATAGTTGGCCCACCATGAACAAGTCATATCCACGTTTTATGATGGTACATTAGCAATTGATATTTAAATATGATTATAATTCTATTATTATTAACAAATAATATATATAACATAAAATTATTCAGGTTTAACACTCTCTAAAAATATAAGATGGTGGATATTATTTTATGTAATTTTTTTATTACTTTAGAACATCCCCATTCATTTCAACCTTATGTTTTCATTATTATATTACATTTTTTTCCTTATCCCGTTTTTTCTAATATTTTCTAAAAAATTATTAATTTTTTATATCATTATCATAATACAACTATATTAATTCAACCATTTATTTCATAAAATAAAATTTTCAGCTATTAGACACTCACATTCATATTTATCTATCATATTAAATATTATATCTTTAAATAAATATAAGAAAATAATAGTAATTAAATAAAATTAATCATTATTATTTTAAATAGAGGATTGAAATATCATGAGATCTATATGATGGTGAAAAATCTTCTAATAATACATTTCAACAGAAATAGTGTAAATGCTATTAGGATAATTATTTCCACATTTATCATGTCGATAAAAATTGCAATGAACCATAAAATTAAGGTCGTATTGGTAAATAAATCATTTCAATGAGTGTTTGGTACTTATGTATAAGGGTTTATTCATGGTTAACCATGTTCCTATTGACACATTTTCCATTATATTATTAATTTTCACCCAAATCTGAATTCTACATCTCCTGACTACCAAAAATAATGTAATTATGAAAATATTGGGGGTACTAGTTATAGTTCATGGATATTAAATCAAACTATAGGTCATCCTTAAAACTAGAATAGTACTGATAGAAATAATGGATCCATGAACAAATATGATAAGTTAATGAAATAATAATTTTTAATAGATGTATGATTGGAATCAATTTATGTCTTCCAATTTGTTTAAGAGTTTATTCAAATATTATCACTATATGGGATATTTTGGATGAATAAATGGGTATTGATAATTGTTGTAATAATAAATTATTTAACTATTAAGGCATCCATTACAAATCCATCTATAGGATATAAACTATTATATAATGTTTACTATTTGAGATAAACATCTGGATCATTGTTTGGGAATATTCTAAAAATATCCAAAAACTAATCAGATTTCATAATTAATAGTTATAAATGTTTTGGGTGAATATTTGTATTTTAATCTACAACTTCATCATCATTTATTTTGGTAAGTATTTAACAATAAATTTCTCATGTAGTATATCTGAATAAATAATAATTTTTTAGAATGGTCTTTAATTAATCATTTTCTAAATCATTTAGGGAAAATTAGACTTTCCACAATCATTTTGTAATATATTAAAAAGCATTTGTATTAAATTTGGTTACTACTATGAGGCCCCAGCCTGAAACATTACTTTATCATGGGTTATTTCAAAAATTTACATTGAGTATCTTTTCAAGTTTAGTGTTTTAGAGAATTAGATCTTTAATCATGCATTTCATTCCACATTTAAAGAAGTTGGTTACATCATAAACAGTATTCATTTTTTCCCATCAAAGGAAACATATTTAAAACAAAACATGGATTCTTTGTTAACAATTCCCCGACACTATCATCACATAATGTATCTTTCCCTTGACCTATGAAAAACATTTCAAAAACATTGGATGAGCATAAAAAGCTCAGTAAGGGATATAAAAATATAGAATGAAAACATTAGTCCATGTATACAATAGATTCAATGAAATAATTCTTTACTCATAAATCATAATAACATTAGCATACATCATGAAATCATAATATTTATTAATAACTCATATAAATCATAAAATATAAAGGTATCATGAGTAATTTATAACATTCTTACGTAGGGAGTGAACCTCATGGTTACGATTGGAATATCCTTCACAGTATATTCCCTAAATCTCTTCAGAGAAACCTTTGCATTTAATTCCTACGCGTTACCAAATGCATCAGAGAGAAATCTCATGCTCACCCGCCCATAGTTTTTCATGGAAGCACCCGACATCAAAAAGAATGGCCAAGAACCATAACATAATCGTATCACATAAAAAATGCATAAAGGAAACATAACATTTCCACATTTCAATCACAGGATATCAATACAACACATTTATATAATAATTTTTTTTATCAAAACCATTTTAAATTAAGAAATAAAAGAAAAGTAAAACAAGGTATTTATTTTTCATTTAAAAAAGTTATGGCTTGTAGAGGAAGCCTAAACTCAAATAACGGTCATGGCGGTGGAGAAGCCATTTTCGCCGCATACGTAAGAATAAAACAATCCTATTTTCATTTAGTAAAACGCTTCATGTAAACATATTTCTTATGAATGAAATTAAATTTAAAAAGGGATTATTATACAACTAATAATATAAGGTCAAATGTAAATTGTAGTATCCCTCAATGATAGAAGATTGAGATGAAGTCGCTTACCTCATGTCCGACTTGTCCTGTTCGTTTATTTATATTCATGAACAATAAACATTGGTCAATTTATAATTTCAAAAGGACATCGTTTAAAGTTTATTATTCAATTAATATCATATATTATCTTGTTATAATAATTATTTAATTATGTGTGTTCATATCATACGTTTTGTTGATGTTCGGTACATGAGTCAAAATAAACTTGTTTGAAAAGTATTGTCCATGTAGGTATAAGTAAATAATCTACAGAATGGTATTAATGATTTAAATATCATATATATCCATTATATATTCATTTTATATTATTACATAACATTTGGAGACAAAAAATAAAATGCACCGTTCATGGAGATGGTAGGCCGTATGTACATATGAACACTACTTTCATTTCATTGTCATATTAAAGGAATTAAAACATAATAAGACACATATATATTATAATTCAAGTATAAAATATATTTTATATAGGTAAAATAAGTTCATTAATTAAATTCTTTTTAAATTCCATGTTTGGCATGAACGAGTCACCTCACTTGAGGGGCGGTATTCCACACTTCCGCAAATGAAATTATTACAGTTCCATAACATGAAAATCATAAAGATGTGATTTAAAAATAAAATTAAGAAGAATATAGAAAGAAAAAAATACCATATATATCATATATAAATACAGTTAAATCATAATGGCCACCATGAATGGTTTTAAAAGATGATTGAACAATCATCGTTTCGTGAGGCAGTAATTCGCCACCCATAGAAACAATATGTTCTTTAACCATTAGACAGAGGTGTGTGTGAGTGTGGGTAGAATAAATATCATAACAAAATCCTAGTATATTGAGGATACTGGTGTTATTATGGGATCATATAATAAGAAGAAAGTGGTGAGTGAAGACGGAAAATTAAAGGATGAAACTCAAGAGAAGACATTAACTCTAAATCGGGTAACTCTTTTTGATTTGAGCCAAAGGAATCCTTGGAAGGTCTTCTGCCCAAAGTGAGACTTATAGGATTAATATAGGGATGAAAAGAGATAATATGAGAAGAGTATGGATGAACCAAGGGATTTGGAGGTGTTGGTAAGGTTGTAGAGGTGGGGGCCTTTTATAAGATGGAGGAGGGTCACTTTTTGAAAGTCCTGAAATGTTATTTTCTTATAAAATGATTTTCAGATTTTAAATGTCCCACAATAATTTATTTTGAGGATAAGGTGATAAGGGTTTGAAATCCACCAATCCAATAGGTTGAAAACAAGTGTACGTCTTGGATTTTACATTATATTTTCATTTTATTTTAATTATTCATTAATGAGGCAATCACTGCATCATCATGGTGTCATAAATAAATATATTTATTTAATGTATAAAATTTATAAAAAAATTACCATGATGTGAGAATTTTTTTTATAATTCCATTTACTATTTTTAGTATAATATATCATTTACTTTATCAAAATAAATTTTTTTACTAATGATATACAAACCGTTGTTATATTTCTCTTCTTTCTAAAAATAATGTCATAAAAGTCACTATCACACCCATGTGAATACATGGGCCCTTCAGTCTGGTTAAAAACATCCCATGGTCGACCATGACTCATGAAAGGGGATTTGGACACATGTTGGGGTCATTTTATATTATTATGATATTATTTTATTACCCTTAACTACCCGATTACTAATTATTCACGATAATTAAGGATAATTACCATCATTACAATTCATAATGTCCAAAAAAAGAGTCTTAATTAAATAATTTTTACCTTATGATTCCAAACATAGAATCCATTTTACCAAATTACAAACACTGAAATGGAATTAATTAATTTAAAAATAATTCAAGTTGTCAAAACAAACAACATGTCTTTAAGAAACAATATCTATCGAAAGATTGACAAGAGTTTGTGTACAATTTCAAAGTAAAATTAAATATAATTACATCCATTGAATAAAATGGTAAAATTATATTCTAATTACACTTTATAAAAAATTAAAAAGATAATATATTCATATAATTAAATTATATGGAAAAACAGTTTTGAAGTAAAATGCAGTATTTTTCACTACTCATTAAAAATGAACATAGTTAGAAAAAGAACATAAAATTATCCAAAGTAAATTTAAATGTCCCAATTATAATGAATAATTTTATTTTGACAAATAGAGCATATAAAATTCTCAATATAGAGATTTATAAATTGAATTCCATCAAAAAGTGTAAAAATAATCTTTTAAAAATATTAGAGTATTCTATCATTACGATTGGATTTATTCTCATTTTAATCCTCTAAAACACTATCTAATTCATATATAGATATAGATATGATAAAATATTATTATCTACATACTTGGGATGTTACATCCTCCCCCCCTTTAGGAAATTACATCCCCGAAATTTATTTACTTATCGAATAAGTGGGGGTATTTATCACTCATTGCATTTTCTGATTCTCTTGTTTCCTCTTCAACTATATGGTTTTACCATAGAACTATTACATGATGAATCACCTTATTTCTCAAAACTTGCTCAATGTGGTCAATAATATGGACCAGTTGTTCCTCATAAGATATATTCTCTTCCAGATGAACAACCTCTAGACTCAAAATATGAGATTGATCTAGCATGTACCTTCATAACAATGAAACATGGAAAACATTACATACCTGAGATAAACTCAGATATAACACCTCTCGGTATGCCACTGATCTAACTCTCTCCAGAATTTCATACGGTCTAATGAACCTTGGACTCATCTTTCCTTTCTTGTCAAATCGCATCACACTTTTCCATGGTGAAACATTGAAGAAGACATGATCACCTACCTCAAAAGAGAGATCCCTCCAACTATTTTCCGCATAATGTTTCTTCCTACTCTGAGCTGTTTTCATGTGTTTGTTTATCAGCTGAACTTTTTTTTGAATTTATTCTACCAATTCTTGTTCCATCAACTTCCATTCACATACATTATCCCAAAATCTATAGTTCAACACCACTTCATATATAATTCCTCAAATGGTCCCATCTGTATACTGGAAAGAAAAATGTTATTATGAGAAAACTCAGCCAATGAAAGATATTTGTCGCAATATCCCTTATAATCCACAGAACATGCACGTAGAATATCCTCAAATGTATAAATTTTTCATTCTGACTGCACATATGATTGAGGATAAAAAGATGTACTAAAATTTAATTCAGTACCCAATGACTTCTGAAGAAATTTCCAAAAGATAGAAGTGAACTTGGGACCACGATCAGATACAAAATAGAGGGGAACTTCATGTATCTAGAATATCTCTTGAAGATACAATTGAGAATGTTGATCTAGGGAAATGAATCTCATATATCAAGGAAATGAGTAGATTTAGTCAAGAGATTAACAATAACCAGATTGCATTATTACCTCGAGGTGTCTTCATTAATCTTACAACGAAGTATAAATAAATATTCTCCCATTTTCACTCTGGTACTAGTAATGGTTGAAGCATCCCTTTAGATATCTGCCACAGTGATTTAACCTATTAAAAAATCAAACACTTCACAGTAAAATTAGCAATATCTCCTTCCATTACATCCCTCCAGTAATTCTCCTGATAATCTCTGCACATCTAAGTACTGCCAGGATGAACTAAAAATGGGGAACTATGAGCTTCACATAACAACTCACTATTCAACTGTAAATCAAAAGGCATACACAAACTCTTCCCAAATATCAAAACACAATCATTATCAATGTTTAATTCAGGTAACAGACCCTTCTGAACCAGCTCTACCTTTTTCTGTAACTCACTGTCTTGCTTCTGTGCCTACTTAATTATGCCTAATAGAGAATATTTCACTTATACCTAAAATAAAAGGGAATAATTTCCTACACTAACAACTTCCAAGACCAAATTCATCAAATCATTAACCAAAGGATCATGTTCCAAATGTAACATGGTTAATAAAGCATTACTTTTTTTGACTCAAATTAACTTCCACTTTGTTTCATTTTATTGGGTGGTTGGGAATTGGGAAATAATAATCCTTGATTAATTCTATCCATATCCTCTATCTAATGTCAAATTATTTTAGAGTGAATATATAATTTAAATATTTGTGATCTGTATATTTTTCACACTTTACAACATATAAATGATGCCTCCAAATTTTTATAGTGAAAACAACAATAGCTAATTCCAAATCATGTGTTGGGTAATTTATCTCATGAGTTTTCAAATGACTTGTAGCATAAGAAATTATATGATCATTCTCTATTAGGAAGTAACCCATTCCTTTCAATGAAGCATCATTGTAGATAACAAACTCAAAATTCTTGGAAGGTAGTGAAAAAATTGTAGCATTCAACATTCTTCTTTTACATTCCTGAAAACCATCATCACATTATTTTGTCCATATAAACATAACACCCTTACGAGTTAGCATAGTCAATGGTCTAGACAACCATTCAAAAATTTTAACAAACCTTCAGTATTAGCCTACCAAACCAAGAAAACTACGAATCTCGGTTACATTTATGGGCCTTGGCCATTTTTCAACAACTTTTGTTTTTGTAGGATCAACAGTTATTCCATCTTTATAAATAATGTGACCACGGAAAGAAATTTGTTGAAACCAGAACACACACTTTCTGAATTTCCCATACAATTTCTTTTCATATATGGATTTCAAAATAAACCTTAAATAACTTTCATTTTCTTCTTTGCATTTTGAAAACACCAAAATATCATCAATGAAAATATCCAAAAACTTACCCAAGAACTCATGGAATATTGTATTCATAAGTTCCATGAATATAGTGGGTGCATTGGATAACCAAAAAGGAATAACTACAAATTTATAATGGCCATATCATTTATGAAACGTTGTCTTGGGAATATCTTCTTCCTTTACCTTCAACTGATGGTTCCACGATCTCAAGTCAATCTTTGAAAAATTATGAGCTCCCTAGAGCAGATCAATCAAATCATCGATATGAGGAAAATAATATATGTTCTTAATAGTGATGTTATTCAGGGCTCTATAATCAATCCAAAGTCTAATTGAACTATCTTTTTTATCAAATAAGGCAGGATCACCACATGGTAATTTGCTAGGTCGAAGAAAACATTCTCTAATTAATCATTCCATTGCTCGTTCAAATATAAAAATTCCATTTGAGCTACTCGATAAGGGGGTTTTGAAATTTTATTAGCATCAGGAACTATTTCAACAGTAAATTCAACATCCTGATCTGGTATTATTCAAGGAAACTCATCAGAAAAAACATCAGAATACTCATTTTCCACTGTTGCATCAGTAATCTGAATGGTTCCTTTGTTTTCAACTATATGTGAAAGTTAACATTAATTCCCATTTTTTACAAGTTTCTCATACTCTTGATATGTTATCAACAGTAAGGGTTCATTCTTGTAAACAAACAGAAATTATTTCTGAAAAGAAACATCTTTAGATCTACAGTAAATCTTAGCATGGTAAACAGAGAGCCAATCTATACCCAGGATAGCATCAAACTCTATTAGAGGTAAAACAATATGGATTGTGAGTAGATTTCTTCCACGGATATATATAAGAAGATTCTTATAAATTCTTTTTTCCTCAACATTTCCCCCATGTGTTTTTACCACAAGATCAAGAGTCATTTCATGAGATGGAATTTCTAATTTACTATAAAATTTCTCAGAGATGAAAGAATGTGTAGACCCCGAATCAGAAAACATTTTGGCGTAATATGAATTGAAAAAAAAGTACCTTATACCACTTAATTTGATGGCCCAACATTTTCTGATGTAGTTTCAATGCATTTCACCACACCTTTCTTCTTGTAGTCTGATTGATATCCATCATTCGAGATATTCGTCGAACACTCGTCTGCATAATGACCCATCTCATTAGAAGTTGAAACATTTCACTAACTATAAATCAAACTTGGTCTTACCGTTACCCTGATTTTTTCTAGTGCAATCCTAAGCCTTATTTCACATTAGACCACATTAGAAGAATTTTCGATAATTCAAAATACATTCCCCTGCGTGATTTTTACCACATTTATCACAAACTGAAAACATAGATTTCTAACCATCAAACCTTTTTTAGGGATTCTTCCCTTTCTCCTACAACCTCATTCTCTTATTATGTTTGTTGTCATAGAAAACATGCATATCACAAAAACTCCATTTACACTTTATCAGCACATCAAACATGATTTTCATAACTTTTGATCTCACTAGAAGATAATTCCCTTTCATATTTTGTCTTTAATCCTGAGTAAAATCTACTGATTTTACTATTAAGGTCTCATATAAAATTTAGAGCATATATTTCCAATCATGTGAACTTTTCTTCATAAGCAGCCACTGAGTCATCCCCTTGACTCAATTCGAAGAATTTTTTTCCATCCTAAGTCGAACAGCCTTAGGAAAATATTTCTCAAGAAACATACTATTGAATTAAACCTAGTTTAGAGCATCAATATTTAATGTGTCCTTGATATTTTTAACCATCGACCACCACTGATCGGTTTCACCCTCCAAAACATAAACAACAAGACTAATCTTTTGATTTTCTAAACATCCCATGACATCGAAACTCATCTCTAGTGCTTTAATCCTCCCTTCATCTAGCACATAGTAAGATGATCCTCTGAATGATGGGGGATGTTGCCTCATGAATTGTTCCACCACTGACATGTTCCTCTGTGGTTGATATGGCGAATCTCGTACATGGATACCACCACCATTTATCATTTGAGTCAACTGTGCCATTACTTCAACATACTATTCAGTTCCAATTCCTACCATCTCAAGATGTTGATTTGGAAGGTCATTTCCTTTTGTATGCCTTCCTAGCACTACTTCCCTATTTTCTATGAGGAAATCCATTCTGAACAAACATATCATAGATGAAGCAACATGTTAATCTTCAAATGATATATCATTTCAGAAAAATGTATTTGGATAATCATTTAATAGAATTATAACTTGTTATGTAATCTAAACCGACCTTTGATACCAACTATAAGGCCACATGCTTAAATATTACTTAATCTTGTGATATTTCAAGAATGCACATTGAGGTTCTTTTCAACATTAGTGTTTTAGTGAATTAGATCATAAATCATGCATTGCCTTCCACATTAAAAAAATGTGGTTACATCAAAAAACAATATTAATTTTTTCCATCAAAGAAAACATAATTAAAACAAATCATGGATTCTTTATTAACACTTCCTCGACACTATCATCACACCACGTACCTTT
The DNA here is from genome assembly GCA_963277665.1 of Viscum album. Classification (NCBI taxonomy): domain Eukaryota; kingdom Viridiplantae; phylum Streptophyta; class Magnoliopsida; order Santalales; family Viscaceae; genus Viscum; species Viscum album. Next base: position 1,612,308,241 of record OY728137.1, on the reverse strand, counting down.
CCCTTGACCATTGAAATACATTTCAGAAACATGGGATGATTATAAAAATCTTAGTATGGGATATAAAAATATGGAAAGAATGCATTAGTCCATGTATACATAAGAATAAATGAAATCATAATTTAATCATAAAACATAAGAGGATAAACACACCACATGAAATCATAAGATTTCTGAATAAATCATATATATCATAAGACATAAAGGAAAATTGATGGATTCATAACATTAATACATAGGGAGTAACCATCACGGTTACGTATGGAATACCCATAACAGTATATTACCTAAATATCATTGGAGAAAACTTAGCATTTAACTCCTTCGCGTTACCCAATGCATTGGAGAGCTATCTCAGGCTTACCCACCTCTAGTTTATCACGAAACCACCTGACTTCATAAACAATGCCCAAAAACCATAAAATAATCATATCACATAAAACATGCATAAAATAAACATAACATCTCCACATTTTAATCACATTATTTCAATACAACACATTTATATAATAAAAAAATTATCAAAACCTTTTTCAATACCATAATAATATAAAATTAAAACATGTTATTTATTTTTCATTTAAAATGTTATGGGTTGTAGAGGAATCTGAAACTCAAATAATGGTCACTACGGCGGAGAAGTCGTTGTCGCCGCATACGTAAGACAAAAAAATTCTTTTTATAATTTAGTTAAACACTTCGCGTAAAAGTATTCATTTTGAATTAAATTAAAATTAAAAATGATTTATTATACAACTAAAAAAATAAGTTCTATATATAAATTGAATTATGCCTCTACAAAAGGAGATTGAGACAAAAGTCCCTTACCTCAAGTCTGACTTGTCCTGATCGTTTATTTATATTCTTGAATAATAAACTTTGGTCAATTTATAATGGAATAGGGAAATCCTTTAATGTTTATTATCCAATTCATATCACATATTATGATGTTATTATAATTATTTAATTATGTGAGTTCATATCATAAGTTTTGTCGATGATCGGTACATGAGTCAAAATAAACTTGTTTGAAGATAATTTTCCATGTAGTTATAATTACATCATCTCTAGAGTGGTATTATGGGATTAAATATCATATATATCCAGTATATATTCATTTTATACTATTACATAACATTTAGAGACAAAAAATGAAATTCATCATTCATGGAGATGGTAGCTTGTACGTACGCATGAACGCTTCATTAAATAGAATGTCATATTAAAAGAGTTAAAAATAAATGAGACATATATATATTATAATAAAAGAATATTATATATATTATATAGGTAACATATGTTTATTAATTATATACTTTATAAATTCCATGTTTGGCATGAACGAGTCACATCACTTGAGAGGGTGGTAGTCCACACTTCCTTAGATGAAATTATCACAGTTCGACAAAATGAAAAGCATAAAGATGTGATTTAAAAATAAAATTATGAATCATATAGAAAAAATAAATACTATATATATAATATATAAATATAGTGAAATCATAATGCCCACCACGAATGGTGTTAAATGAATATTGAACAATCATCATTTTGTGAGGTAGTAATTCACCATCCATAGAAACAGTATGCTCTTTAACCATTAGACAGATGTGTGTGTAAGTGTAGGTAGAATCCTTATCATAAAAACAACCTAGTATATTGATTATACTGGTGTTATTATCGGATCAAATAATAATAAGTTAGTGGTGAGTGAAGAAGGAAATTAAAAGGAAGAAACCTGAGAGAAGACATTACCTCTAAATCAGGCAACTCAATTTGATTTGACCCAAATGCATCATCGGAAACACTTATGACCAATGTGAAGATTCTAAGAGTAAGAGAGGGATTTGGAGAAATAATATGAGTAGATTTTGGATGTTTGAAGGGCTTGGGAGGTGTGGGGAAGTGGGTAGATGTGGGAGCATTTTATAAGTGGGAGGAGGGTCACTTTTGGAAAGTCTTGAAATGTTACTTTATTATAAAATAATTTTTTGATTTTAAAGGTACCACAATGATATATTTTGAGGATAACGTGATAAGGGCTCTAAATCCACCCTTACATTAGGTTTTAGATAAGTGTATGTCTTAGATTTTACCTTGACTTTTCATTTTATTTAAATCATTCATTAATGAGGTGATCACATCATCATCATGGTGTCATTAATAAATTTATTTATTTAGTGTCTAAAATTTATAAAAAATTTACCAGGATGTAGGAAATATTTTTATATTTCCACTTACTACTTATATTCTAAGATATTATTTATGTAAACAATATTAACATTGTTTTACTAAGGATATACAAACCCTTGTTTTATTTCTCTTCTTTTTAAAAATAATGTCATAAATGTCACTATCACACCTATGTACCTCCATGGACCCCCCCTGTTCATTAAAATGATTCCCATGGTCGGCCATGACTCAGAAAAAGTATTTTGATACATTTTGGGATTATTTTATATTATTATGATATTATTTTATTACCCTTAACTACCCGATTACTAATTAATCATGATATTTAAAGATAATTACCATCATTAATACTCATAAAGTCAGAAAAAAAGAGTCTTAATCACATAATTTGGACCTTTTGATTCCAAATATGGAATCTATTTTACTAAATTCTAATCACATAAATTGAATTAACTAATAAAAAATAATTATCGTAGTCAAAACAAATAGAGTGTTTTTAAGAAACAATATCTATCAAAAGATTAACAATTATTTGTGTCCAAATTCAAAGTGAAATTAATTCTAATGACCAAAAATGGATAGAATATATTATAATTACTCATCAAAACGAATTAAAAATATAATCTAAACATATAATTAAATTATATGAAAAAGCAGTTTTGAAGTAAAATGTAGTATTTTTCACAATTCATAAAAAAATAAACATTGTCAGAGAAATACCCAAAATTTATCCAAATTAAATATAAATTCCCCAATTCTAAATAATAAGTTTATTTTTACAAATAGATCTTATAAAATTGTCAAAGTTTATATTTAAAAATGGTTTTCCATCAAAAGGCGGTAAAACAATCTTTTAAAAATATTAGAGTATTCTATCCTTAAGATTGGATTTATTCTCATTTTAAGACTCTAAAACACTATCCAATTCATAAATAAATATTGATATGAAAATATATTATTATTTACTAACATGGGATGTTAAAACTACCTTCATAAAATAATATAGTGACAATTTCAATTATCATTTTTAATCAAACCATGTTTCACAATATATTAAATCATTTTTGAGTATAAATTGGTTTATTTAATCATTATCCAAAAATATGAGGTTGAAAAATATTTGAATTGGACCTATTCATAGATCATATATCATAATCATTTAATGAATTTATTTATTGAAATAAAAATATTCCATCTTGATCATTTTCTATGAAATATTTTTATTTAATACGTCATACATGATAAGGACATTATACTCTTCCATGATTTATCATTGATATTAAAGAGGTGTATCTTGATCATGAGATTGATATTCTGATATTCTATCAATCCAAATATGCTTATCTGGCGAGTTAGAGTCCTATACCAACATAAATTATCTTCTAAATGAAAAATATCAAACTAGCATATATATATATAATAAAATATAAATATAAACAGGAAAAAATATGTTTAATCATAAACTAGAAAATTTTCATAATGAAGTTTTCATTAAAAACTAAAAAATCCCACAAAAAATATGTTGTTACCATTTTCATTTGTAATTACAATTTATTTAAATGATTAGAAATAAATAGTGCTCAAAAATCAAATAAAACTATTAGGATATAATATGTATTATTTTTAGAAAAATCCCAGTGTTACTAAAAAGTAAATGAAATAAAAATATATTTTTAAATTAATTGTTTAGAAGAAATAACAATTTTGAAAACTATTTTAAATAAAAATATCAATTAAATTTTATTTTTATATTTAAAAAAATTTCACACTTGGAAATAGAAAATTAATTTCAAAGAATTGTTTAAAAAAATGATCTTAGATATTCAAAAAATTATTTATTTATTTGGTTTTAAAAATTTTCAGTTTTAATTAAATTTATATGAAAAATTCCACAAATTCTAATTAAATTAACATAAGAATATTTATAAAATAATTACATAAAAATTATGTAAATAATTGGTTACATTATTATCAGTAGTAAGATAAAATTTATGGGTCAATGTTTTAACTTTTTAACAACAATTTAATAAGACATTTAATAATTATATCAATTAAATAATTTTTATTCAATGAATAATATAATAAAATAATGATAAATATTTATAAAAAATGATCTTAATAAAAAAATTATTTTTCAATCATATCTCGACACATCCAAATATGGCTGGAAAAAATTATGGTGTGACATTATTATTGATTGTTTTTATCATTCTATCTTGTTAATAATAGAATTATTAATATAATTTTTTCTTCAGAAAAACATATATTAGAAAAATAAAAATTTACAAATTAAATGAGATATTATATTATGGGTTTTAACACTATGGTCTGGTACATTGATCAAATACAAATAGGATTTTTACCTACCAATTTATATTTATCTATATTTTAGTTATCAAAAAGATTCAAATAAGGTATAATACCATTCCTATATGTACTCCAACTTTTTAAAATCATTCACAATTATTTATTTAAAGAAATATATGGATAATAAATTTAGTGAACATAAATTTTATTATATTTTTTAAAAATTATAGTAAAAAAAAATTCTGTTTTCATTATTTAAATTTATCCCTCTTCTACTCTAGTCTGAGTCATTAATATAATACTATAACACTTCACTTATAATATTGTTTTTGATTACATAACATTATGGGGTAATTTTATATCTCCACTCATTGAAATAAATTAAATAAATATCTAATATATTTTTATTTACATAATTACATAAATGTATCATAAATTTTCCACATGAAATAAAATTCAACCCCCACCCCACACACACATTATATATCATGATTTTTTCTTTATAGAATAATTTATTTGAAATTGGTGAAAAATTAATGTGTCCCTTTCCTTAAACAATCCATTCATGAAATTGAGTGAATATTTAATATTTATTCAATGTCAGTACATATAAATTTAAATTATAAATCAAATACAAAAATTATATCAATATTAAAATATCTAGTAAAATTGAACAATTGTGTCCCTTAATAATTATTTTACAAATTCTAAATAAAAAATTTATTCGTTAATTATTTTTTTACAAATATATCAACTATTTATTTTGATTGATAATATTAAATAAAATACAATGGGTAATCAATGAAATTATCTAATTCATGATGGTGCGGATAAACTATTATTATGAATTCAAAAATAATTAACCATACAAACCCGCCTTGATATTTCATCCCTCTACCAATTCTATAGAGGTGTGTACCTTATAAAGCTCACTATACAACCATATGATCTCTTTGTAATAAACCAATTTATTTAAAACATTCATAAATAATTATAGAATCTGAAGGTTAAAAAACCATATGATGTTTTATAATCCACTTTTTGATGATTTTATCATACCATACAATAAACTGTATTTAGATAGATCAACCATATGTTGACATACAAATGAATATTTTGATGAACATTATGAAGATAAATGAACCATGTAAATATAAAAAACAATCCACATAGTAATTACTATGATGATAGATCAACATTACAATGACCCTAAATAAATATTATAAATTTATGGTTCCCAATTATATTTCCGAATTTGAAAAATAAGGATCCTTATAAATTCTCAAAATAATTCTTTAAAGATAGAAAACCGAAATTATGATGTCTTTTCGTTTCCAAACTATTAATCATATATAAAAGGGTGTTCAATATTAAATTATAAATATATTAATCTTTTAATTTTATGTTTTACACTGTAATAAACCTTACTATTATATTTAATTCTTTAACACTTTTCAATTTTAATAGAAACATTCATAAAACTGAACTCCACAATTTTTCGTTGAGAAATTTTCAACGATAAATACACAATTAATATAACTCTAAATGAAAACTTTTTTTTAGGAAATCCATGCTTCATTCCCATTTTCATTATTTAAATATATATCTAAAAAATATGTTATTATTAATATATAATACTCATAGCACTTTATTTCATAAATAATCATGTTTTTTATTTTATCAGTATTTATTAATAAATTTGGATACTAGGGTTCATAATAAATATATTCAATTACATGAATTAAATTATAGTATAAGATGATTCAAATTTCATCAATTAAGTACCAAATAAAATTTGATTACATTATCTATTTAATAAAAATGATAATACACTAATGGTAAAAAATTTATCCTTTATATGAAGATGAAGAATTTATTAGCATAGAGACATTCAACAAATATTTTATCTACAACTTTCTCTCAAATCAATAGAATATAATAACTTTTTTGATCAACAAAATAATAACATAGAAAAGTAATAAATTACAATGGGTATTGGGGAAATTACCAATAATCCTTAGATTTAATGACCTGTTTGAGAACTAAGGTTTAACTTTTCTTCATTAAAATTGGGTGTAGTTAATGGTTTAATAAAAATACCATCTACATATTAATCTAACCACTAAATATTCATCTTGAAAAATAATTTTTCCAATTATTTATTTTTTCCCATGGTTCAATGTGTTTATTTTAGGATTGATTTATTGGATTCCTGGAATGTATAATTTCACTATTGTTATAAAAAATGTGAATAGATTTTATCACTTATATAACTAGATCATCTAGCTGGTGTCACCAATATTTAAATTATATATATAATTTTTGAGAATAATATATTTTATCTAACCTATGATTACAAAATAACCTTCTTATTTATTATGAAATTTTCCACAAACATGGTGGCAATGTAAAAAAATCCCCAACACTTGTGATCATTAAATCCCCGACATCACTAAAAAAATATGGATAAGAGAATATTGATAAAATAATTATACATATATGGATTGATTTTTTTGACATGAAAAATATATAATTAGATATTCCAAATAACACCAACTATTTTTTGCACATGTTATACTTTTGGATATTATTGAAATTGTGTTGTTGAAATGGTTTCAAATGTGATATCATGTGGTGAGTAAGATGGTGATACATTCATTAATCCTTATATAAAGAGTAGGACAAACTGTATTTTCATATCCATGATTACAAATCTAGCATCTAGATCCAATTGTTTTTATCATTATATTTCAGTAATTAATGTAATATTTTATATGTTTATCTATTGAGAACATGTACTAGGAGGTATCAGTGTATCACTCATTATGACTGTGCATTAACCATATGAATTATTTATGTTCTATAATTAATGTATTCAAAAAAATTTAAATTAGAAAATCAGAAAACTATTCTACAAATATATGGTTATATAATTCCAAAAAGTACATAAATATATAAAAAATCATAAAAATTTATTCCCGAGTAATATTCATATAACAATTATGATAAATACCTACCCTTTTAACCATTAACATCTTTTTGGATGTGTAAAGTTAAAAACCCATGCCTAAATACAATTCATAATATTTAGTATTCTATCTTAAATTAAAATAGTTTGTTTTAGTCATTTTTAATTAATAAAATAATTTCCCTATCTATATAAACTTATTTTATAATAACCATATTTATAGAAACTATTTTAACATTAAATTGAAAAATCCTGTAGAAAGTTGGTATTTACACATAAATCAATAACAATAAATTTTACATCTCGGAAACCAGTGATAATGTATCATCCACATCGAAACATTCCACATGAGTTACGTTATTTTATATATGTTGAGATTCATTACAAATAAAAGGCCTAGTTTATTGATATTATTTGATAAAATATATTTATTTTCAAGAATATTATCATGTTTGGGCCACAACAATAGATTCCACACCATATAATTATCTACACTATCGATATCCTCCTTCATGGATTTCTTCAATTCTGCCTCTTTTATATCATCTTTTAGTGAAATTGGATTCAATATAAAGACATTCCGTCTTTCCCAACTATACGCATTATTCTTATGATTGTTTGGGTTTTTTATTCTCTAGTTATATTTTATGGATCATTCTATATCATTTTATCACTTTTCTATAATGGATAACAATTTTTATGAACATATATTCTTCTATAGACATATTTTATGTGTCATTATATATTAATGAACCTCTATTTGTTTTTTTATTAAATTACTCACACCAATAATTTATAAGTGGGTTTCTTATTATATTAAATTTAATATATTCAATATTAATATAATTATTTCTTATGTGAATCATTTATAATTTTTTAAAAACATTAATTGGATTTTAATTTCATTAAATAATCTATGAACACTTTATTCTTCTAACATCACTATGTTAACCTTGTTTTATTTTATAAATTTGTATATAACACATATATTAATAGTCTGAGATGTTTTTTTCATGAATGCTTATTCCATTGAAAATGTTCATAGTTAGCATAATCTTCTATAGAGCCCCTAAAATAATAATTTTAAGTTAATATAGCATCATATATGGAAACTTTTCTAATAGAACCATGATACCATTATATTAATTGTTATATTCTTATACATGGTGTCTAATATTTAGTTTAATCTTTATAATAATATATTTTTTATTTTTAACATAGCTTACCACATGGTAAATATGATATTTTACTCAATAATCATTACAATATATATATAGTCAATTCAATTATCTGATAAAATGTTCCTAAGATTATATATCTTTTCATTCTCCATTCTCATTATGTATAAATTAATGGAATTTACAAAGTCTATCATGCTTTTTTATGATCATTATACATGAAATATTAAATAATAATTCATAAATATAATGATATCATTTTCTTTAAATGTTCTAGAAAGATTTATCGAACCACATATATCAATTTAAAAAAATCCATCATGTTAGATAATATATTCACCTACTATAAATGATGATTTCATACCAAATTGTATAACATTAATGTATTGGATGTTATTTATATATCAATATTTAGGGTGGAAATGTCTACAAAATAAATATTCTTGGATAAATTCTATATAATTTAATGGTTAATATGTATCATCCTTTAATGACATATATTATTATCATTATTTACGATGATAAGTCATATTCCATCCTTCTAGTGTACATAGTAATAATTATTATTTTTTGGTATCCAATAATAATATAATTTCTAGTTCTAATATTGATATAATATCACACCTCATTGAAATTGGCCTTCATCCTAGAGTCACAATGTTTAATTATGCTTAAGAGTTTGTGCCCCACACCAATCAATCAGAGTACTTCTGTATTCATTTTCTACTATATATAATATGTGTCTTATAGCATAATATTATATTTAATCCCCCAAAATTATTGGAATAATATTGTAGATTAAAATTTTTAATTACACAATCATTAATATATTTTAATTACCATCCATGCGGGATTAGAAACCTATGCCTACGATCTATGTAGACTAATTCATAGTTGATTTGAGTAATAATTCTACCAAAATATCATTTATCCCACTATTTTTTATATTATAGATTATATAATGTTTAAATTTGAATGATTCCTAATTTATTTATTTATCATCATTATTATTATATCATCATTTTTTTTAAATGGAGAGAATTAAATTCTATGGGGAATCTACTCTGATTTTCATTCAACCATTTTACTTTGATTTCCTTACATGATATTCCTCCCTCCTATATACTTCTAATTAATAGATTAATTACGAAATATATATTATTTAAAAAAAATAAGATTACAAATTTTATCCTCCAAATGGTCAGAACATACTAATTATTCATTTATAGCCTACATCATATCTATTTTCTTGTAAAATAAATCTTATCATATGGGTATTAGATTAAAATGTTAAAAAAAATTAAATGAGAATTCAATGAGTTGGAATATTATTTAACTTCCACTCCCCCACATGTATCTTAAATAATTGTAATTATATTAATTTTGTCCAAATTTTTGGAATAATTATTATTCTACAATTTTTACTACCCCTTGCTTTATTTGCCTAACTTTTTTAGCGTTTTAGTTATATCACAATAATCTAAAACTACACATTCCTAGAAACCCAATTGTGTGATTATCCAAATTAAATACACCATATTTTAGTCATAATTTTTATATCATAATACATTTATATCAAAAAACCTATTATTATTTATCTTTTTCTTTTGTTTATATAATTTTACTTGGGGTTTTCCTTTCATTTTTAGGTAACCACAACCTCTTAATGATCTTCAAATATACTATGATTTTTAATTAAACTATTTAGATAATAAATCCCCATGATTTGTTCTTATATATTAATTATTTTAAATTATTACCCCTAGAATTGTCTAAGTATATTTTTTATCTTCCTAAAAACTTATAAATGGCCAATTTCAGCACCAATTTGATCAAATTTTCTATATAAAATTATTATCATATACAAATTTCATATTCTCTTTAATCATAAATACCATGAAATTTTATAGATCAGTTGAATTAGTCCTTGATATATACCAACCATACATGCCCAATTATGTTATCTTCTTTTGATATAACTTTTTAATAGTAAGTCCATCAAATAATGCACTTTATCAGATTTAATATTATTTTATTAAGTATTTTCAAGGTAATGTGCTTCAAATTCAATTAAATGGATGAATATTATCCTTGTATTATTCTCATGTGATTATTATTTTAATTTTATAAATAAATAATTATGAGAAACATCATTCTTAGATTCTATACAGTTTCATTTTTTACATTATTTTTAACGAAACTATTTATTGAATCTATTTGTGATGTGATATACCTATCCATAAAAAAATACAATATAGGGGAATTTTTTCAGGAATCTTTACATTTCCCCAATTTATATTCTTTACCACTAATGAAAAAAACATCATTTATATCTTCTTCATCACCACCTTATTCATTAATATCAATATTATTCATATAAATATTTTCAATCTCCCTATTTACTATTTTTTTCTTTAATTAAGTATTTTATATCACAATCCTCTAGACAAGTGTCTAACATAAGAAGTGATATCATGGGAAAATTACTATTTTAAAGTGAATAAACCATTCGGTTAAAATGATAAGGAATTATCCTCAAGATCTTATTTACAACATTCAAATCATTGATCACCTCACCAATCCCTAGGATAGACCTAATAACCTCAATGATGTGGTTCCATATCCAGATAGTATTTTATTCAACATTCATAATTATGTCATTAATCATGTTCTATGAAACATGAATCATTTTCTTCTTTGATCATTATATTACCTTCACAAATTTTATTTTTTTGTTATGTAACATATCATCACATTCATGTATATTAAATTTTATAAATAACTAAATAAATCCTTTTGTTCATTAGCATTAGTATTCAATAACATTATTCCAACATTGTTTATAGAAAATTAATAAACATACATAATATGTACTCTTTTAATAAAAATATGTAAAACATCAAGTATGAGATATTTTCAACTAGATTTTATTCTTATTACTCATTATTTTGTAGTTTCATTTTTGGGACAATAGTATTGCTTCCATATATATGGTGTTTCTAGGAAAATTAACTTGTTCATGGTATATTTTTTCAAATAAAAACACACTCTATAATTAATGTTTTTGTAACCATTATATAATATTCCAAAATATGGGAGAGTTGAATAATTTATGAATTTGATTTATTATTTTTGGATAAATCCATCATCATAAAATTAGAAGTGAAATGTATTTTTTCGATAAAAAATAAAAAATTAAAATTCATGTAATGAATATAAGGAAATATTTTTTTTATCATAGTTAACCACTTTTTGATTTAAGAATGATGGAAAAATCAAAGGGTGGCCGAATAAATAAGTGTTATACTCTTCCATATAGTTATTAAAATATTGTTAGAATGTGAAAATTAATGATCTGATATGCACTCCATCTTCTTCAACTATTAAGACCATTTTGATTCAAGGATATGAAAATGTGTTACATGTCAGTTTTTTATATTGTTGTTAATGATGTTAAGAAAACAATATGTTAAGATTTTATTATTATTACCATTATGTATTTCTTCATTTCTATTCCATATCCCAAGAGTAATATTGTCACACCTGGATTTTTCTCCCCTCTTTGAGTTTATAATTTTTTAATAAATATATGAATCTTCATGATTTAGAATCAATTCTATTGATATTCAAAAAATTAATCTCATAGAGTAACCTATGATTAATAATATTTGTTTCCGAATTTATATATGAGAAAAACACCCCTAATAAAAATCATAATTTTGATAAATGAATTTTTTAATATTTTTGTATAGAGCAATGTTCAATTGTAAAAATATATAAAAAATTATTCATGAAATTTTGTGAATAACTCTTGTATCATTATTATGAAAAATTTATAATATTATTTCTAATTAAAATCACAAAATTAATACTAAATTCAAATATTAAAACACTTTCCCGAATTACCCGTAAAATATGACATTAATTATTTAGTATTATCTTGAATTCATATATAGAATTTTATATATAAATAATAAGTAATTTATTATAAATAATAATCATTGAAATACATATGGTTGAAATTGATTCATAAAATTTATGATGATATGGTAAAAAAATTGGGTTTTAAAATTAAAGAACCATATGAAGTACATCAATGTTTTCCTATAACAGTCATTTCTAAAATGGAATTATCCATACGAGGCTCTTTGCTAATCCATATTTAGTTCACTTTAGACTCATTCTAATTACATCATTACATTGTGTCATGAAACATATAATGATAGATAAAACTTTTGATTTTCACTATTTATCAATACAAATAAATTTTATACAATTATTATTAAACCTGTATGAATATGTAAATATTAAAAATGTTACAAAATAAACATTATGATGAATATTATGAAGACATATAAACCTAAACAATATTCCAAAAAAACATCCAATGATCCTTATAATGATAGATAAACGATGTCCTGATTATAAATTAATATTATGATCACATTTTCTCACATTCACCAAAACAATTCCACTAGAGATTACACTTATAAAGTCACAAAATCATGCTTGTGATGATATAAGGAAAACCATATAATGATTTTTCATTTCCAAAATATTAACCTTAGGATCACAATGAATTACTTGTTGACAATATAGAGATTGGAATAAAATATTATAAATTATTTCCTATTCCAAAATATCATCATTACAATCATATATAACTCTTCTGTACTTTTCCCACATTATAGAAATGGTAAAAAAACATTTCTCCACCAGAGTTTTCTATAACTCCTCTTGGATAAAAACTAACATAATATAACTCCTAGAAAAAACATCATTGTCCTCATATCCACAAAATGAATTATATAGTTCTAAAAAACACAATATTATAAATTCGGAACCCATCCTTTAACTCTTGACCTTTTGATTCTAAATTTACAATACCCTTAGGATGGACTGATCCTAAATCATTTGTTTCCTATTTAATAACTAAAATTGACTGAATTTTTAACCTGATAAATATAAAATTGTACATTATTATGAATATAATATATTCATGAAAGGATTTTATTCCATGTTTTTTTATTATATTAATTTTTTTCAATTTAATAATATCATTGAATGAAAAAACTGGGGGATTTATTGATTTATATATTTTTGAAATATTCATACCCTGAAAGACCGTTTATTAATGATATTTTAATTTTTTAATATATATATATATATATGAGTATTTTATATGATGGTTTCCATAGCCATACTACATGCACTATTGATAAGAATCCACAATTTTTAACAAAATTGAAAGAATAAATTTTATTTGTGGTCATGTATGGCTAAGATAGATGATAGACTCGATTTTGAAGAATTAATAAATAGTGGATCAATGTGTTGATGAGATGAATAATCTATAAGAGGTTTTGTGAGATTTATGAACATTATAATATTTCAATTTTATTCATTATTATTTTGTTTAAAATGATGAGATATTTTCATTGATGTAGTAAGGTAAATTTCAATATGAATAGAATTGATTTAAATAACTTCAGGAAATAAATTTTTGATTTTTTGTAATAAAGGAAAATAAACTACATTGAGGAACATTTATGATATACGTGTTATCCATATGATATTTTATATAAATAGGATTGAGAAATGATATATTCAAATAACATATGTGTGTGTATTGTTACATCCCTATATGATATTATAGATTAGTTCATATTATTTTAGAGCCACATATGATAATTATTCTATGATGTATTTTGATAAAAAAAATTGATACATAATTTTTTTAAAAAATCTATAGGGGTAAAATCAACATAAGAAAATTTATCCTATTCATGTGTGATAAATATGGCCACTATAAGATATTTTACTTAATTTAATTGTGTATATGGATTTAATTTTCATTATTCTAATAACTTTACATCAATATTTTTGATGGGATATAATTATATTAGATATATTTTTAATTGAGTATTATAAAAAAATTATATTTATATCTGATGATTCATGAGTTATGTTATTAGAGTAAAAAACACAATGATAAAGTGCATGATAAATTTTTTTATTGAAATTAATTTAGAGATAAATATATGTGAATAGAAAAGTGATTATAGGCGTTTATTAATGTGTGATGAGATTCCATGTCATCATTACAATATTGAAATACACTAAAAAAGGCATTAATATCATTGAAAATTTGAAATTAGGGGATGATTTGTGACTTCATCCATATTTTTAGTATTTTTTATTATTTATTTAACATAGGTATTATGACCATTAAATGAGTCATTTTATGACACTGAGATTCAAGGATATTTCCATAATAATAATGTAAATGTTTGAAAATTATTTTTTTATGTAATAAGATTTATAAATATAAATATTTAAAATAAAAATATGAGTTTTTTGGGTATGATAAATAAATATACACAATAGTATAGAAGAAGATGATCTCAGTGTATCCACACAATATTTTTATAGTAGCAATTTGAGGGTGATTTACTTGAAAAGTACAATTAAAAATCATATATCCATTAGTAATCATTTATTGTGGGGGGATTTTCTATTTATGTGAAATGGTAACATGTTAATTCGTTATGTTATTCGAGGTCCTGTTCATTCACTTTCTCTATTTCTATTTGGAAATTAGAAAGGGACTTTGTTTGACAGATAATTAACAATAAACAATGGAAATTTGTTCATTAACATGTAGACAAAACATGTTAACAATTAATTTATATCATTCTTTATTGCATATATCATGATTTATAGAGAGTGTTATTGAAGTTGAATTACATTTTATGGGATCTACTTAACTATTCTGACGAATTCATCTCTTCTCAATGTGTGTTACCATTTACGCAATACGAAATATCGTATCATGGGTGGATGAATCTTATTCTATCACTTTATTGAAAAATATAAAAAAACCAATGTCTTACAAATTATTCATGGAAAAGTGTTCAAAAAGTTTAAAGATAGAATGGTCCATTATATTATTTTAATTGGGATCTATATTCATTATTCCATTCAATATGGTATAGTTTATTGTGGAAAAAATCTATCACCGCATCAGAATGATATAAAATATAAAAAATGAAAGAAAATACCAAAAAAATTATAATTTTTATCTAAAATGAAATATATAAAGTCTTTTCAATTCTGAACTTCGATTTAAATTTATAATAAAATTCTATGTTTTTTAAGAAAAAAAAGATTAAATAAGAAAATTTGTTTAGAATTCAACAATAGTTGAACATGAGAGAATAATTGAGGATTAAAATATTGATTAATTTATTTTCCTTGGTAGAACAAATTATTATAACTATTAATGGTTTTGTAAAAACACATTAAGGCTCTAATGTGGTAATGAAAATGATGAGAATATAGAAATATAAATTTAATACCAATATATATATTCTTAAATATAGGGATCATGATTTCTTTAGTAATGATGAACTTCATTGTACTCTCACTAATTATGAAATCAAAAGCGGAATTACACATAAGAGACATTTTATGAAAAAATTTAATCTTCCATTAAAACATTAAAATATATGATTATTGAAGAGACGAAGGGATGAATAAATGAAGAATAAAACATTGAATATTATGAAAAAAATACTTCTCATAATAAATTAAATTTTATAGTTGGTGGAAGTTCTATGTATAGAGGTAATAATCCATTTTAATGTTTGATCTATGGAAATGATTCATATTTATCTATCAATACTCCTATGATATTTGAAAATGAAAACAAAAATAAATATCCTTTCAATAAAACATTTACCAGACATTTATCAGTTATCCAATCAAATTGAAATAATATTTTATCTCATTAATCCATTATATAGAGAATTCAGTTGGTTGAAGTTCTGTCTAAATTTTCAGAGATTGGTAGTGATGATATTCCAATAGATTTATCTCAAAGGGTAGTTATTGAATAAATTGAAGAATATTAAAACCCATCTAATGAAAAATATAAATAAAATGGTGAATATATTGATGAAGAATGTGATACTGTCAAATAATATTCATTAATAATATATTTCAATGTGTGTTTACAAAAATTAACATGATGTCAAAAGATTATACTCATCTAAAAATAGTCAAACAAGAAATTGGAGCCTATGAGAAAAAATGCACCTATATAAATGAGATAGTGATGCTTAAAATTTAGGATGAAAAGAAGGAAAATTCTAATGATGATACATCATCAAATATTATACCATTATATTTTCAAATTCATAAAATCATGATACATAATTATAAAAAATTGAATTATATTGTATAAATTAAATGAGATAATAAGAAGGTTTCAAAATAAATAAGATACATTCTAGGAAAACTATAGAAAAAAGATTCTCCATGAATGTTAAAAGATGTATAAAAGTAATGTATAAAGTGGATCTTCTAAAAAATTATATTACTCCAAATAACAGAACTCTTAAATAATTTAAAAATATTTTTGATTAATTACATAGATAATTTGAAAAATATACTCTAATCTAAAAACAAATAAAATCATAAATTTTTATGTCATTAATATAGAATATTCAAGGTGGAACAACACCAAATTACATTCAGAGTTCAACTAATATATTTTCAAAAAATGGAGAATGAAAAAACTCATTCACTTGTACAACTCTTATCAAAGTATATTATTTTAGTTATAATATTGGTGCTCTAAAATATTTATAAAAAATAATTTTAAATTTTGGTTCAATATGTCTATTTAAATAATAAGAAAAATAAAAATAGTCAATGGGGTGATATAATTTAAATGTGTGAAATCATACATGGTATCCATAGACAAGAAATACATTTGAATAGAAAAAATATTTGAATTATTGAATGATCTATTTAAAATATATGGTATTAAAGAATACATTAGATGTATATGTATCATTGTTCCCTATTTTAAATATTATTTTATATGGGCTTGGAAATAATTGTAATCATGTTCAGGTCAATAAATTGTTAATTATTGTTGATTTTCCATTTAAATCATGAAATTGATAAAAGATATGGTGTTTGGATAGTGGGTTTTCATCAAACATTGTATATGATATGAAAACATATATAATGATTACGAATATGAAGGTAGAGATATAAATTTTTGTGATGAAATGTTTCTTATGATAAAAGTCATTAGGATGAAAATATTGTAAATTTTAAAAGTAGTCTAAATAGTGTGTTATATGCCGATGGCCAAAATCATATCTCGTAGATTCTATCATACTTCATAATTCCTATGTAAGAACCCAGTTTTTGCTAAGAAATTCATTGGAATATTTTTGATATTATTCCAGAGCAGCACCTTCAGACGGTGTGCGATTCCGATCACCGGTGTGGCCGGAATTATATTTTCAGTTCGTTCACACTGAGAACGCCAAATAAATGGGATAACTCCTAAAATATGATTCAGATCAGAGATCTGAGTGTATATATGGGATCGGAATGGGGTGTTTACCTTAGGAACACTGTAAATCATGTCAGAGCGGGACTTTTAGACCCCTCGCTCGCTTTCGGAACGTTAAACGGATAAATTAATTAATTAATTTATTCATACAATGGTTACACTCAGGTATCTCATATGCAGTGGATCAGATGGGAAAACTGAGTGCATTGTTGAGTTCATAACGTGCATTTTACACTAGGAGGGGTGTAAGTTTCGCGGGTGCGGCCCGTCTGTGATAAATGGCCCCAGGGGCGTTTTTGTAATTTGGCGGCCTCGGGCGCTAAGTTTAATAACTTATGAACGGGTCCTAGGATTGAAATTCTGAGACCATCGTTGTGCTCGAGAGGTGGTTTTTACCCTATGGGAGGCCTAACCTCAACCCCATCGAGAGTTTCAGATGCGGGTTAAAATTAAGGATTAAATTAATTAAAATGATAATTAATTTATTAATACCAAACCACCCTTCCCTTATCCCTTGCAACCCCTAGTGGAAGGAACACACCAAGGAGCTCCTTCCTCTCTTCCTACACTCCGGCAAGGTATCTCCGGCAAGGCAGCTCTGTTGAACCCCACGTGATGCTTTGGGCTATGCCCTTCGAGGTAGGAGGTTACGTTGTGTTTTTACTTCCTCACTTATATTTGAACTCGTTTTCTGGCATGGATTTTCCATTGAATTTGCAATAAAGGCCTGTAGTTTCATAGTAGTTTTTTTATGATTCTCGTCACTGGTTTTGGATCGACAATATGAGCTTTGTGGCGACCACAGTGCTCCGGCGAAGATCAACGGGTTTTGGTGTTCGTCCGATGGTTTTTTTGGGTGATCTGGCGATCTGGGACGGTGGTCCGGAAATTTTCCTCGAGCGGCGATGGTGGTTCCCGGATGGGCGAGGCAGATCGGTCGGACGAGCGGCCAGCAGAGGTGGCTGGGCGCGCAAAGGCGTCAGCGCGGCTGGCATCAGGGCGACGACAGGCGGGGTCCTGGCGGTGGCCGCCGGCGTAGGGCACAAGTGGGAGGGGGCCGCAAGGCGCGCAGCCCCGTGCAGCGCAACTGCAACCTGCGTAATGCAGGTCACTGCGGGGAATGAGACCGACCTCAAGGGCCAGTCGGGGAGCCGACGACGTGGCCCGCGGAGAGCTGCGGGAGCCACGATCCGCGGAGGGCCAGGCCGGCCGGCGCGGGCCGGTCCGGTCCAAAGGGGTTTTTCCATTTAAAAAAAATTAAATAAATAAATAAAATAAAGTTTTGGACGCCCGTAACTTTTTCTAAGGGCGTCTGTTTTGCACACTGTCTGTAGAAGCACATACCTGACATCGAGACAGACTTTTTGAGGTGGTTTGGATGTTTTAACATCCAAGATGAGAGGCTCGGGGGCACGACACATGCGTAAAGCATCTTAGCGGGCTTCCTGGGAATTCTTGTTTTGGGCGGCGCGGATACATCTGGAGTCCGTTTTTCACGCCGTCAGTGGAATTGGGGCCCTGGCGCCAGGTCGAAGCTTTACAGGGTGGTTTCAGGCATCAATGCTGGAGTAGAGGTGTGGGTCCGACGGCCCGTCTTTGAGCTGCGAGCAGCTTTTAGCGACTTTTTCACCGGGCGTCCGTTCGAGGATTGCGAGTAGTCTATTCTGGATGTTTTTCCGAGGGGATTGCAATGGTGCAATCTGCCTGCTCTAATTCAACACTATGGTTTCGGGCCCACGAGGTTCGTTTGGGCGTCGACGATGATTTTCCATCTTTATCATCAGGTGACCATTTTAGACAAGTGAATAGTCCATCTTGTGTGCATTTTCGAGATGATCACAACAGTGCGATAAATTCATTATGTTTCGGGACAAGGTTGTGGGTCCCACAAAGCACCGCACATGTGCGGTGTGCCTGAATGCATCAGTTTCTCCGGATATCTGTTGCACTCAAGTAAGTATTCAATTAGACGTGCTTTTATGGGAGCATTGTGATGGCGCATTACGCCTGACCTTTTTCGGGGACGTGGTGTGAGTCACACCCAACCTAGCTACGGTGAATAGTATCTTTTTTCACCGGGTGTTCTTTTTAGGCAATTGAGTAGTCAATCCCGTGTGCTTTTCCGAGGGGATCACAGTGGTGTTATCCATTTGTTCAGTTTCGTGATATTGAGGTGGGCACCACACTGGTTGGTTACGATGAATAATACCTTGTTCACCAGTTGACCGTTTCAGGTGAGTAATTATTCCACCTCGCATGTTTCTATGTGAGGATTACAACATTGTAATCTATTTAGACGAGCAGATACTCTTACATGATCTTATTAAATGTGGAATGTGAAGGTGCCCTGGTAGTAGTTCTTCCTGCGGCGTTTGCAGAGAACCCTTGGCGTGTGATCGCGTGCAATCCCATGTGAGTGATGTAAATGCTTCAAGAGATGTTTTTGGATGTGCCTCAGCCGTTGGGGAGGCAGGTTGGAGTTGTTAAATTACTCATTCGCCTTGACATTGGGTGCCATGTGCACGATAGCCTTAGGGCTGGAGACATGGTATACTCTGGGAGTATACCGGAATGATTGTAGGCACACATTGGAGATGTTTGTACCTAAGAACATTTGTACGCTGGGTTGGGGTTGAGATGGGGCCACACGTCATCTCGGACAGACGTGCATTTCGGTTTCTACTTTGCGTACTTTTGACCTCTCGTGACGTAGAGGGTCCCTCTGTTCTCGATCTTTGACCAGCGGGGTTGAGATTCTCCCCATGCTTTGTGCTCGATGATTTAGATCACAAGGTTTGATTGGTTTACCTTTGTTTGTTTCAGAGTCAGGTGGTTGCGCGATACCCACTCCGTGTTTGGTAGTCCAGTGTTGCACCATCCAGTGGAGATGGCTAGAGCAGTTCTGGGTTTACCCACCATCGGGGCTGGGTAGTGGGTTACTCATCGACTTCATAGGGTTTACCCTCCAGTAGGGTGGGGCAGTGGGTTTCTCATGGACTTCTCAGGGTTTACCCTCTAGTATAGACTAGGTAGTGGGTCACCCAATGACTCTTGTGTTTATACCCTCCACCATATGCTCGGCAGTGGGTCGCTCGTCATCTGGATTCAGGTCTACCCTCTAGCTGGGTTGGGCAGTGGGTCACCTGTTGACTTGTTCCGGGTTTACCCTCCTGTAGGGTTGGGCAATGGGTTACCCGTCGACTTATTCTAGGTCTACCCTCCAGTGGGGCTGGGTAGTTGGTCTCCTGATGATGTATTAAGGTTTACCCTCCAGCAGGGCTTGGTAATGGGTCACCCGATATCTTATTAGGGTTTACCCTCCTGCAGGTCTGGGCAGTGGGTCACCCGATATCATATTATGAATTAACCTCCAGAAGGGTTGGGGTGTGGGTCACTAGTTGGTATTTCAGACTCAGCCTTTTATACTAGGCTAGTCTTCGGCTTTTCTCAATAACTACTAGAGCGGTACCCTTGTTTGTACTGGTCAGTGATGTGACAACATTGACTTTGAGGATACCTCTCAACTATGGGGCAGTGACGAGGTGTGGTTTGACATAACCCAGAACTCCCATGTACGAGGGGCACTTTCCCCGCAGAGACTCATCCTTATGATGGGGCTTAAAACCGTGCTGCCGAGTCAGTGCCACCCAAAGCGGTTAGTGTCGAGGTGCGGTGATTTAAGCCCCTTGACTTGTAGTCTGGGGCAGACGTGTGGGATGCTGGGCATCGATGGTTTTTACTTATGGGACTATTGGTGACTCACATTCTTGGGCTGAGCTACGTGACGGAGATCCCCTTACGATCTTATTCCAGCTTATTTTTTGGGCATATAGTTATGTATATACCTTGTTCTGGTACCCACTTATTGGGTTTTGGATTACTCTCCTTTCAGGAGAGGCGAAGAAACGTGGGGTATGCCACGTGATTTCTGTGTCTAGATTCTCGTGGTTGGATGAGTCTACTATCCTGCTATAGGTAGCGAAGACTTGACGATAAGTTCATCTTCTCACCGTTTCTAGATCCTTGTGTCTGGACGAGTTTGACTTATTTTCTCATGTTGGGTTGAGCTGGACTCTTTACTACTGTACTCTTCACTGCACTCTCGGTTATACTCCTTTACTTTTCGTGTTCGATCTACTGGACACCCATCGGTACCTCCTTTATTGCTTCCTTGAGCTTTCAGGTTATCCTACTGAGTATTTTTATACTCACCCCTTCTTGGGGCTTTGCCCGCACTTGGTGTGCCCTTGCAGACAACAGATAGGTTGGACGTGATGTCAGAGAAGCATAGGTGCCGGGAGATTGGACCGCGTGCGGTGGTGGTTGTCGGGATCCTGATGTGGGACCCTCCCAACTGCTTACTGTCGTTTTACCTGTTGCAGGGTTGTGGCACTTTTTGGTCGGGAGCGTGTTTTTTCCCCTTTTCTTTTCAGTTTACCTTCAGCTTTTACTTTGTACTGTTTAGAGGTCTATGCACATCTGTGGTTGATATATATATAGATGTTGCTATTTTACTATGCTTTTCCTTTCTTTTACTCTACACTTTTGCATTGAGTGTGTTGCGTGTGTGTGTGTACATGTACTTAGGCAAAGCCCTCCCCGAGTCTTTGTACCTTCGGCGCTCGTCGCCAACCCCTGGCATATAGAGGCAGGCTTGGGGAAGTTGCGGCTCGAGCCCGGGTAGGGTCGGGTCATGAAAAAGTGGTATCAGAGCTGGTTCGTTCCATGGGAATTTGTTCAGACGTCCCTAAAATGGAATTGGTTGGGATTTAGGTCAAGTGGGTTAAGATGTCTCGAGATAGGATCTCAGGCCAGGGAGTCCAGCCATGGTGCAGCGGCCGATGTATCCATTCACCAGGACCTTGATAACACGCTTGTAAACTCGGCATGCTGAGACATTTGTTTCATAGAAAATTGGTTTGTGAATAACCTAGTATTGAATCTTTGAATTTCCTTCTTGAGTCAACTCCCCATTATTTTTGTTACGGTTATATACATATATGATCATCTGACTGCGGCACTCCTTGATAATACTCAGGATTTCTCTGCGAAGACAGCCAGCCAGGATGCCAGATTTGGATCGTGAAGATGACCTTCTGACCTACAAGGCCACAGTCTTGGACCCATCATGCGAGCCCCCTTCTCTGGGTGGGCCGGTGGAAGTTCCACCACCTGTTGAGCAGCAAATAGCTTCATTAGAGCAGGTTGAGCGCGCTTCGTTAGTTCCAGCGGATGAGACTGCTGAGGTTCCGTGGTGAGATAGACCCTCAGGCAGCAGAGAGTTGGCTGGAGATTGTAGTTCTCCTTTTTAGGCTTGTGCGGACGTCGGATGATCAGAGAGTGGCCTTGGCCGCCACCATTTTTCGTGGAGTATCTTGGCGTTGGTGGAGTCTGGTGACTCAGTTCCTTGACGAGTCGTTGCTTTCGTGGGGTGACATTCAGTTGTTGTTTCATGAAGATTTTTGCGCCTCCTGCTTACACACCGTTTGGATGCTGGAGATCCTATAGTTTTAGCAGGGAGGGATTCCAGTGGCCGAGTACGCGTCTAGTTTCGCAGACCGTGCACACTTTTACACGAAAATTGTCTAGGATGATAAATTATGAGCGCGGATGTTTGAGCAGGGTCAGCGTTGAGAGATTCATGTTGTCATAGTAACCTTGGGAATTTCCACATATTTCAGAGTTCTAGAGTTGGCGCTGGTGATAGAGAGCTTCCTGTCACGTTCTAGAGTTGGTGGTGGCAGTAGGCACGTTGGAGCCGATACGTCTGCCGCAGCTAGCGGTCGTCGGCAATCAGAATCTCGAAGCAGGTAGCTTTCTGACAACCAGACTAAGGGGCATGGTCGTACACCACTGTGGCACCAGAGGTCACCAGTCCGGCCTGAAGAGGGTCGGTGTTATGCTTGTGATGGGCAAGGTCACTTGGCATGGGACTGCCTGACCAAGAATGTAGAGAGTTTCGGGCAGGCAGCAGGTGCACCACCATGACGGAGGTGACGCCATGATCAGAGCAGCACCCAAATAGGTGGTGCTAGAAGAGGAGTGAGAGGAGATGGTAGTGGGGGAATACATTACAAGATCTTCCCATCTCCACTAGGCGGTCCACATCATGCTCCGGGAGATGACAATTGATACTGCAGGAATCCTCGAGCTTTGGATGTCTACGATCCTGCAGAGTATGAGGTGATAATAGGGACACCCTATATCTCTTCTACTTTTTCCAGTGGAATTGTTAGACACTGTGTGTGGAATGATTTTCTCCTTTCTCTTTCCTTGGGTTGTTACTAGGGTGGCGCAGGGCGTCGGTGTAACCCTGTGTTGGTACGGTAAAAAGGCATGGGACCTTTTTCTTTTGTCGATGATGATGACTCTATCGCTCTAAGAGTGTGTAAGAGAATCTTGGTTGAGCTGCATCGACTGTAAAATCTTGCGTGACTAGATATCCTTGGGTGTTTCACCATATGGATATTCTGAAGGAGGGAATCACCGGGCATTGTTCCAGATGCGGGCAGTGATTCCAGTCGTGGCGTGCGACGTAGAGGTTTGGTCGGGGAGCTGAGCTACCCTCGAGAGCCTTCGGGTCGTTTAAGACCGTGAAAAGGGATGGTGAGGTTCCCTACCGCCCTAACCTAACCCCAAAGTCTTAAGTTGGTGCATGAAATATCTTGTATGGCATACCCGAGAAGATGTGTGCGTGCATATATGCCCGTCATCGGCGAGAGCAGACCTCGCGTGAACAAATCAGTCCTTTGGTCTATGTTCGGTGGTGTAGAGTTGTGCAAGAGTTCTTCTAGTTGCGGAGGATACAGGTGTGGGATTATTACCTTGAATTGTTCCCTGGTTGTACTTTTCGGGGACGAATATCGTGAATGAGGGAATGATGTAAGAATCCAGTTTTTACTGCGAAAGACTTTGGAATATTCTTGATATTATTCCAGTGCAGCACATTCAGACGACGTGAGATTCCAAGCCCTGGTGTGGCCGGAATTAAATTTTTAGTGGGTTCACACTGAGAACGCCAAATAAATGGTATAACTCCTAAACGGTGCTTCGGATCAGAGATCCTAGTGTTCAGATGGGTCCGGAATGGGGTTTTTACCATAGGAACAACATAAAGCATGTCGGCGCGGGACATTTGGACCCCTCGCTCACTTTCAGAACGTTAAATGGATCAATTAATTAATTTATTTATTCTTTTAATGGTTAAAATAAAGTATCTCTTAAATGGTGGCTCATATGGGAAAACCAAGGGCACCGTTGAGTTCCGAACGTGTCGTTTACCATAATAGGGGAGTATGTTTTGCGGGTGCGGCCCGTCTGTGAAAAATGCCCCCAGGGTCATTTTCCTAATTTGGCAGCCTCATGCGCTATGTTTAATAACCCTTGAACGAGGCCTCAGATTGAAATTATGAGACCACCGTTGTGCTCAGAAGGTGGTGTTTACCCTATGGGAGGCTTAACTTCGACCTCGTCGAGAGTTTTGGATGCGGGTTAAAATTATGGATTAAATTAATTAATATGTTAATTAATGTATTTAAACCAAACCCCACCTTCCCTTCTCCCTTGTAGCCCCTAACGGAAGGAACACACCCAGGAGCTCCACCCTCCCCTTCTCCACTCCGGTGAGGCGGCTCCGGCAATGCAGCTACGGCGAACCATACGTGAAGTTTCGGGCTACGCCCTTCGAGGTAAGAGGTTACATTGCATTTTTAATTCCGCACTTACCATTGAACTCATTTTCTAGCATGAATTTCCCATCGAATTTGCAATCAAATACCGTAGTTGCGTAGTAGTTTTTTATGCTTCCCGTCGTTGGTCCCGAATAGAAAATCCGAGCTCCGAGGCGACAATAGTGCTCCACCAAATATCAATGGGTTTTGGTGTTCGTCCGGTGGTTTTTTTGGGTGATCCAGCGATCTGGGACGGTGGTTTTCCCCGGGCAGCGACGGTGGTTCCCGACTGCGTGAGGTGGATTTCTTCAGGGCGACAATAGGCGGGGTCCCGGCGGTGGCCGTCGATGTAGGGAACAAGGGTGAGGGGGCCTTGAGGCACGCGGCCCCGTGCGGCATGACCGCAAACCGCGTAATGCGGGTCGCTGTGAGGAATGAGACTAGCCACGAGGGCCGGTCAGGGAGGTGGTGACGTGGCCCGCAGAGAGCCGTAGAAGCCAAGGGCTACAAAAGTTCGGGCCCTGCCAGGGCGGGCCGGCCCGACCGGGGTGGACCGGCCGGACTTGGCCGTTCCGTCCCAAAGGGGTTTCCCCCTTATAAAAAAATAATAATAAACAAATAAAATAAAGTATTGGACGCCCGTAACTTTTGCTACGGGTGTCCGTTTTGCGCGCCGTCTACGGTCGCATGGACCTGATGTTGATATGTACTTTTTGAGGTGGTTTTGTGAGTTTTATCTCCCGATATGAGAGGCTCGTGATCATGACACATGCGTAAAGCAGCATAACGGGCTTTGCGGGAATTCATGTTCTGGGTGGCGCAGACACGTTCTGAGTCCATTTTCCACGCCTTCATTGGCGTTGGGACCCTGGCTCCGGGTTGAATCTTTCCAGGGAGGCTTCGGGAATCGAAGCCAGAGTTGAGGTGTGGGTCCCATGGCTCATCTTTGAGCTTTGAGCAGCGTTTATAGACATTATCACCAGGCGTCCGTTCGGGGCATGTGAGCAGTCGATTCTGTATTTTATTCCGAGGGGATTGCAATGGTGAAATCCAACTGCTCTAATTCAGCACTATGGTGTGGGGCCCACGACGGTCGTTTGGGCGTCGATGGTGATTTTGCATCTTTATCACTATGCGACCATTTTGTACAAGTGAATAACCATCTTGTGTCCTTTTTTGAGAGGATCACAACGGTGTGATCCCATCATTGTGTTTTGGGACAGGGTTGCGGGTCCCACAAAGCACCACTCGTGTGCGGTGTGCCGGAATCAATCGTTTGTTCAGTTTCAGGATCTTGAGGTGGGCCCCACATGGGTTGGTTACAGTGAATAGTACCTTATTCACAGGTTGATCGTTTCGGGTGAGTAAATAGTCCATATCACGTGTTTTTCCGCAAGGATTACAATAGTGTAATCTTTTCAGAGCCTCTTACGCGATCTTATTAAATGTGGAATGTGAAGGTGCCATGGTGGTGTTTCTTCTTGTGGCCTTTGCAGAGAACCCTTGGCGTGTGATTGCGTGCACTACCCTTTGAGTGATGTAAATGCTTGAAGAGATGTGGTTGGACGTGCCTCAGCCGTTGGGGTGGCAGGTTGGAGTTTTTACGTTACGCCTTCGCATTGATGTTGGGTGCCGTGTGGAAGATAACCTTAGGGCTGGAGACGTGGTATACTCTGGGAGTATATGGAAATGCATGGAGGTACACATTTTGGATGTTTGTACCTAAGAATGTTTGTACTCTTGGTTGGGGTTGAGATGGGGCCACACGTTATGTGGGCCCCACGTATGTGTCAGGTTCTCATTTGCATACTTTTGACCTCTCGCGACGTATAGGGTCCCTCTTTTCTCGATTTTTGACCAGCAGGGTTGTGTTTTTCCCCATGCTCTGTGCTCGATGATTTAGATAAGCATGGTTGAGTGGTTTTACATGGTTTGTTCCAGAGTCGGGTGGATGCGTGATACCCACTCCGTGTTCAGTTGGCCAGTGTTGCACCATCCAGTGGAGATGGCTAGAGAAATTCTGGGTTTACCCTCCAGCGGGGCTGGGCTGTAGGTTACTCATTGACTTCATGTGGTTTACCCTCCAGCAGGGATGGGTAGTGGGTTGCTCATGGACTACTAAGGGTTTACCCTCTAGCAGAAAAAAGGCACTGGGTCACCCAATGACTCTTGTGGTTCTACCCTCCACCAGAGGCTAGGCACTAGGTCACTCGTCGTATGGATTCAGTTCTACCCTCCAACAGGGTTGGGAAGTGGGTCAACTGTCGACTTGTTTGGGGTTTACCATCCAGCAGGGCTGGGCAGTGGGTCACCCGTCGACTTATTCCAGGTTTACCCTCTAACGGGGCTGGGCAGTGGGTCGCCTAAGGATGTATTAAGGATTACCCTCCAGCAGGGCTGGGCAGTGGGTCACCCGATATCCTATTAGGATTTACCCTCCAGCAGGGCTGGGCAGTGGGTCACCCGATATCTTATTATGAATTACCCTCAAGTAGGGCTAGGCAGTGGGTCCCCCATTGGTAATTCAGACTCAGTCCTCTATACTAGGCTAGTCTATGGCTTTACTCCGTGACTACCGGAGCGGGACCCTTGTTTGTACGGGTCAGTGATGTGATAGCTTTGACTTTAAGGTGACCTCTCGACTGTCAGGAAGCGACGAGGTGTGGTTTGACTTTACCCAGAACTCTCAAGTATGAGGGGTGCTTTCCCCACTGAGACGCATCCTTGTGACATGACCTAAAACCGTGTGGCCGAGTCAGTGCCGCCCAAATTGGATAGTGTAGAGGTGTGGTGATTTGAGGCCCTTTACTTGTAGTTTGGGGAAGACGCGTGGGATGATGGGCATCGATGGTGTTTACTTATGGGATTGTTGGCGACTCACTTTCTTGGGCTGAGTTACGGGACGGAGATCCCCTTCCGATCTTGTTCGGGGTTCTTGATTGGGAATATGGTATGTATATACCTTCTTCCGATACCCACTTATTGGTTTTTGTATTACTCTCCTTCCAAGAGAGGTGAAGACTCGTGGGGTATTCCACTTGCTTTCCATGTCTAGATTCTCATGGTTGGACAAGTCAAATCTCTTGCTATATGTAGTGAAGACTCGACGAGAAGTTCATCTTCCCGCTGTTTCTAGCTCCTTGTGTCTGGATGAGTCTGCCTTTTTTTCTCTTGTTGGGTTGAGCTGGACTCTATACTGTTGTACTGCTTACTGCACTATCGGTTGCACTCCTTTACTTTTCATGTTCGATTTACTGCTCACCCGTTAGTACCTCCTTTTTTGCTCCCTCAATCCTTCACGTTATCTTACTGAGTATTTTTATACACACCCCTGCTTGGGATTTTCCCGCCCTTTGTTTTCCCTTGCAGATGACGGACAGGTTGGAAATGACGTCAGAGGAGCATAGGAGCCAGGATTTTGGGCCACGTGTGGTTATCGTTGTCAGGTTCCAGATGTGGGAACCTCCCAGCTGCTTACTGTCGTTTTACCTGTTGCTGGGTTGTGGCACATTTTGGTTGGGCACGTGTTTTTCCCATTTTCATTTCAGTTTACCTTCAGCTTGTACTTTGTACTCTTTAGAGGTCGATGCACATCTGTGGTTTATATATATAGCAGTTGCTCTATTACTCTGCATGTCCTTTCTTTTACTCTGCACTTTTTCATTGAGTGTGCTGCGTGTATGTGTACAGGTACTTAGGCAAAGGCCTCCCCGAGTTGTTGTGCCTTCGGCGCTGGTCGCCAGCCCCTGGCCTATGGAGGAGGGCTTGGCGTAGTTGCGGCTCGAGCTCGGGTAGGGTCGGGTCATGACATCCTGAAATATGGATATATTATTAAATAATTGATGTATTTTCAAATGAAATATTTATGGGGTTTTGGTTACAATGAGTTTAACAACCAACCAAAATTATTTTCAAATATGGGATGAAAAGAAAGGGTGCTACATGAGAAAACATATTGGAAATGAGTTATAGAAATGAAGGATAGTTTAATGGTGCCAAAATAATATAAATGTAATTATCCCAGAAGACACTAGTAGATATCACTCACTTTTATATGAAATGTGTAGTAATGTTATTTTTAAAACATGAAAAATTTGAATAATAGTGGATAAAAATCATTGCGGTGTTCCATTTCCATCCTCAAAGACAAATGAATTGATTCATTATGACAGATTCAAAACTATTATTTTTATTAACCCTAGAATTGATAGGAATTTTATTATATCCCTTGATTAACTCGGAATGGTAAATTCAATTATGATAATATGTAATAAATCATTGGACTTGGATAGATTCAAAAGATTAAGAAGACTAAAAATTTACACATTTATATAAAGATATTAAAGTCAGTTAAAAGAAATAAATTTGTTAACTAATAGATTATTGAATATATTAACAACCATGGATTAATACCCACATTTAGTGAACCATATACTCGTTAATAAAATATACTGAAAAATAGAAAAATATAATCCATGTTACCTGTCAAAGACTATGCAATCAAGGTATGAAACATCAAATAACTATTGGATTTATGTCATCTCAAATACATGAAAAAATCAGAATATGTATATGATAATTAAAAACTATTATAATGGTTCTTATGAGAAAATTAGTAAATTGGATTCAAATAGTATACTTATCAGGGTGTTTATAAGTCAATGTTTAATAAAGACAAAGAGAAAATTTGAGCCAATTTTTAATGAAATGGTTCAATATGGCATTTTTCATGGGTACAATTTTTTTAAATCATATAAGTGTAATAATAATAAATTGAAATGAAATTTTGATATCAACTATGCGATAGTCATATAAAATGTAAAAAAGTATATACATTGAATCTTTATAGATTATGTGGATGATATTCTCATTTCAAAACCATTTGATTAAATTAAAAAAATTCTACAATCACTAACGAAATAGATAAACAAATTTCTCATGTAATAAAGATGTAAAATAGAATAAAAAAAGAAAAATTGAATTCATGCAAAACATATTAAAGTAAATTTCATTATTGAGTTCAAAATAATGGCTTCAACACACGAATAAGGCCATAAAAATGGATATAATAATCTGTTATCGATGTATGATCATAAATTTTTTTAGAAATCCTTTTATCATGATTATTGGGATGAGGACATGAAGAAATATCTCAATAAGATTGAAATTAATAATCTGAAGAACATTCTCACATAACTAATGATAATAATTTTATTTGATAAAAATTTTATTTTACATATATGTTTGATGAGATAATGATATGACTAGAAAAAAATATAAGAGATCATGAAAAGCATACTCAAATGTATAGGTTCTTGAGTTTCATTAATCCTATTATCCAATATCCAAACATGAATGCATAATAATATTTCTTAACATATCATCCTAGAGGATATTCATGATATTTCATATGAAAGATAAATTGTTTTTTTATTATATTTAACATGATGACGAAGGGTATATGGATTTTCTTAAAGGGTCTATTCTATATTCATGTGAAAAAACATGTGTATGTAAAATAAATTTCCAAATTAATTGAATCATTATTTAAGAGATTGATATTTTAATATGGATTTGTAACTAAAAGTCATGATGTTTCTGAATGTTATGTTTGATAGATATCATTTTTTGAAAAATTACAACACCACATCACTCATCATTATTGTTTATGTTGATTGTAAAATAACGTAATGTAATGAAAAAATTTAATTCAAAAAATTACCAATATACATAAAATAAGTTTTTTGAAAGTTAATGCTAATAAAAATTAGATTGATTTTCTATTTGTAAATTATCTAAACAAAATATTATAACATTTTATCATTATAAAAATTTACAAGATGGGTATTTGTGATGTTAAATAGTGAAGGTTAATTAAATGTATCTACAAAAATTCATGTGGGAAAGAATCTTCTTAGGGGAACTGAATGGAAGTATATTGATGGGAAAAAGATCAGAATCCTAATTAGATGTTTTTTTTAAAACCATATAACCTAATATTTGTAATTAAAGTTATGTATTTTATATAGGAATTGATTACTTATCTTGTCACCATATTAATACAATTAACGTGAATCTAATATCTATTAAGGCTGACAATGTAGCGATATCATAGGAAACAACAAAGAGAGTATGTATGAACACACAATTGAAATAAATTATTATTGTAGAGTCATATCCTCTAGTAATGGGATGCATAATAATATTGACATAAACTGATTTAAAAATATTTTTTCAAAAGACTTTGTCAATCAACAAATATTTATTGTACCTTTTATTTAAGAACAAGGTTGTATATGAAATTCTAATATAGTAATTTTTCACCTACAAGGAGCACATTTAGGATATACGAATCAAACCTTTTTAGAATAATTTGTTTGAGAAATGAAGGATGAAAATAATAGTATATCTCCTTCCCCATGAATGAGGAATGTTATTAATTTTTTTATTATGTAATATAATAATATTTTAAAAGAATTAATCTATTCAATAGAATATATAATACGCAATACCAAGAGAAAAAAAATCTATGAAATATTATAATTTAAATATAGATGGTACAAACTAATCGTTGAATTAGAGTGTATGAATAGGGTTGATGAAATTATTGAATATATTTAATTCTTTTAATCAATGATTTTTTACTAATTATTTATAAATAATATATCAATTTTTATAATAGTTATTCATTGCACAAAAATATTGTTTTCATGAAAAATTATTTTTATTGAATCTTTTGTGAAAATATTATAACCAATTTATGTATCTTTTAGATTTTTTTGAGAAAATGAAATTAAATATTTAAATCATTATATCAAAAAAAATTAAGGTGAAAGTTTGACAATTTTATGAAAGGATTATCTTTTCATTGAATTGATAAAAATGTCAACTATTTTTTAAAACTATATTTTCTCCACAATTATTAATAATGTAAATTTATATTTTTAATTTTTCTTACAAAATAATTATTTCATTTGGATATAAAATAATTCAATTGTTTATTAATAAATAATATACATGTATTTATTATAAAACAAGTTTAGGCTTCAAAATGAAATTTTTCTGAATACGAGTTTTTCATCACAATTTTGCAGTTTATTTTTAAATTAAATTACACCTCTTAATTATTTTGAATCATAAAAAATGATGTCCATATTTTTAATTTGGAGAATAAAACTAATTAATTATTTCAACTATTTTTCATATTTATATTAACCAAATTAAAATTTTTTACATCGGTAAATAGTAACATGGTTAATTATGGAAAAAAATTAAAAGATCTAATGAAATATCCTAACTCATAATTAATTTTTTATGATTATATATTTACTATAATAATCACAGAGTCATATATACGGACTTTATTGTAATTTTTTCATGACATTAATCTTTTATATCATTAAATATAATGAATCACATAAAATGTCAATATATTTATTTTTTTATATTTATAGTTATGAAATATGGATAAACAGAGGATATAAACAATTAGAAATAATCATTTTAAATATAAATTATTTTTCCCAATCGTGATATTTTAATTTTAATTTAATGTATAGAAATAATTTCCTTTAATGTGTATCAAGAACTAACATTATGGTTGTGTAAGATATAATAAAATCAATAAAATGATTTTAAAAATTCTAATATTAATATTTTTTCAGTTATTTTCTTGTAAAATTAATTATTAGAGAATCTATCATATTATTTTTTTGGATGTATTTTAAAATTATTTTATTATTTTGTTTCATTATTATAAGTCAGAATAGTTTAAATGTTTCAATTGGATATGAATGTTATTTTATAAATTTTATATTATTAAATTATTTATAATTAATTGAAATAATATATACATTTGTTTTAATAGTATATGACTGATTAAATATATAATGATATTTTTATGTTATTTTTTCTTTTTAGAGTAACAATATTAACTCGTTGATATTAAAAAAATAGATATATCTATAATTACTAAATGGGTTAATGATATGTTAAAATGAAATAAGGGTAAAAATATGATCCAAATATGTATCAATTTTTATATATGACATTATTTTAACTCAAAATCATAATATATTGAAATATTAACAATTTTTATCTACATTAACTTCATAATTAATTCATAATTGATTACTATTTTTTGAATTATTTTGGGTATAACAAAAGAGGTTGTCTATTAAAGAGGAATAGTGCATGACCAATTGTTTTTGTTTTCATTATTATTCAAAATTCTTTAAATAATTTTCAACCATAATGAAATAATTACACTTTTATATTGTAAAAAATAAAATATTTTTCTATTAATTATAAATTGTAAATCCATATAAAATTAACTCAAATGGTAAACTGAACCACTGTTCATGTGTGCGGTGGACTATAACCACAGAAAATGATATATATCATTTCCATTACCACATATAAAGGTTAGTTATATTGATGAAATTAAGGTTCTTATATTATATTCCTGACATATTAAAAATTATAAAAATGGATTATAACATTTATTTTCATAAAATTCTATTCATGAAAAATTGTAATGTCATTTATGTGTATGTTTGGACTACCTCCTCAAGGAACCGATCTGAATTTTTTCCCCACTATATAACATGTCTGACATATATAATATTTTTTCAATATATAATATGTTATTTTTGTTATTATTTTTATTTTTAATGATTATATAATATATAAATTCATTTAATAATTATCATTTTAAAATGTAAGGGTCACTCATATGTATGTATGAGCTTCTCACGCCATGATTGTCAAATAGTTCATTTTTCATAATCATATTTCATGATTTATTTTAAAATTATTATATATGTAAGGAAATTATAATTATGTCATTATTATTATTATGGATAATATATAATAATAACCACTTTGATCATAATCAATATTCCAATGTCATTTTTGGCATATGAGACGAATATCGACAAAACATATGAAATAAACATAATTGATTATAACATTTATTATAACATGGAATGAATAATAATACCAATTAAGATGGTTGATAATAAATAAAATAATTATGGAATTCCATTATTTAGAAATATAAATATCATACACAAGGAGTTTGAGTAGTGGTAATGTACATTCGTTTAAAAATCAACGTTTTGTGTTTCCCATCCAAGACATTTTCTTTATTGTACATATTTTATAAATAATTATATTTTCAATGAGTTTATGGAGACATTAAATAATTTTGATGGAAATTTAATTTTTTTTTAAATTTCTTCCATTTATTATAAAAAGGAAATTTTTTTTCCACATGATTGATATTATTTACAAAAAAATATGTTATTTTAATATATTTCATTAAAATTACTTTTCGCACTACCCTAATAAAAATATAATGTTTGGAATCCTTTAAAAGATATAGAATTTCCAGGAAAGAAAAATCATAATTCTCTTTGATAAGTATTTTATTTTTATAATGTTGATTGTTAAAAAAGGTTTTATTTTAATATCCAAATGCATTTTTTATTTGGGATGAAAAGAGTTTTTCAATTTTTCTAATAATGTGACCATAATTTGACTTTTATGAAGGCTGAGTCACATTATTAATCTCTAATACATTTGCTAATATACCTTATCATCGAATGCTATATAGAGGGTGAAAACTAGTGTTGTTTAGGATATATATTTTATAGGCCTGTATTTATTTATAACACTATTATAAAATGTGTTATGAATATTTTAATATATCATTCCTAAAATGGGGTTTTAAATTTTAATAAAAGATTAAAATTAGTAATAATTTTTTTTTGTAAAATCTAGTTTTATAGAAAACAATTGAGGTTAAAACGTTTTTTATGCATAATTATATATTTTTGGAGTTAATTATATTATTTTTGGTATTATTTTAATTATATTAATATTGTTTTGTTAAGGAATACTTGAAGAAGTGGTGACAAAATGTCACATCTGGGAAGGAATCCGTGTATGAACCAAAAACCAAAGGGTGAAAAGGGTTCATTACCTACAACTAGCCTATGCGATGTTTAATTTAGTATGAAATTATAAATGAACATGGATATGTTTTTTGGAATATATGGTATATAATATTGATAACCATGTGATTGTAAAGTAATTTTTTGTTTAAATGAATTTCAAATGAAGATAACAATATTATTGGGAATATTACACGAGTAAGTAAAATAGAATATTATATGACTTAATTTGTAAATTAAATAATTATTTATATTTTAGAATAATATATAATTTTATTTTGAATTTATTTTGACACATACTATCTAAGGAAAATATTTTCATATTTTTGAGATTATACAATGGGGAATATGAATTTTTGGAATGATAAATTCAGAGTTTTTCACATTATTAATAGATAAATTTTGGGATTCAATAAAACCTATGAAAATAATGGTTAAAATTAACAATATGTATTTATGAAGAGATTTTTTAAAAAAATTATGTATTGCTATTGAATTGTTGGTATTAATAAAATATATATTCTTAAAAATATTTGTTAATATTTTTCATCATATTACCTTGTGTAAAACAATATGTTTTAATTTATAGATTGTTATCCATTTTTATAAGTATATGATCTAATCGAATTTTATGTTACTGCATTATGCATAAAAAATCATCTTTAACACTTATTTTCATGGAAAAAGATTACATTTTGGTGGAAATTTATTATGGATGAAACTATATTTTTAATTTCAATATATTTTCTTATATCTAATGTTTTGATGGTAATGGAATTTAAAAATTTTAGTAAAATGTTTTTAAAACAAAGAAACATTATCCTATGTGATTTATTTCTGATGAATCAATTTTCTTTTTTCACACCAAACTATTTTTTGATATTTTTATCAATAAAAATATGATGATCGTTTACATTAATTTAATAAATAACCTCCATAACTCCAAATAATTATTAAGAAATTATGATTTTCTTCAGTGTACATATTTTAACATTCAATTGGTGTTTTCTATTCCAGAACTAGTTATTTTTTAATTGAAAACAAATTTTTATTTCCTTTTCCTTTTTTTCAAACATAAATTATATCAAACATTTTTTGGTTGTGCATTATTTACAATTGAAATTTTATATTGAAATCCTTTTATTATTGATACTAATTTAAAATTGAAAGGTATAAATAAATTATAAGGTAGGAATTAAATATCATATTATTTAAAAAAATATATATTTTTATTAGGTTATAAAATACACTTGGCTGAGAGTAAAATAACCACAAAATATTATTATTTATTTATAATTTATTTAACGTAGATGTAATTCCCCGAACATTGATGAATAGATATACTACATAATTTTATTAAATTAGAATTATTAAATGGAAACAAATCCTAAAGGACCATATATTTTTGATGTTTTGGAATGATATAATATATAAATGATAACCATAATATATTTTTAAATGAAAATAAAAAACAACACCATTAAAATCTCAGCGTCCTTGAATATCATTCAATGGATTCATCATTATAACCTTTTGAATAGAAATATAATTTTTGTGAGATCAAAATCTCAACAAGGGTATTCAAAGATGAATAAATAATGAATTAATGAGTTTAAATCAACATGTAATGTTAAATAACTAAAAAACAAGCCATTTAATCAGTAAAAAGATAATGAATTACATACATGTATTTTTTCATAAGAAAATATCATGTATTGTAATAATAATAAATTAATTATTTATATATGAAATTCAAAATTATTAGACATCATTCCTTGTGAAAATGAAGCATATACCATCAAGTCTATTCAATAAATGGTTTAAATATATAGTTACAAACTTGTATAATTTTTCTTACTTATTTTTCATACAAGAACGTGTTGATACATTGAGAGGATATAAAATCTATGGGCCCACGCACCATTTCCACTCCAAACCACTCCTAATACCGATTAATAGAAATACATAATATTCCGTACAAAATAAAAATATTGTATTATAAAAATGGGTTTATCTGTAATTCCACAATGAATAATTATTTTAAAAAATCTATTGTTAATGTATCTTAATGGAAATAACAATGAAAGATCTGTAAAAAATATTTTTAATGAAAATAATCCTTACACATTCCAAAGATTCCCATACCACTTTAAAAATTTTGAATTATAATTATATTGATTGATAAAAAATGAAAATTATAATATCCTAATATTAAGTAGATTTTTGAATTAATATGTTAATTTCAGAAAATATAACATCAAAAACTTGGCATATACTATTACAATATGCCTCAATAAAAGGAAATTTAGATGAGATCCCTTACCCTATGATCCGTTTTTTGTGTAATTGTAAATTAATAACATATATAATATTATGAATCATGAAAATAAATTATTCCTGAATAATATTAATATTTATGATATCATATTCATTCCTCTAATAATATCTTATTATCTGTTTGATAATTATTTTTCCAATTTTGGATGTTATTTTCATATTTTGATGAGTATGTCTTGACATGTCATTTTTCATTCCTATTACATTGATCATGATGTGATAATATAAAAAATGTACACCATTATTTAATTACCTTATATATTAAATATATATTTATTTATAATAATCCATAATATTTTCAAATAATAAATGAAATGCACTATTCTTGGAGACGGGAGGCCGCACAAATGCATGAACCAAATATTCATTTATTTTTAATATTAAATGAATGAGTATTAAACGATATATGTGTGTATTAAAATTGTATTATAATGTTTATATATGTCACCGTTATTATTAAATAAATATTTTATTCCTTCCTTTTATATTGTGAAAAAATATCGTTGTTTTGAGGAGGCGATTGTATAGACTTCCAAAATTGATGTTATCAAATAAATATAAAATTGAAAAATGTAAAGTTGTGTGTTAAAAAATATTACATGATCATATTTAATAAAATATATTATATATATATTGTTTTCATAATAATAAAAATAGTGTGTCTGTAATAATTCCAATCCATGAGAAGTGGTAAAGGAAAAACAACCAACATCGTTCCGCGAGGAGGTAGTTTTCTGTACATAGATTGTAAATTTGTTACACTTTTGATGGAAGTGTGTGTAGGTGTCAGATTAACCATTCATATGGAAAATTTTAATTATATATAGGATAATGTTTTTTGTTTTATGAGCATGTAATAATAATAAATCAAGTCATGGAAAATGAAAAAAACTAAAGTGCTCATTGAAGAATGTTACAGATTATTTAGGTATCTCATTTTGGATTACCAAATAGGCCTTTCATAGATTTCGTTCATACAGAAGGGAGGCTTAGAGAATAATTATATGGATGTTTTTAACTTAATTGGGTATATTTTGGTTGATCTAAAATTCTCAGTGTTATGTGAGGAAGTGACATAGGAGGCTGTTGAGAATGTTTTGTTTTCAACAATACATAATATTTTCATTTAAAAGGGGGTGATTGTTGAGAACAATACTCTATCTTTGTGATGATTTTGATGCTCAAAAATACCCGCAATTGTTTCCTAATTATTTTTTAACATATTTCAGGAATTTATTATTCATTATATTTTTATTTTTGGAAGAACTTTTTAAGTTCTTGAAAAATGAGATTTAATTCGCATTAGCATGTTCTGGGAACAATGTTAATGCTTTACATGTTCGTGAATGGCTTAAGAATGTTCTGGAATCACTATCCATACCCTACGTGGAGAAAATTAGCATGAGGATGAAATGCGATGTATAAATTATGATTCATCAGAAAAGCATGTCCAGTCAAACATATGTTTTCGGAACAGTATGGAAGAGGAACCCTACGTTAGGAAAGAACCCTACGATTGGGAGATTGAAACGAATAGTTCATCAACCTTAATTTGTAAATAACCTCCCATTTCAGCAAAAGTATGGATCATGTACCTTACGTTTAGATGATTTAAAATGTATAGTTCATTTATCAAACGTTTTATTATTGAAAAGAAAAGTATGGTTCATCATCCCTATGTTTTATTCAACCTTACAGTTGAAGGATGCGACATCAACCCTAAATTTGTGTTCAACCTTACGTTTGAAAGATACATTCTATAATGTTCACCCTCATGTTCAGCATTAGAGAATTAAAGATGATATTATTAAGAAAATGTCTAATAGTAGATTATTTGGCAAATTTCAAGCCAGAATATAAGTTCATT
Organism: Viscum album; assembly: GCA_963277665.1. Taxonomy (NCBI): domain Eukaryota; kingdom Viridiplantae; phylum Streptophyta; class Magnoliopsida; order Santalales; family Viscaceae; genus Viscum; species Viscum album. Next base: position 1,612,268,392 of record OY728137.1, on the reverse strand, counting down.
TTTAAAGCGTCTTATTTGATTGATTCAAAGCATTGTTATTTATGATTCAAAAGATCTATTTAAAAGAATCTTTTTATGCTGAATCTTTAGGGAAGTTACAACTACTTTGTTATATTGAATTTTTTATTATCACTAGTCAAGAGGATACTTTTGTGGATCTAAATTTGTAGGAGAATTCCTCATCATTATTATATAGATGTGATATTTACCTAGAGAATATATTCCAGTTTTTCAGAACAACAACGTTGAATATATATAAAAAGAAGAAAAATAGAGACTATCAAGAACCTAGATCTCCTGATTTAAAAGGTGTCAAAGCACTTTTTATTGAAGAAGAAGAATCATGATAGAAGATTAACTCATTCTACACCAAAGATATACTATGAATCTACTACTTCAGATGTTGTGAATAATATTTATATATCAATTGCAACCAGATCGACTCAAAATGACTCTTATTGTAAGATCATTATTTCTGAAGGCGATGATCCATATACTATCATTTAAATTCTATTACAATTGTGATGAACAACGGGAATTTATTTTCAAAGTAAAAATACCATTCATTGACATTCATTAGTGATTGACTTCTTATAATAAGTTGTATAGGATCTGTGAGTGAACCCGAAGGCTTTGTTTTGTATTAGATTATAAAGGTGTCATCTGTCTGTACTCAATTTTGGAATGGTCTATTGACACACAGACTAGATAGTGAATATCACCAAGCTCATGAAGTAGAGTGTTGGTGGAGTGGACTAAGGGAATTATGTTCCCCGAACAACTATACATCATGTGTCTTTGATATTTAAATTTCCGCTACATTAATCCTTTTAATTAAAGTCAAAGGGTAGAACATGATTTCGTTAAGAATTTTTAAAAGACCCAATTCACCCCCCCTCTTGTGTATATTTGGTATATCCAAATACAATAATTGGTATCAGAGGTGGAGCATTATGTTAATGCCTTAACAAATTGAAACTGATTAAGAATTACACATAGAGAAAGATGAATAATACAAGAGAATGAATGTCTATGGTCAATGCACCGTACTTCAATAGAGAAATTTATGGATGCTGGAAAATAAGAATAATAATATATCTAAAAAACCTCTGATAAAAAGTATATTATATGATTCCTAATCCATATAAAATACCAGATAATCCTGAAACATGGATTACTGCCATTGATGTTGTATATGATATGCACTCGAAAGCAAGGAATGCAATTATATGTTGTCAAGGACCTGATGAATTTAATAGAGTATCTCAATTATCGAAAACATATGATATGTCGCAAACTATTATTGTTACTTATCTAGGAACTGAAAATGTCAGGAAAATAAGATTTGCTACTTCTATGTTTAAATTTGATACATTTAGAATGTTTGAAGGCTAAATAATTACTCAAATGAATGAAATATTGACAGAAATTGTCAACAATATATTGGCCTTGGGAGAACCAACCAAACAAGCTGATCAAGCATTAAATGTACTGAGGGTACTACCTAATAAATGGAATGAAATCTTAGCTATAATTAGACAGTCAACACTTGTCAAAGACTGAACCCTGAGAGAGTTGATTGGAACACTATTGGTGTATAAAGTCGAGATGCAAGAAGAAGCAAATGAGCATACGGTTATGATCAAGGGAGAATACACTAAATTAATTCTATCATCTCAAGTGAAAAGAAAAAAGTAAATGAAAAATAAGTAAAGATGAAGTCAGAATATTATGATTCATCTAATTCTGATATAGAACTAGCTTAGTTAGCCAGAAAGTTAAGTAAAGTCTACATAATGAAGAAAGGTTTTAAAAAAACATTTAAAAAGATTGAAAAGTAAGTCCGATGTTATGAGTTCAAGAAGATGGTTCATATTAAACCTGACTATCCACAGTTAATATAATACAAGAAAAATAAGTTCTTAAAAATGATTGATTATGAGAAAAAAGACAAGAAGGCAATAAAAATATACATAGAGTGTGTCTGAAGGCTCTATCAGCTCTTCAGAATCAGACATAGAGAAAAAATATGTAAACTTGATAACCAACATGTGCTTTATGGAAGAAACAAATGAATTACAAACATACTACTCTTCTAACTCTGACTCTAGTTCTAAAAGAATCTATTCTAATATAAAACTACCAGCCTATTGCAACATTCTTGAATTAAAATATAAATCTCTTTTTAATAAGAATAATTCATTAAATAACATTCACATGGATGTTTTAGATGGAATAGATACAATATTAAAGAAATTTAAAGAATTAACCAATAATTACAATTCAATTAATAATGACTATACAGACTGTGAAGCTAAAAAACACTGTATTCTGAAGTAGATACATATAAAATTGTACCCGTCAGTTTTACTAAAGGAGAAAACTCCTTGAATGAAAATCATGCAATCACTATCATTAAGAAAGAAAAATTTTAAATTGGTAGTAAAGTTGAAAATCCTAAGCTTTATAGGGATTATTTTCTTCCAAGACCAAAAGGATTAAATTATAATTACTGTGGAAAAAGTGGACATATTTCTAAAACTATTTCTTAAGACAAACTCAAATAACTGGTATTAAGAAATATGTCAAATCAAATAATTTATATGATTATTCTGAATATAGAAAAACTAGCAAGTCTGGATTCCCAGATCATGTCTTGGTAACACAACTAGACCCAATAGAATATGGGTACAAAATCAATTTATTTTAAGACCCTTGTAGGTATCATGTCATAGAAGAAAAAAGACCATATGGTATATGTACAATAGCTGATCAATTAATACGATTATAATTTCATTTTATTTCTCTACACTCAATGAAAATGATGGTGGACTTGTCACTTTTGGTGATAATGGAAAAGGGAAAATCATTGGAATTTGTGTAGTTGAAGATCCAAAAGCTATCCCAATCAAGAATGAACATTGTGTACAAGTATTGAAACACAATATTATAAGTATATATCAACTATTTGATGATGGATATTCTTTTGATTTTCTTAATAATTGTTTTTCTGTTTTCAAAAATAAACTACTTAAATTTAGAGCACCTACAAATGACAATGTGTATACCCTGGATATAAATTCCTCATGTAAAAATAAGTAAACTGCTTAACTAATAAGAAAAATGAATCCTAGATCTGTAATAGAAGACTTGAAAAATGCAATATATATTCTTTATATAAATTATCCACGAAATAACTTGTTTTTTATTTACCTAGTTTGAAGTTTGAGAGTGATTTATTTTGAGATACAAGTCAACTTGGAAAACAACACAAATCATCCTTCAAATATGTTAACAAAATTGCTACATCTAAACCTCTAGAACTCATTGATATGTATTTTTTGGGCCTTCAAGTGTGATAGGATTGGCTGGTAAAATATATGTACATGTTTTAATTGATGACTATTCTAGATTTACATTGATTTTCTTTTTAAAATTTGAAAATAACACTTTTACTTTATTTGAATGTTTTTGCAAATCTGTTCAAAATGAAAAAGATTTTAAAATAATTTCATTAAGAAGTGATCATTGTGGAGAATTTGAGAATATAGAATTCAATTACTTTTAATCAAATATGGGTATTATACACAACTTCTCTACAACAAGAACACCACAACAAAATGTATTTGTTGAAAGAACAAATAAGTCTGTTCAGGAAATGGCTAGGACTATTCTAAATGAAGATAGTATTCCTATCTATTTTTGCAAAGATGATGTAAGTACAGTCAACTATATAATGAATAGAGTTTCAATAAGACCAATTTTAAAAAATATGCCCTATGAACTATAGAATAATAGAAACCATAATGTAAATTACATTATAGTTTTTGGATGCAAATTTTATACCTTAAACACCAAAGACAATCTTTGTAAGTTTGATCCAAAATATGATGAAGAAATTTTCATAGGATACTCTACTACTTCCAATGCTTATAGAGATTTTAATAAATGGTCAAGTATTGTTATAGAATTATTTTATGTAAAATTTGATGAAACTAATCCCTTTGAGAAAATGAAACATTAGATATATGAGTCTAATTCTGATGATAACATGAGACTTGAGAACCTGAAAGTTGATTTTGAAAAAGATATTATAGAAATTCAATACAATCCCGAAGAAACTGACACTTAAGAAACTATAAGTGTACTACCTAGAAAGTCAATGACCCTAAAGAATCACCCTTTAGAAAATATTAATGGAGACATAGAAATAGAAATAAAAATTAGAAGCAACATAGGAAATCTTGTTGAGTTTTCTGCCTCTCAATCCCAATTAGAATCCATTTCTATAGAAGAATATTTAGATGATGAATATTGGTTGATAGAAATGCAAGAATAATTAAAACAGTTCTAGAGAAATGAATCATTAAAATTAGTTCAATGACCACAATATTATCTAGTGATAAGAACCAAATGGGTTTTTTTGAAATAAACAATATGACCAAGGAATAATAACTAGAAATAAATCAAGACTACTAGAAAGAGGATATAATCAAGAAGAAGTTATAGATTTTGATGATACCATTGAACCTATATCTAAATTAGAAGTCATTATATTCCTCTTAGAATATTAATCTCATAGAAATTTAAAATTATTTCAGATGGATGTTAAGTCTAGCTTTTTAAATGGTTATTTAATAGAGGAATTTTATGTTCAGCAACCTCCTGGTTTTGAGAATTCTCACAAACCATATTCTGTTTTTAAACTTACTAAAGCTCTTTATGGCCTTAAATAAGAACCTAGAGCTTAGTATGAAATATTATGTTCTTTTATATTGAAAACTTATTTTACAATGGGATTGGTAGATCCAACACTATTAAAGAAAACTATGAATTATAACATTTTATTGGTTAAAATTTATGTTGATGATGTAATTTTGGTTCAACTAATAAATCACTTTTTCATGAGTTTTAAAATCAAATAAAAAAATTTAAATGATTATGATGGGAGAATTAAATTTATTTTTAGGCATTAAAATTTATCAAAAGGATTTTGGAAATTTTTTAAATCAACGAAAATACATTACAGATTTAGAAAAGAAATTTGGACATGAAAACAATAAGACATATACAACTTCTATTTGTACTAATATAAAACATGATTTGGATGAAAATGGAAAATCATTTGAAAACAAGTTATATAGAGGTAAGATTGGTAGTTTTTGTGTCTTACTACTAGTATGCTAGATATAATGTATTCAATATGTCTTTTTGCAATATTTCAATAAAATCCTAACGAATCTCATTTAGCTGCTGTTAAAATAATTTTTAGATATTAAAAAAGTTTTTTTTTCTATTGCTTCTTTATCTTAAAACTTCTAATTTTAATTTAATTTCATATTCAGATGCAGGGTTTGGAAGTTACAGATTAGATAGGAAATTCACTTCGGGTACTTGTCACTTTTCATGAAAATCCTTAGTGTCATGGTCTAGAAAGAAACAACACTCAATAGATCTGTCAACAATCAGGGCAGAATATGTATTTGCTGCCAGTTGCTGTGAAAAATTATTGTTGATGAAATACACTCTTATGGATTTTGGATTATGTTATAATAGTATTACTATTTTATGTGATAATTCTAGTGCTATAAATATTTCAAAAAAAATCCTATTAATCATTCTATGACTAATAATATTGATATAAAACATCATTTTTAAGAGGCCATGTTCTTAAAAAGGATATATTCTTAGAATTTGTAATTACTAAAGTTTAATCAGATGATATTTATACCAAACCACTTCCCACTAGATTATTTGATTTTATTAAAGAGGATCTAGGCTTATTTAATTTTAAATAAGGTTTTATTTTATTATGATATTTATTTATTTTAATACTATTTGAAATAAATTATTATTTTTTCTAACAAAATAAGTTTTTATTCTTTTCTTCGCGTGATCATTTTTTTTATTTATTGAAATATATATAATAATTATTGATGAAACGTGAATCAAGGCTGTTAGATTCCATTCGAATTATGAATCAATTCATTTATACCAAAAACACTTTCAAACCCACGACACTTTACCTCTCATTGTCTATTCAAACCTAAACCTTCAAAACCCTAATCCTATTTCGATCCTTCAGATATTTTTCAACAGAAATGGCCAAGACCAAGAGAAATGAGGATTCTGAGACCAGTACATCCAAGAGACAACACTCCAAAGGAAGGGAAATTTTACCCGGAAAGGTCATAGATCTGGAATGGTTATATTAGATAAAAAAATTGCTAATGAATTCTCTTATATTTCAAAACCCTAAATAAATGGTTAGTAGAGATTTTTTTGAGTTTCTATATGTGGTAAAACTTGGTTACTTATTTAAATATATTTAGATTAGTATGGGTGAAGATGAGGATACTATGTTATCTAAGATTGAAGATCGAGATGTTTTGATATCCTCTCTGGAGATTGGTCAGATTCTAAACTGCCCTAATGAGGGAGTCATTCATTTTGATTTGAAGAATATAGGTGATTAATTACATAAGTCTAAAAATATTATGTCTTTTATTTATTGGTTCTACATATATAAAGAAGATGTTCTTAAAGGACATGGAGCCGGATCAGAAAATCCAAGTGATGTTTGTGCAAACAAGGATTGCACTGAGGATGTTTGCGCTACAGAAAATATTGTATCCATACATGTATATAATGTATCTATTGATGGGTGATATAAGACATAATTTTCCTAGGTACATGGTAAGGTACCTTTATTATTGTTGTCAAACAGAATCATGCATGAATTTTTATCCGTTTGGTTGATTCATATCAACAAAATTTCTCAAAGAGGATATGGTAAGGCTGGTGGAAGCCAGATTTAGATGCCATTATAGTAACACATTTCGTACTAGACCCTTAGAAGTATTGTATTGAAATAGGAAACATTAAAAGAAAAACGTTTTCCAGTAGGATATGAATAAGCTGGAGAGACTTATCAGGACCAATATACTAAATCTAACGAGGGACAGACTGAATCAAGAGTGAGCACAACTATAAGAAGAATACGATTTCAAATAGAAGAAGATAAAGAAGAAATTAGTAAGGAAGGACATAAGATTCAAAGGGAAAAAATAAAATTCTCAGGAGGAACTTTGTTCACATGTTTTATCATCTAGAGATTTACTCACATTCAATTTTTTCAGAGAAGCAGCTATTGAGTATCCATAAAAAGAAGATATTTATCAAATTAATGTGACACCTCATGTAAAAACTGAAATTCAAGAAGAAGTTGAAACTAAGACTCAAGAACATGCTTGGTTATAACTGAAATTTAACCTCAAATTGTAGTTGATTCTATAGTTACAATTGAAAAGGAAAAAGAGGCAGAGCCTAAAGAAGAAGTGGGAAGTCCTCATGAAAATCAAGGAGTTATAATCTTAGAAAATATAGTGGATGAAATTATTAAAAATGTTCACAATGAGAATGTTTATAAAGACCATACAAAGGTAATTAATGAGGATTTTTTATGGAAGTGTGTGGAAATTCCTCTAAGGAAAAGTCTATTGACCAGCCAGCTCAAGAGGAAGCAAAAAATAATCTAATTCATACTCTTCTATTAGTACTACTGCACCAAGTAGAAAACTAAGGATGATAATAAAGTACATGGTGCCTCTAATTCATTGAATAAGGAAGTAAAAGAGCATTACCGAAATTTTTCTAATTTTGAATTTGAAAATTTTACTATTAGGAGATCCCTAGAGAATGAACAGTTTAAATTTTAGTGACATAAAGACAATACATTTTCAAGGAAGGAAGTTGAAACTTTTATGAAAATGATTTTGACCGAAGTATTCAATTGGAAATCTGAAATGGTGATGAAGTCAGATCTATCAGAGTTTAAAGACTATATGGAGTCACAGTTTGCATCAGTTAGGACCGGTGATGCTAGTGCATCAGGTACTTCACCTGATTTAATTAGAATATTTTAGGCTATAATAGCATAGATGGGTAATATGAATGACATATATCATGATTTTCAATGCAATAGTCTTACACTATCCGTTTTATTAGATAATAAGATATTTTTGGTTGACCAATTGACCTTAAGTGAACCAAGAATTAGAACTGTGCTGACTCAGTTCACTGAAACGTTAACTTTGTTTATGGAGAAGAAATTATTTCAGAGTAAATACGATAGAATATATTCATATGACTCAGGAGAATATATATCTTATTATCAAGCTGGGAGATGGAATGATGAGAAGACTGAGGGAGAAGTTGACAGAAATCAAGGCCATTGTTTTGAGGAGATACACCCTATCTCATTCCATTACCTCACATTGATTCCCGAGTTTATCATAATTTTACCTATTTCATTTTATTTTAATTAAACGTTAAAACATATTATTTATTTGTGTGTTTTTATTTGTTTTACTACCTCTGTTCAAATAAGACAGCAATCCCCAATAGATTGTTGAGAAATGGTCAATAATAGCATTTACATAAGTTCACTACAATATTAAAATGTGTTCTATTCCATATTCTATAATTCATTTTTATAACACAAAATGAAGGAGAAATTTGGATAAAAACTGCATTTTATATTAACTATTTCACATTGTTCATTTTTTCTTTTCTAGAAAGGGGGATAAATATTAAGTATTTTTGTAATCCTTTAAGGGGAAGAAATTATGTTTAATATAATATTGTATTTATCATTGAAAAAATCAAAACTATATCTATATAATTTTGTACGTTAATTTCATTGGTTGTTTTATTAGTTTTATGATCATCAAATGGGGGAGATTATTGAGAACAATACTCTATCTCTATGATGATTTTGATGCTCAATAATACCCTTAAATCTTTTCTAATGATTTTTCAATATATATTTTGAATTTATTATTCATTTTATATTTATTTCAGAAATAAATATTTATTTTCCTGAAAAACAATATTTAATTCGCATTAACGTGTTATGGAAAAACTATTCCTACTTTACATGTTTAGTAATTGCGTAAACGTGTTCTCGAATCACTGTTCATACCCTTCATGGAGAAACGTAGCGTAAGGAAAAAATATTGTGTATACATTATGAGTTTTCAGAAAAATATGGTTAATCAACCATATGTTATCATAAAAATATAGAATAGGAACCCTATGTTAGGAAGGAACCTTATGTTTGGGATATTGAATGGTATGGTTCATTAACCATACTTTTGTAAAAAACCAGAAATTTCATCAAAAATATGGATCATTTACCATACATTTAGAATTATTTAAATGTATGGATCATTTATCATACTTTTGATTATTGAAAATAAAAGTATGTTTCATTAACTCTACATTTGTAAAAAACACTACATTTGAAGGATGCGAAATCAAACCTACATTTTTTATCAGCATTAAGTTTGAAGGATTCATGTTATATAGTTCAACCATACATTTGGCGCCGGAGAATTAATGATGATATTATTATGCAATGGTCCGAAAGTGGATTTTTAGGATGATTTCAAGCCAAATTAAAAGTTGATTTTAAAAGTGCATTTTTGACTGATTCAAACCCGTTTTAATTATGATTCAATGAATCAATTTAAAAGTATCTTTTTATGATGAATATTCAATGAAGTTATGACTTCTCTGTAATTTTGAATTTTTGATTATCACGAGTCAGAATGAGACTTTTATGGATCTTAATTTGTAGGAGAAGTGGTCTTCATTATTATATAGATGTGATATTTTCCTTGAGAATATATACATGATTTTCGAACAACAACGTTAAATATATATAAAGATAAGAAAAACAGAGACTACCAAGAACACATATATTATGATTTAAAATGTTTCATTGCTCTGTTTATTGAAGATGGATAATCACGATAGAAGATTCACTTATTCTACATCAAAGACCTACTATAAATCTACTACTGCTGAAGTTTTGAATTATATTTCGGTATCTACTGCAACCAGATTGACTCAGAACAACTCTTCTTGGAAGATCATTATTTCATAAATGAGACGATCCATCAACTGTCATTTTCATTCTATTACAATTTTAAAGAACAACAGGTAAGTATTTTAAAAGTAAAAATACCTTTCTTTTATATTATTGAGTGATCAGATTCTCTTTCTAAGTTGTATAACATCTGTGTGTGAACAAGAAGGATTTGTGTTGTCTTAGATTGTAAATGTGTCAGCTGCCTATACTCAGTTGTGGAATGGTGTATTGACACAAAGACCAGATAGTGAAAATCACCAAGCTCATGGAGTAGGGTGTTAGTGGAGTGGACTAGGGGCTTTCTGTTCCCTGAACCACTATACATCTTGTGCCCCTGCAATTTTAATTTCCACTACATTAAACAATATGATTAAATTCAAAGGGTTGAACACCATTTCGTAAATAATTTGTAAAAGAAACCATTCACCCCCCCTCTTGTGTATATTTGGTATATCCCGATCCAACAGTGGTTCCCTTTTATAATTGAGTTGGGGATTCTTTTGGAAAATCACAATCTATTAAATTAATATAGATTGATATTCTATTAAAATGAAAAAATTGATTAATATATTATATAATATGTGACAAATATTAAATACTATCAAACAATTATTATTTACATGTTTCGGTCACATTATTACACTTATCATTTGGCTTCAATCCTCAATTAATCCCCTTAACTCTTACCATGACAGTTTTGATTTTTACAGCATAAGGGTTAATATAGTTACTATAAAATTAAAAGTGGACACTAAAGAAGTCATATTTCAAATTTTGAGACTTATATTCGTTATTTGGATATTTTTTTAGATATATTGATACATAATATCATTTAATAAAATATTATTTTATTTAAAATATCAATAATATCCTTGTTAAAACTATTCATTATTTTGTCTTATAGAAAAATAATATCATGAAGATAAATTAAAATAAATACTTAAAAACCATGAATGTCATGTAAAATTTAATAACAAAATTCTATTATGAAATTAAATCTCTCAAATTTTATATATTTTTGATATTTAATTTTACTTATTTGATTCTTCCATTAATTAAGAAATAACTACATAATGATTTAGTCACCATTTATTTTAATAATTTATTTCCTAAAAAAATATATGAATTACAATAATTAAAAAATATATATTTAAAATGATTATTTATAGATGAATATATCCTGAAAATACTTATATATAAAAAATTTTATACTTATTAAAATAATAGTTAGGAATATTGGACAACCCATAGAAAAAAAACTAGAAACATGTTAATGACATTCATGACATTTCAAGAGGCCTTAAAATATTCCATGGGATGATTATTGTCGAATATATATAATATAAAAAATTAGGGTAAGTTTTAGGTAAATTTTATAATACTTATAATATTATTTTTAACCTAAATTACATGATTTACCATTAACCGTTGTGATTAAAATAATACTAAATTTTCTATTCATATTCCAAAAAATAAAATAAAACATTTTAAAAAAGAATTAATTTATGAATCATAATATGGAATCCATTTTTAAAAAATATAATAATTGAAATGTAGTATATTAATTTAAATTTATTCTCGTTGGTGGTCTGGGAAAATATGTTTAATGATCAAAACATTCAGAATATTGAATAGAATTTATCTAAATTCTATGTGAAATTGATTTAGATGATTTAAATTGTTTTAAATCATAAAAAATGATCTAATAATACATTAAAACCACTCAAATATATAATTAAAAACTCTAAATATATGTGAAAAAAAATTGATTTTCAAATTAAATGAAATTTTCTATCACTATTCTTAAAAATATGACACTTGTCAAAAAAATCAAATGTATATTTAAATATTACAATTTTTTATAAGAAATTAAAATTTTCTAATATAATATATAAATTATTAAAAAATTTATTTAGAATAAGATATCCATTAAAATACAGAAAAACTACATTTATTAAAATATTTGGTTATATGTGTAATATTAATTTTGTTAATAAAATATTCATATAAAATATATTATATAAATATAAAATTTTTAATTTGATATATTACCTTCAATTTTACAATATTTATTCACTATAATTGTTAAAATTTAACCGACTATGAAAAAAGTGAATAATTTTTTAATGCGAGTTTTTCATTTATTATAAGCTATCAAGAAAATTAAAAATCATCTAAATGAAAAATATGGTAATTTCCTAGGATTATACCGATATCCAACAACGAAAAATTTCTGAGATAGTTTAGGGGATTTTGATTCAATCAAATATGTGGTTAGTTATCCTTCATAGAAACATATAGTTCCCATGTTGCTTCTTCTATTTTGTGATTTCTCTATACTACCATTACTATGAGTCATATGATTCTCAATAATAGCTATGTGGTACCAAAAATAAGGATGATTTATTTATAGGATGAAATATTTGGTTACAACATTATTTTATTAATGGTGAACATATGAACTGTGTCAGGCATGTACATCTTTAGAATATATATGTCAAGCACATCGTGTAATTTTGAAATTTCTGGGTGAATTTATAAATGATAAGAAAAAATACAACCCATTCAAAAATATAAAAATTCATGATGTACATAGTGATAATTTTCATTTCTTATTGAACATATAACTCCCTTATAGGGAGACACATTCAAGATTACATCATCTCTGAATTGGAACTATAAATATGTTTTCTCGATTATTCATATAAATCTTTTTCCAACATTTTAATGCATTAATATGTGCCTAAATATCCCATAACTTTTTCTCATGTCTTCAACATGTATTGGGACTACATGTTTCTTATTGAATACATCATCCCAACATGTTGGGTTATGACATATCGTTTTGTATAATACATCATATACCACCACTTGAATAATTGAGTGGAAGTTATTATAATAGTTAAACACTATAACTGATAGCTAATAATAACACATACCTTTAAAATCAATTAAAAATGATCTCAATATGTCTTCAAATTTATTAATAGATCTTTTATAATAACCATCAGTTTTATGTTTTTGGGAGGTGCTCAAATAATGCTCGGTATTTGGATACTTCAAAACACTCTTTCAATATTTTGCTGTAAAACTCGGATCTCAATTGGACTCAATTGATAGTGGTGCACCATTAAGTCATAATAATTCATTAATATATAGTATTTCTATGTGATCAAGAGATAAATCCATAAATTATATTAAAAAAATATACTTATTTAGTAAGGAATTCAACAATAACCCATATCAAATCATTCCTTCTAGGAGTCCTTGGTAGTAGTGTGGAAAAGTCCAAAGTAATATCATCCCATTTTCATATAGGTATAAGAATAGGTTTCGAGATTTCAATAGTTTTATATCTCAAATATTTTACTTGATTAAAATCCAATAATCATTACAAATTATATGAAACTTCCAACATCATGTTATCTCGCAAAAAAATATTGCTTCTTATATCAATTCATCATTGTGCTACATGTCTATTTTGGGAAATTTGTTCTTTGAGAACCATCAGAAAAATCCATTTTTCTCTCATGGATAGATGAAACACGTATACCATTTCAGAATTATATAAACCCATCATCAAAAAGAAGGTATGCTAATTTACCTTCTTTCAAATACTTACTTTTCTTTTATTGGTTCTCATCATTTGATTGAGAATTCATTATTTTCCCTAATAAATGTGGTTTATTAATCATTTGAAAAAAATTGAAAATTTCTTCTTCATTAGAAATTCTATCAACCATATTTACTAGATATTTAAAATTTGTTTCCTCCCAAATCCTAATTTCAGTTATATCATCAATATCCTTGATACTCAATGCATCAACAACCTAATTTTCCATTCTAGGTGGTAATGTATTGTACAATCATAATCCATGAGTAGAATGAGCCATCACCTTTGTATCATGTTCAACTCATTATATGAGAATATTTATTTTAGGATTTTATAATATGTTTATATTATAAAATATTCTTTATAGGAAATGTATCCTTATATTTGGAATGAAAATATTAATACTGGTAGATCAAGATCATAGGAAATATGGGTCTATTCAATAATCATCAATTTCTATGATTCATAAGAAAAAACATTATCATTTTTCTGTAGGACATAGTTGATTACCTATAACTTTGAATCACTATATATGACAAACTAATCAATCAAAGATGGTATGGTAAAAATTAGAGCATGGAATTGTGTTCTTTATAAGGCCTGATTTTTTGTCGAGGTAATTCAGTTTTTTATTCTGGTTTAAATACCATATAATTCATTAATTGAATGTATACAATTTTTGTGAGGGGAACCAGGGATTTACCAGAGTGGGGTTCAAGATATGAATGGAATAAAATTTGTCCCAACCACTACATGGAACACAGATAGTGCATGGTTATGTAAATCCTGTGACATACGCAGGAAAATCATGAAATCGTGGATAGTGAAATTTTACTTTCTTAGTGAATGGTTTTTAAAATAGTGTGAGGTTTCTGATTTAACCATGCTCCCAAGAATACCTTAGAATATTTTTGTTTTATGGTTTCTTCATAGTTTCGGAATCCATGAAGACAAACTGTGTCCCCCTAAAATATTGTAAAATTATCAATTTTGTTTTTTCAGGATTTGTATATCCCCTCACGATTTCTCACCCATTACATACCTTCTCAAATAATATCAACTAAAAAAATTTACCCAATAATCATAAGGGTGGGGCTACATAAATTATTGGTTGTATGGATTGATTTTGGTTGATGATCAATGCTTTTGGTACTTCTGATTCTTCTCTTGTATCCATTTTCTGGACTCACGTTTGTAATTCCATTGATAGACTTTTGAAGCAATAATGCCCTATATTACAAGTGGAACCTTGTTTTATACATTGAAAGGGGTTAAAATAAATATCTATTGCTATGATTAATAAATTTTTCAATATTATATTCTATTTAGTTGGTATCCTAGTTATATCATATTGTTTTTTATTGAGAATTCGTGCATGTTTTGGATTCATTATTGATTATCTTTTGATGTTTTTTTATTCATTTTTGGAGTTTTTGTGAAACTGTTGTCTAAATGGTGAATAAAACCCCACATTAACCACCATATAATTCAAATATAATGGTTATATTGATTAAGTTCAACCATGGGGTGCATCGACATTCTTGAACATTGGCATTTTATTGATTAATGTTGATTTGATGTATGAAAAAATAGGAGCAAGGTGATCATGATTATATTTAAAATTTTAGTTCAAAAATGATCAATGATAGATATTTGTGGATATCAATAATGTCATAATGGTCATTTGGATTAATTCTAATGGTATATAACAGCTAGGAAATTTCAAAGGGTAATTGGTTGTTGGTTTAATGATTATGAATCATAGATAGGGTTGTTGGGTTAAGAGATGAAATTAGGAAGGAGTAAATGGTTGAAGGCATGGCTTTTGATTTAAGTTCAAAACTTGATAATGAATATAGATTTTTAAATATTATTTATGGGTTGATTAGATTAATTTGAACATATCAAATGGCCTATAAATTGAACAAGGAATTCATAAGATGGATAACTCTTTTAGAATGAGAAATTGGTCAAATGTCGTAGAATATGGTAATCAATGAATTTGTTAAATGGGATAATTTATGGGAATAATTTAACATTCACTGTGATTCTAACATATTAAATGGTAAATGGTTTAAATATTATATGTAATGTTAATATAAAGTTTTTTAATAGGTTATGGAATAATATTAATTTCCATAGTGATGTCTATGGATTGTAATTTTTTTGAGTATTTTTTTGAGTAAGTGTTGTAATATGGTATGTATGTGGTGAATATAAATATATATAAGCATGTTCAAATGGATTGTTAGTGTCAGGTAATGATTTTAGGTTTTGCACTCATGGTCCATGTTAGAGTAATGCTCCAAATCCCACAAAATAATGAATGAGTTATAAAAGGGGGTTATGGAATAATATTAATTCCCATATTGATGTCTATGGATTTTAAATTTAATGAGTATTTTTTTTGAGTAAGTGTTTTAATATGGTATGTGAGTGGGAAATAGATATATATAAGAATGTTCACATGGCTTGTTAGTGTGGGGTACTGATTTCAGGTTCTACACTCATGGTCCAAGTTAGAGTAATTCTCAAAATCCCACCTAATAATTAATGAGTTATGGAAGGGGGTGAATGATCTATTCCCCTAATTGTTTCATTTTAGGGGACTATATAGAATAAGTCATCTAGGTGAGTGAAATTGAACTATTATGATGTGTCTACACTTATAGAGATATATACCTGATTCATTTCTCATTCAAAGTGGTTGTTTTCCATAAACACTAATATAAATTATATAAATTATTGTCCAATAGAATGGATGAGGAATATGGATTATGTAATGTGGATTTCATATGTAATGAAATTTACAATAATTATTAAAATCGGTATAGTAAATACTATTAACTATTAACAACCATGATTTAATTTATTTACATGTATATTATTTTTTATTTTCATTCATTATCTGTTTATACAAGATATTTTGTAGGCACCATTGGTGGTGTCCTACTTATTTTACACAGAACATGTTCGAGCTGCCACTCGGTAACCATGAAGATTACATTGTTTCATGTTTCAATAAGAGAAAATTTCCAATGCAATGGTTTTGTGTTTGGATTGGAAAATAAATTGATGATTTTTGGGACTTGGATCCATAAAAAATATTTGAATTTGGAAATTTGTATTAATTTTTCGGTTTCCTTAACATGGGAAATATTATCATACATGATGTATTTAATATTTTTC
This sequence comes from Viscum album, assembly GCA_963277665.1. Taxonomy (NCBI): domain Eukaryota; kingdom Viridiplantae; phylum Streptophyta; class Magnoliopsida; order Santalales; family Viscaceae; genus Viscum; species Viscum album. The sequence goes on along the minus strand of OY728137.1, from coordinate 1,612,251,656 downwards.
TGGTTGTACTTCGTTTTGAGAGATGCATGGTTATGCATGTTTATTGTTATTTTTTCCAATATTTATATTGTTAAAATTTGGGACCTAATTTAGTAAGTATTGTATAGTATCTATACATGAAATATTGGGCCATCAATGCTCGGTGGAAAACTATGGTGAATGGGAAGGTGTGCTTAAGTTCATGTAGACACCAGCCTCATGGCACTAGTTTTTCTAATTAAGGTTAGAAATGGATATGATGTCATTCATGGATGTTGCTAACCAATGTATGATGGATAACCCAAGTACCAATGGTGGGAATAGTTTTTATAATTGTGTGTTATTAAAATTGAATGATATTTCATAGTTTGGTGATTGAAATATGATTTAATGTGACCATTTTATGATATTTCCATTATGGCCAAAATGGATAATATTGTGAATCCATGGATAATTTTAGCCACCTAGGGACAAATGTGGCATGCAGCTTAGTTGGATCGCATGTGATTACTATGGGGGACGTTGAAGGCATGTTTCATATTATATTATATAAAAATTTGAAGAAAATGGTTACTAATAAGGATTATCAATATCAGTTAAAGGAAATGGAGTGAATGAATTGTTCAAGAATATTGTGTTCAAATAATCACTATAAATGGGTTAAAATTCATCGTATAAATAAATTGTAAAGAATGAATGGTTTCTAACAAAGAAACTTTTATATCATTATTGTAAAATGAATAATGAATTTTTCTTTTTGTAAGTTTGTGAATGATTTACAATATATAAAGTTACATGTAGAAAATATTAATGTTATGAAAAAATGAAATATTTTACCTTAACAATGTGTGAATGAAGTAAAACAATATGATGTCTACTGAAAGGCATGTATCTATGATAGCTGGATTACCCCTTGATGATCATGACCCAGGTTAGGAATGGGTAAGTGTATTGTTAGATTTGTGATCACATCCATTTTAAATATGTATGTAATGTATGTTGAATATAGAAGGTAGTGAATTTTTGGGTTGGAGACTACAACATTTGGAATTTATTTAAGATGTTTTCTAATAACAATTTATCAAAATATGAATTTTTATAAGTCTGAAATTTTGTAATTTAGGTTAAATATTGATATTCTTAATTGTGAACCTTAGGTTTTACAAAATTTTGATGTTATTTATAAGAGAATGTGTGATGATATAACATTTAGTGAATATAAATATTGAGTATTCATTATATTGATTATATGTGTCATGACCCGTCCTTAGGGCATGTGTCGTGAGTACCCCAAGCCTGCCTTCCATTGGCTAGGGGATGGCGACTAGCACCAAAGTTGTAATACCTATAAAAAGGGAAGGCATTGCCTTTTAACCTATACCACACACACAACCAGAACAGAAGAAGAAGACTACGAAACTGAAAGTAAACACTAAGTAAATATGTATAAAAAAGAAAGTGCTGAAAGGAAAGGGACCGGAAATACAAGACCAACAGTAAAGTACAAACAACTAAAAAGGTATTACAACTACCGAAAGGTAAAACATCAAACAATCAGTCGTCCACTGGGAATCCCACCTGAAGGGTGGGTACATATGGCCTCATTAGCACCCCAATTAATTCCTTTTACACCGTGTATGCCTTTCCAATTGGTATACCTTCGAGTATCGTCCAGCTCTACAACTCTCTACCTCGATCAGCGCTGTCCGTCATCTGTAACCAACAAAACGATGTGCGGGCATAGCCCATGCAGGGGTGAGTATAATGATACTCAGTAGGGACCCTAAGACCCCCTAAGGTCTCCCATAATACAAGATGGATAACCACAGAAGAAAGATATAATCACGAAGTTTCAACCAACCCTATTTAGTTATATTCCCATACATATACCTATGTTACTAATCACAGTTCAGTTCCAACTCTCGAGTCCAAGCACAACCCATTCCACCTAGGAAATAAAGTCAATCACATCGATGATAATTATTGAAATACCAGACACAGCTCACACGAGTATACATATTTCGTAGACTGATATAGATGATCAGATGTAGTCACTAATTCATCTAACCTGTCACTCCCACACTAGATACAAGACTAGCTAAGTTATCAGACACACACAGGATACCAGACCAACTACTTTGTCAAACCCACACAGGATACAATAACAAAATTCATAACTATCGATCCAACATTGAATTCCGACAAAGTAGATGTTGCTGTCGAACCCATGGAGGACACCGGTTCAGAAGTCATCGTTGTTGAACACATGTAAAATTCATGTATAGTAGTCTTTGCAGTTGCAACCGGCCATAGGGTTCGCGCACACAACACGTTCGATTCTGGGAGGGTCCAATCGTCGAGCCAAGTGTTGATACATCAACATTCATGAAGTCCTGAGTTGATGTATCCTGTATTTCCGTCTCATCATAAAGAACCCAACGTGACAGACGGTGCGTCAATCAGACGCCTGGTCTTAGAGTTATTGGAATTTATATTCTAGGGGCCCGGTTGGTTTTACACTCGATATAAACCTGGCACTTTTCAAAATGTTGTCCAAAATTCAATTAGAGTATCACAAAAGGATATCCTCATCAAGATGATCCTAGTGTCGTAGATGGTGGGTTGATCAGACATGTGGTCAAGGATTTATTCACATTTAAGTGAAAACAGGCCTGGCCCATCAAGCCCAGTGGGCTGGGGGGCGGCCCAATGTGGTATGTCAGTTCCGACCCGGCTGGGGGTCGGCCCGACCCGGTGAAGCGTGGCCCAGCCACAGACCCGACCCGGTTGGTCGGACATGGTTGGGGGGTCGGCCCGGCCCAGTGGGGCATGGCCCACCCGCAGACCTGGCACGTGTTGCGGGCAGGTTTGGTTTGCCACGCAGCATCGCCCCACTTTGCTACCCGACTGTCAGTAGCCGACTTGTTTTGTTCGACTTATGTCACCCACACAGCAGGCCACTGTTCTCCTCTGCACGGTGCCAAGAGGCACCGCGGTCCTTCAGCCTGGCCAACAAGCGGCCAGATGGTTCGAATGCCAAGAATCCCATAGTTACAGGTCGCAGTCTTCTCTGCATTATGGCACCATGTGAGTGCCACATTCCTCTAGCCCGACTAGCTGGTGGCTGGCTGGTTCGGTTCTACTGAGTGGGCTGCAGATGCGGGCCGTGGTTTCTTCCACGTGGACGGTGCGAATGCGTCGGTCCTCCACCGCCATGGCCAGGCCTGGATGCGGCCTTCGGTTGTCACCGCCTTTGATCATGGCTTCTGCCTCCGGTGTGGTGTGATGGAACCGTGCCCTTCTGGCTGCACCTCCATTGTTAACACAATCATGAATCAACGGATGGTCGTCGAGTCGTGTTTGTTCGGTCCGCACCGTCCGCGTTAGGTGTTATCAAAATTGTCAATCGTCATTTCAAATATAATCGCCAATATATGGGGGTATAATTCACTGTATATATAAATAATCCAAATTCCTCCTTACCACATATTTAATGTTGCACGTTGACGAGCCATGGAAGACGGGCGTCGTAGAACAAGGGTGCCACGGAAGTCGGGCATCACAGAAGATGGACATCATTCCGTCAATGCCGGAGGGAGTAGATATCGGTGATGTTACATTGAGACGACGCCCTCAGTGTATTTTGTGGGTGGTGGTGCTTCCCTCCCATTCCTCAATCGAGGAAGGTAGAAGATGTTTCTCCATGTTCATCGGAAATGAGGAACGTTCTTCGTCGTGAGGATGTTTTTCTTTGTGTTCTTCGTGGGAATAAGGCTCTCCCTATTCTCGAAGGATCCACGAAAAAAATTTGCCAACCCAAAATAATATCTTGGCTTTATTATTTTATCCTTGACATGAATTTCAATATAATTCAAAATTGATGAGCAAACTAATTAATTGCTAATTAATTGAGAGAGTGTTGGCATCATTGTGAGGGAGGTTAGAAAGTGGAGGGATTAAATTAATAGAGGAGAGGTGGAGATTTTAAGAGTTAAAGGGGCGTTTCAAGAGGATTTGAAGAGTTTATACTTGTGTTGGCCCCACCACATAATATCCTCCAATGGGCGGTTATGTGGGGGTTGGCCCCACCACCAACCTCTCTTTGGAGGTTTTAACTACCATCCAAATAAACTTGTGTAATACATAATTTTATTTAGATTTTAATTAGAAATCCCAAAAATAACATCCTCTCTCGACCAAACCCAACTACGATAAAGGTCCCCTTAGGCGAATATCAGCGCTGCGAGTTAATCGGTGTCCTCGAATTTCAATTCCTTACACCGGTTCAAAAGTTAGAAAATACCACTCGAACGTCTACTAAACGTACCCAAACAACTTCATAATAATATTTCGGGCACACCGGGCCTCGGAATCAGGTGCTATCAGAAACTAATGACTCATAAATTTCCTATGTATTTATGAACAAAAATCCACAAATTTTCAAGGTATTTTCAATATGGCCCTTTTTATGGGTGGTTTGGGTGGTTAGAGTACCCTAAGGTGGAACATTGATTATATTTCGAGATACTATGATATTCATAATGTGGGATATAGGGGGAGTTTTTTGTAATTTTTTACATACCAATTTGACCTTGATGGTTTTGAGACGTAGTGTAATAATGTGTGGGTGGTAACCATGGATGGGTTTAATTTCATAGATTTTACATTAATCTTCTGTATTATGGTCATTTTTATAACATCAATAAAAATGGGTGAGTCGTTATTGTTGTGTTGACCATTGTGGGTTTAAACCTTTCATGTTGTTTTCTGTACCCTAGGATATGGTTTTATAGATCATGTTGTTGATTTATGTATGTGATTATGCATTCTGAGACACAAAGTGAGAATGTTGATGGGGTGCATTTGATGGAGTGTTTTGAAATTGTTTACGGAAATCCACTTATGAATGAAGAATTTGTTGGAGGTTTGAGGTATTCTTCCTAGAAAGTGGGACTAGTTATATTTTACCCTCACCTTGTATGGAATATGGTATCATTTGATCCTTGAGTGTGACCCATGAAATGTTGCATAGATAATTCAGGATTCATATTTGGTGTGTGAGGAAAATATCGATGTTTTAAATTTTGATATGTGTATATTTTACAATAGGGAAAGTGGGTAGTATAATGGTTCTAGAGATTAAACTCAAGTTGTAATCATGAGTGGAAATTATTGGAAGTATCAAGGGTGACCTATTAGTACGTTATCCTAATATTGTTGGTGACTAGGAATCAGAATCATATGAAATGGTTTAGAGGTAAAATCAATGTTTGAGGAGTACCATCATGATTCTGTTGATGGAATGGTTTTGCCTAGTCTCTTTTAGAATGACACCTAATTTATAGCAGTAGTCTATGAAATAGGTTTCAAAAGGTTTTACAATTTAGGGATTTCGGCCATTAGTTTGGAACACGATTAAGGGAGGCCTAGATGTTGTTTTTAGGAATTACAGAAAAAGGTGATAGAAGAATGGTTAGTTTTCTTGATGATGACAACTATAGTGAGTATAGTTATGTGGTTGGTATTTGGAACTCAAATGGTTTGGTCATTGGGTGAGATTTTGGGAATTCAATGATCTATATAGGGAAGACATATAAGAATGAATGTTCAGGATAGTGAGTTGGAATTGGGATAAGATCATGATATGTTTAGATCATGTCATTTAACTTGGTTTTAGAATGTGGATGCTTGGAGGTGACTGACCTTTGAGGAGTATTAAATGGCCATAATGTGGGAACACACTATTAGGGTGTGATGCTGATCAAAATAGGAAAATATGTTACTCAAAATGATTGAATGTCATTCTCTATGAAACCAAAGCTGGAATCCTAGATACGTGAGGCACAGATGGTTTTGGTTGGTGTCCTGAACCATTTTGTTTGGGTGTTAACTACCAATGTCACACTGAATGTATTTGAGGTATTTGTGGGTAGTAGTTATGAATTAATCATTGGTTCACAAATAATGAACAATTGTTGTGGAGATGTGATGATCAGGGGTTGGAAATCATACATGAGAGGTGATGGGAATGTGATGAGTAGATGTTTGGAGTAAGGGAATCCAAAAATTCATTGATGTCCATGGTTTCCCATAGTGTGAGGTTACATCAGTTTTGGATGAGTTATGCTAGTTTTATTCAATAACATCTTAGCATACTATTATCCAATGACAATAATTATCAACATATTAACATCGTCCCAAGTAGATTGAGAATCTTATAGCATTACTCTAAGAGACATTAATTTGTTTTGGCTAGACATGGGACATCGTTAAGGATGAACACGTGGAGTATAATATGTAGTTATAGATAGTGGTATTTACACCATTGAGTGGTATTAGGTGAGGCCTCATGGGCTAGACTCAGGGTTGAGAATCAATGTGGGTGAGAATCGAAACAGTTGGGGATGGGTATCAGATAAATATTATTTTGTTGATTTGGGATAATCTAGATGGACAGATTCATGTAAAGGGGTTCAACTTATTATATAATGTGATCCATGGTGGTAAAAATTCCAAGATTTAGTGACCATAATGAATCTTTTATGGTATGTAGTGATAATTCAATATTAAGTGTGTGGATCGGAGTGTATAGATGACTTTTTAACTTAAGAATACTAATGAGAAACTTCTTTTGTGCATGCTATATTCTCATAGGGGTGATGTGGGATTTATATGTGGTGATAGAATAAACCAATAATTGGTTTTGGGATTATGGTGGTTCCAAATATAATTAAATTTTATTTTGGTCGAGTCATTAAAGGGAAAGGTAAGACATGATAATGGTTGATGGAAATGTAGAATGGGTTCTACAACATCATCGAATACTCCGAAATGGACTCAATTGGGTGTCTTGGTGTGACATTATAATATCTATATGTTTGGAGGAACCTAGTTCATTTTATGTAGTTCCTTGCCAATAGTGAATATGGGAGACCTATGGTAGGTCAACAGGGGACAACAAATTTTGGTTGTAAAGCAGTATAGAAGGTATGAGTTATAAATAGACTTATGTAGTAGTTTTGGAATGAAATGTTCAATTTTATAATGTAGAAGGGTTGGGGAAAAGATCCTAATTGATCTAACTATATGTTGAGAAGATGAGGGTATTTTTATTATGGATATTAATTGGTCCATTGGAGTGTAATTATGTATATGAAGGTAGCGGATTCCTTGATAGTAGATTTAATAGATGTCAAAAAATGAAAAAGGCAGGTACTTCAAAGATTCTATTATTATATAACATAATATGCTTCATGGTTTATTCTATAGAGTATTATGGATATAGTTGAAGAAGTCTATTTGAAGACCAGATAATCAGGTTATTCTGGCCTAATGTGGAAAATGAAATGGATGTGGTAATATGACCCACCATTGTTTTGAGGTATGTAGTGAACTTTTTTTTTGGAATGAATATTTTCTTGGGTGGGGTCATGTTTCTGTTAGTCCAAAATTTTATTTTGTGGTGATTTTCTACTCAGTGTTTTCAATTAAAATTCAGGATTTCTATACAGGGAGAAGTCCTTCTGAATGATCGAGCACACTGATTTTGGAACAAGTCATGTATGTTTTGTATTAGAGTGGTGGTGGTGGAGGTATTTATCAATAGTGTGTGATTGAATATGTGGAATATGGTAGGGGTTAGATAAATTGTAGGGTGGAGAGAATACCATTCATCAATTTTTTGGTATATTTGAGATCTGTTATTTGGATTTGATGAACATTAATGATTACAGTTATGTGAGTTAGATATGATATATAGAAGTGTTATGGGTTATATATGTTTAGTCATATGAGTGTGGGTTTTGTGTTTGGTATGATCATTTATAAAATTTTACCATTAGGAATAGTATTCTGGATAGACTTATTCAAAAAAAATGTCTTTGAACGGATCTTCTATTTTGGTTTAATGATACCATGTTTTGGATAACCATACTGTTTACAAAAATGGAACAATGTGTTTTGGGTGATGAGTTGAGAAGAGGACCATAATAATGGAGAACCTATTGGATCATATGTTATCGTCTGATGTTGTGTCTGATTCTTCCTTATGATATGTTTCTATTAGTGTTTTAAAGGAAACCCTAAATATTTGGAGTGGATGATGTGTTATTTTAGGATGACAGATTCAGGAATAGAATATGAGTTGTCTTGTGGATCATAATTAGATGGTTCTTTGCAGAACAGTTTTACATTCAGTCCAAGATCAAAAAATAATGGTAATGTTTATGATGAACGAAAGGGAAGGGGGATTGATGTTTAGACTCGGTGGCCTGATCATTTTGCCTTAAATGCTCTGTTATGCTTAGGAAGATTGGCTCGAGGATGTGCCAGTATTTGCTGTGGAGGTTATAAAACCTTGGTTTATTATGGAGGTATGTCTTTATTTAAATTATGTTTCATGTAACTTATAGATCATTAATTTAATGTTAATTTTTTGTATGAGGTTTCTCTAGGGTGTACACAGGGATCGATCAATGAATGGATGGAAAGCATGGCCCACATGTGCAAGGAGAAAGTTTGGGGAAAAAATTAGTAAACTATGAATCATCCCTTGGAAAACCGTGTAACACTGGGATATGTCATTAATCAAAACTAGAACAATATATTTCATCTTTTGGGTGGTTTCATAGATAATAATGTGACTAAAATTCCCTTATATAGTGTATGTTTCATAGTTTTTCCATAGTTTGTCAAATTGGATGGGTAAACCCTATGACCCATTAAACGTAGGAAAATTTACAATTTTTCAATTTTAGGATTTTTAGATCTCCAACTAATTTTTCTATAATTTCATTCATTCTCAACCATAAGGATGGTCCAAATTAGATAAATATTTACTATGATGGTTTTCCTTCAAATAATGTTAGTTTGGAGTGATTTTGGTTGTAGATTGATGCTTCAGTTATGATCAATGCTTGTATTGCCTCTTTTTTGCTGGATTCGTGTTTATACTTCATCAAATCTTCTAATAAAATCCCATAAACCTATTTTACATTAGATCATAGGATTCAGTTAAAATGGTGGCTTAATATTGATATAAGTCTATAATTAGGATTCAATTCATCGTCATATTTTAGTTAGGTGTTCTTTAACTTATATCCCATAGTTTTGATGTACATTTTTTCATGTTTTGTTACATTATTTGTTATATTTTGTGTGTGTTTGATTTTTTTCTTTGTGTTTTGAAAAAATGGGCGATTAAATGGTAATTATAACTTATCATGAACCCTATTGAATGAAAGGATGACGATTAGACCAATTTTAGGCCACCCATATGGTGCACCAACATTCTCTAACCCTGACATTTTCAATGTCAAATGTGGTATTGACGTGTGACAAATCATATTTATGATGAACATGTCTACATGTAAATTTTAGTTGAAATATGATTATTGATATATTATTCTATACATGGATGGTAGAATAAGTGGTCATTTGGATAAATGTTAATGTGTTGTAAGAGCTATGAAAAATAAATGGTGAATCATTTGATGAAATAAGGGTTCTAAATGAAAAATGAGGTTGTTGGACTAATACATATAAATAGGAATCAGAGAATGGGTAATGGATTATTTCTTTAACGAATTGTAAAATGGTATAAATAATATTGATTTTCCAATATGATAAATTGTTTAATTGTAATAATTTGATTGTGCAAAATCTCTTATGAATTTCACTCATAATTAATAAACGGGTTAATTCATGGTAAAAGAGTATTAATCAAAATGTGTTAAAAAATAAGAAATGATGATTAAAAAAAATGTTATAATGTATGGGAATTATTTTAGATTAATAGTGATCTAGGGATATGATATATGAATGGGGTTAAATATTCCATAAAATTTCAATTTAATTTGTTTTAATGGGTTATAGATTATTATTTATTTTTATGTTGTTTTTTTACAGATTTTCAATGTTATGTGTATTATTTTGACTATGGGTTTTGATGTTTTATGTGTATGTTTAATGTATAAATAATAATATCCAAATGGATTTATAGTGTAAATTATTGGATTGATTTTTTATTCCCATGGATTGAGTTATACATCGTCTCAAAATGCCACCCAAAAATTCATGGGTCAGGGAAGGGAAAAGGATATATTCACTTAATATTTATATTTGATGAGATGAATTGAAATATGGAATTTGGATGAGCGAAATGTATTTGTACTGACGTGTTTATCCCTCATAAAATAGGAATTGGATTCATTTCCACTATGAAAAGTAGATAATTTCATTATAACCATGTCTATATGATGTAAATTATTAAACCATGGAACACATGATGAATATGTATTAAGTTATATGGATGGTATATGTAATGAAAATGATAAAAATTATTTAAAATATTAGAATACGCATTATTAAAAAATAGTTCCCATGTTGTCATTTTTACATGTTTTTATTTATTATTTTAATGCAGTATCTACTTAGAGTTTATATTTTGTAGACACCAAAAGTGGTCCACTAATATGTATCACACCCTGATCTTGCCACTATATTGTACCCAAGAAGATTTCATTATTTCGGGTTTAAATATTGGAGAACATCTGGTTCTATTGGGTTGATTTGTTTTTGGTAGATTCACGGATGAGTTTCAGACCTAGATTAATGAACCATTTTTGGGATTCAATTATTTTAACATATTTTTTGGTCTCCTTCACTTTAGATCTTTTACCATTACATGAAATAGTATTTATAGGTTTGTATTTGTACTTAGTCTTGGGGGATTATTGGTTTTCGCACGTTTATTTTTATTTCATTTTTCATTGATATTTATATTATTAACCTTTATGGATTACACAAGTAAATAAGATATAGATTACCCACATGACTTATTAGACCCCTGATACTACACCAAAACCTCTAACATATGAAGAGGAATGCTTGAGGTCATGTTGATACTCGGGTCGGGGAACTACATTTGTGGATCTCAGGTTGGGGATGTTACATTCTGATTTATCCATCAAGAAATTCTACACATTACTTTTACAAAACAAAATTAACCCCTTTACATGAAATATTTGTTAATGTATAATCTGATAAAGAAAAATTCAGAACAAACCACTGATAGTAACATTTCAAACATATGATACATCATACTATAATTATGTATGTTGGTTTAGGGAATTCTTTTATTGTATATATCATTGTAGAATCAATAGAAATTCTATATTTTGAGATAATATTTAAGATAAAAGGAACATCATGACGCCATAAATCAAACTTATTATATTTTCAATATAACTCTTTCCTTCAATGATTTTTTCGAATAATCCTCAATTGATCCTCATAATCCCCCTAGATTTTATAATTTTACAAAATATTGTCAATGAATACAAGGAAAAATTAGTCAAGGTACTCCTTGAATATTATGTAAATTAGGTCCATGAAAATAGAGATTGGTTTAGTTAATGCAAATGGAAATACTATAAACTGATAAATTCCATTAATTTTCAAAGGGTTATATTCATAATGACATCCTTCATTAATATTAATTTGTGATACCAAAAATAAAGATCCCGATTGAAAAAATATTGGGCTCTATGATGTAGAACAAACAATTTATCAATGAATGGTATATGATAATTTTACATAATATTAAAGGTATTTCGTTGCCTATAATCAATGCACAAATTTATGGATCCTTATTTTTTCTTAACTAAGATAACATGGTCTCCTCATGGTAAAACACATGGAAAAATTAATATTTTGTTACAAAAATAATATTAGTTGTTTCATGAATTCCACAAATTCAACAGGGGACATTCTGTAGGGAGTATTTTATATTCAACTAGAAATATGGATTAAACCAATAGAGAATTTAATATCATTCTCTTGGGGATGTACACTTAATTTCAATTAACAAACATTAATGTATTGCTACAAAAAAGTAACATTATCAATTTTATAACAACATTATCAAATACATGATGTTGTTTTATCATCTTACCCATGAATTTCATTCTTTTTTTCTACTAGGGGAGAATATAGATACGATTCAGGTGAGGAAGATTCTTATCCAATGAGTTGGAATTATAAATATTCCAAATAATAATAATTTCTTTCATATTGTATCAAATTACGGAATAATATTTTTATAGTCGGTTCATAATAAGGATTTTATCAATGTAAAACATACATATGATAACAAGGTCAGAACATAAATAACATTTATGTGTCATAATGGGAATCACCTGACCCATCCTTGTTTCAATGATACTTCCTAGAGTAGTTTCCAAATATAATTATATTAATAAATCAAAAAGTTAAATGTTTAATTTTCATAGGAATATCTTTTGATATAAAAGTGTGTGATTATTCAAAATAAAATAATGAATCTGTTAAATTTAAATATAGGATTAATATAACATTCACTACATCATTGGGTACTTCTATCTCAAATTTTTTATTATATAGGATTGGTCATCACACCTATGAATCATTTATAGTAGACTCCCTTTATACATGATATATTTATTTTTATAGAATCACATTCCTTAAAATTTTATAATTTTAAATCATTGATTTTTTTTGATTCACTTAAATTCATTAGTTCAGTGCCCTCTATCTCTACACTAATATCATACTCCAATCCCCTTAATTCTTTTTCTATGGTGTTTTTATCTACATTTTTCAGAGGATAAACATTATTAAATATTCTTTTTCATGGTTGATGAATTTATTTTTTAATGGTAGTGAGATGATGTATTCTTGTTTTGGTTTCCATTGAATATAATAATTACTTCTCTTTAATGATAAAATATAATACTATTTCATCATATTATGAAACATTCTATGAAATTATTTCCCTCAAAAATTAATATTGGGATCATTAACTAATTGTTCAATCATTCCCATCGTTTTGCGTATATAATCCCTAGAAAATGAGGATGACCTTGTAAAGGTAGCTTCATAATATGCAATGCTCTTTACTACCATTTTCATTGAGTTAAGGAACATTCTATTCATCTATATTTTTTGATCAGAATGGATATATTTATTAAATAATTACTATTTGAAATTACTCCATTTCATATGATCTATTTTTTAATCATCTCTAGTAATTTTGATCACGGTATACCAATTATCAGCATCATTGTTTATACAATTGACTACAACTGTAGCCTTTTCCATTTCACTATATATTAAGGCTGTAAATATCATCTCTACAGAACAAATCGAATACTTATTTATAATTGGATTAGTATTCCCACTAATCAATGTGGGATTCATTCATATAATGTTATCAATCATTGTATTTCTCTCAACGGAATAGGTTGCTCCATTTGGAAAATGTTTTTTTATTCATAACCTGATTAATTTTTTCTATTATGACCAAAATTTTATCCATTATAAAAATAGTTATATTGGTTTCCACTTGTAGAAAACCCATAAAATTCCACAAGTATTGATAACTGTCATCCATTTAGGAACCATTTCAAAATAAACAATAATATTTAATTAGATCGTATACTCATGATTTTGAAATATAGTAAAACACTCAACATAAATTTATAAAGAATGCATCATAAGTCATAAACATAGGTTACTTTTAGGGAATCACTTATTCTATATCCTTTGTTATGGTTTATAAAGAAAATATTAATTAACAAAATCATATGCATAAGGAGTGTCAAAACAGGGGCACAGTAATGTACCTTTTTTGTAATGGGTTACACAGTGATAGATGTGACACACCTTTTCGATGTTGTTACCCATAGGAAAAACTATTCAAGAACCACATGAATGGGTATTATCCAGATAGAAATGTATTTCTAGGGACACCCACATAATCACAATCTTACCAGAAGTCTAGGATGTTCTTTTATACATATCCTTAGAGTCAATATTTTGGGTACTGTAATCTATTTTTTCTTTATCAAGATTCCAATGTTAATGTCATACTTACTTTGAGGCCACCTATAACACCCTTACCCCAGAATCACAGAGCAGGTTCATTGAATTTTTACAATATAATTTTTAGAAGGAAATAAATCAATAATTTTTATTCATATTATCTTAATTGGAAACCAAATTGCATAAATGATATACATATTAAGTTGGGTGATTAAAATAAATCCTAACACAAAAAAATAACATCAATGAAACACATTTAATGTCTTTCTCAACACATCCTGGGGAAATGAATTATTGTAATAGTGAGCTCAAATTCTTTGCATGGGTATGAAAACTAGATGTGGTAATGAATATTTTAGAAGAAATCCTCTTATAATGTAAAATAATTGAAACACATTCAATTTAATCCATAAAATAAAAATAAAATATAGCATTATATTTTGTCATATGATAGTCTCATTGATAATAATTATAATACCCATGATATCTATGATTGAAATGATTAATTATTTGACATATTATCTAAGGCACATAAAAGCTTATATTTTCATGACCATTCAAAGTGTAGTTTATAAAAATAGGAACAATCGCTCTTAATTTTCCAAAATTGTTTGTCTCATGATAACATGTCAATGCATCTAGTGGATATATAATGTCTTGGACCCACACTTCATTGATAGTGAAAAGCATTCCTCCTTCTCAATATTCATTCTAAATATTATTCCCTATAAAATAAAAATATTTTATAAATAATAATGATTCATCATCAATTAACAAGATGTGGATATGTAATAATAATAATTGTTAATGTTTATCAATATAAACCACAGTTAAAGATCATTAAAATATTTTATTGTAGAAAATAATCATTAAACATTCCAAAGTTTCCTATACCATATTTAAAAATATGAATCATAAATTACATATATTATAATATAAAAAACTAATGAAATCATGAAATTATGGGCATTCAGTATATAACAAGTGAAGGACAGTAAATATATCATATTAAAGAAACTAGGTACATAACATTACAATATTACTCATCAAAAAGAAACTGATATGAAATCCATTACCTTGTGGTTCCTTTTTATGTGGACTTCATGTAACCTCATATATAATAGATCTATGAGTGATGCTATCTTGATTTATAACATCATTGATATTTATGATATCTTATGTTATCTTTTTATAAAACTATATTACTCATTCGTTTATTATGTTGACTATTTTTGGGGTCGTTTTATGAGTTTTTCAAATATATTTTTACATGATATTCATCATGTAAATTTATTATATCATGATTTAATGAAATGTAGAATAGAATAAATTATTTAATAAATAAATAAATATATTATTTATTTATTTATAATAATCCATTAAAATTTTATTTTATAAATGAAGTGCACCATTAATGGAGACAATATGTCATACATATTCATGAACAATAATTTAAATTATTTATCATAATAAAGAACAACAAGTAAATGATATATATGGATATTATAATTAAATTATTATATGATCATATGTCACATATTATTAATAAAATTATTATTTACATATATAATGTATAGTGTGAATGATTCACATTTTAGTGAGGAGGCGGTAGTCCGCACATCCACAAATGGTGTAATCATATTAACAAAAAATGAAATGTATAATGAATGTATTATAAAATGATTAAAAAATAAAAAATAAAAAATATCACATATATATGTGTGTGTGTCTGTGTCTGTGTTTGTGTGTGAGTCTCAGTTTAAAATAAAAACATTTCACCAATCATAATTCCAACCATTAGGAGTTTGCAATGGAAAAAATGACTACATTTCAGGAGGTAGTTGATCATCGAACACAAATATTAAATTAATAACTATTTAATGGATGTGTTTTTCAATGCTGGTTGTACCCATAAAAAAAATAGTATATTTAAGATACATTACTTCAATGTAATATAATAACAACAAATAATGTATTGGGAATATAAATATATATAAACAGATTCATGAAGACCATTACCTCTTATTTAGGAAACTCTTTTTGGCTTATCACAACATCTTTATATAGTATTCATTCATCCAAAATATAGACATATATTATTAGGGAATTTAAGTTGGGAACATTTTTCTCTAGGGGTAAATCGATATATAAGGATCCATACAGTGTGAGGATATGGGGGAAGAGGTTCCCTTTTGTAAATAATGTTATGGGTACTTTTGGAATATCTCAAACTATTATATTAATATAAATTATTTTTCAATTAAAAATGTATATAAATTGAGTTATTTAGAATTAAATATGGTTTTTGGGGTAAATAACCACAACCAATAATTTTCTACATTTTGATGTTAAATTATTACCATTATCTTTTAGTTTTATCTTCAAATAGCCTCTTTAACACATACCACGATAACATGGATTTTTTCTATTTATGGGTAAATATATTAACCATAAAATTACAAAAACCCACTAAATAAATTATTAATTTATTTTTGAGAATTATAAAAATTATTTGTTACAATATTATAGTTCTTTATATATTATATAATTTAATAAAGTATTATTTATATTAAAATTTTAATAATTTCATTTTTGATACTATTCATTATTTATTGTTATAAAAAAATAATCAAGCCAGAAAAAATAAAAAAGAAATATATGACATTAATTAAATATATATTTAGTCAATAAATTTCATGAATTTCATTAAATCTATCAAATTTTCTTCATTTTAATATTTTAAATATCATTTTTATTGTTCCATAAATTAAACAATCACTATAGCATCATTTTGAGATTATTTAATTACAATATTTCAATCAAAACAATTTTGAAAAATACTCATAACAAAGATAAGAATTTATTATTTCTAGTTAAAATTTATAGTTGATGATATACTATAAAAATCATAAATAAAGAAAATAATACTTAGTATAACTATAGTGTGACATATTGAACATCCCATAGAATAAAATTGTATAAAAAACATAAAAATTATCCAACATGCTCTAAGAGGCTAAAAAATAATCCTACGAATGATATTTGACTACATTATATCATATAATAAAATTAGGACATGTTTTATAGTAATTTTATAATACCTATTTTATTATTATTACCTGTAATTTCTCGATTTAAACATAAAAATTCATAATAAAATATTGATTAATTTACTATTCATATACAAAAAAATAAAAGAAATTTGTTTATATAATTTGTAACCAAGGGTAAAAAATATTAAATCCATGTACAAAAATTATAAAAAATGTAAATTTAAGAAATTAATTCAAAATTAATCTTGCTAATGGGGGTGAGAAAAAAAGGATTAAAGATTAAAAAATCCCAAAAATTGAAATGTTTTATCTCTAAATTCTATGTAAAATAGATGGAAATGGCCTATATTAAGTTATATGAAAAAAAGATATAATTATAATTTAAAAACTCAAAATTATATAATTTAATTTTATTAATAAATTGTATAAAAATGATATTTCTAGTTAAAATCCAATATTTTTTGAATATTTTCCAAAAGTAAAAACATACTATAAAATTAAAATAATTATAAAAATTTAAATATTCCAATTATGATTTAAAAGAAGAATTTTATTTTTTAAATTATAAAATTCTATAGTAACAAAAATGAGATTTAAAATTGGATCCCCATTAAAAGGAGGTAAAGTATCATTTCCAAGAATATAAGTTTTAGTCTGTAATATAATTTTTGTTATTTATATTATTCATACCAAATATATTCTGTGAATTTAGGAATATTTATTTAGATTTATAACGTATCAATTAACTATTAATATACTTTATAAGTGTTAAAATTTAATCGAATTTCAAAAACATTGATAAATATATTTTTTTGTTCATTCCAAATGTTGAGTGCATTATAAGAATTCAAAAAGTTAATTTTATTCTAAAAGAAAAATATGGTAAAGTCTTAGGGTGATACATTTTATGTTGAATTATCATTTATTAATAAGATTGAATTATTTATAAAATATTTTTGATGTTCCAAATCAATGCATATTTATTTTCTAAATAATTATAAATAAATAATACATTTTTAGAAATTAAATTTTGTGGTTGTGAAGTATAAATTAATCTAAAAAATTATGAGAAAATAATATATATAATTAATGTATGTTTCTTGAAATTTATTTTATAAAATGAATTTAATTTTTTAAATCATAATATATTAATTTTTTTATGGTAGTGTGTTTAAAATTTTTTGAAATAGATTGATGTTTCAAAAAATATTCGAAAATATAGATTTTTATTATTTTGGATTATATATAATGTAAACTTCTATTTTGAATTATTATTTATATTTAATTACAAATATTAGATTTAAAGTAATGCAGATATGATTCTCAAATATATTTTATAAATTAATTTATTATAAAAAAATATTATTCTTAAAATATCATTTTTTTAAACTCAATTTCCATCATGTTTTGTAGGAATAATTATCAAATAAAATTTTCCACATATTTGTTTTCAATAAAAAAAATTACATATTAAGAATCAGTAGACACAAACAAGGAAAAAAAGTTTCCTTTTTTTCAATATGAATGATAAACTTGTTTATATTATATATTTATGTATTGGGTTAATTGGGTAATTAACTGTAAAAATAAAATCAAATGACCTATGAAATGACCCAAACACTTAAATATATTTTATTGGAATATTATAGCTCCACTACAATCATCAAAAAGATAAAAAATTGAATCTTATTCTATACTAACTATATTTTTACAATATATTATTTTTTATGAATGGATATGTCAAAATTATAATTCCCATGATTTTATTGACATTAAATTTTATGATTAATGATTAATAGAGGGTATGATCAGTTATAAATATTAATTGGATAGGTAAATTATTTTATTATTCATTTTCATTTATTTTTAATTTATTGCAATGAAAATAATTTCTATAAATGATTATTCAATGCTAACGTAGTACATGTGAAAGAAGTAAAAAATCCTTGATATCAAATTTGAAACTCTAAAAATAAAATTATTTTAGTAATTTTTTTAGGTTTCAAGAATAATTTTTTACAAAAATGACATATTAAATATGAAATTAATCATTTTATCATAACTCAATTAATATTTTATTGTTTTTAAATTCAAAATATATGATTAGTTCCAAAATTAATGTTTCTAATATTTTATATATAACATTTTGAAATTCATTTCAAATTTTAAATAAATTTCATTCTAGAAATTTAATGTTTTATTGTAGATTAATTAAACCATTTTCTATTTATGTGTCATTTTCTCTATTTATGGTTTCCATATTAAAACTTAATGAGTAAAAAAAATTACTTTCGCCACAACTTTAAAAAATAGAAACTATGTGTTTAAATAAATAATGGTAAAACTGTGATATCAAATTGTCAAAATGTTATTTTATGTTAATTTTTAGATATAAAATAATCTTTTATATTAATATTAACAATTTGGAAAAACATTCATCAAAATTTATTTATATTAATTTAGTATTTTAAATTTCTTGAAAAGGTACCCTCCCCAATCTTATAAATGGGAAACTATTCATTAATATTATTTACACACAATTAGACATTTAATTAAGAAAATACCTATCCAAATCGATTCCTCTAACTCCTCACTAGAACATATAATCCATTTTTTGGTCATATAACAAACCATGGAATGATTTTTTTGTGATCATAAAGAGGTTGTTTGAATAATATGTATAGTCTTTAACCATATGTTTTTGTTTTATCTATTCATAAACCTCCATCAACTTTTATTCTACCATTTTAAAATAATATCATCAGTTTATTCCTTATAATGAGAATTTTTGGTTTATGAAAGTACTTATATTCATACACTCTTCTTTCAATTGATTAATGAATCCATAATTCTTGTGTATGGTGGACTAATATTTCATAAATTTATGTAATTATTTTCCATAAACACCTATCTTTTCTATATGTCATAATATAATTCATTTATATATATTGTATTAATGAAACTTTTATCATTATTAAAATATGATATCTATTTAATTCATAACATTTCATTCATAGTTAAATTTTAACGTCATTCGTACATACATGTGAACGTAAATATCCATGAAGTGATTTCATTATTCATAATCACAGAAATGGTTGATATATATATGTTTGTAAATTAATAATATGGTGTCTCTTCTAAGATTATAATTATGAATTTATGAAATAATACTCACCATTTTCCCATAATTAGTTTACAAAAATTAAAATGTTACTCATTTTTTTGTATGGACAACAATATTAGTAATTGTAATGTTGTTTATTTTTCATAACAATAATAAATGATTATTTTTATGTATAATTTATGTAAGAAAACTATAACTATTTATTTATTATTATTTGGGATATGATGGAAGAATCACCAAATTTTCCATAGTTATCCTACTGAATTCATTTTTCATTTATATGTCTAGTCTTGTTAATACATTTTATAATACCATAATTGATTAAGTAATTTATTCCAATATGATACAATTAAATAAAAAACATAAAAATTATTATAAATATTTTTAACTACGTAACAAAACATTTTTATACCATATGATACAGTATATAGGTCATGATTTTGACTCATGGTAAGGGACACATTTTTTGAAATCAACTTTTAATTTTTATCTTATAACGCATTTTATTCTATATCATTGTATTTTTTTAGAAAATATTTATTATTTAATTTATATGTAAATAAATAAAATTATAAAAAAAATTCTTTCATTGTAAATTCATTTAAATGTTTTCTAACATGTATATATTTATGTGTTTTGTTTTATTTTCCATATAAATGAAAAAATGGAGTCTTCTATTTCAACGTTTATAGCAGTAAAATCCTTTTCTTGAAATTGCAGCAGTTATTTTATTTTTTGGATTTTATAGAAGAATAGACATTTTCATTAAATACATATTCTCCTACCATTTTATTATCAATTTATTATGAAATTTTTTTAATCAAATAAGAGTTTATTTTTGGATATCTAAAATTTTTTTTCATATGAATTCAAAATATTTTTTCAATGACCTAATCATAAAAATTACATTAATAATATATTTAAATGTTTATATAGTACTTGATAGTTATATAAGGTAAATTTTTTTAGACCTATATTTAATATATTATTGGTTAATCTATATTATACCTCATCAAAATTGGTTAAACACATATAAATTATACAAAGAGTGATCCGATTATTGATCTACAATTAATTGGGTAACAAGTTTTTTTTCTCCTCTGGATCTAACTATGAACCTATTATTTATAACATGTGTTTAAAATAGGTTATCAATATCGTTCTCTTTGTTTAATAAATATGGAATTCAATTTTATTAATGTGACCAAATGGTTTTGTTTTAAAAAAACGTATGTATTATTATGTGTAAATGGTTTGTTAAATATGATCAAGTAATTACGTGACAAGGGTAATTGTTTTATAGGATTCAATGTTTTCACTATAGAAATATTTTATTTCATTTTATGTTACTTTAGAAGATGATATTAGTAATTCCACATTTTCAATTGTTTTTTATATTTTTTTAAATATGGGTAGAGATATGGGTGAGGTCTATGTCAACATGTTGATGATTTGTTCTGAATAGGGAACATGATTTTTTTTAAATGTATTCTAATATGGTAATATTGGATATTATGTGTATTTGTCCAATTTATACTATACTATTTATTATTTTAACTGTGATGACCTTATTCACTAAATCATTAAAACTAAAATATCATTGATATTGAATGAATATTATATCTTTTTTAATTATACAAGAATATTTTTTAGTAAAGTGAGTTTTATTATATTTCCACCTCCTGGTTTCATTCCATAATTTCTTAAGGATATGTTTCTTATAGAGGGATATTTTTTCCACCTAAAATTAATTTTATCATATGTATACTTAATTTTATATGAAATATGAAATAATAAATCATTAACTATGTTTTATTGTTCATCACTATTTATATGATTATTTTTATGTTTATTGGGATTAATTTATTGAATTTTATTTTCCAAAATTAAATATATCATATAGACATATAGATGTATTACTTTTGGAAAAATTTTTTAAATATGAAATAAAAATCCACTTATTTTTTTAACAATGATTTTATTATCAATAATGGTGAGAATAATCAGTGTTTTTAAAAACTAATAAAAGTTATTTATTATTAAATCATTAAATGTGTTGTTTTGAATTTCAGAAATTCCTATTTACATATCAATATTGATTTTTATAATAATTGAATTATGAAATATATAGGATATTATAGTGAACTATGTATAATAAATGGAAAATAGTTTGTTGTAATGTTCAATGTGATTTTCATTTCATTGATAAAATACTATCAAAATGGAGCAATAACGATTAAAGTCAACGAAGAATGTATACATGTAGATATTATCTTCAATAAATTTTTTAAATTTCCTTGGTATAATGTTTGATTCGTATGGGAATTATGAGATATTTTTAGAGAAGATTAATAATTAATTTCATGATGATCAAAATTAATTTTCATAAATTTTTGATATACTATGACAAAATTATATAAAAGAATAATATAATATAGTGATTTTCATGTATGTAGTTTAAGATCCACATATAATAATTTATCTATATATTAGTGAAAATAATAAAAAAATATAATGTATATCTATCTTTTCGGATCGTTTTATGAAACATGAATGGTTTTTCTTGTGTTTTGTATCTATATAAGATAAATCATCTATGTTGATGAAATATTAATAAAAAATTGATAAATATATTTATCTTATATACTAGAAGATTAAGTTGAAAATTAGATAACTTATTTTATCCATGTAACTTAATTTATAATCTCATAATATTTTTTAGATATTTGGAGTTTTTATGATAAATTAATGTAAAATTTTCAATGAAATCTATAACAAAATATGTTTGATCCAAAATTAAATGATATAAATTTTTACCTAAGTATTACAAAAAATATATGTCTAAATATGATGATGTATGAGTGATTTTCATCGTGGGCCAAACGTCATGATCAAACCCATTATCTTGATTGTTTCTAAAATCGATGAATATATGGATAAATGAGATTTTTAGAATTTTGAAACGAGTTTGATATTGAAAAATGATATTCCCCATCACCATGGTTGAGTATTAATATCAATCATACAAAATAGTAAAATATTATAATGATTATTTTAATTTAAGAAATCAAAATAACATTCATAGATATGTTCTTGGATTATTTATTAATGATTTTACATACTATTTATGAGGTCCTAATGTGTCTCTATTTTGCACCAAGTTTAATGGTGATTTATATAACAAATACGGAAATAATGCATCACAATATTTTGGTTGAATATTAAAGATAAATATATATAATGTCGGGAATTCGTAGTGATTTTTTATATGATACATATAAAATAGATACATAACATTATTGAATGATATTGTTAAAGAGAATTCGTATAAGATTTTCCCAAGAGGAAGAGGAATAATATATACATTCAAAGGGACCATGTGGATTATCAGGTATTCTGGATTGATAATTCTATAATGACTTTTTGTTTGTTTTATTGACTCAAAATTATAATTGTTTGGTGATTACAATTGTATGTGTTTAAAATCAATCACTTTCTTTTGATCCCTATGAAAATAAGAAGGTGTAAATATTCATAAGATAACAACCGTGAAATACAATTGATAGACTCATCCATAAAGAGGAAAACATCATTAAAAACTATTTTTTCACTTTTTTGTTGCATTAACGAGGATGTTTAGAGTTATTTAATTAAAAGAAATGGGTGTTTAAGGGATTTAATTTATCAAACACAAATATTACCCACCATATTTTAGGCATCCCCCTTCACATGGTCAAAAAACCTTGATATATGAAAATGGAATTTATTAACCAAAATAATGCATGGGTTAATTTTATATGCTCTTATATTATGATCCTTTTAACTCCAACCATGTTTCTGGATAATATTATTTAAAATAATTTTTATACATGAACCCTGTGGTGTTTCCCTATACAAAACATCATGGTTTTATTCATATATATTAATATTGTTCAATAATATTTATTAATCATTTATTGCTTCAATCCATCGTGAAAAAAAGTAATTCCAATTTAGAATATAAAAATATTTCTATAATAAAAGCCTATATATATATAAATATGGTATCAAAACATGAATATATAGAGGATTTATCCTTCACTACAATCTATTATTATTAAATATTTTTAGTGAAACATAGGATGGAAAATATTATATTTTACATGGAAGCCTCTACAATAAATTATTATAAGTTTATTCAAAATTTAAAAAATATGGTAGTTCCTTTTAGGGAAATTGAGTCCCAAATCAGACTAAGAATTATTATTATAGTTTCTTACATGTACAAATTAAAACTAAACCACATATTATAATGGTACCAAAATCTATATTCGTTTATATTTTAGTTATATATTTAAAATTATGTTAATAATATTTAATTTCATTTTATTTGAAAAACAAAAATATAGAATATTATTATTATAATTTTTCCACTGGTGAAAATATATAAGTTTATATCACTTCATCATTATTAAAAAAACATCATTTATTTTATTCAATATATAATGTTAAAATAATTATGAATATACATTGAGGATAATGCATTATTAATATTTATGGGTGGTATTGATATTTACTTTATATTTTTTTGGGTGTCTTGTGGGATATTTGTAATTTTTTAGTTGACTTTAAAAAATTATGTATAATTTATTTCTTGGGATTCATTAATTAATTAGAAAATTTTGATAGATTTATGTAATTTCAATAAATAATTAAATGATAAGTGAATATATATATATATATATTAATCCTCAATTTAATTGTAAAAAAATGATATTTAGATTAAATAAATATGAAATACTATTGACATAAGCACTATATATATTAAAAATCAATGTCCTAAATGTTTTATATGAAATTTTGACATTCTTACTTCTTCATGTTTCATAAAAAACATCATTTTTTTAGAATCATATACTTGTTATAACATTATTTTAAATATTTATGACTTTTAGTTTTATATCAAAATTTATAAGAAACATAATGGAGAAAACTATTTTTCAAATTGAAACCCAAATTTTTTATATGAACATTTATATTAACCCTAAAAAGTTGTGATCAACTAAAATGTTTCAATATTATAATTCTACATCTTCCCCTATATTTATCATAACTATTTTCTTGCTTACAATTAAAAATAATATTTATGGAGGGTTCTTTCATGATAAATATGCGGAAAAGTTTACATGTTTGGAATATATATGGGATATTTTTTATATAATTGTGTTAGAGAGTTAATAAGTTCATATAAGAATACAATATTTTTCTTTTTTCACAATATAAATTATATATTTCAAAATTCTGAATATATATATATATATATCATTAGAAAAATTATTATAATAATTATTAAATTAGTCCATTAACAAATCAAGTGGATAATTACAATTCGTATTTATTTATATATTAATTAATTGGTATTTTCCATGATGGGAAAACTTTTTATCCTTAAATGACCGTATGAGTGAAAATAATTATTTTATAAGAAATTATTTTATAAACATTCATATACACAAAAAAGTGATTAACATTGATACATTATATAATTTTTTATTTTGATGAAAAAATTTCATTACTATTATATAGTATCTTCTCCACGATCTAAAGATTATTGAAACATTAATAAAAAATTCCATTTGTAAAGAGTGTGGATATTTTTTGAGGTTAAATTCAAATTTTAATTATAGAGTAAAGAGAAAGAAATAAAATTTAATAACAATATAATGATACAAGTAATAGAGATCATATCATAATAATTATATAAATATTAATAATTAGAGAATAATTATTTTCCACTTATAAATAATAATATATGTACATGGCATGGGTGTATTATTTTGTTATGGATCTCTATCATTACCCTCGAGGGAAATGAATAATTTTTATGAATTGAAAAATAAAATAATTTTATTATTTTTATCTATTAATAAATTTAATATACAAAAATATATATTATACAAAATGATTATTTTTTAAGAATTAAATTGATGATTTAAGTCTATAAAAAAAACTAATTGGATGAAAATATGAATAGTTATATATTTAATTAATTTTTTAAATTAAATAATCATTACTGAACATAAAATAGTATGTTTTATGAATTTTATATAAATAATATAGTTCATATATGGGAATATTTAATAATAAATTGAAATTATGTGGTTTATTTTATATCATTTTTAATGACAATAACATATTACTTTTAATGACATATTATTGAATCTTTATTAATATATTATAAAATCATTATTGTATTTTGTGTAGTAATGATTTTAAAAAATGGCTATAACACCCCAATCTTCCACGACACACTTCCCTTTGAATAATTCAATAGCATGTGTTGTACGGAACATCGGGTTCTAACACTCTACAACCAATCAAACTTGCTGTTATGAACAGTAATAAAAACTCATTGAAATTTTATCTATCAAATTGGACTTCATTTTTGGATTCGGAATATCGATATTATCCTAGGGTAAAATTTTGGAACTTTTCGGATAACATTTATATTTCGATGAATAGTGAAAATTAATAAATTTTAATTAAAAACAACTTTTTTAATCGAAATAATTAGTAGTGATAAATTAAGAATTTTAATAGTTTTAAACTATATTTAGAATATATATTTACCATTTAATACAATTTTGGTCATTGGACATAATTTCACAATTAAAGCAGACATAAACAAATGTCAATCTATTGGTAGTTATTATCTATTAAAAACACGTGTTTTGTCTTAACAATGGAAATTAATTTTCAATTAATTTCTGCCACTTCTGTGTTTTGAATTTGAAAAATTGATTCCATATTGGGAATCAGGATGTTCAAATTGAGTAAATAGGTTACTTTTATTTTTAGACATTTTGAATAATTATTTCGGTAAATATTTTATTTAACATGGTTAAATGGTAAATCCGGTAAATAAGGGTAAAAATATAATATTATAAAAATAAAAAATTACCCTAAAACGTGTCCAAACCTTATTTTTTGATACATGTCCGACCAAGGTCATATTTGGGCCGATTTTGGGACCCCATAGATCCACTTGTATGTGATAATGACAATTTATATTAATTAAGTTATAATAAATACAAAAATGACAAAAGGATACGGCTTTTAGAAAAAAAAAATTACATAGGGTTATATATGATTGATTTTTGACAATAAATAATCATTAGAAATATAAAACTATTTCCTACATAATGGTATTTTAATTATAATTTTTATACATTTAATAATTAATATTATTTATGACACAATAATGATGCAGTATTTTCCTTATTAATGAAAGAATAAAATAATTGCTATTATAAATGTTAAAATTAATATAATTTAAAATTTTAATGACATCCATGAATTTTATTCCTTAATATGACATTATATTATTGCCTAAATTAATTTTTTTTTAATTAATAATGTTTTTAAGACTAACAAAAATAAATTATTGAATATTGTCCTAATGGTCATAAAAGAGTTTTTAAAACAAATATTATATTATTAATTGATATTAAATTCAAAAAAATCAATGGTTCATCCAAGAGGCTTATATCAGGATATTTTAACCATTAATGGATCACTTGGGGGGTCTCTTTTATGTATATAGTATGTTTATTAACTATATAATATAGAAATACAATGTGACATAGTAATTGTCAAACTAATTAACTAAGAGTTAAAACTAAAAGATAAGGTTAATATAGTCACCCAAACCTGTCTAAAACCAATTTTTTAGTGGATTGCCACCCATCCCCACCATAAAATTTAATTAATCGGCTTTGGATCCATTAGAATCCGAATATGAAATTATTATAAAATAATATTTCAAGCTTTTCCTAAGGTTCCCCTCCTCCCCCTTATAAAAGGACACCACTTCTATCCAATTATTCGCACCATCAAAGCCTTTTGGATAGGCCAAACCCAGCCCAAATATCCTCCCAACTTTCTTCAATTCAACCTAGAGGAATTCCTTTACTCATAAAGGCAACTTATGGAGCCCTTTTGATCAAATCAAAAGGAAGAACCCAATGAAGAGGTAGTGTTTTCACCACCATCTTTTATGTTCTTTTCTTATTAAACTTCTTCATTATTTTATTTTCACATTATAAAATAATAACTCTAGTATATTATATATACTTTTATGTTATTATAAATATGGTACAACCATATTCAGTATTCTATCCATCCTTTGAATGACATGTCACCATACGTGTGTACGTACAGCTTACCGTATCCACGTCGTGGTATAATTGTTATTCAATACATTACTATATGTATGGGTATGATAATGATGTGTAAATCATGTAAATAATTATTATAAAATGATAATTATTATTTATATATGATATAATATCCAGTTAAATATTATTTTCATATCAAAAGAATGATATTGTCGCTCGTACGTCCGTATGGACTACCGTCTCCACGAATGCGATGAGATTCATTATCCATCGTATCCATTCATGTATAATTCTCATTTGAGGATTAAAAATAGTGTTTAATGAGTTGATATAATTATGGATATGAATAAGATACAACCTATCCATAACAAACATGACTTATGTAACAAAACATATAAAAGAAAATGAGTAAGTTAACACGTGAAACAACGATAATACTAATATATTATTAACAATGAAATGTTAAAAGGTAATATATGATATCATATTTATTTAAATGATTCTCGTATAATTTAATAAGAATTATTTCACCATTATACAAGATATTAACCTACCCCAACCGAGGAAAAGTACAAGGTAAGGGTTTAATTTTCATTCTTTTCATTATCTGAGGTTGTTTATAAGTAATAATATATTGGGACTTATTTATCATCAACATACATGTTTCTTAAAAATGTATTTCAAAAATTTTTTACCATAGACTAGAATATGGCTTAAAGTCATTTATACCCTAGTTGATCTTTTTATAAGAGGTTTATAAAGGAATCTTTCCTTCGTTTTCCAAACAAGTTCCTTTTTATCCTTTTCGAAAGAAGTAAGGTAAGAATGTATTTTTTAACATATACGGCAGGTGCGGTTATTTTCCACCGTTATAAAATCTTTGAAGCATCCCTTACAAGATTATAAGAAAATTTTCTAAGTAAATGTTTTATTTTAGAATTATTTGATTTTTAAATGATTTAAAAAAGATATTTCTCTCAAATAGATTTGATTTCATCTATGTCAACATCTTTTCATGGATTTTAAGCTTATTTGAAGTTGATTTATTGTGATACAAAACATCCACAATGTATTGAAGGTTTTTTGATATGTTTGACTGTGGATGTGTTATTTTTATACCATTAATGGTTTATGGAGAATGTATTGACATTTCATATGCTAGTTTTAATATGAATGTTTATGTTATGTTTAAACCTGTTCATATGAGGAATGCATTGGTATTAATAAGTGATGGGTGGAGCCTGCTATAGCTCCTCGATGCGTCAGAAGGTCTCATGGGACAAACTAGTGTCTTGGAACATGGACTTGACAAAATCTTATTTTTAGTCTTGGAATGAGGCCTTGGATATGTGGTTATGATAGTGTGGAATTATTCATTCCATCATTATGAAAGCGGTTATTGATATTGCATGTGATTATTCTTCTAGTAGAATATCCATGTGAATAAGTAAATGGAATTACTTTATTTTATTTTTCCCATATTATGCATGAAATTATGTTTAAAAGGATTTTGTTTTAGTTAAACATCTCCTTAAATGTTTATTCATATTTATGAATGATTCTGCTATATTGTTATCCTTATTGGGAATTTGAGCTCACCCTTTTCTATGTGTTATTTTTCCCCGAAGGTGAAGAAGTACATTAGGAATGACCTGCAGGGACAGTATGAGGGGATAAGAGTGTGGAATATGGAGACTATATTATTGTAGCTTTCATTTTATGATGTAATATAAACTTTATGAATGTATCTATTTATTCCAAGGCTACTAAACTAATTGTTCTTTCGAGACTTGATCTTTCTTGTGATCATGCAAATGATAAGTAATAATTCACTGACTCTGGGTAACTGGGGTCGGGGCGTTACAGTTGGTATCCGAGAATTTTTAGTATAAACCTTGGAAGCTAGATTTAGATAAACTATGATTAGAGCACATAGACCTATGATGGCCATTGAGGATTATTATAGAAGAACTTCTTATAATTTTGGTATTATAGAGATCTTGTGAGTTTTCCATGAAATACATCCCTGTCTGGATACGAGCAGGTAGAGGTGGCTCTAGCATAGATGTACCTAGGGGTAAAACCCAAAAACACCGCTTTGAGCTAGACTCAAACGAGAACTGGTGCATGACAACATGCCTTTCTACACTCTTGGTTACCAACCTCCCGGGGGATATGCTTAGGATGACTCTCATTTTCTTTACAAATCATTATGAAGGGTTTATGAGTATATACTTTCTCAAAGATTTTTTTATGATTATGGATTATATCCATAAATAGTTGAATTTATGTTAAGTGTTTTATAAGTATGGAATTATGTATTTTTATTCATAAAATGATATAGTTTATTCCATTGTTTAGAAATGGATCCTAGTGGAAGAAATGGAAACCGTATTAATGCACGCACTCCATGTAGGGATTTCCCTCCTGCTCAAGATAATTATAGTTGAGCTGGTGATGAAACTGGTGCTGATCAGCTAATCACTATACTGGGACAACTCACTCATGTTATGAATAATAACCTTACCTGTATAGAGCACCCTGCTCCGCTGCGTGGAGGATCAATGTTAGATCTCTTCATGAAGAAGCAACCACCAACGTTCAATGGGAGTACAAATCCCATAGTAGTTGAGCAATGGATAAATTCCCTAGAGAAAATATTTCAGGCTTTGGGGAATAGTGAAAGGGAAAAAGTGATCATGGCAGTTTACCGCCTCACTGGAGACGCTGATCAATGGTGTTCGTTGATTCAAAACACGAAAGAAGATGATGAGGTATCAAATATGTAATGGAGGGAGTTCAAAGATCTTTTTTTAGAAAAATACTTTCCCCATGATCATCGAGGAGACATAGAAAGGCAATTTATGAGTCTGAGACAAAAGGAGGATGGGAAGGTCACAATGTATGTGGATAACTTTACAAGGATAGCACGGTATGCTAGAGATTATATATGTAACCCAAGAAGTAAGATTGATCATTTTGTTGATGGGTTAAAACCATTTCTCCGTCTACCATTTGTCTCACAATCCTTCTCGCCGTATGATGACATTGTCTCATGTGCTATCAAGACAGAAAAAGAATTCTATAAGTCTTATTTCTTTAAAGAAAAGAAAGAGAAGAAGAGATTTGCTGATCAATTTGGGAATGGAAATAAGGGGAATAAGGAAAAA
The DNA here is from genome assembly GCA_963277665.1 of Viscum album. Taxonomy (NCBI): domain Eukaryota; kingdom Viridiplantae; phylum Streptophyta; class Magnoliopsida; order Santalales; family Viscaceae; genus Viscum; species Viscum album. The sequence goes on along the minus strand of OY728137.1, from coordinate 1,612,220,311 downwards.
GATAAAAATCCATCCTGCAGTAAATGTGGGAAGAAACACCACAGTACTTGCTTAAAATGAATGGGAGTCTGTTACAAGTGTGGTGAAAAAGCCCACCAAACTCATGATTGCAAGGGGAAGAGGGAAGCTACCGATGTCCAATGCTACCATTGAGGGAGATGGGACATTATGCAAATGAGTGTCCTAAGCGTTAGGGGAACTTTCCTAAGAAATGTCCAAGGGCTCAAATCCAAGATTATACTATCAGTACTACTGAGGTAGAAGCTCCGAAAGACGTGGTGGCAAGTAACTTAATGGTTTACTCAAGTTTAGAAAATGCTTTATTTGATTCTGGATCATCGCATTGTTTCATATCTTCCAAGTTTTCTATGAAAATTAGATATTTCCAATTTGATTTAACATGGGTGTTGTCAAATAAAACTCCTAAGGGAAGTATCATTGCAAAAATGTTTTTGTGAATCAGTCCCCATTAGAGAAAATAAATGATCTTTATCCATTGATCTCATCGTCATTCCTATGATTGAGTATGACATAATCCTCATTATGGATTGGCATTCGGAACTTGATGAAAAGATTTATTTTAAGAATAAGGAGGTTACGATTTTTGATGGTTATGATAAGGAACACCTTATCTTTAGAGGAGAATCGTCACCACCTAATTCTTATCTAGATCCACACCCAGTAGCTCTACTAAATTTAATTATTTGGGAGGAAGATAATGAAATTACTACGGGTGAGGAATGAAATTTTCATGTATAGGATGTACCAATTGTGAAAGAATACGTAGATGTGTTTCCAGAAGATTTACTTGGACATCCTCTAGAATGACAAGTTGAGTTCTGCATTGATTTAATTCCTGGATCAAGGCCTATATCGAAGATCCCTTATATAATGACCACTGTGGAATTAGTTGAACAAAAGAATCAACTAGAGGAATTGAGTAATAAGGGATTTATTCGCCCTAGTGTTTATCCATGGGGATCCCTTGTCCTTTTTGTTAAGAAGAAAGATGGATCTATGAGGTTATGTATCGACTACAGGGAAATCAATTCTATAACAATAAAGAACAAGTATCCCCTACCTCGCATTGATTATTTATTTGACCAACTGCACGAAGCTCAATAATTTTTAAAGATTGACCTTCATTCTTGATACCATCAGTTTTGTGTTAGGATGGAAGACATTCCAAAGACAACATTTCGAACTAGGTACGGGCATTATGAGTTTATAGTAATACATTTTTGGGTGACTAATTCACCCTCAGTATTCATGGATCTAATGAATATAGTTTTCAAATAATATATCGATGATTTTGTGGTGGTATTTATTGATGATATCTTGGTATACTCTAAAAGCTACGAATATCATGAAAATCACTTGCACATTATCCTGAAGACTCTGGGAAGACATGAATTATATGGGAAGTTTAACAAATGTGAATTCTAGATTCAGGAGATTTTCTTTCTTGTCCATATTGTCTCTAATGATGGAATCTATATTGATCCTTCTACAACCAAGGAAATCCAAGAATGGCCTACACCAACGAGTATAACTGAGGTACGTAGTTTTATTGGTTTAGCAGGTTATTATCGACGTTTCATCCAGAATTTTACCCAGTTGGATAACCCATTAACAAAGCTCACACGTAAAGGGGTTAAATTTTTTTGGGAAAAAGTGTGTGAATAATGTTTCGAAGAACTGAAGAGATGATTAGTCAATGAACCTATATTGAATCTACCATCAGGGAATGATGGGTTCATTACTTATTGTGATGCATCGAAGAAAGGACTTGGTTGTGTCCTTATGCAGAATGATAGGGTTATTCCCTATACATCATGACAGTTAAAACTCATGAGAAAAACTATCCTACGCATGATCTCAATTTAGCATCTTTGATCTTTGCTTCAACAATATTGAGACACTAGCTCTATGGTGAAAAATGTTTTATTTATAATGATCATAAGATTTTGAAGTATATTTTCACACAAAAAGAACTCAACATGAGGAAAAGGTGATTTCTTGAACTACTCAAGGATTATTATTGCATGATACACTACCACCTGGGGAAGGCAAATAAAAAGGTGGATGCTTTGAGCTGAAGAGATCATGGAGTTTTTAACATGATGAGAATTGACAGGGATCTTATTTTTATGGATCCAGTAAAGTTGGATATGGGAATCACCATGGAAGGTAAATAATCAATGATTTTTAAAATGGTTTCCAAACCATATTTACCTAAATGGATAAAGAGTTCTCAGACCGATGATGAAGTGTTTCAAAAGAAAATTAAAGCTGTGAATGATGGGAGATTGAGAGACGTTGTGTATGAATAAATAATTTTAATATTTCGGAAGAGACATTGTGTTCCAAATATACCATATCTAAAAAGGGAATTGTTGGATGATGACCATACTTACAACTTCTATATACACCTTGGGAGCACCAAAATGTATAGAGATTTTAAGGAACATTTTTGGTGGGATAACATGAAGATGGATATTCTTGATTTTTTGTCAAGATGTATGGTTTGTCAATAAGTGAAAACTGGAAGGAAACATCCTAAAGGATACATGCAACTTCATCCCATACCTGAGTGGAAATGGGATAATATTACGATGGGCTTCGTCATGGGGATACCAAATAATCCTAGAAGGAATGATGTAATATGGGTTATTGTTGATTGTCTTACCAAGTCAGCACATTTTCTTACTATAAGAGAAGATCTACCACTAGAACGTCTAAAAACACTATATATTAATGATGTTGTGAGACTTCATGGAGTACCCCTATTGATTATTTCTGATCGTGATCCCTATTTTACTTCATGATTCTGAACATGTCTTCAGAAATCCCTGGATACTGAACATCACTTGAGCACTTCCTACCACCCTCAAATAGATGGACAATCAGAATGGACTATTCAAACCGTAGAAGACATGTTGAGATCATGCACCCTTGACTTTCAGGGTATGTGGGATCAATATTTACCTCTGGAAAATTTTCCTATAACAATAGATTACATTAAAGTATTCAGATGGCACAATATGAAGTGTTGTATAGAAAGAGATGTCGCAGACCAACCTGTTATGATGACGTTGGTGAAAGAAAACTCGTAGGTCTAGAACTAGTGGAGGAAATGATGGAAAAGGTGAAGGTAATCCAAAACCACATCAAAGCAGCTCAAAGTAGGCAGAAGAGCTATGCTGATAACCGAAGGAAGGATTTGGAATTTCTTGTAGGAGATCATGTTTTCTTGAAGGTATCACAATAGAAGGGAATTATAAGTTTCGGTATGAAGGGTAAATTGAGTCTCAGGTATATCGGATGTTTCAAAATTCTAGAACGAATTGGGACATTATCTTACCATTTGGAAATGCCGCCAAGTCGCTCCAAAGATCACGATGTGTTCCACGTATCACTGTTGAGGAAATTCATGCGTGACCCAATACATGTACTCACTTACAAGGAATTAGAACTGGAATCCAATCTGTCTTATTGCGAAGAGCCCATCAGGATTCTTGATAGCCATGAACATTTGCTGAGTAACTTGATGACTCGTCTGGTAAAAGTTCTATGGAGGAACCATAAGATGGAAGAGGCGATGTGGGAACCCAAGGAACTTATGATGACGAATCCCCCATCTATGATTATATAGTAATTTTCTAGAAATTTCAAGGGCACAATTATTTGAAGGAGGGGAGAATATAACACACCAAGCTTCCACGGTACTCTTCCCTTTGAATAATGTAATAGCGTATGTTGTACGCAACATCGAGTTCTAACACACCACAACCAATCAAAATAGTCATTATGAATAGTAATACCCACTTTTTGAAATATTATCTCTCAAAATGGACTTCATTATTGGATTTGGAAAATCGAAATTATCCTAGGGTAATATTTTGAACTTTTTGGATAACATTTATATTTTGATGAATAGTGAAAATTACTAAATTTTAATTAAAAAAGCATTTTTAATCGAAATAATTAATAGTAATAAATTATGAATTTGAGTTGTTTTAAAGTATATATATAATATATTCTTACCATTTAATACTAATTTGGTCATTGGACATAATTCTAAAATTAAACTGAATAAAAACAAGTGTCAATCTTTTGATAGTTATTATCTCTTAAAAACACACTTTTTGTTTTGACAATGGGAATTAATATTAAATTAATTTCTACAACTTATGTTTCGAATATGGACAAATGGATTACATATTTGGAATCAGGTTGTCCAAATTCTGTAAATAGGTAGCTTTTATATTTAGGCATTTTGAATAATTACTTCGGTAAATATTTCATTTACCATGGTTAAAGGTTCAATCCGGTAAATAAAGGAACAAAAATAATATTATAATAAAAACAAATTACCCTAAAATGTGTCCTAACCTTATTGGTTGATACATTTCTGACCATGGTCATATTCGGGCCGATTTTGGGACCCCATGGATCTATTTGTAAGTGATAATGACAAATTATATTAATTAAGTTAAAATAAATACAAAAATGACCTAATCATACATCTTATAGAAAAACAGTTTTTACATAGGGTTATTTATGTTGTATTTTCGACTATAAATTATCATTAGAAAGATAAAAATATTTTCAACTTAATGGTATTTTATATATAATTTTTAGACATTTAAAAATTAATATTATTTATGACACAGTAATGATGTAGTATTTTCCATATTAATGAACGAATCAAATAATTGGTATTATAAATGTTAAAATTAATTTAATTTGAAAGTTTTGATGACATAAATGAAGTTAATTACTTAATATAAAATTATATGATTGATCAAATGAATATTTTTCGAATTAATAATGTTTTTATGACTTTAACATAAATAAATTTTTGAATAGTGTCAAAATTGACATAAAAGAGTTTTTAAAACAAATATTATATTATTAATTGATATTAAATTCCTTAAAATATAAGGATCGTCCAAGAGACTTATAACATGATAGGTTTATCATTGATAGACCACTTGAGGGTATCTTGTATGTATATTTTATGTTTATTAACTATATAATATAAAAATACAAAGTGACATGGTAATTGTCAAACTAATTAACTAAGACTTAAAACTAACAGATAAGGTTAATATAGTGACCCAAATCTGTCTAAAACCTATTGGATGAGTGGTTTGCGATGAATACCCATATTAACCTTTAAATAACCCACTATGGAGACATTATAAAACGAATATGAATTTATTATAAAATAATATTTCTAGCTTTTCCTAACGTGCCCCTCCTCCCCCTTATAAATGGGCACCAATTCTAACCAATTATTAACACCTTCATAGCCTTTTAGTTTGCCAAAAACCTGCCCAAATATCCTTCCAACATCCATCACTTCAACTTAGAGGCCTTCCTTTAGTCAGAAATCTATCCTATAAAGCCCTTTTGATGAAATCAAAAGGAAGAACCCGAAGAAAAGGTAATGTTTTCACCACCCTCTTTTATGATCCTTTCTTGTTCAACTTCTTCTTTATTTGATTTTCCCATTATAAAATAATAACTCCAGTATATTATATATACTTTGATGTTTTTATAAACATGGTACAACCATATTAAGTATTTTATCCTCCCTTTGAATGACATGTCACCATACGTGCGTATGTACGGCTTACCGTCTCCACATCATGGTGTAATTGTTATTCAATACATTATTATTTGGATGGGTATGATAATGATGTGTAATTCATGTAAATAAAAAATATAACATTTTAATGATTATGTTTTTATGATATACTATCCAATTAAATATTATTTTAATATCAAAATAATGATATTGTCGTTTGTGTGTACGTATGGACTACCGTCTCCACGAACGCGATGAGATTCATTTTACATCATATCCATTCAAGTATAATTCTCATTTTATGATTAAAAATAGTGTTTACGGACTTTATATCATTCTAGATATGAATAAGATACTACCTATCCATAATAAACATGGCTTATGTAACAAAACATATAAGAGAAAATGAGTAAGTTAACACCTGAAACAACGATAATAATAAGATATTATTAACAAAGCAATGTTAAAAGATAATATATTACATCATATTAATTTAAATTATTGTTTTATAGTTTAATAAAAATTATTTCACCATTATACAGGAGTTTAACCTACCCCCAACCAAAAAAAAGTACATTGAAAGGGTTTATTTCGCAATCTCTTCATTATGCGAGGTTGTTTATACGTATTAATCTACTGTAACTTCATTATCATCGACATCCATGTTTCTTAAAAATTTATTTCAAAACATTTTAAATATTTACTAGAATATGGGTTAATGTCATTTATACCATTTTTTGACTTTTTATAAGAGGTTTATAATGGAATCATTCTGTCGTTTTACAAACAAGGTCCTTTTTTAACCTTTTCAAATGAATTAAGGTAGGAATGATATTTTTAACTTATATGGCGGGTGCTGTTATTTTCTGCCACTATAAAATCATCGAATCTTTCCTTAAAAGATTATAATAAAATTTTCAAAGTAAATGTTTTATTTAATAATTATTTTATTCATAAATGATTTCAAAACAGATATATTTCTCTCATATAGTTTTCATTTCATCTATTTCAACATCCTTTGATGGATTTTAAGCTTATTTGAAGTTGATTTATTGTGATAAAAAACTTCCATATTGTATTGAAGGTTTTGTGATATGTTTGACTTTGGATGTCTTATTTTTATAACATTCATGGTTTATGGAGAATGTATTGACATTTCATATGCTAGTTTTAATACGAATGTTTATGTTATTTGTAAACCTGTTCATATGAGGAATGCATTGGGCTTAATAATTGATGGGTGGAGCCTGCTATAGCTCATCGATGTATCGGTAGGTCTTATGAGACAAAATAGTGTCTTGGCACAAGGCCTTGACAAAATCTAATTTGTAGTCTTGGCACAAGGCCTTGGCTATGTGGTTATGATAGTCTGACATTATGCATTCCATCATTATGAAAGTGGTTATTGATATTTCATGTGATTATTCGACTAGTAGAATATCCATGGGAATATGTAAATGACATTATTTAATTTTATTTTTTCCATATTAAGTAGAAGATCAAGTTTAAAAGGCTTTTGTTTTAGTTATACAGTGCCTAAAATGTTTATGCTTATTTATGAATGTTTCCGCTATATTGTTATCCTTACTGGGCATTTGAGCTCACCCATTTCTGTTATTATTTCTCCCAGGATGTGAAGAATTATTTTATGAATGACCTACTGGGATTGTATGAGGGGATAAGATTGTGGACTATGAAGACTATATTGTTGTAGTTTTCATTTTATGATGTAATATAAACTTTATGAATATATCTAGTTATTCCAAGGATAATAAAACTAATCGGTCATTCGAGACTTGATCATTCTTGTGATCATGACAATGTTATGTAATAATGCTCCAACTCTTGGTAGCTGGGATCAGGGCATTACAATGGCTATCTGATATAGGTGATACATGATTTATGAAATAAATAATGTAATGTGATATTAACATTGTGGTTTGGATATACATGATCCCATGACTAAATCAGCTCTTATAACAACCAATGTTTCCACAAACTTGTGATTCTCTATTATCCCTTGATGAAAAAATATTTGAAAAATTAATTTTCTCTCTATGATTATTGGTTGTCGAAATTATTCATATTTTCTTGAAACTATATTAATACATAGTATAGGAAATTATATATACTACATAAAACCTATTGTGGTGAAATTAAAATTAAACACATATATTTATTCCAATAATATGTTGGTGTATTCGAAATTAATTGTTGAAAATATTAAATTATTTGGTTTTTGATTTTTTGTGTTGAGAATCAACTATTTGCATTCTAATTTTTCAAAAAATTATTGGAATATATCAAAAATATTGAAAAACCATTTGAAATAAGTTACAATATATTTTCATCGAAGACATATATATTCAATATGTCCTAGAAAATACATAAATGTTTTAAACTATCTTAAATAAAATATCATAAAATTTACACCACGCATTGATAAATTAAAACATTGAAATACAAAAAGGTAATTTTAATGGGATTTTTTTATGTTGTAAATATCTAATGGATATAATACAACTATAGTAGAATATATTAACATGTTGGAGGAAATAAGAAGAATCCTTGAGATTTTTTAACCAAATAATTAGTTTTTATATTTACATTTTCATGAAAAGAACAAGGTTGAAGTGATATGAAGAAGGTGATATTGAAGAGATAAACCAAGTGTACTAAAATGAACTAAAAACTACACAAATCCATATAGAATAGTGGAAAAAATTTAAGAAATTTAATATTCCACTATCACATTAGATAAAATATTGAACCATTTCTTGGCACATATATATATCCCCCACAATTTAAGAGGATACATATGAATATAAATAAAATATTATTCTAGTTGGAATAATATTTTTTGATTTTATTTCCATATACTAAGATTTATTTACTTTGTAATATTTAATTTCTTAGATTATTATAGTCTATATAATACCCAGAATAACATTCAAAAATCCAATTTCCATGGAGATAAAAAAAGTGTCTTATTTATCATAAGAGTAGACAACATTTTTTTATATTATTTTTATAATGATTTTTACTACCACTTCACTTAAATTATTATAATCACAATGATATTTTCAAAGGAGAGTAGGTGATAGTAGGTCTCATCAATGGTAATCTGCATGTGTTTATTCATTTTATGTCTAAATAGTTATCCCTCTGTTCACTCATGTAATGTCCTGGACCCTCCCGGTCGAGTAATTTTCCAAAACATGGTTCCATCAAATGGTCCCACTAAAATGGTGGAACCAGTCACGATCTCACACCGAAATGGTTGCCCCATGAGGGTGACACCGTGACGGTGGCACATTGAGGGTGACACCATGACGTTGGTACCATGAGGTTGAAAATACGACGATGGCTCCATGAGGGTGACACCTTGATGGTGGCACGATGAGGGTGACAGCGGGAGGGTGGCACCATGAAGGTGACACTGGGAGGGTGGCACTATGAGGGTGACACTGCGACGGTGGTACCATGAGGGTGACACCGCGACCGTGGCACCGTGTGGGCAGAAACGTGACAGTGGCACCGTGAGGGTTGCAAAATGATGGTGTCACCATGATGGTGTGATTGTGATAGTGTCACTGTGTCCTCACCGAGGGTCTTTATTAATTTTCCACCTTTCAACTTTTTCCTCTCCCGCAACATATCTTTAGACATAAAAATGATTTAATACCTCCTTAAAAATTCATTTAAAGCCCATAAACAGTATCTGAAATCCCCCAAGATCTGGGTGACCCTTAAATTACCGAAACGCGTGTCTTTTACTCGGTGTCACACACTTTCCCCATACCTTTCAGTTCCGCCCCAGCTGCACATTTTTCTGCCGATTAAATTCAACGGTTTAACGCACAACTGTTATGGCCACCACCCCGATGGGAATAATTAAATATGGATTAAGCCCATCATGTGTATCCTCCCAACCGCATGGGAAACCATGATCCGAATTTAATGTGGTTCAAAAATTTTTATCTCATAACAATAAGTACCCATTTTTATTTCTTGCTATAATTTATTCCTTCTCCTTCTTGGATGGATTTCTTCTTTCTCCCTGGGTTCACATAGAGACCCTTCTTCCAGAGGATTGTGGTGCGCCTGTGATGGAGTTTTTCTTCCCATCCTTGGATTCCCCGGAGTTCCTCCCCTACAAGTCGTGCAACCTCAATTCTTGGCGCGTGGAGAAAAGTGTCGATCCTTGATCAAACCAGGTAGGGTTATCCTTTATCTCTCATTACTGTGTATCAGGTGGGGAGGGTATGCTATTGTGTATGCGGGGTGGATGAAACCAATCATTATTGAAGATAGAAAAAAAAGTTTTAAATAATGAAGGGGGTTTGATTGATGTTTCTGCTATATTTTCATACCCTTGATTATTTATGTTGTGAATTGTGCGGGCCTATGCGCACTAACAATCATGGTTGTTGTTGGTCTTTCTTTGTTCATTAATGAACCTCCATCATCTGTGATGATTGAATGGCTCCAACTTGGGAATTTGGTTTATCACGTAAACTAGGCCGATTAAATGAATGTACATTGAACAACCATCCTTGTGTGATCAACCCGGTTAACCAAATAGAAAGATGAAAACTTAGTGAATTATGTACTTGAGTCTGGAAACATCCTTACTCCGTCGTGGTTGCATGTCAGTTTTTTCTACTTTATGCTTATGGGGTTATGTGGATAGGTATTGGATCCTCTATTTTTATACAGTTGTTGGTTATGGATCTGAGGCCATGTGGGTTTGTATCTTGGGGATTGGTTTGGCTCCATTACTTTGAGGGATCTCACAGATCCATTTGTAGTAACTATACAAGAGGACTGGGTGTGAATTCTTTTGTGATGTTTTGCTATTTTTCTTTCCCAACTTTTGGTTATGCGTGTTAGTTTCCCTGTAGTTCATAATTTACAAAAATTTAGTAACCAAAACCTGAAAACATGAATGGGTTCAATGGGAAATTGGGTTTGGGAATGAGTGCTGGCTTGGCTGTGAGTGATGTGCCTTTCTATTATGAATGAATAATAATGTGGTTGTTTGTGTTTATGTTGGTTACAGAACCCCTAGGTTGGGATGAGTTATTATTACCTATACATATAATAGTAGTTTATATGATTCTTATTTTCACCCCACCCATGTTGAGAACTTTGTGCCGAACACCCCCATTTCATTGGGGGGGGGGGGGTTTCCCAACACTCCTATGAGTGGCTGGTTATTGGCTCTTTTTCTGATCCATTTCTAGAATAGGATAAGACTCATTGGGCAGCCTGTGATTCTAAGGCCCCAGCCTTAAACCTTACATAATCTTGAGTTATTATAAGATTACACGTTGATGATATTTTCAGGTTTAGAGTTTTAGAGAATTAGATCCTGAAACTTTCATTACATTCGACATTTAAACAAAGTTGTTACATAAAAGACAGTATTCATTCTTCCCATCAACATAAACACATTTAAAATAAAACATGGATTCTTTCTTGACACATCCTTGACACTATCATGACATCATGTACCCGTCCCTTGACCTGTGAAAAACATTTCAAAAACTTGGGATGAACCTAAAAAGCTCAGTAAGGGATATAAAAAAATATTGAAAGGAAACCAGAGTACATGTATACAGAAGAATGAAATCATAATTTACCCATAAAACATAATCACTTTAACATTCCTCATAAAATGAAGAATAAATCATAGAAATCATAAGACATAAAAGGTAACTTGAGGCATTCATAACATTCTTACGTAAGGAGTAACCCTCTTGGTTACATTTGGAATACCCACCACAGTATATTCCCTTATCTTTTCGGAGAAACCTTCACGTTTCACTCCTTCGCATTACCCAATGCATTGGAGAGCTATATCGGGCTCTCCCACCCTTAGTATATCATGGAACCACCTGTCTTCATAACAATGCTTAAGAACCATAACATAATCTTATCACATAAAACATGCATAAAGGAAACATAACATTTCCACCTTTCAATAACAAGATATCAATACAACACATTGATATAAATACATTATGAAAACCATTTTCAATACCTAAATAAAAGAAAATTAAAACATGGAATTTATTTTTCTTTTAAAAAGATGGTATGGCTTGTAGAGGAAGTCGAAACTCAAATAATGGTCATGGCGGCAGAGAAGTCGTTGTCGCTGAATACGTACGACAAAAACATTCCCTTTTGTCGTTTAATAAACACTTTGTATAAAAAAGATTCATTTTGAATAAACATAAAAGTCAAAGGGGTTTATACACCATATAAAAAAAGGTTGTGTATAACACAAAATATGCCACAATGAAAGAAGATTGAGACGAATTCCCTTACAAAGGCGGTATCCTTGGTTTAAAGATAAATCAATTACATAATTATGTGTGTCAAACTAATACACCAAATATAAGTGGATATTAATTGTAAAATAATCAAAGGTCATTCACACATATTCAAAGTATGACATAATCAATAACTACATGTTGAACCCAAAGAAATCATAATTGGGGTAAGAAGATCCCTTGACAGCCTAGCGGCGTCACATAAAAAAAGGGTATCTCATCACTTGGACATAAAATTTACATCAATAAGGATATATGAGAACATATCCCAACATAGCAATATGTAAATTAAAATACCCAACAAAATAAGTCTTTTAAAAATAGGAGGGTGAAAGGTTCCCTTACCGACATGGGTATCTTTCGAAACATACGCCCCGTGAAAGAAGGACAATACAATAATTGTTGTAATTACTCATAAATGAAATAATATTACACAATGAGTAAAATAATGGTCAGTACATACACCACTCAATTAAATTGTGGCAAATGTATCATAAATCTCATAGGAATAAAAGTGAGATGAAAAATCCCTTACGAAAACTCGGCAGCCTAACGACGCCACTTAAAACTTCCAAAAATGGATTGATGAGATCAAATAGGGTATTTCATCATATTACAATAAAATGTACATAAAGAGGAATATAAAATAACATCCCCCATCATAAAAAATAGGATCTTAAAAGATGTGTCATAAAGGAGAGTACTTAAAGAGAAAGAGAGAGGTCATATCTCTTACGAAAATTCGGCAGCCTAACGGCGCCACTCAAAACTTCCAAAATGGATTGATGAGAGAGAATAGGGTCTCTCATCGTATGAAGATAAAAATTACAGTAAGATTAATATAAAAGAACATCCCAATCACATGAAATATGAGCTTAGAAGGAATTACATAAAAGAGTGTACTTAAAAAGAAAGAGAGTAGTATGATCCCTTACCTCAAGTCCAACATGTCTTGTTCGTTTCTTTATATTCCTGAATAATAAACATTGGTCTATTAATAATTTCCTATGTACCTCATTTAGAGATTATTATTCAGTTCATATCACATATTATAATTTTATAATAATTCTTCAATAATGTTAGTTCATATCAGACATTTTTGTCGATGTTTTGTACATGAGTAAAAAATGAACTTGTTTGAAAAAATATTGCCCATGTAGTTATAAGTAAATAATTTCCAGAATAGTTTTAATGATTAAAATATCATATATATCCATTAAATATTCATTTTATACTATTACATATCATTTGGAGATAAAAAAACGAAAATCACCGTTCATGGAGACGGTAGGCCGTACGTACGCATGAACACTACTTTCATTTTTTTGTCATATTAATGGAATTAAAACAAAATGAGAGAGAGATATATATGTTATAATTCAATAATGGTATCCATAATTTATATGTAATATATTACATATATATCCATTATATATATGTACTTATAATATTACATAACATTTTGAGATAACAAATGAAATGTACCGTTCATGGAGACGGTAATCCGTACGTACGCATGAACGCTACTTCCATTTCTATTTCATATTTAATGGAATTAAAACATAATGATAAATAATAGTATTTTAATTCCACTATGGTATCATATATAATATCATTAAATATATCCTTTATACGTACCACATATGGTATTAACGAATAAAATAACATTGAGGGGCGGTAGTCCGCACTTCCTTAAATGAAGATATCGCGTTTACCCATAATGGAAACCATAAAGGCACGCCATAAATGAAAAATTCAGAATCTTAAGTAAAAAATAAACATATTAGATATCATATATAAATAAAGTCTCATATTAATAGCCACCTTTGAAGGTGTTAGAAGAATGTTGAACAATCATAGTTTCGGGAGGCAGAAATTCGCCATCCACGGAAATAGTATGTTCTTTAACCATTAGATGTAGGTGTGTGTAAGTGTAGCTCGAATACATCTTATAACAACATCCTAGTATATTTTAGATAATGTATTTGTTACAAAATATATGAATAAGAAGATTTTACGGGGTTGGAGAAGCAAAATAAAACAAAAGGACACAAGTGAAGACATTACCTTAAAATCGGGTAACTCCCTTTGGTTTGAGCTCAAAGGCTTCCTTGGGAAGACTTATTCCCAAAGTGAGGCTTCAAGGAGTAAGAGAGGGAAGTGGAGAGACTAAATGGGCAGGTTTTGGCCGAGCCAAAGGCTTTGGGAGTGTGTGTAAGGAGGTAGTGGTGGGGGCCTTCTATAAGAGGAGAGGAGGGGCACACTTGTAATGTTACAAAATGTTACTTTATTTTCAAAGGAGTTTCGAATTTTAAAGGTCCAAAATTTATGTATTTCAAGGATAAGGTGATAAGGGTTCGAAATCCACTCATCAAATAGGTTTTGTACATGTTTATGCCTTAGATATTACATTATCATTCCATTTTATTTAAATCGTTAAATAATGAGGTCATCGCTGCATCATCATGATGTCATAAATAATTTAATATATTTAATGTCTAAAAATTATAAAAAAATACTATGACATAGGAAATATTTTTATCTTTCCAATGAATATTTATAGTCAAAAATATGACTTGTATAACCCCATGTAAATTTTTTTAGTAAAACATCTCATGTTTGTGTCATTTTTTACTTTAACATTAAATAAAAAGATATTTATGTCATTTCCAAACCAAAGTTGCTCCATGGGGTCCCCAAGTTGACCCATGGATTGTCTTGGTCGGCCAAGACACATCCAATTAGGGTAGTACATGTGTCTAGGTCATTTAAGTTTATTAAAACATTATTCCTACCATAAACTACAATAATTACCTCTAATCACGATTAAAAACTTAATAAGTTACTATTCACCAAAAAAATTATTTTTATCCGATTGAACCACATTTTAATTCTTAATGACAACCATGTATGTCGGATTTTTGAAATTAAAAACACAAAGATGGAAAAATTTTATTTAAATGGAAAAATCAGTTTTTATAAGTACCACTTAGTGGTTTCACTATTCATCAAAAATTGAAGTTTTTCAGAAAAATCCCAAAAATTCACCCTAAGATATATTTGATATTCCGAATTCAAAAATGAAGTCTATTTTACAAAATTCAAAACATATAAGTCATATTAATTAATTTAATAATTAATTCCCGCTGTCAGAGCAAATAGCGTGTTTTTATGAAACAATAAGTATCAAAAGATTGACACTAGTTTAAGTCTGATTTTAAATTGAAATTAATTTCAACGACCACTATTGGATTTAATGGTAAAAATATATTCTAATTTCAATTTAAAACCAATTCAAAATAAAATCTATTCATATAAATAAATTAGATTAAAAAGAGGTTTTGAATTAAAATACAACATATTACACTATTCATTATAAAATGAACTTTATAGGAAAGATACCAAAAATTTACACAAAGTAAATATTGATGTACCAACTCATATGAAGAGTTTTATTTGGTCCAATAGAATGTATAAGAGTGAAAAAAACTATATTTAATGACGGTTCACCATCAAAAGGCGATAAGTGAACCTTTAGTGAAAACTAGGGAATATACGCCTAAAATTGAAATCTTTCCGTATTTTAAGCCTTTATCTTTTATTGGATAAATTTAAAAACATTTAAAAACATATATAATAACATTATAGTTATTTCTATCCATTCCCGCCAATACAACGGCTACATGTTAACTACCATTAAAAATAATATTATTTTATTATTAGAGTGCAACGTAAGATTCCCAAGAAACTCGTTGTTGTGTGTTGGGTACGCCATCGAGCATAGAGTCCCCATTAAAGTCATATTAATATTTTATTCACAAATATGGATAAATATGAAAATTTCATATTATTTATTTACCTGGGGTGTTACATCCTTCCCCCCTTTTAGGAATTGCGTCCTCGCAATTTTTAAAATTGAGCTTGGAAACATCCTTGAATGTCCCACATCGAAACAAGAGTCGGTAGAACAATCACTTTAAAATAAAGAAGATAAGTACAGAGGTCACCCATGTTAACTCATACTAGTATTCCTTGTAGAAAAACATGGACATGGAAGAAAAAGAAAAGGGTCATGTTCTTGGGGGAGAGTGATAGTAAACATGTCTAGGAGAAAATTAACCATAAGAAAATCACAAACTTGTGATGGGTTAAACGGGATTTGATTCCCCAGTAGGAAATGTTAAAAGACAAAATTTTTGTTTTAAGTTACTTTTTATTGAGGAATTTATTCATAAAGAAACATAATCACTTATCATGTTGACTTTCAACTTTTACTAGATTTCTTTAATCAAACTCATGTATTTTTCTAAAAGACGAGTATTTAGGGAAACTTGGTTGCATTAAGGGTACTATAATAAACTTCTAGAGAGTCACCTAATCCACAAAAGGGAACTATATAATTCCCATGTATTTATACTTTAACCAAAACCAAAACCAAAACGGATAGTACAAGATCAGATAATCCAGAAAAGGATAACCCTTTATAAAAAAAAATCTATTCATAATCTCCAAAATTTGTCCAACAAAACCCAATGATCAACGAGGACCATTTTATAATCAATTTTTCCATAAAATTCTTCAAAGTAAACCAAACTAAGATTGAAACCCAAATATTTTAAGTATTTAGTCACATAGTCTTCCATGTTAAATAATAACATTTATCTCCAAACAACATCAGTTGCTCCTAAAGTCTCGTATTGAAAAGTAATTAACCTAATCACATATCATCCATGATAGGTTAATCATTTTCATAAATAACCCAAAATCAACTTACTCTTAATTCATAAAATCATATAACTAAAAAGAATCTGTGAAACTAACCAGGGACTTCACGTAGTCTAGTGGTAGGTGATAAATACCCGTCGCACTTTGGTTGTGGGTTCGATTCCCGTAGCTTTGTCCGACGCGAAGGGTAGTCACACGATCTGCGTGTTGACCGTTTTCCAAAACTATATAATTATCAAATCATTCCCAAAAAACGGATAATATCATCAAAAATAACCATAACATAATTTAACGTCAATTTTATCTCATGCCTTTCACTTCAATCATAACATATAGTAACCCATAATTACCTCAAAAGCAAGGATCATATAAAACCAAATGGTGCTTTATAACTATGTCCACAAAAGAATAGATAACTATTCCTTTAATAAAATTTGCATATATCAAACATCAGGGTTACACATAATATAAAAAGTCTTCTAATGTAACCCCATCATCAAAAGATACTTAACACTCTTAAGAATTTCACCATAACTCTTGAAGCCCTTATATGTTGACATCTTACTCATTCAACATTCTTCATGATCCATTAACCATTCCATCCAACTTATTCCGAAGTACCTCGTTCCTACAAAAAAAATCATGAATCATATCCTAAGATTCCAAAATAGGAAAACAATAGTCATGAAATACTACATACCTTTGATTGGTCATTGTCAGTTTCTTCATCCTCAATTGGAATGGCATTAGGTAATGGTAAACGAACATTTGTACGCTCTTGGTGATCCCATTCATGAAACATCTTCATAGGACATGTGTTTGTATAATGACCATGCACACCACATTTAAAACATTCACTTGAACCCTCCGAAAGAACATCTTTCCCTTTCCTTGAGTCAACTGGATGCTTCCTTTTTCCATGGCAGGTTCTTGCTTTATGATCTTCATTTCCACATCTATAGAGTATTTCTATCCCTTTGAAACAATTTCCTAGGTGTTTCTTTCCACATATTTGACACATAGGTTTTTGAACACACTTACCGTTATGATTATTACCTGGACTTCCATAGGGATTTGTTTCCCGTATATATGATGCCTTAGAGAAATAACCATGGTTTAGTTGTCAATAATGACTCCAAATAGTTGGTTGAGGATAATTACAAGGCTTCACATTACAACTCCCATATCATTCAGTTTCTTGCTCAAAAAACTGTCACAGTTTCCTTCACATCCACTGTTACTTTGGTGCCTGCTAGATCCAGCCATTTACTAAAACCAAAAAGGTCTGTGTGAGTATATCAACAAAACCATCATGTACTAATTAGGAAGATAAACACTAAGATATACTTACTCATTCACTTTATCTAAACCTAGGAATCTTTCTGAAATCATAACCATTATGGTAATGTCACTTATGCTTAATGAATACCCTATCCTCTAAAGTTATCTAAACTGACCATTGATACCAACTATAAGGCCCCAGCCTTAAACCTTACATAATCGTGAGTTATTACAAGATTACACATTGAGGATATTTTCATGTTTAGAGTTTTAGAGAATTATATCATGAAACTTGCATTACATTCCACATTTAAACAAAGTGGTTACATAAAATACAATATTCATTCTTCCCATCAACTTAAACATATTTAAAATAAAACATGGATTATTTCTTGACACATCCTTGACACTATAATAACATCATGTACCCTTCCCTTGACCTGTGAAAAACATTTAAAAAACATGGGATGAGCATAAAAAGCTCATTAAGGGATATAAAAAAATATGGAAAGGAAACATGAGTACATGTATACATAAGAATGAAATCATACTTTACCCATAAAACATAAGCACATTAAGATACCTCATAAAATCATTAATAAATCATAGAAATCATAAGACATAAAAGTAACTTGAGGCATTCATAACATTATTACGCCGGGAGTAACCCTCTTGGTTACGTTTGGAATACCCACCATAGTATATTCCCTTAATCTCTTCTGAAAAACCTTAATGTTTCACTCATTCACGTTACCCAATGCATTGAAGAGCTATATCGGGCTCACCCGCCCTTAATTTATCACGAAACCACCCGTCTTCATAACAATTCCCAAGAACCATAACATAATCTTATCATATAAATCATGCATAAAGGAAACATAACATTTCCACCTTTCAATAACAAGATATCAATACAACACATTGATTTAAATACATTATGAAAACCATTTTCAATACCAAAATAAAAGAAAAGTAAAACATGGTATTTATTTTTCTTTTTAAAAGATGGTATGTCTTGTAGAGGAAGCCGAAACTCAAATAATGGTCACGGCGGTGGAGAAGTCGTTGTCACCACATACGTACGACAAAAACATTCCCTTTAATCGTTTAATAAACACTTCGTATAAAAAATATTTCTTTTGAATAAACGTAAAAGTAAAAGGGGTTTATACACCATATAAAAGAAGGTTGTGTATAAAACAGAATATGCCTCAATGAAAGGAGATTGAGACGAATTCCCTTACAAAGACGGTATCCTTAGTTTAAGGATAAATCAATTACATAATTATGTGTGACAAACGAATACACCAAATATAAGTTGATATTAAGTGTAAAATAATCAAAGGTCATTCACACATATTCAAAGGATGACATATTCAATAACTACATGTTGAACCCAATGAAATCGATATTGGGTTAAGAAGTTCCCTTGACAACCTAACGGCGTCACATAAAAAAAGGGTATCTCATCACTTGGACATAAAATTTACATAAATAAGGATATATGAAAACATATCCCTACATAACAATATGTAAATTAAAAGACCCAACAAAAGAAGTATTTTAAAAAGAGGAGGGTGAACGGTTCCCTTACCGACATGGGTATCTTTCGAGACATACGCCCCGTGAAAGAAGGACAATACAATCATTGATGTAAATAATCAAAAATTAAAGAATATTACCCAATGAGTAAAATAATGGTCAGTACGTACACCAAACAAAGGAAATTGTGGCAAATGTAGCATAAATCTCACAGGAATAAAAGTGAGATGAAAAATCCCTTACGAAAACTCTGCAGCCTAACAGCGCCACTTAAAACTTCCAAAAATGGATTGATGAGATCAAATAGGGTATCTCATCACATTACAATTAAATTTACAGAAATAGGAATATAAAATAACATCCCCCATAATAAAAAAGAGGAGCTTAAAATAAGTGACATAAAGGAGAGTACTTAAAGAGAAAAAGAGAGGTGTTAGATCTCTTACGAAAATTCGGCAGCCTAACATTGCCACTCAAAACTTCCAAAATGGATTGATGAGAGAGAATAGGGTCTCTCATCATATGAACATAAAAATTAAATTAAGAGTAATATAAAAGAACATCCCAATCACATGAAATATGAGATTATAAGGAATGACAAAAAAGAGTGTACTTAAAAAGAAAGAGAGGAGTAGGATCCCTTACGTCAAGTCCAACTTGTCTTTTTCATTTAATTATATTCCTGAATAATATACTTTGGTCAATAAATAATTGCCTATGTACCTCCTTTAGAGATTATTATTCAGTTCATTTCACATATTATAATGTTATAATAATTTTTTAATAATGTTAGTTCATATCAGACGTTTTTGCCGATGTTTGGTACATGAGTCAAAAATGAACTTGTTTGAAAAAAGATTTCCCATGTAGTTATAAGTAAATAATTTCCAGAATAGTATTAATGATTAAAATATCATATATATACAGTAAATATTCATTTTATTCTATTCCATATCATTTGGATATAAAAACGAAAACCACCGTTCATGGAGATGGTAGGCCGTACGTACGCATGAACGCTACTTTCATTTTTTTGTCATATTAATGGAATTAAAACAAAATGAGAGAGATATATATATGTTATAATTCAAGAATGATATCCATAATTTATATTTAATATATTACATATATATCCATTATATATATGTACTTATAATATTACATAACATTTTGAGATAATAAATGAAATGTACCATTCATGGAGACGGTATGCCGTACGTACGCATGAACGCTACTTCCATTTATATTTCATATTTAATGTAATTAAAACATTATGATACATAATATTATTTTAATTCAAGTATTTTATCATATATAATATCATTAAATATATCCTTTATACGTACCACATATGGTATTAATGAAACAAATCACTTTGAGGGGGCGGTAGTGCACACTTCCTTAAATGAAGATATCGCGTTTACCCATAATGGAAACCATAAAGGCATGCCATAAATGATAAATAAATAAGCTTAAGTAAAACATAAACGTATTATATATCATATATAAATGTATTTTCATCTTAATGGCCACCTTTGAAGGCGTTAGAAGAATGTTGAACAATCATCGTTTCGGGAGGCAGAAATTCGCCATCCACGGAAACAGTATGTTCTTTAACCATTACATGTAGGTGTGTGTAAGTGTAGCTCGAATCCTTATAATAAAAACATCCTAGTATATTTAATATACTGTCTTTGTTACAAAATAGACGAATAAAAAGAGTATAGGGGGTTGGAGATGAAAAATAAAATAAAAGGACACAAGTGAAGACATTACCTTAAAATCGGGTAACTCCCTTTGGTTTGAGCTCAATGGCTTCCTTGGGAAGACTTATGCCCAAAGTGAGGCTTCAAGGAGTAATATAGGGAAGTGGAGAGACAAAATGGGCAGTGGTTGGCCGAGCCAAAGGCTTTGGGAGTGTGGGTAAGGAGGTAGAGGTGTGGGCCTTTTATAAGAGGAGAGGAGGGGCACTCTTATAAAGTTACAAAATGTTACTTTATTTTCAAAAGATTTTCGGATTTTAAAGGTCCCACATTGATGTATTTAGAGTATAAGGTGATAAGGGTTAGAAATAAACTCATACAATAGGTTTTGGACATGTGTAGGTCTTAGATATTACATTATCATTCCATATTATTTAAACCGTTTAATAATGAGGTCATCGCTGCATCATCATGGTGTCATAATTAATTTGATTTATTTAATATCTAAAAATTATAAATAAAATACTATGATGTAGGAAATCTTTTTATATTTCCAATTTATCTTTATAGTCAAAAATATGACTTGTATAACCCCATGTAAAAATTGTTTTAGTAAAACATTTCAGGTTTGTGTCATTTTTACTTTAACATTAAATAAAAATATATTTATGTCATTTCCCAACCAATGTTGCTCCATGTGGTCCCCAAGTAGGCCCATGGATTGTATTGGTCGTCCATGACACATCCAATTAGGGTAGGACATGTTTCTAGGTCATTTAATTTTATTAAAACATTATTCTTACCATAAACTACACTAAATACCTCTAATCGCGATTAAAAACTTAATAAGTTACTATTCACAAAAAAATTATTTTTATCCCATTGAACCACATTTTACTTATTAATGACAACCATGTATGTCGGATTTTTGAAATTCAAAACAAAAAGATGGAAAAGTTTCATTTAAACGGAAAAATCAGTTTTTATAAGTACCACTTAGTGGTTTGACTATTCATCAAAAATTAATGTTTTTCCGAAAAATCCCAAAAATTCACCCTAAGCTATATTTGATATTCAGAATTCAATAATGAAGTATATTTTACAAAATTCAAAACATATAAGTCACATTAATTAATTTAATAATTAATTCCCGCTGTCAGAGCAAATAGCATGTTTTTATGAAACAATAAGTATCAAAAGATTGACACTAGTTTAAGTCCGATTTCAAAGTAAAATTAAATCCAACGACCACTATTTGAATTAATCGTAAAAATATATTATAATTTCACTTTAAAACCAATTCAAAAGATAATCTAATCATATAAATAAATTAGATTAAAAAGAGGTTTTGAATTAAAATACAACATTTTACACTATTCATTAAAAAATGAACTTTATCGGAAAGATACCAAAAATTTACACAAAGTAAATTTTGATGTCCCAGCTCTTAATAGGAGTTTTATTTGGTCCAATAGAATTTATAAGAGTGAACAAAACTATATTTAATGACGGTTCTCCATCAAAAGGCGATAAGTGAACATTTAGTGAAAACTAGGGCATATACGCCTAAAATTGAATTCTTTCCGTATTTTAAGCCTTTATCTTTTATTGGATAAATGTAAAAACATTTAAAAACATATATTATCATATTTTAGTTATTTCTATCCATTCTTGCCAATACAACGGCTACATGTTAACTACCATTTAAATTAATATTATTTTATTATTAGAGTGCAACGTAAGATTTCCAAGAAACTCGGTGTTGCGTGTTGGGTACCCCATCGAGCATAATGTCCCCTTTAAAGTCATATTAATATTTTATTCACAAATATGGATAAATATGAAAATGTCATATTCTTTATTTACCTGGGGTGTTACAGTGATGGCATGAGGTCCATTATAGCCCAATGTTCTTCGTGCATGGTAGTTGTGGTGGTTGGCCTAGCTGTGTGCGGGCAGGTTGTTTCCCAAGTTTTTTCAGGATGATCCCTAGGAGTCTTAGGGCATGACAGTAGTCGTTCTGGCCAAGGTGTTGGAGGGCATGGTTATGTATGGTTGTTGTTGACCAGGTGTTTGCTGGCTGGATGTGTGGTTGTGGCCCAGGTGTGTGTGGGCTGGGTGTGGTAGTGGGACTATGGTGAGAATGGAGGGAGAGTTTTCATGCATAGTATGTCTTCAATAACCAATGGGGAAGTGGCGTGGGGTACCCCAACCTCGATGTGTTATTACTATTATATTTCATGACTTGTGTTTTTGGGGAGTGTTCCTTAGTGAGGCTTGGGTTGGCAATTTTCCTTGCTCGGTGTTTTGGGTATGTATTTTCTCATGGGGCATTAAGATTCCTCCCCACATGTGAATTAGAGATTTTGGTTTTCCCTACTGAGTATACTTGCATGTGAACCCTACTTATATAAAGTTCCTTTCATGTTTCTAGGAGGACTTTAGGGATCGTGCAGGGTCGTACTAGTTCAGACATTGAGACAATTTTTATTGATGTTTTTCTATATTTTGGTACTTCCTTTTGGGGTTTTCTTTTACTTTTTATCATGTACATTTGTAACATACATATGAGAATGGTTTGTTTTGGCTTTACATGTACTTCCACATTTTCTGTTTTTGGGAATTGCTATCTTATCTCCCAATCCTATTAAATGAAAAAGGTAATTCCTTCAATCTTAGGTATGATTCTATACCTTTGGTGTTATTCACCACTTCGGGACCTATTGAAGGTGGGTATCATGGGTCATTATCTCTCCTTCAACTTGAAGAAGAAAGTGTCTGGAAACCTATTGTCCCTTCTCTCATCATAGTGGAGGCGGGTCATGACAGAATTTTATCAATGGCGAGGTTGAGAGATAGGACGTAGATCAGGGTTAGGCATAGTGAGGGTTGCATGGTATGGTAGGGAGACAATGTTAGGAACTCCTAGTATGTGAAATTGGCCAGGGATGACCGTATAGGACATTGGATTTTAGGGCCCCCCAGTGATCCGAAGCAAGGACACTGGGCCTACCAAACGACAAAGTGAGGCTACACTGATTGCAATGTAGAGACCCAAAAAAGGTTCATGCATCATAATGACTTGTGTTCATTTGTTTCATGGGTATTTTTTGGATTTAAAATGAATAATAAGTATACAAAAAATGAAAAGTAGTCCTCTAAACTACTCGTTCTTAGGCATTCCTTGTTTACCTTACAACTATGGCAATCGGACAGTGACCAAGGGTAGTGCGGGAGATCAAGGCCTTAGAGGTTGATTTGACTGATTGAAAAAGGGATGACCTAGAGGAGGAGAATGATCAATGGAAGAGGATGCTTCGTTCCAATCAGTGGAAAACCCATGGGAAGTATGAGTGTAGCATATTTGACGTGGATACAGAGAGGAGGATAGAAGAGCTGGTGATAGCTTTCAACATCATGCGGGATTCGATGTAATACTGGGTTCCTATGGCTGTAATCTAGATGCGGGGAGAAGTGCGTTAGTGGTGGAATCTTTATCTTGGGGAGAAGAGGGAGATATAGGTGATGTGGACTGACCTCGAGAAGGATTTCTGAGTGGAATTCTTCTCTTCCACAATGACTGGTGAGAATAGGTCGGAACTAATCTCCCTACAGCAGGAGAGTATGTCAGTGAGGGAGTTGGGGATCAAGTTCAATTATCTTCTTCACTCCTCTCTGGACGTTTTTCCGGATAAAGTGTCTCGTGTGAGACATTTAGTGGAGGCACTCTGACCTTCCCTTCAGTATGTGGTTACCCCTTTCAACCTACCTACATACATGGAGGTCTAGAATAAGGCTGAAGTGGTGGAAAGGACACACACACTGGGAGGTGTATTGCGACAGGGAATCCAGTTGGGATCTTCAATGTGGAAGGTTGTTAGTAGCAGTCCTCCAACATCAGTGCCCTCTAGGTTTCGACTAGTAGGGATCATGCCTCAGCAGTTCCAGTTTTGATCTTCCGGTCCTCACCCATTCCTTTCAGGCCTAGG
Organism: Viscum album; assembly: GCA_963277665.1. NCBI lineage: Eukaryota > Viridiplantae > Streptophyta > Magnoliopsida > Santalales > Viscaceae > Viscum > Viscum album. Next base: position 1,612,195,137 of record OY728137.1, on the reverse strand, counting down.
ACCGAGATGCTTTATCTATGGTAGTTGTGGGCACCTTCAAAATAAGTGCTCAGACCAAGTGCAATATAGTGGGAGTGGGATGATGCAACACCAACCTTAGTAGTAGCATGGACATTGAGCTCCTAATCCTCCAAGGGTAGACGTCATAGGAGGAGGCCGACCCCACGACACTCCTCAGGGACCTCGACCAGGGCACATTTGGGGAGGCGGTTGACAACGAAGGGGCAGGGGAGCTGGGTGTGGGCAATTACATTCTATGGAGCCAGTAGCTTCAGCAGGGCCGACATACTTTTGAGGTACGGTCAACTTATTTAGTATTATTGCCTATACCTTGTTCGATACAGGAGCCTCACACTCCTTTTGGGTGCCCGGTTTGGATCATTCCATGGGTCTAGACGTTGAGAGACTTCATGTGCCCCTATAGTTAGTGAAGTGCCCAGATCAGTGTGAATCACTGAGAGGGGGAGGGGGTGAATCAGTGATCCTTTAAAACATTTTACTAATTGATTCTTTATCAATTAAACCTCTATGGCTTGTTAATGCCTCGATCCACTCTTCTTGTATCTCTCAACCTTTCCCGAATGATGCAGTAATGAAAAGGCACAGGACACAAGGATTTACAAGGTTCGGCACCAAAGGCCTACATCCTTGCCATGCTCTCCCAGCATGGATTCTCCCATTATAATCTGTTAGTATTACAATGGTCGATACAGCTTCCCACCGTATCTCTCCTGAGTCCCACAGGAGGGACTTTATACTGCGTCCCACAGTGTTACCAGAGTCCCACTGGCCTGCTCCAGAATCCCACTGGAGACTTCCTCCACCCTGAGTCTCACATGGGTCTTCTCCTGGCTCCTCGAGTCACACGAGTAGCTCTTCTTCTCTTTAAGCTTATTCAAGTATCTTCATCAGTCTGGGATAAAGACTTTTGGCCTTGCTCTGTACCTCTGATCACTTGAGTTGATCAGGTCTTCTCGTCTTGATCAGGCTTTATCTCCTTCTTCTGAGGATGACCTGGCTTCTCTCTTCAACTACTGAATACTCAGACAACTGATATCTTTAACTTCAGTCTGGTCCAGTCTCACTCACTTCAACTTCATGCACTGAGTGCATGGCAGCTCTTCATCCTCATGCACTGATAGCATGGCCTTCTCAATTCTTCAAGAACCTCCTGGTCTTGGACAACTCAAATGCACACCAGCTGGTTTGGCTTTGTTCACATGTGCATGTGCATGCATGCAAGCATGCACTTCCCTTTCTTTTCTCATGGTGCAATAGACCCACAAAGGGTGTAACTCTTTAAGCACACACCTTCTCACTTCCTTCACACACTTTGTTCTTTTTGTCTACACAATAAAAGTGTGTTATACTTTAGTGTGGATGTCCTCTTCTTTCATCTTCTAAATGTGTACACTTTGCACACACCTAGGTTCGGCCTACTTGTTTTGTTTGCACACACACACTTCCTTTGATCAATTAGAAAACACAAGGCTTGGCCTACTTCTCTTACTAAGCACACACACTTCCTTGTCCTTTTAATCTTCTTCAATGTGTGCACTTCACTTATACACACACTTGGTTCTCCATTTTGCACACACAAGGGCTACGACCTCATCTTTAATTTGCACACAAACGTTGTGGTGGCATTCTTGTTTTGCACACACCAGCCGTAGGGCCTTCCTCCTTCACTTGGCACACAAGCACAAGTCTCGGGTCTTCCACCTTAAAACTAGGCGCGCAAGTGCAAGGGTATGCTTGAGCCGCGGCCAACTCCTTCTCCAACAGCCGCGTAGGGTCTTGGTGCAAGGGACACTGCCTTGGGTGTGCACGGTGCAACACCGCGGGTACACAAGTGCTTACAGCGCAGGGGGCCGCATTGCACAGAGGGGGTGCGCATGTTGGCGTAGCCCAACCTCTCTTTCCTGACGCGCAAAGGGGTAGCGCGCAGGGGAATCTCCCTTTCTCTTCTTTCGCGCAAGAGGTGCGCTAAAGGAACACACAGAGCCAAGGGATGGCTCCGGGCATCACTGCCGCGCAAGTGGTGCGCGCAGGCTGTTCTTCGCTAAGCACCGAGACTTCGCGGGACTTCAGATCTTCAACAAAGATTCAGCAAGCACAATGAGAGCCTCGAGCTCTCCTTATATAGGCAGAGGGATGCCTCTGTCCATCCGCGTGTTAAATCTTGAATCACCGAAGATTTCGGATCTTCAAAATCTTTCCAAATTTTGATTTCTTTCTTCTGTTTCAACGCGGGTTCTTTTATTTATTATTTCCTCTACGTGCATGCGACTTAGAACGCATGCACGACCTTCGTTTAGGTCCAAACCATGTAGAAAATAAATCACATGTCCTCGCACCTCCGGTTGCTTCGGCCAACCTCAAAATATCCCATGCGTTGCATGAAAATGTATTTTTAATCATGAATGTGATCAGTAGAGCCAGACGATCTCCATGGAGGTCTCGGTTTGCTCGGAGGTGGTCGGGAACTCAAAAACCGTGCTCGGGTTTCTCCTGGTTCGACGGAGGCACGCGGGGATGTCGGGGGTGCCTCGGCTGAGCATGAGGAAAGAGAAGGACTCTTATCCGTCGGATCAGATGTTTGAAATACATCGGACGGCTGGATTAGATCGCAGCACGCAGAAGATGAATCGTGCGGTGCAGATCAAGCGCGAGATTGCTCGGACGGCTGAGATTTTCTCCCGGGGATTTTTCCGCGTCCCACATCGCAACGGCGAGCGGTTTTGCCGTGGTTTATCACCCAGCCACTTCCTCTCAACGCTCAGTTTCACTTCCCCCTCCACGGTGCCTCCCCGCACCATGTTCTCCCTGCGGGCGCACTCTGCGCCCACTCTGCTCCCTGCGGGCGCGCCACTGGCGCCCACTATGCTCCTTCGGGCGCGCGCTCTGGCGCCCATGCTGCGCAGGACCTGATCCCCTGCGTGGCCCGGCTTACACACGGCCGCGGCCTCTCGGGCTGGCCCCATGGGATCCCCTTGGGCGTGGTGACCTAGTCCCACATGTGCCTTGGGTTGAACCCTTAAGACTGGCCCTTGGTGGCTTATTTTTTGCTTGAATATACACTAAGTATACAAAGTACTCTTAAGTGTAAAATGCCAAATCCCACAACTCTTCTTCTTCATTTCTTCTCTTCTCTTCTTCATTAGAATTCCTCAAATCTCCTCAACATATATTCATTACTTAGGAGTGAATTCTCGAAGGTTCTTCTTCTTCAACCGAACTCCTGAATCACTTATATTCTTCAATGTTCTTTATTGATCTAATCAGAGATCAATTGGAACTTTTTCAATTCACATTCACTAAGAGTTAGTGCATGGACTTCATTAAAACCACTTCATCCACTTAGAACTTATGGATGGTTCACTTCAGCTCCTCATGCATTGTTAATACAATGCATGGTCTTCAAACATTGTTGTGACTTTGTATCCAGTTGATACAAGTTCTTAGAACTTAAAGAGCAGCTCAACAATCGTCAGATATAACTAGAGAATGTTTCAACCACATCTCCTATGCCACTTAGTGAATCTCCTAAGTGACATGCATATTAGTACTATGGCCATTCTCTCTTCATCACAAACACCATTACAACCTTTTTCATTCACATATTGACATTCCTTGACTTCCATTCATTCCAAGACAACCTCATGCCTCATTGACAACAAATGCAACACAATGCACTTCAATCTCCCCCTTTGTATTTGTTGGCAATACAATAGAGCACATATGAATGGGTCAATATTTGTGCCAATATTTCTCCCCCTTATTGGCAACCAAATGCAATGGTGTGGTGTGGTTCTCTTTCAAAAATCTCTTCCTCCCTTTGAAAAATATTTTCTTGAAAAACACTAAGAGAGGGATGATGCCACATGTTCTCTTTAGCAAAGAACCTTTAGTAAATCAACTCTAAGTCTACTTGGGCTAACCCGGCGTAGAAAACAAGAGTGATGTAACCAAGATACTCAATGCTGTCCACAATTCTCTACACATGTGAGATCATGCTTAGGGGTTGAATTTTTTCAGATATTCAATGAATTGCTGAATCCTGCACATACTTCTCAAAACACATTAGAATGTTCAGGTGCAAAGATAAAGCTCCCCCATTCATCCATTTTCTTAAGATGATATTAATCTCAGAACATCATCTTCTTCAGATTTTCTCCCCCTCAAGGGGTGCACTCCGTTCTATCCAAACCATCCTCCAGATGAGAATGATCATCATCTTCAATTCACTGCAATGTTAGCACATGTATATACCAAGAGTATAAGGGAATAAGATGAAACCTCCTTGGTTCATCAATGTGAACAACAAGGTTGAGAAGATTCTCTCAACCGAGATGTCCCATTTTCACCAGTCTTCACACTTGCACATTTGATCTTCATTGATGATTATGCTAGTGTGGTTCTCGAAACATCTTCATGTGAAATCTTCTTCTTCCCTTTTGCCTTAGCAATTGCCAGAACTTTATCTTCAGCTTTTTGCAGATCTTTGGCAAGTTGAAACTGATTTGGCCATATGACTAGTAAATCATTTGGAAGAGTGGCCTCAGTTTTAGAAGTTCCACATGGTTCCTTTAATGCTGTCAAGCTACCTCTCTTAGGCAACTTATTTTCAATCAATCCCTTCTTCTTATGGATTGATTTTCTGTTTGAGTTCAGTTGGCTTCTATTATATTTCATGGCTTGTTTACAAAGATCCATGGTATAGCCATTCTTTCCACAGTAGAAGAACTTCTTGGTGGTCCTTCTGGATGCATCACCCTTCTTGGACTCCGACTCCAAGGACCTCTCTTCATTTCTCAAACACTTCTTGGGAGCATTTTCTACTTTCTTCTTGCTTCCCAAGGATTCTTTTGGAGCCAGGTTCTGTGATCTTTTCTTCTTTTGAGCTCTGGATATAGTTGGAGATTGACATGTATCTTTTTGAACACTTTTGCAATCATCCCAGATGTTGTCAAGCAATCCAAATCTGTTAGCAATAAACAGATGAATCTGGACCTGTGGATGTTGCTTCTTTCCTTCTGGCTTGCTCCCCCTTGGCATGGGCTTGCTTTGTGCTTTGACATTTAGTGGATTGTACCAACAATCCTTTGCACAGTGCCCAAACTTATTACAACACCAACACTGACCCACAAATCTTGCCCTCTTCAGTCCTTCTGATTGTTGGGTACTTTTCTTGACTTGTTGTGTTGTTTCAGGAGAGCTCTGCTTCTTCATTTTCTTCATCCATACTTGTTTGGAATTATTTTTCCATCCTGAACTTTTTGTGGAAACACAATTAGAAGCATCAGTACAAGATGGGATGGATGGTACCTTCTTTTTAGAAGTTGTTTCCCTGTTATTAGAGGATGTCTTTCTTTTAGAATCATCCTTCTCAAAGCTCACTTGAGTAGAAACATTTCTTCTTTCAGGTGACTGGGAGGCTTTGGCTTTGGGTGATTGCTGATTTTTCAATATCACCTCCAGTTCTATGCATTTCATATTGAGGGAGTTCTTCTCATCCTCAATAGTTCTTAGCCTTCCTTCCCATTTCTCTTCCAGCTGCTTTATCTGGTCTTCATGCACCCTTTTTATTTCAGGCAATGAATTGTCCAGCTCCTTCACCATTTTGACTTTGTCTTTGAGTTGAGCATCTCTGACATTCATTGACACTCTGTGCAATTTTTCTAGTGCATGGAAAACTTCTTTGACCACAGTCTTAAAGAATTCTTTCTCAGAAAGGCTTCTTTGCAATTCTTCAATAGTTTCTTCATATCTTTCATTGCAAAGAGATACTGTTTCATCTTTAGCCTTCACCAGCTTTCTGAGAGTGTTGGTTATGCCAACCCTTTTAGCCAATTGATCTTCCATTGTATTGGCTTCTTCTTCTAGCTGTGATTTTTCTTCTTGAAGATCAAGGATTCATGTAGCTATACACATTGCTACTTCCCTGGGGACTGTCTTCTGAAGATATTCGATTGCGTTTAGAAGATCATTGTTTCTTCCATCTTCATCACAGCTAGGACAGGCTTCACCAGAAGAGTGATAAAAGGAATTTTCAGGTGTTTCTCTATCAGTAACAATCTTCTTCTTCATATTCTTGGCCTGTTTCTTCATCCTGTTTTTCTGAGTCTTGGCAGATATCTCCATTTGAGGCTGGTCGCTCATTTCCTCAAATCTGCACTTCATAAAGACTCCCTTGGATCTTTTAGAGGGAACCTGGCTCTGATACCAATTGAAGTGCCCAGATCAGTGTGAATCACTGAGAGGGGGAGGGGGTGAATCAGTGATCCTTTAAAACTTTTTACTAATTGATTCTTTATCAATTAAACCTCTATGGCTTGTTAAGGCCTCGATCCACTCTTCTTGTATCTCTCAACCTTTCCCGAATGATGCAGTAATGAAAAGGCATAGGACACAAGGATTTACAAGGTTCGGCACCAAAGGCCTACATCCATGCCATGCTCTCACAGCATGGATTCTCCCATTATAATCTGTTAGTATTACAATGGTCGATACAGCTTCCCACCGTATCTCTCCTGAGTCCCACATGAGGGTCTTTATACTGCGTCCCACAGTGTTACCAGAGTCCCACTGGCCTGCTCCAGAATCCCACTAGAGACTTCCTCCACCCTGAGTCTCACATGGGTCTTCTCCTGGCTCCTCGAGTCACACGAGTAGATCTTCTTCTCTTTAAGATTCTTCAAGTATCTTCAGCAGTCTGGGATAAAGACTGCTGGCCTTGCTCTGTACCTCTGATCACTTGAGTTGATCAGGTCTTCACGTCTTGCTCAGGCTTTATCTCCTTCTTCTGAGGATGACCTGGCTTCTCTCTTCAACTACTGAATACTCAGACAACTGATATCTTTAACTTCAGTCTGGTCCAGTCTCACTCACTTCAACTTCATGCACTGAGTGCATGGCAGCTCTTCATCCTCATGCACTGATAGCATGGCCTTCTCAATTTTTCAAGAACCTCCTGGTCTTGGACAACTCTAATGCACACCAGCTGGTTTGGCTTTGTTCACGTGTGCATGTGCATGCATGCAAGCATGCACTTCCCTTTCTTTTCACTTGGTGCAATAGACCCACAAAGGGTGTAACTCTTTAAGCACACACCTTCTCACTTCCTTCACACACTTTGTTCTTTTTTTCTACACACTAAAAGTGTGTTATACTTTAGTGTGGATGTCCTCTTCTTTCTTCTTCTAAATGTGTACACTTTTCACACACCTAGGTTCGGCCTACTTGTTTTTTTTGCACACACACACTTCCTTTGATCAATTAGAAAACACAAGGCTTGGCCTACTTCTCTTACTAAGCACACACACTTCCTTGTCCTTTTAATCTTCTTCAAAGTGTTCACTTCACTTATGCACACACTTGGGTCTCCATTTTTCACACGCAAGGGCTACGGCCTCATCTTTAATTTGCACAAAAACGTTGTGGTGGCTTTCTTGTTTTTCACACACCAGCCGTAGGGCCTTCCTCCTTCACTTGGCACAAAAGCACAAGTCTCGGGTCTTCCACCTTCAAAGTAGGCGCGCAAGTGCAAGGGTATGCTTGAGCCGCGGCCAACTCCTTCTCCAACTGCCGCGTAGGGTCTTGGTGCAAGGGCCACTGCCTTGGGTGTGCACGGTACAACACCGCGGGCACACAAGTGCTTACCGCGCAGGGGGCCGCGGTGCACAGAGGGGGTGCGCAAGTTGGCGCAGCCCAACCTCTCCTTCCTGACACGCAAAGGGGTAGCGCGCAGGGGACTCTCCCTTTCTCTTCTTTCGCGCAAGAGGTGCGCAAAAGGAACACACAGAGCCAAGGGATGGCTCCGGGCTTCACTTCCGCGCAAGTGGTGCGCGCAGGCTGTTCTTCGCTAAGCACCGAGGCTTCGCGGGACTTCAGATCTTCAACAAAGATTCAGCAAGCACAATGAGATCCTCGAGCTCTCCTTATATAGGCAAAGGGATGCCTCCATCCATCCGCGTGTTAAATCTTGAATCACCGAAGATTTCGGATCTTCAAAATCTTTCCAAATTTTGATTTCTTTCCTCTGTTTCAACACGGGTTCTTTTATTTATTATTTCCTCTACGTGCATGCGACTTAGAACGCATGCACGACCTTCGTTTAGGTCCAAACCATGCAGAAAATAAATCACATGGCCTCGCACCTCCGGTTGCTTCGGCCAACCTCGAAATCTCTCATGCGTTGCATGCAAATGTATTTTTAATCATGAATGTGATCAGTAGAGCCAGACGATCTCCATGGAGGACTCAGTTTTCTCGGAGGTGGTCGGGAACTCAAAAACCGTGCTCGGGTTGCTCCTGGTTCGACGGAGGCACGCGGGGATGTCGGGGGATGCCTCGGCTGAGCTTGAGGAAGGAGACAGACTCTTAGCCGTCGGATCAGATGTTTGAAATACATCGGACGACTGGATTAGATCGCGGCGCGCGGCAGATGAATCGTGCGGCGCAGATCAAGCACGAGATCGCTCGGACAGCTGAGATTTTCTCCTGGGGATTTTTCCGCGTCCCACATCGAAACGGCGAGCGGTTTTGCCGCAGTTTATCACCCAGCCGATGCCTCTCAACGCTCAGTTGCACTTCCCCCTCCACGGTGCCGCCCCGCACAGTGTTCTCCCTGCGGGCGCGCTCTGCGCCCACTCTGCTCCCTGCGGGCGCGCCACTGGAACCCACTATGCTCCTTCGGGCGCGCGCCCTGGCGCCCATCCTGCGCAGGACCTGATCCCCTGCGTGGCCCGGCTTACACACGGCCGCGGCCTCTCGGGCTGGCCCCATGGGATCCCCTTGGGCGTGGTGACCTAGTCCCACATGTGCCTTGGGTTGAACCCTTAAGGCTGGCCCTTGGTGGCATATTTTTTTCATGAATATACACTAAGTATACAAAGTACTCTTATGTGTAAAATGCCAAATGCCACAACTCTTCTTCTTCATTTCTTCTCTTCTCTTCTTCATTAGAATTCCTCAAATCTCCTCAACATATATTCATTACTTAGGAGTGAATTCTCGAAGGTTCTTCTTCTTCAACCGAACTCCTGAATCACTTATATTCTTCAATGTTATTTATTGATCTAATCAGAGATCAATTAGAACTTTTTCAATTCACATGTACTAAGAGTTAGTGCATGGACTTCATTAAAACCACTTCATCCACTTAGAAATTATGGATGGTTCACTTCAGCTCCTCATGCATTATTAATACAATGCATGGTCTTCAAACATTGTTGTGACTTTGTATCCAGTTGATACAAGTTATTAGAACTTAAAGAGCAGCTCAAAAATCGTCAGATATAACTAAGAGTTTGTGCATGGACTTCATTAAAACCACTTCATCCACTTAGAACTTATGGATGGTTCACTTCAGCTCCTCATGCATTGTTAATACAATGCATGGTCTTCAAACATTGTTGTGACTTTGTATCCAGTTGATACAAGTTCTTAGAACATAAAGAGCAGCTCAACAATCGTCAGATATAACTAGAGAATGTTTCAACCACATCTCCTATGCCACTTAGTGAATCTCCTAAGTGACATGCATCTTAGTACTATGGCCATTCTCTATTCATCACCAACACCATCACAACCATTGTCATTCACATCATGACATTCCTTGACTTCCATTCATTCCAAGACAACCTCATGCCTCATTGACAACAAATGCAACACAATGCACTTCAGTTAGGTACACGATTCAGAGGTCAGAACAATTTGTTTTATGTTTTTAGATGTTGTAGACTGATGATAAGGCCAAATCACTCAATTAGGGATCTTCTACTATTGTAGATACATCCAAACGATTTCATCTTAGGCATTGACTGGCTATTCTCTGTATTTTCCATTATTGAGTTCTTCCGAGGAAGGATCATGTTTTCAGACATCGTCGGCCAACGTGTGAATTTCATCGGTGAGCGGGGTTACCAGGAAGGCAACCTATGAGTGGAGCCTCTATTTTCCTTGTTAGCTAAACTGTTAGTGGAGTCGGTGGATACTGATACGGAGGAAGTCTCAGGGATCGTCAATGAATTAATTGATTTCTTCCCTAAAGAGGTGGAAACTCTCCCCCCCTCAACGTTATGTTGAGTTCGGGATAGACTTCCAACCTGGTGAATGTTCAATTTCGATGGCTCCCTACCGGATGAAGCCTTCTGAGTTGCGGGAGTTGCAGATTCTGATTGATGATCTATTGAAGAATGGTTTTGTTTGACCAAGTGCTTCACCAAGGGGTTCTTCAATCAGATTCGCGAAGAAGGAAGATGGTGGTCTTAGACTGTGCATAGTCTACCAGAGACTGAACCAGATAACGTTCAAGGACTGTTACCCTTTCTTGAGAATAGAATTCTTTTCGACCAATTAAAAGGGGCAGAGTGGTTCTCCAAGATTTACCGGCGGTCGGGATATCACTAGTTGAGGGTGAAGGAGGTATGCATCTTGAAGACTACCTTCCAGTGAAAATATGGGAACTTTGAGTTTGTGGTCATGTCGTTCGGCGTTACGAACTCTCCAGCTGTGTTCATGGGGCTCATGAACCCCTCTTTCCGAGAATATCTGGACCGGTTTGTAGTCATGTTTTTCGACGACATCTTGATCTACTTAAAATCAAAGGAGGATCACACCAGACATCTGGGAATGGATTGGAAGGTCCTCTGACAGCACCAACATTATGGTAAATTGTCCTAGAGAAAGATCTAGACTCAAGAAGTGAACTTACATTGAAACATGGTGTCTGAGCAGGGAATATCAGTAGACCCATCGATGGTCGAGGTGGTTGTTCCTTGGGTATCACCCAATAATGTCATAGAAGTTTATAGTTTTCTAGGATTGGAAGTTTACTACCATAGATTAATTCCCAACATATCCGGAGTTGCAACACCTTTGACAGCCTTGACCTAGAAGGGCCAGGCTTTCGTGTGGAATGGGCAGTGCGAGGTAGCCATCAGCTATCTGAAGGAGAAGTTGGTCAGGGACCCTGTGATGAGGTTTCCAGATGAAGTGGTAGTGTATGAGGTGTTATGTGATTCTTAATTACAAGTTCTTGGGTGTGTGATGATGCAACAACAAAGGGTGATCTCTTATCGGTCTAGGAAGTTATATCCCCATGAGCGTAACTATTCCACCCATGATCTGGAACTTGTGGAGTTTTTGTTCGCACTAGTGTTGTGGCGGCATTACCTCATCGGGGAGAGCTTCGTGGTCTTCATGGATCACAAGAGCTTGAAGTATATATTTACCAAACGGGACATGAACATGCAATAATGAACGTGGGTGGAGTTTCTCTAGGACTAAAACTTCGTGATCTCTTATACTGTTGGTAAGGGGAACGTTCTGGCTGATGCCTTGAGTAAGAATCCACTGAGGGATGTTGATCGAGAATACGTAGATGCTTAAAAGGAAATGGACGAGTTGGCTTCCCTAAACCTGGATTTAAAGAATGAGGGTGGTAGAGGATTCCTATTTCAAATGATACTGTAGTCCTATCTATTGCAGCAGTTGGTAGAGTCTTAGTGGGGAGATATAGAGAGTGAAGTGATGCTTGATCGGGAAAACCAAGATAATGGTCCGGAAGGATGGTCGAAGGTTGGTCAGAATCAGATTCTTTTCTGTGGGAATATGTTTGTTCTAGAAACGATGCGGGGGAGAGTTCATGGTGAGTTCCACAACTCACCCCTAGATGTAAACCCACAAGCTTCGAAAATGTACCGGGGCTTTAGAGGTCACTACTGGTGGACCGAGTATAAGCGGGTGGTCGCAGGGTTCGTTGCAAAGTGCCTCGTGTGTTAGTAGTTGAAGGCTGAACACTGCATCCCAGGGGGTCTGTTATAACCTTTAGATGTCCCTAAGTGGAAGTGGGATGACATCTCAATGGGTTTAATCATGGGACTACCCAGAGTTCAATGGGGTTGCGATGCTATCTGGGTAGTGGTGGATCAAATGAAAAAATTGGCCCACTTCTTGGAAATCAATGAGTCATGTACAATGGATTCCTAATCATATAAGTATGTGAATGAGGTTGTGCGGTTTCACAGAGTCCTGAGATCTATAGTCTCCGATCGGGATACCCTGTTTACCTAAAGGGTCTTAAAAGGATTTCAACATGCTATTGGCACCCGGTTATGCCTCATCACTGCCTTCCACCCCCAGACAGATGGACATACGGAGCACACCATCTTGACATTGGGGGATATGCTACGATCATATGTTTTGGAACTGGAGGATCATGGGTTTATAAAATTCCTCTGGTAGAGTTTTCTTACAAAAAAAGCTAACACTCTACAATTGGCATAACTCCCATTGAAACATTTTACAGGAGGCCATATCTCTCACATGTATGCTGGATAGAGGTCAGGGAAGTAGGATTTCATGGCCCGGAGGTGGTGCAGAGCATGATAGACAAGGTTCATCTTATACGAAAGAGGATGAAGGCTACTCAGGACTGGCAGAAGTCATATTCAGATAATAGGAGGAGACCCTTGGAGGTCGAGGTCGGGGACCACATATTCTTGAATGTCTACCCTTGGTGTGTGAAATGGAGGTTCATTAGGGGGAGTAAGCTTTCTCCTAGGTTCATCGGACCATTTGATGTGTTGTGGAGGGTCGTTAAAGTGGATTATCAGCTAGAGCTACCACTACTGCTACATGGAATGCACGATGTCTTCCATGTGTCTCAGCCCTGACAGTATCTACACAATGACTCACACGTCCTTGACTGGGGCAAGATGGATATCGAGGCCAATAGAATGTTATTAGAAAGACTGGTGAGGATTGAGGATTGTGAAAAGAAGGTGCTCCATGGATAAACGATACATTTGGTTCATGTGTTATGGAGGCATGGTGTGCTCGAAGAGAGTACCTGGGAGAGGGAGGTTCAGATGAACGCCCAGTACCTAGAGCTGTTTTAAGTTCTGTTCTATTTTATTTTATATACTTATTCCTGATGTAGTGTTTTTACCTTGTTAACTATGTAATGTGTTTTTTCCCTTGTTTACTGAATGTGTGTGAAGAGTCCTGACTATTGGGAGGGGAGGAACCGATCCTTAATTAAGACGCAATACGGTTTATGTTGTTAAACCCATCCGGGCGAGTCAGTGCTGCCTAAAGCAGATAGTATCCTGACATGGAGGAAAAATACTCCCTATTCCATATGACTGGGCAGTTTGACCCTTATATGATTGTGTTCTTAATTGGGGGAAGGGGAGGGGTAATGTATCCATATTCGTTCAAAAGATTGGTGAGGTTTACTCCTAAGAGGTATCATTCGAAGTGGTTATTTGACCCACCCTTTTCTCCTAGTCTAGTTTCGATTATCGAGGATGAGAATAGTTTTAGAGGTATCTGATGTAACGGCATGAACCCTCATGGTCCAGTACATTTCCAAAACATGTTTCCATCAAACGGTCCCACCCAAACAGTGGCACCAGTCACGGTCTCACACCAAAACGGTGGCACAGTGAGAGTGACAGAAGGATAGTGGCACAGTGAGGGTGACACCATGAAGGTGGCACCATGAGGGTGACACCATGACAGTGGCCCCGTGACGGTGGCAAAAGGACAGTGGCACTGTGAGGGTGACACCACAATGGTGGCACTGTGAGGGTGACACCTTGACGGTGGCACTGTGAGGGTGGAAACAGGAGGGTGGCAACATGAGGGTGACACCGCGATGGTGGCACTAAGAGGGTGATACCCTGACAGTGGCACCATGAGGGTGACATCGCGCCGGTGGCACCATGAGTGTGACACCATGACGGTGGCACCGTGTCCTCATCGAGGGTCTTAATTCTTTTTCCAACACTCTACTTTTTCCACTCCCAAAACATATATTTTGATTTAAAAATGATTTAAGACCCCCTTTCAAAGACATTTAATGCCTATAAATAATATCTAAAATTCCCCAAGAGTCGGGCGAACCTTATCCTACCAAAACGCATGGATTTTCCTCAGTTTCACACCCTTTCCTAGTACCTACTAGTTCCTCCCATGTTGCACGTTTTCCTCCCATTAAAAAAACGATATAACACACAACCATAATGGCCACCACTCTAATGGGAATAATTAAATAAGGATTAATCCCATCATGTGTAAATTTCCAACCCCATGGGTAACCACGATCAGACATTAAAGTAGTAAAAAATTTCTTATCCGGTAACTAGAGGATCTCATATTTATATCACGCTATAATTTCATCCTTCTCCTTCTTGGCTAGATTTCTTCCTTCTCCGTGGGTGCGCTTGGAGTCCCTCCATCCCGAGGATTGTGGTGTGCCTATGCTAGAGTTTTTCTGCTCATATTTTGATTCCCTAGAGTTCCTCCCCTGCATGCTGCACAACCTCAATTCTTGGCGCGTGGAGAAAGACGTCGTTCCATGATCAAAAGAAGTAGGGTTTTCTTTCATATCTCTTTACTATGTATCATGAAGGGAGGGTATGATATTGTTTCTATTGGATGGATGAAACCAAACATAAATGAAGATAACAAACATAATTTTAGAGAATGAAGGCGGGGGTGTGATCGATGTTTCTGCTATATTTTCTTACCCTTGATTTTTTATGTTGTGAATTGAGCGGGCCTATGCCCACTTAAAATCATGGTTATTGGTGGACTTTCTTTGTGAATTAATGAACCTCCATGTTTTTTAATGATTGAATGGATTCAACATTGGAATTTGGTTAATCACATAATCTTGGCTAATTAAATGACTATCCAGTGAACAAAAATCCTTGTTTTATCACCCATGTTAACCAAATAGAAAGAAGTAAATTTAGTGAATGATGTACTTGAGTCTGGAAACATCCTTTTTCTGTCTTGGTGGAATGTCAGTTTGTTATGATTGATTCTTATGGGGTGATGTGGATTGGTATGGGATCCTCAGTTGTTATATGGTTGTTGGTTATAGATCTGAGGCCTTGTGGGGATGTATCTTTGTTCTTTGTTTGGCTCCAGTACTTTGAGGGATATCACAGACCCCTTTGTTGTGACTTTACATGTGGACTGGGTGTGAATGTTTAAGTTCTATTTGGCTGTTTTTCTTTCCCGGCTTGTGGTTATGCGTGTTAGTTTCCAATTAGTACAAAAATTAAATAAATGATGTAACCACAACATGGAAACATGAAATGGTTCAATGCGGAATTGGTTTTGGGAATGAGTAATGACTTGGCTATGAGTGTTGTGCCTTTATTTTATGAATGAATAGTAATGAGGGTGTTTGTGTATAGGATGGTTTTGGGACCACTATGTTGTGATGTGTGCTTGTTACCTATATATATATATATATGTATTTCTTATGCTTCTTATTCACCCCCACCCTTGTAGAGAACTTTGTGACAAACACCCCCATTTCATGGGGGAGGGTGTTTTTCCCAACACTCTAATGGGTGGCTGGTTATTTGCTCTTTTTCTTATCCCATTACCAAATATCCCAAGACTCATAGGTAATCTTGTGATTGAAAGAGTTACATTATATCCTAAGGTTATTTTGGAAGGGTTGTTGTGGTGGTTGGCCCAGTTGTGTACGGGCAGGTTGTTTCCCAAGTGTCTTCGGGATGAGGCTCAAGTGTCTTCGGGTGTGGTAGTAGTCGTTCTGGCCAAGGTGTTTGAGGGCATGGTTATGCATTGTTTTTGTGGCCCAGGTGCTTTATGGAGGGATGTGTGGTTGTGGCCTAGGTGTGTGAGGGCAGGGTGTGGACGTCGGACTATAGTGAGAATGGCGAGAGAGGTTCGATGCATAGGATGTCTCCAATAACTAGTGGGGATGTGAAGCGGGATACCCAAACATCAATGTGTTATTACTATTGTATTTCATGCCTTGAGTAATTTGGGGAGTGTGCCTTGGTGAGGCTTGGGTGAGTAGTTTTCATTGCTAGGTGTTTTGGGTTATCTCTTTTCTCACGGGGCATTAGGATGATCCCCCGTTTTGCACGAGAGCTTTTGGTTTTCCCAAATGAGTATACTTGTATTCTCACCCTACGTATATAATAATACTTTCAGGTTTCTAGGTGGAATTTATGGTTCGTGCATGGTCATACTAGTTTAGATGTCGGTATAGTTGTTGTTGATATTTTTCTTTCTTTTGGTACTTCCTTTTTGGTATTTCTTTTACTTTTTTATCATGTACCTTTGCAACACGCATATCACAATGGTTTTTTTGGCTTTACTTGTACTTACACCTTTGGTTCTGTTGGTAATTACTATCTTATCACCCGATAATATTAAATAAAAAGGGTAATGACTTCCATCTTATGTTTGATTTTATACCCTTGGTGCTAGTATCCACTCCGGGACCTTTTGATGGTAGGTCTCAGGGGTCATTATCTCTCCTTCAACTTGAAGAAGGAAGGTTCTGACAACCTTATGTCTCATATGTCATCTTGGTGGAGGTGGGTTGTGACAACTCAACTCACAAATAATATGATGTAATAAATTTAGTTAAATATTAAATGGAATCCTATACATCTATGAATTCGATTATGTTTGTAATCTTGGTTAATTATTCATTTTACTTATCCCATATGATTGGTTCTGTGATTAATGTGTTTGTAACACATTTTTAAGAACATGGATTATATTAAAATTGAAATAATGAGAGTAAATAGCTTTGAATTATACATATTTTATATACTAAGTGGGAATAATTTTAAAATAAACATTTACAATTAAAATAATTGAATTTACTTCAGGATCTAAAATTTTATTAATCGATTTTACCCCAAATGTTTTTTATCATTAAACTCTATAATATAAAACATTTTTTTCATTTTTTAATTTGATAAAAAATATCCATAATTTTTAATTAATGTTTTATGATGATGGTTATTTTTGTACCTTTGTGAATGACATATATAATTTTTATGAAAACCGTACTCTCTGATAAATAATGTTCCAATTGACATAACCATAGGACTAGTCTCCCATCAACCCTCCAAAGAAAAATCCAAATAAATAAAATAATTAATGATTATTGAGTTCATTACCACCATATCAAATAAAAATAAATATATAGAAAATACTAAAATGATTTTACCCTGAACTATTAATTTTCACTAACCTCTATTGGTTGGGATCTACTAAACTACATATAGGTAATAAAAAAAATACTTTTAGTCATAAAATATAAACCCTAAAAAACCTATTTTTGTTTGACCATGAAACCATATCTTATCATGAGAATATCATCCATTACAATTCCCAAAAATCAAAAAATTCAAATAAATATCACAATTATATGATATTATTGATAAAACTCTTATTCTATTTGAATGTTCATATCAACACACACTACTAGTATGATATGTACATTGGGAAAAAAATTATATGTTCTTTATACATGAGTAAGGATAAAAGTACCTTAATATTTTTTCTACCTATGAACATATATTTTATTATCCCCAACACTAATGAAACTTGAGTGGGGTCGACAAACCCATTCCTTTTTCATCATGTATACCATATCCTTGATAAGAACCATCAAATCATAACATTAATCTACCAATGTACACATTTCTAGTCCAATAAACATCTCTATAATTTCATAGACTACCGTTATTCATAAGGTTACGAAAATCAACACTTTTATACTACTTCATCTCAAAAAAATATTATCAATAAAAAATTGAACTAAACTCATAAATGATACCTAAACCTAACCAGAAATCATATGTGACAAAAAAATCATAAAATATTAGTGTTTTGGTAGTGACCACAAACGTTATAAATCTCATATCATTGACCATCATATAAAAATCACATTGTCTTAGTTTTAGGAACTCTTGTTGATGCTTTATCCACAATGTCTCTACAATGAACTTCTAAAATAAGAATGATTGAATGTTAATCAAAACAAATATCATGTTTCAATTTATCTTGACCATAACATCCCACCAATACACAATATGTATGTTATACATACATGTAACAATCATAAATATCCACTCTCTATAGAATGAAAAATGATCAAATATACACTAGTTGAATCAATCAAATCATTCATGACCAACGTTCAACCCTTACATGAGAATATCTAGGGGTGATAAATCCAAAATTCATTATTGAGGAATAACCATTTTTAGCCAATAAGTTCCCAATGAAATATAAATTAAATTCAATGATGGATAATCACCAAGTGATTCTGATCAATCCAAGCATTATGTGTTTACATAAGTGGAACATTCCAATTTCATCCCTCATGACCCCTACCTAGAATTTATAATTGAGGCATATCACTAAAATTTAAAATAAATTACTAAGAAGAAAAACATTAGATAACCTAATTTCATATTTTGATAAAATTTATAATTTTAAATAAACCATATAATAATATTCTTATTATTGACGCTTCCTCACAATGAACATACCCAATCGTCATTATCTCACACACCTATATAATCAAGGTTTTCTAAATAAACTCATATAATCCACATATAAATCCTAGAAAAAATTAGTGTTTTTATAATAAAACACCAAATGTTGATATCATTAAAAATTAATTAGTATCCATTGAGGAAAACAAAAACTATATATTCAAAAAAATTATGAACAACCAAATATTTTTATTAAAAAAATTAATTAATTATAAACTGTTTAATTAACCAAAAAATTGTAATATATTATAAAAATTACACACTGCCATAAATATATCATACTAACATGTTTGCAAAATATGGTAACAGTATACCTGAATTCATTCACCATGAGAAATGTGTAAAAAATGAATCAATAATTAAAAATAAATAATAAATTACATATTAAAACATTAATAAAAATGAATCATTAATCACAATATAACAACCCGAGAAACATTAATTTCTACAATAAAGGTGTAATCTATTCATAAGTATTGTGTTTTTATGATGTTTTTACCATCAAATATGCTTATTCAATTTAATATATAAGTAAAAATAATAAATACATGGGTAATAACGTTTTGTAACACCTCGAATGTAATCCAACTCATATATTTCGTAGTTGAGTTATATATTCCATAATAATTGCTCATTATATATTAGAGTCTATTGAAAAGTTTTGTGGGATTTACTTGTGCATCGGGGAGTCGATAACCCTAGTTTTATTACAACAAATAACTCAGAAAAATAATAGATAATCATTATATACATCGACATAAAATTTTAATGTTCTAGGATGATCCAAATATTATAAAATAAAATATTTATAATAATAAAATATTAGATTGATAAAATTTAAATAAATGTCATTTTTGAAAATTACAATTACGTTTTTTGAAAAAGGTCCATTTTAAATTAATGAATTTAATTTTGTTGGTTAAAATTAAAAAATTGGTTACCACACCACACGAGGTACAATATATCATTCCACGTCACCTAACTGTCACCCACTAAAAATATACATAGCATATTTTATATTCAACATCAAGAATCAAGAAATATAAATTCTCTAATAGGCGCATAAGAAATTTGTGAGTAATATAAAAAGTAACAAATCACAATCGTTCCCCAAAAAAAATCTAGTATATATGTAGGGAATATTCAATTTGATATGTATGTGATACCAATTAATAATATAATCCTCATTTAAAAATTGAAAAAAATAATAGACCAGAAAATGAGAAACCATATCTAATATTTTTTTCAAAATGTTTCTTGGATGTAGCTTTAAAGAAACCAACATGTCATATAGTTCATGGGATGACATGTTAAAATACCTCTAAAAATAATCAAAGTGAAGAGACTATGTAATCTTTATAATAACATGTGACCACTCATATGCATCATGAAACAATGATGAAATACACCCAACCCCCAATATTCGTCATAATTATAATACTACTTCAAAATGTGATCATCCTATAAAATTTCATCACAATCTGATGACTATGTGATCTTGTGTCCAACAATTTTGTGCTGGATCCCGTGGAAAGACTATCTTCTATCACAACTTTTTAGTAAAATGGGTTATTTATTTTTAACCTATTTATGTTCACAATTATCATATTAATAGGGAGGTTTGTATCTAACTAATAAATGAATATAATTACAATCACTCTTTCCAAATGTAATATTTCACATCACCCTCACATTTTTCTTCTATACCCTCCAAACCTAATATAATTCACTATTATAATGTGAAATATAATAACACAAACACAACTAACATAATGGATTTTTCACAATGGAAATTAATAAACCATACCATTACTCAAATGGAATTATTAATCTACCCTATCTAGTATAATGATTTTCATCCTCATGGAGGAATACCTAAAGGGTACTCAAACAATCAAATTATTCACTTTCATTTAATGAAACCCTATTATGTATTATATGTTCAATCATGATAGGAAATTCCACATACAAAATAGACATTGGTGAAAATTTAAGATATGAAAAATAATCAAACGGATGATAATGACCCCATTATACCTTAATCATCTCTAAGAACATGAGGAAACACAAATTGATTTATTTCCATAACATTAATAACCACTCTCCATCAAATTCATGAAATAATATTTCAGTAACATAAATGAATTGAAATAAAAAATATATGAACCAAATACATCATACTAATATTTTCATGATCATTTGAAATCCAAATATAAATCAATTTAGCTATTGACCATTAAAAATACTAATAATTTATTTAAAATATTTATTTTATACAATTAATTATAAATTTTTGAGGGAAACATCCAATTAATGGATTAAGTTGGTTGTACTTATCATTATGTATCTAAGGGAATAAATAACATTAGATTATATTCTCAATTTATGGAGATGCAGTATGTCATGACCCATCCCTCAGGGCCCTTATTATGACTACCCCATGACCACCTTCCATTGGCTAGGGGCTAGCGACAAGCACCGAAAGGCGTATTCCCTAAAACCGGGAAGTCATTTTATTTATAACTTGTAAGCACATGCATGTAAGAACACAATGAGATATGAACACAAGTAAAGTATATAGTAAAAAGAGTGTGTACATTAAAAAAAGGGGGCCAGAATAAAAGCCAAACTAGAAAGTACAAGAAACTAAAAGGTACATGTAAACTGAAACAACTCCTGTGAACACCTGCCAAGTTTCCTACCTATAGGGTAGGTATAGCTCTCGAAGAGTCGTCTCTATGGTACACCTCATATAGGGAGTGTTACCAAGCTACATCTAGTCCTGGTACCCTCATCCTCAGTCAACGATGACCATCATTTGCAACCAACACAACAAGGTGCGGGCATAGCCCATGTAGGTGTGAGTTTGATGATACACCGGTGGGACCCTGAGACCCTCAAGCTCTCAAAAAATCCATAAAGGATAAACCAAAAAGAATGAAAACAATTGAAAATCACAATTAGGTATATGCACACATATATATCTAAAATATCAAGTATACCCATCTCAATCATGAAGAATCACATGGTCCAACTCAAATGCCCAAAGAAAAATTGTTCCATAAAGTAAGTAATACCACAAATGTTAGTACCACACAGGTATGCCTCATAGAAGAATACCACCAAGGTATTACCATAATGGAATGTACCACACAGGTATATACTCAGCTCATGCTAGGTATTTCATAGGCATAGTATTATAGATTATTAGATGTAACTGCTAAATCATATTACTATTTTAAGAGGTAGAACCCTGAAAGATCCTAAACCTCCATCACACCCACAGGGGACTGTAGTACATCGTTAGTACATCGTTAGACCCACATATGACCTCTTAGTGATGATCCACATTGGATCGCTTTGTAATGAGCCACACAAGATCACTTAGTGCTGACCAACACATGATCTCTTCGTGCTGACCCACACAAGATATCTCAGTGCTGACCCACAAAAAATTTCTAGGAGCTGTCCCAGACAAGATTGCTCGGTGTTAACTATACAAGATCACTAGGTGTGGACCTCACAGGATCCCTCGGTGTTGACCTACATATGATCCTAAATCAGTCTCAGATGGATTCCTAGAGCGGTTCAATGTAGGACCCTCAATCATAGACCCTTGAAGGATCTCCTTATCATGTCACAACCAACTACAGGTTTCCCGCACTAAGAATTTTCATCTCTGGGAGAGTCCTCTCCTCAAGCTACTGTTCGATACTCCAACTACCACAAAGCCCCACGAAGAAGTATCCCAAAGGACCTCCTTGAAATAGAGGTTTCCATACAACCGACAGTGCATCAACCAGACGTTCGGTCTATAAGCTATGTGGATTTTAGTGTTGAGGGCCTTGTTGGATTCGAGTACGATCCATCCCAGCTAAACTACAAATTTCTCCAAAATTCATGTGGATTATATCTAATGAAACCCCTCTCCCAAGGATTTTTATGCTATATATGGTTCATTATTTCGACATTTTATGAGTGAGATATGTCGAATAAAAGGTCCCGTAATAATAATATTAATAATATTACTTGGTGTTTGGTGGACCCAATCCACAAACCAAAATTTAATATTCAATGTTAGAATTAAATTGACTATATTAAGGACAGGATCACACTTCAACTAATGTAAATTCAACCGGACTTCACACGCATGAGTTATATAGGGTCGAATATTTAACAATAATAATAATAATATATTATTATTTGAGAATCTCGAGTACCCAATCCGAAACCCCAAAAAAGACATCCAATTATGTACTCTTAATTTCTATCTCAATGTCATGGTCATAATTCCACTGATGGTTCATGAAACCATGTTTTCACAGAGAAGATACAATCAAAATATTGTTTTACAAACGGAAATAAAAATAACATTATTATATTATTATTATTTTTAAATTAACTGTTTTATTTTTCCTTCAACTCCAAATCACATTCCACACACAAAACCTTCAATCTCCCATGCGCATCACACAACCCCCCAAATCAATATTCCTTTATCATTTATTACCCCTAAAATTTTATTCCCATCCTATTTATTTCTCTCTCTAATATAATCATTGTTTCACATTTTCTTCTCCAAATTAGACCCTTCCCAACACAAAATATCCATCCACCGCACATCTAATATCCAAACAGCATCTCAGAAAAAGCAGGATGCCCTGCACTGCTGGGACACCGCCGCCACCTACTGCCGGCCGCACGTGCTGCCTCACGTGGGTGATTCTCATGCCTCACACCTATTGTCTGCTTGGCCACCCTGCCACATGAGAGCCGCTACCCTTTGGCCCGATGCCATCCTGGCCTCTGACTCGTTCCTCTGCGAGCCACCTTGGCTTTCACATATCTGAACCTCCTCACCGGATTCCTGCAACAATCGCGCCGAACTACCTCAATGTCGCCCCTTCCAAAGGGAATTGAAGATTCATTATATGCCTGAAAATTGTAACAATTACAGATATGTGATCATCAGGTAGAGAACTCCATGTCCATCAGTCGTTCTAAATGAAACATTATGTTATTAGAGTGCTTACATATTTGAAAATGATGAATGTGAGAAGAATGAAATAAAAATGATCATGGTCTATGTGCGGATCGACGACCATATTTGTTTGGCCGTCATCGTTGAGAATCACAAACATGATGAATTAAAAAATTGATATTTATCATACATCAAATTAAAAATCCCTACCCTGATGTTAGTTGGAGAATTTGTGGGGAAGGAGATGAAGACATCGACATTCGTTGCTCACGTACAACGCTCCAAATCTGATATCATGTGTCATCCTTTTTCTCTGATTCTGGAGGATTCTCTTCATTGTATTGGATGTTCTTCATTGAAGAATATCCTTCCATGTTTTCCAGAGCTCTCCTTTTTTTCCAACAATCCTCCAACCAAATGGTGAAGTTCCGAAGTAGTTTTTTAAATAAACTAATTGAGTTGGCACATCAATGGGAGTCAACCTAATATTTATCTCCCATTAAAGGGTTATTTTAATGGTTGGGTGGTCCCCTCCTTGGAATTTAAATTGGTGGATTTAGTTTGGGTGCTCTCCATAACTAAACATCAAATAGAAGGTTATAAAAAGAAAATAAATGTTGTTCTTGATTTTGTTTTTATTCATTCAAATCTCCCATGAAATTCATGAATACTAACTTTGACCCTCATCCTACTACAGTCAAGAGAATGGTCTCCTTAAGAGAATATCAGTTCTACGAGTTCAATGGTGCCCTCATATTTTAAATCCGAGCACATGGACAAATGATAGAAAATGATGCTCCACTGTTTACTGAATGCACCGGAAAAAAAGTTTTGAAAATTATTATCAGTCACCCTCGACCCGCGTTGGGCGAGTTAGGCTCTATCCAGGTGAAAACCGCTACAATGATCCCAATGGTAATCTCTAATTTGCAATCAGAGTTACCATTTAAATGTTATATATTTTTTCAATAAATAAATTGTCACTTAACTATTTCATTTATAGTCAGATACTAAATTTCACTGGTGTCCCCCGCAAGACAATTTCAGTATCTTTCTAAATAAATAATACTCTCATGTGTTCAGCGGTTTTATCTGATTTTCAATCTGTGTTACCATTTATGAGTTATAATCAATTTAAAAATAAAATTATTATTTTATTATTTTATTTACAATTATACATTTTTCGGGGTTTTCTCACAGGAGGTCCACACCGATCAAACATAAGTCGTGCCTAGGATAAACCTGCTATTCTGAATGTAATGGTGGCCTCCGATTTTTTTATCCGGGAAACCATCTATGAGTTATTCCACTTTTTGATGTAAACATATTACGCTGGCTAATTTAAGCATAACAAAAACATCTATGGATCATTCATGGCACTCCCGGCCTCAGGACCACCTGTCGTCATATTTCATGGTCTCTTAATAATTCCATATAATTAAATAAAATTATATGAAATTTCTGGGTCATTACATTTTTCTCCACCATTTGGATTTATGTCCTCAAAACCCAAATTACAAAAAAAAGAAAACAATTGTGGTAAATTTCATGAATCTAAGCCTCATGCTCCAATGTGATATCATAAAGGGTCCTGTGCTAAAAACACAGACGAACCAAAGGTATCAATCACCCATGAAGTACTCTCTCTTATCGATCATCAATCTCCACTAGAACATCCTAAAACATTTCCCCATCCATGATGTTCAGCTCGTCGTGGTCAATGATGAAAGATGAGTCGTGCATGCATCTCCTCAGCTGGGATATGTGGAAGACGTCACACACCCTCTCTAAATGTGGTGGAAGATCCATGTGTTATTCCACATCACCTACCCTGCGAAGGATTCGAAAACGACCGATATACATCATTGATGACTTTCCCTTTCGGACAAATCTCTGCAAACCTTATCGAGGCGAGACCCGTAAGAAGACATGATCTTCCTCCTCCTGTAGTCATAAGACTTATTCTGACTCTGAGCAATTTTCAATTGTTACCAAGTGAGGCATTGTAATACAAAATCGGCCACTACTTTTTGCATTCTTGGCCACCAGTACAAATGCTGAAGGTCCTAGTACATCTTCACCACACCTGGATGCACCACTAGATGGGACATATATAACTCCCTCAGCACCTCCTTTTTTAGCGCCATTGGTACCATGGTTCATCCTATGAAGAGTTCGACGTGCTCCCCACTATCATAAAATCCATCAGGGGCCTGCCCTAAGGATATATGAGCACGTTGAGCCTTGTAGCCAGTATCCCCATACTGCACCTCCCTAACTGACTAATGGAGTGGGGATGTGACTGTAAGAGTCTGATTAAAAGATGATCCATCTCAATCCACAAAGGATATCTGCAAAGCCACTAGCTTCTTTGTCGCCTCACTCACCAGTAGCAGGCAAGACCTCCTGCGGATTGTGTCTGCTACAATGTTCCCCTTCCCATGAGTATAGAATATCTCAAAGTCATTTTCATGGAGGAACTCTAGACACTACTGTTGGAAACAGAAAACTCAAAACCAATACTTCCATGAGGGTGAGGCGGCCCGACAAATGAGTGATCAACCGCACCCTGTTATGCAAGAGTTTATCCTGTGCATCATTGGATTTCTTTTTACTTACTTTGGAATACTACATACCAACATTGTAGATAAACCACAACCTTTTTTCCTAATACAATCAATATTAGTATGAACTGTGGATGCCCAGTCCATACCCAAACTAACGTTGTAAGGCCTCGATGCTGCCACAAAAATGTTCCAACAAAAACTCTAGCCACAAGGGTCATATCACACTCTTTAGGGTCAAGTCAATGGATTTACATGAAACACTATGTCTTGAACAAGATTTGTGGAAAGAAGGAATGATTGGTACCTATGTTTATATATACAAAATCCTGTAGTAGACCCAGAACATACCTCAAATCATTCCTAGACCCCTTAGGTCACAATCCTTGACTACATGCATCTACTCTCTTCCTCTGTCCTCCATCTCCCTTAACCTGTTGGGGAACCTAATGGGTGGTGTTTGTAACATGTAGAAATGTACACCACCTCATGTTACTCCCATAGCTCTTCTTCCCAGTCTGCATCCCTCCAGATTTTATTTATCCCTTACAATTTTTCTGTTCCAAAAATCTTTACATGCCCATGTCTCTAATACTGGACCCGGTTTCCTACTTTCCCACTACTAACATTCATTGGATGCATCCGCTCATCCAAAGAACATTTAATCGCAAAGGTTCTATCCAACACCTTAACATAAGTTGGTATGCATTAAGGTATAATGCTGGATAGGATGTTCATGAACACACTGTGTTCGAATATCCGTTCCCCAAATAATTGATCATACCATTTTCTACAAGTACCATGAATGTTCCGTACACATAAATGAAAACTCATCTACCGACATGTTGTCCTGCAGAAGTTGTAGGATCACTAGAGAACTCTCATCCACCACCTCAAGGCAATCCTCATCTGCATGTGAGTCTAGATCACCTAAAAACCTGAGGGGTATTTGATGTTGAATCACGTGTAAGGAACAAAGCCTATAAGTGTCCTATACAAGTACCACTGATTGTTACTACTAACCAACAGGAAGTGATATAGCAGACTCAGTACCTAAAGTTTCTATCATGGGTAATAGTCTATGTTTTGAAGCCTCATCACTATGCGGACCATCCTCATGGTCACTCAATGAACGAGACTAGTAGATAAGATCAACATCTACTGTACTGGTGTCTCAACTAGGTGTAAAACTCTAGAAACCGCCTCCAGCCATCCTTCGTCTGCGTGGGAATATTTCTTTCCTCGAATCCTCAGAGGCCTATGCTATTGTAACTCATGTATTGTGGTCATTCAGCATGCACCGACCATCAGTGCGTGTATTGGTGACTACTACCCAATGGGTAGAGGTGTTGCGGGTACACCACCCGAAGGTGACAACATAGTAAGAGGTCACAACACTAGATCCTGATCAATCAATGGCCTCATCATGTATTCCCTCACGATTCAAAGGTGGTTGTCTACACATCGACATCCTGATAAGGAACATGTTCCTCATGATCATTATTTTATACCCGGTGAGCTGAGTAATGAAAACAAAAGAAAAATTTTCAAAACACACATGCAATTAGTGTTTTCATGCACTCAGTCAGAAATCAGAAGTTAGGGTCCTGGTGTACGGATTCGTCGGCCACTGCACCAACAATAAATTCACCAAACTGATAACCATACTCACTACACTTAACACTATTGATAGTGTCCAATTTTCTATTGTAGAATCAACTAATCTAATACCAATTTTTCATGACCTGTCCCCCGGGGCTCATACTGTTACTACCCCTAGCCTGCCTTCTATAGGCCAGGGGCTAGTGACTAGCACTGAAAGACTTATTCCCAAAAAATGGGAGGAATTTCCATTTTAACATGCAGAAACACATAACTATGCACAAAAAAAGAAAGAAATACATTTAACAGTATAGTAAAATGAGTGTCTGCAGTGTCAAAAATAGGTCATAATACAAGACCAACTAAAAAGTAAAAGAAACTAAAAGGTACAAGTAAACTAAAACAACATTTGTAAACACCCACCAAGGATCCTACCTGAAGGGTTGGTACATCTCTCGAGTGGTCGTCTCTGTAGTACGCCACATCTAGGGTCCACCACCGAGCTAGATCTAGTCTTGGTACCCTCATCCATAGTTAGCACTGTCCGTATTCTGCAACCACCACAACAATGTGTGGACATAGCCTGTGCAGAGTTGAGTATGTCGATACTCAATAGGGACCCCAAGACCCTCAAGGTCTCAGAAAATGCATAATAGATAAACAAAAATGCATGAAAAAAATTACAATCCCAATTATGTATATGCCCATATATATACCTATGTTATCAACTATACCCATCCCAATTATGAGGAAACACATGGTCCAAATAATCTCCCAAAGATCAACTGTTCCAAAAATGAAAGAATACTGCTAAGGTAAGTACCACACCGGTATAGTCCCATATAAAACTAGGTATTTCATTGGTACAGTAGTGAAGATGATAAGATGTTACTAATGAATGTTACAACTATGTTAAAAGGTAGATCCACGATGGATCCATTCTATCATCAGACACAAAATGGACTCTAGTACATATTCAGTACGTCGTCCGATAAACCTAGGATCTCTAGGTGCTGACCCACACAAGATCTCTTAGTGTTGACCCATACAGGATCACTCGGTGCTGACCCTCACTGGATCGCTATGTGCTGACCCACACATGATCGCTAGGTTCTAACCAACACAAGATCACTTGGTACTGACCCCTACAGGATCGCTCTGTGCTAACCCACATAGGATCGCTAGCTGCTAACCCACACAAGATCGTTTGGTGTTATCATACACATGATCTCTAGGTGTTGAGTCACACATGGTCACCCCATGTTTACCTAAACAAGATCCAAGAGTAGTCCTACATTGAATCCTAGAGAATTACCATGTGGGATCCTCAGTTATAGACCCACAAAGGATCTCTTTCTAATGTCATAGCCAGCTACAAGGTTCTTGGTCTAAGCTTTCTTGTCTTTGGTTGAGTCCTATCCTCATACCACTAGTTGGTACACGAAAAACCACGAAGTCCCATGAAGAAATATCTCAAAGGACCACCATGTAATATGGGACTCAACGCAATAGACTGTGCATCAATCAAACACCTGGTCTGTAAGCTAAATGCATTTTAGTGCTGAGGCCTCGATTTGATTCGAGTACAATCCAA
The DNA here is from genome assembly GCA_963277665.1 of Viscum album. Classification (NCBI taxonomy): domain Eukaryota; kingdom Viridiplantae; phylum Streptophyta; class Magnoliopsida; order Santalales; family Viscaceae; genus Viscum; species Viscum album. Next base: position 1,612,166,037 of record OY728137.1, on the reverse strand, counting down.
CCCATCAAAACTCCAACTTTCTCTGAATGTCACATGGAGTGTCTCTATTTAACCGCCTCGCCTCAATGATTATACCACCATAGATGGTTCATCATTTTGACACTGTACAAGGGAGATATGTCCAATAAATGATCGGGCAATAATAATATTAATAATAATATTGGCTATTTCATTGACCCGGGCCGTGAACCAGAATTTAATATTCAACATTAGACTTAAATCAACCTTTTTAATGACCGAATGACATCGCTGCTGATGTTATGTCAATAGGATGTCGCACATAGGAGTTATAGAGGGTCGAAAATTTAACAATAATAATATATTATTATTTGAGCGTTTTGGGTACCCAATTTGAAAACTTGAAAAAGACATCTAATATTGGACTAATAATTTCTGCCTCAAAGTCAGGGTCGTACTTCCGCTGACAGTTCGTGAAAATGAGGACGCACGAAGAAGATACAATCCAAATACGGTTTTCCAATGGAAATAATTATAACAACATAATAATAATAATAATAATAATAATAATAATAATTTTTAATTTAACAATTTTATTTTTCCATCAACTCAAAAGTTCATTCCACACACAAAGCCTTCCGTCTCCCATTCGATGCCCACAAGACCCCCAAATTAATCACCCTTTATCATTATTTATCCTTAAATTTTATTCCCTATCTATTTATTTTTCTCTCTAATATAATCTTTATTGCATGTTTTCTTCTACCAATTAGCACCTCCTCAAAACCAAATTTCCAGCAGCCACACATTTGACTTCATAACGACATACCAAAAAAAGCATGTTGCTCTGCACTGCCTGGACATTGTCGCCGCCTTCCGTAGTCCGCACCTACTTTCCAAAACACCTGCTTCGTAATGAATGCACCCAATTTCCCCCTAGACACCGCGCCACAAGGGACACACTCCCCTTCGGCTTGTCCCCATCTCAGCCTCCCACTCGTGCCACTGCGATCCAACATGGTTGTCGCTTATCTGAACTGCCTCGCAGGATGCCTGCCGCAACTGAACTGAACAGCCACCATGTCACTCCTTCCACAGTACATTGCATCTTGGTTCTATACCCAAAAATTGTAGTGATCAAATATTTGTGATCGTCAGGTTGATATCTTTAAATCCATATGTCACCCTCAGAGAAACATTATGTTTTTACATGCATAATTTTCTAGCGATGAAGAATTAATGAAGAACGAAATAGAACTTATCTTGGTGTATGTGCGGATCGATGGACATGTTTTTCTGGCCATTATCATTGAGATTCACGAACAAGAGGAATTGACAAATATATAATTATCATAAATCAAATTAAAACTCCATATCTTGATGTTTGTTGGAGATGTCATGAGGTAGGATAAGAAGACATCGAGGTTCAATTATCCCACACCAAACTCCCGATTTGAGCTCGTGTTTCATCCTCGTTCTCCGATTCAAGTGGATTCTCTTCATTGTAGTGGATATTCTTCGTCGAATAACCTCATTCAATGTTCTCCAGAGCTCTACTTTTTTCCAACAATCATCCAACCAAATGGTGGAGTGCCATATAATTTTATTAAATAAACTAATTGAGTTGGCACATCAATGGGAGGAAAACCAAGAGTTATATATCATTAAATGGGGATTTCAAGGGTCATGTGGTCCCCAACATTGAATATAAATTGGGGGGTTTACTTCACGTGTTCCCCACCACTAAACATCAAATGGGAGATTTTAAAAACTAAATAATTGTTATTCATTATTTTATTTTTATTCTTTTAACACTCCCACGAAATTCACAAAAAATAACATTCACCCTAGACCTATTATGGTCATGGTCATGTTATCCTGAAGTGAGTATTGGTGCTGGGAGTTCAACGCCACCCTCATATTTCAATTCTGATCCCCGGTTTAAAATATATAAAACGTCGCTAACGCGTTTACTGAACATACCCGAAAAAAGTTTGGAAAATTATTATTAGTCACCCACGACCCGTTCCAGTCGAGGTTTGGAACATACTAGGTGAAAAACACCCCATAAAACCAAACAGTATTATCATATTTCCAATCCATGTTACCGTTTAAAAGATATGGATTATACAATAATATAATTTCACCAAATTATTTAATTTACGTCCAAAAACTAACTTTCATGAGTGTCCCCCACCATCTAAAGACAATATCTGCCAAAATAATTTATAAACTCACGATTTTAGTGGTTGTCTTAGATGTTGAATCATAGTTTCTGTTTGTGAGATATAATCATTTGAAAAATAAAATAATTTATTTAATTAATTTATTTATGATTATTCCATTTTTTGGGTTGTCTCAGAGGAGGCCCACATCGAACAAACATAAGTTGGGCCTAGGGTAATCCTGCCATTCTAAACGCAACGGTGCCCACATATTTCTGATATAGGCAACTGTTTAAGGTTTATTACCCTTTTTTAGGAAAATTGCATATGTGCACTTATTTAATCATAACAAAAAACTTTGACGGATCATTCTTGGCACTCTGGACCTCTGAAATGCTCACCGTCATATTTCTCGGTCTCGTAATAATTCTTATATAATTTAATAAAATTATATGGTATTTTCGTGACATTACACAGTACATGGATGAAGGGGAAATAAGTGGAATTTTAATTTTCTTAAATACTTTTGATAATATAAGGGTGAGGACTTTTATAATAAAATTGTAAATTTTAAAAAATAAAAAGTGATAGTCAAGAAACTACAATATACCTAATCACCAACAAAAAGTACTATGTGTCTACTACATACCCTAGAAATGGCCAACAAACATTCTGTCATCCATCTATTGTTAAAACACCATCTAAATAGTATCCATTCACATAATACAAGTCAAATTTATACATATTCATATCAATTATAGATATATTGTAGCATCCACCCATAAAATTTTTTCTTACAAACAAAATAACCCATTTAATTTTATAAATTTTAGAAAACCCATCTAACACCAAAGATCGAATTCTAAAAATTCATTATTTATTAAACATAAAATTCATGATTCATTATGATATTGTTATTATGAATAATTAATTTATCATTTGTAGTGTTATGACTGTATATCATTAGATATTTGGAAACCTAGGGGGAATTAAGTGTCCATGTTATAGTTATCAATAGATAAATTACAACTAAAATATAGTTTTCTAAAGAATTATATATATTAGTAGAGGTTTGATCATAAATTTTATGTTTATTCTCATTCTTCATTAATGATAGTCATGTGGATGAAAATCATTTTACTTAAAAAACAGGTTTTAGCTTATTTAAAATTAAAAATAATTTAATTTAAATTTTGATTAAAATTAATTTTTATCCTTTTACATCCTAGAATGTAAATAAATTTTTCTGTAATTTTAAAATAAACATTCAAATACGATAAAATTTATTTCATAAAATACCCCTGTAGAATGCCTTCATAAATTTTTTGCATGAGTAATAGTGTTAAATACAAAATTAATGAATTAACAATTTTATTAAATTATCTTTATATTTTAAAATGAATATATATAGATATTTTCTATTATTCTTATTTTATTTTTTTGATTAGAAAATAAAAAAAAATCATAATATTCATCCTGATTTTATCATTGATATGTGAATTTTAAAAAATACATTTACATATTTCTATTAGACTATTGTGTTTCAATAATGATACAAAATAGTATAACATATGAAATTATCAAATTTTTTGTTTCTTTTTTTAGAAGTTATATTCAATTGTATTGAATATTTCATGTTACAAAATATTAAATTCATAGAGGTGATATTAGAATAATTATACAAATATATATTAATAGATAAGAAAAAAAATTTGTTACAATATTTCAAATTGATATTTTCACGTTTGGAGTTTTATTAGTAGTGAAATATTACTAGTGACATAAAACTATTCCAAAATAATAATTACAATTTGCATGAATAATTATTATAAAATCAATTATCATCAAATAAAATGTTTTATTTGGTCTATAAATGAATGTAAACATTATATATTTTACCATAATATGTATCATTTGGAGAATATTTTTTCATAAATAAAATTATTGAAATTATTTACATATAACTATAATTAAATATTTTATAATTATAAGTATTTTAATGTGTAGACAATTAAAAAATTGAGTTAAAACCCCAAAAATTATTTATCAAAAACACAATATGTCACAAAAATTTAAGTGTCTCAATAAAATTAATATAATAGAAAATTAAATTTTGTATTCCCCAAATATTACCATTATAAATAAAATTAAAAATTGACACAAAAAAATTTTTCAGAAAAAAACATATCAATTTTTTTTAAGGCCATCGTATAAGATCTTCTCAACACACATATTGACACTATTCAAAAATAAAAAGTTAACCATTTTTCTTGAATTTTTTTAATAAAAACTTCTTTGAATGATAATAATAATTAAATATATTTTAATAAATTATTAATAATGGTTTTATGTTTTTTTTTCATAACATAATTTTAAAAACATGTTCATTGAAATATTATATAAAAATTTATATAATAATGATTTTTATGGAGAATATAACATATTAATGTTTATGGAAATAAATTTACAACAAAAGCACTAACCATCCACTTCAAATATTGTTATCAATCATTTGGCTCCAACCATTCATGGTGATTTTTTATTTTAATTTATAGTTCTATTTATATTATTTTGATATTGATATTTTTACTATCAATGGGTTTTTAGTCTATATGTTTAGTTCATTTTTATAGAAAAAATTATTATTACATTAAATTTATAATTAATTTTTATATTGGTATGATATAATTTCTTTTTTAAATTTTTTAATTTAATTTCTTTTTTTGAAAAATATTGTATAATTAATTATATTATCAAATTATGTGAAATAAAAATTTATTAATTAAACAGTATAAAGAATTTGATAAATTCAATCTATAAAAATGATGAAAAATTTATTTCTATGAAAACACACACATATATATATATTTATACAATGAAAACAAAAACACCTCAAAATATTGTAAATTAGGGAATCAAATTAATTTCAAAAAATTAATCATATCCTTCCATTTCCATTAATAATAAATCCTATAAATTCAATCCATATGTATATTATTACAAATTATTAAAAATAAATCATGTTTACACAACTGTTTGACTAGTAACAACTTAAATAGAATGCATTCTTTGGGAATACATTGATTATGTTTCAACTTAATAAGAATCCACCAACACATTATCTGTATTACAATGGTGTTTGATCATATCACTTACAATAGCTTGTAACACTCAATACATTAACATATATATTCACAACATCATGATATAAATCTGAAAATTGATATGACACATATGTCTTTCATAGTGAACATATAAAGAGAATATCAATAAATTATTCATGAAATGATTTCCCATATAGCTTCTACTGTATGATAATGTTTAGAAAATAAATTATATACGTAGTCATCAGTATTATCTCATTATCACTATATTTTATAATAAAAATAGAAATATATATGTTCTTGGTTAATTTTATTTCACATCGATACTTTTTATTTAATTTCATATAATATTTTTTATATTGATAGAATTGTTTATATTAATCATTTTTAAAAATATATTTCCAAACAAATCCATCATGGTCAAATTTTATCTCTATTTGATAATATAAATTATTACATTATTAATATATATTTAATCATATTTTTTGATGTTATTTTTAGACTAACTATAAATTTGTATCATTATACCATAATTCCCATTTGTTACCACTTCCTATAAAAAATCAATGCATCATATAACTTTTAAACACTGGAAACTATTGGTTTAATGACTCACATATTTTAAAATTTCAATAATAATTTCCTATGGTAAAAAATTATGTTTTGATAAATTACCTCAAGAACATCTATGACCATAAAAATAGGTCCTAAATAATAATATGTTAGTCATAACCCAAAACCCATTTATAATAAAAATAACTATATTTATATGTATTTAGGTAATTCTGTGGAATTATTATAAGATGGAATCATACAATATAAATATTTTTTACTTACCGATCTAATGCAATGACTAAATTTTAAGGAATAACAATCATAACTAAAAAGCCATTAAATATTTCAATTATATAAATTATTGTATGAATCCATTAAATTGACACTTCCCTTGTGATAAAATTTCTTATCTACATTAAAATTAAATTATTATATATTTTATAAAATATAACATTAATTATTTTTTTCAATTGTTAATCCTTAAAATTCATTAGGATTAAATATATATAGATTCAAATAATTATCATTATTTAAAAATATACTAAAACTGTAAAAAATATTTATAGTGTGAAAAAGTATATAATTGAATTAATATTTACTTTATCATTATTTAATCAATAAAATTATCAAAATAATGGTAAATATTATCAAAATTTTACCAATGAAATAATTCTTCCAAAATGATATATTTTAAACAATGACAACTTTTTTTATTATAATACATAAATATCATCAAATAATTAAATTTTGTTCAATCAATTTTTCCAATAATGCTATCTGTTTCTATCTCCATCCCTGAATTTATAGGTAACGATATGTAAAATTAATTATTTATCAAACACCACTAAAATCTAATATAAATTGGAAAAAACTCATTTATCGATAATTTTTAACATAAAGACTGTTTAATATATAAAAAATGGTTCTGTTAATTTTTTAAATAATTCCTTGATCATTTATCTCTATCAAAAAAGTTAATTTGATATCACTATCCTGAATAAATTATCTGTATTCCATGTGGATTATATCTACCCCTCCATCTTGTACCACAATTCATCCACTTAAGTAAACACTTTCCCCCTTGATATGTGAATTATGATCTACTCGCACCTATAAAAATCCAAATTTATCCCATGTTCTATGATTTAATTTATTATTCTCCTTAAACAATAATCTTAGTGGATATATATTAACAAATAAAAAACATCATTATTGATCCAGAATATATTTGTTATGATTTAAAACATGGAACCATATTACATTTTAGGAGGATGTTAAAATTCCATAATCAATGAATGATTCTCAAACATCAGTGTAGCCAATGGTTTAATAAATATTATGAAAACTTATACATTTATTCCAATTTGATACAACATTAAAACACCATATTCCAACTATTCTAGGAAAAAGCAATTCTATATTCAATGTTTCTATGCATTAACGAGGAACTGAATTCTTCGTTATCATTATGTTAATTTTTTTTCAAATGGTATCATCATGGTAATTTTTACATGTTCATCTGGGATAAAAAATTATTCCCATTCCAATAAATTGTGTACATTAAACTTTTTTGATATATATTTCACTTTATCTACGAATAGTGAAATTATTTACATTGTTTTTAAATCATCCTAATTTTTACATAAAGAAATATCCCTATATAATTTAATTTTATTTATCAGAAATATATCAAATACAGTCATCCTTTGAACATTTCATTAATATTTCACATTTTTTAAGACAATAATTTATACCATTATCATTTATAACCTGAAAAATACAAACAATAATCTTATTAGAATTTGATTTTACTTTATTTGATTTCATTATAACCATACATCCAGGAAAATAGAAAAACCCATATTTTTCATTTTAACTAACAATTATCGAAATATTTTAATCAATAATTCAAATATTGTTTAATCTATAATCATTAAAATTTTATCTCTCTTATGTTTACTGGAAAATATAATTAGTGTTAAAATTAATTTTTAAAAATAGATATGAATCTTCCCTTATAAATTATATATACATTTATCTTCAAAGGTTTGTTTACAGACACTCCTTTTACAGAAATATATCATTTGAAAGTAACTATTGACATCATAAACAATGATTATATAATTTTTTTATAATTCCATATCATTTAAACCAAATAATATATCACTGATGTACATAAGTAACATTATATTCTCTTCTTTTGATAATATTATATTGAGTATATAATCATCAAAACCTTTATAAACATCCATATTCTTCAATTGTATATATCAATGAGTGTCAAAAGATCTTATTAATCCATTCAAACCATATTAATATTTATCTAAATGAAAGACACTATCATAATCATTTCTATGAAAAATACTTAATTTTATTTTATACACACATACTAACTGATAACTCCATTCAGAAATGCATTCTATACCCAAATTTGATTTATTTTAAATTATTGTTCTCTTTGAAACCATCATGAATAGTCAAATTTACTCTTAATTAGATAATGATTAAAAAACCACATAAGATAAATTCTTTCAAATTGAGTCATGAAAATAAAAAAATATATTTATTTGGAGAGAAATATTCACTCTTATTATTTTATTTATTTTCAACTAATTAATTAAAATGACATTGCGATCATTTTTAGTCATCAAAATATTTCATGTTATTTTATTCAAAATTTAATAACTCCAATAATTATTATCCTTTATCTTTGATGCATCAATTATTTGTTCATAAAGTATATTAAATCTATTTATGATAATAATGTTGTTCATTTTACACTTATGATGTTTTTAGAATGAGATTTGTAGCCCTGTCACTAATTATATTATACTCATCAATTCCAACTCTCCATTTCCTAAATTAAGTTGGTGGTTGTCTTTTGTTGTTTGCTAATTCACTTTCTAAATCAATTAAAGAATCATCTTTTTCAGATTCATTATTTTATTATCATAAAAAAATCCACATTATCTTCATCCTTAGAAAATCCCCCCATGTTGTAATTTCAGAAATATGCCAATCTATTTCTTCATCACTTTACAAATAACTTCTATTATTGATAAAATAATGGTATTTGTTAAATATATTTTTTCATTAGAAATCTTTGAATACCAAGAAACAAGAATTTATTTTCCATAACAAGATATTTTATTTTAATTTTTATATATATTTAGAATTTGGTATTTAATTTTAATATATAAAATTGTGTTAATGTCAGATTCTGTCTATTCCATAACTCATATGGTTTCTATTTTTCATATAATAAGAGAAAAATATATTTTCTCTATTTCACATCAATAATAAATACTTCATGACAATAATGTGTCATGATTCCACTGTAAATGATTTTAAATTTATACATTGAAATATTTAATTATTCATAGTTAAAACAAGTGATAAATACCCATTGAATAAATTATTACTAATTTAGATCCCCAAAAAAATATGCGACATCTTTGAAATCATGCAATATTGTTTAAAATTTTATAGTAAATTTTAAATATATTTTTTTTGTATTGTAGGAGTTTTTTGAAAAAATACATATAAAATTTTAGTGATAGTTTTTGTGAGATTATTTTTAATATAATAGATATTCTATTTTATGTTTGGTGATTATGATAACTGAAACTTGTGATTTAAATATATTTTATGAGATTTGATGTGTTGCGATTTTATATTCAACCCAATGTCTAAATTTCCTGTGATATTGAATAATAATTTAATATGATTAATAATTTCCTTATTATAAATATGTAAAAAAATATAATTCGGGTTTATGCTCACTATACGAGAAAATATTAGACATCAAAACAATATGATGTAGTATTTAGTGGGGGAAAATTATTATTATTTCTAATAATGATACTAATTAATAATACATTTCCATTATTTATTTATTCGAAAATTATATAATGTATTTCCTTATTATATCTTGGTAAAAAAATATCCATTCATAAGAAGAAAAAAAATATCCCTTAACTAAAGAGATATTGATCATAATAATAGATAATGACTGTGATGTAAAATTCAAGATATTGATGTGTTTAAGATGTAATATAAACCAATTAAATTTGAATACTAAATAATCATTTTTACATTTCATTCCAATATATTTTAATTACTCCATCATTAGGTGTGTTATTTCTCTTCTTGTCTAAAACCCATTTAAATTTAGTGCATTTATCAAGATTTATTCTTTTATACTTCATAATGATTGAATAAATAATTTTTAATGATTTTTCAATGTTTTAATTACAATTTGGTATGAAATCCTTCCCACATCACTAAATTGAGTCAAAAACTATAATCATATAAATATCTGTGACTTTATATATGCTAAAAAAGAATGGAAGCATTATAATTTGGCATAATAGTACATCACTTTAGTGTCACATCTTACAAGTTTATTTTATATAGCAGTAGTAAATAATATAATTTTTGAGGCTTTTATAACATCATGGTAAATAAAAATAACGCCAATATAATTTTTATATGTTTTTAGGGGTAAAATATCATATTTAATATTTATTACAATAGCTAAAAACATTTGATTATCTTAAATATATTTCGTTTGAATAAGATCCTCAATGAATATACTATCAAAATAAACTAAAAACACATATGTTATAGCTAAAATCAATTTATATATTATACAAAAACATTGAAAATATATAAAAATTCAATTCAAATCTTCAATGGAAATGAACTCCATGATATTATCCAATAAATTAATTTTGATAAATCATAAGAATTCCATTTGAATATTCCTAAAAAAATCCTGATAATCTGTATCACATTCTTATTTTTTTTTAATGAATATGATGCATCCTATAACAAATTAATAATTAATATTCAAGAATAAATAAATTTTTTTTCATTATTAAATAAGTGACATGGAACTAAAAATTTTATATGAACGACATTATGTAATATTGCGGATTATTTACTCTTTACAGGACCCTTCATCCATCTTATTAATTAATAATAAATTTACTCCCTATCTTGTTTTAGGTTTCAATTATTTAATAATAACTATATATTTCCTATATGTTTTATATATAATTAATAATTTTGGTTAGATAATGATAGAATATGTTACTATCTTCATCCAACATGAGAAAATAGAAATTATACATTGATTTATATTGTTTGATATTTAGAATACCTATATAATAAATACAGAAATATCATATCATTTTAGTTGAATATTCAATATATTTAACAAAAATACATTCCCACGGACCATAATGTTTTCATATTTTAGTCACATGATAAATGGTATTCTTTTTCCATAAAATACATTAAATATGTCATAAAAAGTTTTCTTAGAGTCTTTAATTTTTTTTATAATCTATATAAAATGTTTCATCATATCATGGGGAAATAAATCATATGAATGGAATATCTCAGATGTATAGTATTTCTAAAAATTTGGAATAAAAATAAATTTTAATAAATGAGAATACGTTAATCATAATGTCATGAAAAAAAAATCTAAACAGTAAAAATTAAAACTATAACAATCATAGATTAAAAAACATGAATCATGATATAAGGATTTTTATGTTCATAAGACATAAATCATAAGAGAATCAAATATTAGATTACATGATAATATAATCTTATTTTATGAAACATCCATAATAAAGTGGCATAAGTAGTTTCATAATTAATATTATAAATCCCACTGGTCCAGGATATCTACCATGAAATTATACACATGATAAGCATTAGATATTTTTCATTTTATTCTCATTAAGCTTTTGGTAATATCATATAAACCATATTTTACTCTTGGGATATCCTCTCATATAACATTTCTTCGGATGAAAAATAAACATTAACAAATACATTTTATAGTTATGAAATATCCACCAATCAGATAATCATAATACATCCATGTTAATGGAACAAGATCAGTAATGAAAATAAAATTCCATCATATAATAATCCATGTAAAAGAAAATAGGATTCATCAAGATCCCATAATCATAATCAATAACCATTTTGGGAAAAAATAATCATATTATTGGTATATAATTTCACCAATAGATAATAAGTATCTTTATTTTTTTCATGAGTGAAAATAACATTATAACATTATCGGACCATTTCATGCAGAAAATATCAATTTTCTTTTAAAAAATATATAATATAAAAAAACAATATAATAAGGAAATTTATTTTCTTTTTAAATAATAATAAAATGTATGAATTATCATTGAAATGAATTATAATGAATATTTCATTATATATAATTATGTTAAAAATTAAAATAATAAATCTATTCACACCTATTATAAAAATGACATAATTAATGAAATGAAAAAAAGAATCCTTTTAATTATGTTTTATTTAAATTAATAAATGGAAATAAATGAAATTACATAAAAAATGGGGAATATTAATACATTATTGGAAAAAAATTTAGAAAATAATTACATTGAATAAAAGATTTTCAACCAAAAAAATCAATATATTTTATTCATTAAAATCATACTTTTTTTCTCTTGGATATCTAGAGAATAGAAAATTGTAGAATCCATTCAAATTTATACGTATAACAACAATATAATAATCATAATTTTTTTTTCTTTTTTGATAGATAGTTTAATAGCCTAATCAAAAACTAAATCATAAAAAATATTGAAAAAATCTAAGATGGTAACATAGAACCCTTAACACCTTTGTAAATTTTCCATCACAACTCAAAATAAAGTTATAAAAATAAATGATATATTAAATACTATGAATATATATATAGTTATGGTATAAGTTATCATAGGGAATGTATAGATAAATAATTAAATAATCAATCAGTGAATATGAGACATGTCTCATAGAATCATAAGTGAGACAAATACCACTTACCGCAGGAATGAATATCTTTGCTAATTCATTTAACCATCTGTAAAAAATTTATATCATATTTATGATAGATAACCAACACGAAAATCTAGAATTCGGTGTCTACTCTCATTACCTTAGATGTGTTATAAGTCATCAAATTTCTAAGGACTGAGGATTTTAATAGTATCATTAATCTATACACATAAATTACACATTGGATAGAAAAAAAATTTATTTTTTAAAATATATTATTTTTCATTCAAGGATAACATTATTTCCTATTATATTTCTTTAAATATCTTTCTCTGTGCATTTATTTATTCCATGTGAAGTTAAAAATATAATTCTCTTCTCAAATAGTCATTATGGATCATGTAATGAAGAAGCAATAATTTTTTCATTTGAATATTAAATATGCAAATGTATTAATTGAACACACAATTCATGTTAGCAAAAAAATTACTGAATAAAAAACATTGAATGGTAATGAATAAAAACATGTTCTATTCAAATATCAAGATATGGTATAATCAATATATCATGAAAAATATCTAAATCACATTCCATTAAATCAATGAACATAGAATGAAATGAATCTATAGATATGTTAATGAAAAATCTCATGGATAAATAGTAAATAAATATATACATGAAAAATTCATAGTTTTTAGTTCCCTTGTTTGCTTAGTACAAGGTACCATTAACTTCAACATGTTCCAATAGATGATTTATCATATCATTTAAATTCACATTTAAGGCTTTCCAACTAACTTGTCCCATTGGGCTACCAATATATAAAGGGGTTAATTATAATTAGGACTCACAAATTTTGTACACTTCAAAATAATTCCTTGTATATCGATTAATTTAATTAAAAATGTGTCATGTCTACTATCTATATGGATAAAAGGTTAGAATGTATCAATTTTTATTTTGTTCATTAAATATAAATCAATTAATCACTGTATGTAAAATGATAAACAGTCTTGGAAGTAATCTTATCCTTGATAAATGATATGGATATTAATAGTAAATTTATTATTGAATGGCCATACAAAATTCAACATTTAAAGAAGACAAACAATGGAATCAAGGGACTGAATTTCAATAAAATCCATGTTCAATGTAATTATAATCCATCAAGAAGAAAAAAATGGTATAAATAAATTATATCATAAGTGGAGTAAAATAAATGACTCATGTCATTGATGCATGGAAATATTATAAAAATAATTTTTAAAAACATTTAGTGTGAAAATATAATTTTCATTTTGAAAAACATTTTTATTATAATTTTCTTTCTAAATAAATTTTAAATACATTTTCATTAAATATAATCCTTTTAAAAATACAAATGAAGAATCAATTAAACAAGAGAGGTTAAATTCCTACATTTTGTAAAAGAAAAAAATTAAATTCCTTTTTTAAAATTAAATTCATTTAAATGTGACTTGTTTTGAATTAAGAAATTTTATTTTATTTGAAAAAATAATTAAAAAATATAAAAATAAATTTAATATTCCATTTTGGATATTTTAAAAAATTGTACAACCATTTTAGAAATCTATGTTTTAAATGATAACTAATATCAGACAATAGAAGGAAATTATGTAGTTTAAATAAATAGAGTGTAAGAAAAGACTTATTTCTTGAAAATTTTCATTAATAACCAAAGGAAAAAAATATTAAATGTTTTATTGGATAATGATCAAATAATTTAATCAAATTTATATACAAGTGTAAATAATCACAGTGAATTTGTGATTTAGATGTAAACCCTTCAAAGGAATATATCTATAATGTGAGATTCAATCAAAAATTATATAAATTTATTATAATTTATATCCACATAAAAATTATAAATACAACAATAGAGAGTAAAAATTGATTATATAACTAATTTTATAATATTATTGACAAAGAGGAAGTAATATAACACATATAAAGGAATTTAGGTTCTTAACAAATTTCCCACATGTTAAATTTTAATTTAAATAACAAAAGAAGAATAAATTCAAATTGAAACATAAAATATCATGAACCCTTTATAAATCATTGTATTATGTGTCAAAATAGTAGTATATATACCAAATATAATCAATAAGGTGAAACGAAATAAAATATTTCAGAACTTATTGAAATTTAGACAACATTTGTTATTACGTGGTAACATTTGAATTGGATGACCAAAAGGTTATAAGCACAATATGATGAATTTATATAAAATTCATAAAAAATAATTCATTAAATAGATTAAAAGTAGTGGTACCAGGTACTTAACACAAAATCAATTAGTGAATTTAATGGTGTATACCTCACGGAAAGAAAAACAATACAATAAACTCTTACCTTTAGTTTAACATAAAATGTGTGTTTTTATTTTCATGAATTACAAACATTTTTTTGTATATAAATTCTTCATAAAATTTAAAATATTAATATAAAATTTAATACACTTATAAAAATGTTTTGGTTAACTACTAAATCTATTTCTTTTATATCGGTTGTTTTGGTCAAATTCAGTTTGTGTGTTAAAAACAACATTTCTAGGTCATCTATGGTCAATGTGGTTATTATGTAAACATTTACATGACACGAATCAGGAAATTATAATCATATTTATTCATAAATTATAATTTTATATTTAATATTAATTTTTGGATAATAAATTTCAACCTATATTACTATCACGGCGATGGTAGGTTGTACATACGAATTAGTAACATTCCTATTTTTATATAAATTATCAATAATTTTATCTTAGATAATGATAGAATATGTTTTAATCTTTATCCATCATGAGAAAATAAAAACAATCCATTAATTTATATGGGTTGTTATTGAGAATAAGTAAATAATAAATACATAAATATAGTATCATATCAGTTAAATATTCAATATATTTAACAAATATAAATTCCCATGAACCATAATGATTTTATATTTTAGAGACTAGATACATAATCTTCTTATTCCATAAAATATATTCGACATGTCTCACAAATTTTTCTTATAATGTGCAATTCTTTGACATAATCTATATAAAATGTTTCTTTATATCATTGGGAAATAAATCTTCCGAAAGGAAGATCTCATATGTCTATTATTTCAAAAATTTGTGATAAAAATGAATTTTAATAAATGATATTATATCAATCACAATGTCCTGAAAAAACTAACTAAACATTATAAAATAAAACTAAAACAATCATAAATAAAAAAACATGAATCGTGATATTGGGATTTTTATGTTCATAGGACATAAATTATAAGGGAATTCAATAATATAATAAAGGATAAAATATTCTTTTTTTAAGATACATCCATATGAGTGTGGCATAAATTGTTTCATAATTAATATCATAAATCACATTGGTCCTGATTATCTACCATGAAATTCTTTACAACTTAAGCATGAGATAATCTTCATTGTATTCTCTTTAGGCTTGTGGTAGCGTCATATGAACCATATTTTTTGAATTGGGATATCATATCATATAATATTTCTTCTCATGAAAAATAAATATTAGTGATAAATTTAATAGTTTTAAATACCCACCGATCATATAATCATAATACATCCATGCTAACAGAACAAGATCATTAATGAAATTACAATTCCATCATATAATAACCCATGTAAAAGAAAACAGGTTTCATCATGATTCCATCATTATAATAAATAACCAATTAGAGATATAATAATGAAAATATTGATGGATAAATTCACTAATATAGAATAAGTAACATTAATGATTGTTTTCATGAGTGAAAATAACATTATAACATTAATGGAAAATATCATACAGAAAATACCAATTTAATTTAAAAAACATATTTAAAATAAAAAATGAATATAATAAAGAAATTTAATTTTGAAAAAGAAAATACAAAATATAGTGGAATCATCATGGAAATGAATTATCATGATTGTGGCATAATATAAAATTATGGTAAAAATTAAAATAATAAATCTATTCAAAGATATTATAAAAATTATATAATTAATGAAATGAAATGAATGTTGATTTTAGTACTTTATATTTATATTAAAAAATGGATAAAATGAAATTAATTAAATATAGTTTAATAATGATACATTTTTTGAAAAAATTTATAGAAAATAATTTCATTGAATAAATGATTTACAAATAAATAAATATCAATATATTTGTTTCATTGAAATCATTATTTTTTTCTTTTGGATAACTAGAAAATGGAAATTGGTAGAAACCATTCAATTTATATGTATAACCACAATATAAGGAATATAAATTTTTTCTTTTGAGATAGGTACTTTAATATCCTCATCAAAAATTAAATCATAAACAATCATGTAAAATAATGAGATGGTAACATACAACCCTTAACACATTGGTAAATTTTCAATCATAACTCACCTGAATGAAATAATAAAATGATACATTAAATACTATGAAAATAAAGATAGTTATGTTCTAAATTATCATATGGAATGTATAGAAAAATCTTGTAATAATCAATCAGTGAATATGTGATATGTCTCATAGAATCAAAACTGTGATAAATACTACTTACCTCAGGTATGAATATCTTTTTAAATTGAATTCACCTCCTGTAAAATAAATTATGTTATATTTATGATAGATAACCAATCCCACAATATAGAATTCAGTTTCTACTACAATTACATTGGATGGATTATAAGGCATCAAAACTCGAAGGGATGAATAGTTTAATATTCTTGTTATTCTATACACATTCATTATTCTTTGGATAAAAATAAATATATGTTTTTCAATACAATTTTTTCTTTCAGGGATAACATTATTACATATTTGATTTCTTTAAATATCATTTAGAGTACTCATATTTATTCAATGGGATGTTAAAAAAATAATGCTCAGCTCAAATACTCATTATGGATCAAGTAATGAAAAAAACAATAACGATTTCAATTTAATAGTAAATATGGAAATGTATTAATTTCACAAACAATTAATTTTAGCAAAAAAACTGATGAATAATAATCATTGAAATGTAATAACTAAAAACACGTTCCATTAAAATAACTAGATAAGGTATTATCAATATGGCATGGAAAATATCTAAAAATCATTCCATTAAATCAATGAAAATAGAATGAAATGCATCTATAGATATGTTTATGAAAAGTCTCATTGATATATAGTAAATAAATATATATGAGAGAAATTCATAGATATTGGATTCGTTGTTTCCTTAGTATATGTTACCTTTAACTTCAACACGTTTCAAGTTACAGTTTTGCATATCATTTAAAATCTCATATATGACTAGCCAACTAGAATGACCCATTAGACTACTAATATATCTAGGGTTCATTTATAATTAGTCCTCACCAATTTTGTACACGTCCAATGTATTCCTTATATAATGAATAAATGATTTAAAAATGTGTCATGTCAAATATCTCTATGGATAATAGTTTCGAATATATCAATTTTTATTTAGTTCATCAAATATATATGAATTACTCAACGTAAGTAAAATGTTAAACAATTTTGGTAGTAATCTTATCCATGATGAATGATATAGACATTAATGGTAAATTTATTATTCAATGGAAATAAAAAATTCAACATTTAAAAAGGAGAACCAAAGGAATAAAGGTAGTTAATTTAAATAAAATACTTGCTCAATGTATTTATAAACCATTAGAAGAAAAATAAAAATGTTATAAATAAATTATCTCATAA
Source organism: Viscum album (assembly GCA_963277665.1). Taxonomy (NCBI): domain Eukaryota; kingdom Viridiplantae; phylum Streptophyta; class Magnoliopsida; order Santalales; family Viscaceae; genus Viscum; species Viscum album. The sequence goes on along the minus strand of OY728137.1, from coordinate 1,612,147,689 downwards.
GTGGAGTAAAATAAAATTTTGATGTCATTGATGCATTGAAATAGTATAAAAATTAGTTTCAAAAATATTCAGAGGAAAATATAATTTTCATTTTTTAAAAAAATTGAAAATAATTTTGTTTGAAAATAAATTTTAAATACATTTTCATTACATATAATCCTTTTAAACATACTAATGATTCATCAATTAAACAAGAGAGGGTAAATTTGAACATGTTATAAAAGCTAAAAATAAAATTCACTTTTTAAAATAAAATTAATATATAAGTGATTAGTTCAGAATGAAGAAATGTTATTTGATTCGAGAAAATAATGAAAAATGAAAAAAATACATTTAATATTCCATTTTGGATGGGTAAAAAAAGCGTACAACCATTTTAGAAAACAATCATTAAAATGAAAACTTCTTTTAGACAATAGAAGGAAATTATGTAATTTTAATTAATAGAGTATAAGAATATAAATATTTATTGAAAATGTTCATGAATAACCAAAGGAAAAAAAATATTAAAGCGTTTATTAGATAATGATCAAATATTTTACTGATTTATATACAAGTGTAAACAATCACGGTGAATAGGTGATTTTGATGTAAAACCTTGAAAGAAATAGAACTATGATGTCAGATTGATTAAAAAATTATATTATTGTTTTTTATATTTATATCCACATAAAAAGTATAAATATAATAAAAAATAGTAAAAAATGATTATATCACTAATTTTATAATATTACCAATAAAGAGGAATTAATATAACCTAGATAAAGGAATTTAGGTTCATAAAAAAATTTCCACATGGTAAATTTTAATTTTAATAACATAAGAAGAAGTAATTCAAATTTCAAATAAAAATATCATGAATCCATTATAAATAATGGAATTATATTTCAATATGGTATTATGTATACAAAATATAATCAATTTGGTGAAATTAAATAAAAAATGTTAGAAATAATAGAAATTGAGACAACATCCGTTATTATATGGTAACATTTGAATTTGAAGACCAAAATGTTATAACAATATAATGAAGAATTTATATAAAAAGAATATAAAATAATGCATTATATATTATATAAATAGGGGTAGTATATACTCTACACAAAATAAATAACTGGTGTTAATGTTGTATGCCTCACAGAAAGAAAAACGATACAATAGTCCGTTAACTATAGTTTAACTTATAATGTGTGTTTTTATTTTCATGAATAATAATCATTTTTTATTTATATAAATTCTTCATAACATTTAAAATATTATTATTATATTTAATTCACATATGATAATTTTTTATTCAGATAATAAATCAATTTTTTAATTTCATTGTTTTGGTCAAATTCAGTCTGTGTGTTAAAAACAAAATTGTTCAGTCATTTATGGTCAATGGGGTCATTAAATAAAAATTTATGTGACAAAAATCAAGAATTTATTATCATATTTATATATAAATCATAATTTTATATTTAATAACTATTGGTGGTTAATTAATTTGAACCAATATGACAATCATGGTGATGGTAGGATGTACGTAGAATTGGTAACATTCTCATTTTTCAATTATCATTATGTAAATATGTTAAAAAATTTCATATATTTCAATAATGGTAATTGTATCATATATTTCATGTTATTTAATCATATCTATTTATATATATAATTTTTTTTAAGTAAAATAAATCACATAATATCTAGGAATTAGTAGTCTTCTTTTCCATTTCAGATTCCATCATTTTTTAATGTGTGAAAAGATTAATAAGGATAACAAAATAATATATTTAAATTAATTTAATTTTTTCATTAATATTATATATTTTTTACTTATATCACATGTGGTTAAATAAATCCATCATTTATATGTTATATGTGTCACATGAAGGAAATCACATCACTTTGAGAAGGTGGTGGTCCATAATTCCACAAACGATGCAATCATATGATCAAAAACCAGAAAGCATAATGGTATGTGTTATGTAACAAATACAGAATTATTAAGAAATCATAAATATAATAAATATCATTTAAAAATAATCGGTCCATCATTATTCCAAACCATGATAGGTGGTATGGGGAAAATAATCAAATATAATTCAATGATGTGCGAGTTCTGCATACACTAGAATGGCCAGTTTGATACCCATTATTCAGATGTGTCATTATATTTATGTCAATCCCATGAAATAGAATTATATATGTATATTTTGTATACTTTTGTTTTTATATAATCAAGGAATAAGTATAATGAATGGACTGGAGATTGAAATAAAAGTGGAGGGATTTTTAATGAACGTTACATCTTTTTAGCAACTCCTATTGGTTTTCACCATAAGACTTCGTCGGATCTAATTATGATTTTTTTGGATTTTAAGAATATTTTAAAGATTTTTTGATAATGCCTAACGTGACATGGGGATATCAATATGCAATGAGATGTGTGAATATGTTGGAGTTGTGGGTTCTTTTTTATTAGGGGTGAGGACAATTATTCATGTAAATTTCTTGAAAATGAATTACACACATATTTTCATTATGAATGATTTCTACAAAAATAAATAACATTATATCCATGAGAGTATTGGTCAATCATATGAACATCAATTAGATTTTTGAAATGTTTCTAGGTCATTTTTTCACTACGTGTAAGGTTTAATCTCAAATTATGTTATTTTTTATTAATCATTAGAACTAACATTATTTACATTCACTATTATTTTTGGTAAAGAAATCATTGACCTTAGTAAAAAATATACATTATTATTATTACAAATATGGAATAAATATTACAAAATTCCATTCATATATGTGGGATAAATTTTTGTGAATTTAATTCCATAGATGATACGACGAAGCAAGGTTTTATATTAAAAACGTTGAAATGTTTGGTGAGTTTTTATATCCAATATCAAAGAGAAGTTGATTCCAGTGACATTAATTGGATTAATTATTAATTAATTGAAATAATTTATTTAAAACCCTATTAATATAATAATTTAACCTTATATATAATCTAGATGAAAAATCAATTTTATTTATCAAAATTTAGTATTTTTTATAATTCACTATCAAATAAAAAATCATTGAAAAAAACAAAAAAAATCACCCTAAAGTATTTTTTTATATAAAAATTTTTTATTTTATTTTTACGTATTAAATTTATAAAGGTTTCAATTTTGGACAAACAAAATTGATTTTCTAATGAATGGTGGTTACACTGTGTTTAGAAAAATATATGTTTTATTCCTAAAATTTTAATTTTTATTAATTTAAGAATATAAAATAAATTTAATAAATGTAATGGATATTTTAAATAATATAAAAATATATATTATTCATTAATAACAATAACAAATGGTTGTTAATTGAATTTATTATGTTAATGAATCATTGGGAGCATAAATATATTTCCATTATATTCACTCAGTTTATATTTTAGATTCTAAATAATTAGTAACCAATGAATTCATCTTATTATTTTATAGACCATATATTTTAATATTTTTGTTAATATTTTTCATAACAACCAATAAAACATCTATGTTATGAATTATTATATTAAAAAATTATATTTTTAAAAGTATCTTGTTTTTTTAGTAATACTTAGTCTGATATGTAATGAAAAATATCGATCAATATTTTTCTAGAATATATTGAAATGACACTTACTACTTCTGTACATTGAAATTTATAAAATATACTAATTTTATTTAAGATATTTATTATATCATAATGTGTTTATAATTTATATGCAACCAAACAATAGTTAGTCTTTTAGATTTTTTGGGGAGTTAAATTTTTTTCTTCTTAAATAAAGTCTATCCTCAAATTTTAATCATGTTCATGGTAAATGGGTTTTTTGATATTTACTATATATAAACCACATCTTGTTAATGTTTCATAAATTATATTCAATAAATATAAAATGGGAAGTACAAAATTCACATGAACTACCATATATTTATGTCTTTAAGTAGGAGAACACTAGTAGAAAAGGGAGTGACTTACATGGATGGAATGTGTATATAATTATATGGAGGGTCCAAGGTAATCAATCAAAAACATGTAAACAATCAATGGAATTTTGGGGAGTTCAAATACATGATAATTTATTATTTAGAAGACCATCGATTCAATAAAATTTATGGTATTAGGAAAATATTTTATTCATATCCTTCTCTTAGTGGTGTTTAATTCTTTTATTGACCAAATATATATAGAAATATACATAATTGATATATTTCTACAAATAAAATTTCATCATTGGGGTTTCAGTCTATAAATATACAATTCATAAATTACATTAGGAAATTGAATTTCTAAAAATTTACTTTCTTGCATGCAACACTAAAATATTATATTAATGAGTCTTAAGTATTATAAAATAGATAAATTTTAAGTATTTATCTGTATCTAATATCACATTCCAATATGGTTAATATATTAACCTATAAACCTATAAAGGGATAATAAATTTTTATCATTATTATTTTATCAACAAATTTATTTATATAAAAAAATTCCATATCTGTTATGGAATTGCATTAGAATGTGGATTCCATGAAATCCTTTTTATTATTCATTCACTAGTTCCTGCCCCATGATGTTTCCAACTAGTAATTTTAAATATTTTAATTCATGGATTAAATTTAAAATAAATTTGGGAAACCAAATACATGAATCCAAAAGAATATCAACCATTAATAGGGAAATCCTAACCAGTCCATATAAAATTAATCGAGTTGGAATGACAAGAAATATTTAATTTACATTGGATATATGTTTTCTTTATGTCTTTATATTACATGATTATCTTCCCAAATTTAATGTACAATTGTTATATTGCATTTACATGTTTCTCCTAGATTTCCATTCCCTCATTGAGGCCATTTTCAAAATATCAGTTTGTTTTTTAATCTAGGAAAGTTATTCATCAATCATGTTGACAAGAAGTGGTATGTGAATCTTTAAATGTGAATCATACTTATAGATATTTATCATGAATGATCCATATAGAATTTACTAATTATAATTCAAGATAATATCTAGATGCACACCTTTTTAGAAACATCATTTTGATAGAACTTCATAAACAAAATTATTTTCATCCACCTTAGGAACATGGGATATTTCCCTATCATCCCAATATCCCAGAAAGTATTGTAATTCATGATCATTTCATTTAGATCATAATCATCACATATAATGGATTATGGAGGTTTCTTAACTTGCATAACATTGTCCTAAAATTCATCATTGACTCATGGATATCTATCTAGCCTTTACACTATCTGACTATTTTTTTGTTTCATAGAAATTATGATACAATGGTTTCGTGATAAAGATTAATAATCCATGAGGGGGATTTATTTCTTCCCCATATTATTTATAAAATTACAAAAGAAAATATTTCCATATATTCCTCATCATTATCCTAACCCAACATCCCTAGATTTTTGAGGGTCCTACTAATAGTTATAAATTTTATACCAGACCCATTCGTTATTGCTCATATTAGAGTTTTCCTAGATCCATGTTCCACCAATTTTATTTTTCCATGATAGAAGAATATTACATGACCCTTCTTATAAACAATTTCATTATTTACCCTACCCACGAAATATATTTTATTTAGGATATGTAGAGATATAGTATGTCCTTCCATACAAGGGGACCCCCACCATGGAGGGACAATATTCATTGATATCGACACAAGCTCCTACACATTGTTTGTCCTATAAAAGCTAACCATGTTTTCTATGAAATTATATAGAGAGGAGATACCATCATCACATCAAATATATTTTTTAAAACCAGTTCCACCCAAATAATAGTAAAATATTTTAATAATATATTCTACCAAATGCTCAACCACCCATAGTAAAAAATACATTCTTTAATAGATTATTGTCGGAGATATCAATAATTTTCATATAATCAACTAAAGGGGAACTAGACTAGTCCCTCTCAGAATATGGACAATGACACCCCATTTAATTTTCTGATATCCTCGTGGGAAGAAAAAAAATAAGTTCCCAAACCATATGTAAGATAAATAGAAAAACAATTGAGACACAAACACCAACTGTTATTTCTAATGAAATTGATCCCCAACCAAGATCCACTTCTACTCGACTAGAGGATTTGGAAATTAAACCATTATATATATTCATAGGGAAATTTTATTACAGATAGTAATGGTTATAGAGTACGAGAATAGAATGTATACAATGTAAATCTATAGAATTCAGATTATAGATGTGGTTCGAAAAAGAAGTGGGTTATTGTGAAAGATTATGAACAGATCCATTTTTGGGGTGTCGAACATCATGTGAAAATAGTAGACCCATATTAATAACTTGAAAAGGAATCCAATGTATGGAAAAGGATATCTGGACAATGAAGTTATCAAATATTATGAGGTTAAAAAACAAACCATGCACTGCCACATATTGGGGAGTCAAATAGCTTCCTGCTCTTAATTCCCTCATGATTCAAAAAAATATGTTGAAGGTTTTACCCAATCAGTTTGGCCAATAAAATTAAGGATCCTTGTTTTTGATAAATAATTAGAATCAATGATGATCATAATGGTCAAAATCTAGAGTTGATGAAATCTATTGTAGTGATCCAAGACATTATAGAAAATATAGATTTCCAAGCAATGTTGGATATAAATGGAGATATTTAATGGGATAAAATATGTATAGATATCTATTTATGTATGTAATACACTCACCAAAAATGGGGAATGGGCTGGATGTGGTTTCAATAGAATATTATGGAATAAATGAGGAACAAGAGTCAAGAGTGGGCATGATGTTCTAGTATATCTATGTCACAAACCAAATCTGGTCACCATTAAACTAGCACCAAACCCATCTCATGGAAAGGCCCGAAGGGCGATCCCTATCCCCCCGTTCTGGCACAAGTGGCCATGTATCATAAATATTCATTTGGGATCCTTTTACCTGAGTTTGTATTCTTAAAAAAACAAACAACAAACCAAATCTAAAAAATTATGCAAAACAAGACTTAATAAAATTCAGAAATGAGATTATGGGTTTAAACACGACACAAGATGTCCAAAGGTGTATGAATGTAGCAGAAAAAAAATATCCCATGAGACTCCACACGAAAAGGGGTCATCACCCACGAGCCATCTCTATAACACCGCACCATTGAGAGAATCTAACAACCAGAACTGCTATCTCCCAAGGCCTAGACATTTCCTGTGTCAACCATGATCAAGTCTACTTACACTCAAGGGTGTATTTTTGGTGTGTGACTATGCCCAATACGATATCACCCAAGGATTCCAAGTGATAAGAATTATAAAATAAAAATCTTACAACAATTATAAACAGAAAATGGTGGCATTTATTTTTTAAAAGTGAAACTTTGAAATGAAAATAACTTTTGGTGGGGATAACATTAAAGAATGAATGAATTTGAATAAAACATGCAAGATACTGGTTTTGAAATCCATAAATATCATGAGGCAATGATAAATTCCAAAAATTCAATGATCACCATGCATAGGAACACCCCTTGGTACTAGTTAGTTGTGAGCCCCATGTAATTTGTAACTCTGTGAAAGAAACCATAATAAAATTCATTTTCATGCACAAGACACTAGTAGGGAGCATACCCATAACCAAGTTGTCTACAATCATCTACATTATAGTTTTGTTGGTGTTATAAATTTCAATCTTTCTAAGTGAACCATGGTCAAAACCCCTCCGTTCACTAGCGTACTAGTACATGTTAGCCTACCTGGATACCTGAGCTTCCCCTCTTGTGCTCAAACAATTATCTCATGTTATTAAAATCGATTTTAACATATAATCATCAGTTTTGGTCAAAAACATTTTAAATATTATCTACACATGATTTTCACCTTTTATATAACCGAATAAACCACTTATAATTTCCATAGATCAATATAAAAAAAATTAACCAAACTTTGCACAAAATATTCATCTAAAATACAACATCTAAAACTCAATAGAAACAAGTATTATATGAAACCAGAAATTTCATCATAAGAATATTGTTACAAATCCATTCCATGACTTATAAAACAACACAAAAAGGAAGAACATAGGTTGCACATGTAAAACAACCATTTTTTTTCACAAAATGTGAACATAAAAATCGACCACTTTGAAAATGATACCCAAATCAAAATTTTCAGTAAAAACAATGAAAGAGAAACATAAAGGAAAATAAAATACTTCAAGACAACTCATTCTAAAATACCTACATAAGTAATCACCTACTAAAATACTCAAAACTACCAAATACGTGTGTGTCACTTCAACCACACCTCCACCGCAACACAAGGGAGTAAGATTGAATCTAAAACCTGAGGGTTGGACCACGAAACAGAATACTAAAAACATTGGTACAAAGCCCAAGATTTATAAATTTTTTATTCTATAAAAAAAGAATAAAACCTACGAAAAAGGGAGGAGGAAGGAAGGGAACTAACTTACATGAAAAATATGGTGGTTTTTTGTATCTCGTGAAGCTCAGCCCTAATGAGAGATATATATAATCTCCAAAGAGGGGAAAACGAGGATAGGGGTGTGGCTGGGTTCAGTGGAAACATGTGAGAGTTGAAATCATATAAAAAGAATAAAAATTGAATATTTTATAAAAGAATTAAAACAATTTCTTATAAATAAAAATGGGCTTTTGGGTTCACCCAATACCAAATTTGATCACTCAAATCCATGATGCTAATGAATTTTAAGGGGAAAAAATTTCTTTGGTGGTATGAATAATTAAATGATGGTCATTTTCAAGGTTGAATGGTTGAAGAGGGGTAAAAAATAATGATTAATTAATGAAACAAATATTATTTTTAACACAGGAAAAAGGCTCTCGGGTTGGCCCAAATTTTGAAAACCCACCATTTCCATAAAAAATACATGGAAACCACCCAAAACAAAGAAAAAATGTAAATTAAATGAAAAATATCTTTAAAATATGTCATGTATGTTATAATCCATCTGACCATGCAAGACATGATGGGGATTCACCAGACATATTGGTTGTCCATTTTTAAAAACATACTAATTTTCTTACAATGTATATTTTATTTAAATACTTGAAATAAGGATAATCGATAAATATCAATTTAACTAAATATTTCAATATAACCTCCATACATAAATACTTCACCCATTTTATTTCAACAAAGGTACTTCTTTATTATATTGTTTATCCTTTTTTATTTATTTTCATTACCTATTAAACTCCATCATTATGGTTTATAAGGAAACATTGAATTATCTTAAGATATACCATGATATTTTCAATCCTGGTGATAAAAAAGGCTCATTGTCATGTACCAGATTTTTCTACAGTCAGGAATGACACTCCTTGTTAGAGTTGTTTCTCCAACATAAATTTTCTCCATAATAATTTTCACTTGTAATATCTAGAAATAAATATATTTTTAGTAAGACCCACTTCATGTATAACATATTAAAACTATAGTGTGTTCTAATATATTTATCCTCAAATTCATAATTTTGATTATGATAATTAATAGATGTTTTCTAAAATGTTGTAAACAAGGTTTCTACTAAACATAAATTTATATCAACTGTATAGACATTATCCCATAAGATAAGATATTGAATCTACTATAATTACATTATCATGACTAAATGTGATCAATTCCAAGAATAATAAAGTTTATAGTATTAATGGTAATCCTAATACATGCTTGATTATTTTATTACAAAAATAAAATATTTACAGTAAATTTTTTTTTCATTCAAGGATTACATTATACCATTTAAGATATTTTTCATATATTTCACACTACACCACATGGATTCCAATGGAAGCGGAAAAATAACCCTATGATCAAATTTTTAATGATGGTCATGTATAGAAGAATCAATAATCAATTAACGTGAACTATTAATATCATTATTTTTAACTAAAAACACAGTCCATTTAATAAATAAACTAAATGGATAAATAAAGTCTCAAGATAAAAATACAAAACTCATTCGATGCAATAAAAATAGATAAGGCATAATCAATAATGAATGAAATAATACTAAAACAATTCCCAAAAGAAATAAAATGAGGATAAAATTGAACTATAGATATATCATTGAAACCCCATTGGGATAAATAAAAAATGAATCTAAAAAAGTGTAATTATTAATTATTGGATTCCAGTTTTCCTAGGTACGTGGTATATATACTGGAAATACCATTCACTATGGGGTTTTCATATTAGAAAAAAAACCCAAATAAACATATCCAAATGACTCATCCCATGATAATAATGATACATAATGGGGTTATCTATAACTGGGTCCCAATTATGTCATTCATGTCTAAATCATTCCTTATTTATAGAATATTTTATTCAACTATATTACTAATAAAATATCAGTATGATGTAGAAGATATAAATTTGTCAATATTTCCTCAGTTAATAAAACACCTATGAAGTAAAATACTTATGAAAAATTGGTATATTATTTAATAAATAATGGTATCGATAATTTATTATATGGATATTTATAAAAATTAGATATTATATTGTCAAATGAAATTTTCATTTTCATGGGAACTAACAAAGGGATCAGGGAAGTGAATTCGAATAATATCCTTTTAACAAATGAATTATAAACCATCTAAAAGAAGAAAAATTATTGTTACAATAAAACATATCACATGTGGATTAATATAAATGGTAGATGTATTTGATGAATGAAAATAATATAAACAGATTTTTAAGAATCTTTCTTGATGAAAATGTCATATTAATTTGGAGAAAAATCAAGAAAATGTTTTTAATTAAATATATAATTTATTAAACAATTGGAATAAAAATTAATCCATATATATTATAAAAGAAGTATCAATGTTACAATGTTGGGAAAATATGTACATTCCATGTGAGGTAAAAAAATAACATTCTTTTTTCAAGGGTTAAAATGTTAGGAATGCGCCCTGTATATATGGAGAAGATATTATTCACATAAAAATATTTATAGATTAAGAGATACATTAAGAATAACTTCATAAAATCATTTTTTAATGGTTATAATCCATTTTGAATTTTTTTACTCAATAATTTTTTTAGAAATATTTGTTTCACCACCTAAACAGATAATAAAGTTGAGTTTTTTAAAAACATTTTCTAAAAATGATTGAGAACAAAAGAGTGGAGAATTATACTATTACTTGAAAAATATCATGAATAATCATAGTGGAAAAAATTAAAGGGTTTATTATACAAGTATCAATTAATGTCCACTAATGTATCTTTGATTGTTAGTAATTCTGAACAAATAGAGATTGTTCAATAAAACCTTGAAAGGAATATTGAATTGATGTTATAATCAATCAATGAATAGATTATGTGTGTAAACATTTATTCCATGTCAATTAAGTGGAAATTTAAAAAATATATTAAAATGTTATTAAGAACGAATAATTGAATATAATTGAAAATTTGAAAGTAATATAACTAAAATAAAATAAAACCATTTAGTAAATTAATTTCCACATTGTATATTTTAATTATAATATCCTTATAAGGAATAATAAAAATTAAATCTCAAAATATAATGGAAACTGAATGATTAGTTACATTATATCTTAAATTTTCACTATATACACCTTATATAATAAATTATGTTCACAAACATGATATTTTTCTCAAAGAATGGAAATTGAGTTAATGTCACTTGTTACTTGGTAACATTTGAATTAAAATATTAAAAAGTATTAAACATAAAATTAAATTCATCAATATAATTATGATAATATAATTCATGATATATTATATAAAAATGGGTTGTAGTTACACAACACAAAATAATTAGGTGGTGTTACTCATGTACGCCTCATAGAATGAAAAGTTGTAATGTTATCCCTTATATTGTTACCTAATTATGACATGTATATTTATCTTCATGAATAATAAACATATGTTAAATATTTACATTCCTCAAAGAATTATTAAATTTTATAATTACTATTACTTTTCTTATTATAGTTTTGGATAAACTACATAATCAATTATGTTTATATTATGTTTTTGAGAAAATTATTTTTTGTGTTAAAAAAGAATTTGGTAGGTCGACTATGGTCAGAGGGGTAATTATATAAAAATATTCATGGTAAAAATAAAAAAATAATATTCATATTTATATTTCAAATATACTATCAAATCCATTCATGAATGATGGTTATGGAAAATGAACCAACATCACAATCAGATAGATGTTAGGTCCAATGTATGCATGAGTAACGTTTCAGTTATTCCTTGATTATCATAGAAAGAAGGAAAATGAAAATATAAAATTATAGAATAATCATCATTTCATTAATATCATCTTATTTAATCATTTATACCTATATATATTATTCTTGTGACTTAAAATGGAATCAGAACATGTTGAAAAGGTGTTAGTCCACATGTTCATAACCGATGCTGGAACATTTTAGTGTTTAAGAAGGGTAATAATAGAAAAGATATATTATAATATTAGAAATTTAATTATATAATTAATATCATATATAATAAATTTATGTCACATTTATTTTATTTAAAACCATTATTTACAAATTTCTTGTATTTGATGAATGAATCACACCATTCTCAGGAGGTGGTAGTCCACAATTCCTTAATTAATGTTATGGTATTTAACCAAAATTGAAAGAATGGTGGTTTTTTTAAATAGAAATATAATAGATATAAAATAAATATAATATTTCCCTTATAATAATATTATACCCATCCAAATTTATAAATAAGGGAGGGGTTATGGGAAAAATGAAAACACTGTTTTGTGAGGCGATAACTCACCAAACAGAAGATCTATAAGTTTGTTATCCATTATGTAGAAGTGTGTGTAAGTGTATGTATAAACCATAAAATAAAAATATCTCAGTATATATTTCATACTTATTTTATTATATAATAATTGAATAAGGCTAATTTAATTTGTAGAGAAATAAATAAAAATAAAGTGATCAATATTGAAGGTTACCTCTTTTTCTGGTAACTTTGTTTTTCACCAAATGAAATACATGGATCTATTTATTCAATATTTTAGTATTAAAAGACGTTTTAATGGATTTCTATATATTATTGATGAAGCTAATTTTATGCCCACAGGTCTTGAGAGGTGTGAATAAATGTTAGTGGGGAGGAGCATTTTATAGTGGTGTTGCTGTGGCATTATTAGATATTTTTTAAAACAAAATTCTACCAACATTTTTAATATTGAAATTTGATACAATAATGATAAAAATTATATCCATATTATTATATGGTCCATGTATTAAAATAAATTTTATTTTGAACATGTTTTATGTCATTTTGGGAATTAAGATTTTGGTTTAATCACTTTTTATACATATTTTCTATTACTGGTTGTAATTAGATTCATTTTAATTCACTATTATCTTTGGTCAAAAATTAATGTTATTTTAATACAGAATATATTAAAATAATATTTAAAATTTGTAAATCATTTTTTCAAATTTTAATAATAGAAGTGGCATAATTTCAACAAAATTTAATCCCGTAAAAGTGATAAGAGAACTAGTTATTAATGTAAAAAATGATCAAGAGTTCAATATGTTTTTATATAAACATTCAAATTTAAATTTATTCTTATAAAATAAAATTGATTTAAATATGTATGATTGATATAATTGAACTCTAAAACATATCAAAAACATAAATTAAGCTAATAATAAAATTTGAAGAAAACAAATTATTAAATTAAAACTCATTATTTTTCACTATTAATCATAAAAGTAACCTTTATAGAAAAATAAAAAAATAACCATAACAAATATTTAATGTTTTAATTTCAAAAACTATTCTAATTTGGACATATAATTATAATAAAAAGTATAATAATTGGATTTTAATTTTTTTCTCTATTAAAAGTTGATAATATAATCATTAAAACAATTTTTTTTATTTATAAGATTGGATAATCTTTTATTTTATGAAAATAAAATAAATTAGATAAATAAAAATATTATTGGATTAAACATATTAAAAATATATTTTTTCATTAATAGTGTTGTATAATTATAATTATTTTATTTTATTAGGACAACCCACCTCTTAGAGAATAAAAATATTTTCCTTATATTGAATATGATTATATTTTCATTTTTAATTAATAGGTAACCAGAAAATTGATATTATATTTTTTTCAACCATATATTTTAATAACATTATAATTTATTTTCATAGAAAATAATTTCACTGCTAGGTTTTGTCTTATTTTATTAAATAATAATATTTCTAATAATATATTTTTGTTCTCCAAGTCTCTGTCTTGCATGTAATGAATGTTGTTAAACAAAGATGTTCTCCCAAGAAATGGAATAAAAATTATTGTTTGTGAGAACTAAATGATATAAAATATATTAATTTTATTTATGAAATTATATATAATATAAAGTCTCATGATGTTATATTCTATAAAATAAATGTTACTAAACTATAATTTTGTGGAGTTACATTTTACATATAAAAAAATTAATAATTCAAAATTAACATAAATTTTCAAATTAAGACATATTACCAATAGTTCATTAGAAATATGAGCGTTGCATCATAATTTAAGGATTCAAGTACATCATTTTTTATCAATTTCTCGATTAAGTATTTCTCAAGGTTGAATATTTATCTCGGTTGCATCATATCAATAATGTTAATCATGATATTAATAATAAATATATTCATTATATAATTATTTATAACCATCATTAAATTGAAGAGGGTGGATAATGAAATAATCTATTTATATATACAATTTTCAAAATAAACACATGAATTTAATTTATATTTTTAATAAAAAATAAGAAGCTGTTGAATAATATTTTCCCATTAAATAAAAATTTTTACATATCATTTATAATATATATTTATTAAAAATATCATTATTACATTCCATTTAAATTATATATCTCAAAATAATCACAACACTTCATGAAGGTGGTAGTCCACACGTATGAAAAAGCATTGTGATGGATTTATAATAGTCATGGTTGTTTGAATATAGAGTAGTTATTATAAATACCTAAATATAAATGTATTCAAATATCATATAAATTTTTTAAAAAAATATTAATATCAATCCAAGAATGATGGTGAGGGAAAATGAATTTTACTACTATATAGAAGAGGTATTCCAAATATACGCATGAGATATTCATTCATTTTTAATGATATGGAAATGAGGGGGAAAATGGTTTTCCCAAATTCAAATTAATGTATATGTAGATTCATGATACTAAATTCATTATGTAAGGATGGATACAATATATTTAATGAATTTATAAGAATAAATAGTCTTCAGATGATTCTAGTAAGATTCCCACATATTCTTTGAGAAAACTCATTTTTATTATAACTTAATCAATAAAAATAGAATCTCTAAAAATTATAATGTAAATACCCTTCTTAAATTATAAAATTTCGCATTAATTATTTTAGCTATTGAAAACATATCTATTATTATCGTTATAATCAATCATTATTAGTTATATCCAATTTTATTTAAATTTTTATTAAGCACCAAAACCACAATTAATAAAAAAATATATATAGTAATTTTATAATTATTATATATAAAGTGTTATGATTTACCAAATTGACACCCGAAGATTATGTGATGGCCTAAACCAAAAATATCATAACCTATGTATCCAATTTATCAGAGTTTTTTAGGGTGATACTATCAATGGGATTATATGATAACATATCTCAAGGATAGATTAAATATCTAAATGACAAGAGAACCCATAAATGAAAACTAATAATCTCATATATATCATCACCCAAACTATATTCACCAAAAACCCCAAATGAAAAATAACTAACTCACAAATGACAGCCAATGAATTTTATTTTATAATTGTTGTCTATGTATTTAAAACCTAAAAGAATGAATTATAATATTTGTTTAATAATTAACTCATTATTTTTATCTGTTTTTGTAAAATTATAATTAGTATATAAATTTAAGAAAAAATATATCTAGATAAGATGAATTTTTTGTGTTTTTGGGGATTATATAGTTTCAATAAAGACTGTTATTCTAATAAATTCAGAAATATTTAAAATATTTGATAATTTTTTTAAAAAAAGTAATAATTTTTTTTAATAAATATGAAAATATAATTATTTAATGTAAATGGTAAAATTTATAGGAGTCAAAAAAATTATTTTTAAAAGAACCTATACCATTAAATACATACAAATTATAGATTAAAATGTTAATATTATCATACATAGAGTATTATATTCATGAAAAATATTATTTTTTAAATCATCAAATAAAAAATATCCAATAGTGTTTTTTAATCAATATATAAGACTATTGATTTTTCAGAAAAATTTACTAAAAAAATAACTATATTTTATTTATTATTGAATCAAAAAAACACCAAATATGATGTAATAAATACAATAAAGAGTATCAATGACAAAAATTATACTTTCCATTTAAAATAATGTGTTTAATTATATTTTATAAGACTTTTAAGAAACATTAATTAATCATCTAAAACATATATTATATTTTAAATATTATAAAACCTATTATTTGTAAAAATGGATAACTTCCACAAAAAAAAGTTGATTATTTTAATGATTAATCTTTTTATACATATACAATAATTTAATCAATCCATATTTGGATGAGAAATTGGACAAAATTATTTCATGATTTATGGTTTGGGTGAATTTTTCATATAGAGTCCAAAACCAATGTTTAGAAATTAATAATTAATTATACACTCTTTTTTTTAAAAAACCACACAAAACCCCTCTCATTTGCACTAAAAATCCATTTCAAATAATGTTATACAACACATTCTTCTTTAATCCCATCCCAGGGTTTCATGATACTTTTAATAGTCTCCTCCCATGAATTTAGATGCACCATCCAAAGGTAAGGGGTCCCATTTTCCTATTTATTCAATAACCATATTAATATTATCGCTTCAGTTCCACAAGTTTTATGTAGGGATATGTTTTCACACATACCTTTATTTCATTATGATGAAAATGTAATTATATACCCCACCACTAACATTAATCCCTTCCATCAACTTGTGTGTACCATGTTATGCTGCCAAAATTGTCCTCAAATTTTCTATGCCACCCATTTATATAGTAAATAACTGTAATCATTTCTAATCCTGGGTGTTCAACTAGATTTACATATACATAATTATCTTTTTTACTTCCATGGTTGTAACCCTCACACCTAAATCAGGAAATTAAATTTGATAAATGAAACCATTATGTAGTATGATATTTGTGGAACATTATTACATGCAGATGATATGAATGTTATTGCTGGACCAAAATTATATATCACCAACATGAATTGGGTAATATTTTAATCTCTTTAATATCTATATATGAATCATTGAAGGTTATCCTAACAATTGTATGTTATTATTTCATTGTGATTATCCTGAACATATGATTATGATGTTATCTTTCATGTTGTTTCTACATTTCCATGCCACCTTTATATTATCTTATTTTATCATTATTTTAGAGGCATGTTTAGTATTCTCACAAATTATATGATACATTGAATGAACAAATGAATAAATTGTATTTGATTCATTATTTTATATTTTCAAATTTCCTTTCTAGGTCATTATATCTGGCCCCTTTCTAATATGCATCACTTGTTTATCCAATGAATTCATTAAAAATCCATATACAATAAGGGCTTGTCGTAGTGTCTCTGAATAATTATGCTTCATTTTTTATCCAAGTTATTTTTTAATTTAGTGAAAAATGACACAAATTATAATAGTGTTTTATTTAGTGTGTATTTATATAATAAAACATGAAATAAAGTGTATTAAAATATCAATTTTTATATTTGGTATCATATAAATGACTTTTTATTTTTCAGTATTATAATTTGAAACATATAGTTAATGCCTTTGAAATATGACTAAACATAGTTAAATATCCATAATATTTTGAAAATAATCTAAATGTTTTTTTCAATAATATAAGCCCTTGTATGGATTCTATTTGTTGTTGTGGTTATAAAAACTTTATACCTATAGATAAATACCACTGATGAGTATAGTGAGTTATTCTCAATCATAACCTAGTTCAAGAAAATGGGTATTTTTAGACACATTGTTTGACAATCTGTATGGATATGCATTGGTAAATTCACAATCTCTTTACTAAACATTATAATGTGTACAAAATTTTCGAAAAAGATTTTATAGTATGAAATTGACTAAGTATTATTTTCATGAAACCTATTAATTCATATATAATGGAATATATTCTATTGATGAGTTATCAAATTATTTTTCATGGATTCCAATTTATGAGTTTAGTTGTTTTAAAATTTTGTCCCTAATTCTACTCATAGTTTAATCAATAGATCAAATAATAGGAATTGTATAAAGAACCTATGTGATAGAATATATAATAAATTCTGAATTATGATGTCTAATATGGTAGGGGTATTTTAGGAAGTATAAATTTTTTTAATCCATATAACATGAGTTATTATCAAACACCAAAACAATTTTTAATATCTAAATTCATTAGAGATGATGATGACAACGTATCAAAGAAATTCTTTTGATAAATGTGATAAATGAAATTAGATTATATATCTTACATGTCAGAAATGTGGACTAAGAAACCATTGGAAATTTCACAAATTAACTCAATGATGTTTTGAGGGTACAATAATATGGAATAATGTGTATAATTTTCATAGAAAAAATAATAATATTTAGATAGCCTTAATGATGAAAATAATGAACAATAAAGAGATCCATTAATTGTTTTATTTCATAAATGTGGTGAAATCTGGTATTATTTCAAAAAATTGTCTATTTTACTTCATAATGAGGTTGCTGAATAACAAAAATCTAAATGCAAAAGGGAAAAAATAATGTACATATGTAGAGATGCATTGTGATTGTTTAAGTACAGAAAACCTCTTCTCTGGAGATGTGTTTTTATTCTTTTGTATTAATTAAAACTACTCTATAATATCTTATTTTTTTTCTAATAACATTGAGTCACCACCTAAAATAAATTGATATAATCAGGGAAAACATATGTGATTATCATTTGACATTTTTAAATTTATGGTGATGTTCATCATGAAATTATTATCATTATCCATTTACTGTATTTTTATGTTATCCTAGTTGTGTATTTTTTTCAATGCATTGATCTAACATTTATTTATTATAGAAGGAAATAATCATCCATTAATATAATCACCCATGTATTATATAAATGTGTAATGGGGATATCTGAAATCTAATTGATTTTTCATCTCAAACATGTATATTATTGCATCGTGAGAAATAAATTTTATCACTATTGATATTGAATAAATAAAATTTCCTCCATGATTGCAGGTTCATTGTGAGGGATTATAATCCTTAAATAATGTAAATGAATTCCCACTATACTATAGGTCGAGTTCTCAATCAAAAATATATCATGGAAATATAACACTTATAGGTAATGTTATAACTATCAATGTAACATGGGAGGATCTATAAAAAAAATAGGAAATTTAAGGATCATGTATACGAAACTTTATGAAAAAAAATATTTAGTTTACATGGATTATATGAGTACTAAAATATTATTTTTTTAAATTATAACCATATTTAATCCCAGAAACCAATATAACTCAGAAAGGCGTGATGATTACCTAGAATAAATAATTTCAACGTATATTGAAAGAGATGATGAGGAGGCCAATCACTACACTTTTGCACATATCACTGACTAGTTTGGGAATGGTTTTTGATATAATGACATTCTCCCTAAAAATTCATGGTTTTTATACACATGGAATATTAAATAGTTATAGTCCTTACCTCTTTGTTATAAAATATTCATGAGAATAACTACAAAAAAAATAATCTAGAATTTCATGATGTGATATTTATGCTAAATTTTTTCTTAAATTTTATCTAGTGGGAGAAGTGTGAAATATATACAGATCATTAAATAATAAAAATATAATCACAAAAAACAAAATCTCAACATTAACCAATGATTTTTGTTAATGTTGATAATTGTTTTGGATTTTTCAATCCATCACCATCAGGAGAAAATGAGAAATGTGGAGAATGATCTGAGAAGAAATTATTCTACAACTCAATATTGATGATAATCCAATGGGATCCAAACTTATTCTATAAAGATATGATTGGAATGAAAAAAAAATGATATTCATCCTAAAATAATCATATGATTAATCAACCATATATTTTTGAGAGTATCATGTAAGATTTAAAGGATAATTAGGTTATATATATATTGAATTGAATAATACATTGTTTAAAAATTCTAAAGATGTGGATTTTAAGATTCTAAAATTATTTTGAGTCCCATAAAAACTAATCCTAAAGAATTAAATTCTGGTTGATTTTTCATGTCTCATCATTCTCTATTCATCTTGGAATAACTATAATGCATTGAGATTTGAAGAAAAACCTTCAATGGGGTAACAAGAAGTGGTCTAATGTGGAGTTAGTATCTGAATTCTTAGAATACCAACATGTCATGGTTGATCAATAAAATAATATTGGTATGATATAAAAATTTACTATTACAGTTTCGAAATGGGAAAACATAATAAAGGAATTAATTATACGACCCCCTTGGACACCTTAACTCAATAAAACTAGTTGATTAGTAGTAAATTACCCCACAAAATTTTCACATTTCACTAATTTACACTTGTTGAGGTATAATATAAATATAGTGTCATTATAGAATTAAAATGGACTGTTATGAGGACAAGAAGTATAATATGTACTTAAATCTAACATGATTGAATGATGTTATTTATTTGAAGGTGAGGGGACCTAATCATTTCCATGAGATGATAGAGAATAATCTAGATCATTAAAAATTATAAATTGAAACGAATTAAATAGATAATATATTCATACAATAATCAGTGAGACCTATATTTCTTGGTCAATGAAAATATTTCTAGACATATATCACAATGTAAGAATCTCACGAGGCATGGGAATAAAGAAACTCATATTATATGTTACCTATTTCCCTTTAAGATTCTTGATGACATCTGATAAGATACAGATTGAATATATATACAACCAAGCCTATATCTACTGCATGACGTGTTCCATGAACCCCTATTGATGAAGTACAATCCAAACCCCTAATATTTACTAAATCTATAGGTGGTACCATTAACTAATGATCATTCATATCCATATAATCTGGTGAATGTCATAGGTCAAGGATACATGTTTCTATAAAAAATATATCTCACTAGGTCTACATATTTTTATCGAACACCAAGATTGAGGAAATGATATTAGAACGTATAGAGGTGATGAAATAGATGTACCCTCATCTATTTTACTGTATGAATGAAATTTGGAGGGTGACATTTATAATGCGTGGAATATTTTAGTGAGCTAGGAATTTATAAAAGAAATCGACTTTTTGAATGATAATTTTTTATTAATCAATGTAGTTATAGAAAACACATTCACTACAAATTTTATTTTTATCATTAAAATTAATATCCAATCAGATTTAAAAAACATTGAGGATTTTTTTATAGTATATATATTATATAGTGATCCTATTACTAGTTTATAATAATTGTTATGGTAATTACCACTCAATTTTTAATGGAATCGATGGCCTCTACCAATTAAATAATTCCCTTTGAATCACATTTATCAGATATTATTTTGGAGTGAAAATCAATGGGGAATTTCGTAGGACAATTTCCACCCCAGGAATCAACAAATACAGTATGAGAAAAATTGGTTATGGGATAATATCTCGCATATTGATATCACCTATCAACCGATTATTTCAGAATAATCCTAAAAAATATCACTATTGATAATCATACCCTTATAAGAATTGATGGTCTAAAAAATACAAATATATATAAACCCCAATAGTATGATTTTTATGATTTTTATAAATATATAATTTTATTTATCATTAATTTAAACATTATAATATTTAAATAAAATAATTTCTAATAATTGGATTATGATATGATTAAAAAATGGTTGTCTCCTATGAAAATATATATTTCCAATCATGCCAATAATTTATATGAATTCAAATGTTTTGAAATAAAGAATATTTATAAAATATTATTATTTAATAATTATTATTATATATTTTTAAATATAATTTCATGAAGTCAATTATAACTTTTATATGGGTCAAAACTGTTATTAAAAAAATTTAAATAAATGATTTTTTTTCATATTATTAAATTCACATATTAAGAGAAATATCTTTGTAAATAAATTTAATTTTTAAATCTATCACATTAAAATTTTCCAACTTTTAGTATATCCTATTATTATACGAGAGAATATTTTTACAGTAATAATGAAATAAGGCATATTTAGTTATATTATATGATTAATGATTTCAAAAAATCCTAAACGTTATGTAATATATACATTATTTAATATCCAAGAACAATATTTAGTTTCCCCATAAAAATAATAAGGTTTTGATGTTATTTTTTTAATTTCATAAACAAATAGTGAATCCTCCAAGGCCACATTTTTATTTTATGGTTTAAAATAAATTTATTAAAAAATGTCTGACATCCATATCATGAGGTGTATTATATAAAATACTTTGTTTCATAGACATATTAATTAATTAAATAAAATCCTCATTGGTAAAAACCATTGAAAATACTCTTGTTGTGGTTTGTGTTTTGGTTTTAATTATCATATATTGTCCAAACACTATGTTTAGAAAGTAATAAATAATTATCATATTTTTTCTATAAAATACAATAAACATCATTTAATTCATCAATAATATTCCATAAAAAATGGAATTACTTTACCTATACCTATCTAGATACCCCATGTTGTTCTTGATATCATTAAAATCTTCTAAATATATTTTAAAAGTTCCCTCTTAATGTAATTAATCATATATTTCTTCTATTTATTCAAGAAGAAAAATTATATTTTTTTATTTATTATGAATTTTTAATGTTGGTATATGTTTTTAGACATCCATCTTATTTTGGATTTGATTTATGAGAGACCCATATCAATCTCATTAATCCCTTCAATGAATCTTATGTACCACCATTACACTTCAAAAAATTTCCTATCATTTTCAATGAAAACAATTTATTTAGTGAACACCCATATCCATTTAAACTCAAGGGTATTTACCGATATATACCTATCATTCATTGGTTATTTAATTCTATGAATATAACCCGTGCTACTTAATAATTGTATTAATAGTTATAAAATATACTCTAATGTTTCATGATATAAATTTAACACATATTAATGTAAATATTATTTATATAAAAGTCGACCCATGCTTATAAAACACATCAATGAAATGGGTAATGTTTTTGTGTAATTATATTCCATATTGGGTTCAAGGGAATAAATATTACGAACACTATTTTATGATATTTTTCCCATTATCCTTGAATTTTGTGTCTGATGACATGATTTATGTTTCGGATACATTCCCTTATTTCCAATTTGTTATCTTCTTTAATCATGCTTCAGTATTCAAATTTTTTATTTTCTCCCCTCTTAATATATATTTATAAATAAAATTTAACAAAATTTATTTATTTAATCATGTTACTAATTTATTTATTCTTAATTTGGAATTATACCTTCAAACATACTTAAATAGGCCCTTATGTAATCTCGTGTAGTTTTATAAGAACCACAAAATATAAGATAATGTTTTTGATTTTTTAAATAAATTGTTTCTATTTATTTTTCATGTAATTATATCATGTACCTAATTTCACATGTACACATGGACTCATAATCATTTTTTTATATTAACAAATTTTTATGTAATTAATAATGAAATAATGTGTATGATAAAATAGGATGTCATAGTATAATGGTAATACCATGAGATGAAAAATTAAATGAAAGAATCTAAGAAGGTTTTTGTGTTAGACTTTTTTGAATTATATTGATCATATATAGTGAATAATGAGGCAGTTTATATTCCCTTTTTCATGTGAGGGGAGGGACCCACATGAAATTACATAAAAGATTTAAATTAGTGGGAGATAAAAACTCAAAATAGGGGAACTATTTTACCAAATTCCATTTCAGTTAGTGGGAGATATAAAATTCTTCATTATTTAGAAAAAACCAACGAATAATCATAACTAAATCAAAAAACAATCTTGTAAACAATTGTTTTTATTTTCACTTCATTCTCAGTAAAATATATTAGAAGATTGTTATAAATATTTATTTAATTTATTTCTTATTAATATCATTAAGATCATTATTAAATAAAAATTTATTAAATATATTATGATTAATACCCATTATGGTCATAAAAAAATATTCTAAAAAATTACACTTCTTATATACAAATGATTGTATAATAATTCATAACCAATAAGATAACTAATTTATTAATTATTATTATTATCTTAAAAATGTATTTCCTTTAAAAAAATTTATCAGTGATAAATATATTTTTTTAAATAAATATTCCTATCATCAGTAAAACATACATTTCATTAGAAAAATGGGTTTTTGAATCAAGAAATGATTTTTTACAATTTAATGATTACTTTATTGAAATTAAACATTATTTTTGAATCAAAGAAAAATTAAATATATGTAATTTATAATTTAAAAAATCATATTCATGCTAACTAATATAATGGCTAGATTATAGAAAAAAATATATAAGGGTTTAGATATACTCATTTTTTCATATAAAGAAAGACATTAAATATTAAAAATTTATTTGAAATGATTATATATAAAATATCATGGTGTTATAGAAATTTCCATTTATCATATGTCCTTAGACTAGTGAATTTACATACATCAAATTTAATACAATTTTCACACAATTGAATGATAATTTATAACCCTGATTTAAAATCATACTGATGCACTAAATGTTGTGTGAAATCTCATATATAATGTAACTAAATGTTTTTCAGCTTCTCTATAAATTTAACCTTTTTATAAAATCCATTGATATTAAATTTTCCAAATTTCAATGAAAAATAAATCTTGGGGCCCATTCAGATTCATTAATAAATATATATTTTTAGTCTTATGGAATGAAACCCTACTATTAGGAATCAACATATTATTTTTTCCAGTTAGCATATGTGTAATTAAATTTCGATATCATACAATATCTAATTCATTCTCTTCTATAATTATTTTTCATGGAATGTAAAATAATATGTACTCCCT
The DNA here is from genome assembly GCA_963277665.1 of Viscum album. NCBI lineage: Eukaryota > Viridiplantae > Streptophyta > Magnoliopsida > Santalales > Viscaceae > Viscum > Viscum album. Next base: position 1,612,122,393 of record OY728137.1, on the reverse strand, counting down.
CAACAAATATAATGATAGTCGTAATGAAATACTATTATTTTCTATTGGACATAATTTATTCTCTATTAGGATAGTGTTTATTACTAACATCTACGTACTTCTCGAGACTTTAAAGTATTGATATTCATTACATCAGATCATATAATAATAAAAATTATTCATATATTCCAATCAATTAAAATTACATTAATATAAAAATCTATATTTTTGATAATTAACATTCAAATAAATTTAATAAAAACCAATAAATATGAACCTTTAATAATATTTCATGATTTAGTTCCTCCCCCATTAATAATTCAGTTATTTTTATGTATTATTCATCTAAATAATTCTTTAACATTAGTTTATTATTTGTTCTACCATAATTCAGTTCCATTTCCATTTTCAATATCAAGGTAACCACCTATTATTTGGGAGTTTCATTATTAATTTATTTACGGTCAAATAAAATAATTACTTATATGTATCACCATTTTCTATTCATTTATTATCATTTTATTGAAAATAATTTCCACAAATTATTTTTATATTATATAGTATTCCTCCCCACCATCTCAAACAAAGTGATTTCAATTTCAGGTTTCTTAATATATTTCCAAAAATATTTAATGAGAATATTAAATATATATTTTTAGTTATTTTAGTGTATGACCTCTATATTTTACCTATGAAAATTCCATTGATATTCATAAGTAGTTCTAATTTATCTAATTCATGGTCTTCAAGTAATCATTTTCCACAATATTTACTATTGAATCTAAAAACTATGATTTAAATTTGGTTTCAAAATGTACATGAAAAATGTAATAACAAAATTTTTCAATGTCCAACATATAATACAATATTACTTATTTAATTATATAGTTCATAATTTTTTATTCATTCCTAGAGAAACATCATTTTATTGTATTTTGAGTCTTCATTATATCAATCATTATTTTTCCATAATATTTAATATGAAGAAGTGTGACCAACCTCTAAAAATTTAAAGAAAGTCAAAAATAACATCCCTTAAAATCATAATTTTGTTAACATTATGTTTTTTATCAATTTCAAATATATCCATCACTAAAATATTTTTTTATCAGTCATAGTAACTGTATCTAAATTTTTTATTTCGTTAAAATGAATCTCGAGATTGATGTATAAATGAACCTACTAGTCCCACAAAAATCTATGAATTCTCCACTCCATTTCTCAATTCTTCATCTGAATGAATAAAAATTATTTCATCAAGACGAATTAATAGATTTGAACTATATTATGGTTAAAACATCCATAGAGTCATACTTATGATAGAAAATTTTTATATTTCAATTCCACATCCACAAAGTTATCCAAGGATATCCTTTTTGTGGATAAACAACCCTAAATGTTATCATTCGGGTAAATCATAAAATTGTATATTATTGTTTTTCAAAAAAATAATATTTTATGCATTAAACAATATATAATTATTATATATAGGGTCATAAAATATTCATATACATTTTTTGGATGTGATACTCATGACCATAATTTATATTTCAATTGATATACCTGTGTATATTAAATTAGATACATTTTCAATAGAAAAAATTAACATAGTATATATTATACATAATGAACCTCCATTGAAATTATAATTTTGATATTAAGTTATATGAATGAAAAAATATAAATCCAATGATTTCATTAATGTGAATGTATGATGTTTTTATATATATGATAATTATACACATCAAAATGGTATACATATTCCTCCATTAATATTGTTTTCCATGTCACGTATCATCTTGAGATGAATTCATCAAGACATAACCATGGTGATCTGTTACAAATTATTTCAACCATAAAGATGAAAAAAATATATTAATGGATTGAATTGTAGTTTGAAATTCATTTTTCAATCATATTTTATCAAATCATTTACATGAAATATCATTCATGTTAGGTAAATCCAATAATAAAATATATTGAAATAAGTGTCATATATTGTCGTAACATTAGTATTTCAAACTACTGGCATGGAAGTAAATATATAAATATATTTAATAAAGAATATATAGACATACCATTAAGCCACTAACACGCTGTCAGGACTAAAAACATTTTAATCGTACTTTTGTTTGATAGTAATCAATAAACCCACTTATTTATATCTTCTCACTACATCTAGAAATATATATATTTATATTTGAAACTATGAAGACATTAAATTCAGTTAAAATTAAATTATAAAGAGTTCAAAAATAACCATTATTTTATTTATCTTTACCTTTAGAAACATTTTTTATGACATGATTATATCATTATTTACAAACCATATAAACCTCAAATATATGTTCTCATTATAAAATTCAAATAGAAAAAAGGGATATAAAAATATTGTCTTTAATTCAAATATTATTCAATCCATTTTCATTATATTCCTCCGATTGTTTCTAAAAATATTTTACAAATTAAATTCAATCCATTACAACCATATTGGAGATCAAAAATTTCCATCATGGATGAAATAAAAAGCTAATGTCTTGCAATACAACCTATAATTGAAAAGTAATCTATCTTATTAATTTTTATAATTGATTATAGTATGATCTTATCATAAATAATATCAATGAATAATTAACTTTTGGTACAACAACAACCAAAAAAATCATAATTTAAATTTTGAAATACTAAAACAAAAATATTATATATGTATATAATATAGAATACTTTAATAGATTATAACAGGAAACATTACCTATAATTGAAAAATACATTTGATGATACACTAATAGATGATTTATACATCTTATCCCCAACTACTTTATATAATGAACTCTTATTTTATACATTTTGTGTCTTTTTGTGTGATATCAATGCCAACTATAGTCAAACACGATGAAAAGTATCCACACTATAGATCAAAACTGCACCATAAATGTTAGGGTGTAACTATCTACCCTACCTTTCATTCAAATCATACCAAGTATCACATCATAGTCAATACTGATTTTTTTAATGATTTTTCTAAATCTAATACATAATATCCTTTTCTCAATCTAATTACATCATAGATCCAATGTTATAAGGTTTAGAGAGGAATTAATTATTTTTTCAAAAAATTAATCATGAGATAATATATTTTCTAAATCATGAAACTATTTTTCCATATTATATCAAAATATAGTATAACAATTATATCTCAATCAATAGAAATGTGGTATATTTTTTCTTCATTCACAAAATCATATACAAAACAGCAAAAATCTTTTGAATTTTCTATTATAATTTACTAAAGATATAATATATCCTCTGTGAGCTATTTTACACAAAAAAACCAAGTTATTCATGTTTCATAAATATTCTATATTAGTAAAAAATTATTCCATAATTCTCCAAAATACTAGTCTTTCATAATAACATAATTTTTTTTATAAAAATATCCAAAAATTAACTCAAAATAAAAAAAAATTATGATTATATTTGATTTCATTTAATATTTAATTTTTCATATAACTATATTTATTATATAAATACATATTTAAATTACTTTTTTTATTATATTATATATGTTTATAAAAATAAAGTAGTACATCATTTTGATAATTCACAAATCTAGATTATTATCTTTAATTTTGACCATCTTATTTAAAGGTGGAATTAAATATGTTGGGTATTTACTTATGTTATTCATTACTACTATTCTATTCCCATTATAAATTTCCATGTTTTGACTATATTTCGCCCATATGTAGTCTATTATCTTGGTTTCTCGCATTTATGGTAAAACGGTTACCATATATCCATGGTTTGAAAATACTAAGGACATAGGTCAGACATGTCAATGGGTTGGTGAATATTTGGTGGTGGGTTTCCCATATATCCATGGATATACTAAAACATTGTATTAGATCTCCCTTATTATAAGGTATTTTCCATCATATGGCCATATGTTAAATATATAAACTATTTAACTAAACTGTGAGGGTTGGCTACCCTTACAGAAATGGTTTGGCCTAATTGTATCCACAGCATACCAAAAAAAATAGTTTGGTCAAACATCAATTATAGATCTTGTATAATGCTAATATAATTTATTGGTAATTGTTAATTAGTTAACCTAATATTACTAAAACACCACTCTAACCTCCAGTTTAAACCTCATTTCATGTGTGTGTGTGTCTTGAAATTTATTTTCATATAATTGAATATATATTTTTTAATGTATATATAAGTATTTATGCGTTTTACAAGTATCATCAATCAGATAAACATAAAAATATACATAAAAATAAATATATTTACTAATTTACATTTTTATTTATGTGAGACCGTCAATTTATTATAAACATAACACACAATAATACATATATATTTATATTTATATAATTTTTTTAATATTTCAATAGTTATATAATTATATATTCATATAAATTATTATATTTTGAATTATAATCTAATATTATTAAATCAATTCATATTTCTAATATAATCCCAGCCATATACATATGAATACACACACACATGCACGAATCAATGTATATATGTAAATATATATAAACACACAAACATATACATATATTTATATATACAATGGGTATTAGTCATGTTATTAATGATGCTATGTAATAAAAAGGTTATCTAGGGCTACAAATAAACTATTGGTTATTTGTTGTTATTATAAGACTCAAATTCTAATGATTCGAAAATAATGTCTATAGATGTATATATTTACATGGATTTTACAAAATTCTTCTCTATGGTACCCAAATTAATGTGGTTAACAAATCATGGTACTGAATACTCTAGGGATATGGTGTAGAGAACCATGGTGTTATTGTTCCTCTAATTTCTATATTTCAAAAATATATATATTATTAAACCATAGAAACATAAAAACATTAATGTTGATGTTACAAACTAAAACATTAGTTTAATCTATGGCCTTAACATACCACTATAGTCTATTTACTGGTTGATATGGTTATCAAATATAGAAATACCCTTAAAATATTTCTTGGGAACCACATTTATATAATTCAATTAGTTTAGATTAATTTCGAAAAAAATAAATTTTATATTTTTAAAATTTCAATTATAATGACAGTTATTGTTTTCTATTGAATGAAACTAGTTATTGACGATTCCATGATGATTAAAAAGACGAGATTTATCAATTGACAATCCCACATGATGTAAATTGGAAAATAGTTAATTCAAGGGATAACTATAAAATTCATTGGTATTTAGGTATCATAAACATTTTTATTATATATAAATTACTTCATAAGAATATTCATTCACGGGTATTAATGGTTTTTCATTTGTAATTTATTTGAATAATGATAATAGACTAGTTGGAATTCAGATTTTCTGAGCATTGGATATAATTTTATTATATTTATTAACATAATGGATATAAATGAAAAAATTAATTCTCACTATGAAATCATTTACTAGGGTATGATAATAATTTATTCATAAATAATAATCCTTTGAAATTATATCACCATTAACCTATTATATATATCTACGAAATCATGGGTTTATTTCTTATGTGAGGACTTAAACATAATAATGTGTAGTGATTTTTTAATGGATACCAATGTTAGTCAATGACTATAAAATAAACAGAGGGATATCATAATATAATTGTATAATAAATATTATAACATTTCTGTATTTTAAAAATTTTATGAAATGTTATTGATGTATAAACATCTCAAATTTTAAATATTCATCAGCATAAAACAATGTTACTACATCCAATAAGAGAAGATATAATTTTTTTTCCATATTTCAAATGATCATATGATGAAAAAGATAATTTTTAATCATTTATTATTCATTTAGTTATATATCTAAATAGTTCGGATATTATAATTATGTAATAGTATAAACCACCATATAATTTCATGTGCAATGTTTATAAAAATGTTTTCCCATTTTAATTAAAAGTTAAAAAACTATTAGAAACTTTTTATTACATTATTGACATTATTCTACATACCAATTCAAAAGTTTTATGGTTATAGAATGAAAGTGTTCAAGTGATTCAATGTAACATCCCAGAATTCTAAGGTATTATGTCATTTAAAAAATGAAATAAATAAGTCATATAAAAATAATATAGATGTAAATATTAATACAATGATTTAAAAATAAATACAATATATATTATTTTTATGAAAATTATACTCTAAAAGGTGGACCAAAAAAATTTCAATTTCCATCATTAATAAAAGATTGTGGAATAAAAAAACATTCAACAAAAATATATTATAGATCGATTAATTGGGATCCAACATAAGTAGGAGCCCCCAAACACTGATGAAGATTAGAAATCTAGGAAATGAAAAAATAAGAATCAAACTTCAAAAAGTGAATACTAAAATAAATATTTTTAGTTTTGTTAAAATAAATTTTCATTTTTTTATTTATAGGATAAATGATATAACAATTGAGAAATAGCAATTCTGAAAAATTTATATTAAATCTATATTAAATTAGATATAGTCAACAAGATCAATATGAATGATATGTATAAATATATATAAATATATATTTATAATATATGATTTCATGTTAGTAAAAAAATTGGTTAAAGTGTAATTTTATGTTAAAACAGAAATACATGAGGAAAAAAATTAGTAAATGTATTAAAATAAAATACAATATTGAAAAAAATATGGATACAACTTGAATAATATAAATATTACTATATTATGAAATTTTTTAATTAATGTATGTAATTATGATGAATTTTAATAATATTATCACAACAAAAAAATATTAATTGAAAATAATATAGTTTTAAAATATTATAAAGTCGGATAATATAAGGAATGCGGTTATTAATGTGTTATTACTATGACATTAACTGTAGTGGTATTATAATAAATGTACATATCACTATAGTGAAAATAATATGTCAATATATAGAATATATTTATAAAATAAAAAATTATTAAATGGGTACATATAATGTTTGGTATATGTAATATTTTATATGAAATTAAAAACATATTTTGATAAAAAAAATTGTCCAACAACACAACAGACTAAGGGACCCCTCAACCACACACGTGGGACACTACGATTCATCCACATGTGATTAGGAATCCTAGGATTTCCTCTCAGTGGAAGGGTAGGTGAGATATCCTTACTAGGATATCCAAGGGTTAATCGAACCCTTAAGAACATTCACCAAGTGAAGATGTTGCTTATAAAGCCCAATTCGTTTTGCTTCTAATTGTATGTAGGTCCTAGTCCACCAATAATTTATAGAGAGTTGTAGAAGGAAAAACATTACTTATATATAATCTCTCAATTGAGAGAAACAATGATATGGGACAAGTGTATTTTTGTTAATAAACTTCTTACTTTTAAGAAACATTAATTAGAGTCTTCTGATTAAGATAATGAATGGATACCTAACTTTTAGCGATGTATTATTCAAAAACATTCTTGTGTACATTAATGTTTTTTTATTCTCCTTCCTAAACACATTAGAACACATCTTCATCATCATAATATTCTCCTTCAAACATAAGGAGTCATAGTTGTAAACATTTTACAACCATTATTTCATGAAAACTCTGACCCCCACTATCATCTTTTTATTGAGAACCATTTTGTCCTTCGTTCTATATTAAAATGATTGTGGTCCCTCTTCATTCCATCATACCACAATGTTTGATAAATATAAAATCTCAATTTAGAAAAAAAACATCCTTAGAGATTTTACCAGGTTCCAAACATAAAAAAATGCATAAATATATAAATGAAACAAATAGTAATTGTTAAAAAAAATTAAAATATGATGTGGTTTAAAAGTCAAAGAATCATCATTTTACTCATAGTATTAGAATTATATTTTACTATTATATTTATATATATAATAGAAAAATATATTCATTTTAACTAAGGATTGTAATTGGATTATTTTATATCCCCCACATTCATCATTCCCTTGATTATAACACCACAAATCATTGATCATAGTTATATTATAATATGCACACTATTTTATTTTCCATAAACATCCCCTTAAACCTCTAATAATATTTCTCATGTTTTACACTTAATTAGTAAATTATTCATATCCAAATTCCAGTATATTTGTATATTTTTAGAATTCATATTTATCTAATTATGAACCCTACACCTTTCAGAATTCCCCTTTTCCTCCCTAATTCCAAACATCCATTACGTAACCCTAATAGTGGTGAATACTAGTGTTCATTATTGATATAGTTTTTAAGGTAAGTTTATTCTTTATCTATTTAAGAACATATTATTTTAAATAATATAAAAACAACAAATTAACTTATTTTATAAAAAAGTATTATTTTTCTATATTTTATTCTATGATAATTATATTTATAAGAAAATAAAAATTTTTGTAATGGTTTATTTGACGAAAAAATATTTTACAATAAAATGATAAATTTCATTTATATTTTGAATTTATGAAATGTAAATTTATTTTTAAATTACTATTTTTATAAGGAGATTATTATTTCTAAACATCATTTGACATTTAATGAATTAAAAATATTTAGAATTTAATTTTATGTGTGGTTTATTTAATTTAAATCTATTAATTTTGTAATGGGAAATTTTTTTTCAAAAAATCACCTATAATTTTAAATCCCTTAAATAATATTTTATTATAATATTAAAAAAAATATTTCACAAATAAATCTTCTAAAATGGTATTTTAATTTTCATCTCTATGTATTATATTATCAAAACCATTATTATAAAAAGTAAATTTGAAATAAATGTTCTGAATTTATGGTTATCCAAAACCATTTAAAAGTAATGGATATTATTTTTATAAAATTTGTGTCCATGTTTATTATTAGAGATCCCATAATAATGGATAAATGTTTTCATTTTTTAGTGTTGTTTTATAATAAATTGTTAAAAATAATTTTCTTATATTTTCCATGTGAGTTTTTAAGATTCTGATTTATGAATGAAATGTAATCTTAATTATATATATTTTAATAATATTACAAATATTACCTTATCTTTTATTTCCATTATCAGTCATTACATTTTCTTAGAATCAATTTCTTATGTTTTATTACCAACTTATGTGAATTATTGTATGTTTTAATTATCAAATATAAATGTACCAATAAAACAATGTTAATTTTTTGAAATAGATTTATCTGAATATTATTTGATAAAAAATTGCATCATTTATAAAATAATTTAAATAAATATCAATGTTTTTTTTACTTTTATGAAAATGAGATAAAAATATCATTCTAAAATGTTTTTTTAATATTTTAGAACATTGATATCAAACGTGATAATGAAGAATGAGGAGTGATCCATAAACCTTAAGGTGATATTTTCCTAATGATGATTTCCCTATGGCCTCATGGATTTCTTATGGGAACCCATGAAAGATTTATCTTATAAAAAATACCATTTTTATAAAAATTATTAAAACAATTAGGTGAAATATAAGTACATATTTCAAAGGTCAATATATTGAAAAATAATTGTCTTTTCAATGTGTTGTGTAATTTTAATGGTTTTGAACAAAAAATTTATTTGAAGTTTTCATTAAAGCCTCGTTTAATATTTTCATAAATTAATAATTACACAAAATGTTTTTAATTAATATTAAAGGAACTATTTTCAAAATATTTTTAAAATAGTATTTATTGAATGAAATTACTAATTTATCATAAACCCCTTCTGAAAAATTTTATACTCAATATATATTGTTTTTAAATTTCATCTTATGGTAAGTAGAATATACAATGTTTTTTATATCATTAAGGGGATACTAGAAGTGATGTCAAATAAATTTTTGATATAAAGTTTTATTAACCACTTATTTAAATTATGGTTTTACTTAAAACTATATAAACTAAATTTGAAATATTCTTTAATATATTACTGACATAATATTCTTTAGATACTATTTATAAATTTTTTTTGAATGTTTTTAGCCCCATATCATGGATTTTGGGTCTTAGGATATCTCATTTGGTATCAAAGCCACAATTTAAAATAAATTAGAGACTATAATATTTTCATAAAAAAAATTAACCCTCTATGTATATTATATTTTAAAAAAATAGTAACATTTAAAATTAATGTAATCCTTTAAAAAATGGAATGAGTATGTTAAATTAATACCCTAATATATTTTCTTGATGACATTATTATAATTATGATTTATATTTCATGCTAATTAAAATTTTTATCATTTTTCATCATAAAACACTCATGTAAGACATTTTTTGACATATAAAACACTTTCAGTATAACTCTATACCATAATTGTTCATGGATTTCCCTAAATAAAATACTTAATTGACAATATTCTCACTTGTCCCAAAAAATAGGATATCATCAATGGGTTTTCAAAAATTACCCCTAGTCAAATGATTATGATGAAGTGAAAATTTATGAATAATTTTATGATATTGGGCCACTTGTTCTTAAAATATGTATTTTGAAATAAGGTTTTCCATTTAATGAAATAACCATGGTATTTTTGAAGGATTATTAATATACATTATCAAAATTTAATTGGTCACAGATTCTTATAAATGTCATCTTTGATCAAATATTCTTAAGATTTATGTAAATAAATAAAAATTTTCAAAAAAACCATTATTACCATTGATATAACATAAACTGTTTGAGATAAAATTTGAAAAAAGATGAAAGAGACATTTTAGGTGCTATAAAACATTATTTTAATGTGTGGACCACCTATCATCATGAACAAAAAAATATTGAAAATATTTGAATAACATGACAATGTAATCTTTTTTAAAAAAAATGTATAGTTTTTTAGTTGATTGTTATAATAAAAATTTTATTTTTTAGGGATGGAGAATCTCAAAATAAAAACTCATAATATGATGTTTTTAGTGTGTATATTTATAAAATAAATATGGATATGATATTAAATTATGTGGTAAGAATGTGGCATCATATAATTTAATGATTTTCTATATTTTAATAAATGTAACAAATAAATCTTCTTAATAAGAATGAGGATAATATTTTAATAAATTTAAATTACATTAACTCTCATATGATATATGTTTTGGAAACATTTAATCTATATAGGTGGGAATAGTAAATATACAATTAAAATCACTAACAAAAGGAATTATCCAAGGTATAGTTTATTTAATTTTATTATTAGTTAGTTACCTAGATGATCAATTATATGGCCATAAAAAATAATCATTGTGAAATTTTTTATGAAATTATTAGTATAGAAAAAAAGACATTATGGTTTTTCGGAATACAAAAGTTATAAAATATGGTACAATTTTTATAAAAAAATTTCATAAAAAATTATTTCATGTTATCCAATAAATTAATGAATTATAAATTTTTTTATTATTATATAATAATGTGTAATATATAAAAGAATTTATAATTTTTTCAATAAAAAGTTATTTTATATTTATTCAAATAATCATATATTAATATAATATTTACAATTTTTAATAATATTTTTGTAATAATAAATGATTTATTGTTATGAAAATTGTTTTTAAATTTTGATAAATAAACAAATGTTAATATCATGGTCACTAATATATTATTACTAATTTAATAATTGCATTAGTAATAGAGCCAAATTAAATATTAACGAATTAAAAACAAATTAAATGTTTTAAATATAATATGAAAATAATTTAAATAAGATAAAGGAGTAAACATATGGTTAAGTAGAATTAATACCCTATTTAAATTATTTTATCATATTTTAGAAAAACACTATCCTCATAGAAGTCCAATGAACCCATCAACCATGCATATGTGACCCTAAAAGTAATCCATTTCAGATTGGTCTACATTATCTAGTTGGTCAACCACATGGGATGTTGGAGAAATGGCATAAGAAGGCCTGGTGGAGCATAGTTTCCCCAAGATCATGCACCATGTGTGCATGGTGCACGTAATGAATGCAATGTGGTGTGTGTAACTGTATACCGGTGTTGTTCCACCGCTGTCAAGAAAATAGCTACTAATGGAGACATTGAATATATATATGAGTCCTCAATTATGTGAATCATTTAGTTGGGACACGTACTTATGGGTTACATCAACTTATATTAATCATAGATTCTTATAATTAGAATTTTCTAATTAATAAGACATGAGGTATCATATCTACCCATGTTTTCTATCTCAACCACACATTGGAATCCTTAGTAAAATTTTTCTTCTCTTTAATCTACACATTATTATTGCGATTCTTCATCTTCTTTTTCTCCTTCAACACAAGGAGTCACCATTATAAATTAACCATATATAGTTAACCTTATAAAACAATACCCACACAATAGCATTCCATGTAACAAATATTCATCCTTAACATTATAAATTTTTTTTTGAAGGACCCTTCGTTGGTCCTTAGACCATAGTTAATAATCAAGAAAACATTGAATTTTTATATGACATCTTCCATAGAAATAATGGAAATTATAGAACCATAATTAATTTCCCTATATATATAATTTTAAAAAATCATAAATTTAACCCTCACCATTAGATTTTTGTTGATTATATTTACAATAATAATTATTTTATTATTATATGAATCAATTAATGTTAATATATATATTAAAATATTTAATAGAAAAAGAAAATATTTTTTTAGAAAAATATCAATATCAATTCATATTACATCCCCTCGTTTCGGCACCCCCCATCGGGGTATAATAAAGAAAGATAAAATACATCTAAATGTATATGTATGTACCTAAAACAATTATAATATTTTATTTTCCATTATTATTACTAACATTATACATTAACAACGGAATATGTGAACATGGTTATATAGTAATATGTACACATTCTTATTTACCATTTTTCCACATCAACATCAAAACATCATCCTCATGATTTATTTATAACGGGATCAATTTTAATATTCAAAATTATAAATAAATATATATATATATATATATATATATCTTTGTGTGTTTTTGTTTATATAAAAAACCCATTATCACATGTTAGAGATCCTAAACCCTTTCACATGTTTTATCTTCCTCCATTGTTCTATTTTACCATTATCATGCTTTGGAAATGGATAATGTAGTTTTTATATCTATATATGGTATGTATTTATGATATGAGGATTATAACAATTATAATTAACATCTCGAACCACGTATTTGTTTGATGAAAATCCATAATTAAAAAAGTATACGAGATTTTTGTTATTTGAAATTTAATTTTAATATGATATTTTTTAAATTATAATTTATAAAATAATAAATTGAGGTGTTGGCCCCAACCTTTAAAAAAATACATAATTAATTATTTTTTGGGCATTTTGTTATTTGAAATTTAATTTTAATAAGAGAGAATTATTTTAAATTTATAATTCTCAATAGGGTTGATTTTTTAAAAAATTATTTTACTAATAAATACTTAATTTAATTATGTTAATATTTTATGTAACGGAAAATTATTTTAATATTACTATTTTTAAATTTAATTTATCTTTTTAAAAATATACTTTACAATGAAACCCATAATTTAATTTTTTTTATGATTTTATGTAACATTGAATAAATTTCAAACTTGTACTTTTTTATATGGGGAAATATATTAATCATTTTTCATATATTACATTAAAATACATCCATTAAACTGTAATACTATTTAAGAAAACATTTTTTATAATAAAACCTTTATATAAAATCATTTTATAATTAAAATTCATTTCGATTATTTCCAAAACCCTTTCATGTAAATAGAATTTTTTTAAAATGATCCCAATTTATTTATTTTTAAAAAAAATTTTTTATAATGAATTAATGTTTTTAAAATTCATACACATATGTATTTTTATAAAACACCTTATTATTGATAATCAAAATTATATCAAATCCAAATTATATGAATTTTTTTTAATGAATTTTACTCACAATATCCTTGTAGATTTCGTAGTAGTCATTTTATGAAAGAAATATCATTTTAAACTTGTGGTTATTAATCAGGTTAATAGATATTTCATAACTAAATTATTATAATTAACATTATATAGATTTACAAACACCATATTCTTATACTTTATTCATTTTTTTTGAATTATTATAAGTATTAATTGAAAAATATGGACACCAACTAACCATTATGTTTTTCATAATATTGTTTTCATGTTTATGTGATATATAATTATATATATTAGGTTATTGGGGGTAAAATTACATTAAACACACACACACACACCACACATAATAAATAGAAATGCTAGCCATAGTTCCTCTCCCAAGGGATAACACCCCCATCATACTTTAATTATTATGTGCATGATACGAAGGCCTAATGGGAATGAATCCCATTACATGTCATAAAAGACCATAAAATTAGCATTAATGGCTAGTAAATTATTACTTCTAAATCTTTTCTATTTCACCATCATCATGTCTCATTTCTTCTTTTCCACCAGCATATGTCATGCCGATATCACTGCCTCCCAGTGCAAATTTTCTCCAACCTGGATTTGAAACCAGGTTTGATAACAGATTATGGGTATTTTTACCACTCATAAAATCCCCCAACTGTGCATGTTTATGTGATATATAATTACTAACAAATGAAATAAACATATTTAGTTTTTAATGTTTTTTTATTGTAAATAAAAATAGTACAGAGAATCCTTGAAAAATGAAATATTTACATTTTTTAACCGGGTGTTGAATGCAATTATGCGGAATGTGAAATGAACCCATGAATTTATGGGGACATTGTTCTACTATTCAAACAACTAGTTTCCTCTTTTATTTCATTAAGTTCTTAAGGTATCATTTTTTACACTAAAATTTATTATTTTCAAATATGATTTTAGATATTTTTATGAAAACATTAAATATTTAAAAGGATATTATATTTGAAAAAAAATTGGTTTTCAATGTTATATATAATTTGAATAATTTTGAACAGTTTTCCATAAGAACATTTATTTAAAACACGAGTTCTATATTATTGTTAAATTATATAATCTATCCTTTTTTGTATCTAAAATGAAATGAAATTTTTTCAATAGTATTTTAAAACATTATTTATAGATGAATATTTGACCATGATTTAAAATCCCCTTTCTTGTAAATTATATGTTGATTCTTCGTCTTAACGTGCTTTTTTCAGGCACTTTTAAATTTATAAAGGTGTTGAGTTTTATTATAAATATTGAATAATTATAGTAAAATAATTTTTATTAAGTAATTTTCATTAAATTTTTATATATTGTTAGGTTTTACCTCATAATAAAAATTCTAAACTAAAATGATCTTTTCTTG
Organism: Viscum album; assembly: GCA_963277665.1. NCBI lineage: Eukaryota > Viridiplantae > Streptophyta > Magnoliopsida > Santalales > Viscaceae > Viscum > Viscum album. The sequence goes on along the minus strand of OY728137.1, from coordinate 1,612,107,103 downwards.
TGTAAAAGGATTTATATTTTAGAGATCTTTAATATATGAATGATATCTAGTTTTTATCAATTCATCTGGGAGAGTGTGTCTTCTATTGTCATATCCCACCATATATAATATTGAGGCTGAAATAGAAATATTGATCGACTAGTTGATTATGTTTTACATTTTACTTGAACATGTATTTTGATTTTAAAAATAAAATATCAATAGATATATTTTTCCAATAGGATAGTATAATATTTGGTTTAAGCAATTTTTAATTTGTTTTTGAGTGGTTACATTTTTTGAACATTTAATAATGGGTAAATAGATTCAAATTTTTTTAATGGTATCTCAAATATCGTCACTATATAGATTAATGTCGAAAAATATATTTATGAAAATTTTTAAGTTTTCTTAATAATAATGATAAAAAATAGTTATTTTAATGTTGAAAATAAATTTAATTTATTTTACGAAAAAATTGGTTTTCAGAATAATTAAATATTTTTTAATTTCAAGTAACCACGATTTGATCCATGATATTTAGGAATAATTTTATATTATTTTCATATTACACAATAATATATTATTTCCCAATAGAAGACACAATAATTAGAATAGTATTTATTCATTATCATAAATAATAATATATTTTAGTTACTTCAATGATTTATTTTCATTAGAAAAGTATATGGATGATTCTAGGGTAATTAAAACTAAACCTATGAATTTTTTTCATTCTTTTATGTGGTATTATTTTTGATAGAAACACTGATACTATTAAGAAATGGAAAAGTGGGTTTGATTGATTATTGAAACGGTGAATATGAATAATTTGAGATCACTACAACTTCATATTAGTAGATAATGTAAATTCAAATTAGTGGATAGATCATTAAAAATTTTCTAAGCAAGAAAAATAACATTCATTAATAGTGGAAAAAGAAATCTTGACCTGACATATTAGTGTCCATAAACTCAAACTATTTTTTCCACTATAAAATTATGTTGAAAAGTTATGATAATCATGTTTGATGTATTTTTCATTGTGTGTGACTCATTGGTGAGAAATAGGTCACCATATGATTTGATGATGTAACATCATTTTTCTGACTTTTATGAGTGGTTGGCTACATAAAATATAAAAAAAGTAAAAATTTAACAACCATGGAATGAAAAAGGGGAGATATTCTCCACATGTATTCTAGTTGATATATTACATTTAAACTGTTTTAAATCTATGATGACTATTTATGGGATATTAACATGTTCATGTTAGTATATGCCTATTGATCGTGATATGTATCTAGGAAAGAAACCAAATACAATGGGAAAAAGTGAAACTCTAGTACAAGTTTGTGTACATGGATTTCAATTGATAACATTTAGTATTTATTTGAAAATCTTATCACACAGCCATGATAATATATAATGTTTTATTTATGTGACTAGAGTAATATACACTTGGTATTATGAGAGTATGATGTAGTTTTATATTTCCATTAATATCTCACTATAAGGTATCATGTTAATATAAGATATTCCTACAAGTGCCTCTTTGTGTACCAAGACCTTAACTCCTTTATCATTATGTGATTTATAATGTGACATAATATTATGTAATGATTGTGGATTCTAATATTTGATATCTATTATTTATTTTTCTAAAAAATACCATGATTTAATTTTTTTATAGAAAATATCAAGAATTCAATAGATTGATTGAGGTTATTGTATATAAATCAATCAGGATAGAAATAATATAATGCATTAGGTCTATTAATCAGTGATATTAATAAAAATTATAGATTTTGATTCATTCTGATATGATGAATAAAAATAAAATTGTTTCATGATAGTGTGTGAGAGTGTTTCATGTCACATTAAAGAGGATCCACATCATATTTACATGCACAATGAAGATGATTTTAGTGAACTAAGAGCTGGATTGTTTCATGAATAATATTTTGAGACTTTTCAAACTGGGTATTGTTAATTATCTTATGTAATGATGATGACTTAGAATACATCACATTACGTTATATGAATAAAATTAAATGACATGATAACCCATTATTGAATATCATTGATTTTCCTTGTAATAAATAGTCATGTAGTATTCATGGTGTTTATTAGTATAAATTTTCTAGAGAAGAAAATGATAAAAAATAGAACCCTTCGACTATGAAATTACATTGAATAAATTATTCTATTTAAATAATCATTATACCTAGATACTTATTATACTTGAGAGATTATTTTTTATCAAATGAAAACTACATTCATCATTGAATGGTTGTGTGTTGATTACATAGATTGAAGGGGAACCAATTATATAGACATATTGTATAAAATTATTTATAATAGTAGAGAATTGATTTTTTCCTTCATCAGCATTCTTTAAATACTAATTATGGAATAATATAACATGAAACACTTCGATATTAATCATCATTAATAATTTTGATGGAGACATAAAAAAAATCACATCGTTAATTTATATTTATTTATCATATATTATTGATTAAATGTATCTTATATAGATCAATACTTTTTTAGTGCCACTTTTTTAAAAATATATAAAAAATTATTAGGATGTTTAAAATATTCATTTACTCGATGTGATGTTTTTAATATTAATATTCATAACATAATTTTTAGAGTCAGAACACATGATTTTTTTTATTTGAAAATAAATAAATTAAATTAAAACTAATGTGGAAAAAAATTTAAATTTATAACGGTGAAATAAAAATAAAAAAGAGTTTTATATAATAATAATAATATTTTTTTACTCATATAATTATAATTAATAATAATATTATTATTTTTGATAATAAAATAATTATTATTTATTAAAATAAGTTTAGAGAGTCCCAAAAGGTCTATAAAAAATTCTCCCCTACTTAACCTTACATGACAACCCCTTGGTCAAACCCCCTAGGTGTGCGACCTTCGTTCTCATGACAAAAATCCATGAAACCTACCTTCCCATGACCTCACTCTATATGAACTCCTCTAGTACATCCATTATGGATATCCCCAAGGAATGTGACATCCCTCTTCACGTCCACCCTCAATGTGATTTGTGTCCTCGCAACCTCCCACCCTGTTGCCTCCTTAGATATGGAAATCATCGGGTTTTAATTCAATTTTCCTAGGTAAGCCCTTATACTGCCTAGGTTAGTGATTTTTGTTCTATCAATTGTATGATTTTGATACAGAAAAACCCAATGGTATTATCTGATTCATTTATTGTTCTACATTTTGAGTAAGGGTATGCAAAACGTCTCTAGGGACTCCCTTGTTCGTGTTCTGGAAACTGTTTTAGATGGTGAAGCATTTTCAACCGAATCGGCTCACTAATGTCACTTTATAATGATTTTTTACACAATTTTTTACCTTACCCATTAAATTTAGTTTCATTATGTGTTCTTTAGTTCCATGAAATATTTTGGGTGCATTGAAAATTATTTATTGTTTTTTACTTCTTAATAATATTTGTTGCATGTTAGTCAACTATTAATGTGTGTTGAATTTGTTTTTGTCTATGGATACTCTTTTTTTATGAATTGGTATACAAATTTAAATTAAATCTCCCACATTATAGTTATAATTTTCCACAGAAATTAATATATATATATATATATACGTGTGTAAATTTTTATTATGTATAATATGTAAATGCAAACCCATGTTTGTGGGGAAAGGTGAATGTATATAATCAAATATATATATATAACAAATATCTTCCACCTAAAATGGAAAAGGGAATATGTGTGTACGATATAGGTTTGTGTATAAATATATAATATGGAGAATGTTCTCTATGGTGGTAGTATCATATTCTAGTTATCATTAATAAATATTTCATGTTTCAAATAATTTGACATGGACTACTTTATAAGGTATAATTACATTCCCTTTCACGTAAATTTATTAATGAATTAATTTTTTTCATTCTCATGTTGATTAATTTCCTTAGTTTTTTATTATATGTAGATTAAATTATTAATTATGATACATGATATTTTTATAAAAGTCGTAAAAAAACCCTCTGACGGATGTGAACTGTCTTTGAAAACATATAGTGAGATTTTATGTTCATTTGGCATTGTTGACCTTATTATATGGTTTTTTAATTCCTTATTATAATTTTATTAATATAGAATACATTTAACATATATATTATAGATTTTTTTTCATTATTTTTTCCCTCCAAAATAAATTTTCAATGAAACAAGACTCTTCATATATAGTTTTCTAACTTTTTATTTCGAATTAAATGTATATGTGTTTTCCCCAATCCAATGAATCCATTAATGATTATGATTAATTTTATAAATGGATTAAAATGTTCAATAAATTATATTAACCAACTAGGTACATATCCAATTGTTAAATAATTCTTCAATGTGTCTCTTAAACATCCCTAAATAACATTTCTTATTTGTTTAAATGAATATCTCTCTTTATTAATAAGATTACTAATGAAGGTAGTGGAATGTTAATTATGAAACCTCATATGTTCATCTTCATCCATGATAATTGATTTTCCATTCTATAAAAAGAATTAATTGTTAGAAAATGGAATGACCAATAAAAATGGCAAGTCCATCACCCATTGCTTATGCATATGCTTTGTTTCTATTGTGTTTGGCCATATTCCATAGTTGGTTGGCTTGGGATACATGCATGTCCCTTTATATTTCAATGATTATTCATTATATATTTAATTAGTTAAATTTAATTGATGACATGTGATTATAAATAAATGTCTTTATTTGTTGAGACATATTCATTTTCCTACATTTTCCCTTATTCCAAGTTCCTTGTGTTATGCTAGTTTGTGCATATTAATGGTGCGAAATTTATTGGAAAAGTTTGAATTGAATGTGTGACCAAGGTTATTTGATTAGGCCATGTAATTTCCTTAACAACATGTGAGAATAGGTATGATGTGGCCTTATGCCTTGGATTAAATTTAATTTCTTTTGAAATTTTCATTATGCTCTATCCCTTTCATAGTTCTATGAACTATTTGAAAATACATTGTAAGAATTCGATATTAAAATGATTATTTTTTGTCATGGGTTAATTGATATATACATTTCCATGATATCTTCCAGTCTAGTGATTTACTTGGATACTGTGACTCTCTTGATACAGAATGGGAGTGTACATGGGTTCTGTATTAATAGTTGTTAGATGGAATATCCATGTTTTTTGGTTATGACTCAATGTAATCGGGTCAATGCATTGGATTTTGATGAGATGTATTCCATATTGGATTGTTATACTCCTATGTGATTCTGTTTCCCTAGGGGAGAATCCATGGATGATCCTATTAAAAATAGGGTTATGCCATGATATGGGTGATAATAAGTCCCTTATGTGAGATATCTGGGGTAGACACAGAGTTCACCATCCCTCGCAGTGATACAGGGTATGCTGTAAGAGTCAACTTGAATGGGATTTGTGGTATTATATTATTGGATTTTCACATTATGATACTTGGGAATCATTATATATTTGCATGGACATGCATAGGAATCCACACATAGAGTTTAATAATTATTTTCGTTGTTATCTGTCTTGGTACATTGTATCATATGAGATGAATTCTTTATTATTATAATCTATCATGCATGATCATGAGATGCATCCCATACAATACTAAAAAAATTATTTGCTGACATTGGATTTAGAACCCAAGACAAACTCATGAATGAGGGTATGCCTCCCATTATTTTCAATGTTATTATTATTCCATATATATATATATATATTCCTCTTTAAACCTATATACAAATTAAATATCCATCTTCATAGACATAAGAGTTATTGGCAGGTTTCCATTTAGGAACTCAAATCAAAATTTCTATTATTAATGTTTTATTATATTTAATTTTTTATATATTACACAATTATTAATTTATATTGTATTATCTTGAATAGGGTGGACACTTATGGTGATGGCCTACTAGGAATTATGTCTCTCACCATGAACATTCCTCCTTTTAAATAGGGTTCCAATGCATTTTTACATGCTTAGAGGTTTTTGATTCATTTCTATTATTGTTCGACTTTTTTCCAAATGGTATTTAGGAGCTGAAGATCAAGTTGATGCACGAGATGCTCATGGAACTAGTCATTGGGAATTTTATCATTTATTATATTATATTTTTATTGGTATTTTTTACATATTTCACTTGTTGTATTATATTTTATATATGTAATTTTTTAAATTAGCAGTGAAAACTTTAATTTCATTATTATAATATTTTAATTCCTCAATTTTTCAATGTATTTATTAATGATTTATCTGTTGAATATAATTTATTCTATAATATTATTGTTCTACTATGATATATGAGGGAATAGTGTCCCCGTTGAAACATCCAAGGCCCTGGATGCTAGTTACCTGTCTCTGGTTTTAGGGATATTAGCATAAGGTCATGTCACCAACTGATATATCTACCATTTTAGTGGTTATCTAGGTTAAGTTGTTACAAATTGGTATCAATGCTACTTTTTACTTTGTCTTACTCTTCTGTGATGGTAAACATGATACTTTGAATGTGTCCATGCTGGGAAAATATTTTTATTTTTGGATGATCACCCAACATATGGGGAAATGACTATGTGGTTCGGGATGTATATTTCTGTTCCTGTTATTTGATATTAAATTTTAATTTCATTACACCTAGAGTGATTGGTTTACCTTTCACTAGTTATTTTTTATGTAATATATGGTATTTTCCCCTTGTATTGATATTAAAATGAAGAATCAAGATATTCAAATGAATAGGAACATAGAAATTAATATTTCATGATTTTGAATTTCCATCTAGTGGAATATATAGGATTCTTGCTGACTTTATATGTGATCCCTATGTGTTATTCCATGCTTTCTTATGTAACATTTTTCTGTAATTTTTTACCATGGTATATATATACATGGAATTTATTGATTATTTGGTATTACATTCTTCAATGTTTAATATCATGCTTTACTATGTTAACTACATGTAAAAGATTGATTTTTTTCCTTTCAAATATTTGTATCGGCTGCGTGGACATGCTAGAAATATATGGGTTGTGAATGCTCGAGAACATGTTTTTTTATTTTAAGGCGAATGATAGCATAGTAATTGTTAATCAATAATTCTTATATTCAAACCATATTGTGAATATTATATATATCATTACATTTTATGCTCATCAATTAAATGTAGATGATTCTAGGGTTAAATGATGTTTGAATTAATTTTTATTAAATGGGAGTTTAATGACACCTATAAAGTGTGTTAGAAATTTATGGAATTTTTGATGTCCAGTAATATCACCAGACCATTATATATATGATCATTTTATCATTGAAATTTTATAAATGGGAAATTAGTATTCTTTGTATCTAAAATTATTTGGATAAATTTGAAAATTGTCAACTAGTCCCAAGAATGAAATTTGGGATATGTACAATATGGGATAACCCATTTGGGGGTTTGCAATCTCTAAAAATATGAAATTGGAATTGGAATTCTATATATAGAACTATGGATGGATTTGTGGGACCCTTGAAGTACGATTTTCTATTAAAAAAGAAAAATTAATTTATTTGATAAATATAATAATAATGATTTGATTTTAATAAATGATACATATTAAAAGGAATTCTGATAAGACTTTCCTAATTTTCATCGATGATATGGTTTGATAAAGGATATAGTTCTGTAGTTGTAATAAGTTTAAATTGATGTTTGAATTAAATATTTTATACATTATTGAAGAAATTTGAATAAATATTAAGGGATTATAAATTGATCTTATAGTGATGTCCTCTTCTTAAAACCTTGTGTAAGGGTTGTATAATAAATATTTTGATATGTATTATAATAGAACCATAATTACTTTAATTTGGATGTTTTATTTATGCAATGGATTAAATTATTGGCATCAGGCCTAGCGTGACATGTTTGGTGTGGCTACATTTTTGGCATACATTTATGTTCCTGTAAGGTGATCAACCATAGTAGGTATAATCCATTTTTTCTATTCCTTGCTGAAATTTGGTGATATTTATTAATTTTTGGTTTTGTTTGGTAATAGTTGTTCCAAAAATATCATATACATTTAAAATGAAACCATATTTCATATGGTTAATTGTTGAATCTTTTATTATTACTACAGTTGAGGGAATCTACTAATGCTCTATTTTTGTATGATATACATGCATAAGGCATGGTAAGATACTTTTCTAGTTTGGTGACCCTTTCTTCTCCCTTGTTTATGGGTGATTTGATATTGATTATTCTAGGTTAATTGTTTATGTGGACATAATTATTTGGGATAAATGTTTTATACAAACCACATGATACTATAATACTTGGGGTTGAGAGCCTATGGATAGTATCAATGGTGTATTTTATTTTTTCTGAATCCTCATTTTAGTATTCATTGATATATGAAATACCCATCACGTTAGTAATTATTTAATGAACTGGCTATGTTTGAAAAAAAAATTAACCTTAATTTCTTGAGTATGATTGTGTGTCACCTCAATATTAGTGTGACTTACGAATTAATGAAATTTGATTCTTCCCAATGCTCAGGCTGGCATTCACAAGACAAGTGTTTTTACATGCTAGTAACATTTTTTGACCATATTTCAATTGGTTATAATGTATTCTACCATGGCTCGGAGGAGTGTCACATGTACATTTATGATGATTATGGATCTAGTGCACTTGTGAGAATATGTTCTATTTTATTCTATTTTTGGACTAAGACACTTCTAAGGTGAGGAGAATATTGTTGAATTAGGTAATGGTTTCCATCCAAGTACAAGTAATCTTTAATAAATTTATCATTTAAAAATGATCAGCGTTATTGTTTTCCAATGATTCCTGGAGGTATTAAATACATGATGCAGTTTTCTTGTTAAGATGACCTCTTTGTTGGTAGATAATTATTTGACCCATGAAAATGCATTATTAGTCTTTTCAAGACATTGGTGGTAATTAATTATCGATCACTAAATACCTTGGGTGGTAGATACTTGGTAATTAGGTGGTATCTATGTGTTGGTTGTTGATGTCGAGTTCCTTTTTATGGAATTTTACCAGTAGTGGCTACATATTTCTCCCCTTCGGTGGATGGGTTTGGATGGTTCATAACCAAACCATGCACTTCATCTATGTCGGGAAGGATGTGTCATGAAAACATTATTTAGTATTCGAACTCCTCTAAGAATTTTCTAATTATCAACATTAATGTACTCTATCTTGATGTTTCCCATGATGCACTTGGATAGTGTCCCTCTTATGCCACCATAAAGGATAAAAGTCATTGGTAGTTTTGGGGGTTTCTCAATGTTTCATACTAAAGTGTTTTTCATTGTGAGGCTAGGATATTTTCATAAGTATACAATTATGGACTCAGTCAATTTTTTATGTGGATTATTTGTCCTTATACCAAAAAATCATTTACCAAATGGAGTATGGACTACTTTTTATAGTTCCATTGACTGTAGTAGTCTAAATATGATATTATCATAGATATATTTTTATTCATAGTTTTAATGTTTATAATTGGTGTGATTATTCTAATTTGTTATATTAGAGTATTCACTTACTTTTGTTGAGACATGATAGTTTGGAAAAAAATTAAGATGATAGTTTGAATAAGGAGTGTAACTGGATGTCTGGTAAGGGCTTCAGTGAATGTGTTCATTGTAAATTAAATTTTCCTTGCGAGAAGGCATCATGGTTTATTTTTTACAATATCAGTTGTCTATGTAGTGAATGTTTTTTTGATGCGGTGGCTGAACATGTTATATTATTTGTGTGGATATTGGTTTTTGAAGGGCTATATCTGGGTACATCTTCAGGAAGGGGCTAGTGTCGTGTTTTTTCATTGTTCGACCATTCTAAAATTTATTCCATAAGAATTTTTTGGAATGATATAACATGGTTCATAGAAAAGGATAATTTTGTGGCATTCCATGTTTCAGATTTGGATCCTTTTGATGTAGATAAGCCTATGACGTAGAGCACTATAAACTAGAAGATTAAATATATGATCACCTGATCATGCCACTATTTTATTGAGAAATTCTAAGCTCTATTTCGGTGTTTCTGTTGGAGAATCAAGAAATGGATTGATTTCGGATGATGTATGTTCCATATGGTTAAGTGTTTCTTGAAGTTTCATTAGAATTTGGAATCCCAACCCGGATATTTGAAAAAAATCATCAGGACTATTTTAGGTTGTTTTATTTTTTCATTTTTCATAAAGGATTCTCAGGGATAAGATGTTTTATAGTGGGTAAGTTGAAAAGTCTATTGTTATATTCCGGATGAAAAAATACATGGGAATTTAAAATTTTCATTTACTAGATTATCTATTTTAAAACCTGGGATTCAAAACACAGTTTTCTGAGTTGTAATGATGTAATGTATTTTTCAATAATTAATTGAGTTAATTTTTTTAAAATAAAAATGAAAATAAATAAAAAATGGAAATATAAAATATAAAAATAAATATGTCGTTTAAGTTATAATTATTATAAGGATTGTTATTATTATTATTATGGGTATTATAATTATGTTGTGTTCGCTTAGGTTTAGAGAGATCCCAAAGGAATTTCAATATTTATCCCTTCCTCACACTCACATGATTGCTCATCTGCCAAACCCCCTAGGAGCACGACCATCCTCCTCATAACATCCCTTCATAAAACATCCCTTTTAATATACCAACACAATTATACTTCTGATAGTGTGGTGATCACAGAGACCCCATGGGTGTGAAACTTCCCGCTTCATGACATCCCCCCATGTAACCTCTCGACACATGACCCCCCCCTCATATCCTCTTCTGATGCATCAATAATAATTTTGTTATTTGATTCATAAAGTTAATCAAGTATCCTCCTTTTTTTGGAAATTTTTTGTATCTATAGTTATTGATATTGATGAGATTAATCCCTTGGATTTAGGTTAATCAATTCATTGTTTCTTCAATCAGTGGTAGTGTATGCGAAGCGTCTATAAGAAATCCATTATTCGTGTTTAAGCAACTGCTGCTGAAGGAAAATATGTTCAGATAATCTCGGCTCGCCTTTATTTATTTAAGGTGATGTTTTTACCCAGAACCTTATCTTTCCCTATTTGTATTAGGTTATTTATATGATTTTGTGTTGCTGGTAATTTTTAGGTATGGTGATCCATGTTGCAGTTTTTTTGACTTCTTAATAATTGTAGATGCGTGTGGGGACTCCATTAACGCAGGTATGAGTTATTGTTGTCAATGGTGAATCTGCACCTAAAAATCAGTAGGCATGTTTAAATGTAATATCCCCTTTATATTTATATTTATCCCTGAATGTGATTTTATATATTTATGGGGATATGTGTGCTTAAGTATAATATTAAAATGTAAACATGTGTGAATAGATATGGGTGTATTCATATAATTATATATGTACAGATCCCCATACACATATTAAAACCACTGTAAATATGTGAATAGGGTAAATGTGTTATTATATATATGAAATGGTTCTTAAGCTCATACATGGTGCGATAATATTCAATTTTAATCGATAAATGTGTCAAGTTCCAAAGTATTCAACATGAACTACTTCTTGAGGTCGGATCCAATTACCTTGCACAAAAATTCAATAGTGCATTAATCTATTTATAACACACATCCTTCAATTTAATTAGTTATTAATTATTTTTTGAAAAAATTATTTATTATGACAAATTAATGTTTTCTCACCAAAGACGCTTTTTATAATAAAAAATCTCAAATGGAGTTGCACTATCATCAAATACTGATAAAGGCAATTTATGATTATTTATCTTGTTGACCATATTTCATGGTAGTTTGATACCATGTTATGAATGTTGGAATTTGAATGTCTAATACATATACTATATCTGTTTTCTAAAAGAGAGTTCTCCCCATTATAATAAATATTAAACAAAACAAGACACCTCCTATGTACATAGCCCCATTTTAATATGGAATTAAATGCATAAGTGATTTCCCCATTAAAATGAACCCTTCCATGTATATTAACCATTTTATAAATTAATTAAAATGAATAATAAATAGTAATACCCATGTAGGTAAATGTGAATCTTTCAATGAAACCGTGTTTCTTCCTCTTGAACCTCAATAAATACATTTTCTTGTTTATTTAATTGAATAGCATCAATTGTTAATAGGATTACCCATGTAGGTAGTTTCCAAGTCAATCATATAACGTCCTTAGTGCCTTTTGACCCTTATTAAATGATTTTCCTTCCACAAAATTAATTAATTGGATTAAAATAGAATATCCTAAGGGATGGTATGCCCATGCCTGTTTTTAATATTCGTAGGCTTAGTGCCTATTTTATTTTGTAATATGCAGTAGTTGGATGGCTTGAGCTACTTTAATCTCACCATATTTTTGATTTATTATTCCTTATATATTTTAATAATTAAATTTAATTTATAAAATGTGATTATATATAAATGTTCAGTTGTGTTTTTATATGTAAATTTTCTTACTCGTTTTACTATGTCATGTACCTTATTCTCTTCTTGTTTAAAATATTTCGTGTTCCATGTTGATTGTCATATAGTAAATGAATTGTTTAGACGAGCTTAATAGCTTAGGGCCTCTAAATTTACTAATGACATGAGAGAAGAGGTATGTTGAGTAAATATGACTTCATTTTTATTTCATTTCCTATGCATATTTCGTTAGGATTATGTCCCTGTATAGTGGCATGAACTATATGAAATACTTGGTAAGAATGTGATATTGAGATTAATCCATGTTGGAATGTGTCCATTTATATATAGATTGCATTGAAAAATTCATTTCTTGTAATTTTAATTGATATTATTACTCTCTTGATACCGAATGTGAGAGAAAAAGGATTTTCTATTAAGGACCCATTAATGGACTAACCGTTTAAATTTCGTTTCGACGCGACACACCGTGGAGGTGATTTATATTTTATGGTGATGGATTCATATGTGGTTTCATATGATCATGAGTGATACATACTCACTGGGGGAGAAACCATGAATAGACCTTTTGGAATGATGGTTACTCCATAACTTGGGTTATTATTGGTCTTCTACATGAGATACCTAGAAAATAATCAGAGTATTCTATGTCTCGTAACAATACGTGGGACACTGTACGGATTACCTTGGATTGGCTTGGTTTTATTGGATTATAGTGTGTTCCCATTTTGATAATTGGGATTCATTATCGATATCTATGGATTGAAATGGGACTCCACACATAGATTTGATGGTTTTTTTATAGATTTTTCTTTTTTATTGTTTTATCAATTAGTTAAATCCTTCATTATTATTATGTATTGTTCATGAACATGAGATCCCTCCCTTACATTATAAGAACATTTATGTGACGACATGGGACTTAGAACCCATTCGAAACTCAATATTTGTTGAATTCCTTCCTTGGATTCCCAGGTTACTAATGTCCCTTGTATATATATGATTTCATGCAGCTGTATACCCTATATAATTATTTATTTGTCCGAAGTAGATGTTATGGGAAGAATTCCATTTAAGAACCCTGAAAAATATTATATTATTAATTTTTTATCACTTTTAATTTATTATATATGTAACAATTCTTACTTTATATTAAATTTTTTTTATTCGTCTAGACACACATAGTTCGGGCCTACTAAAATTTTTGTTTCACACCCTTCTCAGTATTATATTTCACTGGGTAACTGATTTGTCCAACCTGATTACAGGGGGGTGGATTCATTGCTTATTGTGGTGCTTCTTTTTTATTCATGTGAGTTTGAATAGAGGACCTATCTGATGCTCGAGATAATCATGTATCTATCCATTTGTCAGTTTTTATTTTATTACATTGTTTATTTATTTCACAATGCATGCACATGTATCATAATCATTAATACTTGATATTTGTATATTGGCATTGATCAATTTAATTTAATTATTATAATATTTTTCATTTCATATTTTTTCCACTTATTCATTATCATTTCATTCTTTTGATGGATATTAATTCTATTATACCATTGTTCTACACTGATCTATGAGGGAATAGTCTTCCCACAGACGCACCCTTGGACATCACATCTAGTCTACAACCTCTAGAATTTGTGGAGATGGGCTTGAAGGTGTGGGAACCACTGGTTAGTATACTAGATTAGTAGTCAACCGGGCCAGCGCATTACAAAAGAGTCCTTGAATAACAGATGATTCCAATATAAAAATGAAATAATCAATTCAATAGGACTGAGAAGTTCACGACAACATATATTGTTCGATTTATTAATAGTGATTTAGATGATTCCTTGAAAAGGTATTAAGACGATACTATTCCAGAACTTATATTCACCTTGAACAATATCTGTATTCCTTGGAAAAAAATGGTGAAAATGAATTATGTTACTAAATTGGGTTTGATGAAAATAAGTATAATATTATATTTAATTGATATTGTACATTTAAAAATACATTTCTGTTTATTGTTCTTGTTCAGTATATACACTATATCATGTTGATGGTTGAGGGTTCAATTATGTATCAATCTCCTTTAATAAATATATTTGTACAAGTCATGAGGGGATAATTCATGAGAAAAATTAGAATGTATTAAAATTTTGTACATTAATTTTCCCAGACCTTCTTCTTAGTTTCCTTGCATTATCAACATTAAAAATAAAGTGTTATCAAAGAATTTTTTTTCTCTAATTGGATATAAATTTTAATTATTTTTTTAATTGACCCATATAAATTATATATTTAATGATAATTAAAATATTCCTCTGATAGTGACCACAGACTTGTATGTTGCTAAAGATGAGTTAGGTGTGTTGGTCGGAACTCTAAATAACTAGATTAATATAGCTACAAAGAATATTTGGACGATTTCAGTGGATAATAAAGATTAGGTACTATATGAATATGATAATATTTATAATATATTGGGTAGTACAATGAGTTATGTGAAATTTTAATTATAAATTATATTTTTATTTGTAATGTTAGTGCCTAATGGATTTAATGATGTTCTGGTGGGTTTTAGTGATCGTTCAGAATATAGAGGTTTATTTTTTTGGGAATTGAATTTGGGATTTGTGGTTTGTGAAAACCATGTGACAAAGTCATCATGGTTAAAAGTTACATTTCAGTGTGTTTCATACAGAAGTACATGGGTAACAGTTTTATTTAACCACACTACCAGGGCCACATAGTCATACTATATTATCATAAATTTTTATAATAGGTGTTAATCAAGGATTTAACATGGTTTACAATGCCATGAACATGAACCATTTAGGGCCCGTCTTTTGTGAGTGAAGGCTTCATGTTTAACGGATTTTTGGAAAACGACCTTATTTTCTTTTGACAAAAGTTAAATAATTTCCATAAAATTTCTCATAACATAAAACATTTTCCCCTAATCTTTAAAATATACATCCATGAAATTTGGGATCTCCCATTTATTGGAAAAGGATTTTATTTTCTCCCAATTATTCATCTTCAATTGGATTCTAACATTGTTTATCACTTTGGATATGTACTATTGAATTATTCATTTATATTTTTCATTTCTTATGTGTTCCTTATATCACTATATTTATTTTAGTTGAGGATAATATTCCCTATATTAAATTTTTTCCCATTATCTCATTTTTTATCATATATATAACGAATTGAACGGCGCCACTGGATGAGTGTTCCATAATAGACCTACAGTTATTGTTTTATTACATACCCTTAATGATTGATGTTTTTTGTAACCTATTACAGTGGTTCATAATGATAGACCATTAAATGGGTTCCCCTAAAATTTAATGATGTTATTGTTAAAAAAAATTGTGATCTCTATTGGATTACTAATAGTAACAATATAAGAATGGATGTCTCTAAACTCAATATATTCAAGATGGATTTGTTTTTATGTATTTTCCACATGATATACCATCATATAGGGTTTCTGTGTGATCAATGGATTTATTAGGATCCTTATAAAATTGATTAATGATTTAATAATATAAAATGATAATGTAAATACTCCATCCCATGTGAAAAATGAATGGTATCCGTATAATGAAATTGTTAATACACAAAAATTGTAAATGTGGAATGAGTTTGATTAACTATTGATTATTTATAATTTTTAAATTAGATGTAAATTTATGAATGAATAGATTGTGGTAGTGGATTTTTTGGAAATTTCAGTTAATCTAATCATGATTCAATGAGAATCAATACAAATTTCTACTATATGGTTCTTGATAATAGTATTAGATTTTAGGGAAATTTTTTAATCATAAAATCTATATTCCATTGGATAATAAGGATTATGATACTCCATGGATCCTAAAGGATTGTGGTAGTTGATCGTAATGATGTTTATACTCCATGGATCCTAATTTCATATGATGAATTTGTAAATCATTACCCTGTGGAAATACCTTGTTTAGACATTCATTGGAAAAACACTATAGATATAAAATTTGGATTCAATCCAATTCAGAATCAAGTATAAATCAAGCTACTCCAAGGAATCAATATGGACTTCTTGGACATCTATGACATTGATTTTTGCATTCATGTTCTAACAATGTATTACACCACACAGGACATTGCTGATGTCATACCCTTGATTATATGGTGTTTCTATTGTTGAAATTTTACTATGTTTTATATATACCCAAATATTTGTATTTATTTTTACTCATCAAACTATGAATTATCACACTTGTTTATTTATGAATTACTATATCCCTTGTTATTGGTGATTTAATATTGTTTATAGGGATCTTTATTTGGGTAAACAACATACCTTCTACTTTTATCACATGCATTGTTTTATTCATGGGATATATTTCAAATAGATTCAATTTTTCTACACAGAATAGACATGGAATATACCCCATTAGTGATGTCTGACTAAGTATTATCTGACACACATTTTATGCAGGTATTGGGTACCATAACATACTACATGGATGTGAATAGGGATCGGGATACACATCAATTTTATGACATTTTATTAGTTCACTTGAAAGGAACAGGGGGAACAATACAAAGTGATCCTCAAGAATATATATTTTATAGATTTTTACTTGTCCTTTTTTATTTTTATACATGTATTATATGATTTTAATGATTCCATGTATTTCCAATCATATTTTATAGATACATGTTGGTATCATCATACTATAAATGAGAACACATCTATGTTTTCTTGTTATTGTCTCTGTTTGGATACATATCATCGTTCATGATTAATGTTTTTGTTCTTATTATTAATTATTATGTGATATAGTTCTGAAAAAAATTTATTATGAGGGGATATTATCTCTATTGTACCACCATATAATCTAACTTCTTGTTAGAAGCCTCCCGAATTTGTAATGTCATGCTTGAGGCAATGTAACCAACCATATCAGGGAACCTTTAAGTGATATACACGTTAGGATGATACAAAAAGGTATTAGTTAATTACCAGTTCTGGATTTACTATTATTTGAATATAGTCATGATATTATTATTTAGTTATAATTTGGTAATGATTTTTTCCTATGAGTATATAACCAATGTTTAGGAAAAATCCATGCATCCAAGATTAAAAAATTATTCTTCTATAATTTTTATATTAATATTGATTTTATTTCAATAATGGGTGATTCATGTTAGTTAATCAATTTAATATGAATAATTATTTTCATATATGGCCTAATGGGATGAGGGATATCTGTCTCAAGAACCACTTTACACAACATATAGGATTCACATGTCATGTATATGTTATTCCATCCCGGATTAATTTCATGAGTCCATGAAAATTATTATGATTTCAATGATTAATAAGTATATTTTTTGATAAATAATGTCTAGAAGTAATTTGATACATATATGGTACTCAATGTTTTTTTCATTTCCGAAATTTTTTTTTTCTTGAAAAGTCCACAATAGTCAATTATGAAACATTCAGTTGAACATTTGTAACATGGGATAGAATGTGTTATGGTGTGGATTAATTGGAATCCACACATTGGGTTTTATGATTATTGTTAACATATGGATCAGATGTATAGATGGATTTGATTCATCTATTTGGATGTAATAGTAAATAAATATGACATTAAAATAACAAAAAATTTTGAAATAGAGATGTTGACTATCACAGGACCATAGATTTGGTACTAAGTAGTATCTATTGATTTTAAATCTTTTTATTAACTTTTCCTAGAATTAAGAGTTGTCAAAATCATTTAAAATGTTTTTTAAATGAAATTCACATGTCCCATTCTTTTATACAAATAAATTGGGTGTGAATTGATTCTTTCTAAGGCATGTGTTTGAATTATAGAAACATTACACAATGATGAAATATTGTTATGTTCTAGGATATTGGTTAGAAAAATTCTTTGGAGGCGGTGGGTCTTATGCCACAACTAAAATAAAGTTTATTGATAGTTTTGGAATGAAATTTTGTACCAGATAAGGGTGTTGATTCACAGTTTCATGATAGTTTCATGACCTTTATACATTCAAAATATGGATTCCCAGAACATGAAGTGTCTATGGATGATATGAACTGTGTATTTCAGAATTGGAATCCTCCCATGATTTCGTGGGATATATGATCAAAATATGTTGAGGTATGTCATGAGAATAAACAGTTGATTTTTGAACATCTATATACAAATCATAATAGGAGAGAAAATCTCGATGCATATATTCACTAAGGAATGCGTGGGAGCTAATGGTATGTTTTGATAGTGGAAGATACCCCTCATGATATTAATTAGAGGGATTGAAAAAACATGTTTTACTATTTATTCTATCTAGATATCTTGTTATCTAAAATGTCTAGTGGGTTTATTTATCTAGAGTTGATTGTTATTACTATTATAGACTATTCATCAAGCATTATATAGAATCTCCATTTTGTGCTGAATAATATTTTTTATGATATATCGAGGATGATATGCTTCATGGAAGGTCTCAATAATTTCATTCTATTAATGGTAGATTTGTTTTCACTACCTACTATAATAGAGATTATGAGTCATGAAAATATAACTAAATGAACAATGAGGTAATATGTGGTTGTAGATCTGAGTGGTTTAGCCTCTAGACCATGTGGATTATTATCAGCTACCTAAAAGCCGTGTTATGAGGATTATAAAAAAAGGAATACTATCTAGTCTATTATTGATGGTAGTTATGACTTCTATTATTAGTGATGGAGAATGAAATAATGATAGATTATAATGATAGATAACTAATCAAGTGTCTAGCATATAGAAGGATTGTCCATGCACAGTGTTTTTGTAATAACATCCTTCCAGATGTTAGTTGAATGGGGTTAACTTTGACTATACATTCAGGAGATGTATTTATAGGTGTGTGCAAGGCTATAATATGGAGTAGTATATGTCGTTTAGGAAAAGGAGGTGATCTTGGTTAATGTTTCCATGGACCCACGAATGCAATTTGGTATTTCTCTGTGTTGTGTGGTGGATTTTAAGTGTCATGGTTTAGGAGATATATTTTTCATACCGCTTATACAATAAAATTAAATTGTTGGGTCATCTAGGATGTGTTGAAAAATCATAGATCAGTTTAAGGTAGTATCAGCTATTTTTTATACATATCCTTATCATATATTAATATCAATACCAATTTTTGAGATCCTCAGGCTCATTTCTCAATTAATATATTATTTCAAGATGATGAATACAATAATGGGGATCTGAATGGAATAAGTACACTAGTGCATGGGGTTACCCCTTGAGGAAATAGGGTATTAATTAATATGGAATCATTTTTCCATTGTGATTAATGGGATTGGAATTTTACTCATGGGTGACTGGGGTTTTATCATTGGCAGGTTGATTAATATAATTATAGACCCGTACACTATTTGAAATTTGGATTATTGGAGAATTTTATTAAATATATTTCCAAGAGTGGTGGGTAGTTTTAGATAGGGTTTGTAGATTAATTTTCTTAATTTCCTCATGAGATAGAGGTTTTTTTATCAATAATGTTTATAGAGCTTCACTGGTATTCATTACTCCTTATATAATGGATATTAAATTGTATTAGGATCTCAAGAGGTAGCAATAAGATTTGTAATAGTAGTGTTTTATAAGACCCACAAATTCTATATGGGTTTATATGGTATTTTTTCCAAAAACTAATGACACAATACTAGTGATATGTGTGGATTACAAATGATTCTACTAGTTTATAGTTAAGTAAATATATTCATTGCCTGATATTAATGATATTATTAACCATATTTTATGATATCAAGTGTTCTCAAATATTTATCTATGATCATGTTATTATAATGTACATGATTAGAATATTGACATAACTTGTACAAAATTTTATATAAGGTATGATTTACATGATTATATGCTTATGAGAATCAATATCATCGCCATTATAGAAAAAAATTTCATTTCAGGGATGAACTATGTTTTTCGTCCTTATCAGCATTCATGTTTTGTGGTATTTGTTGTTGATATCTTGAAGCATCTTAAAATATATATGACAATTCCAAACATCTCGATACCATTCAAGATACCCCGAGAGAGCATTAGTTACATTCTATACTAAAATAATACAAATTTAGATGGATAAGATGAAAAACATTTGTCATATTATATTATATAGAAGATTATCAGTTGACTAAGAGAGGTGAGATATGTAGTTTCCTAGGATAATCATAATGAGATAATTGAAATATAGAGTTTCATTTGTCCTGATAGATATTATTGGTGTTTTATACAACACTTCTCACTCTAATAATCATCTCTTGTGATCTTGAATAAGAAATTTGTGGTGTTTATATTTTAATATACCTATGTAGAAACAATTCAATAGTTGAAATGGATAATAAATTTAGTGTCGATCCATATTTTTTATATTTGAGTAGGATAAATATTGGGTATTGTGAGCCATTAGTTATTAGGAAAAGAGAATATATGGTATTTGATGATGAACTCATAGTGTACGGGTCTCGTTAGTTTAAACCACAAAAGGGGAACTAATAGAGAAATTATCTCTATTTATCAATTTTTGTACATGTTGTTTTGTATTTGGTGCATTATTTTCTATTATATTCTAATGTGGTGTACAAATTACACAAAACCACTAATGATTATATTAAAATAAATGACATTGACATATGGAAAGAAAGATATGATTAATACCTTTAGTCCTTGGACATAGAGCATTCCAATATGTTTTGTTTGGGAAATGTTATTATAGATGAATATATGAGGAGAACACTTATATGAGTAACATAAGAGGCCAAAAATGAGTGGATTCATATGGACCTATTATATGATATGCACAATTATGTGCAAGTTATTCTCAGTAAAAATGTTCTCTCATCCTTGGAAGTGAAATCCAATCTTCTTGATAATGTGATGACAAGACCACTATTTGATAGTGAGGTCCTATTCCAAGGGGAGAGTGTGGTAGGTGAAGATGCACATATTAATTATACTATGGATTTGGATGATATTTTATGTATTCATGGTTGTGTTTGGGTTCCATGAGACATAAATTTTTTGGTGATGTATGTGTTTTATTCCACAGCATGGGTTGTACATCATAGTGGTATTAAGATGTATCAGGATTAGCACCATCTGTACAAGTGGTTGGGGAAAAATGTGAAATATCTAGTATTATAACGTGGTGTTTCACATGTTATATGGTTAAGGAATAACAAAAATGAAAATATAGAGTTTTATTGATGTTATAAATTACCAATTGGAAATGGGATGATGTTGTGATGGATTTTGTGACCAAATAGTCGAGGATTCCTTGAAGTAGTTATGTTTTATGGGTTAATATAGACAGATGCACAATGGTCACTCATTTCCATACAGTTAGGGAGACAGTCTCATTATATGAGAATTGGTGGCTTTATATCCACGTGAATATGAATGTTCATTAGTTTCCTCATACTGTTATATTGGATAGGAATGCCCAGTTCACATCATGGTTTGGAAATGTATGATCCTAACCTATTCTGCAGTTGTCTCGAGGTTGAATTTTGGTACATTATTATATTGATTTTGATTAAGATTTACCTTGGGGAGTGGATGGGTGGAAATATAAAAAAATACATGAAAATTGGTTTTTCTATTTTCGGCATGGTTAGATGAAACCATGGGCCCAGGACCAGAATCCATGAAGCACTAGAGAGTAGGTTTGACACAACATGAAGATGGTTTTCTGAAAAGTGTGCCCAAAATTGATAAACCTTTCACCCCAATAATAATAGGTTCATAGTTAGGGAAAACAATTCACCCCTTCCAAGGAACCCATGGACGGGAATTAACGTTGCATGAAATTTAATTACTATATCCTTTAAATGACAGAAACTCATCCATTTCAACTGTAACTCAATCCTAGATAGTCTTTCATGATTTTGGAGCACTATGGATGAACATCAATCCCTTCAAGGCTTCTTTATTCATGATCTAAATCCTAAATCGATGATATTATTCTCTCCTAATATTAGGAACTTATCATATTACATTCCCATTTATCCTTACATGTTCACTGTTTATGAACATGGATGAAATATTCAACTATTACTTGATCCACAAATTATTTTGGTGAATCTATATAAGGTCTTTTCGATCTTGATTTGGAATTAATGTGATCTCATTTTATTTATCTTCATTAAGGGATTTTATACAAGATCTCTGATCTTCATAGTTGTGATGCTCAAAATTTAAGTCTTCCATTTGGTGGGAGTTCTTAAAAAAATGAGGAATGTGTTCTAAAATTCAATTCAAATAATTATGATATTAATTGTGTATGTGAAATTTTCTTAGTATCTAGATTTGTTTAGAAATTAAAATCTCAAAAATTGAGATAATTTTTTCATTAATTTGGCTAATTGAGATGGTTATGAAATTGTTGGATTTTGGATCAATGAATGAGATAATTAATTAAAGAATTAATAATATTATTATATAAAATGAGATGTAATGATAAATAATTATTGAATTAATTATCAAAATATTAATTGAGTAATTGATTATTTGATTGAATATTACAGAATTTTATAGTTAGGAAAATTAATTATCTTGGAATGAGTTGAGGAATTGGAAATTTTAATGATTAATGAGAATTGGGGAATTGGGATAATTACTTAATGAATTAATTATATAGGAATGAATTGTGGAATTGGGAATTTGATTTAATATTAGGAAGTGTAGAATTTGGATATTTAACAGTTTAGGAAATTATCAAATTATTGGAATTTTAATTGAGAATCATTCATTGGTGAATTAAATATTATATGACGAGTATGTGAATGGTTATTTAACTTTTGAATTGATTAATAATAAATTATTTGTGATTAATTAATTATTGAATTTATTAATGTGATTGTATTAATGAATTAATGAATTAATTAATAGTTGACACAAGGGGTACAAGACCACGCAATACTAGACAATGATGATAATCATGCATAGTTCTTAAATGGGGACTAGACATCAATATCAACACCATTGATAGATCTAATAGTATGGTTGATAACTATAATTCTTTACAAGATAATATAAACTAATAATATTTATGTGTAATTGAGAACTTGACTGTAAGACATAATGATATTCATCAATGATATATATTCATGTATAATAATTTCAATTATAGACATGAAATTATATGTCCATGATATATATATAGATACACGCATAATTGATATGGAGGATTCTAGAAAAGGAGTTGTGAACCCTAAGAAATTGAAATGAAATATTTGGTTATGTGGATGAAATGTTGAAATATGAATTGGTTATGTTATATGGTTTTGACCCATCACAGGCGAATAATATATTGGGGAACATGTGTCCTCAAGAATCCAATGAACATGGTAGTTAAATAAAGATGAAATTAAATTTTTATAATCTTTAACATTTCATTGTAATTGGTTATTTATAAACATACATACACTTGTTATTGAATTGATTTATTTTAGACACCATTGGTTGTGGCCTACTGAGTTGTAATCACACCGTACTTTGTCATCATAATTAGTACTCGAATAGACTATATTATTTCAAGAGGGGTTTAGGGAGAATAATCTAAATTAAAATGATAATTTGAGATTGGATTTTGTATAATGAATTAATATGTGGTTGGGGACTGAATTGGGGGTCAAAGATGTATTTATTTTAAATTTTATTAGACGCATGACACATACATTAAGATGACATGTTTTATGTTTCAATTTGTCATTGTATTTTCCATATAACATTATTGTGAAATTTTTATTTTGGGGGGATTTATGCTTCATCAAATATTTGTTTACTTACATTAGAGTTTTATTCCAAAATAAGAGTTTATAGTCTCCACAATATTGACTTATCACTCCCACAATGATCGTCAAGATCCTCTGAAAAATGGGGAGGTGAGCTTGAGGTCATGTGGTGAACTGGATTGAAGCACTAATGTATGAAACATAGGCATGTATGTAGTGATGTTGTATAATATTTTTCGTTTTCATTTCTTCAAATTTTTTCTAATTATTGGTTAAAGTTTGGCATGGGTTTAAAAAGAGTTATGGGTTTGGTATTGATCTTGTGAATGGGAGTTCCCAACCCATGTTGTGTACTCAGGGTTGAATTTGTTTTATTATTGTTTACAGATGTAGTAAAAGAATATTTTACTGTGGTTTAAATACTTGTTGTGTACTTTTATAATTTTTCTTGATATTTTTGAAAATTGACTTGTGGCATGGAATGGAATTAGAGTTTTGTCTACATCCCACACTAGAAAATCGGGTATCTGTATGTTATTGAAAATGAACTATTTAATTGTCTTGTGAAAGTTAATTAAAAATGGTTCCTAACATGAAATTGAGAATGGTAAATTTATGTAGACATATAATCAATGGGTTTCTAAATTAGTCACATGATGATAAATTTTTTAATACAATTTGATATCCAAGGATAAAGTGTAGGATGGATTAATATATTAATTATCCCTCGATATTGACATCCTGGGGAGGATTTTGAAAAAACAGATTTATTATTGTTGTGATTTTATCCCCTAATATAAATGTGATACAGTTTTTTTATGAGTTCTATGTTGTGTGATTGAAATTTTAGATATGTAAATCATTGACTATGTTGACAAATAGGATGGAAGGAGATGGTTTACCAATAGTAAAACCTATGCCAATGATAGTACTGGGAGAGTATTGTATGTATATGTTTCTAGAGAACTTCAGTAATTTCATGAAATTTATGGAAAAATATTCAGGGTGTATTATGGAGAGTATATATATCGTGATGAGTTACTTTAAATTGAATTACCCTCGGAATTTTAAAGGAGGGGGTGGACCAGTGGCAGTTGAGTTTTTAGTTGACTCGAAGAAGACTATACATTACCATTTGAAGAATCCAACTAATCATAGAGTAAAATTATATTCATATATGCTAAATGTATCATTGAATCCTTTTTTGGATGTATTGGCTCAGACTGTATAGGCTGATGGTTTTTATGGATGTACATCTATGATAAGTTCTTAGAGAAATCATAGAAACATATTCTAAAGAAGAAAACAGTAGTTGAGTTCATGTAGATGAAATAGGGGTAATTTTCATGATTGAATTGTCTAGATTATTTTCATATTTTTATAGATTTTCGATAGCCTTTGAAAAATATGAGTCTACATTTGAAAAATTATTTCAAGATATAGTTGGCTAAAAATTTATGTCACATGTGAATATCTTCAGGATGAATATTTTATTTTAAGTGTTGAATGTTTCTCTCATTTTATTGGAGAATATAAAATAGGATTATAGTGGTGGATAATATGATTCTTATATAATATTTGGAGGTACATTTTCCAAGAAAAGGATTCATAGTTATGAGAAAATTATCTAGAGGAGGGGAATAATGTGGGTATTCATGAGGATCAATCACTCAGGATCTTACAAAAATGATATCCCACTGGTTTCTATAGGTGTGAAAATTTCATTACCATTTTACATGACCACCAGTGGAGTTCCAATAATATGGAAGGATGGGAAATCTACGTAGGTTATGAAGGAAACCCAGACAGATGGTAAGTTATTGGGGAGTTAGATAGAACCAAGTTGTGGGAAGGGAAACTTCTATACTATAATAATATTTTTGTTGTACATCAACTGAACGATGTGTCTTAGAATTTATATTTCATGACTATAGGCAGTAGAGCACTTATTATAATAGTGGTTCAACAAATGGGAGTCATTAAACATCATAGTGTTGAGGGGATGAAGATTTAAACGCATTGTATCCTACTCCTATAGATAGCAAGGCTAGGACACTAAGAGTGAGAAACCCTATTCTTGTATAATATATATTATCAGGATCTTCTTTTTATACCGATACCTCTCATTCCTTTATATCTGAAAAAATTATTGGTTTTAGCCTGGTGGTGGAGTTTGTGAGCAATATGATGGAAACAGATGCACCATTGGGATTGAGTTCTAGACAAATCCATTTATGAAAGGAATGTTCTCTTAATTATTGGTAGTTTCATTTTCAATGGGATGTTTATTTCATTCACATCCCATGACTGAACCTAATAATCATAATGGAATATGTATTAACGTACCTGGACTATACATATTGTTACTAGAGGAGAGATATTGGTACATCGTATAAGTTTGATGATTACCTTCAGCAAAAATAGTGTGATATCCATGGGGGTTGAGAAGGTATTATCACACAGAAACTAGGAGAGCACCCAACCAATAATTCTAGCCTTTTATTTTTATGATGATGGTGATAATATTTATGTTTTTTTGCAAGTAGTGGAATAGATCCAAAATTTGTTTCTTGAAGACTTGTTCGAGATTCCAACTAATGGGGGTGAGGAAATATCTATTGAGATCATTTTGGAAAATGAAACTGTATTTATTATAATATATAAAATGGAAACAATGGAGCTTCAATATCTTAAGACTCAACTAGAGGAGTTATATTATAAAGGGTTCATGAATCTATGATGTCACCATGGGTGTCACATTTGTTGTTTTCAATGAAGGATAATAGGATTTTGTTCATGTGTTTCAATTACTAGAATTTTAAAAATTTGTATGCGAAGAAATGATACCCTCTCTCTTGTATTGACGATCTATTTTAATAGTTGAGAGGATCTTTCATATTCTCATAGATTATCTAGAAATTTGAGTATGCCTTCAAGAATATAGATTTTAATATATTTCAGTATTTATGTGTGGATTATATTTCATCATTTAAAATTGAATGTACATGAATTCATAGGATGGGTAACAATGTTTATGATGATTTGAATACTAAAACATAGACCAGGTTGTTCAATTGTCTAGTACAGAGTGGAAGATGTAGACTGTGGTGGTGAAAAAACCAGTGGGGGTTCAAGAGTGTCTGGAGTAGATGACTCTCATTTAAATTTTAGTTGAGTTGAAACTTTTGAGATGGAACACTTATCGATAGTATGAGGATATTGAGTTCTTATAAACCAGGGAAACCATTGAATGTTTGGAGACACCTTTAGACTGGTTGATAGATGAGGATTATATCAACTACATGATGAATTGAGTTGCCTTGTCTATAAGAAAGCATGTATAGATAATATGATAATATCATTCCTTAAAGTGGGAGTTGAATACAGGTGTGACCAAAATGTGTCATCAAATATATGGATACATTTATTGTCTGCTATCAAAATGAAGATAATAGGTTTTGCGACATGATGATTCACCTATTATCTAGAAATGACCGAGCATCAATGACCTAGTGGATTATGGTAGCAATTTCTAATTCCCTATAGGATGTGTTAAAACGTTACCATGGAATTTATGGTGGGTACCCCAAAGATACTTAAGAGTAATTATTCTATGTAGGTTTTTGTCGATCGACTAAAGAAGGTTGAATATTTCTTTCTTATATGAGTAATATACTTACTATGGATGTTGGGAGTTTTGTATATTCCGGTTATAATTTTTATGCATGTGGTTCCAAAACTTTTGTTTCATATTGATATTTATGATTTAATTCTTTCTTCTCAATGGTATTGTATAATAATCTTGGTAAAAAGGTATTATTTAGTACAGATTTCAACCCAACGACAGATGGGTAGTCAAAGTGTAATATATAAGTTCTTCAATATTTATTTCGAGCATGTATTCTTGACATATGTGGCTCATGGGATAAGAAATTTAAATTAGAGGAGTTGTTCTATAAAAATATTTATCATGAAATTATATATATAGAACAATCTAAATCTCCATACGGTAGGCTGTGTAGAACACCAATATGTTTCACGGATGCTGGGGAGTTGGAGTTTTTGGGATAATGGCTTGTGTATGAGATTATGGAGGGGGATCAGATGATTCCAAAACGTTTGGTTATGAATCCCATTATGAAAATGTAATATGATAATAGACATATACACCTATTAATGATTATAGAGGGTGATCTTATATTAATTTGGGTGTGTCTTAGGTTGGGTAATAGTATAATATTAAGATAGGGAATTCTTCCACTCTTGTTTTTTTAAACAGTTTAGGTTGTGAAGTAATCTGGCTAGTGGCGTAACAATTCGTTCTTCCATAGAAAAATAACTATATGAATGATGTTTTCTAGGTATCACCACTATATAGAAATCACCATGACAATTATCATGTTATCTATGTGGAAGAGGAAAACATTAAAATAGATCCTTATTTTGAGGAGAATCTGATATGTGTGTTGGATCAGAGTGAGAATGTTTTTTAGGGGAAGACCACTCCGATAATTCATGTTTTGTGGAAACGTGGTTGTGTTCATGAGGAATCATTGGAAAGGGAAGTATATATAAGGGATCAATGTCCTGAAATTTTTATCTCAAGATCTTAGGGAATCAAGTGAGTGTATCTTGAGGACGAGTCGTTATAATGTGGGGAGATATTAAATCTCAGACATTTCTTGATTTGACACATCTTCACTTTTTTGTTATTATTTATATTCCATTTGATTGGGTTTTACAATGGGGTGTAGTTGGGTGGAAATTGAGATAAATATAGGGAAACTGTGTTGTTCCTTGTTTGTGAACGGTTATAGAAGATTGTGTGCCAAGGCCATGAAAGTGTGAAACCAAAGAAAGTGAGGGTTCGAATGGTTGAAACATTGATTACCAAACTATACCCCTTAAAAAATTAAAATTTTCACCCCATGAATAATTGGATCACTATTAGCGCATGGTTATGGGAAATCATGTGCCCCTTCCCTCAAAACTATGTGAATGAATTAAAGTGGCCATAAAATTATTTTTAAAATATCCCAATCATCCAAAACTCACCTATTTCAATCCTCATTTGACCCCAGATGATTTTTTATGAATTTGGAGCTCTCCGTATGAATTAAAAACCATCATAACCTATATTATTCACGATATGATGTTGGGATATGAGATCTTCTCCCCACAGTGAATGTGGATCATATCTCATTGCATTCCTATTCTTCCTCCAACATTTTCTCCTTCTTTTTTTGGATGAAATATTCTATTTTTAATAGATCTGGATCTATATTGATTGAATTTAGATCTAGGATTTTGGATATGTATTTTGAATTAATGTGATATTATTTTATTGGTTATTATTTTGTATTTAGATACACTAGCCATAATTTATGCCATTATGATGCCCAAATTTATAGTTTTCCATTGGCCAAGAATTCATCATGAAATTGAGGGAGGTGGTCAAAATTAAATTCCAATAGTAATGATTTTAATGATGTATATTCAAGTGATAATGTTGCTAGATTTTTTAGAAATTGAAATCTCTAATAGAATTAAGTAATGAGGAAACATAATTAATTGAGATGGTTTTGATATTGTGATATTTTGGATAGATGAACGAGATAATAAAAAAGTGTATTATTTGTGAGATTATAAAAAATGTGAATTTTTGATAAATTATTGATGATTTAATTACAAAGCTTTGAATTGAGTAATTTTTGATTTCATTGAATATTTGGAATCCTTAAACTATGATAATTAATTAATGAATTAATTAACAAGGAATTAATTGAGGAACTGTGAATATGATTGAATATTGTGAATTTTGGAAAAGGGATAATTAATTGTTTAATTAATTATTATGACATGAATCGGGGAATTGTGGAATTGGGGAATTGATTGAATATTAGAAATTTTGGAATTGAGATAATTAATTATTGAGTTAATTATCAAATTATTGAATTGAAAATTGAAAATAATAAATAGGTGAATAAATTATTAGATGTTGAGTATGTAAATGGTTAATTAATGATTGAATTAATTTATGAAAAAACAATGTGATTAATTTTTTAATTTGCTAATGGTATTTGATTAGTTACATGATGAATTCATTAATGGATGATAAAAGGGGTGTAGACATGATGATCTAGTTCTATGATGTTATAAATCTATGGTTTTTAATTTGGGGTTATACATGACGATCTACGCCAATGATATATCTTTAGGTATGGTTTAGAATTGGAGTCCAAGACATGTTGACCTACTCTAATGATATATGAACATAATTCAGAACTAAAGTGATAGACATGATGATCTACACCAACTGTATATATGCGTGATTGATAATTTGGATTATCAACATGACCATTTATGCCCATGAAAAATATATTGACATATACCTATTTAATTAGAGGGGTTCTAGACATGGATTTCTACCACGAAAACACTGGAAATGGAATATGGGGCTTTGTGGCCAAAATTTTGAAATATGAATTGATTTTGTAATATGGATCAGACCCAACACATGTTGAAGTATTTATAAAAGAATAAATGACCTCAAGAAGACGATGCCTTATATAGTTAACTAAATGTTTATTGATTATGTGTTATCTTTTTACATCAACACTATAATTAGTTCTTTATAAAACAACATAATATTTTTTTTACATGATTAATTTTAGACATAGTAAGTGCTATATTTCTATGTTGTACTCACACCCTATTCTATCATCTTTTATCGATTCATAAATGGATATTATATTTATAGGACATGTTAAGGGTAATGGAACTGGGATTTATTACAGTTTTGGGAATGAATACTAGCTTAGGGAATAGGGTGTGGATCGGGTCAGTCATGGGTGTCATCATTATCTTTATTTTATATTTTCATTTTAGATACATTACATTTATAGTAGCATTACATACTTATGATTTTAGTTTGTTTTTGTATTTCCAAAATGAATATCATGATATATTGGTATTGTTTATTATTATTTATGATTCTTCTATCCATTATTTACATCTACTAGTGTTTCACTCTGCTAAAAGAGGGTATATCATCACCATGATCAACCTATCATAACCTCATTATTAGTTGGAATCCTCTACTATAAGGGTATGCATGTTTGATGTTATGTGGTAAGTCGAATAGGGAAACAAGTGTGGGGCACATTGGCCATGATGTTACATGAAAATTCATATAGGTTTAGTTGGTCATTCATGTTCTTGAATGCATGGCATACCTCCCTGTGACTAATGGAATGTCATTGAGCACTATAAATGTTCTACAAGACATTTGTAGAGGTTGAATCGATGATTTTGGTGGTTATTGGTAGAGTAATATACCACTAGATGAATTTCACGACAAAAATAACTATAAAAACATAATGATGGAATCAAAGTAAGATTTGTACGATAGTACAAGACAATCATCTCTGATATGGATATAAGTAGGATTGGTAGCACTGCTCAGACTCTATCTTGTACAATATACATCAAAGCAGCATCTCTTGATCAGAACATAGATGGAATCAGCATAATCTATATAGAATCCTTTGAAAATATCCATCGATGGTCGTTAGAGTTTTAGGTCTTTGATAATCTCTTTTAACATTTATCAATAATGTTATGACATTGACGTATTTAAATATTGAGAATGACATCACCATGATATGATGGGATGTTTGGGATTTTAGGGAGATTCAGGATTGTGGATAATTAGATTAAATTACCTCATGGGTTTTGAGCTATGCACGTGGCCTTCTAACATTCTTATCTATGATTTTATATATCAGAATCATCTCATACATAGTATCGTTATTAGTTGTGTATATAAGAATATGTTTCCATTTAGTAAAATCCAATGCATATCATTGAATAGAGGAAAAATGATCTCTAAAGTGAGTATGTTCCACTAGTATGAGTGAAATAATATAAATGACGTTTATAGAATTAGAATTGGGAGGAGGGGGATTTGATAAATCAATAGTGGATGAGTTCGTTATTAAGGGAATATATATTTACATTCTAAATAAATTTCTAACAAATTTCGTAAATTTTGGATGATTCAAGATAACGGGGTATCGTATGGGGTACATATCATTTAAATTTCATTTTAAACTCTTTTTTTTTAACTAGTTTCAGTGCCTTATCAGGTCACGAATGATTCTAGGTGTGCCTGATTCTTATTCATAGATCAGAGGAATTATTTCAAGAAAAGGTAACTTGAAAACATAATTAGTTGAAACCATGTGACCCCGAATATATGTTTATGAGTAACCTGACCCGGTGTTCCAAAGGGCAGCAAAAGGAAATTTGTTTTCTATAACCATGATCTCAGGATTGTATGCTTGGGATGGAATATTTCCATTTTTCGGTAGTAGAGTGCATCATGGTTTTCAAAAAAATTTCCAAATCTAAGATCATTAATCATGCTGAGTACAACATTAGATAGTGAAGCGTACATAGTTGGAATGTGATTTGGCATATATGGTGGTCAGATCATGTAACCAATTTTTTGGGTAAAATTTTCAGATAACCAATATATTTTCCTATAACATTAAATCTATTTCAATCCTACATCCTTATGACCTAATTGAAATTTGGGATCTCTTTTTAAATGATAAATGTTATTATTTTTTCTAGATTCTATGTCTAGACATGGATTGAATCAATTTTTATTCCATTGGATCCACACTGGCGAGTTATTCATTCATCTTCTTCCTTTTTAATTTGTATTCAAGTAAAGTCATTATTTTTTTTTGAAATCTAATATACTTTATTTTCATGGTTTTCATCCAATCTCTTTTTTCTCTTAATTTTTACAGAATCATATGTTGATACTAGGTGAGATTTCTACTACATAATTATGGTAGGTGGTATATAAATTTCCCTTAATATGTGGTGTTTTATATACCATTTTTTAGTTGTGCATAAGTTGATCCATTTTTTATAGCTTGTTATATTTAATGAATGTATAATTAAATTTTATTTCATACTAGTTAATTTTCTATTAGTATTACTATATAGTTGAAGGTTGTTCACCTCAACTTGTGCCACCAAGAAGTTTTTTTATTTATTTCATCCATAATATACCACTCTGTTTTGTGTCAGTGAACATGGAATATTATTTATAAGGATTTAAAAATGGATTATGAATTTAACTATAGAATAATAGAAAGTTCTTCCTCATTTACATGTGGTATATAAATGGGAAATTTTTAATGAAAATGATAATTGGTTTAAATAGAATATTTGAAATGATCTAGGTAAACACATTGGTCATTTATTATTGTAAATTGAGAAGTTAATTGATGAATTAATTGATTTTCATAGTGTATTTTAGGGTCTTTTATAATCCTTATATCTTAATTCCATAAGATCAAATGGACATTAATACCCTATGTATGTTGAATGTTGTAGATTATGTTGTGGAAATTTCAACTCTTCGAGTCTAGATTCTAGTGGATTTCATAAATATTTTAACTACATTAATCCATAATGAATAGGGTATTTGATTTGAAGGAAATTTACACTACATGGATCCTTATTTTATAAGATTTAAAGGGAATTACTTCCCCTTGACTCCTTTATTGTTCTGGATTTGGACATTCTCTTGGGTAATTCTACTAGGAATCTACCCCTATCATCAACAAATTTCCCGCATGATGCCTAGTGGAATAAATGGGGATATTGTGGTATTTTATATTATGGATATATCCCTTCATGGTATTCCATTAGATTACATAGAAAATTTCATTTTAGATTTATAAACATAATTATATGCTATTGTTGTTAATGATATATTGTTATCTTTTACTAATATATACAGTATGGGTACTTTATTGTTTTTTTAGAATGGAAATTATCAAAAAAAACTTATTTATGAATTTGACAATCTCTTACTATGGTTAATGATTAATATCACAAGGATAAAATTTTGATGTACAAATTCACTTCTTATTTTGACGCATTACATTAATTTCTATAATACCTGTGATTTTCATCACA
Source organism: Viscum album (assembly GCA_963277665.1). NCBI lineage: Eukaryota > Viridiplantae > Streptophyta > Magnoliopsida > Santalales > Viscaceae > Viscum > Viscum album. Next base: position 1,612,072,779 of record OY728137.1, on the reverse strand, counting down.
CTTCCTAACATTTATACACAGACTAGACATGTAATAGTTGTTTTTAATGGTGGCCTACTGATTTTTACATCATAACATTTTTAGACATCTATTGGGTATTTGGACATACATCATTGATTCATCTAGAGATCGAGTCCATATTAAAAATTATGATGAATGATTTGTTCATTACATAGGATAAGGGAAGAACATGACTGAGCTATACATGCGATGATAGATTATATATATTTTTTATTTTGTTATTTTTTTCTATTGATACATGTTGTGTTTGAGAAACATGTTAACCCCAATTTACTCTCATTTTTAATAGAGACATGACATGATCATCATATTGCACATGATTATTATTTAGGCCTTTCATATTATTGTTAATGATTTCTTCTTTATATTCTCTCTTGATTTATATTATTTTTATAACTATTTATTAACTTTTCATACTATTATGATACAATTTGGAATGGATTGTTTATTCTGCCAGCATTCATACATTTTATACTTTTTCGAGTTAGCATAATGAAGCATTTGGTGCAGTGTTATTGAGGCCATGAGACCCACCCACTCGATGCATAGTTATTTGTTGTCCGGTTCAGCATGATATAATAGTGTAAAGAGTTCAAATGTCAAATTTGGCGAGGGTGGTCCCATAAATATATTATATGATAATGTGGATACTTTAAAGAGTTTTATGACATTAAAATTTAAAATATTTCTATAAAAATATTATATTATATGCTAATATATTTTAAACTAGTATCAAAATTTAATGGTTTTTAGGGTATTATTTATAATTAATAATGTCTAGAAGAATAGTATGGTAAAATATAGGATGTAATAAGAATAATAATGATAAATTTTAATGATAATGTAGTACATGGGTATAAAAAATAACAACTAATATTAAATTATATTGAAAATATGTCCTTTATTAAATAAACTTTTCAATGAAATGGTTACGATTTAGTTTGTACATAACCATTTAAAACGATGAAATGCATATGATAACAAAATTTCATAAAACCTAAACCTATTTTAAAGAGTATCTATAAGATGTTGCGGGAAAAATATAATGAAATATTATCCCAAAAAATTATATGATTCAATATAAACAAATAAGGATGAAATAAAAAAGTTGAAGAATAATTGTGCTGAAATTTTGATATATGTTGAGGATTAAAAGAACTTAGTCAATATGAATTACCATTAGTTTATATTAAAATTAAAAAATATTAAACCAACACAAGATGATATTTTCAAACTGTAATAAATAAAAATGTAACTAATAAGACTATTATTAAAAAATTATCCCTTAAAAAGGTATCTTGTTAAGAGAAATAAGAGAATTAAATCTATCCCTAATTGGTCTTTATATTGACTTTGGAACAAGGTATCATGTATGATTGAAAAATTATTATTAATAATATATTTTTTATTCAAATTTGGATTTAAATTATAAAGTATGTCCAAGATAAAATACATAGTAAGGTTATGTCCAATAGAATGAATATTGAATTAATGAGAATATTCAATATGGAACGTTAAATAAATGATAAAACATTCCATGTAGTCAATAAATATGAAGGAAGTGAGTAAATATTAAGTAATGTTAAATAAATGAATACACATGAATTTGAATCAATGAATTGAGAATTAAATGATTCTATAGAAAATGAAAAAGAACATCGTTGATAATAATTAGTGAATATAAAAGAATTAAATACATAATTCATTAATTCCCTAATTCTTAAGAATATGGTACCTTTAACGTCAAAACTACATATAATATTGTTCAAAATAATATTATTAAGGCCTTTAATAAGACAATTTAATACTAATATGGTTAATAATGAATCAAAAAATGTTTCTCAACTAAATATCTTGTCCCATGAGACTACTGATGCATCGAGAGGGTTATGTTAAATTTTCCCCAAACCATACTATTATTGTCCAAATTATTCTTTAAATATATAATATTTTATTTATTTCATAAAAAATTTTCCTTATAAAAAAATCAATATAGAATAAATGATAAGGAAAATTGTTTATGAATTAAAAATAATTTTTAAAAACATTCAAGAGAGAAATATACTTTTTATATTGGATAAAATTTAAAAAATAATTTATATTCAAAATCAAATTTATATAAGGTTAAAAACCTTTAAACTATTAAACGAAGCTTCAAATAAATTTTTTTTGGTTAGTCAATATTGTAAGAAATGGATAATAAATGATTTCATCTTGAGGGTAAAAGGAAATAAATGTAACTTATTATGAAAATAACAAGAATATTCCACTAAATAAATTTTAAAAATACCAAAAGGGTACATTTTTTTATTAATTAATCAATTTTAAAAGTATATAATATTGAGAAAATTATAAAATATGATTTTGAATAGAAAACATCTTCTCTAACAAAAGAGATGAATTATGATGTACTTTCTTGAAAAATGTTTATAAAAAATTTATAAACCAACACATGGGAATATGGTACTATTACTTGATAATGGTCTAGAATAATGGTTCGAGAATAGAATTAAATTAATTGTTATTAATTAACCAATAATTTCCTTCGATTGAAATTATGTATAATCATTCCTGAATAAAATGAGACTGTGAATTTCACCCTTTAAAAGACTATAACTTTGATGTTAGAATCAGGTTATCAATAGATAATGTTTCTAAAATTTAAATCCATACATAAAAGTTTAAGAACATGATTGAATTTTAAAAAATGATTAAAAATTAATCTTATAATATTAATGACATCCTGGAAGTGATATAAACCAAAAAAAAGAAATTTTGTTTTAAAATTATTTACCACATTCCACCACTTAATTAAAATACACAAAGATAAAAAAATTGAAATCAGAAAGAAAAATATCATTAATAATGAATTAATAATATTGATAAAAGTAAAATTTACAGTATATACACAATACATATGATATTAGGTTTACACCAAATAATATTTCCTTAATAAAATGATATTTATATGCATTCCCTTATTACATTGTAACATTTAAATTAAAATCCCCAGGAAAGAAATGTCATAAAAAATATGAAATGGCTTGAATATAAAATTAATTTATTTTATTATATGACAAAAGGTGATTTGATACTCCACACAAATGATGTTATTTGTGAGAAGTTTGTAAACCACACAGAATTAAAAGTGAGTCAATAATCAATCGCCTCGTGTTTCCATATTGGGGGTACGACCATTAATTTTTTTATTGTGTTTTATATCATGTTATTATCTTATAATATAACCATAAATATATTTATATTGTCAAATTTTATCTTTTTATAGTATCTTATTTATCATTTGTTAATAGTAATTCTTTTTTTAACTATTTTGGAAGCTGATTTCCTAGTTTTTCGAGTAAGTTTTAGCTATGTTATTTTGGATCTTCATTCATTGTTAATGATTTTATAATATAAATAATTTAAAACATAAGTTTATTATAATAAATATTAATTATATATATATTTATAATAATCCATATTATTTTTACATGTGAAATTAAATACACCATTCATAGATATAGTATGTCGAACATACACATAGACGCAACTATAATTTAATTGTCGTATTAGAATAATTAGAAGTATATTATATATATTTATATTGTAAAAATATTTTAATTTTTTGTTCTAAATATATTATATGATTATTAATACCATATTTTATACATTCTATGAATACCAAGAATGAAACACATTATATTGAGGAGGCGGTTGTCCCAATAATGCGAAACGATTTAATCATATTCCAAAGAATGGTGTGAATAATGTAATGTTTTGTATAAATATTAAAAAAACATAAATAATGTATAAATAAGTTATACAACATCTATAAATATCTTTTGGATCATGATTTCCGACCATGATAGGTAGAATAGGAAAAACTAATAACTTCATTTCACGAGATAATAGTTTGACAATCCTGAATGAAACTTTTGTTACCCATTTGATGAATCAATGTGTAGGTGTTGGTATAACACATAATATTAGAACATATCCCTATATTTCGTATCATTTATTTATTATATAATAATTGAATAATGATATTTGATGGAGTTTATGAAGAGATAATTCTAATGTGATCATTGAAGAATGTTACCTATTTTTTCAAGTATCTTCTTTTGGTTTATTCCAAAATACTTCCATGAATACCATTCTACCAAAATATATGATTATAAAGGATTTTTCATATTTTTTATTTTATATTAATATATTATTTTCAATCCAATTTTCTGTATATGTATGAATAAGTAGGAGAGGTGAGTGCCTTTTTACTGTGTAGGAGGAGTGATATTCTTGTAAATTTTTAAAATGGAATTCTACCGATGATTTCCCTATGAAATAATTACAAAATAATAGAATAAATTTGATAAATGTGATTATATGATTTCAATATGAACAAAAAATGTATTTTGGATAAGTTCTTAATTCCCATTTCTCGTAATATTAATGATTAGTCCCTTGTATAGATAATTTGTTTTTCTAATCACTATAATTAAATTTCATCACATCCACTAATATTATTTTTAATAAAATACTATGACCATATTTAAACATATTATATATTTTGACACTAAATATTAAATGGATTTTTAAAAATTATTAAATAATAAGTGGAAGAAAATAATTTAAATGTAATCCCACAAACAGGGTGACAAACCGTGTTTTTAAATTTAAATATTCCTACAATTGTTATGTTTTTTATATTCAATGTAAATACAAAATCGAATATAATGAACAAAATTGTATTAAAAATTTAAAATTAATATATTTAAACATTAAAATATATGAAATATATATTATAAATATAACAATTAATATTACATGAAAGAAGCTTAGAATTTAAATTTATTATTTCTTACTATCAATCAAAAAATAGAACATCGAAGTAAATTTCATAAATTTAACCCTAACATAATATTCATTTATCTATTTAAAAATTGAATTTTATTTTCACATTTAAATTATTATGTTGTAACAAAATACCTATTTAAAATATGTTCTCCATTATAAGGTATAAAAATTTATTTTTCAAAAATATTGGTTTTTTGCGTATTAATGAATTTTCTCTAATCATAGGACTATAATATATAATATATTAATGTAAATAAAATATTATGGGATTTAAAAAAATATTTCATTAATATCATCCACTAATAGTAATTAATTTAATTATTATTATAAAGATATTTTTGAGCATAAAGACATTTTTATTGTTGTCAGTCGGTTTTTTATAATCATTTATAATAAATTATTAACCTATAAATTCAATAAATATTTTTGTATGTGGTATATTTTCATAAGATAGTTAACCCCATTAAAAATTATAATTAAATGGTTATGTTAAATATTATTATTTAAAATAAGAATATTCTATTTATATATTATTGATTAGTATTACATGGTCTTATGTGTAACATATATCATCAAAGAATGTTTTTATTTCATTTGAGGCATAAAAAATCAATATTTCATTCATTGAAAGCTATATCATGGATTAAATTTATTCAAATTGTAAATATATTATAATTTATTGAGATATTATAATCTCTTACATTCATAGTTATTAGTTTTATAAACTCTATCAGATTAAGAACCCATTATAACAGAATGAGTGAAAACATGCGGGGAGTCTCTTCATGAGACATGATGATATCTCGGCATGAAAACCCTAAATATCGTTTTATCAGTGTTGTTTGTTCATCCACTCTCATAATTTTTCGATTCATGGAATCCTTCAACCCTTAATGGGAGCATTTTTTTATCAAAAGCCTCTAGAAATGAAGGATGTAAAACCCCCATAAGAATATAATAATGGTCAAGCTACGATCATGAAATCCAATGGAATTTCAATCCCGGATGAGCTCAAAGGCTCACTTCTTCCCAATATATCATCTTCAAAACAACCATTCTGAAAAATAATAATTATGGTGGTTTTTTAGTCGAGGATGTTCATGATGCACTTCAAAAAAGAGAACAAATGTCTATTTTTTCCAGTTATGGGACACATATCTTACCTAAAAGTTGATGAACCCCTGTCTTGGATAGATATTAAACATCACATTTCACTTTATTTGGGTTTTTCATAATGGAATCTTGTACCTATAGGGAATAAATATTTTCATATACTGGTTATCTACTAAAATGAATTAGATTTTGTATGGAAGATTAAAAAAACATAAATCACGCCTTGAATACATCGTATTTCTAATTGGGATTATGATATCAATATACACACGCATATGAACACTACTGTCTATATATGGTTAGATTTAATTGTCCCATTCAGTTCTTTTGGCGCTTGAATATTTTAAATGAAATATCCACTTCCACTGGCAAGCACCTTAAGACTGACCAGTTAACATTAAATGGTGATCTAGTCATCTTTTAAAGATTTATTATAGAAGTGAAAATAGAATAGAAGCTCTCGAAGAGTATCACATTCAATGAGAATGATTATAGAATAAAAGTTAAAATTAAAATTGAGTGAATGCCCCCATATTTCTATCTTTATAAAATCATATGGATTTCAATTTTAAACTATAAAGTTGTTGTCAATCAATTTACCCAACCGATTAACACTAAATGGAATTAAATAAGAAAATAAAACAAAAAAGGACAAACCCTTGATAAATTGTAGCCTTAACAGATGAATATTGAAAAATGGGTGAAAACGTCAATGCCTTTGAATCTCAATGGGAATAATGTGGGGAAAACATGGGAAGAATTAGTCTAAGAGGATGATCATACATCCAATGAACAATATTTAATTGAGGAATTATAATATAGTATTATGGAGATCATTAAATTTTCACACCATGATCCAAAATATATGACGAATTAGTCACACATGAAGGGTGAAAATTCTTCTATGAAGTCCCCTGACAATTCAAACACAACTTCTAACTATATTAAGGAATAAACTAAGAAAACTATTCTCCCTCATAGTGATTTGGGTAACTAGTGTCCATTATCCTAGTGAAAGAAAAAATAATGGGTGAGTGGGCCTTAATGACCCTTCTCATTATGTGGTACATATCAGACAATTTTACTTTCATGATGAGAATGAAATCACTATAAATGTTCCTAATTTGGAGCTTCATCCAACTGTTATTACTGAACATGATAGTATTTCGGATTCTCTCGAGGTCAATTATATCACCACTAGTTAAATTTTAGGTTCATGTAGTGAAAAACATACTATAGATTCAAATGATGTCACCCACAACACATCAATTTCTGACATTTCTCTACCGTTCAAGGACTACCCTAATGTTCATATTGAGAGCACTTTGAATGTTTAAAATAACCAATAGTTTACTTTTCCCATAGAATATATAATGTAGGATGAATTATATACTATGTCTATTTAATATACTAATAGAATATGTCATATTTATTCTAGGATTGTAATGGAAATGAAGACTCATCCATGATTGATAAAACTGAAGAAGATCTTGTAGGAGGAAGGGTATAGGGTATAAGATAAAGGGGTGTTATAACAACAAAAATATGTTCTAATGAATATTTTGTTTTTTAATTTTCTAAGGATTCCAAACATTGAATCTAATATTGTTTTAAAAAAATTTATCATTACTCACCGTCCTAATGTTTTGAAAATTGGTGAACCTAATATCTAATTCTCCGTTCATTTTTCTTATATTTTTTTAGTCAATATATATCTCCAATGGTGCCTATAGAAACAGTTCTTCTATTCAAACCCTTTAGATCCTTACTCACTCAAATATATAGAATGTTAATGTTTTCCATATTTCTGTGTAGGAGTTCACTTATGATTTTACTATTTCACATCAGATATTTATTGTTTTTTATCTATGAAAATAATAGATACTAATATAGACGACATATTTAGAATGACATTTCATATATAATAAATTTTTTTCAGGGCCCATGGTTTGTGGTTTGTGACTATAATATTATCCTTTGCTCGAGTGATAAAATGGGACCAACTCAGTTCATTATATCTTCACGAGTGTTTTAATCTTCTATTAAGGATATCAACCTTGTTGAAAATAACCATACTGATGAAAATTATATGAAATTACAAATTATCTATAATAGGGTGAGGTCCAGAAAATTGAACATCGCTCTCACAAATGATATTTCACTAGATAAGTGGGACTCAATTTCTATAATAACCCCCCTAAACGTAATTTTGACCACCATCCTATCATGTATAATATCAATACCAAACACTAAAATCTTGTTCTTCCCATTATAATTTACAACACATGATCTTCTATCCCTGATTGTGTTAACATTATTAAACATTCATGGTCATTCATTCATCATTTAAATGTTCCTTTTTATTGTACCAACAAATTAATGAATCTCATAAAGATCATTAATGGTTGGCGTAGTATAAATCCAAAGAATTGATAACTACCTTTTTCATTTGGAAGAATAACTTATCCAAAATCAGAACAAAACTACAATCACTAATTTTCTCACTCATCCGCAACATAAAATCAACATTACAATGAAATATGTCTATTTGATCATCAATAATGATAACATTTGAAAAAAAAATTAGTAGAATTTTTATCATAGATGGTGACATAAATACTAAATTATATAGCTCCCATCAAATAATCATGAAAACTAATAGACCTTTTCCATACTGATAGATGGTGATGACCTCTTTGATACTAAGAATTTTTTTTCCAATCATGTAGTCTCATATTTTTAAAATATCTTCAATGGGCCTACAACGGACAAGGACCATCTAATAGATGTCATCCCAATTTTGGTCAATGAAGAGGAAAACACTTTTCTCACAATAATCCCAATTGATCATGAGAACAAAGACATTATCTATAGTTTAAAAATTAATAGTGCCTTAAGACTAAATGTTTTTAATAATGGCTTCTATCAATAAATTTGGGAGGCCATTGAAACTGATTACTGTAGTCTATATATGACATTATTTTCTCTTGGTATGGTCACTCATGTGTTTAATGCCTTGTTTCTATCCTTGGTCCCCAAAGTGGATTATGAAATAGAAATTCTTAAATTTAGACCCATCTCTCTAATCTAAACCCATTATAAAATCATCCCTAAAATTCATGCCAATAAAATTAATTCTATTATAAATAAAATAGTTTTCTGGAAACAATTTGGATTTATTAGTTGTATGTATATTCAATATTGTATATGTATTCCCACTTAATGTACTAATTTATTAAATATAACTATCATGGATGGAAATATTTCCATTAAGCTTGATATTAGGATGGCCTTCGAAACCATTGAATTGAGTTTTATTTTCTATGGCCTTCCAAACATTGTGTTTAATGATTCCATTATCAATTGAATTAAATTTTTTTCATTTTGGCCATAATATACATCCTTGATAAAGGATATCCTATGGTTTACATTAAATTCATCAATGGTGTTAAACAATATGACACTCTCTCTACCATTATTTAGGAAATTACGGATGATTACACAATGAAATTGATCACTCAACTCGTCGATATAAACAAACATAAGCTGACTAAGGTTTCTATGAATTTGATTGTTCACACAAAAGTTTTATAGGTGGAAGATATCATCCATTTTTAAAAGGGTATAAAGGGAATATCTAAATTCTCAAATGTTCCATCTCACCCTATTATGTGATTTCTAGTCAAATCACGAGTTGTAACAATTCCTTTACCTTTTTTGTGAAAAATATTCCTACTAATAAAAAATATAATATTATTTACTATTTATGTATTAAATAGTGATCATTTCCCTTCTAATATGTTGTTATTCCTATTTACGGGGGAAGACCAAAATCATGTTACTTTTATAAACATGATGACCAAATCATCAACCAACAGTCATCTTGGAATGGGAAATATCTCTCTATATATGGAAGGATTTGTATTTTCAAATATACTATTGCATCTAAAATATTCTACTCTATGCTGATTTAAAAATGGATTTATGGACTCCTTATGCATATTAATATAGCAATAAAAGCATCTATTTGGAGTGTAAGAACGCTTGAAAGAATGATGGTGATTGTACATTGGTCTACATGTTTCAAACCATAAAATAATGGTGGTCTCGGTATAAGAAATCTCTAAATAATTAATGATTCCTTATAATACATATTCACATGGAACCTACTTTATAAAAACTCTGACTACATTCGATTCCTTAAAAATAGATTTCATGAAAAACATAAAAATGGAATTTTTAATTATATGATCTCTTCCACTTGGACTTCTATTAGTAATGTTTTTTCAACATCATGTCTAACTCTATTTGGTTAGTGAGTATAGAAACGTCCCTAAATTTATGGCTCCACAAATGGACTGGTTCTCCTCTCATATATATGATTTCCCATAATAAACATCATAATAATACTAACTATACTATGAAGGATGTTGTTGGATCTGACAACCATAATTTTCCCAACAACATCAATTATGTCATTGACTGCTGCCTTTTTCAAGTAGTAATGATTTTTTAATTAGGGATACTTCTCATAATTTCATTCTCAAATAATTTTTTTAATAGAAATAAATTTATTAATTATGAAAATACATTTATATGTATTAAATTATTTTTAAAATTTTGGTCAAAACCTTTGATATTAACTTTGAATGGGAGTATTTCTTATAAGAGGATTACCACTATCACTTGTCTTATGTATTTTGGGATCCATCATTTCTCTAAATGTCATATTTGTAACCAACCTTTCAGATACATTAACTAAATTTTTGATTCTTGTGTTACTGATATAGAAATTTGATATTATGTGCTTGTTCTTCTTTAGTGGAGACGGTTACTTAATTTCTCAATCAACTCTCAACAATAATGTTGTGTGAATCTTGATTCCTCTTAGAAAATCAAGAGTATTTTAATAACTTCCTTTTAATAACAAATTCATGTACATTGGTATGATAGGAAAGATGTTATTCATAACAGCTTCTCACATTGATAAAGTACAGGTCAGATGCAGATCAACATTGCAATTTAAGTTGATGCTTCGATTCAATTGGGATTTTGCAACAATAGAGTGAATGACTTTGTGATTTTGTGTTGGATTGGGTTTAATGGTATTTATCTTCATGATTGATAAATTTTTTAATTTTTTTTTGGAAATATTCACACCTAATTTGGATTAATGATAATGTCAAACATATCTTGTAAAGGAATCCTAGGACATCCAGGTTGCAGTTCTATTTTTAGAAATCACTCTGGGATGAATCTTATACCTTTATACGGCACATTTTGAATCTACAAGACCTTAGATACTAAAATGATGAGCATAATCTATTCTATCTCTTTTCCAAGCAACTAGGTTGGAACAATAATTAAATGTAATGTTACACGACTACCATCCTTAAAGCTATTGGAAATGGTGTGATAAACCTCATATTGTCTCTTAAAAAATGCTTGATGAACTGTCTTCATTTTATCATTATCCTTAACTATATTGTTATGCATGCCTTTCATGCAGAAAACATGGTGTCTGATGGTATTGAAATTGTGGGAGTCAACCATGTCACCACCTGTTTGGATGACCTCTATGTAGATTTACAACCTCTTTATGACTATTATTATAAAAGAATTCCATCTTTTTGACCCATTTAATTATTATTTTTTATCATAAATATTGTGTTTTGGCCTTCCACCAAGGAACCAACTTCGTTATAAAAAATATCTTCTGTCTAATACAATGTTATTACAATAGAATGTTTTGGTTTTACTATATCCCCGCCATAAATAAATATAATCCCCATAATTTAAAATAGATCATTGTAATAGGTTTCTCGACATATCCTATTTATAAATCTTATATTGCGTGAAGGTTTTAATAAATATCATCTAGAAAAATTTATAATGGGAAGTAAAAAAGGTAACATTAACAAACATATAACTTCATTTCTATGAAAAGTATCAATAGATGAATGTGTAGATTTGTGCGTGGATGAATACAGAAAATATTTATTGGGTTTATTGTGTTCATTGATCCTAAACAAGTGAATAATCAATGGAATGTTTCAAGCCTCAAATCCAGAAATCATTGATGATTAAAAAGAACATTAGTTCAATAAAAATTAGGATATTATAATATTTTATTTATTTTCCTAACGAAGTCTAATTATTTTACTACCGAATAATATAGGGAAATATTCAAAATTGATACATTTCAATTCAAAATAAAAAATTTCATCTATTTTTTGTACTTATATCAAATTAGTATTCATCCTCTAATATATGGTATGGAAATCCAAAAATTAACAATGACACATGAAGCATTAAGATATGATTTTAATGAATATTAAGATCAATTGAATAGTGAAAAGTATAAATATTTGTCTCTACTTTTCAATAAATCAAATATTGTTAATTAATTAAATTCTATAACTATATCTTAACACTAGTGGCTTATAATTAATATTAATTCTTCAAATTATTTATCTAATGAAAATGAAAAATTATCCAGGAAATCATGTGGAACATTACATGGCATTAAAACATAATCATACATTTTTCATGGTTTTGGGTCCCATGAACATTCCATACATGAAAAGTTGTCACCCATAATATAAGTTTTTCTTTTGTTACAAATAATTAATATAATTTTTTTAAATATAATGGATAACCATGAAATTTAATAATTACATATCCTTTAAAAAAATTTCAATATAAAACTACTAAATAAATACGTCAACCCTTTATTTCCATATAGAACTTTCCTTTGTAGAGTTTATTCTTTAAAAGATGTTATTTCCAAGAACTAGAAACCATAGTGTGATAATCAATTATGAAATTGAAAAAATCATATAATAAAATATTTGAATTCTAAATTTCGACACAATATTTTTGGTCTTATTAACGATGGTGTTAAACTAGGTCATCTATTTTAATTATATATTATAATCGACCAAAATAATTGTGAATAAAATGTTATCTATCAAAAGAATATACCCTCAGAGAGTCATATCATGTGTTAATTAAAAAATTATCATGTACTAGGTCACAATTGAGTTAGGACCAACTCACCATTACAAATATGTTACCCTTTGGTACATATTTTCATGAACTATGTCCACATATAGTATTAATACAATGAAATATATCTAGGAAGACCCAAAATTTCACTATATTACCAAAATTCTCGGGTGTTCTTCAATACATGTCTTAAAAGTATATCATCGAGTTATGATCATTAATTTATGCTTTATAAATAAAGGTATAAAGAATTATACTAAGCGTTCTCTAATACCAACTATAGAAACATGAACCTAGAGATCATAGAGATGGTGTCATTATACCATTACATTGGCATAAGATATATGTTTATCTCATCCCAAATAAAAGAATATTTTATTAGTAAAGGTATAGTAGACAAATAAATGAGTATTTTATTAAAAATAAATATAAATATTATAATGTATGTTTTATGACTATAACATTATTCCGTCGTGCATATCCATCAAAATCATTCTTAGTAAACATCATGGAATCCTGATGTAGGGAAATTAAATACTTGTGAGATCAGATTATTGGTATCGGTATGTACTATGAATTAAATAATGAATCAATGAGTATAATCAATATTTCTTTATAAATAACTGAAAAAAATCCATGTATTCAATAATCATGAAATAATTTAGTGAATACCCTTACAAGTTAAATACGTGAAAGAACATTTAATTAAATCTGTGAACTAAGAATGAAATGCTTCCATACATAATTTCCAATATAAAATCTCATGGATAATTATATCTAAATATAATTGTGTAATATGATTTAATATTATATATTTTTATTCCCAAGTACATGGTTTTTTTATATTAATGATTATTAATTAAATGGTTTAACATACAAATATAAAGTCCTTTCAAAAGGTAGTTTGATATTAATCTGATTTGGAAGCAAACTCAGTGGTGTTTTCACCAAATTATTTCACTCCATGATAATATAAATGAATTTCTTGGATGATGTTAGATGATCTGAAACCTATGTTTTATATGTCAAATTAATTCCATAAATATCGGTTAATTGATTTAATTTATAAAAAATTGAGTTATCAAATAAATGTGTTCAATAAATGGTGTGGATTTTTGAATATTCCCCAAATAATAAAATAAAACATAATGTATACATAGAATGTAATATTATTATATGGTTCATAAAATAAGCATATCTATTGAAATTATAAGGAAAATTTGGGGAAATTTGATGTTCAATGATCATAGTAAATGAAATAATGTATGGGGACTAACAAAAGAACAAGGATGTGAATGTTAATACAATTTTTATGAAATAAAAAATAATGTATCCAAAAAAATAATTAAGATGGTATCAATACAAAATATCCCTCATAGATTATAAGTAATTTTCTTTTGTCATTGATGAATGGAATTATTATAAAAAGATATTTTAAAAACATTAATGAGTAAAATATTATTTTTATTTTGAAGTAAATTTTAAAATTATGTTTTATTTAAAATTACATTTAAATATGTTTTTTAAATTAATATTCACACATGAAATGTAAGATTTTAAGAAATAGCGGTTCTTCTTTTCATACATGTCTTGGAATTAAAAGTGAACATTACATTTTCACAGCAAAAGGTTTGAAGAGAGCTTAGTTTGAAAAATGATAAGAATATTTCATTAAAAACATTTCTAGTTGAAAATATGGGAAAAAGTATTTAAATTTTTCTTTCAAAATAACTTAAACATTTTTGAAATCATTTTTAGATATTATGTTTTTTAATAAAAAAATGTAATCTAACTAATTTGAAAAATGTTTTTTTGATTTTATGAAAATATATTATTAAAATTTTTAAAAGACAAATAATCTGAAAATGGAACTATTATTTGAGAAATTCCATGAATGACCAGAGGAGAATATAATTAAAGGGTTTATTCAACAATAATCAAATAATTTACTCTAATTTAAATTCAATTATAAATATTTTTATAAAAAATGAGATTGTGATATAAAACCATGTAAAGATCATCAAATCGATGTCAGAATAAATAAATAAATATATTATGTAAATAAAAATTATTTCCAAATAACATTATTTTTAATAAAAAAAATTATAACATTTTAATAAACATATAAACTATGAATATTAATGAAAATTTTAAATTGATATAACCCAAATGAATTTAATTAGGTTAAGAAATCCATTACAATTATTAATTATTAATTCAAATCCCCGATAATAAAATAATTCAAATCTAAATTATAATTATCATGAAAATAAATGATTCATTATATTAAATGTAATATTTTTATTTTTTATACTATATATAATAAATTTGATGTGAAACGATAATTTATGCCTTTAATAATGGGAATTGAGACATAGTCTATTATTAAATAGAATCTATTGAATTATAAGACATTTAAAATAGGTAATTTAAAACATACAGTTAAATAAAATAAAGATAAAATAATACATGATATAACATATAAAATTGGAATTTGTTACACTTAAAGAAATATGTGGTAGAAATAGTGGATGCCTCACAGATGGAAAAGTGAGGAAAGAATCCCTTAACACGAAATTTCTTTTCAGGTTAATATCATTTACCACTAATGTTGTTTTTTAAATAATAATATTATCTTATTAAATAAAATTAACTATTTATATGAATTATTTATTTTCATAATATATTATTTCTTATTTTTTAAAAATCTTTCATTGTTTTTTATATTTCTAGTGTTAATTTCCTATTTTATCGAGTATGTTTTGACATGGTTAGAATGATTCCTATAATGTCAATCCAAATTTTATAATCATGGAAATTTACACCATGATATAATTATCATTTTTATTCTATATATATGTACTAGATAAATCAATAATATATGCAGATAATAAATAAAATGTATCGTTCATGGAGACGTTCAGTTATACTTACAGAGGAACACATGTTCCGTTATTTTCACCATAAATTAATTAATAGTTAAGAAATATATGTAAATCATAATTCTAGTATCATAATTATGTCTTATATTTCAAATATTTTTATTAAATCCCCTTTATATTCATTACATGAATGGAATTATTTAATTAGATCACATTAACTAGGAGGTAGTCCATACGTCTACATATGATGATATCGAATTGCAAAAAAATAAAGTGCATAAAGGTATATGTTTTTAAAAAATTAAATAATAGAAAATAAAATATGTGTATCATATAAATAATATATTCTCGTATTTTCCATCATAATTCTCTACCATGATATGCGCAAAAAAACGACATCGCCTTGCATGGAACTAGTATGTTGTACACTAATTAAATGTTCATTACCTATTTGATGGATGTTTTAGGAGGTTAAGGTTCAATTTTTTTAAAAAAATAACAGTATATATAGGATTAAATTTTTATTATATAATCAATGAATAATTAAAATAGAAGGTGTTGAGAAACAATTAAAGATAAATTGATCATTGAGGAAGGTTTCCTTTTTTTGGGTAACATCTTTTTGTTTATAATAAAAAAAATTAGTGGATCCCACACATCCTAGTGTTGGTCCCCTAGGATTAGGTTAGGGATCGTGGGATATTTTTTTAAAATATTTTGGTCAAGAATACGAGCTTGAGAAGTGTGAATAAGTGGTTGGGGTTAGTGACTATTTATAATGGATGAGGAGTGACATTCAAGTAAATTATTGAAAATGGAATTACACCCACATTTTTCCTATTCCCTGTAGCTCCAATAAAGCTTAAAATTTTATTAAATATATAATATTTTAAATATATGATCATAAAATGGATTTTGGACATGGTTTTATGTCATTTTGGACATTATTATTAAGTCTTAGTCACTTGTTACATGAATATTTCTCTTAATCATTGTAATTAATTTTATAACATTTTTAGTATTGTATTCTATAAAACTATGTCCATATTTATAAGGAACCAGCCTTAAACCTTATGTAATCTTGAGTTATTACGAGATTACACATTGAGGATCTTTTCAGGTTTAGAGTTTTACAGAATTAGATCATAAAACATGCATTACATTCCACATTTAAACAAAGTGGTTACATAAAAGATATTATTCATTTTTCCCATCAATGGAAACATATTTAAAATAAAACATGGATTCTTTTTTGACATTTATTTGACACTATCATCATATCATGTACCATTCCAATGACCGGTGAAAAACATTTAAAAAACATGGGATGAGAATAAATGTCTAAGTAAGGGTTAAAAAAAGTATGGAAAGGAAACATGAGTACATATATACATATGAATGAAATCATAATTTACCCATAAAACATAATCAATTTAACATGCCTCATAAAATCATGAATAAATCATAGAAATCATAATACATAAAGGTAACTTGAGGCATTCATAACATTCTTACGTAGGGGGTAACCCTCTTGGTTACGTTTGGAATACCCATCACAGTATATTCCCTAAATCTCTTCGGAGAATCCATAATGTTTAACGCCGTCACGTTACCCAATGCATTGGGGAGCTATATCGGGCTCACCCGCCCTTAGTTTAACATGTAACCACCCGTCTTCATAACAATTCTGAAGAACCATAACATAATTGTATCACATAAAACATGCATAAATGAAACATAACATTTCCACCTTTCAATAACAAGATATAAATACCACACATTGATATAATTAAAACATTATGAAAACCATTTTCATTACCAAAATAATTGAAGATTAAAACATTGTATTTATTTTTCTTTAAAAAAAAGGTATGGTTTGTAGTGGAAGCTGAAACTCAAATAATGGTCATGGAGGCGAAGAAGTCATTGTCGCCGCGTACGTACGACAAAAACATTCCCTTTTTTCGTTTAGTAAAATGCTTCGTATAAAAAATATTCTTTTTGGATAAACATAAAATTCAAAGGGGTTTATACACCGTATAAAAGAAGGATGTGTATAAAAAAATGCCTCAATGAAAGGAGATTGAGACGAAGTCCCATACAAAGACAGTATCCTTATATTAAGGATAAATCAATTACATAATTATGTGTGAAAAACAAATACACCAAATATAAGTGGATATTAAGTGTAGAAAAATAATATTTAATTCACACATATTCCTAGAACAACATATTCAAGGAGTACATGTTTATCCCAAAGAATAAAAATTGGGTTAAGAAGTTCCCTTGCAAAAATTCAACAGCCTAACGGCGTCACTTCAAAATTCAGACAATGAGTTGATGAGAGATAAAAAGGGTTTCTCATCACTTGGACATAAAATATACATCAATAAGGATATATAAGAACATATCCCAACATTATAATATGTAAATTAAAAGACCCCACAAAAGAAGTCTTTTAAAAAGTTGAGGGTGAAAGGTTCCCTTACCGACATGGGTATCATTCGAAACATACACCCCATGAAAGAAGGGCAATAAAATATTGATGTAAATACTCATAAACGAAAGGATATTACAAAAAGAGTATAATAATGGTCAGTACATATACCACTAAAAATAAATGGTGGAAAATGTAGCATAAATCTCACGGGAATAAAAGTGAGGTGAAAAATCCCTTTCGAAAACCCGGCAGCCTAACGACGCCACATAAAACCACCAAAAATGAATTGATGAGATAAAATAGGTTATCTCATCATATTAACATACAATTTACAGCAAGAGTAATATAAAGGAACATCCCCCAACATAAAAAATATGATCTTAAAATAAGTGACATAAAAGATACTACTTAAAAAAAGAGAGAGGTTGGATCTCTTACGAAAATTCGGCATCCTAACGGTGCCACTCAAAATTTCCAAAATGGATTGATGAGAGAAAATAGTGTGTCTCATAAAATGAACATAAAAAAATACAGTAATATTAATATAAAATAAAATCCTGATAATTAGAAATATGAGCTTAAAAGGAATGACATAAAAGAGTATAATTAAAAAGAAAGAGAGGGGTAGGAACCCTTACCTCAGGTCCGACTTGACTCGATCGTTCTTTAACTTCCTGAATAATAAACATCAGTTAATTTCTACATGCTTAAGAACCTTTTTAAAGTTCATTATTCCTTTTATATCACTTACTACCATTCTATGAAAACTAAGTAAATATTTAAGTTAATAATGGTCGTTTTGTAGATCATTGCTACTTGAGTCAAAAATAAACTCTTTATAATTACAAGTTGTTCATGTGGTAAAATATATATTATATACAGAATTATATTCATTATGTAGATATCATATATATCCATTATATACATGCATTCATAATGTTACATAACATTTAGAGGTAAAAATGAAATGCGTTCTTCAGGGAGACGGTAAGCCGTACGTACGCATGAACGCAACTTCCATTACTATTTATTATTTAATAGAATTAAAACATAATGATACATAATATTATTATAATTAAAATATGGTATCATATATTATATCATTAAATCTATCCTTCATACGTACCACATATGGTATTAACGAATCAAATCACTTTGAGGGGGCGGTAGTCCACACATCCTAAAATTAAGATATCACGTTTAACCAAAATGAAAACCATAAATGTATTCCTTAAATGAAAAATACAGAAGATTAAGTAAAAAATAAACATATTATATTTCATATATAAATATGGTGACATCTTAATGGCCACCTTTGAGGGTGTTAAAGGAATACTGAACAATCATCGTTTCGTGAGGCAAAAATTCACCATCCCCAGAAACAGTACATTTTTTAACTATTAGATGTAGGTGTGTGTAAGTGTTACTCGAATACTTCTTATAAAAACATCCTAGTATATTTAAAATACTGGATTTGTTACAAAATAAATGAATAAAAAGATTTTATGGGGTTGGAGAAGAAAAATAAAACAAAATAACACAATTGAAGACTTTACCTTAAAATCGGGTATCTTTCTTTGATTTGAACTCAAAGGCTTCTTTGGTAAGACTAATGCCAAAAGTGAGGCATCTAAGAGTAATATAGGGATTTGGAGAGACAAAATTAGCAGGGTTTGGCCGAACCAACGGCTTGATAGGTGTGGGTAAGGTGGTAGAGGTGGGTGCCTTTAATAAGAGGATAGGAGGGGCACTCTTGGAAAGATACAAAATGGTACTTTATTTTCAAATGAGTTTCGGAATTTAAAGGTCCAAAATTGATTTATTTCGAGGATAAGGTGGTAAGGGTTAAAAATATACTCATCCAATTGGTCTTTGTCAAGTTTACGTTTTATTTTTAACATTATCTTTTCATTTTATTTAAATCCTTTATTAATGAGGCAATCGCTGCATCATAATGATGTCACAAATAATTTAATTTATTTAATGTCTTAAAATTATCCAAAAATACCATGATGTAGGAAATATTTATAGATTTATAATTAATATTTATTTTAAAAAATATGACTTGTATAACCCCATTTAAAAATTGTTTTAGTAAACCAACTCATGCTTGTGACATTTTTTTTATCATTAAATAAAAAGTTATTTATGTCATTTTCCAACCAAAGTGGCTTCATGGGGTCCCCAAGTTGACTGATGGATTGTCGTGGTCGGCCATGAAAAATCCAAAGAGGGTAGTACATGTGTCTTGGTCATTTCATATTATTAAAACATTATTTTTACCTGAAATTACACTAATTACCTCTATTCGCGATTAAAAACATAACAGTTACTATTCACCAAAAAATTATTTTAATCCCATTGAACCAAATTTTACATCCTAATGACAACCATGTATGTTGTATTTTTGAAATTCAAATCACTGAAGTGTTAAATATTCATTTAAATGAAAAACCATTTTTTAAACTAGCACTTAGTGTTTTCACTATTCATAAAAAATTGATGTTTCTCAGAAAAATACCAAAAATTCACCCTAAGCTATATTTGATATTCCAAAATCAGAAATGATGTATATTTTACAAAATTAAAAAAATATATGTTGCATTAATTAATATAATAATTAATTCCCGCTGTCAAAACAAATAGCGTGTTTTTAAGAGACAATGTCTATTAAAAGATTGACACTAGTTTAAGTCCAATTTCAAAGTGAAATTAATTCCAATGACCACCATTAGATTAAATGGTGAAAATATATTCAAAATAAACTCTAATATAAATTAAAAATATAATCTATCCATATAAATAAATTGGATTAAAAGGAGGTTTTTAATTAAAATGAAACACTTTCAATAAAAATGAAATTTATCGGAAAAATAACAAAATTTTACACAAAGTAAATTTTGACGTCAAGATTATAAAGAAGGATTTTATTTTGTCAAATACAACATATAAATTTGTAAAAATTATATTTAGAAAGGGTTCTCCATCAAAAGGCGGTTAATCGACCTTTTAAAGAATATTAGAAGATTAATGCTTAAAATTGGATTCATTTGCATTTTAAGCCTCTAACATTAATTGGATAAAAGTAAAAATATTTGAAAAACATATATAATCATTTTTTAGTTAGTTCAATTCATTCCCGCCATTACAACAGCTAGGAGTTAACTTCCTTTGAAAATAATATTATTTTATTATTAGAGTGCAACATAAGATTTCAAAAAAACTTGTTGTTGCGTATAGGGTACGCCCTTGAGAATAGAATTCCCTTTAAAGTAATATTAATATTCTATTCAAAAATATGGATAAATATGAAAATTTCATATTCTTTATTTACCTGGGGTGTTACATCCTTCCCCCATTTTGGGAAATGCATCCTCCCAATTTTAAAATTGGTCTTGAAAGCTTCATTGAAAATCTCACATCGGAACAAGAGTCGGTAAAACTATCACTTTAAAAGAATGGGAGATAAGTACAAATGTCACCTGAGTTAACCCATACTAGGATTCCAAGTATTAAAATATGGATATGGAGGAAAAAACAATGGGTCATGTTCTGATGGAGAGTGATAGTAAACATGTCTAGTAGAAAGTTAACAACAAGAAAAACACAAACTTGTGATGTGTTAAACAGTATTTGATTCCCCAGTAGGATAAATTAACAGAAATCATTTTTGTTTTATGTTACTTTTAATTGAGGAATTTATTTATGAGCACAACTAAATCATAAGTAAGCAAACTTAATTGTCATGTTGACTTTCAACTTTTACTATATTTCTTACACGAACTCATATTTTCTCCAAAAGACAATTATTTAGGAAGACTTGTTCACATTAAGAGAGCTATAATCAACTTCTAGAGAGTCACCTAATACACAAAAGAGAAATATATACTTACCATGTCTTTAGACCCTAACCAAAACTAAAACCCAGAGTTCAACAAAGACCATTCAATAAACATCTATCCATAAATTTTTTCAAGGTAAACCAAACTAAGATTGAAACCCAATTCTCTGAAGGATTTAATCACATAGTCTCCTAATATAAATTTTAACATTTTTCTCCAAAATAACATTAGTTACTCTTACATTCTAATACTGAAAAGTAATTAACCTAATCACATATCCTCCAAGATAGGATAATCATTTTGAATTCATAACAAAAAAATCAACTTACTCTTAATTCATAAAATCATCTAACTAAAAAGAATCATTCAAACCAACCAGGGACTCCATGTAGTCCAGTGGTAGGCGATAAATAATAGATGCACTTTGGTTGTGGGTTCGATTCCCACAGCTTCATCTGACGCGAAGGGTTGTCACATGGTCTGCATGTTGTCCCTTTTCAAAAACTATATAATTTTTTAAAATTCTTCAAAAAGAGATAAATTCATCAAAAATAACCATAAAATATTTTAACCACAAAGGTTATCTGATAAATTCCATTTTGCAACTCAAAATGTATTAACCAGTAATTTCCCCAAATTCAAGGATCCTATAAACCCAAATGGTTCTTTATAACTATATCCACAAAATAAAGGATAATTATTCCAGGAATAAAATTTTCATATATCAAACATCAGGGTCACTATAAAAAGTCTTCTAATGTAATCCCATCATCAAAAGAGACTTAATACATCTAAGAATTTCACCATCCTAAAATCTTACATAACCCTTGAATCCCTTATATGATGACTTCTTACTCATTATACATTCTTCATTGTCCATTATACATTCCTTTTCAACTTATTCTGAAATACTTCTTTCCTACAAACAAAATCATGAATAATATCCTAAGATTCCAATAATAGGAAAACATATGTTAAGAAATAATACATACCTTTCATTATTCATTGTCAGTTTCTTCATCCTCGATAAAAATGGCATTAGGTATTGGTAAATTAATATTTTTACGATCTTCGTGACCCCATTCCCAAAACTTCTCCATAGGACATGTGTCTGCATGATGACCGTGCACATCACATTTAAAACATTCAATTGATCCTACATAAAGAACTTCATTCCCTTTCCTAGAGTCAACTAGATGCTTCCTTTTTCCATGGAAGGTTCTTGCATTATGACCTTCATTTCCACATCTATAGCATCTTTCTATCCCTTTGAAACATTTTCATATGTGTTTATTTCTACATATTGGACAGATAGGTTTTTGAACATACTTACCTTTATGATTATTACCTGAACTTCCATAGGAATTTTTTTCTCACATACACGATGCCTTAGGAAAATCACTATGATTCAGGTGGTCAATAATGACTCCAGATAGTTGGTTGAGGATAATCACAAGAGTTCTCATTGTAGATACTATATCATTCAGTTGTTCTATCATAAAACCGTTACAGTTTTCTTCAAATCCAATGATACTTTGGTGCCTTCTACATCCAGCCATTTACTAAAACCAAAAAGATAATTGTCATTATATCAGTAAAATCATGAAATAAGAAAGAGGAAGATAAACACCAAGATATAGTTATCTATGTTATCTCAAACTCATTCTAACATTCAAAAAAACGATGACTCCATCTAATATATTAACCATTGTGGTTATACACAACTTTTCACTTTTTCTTAAACAACAACATAACCTATAATTTTATCTAAACCGACCTTTGATACCAACTATAAGGCCCCAGACATAACCCTTACCTAATATTGAATTATTATAAGATTACACATTGAAGATCTTTGCAGGTTTAGAGTTTTAGAGAATTAGATCATAAAACTTTCATTACATTCCACATTTAAACAATGTAGTTACATAAAAGATATTATTCATTTTTTCCATCAACCGAAACTTATTTAAAATAAGACATGGATTATTTATTGACACTTCCTTGACACTATCATCATATCATGTACCATTCCCTTGACCTGTGAATTTTTTTTCGAAAACATGGGATGTGCATAAAAATCTCAGCAAGGGTTATAAAAAGTATGGAAGGAAACATGAGTACATATATACATAAGAATGAAATCAAACATTACCCATAAAACATAAGAACATTAACATACATCATAAAATCATTAATAGATTATAGAAATCATAAGACATAAAGGTAACATGAGGCATTCATAACATTCTTTCGTAGGGAGTAACCCTCTTGGTTATGTTTGGAATACCCATCACAGTATATTCCCTCAATCTCTTTTGAGAAACCTTAATGTTTAACTCCTTCCCATTACCCAATGAATTAGAGAGCTATATTGGGCTCACACTCCCTTAGTTTATCACAGAACCACCTGTCTTCATAATAATTCCCATGAAACATAACATAATCATATCACATAAAACATTCATAAAGAAAACATAACATTTCCACCTTTTATTCACAATATATCAATACAACACATTGATATAATAAGAAAATTATGAAAACCATTTTCAATAACAAAATAAATGAATAGTAAAACATGATATTTATTTTTCCTTTAAAAAAATTTATGGCATGTAGAGGAAGCCTAAACTCAAATAATGGTCACGGCGGTGAAAAGTCGTTGTCGCCGCATACGTACGACAAAATCATTCCCTTTCTTAATTTAGTAAAATGCTTCATATAAAAAGAATTCCATTTGGATAAACATAAAATTAAATGGGGTTTATACACCTTATAAAATAAGGTTGTGTATAAAACAAAATATGCCTCAATGAGAGGAGATTGAGACAAAATCCCATACAAAGACGGTATCCTTGGATTAAGGATAAATCAATTACATAATTATGTGTGACAAACGAATACACCAAATATAAGTGGATATTAAGTGTAAAAAAATCCGAGGTAATTCACACATAATCAAAGAATGACATATTCAAGGAATACACGTTTATCCCAAAGAATCAAAATTGGGTTAAGAAGTTCCCTTCAAAAAATTTGACGGCCTAACGACGTCACTTCAAATTTCAGAAAATGAGTTGATGAGAGATAAAAAGGGTATCTCATAACTTGGAAATATAATACACATCAATAATGATATATAACAACATATCCCAACATTATAATATTTAAATTAAAATACCCAACAAAAGAAGTCTTTTAAAAAGAGGAGGGTGAAAGGTTCCCTTATCGACATGGGTATCTTTCGAAACATACACCCCATGAAAGAAGGACAATACAACATTGATGTAAATACTCATAAACGAATGTATATTACACAAAGAGTATAATAATGTGCAGTACATATACCACTAATAGGAAATGGTGGAAAATGTAGCATAAATCTCACGGGAATAAAAGTGAGATGAAAAATCCCTTACGAAAACTCGGAAGCCTAACGGCTCCAGATAAAACCTCCAAAAATGGATTGATGAGATCAAATAGGGTCTCTCATAATATTAACATAAAATGTAAATAATTTGTAATATAAAATAACAACCCCCAACATAACAAATATTACCTTAAAATAAGAGACATAAAGGAGAGTACTTAAAAAGAAAGAGAGAGGTTGAATCTCTTAGGAAAATTTGGCAGACTAACGATGCCACTCAAAACTTCCAAAATGTATTGATGAGAGAAAATAGGGTGTCTCCTCATATGAAAATAAAAAATTATAGTAAGAGTAATATAAAATAACATCCCAATAATTAGAAATATGAGCTTAAAAGTAATGACATAAAAGAGTATACTTAAAAAGAAAGAGAGGGGTAGGATCCCTTACATCGGGTCTGACTTGACTCGATCGTTCTTTAACCTCCTAAATAATAAACTTGATTTAATTTCTACTTGGTTAAGAACCTTTTTCAAGTTCATTATTCCTTTTATATCACTTACTACCATGCTATGAGCACTATGTAATTATTTATGTTAATAATGGTCGTTTTGTAGATCATTGCTACTTGAGTCAAAAATAAACTATTTATAAATACAAGTTGTTCATGTGGTGAAATATATATTATATCCAGGATTATATTCATTATGTAGATATCATATATATCATATATATCCATTATATACATGCATTTATAATATTACATAACATTTAGAGGTAAGAAATGAAATGCACCGTTCATGGAGACGGTATGTCGTACGTACGCATGAACGCTACTTCTATTTCTATTTCTTATTTAATGGAATTAAAACATAATGATACATAATAGTATTATAATTACATTATGGTATCATATATAATATTATTAAATCTATCCACTATACGTACCAATATGGTATTGACGAATCAAATCACTTTGAGGGGGTGGTAGTTTGCACGTCCTAAAATGAAGATATCGCATTTAACCATAATGAAAACCATAATGTTATGCCATAAATTAAAAATACAGAAGATTAAGTAAAATATAAACATATTATATATCATATATAAATATAGTGATATATTAATATCCACCTTTTATGGTGTTAAAATAATATTTAACAATCATCGTTTCGTGAGACAAAAATTCACCATCCCCGAAACAGTATGTTCTTTAACCATTATATGTAGATGTGTGTAAGTGTAACTCTAATAATTCTTATAAAAACATCCTAGTATATTTATTATACATGATTTGTTACAAAATAAATGAATAAAAAGAGTTTAGGGGGTTGGAGATGCAAAATAAAACAAAATAACACAAGTGAAGACATTACCTTAAAATCGGGTATCTCTCTTTGATTTGAGCTCAAAGACTTCCTTGGGAAGACTTCTTCCAAAATTGAGGCTTCTAGGGGTAATAGAGGTATATGGAGATACGAAATGAGTAGGGGTGGACCGGGCCAATGGCTTGAGAGGTTTGGGTAAGGTGGTAGAGGTGGGGGCCTTTTATAAGAGGAGAGGAGGTGCACTATTGGAAAGTTACAAAATTTTACTTTATTTTCAAATGAATTTTGGATTTTAAAGGTCCCAAATTGATTTATTTCGAGGATAAGGTGGTAAGGGTTATAAATATAATCACCCAATAGGTCTTTGACAAGTGTATGTTAGATTTTTAACATTATCTTTTCATTTAATTTATATCCATTATTAATCATGTAATCGCTGCATCATAATGATGTCATTAATAATTTAATATATTTAACGTCTAAAAATTATAAAAAAATATCATGATTTAGGAAATATTTTTATATTTATGACGAATATTTATTGTAAAAAATATGACTTTTATAACCCCATTTAAATATTGTTTTTGTAAAACAACTCATGCTTGTGACTTTTTTATTTTAACTTTAAATAAAACGTTATTTATGTCATTTTCCAGCCAAAGTGGCTCCATGGGGTCCCCAAGTTGACCCATGGATGGTATTGTTCGGACATGACACATCCAATGAGGGTAAGACATGTGTCAGTGTCATTTTATATTATTAAAATATTATTTTTACCTTAAATTACACTAATTACCTCTAATCGCGATTAAAAACTTAAAAGTTACTATTCACAAAAAAATTATTTTAATCCCTTTGAACCACATTTCCCATCCTAATGACAACTATATATGTTGGAATTTAGAAATTCAAATCACATAAGTGGTAAAGTTTCATTTAAATGAAAAATGAGTTTTTAAACTACCACTGAGTGGTTTCACTATTCATCAAAAATTGAAGTTTTTCAGAAAAATACCAAAAATTCACCCTAAGCTATATTAGATATTCTGAATTGAAAAATGATTTCTATTTTAAAAAATTCAAAATATATATGTTGCATTAATTAATTTAATAATTAATTCCCGCTGTCAAAAAAAATATCGTGTTTTTAAGAGACAATATTTATTAAAAGATTGACACTTGTTTAAGTCCAATATCAAAGTAAAATTAATTCCTATTACCACAATTAGATTAAATGGTAAAAATATATTCTAAATACACTCTAATATAAATTAAAAATATAATCTATCCATATAAATAAATCATATTAAAAAGAGGTATTGAATTAAAAGGCCACATTTTCAAAAAAAATGATCTTTATCAGAAAAATAACAAAATTTTACACAAAGTAAATTTTGATGTCCAGATTATAAAGAGGGAATTTATTTTGTAAAATACAACATATAAATTTTCATAAGTATATTTAAAAAGGGTTCTCCATCAAAAGGCAGTTTATCGACCATTTTAAAGAATATTAGAAGATTTATGCTTAAAATTGGATTCATTTTCATTTAAAGCCTCCAACATTTATTGGATAAAAGTAAAAATATTTGACAAACATATATAATCATTTTTTAGTTAGTTCCATTCATTCCCGCCATTACAATGGCTAGGTGTTAACTTCCGTTTAAAATAATATTATGTTAATATTAGAGGGCAACGTAAGATTTCAAAGAAACTCGTTGTAGCGTATTGGGTACGCCCTCGAGCATAGCAATCCATATAAAGTAATATTAATATTTTATTAAAAAATATGGATAAATATGAAAATTTCATATTCTTTATTTACCTAGTGTGTTAAAATATTGATAAAAATTTTATATAAATAGTATTATAAATTTTGAATCCATTTTTCGAATTTAAATTTCCAAATTGGTTGAATATGATTTAATTTTAAACCCACAAAAGGGATAACAAAGTGTGTTTTAAAGGTAGATGTTCAGAAGCATTCTATGTTGTTTATATTAACATTTATTGTGAAATGTATTCTAATTTCCAATATTGGATAAATTGGTATCAAATTTATTCTGTTAAACTCTAAAACCAATAAAAATATAACATATACATATATATAAATAAATTAATGGAAGCTTAGTTTTGTATTAAAAGTAATTATTTTCACTCTTCATCAAAAAATGATATTTCAGAATAAAAAATACCAAAAATTTACCGTAAAATAACTTTGATATTTTGATTTAAATAATGATGTTATATTGAAAAATTGAATATATAAATGTAATTAACTTATAATTTAAAAATATTTTCATTATTAAAATTGAGGGTATTGGAAAAAAGATGGATATTGAAGAATCCATGTCAAATATTGATTTTATTATCCTCCAAAAACACTAAAAGGGGATTATATAAATAGTAAAAACGTGTTTTTATGTATTTATTTGGTGTTTATGAAATTATGTGAAATCAAATGGAGAATATATTTCTACATTCCTGAATATCTTGGAAATATTGATTCACATACTAGTACTTATTTAAGCCAATCAATTATATATTATTTATAATAAACACAACAATGGATTACATCACTATCACAAATAAATTATAGTTATTCAAAAAATTTGATAATTGGACTAATAATATTAAAAGAAAATTTATTTTAAATATAATTGAAAATGATTCTTCGGTTATTGATATTGAATTTTGTTACTATTAGATTACTGAACACTCAGGAATTTAACATTGGAAGACATTATCATTGGAATCATGGAGATTAATTGACTTAATGTTAAATATATTTCATGTACAATCATGATTAATTAAACATGATAAAATACATATATGGTGATTATCTAATTGAAAAAGGATATTGGGATTTGAGTCCATAATATTGGTTCAACAGTAAAATTTTTTCCTTTGGTTATCGATATACAAAAAAAGAATAGTTATAGATTATGAATCATAAGAATCTTTGTTTGAGTAATTTATATCACCCATATTCTATTTTAGTGGATAATGTAAGATCATATTATGGGAATAATATATTTGGAAGACCATTTGAAATTTTAAAAACCAAAAAAATACCAATATATAAGTATATTTCCCCGTACAAATTACCAGACTTATGATTAATACCAATAAAAGTAAAATCATGATTTCAACAACAATATTAAACACAAGTATGATAAGAATCAAGTGGTGCAATGATTGGACAAAACTACAAGGAGGCACCATGAACCCCTGATATGGGATTTCATTAAAGGATTTCAATTCCTGAGTATGGAACATTCATGGTAATAATGAATGTGATCCTGTCGAAATTTTCAATATAATACTTAAGTGAAATAGGTTTTTTAATTTTTTTTAACATGGTATATCATTGAGAAAATTTCATACTATTTTCTTCAACCTCATATTATAGGGTTCTATCTATTCGAGGATGTAAACTATAATATCCAATTATTTTTTGGCATGTTTTCCTCTAAATAAATTCAAATTTTCTATTACATGTGATATAAATAGTATTGAAATAAATTTATTAATAAATTATTTAATATGAAATTTAATTATCAAAAAATTATTAGTAAAACATTAGTGAAAAAATAAATTAACACTCATTTTTAATTGAATTAATATTATCTTAAGATGTACATTTTTCAATTAAACTTATTCAACAATAAAATTTAAATGATCATTTAAAAGTAAAATTCAGATTATTTAGCTTATTAGCTTTATTAATAAAATATTTTTTATAAATTTAATTTAATTAATAATCATTAAATAATTATTATTAATATATTATAAATAATGATAAATCATCTGATTTTCAAACATGAATTTTTTCATAAAATAGAATTTATGTTCAAAATTTATTTTTTCCTTAATAAATTAAATATTTTAATAATGATTAATATTTTTGAATGTTTTTTT
Organism: Viscum album; assembly: GCA_963277665.1. Taxonomy (NCBI): domain Eukaryota; kingdom Viridiplantae; phylum Streptophyta; class Magnoliopsida; order Santalales; family Viscaceae; genus Viscum; species Viscum album. Next base: position 1,612,041,994 of record OY728137.1, on the reverse strand, counting down.
TCAAATTAAATCAATTAAAAAATTACAATCATCCAACTAGTGTTACTTTGAATTGAATGGGAAGAATCACATTTTATTCATTGAAAATATAATTTGATTAAAAAAAATTTACATATTTTTTTAAAATATATTAGATTTATTTTTTATTAAATATTAAAATTTTATTTGAAACAATTAAATTAATTATTTATATAAATATATCAAAATTATCTTATAGTGACATAAATTATTATTCCAAAATAGATGATATTTTTATAAATATTGAAAAATTCAATAAAACCAATTATTCCACTTTAATGGAATTACCGTGATATAAGAATAACATGAACGTTTTTGAAATAATTAACATGTAAAAAATATTTAATTAATAATAAAAAACACTTTTATAAAATATATTTTTTAATATATATGATTATGTTTTACATTTCTGAAATCTATTTAATGTTTTTATTAATTTTAAAAAACACTGTTTGATTTTTTAATAAATTATTCACATGGTACCTTAAAATTTTGGACTGTTAAGAAAGTAAAATAAGTGATATTTTATTTATAATAATTTAATAAATTCAATACTAATCGGTTTTAGAATTCATTTTTCAATAAAATCCATTTTTAAACATACATTTTATAATCATGATTTATCATTGCATTTTTTGAACTTGTAGTAAATGTAATTTAATCCAATTCTCAAAATTTAATATCATAAATTGGAATAAATATTTCTAATTAAAAAAATTTATATTAAATAGATATTTTATATTAATTTTTTTATATCAATGAATTGTATTCATTTAAAATATTTATCAGTTCTCTTAATGTTAAAATTAGTTAAGTGGGATAAAATAAATGTCAAACAAAATGGGATTTAAAAAACATCATTATAAAATATAATTGGCTAGTTTTATTTTTGAATCAACATTCCTAAAATTTCTTCATTGATATTATGGATTTAATTTAATTCTTTAACACATATATTATATAAAAATGTTTCATTTATTTGTACATTTTTACGCCCATGCCCTTTATAAAATGGATCCTCTAATCCAGTAATATCCCAGCAACTTGAAAAACATATACTGGCCAAAACATAACTATATTCCATAACATAATTCTTTTTCTAATTCTTTAGGTTATATTATACTTATAATACCCCTTTAAAAGTTATAAGGAGTAAAACAAATGATGATTGTAGAAAAAAGGTATATGTAATTACCATTTTTTGAAAATATTTTATTATTAATACTAATGTACAAAATTCAAAAACAAAATTAACATATATATATATATATACATATAAACATATTACATACTGAAATGTAGTAATGATAATAAAATATCCATTTCTATTTTCTATCTAATCTTTTGAAAATTAAAATATCACTAACGTATACATACAAATTATCGTCACCATTTATCTATATAATTAATTTTTAATCACCACATCACATTTATTTTCATATATACGGAGTTATTGAATATTAATTATATTTATTTCATTATTATTAAAATTTAAATACAATGTATCACTACCTTATTATTGTAACATCTATTGTATAATGAGAACACTTCTCATGTGTAAGTGAAAACTACTAACTCCATGATGTGATGTGATTTATTTATCTATTACCACACTATATGGATGATTATAATATATTATAAAATAAATAGAAAAATATATTCATGAAATTTCAAACAATTTATTGATAAATAAACTAGTTTATATCAATATTAACCCTAGTAAATTTACTGATGTAAATATAGTTAAATTGATCAAAAATCCATAAGTGGTCTAAGTAAATATAAAATATTCGCTGAATGGATTTAAATTTTTTTTAAAAGGACCATAAAATTGAAATATTTATTAAAGAGGTAAGTATTAAATTATTCAATAAATTTAAATTAATTATTCAATATAATGTAATGTGTCTATCAAATCATGAATACAAGGTAAGGGTTTTCATATCAATTACACTATAGTCAGAAAAATTTTATATTATCCACACCATTTATTTAATAAGTTTTATAAAATTCAAATTTAAAAATAATATTACAAATTTTTATATATTTAGATAATTATATGATTATATGAAAAATTTCTCTAGTTAGTGTTTTTTATTCTTGCATTATAAAAGCAATAAGTGATTAACTTTTAATATAAATATTATTTGATATTGTTCATGTTCAAATTTATATTGAATGAATTATATTATATTTTCATTTTAAAACCTATATATAATATCTTATTATCCTTTTATTTGTAGATTTTCCATTATTTATTCAAAATTTTAAACATTTCAGAACTATATAACTAAAAGACTAATTTTAAACAACATAGACCTTAAATTATTTTTTCAAACACGAATCTCTATCATCCATATTCATATTCTACAATCTATTTTTCTTCAATTTTATTCAACTTTTAGTAGATTAGAAATGTTATATTGTAATTAATTTTCCTGTTAATACGTTAACACCCCATCCTTACCAATTAGAAAGGACTTTTTCAATGTTCTATTAACTGTAAGAGATAATCTTTGAAAACCCATTTCGGAAATAAATTTAACAAACCGACTACAATAACACTGATTTGGGGTCTATATTATAAAATATTCAAAATATATCATCCTAAATGATCAATCAATTTATTTATCATGGAAATATAGATGCATAAATAACTCTTATATTTATCTGATAATATAAAATTCATAATTAAAAGAATTATTTCATCATTAAAATTATTTATAATATCATTCTTCTTATCATGGGGATGAAAAAAAATAATGTGTATTATAAAATCACTATTATGATTACATAAAGTATATTTTATCATTAATAATTATGAGATAATAAATATGTAAATTATATAACTAAAAAATAATTTCATTTAATTAATTATATGAACATGAAATAAGACCATTTATAATATCAATTCATTAATATAATTGAAAATAATAATTCAAATCTCAATGAATCAAATTGTCATTATTTTATTTTATAATTTTAGACCTCATGATATCTATACCATCAAATCCTTGTGCCAAAAACAGATTAATCAGTGAGTAGTTATACAATAGATTCCCAATTAATAGTAGATTACTTATTTGCATCATGAGGCATATTGATGCATCAAGGGAATATACACAATTAGTACTCCCCTACAAATTAATTTTTAATGAATTATATATATATATTGAATGATAAATTAAATTCAAAAATAGTTCTTTTAGTCAAATTATATATCGACTACAATATACATATATTTCATGGTTTTTCCCATTCAATTTACTATCATTCATTGAAAATAAATAAATATAGTTATGATATATTTTTTATGAAATATAAATAATCATGATTAATGTAATATATAATTATTTCAAAATTTTAATTTATAATGATCATAATATAGGAAATTTTAAATAAAATGTGAATGATCATAAAATATATTATCCATCAGAGATGACTATTTGAAATTTTCATGGTAGTAAAAAATAAATAAAAGAATAAAATAAAAAGGAAAAAATATTTAATATATGTTTTCATAAAGAGTTTCCGTTTAAATTGTATTTAAATATTATAGAATATGAGAAATGGTGTAAATATTAATTATTATGTGGTGTCTGGTTATCATCATATAAATTAAAAATAATATATTAATTTTGACATTTTGTAAAATGATTGAAATTAAATATTAAATGGAGTCCATTACAATAATATGATTCAAACCATGAAAAATGAATAAAATATAATATATATAATATAACATTCCACTTGAAAATATAATTTACAATGATTTTGAAAATTGTGGTTATGGTAGAAACATATACCTAATAAAAATAAAAAATGAGATCATATTTTCTGTGAATAATTTTAATTGAAATAATTACATTGATCTGTTCATTTAATTGTGTATATAAATAGATATGCATGATAGATTCCACAAATTGTATGAGTATAAAAAATATAAATGTATCTAGGTGTATAGTAACAAATATGTGTTAATTGATAGATAATTATGATAAATTCCTTACCTTATGTCTAAATTATCATATGCATTCTTCATATAACAAAAATAATTGTAATGACCTGAAAAATCTCATTATCATGAGAGTAAAATGAGTCATTACATCACCTTAAATGATATCACCAAGATACAAAAAAAATTAAATATATGATGATGGGTTTCAAATATAATTTTGGGATGATTTACCCTTTTGAAATAAAAAAATAAAAACCAAACTTTTCACTAAATGATTCATGAACAAAAAATAGGAAACTCAACAACTTCAAATATCTCAAACCCACAACAAAATGTTAAACATAGGAAGTCCAACCATGAATCAATGTAGGCAGTGGATAAAAATAATCATGAATCTCAAATTCCCACCAGATTCCACGATCCATATACTTCATGCTCCACAATATATGAACAACCCCAACATCACAAGGAATTTCTAAAATTTAGGTAAATGTTACCTTTTTACCTATCCTAAAAGATATAATTTTCAAAAGCACCAATGTCCTAATGAAAGGTTGCATATTAAACATATTAGTTTTTCCCAAAATTCATTACCTACTCATACCACTAGGATTAAAGAGTGACCCAAATTTATACTAAATAGTTAATATATCAAAATTTACCAAATCATTTTATTACCAAATATAAACACATTCAATAACCCATTCATAAATAAGTGAAAAAATGAATGATACCCATTTCTATCAATTTATTTTCTGAAAAATTAATAAATCAAATCCTAAAACCCAATTATTATTATCATTTGGAAAACTAATTCCATATCTCACCACACACACACCCATGCATGCTTCATTTGAGAGTTCCTTACTCATGGGAAGTCTCTCGTCCAATTACATTGCGTCCCAATGACTGCCACCCCTGATATAGGGTAACTTCACTTGTACCATTATGGTACTCATACCTTATTAAGTTACCATTAAGAATAAACTCATAAAAACACAATTCATTCCATATACTTCCACTTCCAAAATAAACCACTTGAATAAAACTAAACATTTAATTAAATAAAGGCCAAACCAATTTCAAATAAGCATTTATTTTCAATGAAATAACCCCTCTTATAAAATGAATTCTATCTAATTATTGTTCCAATAATCCAGAAAAATCTAATTTTTAAAATCGTTATTTTGAAACCAATAGCAAAATTGTTTTACTCAAACACCCAATTTTCCAAATTTTCAACCATCACCCAAGAAGATTTCCAATAATTGTTCAACATTAAAATAACAATAAATTCACACCACACTATCAATTTTAAAGAACTCCAAATAGTTCATCTATGTTTAGTGGAGAAATAATCCTCCTACCATAAGGGTTTTGACAAAACCCCCAACAAATGAAGAATGCATAAGAAAACAGGGATGTGTCTCCTTGAACCATACATAAATATCCTCTCCTAGAAATATCAAGAACAACAAAAATTATATATGTAATCAAAAAACCTATATCTACCCATAATATTCATAGATCTATGAAACTGATAGAATGGTATTAGAATACCTCGGTAGATCTATAAAAACGATCAAGAATGAACAAGAAAAATCACATACCTTAAGAATCCGACTTTGATTCACAATGGAACGCCTTCATATTTACTCAAAAATTCTTGGTAAAGTTATTACTACCATCAAGGAAGATAAATAAAAGGGTATGACCTATGAAAAGAAAAAACTAGCCACGTAGAGTCAAAAATGTGTGAGATCCACTATTTAAGAATCTCACTTAAACCATCCAAATGGTTAGAAAAACTGTACACTAAATGTTCATTAGTTATTGCATTGGAAGTCCCTCGAATGGCTACTACACATGGTCTCCATAACATTGCTCCATAATTTTATGGTTTGTGTCTTTAGAACCAAATGTTTTGTACTTTTATTACATGAATATTCACAAATTATATGTTGAACATTGTTCTACATGACTATAATATAATAATGTACTGGAATATTTATTGCATTAATAAGGTCACACACGATCCCCGCTATGATGAGAACCTTGAAATTCTATAAAAATATTCTTAAATAATGTTTTATGGTTGGATGCCATTCTATGATATAACACATGGTATACAGATCATCATGTGAGAGTACTCATAAGCAGATGATACTCTCTCTCATGGAGTTCGCACTTGGTAATCTCCATGATGGGGGATTATGAGAACAGACATGCCAGTAGTAATTCTATATGATTTGGTGTCATCATATAATTATATATGTGAGCCTGTGTAATGGTCTTTAGACTGAAAGATTATCATTAACTCATTTCATGACTCATGCACGTAGTTTTGGTGACGAAAACCATCAAGTAGACAGTAGGTGGGAAGTAGGGTTTGTTGGGTGCTTCACGAATGAAATTTTGTTAATGGATAAGTCGAGGAAGGATTTATGCCATCCATATTTATGTAAGTATATATCTTGGGCAATTTTATTGAAATAGAACATTCACCCCAATTCCATGGCCATGGTGTAACGATGAATATATTTCTATATGTCAAAGAATGAAAGATCAAGCATATAGGTTTATGACACTGCCATAAAACATTCTTGGTGAGATATTGAGAAAAAGGTATTAAATTACATAGTATGTTTTCGTATGAGGGGACATGTCAATGCAGCGTCAAATTCATTCTCTTGGGTTCCTTAACCCGTTGCAAATCAGTAATCTTGGACTTTAGGCAAGCCCTCCTAATGCCAACAATAAATTGGCCTTGAGGGTCACACACTAATTTTATCCAACTATCTCAAGTAGAATAAAAAATATTCCCATACCTGGTTTAATAATTATTCAAGGAAGTGTAAATAGTTTTAATAATGAAGGAATAAGGAAATGAAAAACAGGATATACACACATTGTATTAATAATTACAAGCCGTGTAGTTTTTCATGGAAAACAAGTACACGTTGTGTATTAATGATTACACGCCTTATAGTATTCATTTTGGAATGGAAATGAAAAACAAGTACACACCGTGTATTAATGATTACACACCATGTTGTTTTATGGAAAATAAGTACATGTCCTGTATTAATGATTACATGATGGGTAGTTTTCCTGTTGGGATTTTTAGGATATAATATTGTTTTATTAAATTATATTTATTATAATCAGCGTGGGAGCATGTCAAGGAAATAATTATTCGACAAGGAGGTTTTCAATAAGAGTAAATTAATTAAATAAAACATGTAACACATTTATTTATTGTCATATATCTATATCCTATAACCTGATTATAAGTATCCTCACAATCCCAACTCTTTTCCTACAAGAGAATAATTGTGTACAACAATTCTAGATAATTATTTCAAGCCCCAAAGAACATATTCCTCTAATATATCTCTCAAGACCGAGAGAGATCATATTCCATCTGATCAAGATGATCTAAGGTGGAAAAATCAAGAAAAGGTTTCTCTACACTAGAACCCGGAGACTCCTTTGGCGACGTCCATATATACAAGTTTCACATGTGGATCAACACTAGAGGAAGTGTACACCTGGCTTCTGTGACACAATGATGAATCACATCGAAAATTGATCAAGAATATCAATGAATAATGAATACCCAAAAGGTACTTTTTGTCAATTAATTAAATTAATTATAATCAACCTCTGATGATCCACTTTTTTGGTTTCGGGACCTTTCATCTTCTTTGTCTATTTCTGTGAATCGATCCATGGAGACTTGTGTTTATTGTCATATTTATCATGGATTGATCATTTATAATGACAAAAATCCATGTGGGAACATCCACCCACAAGCATCCACTATGCTTGGATCCTTCCATTAGTCTCAGAGAGAGGTTACAATGTTGATTACAGATATTTAATTTTCATTGATAATTTATGCATTTATATTTGATTCAATTCAAGATAAATCGTTCTATAAAACTAAATGAATGAGATCAATTCTTCCTCCTTCTCTTCTCAATTCACATCACATAAAATATCTTTTAATTTTGATTTTTATTAAATTAGGAAAACGAGGAAATCATTTGGAGGAGCCTCTCTTTCTGTTCATACAACCCAAGAATACAGGGCGTGTAGTGAAAACTACACGCCGTGTACTTAGGATTAACAAACTGGTACTGGTCTTCCATACCACATCGTGTGAATTGAGTATACCTGAGTTTTATTACAACGTGTTGACTAGAATTGAACGATGTGTGGAAATCAGAATACACATTCAGTTTGTTGAATCAGCAAGTCGTGTAGTCTGATCTAGTCTAGGTGAAACCATGTACAGATTAATACTCGTGTTCCGTGTATACAGTATTTTCAGGCCGATAACCATGTAACAAGGAAGTACGGGCCGTGTGACATTAATCTACATGTCATGTACTCCAAAATTTCCAATGTATAGTAATCACACCAAAGCCCCCAGCATGTACTTTGGATAAAGGGTGAAAAATAAATATCGTGTAATATATCCCACACGCTGTGTACTTTCCAGAAATGGGATTTCACCAGGTCTTCTCCAAAAGTAATAAGACTTGTACATGGAATATGGTTGAGATGAATCTCAACGATATTCATAAAGGAACTTAAAATAATGAATTGATTTATTATATGATGATAATTTATTGAATTCAAGAGAGAAATATCTTAAATAAATAGAACTATTAAAAGGCTTTTAATTAAAAATATTTGTAAATGTTGTTTCATGCTATGAATGATGATGAGCTAGACGAAAGACCCCTTGTATGTGTGTTTTGTTTCATTTAATTTTTTTATTTAAATTTGTTGGTCTACAAGCCTTCTTCCAATAAAATGTATGGAATGTGTGTCCATGGATTATTTAATGTGAACCCCGTGTTATGAAGGATCTCCCAATCCATAGGAGATGGTTCAAAACCCGAAGACGAGGTGAAACCAACCCATGAAGAAGAAAAGGTGGACAGATGGGAGATGCAAAACACTTACCATCGAGTTCAAGGTGTTTTCCCTATGTTAGGGTTAGCTTATCAAACCACTAGAAAATCTAACCAATATAACCTCATGATCATGAAATTTATTGTGTTTCTGTCAAATTTTATGGTTTATTTATTATGTCTGTGTTTTCATGATCACATTATTAATGAAATAAAAAAGCGTGCAAAGATGGAATAAAATAAAAATAGTACAATGCATAAACATTATCAGAACATGGTTAATCACTTAAGAAAGAATTACTTAATATTAACAGGAATGTGATAATTCAAAACTACACATAAAGAATAAAATCCATCATATACAATATTAAGTCAAACCAAGCCTTACATTACATTATTAAGGGAAAGACTCAATAAAACTATGTCTTTAAGCAACCCTGGTTGGGACACTTACTTTCATAAAGGAAGCTCTTATGAATGTTTCTGGTTGACATAAACATTTTACATCAAGAGGTGTAGCCCTTCAAAAACTTGTTGTAAAATGGAGGAAAGTGTTTATAAAATCCACGTTAGGATTTTAGGATTGGGGAGTCCCTCAACAGATCAAGGAACTATAAGTTCACAATGGGAAAAGACTTTTCTACCTTAATACCATCACACAGCTTGAACAACCCTTGTTGGGGTTATGCGAAGGGGAATACACATCTTTTCCACTAGAATGTAAAAGAAACTTGACATTCCACATTCAATGGTGAGGGCCATTAGGACTTGATAAAATAGTTGGAAAATTAATAAAATTTATTATTTCTCATAAAATGTAATGAAGAATGTACTAATAAATATGATCTTTTTAATTTATAGAATCAATATGAATGAACTCGTCAGCCATCTTTTCTCTTAGATCAATTTTGGATAAAGACAATTTCCTCATCAGAAGTAACTTTTTGGAATGGTTTAGGCACCTTCAGGTTATCCGACTCCACGAACGAATGTTTTACGTTCTGGAGTCCCCACTTTTTGATTCTCCTCTCCAAGGGGTGATAGATCTTGATTTATTGATCTCTAGTAAACATTTGAATGATTCATTTGAAATTCAATGTTGGATGCTATCATCAATGTCTAGTGATCTCATGATGTATCGTGAAGACATGGATGCCTATAGAATGCTCAATCACCTCCACGGTTTATACGCTGAGAGAGTAAGATAAGAAAGGTTTGAGATCTCCAAGGATCCATTTCAGAGCAAGCTTGGAAAGGATGCCTCATTCAGGAATCATATAGTCAAGCTCATTGGCTACATTGAGTTCTTAGAGGTTCTAGGTTTTAAACTCCTTGAGGAAGTAGTTACTGATCTCATTCTCGCATTACTTCCCTAGAGCATCTATAACTTTGTTTTAAATATGAACATGAAAAACATTGAGAAGTCTACATCTTTTATTCTTATCCTTATTCGCAATGTGTACAATGATATGAAGCGTGAAAAGCCTTCTGTCCTTATAGTGAATAAAAGGAAAGGGAAGGTGAAGAGCTTTAAGCCCAAAGCATCTTCAAGACCTTCCAAAAAAAGGAAGATCAAAGGGGAGGTAGGAGAACAAGATGTTGTTTGTTTCGAATGTGGGAAAACGGTAAACTAGAAGAATAAATGCACCAAGACAAGGAAGAAAGGGGATGATTTAGGTGTGTTTTTTATCGAATACAATCTATCTGTTTCTACAAATATGGAATTTTATAGAGATTTTTGTTCTTAGATATTTATCTAAATACACGAACCATGTAGATTCAGGAAGATTGATCGAGGGGAGGTAGATCTACGAGCAGCCCACGGAGCCAGACTTGCTACTGTAACTATTAGGGACTACCACCTCACATTGCCAACTAGAATGATTAGGGTGTTAAAAGGTTATTATTATGTGCCTTCTGTTACTAAAAACATTATTTCATTATCCATATTATATATTGATGGTTTTGTATTCATGTTTGGAAATGAATGTTCCTACATCTATAAAGATAAAATTTGTTTTAGTTTAGCACAATTATATAATTACATTTATGTTTTAGACTACACAAACCATGTAATGGAAATATATGAGAAAGTTACTTCACATGAATCATACGACACCCAACATTGGTATCACCAGCGAGGTCATGTCAATGAGAAGTGTTTTAAAAAATTACATCAAGATGGGTATTTAGATTCATTCGAACTAAAACCACTTGTTGTATGTCATGCGTGTCTACATGAAAAAATGACCAAATCTCTATTTATTGGGAAAGGTGAAAGGGATAAAGAGCTTCTAGAGTTAGTTCACACAGATTTGTGTGGACCATTTCCAGTTGATGCAAGGGGTTGGTTATTATACTTCATAACTTTTAATGATGATTTTGTAGATATGGATATATTTACTTAATTAGGTATAAGTAAGATTCTTTTAATCAGTTCAAATAATACAAGAATGAAGTTGAGAACCATCTTGGAAAGAAGATTAAGAAACTCCACTCAGACAGAGGAGGAGAATATCTTATTCAGGACTTCATTGATTTCTTACGAGAGTTTGGGATTCTATCTCCACTCACAGTTTCTTACACGGCTCTATGGAATGGCATATGTGAAAGGAAGAACTGCACCCTGTTGGACATGGTGAGATCAATGATGAGTCATGCTAGACTTCAATTATCCTCTTGGGGATATGCATTACAAATAGCTTCACACATACTAAACCCAGTACCAACTAAATCGATAAATTGTATTCCATATGAATTATGGAGTGGACACAAAGACATGTTATCAATTTTACATGTGTGGTGTAGTGAAACATTTTTTAAGGCCTCTTCAGGTGACAAGCATGCACCCAGAGGCACAAAGTGTATCTTTGTATAATATACCAAGGAAACAAGGGAATACTACCTATACAACCCCTCAAATAAAAAGGTAACAGTGGAAAGACATTCCATATTCCTTGAGAGGGAGCACATCTCCAAAAGAGATAGTGGGAGTGAGATAGTGGGAGTGAGATAGATTTTGATAAAGTTGAGGATCAAGATTTACAATAGTTGGTACAAGAAAAGAATTCACAAAGCCCCATGGAAGAAAAATCTATTACAGAGACATAAGAACTGTGTTGGATCACAAGAGAGTTGAGAGAACTAGAACGATACAGTTTTCTTGTCACCGAGGATGGTGACTCATTATTGGTTGACAATGATGATCTTATTACCTAGAAGGAAGCAGTTGAAGGCACAGAAGCTGCCATGTGGCTAGAATCGATGAATTATACAATGGATTTCATGTACCAAAACAATGTTTGGATTTTGGTAGATCCTCTAGTTGTTGTTAAGACTGTTGTTAATATATGGGTATTCATGAAGAAACTGGACATGGAGGGGAAAGTTAGAACCTATAAGGAAGAACTGGTTGCAAAAGGTTTTTGATGGGGTCATTGAATTGACTATGATGAAACTTTTTCACCAGCTGTGATTCTAAAATCCATCAAAATCCTATTGTCCATTGTCAATTACCATGACTATGAAATTTTTCAAATGGATTCCAAATCACCATTCATTAATTGGAACCTCCAGCAATATGTCTACATGACACAACCAGAAAGTTTTCTTACTCCATAGGATGCCAAAAAGATATGCAAGTTCTAGAATTCCATTTCTGGATTAAAGAAAGCATCATGCACATGGAACATTCGCTTTGATGTAGCTATAACATAATTTAGATTTGTTATGAAAGAATGTGAGAATTGTGTCTACAAAAGGTTTATTGGAAGTGCAGTTGTTTTCCTGATAGTATATGTTGATGAAATATTACATATTGGAAATGAAGTACCTATCTTATAGTAATTTATGTCTTGGTTGGATAAATTCTTCTCCATGAAATATTTGTGTGAGGTATCATATATTATTGGGATGAAGATCCATCGTGATAGATCCAAGAGAATGATGGGCCTGAGTCAAAGTACATACATTGAAAAGATTCGGAAGAGATACATGATGTAACAATACAAGAGTGGATTGTTTCCAGTGTCACATATAATTCATCTTTCCATGAATATGTGTCCTCAGACACATGAGGAATGAAAGAAAATGGCATCGTTACCTTATGAATCACTGATTGGGTCAGTCATCTATGATATGATATATACAAGGATAGATGTAGCTTACACATTAAGTGAGGTAGGCTGATATCAAGCTAATCTAGGAGACCGCCAGTGGATGACAGTCAGGACTATCCTTATGTATCTGAGGTGTACTAAGGATATGTTCTTGGATTATGGAGGAGATGAGGAAATAGTCATCAAATAACATGTAGATGCTAGTTTCCAGACAGATCAAGATGAAATGATGTCACAGACTTGATACATCTTCAGTTTGAATGGAGGTACAGTGAGCTGGATGAGCTCAATGAATAGTGTGGTTGCAGATTTTATAGCAGAGTATGAGTATAATACATCGTCTGATATATCTAAAGAATAATTATCGATGCGAAGCATCGTCCATGATCTGGATGTAGTACCGAGAAGTAAAGATCCTATCACACACTATTCTGATAATACTGTAGCGATGGAACTTGCAAAAGAGTCAGGGTCACATCAGCGGATAAAGAACATAATTTGGAAGTATCATCTCTTGAGGGATTTGTCTCAGAGAGGAGAAGTAGAAATAAGAAGTATTTCCACAAAAGAAAACATTGCAGACCCCTTGACTAAATCCTTTACTCAACAAAAACATGATCATCATGTGAGGTCTAGCGAACTAAATGTCATAGGCAGTTGGAAGTAGTCCAATTGGGAGTTTGTTAGGGTTTCTTTCCTGAGAACCAAGTGTTTTTTACTTTTATTACATGAATGTTCACTTATTATATATTTTTCATTTTTCTCCATGACTGTAATATAATAGTGTCTTTGAATATTTTTTGCATTAATAAGGTCATGGAAGATCCCTGCATTGATGAGAACCTTGAAATTCTATAACAATATTCTTAAATAAAGTTCTACAGTTGGATTACATACTATGATAGGACACAAATTATACAGAACATCATGTGTGAGTACTCATAAGAAGACGAGACTCTCTCTCATGGAGTTCGTACTTAGTTATCTCCAAGATGGGAGATTATGAGAATAAACCCGCCAGTAGTAATTACACATGTTTTTGTTTCATCGGATATTTCTATCTATGAGCGTGTTTAATGGTCCTTAGACTGGAATGTTATAATTAACTCATGTCATGACTCACACAATTAGAATTTCTGATGAAAAACGTCATGTAGACAGTTGGCGGGAAGTAGGTTACATTGGGTGGATCACGAATGTCTTGTTGTTAATGGATAAGTCAAGGAAGAATTTGTCCCTTCCATATTTAGGGAAGTAGATATCTCGGGCCCTATGATTGAAATATAATACTCACCCAAATTCCATGACCATGGTGTAATGAAGTGTTTATTTCGGGATGTCAAAGAATAACAGATCAAGCATATAGGTTTATGACACTACCATGAAACCTTCTTGATGACATATTGAGACAAAGGGATTAAATTACATACTAAGTGTTCATATGAGGTGACACGTTAATGCGGAATCATCTTATTTCAATTGGGTGCCTTGACCCATTTCTAGACTGTAATATGTGACTTAAGAAAGCCCGCCTAATGCCAATGAGAAAGAGGCCTGGAGGGTCACACACTATGTGTATCCATGAATCTCAAGTAAAATAAATATTATAATCGTACGTCGTTTAATAATTATTCATGAAACCCTAAATTATTTTAATGATTGAGGAAGAATGAAATTAAAAACAAGATATTAAATCCATGTATTAATAATTACATGCCGTGTAGTTTTTCATGGAAAACAAGTTGACGCCATGTATTAATGATTACATGTCGTGTAGTTTTCATTTTGGAAAGGAAACTAAAAACATGTAAATGTTGTGTATTAATGATTACACACTGTGATGTTTTATGGAAAACAATTAAATGCCCTCTAAGAATGATTACACACCGTGTAGTTTTCTATTTGGGATTTTAGGGATACAATATTGATTTATAAAATGATATTTATCATAATCAGCATGGGGAATGTTAAGGAATTAATTATTCGAAATGGTGGTTTTCAATAAGTGTCAATGAAATAAATAAAACACTTAACACATTTATTTATTCTCATAACTCTACAACCTCAAACCTGATTATAAATATCGTCACAACCCCAAATATTTTCCTACAAGAGAATCATTGTGCACAGTAATTCAGGAGAATTCATTCATGGCCGAAAAAACCTCTTCCTCCAAGAACACACTCAAGTCCGAGAGAGATCCTCTTCCATCATATCATGATGATCTAAGGCAGACAACGCAAGAAATGGTTTGTCCATGCTAGCACCCCGAGACTCCTTTGGCGATGTACAGAGATACGAGGTGCAAGTGTGGATCACCTCTATAGGACATATACAATTGGCTTTCACGATTCAATGATGAATCACATCGGAATGTGATCAAGAATATAAATGAATAAAGGACACCCAAAAGGTACTTATTCACAATTAATTAAATTAATTATAATCAACCTGTGACGATCCACTTTTGTGCTTCTGGAACCTTTCTTATTTTTTGCCTATTTCTCTGAATCGATCCGTGGAGACTGGCATTTATCGTCATATTGATCCTGGATTGATCATTGCTAATGACAAAAGGGAAAGTGGGAACATCCATCAACGAGCTTCCTCTACGTTCAAGACCTTCACATCAGTGTTAGAGATTATATATCAAGATGAGCATTGCGCATGGTTTGGCCTCAAGAATAGGAAGACTTTGTGCAACCTATGTGACTTCCATTTTTTTTCATAAAACCACATCCAATGTTCACCCAACTCCCCTATCCATCATCCTGTAACATTATAACCAAAAAAATCATCAATTAAGAGTCACACTGAAGAAAATTTGGGTACTACATTCTACCCACCATTGGTCACTACATATTTAGAATGGTCAAAAACCCCACCAAACTGACAGTTTTATAGCCATTGATCATTCATCACCTTCTCATGTTCCAAATTCTCTTCCTGAATCTGACCATGCAGTCATAAAACTTGCACTAGAATAATTTTTTTCCAGGCAATACATTATATTTCTTATACAAAATTTTTACAGTTATTTTTACCAATGATGCATCTGGCTCTTGGATGACATGATCCCATTTGATCACCTTGTCATGGTCAAGCTAATACATTTTCAACTGAGATACATGGAATATATTATGCAATGAAATAAACTATAGTGGTAATGCCAAAAAATATTTCAACTCTCCAACCCATTCTCATTTCTCGAATGGGGTAATGTATCAAAGATCAAAAATTATATTTTTACAAAAATGATTATGTCCATTTCTTTGGGAGATCCATTGGAAAACATTATCACTAACAGAAAAGGAAAATGGGATTTTTCGGTCGTCCTCTTACAATTTCTGATGACTCTGAGTCCTCTCCATCCTTTTTCTAATCAACACGATCTTCAACGGTGTTTCATAGATAAGGCGTGTCCCAACTAGTTATGTCTCCCCTGATTCTACCAATCATAGTGTAGAATGACAATGATGCTCAAACAATGATTCAAACGGATCCATACGTATTGATTCCTAATAGTTGTTATTATATGATAACTCCACCAAGGGTATATTCTCCTCCAATGAACCACCAAAATCCATTACACAATCTCCATTCATATAATCTAGTGTTTTTATCATCCGCTCAGACTTCCAATATATTTGAGGATGATATGTCGTGATCCTAGTCAACTAAGTCCCAAGGGATTGCTATAAGGATTTACATAAATGAGACATCAACCACGGATCTCTGTTGGAGATGATTGAAACTAGTACTGTATTTTACATTACCACACCTCATACATAATGTTTTTGTATTATCGTCCATCGTATGAGTTACAAGAATATGGATGAAATAATTCGACTTGGTTAGAAGATCCACTGTCACCCAATGACTTCGTGTTTCTGAACCATTCTTGGAATACATATAAAAAATTCCATACTAACGTACTCTCAATTACACACTAGGACTGGTATTGACTACAACATTCCTGCAAGTCCCTAAATCTCAAATTTCACTTTCGGACAGGTTCAAAACATCACGAAGAATTCAACCACCTTATTTTTTTAGGCCTCTCCACAAAAAATCACATTCAAATCCCTATACATTTTCTATGGGAATAGAGGAATATCCAATCTCAAATGGTGGTAATAATGATGGATTAGTTTCGGAAAAGAAATATGTACCACCATCCAGAATCTAAAGAATAAAAAAAATCTAATCTGGTTTCCATCATTCAATAGTCTCCCCACCATTGATTTTTGAACTCATAAACAGATATTCTTCATTAATTTATATGCTTCATTGAAACTATTTACAGAATAGGGAACATTTGTATCAAAAAAGATAACTACAAGATCACATTTTTCTTCACATTCCACATGCATGTTGGCTATGACCAACATCAACTTCCATTCATCTGAATCTTCTTTTGAATACTGAGCATATGACTTTCTACTCAATACATATGTGACCAAATTCAGTATTACTGGGGTATACATAATGTCAATGTCAAATATTTTTAGATACTCCATCCACAACCTTTTCTATATATTCATATCTCACTATGAGAAACGTGTTTCATGAATTTATGGTCTATAAACACAGTGGATTTCTTAACAAAATATTGTGTATCCATTTTTTCAATGTGTGAACAACTGCATCTAAATCCAAATCTTTTGTTGGGTAGTCTTATCATGCACCCTCAAATACCTTGAACCATAGTAAACCACATGGTCTCCTTGCATGAGTACACATAACAACCCTAATCTTGATGAATCATAGTACACTACATACCCCTGTGATAATTTTGGGAAAATCATGATATGTGTCGATGTATGATAAACATTTATCTCATTAAAATACATCAGGAATTATTTTGTTCATTGGAATAGAGAATTAAACTTTTTTCAAAGATGTAATTGGTGAATGTAGTTGTGAAAAATCATGAAAAATGCTTCATTTGTAACCATATAGACCAAGAAAACATTTTATGACAAAGACATTCTTCATTGGATGCCACGAGATAATGGATTTTAACTTTTCATGATCTACTGCAACACCTTTTTCAGAACTTACATGGCCATGGAAACATACCTTCTATATCCCAAAATCACACATTGATAATTTGGCCTACAAATGATAACCTCTCAAGATTTGTAACATTGTTTCTAGATTCTACTAATGGCCAGTCATTGTATTTGAATACACCAAGATGTCATCCTCAAAAACCACAACAAAGGAGTCGAGATATCGCTTGAATATAAGATTCATCCATTCCATGAAAACATATTGTTCATTTGTATGATTGGGAAGCATGACTACATATTCATAATGGTCATATCTTCTTCTGAATGTTCCATTCAAAATATCATCTATCCAAACTAGAAATTGGGGATATCTGGATCACAATTAAATCTTTGTCAAACACTGACCCCCCCTCAATTTATCGAACAGATCATCAATGTTTTGTCGTGGATATATGTTCATTATCATAACGGGGATATGCTTATGAAAAGAAAGACACATCCAAATAGTTCCATTGGCCTTCTGCACAATCAAAAACGGTGCCACCCATAGAGAGATAATTTGTTGAATGATACCCTTGCTTTCCAACTGCTCCAACTTCACATTAAATTCATGTAACTATGTTGGTGACATTTTATAAGACAGATGGGAAATTGTAATACTCCGTTGAAAGAGATAAATAATAATTTCCACATATCATATAGGTTGTAAACCAGAGTGTTTTTTGGGAAATACATCATGAATTTGATGCACATATGCTGGAAAACAACATTCCTAGATCATTTCCATTGATGCCAATGTCATCTCTGCCAACTGATAATAGACCATTTCCAACCATTGGATCCAATATGATCTTTTCACATTCCTTTATCATCATCTCTCCTCTAAAGAGATGTTCAATTCCATCATTTGTCATGAAACATTTTTTCACCTATAACTCTAGATGTGATCCTTAAATGTAGTCAACTAATCCATACCCAAGATTAAAACATATACATCCTTGCCCAACATTGTGAATTTCAATTTCATCTCAGATCCATCAACGGTTATAGAACATGCTCTACACATAATATCTTGACATTCTCTTTCCCTGAGAAGATTTTATAGTTTTACAATAAAATTCAAAATTTCCATATTTAGACATAGAAAATCAACATCCTAAGAATAAATGAATGAGTAAAATGAAATTTTATCGAGGAGAAATTTCACAAGGGTAAAATTCCAAAGAATTTTCCATCTCACAAAAGATAGTCTATCCTAATCATCGAAAATCATTTTACCATCTCCATACAATTACTTCATCGCAAAACTATTCTTCTTATTTCATTACTAAGATTTCATTTGTTTTAAGAGTAATGGTATTTCTTGAATCACCATGGATAGCTCTTCTCTACTAACAAGACAAATTTTGTTATCCTAATCCTTTCAAAGAATACAATTAATTTGATGCCTGAGATGTATATTTATAACCTAACCTTGGAGAAATGGGAAAGTTGTGCTAATATATATCCCATCATGGTGCAATTATGGAATGCTCTAGGTTGTTATGTACACCATCACTTTATGTGGTCAAGAGAACCGGATTGAAAGAAACCTTCTTTTCTCCATGGTCATGGAAGAAGGTTCACTTATAAAGCAGACCTTGTTTTGTTTCCCACATCCACCTTTGAAATAGGCATACCTTTTCCACTTGCATCTAGCATTTGAGTTCCCATCATTCCCTATTGGTATCATCATACCTCCTCCCATAGATCACAAGAAATCATGTTCATCCACCATTGTTCTGTTCACCATCTATGTATAATTTCTAAAAAATAGCATTGCAAACTACGATCGAATCTCCTACCGTAGCCCCGATTCAAATATGTGCGCCTTAAAAGACGCACATTATACCACATTTGGTAAAAAAGGAACTAAATTTATCAATTTAGTTTTGTACTCTATGATAGATAGACTCTCTTATTTGAGGCTGAAGAATGCTATCGATTTATATATATTGAACGTGTGGGGATAGAATAGTTTGTTTAGAAATTCATCAAAATCTTCCCATGTAATAACATTATCAAAAATATCATGCAGCACCAAATCTCCCCACTGGCGTGCATGACCATTGACCATATACATTTCCATCATGACCTTTAGCACACCTTGTTTGCTAATGAAATTGATGATATGTTTCATCCGATTTATCCCCAACTTTGTCTTCTCAGGTTCAGAATCACCCATAATGTTAGGTGAGTTATACTTTACGAACTAGATTGTATGATCCACATCCTTTCTCATTCCACTTGTTCCCAGTTTCAATTTTAGGAAAATCATGTATAATACTCTGAACCAGCTCTTGGTTGACCTGTGGTTCAGGTACAACCACATTCTCCATAGATTCTTCAGGTTGGTTTCATTGATGCCTAACATGTTCCATTTTATAAACAAACAACGAACCTGTCAATCTAACTCTCTTACAACTAATGGCTCAACATTTCAAATTCTATCAAATCACTATCATAAATTTGTTTTCCAAAACACTAATGGTTTATTTTAACCAATTTTTAAACACTCATACATGGATTTGAAAACCAAAAACCTTTCAAAGTACACAAAATACCCTATTCTCAAAATCATTCATTTCAAAACAAATTCTTACTTTTTCCAAAGTTTAAGCCTTGTATAAAATGTTATATCATTACATGAAATGAAATATGAAATCCTAGTGTGATTTCATTCCTCTACAATGCATTTCATTCTAATTTGATTTTCTAAACCCATAAAAATGAGATTTCTATATCCTCGAAGTGTCTCTAAATAGTTGTGTACCTAATTCCCCAGTTACATGAAGTTCAACATAAAATGGATAGTTATTTCCTTTTATGTTATACATTTCTAGTTCTGAAAATCCTAATCCTGACTATGATTTCAACACCATGTCTAGAAAAGGAGGAATTTCAACTCCAAGGACAAGAACATAGATGAATACTTATAAGGAAATGACTGAACATGTTTATAAAATTTATACCTAAAAGGAAGGATCAGATAGATACCATTTATAATGACTCATAGATTCTCATTTTCCGGAGAGTGAAAAAATCCATTAATTGGCCATTAGAAATATCCCGAATATTCAAAAGGCTGGAAATAAATAATGATGTGTTTCATATACATATGGGGGACGATTTACCCTTTATGAAATAAAGTAATAAACCTATAAAACTATTAAATAAATAATGTATGAACAAAATTAATACAAATAAATAACATTATGTATCGCAAACCCACATAAAAGTGTGAAACAGTGGATGACTAACCATGAATCAAAATAAACATCATTAAATAACTCAATACTCATAAAATAATACAATACTCCTTGGTCTAGATGATCCAAACTTTACAGTCTATAAACAACCCAAACATCACGAGGCAGTGCTAAAAATGTGGGACACATTACCTTTTTCATGTTCTAGAAGATAATATCTACAAAAGAACCAATGTTCCAAAGTCAGGGTTAGTATAAAACTCACCAAGTTTTCCCAAATGACTTACCTACTCATGCCACTAGGTTATAAATGATTTCCACATATATAAAAAAATGTTTAAGTAATGAAATATACTAAAAGAGTTTGTAACCAAATATAAAAAGTTCCAAAAATCAATTACAACCATGTAAAATTAAAAATGAAATAAACCATATTCAAAATGTAATTTTTTTCTATAAAAGAACTAATAATTTTTTAAAATCCAATTCATATTATACATTGGAATACCCTTTCAATATTTCACCATGAATCCACACAAGCATGCTTCGTTTGATACTATCATACTCTTGAGTGATCTCTCTTCCAATTACCTTGTATCCCAATGATTTCTTCTCCCGATCCAAGGCCCATTCCCTTGTACCCTAATTGTACGCATCATTCATTAAGGGTCAGTTATGCATGATCTCACACTCGCTACATTTTTTCCAAATATTTCGATTTCCAAAAAAACAACTTCAATAAAACATAACATTTATTGAAAATCAAGGAAAAAACTATTTTAAAAAAACATTTCATTTAAATAATCATATCCCTTCTATTGAAAAAATATAACAAAATTCATGTGCCAACAATCTAGAAAAATATTGTATTTTTATAATCCATATTTTAAAACCATGATAAAAAGAACAATACTGATAGACCTACTTTTCATGGTTTCAAAACCATAAATTTAAAATGATTATAAAAATTATTTAACAAAAATTAAAATAAATTAACTCAAAAAATCAATTTTAAATCATGAAAATTGGTTCTAATAAGTATAGATGATAAAGATTCCACCTTGTTCAATGGTTTTGAAAAAAAACCCAACAAATGATGAACATATAAGAAAATTGGGTTGATTATCCAAGAACAAGACTTAGTCTCTTCTCGTGGTAATATCAAAACCAAAACTCAAAAAAAATTGAAATCTAAACTACTAGATCTATACATAAGAGTGTAGATCTATGAAACAAATAGAAGATGATATGTCGATCTATATAGATATATGAAACCCATCATGTAGGATGAAGAATGATCAAATACCTCAAAAATATAGCATTGATTTACCAGTGAAAGCCTTCGAATTGACTTCAAAACACATGGGAGAGGATCTGTTATCATCACCGAATATAAATCCCATGTTATGGACGCTTTAGATCAAAGACAAGTCACAATGAGAAAAAATGAGTGAGATCCTCATATTTAGGATCTCACATAAACAATCTTCACAATTAGTTCATGTTGTTTGGAAAATCAGATGCTAACTCAATGTTTTCTACTACCTAGGCAGACCCTAGAATGGCTTCACCGCATGTTCTCCCTGAACTGTGCTACAATCGTGCTGGAGGTTCTGCTTCTAGATGAACATAATGAACGGTTTGGTTACATGGTTAAGAAAACCATGCCCTTCCTATGCGACTTCCATTTTTCACCAAAACCACATCCAATGTTCTCCCAACTATCCCATCCATTTCTTCCAACTATATGACCATAAAAACAACTTTTAATGGTTATATACAAGAAAGTATAGGTACAAAAATTATAAACTTATGTTAAATTTTTACATTATTATTAATGTAAAATTTTTAATTTTCATTTTATTTTATATATTTCAATTTTGATAATTAATTTGTAAATAAAAAAGGTTCAAAACATATTTTTTGATGACATATATATTGTATGACCAAAATTTCGTTAGAAGGATGATTATAGTAAAAAACGTATTTTGAAACCACTACAAAAATAATAAATAGGAACTAAATATCATTATTATTCATCAATTATACTATTAATCCCAACAATGAATTGTCGTAATAAAAAAATAAATACAATTCAATCATGGAGATGTTATGATAAAGGTGGAAATGTGTAGATTTTACAGATATTAACAGTCATTATTGAATGAAGGTAAGTATTATTTTATCTTTCTTGAATGATCATGAAATAATTATTATAATATTATATCATAAAATACACTTCCATATATAATCAATTTGATTTTCTGATGAAAAAAATCACATCTCTTCATAGAGGTTGATGTCGACAGAAGTTGATAAAAACGATATGATTTATCAGTGAATAAAAATTTATGAATATTGATAATATATTTCATATCCATATGATTAATATATTATTAATTTCATATATATATATATATATACTTATATTTAATCGATCATTATAACGATTAATAAGAGGTATTGATGGAAAATAAATTCTATCTGTCCCTCTAGTGGTAGACATCCATAAAAAACAAATTTTTTTACTACTTTTATAGTGGATAATATTGATATAGGATAATCATGTAACATAATAAAATTTAAATATATAATATATAATAATGTTATCATATCATCATGGTTTAATATTATTTAATATGAGGAATAAGAAGAAATTAAATAAAAACTCTTTACTAAGAACAATATATCTTATTTGGAGTACATATTAAGGTTTAAACCAAAATCCTTCTGAGGGTGGATATAGGATATAACCATAAAATCTAAGAGGTTGATATTTATGTAAGGAAATTTATTTGATATATATTGGTTGAACCTGAATTTTTTATATGTTTGATTGGAAAATGATATGAGGATCCCTAATATATGTGATGGGAGGGGCCCTCATTGATGTTTTATAAATTACTAAACTCATATAAATTAATAATAATGTTAAAATGTATTAAAATTTATGAAAGTATAATAAAAATTGTTTATGAGATGAAATATTCTCATATAATAACAATTAAACAATTTAAAGAGATTTATTTTCACCCATTTCATGTTGGTTTAACCCATTTTAATCTTTTCTTACAATTATCATTGTGTAAATTTTAATCCTCATTATGAGTAAAAAAATTTACAGTACATGAAATAATGTACTATAAATGAAAAATGGTTGAATTTATCTAATATTTCCCATTTACATCACAGAAGATATTAATTTTCAGATCCGTAAATCATTTAATAAATCAAAAAATATCATTAATGTCAATATTGACATCATTATTATAATTTTTCTTTCAAAATTTAATCTTGATGTTGGAATTAAATCATAAACATTTCATGTACCCCAAATTTGTTATAAAAATCTAAAAAAAATCCCACAAAAATTCATCCCAATTTTAGTACATTTAATATATTAAAAATCATTTACATTATAGTCCTATAAATTGTACACATACTATGTCAAGGATTTATAAGAATTTAAGATATTAAATTCACTACTAAAAATTATTAATAAATTTCTATCATGAAAATAATTTTAATATTCTTAATCTAACAATTCGGATTTGTTCAATACATTCTTTAATCCAAATTATTAACACATAATATATATTTAAAAAATATAGGTTTAAATTATTACATTTTCGTCTCATAAAATAATATATATGTCAATTTCATGGACAACCATCCCACAAATAATATTCCGCATAATTTGATAAGCGCTCAAATCAGATTATCCAATAAGATTGAATATGGACAATGGTGGCCTTACCACTTAGGTAACATCCTAAGATTTAAAAATATGATCATCATATATTATATATTTTGTGAAATAAAACACCACAAATAAAGGTAATATGAAATCCTGATACATTTTAATATATTAAATAAATCATGTTGATATGTTTAACTGCATAAAACACTGGGTCTGAATAAAACATGACACTCTATTTAAATATTATACTTTATAAATTACCATTATAACATGGATATTAAAATAAGGGGTATAAATATTACTTACTATGTTATTAAAATCATGTATTTTATATGAGTATAAAATGGATACCTATTTATTGGAGATAAAATTAGAACCATTTGAATTGAAAATAAATTCTGTTGGAAAACAGAATATTTTTAAAAGGTGGTTTAGTCGAATAGTGTTCAAAAAAATTAATTAATAAAATTATAGAACTTATATAAAATTTACTTTAAAAAATAAAAATCATTTAATAAATTAGTTTAATAAACTTTATTGTGCTTTTTTTTATAATTATAAAAGGTTTCAATTATTAAAAATTTGTGAAATATAAATAATTTTAATTGAAAACTATTATTTAATTTATGTTTTTTTATGATAAATATTGAATATAATTTTTATTAAATAATTAAATATTTGAATTATAATTCTAATTAGAATATTTTGGTTAATGTAATCTTTTTCATATTACATTTTGATAAAAAAATGGAAACATTTTTTTGTTTTAAACCAATGTTTCTCATCATTTCTACATGATTAATTTTAAATTTGTTTGTTAAAAAATTATGTGATTGGAATTTATAGAGATTTATTTGGTATTTATAATTATAATTAATTATATTATATTATTTTATAAACATAAATTTTTTACCATAATGAATTCTAAAATTTGTAAAAAATATTTATTGCTGGCAAGGTTAAATTTTTTTTACCATGTAGTAAAATTTGTAGATAAGGGTTAAAATAACATAATGGCTGTTCTAAAATAATTTTTTTGGAAATATTTATACATTAACATGTCTAATACCCTATAATAGTCTATTTTGGACAGTTGGTGACTATTAATAAATGGGTACAATTATAAATTTCACCAATTAAATGTGTTCCACTCATTTCACTAATAAAATTCAACCCTCTATCCTCCAATCTTTACACATTCAAACCATTTCGAATTCAAATACACCGGTCCAAATCACATACCAACATACCCTCTATCATTATATAATCCTTATTTTTGTAATATATAATACATATTAATGTTTTTGGTTAAAACTTAATAAGGATAACTAGAAAATATATGACATTCTTTAGTTGTCATTTTTATTATATTTCATCATCCACAACCTTAGATTCTTATTAAACATGAATATATTATAACATTAGTATAATAAATATTAATATATGTCTTTATGTAATGTTTATTTTTAAAAACCATATCTACTTCCTTCAAATGGCTTGTGAAATCAATTTTCTAGTGTATGGTGGACTACCAACTCAAGGAAAAATTTCAATCATTTTTTCATTTCTATCTCTAAAAATTTTGTATTGTGTTGGATGTAATATATATATATTTGATACATAAGAAATAAATGAATCTATTTAGTCATTATCACATATATTTATATTTCATTTCATTTTCTATTTCATAGGGGATAAAATAATGTCTCCACTTTTTGTATGAAGGAATAATAACTCACGAAGCGATGAGGTTTTTATTTCACTAACATGTTACATGGAAGGTGGTAAGTATAATTTTAATGAATATATATAATATAAATTTAAAAATTTTTATACGATTAAATTTTTATTATTATTAATGTATAGTGTTTTAATTTATTTATTACAATTTACCTCACTAAAAAATATATCATCGTTTGTGTATGTGTGGAATACCACCATATGTAAGAAATGTGACTCTATTCCCATCCCCAAACCACATGGATGGTATACATAAGTATATTTAACAATATAATATTTTATTTATGACATGAAGATAATTATGCTTGGATATAATTTTTCTTATCCCTTTTCATAAGTACCATTGAAAAAATGGAATTTTACTCATATGTATGTACGAACTACTGTCTCTATGATCATAACGTACACCATATTACATAATCATATATCATTATTATATTTAGAGTACTAATTTATGTATAATAGTGATAATTATTTCATGATTATTATTATGTATATGATAAAACAATTACCACTTTGAGCACAATAATCCTTACCAAGTCATATATTACATTTAATTTAGTTATCATCAAAATATCTAATGTAAACATAATTGACTATGTAATACTCTATAACGTGGTTATATGAGAAATAAAAGCAAAAATAAACATGTAAAGGGTTCATATATTTTTTAATAAATAACATATTTTTATTATTCATAAATATAAATTACATTGATGATGATTCAAACACAATGTAAGGATTTATTATTTTACTTTTACTTTCGTGATACATATAACATATTTCCAATATTTTTTTTTGTTGTGGTTTATACAGTCCCATATTGTATGTTATCTTTGGTATTTATTTCAAATAATATAATTTAATGGCTCATTTATGATTATTTAATGATTCATTTTATTTTATTTCTTTCAAGGATATTATTATTAAATTTTCACCAAATTGGTATGGGTTTATATCACAATATCATAAATATTTAAGATTTTTTTGATGTCTCTATTGGGGGAATAATTTTATAGCTATATCATAAAAATAATATTATATATTCTTATATATATATTCATTATATTATACTTGTATTGATTCCATTTATTATCTCATTCGTACTACAATTGTTTAAGAATATTTTATTACAGAAATCTATATTTATTGGTCCTTTCTGTCTGAATATTATTTTCATAAAAAACAATGATTTATTAAAAAATTAAAATTTATTTAAAAATATTAAAAATATTTATTAGAGATATGGTATCATATTTATTTCTTTTAAAAATGTAATTTGAAAGAAATCTTTTTATCATTTACAAAATAGTGCATGTTTGGAATTTGAATACAATGTGAAAGTTATATTTATTTTAATGTGTACAACATGAATTTAATTTGGAACTATCATGAAAAATAAATATATTTTTTTTCTTTTTACCAATTAAAAAAATTTCAAAAAAATTGAAAAATATGCTTTCAACTATTATTTACTGAAAAATTGTAAATGAAAATGGTAATTATTTATATAATGTTTTTGATGAACTTTTTATGGTTTTTGTACTGATCGAGAGAATGAGTACATTATTGATATTTTTATCCACAAAGGATATCTTTTATTTATATAATAATTTATAATTATTTGTATTTTTATCTTATATTTTACTTTTAAATGTAAAATATTATTTTCATTCACTATAATACACTTTATGATTAATTATTTTTTGTATTGATTGGAAAAAAATATTATCATTTCATAAGACAGTTTAAAAAAAATTTATTGATGATTATTGATCTATTTTATCATATTATGAATGAATTGGACCCTGTAAGTGATGAGTAGGGCCCTTTATAGCCCCTCAATGAACAATTAGATCTCATGCGGAAAAATAGATTGGGATTTGCTTAATTACTTTCCATTTTATATAGATTTGTAGGAATAAGTACCCAATTGTATTATATTTTTTGGGAAAATTCCTTGATCGTATGTTTTAGATGTCTAGTATTAAGTATTCCATCATTATTAATTCATTTATTGATATTAGATATGATTATTCAATTTTTTATAATATCCGTTGATATTTTTCATGATCATTGTATTATTTATAAGAATTAATTTATAATCATTTATCAACTACATATTATAATGAAGTTAATTATTAAATGTAATGTGTATTGTAATTTACCATTACATACTGATTATAGAACGTTTATTTCTATATTCGCCTATATACATACCCTTACTGAGCATCATAGATCACCCATTTCTTATGTATTATTATCTATATTATATTAGTAATTTTTTTGACATTTATATAAAGATAGACAGTAAATTGAATAAAGAAATTACAAATAAAAATATATATTTTTTATGATTTTAAAGGTTATGTGAATTATGATTATGAATGTATCTTAACAAAAATAATTTACTATTCAGTCCTTTGGGATGCGATTACTTGTATCTTATGAAAATGTACTGAATTAGACATCGACACCAAGATACTAGTGTATGAGTACTATAGTTGGTAACATAGGATGTTTAGTATAATAGTTGGGAACTATATTTAAAAACCTAATTTATTAGTTAATAAGATGTTTTTAAATGATTTGAAAATAACTATTGTTGAAAATCCAAAAATTTTCCATTAAAGATATTATATGGAGTTCTCTAGAAAATATACCCTTTTGTAAATACTATAAGTGTGTGTGGTTATAGTTTAGAAGTACTTAAGTGTAGTAACACTGAAAATGTTATATTGTGGTTGACATGTTAGTCACAGGTAGAATGGTAATAGGCCCTATAGTACACCAGTTTTGACACACATAAGTTATATTCTTTGGTAAATTTACATATTCATTACATAGGATATTTAATGATTCAAAAATAATGATATCCAGAAAAATGTATATGATTATGGAATTAGAAATGAATAAAATTTTTCAATTGTTGTAATGGTTGTAAATTGATATGGGATTATATATTAGAATTAAAAAATATAGGTTCTAATATAGATAATTATATCATTTAAAAATTGGATACTATATATTATAAGCGGACTCAAATCAATTCATGTAATATAATGTGTAATAGTGATAGTTAATTTAATATCATTTAGCTAGTCATTCAAAATGAAGTAGCCTCCAATACATTCTCAGCATTCAAGTATATAGTATAATTAATTATAAAGTTATAAAATGAAGTATATATGTCTTTTGCATTCTTATAAAAGCAATGTAATATGATGAAGATATTAAAATAGGATATGGGGATGAAGGTAATGGGAGATTTTTAAACATTTTATAGTTTTAGAAGGAAACACTCTATAAAATTCTTAAAACTAAAAATATTTTTATACTAGTGTGGAAAAAATGTCCAACCCGATCATGATTATAAAATCAATAAAATGGTTTCCAATGTAATATTCTACAATATCACTCATTAGGGGATCTACACAAATTAATTCCTCAAGAATTAATGGAATATAGAATAAAATTATCTCATAGATCATGGTTAAGCATATTCTTTTACGAGAGAAAATGTGGAATGATTATTGGGAAATAAATTAAATTAATAGATTATTTAATTGGATTATTTTATCAATAATATGCTTGTTATATGAATTATGAGATATATATGTATTGTATTGTAGAAAATTTTCATTTTGAAATTAAATGTGTATGTTTAATGGTATTGATGTCCATGGAAAATGATCACAAGCATGTAGAACATATTTTAAAGTTCGTGATTCAGGAATATAAATCCCTTAATATGTTCATAATGTTCATATAATTATTTTGGTATAAACATATTATTTATCTATATAATTTAAATTATATATTAAAAATACCATCGAACTAGTTGATAACTTATTAACAATGATGTTTATATTACCATTGATGGAAATAATTTTTTTTTGTATTTAATAAGTATATAAAATAATATTTGTTTTATTTAATGTAGTAATGAATTATTCTTTTTTTCAATAAGGTTTTATAGTAATTTAGGATACTACCATGTTTTGTGAGAATACTTTATAAAGGTATAGACATGTTTGGCATGTGATGATTAAGAGATAATTAATATTTTTTTAGTTTTGAATGAAATTTTAATTTTAAAAATATAGTGACCTTATATATATTATTTTGGATAATAATAATTTTGAAGTGGAATAACCTTAACCATTTATGAAATAGTTTCAATTTAAATTTGAAAGATGTTTTAGAGATTATTTTATCACATCACCATATAAAAATTTCTGTATATTGGATAACATATACTAATCTTTTCATTAAAATAATAACATTATTTTGAAGGAATTTATTATCATCATATTATAGATCATTTTATCTCTTAAAATGAAATTATAGTTCATTTGGAACAAAAAATTCATATTTGGATATTCATTTTCTAGGGTATGTGATTAGATGTAAATTAATTTACGAACAACCAAACGATGAAATTGTTCTTGCAAAATTGAAACGTTTTATGTAATTATATTTCTATATATAATTATTTGGTGAATCCTTTATGTAACTGTTGGAAAAGGGATATTGAAAACCAAATGTCAGACTCATACCATTATATTTAGTAAATTAAATTCTCCCTTACCTGATGATAGATTTATGTTTTTGTGATAATTTACATTCTTTGGATTACCCACTTTATTTTCATAAATGATCTCAACCACTCTCAGTTAATTCATGGTTGTTAATATTCAGTTCAATGTCTATGTTATAATTTCCCTCCATTTTTATCCGACATGGAATCCTAATAATTTATTATTCTATTTGAAATTAATTTATACATTATATCTTATTAAAGGTATATTTTATTAACACATTATATAAGCTTAGATTTAAACAATTATATGATCAAATTTCAATCCCTTGATTATAGAAAATAATGTTAAATTGCGTAGATAAAATGTGTTTGTGATGGGGAGAGTGTAAAATTCTAATATTTTAATAAATGAACATATCATATAATAGCATGTAGCACATAAATCACTTTGAATTGATGGAAATATAAAATATCAAAAAATTATGATATTATTATTTTCAAATAAATTCAATCTCTTAGATAGATATCATTGCAAAATATTTTTAATTAATTTTTATGACATTAATAATATTAGTTTGAAAAAAATAATATCCTTATTTATATAAAAATTGAAAAACGTTATTAGGTTTAATATATGGTTTTATTTCTAAAATGAATCATTTTTATGAATAATGAAGATAATGAATTTTTATTTCGAACTGCCTTTTCGTTAAAATTATATATAAGGTTAAATTATATTTTTAATTTAATTTAGAGTTACATTAGTTCAATTATATATTTATTAAAAAATTTATTCCACTTTAATCATTGTACTATTTAATATGTTTATGGAAACCTTTAAAAATTTTAATCATTTTCTATTTAAGACCTGCTTACTCGACATGTTAGTGTGATTAATTTTAAATTAAAATTGAATAATAATGAGAATGGAGTTTTGAGAAAATAATTCCATATTTTGAATCAGTATAATTTATATTATATTTTACCTTAATCGTAAATTTTAACCATAATTTATAGTAAATACATTAAATATTGATAATCCCAATAAAGGTAGAAAATGTGTCAGTTGAGGGTTAAACTAAAAATATATGGATTAAATTACCTAAAAACATATCAAAAATATATTTTATAGAAATATTTTCACATTATCATTAGTAAAACTCTAAAATAAATCATCTCATAACATTGTGACATGTGTAAAACAAGGGTACATATTATAAATTAAACATTTTTTTAATAAATCTATTATAGAAATACTATTGGTGAAAACCTAAGGAGGATAATTGAAGAGGAGTCGATGTTCTTCAATGAGAATTTTTATTTAATTACATTCTATACATCCATCAGTTATTATAAAAAATTGATATATTTAATATACTATATTACATTTTTTGAGAATATTTTATGATAATTTAATTCCTTAAATCCTTACCACTTCTATCAAATATGTTGTAGAATCATTATATGTTAGTATATAAAATTATTTCCATGTAAACCAATGTCATTTGTTTTTGAACTACCACCACTGATTGATGGGTATGATTATGTATGAAATGAATATATATATTACTTATAATATAATTATACCTATGGAGTAAATATATCATATAAAAAATTATCATTTTTTAGTGGATATGACAATATTTCTTTTATGAAAGATGGATTGCCTCCTTATGAAGTGATGTGATTCATCATTCAATCTTGATTTAAATGGAAAGAGAAAAGGATACATATAATGAATATATGAGATATTCATGACATTGTTATGGTATTAATAATTTTTTATAACTATTGAGAGATAATATATCATTTCATTTCTTATGTTTTCAAACACTGAAAGATGATAATATCATTCACGTACATACAGACTAATGCCTCTACAAAGTGATGTGACTATCTTTTTATCGCCACACAACATGTATGATATATAATGGTATATTTAACGAACCAAAATTTTAATTATGATATTATGATCATTATATATGAATTAAATATTACTGACCTATTTTCTATAATGATCATAAAACAATAATTACATTACTCATTTGTCAGTACGAACGATCATGTCCATGATTGTAACATACATTATTATTTCATAACCATAATTAAATATTTTTTTAAAAATAATTGATTTATAAATATTACAATAATATCATGATTTTGATTCTTTATATGTTTTAATAATGACCTATTTGACCATAGTATTCCTACTAAAGACATTTCTGGCATAGAATCCAAATATCGTCGACACAACTGACATAAATTTATTTGATTTAGTAATCATATATAACTATGTAATAAGTGAAAAACTTTAATTATACATTTGAAAATGTATATAAAAATGTAAATAATTCAAATCAAATTTTTATATTCAGGAAGACAATGAACATACATGATGAATAAGACTCATGGTAATTGTTTATCCATTCAGTGTTACTTCTATGATATTGACACTATATTAAACAGTATATTCATTTGAGAATATTATTAAATTTTATATATTATTTCATGATAGTAATTTTCATTATGGTGTTTAATTATTCAAATAATGTTATTACATTCATGGTACATATTAATAAAAAAATTCTGAAGTGTTAAAGATTTATATCATAATCCAATCATTATTTGAAATTGAATTTTATTGTGTGTACCTTGGAGAATTATTTAATATTTAAATCTTAAAATAAATATATTTTTATCTAATCTATTTAACTGAAATTTTTTTCTTGTAATACTAAAATTTGAAAACTATATAGTGCTTGAAATTATTGTTAAAATGTTATTAATAAAATATGGCTTTATTTAACACATCAGATAAAAATTATTCTTCATAAACAACCATGGTATCAAAAAATGTATTTAATTTTGTTAAACATTCATATTTATATATTAAGGAAATATTTACCAAATTATTCATTATATGATTTTTTTTTGAAGTGAGTCTTCATTTAATTTTCACGAAATTGACCACATGAAGTTTCAAAAAATATGAAAGGAATAATTTGTTTTAAAAGTTCTACAAGAATATATTTATGTACATTCCATGTAAACAAATGTTTAAATGTTTTATTAGTAATTATAAATGTATGTTTTTATTTAAGATTATTTTAAAAAAGACATTGATTTTTTTTGAAAAATACTAAAAAAGTGAAAACGTTATTTTTGCTAAAAAAAATTTAATGTTAATTGTATTTTATTTCTAATAATAAATGGAATGAATGCTCTATTGATCATATGATCCAGAAGAAATATTTTTTCTTCATATCATCCTTATTATTTCATTGAATATATTATTATTATTTTTTCTTATGATGATTTATTTTATTACTATTCACATTATTAATCAACATGGTTTATGAATATGTTTTTTAATTGGGTGTAGAATTATAATTTACAATTATTGTTTCAAAGAATAAATGTTTATTTAGATTTTTTTGTCACCCCTTTCATATGAAGAATTCATTGGACATTGTAATTGATGGGTGGAGCCATCTATAACCCCTTAATCCTTAGATAATTATCCTGATATAAACTATGTTGGGTTTTGAAGTATTAACATATATATTAATTTCTTGACAAAGGCATTTGATGGTATAAGATTTCATGGAACAAGGTCTCGATGATATGTTTTAGATTTCTGTCAATATACATTGTATAATTATGAACACAGTTTTTGGTATTCCTTTTGATTATCAAATTAATTGGAATATTTATGGATAATTTCCATTCATATGTGATTATTTATATAGAATTATTTTATTATTAATTATTTCAACCATATCATTCTAATGTTACTGATTAAATTTCATGAGTTTCATTTTTTCCATTACATATTAATTATGCCTTATTAATTTGTAACTTCTATTTTATGATGACCCTTAATCAGATTTTTTTTTCACCTCATTTTAATTATTTATTTTCCATAGGATTTTAAAAAAAATTTCCTAGTATATAAGGATATAATAAAGGGTATAATTAATTTATTAAAAAAAATTCTTCTGTATTTATTATTGTAATATTTAATATGAATTTCAAGTATATTTATAGTTCACTAAAATGTCAACACTATTCATCCTTTCATGATGTGATTCCTTGTATCGTATGTCAACGTAATAATGTAGGAAATGAATCCAGTATATTAGGATTGGGAGAGCTACGACATATTTTAAACCGAATTTTACTTGATTTGTGTTTTAAAGGTGGGATGATTTTTTTAATTATAACTACTATTCATTTTTAATGTATCATTTTTTTATTTTGTTAATAACTTATTATCTATATCTTCATGAAATTAATTTTATACTAATACCCAATGCATATAAATATAATTTTTCATGTATAAAATTATTTTTGAGTATAAATGTATTTTTATACTAATATGGAATATATTATTGACTAATATGTAATTAATAATATTAATTACATCTAATTGATATATACATTGATTTAATATCATATTCATAATATTATAGGGATTTCTCATTTAAATAAAATGAATAAGTTACAAAAATATTTTTTGCACCGATCACATAGAAATAAAAAAAATTATAATTAGAAATATTTAAACTATTTTTATTATAAACATATGATCTGAAAAATGAATTTCAATTTTAATTATAAAATTTATAATATTAGAAGAAATTAATTATAATATTTTCAAAGACAAATTAATAAAATTCATTTTTAGAGAAAATTTTCTTTGTGTTGAATAATATGACTTTTCAAATAATTGAGTATTTATTTACAAAGCATTAATTTATAAATTTTTATTAAATATGACCATCATAATTTGTCTATTATTATTTATACAAACAATTTAAGGGTTATATAATAATGGTAATATTTAAATAATATTTTTTCCTAGGTTTAATTTTTCTCATTGTTGGGTGCTTTATATGATTTCACACTTTTATTATTCAAACTATCTTGATATTACATTATTATCACATAAAAAATAAAAACATGAAATTTTCATTAATTTTATTTTCTAAAAAATGAGGTATGTTCATCTCCATAACATCCTCCAATTCCCACATTTCATCCTCTATTTTATGATTTCTCCAAAGTATCATTTCCAGTTGATTCATCTCATTACTCAATAAATTATCGCAAGATTCTATAGACTAGATAGAATCAAATAATTAATATATATCATGTTAAAATTCATTTTCTTCAATGGTGACCCATTTCTTAGCTAAGGAATATACTTCATTATAAAATTGATATGCAATAGATAATGTAATTTTTGACACATAGTGGACATTCCAAATGGTCTTCCAAGGCCCAATTCATTCAATAATTTGAAATGATCTGATATTCCATGGGAATGGTTTTCCATTCTTATAAAACCCCATAACACCCTTTAATAAGGGAACCATAAATAAATCATTATCTCTAACTAGAAATATCAAATATTTCCTTTGGTTATCAATATAACTATTTTCATTTCATTGAGTTTTATCCATATGATTTTTAATACTAGTTAAAGGTATAATTTTCATCTAATAAATGATTAAGACTACATGCTTCATTTCATAAACACTGTCCAGTCAAATTAGAGTATAAATTTTCATTCCAAATAGTTCATTATATAGATCAATTTCAATACATTAATAGAGGATATTAGCATTGGAATAATCTATCAATTGTATATATTGAACCTACATAACATGAAATTCGAATATAAATTGTCGAATCAAGTATTCTAATGTTTACATTATCCTTCTGTCATGTTCATCGGTTTATAGATGGTGGGCAGTGCTCAAAATAATTTTGGTATCATGATCATTCATTTTATTTTTCTAGAATTATTATTTAAATCTTATATCATTATTAGACATAACTAAAATGGGTGCAACATATATTCTTAAAACATCATAAATAATTACTGTTATATGGTTTACAATAAGTATATTCTCTTTTATACTAAGTAAATGTGCATATTTTGTATTCTAATCCATAATAATTCATATTATATAATTTAATAATTTAGTATTTGGTAATACAATAATAAATTACATATAAATTTCATCCCATTTTTATATAGGAATAGTATTAGGTTGTGTCACTCCTTATGTATTATATATCTCAACCTTCACCTATGGAAAAACCATGCATCTTGATACATGATATTAATTTTCCCATATTATTTTATCCCAAAAATAATGTTATTTCACACCCATTAATATTTTAGTGAGTCCAGAGTGTATAGTGAAATTTATGTTTTGATCATTAAATAATAATTCCATTCTTATATCATGAATACTTATAACACATAGAAGCATTTAAATGTTTAGAATGCCACCTTCATAAATATAGTGTTCAATTTTCCTATCAATCAGGGATTTTATATTCATGTGAAAATTACCATCATATGGATGATTGTATTTAATATTTTCAATAAATATGTGTTTTAAATCATTTGAAAATGTAGTGATGGATCTCCATCATAATCAATTTAAGAATACATCAATGATAAATCTGTTGACATTTTATCCTTTTGAATCCTTATTTTTGTTTTTAATCCATGAACTTTCAAGATCATTGCATCTACATCATTATTTTCCTTCCCTAGGTGGATTTTTATTTTTATTTCAAAATTATTAAGTAGCATGATCCATCATCACTGAATGTTGTAGATCACATTCATTGAAAATATGTATTTCTGAATCTGATAAGCTTTGTATATCTCGCATAATTATTCATTCATATAATGTATCTATATAATTATATAAATATTATAATTTCATACTCATGATCATTATTTTGATAGTTCTACTCTAATTATATACCAACCTAGATGAATAGGTAATTGAATAATCATTGTGAAAAAGGACACATCCAAGTCACATATTTTATTCTTCATTATATATCAAAAATCAATAATTTTCTGATGGTAGAGTCTAAACTTGGTAATTAAACAATTTCAATATCAATAATTAAATAATATTTTCACATATATATTTTGATATGGATGTAACTCCATTATATGTAATATTGATTAATTTTTTAACAGATCACAAAAAAACAACAGATCATAGATAATAATGTACCAATCCAATGAATCTATGTACATTTATTGTGTTCATTGTCATATGTAGTTGTTTAAATGCTTTTTTCATTGAAAAATCAACTAATATTACATACATATAGATATTTTTCCCTATAAAAGAATCATTTTAATTCCAAAATTCACACTTATTAAATTTCTCAAATAACATTTTTGTCTGATAGTTTAAATAAAGATACATAATTAACCATCTAGATCATCATAAATTTCATATAACACCATGAAATAATCAATAAATACTATGATAATATAATAAATATAGTCTTTTAATAATCATTTCAATAGTTCCCTTAAACATAGGACGTAATAGTAAATCGAAATAGAATTACTGTAAACATTATTGTTTATAACTTATTTATAATGATGTCTCAAAAAAATATACTCATTATTTAATATTAATTCTTGATACCAACAATATTGTATTATCCTTGAAAATTATTGATATCTCAAAAAATAATTCATCAATTCGAAATAGATGATACTTTTTCTTTATTGTTGAAACCTAGATTTATATATAGTCAATTCACACACTAATATAGAAATCATAATTTTTTTATTAATATAAAATGGGATCCCCACGATGAATTACTTTGAA
Organism: Viscum album; assembly: GCA_963277665.1. NCBI lineage: Eukaryota > Viridiplantae > Streptophyta > Magnoliopsida > Santalales > Viscaceae > Viscum > Viscum album. The sequence continues at coordinate 1,612,003,065 of OY728137.1, read as the reverse complement.
ATATAAATCCCATAACAAGAAAAGAATCAACATTCTACGTTAACTCCATGAATTACACAATTTTTATATAAGATGTTTTTGATATAATGTTTTCTTTAAAGAATAAATCAGTAGAATGATCAAAATAGCACCCTGGTGGGTATCAAGTTAATTCCTTAGGAAATACATCAATGTATTAATACACATTAGTTACATTATAAATTTTATAATTACATGTTCCATAAATTGGTTGTATTTCAACTTCCTCCCGTATAATATCATTTATTATCTCTTTTAGAGATTAATATTGACATGATTTAGATGTCGATGACTCGCTTATAATGATAATGAAGTAAACGTCATCACCACAGATCATATTTCACTTATCATTGAAAAATATAATTTCACTATATTTTAAAATTTATTCAATTCTGTGTATTATCTCAAAATAAACAATAAGATATATATTAATATCTAAAAAGGAGTATGTTTATGTTTTATAATGGTAACTAACTAACAAATCGTTTTTACAGTGAATTTTCCATCTGGGGTTTGAAAAACCATATCACTTTTTAGGTGCTGGAAAAAATATCAATTTTTATGGAAAATAGTATAGATATGAATGATTTTATTGATAAAAAATCATCTAATTAATTATATATAAAGGAAACTATGATTAATGATCCTTCTACAACATTTTTAGTGTCTTTAATATCATCTCCATTGATCGTATAAGTTTAACCTTCTTCCATTGGCCAATTTTTTCGATTCCCTTGATTCATGGGACATAATCATAAATAAAGACCCATTTAATTATATTAAATGAATTAGATCATAGAAGTAACATTTTGTTCCCTATATTCATTTTCCATATGATCCTTGTATCCACATTGATAACTAAATCACATACCCTATTTTTAATTGGATTGGTATTTCTATATTTTTCACATTAGATAATTTTCATTATTCTCATCTTATTATTTTAGGTGTTTCCTTTTTCTTGGTTCATTGTCTACCACTTGTTCACTTGATTTAAATGAATTTTATAGTAACTATAGTATTTTTTCTGTATTTTAATATCACAAGATACTATATCATCATATGATTAATGTAAATAAAAAACTAGTTCCCTTTAGACACTCATCTTAATCCCATAAATGAAATGTCTAATATTTCATTAAAAATAATTTATGTATTTATAAGTATTTCTAGATATTCTTGTTAGGTTAGCCTCATATTTTGAAACACATTCTTCTTTTTTTAATGTAAGGATTTACCCCTATTTCTTCTCACTATTTATGATGAAGGTCTTCCACAAAAATTCACTTGCAATGTGTCTAATTCCATGATTTCTATTTATTCAAACTAATTTTTTTTTCTGGATAAATTTCAACCATTTATCAATATTTTCTTTCTATAATAAATATTATGATAGTAACTTTTTTACAATCATTACATCGTAATTATAGGAATAATTTTTTACGGGACATAATCCATTTCATAGCTACTAATTGATTAGTAATTCTATTAAATAATGGAGTCAAAATAAACATGAAGTGGTCAAATATAGGATAATAAAACTTTTAAAAAGAGAAAAATTCCATTCAGGAATGGTAATTCATAACATCGGAATAATATTCCTTAATAATGCCATAATTGTATCACCCTAATATTTTGCTGCATTTTTTACATAATTTAATCTTTTGATATTTTTCATTTCATGAAACACTGAAATTATATTTTAACCATTTAAAACATTATTTTCCCATGGAGAAAATATGGAATATGTTACTTTCAACCCTAACAAGGAATATGTTTTATGGAACAACAAGTATATCATTCATTACACACATGATTGTCCTTCCTCGATGGATTGTATAACAAGTAAGACAGAGTGTTAAGAAACTATAATATATTATTAAAATTATTATAATTATGAGATATTAAGTAGCCATAAATTTTATCGATATTCATTTTATTAAATAAATTATATAATTATATTTATTAAAAAATAAAATATGAATTTATAGGTTAGAAACTAATTATAAATCAATATGAAAACCAATTGATTATATTAGAAAATATCATCATTATCTCAAATCTATATATCCTGAAATTTTACTTAATTAATAAAATTAATTATAGATATTAATATATTAAATATGTTATATATTAAATAGAATATTTTGTTTATTTATCCAATAGATTCAATCAATGTATGATAAGAACAAAACTGATTTTAGGCTTAAAAATCAAATATTTTTATTAATTAATTTTATTAATACCTCTTAATGTAGAGTCTAATTTAGATACAATTTTTATAAATTTTACAGATTTAATAAGAAATAATTATCTTTCTATTTTGATGATAAAATTTAAAATTATTTTAGGGTAAATTTTGGGATTTTATATTCAAGGATTTATCTTTTAATGAATAGTTAAAAATATTGTTTTTATTTCAAAACTTCATTTTATCTAATTTATTTATATTGTTATATTAAATTTTTTATATTTTTATCAGTTTAGGTTATTATATATTTACATATAAATAAAATATAGGTCATTGGATCAAATTTTACATTGAAATTGGATAACATATCTGAGAAACATTTTGATCATTTTTACTTTTAAAACCAACCTTGTCGTCCTAATATCCATATTAATTTAAAAATAATTTCATCCACTTATGTCATTATTAATTTTGAAAATGGATTCATTATTTTGAATAATAATTATTTATAATATATATTATGATCATATTAGCATTTTATCATAAATATTATTTAAATTAATTAAAAATAATTACATCAGTTTAGAGAAATATTTGGGTAATAAAGTACTAAACCAAAAATTGAAGAATGAAAATGAACTAGGAACTTCTCAAACACCCATTGTTTCCAGATATATTCCCTATAGTAAAATTTCAAGACCCTGATTCCAGTATTTAATCTACTAGAAACATTAAAAAGTTTGTTAAATTTTATCCTTAAATGTTTACCTGAGTTCTACACCACCACTAAAAAAACCACCACCATTACTCATTCCTCAATCCTCTAAAGAAATTTTTGTTCTGAAAATATCTTCCAAAATAGCCTCTAAAATATCATAATATTTTACATGAATCATATATTTTCAATGAAAGCCTCTATGGTAATTATTTTTTGTATAAACCAAATGATTGACCTGATTATGAGGTAACATCGACTCTCAATCTCTATTCGTTTCTTTTCCATATTCTCCCCCTATTATATTTATTACATTATTTATTTAAAAATATAGTATCCTTCATATACTATAATGTTTTTATGAATTTGTTTTACCTAATCATACACACATTTCCAAATAATAAATATTAGACATTATATTTCATTGTAAAGAGAACAACTTTCTCACAAAATGATGATTTATTATTTCACCATTAGCACAAATCATAGTGGAAAATTTGATAAAAAAACTCAATATATATTAGTAATAAATAATATATATTATTTTATTAACATTAATTATTAATTTTTAAAACACATATTTTATTTACGTCCCATTTGGTGTAAATATGATAATCTTGTTTGAGGAAATATGGACTACCACCCACTCAAATCAATGTGATTATTTCACCCACCATATGGAATGTATTAAGGATGGGTTAAATTATCATATATGATATATATTATATATTATATATAATTTAATAATTATATATATATAGAAACATATATATATATATATATATCATTTTCATAATTTCATTCAATAGGGAAATAAAAACAGAAACAGTGTTCTTGCATTCCTACGACTTTCCGTCTCCATGAACATTGAATTTCATTTCATTCATCATTATTATATAGATTATTAATATGTAAATATAATTTAAATAACTGATATTTCTATCATGATCTATACACTAGAATCATTATATAAGTATAAGGATCAATTATTTAACAAATTAACTGACATTTGATAATCAAAGAGAGTATTACTCGAAGAAAAAACGTACCAACGAAACGTTAACAAGAGGGTAATATAATATTGTATAAAAATAGAATATGGTAATAGATTTAGTAATATTATTCTTTAAAATATTTAAAATAAAATTATGTTTATTTAACCACAATCTTGTACGATTACAAAGAGAGTAAAGACACAAGGTAAGGGGATTTCATGTGATGTTTAATTATTTTGAGATACATATTATTTCACAACTCATTAATTTATTGTGTTTTATATAATTTCCATAATTTTTATTCTATGTATATTGTATTAAAATTTATTGTTATTAATATTTCTATTTTTTTATCCAACATTCATTGTGATTAACATTCAAAAGTTACTAAATCGATAAAATGTTTTGTCTCAATTTGCATTCTTTGAGACTCATGTTTTGTAATGCAAATAAACTCTTATTCAACGTCCATATATTCCCATTATTCATTAAATATTATTAATATTAATATTTTGATGATATTATAAAATTCAATTAATTTACATTCCTTACTATAGATTATGAACCTGAGATACCAATTTATAAGGGTTTATTGAGATAATTTCATTTCAATTTGTGATTTTTTATGTTTATGATTCCTATGATAAAATATTATGATTCATAATCCAATAATATTCATGATTTTACTTCTCCTATGTTATTTCATGATATACTCATTTATTGGTTCCATATTCTACTATTTTGTACATATTAAATTAATGAAAGTGTTTTTAGGAAAACCCTACATTACTGTTTCAATGGTAGGAAATCTATGTTTTCTAAAAATGGATTTCATGTTTGTTATACCAATATACTATAAGATTTAAAAGAAAATTTTACCCTTTTCCTAATTTTTTCAATCTATTCAAGATAATATTATTGTCTCATTCCGAACACGGTACATTTATAACTTTTAACCGTGCAAGTGGGATGTTCTTTTTACCTCATATGACATGTAAGATTTAACTCACCATAATTTCATCAAAGCTCCATTTTTATTAAAAATTGATTAATCATTATGAATGTATTTAAAAATATAAAATTTAAAATTAAATGGTTTTAAAATCATTTTATGATCATTTTATATTTTTTTGACATACAATGGTTTTCAAAACATATTCAATCTCTTTTTATAATATTTCAATACTTTTTCAATGAAAAATGTTTTTATAACGTTTTATAACTTATTTTTATATATCTATGGAAAACGTTTTCCAAAATTATGTCATTTTTTATTTATAAATTTTTCAGGAATTTTCAAAGAATTTTTTAAATTGTTTAATTTATTAAGGTTCTTTTTTAAAAAACAATACATATTTTTCTTAAGAAAAGTTTTTTTAAATATATTTCGAAATTAATTTCCATCCATATAAAATATATTGATATTACGCATTCTAATATAATGGTTCCATTAATATATAGTCAATGAATGGGTTATTCATGATGTAATTATTTTTATAAAACCCATTTCTCTTTCATGGGTAGTGTGTATTTGAAATTCATTATTCTTTTATTAGGATATTTTTTTTGAAGTGATTTTGAGAACGTTAATGTATCCACGGGTAGTGATATGTTTACAAGTTTATTATACCCATTTTATGCTATGTTTATTTCTGATCTTGTGGAATAAGAATGTATGATTTTATTATGTGACATGTAGGTCATATATCTCCCTCCAATTCATTGGGTAATGTTATATATCTCATTAGATTATATGATATGGTCTAGGGAGTGAAACATGACAACAATGATTTCCATCAGAGTGGACCATAACTATTGAGATTGTATAAAGAGAGATATTATTCTCATATGATGGATGTGGGAGAGAACTATTACAACTATGACTATATGGGGAGTAAAGCCATACTAATAGGATGCAATTTGATGTTATTACATGGATACTAATGATATATTTAAATGTTTATATGTTTTTTATAGTTAAATGTTTTGTTCCTACTTTATGATATCATAGATTATGATCATTATTATATTATGATTAATGTCATGTTAAATTCCAATACTTATTCCATGATCTCTTTTATGATCTATGATATGTATCATATGATATTATAATTTCACAATCACATTCTCATACTCTTATTCTCAGATATATTCATACATGTCTCTCTGGTTTATCCTTACTACGAATTGGAGCTCACCTATTTTATATTTACATTCCACTAGGTTATGATCATATTTACAATATTTTATATGTATAATAGGGGCTATAGTCAAGAAGAACCAAGTGTGATATGATTTATCTCCCATGTGTATGAGTTTTTATGTTTCCATTTTTTCAAAGGCATTGTACTAACTATGGTTTTTGGGCGCCTTTTTGTATAATGCTTATTTATTCCTAAAATGTTATGTAATGTTAATGTATGAAACTATCGGGTCTCTATAATTGGTATTGGTAAAAATTTATAGTTAATCTTTTCAACCATGGATGAGAAATCATTAGTGAGATCCCTATCTATATTTATATGGATATCTTAAGGGATGTCTTTATGGTTATGTGTAAGGATGCGTTAACATTTAAGGAAATTTCCTAGGATTTTTTTAAAGGATGGATTAATTGGTTCCCTTGAAATAAATATGTGTCTAGATACTAAAAGTGAATGTTGGTATAAAACCGATATACCTAAAGGTTACAACTCTAAACAGATGTTCTGGGATTATGTGGGGGTAATATGGTAGGTGAAAATGAGCCTTCTTGTACACCTGGTTTGACACTCTTGGGGGACATGGAATAGGAATTCACAAATACTTCATGAACCATTATGAACTATTTTCATATATTTTGGCTATTAATAAACTAATATAAGCCTAAGTCACCTTAGATTAATTAGGGTGAAATGATTCATATATCCAATATGTAATTCTTTTGACAACCAATTTGATCTCTGAAATGATAAGTAAGCATCTCACTATAAATACGGTTTTAGTCAATTGAGGGAACAAGAAGGAAGAAGATCAATTTTGAATGTGATTTCTTACATTCTAATGATTTGTCATGTGGGATGATCAATAGAGTTAATATTGTTGTGATGCTGCCACATCATGTTTCATGAAACATTTCTATCAATATGTACCTTAACAAAATCTCAGACTCACCAACCAATGGAATGGAGTAGTTTGCTGGGAGTTCAGTTTATAAATATCATGGATGAAAAGTGATTAATTTTATATTGTGTTAATAATGTTGAAATAGTAAACTATGTATATGAATTATAGGAATAATAATATTTTTTTCTATGGAAAATAAAGACATAAAGGAAGTTATTGAATGGAAAAAATGAATAGTTTGGTTAATTAAATGGATGAGAATATTGGCCTCCCAATGTAATCATTGATTTATATGCATGTTAAGCATGGAGTAAATAGTCATTATGAAACATAATGTCAAAAGAAAAATGTTTTTGATGACAATAAGTAGGATGGTGTGAGTAATAGTTGCAATAATATTGATGATGAAACTAAATAAGAAATGTGAAATGAAAAAGTTACTGTGTGACAATATGAAATAGCCTTATTAATGTAAAAAGTATGATGTGAATACTCAATTGTTTTTTTTTTGTATTTGGATTTAAATGTTCTGAAAGGTGAAATAAACAAGGATTGTTCTATTTTTTTTCACCAATAATTTTCATGTTTTTATTATGTGTTCCCTATAGACTAGTGAAGAGATTTAAAAATAAGGTGATGTTTTGACAATGGAAAAGTAACGCTTAATAAGTTATTCATGTTCAGATAATATTTTATTGATAACAAAACATGAGATATTAATAGTTATATTGGATAGTTTTGATTACATTTTATCTAAGTAACGTATTGTTGATATGTGGTTTATGTAATCAATTATGATATTAATTGAATTCTTATATTTAAGAAATATATCCAATAAACATTGTAATAGAATATAATGCATCTTTTAAAAATGTATTTATTGTTATTCAGGTAATTACCATGATTTTATATAATATTTTATGAGGGTATTCCCATGTCTAAATTTCGACAACCAAGTGCTATTTTTTGTTGTCTTAGGTAATCAACGAAACGTTGATTTCCTAACTCTCACTTAATGTTTTGGATTTTATTTGTTTGTATGGGTAATAAAATTCACAATTCTGAAAAAAAAATAATGATAATATTTGGGGGAATTATTTATGTATTGAGTTTGTAAAGAAAACTTTAGATGAATTGAAATTTAGTGATTAACATTTATTTAATGATTTACAACATTCATATTTTTTTAAAATGATATCATCTATATCGGGTGACAAGAAATCAAGTTCTCCAAGGGCGTGTTTCATAAATGAATGCCCGAGGGAGGTAAGGGTTTCACACCTACCAATGGCCCACATTAAGTACATATTAATGTATGTTTATTTTTTAATGGATAAATAATTATGATGATGAAATATTTTTTACTTTATATGTTAAATCATGTTGATTTTTAATAGACAAATAGTTATACCTTTTCATTATTTTATGGGCCTTAAGATATGTTAAATCAGTATTTTAGTGCTTAATTCCTCTATGATAATTTCTATAAATTCATTCCATGAGGTAATGAATGTATTAGAATATGTTAAATGTACTACCCAAGAATGATTTTTCAATAAATTTATCTCGAATAACTCATTGTTCAAAAAGTGATAAAAATTTGTAATCCTAATAAATTATTTATTATTGACCTAGTGGCCTTTTAAATCATATTAGATTTATAAAATTAAATCCCATAAAATTACTTTGACCAATAAATTGTGAGTGATTTATGGCCACAATCACTCCCTATAATTATTTTTGATTTTTATCTATCTCCAATAATCACAACCAACCAATGTTCTCTGATGTGGAACCCTAGTTAAATGCAATGTTTGTTAACCATTACGATCATTATTTTTTTAAATGAATTAGAATCAATTTTTAAAATTTTGGTTTAGATTAAAACATTAAATTATTAAACATTTAATAACCTAGATGGATTTTGACGGAGAAATACATTTTTATGAGGGATGAATGTAACACCTAATGATTTTGGGGAATTTTTACTATTTAATATAACCTTTATTTATTATTAATTTCACATAACAGTGAAAGTATCATTTCACTATGTTAAACATTGCATTAACATAGAGCCAATGGAATTATTTCTACATGGAATACCAAGATGGAATATGTATCGTGAATCAACAAGGATAATATAAAATGCCCGGAATATTTATCATCCTTGATAGCTTGCATAGTACGCATGATAGAGTGTTACCTTACTATAATATGTTATTAAATATATAATTTTAATGAGATATTACCCATCCATTTATTTGATAGATTTAAGTAGTATTAACCAAAATGTTAAAATATTTTGTTTATATTAAATAAAAGATGAATTCAAGGGTTGTCAAATAATTATAAACAAATAAGAATTATGATTAAATATGATAGAAAATATCATTACATTAACAAATATATTTTTGATATAGTAAATTAAATTAATTATAATTTGAAAGATTCATTTATATAATAAAACAAATTATAGCCAAATAATATATTTTTTATATTTATCCAGTGGATTTGATGGAAAATGATAAGATCAAAACCCAATATTATGCCTAAAAACCTATATTTTGATTAATGGATTCTTTACCACCATTTAATAGATAAGACCTTTTTAATCCAATATTTGGAACTTTTTTATATTTAATATTAATAAAAAAATTACATTTAGAATAAAAAACATATAAATTAGTTTTGTAGAATGTTTTGGTATTATTATGAAAGGTTTCATCATTTAATGAATAGAAAAAAACGGTTGGATTTCATTTCAAAAATACTTATTGTAATAATTTATTTATAAGGATAAATTAAATTTTTAAATGATTTAATGTTATAGATATATATTATTTTTACCAATTAATCAAATTTAAATCATCTGAAAAAATTTCATATTGGAATTGGATATAAAAACATAGAAAACTTTTCCTAATTTTTACATTAAAAAAATGTCGTGTCAATCTGAGAACAGGATTAATTATAAATTAATTTCAACCAATTATGTGATTATAATTTGGAAAATTTATTCCATATTTTTAATCATCATTACTTAAAATTTCTAATATAGTCAAAAAAAATTGACCAAAAATATTTGGAAATGTAATTAAAATACATTACATTGGCTATGAGTAAAATTTGATTAATAAAGTGCTAAACCTCAATGTTTTGACCCTAAACGGCCTAGATACTAGTCCAAACCCCATATTCAATAAATAAATCAACACTATAATCATTTAGATCGACCTTGGTCTATTATTGGATAAACATTCAACATGAAAAAACATGGTTGGAATTCTCTCTTCAAATATTTACAAGAGTGCCACTCCTCCTCCACTATAAAAGGCTACCACCACTACTCATTCATCACACCTCATAAAATATGTATGTCAGGCCTTTATCTAAAAAAATATTCTCTAAAAAATCCTCAATCATAACATTAACCCTATTATTGAAAATAATTCTTCTCAGTTAATAATTTTTGGCATAATCCCAAAGTAGTAACCTGATTTAGTGTTAACAACTTCTCCAAAACTCATTTCCTTTATTTCACATATTCACCCACTCTACTATCTTTAATCTGTTATTATGTAAAAAAATATGATAATACATAAACAAGAATTTTTTTATGAAAATATTTTTACATGAAAATACCCACACCTCTATTTAATGTTTATCTAACATATTATTTCTGTGAACGGTGAACTACTAGCTCACAAAATGAAGATTGTTTATTTCTCCATTACCCCAAATCATGGTGGCTGTTATAATGGAAAGTATATTTATATATGTTATATATAATATATATTTTTATTTAATATTTTTTATTAATTATTAAATCACATTTCTTTTTTACATCCTATTTTCTATTAATATGATAATCAAATTTCAGGAAGTGGGGACTACTGCCCCCTCAATGCCATATGATTCGTTCACACACCACATGTAATGTATTAAGTATTTGATTAGTTAAATTATAATATATATATATATAATATATTAATACTAATGGAATAATGATATATATATATATATATATATATATAAATTCATATATATGTGTGTGTTTGTCATTTACACACTTTCTTACTAGATGACAATAAATACAGAAATATCATTCATGCATTTATAAGGCTTAATATCTCCATTAACGGTGTACTCAATTTATTAAATAATTATTATATATATTTTTATTATATAAATATACTAGATATAAATGATATATATATCACTATATATATTCTATAATCATTTTTATGTATAAGGACTAATGATATAATAGATCAAGACACATGGGAAAACCAATGAAAATATTACACCAATTTAAACCGTAACATATGATTTATAAAAATTGGGTAATATAAGGTCATAATAAAACCATATATGGTAATATATATAAGAATATTATTCTTTTAAATATGTATAAATACTGATATTTATTATACTGGAATATTTTATGACTACAGAGAGAGTCAAGAAACTAGGTGAACAAATTTCATCTCTTTTAATTTCTATTCTATTCATGTTATGTTCTCTAGTATTTAATTGTTTGTGGTGTATTTACATCAAAGGATATTAATTTTTATATATTATACATAAACATATTGGTTTTAAAATGTCTATTTTATAATCATTCTTTCATGGGATTCAACCTTCATAATTTATCAAATCGGTTTAATGTATTGTCTCAATTTTATTTCTTGGAGACTGATGTTTTTTATGCACCTAAACCCTTTTTTGAGATGTCTATATATATATCCCTTTTTAGGTTATATCATTAATATAAATCTATTCATGATATTATATTCTTAAGGTTATTTACATTAGTTACAGTATATTAATAATACTAGATAAAATTTTATTAGAGTTTATTTAGATAGTATCATTTAATTTTAAAATTGTCTATGATTATGCTTTACTTGATGAAATATTATATTCCATACCCAAATAATATTCATGAGTATCCTTATAATTTTTTATTTATTTATATAGTCATGTATAGGTACTATATTCTACTCTTTGGTACATAATAAATTTATGATAATGTCTTTATGATATCCCGACATTACCCCTTCTTCTGTAGGAAATTAATGTTTTCTAAAAAGAGATTCCAAGAATATTATACCATTATTCATGAATCATAAAAAACATTTTATCCTTTGTTATTTTAAAAGTATATTAAAAGAAAAAATCTTATCACTTACTGAAAAAGAAATTTCCTTAACCATTTTACCATGTAAAAGAAATGTTCTTTTCACTTATACGATAGGTACATATTTACTGGATGTCATTTCATAGAATATCCCTTAAAATTCATAAATGGATGATATTTTAGGAAAAAAAATTAAATTATATTTTAAATAATTTTTTTAAAATGGATTCAATATTGTTTTATAATTTTTCAAGTGTAATGGTTTTTAAAACATATTCAATCAATTTATATATGTTTTCAAAGTGTTTTTGAGGGAATGAATTTATGTTGTATGGAAGCTTATTTTATATGTTTTAAAGAAAAATGTTTTAAAAAAAGCTCTTATTCCTTCTTAATAAATTTTAAACGTATTTTAAATAGAAAAAATTAAAATGGATATACGTAACAAAATTCCTCTTTATAAAATTAAAGGATATTTTCATCACAAAATGTTTTTTAAAATATATTTCAAAGTAATTTTTCATCTATGATGAAACCTATTGATGAAAATCATTAAAATATAATGTTTGAAATTTTATCATTTCTATAAATGGGTTACGCATAATTTCATGGTCTTTATGAAAAAAATTTCTTTGTCCTCAGTAAAATCTATATGAAATCCGTTTCTCAATCATGTGTTATGATTTTGATTAAATGATTTTCAAACACGTAATTTTTCTATTTTATTTGGTTTTTTAACATATTTATCATACAAATTTAAATTCATGGGTTATAATATGTTTATTTATTATCTTTTATGACTTGTATGTATGATTTCATTATCAGATGGGTGAGAATATATATCCCTCTACTGCTTTCGGTAATGTTTTATACATCATGAGATAAACTATGTTGGTTGTGGGAGTGAACCATGACTACTATTATAGGCATTGTAGTGAACCATGACTACTTAGATGGTGTGAGGAGTGAACTCATGCTACTATAATGTACATGGGATTAGGTCATGACTTCTATGATGGTATGGTGAGTGAACCCATACAACTATGATGATATTAGCAGTGATGCCTTGGCTACTATGGAAATAAATATATGATTATTTTTTTCCAAATTCAATATTTTATTCGTATTTTATGATTTCATGTATTGTTCTCTCTATTTTATGAAGATTTTTTTCTTATTTAATTACAATATTTATGTAATGACCTGTATTATAATCATAGATATAAAGGGTATGGACTTCAAATTTCATGATTGCATTATCATACCATTATTCTCATGTATATGCTTACAAGTCTAACTTATTTACCCAAACAGAGCATTTGAGGTCACCCCATTTATGTTTTATTTCCACCATGTTGTGATGATACATACTATTTATGATGTGTTTAATAAGGTTGATATTCATGAAGAACCTAGCGGGTTATGATGTAGCTATCATATGTAATTATGGTTATGATTCCATGTTTCCAAAGCCACTGTACAAACTATGTTCTTTTGGTATATGTTTTTATAATGTTTAACTATTCTACAAATGTTAGTTAATGTTAATGTTTGAAAATATTGATCCAATATAATAATCTCAATTATATCTGTACAAGCTAAATTGGGATGCTCGACATGGAAATCTGTATATTATTTACAGATTTGGATTACCTTTTTTCTATTAAAAATTTTCACTAAATAAGATAAATAACTGTTGTGTCCTATAGGAATTGTGAATATTGATCAATATTAGATAAATCCTTATAATAGTAAAATATCATAAATAATATATGGGGTTATCATAACAATATTATTATCTATTTTCATTTTAAATCTAGTTCCAACAGTTTAACAAAAATTTCTCAGATACCAACTATAACCCCTATCATCAGTAACATGTTTCACACCTCAATATTATTATATTGATACAATATAAAAATGATATCATCTTGAATGATCAATATGTTTAGTGGTCCTTGAAATCAAGACACATTGATTTTACTCGAATTATATTGTAAATATAAAATACATAACAAAATCTAATTATTGTATCAATAATATTTTTCATAATATCGATCTTCAAAACATAAAAAATTAATATGAATAATTTTTTATCATAGCTTCTCTATTAGAGTATATAAATTAAAAAATGTTAAATCAAAAAGGAATAATAAATATCCCAAATTAACTAACAAAAAACATTTTCCCTTTAACCAAAAACTTGAGTATGAAATGAATCTATGGAAAATATCAATGCAGTAATCTCATGGAACATATTAAATAAATTTTCAATGAATGTAGTTCTTAGTATGTCATTCCATGATATTAGACATGAGGAAATACATATAGTCAAACCATTGTTACAAAATGTTTTAATGTATTAGTAGGTATAAACAGTAAACTCATTTAAGCTTTGAAAATGATTTTTCTCTTGGGACATATCGATGCATTGAAGGGATACATATAACCAATCCCCACCCATCACTACATTTATTATGTTTTACACATATATTTAATGATCAATATAGTTTTTAAATAATATTCCATACTAGATAATATATGTATTGATTAGAGAATATGGATTCTTATAGGTTTTCAATAATAAATTAATCAGATTTCATGTTAATTCAATGTATAAAGAAATTATATATGGTTTAAGAAAAAATAATATCCACGATACAAGTAATATTAATGTTTTATATAAATATAATGTACAATGATCACAAAAGCATAATGTTTCAATATAATGATAATGATCATAAAATTAATCAAAAGATGATTGGAAACTTCTAGAAAATTATATTTTATAAGAAAATTAATTCATTAATAGAATATAAAAAATGTAATCCTTAATTTATAATATTATTTCATAAATATTTTTCATTTATTAATCATAAAAATCTCATTGGAGAAGATAATTGACATAAAAATCATTTTATGGAGGGAATCATTGTTAACACTATACACAATAAATGTAATAATTCCTTTTAACATCGATAAAAAGGATTAAATGATGCTATCAGGGAGAATATTAGAAGAATATATCTATATAAATTTAAATATTCAAGTATAAAATATATTTTTCTTAATAAATCATCTAAGTAATAAAAATTAATTTTTTAAAACAAATTTGGAAAATATAGTCATGGAAGAAAATTAAATACTATCAAAAATTAGAATAAGATTACATTTTGTATAATAAATTTCTATTGGATAAATAAAAAAAATTAAATTATAAATATTACTACATAAATATAAATTTATGAAAATTACCTCAAAAGGATGTATATACACCAAAAAATGTATATATGCCTACAATAAGAAAATATGGATCAGTTGAGTAGATATTACGAAGAGATCACATACCTCAGGTCCGAATAATCAATAATGTTCATTATGTAAATAAATAAATTTAAATATATTAATTTATTAAATTATTATTAGTATTTTAAAATTATATTTTAATTTTAATTGTATATATTACATTGAAATATTGTTTTATCATATTCAATTAAATTCGTGTCAGATGTTTTGATGATATTCGGTTCATTTATCCAAGATATCATTCATAGGTTGACTATTGTAAAATTTTCCATTGATATATCATCTCATGATTAATAATCCTGAAATGTTAATATTTTTAATACAATAATAATACCTTTAAAACACGTCCATTAATGGGTTTTACTAAATTGGTGTGACATTTTATTCATGCAGCTGATAGGTTGTATGCACGAATGAGTACTGTTTTTTATTTTTCATCGATCACTTTTTAATGAAGTCAAGACTTTTATTTACTTATATAAGAATAATTATATCATTATACCATAACATTTATTCAAATATAATTTTATGTATTGCCAATTTTATGTAGTGATGAAGAACAAATCATGTCGCTTCGTGGATGTGGTACTCCACAAGTACATACGAACAACATTATCTTTTCTCAATAAATCATAATTTATGAAAAAACATGATATGATAATTATATATAATTATTTGTATTTAATTAATTTAATATATATACATATATTATTTATTATTGTAAGTATCTATGAGACTCGGTGATAGAAAACATGTTATATTACTACATGAGACTATAGACTTCAGTAAACATGAATGATAGTTTCATTTCCCACATGATGGAGGAGGATAAGTATATAGGTTATTAAATTAATAAAATAACATATAAATATATGGAATCCAGGTATTTGATTATATTATCATCAATGAAGAATATTTTAATGGGGTAAAATAAAGAAATTAGTCAAAAATTCATAATTAATAACTATTATATTTCTTCAAAGAACATATTAATTTTTACAAAAAAATTATTACTATGTTTGATTTATAATCCCTAAAATAAATATATAACATGTTTACAAATTCATATAAGATATTTTAGTAGGTATTGGATGATCCATAATGGTTCTAATGTGTGCTTAATATAGGATATTCAATTTTCTATTATAGGGGGGAACTATTGTAATTTCATGAAGTATAAACTTAATATAAATACATATATATATTTAGATGGGTATATATTAACAATTTAGTAATAGAAGATATAAGTTAGTAAAAATATTATCATTAAATATAATATTTACTCTTATTTATTTTTTTAAACCTAATTATTTGTATATATCTTTTATTTAACCATTCATTCAATTATGAATGTGTTAATGTTTTCTTTCGTTACTGATGATGTGAGTTACATTAAAGTACAAAACCACCTATAAATGAATCAGGGGTGATATAATATATCTAATTCAACTTCCTTGTCAGAATGTATGATTTTTAATATTTTTAAATCATTTCATAAAACATTCAATATCATTAATATTAATTTTGACTCTACATATTTAAATTGACATTGAAAACATCATGAGGAAGATGGAAATAAAATATAAAAATTTAACACAAAAAAATTATGTTATAATTATCCTTAAAATATATGGAATATAATAGTCCATATAAATAATATTAATTTTAATATTTTAAAATTTATTTATCATATTTTCCATATAATTAAATTAATATTGATTAGGTGTAATGTAGGCATTAAAGGAAATGAATTAATTTTCAAAATTTTAAAATTAAATTTCTTATTTAAATTAATTTTATTTTTAACTGTTCAATAATTATGATTCATTAAAATATTTCTCTTTTCCCATTGTGAACAAATAACAGATGTTTAAAGTTACGAGTGTGTCATATCTTCTTATCATTTCTTAAAATATCTTATTAGTCACCTTCATGTTAATGATTCCTATATATACATTAATATATAAAATAATTTTATAGGGGTTGAAATACCATCATCAAATATTATTTTAAATGAATTCTGTTGGCCTTATCCCTTCATTTAGCCTATGATATCAAGTTTTTTCCTTTTACCATGGAAAATAATTATTTTTAATATATTTAGTGTGACAAAAATTTATATTGATATTTTTAAATAATATTAATTATGAGGATTCAAACTATGTATTTTAGATTACCCTATTATATACATAAAATTTTTAGTAATTATTTTTATAATATTCCCATAAAGTGTGATGAGAAACCGTTGTCTATAATAAAAATTTCCATTTTATGTGTAAATGTGCATTTTTAACAAGATCACATATAATGTTGAATAGAATGTAATTAATTATATAATTTATAATTAAATTAAATTATCATTATTTATGATCAAATTAAAAATATTATTGTGATTTTTATATTTAAATAAATGATAGTTTTACAAAATTATCTATTTTCACTATTCGTTGAATAAATAATATTTCCATGTTAATCCAAAAATATAACCATATGTTAATTTTTAGGCCATGATTTAAAAATTATATTATTTTACCCTATCCAAATTAAAATAAATTCATAATATAATTATACTATTTTTCACAAAAATCAATAATAATAACCATTGTAGAAAATTTATTATTTTAATTAATATGATGTCTCTATAAATAATTTAATTTTTGTTTCGTAATAAATGATAAGTAAATTTATAGTGAGTATGATCTTTATATTGTGTTTATTCCAATTTATACCATCCAATTCAATTGATATCATGTAATAGTCATATTTAGAGAACTATATTTCATTGTTTGTTGAAACGTAGTGTTGCGTGTTGTATACACTATTGAATATATTTCTCATTTAATTTTTTTTTCAAATTACAGTAAATTTATGGGCTATATAAAAAATAGAGGGGTAATTATTTTACCTAAATCATACTCAACATATCAATGGATGAAATTAAGATAAGAAACATATAATAATATGTTTCATAAAGAGTAAAATATCTACCAGGAATCTAATTATCACAAAATGTTATAGAAACATTGTATACAATAAAACAATGACTATGAATCCCCAAAAATGACAGGATTTGGAACCCCTTCAACACCACTCTAGATGGAAAGACTCAACTTTCTCTAAAACAAATTGTCCAAAAAATTTCATAGTTACATCAAGAACAATTACTAGTGAAATATAAAACATACCCATTTCCAATTTCATAGAAAAAATGTCTATGTGTGCATCGAGGATTATAAATGGGTTGTGAGTATAGAAAAAAAATTAGGTATAACTTTATATAATATTCTAAAATTTCACATAAATAATAATAAGGTTAACTCCAAATTTAAAGAAAATAAGAAAGTGTAATATCAATGTTGTAGAATATTTTTATGAGTATGTATAAAAAATTATTTTACATGTTTAAGAATGTGGTATTTTTAAATTATAATAATATAATGAATGAACTATAAATAATTATTTCAAATCTACTACTATATCCTGTCATTTTCACACACATTCATACACCCATTCATTATCCTGGACCTCCCTCTAAACACATGTGTTGTGTTTTCAAACACAAATTAATCAATTGGTGAACCATTTTTGTCCCTCTTTGAGAACAAAACACTGGGTTGTATCCTTCCATAGTCAATTTGATATTCACATGAACAAATGAAACAAAAAAATATATGTAAACTCCATATTAAAAATCATTAATTTATTTTTGAAAAACTATTTCAACTATTAATAAACTGTGTTATAGGAGTCAATAGTGAACCAATAATATTCACCCAACTAATGAGAGAAATTATAAAAGGAATTACATTACAGATTATAAAATAAAAACAAGATTAAAACATTTATAATACTAAATATCATTTAAATTATAGATAATTTTTAGTCATGGAAAACCCACCTACCATTAATCAATTATCAATAAATAATCTGTGCTCACTCCCATATCTCTGGTGTATTATATCCATTTATCAAATAAATCAATAGAAGGATTGATCAAGAAAATTGATCAAATAAATCAGTACAAAATGACATATTATATAGAATTATTTAAGTGGAAACAATAATATCAGGATATAATAGGAATGAATGGGGACTTTTCTTCATCTTCCAAGGTCCAACAATCAATGATTCCTTAAAGGGGGTGTCTAGAAGGTTGTTCTTCTCCATAGTTTACTTAAGGGATCCAAAATATAATGATGAATGAGAGGAAAATAATTATGCAAAATATGACACTAATATTAATAAATTGTATGGAAATAACTTCATTTCCATCTTGAAATACTATTTTACACTATGAATCATAATGATTGAATATATACTCAAATTTATTTCCCTCGATATTAAAAACATGGATACAAATTTATGAAATGAAAATAATTTCAAGTCTTGAGGTTCCTGAGAGAATATACCAATGAAACCTCATAGTAATTCACTCACAATGCAAAATAATTGAATGGTATTAACGAAAATTCCATTAACATCAGGAACAACCATTTTTGTCATTAACTTGTAGTAGTACCTACTTCACAGCTTCTATTATGAGTCTTCCATGAACTCCTTTATTATTTTCAAACCATCCTATAAAATCATAGAATAATTAGATTAAAATAAGGATGTTAATTTATCATGGAGTGATATATTTTCCCAACCATTAAGAAATTTTTCCTTTAAAATGTGGATATCAATAGTGTTATTGGAAATACGAAGATAATTTTCCCTAATAAATTTCTATATTTAATAATTATCCATTAATATATCACCTTTTAATTATAATACTCCTAAAATTTAAATTTATCACCATCACATTAAATTTTTTTAATATATCCATATTTTAAAATGGTTTATGGATCAAAATCAGAATGGGATTATGAAAAAAAAATCCAAACTAATTACATTACTATTATCTATCTATTACTTCTTCAAGCTAGATACATGGAAAAAATTATATAGAGTAATCAATCATGAAAGATATGTAAATTTAAATGAAATATTTCTGATTCAATCTATAATATCAAATGATTCTACCAATTAATGCTATTGTTTTCCCTATATACACATCCTATGATTACACAATTGTGGAGACACATTTATAATGAAAAAAACACCAATAAAATAAGAAAATTGTAAAGGATGAAAATATACATATGTATTGAGTCGTCTATAAACTATATCCATTTACATAATGATCATTTAAATCATTTCTCTAATATTATTGACAATAATACGTGTATTTAGTTATGTCTTTCAGGTTTCTACTGCATAATGTGGAGTGTGGGATGGTATTCCACACAATGTCTCAAATTGAATCGAATTAATTAATACCTGGAAAATTATTATAAAATAACCCCACGAAAAAGAATTGTTCTTTTTATTAGACTAAAATTCCATTAAATAATCTCTATGTATATCATTAAACAATTTAATTGTATTTTATGACATTACATCCATTGATGTGTGACATGTCATGATCGTTGTCAAATGATATCCATGATCACATTATAATTAGAAAAAAACTAAAAAGTATATATTGGATCTATACTATATAATATAGATATCAATAATCCATGAAACATAATAAAATCCAAAATAAAAAACTTTTCTAGATTGTATACCATTTTGTACTATAGAATTAGTAGAATGTGTGTTAACATTATGAGTCAATATGGATTCACCCAAATAGAATCTTGATTTTTATGTTTATTTGTTAAGCATGTGAAAATGTACATAGTTATTTTATCCCATTTTCAAATAGATATATAAATATATTTCTAAATACTATCTGTATTTTTATTCACTTAATTTATAATATGATAATCAATACATCTAATGAAATGTTCTACAATATTTATATCCATGTCTATCCAAGAGAAATGATATTTCATAAACTTCATTCTTTCTAAATAACCATGTGAATTTATCGTTATTAATGGTGATACATCAAAATATTTTTCCCTATAATTATACGGGTACTACAATTCAGTTCTATAAGAAGAATTTGGAGTTTCATCTTCTATAAAACCACTTATCATATCCCCACCATTTTGGTTTTACATAATGTTGATGATTTAATGATATGGTCTTTGAGTCTCTTTAACATTGATCAACAAATAAGGTACAATACATTCCAGAAATTAAAATAAATTTTTATTATATTCATTATAATCCATATACATGTTATCAATAATTCACATTAACTACCTTTGGTCATTTGCTTCTTTTCATATTTAATTATTTTAATTCTATCTTATTGCATCAAAAAATAGTTATTATTATAAGGGTATACACCATGGTAATTTAAAACATATATTTATTCATTTTCCAAGTTTATGGACCCATGTTTTCTTCCCTCTAGGAGAACATATATTAAATTATCTTTAATTAATGTGACCATTTCTCCCAGGAGATAGTGGAACCATGTTATTAAGTAATAGTCCATTGTATAGAATTTTAGTTAATGAAATAGATAATTCATTTTATGTGTTGAAAATTTCAATGTTCCCTAATCCAAAACATCATATAACTACATAAAACATGGTGATTTTTCAAATCTAGGATCCTACCAATATAACACATTACACAGACCTAGTACATGTAAGAAAAGGATTGTTTATTAAGTGATCTGTGAGTTGATCTATTAATAGTGTTTATGAAAATAATCATTCCATTTAAATACAATACCAACATATTTTAGAGTATTCAAAAAATATTTTTATATTAAAAATTACTAGATAATTCATATTATATAACCATTTATTACTATTCAATAATTTATCTCAAAAAATTATTGGTTGGCTTCCCTAAATTAAATGATTTAATCTTCTGAAACTGCACTGATACATAATTTTATTTTATATCAAATTAATGAGGAAAGAAAATTCTTATACCACAATTATCACATAGTAAATATATCATAAATTCTTTGATCATGCATGTGATCAATATAAACATAATTTTTTCCACTTAATGATCATACGTTGAGAACATATAAAAATATCATCTAAAAATTCCGTTAAAACCATTCAAGATAACAATAGAAGAAAATGTTTTTCAAGCACACAAAACAATAGGTTCATCCATAATATCAATTTCCATCAAATCATAATTGTATTATTTGTTTAGAAAATGAAATGTTCTTATTGGAATATTATTCCTTATGAAATTTATTTGATGATATATCAATCGTTAATTAGTCAGGGATAAACTCATAGATCATGTAAAAAAGTAAAATATTAAATTAATTATAGGAATATGATATATATTCTAGATTGTTACTTGATAAATTTTATGATAGTTTATATGTAATTTAATAAAATCATATGCCTTCATTGAGAATTTTACCAAATTATCCTATAGATATTTACTGGGTCTGATGAAGCCATTACTGTATAACTATTCTAGTTGAACCTTAAATTGTCACAACCTATTAGAGATATTTGAGATAAAGTAAAAAACATATGACATGTTCCCAAGAGTAAATCGATATATATTTTTATTTCGCATATATGGGGATCCTAAAGAAATCATTGGAAATGAAATCTTGGAATCATCCCACTTTCATATGAAAATTACTATTTCATGAATCATCGATAGTGTTTTATTTCATTGATTCCTATTGACTGGAAAATGTTTCATCTACTTCTTATAAATTTTATACTCTTCTAGAAATCATTTTCTAATCCCCATTGAATAAATACAGTGCATAATATGGAGATTAATGATTCACTTGTTGAGTGTGTAACATCCCGACCCAACTAACCACTACACGAGTATATGGACCAGCAAGTAACATGACCACAACCAAGACACCCTTTTTTCAATCGTGGACAACTAGAATTAGGGCTCAAAAGAGGCAAAAATTGGGACACTATACTCACATATTCAGATGAGCACATTGTTATATCATAAATCAAATAATAGATAACAGTGGAATATATAATATATGACAAATAGAGTAAGAAATTATTAATAAGAACTAAATATAAAAAATCGTTTATTTATATATAGAAATATTCATTCACCTATATATGATGATACATAAATAAATATAGTAGAAAAATATAAAAAACATAATACATATTAATGACAAAATAATAAATATAATTAAAATTTGAAACGATGATCTTTATGAGAATCCTATGTTACTACTTATTGCCTTTCTCCTATCACCTGGGTAAAATCATAGAATCATAGGTGATAATCCATGGTCCATTGAAAATGGGATCTACTCAGGTACCCTATTGAAATGGATGCTTGAGCAGGGTGTGAGATAAATTTTTTGTAGGCTACCACTCTAATTATTTATACCTAAATCTATTCTATTTGTAGAACCTCGTATTTTTATTGAACACTTTTCTAATTAATCAATCTCTCATCTATGTCATGTAACTATATAAGTCAAAAATTACAATCATATGTTAAAAACTAAGCCTATGATACCTGGAAAATTGAATTTTCATACCTTACAAATAACATAATCAAGGTGTTTGTTACATAGAACACTGAATTTTTTTAAGATACATGAAACACCAACGTTTCATTGAAAAATAATATTATTGATATAATTATTTTAATGATATAATTTTAAATTATAGTTAATAATAGATATAGAATATTAATAAATATATTTCAATTATGTTTTTATTATTTTATTATATAAATAAAATATAGTTATAACTATTGATATGATATTTGGTAAAGTCATTATATTTTTAAAAATTAATTTTTTTCAAGTAAACAACTTTTAATGTCCTTCTGTGAAAAATAATATAATTAAATATTTTAGAATTTTTAATTTTAATTTCAAAAAATAAAAATAATTTCTTAATTTATAATGTTGAAATTATATAAGGGTGAATGGTTTGGATTTTCAGAGAAAAAATCATTTTGGTTGAATAATGAAATATAATGAATTAAAATTAAAAAATTATTTTTTATCTAATTTTTTTATAATGTAAAATTAAATATTAATGGGATTCAATTATTAACTATATTATAAAATGTTCAATTAATCCAATTTATTTCATTGAAACCAATTTCACACTGAAATTGGATATATAAAAAACTTATCAAACTTTGTTATTATTTTTACATTTAAAACAAATTGTGTCATCCCTTAAGCAAGATTAATTTTAAATTATTTTTTTCAATTATGTGATTGGAATTTGGGAAATGGATTCCACTATTGGAAGAATCATAATTTATAATTTCAAATATGTTCAACATATTTTTTGACAAAAAATATTAGTGAATGTAATTAAAATTAATTGTATCAATTAATGTAAAATTATGCTTTTCTAATAAAAAATCATTAAATTTATGAACCAAAACAGACTATAAATAAGACTAAAAGACATTATATTGACATATTATGAACCTATATTCTATTTCATATAGTTTAGATCATTATTGGAATCATCCTAGATAAAAAATTGATGGTGGATTTATCTTTTCCAAAATATAACAGGAGTTTCACTTCTCCTCCAATATAAAATGAAATTCCCTCGACCTATTATTTACACCACTAAAAAAACATAGGATCAGCAATCATATGGTCAAATATCCTCCCAAAACCCATAAATTTATCCTATAATCCTCTATATTGGATAAATAAAATCCATAGTGCCTTTTACCAAAAACCAAATAGAGATACAAGATTAAGATGTGTTGTGTTGTGTTATCTCATGCTATTTTCTTTTCTATTATTTATCCTCCCCTCCACACTCATTATAAAATTTATTTATTAAAACAACAATATGATAAATATAATTATATATTTTTATGCAATTTCTTCCACCTACACTTACACACACCACCATCTAATGGGCCACAAACATACTATTTTTTTACACATCAAACAACCACCTCAAAAAATGATGATTTTTCATTTTTCCTTACCACCTGCTAGTGTGTTAATTATTATAGAATATATATATATATATATATCTGTAATATAATATTTACTTAATATTCATGAATCATTTTATAACACATATCTTAAATATTTTTATTTTATGTGAATACAGTACTTTCATTTAAGGAAGTGTGTATTGTGGCCCCCTCAAAGCGATGTGGTTTATTCAGACACATCATAAATTACATTAAGGTGTTATTTAGTAAAATTATTGTTATATATAAAATAATAATTATATTTGAATAATTATATATATATATATATTTACTTACATATATTTCATTTACATACATTCATTCGATATGACTATTAAACATATACACCGTCCATGCATACATACCACTTACCATCATTGAGAATTGTGTATTCCATTTCGTACTTCTGTATACTATATATTATTATTATAAAAACATATTGAATACAATTTATATTTATATCATGTTTTTTATTTTATAAATCATGATATAAGTATAAGAACCAAAGACATGACACATTACGTAACATGCAAAGAACAAAGAGGATACTACCTGAAGTGAAACCTTAACACATCATTGTTAAATAGGGGATAATATAAATTGATAAAAAAATTATATGGTATTAAATATATAAAATATACTTCTTTATAATATGTATTTAAAATTTATTTTTAATTGATAGGTTTTTTATTGAGTGCGATGATATTCAAGGAACGTTGTATAGGAATTTCACCTCACTTTTATTTCTGTGAGATACATTGCTTAATAACAATTAAATTATTTGGTGTGTTTTATATAATACCCAATACATTATTATATGACTAATATAATTAAATTAATATGGATTAAATTATAAATTTTATGACCTTTCTTTAATTGGATTTATGTTTCAATAGTTTATCATCAATAAAATTGTTTTATTCTTCCAATACTTATTTTTCATTCATGGAGTCTATGATCCACTGTTACTAACTGATAAGAGTTTATTGAAACAATCTCATCGCCTTTTGAGATTGCCTATGATTATAAATGTGTTAATGAAATCTCATGATCCATCTCTCAAGTACACTGATGACTTTTTTATCCCATTTATATTCAATATATCATAATTTTATTAATATATTATTCAATATTTGGTAGTTAAGATAACGTTTTCACATAAATGAAATATTTCTCCCTCTTCGGTTAGAAATCCATTATATTCAAAAACCATAAGTTCAAAAATGATTTCAAATTATTTTTCAAAATATCTTTGAATCCAATTTTCAATGAAAATTTATTTTAAAAACATTTTATGGTTTTCTATTATACCTTAATATTTTTCGACATCCATTATCAAATAAAATCAATTTCCAAAATGTTTTGTATTTTAAAAATTGTTTTTCCAAGATGAATGGATATATTCATCACGAATTGTTTTTGAATTACATTTTAAAAATATTTCCCATCTACGATAACATATATTGGTGTTAATAATGCGTTTATAGGGAAATTATTCATTTTTTATATTTATATTATTTAACTGAATGGATTTTGATTTGATGGCTTAATGTTTCTGAAACACATTTATCATTCATGGGTTCTTTGTTTTGAAACCATATTCTATTGATGAGTTAAGTTTATTATGAAATTATAATGAGATATTTTTTTAATCAATTTTGATATGATAACATGTTTATAATAACAATCTTATTTCATGTTTTATGATATGGTTATTTATGATCATGTGGAATATGTATTTATAATTTTATTATTATATGAGTGGTACCTATATCTTCATATAATGCATTGGGTAAATAATTGTATCTAATGTTATAGTCTAATATGGTATTGGGATGGATTCATTACTAATAATATTTCCACAACAGTTATCTATGATACATATATGGTTTCAAGAGTGAACTAATTCATCTAATATGTCTATGGTTGTAAACCAGGACTACCAATATGGTATTGAGAGTGAAACCACACCACAAGGATGGCCATGGAAGTAATGACATTGAGAATATGGAGATCATATTATATGATTATGTATCTTCCACTATTCTATGACTTATTCCATTTTTTATTTCATATATTATTTTCATAAAATGTTATGATTCATATATTATGAACTAACTTGATTTATTCTATGATACATGTTTAGGTTTTTGATATTCAAGTAATGATATTATGTTTTTATGATCATGTTCTCATACCATAATTCTTATGATTATGCTTACATATCTCCCTTTTTTACCATTGATGAGCATCTGAGCTCACCACTTATTATGGTTTCCCTAGGCTATGAAGCTAAGTATTATTTTTAATGTTTCTAAGAATGGTGATAATCCTAAATAAACTAATGGGGGATATTTTTCTTCATTTGTGTACCTGTATTTATGTTTCCCTTTTTCAAAATGAACTAGACTAGTATGTCCTTTCGTTGACTGTTTTTATAATGTTTTATGTATTCAAAAAACAATATTTGATTTTATTGTATGCAAAACTAGGTTTATTATAGTTAGTATCAGATAAATTTTTTAGTTAACCCTTGGAAGAAAGGATAAAAAAACCATAGTGATACCCCAAGGTACATGTCTATGGATTAGATTAATGATGGTAATAATTATATGAAAATGACTAGAAATTTGGTGAAGAATAGGGTGAGATGTTTCATAGATATATAACCATTTCTAGATACATAAACATTAATTGGATCAGGCATAGATGTACATATCGGTAACAACTATGACAAGATTTTCCAGTACAAAAGAACGGTAATCAGTTATATGACAACGGGCATTGTTTTTTCCCTAGGTACACACACTCAGAGAATATGATTTTCGAATTCATGAAATCATCACAAACCATCATGATGTATTTAAATAGATGTTTGATATAAATATCCCATGTTAAACCTAACGTTCCATATATCAATGAACATTTCATAAATTTGAAATTTTATAAGTTACATTTCATGATTATGTTGTTCCTAAATGTGATAAATATTCTTTACCCTATGCTTTTAGTTTTAGAAAATGGATGGAACATAAATGTTTTTTGTTAATGGTGATTGTGATGGAAAATTAAACAACTGACCTATTGACCAACTAAATTCTATGAGAGCTATAATGAAACAACTTCTTTTTATGCTCACATAAAATTATCAATCTATGAATCATTTTGGACATCAGAATGCGAAAATATGGAAACAAAATTATATTGAGTCATTCATGAGGCTACACCCACATTATTTCATAAGGTATTCTAATACACATGATTCTGAATAACAAATCAGTACTACTGAAAAGATAATCTATCTTCTCCGATGATTGAAGAATGAGAAATTCATTCTTCTAATTTATTGGATTGAAGGCAAAGTAGACCAATGGAGGACACTAGACAAGAATATGAGGCAGAAACATGTGGTTGAATCCCTTGACTATAAAAAGGTAAAATTATTATATTTTAATATGTACATTACACATATTCATCAAACCATTATAGATAATGTGTTCCTTAGATGATAAATCTATTGGAACCAATGAGCCTAATTTCATGACACATATGATGTATACATCATGAATTATTATTCATCCCAAAAGAATTGTGGATAATATTTATAGTTTCATATATAATTGTCTCAAAAGAGAACTATTATAAGAGACATTAGTAAATATGAAGATATTTTTTATTGTGATGTCAATGTGGAAATAGTTACTGGAGTCACATATCAATCACATTGTTTTGAGAAGAATAGGAATAATGAGTTTATGAAAAATCTAAAAACCCTGAAGGGAAAAAATTAGAATTATTTTATGCTTGATTTATTGGAAGAAGAATTAAATAAAATCCATGATGGGTTATAATAATTGTTTTAATATTGGATTTTTATGCCATCCAATATTTGATATCTGATGAGGTGGGAATACGTTAGAAAATAATAAGAATGTATAAAAAACAAAAAGTGAACATCCCGGGATTTAGTGCTACATTTATAAGGAGAATAGTAATGATGCTACCCACAACATAAACCCAAGAGATAGATTTGATGATCGATGTCAACACCATATTATGTTACGTACAATGTTAAATATTATGAAATCGATATTTCTACAAGTGGGTGTGACAAAGACATGGAGAAAGTTACATATACCATCAAATAAATAATAATTAATGTATTATTTGATTCTAGATCAACCAAATAGTTCATATATATTGAATTTTATTAGGGTGTAATTACTCAAACTAAAAAATTATATTTGGAATTATAAGTGAAAACCCCTAATGTTATGATGATTACATCCCATGTCTATGATTCTTCTATGATTGAGGTTTGTGGGAATGTGCAGCCTAAAAATATTATTATTCTTAATTTAGTTCAATTTGATATTATAATTGTATTGGATCATATTTCTCTACATAAATTCCACATATTTTTTGAATATGGGATTTTGTGTTTGATATTTCAATATATCCTATGATCATACATCCATGTGACCATATCTAAGAACTTCCAATGAATATTACATCAATTCTATGAGTCTTAATTACAATTCATAAGGGTTGTTAATCTCAAATGTTTGAGGACAATATTACATCTATGATATGCCTATTGTTTCGGATTTATTGGATGCATTTCTATAAGAGTAATATGACTTACACAAAAATTTGAAATTGAGATCTCAATGTATCTCATAATTAGTTCCCCAACTATTTCAGAGACTCCATATAGAATGGCCCTGATTGTGTTTCATGAATTGGTGTAGGGACACCAATATGACATTGAAAATTGATCCATTCAGCCATGTGTGTCACCTTGGGGTGCAATAGTTCTATATGTGAAAAATATAAATGGGTCAATGAAAATATGAATTGATTATAAGAAGTTTAACAACATCATAATAAATAAGAAGAATCATCTTCCCCATATTGATTTCTTGTTTGATCAACTATGTAGAGATCAAAAATTTTCCAAGTCATACATTTTCTCTATGTATCATCAATTATTGACAAGAAAGAAGATATACAAAAGAAAACATTCTGATGAAGGTATGGAAAATATAAATATATAGTTATTATTTTTTGTCTGACTAATTCACCTGATATCTTTATGGATTTAATGAATACCATCTTTAGATATTAGCTTGACCTATTTATTGTAATTCTCATAGATGAAACTTTTCCCTATTAAATCATAAAGGAAGAGAACATTGATAATTTTAGAATTTAATAAATACCTTATGATAGGATAATTTGATTGAAGAAATTAAAATGTAAAAACATCAGATGCAAGAGGTTTCATTTTTTGATCACATATTCTCAATAAATTTTATAGCATTTGATTCGTAAAAGATGGAGGTTATTGAATGATTTCTTAGACCAACCACAGTAACTAAGATTAGTATATTATTTATTTAATTGGATATTTTTTAATATATGTGGAAAATTTATCTATACTCTTTTATCCACTAACAAAGAGAACTCCGAAGGGTGTCATGTCTATCTAGATAGTTGAATGTGAGGAAAATTTTTAGGAACTGAATAGAAGGTTAGTCAGTGAACAAGTGAATACATTACCCTATAGTGGATAAAAATTTGTAATCTATACTGATGCGTCTATGAAGGTATTAGGATTTGTTTATATGTACAATAACATTCTTAGGACAAATTCATTGAGGTAGTTGAATATTCATAAGAAAATCCAACTCATGATTTGTCGTTAGCATATTAAATTTTATCATTATTGATATTGAGGAATTATTGATACTGAGAAATTTTTGATATATATATATACTGATCATAAATTTGATAAATATATATTTAATCAAAAAGATTTTATCATGATCCAAATAATATTTTTAGTGTTAAAAAGTATTATAAATACACAATACATTACTATCATGGGAAAAAGAACATGGGGGATGATTCTTTGAGTTTGAAGGATCATGGTAGCATATACATGATAATGATAAAGAATGGCCCAATATTTCATTATTTTTAATGGATTGATCTTGAAATACTGAATTAAGGGATAAAATATTTTCTTTCTCAAATTAATGTTCAACCCTCAATCGATGTGAATATTACGGAGGCACAGAAAGAAGATATACATCTGTAAAAGAATGTTAGAAGTATTTCGGAGTCTAACCATGATCAGGATGAAATGATAAGTTTCTTGAACCGTGTATGTGTTCATTCCATCTGAGATTTGAAGATGGATTTATTAGAGAAATATCATAGTGTATTATTCTATATTAATCATGAAATAATGAATATTTATTTCGATTTGATAGATTATATCTAGTAGGATGGAATGAATGTATATTTCTGAGAGTTTGTAACATGTTCCTTAGTATGATAACATGTTGATGCATAAAAACCAATGTCAATGGTTTTATTGCATCCATTACCAGTAACATATTTGAAATTTGGGAAAATCATTGTAGAACATTTATTTGGACTGACCGAAACATTTTAAAGGATTTATGATATATGGTTGGTAGTTGATCAACATACTAAGTCATCACACTTCATCCCTATCACAGAAGACTTCTCTTCAGATCATATATATAAGAGATACATTAATGAAGTGGAAATGTTTCATAGAGAAACTCATTATGTTATATTTGATCTGGAACTAAGGTGCACCTCAAATATTTAGAGAAGACTTCCACAAGAACATGACACAGAATAGATATTATTCAATTATTAACAACCTCGTATATATTGTAAATAAAAAGAATAAATAAATCCCTAGAGAATATGTTGACTTCTTATTTTCTGTAATTCAATAGTTATTGGTATCAACATCTTAATCTAGTGGAGTTTTAACTAAATGGCAGGTTTAACTCAAATTTTGATGGAAACTATTGAATACCTATTTTTTAAGAAATGTAGGGCTTCAATGTGTTGGGATGAGGATGGATAGTGAATTATATTTAGACTTGAGGTCACTAAAAAATAATTTATAAGGTCTGAACTATTCATCATCATTTTAAGACAAATCAAAGTCATGTAAAATGTTTTGTTGATAACCAACATCAGGATTTAGAATTTCAATTTGGTGGAATTTTTTTAATAAATCACACCATTGATAATTTTTATAAGATTATAGATGAATGTGAAACTAATCCAATGGTATATTATTCACATGTTTTTATACATATTCATATCAAGATGATTACCTGTCACATAGAACTTCCTCAAAAATATATCTGAAGTCCATGATTTGTCCTATATAACTATTTTAATGAATTACAAACCAAACCCATCACATGCACATCACTAGTTGGTCATATCGCTAATGTATGATCATTCTAATGAAAAAAAACTAGTTCAAATTCTAGACTGATCATTTAACGTTATATGAAAGAAGACCTCTCACCTGGTTATTGTATTGTAGAGAAATAACTAGTTAGAGGAAGCTATGTGAGAAATTGAGGATATGATCAATCAGTTGAATCTCATTTTTTAACCCTACTTATAATTTTAAAGGGATAAATTCATTTTATGTGGTTTATAATTTTACACCCTGAGTTTTATGGATCTTTTTTTGAATAAATAAAATTTTCATATATGTCTTACAAAACACTATGTAAAACATTTCTTTCACACAAAAGAAACTAAACATAAAATACATGTTAAATCCACTTTGTGCACAATACATGAAACATCAACATGGTGTATTTTTCATGTAAAAATAACTTAGCGTACATCACATGCAACAACAATGTCTCTACGAAATATCATTTTATTGTTAAAAATATATAAATGGGAAAATTATAACCTATCTATTAAGCATAGTCATATTAATAGTAACAAGTAATTTTAATATTTTTATTATACCTATTTTATATAAAAAACATACTGACAATGAAGGTTATAACATTTTCTATGGTCACCATATTTCTTAATATAGCATTTTTTCAAACGAACTACTTTTGATAACCTTCCATGAATAGTAATAATATTATTTTTTGTTACATGGAGAAATTTAATTCGATATAATAAACATCATTTTTTAACTAATAATATCAGAACTAGATTTTGAATAATTTTTCTCATTTTTATGAGAAGCTTCATTTTTTATGAATAGTGGAAAATACTAAATTTTAATTCCAAACTTCTTTTTCATATAATTTATTTAAGAGACAAAATTATATTTTAAATTAGATTAAATGATTTATTGTATAATATGTTTTTAAAATAATTAAATGTAGGTTAGTGGATCCAATTTCACTAATAAATTGGATATATAAAACATTTCATATCGTTTATCATTTTTACTTTAAAAACTCATACTGCACTCCTTTCATTGTTAATAATATTACATTAATTTATGCCACTAATGTGATTAGAATATGGAAAATTGAATTATATATTTTGAGTAAAAATAAATTATAATTTTTAATGAGGTAAAATATGATTTTTACAAAAAAAAGTTTGTCAATGTAGTTAAAAATATTTACATTTATTAAGGAAAAATTATGTTAAACTAACGACTAAACCAAAAATTTGAGGACATAAATGACATATAAAAATTTCCAATATCATTTTGATGGAAATATAATGGCCCAATACTCCATTGTATCAAATTATTATCATTAATGGTACCAATTTCAATAGAAAAATGGGGGTGGTGTTTCCCTTTTCCAAAAAAATACAAGAGTTCCACTCCCCCTCCACTGTAGAAAAAAAAGATCAATACCCCTTCTTCACACCTCTATGAAAACATAGGATAAGACAATATGTGATGAAATATCATCACAAAAATCATCCATTTCATCTATAAGCCTCTATTATGTAAGAAAAAAATCCATGGAATCCTTTTTGCAGAAAAAAATTAGTTACGAGAGTAACAATTAACATCTTCTATAAAGCAAAATTATTTTATTTTATTTCTCCACCACCTACACTCTCATTATTCGATGATTTTATTAAAAAAGTTGTATATTAAATATAATTTGTTTTGTATGATATGGTATTTACCATAACGTACACACACCTCCATATAATGGGTAAGAAACATAGTGTTCATGTGTACAGTGATCTACCGCCCCAAGATACGATGATTGTTCATTTTTCTTTACCGCCTCTCATAGTGATCATTACTATGGAAACCAAATTTATATATGATATATTTTATATTTATTAAGTCTATATTTTTCCAATATCATATTACCACTTATATATTTATTCTTTTCATTTGTTGTAAATACGATAATTTCATTTGAGGATGTTTGGAATACCGCCCCTTAAAGCGATGTGATTCATTCACACAATACATGTAATGTATTAAGGATTGATTTAGTGAATATATATGATATATATGATATATATGATATAATATTTCTACATTAATAATGATATACATATATATATACATATATGTCATTTACTTTCTTTCATTCAATATGACTATCAAACGAAAACAATGTTCATGCGCACGTACAACTTATCGTCTCCTTCAACGGTTAATTTCTTTTAATAATTACATATTATATAGATTAATATTATACACATATAATGAGATAAATTATATTTATATCATGTTTCACATTCTAGAAATCATGATATAAGTAAAATAACCAAATATATAACCAATTAAGACACATGCGAAGAACAAAGTAGATATTACCTGAAGTGAAACCAGAATAGAGGATTGTTAAAGAGAGTTTAATATAAGGGATTAATGAATCCATATA
This sequence comes from Viscum album, assembly GCA_963277665.1. Taxonomy (NCBI): domain Eukaryota; kingdom Viridiplantae; phylum Streptophyta; class Magnoliopsida; order Santalales; family Viscaceae; genus Viscum; species Viscum album. The sequence goes on along the minus strand of OY728137.1, from coordinate 1,611,968,021 downwards.
TGTGATTATATATATGAATATGATTCATTAAAAAATGTATAGTAAATTTATATTTATTATAAAGACGGTTTGAATGAGTACAATGATAGTCAAGACATAATGTAAGGAAATTTCATCTCACATTTATTTTTTGGTGATACATGCCTTAATCACCGCTCACTTTTTTGGTGGTATATGTGTTTCACATAAATGTATTATCTGTATCGTTTACTTAAAATTATTTTTATTCCAATATAAATTTCATCATATTTATTTTATTTTATTTATATTTTTAAATATAAAAAATCAATAAAGTGGTTTTGGCTCAATTTTATTTCGTTGAGACTCATGTTAGGCTATGCATATATTTTTCATTTTTTATGTTTCCTTTGTTTTATGCATATTTTCATTAGATTGTTAAATTAAAAAAACCTAGGATTAAAATTTTACCATAATTTGTTGATTTATTAGACATTCAGGGTTAGTCTAAATTTTTTATTATTTTCTTATTTTGATTATGCACAAATAATTTTAATTTAATTTATAGTTTTTTACAATGTTTGATCATTAAACATTATAGATTTTTTGTGTGTTTAGGGTTGTTGAAACAATACTTTTTTATATTCTCTGAAATATAAATATAATTAATAGATGATATAATTTTTTATTTATTTTCAAATATATTGGTTTCGTCAACACATATATTTATTTTAATTTTCATTCTGATTTATGATTACAAGAAATTAATTATATTTTCATGTAAAAAATATTTGTTTACAATAATTATAATCCCAGAAGCATAATATTTATTTGTTTTTCATGCTCATTAATATAATTTCACTTTTATATAAGAGTATTTTGATTACGTGGATAATATTTCCTTGATCTTTGAGCATGCATATTTTTTGTTTATAATTATATTTGCACACACAAAAAAATGGGTGTATAATAATATTTTTTTATATTAATTTTTTTATCTAATAATTTGTTTTTGGTGTACGTGCTTGTGTGCATGTATGTCTACATATTTTTATATGTAAATATAATAGACAAATTTCTAATAATGATGAAAAAAATAATTTTAATAAAATATTTAAATAAATTGTTATTCATAAGAATTATATTTTATAAAAAATAGTTAAAAATTTTAAAATTAAAAAGCATTGATAAATTAAATTATGTAATAATAAGTAAAAAAATATTTTATAATTATTAGCATAAATTATTATAATAGTTTGTATGAAATATAACAAATATAAAGAATTATTATAAATTCATAATAAAATATTAATTTTTAAAATTTTAGTATTAATATAATTAATTAGTAAATGACAATAAATAATTTAAAATATGTAAGAATAAATGAGCAATAAATAATAATAATTTATAAATATTAAGGATAATCAAAAAATTATAATAATTTGTAAACAATCTATAATAAAATATTACAACATTTTGTTATTCTTGATAATTCATATAAAATGATGAATTAATTAAAATAATTAGTATTAATATTTCTTATAAATGTTGTAAAAATACCAAACATGAAAAACTATCTTACTACATCTAATGAAAAATTTATTAATGGAAAAAAATTTTAATGCAGAATATTTATTAATTCAAATAAATTATTAAATAAAAAATAATAACACAATTTTAATTATAATTTATTTATCTAAATTATACATTCAAGGAAATAAAAATTATATATAAAAATTTGTTTATATTGATTTCATATTTCTATATTTTTCTAAAAAGAGTTAGAATATATATGATGTATTTATATTAATTTAGAAGCTCTAATATATATATATATATATATATATGTAGTAATTATTATAATTGTAATAATAATTTAAAGAGATTAATAATAATAATTAAATAATTTATAATAATTTAAAATAATTATGAAATTTTAATATTAATAATCACTACTTAATAAAATTGAAATAAAAAATTTACAATATTAATTTAAGAAATTTTGATATATATATATATAATCATTACATATTTTATAAGAATTTAAATATTGAAAAATAATCATTACATAATAATTATTACATAATTTTTATGAATTAATATTAATTAATAATAATCATTACATAATTATTAATTAATTGATATATATATATAGTAATTATTAATAATAAAATAATCCTTTATATAAATTATGAATTAATTAAAATAATTAGTATTAATAATTTTTATTAATGTAGTCATATATATTTATATATATAAATAATATTAATAAAATAATAAAAATGATACCCTCCCGTGCAACGTAACGAAACCATCAATGCATAAAAATGTTCTGTCGTGCCTAGGGTAAACCCCATATCCAAGACCCAAGGGTGATAATTGATTTATAATACGATACATATATTTAAAGATATATTGACATTTTATAATTATTTTTAATAAAACTATTAAATGAATTACCCCTGTGTGTAATGTAACAACCTGGTGCTCACAAAACAAATTTTGTGTCTAGGATAAACCAAAATCCCAGACCTAGAGATGATCTTCAATTTATCATATGATACACCGTTCATGATATATTCAGCTATGTTCAAAAATAAATAGCACTGTCCTATATAATATTTTTAATATTTTTTGTTTTGTCAAAACCAAGCCTCTATGGGCCCCAAAAACAAGTGATAACCCAGTGCCTCACTGTGGTCATATTTCATTGAATATTTAATGATTATTTAATATAAAAATAATTTTAAACTAGTCTAAATGATCTTGGATAATTATTCATATTCTTGTTGTTTTATAGAAAACAATGTACTTGGGAATTAGAAAACAATATCTATTATTACCTAATTGTGATTTGATAAATAATTGCAAAAATCCTAAGGGATATACTTTAAATCATATTTATATTGAAGGGGGTGAAGCCTTTATATCATTTACATCATAAAATTCAGATTGTCGGTTCGAAGAATCAATTATATGTCCATGTTAGAAATGTGGTCTTAGGATATTCGAAACAATTGATAATGTTTGACCTCATATATTGCATTAGTGGTTCTGGGCACAACAGAAGCATGGTAGGGCCGATAAAAAACATTAATTTTTATGATGATCGGTGATTATTACACGATCAATACGATGATTAACAGCAGTCTACATGAAATAGAATAAAAGACTAAGATAAAGTGGTAAGAGGCATAAAACCATTAAGGATGATAATCTACATCATTTTTATTATTAATTAAATTTTATTTAAAAAAAAATAATTCCTTGTTCTTCATTACATTGGTCATTGATTATTTTGATCATTTAGAATTACCCTTCTTGTTTGTATTATTATTCTTACAAGGATCCAATCCAAATACCCTATATTGGTGATCCACATGTGCTTTGATGGACTATGATTGACTCCACTCTTTATCTAGGTTCTAGCGTGGCAAAGCGAGTGTCTGGGTCAGTTGTTATTGATCGCTGGTTCTTCGGTCTTAATGATCATCACTCATTCAATATATGGGAAATATGAGGATTCATGATATAAATTGGTTGGCTCTACAATTTCCAATTCACCAATCATCTGATGTGTTCTCTATGGAACAATAGACGTACTTTACTATTTATATTTATGAAACATCAGTTACAATATTTAAATTCATAACAAAAATTAAATAAATTTGTGATCATAGGGAAAACCAATAATAATAATAATAATAATTCCTCATTATTTATGGTTCTCCATCTGGGGAAAAACAATAATTATATATAACATTTCCCATCAAAATATAATTGCAGCGTCATAATTATTTTAGGTTTTTCCATATTGTAATATAATTATTTATCGTATTAGAGATAATGATTTTACTATAAGACTACCATTGGTCCACTCGAACTCCACCTCTATTTTCAAAAAAGATGAATAAATAAATAAATAATTTATTCCATTAAATAAATATTTTATTTACAAAGAAGTATATAAATATTTATTAAATTTGCAGTAACAATATTTATTTTTAATTTATGTGATCATTTTAACATGATGAAAATTATTCCATGGTCTATAGAATAATAGTAATTTTATTAATTAAATTCATATAGAATTTAACTGTGGTCACCCATACCACAAATTTTGTGACCCTCTATAATTATTTCACATTGGCATTAGGTGGGAATGTGTAAAGTACAATTGTAAAATCTTGAAATGAGTCAACTAAACCAAAAGAAAGAAAGAAAAGTTGCAAAAATGACATCCACATATGAACACTCACAATGTAATATAATCCCTTTGTCTCAATATCTATTCAAGAAAATTTCATGATAGTGTCATCAAACGTGATATGATGTTCATTGTCTATCTGACACAAACTCGTCGTTCCACAAAGGCCATGGAACTTCACGCGACAGTTCAATTTCACTCAATGGGTCGAGATATCAACTTCCATAAATGGAAGGAAAAAATCCTTCCGTGACATACACATTAATTAGATTTCACACGAGACCCACCAAACATACCATACTTCGCTCCAGTTAATGATGTGATGGTTTTCATTATTAAATCAAATTTCACATTTTGTGATACGTATTATTGATAATCTTAATTTCTAAGAACCTTTACACATACTCACAGATAGGAATATTTGATGACACAAGAACATATTGAATTCCTACTACTGGGCCTATTCACATAATCTATTGTCTTGGAGATTACCAAGTGCGATCTTTATGAGAGTAAGTCTCATCTTATATTGATTTATCACACCTATCAGTCTATGTACTATGTTTCGAATCGTAGTTTTTCATCAAACTGCATAACTATGTTTATGATTATTGTCATAGCATTTAAAGGATTTACTCTTAGCGGGGAACTGCCATGACAATATCAATTCCACCAATACTCATGGAAAATATTACATCATAGAATGGTAGAACAATGAAAATATTTAATAATATGTTTAATAATTAAATACATTAAATATAAATGTAGTAAAAGTCAAATTAGTTGATTCTAGGACACAAACATTTACAAACTCCCACATGGACTAGATACAAAATCCAATGAATTTCAGTCTCCTATACCTCGCATGAGGATCATGTTTCTACTCAGTCAAGGATTTAGTCAAGGGGTATGTCATGCTATCTTCCATGGAAAGACTTCTGACATCAATATCACTACTATGAGAAAAATCCCTTAAGAAATGATAATTTTGAATTATTTTCATTTTCAGCGAATGTGGCCTTGGATCTTTTGAGAGAACCACCAATATTGTATTACCACAATTGAGTGTGATGATTTATTTACTACTAGGAACCACATCTAACTCTTGGATGAATATTCAAATCCAAAATCGAATTTTAAATGCCCCAGTTGCAGCAATATCCTTGGACTCACCTGTAGAATATGTGACCACACACTACATTGAGCTCTTACATCTCATAGAACCTCCATTTATATTGAATATTTACCCCATCTATGAATTCATGTAATCCAAATCAGTCTGTAAATGAGAATGTGCATATCCTCTACGGACGTGTTCTTCATATCCTCCATAAACATGGAACATCTCCTTAGTACACCACATATACTTAACGATTGTCTTGACTTTCATATAATGGTTCTCACCTAGTTCATCTTGATATCATCCAACCAAACTCAATGAATTAATAACATCTATCCTAGTACATATCATGATATACATGACTAAAAAATCGATGGAACTTATAGATTCCATTGTATTCAATCTCGTTCTTCATGTGTCGGAGGACACATTTTCTTGAAATAAGAATTCCATGAGACGATGACAATAATCCCCACATATATTGTTCCATAATGAATATCTTTAGTATCTTATCAATGTAGATACATTGACATAGGCCCAAAAATCATTGAAATCTATCAAAACTAGTCATGATCCCAATATTTATATGCTTCCTCGCCGATATCCTTAATGTATAAACATTGATTTAATGATTCCTTATCAAACTGTAAAGCTGTTATCTATTTTCCATTATGTAATATTACATTAATATATACTATTCGGAAAACTACTTCACTCCCACTTAAATTCTGGTAAACACAGGGATCAAATTCATTCTTGATAAAACCAAATTTTGATATGAATTCATCAAAACGAATGTTCAATGACATGGATTCTTGATTTAAACCCTAAATATATTTATATCAATTTCATAACTTATTGGAATCCTTTTAGAGTCATAAAACCATCATGTTGTTTCATGTTGAAATATTCTTGAGGGTTCCCATTAAGGATGGTTTTTTTGAAATCCATTTTACTAATATTGTATTCATTGTAAGTGGAAATGGAAAATATAAATCTGATTTATATTTTCATTTAAAAAGAGGAAATAGTTTTGTCATAGTCGAGGACTTGACATTGCTTGATCCCATTTTCAACAAGTCATTCCTTATAGGCACTGACTTATACATCTATGTCCAATTTCTTCTTGAGTACTCGTAAAAAACCGACATGCATTACATCATCTATAGGATCTAAGAAAATCAATACATGCTTTTTGTATATTTATTCCTTTTATGAATTCATGGATTCTTGCATCATGGCATAACTTGTTCCCCACATTTCTTTTTTGTAGGATAGAGGATCATTGTTATCAACACATAACAAGCCACCTGCATCATTAACTAGAAAATTGTACCGTTCAAATCCTCTAACCTCTATTTTACACCAACAAAATTATTATTTCTATGAATATTTATTTCATCCCTAAGGCTTTGTGAAACCTATTAATGTACCAAATCTTGTATATCTTGAGCTGTGACTTCATCGAAGTCTATCTCCCTCCAACTACTTCTTTTGGAAATGTGCTCCCGCTCATGTAATATGGCATGTAATTTCATGATAACCATTTTTAAGGGTTTGAATAGGAAATATCCCCAAGATTTTTGGGTTATCCAATAATAGTAAACATTGTGCCTTGGGGTGAATGATTCCTACCTGAAGAGTCATTAAAAAATCCATCACTTACCAGCACATGTAAATTCTATAACATGCCTTTCATTCCACTCTCAAACACATATGGAATACTGTTTATCAATTTATTTGTTACTTCTTTTATTATGTCTTCTTTTTTTGTAACACATATCCCCTAATGGATAATGGAAACCTCTCATGACTCATCGTTGATCACACCATTTACAAAAATGTGTTGTTCTTATTTTTACTCACACTAATCCATTAGGGATGGTAAAGATGAGTGAGTTCGAAAAATATCCCAAAATCCCTTAAGTAATCAATAAATTATTGATTAAGATATTCTTCACCTAGGTCTGAGAGAAATTTTTTAATCTTCATACCAAGATGGTTCTCAAATACATTCACGAATTCCTTGAACATATAAAAAGAACCCGAATTATACCTCATTATATATATATATATATATCCATATCTACTAAAAAATTTGTATAAGTTGTGGTGTAAGAGTACCCTCCACATGCTTCAACGGGAAATGGTCCACACACATCATTATGAACCAATTAAAGAATATATTTAGCCCTTTCACTTTTCCCACTAAATGGTTCTTTTGTCATTGTGTCATGTAATCATGCATGACATATTCCATGTGGTTTTAATTCAAAAAAATATAAATATCAATCTTGATGTCACTTGTTCAATCATTTCACATTTACTTGGCTGTTTCCCGATGGAATTGGGGATGACCTCATTGATTGAAGGGTCAAAAATTCCAATTGGTTTCTAACGGGTTTATTCGTAGAACTGGAAGAATTCAATGATTCCATATCCATTTGGACCTACATTCCAAACGTAGGTTCTCATTAGATGTGGACTGATGAGGCTTAGGAGTTTTCGTTGGTCGAGAGGATGGGAGGTCGGACCCATCACACCTTTTTTTGAGGGGAATTATTTTCTAATTCGGGACTCTCTTTATAGATTTAAGTTAAGTTCGTGAATCCTTATTACATTACCAAGTATAAAATGAGCTTTCCTTTAGTCTGAGAATCAATGATTGATATGTAAGAAATTCATAGAATCTTTTATATGTATTCGAGGTTCTTCATCGATGAAGAATCATCTATACTTGTTAGAGATTCTTAGTTGATGGTATCCTTAAAATACATAAAAGCCTCTTGGTAATTATAATGACCATATTGGTATTAAAGCCACTCAGTGGGGCACTTGAATTTTATTTTCATTCAAGAGGAAATGGATTATTTCATAGTTGGGATCGTACCCGCAGATGGGCTACCAACGTATACCTTGTTTTGGATAAGGAATCAGAACCCACATAGTTCATGTAAGGTAGTATGATGTTTATGCATGATTTATGGCTCAAAGAAAGATGTCATGATAACTTTTACACTCTATGCTCACGTGAGTCATGCTCGGTGTGAGAAACTAGAGGTATTGGTGAAACCAGACATTTTTTTCATGAAAGATGCAATGATGTGGGGCTTATGTATGCATGAAAACCCAAATAGATGAGGATTAAGATTTAATTCAGGGAAGAAATACAAGAACATGGTCCATAAAGGTATATTTACATCATGGAGAATTGGATACTCTAATCTTGGGTCTTACTTTTTAAGAGGAGTCCCAAATTACGAGGGCGGTTCTGATTGGGTTTTACTCTTGAGAAGGAAGCCCAGATAAAAAGGAATCATGACTGGTTAAGAGAAATTAAGAATGGGGCTTACTCTTGAAAAGGAGGCCCAGGTTAAAGGGATTTTAAAATTAAGTGTCTTGGGGCTTACTCATAAGGATGATTCCTATGTTTGATAATTTTAATACTTGGGGATTACTCATATGGAGGATACCTAGATTAAGTGAGGAATTGGGGCTTATTCATGAGGAAGATTCCCATATTTGAGACGGGGACATACTCCTAAATAGGAGGCCCATGTGAAGAGAATTATTGTTGGGGCTTACTTCTAATGAGGATTCCCATATTTGGTAATTTTGAGACTAGGGCTTACTCCTAAGGAGGATGCTCAGATTAGAGGACTTAGGGCTTACTTCTAAAGTGGATTCCAATACTAATGGGAATTTGTACTAGGGATTACTCTTGAAAATGAGGCCCAGGTTAAGGGTTCTCTCATCTTAAAGGATTAGGTTGAATGAATGAAATCTCAATCTTTAGTGACATAAATATGTTTAAATCACTAGATTTTGAGAGATGTTCCATAGATTTCCTATCAGATAAGGAAGCTGAATCAAGAAATTATTCAATAAATGACTTTTATGAGTGTCTTGAAGATTGAATCTTGAATAGGAGTGGTGGAATGGCATAATAGGGGTGGAATGGGCAGGAAAACCACCCGAAATGGCAGGGGAGCGCATGTCCTGGCCGGCGCGTAGGTACTTTGTGGGCGCGCAAGTCCTAGTCTCACAGGTATACATGCGTGGCACATGGGTACTTGAGCAATTTTCATCCCTAAGAGTAATATTTGGGAGATCCTTGATCAAAGCCTTTAGAATTATCCATAGAGGCTTCCAGAAGATGACGCACATGTTATGGTGAAGAAGTAGGGAGGCGCGCAAGTGTGTCCATTTCCCTTATGGATAAAAACACTTAGGCGCGCAAGTGTTAGTGAATTCTAACACTTAGACCTTACTCCTCTTGTTTATACCTTCCATTATAGGTAATGAATTACCTTATAAGTGTTCGGAAGACCTGAAGAAGAGTCATGGGTGTTCAAATCTCTGTATCTGAATATTGGAAAAATTCCTTCCAAAATGGGGGGCCCACAGGGTCTATGTAAAGGCGGGAGAAGACCCCGGGCGGTTATCCTTTATGGCGTGCAAGTCACTTGCGAGACCATTTGGTGGCGAGCAAGTATACTTACTTGACAGTGATGCAGCAGGCATGACCCTTGTGCATTTGGAGAATTGTTCATGCCTTTGTCGATTTTTTATTTTTTTTCTTCAAAGAAGTCAGTAGCAGTAAGAATATACTTAAACTGCTTGGTCGTAGCAGAATGGTAATGTCCCACCACATCCATTCCCCATGTGGAAAATAGCCACAAGTATTTAACTATATGAAGAAAATCTGGAGGTTGATGAAGGAAGTTGGCTTGTACTTGACATGAATGACACTTCTTTGTAAAATTAACACAATCTTGAATCATTGAAGCCCAAAAGTATCCAAGTCTTCGAACTTTATTAGACAGTCTATGTCCAGACTGGTGGGAACCACAAACTCTTGCATGCACTTCCTTCATGACATCCATTGTATCTTCACCATCAATGAATCTGAAGAGAACTCATCAAAACCATGCTTGTAGAGAATTTTGTCTAGGTGATCTGGGATATCATAAAGAGTAAAATTGACCACAGGTCGCCAGATTTGTTATCCCCCAACTCTATCTGGTGGATGTGTTCCATTTTGATGTTATTCCCTAATATGTGAAATTCCATCCTATAGTATGAACATACTGTTCAGGAATGGGACTAATTTCATTAGTTTCCTCTGTTTTGCTTCGAACATAAGGTGAAATTGCATGATGGTGGGAAATAGTGATGGTTTTCTTGTCCCGATTTGGATCTTCCATATCTAAGGCGATATTATCCAGTGCATAAGCTTGGGTATTTTTTGATCTTTGGACATGAGAAAATGTCAGTTCCGAAGGGAATTCCTCCATTAACTCTCTGACGTAATCATATAACAGGATTAGTTATTCTTTTCTGGTGGCATAATCCCCATTGACTTGTTTGATAACCAGGTCTGAATCACCTTTCAAATTTAAGTGATTCACTTGTTCTGGAAGTTCCAATTCCAAGAATGCGATGAGAGCTTAGTATTCTGCCTCATTATTGGTACCACCTTCCCACAATAAGAAGGAATAAGGTAACACTGCCTTTTCTAGAGAAATGAGCACAATTCCTAAGCGAACATTGTTGAATTTAGGATTTTCCATTTTCCACCCTGTTAGACTTCTGGAGGCTCCATCGAAATACATTTCCCATGCATGAGGACTTTCATGAATAGAGAAGAATTCGTCATCAGGGAGTTTAATATCTGAAGATGTGTCTTCCACTGAAGGGTGTTCAGCCATGAAATCCGCTAGATCTTGGCCTTTTATTGCCTTTTGAGACACATACTGAATGTCGAATTGCTAAAAAATAGTTACCCACCTTTCCAAACGTCTTGTAAGCATTGGACGACTAAGGATGAATTTGAGAAGGTTATTGCGAGATACCAATTGGACCTCGTGATGTTCCAGGTAGTGTATCAATTTCTGATCTGCAAGATTAATGCCAGGTAGCACTTCTCAATACATGAATATCGGGTTTCTGCTTCAAGCATAGTACTACTGAGGTAGTAGAGGTTGTTTTCATACCCAGCATCATTCTTCTAAGCATGAAAGGCACCCAATGATCGCTCTAGAGCTGTCACGTAGAGGATAAGTGGTCTTCCTTCAACAGGTGGCACGAGTACCGGTGGAATCAAGAGGTATTTCTTCAGAATATCAAATGCTTCTTAACATTCTTCATTCCACTAGTAAGTGACTCCCATCGTCATTAATTTAGTGAAGGGTAATCTTTTTCCAGCCAAATTGGCGATGAAATGCCAAATATAGACTAATTTTCCTTAAAATCCTCTAAATTCCTTCACATTTCGAGTAGGTGACATACTAAGGATTGACTTTCTCTTCTCAGGATCGACTTCAATACCACGATGACAAACAACAAAGCTGAGAAATTTTCCTAAGGTTACCCCAAAAGCACATTTTAAGGGGTTCATCTTCAAATTATGTTGTCGAAACTTGCGGAATATGACTTCCATATCATCCAAGTGATTAGAACATTGTTTGGATTTAACCACCAAATTGTCTACATAGCATTCAAAAAACTTCCCTAAAAAGGGTTTGAAGATATGATGCATGGAACGCTGATATGTTTCACCTGCATTCTTTAAGCCAAAGGGCATTACCCGGTAGCGAAACACACCCTGAGGGGCTCTGAAGGATGTGGATTACTCATATTTTAGAGCCATTAATATTTTATTATATCCATAATATCCATCCATGAAGGAAAGTTCTTCATATCCAGCTATTGCATCAATCAGAAGTTCTGTAATCGGAACTAGAAAATCAACCTTTGGAATATTCGGATTAAGATCTCTGAAATCAATGAAAACTCTAATTTTTCCATTATTCTTCTTCACAGGGACAATATTATCCAAACACATGGGATATTGAACTTCTCTGATGAAGTTATCTTTGATAATATTATCCACTTCAGCTTCAATTTTCGAAGCATAAGTTGGGTGTGTTCTTCTAGTGGATTTCTTAAATCCTCGATGTTCTTCTGGTAAACCCAAATGATGAGTAGCAACATCAAGATCATGCCCGGGAATCCTTGTATAGATCCAAGGAAATATGTCTCTATTTTTCTTTATAAAGGAAATATAAATCTCTTGCTCATCAAGAGTCATGGCCGCACTGATTAAAGTGGGGCACAAATCTTCTTTTGTACCCAGATTTATTTCACTGAGTTCATCCACGGTGGTAGAGATACCATCTTCAAATGATGGAGGAGCATCTCTGAGATATTCCTCTTCTAATTCAACATGTGTTATTTCTTCTGTTTCTACTTGCATATTAGATGATGAAGAATAATTTTTATAATTAGAAGAGATGTCAAAATTTACACATCTTGATGAAGAAGCTTCCATTTCCGACCGATTGATGATGAAGGGTCTTCTTTGGGTAATAAAGAGGAGATGATGGATTGAGAATCGACATCATTGTTCACCATTGATGTTGTTATAATTTATTCTGGCCTGATTGGTGAAGTATAGACTTGTTGGATTTCAGCGGATGAAATGAAGACGTCTCCATTTGTGTTTTTATCATTGCCTGGAGGATCACCTATTTCTCCCATGTTGTCTGGATCGATTATCGTAATTGACATTATGGATCTTTCCATAAGAGTATTTTGATTAGGGTATATCTTGTCATTTTGACTGATAGTAAAAACATAATCTGTACTCACATGTGTAAATGGATTTACTGGAATCTTCTCCAAACCATATGGAGCATTAAATTTGGTGATCTCCTTTGCTATGGATTTATCCCTTCCCTTCATGTGACAGAATTCTGCCTGAATGTATTTAGAATCACATGTCTTAAATGGGGCCTTATCACAATACAATGTACCAAATTGACCATCGAAACAATACTTGAGACATTGATGGTATGATGAAGGGATAGATGCATGATGATGTATCCAGGGTCTTCCAAGCAAGATGTTTAAGGCTGAGTCCTGATCAAAAACCATCAAATATGAATTGGATACAAGATCTCCAAACTGAGTTCTGAGTGTAACTTCACCCAGTGGTTCTTGTTCATTTTTTTCATATCCTTGTAACATCATAGTTGAAGAGATAAATCAGATTCCGTGATGCCCAATCGCCAAAGTATACAAATGTGCATGAGGTTGACTCCTGAACCATTATCAATGAAAGATCTTCGAACGCCTACACCATTGAACTTTCCAGATAATTATAAAGGTCTAATATTTCCATGCACGACATCATATTCATCTTCATTTGTTAAATATATAACTACATGGAATTATGCAGAATTATTCTCTAAATAATAGACTTTACCTGCAATAATTTCAGTTTCAAAATCCTGAGGACTCGTCAAAGCCTTGATGAGTGCATCCTGAGGATCCTTTGACAGATTCAATGCATCCAAAATTGATAACATAACAGGTACATGGGTCAGGAGTTTCAACACATCATAATTTTGATCCAAAGGTCTTATTTTCCCAACAGGAACATGTGGTTTAGCAGGTGCCTTGGAAGCAGATTATTTGGATGTTGATGCATCTTGTATTGGGGCAGGAGTTGGCAATATTCCTGGTTTTTAAAGATTACACTGATTAGATCCATTTAGTTTATTAGAGGAATGAGATGGAACCATCAATCGGTCTTCCAAAATAACTGTGGAATGACTGAATTTGTTATAGGTAGAATAACATTCTTGTTCTTGGTGACCTCGCTGAAGGGCTCTACCATGAGTTTCTGCTGCATACACAGTTCTAGCTAGGGTAGAATTGGAATAGTGGATTCTGAAAGATCCACATCTTCCCATGTATCCTGACCCTTTAGAACTTCCTCTAATTCATCTATTTGATATAGGGAATTCGGTCTCATCAAAATTGAAACTGTGACTGGCATATGGATCTGTTAATTGAATCATATTAACGGAACTGAAAATCAACTCTTCATCCGATGAAGACTCTGCCTGATTAGCATGTTTAGGCTATGCCGTTTGGTGGGGTGGTGCTCGTTGATTTGAAGTAGATGGCATGAAATATTCTAGAGTCAAAGACAACTTAGGCTTTGACACATACTCATCTTCTTATGATTGTTCCTCCTTCTTGGAATTATACCTCCCTTTTGAGGATTTTCCCTCTCAAGACGATTTTGTTATGTCATTCATGGAAGAAGGCACAGTTGGTTTCTTCAATTGTGTTCGCAAAATAGAATGAGTTCGGTTGATCGTCTTTCTATCCATCCAATCATCATATTTTTTTCATTTTCTCTTTTGACTTCTTGCCACTCGTCTACCTCCCCTGGAACTGTAGCAGTAACACATACTACCTAGGATGAAGAGGCTTTCAGTTTGACTTGTCCCAAGTAGACCATATTTTGCAGGAGGTCATTGAAGACAAAACACTCCTAGATTAGATGTCCCAGCATATGATGAAATGGGAAATAATTGGCACGGACTTCATCGCATTCATTGTTTTCCCTCTTGGGCCTTGGCAGATGAACCAAATTATTCTTTAGGGCCGAAATGAAGTAACCATGAATTCTTTCATTTCAGAAAGAATAAACTTTACTCTTCAACACATTAAACAGTTCCCATCTTTGATCTCTTTGATCATCTTGACGAAACAGCCTTTGTTGTTGACGCTCAGGAGGTGGAGCCCTTCGATAAGATGAAGGTTTTGAGGTAGAAGCAGGTACATGTGATTTTTTATGCATAACTGTAGCAGTTTCTTCTTTACCCATTCACCTTCCTGGAGTTGATGGAATTACCCGTGTTTAGCCTTAGTCAGTATAAGAGAATCATCAATCTGTTGAGCGATGGAGGTATGGTCTGAAACCCTCCTGTGTATTTCACAGGGATCAGTGGTGTGTGTAATTCGTCATGCAGATTTTCCACACAGATTGGAAACAGTTCCACTTGAGGGAGTGCTAAGCTCTGGGAATATGTTAATACCTTCCAGCGAACAATGCAATCAGAGACTCTATCATTCTCCCTTTTCTTTAGTTTTTAAGATTGAAAACTGTTGTCTTTGGCAAAGTTGAGCTGAATTGAAGAAGAAATCGTTGACGGAGATCTTCTCATCTGGTAATTGACCGTGATTTCAAACTTGTATACCAAACAAAATTTGGTCCTTGCAAGGTTCACACGAAGCATCTTAGTTTCACTGCTTCTTGCTGCTCAAAAGTGCCCATCATATGTTCACAACAAGACATGTAATGCATCAAATGCTGTTCAGGATCGCCTGATTCATTGAATATAGGGAATACAGGGTTCCCAAAATTTGATGGGGGAGAGATTGAATCTACCCATTCAGGGTAATCATTATTTTCTGGTTGAACCTGTTCACGCTTTACCTCCATATCTTCCAAACGAGCTGTTAATGACTCAATAGTAGTTATTAACTTTTGAAAAACATCTTGTTGTGCTTGAATCAGAAGAGGTGCATAGACTGGAGCTTGGACAGGTATGGCCGCTGGTACTGCAACTGATGGAAACACTGCCAATTGTTATTGCACTTGACCCGTAGGATTAGACCTGCGAGAGTGTACTAATAAAGGAAGATATTATTGATCCATCTCAGTAGCTGCAACAAACTCCCTTGGTTGACTGATACCAGCACGCTTAGGAGGAAGACTACATTTAAGTAGTTCTTTGTTCAACCTCTTCAATTCCTTCATTTCATCCTCTAGTTGTGAAAATATTTTATCTAGTGAGAGTGATTGACCTTCTCCAGAGGAAGGATATGTATCTTAATTCTTTCCCTTCCCCTTGTTTGATCCATTTTGGAGAGGGGGGAGTGGGTTTTTTAATGGAACACCCAGATTATGGGTAAATCATTGATTTTCTGTATGCACACCTTCTTCATTTGTGTCTGTGTGAACAAATTCTTGAATAGGAACCTCTTCATCTGATCCCTATGAGTGAGCCTCATTTGGTGGATTAGCAACGACGTCATTGATGAAATTAATTGATGCATAAAGCATTGAATCCCTTATATCAGCATTTTTGCGATATTTTATTCTTAGATTTCTCTGATGATTAATTGTCTTTTGTTGATTCGATCCCTCCGTAACTTCTTGGAGAACCGTAATTTCGAGAGAATATATTGATAATTTGGAACTTCGTTCCTCTTGGAGTTTCATTCCTAACCAAGAGAAGACTAAATCTCATTGAGGGAGGGAATGAGGATTTGAAAAAGACCCCAGTCCGTTGGACTGGGGCTGTTCCTGTTGTTCCTGCTCAGCTCCTCGAATCCTATTTCTTGATTCCGAGGTTTGGTTTAAATGATTCCCTAGTCTAGAAAGCTGGGGTGTCTCTTGACATACTATTTCTGAGACTTTCTTAAAATCTATCTTGATCTTGTGGACCTTGGTCCAGAAATTAGCTAGATGCATCAACCTGTATCCACTTTTATCACCCTTCTTGAAATACCATTGGATGATTTCTAACACTTATGTTACTTGATGATGTGATTGCTCCATACAAGAGGACTATTCAATATTCTCATTTTCTTGATGGAGGATTAATTCAACAACTTTCTCTCTATATTATTGATTTTGAGAAAAACTTGTTGAGACCTGTTATTGGGAAATCCATTGATTTCAAACAAAGCCAGTTGATTGTGGCCGGCCACGAGAAATAACATTGCATGAGACCATTTTCGGCGGTCATTGCTGACTGTAGAGCACAGTGAAATGTAGTGCTCCACGAACACCAAATCCTCTGACAAGAATACTAGATGGGGCATTGGAAATTAACTGGTGCAATCTTCATAGTGCGCCATGGCCTGAACGCTGAAGGGCTCTCCGTTTCTTTTCAGCCTTCGGATATCGAGAGACTGATAGAGATACCAAATCAATCTGACATTGTAACCCTTCTATTATCTTAACATTATTTCCATATTCATCATATGATAATACTTTCTTTTTAAAATGACAAGGAGTTTTCAATATGTTAAGAAGAATATCAGGAATTCCATCTTCTGTTAACATCTTTGGAATGTCATACTGAGAGTCAGCCAGAGGCCAAAACATGACTGGAACTTCATCTTTCACTAGTTGTTTCCTCATGCTCAGTATTTTTTCTTTACCATTTAATGAATATTCTTCTACCTGATTTGACCAGAGCTGGTGCTTCCTTGTTTCTTCATTGGATTCCACAATATTGGTAGAGAAATCAATGATAAACCCAGAAGATGCATGACTTAGGGGTTGTTCGGAGAATGACCTACACCCTGGGCTATCTTCCGATCGAGAAAGTATATCACCTGATAGCGACGAAGCATCAGACATGACTGGTTTCTCATTTCCAGGTGCCTCAAGATAATAGGGAATTCTCTGTAATACATTGTCCACTAGAGCATTTTCCGGGTAATGTGCATCACTACTGCGGAGAGGACATTCGCAATGAAATTCATCATCATACAGAGGACCACCATGGTCAATATCAGCAAAAGATGAGATCTCTTTCTTCTTGGTATTATTTCCACACAGTGGGTTATTGTATCTCTAATCTGATGATGAAACATTAAGATAGACCAAACATTCGTGAATCAATCCTTAATATGGAAGTTTTTGTTTAAGACCTTGTGAATTAATGTTCCCACTATTGGGAAATGAGAGAGTAGAATCCTTAATTCCAACAGATAACTGTTTGAGGGCTTCATGAACTCCATCATCGAGCAAGGCATTGTTACAGATTGGATCTTGATCTCTTGACTGTGCTGGGCAGGTCTTCTTCTTAGATGCCATCTTACTCACCTTGGAAACCACTTGTTGACAAATGTGACTGCTCTGACCAGGTGTATGTGCCTGATCATGAGATATGGCCAGGTTAGGCTAACGATCTCCACTCAAATCAGGTGTATGTGCCTGACTTAGTTGACTGTATGATATGGGGGAGTATGCCCCACAACCCTCTTGGACTAGAACAGATGTGTGTGTCTGTTTCGGAGTGAACTGTTGATGTGTCACTCCACTGGTAGGGATAGATTTATGTGTCTTTCCCCGAGATTCCACTGAAGTTGTTATAATATCCTGGAAAGCATCCAGAATATGAGCAGGGATTTTCTTCTTCTCTTTCACCAATGATAAAATAGGCTAGGTGAATTCAGTTGCCGGAATAGGGATATACGTCCATTCCGTTCTTGGAGTAGGTGTATGTGCCTGCTCCTGTCATCCTTTTCCTATTAGTGAATCCTAACAGTATTCAAGTGTGGGGGCAGAAAGGTGAGTCATCCTATTATTTGTCACCGGAGCTTTCTGACTGATTTCTCTGTGTGCTACCAAGCAAGACTATTGGTAAGCTTGATCAATACTAGCAGGTGTATGTGCATGCTGATTTAACTTCCCCGAATGTGGTTGAAGACCTCCATCATATATAGTCATAAGAACCTGGTGACTAGCTGATGATGTATAAACAAGTGTATTTTCTTTCCTATAGTACTCCGCCGGAATTTCTTGGCGGGATTGGCATGATGCTTCCAGTCGAGTCTGCTGGAAAGCGGAATTAAAATGGGAAGGTGTGTGTGTCCGATCATTTCTTGCCAACAAGTTAGGTTGGTGGACTTCTCCGAAAATGGAAGAGATGAGAACCTGCTCACTGTTATCCGGATATTGCCTCTGGAGATTCGTCTTGCACGATCGGGTTCGAATAACCAGAGCCGAACGCCTAGAGTCGACACCCTCATCATGATGAGGGTGCACTGCCACACGAGTCTGGCGGCGATGGTTGATGGGAGCCCTCCAGAAAGACTCCTTCTTCCATGAATTAAGGCCCTATGGGACCTGCTCATTCACCTCCCTAGAATATGGGAGTGAATAGTGATTGTGTTCCTGGGATAACGACCTGAAACGGTTAGAGACGGTGGTTAGCACCGCCTGATTCTTGATTACTGGTCGTCATTTTCCGGATGACCAGGGTGAATTTTTCACATGGAGGGCCTTTCGAGCAGCCTCTAGAGATGGAATAGTACCATTTTGATGGTACTCCTAAACCAGCACATTTGATACCCAGCGTTGAAAACACTGAGTAGGTGATTTCATCCTCAGAACGGATGACAATCCACCAGGAGTAATAGCAGTGGAATTTGCAGCAGCGGTATTCACAGCAGTGGTATTCACAAGTGTGAACATTAGAGAAGCCATTTATTAGAATACAGAAAATCTTGGAAAAGAGTGCCTGTTTGATATAACAAACGTAATCAAGATAAATGTATCCACAACATCTTGTGGATGATTGCATTTGATATTGATTGTTTTTTTGGCCCTCTCATTGAGTATAAATAGGGGCCTAGAAAATAAGTAAAACATCATTTTAACTTGGTTAAGGATTCACGCCGGGTTCACCATTTTTTGTTTCCCTCTGGAATTGGGGATGACCTCATTGATTGAAGGTTCAAACATTCCAATCGATTTCTAACGGGTTTATTCATAGAACCAGAATCATCCAATGATTCCATATCCATTTGGACCTACTTTCCAAAGGTACGTGCTCATTAGTTGTGGACTGATGAGGCTTAGGAATTTGCATTGGTCGAGAGGATGGGAGGCCGGACTCATCACACCTTTTTTTGAGGGGAATTATTGTCTACTCCGGGACTCTCTTTATAGATTTAAGTTATGTTCGTGAATCCTTATTACATTACCAAGTATAAAATGATCTTTCTTTTATTCTGACAATCAATGATTGATATGTTGGAAATTCAGATAATCTATAATATCTATTCTAGGTTCTTCATCGATGAATAATATCTGTACTTGATAGAGATTCTTAGTTCATGTTATCCGAAAAATACATAAAAGTATCTTGGTCATTATAATGACCATACTGGTTTTAAATCCAATCACTAGGGCACTTGAAGTTTATTTTCATTCAAGAGGACATGGATTATTTCAGAGATGGGATTGTACCTGTAGATGGGCTACCTACATATACTTTGTTTTGGAAAAGGAATCAGAACCCACATCGTTCGAGTAAGGGAGTGTGATGTTTATCGATGACTTATGGCTCAATGAAATATGTCATGATTACTTTTCCACTCAAAGCTCACATGATTCA
Organism: Viscum album; assembly: GCA_963277665.1. Lineage (NCBI taxonomy): Eukaryota > Viridiplantae > Streptophyta > Magnoliopsida > Santalales > Viscaceae > Viscum > Viscum album. The sequence goes on along the minus strand of OY728137.1, from coordinate 1,611,947,734 downwards.
TGCTTTGGGTGAGAAACAAGATGTATTGGGGAAACCAGACAATTGTGCCATGAAAGATGCAATGATGTGGGGCTTATGTATGTATGAAAACCCAAATAGATGAGGATTAAGATTTACATCAGGGAAGAAATCCAGGAACATGGTCCATAAAGGTATATGTACTAAAATGGATATTTGGATACTCTAAAAATGGGGCTTACTCTTCAAGAGGAGGGCCAAATTAGGAAAGGACTTATGATTGGGTTTTACTCCTAATAAGGAAGACCAGATCAAAAGGAATTATGATGGATTAAGAAAAATTCAGACTGGGTCATACTCTTGAAAAGGAGGCCCAGGTTAAAGGGATTAGAAAATTAAGGTACTTGGGGATTACTCCTAAGGAGGATGCCCATGTTTGCGAATTTTAAGACATGGGGATTACTCTTATTGAGGATGCCCAGATTAAGTGAGGACTTGGGGCATATTCTTTAGGAGGATGCCCATTTTTGAGACTGGGACTTACTCTTGAAAAGGAGGGCCAGGTTAAGAGAATTATGGTTGGGGATTACTCCTGATGGGGATTCCAATATTTGGGAATTTTTAGACAGGGGCTTACTCTTAAGAAGGATGCCCAGATTAGAGGACATGGGGATTACTCCTAAAGAGTATGCCCATATTAATGATAATTTTAACTGGGGCCTACTATTGAAAAGGAGGCCTAGGTTAAGGGGTTCTCTCATCTTAAAGGATGAGGATGAATGAATGAAATCTCAATCTTTAGTGACATAATGATGTTTAAATAACTAGATTTTGAGAGATGTTCCACGGAGTTCCTTTTAGATAAGGAAGTTGAATCAAAAAATCATGCCATAAATGGCTATGAAGAGTGTCCTGAAGACTGAATCTTTAATAGGAGAGGTGGAATGGTATAAGAGGGGTGAAATGGGAAGGAAAAGCACCCGAAAATATAGGGGCGTGCAAGTCCTGGGCACGCAGGTATACCTACGTAGCACATGGGTACATGGGGATTTTAATCCCTTAGAGTAATATTTGGGCGGTACTTGATCAAAGACTTTATAATTATCCCTATAGGCTTTCCAGAAGATGGCGAGCAAGTTATGGTGAAGATGTAGGGTGGCGCGCAAATGTTTCTATTTCCCTTAAGGATATTAACACTTAGGCGCGCAAGTGTTAGTGAATTCTAACAGTTAGACCTTACTCCTCTTGTTTAAACCTTCCATTCTAGGTAAAGAATTACCTTAGAAGTGTTCAAAAGACCTTAAGAAGATACATGGGCATTCAGAGCTCTATATCTGAATTCTAGAAAATTTCCTTCCAAAATGGGGGGCCCACAGGGTCTATTTATAGGCTGGAGAAGACCTCGTGAAGTTTTCCTTTAGGGCGTGCAAGTCACTTTCATGAACATTAGGTGGCGCACAAGTATAATTGCGTGACAGTGATGGAACTTGCGCGACCCTTGTGCATTTGAAACCTTGTTCATTCCTTTGTCGATTTTTGATGTTTTATTTAAAGGATGAAATAATTTATGCTAAGTCATTTCCCATTCCATTCATTTAGAAAATGTGATGAAAAAGATAATCAACTTTGGCTTATCATGTGATTCCAATGTTGGGTGTGGTATGAGTCTTGTGAAATATAGTCGTAATAGATTTCTATTACATTGTTTTTGTAATCCGGCAAGCAAGACCATTGTATAAATGGGCCCCACCAAAACAACATCTATATATGTAAAATAAGAAACATTCATTTATTAACATGGAAAAAATCCATCTCTACCTAATTTGAATACATAAATAATGTGTTTTATAATAGGCGAAACATAATAACAACACAGTAACACTGAGATCCTCCCAGTTGGAAATGTGAGGTGGTAGTCCCTGATAGCTAAATCATAATGTTTGGCTTCGTTAGTTGGTCGTAGATCTATATCACCACATTAAATCAAACTAGATCTAATTGGTTCAAGTATTTGGATACATATGTGAGCACCAGAATGTGTATCTAATAAAAAACTTTAAAAAAATATATAGAATGAATTTTATAAAAAATAGAACTGGAATATTCCACATTATTCATAGGCAGGGTGTAATTTTTCTCCTAGTGGCCCTTCTTGCCACATGCGTAACAAACAACTTCATATTCCCTTGGCTCCCCTAGGAACATTTTTTTTCATGGAAGGCCGTGAAAATTTTAGGTCTTAAATCTATTTGTTTTCCCTTTCCTATTATTCACCATAAGGATAAAAATATGGTCACAAATCCTATTTCTCTCCACAGGGAAAATGAGGATAAGAATATCAGATAAATACGTATAAATGTTGTTTATATTAAAATTAACAACAAATTTGTAGAAGCTCTGAGGGAGTGATGCGTGAATGATATAGGGGACTAGTTTATTAGAAATGTTAAACCCTAGAACCTCCTAGATCTCAGTGTATCCAATGAGTGTGACTACAACAGGCCTGTGTGGGGAACCCTCTCTAAACATACTCTAAATGTGTTACTTGGAGATATCAATCCTTTCTTGTATTTCTCTATCCTGGTAAAGACCATGAAGTTTCTTGAGAATCATATATGCATCAATATTTTCTGATTCAACATGATCTCAATAGATATAGATGATATCCTAAAACATTGAACGTTGATTGTTTTGTTCATATGTTTATTATAGATAATGAAACTTGGTAACTTGCCTCTTTCGTAGGTGGATCAGTTAATGCTAACTCTAGCACATAAGAGTTTTGTTCATGGCGTAGAATAATCGGATGGTGTCTAAATAATTCCATGAAGGCACTACTAATGAGGATGTTGTCTATATCTAGAACTGGTTGAAGGAATACTAGGGTTGATAAGATTATCAATTTATTCTATAACTAAAATTACGGATCATCAGTACATTCTTAATTATATTTTATGAGAAATAAATTAATTTTATTGAGTCTCTCAATATTTTATCATGTCCCAATGTCGGTCGTCATTGATCTCGATATATCTAGTTTCCATGAAATTCTAATTTCAGTTATCCATATTCAATATTACATAAACTCAACAAGGGTTGGTCAAGCTATTTGAATGTATTTATATAGGCATACAATTTTCAATGGTATGCATGAATCTCTTTGATCTATTTAGTTGACTACCATATCCTAAATTCCTACCTTGGATATCCTCATCTCATGCCTCCATTATTAAACCATGTCTAGCAAGGGCTACTCATCTTGATGATATATGTTTCACTCAACCCAAAATAATTCATAAGGTCTTCCTGTATAAAACTATTTGTCTCATAGAGCTTGGTGAGAAACATAGTTTTATTGAGTCTTTCCATTAATCATGTAACGAATGTCTTAGTCCAAAATAATATTTTATTTCTGTGATTTTTATCTCTTATGAATAAAATCTTTATTAATTTTATCAAATGCTGGTTAATATTAATTTGAACATACATAAGTTATTAACCATTTCTTGATAATATTTACGCTTTAGCATGATTTATTTTATATCCATCTACCATGATTGTTTAATTCATTATTAATGTGATTACCACAATATGTCCATAATGATAAACCATGAAACTGACATAAATAAAATAATGTAAAGGTAATGATCATGAACTTTTCTAATGGTTAGATTATATAAAAGTTGATAAACTATCCCTCAACAAGGATAGAAACACCATGAACCTTTAGGGATTGTGTTTACATCTTACCAACTGTCCACCATTTTATCTATTGGGATTGGTCTCGTCTTAAATCTAGTTTCAACCACCTCCACATGTTTGGGAGCTCCATCCATTATATGTGATTTTAACTCACACGCAAGTGAGGGGAAAAATGGGGTTTACATAAATGAATCCATGGGAATGAATTCCCTACAAATTAATAAGATGATATGGTGTGCATTATAACAATTAATTTAACAAATAAATTAAAAGGGAAACTAATCACAAATAGGGTATGGTCTATATCATAATCATCCACATACATACAATGTGTTAGACATTTAATAAAACTATAATTCTATTTTTTAATTGTTCTATTTAGGATATATCATTCTAGAATCAATTAATTTTTATATTTAGTTAATAAACCATTTGTTTTAATCCTTTTATAAATATCATTGAGATTCTCATCCATGTACAAAAATAGACCTTGGTGGTAACATAGTTAATACCCATTCAAATCTATACAACATGTAAGATATTCGCATAATTGTTTACTCTTATAAAACAGGGAATACAAGATGATCTAATACACAGTGTAATAACCTTTATAATGATTAATAAATTATATGCAGATCGACCATTATGAATAAATTTACTTTTAATTTTTCATAATTTGGAAAAGTAAACAGTGTGTAGATTCGACTAAATAGCATGCACTACCTTCACCATATTTTTTTGATGTAAATGCATTGGGACTCAACATGTGAGGTATAACTTAGATACATTAGAGAACACAACATGAACAATGGGATACACACCATGTTGTCTTCGTGCTATATGTTTACCAGTTGGATCAATCCATGTATGGGATACAACAAGTTTCCTCTAACCCGAATGGACTACACACTGTGACCAGTGGTCTATACGTCGTGTAATCCGGTAATTGTGTGTCTATATGTCTCAGTCATCAATATTTGTAAAATTAATTACACCATGTATAATAAATGCACACTGATAAACTAATTTCCTAATTTCTGATGATGAATTGTACACAGCTACACATCATGTTGTTGGGATTACACGAAATGTATGGTAGAGATCATAACATATATGTCAGAACAAACGGTGTCTACTATTGTGTATCATGGACAAAATCAATGGGGCCCCATGAATTGTTCCTCATATTAATTTTAATAAAAAAATTATTCATTTTTATGAAATCTGGAAGAAATCGAAAAAAATGAAGAACATTTCTCAAATTATCATATTACAAGAATGGTTAATATTTTAAATGAATAAATAAATTATTAAAGAGTAAATCATCAAAGGTAATTAAATAATTATAAATGATGATGAACCTCACTCTATTACCGCATGGAGGTTCAGGGCATAGTGGAAGCACAGTTGGACGAACACCCAACATTATTTTAAACCCTGATCAATAATTATTATGGGATCAATAAAAAGATGAACTCTATTCTACACCAAATAGAATCAAATATTTAAATACAAGGGTAAGAGGCAAAAAAAATTTATAGAAGATATTTCACATCATGTTTATAATTAATTTAATTAATTCTTTAATGAAAAGGAAACTAGGTTCTTCAGTACTTTCTTCATTGTGAATGTTGATCAATATTAAATACCCTTTGGATTGTCTCATTGAACATCTGAGGATCCAAACCAGAATCCCTATAATGGGGATCTACACGTGCTTTGATGGAATCCAATTTAAACCACTCATTCACCTAGAGCTATCTATACAAAAAGTTTTTTTTAACGTCGGTCATTCTTGATTTATTGTTCTTCAGTATTAAATAGAATCTCTCATTCTTAAGAGGGGGAAGAAGTGAATTCATGGGTGAAATTGTATGGGTTATCAATCCCCAATTCACAAAGCATGCAGTGTGTTCTCTATGGTACAATAGATGTACATGTCTATTTATATTCATGGAACTTATATTACAATATTTAATAGTATAAAAGCAAATAAATACATCCATAAACATTGAAAAAACTCATTCTCATTATTATAATACAACATCATTATTTATGGTACCCCAACATGCGCAAAACAGAATTATAGATAAAATTCCACGTGACAATATAAAAACAGTTTCATTATTATTTTATTTTTTCCAACATGATAAATCATTATTTTCCATCTTGTAAATAATTATTTTACTACCGTGCAGGCCTTAGTACGATCAAACTTCACTTATATTTATTGAACAATTGAATAAATAAAAAAATAATTTATTCTCTTAAATAAGTATTTTATTTACAAACTAATAAATAAATATTTATTTCATGTTCAGTAATTATATTTTATTTAATTTAAATGATCATTTGAACATAAATAAAATTATTCGACGGTCATGAAATAAATAGTTATTTAATTAATTAAATTCAAATATAATTTAACTGAGACCATAAAAAAACATAGTGTTTGAACCTGTATGATTATTTCTTTTTGAATTATGAGGGCCTGAATTAAGTTGAAGAGGACGGTCTAGAAACTTGTCAAGGTTCCAAATAAAATGAACATAATGTCCCAACAACAATATCTACATCCATATGCTCATTGTTTAATATAATACCTTTTTCTCAATATCTCATCAAGAAAGAATCGTAATAGTGTCATCAACCTTTATTCATTATATGTAAATCACCAACTATTCGGAATAAACTCATCATTACACTATAGCCATAGAATTTTCTGTGAGGTTTCAATTAAAATCAACAGTCTTAGATATCAAATTCCACAAATGGATGGAACTAATCATTAATCGACTTATACACTAGTAACATGTCACTCATGACACACCCAACACACCCTATATCACACCATTATATGGTGTGACAGTTTTCATTCGAAAATCAAAGTGTGTATGTCCCGAAAAATATTAATCATAGTATTAATGTCTATGGACCATTAAATATTCTTGTAGATAATAATATCTGATGATAAAAAACATACTTAATTATTACTGGAGGGTCGGTTCTCATAATATTCTGTCTTGGAAATTACAATGTACGGAATTCAGTAGTGGATGTCTCGACTTCATGGGATTACACACCCCAAAAGGTATGTAAACTGTGTGTACCATAAGATTTTGTCAGAAAATTATAGAACAATGTTTAAGAAAATTGTTTTTGAATCTTACGGTACTCATCATTAGGGGGAACCGCCACGACCATATCAATGAAACAAAAACTTTTAGACAATATTACCTCATTGTCATGCTGAATAATGAAAATTATCTAATAAGATGTTTAATATTTAAACACATAAAATATACATAAAATCAAAGTACAAATATTTGGTTCTAAAACACCAAATTTTACATGCATTACAGTTTTCAAAAAGATTATATTTTTCGGTATCAACACGGTGAAAGATTTCTTTATAAAATACAATTTTTTGGGTCATGATCCATCATTTTAGAATTTTTTATAAGAGGAAACTATCCCATTTATTCATGAAACAAAAAATAAGAATTAAATTCTAAATCCATCCTCAGAACCTTCTCTGTTCATTCATTGTTTTAATTGATAGAATATTTGAATCAGATGGATGGAGAAGATACTCATGACCATTTATTATGTTTTGTCATTGATTTCATACTTCCTGACAATGATCCCGATTCAGTTGTGCCTCCTTAGGCTGGTGCACCTATTCGGTGGGGGTGTAGTCTTGCTCGATTAGTGATTGTAGATCATATTACATAGAGGCAAAAATCTATTGATTTTGATTCACCATTACATATGTATGATTAATTTTTAAATATTTTTTTTATATTAACTAATTGTATTAATTTTGATAATAATTTTATTATTATATATTTGATTCAATTTTCAATATTTTTTCATGAATATAATTTCTAGGATGGATTGATTCATAGAAATTATTTTTCCTAGACATGGGTGTCATGGGAACTAGTACCCATCGTCATGTGTGACCATATGATCGACCAGGAAATTGTATAAAAATAAATAATATATAATTTCATTGAAAATTTATTAAATTACTAACATATTTTTCCTAATTTTATTTAATAATCTATTTTCTATAATTTCTGATTTTCTAAGAGGTCCTATAAAATAAATCATGGGATACTTTCATACGCGATTGATTACATCAGTTTCTACACAACATCCGAAAATGAGTTATGGGTAAATCTTGTGCTACCATATCTGATAAGTCTCGTGTCTTCCATCATCGTGAATATATATCCAATTTGGTATGGGATGGGTTATTGTTCTTATGCCTATGATAGACTTCTTAGAGGATATTAGGAGGTGGTTGTCAGAGCTGAGGGAGGCACGAGGTCACCGATTGGGCCAGGAGTCGTACATTTTGCATTCACCGATGACATATGGTAAGTAATATTATTTGATAGTGTATATTTATTTTAACTATAACATGTTTGTTATATTATAAAATACACTATAACCCATATATTATAGAGTTTTAGGTTTCTTAGAATAATTATTTTGATCCCCATACTAGATAAGTTATAAGCGAGCTACAACATCGTATTCTTGTTAGTGAATTTTTTATCAATGTAATCACTACTATTTTTGTTGTAATTATAATTTTTCATTATACATAAAAGAAACATATGAGGATATATATTATCATTAATGGGATTTTAAATTTGTGTCCAAACATTATTTCACTACTAATTTAGTTTTTGATGAGGGGGCTTGGATACATGTGACCACATAGTGTTTCAAGAAAGGTAAAGTAATTGGTATTGTCTCTCCAATAACACCTGCATGTTATTATAGTAATAATGTGATGTCATAAGTGAGTGTCATGTGAGTTCATGGAGAGTCGTCATCGATGATGTCATCACATTATGAGGAGAGGTTTAGAGCTTAGGATCAGATGATACATCATAAGTAGATGTAGTGGGAGGAGGAGCATGAGTATTGTTATGTGTATAGTAAGGAGATTATGGAGTATATTCTGAAACAAGCACCTAAAATTGGTATGTCAATGACTCCCCTAGTCCATCGAGCGATACTCCTCCACATGACTATAATTGATGATTTCTGAATATTTTCATGACTATTTTGTAATGATGGTTTGATTGATATATTTTTTTTGAAATGATTCATTAAATTTATGTTTGTATTAATTATTTAAAATATTTTTTAATATTTTCTAGATAATTTTTATTTTATATGCTTATAAATAAATTTTTATTTGTTTATTTATTATTTTATTTGTGAAAGATATATATTCCATTGAATGAAGTTCATTGCGATGGGCCGTTGCAAAAATGTAATAAATCACATTTCCGGGTTTTTGTGATGTAATATATATACATCGCAAAAAATATTCCCCCACTGGACCATCAAATATATTTATATTTTTGAAGCCTTCCTTCATGATGGCCTATTTGTGCTGGACACCCGTAGCCAAAAGTCATTTGTGATGAGGATCCAACACAAATGCAACATCTCAATTATATGAAATTCCTATTGATTGTGATTAGGCTTCAATAAATGAAATCTCGTGATCTATATAACATGAAAACTCAATAATTTTATTCTACTATAGTTATAAAAATGTCCTAATGTATTAGTACTATTTTTCAAACTTTGGTACAAAAGATACTATTTTAATTTAAAATATTATATTCTATCTCATTATTCAGAAATATATTGTATGAAATACCATTCTATCAAATATGTTTTCCAAAAATGTTTTCTAAAGTTATTTGAATCCAATTATCAAGGAAAAATTATTTTATAATGATTTATGGTTACAATGCTACTTTTATAAATATTCAATTCTATTTTCAATGAATAAGTTTTTCAAAAAAAATTCCCCTTAAAAAAATTTTCATTGAATAAATGGTATTTTCCTCAAGAAGTGTTTTTATATTATCATTGAAAATTATTTTCCACATAAGATAACATCCATTGGTATTACTCACACATTTATGGGAAAATTATTCATTGATTCCATTCATATTAATTATCTGAATCCAATATGTTCTAATGGATTGATATTTATAAAAATTGTGTCACATTCATGTGTAATATACTATTAAAACACGCTATTATTATTGGGATATTTTTATGATTAAATGATTATGAAACCTATAATTCTTCAAATGCTATGTTATTATTTCATTTTATAATAAAAATTTATTTTCTTGGGTTATGGTATGCTTACATATGATCTTATTCCACTTGTATGTATGATTTCATTATTTCATGGTTGAGACCAATACCTCCCTCCAATTACTTTGGTATATATTTCTATCTCATGAAAGTAGAAAATTATGGTTTTCGGAATGTACATTGACTTCATATATCGACATGTGTGTAAACCATCACTACCATGATGGTACGAGGTGTTTACTCATGCAACTATGATGAACATGAGAGTAAACCATTACTACCAAGATGGCATGGGATATGAACCCATACTACCAAGATGATCTTGGAATTGATTCATTGCCTACTATGGGAATCATTCTATTTGATTATGCTTTTTCCACCATTCCACATTTTATTCCAATGTTTTAATAATATGGCTTATGTTCATTATTTTATTATTATTAATATCTTATAAAATTCCATGCATTATTCCATGATTTAAGTTTCTGATATTTGACCTGTTGGGTACGATCTTATATTTACATGATAATGTCCTCATACTATTATAGTTATTATTATGCTTATATATCTCCTTGGTTTACCCTTGCTGAGAATATGAGCTAACCCCATTTGATGTTTTTATCCACATGTTATGAATATATGTATTATGTTTTATTTTTCAACATAGGGTTATATTCAAGAAGAACTTATTGGGAGATAGTGTATCTCATTAAATACCAGTGATGTTGTTTTGATGCTTCCAAAGGAAATAGATCAGTACGGTCTTTGAGAATCTATTGGTATACTATTTTATGATTCCAAAAAAAATTTTATTATTAATGTATGAAAATATTTAGTATATATTCCATTAATATAATGTAAATATTGTGTAGGTATAAAGAATAATAAAAAATTATTAAATAATAACCATCACACTCAGGTTTATAATGGAAACCTAGAAACATTACCCTCTTTGGCTCTTAGCCAGAAAGAGTGTTTGATAAGTACTATAAATTTTTTAATAATATATATATATATATATACAGTATAGGTATATATTAAATTAACCTATATTGACAATGTAATTTTAGATCTATGTGGCCTTATACCAAGAATACTAAGTGCTGGCTACACTGAGTCCTAAGTCAGACATCCATAACCACTCGAAATGAGCCTATAGGATCCAACATAGGATACATTACCTACATCTCATAATTAATGTGAGACATTATTACCATTACATGAAAAGAAGAGTGATTCATAGTTTTATAATGTAAAACAATAAAACTTGTGTTTCATTCCCACATCCATAATAGTGTCAATAGAGTGAGTCATCATTCACAACACTCGATGTAAGGGTGCATGACACCACAATGATCAATAGAACCCTTACCATCATTTAACCGCCTATTTCATGGAATAATATAATTTAATGTAATATCCATGATGCATTAACTCTAATGATTTTACATTATCAAGGGACACTATAATCAGGAAAAATATGTCAATTGGATCATGCACTGAACAATGAAATATAATATTCGAGAAATTTCCAACCATTTACATTTTAATTAAATTATACCATTTAATTTATTCGAGGGAAATACATCATGAAAAATAAAAAACATTAAATACATTTCAATTAATCTGTCAAATCATATAAATTTATTCTACATTACCCAAATAGTAATTTTATGAAGGGTCCTAGTCATTAGGGAAATTAACAAATTTGGTAATCCCATTCCTAAGGAAATTAAATTTATTAAAATCTTCTTGGTTCAATAAATTAATATTAAAAGAGTAAAACACCGTGTAAGAGCATCACTAAGGGACTTTTCCTAGACATTCTATAAAACTGACCTTAATAATATAATAATTAAACACCAATACCATAAGTGAATCAATGTTTTAAAACAATAATCAATAGTTTTTAATTATATTTTTCACCTCATTCGATGGGTTATTATATAACAAATTGGCAATGATTTTAAATTTTTTTGTTTTTCTTAATTAATCATCACATTAAATAATATAAACTCAAATAAACAGGAAATCAATTTAAAAATAAATAACAAAACATGAATAAACAATTATGAGAATCAACACGAAACATATAAGGATACATTGTAATATAGTAATTTCCATTATTAATCCATGATTATTTCTAAGAAATAATTTAGAGATTTCAATCCTTCAATTAATATGGGGAAATATATTCTGACACTGCCAATGGGTGTTCTTAATAGAACTCGTTATTATTAAAACACTAATATATGATCATCAGTAGTAATACAATGTGTGTATAGCAATTTAAAATAATGGTTTCAATTTTAATGCAACATATGGAAAAGGTCAGTAGGAGACACAATGAAAATATTTATATTTCAAATTAATAATGGGGAATGGACCACAAACCTCCAACCTCATACTTAGTAAACTATACTCTTCAAATATCAAGGGTTTCTTTGGTATGATTTGGATGAAATTTCGGAAATGTACATCTGCACTATAATATTGGCGAATGATCTTGAAAAAAAAATATGACAATTTATCAAAAGAGAACATATAAAGGAAAAAATAGTATTTAAGATCATATCGATGGGGATTCATTGTCATAGATGACATTCAAATTTTAGAATGAAAAGAGATATATCATGATCCCTAGGATGGAGAGGAGGGGGAACCTCTGATGGCAAAGGTGTATCCCCAAGAGGCTGGAGGGGGTAATGAAAGAAGAAAAGTGTTTCAATTAATTTTCAAGGGAAAAATTATAATTTCACCCAAATAAATATGGTCTCCTGGTGAGACTACATGGTTTTCCTACCCATATGCCAACTGTACAGGTACAACATCTTAGGAACCCTAACACTGCACAATTTTCCCACACATTTTTCCTCATCCATGTTCCAACCATGGGATGAATAGTGCACATACACAACATAACTGGCACAATGTATTCTAGATAGGTTCATGTTTTGGGACACTGTGCATAGCCTGGGTGAGTCATCGCTTCTAACATGTTGAGGGTGCATGGATTGTACTAGTAGGACACATAGTTTCAAACAAATCATAGGCCCTTTTCATACCATACCAATCAAAAATTTATAGGAATATTCCCATAAAATCCAATGAAACTCCATAGGGACCTCTTAGTCATGTATCCAAATCTATGAACAATAATTTATATAGATTAAACTCTTGTGATTCTTTTTCAAAACTAAATACAACAAACAGATAATCCATTAAATTTAAAAAAAATATTCCCATGGAATTTCACGTGGTCTCAAAAACACGGGTCTTACAACCTACTAACCATTGAAAATCCAATCCCCAATAATCCTTCTGGGAGAAATGAAAAAGACCTACAAGTTTCTTCATGTCCTATTAAAATGGTTGCATTTAATTACCAAACACCCAATACATCTCTTTGTATTAAATAAGAACAGAACACTGAAGCCATCATAACTGGAGAAAACACTCCTCCTCTGAACTAGAATCACTGAAACGGTGCTAACCTAAGCCTTCTAAGCTAGATACATGATCATGACATTGTATCATTAATAATTTCTATAATGGTGCTCGCAACACATGATTTTGACATCAAAATGGTCAATTTCGGAGTCATAGCACCCCCAACATCACAATACCCACAATTCAGCACTTAAGCACTCTAAAGATTCTCCTATAATGATTATGAAGAGTTGAAAGGGTCAATTCCCCACCAAATTCATTTAGAGTGGGTAACATTACATTTCAAGAAGAACTTTAAATGACATAAGATACACTCATCCGGATCTTAAATAGAGCTATAAGTAGATTATCAATTAATATATTCAATGACCATGAAAGCAAACAAATCAAGAAACTCTTGATGACTTATCTTGAAAGTTATTGTCTTATATGGTTGGCGTAAAAAAATTAAACTAAAATTTCATCTTCTATGTAATATTGTGTTTACCTCACAGACATTAATTGAATAACATATCAGGATTATAGTGAAGTTAACTAATCAAACCATCACCTAACCATTTGATCAGTCATGCCTCATCATGAATAATGTTGTAACATTGATCCAGTATACTAGAATTATCTCCCTTTAGTCATTTCCTATGATCCCAAAAAAATCTTGAATTACATTGTATTCCTTAAATTGGAGTCCATGTATATAACCCAAGGTAGTTCATACCCCATTTTTATAACTAATACATTGGTAGAAGTCCAAGACATCCACATAAAATCAGTGACGGTGCCCAGAGCAGCATCTGCATAGCTACCATGTATGTGGAAAATGGATCATGTCCAAGACCCAACACTTATGAAATTACAACATTGAAGGCCACATATTACTCATGAATAACCATTCATTGATATGAAAGACATGTGTAGACTGAAAATTTCATAAATTTTATTTATGCAAATAAAAGTTCATCTAGAAATGATATCATTAGATAAATTAAATCTCTCTTATTGCATGAAGGAAGAAATCAAGAGATTGGAAAAGGACAAATCTTATCACTATTACAAAATGAGGATTTGAATGGTTTCTATTTAACCATACCCAACTAATGGAAGGAATAATTTTTGAACCACCATTGGTCTACATCTGAAATGAATATCAGACTCATCTATATACTAATCATCAATAATGGAAAACAATTCTCTTACAACCGACACATACTGATATTAATCAATATTTTCCACCAAATTCCATCCATGATTTTAAATTTATTTAATGGGATTATTACATTTCTAGACATATAATACTCTTGTGGCATTTAAATATAAAAAATGATTCATGTATTTTTTTCATGATGGAATTCAAGCATGTTCGATCATTTTCCATGGTCCTTCAAGCATGTATTCACTCTACGTGGAAGGGAATGTATTTTATAAAACCAACATGATACTCCTCACTATAAGTGTTCATATTAAATTAATGAAGAGATATTATATCCACCCATAAACACTATAGGTTATGATCACCTTTAAACATATATATGACACTTCTCTGAGTCAATATCCCAAATTTGATAAAGTTTTTTATGAATTCAAAAACCTACTTGATTATCTGGTCCAAAAATTTGATCCTCATCTCTAAAATTGTGATGAATTTGACTAATGTTTATCACCTATGTCACTCTACAAAATAGATTACCTGATAATGTACTCAAAAGATAAATTTTAATAAAATTCACCCTACTCAACTAGTTTATTAAATAACTTAGAACCTCAATGGGTACCTCGTATATATACATGCACTACCTCGAGGTTTTAGAAGAAAGACAACACATACTATATACTATTAATTGGTTTTACTCCCTTTGCATCAACATATCATGTGGTCTATGTAATATATTAGTTCTAGATTTATATTTCTCTATTTGATGATTAACCTGTACGAAATTGTACCATGATTTCTATCACTAAGGGAAAACGGAAGGCCGAAAAACCTACTAAATGATCGTAAACGATATAGTAATGTCTTATATGCTAAAATTAGGTACTAATTGATTCCTATGATCCTAAGAAAATTGAAGGATAACATGAACACATGTACAATCAAGGGTAATTTTTTAGAGGCTAAGAGTTATACTAGGGACAACGGAACCTGAACGATGCCATACATACAAAATTAAACTTCATTTATCAAGTAATTTAAGATCTAATGGGGATAATAACACTAGCCTAGACCCAAAAAATAGTTAAGGAATTGAAAATATCAATATTTAGAACAAATATATTTGAAGGAGATTTACAGCTATCCTTAAAACCCTTTGATAAATGGAAAAAGTGAAAATGAAAATTCTCACCTATCTATTTCAAGAAACTCTAGGAGATATATAAAATACAATTATATAACCACTTTAACTATATATAACACCTATAGTTTCCTTTTAATTAATTACATTAATTAAAAATCATCATTTAAATTATTAAATTTTAATGATATATCATCGAATAGAAATTATTAAACAAAGTCACTCAGTAAATGATAGGGAAACTTATGAGTGTTTGGTTAAACCAAACCGGTTTCATCAGAATGAATTCTAATAGTATTTGATTAATTAAAAATATTTCAAAAAATAGGTATAGATTTATCTTAAAAGAAAAATTCTCCAACTAGCCTTCATGGTCCCATTTTAATATTTTTATTGTTTAATCAAACCATTTTATATCAACATGAAATAGATTTTACATTAAAAATGATTTCAGAACAGAACAATGTCATATATATTAGTTCAATTATAAGGGTTTCCACCATCCTATCTTTAGTGATCCCAAACACTTTGTAGACCGTATGATATCTCCTATTTTATCAAAAACAATCCACATTAAACACTAATCATAAAATATATTATATTTCAAAAAAACACTATAGAAAAATATCGAATGATCAAAATATTGTTTAATTATACATGTACCATTTTACTAATTATAATTCACCCATAGAAAATACGTTTAAATGATATTTCTCATTTAATCACAACCATTATGTTTTAGGCAAATAGTCTCATTATTACGGAAAATTACAATTTCGAATGTTATTGCAATTACTGAGCATAGAAAAAAATGATAATAATAGGAGAAGAACACACTACATAGTATACTGGCTAAATAATATGTTAGGATAGCATAACACTAAAGGTACACTATCTAAAATTTGTAGGAAACCTACAAATGCAACTACATGTCATGGAATATTGATGGAGATTAAATATATATGTTCCAAAAATGAATCATGCAATACTACCTCCATTTCATACTTGTAAAAGTGTATAATACCATAAATTTCATAAATCAAGAAGTAGTATAATGTATAGTACTAAATCATGGTTGAATCATAGTCAACTATATTTGAAACCATCCTGAACTAAAATCTCGTACCAAGACACATGGACCTTTCCCCATGACTATGGTGATAAATACTAGACATGGCTATTTACCATGTTCTAACATATTCTTAGTCTCATACCTATCATCCCCCAATAACTATAAAAATTAAAAATAAGGATCACATACAACTTTGTAATGTTCTAGCCTGACTGTCTTCAATACTGGTAGCGAGACTAGTTTTTCAAAATGCCACATGTGAACCTCCCCATATTCTAGAGGATACTGACTGGAAGAAAATACTTATAAGGGTAATAGTGGGGATAATATACCCCCATTTTAAAATAATCATAGATGTATATTTTAAATTAAATAACAGAGGATTGTGGAATGAGTAATATAAGATTGATAGAGAATAATAATATCTAAATAAAAAATATGGTCAATGCCCATATACAATAATGAATATAAGTCTACATAATGACACTTAATCTATAATAGTAGATATAAGTAAGGATAAATGATATAGTGAAGTAAACAAATAATGAAAAGTAGTAAAATCCTCAAGGGTGATCTCCATGTGCATCTTGAGCACCATCTCAGTCTCATGTTCCTAACTACTATATAAAAGCACAATAGCACATGTGATATTCCATGGACCTCAGAACATTAGATCTGCTCAGGTACCGTAGTGTTGTGGTGGCCCAACCAGGGTGTGAGATAAAATCCCAGTATGCTACCACCCATAGTATCTACAAAAAATATAGTAAGTGAATATTAATGAATGATATTTTTAAGTGAAGGGAATAATAAACAAAATGAAAAAAATGACCACCCTACTCATGTTGCTAAAGGACATCTAGTCACATTACATTCATTGTCTCGTAGAAAAAAATCATTATCACTACTATATATATGTATATAAATAAACAGTATATTTATATATATATTGTATCATTCAATATGTAGTATGTAAATGTAGATGTATGATTCAATATAATTATAATACGATGTTCTTGTTATATCCTGGTGTAACTTAGACTTCTATAACTTTTATAAATGATCTTATAAGCATCCATCAAAGAGTGAAGGCCCTAAATATAATAATGAGTGTGAGAAATCATACCTTCTAGTCGAGATAGTGAGTGTGTCTTCATGTTAAGACTCGAAATAAGGGATGTGGTTCATCATGCCTACAATCTAATTTGTTTCAATGGTGTGAGAAGTCATCCTCAACACTTGATGTAAGATATTGTGATACCCCCTTTCTCAATATATCTTTAACAATTCGTCCATAGCCTACATAAATTGGTAATCATATAAATAATATTAGCCATGAGGAATTACCTCTCTAGATTTACATTTATCATGTACCACTTCAACCAAGGTTATTAAATTTCTATTATATCATGTACTGAATCATTAAATATTGTTTTTTACCATGCCATCCATTTCATATTTTAAACAATTAAAATATAAAATTCATTCATGGTATTCAATGAAATAGAAAAATACTCACTATTTAATACAATCCACCTAATTTATCAAATCATGGATATCTATTTTAGATTGATCAGTGAAAATTTTAATAAAGGTTAATGGTCATTATGGAAAGCACCTAGATGGTAAATCCCATTCATTGAGATATCAATGCACTTAGAAGGTGTTGTGTGAAATGAGAAACTATATATAAATAGATCAAGTTCATTTTAGAACCACTCTAAAGGCCATATCCAAAAGAATAAATCAAACTAACAATAAAATATGTATAAGAAAACACCAAAACCATACAGACTAAATTGAAATAAAACAATAATAACCAATCATAAGTATATAAGACAACACACCACATCTGAGTGGTTTTATTTTTAAAAAAACTAAATCTTATTATGACCAAAACGATTTGGATAATCGATATTTTGATTAATTAATATTATCTCAATAGACTAATTATTTATTTTAAAAATAAAATACCAAATATGGAAAAAATGATTAAGGCTCAACTCATAACCTTAGACGGGAAATTATGATCTATGAAATTCCTTAGGTCAAATTCCATTATTAATCCAATCCAAATTCATAGAATTCATTCTGGTCTTTTAATATTGGAATTATTAAGGTGATATATAATAAAACACACCAAAGGGGTGTCCGTGATCGAGGTTGGTATTATCAAAACACTAATCAACAATCATTTTAAGTAATAAAAAGTGTATAAATAAAATTTCAAATAAAGGAACCAATTTTATGGAAATTTAAAGAAAATCCCATTGTTCGGCATAATGGAAATATATATATATATAAATAAAAACACAAGAAACGATCTATAGACCATCTACCATGTGCATAGGATCCTCTACTCGTCTGATGTCGTGGAACGATGTATTCTAGTTTCAATGAAAGTGAATACACAAACATTGACCTTTGATAATAGGGGAGGTAATATTGCACATGAATAATGAAATTGGTATGGAGATAAAATTAAAATGTAAGAAATAGGATGCTAAAGCTTATCAAATTGTATTAAATGTCACTAGAGGTGTTCGAATCGAATAATTGAAAAATAATATATCACGATCTTAATGTTGGAGAGAAAGAAGATCCCTTGTTGCCAAAGGGGGATCCTCACATGGGTGGAGGAGAATAAAGAAATATTGAAATGGTTAAAATGTTTAATTAAGGGAAAATGTGAAATTTGACTCACAATATAGGGTCACATGGTTTGGGTCCAAGGGTGATTAATACTTGCACAAACCGTGTGGCTCTGACTATTAGGTATCCAATCCCTTCATTGTTTTCCTTCATGGTTTTCCTTAATCACGTTGCAATCATGCGTTGAATATTGAATATACACCACATAAGTTGCACAATGTTTTCACGATAGGCACAATTTTTTGGAAAATATGTTCATCAATTGTGAGTCACTTTTTCTCACCTAATGTAGTGCCATGGTGTTCAACTGTGGGAAGTTTCTATTTTGAAAAATAATGAGACCTTTCCAAACATTCCCAAAGATGATTTTTTGGGCTCGACACACCGAAAACCCAACAACACTCTTGAGGGACCTTTCAAGACTTTAACCAAATCTTACAACAACACTTCACAGTGATTAATCTCTAAAAAATACATTCAAATTATTGTATTAAAGAACATAAGGTCTATTAAAGTAAAACATTCACAATCCCATTGAATTATATCTTCTCTCAAAAACACATGTATTTATTGTCAATATATTCAAAAATCATATTTTAAATCCACTAAACAACATATTTTCAATATTAAATAAAAAATATCCAACTCTAAGACTATAAACTCACAGAGAAATCATATCACATTTATTTTTACTTTATAATATTTTAACTTGAATCCTATTTATTATCCTTAAATTGGATGCCTCTAGTTGTTCATGACATGAGGAATCATTTCCACAATAAAGACAAAGTGTTTAACCAAATCATAACTAAGAAATGAATATAATACCATAGTATCAAATAAAGCATTTATTTGGGTCGTGTTCGGAATAATGGTACCTCCATATTTGAGACATCATGTTGTTCTATCAAAATGCATGCTCAGTTTCATAAATGTACTGATCGTCTCCAATAGAATATTACTTAACATTATTACATGGTGTGTTTTGTAAATGAAGGTCTTCCTAAATTTATCCCATTTCACTTGATTCGATGGGATAGAGCTATCTCAACGGGATCATCCAAATTGATTATAGAAGACATCAGACCGGACTGCTCCATCTATAAATGTTTACTTATATGATCTATGGGAAAATTTCATGTGACATACTCTATATCAAAAAATTTTAAAATATCACAGCGTTAAAGTACATAAATTATTCTTATAATTAATGGAGAAACGGTAAATGTAATCATGTAAATTTCTAAAAAATCGATATGAGGACGATCCAATAGAATTAATCATTGGTTCCTTACTACCATTAGAGTAACCACCATTTTCCACTTATTTCATTCTCTACACTTTCTACTATTAATTTTATGTTTTAAAGTGTTCCATCCTTTTAGATTACATGTATGATATATCTCTTTCATGATAAAATCATAAAATATCTATATATAATTTATAATATAGAATATGAAAAATTTCTTTCAAATATATTGTCATATACCTCTTTTGAATATTCATTCTTATGTCTTTTTCTGGTCCCTATATCTCTTAAAAATTGAACTATATCTCTGAACTAAGAATCATAACCAATAATAAACAAACATTATTACATCGAATAAAATATTTTATCAACTTTAACCAATCGAAGTTGTGAGGATTAAACATTTTATTTAAAATCACCTTGATATCTGTAACACCCCAATATTTCATATAACATTATTTTTTCAAAGTAATTCAAAAACATACACTACACGCAACACCGAGTTCCAGCGCACCATGGCATACAAAAATACCCATTAAAAAATGGATATGAATAGTATTAACATAATTTCAAACTTTATATAATCTTTATAATTTTTGAATCCATATTTTTAGTTTCTTAGAAACAATGTAAGAACTAATTCCTTTTTTCAGATACAACATGTATTTTTCAAAAAAAAAAACATTTTACAGCATTGTAACGGTAAACGCTTGTTAAATACAATATTTGAAACATTAATATATTAAATTTGACAAAATAATATTTGTCTTTATAATTGGGACTTAAGAATTTAGTTTCAATAAATTGTTTTGTGTTCTTCTAATAACGTTTATATTTGGGTGAATAGGGAATAATACTATATTTTAAATAAAAACAACATTTTTAATGAAAATAATTTGTACTGTTAAATTATACATTATAATCATTTGGAAGTAAAAAATAGATTATATATTTACTATTTATTCCAATTATGGTTATTGTAAGTAATTTCACATTGAAATTGGACATAAACAAGAGTTACTATTTTAATAGTTATTATTTCATAAAAAAATACCCCTTTCGGTTTTGAAAACTGGAATTAATTTTAAATTAATAATTGAAACTTATATGTTCTGAATTTTGTAAAATAGATGTCATTTTTGAATTTGTAATATCAAAATTATCTTATGTTATATTTTTGGTATTTTACTAGAAACATTAAATTTTTGATGAATAGTGAAAACCACTGATTTAATATTTAAAACAGTCTTTTTATTTAATTAATTAATTTTTTTATTTAAATTTAATTTAGTTTAAAATACACAAATAATACCAATATAATTTCAATGTAATTAATTGGAGTCATTTTATATTACCTTTTGATATATAAAAATTTTATTGAACTTTTTACCGTCTTTTACCCACCACCTAGGATAATTTGAAAATTTGCATAAAACATAATTTTACTTCTTCTGTGAATTGAATTTCAAAAATCCGAGATACACAGTTGATATCAATAAGTAAAACGTGGTTCAATAAGATACAAATAATTAATGGTGAATAGTAACCTTTGTCTTTTATTTACCACGATTAAAAGTAAATAGGGTAATTAACGGTAAAATTTATATTATTATTAGCATATCACATGTATTAATTCTATTGGGTAAAATAAATTTGACAAAAATAAAACTTAAGAATAAAATATTATCCTTTAGGTCTATTAGGATAAGATTGTGACATTTATTATTATTTAATTTAAAGAAGAGTTAAAAGTGTCATATTCAAGTTTTCATAGCTAATACATTTTAAATATTGAGTTATACATTAGATAAATTTGACTATAATTATTATTTATAAAGATAAAATAATTTCCTACATAATGGTATTTAATTTATAATTTCTATACATTGAATAATTTAATTTATTTATGACACAATGATGATATAGTAATTTCCTAATTAATCAAAGATTAAAATAATTGATATTTTAAATACCCAAATAAATGAAATTTTAAACTTATGGTGAATTAAAATAATTTTATAGGTTAATATTACATTTTACGGTTTATTCAAACAATATTTTTCTAAATAATCACTCTTTTATGATTTTAACAAAAAACAAATACTAAATAGTTCCAAATTTACATAAAATATTTTTTTAAACTAATATTATATTATTAATTGATAAAATTGTCTTAAAAATATAAGGATCGGAAAAATAACTTATATAATTATATATATGACATTAATGAACAAATTTGGATTATATTAGAATTTTATAGTAAGTTTATTAACCATGTAATATAAAAATACAAACTGACATGGTAAATGCGAAACTATTTAACTAAGAGTTAAATCTAAAATTTAAGGTTAATATTGTGACCTAAACCCATCTAAAACCTATTGATTGATAGGTCTTAGACCCATCCCCAACTTATCCTCTAAATAAATTATTTTTGTTCCATTATAATCTGAAAATTATTTTATTATAAAATAATATCTTAAGTTTTTCCTAAGGTGCCCTCCAACACTCTTATTAAATGGAACTTCCCCTTCTATCATATTCACACCTCAAAAGCCCTTTGTCTCGTCCAAAACCTGCCCAAATACCCTCTAAAAGGTTCTAAATTTTTCTTAGAGGCCTTCCTTTAGTCCCAAAGCCAACTTATGGATCCCTTTTGATCAAATCAAAAGGAAGAACCCGAAGAAGATGTAAATATTTAATCACCTCTTCCATGTTCCTTTCTTCTTCCACTTCCTCTTTATTTTTTATTTACATTCTAAAATAATAACTCCCTTATCTTCAATATACTACAATGTTATTATAAATATGGTGCAATCATATTAATTATTCAATCCATCATTTTAATGACATGTTACCATACATGCATAGGTACAGCTTACTGTCTCCACATCATGGTGTAATTGTAATTCAATACATTATTATTTGGATGGGTATAATAATTATGTATAATTGATGTAAATAATAAATATAAAATATTAATGATTCATTATATATTATATAACATATATTTACATTCTATTTTAAATCAAAAAAATGATTATCGCTCGAGCTTACGTACGGATTATCGTCTTCATGATGCGATGAGATTCTTTTCCATGTTCATGATTCAATGATGATTATAAAAATATATATTTTTATAAAGTATGTAATATATGACATAATGATTATACTATACATATATATATATATGTAATTACATATATATTATTCATTTACATTTTTTCAATATGATATGAAATCGAAAACAACCTTTATGTGTGCGTATAACATACCGTCTCCATTAACGTTGCCTTAAATTTCATATATACATCTAATATATATATTTTTATTCTAAATATATATGATATATAAATGAAGGATTATATTCTAGAATCATTTAAATCATGATCTAAATGATACGATCAAGTATAAAATGATAAAACACATAAGATAATGAAATTGATTGTTACATAAAACGTTAATTTCACATGGAAATAATTATTAAATAGGTAGTATAGAGTCCAAAATGAATCATATATGATATAATAAATATATATATTTTTCTGTTATAATTTAGTAACATAATATGTTCATTATACAGGTGGTTAAACGTACCCTCAATCAAATGAAAGTGCAAAGTAAGGGTTAATTTCACAATCTCAATTTTATCTAAAGTTGTTTTTACGTAATTATCTACTGGGATATATTTTTTATCCATTTCCATGTTTCATAAAATAGATTACAAAGGGATTCAATTAAGAGACTTTTTACTAAAACATCATTTTAAATGTATTAATGATTTATTCTTCTAAACCATTCTCATTACTATCAATGATTTCAAAATCGTTTTAAGGATTTATTTAAATGGAAATGATTGTTTTAAAATGTTAATTACATTCAAACGTTTCAATGTGGTATGGGAAACTTTGATTCAATAATGTCTTTAGATATCTTCCTTTCTAAAATGTGTGACTTTTAGATGTTTTCATTAAAAGGGATATTTCTCTCAAAGAGATTTCAAATCATATTCATCTATTTTAAAATCCATCAATGGATTTTAAACTTCATTGAAGATGATTTAGTATTATACAAATATTCTATATTGAATTGAAGGTTTTGTGATATGTTTGACTGTGTATATGTTATTTTTATACAATTAATATTTTATTGGAACAGTATTGACATTTCGTATACCAGTTGTAATACAAATGTTTTTGATATGTTTAAACCTATTCATCTGAGAAATAAATTGGACTTAATATGTGATGGGTGGAGCCCTCTATATCTCATCAGTGCATTGTTAGGTCTAATGAGACAAACTAGTGACTTTTAATATGGCCTTGACAAAATATTATTTGTATTATTGGCACAAGGCCTTGACTATGTGGTTATGAAAGTCTAGGATTATGCATTCCATCATTATGAATGAGGCTATTGATATTGCATGTGATTATTTGATTAGTATAATATCTTTGTGAATAAGTAAATGGCATTATTTTATTGTATCCTTTCTATATTATTCTGAAAAATGTGTTTAAAAGAATTTTTCTTTTGACTTATATATTGCCTTAAATGTTAATGCTTATTTATGAATGTTTATGCAATATTGTTATCCTTACTAAATATCTGAGCTCAACCCTTTCTATGTTTTAATTTTCTCAGGATTCCAAGAATTATATTATAATTAATAAATATGGTTAATCTATTGGATTAATGGAACTCTTGAAATATCATGTATGTTGTGTTTAATTTTCTAACGTGTAATGTAATGTTCATGTATGTAATCTATTATCCAAGACTCATTAAATGATGGGTATTTTGGGACTTGATTCCTTGAAATCATGACAATGTATTAAAATATTTCACTGACTTAGGGAAACTGGGGTCAGGGCGTTATAGTTGGTATCAAGGAAAGTTTAGCAACATCTTTGAAATTAGATTTAGTTTAACACTTATTAGAAAAAATTACACTATGATAGACTTTGAGGATTAGTATAGAAGAACTGCTATAATTTTTTTAATGTAGAGAGTCTATGCGTTTTCCAACAAAAATACATCCCTAACAGGATACGAGAAGGTAGAGGCGGCTTTGGCACAGATGTACCTAGGGGTAAAACCCAAAAAAACGTCTTTGAGCTAGACTCAAATTTGAACAGTTGCACGACAATAGGACTTGATTCACTCCTGGATATGACACTCCTGGGGGATATGCTTAGTATAATTCTCATTTTATTTTCGAACCATTTTCAAAGGTTTATGAGTATATACTTTCTCAAATAAAACACTTTTATTATTATAGATTATATTCATAAACTGTTCAATCTACGTTAGGTATTTTAAAAGTTTGGAATTATTCATTGCAATTCATAAACTGACCTAGTGTGTGCCATTATATAGAAATGGTACCCAATAGAATTAATGTGAAGTCCTGCAATATGTATGATACAATGATTAAGAAGGGCCATATCATTCATTGTATTACGAAAAAAATTTGAAGGGAAATTGTCTCCCATTTATTCTTAACATATGAATAAATAGTATCATCTATTAATAAGATAAGTAATGAATTCTAGGAGTCCTATTAATTTGAAGGGATTCAATAGAAGAAAATAATGGATGAGGGAACTATGGATAAAGGGATTATGGAAAATAACGATTTTTCCATATGTGATAAATGTGGAAATAATCACCTTGGTAAATGCTTGAAGGGCATCAGAGTATGTTATAAGTGTAGAGAAAAAGGACACCATGTATGTGATTTCAAGGGTGAGAAAATGGTTTCAAATTTAAAATGCTTCATCAGAAAGGCATTGGGACACTATATGAATCAATGTCCTCATCATCATTTTATACCTAAAATGAAGCTATTGGATAATAATCAAGTTATGATACTACATCAGATGAAGAGGAATAACTAGTTTTCTTATGTTGTTATTATAAAATTAATTCATTTGAGTTTTGTATCAACAATTTACAATTTATATGAATTATGGAGATAAATAAATATTGTACTATATTACTATTTTATTTATGATATGTGATTATATGTTTCTATGAAAAGTGACATAATATTAAGATAAAGTTTTTGGAAAATACATGGTTGGAGGAAAGGTAATCTTTAAAATGGTTTGGATAATGCGGTAGTGATTTTAGAATAAGAGACGTTTGATTTGGATAAAATATATTGGATATTCTGGACTTCCTTGGAACCGCTTAACAGTTTTTTTGTTTCATCATTGTTGGAATATTCAATATTGTTGGATATAAGGAATATATCTAGTATTATATATAGGATAAGGGGTCGTGAATGTATAAATATGGTTTTATGGTAATTTTGGGCATTACTATGTTTTAAAATAATATATAATGATGGTTTTCACATGTTATTACCTGGAAAAAAAGATCTTCATTGGGTTAAACATCCTTATAAATTATGGACTGTGAGTTTGGATAGAATTATTTTGGATAATTACAAAGGATGGAATGGATTATGTTTGAAATTGGATACTATTGTTAAGGTTATTTTTGTATTGTTATAAAAAGGGCAACACACAGACTGTGTGACAATCTGTCGCATCAAAAAAAGATAAGGGAATCGAACCCACAACCCTAGTGCGATTGGGATTTCTCCCCTCTAACTAGACTACATGAAGTCCTTAGATTATATAATATAGATTTTTAAAGGGTCTGATAGGTGAATTATAAATTCATTATTTTATTTGGAATCTTATATGATTAGAATAAATAGAATATTTTATTTGAAATCTTTTGGAGTGAAAGATGAGATTGTGGTAGGAATTAGTTGAAGGATGAAACTATACTTGTCAAGTATATATATACATTTATTTTTATTTTTCTTATTATATGGGTAAATTAATTCATAAACTTTAGGGAAGGTGTTTTAAAATAAAAATTTTGTTATCTTAATACCTTATGTTTTGTTGAACCGATGGTTTTTTAAATCATTATAGATTGTTGGATTTGAGTCACTCAATTATACAATTGTTTGTGATTAATGACCTCAATCACTCCCTTTAAATATTTATATTTTTCCTATAATTATGTGTCTCAAATTTCCACCAATGTTCTCCTAATCGAGATCATATTTTTTTGGTGACCCTTTTGTTTCCCTTTTCCTCTTATTAAGACTAAATTTTATTATCCCAATTTTCGAGGTGGGTTTTCCCACAAACGTATTTTGTATTTTCAAACATTTATTTTTGAAAAACAATTTCAAACTGCGAGGATATAGTTTATTGATGGAGGAAAAATGTAACACCCCAAGATTTCATAGTACATTATTTCTTCAAACTAATTCAACAACTTTCCCTACACCCAACATCGAGTTCTAGAGTGCCATGACTTATCAAACTAGCTGTTCAAAAGCGGTTATAAATAGTATTAATATAATTTTGAAATTTATATAATACTTATCATTTTAGAATCCATATTGTGAGTTTCTTAGAATTATGTAAGAACTAATTCATTTTTTTCAGATAAAAGAATAATTTTTTTAATAAAATGAACTTTTACCGCCTTGTAATTGTGAACCCCGGTTAAAAACAATATTTGAAAAATTTATATATTAAATTAGACAAAATAAACTTCTTCTTTAGAATCTGGACAAAATTATATATTTTCAATAAATTTCTTCTTTTCTTCAGATAGCTTTTATATTTGGGTGTATAGTGAAAAAAACTATATTTTAGCTGAAAAAACGTTTTAATAAAAATAATTTGTAGTGTTAAATTATAAATTTTAATGGTTTTTAAGTATAAATAGATTATATTTTTACCATTTAACCTTTTTATGGTCATTTTACGTAATTTCACATTGAAATTGGACCAAAACAAGTGTCAATCTTTTGATAGTCGTTATTTCTTAAAAAATACACCTTTTGGTTTTGAAAACAGTAATTAATTTTAAATTAATAAATGTAACTTCTATGTTTTTAATTTGGTAAAAAATACGTTATTTTTGAATTTAAAATATCAAAATTAGTTTAGGGTGAATTTTTGGAATATTTCTGAAAACGTTCAATTTTTGATGAATAGTTAAAAAATTAAGTTATTGTTTAAAACAGAACTTTTATTTAAATATTCATCTATTTTAAAAAAGATTATGTAAAAATAGGCACATAATACTTATATAATTTCAATGTAATCCATTAGTGTCATTTTATAATAAGATTATATATATAGAAATTTAATTGAAAATTTTTACTGTCGTTTACCCAGCTTCTATGAGCATTTGAAAATTTGCATAAAATATAATTTTTCTGCTTTTGTAAATTGAATTTCAATATTCTAAGAGCCATAGTTGATATCTGTAAGTAAAATGTTGTTCAATAAGAAAAAAATATTTTTTATTGTGAATAGTAGCTTTTGAATTTTATTAACCACGGTTAAAAGTAAACATGGTAATTAAAGGTAAATATGAAATTAATATTACTGTTACATATGTCCGAAATATATTGGATAACTATAATTCGATCAAAAACAACCTTATAAAAAATTAAATTATCCTTTACATCCACTTGGATTAGATTTGGACATTTATTATTTTTTTAATTTAAAGAAGAGTTAAAAGTGTCAAATTCATGTTTTTCTAACTAATAAATTTCTAATATAGGGTTATACATAAGATAAATTTGACTATAAATATTTATTAGAAATATAAAATGTTTTCATGCATTATGGTATTTTATTTATAATTTCTAGACATTGAATAATTAAATTTATTTATGACACAATGGTGATGTAGTAATTACATTATTAATAAAAGATTACAATAATTGATATTATAAGTATCCAAATAAATGTAATTTTAGAATATTGATAAATTAAACTAATTTTATAGGTTAATATGACATTTTAGAGTTGATTCAATTAATTTTATTTGATGTAATCATGCTGTTATGATTTTAACAAAAAAAATACAAAATAGTTTCAAAATAGACTTAAATTATTTTAAAAAAAATAGTATATTATTATTTTATATAATGACCTAAAAATCTATAAATCATTCAAAAGACTTATATAATAATATATAAGACTTTAATGAACCAAGTTGGGTTTGACTGTCATTTTATAGTATGTTTATTAACCATATAATATAATAATACAAAGAGACATGGTAAATAGTAAAACTATTTTACAATGTGTAAAATATAAAATATAAGGTTGATGTAGTGAGATAAACCTATCTAGAACCTATTAGTTGACAGTTTTCTGAACCATAACCACCTTATACTTTAAATAAATTACTTTGGAGCCATTAGAATCTTAAAATGATTTTATTATAAAATAATATTTAATGTTTTTCTTAAGGTTCTTCTCACACCTCTTATAAAATGGATCTCCCCCTTCACTAAAATTCACACCTCTAAAGCCATTTTTCACTACCAAACCCTTCCCAAATACCCTCTAAAATTTCCTCCGTTTATCCTAGAGGAATTATTTTTGTCAGAAAGCCAACCTAAGTTCCCTTTCGATCAAATAAAAAGGAAGAACTCGTAAAAGATGTAAATATTTCACCAACTCTTTCATGTTCTTTTCTTCTTCCACATCCTCTTTCTTTGTTTTTTTCTAAAATAATAAATCCAATATCTTCTATATACTATTATCTTGTTATAAATTTGGTACAACAATATTCATTATTCTATCCATTCTTTTAATGACTTTTCACCACACATGCCTACGTACATCTTACCGACTCCACGACATGGTGTAATTGTTATTCAATACATTATTATTTGGATGGATATAATAATGATGTATAATTGATGTAAATAATAAATATAACATGTTAATGATTCTGTATATATTATATAAAATCTATTTACATATGATTTTAAATGAAAATAAAGATATTATCGCTCGTATGTACTTATGGATTACCGTCTACACGACGCTATGAGATTCATTTCCTTGTTCACCATTCAATGATGATTATAAAAATATATATTATTAATAGGTATGTAATATATGACATAATTATTCTATTATATATATATATGTGTGTATTTATGTGTGTAAGTACTTATATATATCGTATTTAATTACATTCATTCAATACGACATGAAAACAGAAACATCATTTATGTTTACGTACGGCCTATCGTCTTCCTAAACTGTGACTTCCATTTCATATATATATATATTATAAATATTTATATTCTTAATATATATGATATATAAATAAAGGCTTATATTATATAATAATTTAAATCATTATCTAAATGATATATAAAGAATAACATGTTAAAACACATAAGATAAAGAAAGTGATTATTACCCAAAATTTTAATTTAACATGGAAATCATTATTAAATGGGTAGTATAAAGTCATAAATGAATCATGCATGTTATAATAAATATTTATATGGTTTTGGTATAATTTAATAACATATTATGGTCATTATATTTGATGCTAAATGTACCCTTGACCAAAGGAAAGTGCAAGGTAATGGTTAATTTCACAATCTCATTATTATCTGAGGTTGTTTTATGTAAGTATATACTGGAACATATTTATTATCCATGTCCACGTTTCATGAAATAGTTTTCAAAGGGATTCTTTTAAGGTACCTTTTACTAAAGCATCATTCTAAATGTTCTAATGATTTATTCTTCTAAACCATTCTCATTAATTTCCATGTTTTCATAATGGTTTTAGGGATTTATTTAAATGGACATGAATGTTTCAAAATTATAATTAATTTGAAAAGTTTCAAAGTGGTTTTGGGCACTTTGATTCAAAAATTTCATTAAATTTATTCCTTTCTAAATTGTATGACTTTTAGATGTTTTCATGAAAATGAGATATTTCTCCCAAAGTGTTTTTCAAATAATTTTCAACTATGTCAAAATAATTTAATGGATTTTAAACATGTTTGAAGTTTATTTATTATGATACAAATATACAATATTGTATTGATTTTTTTGTTATATTTTTGACTGCAGAGGTGTCATTTTTATACCATTCATAGTTTATGGGTAATGTATTGACATTTCATATGCTAGTTTTAATATGAATGTTTATGTAATGTTTAAACCTATTAATATTTGGAACACATTGGACATAGTAATTTATGGGTGGAGCCTGCTATAACTCCTTAATGAATAGGTAGGTCTCATTAGACAAACTAGTTTCTCCGCAAAAGGCCTTGACAAAATCTTATTTGTAGTCTTGGAACAAGGCCCGTACTCTGTGGTTATGAAAGTCTGGAATTATGCATTCCATCATTATGAATGTGGATATTGATATTTTTTGGGATTATATGTGTATGGTAATATACATGTGAATATGTAAATGGAACAATTTTATTGTATCTTTTCCATATTATGCTTTTCTTTAAGTTTAAATGGCTTTTGTTTTAGTCTTAAACATTTCCTTAAATGATTATGCTTATTTATGACTGTTTCCACTATATTGCCTTCCTTACTAAGCATCTGAGATCATCCCTTTCTATGTTTTAATTTTCTCAGGATTTCAAGAAGTGAGTTATTATTGATAAGAAGGGTTAGGCTAGGGGATTAATGGAGTTCTCAAAGGTTCATTTATGTTTTTTTATTTTCTAATATGTAATGTAACATTCATGTATGTAATCTATTCTCCAAGACTACTAAACTGATCAATATTTTGGGACTTTATTCCTTGTAATAATTCCAATGTATTAAAATAATGCACTTACTAGGGTAATTGGGGATGGGGAGTTACAATATCCTCCCTTGTAAAATCAGGGTTCACATTCTCATGAACAGTTAAGTCTCACCAATGTATCATCAAGTTTTAGAGCATGTATTTCAAAATAGTAGACTTCATCACACCTGTTGTTTTATGAATGTATACAATCTTTTTTATCCATATAATTCATAATTAACTTTTTTTGTCATTGAATATCCATAAAATTATAGTGGAATCTACTTATAGAATTCTATTTATTGATTCAATTGATGTGGTTGTGAGTTTAAGTCCCATTTTTAATATCATATAATTCATGTACAATACTCTGAAATAGCTGTAAACAAAATTATGGAATATGTGGATCCACATTCTTAGATGCTCCCACTTTCTATATGCTAATTCCCCTCACTGGAAGGTTTTTTGTTCTATGACCACATGAACAATTATAAATTAATTATTTTTTTATAAATATTTAGAGTTATAAAATAAATTATATCAAGAAAATATAATTTCAAAATTTCACAATACATAAAATAAAAAATTATTCTTCCAATGTTATCATAGTGGAATGTCAATTTACTAATGAGTGACAAATACATTTCATTAGTTAAACCTACAATGTTGATAAAATAAAATCAATTTCCTTGAAAGTATCATTGGCACATAAAATGATTATATGTTTTTAATGGAACCTATTTTATGTATAAAAACCTCATTAAAATAATTTCAAAATTATGGGATTTGATATGAATTTTTATTCAACAAATTTCATGTACTAAAGCATCATATCTTTTTGATACCAAACCAACTAATGGAACGATTAAAATGATACCATTTCAGGAACCTCGACAATATATATTGTATTTTATACATTTGAGGTTCCATTAACAATATATTACATTCCACAGACAACAAAGGATTATATTATTTGTCTAAATTAATATAGGAAAATATGCGAAAAATCATTCCATTGAGACACACACATCCTATAAACAGAAAAATAGAAAAACATAAATAGTAATAATTCTATTATTAAAGTGTAAACAATAAAAAATTAAATGAAATTATCACAACATATCTTGTTAAAAGCTGAAGTATATAAATTTAAATAAAATGACTTTTACTCCAATGAAATTCATGACTTAGTAACCAAGGTGAAACTACCAAAGATAAAAATACTTTACCAACTCCAAATATAAATCTCTAACATCCATTAATTCTACATTAAGAATAACCACTAATGAAATAAAAAAAAATCCCATTTTATATATCATGGTAAACAACAACTATATATTCATATTTTTGAATATGTTAATTTTTTGTATAGAAGCCCAACTGGAAAAGCCAAAGATACATTTTTTAAATGGTATATAAATAAGAATAATTCCTTCTAGAAATTTCTAGAATGTATGTATGAGGAATATGAATGATGTAAACCAGTTTCCATTATTTATATAAAAAACATGCAATAGGATAACATAATTTTTTACCAGAATATTGATTTCATTTAAAATAAATATACATAATTAATTATATTTTAAATTAATAAAAAATAATTTTCTCAAACCTAAACACATATATACTAAAAATAATTACTGTAATCACTACAAATGAGTCATCGCATAAGATGATATCACATAGTGACTTATATTTCGTCCTTGAATAGTTCTCAATAATTTTCTACTTCAATCTATGGTTCATTCCACATATAAATGAAACCACTCCACAACCACACCATGTCATCCCACCATTCAATTTTTTTTATTTTTTTAGGAAAAATATATATAAAATATTTGTATAAAATGTAATGGGATTAAATACCATTAGTCCTATGATCCTTGTACTAACTAAATATTTATTTTTGGGGGTTATATCCCCTTGCATGTCCTAGGACTGGACATTCTAACATGTCTTTGTGGTTTTAAATTGTATTTGAATGCAATTTTACCCCTAATAATCATATATATAAATATATATATTCTCATCAGTCTATGACATCGTTTTATTTACTTAAAAAATTATAAGATTTTTGGTCAGTTCCAATTTGACCTTATTGATATGGAAATAACAAAGTTATTCCAATATAT
The DNA here is from genome assembly GCA_963277665.1 of Viscum album. NCBI lineage: Eukaryota > Viridiplantae > Streptophyta > Magnoliopsida > Santalales > Viscaceae > Viscum > Viscum album. The sequence goes on along the minus strand of OY728137.1, from coordinate 1,611,913,462 downwards.
AGTTCATGGGGAAACAAGTTCATCATTATTATAAGGGAATAAAAAATCCCATACATTTTTTTAGACGTCCAATGCTCAAAAAAAACATTGAAGATGAATTCTATAATTCAATGATCATCTATTATTTTCATGGGTTCATAATGAATCAGTTGAAACAAAATGACGATTACTAGGAATTGAAATTAATAAATTAATTATAACTAATATCATTCATAATGTGACTTATGAGTTTACATAGAGAATCATCATGGTTCCACATATGCCAATATTTAAGAAAGCTCATTTTAAAATCCCACCATGCATTTTGATATATGAATACCAATATCATGTTTTTTATATCATTAGAAAATATCATGAAGTTACTAACTTAAAGGAAATTCCACGATAAAAAATTAATTTCATCTTCCATGAATCCATTCATGGTGTGAACTAGTTTTTCAGTTATATTCTATATTACTTTTTTTCTTCTTCATCTAAAATCCACCAATAATTCAACCCAATCACTCAAAAACAAAATTTAATTCCAAAACGAAAGAATTCACCTAAAACTAAGGTGGTTACGACCACCCAAAAACTTCTTTACATTCTCTGAAAGATGGTATTCAATGGGATATTAAATAATTTCAATTCATTTATCTAGTATAAACATATATCTGTCCCATTCATTGTCTAGTTTATGAAATTACTCTTCAATACTCATAGCAAGGGAATATATCTACCATTTATGTTCATTTATTATCTAACCATAATCATAATTGATTAAATGATATATATTTTATCTAGATTAATTGTTACTTGGTTCCCTTTAATTAAATGTTTATTAACTAGAAATTATTCATTTATTTTAATGACAAGAAAATCATTCTTCTGTACACTGAATATCATGTTAAATAATAATTGACATGAAACATCACTGGTTCTTTATAGAATCTAAAAAACATCACACATATTGAGGTGTTAATTTTCCCTTCACTCCAATCTAGATATTTTCCAACGATATAGATAGTTTTTTAAAAAATGGTCATTTATGATAAAATATAACATCTTTTAAAAATAATATACATATCACTTATGTTGGAACATTTTTGTTTTTGTGCACACCATGATCATCCATATCATTTCTATAGTTTCAAAGATAGTACTACGTCCAGTTATTGAAGTCTCCCATGTTTCCACTAAACAAATTAGAGATATATATGGACAGCCATACAGTTCTTCAAATGAATCCATATACATTTTCTATTGATAAAATTTTTTATAAGAGAACTAAACTAATGGAATATGTTCCTCACATGATCCACCAATTTCCATAACTCAATATCTACTCATATCTTCCAACATATGAATTGTAAAATATAAATTTCCATCTGTCAGAGTATTATAGGTCATTATCATTGTCAACTAGATTCTATGTTCCCATTTCAAATTCTTAAAAACCTGATATGCAAATCAATGATCTCTTCAATAAATAATAAATTTTGATACTCCATGAAAACTGACCACATTCTATGTATACCTATTTTCCAAAATAAAATCCATGTTGGTCTTTCATATTTGGATAAAATGTTCTATATTTTTTAGTTGATACATAGTCACCCAAATAACATCATGATTAGGAATATTCAATGGAAGAACTATGAAAAATTCCATGGTGATATGATCCTATTTCTAAATTGGTATATGAATACATTGTGTCATACCAGGAGGACTTTCATTACCATTCATTACCTATTTAAAAGTGATACCATTTAATGGATTCTTTTGCTGGCCCTAGGAAAAATTCTATCTCGTCATCTCCTAGTTCTTCTCTTCTAGTCTCATCTAGGGGAATTCTCTTCATGTCTATAGGAATGAAAAAAATTCGGGCCTCGTTGACGTCCCATGTAGTCCTCTATTAGTATCTACTTGGCAAGTTCTCGGGTGGTTCCTCTCCATTCTGGTATAATGGGGGTCCATGTTGTTACTACATCTCATAGCCTAACTCTTCCTCCATCACCCTAAAAAATTAGTGGCATTGTGCCTGTATTTTTCTTTATTTCCTCCTTATATGACTGGTTTTTTCCTTCCATTCATCCCCCTTCGTCTTCTTTACTTCGCAAGAAACAAATGACACTTGAATTCTGGATTGTGTTATGTTTGATGGGTCCTCCCTATACCTAACCAGCTTTGGCATTACTTACCTAGAGGTCCCATTTCCCCATCTAGGAATCCACTCCAACCAGGATCATGCTTCTGATTATGGAACATCCCCTAAACATGTTCCTTCCATAGTGAATGGGTCTATATCCTCCCCTTGAACCCTCACCAATCCTGTGGATGGATCCCCAAACAAAATTGTTGCTTCCATACATTGTTCCCCCTCCTAAGTTTGAAAAGTAGAGTCTCATAGATCCCTATATTTTTTCATACACACTTCCTCTCCTCCCTATAGGAATAAATGTATATATACAAGAGATGATTACAAAAAATTAAGGGAAGGGCACTCCTCCCATCTTATTAAGGCAATGACCCCAGGGGTTAATGAAGGGGTTCACTTTACTAAATGATTCCCATCATCATTTGTAACAAATATTTACTTTAATCTAGGATCAAAACATATTTACATTCTTATACTATCTACAAACTCATGGATTTTATTGTTTTTGTCCTCAAACATTAGCAGAATAACTTAAAACCAAATAAGTTTTCTAGAAGAATTAAATAGAATGGATCAATACATGCAGACCCATCCAACTAACTTATATAGATCATTTGGCACAAGAAATTCTCTATCTATTTGGTTCAGGAAAGAAACTAGAAAATAACCACCATGGTTACCCACAACAATGGATACTTCATGGTTTCCAACGTTTAGGGGAGTTGTGTTTCCAAACATAGGGATATTTTGTGAGATGATCTTAGTGCCTTTGATATTATTATACATTATTGGTTTTTTGTGGGATATTATAATATCATATCCAACACAAATGAGAAACGTGGTAGGGGGACTTTATCCATGAAATATAGTTTAGTAACTGCTCACATCATGGTTGTTAATGGTCTCATGAACCAAGGATAGTCAGATGATGGATTCACATGGTGAAACAACCAGCATGGGGATTGATGCTCGTGGAGACTCTTGGACCGATGCCATGGAAACATAAAAGCCATTACATTGTATCCCAGCACTATGGTCATACACACGGTGTGTGGGATTTGAGATCACTCTTTGATTCTATTCTACCTCTCAATGAGTTTTGTTATACCTGATTGATTTGGATTATTTCAGCATTGGACTGGCCTCTTGGGTTATAATTAGTTTTTTAGAGAATCATTTTTTCCACCCATTCTGGGAAAATTATTGATCTTTTATATATATAAAATATAGGAGGCTCAAATTCAGGTTACAGGCTTGGTCAAAGAACATCCCCAACAGTCATAGGGAAATTAAATCAATCTTATTGGATGTTGATCGTCTTGATTCTATATTCGAGGGGGACTAGAATTACCAGATCATTGAATACCTTTCTACTACGAAGGATACTCTCATAATCATGATCATTACATAAGAACACCTGGAATGGGATAAAGCGTTGATCAGATGGCTTGGTGAGGGTGATATGAACACATCCAATTTCCATGATTGTATAAAAGAGAGAAATAATTTTCTACAACAAAATATTTTGATGGATGATGGTAATTATTAGAATGACATGGATTTTGTGGGGTCCCTTCATCATTAATTCATTAAAATATCATCATTCTTGAAATAATCTAATGATTCCTAATGGCTACCTGAGATGTGATGATGAGATATCAAATTGTATTTCAAATTATGTTTCAATCAAGGATAATCAGAGGATGGGGCCCATCTTTGAGGAGAAAAGAATCATTGAGGAAGTTATGATTCTAAAATTGCACATTGTTCTTTTTCCTGATAGATTTCATGGTATGTTCTATAAATACTATTCAGATGTGGTAAAAATTGACTTATTAGAGGCCATTCATGAATTATTCAAGGGATGTAGATTTCCTAGATTGTCATCTTCCACTGAACTAGTTCTCATTCCCAAAACGAGGAACCCACTTCCATTTGGCATTATAGACCCGTCGACATGTTCATCTTCCCAGTCAATATTCCTGAAAGCATAAACAAATCAAGGATTTCAATTCACCTTCCTCTGTGGGTCTCCATTGAATATCAAGGATTTCCAAATGGGCGCTCTATACAAGGGAATATTTCATTGGCCCAAGAGATGATGAGGGATATCAATACAAGGACCTATGGTTCTATCATGGCCATCAAACATGACCTAAACATGTAATATGATATACTTGAAAATACCTTCATCAGTAATATTATCTCATATATGGGTTTCTCCCCCATGGCTAATAATCTCATTTTTTTATGTTTTATCTCCTTATAGATGAATCTTACTTTTTAGGGGGAGTATCATGATCTCTTTAAGGTGACATGTGGCTGAATATAGGGTGATATCTTATCACCAATTCTTTTAATTTCCATAGAAGACATCCATAATTGCCTTATCCATAGAGGAATCAGCAATGGAGAGTTCCTCTCATTCCGTAGATGGATAAATCGTCAGCACATCTCCCACCTCATGTTTGGATACGAAAAATTAATCATTTTGAATGCCAATAAGAGGTAGATCTAAGGATATGTTAAGGTGATTTAGGAATAATACCATTGGAGTGGGACAGTTATTAAATGGTCTAAGAGATACTTCATCATATCTAGAAGATTCATTTCATGGAAGGTGTCCTCTTTGGTCCATCTTATGGATATGATGAAAGGGTGTTTTCCAATGGAATATCATAGGGCTCCCATATCATCAAGAAAACATTAGATCTATGACATTGATCAAGTTACCAAGAAGTCCACTAATCATATACTCAACTAGAAGAACCGATTTCATTCTATTGGGGTTTATATTGAACTGGTTAATATAAATCATCCATCCTCTCCCGTATATTCCCTATCGTCAATCAAAGTACTGAAAAATGCCATCCGCAATATTGAAAACAATTTGTCCCACATCGTATTTTATGCTTTCACTAAAATAAAACCCCCTGGGTGTCGTAATGGAATATGGTGAGGCCTATATAAGAATGTGGAATTGATATTCAATGCCTCGCAGAAACTCTCCTCTGCAATCATGAAAAATTGGAATTGGGAATCCATGAGTGACACTCACATTAGGGGAGGGTCATTTACAATATTTGAACAGATTACCCAGAGATGCATGGAATCCACACATCTCCCATCATGTAAATTATTCTTCCTCGTATTACATCCCTACATCCCTGCACAAAATGGATTATTATAGAGGGGGATATGTACTTCTAGTATCAAAATTGGGATGGCACAATGCTCTGATTTCTAGGATTCCGATCCACTGACATTTCATTTATAGAAGCAAGTAATTACCAGGAATTCATCTACTCAGTGATGGAAAAATATCATCAAGACACCATTAACCTTATGGAACTCAAATCTGATCTGGATACATGAATGTTTACTCCTTCCTCCTCAGGGGCCTTGTCTATAATGAATTACAACAGTTATTTTCATGATCCATCTAACCGGGACCATGTCATGATCACACCATGTCAGTTGTCTATAGGATATGCATTGTGGAATAGAACCAGAAAGTCATATCCCAATGATGGAATTCATTACCTTTAAACGTGTACACACAGTGTTAGGGAATACCTCTCATATAAGACCAGAAAAGAAAAGAAAGTTGTAATCAGAAGATCTAGATTAAGGTGAGCCATCTCCCGTTAAAATATAACTAAAAATTTAAATTACACAAAATAATATCATGATGAAACTCTATAATGGTGTGTATAAGTCACTCCATCACAATTAGCATGGGAAAGACAATTACAGTACTTATGCAAAACAAAAGGCCAACTGGAGCTGACCTCCAAAATTGCTCACTTCGAGAGGGAATTTGCAACATGATTGGCCTCCTGATAGACATGTGTGACTTCCATAGATAAAAATTCCATAAGCTGAAGACAATATCCCTAGATGATAAAATCTTCCATGAAACATTCTGCGATCGATATTTTATAATATGGACTGCAACATTTGAGCCCAACTCATTCCATAAATAATGATAATCATATTGGATGGAAAAAATGACTTCTTTTGTCACTTTCCATAGCTCCGCTTCAATTTCATGTCTGTAAGAACCCATGTTTTGATCCTGTAAGACTTTGAAATTTTTATAATGTTATTCCAGAGCAGGGAGTTCAGATGGCGTGAGATTTTGTGCCCCATTGTGGCTGGAATTAAATTTTAAGTGTGTTCACACGAGACACACCAAATTAAAAAAATAAATCCCAAATGGTTGCTCGGATGAAAAAACTGAGGGTACCATTGAGTTCGAAGCATGGTGTTTACCATAGGAGGGGTATAACTTTCACCGACACGACCCTACTATGGAAAACACCATCATGGTTTTTTCATAATTTAGTGGCCTCGGGTGTATACTTTATAACTTTTGAACGTATGCTTGGATTAATATTTTGAGACTACCGTGCCTCTCATTACATGTTTTTTACCCTAGGGGTGACTTATCCTCGACCCCACCGAGAGTTCATTTGCGTGGACTACCAGTGGGGGTTTAAGACTTAATTAATTGTAATTATGTTTTCTACTTAAAACCTTCCTCCCCTCCCCCCATCAAACCCCTTATAATTTCTCTAGAGGGTCACTCTCAACAATACTTTCTCCTCTCCTCCACCACTCTTAGGCAGCACGTCATTCCGACAGATCGTTCATGATGCTACGGGCTACACCCAATGAGGTAGGAGGTTACATTTTGAATTTTTGATTTCCATTTCATCCATTAATTAAATATATTGTGTCGAAATTCAGTCCAATCATTGAATAAAGACCATATATGTGTAGGGCTTGATCAGAGCTTTCCGACACCCTTTTCAGATCGAATTTTTGAGTCCTGGTGTGTCCGAGGAAACCCCTGTATATTTTCTGGTGGTTTTCTCCTTCTTCCAGAAGATCCAGGGGCAGTCCGGTGGTTGGAACGATGTCCCAGTGGTCACCCAATGGCAATGGTGGCCCCCAGCAGTGGTGGCGGCTCCCAGCGGCAGCAGCGGAGGTGGATCCCAAGGGCAGGTGGTGGTGGTCCCTGCGCGGCGACGGTCCCAGGCGGTGGCGGACACTGGGCGGAGGGCGTTGTCCGGGTGGATAGGGGGACACGACATGTGACCCCATGAAATATACTGAGACCCCCATTCTATGGGTCTCCGCTTGGACCAGTGACCAGCCACGAGGGCCGATGGGCGGTGTGGACTGCGGGTCTGCGGCCGGACCGGGACGGTCCCGCCCAAAGGGGTTCATCCCCTTGATTCAGACACCTGTAACATCCCCTACGTGTGTCTATTTTGTGTTACTTCTACGAAAGTTCAATCTCTAAATCGATAAATGTTTTTTGAAAGGGTATAAGGGGTTTTCAATTTCAGAGACGGGTGATCGTTGGCGCGACACGCTCGTTATGCACCACGTCGAGATTCTTCCTTTGGATGGTGCAAACACATCTGGAGTCTGTTTAAGGCACCGTCAGTGGCGTTGTGACCCTGGCATCAAGACAATGTGGTCCACAGTGTTTTTAGTCACTGAATCTGATGTTCAGGAAAGGCATACACATGTCGTCTTTTAAGCTGTGAGTAGCGTTTTGCGAACTTTTCATCAGACGTCCATTTGGGGTGAATGAGTAGTCATTTTGAAATGATTTTCCAAGAGTATCGCGATAGCGCAGATCACCAGACCTCCTTAATGATCTACTTGTGGGCCCCACAAGATGTTTTACGGTAGTAAAGGGGCGTTGAATAACTTTTCCATTGGGAGTCTGTTTACAGCGAGTAATTAGTCTATCTCATGTGTTTTTTCTTGGGGATTACAACGGTGCAATATATTTGTGTGTGCATAGCCTCTTTTGAGATCTCATTAAATGTAAATACATAAAAGTACATTGGTCGGTTGTTTCTTTGAGGCACTCCGACCCAACGCACGATCACGATGTTAGCGACACCCAGTGATGGCACGGGCAGTGCAGAGTTATCAGACCAGTTCATAGGTTACCCTCTATGGTGTCTGGCTAGTGGGTTACCCATCGGTGTATCATGGTATACCCTCCAGCAAGGCTGGGCAGTTGGTTACCCCTTTACATTAGGGTTTATCCTTTAGCAAGGCTGGGCAGTGGGTTACCTGACGACCTTTAGGGTTCACCCTCCTGCATGGCTAGGCATTGGGTTACCCAACGACCTTTTAGGATTTACCCTCCAGCAGTGCTGGGTAGTGGTTCACTCGAAAACCTTTTGAGGTTTTCCCTCTAGTTGGGTTGGGCAGACGGTTACCTGATGATGAATTCTTTAAAACTCAGCCTTTCCGATGAGTTTAGTCAGTGTATTATTCTCCATGGTTACTAGAGAGGGAATTTTGGTGTTACAGTTTAGCGATGTGTTATCTTTGACATGTCAGACTGTTGGGCATCAGTGATGGATACCCATATAATTGTTGGTGACATATCCTAGGATGGGCTTGGAGATGGAGTTCCCATTATGATCTAATTCGGGTTTCTTGTTGAGCATATATATATACACCCTACTTCTGTTCTCACTCCTTGGGTCCAGGTACTCTCTTTCTATGAGGGGTGAAGAAATGCGGGGTATTCCATGTGATTTCTGTGTCTAGATCCTCTTGGTTTGGACGAGTCTACTTATTTTATTTTATTGGGTTGAGCTTCACACACTTTGCTGCACTCTTACTTTTTTTGTCTATCATTTACAATTTATTAACTATTTTGATTATCCCTCGATCTTTTGGGGAATCCAACTAAATATCCTTATACTCAACCTTGCACGGGCTTTTACCACACTTGTTGTGCCCTTGTAGATGACAAACAGGTTGATCGAGACTACGATGGAGCGTAGAGGACACATAAGCTTGGGCTGCATTCTGGGGACATAGTAGTACTTTCAGGTGTGAGATTCACCATCTTTTTACATTCGTTTACCTATTTCCAGGTTGTGGAACCTTTCAGGATGGGTTTGTGTTATGCACATTTTTCTATTCAGTATCGGTCAGTACCTTTCAGCACTTTACTTTTTCCAATTGAGAGGTTGATACATTACTGTTGTTGGGTTATAGTTTTGTGTCCTTTGGTTTTTAATTTACTTTGCACTTCTTCATTGAGTGGGATGGTTGTGTGTGTATAGGTACTTAGGCAAAGGCCTCCCCGAGATTTCTAGGCCTTCAGCGCTTGTTGCTAGCCCTAGGCCAATGGAGGTGGGCTTGGGGTAGTTGCGGCTCGAGGCCAGTAGGGTAAGGTCGTGACAAAGTGGTATCATAGATGGTTCATTCCTTAGAGTGTTGTTCAGAAATCCCTAAAAATGAATTGGTTGGGATTTAGGGAAGTAGTTTAAATGTTTCTCGAGAGCGGCTCTCAATCTAGGGAGTACAATGATGGTGTGGTTGGCTGACGTATCCATTCACTAGGACCTTGATATCCCGCTTGTGGACTCGGCACGCAGAGACACTTGTTTGTAGGGAAATTTGGAAAATGCATCTGGTCGGATTGACTCTTAGATTGTCCTTATTGATTCAGCTCCCTTTTCTGATTACTGTTATATATATATATTCTCATCTGCTCGTGGTAATCCATGATAATTTTCAGGATGCCCCAATGACAGCAGCCAACCAGGTTACCCTTTCTTGTTTGTGATGATGACCTAGAGAGAGACAAGGTGTCAATTCAGTGTCCCCCACGTGATCCCCTTCCACCTAGTGTTTCAGTAGTATACCCTCTACATGAGGAGTGGCTATTAGTACCAGCATAATAGGCCGAGTTTGAGAACAGGATGAGTGCGCTCCAAGACTTTTAACATCAGTGACCGTAGAAGATCCACGAATACTTGGATCTTCATGCAGTAGAAGACTAGCTAGAGTCTCTGGACTAACTTTTCAGGTTTGTACAATCACTAGTGGGCCAGATTTTAGATCTACCTGCCAGCCTTTTCTACAAAATGACAGGGCGTTGGTGGGAGTTGGTAACATTGACCCACGATTATTCGTCCCTCACATGGGATATCTTCCAGCAGCTCATCCGGGAGGAGTACTCCCCCTCTTTTTTACGCTCCTTTCAGATTAAGAAGCTTCAGGAGCTGAAGTAGGGGGGATGAATGTGGCACAGTACATGACCTGGTTTACCGATCTAACATGCTAATCATAGGATATGATCTGCGATAGTTACTTCCATGCACATAAGTTTGAGCAGGTCATCTTAGGGAGATCAGTGCTAGTGTAGTACCCCTATGCATCCCTACTTATTTCGGGGGTGCTAGAGTGGGCAATCTTGATAGAGATCTTCTTGGATGAGGGGTTCTAGAAAAAAAGGCCTAGCAGTGGCCACTTCTGAGTAGAGTTGTCAGTGATAGGCAGACGGCAGAGAGTAGAGCCTCGGTCGAGGAGGCCCATCTATGAGAAGACACAGGGGTAGGTTCATACATCATAGTGGCACTATGTAGAACCAGGGTAGGAATTAGATAGCTGGGGCTATGCCTGTGATGGACGGGGTCACCTAGCATGGGACTGCCCGACTAGGCTTACTAAGAAGTCATGGCGGGAAGTGGGCGCGCCGTAGTGGAAGATGCAGCGTCGTGACGAGGGATCCCACAGGCAAGGATAGGGTGGTCCTCATAGAGGTGGAACAGGAAGAGAAATAGGACCTGGAGGTTTTCTATGACGTTTTATGTTCTTCTACCACTACCGCCGTGCGGCCCACACTTAAGTCAGGGAGCTTGTGGTAGGTGTCGCGTGCAGCTTCAGGCTCTGGGTGTTCGTGACCCCCCCCCCCCCCAGCACATGAGATGGTTCGAGGTATGTTTTTTGTTTACTATGCGGTCTCTTCAGTACTACTAGAAACAGGTGAAATCCACACCATTATATCGCTGATGTTGGTATGGGAGTTGGAGCTTCTAGTAGAGGCGCTGACTCCTGCAGGTAGCCACGAGGATCCTACGATAAGTGCCTCGTTAGTGACCTTTATATGCAGACAGTGCAAAATGTCAATCGAATGAGGGAGTTTTATGTGGGACTTTCTCGTCATTACAATGGAACCTTATGAGGTCATCCAATGTGTGGATTGGCTTTCTATGGTTCAAGACTAGATCGACTATCATCACAGACGAGTCAGAGGCATGTTTTCGGATGGGACGAGTTTCACGATCCTTAGTGAACGAGACCTTATGGAAAAGATAACGGGTACTCTAAGCAGGACACCCTGACCTTTTTTTCACCAGTTGGTGAGCATGGCTCTTGGAGAAATAGACGCTACAAGCACATGGATCCCCACCGTTATAGAGGACTACATGGACTTCTTTCTCGAGGATGTCCACAGATTATCTACAAATTGAGAGATGGGTTTTTTCATTGACATGCAGCCGGGGACTGCCCGATATCTTATGTGGATTATCAGATGGCACCCATAGAGATTTGGTAGCTACGAAATCAGATGGAATACTTTTGTGAGAAGGGATTCATCAGGCCTACTGTGTCCCCCTGGGCAGCTCTAGTTTTTTTTTTGTGAAAAATGATGATGGGAGTCGGTAGCTATGTGTGTATTATCGTCACCTGAATTAGGTCATGATAAAGAAAAATTACCCTTTGATGAGGATTGACAACCTCTTCATCTAGTTGAGAGGTGCGAAGTGGTTCTCCATGATTGATCATCAATCCAGCTACCACCAGTTGCGGGTTTGTGAGGCTGATATTGTGAAGATGGCTTTTCATTGTCATTATGAGCATTATGAGTTTCTGGTGATGCCCTTTGGCCTAACGAATTCCCCTTCTGTATTCATGGATTTGATGAACTAGATATTCCCTCCGTACATGGACAGGTTTTCGTTTGTCTTTATTGATGACATACTCATCTAATTTGCGATGGAAAAGGAGCACATGAATCATTTTAGGATGGTCCTAGACTTACTCTAGGAGCAACAGCTGTATGGTAAGCTCTTGATGAGTTAGTTCTGGATTCATGAGGTTCACTTTTTAAGGAATTTCATTGCAGAGCAGGTATTAGACGTATATCCCGCAAATATAGAGGCAGTTCTTGCTTGGGAGCCACCCAAGAATGCGTCAGATATATGCAGATTCCTTGGTATGGAACTGTACTACATGTGGTTTGTGGAATATTTCTCCAGGATTTCCGCCTCTTTGACCATATTGACATGGTAGGGAAGACCACTCCCCTGGACTGATTAGTGTCTGAAGTCCATCGAGGATTTGAGACATAGGATAACTAGTTCTCCAATGTTGATGATGCCAGAGGAGGGAGTTGAGTTCATAGTATACTATGATGCTTCAGGAGATTGGCTCGGGTGCGTCCGGTTGCAGTAGTGAGTAGTGATTGCATATGGGTCTAGGTAGTTGAGGCCCCATGAGAAGAACTATGCGACTCATAATTTGGAGCTGGAAACAGTGATCTTCGTCTTGAGGTTATGGATAAACTACCTTCTCGTTGAGCGTTTTGTGGTCAACTCCGACCACCAGAGCCTCTTGTACATATTCAAACAATGTTATTTCAATCTGTAGCACAGGCACAGGCTAGAGTTTTTGAAAGACTATGATTTTGAGATATTCTACACTCTAGGGAAGGGAAACGCGGTAGTATATGCCCTTAGAAGGATGTCCTAGGCTTGGTTAGTACAGGAAGATTCAGGGTAGTTGTCTTCACTATAGATGACCATGTTTGAGAAGGAAGGTATGGCTTTTCTGCCGTTGTTAGTGTTGAATCCTTCACTCCCTGAGCATGTATGAGAGTTGCAGCTGGGTGATGTCGACAACGAGGTACCGCGTGATCAGATATCCATAGGCGACACACCTGATGGGTATTCTAAAGGAGGGAATCACAAGATCCTGTTCCAGGGGAGATCTATAGTACCAGTGGAAATGTGGGAGGAGGTAATGTGGGAGTTCCACACTTCTCCCTTGGCTGTACGTCGTGGTGTGGGGAAGATGTATAGAGACCTTCAGTAGCAGTTTTGGTGGTCTGGCAGGAAGCAATGCATCGCTTAGTTCATTAAATAGTTTCTTACCTGTCTGTAGGTAAAGGCAGAGCATTAGGTTCTGGAAGGGTTGTTGCAGCCCCTTGATATGCAGGATTGGAAGTGGGATGGAATTACTATGGACTTCATCACAGGTCTCCCATATACAGTGAAGGGCCACAATTCCATTTGGATGATTGTGGACCAGCTCATGATGTCAGCGTACTTCTTTTCCATATGGGGGTAGAGTTCAGTTGAGAGTCTGGTGCGGTTGTAAATTCGAGAGATCTTACGCCTTTATAGGGTACCCTCGACAATCGTCTCAGACCCTGACACACGGTTTATGTCGCGATTATGGTGAGGCCTGCAGGAGGCATTTGGGACCCAGCTACGGATGAGTAAATCTTTTCACCCCCAGACAGACGGGTAGAGTGACCACACTATCCAGGTGTTGGAGGATATTCTCAGGGCATGCATGTTAAAATTTGGCCTGAGGTGGGAGGATCACCTACCCTTGGTGGAGTTCGCGTACAACGACAATAACAACTCTACAATCGGCATGGCACCTTTTAGGCCTTCTATGGGAGATCCTTCTGGTCGACGTTATGCTAGATGGAGGTTTGGGAGACCTCCATCGTGGTCTTATAGTTGGTTAAGGTGATGACAGAGATGGTGGAGTTCATTCGTGAGTAGATGAGGACAGCTCATAGTAGATAGAAGTCCTACACAGATCGTCGCCACATGCCTTTAGTGTTTGAGTAGGGGGGCCATGTATTTTTGAGTGACACTCTGGGGAATGGATAACAGAGGTTAAACAGCGGTGGAACGCAATCACAGAGGTTCATTGGGCCCTTTGAGATCATGCACATGGTCAGCACGGATTCCTACCATCATGCTCTACCCCCACAGCTGGAGAGGGTGCATGACCTCTACCACCTCTCATAGCTGAAGAAAAATGTGCACAACCCCATGCATTTTTTCGATTGGGGAGAGTTGGAAATTGTAGATGGAGCGACCTTTGATGAGAACCCGGTGGCGATTGAGGGCCGCATGAGCGGACACTGCATGGAAGGACAATTCCTTTGGTTCATGTGCTATGGTAGCACGGGAGGGTGTAGGAGAGCACCTGGGAACCGGAGATCCAGAGGTGTGCTCAGTATCCCAAGTTGTTCCTGTAGTTTTGTTTTTCTCTAATGAAAAACATGAAGGAGGGAATAATGTCAGTACCTGGGTTTTAATATTGTAAGACATTGGAATTTTCTTAATGTTATTCTAGAGCAGGGCGTTCAGACATCATGTGATTCCAACCCCCAATGTGGCCGGAATTAAATTTTATTTGTGTTCACACATGACACACAAAATAAATAGGATAACTCCTAAATCATTTCTTGAATGGGAAAATAGATGGAACTATTTATTCCGGAGCATGCCATTTACCCTAGGAGGGGTATAACTTTGGCAGGCGCGGCCCTTCTGTGTAAAACACCACCAGGGGCGTTGTTGAAATTTAGCATCCCCAGGCGTAAAATTTATAAATTCTAAAAAGATGGTCATATTAATATTTTGAGACCTAAATTATGCCCAAAATAAGGTTTTTACCCTAGGGGCGGCTTAACCATGACCCAGTTGAGAGTTCGTGTATGGGGCCTACCGGTGGGGGTTTAAGACTAAATTCATTGTAATTATGTTTTCTACATAAAACCTTACTCCCCTCCCGCCTTCGTCCCCCTTATCATTTCCCAGGAGGATCCCTCTCAACATGATCCTCTCATCTCCTCCACCACTCCAAGGCAGCACAATGCTCCGATAGACCGTTGATGAATCTACGAGATACACCGAATGAGGTAAGAGGTTATGTTTTTTTGTTTTTTATTTCCGCATCATCCATAAATTAAATATTTTGAATCAAAATTCTGTCCAATAGTCAAGATAAGACCATTGATGTGTAGGGATCGATCTGAGGTTTCTGATTCCCTTTTCAGATCGAATTTTCGAGTCCCGGGGTGTCTGGGGTGACCCCAGGATGTTTTCAGGACATTTTCTTTTTTTTACAGGCAGTTCCAGGGGCGGTCCGGCAGTTGGCGTGTCATTTCGGTGGGCTCTCAAGGTTGGCAGCAGCTCTCAGTGGGTGTGGAAGCTCTCAGCGGAAGGCGGTGGTGGTCATCGGGTGGCGGCGGTCCCCAAGTGGCGGTGGTCCTGGGCAGCGGCGGTCCCAGGCGGCAGGAGACCCCGGGTGGAGGTCGTTGGCTGGGTAGACCGGGGGTCGCGGCATGTGACCTTGTGAAAAAGACCGATACCTGCCTTCAGTGGGTATTTGTGTAGACTAGCGACTGGCCACGATGGCCGGTTGGTAGTGAGGATAGTTTGTCCACGGCGGGCCCACACAGTAGCGCCGCGGGCCGACCCTGGCCGGTCCCGCCTGAAGGGGTTCGTCCTTTTGACTTTGGACACTTCTAACTTCCACTAAGGTTGTCCATTTTTCATGCCGTCTATGGAAGTGAAATCCTAGGCTCAAGACATAGTTTTTGAGAGGGTCTCGGGGGATTTCAATTTTTTGAGACGGGGGCTCAGTGGTGTGATCTGCTCGTTAAATACCTCATAGCAATTCTTCCTTCAGATGTCGCGAACACATCCGGAGTCCATTTTTGGTGACGTTAGTGGAATTATTACCCTGGCTTCTAGATGAAGTGGTCCAGTGTGGTTCCAGGTTTTGAATGTGGAGTTGAGGCGTGGGGCCCATGGGCCGTCTTTTAAGCTCTGAGCAGCGTTTTGTGTCTTTTTAATCAGACGTCCGTTCGGGGTGAACAAGTAGTCGTTTTGGCATTATTTTCGAAGAGAATCACAATGGAATAGTTTTCCTAACCTCTTACATGACTGATGTGTGGGCCCCATTATACGCTGTATGGGCGTAAATTGGTGTTGAATAACTTTTTCTTTGGGAGTCCATTTCCAATGAGTAAGTAGTCAATCTTGTGTGTTTTTTCATGATTATTACTACAGTGTAATCTGGTTGGGCATGAAGAGCCTTATTTATGATCACATTAAATGTAGAAACTTCAAAAAACATTGGTCGATGGTATCTTTGATGGACTTTAACCCAATGCACAGTCTCGATGTTAGTGAGACCCAGTGATGGCACAGGCGGTTCGGAGTTATCAGACTAGTTCTGGGGTTACCCTCTAGGGGGTTGGGCAGTGGATTACCCACCAATGTATCAAGGTATATCCTAGAGTGAGGTTGGTCAGTGGGTTACCCCTTGACATTAGGGTTTACACTCCAGCAGGGTTGGGATGTGGGTTAGCTGAAGACTTTATAGTTTACCCTCTAGCAGGGCTAGGCAGTTGGTTAACTGATGACCTTTTAGGGATTACCCTCCAACAGTGCTGGGTAGTGGGTCACCCGATGAGCTTTTGGGGTTTACCCTCAAGTTGGGCTGGGCAGTGGGTTACATGACAATGACATCTTTCATACTCAGCCCTTCCGATGAGGATAGTCAGTGTATTTTTCTCCCTGGTTATCGGATCGGGACATTTGGTGGTACAGTTTAGCAATGTGGCAGCTTTGACATGCGTTACTGTTTGGCATCCATGATGGCTACCCTTAGAATTGTTAGTGACCTATCCTGGGATGGACTTGGAGATGGAGATCCCCTTATGCACTCGTTCGTGCGTCTTGTTGCGAATATATATATATATATACACTCTTCTTTTGTTCCCACTACATGGGTCCAGTAACTCTCCTTCTAGGAGGGCGAAGGTACGCAGGGTATGCCACGTGCTTTCCATGTCTAGCTCCACTTGGTTGGGACGAGTCTACTTCTTTCTTTTTTTGGGTTGAGCTGCACTCTCTCTATTGTACTCTTACTTTGATCTATCTATTGTTTACCATTTAGTACCTCTTTTGTTGTTCCCCCGGGCGTTTGGGGCATCCTACTGAGTATCCTTATAATCACCCCTGATTGGGATTTTCCCACACATGGTGTGCCCTTGCAGATGACGAACATGTTGATCGAGACTATAGAGGAGCATAGAGGAAACAAGATCATGGGATGTATTTAGTGGATGTATTAGGACATTCAGATGTGAGACTCACAAGCTGTTTACTTTCGTTTACCTATTCCTGGGTTGTGGCACCTTTTTTGTTGGGCGCGTGTTTTTTCCTTTTTCTATTCAGTAACAGTCAGTACATTTCAAAACTTTACATTTTCCTATTTAGAGGTTGATGCATTACTATGGTTAGGTTATAGTTTTTTTTCATTGTTTTCCTTTTTAATCAGCACTTCGGCATTGAGTGGGCTACGTGTGTGTACATGTACATAGTCAATGGCCTCCCCAAGAATGTTATGCCTTTGGCGCTTGTCGCCAGCCCCTAGCCCATGGAGGTAGGATTGGGGTAGTTGTGGCTCAAGGCCAGTAGGGTTAGGTCATGACAATATCCATTTCCTATATAATGAAATAAATCCTTTCACAAATTCTCAATAAGTGTGAAACACATCACCACATCAAGACGAACCCAGTGCTCCAATTGCTACCCCATCAACGCTTACCTTCAACCATCGAGATATGGGTGGTATCTATATGAAATGCCTCATCATCCTTGGCCTTTTCATCCTTCCATTGACACCATGTGATCTTAGCCAAATCAAATCAGAGACATCATTTTTCAGGGAATCATTCTACACTATAGAAGCATTTAAAATTGTCTCATGTATGAAAATAACCCCAACATGAAATGATGTCTCGAAAATAATGAATATAAGTTCCTTTAATGCCTTCCATATGACTTAAATAACCCTGGTAGAGGCAGAAAGTAGAAGAGAACATACCTACTCACTGCATTCAGTCCCGCATATGGAGTGCAAAATCCCACCAACATATCAACTATTAAAAGAGCAGCTGAAAATATGATGCACATATGTCCATAACCTGCATGAAAATTTACAAGATGTAAATACATGTTAAATAGATTCATTTTCCTCTAAACGTAACAGGCAGAACGAGGACAAATGTATCCTGGTACACTGCAAGTGGACCTGAAATGGAAACCTCTACTTCCTAATATTCCCAAAATAAATTTAGTGAGATTGAGGAACAAAAGCCTTTTATAATTTAGTGACTCAGTGAGGAGGGTTCAAAAATACACCAAAAAAAAATTATATAGGATTCCCTTGTGGTGAAACTAAAAAAATTATGGTCATATAAACCAAAATGTCAAATCACTGAGGAAATACCTTGAGATTTCAAGTAGAAATCTACTAGGTAGCATCCCAATGAGTTCTAAGTTCTCATGAAAGGAAGAAATGGTAATTTTTTTAGTGTAGATGGAATGATAGTATCATAACCAATGAGCCGATAAACCCAAGGTGTGGTCCAACAGTTCAGATGTGACTGTTTACACACCATCCATTTAGAAAAGGACATTAGGCCAGTATATACCTTTTTAAGAGCAGTCCATATAGATGAACTGATATAATTGGGATACAATCCTTGAGGATTCTCAACAAAACTAATTACATGAAAATGTAGAGAGTTATCCTGGATGGAAAAGAGTTTCCATATGAAATTTGAAATCATAGTATCATTGAAGAGTCTGATATCTTTGATTCCAAAACCACCCAAACTGATAGGTTTTATGTAGTCCTTCTAGGCTACAGTAACAAGTTTCCTTTCATTAATTGACCTAGTCCATATGATGTTTCTGGTTTTACCATATATTTCCTTGATCAATGCTCTAATCCATCTATATAAAGATAATGAATACACAATCATTGACGTTATCACAGAATTGACCAGACAAATTCTCCCTATCTGGGATAGGCTCTTCCCCTTCCATCATGCAAGCTAATTTTTAATACTCAGTTCAATATTATCAAGGTAACATCTCTATATCATGACCTAGAAAATTGGTACAACAAGGTAGTTAAAAGGCAGATATCCTATTTTAACCTCAAGCATACAAGTAATTCTAACTTGAATTGATGTTGAAATTCCACCACCAAATATGACAATTGATTTTAACCATCTAATGACCTCACCTTCAACCTCTTCATAGTATCAGGAGATTCCCTTAATACAAAATATGTTACCTTTTTCAACTCTCCCAAATATCATGATGTCATCAGCATAGAATAAGTGGTATGGGGCAGATAACTCTCTCCACACTTTCATCCTCTGATACCATCCAAGATTATCCAAATATGTGAGACACCAACTCAAATAATCTTCGGAAATGGAAAAGTACATACCAGAAAGAGGATCACCATGTCTTAGTCCTATAGAGCATTGAATGAAACCCCTAAAGACCCATTAACCAGAATTGATAACCTAGAACTCTATAAAATATAACCAATCAGCCCAGTGAATTTCTGCGAAACAACATTCATTTTAAGAATACTAAATAGAAACATCCATCTAATGGTGTTAAAGTTCTTAGATATATCACTCATAACTACCATATTTCTATCTTTTACATTTCCCTTCATAGAATTAACACATTAAGAGGTAGTGTAAAAACAGATTTGTCTATTCCACCCTGGAATAATCCCAAACTGATTGCACATGTTGTGGTATTTGGAAATATCACCTAGCCTTCTAGATATGATCTTACTAATTTGTTTTGGAATGGTATTTCCAATAAGAACATTTTTAAAATCCCTTATATCAATATCATTCTACTTCATAGGAATACTTCCACAAAATTAAAATTCATTCCAAATGTAATGAACGATGACCTAAAAAATTCATTCACGACATTTACAACATCCTTACGAATGATATCCCAATAAAACATAATGAAATTATTGGTAAATCCTTCTAGAACATCCACATTGTCAGTTTTCAAAGAAAATAAATAATAATGTATTTATTTTACACTAGGGATATCCACAATTCTCTTGTTTTCATCCTCCCCAACAGAGGGCTCAAAATAATTGATAACCTTGTCAGATTTATCATATCCAGTATTTGAATACATCTTCTCAATGTAATGTTTCAGAACATTTGATATAGCATTCTTAGAGCAGAACAGGTTTCCATCAATGGTAATTGCATTCCGGAGAAAATAAAGTTGTAAAACTGCCACAAAGTACAACCACTAAAACTAAAAGTATTAAACTCAATGTAAGGCTTCAGAATACAATACCAACTAAGATGAAAGTACATCAATGAAGTACTAGATCTAGAGGTCATCCTCTAAGGATTCTTCCTGAAGGGTAGATATAGCTCGATGTCAGATGTCCCTATAGCACATGAAGTCTATCGATCAACCTCCATGTAATGTCTATCCCCAGATCACCAATGTCCCGGTCAAATATGTCGATCATATACACAAGACACTATAGGTGAAAGTGACACCCATGCAGGTATGAGAACAACAATAATCAGTAAGGACCCCAAGACCCTCAATGGTTTCTCAGTAATAAAAAAATGGAAAACACCTTCAAGGAAATACCACTTATGTAATACCAACAAGAATGATATAAAACACATAATATAAAGTAATACACACAAATCGTAGTAGGTATAAATTAGTTACATATGTATAGATGATAAGACATAATGAATTATAATATTATTATGTTGATAAGATCTATTGTTGATCCCCACATGGTCACTAGGTTCTGATTCAAACATGCACTCTAAAAGATGATCCACATAATTTCCCTAGGTAGTGACCCACACAGGGTCTATAGGTGTTGACCTCAATAGGCTCTCTAGGTCCTGACCCAGAAAACATCTCTACATACTAACCCACACAATATAACTATTCATTGTTCACTTCACATCCTACCATTGGATTCTCACACTTACTCTCTTGATTCAGGTGTGGATCCACTCCTCAATCCATAACATTCACCTCATCCACCACTAATTCTGACATATATAAACCTAAAATGACCATCTTTTCGTAAGGGTCCCAACACAACAGACAGTGCATTAAACTGATCATTGGTCTGTAAGATAAGTTCATTTTTTTAAAAGAGCCTGATTGAATTTGATTCTGATGCAACCATTCCATACACGATCCTTTTCCAAAAATCATGTAAAGAATATTAGAATGTCCACCTCATTGAAAGGATCCCAATTCCATGGCTGACATGCTAATCAAATGCATAGTTTGAGAGATACTGAAAATTTAGTGAAACGGGGGCCGGTTGGTTCCGGGTCCGATCCACCGCAGTTAGGCCAAGATGAATGGACCCAACACAGCCTAGGACAATCCCGTTGGGCCACAGGTGTGACCTGAAATCATGGGCCTAGCCTATAATCATAGATTTGTCACAACAACATGGGTCTATCCCACTAGGGTGGGTCTGGCACCACAATTTTTATTGTCCTTCTAATCCTGGTTGGCTCTCCCATCCAGATGCGGAATAGCCATGTCGGATCACCAGCACATTTGGCTAGTTTCATAGGCCATGTCCACCACATATACGGTAGACTGAGTCTTTGGGATGA
The DNA here is from genome assembly GCA_963277665.1 of Viscum album. Taxonomy (NCBI): domain Eukaryota; kingdom Viridiplantae; phylum Streptophyta; class Magnoliopsida; order Santalales; family Viscaceae; genus Viscum; species Viscum album. Next base: position 1,611,891,929 of record OY728137.1, on the reverse strand, counting down.
CCTAGTCCATGTGGTGCTAGTGTGTCAATGCAATTCAACATTTCTACAGTTGGAGAGGCCACGACCTCTGTCGTTTCCCTGGGATTCCATGACCCGAGTCTCCGACTCTACAAGGCATCGGTCTGTGTCGCCCCTCCCTCCCACTACAATTGCTGGCTATATAGATACTACTGGAAGAATGCCTCCCTCCGCATGTGTGCTCCATCACCTTAAAAGTTTCTTCATCAGACCATCAGAGTTACTCTAGTTGTTTGTTTCATGATTCCTTTTCACATAAAGGATCGTATAGCTTCCACCATTAATGTGATGCCCTCAAACTCAACTTTCTAAAATTTCAAGAATCCAACCAAAAAGAGTGAACATGAGGGTGGGCCCTGTCCATTTTGTTTTGGCCCACTCACTAATTGTTAGAAGTTTAAAAACATTGGGATGTATGATGATTTAAATGAAACCAACGCTAGTGATAATTTTATCCAGGATCAAGAAATACCAAAAGAATTCACACTCCTTCAAGAATGAATGATCTACAGATTAACCTGTTCATTGGTTAATCTATTTTCATGATTTGGAAATAGAATAATGAAACATTAAATCCAAAATAGAACCCCTTCCTTTCTTGAAATTAGTTTTCATATCACTCTACCCTCGAGGGTTCAGGAGAAAGATGTCGATCATCGCTTCTCGAATTCATTATTTGGGATACATTGATGTCGATGACAATCCACCGGTGACTAACATTCTTCATTGGAGTGTAAAATTTCCATAGGTTCATTAGGTTATTTACCACAATTTAAAATCCCACTCTCCAACACATTATATAATTAAAAAGAAAACTCATCCCAACGTTTTTGTTACACTTCGACATTGCATCAATACACAGTTTCAATTATGAATCATCCTAGTAGTTACACTTAAACAAAAAGATATTTATCGACATACATAGTTTCAATCCATTGTAGTCTCATCACCACATTTCATCATCGTCGTCCTCTTCTCAACGGTGTGAAAGGAAAATAACATAACTAAAAAATTAATTTTATTATTTTTTAAAAAAGTCCAAAAAATTGTCTTTTCCATTCGACCAATGGCAGTTGATGTTAATTCTTTTCTAGTCATATCCTAATGACCCAAGTTCAAAATTTCCCTCAATTATTTAATCTTTGAACTAGTTAAAAAGTTATAAAATCTCCCTCATAGGTCTACGGAACATACCATAAAAAATATCAAATTCCCATTTCAGGCTCACTTGACATCACAATCATGTTATATCAAAGGGTGTAACCTTTATATAATTCCATATAAATTAATGAAAATTACAATGATATTTTGGTACATTACATTCTCCCACCCTTTGTGATTTATGTCCCCAAAAGCCAAAGAAAAGGCTACAAACCAAATTGTGGTTCTACGAATGATTATGAGCCTATTAATCCCATCCTCTCTTCTAGAGGTTCTCGTGCTACCAAAAAAAATAAAACTAGAGGAATCAATTGTCCATTACAGATCCATTCCTCTTGATCCATTATCTCCACCATGAACTCCAAAATTGATTCCCCGTCGTCAATGTCTAGCTCTCCCCCGTCAATGATGTGTGATGGATCATGCATGTACCTCCTCAGGTGCGACACTAGAAAAATATTGTGCACATGGTGCATCTGTGGGGGAACAACTAGGTGGTCTGCCACATCACCAACTCTTTTGAGGATATAAAGAAGTCCTATTAACATTATAGAAAACTATTTTCCTTATCCAGATATATGTAATCCTCATTAGGGAGATACCCGAATGAAATCATGGTCTCCCTCCTCGAACTCCAAGGGTCTCCATCTTATATCGGAAATAGACATATGCCTACACTGTGAAGTCTTCATCTACTCTTGGATGATCTGCACCTTCTCAGTGGTTGCCCATACCAACTATGGACCCATGAGTGCTAACTCCCCTAGGTCTATTTTGCAAATAGGTTGTCTACATGGTTTCCCATGCAAGGCTAGAAACAGTGCCCTGAAAATGGTGTTGTGACTTTTATTATTTTATGTGAACTCCACTAGTGGATGATGGTCCTCCCAACTACTTGAAAAATCAATGATGCATGCACAATGTATTTCCTCCAGTGTCTCTATAGTTTTCTCTGTCTGACCATCCGTCCGTGGGTGAAAAGTTGTGCTTAAGCACAGCTGAGTCCTAATGGACTCCTACAATCCCTTACATAATAGGGATTCCAAATGTCCATCACGGTCCGAAATGATCATAGAAGGAACCCCATGATTCCACACTATCTCTTGGATGTAGAGGCATCCCAAAACCTATATTGATCCCTGATCCCGGATTGGTTGGAAGTGAGCAGACTTGGTGAGCCATTCAATAATCAACTAGATAGAATAGTGGCCCCTGGATGTGCATAGTGACCCTATAATCATGTCATTAGAGATTCAATCCCACAACAATTCATTTTTTTCAAGAGGCTATGCCAAGACAAATGTGACTTTATTCTTAGCATTCACTTTCTTTGAAGTGACACATCATGAAATGATCTTTTCCACTAGTTTCAACATCTCTAGCCACCAGTACTGATGATAGAGGTCCTGGTACATCTTCTCCACACCAGGATGTATTGGTATTGGGGATGTATGGAAGTCCCTCAACACCTTATCTTGTAACTTCACTAGTAATTTAGTGCATCCTCTAAAAAGGATGAAGCTCTCCCCACCCATCAAAATTCCATCATTAGCATGCCTTGCAGATAACTGAGCACTTCGAGACTCATAGTCAACATCCATAAGATGTGCCTCCCTAACACCTTGTTTGATTAAAGTAGTTATAGTCATATACTAAATGTATGTTTCTCCATCACTATCCAAAAATGATATCTGCATCGTGGCTAGTTTATCTCTCCCCTCAATATGCAATTGTAAACAGGACCTTAGGATGAGTGTGTTTGTCCCCATTTTCTCCTTCCAAGTAGTACAGAATATCTGAAATTTATAGTACTGGAGGAACTCCATCCATCATCATTGTCTCATGTTCAGGAACATATGTGAGAATATATAGCTAAGAATATTGTGTTCTGAGAAGACATTGAACAGTTCACCCATAAAGTATTCCATTCACATCTTTAGGGAAAACACCACATCCGCTAACTCCACATCATGGGTAATGTAGTTTTGGTCACACTACCTCAACTACTGTGAGTCATAGGTACTCAATACTCACTCTTTCATTGGGACAAAACCCAGTCTGGTCTCTGATACATTAGTGTATACCACGTAGTCGATGTGCTACTCTAGAAACCTCAATATGGGAGTGTGGTTCATGCTCTACCTCAGCTATTGGTAGCTCTGCTAGAATTTATCTGTCCACACGATGGGTTGTCCTTCATATTCAAATATTTTATAGGTTATTCTACTATAGAGATGTCAGGAATGACCCTCTATTTTATTCAACCAACCGCAATAATCCATGCCCCTCAGTCACTCTCTTGGGAGGCTCCAAGCAAGTACTACTTCTATCTTATCCGAATACACTACAACTCCAGCCTCTAAGATGAAATTTTGTAGAAAGTAGAACCCCAAAATTCAAAAATGGAACCTGGAGAGCTTACAAGAATGATGGTTCTCTCAGAGTGTATCTTGTTCTTTCATAAGTTACGCAGCATGCTCATCCTCCATGCTGAGTACATGAAGATTTCATCAATTAAGACTACCATGAAATGATCAAGGTAAGGCTGGAAGATCTTGTTCATGAGTTCCATGAACAGTGAAGGGTCATTAGTTATGTTGAAGGGCATTACAATGAACTCGTAGTGTCCATAAGGGAACAAAAATAAGGTCATCGGCACCTCATCATCTCGTAACCAATGTTGATGATAGCTTGATAAGAGGCTGATCTTCTTTAACCACCTCTCTCTCTCTTCATATGATCAAAGAGGTAATTAATCATTGGTAGTGGATACTTGTTCATATGGTCACCTGGTTTAGGCACCCGAAGTCCACACATAGTCTCAAGCTCCCGTCAAACTTCTTGTAAAACAACATGGGGGATTCCTATGGAGAAACATTGGGATTTTCAAACCCCATCCTCTATAATTCCACCAACTACAGTCTCAGCTACCTGAGCATCTCAAGAGCCATCCGATATTCCGGTGACGATATTGGTGCCATCCCCAAGTACATATAGATATATAACTCTACCTCTCTGCGAGGAGGTAGTCTCGGGACATCATATGGAAATACATCCTCAAAATCTTCCACCAATATAGAAAATCATAGACTCCTCTCCTCTATTGCACTGAGGGTGAGTCTAGCCAACTTCTGACTGAATGGTTGCACCCTCCTATGAGAAATTGCATCATCTACATAAATGATTCTCTTCTCCCAGGTGATGGAAAACCAATTCACATCCTCCCAGAAACACCACATTATGTGCCTAAAACTATCAATCTGAGCATGGAATATGGATAATCAGCCCATACCAAAGATTACGTTGTATGTCTGTGATGATGCTACAACTAGATACCATCCAAATCTCTCACTTCCTATAGTAAGTTCACACAAGCGGTACTAGTGTGAAATCATTGATTCTCTTATCACAGAAGTCCTTAATCGTAAGGATCAAGCCAATGGCTCCACAAGAATCTATGATCCACAAACACAGTTTTTGGATTGGAAATAGTGACTTACACCTGTGTTTATATGAACTAAATCTAAGGTGGAGTAAACACATATTTTACCTCTCTTCATATCTGGTTTTCTATGGTCTTAGGCCTTCAATACATTTAGATGGCCTTGCCTATGTCTACCAGCTCGCTAAGCCCGTGGTTGTCCACATGGGGGGTTATGGTGGTGGTAGTACCACATACTGTCTCCCAATTCAAGTCATATAGATTTCTCCCCAACCATGTTCTCTACCATACATAGCTCCCCCTTTGCACCTCCATCTATACATAGGCTGTCCCTCAACCGCTTGTGGGTCCTCCATGTTTGGTGTCAGACAATCACGAGCCATATTATCATGTCCACCACATGAGTAACAAAATTTATCCCCCCGATGACCTCCTCCACCTCATGGGATCTGCGCCTATGACCCTGTGTTTGGGGGTCCTTCTCTTGAAGGACTGGACCGCATGGGCCTCCGTGTTGTCTGCCTACTGCCTATTACAGATGTCTCAACCACCTTTCATCTTGTGGTGGCTCTCATTATTGGTTCTGACTTGTCTAGGAATCTCTCTACCAGTATATGTCAATCAAACACTATAGATTGTGTTATGGATGATGAGAGAAACCATCAAGTCCATGATATCCCATAAGAGTACCTACATAAAGGTTGGGGCCCGGACGAAAGGGTCGCATTCCATGTCAGTGAAGTATCAAGCATGGTTGTTAAGTCACCCAGATTACTAGGACATAGTCAGGCTGCACTGCATTAGGTACATTAGCTCATGAATTTTAACCTAGAATAGTGTCACTATTATGATTTCGTCATTGAAGATGATCTTGAAGTCCAACCTAGAATGTGTCACCTCCTCATGTTACTATATCATCAAGCACCATCATCTCTCTATTGTTCTATAAAAAACCTAGTGGTTAGGACCTCGATTTGGATTATAGGTGTCTCTACTAGATGAAAAACCCACGTAAATGCCTCCAGGAAATCTTCAACTTCAAGAGGATCTATCTCCCCTTGAAAGCATATATAATTATATTTCTATAACATGTGTAGAATGCTCAGTAGGCATGAAATTTCCGTTGTTGTTGTAGGAAGAAACTGCTTCTCAATAGTTGGTGGGGTTGTTGGTACACCACCAAAATGTGCTATTGCTCTAAGTGGTCTCTATATCGTTGCCTCATCACTCTATGGGATTCCATTAAGATCTATTACTAAAATTATGGATGGTTTCCTCCATGGAGGAATCCTATATGGAAACTGATGTTCCATAGTCAATAAGTTATAACTTCTTATCTGACTCAAATAATATCAATTGAAAAAAAATTTCCAATACACATGATATAACTATTTTAATGTACTGATTTAGAAAATAGAATTTAGGGTCCTGGTGTATGGATACGTCAGACGCCACACTAGCTCTTTTCTCCCTAGACTGAAATCTAAACTCAATAAACTTAAAACTATTTCCCCCATTGAAAATAATGACTCATAATCTTTCTGGTAGAACAAACCTCCCTCTGATACCACTATTACATGACTCGTCCCTTAGGGCCGATGTCATGACTACCACTAGCCCACCTTCCATAGGGCATGGGCTAGTGACTATAACCAATAAAGCATATCCTAAATAGGGAAGGCATTTCCTTTAGACATGTACACACACATGCATAGTATAACACTAAATGAAAACCAAAATTGGAAGAAATTAGAATAACCACCACAAAGTATAACATATAAGAGTAAAATGTATAAACAGAAAGTAAAGGGGTCAGAATACAATGCCAACTCAAGAGAAAGTACAATGAAGAAGTACAAGCTATGGAGGTCATCCACCAAATATCTATCCTAAAGGGTGGGTACATATCGATGTTAGATGTCCCTGAAGAACCCCACATGTATCAATCCACCTCCATGTACTCTCTAGACTTGCTCCTCAAAGTCTCATTCAAAGCTATCTATTGTCTTCACAAGACACAATAGGTGCGGGAAAAGCCGTTGCATGGGTGAGTATAACAATACACATTATGGACCGTGAGACCTCCGAAGGTCTCTCAGTAATCCCCAAAGGAAAACACCAGTAATGAAATAAAACCTAGTTAATACTACAATGTAAGATCTAAAACACATTTTACAATGTAAAATACATAGATCACACCTGGTATAACTTTAGAACTGATTAAAAGATGATTAGTTGTAAAGCATGATCATCTTATTCTATTAAGAGGCTCTGCTAGAGATCCACAAATGGTCCCTAGGTGCTGGTCCACATAGGGTCTCTTGTTGCCGAGTCACACAGGGTCTCTAGGTGCTGACACACATATGGTGGCTAGGTGATGTCCCATAGAGGGTCACTATGTGCTGACCAATATAAGATCTCTAGGTGGTTACCCACACAGGATCTAAAGGTGCAATCCCACATATGAAAAATTGTCATTCTTCGGATCACATCTAGCAACTAGATTCTCAGACAAACCAAACTTGATTCCAGGTGAATTATATCCTCAATATATCATTTTTACGTCAACCCCTATGAATTCCCACATATAATAACCTAAAGAAACGTCTTTTCTTAAGGTTCCTGATGCATCAGATCATGGATCGAGTAGATTCTTGGACAATAAGTAATGGGATTTTTTGTAATAAATGGTCCTATTGGATTTTTGTCTGTTCCAACCCCAGTCATTCTACAAACACTTCAAAAACTCACGTAGAGTATCTCAAATGGACTTCCTCGTCACTATTCACTCAAAACCATGGACGATGCATCAATAGGATTCCCGGTTTGAGAGATACATGCATTTTAGTGAAACAGGGGCTAGTTGGGTCTTGGTCAAGTCTGACCCGGTCAGGCCAACTTGACCTTCCCTAGTGGGCCATGGGTCTCGCCCTCCAATTACGGTCCTTCCCTCTATTTTTTCCCATCCCGCTAAGGCGGGCTGCCTCCCCCATCTGAATGCGAAATAGAGGCATCTGGTCTTTGGCACATTAGGCCAGTTTCATCGGTTGTGGCATCCACATCACATACAGTCCCAGTTGGAAAGATGAATTGGTCAATGCAAAAAGATTGGGGTGCTATGGTTCTCTTGAACTATGGCTGTATTGGTCACAACATCAATTAATCTTTGGGGTGGCCCGGATATAGGCCCCCAACTCCATGGGGTGTTAGTCGGCATTGCACCTCCCCGCGGCCATGACTACTGGGTGTGGCACTATAATGTTGTGGTGACATGATGAGCATGACACCTCCCACCACCGATAGTTTATCTTACAGTTTATCATAGTTGCTCCAATTTTCTGTTTCTCAATTCGTCTATGCTTTTTGGATTGTTAGGCTTCCACATTTACTATGAGGACTTCTATCTCACCGTGCCGACTTTTCAAGAATTCATCCCTGAAGAACACACATGTGAAGGTTTTGGGGGCCTATTCATGTTGTATCGTTACCTCCTCATTAGATGCAATAAAATACAGGGAGGTCTTGAGATTTTAATTCAACTATTACAAGTTTTAATTAAATCCTAAATCCAAAAACACCAAAAGAATCCACCGTCTTGAAAGAACTCATGATCCGCAAATTAACAAGTTTGTTGGTTAATCTATGTTTATCGTTTGGAATAAAATTTGGGGAAGTAAAATATAAAATCATACCCCATCCACAATTATAGTTCATTGTTGTAGAGTTATGTCATCAAGGGGTTAAGAGGATGACGACATTCATCACTTCTCGAATTCATTATTCAGGATACATCGATGTCGTTGAAATTATATCGGCATTCATCCTTATTTGTTGGAGGGGAAACTTGCCGGAGGTTCATCAGGGAATTTCTCATGATTTAGTTCCCCCCTATTGAATGCTTTAGCAAATTAAAAAGGGATTGTGTCACAAAAATTTTGTTACACTGTGACATTGCATCATTATGTTATTTCATTTATGAAATAGTTTAGCGGTTACGCTTGCACAAATATCCATTAATGGACTTCCATAATTGTGCCCTATTTTTGCCTCATTGCTTCACCAAAACATCACCTTCCCCCACTCAGTGGAATAAGTGGAAAATAAAATAATTTTTTAAATATATTTTCTTATTTTTCCGAAAAGTCTAAAAAATTAAATTTTCCATCCGAGGATTGCTAGTTAACGTTAATTCGATTTTAGTAGAATAATGGAATTTAGAGTTCAACGGTTCCCTAAAATATTTGATCAGACCACCAATTACAATATTATAAAATTCTACTCACACATTTATGGAACTATCCCTAAAAAAATTCATAATTCCGTTCCAGGTTCACCAGGCCCCAGAATCATGTGTTGTGAAAGTGTGATGTATCAAAATAATTCTATATAATATATAAAAATTTAACAATATTTTTATGACATTATAGTTCTATTTCTCTCCAAGGGTACTCTATTTATTTTAATGTGGACTAGTTGAAGGAAATTACCACAATGTTCAACATTCATACATTACCGATTAGGAAAAATGTGATCCCCACAAATGAGAACGTTAAATTATGCGAGATAAACATGGTTTCTTGATGCTCTTGTTGATCCATTCATAGAGCGTAATTTCTGGCCCACCTTTTCATTGAGGGTGAATTAGAACTAGATTTCTAGTCCTTCATTAGAGATTTTTCTACCTTCTCATCCAGAAATCGGTGTGATGATCTGTTTCATTACCACTATTTCCATAGATCAGGTGATATGGGTCTAGGGAAAAAGTTGTGTTCCATCATTTTGAATGCTAAATGTTGGTTCTTATGGTAGGCATAGAGAAATGCGATGTATGAGGGGATCCAAACCACAGTAAGAAGAATTATCTCCAATGTCATAAACCTTTTAATTTAACATTTCCAGGCACTCTCAAAAATTGAAGGATGGTTCATCCCACCATCTATTAACTTCTATTATCAAAGCCTCTCATCTGTATGACACTTCATTGTGAAGCTATTGGATTTGATAGCCTCCTCCTCCCATGGTTTTAAATATTTAAAAAAATTGGTCATGAAACCTGGTGGTTATGGAAGGAGGAGGTGATTTATTTTAAAAATGAGGCTCAGTTATATTGGAATTCACAAATAACATTGGCTGCATGTATTCTATATAGGAATAGGCGGATCCCATTATCACCATTCATTCCCATTTCGACTAGGGGAACATATCCTTCTATGAAGATGAAACTTATTCCATTATCATAATCATTTCCATATATGGAATCGGGTCTATTCCATGGTCGATTTCTAATATCATTAGAAGATTTCGAGGGATTCCATCCACCAAAATTTGAATGGTTTACACATGATGAGTGGGGAATATTATAGCAGACCACCTACCCTCTATAGAGACTCATAACTCCACTATTTCCAACTTCTATGATCTGGTCATTTTTTATCCTAAGTGTGTCAACATCATTATAGTGAATTCTCTTAGATTGCACTTTTTTTAGATCCCCTAGGTTCTCTTCAGTCTTCCATTTCTTTTCCCTATACATTCATTCCCCCAATAAATAAATTTTTCATGATGAATGAAATTAAATTCTCATATCCCATTAAAACTCATTCAAAGTATTCATCTTCATAAACATGGTTGAGGAAACAAAATAATGGTGAGTTCAAATTCATTGTAAGGATTACATAAACAATATTATTTCATAAATAAATATTCCAACATCTATATATAAGTAAAAATAAATAAATAATTATTCCATTTAATCAATTTCAAAAATATCATGACTATATAATACAAAAAAAATATAGACTGGTAAATAATTAAAAATACAAGCCATCAAATAAGTAAAAATATAATTAAATTCATCTATAGATAAAATCATCTTTAGACTCATGGTATGCCTCTATTCCTTCGGGTCATGTATTGCTTGTCGGGCGTGCCTTGTGCCCTGGGCATATGGGTCATGTATGGGTTCCCCTTTCACCTTTAAATGGATGATTATCCATAATATAAATAAAAAAGAAGGCCTTATGTCCATTTGGGTGTGATCCCCGCATATCATTTCAATCCCAATGGATTATTAATATACATTATAATTTATTTAATTTTTGAATAATATTTTCTTTCATTGAATATTTATATTGGTTAAAGAATATAGATAAATAAATTCATTCATAGTCAGTCAAATATCATTCAAAATAAACAATGTTTTGAAACAAATTCTATATGGATTTTGAAATAATTATTTCCATGATAAAAAAGAAAATGGATATTTAACAGGGGAGAATTTTATAATGAAAATTAAATCATAAGGACATGACTACCTAAATATGAAGATAACAATTACAAAATTAATCTTGATATGAAATGTGACTTTAATTTCATCAGGAATATATGTTTTTCAATAAAATCATGTCCCATGGAAGAATAAATTGAATCGAATTGAGATATTAATATATTCATTCCTAAAATTTATTTATTTGTAACATCATTAAAAAAATGTAAAAAAAATATATTTATTTAAAATGGTTATTCTAGTGGGAATGATTATTTTTGATGTATACTTTAAAAACATTATATTTCCTTTTGCTAAAAATGAACCTTTAAAAAAATATTAATTATTACTTTATCAACCGTTTTAAAAATAAAATCAATAAAAAAATTCATTACTAAATAATCTAATTAAATAAAATTAATTTTCTTATAAAATTTTGGAAAACATGAACTTTGAAGAAAAAAAACTGATGTAATGGGAAATAAAATAATTTTTTCGTTTAAAAAAAATCATTATTGAAGTTCCATAGAGATGAAATTTGTGTATATAATATATAAAAGCCTTAAATATCTATAGGATGAAATAATTATTAGATATTTTAATATGTAAATTATAATATTCTTTTAACAAGATTTATTTTACTCAAAAAATAATGGGAGACTGGTTAAATAGATATTTACATATTTTGTAATATTCAATTTGGGACCCCTTAAATTGATAAACATGAATTAAATCCTTAAAAACTGAATAAATAGTTATTAATTATTAATAATAAAATGAGGAAAAATATAGGTCACATAATATTGAATAGGTGTACGTATACAAATATAGTTCCTTGGAATGGAAATCAAGGTGAAATCCATTACATCACACATCCCTTCAACTGGGAGCATATTAAACCTTTTTATAGAGGGTTAACATATGATATTTAATTTTAATATAATCATATTAAAATTTATAATATCATATATTTTTTCTTTAATGATATATTTTCACTTTTTCATTAGAAAATATTCACTTTGAATACTATTTTGGGTCTTAATTATCATATTTTTTTCATTCATGTTTTTTCATAAATTATCTAGATAATGAACATATGATATAATTCCATCATAATATGAATTATATTATGTTTCATATATTTTATTTTTTTCATTAGATACAATTTCATTTCCATTCTTGAATATTGGACATAAAAAATTAATCACATTATTTTGTGCAGATTATAAGTTGTATGTGTGCCCAATTGATGATATCAGTTCATAATGGGAGAAAGGGTAATGAAAATGGTTATATATTAATTATATAGAACCAATATAACTTAATATATATAATATGTTTTTATATATTTATCCCTATTATATTCCATTCAATATGTATGTGATAAAATAAATCATATCACTTTGAGAGGTTCTAGTCTTCCGTACACATAAGTGACATTATCATATTTTAAACAGAATAGAATAATGGAAGGTATTTAAGATGTTATAAAAAGTGAATTATAATAATATGATAATAAATAATTATATTCATTAAATTCATTATTATATCCAACCATTATTAATGTTTATTTAGTTAAATTATATTAGTTTATGATGTGGATGTTCATCGTACACATGATCGACAATTTAATATCCTAATGATTGAAGATGAGATAGATATAGGTTATCACATTAAAAAATGAAATATTAATATATTTTTGGTACTTTTGATATTATATTATCATTATTTTTTATGATTTTAATAATGTTAGTGAAATAATAATATAAGAACTCATTTTAAAACATCTTTGATTCTTCGGAGACCTCTTTCGGTAACAGAAAATGAATTTTAAGATTGGATTTCTGATAAAAACCCAATATGATTGTTGATATGATGTAATAATGTTATTTGATTAGATTTTGGATGATCCATATTTTTTTTGTGATTACTGGATGAGGTGATGTAACCATTTTTAATTGGGATAGAGGATACAGATGGAATTATGGGAAATAACGAGTTGCACCAAGGTTTTTTACAAATAAATAGGCTCCAAAATGTAAAATAATTTAAACATGGATTTTGTAAATACTATATATTTCCATTAAATAATGATCAGAAATGTTATCGATTATTTTTAAACATTATATTCTTAGTTTAACGTCATGGTAAACCTGTTTTTCACATTCACCATGGCAATTTATTTATTTTTGTCTTCCGAATTATTTATTGCAAAAAAATTGAGTTGACCAAATACTATATTTATAGATATTTTTATTCATAATATGGAATAAATTTTAGATAATAAAACTCACATAAGTGTTATAATATTATTTTAAATATAACATGTTGATGTGATGAATAAATACTTTTCCAATGAAAGAGACTTCAAAAGTATAAAAATAATTTATATAAAAATTGAACATGTATTTGATTGAAATTAACTGATTATTATTAATTATAATATATTTGAACTAATTATTCATTTTTTTAAATGGAAGTTGTTAACTGTTTCAGCAAACATATATTTTTAATAAAACTAGTATTATTAACTATTTATCAACAAATTAAAATTATCCAAAAAGAAAAATAAAACCCCACATAAATATAATTCATAATTTTTTATTTAAATAATTAATATTTTTATATCATATAATATTTTATAATGTTTCAATAAAATAATTTTATCATAAGTGGGTAAGACACATCATAATATTTTTTTAAAGTATTTTTTCTAAAAAAAAATTTATTCCAAATTAGTAGATAACCAATGAACGTGTGTAAATAATTATTTTTAATAAATTAGTTCCTCACAACATTATCCATCTGCATAATTATGGAATTATAATTTTTTATTTAACTAATAATGTTATAATTGTGTATTATATTTTATTTTTTATATATTTCTTGTATCAGTAGTTATCAATTAAAAAATTACAAAATAAATATTTCATGTAGTATTTGGGTGTTACATTTCATATATCTTAACAGAATCAAAATATAAATTTCATTAATATTACTTTCTTTAAAAATAATGGTCACTCTTCCAAATAACATCCTCTTCCTACCACATTGCCTCATCCTTTTTAGGATTTCTACAACGTATCCTTGCTATTTGAGTCATCCATTTCATCAATAATTACTCAATTGTATTAATAATAGTAATGTTATATTAACCATATGATATATATGGTTCCAATTAATTTTAATCAAATCATAAAACAACTAATGGGTAATGATTGTACATCTTTATTAATGATATTTATAATAGATGATGTACTTTAGAGAGGCTTAGTGTCATAACCAACTAGGAAACCATAGGTAAAATAATTTCATATATTGGAAAGGGCATGATGTGTTTGGGTCTCACCCTTACATTATTATTTATCTTTACGATATCCCTATATGTAGATACATTAATGAATTCAATATCTCATAATAGATATTACAAATCATTCATCAAATTTTATGCATTGCTATTTTTTTCACTTTTAGATACTTTGATATGAGTTGAATAATAACCTCATTTGTAGTCATGTATTTATCATAAATAAAAATAACAACTCATTAATAGGCTCATTTTAAATGATTCCTTTCCATTATTCAGGAATTATCCAAAAAAATATCACCATAACAATAAATAAAATTTCATGGTTATCAGTACCATTCATTAAATTAATCCGAATAAATATTCTAGTAGCATTATCTTTATATATATTATTTATTATAACAATTAAATCATCTAATATATACTTATAAAACATCATTATTTTATCTAGACACAAATTAAAATTAATAATTCAACATTGAATAAATAAATAACATAACATTATCCATGATATATATGAATCTCCAGATGTGTGTTCCCTTTAAACTAAGAAATTTCATTAGTTCCCCATCTCTATACAAATGAAACTCTAAAAATTCAAGGTATCATTAAAAACCTAGTATTCTCAGCTTATATAAACTTTATCTCCACAAAATATGTAATTTATCTTTCCCATCAACCAAGTACCCAGGTCTTCATTTCTACATTTATCAGATGTTAAAAAATCTATCTTTATATTGATACCCAAATATATTTTTTTCTCTTTTATACTCTTAATCTCTTGATTCCCATTTAATATATACATTCTCTAAATTTTTATCCAATATTTGAACTCATATAAAACTATTTCAACATATGATTAAGAATTTTGATAATTTCAATCCCTCTAGGGACTCTGTATAATCCCATCCAATAAAAGGTCACTCTTTTATTCTGCATGGCAATTTGTATCCATATCAAACCTAAATAGCCTTGTAATGGATTACCCATACATCATAAATCAGTATTTATAATTTTCAATTATTCAAAGGAACTTCTTATGCATTTAATTTTATTTCATGAGGAAAGTATTTATTGAATAATGTATCCTTAAAATATATCTACATCATGATTTATATCACTTCTTCCTACAAATTATTCAAAATAAATGACCCTAAGTAATCATAATATCTTATAGTATATAAAACCATAAATTTTTTTTTGGATTCACCGCTTCTTAAATCCATAAATATATTGTCAATGGAAATAATCCATTGTTTATATAAAACAATATTAGTAGTCCCATTAAATGATAAAATACATTGACTAATGAAATTATCCAACATCGGAGAATCATTCTGTTGTTGTTACATTTAGAGAAGGCCATTTTTCATATTCGGTCTAAACTACACTAATATTTTCATGATCTAATATTTTCCAACACCAGTAGTATTTTATGATCCAATATTGAAATCTCTACATTATCCATCATTATTGATACCCAATTTTCTTCCATGTCTTAATTCTAAACAATGGCATATACTAGATTATCTCATTAAAATATTTTACTTGAAAGAAAATTTAAAATTCTAATTCTATTTAATCACATAACATAAATAAAAAAATTATATATTTTATATATTGGGATATTAAACCTTGTTTTTGTTGATATTTATTTCTAAAAATTCATCGTAATGGGTTTTATAGAAAATGTTTGTCATCCTTTGAATATTCCTCTATTGTGTCAAAATAGCTACACAACACGAAAAAATGATGTGTACTAGGAAATGGTAATATTAAACATAAAATTTCCTTTTTAGTGTTATTACCCATTGGAAGATTTCCTCCATAACCAAGACCACATATATTATACAGACCATTATGTAAGTATATGAAAAATAATATAATCATTTCATTTCCAAAGCATTTGGAGTTATTAATATACTTCTAAAATTAGTCTATGCCAGGTGAATGATGGTCAATATTATATTTCCATAGTATAATTTAAAATTTATCTTGAAAAAATCTTATGATATCTATTATAATGACCCAAAATCTAGTTACCTAGAGCTAGTGTCTAATTTATAATATTGGCATAGATTCAGTGGGTCGAATCCAAAAGAAATGACTAGTTTACTTTTTTGGCTTACCAGATACATAAATGATTCCCATTTTACATTGGGAATATAAAATATTAAAAAATGAAGTAAAATTATCAACATCGTTGAATCTAATTCAAAGGATTCATCTTTATTATGGGGAAAGGAGAAAAAATAAAGGTGAGATAAAATTTTAAGATTAGGTTTCATAATGCTAAATCTATCATGACTAAATAATTTAAAAACAATATAGACTGTTTTATACTAGAAACCATATTCCATTTATTCCATAACATAAATATCATCATTAGATATGGAGTATTCAGTATACAAAGGTTCATAACAAAAAAAATATATTATTTTATCAATAATCTATAGATTAAATTCGTTTTATATAATATAAATAAAAAATATCATGTATAATAATTATATTAATTTCAAAAAATATGTAAATGATTAATTTTTTTAGAAAATTATATCATGAATAATGATGACTCTACTGTCATGTCAATTTTAATCTATGGGATAGAATTAATTTTTTAAAAAACATATATGTCTCATGAAACATGATATTCTTCAATGAGATATATAATTCATGTCCCCACAAAAATATACATGTAAAAATAATTCAATTTTTATTTATTAATAAATTTAATTCATTAATATTATTTAATATCCTAAAATATGGTTATTGAGTATATATTTTGGTGTTATTAATATTTCCCCAATTGATCAAATATCATTCATTATAAACATTTTATGTACAGATCGTATACATTTTATGAAATAATAAAATCCATGGTAAATTTATTATTTATATATAATATAAATATAATTTACAATGAAAACTGATCACAGTAAGGTGACTATATCAAGATAAAATTAACAGTAAAAAATCAATATATTCTGTGGTAAAATCTTTTCACAATGAATACAAGTTTCTCAATAAAATAATTTTATTTGGAAGAATAAGGTTATTGAAAGTAGAATATTAAAAATTTATTTTATAAAATATTAATCTTTTTAAAGCTTGTAATATTGTTTATATGATGATGCATTTTGGAAAACAGCTTTGATTGTGTGCAAGTATGTTTTCATCATATATGATAAAAACATTATTTTTCTTTTTCCAAAAGAACACAATTTTTAGAAAAATTATTCCATTGAAGACTAAATAAATTTAATATATAATAAAATATCTAAAATAAATAATTAGAGTAAATAATAATAAATTTTTAAACCAATTTTGGATGACATGGATATATAAGAAAAAATATCTAATATAAAGGGAAAAAATATATATTTATTTTATAAATCATTTTATGCTTGATCCACGTACCAATGATATGAAATGTTTGAATAAAATATATAAAATCCATAGATATGTATAGTATAGGAAAAAAATATTCCTATGAAGGATAAATTATAAAATTCATTCAATAAGAATAAATGAAATACATGAAGCATGTAATATTGTGAAATAGATTCTTACCATATTGGTAATATTTAAATTGAAAACCCTAGAATGATTAAAATTGAAATAAATTAGTAACCATAATGATTAAATATATATTCATGTTAAATACATTAAATGTGTAGTATATACACCACAAAAAATGAATATTTATATATTAACAATCATAAATTAATGGAATGGAAATTCAAAGGAAACCTTTTACCCACACATCCCATTGGATGATAGATCATTAGTCTACTATATAGTTTTTTAAAACATGTTGAAAAATTATAATTTAACCATATTAATATTTATAATGTATAATATTATCCTTTTATAACATCCTATGACTCATTCATTAATAGTCATTCAATATCAAGTTTGATTCAGATGCTAATTGTCTTTTTTTATAATGAATGTTTTGTCATGAACATTTTAATAATTAACATTGGACATAGTTAGATATTATTTAGAATTATTTTATTCATATAAATAATATTTTTTATCCTTTTATATATCTTTAGTAGCATTTTTGTTAATTAGACACATAAAATGAATAACATCACTTCCGAAAAATATTATGTTGTTTATACCAATGAGTGGTTGTATCATTAAAAAATAGGATAATGGGTAAGGATGTGGGTAATATATTTATTTTTATGAATAAATATCTTGTATTTTTTTCAATTTTATTCCACAAATTTAGTTTTATTTCTATAAATGTAAATTTCAAGTGAAAATGAATCATATCGGTTAATGAGGTGGAAATCTACGTCACACAGGAGTGATGTTATCATATTTTAAACAGAATATAATGTAAGAAGTTTTATTTAATATACTAATTAGATAATTATAGTTATATCTCATAAATATTTTGTTTATGAATTAAATATCTCATTATATAAAACTATATGATGATTTTATTAAAAACAAGTTATTTTAGTTCGTAAGGATGTAGTACGCCTTAAAACGATAGATGATTTTTGTTCCCATTCGAGTGAAGATGATATTTTATATAGGTTATTATATATTAATAATAATGTTTCATCGTATTATAGATGTTTATTTTTTTATATTATAATTATTTGATTTCAATTTATGTAGGTTAATGAAGAAATAATAAAAAATTATTTGTTTAATAATGTTACTTCTTCTTCAAACGGACTCTTTAGGATTTATCAAAAATCATTCCTAATTTGGATTCTGGATCAAACCTATTATTGTAGTATTTTGGGTGAGAGAATGTTATTTATTTTTGTTTAGGTATTGTCCAAAACATTTTGATTTGGATGTGGAATTATAATGGAATAGGGGGACCTATTGTAAGTGAGGGAGAGGACACACTTGGAATTTTATGAATGAATTAATTATAACTACATATTTTTTAAATAAAAATGTTCCCAATATGGACAATTATATGAATTTATATAAGGTAATGTCTAAAAATGTTCATAAAATATTAATTTTACAATAATAGGACCCTTTTCTAACACTTTTTTTCTTTCGTATAACTCCCATGTAAACCGAATTTTATTCTTAATCCATATGATTATTTGTTACTATTTTTCGTATTCATTATTAAATAAATTACATTGAACCTAATATATCATATTAATTATTACAATTCTAAAAATTTAATTCATTTCATAAATGTCAACAAATATCATTGATATAATTTATTTTAAAATTAATGTTACAGACATGTTGAAAACATGGTTCTCCAATGTAAAATTATTCCAATGTATAAAAACAATTTATACAAATATTGAACAAAAGATTGATTAAAGATACATAAATTTCATTTATGAAAATTTAATTTAACATATTTTACTTTTGAATATAATTATAAAAAAAATTTAAATTATGAATTCTATAAACTAAAGGGTATATATATAATAAATATCCTTATTTTTCAACATTCATAAAAACGAAACTTCTTATAAAACAATAAAGCCTAAACAAAATGTAATTTTTATACAAATATTTAATAAATTATTTTCATTTTATAAATCCTATTTTTAAAATATAATTTCCACACATGTTTGCAAGATAATACGAATCAATAGTTCGAAATAAATATTTATCCTTTATTTAATTGATTTTTATTTTTATTCTAGATCAATAAATTCCAAAAAAACTTGTTTAAACCATATATTTCTAATATATTAGTTAGTCCTATTTATACCAATCAGCTCCACTGCATGGTTATAACATTACTCATTAAATAAAAATTGTTTTATAGAGTCTTGTTATACATTTAAATTCATTGTTAGGTATATAAAAACATATTGAAGGAATTGATTTTTTATAAATGAAAAATATTTCATGTATTAGGGTGTGAAAATATAATTTTAAAACTTATCAATTATTACATCTTTCCTATGTTTACTTTTCTATTTGTATAAACCATCTGGAAATTTTTAAATGTTAATATAATCCAATCAATCTAATTACATTATACAATGGTCTCTCTCGATGATGATATATATGAGTCATTTTGGAATAGTGAACTATCCCACAAAGATATAATATCATCAATTCATTAATTAACATCACATTTTTGAAATGTATAGATCGTGTGTTGGACAATTCATTAAATTTTTTATCTACTACATTGAACCATAAATGACAACATGATATCTATATATAACGACACATCCATGTATCTATCCCAATGCATCATAATTTTAAAAAATAATTCTAACATGGTTATCGTAATACATGGATATGTTGATATTTTTTCCATTGATCTAGCTACTAAATGGATTTATAACGGTCATCATTCCATTTAATTGGAATACCATTCCATATTAGAGAATCCAAAAGAGAAGAGTGTCCATAAAAATCCTTGAATCATTCAATAATTCACTATTAATGATAGAAAACTATGTATATATAATATATTATAGAGTAGGTAACGTGAATATACATCCTTTATAATCGTTCTGTGTATTGGAATTTCTTCATTTGAAAGGAACTCCGAGCGTAAAATAACATCTCTATCTAGAAGTCAATCTAATAATATTTAGCATTAATTTGTTATTCATATAATATGCAAAATATAATCTCCTGGTGTTCTTCATGAAAACTTATGATTCAATAGAGAACATAAATTTTATCAGAAGAATAAAATTATAAGAATAAATATACCGATGGATGAAATGGTTTGTCTGGGAAATAAAATTTTTAGTTGCATTCATAAAACCAATGGGAGTGAAAATACATTCATATTTGTATTATTAACTACAGAAGGATGTATTTATGAAAATTATTTTCCTGAATCTCATTTTATTATATTCAAATCATAGATCATCCAAACCAAACCACTTGTCTATAAGAAATTGATCATATAGATCATTGATTTATGGGACAAGATTACAATTCTATAATGTTACTTGATTCAGTTTATAATAAACCACACAAAATAAAATATAATCATCTTCCTTCAATCCAATCATATTAAGGGGAGCAGAAGGTGATTTATTTTGTCATATGAATATCTTAACCTCGAATTCATATAGGTATTCATTTAACTATAAAAACCATTTATGATCCTTTTTATATGATGAAAGTGAAAAAGGAAAGGTTCTAATAAGTATAATTATAGATAATTATCTTTCATACACTAGGGTATCCTTGATAAATAATTCAAAAAGCCTTCTGAATTTTATTCCTCTATTGAAGGATGTGTCTTATTTTAAATTCCATCTATACATCCAAAAGTAAATGATAACAACTAACTCAAAACGGATTCATATAATACACCTAATGGTTTGACACATCCATCATTAATTTCCCAACACCATTTGAATAAATACACCACTATGTCAAAGGATTTGAATGCCACTTATAGAGAATTTATATCTTTATGATCTTTTAATTACACTAAAAAATCCATTATAAATAGTAAAAATTAAAATATTCATATTCAAGAGAATTAACTCTCAATAAAAATTCATCATATCAAGGAAAATGGTATAAGATATGGAATTGAATCCTCTTCATTTCAGATCAAATTGAGGTTTCTAGATTTCCATGACATGTGGTATCATTTTTATATGTAATTCTTATTTTTTAGCCACACTACATGCAAGAACATAATTACATATAAGAGAAAAAATACAAACATTAAAAATTGATATGTTTAATAAAATTGTACATGAAACCATTCAGAGGCATAGTTGCTAAATCAAAATAGATTTCATACACCATATAAATGTCATTTATCTCCCATATAATAGTCTTTATTCTCGTGATATTATGTATTTGGGACAACAGATGTGTTCCTAGAATCATCTTTATTTACAATATTCTAACTATGAGAACTATCCTAATGAGATAATAGTAATTGGGCATGGGAGTTTTGAGATTTGTTTGTGTCATTTCCACTAGGTAAATTTTAACATATAATGAAAAAATTATGAGATAATTTTTTAAAATTTATGACAATATTTACAGGATACAGTTAAATTTTTCTTCCATCCATCATAATTCAAGGTCATAAAGCATGTATATCCTTATTTTTACAATTATCTCAATAATATTTTTATGGAATTCAAATATTTTACTCTTCATATTCATCTATATTACATCAAACATGTGTATTGAATCACCCCAAAATATTGGTGGATTATACATCCTGAATTATGAAGATCAATCATGTAATGAGGTTCCTCATATCGAAGACTATTTTATATAACATAGAATGATTTTAAATAACTATGGACAAGATCATGATTCAATTTTGGTTCATGTTCCCCAACATTCTAGGTCACACCATATTGACAGTTTCTCATTATCTTCACTGGTGGATTTTGTGTTATATTATCAAAAAATAACCTTTAATTATGTATTTTTATGCATTGTTATTCATGTATTAAAATATATCATATCATCATAGTGAATATAAATATATCACAATACCCAAAGAAATAATCATGTTAAAATATAGTACTCGTGGGAAAACTATTTAATAATTCATGATACTAAACTCTCATAGTTTTACACCATGATGATGAGATAAGGAAATTTCATGTTGTATTTTATGATTGTATTAAGTACATCGGACACTATTTAAATGATAATCCTAGAAACAAGTGGGTGGGGGTTATGCCTTTTTATACTATAAATTTCAATTATTGACACATCATATCTCCTTACAACCATCCTAGATAATTGTATGAAAAAATTGATTAAATTTGTAATACAGTGATCTTATCAATTATCCAAAATATTCCCGAAGTCCCACTATCCAAAGAGGACATTTCTCAGACACCAATGTTTTCCATAAATGTTTATTTTTTAATAATAAATAATTTGGAATGAATTTAATTTTTAAATTCATAACATATAAATATAAAAAAACTATATTTTGAATTAACGGTTAATAGATCCACAATAAATCTTGTTTTCACATAATGTCTGAGTAATATAAGAAATAAAAAATATTAACTGAATAAATATGAATCTAAATAAATAATCGACTTGGGATCTGAGGTCTAACTATTCCACATTCTATGACTCATCCATAAAAAAACTCAAACAGCAATAACCATGATATCTACCTTAGGAAGAACCAATAGTGAAATAAGAACCATTCCCCTTTTATGTATCATGGGAAAAACATCTACATCTACACAGAGGATGTAACACCCTGACCCCAGTTACCCATAGTCGGTGCATCATTACATAACATTGGCATGATCAAAAAAATATCAAGTCTCGAAATACCGATTAGTTTAGTATCATTGGAATAACTAGATACATTCATAATGTTTATATTACTTCATAAAATGAAAACTACAAAAATATAGTATCCATATTCTACACTCTTATCCCCTCAAACTATCCCTGTAGGTCATTCATAAAATACTTCTTCACATCCTGGGAAAAATAAAACATAGAAAGTGGTGAGCTCAAATTCCCAATAAGGATAACAATATAGCAGAAACTTATATAAATAATCATAAACATTTAAGGGAATTTATAACTAAAACAAAAGCCTTTTAAACTTGATATTCTGCATAATATGGAAAAAATAAAATGAAATATTGTCATTTACTTATTAACATGGATATTCTACTAGTCTAATAATCACATGAAATATCAATAACCACTTTCATAATGACAGAATGAATTATGAAAGACTATGATAACCACATAGCCAAGGCCTCGTGCCAAGACTAAAAAAAAAGAATTTGTCAAGGCCTTGTTTCAAGACACTAGTTTGTCTCATTAGGCCTACCGATGCATCGAGGATCTATAGCAGGATCAACCTGTCACTTGTTAAGTCCAACACATTCGTCATATAAACAAGTTCAAACATAACATAAACATTCGTATTACAACTATCATACCAAATATCAATACATTCTCCATAAACCATGAATGGTATAAAAATAACACATCCACAGTGAAACAAGTCACAAAACCTTAGATATAATATGGAAGTTTTCTATCAAAATAAATCAACATCAAATAAGCTTAAAATCCATCAAATGATGTTGACATAGATGAAATCAAAACTATTTGAGAGAAATATCTCTTTTTTGAAATCATTTAAAAGTCAAAGAATTATAAAATAAAACATTTAAATTGAAATATTTTATATAATCTTTTAAGGGAAGCTTCGAAGATGTTATAACTGCAGAAAATAACCGCACCCACTGTATAAGTTAAAAAAGACATTTTTACCTTGATTTTTTCGAAAAGGTTAAAAAATGACCTTGATTCGAAAATGACAACAAGATTCCGTTATAAACCTCTTATAAATAGTCAAACAATTTATAAATTAATTTTACCCATATTCTAGTAAATAGTAAAAATGTTTTGAAATGCATTTTTAAGAAACATGGATGTGGATGACAATGAAGTCTCAGTATATTATTATGTATAAACAACCTCAGATAATAAAGATATTGAGAAATAAACCCTCACCATGTAATTTTCTTTGGTTGGGGGTAGGTTAACCTCCTGTATAATGGAGAAATATTTTTTTTTAAATTATAAAAGAATCATTTAAATTATTATGATATCAAATATGATCTTTTAACATTTTATTTTTAATAATATGTTAGTATTATCGTTGTTTCAGGTGTTAACTTACTCATTTTCTTTTATATGTTTTGTTACATAAGATGTGTTTGTTATGGATAGGTTGTATCTTATTCATATCCAGAATAATATCAAGTCCTTAAACACTATTTTTAATCATCAAATGAGAATTATACTGGAATGGATACGATGGAAAATAAATCTCATCGCGTTCGTGGAAACGGTAGTCCGTACGTACGCACGAGCAACAATATCATTTCTTTTGATATTAAAATAATATTTAATTGGATAGTATATCATATATAAATTATCATTATCATGTTATTTTTATTATTTACATTAATTACACATCATTATCATAACCATTCAAATAATAATGTATTGAATAACAATTACACCACGACGTGGAGACAGTAAGCTGTACGTACACACGTATGGTGACATGTCATTCAAATGATTGACATAATAAAGAATATGGATGTACCATGTTTATAATAACATTAATGTATAAATAATATACTGGAGTTATTATTTTAGAATGGGAAAATAAAATAAATTTTATGTTGAAAAAGAAAGGAACTTAAAATAGGGTGGGGAAAACATTACCTCTTCTTTGGGTTCTTCCTTTTGATTTGAATAAAAGGGCTCCTTAGGCTGTCTTTCTGACTAAATGAAGGCCTCTAGGTTTAATTGAGTGATGTTGGGAGGATATTTTGGTAGGTGATGGACGAACCCAAATTCATCTAAGGTGTGAATTATTGGTTAGAAGTGGTGTCCTTTTTTAGGGGGGAGGAGGGGAACCTTAGGAAAAGCTAGAAATATTATTTTATAATAAAATAATATTCAGTTTCTAATGTCTTCAAAGAGAAATATCTAACGTTTAAGGTGGGGATGGGTCACAAAACACTCAAAAAATAGGTTTTATATAGGTTTGGATTATTATATTAACCTTATCTTATAGTTTTAACTCTTAGCTAATTAGATTGACAATTACCATGTCACATTGTATTTTTATATTATATTATTAATAAACATCTTATATATATACAAGAACCCCCAAGTTGTCCATTAATGATACAACTATCATTATATAAGTCTCTTGGATGAACCTTATATTTTTAAGAATTTAATATCAATTAATAATATAATATTTGTTTTAAAAACTCTTTTATGTCAATTTTTACAGTATTCAATAATTGATTTTTGATAAAGTCTTAAAAACTTTATTAATTCGAAAACAATTCATTTAAGAAATACTATAATGTCATATTAAGGACTAAAATTCAGGGATGTCATCAAATCATTAAATTATAATAATTTTAACATTTATAATACCAATTATTTGATTCTTTCATTAATAAGATAAATATTGCAACATTATTGTGTCATAAATAACATTAATTATTAAATTTCTAAAAATTATAAATAAAATAAAAATATGTAGTAAATATTATTGTATTTCTAATGAATATTTATAGTCGAAAATACAGCATATATAACCCTATGAAAAAATTGTTTTTCTAAAAGATTTATGATTATGTCATTTTTGTATTTATTTTAACTTAATTAATTTAAAGTGTCATTATCACTAAAATTTTGATCCATGG
Organism: Viscum album; assembly: GCA_963277665.1. Lineage (NCBI taxonomy): Eukaryota > Viridiplantae > Streptophyta > Magnoliopsida > Santalales > Viscaceae > Viscum > Viscum album. The sequence goes on along the minus strand of OY728137.1, from coordinate 1,611,865,542 downwards.
GGTCCCAAAATCGGCCCAAATATTCCCATGGTCGGAAATTTGTCAACCAATAAGGTAGAATACGTTTTAGGGTAATTTTTTATTATTATAATATTATTTTTTTACCCTTATTTACCGGATTTACCCTTTAACCATTGTAAATAAAATATTTAACGAATTAATTATTCAAAATGTCTAAAAATAATATTTACCAATTTACACAATTTGAAATCCTGATTCCAAATATGGAATCCATTTTTCCAAATTCAAAACACAGAAGTGGCAGAAATTAATTTAAAATTTATTCTCGTTGTTAAAACAAAAAGCGTGTTTTTAAGAGATAATAACTATCAAAATATTGACACTTGTTTATGTCCGGTTTAATTGTGAAATTATGTCCAATGACCAAAATTGTATTAAATGGTAAAAATATATTCTAAATATATTTTAAAATAACTCAAATTCATAATTTATCACTATTAATTATTTCATTTAAAAATGTTATTTTTAATTAAAATTTAGTAATTTTCACTTTTCATCAAAATATAAATGTTATCCGAAAAGTTCAAATATTTTACCCTAGGATAATTTCGATATTACGAATCCAAAAGAGATGTCCATTTTGAGAGATAAAATTTTAAAAATTAGTCATTACGGTTCATAATGGCTAGTTTGATTGGATGTGGTGTGTTAGAACTCGATGTTGCGTACAACACACGCTATTGCATTATTTAAAGGGAAGGGTACCGTGGAAACATGGGGTGTTATAGTAGAAAATATATATGGGGTGAGTATAAAAGTCATATAAGAACCCTGTATGATACTGCATAAACCTTACACTTTCTCCTGATTTATTTTATCTAACAACTAATAGAAAACAAAAAATTGTATTATCGAATATGTAAAATAAAATCATAGGTTATAAAAAATAATAAAAAATATTTTCAAAATAATAGTTTTAAAGAAATAAATATATCCACTAAAAGGAGAATAAATAGTTAATTCAATTCCCTTTACATATCCAATCAATTTATCAAACACACTCACAATAAATAGGGATCCTCTAAATCTATATATTTATGATTGTTGAGTTGCCTATCATTATGCCATCACATGGGGAGATTTTTTTTCTTCTTCTAAGATCACCAAAAACTAGATTACTTCCATCCACTATCTATCCCATTTTCACACGAAAAAAATAAAAATTCCCATATTCACAATCCCACAATATAAAACATAAATTGTTTTAGGAAATCAACTTGAAAAAATTTTCAAAAAGTTGTTCTTTTCAATTGTAGCCTTGTATATAGAAACCAACCTATTAGAGAAATTATAACATGGTTTTTTAATGGATTACTAAAAAAATACTATATAAGATAACTAAGAAATGTATATATCCTTTAAATTCTAGGGAAATTAAAGAAGAGAAAAATCACCAAACTTGAATACATTTTAAAAGATGAATATCTACACATTTTCATAGTTCTAGGATATTCCATTAGTTTCAATAAAAAATCAATAATTTTTTTGATGAAAAAAATTTTAATCTTATAGATATTGTCATAAAAATAATATTCAGTAGTTTCATTCAATAGGGAAGGAGAATATCTTTATTTTAAGGGAAGAGTGAGGCCCTAATGTTTTAATCTTATGTTACAACACTCAATAATTCATATGATCTGAATTCTATATGATAAATATTTGCTAGAGGATCCTAGAGTACAATAAGAATGAATGGATATAAAATGTGTCTAAAAGGGGACTATAGTTAATAAACTGGTTGAAACATAATCATTTACAGTTTCATATATGACTTCATTTATTTAATATTAAATACGATATATAGACTAAAATTCAAGACAATCATTTTTAATTCATATAAACCCATTAACAACATGAGTAATATTTATATATAGTATTATAATTTAATTACTTCTATATGAGAATTCATAGAAACCAATTCATTCATAGAAATAAATACCTGAAATATTCCAAGAATCCATTCATTTATTGAGTTACCAATCGTGGTGTGATTAATTTTTTGGGTGCTATATTCGAGATTCACTTCTATTTATTCCCCAAAGATTAACCCATAATTAAACCCAACGACTATAAAAAATGTATCAGTATAAAAAAAATTATATAACTCATACTGAGGGAATAATTTTTTATAGTAATAAATTTAATATTTTTTAAGACGTATTTTATTATATTTAAATTCTGTGAAGGGAATGAACTTTTGTCATATAAGGTGTGAATATAATTAACCCTCAATCAATATTATCACATATTCAGATGATTTTATATGTTTATATGAAATTTTAAATATAATAAAATTCAATTATTCATAGAATTGATTGGTTTTAAATTAAAATAAAAAAATTATATTGTTATGTAAAATTGATAAGATTTTTTGAAATGATATAGAACATTGTATTTATAAAAATGTTACCAAATCTTTAACGAATGGTTTTTAACATTTCGAACATCAATTCCAATAAATAATTCTATGAAGGCATTATATTATTTTAAAAATTTATTTCTAATGAATTTATGGTTTCTTTAATTATTTATTGATTAATGGCTATTAAATTAATTTTTTATCATATATGATCTCTTAATTAGGTTCTCTATCATTCTCCATTAGTCACTAGATATGGTTTCCCCCTTTTATAGTTTTTTTAAAAACAATGATTTATTTACTATCATTTATAAGGCTTATATATTTTCATAACCATATTGTATTTTAATATATAGTGTTTGTTAAATATATGTTATTAAGAGTGTTCTTTCATTTAATAGATAAATAAAGATGTTACATATTATTCATTTAATAAAAATATTGTTTTAATTTGTAATGAATATTGATTATTTAATATATTACTGGTTAATTATATAGCGTATAGATTGGACATATTTATGTGATGGGGGTTCCAAGGTATATATATACCCTAGATATATCTATGTGTCTTATGACGTAAAAAGAATTCCAAATTAGTGAAGTATTAGTTTAATAAATAAACATTCAATAAATTTCTTTGGACAATCCAATGATGTAATGGTTTATGATTTCGTGACCTGAGGAATTGATGTACTTTTCATAAGATATAAAATTATGAGTTTACATCATTAAAAATTCATTATTATTATCTAATTTATAGTTATGTTGACATTCTACTGGGATACGTTTTCATGCCCAATTTATTCACTAAATGAAATAAGTATTTATTCTTGACCTTACCATATTATTATTCCCATATCTACCACTCATATATTGGGTGGTACTTCTTCAATTACTAATCATATAAGCTCACCCTATAAAATGTTTTCCAACCTCTAGGTTTTGGAGAAGAGAACTTTTGATGCTCATTAACGAAGAAATTATATTTTTCATGGTATATTTTATTTTATTTATTTTAATTTAGAAATCAAGTATGATTATAATATCCCAACACAACTACACTATAAAATCATTTTCCCAATGATCCCATGTGTCTCATAAAAAATTAATAAGGTAAAAAATATTTAGGTTATTAGTGTGAGGTATTATCATGTTCGAATAAAAGGGTTTTTAGTATGAACCATGGGAACTATATTTTAAAAGAACATAGCAATAATGAGAATTACTTTAATCCCTTCAAATATTTGAGAAATATTACCTTCATATATATTTTTATTCCATTAAACAATATTCTTGATGATTATTAATTTTCTTTATGCGTATTTTTGTTTTCAAATGAAACTATGAAGAAGAATGTCATATTATATCGACACTTATGGTCAATATATATATTAGCCACAAAATAATTTAAAAATGAATGGGGTAGTAGATAAGGATATTAGGAATATAATTAGGTTGTTTTTTTAGGTTATGAAAAATAAAATTTCCCATATAGAGAAAATTATTTCTTCACATCACAAATCAACAATATTGGACTCCTTTCATATGGAATAATTCTTAATCCTTTGATTGAACTACTAATCAAACAGTAGCTGAGAAATAGAAAAAATAAATCGAAACAATATTCCTAGAATAAATTATTAATATAACGGAAATTTTTTATTGGAGAATGATTACAATTGGATTCATATCAATGGTGGTAATTGTTTTGAAATACTATGTAGGATAAATAGATAGAAGAAATCAAATGGTATATCTTTATGAATTTTTTTATTAAGAATGGTTTCCCTTGAGAACACCATGATAATATGGAAAAGAAATTACATATTTTAGGATATAATAAATATAAAAAGGTCATTGAGTGTGAATAAAATATTGTAATACTATAAATTCATTACTTGGACATCCTATGTCATCTAAATAAAAATACTGTCCATTAATATGATGTACATAAATTGAACCTTAAAATGGTACACGTATATCAATATTTATTACCATTTGATGATATAATATAATGTATAATTTTTATAAAGAATGAACTCCACTTGAAAAATAATTTTACTCCAATGTAGGAGAATAAAAGGATGGGTATTCATCATGTAAACTAAAATGAGAAAAAGAGATGAGGGGAAGGACATAACATTAAACATATGATAAGTATGGAGAGACAAATATTGGAAAATGTATAAATGGAAAGAGAGTTAGTTACTAGTGATGACATTAAAGACATATAACTGGAGAATAAATGCTGAAAAAAAAATCAATGATATTCAATGATTCAACTATAATGTTATGGGGAATTATTCAATCATCTACTAAAATAGTTAAGGTAGATTTCCCAACAATAGGACAACATAGAGAATCTTAGTCTACTAAATTAATGTATTTGTGGATGATATCCCTTGAGTAGTGATTACATGTACAATTGTCATGAAATAATGATTTATTTTAATCTATATCTATAATCTTTTTTATACAATTCATTATTATTGAAATAACCCTAAACATTCTAAGGATAAAGTAGTAAATTAGGAACTCAAATGGGAATGTTGATAAAATGATAATGATTTGGGAGGTCTCTGATAACATTAATAATGTCTATTTTCATGTATAAAATATGATGTCTATGTATATAATTCAAATAATAATAAATATAAAATTATTCTATTAATTTTTTATAATGACTTAGGGATTAGAAGTTATTTTATAGAGAAATTTATGTTATAATAGAGGTACATTTTATAGTAATGAATTTGAATTTTAATAGTTAATTTTATATTGTTTTTAATCACACATAGTTTTTTATTTATTTTATTATATGTATAAATATATAAAGAACATATTTACATTGTTTTATATAAAATACAATGAACTACATTTGTTTTTTTGATTTAGGAAACAAAAATCATTATGATTATTTATCATTTAGAATATGAGAAGTTGAAAATTGTATGACTAATCAAAATACAATCAAAGGATGAAATTACATCCATTGAAAAAAATTTCTCTTATTTTATAGTATTAGGATAAAATAATTATTAAAAATACAACAAGATTATGAATTAAATAAAAAAAATTATGTGGGAAAATATTTCTTAACATTCAATGTACGTATTAAGAAAATTGTACCTAAGTATGCATATTTTAATAATACCAAATTCAATTTTTTTGTATTTAATTACTATTAGTAACATATAAATTAATTATGCCGATAAAATCTATAACTATGATTATGAAAATTCATTTTATATTTATGATGATATGAAAAAAATTAAAATTATAATGATTAAATTTATTTAATTGATGGGGAGAATAACACCAGAAGATTTTAATATGTTTCTTAATTAATCTAATAATTTGTTGAATAACATGTCATATACATACGACCAAAATAAATTGAAAAATAAAAATTTTAATATAAAAACTAAAAACCATTATATATAGAATATATATTATGAAAATAAAAAAATTTACAGTCCATGGTAATTGATATGATATATTTCAAATAAGATATTTTTTAAATTAATATGGATTTATTGTATTTTATTTTAATTTAAATTAAGGATTTTCATTATTTATATTTCAAATTTAGTTAAAAAAATTATTCTTTATACATATAAACAATTTATTAATATATCATAAATTGAATATATATTTAAAAAAATTACTGATTAAATAATTTTATGTTTAAAATAGTGATTTTTTAGGTAATAGTTTTTATGTAAACAATTTATTCTTAAAAAAATTAAAATTAGTCACTATTAATTCAATATATTTTTGATATATATTTATAATATATTTATGAAAATATATTATCATTTACCATTTTATAGGAGGAAATAAATGTGAATAGACTCATTTTTTTCTTTGAAAATAAGTTTTTATAAAAATTATATTTGGTGTATTTTTTTCATTCCGATTAGAAATACTTTCTTCCTAATTTAGAAATTATATTTTAGAAAATGTACATTGTTTTTTATATAATCATATAATTTTAAGGGTGATATTTTGAGTTATTCTAAAACAGATTATTTTAATATACTAAGTGACAAAATACATATTTAAAATATATTTTCTCCTTTATTAAATTACTTGGAATTATGAGCAATGTAATGTTTAAAAAACCTCTTTTGAGAACCAATATTAATTAATTAATTAATTAATTAAAATATAAAACTAAATTGTATCCTTCTAAATCTATTTTTATCATTTTGGTAATGTAAGTGATATATTTATTCAAACAAGAAAAAATTTTCTTCCTCCATATTAATTTTTTACTAAAATGGTTAGTTTTGTTTATTATTGTGTTTCAATGTAAATAAATTTTTTTAAATACATTAAGTGAATTTATAAAAAATTACATCAGTATTAATTATTCTTTAGAATAATTTTTATTTCTAAAATATCCAATGTCATTTTTAAAATAATAATTTTATTTATGAAATTATTTTTAAATTTATCTCAAACAATATTAGCATATTTTTGTTGTAAAATTGGTTTAATATTTTAAATCATCATAATTAATATTATGGAATTATTTCAATTTTTTTTAAAACTAATAGTAACTATGGTACTTATTTTTCATCACAATAAATGGTAACATTATGTAAAATGGTTAATATGATGGGATAATATTTATTTATGAAACAAAAATCTTGATTAAATTTTATTGGTTGGATATATTTATACCAAAATATATTTATCATTGAATGTATGATAATTTTCATCCTTATGTATTTGGTAAGACATATATTACATAACAATGTTTTATGTATTCACATGTTTTCTTACCCACCTATTTCATAAAGGGATCCCCTAATGAAATCACCTACACACATCTTAATTATCCTAAATAACCCAATATCTATCCTTGTACCATCCCATCATTTTTTTATTTTCCTATTGTGTTTTATCTCCTTAAATAAAAAACTAATCAATGTTTAAATTGTAATCATAATAAAGAAACCAAATTATGATTGATATATTCTTGTAGAGATTTTCAAGTTCCCTTATTCTTAAACCTACTGTAAATTTTCTATAACCCTATAAAAATATGTAAATAAGAAGATTTATAAAATATAGATGTTATAATTTTAATGTCATTACAATTTTATATATTATTTTCATCCAATAAAAATTAAAATATTACTCTTGAGGATGTTTAGACAATAATAATCACATAGTAGATTAATTCCTTTTTCACCACTCACTCACTTGTTTGACTATAAATATCAAATTAAACAATATATATTATATTAAATAAATAGTTAGGATTATATAAATACAATATGAATTCTACCTTTTTATCAAATCATCCATTGGAAAATGATCGTTTTTCTTTTGCATGTGTGTGGACTACTACCTTTACGTAGTGATGTGATTTTATTTCTCTTACCAACCATAATTTATGATCAAAAAAATATACCAAATGAATAAAAATTACATAATGTAAATTATTGACTTTTTGAGAAAAAAAAAACATTTGAAAACAAAATCAACAATTGTCAATTTACTAAAGTCATTTATGATAATTGTTTTGAACTACATTAAGTTCTTGAAATAATTAAGAACCATTAAAGGAATAGATGTTGAATAATTATAAAAATACATTAAAATAGAGAATATATATGAAAAATTATAAAATATATTATTTAATATATAAATATATATATTTATGCAAATGAAAATAATGATTCAATCCAAACATGAATACAATGGAAGGGTTTGTCATCTCAAATCCTCTCAAATGATTCATATATTATATTATAAGCCTAATTCATTTTATATGGTATATACAATACAACTTTGGAATATTATATCATGAATGAATCATTATTAATGGGATTTAATGTTTTATTTCAATTTTTCTATTTATAGTTTTTTTCATTACAAATTAATTAAATCCATAATGAATTACTTGACAATATCAATATTATTCCTGATTATTAATTTTTAAATTGACATTAAAATAATTATAAAATACTGATTTTTTTAAAAACTATGTATTTTATATGTACTTTTTTGGAGTTTCAATGTTTTTCTTGTATATTTTCTTCACATTGGTACTCATATACCAAAAAAATGATTTTATGAATAAACATACCTAATTATTATTTTTGATTTGGAATAACTATCTTTTATATACCTATTATTAATGTTATTTTCCATAATTTTTTATCTACATTTAAATATGTTTTAATATTAATTCCTAATACATATAAATATTTTTATTGATTCATAATTGAAATCGTTGTAATGTTTTTCAAAAAAAATTTCTTCTTCAATATATTAAAAAGTTTGAAATTAATTCTCCAATTAATATATGTGGTGTTAATGGTTTTGTATTGAATATATAACTGTTTTACTATGTTTTAATTCTTATATAGGTATTTAGGTTTTTCTTAGAAAATTAGTTTCAATTATTTATTGAATGTTTAGTTTTTATATTAAAATAAAAACACATTATTTTTTAATTTATTGAGAATAAAATGTAAAATCATTTATAAAATACTTTTTATTACAATGATTGAAAACCATTAAAGATTTTTATTTAAAAATTTTCACTTCAATTATCCTCTCTAATTTTAAAAAAAATACCTAGTTTATTTAAAAAATATCATTTCTATGAACTAATGGTTTTTCAAATTCATTTACTGAATTATTGTGTATTCTATATTTTGTGATCATTCAACTTCATGTGATCAGGATCTCTATCACTCAGCATTATTCATTGGAAAATATTTTTCCCCTTTATGTCCATATTTTTAATAACATTAAAATATTATGTATTATTTATATTATTTTAAATTTATATAAATCATATTACAATTAAATTTATGATGCTATTTAACTGAATCAATTTGATGGATTTTATTTAATTTAGATGGTAAGTATTGATGCTTCACATTTTAGATTCTATAATGATATTTATTTATTGATAAGGAATATTTAATATGTATTATATTATACATTTAATATTCATGTCATTAACTAGACACATATATCTGAGGAGTGGGGATTCATTATAGATTTCTCATTATTGCATCAATATGTATAATGGGACAAATATTTGTCCATATTAGTTAGGTATTCAGTGTATACCAATTTTTTTATTAAAATACCTATACAAATGGTCATGGACATAACATTCATGAATAATTTTTAGGACACTAAGAATAATACAACATATCACTCAAGAATATGTATTACCCTATTTTGTACTTTTGTTTTTATTATTCATTTTGTTTTTTATTTATAGATTTCCTAGGTATATTAGGAAGATCTTGTTTTTGGTTAAATGGAATATATATTTTTTATCCAAACTGTAATATTTATTTCCTCACATACTAATGATATATTTTATTCAACGCATTGTATTTATATGATTCTATGTTCATCCTTTATTATTTTCTAAATTAACATTGATTTGAATAAGGGATCATTTAAGGAACATTATTGTGGTAAAAAAATTTATCTTGGTTTTATTTTTCAAATTTAATACAGAATTCATGTATATATAGTCAGTCAAAATTTCTAAATGATCATTCTTTCTTGTATCAATTCCTTATATATTGTGATAAAAAATTTAAGTAAACATTTCATATGGTTTACTAGATTCGGGTTCTTACATAAATGAATGTTCCACACTATGTTCCACAAGATCAATGATTTAATTATTGCACGATCCACCTTGTGATATGAGAACTCGTAAAACCTGATAATTTTGAGTTTCAAAATTTAGTTTGAACAGTTTTTTGAAATTAAAAATCATTTATTATGCAATAAAAATATCATGATGCACTACATTGAAATATGATAATATTTATAAGTTAATTAGAATATATTTCAAATTATTCTCATTGTATATTACTCCTTAAAATAAATATTGAAATAAGATATTGTGATTATTTTTAATATAATGAATTAATTTAATGCTACAAAAAAATTGATTATGAGAGTGTTCCATGACATAGAATCTAGTTTTTATTTTTTAATTATAAGAAAATGTTGAGTATTGTATTAAGTAGAGAAGAGTTAGGTTTTTTGCTGAATTGGATTAGTATATTTGTATTCATTCATCATGATAAAAAAATTATAACATTCGAATGATTTAAAATATAACCATCAACATAATAATATTTAATTTATTGAATGTTTAGTATCATTAGAACACAACATTTAACATATATTTTTAATATATGGAAATAGTATTCATGGAATCTTTGAATATATAATTTTTGGAGTAGAATAATGATAAAACTAGAATATTTTAGTAGTGAAATAACATAGATGAAATTATTACCGTAAATGAAGAATAAAAAATTTATATTTTTTTACTAAATAGGTAAAATACTTGTATATGAATAATAAAATGATCCATGAAAGATCACACCCATTAAAGGGATGGGAGAGTATGTGTCAACGATAAAATAATATTATCCAATGAGATTGAGAATAGAATAGATAGACATTGTTTTTGTCGATCATAAAGGTATTACAAATTTAAAATGAAAAAAAAATTACCATAAACTGTGTTATATATCAATGATAATGAATCTAATGTTTAGTTTATGCATACGAATATCTTGAATAGAGTTTTCAGATCATATCTTAGTGATTGAAGATGTGTTTACTAGTTCCTCGAAAGTCCCTTAGAGAACATGTTGTTCCTATCACGACCCGTCCTCAGGACCAGTGCCGCAACTACCCCCAAGCCCACCTTCTATAGGCCAGGGGATGGCAACTAACACAAAAGGCATAAATCCACTATATGGGAAGGCTTTGACTTTATAATGAGTAACAAAACACAATAATATTACAAAACCCGATGCAAAACACTAAGAAAAACTGAATACATAAGAGGTGCTAGATAGTAAAAGAGGCCGGGAAAACAAGCCCAACAGTAATGTACAACGAAAATATATAATTGGTAAAACTAAAAGACAAACAACTGGAAGGGTGAAAGAAACTCCAGGATCGTCCTACGGGGTTCTTACCTGAATGGTAGGTATAGATTGCCTCCACAACACTCCAAGTCTATCAGACTACACCGTGTATCGATACATCATAAAGTCCTCCTTCGGGTACTGTCCTATCTTGGTTCTCTCGGCCTCCGTTAGCGATGTCCGTCATCTGCATCAAACACAATGATGTGAAAGCATACCCTGTGAAGGGGTGAGTATAATGATTCTCACTAGGGACCCCGAGACCCTCAAGGTCTAACCAAATCAAACAAGGATAAACCAAAAAGTATTAAATAAATGGATAACCATTGCATAATTATATTCTCATACATATACCTAAGTTTTCTAGTGACCCATCTCAATCACGAGGAAAAAACAAAGTTCAATGACTCAGCTCAAACCAGGATTCTCATTATCGAAAACACAGATGTTGGAGAACTCCTTCTCTATTGAGTACAGTGGGTCTGTCGTGACACTAAGGCGCTTCTCACTAACCATGGACTGCTGAGGTAATCCTCCTATCGAGTACCGCAGGTCTGCTGCCAACTACCAGGTGCTCTGTCCCCTATGGGTTAGTGGAAAAATACCGGGCGCTCCTCTGGCATGGGTCTGCTACCAAATATCGGGTTCTCCCCACTAGGCTAGTAGAATCGGTCAAGGAGTTGTCTGTTCTGTCAACTTCTAGGTATTTTCACTATGTACGCTCATCTATGGGAGGATCTGATCCACGAGCTACTGGTCGATACTCCAGATGTCACGAAGTCTCATGTGGAAGTATCTCATTGAACTACAGCTTCATAGGGGTCTCAACGCAACAGACAACCCGTCAATCGGACGCTCGGTCGATGAGTTATTGGAATTTCAATCCCAGGGGCCCGGTTGGTTTTTAGGGATAAACCAACCGGACCGTAATCCAACTATGTCCAAAACTCAAGTGGTATATTCCAAAGGAATCATCTCGTTTGATGCTTTTAGTTGACAGAGATGGTTCATCGATCAGACACCTGTAGCCGGAGTTATGGGCGAATAGGTGTAATCGGGTCTGACGGGTTCAAGTCCGGTCCGACCCAGTCGGACCGACCCACCCCGACCTGACTTAGTTCCGGACTAGGGTCCGCCCCGGTCTGTGGTTCTAACCCGACCCAAAATGGTGGCCCGGCATGAAGGCGGCCTGACCTGAAAGCGGCCTGGCCAGATTGGCTGGCCGTGTGGCCGGGCCCTTCTAGCCATGTGGCCCGGCCCTGCTGGAGATGTGGCCCAGCCTGGATTGCCTTGTGTCCCGACCCGGATAACCTTGTGTCCTGGCCTGGCTGGTCATGTGTCTCTGTGGCCAGCCGCGTCATCGGTGGGTGTCTCACCCCCCTTTGTTCATAATGGCCGGCACATTGTGTCATCCCCTGTAGCTACGGGACACAAAGTGTCCTACCTATATTGCACACAATGGAGGTCCACTCAGCCGCCTGCCCTACACTATCCAAAACGGCATTAGGCCACGGTCTTCTTCAGCACAACGTGACGGCGCCATGCCTAGCTTCTCTGCCATGACCCACCCTGGTCATGGATCATCTCCACCACGTGGCGTAACGGTGCCGGTTCCCCTCCACCACAGCCCAGCCTGGCCATGGCCTACTGCTCCTCTTCGCGGCCCGATGGTTCCTCGCTCGTCCTTCGTCCGCCACAGCCCTCCTGGCTGCGGACCTTTCACCATGTGTGGTGCAACTACATCATGCCCCTTTGGCACCGCCACAACCCACCATTCCACCGATCAGTTCTTAGCATAGCATGGTTGTGTCAGGCCCTTGTGGTGACCCGGTAGCCTTCCACCATCTGCTTTCATCGCGGCTGGCTCGTTGTCAGTCGTCGCATGTACCGCCTCCGTCTTCATCAAATAAGAACCAATAAAAGGGGAGGGTCAGGACGTTTTCGTGTGGTCCGAACCCTCCTCATTATAGTGATATCATTCGGTTCTCAAAAACCACAACATACAACGGGCTACGGATGTAATAATAAATCATAAAATAACCCCTTCTTCGATTGATGATTGTTCGTTGACATAGTCACGGGAAAAGGTGGCATTATTTTGTTGACTTCGGGAAAGAAGAGGTCGATGATGCTGTCGATGTTCTTCATGGGTGATGCTTCCCTTTCTTACCCCGGTCGAAGAAGGAAGAAGCCGGTTTTCATCGATCATTGTTGGAAGGAGCGTTCTTAGCATACTTCATTGAGAGGATGATGTTCTCTGTCATGTCCCACCCAAATGAATTTCCGACCAAATAAAAAAAATAGTTGTTTTTATTATTTAATTGTTGGATTGAATTCAAAAGAATTGAAGAGGATCTAATTAATTAATTTCAAATTTTTAATCAATTAATTGTGATAGATTTGGCACATTAATGTAATATAAGAAGTTGGAATGTTTAACACACATAAATTGGGGGTTAGTGGTGTTCCAAAATTAATGGGGAGTTAGAAGGTGTTAAGAATCTCATGTGGGCCCTTCTAAATTATATCCTCCGAAGAGAGATTATGTGTAGGTGGGTCCAACCACCATAACCTCTCAGGGGAGGTTATGGTGTTGTTTCCCCCACCTCCAACCTCCACTTGGAGATTTTAACCACCAAAAAAAATAAGCATCAATTTTTTTAGCTTTATCTTTAAAAAGTCAGAAAACTAACTTCCTTTCTGGTTAGAATGCAACTACACTGAAGGACTCACTATGTAATCACTGATGCTGCAAGTTCAATGATGACCTCAAATTTCAATTTCGAGCACCTGTTCAAATGATATAAAATCTTGCTTGTACGTTTACTGAACGTACCCAAACAAAACATCAGAAATTGATTCCAGAAACACTGGCCCTCAGAATCAAGCGTCATCAGAAACAGAAGACACGTAAAATTCCCATATATTCTATTTTAAAAAATCAATTGGAAATATGGGTATTTACATTCTCCCCAATGTAGGGCTTTACGTCCATGTAAGCTTCAAATATATCAAAGGGAACAAAAGGGGATACTAAGGATGCATCTGAGCCTCCCTCTCCCATGTCCTCTTATTAAGGTTTTTGTGATGCTAACGAACGTGGACCAGAGGTATCGACCATCCATGTAAGACCTACTTCTATCGATCCTCAATCTCCACTAGAACCTTTGTGAATGTTTCCCCATCATCTATGTCCAACTCCCTGTGATAGATGATGTGGGATGGGTCGTGCACGTTTCTTCTCAGCTGGGATGCATGGAAGACATCGTGCACCCGGTGCAACTGAGGTGGAAGAGCTAAGCGGAAAGCCATCATTCCCACTCTGCTGAGGAACTAGAAAGGTCCTATGAACCATAGAGATAACTTTACATCTCAACCAAATCTCTGTAGACCTCCTCAAGGTGTGTCCCGTAGGAAAACGTGGTCGTGATCCTCGAATTCCAGAGGCCGCCACCTCCAGTCAGAATATGACTTCTGCTTGCTCTATGTAGTCTTCATCTGCAATTGGATGATTTGATCCTTCTATGTGGTAGCCCATACCATCTATGGTCCCACTAGTGTTAATTACCATGGGTCTGTCTAGCATATTGGTGATCTGCAAGGCCAACCATACACGACCTCAAAAGGTGCCATACCGATGGTGGAGTGATAGCAGTTGTTGTAGAAAAACTCCACCAAAGGTAAGTGGTCCTCTAAGCTGTGACCGAAGTAGATGACACATTCAGAGTGCATGTCCTCGAAGTTCTAAATGGTCCTCTCGGTCTCACCATCTGTCTAAGGATGGAAGGTGGTGCTCAGATGTAGCAGCGTCCCGAAAGCCTCCTCCGACCCCTTCCATTTTCGGGAAGTAAATAGTGTATCTATGTCAGAGACAATAAAGGAAGTTACTCCATGTAAACACACAATCTATTGCATATAGAGGAGTCCAAATCTCTCTAGTGAACCCTACTCTCTGATCGGTAAAAAGTGGTCTGACATGGTGAGTTAGTCAACGATCATCCAAATCAAATCATGGCTCCGGGATGAACATGGAAGTCCTATCACGAAGTCGATGGATATCCCATACCACTTCCTCTCTAGGACCTCTAAGGGTTATACCAAGGATACTGGTACCTATTTCTCTTCCTTCATTTGCTGACAAGTGAGGCATCATGAGACAAACTCTATTATCTCCTTCTTCATACCTGGCCACCAGTGTTGTTGTCTAAGGTTCTGGAATATCATCCCTACTATTAGATGGACCGCTAAAGGGGAAGTGTGGAACTCCCTCAACACCTCCTCATGAAGTTAAACTGGTTCCATGGTACATCCTCTAAAGAAGATGAAATGCTCTCCACCTTCAAAAAATCCATCAAGAGCCTGCCCTATGGATATCTGAGCACGTCGCATCTCACAGTTAGCGTCTCCACGTTGTGCCTCCCTAACTCACTAAAGAAGTGGAGGAATGACTGTAGGAGGCTGAAGATAGGCTCCTCCATCCCTATCCACAATGGATATATGTAAGGAAGATAGTTGCTCTTTCGCCTCTCCTAGAAGCTGAATTCCTGATCTCAAGCTGAGAGCCTCTGCAACAACGTTCCCATTCCCTGTAGTATTGACTATCTCGAAGTCATAGTCTTGGAGAAACTCAAGCCAACGCCGTTATCTCAGGTTCAGGTCCTTCTGAGAGAAGATATACCTGAGACACTTTTAATAAGAGTACATAGTAATGATGTTCTCCCAAAAGATAGTGTCGCCACATCATCAACGTGAAGACCACTACTTTTAACTCTAGTTAATGGATAGTGTAGTTCTGCTCATGCTATCTCATCTTTCGATAACCATACGTGATCATTGCTCTCTCTTGCATCATGACACACCCGAGTCTTATCCCTGATGAATCACATTAAACTACATACCATACTCCTTCAATTGGAAGCCTCAAGATAGGGTCACTAATTAGCCTCTGCCTCAGCTCATGAAAGATCTTCTAGCATCTCTCTAACCACATGAAGAGTTTCCCTTTCTTCTTCAAGGCTGATATTGGTGCTGAAACTCTAGATATGTCTGGTATTAACTTTTTATAGTATCCCTCTAAAGAAGATGTCCATGAATTTTTAAGGGGGGGGATCTTGGAATCATCATTTGAAAAGATGTCCCCATGTTCTATCACACCATTTTGGAACAGAAAACTCAAAACTCCTAATACCATGAGGGTAAGGCAGACCGACTCAAGAGTGATCGATTGCACCCTCCTATGCAAGATATTAACATGTTCTACCTAGGTTTCCATTTTCGGTGACTAAGGAAAAACTCATTACAATGATGTAGATAAACCACATCCTTTTTTCATAATACAGTCAACCTATGTATGAACTATGCTTGCTCGGTCCATACCCAAACTAACGTCGTAAGGCCTCGATGCTGCCACTAAGAGGTTCCAACCGAGACTCTTGCCTCAAGGGTCATATCACACCTTCGGCTTAAGTGGTATTATCGAGTCTCCTCCCAAAGGTATCTCTAGACTTGAGGGTTAACTCAAAGGTTTCACCGGAAAATCTAGGTCCTGGACTAGATTTGTGGATGGAAAGAATGAATAATTCCTATGACTATTGAAATGCCAGCTAATAGTAGACACAGTCCGTACCATGAATCATTCCTAAAGCCCTTGGGTCAAAATCCTTGACCGCATGCAGCTACCATCTTCCCCTTCCCTCCAACTCTTTGAGCCTGGGGGGGGGGACTACAATTGTGGGTGGTTGTAACATGTCGAAATGTACACCACCTCATGCTTCTCTCCTAGCACTGCTTCCACATTTGCTGCCCTTCAGAATCATCTATCCGTAACACTTCTTATTCGCAAAACATATTACACACTCATGTCTCTGTGACTGACTCTAGAATATTTCTTTTACATTTCTATCATTCACTGGATATATCCTCTCAACCAAATAACATTCAACTACAAAAGTTCTCTCTAGCATCTAGAGAAAAGGTGTCGGTGGGATGTCCTAAAACAAACATTTCTCTATATTCCGAGCCCCAAAGCACTGATCATACCATATTAATTATGTACCAACAATGATCGGTATGACTCGATGAATACTGAGCTACCGACACATTTTCCTGTTGAAGCTGTAGAAGTTCTAGGGAAATCTCAGCCACCTCTTCAAGTGAGTCTTCAGCCGCCTATGAGTCGGGCACACCTCCAAACCTTAAGGGTATCTGATGCTGAAACCCATGTAAGGCACTAAGCCTACATGTGTAATCTACCAGTATTACCGGTTGTAACTGCTAACCAATAAGTATTGATATAGCTGGCACACTACCTGAATGTATAATCTTGGGAAACAGTCCATATGCTAAATACTCATAACTATGCGGACCAAACTCATGGTCACTCACTAGAATACACTAGTAGCTAAGATCACTCTCTACTCTACAGGTGTCTCAACTAGGAAGAGAACTCTATAAATCACCATTTGCTAGTCCTCTGCTTCTTGGAAAACTGTCTCACCTCGTATCCTCGGAGGCCTATACCAATAGAACTCATGCATCATGTTCAGTCAGTGTGCACAATCCTCTAATGAGGCTATTGGAATCTATTTCCCATTGGTTGGTGGTGCTGCTGGTACACCACCCGAAGGTGCCAACATAGCAAGAAAACCCTACACCGGAGCCTCGTTGCTCGGTGGGCTATTTATCATGTACTCTCTCAAAACTCTAACAGGCTATCTGCATGGAGGAATCCTTAACAGATGTGACATAGTAAAAAGTTATACCTGGTGAGCTAACCTAGTTCAGCTGACTTAAAGAAAACTTTTTAAAACACACACGCAATCAGTGTTTTTGTGCACTTAGTTGGAGATCAGTAGTCAGGGTCCTGGTGTATTGATATGTCGGCTGTCACACCAACACTAGAATCCCTGAACTGAAAACCATACTCGGTACCCTTAACAATATTACTTCACATAAAATAAATGTTAGAGTCCTATGTTCGGTAGTAGAACCGACTCCTCCGATACAAATTTTTCATAAACCTTCATCGGGACCCATGTTGTGACTACCCCAAGCCCGCCTTCCATGGGCCAGGTTTGGCAACTTTCTCCAATAGCATAAATATCTATAATGTGAATTCATTGCCTTTATAAAGACTAAACACACACAATAAGAGTACACAAATAGAAGCAAAAATATAATAAAAACTGAATACAGAAGAGGTGCTGGATAATAAAAGGGGATGGGAATACAAGACCAACAGTAAAGTAAAAGGAAAAAGACAAAAAAGGTACAACTAAAAGAAAAACAGCTGGAAGGGTGAAAGCAGATCCTGGATCATCCTATGGTGTTCCTGCCCGAACGGTAGGTATTGATGGCCTCCACAGAACTCCACATCCGTCAGACTCCACCATGTACTGATACGTCGTATGGTCCTCCTATGGGTACCATCCACTCTTGGAACTCTCAGCCTCCGGCAGTGTTGTCCATAGTCTACATCCAACACAACGAGGTACGGGTATAGCCCATGCAGGGGTGAGTATAACGATACACAGTAAGGACCCTGAGACCCTGATGTTTTCACAAAATACAACAAGGATAAAATAAAAACTATGAAATATATGGATAACCATTACTTTGGTATATTCCAATACATATACAAATTTTATCTAGTAACCCATCTCAATCCAGAGGAAAACACAAAGGTCAATGACTCACCTCAAACAAGGATTTTCATTATCGAAACCACGACTGCTAGAGAACACCTTCTCTGTTGAGTATAGTGAGTCTTCCATGACACCGAGGAGCTTTTCAATAACCTTGGACTGCTGAGGTACTCCTTCTGTCCAGTACCGCGTGTCTGATGCCAACTACAAGGCGCTCTGTCCGCTGTGGATCTTCTGCCAAATACCGTGCGCTCCACCTAATAGCCTAAAGAGTTACTTCTCTTTTCGAGTACCATGAGTCTATTTCAAAGTACTAGTTTCTCCTCCGCCATAGGTCTACCACCAAATACTAGGTTCTACCCACTGGGAAAGTCGAATCAGTCAAGCAGTCTTCAGGTCTGTCATCTTCAAGGTCTCTACACTCTATACACTCATCTATGAGAGGATCCACTCCACGATCTTCTGGTCGATATTCCAGAGGTCACGAAGTCTCACGTGGAAGTATCTCAAATGATATCCAAGTCATATGGGTCTTAATGGAAAAGACAACGCGTCATTCGGTCACCCATTCTGTGAGTTATTGGCATTTTTTTCCCATGGGGTCTTTTGGTTTTTAGGTTCAAACCAACCCGACCATACTCCAACTATGTCCAAATATCATGTGGGATATTCCAAAGGAATCAGCTCGTTCCAATATTTTTTTCAGTAGATACTATTCGTCGATCGTACACTTGTAGCCTGAGTTATGGGAGAATAGGTGTAAACGGTGTCAGTGTTCTTCGTGGGTGACTCTTCCCTTTCGTGCCAAAGTCAAAGAATAAATAATATGGTGTTCATCGATCTTCATTAGAAGGAGCATTATTCACGTTCTTCATTGAGAGGATGCAGTTCTCATTCAATTCCAACCAAAATGAAATTCAACCATATGAAATAATAGCTTTGTATATTATTTAATCATTGGATTGAATTCAAAAGAATTAAAAAGAAGCTAATTAATTAATTTCATGGGTTTAATCGATTAATTGTGAGAGAGTTGGAGCATTAAATTAATGTTGGAAGGTGGAGAGTTTAACCAACATAAATGGGGCATTAGAGGTGTTCCAAAATTAATGGGGAGTTAGAAGGGGTTATGAAGCTCGCATGGGACCCACTAAATAATATCCTCCAAAGGGTGGATATGTGCAGGTGGCCCCCACCACCATAACCCCTCATTGGAGGTTATGGTGTGGTGGGCCCCACCTCGAACCACCACATGGAGATTCTAACCGCCAAAACAAAAATAAGCCACACTTATTTTGTTAACCTTATTTTTAAGAACTCCAAAAACTAACTTTAATTCTTGTTAGAACACAACTACGGTGAAGGTATCACTAAGAAATCACCGACTCCTCGAGTTCAATGGTTCCCCCAAATTTCAATTTCGAGCATTGGTTCAAAATATGTAAAATCCTTCTCGTACGTTTACTGAACTTAACCGAAAAAATCTTCAAAAATTGATTCCAAAATGATCAGGTCTTTAAATCAAACACTGTTAGAAATTGCGGACTCGTATGATTCCCATATATTTGAAAAAAATAAACGAGAAATCAAGGACTTTATAGTTCCAATATAAATAAATTGAATGTACAATAGGGAGAATTGATAAATATGATATGACATAGACTATGGGATGTACCCATATAAAAGCGGTTGATTCCAACCCTAGGGATTTGATTGAATCCAACACATATCCTATGTTATACATAAAAATTTATAATAATAACTGCAATGTATTATGGTAATAAAATATGGAACACAACAAAAGTCAAATATGGTAGGGACTAGGTTCCACAAGAAGGATGCGTGGCTTCTATAAATCTACTTTCATGTTGTTCAGAAATAATATGAAATTACATATCAATTTGAGTGTTGTGTGAACCATTGTTGATTAGTCTCCCATTATTGTAAAAGATATTAGATTATATAATTGGATTCTTAAATATAATGTTAAATCATGCTTAAATCAGTTAAATTGATCACACCACACTATCATTTCAATATCCCCACCAAACCATAATTAACATCTTCATACACTGATCCTCAATCATTATTGTAATAATATAATAACATAAATAATGATATTTCAATAGTATTAAGCCGTAGATTACCCACTAAAAAGATTATGATTACATTATACGACTCCCTATTCATTCCCAAACTATCTCTTAGTTTCCCATTATCATTTAATTAAATTAGTTATCATACAAAATAAATAGATATTGGAAACATTTTTTTATACTTACGAACTAGAATCCATTATTGTACCCCATCCACCCCGTATTTTTGTGTTGTCGCCATTTTTGGGTTTTATTTATCATTATCAGAGAAAGAAGTAATAATTATTTTATTCATTTCAATATGTTTGCAGGAAATTATTTTTGATAATAATTATTATGTTTCAATGAAATCATGGGGATCTATGTCTTTTAATTTCTTCTAATATATTTCAATAATGATTCTTGGGGATTAAATCAATATCTAAAACAAAAAATTAGTTCAAATATTTAATGCGAAGGGATTACATCAATTTTTATAGTGGACTGTTTTATATCATTTATCTCATGTCACATACATTCTTGATATCAATAACAATATCTCTTTCTTATCTAATTTTCAGAAAACATATATATATATATATCTTGATAAGTTGAATATTAACTGTGATATGATATTTCACATTTAATTACACTCATCACCCATAGATAAATTCTTGACATTAGTCATGTTATTGAAAATAATGAATGGAATTTAGGGAAAATTTATGATTTCCATGTGGGATATATGAAACATAAGGAATCATGATTAAAAATTTATCATCCCTATTTTGAGGAAACTATAATAGGAAGAGAGGATTTTATGGATGATTTATTAATTTGGGATTCCAAAATTGACATTTTAATTTGATGTCCAACATCGAATGATGTGAAAAAATTATGACCCTCTTAGATATGTTCATAAAAATATTTTTTCATAGAAAATCAACACTTGATGAGTGGGAAACTGAAAATATTAAAAATATAATTGTATCCAATTATAAGTGGTGACAAATAACATTATGGTGAAAATGGAACCCTGAGAAGGTAACTACATTTAGATTATTTAAATGTCCAATTAACATTGAATATAAGATAGAAAATTATAAGAAAACCATTGTGCCGTATGATTCCGAGAATTTTAGTGTGATTAGTTTAGTTTTTTCAAAAATAAATTCAAAAAGGAAACTGTAAATCATTTTAAACTGCTTTTTACGTGTTTCATTTAAGGAATAATTAAACAAATTTTTATATAGATTCACTAAGAAATATAATAGTGATGAATGTGTCGGTCATTCTAAAATAACATAAAGAGGAATTATGTTTATAAGTTTTTAAAATAGGGGAATGTATTTGAAATTCACATGAGAGACCAATAAAATAAAGATGAAGAACATTATCTCGAAACATGATCCAATGCATTGTGATACGGAATGTGAAATAGAGGTATAATATTAAATGGATGAATAACTAAAATCAATAAATGTTTATTCAATATAGTATTCGAAACACTTTACTAGTGAAGAATATGGTTGTGAAGAGGTGGGATGTTATTATGATATACAATATAAATTATAATCTTGGAAAGTTATTTGGATTATTTAAACCAAAAAAACTATAAACATGAGAAATTGAAAATTACATTGATAAAGGAAAATGGATATCTTAAAAAATACAATGATAAATAAAAATAATAGGTGATATTTGAGATGGAGGTTGTGTTTGAATGAGTAAATGGTTGTCTTAGATAATCCATTCCATAAACGAATATGATTCTTGGGACAAACATTAAAAAATTTATTGTTATGAATATGGTATCGAAGTATCTTAAGGTGATGTTGGTTGGTTCTGAAAATTATTCCACTATATTCTAGTAAGTGAGATTCAATAATATTTTTATGTTGGTGGGGAGAGTTTCAAATTAGGATGACATGTTGTTAATGCAACAAATATACGTAAATACTTTTAGTTATTACATAAAATGTAATCTAAGTCACACAAAATTGAATCATACTTTTTTAATGATGTGATATAAAAATGTTGAAGGTGTTATTGTAAATTGGTAATTTAGAAAGGTGTTTTACAGATTTTTTTAAAATTACTTTATAATTTTTCAGTTTATTTTTTAGTGTCTATTATATAAAAATTTAAATAGTTCACTATGGATTTTTTTTAATTACATTTTTTGTGGGTTTTTAGATAATGTTTTATTTTTTTAGTGATGGTTTTTTAACATTCATACTTTAATTAATATCAATTTATAATTAATAAAATTTCTTATTGAAAATTCCATTACCTATTAATAACAATTTACAATTTATAAATAATTTTTTTGACATGTATTATATTAAAAAGTTATTAAGAATAACTTTTTAATCACTAATAATTTGAAATTAATTAAAAATATTTACTACTTTTATAATTATTAATTATTAATTATATATATAATTATTTATTTTAATTTATTGAAAATTGCTATTAAATGGTAATTCAAAATTATTTAATATTCTTTATTTATAATTATTAATTATTAATATTTAATTGATTATTTTTAATTATACACTATTAATTTAA
Source organism: Viscum album (assembly GCA_963277665.1). Lineage (NCBI taxonomy): Eukaryota > Viridiplantae > Streptophyta > Magnoliopsida > Santalales > Viscaceae > Viscum > Viscum album. The sequence continues at coordinate 1,611,841,928 of OY728137.1, read as the reverse complement.
TTTGTATTATCTAATATTTATTATACACTCATTATTTCATTATTAGTTATTTGTTATTAATTATTACATGTATGTTTTTTATTAATAATATTAAAAAATAATTTAAATATTAATTAGTTTTTATATATTTTTTTATTCAAATTTTGTTTTTATTATATCAATAATAGTTAATAATTGATCAAAATTTTATTTATATGTTATTTGTTATTTATTATTTATTTTTTACCTATTATTTATAATTTATTATTTTATTTGATTATTTGCACTAAATTGTAAACCTTTTGATTAATAATAATTATATGTTATTATTTTATAAGGATTTAATAAGTTCATTATTGTTTATTATTTATCATTTATTTGTTAAAATTATCTAAAAAATATTTATTTTTTATTATTTTTATTATTTATTATAAATTTTTTATATTTTATTATTAATAATTATTAATTTTTCTCTAGTGATTGATTATTCATTATAAATTATCAATTATTAATTATTAATTAATAATTTTCGTCGATCAATGATCAATGATTATTAATCAATTATATATTATTAATTTTCAATTACTTGTAATTAATAATTGTTAAATAACATAAATTTATTATTTTAAATACATGTTCATTATTTTTACTTATTTTAATTATTTTTTTTATATAGTTATTTAAATTTTTATTATTAAATAAAATTTATTATTAATTTTATAATTAATTGATTGAGTAATTTTACATTAGTGAATAATATATATAATAATTACTAAGTCAATTACAAATTGTAATTTTATTAATTAGTTATTTTTATATAAGTATTTTATTTCACACATTAGTTGAGTAATTTTATTGATATAGTATTATATATATATGACTATTTTCTAGAGTGTTTAGTACATAGAGAGTCAAATGATCATGGGTGGAAGTAGTGTATAGTTGGGTGACCTCCTCAAAAGATGTTGTGTAGTATAAGAAATATATTGAAACTAGTCAAATTAATAATATTTATTTATAAATTAATAAATTTAAATGTATCATGTGGAATTTTTTGTACACATATAGTTATGTGATAATGATTTAGTGTATTATAAATATGGGTGACCATCATGGGAAGTTGTTATTATATGTATTGAAAAATATAAAAACTTGTTAAAAATTAACAAATGAAAATAGAAAAAAAATATTTTAAACTATTATTTATTTTATAAATAAAAAATACCTTTTAAATAATTATTTTACATAATTTAATATTTAAATAAAATACTCAATGATAAAATTTTAGGGGGTGTTTAGGCAAATGTGTCAAAGGCATCACAAAATCTTTCTCAACGTAAGAAATTAATGATTCTTTTAGGGATCCTCATGATATTTTTAAAGGAAGCATAAACCATCAGGGAACATTTAGAAATAGTTTTAACCATCATTAAATATAATTTTCAATATTGGGTGGTGATTCATTCATTAAAATGGGAAATAACAATGGTATAATTAATTGGTTGTGTCAAAACTGCCAAAATAAGTGAGGTTTATTAGAAAATTGAAATGAAATCAAATCATGAGGGAATACCCAATGTGATGAATTATGATCATAGTAATACAAATTTTTCCAATAAGTACCAAATTTCTTGTCAATAGGAAAACCAGTGGGTAGTTTTTTAAAATGAATATTTTCAATAATTTTTGAATTTGTTTTAGAAAAAATATTAGTGTTTGGGAGATTATAGACATAAAAATACGTATTTTTATAATATATGACTCCCTCAATCAATTATATTCAATAAAAAAGGGGAATTAAATATTAAGATCAAAGATCCTAGGTTGGACAACATCAGGATGAAAAAGATAACTGAATAACACATTTTATTCTCCAAAGGAAACATGATTGTGGAAGAACCATCCTAGAAACATATCTAACTAGTTCCTTATAATAATATTAAGTGAATTATGGGAGAATAAAAACACCAAATATATAGAGAAGTGTTTTCAACTAAAATTATTGTATGTGATATAACTTATACATCTAGATTTGGGAATAATCATTTGATATAAGATGATATTTTTTTATCTAACATGTTAACAAATAAATAACCTTGAAATGATATAAAAAGTTATACTTGAGGTTTTATTACTTTCAAATACAATAGATTACTCAATGAGAAATTATGTAAAATCACTATAGATAGTCAGAAGAATATCGAATCTAATTATGTTGACATTATTGGATGGTTAAGGAAAAAATTTACAGTCCCTATAAATTTTATGATTATATGAGAAAAGAGATCACTTGATTATATTAATATGTTGTTAGGAGATTAATGGTTTTAAAAATAATAATGATACAAAAAATAACTAATGGAAACATATTTATTCTTTATTCATAAAATTATGTATTATTGGATCATGGATATAGAGAATGATATTTGGCATAAGTGATTTTTCAATTTGTGTGAAAAAATATTGCTAAACATTTCAAATATAGTGATTTAATGAATCTTCCTAGGCTGAATCAAAATATGATCATAAAATACTATGTGTGTCAAAAAGAAAAAACGTTGAATAATATTCATAATATGGGGTAGAAAATGTCCTTGAACCATCTTGGATATATTCACTAAGATGTTTGTGGTTCGATGAATTTAAAAAAACAAAATCATATAAGTATTTCATTAATTTTGATTATGATTTCTCTCAGATAATTGATGATTTATTTATGCCATGTCAATTAATATTTTGGATATATTTTTTTTATTATCAATCACGTGTTGATAATCCATTAGGTTATGGTATATTTAATTTCACATAGGAAATAGAAATGAATAATTGTATAAATACATCAAATAAAAAATCATAAGTATAGAAAAATCCTTGAGTATACTATTCCATACATTCCAAAATAACATAGAGTATTCTGTTGAAAGAATAAATTCATAGATGACATGAAATGTATATTTTTATTGAGGCGTGAAACTATAATGAATTTTTGTAGATAAGCCTGAATATTGTATGTCCACACTCTAAATAATTGTTTATTGTGAATAAATTTAGTCAGTAAACATTATGAAATATTGTTCTGTAAAAACATGAACCTAAAATTATTGATTTTATTCGATCGATATGGGGATATTTTTTGGATTCAGACCAATTTTAAAGAGATACATGTGTTGCAAATTAAATATAATGTATTTTTCAAACATATATTAGTTAATTTGTAGAAAGAAAGTAAATTGTAAAATGAAAAAATATTAATAATGGGATTAAATAAGATTGAGAGAAAAATGTTGACCAAAATTCGATAAATACAATAATTTGTATAGAGAATCAATGTTATCACATCGATTATGAAAATTCAATTGATGAAAATTGATTTATGTTGTGCTTAATTATGTTCAAATTGATTAAAATCTATTTGAAACCAAAAACAAGCTAGGAGTCATCCACAAGGGATATTAAACCAATATAAATATACGAGGTTTCAATCATCACTCCTTTCTCTCATACGGTTGAATTTATGAGTCTAAAAAATAATCCACATCACTATGATTGGATAGTATAACATAAAATATAGCATGATCAGATTTAGAATAAGTATATTTTTGAGTTATTTTATTATCCCAAAGACAATAATGTCATATGAATCAAGAGTTTTTTATAAAAATCTCAATGATAAAAGTAATTTTTAATTGAACAATTCCCATATTATTCGTAATTGGTAAAATGAAATGTAGTTATAGATTTTTATTATTCATTTTTCTCAGTTATAAGGTATAAAAAGATGAATATATTTCCTCTAAAATGCTCTCAAAATATTTTAAATGTGTAAAAAATCATATGAAGTAGTATTGTCAAATGATGGTAACATCTCATTTTTTGTGAAATATTTTATTCTATTGAATTTAAATTTTTTGATAGTTTTTGTTATATAAATCACAGATTTTACCTTTCATTACACGCATCTTGGATTTCATTAAGTATAACACGCCACACTAAATTTGGTTTTCATTACCTAGAATACCTAATTTAAATAAAATTGACATGGTATTAAGAAATTATTATTTGATAAGACAGTTATTAAATGGAAATTAAAATGATGCGTATGAATAGGATTAAATAAATTATTATTATTTTTGTTTTACATGTGAATATATATGAAATCCATTGGTGGTCGCTAAATTAGAATTGAAAATAAAAACCATTTGATAATAATGTGAATATTTTTCTAGAAAAATATTTTTATGTGAGGAAATGTGTTTTATCTCAATAATTAAAATAAATATATTTTTATTTACTATTGTAATGAAATTTTTAAGCTATAAATTCAATAAAATATTTAACATTCATATTATGTTCTTTTTTGTCCACTGAAAAAATACCAAATTTCACAATTAATAACATTTGGTCCCAAGAAGATAATTTTGTTTCCTTTTTCAGACTTATTTTTTATATTTTTTTAACTATTATATAATAAATTAGGAAATTTTCTTTTATTAAAATATAATTTCAAAATTATATTATGTTGAATTCTATAAAAATATTTGCGATGGTAAAATTTTCAATGAATAGTGAAAATTATTTTTTATACTATGAATTATCAATTATTTTATGAAATTTAAAAAAAATATATATTGTTTTATTATGGGTTTAAAATAAAAATTAGTTCAATTACATATATATATATATATATTAAATTAATTCTTAGCATTGGATTCACTTTCATATTGAATTTTTTTATAAAATGTTTCAAATCATTTTAAAATTTAACTTTGGAAACCTGCTATCTCATCAAATTTTTATGATTCATTTTTAATTAAATGTTTCAGAATATGTGAAATAAATTTGAAAAAATGGATACAATATTTTCAATAATAATAATTTATCATATTTATAAATGTAAACATAATTTTTTACTATTATGAAGAGTGAAAATCGAGAAAAAATTTATTTACCGTAGTTAAGGTACAATATTTTTATTGGCATGACATAAAATTATAATAGATAAAAACGACCCTATACATTCCCAAAACACTTGTTATGGAAATATTAAGACCTTCTCTCTTTATGTATATAGACGGGACATTTTGGATCCATCATGGATGTGGTAAATTTGTGAACACAATTTTATTTTAAAACATTACAAGTGTGCCACTCAACTCACATAAAAAGTCACCCAATCTACTATTCTATATAATCATTAAAAATTAATTGTTTCTAAAAATACCCCTCTTATATAGATATATATATACTTTTTATATTAATTTAATTACCTAAAACCATCTCATTTTCCATCATATGGGAAAAGAAATTTCTATTTGTGTGTACAAAAAAATATCACTCGACAAACTAATGTCATTAAATTATACATTTCCACCTCTCTATGATTGATATACTGATAAATTTATTATTCAGAAATAACATTTATAAAATTATTTTTTCACATGTACCTTCTTACTTTCAATTCCATTGAATTACAATAACATATTTAATGTGTTTGGTGGACTATAGCCTCATGAAGTGATGTAATTCGTTATGATTGTACTATTTCACTGAACGATAATAAGAAATGTTATAAATAAAAATATTGTATATATGATGTAAAAATTATTCTGTAATATTAATATATTCGATAACTTTCATTCATTCAAATTGTCTATAAAGTGGTAACAGTGTTCATGCATATATATGACCTACCATCTCCATGAACGATGGGTCACATTTTATATCTCTAACATTGGTTTAATATTATAAAAAATATATATACGGAATATATATTATATTTATAATATGTGTATAATTTTTGAGATGATGTAACCATTATATATGTATGAATTCCAAAAAATACAAATCAAAACACACTTGAATTTCAAACTAGTTATCGCATGAAATGTGACCTTGAAGTGGAATTATTAATAAACTGGTACTAAAATGAATTATGTATTGAATTTATGTTATTATATATATGGTTATGGTTATTTAATAGTTCTAAAATGAACATAATTTATTTATAATATAGATTCTGACTGGTAATATGAATGATAAGACATACGATAAGGCACTTATATTCTCTCTTTTATTTGTGGGATACATATAGAAATTCACTACATTTTTTTGGTGTATATTCTTCCCATATTGACATTTTATATTAATAATATCTTTATATTAATGGTTTTTAATGTTTCATTTGATTTAATTATTTATTGGGTCTTATAATTGGAATTATTACTAACATGGTATGGTTTTTTTGTTTCACATTTATTTTTTTAAGACACGTTATAGAATCACTATGTGTTTCTTTTATATGGTATACATTCTACTAATTAATATTGTTTATAATGCATATCTTGAAAATTATTGGGATTTATATATCGATTTTAGGATCTCTATATCATGATGTTTATGGGTTACAAAGTGCTAGGGGTTTTATGATTCAAACTCATTATTTATCAGGATTTATGATGTTTATTCTTCTAATGACGAAATGTTATGAAAAACCTCTAATGAATCACAAGATTTTTCAGATACTATATTTATTTTATGGAAAAACATATTTCCCTTACAATTCCCTCAATTTATGTACTACATATAACAAAAGAATTTTTTTATGAATAATCACCATTATTTCTCTCTTCAGATGAAACCCATTTATCTTCAAAAATAATTATTTTTTAAAATATTTCCAAAAATGTTACTAAATTTCGAAAAATACTTTATAAATTTTATTTTAATCCATGATTTACATTTTTATAAAATTTTAAAATTAATTTTCTTGTTATTTTCTAAACAATTTATCATTATCCTTTACTAAAAATTTTAATGGAATCATGTTTTTAATGCCTAAGATGTGAATATAAGATCCTAATATAATCACCATTATTTTATTTGATTAATTATTTTCAATATTATATTTTTATTTTAATGAGAATTATTTTTAAAATTTTTTATGTTTTATTTTATTTCAAAATTGAAGGGGTTATTTTCTAAGAATTTATTTTAAATTATATTAAAATAAGCCTCCCCGAGTTTTCTATATTTTTTTTCAATATTTTTTTTTCATATTGTTCATTTTTAAAAATCTATTTTCAATAAAAGTTATTTTCCATTATAAATTTTTTAATTAAAATTTCAAAATATGGTTCCATATATGATGATAACCTTTTATGTTACTCTTCCTTTCTTAGGGATATGATTTGGTGATACCATTATTATTTTTTCTTATAATTTTATGATTATGATGAATGTTGGTTTATGATATTTTTTCCCTTCCCCGTATTATAGAATGAATAAATACTTATGAAACCCAGTTCATTATCCTCGGGTTATGGTTTGATGAAATTTGTAACACCGAAAATGAGAAAGGGTTAAATGACTAAATGATATGACTCATGTAAATAAGGAGAACCTTCCTTTTCGGGAGGCTGCCTGATTAGAACTCACAGTTAAGTTTTTTTGTCATGGAGTACTGATCGGGATGGGTGATCTTCTAGGATGTTTCCCAGGGTGTACATGAGTGAGGGAAAATACAAACTGGAAATGACATGTGTTGTCCTGTGAGGATATTAATTAGTCAGATGACCCGTTCAGGCACGTGGGTGGGTCCGAGGGTGGGGACCACGTGTCTGCGGGGAAACTAGTGGTACCTGGTGGGCCAGGACCAGGAAGCCATGTTATGGAAGGTTGGATGTGCTGTCACCAAGACCTAGTTGTCAAATTTGGTATCAAAGGTGGTACCCAGCAATAATTGTAGTGTGTTACCTGGGTTGAGATGTAGGGCCCACAATGAGGACTTGGTGCTACATGGGTTGTGATTGTAACACCCAAAATGATAAAAGATTAAATAAATAAATGATACGAATCATGTTTATGAGGTGCGCCTTCCTTTTTGAGAGCCATCCTAATTAGAACACCATAATTAATTGTTCTTGGCATGGAGTAGTGATCATGATGGGTGACCTTCTGGAATGTTTTCCAGGGTGTGTGTGAGTGAGGACAAAAACACACTGGAAAAGTCATTTGTTGGCTTGCCAGGATAGTCATTAGTCAGATTACATGTTCAAGCACATGGGTGGGCCCTAGGGTGTGGACCACGTGTGTGTAGGGCAACTAGTGGTACCCAGAGGGCCATGAATTGAGGGCCATGTTAAAGCGAGCTGGTTGTGCTATCACCGCGTCCCAGTTGTCACGTTGGTGATGTTACACCCAAGGTATGTAAAGAAATATAAAATTATTATATTTATTAATATTTTCAAATTAAATAATAATTTTAATTTAAAGGGGTTTCTATGATCGATGGCGTACCCGATATGCAACAAAATGTTTCTTTGAAGTCTTACATTCCACCATAACAATATAATATTATTATTTTAAATTGTAGTTAATGCTTAGCCATTGTATTGGTGAAAATTAATAGAAGTAACTAATATATTATTATACAAGTTTTTTAAATGATTTTACATTTCTCCAATAAATATTATAGTTTTAAAATAAGAATGAATCTGAATTTAAGTATAAATACTCAAATCTTCTTTAAAAGGTCGATTTTCTTCCTATTAATAGAAAACCATCAATAAATCTAGTTTAGGTCACTTTTATATGTTACATTTGAAAAAGTAAAAAAATTATCTAGAATGGGGGCATTGAAATTTATATTTAATGAATATTTGGCATTTTTCTGTTAAAAATCATTTTTAATGAATAGTGAAAAATACCGTATTTTAATTCAAAACTTCCTTTTAATTTAATTCATTTATAATGTTATATTATCTTATTAATTGGTTTCAAATTTTAATTAGATGATATTTATACAATTTATTCCAATTTTTGTTCTTTAAATTGATTTCACATAGTAATTGGACATAAATAAGGGTCAATCTTTTGATAGATAATATTTCCCTGAAACACGATTTTTGTTTTGACAATGGTAATTAATTTTAAATTAATTTATGCCAATTATGTGTTTTGATTTTGGAAGAATGGATTTCATATTTGGAATCAAGAAGTCCAAATTGTGTAAATATTCTTCTTTTTAATATAGACATGATGTATATTTCTTTCAGTAAAATTTTATTTACCATGGTTAAAGTGTAAATCTGGTAAATAAGGGTAATTGAATATTATTAAAATAATGTAAAATTAAACTAAAAGTGTCCTAATACTATTGGATGATAAATATCCCACAATGGTCATTTTTGGTTCGATTTTGTAACCCCATGGAGCCACTTGAAGGTGATAATGACACTTTATTTTAATTAACTTAATGTAAAAGAAAAAAATGGCACAAAAAATATCTTTTAGTAAATTAATTTTTAAATGGGGTGATATAAGTTACCTCTTAGACTATATATATTAATTAGAGAGATAAAAAATATTTTCTATGTTATGGTATTTTGTTTATTATATTTATACATCAAATAAAATAAATTATATATGACATAATAATGATGTAATGTTTACCTCATCAATAAATGATTTAAATAAATAAGATTATAAAGATTAAAATAATATCCAAAACCTGTCCATTTATTATTAGATTATTTTATTTTTACCATAAGTGATCTTTTCATTGACTTTAGTTATTTTTGGACCATTTGAAACTGTAGATAAGTTTATAATAATAAAATTGTTTCAAACCTTCCTAAAGATCCCCTCCTCCCCCTTATAAAAGGATACCAATTCTAACCCATTTCTCACACCTCTCAAGCCCATTGGACCAACCAACCTCTACCCAAATTTTCTCTCAATATCCCTATCCTTGTCCTAGAATCATTCCCATAGGCATAAGTCACTTCAAGAATTCTTTTTGTTTCAAACCAAATAGAGTTACATAAATAAAGTTAACTGTTTCTCTTAAATTATTCTGTTTTATTTAACTTATCCAACCAATAAAATAATTTTATTAATTTATTGTATACAAATAATATTATCATAAATATACTATGATGTTTTTTATGATGAGTATTCTCACTACACTTACACGCACCTCTATCTAATGGTTGAAGAACGTACATTTTCTATGTATGGAAAACTAACGCCTCACGAAACGATGATTGTTAAATTTTCGTCTACCGCCTCTCATATAGGCTATTAAGATGACACTATATTTTTATATGGTATATATTATTTATATATTTTTTTCACGATTCTGTATTTTTCATATATATAATATCTTTATGGCTTCCATTATTGGTAAACATGATAATTTAATTTGAGGAAGTGCGAACTACCACCCCCTCAATGTGATATGACTCCTTAATTACATATGTGGGATGGATAAAGGATGGTTTAAATGATATTATTTATGATATAATACAGGAACTAAAATATACCTATGTATTATTATTTTTTATTTCCATTAAAATAAGTAATTGAAATGAAAGTACCGTTCATGCGTACGTACAGCTTACCATCTCCATGAACGGTGCATTTCATTTCTTATCTCCAATTGGTATGTACTCTTATAAAAACATATATATACTAGATATATATTATATATATGATATCTTATTCAATAATATCATTATGGAGATAATGGATTATTGACCACATGGACAACTTGTAATTATAAGGTGTTCATTTTTACTCAATTAACAAATATCGACAAAATAGCCATTATTAACTCAAATTATTAAATAATGTTTATAAAATGGTGATCAGTGATATAAAAAGAATAATAAACTAGAAAAGTGTTTTTAAGCATGTTGAAATTAACTTTAGTTTATTATTCAATATATTAAAGAATGATCAAGTCATGTCGGACTAGAGATAAGGGACCCCGTCTCAATCTCCTTTCATTTAGGTATATTTTTCTTTAATACATGACATTATTTTAAATGATGTATAAACATAGATGAGATTTTATTTCATTAAAAGGGAATCTTTTTCTACGAAGCATTTTACTAAAGGTCAAAAAAAATTAATGTAAGCGGTGACAACAACCTTTCTGCCGCCACAAGTATTATTTGACCTTTCGCATCCTTATCTAGTGGTAATGTTTTTAAATGGAAAATAAATACCATATACTCTATTTTTGTATTTTGGTATTGAAAATGGTTATGATAATGGATTTTTTATGTCAATATAAGTGATATATTCAGATTGAATTGTGGAAATGATTTCCTTCTTTTATATTTTTTGTATGTGTTATGATTTTATAATATGAACTTAGAAATATAATGGGTGGTTATGTGATAAACCAAATGACGGGTGGTGCAATTATAAACCAAGATGGGTGGTTATGTTATAACCTCCAATGCATTGGGTATGGAAGTCGGCCGTATGGATATTCCATTTACTGATATGTGTGGATGTTGACCGTATGGTTATTTCATTTAAGTATGTTTAGGTCAAAAGTTACCTTTATATGTTATGTGTTAATTATATGGGTTTTATGGTAATATTTTGGTTAAAAAAGTGTAAGAAATGATTTTTTTTCAGTGTATAGTATTCGCTACTTCATAAATGTGAAATGAATTATTTACAATAAATTATTCATGGTTTACTTGTATTTTTGAAAAAATAATAGTTTTCCTTCTTTGTGTATCCCTTACTGAGATTTTTATGTTCACACCATGTTTTTGAAATGTTTTTTCACAGGACATTATATGAAATAAGGTCATGGATGGGATCAGGAAAAAGTCATGCTTTCTAAAACATGGAACTATACATTAATTGTTTTTCATGAATTTTTTATTGAGTGAAAAATAATGGGAACTTTGTAGAAGTATATACATTGTATATTTTTGGATGTAATGTAACAATTATGACCTAATTATCAAAAATCCTAAACTTGAAAAGATCCTCAATTTGAATTATGGTGAGTCAATAAGGTTATCGTATATCTTCTATGTTTATTATGGTAATATGTTTTTGAAAATAAAAAAATTCTTTTCTGAAGTTATGTTTTTCCCATTAGTACTATTTTTATTATGTTCTGTTATAGACATTCGGTTATACTTACAGATTAGTAATTCTGTATTATCATACCATAATTTTTATTCCGATTCTAGAGTATAAGTGATACAGTTTTTGAGATTATGATTCTGTTTTATTAGTGATACAGTCGTTGTGATTATGATTCCAATGTATAAGTGATATCATCTTTATGATACCGATTCTTGTGTCTAAATGATACAGACATTATTATTCCAAATCTCGTGAAAAAGTGATTCTATTTTATGATTCTGAATCCGGTGAAAAAGTGATTCTGTTTTATGATTCTGAATCCAGTCCCATAGTCTTTCTGATTTAATGATTCTGATAAAATAAAAAATGAGATACTGATTTCGCAATCATATTTACATTTCCTTATGAATCTATTTTCTTGATAATTTTTTCCTAAATAATTGTTTTTTCTTAATAATGTTAGAGTTGTATAATTTAACATTCCAATATTATTGGATTCATGTTTTCTTATACAGAAGTCTCATCTTTAACTTAACATCATTTCTTATTCTTGAAATGATGTCTTACAGTTAGTTAAAAACTAACCATTGTATGTTTGAAGCATGTCCTTGTCCCTCCGAAATTTAAGGAAAATATTACTATTGGAGTGGAGTTGACCATTTGGCTATTTGGCCTATAAATACAAGTCCATATGAATGATAAATGGACTTTTGATGAGACTTTACATCGACTTAGACTACAACGTAGAGTGTGGATGAACATGATGAATGTGAAAAAGTCTTGAAGTGATTTATAGGGAGAGAGGTTCTTACAACTCTCAGTTCTTTAGGCAGATGTTGTGAACAACCTGTTCAGGCATGAAAAACTTGTTCAGACTTGCATTGTGTAGACTCCGATCATGCAAATAATTGGCTTCCATTATTGGATGACAAAACTTCCTTATTCCTTTTAAATAATGGGATTCTAGGTTTGGAAGATAGAGGTTCTAATTTCCGTCTAAATCGAGGGATTTTGGGTATAGTAAGACAGATATCGATCTATATATTTAAGGAATACCTGGGTTTGGGTAAGAGAGTCTTTTATGAATGTATAAATAATAGACCCATTATCAACAATTGTTAGATAACATTCGCTTTGGGTAAAAAAACCTTATTGTTACTTGTTTTCTATTTCTAGTTGTTTTATTTCTAATGTAATCTAAACATTGTTAAGGTTAGAAAGTATAACATTCTAATACATTCTAATTCTGTAACTCTGATTATATTAAAAATTCTATAAACCTTGAGGTTGAATATTTCATTTATGAAAATCATTCTTATGTATTTATCTTATTGATGAAATGATTAATAAAAGGTTTCTTTAGAAGGTTTTGTGAATTTTTATCTAACATTGATAAAATAAACATTAAATCTTCCAATGGAATTTTTAAAGAATACAATTACCCCCACCTTCTTGTATTTGAGAATCTCATTTCATATTTGATCCTACAATTGTTATCTGAGGAGGTATATAAAATTATTATATCCATATATAATTCTTATTTCTCATTCATTAATTTTTTTATTTAATTATAATCTTCTACTTATAAAAAGTTTTGTGGAATGAATTTTTTATAGTATGGAAGGAATTCATGTTGGATCTCTAGATATTCTCAATCCTAATAGACCACCATTCTTAGATGGAAATGAATATGAGTACTGGAGAGAAAAAATGAAGACCTTTTTGATAAACACAGTTGTATATGACTACATTAAGTTTACTAGAGATTATAAGATTCCTGATAATGAACATAGAACCTTCACTAATCCGTAAAAAGAGGAATTCCAGCTGAAATATAAGTTACATATTTCTTTTCTTTATTCCATGACTATATATATATATATATATATCCAAATTTCATCCTATGAATCTCCAAATAGTATTTGGAAAAAGCATGAAGTAACTCACTTTGGAACTTCAGATGTTATAAAACTAGATTTTCTATTCTCAGAGCAGAAAGTTATGGTTTTTGGTTTCATTATAGAGAACCCATATGTAAGGTACAACAATGATTCATGTCAATTTTCAATAGCTTTCAAACAATGTGTGAGAGAATATTATAAGATTAATCTCTTTTAGACATGATTATAGACATCATGCCTAACGAATGGGAATCCAAGAGAACTATTATAGATTAAAATATAAATGTTACAAAGATTTCACTTGATGAACTCTTTCTAACTTGTCATCAACATGAAAACTGAATGAAGATAGATGCTGATAATATTAATAAGAATAATGGACATGCAGGAGTTTCTTTTACAACAAATTCAAATCATATTATAACAATGAATCATAGGGTAGTTACATGATCTAAATATAATAAGTTTTTTGTTTAATCTGAATCTAGTGAAAGTGAATCATCAGAAAATGAGTTAGCCAATCTTGCTTCGAGGATGAACAACATTTTGCAGAATAAGAACATTCAATATATATAAAAGAAGAATGTTGGTAAAGATAAGAATTATGGATAATGGACATGCTATAGATTTAGAATAACCATTCATATCAGACCTGATTGTCCCATGAATAAGAAAATAGAAAAGAAGGATTAGAATTTTGTGAGAAACCAGAAGAAGTTCTACTGATCCATGCATAAGATAGTCTTAATAGACAATGACACTAAGAGTACCAGTGGTAGAGATACTTCAGATTACACTTCAAATGAAGATTCTTATATGCCAAAGAATATTGGTATCATAGCCGGAGCACCATTTCAAAATCAATCTCATATGGCTAAAGTATGAACTATTCAATCCATAACCAATATGTCTTGGAGTGAAAAAATTTTGGATAAAGATTTTCTTCAAATGAAGAATCTTATTCATCAAATAATGATAGTGATTTTCCTTCCTATAAGGATTCTTCTAGATTTTCAAAGTTTCTAGAGAAATGAAATTTTAATGTTTCTAAGAATCTTGGAAAAAAAATCAAGAGTGTTTCTTTAAAAAAAGAAAATTATATATTATTCAAAAGATCTTGATAAAAAAATTAGGCACTAGAAAATCATTCTAAGTAACATGCAGAAGCTAATACTAAGAAGAATAAGCTTTCAAAAGATCATAAAAATCTATTTTTTGAAAAAGATGTTTTAGAGGATTAATATAACATTATGTCTATTATTCCAGAAGATAGGAATTTAGTCCTAAGAAAAATATCTGAAATTTATTCCGTGAAGAAACTTCATGAAAATTTTACATCAGGTATGGAAAATTTTGACAAGATGTATTCTTCGATCCGACCTCATGGTAATAGTCAAGGATATTGATATTCTCATGAAAAACATATTTTTTGAAACCGTTAATTTAATCCTCCAAGTTACCCTTTTTGTAATAAATGTCAATGTAGTTGGCATTTGAAGAATAAAGAATCTTTAAATAATGTTATATCACTTTGGATTCCTAAAGATTACTTATCTAAAAAACGTGGATACCCAAAATTTAATAATCTAATAATTTCGAATCCAAGCATTTTTTGATTTAGAAAACCTAAGTTTTCTTTTTCTGGTTAATTAAGAAAGTACCAACAACATATGGTAAATGGATAATAGATGTGTTCGGAACAGGACTTGTAACAAAGAATATTTCAAAATTATTTTAGCGACTAATGGTGGAAAATTAAACATTTGTGATAACTCTCAAGGATAAATAATATATATAGGTAACATTATTCTTATTGTAAAATCTCTAATATTATATGTTTTATTTGTTAATGGTCTTAATCACAACATAATAAACATATGTAAATTTTGGGATAAGGATACCATTTAAATATTAGGAATGAAAATTGCATATTATACAATTCCTGCGATGAATTTATTCTATCAGCCCATAGGAAAGATAAATTATACAATCTAAACCTAGAAGATATTAGAATTATATATCATTCATTCCTATGTGTAATTGAAGATTAATATTTTCTTTGTCATAGAAGACTAGGACATTGTATCTTAAAGAATCTTAGTAAACATTTTATGAAAGAACATTTTCCGGATCTACCGAAACATAAGATCGTTTCTCTAAGAGTATGTAATACTTGTAAATATGAAAGAAACATAAATATAGGTTTAAATATATATTTGAGGATACAACATCTAATTCTTTATAGTTAGTGCACATGGACTTATTTGGTCTAACACTAACTGGAAGTATTGGATGAATACACTATGTGTTTGTCTTAGTTGATGACTATAATAGATATACTTGGGTTTAGTTTTTCACAAAAAATCTAATGAATTTTCATAGTTCAAAATTTTCAGAGCCCAAGTAAAAAAAAAAAGAAAACATCCTTTGATAACTATTCATAGTGATCATGGAGGATAGTTTAAAAATTATGTTTCTGAAACATTCTATAGTAGAAAAATTTATACTCATAGCTTCTAAGCCCCAAGGACTCCTCAAGAGAGTGTTGTTGTTGAATGAATAAATATTATCCTTCATGAGATTATTAGAACAATGTTGATTGAATGTTTTATCGCTAAACACTTTATTGATGAAGCTGTAAATACTGCCTGTTATACTAGAAATCTAGTTTTGATAAGACCCTTTCTTAATTAAATGCCTTATGAGTTATGGACTGGGCGAAAACCAAAAGTATCTTACTTCAATGTTTTTGGTTGCAACATATTTATCTTGAATACCAAGGAAAACATACATAAATTTTCACCCAATTCCGGTGATAAAATCATCTTAGGCTACTCTACTAACACTAAGGAATATAGAGTTTTCAATAAAAACACTTTCAATGTTATAGAAATAGTACATGTTAATTTTGATAAAAAGGATCATTTCGTTTTCAAACTTCCTGAATATTTTCCTGATATATATTCTAAAACTGATCACCAATCGTTGATAGAAGATCTTTTAGTCATGGATAATGTTCAAGAAAATATTTCTGAAAAATTTACACCTGATGATTTTTTACCCTATGTTGATGAACATGTTTTTCAAAATCCATGTTCGATGATACTTTAAAATCATATCATTGATAATATAATTGGAAATGTTAATCAACTAGTAGTAATTATAAGTTCTTTAACAAATGGTGTTGAAAATGTTTCTTTTCATTCCCAATTTTAACATAGGACTCTTGAAGAAGCCTTAGGTGATGAAGATTGGATAAAGGCTATACAATATGTACTCAAAAAATTCCTAAGGAATTGGGTTTTGAACATTGTTGAAAAACCTATGGAAACATCTGTTATTGGAGTAAAATGTGTTTTTAGAAACAAATCCGATGAAATGGAGTTATTGTTACAAATAAAGAATGATTAGTTTCCAAAGGCTATAACCAACAATACGGTATTGCCTATAAGGAATACTATTCTCATGTAGCATGACATGAACCTATTCTTTATAGAATTAATTAATTTTAAAAACTATCAAATGGATGTAATGTGTGCTTTTCATAATGGTTATGTACTGGAGTAAGCCTCGGTAAATAAACTCCATATAATTGATGATAAAAAACATCCTAATCATTTTTATAAACACACCAAATCATTGTATAGACATAAACAAGCCTCTAGAGCTTTGTATGATATACTTTCATGGTTTTTGCTTCAAAATAACAATGATAAGGGAACTAATGATTCTAAAATTTTTGTTATGAAAAATAATAAATATTTATTGATTGTCCAAATTTATGATGATAACATCATCTTCGCATTAACACAGCAATCCTTGACTGCATCTTTTGTGAATCTTATGAAATCTGAGTTTGAAATGAGTATGATGGTTGAGTTACCCTTTTTTCATGGTTATCAAATTTCTCAAAAACCTGATGGAACATACATATATCAACATAATTATATCAAATATCTTCTCAAGATGTTCGGGTATTATAATACTAAGAGTATAATTACTCCTATCATATCCTCTAATAATCATGATAATGATGAAACAGGGAAACCTATGGATCAACCATCTTATAGAGGGATGATAGAAAGTTTACTTTACTTAATAGCTAGTTGACCTGAATTAATGTTCTTATTATTCCAATGAGAATGATTCTAAGAAAATCCTATGGAATATAATTAAATGGAAGTGAAAATAATTTTTTGCTACCAAAAGGGAGATTTTGATTTGGGAATTTTTTATTCCTTCAAAAATAATTTTGAGCATAAATGATTTTCAGATGCTGTCATTGGTGGTTGTAAAATGGATAGAAAAAGTACATCTCGTATATTTAATTTGATAGTAGTTTCCATAGTTTCTTGATAATTCTAGAAACATCATTCTGTAGCATTTTCCACTAAAAAAGCTGAATATGTAAAATATGGAAGTTTTTGTGTTCAAGTGTTGCGGATGCAACACACACTCACAAACTATTGTATGAGTTTTACAAAGACTCAAATAATTTGTTACAACACAAGTTCCATTTCCATATGTAAAAACCTTGCAAATCACTTTTGTTTAAAGCACATAGATATTAGACATCACATTCATATGGATCACACACTTAAATAAGATATTTTTCTTCAATTCATCATAACGAAAGAACATCTTCCTAATATTTTTACAAAACCAATTTCCTTTGATATATTTGAATAGATTAACCAGAAGCTAAGAATGATATCTACAAGAAAATAATTCATATATACTTCTTATATTTTTTATCTCCTAACATTAAACTACTCTTTATTTCAGGGGGATTATATATTTCCTTTAGATTTGTCTTCTTCTTATAATTTTATATTTTCTTAATATTTTTTGAATTTTATTTTTCTATATTGGAAGTTTTGGAATTTTAAATTTCATTATTATAATATTTCGGTATTTGAAAATGTACACACTAGAAAATTTCGGTATTTGATATTTTAATTTTTTTTGAAATTTCGGTATTCAAAATTTCTGTATTGGAAATATCAGATTTGGAAATTTTAGTAATGAGAATTTCAGTATTGAACTCTCAGAATCTATAACAACCTAGATAAATCTTATAATATCAACAAAATTCTCAAAGTATTCCAAAAGGTAAATTTTCATACTCTTTATTTTATTATCTTAAGTTTCAATTGGTGGTATTTCAAAATTTTCAATTTCTGTTTACATTACTACAAATTATCAGAATTCATATTTACTATATCCATCCTCATTCGTCAGATCAGATCCGGTTATGTCAATCCATTTGATTATCTTATATAATCTTAAAATTCATATCGTTGTTCATATAAGGGGTGCCTCATTTAAAAGTGTTGCACCATCCATACTGATTTCAGTGCTGAAGTTTTATTTCCATCAAAGTCCTTGTTCCAATTATTTTGTCCTCTTTATCATGAATGACTCATGAATCTTCAGCAGATCTGTTTTCGATTACCAAAGAAATAATGGATTTGTCAAAAATTAGTGAATGGTTTTTATTCCATAACATTTATTCAAAACACGACTCCCTTTATTTCTATGTTTATAAGAACTAACAGATGGGAATTTTGTAGTGTGGTTAATGAGAAGAGTAAGAATCTGGGTTTTCCTAACATGGTTATTGAGTTCTATGAATCTATTCCTTTCTTCCAACATGATGGTAAGGATCTATTTATGTTCAAATATTATGATAGGACTTATACTATTCCTTATAATAAGGCAGAAAATTTTCTCAACATATCGTATGAAGGGGAAGCTGTTATATGCTCTCAAATACTCTATAAGAAGGAAGGTTCTTCTGAGAATTTTAAAGCTTTCGATATCTATGGCCTTATGTTTGTTATGAATCCGATGAGTACGAATCATACTACATACAAGAAGATGGTAGCTCTCTGGATGAAAGGATTTATTTTCCCAAGAAATGGAGATAAGGACTCTCTAAAAATATATGATATCTCTATTTTAGTGGTTCTCATCATCTTAAGAAAGAATAACTTTGTTAAGTACATCTTCCTTACCATCGAGGTAATAAAAGGTGGATTCATTAGATCTCAAATTCATAGGTATCCGACAACTATATCTAGGATAATTGTTATGTGCCTTCAAGACCTGAATGTTCCATACTGATCAGTCTCAAATCCATTGATGATTTTTTTCTCAGTGATGACACTCTATGACATATGAAGATACAGTTTTTATAGGAATCAAAAAGTATTGATGAAATGGATGTCCAGAACAAGGGTGTTGTTCAGGAAACTTCCAAATCAGTACACAAGAAAAGTAAACTTGATGAACCAGGGCTTCTAGTACCAACTTCTAATGACTCGGTATCAGCACCTCCTCCTTCAGTGAAATCGAAAGTCAATTTCAATGCTACAATTGCAATGTGGAGAGTAATGGAAACTACCAGAAAGGAAGGAGATCCTTCCTTTCGCTTAAACCCTTTGAGGGATAACGCCTTCAAAATAATGAAAGATGAAAATCATGAGAAAAAAATGATGGAGAAGAAGATAAAGAATAAATCCTTGGAAGCGCATGTTTGTTAGTCTTTACTAAATTCTATAAAATGAAATCTCAAGAAGTGCATAAACCGCAATTTTTTCATAAGAAGTCGTTTGTCACTCAAAAAATCTCGAAAACGAAGAATTTTTAATCGTTATCAGAGCCTGTTCACAAAATAGAAGATCAGATAGTTCAATAAATCAATGATGATGTTCTTATAGAAGTGGAAGACTACATTTGAACTCCATCAAATTTAGTCTCTAAACCTATTTCAGAAGAACATGTTTGAGAAGAAGTTGTGGAAGAAGTACAAGTTGAAGAAGAATAAATAGTTGGAATTGAAGTGGAAGAAGAAGAGAAAGAAGAGGTTGATCATATAGGTGGTGAAGAAGAAGAGTTTCAAGTGAAATAATATGAACAAGTATATCATAATTTAATTCATGTATCTGATGAACAATCTCTATTTCAAATTCATGTCAATGGTAAGAGTGTTTTGGTTTCTCATCCGAAAAATAAACACCTCAGAAGTCCTATAATAGAATAGAAAAATAAGTTTCCTTAACTCCAAGAGGATCTCATAAAGGGAATGTTGCTTTAGGTTCTGAATCCTCATCATCTATTTGAAATGACATTTTCAAGATATCATTAAGATAGTGGGTTAGCATCATTCAGTTTCTTGAAAATATAGACACCCAGAGTCAAATGATTCAAGAAACTCTAAATCAAAATACAGAATTGACCAATATTCTTAAGGACATGGTGGTCAAGCAAGAAGCATATATTAGTAATCTTTTGATTGACTACAATTCTCAAAATATGACTTATAAAAATGTTTTTAAATGCACCAAAACTATTAATGAATAACTAAGATAGTTTGGTGACTTAAGGGATTCAACAAATAGATATTTCAATACTTGTGAAACCATGTTTAACATGGTCATGGAATCAATCATCGAGAAGGCTATTCAACTCAATTACGTTGCCCAATATGTAAGTAGATAGTAGGAAGTCCGAGCTGAATTATTGAGAAGGGTGTATGCTCAAGAAAAATGAACATGTCTATAGAAAATAATAATTAGTATTAGTAGATCATGTGGAAGAAGTTTGAAGAATATCATAAGTGAAGAAATGCAAATCCTTGAAAAAGAAAATGTTTTTTCAGAAGAGGAAGGATGGATGGATTTTTTTGACATTCTGATGTTTTGTTGTAATCTAATCTATATTTCCAAAATTTCCTTAATAATATTATTAAATATCTTTCTTTTGTTTTCAAATGTACTCTTGCATAAACTTATAGGTATATCTTATAGTAATCCATTTTTTTTTCTTTTCCCTCTTTTTGAAAATCCCAAATGGGGAGAATTTATTTAAAGGACGAATTTAATAAAGATCACAAAGGAGGAGAATCAATTGAGGGAGGGTATGGTATGAAAGGATAATGAACATGTAAGGGTGATTTTTCTTTTAAAGATGATATTTTTATCTATGGGGGATATATTTTCTTAAGAATGAAAAACACACACTAAAGATCAAGAATACGATCGATGGGAAACATAAGCTAATGGGGAGTTAGTCCTAACCATCATAAATCTCATTAAAAGTGGGAGATATGTTTTTCATACATGTTTATCTAGTAAAATATATTATTCCTTAGAAAATATGTTTGTACTTTACAAAAAGGGGGATATTGTTAATTCAATAAGGTTATCTTATGACTTCTCCATTCCATATGGTCTTATATTTTGAAAATAACAAACACCTTTTCTTTTGTTCTATTTTTTCTGAAGTACTATTTTTCATAATTTATGATATTTTCACTCCATTATACTAACAGATTAGTAATTCTGTTTTATGATGTCTTCTTTTTTATTCCAATTCCAGAGCATAAGTGATATTGTCATTGTGATTCTGATTTTGGTGTATAATTGATACTGTCATTTTGATTTTGATTCTGTTGTATAAGTGATACCATCTTTATGATACCAAATCCGGTGAATAAGTGATATTTTCTTTATGATTCCAAATCCATTATAAAATTTGTTAAAATTTTTTATTCCAAATCCGGTGCAAAAGTGATTCTACTTCAGGATTCCGAATCTGGTGCGAAAGTCATTCTGCTTTTATGATTCTAATTCTGGAATAAATGAGATACCGGTTTCACAATCTAATTAACTTTTCCTTATGAACCCGTTTTCTGGATAATTTTTTTATGAATCTTTTATCCATATTTATATTAGATTTGTTTAATGTATCATTCCAATATTATTAGATTCCATGTTTTCTTATACAAAATGCTCATCTTTAACTTAACATCATTTCTTATTCTTGAAACGATGTTTTAAAATCATTTACAAAATAGCTATTGTATATTTGACATGTGTCCAGGTCCCTCTAAAATTTAAAGAAAATATGAACGTTGTAGTGGAGATGACTGTTGGGAAGTTTTCCTAATAAATACAAGTCCATTAGAATGAGTAAAGAACTTTTGATGAGGCTTTACTATGACTTCGACTACAATAAGAGTGGACGAACATGAAGCATGTGAAAAATATGTGAAGTGATTTATAGAGGTATAGGCTCTTAAAAATCATGTTGATTTGAGGTGGTGCATGAAAAAAATATCATGCATGAACAACAATTTGAGACTTTATTTTTGTAGACTATGATCATGCTGAATGTGGCCTTCCCGGATTAGAAGACAAAGGTTCCGATTTCATTCTAAATCATGGGATTCTGTGTTTGGAAGAAAGAGGTTTTTATTTCCTTATAAATCAAGGGCTTGTGGGGATAGAATGATAGATACTAATTTTCAAATTGAGGGTTGACCTGGGTTTGAGTAATTCAGATTTTCTTGACAGTATAAATCAAGGAACCCTTATCCAAGATTTTTGGATACACTTATCTCTGGGTTTAAAAAATCTTATTGTTACTTTTTTTTTGAATTTCATGTTGTTTTATTTATTCTATAATCATAAAATTATTACTTTTAGATATTATAATTATCTTATACTTTCTAATTCAGTTACACTAATTATATTACAAATTCTATACACTTTAAGGTGAATATTTCTATTATGAAAATATTTCTTTTGTTTTTATCATAAGGATTTGATGTTTATGAAAATTTTATTTTAATACGTTTTTTTAATGTTTGTTTAACATTTCTAAACTATTCAATAATGGTCCCAAAAGATTTTTTAAAGAATACAATTCACCCCTCTCTTGTATTTGAGCATCTTTTTACATATTCGATCATACAATTTGTATCAGGGGAGGTATCTGGAAGTCTTATATCCACATATATGTTTTCGTTCACATGTTGTATTTTTCGTATTGATTATATACTTTTACTTCAAAAATTTTTTGTGGAATGAAATTCTTTTTAGAATGTAAGACATTTATGTTGGATCTCTAGATAATTTCAATCCAACTAGACCAAAAATCATAGAATGAAATTCCAATGAGTACTAGAGAGACAGAATGAAGGACATTGTGATAAACACAAGTGTAGAAAACTAAATTATGTTAACTAGAGATTATATGATTATTGATAAGGAACATAGAACTATTCCTAATCCCAAAAAGGTAGAATACTAGCTGAACATTAAGGTACGTAATACATTTCTTTTTTCCATGAATAGATATATATTTATATAGAAAAATTTAATCATGTGAAGCTGTAAATAGTATTAGGAAAAATATTGAAGTAAATAACTATTGAACTTCCAAATTTATCGAAACTCGAAGAGCTATGCTCAGAGTTTAGTACCATGGTTTATGATTTCCATATAGAGAACCCAAATGTAAGGTACAACAAAGATTCATGACTATTTTCAATAGCGTACAATCAATGGTTGAGAAGTTTTAGATGATGATGCTCTTTTAGACAAGATTATAGACATCATGCCTAAAGAATGGGAATCCTAGAGAACTATTATAGATGAAAATTGAAAAGATTCACAGATTTCTCTTGATGAACTATTTGGAACCCTTCTTCAACATGAAACTAGAATGAAGAGATATGCTTATAATATTAAGAAGAATAATGAAAATGGAGGTTTTGATTTTATTACTACTTCTAATCATATGAAATATAAGAATCCTGAGGGAGTTACAAGACTTAAATATAATAAGGTTGTTGTTCAATATGAATCTAGTGAATGTGAATGTTCAGAAAATGAGTTACCCAATCTTTCTTGGAGGATGAACAATGTTGTTGGGAAAAAGAACATTCAATATAGATATAAGAATAAAGATGTAATAAATAATAATGATGGAGAAGTGACATGATATGAATGTAGAAGAACCATTCATATTAGACCTGATTGTCCATTGCATAAGAAAATAGACAAGAAGGATTGGAATTCAAAGAGAAAAAAGAAGAAGTTATATAGATCGAAGAAAAACAAATTCCTGAAATCCAATGACACTTGGGGTGTCAGTGGTTGAGATTCTTCAGACGACTCTCTTGAATATGATTCTTCTGAACAAAAGAATACTAGTTTAATAGCCTGATCTCTATTTAAAAATCAATGAATTCTTGGAAAAATACAAACTCTTTATTCCTTAACTAATATTTATTTGATTGAAAATTCTCTTAATAATGATTTTTCGTCAGATGAAGAATATTCTTCATCAGATAATGATAATGATTTACCTTCATTTGAGGAAGTTTCTGTATTTTCTATGTTTCTAGTGATAAGAAATTGTAATGTTTCTAAAAAATGAAAAAGAATATTCTGAAGAATTTAATTTAAAAAATGAAATTTCAAATCTTACCAAATATATTGATAAGATAAATGATGTTAAAGAAAATATTTCTAAGAAACGTGAGGAAGATAATTCTGAAAAGGATATTCTTTCTAATGATGATTAAAATCATTTTTTTTTGAAAAAGATGTTTTAGAGGATAAAATTAACTCTATGTCCATTATTCCAGAGGATATGAATTTAGACATAAGACTAATGTCTAGAATTTTTACATTAAAGAAACTTCATGAAAATTTTACTTCTTCTAAGGAAAATTTTGACAATATGTATACTCAGATCTGACCACATGGTAATAATCAATTAATAGGTTATTATCATGAAAAGCATATATTTATAAACAATTATTTGGTTCCTATAAGAGCCCCATATTTTAGTAATTGTTAAATGGTGGCCATTGGAAGAAGAACAGTTCTTTAAATCATGATAAATCTATGAGGTTTCATAAATCCTAATTTTCTAAACAAATGTGGATAACGAATAATTTATTATCTATCAATTATAGATCCATGAATGTTTGGATTCTTAAAACCTATATTTTTTATGATAATGAAGGAAGTAACAACAACATATGTTACATGGATAGTGGATGTTCCCATCACATGACTAGTAACAAAGACTATTTCAAAAATATTTTATGACTAATTGTGGAAAAGTAACCTTTGGAGAATACTCTCAAGGAGAAATTAATAGAATATGTAACATTATTCTTCTTGGGATATATTTAAGTTAAAATGATTTATTTGTTAAAGGTCATAAGAACAACCTCATCCGCATAAGTCAATTATGTGATGAAGGATACCTTGTAAATTTTATTAATGACAAATACAAAGTACAAAATTTTAAGGATGCATTTATTTTGTCAGTCCATAGGCAAGAGAGTGTATACACAATTAAACTCGAAGACCTCATAAATCAAGATCATCCATGACTAAGTGATATTGATGATCAATCATGGATTTTCTATAGATGACTAGGACATTGTAACATAAGGAACCATAGTAATCTTTCTATAAATGAACTTGTTTAGGATCAACAGCAATATAAGATCGTATCTCCAAGAGTTTTTGATCCTTGTCAATATGAAAAAAAACATAAATCTATCTTTAAAACGATAAGTGAAGTAACAACATTTAAGGCCTTAATGTTTCTGCACATGGACCTGTTTGGTCCATCACAAACAAGAATTAATGGAAGAAAATATTTTTTTTCTCTTATTTGATAACCACAATAGATATACTTGGGTTTATATTCATGCAGAAAATATGAAGCCTTTTCTAATTTCAAAATTTTCAAAGCCCATGTTAAATATATGTTGGGAAAAAATCTATCAAGGTTTCATTGAAGCATTTTTGAGATGATTGTGTTTGTTGACAATGCAGGACTCCATGTTCTGTTTGTTGACAAAGTGAGTCTCAATGACTCAAGCTATTGATAAAGGGAGTCTTCTTGTTGAATGGGTAAAAGTGTTTTTGGAAAAAATGAGTTGTGATATTTTGTTGAGGAGGTTTCTAATGTCGTACGCCTGGAATATTTCAAATTCAGAACATAAACAATTTGTCAATGTAAAAGTGGCATGCAAGTCCAAAAGTTGCGCATATGTCCTAAAGTGGCGTGCATGTATGGATCACAACTGTGGCGTGGAAGTCATATTTCAAGACCATCATATGAAATTTTGACAAAGAAAATAATGAAGCATGAAAGTGTTAAAATTGGGTGCAAGTTTGGCACACATGTGTGGCATGCATGTCCTCAAAATTCCTATAAATAGACGTCTAGTATCCTCATTTATAAATGATCTCAACACTTAGAGAAAATCTGAGCTCTGAATTTGAAAGTCAAAGTTACGTGAAATGTTCAGTGGGTGTGCAAGTGGGGCGCGCAATTGGTCTGCACAAGTTTATCGTCCATGTTTACCATGCAAGTGTACCACGTAAGTGTACCACACAATTGTGTCGTGCAATCTATGTGGCATGTATGTTTGACTTGCTAGTGTGGTGCGCAAGTGTGGCATGCAATTTGGTTATTACGCAATGAGGGAAGAGGGTGTTCAATAGTTAAAGGGGCACACAAGTAACCCTAGGGTTGCGTGAATATTAGATATTCCCCAAAACATCTGTGGTAAAGTGGTATTAATTAGTGGATGAAATTATGTCTTGAACAGAGAATCTGCATACAGTGTAAGATGTATTCATTAATGATAGTGAAGAGTCCTACAGGTCTATAACGTGTTATTGGATCTTATGAAGAAGTTGTGAGCTCACTTCAATTGAGAGAGAAGTGAGTTCTGAAATTGTGAGTGGTTGTAAACTGGGAGGGACAATGATTCCACTTCAAACTTGTATACAGTAGTGCACTTATAGTGGAATTGGTACATCGACACACTATTGGTGTATGCTCCTTCGATGTACCCTAGTGACGGTGAACCAAGTAAAAATCTATGTGTGATGTTCATGCTTTATGTTTTATTAATACTATGAATCCGGAAAGAGAGAGAAGAGGGTTTTATCTAACAGCAAAACAAGATCAAACGGGGTAGTTGTTCTAATATTTCATACCCTCATCCCCCCCCTCACAGGGTATCTAGCCTTGTGGACCTAACAATTGGTATCATAGGGAATGGTTGATATCAGTGCTTATCTCTCAAGTAGAGGTCACTAATCATAAAGGGATTCCGAACATAGACGAGAACAATTTTCAGCTATGGATGAATCACATGAAAAATTACATCCGATCACTGGGAATGGATGTGTTTACAGTAGAAATGCATGGTATCACAGCTAATATTAATAGTGATTCATTATTAGATGCTGAGCTAAGAGAATTGGATGCTGACGCAAAGAGATTCAATGCTTTTGGAGGATCCCTATCCAATTCTATATATTTTAAGGTGATGTCATGAAAACATCAAATGATATGTGGGAAAAGTTGTTGAAAAATATGAAGGAGATACAAAGGCCAGAGTAGCGAACCTGCAAGTATTATGTATCAAGTATAAAGATCTAAGAATGAATCTGAATGAGTCTATTGATGGATTCTTTTATATGGTAAATGTTGTTGTGGAACAAATGCGAGGTCTAGGAGATGTCATTGAAGACATAAAGTTCATATAGAAAATCCTGATGAAACATCCACCTTGGTTCTATCTGATGGTTTCAGTACTAGAAGATAAATATCCAATGGATCTAACATTGGGAAATTTGCACAGTACCTTGGTTGCATATGAAATGCAAAACTATGATAACAAGGATGTGGAAAAGGGGAAATCTAATGAAGTTTCATTAAAGGCCATTAAGATTATCACCATTAATGATTCTCAGGAAGAAGAAGAGTGAGATGGGGTGATGTCATTCCTCTACTAAAATATACAGAGGAAAAAAGAATGTTTAAAGGGAAACATCCACTAGCTTGTTTTCAAAGTGGAGGGTTGGTTCTCTTCAAGCATGGTGTCCCAAAAAGTTCCATGAATATGATGATGTCGATGACGTTGAAATTCCCACGAAAAATTCATCAGTCTATGAGAAAGGAAAGAAATAGTTCAAGAGAAATTTCATTAAAAATAAAAATCTCTTTTCAAAAGAATGCAACATTTCAGGTGAGTCTGAGTCTATGGAGGTTGAGGAGATAGAGAACTGCAAAGATCAAGGAGAAAATGCAATGGTGGCAGTTGTTGGTAGTTCTCAGTTGAAGAACGAAACTGAAGGTGATGATGCAGAATAAGAAGTTGATGGAAGAATAGATATGAAAGCTGAGTAAGATATTTCTCTTGAATAGATAAATGTTTGGAGGTCTAAAACAAAGAATGCTAAAAAATTTGGTCGTGATTCCAAACTCTATATGCAGTAGTAGGAAGAAGAGAAGTCTGAGCAGATGGAAGAAATTGAGAATCTCAAGTAATCAACACCAGAGAACTCGAAATCTGTTAGTGAGTATAAAATCAAGATTGAAGAACACAAAATGGTGATCAATGTCTTGAAAAACACAAGAAAATATCACTTCAAGAGTAGCGATGAGAATAAAGAGGAAGTTTTCAGTCCGTAGAGAAAAGATAAAGACCAGGAAAAACATTTGTTCCCAAGACAATTTTGGGAAAGAAGGTCATTCTGAAGACTGAAAAGATGAAATAGGATCCTAGTAGTTCAGTAGGAATGAATCTAGAATTGAGAATAGACGTTAAGGATGATTCATGGCTTTATTATAAACAAAAATATGTGAAAATTAATGTCAGACAACAAGTACACATCCCAAGATTCAAGGGTGATTTGGGCACAAAGCAGAATCAGAATATTCAAATATCCCAAGGGCAAACATGTAGTGCAGAAGTAACACAAATTAATTCACCTTATATCAGGTGTTATTGTTGTGGAATGATGGTACATTCATATTATGTGTGTTCCATAGTCAAGAGATATCGAAGGGAAATGAACAAAGGTGGTAGACAAACAAATATCGATTCTACAGAACATAATTCAAAGGACATTGTTTTTGGTGCGAAGTATTTGGGCACATGGATAGATACTAAACTTCGAACATATAAAGTAATGTGCCGAAGAAGAATCAAATTGTTTTCGAAAACCAGATAAATAAACCAACAGGTGAGTTAAAAAATGAAAAATAGATTTGCATCTTTTCAAGATGAAGCTAGTCCATCATAATTTGAGAAATAACAGAAGTATAAATCCATTCATTGTGTGATTACAAAAATATGGACAAAAAAAGAAGAAATATGACAAGGTTGTGGTGGAATAAATTTCCCTTAATGAATCAAATCGCTCTAGTGTGTGGATCCTTGATAGGGGTTCCACATCTCACATTACAGGTAATAAGGATCTTGTTAGAGGTGTAAAATATGATAAATAAAGAGTTTTCATGTTTGTAAATGATGAAGGCCTGAAGATTATTGGCATAGGAAAGGCCATGTTTGGGGGCAAA
This sequence comes from Viscum album, assembly GCA_963277665.1. Lineage (NCBI taxonomy): Eukaryota > Viridiplantae > Streptophyta > Magnoliopsida > Santalales > Viscaceae > Viscum > Viscum album. Next base: position 1,611,811,950 of record OY728137.1, on the reverse strand, counting down.
GAGATGAGACGTGCAGATGTCTTAGTAGTAGAAGGCCTCAGTCACAATTTGATCAGCATCAGTCAACTATGTGACTCAATAAATTCTATAAGGATTACTAAGAAGATGTGTTTCTTCAAAGGAAGTGATGGTACAATAGTTATACATGGGAAAATAACAAAGGGATATCTCTACCTGGTAAGTGGAGAAGAAGATATGTGTTTTCTGTTGAGAGAGGAAGAAAATAATTTGTGGCATAAATGACTTGGTCCACTTTTCTAGCCATCCCTAGGTGATATGGTGATGTGTGATTCTGCTAGAGACCACCCTAAGATATCATTTGATCTTACTCACATGTGTGATTCATGCCAAAAAGGGAATATTATCAAGAATACATATAATAAAAAGGAAAATAAGTCAACAAGAGTGCTCGAATTGGTGCATGTGGATGTTTGTGTTCCTATCACACTAAGAGAAACTGACAGAAAGATGTACAATGTTCTTCGCATTGATGAATATAGCCGAATGGAATGGTTATTTTTTTATTGTGCATAAGTCGGACATGTTCAGCTGCTTAAAACAGTATCAGAGAGAGTCTGAAAGGATGTTTGGACAGAAAAATTTGAAGCATCGTACAGACAGTGGTACAAAATTCACAAACAGAAAAGTGGAAGGCTATCTCAAGAAACATGGGATGAGGTATCAAGGTTCCTCAGTAAGAACTCCCCAATATAATTGAGTGGTTTAAAAGATAAATCTAATCATCAATAAAATGTCCAAAATTATCCTCATTGAAAAATACCTACGAGAGAAATTCTTGAAGGATGAATTTTTGACATGTGTCAACATTTCTAACAGGGCATCGCTGTGTCGGAAGGAAGGAAAGACTTCGTACGAGATGTGGTATGGAAAAAATCCAAATGTTAAATAATTTCGAATATTTGTAAGTAAGTAATATATCCTCAATAAGGAAAAACATAGGAAATATGAGTCATGAAGAGATGTTATTATATTCTTTGGATAAAAAGGAAAAAGTAGGGAATATAAAGTCTTTGAAAAAAGGTTGGTAAAAGTGGTTGTGAGAAATGATGTCATTATAGCAGTGAAGGTGGAGATCATTCAATAGCGCACTAAAAAATTTCTTGATGAGATTGACGAGGAAGAAAGAAATTCAGGGGGAGGAGAAGTGGATGATATTGATTCAATTTAATATACTGATGATGAACATGAGGAAGTAAAATCTGAATTTGCACAGAAGTCATGGAGTTGAGCTGAAATTGACAGGCATAAAATCTTTGTTGATCAATCAGCTCTAGTTCAAACAAGAAGAATGAAATCACTACACCAGACATCTTTACTATCACAGGATGCGCCAAAATGCTTCACTGATGCATCTGAAGATGGAAGCTGGATTCAGGCAATGAATGAAGAGCTAGATCAGATTGAGAAGAATCAAACGTGGGATATTGTTTTGAGGCCAATAGATAACAATTTCATCTGGACTAAATGGCTCTATCACAACAAGATGAATTAATAATGAATAATGATCAGAACAAAGAACGACTAGTGTGAAAGGGGTAATCCTAGATAGAGGGAATAGATGTTGATGAGAAATTTGCACTGGTTGCGAGACTAGAGACAATCAGATTATTTCTAGGCATTTCAGTGCAACAAAAGTTAAATATTTTCCGGATGGATGTCAAATATGAATTTTTCAATGGGGTTTTAGAGGAAGAGGGGTATATTGAGCAGCTAGATGGTTTTCTCAATAATGAGGATTAAAATAAGGTTTGCAGATTGAAGAAGGTGTTGTATGGGATGAAACAAGCACCAAGTGCATAGTACTCAAGGCTTGATCAGTACATGAAAAATCCTGGTTTCCTGCATGGGGGAGTTGATTATAATATTTATTTCAAAAAAAATATTAATCAAAGGATGATGGTCTTGGATTATGTCTACGACATAATACTTGGTGAATCTGATGAACCTCAGTGCAGAATTTTTTCCAAATTCATGAAAAGTGAGTTCGAAATGTCAGTGATTGGAGAATTGACATTTTTTCATGGCCTACAGGTGTCACAAGGAAGAAATGGAACATTCATTTCTCAATCCAAATATTACATGGATGTTTTGAAATGATATTTAATGGTAAATTTTTAGTGGATGTGGACTCCAGTTGCTACCCAGATGAAATTATAGAATGATGATGATCGAAAGGCAGTTAATATCACAGAATATAGCAAAATTATTGGGATTTTACTATACCTAATAGCGACAAGACCTGATATTATTTTCACCACCTGCCATGCAACATGATATAAATGAAATAACAAGGAAATCCACAGGGTTGTAGTGAATGGAATACTTCAGTATATCAAGGGAACAATGGACTTTGGGTTGATGTATAATAGAAAATCTCAGACAGAGTTATTGAGATATACTGATGCAGATTTGGCCGGTATAGTGGATGACAGGAAGTAAAAGTCAGGACGTGTATTCTATCATGGTTGCTTGTGTGTTATTTGTCTATCCAAGAAGCAATATTGAATTTCATTGAGCACTGCAGAAGATGAATATATTTTCATCACTCAACCTGCACATAGTTACTGTGGATGATGTGGCAGTTTGATGATATTGGCATTGAATTGAATTCTCCGAATGGAATCTAGTGTGATAACTCATGTTCTATAAATATCACCAAAAATTACATCCATCGCTGAAGGAAAAAGCACATTGAGATATAGTTTCATTTTACCAATAAGAGGGTTGAGAACAAAATTATGAAGTTGGAGTATGTGCCTACAAAACTAATGGTTGCAGTCATTCTGACAAAGGCCTTACCTAAGTAAGCGTTCGAAAGGCATCGACTGGCTCTGGGAGTTCAGTAAACTCCCCTCACATAAAAGAGTTTTGAGGTAGAACCCCATCTCTCTGAGGAATGGTGTGATTTTTTCTTAGGTTTTGATATGTGTTTTTACCATAATGTAGAATACAAAAGAGTTCCCTTTTAGTTCATTGACAAAGGGGGAGACTGTGATTGTTCAAGGGGGAGAAAATGTCTTAGTCAAGACACTGGGAGAAGCTGACTGGTGGATCAATGAGATAGGGGGAGAAATGATATAGGGGATAAAATTAAATCAAATGATGTTAGACATGATCGATCCAAGAATATATATCACGACATCTGAGGATTGTTATAAAAGAAGAAATTTCATATGGTATCAGTTTGGTATCAGCAGTGGTGTCGGAAAGAAAGTGACACATAGATGAACTTTTTATGATACTCTTGTTTCTCACACCGAGCACTACTCATGTGGGCTTATATTATTTGTTGAGTAAATCTTTGATCACTATCTGTATCGCAAGAGGTGAATGGTGGCTGAATATGAATGAATCCTTAATGAGGTATCAAATAATGGAGAATTGTTTTCAGAAGAGTTTTCACCAAACCCAAAGGGGGAGATTGTTGGGAAAAAATCCCTCAAGGCATCATTGGAGCATTTTTGAGATGATTGAGTTTGTTGACAATGCGGGACTTCATGTTGTGTTTATTGAAAAAGCGAGTCTCAATGACTAAAACTTTTGACATAGGGGTTTTTCCTAGAGAATGGGGAATATTGTTTTAAAAAAACGAGTTTTTCTATTTTGTTATAGAGGTTTCTAATGTTGTACACTAGGAATTAATCAAATTCAGAACATAAAAAATTTTCTAAAGTAAAAGTGGAGCGCAAGTCAAAAAGTGGCGTTCATGTGTGGAGAACAAGTCCTAATGTGGCGCACATGTTTACCAAGCAAGTATGGAGAAAAAGTGTTGTACAGATGACATATATCAATATCATCATATCAAATTATGACAAAGGAAAGAAAGAGGCACGCAAGTACTAATATGGCACGCAAGTGAGGCGTGCAAGTGTCGCACGCAAGTCCTCAAAATAACTATTAATTGATGTATACTCTCCTCATTTATAAATGAGCTCAACACTTAGAGAAATAATGAGCACTGTAAATTCATGCCAAATTTTCATACAAGGTTTAGTGGGCACACATGTGGCGCACACAAGTGGGCCGTGCAAGTGTACCGCGCAAGTGTACCATGAAAGTGTAATGTGCAAGTGTGTCATGCAAACTATGTTGCATGCAATTTTGGCGTGCCAGTGTGGCGCGCAAGTTGGTTTTTCTGCAAAGAAGGAAGAAGATGTGCACTAGTTAAAGGGGAACAAATGTCACCCTAGTGTTGTGTGAAAATTTGATATTTCCCACAACATTTGTGGTAAATTGGTATTCATCAGTGGATGGAATTTGGTCTTCAAAAAAGAATCTATATATAGTGGAGGATGAATTAATTACTGATAATTAAGAGACCTACACATCTATAAACTGTGACTTGATCTTCATATTTATCATGGAGGTGAATTTAAAAATACTTTTTTTTAAAACATTGTTTATTATAAAAGATATTACTCATAACTTCTCATCCATAGGGACTCGTCAATCCTATTGTGATGTTGAAAGAAGAATTATTATTTTTCACGAGATGACTAGAACCATGTTGAGTGAATTTGCTATAGCTAAACAGTTTTGGGATGAAAAATTATGTACTACATGTTATACTATAAATCGAGTTCTGATAAGACACTTTCTTAATAAAACACCTTGTGAGTTATGTACTAGAAAAAAACCAAAAGTTTCATACTTCAATGTTTTTGGTTTCAAATTATTTATCCTGAATAACAAGGATAACTTACAAAAATTTTCACTCAAATCCGATGACGGAATCTTTTTAGGATACTCAAATAACTCTAAGGCATATACAGTTTTCAATAAAAACCCAAGTACATTGGAAGAAATAGTACATGTTAATTTTGATGAAAATGATCATTTTGTTTTCAAAAAACTTGTATCTTTTACTGATACATTTTCTAAATCTGATCACCACCATTGATAGAAGATCTAGCTATCATGGATAATGATTAAGAAAATATTTTTGAAATATATACAACTGAATATTTTCTATCTTATTCTGATAAACATGTTTTTCAAAATCCATGTAATTTGGTAATTAGGAATCATCCTAATGATAATATCATTAGAATGGTTAATCAACCACTAACTATAAGAACATTCTTTAATGATTGAAGTTGAACATGTATCTTTTCATTCCCAATTTGATCCAAAGACTCTTAAACAAGCCTTTGGTGATGATGATTGGATAATGGTTATGAGTGATGAACTCAACGAATTCACAAGGAAGTAGGTTTGGACCTCGGTTTAAAAACATAACGAAACATATATTATTGGAGTAAAACGGGGTTTTAGAAACAAATGAGATGAAATTGGAGTAATTTTTAGAAATAATATATGATTAATTTCCAAAGCCTATAAACAACAAGAAGGCATAAACTATGAAAAAATATATGTTCATGTAGCAACACTCGAATCATTTCGTATTCTTCTATCCTTTCCATCATTCATTAATTTTAAACATTACCAAATCAATGAAAAGTTTGATTTTCATAATGGTTATGTAGAGAAGGAAGTATATGTTGATCAACCACTGGAATTAAAGATACAAAACATTATAATCATGTTTATAACCATACCAAATCATTGTATTGACTTAAAAAAGCTCCTAGAGCACGGTATGATAGACTTTCATGTTTTTTTCTTCAAAATAACTATGTTAAGGACAAATGGTCACGTTTTATCCTCCAATTAATTATTTATGGAAGTCATCCATATGGTTTTTCCATTTAGTGGTATGGGTGGATGTTGATGGTATTCTTAATTCATTTAAGTATGATTATGTCCCATGATACCTTTATATGTTATGTGTTATTTATATGTGTTTTATGGTAATCTTATGGAAACAAAAGGGTATGCAATGATCATTTATTTGGTGATGTGTATTTACAACTTTATAAAGATAAAAATTATTAATTATGATAATTTATTCATGGTTTACTTGTTGTTTTGAAAAAACTATCAGTATTCCTTCATCATGTATCCCTTACAGGTATTTTTATGCTCATCCCAAGTTTTTGAATTTTTTTTCACATTTCATAAAGTGGAATAGGATCATGGATGGGATCACAAAAAATTCAATCTATCTACAACTTGAAACTAGACATGGATCATTTTTTCAAGATATTTTTATTTAGTGAAATATAAAAGGAACTGAGTAGAAGTGTCTACTTTGTATCTTTTGGGATGTAATGTTATAGTTATGACCTAATTCCATAAAACTCTAAACTAGAAATGATCCTCAATGTGAATTTTGTTGAGTAAATTTGTTTATCTTATGAGTTCTACATTCCTTATTGTCTTATGATTTGATAATTAGAAACACCTTTTCTTTAGTTCTGTTTTTTTCTTAAGTACTGTTTTTCTAATGTTATGATATTTTTATTCCATTATAATTACAGATTAGTAATTCTATTTTATGATACCATATTTTTTATTATGATTATGGTGTATAAGTCATACCATAATTTGGATTCCAATTGCGGTGTATAAGTGATTCTATCTTTGTGATTCCAATTCTAGTGTATACATGATACCTTCTTTATGATACCGATTCTGGTGTATAAGTGACACTTTCTTTATGATTCTTAATCCGGTGAAAATGTGAATCTATTTTATGATTTTGAATGTGGTGAAAATTTGATTCTATTTTATGATTCTAGATATGGTGCAAAATATTTCTAATTTTATGATTATGATTCCGAAACAAATGAGATACCAGTTTCACAATCCGATTTAGTTTTCCTTATGAATCAATTTTCATGATATTGTTTTTCTTAAGAATATGTTATTCTTAATAATTTTAGAGTTATTTAATATATCATTCCAGTATTATCAGATTCCATGTTTTATAATACAAAATGGTCCTCGTTATGTTAACATCATTTCATATACTTGAAACAATGTCATACAATCAGTTACAAACTAACTGTTTTCTGTTTCAAACATGTTCAGATCCCTAAAAAATTTAAGGAAAATTTGACCGTTGGAGTGGAGCTGACATTTGGAAAGTTTCACCTATAAATAAAATTACATTTGAATGAGAAAACAACCTTTGATGAGGCATTACTTTGACTTCAAATACAATGTAGAGAGTGGATGAACTTGATTCTTGTGAAAAAGTTGTGTAGTGATTTCTAGAGAGATATTCTCTTAAAAATCATGGTGCATCGTGCAGATGTCGTGAAAAACTTGTTCAGGCATGAAAAAATTATTCAGTCTAGCTTTGTGAAGACCCTGATCGTGTTAATCATGGTCTTTTGGGGTTGGATGATAGAGGTTCCATTTTTCTTTTTAAATCATGGGCCTCCGGGTTTAGAAGATAGAAGTTTTAATTTCCTTCCAAATCGAGGTCTTGCAGGGTTAGCAAGACAGATACTGATCTTCTGGTTGAGGGCTTACCTAGGTTTGGGTAAGACAGACTTTCTAGAAATTATAAATCAATGAACATTTATCCAAGTTTGTTGGATACCCTTACATTTTGGTTAAAATAATTTTATTGTTCCTTGTTTTGTATTTCATGATGTTTTATTTCTGCTATAATCATAAATTAGTTAATGTTAGAATGTAATAATTTTTATACATTCTAATTCCATTATTGTAATTACATTAACAATTCTATATACTTTAAGGTACAATCATTCTTTTAAAAAAACATTCTTAATTATTTATCATATGTTTGAAATGGGTAAGAAAATGTTTCTTTACGGGGTTTTGTGAATGGTTGATTAACTTTTTTAAACTACTCTTTAATGGTTCCAAAGGAAATTTTAAATAATACAATTCACTCACTCTTGTATTTTAGCATATCATTTCGTATTCTATCCTAAATTTGTTAACTTAATTCATGATTATGTAATGTTTTTATGACTGGGTCCATATTAAATTATAAGGAAATCTATTTCTTTTCCACCAGTTATGTTACAATTAGGTGTTTATGAAACACATTTCTTCTCATTGGGTTTTATATGATTTCTATATTATGATCTTTCAGAACATATTAGTATTATTTTTATAATGTTATAGGGGGCATATATATCTCTCTAATGAATTGGGTAATGATTAATATTTTATATACAAAAATGGTGCACATGTGGTTATCTAAATCCTGAAATAGGGTACACTAAAGGATATCCAATTACTAAAAGATGGTGTATAGTAGGGTATCTAATTCTTGAGGTGGGTACATGGGTGGTTAACCTGATCATAACAAGATGAAAATGTCATGGGGATATCCTTGTCAAAATAATATTATTATGTTTGTACAATGAGACTATGTCTAATAATAATGTTATTATTTCATGTATAATGTTTGTTGATTCCATTCATAATCACATATTACGATGTATGATAATTTTTTCGAGGAATCAAGCTCATGATATGTGAAATACATGAACTTGTTTTCATATGAAATTATTTTGATATCATTCCAATATTCTTTTGTTATATTGATATTTCCCTTTTTGAACATTACTAACATTCTTGGCGACACCTTTCTTATGGTCGCTTTCCATTAGATATGAAGAAAGGTATTTTTCTAGGTATTTCTAAAATGGGTTATTCTATTGAAGAATATCTGTGGAGATGACAAAGCTTAGTTACAGAATTTTTTCCCTGTGTTTTAGATTCCATGTGCACTATATATTTACTATCTTCAATGATGTATTTGTGTAATATAATGATTATATATCTAAAAATATATAACATCTATGTATGAAAATTATTGGTATATATTTTTTTATAGAAATTGATATTTTTAGTTAAAATTTCAATAATATGATTATAAAACATTAGTAAAATACTTAAGGATGCGTCTAAGGACATGTATATCGATTATGGAAAGCATAGGAAAATATACCACAATTATTGTAAAGGATATAGAGAGGGGTTTCCATTAAAATAAGTCCCTATCTAGATATTACATGTTGAGGTGGCCCTGGTACAGAGACATATAGGGTTAATTACTCAAAAAAGGTAACATTGTTATGGACTCGGTCATCACCCAGTGCTTGCTAACATTCCTTGTAGTTCATCATGTTTGAGAGTCCCATGGATAATCTTTGATATTTTTGATACTCTATATAAACCATTATAAAGGATTTTAATTGAGGATGACTATTGATGTCCACGTATAAACATAATGATTTAGAGATTAAAAAGAATATTCAATGTTAAAAAACCATATATGTGATATTTCTTGATTATATGGTTTGATGTTATGATTAGTATTTCACACATGATGATATTTTATTTTAGTGAATTTTTGCAATAATATGGATACTGGTTATCATTCATTATGATAGACAATGTGTAAATGATAATCCAAAAGTGTGATGATTAGTGTGAATGAAATTGTGATTTTTCTTAATTAAATATTACATTATATTATTGAAAACATTCATGATAACCAAATCCACAACTCCCCAAATAAGATAAGAATAGTTATTATCATGAGATTGTGTTCTAGATTTTATAACGACCTTGACCCTAGTATATTAGATATGATGCATTGATATTATTAAATTCCTTTTGTGAATAAGGGATCACATCCCAAATGACCAAATTCTATAGCAGATTTGGAAAACAAGATAAATAAATATGTTTTACATTACATCATGAAAGGAAAAATTTATAGAAACTTCAATGGAAACATCTATAAACTCATACAGCATCAGTGTAAGTCATTAATAATAAACATTTTCTCATCCTGTGGGAAAAATGTTAATAAATGGGAAATATCAGATGATCAATAATGTTATATATCATAGTGTAATCTATAAACATAAAAAATAAGTAATGGTTAATATCTAATAACACATTTTTGTAAAAAATACTTCAATATAATATCGAATGTATAAAATTTGATCAAAATAATGAAACATAAATAATGAAATGAAAATAATACATAACCATGGAAATTTTAATATTCTAATAATCAGATGGATTATAAATTAATAATATCATAATAAGGTAGTCCATAATGTAGGAAAACATAAACATTCCATCGTGGACTCACCCAAACCTCGTTCTAGTTCTCACATGAGAATTACTGAGGCATCAAGGGGCTATAACGGGCCATGACCATAACATACATAGTCTAATGTATTTCTAATATATCAATTAATCAATTAAAAAATATATCATTAAATAAATTTTTCGGACAACACTTTTAAATATATTATTCATAATAATAATTTAAATACTCTAATAAAATCTTTGATAATTTCTTGAGAGAAATACAATTTGGCATGTGAATGAAGTGTTCTTTTAGAAAATCATTTTCATTTGTCACAATATAATATTTAAAACATTAATATAATAGAATTAAAAATTGATAAAATAAATATTTTATATAGAAATATTGTCCAATGTGAGATAATATGTTTTTAAGAAATGTTAAAATTGATCCACTTATGTTGAGTTTAAGGGAAAATATAATAGTGCATTTATAGAAGAAAATGAATAATTTTTTAAAAAATCCAAAAATAAACTACGACAATTATTTATGAAATGTTGAGTGATTCCATAAAAATAATGGTATCATAAAATGGATTATGGAGTACACTTAAAAAGTGTATGAAATTTGGATGGTCCATTAAATAGGCTAGTGAATCGAGATGGATTAAAAAGGGCACCTTGTAAAACAACCATTTACACATAAATTAATTATGAACTGATCTTGATACATATTTATGTGACATATAAATATAATTTATAATATTTATATAAAACTATTTAAGAATATCACTCTAGTAATGGGAGAAAAATCATAACCTGAATGAAAATGATGGTTCGGGGGGAATTTCGTGCTACATTAAAATTAGTCGAATCGTATGCACCATTAAATTTATAATAAAAAAAATTAAGAACCAGGTATCAGGAATATAAATATATTCAAGATAGGATACATTAAATTTTAGTGTAAACAAACTTCACACATGATATAATGATGAATAATAAATATCTCATTGATATAAAATGAAGAATATAAAACCTTTACCATATGGTTTAATGTGTTCTAAACATGATATTAATGTCCTAGATTATAAGATTAAATCCTTTAATTAATTATTTCATAAACAAATCTACTTTTATTTTGATAATTATAATTTTATTAAGTTCGTTTATGGTCTTTTTGATGAGTTATAAGATTCAATTTTATCATTTGAGATCATTTATTTCCTCTGTTCCATGATCGGTCTACTTGTATACACATGTGGGAAATCATCTAAAATGGGAACGATAATCGATAATTGAATTAATATGTCATCGATTATCTTCCATATGATTAAATTACATTATATATCATTTAATTATTAAATAATACGGTGATTCATTAGGTATATCATTAATGATAATCATTTAGATTATTTTGACTCTTTACTGATCCCCAAAAACTAGATTTGTTTTATGAATTATTAAGTTGTATATATACTTGTTCCAGAACATCAAATAAGTAATATGTTGGGAAAAATCTCTCAAGTCATCATTGAATCATTTTTGTGGTGATTGTGTTTATTGATAAAGTGGATATCTGTGTTGTGATTGCTGACAAAGCAAAACATGTAATACATATTTGTTGACAAAGGGGATTTAATGGTTGGATGTCGAGTTCAAGAGATGTGGTTAACAATCAATGATTAATTCAAAAATATCTACAAAGGAATGGATGATATGGAGGAGGTACAAGAAGAGGAGATAAAAGGTTTCACCGCTTTGCAGTGTTTGCGAAATTTTGGGGCCTAAAAATGGACAGATGGAGAAAAGTGGTTTTGTCAATGAGACTTGTGCGCCATGTACATGAAGGTGAAGAAAATTGTGCGCCCAAGGTTTTTCAAGATCATAAGGTCAAAATATGGCAATGGAAAGAGAGTCGCACAGCTATTGGTTAGGTCGCACAAGTGACATGCGCACCGAGGAAGGACTCGCGCGCTGATGCCTAGAATGGTTAGAAACTTGTGTGCCATTTGTCATTTGTGGTCAGATCATCAAAATATGGAAAAAGAAGAAGGGGTGCTAAAGTTTTTCTGTTGGTCGCACAAGTGTCCAGGGGTACATAGGACATGCGCACTGAAACATGCGCGCTGAGGGGAGACTTGTGATCCATTGTGTAGGTTGTTCAAACACCTATAAATACAGGTCGACCACACCTAATCTTTCACAGAAGTTCCACACTATGAAAAATCAGAGCGCCCGTCACGCAGGTGTGGTGGTCATGCAAGTGGTGTTTGGTCGTATATGTGGACTTTCGCACCAGTGTTGGAAGTTGCGCGCCATGTGTTAGTTATGCGCTTGAGGTGGTTTGGGAGAGGAAGGAAGTGAGTCGTGAAGGTTTGGAGTTGCAGATGATTGTGTTGCACAATTGTTTTAAGTGACTTACTTGCCAGTTATGAATTGTGCACTAATACATGCACGTACTATTAGTCTTGCGCACCATGTACAGTTGATTCACTAGTGCAGAAAATGTTTTTTACATCAGTAATTTTTCAGTTTTTACGTCTCTTTCTCGCCGACGTTAATACGGGTGACGTTATAAATAAAGTTTTTGACGTCGGTTATTTAAAAACTGTCGTCAAAATCATAAAATCGCGATGTTTATGACATTAGTTCTTTTAGAACCGATGTGCTAAATAAAATGGGAAGGGTTTATCACGTCGGTTATTTAACAACCGACATGATCAAAGGCCTGGAAAATGGTTTATCACGACGGTTATTAAAAAAACGGCGTGATAAAGGGGTGGGGAAATGGTCTATCACGTTGGTTATTAAAGAACCAACGTGATAAACATGGGGCGGGGGGGGTTTATCACGTTGGTTTTATAGAACCTCCATGATAAACCGGGGCGTTTATCATGTCGGTTATTAAACAACCGACGTGATAATCTGGGGGGGTAGATGGTTTATCACGTCAGTTTTTTAATAACCGACATGATAAACCGGGGGACGGGGGGTTTATCATGTCGGTTATTATATAAATTCTGTGATAAACCAGGGTGAAGGGGGTTTATCACGTCGGTTATTATATAACCGCCGTGATAAACTGGGGGGCAGTGGTTTATCACGTCGGTTATTAAATAAACAACGTCATAAACTATTTTCCAGGCCTTTTATCACGTCGGTTATTAAATAACCGATGTGAAAAACACATTTTTTTTTAAAATAAATTGAATGTAGTCATCTTCTCTCCACCAGAATCAACCAAAAAACAAATCAAGAAATCGTACAACAAAAACAGAAGTAGATCAAAATTAAGCATGTACATTGATAACATATAAAACTTACCCCCAAGACAGCCCCCACCCTCATGTATACCCCATGAACAGCCCTCCCCCACCCCGTTGGAGCCCTCACCCTCATGTATACCCCCTGTATAGCCCTCCCCCACCCCATTGGAGCTCCCACCATCATGTATACCCCTTGGACAGCCCTCCCCCACCCCATTGGAGCCCCCACCCTCATTTATACCCCATGGACAGCCCTCCCCCACCCCATTGGATCCCCCACCCTCATGTATACCCCCTGGACATCCCTCCCCCACCCCATTGGAGCTCCCACCCTCATGTATACCACTTGGACATCCCTCCCCCACCCCATTGGAGCCCCCACCACACTCTTGGACTGCCCCCCCGACCCCCGGACAGCCCCAAACACCCCTCGACAACACCCCACCCACCTGAACAGCACCCCCTCACCCCCTCACCCCACTTGACATCCCCCACCACACCCCTAGACAACCCCCACCCTCATGTATACCCCCCCCCCCCCACCCCTGGACAACACTCCCACACCCCTGAACCGCCTTCCCACACCACTGGATAGCCCTGCCACCCCCCTGGACTGTCCCCCCACTCCTCCGGACAACCCTCCCAAACTGCTGGACACCCCCAACCCCACTGAACACACCCCCACACCCTTGGAACCCCTCCCCCATAGACCCAAATCCATACCAGAAAAACCATCATAAGTAAACCAAAACAAGAAGAAGAGAAAAATTATTCATTCACTTATATAACATTCAAAACCTACACTGTCAACTTCAAAAAAAACTAAATCCAACCTAAAAAACTACCAAATACACAATATAAAACGAAAATATTCAGAATTACATTTTACATTAAAAACAACTAAAAGTCAATCAAACCTGTAAAATAATTTGACCACTCCACTTGTAAGTGTTCGATGTCTTCAGCAGTATAGGGATTAGGGTCATCAAAAAGCTACAAATGATAATGAAAGTAGTTAACGTGTATAATGAATAAATTAAATTGAAATATTATGGCAATGTTTAAGAGGAAATCGTACCAGGACAAAATTCAGAACTGTCCCAGTTGTTATTATTTCATACATAAATCTTAACATATAATATCCGCATTCGATGAGGCATTGTTGTTCATGACAATTCTGTTTGAATGAGTGTAAATTAAATATATTATATTTATGTAATAAATCATAAAGTACAAATTATAAATGGATATTTACCTTTATATTTACATACATGATCTTTGCACCTCTTTTCATAGTGTTTTTTTGAAAGTAGGCCCATGCACTGTAAGAAAATAATACGAATGGGGTAGATTTAAAATTCATTGTAATATATAAAACTATTGAGAAATTGAAACATACTTTTCCAATATATTCTTAAAACATTCCCGCACATCAACATGGACATAGCATATCCAAGAAAGGCCTTTCTCCCTTGGGAAAAAACCCCTAACATCCAATGATCACTGATAAAAGGAAATTTGACATTAGTGGTTTTTTATGTTAAAAGATAATTAACTCTTTGAGAGAAATGGGTTTCATTCCTCTCACAAAAGGCATCATCAAATATTGTGTGATTATATTCTTTTCAAATATTTCAGAAATATAAACCATTCTTTGTTCCTCATTCAATGCACATGCTTCAGGGGAAATCAATTGCGGGTCCATGAATCCATATACTTCTGTCATCTCATTCCTCTCAAAAATTTTATAAAGATACCTAATACAAAACAGACATATGTATACATTTTTAATAAATATAACATAGGGAAAAGGTACTAAGACTTACATGGATAAAAAGTTCACCACGTTGATTCCCAACTTATCTCTAGTAACAAGCTCCATGATATCAGTTTTTATAATCCCCACTATTATTTCACGTCCACAAACATGATCTTCCATTGGAAACTCATAATAACCCGACAACAAATGTGAATATCTTGACAATTTTTCAAGACCATTTGAATTTGTATCTAATGTCATAGCCATTTGTCATTGTTGTTTTCTATACAATATTTCTTTAACATTGATGTATTCCTGTAAAAAAAGTTGAAAAATATATTAGTTTTTCAAATGATAAAACAACTTTAATAAAAAAATAAAATAAAAGACCTAACAATCATACCTCTATGGTAATGAGTCGAAGAAGTCTGGATTGCCAAATTAAAAAATGGCCGATACTCTGTCCAACTGTCGCCACCTCAATTGTAGGTTTTGGTACCCTAGCTGATCTATCTATAATATCCTGTACAGTGACCCTCTGAATCTCCACCTCTAATAGTTGATGATGAACTGTATCTCCTATATAATATACCAACCCATATGCTACTTAATGATGTTGAGAATCATCAACATACAACTCACAATAAGTAGGAAGCTGCGGCGGAGGCGTAGGATAAAAAATGGGGTCCGCAGGCTGAGTTGGGGGAGTGGGAGCTACTGGTGGAGGTGGAGGATAAATAATGGGGTCTGCAGGGGGAGGTGGAGGAGTGGGAGTTGTAGTCTGAAATTGTATTTGCATTTCTACAAACATAGACTACACCGTCTCTCTAATATAGTCCTCCATCATCGCATAAATATTATGAACATCAGCCTCCATTGATTCTATTTTTTATTTATAAACCCCCTCAATGGTAGAAGTTGAAGAACGTGGAAACACTTTTCTTACCGATACACCTGCCGGATATCCTCTTACACGACTAGGATGTTCGGGCCTTCCCAATGCTGCAAATAAAATATCTTCCATCCCAGTAGCTGTAAATGTCCCCTATGAACTCTGCTCCTCAAGAGAGTGATGTATTAATTAATTGAACATTTCTGTAATGATTGAAATTATATGAAGAAAATAGTTAACTTAAATAAATAAAATAGATATCTTACAATCCTCTCAGCTATGATTATCGATTCTTCTGAATGATATTGCACTTTTTTTCCTTCCGATCTCTCTTCCATTTTTCATGTCTAGATAGAGGG
Source organism: Viscum album (assembly GCA_963277665.1). Lineage (NCBI taxonomy): Eukaryota > Viridiplantae > Streptophyta > Magnoliopsida > Santalales > Viscaceae > Viscum > Viscum album. The sequence continues at coordinate 1,611,795,717 of OY728137.1, read as the reverse complement.
GATGGAGGGGCCACCTCTCCAGAGCTTGAAGACTCATCTCTTAGTTGTTGAAATTTTTCTGCCATCATTTGTTCTTCCAATAATGAATACCCTCCCCGAGATACAAAATGAGGGTATAAATTTTTAGATTGGATCTCCTGATGTGATTTCCTTGTTTTCTGAAATTAAAGAATAAGAAATCATTAACAAAACATTAATAAAATCATTTATATAATAATGTTTATAAAATTTTACATTGACCTTACCAGAAATGACTCTTTTCTTCTACTTTCAAAAAACTATCTCCAAGTGTCTTCATCTATAAAAGTATATATACCAAATGGATTGTCATGACTCCTTTGACCATAAATGAAATCAAATAAAAGGGTTGATTTGAAATACCTCCATCTTCTGGCAGCCAACGATAAGCATTTCTTCCTGACTCCTCTAGTGTCAGGAATATCTAATTTCATCTGATAAAGAAGATGTTAAACATATTATATATACTAGAATCATTAAAAGAATAGACAAACAATGACAAAAGAGCTTACCAAAATCGTCTCCCACAACTGAGGGATAATCGCTTTATCCACACTTTTTCAATCATCATATAGAATGCTTACTTTTCACTTATCCTGAGTTTCTACAAAACTCTTAAAATCATTTGCATTCGGACCTATAGGAATATCATCATCATCAAACTCAACGACTATCCTCGGATCCTGCGTACGGGCAAGTGATAATTATGGTAAACGTGTTCACCCACGTTTACCAACCTTTGAAGTCTTTTTCATAATAGGAGCATGTGAATGTTCATCCCAAGAGGTATGACCATCAATATGCTCCTCTCCAGAATCATGTGGTTGATCATCTTAATGATCTGTCATTATCCATCACATCAAAAAAAATAAATTTCAGTTCACAAATATAAAAATTCAAATATTTTAATACTACTGTAATCATAAAATAGAAAAGTGTACTAAGTTACATAGTAGTAAACATTGGTAATATGGTAAAAATTTTAAACAGTGGTTAAGATATGAAAGATGGTCAAGACGGTCAAGATGGTCAAGATGGTAAACATGGTAAAAATGGTAAACCCGGTAAACATGGTAAACATGGTAAAGTAATTGTCAGTGAACAAAAATAATAGATATATAATTCATGTAATGGTTATAAACATGATAAAGTAAATTAAACAAACTTAAAAAAAACAAAAAAATATACTTATTTTGTTTTAAAACATGTTTTAATAAATAAAAAACATACAATATATAACATTTATGGAAAAAATAAATGTAAACAAGAAATAAACATATGTTACCTGTAATTTTCGGAATCTACAAATGGATTTTTTCCCAAATTCTTTCATCGTGATCGTTCCTTAAGGCACAAACTATGTCTTCAACATGATCATCACTATGTTCTGTTAACCTTTCCATGGAAGTAGGGATCTCACATAAATCATCATATTCATCAACTTCATCCTCACTAACATATTGTTTTTCCCTTGTAAAACAACATCCCACTGCATATCTGATTGATCTACTACATAGAAAATCTGTTTTTCATGTGATGCAATTATAAAAGAATCAGATGTGTCATCCAATCTATTCAGATTAACAAGTGTCATTCCAAATTCATCTTGTCAGAAACTATTGTTACCGTTAATCCAATTACAGTTAAAAATGGGAACTTTAATTTTAAATTAATTAACCTCCCATATGTCTTAAATCACTCCATAATATGAACTTGATGTAAAAATTGGGTTTTGTCCTTAGCACTCGAAAAATGAATTGCTTCTGCAAACACCAATACACCACTATTCTAAACTGCACTTCTATTTCCTTGAGCTTTCATATGAAATGTATAACCATTAATGTCATAACCGGACCATGTTATCACATTTAAACATGGACCACCCACTATCCATTTTAATGTCACTGATACATCTGATCTACCATGAAAAGTCATTTTAATCTATGAAAACAATAGTTTTGTTGTGCTCATTCAAAATCCACATTTCTTTCTTCTTTGGATGTGTCATTGTTTCAACTCATTAATATGCAATGTGATATATGGTTGAGCATCAGCTATGTTATTCAATATGTATGATTCTAACTTCTTCATCTATTCAGCTGATAATGAATTGACTTTCAAGCCGCAAATCCCCTTTCCCTCATTATTAACATGTTCATGGAGAGATGGAGGAAAACCTATGTGTTGCGCCGCAGCCAAGTAGCTCGTACAAAACTCTGCTGCCTCCTCAGAAATATACTTTTCAATAATGGAGTCTTTATGTCGATATAGAATTGTAACATACCCCTTTTATATTTTCATATACCTTTCAAAAGGATACATCCAACGAAGATATACAGGTCAAAAAGCATTATTTCTCGAACCAGATGAATCATTAAATGCACCATTATATCAAAAAAAAATTGGAGGAAAATACATTTCCTATTGAAAAAGTATAAAAATTGAATCCTTTTCCAAAATGTTCAAAGCATTCACATCAATCGCCTTGTTACAAATTGAATTGACAAAATAAAACAACTTCAATATAGTCTTTCTAACACGAATTGACAATATTCCACACAATGCAACTGGTAGAATTTGTTGCATCATGACGTGACAATCATGTGATTTCATACCTATCAACATCAAGTCTTCAATGAGACAAAATTTTATACATTAGAAGTATAACCTTGAGGCACTTTGTTATCATGAAGACAATGACAGAAGCTAATTTTCTCCCTCTTCAATAATGTATTCCAAGCCGGGGGAAGAAGTTTTTGACTTCCTTTAGGAGTGGGAGCTAACTCCAAACATATTCCAATTGATAGTAAGTCTAATCTTGCATTCAACCCATATTTAGTCTTTCCTTTAATATCTAACAATGTTCCAATCAAATAATCACATATATTCTTCTCCACGTGCATGACATCAATATTATGTTTAACTTCATGATACCTCCAATACGGTAGCTCAAAAAAATTGACCTTTTCTTCCAAATATGTCTATCATTACTAGATTTCTGTGTCTTTTTCAATGTCACATCAAGGTTTTTCACCCTCTCAGAATGCAGATCAGGGGATAAAGAATTTGGAGCAGTATCAAATTCTTGTGAGCCATTTAATTCCTTTATTAGTATTCTATAAGGCTGTTCCATAGGCAAAAACATTCGATGACCCATGTACACTATTTTCCTCCCATGATGTAATTGACAATATGACGTCTGTTGTTCGCAAATTGGACATGCTTTATTCCATTTAACACTGTATCCAGACAAATTTCCATACGTTGGGAAGTCATTTACAGTGAACAGAATCACTACATGCAGTTGAAAATATTCCATTTTATAAGAATCATACACCCTAATACCATCATCCCATAACAGTTTCAAATCATCAATCAATGGTGACAAGTAAACATCAATATCATTACCAGGTTGCTTTGGACCAGAGATCATTATACTCAACATAACATATGTTCCCTTCATACAAACTTCATGAGAGGTTTTAAATTACCAATAAAACATACCATGAACTATGTGTGCTACTGAGGGTTCGTTATGGATTCATTCCATCTGTGCACAACCCTAGTCTGAGATTTCTAATTTCATTTCCGAATGTAGAATACTGCACATCAATTTTCCTCAATTGTGGACAATCAGCTGGATGACATATTTTTCCATCACATACCTGCTCTTCAGTATGCCATCATAACCTTTTTGCGTCATGTGAAATAGCAAATAAATGTTTGAAATGATTATTTATAAGAAGATATGAATATACCTTTGAAGGGAGCTTTGTAATCTCTACACCAGCCTGTGATTTTTCTTTCAGCATATAGCATGATGTCCCGCATTTAGGACACTCTGACAGAAATTCATATTCCTTCTTATATATAATGTAGTCATTCGGACATGAATGTATTTTCTTGTATCCCAATCTTATCGGGTGTAATACTTTCTAGGCTTTGTAATGTGAATCTGGAAGATCGTTATCTTTTGGAAGAATGTCTTTCATCAATTGTCGCGGCTCTGTAAAAATTTTCTCACTCCATCCATGTTTTGCCTTCAGGTTAATCAATCTTAACACTGCCGAAAAAACCATAAAATCCGTACAACCAGGATATAATGTTTTTTCAACATCACTATATAGACGCGTAACTGTCGGTTCTATCTCAATTTGTTCTGCTACAATATCGCGAATAATTTCTTCAATTCCATCGGAGATACCATATTGCGAATCATCATGATCAGTGACATTCAGTCCAGTTTCACCATGCCAAATCCAAGGGCTGTAACTCAGATTAAAACCATGAAAAATCAGATGATCTTTTATCTCCTTACTTTTCAACATCTTCATATTCAAACATTTCAGGCATGGACAGAAACAAAATGTCACTACTTTGAACATTTCGTTTTGAAAATTCCAACAACGCATCAACACCTTCCTCAAATTCATTGCTCATTCGATGTGCCGTAATCCAAATTTGACTCATTATTACCTATAACAAATATCAACAAAAAATATATATTTTTAAGATAAGAAAAATATATGTTTATATTAAAAAAAATGATAATTAGAATGTAAAACAATTTAAAATATAAAATAAATCTATGGGTATTTAAGAAAATATGCATGAATATTATTTTTAAAACAAAATATAGTTAGATATAACAGTTTTAAATTCCATTGAATCAATGAAAACCATGCTGCCTACATAGTTGATAGAAAATTGGAGAAAATGTAGTAAACCTGAGAATCACCCCCCACCCCCGGACAACCCCCAAAACCCTCTGGACAGGCCCCCACCCCCATGGACATCCCCCCACAACCACCCACCCCCTTGGGCCACCCCTGGACACCCCCAACCCTCCGGACAGCCCCCACCCCTCTAGACAGCCCCCCCACCCCTCCTGGACACCACCCCCACCCCTACCCCTTCAACACCCCCTTGACACCCCCAACCCTCTGGACAGACCCCACCCCCCGGAAAACCCCCAAAACCCTCTGGACAGGCCCCCACCCCCGTGGACAGCCACACACACCCACCCACCCCCTTGGACACCCCCCCAGATACCACCCGTTTCCACATCTTTGACATAATATATTTTTTTATAAAAACGTGAAATTATTAAAAACGTTTCATGAAATATGATGAAGAGTCCAATCATATTTCTTATGAAATTTTTCTTACTATAAAGGGACATAGTATTGGATAGAATAATAAATAAAGTGGCATAAAACATCAACATAATCCTAAAAATTGCATATAATCTAGCATAAATATTTGAATAAATATTTTTGTAATCAACCATCAAATCCAAAAGGTATATGCGAGAACAATTAAGGAAAAACTGGCAATGACAGATAATAGTCATTGAGGGGGGATGGTGTCAATGTAAACACAAAATCAAATGAACCGAGACCACTTTATGAAGTAATCCATGAAAAAGAAAAACCTACATCAAATAAAATCGTGAAACATCAAAAAACAAACAAATACCCTTTTGAAATAGAATCTAGTATCTTGATTCAGAAACTCTAAAAAATAAATAAATCACAATCTCATTGATTGAATCCTGAATTTCTAAAATAGAACAATACACTGGTTTCACATTGGTTGGTGGTGCAATTATTTGTTGTATTCGATCATCAATTAGTTTTGTGACATGAAATCATAAAATCTTGTGAAATACATATAAGTAACATTCATTATTCAAGTTCACATTCTTTTTGTAAAATTACCCATGCCTATATTAACATTAATAAAAAACATTATTAGTATTCTCAACTGAAATCATGAGAATTGTGATATTACCATTTTTATAAACATATATTAATGATGTTATGATAGATTTTATCATAAATAATAATATAAAAAATTGTATACTTATCTATAGTAGAGTCCTATAAGACAAAATGGATGCTCGGTATTTCTATCACATTTAGATTTTTTAAAGTTATATAATGATGTTTAATACTTCCCAGAAGGGTGAAATTATAAGGGAGTTTAGTGTCTTCTAAAAATACAAAGTGAGTAAAAGTGAATTTGTTTCCATTAAAGAAAACAAATCGTTTATCATAGATTTATTAGACGCTATGAGGGTGAATGATAAATATTTATTTTTTTATGTTCCATTATAACTCATGTGTAAATATTTATTTTAGTTCAATTAATGAATGATAAATTGATTACATTAATGGTTTTTTTTTTCTAAAAAAATGAAATCTTCAATATGGATGACTGATTCCTATTCTATGATAAGACACTCAACAAGGATGATTCAATATATATATTGATAATTTCTTTTAATTATCTAATCACATAAACATTATTGGTTATCAAAATACAAATTGTTAGATGAACCTGAGAATTAAATTAAATATAGGATAAAAGGAAATGATGAATCAACCAACCTCAAATTTCCTTTTGATAATGAAATTCAAACCGGTCAAATCATGAAATATTCCAAATCATTCCTTAATCGCTCCATATTCTATCAATAAATAACCCCAAATATGTTTCCAACATATGAGGATTTTGAGTCATTAAATGGAAGGTAATATATAAAAATTTGTTTTATAAAGAAATACAAAAACAGGACACTCAAGATAAAAATGAATGTCCAGTGCCAACGATATTCAAAAATATGTAATATGGTTAGAAATGGAATAATCTAACCTAGTTTAAACAAAAAAAATCGCAAAACCTAAATATAGACTATCTGGAAAAACAACGAAAGAAATAAATTCATGGAATTCTTACTTGAGTATTGCGAGTTGAGATGATAGATCCGAGGATACTAAAGATGATAAACAATGAAGCCAAAATGAGTTTAATGCATGTCGATCGACAAGCCGATTAGGGTTTACCGCGCGAGAGAGACGAGTCGGCGGACTGTCGATCGAAAAAACGTAAATGACAGTCCATGAGGCTTTAATTTTTTAAATGTTTTATAACATCGGTTATATAATAACTGATGTTATAAACTATTTTTAAAATTTATAACATCGGTTATTTGAAAACCAACGTAAAACCCCCCCGGCGCTTTGGTTTTTTAAGTCGGTTAATTTAAAACCAACGTAAGAAACCCCCCACGCTTTGGTTTTGTTACGTTGGTTATAAAATAACTGACGTAAAAAATGCCTAGATATCTCGTTCTTTACATCCGTTATCAAATAACCTACGTAAAAACCCCCGCGCATTGGATTTTTACGTCGGTTATCACATAACCGACGTAAAAAGCCCCCGCTCTTTGGTTTTTTACGTCGGTTATCATATAACCGATGTAAAAACCGAACACGCACGATTTGTAACGTCGGTTATTAAAATAACCGACATTAAAAAGCTACTCGATGCATTTGTTACGTCTGTTATTAAATTACCGATGTAAAAAACCACGTTTCACAGATTCTCATGTCGGGTATATATAACCGACGTAAAGAATGGTGACATAAATAATGTTTTATGCACTAGTGATTCCCTGGTAGTGTTTTTGAGCTACGTGGAAGCTGGATGTTATCCCGATACCTTCGGTGAAAAGAGAGATTCATCTATGGGTGAATGTTGGACATCAATAGATCATCCACATACAATAGAGGATGTATTCATTAGAAATAATGAAGAGAACTAAAATTCTATAAACTGTGAGTGGATCCTTTCCAGAGCAGTGAGCAAAGGAAGTGGAGGAAGGTGATCCTCTCCACCGGGAGTGAGCCAGTGAGAGAGAGAGAGAAACAGGGATTGACCCATAAGAAATCAGTGATCTTACCCTAATCCTTATAAAGGTAGTGATCCTGGGAATAGGAGTGATCAATACCTAACCTTTGTATCCATATCTTGTGAATAATAGTAGAATTTGGTATGACCGGAAACTTGTCAGCGTGTGCTCCTTGGACGTATCCTGGTGGGGGTGAACCAATAAAAAATCTTTGTGTCTGCCTGCTAACATCCCTGCATTGCATTTAAAGTATCATCATTAGATAAAGAAGAAAATAAGTGATCATAATAAACAGACATGTGAAAAAAAAGTGACCCATTTAATATTTAGGTCAAGATCCAGTGGGGCAGGAAGAACATTGAAAAAGAATATCCATACCAAGATTCACCCCCTCCCCTCTCAGGGTATATAGGCCCTTATTGGTCTTAATAATTTGTATTAGAGGGAGGGTTTATTTTCTCATATTTGTTTTCTCTGACATGGTTGAGTTGATTTCTCATGTTTAATATCAAATCTTCTCTAATCATATTGTTCCATGGAAAAGGGAAGAACATCAAAGAAGAAGCAGAAGGCTGGTGGTATTACCCACTATGGAAGTCTCAATGGAAAGAGTGTGATTCAGTTAAAGGAATCATGTTGTGAACAGAAGAATGGTTAGGAAGAATCATAATATGAAAATACATACTCATTCAATGATGCTGAATAAATGAGTGAAGAATATAATTTTCCAAGTGATGTTGGAACCACTGATGATGAAGAAACACCAAGAAGTCGAAAAGTTAACGTTGTCCACAAGGAAAAGGAATTGGTTTAGAAATTGGATGAAGAGATAAAAACTAAAGATATTTGGATTCAAGCACTGGAAATAGAGATAAACAAGCTAAGAGGTTAGAATCAAATGATTATTGACATAGATACTAATCATAAGGAGAAAAATTATTCTCAAGATGAATAATTGCGAAGTAGATCTTCAACGGTGGAAAAATCAAAAGCTGGTGAAAAGGGGAATTATCTAAACTCATATGAGATCCAAAATTTGAAATCTAAAAATGTTGATCTTAATACACAACTATATGAACTAGTTCAGAAGAATCAAAGGTTAAAACAAGAGAATTCATATTGTTTTGATTCTACTGATGAAGAAAAATTAAAAGTGAAGGAGAAAAGTGATATGGTGGAAAAGTTCACACTGGAACTAGAGGATGAGTTACGTCGCATAAAGAATATCAGTAAAGAACTCAATGTTCAACATGAATAAAGAAATAAGATGATTCCTCAATTTGCGGAAGAGATAAAGAAATGGAGATATCAACGGAAAATGGAAAACCTAAGTTGATGGATGCACTGCACTTACTATTCGATTGTTCTTTGGAAGGTGATGATAAAATGAAAGGAATGTATGAGATTTATGAGGAGAAAAAAAATATTTTCTCAGCTCAATGACTATATAGATTGGGAAAAACTGGTATTGGATTTTTTGAATCACTAACCTTGAATTATAGAGAAAGAGTTGTGAACAGTTCCAGATGTGGAGAAAATCTTGTAGGTGCTGTTGATAGGCCTAAGTGGATAGTTACAAGAAGTAGTGACAACATATGCTATTTATATGGGATTCATGGCCACAAATAAAGCTTCTGTTCAGAGGATTTGGAATAAATTTCAGGATGTGAAAATAGAAACATTGGCAAATCTACGAATAAGAAGAAGCTTCATGAGAAATCAGAGAGAAGAGTCTCTCAAGGGAAAATATTCATCAGATGTTATTACTATGGAAGAAAAGGACACACAATGAGTATGTGTCAGGGAGCTCCGAAGCTCAATGTCAATGGAAGAACACATGATATTTCAACATCTCGACAATGAAATGATGAAATGTGGTATTCCTTTGATGGAAAATGTTTTATATGTTAAGATTATGGGCATTTGGCATGAAATTGCAGCAAGAAGAACACTAGAAAGGAAAAGGAACTCAAAAGGAGATTCTCGACTCCAGTGATGCATAACGAGAAATTCTACAAAGGGAGACAATGTTGTAAGGACAAGAATAGGCTTATAGCCTCACAAGAATCACATAGTGTCGAATAAAAGGTGTATCAGTCACCTCCTCTTTCATACTCACAACAGAACTCAAGGAGTGAATGTGAAAAAACCTGGAAGATTGAGGGGAGATATACTCCATCTATGACAAAGAAGAATGAACGTTCAATTGAGGAACCACAACCAGTAAAAAGGAGTATGGTGACTCAGATATCTGATAAAAGAAATATGAACAAAGAATGCATTGAAAAAATTTCAAGTTGTGCGCCACAACAAGAAGTGGAAGAATGAAGAAGATCCCTACAATACAGGAATGAGTCAGGGATGATGACAAGAAGAGATATTCTTGATCAGAGATGAAATCAAGGGAAATAGAATTTTGGTGGAACATCAAAGACAGAAATGTGTACTAGTGGGTTTAAACCCCAAATAGTGAGAAAGGAAAAACCTGCAGAATGATCATATCATAAAAAGACTCAGCATGAAGGTAATGAATACTTAGTCATATGGCCAGAGTAGTTGAAGTTTTCTAGGATTCTAGAAGAATCCAGGAAGGGGTTTTATTCTCTTCAAGAAAGAATCAAAGGGATGGCCCATCAGGATCATCCAAAATCCTCATCCTGAGGTTTCCAGAAATACCCCTCTCCTTATGTATATAAAAGTTGATAACTGATGATTCATGTGTTTTAGGTTTTAGAGAGATATGATCCAAGGGGAAGTGGAATCTAAAGATGAAATTTAGAGATGCGATGTGCCTTAGAGATTCTATTAGCTCAAATCAGGTACAAATGTTGAAAGAGAAAGGGATAAAAATATCACAATATGAAGGTCTTGTATTATTAACTCTATGTCTTATTTTCTCCACCGAGTTCCAACTCAATAGGCTTAGAGATTTGGTAAATGGCTCGATGATGAGTTCAATATTAGAATAAATGATGCATGAGGAGAATAATGGTTAGAGTCTAAATAGTGGTACTAACCCTAGGAAGTGTTTTATAACATAGGGGGAGTATTCAATAACAAAATCTGATGCCAGAGCCATCAACACAATAACCAGATGAGATAGCTCATGTGTCATCTATGGAGGGAAGTCATATTGTAGGGGAAGCATCAATAATCAAACATTTCATGCTTATTTATTTTTCTCTATCATTGTTGTATCAGCTGTCTGCTTTCAGGATTCCATGAAGCTGTGAGAGAAAATCAAATTTGTGTCAACAAAAATTTGGGAGATGTTGTTAAAATAAATGACATCATTGAACAATGAAATAGTTAAAAGTTGTCTGTTAAATGTGAGGATGTGTTAAGAGACTCAGGGAGAGCAGAAGTTGAAGAAGATGACTTAGAAGAGGATACTGATGATGAATACGAGGAAGTAAAATTCTTATCTTCCCAAAAGTCAAAGAGCAGATCTAAAATTGATAGGAAGATTATTATAAGTGATCAGGGAGATCCAGTTCACACATGAAGAATGAAATCATCACAAAAAACATCATTTCTATCTCTGGTGGAGCCAAAATGATTTTCAGATGCAGCTAATGATGAAAACTGGGTTTAGGCTATTAATGAAGAGCTTGATCAGATTGAGAAGAACCAGAACTAGGAGATTGTTTCAAGGCTAGCAGACAAGAATTTCATTGGGACTAAATGAGTATATTGCAACATGATTAATGAAGATGACACAGTGATTCGGAGCAAGGCACAACTAGTGTGCAAGGGATACTCCCAAATAAAGGGAATAAATATTGATGAGACATTTGCACCGGGTGCAAGGCCGATGACAATCCGATTATTTTTGTCCATAGTAGTGCATAGAAAGCTCGATGTGTTCCAGATGGATGTAAAATCATCATTATTGATTTGAGTTCTGGGATAGGAGGTATATATTGAGCAGCCAGATGGACTAGGATGAAGAAGGCATTGTATGGGCTGAAACAAGCACCAAGACGATGATACTCAAGGCTGGATTAGTACTTTAAGAAGCTTGGTTTCCAATGTGGAGGAGTTGATTACAATCTCTATTTCATCAAATATAGTAATCAAAGAATGATGGTGTTCGTTTATGTCGATGACATAATATTCAGCGAATCAGATGAAGATCAGTGCAGATAGTATACCAAATTCATGAAAAATGAGATTGAAATGTCAATGTTTGGAGAGCTATCATTTTCCTTGGTCTACAGGTGACTCAACGAAGGATTGAAACATTCATTTATCAATCCAAATATTCCAAGGAGGTTTTAAGAAGGTTAGGAATGGAAAATTCCATGGATATAAAGACTCTGTCTGCTACCTGGATGAAATTATCAAAATATGATAATGGAATGGCAGTTAATATCATAGGATACAGGAAAATTATTGGAAGTTTGTTGTACATGACAGTGACAAGGCCTAATATTGTTTTCTCCACATGCCAAGCAGTGAGATATCAGAGTAATACCAAGGAAAGCCACATGATTTCCGTGAAATGAATACATATGTATATCAAAGGCACTGTGGATTTTTGTCTGAGGTATAATGAAAAATCATAATCAGTGTTATTGTGTTACACAGATTCATATTGGGCTAGATCATCATATGATAGAAAATCAACGTCTGGAGGTGAAATCGATCTTGGTGGATTGTGTATTTCTTGGATAATAAAGAATCCATATTTCATTTCATTGAGAACTGTAAAAGCTGAGTATATTGAGTCCACTCAAGCTTGCACACAGTTATTGTGGATGATGCAACATCTTGACGATATCGGAGTTGAAGTGAAGTCTCTAATTGGAATCCAGTGTGATAACTCATGTGCTATAAATATCATCAAAAATATTTTCCATCACTCAAGGACAATGAAAATTGAGATAAAATATCATTTTATCAAGGAGATGGTTGAGCAGGAAATCGTGAAGATGGAGTATGTGCCTATAGAGCTACAGGTTTTAGACATTCTGACCAGGCCTTAATCAAGGAAACTTTTGAGAGACAACGATTGGATCTGGGAGTTTAGTCGACTCCCCGGACTTAAAAGAGTGTGGATGTAGACAACCCTCTCCCCAAGGAATGATATGTTTTTTCCTAATGTGATAACATATGTTCTCTACTCTATTATATACTGCAAAAGATTAACCTTTGGGTTCGTTGGAAAAGGGGGAGAAAATAGTGATTGTTCAAAGGGGAAATAGTGTGGCTATTTGAGAAATCATTACAGATACAGGGAGAAGCTCACAAGTGCAGTAGTGATATAGGGGGAGCAATGATAAAGGTGGAGAGTTTTAAATATGATGATCCTATAAGTGATCAATCACAGAATATATATCAAAACAACTGAAGATCATGATAAAAGCAAAAGAGCGGTGTTAGAATATGGTAATAATATTTCCAACAATTAGTATCAATTTGGTAAAAAAAATTAGTATCAGTTTTGTGTCAATAGTGGGTGTTAGAGTTAAAATGATTCATTGATGAACATTTTATTTACTTTTGTTTCTCATGTCGAGCCTTTTTCATGTGGGCTTAGAGTATGTGTTGAGTAAATCCTTGATCGCTATCAGAAGCGAAATGGAGAATGGTGGCTGAAGAGTTAACGATATATATTTTTATGGAAGAGTTGTCAAAAAATCCAAAGGGGGCGATTGTTGGGAAAAAATCCCTTAAGGAATCATTGAAGAATTTTTGAGGTGATTGTGATTGTTGAAAAAGTGGATATCTATGTTGTGATTGTTGACAAAGAAAATCATGTCATACTTATTTGTTGAAAAATGGGATTTAATGGTGGGATGTTGAGTTCAAGAGCTGTGGTTAATGATAAATGTTTGATTCCAGAACATATACAAAGTAATGGATGATTGGGAAGTGGTGAAAAAAGGGAAGATACAAGGTGGTGCCGTTTTGCAGTGTTTTCCAAATTTTTGGTCCTGAAAATAGACAGATGGAGAAAAGTGGTTTTGGCAAAGAGACATGCGCATCGTGTACTTGAAGGTGAAAAAAAATGTGCGCCCAATGTTTTTCAAGATCATAAGGTCAAAATATGGAAAATTAAAGAGGGTGGCGCAGGTATTGATTAAGTCGTGCAAGTGACTTGCATGCCAAGGAAGGACTAGCGCGCCGATGCCTAGAAGGGCTGGAAACTTGCGCGCCATTTGTCTTTCGTGATCAGATCATCAAAATATGGCGAAGGAAGAAGGGGAGCTCTAGTTTTTAAACTGGTCATGCATGTTTCCAGGGGGATAGAGCACTTGTGCACCGAAACTTTCGCGTTGAGGGGAGACTTGCATGCCATCGCACAGGTTTTTCAGACACCAATAAATACAGGTCGACCCCTCTTCATTTTTCACGGAGTTCAACACATAGAAAAATCAGATCTCCCGTCGCACAGGTGAGGTGGTCGGGCAAGTGGGGTGTGTTTGCACAGGTGGACATGTGCGCCAGTGTTGGTAGTTTTGTTCCAGGTATTAGTTGCGCACCTGAGGTGCTTTGGGCGAGGAAGGAATTGAGTCGCGCAGGTTTGGAGTTGAAGCAGATTGTTTCACACAAGTGTTTGAAGTGACTTTCACGCTTGTTGTGACTTGCGCGTCGATACTTGCTTGTCATATTATACTTGTGTTCCAAGTAAGGTTGATTCCTCGGGAGTGTTTTCGAGTTGCATGGAAGCTGGAATTTTTTCTGATACCTTCGTTGCAAGGGGAGATTCATCTACGGGAGAAAGTTGGACTTCAAAAGAGCATCTGCATACAACAGTGGATATATTCATTAGAAATAATGAAGAGGCCTACAAGTATTTAAACTGTGGGTGGATCCTTTCCGGAGCAGTGAGCAAAGGAAGAGGAAGAAGGTGATCCTCTCCACTGGCAGTGAGCCAGAGAGAGAGAAACATTGAGTAACTCTTGGAAAGCAGTGATCTGACCCTTAACCATGTAAAGGCAGTGAGCCTAAGAATAGAAGTGATCTATCCCAAACCTTTTTATCCACGTCTAGTGAAGAATAGTGCAATTTGGTACAACAAGAATTTTGTCGGCGTATGGTCTTTGGATGTAGCCCAGTGAGGGTGAACCAAGTAATAATCTATGTGTCTTCCTGCTTACATTCCTGTATTGAATTTAAAGAATCATTGTCAGATAAATAATAAAATAAGTGATTACAATAAACCGACAAGTGCAAACAAAGTGACCATTGTAATAATGAGGTCAGATCCAGTGGGGTTGGAAGAACTTTGAAAATGAATGTCAATATCCTGATTCACCCCCCCCTCTCATGGTATATATGCCCCTATTGGTCCTAAAATTATATTACATATATTAAAATCATTATTAATAGTTAAAATTGTATTTCCATTATACATAATGTCACAATTGGAAAATAAAAAACACATTATTATCGAAGGCGGTAAATCAACACCTCATAGATGTTGTTTTAATCATTAAAATAAATAGAAAATAAGACGATGCTTAGTGGTGAATTTTCTATAAATATTTTTAAATTAAACTATATAATGGATAATAGAGTAAAAAATAAAACTTTTTATAGTGGTTATAGATGGATAATAGAATAAAATAAAATGAAATATAAAATAAAAAGTATTTTTACTTCTCGAATTATTCTTCATGATATCTATATTAATTATAATTGTTTTGGTAATTTTTTTTAGAAAATAAATCATGAACATGGGGTAAGGGATACATAAGCTTAATGGAAAAAAAAATTGACATGGGTTAAAGCATGGAATGTGTGAGGAGACTTGATTGTGGGGGTGCTATTTATAGTTGTTGTGGGAGTGTTTTTTAACATTTTATACATTTTTTCAATATTTTTGATCAGTATTCTGAATATATTGATAATTATCACCAAATATATTAACAGAATTAATTATTGTCTTATATTATGTGATTATTTCATCCAAACATGATATATGGCTCAACAATTCATGTATATTGGTTATATCATAAATTATAGTATTTCACTTTTGACAAAAAAATTGAACTATTTTATAAATATACTATAATTTCACCCAAACCATTTTTCAACATGTATAATTAATTAAATAAACTCAATTTTTTATATATTTTTTTATATATGATAAATTAAATTTTTGAATTATATAATCAGACACTCAAAGAAATTATTTAAATATAATAACTATTTATATGTCACTATGAATGTTTAATTATCATTTCATAAAATTATCTTATTATCATAATCCAATAAATATTAATTTATAAATATTATTTACGAAAATTAATTTCTATTTGAATGATTTTATTAATTATATAACATAAAACAAATATTTATGTTTCACAAAAATATGAAAACATAATTTATCACCTATAAAACATTAATTTACATAGTCAATAATATAAATATACTATATTTTAATTTATGAGATTCATGAATTTTATTTTTTATTTAATAGGTGAGGTTATTATTATAATGTCGACCTTACATTTCCAAATTGTGTCATTATTATTCTAACGATCAAATTAGTATTCCTCAAAAAAGAATTTTTTTATAAAAATAAAAAAATTATCAACAAAATTTTTGATATTACACACACAAGAATAATGTTAATTGTTTGAAATATAATTTATAATTCTGTAAAAATTTATTTTAAGAAAAATTTCACCATAAAATAGTGGTATACGTATAGTTACAAAAATATAGTCTTATTATGTATAAAATTTTATTTATTCTTATCATATGACTAAAAAATCATTGGGATGAATGTAAAAATATTTTATTAAATATATATAATATATATTATATTATTTTATTTATTAGTAATCTTTCCCAAATATTTAAATACTATTCTATAATGGGTGATTAAAAATAATGATAATTAATTATATATTATGATTCATTTTAGTTTGGTGTTGTGGGAAACCTATACTGTAGAAGAAAAAAAATTAATAAATGAAACATAATAAAACATGGGTATGTAACATTGTCCCCTTATAAAATTAATTGATCCATCAAATTTAAAAAATTACAATAAAAAATGGATGACACTGAATTTTTTTTGTAGGAAACACACATCGAAAATAGGGATAATAAAATATCTTCAGAATGAGAGGATAGGGATAAACTAAGGTCAGAATAAATATGAGAATTTGATGTAGGAAATAATTATTGGAATGATATAAAATTTGAATGGCAGGGAAATATAAATATCATGTTATGATGGATAGTGATATAGAAAATTAAAATTATAATGTTAACTATCACAAAATCATATATCTTTTGATCAGTCAAAAACCCATTGATTTATCATAAAGAATGTAAAAAAAATGATGTTTTTTGTTCCAAAATTCTTTTCCTAGATTTATGGAATTTATTTACATATTATACAATCATTATAAGGAAACATAGTTAATACAAAATTATGGTTTCATCCATTAATCATTTCCCCCGACAAACTCATATTTTTCTCCAATTTATGATTTAATAATTTTTATTTTGAGCCTTAAGAATTCAAATCCACTTATAGAGATCCAAAATTCTAAAAAATTATATCAATATATCACATATTTATTTATACATAATCTAAATTCAAAATTTTTAGGATATGATAAGATAATATCATAAAATAACAAACTATTATATCAAAAATAACATTAATACATAAATTTCAAACATAATACTCAATGTTCAACACATATATTTTAAGAATTTAATATTCCTCCATAAAATATTATAGGATATAACAAAAAAATATATTAGTATTTTTTCTTAATTTTTAACAAATGACATCAATCACTCTCAATAACTTATTATAAAACATTAATTTTACATATCACATAATCTTCAAGATATTCTATGAATTCCTATAAATAACATAAATGAAAATATGATTAAAATAAAATCAAATTTGACTTTAGAATATAATTAAATGTTTTCCCTCAAAATAATATATTCAACATAATCATATAGGATTCGTAAAATAGATATCTTCTTCCAAAATAACATTAATCACTTAATCACAAAATAATTTTCCGATACTAGAATAATCCATTTGATAAAACAAATAACCATAAAATCAAAATAACATTTACCCATTAGATATATTAACTAAGAATTTCATTATAACCATCACTTCAAATAGGATACTGGTATATACTTCACAGTTTTTCCTTTTGGTTGTGGGTTCAAACCACATAGACTTAATAGACATGATCAGTTGTCACTTGGACATTGAGTTGTCAATTTTTCTAAAACCATCATAATATTAATTTCAAAATAAATATGATGGAATTATTTGAGGTTATTATCTAAATAGACATTTAACTATGATTTTCAGAAAAACCCATATAAATAAATACTTCAACAATTTATATAAACATAGCTCGTTTCATGGCCTTAAGTTTAACTTTATAAGCGAGCATTGAATTGGGAAATTCCCAGGTTCACCAAATTTAATAAAATAAACTAAAAATTGATTCTTAGGATGTATTTTATATCTTTCTATCATACTCTTAATTTTCCATGATAATTATTTTATTTATGTCAGTTTCCCTCATATATATCAATTTTCTATTGCATTTAGACATTATTTTAGGTTTCTTTGTCGATATTTTTTGCAAGATGGAAATTGTTCCTTCTTCTCATCATGATATACACCAGTAGAGCTCTTAGAAAACTACATCAGTCTGCCCTTTTGTGAGTTTCATATTTGGTCAATATAAATGTTGTAAATAATATTTTAGGAAAACTGGTTTGGAATGGAGATGATATATTTCACTGGTATCATCATCTCATTTGGTTTGTCATCTCCACTATCTTATACATCATGTTTAAGGTCCAAATGTCACCACTAGGTTCTAAATATTCCTAAAGAAAAAAGAATAGTGTGAGTAATAATATTCATAGTGAGTAAAATTTATAACCCTTAATAGAATACAATGACACCATATTTTAATCCTAAAACACATGAGGATTAACCTAGCTTATTCCTTTTAATTATTTATTCTAGTAAATAATAACCATTATTAAGGAAAATATGAATTTTTATTATAAATCACCATAGATTGATAAAAGTGGTGTGATGTAAGACTCATATTCATGTAATATGTTATGGATAGTCAGGACGAAGACACTCTATCATAGTTGTTACCCTAAGGTACATATATTCCACCACCACATCCACTAGTGGTATCTATAAATGGATGTATTTCTAAGAATACCCATATAATAACTACCTTAAAAAATTATAATATTTTCTTCTATTCTTTTCCTCAAAATATATCTTATGAATATTTTCACTAGACTATGTTTTCTATATATAGTTTATAGTGTTTCTACTAAATTTTCTCTGATCATAACTATAAATACCCCAACCATAGTAGCACTGATCCAGTGTATACTTTTATTACATTATTACTATGTAAATGTGACCACATCCCAAAGGAGAGAATAGTTTTATATATTTTGGGAACCACAAAAATAAATTTATCTTGAATTAAAATAAAATGTAAAAAGAATATATCTACAATGTTTTTGTCATTCATAAACATATAAATTATACTAAAAATTCATTCATTATTAAATTTGTTACACCCAAGGGAAACAAATCATAAGAATGGGGTTATATCGAATGTTATGTAATGGGGTTGAATCTTAGTGTAAGCTAAAACATAAAAAAATTACGCTAATGTGAATATCTAAAAACACATGTGAATATAAAATAAATTTGAACATAATATGGAAATAATAAAATATGATCAAAATAATGCCAAATATATAATGACATGAGAATAAAACATAACCATAGAAATTCTACAAGTTGAATAATCACAAGGATTATCAGTTACTAATATGAACATCATTGAATGCATAATTTTTAAAATTCATAATCAATCCATCACGACCTCGGCCTGTAAAACTACATAAATGATTAAGAGCCTGGCCAAAACACAATCATGTTAATCTCATGTGACCTACCAATTCATTGTGGGGCTATAACAGGACCAATCTGTTAATTACTAAGACTAATTAATTCCTTATATGTTGAATAATCACTTTAAGAAGATATAATTAAATAAAAGATTCCCATACCACTTTGATATATTTGAGTCACACTATGTGATCAAAATACTAAAATAAAAACGTTGATAAATTCTTCATAGAAATACACTTTTTCTTTCGAATGAAGAGTTCATAGGGAAATTAATTCATATTTCACATTGAATATGATATTATAAATTAATATCTCATGATAGAAAATGGAGAAAAATTATATTTTACTCGTACATAATGTCCAAAAATTAAGAAATCTTTTTATGTATCAATAGAAAGTTTCATATTTCATGCCAATTAATTGAAAATATAATAGATTATTTGGAAAATTAATTATTAATCACATGAAAAAAGTATCTATGACAAATTTTCAGGATAAAATGTGTAATTTTAGAAAAAACTGCAATCTTGAAAGAGATTATGCATTAAAAATGAAAATTGGTATGAAATTTGGATGGTCTCATAAATCATGATTCTTTATTGGGACTAATTAAAAACGAACCTTTTATAACATGTGTTTCTACATAAAATAAATATTAACAGATCAAGATATACATTTTTTGAATATATAAATAGAATTTAGAATATTTATATAATAATTAAATATTAAATTTTGGAACAAGAGTGATAAATTGTAATCTGAATGAAAGAATTGTTTTTTGGGGGGAATCCCATAACACTTTATAATCAATCGAATTATATACCCCATAAAATTAATATAGAAATATTAAGTATTTAATACAATGGAAGTAAATATATTAATGATATAATACATAAATATTTTGTATACATACACCACAAACACAGAGTATTTGTGAATATTACATATCTAATAGAAATAAAAGTGACATGAGAAAACCCTTACCTTATGTCTGAATGTGTTGTACATTTGATCATAATGTCAAAGATTGTAAAGATCCGTAAAATTAAATGGACATTTTTTCTTAATTTTCTTTTGAATTTTACAAGAACTTGGTTTCTGAAAGCACCTGATTCCGAGGCCCGGTGTGCCCGGAATCAATTTCCGAAGTTTGGCTCGGGTATGTTCAGTGAACGAACGAGCGGGAATTTCTAACTTTTGAACCGGTGCTCGGAATCGAATTCCGAGGGCACCGATGAACTTGCAATGCTGGTAATCTCTTAAGGGAACCTTTACCATAGTTTCGTTTGTGCGGGTGAAGAAGTTAATTAATGGGGTTTAATTAATAAGTAAATAAAATTGTTGAATCAATTTTATTTCATATCAAGGTTGTTTTTTTCTTCCATGGGAAGTTGGTGGTGGGGCCCACATCCATCCAACTGCCCATGTGTGGTTAATTGAAAGGTTGGGGCCCACACGAGCCCCCCCCACCATTTCAAATCCATAACTCCTCTTAACCCTTCACTTTCCTAACTCCCCATTAACTCACTTTTATTATTTTTTGACAACATGATATAATTAATAAGGTGAGTTACTTAATTTCAAACTCTTGAAATTCAAATGGTTAGGTTGTGTTAATAAATTAAGACTTGGTATTATTTTATTATTGTTAGAGGTTTTTCCACCTTGAGAGGATTGGGAAGCGTGGAGTCTTCTTCTTCTTCAACCTTAGCGAAGAATGTGAAGAACATCTCGGACTCTGATGAAGAACATCATTCTTCAATGAGGAATATCTCCACCGAAGATCATGATGTCTTCTTCCAACGACGTTTCCTCTTCGAACGCTCCTCGACGACAACGGAATCGACGTTCGTTTTCCGCGACGACCGACCTCCACGACGCTCGTCTTCCGCGACTCGTTGACGTGCACCGTTCTTGAAACCGAGTTAGGGGATTTATTTATTTAATTGATTCGTGAATACCAACTTGACGATATTCGTGGATTAAAACCAATTGTTATTGAATAACGCGAGGGGGTCGGACCGCACAAACACGACCGACCGTCCTCATTATTTTTGTGATGGTTCCTTTGTGGTTGGTACGGGAAGGCGTGGTGCCGTCGCACCACGCGGTTTCATGTGGAAGGAAATGTGTGGCGTCGTCGTGCCGTGGAAAGAAGTTCTAGTACGCGATGTCGTCGCGCCGCGTCGAAGAAAACCGAAGATGCCGCGGATGGAGCGGGGCCATGGGGGAGGGGCGCGATGCAGTCACACCGCACCGGACGACAAGGGATGCAGGTGGTTCCGGGCCGCGACGGAGCAAGGTGACCGGCGGCCGGACCGGGCCGCCAGAGACGGAGCTGGAAGGGGACCGGCCACCGCCGGTCCCCTTGAGCAGGAACTGGCCAGCCTAGTCGGGCCGGCCGGAAGGGGAGGAGCCAGGGGAAATAAATTCCCCCGGCTGGTTTTCAAACGGCCCCCTTAATTGGAGGGGGGGGGGGCAGCGGTTACACAGGGGGGAAGGCGCCCCCCCCCCCCCCTTGCCGAAACGGCTAGGCCAAAGGCCGAGCCAGACAGCGCGCTGGGCAAGCTGGACCCAGCCAGACCGGGGCCTGGCTGGTCGGCCAGGCCGGGCCGACCCGGAACTGGGGTGGGTCGACCCGGTTTGGGCTGACCGGGGGGGTCTCGGGCTGGGTCGGTCCGGGCCCGAAATCCCTGTTTTCGGACCTTTTGGGTTCATTTGCCCATAACTCGGCTATGGACCTCCGACCGACGTGCTGTCAGCGGAAACACGATCCTTGGAATGAGATGGTTGTTTCGATATATCACACTGAAGGTTTCGGAATACTTTGAGTTCAGCCGGGTTGGTTCGTACACGAAACCAAACGGGCCCTTTGAGCGGGAACGCTCATATCTTGAGCTACGGACGTCCGATTGACGTGCCGTTGACTTTGTTGGTTTACTCTTACTGAGACGGATCTTTTGGCATACTCCGCCCATGGTTTGGATGCAGGTGGAGTATGGCCGGGTTGGTTTTGCCTAGAAAACCAACCGGGCCCCTGGGACAAAAACGCCAATAACTCTCAGATCGGGCGTCCGATTGACGCGCTGTCTACGACGTTGAGTTCCTGTTGACGATACAGAACTTTTGGATACATCAAATCTGGACTATGTGTCAGTTGATGTATCAGCCTCTCGGCTCGTGGAGCGGACACTCCAGAACGAGCTTGCTGTGTGTGGGAACCCTAGTGCTGGCTGCGACTGCTTCAGTGACTGTGACGACGACTGTGCAGAGATCCTTAGTGGATTCAACGACGACGACTTCAACACTCAACGATCATGTGTGGATCAGTGCTACCGATCATGTGTGGGTCAGCGCTCTGTGGTTCTGTGTGAGCCAGTACCTACAGATCCTGTGTGGGTCTGATCCTGTGTGGGTCATTGCGGGGGTTAGTACCTATCGATCCTTTGTGGGTCCGACGACTTAGATGGATCAGTGATCATCTCTATCGTCTTTCGAAGAAGTATACCTATGTGAGATGAATATTGTTTGCTTTCCTGTGTGGATTGTGTTGTGCTATCCTGTGTGGATTACGTTTTTCATTCATGTGTGGAATACGTATACATTCCTCTGTGGACTGGGTTGTTCTTGGGCTCGGTGGTTGAGCGTATTGGAATTGATGACTTAGGTATATGTATGGAAATATACCTAAGCAGTGTCGGTTGTTACATCATGATTGTATCTTTCCTTTGTGGTTTATCCTTTGTGGATTTTGGGAGACCTTCGGGGGTCTCGGGGTCCCTACTGAGTATCTTATACTCACCCCTGCACGGGCTTTGCCCACACTATGTTGTGTTGGTTGCAGACGACATACAACATTGATCGTGGTTGAGGTTTGCAGAGCAGGACGGTACCTGGAGGTGGGCCACTGGGCGGGACGTACTCGGAGCGGACGGTGGGTCCCGAGGAGCAGTGGAGCTATCTGTACCCACCATTCAGGTGGGATTTATAGTGGACATCTCGGCGTAGCGGCTTTTACTTTACAGTTTCTTTTTTCCCTTTCGAGTTGTACTTTACATTCAGTTTGGGTTTGTATACTGGCCTACTTACCTTCCGCACATACAGTTGTACTCTGTTTTTACTTAGTGTTTAACTTTTTCCGCTTTCTTACTCTGTGGTGCTTGTTTAATTTACAAAGGCAATGCCTTCCCTTTTTATTGGGATTTACGCCTTGGTGCTAGTCGCCAGCCCCTGGCATATGGAAGGCAGGCTTGGGGTAGTCACGGCACGGGCCCCGAGGATAGGTCGTGACAAATTGGTATCAGAGGAGTTCTGTTCTACCACGAACTCTGATCTTTTCTATGTGAAGCAATAGTGTTTAGCGTAATGAGTGAGTTTATCAGTCCAGGGAGTCCAGTGTTGGTGCGGCGGCCAACGTATCCGTACACTAGGCCCCTGACTTCTGATTTCCGACTTAATGCATGAAAACATTGATTGCATGTGTGCTTCAAGTTTTCATTGTGATTACTTTGTATCAGCTCACCAGGTATACTGTTCTGGCCGTGGCGCACCTATTTCCTTTTCAGGATAGCCCCATGACGGCACCCAGCTAGGGTTCCGAGAGTCGAGTGTGACGACAGCCCACCGAGCGATGAGGCCTCGGTGTAGGGACCTTTTTTAGCAGTGGCGCTGGCGGTAGCTCTACCCGCCGAGCCACCGAAGCTTCCAACACCAGCCGTTGACGATGAACATCGCATTACTGCACTGCATGAGTTCCAGCGCTAGCGACCACCCCGGTTCCGCGGGGAGACGGACCCCCAGGCAGCCGAGGACTAGCTGGAGGCTGTCGTACGAGTTTTCAGGCTAGTGAGGACACCAGCAGACCTCATGGTGATCCTCGCTGCGAGCCTACAGCACGCAGCAGCGGGCCGATGGTAGATCTTGATGCTCCAGTTGCACGATGAGGCATCTCTACTTTGGACGGACTTTGAGAGCCTCTTCCGCTCGGAGTTCGTCCCAGCCACCATCCGTGTGGTCTGTATTCAGGAGCTTCATCTGCTGCGGCAGGGCAGCATGACGGTCGCTCAATACTCGGCGAGATTTACTGATCTATCGCGCTACTCGACCGACATGGTACGAGACCCATTTTTCCAGGCCCGGACCTTTGATCAGGGATTAAGACACGAGATCAGGGCATCGCTGATCTCCCTCACCATTCCGACTCAGACAGGAGTACTGGAGCATTCCCTTTTGATCGAGAGCTTTCTTGCTGAGTCTACACCAGCACCAAGACCCACCACAGGGCGGAACGTAGCAGATTCTTCTGTAGAAGGCAGTCGACGGATGACTCTTGGGTCCAGGCAGACCAGACCCTCACGAAGACAACCTCAGTACACTGGCACTGTAGTGCGGATCACACAGCACGGAGTCAGTCTTTCGAGAGGCAGACAGTGCTACTCGTGCGGCGGGCAGGGCCATATGGCTCGTGACTGCCTGACCCGCCGTGCCGAGGAGCAGCAGACGGTTGAGGGACCACCGAGGCAGAGGCGGAGGGTCGACTGTGGCGGTACGCTGGGTGGAGGCAGAAGAGGCAGAGGAGATGGATGAGCAGCCGGTGGTGGGCGACGCTTTGAGGCTCTACCACCACCTCCACCAGTAGGTCCACCCCGACCACAGGGAGTTGGCGGGAAGAGATATGCACAGCTCCAGGCAGTAGAGGCCTATGACCACGGCGCACCCGAGATGATTCGAGGTACTATCTGTGTATACTCCACCCTTGTTGCAGTTCTTATAGGCATAGGAGAGAGTCACTCTTTCATAGACGCTGCCCTTGTTTGGAGCTCGGAGATTCCGATAGAGCCGTTGGCTCGATCGTTACGGCTAGAGACTCCTACGGGAGCAGACTCGACGATTGCGCACTGGTGCCGGTAGTGTGAGATTACTCTAGGAGGTGAGATCTTCAGGTGGGATCTTCTTATAGTGGCGTCGAGGCCTTACGATGTCATCTTTGGCATGGATTGGTTGTCTACATTCCATGAATAGATTGATTGTATTAGGTGCAAGGTGTGATGTGTAAGCACCGACGAGAGCAGGTTCACCTTCACCAGTGAGAAGGGAGCCTTTTCACCACAGGATGGACTTCCGCGGAGGAGAGGATAGCCCATCACTCATCAGTTTTCTAGCCTCATCCTATGAGCAGTTGACGTGCAGAGTCCTGGTTTTCCTGCAGTGGTGGATCAGTTTGCGGACGTTTTTCCCAACGACGTTCCAGGGTTACCTCCTCGTAGAGAGGAATACTTTTATATTGACATGTACCCCGGGACAACCACGATATCAACTCCAGCATATCGGATGTCCCCCGCCGAGCTTCGAGAGCTACGGGTACAGTTGGAGGACTTGCAGGGAAAGGGGTTCATCCGACCCAGTGTTTCACCACGGGCTTCCCCGATTTTGTTCGCCAAGAAGGCGGATGGGAGCTTGAGACTGTGTGTCAACTATCGTCGCCTGAACCAGGTGACAGTGAGGAACAAGTATCCGCTATCGAGGATTGATAACCTCTTTGATCAGCTCAAGGGAGCACAGCGGTTCTCAAAGATAGACCTCAGGTCAGGCTATCACCAGCTCAATGTTCGAGACAAGGACTTGCAGAAGACGACCTTCAGGTGTCGGTATGGACACTATGAGTTCTGGGTGTTGCCCTTCGGCGTAACCAATGCTCCAGCAGTGTTCATGGCCCTCATGAACAGGATCTTTAGCCATACATCGATCGATTTTTCGTGGTCTTCATTAACAACATTTTGATTTACTCGACAACTGAGGAGGAGCACGCCTACCACTTACTAGTTGTACTAGACACACTCCGAGAGCACCAGCTTTATGGAAAAATCTCGAAGTGTCAGTTCTGGATACGTGAGGTCCACTTATTGAGGCACGTCATCTACGAGGTTGGAGTTTCATTGGATCCGGCGAAGATCGAGGCAGTGCTAGCTTGGGAGCCACCTAGGAGCGTGACGGAGGTGCAGAGTTTATTGGGAATAGCTATATACTACTGAAGATTCGTGCCTGACTTCTCTAGAGTTGAGGCACCACTGTCATCTTTGACGAAGAAGGGGAAACCCTTCGTGTGGTCAGACATATGTCAGCAGAGCTTCCAGGAGCTGAGGAACAGATTGACCAGCGCACCTATCTTGAGGTTTCCTGGTGAGGGAGTAGGGTATGTAGTCTACTGCGATGCATCAGGGACCGGACTCGGTTGTGTCCTGATGCAGGATAAGGTAGTGATCACCTATTTATCACGTCAGTTGAGGCCGCATTATCAGAACTACGCTACCCATGACCTGGAGTTAACAACAGTGGTCTTCGCTCTGAAGACATGGCGACACTATCTGATGGGAGAGCGCTTTACAGTTTTTTCTGACCATCAGAGTCTCAGATACATCTTCTCTCAGAAGGATCTAGATCTGAGATAGCGTCGATGGCTCGAGTTCCTCAAGGCCTATGACTTTGAGATATCCTATACTCCTGGGAAGGGAACGTGGTAGCCGATGCCCTCAGTAGGAGGACGGGCATTCAGCTACTTGAGGAGACGACAAGGTAGCTAGCCGCTTTGCAGATATCCTTCATGGATAGAGATAGATCAGCCTTCCTTCAGTCTCTCACAGTCACTCCTCCACTACTACAGTGGGTCAGAGAGGCACAGCGTGGGGATGCTGAATGTGAGACACGGCGTGCATAGATATCCTCAGGAAAATCACCTGATGGATTCTCATTTGGAGTAGAGAACGACATCCTTTTCAGAGGACATACCATCGTACCAGTTGCTTTACGGGAGGAAGTGCTGAGATAGTTTCACACTTCTCCCTTAGCGGTACATCCCGGAGTGGAGATGATGTACCAGGATCTCAGACGAGAGCACTGGTGGCCAGGCATGAAGAAGGCTGTGTCAGAGATCGTTTCTCGATGCCTCACCTGCCAGCAGGTGAAGGCAGAGCATCAGGTACCTGCAAGCTTGGTACAGCCCTTAGTGGTTTCGGAGTGGAAGTGGGATGACATATCTATGGACTTCGTGACTGGACTTCCACGCACTTCATGATGTCACAACTCCATTTGGGTGATTTTAGACCGACTCACCAAGTCGGCTAACTTCTTACCCATCACAGAGTAGGGCTCAGTGGAGATCTTGGGACGACTATATGTTCAGGAGATTGTACGGCTTCACGGTCTGCCATCTTCTATCGTCTCCGATCGAGATGCTCTCTTTACTTCCCGGCTATGGAAGGGATTGTAGGAGGCGTTCGGGACGCAGCTACGTCTTAGCACAACCTTTCACCCTCAGACAGATGGTCAGACGGAAAGGACCATTCAGACTCTCGAGGACATGATCCGTGCATGCGTCCTTGACTTTGGTCACAGCTGGGAGGACCACTTACCCTTGGTGGAGTTCGCGTACAACAACAGCTACCACTCCACCATCGGGATGGCACCATACGAGGTGTTGTACGGCCCACCATGAAGATCTCTTTTGTGCTGGACAGACCCTGGGGAGTCAGCACTTGTGGGACCGGAGATGGTCCAAGCCACGACAGAGAAGGTCCAGGTCATCCAGGAGTGGATGGGGACAGCTCAGAGCCGGCAAAAGTCATATGCTGACAGGAGGTGGAGGCCACTAGAGTTCGAGGATGGAGACCACGTCTTCTTCAATGTCTCACCTGAACGTGGTTTACAGAGATTTGGACGAGGCGGAATGTTGTCTCCACGCTTCATCAGACCATTCCAGGTCATCAGCACGATGGGCGAGGTGGGCTATAACCAGGCTCTACCACCTCAGTTGCACCGGGTGCACGACATCTTCCACGTGTCCCAGTTGAGGAGATACGTGCACGACCCGACGCACATCATTGACCATGGGGAGCTAGACGTGGATGATGGGGCGACTTTTGCGGAGGTCCCAGTGGAGATCGAGGATTGACAGGAGCGGGTCCTACGTGGATGGTAAATTCCTTTAGTGTGCATCAGATGGAAGCACGAGAACCTCCAGGAGAGCACTTGGGAGCGGGAGGCTCATATGCATGCTCAGTACCCACCTGTGTTTCCCTAGTTTTCGTTGTATTATTACGGGGACGTAAATCCCTGAGGTGGGAGTAATGTAAAGACCCGTAAAATTCACGGAAATTTTTTTCTTAATTTTCTTTTTAATTTTACAAGAACGCGGTTTCTGACGGCACCTGATTCTGAGGCCCAGTGTGCCCGGAATCAATTTCCGAATTTTGGCTCGGGTACGTTCAGTGAACGAACGGGTGAAAATTTCTAACTTTTGAACTGGTGCTCTGAATCAAATTCTGAGGGCACCGATGAACTCCCAACGCCGGTAATCTCTTAAGGGAACCTTTACCGTAGTTGTGTTTGTGTGGGTGAAGAAGTTAATTAATGGGGTTTAATTAAAAAGTAAATAAAATTGTTGAATCAATTTTATTTCATATCAAGGTGGTCTTTTTTCTCCCATGGGATGTTGGTGGTGGGGCCCACATCTATCCTACTTCCCATGTGTGGTTAATTGAAAGGGTGGGGCCCACACGAGCCCCCCCACCTTTTCAAATCCCTAACTCCTCTTAACCCTTCACTTTCCTAACTCCCCATTAACTCACATTCATTAATTTTTGACAACTTGTAATAATAAATAAGGTGAGTTACTTAATTTCAAACTCTTGAAATTCAAATGGTTAGGTTGTGTTAATAAATTAAGACTTGGTCTTATTTTATTATTGATAGAGTTTTTTCCACCTTGAGAGGATTGGGAAGCCTGAAGTCTTCTTCTTCTTCAACCTCGACGAAGAACGTGAAGAAAAGCTCAGACTCCGACGATGAACATCGTTCTTCAATGAGGAACATCTCCACCGAAGAACGCGACGTCTTCTTCCAACGACGCTTCCTCTTGGAATGCACCTCGATGACAACAAAATCTATGTTCGTTTTTGGCGACGCCTGACCTCCGCGACGCTTGTCTTCTGCGACTCGTTGATGTGCACCGTTCTTAAAACCGAGGTAGGGGTTTTATTTATTTATTTGATTTGTGAATACCAACATGACAATCTTCGTGGATTAAAACCAATTGTTATCGAATAATGCAAGGGGTCACACCGCACAAAAACGGCCGACCGTCCTCCTTATTTTCGTGATGGTTCCTTTGTGGTTGGTACGGGAAGGCGTGGAGTCTTCGCACCACGCGGTTTCATGCGGAAGGAAATGTGCAGCATCGCTGCGCTGCGCCGTGGATATAAGTATAAGGATGTGACGCCATCGCGCTGCGTCGAAGAAAATCGAAGAAGCCGCGGCCGGAGCGGGGCCGCGGGGAGGGGCGCGGTGCCGTCGCACCGTGTCGGACGACAAGGGCCACGGCCAGTTCCGGGACGCGGCGGAGCAAGGTGACCGGCGGCCGGACCGGGCCGCCGGAGACGGAGCTGGAAGGGGACCGGGCACCGCCAGTCCCGTTGAGCAGGAACCTGCCCGCCAGGTCGGGCTGGCCGGAAGGGGAGGAGCCGGGAGAAATAAATTCCCCTGGCCAGTTTTCAAACGGACCCCTTAATTGGAGGGGGGCCGAGGTTACACAGGGGGGCAGGCTCCCCCCCTTGCCGAAACAGCTCGGCCAAAGGTCGAGCCAGACAGCACGCTGGGCGCGCTGTGCCCAGCCGGACCAGCGCCTGGCCAGTCTGCCAGGCCGGTCCGGGCCGACCCGGACCCGGGGTGGGTCGAACCAGTTCGGGCAGACCAGGGGCCTCGGGCCGGGTCGGTCCGGGCCCGAAACCCCCGTTTTCAGACCGTTTCAGTTCAATTGCCCATAACTCGGGCCACGAACCTCCGACCGACGCGCCGTCAGCGGCGACACGATCCTTGAATGAGATGGTCGTTTCGATATATCGCACTCAGGGTTTCGGAATACATTGAGTTCGGCCGGGTTGGTTCGTACATGAAACCAGCCGGGCCCTCGGAGTGGAAACGCTCATATCATGAGCTACAGACGTCTGATTGGTGTGTCATTGACTTTGTTGGTTTCCTCTTAGTGAGACGGATATTTTGGCATACTCCGCCCAAGGTTTGGACCTAGGTAGAGTTTGGCCGGGTTGGTTTTTCCTTATAAACCAACCGGGCCCCTGGGACGAAAAAGCCAATAACTCTCAGACCGGGCATCCGATTGACGCGCCGTCTACGACGTTGAGTTCTTGTTGACGATACAGAACTTTTGTATACATCAATTCTGGACTATGTGTCAGTTGATGTATCAGCCTCTCGGCTTGTGGAGCGGACCCTCCCGAACGAGCTTGCTGTGTTCGGGAACCCTAGTGCTGGCTGCGACTGCTATAGTGACTGCGATGACGACTGTGCATAGATCCTCAGTGGATTAAACGACGACGACTACAACACTCAACGATCCTGTGTGGATCAGTGCTACCGATCCTGTGTGTGTCTGATCCTGTGTGGGTCAGCGCTCAGCGGTTATGTGTGAGCCAGCGCCTACAGATCCTGTGTTGGTCCGATCCTGTGTGGGTCATTGCGGGGGTTAGTACCTATCGATCCATTGTGGGTCTGAAGACTTAGATGGATCAGTGATCATCTCTATCGTCTTTCGAAGAAGTATACCTATGTGATCTGAATCATGTTTGCTTTCCTGTGTGGATTGTGTTGTGCTATCTTGTGTGGATTACGTTTTGCATTCCTGTGTGTAATACGTATACATTCATGTGTGGACTGGGTTGTTCTTGGGCTCGGAGGTTGGAGCGTATTGGAATTGATGACTTAGGTATATGTATGGGTATATACTTAAGCAGTGTCGGTTGTTAGTTCATGATTGTATCTTTCCTTTGTGGTTTATCCTTTGTGGATTTTGGGTGACCTTTGGGGGTCTCGGGGTCCCTACTAAGTAGCTCATACTCACCCCTTCATGGGCTTTGCCCGCACTATGTTGTGTTTGTTGCAGACGACAGACAACGTCGATCGTGGTTGAGGCTTGCAGAGCAAGACAGTACCTGGAGGTGGGCCACTGGGCGGGACGTACTCGGAGCGGACGGTGGGACCCAAGGAGCAGTGGAGCTATCTGTACCCACCCTTCAGGTGGGATTTCCAGCGGACAGCTCGGCATAGCGGCTTTTACTTTACAATTTTTGTTTTCCCTTTCGAGTTGTACTTTACTTTCAGTTTGGGATTGTATACTGGCCCACATACCTTCCGCACTTACAATTGTACTCTATTTTTAATTATTGTTTACCTTTTCCTACTTTCTTACTCTATGGTTCTTGTTTACATTACAAAGGCAATGCCTTCCCTTTTTACCGAGATTTACGCCTTGGTGCTAGTCGCCAGCCCCGAACCTATGGTAGGCGGGCCTGGGGTAGTCACAGCACGGGCCCCAAGGACGGGTTGTGACACAGATAATATGATTATATCAATTAATAAATTATTTCATTACTATTTATACATGTAATTTATTAATAATAATTTTATAAAATTCATTTCTATTCTTTTTTATAAGTTATAAGATACAATTTGATCATTTGGAAGTGTTGGTTTCATTGGTTTCCATGATCAGTTATCTTGTATAATTTTCTGTAAAAACATGAAAAATTGGAACAATTCACTTTATTTGGAATCATTTTTGGTTAATTCAAATACGTAGTGTTTAATGAAATTATATATAATTTCATTTCTATATATGAGTATAATTCATTTGATTAAACATCAATTAAAATTGATTAGATTATTTTGGCAGTTTTTCATTCCCCACGAAATTTTTTTGTTTTATGAATTAATATTATGTTTAAATACAAGTTCTAGAACATTAATAAATTAGTAATTATATAAAAAAATTGACCATAAAAATGTTTTTACTTCCATACTTGAATAAGGAATTGAAAAATTAAAACATGCCATCTGTGAAGGTGGTAAATCGGCACCTCACGAATGGCATTTTCTTCAATAAAATAAAAGGAAAATAAGAAGTGAAATGATGGTGGATTTTTCATTATAATAATAAAAATAAATTATATAATATATAATGGATTTATCCTATCACATATTATTCATGATTTTTTGGTGAATAATAAAAGAATATAAATTAAAAAGAATGAAAATAAAATAATGAGTATTTTTACCTCTTAAATTCTTCTCCTTGAGAACCACAGTAAAGGATTGGTTTTGGTCTCTTTTTGATTTCAAAATGTAACGCACCGACCCTAATTACCTAGAGTCGGTGCATTATTACATAACATTGGAATGATCACGAGAAAGATCAAGTCTCAAAAGACCGATTAGTTTAGTAGCCTTGGAATAACTAGATACATCCATAAATTTTTACATTACATCATAAAAAAACATCTTGTCTTCATATCCCCTCATACTATCCCTGCAGGTCATTCATAAATTACTTCTTCATAATCCTGTGAAAAATAAAACATTGAAAGGGGTGATCTCGGATGCTCAGTAAGGATAACATTATAGCAGAAGCCTTCATAAATAATCATAAACACTTAATGAAATTTATAACTAAAAAAAAGCCTTTTAAACTTGAACTTCAGCATAAAATGGCAAAGGTAAAATGAAATAATGCCATTTACTTACTCACATGGATATTCTACTAGTCGAATGATCACATGCAATATCAATAACCACTTTCATAATGATGGAATGCATAATGCTAAACTTTAATTTCTTTTCAAAGCCTCGTCCCAAGACCTTGGGGCTAACTGTAACCGGAACCCAACCCGGAGTGCCTCTAATAACCGGACACCAACCCGGAGTGCCTCTAATAACCGGACACCAACCCGGAGTGCCTCTAATAACCGGAGACCAAACCGGAGGGCTTACTTTTACCAGTCCCTAACCTGGAGGGCTTACTTTTACCAGTCCCCAACCTGGAGGGCTTACTTTAACCAGTCCCCAACCTGGAACATACTTGTCCAACACATTCATATGAAGTAAAGGTTGAAATATAACATAAAAATTCTTATTGGAACTAACATACGAAATGTCAATACTTTACTCATAAACCATGAATGCTATAAAAATAACACATCCATAGTCAAACATAACTCATTCGATATAATATGGACGATTGTATTGTATCACATTAACCTCAATCAAGAATAATGAAGGATGTTGACATAGATAAAAATAATCATCAAAACAATTTGAGTGAAATATCCCCCATTTCTTGAAATCATTCAAAAGTCGCAATATTTGTCAAGAATTCATTTAAAATAGATTTTTGAATCAAAGTGTCCCATACCACTTTGAAACTTTTAAAAGGAGTTTTGATTTTAAAACTTTAATGTCCATATAAATAAATCCTTAAAACCATTTTTAAAACATGGACATTAATGAGCAAGATTTAGAAGAATAAGTTTTTAAAACATTTAAAAATGGTATTTTAGTTAGAGATTCTAACCAAAAGAGACACTTGAATAAAAATAATTGAGGTAATCAAAACATTGTAATATCATGAGAATAAAGGGATTCATGATATACTATGTCAAAGTACATTATATACACCACATAAAAGTGATTTGGTGTTTATCAACAAAGAAGTCTCAATGGAATGTAAATTGAGATGAAATCTCTCATAAAGGCCGTATCCTTAGGTTAAGGATAAATCAACGACATAATTATGTGTGAAAAATATAAATACACTAAATATGATTGGATATTCAGTGTAAAACAATAAAAGGATATTCACACATATTCTTATAAAAACAACACCAACGAATTGGATGTTTAACTCAACAAATGGTGAATGAGTTAAAATTACTCTTATCAAATTCATATCAATGACTTGAGAATTACCAATGAGTGATTATGTGTATCAAACTTATATCCACAGGAAGGGGAGTGGAAATTATGACATAATCAAATGAATAGTGATTCCACACATAATCATGGAGTAATATAATCAATGAAATATGCGTAAAGCCAAATGAGTGGGAATTGAAATCTCAAATTCCCTTACCGATTAGGTAACATACGAAACATACACCCATGAAAGAAGTATCATACCATGATGATGTAAATACCCATAAATTTAAGTATATTACACAATGAATACAATCATGGGCAGTACACATACACCACATGCAATAATTAATTGGTGATCAATGGAAATCTCACGAAATTAAAAGTGAGATAAGAAACCCCTTACCACGTTAATCAACTGAGTCGTATGGAAAAAAGTTAATAACCACCAAATGATTTACAGAATAACATGAATATAAATAGAATCCTGAATATATATCAAATGGCAGTACACAATACACCACTTTCAATAATTTAGTGGCGAAAAATGGAAATCTCACGGAATTGAAAGTGAGATAAGAAAATCCCTTACTTTGTACTTTTTCCTTGGTCGATGGTAGGTTACCTCCTGTATAACGGTGAAATAATTTTCATTGAATTATACAAGAATCATTTACTTTAATATGATATCATATATGATCTTTTAACATTGATTTGTTAATAATATCTTAGAATTATCGTCATTTCGGATGTTAACGGTTCATTTTACTTTATATTCTTTGTTATGTGAGCCATATTCGTTATTAATGGGATGTATATTATTCATATCCAGAATGATATCAAGTCCTTAGATACTATTTTTAAATCATCAAATGATAATTATACTTGAATGGATATGATGGACAATGAATCTCATCGCGTTCGTGGAGACGGTAGTCCGTACATACGCACGAGCGACAATATCATTTTTTGATATTAAAATAATATATAATTGGATTTTATATCATATATACAGAATCATTATCATGTTATATTTATTATTTACATGAGTTACACATCATTATTATACCCATCCAAATAATAATATATTGAATAACAATTACACCACGACGTGGAGAGGGTAAGCCGTACGTACGCACGTATGGTGACATGTTATTCAAAGGATGGATAGAATACTGAATATGGTTGTACCATATTTATAATAACATCACAGTATATATATGATACTGGTGTTATTATTTTATAATGGAAATAACAATTAAAGAGGAAGTGGAAGAAGAAAGGAACTTGAAAAGGAGTGGTGAAAACATTACCTCTTCTTCGGGTTCTTCCTTTTGATTTGATCAAAAGGGCTCCTTAGGATGGCTTTCTGATCAAACTAACTCCTCTAGGTTGTAGTGAGGGAAGTTGAGATAGTATTTGGGCAGGGTTTTTCCGAACCAAAGGGCTTTGAAGGTGTGAAGAAATAAGAAGGAGGAGTGCCCTTTTATAAGAGGGGTGGGGGGGACCTTTGGAAAAGCTAGAGATATTAGTTTATAATAAATTCATATTCGGTTTCCAATGGCTCCAAAGTTTACTATTCAAAGGTTAAGGTGGAGATGGGTCGAAAACAACTCAACCAATAGAATTTAGACATGTTTGGTTACTTATATTAACCTTATCTTTAAGTATTAACTCTAAGTTAATTAGTTTCACTTTTACAATGTCTCTTTGTATTTTTATATTATATGGTTAATAAACTTACCATATACATACAAGCGACCCCAAAGTGGTCCATTAATGATACACCTATCATGATATAAGTTTTTTGGCCGAACCTTAGATTTTGAGGAATTTAATATCAATTAATAATATAATATTTGTTTTAAAAACTCTTTTATGTCAATTTTGACACTATTCAATAGTTGATTTTTGTGAATCTCATAACAGATTGATTACTTCGAAAAAAGTCAATTAAATAAATACTAATATATCATATTATCCTAGAAAATTATTTTAATTCATTAAAAGTTTCATATTATATTTATTTGGGTATTTTTAATATCAATTATTTTGATTTTTCACTATTATAGTAATTACTGCATCATCATTGTGTCATAAATAAATTAAATTATTTATTGTCTAAAAATTATAAATAAAATATCATTATGTAGGAAATATTTTTATATTTATAAGGAATATTTATAATCTAAAATCCAACATATATAACCCTCTGTAACAATTGTTTTGTTAAACGATATATGCTTGTGTCATTTTTGTATTTATTTTAACTTAGTTAAAATAAAGTGTCATTATCACTTACAAGTGGATCCATGGGGTACCAAAATAGACCCAAAGATGCCAATGGTCGACCATGTATCAACCAATAGGGTTAAGACATGTTTTAGGGTAATTTATATTATTATAATATTATTTTTAACCCTTATTTACCGGATTTACCCTTTAACATGGTAAATAAAATATTTACCGCATTAATTATTCAAAATGTCTAAAAATAAAAGTTACCTATTTACACAATTTGAACATCCTGATTCAAAATATGGAATCCATTTTCCTAAATTCCAAACATAGAAGTGTCAGAAATTAATTTAAAATTAATTTCCGCTGTCAAAACAAAAAGCGTGTTTTTAAGAGATAATAACTATCAAAAGATTGACACTTGTTTATGTTCAGTTTAATTGTAAAATTATGTCCAATGACCAACATTATATTAAATGGTAAAAATATATTCTAAATATACTTTAAAACAACTCAAATTCATAATTTATCACTATTAATTATTTTGTCTAAAAAAGTTGTTTTTAATTAAAATTTAGTAATTTTAACTATTCATCAAAATTTGAAAGTTATCCAAAAAGTACCAAAATTTCACCCTAGGCAAATTTCGATATTACGAATCCAAATATGAAGTCCATTTTTAGATATAGAATTTATAAAATTTCAAAAAGTAGGTATTACTATTCATAACGGCTAGTTTGATTGGTTATGGTGTGTTAAAATCTCGAAGTTGTGTACAATGCACGCCATTGCATTATTCGAAAGGAAACATACCGAGGAAACTTGGGGTGTTACATTCTCCCCTCCTTCAATAAATTGCGTCCTCGCAATTTTTAAAATTTTTCTTGGGAAAATAATGGAAAGTCCCACATCGGAAAAAGAGCCAATAAAACTATCAATTTAAAAGAAAGAAAGAGAGGTATAAGGGTCATCCAAGATAACCCATACTAGGATTCCATGTAAGAAAACATGGATATGGATGATAAACTAAGTGTCAAGTTCTGATGGAGAGGGATAGAAATCATGATCAGTAGAAAGTTAACAATGAGAAAACCACAAACTTGTGTTGGGACAAACGACCATTAGTCTCCTAGTAGGAAAGTAAACGGACAACCTTTTTTTTAAAGTTACATTACATAAGGAAGAGGAATTCATTTATGATATTGACTATGAACATTATGAGATATACTTACATTTTAAGTAAATTTTCATTCTTTAATAAATTTCCACCACTGACTCAATTTTTTTTAAACGATTAGTATTCAAGAAGACTTGGTCACACTGGAAGAGATAGAATAAACTTCTATAGAATCACATGATCCATGAAGGATAAACCATATATTTACATTGTCTTTGAAGATTAATCAAAACCAAAATGGTTAGTGAATGATCTAATGATCCCCCAAAAGGATATTCATTGAGATAAATATGCACTATTCTTAATTTCTAAAATTAAAC
Source organism: Viscum album (assembly GCA_963277665.1). Classification (NCBI taxonomy): domain Eukaryota; kingdom Viridiplantae; phylum Streptophyta; class Magnoliopsida; order Santalales; family Viscaceae; genus Viscum; species Viscum album. Next base: position 1,611,757,606 of record OY728137.1, on the reverse strand, counting down.
CAACAATACCCCAAAGTTAAATAGATACCATTCAATAACCAATTGTCCTTAAAATCCTTTAATATAATCAAAACTAATATTGAAACCCAAATCATAGAAGAATTTGATTATGTAGTCTCCCATGTTACATTGTATCTCCAAATGACATCAAATACTCTTAAAGTCACATACTTAAAAGTAATTAACATCATCACATATTCTCTGTTATAGGTAAATAATTTCCATAAATAACCCAAATCTCTATAAATCAACAATAAAAACGTAGATAAAAATCCACCATTACTCTACAAATGAAACCCCATTGTATTCTATTTTCCTTGGGCATATAGTGTTTCCAACAAAGCGAACATCTTCCAAAATAACATTTATCACTTAATCACCAAATCATTTTCCTATACCAAGGGTATTCATTTGATAAGACATAAGAACCCAAACCATCTTATTATTGATCAATAAAATCATTTAACAAAAAAAATAGTCACATTAACCAGGGACTTCACGTAGTCCAGTGGTAGGCGATAAATCCCAATCGCACTTTGGTTGTGGGTTTGATTCCCACAGCTTTGTCCGACGCGACAGGTTGTCACACGGTCTACGTGTTGTCCTTTTTCAAAAAATATATTTTATAATGTTACCAAAATGAGATAAATTCCTCAAGATAACATAATTTAAACAAAAATGTTATATCATACTTTTCATTTTTATCCCAAATTATAATAACTTATAATTTTCTCAAACCCCAATGATCATATAAAACCAAATGGTTATTTATACCTATATCCACAAGAGAAGAGACAATTCTTCCTCAAATATCATTCTCACATGGCAAACTGCGGGGTTACAAGAGAAAATTATTCCAAAGAAAACCCATCAATAAAGAGCACTAACACTTTTAAACATTTCACCATCAATTTATTTCCACATAGGTTCTTCATCATATGTTCCTCGGGTTCCCACATTGTCTCTTCCATCTTATGATTTCTCCATAGATCATTTACCAGACGAGTCATCCGGTTTCTCAACACTTGATCTTTGGTATGAAGAATTCTGATAGGCTCTCCACAATAAGATAGATCTGGTTCCAGTTATAATTCTTCATAGGTGAGTACATGCGTTGGGTCAGGTATGTATTTTGTCACTAGAGATATGTGGATCACAACATGAACTCTTGAGAGACTAGGAGGATTTTCCTTTTGGTAGAATGCGTTCATGTGTCACAATGGTACCTCAGGAATTTTTCCAAATCATCTACTTCCTTTACCCAAAAACTCCTCATCCATTTTGGATTATATCGATGGAAGCATCGATGCATCATAAAAAAATAGGTATTTCTTATATATAATTTGGAGACATCATCTTTAACATGTTTTTTTAGAAAACTTCTCACTGATTCATCTTCAAATATTTCAAAATAAGGTTTTGGTAAATCAGTTTTCGTATATCCCAAAAGACATAAATATATAATTTGATACATATAGGATGCTCCAAGGTCACCCTCTTCTGCAGCATCTAGAAAATCATTTAGTGCATCGTAATTTTGAGATAAAGTGAATAATTTGAAAAGACCCTGATGGTACTTCCCACGCTTAGCGTGGTAAGAAAGTTGAGAGCGCAACATTATCCCACAGTCGGTACTTGATCCTTGAAAGAATCGTGCAATGCTAGAGGTATTGGATGTCTCATAAAGTTGTTTGCATGTAACTTGGACATTTGAAAAAGTTTCAACATCGTCTGCGCATGACTTCTGGATAATAATTGTAAGTAGTTCTTCAGGAAGAGAGAGAAGAGTTGTTCGTGATCTTGCTCCCACCATGTTTCCACTAACAAAATAAAATACAATTAGGGTTTTTGAATACTTATCTAATCGGAATAAAAAAAGACAAAATAGGATAATCTTGTAATTGAACAATATATCCTAACTTGGGGTACCCTATGTTAAAATCTACATTATCCACTATCTATTTGCCGACATATATTCTTAGGGGCATTTTTTTGTATTCCCATAATAATGGTTTATACTAATCTGTTGAATTTACCAAAGCATATCCCCCGGGAGTGTCGTAACCAAGAGTGCAGAAAGGCCCGTTGTCATGTACCAGTTCCCATTCGAGTCTAGATCAAAGCGGTGTTTTCGGGTTTTACCCCTAGGTACATCTGTGCCAGAGCCACCTCTACCTGCTCGTATCCAGACAGGGATGTATTACTTGGAAAACTCACAAAATTATTACAATACCAAAATTCTAGGAAGTTCTTCTATACTAATCCTCAAAGTTCATCTTAGGTCTACGTGCTCTAATCAGAGTTTATCTAAATCTATCTTCCAAGGTTTGTACTAAACTTCCTCTGATACCAACTGTAACGCCCCGACCCTAATTACCTAGAGTCGGTGCATTATTACATAACATTGGCATGATAACGAGAAAGGTCAAGTCTAAAAAGACTGATTAGTTTAGTAGCCTTGGAATAACTAGATACATCCATAAATTTTTACATTACATCATAAAAAAAACATCTTGTCTTCATATCCCCTCATACTATCCCTGCAGGTCATTCATAAATTACTTCATCATAATCCTGGAAAAAATAAAACATTGAAAGGGGTGAGCTCGGATGCTCAGTAAGGATAACATTATAGCATAATCCTTCATAAATAATCACAAACACTTAAGTAAATTTATAACTAAAACAAAAGCCTTTTAAACTTGAAATTCAGCATAAAATGGAAAAGGTAAAATGAAATAATGCCATTTACTTACTCACATGGATATTCTACTAGTCGAATGATCACATGCAATATCAATAACCACTTTCATAATGATGGAATGCATAATGCTAAACTTCAATTTCTTTTCAAGGCCTCGTCCCAAGACCATGGGGCTAATTGTAACCGGAACCCAACCCGGAGTGCCTCTAATAACCGGACACCAACCCGGAGTGCCTCTAATAACCGGAGACCAAACCGGAGGGCTTAATTTTACCAGTCCCTAACCTGGAGGGCTTACTTTTACCAGTCCCCAACCTGGAGAGCTTACTTTAACCAGTCCCCAACCTGGAACATACTTGTCCAACACATTCATATGAAGTAAAGGTTGAAATATAACATAAACATTCTTATTGGAACTAACACACGAAATGTCAATACTTTACTCATAAACCATGAATGCTATAAAAATAACACATCCACAGTCAAACATAACTCATTCGATATAATATGGAAGATTGTATTGTATCACATTAACCTCAATCAAGAATAATAAAGGATGTTAACATAGATGAAAATAATCATCAAAACAATTTGAGAGAAATATCCCCCTTTTCTTGAATTCATTCAAAAGTCACAATATTTTTCAAGAATTCATTTAAAATAGATTTTTGAATCAAAGTGTCCCATACCACTTTGAAACTTTTAAAAGGAGTTTTGATTTTATAACTTTAATGTCCATATAAATAAATCCTTAAAACCATTTTTAAAATATGGACATTAATGAGCAAGATTTAGAAGAATAAGTCTTTAAAACATTTAAAAATGGTATTTTAGTTAGAGATTCTAACCAAAAGAGACACTTGAATACAAATAATTGAGGTAATCAAAACATTGTAATATCATGAGAATAAAGGGATTCATGATATACTATGTCAATGTACATTATATACACCACATAAAAGTGATTTGGTGTATATCAACAAAGAAGTCTCAATGGAATGTAAATTGAGATGAAATCTCTCATAAAGGCCGTATCCTTAGGTTAAGGATAAATCAACGACATAATTATGTGTGACAAATATAAATACACTAAATATCATTGGATATTCAGTGTAAAACAATCAAAGGATATTCACACATATTCTTGTAAAAACAACACCAACGAATTGGATGTTTAACTCAACAAATGGTGAATGAGTTAAAATTACTCTTATCAAATTCATATCAATGACTTGAGAATTACCAAAGAGTGATTATGTTTATCAAACTTATATCCACAGGAAGGGGAGTGGAAATTATGACATAATCAAATGAATAGCGATTCCACACATAATCATGGAGTAATATAATCAATGAAATATGCGTAAAGCCAAATGAGTGGGAATTGAAATCTCAAATTCCCTTACCGATTAGGTAACCTACGAAACATACACCCATGAAAGAAGTATCATACCATGATGATGTAAATACCCATAAATTAAAGTATATTACACAATGAATACAATCATGGGCAGTACACATACACCACATGCAATAATAAAGTGGTGATCAATGGAAATCTCACGAAATTAAAAGTGAGATAAGAAACCCCTTACCACGTTAATCAACTGAGTCGTATGGAAAAAAGTTAATAACCATCAAATGATTTACAGAATAACATGAATATAAACAGAATCATGAATATATATCAAATGGCAGTACACAATACACCACTTTCAATAATTTAGTGGCGAAAAATGGAAATCTCACGGAATTGAAAGTGAGATAAGAAAATCCCTTACTTTGTACTTTTTCCTTGGTAGATTGTAGGTTACCTCCTGTATAACGGTGAAATAATTTTTATTGAATTATACAAGAATCGTTTACTTTAATATGATATCATATATGATCTTTTAACATTGATTTGTTAATAATATCTTAGAATTATCGTCATTTCGGGTGTTAACGGGTTCATTTTACATTATATTATTTGTTATGTGAGCCATATTCTTTATTAATGGGATGTATATTATTCATATCCAGAATGATATCATGTCTTTAGATACTATTTTTAAATCATCAAATGATAATTATACTTGAATGGATATGATGGACAATGAATCTCATCGCGTTCGTGGAGACGGTAGTCCGTACATACGCACGAGCGACAATATCATTCTTTTGATATTAAAATAATATATAATTGGATTTTATATCATATATACAGAATCATTATCATGTAATATTTATTATTTACATGAGTTACACATCATTATTATACCCATCCAAATAATAATATATTGAATAATAATTACACCACGACGTGGAGACGGTAAGCCGTACGTACGCACGTATGGTGACTTGTTATTGAAAGGATGGATAGAATACTGAATATGGTTGTACCATATTTATAATAACATAATATTATATATATGATACTGGAGTTATTATTTTATAATGGAAATAACAAAGAAAGAGGAAGTGGAAGAAGAAAGGAACTTGAAAAGGGGTGGTGAAAACATTACCTCTTCTTCGGGTTCTTCCTTTTGATTTGATCAAAAGGGGTCCATAGGTTGGCTTTATGATCAAACTAAGGCCTCTAGGTTGTAGTGAGGGAAGTTGAGATAGTATTTGGGCTGGGTTTGGCCGAACCAAAGGGCTTTGACGGTGTGAAGAAAAGAGAAGAAGGAGTGCCCTTTTATAAGAGGGGTGAGGGGCACCTTTGGAAAAACTAGAGATATTAGTTTATAATAAATTCATATTCGGTTTCCAATGGCTCCAAAGTTGACTATTCAAAGGTTAAGGTGGGTATGGGTCGAAAACAACTCAACCAATAGAATTTAGACAGGTTTGGTTACTTATATTAACCTTATCTTTAAGTATTAACTCTAAGTTAATTAGTTTCACTATTACAATGTCTCTTTGTATTTTTATATTATATGGTTAATAAACTTACCATATACATACAAGAGACCCCAAAGTGGTCCATTAATGATACAAATATCATGAAATAAGTCTCTTGTCCGAACCTTAGATTTTTAGGAATTTAATATCAATTAATAATATAATATTTGCTTTAAAAACTCTTTTATGTCAATTTTGACACTATTCAATAGTTGATTTTTGTGAAACTCATAACAGATTGATTACTTCGAAAAAAGTCAATTAAATCAATACTAATATATCATATTATCCTACAAAATTATTTTAATTGATTAAAAGTTTCATATTATATTTATTTGGGTATTTTTAATATCAATTAGTTTGATTTTTCACTATTATAGTAATTACTGCATCATCATTGTGTCATAAATAAATTAAATTATTTAATGTCTAAAAATTATAAATAAAATATCATTATGTAGGAAATATTTTTATCTTTTTTAAGGATTATTTATAATCTAAAATCAAACATATATAACCCTCTGTAACAATTGTTTTGTTAAAAGATATATGCTTGTGTCATTTTTGTATTTATTTTAACTTAGTTAAAATAATGTGTCATTATCACTTACAAGTGGATCCATGGGGTCCCAAAATAGACCCAAAGATGCCCATGGTCAACCATTTATCAACCAATAGGGTTAAGACACGTTTTAGGGTCATTTAGTATTATTATAATATTATTTTTTAACCCTTATTTACCGGATTTACCCATAACCATGGTACATAAAATATTTACCGCAGTAATTATTCAAAATGTCTAAAAATAAAAGTTACCTATTTACACAATTTGAACATCCTGATTCCAAATATGGAATCCATTTTCCTAAATTCAAAACACAGAAGTGGCAGAAATTAGTTTAAAATTAATTCCCGCTGTCAAAACAAAAAGCGTGTTTTTAAGAGATAATAACTATCAAAAGATTGACATTTTTTTATGTTCGGTTTAATTGTAAAATTATGTCCAATGACCAACATTATATTAAATGGTAAAAATATATTCTAAATATACTTTAAAACAACTTAAATTAATAATTTATCACTATTAATTTTTTTGATTAAAAAAGTTGTTTTTAATTAAAATTTAGTAATTTTCACTATTCATCATAATTTGAAAGTTGTCCAAAAAGTACCAAAATTTCACCCTAGGCTAATTTCGATATTACGAATCCAAAAATGAAGTCCATTTTTAGAGATAGAATTTATAAAATTTCAAAAAGTATGTATTACTATTCATAACGGCTAGTTTGATTGGTTATGGTGTGTTAAAATCTCGAAGTTGTGTACAATGCACGCCATTGCATTATTCGAAAGGAAACATACCGAGGAAACTTGGGGTGTTACACAAAATATCATGTATTATGTTTAGTATCTTGATATGAGGATTGGGTAGAATGTGGAGAATATTCAAATCATGTAATGTGTGAGGAGAAGAGGTTTAGTGTATGGTATTTATAGTGGAAGGGAGGGGTATTTTTTTAATTATTTTATTAATTTATTTATTATTTTGTCTCAAGAATATGAATATTTTGAGAAATTTCATAAATAGTAATAAAATAAAGAATTATAGTTCTATATTATGGCCTTACATCAACCATACATCATATATGACTCAATAATTCATGTATTTAGCTTGTATAGTAAATTACTATAATTTTTTATTCAAAAACAATTAAATATTATTAGAAATATCCTAAAAACTATCCCTCACTATTTTTATACATTTAAAATAAAAAATGAAATCCATTTTTTTAAAATAAATTATTATATATGATACATTTAATTTTTAAATTAAATCACAATTTACTCAAAAGTTTCAGATTTTTATATTTTAAATCATCTATGTCACATTAACAAACTAATGATTGGCTCGTATAATTATCTTATACTCATAAGACATAAAAATGATTTTTTTAAATATTATAGGAAAATTAATTTTCATTCAAATCATTATATTTATTTTTAATTTGTAAATAATCTTTTATATTTTACAAAAATATCAATACATATTTATCATTTTTAAAACATTTATCTACATATTATATTATATAAATATACTAAATTTTAACTTATTATATTCCTAAATATTATTTATAATTTAATAGGTGAGGCTATTATTCTATTTTTAAAATTACTATTCTAAATAGAAATATTATTTATCTAACTATAACCTTACTATTCATAAAAAACTAATCTTATTAGAAAATAACAATAAATTTACAAAATTAATTTTGATATTATGATTTGAAAAATATATTTCTTAATATAATTTATTAATTTTTTGGAATTTATATTTTAAACCGTTTGAATATTAAATTTCTATAAAATTATGTTTAGAAACATTGCCTTTTGTATAAAATTGCATTTATTCTTATTTTATTCCAATATAATAATTTTGATGAATGTAAAAACATTTTATTAAACATATAATATATATATCATAATTTTGTAAGTTTTATTCAATCCATCAAATATAAATAATCTGTTATTAATTTTTTCAAAAAATAATTATATTTAATTGTATATAATTCTTAGTTTATGTATGTTTTTGTGATAAACATTTAATATCGAAGAAATAGATTTTTATTTGAAAATAGATACCGTAAAATATTTAAGTTCTATTGAAACCATATGGGAAAGAATATTTTGATTCAAATATGTTGATATTTTAAAAAGATGCACTCAATAGAAAAACACAATGGAATGATAAGATGTTTTATATGTGGGGAAGAAAGGAATATAAAAATTAATTTCAAAAGAAAAATGAAAAGATCTAATAATATAATTTTGGAGTATATTTCTCTCCTAAGAAATTATAAATAGATAAATGATTTTATAGTTCTTTCTAAGAGAATTATTAAAATATACTTACTTGGGAGAACCTCAAGAAGATGGTCAGTATGGTGGTACAATTAATGCTTTTTTTCACTTATGAAGAGGCTTAAAATGAGATATGAAATGGAAAAATGATTTTACAAATTAGATGATGACTCTTATATAATGATTCAATAATACAGTAGACCAGATGAAGTGATTATTTATTAGATTTCATGAATTTAGATGTACATAATGATTATGCATTATATTTTTTCATTATGTATTTTTAAGTATATTTTTAATATTGATGATTACTAGGAAACCTTATTTCAGGGTATGTTTTAATTTAAAAGAAAAATGTATGATATAGGGAATGATAATAATTAATATTTTCTTGATTGCTAGGTAATGATGTTGGGATGATAATTCTAATTAATTTTGATAAATAAAATTGTATATTACTGATTATACTTGAAATTATTAATGATATCTTGATAAAGTTGTTTATTCTATATTTCATGTTCTTTAAATCAATTTTGGATTCCATGAATGTGGAAATTAATATGTGATTTATTTAATAGATTATGAAGAATGGTTGATTTAAATTATTTTTATCATAATTTTGGTTATTTAAATTTTTTAAGAGAATACATTATAAAGGTATTCACATGTCTGGTATGTGATAATGAATAGTTTCTTCATATTTTCAGGGGGATTAATCATAAGTTTATATTCGATATATAGTGGCCTTGTTACTAATGTTTTGGAATTTAATCCCTTAGATGGGTCATAAGGTTAACTATTTATGAAATTTTTCTTGTTCAGATTTAGTTTATGATATAGATATTAGTGTATTGGTTCACTATATAAATATTTATGCATATTTTATAACCTGAATTGCCCATTTGATTGGATAACTATAGATTTATGGAATGATGTGTCATTATTTAATGCACATTTTGATCTTTTAGTGCTTTAGGGATGTAAAATTATCCTCCATTTCATGGAGTAAAGATGAATTGGAAATAGAACAAGGAAAAACTAGAGGTTGATATTGTGCTTATGGAACAGAATAAAAACATGTTTGTATATCATCTAGTGAAAAATATTAAAATTTTGGAAAATAATTTTGAAATAAAATGTTATCTTATTACAATCATTTCTGATTAAAATAATTATCATTATCCAAACTATTTGGTTTTTGGTTTTTGTTTTTTTATTTTCACATGATCATTCCCTTTTATGTGATGAATTATATCTTTCACTCCCAATAATTATTGGGATGTTTTAATTTTTTTCATATCAATTTCATTACATCCAACTATATTATACAATGTAGAAAATATTTTATTATTTAAATTAGATAAACATTATGGTTATTATTATCACTTATTAACAGATATTTGGTTTTTCATTTTTAAATTATTATTTTGAATGATATAACATTAAGATTTAAAATCATTTATTATCGAGTTGAATTTTGAGGGGGGGGGGTGCTCATGTTATGTGTGGTATAATGAGCTATCATGATTTTTTTGGAAAAAAATATTTTCAGAATAATAAAACTTTTTTGATTTCAATAATTATATGAAAAATAGAGTATATATTTTGTTACACACAACACCAATTTTAGATTTTGTTTCATGAAACCCATTTTTTAGCTTCTGTTACATGCAATTTTGAGTTCAAATAAAATGTTTCTCACTATTATAAATTAATATTTAATATAATAGTTCAAATTGTGCCACTGTAATTGAATTTATGTATATAATTTCCTAAATTATATAATTTTATGGTTTAAACATGTATATATAATGAATTTTTTCATGATAAATTAATTATAAATGAACTTAAAAACAATTTGATAATCAAGTGAATATTTTTCTGAAAAACTACTTTGATAAAAACATACATGAATATCTAAAAAAATTAAATTAATTAAAATTTAGTGAATGATTTTAATTATATTTAAATATTATATATTCAATAAACTATTAAACATTAATTGTATCTATTTTCTATCCAGGATATAAGAATAATCCAAAATTTACCATTACAAATATTGTTTTTCTAAAAAATGTTTCAAACATATTTATCACACTTATTTTTTTTAAAATATAAACCCTTGATAAAAAAATAATATTCATGCCAGGACCCCCTCCCCACATGGTGTACCCTCCTGGGATGAAAATTTCATAAGGGAGATAGTGACCCCTGAGTCCTACCTCCAGTAGGCCTCAGGTTGGCGACTAGCACAGAGGGAATTGTAAACACACAAATTGAAGGCATTACCCACTAAGAGAACACATGTCAAAGAGATATATATGAATGAAACAACAAATATCCTTATCAAATTGGAATATAAATAAATCTCATGTACACATATGTAATGTCATGTATGACCTATTACGACTACAAGGGAAAACTTCATATACCAAAGGAATGTATAAAAAATAGCAACCACGAAGCATGAACGACTCTTGCAACCCCAATCTAGTAGTAACCATTCTGATATTCAGCATGATCCATGTTACCTAAAAAGGAGTTATATATATATATATATTGAGTGAATATAACAGTATACATAGTAGGATCCTCCATGGAGTCTCCCGTGAAAAAGTATAGAAAGCATGAAAAAGTGCAGTGATCAACATACAAAACTATCTCGTGGCCTAACCAGGTATACTATGATTCCATCATCACCATGTATTCTCTAAAAAATAATCAATTACAATATTATATAATATAATAATTAATATCAAGAGATCCATGATACTACTTCCACACTACTTTCCCACATTACCCCATCATCGCACGTCCAATGCATCTCCCTCAATAAACCCTTGCATGTAGCCACTTTGGCAAAGCACCACACCATGCACCTCGTGCACCATAACCACTACATCAACACAACCACAATAACTAGGTAGTTTATAGGATCCACCACACATTCATAACATGTAGAATTCATCAGGATTTATACCCCAATACATTATAGCCCATACATTGAGTAAGGATTGCAAATCCATCATGACATATAACTGTTACACCGATAATAGTCTATAGAAAATGATATATATAACTTATGTGTGTGAATAAACATAATACATTAAAACCATCTACAAAAATTTATTGGTAAAACAAACTCTTCTTCCTACAAGGACATTTTACTACTAACAGAAGAGTGCAGAGCCAAAGGAGGTAGTCTGCTATCCATCCTCCAACCTGAATGTAGGTTAAAACAACCCCCATAGGGCTCAGAATATCTGAGGTGTTGGTATCCCTAACTGGATGGTTGGAGTAGTGTATTCAAACAAGAAAGTATAGATTTCACAATAGCTCGCAACAACACTATAGACATAACATAGTCTTAGACTCCACTGTAGATAATTTCTCTCGGACTCCCGGTTGACACTGCTAAGACTAAGTATACTATAAGAACACAAAAATTGAATGAGAATTATTATATTACATTCTTCTATTTTTATCATTTTTAATTTATGTTAACTAGTTCGGTAAACATTAATTAACCATTAAAAATTATACATTATACTTCATTGACATCACACCAATGTTTTATTCCCTCTAGGAGTTACCAAACCAAGTTCACATCTTCACATAAATATTACCTCCACATTTCTTCTCAGCATGCTCCAACCCCATGTGTTAACATCATTTATTAAATTATTAATTAACAACAATATTAATTTCCCATATTCCTAGGAATTTCATATAACAATTCTATGGTACTTTTCACAATTGGATCCACACGGTGAGTAGGTGAATGACCAATCGTGTCTTTTCCAAGTATAGCAAGAGAGAATACCCACCCCTCCTCAAAAATCTAAACAGGGAAAGCATGTGGCATACCCTACGCATCTTCACATCTTTTTCAAAGGAGGTTAAGGAAGATAATCTACCGTCAGAAGTGGGTAATGAAAAAAATATAACCAACCAAAAATATTAATAAAACATCCAAACATCCACGTGCAACCTGTTTCATCATATCTGATGTTCTCCCTGACACAAACATTCATAAACTGATGCATCTCGCCACTCTAGGTGTCATATGCTACGACAATAAATGGGACCCCTTCCCCCAAAAATCACAGTATCCATCCATGATCACATCACATCACATGTAGCAGGAAATGAATATTAAATAAATTGATCTCTTGTACCATAAACAAGACATACATCCTTCAAACATAATGAGAAATCAGGGCTTCAAATCATAAGGAACTCATCCTTACAAGCATGAGGGTAACTTAGAACCCTACCAAGAATTATCTTTTTATCAAACCTCTAGTTATTTATTCTATCTTGAATTAACCAATTTATTATTTTTAGCATCAAACTATGGGTACCCTAAAAAACAAGCTATCATAGCTATCAAAAATCAGTCACACATGCTTACTACATCAATTTGATTATCATTAATTTACAATAGAAACAAAAAAATCATTTACATGCCTCTTTATCTTTGAAAAATTATATTCATTAATCCCATTTTAGGTTTTTTACCAATTTCCCTCAAGAAAGAAATGCTAAACAATCCAGCTATAGATATCACACCATCTAGCAAAATAGGAGACAATATCATACAATAGATGCTAATGGACTTATCATGATTAAATAATTACTTTGTCAATTCCATTGTGGTCTAGTGGATAAATAATGTTAACTCTATGATTTGACATAAAAAATAGAGATGAATTGAATACCCTACATCAAATTGTTCTTCACGTTCATTATGAATGAATGATCCACACAAGAGATTATGATCGGCTCCCCCATGACCTCTACATCCACCCAAGGACACCACGACACGACTGTACAATCTGACACAAAAGAAAACTCTATTATAAGACTGTAGACCACATTCCATAACATGGAATGTACAAAACATGGGAATAAGGATTGAATAAAACACTAGAATAGAGGTCTATCATACAATATTTTAATGACGTATCGACAATAGCTGTTGAACAAAAACACGGGGTTCACATGAAGTGAAAGAAACGTCGAGGGAAAATTTACAAGGATTATGGTTCGATCACACCGCTCCTTTGCGATGAAGGAATGGTTCATGAGTCTTGCACCATAGAACATGAAGGTAGAACAAGGGAGGAAGATATCTGGCCCCTTTAGAAGATGGAGGGAGTAGTCGATTACGATATGGTGGATTTAACATTAAATGATGATCTCATTAAACCAAGTGATATGACCATGTAAAGGAATACATAGGAATTGATAAACTAATATAAGAGTTATGGGAATTGAATCAGTCTTAAATCCCTTAAAACAAGGCTTTTAATGCATTTTATGTTAATGAAAATGTCAATGGGCTGAAACGGTATGAAGCTGGAAATAATGTACAACGACTATGGCAAGATACACTATTCAAAAAATGACTCAATGACATTGATGGTACTATTCAAAAAATGAATATCTGACACTGATGTAACTATTCACTAAAATGACTCACTAATACATTTTGTACTATTCACAAAATGACTCACCGACACCGATGGAAATATACAGAAAATGGGTCATATACACTAGTGGTACTGTTCACAAAATGACTCACATTCACTAATGGCACTGTTCCCAAAATTACTCACTGACACCAACATAACTTTTTACAAAATGACTCACCGACTAAATTGTTCACATATATATCAGTAATGACACTATTAACATCTCAATAGCCAAAGACATTGTTCACATCTATGTCACCGATGAAACTATTCATATCTGTCTCACTGATGACATCGTTAACATCTATATCACCGAAAACAAGGGAACTATTCAGAATATGACTCACCGACATTGATTGAATAGTTCAAGAAATGAATCGTTGATATCAATGGAACCGTTCCAAGAATGACTCACGGATACAAATGACACTATTAACATAATGACTCTGCAATGACATTGTTCATATTTGTCTCTCCAATGACATTTTTAACAAATTTGAATCTTTGTTATTGGAACTATAAATATGGAAATGTTTGGAGGATATGTTACCAGGACATCACAGATCACCTCAGATACTAGATTTCTCCAATGGAATATACTAGATAGGTCTATTCAATTACATTAGAAACCACTCAAATCATTACCATCCTCGAATATTCAAAACCATCCTATAAGGAACTAGAAAAGGGGTCTGTAAAACCACTCATTGATGTACCTCTCAAAATAGATAAATCAACATGAAACAAAAAAATAAATCCATCTCATAAACCCTTAACATATACAACCAAAAAGAGAACAATGTTACATGAAAAGATTTAATCATCAAACAATATTGGGTACTGAGCATGCATTTGGGACTCACATTCCCATGTCCTATCCTCCATGCCACTATGCCCGCACAAGACACGAACCAATGGGATTGAATGCATACTCATCACCTTCTCATTGCAGTCTTCGATCTCCACAGGAAGCTCCTCAAAGGTCACATCATCATGAACATCGATATATCCAAAATAGATGATGTTGTATTAATTTTGATGATAACAATGTATCCACAACACATGAAAAACATCAAGTATCTGGAAAATCTTCAGGGGAAGTTGTACATGATTTTTCACAGTTCCAACACAATATAATACCTCGATAAGCCCAAAAAACTGGGGAGAAATCTTACTCCCACTACAAAACCATCCCATCCCACGATAGGGACTCACCATCAAAAACTTGAGATCCCCAACATAAAACTCTAAATGACTCATTTGATCTCTATATGATTTATTAATATCATGCACGACCATCATCCTCTCATGACTCACCTAAACCATATCTATCGTATTATACACTAGTTCTTGTCCACGAATTGTTGAGTCTATGACCATAGTCTAGCACAACGGAGAATGGAAATGTCATCCATAAATGGCTATATATGTCACCATACTGATGGTGGAGTGAAACCAATTTTTTATGCAAAATCCACAAAGTGTAAGTGCCTTATCAATTAACCTCAACAATAAAGGACACATGTTCCCTGCAGATCTTTATGATTTTGGATGGAACACTCTCTCAGACCCTTCATGTATGGATAAAAATTATTGTTAAGGCATAGATAAGAAAAAAAAATCATGTGTCAGACCTCTACACACCATATAGGTAAAACATGGATTTAGATCGCAAATAATAATCTTCAGGAATCCTTAGAGCCTCACCATATCCTCTATAAATTTCCTCGACAAAACATCCACTGAGATCAACTCCTTGATATCAATAAAGTAGAATAATTTCTTAAAAAAATCCATTACCACCCAAATAATGACATGTCCTCGATACTCTTGTAGTATAATAGTAACAAATTCCATTGATATGACCTCCCACGTTGACCGAGGTATATCAAACAACTAGGCAAAACCATTGGGGATGTGGTTCTCAACCTATATCTTCGTAAATACCAAACATCGATACACAAACTCTACAACTACAAGCTTCATCCCATGCCGCTAAAAATGACTCCTCAAGGCACGGTACATATTTTTAACACCATGATGTGCCGCTAAATGCGAACTATGAAAATATATAAGAATTATCTCATGTATCACCAAAGGAACCAATAGACATCCCTTACACAACAATCATTGTGTACATAGACAACCCATAAGGCGCCTCACACCAAATACACTCAATCTCTCCATACATCCACCTCTCGGTCCCCTAATTGGGACTCCTCAACCTGCTACACTAGAGATGATTATACAGTCATTTGAAAATGAAAACAACTTCCCCAAATATAACCCATATTGATATGTAATGATGAATGTTTTTCTATCACTCTCTTGGAATCCCCAAATATTCAAACAACATCACCACGTGGCATCCTGTTCAGTGCATCTGTTACAAAATTTCTATTTCTAGGTGAATATGACATATCAATGTTTTATTCCCATAAGAACTCCATCGACCAATGATGTCACTAGTACAATTTATGCTGGGAGAAATCATATCTCACTCTATTATGATTGATGAAGACCACAAAGCACTCTACAATAAGGTAATGTATCAACCACATCAGAGAAATCACAACTACCAAAAACACATGTACATGGGTGGCATAGTTACATTCATGGGGATGCAACAACTAGGACCCATAAGAAACAACCGATCTCGATTGCATCATATCATACTCTAAACATAGAAGTGAGTCATCGTTGAAAACATCCAACTGAACTCACTCTATTGGAAGACAATGAACTAGATAACATACCAAATACACCTTCAGACACTCAAATGATGCCAGACACTATTCGGAGGAGCTGAAACCTGAGAGATATCAGTTATAAACCTCATGTAGTATCCCCTGAGACCAAATAAATTTCACCCCACTACCACTATCTTCGGTTATTCCCAAGAAAACACCACTTATATCATCAAAAAATCCGTCACTTCTCCCTAGTGGGACACTAAAATCCGAAGGAAAGAAACTTATTAATCCAAAAAATCAATCTTCATTACCATATAAAATAGTTTTTTTGATGAAGAACTCCCAAAATAGTGTACAAATGCTCTATATGCTCCTCCTATGACATGTATTACATAAGGATATCATTGATTTAAACCCCCATGATCATACCTAGGAACTCATTAATCATATCATTAATCAACTACATTAACACAATTGGGACATACATCACAACGAATGGCATTACAACAAATTCTTAATTCCCATGAAGACAGCAGAAAGTAGTCATTGGGATATACTCATCCTTTACACACATATGATTATATCCTGACCCCAAGTTGATCTTCGAGATCTATCTTGTAAGATTCATTTGATCACCTAAAGAATCAATCTAGAGAATAGGGATGTTATTCTTCATATGAAACATTGTTTATGTGACGATAATTGATATAGTACTGGAAATTGCCTTCATCATTCATTAAAACCAAAACTGGTGCACCCCACGGTTACCCCCATGGCTGAACAAAACCACACTGTAACAAACCATCATGGTGTATATGTAGCTCTCATAAATCAGAAGGGTCCATTCTAGATGGATAAGTAGAGATGGATGAAACTCCTTCTGGTATCTACTTCCCAATCTAGATCCCCTGTTGAGGGTGTAATGCTACAACATATTGTGGAAAGTCATTAAGGAACTCTTCTATGACCGTAGGATATACTAGTTATTAAACCGCTTAAAATATTATCCTCAGCTCATCTATCAATGATGAAAAAGATTGAACATACTACAAACCCATATGAGGGTCTCGCTCACCAACATACATTATGGGCTCTCCATCATCATCGATGAACACAACCTACCTCCAAAATCATTATATGATATCCTACAATGAATACAACAAATATATGTCATGAATGGAATCATATAGTTTTATATATAAACGAAGAAGATCTCCCCATGAATGTTGTTTCCCCAGCACAAACTCATCGTCTCTAAAAACATCAAACAGGGAAGATCGACCTCCATTAATCATAGTCAACACCAAGGGAACTAAAAGCTTCTCAAACTCAAGACCCAAACCATGTGAAATAGAAGTTGATATGAAGGATTAAATTTCAAATAAATAAAACAAGGAATAAAACTGAGTAGAATAAATGAAAATGATACTTTATATGAATTCGAGATTGAATGGAAGAGGCAATGCTAAAGAATTAAGCTAACCACAAACTCCTCCCCACCTTTTTTGACCCTGATTACGACCACTGCCTCAGTCGCGCTCTACTCTCTGAAGATGGGGAGCATCATAGGGATGTTCTCTACACACCTTATATACAGTCTACTGATCCAATGCTAGTGAATACTACTACTACTACATCTTTTGAAACATCCATAATGGAGGAACTTATAGAGGAACACCTGGTGGACAATGAATTATATGAGAGGTCGATCACTCTCGCAACCAATGACCTCAGCCTCCACTAGAAAAAAAAGTGCCTGATCTTTTTTCATTGGGATGAGAATTTTTTTCTTTAGAAAATAGAGATGCTGAGGGCGGGGACCTACCCCTTGTCAAAAAACTCTTCTTCCCAAAAAACAGGGATCCCTTAACCACAGCTATGCTTTTTAATGAATCATAATATATCCCCTCTCATAATGATATAGTTCTAGACAATGTCTTATCAATGTACTCTACCATGGACACAACCTCATGATATGTATTCACCATAAACAGGGTGGCCTTGCACTGGATCACCGGATGAAAATACTTATCATAATGCCTATCGATGTACTTATTATCTACAAACAGGTCTGAAGCATATCATAAATGGTTCCTGAAACATAATCCAAACCCTACCACACTAGATAACCACTATCGATGGTTAAGTACCTCATTGATACTAGTGCCTTCACGATCAAAGAAAATACACTAGACTCTAAACATGTCTCAGAACTCCTCCAAAAATATCACCAACTCTTCCAAGTCCCCATGGTACAAGAACCACCACTAACACACAGCACCCAACAACATCGTCATAACCAAACACAACCAATTCACTTTCCCTAAATTGGTCAAAATTTAATGTATCTCAAATTCTTCAAACTAGTATTTCATTACTGCATCTAAAATAGAAACTCATACTTATACAGACTCTGGTGCTGATACACTCAGTGTTTCTTCCTCCATGTTTTTTCATTGTCCACATCTATAATGTGATGATCTACTGGTGCAACCTATTTGAAATCTTCTATGAGAAACTGACTATGATGATGACCTAGCATCATTCCAACAAAATTACAAATAGTTAGAGCTCTGAAAACTAAAATATTGAGTACTCGACATTAAATAATTAAATGTTTTCTTTTATTCATTTTTGGTTAACATATCCCTAGGTCTACCAATTCAAACACTGAACCAAATAAGAATGGTGCATTATCATTTCCTAGGTCACTACCCTGAAATGAGTCTCACCACGTTTAGTAGACACTGTAAACATAAATTTCTGTACATCGGATCATAGGGGTACTTAAATGATTATTTCATAGCCAGTCTCTAGTGTTTACATAACTTCTAAAACATGACTCGTATGATTTCCCTACCAACCCATGAAACTTCACATTCTCCTAACACCAAACTCCATCATATCCCTCAACCAGACCTTTGATACCAATATTCCACAACCCCATACCCACAATTTGTACCCATTGGGGGACAGCAGTGTGAGAAGGGAGATAGTGACACCCCAAGTCCCACCTCTAGTAGGCCCCGAGTTGGTGACTAGCACCAAGGGTATATAAAAAATAAAAATCTAAAGCATTACCCACTAAGAGAACACATTTAAATGAGAGTTATAACATAGAAAACCAATAACTCTAACTCTTAATGAAATATAAAATAAATATCATTTACACATATTTAATGTCATGTAAGAACTACCACAACTAAATGGGAAAACTGCATGTTCCAAAAGTAAGTAAAATTAGGTGCAATTAAGAATCCTGAATAGATCTTGCAACACCACGATAGTAGTAACCAGCCTGATCTCGAACTTATTTTATGTGAACTAAAATCCAGTTTATATATATTTATGTTGGGTATAAAAATATACTTTTTAGGAACTTCCTGACAGAATCTCTTTCAAATTTAATGAAATCATGCTAATGAAAAGTAGAAAACAATTGAATCTATCTCATCACCTAAACAAGTATAATATGTTCTCAGCCTCACCATGTCCACTCTCACCCAATACCACATACAATTGTATATATTATAATAAATAATATTAAGGGTACCCTGTTACAACTTCCGCACATTTTTCCGAATTACCACAATATCGCATGTCCTAAGAATCTCTCTCAAAAAGGTTTTCCAACAAAAGCCTGGTTGAAGTACAACCACATGAATCTCGTGAAGCACAACTACCTCGTAAACACAACCAAACTAACCATGTAGTTTCTAGAAGCCTCCACATATTTCATAATGTGTATCATACATCGTGAATTATTCTTCATTCCATTACAGCCCATACACTGAGTAAGTATCCTCAAGCCATCTCAAAATATACATTTTATACCTATAGTAATCCATAGTAAACTATTTCAAGAAAATATGTGTGTGAATAACGAAAAGCCATTAAATCCCTATACACACATATATGGGGAATTCTAACCACTATTCCAACCATCACAAGTATCTTCTAAGAGAAGAGAATGGGGCCAAAGGTGCTAGTAAGCCATTCAACCTCTCAGAGGAATGTTGTGGAAAACCCCCTATGGATCAGAATTACTAGGGTTTCATTTTCCCAAACAGATGGGGTGGAGTAGCATATAAGAACACCAATGTATAGAATATATTATATCTTACAACCACACAATGAGAATAACCTAATCATAAACACATCTATAGCTAATGTCGATGGGACTCCTGAAAACCAATTCTATAACTAGGTATCATATAAGAACACAACCATTCAATGATATTAATTATATTACTTTAATCTTATTTATCAGTGGAACTTTCTATTAATTAATTTTTAAAAAATGAATTAATGATTAATAATTCAACATTATACTTCATTGTTATCCCACAAAAGTTTCATTCCCTCAAGTCATAACCAAAAAATGTCCATAGTTTCTCAGAAATATTACCTACACATTGAATCATTGTATGATCCAACCCCATCACTAAACATCATTTATAAAATCATTTATTAAAAACATTATAATTTTTTATATTCCCTGGCCTTCAAGAAAAAAATTCTATACTACAAGGAATAAGGGGCTCAACATGTTGGTTAGGTGAACTACCCGTCAAGTCTTTTTCACAAATAGAAAGAGAGAAGACCCAACCATCCTCGAGAAGCTAAACATAGAAACCACATATCATACACCAATGTATTATCTTTTTTTTGGAAGGTGGTTATGTAAGAAAATATGACTTGAGTAACATGGAATGCAATGTAGATAAACAACCAACTAGATTCCACAATCATCCAAACATTCAAGTCCAACCTATTCCATCATCACTAGTACCCCCGACACCTGACACACACTTGCATAAAATGATGTATGTTGCCACTTCAGGTGTCAAATAGTGACACAAAAGATGCACCTCCCTAACCCCCCATATCATAACATCATTTTTGGCTCACATAACAATACAATAATAATGATCCAAAAAAGATAATACTAACAAGATAAAGGTTAACTAAAATCCCTACACGGAATAATCGTTTTATCAAACAACTGGTTCATTAATCCATTTGGAATTAAACGATTTATTATTTATAGGATGCAACTCTGGGAAACTTTAATAGTAAGTTATCATAGCTATCCCAAATAAATTAAACATCACCACAACATCAATTTGATTATAAATAATTTACAATAACAACAACCAGTTTCATTTACAATCCTCTTTATCATTGAAAAAATAATTCTAATTAATCCCATTTTATTTAATTTACCAATTTCGTTTAATTAATACATGATAAACAATCCAACCACTTGCATCACATTATCTGGAAAACAAGAGGCAATAAAATTCGATCAAATGCCAATTTATTTTTCTGGTTTTAATATTTATTATGTTCATTCCATTGTGGTCATGTGGGTAAATCATGATAAGTCAAGGAAATCAAGTAAAATAATATAGATTCATCATATCCCCTACCTAAAAAGGTTCTTGACGTTTTTTACATGAGAATTATACATGAAATAGATTACAATTGCCTCCCCCATGAAAATTGAATCCACCCGAGGATGCCATGACACGACTACACAAACAGACAACCAAGAAAACTCTATTAGAAGTATAGAGATAAAAATTCATCACCTGGATTGGAGAAAAAAAGAGAATAAAGATCGAAGAAAACATAAGAAATGAGGTAGATCATACCTTATATTAATGACAGATTGACACATTCTAGTTCCACTAAAACGGGGGGTGTGCATGCTGGGGGAGGAAACTTTACAGGGAAATGGCCCAATGATAAGGTTTGATCACACCTCTCCCAGGTGAATAAATAAATGTTCTTGTGTCTTGCTCTAAGAATCAAGAAGGGAGATCAACTATGGAATATATTTCACCCCTTATGAAGATTTATGGAGCAGTAGTAAAAGATACACAATATTTTTCATTAAAAGGTGATAACATTAAACTAGGTGGTTTGACCATGTAAAAGAATCCGGAGCCTTATAAAAATTAACATATCAATAATGAGATTTGAATCTACGTTTAATCCCTTATAATAGTATTTGAGTGCATTTTATGTCAAAGAAAACGTCAATGTGTCAAAACTGTAGGATGTTGGAAATATTGTACTCCTACAGATGTTGGAAACACTATTCCCAAAATTACCCAGCATCATATATGGTACTATTTAAAAAATGACTCACCGACATAGATTTCACTATTCACAAACTGAATCATAGAAACAAATGGAACTATTCACAAAATGACCCACTGACACCAATGGAAATATATCCAAAATGACTCACTTACACTTATGGCATTGTCCACAAAATTACTCACCAACAGTGATGGCACTTTTCAGAAAAATACTCACTAACACCGAAAGCACATTTCACAAAATGAATCACTGACATTGATATAACTATTAATAAAATCACTCACCAATGGAATTGTTCATATCTTTCTCACCGATGACACTATTCACATCTCTCTCACCATTGACACTATTCACATCTGTCTCACCGATATCGATGGAACTATTTATAAAATGACTCACTGAATCCAATTAAATTTTTAAAAAAGGACTTACCAACACTGATGACACTAATCATTCAATCCCTCACCGACACAAATGGCACCAATCAAAAAATGGCTCACTGATGAATCTTTTCACATTGTTCCCACTGATTATATTGTTCAAAAAATGGAAACACTATTCACATTACTACAAATTTAGAAAAGTGTTGGGTATAAATCACCTTGACCTTCCAGATCTCCTCAAACACTATATTTCAGCAACGTAATGTACTAGAGAATCTATGCAATTACAAGTAATGTTATTTTATAAAAATTTAACTCCATAATTATGTTAAGAAGAGTATTTGGGTAATTTTTCAGAAGTTATAATTATTTTAATAGTGAAAAAATATTTGTTTTTTAATTATTTTAATTTAATTTAACGAATTTAAAAACACCAAAAAAAAATTTATGTGATTTTTAAGGAAAATTTAGTTAAATTATATATATATTAATCAATATAATATCATTAGATTGATTTTTTATTATGAATTTAGATACTAAAACATATAAATATTTCCAAAATTTTCATTATGAATACTGGCTTTATCACCATTGATACAAAAATAATTTCAGATGAAATATTTCCCATTTTTTGAATTAGGTTTTTAAAAATGGATAATATAACTCTAAAAATATTAATTGATATTTAATACTATGTTAATCACAATTATTTCTAATATTGAGTGGAAAAATAATAAAAGTTATTTATCATGGTAAACATAGTAATGTGTTTATAGGGTGGTTAAACCAAAAAATAATTATATAATAAAAAACATGTCCATCATACATTTTATGCTCATATTTATACCATATAACTTATAGTTTTATAATTAATACTTATTAGAATTTTTTTAATTTAAAACATCTGGGCACACCTTGTTTTTTTCAAATATTGATTGTCTGTTACTCACCTAACTTAAAAATGACAAACCACTGTACTAGAAATATCCCACATTAGAAACAAATAGTATGTAAAATTACTATATAAATAAAGTCCTTAAATCACTTAAATTTTTATACTCATTATTTGGTTTATAAATCCTTCCTTGGATGGATTTCAGTGAAAACAAATAGAATTTCTCTAATGATGATGTAACAACTATAATCATGATTTTTTTTTATTTCTTCCTCCACCTCAATAAATTTTTACTAAACAATTATGATAGAAAAAAATTATTATATAACATATAAATATATAGTGTTATGTTATTCACATTACCTAAAACCATCACCTCTTTAATCAACTATATTATGAAATCATTATTCATTTGTACGGTAGACTACCTCCAGAGGAAATAATGTTGTTCATTTTTTCAAAACTATATATAATGAATTGATATAATGGTGAATAAATTGTTTATATATTAGGTCTAAAATATTATTAATGTTATTTTTGTATGGTATCACATTACGCTTATTACATTCCATTCATTTGGAATATGATAACCTCATTTGTGTGTCACTTGACTACTGACTCACAAAGAAATGTGATTCACCTATCACATACCCATTGCATTGAAAGTAATCAGGAATGTTCTAAATTAAAAAAATATATATGATATTTATCAAATAATAATGATTCAATATATTTAATATATTACTTACCTTTTTTCATTCAACTCATGAAGATAATTGACACAATATTCTTTTGTATGTATAACCTATCGTCTCAATGATCCTTTTATGACATATTATATCCAAAAAATTTGTCGACTACTCTAAATACATAAATCATTAATTTATTATAAATTTATATCACCGATAAAACAATTTATTTTACGGATCTTTTATCAACTTAATATGACAAAAAAATTACCAATCATAATATATATGGAAAAAAATCATTTATTGGCCGAAACATTACATTAACATGTAATTGTTAATAAATGGGTAATAATATGTCTTAATTATATCATATATGATATGATATCTATGATTATGGATAATTATTATTTATTAAATAAATTTATTCTTATTTTACATGAGGATGGAATGTGTATGAATAAATTCAAGACGAATAATAAAGGTATTATAGTCTATCTTTTATTTATGGGAGATATATACAAGATCAAAGAACATTTCATTTTTTGGGGTATATACTTAACAATTATTATTTTTTATATTAAATCACCTTATTATAAATATATTAGAATTATTATTTAATGTCACTCATTATTGTGGGTTATGATCCATAAGATAACTAATGAAGTATGTAATTTCTTTATAACTATTATGTTCATGATACACCGTCCATATTAACCACGTGATAATTTTATGTTGTGTATAAACATCAAATGAATAATTTTTTTTATTATTATAAAATAATTACAATTTTTATATCCATTTTAGAAAATCTATTTAATGGGGTTTATAGTTTAAAATTAACCAAAACTAGTTTGTGTTTAATGGGATAATCTCATATTTTATCAGGATTGTTTATGATTTTTATTATCATGAATAAATATTAAGATCCATCTCTCAAGAAAGACATTAATTTTTTCCCTCTATTAAGGTAATGAATGTTCTTTTTCCCTTTATTTTATTTTAATTATGAACTCAATAGTTCAAATAAATGTTTTTATGAAATTTTTTTTAATCCCCTATTATGTTTAAAGCCCCTTTTCTTACAAATACCATTTCTAAGATAATATTTTAAATAAATTTTGTAACATTATCCAAATTATTCGTATAGATATATTTAACCATGTTTTAGTTTTTACGAAAAAATAATACAAATGAATTTTCTCGTTGTTTTCCAAACAATCTATATTTGGATTTTTAAAAAAATTTGAAATTAAATTTTCTTTTAATATTCATGGATTGAATCGAATTTCCCACTATCATGGAAATTATATTCATTGAAATAACATTATAGTTTTCCAATAATATTTTCAATGAAATTAATTTTTAAAATTTGTTATGTTTTAAAAAAAATTCAATCTAAAATTTTTATTTTCTCCATGAAATGTTTTAAATGATTTTTGAAGCTTATATTCCATGTTCATAATGAATACATTTACAGAAATGATTTTACACCATGTTTTAAACTTTTTTTTAAAAAAATATTTTCAAATAATGTTTATTTCCCCCAAAAAATGTTCTATGTGATCTTTAAATATCATTTTCCAAATAATATTACTCCCTTTAATGTTGATTATTTTTTATTGGGGATATAATCAAAGGATATCATTATTTTTCATTCTATTTATGGTTTATGTTCATGAAAATTAGACATTAATGAAACTCCATTATCATCCACATGTTATAACATGATAAAATTCATATGAAACCCTATTATTTTTCCAAATGATTTTCTATGGAGAAATAATGAAATTATTATGAACCATGTTTCTTTTCCATTGTCTATTTTGTGATGAAATGTTTATGAATCTTATTACCTTTTATGGGTTCTGATATGATTATTTTTTATGATCTTGTGCAACACATGTTTATGGTTTTCATCATTTTAGGAGTGTTACCTATATTTTCATCTATTGAATTTGGTACTGATTAATGTTATTTGAGAAAAAGGGGTTTGGGGGGGGGGGTTATCCCATTCCATAAATAAGGTACATTAGAGGTCATATCATACCAAAATGTGGGTATATAGAAAGTTTTAGTAGGCCCAATGGATTTAAAAATGTAGTTATCCATGTCCTAACATGTTATGAATATTTTATAAGGTATCCTTTAGATAAAATAGTTTGTTATTATGTATATTCCACAAATATATGTATTAAAATAACATTATGATCTCATTGCTGATTTTCATTATTTCCATTATGATTCCGTTATTATGAATTACCATGATTTATTAAGAAACTCGGGTTTAAGAGCAATGAAATTTAATTCATGGTTTTCATATGTCATTATAATCTTATTGATCCTATATTTATGAGTTATTTTTAAATATACCATGTTAACATTGCTATAAATCAAATATAATGCATCCTTATGAATCCGTTCCTCTGGATATGAATAATGGTATAATTTATGATACGTCTATGAATAGTTGATGTTATGTATAACATAGCGGCAAATAACATATCTCAATTTTTTCCTAGTTTTCTAGTTGTCCGTGTTTCCAAAGGCACTATTAAATTATGAATCTCATGAAACTATTTTTGTATTGTAATGAATATCCATTAAAAAATATGTATTATCTGTGTTTGAAAATTCTGGGTCTCTATAATGATAAACATTGAGAATACATGTGAATTAAATAACTAAGATTATTTATCAATGATGGTGATAGTTATTGAGTTTGAAAACTAATGAAACCAGCTCATAGGCTTAATTTTTTTCCCTTTTATGGTATTCAATGAATAAAAAAACCATAAATAGAATTCCATTTAAAATAAAAAATGTTTTAAATAATCATTATGTCAAGGGAGATGGAATAAAATCAGTCATGATTATTTTTATTGGGTGATGACAATATATTTTTCACAATCAAAGTGAAAACAAACCAAATGTATTATTCATAAATGAGAAAAAGAATTTATATGTCTTTGACTAGAAGTAACACATTCTATTTGGCTCTTGGAGTCATGAAAATAACATATTTTATATTCTATTATAATATTAACATTCTCACAGGTTATTTAAAATGTTCATTATTGATGGAAGATGAGGTCAATACTCTTATATCACATAGACCTTATTTTCGTAGGACAATGATTTAAGGATTGTCAATCAAATGGGTTTTAGAGGATTATTAGATGTCTACTATATTTTACTCTGTCAATATAGTATATAATATTTATAGTTACTCTATGTGAATGAATATATTGATATACTTTGGAGTTACAATATATCTAAGTGAATAAAATATTATCAAAGATCAATGAAAATAACGATTGTGGGTTTCAGTACATAAAATATTAAAATATTATATATTTATTGTTTTTCAATTATGGTTGGATAGGTGTCATTGGTGATTGAAAGTCATCATTTTTATAGTAAAGTACATTATTGGTGAAATATTTTTTTAATCACTATAAGAACCATAATTTAGTTATTCTAGTTAAAAAACATGATTACATAGTGAAATAACAATCCACCCTAGAAATGATGTGCATGAAGATGATTTTTTAAAACAAGATATGAAACATATTCATAAACAGTAGTTATTATGTGTGGAAATCAAAGTAAACATAAATTTTTAATGAATCGTGGGAAATATTCAGGGTTAAATTATATTGATTATAGAATAAATTCAACAATGAGAGTGTATAAAAAGGAAATATTTCATATGAAAACATTCTAATAGTCTATAACGTTTTTTATAAGTTAATAATACCCTTAAAAAGATTATTTCTTGGAATTGGGAGTCTCTAAGAGTAAATTATCTCACCAAATCCATATAAGTAAAAAAATATATTTTAACTATTCTATTATTTTTCATTTATTGAAAATCAGGATAATATAATGGTATCCCTTCTTACAAAGTGTGGGAGACATTATTTCTTCTATCACATAATAACCAGAGGATTTAAGTGATGTGTTTTTTCAATCAAAGGGACACATTTGGTTTATTTAGCTTTATATTAGAGAACATGTGTTTTATCATGTTTTGAACAAATAAAATGGTGTATTACAAAACCCTTTATGATTGTGATGATAATTATTCAATATTGAAGACCCATCTAGAGATAAATTAAATAAGGTGGATATATGACTATGATATCAATTGATTCATGGGAAAAAATTATACATGTATTATGATTGTTTGAAAAAACAAAAAATAATAATAATTTAATAGAATGTTGTGTTTTTAATATAACATATATATCAATATCATACTATAATATGTTTTTATAGAAAATAAATTAATGAGTATTAGATATTTTTTTACAGTATTTATATATAATATGCTTATTGATGAGTTGTATGTCTATTGAATCCTATATTGGATGCAATTGAATAAAATTGCATAATATGTGGAAAACTATTTCCTAATTGAGATCATTCTATGTCTATATTTTTCAATGATGAATTTTTTTTATTCATAAAAAATGTTAAAACATTTGTACATTAGTAATTCACAATGATGTATCCCTAAGGGGTCATGTCATTATTGTTTTTACAATGATTCATCCATAATTGGTGGTTATTTATTTCTATATTGTGATATCAATTGATATTAGAGACTGTCACATTGTACAAGACATATCACACCACAGTGAGAGTTTCACATTATAATGTGACAATATATTTAAAATGATATATATTTTTAACAAAAATTTTCCTATTACTATAGATCAATTTCACCACAGTTCCAAGTAATTTTTTTTTAATTTTAAGAAATACATATATTATGTTACAATTTATTTGGTCATGTGTTGAAGTGGAAAATTATAATCTAGATCTCTCTAATGTTTGAGAAATATATATATATATAAATATTTTATATTTTACATTAAATTCCCAATATGTGTAATCATTATAATATGATGGTGATGTTTTTATGAAAAGATACATTGAAACATACAATAGATGATGATACATTTAAATAATCATCCATAAATTCGAGAGATAATTCAATATTAGATGTGGCTGGATTTTTTTTTAGATTAATTGCTGTAATTTCATGATCTTAAAAAGTATTTTCTTTCATAAGGTAGGGGAATATATTTCAACCTTATAAGGTTCGACTACATTGTTTTGGTACATTTATTTTTAAACCATCTCCTTTATTTCATCATTGTTCTTATTGATAATTAGATAAGAATATGGATGATTGTATCATAACCATTAGATAAAACGGTTCGACTCCAAAATATAAAGAGTGTTTGAATATTTTAAAAACATATATGTAAATTAGAATGTACCTATATCTATATGCAATCATATTTTAGTTTTATTTGTCATTAAATACTAAACGGTGATGGGAAAATATTTTTTAAGTTAGTGTTTTGTAAATCTCTTATTCAGTGCCCTCCTTATTAGAAGTGAGCTTCTATCATGGAAAATAAATTTTCTATAATTATTAATGAAAACCTAAACATAATTATTGTATCAATATTCGGATCTTTAACAAATGTATTTTTAAATATTACACAAAAATATACTTTATATAATTCTCAATTTTTTACTATATCATTTTAATAAAATTAGTTTTTGATACTTATACATCATTACTATCATTATTTTTTTATAATATAAATTTGTTGATAAACTATTACACATCATTCCCTTTGAATTAATTTCCATAATTATCTATAGATTATTATCCCAACAATATACTTGGTAAATATAATACAATAGTTAAAATTTATCAAACCTTTTCACTCACCCGTTGTTGAAAATGATTAATGCTGATTATTGTTTATTAGTGGTTTTTTTCATATCCTATATAGAGGACTAATATCACCATATATATTTATATATATATATATTAAACATATTTTTGTAGTTTTTATAACTCCCCCATAAGTATAACGATAAACTCAAATAAAACCCATAGATGTCGTAAAAAATGGGTCTGAATATATATCATCATCAAACATACATTATTAATAGAATGTGAGGTCTCAAATATTTTAATCTCATGATTTTTTTTGGGAATCTAGTATTAAAAATAAAAGAAAAAACACTCAAAACACATTGATTTTGGGACCAAATAACAATTTACATTTTTGTGAGCTTGTCACCAATGGATCACTAGAGTACTAAAATCTCATTATTGAATGATAAAAATCAAATGAATCAAATGAATAAAATAAAAAATATACATGCATTGGAGGAATAAGGATTAAAATATAAGGTGATGGATAGTCATATAAGATGAATGAACATATCATGAAATGATAGTATTGAAAATTTCACAGTCACACTTATTGTTGAACTAATAAATGTTTTAGAAATGAAAAGTGTAAAGACCACTATTTTTTTTAAGGAGGCCAATAAAAAGGTAGGAACAATCGAATATGTACAAGATTAATCTGTAGTGAAATGGGGGATATTGATCTAGAAAATATACTATTATTAAATATAAATATTAAGATGTTTGTGGAATATAATCAATGGGGTGGAACAATACATACACCAATGTGTCGAAGAATGTATTAATAGGGATTGAAATGAGAACTTCCCAAACTAAAATGAGGATGGGAAATTGGATTAAATCATCAAAAAAGAAATCATAAATATTAAGGTAAAATGATTAATTTATAGTGTCAGGAACTATGAAAAAATGATGAAGAATGATCCCTATGGTATATAAAATTAATTGGGTCATACAATATTCTATATTCATGAAACAGATGAATGACTATGTAATAATATACTACCATCAGAAATTTAAATCGATAGGGCATATCAACCTCTTGGGTATTAACAAACCATATGGGAAAAGGAATTTATAACAATTTTATTGGTTTTATAATAATAAAAATTACCATTTATTGTTTTTCACTACTGTAGTGAGTAATATAGATGATAAAAATGAAACTGTGGTATAAATAAATATAATAAAATAACCATCATCACTGCAAAAAAGTATGGATCAATATCAATATTAATGTGATGATAAAAAAATTACAGTTTAATTTATTAATAAAATATATAATTAAGTCTGAAAAAACTATCTATGGTCATTGTTTTATACTAAACATGGAATAATCCTTAGATGTCTCCACATAGGAGCTTTCTTACTTCTATCTCTTTCATATATGAATTCAACGTTCCAAAACATATGATTATTTTATATATCATGTATAATTTTTGTTATAAAATCTATTTATTATAACTAATATAATCTATATTTTATTTCCATATTAAATTAATATGCTTTTTATGGAATATTATTTTTATATAAATTTTCATTTCGAAAATTATTTTTACTCTTATTGTATATGTCTTTAAGTTCCTTTTTTGGAATAGTATGGGAAATTTAATTTTACAAATTTAATATATATTCAAATATCTTTCATTGATTATTTATCAGTTTGTTAATTAAATATTATGATAATAAAAAAATATGGTCCCTCATTAAATTTACTTGTAATGGTTATTTTATTCAAATTGAATTCAATAGTTATTTTTTGTATCGTTTCCAACTATTTTGAATTTCTAATTTTCAATAAAACCATATTATGATATATATATATATAATATATTTTATATTAAATAAATTATAAATTATATATTTATTATAACTTTTTATACCCCTATTACATTTAAATGGGAAATATATTATTCTTGATATTAATGAATACTCTTGATCGGAGGATCATGTAACCAATATCCAACATTACAGCAATTGAACCAATTAAGATAAGTGGAATATCAAAATAAAAATATGTTTATAAATATTAGTCATTTGAAATTCGGTTATCATTGAAGATAATTATAATAAGTAAAAGGTATTTAGAAATTAGTAGAGATATTACACTAGTTTTAATATGGACATTACTTAAATCCATTGATTGAATTTTTCGTCCTTTGGTTACGATAATATTATTGATGTTTTTATTAATAATATGTGGGATAAAATTATTATATCCCATGTTACAGTGTAATACATAATTAAAATATTTTAAACTACATATTAAACTCAATATGATAATTTTTAAATGAAAATTCATGAATATATCTATAAAATTAATTACAGGATTAATAATATAATCCACACAATGATTTTTATATTTTGATGATCAATTGAAATATCAATTATTTTGGTTGGTAATGAAATTACCATAAATATTTAAAAGTAGTGAAATAGATATTTAAGAATCCTGCAATATCAAAATTATGATTTCATTGGTTCCTACTAACAAATAAAAGATGTAAAAAAGATGTTATCTGGTAAAAAATGTGATGTTAATGATGCTTAACAAAAATCATAACATTACTGGATCTTTAGAAGAATACAAAGTTTTGTGAAAACCTATTGCCATTAAAAGTGAATGTTATTGTGAAAAATATATATTGGTTAATTAATAAAGAGATTTTAATTTTTATACACATAAAAAGGGACCCCTTTTTTAAAAAGGCTTCGGATGAACACACATTTTATTCTTAAGGAAACCCCACTTTTTGTTAGGGTAATGGCAGACCCAATACATAGCTTGATTTTCCATGGTCAAGTGGCCTAAATTTAATGCTTAAAATACAATATGTTGGCCCAATGGGCCCTTTGGTAAAAATCTCTACTACAGTAGTACAAACTACTACATTCTCACCACCACTATGGTGCCTCCACCGCTATAATGTCATCGCTACTATAGTTCCTTCACATCTACATTTCCCTATTAAAACACTCAGAAATATGTCCATTTACAACTTATAAAAAGATTCCCTTTATGTCGATCAAACATCAAAAAATATTATATAATTCAAAATGATATAGATTGAAGGGTTGATCACTAATTTATGTTTCCAATAATTAATAAACAAGTTAATATCAAATAATTAGTCCTCACAATTAAATATAAAAAATTATGAAAATAAAAGTTATCTAGATGATAAAATGAAGTATACCACATGTATTTCATCATTGTAAAGTAAAAATTATAATGTACAAAGAGGAATTGAAGAAAACCATATAAAATATAATATTTGATTGATTGAATGTACCAATGAGATCTCCTCTATTCATATTTCTATGTATTTTTCTATTTCATACTAATTAAATTATGAAAATTACTATTTTATAAGTGCAATGTGATATGGTAGAAGAATTTATTAATTAATAAAATTATAATTATAAAAGTCTTTAAAAGATTCATGTTTTGAAATTAAATAAAAGTAAAATATCAACTATGTACATTCAAGTAAAATATATCTCAAAAAATTTTATCATATCATCAAGGATAATAATTAAGAATATTAGAATATCCTAGATAAATTCATTCTATAAATAAGAGTCCACGAATAACATTAAATATAAAAATTCGATTTAGATAAAATAATGGGTTGTAAAAGACAACGTATAGTTATTATTTCATGCCTAGTTCTAGATGCAACAGTTGAATTATATCCATTTTTATAAATCCATTATTACCCTGTAAAATTTGACTACAAACAATCCAAATAATACAAATAACATAAATAGACCTATTATATATTAATTTTTATGGAAATTTGTTTTCATTATGTAAAGATTATATGAAAAATACAGAATCTTGGTATCTTGATTATTAAATATATATCTTACAATGAGATTTATGTTTGAAAATCTCATAGATTTTTATTCTTAGTGGATAATTTTTAGAAAATATAAAATGAAATTTTATAAATATTTTATTATTTTAGTTTGAGAAATTTTATTCATATTTATTTAGAATTAACATATTTGGATAAAGTAAACGGTAGAGATATTGAATTCAGATATAATACATAATAACATAGAATTAAACTTACATAAGTTGGAATTTATAATTTATTTAATATTTATTGAGTTATATTTTCTAACATACTGAGTTTTATATTTCCATGTATTAATCAACAATGATACTATAGTCATTATTAAATATTGGATAATGATGCAAACACGATTTACAGAAAAATTAATGATTTTTTTTTCAGAACAGAAATAAATTTTATTATACTTTTGGTATGAAACAAATATTTTACCATATAATTTTATTATAGGGTATTTTTCATAGTTAATATTGTATCTTGAAAAAAATACATGAACATAGTAAGATTCACTCACATAAAAGGTTAGTTAAGATAGGTGTTGTCAAGGATGTTCGTTGAATATAGTTTTAAAAAAATTAACTTTTTTCATATAAATATGGAAAGAATAATAGAAATTATTTTAAGATAAATAATCTGGTTTCAACATCTCAATTCTTATAATTTTATCACAGTTACTTGTTCGATTCATATATATATATGGGTTACTTCTATTTATCAAATAATTTTATCATGTGACTATTTGCCTAAATATTTTATAAAAATTATGAAACTTATTTTAATTTTTATTAATATATTAATTGGTCATTTTAGTGAGTTTATAGATCATTAATACTTTTTCCGGCTTCATAGGGTTATAATAATTAATTTTTTCCCCAAAAAATAAATCCAAAATAGTATTGTTAGTAGTAAAAATATATATTTTTTAGAAAATATCCCGAGCCATTCTTAGGTACTATAATAATTATGGTCACATTTTGGTTGTGGTAATTTACATGTCTTATTAAATTATTAATATAGTTATTATTATACATCATTGTTAATTTCTCTTTGAATATAAAAAATATCCCATTAAAGGTTATGATTTTAAATTAATTAAGGCATTATATACATAATAAAGGCTTTAACAACATTTAATGTTAGTCCAAACTCATTTATTTTTAAAAAATGTTACTTCAATAAAATGATCAATATTTTTAATTTAATGAATAAAAAAATAAATTTTGAAAAGATAAAATTAAAATAAAGTTATTATATTTTTTGTGTAAAAAACACATTATTCCATGGGTTTCAAAGATTACAAAACTTCACCCTAAAATAATTTTGTAGGATGAATTATAAAAAATCAATGAATTTTAAAAATATAAAAATAAAAATGTTATTCTTTAATGTAACGGTTAGACACGTATCATATAAATTATTTTAGAATTGATATCATTCAAGTTAATTATTATCTCTTAAATAGTAATTGCATCATTAAAACCATATATTTGAGATACATCTCATTCGAATGTGGAGATAATAAAAAATTATTGAGGTGTAATTGAAATATTTTTATTGATTACTAATGTGAAATGAAATCCTAGATGTTATAAACAGTGAGTTTTGTTTCAAAATATTATATTCATGGTAGAGGAATAATAATTTGGACCATCTTTAAATTGAATATTACATGTAGAGTGAAATAAGAAATTTTTTTTCCATAATGGATGGTCTTATCTAAAATTAATTGATATCATGCTTGGTATAAATTCAATATAGATTTATTTGGATAGCTTCCTCCAAAATATTTGGAGTTCGTGCATGGACAGTGTTTTTTAAAAAAAATATTTGCATGGACAGTTGTGTTTTTCTAGAAGAATGTACATATAGACCATGTAGAAGATATAATCATTAGTAGTATTGTGATTTAGTACTCAAAAACCCATACCATGATTTCCTGTTAATTCCACTAAACTTACTAGGGTGATGAATTAAGTGATATAAGTTATATTTTGTGTTATATAAACCTATTATAAATGGATAAAAGGCAAGGGTACTTATATTGGTATGAAAATAAGTTAAACCAATAATCTAATTTCTCTCCCTCATTGCCTCTTATAATCTCTGTAAAATCCCTCCATGTGGTGTAATATTTGAGAATCTAGGAATATGGATTTTGGAATTTATTCATGAATAGGAAAATCCAAATCTCATGTTTTTAAGGATATATATGATCGTATTGATTGTATTGACATATAATCTAGAGTTTGATGATTGTGGAATGCCATTATATTTAATATGAGTCTCTTGTTAACTTATGATGAAATTATGATTCCATGTCATGATATTGATGTGATTTTGGGATATTTTCTCACATTTTTTTTATCAAAAAACAACTATGACTTGATTAGATATATTAATAAATTTTCAAAGTGGTAGGGTAAAAAAATTCGGTTATTCTCATAACAAAAAATTTCAATATTTTGGAAATAAACACATAGATTTAGTATTTAATAGTTTATTTCATAAAAAGAAACTTTTATGTATATATATAATTAGGAAAATTGATTATATATTTTTATGGATTAATTCGTTATTATTTAAATAGGAAAAATTTAAGTCATGGTTTTAATTGGTTAATTCGTAAAATCCTTTCATGATGAAAATTTGTTTAGCTAAATAAATGTTATGGTTCTGAGTATTGAATATGAAGGGAAAGGTATGAATCAAATTGAAATTTATTTGGGAAGGATGGGATGATCCATCACTTAGGTTATACATATTGGATGGGCTATGATATTAAAAAATCACTCAAGTGGGTTATTATCCATAGTGGGTGTATTATATGATCATATGTAAAAATTTATGTTACATGATATATTTATATCTAATATATGAATGGATTAAATTTAATATGAAATGGTTATATTTTTGATAAAATAATTGTTTTTATTAATTTACACCTAATTATTTTTTTCAAATCATAGAATAATATGAATTGTTTTAAATGTGACAGCCATTTTCCAATGAAATTGGTCACATTGTTAGAAATAAGTATACATTGGATTTATTTTGTGAATTGGTTAATGATAATGGGTATTCACAATCAACCATACTATCACATCGTGGTGTGTGTGTGTGTGTGTTTCGTATATTGTATTACTGGTAAGTGATTAACATGGATATTCTCAACTGAAGGATCACAAGTTCATAGTTCGTAGTCGATGTTATTGTGTTTGATAATACATCAAAAGAGTAATTGGATGATCCATTATAAATGACAATTATTTATTGTTTTTAATGAAATTTCTATATTTAAAACTGAGTTTGATTATTTCCTAATACACCATTTATTTATTTTTCATTAAATTATATATTATTGGTGTTTTTTTATTTATGATGAAAATCATCCATTAGGTCGTGGATGTTCATGACTCGTCCCTTGGGCCCCGGGCCATGAATACCCCATGACTCCCTTCCATAGGCCAGGGGTTGGTGACTAGAACTGGAAAGGATTTCCTAAAAATGGGAAATCATTCCTTCAAAACATGAAATCACACAAGTAGGGTAATATACATAAAAGTAAAACAAAACAAAATAGTAAGGTGAAACCACACCTAGTAACCACAACTATACTAAATAGTACGTACTAAATGTAAAGGGGATGTAATACATGCCCAAATGATAAGATATAACTACAACATAAAACAGAAAACAACTCTTGATATCATCAAAAAATTATAATACTTGAAGGGTAGGTAAATTTCACATCCAATTATCTCCATTTCAACTAATCGCCTCCTTATACCAGCTTGTCTTGGATATTATAGTCTCAATAGATTTTCTCATCATCTGGACAAGTGACCAATAGGTGTGGGCGAAGCCCGTGCAGGGGTGAGTATAACAATACCTAGTAGGGACCATGAGACCATTGAATGACTCTCAGAATTCTACTTAGGAAAACCACAAAGCATGATCCCAATTACAAAGCACAAAGAGAATGACCCAGGTCAAACCAGGTATAACATAAGTATAGAAGTACATATGATTTTTCATAGAGCTATATCTTCATATTCTGTCAAGGGTTATACTATAGATCCCCACAGGATCACTATGTGCTAATCCACACTGGATTTGTAGGTGTTGATCCACACAGGATTGCAAGGTGCTAATCCTCATAGGATCACTACGTTATTATCAATAGAGGATACCTAGGTGTTGATCCATAGTGGAATGCTAAGTGATGATCCAAAAAGGATCTCTAGTTATTAATCCACACAAAATCACTAGGTGGTGATCCAAAAATTATTTCTAGGTGTTCATCCACGAAGGATTTCTAGGGGCTAATCCACATAGGTTCTCTATTCGTTCATCACATCTCATCTATCCACATGATTCCCGCAGAGAGCAAGTATAATTTTATGAGGATCCGCTCATCAATACATCGGTTGTATTTAAACCAGTACTAAATCCCACAATGAAGTAACCCAATGATCCATCATGTAATAAGTGTTCCAATATAATAGACAATGAATCTATCAGATTCCAGATATGAGAGTTGTAGGAATTTTAGTGGAGAGTGCCCGGATTGATTCGTGTATGATCAAACTCGGTCATACTCAAAAAAAATATCAAAATCCTAGGTGGATTATCTCAAAATGAATACCTCATCCCTAGTATTCCAACATCATAGACATCTCGTCAAACGAATTCTAGGTTTGTAAGATACACCTTTTTAAGTGAAAGTGGGCTATAACAGGCCAGTGTCTAGTCAGACTAGGTCATGGAGATCCATGCCGACCTGCACTGGCCTATCCCAACACAGTCCTGAAAGATCTGCCACATTCCAGGTCTGACCCGAATTGGTTGGTTTGGGCCGCGGTGGGCTCAGCCCACTAGGCATCTGATCGACCTGGCCCTCCATCTAGGTGCAACCCGCACGAGGGGTCATGTTTCCCCTCTTTCGTGAAAGGCTCAAAAGACGTCCTTCAATTCAACTAGTGGAACCACGTGGTGCTGCCTCACTGCCTATGGGACCTATAGGGTGCGTTTCACACTCTGTCATGGCTTCCAAGCTGTGGCCTCCATATTCATCACGTGACAGCACGCCCCCCTCCCACTAATTTCATTGTCCGAAATTCAGCTTCCCATACAAGTCTGTCGTGGCGTCGTGCGATGTAGCTCTCTTCCCTTTCCGGAATTAACCATTCAATGCCTTCACCACCCAACTCTAATCGCTGGTACCACTGTACTGGTGCTACACTAGTGGGTCTTCTGTGGGCCACCAGGTGAGCTCTCGTGGTCTATTCCCCTTCTCAAAGCACATACGGGCCTCCCAAGATGTTTCAAGCACTGTGTGGCTCATGGAATCATCTTCCTACTGTATTTTTAGGTTTCCCATGAAAACCACAAAAATAAAAAAAAGATGTAGATGGTCATAGACTTGTTCGTTTCACCTGCTCCCTTATTGTTGGCATTATAACAAGGATGAGATTAATTCATATTCAAACTCATATAATTAATCAAGGAAAAACACACTACCGCATGAACTCTTGGTTGATTTCACGGTTGTCGAGGGAGAAGAGTACGTGTTCGCTAAATTAATTGGAATTCATAGATCCCATTTCATTTTCTCAGTGTCATT
Organism: Viscum album; assembly: GCA_963277665.1. Classification (NCBI taxonomy): domain Eukaryota; kingdom Viridiplantae; phylum Streptophyta; class Magnoliopsida; order Santalales; family Viscaceae; genus Viscum; species Viscum album. The sequence goes on along the minus strand of OY728137.1, from coordinate 1,611,717,686 downwards.
GTTCAAGCCTATATTCTTCATTTGTTGAAGATGTCGCATTACATCATCAAATATTCCTCACATCCATGTCAACAAACTGATCCCGAGATCCTTTTAAATATACTAGGGAACCAACCATGATGGATAACATTAACGTGGTACCATTGTGGACCACATTTGTTGTTCCAATGTCTTGGTTACACAAACCAAGGGACATTCACTTGAATGACCCATTTAACTATGCAGTCTGGCCACATCTGTCAATTTTTTAAAAGATATAAATAAAATAAATTGTTGAGTTTATTATTAATTTTTATTGTAATGATAAAAATTATCTTTTTTTCTGACTATTTCCAAACAAAGATAAGCATATTTTAAGAGAATATGGCACTTCGAGTCCAAAGGTTCCCTCATATTGCTATTCTGAGAACCTATTGAAATGATGGAAAATGTCGACCACACTTTTACGTAATGTTCCTCTAAAATGTTCAAGAATTCCTTTTTGGGCTCTCTGGGCCTCATAATCATGTTCCTTAGATTTTCACAGACTCCTAATAATCCAAAATAATTTTAAAAAAATAATATGGAATTCCCAGGTCTTTACATTCTTCCAACCATAGGTCTCTTAATCCCATAAGGCTACTACAAATCATGGGAATCAAATAGAGGTACTGAGCATGATTCTTTTCCTTCTTCACCCATGTTCTATTCTGGATATTCTCATGCTGTAAACAAACTCACACTAGAGGAATCGACCCCCATGAAACACTATATCTTGTTGATCCTCTATCTCCACTAACGTCGCCCAATTAACAATTTCTTACTAACCCCATCTGATAATGTGTGATGGATCATGCGTGTACCTCCTCATCATTAACACATGGAAATCAGTATACACCCAGTGTATCTATGGGAGAAGAGCCATATGGTATTCCACTGCACCTACTCTAACAAAGATCTATAATGGTTTGATGAATCTTGGAGATATCTTTCCACCCAGATAAATCATTTGTAATCCTTTTCAGTGTGAGAACTGTAAGAAGACAAGGTCTCCCTCCTCAAACACTAAGGGCCTCAATCTCTTGTTGGCATAAGACTGATTCAAGATCTGTGCAGACTTCATCTGCTCCTATATGATCGACACCTTTTATGTGGTAGCCTAAACAAATTTCAGACCCATAAGTGAAAAATCCCATGGGTCTATCCTGCATTGATTTTATATGAAGGGTCGCCCATACAGGGCCTTAGTTAGATCCATGATGATGGTAGAGTGATAAATATTATTGTATGCGAACATGACTAGTGGATGGTGGTCCTCAAAACTATGTCCAAAATTGAGAACACATGTATGAAGCATGTCCTCGAGTGTCTGAATGGTTTGTTCTGTTTGACCATCTGTCTGAGGATAAAAGGCGGTGCTCAAGTGTAGTCGAGTCTCTAAAAATTCCTACAACCCCTTCTTAACCTTGGATGTAAAACATTCATAGAAATATAATATGATCATTGATGAAAAACCATGAATAGATACAATATATTTCATGTAGAGTCTTCCCAATCCCTCTACTGCTCCCTACTCTCAGATGGGTAGGAAGTAGGCCGGTTTGGTTAGATGATCAATAATCACATAGATGGAATTGTAGAACCATAACATTTGTGGTGGACCTGTCACGAAGTATTTTAAAATAACATCTCACTTCCTCTCTAGTTCCTTAAGGGCTTCAGTAAGCCTGCAGGAAGCTGATTCTCAGCCATCACTTGCTGACAAGTGAGGAATTGTGATACCAACTTTGCAACAACATTATTCATCCTTGGACCCTAGTACTGAGTTCGGATGTCCAAATACATCTTCACCACTCCATCATGTACCACTAAAGGTGATGTGTGGAACTTCTCAATAAATCATCTAGTAGCATCACTGGTATCATGTTTCATTATCTTAATGGAATGACATACTCCTCACCTTCAAAAAAATCCATCAAGAGATTGTTATGAGGATAAATGGGGACATCGAGACTCACAGTCAACGTCCCTAGGTCGTGCCACCTGAAATTTATGAATAAGTGGTGGAGTGACAGTCATAAACTAGAGGTAAGATACTCTACCTCTCTCTAAAAATATTATCTACATCATGGATAGAGGATCTTTCAACTAAAATATCAACTATAGACTATATCTTCTACTGAGTGCATTTTCTACAATGATCCCCTTCCCAAAAGTGTAGGCTATCTCAAAGACATAGCCTTTGAGGATCTCTAACCATCAACATTGTCTCATGTTCAAGTCCTATTATGAGAAGACATATCTAATACTATTCTTATTAGAGTAAAGTGTATACCATTCACCAATCAATTAGTGATGTAACTTCATCAACACGATGACCACTGCTTCTAACTCCGGGTCATGGGTAGTGTAGTTTTTCTAATGATGTCTCAACTACCATGAGATACTGGATGTCACTACTAGCACATGCATCAAGAAATAACCTTGTCTTTTCCATGATGCTGTATATTATACTAAATACCCAACACCATATTCTAATATCATCATGATGGGGGAACTCATCAGCCTCATTCTAAACTCCTGAAATCATTGTTCCCGTCTCCTTGTCCACACAATGGGTTTATCCCTTCATTTTCAATGATGATAAGGGTGTAATAAATCGTGCAAAATACATGTTCAAATCTCCGGTAGTATCCATCAAATCCCAGAAAACCCCACTCCTCAGTCACATTCTTGGGTGGCTCCCAAGAAAGAAATTCCAAAATCAACGTTGGATCTAGTACCGCTCCAGCCTCTAAGATAACGTGCACCATGAAGTGCACATCCTATATCATTAACTAGCACATCATGATCTTTCTATAATGTGGGTCCCATCACAGTGTATCTTGAACTATCTGTAAGTGTGTGGTGTGGTCCTCCTATTACATCGAGTATATCATGATGTCACCAATGAAGAGAACCACAAAGAGATCGAGGTAAGACAAGAATATCATGTTCGTGAGAACCATGAAAACTACCAGAGTGTCAGTCATACCGAAAGGCATTACTATGCAATCATAATGGATATACCAACATCTAATTTATGTCTTCGGTATGTCCTCATCTCGTACTCATTGTGGATGATAGCTTAATCATAGGTCAATTTTGGAAAACCATTGAGCTCCATTAAGCTAGTCTAAGAGATCATCAATACTCCGGAGATGATACTTATTCTTCACAGTCACCTATTTAATGTACTGATAATCCAATGAAATCCTTAGGCTCCAATCATCATTATTGGAGAACAAAATCAGGGATGCCTATGGTGAAACACAATGCCTTTTGAACCTATTCCTCTGCAAGTCCTCCTACTTTACCCACAACTCACGAAGCATCATATTGGCTATCCAATAAGATGTCTTAGATATAAGTGTTGTCCAAGGATACATGTCTATGTAGAAGTATACCTCCCTCTGATGAGGTAGTAGCAGAACATCATTAAGATAAAAATTAGAATATTGGTCCACCTGTACAAGATAACTCGGACTTCAAATGTCAATATCTTTGAGAGTACGACTATCCAACTAATAAGTGATTGAATACACCCTCTTCAAGAGAGTCCAAACTATGCTACAATGTTTTCATTCATACTAGTGAAGGAAAACATAATCCCATCCCCATGGAAGCACCGCACGTTGTTCCAAAAAACAGTCAATCTGAGAATTGACTGTGGATAGAAAGTATGTACCCAAGATGACCTCGTAAGACCTCGACAATTCTACTAGGTGATCCCTGTCAAATCTCTCACCTCCTATAGTGAGCTCACACTATCTGCACTCGTGGGTAGTCATTAAATCTTTTCTCATAAGTGTCTCTAATTGTATGTATAAAGGTAAGGACTCCAACATAAATTCCAAGCTCTAAATGAGTGACATGGAAATTTAAGAGCTACTGGAACTTGTGTCAATAAGAATATTAGAAAGGGTGGAATAGAAACGGATCATGCCTGTAATCAATTTTGGGGTGTCTTGGTCATAGGGTTCTACTACCTGAAGATGAGATGTCCCCTATCCTCCTACTCCATTTGGTCAAGGTTGACTAAATGGGGGTGGTGGTGTTAGACCCTAAAACGGTTGTCCACCACATGTTATACATCCTACTCCTCTTCCACATCAGCGACCTTGCAGACCACCTCACACGAACCTCATCCACTACCTTGTAAATCCCTCTATCATATACTGATCATTTATTTGGAGAGTTGGATAGTCGTGATCCATGTTTCCTTGTCTACTGCAAGAGTAATAGGATTTCATCATCATAAGTCCAATTCAGCATCAAGAGCTCCGCACCTCCGACCCTATGTCCTGAGGTCATCCACTGGAAGGTCTGGCCTGCTTGAACCCTTATGCCATCTACCTATTTCGTGTTGAATATGAATCATCTACATGTTTTCTGTTGGTGGCCCTCACCATCGATGATTGATCATCTAAGAATCTTTCAACCAATAATGATCACTCAAGAATTCCATTATGCGTCAGGATATTTATTTATATTATCAGCGCTCTAATCATCTTGTTGAAGATCCTTCTAAAAGGATCGAGTCTTAAATAATGGTTCACATACCATGTAGTACAGTATCCTGAGGGGTCAATGAATATCGTCAAGTAATGGGGTACTGATAGGCTTCCCTATTATAAGGGCATCAGCTCCTGGATACACATTTAGTGTTATGTCAGCAGTACAATCTCCACTCTGAAGATGTTCTCAATTTAAAACTAGGAGAGTGTCAACTTCTCATGAATCTAGAACGTCAGAATATACCATATCCATATTTTTCATTGTATGAGGCTAGCAGCATGGATCATCATATGATATTCTCGTGTCTCAACTATGAAAAAACATGTGCCAAATACTGCAAACAGTCCTCAGTTTCTAAGGGATCTATCTCACCTAGAATACTCATATTCCAATGCCTTTAGAAGTCGAGAAATGCCCTTAGTCGTCATGGATGTTTTGATAGTAAGGATTGTGGAAACTAATTCCCTCTGATTAGTGGGGCCACTGGTACACCACCCGTAGGTTTCAAGAGAGTAAGAGGGACCTACACTGAAGCCTCATCACTCGGTGGGCCCTAATTTTCTACTCTCTCTAAAATTAAGACAGGATGTCTACAAGGAAACATCATGAAATGAAATAGTTTCACCATGATCAAAAAGTTATACCTAGTGATTTACTCACATGATATCAAATGTAAACCATTTCTAAAACACACGCGATTTATGTTTTTGTGCACTGAGTCAGAAATCAGAATTTAGGTTAATGGTGTATGGATATGTCAGCCATCACACCAAATTTAGGCTCCATGAATTGAAATCCACACTCAAAATCCATAAAACTATTCCTCCAGTGGAAATATTATAGTCCTAATTCTTTGGTTGAGCTGATTACTTTGATACAACTTTGTCACGAACCATCCTCAGTGAACCGTGCTGTGACTACACTATGCTCGCCTTCTATAGGAAATGGGGTGGAAACTATCTCAGGAAATGCATTCTATGAAAATCGAAATGTATTCTCTCAAAACCTTTACACACACAACTAGGGTAAATTATGAAAAATTTAAACCCAATGGAAGACTACGGTGAAACCAAAAATAGTAACCACAACTAAGTGTAATAATAAGTACTGAATGAGAATGAGCAAGAATACAACCCAACTGAAAAGATATAACTACAATAGAAAACAGAAAAAAGATCCTAATATTGTCCGCCAAGGATCCTACCTAGAGGATAGGTATATCTCGTCACTACAACTCTCAGCGTCAACTAGTTACCTCTGTGTACAAACCAGTCCTAGCTCTTATTATCTCACCAGAGCTGCTTGTCATCTATAAAAGAGACAACATTCTACGGGTGAACCGTATTATTGGTTGAGTATAACAATACTGAGTCGGGACCCTGAGACCCCCAAAGGTGTCTTAGAAATCCCCTATGGAAAACCAAAAATTATTATCTAAATCACAAAGCACAATGTGATGGAATCAGCTCAAAAAATGTATAACATAGGTACATAAGATTAAATGATTAGTCATAAATCTATATCATAATATTCTAAAAAGGGTTATGCTACAAATATACACAGGACAACTCATTGCTGGTCTGCACAGGATCTCTAATTACAGATCCACACAGGATTGGTAGGTGTTGGTCCACACATGATCTGTAGGTGCTGATCCACACAAGATCTCTAGGTGTTGATCCATTGAGGATCGCTAGGTGATGATCTATAGTGGATCACTAGGTGATAATCCACATAGGATCGCTAGGTTTTGATCCACAAAGGACCAATTGGAGAATATCCATAAAAGATAATGGTTCATTCTTCTGGTCATAGCCAAACACTGAATTCCAACACAAAGAATGCTTGACTTCGGGAGGATCCACTACTCATGACATCGGTATTATTTCAAATGGTAGGATGACCCACGAAGAAGTAACCCAATGATCCGCCTTGTGATAAGGGTTACAACTCAATAGGTGACACATTAATCAGACTCCCTATATAAGAGTTATAGGCATTTTATTTCCAAGATCTCAATTAGATTTTGGTAAGATCCAACCCAACCTTACTATGACATTCTCCAAAACTGAAGTGGATTACCTAAAAATGACCTTCTCATCCCAAGGATTATAACAACGCAAGAAGGATCATCAAACATACGTCTTGTTTATATGATAAAAAATATTATGTGAAACTGAGACATAAGGCTCTGGGTCTTGTCTGACCGAGCCTGAAATGGCCCAAACCCGTGGGGTCACGGCGGGCTCGACAAGGCTTGAACCAGGTGGACTGGTCCGCGGCGAGCATAGCCCACTGGGAAACAGATCATCCTGGACCACTGGCTCAACACAACCAGGTTGAGGTGTTGTGTGGCCCCTCTTTCTTGAAAGACTAATGAGTCATTTGGATCTTTATCTAATGGAAACATGTGACATTTTCGTGCTATTTGATGAACCCATAGGGTGTAAGTCCCCATCCTCCGCGACCTTAAAGGTACAGCCTCCATCTACAGTGCATGACATCGCAATGCAATTTCGCCAACACGGCCGACCGAAGGGCTCCCGCCCCTAATGGTCTACTACGGTGCTATGTGGAACTGCCCCTTCAGTGGCTTCTGAGCACTAGCCACCGCCTTTTTCCAATGGTGTCTCTACACCGATAGGTCACCTGTGGCCCACCATGTGAGCTTTAGTAGTCATTTTTCACTTCCAAAAGCACATACAGGCCTCCCGGGACACTTCTAATATTGCGTGGCTCCTGGGATCATCTTACCACTCTGTTTTGTGGTTTCCCATGAATAATGAAACAAAGAATAAAGTAGAGGAGGGTTCAAGCCTTGTTCGATTTTCATATTACCTCCGTTTTAGAATCATAACAAGGGAGAGATTAATTCATCTTAACAGATGTAGAATTATTCATGAAAAACCCCTACCATGTGAACCATTGGATGATGTTGCATTCATGGTGGGATAAAATTTTTCATTCACTAAATTTAAAGGTGTTTTTTCGATTAAGGATTGTTCCTCCAACAATGTCATTCCAAAATTCGGTATTCATTGGTGGAAGACGACGCGATACTTTATTAAAGAACCCTCAATTCTATGTCTAATACTCAAGCCCCAAATCCATTTAAATAGATGAAGGATCCAAGGGTGATTCATAATATTAATGCAGTTCATTTATGAATCGCATTTAATGTTCCAAAATCGATGTTACCCAAACCAATGATCATTCCCATGAATGATGTATTTAACTCTATTGTCCTGCCATGTAACTCAATTTTTACAAAAAATGAAATAAAATAACTTATTGAGTTAATTTTTTTTATAAAGCTAAAAAATTACATTCTAGTCCATATTTTCCCAAATAAAAATGGCTTCCCATAATAGAATCTCAGTACATCAAGTCTAATGATACCCTCAGATTTCAATTCCACGTAATGGTTAAAATTTTAGAGAATACCACCCAGACATTTATTTTTTGTATCGTAAAAAAGTTAAAATTTTGTTCTCAGCTCTCCGAGCCTCATAATCACATACCATCAATTTTCAAAATCTAGTAAAAATATCAATAAATTTAAAAAAAAAATTTATAGAATTTACATATCTTTATATGGGTATTTTTTGGTTCATTATAAAGTGAAATATTTTCAAAATGTTGTTTTTATCCCACAAAACATGTTTCCAGACTCTATTAATTGGATAATACATTTGAGGATGTGTTTCAGTTTGAATCCAACCATAGAAATTGGGATTTTTGGATAGGTACATCACTTTTATAATTCACTAGGATAAGAAAACCATATGAATAGTCAATTTATATATTTAGTATTTTATATTTATGATACCATATTCTTAATATAATATATATTTAATATTACATTTCAATATTAAATTTTTCTTGTGAAAATACCAATAAATATAACTTAGGTATAGTGAATGAAATTTTTGAATCGCACAAGATTGATTGAAATTTTGAATATGTAATTAAAAATTAAATTTAATTAAATTAATTAGAAATTAAAATTAATATTTTATGGCTAATACGTTATATAACAAATATATCCAACATTTATCATTTTTAGTATGTCACTAGTAAAAATGGCTTGTAAAAAAATAAAAATATTATCTACTATTTAAAATAAATTCATGCAAATATGAAGTCTATATGTGAATTTTTATAGATGAAGACCATATTTATAGATTATTATTATAAATATAAGCATGTGATTTTTTTACATTTCATTTTCAAAGAATATTTTATATAATCATGTGTCACATTCAACAACTACACACATCAGTATAATAAATCACATTGTAACATGAAATTATTAAAAAGATATTATCACACTTCAATGAATTTGTAGTAATCCTTATTTTGATAGTATTTTTACTAATCCTATGGACAATAAGAATATTTATTATTTTATATATATAAATGAGTTATCAAATATTTCATAGTTTCATAGTATTTAATATCATAATTATATTTCCTTTATTATCTTCATTATTATGTATTTTGTGTTTTTGAATTTCTACCATTTCTGTTGTATATTCCTAGTTGGTTATAATCACATATTGTTTTTATGAATATGAACATGGTAAATATTTTTATATATAAAGTTTTATTTAAATAATTTATTTGATTCTATTATTTCTATAAATTATTGTTTTTAAGATTTATAAACAATAAATACTATTTATGTTACTATTTAAAAGTTATTTTACAATTTGAAACCATACTCATTAATTTATCATTTTTTCCTTTAACTATAAAAAACTATTTCTCTTACTATTGACTAGAAAAATAATATTCTTTAATATTAAAAATTAAATAATTAAAGTTATAAAATATTAATAAAATGAGTACTCTAACAATTAGTTATGTGGACAAAACATAAAATTGATCTCATGTTAGGGTCTCATCATTATATAGGGTTATGAATATGAATATGAATGCCATATTGGAGAATCCTATAAGGATACCAAACTTGAAATATAATAATTAGTGTATATTTATTGAAATGTAATTGTTAAAGAAGTAATGATACATTGATTCATTCATTTAAATTTTATTTAACTATTCAATAATAAAACCCTTTTATTTCTATATTTATATTATTCTATTGAATTACCAAAATTTATTATGAAAAAGTAGTATAGTGGATGTTTTAAAATAACATTATGGTGAAGGGGTGTTGTCTAAGGGATTCACATTCGATTGAGTTAAATAATTTCCTAAACATCCACCCTCTATAGAATAAATTTTTTTAAATAAATCATAAACGAATTATGATGGATTTATTTACATTATCTCTTAAAATTAATGAAGAAAGTATGACGATAAAGAGTTATTACCATGATATGTGTTGAAATTTCAATGAAAATGTGTTGAAGATGACCAAAGTTTTGGTGTATTTTTATGATATTGTTTGATCATAGGGTAGTTGGACATTGTAATTTTTTTGATAACATGATTCATAGCTATAAATTTTATTTTTCTAATTCAATGAAAAGTAGATAACATGGAAATATTTTTGAGGTATTCAAAAAGTAATGATCATGGTGTTTTTTCACAAGGGTAAATGATATAATAGGCCTTAATGTATTGGTGAACTTAATGGAAATATTGTGACATAGATCATGATCCACACAATCAATTATATGATATATTATAATTCCAAAATATTTTTAATTTTTTAGTCACATGACTACCACAAAACCTCGTGTCTCGTTCTTTGAAAATAAGGTCGTCCCTCGAATGGAATCAAAGCTAGATCTTCCACATAAATATGGGAGAATGAACAATCATTAATGTGAACTCTGAATTTTTTATATATAGAGTGTAACTAGAATAAAATAAATTGTGAATGGGTCTAATCATGCACATGGGATAATAAATTTTCTACCCATAAAAGGTAACAATGAGGAGAATTACGTCCATGGTGTACGGAGTCAACAGGAAGGATGTTGGTCATGGACCCAAATAATACCTTTATCTATTAAATTGAACGAGTTATATTATATGTTACAAGTTTTCTATATTCAAGACCAAAGTTTGACATGGTGATTTAGAGCTATGAGACAGCCAATGTTACCATATTATAGTGCGGTTTACATGCCTCTAGTGATTTTTAGGTTTTACAACTGTATCACATTGAACCTTTTCTTATGTAAATTTTATAGAATTTTATCAATTTAGAATATGGGCATTGTGTTGTGGATATATTAAAATTTTCTGAAAAAATTAATTCTATTTTTTTAAGATTATAATTGTCCTCCCACAGTATAACGGGCTATGTAACAACCCCTTTAGATGTCTATAGTGTAACCATGTCCTATAATGTGTAGTGTCAAAATTTTGTAGAAGAAAACATTCATTTTTTTCATTCATATGGGAGCTTATTCCATTGTATTTCATCTATTTTTTAGTCCAAAAAGTGAAATTTAGTTAAGATATGTTGTTAATGTGGAGTTATTCTTCCAGGAGAAGTGGATTTGGTCAACTGAATGACTCGAAATATTAGTTCTCATGACCAAAATATTAGAACAAAAAGAGGATTTTCATTGTGTTTCATAGATATGATGTTAATTATATAGTATATATAGAATGTAGGGGAATAATAATTATAGTTTAGAACCACATTGAAAAAATTATGATTATTTAAATGTGAATGTTTTATCCCTGAGGAGTAATTTCATGGTCTCCATAGTTTCTAAGAGATATTAAAGATCCCATAATAATCCAATTAATTAATTAGGAAACTTATATTTATCCTATCCAATATGATATTGAATATAATCCATTTGATTCAATGATGTAAGAGTAATTAATTTCAAAACTATTTGTAGTAGTTTTAGAGAAATATTGATATGAAAAAAAAATATGTAAGATGTAATATTATGATGAATAAAGTTAATTATAGAAAAGTTTTTCAATTCATGAGTAGATGTAAAATAATGAATACATAGACAAATTGGAGTTGTTAAAAGAATTCTAGATGATATAAGGTGTTTTATCAAGGTTATTTCACTATATATGAAGTAACATCCCATTGAAAAACCATTATAGAATTTTTTATAAATAATGATGTAATAAATACTATTAATAATGGTGTAAGGTCATAAATGTATAAAAAATATAAATATGATTCTTTCCACTGATAGTGAGCCAAATATTGAATGTTTTAGGGAGTAACATTTTAAATGTTTTAATCTATCACTAAAAAAGAACGGGAGTGAGATTTGCAATGGCATTGAATTAGCATAAATCAAACTGTATGGATTTTTTAAATTTTGGGGATCCATCGCAACTTCTGTAGAATTTAACATATATAAAAAAATTATGTTGAACCAATTTAATACTCCTGTCTTCAGTTACATTATTCATGAACACTAATAAAGATTATGAAAAAACAATCATATCTAGCTAATGATCATAATACTTGAACCCTATAAGTTTATTGGTCAATTTCTTATATAGAAAATGAAATAGTTAATAGAGTTACTATTTTATGTTTAATTTGAAATGAATTCACTGATTAACACCATCAATGGTAAATATTGATCTAACACTATTATAGTGAACAAAAAATTTGTATCAGGATGGGTTATATTTTGGATTCATTATCGGTATGACTATATCTGTAGATATGTTGAATATATAATACACAATACAATGATATTTTTTGATATAAATAATTTCCAAACACTAAAAAAAGACTTTATTCTATTCATGAATGATTTTTATGATGTGTTTTGAGATTTGATGGAATAAGCAATTATTCTGTTATATTTATATGGATTCTTCATTGCGAAAGAATAAAGATTATATGAAATGGATCCCTCAGATAAATATTAATTTTGGGGGGATCATGAATACTAGATTAACAAAAAAGGAAATATTTTCACTTCATCAATTTACTTGTTTATTTAATTTTAATATATGTTGGGAAAATAAAGAATTCATAGTGATTAGATCATTTTGATGAAAGATATAAAAAAAGGAACAAAATGAAGTAATCCCATGAAATGTGTTTTCTAATGAAGATAATATCAAAACCGTATATCATTTATATTTATAATATTTGTGTAGATACATCATGAGAAATATTAGTGTCTCTCTCAAATATGATATGGATATGTTATTCTGATGATTAATAGGCACCAACATTAATTTGATATTCCAAGGAATGCACATGGAATTTTAAAAAAAGACCATTGGAGAATCCTGAAGGGTGTATACAACTAAATGGATATTGAAGTTTCCTAAAAAATTATGACGATAAAAGATATATGAGTGTCTATAAACATTAACATGTATAAAATGGGAATGGATATTGTTAAAAAAAGTGAAATATTTGAAAAAAAATTCAAAAAAATTTAGAAAATTGATATCCATGGAGAAGTTATTATATTACATTATTCATTTAGTAATAACCAAAAATGAAAAATGTAAATCGGCTTTGAGTTATTATGGATCAAATTTAAATAAGTTGGCCACAAAACTAGTGGAAAAAGATAATAAGTTTAGAAACCCATGATTTAGGATTGCAACAACAAAATAGAAGGGGAATTATTCTCAAATAACAAAATAAATTATCATATAAACAAATAGAAAAATATATATATTTAATCTAAAAAATATATTCATGTCATTAATAATTTAGAAGTGTGGTAATATATATGAATGAACCAGAAAATTTAACACCCATATCATTAATGAAAATAAATTGATGATTTATTAAATAAAATAAAAAATAATAAAACCTAGAAGATAAATAGTTATAGTGTATTTGGATTATTAATTTCATAACCTGAAATCATAGAATTGGCATACAAAAAATTATATAGAAAATTCCATAACATTATTTTATATTTAAATATCTCTTAAAAACCAATTGTGTTATCCAAGGGACACATAAAAAGGTGATATAAAATCCAATTAAATGAACAAATGAATAATGGAATAGGGTAATGTAATACATTTGAGAAAATATACATAAAATGTAATATAAGAGGTGAAAATATTAATAAAGAAAAATAAGTCATGATATAACATGATAGAATGAAGGTAAACTAGGAATCCCAGAATAACCTAAAACCTAAAATCACAAGCATAAGTATATTTTAACCAACAAGAAATAATTACATAGTGTTCATAGGTTAATCTATCATGCACCATTCAAAGAATCTTATGAGATTAAAACATTTTAAAATTCATTGGATTGCTCTCTTGGTGTACCCAAAAAAATCTTATCATGTATATTCATATGTTTTTTACATAGATCATATAACATTCATATTATATCACCTATATTAAGAACATGATTTTTGGGTGTGGCTCAAAAACATGAAAATATACAATATAATAATCTTAGGTACTTATATTTTAATAAAAATTAGTGTAAATGTGAATAGGAATTCAGATCATAAGTGATTATCATCAAAAGTAGTAGTGACATTTTAGATTCATAACAATCGTACATAATGTTCTATAAGATGATTTAATGATATAAAGGGATATTAAATATTTTTAACATCAAAAGGATACAATGATGAAGTTTCAAAAAAAATATCCAAACATTGGATTTGAAAATATAATTTCATTAAATAAATAAGGTATATAAATAAATTGCATAAGGACAATATCCCATAATAGTAGATCTTGTTTCCAAAAGATTATGAGGGGAATTAGAGACATTGGAAAAACATTAGAGGTAAATATAGAGGGAAGGGAATAGTAAAGACATGCTCCATAATTGCTTAGTGGAAAAATTGGATAATGGGTTTGTTTATATTTCAAATGATAAGGGATCTCTTTATTATTTCACAAACATATTTTTTGGACTATGTATGATAAATGAATAAAAAACTCATGTATTCCTATTTTTTCAATGGTATCATCCAAATAGGATTTCTTCCCATGATTTAATACGGTAAATATCTCAACACATTAAATACTACCCTAAGTTATGTAGTAGAGATTCATGTTTATAATGAATTGATTTTAAAAACTTAAAAGATATTATTGGTTTTGGTGGATTCATATTATATATAAAACATTAATACAATAAATAAAAAAAATATTTTTAAGATAATATATAAATGTTTCTATCAATACCATATATGGATTATACTAATTCAGTTTCGTTTCATTATGTTGTTAAAATAAATAACATGTATTTATATTAAATATATTTTTTATCCTTTAATTCGACTATAAAAAAATATAAAATCAGCACTTATAAATTTCAACATCATGGATCCAAATATGAATTTAATTTTCTACCAAATAATTAATATATATGATAATTTAATTATTTAAATCAAATTACCATTAAATAACAAATACAATATGTTTAAAAAATAAAAGATTAATATTCCAAAACAAAATTACATAAGAAAATTATTTTTCCAAAAAAGAATAATAAATATTATTTAAAAATAACACCTCAAAAAAATATCATTTATTTTTATTATTAATTAATTTATAAAATTTAATTTTATTTATTGAAATTTCTTACTACCCAAACATACAATTTATGTTTTATTTTATTGAAATATACTATTTTTATGAATCATTATTCAATAATTTATAATGTTTATTCAATAAGTAATAAAAATAATAATTATTTCATGGAATATAAAATATAAACATTCATTTTTTTCAAGGTTTTGACTCATGGAGCTTTATTAAACCATATAATTCTATTTGGGTACGGTTTGTGATCGTGACATTTTCTTGGGGAGTTTTGGAGAACATTGGAAGAGTTTTAATCCAGATGAACATGAACGTATCCTATAAAAAGATTTCATAATAATTTAGTTATTGAATATTGACATTGGCTTGATGAAGGGAAATCATGGATTTTATTTTTCAATAAACATCATTGATAAATTGGATTCATTGTGTGTGGTCATAATAATCAAGTTCAATGCCTCTTTTTTATTTATCAATTATATTTTCCTAAAACCGTAATATATAATACACATATGATCATTTTTAAGTAGATATTTATCTGTATTTATGATTATTAATGGTATATGATATAAAATAGATTATAATATTCCCAAAACACCAATAAACTGTATCTATTTTCTGCAACCATATTACATAATACATCATTTAACTCAATATCAAAGGAAATTTTATTTATAGGAGTTCGGGTCATTATATTATTCCCCATTCAAAATCTCCCACTTCAAATGATCATTTAAATCACTATAATATATGTGGGTACTATTGATTCATCACTTATTTTCCTTCCCAGTTTTCACAGTCATATTAGTTGTTCTTCTACAATTCATTTTCTAAGATCATAACTGGTTTCACCATGCATTAAATATAATTATCCCATGGTACAAAATCTATATTCATTACATGTAAGGGGTATGATATGTATGATCTAAAGATGGATACATTGAATATTTCTCATTTTTTAGATAATTTATGTAGTATTGATACTCTACATGCCACCACACTAATGTAATCCAGGATCTCAAATCAGTTGATGTATCATGGACAAGACGTTCCCTTCGTACCAAACCACTTTTCATTCCTAAAATATAATTTATGAAAGACCACTTCTTGTCCATCCTAAATCGTTAGATCATGTCATTGATTGTGTGAATATCATTTTATCAATTATTATGCATATATCATATATGTCATATTGTTTTTAACTGTCTCATTCATCTCGAGAATAAAATATATTCCCATCATCATTCGATCTACATCATCATATGATCATATTAGATACTAGTTCCTCTTTCTATACAGATCCCCATATGGAATCATTTGACTGCTATAAAGGAACTTTTGTTATATGAGAACTAATGTAGGTGAAGAGGTTGATCTTATCTTATTTAGAAATCAATTTAACATGTTAATAAGATATCATCTTGGGTTTTAATAGTTTATTTAGTCTGAAAATCCATATTATGGTGATAAGATGTGTTAAATATCAATTAAATATTCAACAGTTTATAAAGGAATCTCTAAAATTATTAGGTATTCCTTGGATCAAGATAAAATACAATAAATATTATATCTACATTTAGTCTTACGACTTCTCTTATATATAACATTGTGAGTTGGTGAAGTGAGAAACCTTCCATGATTGAAATTTAAAATTATGTCTTTTTAATGTTATATAATTCCATCAATATATAATTATTACCTTTAGGTTCCTTGGTAGTATTATGATAAAATACCTTCCTAGTTTTCCATTTCCAAACTCATATTGTCAATGGTTTTATCAAACCCTTGTACATCTATTATTAAGAGTTTACATTCTTGCATACAAAAAATCCAGAAACAAACTTGGCAATCTCTCACATCATTTTATCCCACCATTAATTTTTCATTAAATATTTATTCATCATTGTGATACTCTAAGTAATATTGGATGTTGAGAAATATAAATAATCTATAAGTTCCCCCAATAATTTTGGATCTAATGGAACACATATCATGGTTCCAAAATAAATTAATAATTATTTAGTAATGGTAAACTCCAGAATATTGGACACCTTGTAATATAGAAAATTATCATCATTATTAATATTATTTAATCTCTCAAGGATATATGGATGAGTATATATTTTTCGAAAGGTTGGATGATTATCCATTTACTATTATCATATCCATTAATTTCTTGTCCAAGAATAATGGATCCCCTATAAATATTATCATGGGTAGAATTATAAGTTCTTTTCTACACAGATCTTTTAACACCTCACTTCCCTTCCAATGATGGTAAATTATTGGGAAATATTTATCATTTATCAACACGAAACACCTATGATATTGTATATTATGTTCATGTTTTTTAATATATACATGGGGCTTTTTTGGTCTATATATATCAATTATTTCCATAATGATAATGACATCAAATATTTATCACTAATAACACTACAACCAATTAAAAAAAATAAAACGATTTTTCTACTCATGTATATATAGTTAGTGGGGAATTAAGTTATTAAATTTTCATTTTTCATTAGTATATAACCAAATCCATTATTTATGAATCCTTATAGAAGACAAATTTTTTTCCATTGATCGTTAATGTTATCATAGTTGATGTTATTATACTCTTCATCAAATAATGAAAACATTCCTCACATTCATCATTCAATATAAACATCAATCCATTAGGATATAACTTTGTTATTTGGTTCAAAAATCATACGATGTTTCTGAAAAATTAGTGATAATATGCACATAATCAATGGAAAATATGATATTTTTTATAGCTGTTTTTTCTAACCTCAATTATGTTATCTCTATTTATTGATGATCCGTAGAAAATTTTTTTTGGTGATTACATTCAACAATAAATTTACTCCAAAAATATATCACATTTTATGTAATTAAAAAAATATTTATTAAAGGTCCTCAATTCTGTATTCAGATAGTCTTTATGTTCCTATATGACTCTATAGAAGAATATGTTATCATTTATAAATACTACAAAAAAATGTCATGTTACTCCACAATGAGAAAATTTATTAATTCCATGAATATTGCTGGAGAATTTGTGAGAGAGAATGGAATCACAAGGAACTAATATTACTCCATCCTTGTAAAAAATTAACCTTGTGGATATCCTCCTTCACCTATTTACCTGATAATATGATGACTGGTGATCTAACCTGGATAAATAATTGGATCCACATAGCTGATCAAACAGATCATCAATCTAAGGTAGAGGATACATGTAATTTGTCGTATTATTCAATAGATTTTGATAAATAATATAAAGGTGCATTTATATATCTATATTTTTAAAGAATACAAATGGTTTACCCCACCATGAAGTTATCATGTGTATAAAAAATATTCTATTTTATCTTATTGTTGATAATTCAGTTCCAAAATTGCATCAATGGCCATCCTAAATAGAGTCTTATACATCAGAAAAGACTGGACATTAATATTGATTGAAAATTATACCTTCCACAATGAGTAAGACCACAAAATTTTAGGGGAAATAAATTAGTGTATTACCTAATAATGGGAATGACTTCAATGATGGAATGTTCATTACACATAATCATTCGGGACAGATAAACTTTATCATAAGGTAATGAAATTAATTCTTGTGAAATTGGTACTAAATAAGATTCATTCTCCCCTTTAAACATGTATAGAACATGTGGAGGGTTTTTAATACAAAAGGTGATTTGCATATCATAGAAATTAATGTTGTCTCTATATAAGGAATTGTAATCGATTCCTATAATTTGATTGAATTATTCGGAAGAGAATATGAGTGGGTTAACTGGGAATTTTATCCCTCATATGTGGATAGGGGAGTATTTATATAAATGAGATGTAATAATTTTCCCATATTCCATTTTCACTAAGGTTTATACTTCCATTCTTTGTAGTGGTGTTTATATACTTCAACTAAAATAATGAGATAGAGAATAATTTTTACAACCACGGATGAAAATATTACTTTTCACTATTTTATTATTGTCTAATAATTTACATCATCCAAGACAGACTTTGGGAGGATAATTTTCACTCTATAAAATATAAATAATTGAAATTGTAAAAATTTAATAGGTTACCCATAAACGATATATATTTAATAAAGTATTAATTTCAAGGATCGAATCTATGTTATTAATGAAATATTTCTTAATAGAGAAATATTATCATAACATTTTCCCCTTTAAAAATGGTTCATATTGAAATTTTGAATTTACTAAACAATATCCCTTTGATCTTTCAAACTAGGTTTAATATAAGGACAATTATTTAGCACTAGTTCTTGATGTCAGGTATCACAATACAAGGATTTCGGGGATGTTACATGTAACATCCCATGTAAATAAAAAATATTACATTTTAATATTTACTAATATTTTTTAATAAAATATTAATATTAATTTAAAGGGGATTCTTTTTTTGATGGCTTAACCAATACACAACAACAAGTTTCTTTGAAATCTTACTTCTCACAATAATAATATAATAATATTATTTTAAATGGTAGTAAATGCCTAACCGTTGTAATGATGGGAATGAATAAAACTACCTAAAAAATTATTATATATGTTTTTTAAATATTTTAACAATTACCCAATAAATGATAGAGGCGTACAATTCGAATGAATCCAATTTTATGCATAAATATTCTAATATTCATTAAAAGGTCGATTAACTGCCCATTGATCGAAAACCATTTTCAATTCTACTTTTTATCACTTTTATATGTTATTTTTTACAAAATAAAATCATTCTTTAGAATCAAGACATCAAAATTTACTTTGTGTAATTTTTTGGTATTTTTTCGATAAAGTTCATTTTTTATGAATACTGAAAAATGTTGTATTTTAAATCAAAGCCTCCTTTTTAATCAAATTTATTTCTATGGTTATATTATCATAATAGTTGGTTTTAAAGTGTAATTTGAATATATTTTTACCATTTAATCCAATGGGGGTTATTAGAATTATTTTCACATTGAAAATAAACATAAACAAGTATCAATCTTTTGATAGATATTGTTTCTTAAAAACAAGTTATTTGTTTTGATAGTGGGAATTAAACATATAATTTATTAATGAATATTATATGTTTTTAATTTGGTAAAATGGACATAGTCTTTTAATATGGAATATCATATATATATTTGGGTTAATTTCTGGTATTGTTCTAATAATGTTCATTTTTAAAGGAATACTTAAAAATAGAGCATTTCAATTCAAAATTTCCTTTTCATCAAATTTATTTATGTAGTAAAATTGTAATTTTAATTGGTTTTAAGGTTTAATTTAATTATTTTTTATCAGTTAATACAATTTTTGTCATTATATCTAATTTAACCTTTAAATTGTAGGTAAAAACAAATCAATCTTTTGATAGATTTTACATCTTAAAAACCCGTCTTTGGTTTTGAAAACTGGAATTATTTTTAAATTAATTAATGAAATTTATATTTTTGGAATTTGGTTAAATGGATTCCATATTTGGAATCATAAGGCCCAAATTATTTAATTAAGCTACTTTTGATTTTGGACATTATGAATACTAATGATAACAATTATCTACAATTATCGTGATTAATTAGTAATCGGGTAGTTAAGGGTAATAAAAAACACCATAATAATATAAAATGACCCCAACATGTGTTAAAATCCTTTTTTTTGAGTCATTTTCGACCATGATAATCATTTTACCAAACTTGACGGCCCATGGAGTAACATGGGTGGTATAGTGACCTTTATGACATCATTTTTTTAAAAATAAGAGAAATATAACAAAGGTTTGTATATCCTAGGTAATAAAATTTTAATTATGTTTACATAAATCATTAATAGACTATATATATTCATTGAAAATATAAAAATATTTCCATAATCATGGTATTTTTTGTATAATTTTTAGACATTAAATAAATAAATTTATTTGTGACACCATGATGATGCAGTGATTACCTCATTAATGAATGATTTAAATAAAATGAACAGATAAGGTAAAATATAAGACTTATCCTTGTATAAAACCTATTGGATGGGAGGATTTAGAACCCATATAACCTTATCCCAAAAATATATAATTTTGGGTCCTTTAATATTAGAAAATCATTTTATAATAAAGTAACATTTCATGATTTTCCAAGTGTGACCCTCCTCCCTCTTATAAAAGTCCCCCACCTCTACCTCCTTACACACACCTCTCATGCCCTAGGATCGTACAACCTCTACTCATATTATCTCTCCAAATCCCTATATTACTCCTAGAATCCTTACTTGAGGCATATGTTTTTCCATGTATTCCTTTGGCTCAAATAAAAAATAATTACCTGATTTAGACGTAATGACTTCTCTCGAGATTCATTCTTTTATTTTCCCTATTCACTCACAAATATCTTATTATTATTTAATCCCATAATAAAACCAGTATCATAAAGATATTGGATGTTTTTATGATATGTATCCTACCTAAACATACACACACCTCCATCTGATTGTTAAAGAACATACTGTTTCTGGGGGTGGCGAATTACTGCCTCACGAAACAATGATTGTTCAATCATATTTTAACACCACTCATGGTGGCCATTATGATGGAAATACAATTATATATAATATATATTATATTTATGTCCTCTCTATGATTCTTTATTTTATATTTAAAACATACATTTATTCTTTTCATGTTGTGAAAATGCGATAATTTCATATGAGAGAAGTGTGGACAACCTCCACCTCATGTGATGTTACTCGTTCAAGACATACATAGAATTTATAACAAATTCGATAAATGAAAATATTTGACCTATATAACATATATATTATACTGGAATTATAATCTATCTATTTCACATTTAGTTTTATATTCCATTAATATGATAAAAAATAAAAGTAGTGTTCATGCGTACGTACGACATAACATCTCCATGAAGGGTAGAATTCATTTATTATATCCGAAAATTATGAAATATTATTAAATACATATATAATGTATTTATATGATATTTAAATCTTTAACACCACTCTGGAGATTATTTACTTTTAACATTCAAACAAGTTCATTAATTGACTCATGAATCGAACATCGACAAAACATATTATATGAACTCACATTAAATTAATTTTTATAAAATGAAAATATGTGATATGAATTGAATAACAAACAATAAATTATGTCCTTAATAATTAATAAAGTGACCTAAGTATATTATTCAGGAATATAATTAACGAACGAGAACAAGTCTGACTTGAGGTTAGGGATTTCTTATCTCACTTTAAATTCTGTGAGATTTCCATTGTTCGCCACATATTTATGGAATGTGGTGTATTTGTACTTCTAATTGATATATATTATCTGTCATGACCCGTCCTCAGGAACCATGTCGTTACTAACCCATGCTCGCCTCCCATAGGCTAGGGGCTGGAGACTATCACAAAGGTGTAAATCTCGACAAAAGGGGAATGCATTGCCTTTATAATGTAAAAAAACACCATAGAGTAAGAAATAAGAAGTATACACTATGTAAATTTGGTTACAATAGTAAGTGAGGAATGTAAATGGACAGAATACAAACCCAAACTGAAAATAAAGTACAATTGGAAAGAAAGTAAAAAAACTAAAATTAAAGCCGCAGCAACAATCCATCCACTGGAAGTCCCACCTGAAAGATGGGAACAGATATCCTCCTCAGCTCCTCGGGTCCAGCCGTCTGCTCCGTGTACGTCTCATACAACGGTCCACCTCCAAGTACCGACATTCCCCACAGGCCTCAACCACGATCAGCAATGTCTGTCATCTACATCCAACATAATGTAGTGCAGACATAGCCTGTGAAGGGGTGAGTATACGCTACTCAGTAGGGTCCCCGAGACCCCCGAAGGTCTCCCAGAATCTAGAAAGGATAATCGACAAAGAAAAGAAACAATCACGATGAAACATCCAACACTACTTAGGTATATCCCCATAAATATACCAAATTAATCAATTCCAGTTCGACTCGAACATCTGATCCCATGTTCGATCACGTCCACATAGGATAGCACAACCCGATCCACATAGGAAAGCATAACACAATCAACATAGGAAAGCAAGTCAATCATATCGAATATAATGATTCAAAGTCAAGACTCAGCTCACATAGGTATACTTCTTCGTAAAGTGATGATCAGATGTAGCCACTGATTCATCTAAGATGGGACCCATGTAGGATACTAAACCATCTAAGCTGTCTGAGTCACATAGGATACAAGACCAGCTACTATGTCGGACCCACGTAGGATACAAGTACAGAGTCTAACACTGCCGGACCCATGTAGGATACAAGAACAGTAGTACTACCGAACCCATGTAGGATACAAGAAAATTAGTCATAGCTGTCAAACCCATGGAGGATTTCAGTACGGTCTTCATCGCTGCTGAACCCATGGAGGATTTCAGTGTAGTCGTCGTGGCTGCCGAACCCACAGAGGATTTCAGTGCAGTCGTCCTCGTCGTCGTAGTCGCTGCCAGTGCCAGGGTTTCCGCACAAAGCACGATCATTTCTAGATGGGTTCGCTCCATGAGCCAAGGGGGGTCGATACATCAACTGACTCATAGTATGAAGTCGATTTATACCAAATTTATGTCTCGTCAATAGGAACTCAACACGACAGAAGGCGCGTCAATTGGACGCCCGGTCTAAGAGTTATTGGATTTTTCTTTCCAGGGGCCTGGTTGGTTTTTTAGTCAAATCCTACACGACCTTACTCCAACTATGACCAAACCTCGAGCTTAGTAAGGAAAAAGGTCTATATGACTAATATTAATCCATCATAGTCGACGGCATGTCAATCGGACGTCCAGAGCTCAAGTTATACGTGTTTCCGCTCCGAGGCCCCGGTTGGTTTTGTGTTCGAACCACCCCGGCTGTACCCAAAGTTTTTCAAAACCTTGAGTGTAATATACTGAAACGATCGTCTTGATCGAAGGATCACATCGAAAGTGATGGTGTGTCGATCGGAGGTCCATAGCCCATGTTACGGGCATTTAAGCAAACCTGTTCGGTTTTGGGGGGTTTTGGGCCCGGACCGACCTGGCCCAAGACCCCCTGGGACGGCCCGAACCGGGTCATCCCGACCCGGGTCTGAGTCCGGCCCATTAGGGCCCGGGTGGCATAGTCGGTCCGGCCTGGGTAGCCGGTTGGCCTGGCGCCGACGCGGCCCGCGTGGTGAGACAGCTCGGCCTGATTGAAAAGGCAGCCCCCACGTGGGGGCCTCTCCTCTTGCCAGCCGAAGGTTGCGACCATCGGCTTTCCCGGGAACCGGCTGGCCGGTTTGGCCTGCCGGGGTGCCTTCGCGGGACCCCCCTCGTGGGTCCCGCCATCCTTGCGCCGGCGGCCGGCGGTTCCAGCTGCCGCTCCCCGCACCACAGCGGCCTTAGGCTACGAACTTGTCCAACCGGTGCGGCGTGATGGCACCGCACCCCACCGTCGCGGTCCCGCTCTGGCCACAGATTCTTTGTGGTTCTCTGGCGCGGAGCGACGACGCCGTGACCCATCGCTGCGGCCTGACTTCGGCTGCGGGTTCGTTCGGCCGCAACGACGCAGCGCGATGGCGCCGCGCTTCTTCACTGTGATTATCCATGTTCCCGCGCGGTGCCATTGCACCGTGCTGCCTTTGTTCATGCCGCAACAAGGACACAACAACAAAAGGGGGAGGAGGTGTGGCTGTGTTCATGCGGTCCGACCTCCTCCCGTTATATTGATAGCAAGCGGACAACGAATTTGACGATGAACGACAAGGAATATTACACGAACAAATTCCAAACCCATACCTCGATGAAGTCATCAAACAAGGTTCATCGTGGAAAGCAGCATCACGGGGTGTGGCTCCGTAAGCATCGTCGACATCGCGGTATATGGCATCACGATGAAGAGGATCATTGGCATCAAGGTACATGGAATTGCGACATCAATCTCCGAGGAATTAGCATTCTTCGTCGGTTACGATGTATTTTTCGCGTTCTTCAAGGAGGAAAATGAAGTTATTCGTGTAACTCTCCCTCTCAACACAACGATGCAACCCCTAATGAAATAAGAGTTTGTCTTATTTAATTATCACACACAAGCCAACATTCCATTTGAAATTCAAAAGAATCCATTCAATTAATTGAATTAATAGAAGAGTCTTAACAGTCTAATTAATGTGAGAGTTGACATGGCATTTAATAAGGTGGTGCGGGTATGTTACAAAATAATGTGGGTTTGAGGAAGTTGAAAAGGTGGGGCTCATGTGGGGCCCACCTCAATAATATCCTATCAAGAGTTAGGATATAGTGGGTCCCACCTCAACTTCCATAAGTAGGATTAAACTACTTAGAACATAAAATAAAAATCGTTGCACAAATTTTATTTTATTCATTAGTTAACCCGTTTTTTTAATAACCACACCCAAGAAAAGAAAACTCCAGAAAAGGTGTTCCTAAGAAATTACCGGCATGGAGGTTTCATTGGTTCCCTCAGATTTCAATTCCATGCATCGTTTCGAAAGTTAGGAAAACCTGCTCGTTCGTTCACTGATGGTAGTCGAGCTAAACATTAGAAATTGATTCCGGGCACACCGGGCTTCGGAATTGGGTGCCGTCAAAAACTGTGTTCTTGAAAAAACCCAATGAAAATTAAGAAAAAGTTTCCCTTGAATTTTACGGATCATTACATTATCATGATTCTATTTAAATTTATGGCATTCAGTAATTCATTTGGTGGTTATTATCTTTTTTTCGTACGACTCGATTGATTACAACGAGGTAAAGGGTTTTTCATCTCACTTTTATTCCCATGATATTCAAGCTATATTTTCCACTATTTTATTTTTTGTTGGTGTTTGTACATCATATTATTTTATTCATTGTGTAGTATACTTTAATTTATGGGTTTTTACATCTTCATTGTATGATACTTCTTTCGTGGGGTGTACGTTTTGAATGTTAACCAAATCAGTAAGGGAACCTTTGACCATCCTCATTTTAAAAGACTTCATGTTTATAGCATTTTAATTTAATTCTTATTATGTTGGGATATGTTCTCATATATTCTTATTACTGAAAATTTTATGTCCATGTTATGAGATACCCTTTTAATCTTTCATCAGCTCAGTTTCTGAATTTTAATTTGATGCCGTTAGGCTGTCAAATTTTTGTAAGGGAACTTCTTAAGTCAAATTCTATTCTTTGGTTTAATCCTCTATATCATGATAATGTCTTTCTATGAATATGTGTGGATAAACTATGAGTGTTTCACACATAATTTCTACTTATATTGGGTGTATTTATATTATTCAGACATAATTATGTAGTTGATTTATCCTTAATCAAAAGATACCGTCTTTATAAGGGGTTTCATCTCAATTTACATTCCATTGAGACTTCATTATTGATATAAATTGAAATTGATATTGTTTATATATAGTCATTTGGCATATTATATAATGAATACATTTATTCTCATGATATTGAAATTTTTTTATTGAATTTTTTCCCTCAATTTTTTTTGAATCGAAGCATCTTATATTTGGTTAAGAACTCCATAACTAAAATATTGTCTTAATGGTATAATATTATAATTCTTTCTTATTAATCTCAATGTTTTAGAATGGTTTTAAGGATTTATTTATATGGACATTACTGTTTTAAAATATTAATTCTTTTAAAATCTTCAATGTGGTATGGGACACTTTGATTCAAAAATCTCATTATAAAATGTTTTAAATTATTTTGAAAATGGTTTGATAAAGCATTGATTATGGAAATATATTGAAATGATATATTTTTATTTCAATGCGGAAATGTTATCTTTCAATTATTATTGCTTTATGTGTTACGAATATTTTATGGTTATTGGGAGTTGTTACGTATATGGTAGGTTGCTTGATAAACATAGGGTGGGTGATCACGAGATAGGTCTCAATTGAATTGGGTAATGTGACAGAGTTAAATGTTAATGTTTCTCCTAAGAGGTTTAGTGAATATAATGTGATGGGTATTCCAAATATTACTCCCAATATAGCTGTGATAGATACAATGTAAGAATGTTATGTATACCTTATGTTACCTTTATGACTTTTTATTACTATGTGTTATTCATAAATATTTTTATTTTAGAAGGCATGATTAAAAATTATGTTTTTATTGATTTGTATTTATTGATGGGTTAATGTTTCCTTTCATTATGTTATAACACTTACTGATATTTTTATGCTCATTCCATGTTTTTGAAATGTTTTCCATCAGACATAATGATGAATAGGTTCAATGATGTGATCAAGGAAAGACATGTTGTATAAAACATGGAAGTAGTCATGTTTAATTTTTTATGAGTTTTTATTTTATGCAGAAAATGAGTACTAAGTAGAAGCGTCTACTTTACAATAATTTGAGACGTAATAGTTATGTCCTAATTATCTAAAACTCTAAACCTGAAAAGATCCTCAATGAGAATTATTTATTTAATTCAAGATTATGTATTGTTTTTAGGCCACGTACTTATAGTTTGTATCAACAATCGGTTTAGATAACTTTAGAGGTTAGGTTATTCTTTAATCATAAATGACATTACCAAAATGGTTAGGATTTTAGAAAGAGTCATAGATTTTTTAGAAAATGTGAATGAGTTTAAGAAAACATGAATAATTATATCATAGTATAATATGATGATTTTACTTATATTCTCACACTAACCTTTTTGTTTTTGTAAATGGCTGGATCTAGCAGGCAACAATGTAATAGTTGATGTGAAGAAAACTGTGACAGTTTTCTGAATGAGCAACTGAATGATATGGGAGCTGCAATGAGAACTCTTGTGGTTATTCTCAACCAACTATATAGAGTCATGATTGACCACCTGAGCCTTATATATTTTTTAAGACATCATATATATTAGAAACAAATACCTACGGAAGTTCATGTAATAATCATAATGGTAAGAATGTTCAAAAACCTATGTGTCAAATGTGTGGAATAAAACACATATGAATATGATTCAAAGGGAAAGAAAGAAGTTATAGATGTGGAAATGAAGGTCATAAAGAAAGAACCTTCTATGGAAAATAAATCATCTAATTGACTATAGGAAAGAGAAAGAAGTTATTTATGAAGGATCAATTTAATGTTTTAAATGTGGTGTTCATGGTCATTATAAAAACCTAAGTCCTACGAATATGTTTTGGGAATGGTATAACCAGAATCATAAAAATATTCTTTTACCAATAACTAATGTCATTCTGATTATGGATGAAGAAACTGATAATGACCAATGAAAGGTATGCATTTTTTCATAAAATATATTTTCATATTATTGAGATATTAGGATACGATTCATGATTCTGTTTGTAGGAAATAAGTAATTTAGAATAAGTTGGAATGGAATGGTTAATAGATCATGAAGAATGTTGAATGAGTAAGAAGTCAACATATAAGGGATTCAAGAGTTATGATAGATTTTATGATGGTGAAATTCATAAAAGTATTAAGCCTCTTTTAATGATGAGATTACATTAGAAGACATTTTATAGTATGTGTTAATCTGATCTTTGAAATATGAATATTTTATTTTTGGAATAATTATATTTTCTTTTTGTGGATATAGTTATAAAAAACTATTTCAGTTTATATGATCCTTGAATTTGAGGCAATTACCAGTTAAACCATTTTGGGATGAAAAATGAAAGGTACTAGATATATTTTTTGGTTAAAATATGTAATGGATATTTATGATGAATTTATCAATTATTGGGAATTCTATAAAATTATGTAGTTTTTTAAAAGGGAAAACACGCAGACCATGTGACATCCCGTCGCGTCGGACGAAGCTGCGATAATCGAACCCAAAACCAAAGTGCGACTGGTAATTATCACCAACCACTGCAATATGTGATGTCCCTGGTCAGTATGAAAAATTAATTTAGTTAGACAATTTTATGAATCAAGAATAATATTATTTTGGGTTATCTATGGAAATGATTGACCTTTGATGAAGAATATGTGATTAGGTTAATTACTTTTCAATATGAGTCTTTAAGAGTAGCTGATTTTATTTGGAAATAAATGTTAAGATTTATCTTGGTAGAATATGTGATTAAATATTTCAAAGATTAGGTTTTCAATCTTAGTTTGGACTACATTGACAAATTTTATGGATATATGTATATTTAATGGTCTTTCTGGAACCTTGGGTTATTTTTGTTGAATCATGGATATTAGGAGTATTATTTATTTTTATAAAGTATTATCCTTTTGGGGATTATCTAATCTTGTACTAACAATTTTTGTTTTGGTTATGTCCTAAAGTCATGGGAAATATATATTTCATCTTTTGTGGGTTAGGTGATTCTAACGAATTTGATTATAGAACTATTAATGTGAACAATTCATCCCAAATACTCATCTTTAGAAGAAATATGAGTTTGTGTAAGAAATATAGTAAGAGATGAAAGTCTACATGACAGGTAAGTATGTTTCCTTATGTTTTAGAAAAGCTCATAAATAAATTCCTCATTTAAAAGTAACTAAAAACAAAAATGTTGTCTATTAACTTTTCCTATTGGGGAATTAAATATAATTTATCCCATTCCAATTTTGTGATTTTCTTGTGGTTAACATTCTCCAAGACATATTTTATATCACTCTTCATCAGAACATGACCCTTTGTTTTCTCTTCCATATACATTTTTCCAACATGGAATCCTGTTATGGGTTAACTTGGGTGACCTTTGCACTTCTCTTTCTTTCTTTTAAAGTGATAGTTTTATTGACCCATTTTCTGATGTGGGACTTTCAATGATGTTTCTGAGCCCCAATATAGAAGTGCGAGGATGCAATTCCCAAAAGGGGGAAGGATGTAACATCCCAGGTAAATAAATAATATGAAATTTTCATATTTACTAATATTTGTGAATAAAATATTAATATTACTTTAAAGGGGAAGATATGTTTGATGGCGTACCTAATACGCCACAATGAGTTTCTTTGAAATATTTTGTTGCACACTAATAATATAATAATATTATTTTAAATTGTAGTAAATTCCTAGATGTTGTAGATAAAGGTAAAAATATAACTAACTAAAAAATAATTATATATGTTTGATAAATATTTTAACAATTACCTAATAAATTATAGATGCTTAAAATGTGAATGAATCAAATTTTAAGCATAAATATTCTAATATTCTTTAAAAGGTAGATTAACCTCCTTTTGATGAAAAACAGTTTGTAAATCTACTTTTAGTAACTTTTTCATATTATATACAAAAAAAATAAAATCCATCTTTAGAATCAAGACATCAAAATTTACTTTGTGTAAAAGTTTGGTAATTTTCCGATAATGTTCCTTTTTTTATGAATTGTGAAAAATACTGTATTTTAATTCATAGCCTATATTTTAATATAATTTATTTATATTGTTGGATTATCTTTTTAATTGGTTTTAAAGTGCAATTAGAATATATTTTTACCATTTAATCTAATGGTGGCCATTCGAATTAATTTCACTTTGAAATTGGACATAAACAAGTATCAATCTTTTGATAGATATTGTTTCTTAAAAACACGCTATTTGTTTTGTCATATGGAATTAACTATATAATTTAATAATTAAGCTTCAATGTTTTGAATTTGGTAAAATGGACATCATTTTTGAATTTTGAATATCAAATATAGCTTAGGGTGATTTTTTGGTATTTTTTTCATAATGTTCATTTTAATGAATAGTGAAAAATACAACATTTTAATTCAAAATTGCCCTTTCATCCAATTTATTTTATTAGTTATATTTTCATTTTAAATTGTTTTAATGTGTAATATAATTATTTTTTATCATTTAATACAATGTTGGTCATTATATGTAATTTCATTTTTAAATTGGATGTAAAAACAAATCAATCTTTTGATAGATTTTAAATATTAAAAACTCAAATTTGGTTTTGACAACGAGAATTATTTTTAAATTAATTACTGCAATTTATGTATTTGGAATTTGGTAAAATGGATTAAATATTTTTAATGAGAAGGTATAACTTTTTTAATTAAGACTCTTTTGTTTTTGGACATGTTGAATAGTTACAACAATAATTATCTTTAATTATCATGATTAATTAGTAATCAGGTAGTTAAGGGTAACAAAATAATATCATAATAATATAAAATGACTAAAAAATGTGTTCAAATCCTCTATTTTGATTCATGGCCGACCCTGAATATCTTTTTACCAATCTTGAGGGCCCATGGAGTCACATGGGTGTGGTAGTGACATCTATGACATTATTTACTTAAAAAAAGAAGAGAAATCTAACCACGGTTTGTATATCCTAAGTAAAAAAATTTAATTTTGTTTACATAAATGATCTCATATATTATAAATTGTAATTGAAAATATAGAAATATTTCCTACATTAGGGTATTTTATTATAATTTTTAGTCCTTAAATAAATAAATTTATTTATGACACCATGATGATACAGTGATTACCTCATTAATGAACGATTTAAATAAAATAAAAATATAAGGTAAAATCTAATACATAAACTCGACGAAAAACAATTGGATGGGTGGATTAAAAACCCTTATCACCAAATCCTCAAAATATATCATTTTGGGACCTTTTAAATCATAAAATCATTTTATACTAATGTAACATTTCAAAACTATCCAAGAGTGACCCTCCTCCCTCTTATAAAATGCCCAATCCTCTACCCCCTTACCCACACCTCTCAATCCATTTTATCATCAAAACTATATTAATATTATATCTAAACTTCCCTCTATAACACTTATAAGTATCACTTGGGTCAGAAGTCTTTCCAAGGAAGCCTTTGGCTAAAATCAATAAGAGTTACCCGATTTAGAGTTAAGGTCATCTCTCGAGTTTCCTTCTTTTATTTTACTTCTTCACTAACCACTATCATATTATTATTTGATACCACAATAACAAAAGTACCATAAATATACTAGGATTTTGTTATTACAAGTATTATACCTACACATACATACACCTCTGTCTAATGGTTAATGAACATTCTATTTCTGTGGGTGGCGAATTATTGCCTCACGAAACGATGATTGTTCAATCGTCTTTTAACACCTCTAATTGTGGACATTATTACGGAACTATATTTATACATGATATACATAATATTTATTTCACATATATTCTTCTTTATTTTATATTTAAAACATATCTTTATTCTTTTCATGTTGTGAAAATGCAATAATTTCATATGAGGATGTGTAGACAACCGCCCCCTCAAGTGGTGTGACCCATTCATGCCATACATAAAACATATAAAAAATAGAATAACTGATAATATTTGTCCTATATAACATATATATTATACTGAAATTACAATATATCTATGTCTTATTTAGATTAAATTCAATTAATATGACAAAAAATAAAAGTAGCGTTCATGCATACGTACAGCCTACCGTCTCCTTGAATGGTACATTTCATTTCTTATCTCCAAACATTAATGTATATTATTAAATACATATGTACTGGATTTAAATGACATTTAAATCATTAAAACCATTCTGGAGATTATTTAATTATAACTACATGGGAAATTCTTTTCAAACAGGTTCATTTTTGACTCATATACCGAACATCTACAAAACATATGATATGAACTCACATAATTAACTAATTATTATAACATGATAATAATTGAAATTAGTTGAATAATAAACATTAAAGGATTTCCATATTCAATTATAAATTGACCTATGTTTATTATTCAGGAATATAAATAACGAATGAGAACAAGTCGGACTTGAGGTATGGCATTTCATACCTCACTTTTAATTCCGTGAGATTTCCATTGTTCACCACTTATTTATGGAATGTGGTGTATTCTGTACTTCCAATTGATATATTTTACCATTATTATATTTATATTCATGGGTTTCTGTAATTCATTTTGTGGTTATTATCTTTAGGTCGTACGACTCGATTGATTACAGCGAGGTAAGGGGTTTTTCATCTCACTTTTATTCCCAACAGATTCATGATACATTTGCCACTATTTCTTTTTGTGTGGTGTGTGTACTTCCAATGATTGTATTACTTGTGTAATATACATTAATTTGTGGGTATGTACATATTAATTGTATGATCCTTCTTTCATGGGTTTTACATTTGGAAAGTTATGAAAATCAGTATGGGAACCTTTCACCATCCACTTTTTAAAAGACTTCTTTTGATTGGTCTTTTAATTTACATATTCATATGTTGGGATATGTTATTATATATCCTTATTGATGTATATTTCTTCTCCATGTGATGAGATACCATTTTTATCTCTCATCAACTCATTTTTTTAATTTTTAAAGTGGCGTTGTTAGGCTGTCAAATTTTTGTAAGGGAACTTATTAACCCAATTTCAATTGTTTGTGTTAAACCACTACTTCGTTATTATGTCGGGCGATGAATATGTGTGGATGATCTGTTATTTTTTTCACATAATATCCACTTATATTGTGTTTATTTACATTTTTCACTCATAATTATGTAATTGATTTACCCATAATCAAAGGATACATTCTTTATGAGGGATTTCTTCTCAATTTACAATCCATTGAGACTTCATTGTTGATATATGCCAATTCACTTTGATATTGTGTATATAATGTCCTTTGGCATGTTATATCAGTAATACCTTTATTCTCATGATATTTTACAGTTTTTATTAAATTCTAACCATCAATTCTTTGTATTGAAGCATCTCCATTTTGGTTAAGAACTCCCTAACTAAAATATCATCTTAATGATTTAATATTCTAAATATTTCTAATTAATGTCCATGATTCAAAATGGTTTAAAGGAATTATTGATATTGGAATTACAACTTTAAAATATTAATTCCTTTAAAATATTCAATGTGGTATGGGACACATTGATTTAAAAATCTATATATTAAATGGTTTTTTTAATGGTTTGATAAAGCATTTATTGTGTCAATATATTAAAATGATATATTGTTATTACAATGTGGAAATCTTATCTTCCCTTTATTATTGTTTTATGTGTTATGAATATGTTATGGATATTGGGAATTGTTTCTTATACTATTGGATCTATGATAATACTAGGGCAGGTGAGCCTGATATAGCACTCCAATGCATTGGGTAAAGTGACGGAGGTAAACGTTAATGTTTCTACTAAGAGATTTAGGGAATATACAGTGATGGGTATTCGAAATGTGACTCCCTATGTAGATGTGATAGCTACTATATAATAATGTTTTGTATGGATTTAGTTACCTTATGATTTGTGATTACTATGTGTTATTCATAAATATTATAATTTCAGAACGTATGATTGAAAATTATGGTTTCATTGATTTGTATTTAAAGATGTGTTATTGTTTTCATTCATTATATTATAAACCTTACTGAGCATTTTTATGCCCATCCCAAGTTTTTGAAATGTTTTCCATGAGAAATAATGATGAATAGGGTCAAGGATGGGATCAAGGAAATATATACTGTCTAAAACATTGAACTAGTCATGTTTTTTAAGAGTTTTTATTTTATGAAAAAATGGGAACTGAGTAGAAGTGTAATATTTATAACATTTTTAGATGTAATAGTTATGTCCTAATTATCTAAAAATCTAAATTTGAAATGAACCTCAATGAGAATTATTCATTTAATTCATGATTATTTAACATTTTATGTTTGGGTCTGTATATTACTCCTATGTTAATCTATGCCAAATCCACATCAACTTATAGTATCCAGAATGGGGTTTTTTTTAAAAAAAAACGTCATCTCTTTTGATTCAAAATATTTGATATTTTTTCAAATGTTTAATATTATGAAAATGTCATTTACTGGTATTTTATAATATAAATTCTTTAAATAAATAGATTTTTCTTTAATTGCAATAATTGAAATTCATATCATTATTACTCAGTAATTCTTGTTTTATCACAATAGAAATCACTACAAACAACCCAAAAAGATCAAGTTTCATACTTTTGTTATAAAATTAAGTATATAACATAGCATCTTATATATTGAATACGAGTACATTACAGAAATCATCATTAACATGCTCTAAAATTTATACTTCTCATCAAAATTTAAAAGAGATAACCTAAGGACATATATATAAAATATTAGGAAACAAACCCTATAAGGGAATATAAAAATAATTAAATAGGGGAAAGGAATATATGTGATATAATATGTTACAAAAATATCATAATATGGGATATTCATAATCATTAACAATGATATATGATATTACATGATAGTACAAAGGAAAATTGGTAATGTGGAAACAAATTAAAACATGAAATAATAAGCATATAGAGTTGTTAACCACAAATATGTCTTTTCATAATGTGAATAAAATAACCTCCAACGAACCTCACATGGAATTAAGTGATATTTAAACAATATCCAATTCATTGGAGTGTTATATGAGTGCATCAATCATAATCATAGAATGTACATGCATTAGTGTGCCACACAAACCAAATAACATAATATTTAATTTTTTTATATTATACCAAACAATAATGATTATGAGTTATATACATAGAATCATACAATAAAATATTTATAGGCTTGTATGGGTGAATACCCTTATGTGGAAATTGGTATATAAATTCACATCAAAGGATCCTAGAACAAAAACACACAGTAAAATGCCGACAACATAACGATAGTACTTAAAGATTCATAAAACTGTTTAATTCCATATAATTAGTAATATCATTATTTAAAAATATATATTAATGTATTAGAAATTTTAAAAAACATATCCCAAAATTAGGAATTGGAAATAAATATGTATAAAATAAATAAGGTACATGCATAAAGAGAAGAAATAGATGATACCTTAACATTCTTGGGTCATTCCAATAGCTTTGGTGGTGCTTCATGGGTGCTTTGGGAATGTTGTTATGGTATATAGAAAGTAAAGGATATGGGTATGGATATTCTATGGGTTTTTAGAAAATGTAAATGTAATTTTGGTGGGTTAAAATATGAAATGTGAGGTGGATTTTTTATTATTTCCCTAACATATGATTTAGAGTCTATAAAATAATGTAATAAAAATCACACACCATGAATTGTATTTTTTACATGGATTATAAAAATGAGAAGTTTATATCATTATTTTATATGTAAATTAATGGATATCCCAAAAAAAAATCACATGGTGATGTGGAAGTTAGTTATGTATATAATGAATTGATTTAAAAAATTTAGAATTTAACATTTTTTTGGAGATTTCAAAACAACATTATAATATTAATATAACAACCTAAAATAAAACTATATTAAGGTGAAAATATATATTTTGTCGTTTATTTCTTTTTGGGAATATATTATATCACATTTTGGTCATTTTGTTGTAATAATACATACCATATATTTAAACTCTATTTAATATTTTTTAATAAAAATTATACCTATGTAAAAAATTATTAATAAATAATAGATAATAATAATTATTTACTAATTATAATATATATAAAAACATTTATTTTTATAATATATTAATTCTTATAATGTAATTAATTCATTGAAATTTTATTCAATCTAAGAATACAATTAAAATTTTTTCAATACTCAAATAATTTTTTTATCAAACTCATTATTTAATCTTTTGAAAATTAATATATGTAAATAATAAATTTGATAATTATTTACTAGGAAATATAGTATGCAAATTAATAGTATTATTGTTGTGATACCTGATCCATTATTACACATGTGAATGCCCAAGGTGTAATGTTTTTGGCAGTGTTAATTTCCTGGGGTTGTTTAGAAAAAATAATTTGGGTTATGGCCTCTATGAGCTCAAAAATCTATCACGATCCATTTTTCTCATTACGTAATTATATAATATTTTATTATGATTTGACAAGGTAAAATACAAGAGGAGATATCTCCTTCATATGTTCTAAGAAATGGGCTTCATAGTGTACAATCACGATAGTCGAGGACATCACTTCCTTTGTCTGTGTAAATTGTATTTTCTTAACCATAAATATATACTAATAATATCATGACATTTAAATTCTAATATATTATCAAAGGTTATGATTTTTAATATTATTTCTAATATTATAAGTTATAATATTTTAAAAACTACAAATTTGATAACATTTTCTCTAAACCATAATAAATAATATGTCATTTAATTTAATAAAAAATAGAAATTGATTAATAAAAGATTAGGTCCTTCCAATAATGTCATTTTATTATGAATAATTTGGGCACATCATTGGTATATTATTTAATTCCAACAATTCCGGTGAAGGTTGGATTACTCCAGAAGTGAAACAGCTCAATTAAATTGAGAATAAATAAGGTGTGATTCTTTTGGTAAATTATTAACTTTTTCTGTCCTAAGGCATATATATGGTTATTGATATTGGATTAATAGAAGGAAGGTTAATGAATACTTATATATAACCTATAATATTATTACTTACAAGAAGAATTTATATCCTGGATGAAAGACAATTATGTTGGATAGTAGGTTGAATTATGATAATTAAAAAGATTTTTAATGAATGGTATATCAAGGACCAAAATGTGAGTAATCATAAGCAAAATCATAGAGGAAACAAATACTAATCTAGAAGAAAAAACATTATCGTTTTATATCTGTGAATAATATATAAGAATATGTGAAAAAAAATCCATCAATGAATGTGTTTTCTAAGAATAATCAATTGGATGTCAAGGAATTGGTTCCCCAATGTTGTCAAAAAAAACTAATATTTTGAAAGAAATTATAGTAAAATACATAATAATGTTATAGGAGAGATAAAATAGTTATGTAACAAAAAAAGATACTTGTTCACATGTCATTGATTATTTTTTTGGGAAATTTTCTATCCAAGGAATGAAGCAAATGTTTGCATACATGAGAAGAAGTGTTCAAGCTGTATCATGAAAGGAAGATCCTCTGGAAATAGATTTAGTTTCTGGATACAACTGACTATGATGAACATGATGAGAATATTTCACTCATCTTCTGAAATTTGAAAAATGGAAATGTAATAGTTGATATAGTTGGGGTGGTTAATCTTCACCCGCCCTATTCCTTGACATGAGGAACAATGAGGTACCCCTTTAATAAAAATTATCATCATTTATAATTAAATCTAGTGTCTAGTTGTTCATTAATGTTACAAGTAAATTAATGTTGCAAGAGGATATCAAATGAAAAAATTTGTTCATAGTCATATTGAAGATGATTGAATAAGATACCAATGAAGTGAAAAATGTAATTCTATAATTATAAATTTTCATTTCTTCAAAGTGTACTAATGATTCATAACATCATTAGTCTCTTTGATATCCAAAATATATTGAATTGGATGTATTTTCGAAATAATTAGTACCAAAATTGTTAAATCGAAATGTCTTATCAACAAAAGGATTAAATTTAAAATGAAAATAGGTGAGTTATGTGGTTTCAATTAAATAATCATATAATATGATTCCAACAACCATGACTAGAAATCTCATATACCTAATGGTTTTGTGTGAAATAATGTATATCATAGGTTTCTATTGAAAATTGGAAATCCAAATATATTATGATTGATTCTTGGTATTCATGATTGAACTAGACATAAATTTTTATGACTAAAAAAATTATACTTTACTACATATAGATCAATATTATATGGTTTGGAGTGTTTATATATATATGAGGTTCAATATTGAAAATTCTCTCTGTTAATAACCAGTGGAAATGTAGAAATAAAAATGATTGTCATGTGAAAAATATAGTCTCAACAGATTTTGATAATAATATTATGGAGATAATATTAATATGATCATTCCCTCCAAAAAGGGGTTTAAATAAATTCATCCATATATCTGTATAATTAATTTTATTATAACGATTTGAAATCAAAAGTCCCTTTTATATATTGATGTCTTTAATATGGATAAATATAAAAATTAGGAGAAGAGTATATCATATAAAAGGGATGAATATACATCCACATATATAATTGATAGGAAGGATAAAATTATTCAATTTATTATTTAAAAATACTAAGTGGGGTATTTTTATAAATAAATATTTATCAATGTTGTACTTTTGGTTTATAAGGATATTTAAACATTCTGAAAATTAGATAATTATATGTGATGACCAATATATGTGGAGAAATATCAATGAACACATGATAATTATGGGTAATGTTTTCTTGTTCTTTTGGATAATGGTTTATGCTAAAGATGGTGGTAATGGATGTTTATACAAACAAATTAATATCTATATATGATGAAGTATAAAAAAATAAATTAGTGTTCATCTGGGAAATGTCTAAATTTTTAAAATATGTTATATCAGGTATTGTTTTACCCTAGAGTGTAATATAGATTGGAAAAAGATATATTAGTGGCCATGGGGGTAATATTTTTCTAGAGATCCAACTCCATGTTGAAAATTAGACGATATAGGATAACTCTAAATGGTTTTCCACATCATAGTGACACGATTACATTGTTTCCTCGTTGGTTATAAAAGAAAACAAGGCCAAACTTGGAGAATAATAACACCAATCATGACCCCACATCTATGGTGTTAGGTTAGAATATTCTAGTGAATCAAATAGTATTTCTAGGCATGGAAGGACAAAATGGCATGTGATTGTCTTCATGAGTAAGTATGCACATGAGAGAAGAAGTGTTTTACGATTTAGGAATGGTAGCATGGAAAAATGTGTCCACAGTTTAGTGGGGGTACCATATAGGTGTATAGGATTATACCAAAAAATATCTTATTGATATTATTTATATAGATTTATCATATATTTTGTGAGTTTTCTTGGAGTTATGTTTGATCTTCGACTCATGTTTTTTAAAATAAACCATATCCATGGCCACAACTATGTAGTGTGGGTTTCTTTCTTCTAGAGATTTTGTGATGGATTTTTCACTATCCCATTTGACTGTAATTTTCAAACTAATATAATTCAATCGTGATGTTGAGAGTATGAAATTTTAAGTTGTATTAAATTTGGATTTCCCTGTCTTACAGCTTTCCAAACCATAGTAGGAAGGGCTATGCCACAACCCCATTGAGAGTTACTGTTGTAGATATTCATTATTAAATGAAGTTTTTGAATTTTGTAGATGAAATGATTTATGATATTATTTTACTATTGGAGTATATTCTCTAATAACTATTCCATGCCATATAAAAAATCTTGAGAAGAGGATTAGATGTAGAGTTAATATTAAGTTGTTACTCGGGGATATGTTTATCTAGTAATATGAATGACATTTCATCATAGTGATGCTTACCACATCATAATAATAATAATGGAATTTTTAAAATTCCACAGAAATTTTTGAGTTACTACTTGGAATCTTGGGTGTCCTATGTGAATTAAAGGGCTCATGAGACCCCATTAATTTAATAGGAAATATTGATTTATCCAGGGAATAAGAGATTTAGTAACAACCAATTGATTAAATAATTAAATAAAAATTCACTATAAAACCACCCATATTACTTCTATAAAAGTATGTATTTGGATAGAGTGAATATCGATGATATTATTTTAATCAGAAAAAAAATATGCATTCTAGATAGGGTATGTAATTTAAAAAGAAAAAGGATTAATTAAAGGAATATCCGCATATATCTGTATGCATGAATTATTGAAATTAAAAGGTGGTTTTATACATGTTTTCAGAATAGGTGAAGTAGCTTCCCAATATAACCCCAATAAATTATATATGCATTCATAATGATACATTATATTGTACTGATGCTTTAGAAATGACATAAATTTCCCTAATCTATAAAGGTGAACATTTTTAGTAGAAGTGAACTAATTATTTAATTTTGTAAGTAATTACCATTGATAAAAATGGAGTGGCACCTAAACTTATAAGGTTGTTATCCAAGGAATATGAGTGAACTGTCATGAACCATCATGCAGTGTTGTTAGTAGAGTTTGTGCACCAAATTTTTTTATAGAAAACTCCTTAGACTAGCCCTTTGTTTTGATTCATGTATATATTGGGTTCCTTATTTACATTATTCATGTTCATTGAAATATATCAGGAAACCTTAATCACATCCATCTAAGTACCATAGAAAATTTACTGTCAATGTTTAGAGGTCACGATCTTATATTGAAAATGAGACAGTTAATGGGGTAATTATTTTAATTTTCATTGATAGTGGTTTCCCTAATTCATCCCCTTACCCACCAATATCAGGATAATCTCAAACTACATTCCTTGAAATTTTCAAACATATTTTAATATATGTGTTTATTTTTAAATGATAAATTTTATTAATTTTCTTCAAATACCTAAGTCAATAATGTTATATAATCATAAAAAAAATTAGTTAACATGAGTGATATGTAATTTTACTTTTTATTGGTTTATGTTGAATAAATTTCATTAGGATTTTGAATACCCTAAATAAGGAACCTAAATGATGAGGTAGTTTTGGGACTGACATATGGCCTCCTAAACGTTCCTCTATCGCCATAGGATATAAAATAGTTGTTAATGATAACTTTATCGTCATAAAATGTTAATCCCTAAAAATAAACCATTATTTATGTGACAAAAAATGTTGGATTTTCATTTTGAAATGAAAACCATAATTGAAATAATATTTAATGTGAAAAATAAAAAATGTGTGTATAATAAAAAAAATCATATTTCATAAGAAACATGATATGATACCCAATTTAAAATGCATATAAAATATAAAAGATCCATCTAATACTATAATTTAATGTCCAACAAAATTATTACCTTTAAAAACGCAAATCCTAATATCCACGACATGATATCATTGATGCAATGACCAAACCTACATTATGAAATAAAAATATTATATACATGAAAAAAAATTCAGTATAAGTTATTAAATAAACATAGGAGGATTCACCATGACTTATGAGAAATACCATGAATACATATTCCTAACCACATGACAGATTCCATTAAAATCATGTGACAAAAATTAATACAAAAATGATATGATATTACATGTAAAATAAAAGTAGTGCATGCAATTATTATTAAGAACTATTTTCCCAAACATTCACACCAAAAAATTTATACATAAAAATTTAACCATTTCATTTTCAATATAATACATGGATACAAGATTAATTAATAAATTAGATAAAATAAATTCTTGTATACTATAAATATTTTCACTATCCTTGGATTGTCACAATAATATGTTTTTTCATATATAATTTATTGTCATTACCGTATAAAAAAATTGATCTATCATTCATTAAATTTGATATACATGTACCTTTATTAATTAACCAAAACTTCTCAAAAATTGATTATACCCAACTATATTAATTTTTTAAAAAAAATTCATTAAAATAATCTACCTGCAATAATCAATAATACAATGTATCAAAGTACTACATTTAATGTCACTCAAAACAAGGCCCTCAAAACCCCATAATATATTCCTCAAATTTATGATAACCTAATAAAAACAAATATGTGATATATATATATATATATAATTATTAAACACCATTTAAATCCATATACAATGGTTTAAATATAATTTAAAAAAATCAATGGTTTCACTAATACCCCTACTTTAGAACCATTTCAATCCAAAAAAATACAAACATACCAAATCAGGTCATGAAATTATTTTACAAATTAAAAATTAGTTAAATTGGAATAAAATAATATTAATTACATGATAATGAATTTTCATCTCATAATTACTAAATAAAAGAAACCTACCTTATATGTTGGCATACAACAGTCCTAAGACCCATATCATAATTTTTTTAATCATAAACCAATCCATCAAACTCTTGAAACAAGAACATAGGTTTATGATTAATCCCATTAAAGATATAGAAAATAATCCATGAGCCTTGAATATAGTAGATTCCATCCCCATTTATAGAGTCTATATAAATAGAAATAGGGAAATAATTTGATAAATTTCCTCTAGTTTTTACCTATACTTCATCGTTGAAAACGAATACTCAATTATTTAATGAAATGTTTTGATTTTGGATGGTAACGAAATCCTACCAAAGTTACCCATAAATTAAATATA
Organism: Viscum album; assembly: GCA_963277665.1. NCBI lineage: Eukaryota > Viridiplantae > Streptophyta > Magnoliopsida > Santalales > Viscaceae > Viscum > Viscum album. The sequence goes on along the minus strand of OY728137.1, from coordinate 1,611,674,576 downwards.
AGAATTTATGGGAAATAATTGTATGTTATAAAATATTTTTGGGTACTAAATGACAATGTTTCATCACTTAATATTATCTACACTATCAGTGTGAACAGTCCCCTATGAACCTGATTGATATTGTTTGTATTATTATAGCTAAAATTTCTCCCCATTAATAGTATATGGGTACTATTCATGGTTCCATTTACATCATTATTAAAAGAAATTATACATTACATATCCTATCTGGATCATTCTATTGAACATGCTGACAAAAAACATTGCTTTATTACTTTTTACAACTCAGATTCACATGAAACGTGGTCACTTGGGTTAAAACCCCATTCTGGATCTGATTGAGTTTTCAAATATCTTTTTTGGGATTATTAAGACATCAACATCAAATTATTAAGAAAAAAATCATATAATATCCATGAAATAATTATTACTACATTCTTTATAACATCATTGTATTCACAAAATCTAGGTGTGACAATTTCTCACACTAAAAAACTTTTCTCCCTAAAATTCATCAATCACCACTTTCATTAAAAAATTTTGGAAATTAGTTCCATAAATGATCATCAAAATGACATTTATCCACATATACCAGACTACATTACAATGACAATTTCAATATTATAATTACTTATTTTCTCAATATCATCATCATTCTTTCAGATATCTTCAATGGTATTTCGATAAATGTTGTTCACATATTGAAATCCACCTTATCATAGAAATGAATTTTAGATATAAGTGGTAATGGGTTCATTATCATAGTGATATGAAACACATTTTACACTCTTATATACTATTTGGGAGACTTTATGTTATATGAGACAATTATTTTGCACCATTAATCTATCAAGGGATCCATATAATATTGTTCCAACTTCAAATACATCAATAGTTTTCTATGTCCCTATTACGGCGACATTTTCATAAAGACCTATTCAAAAATAAATGTTTCTAATGACCATTGATGACTAGCAACATCATATTTCTACAGTGCCTAATCTACAATAAATCATTATTGTATTGGATGAACCTAATATATCATCTAAACTACCATTTTTTGTCCCTTACTATTCTCTCTCCTTGTTTTTTAAAACTCAATAATGTTCAATATGACATTCAATAAATGTCATCATACAAATCCATATAAATAAATTATTAATATATATATTATTATAAAATCAATTATACCAATATTATATGATTCTACCATAATCATCTAAAATCTATCACACAAACTCAAATGATATCACTATAATTATGAAAGATTTTTTCTATCAGTCTATCAATATATGGGTTATAAAATATATACATTCTAATATATATAACCATATAATTACCTAACATTCTACAAAATATAAAATTAAATTTATTATTTCAACATAATACATAGATGATTGATATAAATGATTCCTAACCAACACACTGACATAGAGCATACCAAGGCCCACAATAACGAACCTCCTATAAATAATAAAAACCATATTGAATTTAAACTTTAATTCAAATTATAACATTCCATAGATTATTTTTTTTAGAGTTTTATAAAATTAGGACAAAATTTTACATTATAATCCCTTACATAACAAGTGGAAACACATTCCATGTATTATTTTATTTTATAAAAAATCTTTTTAACATTAGAATTTTTATTAAAAAAAAGTAGACTTATTTTCATGAACAATCACCAAAAAATTATCCTTCATTATATAGCTTGTAATATTATCCAATTAATCATATTAAAAACAATTTTGAAAATTGGGATGAGGAAAAAATGTTTTTAACGCATATAAAATATGGCATTGAAGCATATTATCTATGTTTGATGGAATAAAATGATGTAATAAAAGCATGACACAAGAATATACTAATATAAAAATGTCATATAATAAATCGAATCATATAAACAAATAAAAATAGGAATGTTTTAGTGACATATAACCTAACACAAGAATGATTCCAGGTAAACTAGAATTATTATAAAACAAGTTGGATATAGTCCTATGTAGGATTAGGATTACTCTCTAATCCTATACATAAGATTTCATGAGAATTATATTTCTATCAAAGAGAACACATTATAAAATGATCATTCATATGTGTTTCACATAAGGAATAAAACATAATGAATAATCCTATTTTTTACACATGAAATGAATTGAGTACTAAAATATTATCATGATGCATGACCAAATCAAATATAAAAATGGAATAAAAAAAGTATGTCCCCATTTGAACTGATTATAAACCATTTAAAAAATTATGGAAGACAATATCATAATCTATCAAACTCAATCAAATGTATGATTCAATAAATGATAATGACATTTATGTAAACATGTTAAATAAGTTTATTGAAAAATTTATTTAGAAAAATAACCTTATTCACTTTTAAAACAACTTATTTTTAAATAAATACACAAATATAAATTAAAATAATTCAGTGAAAAAAACATATAATTTTAATTTAATCTTCAAAACATTACGGTGTGATGAAAGTGAAAAATAAATACATGCATTTCCTATATACTTAAAAAAACATTGCTTCCGTGTTTCTGTCAAAAAATCTCAAATAACCTTGTTTAGAAATTGAAGAAATATATTTAAAAAAAATTAATATTAAAAACATGAGAAAATATTTAGTATATAATGCATATTATAATAGAAAAATAATTTTGGATATAATTTTATAAAACATATTCATGGAAGAAAACATAGTGATTAGGGGAAACATTAAAAATAATTTTTTTAAAATATTGTCCCTAACAATTTGATTTGAGCATTATTTAAATAAATAAAATAAATGTATTCATTAAAATTTATCATAAAAAATAAAAAACATTTCATTATAAATTCTAAATTATTTTTCAAAAAAATATTCATATGACACAATTATGTTTGTTTGTGTTCAACACAAAATAATATAAATTTTATCAAGAATACCCTTAGCCCATTTTGTTTAGTTGAATCGTATGCCTAAGAAAAGTAAAAAAACATAAACATGAATAGTATTAAAAACTTTTGATTCATGATATGATATATCAAAGGGAAATATATGTTAACAACACACAATTAATGTTATTGAATAATTAATCTATCTCATAGAAGTAAACTATTTGATGAGAACCCTTAACCTCATGCTTCTCTTGAGTTTTTTCATATTCATACCGAATATATAATGTTTTATATAATATAAATTTCCCATTATATAACTATATTTGTAACACCCAATATTTCATAGTATGTTTTATCATTAATGTAATTTAATAGCTTGCGCTACACGAAACACCATGTTCGAGCGCAACAGAACATATCAAACTAACCATTCAAAAAAGCAGTTATGAATTTCATTAACTGAATTTTGAATCCTATATACTCTATATAATTTTAAAATCCATATTATGTGTTTCGTAGACATAATATAAGAACAAATTCATTGTTTTCAAATAAAATAAGTTTTTAAAAAAATTATTTTTACCACCTTTTAATGGAGAACACTTTTTAAAACCAATATTTCACAGTTTTATACATTCAATTTAATAAAAACAAATTTTTCATTGGAAGTAGGACATATAAATTTATCTTTGATAAGTTTTTTTTTCTTTTTTTTTTGTAACATTCATATTTTGATGAATGCTGAAAAATACTATGTTTTAATTGAAAGCAACTTTTTTAATCAAATTAATTTATAGTGTTAAATTTTGAATTTTAATGGTTTTAAAGTATAATTATACTCTATTTTTATCATTTAACACAATTTAGGTCATTATATGTAATTTCACATTTAAATTTTACATAAAACCACGTCAATATTTTGATAGTTTTTACTTTTTGTAAACCCACTTTTTGGTTTTGACAGTGGAAATTAATTTAAAATTAATAAATGTAAATTATATGTTATTAATTTGTTAAAATAGGCTTCATTTTCTAATTATGAATATCAAAATTATCTTTGGTTGAATTTTTGTTATTTTTCTGAAAAATATCACATTTTGATGAATAGTAAGAAACACTACGTTATTATTTAAAACTGACTTCTTATTTCATTAATTATTTATTTTATATAAATTTCTTTTTAGTAAAAATAGATATATAATACCTATATATGATCATTTGAATTTATTCATGTTATTTTATGATAATATTAGATGTATTAAATTTTTTCGAATATTTTAACCACTTTTACTAACCTTCTAGGAACATTTAAAAAATTTCATAAAACATATTTTTTATACATATATGATTTGAATTTCAGAAATATAAGAGACATGGTTAACATATATAAGTAAATTGTTTTTCAGTACTATGAATGTAATTTTTGTTATATAGTAGCATTTTATTTACAACGGTTAAATGTTAATAGGGTATGTAAGTGTAAAATTGCTATTATAATTACCATAACACATGTACTAATTCTATTGGACATGTGTAATTCGACCAATAACAATAGTATGAATAATATATGATCCCCTTTGAACCACCTGGATTAGATTAGTACATTTATTATGCATAAGGTAATTCCAACTATAAATATTCATTAGAAAGATAAATATATTTCCTACATCATGGTGTTTTATTTATAATTGTTAGACATTATATAAATTAATTTATTTAGGGCACAATTACAATGTTCTAATTACCATATTAATGAATGAATCAAATAAATTATATGATAAATATTAAAATAAATATAATTTCAAAGTATTCATGACATACATGATTGTTCATGGTGAATATGACATGTTAGGGTTGATTCAATTTATTTCGTTTGAATTAATCATGTTGTGATTAATTTCTAAAAAACCAAATACTAAATAGTTTTTCAAATTGACATAAATAAATTTTTAAAACAAATATTATATTATTAAATTATATAAAAGTCAAAAAAAATAAATGGTTCTTCCAAAGAACTTAAATAATGATATTTATGTAATTATGGAACCACTTATGGTTCTATTTGCTTTTTCAGTATGTTTATTTTACATTTATTATAATAATATAAGAATACATTGTAAAAGATAAACTATTTAACTTAGGGTTTAATCTAAAATATAAGGTTAAATTGGTGACCTAAACCTATCTAAAATCTATTGGTTGAGTGTTTTTCGACCCATACCCATCTTATTATCGAATTAAAACATTTTACAACCATTAGAAACCGATAATTATTTTATTTTAAAATAATATTTATAGAATTTCACAAAACGACCCTCACCTCTCTTATAAAAGGGTACAGCCCCTTCTCACTAAAGCACACCTCAAAATCCATTCATCACGATCCAAACCTGACCAAATATACAATCATCATTCCTAACATCAACCTAGAGTCCATACATTGTTCCTAAATCCATATTATGAATACCTTTTGGGCAACTCAAAAGGAAACACTCGTAGAAGATGTAATAATTTCACCACCATCATTCAAGTCCTTTTCATCTTCCCCATTCCTATTATTTGTTGTTTATATTCCAAAATAATAACTCCAGTACCACCTAAATACTATGATGTTATTATAAATATGGTATATCAATATTATTTATTCTATCGATCCTCTAAATTATGAAGTCACCAAACGTGTGTACGTATGGATTACGGTCTCCACGTCGTGGTGTAGTTTATTATTCAAACAATTAATTTTTTGGATGGGTCTAAAAAAGAGTATAATATATGTAAATAATAAATATAACATGTTAATTATTATTTAAATAGGATATATCATCCAATTACATGTGATTTTACCATCAATATAATGTTATTGTCTCTTGTGCGTATTTATGGATTATCGTCTCCACGAACGCGATCAGTTTCTTTCCCCATCATAATCATTCTAGAATAATTTTCAATTTATGACTAAAAATATTCCTTAAGAACTTAATAAAAGTCTTGATATTAATTATATACATCCTAACCATAACAAACTTTGCTCATGTAACCACGAATATAAAGGAAAATGAATCAGTTAACACTTGAAATTGATGATACTACTGAAATATTATTAACAATGAAATATTAGAGGATCATATATGAAATAATATTTATGTATATAGTGGATGTATAATTTAAAAACAATGATTTAACTATTTATCATGATTTTAACGTACCCTCGACTGAAGAAAAGTACAATGTAAGGGTTAATTTCACAGTCTCGTTATTATCCGAGGTTGGTTTTATGTATGTATCAACTAGGATAAATTTGTTATCCATGTCCATGTTTCATAAATGAGTTTTCAAAGGGATTTTTTATGGAATATTTACTAAAACATCATTTTAAATGTTTTAATGATTTATTCTTATAAACCATTCTCATTAATTTTTTTAAAATGGTTTTAAGGATTTATTTATATTGAAATGAATATATTAAAATGGCAATTCCTTGTTTCATCTGGAAATGGGGATGACTTGTTTGTTTAAGGTTCAAGATTTCCAATCAGTTTCTAATGGGATTATTCATAGAACCAGAAACACCAAATTATTCTATATCCATTTGGACCTACTTTCCGAAGGCAGGTGATCATTAGATGTGGACCGATGAGGCTTAAGAATTTGCATTGATCGAGAGGATGGGAGGTCGGGCTCATCACACCATTTTGGGGAAATTATTTCCTATTTCGTGGATCTCTTATAGTTTTATGTTATGTTCATGAATCCTTATTAATTAACCAAACATGAAAATGTGTTTTCTTTTAGATGTGGCAATCGATGAATAATATATATGGGATTTAGAGAATCATTTATGTGTATTTTAGGTTCTTCATCGATAGAGAATATACATATGTATTAGATAGTTTTAGTCAATAGTTTACTTCAATAAATTATATATAAATCTCTTGGTCATTAAGTTGACCATTCTACTTTTAAATCCACTGAGTGGGGCACATGATGTATATTTTCATTTAGAATGACAATGATTATTTCAGAGTTGGGATTATACCGGTATAATTCATAAGTACATATCCTCATTAAAAAGGAATCATAACCCACATAGTTCGATAAAAATGATATAGTTTAAGGTCATATTGGATGGAATATAATTATTGAATTATGGGCTTGAACCTTAATATGTCTTCTTATGTACTCTAATTTTAACGATACGATGAAAGTACACATTTTTCAGGTGAAGAAATATGGGGCTTATGCATGGTTAACGGACCAAAAAGATATGTCGTGATTACATTTACACTCTATGCTCACACGAGTCATGTGCGGTGTGAGAAACAAGAGGTATCAGAAAAACTGAAGATTGTGCCACAAAAGATGAAGTCACAAGAAATGATGCGGGGATTACGTATGTATGACGACCCATGTAGATGAAGAGTGGGACTAACTTTATGAAATAATCCCAAGATTAGGTTTCAAAAAGATATTTGTATTTTATAAGGATTTGTTGTTTTAACCCAGGGATTACTCCTAAGGAGGATACCCAAATTAAAGGGGACTTATAACTTGGGGCTTACTCCTAGGATGTAGGAACAAAATTAAGGAATTATGACTAGGTATTATTCCTAAGAAGGAGGCCCAAACCAATTGAAAATGGGACTTACTCAAGAGGAGGATACCCAAAATTAAAGGATCTTATCTTCTTAAAGGATGATGTTATATGGAGGAAACCTCTAACCGTAGTGACATAAATCTTGTATTCCATGAGGTTTTGGGAGAGGTTCTATAGATACCCAAAGCATGAAGTACATGGACATTACATTACTTTTGTGGAATACTTAATACTTAACAAAAACAGACACACAAGGACCATAATAGTTTAGTGTCTTTAGAAACTCGGAATATAATCTTCTAATCGTGGTGAAATATCTTCAACATCTCCCATAAAGATCTTCATTTTTTTTCTTACCTAAAACCTTTCTTTATATCCGGGGGAAAATAAAACATAAAAGGGTGAGCTCAAATGTTCATTAAGGGTAAAAAAAAGAAATATCAGTCACATCATATTCATAAGAACATAACATTTTGGAAATCATAACCTGCAAAAGAGATCATAATATCATAACTTGGGATAAATCATAATAATTAAATGTAATCACAATAATCATATCTTAAAACACAAAACCTTGTGTCATACACACATAATCATAGAGAATCATTTCTTATTAGTCAATACTCATTGCCAAGACTATCTTACTGGACAAAGTCAATTTCTGAACCGAGTTCACTCCTCGTTTCAGTCCTGCTTCACTGAACCGATTGAACCTGCCGTTCCAGCCATTCCAATCTCATGAGATATAAAATCTTTACCCAATGCATTGGAGGGAGATATAGGTCCCACCCATCTCATGATGATACCATTCTTATGTGTGCCACAAAATCATAAACCATATATCCTAGCATAACCCATGTAATAAAAATGGGATTCTCAAACATCATGCCATCATAACATAATCCATATAAGATAAAAGGAAATAATAAAAATAATTCCATCATAACATAATCAAATAAATGTAAAAATATGGATAGAAACAGAACAATATATTATCTTATATGGAAAATAACTTTGATAACACACTTGAACTCCATTCTTGAGGAAAATATCATTTCTACTTCAAATTTTTTTTCCTTTCACAACATGTCATAAAATTTTAATGAAACGAATTTGATTAAAAATAAACTTGAAAACATGTAAAGGAAGATTCTTGGAAATAATTTTTTAAAAATCCGTTCATGCTGTATAAGTTAAAAAATACATTCGTCTAGTATTTTTGTCAGAAAAGTTAAAAAGTTCCTCGTATGAAAAACGACAAAAGATTCCTTTCATATATTTTACTACAAAGTCAGCGAAGGATAAAATTGGATTTAAAAAATTGTAGGTGGATGGAATTAATATTACATATTGAGGAAACATGTATGTGGATGATAAAATACACCCTAGTAAATTCCAATGTATAAACAATCTCGGATAAAAAAGAGATTGTGATATTTCCCTTACCATAGGTCCGATTTGCTTCGTAAGTGTCCAAAACTCCTGTATAATTATTTAAATAATGTCATTGAATTATTTAAGAATCTTAATATTTGTTATAATATCATTTATGGCCATATTATTATCTTCTTATTTGTAATATTTCATTGCTACTTGTTATTCGGGTGTTTATTACATTTTGTTCTTATGCGTGTTTTGTCGAATAAATTCTTATTCTTCTCTTTAGGTTATAGATATCTCATTTACATAATGTCATTAGTGTAATATATATCATATTAATTCATTCAATTCATTTATATAATCATTATTCAATGAAGATCATGTATAACGAGTTTCATCACATCGTGGAGACGGTATTCCGTACGTACGCACGAGTGATGATATCATTACCATTATCGTGGGATTGTATTGGAGTGTATGTATACTATTTCAGAATCAATATCACTATAAAATAATCATATATAGTTAGTATTTACACCATTATACCCATCCAAGTATGGGGGTGGTGTAAAATATATTACACCACGGCGTGGAGACGGTATTCCGTACCTACGCACGCGTGGTGATTTCATTTTCCATTGGATGGATAGATGGTGAAATAGGGTTGTTTCATACATATAATAACATATCAGTATATGTTTGATACTGATGTTATTAATTAATAATGAAACAACTAAAGAATAATAAGTGGAAGAAGAAATAAAGTTGAAAGAATCGGTAACGGACATTACCTCTTCTTTTAAGCGCTTCTTTGAGACCTCATTTTAGGGAACTAAAATTGGTATTTGAAGAAGACCAAGTCCTCTCTGATGTTTGTAGGGAAGTGGAGAAGATAAATTGTCAGGGGTCGGCCGAGCATGAAGGCTCAATGTGGTGTGAGGAAGAGAGGGAGGAGGTTCCCTTTTATAAGGGAGGAGAGGGGCACCTTTGGAAAAACTAAAAATATTATTTTATTATAAAGTCATATTTGGTTTTAAATAGCTCAAAATTGATTTATTTCGAAGATAAGGTGGGTATGGGTCTAAATCATCTCATACAATAGATTTTGGGCAAGTTTATTTTACTATTTTAACCTTATCATTTAGATTTAACTTTAAGATAGATAATTTTACTTTTACTCTGTATTTTTATGTTCATACATTATATGGTTAATAAACATACTATAACAAGCCAAAAGAACCCCAAGTTGTTTATTATTAATATATATAACCTTATTGAAGTCATTTGGCCGAACCATACTTAGGAATAAAATAACAATTAGTAATATATAATATGTTTTTATAACTATTTTATGTCAATTTTGACACTATTTGGTAATTGATTTTTGTGAAAATCATAATAGAAATATTAGTTCGAAAAAAGTTACTTAAATCAATAACAACATGACATATTAACTGAGAAAATTATTGGAATTCATAAAAACTCTCAGATTACATTCATTTGGGTATTTATAACATCAATTATGTCAATATTTCATTAATACTATAATTACTGCATCATCATTGTGCCATAATTAAATTATTTAAAGTCTAAAAATTACAAATAAAATACCATTATGTAAGAAATTATTTTATATTTCTAATGAATTTTTAAAGTCGAATTTATCTTATGTATAACTCTATATTAAAAATGATTTACTTATTAAAATTTGATTTTAACTATTTTAACCCTTCTTTAAATAAATTAATATTAAATGTCCTAATCTAATCCAAGTGGGCCTAAATGGTCATATTTTATTCCTAAGGTTTCTTTTGGTCGAATTACACTCATACAATAGAATTAGGACATGTGTTTGGGTAATAATAATATCATTTTTACTCGTAATTACCCTATTTAATTTTTAGCGTGGAAAAAAAAGTAAAAAGTTACTATTCAACAAATATTATTTTCATCTAATTGAACCACATTTTACTTACTGAAATCAACCATGTGTCTCAGATTTTTGAGATTTCACTCGCAGAATGCGGTAAAATTATGTTTTATATAAATTTGCAAATTCTCCTAAGAGGTGGGTAAAAGACGGAGAAAAGATCAATAAAAATTTTATATATCTAAAATTATTTTAAAATGACTCTAATGAATTAAATTGATCTTATATAGGTATTATGTATCAATTTTGACCTAAAATAAATTTAAATAAAAAGTCTGTTTTAAATAGTAACCCAGTGTTTTCACTATTCATCAAAAATTGAAAGTTTCCAGAAAAATACCAAAATTTCACCCTAGGCTAATTTCGATATTCCGAATCCAAAAATAAAGTCCATTTTGTAAAATTAATATTTAAAAAATATCAAAAAGTGGTTATTACTATTCATAACAGCTAGTATTAATAATATTTTAATATCATATCGTTGTTTAGTGAATATCAGTATTGCGTACAACGCACACTATCGAGGAAGGTCATGATTGCGTGTAATGCAGCCAAGTTCGGGTTGTGTGTTGTGCAAGACTCCTTTATTGTAGCGTACAACACAAGACATCAATAAAATTAAAAACAATATTTTTCATAAAATCTCTGGGTGTTACTTTCTACCCCCCTAAAAATGAATTTCACCCTCGAAATTCATCGGGGTTATAAATGGTTTACTACTCGAAAGTTTCTTTAATAAAAACCCACATCGTGAAAAGGAATACCAAAACATGGCTTTAAAAACTAACGTATGAAACGTAACGGTTACCCAAATTAACTAATCACTGGGTTTCCACATAGGAGAACATAGGTGAATATATGGATATGTAAGAGAAATCTAACCGTCATGTTCTGATGGAGAGTGGTAGAGAACATGGCTATGAAAAATCCAACAATCACAAAGCCATAAATTTGTGATGATCCAGTGTACCATCTGATTCATCGGATATAAGGGCAGTAGGACAACATTTTTGGTTTTCAAGATCATTTCCCTAAAGTTGAATAATTTGAATTAGAATAAATACTTACTTTATTTTGGTATAATCTCACTATTGGTTGTCCTTTTAACAATTTCCACTTCATCTCATAAAGAAATGAAGTTGAATTTGTTATTCATGAAGTGTTAACAGATCATGTGATAGAATGATGGGTCATTCCATCTGTTTCAAACAAATGGTTAGCAAAAGTTATCAGATATACATAAGTCCATATATGGTGAGGTTAATCGTATACGATTCCAAAAATGAACTTATACTTCATATATCATTCCGCTTAATAAAATAAAACTTGATTCCACTATCCAGGGACTTCCTGTAGGCCAGTGGTAGGCGATAAAGGCCAGCCGCACTTCGGTTGTGGGTTCGATTCCCACAGTCTTGTCGGACGCGATGGGCTGTCACCCATCCTGTAGGTTGTCCTTTTTATAAAACTATATTACTATAACATCCCATCAATAATATTGAAAAATGTTCTATCCTAATACAATACTAACTTATGTCCAACATAATACATTCCAATATTTAGGCTTATCCATAATACTGTTGTCCACTCTTATAATACAGTGAAAATGATTACCGGAGATTTCATATAACAAGCATGATAATACCATCATTGATCCCAATATAACATAAGACGTGTCTTATTGGTCACATTCCAAACATTAGAAGGCCTTAATCATGTATTCTCTTAAAAAATGAATACCCATTGAATCTTAGTGAAACCATGAGTGCTGTCAAAAGTTAACTCCTTCCACATACCAAAACCCCAAAATTCTATATACTCAAACCATGATATAACTATTTCATTATATCATTCCTGAGCTCATGAATACTGTCAAACATTCCATGGTTACCAGTACTATAAAATTATTGAAAACCACAATAGAAAAATACATAAATATTCCAATATTCCATGATGCTATATACAACATTATTTTGGAATCCCATTACATAAACACTTAATCATTACACAATTATATTTTCATACTCAACATCACAAATAGTGATCGCATGAGACTTCCCTTTATCATTTTCCTTAATAGGTTGCTCATGTTGATCATCATTAACCCTTGGATTAGGGAATTGATTAGAATAATGCCCCATTTCATTGCACTTGAATCATTGAAGTGTTGGTGGTGCGTTCTCTGAAGTCTTTTCTTTATTCACACCATTAGCAACCCTTTTTCCATTACATCGACACTCAGCTGCTCGATGAACTTGTTTTCACACTTAAAACATTTTCTAGTACATTTTAGACAATCTCCACCATGCTTCTTTCCACACTTTGAGCATAAATAAACATTCATATTCTTTTCACCATTGTTATGAGATTTCTCCTTGAACTCCATCTTTCGTTTCTTGTCAAAACCATGAGATGGATATGTTACACCAACTTCCAGTTCTACCTTCATAGGACAACGCAAAAATTCTTCATAGCTACTGATGTCTCTTATAGATAATTCCCTTCGATGACCTGGTTTTAAGCCACTAAAAAATCGATCAACTTTACATTCAGGTTGGATGATAAAGTCAGATGCATACCTTGCATGTCTTGTAAAATTCTCTTCGTACATACCAAAAGATTCATCATCCTTCATCTTTAGTTCCAGAAACTCCTTCTCCAACTTTGTTCGAAGAATAAGAGGTATGTACTTATTGAAAAATAAGTTCTTGAACTCGTCCCGTTCTATGGACTAAATTTCATCTCATGGCCTTGTATTCTTGATAAGATTCCACCATTGATCAGATTCACCTTCCAAACAATATACTGCTAAGATGAATTTATCATGTTCAGAACATTGAAGAACTTAAAATATCTTTTCAGTGGTACTAATCCATTGTTCAGCAACAAGTGGATCGAAAGACCCATGAAAATAATGTGGACATTGCCTCATGAAGGACTCAATAGAACATTGTTCCCTTCTTTGCTCATTTGGAAGTCCAGAATGATTCATAGCTTGTGTAATTATAGAAATAAGATTTTGCACTCCATCTCCAATAACATTGGTTTGTTCAGGAGGACAATAATTGCATTTCCCATTACATTGATCAACACGGTTCCTTCGGGTTCCAACCATCATCTAAAACCCAAAATGAATAGTTTGAGAAGAAAAAACCATTCTAGGTAGAACATCATAATAAAGGGGGAGTACCATAAATATCTAAAATATTAGTTTAAATTATGTGATTGTTACTGTATTTCTAGGACTATATCCTATACGTATACTTATCCTTAGGGACATCCCTAGACATACATTAGAAATATCTCTAGGGATTTCACTAACGTTTTCGAATCCTAGTTTCCAAAGGTTGACTAAACCGTTCATCTGATACCAACTGTAGAGACCCTAAGCTTGACGTACATGGAAATTACAATACTTTTGCTGAATACTTAATACATAACAAAAATAGACACACAAGGCCCGTAATAGTTTAGTGTCTTTGGAAACTCGGAATATAATCTTCTATTCATGGTGAAAGATCTTCAACATCTCCCATAAAGATCTTCCCTTTTTTTCATACCTAAAACCTTTCTTTATATCCTGGGGAAACGAAAAAATAAAAGGGTGAGCTAAAATGATCAGTAAGGGTAAACAAAAGAAATATCAGTCACATCATATTCATAAGAACATAAAATTTTGGAAATCCTAACCTGCAAAAGAGATCATAATATCATAACATGGGATAAATCATAGTAATGAAATGTAATCCCAATAATGATAACATAAAACATGAAACTTTGTGTCATACACACATAATCATATAGAATCATTTTTTATTAGTCAAGACTCATTTCCAAGACTATCTTACAAGACAATGTCCATTTCTGAACCGAGTTCACTCCTCATTTCAGTCCTGCATCACTGAACCGGTTTATCCTACCGTTCCATCCATGTCTATCTCATGAGATATAAAATCATTACCCATTACATTGGAGGGAGATATAGGTCCCACCCATCACATAATGATACCATTCTTATGTGTGCCACAAAATCATAAGCCATATATCATAGAATAACCCATGTAACAAAAATGGGATTCCCAAACATCATGCCATCATAACATAATCCATATAAGATAAAAGGACATCATAAAAATAACCCTTCACTATGGTATAGCCCTAGTGGCACTGCTCTTGGAACCACTAAATCTCCTCATGATCCGAGCGAAGTATCTCCTGGCCAGCATGTCATGGATGAAGAGTTAGAAAGGTAATTATTGTCTTCGATACTTGTTTTTAGAGATGATGACGCCAGTCCACCCAAAAGGCCAAGAAGCAAATGAATCAAATAAAGAAGACCACAACCAATAGCATTATCAGTAGTTTTAAGTCTTTATGGTTGTCATGTATATTGACTTATGAAAAATTTCTCATACTTCTATGGATTTTTGGGGAATCATAAGTTTCCCCTTTAAGGGAAAATACAGACCATCTTCTAAGTACAATGGATGGTGCGGTAGATCAGCCACTAGTTCCTACTGAAACAGTTGTTCCAAAAGAAATACTAATAAAAGATGAGAAGACGTCTGTTCAGAACACCACTCCTATTTCTGATTCCAGGAGAGAAGATACTTATGGTAAATTAAAAATACTTCATAGAACCTAAAATGAGACAATAACTGACATCTATTCTGTGATGTTTTAGGATCAACACATGCACTAGAACATTTTGCAACCACCGAAGCTGACCCCACAACTTCCTTTGAAGAACCTATCTGGGGTCAGATATTGCTAGATAAAAGTCACAAAGATGAAATGTCGGGTGCTCCGACTGGTGCGAATAAAATGGGATCTCGGACATCACTGGATGAAATTATGAATGTTGTAATTTCCTTTGAATAAACGTTAGAACATGTTAATTAACCAATTGATTTAAATGATTGTGGGGATCTATCTATAGAATCAATTGTATGTGAGTTACATCATTTTCCCTGTTAATATTGTCATGATTACACTTCAAACCATTTTTTATTAAAAAAATGTACAGTTTCATATAAAGAAACTATTGAACCAACAACGCATGAAAAGGGTGTAAAAATTGATGTCAACCATGTTATTGCATATAAAATGTCATAGGTAGAACTTATTATGACAGACCCTCCTGAAACACATCATAAAAATATTTTTGATGCTATGATATATGGGGAGGTAGCTTCAAAAGTCACTGATCTACTATTAGGTAAAATATGATTATATTTGTGGCTTACATAACCTAAAAGACAATCAACAAACTTTTACTGTCCTTTGAAAGTAACCATACATTAAATTGACCAAATAGGGATGTCAACGTAAATGGATAGATCTGGAGGTGAAGCCTCGGCTTCAGCCAAAACAGTAGTAGAAGGTGAAGCAACTAGGGTTAGGGAAAGCACAGCACAAGGCACTTCCATAAGTTCATTAATCCCAGATTGTGTTCCTCACTGTTATAGCGATGCTGAATCAAACCTAGAGGTGAAAAAGGCACTGAAATTATCACATCGTAAGGCATGGAAAATTATATGGAAGATAATATCTGGGGTTCCATTAATGATCTCCCTTCGAAAATTCCAAGACATTAATCCTGGTTCATCATTATGGGATTTGGCAGTTTTTTATATCATGAAATCTAGGTCGGAGTGTAACAAGTCATTCAAAGGATGGGGTAAGAGAAAAGTGTCGTGAAGACCTGATCAAAGCACGATTGCTGACCAATATAAGTGATTTTAAAGCTGCAGTGTCCCGACCTGAGTCTGATCATGCTGCAAAGCTAAAGGAACTGAAGAAGAATATCAACGAGAAGATTTCACAGCAGTTCCACCTTCAACAAGAGAAAGATGTTATCATTGGGGAGCTTGACCAGCATCATAATTAGTTTTAATAAGTCATAGAGGATGGTATAAAAGCCATCACAGATGCCAATGATGCACTTTGTCGAGCTGGAGAGAGTGAAGCTGGTCGAGTAAATAAACTTCAAGTGGATGCTACGAACAATATGAGAAATAATGTGGAAAGTCATCTGTAATTTATGAAAAAAGAGAAGACACTCCAGTCCGTGGATGTTCTTCTAATCATTTTCGTTAATAAAAAATAGATCATCTTTAATCATATGTACCTTTATTTTCATGATAATTGCTCTTATTTTTACCTAATACAATGGGCCTAGTAAAAATACTATAATTTTTATTAGGGTTATATAAACAACCCCCCAAAAATTGAATTTTATAATTTCTCAATATTCCCTATATCATACAAAATGTATGTTTAGTGAGCTGGGACTTGACTTTTGTTCATAGTACCCTTTATAAGATCCCAATTTTATGAGTACCATGTATTTTGTAATTGGCAGTTTAAAGTCATGCATGTTGGACTATAAAAAGGATAATATTTATGGTCGAATAGCTTTGACCAAATTGATGACATTGACTCAATTATTGATAATTTTTTCGGAAACATATTTCCATATTCAAGTATGGAGGGGGAAAATTGTAAACTATGACATGAGAAATTTGGAATCTGAGGAATGACAAGGGAAAAGAGAAAAAAGGAATTATAGAAAGTATTTTATAAGAATGAAGTTAGAACTACATGAAAAACCCATTATGGGGGATGAATTATGCAGGGCTCACTACGGAATATGCTGCATATTCAAATAGTAATATCTTTTGGCTGAAAGGTCTGTTATGTAAGCAACTTATGCAAGGGCACCTATCGGCACGTGCTGCATAGTCGGGGAAAAGAACTATCATAAATTTGATTTTTTTTTTCTAATGGTTGATGAATGTTTTATATAGATTCAAATTTTTGAAAACATAGTGTCAGATTTATAGAGAAAAGAACATAATTATAGAGAGGAGATTTCCAATCAAAACTATCAAAGAAATGGAGGAATGTCACTTCAATGATGGTCTGACCCAAACATAGGGAAAAATTTATTTTTTGTTTTAAATTATATGAATAAAACCAGAGATAGAAACATTATACATCATATGGTCAAGTGGTCCAAGTTTATTTCATAATTCACAGAACATATGGAGGAGGAAAATGTAAACCATTGATTTCAATACTTTCAGATCATGAAAAAGAGTATTGAAAAAATATGTTAAGGATATAAGTTTTTTTGAAGATCCATACATATCACCATTAAGACCAAAAGGGAGAAAAGAGGATTCTCCTAAGAATAAAGTTCCATTACTTGAGAAACACATTATACAGGTGGAATTATGCAGGGAAAACCGGGGCATAAGCTGCATAGTCAAATAATAGCATCTTTTGGCTGTCAAGTCTGTTATGTAGACATCTTATGCAAGACCACCTAAGGGAACAATCTGAATAGTCAGGCAAAATAACTCCTAGGTATCAGACATTTTGCGACCATAATTCTTGAAACGAGTTATGGAGACCTCAAAGTATATATGGTTAGGAGTATGAAAAATGGGAATTGTCCAATGCCAAAACGAAATACATAGACCAATGCTGACCATAAATATTATTTATATAATGTTTCAACTGGGTCCTAAATTGAGATTCTATATTTCACTACATATCTCATTAGGATGACTTTAAATCCACACGTAGTTCTTGAAATATAGTTTAAAACATGGAGGATTAGAGAATGTATGATCTTAGTTTAAGGTCGTAAATCTTGGACCATAGTGAGGGAGACACATTGTGAATTTGCTGTAAACATGATGTGAATAAAGGCCAGGGTGTTCCATTACAAACCATGTGCTCCCAGGGGGACTTTTCAACCAAGGTATCGAAAGTGGAGTTTGGGGTTAGGCCCAATGGCTCGGGGTTGGTCTTGAGGAATGCTAAATAATTCCTATATATCCCATGAGGATGGGAATCAAGCTACACATAGTTCTTAAAATACCCTTTGTATATATTTTGTTTGTACATATGAGGGGTAAAGATGAATTTATTGCAATTATGTATAGACCAATGATTAATGAATTGGGTGTAACTATGTATCTCTTAAGGATGAGAATCAATCCGTATGTATTTATTGAAATATCACATGGTTGGAGACCATGTCAATGATGATTCCTCTGGAGTGAGGGTATAAGTTATTGTTGCAGTTTATTGTCACACAAGACAAAAGTGCAAATAGAATAAGTTATATGTATGGACCAGTGTTATGCAGTTTAATGTATTGAATCAAGGAAAATTGGAGACTTTATAGTTTAACGTCATATATCTAGGACGATAGGACAAACAAATTTTAACATCATATAGGATAAAGGTGAACCGATATGAATAAGACGGTAGACATGGGCTTCACGGGTCAACGACATATGGGATGGAGGTGAATCGATTTGAAGAAAGTTGTTTCGGGCTTGAACCTCAAGAGTTGTCTTATGTACCCGACCTAGGAGGAAAGGATCAAAATCCACATATTTCAATTGAGAGGGATTCGGTGATTGGGTTGTACTTGAGGACAATGACCCGAAGATGATGTTGGGACTTAAGCGTGGTTAGCATCCTAGAGAATATGTCATGGTTGAAGCATACTCTATGCTCACATGAGTTATGAACAGTGGGAGAAACAAGAGGCAGCAACTGACCTGATGATCATTTCGAAAAATTTGCGACCATGAAGGAAGGTATGGGGCTTATGCAGGGTTAGTTGCCCGGTGCATGCATGACAATAGAGTTTAAAAGAAAATTGCGCATGCAGTGATTATAGTTTACTGTCATGTGTCACAGACATAGGGTGCTTTGAAATTTAACGTCCTGCATCTCATAGAATTCACAGTTCAACGTCATGTTGGATGATAGTGGGGACACAATTTAACGTCATGTTGAATGATAGAGGGGACACAGTTTAAAATCTTGTTTGAAGATAAAGGGGGTTATACAGCTCAATGTCCTACAGCACAGACAATGGGTGTATTTGTGTTACACAAAATACTTCATCACAAATCTTTCTTTGGTTGGAGTTGTAATGAGTTCCCCATCCATTGAGATTAATTAATAAGCTTCATTGGTGTATACCTTATGTATTTAGTATGGTTATTTCCACATTGGCTCAGGGTTTGGAGGCTTATTTCATGGTATCATTGGGGTTATGAGGACTAATACAAATTAACCTTGAATGAATGAATCAATTGAATTTTATTTATTGAAAGCTTGTGCAATTCGATTCTGATAGACTTATAAATGGTGTAGTGTACACAATCTTCATTCATATAGTCTTTCCAATTAATCCATTCTCTTTTTAGATTATTCATCTCCAGATAACTAATCACAAATGGCGACTCTAAGAGAAGGTAATTGGACTTCAATAGGCAAGACTGCTTCTGTTCCATATACCAATGAATATAAGGTTGATTGTATAGTAGAGTTGGTGGTATTCTGATAATCCCATAGAGCATGAAAATGTTTCTCAGGCCATGATGTCTTATCCTTATCCACCATCTGTTGAGGTATGTATGAAAGAGTCTTATTTAAAACCTCTACTTGACCATAAACCACTTCATGATACCGAGATGAATGGTTGGATCTGATATTGTATTATTGATACAATTTGCTTACCTCATATGAACACATTTTTGTTCATTATCCGCCATTATGGTTTGAGGAACACCAAATTTGGTAATGATGTTGCACTTGAAAAGGCTACAAATTATTTTAAAAGTGAATTCTTCAAGAGGTATCGACTCTACACATTTGGAAAATAAGTCACTATTAGTAAGAATATAGTTAAACTGCTTAGCTATAGCTGGAGGATAAGGTCCTACTACATCTATTCCCAAATTAGCAAACAGCCCGGAGAAATTATCTATATGAAGCAACTCCAGTGTTTGATGAATGAAGATGGAACATACATGGCATGAAGGACACTTCATAGTGAAATCATCAAAATCAAGCATCATTGAGGGCCAAAAGTATCAAAGCCTTAGAACTTTAAAAGAAAGTCTATGTTCAGTATTGTGGGCACCACAAACTCCTGCATGTACATCATTCATGACATCCAATGTCTGTTCACCATCAATACATCTAAGGAAAATTACATCAAAACCACTCTTTTAGATAATAGTTTGTGGATATGGGCAATTATAAAGTGTAATATTTGACCACAAGTCACCATAATTGTTCTTTCTCGGCTCTATCAGGAGGGAGTCTTCCATTTTGATGGTATTCCCTAATAGGTGTCATCCATCCAATTATATGACCATATATATCAGAAATGGGACTCATTTCTTTGATTTCCTCTATTCTGAGTTGATCAAACGGGGAAACTATACGACAGTGGGAAATAGTGAATATTGTTTTACCCCGATTTGGATCTTTCAGGGGTGTGGCTACATTACCCAGTGCATCAGCTTGGGCATTTTGTGATCTCGAGACATAAGAAAATGTCAGTTCAAAGGGAAATTCCGCCATTAACTCTCTAATATAATAACACTAAGGGGTTATTTCTTCCTTTCTTATGTCATAATCCACATTGATTTGTTTGATTACCAAATATGAATCACCTTTTACATTCAAGTCATTCACCTTTTCCTAAAGTGCCAATTACAATCCTGCAATGAGAGCTTGATATTCTGCTCCATTTTTTACCACCTTTCAAAAATAAGACGGAATAGGGAAGCACATCTTTTTCAAGGGAAATAAGCATGATTCCTATCTCAACATTTTTTATTTTAGGAACTTCTATTATCTTCCCTGTTGGACTTCTAGAAGAACCATCAATGTACATTTCCCATGTTGGAGTATTATCTTGAATAGAGAAAACTTCCTACTCATGAATGTTCAATATTTAAAGATTTATCTTCTACATATGGGTGGTAAATAGTGATATTTTCTAAAAGATGGCCCTTTATTGCATTTTCAGACACATACTATATATCAAACAGCTACGAAATAACATCCCATCATGCCAGAAGTCTTGTAAGCATTGGAAAACTAAGGATAAATTTGAGAGGGGTGTTGTGAGATACCAATTGGACCTCATGATGTTGCAGGTAGTGTCTCAATTTCTGAACAGCATTCATTAATTCTAGTTAGCACTTCTCAATACTTGAATATCGATTTTCAGCCTCAATCATAGTCCAACGAAGATATTAAAGGCTATTTTCATTCCCATCATCATTATTTTGGGCAAGGATGGCACCAAATTATCACTCTAAAGCTGTCACATAGAGAATAAGTGGTATTCCTTCAATAGGTGGAATTAATACTAGTGGAATCAAGAGATATATTTTGAGGATATTGTATGCTTCTTGACATTCTTCATTCCACTTGTCAGTGAATCCATTCTTCATTAATCTGGTGAAGGGAAAGAAATGTCCTACCAAATTGGAAATGAAATGCCAAATATAGGCCATGTGTCCTTAAAGTCCACTTAATTCATTCAAATTTCTAGTAGGTGACATGTCAAGGATTAATTTTTTCTTCTTAGGATCATCTTCGATACCACGATGTCTTACAAAAAAGCCGAGAAATTTTCTTCTGGTTACCCCAAAAGAAAATTTCAATGGGTTCATCTTCAAATTATGTTGTTGATGTTCGTTTCATATGATTTCCAGATCATCCATGTTATCAGAACATTGTCTGTATTTAACACCCAAATCATCCACATAACATTCAAAAAAATTCCCTAAAATGGGTTTGAAGATATGGTGAATGTAATGTTGATATGTCACGCCTGCATTCATCAGGACAAAGGGCATTACCCGATAAAAAACACACCTTGAAGAGCTATGAAGGCTATAGACTTTTCATCTTCTGGGGAATTTAATATTTCATTGTACCCAGAGTAACCATATCTGAAATAAAGAGTTTTGTAGCCATCTGTTGCTTCAACTAAGAGTTTTGTGATTGGAACTAGAAAATCATCCTTGGGACAATGCCGATTGATATCTCTGATATCAATGTAAACTCAAATTTTTCAAATATTCTTTTTCACCGGGACAATATTATCCATCCATTTGGGATACTGAACATCTCATATAATGATATTCTTGGTAATCTTATCAACTTCAGATTGAATTTTGGAGGTATATTTTTGGTGTGTACTTCTTTCTACTTGTTTGAATCCTCAATGTTCTTCTGGAAAACCCAAATGATGAGTGGGAACATTTGGAAAAAGATATAGAATATCTGAATATTTACAAGAAAAAATATCTATATTTTGCTTTAGAAATTATGTATCCATTTCGTTCTCTTCAAGAGTATGGGTGGACTAATTAATGTGGAGCGTGGATCTTCTCTAGTAACCAAATTTATTTCTATGAGTTCATCCATAGTGGTAGAGATACCATCTTAAGATACATGAGGAGAATCCCTGAGATCGTCCTCTTATATTTTAATATGTGTTAATTTTTATGTTTTTATTTTCATAGTAGATGATGAAGTACAATATCCATGGTTAGGGGAGAAATTAAAATTAGAACATCTTGAAGAGGAGGCTGCTATTTCTGAACCTATTGAGGATGAATGGTCTTCTTAGGGTGATAGAGTGCAGATGATGGATTGAGAATCGACATCATTGATTTCCTCTGGTATTGCTATAAATTCTTAAAGACTAGTTGATGAAGTATAGAATTGTTGGATTTGAGTGAATGAAATGAGGACATCTCTATTTAAGCTTTCATCAATTCTTATCGAATCATCAATTTATCCCATGCTATCAGGATTGGTCGTTATAATTGACTTTATGGATGTTTTCATAAGAGTTCTTGGATTTAGGTCTATCCTGTCAATTTGATTGATAGGAAACACATAATCTATACTCACATTTATGAATGTGTTTTCTGTAATTGTTTCCAAACCATTTGGAGCATAAATTTTGGTGATCTCCTTTTACATGGAGTTTTCCTTTACCTCCATGTGATAAAATTGAGCCACAATGTATTGAGATTCACAAATTTCGAATGGGGACTTGTCACCATAAAATGTCCCAATTTGACCATTGAAACAATATTTTAGTAATTGATTGTATGGAAAAGGTATGGCCTCATGTTGATGTAGCCAATGTCTTCCATGAAAAATGTTGAAGTTTGTGTCCTGACGAACAGCCATGAAATGTAAATTAGACACAATGTCTCCAAACATAATTTTTTGTTTAATCTTTTCCAAAGGTACTTGTTCATTCTTATAATATCCTTGCAACATCAAAGTATAAGAAGATAAATCAGATTCGGTTAGGACCAATCGACGATGTTTACAAATAGGAATGAGGGTGGTTAAAGACATTATCAACGAAAGCTCATAAAATTTCTATGTCGTTGACTTTTCTAGATAGATACAATGGTCTGATATGCCCATGTACAATGTTATCTTCATATTCATCTGTAAATGATATCACTTAATGGAATTCATCAGCATCATTCTCAATATGGTAGACCTCAGCAGCAACAATATCAGTTTCAAATGTTGAGGACTTGAAAATGCTTTAATAAGCGCCTCCCAAAGATATTTTGATAGATACAGGGCATCCAGAATTGATAACATGGCTGGTACTAGAGCTAAATGTTTCATGAAATCATATTTTTGGTCCAATGATCTGTGTTTCCCAGTATAAAAATGTGGTTTTGCAAGTGCATTGGAAGTTGATGCTTTGGTAGTTGAAGCATCCCATATCAGGGAAGTAATTGGAAACACTGCTGCCTTAAGAAGATTAGAATGACTAGGTCAATATATTTGATGATAGGAAGAATGTGTAACCTCTATCCTATCCTCCAAAATAATAGCGTCCGAACTGAATCTTTCTTATGTGGAAGAACTTTCTTGTTCCTGTTGATCTCTCTAAAAGTATTTTCCATGATTTTCTGCCTCTATACAGTTCAAGAAGGGGTAGAATTGAAATAGTGGCTTGTAGAATATCAACATCTTCATCTATATACTAGACCTCGTTATCTTCCTCTAATTCCTCTTTTAGATACACAAAACTTAGGCCCATCATGATCTAAACTATCATTGGAATAGGGATCCGTTAAATGAATCATGTTAACAGAGGCAAAGATGAATTTTTCATCTGATGAAGATTCTACCTGATGAACCAGTTATGGCTATGCCGTTTGGTGGGGCGGTGCCCGTGCTTTCGAAGTAGATGGCATAAAAGCTGCTAGATTGAAGGACAGCATTGGCTTTGACACAAGCTCATCTTCTTCTAACTACACTTATTTCTTAAAATTTTGTTAATTCATTGAGGACATTCCATTCTGATGAAGGGGGTTTTACTGTGGCAGATATAGTAGGAGACACAATTGGTTGATTCAATTGTGTTCATAAAATGGCATGAGTTCAGTTGATCGTTTTCTAACCATCCATTAATAATATTTCTGTGCATAATTAATTTTTACCTTATGTCACTCACCCTCTTCCACTGGATCGGTAGTTGTAACACATGATACCTAGGCTGAAGAATCTATTAGTTTTATATGACGAGAGTCCACCATCTTTTTCAAGAGGTCTTTGAAGAAAAAAAAACTCCTGAATGGGATACCCCAACATCTGATGAAATGATAAATAGTTAGGGAGGCCTTTTTATCTATCCCTATGTCGGCCTCTTGGGCCTTGGCAGATGAACCAGATTTTTTTCCAAAGTCGAGATTAAATAACTAGGAACTTGTTCATTCCATAAAGAATAAACATTGTTCTTTAAATACTGAAACAGTTTCCAACTTTGATCTCTTTGATCATCTTGACAAGGCGGCCAATTTTATATGCTCAAGAGGTGGATCCCTTCAATATGATAATGTTTTTGAAGTGGGAGCAGGTACATGTGCTTATTTATGTGTAACATTAGCAGTCTCTACATTCCCTTTTCTCCATCCCGGAGCTGATGGAATTTCATGGGACATTGCTCTTGTTTCCGCAATGGAATTTTCCACTTGTTGGGAAAATGAAGCAATTCCCAAAACACTCATGTGTATATCAAAAAGTTCAATGTTGTATGCAATTCATCACGGTGATTTTACAGGAAAATGGGTAGAAACTCTTCTTGAGGGAGTAGTATATTCAAAGAATATGTAAATCCTTTAAACTGAGCAATGAAGTCTGAAAGTGTTTCATTCTCCCCTTTATTGTAATTTTTGAGATAAAAAATGTTTGTTTTCTACATCGTTGAGTAGAACTGAAAAAGGAATTTCTAACGAAGAACTTCTCATTTAATAATTTATCAGGACTGCAGATTTTTATACGAGACAAAGGTTGTTCCTTGCAATGATTTCACAAAACACAGGAGTTTTACAGCTTCTTTTTTGAGGAGTTCCCATCATAGGATCACAGAGAGAGACAAAATATGTCAAATTCTGCTCTGGATCTCTTGAACCATTTAAAATGGGGAAGGTGACTTTTGAAAAATTTGTAAGAGGAATTAGATCGAGCCATTCCGGGTAAAACATCTTATTTGGTTGCACTGGTGCACATCATCCTTCCACAGCTTCCAAATTTATTGTTAATGACTCAATGGTTGTCATTAATGCCTGATAATCACTTGGTTGATATTCGACATAAGAAGGTTCAATAACTAGAGTTTGGATGGTTGTGGCGACTGGTACTACAACTCATGGTTGTACTGCTAGTTTCTATCGTGTATGACCCATAAGATTGGACCTGTGATGGTTTACTTGTAAAGGGGGTGTATTCTTGATCCATCCCAATAGCTGCAACAAATTCCCTTGATTGATTAATTCTAGAATTCTTATGAGGAAGAATAAATTAATGTAGTTCTGCATTTAATCTCCTTAACTCCTTCATTTCTTCTTCTTATTCTATGAACCCTTTCTCTGATAAGAGTGATTGGACTTCTCCAATGGTAGGGTGGGATGTAACATGTCTTTTACCCTTTTCCTTGGCATGTTCCTTTATGGGGTATTGAAGGGTATTACCCAATGGTATATCTTTCTTCTAGGAAAACCTTTGGCTTCTGGTATACACACCGCCTTCATTTGGTTCTGTGTATACAGCCTCTTGAATAACAACTTCATGATTTGATTTCTCTGAGTGGGCCTTATGTTCTGGGGGATTAGTGACAATTTCATTGATGACATTTATAATTGAATAATGCATTGCGACCCTTCTATATTCATTTTTGTGATATTTTCTTCTTCTATGTCCTTTATGAGACATTTCCTTTTCTTTGGATGATCCCTTAGAAACTTCTTGATGAACTGTAATTTTGAACAAATTTATGGATAATTCAACTATACGTTCCTCTTTTGGCTTCTTTCATAATTGAGAGAAGACTGACATTCACTGAGGAAGAGATTGATAATTTGAAAAAGTCCCCAGTCTGGTGGACTAGGGCTGTTTATATTTTTCCTGCCCAACTCCTCGAATCATATCTATTTATCCCGAGGGTTGGATTAAAAGTTTACCTGGCATGGAAAGCTGAGGAAACTCTTAAGCTTATACATCTGAAACATTCATAAAATATCTCTGGATTTAGTGGATTTTACTCTAGAAATGGGCTGGATGCATCATCCGACATCCACTCAAATCACCTGGCTCAGATGACCATTGGATTATTTCTGACACCATTATCACCTGATGATGTGCATTCTTTATATAAGAAGCCTGTTATATATTCTCCAATAGCCCGAAGGCCTTCATTTTTTATTGATTTTGATAATCCACCTTTCAAGTGGTGAGGTGGAACCATGACAAGGGTTATAGGAGAAAGTATTAAATGGCCCATAGACATTAGGGGAATTAATTGCCTGTAGGCTTCAAACATTACATACAACCCAGTCAAACTACTTGGAACTACTCCACTACAGCATCTTTATCGTTAAATCAGCTCTCCACATTCGCATGGCTATTCGGCTTGGCATTACCATGCATGCAGAGGCTTGTCCCGATGGAAGGTTCCATACCCTCTCATTCATGCAATATGTTTAGCCTTTGCGGTGGTGAAATCTCCTTGCTCATCCTACTTGTAGAGTTTGTTCCTTATATGTTTTCTAGTTTGCATCTACACTTAAGGTGGCCTGAAGACCTTGAGGTGGCCCAAAGGCTTTACTGACCAAAAGGCATGGGTAGGCCGAAGGCCTTAGAGGACTCAGGTACCAAATCGGTGGCCCGAAGGCCCAAACAAGGGCATATTCTTGGCTACTACAGTGCCAAACAACTCCTTCTACAGTAACTGCTACAGTACTATACAGTTCCCGCTACAGTAACTGCTACAGTAACCCAGAAATTCTACCTCCACCTGGATTTGATCCCTGGTCATTTGGATGAACTTACAGATTCCTTACCAACCGGGCTAAGGCTCATGTACCATATTATAAATTATCATTTCCTAAATGAAAGAGTAATTCAACAACTTGATCATTATATTACTGACATTGGGATGAACTAGTTGAGGCCTATTCTTGAGAAAGAATTTGATTACACACAAAACCAATTAGTTTTGGCCAGCCATGGGCAATAACATTTCATGAGACAACGTTTGGTGTGCTTTGTTGACTGGAGAGCACAATTAAATGCAATTCTCCATGAACACCCCATCCCTAGATATGAATACCGGATGGTGAATTGGTAATTAACTGGTGAAACCTTTCTAATACACCAAGGCATGTATACTAAAGGTCTCTCTATTGCTTTTCAGCCTTTGGATGTAAAGAAACTAAGAGAGATTCCAAGTCAATTTGGTTTTTCAACACATCTATTACCTAAACATGATTTCGATATTCATCATAAGGTAATATTTTCTCTTTTAAGTAAAAAAGTGTTTTCCATATGTTGGGACGAATATCAAGAATACAATGTTCTGTCAACATTTCTAGAATATCATATAGAGAGTCATCCAATGTACAAAACATTATTGGTATTTCATTGTTCGCTAAATTTTTTCTCATATTCATCACTTCCACATTTTCATTTGATTAATATTCTTCTACATGATTGTACCATAGCTGGTGATTCTTTGTAGCTTCATAAGATTCAATATGATTTTTTGAGAATTTATTTTTCAAATTAAAAGATGAATAACCTAGGGGTTGTTCATAGATTGACCTATACACTGGGCTATCTTCTGATTGAGAAAGTATTTCACCTTCTAGAAGCAAGCCATCAAACATGACTGGATTTTCATTTTCATGTGTCTCAATATAATAGGGCTTTCATGTTAATGCATTTCCTATTGAAGAATTTTCTAGGAAATGAGAATTATTACTGTGGAGAGTACATTCATAGCTAAATTCATCATCATGGGGAGGACCACCATGGTGGGTTACAAAATAATATGAAACCATTTTATCCTCGGTCTTCTTGCCACGCAGATGGTTATCATAGATCTCATCTGAAGATGAGGCTTCGAGATTGACCGAATTTTCATGAAGCAATCCTTCATGAGGAAGTGTATGATGAAGACCTTCAGAATTATTTTTGTTACATCCATAATTTTGAAATGATAGAGTAGAATTCTGAGTTGCAACAGATAATTTTTTGAGGGATTCAATTACTCCTGCATTGAGCAAGGCCTTATTTCACATTGGCACATGATTTTTTAACTATGCGGGATTGGTCATTTTCTTGGACACTTTTTTACTCACATTGGAAACAACTGGTTGATTAAAGTGATTATTATGAGCATATGTATTTTCCTTCTCAGGAGAAAATGGCCAGGTTAGGCTGACTATCTCCATTTAAATCGGGTGTATGTGCCCTACTTAATCGTCCATATGACATGGGGGAGTATGCCCCACAACCCACCTGGACTAAAACAGAGGTGTGTATTTGATCCATGGTGACAATATGATGACTCACTACACTGCTATGTATAGAATTATGTTTCATTCCCTATGATTTCACTGATCTTGTTATAATATTCTGACAGGTATCTAGAATATGGGAAGAGATTTGCTTCTTCTATTTCACCATTGTCAGAATGTGCATGGTGGGTTCAGCTACTGGAATGGGAATATATGTCCATTCCGTTTTTGGATTAGGTGTATGTTTCTTCTCTTGTCCTTCTTTTCCTGTCAGTGAATTCTGACAGTACTCATGTGTTGGGGCAGAATGTTGTGTCTCCCTCCTGTTTGTCATTGAAGCTATCCAATTGACATCACCCTATTCTACCAAATGAGACTGTTGGTTAGATTGATGAATTGAAGGTGTATGGTCCTAATGATTATTCTCCACTGAATATGATTGATGAACATAATTCAACACTAGTAGATGAGACTGATGGAAAAATTGTTGAATGTAAGCAGGTGTATGTTAATGTTTACAGGTGGTCACGCCATTTGGTTGGCAGGATTCTTTGGATGAAGTCACACGAGCCTATTAACATGATGATGATTTATAAATAGTTGTACGTGCTTGCTTATATTACTCCACCGGAGTTTCTTGGTGGTATTGGTGTGTTACTCCCAGACAGGTCTTTTGGGCAGTGAATTTAGGAAGGACATGCGTATATTACCACTTGTTGTTTGCGATCAAGATAGGTTGATGGACTTACATGGAGGGGGAGAGTTAAGAACCTACTCCATTTTGTCTGAATTTATCCTCTGACTATTCTTCTGGTGTGATCGGGTATAATGATCCTGAGATGAACGCTTAGAGGTGATACCCCCATCATGTTGAGTGTGCACTACCACACGAGTCTGGTGATGATTGTTGGTTGGAGTCCTCTAGAAGGACTCTTTTATTCTGTAATTGAGGCCTTTAGTGACCTCTTGATACAAATACTTGTAATATGGGAGGGATTGGTTGTTGAATTCTTGGAAAAAATACCTAAAATGGTTGGAGAGGGTCGTTGGAACCACCTGCTTCTTGACCACTAGTAATCGCTGTTCGAACTACCTGGGTGAGTTGTTAACTTGGAGGGCCTGTCGAGTGGCCTCCAGAGATGGGATGGTACCATGTTGATGGTATTCCCTCACCAATGCATTTGAGACCCAGCATTGATGATGTTGAGTAGGTGATGTCATCCTCAGAGTGGACAAGGATCCAGCAGGAGTGGCCTCAAAGGCATTCACATGTGTAAACCTTAAATAATCCATTCTATGTTGTAGAGAGGTCATGGAAAAGAGTGAATGTTTTATATAGTATACATAATCAAGATAAGTTTTTCTATACTACATATTTTGGATGATCACATATGTTATTTACTTCTTTGTTGGCCCTCATATTGAGTTTAATAGCGGCCTAACAAATATGTAAAACATCATTTAACTTGGTTAAGGATTCACTTCATGTTCCCCAATTTTTTTTCATCAAGAAATAGGGATGACCTTATTTGTTTAAGGTTCAAACATTCCAATCATTCTCTAAAGAGTTTATTCATATAACTGAAAAAACCCAATGATTATATTTCCATTTGGACCTAATTTACAAAGGTAGGTTCTCATTATTTGTGGACGGATGAGGCTTAATAATTTTCATTAGTCGAGAGGATAGGAGGCCAGGCTCATCACACCTTTTTAGGTGGAATTATTTCCTACTCTGGAACTCTTGTATATATTTATGTTATGTTCAGAAATCCTTATTAATTCACCAAGAATGAAAATGATTTTTCTATTAGATTTGACAGTTGATGATTGATATGTATGGGAATTAGAGAATCTTTTATATATATTGAGGTTCTTCATCGATAGAGAATCATCTGTACATTTTAGAGATTCTTAGTCTATGGTATCGTTCAATATATTATATAGAAATATCATGGTCATTATGATGACCATACTGGTTTTAAATCCACTGAGTAGGGGCACTTGTAGTTTATTGCCAATAAAAAATATAGGGAATATTTCAGAGTTGGGATCATACCTACAGATGGGCTACCTACGTATCCTCATTATAAAGGAATTAGAACCAACGTAGATCAATAAGAAGGATATATTTTAATGTCATATGTGATGGAAACGAATTAATGAATGGTGGGCTTGAACCAAAGAATGGATTTCTACGTACTATACTATTAAGGCAGACATCAAAGTGCACATAGTTTGGGTGAATAAATTTGGGGCTTGTGCATGGTTAGCGGCCCAAAAATAAATGTCGTGATTACTTTTACACTGTAAGCTCACATGAGTCATGCCTAGTGTGAGAAACATGGGGTATTATTTAAATTGAAGATTGTTCCCTGAAAGAGGCAATCACATGAAATGATCTGGGTCATACGTATGTATGAATTCCCAGTAGATGAAGACCAGGAAATACTTCAGGAAAGGAGCCCAAGATCCGGGTACATAAAAGTATTTGTACGTTATGGAGATTTAGAGTTTTAACTCGGGACTTACTCCTAAAGAGGATATCCAAAATAAATGGGACTTATATAATGGGGAATACTCTTGATAGGGAGGCCCAAATAAAAGGAATTGTGATTAGGGTTTATTCTTGAGAAGGAGGCCCAGACCAAGGGAACATGATACTTACTCTTGAGGAGGATTCCCTAAATAAAAAGATATTATCATCGTAAAAGTATGATGATATATGGAGGAAACCTCTAACCATATTGACATAAATCATATATTTCATGCGTTTTTGGGAGAGGTTCTCATAGAATTCCTTTCAGATAAGGAATCCAACAAAAGAACCATTCCATAAATGGAATTGGAAAAGGGGTACGAGGGATAATATCATGGACAGTAGAGGTGAATGGGAGAGAGGCACACAAATGAAGTTGGCACACAATTCTTGACCGCACAAGTTTACTTGGGTGGCATGGGATCACCAGGGCAACATAGAATCTATAGGGTAAGACCTAACATGATTATAAGGAATCATGTCCCGAAGGACAGATCATTTTAGCAGTCCTGGAAAATAGATTACATACATAAACATTACATTATGTTATAAAATAAAAAACAACAACCACATTGTCTCCATTTTCCACATTCATATACCATATACTAACCCTATAAGTCAGTCATAATATATTTCATTGCATCTTGGGAATAGTAAAACATAGAATGGGGTGATATCCAAACCTCTGTAAAGATAAAAATATAGTGGAAACATTCATAAATAAGAATAAACATTTATGGTAACATATAAAACTAAACCAAAGTCCATTAAACATAAAAACAGCATAATATGGAAAATATAATTCAAATAAATCCATTTACTTATTCACATTGATATTCTACTAGTCGAATAATCACATGTAATATGAATAGGTAATTTCATTATGATGGAATGCATTATTCCAGACATCATAACCTCATAGACAAGGCCATATTCAAAGAATACAAATAATTTTTTTTCCCGGCATTGTGCCAAGACACTAGTTTGTCTCATGAGACTCACCAATGCATCGAGGAGCTATAGTGGTCTCAACATGTCACTTACTAAGTCAAATTCATTCTTCATATGAAAAAGTTTAAACATATCATAATCATTTGTATTAAAAAAAGCAAACGAAATAACAATACATTATCCATAAACCATGAATGATATAAAAATAACACATCCACAGTCAAACATATCACAACCCCATAAATACAATATATAAGAATTGTATAATAATAAATCAACCTTGATCAAGAATACTATCTCGTATAGGATGTTGACATAGTTGAAAATGATCAATAAAAATCATTGAGATAAATTTTAATTTCTCAAGAATCCATTTGAAATACATAAAAAGGAATTAATTTAAAATATAGTTTTGAATCAAAGTGTCACAAACAACTTTTAAACTTCAGAATGAAATTATCATATTAAAAATTCATTTCTATATAAATAAATAATTAAAACCATTTTAAAATCATGTACATTAAATATATTAGTTTAGAAGAATAAATCATTAAAACATTATAAATGATGTTTTTGTAAAGGATCCCTTAAAAATAATACCTTTGAAAACTATTTTATGAAACATGGACATGGATAATAACTATGTCCCAGTAGATACTTATGTAAAAACATCCTCATATAATAACGAGATTGTTAAATTAACCCTTACCATATACTTTTCTATGGTCTATGGTATGTTAACATCTTTTATAATAGTAAAATCATTGTTATTAAGTTATATAAGAA
Source organism: Viscum album (assembly GCA_963277665.1). Classification (NCBI taxonomy): domain Eukaryota; kingdom Viridiplantae; phylum Streptophyta; class Magnoliopsida; order Santalales; family Viscaceae; genus Viscum; species Viscum album. Next base: position 1,611,640,818 of record OY728137.1, on the reverse strand, counting down.
CAATATTCATAAATATGCTATCATATATGACCCTCTAATATTGCTTTGTTAATAATATTACAGTAGTATCACCGCTTTCAGGTGTTAACTGATTCGTTTTCCTTTTTATGATTAGTCGTGCAGGTCATGTTAGTTTTGGATAGGATGTATTTGATTAATATCAACAATTATATTAAGTTCATATACAATGTTTTTAATCAAAAAAGGAAAATTATTCTAGAATGATTATGATGTAGGATGAATATTATTGTGTTTGAGGAGACACTACTCCGTACGTACACACAAGTGACAATATCCTAATATTGATGGTGAAATATCATATAACTGAATGATATATAATATATAAAGAATCATTAACATGCTATATTTATTATTTACATCAGTTATACTCATTATTATACCCATCAAATCAATTATGTATTTTAATAACAAACTACTCCACGATGTGGAGATGGTAAGCCGTACGTACGCACGTCTGGTAACTTTTTCATCTAGAGGATGGATAGAATAACGAATTTGGTTCTAAAATATTTATAAAAATATCACATCTTTTAGGTGGTACTGGTGTTGTTATTTTGGAATGGAAACCACAGTGAAAGATGTATTGGAAGATGAAAATAAATTAAAAGAGGGAGGGAAATTATTACCACTTCTTCGGGTGTCTACTTTTGAGTTGATCGAAAAGTCTCTATAAGATTTCATTCAGAACATTGTAAGGAATATTTGTTGATGTGAGGAATTTTTGGACGATATTGGGTCATGGGATGGCTGATCCAAATGGCTTTGAATGTATGATTTTCAGAGAAGTGGACGTACCCTTTTATTAGAGCGGTGAGGGTCAATTTTGGAAAAGCGTGAAATATTATTTCATAATAAACTTATTTTCAATTTCTAATGGATCCAAAAAAAATTATTTCTAGGATAAGGTGTTTATTAGAGGAAAACATCTCAACCAGTAGGTTTTAGACATGATTAGGTCACCATATTGACTTATCGTTTAGATTTAACCCTTAGTTAAATAGTTTAACTTTTACCATGTATTCTTGTATTATTATAATAAATGGTTAATAAACATACAATAAAAATAAAATTGAACCTCATGTGGGTCATTAATGATATATGAATCATTATATAAGTTATTTGGATGAACCATTTATTTTTAAAACTATTATATATTTTAATAAATAGTACTTGTTTTAAAAACACATTTATGTCTATTTTGACAGTATTCAGTATTTGGTTTATTTTAAGTCATAAAAACATGATTATTTTTACCCAAATACATTGAATAAACCCTATCATGTCTTGTTCTCCTAGAAAATTTGTGGATGTCAAAAAACATTGAAATATTATTTATATTAATATTTATAATACATTTTATTGATTCGTTCACTAATAACGTAATTATTTCATCATCATTGTGTCAAAAATAAATTCATTTATTAAATGTCTATAAATTATAAATAAAATACCATGAGGTAGGAAATATTTTTATATTTCTAATTAATATTTATAGTCAAATTTATCTTATGTATAACCCTTTATAAATTATATTTTAGATATAAAACATTGAATTTTTCACATTTAACACTTCTTTAAATAAAAAAATAATAAAATTCCTAATCTAAAAAATATGGAACAAAAATGATCATATTTTATTACTATGTTTGTTTTTAGTGTTATTAATGTTTTCCAATAGAATTATATCATGTGTAAGGGTAATTATAATGTCATTTTTACCGTTAATTGCCCTATTTATTTTTATCCACGACAAATAAAAGTCAAAACTTACAATTCATCCAAAATAATATTCATATTATTGAACAAAAATTTACTTACTGATGTCAATTTTGTGTCTCAGATGTTTTAAATTCTACTCACATATGTGAAAAAATTGTGTTTTATGCAAATTTGCAAATGCTCCAAGAAAGTGGTTAAGATGTTTAGAAGATCAATAAAAGTAAATACATCTAATTTAAATATAAAATGATTCCAATGAATTACATTTAAAATATATAGGTATTATATATCTTATTTTAATTAAAATAAATTTAAATAAAATAAATAATTATTTAAATAAAAATTCAGTTTTAAATAATAATGTAGTGTTTTTCACTATTCATCAAAAAATGAAAATATTCAGAAAAATACCAAAAATTCACTCTATGATAATTATGATATTATGAATTCAAAAATGATATATATTTTATCAAATATGAAACAACGGTGTTTCATTTATTAAATTAAAATTATTTCATATTTTGAAAACCAAAAAGCGCGTTTTTAAAAAGAAATAACAATCAAAAGAATGTACTGAGTTTATATAATATTTAAATTGTAAATTACTTATAATTACCTAAATTGTATTAAATGAATAAAATATAATCTAATTATAAATTAAAACCAATAAAATAAATAATTTAACACTGTAAATTATTTCGATTAAAAAATAGGTTTTCAATTAAAACATAGTAATTTTCACAATTCAAAAAAAAACATAAGTTATTCGAAAAGTACTAAAAATTTAACCAAACTAAATTTTTATGTCCCACTTCTAACGAAAATTTTAATTTCATTAAATTTAATGTTTAAAAATTTCAAATATTTGATTTAAAAATTGTTTGACATTAAAAGGTTGAAAAATTTCATTTTTTGAAATATATATATTTTATTTAAAAAATTGTATTAGTTCTTATATTATGTCTAAGAAAAAAAAAATATGGATGATAATATTATAAAGATTATATATGATTTAAAATGTAGTTAATACTATTCATACATGCATTTTAAATAATTAGTTTGATTAGTAATGGAGAACTCAAACTCGGTGTTGCGTGTAGTGCAAGCTATTGAATTACATCAATGAGAAAATGTACAATCAATTCATTTGGTGTTACATTGTCCCCTCCTACAATGAATTGTGTTCTCACAATTTAAAATTGTTCTTCGAAAATAATATGATAATAATAGATAAATACTATTATGGAAAACCCACATCAATAATTGGGATAATATAATTTAGTCTTAAAAAGAGGGAAATAGAATGAAAACGTCGCTATAAAATTATGATCTCGATTTGGAAAAAATTTCTGAAAATTAGAGATACATAATTGGAGGGAAAACATAAATATATATAGGGTGTGATTGAGGTCATCAATCACATACAAGTGTAAAATTGATGCCCTCATAGCCATCAGTCTATGATGATTTAAAACATCATCAGTTCAAAATAACATAGGGTATTAGGATAACACTTTTTTGGTTTAAAGATATCCTCCATAATGTTTAATAATTAATTTATTCATATAATAAGAGGGAAAAAAATATACTTGGAAAGTATAGTTTCATCCTTTAAACTAATTCATAACACAATCTAATCATTCACTTAAAAAGATAATAGAATTAAAAAAAATTCTATTTATCCAAATAGAATATGATTCCAAAAATAATTCATTTATAATTAATTTATCAGACTATTTGAAAAAACAACATTATAAAAACTAGGAAATTATGTTGGCCAGTGGTATGTGATGCACCCTTGTCCCCTTTCCATTGCAGGTTTATGTCTCGTGGCCTTACCAGATGTGACGAGTTGTCACTTGACCTCCATGTCATCCTTTTAATAACAACCCAAAAAAATTTAAGATGTTTTTTAACATTAAAAGATAGAATCCAATGTTTAACATAGTACATTCCATCATTTAGACTTATCCAAAATACTTTGATCCAAACTCAATTTCCAAAATCTATAAGGAAGGTAAACATAATGAAGATATTTTTGTCCAAGTAATAACATGTGAATACCTTAATCATGTATTCTTTTAAAACAGGGTAAGAACTAGAATTACTATAAAACCATATTTATTACATTCATTCCACCTTATTCCTTATATATTACTAGATATACTCCTTATATAGAAACATTTTTTAAACTCCGACAATGATGGAATATACAATTCATTATTTAGTTTCAAGGTAGTTAGAAATATTCAATATAATTTATCCAAATCAATCATATCATATTCCATAATCACTACCTTAGTATCAGAACAATATTAAGGTTTATCGTTCTATAAACTATATATTTTCCATAAATATTTTACCTAATATTGAGTTTCATTTCTTAGATCCACACAATATAATGTCCTTAATGAAATAATACTCCAATACAATTCATATATACTGGATAATTCTTATAAAATGTACATTATTAATACAATACTCAAATTACATAATAATTTAATTACAACAAAAGATTTCTAATCATTCATCATCATCATTGGTAGTATCATAACTTTATTATTATCAAATAGCATAATTTGGGGTATACTATGATGATTAGGTCATTGATTCACGTAGTGTCCCAACTCCTTGCAGATAAAGCATTGTATATTTGAATCCTTTTTTCATACCCTTTAAATTGAATACTTGGTGTCCTTTTTCTCCACAATTATAACAAACTACCATTCCCGTCATGAATTTTCTAGGGTGATTCTTTCCATATTTATCACATATAAGAAAATCCTTTATTCCCCTCTTCCCATTAACCAGCTTTCTCTCTTCCATTCTTTTAAAATGTTGCATCCATTCAAAGCCAGAGGGCTCAAAAAATTCTTTAATTATCTTATAAACACATTATGTTATTTTTTCATATGATTAGAATACGTGGAAAACTATTTAATTTCTAAATATTGGCATAATACCATGAAAGGTATGATCCTTCTTAAACATTCGATCATGCATATTTCTGGAATTCACTTTACTTTTACTAAGCTCCATTTCTAAACAATGGCATATACTAGGCTATTTTATGCATCATATTGATAATTTCATACATTTAAAATACCCAACCTAAATTGAAGTGATTATTCATATTATCAATAATGATATAATGTTTTCTTTGGGAAATTATTTACTCTTAATTCCTAAATAATGTATAGTAATGAAAATGTGAATTATCCTAAGCATATGACATGGGAATTTCATAACCAAGAGTGCAGTAAGGCCCATTGTCATGTACCAAGATACCACGGGTGAAGCCCAAAAATTTTTATTATAGTTATCACTCTTAGATACATCTGTTCCAGAACCGCCTTTACATGATTGTAACCATAAAGGGATATACTACATGGAAAATAAACAATATATCTACATTACCAAAATTCTAGGAGGTTATTCTATACAAATCCTCAAATTCTATGTTAGGGTAAGGTTCTCTAATCAGAGATTTTCTAAATCTAGATTCCAAGGTTATTGATAAACTTCCTCTAATACCAACAGTATTGCCCTGACCCCATATACCTAGAGTCAGTGCATTATTTTAATACATTGGCATGATTACAATGATTAAACTATTATACAGAAGGTTAACAATCCATCGACCATGGAAAAGTACATGGTAAGGTTTAATTTAACAACTCTTAATTATATGAGGATGTTTTTATGCATGTATCTATTAGGACATATATATTATCCATGTCCATGTTTCATAAATGAGTTTTAAAAGGTATTATTTTTAAGGGACTCTTTAAAAAAACATCATTTTTAATTTATTAAATATTTATTGTTCTAAACCAATCTCATTAATGTCCATGATTTCAAAATGGTTTTATGGATTTCTTTATATGGGATTGAATTTTTTAAAATGATAATTTCTATATGAAGATTAAAATTGGTATGTGACACTTTTATTCAAAACTAGCTTTTAAATTACATCCTTTATATGTATTTTAAATTATTTCCTGAGAAATGAATATTTCTCTCAAAGATTTTTATTTATCATTTCAAATTATGTCAACATCCTATACAAGATATTATTCTTTATCGAGGGTGATTTATTATTATACAAATATTCCATATTGTATTGATGGTTTTGTGATATGTTTAACTTTTGATATGTTATTTTTATACCATTCATGGTTTATGGATAATGTAATGACATTTCGTATTCTTGTTTTAATACGAATGATTATGATATGTTTAAAGCTTTTCATATGAGGAATGCATTGGACTTAGTATGTGATAGGTTGAGACAACTATAACTCCTAGATGTATTGGTGGGTCTCCTGAGACAAACTAGTGTCTCAGCGCAATGTCTGGAAAAAATCTTATTTTTATACTTGGTATAAGGCCTTGAATATGAGGTTATGAAGTCTAGCATTATGCATTCCGTTATAATAAAATTATATATTCATATTACATGTGATTATTAGACTAGTAGAATAACCATGTGAATAAGTAAATGGAATTATATGAATTATATTTTCTATATTATACTGTTTTTTATGTTTAAAAGGCTTTATTTTAGTTTTATATGTTACCATTAATGTTTATTCTTAATTATGAATGATTCCACTATAATGTTATCCTTAATGAGCTTCAGATCTCTCCCCATTCAATGTTTTATTATTACCAGGAATCAATGAAGTATATTATGACTGACCTGTACGGTTAGTCCTTGGTATATGAATGTGGTAAATGGAGAAAATTTGGTTGTTGTTTTTTCATTTTATAATGTAATGTATTGTTCATGTATGTAATCTATTTTCCAAGATGACTAAACTGATGGGTCCTTCAGGAAATGATTTTTTATAATAATGTCAGTATATTAAAATAATGTACCGACTATGGGTAACTGGGGTCATGGAGTTTCAATATTAATATTTATAATACCTTATATAACCTTATAACGACCTATTACCTCCATTAATTAATAATTTTTCATTTTTCTATTATTTTTAGTCTTTTTTATAGGTCGGTTCCAAATCCACATTTATTATTAATACAAATCAAATACCTCTTTAACTAGGTACTTGGAGACCCATTATATAGCTCAGATGCCCAATGGGAATTTAGAACATCGTTTTTGGTGCATTGTTTTTAGTGTTTCATGGTCAGTTCACTTGGATAAGATTATGGATGTACTAGTAAAAAGATCCTAGAATTCCAAATATTCAATCAAATAGTATTAATGAATATAAATATTTATAAATGGTCCAATATTTAATTTTTACTTATTTAATGAGTATGATTTAGTTGATATAATGACAATGATAAATGTTTAGATTATCTTATATGACTTTTCAAACATCAAGAACAACTAACATTTTATATAATATTATAATTTTATATTTTATATATAAATTAATAGGTTATATTAAACCTATTAAAATATAATTAAACCTAAAAAATACATTTATGAACATCAATGAAGGAAGTATAGGAAAATGGACAAAAACATTCTTCTTGAGGATAGTTAACATCCATAAATTAGGGAATGTTTTCATTCCCTTGAATAACTGGATATGATAAATGAAATGGAAGTGAGATATTACATTAAAAAATAACATTATATTATATAAATTATTCTATATTAATCATACTTTTAACAATAAAGGATGTTGGGAGAAGGTATAAAATAAACAGAAATTAAGAGAGGTTCTTTGAGAAAATCAACTCTTAAATAATACCACCATAAATGATCTAATAAATACCATTCAAATGGAAATTGTGTGAGAAAATCCAATAATTTATTTTTTAATTGTGATGAGTAACGGTAATTTAAAATATATGATAATATAAATGAATTCTGAGGAGATATCGTGTGGTGATATGTGTTTTTTATATATGAAGAGGGGTGAGGTTATGTGATTAAATTAGAATTATTTCATAAATTATGAAAACAACATTCAAGTGGAATTTATTTCTCTAATTTATTATGAGATTTATTTTTAAAAAACCTATTCTTGTTTTAAAAAACATAAATAGTAAATACTTTTTTTATGTGTTTGATTTCATTAAATTATACCTTCAACCAAACCCATAATTTTACCTACACCCTGATTAATCTATCTTTCTAACGGGGTAAATATTAATGCCTAAAAATAGACCTAAAAACATAATTTGAACATTATTATTACCAATATATAATCCATATTAAAAATTAAAATCATATACTTAGAAAAATTAGTTTAAGAATAAGTCCTGCATATGTGACGAGAATGTTGGGTTTTAATGTGATTGAGTTCAATTGTTCCCAATTATTTTATATATAAGTTCCACATGTATTTAATTCCAAATACCTCCATTAAAGAGAAATATGTTGAATTATATTATATTATATTTTATTTATCTTTAAAATATTACTTGATATTATAAATTACATAAAAAATGATTGTATTCGATTCAAAATAAGTATTTTTTAGTATTCATAAAAAATTATAAATTCTCCAAAAACTAACAAAATAACACCCAGATATATTTTTTATAATATAATTTAAATTCTAATTATATTTTATGATATATTTTTTAAAAAAGTCTCTAAATAAATTTATATTAGGATGGATATTAAAAGGTGGATTTTTTTTGGAAAATATAAACTTGTTTACTTAAAATTTTGATTTATACAGAACATATTCAAATAAATCATGAAAAAAGAATTTAATGTATTTTATCCGATATAAAAATTATAAATTGATATGTTATATTCAGAAATACTTATTTATTTAGTTTTCCAATATAAAATACCAATATGGTGTAAATATTATTTTTTTATAAAAACAACTCACTTATATTCTCTTGTATTTTTGAAATTCATTTATAAATATATATTAACTAATTAATTTAATTGATAAAAATGTTTAAATGTTATTTTTATAATTGTGATTATCTTATGAATTCCCACAATTCAAATTTCTAGGTAAAATCTGCCACATAATAAAATTTAGAAATTTTGTTTCACGATGCGACATATCATTTATGATATTAAACATTGTATTTTATTTTAAACTATGGTAACATTACATTATCCCTCCACTTAATAAATTATGTTCTATAAATATGATCTCTAAACCAAAGAAATTTGGTTTTGAATTTTCTAAATACCTATTTTCAAATCCCACATGGGAAAAAGCCTCAACAAAATAATCAATTAAAAAGGGAGAAAAGAAATTATGAAGGTGACATGAGATAACACATAATAGAGTACCATATCAAAAAATAGGGCATGGAAGAGAAAAATAAATACACTTTATTATTTTGAGTTATATATAACATGATCTTTAAAAATATAACCACCCCAACCCCATTCATCAGTAAAGGATTATAATGATATTTATTCCTCATTATGATAATTAATTCAATAAGTTATTATATCAAAATATGTTTTATAGTGTTGATGAATTATTTTACTAGATAAACTATGAAAATAAAGAAATATTACTAATTTTAAAGTATAATTTCATCTTTTTATCAATTTCCACCACAACATCATCTTTTCCCCAGACTATGATTATTTAATGAGAATTTACTTACTTGATGAATGCAAATATACTTCTGTGAATAAAAACATCCACAAAATTAAAACTATATATTACTTTTATATATTCTAATTAATAAAAATACAAATGTTTAGTGCATGGTATTATAATATTCCAAAAATAATAAACATTAAATGACTAAAAAATCGTTAACAATAATTAATATACTTAAACAAAAATGATTCAAACAATTTTTAATATTAATGAACCTGAAAATATTATATAGTAAAATTGAATACAAAAAATAAGAAGGATTTGATCATTTAGTCTTCCTGGATTAATTTTATATAAATCATTAAATTATCTAAATCTATCTTATTGTCCCATATAAAAGTTAAATTTCTCTAGTCACATAATATTAAAGATACACTAATCATTTCAATACATAACATTAATCATTATAAATTATATATGATTCCCAAATAAAACTCAACCACTATTTCTCAAATAAAATCCAAAAAATAATATGTTTTCCTTAGTCATATTATATATCCTTCTACAAAATATCATAAAAACTCAAATGATATCCCTAGAAGTATGATTCTTCCATAATCATCAAAAATATGTCACACAAACTCAAAATATATCCCTAAAACTGTGAATGATCATTTCTATCCGTCTGTTGATATAAGGGCTATAAAATATATCCATTTTCATCTATATACTCATGAAATTATCTATCCATCTAAAAAATATGAAATTAAATTTAGTATTTCATTATAATACATAGATGAATGACATATATGATTCTTAACCACCACACCCACATATAGATTACCAAGGAACACAATAAAGAACAACTATTAAAAAAAAACATAGTGAATTTAAAAAAAATCACATTATTACATTCCAAATGATTCTTTTTGGTTTAATGTTTTATAATATTAGGACAAAATATTAAATAATAAACCATTAAATAATATGTTGAAACACTTTCCTAGTATTAATTCATTTTATTAAAACTCTTTTTTAAATTAATTTTTTTTAAACCAGACTTGTTTTTATGAACAATCACCAAAAAATTCTCTTTCATTTCATATGTATTTTTAATTTCATATTAATCTTATTAAATACATTTTTGAGAATTTCTATGAGAACCAAAGAATATTATAAGTCAAAAAATACATTAGTGAAGAATATCATACGAGTTTGAATGCATAAAATGATGTAATAAAATCATGTCTCATGAATATACATATTGAAAAATAACATATATTACTTCAAATCATATAATCATGTAAAAATATTTCAGTTTCATATAACCTGACACAAAAATGATTCAAGGATAATTGGAATTATTTTAAAACATGTTGGATAGAGACCCCTAAGGATTAAGATTACTCCCTAATCCTATACATAACATCTCATGAGAATACAACATTACCAAATGCATTAGATTTCTATCAAGGATGACCCATTATAAAATGAAAATTCTTATTTATTTTAAATAATGAATAAAACATAACTAATAATCACGTGTTCTACACATTAAATTGATGGAGTACTAAAATATTACCATTATTCATAACCAAATCAAATATAAAAATGGTATCAAAATATTACATCCTCATTTGAACAGTTTATAAACCATTTAACAAAATAAGGAAGGCGATATCATAATATATCAGACTCAATCAAACATATGATTCAATAAATGATAATGATATTTATGGAAATATATGAAATATGTTTATTGACAAAATTCCTTTTGATAATACCTGTATTCTGTTTGAAAACAACATATTTTTTAAAAAAATCCAAATCTATTAATTAAAAAAATTATTTGAAAAGAAAAAGTAATTCTTTTAATGTAACCTTCAATAAATAATGGCGTAATGAATGTTTAATAATACAGACATTTGATATATTTTAAAAAAACATTCCTTCTGTGTTTCTGTCAAAAAAACGCAAATAACCCTGTTTAGAAATTGATGAAATATATTTATTAAAAATATTATAATTTAAAACATGTAAAAAAAATTATTCAATAATTTATAGTATAATTTAAAAAATGTTTTTGGATATAATTTTAAAAAACATAGTCATGGAAGAAAACAATATTTTTATGGATAAAATCAAAAATATAATTTTACAAATGAATGACCTTAACAAAATGAAGATAACATTAGTAAAATGAATCAAATATATTTATTCAATAATTTTTTTTAAAAAAGTTAAAATGTTTAATTATAAATTATAAATCAATTAAAGAAATAATATTTATATGACACAAGTAGTTAGGTATGTATTTAACCCAAAATAATACAAATTTGATTAAGAATATTCTAACCCCATTTTGTTCAGTTGTATATAATGCCCCAGAAAAGTCAAAAGTTTAAAATAATAATAATGAATAGTATTAATAAAATAAGATTCATTATATGATATATGAAAGATATATATATATATATATATATATATATTATCCTCACACAATTAATTTTATTGAATAAGTAATATATATCAAAGAAGTAAAAACGTTTAATTATAACCCTTTATCTCATGCTTCAATCGAGTTTTACATATTTATACCAACTGTATAATCTTTTATATAATATTACATACTCATTAAATCACTAGATTTATATTTATAATACAATATAAGACATTTTAAAAACCTTCTACCCCCATTCATTAATAATACTTTATTATTTCTATTTTTTGTAGTGCTTTGTTTTGATGATTTCATGGTCAATTCACTAGTTTAAGATTGTTGATGTACTAGTAAAATGATCCTAAAACATGAAAATCTTAATTAAATAGTATTAATGAATATAAATAATTACAAATGATCCCATATATAAATTTTCCTTATATAATGAGGATGATTCATTTGATAAAGTGATAATGAGAAATGTTTTGTTTATTTTGGAGGAGTTTCCAAACCTCATTGAATACATTCATTTGATATAATATTATGATTTTATATCAGTAATATAAATTAATAGGAAATAATATAACTATTAAAATATAATTTAATCTGAAAAATACATTTATGAACATCAATGAATGCAGTATTGGAAAATGGAAACAAACATTCTTCATGAGGGTGGCTAACGTCCATAATTTTGGCATTGTTTCATTCCCTTGAATTAATAGAAATGATAAATTAAATGGATGAGATATAACACATTAAAAACATAACATTATATTTTATACATTGTTCTATATTTATCATACTTTTATCAATAATTGATGTAGGGAGAATGTAGGAAAAAAAATAAATTAAGGGAGGTTCTTGGAGAAAATAATTTTTAAAATATCACCTCCATGATGAATCTGATAAATTTGATTGAAATGTTCTTTGGGGGAGACCATCGGATATTTTATTTTAGAAATGTGATGAGTAATGGGAATATAAAATATATGATATGATAAATGAATTGTGAGGAGATATGGTGTAGTGAGATGTGGTATTTTTATTTGAGGAGGGGAGGGTTTATGTGATTATATTAAGCTTATTTTATAGATAAAGAAAACAACATTCAAAAGGAATTTATTTCCATTATTTAAAAAGATATTTCTTTTTAAAAATTCTTTTTAGGTTTTATAAACTCATAAACATTCAATTACTATTTTCAATTTTTAGTTGTTTTAATTCATTAAATTTTATCTTCTTCCCATCCCATAATTTTACCTATACCATAATAAAATTGTCCTTCTACCTGGGTAAATATAAATGAATAAAAATAAAAATGAACCCAAAACCTAATTTTTTACTTCAAAATTCCAAATATTTAATCCATTTTACAAATTAAAATCATAAAATTTGAAAAATTAGTTTAAGAATTAGTCTCGCAGATGAGATGGGAAAGCCGAGTTTTAATGTTAAAATGATCAATTGATTCCAAGTATTTTATATATAATTTCAATATATATTTATTTCCAATTTCCACTATTGAATTAAAATATGTATAATTTTATAATATTTTATTTTAATTTTCTTTAAAATATATTTTTGACATTATAAGTTACTTATAATAAATTCTTGTCTTCGATTCAAATTCAGTATTTTCCAGTATTTATAAATAAATAAAACATTTCAAAAATAAAACAAAATAACTCCCAGATAAATTTTTATTTTATAATTTAATGAATGTTTATATTTTATGATATAATTTTTTAAATGGTGTTTAATTTTATTTTAATACTTGGGGGACATTAAAATGTGGGAATTTTTTTTTGGAAAATATAGATTTTTTTCCTAAAAATTGAATTTCTTTTTCTTATCTTATACTTATAAAACCTGACGAAACAATTTAAGGTATTTTATCTGATATGAGAATTATGATTTGATATTATATATTTCACCAATAGTAATTTATTTAATTTTTTAATAAAAAATACAATTATGGGACAAATAATATTATTTAATAAAAACACCTCATTTATATTCTCTTGGTTTTTTAAAAATCATTTATATATCACTATTAACCAATGAAGTCATTTTATAAAAAATTTTAATGATTATTTTTATTATTTTGATAGTTACATTCTTACCATTCTAATATCTAGGTGAAATCTGCCACATATGAATATTTAGTCATTTTTATGCTCAATGCGGCATATCATTCTTGATATTAAACATATTGTTTCATTTTAAAATGTAGGAACATTACATTATACCCCCATTTAATAAATTATGTGTTATAAATATGATTTCTAAACCAAAAAACATTTTTTTTATTTTCTAAATACATATTTCAAAAATCCCACATCTGAAAAAGTGTGAACAAAACAAACATTTGGAAAGGGAGAATGGAAAGTATGAAGGTCACTAATGATAACACATAATAAAGTTCTATATAATAAAATATGGACATAGAAGAGAAAAATGACATCAATTTATGATTTAGAGTTATATATAACAAGTTCATTAAAAAGTTATCCACCACAACCCCATAAATAGTTAATGAATTAAAATGATATTTATTCCACGTTTTGATAATTTATAGTATATGTTATTATATCAAATTCTATTTTTTAGTATTGAGGAATTATTTTATCAAATAGAAAAAAAACCTAATGAAATATTATTAATTGTAAAGTATTATTTAATCATTTTATTAATTTCTACCAAAATCTCATCATTTCCCCAAACTATGTGTATTTAATAAGAATTTAGATAACTGATGAATACAAATAAACTAATGTGAATCACTACATCTACCAAATAAAAACCAAATATTACTTTTATATTTTGTAATTTACAAAAACACAAATGGTTAGTATAAGGTATTTTAATTTTCAAAAAATATTTAACATTAAATGAATAAAAAACATTAACAATAATAACAATAGTTCAACATAGATCATTTAAATAATTTTTAATATTAATGAATCAGAAAATATTATACACTAAAATTGAATACATTAAATAAGAAGGATTTGAACACATAGTCTTCTAGGATTAATTTTATATTTATCTTTAAATAATCTCAATATTTCTTAGTGTCCTATATAAAAATTCAATTTCCTTATTCACATAATATTAAATTTGAAATATCCATTTCTATACATGAAATGAATCACCATAAATCCTAATGGTTTTTAAAATAAAACACATCCTTTATTAATGAAAAAAAATTCCAACATTAATCTGTTTGAATTTGTCATATTAGGTTCCATAAAAAATGAAAATATTTTGAAATAAAATTAATCACTTAATCAACAAATCATTTTCTAATATCATGGTTATCAATATGATAAACATATATTCTCCAATTGAATTAAATCATCATCTACAAGATATATTTTTAAAGAAAATCAATTTCATAAAAATTATTACATCATTTAGGCTAGTCGTAGGTGTCGTGCCCTATTCTCCCTTATATTTTGGGTTTGATCCCTATGGCATTAACGGATTTGAGGGGTTATAACACATACCTTGGGTTTTACTTCATCTAAAAAAATATTAATATAATTCTTATAAATTTATATAAATATTAGAAATATACTATAAGATAACAATTTTATATTTTAACTTCAATGGTTATCTCATAACATTAAAATTATGTCAAAAATTAGAAGATATTTAATCCCCATGTAATATATTCATATGATAAAAAAATGATACATATAACAAAATCTCAATAAATGGCTCCCAAAGTGCACCCATTATCAAAAGTGTATAAATAAATTTAAACATGACATCATCTTTAAGTCTATCATAACTAACGAATCCATTAACTATAGACAGCTTAATTATTCATCATTCTTCTAAATCATAGAACCATGAATTTCCATATTATTCCTCAATACATTTTTCATATAAAAAATATGAATCAACACCTAAGATTAATTAATTTCAAATCATGAGGCATAAAATTTTTCATACCTTCCATATTGTAGTTTCATCATCATTAATTTTAATGGAATCATGAATTACTAAATAGTTATTTATACCATCCTACTCAACCAAGTCATGAGACTTATTTCTATTACATTCATGATCATAATGTCCGTACATTCAACTGGTAAATAATGTGGAATATAATTCAATTTCATCGAGTTAACATAAACATTCATTTTTCCATAATAGTTTATTTATTTATGACCTCTTTTACCACTTCTAAAACATATTCATGCCAATTTTATATATTTTTTTTATGTTCATATTTCCACATTATTGTCACAAACTTTGTCAAATATATTTTCAATGTTGGTCATTTTCCCATAAAATACCTTAGGGATTCATTTTTATCATATTTTATTCATTAAGAAGCACAACAATGTGGATGTGAAAATAACTATTCCTGATATATTATTTAGAATAACTAGAAGATTTCTCATTACATATAACATTTTGTTTAGTTTCTCAATAATATGACCATCTAATTTTTCTTAATATCTGTTTTCTATATGGTGCCATCAAGATCTATCCATTTACTAAAACCAAAAAGGATAGTTTGGGAATATAAATAAAATCATAATAAACCATCTTATGTGGAAGCTAACAATAATATATACTTATTAATGTTATCTCAAACTCAATAAATGTATACAAAATAACAATTAATATCTATACTGTGATAACCATTGTGGTTAGATATTACTTATTACTTTTTATTAAATAATATCCTAACATGTAATGTTATCTACACTATTTGCTGAAACAAACTATAAGGACACTTATTTAAACATTACATACCATAATGAATATATATTCGAATTAATAGTATTATATTCCCAGGATTATTTTTTGTTTAGAGTTTTACAGAATTAGGAATAACCCTAAAATAGTAAACCCATACACAAAAAATGAAAATTAATTCCTATAATCCATTTCATCCATAAATCCAAAATATTATGAAAAGAAGTCTTTTCATGATAAATCATAAAATTTTTCTCCAAGATCGCATCTATGTCAATACTATTACTTAAATCCCGTGAAAATATTTTTGAAACAAGGATGAGCACAAAATATCACTAGAGTACATAAAACATGGGATTGAAGAATAATATATGTTTTAGAAATCCTATAATGATAACATATTTGCATGGTTCATGAATAATCACATAATAAAGAAAATATAGAACATTTAATTATATATTCATTGAAAAATATGAATGTGGAAGTGAAAAAAAACATGAAAAAAAAATATTCAATAATAATTTTAAGGGCTATATAGCAAGGAGGACAAAGTCCCCTATGGTATTAGTATTACTCTCAAATCCTATACATAATGTATTGTGAGACTAGAACATTATCAATTGCATTGGATCACTATATATGCACACCCATTATAAAATTATCATGCATATTTGTTCCACATAATAAATTAAACAAATTGAATAATCATAGTAGTCACCCAGGGAATAGAGTGCGCATAGAAATATTATCGTGAGAAATGACTAAAGGGATGATAACAATGCTATCAAAATAGTACATCACTAGTAGATCTAATCATAAACAATTTAATAAAATTTGAAAGTTTCCATAATAAGATATCACCCTTAATGATGCGTGAGTTATTGAGTCAATATGCACATCATATGACTTCTCCATTCCATATGGTTTTATGTTTTAAAAATCACAAAAAAATTTAATTAATTACTGGAATTTTCATTAGTTTTGTATTTTTCCTAAGATATAAAATTGTCTTTCCATTATACTTACAAAATTTTCATTTCTTTATACATATAGAATTGTAATTCCGTTTTACTTACAGAATTTTCATTCCATTATACTTACAAAATTTTCATTCCGTTATACTTACAGAATTGTCATTCTGTTATTCTTATAGAATTTTCATTCCTTTATACATACAGAATTACCATTGCATTTTATGATTCTGAATCCGTTGTATTTTTCATTCCATTTTATGATTCTGATTCTGGTGTATATGTGATTCAGTTTTTAAAATTATGATTCTGGTGTATATGTGATTCAATTTTTATGATTCCTAATACAGTTTTTATGTGATTATATTTTATGAATCTGAATCTGAAGTATATGTGATTCAGTTTTCATTATTCAGAATCCAGTGTATATGTGATTTTGTTTTATGGTTCCCAATCCACTGTATATGTGATTTACTTTTATGATTCCGTTTTTGGTGTATATGTGATTCAATTTTATGACTCTGATTCCGATGTATAAGTGATTACAATTTTATGATTCCAATTCTAGAACAACTGAGATTCCTGTTTCATAATCCGATTTACATTTCCTTATGATTCTGTTTTATTGATAATGTTATTCTTAAGAATCCATTTTCATGATTTCATAAGATTATGTTTTCTTGATAATGTTAGAGTTGTTTAACTATATCATTCCAATGATATCAAATTCTATGTTTTCATATACATAACATTTATATTTAACATAACATTTTTTCATTTTCCTGAAATGATATCATACAATCGGTTTTAAACTAACTGTTGCATGTATGAAACATGTCCAGGTCCCTCTGAAATTTATGTAAATGTATGACCGTTGGAGATGAGCTGACCTTTGGGAAATCAAGCATATAATTACATGAACATTTGAACGAGCAAACAACATGAACATCAACAATTGTCTTTGAAAGAAAAAATTTGTGTAGTGATTTCTAGAGAGAGAGGCTCTTACAACACTCAGTGTGTCATGAAAATGATGTGAACAACTTGTTCAGGCATGAGAAACTTTTTCAAACATGCTTTTTGTAGACTCTAATCATTTTGATTGGGGGATTAAGGGATTGGAAAATAGAGGATACGATTTCCTTCTAAATCGATGGTTTGCGGGGATAACAGAACAGATATCGATCCGTGGATTGAGGTCTTACCATGTTTTCGGTAAGACAGACTTTTTGAAAGTATAAATCAAGGAACCTTTATCCAAGGTTGTTGGATACCCTTATCATTGAGTAAAAAGAATCTTACTATTACTTTTTTACTACTATGAGTTGTTTTTATTCCTCTATCATATTCAATACACTTTGAGGTATAATATATTTTTTTCTAAAATAGAAAAGGATTATTTAAGAGGTCTTGTGAATGTTTTGTTTAACCTTTTTAAACATAAAATTAATGGTTCCAAAGGAATTTTTAATTATACAATTAACCACCCCTCTAGTATTTGAGCATCTCATTTTTACGTATTCAATCCTACAATTGGTATTATAGGAGGTCTCTGATATCCTTATATCCACATATAAGTTTTATTGCTCATGTTTTCCTTTTCATAAGTTCTCCATATTTTTTTTTAACTATAAATACTAATTAGTTTTGAGGGAAGAAATATCATTTTATATTGGTAGAAATTCATGTTGTATCTTAAGATAATCTCAATCCTACTAAATTTCTATTCATCTATGTAAAAGACTATGAGTACTGGATATATAGAATGAAGTCCTTTGTGATACATATAGGTGTAGACAACTAGATTATGTTAACTGGAGATTATAAGAGTCATGATAAGGAATGCAGAATATTTACCAATTTAGAAAAGTTGTAATATCAGCTAAACATTATGGTATGTAATACTTTTCTTTGTTCCATGAATAGAAATATTTATAGGCAGATTTCATCTTATGAAGTTGAAAATAATATTTTGAAGAAACATGGAGTAACTCACTTTGAAACTGTTAATGTCATTGAAACTAGAAGAGCTATGCTCAGAGTTCAGTATCTTGGTTTATGCTTCCCTTATGATGAACCCATATGTAGGGTGAAAAAAATGATTTATGACTGTCGTTAACTACTTACAATCCATGGGTGAGAATAGTTTTGATGATGAAGCTCTGGTAGAGAATATTATTGACATCATGCCCAATGGATGTGTATCCAATATGACTACAATAGATGCGAATTGGAATGTTACTCAGATTTCTCTTGGTGAACTATTTGGAACTCATCTTCATCATGAAACCAGAATGAAGAGAGATACTTAAAATATTTTGAAGAAGAATAGAAATGAATTTTTTTATTTTACGACTAATTCAAATCATATTAAATCTAAGAATCCTAAGTGAAATAAATGATCAAAATCTAAGAAGGACAGTATTCAATTTGAATCTAGTGAAAGTGAATCTTCTGAAAATGAATTAGCAAATCTTTCTCAGAGGAAGAACACAATTTTTGGACTAAAACACTGTCTATATAGATAGAAGAAGAAAGATAGAAAAGATAAGAATGAAGTAGAAGTTACATGATCTGAATATAGAATAACATGTAATATTAAACCTGATTGTCCATTTATTTAAAAGAGAGACAAAGAGACAGGAATTCTTAAATAAACAAGAAGACGTTCTGCAAATCAATGAATAAGAAAGTTGTGAAATCGAATGACACTTGAAGTGACAGTGGTAGAGATTCATCTAATGATTTTTCAGAAAATCAATCTTTTGGGAAAAATAATATTGGTCTAATAGCCATAGTTCCATTTCAAAAATCATTATCTTATAGCTAAGGTACGAACTAATAAATCTCTAACCATTATGTCATTAAGTGTTAATTTTATAGATAGAGGTTTTTCTTCAGATAAAGAATCTTCTCCATCAGATACTGATAATGATTTTCCTTCCTCTAAGGAAGTTTCTAGATTTTATATGTTGTTGGAAATGAGAAATTTTAATCTTTATAAGAATCTTGATAAAGAAAATTCAAGAGAATATATTTTAACAAACAAAATTTGGATCTTACTAAAGGTCAAGATAAGAAAACTGAAGTTTTAAAAAATTATTCAATGAATCATGAAGAAGTTAATTATAAGAAGGATAAAATATCTAAGGATCATAAAAATATATTTTTTAGAAAAAGATGTTTTAGACAATAAACATAACTGTAAATCTATTTTTCTTGAGGATAATGATTTTGTCCTAAGACTAAAATCTGAAATTTTATCCTTACATTTTTTTTTTCAAATTTTGCTTCTAGTAGGGAAATGTTTAAGAAGATGTATTCTCTTATCCAATCGCATGGTAATAATCTGAGATTAGGTTAATCGCATGAAACACCTATTTTAAAAAATAATTATTTTGATCCTACTATAGCCTCTTTTTGTACTAAATTCCAAAGTGGTGGGCATTGAAATTTAAATGTTATTTAAATAAAGTAAAATCTATTGGGTTTCATAAATCTTATTATTCCAAAAAATATGGTTACCCAGGATTTTATTATCTAATTATTCAGGATCCAAGAAAGTTGAGATTCTGAAATCCTAACTCTTTATTTTTCAGGAAAATGAAGGATGTACCAACAAAATATGGTACATGGATAGTGGATGATCCCAACACTTGACTTGTCACAAAGACTATTTCAAGATGATTTTGAAAACAAAAGGTTGAAATGTAGCATTTGGGGATAACTCCCAAGGAGAAATTTTCAGTATAGGTAACATTATTCTTCATAGTGGAGTTGTTATTTCAAATGTTTTTTTGTAAAGGCCTTGTGAACACCCACATAAGAATAATCCAGTTATGTGATAAAGGTTACCTTGTGAATTTTAGATATGATAAATGTTTAGTTCATAATTACATGGATGATTTTATTTTCTATGCCCTACGGTATGAGAATGTGTACACCATAAACATAAAAGACATTTGAAGTCATGATCTACCTTGGCTTAGTGGATTTGAAGATCAATCATGGCTTTGGAATTGGATACTAGGACACTGTAACCTTAGGAATCTTAGTAAGCTTTTTAAGGAAGAACATGTTCAGGATCTAACAAAACATTAGTTTGACTCATCGAAAGTCTGTGATCCTTGACAATATGGAATGAAACATATATTTAGATCTAAATTTTTAAGTGAAGTTACAATCTCTAATGCCTTACATATAGTGAACATGGATATATTTGGTCTAACACAAACTAGAATTGTTGGATACAAATACTATGCGTTTTTCCTAGTTGATGACTACACTAGATTTACTTCAGTATAACTTCTTGAAAATAAATATGAAGACTTTTCTTATTTAAAAATATTTAGAGCTCATGTTAAAAATCTGAAAAACCTACAGTTGATTACATTTTATAGTGATCATGGTGGAGAATTTGAAAATTCTTATTTTTTAACAATTTATAGTAAAAAAGGTATTACTGATAACTTCTCAGCTCCAAGAATTGCTCAACAAAATGGTGTTGTCTAAAGATGTAATCGCATTCTTATAGAGATGAAATGAACCATGTTGAGTGAATATTCTATAGCTAAACATTTTGGGGATGAAGATCTATGTACTGCTTGTTATACTGTAAATAGAGTTTTTTGAAGACCGTTTCTTAATAAAACATCATATGAGTTATGGACTGGCCGAAAACTGAATGTATATTAAATCAATATTTTAATTTTTATGTTATTTGTCTTTTATAAAAATGATAAATTACATAAAATTTCACCCAAATCCGATGAAGGAATATTTTATGTTACTCTATTAACTCTAAGGAATATAGATTGTTTAATAAAAACATACACTACGGAAGAAATAGTACATGTTAATTTTGATGAAATATATTCCCACATTTTTAAACAACTAGAATCATTTCTAAATATATTTTCCAAAAATAACCAGAAAACATTTCTAGATGATGTTTTAGACAAAGATAATGTTAATGAAAATGTTTCTGAATCATTTACTCTTGAATATTTTCTAACTTATGTTGATGAACAATTTTTTTCCAATTCCAAGTCAGCTGATACGTAGGAATAATCCAAGTGATAATATCAATGTAAATTTTAGTCAACCAGTAAGAACTAAATGTTCATTAAGAAATGAAGTTGAACATATTGCATTTCATTCCCAATTTGAATAGAAGACACCAGATGAACCCTTGGGTGATGATGATTGGATAATGGATATGCATGATGAACTCAATGAGTTAGTAAGGAATCATGTTTGAACCATGGTTGAGAAACCATAAAATCATCTATTATTAGAGTAAAATGGGTTTTTAGAAACAAATGTGATTAAAATGGAGTTATTGTTATAAATAAAGCCAGATTAGTTGCAAAAGGCTATAACCAACAAGAAGGCATAGACTATGAAGAAACTTATGCTCCTGTTGGCAGAGTTGAATCAATTAATATTCTTATATCCTTTGCAGCATTATTTAATTTTAAATAATATCAAATGGATGTTAAGTGTACTTTTCATAATGGTTAAGTAAAGTATGGAGTCTATGTAGATCAACCCGCTGGCATTTATGATACAAAATATCTGAATCGTTTTTATAAACATTCGACGGCTCTATATGGACATAAAAAAGCCCCATGTTTTTGGTATGATAGACTTTACGGATTTTTTTCTTCAAAATAACTATGTTAAGGGAACATATGATCCAACCTATTTAATTAATAAAAATAATACATATGTTTACATTCTTCAAATTTATGTTTTTGAAATCATCTTCAGATAAACTTAGCAATCCATAAATGATTCCTTTGTGAATCTTATGAAATCTAACTTTGAGATGAGTATGATGGGTGAGTTAACATTTTATCATGGTTTTCAAATTTCACAAAGAAAAAATAGAGAACTTACATATCTCAAAATAATAATATCAATGATATTTTAAATATGTTCAGGTATTATAACTCTATGAGTATATGGACTTCTATTGGAACCTCTAATACTCTTGATATTGATGAATTAGGGAAACTTGTAGATCAAACATATTACAGAGGGATGATATGAAGCTTACGTTACATAGTAGCTATTCGACCTTAATTAATGTTCTTAGTATGCTTATGTGTAAGATTTCAAGAAAATTCTAATGAATCCCATTTAAAAGGTGTAAAAATAATTTTTTAGTATATAAATGGAACATTAATTTTGGTAATATTTTATTCCTTTAGAAATAATTTTAAACATAAATTTTTCTCAGATTCTACCTTTTATGGTTGTACAGTGATAGGAAAAGTACATCAAGATCCTATAAATTATTATGAGTATCGATAGATTCCTGGTCTTGAAAGAAACAACATTTTGTAGCACTTTCCACTTCTAAAGCTGAATTTCTAGCAGCTAGAAGTTGTTGTACTGAAGTGTTGTGCATTCAACATAGATGCATAGACTATAGTAATAGTTTTACTAAGACTCAAATTATGTGTGATAACGCAAGTGCCATTTCCCGAAGTAAAACCTTTCACATCACTCTCGTGCATGGAACATAGATATTAGACATCACATTCTTAGGATTCACAAACTTAAAAGATATATTATTCTTCCATTCATCAGAATAAAAGAGAAAATTGTTGATATTTTTCGAAAACCTCTACCTTCCGATAGATTTGAAAACATTAAACATAATCTAGTAATGATTTCTCAAAGGTTTTCATTCATCTCTTCTTATTTTTTAAAATCATTTGCTAAAATTGAAATACTCATTATTTCAAGGGGAGTATATATGTATGTTTAATTTCACTATATAAACACTTTTTCATTCCAAGGAAATTTTTTCTTTATTGAAAATTTCAATTTTGAAAATTTCGGGTTTTAATATTTCATATTTGAAAATTTTGGTATTTAAAACATCCATGAAAAATTCTTATTATACCGATAAATCCCTTAGATTAATCCAAAATGTAATAGTTATTACTATTTATTTTTTTTATCTTATGATTTAGTTGTTGGTATTTAAAAATTTCGTAAATTCAGGTTTACCTTACTTCAAAAGATCAGAATTCATATTCTCTATATCCATTATCAAATGTCAGATATGACCAGGTTATTGAAATCTGATTGATTATCTTATGGATGTTAAGAATTCATAGGGATGTCTACATAATGGGTGCCTCATTTTCAAGTATCGTACCATCCTTACTGAACTCAGAGCCGATGTTCTATTTCCATCAAAGCTTTCGTTCTGATTCTACTGTCTCTGTCACCATGAATGACTCCAGAATCCTTAGTAGATCAGAAGCTGATTAGCAGGGAGATTAAATACATGTCAATATTTAGGGGAAGGTTAGTGTGCCCTATGTTCATTTAAAAATATGACTCCCTTATTTATAAGGTGATAAGATCTAATGGCGGGGAAAGTGTCTCTGTGGATATTGTGAAATCTCGGGATCTGGTTTATCCTGAACTCCTTATTCAAATCAATGAATCTATTACTTAATTTCAAAAGGATGGTCTAGATCTTTTTATGTTCAAATTCTATGATAAATCATATTCAGTCCCCTACAAGAAGGCAACAAATGTTTTTAACATACCTTATGAAGGGGAGGATATTATTTGTTTTCAAAATCATTCGGAGAAGGAATAATGTTTTGAAAATAATAAGGCTTTGGATATTCTCTTTCTTATGTATGTTATGAATCCAAAGATTATGAGTTATTCAATGAACCAAAATATGGTGGCTCTCTGGATGAAAGGATTACTTATTTCAATAAAGGGAGATAGGGATTATCTAAAGATATGTGATATATTTCTATTATAATTTCATTTCAACCTATGGAAGATCAATATGGTGAAGTAAATCTTTCTCACCATCCATGAAATAAAATGTATAAACATCATATCACATATCCTTATGTATCCATCAACTATTTCTAGGATAATTGTTATGTGTCTTCAAGAGCTGAATTTTCAATGTCGATCAGCCTCAAATCCATTCCAGATTTTGTTTCTTAGTTATAACAATCTAAGGAGGATGAATGTAGAGATTATTGCAAAATTGAACAAAAAGAGAAATGGCTGTATAGAACAAGGTTGACATTTCAGAATCATAAAAATCATTTCCTAAGAAAAAGGAGACTTGATGAACTGAGCTTTCCAGTACCGGTTCCTATTGTCCTAGTTTCAGCACCTCCTCCTGCAAAGAAACCAAAAGTATATTCAAATGAAATAGTTGAAATCTGGTGGGAAATGGCAGCTATTATAAATAAAGGAGCTACATTTTTGGTCGAAATCATGCAGAGACTAAGGATCTAAAAATCAAGCAAGCTGAAATTTTTGAGAAAGAAAAGAAATAGAAGAAGTTAAAGACTAAATCTTTAGAAGAGAAAGTTTCTCAGTATCTTCTAAAAGCTGTAGAAAAGAAATATCAATAATTACTTGAATCTCATGTTTTTCATAAGAATATGGTGGCCACTCCAGAAATATAGAATGATAATAATGTCCTAGATTTATCAAAACCAGTTCAAGAAATAGAACATCGGGTAATCAAAGATGATGATGATGATGTTTTAAGGGAAGTAGAAAATTAGGTTAGAACACCTTCGAGTTTAGTTTCTAAATCGGTTTCAGAAGAACAAGTCGTAGAACAAGTTGAAGAAGAACTACAGGAATAAATAATAGTTGAGGAAGAGGATGAAGTTGATGTTAAAGAAGAAGATGAATTTGAACTAGAATAAGAAATAGGTAAAAATGGTATGAACAAGAAGGTGAATAAGAGAAATAATTTCATGAAGAAGAGGGATAGGAGGGATCTCAACATCATGGTTTGGAAAAATAATAAGATGAATAGGGAGATCAAAATTTTATTCACGTTTTCGATGAACAAACTCCAGTTCGAGACCCTATTAAAGGAAAGAATGTTTTGGTTTCTTAATATGATAAGGAAACACCTTTGAAGTCATCTATGAGAATAGAGAGACAATCTTTCTTAACTCTAAGAAGAGTTGTGAAAGGAAAAGATATTATAGGATCCGAGTCCTCTTCCTCTGTCAAAAATGATTTTGTCAAGCTATCTTTAAGAAAGATGGCCACCACCAATATGGTTCTTGAAAACATAGAAACCCACAGTCAAATGATGCAAGAGACCCTGAATCAAAAGATGGAATCAATAAATATGATTATGGACATGGCTGTCAAGCAAGAAGCAGACTTCGGTGATCTATTGATTTATTACAAAGACGAGAAGGTGTCATGTAAGAATATATTTAACCGTACCAAAACTATCAATAAAGAGATAAGACAGTTTAGGGACTTCATGGATTCAAAAATTGATGATTTTAATATTTTTGAAACTGTGTTCAACAAGGTCGAGGCAACAATCTCTGAGAAATCTATTTAACTCAATTCTATTACTCCATCTGTATGAAGTGAGAAGGAAGTTAGAGCCAAATTAGAGAGAAATGTGGCTACCCAAGAAGAGAGGTTCTTATGTTTATGGAAGAATAATTACGATCAGGTGATCATTTTTAAAATGTTTGAAGAAGATGACAGAGAAGTGACAAAACTCAAAGCCTTGATATAGAAGGTGTTGTCTGAGAAGAAGAAGAATGGATGGATTTTCATTGCATTCTGATTTTTTGTAGTAATGTAAACCTTATTTTTATAATATTGTTTAGAATTTTCTCACATTTCATTATTTTATTTTTGAATGTATTCTTCCATAACCATACAAGTACATCTTATAAATCTCCATCCCATTCCCACTTTTTGAAAATCACATAGGGTGTGAAGTTATATAAAGGAATAATTTAATCTCTGAGAAGGATATTGTAGTAAGGGGATGTATGGAAAGAAATGATAATGTCCATGTAAGGGGGTTTTATTTTAAGAAGAAATTTTTATCTAAGAAAATATATTCCTTTATGAAAACCCGAATTCAAAGATTAAGAATACGATCCTTCGGAAAACTAACCTAAGGGGGGGTTAGTCGTATTTATCCAAAATCGTATTTAAAATGGGAGATAAGTTTTTCATACTTATTTATCTGAGTCAATAAATTCATCCATAGAAATGTGTGTCCGTGCTTTTAAAAATGGGGTAGATTGTTTAGTTAATTAGGATATCTTATGAATTATCCATTCCTTATGGTTTTATGTTTTGAAAATCAAAAACACTTTTTCTTATGTTCTGTATTTTTATTATATTATGTATTTTTCTTAAGATCCAGAATTTTCATTATGTTATAATTATTGAATTGTCATTATGTTATACTTATAGAATTGTCATTCTGTTGTACTTATAGAATGGTCATTTCGTTATACTTACAGAATTTTCATTCCGTTATACTTAAACAATTTTCATTCTATTATACTTACAGAATTTTCATTCTATTTTATGATTCCAAATCCGGTGTATTTTTCCTTCTGTTTTATGATTCCGAATCCGGTTTATATGTGATTCAGTTTTGATGATTTTGAATCTGGTGTCTATGTAAATCAATTTTTATGATTCTGAATCCGATGTATATGTGATTCCATTTTATGATTCCGAATTCGGTGTATCTGTGATTCAGTTTTTATGATTTTGAATTTGGTGTATATGTGATTTCATATAATGATTATGAATCTGGTGTGTACGTGATTTCGTTTTATGATTCTGATTCTAATGTAAATTTGATTCAGTTTTGTGACTTCGATGTCGATGTATAAGTGATTCCAATTTTATGATTTCGATTCCGGAACAAATGAGATACATGTTTACCAATCCAATTAACATTTCCTTATGATTCTGTTTTCTTGAAAATGTTATTCTTAAAAATCTGTTTTCATGATTTCATATGATTATTTTTTGTTTATAATGTTAGAGTTATTTAAATGTATCATTCCAATGATATTTGAATCTATGTTTTCTTATACATAACATTTATCTTTAACTAAACATCATTTATGTTACTTGAAACAATGTCGTACAATCTGTTATAAATTAACCGTTGAATGTTTGAAACGTGTCCATGTCCCTATGAAATTTAACAAAAAATATGACCATTGGAGAGGAGCCGACCGTAGGGATATTTGTCCTATAAATACAAGCCCATTGGAACGAGAAATCAACTTCAACTTAGACAGCTGACTTTGACAGAAAACATATGTTAAATGATTTCTATAGAGAGAGGCTCTAAAAAATCACAGTTATTCGTGTATATGTTTCGAAGAACTTGTTCAGGCATGAACAACCTATTCGGGCTTGCTTTGTGTAGACTCCGATTGTGATGATCATGAGATTTTGGAATTAAAAGTTTGAGGTTCCAATTTCCTTCTAATTTGAGGGCTTGCAAGGATAACAAGACTGATACAGATCCTCAGATTGAGGTATTACCTAGGTTTTGGTACGACATAATTTCTTGAAAGTAAAAAATCATGGATCCTTTATCGAAGGTTGTTAGATACCCTTCTCTTTCTATAAAAAGATTCTTATTGTTACTTGTTTACTATTACAAGTTGTTTTAATTCCACTCTCATATTCTATACACTTTATGGTAGTATCATTCTTTTACAAAAATAAAAACGGTTTATTTATGAGGTTTTTTGAATGTTTGTTTAACCTAGTTAAACTTAACTTTAAAGGTTCCAAATGAACTTTTAGTGTATACAATTTACCCCCACTTATATTTTAGTATCTTGATTTTTACATATTCGATCCTACATTAGATTCAATAATCGATGTCGACATATTCGAAAATATATGAAATGATGTTATTGAAAATTTCTTTATAGAAATAAACTTTTTATATTTGATAAAACATGGTATAAAATGACGTGAAACTATAAAATAAATATGTTTATTTTTAAATAAGCATTTATTTTTCTATTCAATGATTTAAAACATTATGGAATCAAGAAAAAAAATCTAATATTACCTTATTCTTTTATAAAATACTTTTGTATTTTTGTTGGAAAAGTAACAAATATACTTGTTTAGAAAGAAATTAAATATAATATTTAAAATATATTTTTTAAAAATATAAAATCAGAAAATATATCATTAAAATTTCACAGTTTAATAATAATAACATTATTTGAAAAAATTAAGGAAAACATGGATATGGAATAAAAATATACTTCTAAGGGAAATTTTAAAACGATTTTTTAAGAATTCCCCTTATGAATTAATCTGTGCATTAATCAAGTGAACAAAATATTCATATTCACTATAAATCCACATTATAAATTTGGAAATATTATATATGATATTCAGATGTCAATTAAAAAATATTATTGGTACAATATAATGAAGGAAGTATATGTTTAACCAAATCAATAGAAATTGGGTTATGAATTCCCTTAAAACATTGTATTCGGTTGAATCATATTCCCTATAAAGAAAAAAATAACAAATAAAAAATTTAATTCCATTAATTTAAATGGATTCATGTTATTAAATCTCAAAGGTTTGTATATTTACACCACACACATGATATAATAATGAATAAGATAAATATATTGATGTATTAACATGTGATTTAAGAAAATATTACCCACTCCCCTTTTGTTTTACATATGTGAACCTAATGTATAAGGTTCTATTTATTTTTATTAACACATTAAATAAAAATTTTGAAATTTATAATACCTTATAGGACCTTTTAATTACTTTTTACCCACCATTCATTAATAATATTTCATTTTATTCATTGTTTTGAGGTGCTTTCATATCATTGTTCATGGTCGGTTCACCTGTGTGGTATTAAGAATGTTGTTTTAAAATGTTATTAAAACTACATAAGTGGAATGAATGAGTATTTATAACCATATTAATTTATTAATGGTCCCATATATCTGTAATCTTTTTTGTATTAAGACCATTCTTTTGAAAATTTAATAATGGTAAAATATTAGTTTATTTTTCCAATTTTTCCGAACATGTCGAACTAGTTTTAATTTATTTAATATTAAAAATGTATATTATTTTTAGAATAAGTAATTGTTAATAATATACCCATAAAAATTTTACTTAATCATTATAAAATTTTATGACTATCCATGAAGGGGTAATGAAAAACGAAAATAACCATTATTCCTTGAGAGTGTTAACTGTCCTAATTTAGACAATGGATTCATTTCTACGAATAAGAGGAGATGAGAAATTACATGGATATGTGATATTACACAAGATAAATTAAAATAAAATATAAAAATTATTCTATTTTAATAATTCCTTAATTTATTATGTAAATATGGAGAAAATAAAAGAGGAAAACAAATTTAGAGAGGTATATTGAGAAAAATACCTCGCCAATACCTCATTAGGGAAGATCCCATTAAGACTATGTAAATTGTCCGTTGGTGAGAAAAAAAAAATAGACATGGTACTAATGAAGATGTGAGTTTATGGTTGAAATTTTCATATTTTAATGTCTTATTACTATAAATGGGGTGGTGACTGGTTGTATTTATACATGATAATGGTTAGGTTAATGTGATTAAATTGTTATTATTTTATAATTAAAGCCATCAAAAATGTGGTGGCATTTATTTCCTTTTGTTTTATTTATATTTAATATTTTAATTCCTTTTATGGTCAATAAATACATCAAAAATAAATAATATTTTTATGTTTCTAAATATTTTAACTATTTTATATTTTAACATTAATCTCTCACATTATTTTACTCAAGTCGTGGTAAATCGGTCATTTTACCATGGTAAATTTTTTATGAATAAAATTAATCTGTCAATTCTATATTGTAAATTATAATTATAATTATAAAATACAATTTTCCAAATTTAATTCACATAAAATTCCATATTAAATTATAAATCTACTCCCACGGAAGAGACAAAAAGTGGGTTTTGGATGTGAACATGTTCAAATGTTTACAAAGATTTTATATCTATTTTCAATATAAAGTTTATTTCACTGAACCATATTTTATTAATATATGTATAGTCAAACTATTTATAATTTTAAACATATTAAAATATAATTTATATTTATAAACAATGTATATGAAAAGTATGTTTTAAATTAAAATTCAATATTTTTTCATTATTCATCATAAAATGAATCCTCTCATAAAAATTCAAAAATTTCAGCCTATGATATATTTTATATTTCTATTTAAATGTTGAATTTTATTTTCTCAAATAAAAATTATAATAGTTTCAATGTTTATTTTTAAAATAGTTTTTCCTCTAAAAGGCATAACAAATGCATATTAGACAACTATTGATTTTTATGACTAAAATTGGGTTTATTCATATATTAATAATATAAAAAATTTCAGATGAAATTAAAAATTATTATTGGATATAAAACATATAGTCTTTATTAATAGCTATTAATAATAGTGATTAATTTAGTTGATAAATCTAAAATACCATTATGGGACAATAATATTTTCCAAATTAAACACATTCTTTATATTTGAGTGGGGTTTTTTGAATTAATTTATAATTAATTTCTATCCAATTAATTATATTTATAAAAAAATTAAAATTATATTTTCATAATTTATTTAATCTCATTCACTACTTCCATTCTAACATATAGTTGGAAAATCTAACATAATAAAATTTAATCAATTATTTCATATCGATGGAATGCATATTTTATGATATTGATCATAGTGTTTCATTTTAAAATATTGGGTTGCTACATCATTTATTGAGAAATTCTACCTAAAAAAAGAAATTTTATCTAATTTAAAAACCTTTTCCAAGATCATCGATATTAGGTCATGAATTTGTATCGATTATGGGAAATCGTTCATGAAATCCATCTTGTTTGATTCCCATTTTCATATTGGCATAGAAAATATTTTTAAGATACCTAGATTTATTTGACGTTCCACATTTATATTATGAATCAAAATTAGACATGCCCTTATTCATTTCCACCCTCGATAATTTCCAACTAATATTAAGATACTTCATTTTTATTCAATGATCAAAAAACTAAAAATGTTTTTGTAGATCACAAGTGACATCTTTATTCTTTGAAAAAGTCATGACCACTCTATCCCAAATATAATTCATCACATATTCCATCAGAAACCATTTTATCACCACCATTTGTGATGTAAAAAAATCACTCATTCAAGATTGGCCTTTTATCATATCTTTACTAGGTCCATAAGAATAGAATAAATGCTGATCAATTTTAAAACAAAACTACTCCATTGATCTTGAAAATCAAAATATAGAATTTCCGTCATACATATCAATTAAAAAAATATTTTGACTCCTTCATTTCACAATATTTATAAATAAGTTAATCCAATATGATATTATATTTCATAGGTGTATATGATAACAAATGATCAAAATATATATGATACATGACCAGTATCCACCGTATTATAGACAAATCATGCATATAGAATATGTATCTCGATATCATATGACCCAAATACACCATAAACCACTCACAAAATATGTAGTTCCTCTAATTGTTTAGTGTGTATACAACAACAACTAAATTTAGATCATGAATCTAATAATCCTTTTCATGTGATCATAACATCTTCAATCACTATACAACCATGCTATCATCAGGAATTATAAAACATCCCATTTTAGATCTATGTATACCAAAAAACAAAAACAAACTTTAAGTAGGCTTGGGAATGATTATCATATCCATAAAATTTATCCTTTACATTATCTCATTTATTGATTAATGTCACATCATTTCTCATTCAAAACTCCCAACATTCCAAATCAATCACATCATATGAGATGATAATATCATTAATTATTGGATGAATAATAATTGTTATCCAATAAATCCTAGGTAACATATAATCATAAAGAAATTCTTTGGTTCATCCCATAACATCACTTCCTTAACATTTAAGAGTCTAATAATACCATATTTTATTAAGTGATCTTCTTTGTAACATAACATTATGCATTTCAAATTGGACATTGATTATCATTACATATAATTTATCATCTTGTAAAATTTCTTGTATTTTCTATAAATACATTTAGTGATCCTATAAAAATCACGAATAAAATATGATATCAAATACTAAATCATTAATAAATGAGTCTATATATTTACAGAAAATATGATTCACCAATTACTTGATTATGAAAATTGAATTATTAACATTTAATGGTGTCACTAATAACTGAGAATGTCTATAAATACTCTTAAACATAATCATTGGAATATATTCCTCTTTCTCCCACAACTAAGTATCCTTATAAAATTTTTGGATTAAAAAACAATGTAGCTTCCAATAATTGATTTAATGGTCCATGAATTACGGAAAACTATATATCATTATTTTACTACACCTAGTTCTACTAGTGGTCATCAATTCACTATATTAGGATACCCTAAATCTTCTGGGTGAAAAAAATAAATACTACCAAAGATGAAATACTTGGTCTAATAAACAACCTTCTGATTAAATCAACCAAATGAATTTTCAAATCACACAACTCCATTCTTCCCATATAGTATGAATTCAATGAAATAAAATTTTATTATAAGACTCAGGAAATATAACTCCTTATTCCACTCTTGTTTATTTCTAGAGCTGCAAAAAAGAAACACAACCAATATTTCTTCTACCACCTATAGATATTTTTGTGAATCCCAATATTCTACCAATCCAAGAATAAAACAGCTAACTTTAATATAAAATCCTTGAGGTCTATAATGATAAGTACAAACTAACTAGAATTAGTAACCCACTCTCATTTAATATTTTTAACACTCTCATCTAGGGAGGTAAGGGAGAACTTTCACTAATAGTGATTGGAATGAGCCCCATACCTTACCATCTAGTTTATCCTAATTATAAATAAAATGTGATTATCTCGTGAACCGACTAGTCAGATTAATTTTCAACATCATCGTACAAAATTGAAGAAAATAAACACATAAAACCTCTTTCAACCATCTCCACAAGAAGTGTCTGAATATTTTTTTAACAATATATTACAAATATAATACAAATCAACTATTTTACTACTATAATTGATATTAATGAATGATATCCATATATATCAAACATAGAAAACACCAATGTATATTGAATAAAAATTGTACCTTAAACTTTCATATGGACCATATCAGAGTCCTCTATCTGAATCTCTATTGAAACAACAACAAATAAACCATATGCTTTTACCCCTATTGAGGATTACCATTAAGAATTTTCTACGACATCTATATAGCATGCTTTAATTTTTTTACTGAAATCTTTAATCCTTTGGTTGGGTTGAAACCTCTGATTCATGAACTATTAGAAAAAAAATTTCATAATATTTTTTGGACTCTCAATCCACGTACATTAGTTATATTCCATGAGATCAAAAGCATATTAAAATTTCAGAAGTGTTTTAGAGGAACAATATAAACAACCCAGATACCATCAAACTTGAAAGGAATTAGATCATATAGGCACATTCTATCATTCTTTCTACTAATAATCATACCACTAATTATTTCCCTATAAAATAATAATTTCATCCCCCATGCTTAGGGAAAATTTTTCTAACCCTTCAAAGCCACAATATCTACTTAATTCATATCCATAAATTTTACCACTAAAATAAAGGCATGTAAAGTGATAATAATTATCCTTAGTTTGATTTACATTAAAAATTAATCTCTAACCATTGTTTCTTAGCACTATAAAGGGTGACTATACATGTTGATAAATTATCCAACTCCCCATAGAGTGTTCCATAATTTATTACATTTATCATCCAATTTTGTTACACTAGTAAATCAAATGATTTCATTATCCATAAAATTAAATAGTAAAACTTTTAACTAGCCATATTCTATAGCCCAACCCATGTAATGTCCTCATCTAACATCATATAAATAATAATGTCTCATAACTTTTGAGTTACTCACCCATGAAACTGACTGGTGAATGAATTATTCAATGTCAGAGGGGTGTGATGATACCATAATATTTTTTTTATATTTTTATAATTAAAATTTTCCTCATGATATCTTAAATCTATGATAAAAATTAGTTTATTTTTCTTCTTAAACCATGAATAAAAACATCTTATATAGGTTTCATCTGATCACCTATTTTTTGAGTTCTAGAGTCAGTTGAACTAAATTGGTTAAATTTTCAAGAAAAAACCCCATGATTATTACTCCATTTTTATACATAGGATCACCTGTTATATTTCTAAAACTAATCAAATAAATAGATTATCTATATAGATGAATATCTTAAAAACCATTAGAAAACATATGAACTCACACTATGATCTTCATTGCAACTCTCTCTATGGAAACCATAATACCCAAATCACAGGGTTTCAAATATACATCAACCGGAATATATATCACATATAATTATTCCTTCATTGATAAAATTAATGTAAGAAAGAAATATAATTCTAAAAAAATACTTTTAATAACCCAAAAGCCTCAAAAATGAATTTAAAATCTCCTTTAAAAGCACTTTTACGTAAGAATTTTTTTTAAACAGACATATATTTAAATTATGATTTTATATTCCGATCATTATTTATGAACAAAATACTAATCCGACCCTACCATGGTTGGAAATACCTATCTGGAAAAAACAAACCCTTATCTCATTTTTTCTCATTCTAATCACTTGTCCAAACAAAACACCCTAGTAAATGAAGTCTCACCATATAATAGTTTAGTAATTCCTTTTCATGGGTACCTCATTAGTTATGACTATTTTGGTATTGATGAGAAACAAATTCAAAACATTTTACTCTTAAATCGTTTAATTATTTCTATTTTGTGATTTCCATGACCGTACATCCTGAATCTCGATGATGGGCTAGGATAACTACATGTCCTTATGCATATTCCAAAATAATAAGAGGATTATAACTAGTGATAAAGGAAAACATAAATATTATTTAATAAAATTACCTTAAATTAAACCATGAATTATATGACACAAAAAATTGTATTTTCATTTAAAAACCAAAACCATCTTTTAAAACCCATGTTAATAAAAACTAAAATACAAAAATTGTAGTAGAATATTGAGAAAATTATGATTCAATTAATAATTTTGATGATAACCTACTAGAAACTCACATCCAAAATGGATGATTGGAGACCTTATATAATTATTATTAAAACACAACCATGTCCACCATGATCTATGATCCAAAGACTAACCAAGCTATAATGTTGAAGTTGGTCCCCTTCCTATATCCTTATAGATGATATGTAAACACCAATGGATACATATGGGATAGGGAGAGTATTAATACCCAGTAAAACTCATCAATAATCTATCATAAAGCTTAAAATACATATATCCAATAATTTTACAAATTCCACTGAGAACATTATTACACAATAGTGAAAAATATTTATCATAAAACCAAATAACACCTAAAAATTATATGTGAAAAATAGAAAAAAATAAAAACTAGTTTACTATTCTAATTTGCACCAAAATAATTTATCCATTTAATATTCAACATAATCTATTTATACATGACAAACAAATAAATCAAATAATATAAATTCCTATATACAATAAAATAATGTACTTTCATTTGATCGCCACGCTTCCAAGTGTAATTGAGATATCATATCCTATATTTTCTTTATCATAAATTTAATAGAAATTATCATTAATGTAAAATAAATATCACATCTACCCATTATGTACACTTCCCAGTCATTTATAAATCTAAACAAATAAAATTTTATAAAATTTTTAATTTCCCAAAAATTGATTAGAAACGAAAAATTTTAATATGAAAAATAAATCAAACAATCATAATACACTAAAAATCCATCAATTAAACCCCGATATTAATTTAAAACAATTTATCATATTCCTGGAATTTCTATTAATTTAACATCATTTAAAACCAAATACAATGATTTAATTTCAACGGACCTCAATCCAATGATTTTTCAATGCCAAAAACACAATTTTATAAAAATGTATATATGAAACAATAAAAATTTATAAATTTTTTTATTGAAATTATATGATAAATGTTGAATTTTTGAAAAGAAGAAATAATAATATCATAGGGTGTGAATAAGAGACACTAATATAAAATGATAACATTAAATGAACATAATTTTTTTTCCATATTTTATTAGTAACAATTCAATGCATAAAACACTATAAACATGTACATAAGATCATGATTATTAAATAAAGAAATTATATCCAATGTAAAAATATATATGGTCCATAATCTATCATTCCTATGATCATATTTGAGAGAGATGATAAGAGAGAATTAAGGAGAGATTGTACATATGGGATTAACATAGGATTTCATTCCAATCCAAAAAATAATTACTTTAATAAATTTATGAGAAGTTATGAGTACATTAAATCCACAAAATTTTTCCAAGAAACCAACATTGGATTTTTACAGGATATAATGGGTTATTATATTGGATTTTTCTTTATTAATAAAAAAACTCATTTCATTTCATCTTGTTTGAATAGTAGCTCTAAACTATACATTAGTACCATAATATGACATTGAAAATTAATTTTTAAATAAAAATAAATCATTAAAATTCACTTCAATCATGGAATGTTTTCATTAAAATAGTTGTACTTATAATTTATACAATTCACGGTCTCCCAAGACCTTCAAGGAGATTATGTGGTCCGAAAAAATACTTCTCACCACTTTAATCGATAACTAAAATGCCCATAGAACATAATTATGATTATAATCTCCCCATTAAATATTTAATGGAGTACTAAAAGTCACATTATAGATCATATAGAAATAAATTTATTATTATATATCAAGAGTCCACTACGGAACCCATAATAATATTGAATGCATTACATTATAAAAATATATATACCCAAATATTTGGGTTTTCAAGTATAATTACTTTTTATATTTCTTGAGTAATGGTGTAAGTGACTAAAATTTTGTAAAATAGTTTTTCATTTAAAAAATAAATAATTTTTTAATTTTTCTAGAGGGAGAATCAAAATAACAATGATATGTATCTGCAAAAAATGATGTTCAGTACACACTAGGATTAATGTTGAGAAATAGATAATAGGAAATCTCAGGGAATGAAAACATTAAGGTTTATTCATTAGAATGTTATGTTTATGTGAATGAGTAATATTATCCAATAAATTAACTAATATATATTCCTATTATAAATATTTGAGAATATAGAGTATGTTGAAATGCATATTTAAATATAATCCACATGATTACAATCAAATCATTCTTATAAGCTATATAGGAGAATAAATATTCATATGATATTTATAAACCAAAACCTATTAATGATTAATATAATGGGTGTATTTATATTATCTCACAGCTTTATATAATATATAATATGACATACCACCTTGTTGTGCTATAAAATTTAGTCTCTTATTAAGCATACCATTTGACACTAATTTAAAATTCTTCTCATTCTTGGTTATCCATCTCATGTCTACATTTTCTAAGAGATGTATCCATGGATATGGTATCCTTTTCTATAATTTATTACTTCACGATACCCAGAAAATTAAAAAAAGAATAGTATTTATCAAATCCTTCATGATTTTCCACGGTATCCTTATTTACAATAAGTGCCTAATCGTACCATTAAATTATCCATAAGTGGGTGTTACATTCCATGACCCTTTAATTATAAAACCCATTCAATATTGAAATCCAAAACCTCCTACTTTAATATGGACACCCAACATACTGTGTCTATGTTATCTCAGGTGGTAAGGAAGAAAAAAATTTCTATAACATCACATACCTTAAATAGGATCTCAAAAAATACACAATACCTTGGGATACTAATATTTAATCA
The DNA here is from genome assembly GCA_963277665.1 of Viscum album. Lineage (NCBI taxonomy): Eukaryota > Viridiplantae > Streptophyta > Magnoliopsida > Santalales > Viscaceae > Viscum > Viscum album. Next base: position 1,611,601,654 of record OY728137.1, on the reverse strand, counting down.
CTATTAAAGTTATCGTTATTTAAAATTTATATAATACTCATTCATTTCATGTGTAATCAATACTAATAATATCTAGGCATATTCAATGAAATAAATAATTAAATTATAAATATTTATACACATAAAATATATTATATACATAAAATAGTAACGATAAATCCAATCCATTAATTAATTTTCCTCATTTTAGGCAGCTACTATATAATTCCCAAACAAAAATAATCTTTTTTTTCCATCCTCTATGGTATGCGTTCTGTCAGGTGTCTTCCAAATGTATGTATCACATTATTCCATGGTCATATTACATAAAAATATATGAATATTTTCCTTATAATATATACATCAAAGGAATGAAAATATTCCATCCTATAATACCCTAATGTGAATATAATTTTCCTATGACATTATATTAAATATCATGATATATATTCCCATATGATCCACTAAGTAGAATTGTGTGACCTATTTTAATGATCCTAAAATGTATGCAGTGCCTATATTCTCAATAAAAATTAAATTTCTAATATAATAAGAATATATGTAATTATAAGACAAATTCCATTAAAATATTACCACAAACTAAATGGTAACATGTTCCCTCAATATGGATATATCAACAACTTATTGAGGTTCAATAAGAGTATTTTTGTCACAAAAATATACTTATTCCTTATTGTATGGAGTTAATTTCCAATGATTCTTCATGTGGAACATTAATTTAAACAATAACAACTCATATTCATTTGAAAAATATGATTTCCAAAATGCATTGAACATAGGATGACTTAATTGCTTCATTGTTTTGTTTTATATGAATTAGTGTTAAGTAATAACATTCAACAATGGTAATCATTTTTTATTGGGAATAATTTCATTAATATGACTAAAATTTTATTATAATCCGTAATTTGAAGAAAAAAATAGTTTGGGAAATGTAGACTACCCATCATATCAATAGAACATTTTAAACTATAGTTTCTAAAACGGATGGATTATAGAAATTATAGAAATATAATAAATTGAATAACCTAAAATAAATTACATATAAATGATTTTAAATTACCATTCATATTTAATTATCATATTGAAATCATACATTATTTAGTTTTTATAAACAAAAAATATTAAATTAAAATTCTTCTCATTTATATATTTGTCAAATAGTGTATATTTTGATTAAAGGTAATGTTAAATTTATTCATCTATAGCTCATGAACCACATTTTTCTAAAAAAAACTTTCCTTTTCCGAAACTGGATTCACCACATTAATCACTATATATTAATGAATTATTATGGAATATATTTCACAACGGAAAACTCCACAACATGATGAAATCATAAAAAACAATTCATTGATTGGCTAAAATAGGTTAAAATGACATAGAAAAGTAAAATATTTTTTGGAACCCCCAATCATAAGTATAGTATATTTTGGAGGCATATCTAATGAATAAGAAAAATATTATTAATTTTTTTTATAAAAGGTTGAGGATTGAGTTCGTTATGTCCATGATACTTCTAAGGTGCCACCTAGAAGAGATATTGTCATTCATGGACATCAGAATCCTCAAGTTGTCATATATTATAAATAAAATATTTTTGAGGATTTTTCCATAGTCAATTTAACATAGGAACAATGTTAGATGGATCATTGGGCACGCCCCACTATCATAGAGTATATTTATTTTCCTACCACTACAAACACCGTTGAGATTACCTCCATATTCCATTGATAAGTTCATATATTATATGGTCGTGCTAAGTCATAGGTCCCCAATAATCTCTTTATATTATTTAGTGGCCTCATATAAATATTCCACCCATATTGGGACATCAACCACTAAATTGGTCATCCTAGTGAAGAAATGTTATGTATAAATGGAGTTCCTTCACATATCAATGAATTATAGTGTCAGGGGTTTCCATCCAATGGTAACTATTTTTTGGATCATCCCAAAAGAAAAATACAAAGCTAAAACATAGTTCAAAACATGATAATACTACCAAATAAAAAGGCATCCCTCACCATTAAATCACAATAAAAATATAAACTGGATGTATTTTACATGATAAAGCATATATCAAACATATAGATCATTCATAAGATAATTTTGAAATTAATATTTCTTTGAAAATAATCCCTCTAGATGTGGATTTTGGGTTAGTTTTTTTACATTGTTGGATGATATTAATAAAATATGTTTTCATTGAATGAATAGATAGTTAGTTTGATTTATCTAAAGTATAATGCCGAGAAACCCCATCATAACTAATCACACCTCGTGTTAATGTCCAAAATAATCACATAGAATGTTCACATGGTGTGATTATGTTGAGTGTGTATGTCTGAAGGGATCACACAGAGTGTGTCTTGATATCATGGACAAGATCCGCTTGTGGTATTAAAAGATTAATGAGATATTGTATTCACATCACATGATCCATGTGATTATTAGTCAATATTGTGATGAGATCTTGAGGATCACCCACTTATTCCATATTTTTGTCAACAGAATATTAAAGGAATTGGAATGGGCAATATGTTTTTCAGATGATCTCATGAAGATATCATTAAATGAACCTGAAGACACTTCATGATTGTTAGAGGATCTCATGGTGGCAGAATGATAAGTGTATGAAGAAAAATGAAATAACTTATATAAATATCATGTAGTTTTCCAAAATCCTACAAAAAATATTTTATCTATATATCATGATAGGATATCATGATGAACTTGAATAAAATGACATGAACACTTAATAATTTTCATTGGACATCACAACAAGACCACGTGAATCATTCACGGTTGAAAATTTATCGCGTGATTGTATTCCATGAAAGACTCATCTACAATGAAGTTGATCGGTCAATGCTTGTGGGAAATGAAGTAGGTAATCATGTAAAGTAATCAAATGAAGTGAATAATGCTGATTGATCAAGTGATCTATTGGATAGAGATTTGACATTTTGCTAGTTAAGGTGGTGTAATTTTGAATATAAATCCCTTTATAAGAATCCTTAATAGATGATGATTTGTTAATAAAATAATCATCTAATAAAAATTCCACATAATAGTATTTTCATGAAGTAATGTAATATACACGATTCACATTATGGAAGTGTTTGTCATGAGAATAATTATGTATTGGGCCAGAACCACATAATCTTCATAATTATAAAATTACTTTTGGAATAGGTCTCATGATGGTGTCATGTAATGTGAATTAAGTTAATGTTGGTTCGAAACATTGGAATACTCATTAATATCACACATTCTATGTAACATGAAAATGGTTTTACACAATAGCCACATTACCTACATGAACTACCAAAATTTATGAAATCCTTAAGTATGTGATGAAATCTTCCAATTAGTAGGAATAGATCAAAGAATCCTAATTCACATAAATAAAACAATGTCTCGTGGAGGAGTCTCATAGAATAATATCACTAAATACTTATTCTCAATGATGTAATGCATGGGTTATGTAGCATGATCTAAAACATTTTTTAGGTCATAGGATCTCATGCATGGATTACAAACTAAGATCTCACACAATGGAAACATACTAGGATCACATACAAGGGTTATATACCTTTGTATTATACATGGGTACTACAATAGGTTGTATTAAATGGAGCTTTTTTCAAGGGTTAAAATATGAAAAATTTATTTGTCATATCTAAATTTATAACAAGAATAAAAAGTCTGAGGGTATTAACAATTCAACTATATTTTTAGTAGGATATTATTAAATCCTACCTCCATAGATGTCAAAGAGGGACTTTTAACCCCATGAATGACTTTCTAAATTGAGGATTAGTTTACATGTCCTCTCATTGAAATGTGATGCTCATGGGGATACATCAAGGATATGAAAGGGAACATTATGTTCAAAGGAACATTTAATACATTCGATGAACCTATAAATAGTAGAATAGATTTTTCTTTGGACTGTGTGCCAATTTGTTTTTGTTATAATGTGGAGATAATGAAAATAAATTTTAAGGTAATTGATCATGGTGTTATAGTGCGTCTGTCCCGTACTTTATAAGGATAGAGAGCTTGAGTATGATGGGAATTTCTTAAAACAACAAAAAATGATATTAGTTATTTCAATTCACGAAGACAATCATATATGCATGGTCCTGGGACTAGACCATATTGGTGAGACTAAAAATATTAGTGTTCCTGTGTGGTTTCATTATTTATTTACATTCAATGGATTATCATAATATACATTTGGAAATGATAAGATCCATATAATTACGTAAAATAACTAACCCTTATAGTAAATAAGTAAATATCTAGTCGGATATTATGCCTTTTATAATGAATATACACACCCTAATTCACCCCTCCCCCCCATCAGGGTACATATTCCCCTTCTGTGCCAATCAATTAGTATTATAGAATATGCTACATTTTATAATTTTCACTCAAAATTGTTTCTTATTCTGTTGAAATATATGTTTTATTTCCCTAATCATGTGGTATCATGCAATAATGTAGTAAAATTAATTAATATGTAGAATCCTTGTGATAAAACTCGGTGTGGTAGTGTCAGTGAAATGTGTTTGATCATGTTGAATGAAACCAGCAATGTACTAATTAATTATTTTCATGAAATCGAAAGTGAAAATATTTAATCATTTACTGCCATTGTGGGAATTTTTGATGAACACAACACTCCATGTGATACTAGAACTACCTATGACGATGAAATTTTAACGAATAAAGCGATATTATCTCTGTACCAAATAATTTGATTAAAAATTTATTTAATAAAATAAGATTAATTATATACATATAAAATTTCATGAAATTCAATTAAAGAAGATAAAATATTAAATTAAATGACTTGTTGAAGTGAAAATTCCTCTACGATTTAATAATGACTGTTAATATAAAGAATAATAAAACAAAACGATGATTATAATGGTAATAATATAAACTGAAAAAAAATCATAATTTAGAATCCGAACTGATATATACAATTTTAAACCTTTCAGAACATGATAGGGGAATGATTGCTTTAGTAATTCTATGAAACATATGAATTCTAAAATAATTAAACAAAGTGGAATAGTGTATAAACTCTCCGATAATTGGAATATGAGGTGACTAGTGGGATTACTCACATAATATAAATTAAATGTCAACCCTAATCTCGATAAGATAATATTAAAAAATTAGAAGATGATCTAGAATCAATCAAGAGGGATATGGAAAAAATCTAATTGAAAAGCAAATCCCAAATTGATGAATTATTTTCATTTATTATTTTATTATCCTTCACAAGGAAATAGAATAATGAAACGAATTTATTATAATTTAAAGGTAAACCATATATTTTTTGTACCATACTAATGTAAATTTACTTTCAGAAAATTTGGTATTGGATATGATGGACCCACTACGATGCATGGAGAAAGAGAACTGTGAAAAAATCCTGATTTTAGAAATATAATGTTACTGTTAAAAATTGTCTTAAAAACGATTTTACTATAATTAATGACAACATTTTCGATTTTTATGGAATGTATGTTGAAATTTCATGTTTTTTTATTTTATAATATTTTTCTTATTGTGATGAAAAATATATTTTCAAATATGATAATAAGAATAATATTCTCAAGTAATCTAAAACATGTGCCTATAATAAGAATGTATCACTGAAATTATACTATCATATGATACTTGGACCGACAATGAGTATGTCTCATGAATCTCGAAGGCGAAACTTCAGAATAATTACTCTAGTTTTGTCGAAATCATATTCTTGAATGTATGATGCAAGGAATTTTTTTAATTAGAGATATTTTATATATTATGATAAAGGGAATTTGCAAAGATAATTAGATGGGTTATATAAGGGAAATGTGGGACACAAATGGAAATTTCAAAATTCACTTTTCTAGAGTAAAATATACTATATTTGACGAAAACATGATATGAGGGAAAATGGGTTTATAAACATGGAGGAAACAAAAGGACCTAAATGGCATGCATACCAATGAACCCCCTATATTAACCTCACTATATATATATATATATATTAAAAATAATGTATTAACCCAATTTAAATAAGGTAGGATCAAATCTATCTGATTTATGAATAATGTGCATTCAATTAAAGAATCACCCCTAGCAACAATGTCCTAGGTGACATGGATAATAGATAAACAAATGATTAAATAATGTCTTCATAAATTCACCTACCATGACACAATTATAGATGTGATGGACATAGGGAATTTACAAAAAATGATGATGAATAAATTGATGCAAATCATGGGATGTATTCCTAGTTTGAGAAGGAATAATGAATAATGACGTATAAGTGAAGTGATAATGAAAAAAAAGTGTACTAGTGGGGTTAAATGAAAAATTGAGAAAATAGAAAATCCAATAGAACCTACATATCATATGAAGCATGAGCATGTCAGTAATATTTTATTTTTATAAGGAAATATCAGTTGAAGATGACTAGGTATTTGGAATAAGAAGATAAATATTACATGGTTTTACCAGAGAATATATAAGGGTTTGTCCATAAAGATCAACCACAATACTCTTATTGAGGATTCTAGAGCTAAACATATACCTATGTGTTAAATATTGATCTTATATAATTTTTTTTGATTAGGAATGAGGTGTAGATAAAATCCTTGAGGGATTCTCTAATGGAAACATATAAATAATTTTAATTGAGATAAATGTGATAATATGAATACAATATCATGGAATCCACATAAGATAAAAGATTCAATAAATGGTGTTACATAATAACTCTCATTTTTGAATCATTATTCGGATGTTCTATGTTGTGTAAAATTGAAAATATATGATGATGTGATCGAGGAAAGATTTAATATATCTCACTACAACACTAGAATGATCATGTGGTTCCATGACACATTGTATATTTATCCATAGTTATCAATTCATAGTTCATGTGTAAGTTTTCTATTGATATAAGACCGATTTGATGGGGAACATGAAAAATTCATGTATTACATGAGTATTGATTTTTTATCATTATATTGTGTATCAAAAAAAATTATTTTCAGGATTCCAAGATACTTCGAGATAAAATTGAAGGAGTTTCCAACTAGTGGTCTACCACATGTAAAGAGTAATAAACATTTTATTTCCACTCTACAAATTAAGATTAATGATCTATATCAATAAAAAGATAGTGGTTTCGAGGTAGATATGGTGAAAAGTAATATATATTATATAACCCCATTTGAAAATATAGTCCTATGGGGAATTGGGTGTTGTCATGCTATTATATTCCATATAAGTAATTGAGTTAGGTGGATAACATTGGCATTTATTGTCTGAAACTTTTATTTCATACAAAGAGTTCTAACATTGTAGTCATTAAGGGTCTTTCAATGGCTTGATTGAAAGTTTTAATTTAACTTGATAAAAATACTTCATTAGGTTTCACCTATACTATAGTATAGGAATCTAATATTTATATGGAATAAAGGAAATAAATTTTTGATACAATGATGATATGTGGAGTCAATAGTGAAATTGAAAAATAGATGATAGAGTTAGGTGGTCATCAGATTTTAACCTGTGGTGTCACATGCGCTATCTAATAGTTCCTTACCAAAGTGTTGTAATATATTCTTACATAAATTTTTGGAGACAAATGTATAATGTCTGTCACCTCATGTTTTTTTAAATTATCCGATATCAAATGTAGGGATATCATTGACCACGTATGATTAAATTCAAAAATTATATAATCATATATTGATTTTGTAATTTCCCGACCTGGGATCCACTAAATTATTCCCCGAAAACATGGGTCACATGTCCTCTAGTACACCTCCCCTAATGCCAGAGGCTACAAACTAGAAGAGATGGTCTATGGTGACAGAGTGGGGTGACTATGCTATCTTGATCAATGTCACACTATTGTGAAATATATAAATGAAACATTGGATGCATAATATATATCAATTGTAGTAATAAATAAATTTCACAAAAATTTATGTAATAAAAAATGCATATGATAAAATCGTATGCCATATGCATATTCCATGTCTCAATAAAAAAATTGTTGGAAATAGCTGGAAATGATAATCATTCTAAAAAAATACATCAAATTACCAAAATTCCAAAAAATTAAATATCTCCAGATAGAATCAAAATCCATAGATTCATCCTAAGTTTCCCTGTTATTAATAAATAAATAATCACTGATTAAAAATTGATCTCTTTCCCTGATCCCTACCTAAATACATGATGTATTTCTACATACCCAATGGAATCCTAAACAAGCTGAAATACAACACTCAGTAGGCCACCATGAATATAATCTATAACAATTCCATTCAATGTATATAAAATTATGTATTGTGAAATATATAATAGGAATAACGTGATGCATGTAAATATGATAGTTCATGCCTAACAAGTCTCTATATAAATAGGAAATCACAAATATGGGTCATCTATAATGCATGGTATAACATCTACAATATCGTATTCTATATAACTAATTAATCAAACTATATGGTATAGATCAAATGTATAAAATGACTAAGGCATCCTCATTGACTACATGTAGCGTCTATATTGAATAATTGATAAATAATTGGGTGTATCCTAAAGATTATTCCCTTACACCAAGTACAAGGTGGTCAATTAAAGATAAATCCATGGAATAGAAATTTCATTGGATTATTAAAAAATGATAATCTGTGAAGTAGAAATGTACATGGTGTCCCTGTTAGCTTGATCAAAGGAGTAAACTTTCCAATGCATTTAATGTATTATGTATCCAAGGAGTATATAATTATTATGGAATATCAATCAGAAAAATAAAAGTCGTAAAAATTTCCAAGGAATCCAAATCAATTTTTATTTCATTAATCATTTATATCCCATTTCATAATCATTTTCAAGCCATTAGTTAATCCAACTCAATCCATGGTTTACTTCTAACACTATTTAGCCACTTTTAGTATCATGTAATCACCGTGAAAACAAGGCATAAACCCTCTTCTAATGTCACATTTAAATCATTAAGGCTCTCAATAATAGGGGTAACTCTAACACGCACCAAAAAAGGTGGTATATCAATAGTCATATACATAAATACACCTAATGGGTGGATTAGGTTGAGGTTGAAAAAATCTAACCATATCATGGTACTATATCGGATACATATCAAGGATACCAACCTTTTTTCATGAAATTTATTAATTTAAGAGAGATTGCAAAATGTATAGAGTGAATCACAATGAAAATAGGGTATAAAAACATGAAATGAAGGGAAAATTCAGGGAATAACTTATTTATTATAATGGAAAAACTCTCACTAAGTATCAAATCCTACCTTGGCCCAGATCAGAAGAAAATGGATAAATTAATGAGCAACCTAAAAAGGACATAAGAGACTACACCAAAATTACCATTCCAGGATAAGTGATACAGATAATGCTGTAAGAGGAATGGATAATTCATGGAAAATAAATCAATGAGACCGAAGATGTGAGAATAATATTCTAGACAACAAAACATGATAAAATCCAATTATGATGGATTGAGGAAATCTATAATGGGAGAGGGAGAGGACATGACCAGAAGAAAACTCAATTATGGTACTGAATTAATAATTTAATAATTAACGTAAAAAAATTTCATTTTTCCAAATAATATAGGGTAGCATCGTTTGGTAACTTGGTTATCCAAACTTTAAGATAATTGTGTTCCCATCACTTTCCAAGGAGGGACCTCTAATGGTTCATGTACAAGGTTGTGGAAACTGTTTCCAAACTATGTGATTTTCCTTTTCAAAAAAATATAATAACCATGCATGGGAGTGTGATCCATGTTGTTGGGTTCTCTCAAATAGTGGTCCCCTCGTGTTGGTGGGACCACCCACCACGATTTACTGAAAATACATGTCTAGTGTAGAAAATATTGTATTAACCTTGCAATCTAGGTACCTCCTTCAAAACTCATAGTCTAGGATTTGAACAAGCCCTATACCCCCAAACACTAATGACCTCATTAGGAACTCACATTTGGTCAAATATATATAATTAAACCAAAATTAAGAAGATCTATACCTGATAGAAAAATATGGGATCATACAATATCACAATGATAAGAAAATTCCTTCATTAGTTTCACTTTTATGGGTGGTAATGAATCAGAAAATAGTTGTAGTCATAGTGAATGTACATCAATCCCCCCTTCTCAAGTCTATTTTGGTATGTAATCATTCTCCCAGGAATCCTAAACTATAGGAATTGACATGCCTCATAGAACATTCCTTATATAATAAAAAAATAATTATAATATTATCCTTAAATGCTATGTCTTCCTCCAAATCATACTTCAGATGATGAAATGTGTGAGATGGGTCGGAGTGATAATGACATAATTAAGATACGTGGATGGTGTTGTACATTTTTCAATACCATGATTATAATTACATCCAATATGTTACTATCTGGCTCCCTCAAGAATCTATGAAGGCATAAAATGTCTTGGTCAATGCTTACCCTACATATGAATCAGTATATACCCTATCCTCACTATGATTCATAAAATGAAATGATCTTTATCCTCAATCCAAAGTGGTCATTGATGGTGATTGGGATAATATTTTTTACTATACTATGTAGTATCCATATTCTTTCTTATAAATTGTACCTTATATAAAGTATCCGACATTAGAAAAGGTCTGAGTAGCTTCACCTCTCATATCTCTCACTAGCACAGAGATGATTTGATTGGATTGCTGGAAATGACCCATAAGGACCCATTTGTATAGTATTATTATAAGTAATGTTGTAGGATAATTGAAAAAGGGGAATATTACTCCCCACTAACCCCCAGTATCATGGGCCCATTCAATATGAATGTTCTCTAAGACCATTATAGTGTATACTAACTATCCATCAGTTTTTGGGTGGTATGATAGGCTCAAAATAATATATGTAACCAACACCTTCTATATGAAATGTGAAAGAGGAGAAGTAAGAACATTGTCCCTATATGATAAAAAGGTATAAATATACTATTGTAGGATTCCAGTCTCATGGATATAAAGTCTCCCAAGTTTATATATTAAGTAGGTCTACCAAATTGGTTGGAAATGTGAATCATTTTTTACCTTCCCATGAAAACTCATACAAAAACACTACATCATTGTCACATCAACAACCAGGTCATGAAATTAACTTGGACATCATCAAATTTCCCTTTTTGGATGAGATGTTTTTTAAAATACTTTTTTTTCACAGATGTTCTAACTTAACTTATTATGAAAATGAAAACCTTGTAAAAAACATATTACCTACCACTGAATATTTTTCCATGTATATAAGGACACTTATACCACCATTATATCAATCAAGATATATCTAACTATGATATCTAAAAATATATTAACATTGAAATTTTAGAAATATAAATAATATCATAAGATAAAATACTCTATTTCTAAAAGATTCTAAGTTACTAACCAAATTTATTTATCATATTTAACTCGTGGGTTATTTTTTTATTATATAAACTAAATATAATATGAAGCTTTATCTAACTGAGATATAGGGTGCATAATTCCTACCTATCATAGGGGTGATATTAAACTTATACTTTTATTACTGATGAACTTAATTATTCTATAAAAAATTGAATTTATATCAACAATATTCACTGTTTTTATCAATATATGGTGATGAATTTGAAGTATATAAATTTAATTATTGTAACACACACAAATGGAAATAGTTATAAGAATAAAATTAATGATATTACATCAAGAATGATTTTCCATAATCGTAATCTAAAATGGTGTCTAGCACCCCCCCTGATCATTACCTTATAATATTTTTTATGCATGTCTCATGTATGATAAATTTTTTAGTAATTTACTTACAGAAAGTGGATGACATATTCAATTATGTCCTTGATACATATTAGGATCCACCTAGAAGAAATCATGTTATTCAATGTCATCAACACCATCACACAATCCCATGTTCAATATAAAATATTTTGGATGCTTCAAATCAGTAATTTAGTCACATGCACCAAGACAGATGCATCATTGTGCTCAACCTACTACCACATATTAGGTTAATTTCCCATCCATATCTATGAACCTTGATATTTAACACCAATCCCCAGTTATAATTTATGAGTGTATAATTTATGGTAACTCATAGGTTTTATCCTTACTCGTTATATTCTTTTGTGGCCCCATATACAGATTCCCCCACATTAAACTCATAAAAAATTAAAGTGTCTTTCTCAGTGATGAAATATAATGTTGAAATTATGATCCTCCTCATATCGATGAATAACGATGACATAAATTTCTTCCCAACATTAACGGTTATGATGTTCCTCCATCTATTAAAATATAATGTTGACATGATGTTCACCCCTGTTTAATAGTACCCATTCCCATGGAGTCCCTTACTATGGAATCAAAATAACAAACTAACTCGGTGGTATTTATCATGCGAAATAGTATGTCAAATGTGGAGATATTCCGAAAATTAATGTACCAATTAATAGTTGTTGGAAATAATACCTCATGATGGTGAATTTGGGTATGTTAATATTTTTGATCGGGTTGGACATTTTTAAAAATTGATGTATTTCAAAAGATGAATGATGAATTGATTCAATTTTCCCAATGGATCATGTGTAGATAAAACATCATAACTAATCACATGATGTGAAAATGTCAGAACTAATCACATGGAATGTTTACATTGATTGATTATTTGGATTTTGTATGTTTTAATGGATCTTGTAGAGTGTGTCTATACAAGGTGGACATGTCTCGTGTAAAATACAGAAAGATGAAGGAGATCACTTGATCACATCTCATAATCCAGTTTAGTATTGGTGGATGTAATGATGAGATAATGTATATCAGTTGAATACACAATAATTTTGTCAACAGATCATGCTAGGTGAAAGAATAGTCCACATGATTATTAGAGGATTTCACTGAGATATCATTCACATATTTTAAAGACATAGCATAATGGTCAGATTATCTCATGTATATACCGTACGATTTCCATGAATAAAAATACGCTAACATGATAGATATATCATGTGGTTATTCCAAATAATGGGACCTAATGTTTTATTTGGATCTCACATTAAGATAACATGAACCACTTGAATATAATGACAATAACACTTCATGATTTTATTTTAATCTCACAATTGGGTATCATGAAAAATAAATGATTATATATTCGTCACATGATATGATCATATGAAAAAACTAAAGACAATTCAGTTGATCACATCAATCAATTGTTTAATGAGGAATGTAAACATGAAAATAAATTACCTGAAGCACATAATGTTGATTGATGAGGATGTGGAGAAGGTATTTGTCTCTAATTTTTAGAGTTTATATGGATGAATTTTTTATTATAAATTCCAATATTCCCATCCTTAATAGTTGATGTGTTTTTCCTAAAATAAATTTTCAATGATTATTCTGTATAAGAGGGTTTACCTGTAGAAAAAGAGTATTCTTTATTTAAATCAAGTAATTTTTTCTATAGATATTAATGAATAATTGAGTTATAATCAAATTATCCACATAATTAGAAATTTGTCATTTGATGGGATCTGATGATGGTAAAATTTGATGATATGTATGTGAAAGTTGTTTCCATACATTGGCAGACACATTTATATTATAAAATCATCATAACATGAACAATTTTTTACACATGAGTCACAAGATCCACAAAAACTAAACAATGTCATAATGTCATCATTATTGATATTATGTCTTGTAATATATATGAACAGAATAAAGAGTCATGATTCTCATAAATAGAACTATGTTTTTTGAGGATTTTCACAAATCAATCTGTTGAATGTCATACGTTCTATGATGTCACACAAGGGTTTTCCACAATGATATCTCACAAGGATTAGGTACCATTATCTCATGAAAGGGTTACATACTAGGGTCTCTCACCATGGTTACATTTTTGGATCTCATGCATGTATTATACACTGGGGTATTATTCCTAGGTAGTAAAATATGTTCTTTTGCAAAGATATATGTTCCATTGTTAAACAATGGGGAATATAATTTTCATGTCGGTGTTTTGAAGAAACAAATTAGGAAATACACTAAAGAAGTATTTTTACATTAGGAGTATATTCAATGTTACATCCAAAGAAATTAAATTAAGACATGAAATCTCTTGTAGATCATTCTATATTTTCAAGGAGTTTCTTTGATATATAATAGAAATGGGTTGCTCAAGGGGATATTCACATCAAGGATATGAAAGATAACATGATGTTCGAAAAAACCTATTATAAATTTGGTGGACCTCTCTATAGTATATGATATTATACACTAGTATGTGTGATAATTGTTAACTCCTAAAGTCATAGGTAAGAGTGGAAATTGTCGGGGAACTAATCCTGAAGTAATTGTGAATCTACCCCATGCAATGTATGGGATGTGAGAATAGTCAAAAGGGTCCATTCCAAAAAAACAATAACTGAGATTTTTAGTTTTAGTTCACCTACAAAAATATTCATCCAAGGTCCTTGGACTAGCTCATATTAGTAACCATGTAAAAATATCAGTGTTCTCATGTGGTTTCATTCATTTTTTACATTCTATGCATCATTAACATTTAAATTTTCAAATTTTGAGATAAATATAAATTATAAATATAAAAATAATAGAACATTATAATAAATAGGTATTTAAATATTGGGAAATTAATAATTTTATAATGAATATACATACTCTGATTCACTGCCCACATTGTATCTTATCCCTTTTTGTGCCAATCAATTGGTATTAGAAAACATGTTACTTTTTATAAATTTTTTATTGATTAGTTTATGATTTTGTTGAAATAAATGATATAGATTTCTGTTATCAATTTTTTTCATGAAAAATTGTATAACATAAATTATGAATAAGAATACTAGTGGTATTACTCTCCATGGAAGTTATGTAGAAAAAATCTGTTTTAGTTTGGTGGGGGATGTAGTAAATAAGGTTTTGGATGATTTATAAAGTAATAATATTTACTCATTCAATGATGATGGTGGAATGGTTAATGAACCCAATATTCTCAGGTATACTGTAACTATAGATGATTGTGAAATTCCAAGAAAAAAAAAGAAGATATATACCTAGCAAAGGAATTGGAACAAAATTAAAAATTTAAATAATTCCAATTATATCTGGATCGATATGCATGAAATAAAATTCAAAATTAGAAAAGGATTAAATAAGACACATTTCGATGTGGCCATAGATCTATGAGGGAATAATTATATTCTATATTATGATTAATAAATACAAACAACATATGATAATAGAAATATTATAATATCAAAATAAATTCCTAATAGGGAATTAAAAAATTAATGATCTTGTTGTACACCTTAAAATATTTTTTTAGAAGAATGTATGATTTATATATTCTACTACTCATATGAATTAAACATGTTTGAGGAAAAGTTACATAATGGATAATAACTATGATAAATTGGATTATGATGTTACTAGTGGGATTACAGACATAATATAACTTATTTATCGACAAGAATTTGGGAGAAGTAATATTAAAAAATTAGGCGATGGTCTAAAATCCTTCACAAAAGTAGGGGGAAAATATCTGGCCAATGGAAATACCTAATTGATGGATTGCATTCATTTCTTATTTGATTATCCTTTAGATGTTAATAATGGAATGAAAACAAAATATGATACTTTAGAGGGAAAAATTGAAATTATTTTCCTAGCCCAATATAAATGAGGATTAGGAAAATATAGTATTGTATATGATGTACTCTCTCCCATGCACGAGAGACTGAGATATCTGAACATTTGAAAAAATACTAAAAGTATTACAGGTGATGGATATGACACTAAAATGTATTTTATATGAATCACTGAAAACATGTTTTATTTCTATTTGATTTATGGTCAAATTGAATGTTTTTTATATTTATAAATATATTTCATGTGATGGTGACAATATTATTTCTAAATCTAACAATAAGAATAAAATTCGAAAAATATATATATGATGAGCCACTAATAAGAAAATATCTATGATATCATACCATTGTTGGAGACACTGGAAAACCATAAATTTGTGCCAAGAAGCATAGGGACTCAATTCCATAAGAATATCTATACATATATCAATATCTCAGCAGAGAAATAATTATTTAGTGAATTATTATATGTTGGAGATATGTTATAAGTGTGAATTGTGAGAATTTGGAAACATATTTCTATTGTGATAGATCATGGAATGAAAATGAATTATTAAGGATAAAACAAACATTAGTTGTGTATAAAAAAATACTACATCCAAATAAAACATTTTACGATGGAAAATGGGTTTATAGACAAGACGAAAAAAAGATCTTAGTGACATGCATAAAAATAACCCCTATGGTTACAATAACTACTTTCCATTTTTAAAAAATTAAAACAATCCTATAATATAAATGGATGAGAAAATTCATTTTTGAGTAATATAAATTTATGTTTAGTGAAGGACTCACCCCTATCAGCAATGTTTTAGGGTCGTTAGATAACATATAAAACAAAAACTATTGTAGAATTCCTTGATATATTCACATGTCATTCCATAAGAATATATGTGAATGAAATATAATGTTCTCTATAATCGAAGAAGATAAAAGAGGAGTAGATCAGTTGGAATATTCCTAGTTTGATAAGGGATTATTATTAATCATGTGAAAGTAGAGCATCAAGTAAACAAATGTGTACTAGTCTGTTTAAACATAATAATGTAAAAAACAAAAAATCCTAAAGAATATATATAAGAATAATAAAATTGATCATGTGGAAATAAAAATATTATTATAATGATATTTTAGTAGAAGTTATCTAAGAAGGTGGAATACGCAGAAATATATTACTCTATTTTTTGAAGGAATATTATTGTTTTGGTACATCGTAATCAACCAAAATCATATTATTTATTATTCCAGAGGTAACCTTATCCCCATGTTTTTTATTTTTCTAATATCCACAAGAATTTGAGAGGATTAAAGGGGAGATATAGGACATGGGGTTTTGTGGGTTTAAATAGAACCAATGCATAAATAGAATGGTGATACATGGGATAAGAAGAATCCAAACAGTTGAAATTCACATATTGTAAAAGCATAAACAAGTTTTTTTACACAATAACTCTATATATCAAATATTTATTTATAATTTCAGTGATTTATAAAATATAAATTATATTATCAATATCATTATATGAAATTAATGATCTTTCAGTTATTCCCTAGAATGATCTAGTGGTTCTATGTCACATTGAATATCAATCCATTGGGATCAGGCCTTAGTTCAAGTACTTTTTTCCTTGATTGACGTCTGATTTGGTTTGGACAAGAAACATTCCTTTATTTCACGTGTATCTACTTTTTTTTTCAAAAAATGTTGAAAGATTTATCTATTTCATTATACCATGATTTTATGAAAAATAATCAACAAAATTTTCGAACAAGTGGTCTCCCGGATCTGATTAATAATTCAACATCTATAATCATCTCACTAATTAGTTTTAATGATATATATAAATCATAATTGGTTGGTTTTTAGGGATATATGGTGACAATAAATCTTTTATATATATGATTGTGTGACAAAAGAGTCCCATGAAGAGTTGAGTAAATTCATGCTGGTTGAATACATGGAAGTAAATTGAGTTTCAATGGTAGAATTGGGATTTGTAATATTGAAGTCTTGTTTACAAAAATGAGTTATAACATTATAGGACTAGAGAATCATTCATTAAATTAATTCCAAGAGTCAATTTTACATGATGAAAATTATATAATAGTGTGATACTAGAATGAATTATATGACTTTGTTCATGATAATTGATTAATGACTCAAAGTTTAAATCTGATGTTGACAAATGGAGTCACATGTGAAATTGAAAATAGTTAATATTTTCTAGTTGTCTTCAGATTTAATACTATGGTGTCTCATGGTATTTATAATGTTGCATGATCAAAAGGTTACTATGATTTATCTTTATTTTTATTTTTAGATAGAAAAGGATAATGTGACACCCTTATACTTTTTTAGATTATAAAAATTTTGTTGTATAGAGATCATTGACTATGAGAGAGTGGGTTCATAAATGGTGGAATCCATTATTGAATTTTTAATATCCCAATTAAGGATCCACTAAATATTTCCCCAACATAATGGTCCACAAGTCATCAAACACACCATTCTATATAATAGAGGAAAACAAATTGGATTGGTTTCATTGGTGATACAATGGGGAGACAACACCATAATGATCAGAGTCACACATCTATGAAATAGAAACATAAATAGTTGTAATAATAATATAAATTAGTGAATGTAGATATAAAATAGCCTGATAACATGTGGGATAACCAAATCCAATGGTAATATTATATACAATATAAATATAACATTTCCTTATACAAAATGGTAGTAAATACATGGAAACCCAATTCTTTCTCAATACTTGTATCAAAAAAATGAAATATAAATTAACTATCTACAGATAGCATCACAAGGCATAGCTCCATCATGGGATCCCATGTTCTTATGTAACATAAAATCAGGAACCACTAAATGAGTGTTTTCCCTGATCCCTACCTACATCCATGATGTATGTCCACATACCCAATGATGGCCTGAACATCGTGTTTGATAACACATAGTATTATTCTTTTAATAACCATTATGACATTTAAATTCTTTGTATATATGTTGATGAAGTGTGCAATATATAACAAGAATAAAATGATACAAGTATTTGTTGTACTACCATCCTACCAAGTCCCATTAAAAATAGGTAATCACAAATAGTCATTCGCAAATAATGGTAAAACATATACTCTATCCTATTTAAAGTAATCCATTATTAGGATTACATTTTCATAATTGAGGATTAAAATGGCCAAATAATCCATATTGATTCCATACAGTATCTTTGTAAAAAACATGATAAATTGATGGATGTAGCCGATGGAGTATGTCCAATGTGAATGTCAATGGTGGTCCATGTAAGAGGGAAGCAAGGATTATCAATGTCCATGGAATCCAAAATAATATGAATCCATGGATTAGAATTGTCTATGGTAACCCAGTTAGCTGAATCCAAGGAGTAGAAATGTCCTTGAAATTCAATGTTATTTGGATCTATGTAGTAGAAATTTTTATTGAATCTTAATCTGAAAAATCATATAATTTGAAATTTCCATTGAATCAATATAATTTATCAATTCAGTAATCATTGATAACCCCTTTCATAATCAATTACAAGCCATTAATTAATCCAAATCAGTCAACATTTCACATTTAACACATTTAAATATTTTAATAACATGTAATCTCACAAAAAAGTTGGAATAAAACCTCTTATAATATCAAAATTATTTCGTTATGTGTCCCACTAAGATGTTGAGCTCTCACACTCACCCAACAGGGTGGTGTATCACAATACAATGTTACAATATTTATCAAGTCTGGTCATCTTCATAAAAAAGTAGTTCAAGGATTCCCAATGTAATAAAGATTGAGTACATCAACCAGAAAAATAATATTACATAATGAATTTTGAGAACCTGTGCAAGAGATAAGAGATAAAAAATCCCCATTAATCACCCAATATTCTATAAAATCATATTCTCTATTCCCCACTTTCCAGGTGTTATGGATTCCTACTCATGGATGAAGGATGATTTTACATTTTCATGATAGATAAATGATGGACTATTGAATCTTAACATTATATTATAATATGCAATGAAACATAATTGAATATATATCCACTGATTCTATTGATATTTTATACACCTGGAAAATCTTGATACCCTTCCTCATTTCCTTGTACACCTCCACGAATGAGTCCCCCAACCCAATTCTACAAGAAAACTCAAGAATAATCTCCCATTTAAGGTCCCAAACCACGCTTTCACCCCTATAAAACTCTCGAGAAACACTATCTGTCCACATTGAGATTGATGAAAATGTTCAGTGGGTTTCACCTAATAGAATTCCTCCCAGACATGAACATCCTCATCAAGGGTGGACTGTCCTTTCTATTGAAAAGTTGGATCTGATCTGAAACAATTCTACATTCCTTGATCACCAGTCATAGGAGAAATCTAGGTAGGTCTGTTTGTCGACATTTATTTCTCACCACCAATATAGTCCATCATCCTACATAATCCTGGAGCACCCTCGCCAACTGCTCCTGTACAATGTCCTCTAACCCTTCAAACCAATACATATCTAAGAATGCCATATATAATCAACAACTCCCCAACCTAATGTTCTCAACAAGTATCTCCCAAACTATCTCATCCCACCCAGTAGCAATGAATTGTTGCACCAAAAATTCTTCTATATAGTTGTAGAAAGATAAGCATGTAGACAACAATGCAATGTAAATTTATTAAACCAACTCTTTCATGGGGAGGGAATGAATAAAATTCATCCATATTAAAATGTTAAAATTTTTGGGAATGTAATTTCCCCAAAGTAACTCATTCCAAGCAGCCTTCCCTCCCACCACATGGGTAATGGGTTGATAAGCCTTTCATGAGAACATATCTAAAGACAAATCGGTAAATATGAGATTTTCTAGTTTATTACATGTGTTGATATCATTGAATAAAACCCTCTGATGACGTTTGATAATTTCAATGAAAATGGCCCTGAATCTACTTTCCTAAAAAATGAAATGTACAGGGCATGGCTCTCTGGGATCCCAATCACCCTGCCCACATAGTTTATATTCTAGAAATAGATTTTTCACATCCTACAATCAACATGGAACGATTCTTGAGTACAGATATGTGACTACAAATCCCATGACATTGGTGAGAAATTCTTCCGCAAGATTGGTACCACTGAGAGCTATATCAGTTATTTCATAAATATTCCCATGGGATATTTCCAAGCAATGATGTTCAGTGAAAATTTAGAATACATGTTCAACATATCCATCCTGACAATCATATGATTATAACCACCATTCCCAGCCTTACTAGACATCATTTCCTAAGAGAACCAATTGTAAATGACGTCTTCATAGATGTCCTAGATTATGTTGTTTTAGGTCGTTTATATATATTTTCCAAGAGATCATTTTTCACATTGAGTACTGAAAACACGTGCATGGGTATGTATGGAAGAACACAGTTGACAATAGTGATACTCCCCCCTATGGAAGGAAACTAGTTCAAAAAATTTCTGAGGCGATCTATAACCATTTTCGCACTCCCATCATAATGATGAATTTGTATCCAACATGACGAACCTGGTTTCCCCAAGTAATCCATAGGAAAACATATATTTTTCATAATCATTCCTTCATTAAATTTTCTATACCCATATCATCGAGCACCATATAGAGATGAATACACTACTCTTGTTCGGATTGATATTCTTCCCACTCCACATGTAGTACTTGTCCATGATATTTTGGAACTCAAAATTGTACCTTCGGTTACCATTTATAAAAAATAGCATGTCATCGCCTAAAAATATTTTATGAATAACACCCATATTTGATCTTCCTTGGATGTGCCACAAGAAAAAAATACTAGTCTTCTTCCACAAATATCTGGTAATAATATCTTAAAAAAACAAGATAGGGTAGAACAGATTAGATATCCCCTCCAAATACCCATGGTATTCATGAAGAACCCAAACTGTGTTCCTATTAAATAAAATTATAATCAACTGAGATAATAGCCATAAAAATTATTTCAACTTCCACTCCTGAGAAACACATGTAGCTCAGCACATTTTTGATTAATATCCACTCAATATTCTCATAGGACTTGTGAATATCGAATTTGATGAGAAAATTATATTCGATGAGTTATTTTTGTTAATGTCCCCCACTATTTCATTATCCATGACTACAGCTGGTTGTGATGAACACCCATTGATAAATCCCTACTAATTATCTGAGACTAATTGGGGTTTATAGACAGTGATCCTTCTATTGATAATGGATTCCAATACATTATGTAGAATTAAACACATGAAAGTTGTCCAGTAGTGAATGATAAATTATGGATCTTTCAAATTTGGAATGAGAATCAAGGTCGAAGCACCTGAAACCCAGGAAAAATTCCTGCTTCGAATGAAATATTGAATGGAATCCACCATATATCATGTCCCATAGCCTCTAAAATCAAATATGCAGGGATCATGGGATCCCATCTGGTCATAGGACAATCTCTTCATTAAGAGTCCAAACTACCTATGAAATATCTACCACATCTGAAATTTTTTGTTACAATATGTTGGTACATTGAGAAACAATTATAGTAATGTTCGAAAAATGAGATTTTTTATCATATGGGTATCCCCTAGCATAATTGGATTTTTCGCATACAATAATTCATTAAAATAGTAAGTAGTCATACCAACTACAATATTGGTATCATGCTTAACATATTGATCATCTAGTTGTATATTATGTACACTTATCCTATTACAATCATTAACTCATACCTAAAAATGATGTTTTCTTATCCTCATCCCATATCGACATCACCCATGATCTCTCAAAGAGAGTATTTCTTGCTCCCGAATAAGGTTGGTGACTAGATATATTTTCTCTACTAAGGATCAAAATAATTCACCATTCAAACCCAACACATGACTCACCATAATGCATAAAATCTCATCTTTTATCCCATCCCTACCATGGAGGACATTTTTTCTAAAATTGTACAAATAGGGGAGCTACAAAATTAGTCTTATATGATTGTTGTGCATCCCCACCAATCTACTATCTTCCATGGGTTTCATTCAAAATTCCCAATCCACATTAATGAATTTTTTTTAATGAACAATGATTTAATTAATGTAAGTGTCTGATATCTCTCGATCCATACTTGAGATAGACAATATGATTTGTATTGTTTGATAGATCTTGAATTATAAACATGAACCACATATTTAAAATAGAGAAAGTGTCTAAAATATTAGAAATGAAGCGATCCAGCCTACTACAGATGTTATGACTCCCCGGTAGATATTTTCACTAGGTTTACATTGTTCCGATAAAACCCAAGTTATGTTTTCCATTACATGCGACACTGTCTACAAAAGACGTTTGATTCCTTACAAGAATAATACCACATAACTTATTCAATTATCGTTCAATGATGGTATTAAAATATCCCCTAAAAACCATGTAAGACCACCTAGATCGATGGTATCCAAGTCCTACCACATCATCTCAAGATCATTAGACTCATACATTGCATAAAAAAGAGAAGATGTTTTCTTAACTACCATCATAAGTCCTCATCAACAACTGCTAGATCAAAAAACCCAATAAGAACATATAAAACTCATTACACTAGAACAACCAATCATACTGGTTAAAAATATCCCAGTTGAGAAAATTATATTGAAAAATATTCCATGAAATGTTCAAAATCATAAAAACACTTTTCTTGGGATTGAGAATTACCACCACTAATTCAAAACAGAGATGTGTTGGGAGGCATCCTGATTGGCGTACCACATAACACCTCCTAAATTGGATCACCCCTGAGTTTCTCAATTAATGTGGTGTTTCTATTGTGGTCCAAGACCACGTGAATTAATTTAGGTGGTGAAATTTTTTTGATGTAGAGACAATATTTTACATGGATTCTATTTCCTATAAAAGGAGGTACTGGTAAGGAAATTCAACACACTATAACCATTAACACCTATGGAAAATATTGTTTGGTGATAAAATTTCATTAATGATTATATATCATCTTCTCCTTCTATAATTCATTAATTTTATTTTGGATTATTACTTTTTAGATCCTTTCCAATTTTGGATAGTCTAAACCATGTACCACTTGATTTTAGTGGATCCATATTTATGTAAAATGTTCCAGGTTTTTTACTTACTTGGGTTTCCACATAAATACTTCCAGTGTTGAATTTATTTTATACATAATTATTTTGGGGCGCTACGTATCAATTTCAATTTGGAGGGAATGATTATATCTTTACTGGGTGTTATTTTTTCGGCTGCTTGTGCATTCATCACATTTCCATATTTCTTAACATCTAGTATCAATGTTTTTTTATTTAATATTGATTATGGAGGCTAATTAAAATTGGATGATTTTTTGAATGGTACCAACGTCCATATGGGGAGACATAAAATGGAGGATTTGATTATTTTCTTGTGAATGAATCATCATATATTTAGTACCCAAGAGCTCGAAAGGAAGTCTGACAAAGAATGTGAATTCAAGAATTATAGGGTTTCTTGATTCATTATACAATGGGTTGAAGACGATGTGATGATCCACATTGACAATATATCTCTCTCTCTATAACATTTTGGGAGAAGGTTGAGACAACTTACACTTCCAATATGGGAAATAATAATTTTTTTCTCATCAAAAAAATAATGAACATGAGGTTAAAAGAAGTTATATACATATATGATTATTTAAGTGAATATCAAGGGTGTTTTTATTAATTTTCTATCATTTTTATCAATTTTTATGAAGAGGTTTTTGGTATTTTGAGGCTTAACATTTTACATGATTAATGGGAATGTTTTTGTGTTACTCTTACCGGTTCTCCTCCAAATAGTGTTGTGACCGTTATTTTGGTCAATTATACTATTTTAAAGAAGAGTATAAGATAATCACTCAGGGAAAATCAACTTCAGGTCATTTAGTCACAGAGAATTGGGGGAAAAGCTAGGACCAATGATACAGCTGTCTAGTTAAGAGCAAAGCCAGAAGAAAATCCAAACCCAAGAGGAGATATTTTGAATGTCATCATTTTGTTAAGAAGGGGCATGTTAAAAATTCTTGTTGTAGTCTGAAAATAGAGAATATAATAAATGAAAACCCACATAAGAAAAATTATGATGGAGATTATTATATCTCTTTAGCTAAAAGTGGTGATCTAGTTTTAAATTATGAATCCATCAATATTGCATTTGATGATACTTGTTGGTTTGTTCATAGTGGTTCCTATTTTCACATGGAATGAATACATGAGTTTTTTTACATAATATGGACTAGGTAATTTTGGGATTTTAAAGATGTGAAATGATGGTCATTCTAATGTTTTAGGCATCACAGTTGTTTGTTTAGAGACCAGTACAAAAATTATACTAATTTTTAAGAATGTTCACATGCGCTGGAGAGGCTCCATCAAATCAGTGAGAAAGGTATTGGTTTTTTGGTCCAACAAAAATCAATATCCATATTTTATGATTGTCAAATTGGAATCATGTGATCATTACAAGGCTAGAAAATAGAGGAGTGTGATTGTTAGTAGTCATCATATACCCTAGAAGTCACTTTTACATGAAATGGAACATTCTGATATTTGTGGTCCATTTTAATCTAATACAATTAGTAATGTCTTTATTTTGTTACATTTATGGATGACTACCCACGAAAGCTCTGTGTTTTTATTTTGAGTGCCAAAAGTCAGGTGCTTAGTGTTTTTATGATATTTTATTTTTCAGCTGATAGGGAATCATGAAATAAATTGGAATGTATTCGTACCCAAAATTGAGTATAACTGAATATCGATAAAATTTAGAAGGGAAGACTATGTTCAATAGTATAAAAGATATTCAACACCGAGCAAAAATGAGAAGAAAATATTATTATGATTCCATTATAACCAATCCATTAAATTAGAGGGAATTTGTACTATTATGAAATATATATAATGTTTATAATCATTGATAATGTTTTTTTAATTTAATATAAATATGATGTATAACTATGGTAAAAAAAATTTATTCAACAAAATAATTTCTTCTTCAAAAAAAAATTGTAATATGTTTATGTACAACTAACAAAATTAATTTCATGATATTTTATTAAATATATTTTATAATATTAAAATTATTTTTATTGATAAATTTTTATAAAAAATTATGTTGTTCTTTTGAGAATTTTCATAAATGTTTTAATTAATATTTAATAGTAATAAAATATCGATATTTATTAAAAAAAATTATGTTAAATTATATACAAGGTAAATTTTCATGTTTAAATAGATTTAAATATCATGTCATTAAAATTTATTTCTAATAACTAATTTTATTTTTTAGAATACTTTTCATCATGAATATATTTTAAAATCATTTATTATTTTAAAAGGAACTTTTTAAGATTAATTGTTTTGTGTTATGTTTTTCCTAATTAAATATAAATTAAATTTATAAAAATCAATGTTTCAGATTTTGAAAAATCAATTCAATATTTTTTTAATATATTTAATATTTATTTAATATGTTGATATGAATATTAGTCAATATTAGAATTTACCAATGAATTTTTACTATAATGTTAATGGGTAATTCAAGTTATTATGGGTATAAAAAATGATGAGGACTAGAAAATAATTTCGAAAATTCTACCCATTTTCATTGGATGATTTATTTTCGACCCTAATCATCCAAGAGTATTGATTATAACTATTTTTATCCTTTTTATGATATTATTACATATATAATATTTAATTTATTTAAATGCCAATGATTTCATATTAATATTTTTACTTACTATAACATTTTATTATAGGGTCATTCAAAATATATCTTCGATGATAAATATTAATTAATAACCTGAAAAAATTATATACTTCATAGAAAAGAACTTTTAAATTTCATTATAAAAATAATTACCTTATATTCTCCCAATATATTGATGTGCTAACAATTTTATTAATAAAAATGTTAAATAAATGCGATTTAAATATTACAATTAATATGTCATGAGATAATTAATGTATTCATGGAATTTTATAGACGATATTAACCTATTTGATATAAAATAAATTATGTTTTATTAGATATAAATGCTATCATTATATTATTAAACTCAATGTAATGAATTTTAAAAAAAATTGACATTACGAATAGTTAATTGTAAATTATAATTTATTAAATGATATAAAATTGTTTACAAAACATACATTTGAAGTGATTATTGAGATAATGATGGTAATTTCATGATATTTCAATTTATGGGTTCTTTTACTTTTTATAGTAACTAAAAAGTCCCTAAAAGTGAATACTTCCATGATGTAATGTTACAAGTAAATGTGGTTAAATAAATGTTAAAACATAAACGATAATCATTTGACCATGACCAAAAAATATCAAAAAATTATTCTATTAATAATGTTTGATCTTTATCACATTGTAATCTAATTTGAAAATTGTAATGATCACTTGTCCGTGAAAATGAATTATATATTATTAAAACTAAATATAGTTATTAAATGTCATTCTCTACGTATTTAATATATACTATGATGTCACGAAGTGATAAAATCATGATATGAATGCACCTAAATATTTATTCCAATTTTAATGAAATTTAGTTTTGTTAAATAAATTTATTTTTAATTTTTATATGTTATATTATTACCTTATATTCTTGTGATATTAAAATACAATATTTATTTTATTAACAAAAAAATTAATTAAATGTTTATTAAAAATATTAATTTTTATATAATATAATATATTTGAAGTGTTAATATAATTTTATAGATCTATATGACATATAATATATGTTTTGATTAATTCTAGTCAAATTTCAACTTTTTTTATTCATTTGTTGTAAAATTACATGAATAACATCAAAAATAACATTAATGATAATTTATCCAAAAAATTAATTATTTTATATAAAATTAATATAAATACTATCATATTCCCTTTACGTGTCATGTAATTAAATAAATAACCTATGATTCATTTTTCCAATCATAATAACATTATTAAAAATTTACGATAAAACAGTGGTTATCATGGTTGTGGTAAAAAATAGCTAATAAATGGTTAATTCAAAAGAATAATTTTAAATTGATACATATATATACTATTGGATGATGGAATTACAATGATATATTTCTCTTATAAAATTATATTCCATTTAGAGACATTCAAAAAGATAAATTAATTCATTATTTTAGGAAAATCAAAAATTCCCTGTCACTATGATTATAAAACGGAACCTCCTCCCTCACTTTATTTCACCATATTCAGTCTTCATTCATGACCATACTCTATAAATTCCACTTCTAGACATCATTAAAATAATAATAAAGAGATGATGGTATCCTCAATATTCAAACCCTAGAACCCTTCACAGGAGATACAAAGGAGATTCTTCAAAAAGAGGAAATAGCTCTTACCGATCATTTTAATTTCCTACACTTCATTACCTATAATATAAATAAAAAGTTTTTAATAATCCAAAAAATTCTAAAATATTATTATTATAATGAAAAAACTAATATATACCACATGTACCATCATATAATAATTGAATGTATCTCTCATGTGTACGTACAACATACCGTCACAATATAGTGACATAATAAATTTTTCATCCCCAACATTTATGGATCAATATTATGAAAGATTTAATGAATATATATGAACTAAATGGCATAATAATGATTACACAAATATTAATTACTACATTAAATTATTTTATTTCAGAAAAAAAAAATAAAAAAATTATTCACCTGCATGTATGGACTACTCTGTTCAGAAACGATATTATTAATTTTTTACATTACATGAATAAATATAAATAAGTATATAATTATTATATATTTTGTTTATACCATTCTTTAAAATAAGTTAATGGTGAGTACATGATCAAATTATATGGACCACGACTACCAAACTAAACCATTCTAATAAAAAAGCAATTATCCCCCAAAACAATGTTATAAATAAAAAATTGTAAATAAAATTTTGATAAGAAGATATAAATAAGTAATACATGTTATGATTGAATAATGATTATGGAAAAAATGTATACTAAATTACTATTTCTTATATATTATTTTTGAACATGAACAAATAAAAATTACTTGAAGTAAGAGAACTATTACCTAGGTGAATATCACTTTCTTACAAAATCTAAATAGAAACAACTTTGATTAATATTCACATCAATGATATGTTAATCTTAAGGGGGTTTATAGCCTCACATTAATTACTATGAGACTTATTCCATATTGACAGCTTATTTAAATGGTGTGGTGTATATATTTTCCATTAATATATTCTATTATTCTTTTCCTTAAATAAATTGGCATATTCATATTAATTTGATGATATCCATTTCCTGGATATTACAGTTCAATGGTCACCATATTTGATATGAAATTATGTCTCAATTTTTCTTCTATGATGGGCATGTTATGTTATGATCCAATAAACTTTTATGAGGTTTTTATTCAACACATTGACATGTTGTATCAGGAATCTCCATATTTTAATTATATAATTATTTTCACATTATTTGTTTCTCACTACGGTTGTAAATTTCAGTTCCCATAAAATATTTTTTTATAAAAATTCTTTTAAACAAATAATATTTATTTTTATGTGTTTTAATGGAAAAGTATTTGAAATAATATTAATATTGATTTCAATGATTCCACTAATTTTTCTTCAAATTTTTTTCATTGAATAAGGTTTTATAAATGTTTTATCATATAAAACAACTTTTCCAATAGGAATGTATATTTTGCAAAATAATTGTTTTAATACGATCTAAATTTTTTTCCCATCCATGATGACTTTTTTGTATTACTCATCCATTATTTGGATTATTAAATAGGGATACCAATATTATTATATCCTATATATGATTTATGATTATTCTGAAATGATGTTTATGAATATTTTTTCTTTTCATGGGTCATGATATGATTAATGATTTATATTCTTTTTATACCCATTTGTATGAATTTCATAATGTAATGGGAGGGATCTATAACTCAAATTGTTGAATTTTTAGGTGATTAATACCTCTTCATCTTCATAGTATTTGAATGATGAGTGAAATTTGGGTAGTAATGAATTATTGGAATGGGATGTAAACCAAGATTACTGCTAAACGGATTGAAAGGGGAGTGAATCCTAGTTCAATAAAGTACGTTTTTGCTCTGGATGTTTGGAATGTGAACCTTGACTAATATGGAAAGGATTTCTATTCGTATGTTTATGCCAAAATTCAATTAATTATTCAATAACATAATGGATCGTCTTCATTTATTAGTATATTAATCATTTATTATTAAAATCAATTTTTATAAGACTTAATATATTTATTTTTTAGATACATGGTATAATTTCCAATGTGGTTTTATGTTCTTATACCCTTATGATAATTTTGTTGTATTGTCTTTTTTTATTTATCCTATAGTTGAACTTAATTAGAATATGTGATCACACTTTCTTAGGTTTCTTATTTCTCAATATATTAATAATGGTTTTATGTATGATATATCTAAGAAGTATTCATGATGAGAAGAAATATTGAGAGATTATATAGATTTTTTCTTCGTCTTTTTTTTTATTTTTATATGATATGTTAGTGTTTTACTTAATTATGGAAAACTATAAAACTATATGGTATTGGGTATGAAATTGACAGAGTATTTCCCTAGGATGTTGTATGTTCTGATGGAAAAATTTTGGTCATATTTTCAATGTTTATGTATTTATCATTGGGTTTATAAATAAATATTCTAGGCTATAAAACATTCGCAGTCTCTGAAGGATATGTTACAAATTATTTAGAATATTGAAACATTATTAGATTTTAGAAAACAAATTACTTATATTTATTATATTTATTATTATAAAAATTGGAAAATAATATTTTACTATGTATTCTTAAATGGAAGGAGATATCAATAAATAAAATTTGATACCCTTGATTAATTGTATGTTATATTTAATTATGAGTGTTCATGTTTAGATATTTTAAGC
Source organism: Viscum album (assembly GCA_963277665.1). Lineage (NCBI taxonomy): Eukaryota > Viridiplantae > Streptophyta > Magnoliopsida > Santalales > Viscaceae > Viscum > Viscum album. The sequence goes on along the minus strand of OY728137.1, from coordinate 1,611,570,788 downwards.
TTGTATTCTATGAATACACGACACATAAATATACTCACTATTCAAACTAGATTTCATCCATACAAACATTATTCTTGTTGAAATGTTTATCTATATTGTATAAAAACTAATAATAATTCATTTCATAAACTAGGATTTTTAAGAGGAGGATAGAAATAATAGTACATTTGATTGGATAAGAACCCCATCTTTATGTGTTGAACAAACTATTAGATACACTTTTCCAATTATATTATATGCCGAAGAATTAATTTTTCCAATATAGAAAAATATATGGGATTTGATCAATTAGATATTATAAATGTTTTGAAATAGGTACATTCTAGAAATATTGTGGATATTAGTAAAAGATAAATCATGGTCACCAAATAAAATGTGTTTTTCACTTTTAAAACATAATTATATTTTAATTAATGTAAGTCACTAATAAATATCATTAATTCCAAAAATTATCCAACGTTATTCATAAACCATAATTTTTTCTACATGCTGTAAGGTTTTATGGATGTTTATTCTATAGATCATTGTTGTAATGTGTCCTTATCCTTTCGATATAATTAGTTAGTTTCAAATAACATTCTATTCGATCAATAAAATATCAAATAATATATAGTTTTAATATTGAAATTTATTTTAATTAATTTCCAGATCTATTTTTTAAAACCCTGTATTATTAGTAGATCTGGATTTCCATATACCATTCATATATTTGATGGACTAAAATATTTTTTTAGGAGTAAATTTGTATATATTCAAAATAATATATCCATTCCAACCACTATTATCATTATTTTGTGATTAATAATGGATATATATTATCCTTTAAAAATAATTATGAAATATAATATTATATATTTTTTATAATGATAATAATTCATGTCATAATATAATCCTCAAAACCATGAGGTTTTAAGGTCCCATGTTTATCACTAGTTGAAATTTCCATCAGTTTTTTAAAATTTCATTTAATAGATATTCCAAATTATGAAAAATAAAATTAAATACAATTAGAATCATTAAAACATAAAAAAATTATTTTTATGGGTTCTAAGGCCATGGAGGATTCTTGGTATTTCAGATGCGTTTTTGGAGTATCGGGCTCGGTGGAACCACTTTTTTGGAGATGACGGTTGGGGAACACTGTTTCTTTAAAAATATGCATCCCTCTTATAGTAACCATGAATCCAGGTATATGGAAGTTGTGGGAGTTGAATTATTTTCACTAAACCTGATATATAATTTTCTTGACCATGAAAGGGATCTATAGAAAATTTAATAGGTGGTCCATGGTCGATGCATATTTTGGTGAAATTATATTCCTAGTGCATATGATTAGTGAAACTTATGTAGTGAGACAATGAGGTTCATTCATATTTTATTCAATTCATGTGTCCAAATCACGAGCCTCATTAATGGGTTGGTTTTATGATTTTTCCTACCTCCAAATTCTTTATTTCCCTATTTTTTCTTCCCTCTTATCCCATGCTCAAAAACTGCTCGACATCTCCATTGGGCTCCTTACTAGGATCTCATAAACCCACCAATTATTTCAATGGATATAATCTTCATTTGGTCTCTCTACCTCATTATTAGTATGAAACTGATTCTTCATACATCATACATTTTTTCCATCACCAAAAAGAACACTACAACATTGTGAATTTTTTTTAATCTTCTGGGCATTTAATGATTTCATAGATTTCTCTCTAACTATCTCAAATCAAAGCTCGATAAGGGAAGAGCGAGGCTTACTAATCATGATTTAGGTAGTCCACATTCTTTTCCATATATAAAATAATGTTTTTAAATTATCCCATTGTACCATAAAATACATTTTTTGTGTGTTTCTATATTAATTTGGAATTAATTATATGAAACCAAATTTTATTTATTTAATAGTCATTAGTTGTTAAATTGAACCATGTGGGTGATATCACCAAATCCTAAAAAACCTATTTGGTTTTGATTCTTATATTCCAATAACATATGCTTCATATAGTTAATTAAATCAACCTTATGGGTGATGGTTGAAATGTTTATTTTATAATGATCTCTTTACATTTTAATCTCCTTTGAGATTTTATGGTTTCATTATAGCAAAATAGTCATTTATATTAAATTAAATTATTTGGTATTAAAGCCATGAAACATTTTTTAATAAAACCACCTATGAGGTGGACTATATTCATTAATAAAAATGGATAATTAAATGGAAATGATATAAAATAAGAAAAGACATGGTCATTCCCATTGATTTAGGATTTTTACATGAAATTAACGGAACCAATATTATAATTGAATTTTGATATAGAATTACTATTAACATGGCCCCTTTATTATTGATATTAATGTTGTGAAACATCATTTTTAATAACTTATCTCCTATTATCACATAAATTTAATTCATTCAATTAATTTTATTAATTCATGAATAATAATTGCATTTGTATTTTTGGAATACATTTTATTGGATCCTTAGGTAAATTAATCATGATAAAATAGGATTGGTATGTGGAACCATTTATTTAACACCTTGGATGGCCTCACTGAGTGGACTCTTTAAACTAACAATCAGTGATTCTAGGTTCACTAGATGATCAACTTGGACGGGGTTGGAGGTAAATTATGTTTTACACTGCCATGAACAATACAAGAATCCCAATGTGAAATTAAATGTATGGAAATAGGGGGAAATTATAATATACCATGTCGTGCGTGAAACTTATTTTCTTATATGGAATTCCATTGAAGGAAACCTATGATGATGGGCCTATGTAAGTACGCATGTAGTGATACTAGAGATCCTTCTTACATAATAAATTGTATGTGTTTAGGATTCATTTTTTGTAAATAAATTATCATATCTTCTATGAAAGAAATAATTTGAGTCATTTATTGCTACACATTCACATTATCCTTGTTTAATGGCCATCCATTGAAATTATGAAGTATGAATTTTATGAACATTTATGATATATGTATATATGTCACTGCATATATAGTGAATATATATACATGTATATATATAAATATGGTGACATGTTCATAGGAACATTAGATTTGGTCGAAGTAGGTATAGTCATACATGTATCTTTAAGGATCATGAACCTAACATATTAGATTTTATTTTCCCACATCCTTATATATATTGCTACCAACTATTGTATTATTTATTCACATATTTATAATAATTAGACACCATTGGTTGTGGCCAACTGAGTATATATCACGCCATGTAAACTCCATCGTTGAAAGGATGCATAAGAAAAACCTTAATTGTTGCAGGTTTAGGTTAAATGATTATGATTGTGTTGTTAAATTATATACTGAAGAATTAGAGAACCTAAGTAAGCAATATCTAAAGATTATTATAGAGATATTTTTTAGGATTTTTTCATTTATGTTTATATTTTTTATTTTAATCTTATATAAGGATTCGATGCACCTTATATAATGTTAATGCATGATTTTTCATATGTATCATATTATCTTTTGATATTTTTTCATCTATTTTCCTTGTTTTTATTTATTATTCTATATTGTTTTAGAATAATAAAGGGGATATATTTAAAAAAATAACATCATAAAAACCTCTCTACTATTATGAAACATTAGGTATATGAGAAATTATGTATTTCTAATGCTTTTGTCAGGGTACGTGCATCCATCTGTTCGAGGACGATGCAACTGTTTTTTTGCCCTGCATTCCCACTTTATGAGGGCGGGCAACATCTGTTCCATGTTTAGGAAAATATTCTCCATGATCGAAATAAGATGATGGGATATTGGTTCTTCTTTCTACGGATTCCTCTTCGAAACTTATCACATAGTCTGGGTCTCCCTTATAGATTAAATACACGGTTCATTAAACTCTTCCCAGTGCCAGATATTCATGGACACCGGATAAATACATTACTTCTGTCTGGAAGTTCGAAGGGGTCGGGTCAGTGAAGCATCCTTCGGTCAGGAGAGTATTCTCATTGGACTTTACTGGCATGTATGGATGCTAGAACACTACCACATCTAGGTTTCCTCACCTTATTAAAGGTCTTATCGAGGTCAGGGAATCCCAGAGCATCCCACATCAAAATCATGGAATTTTAAGTCATAGGCATGTATTTGAGGTTTTCCAATGCTTTCCATGTTTAACACAGGGTATGCGACGAGTTTAACATCTATCAGAGACAATTCATACTGATCGGATCACTGACTAGGGGGGATTAGATGAGGTGACCCCTAGATAGAACACCAATATAGGGGATAATGCATGGATAGCTACCCAATTGTTGTTAAGGGGAAGGGGGAAGGGGGTTTCATGATCCCATCGAGATGTGGCAGCCCAGGTAGGAACCAAAATGGATGATCAATGGTTAAGGTAACTGGGTGGATAATGAGAGGGAGTCGACTCGAGGACGACGATGATGTTGGGCTTGAGTCTTGAAGAGTCCTCTTATGTATCCTCGTGGTAGGGAATAAAATTAAATGTAGTTCATCTGATGATGGATGACCGTCGAAATGGGTTGACAATGGTTTACCGATGAATGGGGGACAACAACATATTACTACTGAATGGGGGATTTAGTTTAACGACATGTAGGATGAAAAGGGTTCATGCATTTTAACTTCATTCGGGGTAAAGGTGGTCCATCATGAAGGGGGTCAGAACTAATGGGTTTTGTCATTGAACTTCATGGAGGATTAATACGTACGTTTCCTTATCCATTGATAAAGACATCGTAGTTCATGTTCTTGTTAATCGATGTGAAGATGGTTGGGACCAATGGGTGTTGGGCTTGAACCTTAGGGAGGCTTTCTACAAACCCTGTATTGGAATGGATAAAGACCATGTAGTTTAGGTGTTAGTGATCCGATATGAAAATTGTAGAGACCAATTCGTGGTGGGATTGAACCTTAGTGTGGCTTCCTATTTAACATGCCTTGGAAAGATTCAAAGACCACATAGTTCAATTGTTTGAGAAGAAACATGAAGACGGTTGGGTCCAATGGATGGTGGGATGGAACCTCACAGAGGCATCCTACATAACCTACTTTGGAAATGATCAAATTCCATGTTGTTGAGAAGGATTGGGTGAACCAATGTGAATGGGTTAAGAGTGTCAATTTCTTAGTCATTAACCTCAGACAAGCTTCTTATGTATCGTTCCTTAGTAAGGATCAATGTATTCGTAATTCGGGTGTTGTTGAACCGACATAAAGATGGTTGAGACCAATGGTTGGTGTGATTGAACCTTAGGGAGGCTTTCTACATACCATACCTTGGAAAAGATCAATGTCCATGAATATGAGAAGTAGTTGGAGAACCAACGTGAAGGGGTCAGAGAGACTGGATGTTGGTCTTGAACCTTAGCGAGGATTCCTACATACCCTACATTTGCAAGGATCAAATTCCATGTAGCTCCGAAGGATTGTTCGATCCAATTTGAAGGGGTTCAGAGTGACTAGGTGTTGCGATTGAACCTCATGGAGTCTTCCTACGTACCCTACCTTTGCAAGGATCAATGTCCTGGTATTTCAGAAGGAGTTTGGCGCTTAAAATATGGACTGTCTGAGGAGGATGTAATTTTCTACACTTACCCTAAGTCCACGTGATTCATGCTCCATGTGCGAAACAAGAGGTAGAAAAAAAACTGGAGATCACATCATCGAAGGTGAGTTCGTTGGATGTGTTATGGGAATACACGTAGTTGGTGGTCCAAAGAGGAATCATGGGATTATGTTTGGTTAGCAGCCCAAGGTGATGGATAATGGTACTTAATTCACGAGGGAGGCTTGGGTGGTGAAAAAGCCCAGCGGGAGAAGGATTTGGCACCCAAGAAGAGAGGAGGAGATGTGGTTCTGCCTCCTGCAAGAATGCCTTGGGGCTTACACCAGGGCAGTTTCCCTGTACCCGTAGACAAAGGTTGCTTCGATAAAGAGGATCTCATTCTATGTGAGGAATTATTTCCCTTCCGTAAAGACCATTGGGTATAGAGAATGTTTGAGATGGGGCACCCTACATGCAAGGCATGGGACAAGGACATAGTTTTATGTCATGTGCTAAGGATGATGGCGTTTGGTAGTTTATGGTCCTGCAGCTGGGATGACCCAACTTACTAGTTTAGGAGTATGCTGTGTCAGCACCAATAGTTTAGTGCGGCTGATAGCCATGCCCAAGAATACTTCACACCCATCAATGATGACTGCTTGTATAACCACCTGAATAATGTGGATGGGAAGGAACTGCAGCTGCAGACGTCCCCCTCCCCCCTCTATACCGAAAAATTAGGATGGAAGCCTTGGGGAAACTGGGGAAGAAATTGTCTGAGGAGTGGGACCTACACTAGGGTGGGAACTTCATAGATGACTAGGCCAGGGCCTACTGGGTAGGTGCCTCACATGTGGAGTTCGGGGTAGAGTGGAGAAGTGTGGGTCTTTATGAGGTGTCTTGGGCCACCCAATTCCACATTTACCAATTGATGCAGCTGATGCTAGAATTGTTGAGCAGTTATTCATCAAGGACAAATACATTCCATGTGCACCATGGGGAGTTTGGCATCAACTTGTGGGATGTGAACCCGATCCTAGGGGTCCTAATATTGTGGGTGATATATGACGAATTCCGCCACATTATGGGTGCATGGGAGGATCTAGAGTAGATGCCACCAGATGCGATGACGAAGATGTGGCTGCTACCTAGATAGGACATGATAGTGGTGAGAGATTTCCATTTGAGGTGGTCATTCATGCAGTTTCAAATTTTCTTTGAACAAGAGTTTGTTTCTGGTAAGGCCTTGGACATACCCAAAGGAGCCACAATAGGGAAAGGAGCACTCGTAATGGCGGATCTTGGAGGACAGCCAGTGGAAATCATGGGGATTTAGGATCAGCACCCAGCAGCTGCCGATAGTCAGGCTGGAAGCATTCATCACGACTCTCATATGTGTTTTTATCCTATTGTTGAGGGATACAAACATGGGTGTGCGACCAACAACATTCATCATGGTGTCCATGTTGGAGACATGAGGTTGAGTGAACCTCAGGATCCTGATGCTCACCAAGCTATACAAGATGTTGTGGCACATCAGTGAGGGGAAGAGATCACAGAGGATATGTGGGCCATTCCACCTCATGTATGGGTGGATAGAGGCACATGTTAGGGGGGGGGGGGTTTATGAATACCAAAACACCATCTCACCTCCATTATCGAACATCCTCCCATCAATCCTGAATGTCGTTGGAATATTTTTTTCCATTCTGACAACACTATTGGCACTGAACCTGGTGTAGAAGTTGGAGGAATTTTGAATTCACTCATTTGTGTTTCCAACAAGTGCTTTTACCGATGAAGATAAAGGAATAGATGAGCACCAATCCTATCTCCTGACTATTCGGGGTGGAGTGTTGGTGGAAAGGGTGGACGGTGAGACCCTTTGCGAGAAATACACCCCTCACTAATTTTTTACACCATTTCGTTGTCTACAGCGACTGACCCCACATGTATATCCAGGCGTGCGCCATGAGGAACACCCATGTGTGATGAAGCAGATGTGGCTCATATACACACAGGAATATATGAAGATATAGAACAAGCTTCTTCAGTCTACCACTATTTTTGTGTTGTGAAAAAATTATTTCCAATGTTTTTAGGTGGCCTACCTGGGGGATACAATAGCTCCAATAGTTTATGTTAGTGATGGTGCGGCATCCCATCCTCTGGGTTGGGGTTGGTAGGTGGCAAGGGCATCTCATGGTGGCTGGTTTGCTGTGGCGGTGATCCCTCACCGATTGAGTGGGAGGCAGTGGCAGTAGATCCAGCAGCGATAGAAGATCTGGAGGTCCCAAAAGAATAGGGTTATCCACAAGGGAGGCCACCGGTAGTATTCCGTTGGATATCCACTAAGGATCCGGGGAAGCGACTAGTCCAAATTGACAGGCCAGAAAATGTTGTCTTCCCGGAGGCCTAAGACATCTAGGATTTCAACTGGATATTCCTCGGCTCGTCTCAGATGTGGAAACACATCAACCGTCTCAGGATGGATTTTTCACGGATAGGCCCTATCAGTGCCGGCTTTGCGTTTTCTTGGGCAGAGTCAGAACAATACCTAGCAGAGCTGGAGGACTCTTTTCATTCTTAGGTTTCCTCGTGTCCAATGATAGACCTTGTCATGGTGCTGTTGAATCATAGAGTCCCTCTGCAGTTGTCGGCTTCTGAACTTAGAGAGCGATTCTCTCTTCTGGGAGAATCGGACGTGTCCTTCTGGTGGGATAAGGATGATAGAGGGATCCCATTTGAGGAGGGGAAAGTCAGAAATCATGACCCGGATCATGATTATTTCATAGAGTCCGTCATGGTAAAATATGAAACCACTTTATAGGATGTGCTTATATGTCATTTTGGACTACTTACTAACATCAGAACAATTCGTATGAACCTTCTACACAGAACATATTCTCATACCATAGTGGATGTAGATGCACGGCCATCATGATCCACGCCCACCACTGAGAATATTAGTTTGTCTAGTGGGGCCAAGGCACTTGAGGTGGCTATAGAGTCATCATACCTTCCGACAAGATATAGAGGGCCACACCTTTGGACCTTGGCATCATCAACCCATGAACGAGACCCATAATTTGATCTATGTATGTCTCGTACAAAATTCATGACTGTCACCCCTTGACCATGTTAACTGAAGATAATTCCCCTAGTTTGTATACACAGTTCTCCAGATGGTGTGGGTTGCCTTAGCGAGGTCATTTAGTACTCCCGGTAGTGCCTTTATGAGGGGAATGTCAGTTATTGTGGAGGTGGATATCCTAAACGACTGAGAAGTGGAGCTCCCGATCACTAATGGGGCTGTCAGTGGGGCTGATCCCGAGATTATTGATGTTGGGTCCGACAATGAGTTTCTAACATACAACCCATGCCCTTCCATGCCCGATCAATCACCAGACACGGATCCTACAAAAGTGTTCCTGGGGGCCTTCCCCCCATATGATCCTACCAATCACGCCGACTGGGACGAGACGACCTCTGACAAAGAGGATAGCAGGATAGTCCATTACTGATCATGGAAGAGGATTATGAGCTTCATCAATGACACCCCTCATACACTATGGATGGATAAGATGGATAGACTTCGCTCTCGGCTGTTAGAACTATGTGATGTCAGATTTTGTGCCCAGTGTCCTCACATGATCGTCCGAGATCTTATGGCGGGGAAGATTCAGGAGTATGACTGTGGCCATGGTGTGGGCTAGTAGTAGAGGAAAATAGTGAACATCAATAGGACCCAGGTGGCTGAAAATGAGGTCCAGTGTCTACGATGTCAAGAAGATGAGCACTCATTCTCCATGAAAATACAATCATGGGTAATATTGTGATTGAAGGCCCAATTGGAAGAGTCCAAATAGAGCATGATGAGAGACTCCAATGAAATGACCACCTTCTAGACTAGTGTGGAGCGAGCCCAGATTTGGGCTAACAAGTTGTGCCCTATCACAGATGAGGTGATCAGGAGCTGAACATGCGATATCAAATCTACGACGCCATAAGAAAGAGGGTGGCTGAACTATAATCCTCTTTTAACGGGGTCAATGTCTCGATAGGAGGGGATGATGCTACGATGTTGTAATGCTTGTAACCTCTAAATGAACTTAGATACATGGATATTTTTTGCCAACAGTATGCATGATTTCAGTTATTTGTGTTGGTTTATTGCATTAATGTGACATTCATGGAGCGTCCATCGATCTTTCCCTATGATCACGTGGGATGGGCCCGATGTGAGAAACAATGTATGGAAACCATATCACTCCATTCAAATATGTGAGTGCAAACCATGCTTTAGGTATAAAAGGGATTGAATAGATAATCAGAATTCCCAGGAGAAAAGGGGAGATGCTCGACTAGAGGTGGAATACCACATAATAATCGAATTTCCATTTTCCCAATGTGCTCTTGTGCATGAGTGAGGTATCTTTGGGGAATTGGAAATCAATCCGTACATACTAGAGTGGAAAATTGTGAGTCATGATACCATATATTCTGAACACTATGGGGGTGGCATGACAATAATGGATAACTGCTAAGGATTATTGAAATAGAGTATTCGTATTGCATTATCCTAATACCTGGATAACCAATGAGGGCTGACCACTAACCTTGTTTGAAACACAGGGCCTAACTTATAATGTCATCCATTGGTCTTCAGAAATGTTATCCTAGGGAAACAAAAGAGCCATTGGGAGAGCATCTATACTATTTCGGTGTCCTTTTAAATTTGAAAGGGGAAGGTGGTTCGAATAGGGTGAACACTAAGCATGAATGGTGGAGTGATTTTTTTAAACAATACCCAATACTCTTGACATTATGACCCCCTAGTGGAAACACATCAGGTGTGCGCATTGGTCTGATCATGGATCATTCCTACATCTAGATAGGATCACTCTGGAGAGGAAGCTATCGTTTCCCAACAATGTCGTGGGGCATCCCGAACTCGTTCATGGTAAAGCTACAATTTCATGGTTCCCCAAAATAGTTCAGGATAAGGGACCGAAAAAAAGAGGGGGATGAAGACTTATGATTCTATGGGCTGCACCTGAGGTGTAACACTTTAGTGTCTCTATGTATCTCAATAGAATGAGAATCAATCCACGTGTAGATCATGAAAAAAGTGTGGTTAGAGACCAATAAAGGTAGGGGGAATCCCTTTTAGCGAGGGAGATGACACATCCCATGATTATCATGGGGAATGATGAACTTATTCGGGGTAGAACAACTGTTTAATTTCATGCATCAAGGACATATGAACTCGTGTATTTTCACGTCAAATGGCAGGACGAACATTGAAATGGTAGATCCCAAAAGACGAGTACGTGGTGCAGTAGCTATAAACCCAATGAAAAAAAGGTTAGGCTGGACCAGAAGAAATGTGCACTGGTAGTCCTACGTATACGATGTGGATGAGAATCAAGCCACTGATAGTTCTAAAGAGTGGCACAGTAATATACCAGCACCAGAGATAAAAAGTTCACACATGTCTATCCCTCACACCTATAGAAGAGAAATTTTATAGGATTTGTTTTTCTTATTGGGAGAATAGATATATATTTTTTGTGAAGCGATGGACGTAGACTACCAATCCCTGGAATCACCACAACAATGAATCTGTATTTAGGAATTTGGAAAATGTTAGGGTAGATGACTGATACCAATGATTATGTCCCCTCGAGCGAGGAAATCAAGATGTAGTTCTGTTTTTTTCGTGCATCCTTGATGATAATATCACTGTTTAGTTTCATGTGATGGGACAGGGTCATGAACATTTAACATCGTGCTGGATAGAAACAAAAATTTTAAGTCATATTGGACTATGCATATGCAAGAGAGATGAGGTTTTTGAGGTAATGTGCACGATGCGGTAAAGCATATCCCACGTGCATGAGGACGAGGTCCACATCACACCACGTGAGATTCCATGAATGAATCCTCGGGCGGTAGGTCCTAGAAAATATTAGAAGATATGGGACAAGGGATGCTAGCTCATAGCTGAGTTGGACCTGAAGATGAGATGTTCGTGTACTCCTACATATCCCATGAGAATGTAAATCTTGCTGTACATAGTTCTTAAGAAAGGAAATATAAAGAGATCGTAGTTTCGGGTATTTAGCACTTGGACTAGAGTGAAGAGAAACTCTTCCAATTTGGAACATAAATTGATTTAATCCCTATGCCCAAATGAGTCAAGCTCAGTGTCAGAAAAAAGGGGGGATTTGGTCTCAAGAATACCTGTAATGTATGTAGAAAGGAAATCAGTGTAGAGCCCTAAAGAACACCTTACCACAGATGTGTCATCCTACTGTGCAAATGTGAACTGAGGGATAGTACCAACATTGTCAAAATTCCACATTTATCATGATGAGATGGAAAATGATGTGAATCATGTGACCTATAATTCGGGTTTAGTGAGGTTGGTGTGACGATAAAGGATAACTATTGACCATGTTTGAAACACAGTATCCATATTGTGTGACCTGAAATGGGAACTACAAATGTGCTTCAACCGCTGACCATATTCAAAACAGAAGACATGTATCAATTTTTTGTTTGAAACACTCGAGGATGTTGACCCGTAAATGTAAGAGGGCCCTTTGGCCAAACATCCATGCCATTTTGGGGTCCCTTTGGATGTAAATGACGATGAAAGCCCTAATAAAGGGGAACACGAATCTAGGAAGGTTGGTGGGAACAAGTCCAGGTAAAATCCGACATTCCAGGTGCTAAAATAGAGTACGCTTGGGCACATTGGTTATTCACCATAGTGTGTCGAGGGGATCAACATGAAAATGCCAATTTGAAAAGATGACTGTAAAACAAAGAGATAGTGAAATTCCGGAGAAAGATGTACTTGGAGTCGCTTTTAAAATACCGACGTGAATGATGACATAAGCTCGTACCACACCATATATCCCTCTCTTGGAAAAACATAGGCCAAGGGGCCTAGATAATAGGTAGATCTTTAATAGATGTGGTTGGGCCAATAGAAGAAATTTTCAGGCCTTCCTACATATCCCATCAAGATAGGAATCTATCCATACATAGTTCTCAATGGAAATGCAGTTTAAATATCGTGTTGTGAGGACATAAATAAGGGAATGATACCCCAACATGGGTTGTGTATGGATCTGCGAGTTATCCAACGTGAATGAGGACATAACACCATGCCACAACATACAACCCTAAGTGAGAACAAGGCCCAGGGGCCCAAGATTATGCCATAGATAGAATGTCATGGCCAGATTGCAGTTTAACACCTTTTAGTGAGGACAATAGTGATCATATATTAAAGTCAAAAATCTCAGACCGCTGACGCCTCATTTTCAAAATGGAAACGATTGAATATGACAGTTGTTTACCTGATTCACCACACAACATCCCTCTTTGAATGATTTGAGGCCAAGGAAAACAATTTAGTGTCAGGTGCAGACTGTATGTGAAACATGAGAATTGTATCAATTTTTTCCTTGAAATCCTCGAGGACATTGGCCTATAATTATTGGTGGGCCCTTAATCTGAACAAAAGTACTGTTTGGGGGTCCCAAAAGATAGGAAAGGTAATGGAAACCCAAATGATGGGGCATGCTAAGCGTGGAAGGTCCTGATCTGGTAGAAAGGGCTATAATAAAAGGATTAATGCCTCATGGGGATATGTGGGGCATGGAAAAATAGCCCGACATGAGTGGGGAAATAAGATCTTTCCATACTACTCAATCCCAAACAAGCACTCGAGCCGATGGGCTGAAAGGGTTGAGGGACCTAGGGTCAGGCATCTTGGCTGACTGCAGCCATATGACCTCCTGTGCAGTTACTGCCTTAGCACATCTATTGAGCCCTTATGGTAAGTTCTCGGTGTCAGAAAGAAGAAGCCAGATTCCGATTCCACTATCATATAAGGGTCTGATAGCTGGAATCACCCAAAGGGAATCACTACTCTAAGAAATAGTAGACAAGATGAACTACCAAACTCAATGTTTGGGACCTACAAGGGTGGTGAAATTGACAATGGATATCCACTAACCACATTCAAAACACACCATCCTTATAGTGTGACCTGAAATTGGAGCACTAATGTGCCTCGACCGCTGACCATATTCGCATTGCAGGAATTGTATCAATTTGTTTCTCAAAATCCTCATGGGATTTAACCCTAAGTGGTTGGAGAGCCCTTAGACCAAGCATCCATGCCAGTCGAGGGTCCTTTTTGATGTGGAAGGTTATGGATTCCCAATAAATGTATTGGGTCCAGCATAAATTTTCTCTGGGATTTTATCATCAAGTAGGGTGATGAAAGTGATGGACATCTCTGAGGAGTGGGGAGTATGGAGGGTTCGAGATGAGATCGATGTGAATTGGGTAAAACCATTGTTCCATACCATGTGTCCTGACCCGAGGAGAGATTCTTATGATTCAGTTGGGCCAACAGAAGAAATGTCTGGGCGTTCCGATGTATCCCGTGAGGAAGGGAATCAAGTCGTACGTAGTTCATAAAGGCCATGCAATTTAATGTCGTGTGGTGAGGATGTGGGATACTAGAAGGATGAGGATGGATCATATGGTGTGATCATCATAATCCTAATATGAGCGGGGCCAATTTATCCTTCATTACGCCATATATGGATCCTTCTAGAGGTCTACCCCAAGGGGAGGAATAGTCAATGAAATGAGTTTTGGGGCTAGAATCAAGATGAAAAATTTGAGTGTTCCAATGTATCCCATGTGGATGCGAATAAAGATGTATGTAGTTCTAAGGGTGAAGTATAACGTCTTCCTGGTAGACATATAGTTTAATGTCATTCGAGAAGCATTACAATTTAATGTCATGTAGGACTGGGCAGTTTAGGGTTGTGTGGGACAAAATAGTTGTGTGTCATGCCGGACCCACTATCTCAGTCAATGTATTGCTTGAGGAACATGGAATTTGTGGGAGGAGTTATACTCTCACCATCCATGGTTACCCATGAGTACGAACCATTGGGGTAAGTCTTTTGATAAAGGAAAGATCCTTCCCATTTGGGCTCCAATATGGGTGGGTTCTTGTCAGGCATCATTACTGTCTTGATGGACAATTCCAAATCACCATGATGGAATGAGTGGAGGTGAACCTTCTTGTTGAATTATATAGCTATCTTATTTTGATTCCTTTCTAGATTGTGCATGGCACGAAGCCTATTCTCATCAAGTGCTTCCAATTCATCCAAATGGATTTCTACTACCTTATCTTGCACCTTCTGGTCATAGTCCACTATGTGAAAAAATCAAACTGAATCTTGATGGGTATGATGACCTCATTTCTATACATTAGGGAATATGGGGTCACCTGGGTGGAATTACGAGTCATTTTATGATAAGCGTAGAGGGCATCAGGGAGATTTTCAGACCAACTCTTCTTGTTTTGACGAAGCATTTTCTGAAAAATAATAGAGAGTGTCTTGTTAATTTCCTCGATCTGTTGATTTTCATGCTCGTGGTAGTGAACGGATTGGTTAGAACATATGATGTACTTGGCATAAAATTTCTTCAACTCATCTGCATGAATGTTGGAGTCATTATTGGTGAGGACATTGTGAAGGACTCCAAATTGGTAGATGATATTGGAGCTCACAAAGCCAATGATGGAAGGGGCCTTGACCTCCTTGAGTGAAACTACATCTGCCCACTTAGAAAGAAAATTCGTAGTAGTTAGGATGATCTGACCCTGGCGATCTATCACCGGTGGATATTGTCCCATGACATCGAGTCCCCACACTGCAAATGTCCAAGAGTACTTGGTGGAGTGGAGAGGTTCTGGCGACCGATGCAAGAAGTAACAATGAATCGGGCACGCATGGCATATTTTGACGAACATGATGTAGTCATGGATAATGGAGGGCCATAAGTACCACAATCAACGAATATGATGAGATAACTTCAGCATAGTCTAATGGGCGTCGCAGGAAAGAGCATGAAACTCCATTATGAGTTGATAAATCTCAACTCCATGGATGAAACAGAGGATAATACCATCAAAACAACACTTTTAGGGGATCTGTTCAATGATGAGAAAAATGTTTGTTGGTAAAATGTAATGTATGACATCAGATTATCTCACGCTCTACCCGTTCTATCAGTAGATTACCGTGTTGGAGGTATTCAACCAAGGGAATCCTCCAATCGGGAGTTACTCCAATCAATATGTTCGAGAGACCTTGGGGTCCTGACGTGGTGGCGCCAATGGTATGGTGGAATACTAGTGGCCTTACATCGTTATCTGGAGCAATGGGAGATATGAATATCTGGTGTGCCACAAGGATTATCAGATGATCCTACTCAGGATCTTCAAGTGACGCATCTAGACCTTCCAAGGCATCTTCTCTACCATTATTTGATAGAGAGACATGGGTAACCTCTGCCCGAGATGAGAACTGGGCCATTAGTTGGGTAGTGTGCTCCTATAATGGTATGACCTCTGGCTTTCTGACGACATAGTCACCGTTGATTTTCTTGATGACTAGTTTGGAGTCTCGTTTCACATGAAAATGGGGCACTTCGATCTCGAGAGGCAGCTCGAGGCTAGTGATGAAAGTGTGATACTTTGCTTCGTTGTTGGTGAAGCCTTCTGACAGCATGAATGAGTATGGTATGATGGATTGTGCTAGTTTAATAAAGATGATAACCATGCCTACTCTGTTGAGCTGTTGGTCATTGAGCCTCCTACCAGTGGGGCTTCGAGAAGAACCATCTATGTGAATCTTCCAGTATGGTTGGGATTGGTACACTAAGAAGATCACCTCATTGGTGAAATCATGATTCAAGGACTGGTCAGCAGGATCCAGATGAGATGTAAGGAAATCTTCAAACCCTTTCTACTTAATAGCTTTCCGAGGGACAAACCTGGTATCTAACTTCAAGAGATTTACCACCCACAGTGTTAGATGGCTTTTAAACATGGGATGATTCAAGATGTACTTCAGCAGTTCTACTCAGGACACCTTCTATACCTCATGGTGATGTAGGAAATGTCACAATTTCTTGTACTATGAATACCAGTTCAAGGCACCTCTTTTTAATGGGGGAGTATCTAGTCCCTGTATTGAGGAGCATGCAACTTAGGTAGTGAAGGCTTTTCTCTGTCGCCTAATTGTTCTTCTAGTCATGAAGTGCCCCGAAAAGATCATTCTATGGTAGTAACATAAAGGAACAATGGCTTTCAATAGATGGGTGGAATTATGACCGGAGGCTGGAGCAGATACTGCAACATCTGCATAAATGGAGTCTGACGTTTTTCATCCGACTCATAGAGTTTTCCATTCTTCATGAGCCAAGTAAAGGGATTACACGTGATGGAATGATTCACAGAGAATCAGTGTATGTAGTCTAAGAGGCCATGAAATCCCCGAAGCTTCTGAAAGTTGCTCGGAGGATACATCATTCTAATGGCTGTGATCTAGTCTCGGTCGATCTCAATGACCATGTAACTGATAATGAAGCCGAGAAACATTCAAGAGGTGACCCCGAAGGCACATATCAATGGGTTCATCTTCTGGTGAAGGGAACAAAAGAAGATGAACAATTTCCCAATGTCTTTGAGATGGTCCTGATGCTGGAGATATTTTACCACTAGATCGTCCACATAGAATTCCACCAACGTTCTAAGGAACGAATTAAATATGATATTCCTAGCCCATTGGTGGGTGGCTCTTGAATTCTTTAAACCGAAGGGCATATCTGGATAATATAATGTACATTGTGGTGCCCTGAATGCTATGAACTCCTCGTTATCAGGGGCGATTCTGATCTGGATGTACCCAGATCACCCAACCACGAAGGAGAGGGCTTTAAATATAGTCTTACCATCAATAAACCTCTTCGTTATAGGAAGGGGAAAATTATTCTTCAGACAGTGACAATTGAGATCCCGGAAGTCAATGAATACCCTGATTTTCCCATTATTCTTCCTTACTGACACATTATTGGCTAGCCATTTGGTGTACTGGAAATCCTAAAAAACATAGCTCTGATGAACTATTAAATTCATGACTGTACCATTGCTCCTTGAGAAGGGTGCATATTTTTGGGAGGCTTCTTGAACCTGCGATGATTTGCTGGGAGACCAAGGCGATGGACAGCTACCTTAGGATCCAATCCTGGCATATCTTCATAACTTCATGCCAATACATCATGGAGCTGCTAAAATAAGTCTATGTATCATAGTTTCTCCTTGGGGCCATGGAATCACTGATCTACGTGGGTCTTGGGTTTCCCTCGCTACCACGGTTCACCTATACCAATTCGTCAACTACGGTGGTGACTCCCCCCTAAATGGCGGGATTAGAATCCTCTAAATCATATTCTCCTCTTAGGGAAGATGGATCCTCATTAGGAGCATCTTCCAATGTGTGAGAAACTCTTGATGGGGTATCAGGGAACTCTTGTGATGCCGCAACCATAGCGATGAAGGAAATCGATCTGATCCCATCTGGTCTTCGGCCCAAGGGGCCACAATTGAAAAATTCAAATCAGTAATGGCATGTCAGCTTGAGTAATTTGATTCTAGCCTGATTAAACAAGAATTTATGGTGTATTTTCATTTCCCTTGAGCAGACAACCTGATACTGTATAGCAGTATGAGGCTTAGGGATCACCCGAGCCCAATTTTTATAGGATTTGGAGGTGATCTCCTAGAATTGCATAGACTTGGGAATGTGTTTCCCCATCGTTCCATAAATAGCTAACAATTTTCCTAGGTCTATGTTTTTATCATCTAATTTTTGGATCGGGACGACCTACACATCATCTAGGCCTACCAAGAGGTCGGCTGCAACCGCAACGACATCAAATTTGCTGGCCGGTATATGTTTGTCTTTTCTATTGTATAAGTCGACATCCAGATAGTTGTCTTCACAAGAGGCAAAGGGGTATGCATCAACATGGAGTAGGAATACTAGACTATTTGATGGAGTAACTGAGGCACTAGTTATATGATAAAGGTACTGCTGCTTGCAGGAATACCCATGGTCATCCCATCAATGCATTGTACGTGGTGTTTTGAGAGACAAACCTGAACTCTGTGCTGGCAACTAGACCACCAAACTGGGTCTTCAAATGAATCTTTTTTATCGGTATCTATTCAGTTTTATCGTAAGATTTTATTTTCAAGTCATATGGAGTGAAGTCATCATTTGATAACCATTGTTTCCAAAATGACCATGTTCGAATAAGGTTGATCTCGGAGCTTGTGTCGACAAGGTAGTGGTGAACATCCACACCCTTGAACTATCCAGTGATATAGAATGGGGTAATGTGCCACTATATAGGTGAACCATCATCTTCCATAGAGAAGGAAATAATTTCCTGACATTCATCATTCTATACTACCTCAGCATTAAAGGCTTATACAGTAGCTACCTTCATCTCATAGTAGATTGGGCTTCTTAATGACCCTGAAATGGCCTCACGCATGTCTGATGGCAGGTGAATAGCCTCAAGGATAAAAAGCCTCACTGGGATGCTGGCATGGTTTTTTAGAACATCATACTTCCATGCCAGGCATGAACATCTGCTTATAAGAGGTCTCTCTATGATACGATTTATGGTCGGCCCTGCCGACTGCACCGACGACGGAATGGTGATAGGAATATACTACTACTCACTAGTTGATGAATGTGGAGTGAATACCGAAGTAGGGCCAAATGACTCATACAGGCCTGTTGTAGGTCAAGACATGTCATGATGAGGTCTGGGGGACTCTTCTTGATCTAGTAGTATAAACCGCATTGAAGGAAGACTCGATATCACCAGATGATAGGGTTATGCATGTTGAGCTCTTTGATTAGTCTAAAATCTAGTTTTAGTAGCATGCACAACCTAGCTGGAAGTGTGGACCAAGGCACTCTGATGGCTCATATTTCCACGGCTTCATCGACACCGATGACAGCTAGGGATGTTAGGAGGATCCACCTGGCAGTCCTCATTGTCAGGAATCATGTAGGGGTTTACCAGATATACACTGTTAGCCGAGGAGTACACTTGACCATCGCTTGAAGATTCATCCACTACTAGATAGATTCTGGGAGGGATCTCCATCACCAAGAGCATAATGTTTTTGATGGTACGAAATGATGATTTCATCGGTGGGGACAATGTTTTCCATTGTGTTTCATGTGCTTGTTTGTTTGTGAAGAGGTAGGTTTAGATGACGTTGAAGAAGTGGTGGTTGCCACTTATAAAGGCTATGGAAGATTCATGCATGCCAATATAACACCATGGGAATGGTTGACTATCTTGGGAGCCATCCAATCATCATACTTTAGGGACCCGCGACAAGAAACATGATGCCACTCACCCTTACTGTCGCTGCTACTATCTGTCCTCTTGATGATGCATCCCACTGGTGCCAAAGCCATTCCTAGACAGACTATGTTGTTATCTACCTGGTTGTGTAGCCAGTCTTTTAACACATAGCACTTCTTATGTGTGTGCCACATGATCCGGTGTTAGGGGCTGTAATTAGGGTTATCGGTGAGGTTTTCCACTTCTGGTCTACTACACTCTAGAAATTGTAGAATCCCATGCTCCAAGGCACTATGGACGTAACTGGGGACCTGTGTCTCATAGAATGAGTAGGTATAATTCCTGTTTTCTAGAAATGGGGACGTTGGAGCTTGACCTTTAGAAGGTGCTGGTGGAACCTAACGAAGAGGTGGAGCATGGTAGTCTTAGTTGTGCGGTGGAGGCCCATTTCATGGGGGAACCTACGTGTTTTTTGTGGCCACTACTTGGTCACTGGCTACACATGATGTAGAGGTCCTCTAAGTGGTTTTGGAGTTGGCTCCACTGGAAACAACTATAGTCATCTGGGGGCCCCTATTTGGACCACTGCGGTAGGCTCGACTCTTCTCGCATTGATTGTAGGAGGAAATAGATGTGCCTACTTGGCCTGATGTAAGTATTATTCTATGAGATAGGCCTTATTAGAGAAGTCTCAAAATCCTCCTGGATAGTTCTGGATGATCAGAGAGGGGCCCAGCTCCATCATGACATTCCCTACGCACACTGTTAGCAATTACTACTGAACCAACAATATGTCTAGGGAATACGTGAGTCATTTACACCAGGCGACAAAGATGACAACATGCTCATCATGCCTTTGCTTGCACATGAAGTGGAATGTGATACTCGTCTGCCACATGGTGGAACTGAAATGGTAGAAAAATTTCTTATAGCGGTCCTCCCAACCGGTTACTGATCCGATGGGGTTATTTTTGTACTAGACCAAAGTAGGCCCTTCCAATGTTTGTACAAAACATCGGTGCTTGGCGGCCTCCTACTACGCCGAAGATCTCAAAACAGGGTCTCACCTTGAGGTAAAGTGGGCCTGGTGCTGTGGTGGGTCCCCTGTCCCACTGAAGGGGAAAAATAAGAGATTTCCAAAAGTCAGGGGTGCTGTCATATAATCCACCCATGCCAGATAAGGCTTTCTATTGGGTGGGAGTGCCACTTGTCGCGTCTCTAATGCCACGAGATATGCAATAAGTGCCAATATTGGATTAGCAAGATGGGGGTTCACATATTTATGGGGGTCCCTAACCACTAGTGCATTCACAAATACTTCAACATGATATGTTGGCCCAGCGGCTCGTGGGGCAGCTGGTGGAACGACCTAGGGGGAAGCTGTGGTAGCCTGAGCTAGATCATGAGGGTTATTACGCCATTCAGGTGGATATGGAGATATGTACCAAACCCTCTTCACTTATGTTCTGGCCTCAACCCTCTCTGCATGGGCAGGATATTCAAGGTCAACATGAGGCAATTCACCAAGGGGATGTTTTTTCTGCCCCTCATGCCCCAGCCAAGGAACAATGTAGCCTAGTCGGTGATCCACAACACATCCAACTAAGAGGTCGTCGACCAACTTCTTTTGTTCGGAATGTTGCTGACATAGGGCATCTTTTTCAGGGTATTCCTCTGTCTTCTACACTGAACCAGATGGGTCGTAGGACATGACAGCTCCATGATATTCATTACCCTTACCATGATTTCAGCTAATGACTAATGCCTCAGTAGGCCCATGGTGACCCAACATGATCCTCTATTTCCAAGTATCTATCCCCCATAGATCCAATAGTTGTGGCATGCCTTCAAGGTGAAGGTCCCCATCCAGGATCTCTAGCACATTATCCTCTTTCGATAGGTAGGCCATGTTGTTGGCGACACGACCCGGGGGCTTGTTTTAGATATCACCTGGAATGTTGGGCTACAACCAGATAGGACTGAAGAGGAGGGATATATATTTCCCATAGTCGTGGATCTACACATGGGGAAAATCCTCTTTGATAATCTTGCGTAGTATATTGAAACACTGGATACATCTTTATTGGAGGGCCTTACAACGACCTGGAGACTCAGGGCGCTGAGCCATAGAGAGTGCAGAGAGATCAACCATACGACATTGATTTAAAATGTCTTTAATATTCACTTGGATCTATGGATAAGAAACTCACTGTTGATGAAGGTATAAGTTCATCGCCACGAGTTTTTTATGGAAACACTCAACATACTTTGGGATGATGGATTTTGGCACACATAAATTTGATGCTTCCACGGGGAAAAAATCTCAAGGATGTGGTCCACTACAAGTATATTCCATTTTCTTCATAGCTCAGATTAAGGGTCTGGCCCTTCACTAACCCACTTGTCAACAGGATGTGGCTTAGGAACTAGTATCGGTACTGAAGTAGACTGGTCGGGTGGTTGGATGGCCGCTTGAGAGTATGAAGAGTGAGCTGAAAAACCAAAAAATCTCAGGTAGTCTTCCAAAAAGTGTAGTGACTTAGAAACCACATCACTGTAGGACGAGCAGACATTGGAATTTTCTGGCATGGGGTTTATGGCTGTTGACAGTGGACCATGCTACTTTTCATCCACTGTTAGACATAGAATAGCTCTATGTGATCTTTGGTCGCGGTAGAGAGTGCTTATGGTTATGATGGTGTTGATTTCTTGTTTGAATCCTATGGGGTTTACAAATATTCATCATCATAGATATACCTGTAGAGGGAGGTGGGAAAATGATGGACCTCACATTCTAGGATTACTAGTTAAATGTGCCTTGTTCCTGCCCCATCCCATGACATGATGGATCTGGGTGAGGGATCCATCATTGAGTTGTATTCAACATCATAATATAAGAAGAAAATTGTTTTGATCTTAGTCTGAATCCTATTAGAGTTCCATTTATGGCGACGATGATCTGGCCTCCTACCATGGGATGGTTCATTGGAACAGGGGAGATTCCTGACCCAAGGAGGTAATTTGGCTGTACTGGTGCTTGTGCGTGGATGTCTTCTTCATGAATAAGCTGGGGTGCAACGAGCACTTGGGAAGTTATCAAAAGTGATATGGGGAGGACCTCTGTGGGATGTGCGGGAGCTGGTTGGACCTCCGCTTGAGCCCATAGGGGCATGGATGGGACCCCACATGTTTGCTTCCCCTGTCGACATCAGTGCTAGGAAGGCCCTCATACTGGTCGAGCTAAACTCAGGTAATGCCTCTGTGCAAGGTGCTGGTGAAGTGAGGTTAGCCTTCACCCCTCTGGTTGCCGAGGTGAGTAGTACATTCACCAACCGCTGTAAGAACATTGGGAGGTCCCCCACACTGGAGATTGACAGGATGTGGAATGTCCCCATACCGATAGTCTGTAGTAGTTGGGATGTCTCCATACCCAATATAATGAGCACAAGAGAGGCTTCCAAACAAGTTGTGACAATCATGGGGAGGACCCTCATTCATACTGAGGGTAGCCCTAGGCAGACCTCTATGTTGATCATGGAAAAGGGGAAGCACCGCATTCTCCTTGTTGGTGGTACGGGGTGGGCCTCCATACAGGCAGCGGCCATTACCTGAACTGGAGGCCAGGAGAGTCGACCCATCCTTCCTGTGGTGTGGTTTGGGCCTCAATCCAGGCCATAAATACATGTTCCCAAGATCAGAATACCTATGGGGTTGAGGAGATATGGTGGAGGTGGCATGTGCCACCGTATCTGCTATCATTGATGCCCCTGGGAAGGCCTTATCCTCACCATGTTCCCAATGCTGGTATTAGGTCAACCGGACCTATGCCAACGGTGTAGGCATTGGGCTCACTTGCTCCTTGACATGTGGGATTGGATGGATATTCGAGCACGACCTACTTGGAGCCCTCCTTGGGGGCCATTGAAATGGGATCCCGACCGGGGCGGCCCCCACATCTCCATCCTCGTCAGTGTAGGGGAGAGGGTCATCAAGGATTTTTGGGGAGAGGCTCACAAAACAATTGTATGATGGAGTGGGGAGTAGTGGATACCTGCACAACCCTTGGGGAGACATTGGTGGCAAGGAATATATGCCTCCAGATCATGGCGGTCCATAACCTGAGTCGGTATAAACCCATCCTCCTTATACCGGTGTATGAGGTCGTTGATCACACTCCACTGAATGAATTAAGAATGGGAAATGGGGAATAGGTGCCCAATTTTTTTAGGAATAGAGATTTTTTCCAATGATATGGAGCTTCCCGGTACTTCCATGTTTTCATAGCCCCAACCCTTGCATCGGTGGCCAGGAGATGATCAAATTCCTACAGTATCACGGTTCATAAAAAGTAGAGAGATTAACCCATTAGTTCTGAAATGAATGATATCAATGTCCAATTCCCCAAAGCCCTTCCACATTCGAAGGCAGCTAAGATGGATCCCTGCTTACAATGTTGTAGATAGGGATGTCCAACTTTTTGATTGTCCCAACTTCTGGTGGGATTCACGCCATGCTTGTTATTTTCATGGTAGGACCCACCACCAGAAAGCTGGATCTAGCGACACACTAATCCACTGATTTCTCGAATGCTACTAATAATCATATTTAGTATAATAACATCAGAACGAGTAGAAAATTTCTGTTTCTGATGCCTTCTCCCAAGCATTCACGTCCACCTGTTCGAAGATGATGATGTTGTTTATTTCCATACATTCCCGATTTACAATGGTTGGCAGCATCTGTACCTTGTTCAGGTTCATATGTTCCTTGAACGAAACTGGATGATGTGATGTAGGTTCTTCTATCCATGGTTTCCTCCTCAGAATTCATCACCTAGTCCATGTCTCCATTATAAATTGAAAACATGGTTCATGAAACTCTTCCCATAACAATATCATCACAGACACTAGTTAATTACACTACTTCTATCGGGACATTCCAAGGGGTCTGGTCATGGCAACTACCTTCAGTCAAGAGAGTAGTCACAGTTGATATCAGCGTAATGTCTGGACAATGGAGCACTTGCACATCTGTGTTTCCTCCCAATATTATATGGATTATCGAGGTCTCGAATGCCTACGGATTCCCATGTTGAACTCAAGGAATTTTAGGCCATAGGAAAGTATCTGAGGTTTTCCTCATCTTCCCATATTTAACACAGTGTAAGCATCGAGTTTAACATCTAGCAGAGATAGGTCAGACTGATCGAATCAATGACTATAGAGGATTGGGTGATGAAAACCATGGAGGGAACACTGATGATGGGGATAATGCATGGTTAGCTTAATGATTTTTGTTAAGGGGAATGGAGAATGAGATAGCATGATCCCACAGAAATGTGGCGGCTCGAGTAAGAAGCAAAATGGTTGATGGATGGCTATGTGAAGTGGAGGGAGAGTGAGATGGAGTAGACTAAAGTATGACTGTAATGCTCGGCTTGAATCTCAAAGAGACCTCCTACGTATCCCCATAGCAGGGAATCAAATTCCATATAGTTCATCGGAAGATGGATAACCATCAAAATGGGTTGTAAAGAGTTGACCGCTAAATGGGGGAAGACAACGGCTTACCGCTGTATAGGGAATGCAGTTTAAAATCTCTAATGTTGAAAAGGGGGCATTTAGTTTACCGTCATGAGGGATGAAGGAGGTATGATGTGAAGGGGGTTTGAAACCAAGGGTGCCGGCCATGAACCATAGGGAGAATTACTATGTATCGTGCCATGGAAATGATCAATGAAATTGTAGTCTAGGTGTTGTTAAACCGTCATCAAGATGGTCAAGACCAATGAGTGGTGGGATTGAACCATAGGGAGGCTTCATATGTACCCTCCCTTGGAAAAGATCAATGTCCTCAATGTTTAGGTGTTGGTGAACCAATGTGAAGATGGTCTGGTCCAACAGGTGCTATGATGGAACATCAAGGAGGATTCTTACATACCTTTCCTTGGAATGTGTCAAAGACCTCGTAGTTCAGGTGTTGGTGAACTGACGTGAATATTATTAGGACAAATGGGTGGTGGGATTGAACCTGAGGGAGGCTTCCTATGTACCATTCCGTGGAAAGGGTCAATGTACACGTAGTTTTGAAGGAGTGGGAAAACTGATGTTAAAAGGATAAGAGTGATCAAGTGTGGGGAGTGAACCACATGGAGTCATCCTACATACCCTACCTTGGAAAGGATAAATTTCCACATAGTTTAGCTATTTGTGAACTGACATCAAGATGGTTGGGATCAATGGGTGGTGGGCATGAGCCTCACAGAGGCATCCTATGTACCCTACCCTTTCAAGAACCAGAGTCCACGTAGTTCATAATAAGTGGGAGAACAGACGTGAAGGGGGTCAGAGTGACCATCTATGGGGCTTGATCCTCAGGGAGGCTTCCTATATACCCCTCCTTGGTAAGGATCAATGTCTACATTGTTCAGAAGGAGTGGGTGAACCGAGGCCAAGGTTGTTGTAGCGATTGGGTGTTGGGATTGAAACTCAGGGAGGCTTCCTACATACCCTGCCTTTTCAAGGATCAAAGTACACATATTTCATAAAGATTTTTGGGCATACACATTAGTCTTCCTGAGGAGGATTCCATGGATGAAGCTTACTCTATTCCCACGTGAGTCATGCTTTGTGTGAGAAACAAGAGGCAGCACAGAACGGATGATCACATCGTGAATGGTGCTTCCGTGGGATGTGGGATGGGGAAACACATAGTTGGTGTCCCAAAGAGGAAATAGGGTCTTACATGTGGTTAGTAGCCCAAGGTGATGGAGATTGGGACCTACTCCAGGAAGGAGACCCCGGTGGTGACAAAGCCCAATGGGAGAGGGATTTGGCACCCAAAATGATAGGAGAGCAGGGGTGCTACCTCGAGCTAGAATGGTTAGAGGCTTAGAGCAGTACAGTTTCCCTGTCCCCATAGACAGACGTCTCTCCAAAAAAGAGGATATCATTCTATGTGGGTAATTATATCACTCTGGTGGTGAACAGTGGGAATAGAGTATGTCCGAGAGGGGGCACCCCGCATGAATGGAATGTGGTGAGGTCACAGTTTAATGTCATCTGATGAGGACGATGGTGATAAGTAGTATAACGTCCTATAGCTCAGAAGAAATGGTCATGCTTTGCAACAATATGACATACATAATAGATACCCACCCTCCCTTGAGGGAAGGAATGCATTGGAAATGTCATGGCAGGGGGTGTTGTGAGGTGATGCCATTGTGGGGTCCATGTTAGCGTGGTTATGGAAAGAAGCAATAGACCATAACATGCCTATGAGAAGAAGCATGAGGCGAAAGAAAGCAATGTGAAGCACCACCCAAGGGACATTGAAGTAACTTTGTGCAAACTTAGAGGGTTGCACGGGAAATGGAGTAGTTGGGAAAATGTTTTCTAATGTAGAAACCATGTGGACCTTATCTTCCCCATGTGGTTGATGGGCTTATTGAAGGGTTGTTCTTCATGAAGCGATGTGTCAGATCCTAGGAATAGGGCATAGGTGAATATAAGGGGTGATTCTTGAAGTGGAAAGGAATTTGAGAAGCAATGCCTCACAAAGAAAGAGTTCCTCATGAAGAAAGGTGTTTTGAAGCAATGTGCCTCACAAAGCACAATGACCCTACCATAGCATGTGGGTCACGTGTGCATGGAGGGTGTTTCCCGAATCATAAATGCTTCTCAATGGCCTAGAATCCTTGGAGGGATCCCCTTCCTTCGCCATAACCCATGGGCTTCATGAAATCTATCCCACTCGAAAGAGTGGGTGAATTAAAAAAAAGGGGGAGGCACATCATAATGAAAAAATACCTTCTAAAACTCATGGTTCACATATCAAGAAGTGCATCATGATTTAAGAGCTCAGAAGGAGAATGGTTGGATGATTCTTCCTTTGCTATTGAGGGGAGCCCTGAATTTATAATCAAGATGCATTGTGAAGTAGATCTCGCTCAGTGTGGAGATAGAGTTTGCTCCATGGTGGGTAGCAAAGATCAAATCGGCTCACTGAGGATCCTGCCTCATTGCTCTATGGTGGGCATGCGAACCTCAAATTTTTTGACAGGGCATCCCGCCTCCTTGATATACGGTGGTCTCATCAACATCAAATTCATTCGTGGAGGATCCTGAATCCTTGAAATGTGGAGTGCCCATGAACGTCAAGTTTGTTCATTGAGCATCCAGCCTCCTTGCTATGTAGTGGGATCTCAAACTTCAAATTCGTTCATGGAGCATCTCAACTCCTCGCTCTATTGTGGGATCACAAACGTCAATTTTGTTTGTAGGAATCATTCCTCCTTGATCTGTGGAGGGCACGTGAATGTCAAATTCGTTCATAGGGCTTTCTGCCTCCTTCCTCCACGGTGGGGTCGCCAACATCAAAGGGGTTCACGGGGCGTCCCACCTCTTCGGTCCATGGCAGGTGCGGGGCCCTAGGGCTCCGTGAAAGGTCTTAGCAAGGCATCCCCAAAGACTTCTATCTTGTTGTTGTTTTTCCCAACTTTTGGCACCAACAGTATGATTGATGTCGTGTGACTGATTGGTTCGAGACACCGTTTCAATGCCTCATCTGTCTCGTCATTACAAATTGGAATCATTGATTTATTTTCCATTATATTACTGATAATTCCTAGTATACAAGGGACATGGAATTCATTATATATTTTTGTGCACCAAATTCAAGGAATTATTAACACAAGCACTAGGGAAAGTCCAAGTGTTCAAGGGTGGGATTATTGTTTATGGTATATATATTTTATGGTTCATTGTTATTTCACCTCTAGTGAATGATTTACTTTTGACAAATTAATGATTTATTTGATTTTTGGTTCCCTACCATTGTCCCATTATGAAAATTAAGTATTGTTATATGCTTCATTATATACAAATATGAATTCACATTCCTTGCGTATACGAAGCCATGTAGGTTGAATTTATTAACTTATTGAAACAATTTGGTTGTGCCTTAGGTGTTTTAGTAGATTTCTTATTTGAATAACATGTTTATTGATAGTTATAAATTATTTTCTATATATATTTATTATGTGATTTTATATTTATATGTATATATACATTACAGGTAGGTGATATCATTCCTGATATGATCATAACATAATATTTTTTATAAAATTATTATTTTCAATGAGAATAGTTTTTTCTTGCATATCTTGATGGCAACAAGTTAACTAACCAATCATGACATGTGGGAGTTATGGACCCCTGGTTTCTTGGGATTAAACATTAACAGTTTAAATTAAATTGGTTCAAATTTTATTATTTATAAATTTTATATTCCATAATAAATTAGATAATATTTAGTAATAAAACAGAACCATATTAATATTCACTGGTAATACAATTAATATGAAGGTAAAATATTGGATACAGATATATAAATGAAAATTGTATCTTATATTTTCAAGTACCTTTATAAATTTGGAATGGTAATTTATCAAATTAAAACAATGTCATGGTATGTATGTATTCTAAAATATATGTCTTGTAGAAAATATCTTCTTATATAACGGCATGTACATATATTACATGGGAACAATGAACCATATAGATAAACATCTAAATAAACAAATGGAACCATATAGTTCAGTTCGGCCATGTTGTTATATGATTAACCCATTATGGGAGTGATAAATCAATATTATATCAAATACTATTGTGTCCCACATACATGGGATACCAATTGTTAATAATAATGTGTTGACTCCATAAAATGGTAATTGATTCCCATATATTTGAAACCATGTTGACATGATTGGACCCTATAGGTCTGCATTACTTTTTCTCATTAAATTCATATTTAACCGTATGTAGATATGTTTTTAGAAATGGGATTGTTATTATATGTGTTTGGAGACACTATTATGGAGTTACAAATTGACTTATGGTTCCATAAAACTTAACTACTTCTTAATTATATAAAGAATACATGTTAACTTTATTTGAAGTATACTTATATGAGGCACTCATTTATTTAAATGACAATTAAAACCAGAAGAATTTTTTACTATATAAAACGGAGTTAAATTTTATTATCGAATATATTTATAATAATAGTTATGGATAAATAAAATTTATAAATAGAATGTTGAATATCAATTCTATATATTTGGCTGGGTTGTAATCAAAATACATGATTCCTAAAGGGATGTCTGATAAAACATGCCTCTATCTTTTTACTTTTTTTTATAAATGAATTATCATGAATAGTTTTAATACCTGATATGTAATTATAATTTATTAAATTATTGATATGAAATTTTTACAAATCTAAATTTTAATTCATTAATAGCTTCGATGAAACCATAATGTGGTGTTATTAGTTTTAAATAAACATGTAATGATTAGTAAAAATGATTCTATGACAGTAACATAGGTACGAGAATATGAGAATTTCCTGTAGGTATTCTCCTCTATATTATGAACATAAATGATAGGTGGTAGATTGTAATAACATTTTTGGAGAAACCTATCCATGGAATTTAATCTATGTTTTTTGTTTTTTCTGGTGCAGGTAGACACCTTAGAAGTTAAAACCCTTTCTATATACTGATATTTGTTTTTGAAGTAATGTGTTCTTCATATATCATTATCCTTGAGTAGGATTCATTATAATGGAATGATTACCCCCACCCTTGGATAGAGGAGTTGTCTTTTCATATTTTTTCCTTGTTTATGGTATGAGCATCATGTAATGCTCCAAATAATTGGGTAAGAAATGCCTAAGGAATGGTCAAGTTTATTATATGCTATGTGACCTTTATTCAACATCAATTATACATTACTGAGGAGGTCATCAGATGAGTAAATTTTATATGGGGTAATATGACTATTGAAAAAATTGTATTTATGACCTGTTTGATATTGGGATGCATAGGGTCAATAGGCCTCTAGATTTTGTAAAATAATTCTCTATAGTATTGATGAAATATCATGTTAGAAAGGATTATTACCTGTTATTCTCATCGATTTGGTAAAATTGTGAAATAAATAATATGAATTTAGTGGAGTTGTTTTGATATTATGTTACATTATGTTAGTTTTTCATTTCTAGAGTATAATGTCATAGATTATTATTAGAGGTTTTGTTATCCTGATACTATTCGATGATGTTTCAAATTAATATATCTTTTATGAACTATTGATTGGATTAATTTTTGTATTATATTTCTTTTTTACTGGATGTATATGTTGAGTATTAGAGGTGTGATAGACATATTTCTAATGGTGTGTCTGATGTAGTGCACTTTTGGGCTGGTAGTTTATATCCTTATGATTAGTCACCTGCTAAAATCATTTTGGACAACTCAATGAACCATGTTTAGTGGTGACAGAGACTGTTCCATGTGATAATGTTTTTTATATGTAACACACTTGTAAGGATACTCCTAAGGATTAGATCATCACGTATGTTCTGAAATGAGTGTGTCCATCCTTGTAGAGGGAGCATAAACATAGAAAACCATTTAGAAATTTTAATCTATTCTATTGAATGTTTAGGAGGATATAATTTTAATGTTCTAGTCATTATTTTATTACCTATTTCAAAACATATTTGTCGGTTTTTATGGAGATTGTGTACTATATTCATGATCAACGTTCATTAGTGACATGAAATGAAATGATTCTGACATGTGTTAGTGATTATAAAGAATCACAACGATAAAATGACTAGTTGTGTGTGAAATAAATGAAGATGTAAAAAGTTCATGTTTGAGTTTGTTTGTAATTCCAAATTGATTTCGAGATTCCTAAATAATTATGGAGTCATGATAAATTTAATATGGAACATTATCAGGTGATAAAGATATTTTAAAAATAAATCATCCAGTGTTGTTTTGACCATTCATTCTATTCAGTAGATGGATTTGGTCGGTTGGTAACCAAAGCAATCACTAAATATCTGATATGGAAGGAGTTTCTCTCTTCTTGAGGGTAATTCTCACTGTAACATCCCATGATTTCAAAATAAACTATGTTCTATAGTGAATATTTCTATGAATATTGATCTTACACAATCTCACAAATATCATTATTTTAATGTACCCACTATATCATAACCACAAAATTGGTTTGAATAAATTGTATTAACCATATTTTTAAGTATATATTTGTGTTACTCTTGTTAATATATTAATTTATATTTAATAAAAAAACAAAAAAATTCAGGTAAATTTATTTTTTTCATCACATATTTGTTTTCATCAAAAATAATTTTTTCCCATTTTATGAGAAATATAACATATTTAAAATTTTAATGTTTTAGAAAATGTATTCAAATAATTCAATATATTTTTTGGATGGATCATGTTAAAATAATCTTAGGATAAACTTTTGAAAATATAATAAAAAAATTATTTTCTATTCAATAATGAAAAACATCAATTTTTTAAAATGTAATTTATTTCCAAAAAGTTAAGAAACATAAATTAAAAATTATGTTTTGAATCTGTTGTCAAGTTGAATAAGTACGACTATTTTATATTAAATATCCTTATATAATTTTTAATAAACTTCATATTTTACATTAGAATATGTTTATTTATAGTTTTTAAATATGAAAATTCTAATTGATATTTTAACATAGCGATTGTTTCTCATTTTAATGTAATTAAATTAGTATATAATGGGGAATTTGTTTAATAATATTTATATATTAGGTATAATTAAATATTAATTTTCATTCATACAATGATAATTTTTAGAAATATAGTTAATATAAAATGATGACAACCATAATTTACCACAATAACAATCATTATAATTCACATAATTTAATTCTACTTAAATTTGGTTGGAAATAAATATAAAATTATAATTATTTAATTACTCTAAACCATCCATCATCTAGTATTAATACCACTCCTTACCACCCCCTTTCCTCCCAGAAGAATTTGAAATCCTCCAATATAATCCACCGCCAATCTACCGATGCCCAGGTACTTATGTTCTTAAAAAATAACCAATTACATGGTATTTAAGGTATCCTGGAAGGAGTTGACTTGCATGAGAAAATTTTCTCAAACCACCTCTCTTAATTTCATTCATCCCTCTATCTTATCCACAAATTCTTCATCAATCCTGGTATAATTACTACAAAATCATGTACATATTGGAATCTTATATTTCTTATGTAATAACATATATCCATACCTTTTATTACCTCATTTTATTTAATGAAACATAACCATTGTCCAAATTATGGTGGTTAACCATCTACATGAATAATAATTTATAGTTTTCCATTACCAACTTCATGTATTTTTAGAAAATAATTTTTCTAGATAACTAATATTTTTAAAGATATATTATAACAGAATTCATTTTATTGAACTAATTTATTTATAATATTAAATAAAATTAATCTAATGGTCATAATAATTGACAAAATAAACATATATTGAATCGTTAACATTTTATCAAATTACAATCCTCGTGTATGAATTTAAAAAAATATATGGTTGGAGTTAAACATATTTAGTGTTTATATAACATTTCATTTAACTTTTATGTTTTCATTTCAAATTTATATGAAAATACATAATTATACACAAATGTACCAATGAGGAAACCATGAAGAAAATGCTCCCAAAATAATAAAAATAATGAAATGATATTAACAAATGGGTGGAATTATTTTATAAAAGTATGAAATATGATATTAAAAATATCGTATTGTTTCTATATTGAATTAATATAACTCATGAAAACTGTATATATGAGGTTGATGAATGAAAAAATCAAAGGGAAATGATAGGTAAGGGTTTCTCATCTCACTTATACATGTATGAGTTATATGGCTTAGTCACTACTTATCTCATTGGTATTCTCTATATACTAACATCTAATTTAACATATAATAAATCTCGTAATCTTTATGGTATTAAATGATTAATTTTATTATTATTACTTTCATGGGGAATATTATTCGAATGGTAAAAAAGGTTTACATGTTTATTTAACAACCTCATCATTCATTGGGATTGTTTTTGTTAATATCTATGGTAGGTAATATTTCACATCCATTACCAGGTTTTCTAAAATGTATGGAAAATGATTTTAATATTATCCAAGGATTATTTAATTTATTTTTACTCATATTCGAATTTTATAAATTTTTTTGAAGGATATATTTTTTTGTTTCTTAAAAAAGGTTCTTTGAAACTTTTCCCGAAAAAATTATGATATGATATGTTTTTTAAAATTATACGGTGTGAGTCGATTTTCTTAACATCATAATAGATTATTGATTTATTTCATCCTTTATATTTTTACATGTTAATTTTCAATGAATAATTTTTCCTTTATAATTTGAAAGTGAAAACGTTTTAGTCATAATGACAAATATGTTTATATTTATAAAGTTCCATGATATTGCACAAAGGAAAACCTTTGGGTTTCAGCCAATGAAGTAGTGGTGAATTCTATAGTGTATTTTTTTAAAATTTTGTTGTATTTTTTAATATGTTGAATACTTCAAGTCAATACAGAAAAATTGTAGATGAATATCATAGTACAGGTGATAAAACATTGATGAAGGGCATAATAGGTTAACTAAAATAGTAATTAAATAGAAAAAATAGAAAAAATTACAACACAATGAACAATAAAGGACATAAGGCACAAAATATAGTAAGTGAGAACAAGTCCTAGTCTCAGGCTGATCCACCCTAACTCCCAATCATAGACCAACTAAAAAATTAATCAACCAAATTAAACCATGATCACTATTGGTATGATGACTCAGATCGCACAATAATATAACATAAAATTGAACAAATTAACATTTATTATATTCAGTACTTGAAAATCCATCCATATTGAAAATTAAACTACATGGTGTACTCATTCGATAATGAAAATATCACAATCTAGATGATTTAATTTAGATCATTAAATTTAACTACCAATCTATATTTCTCAGTATAATAAATTGATAAAGTATAAAGAGATGAGATAAACCGTAAAAAACGAAAACTGATGTTTTTATTAGTTTTTCATTCACATATTTGAATTCATAAACATGATATAATAAAGCAATGAAGAAAAAAAAACCTAATTGAATATGAGATCTCTTGACCACATCAGGTTTCTTAAAAAATATATTGTCTGTCGAATTAGATCTTCATAATTATAGAGTCAATATCACAAGAAAAAATAAATGGAGGTGTAAAAAGGAAAACTACAAACATCACAATTAAAATAGATACACAGTTCAATTAATAATAGATCAGAAAAATTTATTTACATATATCAGAAATTAAAAAATGGAGGTTGTAGATTTAGGATTGGTTCTCATATCAGATGTCGAAATCTATCCCCATTCATGGGTGAATGGATGGATTGGTGTGATGTGATGAGAGGTCCCCCCATTATAATGAGATAGAAACTCAGATTTCAGTTATACAGAGAATATAAATATAAAAAATGTGAAAACATTACCAAACACTAGTCACATTCCACATGGAGTGATATGATGTGTTCATCACCTGCTTCTGATGAGTTCACATACCGTCAAAGAATCATATTTCACTGACCCCTATTTCCCCTTTCAATTACGATTCCATGTCCCAAGATAAACTTATCTCTTTAGAAACTTACATGCTCTAGCACCATATAGAGAGAAAAATAATGAAACATGAATTGGAACGATCATTGAACTATTACAATAATTATTTATATATATTAATATAATTACATTTAATTAATAATTAAAATACGTATAAAATTTTAAAAACTTATTAATAGTTACTATTACGTTATTTAGATTATATTAAACAACCTTAATTAGAGAAAAATATATATAAATATATTTATTATAAATAATGTCATTATACTATTATTATTGCTTTTAAATATATGTCATTTATATTATTAATCATATATTTTAATATATATATAATATAATATAATTAAAAGAATAAAGTTGATAAATTGTCAGGGGAAAAGAATCCAACTGATGGAGGGGTGAGGTTCACTTGTCTGGAGAGGGAGATTTCTGTGTTAGGGGATGGGTGACAGTGGGAGGTGTGGGTGTGCTAAAGATGTAGAGAGATAGTGTAGTTGATCTCATGTTAGTGGAAAAAAATGATGGAGGTAAACTATGACTTTTGTGGTGGGGGTTTAGGTGACGAATGGAGAAAACCATTTAGATCATGCTATTGGATGGTGCGGTTTTAGATAAGGACATACATTTCTAGAATGGTGGTTGAACTAGTTCATCCAAATATGATTTTGTGTCCTCAGTTATAGATATGTGATAATTGTTATCTTTATTTTGGATTCATTATTTTTTGAATGAATTAATTTTCATTGGTGATGTACTTGAGTTTACATTACTAGTTTATATTTGATTTTTGATATTATATAATGGTATTTCTTTTTACTGAAGGGTAAAAACTAGCAGAATGTGGTCATGGCAGTGGCAGTAAACGGAAGAGAGGGTGAAGGTGAATCAAAGTGTCCTCACTAGGTTGTTCTGTAGGTAACTGTATTAGTCAACGCTACACCCCATATAACTGTGACACCAATAATGACAATATAAACAAATAAATTTAATGTGAACAATAATTTAAATAAATAAATTGTTCTAAGAAAAGTAATTAATTTACAAAATAAATAATTGAAATGAAAAATATAATTCAAATTTTGAAAAAGTTATTATTGTATATTTGTAATTTATAATTCAACATTCATGAAATTATTTAATATTAAAAAAAGTTATCAATTAATTTAAAATAAAATGAAATATATTGTTTTTGAAAACATCAAAAATATAATTTCATTTTAGCAATGTTAATTAATTAATAATCTCATTAAATGAATTATTAAATTCAAAAAATTAAAAAATTTCTTTAAAAAATAAAAAATGATAAATAATATTCAAAAATAAATTCACTAAAATAAATTTTTTGAACCGAAAAGAATAATTTGTCGAATTAGTTACCTAAAATAAAAATATTTAATGTTATAATATAAAATATTTTTTTAATATCAATAAATGTTGAAAATTTTATAAAATGATATGGACAAAATCATTAAAAAATACAACATCAAACCCACCGACATATAAATTATATTATGTCCTAAAACTAATGAATTTTTTTTCTCTTTGAAATTGATAAAATTAAAGTGCTACATATAGTTTAAAATGAGAATTCTTAAACTATTAAAAAACTGTAAAAGAATCAAAGGCATTTTCCAAATACAAATTTTTTCATGTATGGTCCATCCAGACATCAATCAGAAACTAAAAATCACAGGAAACATAGATTAAATATTTTACAAACATTTTATTCCTTTTATATTAAATCAAATACCACTCTACTTTAATTTTAAATTTTGTTATAATTCAATGTGTGATAAAAGGCAAAAATATGTGTAATTAAAACCATAAAAATGAAAAATTCTACTTTCTCATTCTCTTATATTCATAGAATGTTTATTATTATTTTTGAACAAAATTATTGATTCAAATAAAATTATCTTAATAATGTCAATGGTTCCCTTATTCACTGGGGATCAAAATTCACAACACCTAAAAGTCATATTTTTGGACATGACAGTTTATTTTTATTTTTCTCATCCATAATTCTAGTACAGATCAGTATGAATAACACTAGTTGAAAATTAATGTGGATTTAATTTATTAAATGAAACACACCATGTGCCCTTCTGTCAGAAACACACCATTTGATCTCATTAGCACATTTTACTCCAATTACAAAGTACTTAAATAATTAACATTTATGTTGGCAAAAAGAGGTGATTGATTTTTTATGATGAGTTCCCTAGGTTTGTGTTTAAAAATACTGTTTCTTAATGTTATGATTATAATTCCACAAACACTATTATATCTCACTCCATTCCTTAGTTCCCAAATTGAAAATCCATAAAGAGTGTGTGATACATCACTCAGAAATCGTGCATCCCTAATACTTTCAGATTCATTGCAACCATAAAAAACATGTATACTGTTTTCTTCAATGAAATACTTAATTAATATGTATATTTAAGACAACATATTATATGCTTATGAAACAAAATAGGATTCTTTTTGAAATAATTTGAAATTTTTAAAAAAATTACATTTTTCAGTCAAAAATCTGGAATTGTTGTCATCATAGTGAACCATCTCCCCCACACATAAAAATGAACATTGTACCCAATGTTGAATCTCAAGGTTGGTGAGATCTTAGATAATAATGGTTTGTAAATTCGGAACATAAAATATGGAGAAGTGGTAGAAGTGTAGTTCAACAATTTCTGTTTTCACAAAAATATTGTAAAAAAATAAATAAACAATTTAAAAAACGGAAAATCCCACCTTCCACAAAGAAAATCATGTTCAGTTACTTTTCTAATGATTATTATTTAATTATTATATAATAGAAAAATAATTTATCAAATCAACTCAAGAAGTATATTGATTAATAGTATTGTTTAATAGGATCATCAATAACATGAAATTGAGAACAGTGGGGTGAAATCATTTTTCAATAACCATATTAAAATAAATTTTGAACTATCTATATTTAATTAAACAATAACCCATTTAAGAAAAATAATTTCAATTTCAATGAAACTTATAAGGGATTCCCCCCACACATAGAAATTTGCATAAAAAAGATAATAATGAGTTGAAAAATAAAACTAGAAAAGGTAGAAAAATACATCACTATAATGGATCAATAATTAGATAGAGTCCATTTCATGAGAATAATAAAGAATAAATATATAAATACCCAATATATAGCATAGTGGATATCCTCTTGGTCACTATCATGGAAGTAGTGTTGAATGGACCATTGGTATTTACAAAAATATTTATTTTTCTTTTTTTGATTATTTTAAATAATTAATTCCAAAAATCCAATAATTATAATCATTGTAGGGTTGAGTAAATAGTGATGAGAGAAAAAATTGGAGTGGTAAAAAATGAAATAGAAAAAAAGAAAACAACACATCACAAAGAATAAGATGGGAAATGAGTCACATAAGAAAGTAAGTGAGAAAAAGGCCTAAACCCATGTTGATCCACCTTAGACTCTCTATTATAGACCAATATAATAATTAATCAACAATTGTCATCCTCTCTTAGTACATGACGGATGAATTGGTCCACAAACAAACATCTCATAAAATTGAACACACTAACCTGGAATTTATTCAGTGATTGATAATATCTCAAAATTGCATAATCAAATCCCCAACGAACTCATTCTAGAGAAAATATTACAATATAGAATGATATTGTTGATATCATCAAATTTAACGACAAATGTAATTTTCATAGATTGATAAATTTAGAGATGAATTGGATATTTGATGGATCTATAAGGTTTAAAGCCAATTATATTCCTAGTTTTTCTTTTTCTTATCTAAATTTACATTCATTACTTTCATAGGTGAAGAAAAAAATAGATCACATTGAATATCAGATCTCTAGATCACGTCAGGTTTCATAACCTCGATATAGCCCCAAAAATTAGATCGCAATAAATTTAGATTATAGATCATCATAACAAAACAATAGAGACATATCAAACATGAAGAACTCATGAATCAAAATACAATGAAAAAAATAGTTCAATTAAAAAAAGAGAAACACTATGTATTTTTAGAAAATAGAAATTCAAACAATGAAGTAGAGTTATCATATGGAGGAGTGATTCATGACTTCTTTATCAAAAAATATTCCATGTCTTGGGTGAATGGATGGTGTTGGGTTATGTGATGATAAGTGTAACCACCCACCATTAATGTCAGAAATTTTTTTGATTCTTTAATCAGGAGAACTAAAATAAAAAATTGAAAAAATAAAATAAAATAAAAAAGTGAGATTCCATGTGGCATGTCTTGATGTACTCAAAGCTATCTTTTTTAAAGTTCCCATAGATTGAAATAATCTGATATAAAGGACCTCTCTACCCCCTTACAAGTGTGATTCCATGTCCCATGATCAATATAGCATTCGGCCAGCATCCCTTCTTCAGCTCTAACTAAAAAACAATGTAATGAAACACATTTGATAATGATCTTTCAAAAGTTATGATAATTATTAAGAAAAATTTTAACATAATTACTTATATTAATTTTTAAATATACTTATAAATATTTAATAACATATTAAAATTTACTATTAACTTAACAAGATAATTCTTAAAAAATGTTAAAATATATATAAAGATATTTAATATAATTAAATTCATTATTATGGTATTATAATAATAATTATTATATATCAACTATATTAATAGTTATATTGGTTATCATTATTATATAAATTTAATTATATATGTATAATAATAACTAATGAAAATGAAGAGATGCGGGAAATGGTTTAGTAGATGGAGGGGTGGGGTTCGTCAGTCTAGAGATAGAGATGGGAGATATAACAACTATGGCTCCATCAAAGGATGGTTGCTATGAATCATACAACTAGATATAGGACCCATACCAGTGGCTTCAGAATAACCATTGGTATAGGTCATTAATTTGGACCTATACCAATGGTTTGGAAAAAACTATTTGTATATTCCATTACTTTAGATCTATAACAATGTTTTTAGAAAAATTGTTGGAATATGTCAAAAAATAAGAGAACATATAAAAACGTTTCTCAAACTATCAGTATAGGTACAATTTTTTTTAATATATTCTCAAATAACCTTAATTAAATCAAAAGTTAAAATATTTATGATTATACATATATGTATTTATAAAATTATGTCCACAAAAGTCATGGTAGGTTATTGGTTATGTCATTGGTTTTTAAATTGGAGATGGTGAGGTAAAAATGAAGACAATGTAATTTTTAATTACCTATAAAAATAATTTCATAAAACTGTTAGTATTGATTTTTTATATGAACTATACCAATGGTATTCCTAGAACCATTTGTATTGAACTATCCCAATGCCAGATCACCCAACAGTCCTCCCAAACATTGGTATAGTGTATTTGTCTATTACTGTGAGGGGGAAATGCTTTGATGCTCTATTTAAAATGGGAATCATGGGAATTGACAACCTTAGTATGATTGTGTGATATAGGGGAGGGTGTGGTGTTATGTTCACAGAAGATAATGATGTGTGTAATGATGATGGTTCGTGGTGACAGGTGATAGAGAGTAGTACATGTGCAGAAAACAAAGTGTGACATGGAGGAATGGACCTTAGGTGAGTGGCTTGGGACAATGGAGTTGAAATCTAGTTTCCATGGTTCGGATTTTTGGCAAATCATGGAAGGATGGGATCATATCTGAAATCATTAAGGTGTAGTTTCAGACAGGGAATTCCAGCAATGTAATTGTGATAGAAAATATTTAGATGGAATTGATTATTGGTCCTTGGTTTCATAATATGGATTATTTTGAATCATTAGTTTCTGATTGATTGAATTTTTATGTTGTTGTTGATTTTTCATTGCTAATGTGTATTTGATAGGAGATTTTAGAATTTTACTTGTCTATTATTGGATGGGAAATGCTTGGGGAAGGTGGAAAAGGGGGTGCATTGACATTGTTCTAGTGGTGAGTTGAGTCCCATGGATATGAGGATTCATTGGTGGCTTGGATATGCCAATGGAAATGGGCAGCAGTGGTGTCTCATGAAGACACCTCCAATGAGTTGGTGGGAGACCTCTCTAGGGGGTAGCGGTGTGTGGTGAAGCACCACTAGTAATTCCAGAAATGAGAAAATATTTTAGTGGTGGGAAGGGTGGAGGAAATGGGCTCGCGATTAGAGGGGTTGGTGGTCTGAAGAGATGTGGAACCTAGTAGTGTGAATGATGGAGAGGCTGGTGATTCCTCATGTCGGATAAAGAAAAAGAAAACAAGGTAGGGTGGATGTGACTAAATTAGTCACCACTTATCCAATTATAGTGGTGACATATGAAATTACAATTATAAAAAAATAATTTAATTATAAAAATTATATGAATTAAATCAACAAAAATTCAATATTTACAAAAACTAATGAAACTAAAATTATAATCCACATTTTAAAAATGTTAACATAATGTACATTTAATTACCAATTAATCAAAAAAGAATTTATTTACGATTGAATTTATTTTTAATTAATTATATAAAACATAAAAGTAAATTAGCAAAAGCTATAAAAAATTTGAAGTCAATTTTGTTATGTTAATTAATTAATTAATTAATTTAAAGAATTAATGGAATACAATAATTAAAAAATGAACATAAATATATAAAAAGGGAAAAATGTGATTATTGTTTTAGTAAAATTAATTATTTAAATAAATTAATATAATTAATTGAATTAAAAATTCTTAAAAACATAATGGAAAATTATTAAATACAAAAAATAATGAAAATAAAAATTACTATGCATTGAAATTATTAAATAAAATAATAAATTAAAAGTTTATTTTGAAAAAATATTAATAATTGAAATAATGTAAATAAAAAGTTAATATTTAAATTAAAATAAATAATAAATAATTTTGGTTAATGTCTAATGTATTATATATTTTTATAATTATTCAAAACAATAAATATAATCAATAAAATATATGATTTGAACACATAAACATTATTTGAAAAATTTAAAAAAAAACGTAGTTATAAAAAAATATTTTCAAATTAAAAAGATATGAAAAT
Source organism: Viscum album (assembly GCA_963277665.1). Lineage (NCBI taxonomy): Eukaryota > Viridiplantae > Streptophyta > Magnoliopsida > Santalales > Viscaceae > Viscum > Viscum album. Next base: position 1,611,528,319 of record OY728137.1, on the reverse strand, counting down.
GTGAATATGATATGAAAAAAATAATTGAAAATAGAAGCATCACACAAAATCTAAAGAATAACTTATTTTCAATGTCAAAAGGTTATTTCCCTAGGAATATTTCAATGATCATAAAAAATATATTTTAATCCATATAAAGATCCATTATTGAAAATTATGTTTCACTAAAGATATTTTATTTTCTTATCATCTACATTATATTATAGAATCATTTCTAATAATTTTGATAGGGAATCTAATATTTAGATACAAAATATCATATTATTGTTTATGGATTGTGATTATGTTTACTAATTAGGTATTATTATATAAATTTTTTTGGTAGTTTTAATATAAATATATGGGTTGATTATGAAACTATGTATATATATATATATCATTTGAGTAGTGTATTGGTCTTAGGATGTGATGTACGGGGCCCGCTATAACCCCTCGATGCATCAGTTGGTCTCATTAAATAATATACTTTGGGATTTTCATAATTTATTACATGTCTAGGTATTTTTTTTTGCATTAGAAATGACTTTATTTATGAGATGTTCACATTATTCATTCCATGATTGGAAGATTAGTTATTGAATTTCATGAGATTATTTTATTTTTATTACTACTATCATTATATCATCAGGATGATGTGATTTTTTTAATGGAATTATAGGGTAATATTTTATTCATGAAATATCTTGATCAAATTATTCATTAAATTTCATTTTTTAGATAATTTATTTTCCTTGATATTTATTCCATGTTTACTCATATCTTCTATTATACTCTTACCCATACTGATCATTTGTGCTCACCCCATTATTATGTTTTATTTTCACCATGATACTAGGAAGTGTTTTTTGAATGATTTTTTGGGATACACTAAGGGATATTACGAAATTCTAAAAATAATTCATTGTGTATTTTATGTTTTAAATATAATGTTAACATCAAAAATTTATTAATTTTTCCATGACTTCTAAACTCTTTGGTCCTTTATGATTTGATTCCTTTTATCTTGTGGAAATGAAATAAATAAACAAATAAATCCTCACTACTACGGTTAGGGTCTTTAAAATTGTTATCAATGAATGATTAATAGAATCTCTATGAACACGGTTTATGAAAAAATATATTAGAGAAATAATATTCATAAAAAATCTATAAATATTTCCAATGAAATAATATTTATGATTTAGTGATTAGTATTACTTAAACATCTAATTTTTAATAATTTTTATGATATTATACATTCTATTATAAACTATAAACTTGCTAATTCAATTTTTTATATAGAATTCCCAGCAGGAGGAATGTGAATTACATCAATGAATGTGATATAAAGAGTAAAATTGATCATTTTATGGATGATGTTAAGAAAATATTTCAAAGTTAACTTGTATCTCATACATTGTAATAACATAATGGAATAGAATAATGTGGTAAAAAGATGGTGACGTAATTATATATATATATATATATATTGTGGCTTCAATGAGAAGAATAGAAAGAAGAAGATGCCATGGTAAAATATGGACAAAGGGTGGAAGGGAAAGATTTATTTTCCAACATGTTATAATTGTGGAAGGAAAAAATGGAAAATTCCTAATCTAAAAATCCTTTTAATTCATGTGTGGAGAAAATGGAAACAATGCTCATTATTGGAAGGGAAATAAATGATTTTTGAATGTTCAACGCTTCAATTATATGGTTATGAGATACTATGAAAATAAATTCCTTAAATGTCAATGGAATATAACAAAGATGATTTTAAGGAATCATAGTAAAGGATATGAAATTGATATATCCTAGTAAAATAGTTATCATTCCTGTTTTTTGGATCTGTGGATTTTTAAGACATTTTATTATAAGAGTTATGAAATCCATAATTACAATACTCTATTTCCATTATATATGGATTTGAGGGAATATGACTAACGGTTACAATGTCCAGGAAAAGTAATTTAGTGGAAATTTGATATTTTTGAAAACAAATATTTTTATAAAAAATGCCACTTATTATGTGTCTGATGTTGAGATAATTATTTTTGGATGAAGAGATGATTTATATTTATAATGTAAAATGGACTGTAGAGATTAAAATGGAGTTTATTAATGATTTTTTGAAAAGTTGGTTTATTCTATAACAGATGGAGTTGACTACATATTTAAATTTATGGAAATATACAATAATCAATATTTTACTTATGACATAATGAATCTTGAATGTTTTCAATAATTTTTATGGAAATCCATATTTTTACCAATTTCATGACAATTCACTATGATGGTACCTACATGTTTGGTATCGGACAATTAAGATCTAATTCATTTTGTTTGATAGATTAATGGAATGTACATTTTCTTATCTCCTTAATGTACTTTCTAATGTGTTATATCATTATATTTTGGAAAATTTATTATGTTAACCATCTATGAAATGGTTTAGATTTAACAATGGAAGTGTTTTGATAGATACGTATATTTATAAATATTGTATAACTTGTTCTATCCATATTATTTATGGAAAATTGTTTTAATGATTTGTAACAAACATTCACTCTTTATGGAATAAAAGATATGTTAATAGTTAATTTTAGTCCATCAAGAAAAAAAAACTTTTGTGTATATTCATTTTATTGAGAAAGGGAGAACATTACTATGAACGTTTAACTATATTATCAGGATCACTAAAAATGAATATTGTAATATGAGCAATTATATTTTTGAATGAAAAAAACTAACTTATAAGATAATATTCTTGGATTTTTATGGAATTATTTGAGAACTATATTAATATTATTTTATAATAAGGAAAAATCAATGGTCAGATGACATGTTATTTTATCTGGAAAGTCTATGAGACTTTAACACACAAATGAAGATTATTTAAAGGATGAAAATATTATTGGAATAAAATATGAATTATAATTAAATTTAAGAATATTATATTATTACTGTAAATACAATGTATTAATAATTTTTTATGAATAAGTGTTTTATTGTATTTTTTGGAAAAAATATGAGTTCAGGGTGGAGATTATTTAAAGAATGAAAAATATACCTTTTAGGTAAGTATTTTTTTTCTTATTATCTTAGTCTATGAATTTTATATATTCCTAAAAACTATGAAATGGATTTTTGAATACAATTTGTATTTGGTTTATTTTATTACTAGGAAATTAATGGCCTTTTAACACATCACTGTTTTTTAGTATTTGGATGTTAAAATTTCTAAGTACAATGTTATCAATCACTCTCAAATAGAACATGATAGTTATATTCCTCTTACATGGGAGTTTTATCAGATCCCAAAATTACTCGTCTATATTGACTCATAGTTTTTCTTTGAGAATTATGTTTTTCATTACCTCCTTAAATGAGGAAGTATTATTAACATTTTTATATGATGTGGGATTTTCCCAAGGGTATTTTATAATGTCAACACCACTTTTACCAATAGAATGATTAAATTGATAAGAAACTATAAATTAAAGGAGGGAATAATATATCACGCCATTATATTTAAATAACACTATGTTCAATAACAAACATTTCATAGAACATAGATCTTAAGTAATATCCAAAATATCATTACATTAACACAGCCATTATATCAAAGGTGTTATATTTGAAGAAAAATTGTAATAAAAATAATGAAATATAAAATTATCCAATATATTTTAAATATATTAACTAAATATCTGTAAACAAAAAAATAATTTTTATAAATGTGGCTTTCTTATTCAAATATATGCTACCTTCAAAAAATTGTTTTTATTGGAATCAATGAAAAAAAATATAATTTATTTTTAATACAGTTTGAAAATTAATTTAAAAAAATTCAAATCAATTTTCAATCCAACGTATAAAATTTTTTTATTGATGATTATTTAAAAATACTTTAAAATAGTTAATTTTTTAGTTAATAGTAAAAAATACCAAATGTTTATAATAATGTTATTTATTTTCAATAAATTAAACAGTTCAAAATTACAATTATGTTTTGAAGATATTTTAATGTAACATAATTATAAATTATTTATATTTTAATAAATTAACTTTTTTATCAACTTTATATTATATTTTAGAATAAATTTATATTTGGGTATAAAAAATGATTTTCTGGAAAACAGTTTTAATGTATATATTGATTTTCATTTTTAATTAATTAAGATAATTCGTAATGGGGAATGATTTAAAGTAATGGTATATATTATATACCATAGAGAATAATAATTAATATTCACACAATGATTATTAATATTCATAGATTAAATATAAAATAATCATTTTCCTCAATAATACATTTCATGATAACCCTCTATTTTAGTCAAGTATTTAGGTTTTCTGTTAAATATAATTTCTAATATTCTATGAATTTAACTATGTAAAATTGATTACATATATTGTGTCATAATTTCATAATTATATATTTTTTTCATTTTTATTATTTGGTAGAATAAAATTACTGTGGTAAAAAATGATTTACCACATCACAAGTAAAATAATGAAACCATTTATAGGTATATGCTAATTACTGAAAATAACTAGAAAATATAACATTAAATGGGTGTTTAATTTTTTTTTCAAATAAAAAAATAATTTAAAATGTTTATTATAAATATGATTCATTACAGATAATTCCTCCCAAATGGTCTTGTCTTTAACTATAAAATAATCATTATTTAATAACATAAAACCACCCCTCCCCAAGTATAAATATCATTCCTCACCGCCCCCTTTCTCCTCACAAGACCCAAAGGTCATAAAATATATCAAAATATATATCTTAAAAACACTCCTTATGTCTAGGCTATTCTCTAATATCCAAAAGACCAATTCCATGGTCATTAAGGGATCCTTCAAGGTGATGAAATTGAAGGAGAAATTTTCACAATACACAACTCTTATTTTCATTTACAATTTTACGTTCCATTCACATCCTTCATTGATTAAGTAATATTTATTCCATAATCATGTATATACTAAAATTTTATGATTATAAAAAGATTATTTCATAGCCATCCATTTTATTACATCCTCTATTTCAATGAAATGAAACAGATGTACAATTTATTGTGGTTAATTATATCCGTGAATAAGGATTTATCATTTTCCATTACCATGTTCAAGGATGCTAGTAAATGAATAAGTATGGATAATTAAAAATTTTAATTGTATATTATAACCTATTTAATTTTATAAAAATTATATTTAAACATAATGTTTAATAAAGAAAACATGTTCGTGATGGTCGTAAATGAGGCCAAAATAAACTAAACATTTATTATTAACATTTTGTTATATGAATCAACAAAATTTATGTAATAAAAATTATATATGGGTCAATTTAAATATATGGAAATAAATTCATACCATTCAATTTCACTTCTTGATTATTATTTCTATTTTTCAAGAAAATCCATTATTATTCTCCAATGAACCAATAATGAAACTACGAAACAAAAACATATGAATCAGTGAAAATAATGAAAGTTTAATTATTAATGGGAGATGAGATACTATTAATTTATCACTTGTGTTGTTAAAAATATGAATTTATTTTTGGAGTGAATAAAAAAATTTCATTAAACCATATCACAAGGGGTAAAAGTATGAAAAACTCAAGTGAAAAGTGATGAAATGGGTTCTTGAATAACATTTACATTTTTTGAGATATATTTCATAGTCCCCACTTATTTATATTGTGTGGTGTATATATTTTCCTTTGAAATATAATATATGAAATATGATTTCCATTATGGTATTCAATTTCACATTTGATAATTATAACATTCACGGGGCATATGATTTGAATAATTATAAAGTGGTAGTGATTTATTTCACAATCTCATCATTAATTGGGATTATTTATATTTAACTATATGATGGAGGAATATTTCTCTTCCACTACCCGATTGTGGAAACACGATTCCAAAAATGATTTTAATAATTTTGTATAATTATTTAATGTCATTTTTAATCATGTTTTACATTAAAAAAATGGTTTAAATGGTTTATTTTGATTATAGATTAATTTATTTCATAATTTTAATCAAATATATAGAAGTAATTTTTTTTAAAAGTTCAACGACATGTGTAGATTTTCCCTACTATATAAATCATTTATTATTTAATTATTCCCTGAAAAATTAAAATTGTTATAATAATAGAATCTTTTTTATTTATAATTGTGCAACATTATAAAAATAAATTATTCTCATAGTGAGAAGAGTTATTCGCAAAAAAATATTTCATTTTCCTTAATTATTTATTTTGTAATTCTATGATATTCGAATGTCAGAACATTATATTGAATATCGTGCATTACAGACGACCCCATTTGTATAATAGAATATAATATTTTCAGACATTATGATATATTTACTATTACAAACAAATTCAATATGTTATAGGTCTTTCAATGAACAAAATACTGATTTAGTGTATATCACATGAAATATTGAGTTTAATCTGTTTCTTGTGTTACATATATTTTATACTTATATTGCACAAGAATATATTAATAAATTATTATTATTTAATATATTATGTATTTACCAATAAATTATATTAGTTTTTTTAATTTTGTTAACTATATTATGAAAATATATGTTCCCAACATATGTAAAATTTTTCTATAGGTTACCAATTTATTAGATATGAAAATACTAACCAATTAAATATAATAGATTTTTTTTAATTTTATAATAGAAAATGTGTTTTATCTTAATAAATTTAAGTAATTACAAATATAGAATGATATTTTTGAAATATATGTTCTAAATATTCTATAAAATAGTTTTCATATTCATAAAATTGGTTTGATTAGAATAACATAAGAATAAATCTCCTTTCATTCTTAAAATATCATTTTTTTAAAAGAAATTGTATTGCCTTTAAATGGAGAACCAATTTAGAATCTAATTATATGTACTCTTTTAAATATTATATTTCTAAAAATGAATTTTTTTAATTGTAGCATCAAAATTTCGTTAGGGTAGTTTTTTGGAAATATTCTATAATGTTTCAATTTTTGATGAATAATATACATATTATATTATAATTCAAAAATGTCTTTTCAACAAAAAAAATTATAATGATAATTTATATTCATGATTACGTTAAAATTTGAAATAGATATATTATAAACCAATAAATTTAATTTATTAAAATATAATAAATTTAAATTTGAAATTTTATATACAACAAATCAATCATTTGTACATTTTTTATTTAAACTCCCTCTTTGGTGTCTTATCTACGATGTTAGATTTAAATTAAATTATGATAATTTTTTAATTCAGATCTAATAAAATAGATTATGTATTTTTAATAATTTTAATTTAAAATTTATAATAGAATATACTTTGTTTTTTAAAAAAACAAATGGGTGATTTTAATTTAAATTAGGTCAAACAGTTATGAGAATGTTTTGAAAAACAAAAGACCAAACCATAAACATTATGGAAAACTAAGTACGAAACTTATTCAAAATACATTTTATGTTAATATTTAGATTTTATCATAACTTTTTTCAAATTTTACCATTATCATATCCATATTTCATAGGAAAAATCATGGGTACAATTCCCTTTTTAAAAATTTACAAGAATGCCGCTCCTCCTCCAAAAAAAGGCACTCACCCCTCCCTCTTTCTTAAAATAATTCATCACACATTTTTATCTACAAATATAACTCAAAATATATCTTAAAAATATATCACCTTCCTTTATAATAATCCATATTCATATAAATAAGTCCTCAGAATCCCTTTCAGGAAATTCAAAATGAGTTACCCAAAGAAGATGTCACATGCTTCCTTAAGTAATTTTTTCTGTTTTCATTCTCCAGTCAATAAATTCTATTTATTCAATGATTACATAATAAAAATAGTGTACAAATTAGTCTTATATGATTTAATATTAATGTATTGACCTACAAGTTCAAACACTTCCATAAACTGGGTAATGAGCTTTTTGTGAGTGTGTAGAGAACTACAGCCTCACGAGACAATGATTTTACATTTACATCTTTACCACCACTCGTGGATGGGAATTAAGTTGGGAATTTTTTTATATACTATATATATATAACATATAATTTATTTATTCTTATATAATTATTATATAATTTTTTCATTTATAATTTTCAATTTTGGTAATATGGTAACATCATTTGTGGAAGTGTGGCTTACCGCCTCCTCAAAATGACGTGACGCGTTCACGCAATACATGGAATAGACATTGAATTGTTTCAACAAAACTATATAATAATTATGAATCATCTATTGATAATTATAATATGCATATATATCATTATCTTTTCATTATATCAAATATGACAGTGAATTTGAAGTAGTGTTCATGTGTACGTATAGCCAATCATCACCACGAAAGGTAGATTTCAAATACTATCTCCAAATTTTATTCAACATTAGAAACATATATATATATATAGATATATATGATATAAGATATATTTAAATAATGGATTTTTTTTATTATTAAAACATTATTTAATTTATAATAACAAAATGTATCAAGTTAAAACAAAACCGGCAAACTAGGAAATTAACACCGAAATATAGAAAATAATGAATATTTATTAACAAAAATGTAATAATATATTATAATAAGATAATATATGACATTATAAACATTATTATGGTTTTTTTATAATATATATTAAAATTTAAACCAATTATATAGGAGTTTAATGGATTTTTACACAAAAGAAAATGCAATGTAAGGGATTATTATCTCCTTTTTATTTTTGTAAGGCATACAAAATTTTCACAACAGAATTCCTTTTTATGGTGTAACTACCACCAATTTTTATATAATATATCATGAATTATATAATATTCATGATATATAAACGTCACATGTTATTATAATTACATTTTGGTCTTCCAATTCAAATGTTACCACTACATTAAGGGACGTTGTCTTAGTTTATGTATTTTGAAGAATACATCATTATTCTGAACCAAATTTTGTATATATGGTGTACATAACCCCTATTTTACATGTAATATTATAATGAATTCATTATTATTGAGATTTTTTATTTCAATTAAATTATTTTATATAATGGGATTTACAAATAATGTTACAAAGTAGAAAGTAAATTTCAGAACCAGATTCTTTTTCATTGGGATATACTACTTCCTCATTATTATTAATATCCAATAACTATATATATAATTAATTTGAAAATATATATATGTATATTGAATTATTTATTATTATTTTATGTCTATAAAAATAATCTATTCATTTATTGATTGTCACATCAATTTTATGGTCTATTAAAGTGTTTACATCACAATCTCATTTTATTTGATATTACAAACACATGAATTTCAATTCAAGAAAATTATATGACAATGGTTCAAAAATCCCACTAATTCATTTCTAATATGGCTATTAACGACATTTTTATGTATTACTACCTTTTTAATATTCATTTGTTCTCAAAATCTGTTGAAAAGTGTTTATTTAGAATTTCTGACTTCATTTTCCTCCATTGTTGGTGAACCATATTTCTTCTAAAATTAATATTTTTTAATATGGATTAAAAATTTTGTAACTTTTAAAATAGATTTATTTGAAAAAAACTATTTTTTCCTTATACAAATGAATTGAAAGTACATTATTTCTACTTTTTGATCAAGGAAGGTTTCTAACATTTTACTACCAAAAAAAGAATCTTTTTCCTTCAATGACATGTATGGATTTACCAATATCATTTCATCAATGAATACATTGAATGATTAAAACGTTAATTTAAAAAAAATTATTTTTGTAATGTTATTTTACTGTATTAGATTTATATAATGTTCCGCAAAACTGAAAAATATTTTCATCTAAAATATTTTAAAATTATATTTTTTATTATTTATATTCATTAATGAAAATGACCCTTTATCTTTAATGCAAATATTATATTTTTAATTAATAACTTTATTATATTATCACTATAAGATTTATGATTGATTTGGACAAGGAAAGTATTTACATTCACTAACTTGATTCCTTTTTGTATTCTCCATGTAATATTCATCTTCTTATGGACATTGAAAACTTATGTACCCTAAATATCCATATCATTTATCATGGATATCATTATATGCTAAAATATATACCATTATTAAATATTGTTCTCAAATTGAATGTAATTTTATATATGGGGTAACATTGATGAATCTATATCATTGTCTCAGTATGGATATTTGGTAAAGAACATTGTTAAATCAATTATTTGATATATGATGAAGGATTTTGATAAGAATGACATAGGTGGGCCCATAAATAGATAGCCCATTGATGCATCTGTAGTCTCATGGGATGATTCAGTTTGTATGAATTATATTTTTTTGTACCATATATGATAAACTATCTTATGAAAGTTCTTCACATTGGAGGTACCACGTATCTAAGAAATATGGAATCCAATAATTAAATGTATGATTCATTTAGATTAATTTAATATTTATCAATGATATTTTCCCTCAACATATATATGGTGGAATTTAATTCTCATATTATTGATTAAATGTAATGTGTTTTAGTTATTTTACATTCTATATTTATAATGCATCATCTCGTTCATTGAATGGAATCTATTTTCAATTATTACATCTTCATATTGTTTACACATTTAGATTATAGATTTTATGGAATGTGAGTTTGGTTATTACCATTATATATTATGTATCCATCCTATTTATTAATTATATATCAAGTGTGTTTAGTTATTACCTTTTCATATTTTTTATCCAATTAGATTATTGATTCTGGCATACATGTTCAGTTATTGACATATCCCAAATTATTATTCTCATGGATTCAGTATTTATTTCACTAGTCTTAACCCTAAAAATGAATTTTATCTCACACTTATTTTTTTTCATTTCCCCATGAATCAAAGAGGAATAAAAACAATGAGATTCAATGATACTCTAGATAGACTATGTTAATATCGTTTATATTGAAAATATTCAAATTAATGTATTTTTTATAATACAATGCTCAGGTATGAATCTGGTTTACCAAGATCTCTAATATAATTGGTATATTGGTATTTTATTCATTGTATTCATAAAAAAATATTGGTTATATAAATCTACCATTGGGAATCTAGGGTTAGGTCTCTATAGTTGGTATCAAAGGATATTTAGTATCAATCTTGGAAGCTAGATTTAAGAAAACATTGATTTGTGAACATATCCATAATATATAAATTGAGGATAATTATAAATGAAGATCAGTGAATTTTGGTATAGTATATATTATGTGGTTTTTACAATCAATATATCCTTATATAGAAACTACATGTGGGGATGGTTCTGGAAAAGATGTACCTAGGGGTAAAAACTCTGACATAGTACTTCGGGCCCGACTCAACATAACCTGGTACACAAAAACATGCATTACAATGATAATTAATTTTCAATCCCATGTGGATATTATTAAGGAAATTAAAATTTTCAAGACAAAACACTTTGATATATTTGAAAAAATTTTAAAAATAAATATCCTTAATAAACCTAATGTATTTTATATTTAAATTAATTTGTTAATATGTATACATACTAAAAATGATTATTTTTCAAAATATGAGAAATGAATGTCATTGTATTGATTTATGATTGATGGAATTACAACTTCTAATGGATAATATCTATTGAATGGAAGGTCATATGTGAAAATAAAAGGATAATGTACGGATGCATTAGGGTTGTATTAGAAACTATAGTTAAAAGTATATTTACTGACTAACCTTATTTCATGGATATCCATCATATTTATTTTTTAAATTATATTAATATTGTTTTAGAAAAGGTAAACCTATATTCAGCATAAATATCCATAAAATATAGAAAGGATGCGGGACATTAAACCACGACCGATGAACGGTTGGGGTTAAATTCAAACAACTGATCCAAATAATTTTATGGCTAATATGATAATGTTTTAGTAAATAAATGTGAGGAATAAATATTAATGATTAAATATTAGTGAAATTTTGTATGTTTTTATATTAATTTATTAGAAACATTGACATTAGTGAATAGTTGGAGACAAATCGTAATATATTTAGATATTTTGGGGCCTTACGATCCATTAAAAGTTTATTTTACTACAACTAACATTAATGTTAATTTTTGGATATCCATTTATTGATGTAAGGGTTGTGTAGGAAATTGAATGAAGAATAACTAATTAATAATATTGTGTTTATACAAATATATAAATAAAGTATATTTTCCTATATTCATATGCAGTAACATAATTACTAAATATTTTCAAAATGATCAAAAAAATGTGGTCCTAATGCATTAATTTTTTATATAACTATGGTAATTTTTATCAATAAGGGTTTATGTATTTGAGTCCCAAGACATTATAATAATAATTAAAATATTTGTAATATATTACCTCAATCATTCCCTTTAAATATTTTCTCAATTATTTATGTACATATCCCTTATTTCCAATAATGTAACCCTAATTTGTGACCGAATTAATGTTAGCGCATGTGAACTTTGTACTTTATATTCTCTCTTTTAGAGTGGATGTTCTTCAAATGATTATAATTAAGTGAAGAGTGAAAATATAAATTATAAAATATTATTTTACGAATATTGAGCATAAATAGCAAGGAAATAATTTAATTATATTTGGGAGAATGTTACACCCTGAAATTATAATGTATAAATATTATATTCAATAGTGGGTATTACACAAACACCAAATGTGTCAGGGAATATAATATCCCTAGAAATTATAAAATATTTTATATTCTAAATAAACTCAATCTGTGATATATATTGAAATGAAACATGAACTTCATTAGCATTCATCACATGCAAAAAAGCGTTTATTTGATAGATGTGTTGCACAAAAGATCATGTTTTATAGTATAAAAATATATTAAAAATCATTATTATTTATTATAATAAACCTTTATGATGACATAAAATTAATGTTTATGAGTATTATTAACTACTTTAGTATTATTTATATGTAAAAAAATAGAAAATGATTTCATTGGGTACTAATTATTAATAAATGAAAATATAAACCAATTGATATAATGGAAATATTTTTATTTTTATGCTCATAATGGGTTTTTATCATAAAAAATTAAAATAATTAGGATTAATGAATGATATTAGTGAAATATATACTATATATATTTATTAAATTATTTTTAAAATTCACCATATAGGCTTGACAAGTATAAGATAACAACAAACTAGGTTTTATGCATAAAATATTAAAAAATTTAAACTGGAAATTTCACCTAATATTAATAGAGACCATATATTAATCACACTTTTCTTAATAAATTTTATAAATTTAAAATGAAAAAATGAAAAATAATAAATAAAAACATCAGAATTAGGTTAGGGTGACTTACTGTTTTTTTCAATGAGAATTCATTTTTGAAAATAATTGAAAATTGAAGATTTGTAATCCAAAACATCTTTTTAATCAAATTTATTTTTACTGTTAAATAGTATTTTTTATTGGTTTAATATATAAATTAGATTTTTTTAATCAATAAAATTTCTATCATTGAAATAAATTTTACTTTGAAATAGGATTAGAAAACATGCCAATATTCTGAACATTTCTAATTAAAATATCGGCTCTATCGACCTGTCGGTGCCCTTAAATATAAATTAATTTATCCCACTTCTATAATTGGAATTTAAAAAATAGATAAATTTTTTGGAATAAACATAATTTATAATTCCTAATAATTTCATATTTTTATTTGAAAATATTATTAGTCAATGTAATTAAAATTAATTATAATTATTATGATAAAACTTATCTTAATAAGAGACAAAAAATTAATCTTAAGGGTAAAAATGAACTAGAAACGTGGAAAATATCCATTTTTAATTCTTATTTTGACCATTTAATACTTTTTATATATGTTTTTCAATTATTGGATCCAAAATTTTTAGTTAAAATGTTAGTTTAATTCCCTTTTAAAAAATTTATATGAATGACTCTCCTCCTCGACTATGAAAAAGAACTCTTCCCTATCACTTTCATTCACATATAAAGCCACTTTTCTAGAAAAATATCTACTCAATATCACACACTAATCTATTAAGCCTATTTTTTCATAATTTGATCCATGTAGTTATATTGCAGAAAACCAAAAGTAGATTCTCAAATAAGAGGTAACATCCATCCACATGCTATTTTATCTTATTTTTGTCTCCAGCCCTTTATTTTACCACATTCCATTTTTACATAATAAAACCATTACAAAAAATAATAATAATTTTTTATGTTATGGTTTCAATATAAAATTATAGACACCTCCATCTAATTGCTAACAAACATAACTTTGGTGTACGACGAACTACCTCCTCGCAAGAATGTGATTGTTGGTTTTTCCTTTACCACCACTTATAATTGGGAATTAAGATAGAAGAAATATTTCTATATCACTTATATGATATTCATAATTAAAATTTTCATTCCTATTTTTTATAACTCATTAAGTCATTCTTTTCATTTTGTCGGAATATGCTTACGTCATATGTGGAAGTCTGGAGTTCAACCTCCTCAAAGCGATGTGATTCATTATTTCTATACATGTAATATATGATGGAAAAGATTAATAAAACTATTTAACATATATTAAATAGATATTAAACTATAATTATAATATAAATATATATCATTTATTTGGAATTCATTTAAACACATAAAATAAATAAAGTACCATTTATGCGCATCGATGACCTACCGACTCCATAAAAAGGCATTTCAATGTCTATATCTAAATTTTATGGATCATAATAAATAAATATAAATGGAATATATGAAATAATTTAATAATTTTTTATATTATTGTTTTGATGAAATAATATAAAATTAATAAGAATAACATGTATCATGTTAAAACATACTCGACAAACTAGGCAATTAACACAATAAATTGTTAAAATAATATATGATTATTGACAAACAGAGAAGATGATATCATAAGAAGATCATTAATGTTATTATAAATATGATTATGTTTTTATAAGATAATGAAATATTTAAAACCATTATACTATTGGTTAAAATATTTTGAGCAAGAAGGAACAACATGGAACACGATTATTCTCCAACTTTTCATTCTGCAAGGCATACCCCATTTTCACAACATACGTATTTTTTATAGAGTACGTGCTGCCTCTTTTTATATAATATATCCTAAATTATTTTATATGCATCTTATTGAGATGTTTCGTATTATGATTATAATTTTTGGGTCTTTTAATTTATATGTTAACATAGTGGTAAGGGGCATCGTCTCAATTTCAATTCTATAAGGAATACATTATTGATGAGCATCCATATTCTTATATATTATGTATACATATGTAATTATATATGTAATATCCTTATTAATTCATTAGTCATTGTATTTTGTTTTTTAATTTCATTTATTTCATCTATGGGGTTTTATTGTAAAACATACAAAGTGGTAATGAAATCACATAAAATGAATCATTTTCATTCGGTAATACTACATCCTCATTATAATAAATATTCCATGATTATTTGTATAAATAATTTTAATATATATTTATATATTTCCCAATCATAACATTGATTAAAATATTATACACATCATCAATTTATTTATTTAATCTCACATCAATGTTATTATCATTTCCAGTGTTTACTTTACAATTCAATTTTATTCAAGATTTTATACTCTTGGATTTACATTTGAAGAAATTATATGACTATCTCTCAATAAAAAAATTAATTTTATTAAAATATATTTATTCATGATATTTTTAAATTATAAATATAATTTTTAAATTAATTTTCATAGAAAAATGTTATAAATAATTTTTTTAATATAAATTTACATCATTTCACTCATTAATTGATGAAAGAATTAACTTCTAAAAGGCTTTTATTCTAAAAAATATCTAAAATGTTGTATCGTTGACAAAATGTTTTCTAGAAAACATTATACACATTTATATTTTAATTCATTTTCAAAAGAATCTTATTGTCACTTTCCGAACAAGGTACTTTTAAAACCTTTTACTGAGAGAGATGAAATTTTTTTAACATTGTACATCATTTAACGATTATACAACATCATTTCATTCAAGATTAATTTTCTAATTTAAATGTTTTCTTTTTAATTAATATTATTTTTAAATGTGATTTTCAATTAAAATTATTTTCATAATTCTTTAAATAATTAAAATATTATTTTACACATGAATTATTATAATATTTTTTTTTATTATTTCAATTAATCAACGACAAGAACCCTTTATAATTACTTCACTTCATATATTTTGTATTAATATCAGATATTTCTTTGTCTTAATGGTTTATGATTTATTTGGCTATGTGTAGTATTATATTCAGTACCTTGATTTGTTATTTATTGAAAATAAAATATTCAATTTCATATAATCATTTTACATTGAATTTCTATAAAATATCCATATCCCTTATCATTTAAATGATTACATCATATTAAATATAACATTATCACATATGGAGTTCACATTGAATGTTATTGAATATCTAAGGTAATACTGATGAATCTATATATTCTACTTCATTTTGATATTTTACAAAACATATTATTAAATACATTATTCAATATATGTGGTATGATTTTACAATGAACGTCATTTGTAATTCGTAGTCATAGATAGAAGCATGATTAATTAGTAGTGACATGAGACGAGATAGTTGAATATCCTTTGAATGGGTTTTATCTGATATGATAATGAATCATGTGGAAGGTCATTAGTGTCAAAATTATAGGAACCTTGGAAATATAGCCTAAAATAATTATGAACTTACATCGTTTAGATTAATTTTTATTTATCCATTAGATTTGTGATAATGTTTCTATGGATGTATTTCATTCTCATATGATAGATTAAATGACATTGGTTTCAGTTGTTTTCCGTTCCTTATTCAGTATTCTTAATATAGTCATTTTAATGGAATGTCTATTAGTTATTACATTGCCATATTTTTTTCAGTTCTGTTAATTTATTGTAAATAATTTGTGTTATGTAATTACCTTTCTATATTGTTTATCCATTATATTTAATGATAAATGGTATGTGTGTTCAGTTACTTTCTTTCAATATTTTTGATACATTCAGTTTATTGATTATATGGAATCTATTTTTTATTATTTACCTTTCCATTATTATTATTTTCATTGATTCATTATTTTTTATATTATGATTAATGATTAATGATAAATTGAGCCAACCCATATATTTTTCATTCCCTCAAAATCCAAATTATATACTAAGAATGACATGGAAAGATATGATAGATATAATAAATTTATTATCATGAAAAATAATATTTTTGAATTAGTTTATTTATTTCTAATACAAGAATCAAGTACTTATATAGTTTAAAAAGATTATTAAACTCTTTGGTCCTTTTGGATTTGATTCCTAATAATCATGCTACTATAATGGTAGTAGAAAGAGTCTTCAGGATTTTGGAACAGGGTCATTACATAATTTAAAAAATTTCAACATCCATTATTTAATTTTATGTTTTGTTGTGTTTAACATATTATGATATAATCATCCTTATTGTAATTAATGGTTTTTGATCATATTTATTGGTTATTTAATATTTAGATATAGGTCACCATATTACTCTGGATGGTTTTTGAATATGGTTATAGATTACGGAATTTTATTCACATACCAGAATGTATTTTCAATTAAAATGTATATATTGATAATGTTTCACCAATTTCTTATTAGTTGTAAATTGGACACAGTATCTGACGTGTGGGGATCTTTATATCCCATTTACACATCAGAATGTATCATGAGACAAAAAAAATTTGGGTATTGGATTATGTCTACCCATTTATGTGTTTATTTATAGTAAAAGAATTTAATCGTTGTTTATGATATATAGTATTAATTATTTCTTTATTATTAGATTAAATATTGATTTCCATGCTATACATTAATAACTATAACATATATGGTCATATTTTCTATCACATTTGATTATTTATATGGAATTATTTGTTCATTCGTTGTTCCTAAAATATTATAATCAAATTATTTAATAAATGGAAGGTGTTTCTTTTATTTACCTATTCATAATGATTATCTCCTATTTATTCATAGATTATCTGGTAATTTTACCCTTTCTGAGCAATTGAGATCAACATTTATTATGTTTTTTCCATAGTATACTGTTGTTAACTGTGTTTCATTTTTTGTAAATAAGGTTTCAAGGATTGAATGGATGACAAAGGGTGTCAATATGTGAATGAAAAAGGAAGTCATGGTGATGGTTATGTTGTCAATAAGATGTCAAGGATTTAGTGGATATGTTAATGACAAGGTGATGGTGATAGTTGGAGAATGACCATGGTACTAAGAAGCATGTTACATAGGAGGATCACTAAGTGGCATAGGAGGTAATTGTTGAAACACACTCCATATTAAATCAGATGATTGTAGAATTGATCTTAAGTTCAAAGAACTTGTATCAATAAGATAAAATTCCACAACATTGTTAAAAGTCCATGCATTGTCTTCACAACGCATGAGGAGATAAAGAAGTGACATCCACTATCACTAAGTGGATGCGGAATGAAGAAATTAACCATCCACAACTACTAAGTGGATGAAGTGGTTTTAAGAAGACCATGCACTATGTCATAATGCATGAGTATTTGAATCTGTGTTCCATGCATAATCTATGTTTGTATCAATGAAGAACAATGAAGATCAACTGATTTATGATTAATTTTTGATGAAGATAGTTGAGAGATCCTTGGGAATTCCATTCTTTAATAGAAGAAGAAGAAGAGATGTTGAAGAAGATATATGGAGATCGTAAGAAGATAAAGAGGATAAGAAGTATGGTTTGGCATTTTTGTACTTGGTTACTTTGATTTCATACAAAGTACCAACTATGTAATTTAACAAAAAGAAGCGAACCAAAGAGGCCATCCGAGGTCCCTCACCTCAAGAACAAGCAGGAGCCGAGGGTCAACTACGCTAAAGGGAAGTCCTCAAGGCCAAGGCCTCCCCAATGCATGGTGCCGGCCGTGTGTAAGCCCGCAAGGGCCACACGGTGATGAACCCGTGCAGCATGGGTGCTAGGTGCGCGCCCAGAGGAGCAGAGTGAGCGCTAGAGCGCGCCTGCAGAGAAACGTTGCGGGGCGGCACCGGAGGGGGGATAGGAGTATTCTGGGACGGTAGCGGCAGAGCATGTTTGTTAAACCGCGCAAAAATTGTGGCGCGATTCGATGTGGGATGAGTTTTAAAAAAACTGATCTAATCTGCGTCGTCCATCTGATCATGCTTCTGATGTAAGTCGTGAGATCCATCCGCAGCACCGTGATATAATCCTGGCCGTCCACGTTCATTAAACACAGATCCAACGGCGTTGGAGTCGTCTGTAACCTCCCGCCTGGTGAAGCTACCCCGTGACGCCTCCCACGAACTAGAGGCACCCGAGCGAGGGATATGGAGCTCCCATCCACCTCCTAAGAACATGAAGCCTCCATGATGATCGTTTTGAAGAACCAAATACATGCATGCATTAAAATTTGCATGCATGCAACGAAATGAAGAAATTCAATTGAGGCCAAAGAAAAAAAAGTTGTGAGGCTGTGTGTTCTTGCATGGATCGGTCTTAAAAAAGGTTTTCATGCGTTCATAAACTCATGCATGTGATGTGCACAACAAGAATGAAAGATCTTGTGTTTCAAAAAGAAAAAGGAAACAACCGGGATTCTAGCATCCCGTGTTCCAAATTTTGAAGATGAAGATGTTGGGGATTCAAAAGCCCGATATTCATGGATCATGATCTCCCTACTTTCCTAAAAAAGGTAAATCCTGAACCTAGAAGAAAGCTTCTGATCATATGAGAGAAGTCCGATGAAGCTCTGAGCAACACGAAGAAAAACTCCGTGCACAACCTGTGCGGCAGAGCAGCCCGGAGTCACCTGAGGCTCTATGGGATCCTGTCGTGCAACCCCTGCGTGAAAGAAGTTAGGAGGAGGCCTCCCTGCGCATTCCCCTTGCGCAACAGGCAAGAAGTTGAGGCGCGATCTTGCGCGCCTGATGTCCGCATACTTGCGCGGTAGCAAGTGGCCGCACTTGCGCGCCATCTGTGCCCGCGAACTCGCGTGGCAGGAGGAAGCCACCATGACACCTGCGCGGTTGAAGGAAGCTGCCGCACCTGCGCTGCCGAAGTAGATGTCGCGCCACCTACACGGTAGAAGTTTCTCCCACACCTTGTGCACTTAAAGGCTGGAGTTGGCCGCATCACTTTCACGCCCTCCTTTGAAGTGGGATAGGGTGAAGTAGACCCCACACACTTGGTGTGTGTGTGTGAAAAGAAACATGATGTTCACACCTACGGGTTGTGTGTGAACAGGTTGAAGAAAGAGTGTGTTCACAAGTGGAGTGTGTACACATTGAAGAAGAAGATCACACCCTTTATGTGTGCGTGCAAAAGGAGAGGAAGGCCACACCATCATTGAGTGTGTGTGTGCATAGAAACAAGAAGGTTGAAGCCTTAGTGTGTACACAAGTGATGGAGGCCATACCTCTTATGTGTGACCAAGTGAATGAAGAAGATACATGCATATACATGCATGTATGAATAAGTGAAAAATTGGGTGAAAACCTTGAGAAGATAGAGTGAAGGAGAAATTCACACTAAAGAACAACAGAAAATTTGGTGTGTGTCAAAAATAATTAAAACGTGTGACTCGAAGAAGAAGGTGTGTGTGCTAAAAGATTTTACACCCTTTTAAGGGTTTATCACACCAAGAAGAAAAGGGGAGTGCATGGATTCATGCATGCACATTCACACACAAATAATGTTTAAATCAGTGGGTGTGCATTTGAGTTGTCCAAGAACAATGGTTCTTGAAGATATTTGAGATTCCATGAAAGTGATGAATGAAGATTGAGAATCCATGCAATCAGTGCATGAAGATTCAGAAATGCCATGAACTCAGTGCATGAAGTTGAATTGAAGAGAGAATGAGGCTAGACTGATGTTAAAGACATCATTCATCTATGTTTTCAGTAGCTGAGAAGACCAAGAATATTTAGTGGGCATACTCAGTGCGGGAACATAATTTTCCAATTAAGATTCTTGAAGAAAGAGGTCGAGTCTTCCTTAAAAGAAGGAGATAAAACCCGAGCAAAGAAGAGGATTCCTGATCACCACAAGTGATCAGAAGAAGTGAGCAAGGCCAGTAGACCTTATTTGAGGTTGTTGAATACTCTTCAAGAGCTTCAAATGAAGAAGAGATACTCGTGTGACTCGAGGAGCCAGGAGAAGACCCCCTGTGAGACTCAGGGTGGAGAAGTCTTTGGTGGAATCTGAAGAAGGCCAGTGGGACTCTGGTAACACTATGTGATGCAGTATAAAGAACCTCATGTGCGACTCAGGAGAGATACATTGTGACTCTGTATCGACCATTGTAATTACTAACCGAATTATATTGGGGAAACCATGTTGGGTCCTTTAACCACCATGGCAAGGACGTAGGCCTTTGAAGCCGAACCTTGTAAATCCTTGTGTCATGTGCCTTTACAATTACTACATCACTGGAGGAAAGGCCGTGAGATACAAGAAGAGTGGATCGAGGCCTTAACAAGTAGTAGAGGTTTAATTGATAAAGAATCAATTAGTAAAAAGTTTAAAAGGATCACTGATTCACCCCCTCCCCCTCTCAGTGATCACACTGATCTGGGAACTTAAATTTTTATCATAGGGAGGTTGCCTCTAAAAGATCCAAGGGAGTCTTTATGAAGTGCAGATTTAAGGAAATTGAGAGAACACCCTCAAATAAAGATATCTGCCAAGACTCAAAGAAATAGAAAGAAGATATAGGCCAGGAATATGAAGAATAAGGTTGCTACTAATAGAGAAACACCTTCCACTGATGGTAATGTGAAAGTCACAACAGATGAAAATTCCTTTTATCACTCTTCTGATGAATCCCACTCTAGCTGTGATGATGATGGAATAATTAGTGATCTTCTAAATGCACTCATATATCTTCGGAAGACAGTCCCTATGGAATTGGCAATGTTTATTGCTACAAGTATCCATGATCTTCACGAAGAAAAATTATAGATAGAAGAAGAAGCCAATTCTATGGAAGATCAATTGGCACGAAGGGTTGCCATAACCAACACTCTCACAAACCTGGCGAAGGCTAAAGATGAAACCATTTCCCTTTTCTGTGAAAAAATTGTTGATGTCACTGAAGAACTACAAAGAAGCATTTGTGAGAAATAATTCATTGAGATAGTGTTTAAAGAAGCATTCCATGAACTAGAAAGAGGCATAGAGTGTCAACAGTTTTCAAATATGCTCAACTAGAAGACAATGTAAAAAGGGTAAAGGATCATGAAAATTCATTGCAAGAAATGAAGAAGGTGCATGATGTCCAGATGAAACAACCGAAAAAGAATTGGGAAGGAAGGCTAAGATTTTTAGAGGATGAGAATAACTCCCTCAACATGAAATGCTTAGAGCTAGAGGTGATATTGAAAAATCAGCAATCACCCAAAATTAAAGCCTCCCAATCAGCTGATAGAAGAAATGTTGCCACTCAAGTGTGCATTGAGAAGGATGATTCCAAAAGGAGGACATCCTCTAATGAAAGGGCAACATCTTCTAAGAAGAAGGTACCATCCATACAATCTTGTACTAATGATTCTAAATGTGTTTCCACAAAAAGTGTAGGATGGAAGAATACCACTAAAAAAGTACGGATGAGGATGATCATGAAAGTGATATCTCCTGAAAAAACACAGCAATTGAAGAGAAAGACTCAACAATCAGAAGAAGTCAAGAAGACAAGATTTGTGGGTCAATGTTGGTTTTGCAATAGGTATGGACATTGTGCAATGGATTTTTGGTAAAATCCTCTAAATGAAAAATCACAAAGGAAGCCCATGCCAAGGGGGAGAAATACAGAGAAGAAGAAACAACATCCATAGGTCCAAAAAGACATGTTTACTACAAACAAATTTGGAATTTTTTATAACATCTGGGATGAATGAAAAAGTGGTCACCTGAATGAGACATACCAATATCCAAAAGTTTTCAAAGCTGAAAAGAAGATAAGATCACAGAACCTGGCTAAGAATGAAGAAGTATCCTTGGGATTCTAGCAGAAGAAAGATGAAAATTCTCCCAAGAAGATCTTGAAAAAGAAAGAGATGCCTTTGGATTTCAAATCCAGGAAGGGTGATGCATCTAGAAGGACCACCAAGTAAAAATTATTCTACTATGGAAAGACAGGTCATACCATGGATCTTTGTAAACATGCCATGGAACTAAATAGAAGAAAACTACACTCAATAGGACAATCAATCTAGAAGAAGAAGAAGGGATTGATTGAAAATAAGCTGCTAAAGAAAGGTAACTTAAAAGCATCAAAGGAACCAGGTGGAACATCCAAATCTAAAGCCTTAAATCCAAATGACATATTAATCATCTGGCCAGAAGATTTGGAATGAATGTTAAAGGAAGAAAATAAACATGACAAACCTAGTGAAAATGAAAACCAAAAGATTTCACATGAAGATGAAATTCTGTGTGTGAGGTGCAATAAAGCTGGTCATATCAGTAATGAATGCATGACAGTTATTCCAGCTCAAAAAGAATTCTTCAAGATAATGAAGATTGCACTAGAAGATTATAGTGATCATAAGACAAATAGAAAGACTGGAGTCACACACAAAGATGTTGATGAGGTGTTAAGATCCACACCAGCACAAACATTATTTAAGATCAAATGTGCAAGTGTAAAGAATGGAGAAAGTGGATCATCTCGGTTGAAAGAATATTCTCAACCTTGTTGTTCAAACTGATGAACAAAGGAGGTTCCATCTTCTTCCCTAATCACTAGTATATACATGTTCTTACATTTCAGGGGATTTAAGATGATGATCATTCTCAAATTGATAATGGTATGGACAGAATGGAGTGCACCCATTGAGGGGGAGCCAATCTATAGAAGATGATCTTTTGAGATACATATCATCTTGTGAAGAATGAAGGTAATCCAATCACACATTCATCCCTTGTTTCCTAATTGTATTTAACATGTCAATTAAGGGGGATTAATTGATTGAAGACATATGTATGAAAGGGAGAGCTTTATCTTTGCATATGAACTTTCTAATGAGTTTGATGAAGTATGTGCAGGATTTTTCAATTCATTGATATATCTAAAAAATTTCAACCCCTTAAATCCTAAGCATGATCTCACATGTATAGTGATTTGGGGACAGCATTGAATTATTTGGTTTCATCACTCTTGTTTTCTACATCGGGTTATCCCAAGTAGACATAGAGATGATTTACTAAAGGATCTTTACTAAAGTGAACATGTGACATCATCCCTCAATTAGTGATTTTCAAGAAGATGATATTCAGTGGGAGGAAGATATATTTTGAAGAGAACCACACCACACCTTTTCATTTGGTTTCCAATTAGGGGGAGAAAGTCATGGAACACATATTGACCTATTCATATGTGCTCTAGTGATATTGACAACAAATACAAAGGGGGAGATTGTTGTGCACTGTGTTGCATTTTCTGTCAATAAGGTGTCAAGGATTGAATGGATGACAAAGGGTTTCAATATGTGAATGACAAAGGAAGTGATGGTGATGGTGATGTTGTCAATAAGATATCATGGATTGAGTGGATATGTGAATGACAAGGTGATGGTGATTGTTAGAGAATGACCATGGTACTAAGAAGCATGTTACATAGGAGGATCACTAAGTGGCATAGGAGGTAATGGTTGAAACACACTCCATATTAAATCAGACGATTGTAGAACTGATCATAAGTTCAAAGAACTTGTATCAAGAAGATACAATGTCACAACATTGTTAGAAGTCCAGGCATTGTCTTCACAATGCATGAGGAGATAAAGAAGTGCCATCCACTATCACTAAGTGGATGCGGAATGAAGAAATTAACCATCCACAACTACTAAGTTGGTGAAGTGGTTTGAAGAAGACCATGCACTATCTCATAATTCATGAGGATTTGAAGATGTGTTCCATGCATAATATTTGTTTGGATCAAAAAAGAACAATGAAGATCAAGTAATTTATGATTCATTGTTGATGAAGATAGTTGAGAGATCCATGGGAATTCCATTATTTAGTAGAAGAAGATGAAGAGATGTTGAAGAAGATATATGGAGTTCTTAAGAAGATGAAGAGGAGAATAGTATGGTTTGGCATTTTTGTACTTGGTTACTTTTCTTTTATAAAATGTACAAACTATGTACTTTAACAAAAAGAAGCCAACCAAGGAGGCAAGTCGAGGTCCCTCACCAAAAGCACATGCGGGACCCGAGGGTCAACCGTGCACAAGGGAAGTCTTCAAGGCCAAGGCCTCCCCGAGGCATGGTGCAGGCTGTGTGTAAACCTGCGAGTGCCACTCGGTGATGAACCCATGCAGCATGGGCGCTAGGTGAGTGACCGGACGAGCAGAGTGGGTGCTAGAGCGCTCCTGCAGAGAACTGGTGCGGGGCGACACTGGAGGGGGGAGAGGAGTATTATGGGATGGTAGCGGCAGATCATGTCTATTAAACTGCACAAAAATTGCGGAATGATTCGATGAGGGACGAGTTTTAAAGACACGGATCTAATCTGCGCCATCCATCTGATCTTGTATCTGATCTACGCCGCACGATCCATCCACATCGCCACGATATAATCCTGGCCGTCCGCGTTCATTAAACACGGATCCAATGGCGCTGGAGTCGTCCTCAACCTCTCGCCAGCTGAATATACCCCGCGACGCCTCCCACGAACCAGAGGCACCCGAGCGAGGGAGATGGAGCTCTCGACCACCTCCGAAGAACATGAAGCCTCCATGATGATCGTTTTGACGAACCGAATACATGCATGCATTAAAAGTTTCATGCATGCAATGAAATGAAGAAATTCGATTGAGGCAGAAGCAAACGAAGTTGCGAGGCAGTGTGTTCGTGCACGGATGGGTCTTAATGAAGGTTTTCATTCATTCGTAAACTCATGCACGTGATGTGCACACCAAGAATGAATGATCCTGTGGCTGAAAAAGAAAAGGGAAACAACCAGGATTCTAGCATCCCATGTTCCAAATTTTGAAGCTGAAGATCTCGGGAATTCAAAAGCCCGATATTCATGGATCTTGATCACCCTCCTTTCCTACAAAAGGTAAAGCCTGAACTGAGAATAAAGATGTTGATCATCTGAGAGAATTCCCACGAAGCTTTGAGCAACCCAAAGAAAAAGACCATGCACAACCTGTGCGGTAGAGCACTGCGAAGTCACCTGAGGATCCGTGGGATCCTTTCGCGCAACCCTTACACGAAAGAAGTTAGAAGGAGGCCTCATTACACATTCCCATTGAGCAACACAGAAGAAGATGAGGCGCGAACTTCCGTGCCCGCTACCCGCATACTTGCGCAGTAGCAAGTGGCCGCACATGCACACCTTATGTGCCCGCGAACTCGCATGGCAGGAGGAAGCCACCGCGCCACCTGCACGGTTGGAGGAAGCTGCCGCACCTGGGCGGCAGAAGGAGTTTCCACGCCACCTGCGCGGTATAAGTTTCTCCAACACCTTGTGTGCTTAATGGCTAGAGTTGGCCGCATCACTTGAGTTCCCACCATTGAAGTGGGTTCGGGTGAAGTAGATCCCACACACATGGTGTGTGTGTGTGTGTGAAAAGAAACAAGAAGTGCACACCTACGCGTTGTGTGTGCACAGGTTGAAGAAGGAGTTTGTGCATAAGTGGAGTGTGTACACAATGAAGAAGAAGATCACACCCTTTGAGGTGTGTGTGCAAAAGGAGAGGAAGGTCACACCATCATTGAGTGTTGGTGTGCATAGAAACAAGAATCATGAAGCCTTAGTGTGTGGACAAGTGAATGAGTACATACCTCCTGTGTGTTCCCAAGTGAATGAAGAAGATACATGCATATCCATGCATGTATGAATAAGTGGACAAGTGGGTGAACACCTTGAGAAGAAATAGAGAAGGAGAAATTCACACTAAAGAACAACTCACAATTTGGTGTGTGTGAAAATGAATTAAAAAGTGTGACTCGAAGAAGAAGGTGTGTGTGCTAAAAGAGTTTAATCCATTTTTAGGGTTTATCACACCAAGAAGAAAAGGGGAGTTCATGCATTCATTCATGCACATGCACACGTAAATAATTTTTAAATCAGTGGTTGTGCATTTGAGCAGTCCAAGAACAAAGGTTCTTGAAGATATTTGAGATTCCATGCAAGTAATTCATGAAGATTGAGAAGAAATGCAATCAGTGCATGAAGATTCAGAGATGCCATGCACTCAGTGCATGAAGTTGAATTGAAGAGCGACTGAGGCCAGACTAAAGTTAAATACATCATTCATCTGAGTTTTCAGTAGTTGAGAAGACCAAGAAGATTGAGTGGGAATACTCAATGAAGGAACATAATTTTCCAATCAAGATTCTTGAAGACAGAGGCCGAGTCATCCTTAAAAGAATGAGATAAAGCCCGAGCATAGAAGAGGAGTCATGATTACCACATGTGATCAGAAGAAGTGAGCAAGGCCATCAGACATTATCCGAGGTTGTTGAAGACACTTGAAGAGCTTCAAAAGAAGAAGGGCTACTCGTGTGAATCGAGGAGCCAGGAGAAGACCCCCTGTGAGACTCAGGGTGGAGAAGTCTTTGGTGGAAGCTGAAGCAGGCCAGTGGGACTCTAGTAACACTGTGGGATGCAGTTTAAAGAACCTCATGT
This sequence comes from Viscum album, assembly GCA_963277665.1. Taxonomy (NCBI): domain Eukaryota; kingdom Viridiplantae; phylum Streptophyta; class Magnoliopsida; order Santalales; family Viscaceae; genus Viscum; species Viscum album. Next base: position 1,611,500,477 of record OY728137.1, on the reverse strand, counting down.
GGGACTCAGGAGAGATACAGTTTGACTCTGTATCGACCATTGTAATTACTAACCGAATTATAGTGGAGAAACCATGTTGGGGCGTTTAACCAACATGGAAAGGACGTAGGCCTTTGGATCTGAACCTTGTAAATCCTTGTGTCATGTGCCTTTACATTTACTGCATCACTCGAGTAAAGGCCGAGAGATACAAGAATAGTGGATCGAGGCCTTAACAAGACATAGAGGTTTAATTGTTAAAGAATCAATTAGTAAAACGTTTAAAAGGATCACTGATTCAACCCCTCCCCCTCTCAGTGATCACACTAATCCGGGAAATTCATATACAAAGATGCTTTTTGAGATTTATGATTAGCGATACACTAAGGATATTTGTGGAATTCACACGGTAAATTCATTTTTATTTATGTTCTAAATTAAATGTTAATTTTATGAATGTATCTAGTTTACCCATAATACAAAACTATTGGGTCTTTCACGCTTCAATTAAATGTTTATTTTTCTAATTTAATAAATTAAACGCTCACTCTGAGCTTCTAGGGTCAGAAAATTTACAATTATATATTCCTGTTGATCTATTGGTTCTAATGATATCATGTCACCAATCATAACATCATCTAATGTACACTAATTGATCATTATTTATATACCAATATAAAAAATAGAATAAATCCCATTGTTGGATCAGTAAATACGCTCATTTGGATTTTTGTTAATAGACTGTGAATAATCATAGTATAGTGAAATATCTTATATGATACTTGGATTCCCATATAGGAAGGCCTTTGATGGGCTCATGGAAACTATTTGAGCCTTTTACTCGATTTCAATGAAAGATAATTTTGTTGGGATCAATTAATGTTCTTCAAAGATGGACATTTTGGCTATGTATATTGTTTTCACGTACAGACGTGGTAGTATGGATAACTATGTATGATCTCCATAGAACATAGTAATTGATTTTCAGGTTACCCAAGACATTCAGTTGAGCATAGATGTTATTTCTTAAGTATGATGATACATATTAGATACCAAACTTTTTGTATATTGGTATTTGTTCATATTTTTATTTCATCATCATATTTTGGGTCACTGAAAATTTTCTTGATTGTATGGTTTTTGGGTCCTGAATGAAAGTAGATCGAGAAAAAACTATTTCATGCACATTGTTGGTGAAAGGTTATGTAAAACATGGGAGGTGTGATACTTTTTGACAGTGGAATCTCAGACCATTAGAACACAGTTTATAAACCGTACAGAGATTCCCAGGTAACCATGAGAACCAAATTCCCTTGGATTGTGTCTCACTCTTGGTTTGTGCATGGTCTGGAAAACTGTTCTAGAATATCAGGTAAACTAGTAATGCAGGAAAAAATTACCAAATCTCATCCTATTGTTTTTATATCCTATCTCATGATTCTCCTCCAGTCATCCTCCCCCTTCCTTAGGGATGAACCCTTGTTAAACAATATTCGAGGTTGTGATTTTAATTATATCCTAATATATTGGGATCACAATGGGTTAAAAAATGAATCTATGGGTTTCTCTAATACCTCATTTTATTCTCTATTGGGATTAAGGTGTTTATCATTCCCATGTCTCCATGAGATGCTCACAACCACCTTTTTTTAGTGAGATCTAGGTAATGGATTCAAGGAGTAGTTGAATTGGGATGTAAGTATATGATTGATAGAGCATTCATCAATGGAATTGTAGTATGTGGTATACAAGTTATTTCTCACAGTTTTTTGTGGATTTCAGCATGTTTGGAATCATTCTTGGCTATCACTTATTTTTCTTTGGATGGATTTAGTTAGGATTCGTAAAATATGCGTCTAAATGATTAATTAAAACAATCATCTTCCCCATGGGATGCATCTAGGATGATTTTACTAATCAAGGGAAACCATGGAATGTGCCGAAAGTTCTGTTATTATAAATATATTAGGTGTGTTTATCGTTGTGGTGTGCTAATATTGAGCCCTTATTGAGTATGTTGATTTTTTTAATGTGATTTAAAATTAAATATTAATAGTGTGAATATATTGGTTATAGGATTAAAGGGTTGTTTTTAAGACACAGATATTAGCTTCTTGGGTTGATTGAGATCATGATATGTGGATAATGAGTTATGTTAGAAATGAATAAGAGAGTTGGTGTGTATGAAAAGAAGAATAAGATAAATGGTTAATGGTATGTGAAATGGGAATATGTGAAACAATATTTCATATGGTAATCGATGAATATGTGAAATGGGTCGATATAAGGGAATTATTGAATATGCATCATGAGCTAGACGTGAGAATGTGAATTAGGTTAAATGAGAAATATAATGTAAATGGAAAATGTATTAATGGTTGATTGAATGAGATTAATTACAATGTTTAAATTTTGGGATTGAGATATTAATATGTATTTATTGTGTGGTTTTTTATATGGTTTATGTGTTTTGAATGGAAAAATAAGCATGTTCAAATGGCTTTAGATGTGGTCCAATGGACCGAGGCACTTCCCACATGTCAAGTTATACTGATTATCTAACTCCACCCTCAATTCATGGGGTGGGCCAGGGGACAATTCTCTATTACCGTAATGATTGAATTCCACATAAACATGATCTTTGAGGTGAGGAAATTGTGTTCCTTTGATTTAGTATCCCTATCGAGATAATGGAATGACAATTTTTTTTAAGTAGAATGAGAAATTATATTAACCCTTGTGTGAAAGATGAAAATAATAAACTAATGGATTTTATGATGATGATGAACTAGGTAATGTAGAATATGTAAACAATGAATTTGTAACTATAGTTTGTAATATATAAATATAAATTTTCTAATAGGGGGACCTAAAAAATCTGTCATTTATTTTTTAATTATTTAATACATTTAGGAACTATCATTTTATACTGGATAGATATTATAAATCATTTTTGGTGGCCTATTATGTTGTACTCGGATCCTACTCAGTCCACCATTGCACTCCCGAGCATACTTCATGGTTGTACTATCATACATGGGAATGGTCCAGGGACATGGAATTTTAGTTGGGTTTGTGACATGCATGTATGAGTTTTTGTACAGAGAGCCACATCAATTTTGGGGACTCCATTGTTTACCTTTACATTGGATTTTTTCAAAGTAGCAATTTTTAGAATAATTTACCACGATTACATTTGTAGTTTTTGAACGTATTTTTTAGTGATATCAGTTATTCATGTTTATATGGTTATTACATATTGATTGCAATATTTGTATTTTTTATTTATTGTGTAGTACTGAGGTAATGAGGCTATAGTCTCCCCAAAAGACTTATTTACACACTTTCTGCTAGTTGTAAACCTCAGGCGTATATAGAGATGAAATTGATTTCATGTGGTGACCCAGCCCAAGGAACCATTTTTGTTCACATAGGGTTATAGACATTACAATGGGGTTTCAAAAAAGGTATTTTCTATTAATTACTATTTGATAATGGTAAATCAGAGGATATGAAGGTATCTGAACATGGAATTGAGCTCATTTATTTGATTATAAAACCACAATATGAAGGAAAAACCATGTCACCCGTGTAAGGAACTATCGTTATTTTTGTTTACTATTACATTTTATGGTATTTCACCATTAGGAGGTGTACATTTTGTGTGATGTTATATTTTTATAACATTGTTCTCATGGATGGAATGGAACTAGTTTTTAATTCCTTGCATCAATTTATTTACCAAATTTTATAAGTGACGTGAATCATGGAAGGCACACACACAGGATGGGTGTGTTGGACATAAAGGGTATATTTTTTTTAATTTTCGTGGAAGTGAAGAAATTGGTTTTTAATTATATAATCAAAATCTGTAAATAGGGAAGTAAAATTTTAAATAATTATTACAAAATTTTATCATAATAAAGGTGTTTGAGGGAGTTTATTTATTGTTAATCTGAGTAGTGATATGGAATGAATTTTAAAATGATTATCAATGTAATGTCATAACCAATTATGTTGGTTTGGCCTTGTAAATAGATCATCTACAATAGGGATGGTTAAGAGAAATGTTATAGTGTGATAAGGCTATTTGTCTATTGGATTCGAATGGTCTATTTTTGGATAATGTTGAGCCTTCCCTTACATTTTCTGAATGATTTTTCATCTGACATAAATAGCTCATTTATGGAATTATAGGGATATACCACCACAATTACGTGTGTTCGTTCAGCGATCATATTACTTTTCTAATAATGATCACCCAATATTAGAGAAAGAAGAGTCAGTAGTTCTAGAAGATTGGAAAGAATAGAACTGGTAAAACATTACATTTATACGGATGAGGGATTGGATCCATGGTCATGCTTCACCTAGTATGTTCAAGCTAACTAGGGAGGCTCTGATGTATAACCCTATGAAAATTCAATGAGAGGGTGGTGAAGTAGTATCCAAGTTATAAATAGAGTCTATCCAGAAGATTCTTGATCACCAGGAGACTCCTCCTAAGAAGATAGCTTTTTAGTGACCCACATGATTTGGGGCTAGGTGAATCATTGGTGAAAATATATGGTTTATATAGATCAAGATGAAGGAATGGTGTAGAAAAATATGTTAGGAACATTTTCTATAACACTACTATAGATAATCCATGAGGTAAGATAAAGAAGTAGATTGTATGAGTCTAACATAGGGGGTTGGGTCAGTAAAAGATAATGCTTTCTGTTTCAATGACCTAAACCACCTCATTCAAACATTATATGAAGATGAGGCGACTATGGAGAAACATTTTTAGGACTGGTATAGTCATGGTATTAATTCCCATGTGTATATCATTCATCTGATGATGTTTGAAGAGTTAGTGGAATTTTCCCTTAACAGAGAGGGGAAACAATAGAGATATTCAGGTGATGGACTTATGGTGCATGTTGGGTATAATAGTGTATTAAATCTGAGGGAAATAAGCATAATTTTGGTAGATTCCAACACTGTGAAAGTGTGAAGAGTATCTAGAAGAGAGGGAATGTCCCTCGGGGTGATGATTATGTGTTCTATTATCAGTGTGATAGGTCTGGGTACATGAGGGATTAATTTCAACAACCTCAAGTTGAGTGTTGTTCATGTGGAATATTAGGGAAAATACAAATGTTCTCTAATATTACATGTTATCAAAGAAAATATAATGGTGAGACGAAAATAATGAGTTCTATAAGGGGTATGTCGATATGTATCAGGTTGTTAGTGGGAGACCCACATGTTGTACTAGTAGTGGGATGTGGAACTCTGGGGTGAGATCATTAATAATAGTAGTGTAGAACAGTTCATGATACTCAGGCTGGAGCCTAGGGTAGATGGATAAGTCATCATCATGACTAACATTCTATACCTCGATGTGGTGAGGCAGAACTATTAACTGTTAAATGTACGATTCATGTAGCTTCCACAATTTCTATTATTTTATTTGACATAAGTGATACACAATCTTCTGAGTCCTCAATTTTTTTATTTATTCTAAGACTAACCGTGTAAATAGAAAGTGGTGTTATGTAAATTTTTAATCTATTGGGGTGTGAGTTGAAGATATTAGAAAATGATAGTGGTTTTCATTAGATATCAATGGATATCATTTTATGTGGAATCTATTTGTACTTGAGATGTTAGGTTTTGATATTTTTATGTTTATGGACTATATGTTAGCTTATCAAACTCATATCAATTGTTACTGACACCGTCTAACATTCACGTATCTTGATGCGGAATTTTTTTCCCTTCTTGGTTAGTGGGATGTTCGAGTAGGTCATGCAGGGGCATTGTTTAGTAGTTATGATAAATCATAGACCAGGTGGATTTTCATGCACTAGATGAATGGGTATGGGAGGATTGAATATTCTTAACCTTTGTGGATCAATTTCAAGATGTGTTTCCCTAGGATATTTCAATTCTCTGACCGAAATGTGATGATGAACTTACTATTGAGGTTCATCTAGTGTTTGAACTAGGTTCCCTTATACCATATCAAATGTTGTTGGAAGAACACATAGAACATAAGTGGAATCAAAAATAATTAGAGTGAAATGGGTATATAAATCCTATTATGTCACCAAGGGGATCTCCTGTACTATTTTCAATGAAGTTATATGATTTTTTAGGTTATATAATGACTTTAAAAAGAATAATTAGATGAAGGTTAGGAACCAATAACCAGCTCCCATAATTGATGACCATATTGAACTACTAAGGAGTGATTCATATTTCTCTAAGAATGATATGATATCGGGATACCGGCAGTTAAGGGTGATACCTTATAACGTTTCGCAAACTATTTTACCGAAAAGGTACATGTGGTATGCAATTTTAGTGATGTTGTTTGGGTTGGACATTGCACAGGATGTGTTCATGGACTTAATTAACAAGGTATTTCACGCCTATCTTGATTATATAATGGTTTTGTTTTTTTGAAAACTCTTGTTTTACTATAAAAATCTTAATTATCTTTCAAAACATCATAATATCTTCTTCAATACACTAAGAGATATTAAGATTTATTCCACGCTATCAAAATGTTTGTTTTGTATAGATACTGATAAATTCATAGGCCACATCATTTCTGGATTTGGGGTGGCATTATAAATTGTTAATGTGATGGTTATGTTGTCTTTGGATCATCCCAATAAAGATTATGATGTTTATAGTATTTTGAGATTAGTTGGTTATGAAAAGTTGTATGATTATAGATTTCTCCTGGTTGGATGTTCCAGTCTCAGGCTTATCAAATAAGGTAATTATGTTTGAGTTTTCATAGGAATGATATAAGGAATTCTATGATATGAAGAATATGTTTTATACTGTATCGATTCTGATCTTTCATGGTCCATCAAAGAGGTATACCTTATTCTCTAATGAATCTTCCATTAAACATGGATAAATGTTGATTAATGGTGATCATGTAGTAACATATGGGTTAATACATATGAGTCCACAAGAAAGAAACTACCCTACCCATGAACGTGAGAGAGCTTCTTTTGTGTATTCCTTAATGTTTTGGAGGAAATACATATTGGTAAAGAGGTATATTGTTTATACAGATAATAAAATACTTATGTACATCTTCTCAAAGAATGATTTAAATCATTGTACTAGATGGTGGGTAGTGTAGTTATATTCCATTGACTTCAATTTTATATACACACCATAAAATGATAATAGTGTTACAGAAGCTATATGATTGAAGACTCAAAATCAAGAGATTTGGGAATATAACTCAGAATGAAGGATGGTAGATTTTTTTGTTGAGATGCACCTAGGGGTGTAAGATGGGAATGGGAAAATGAATCTTCTGTCAAAATAATTTTAGTGTGCACTATTGATCTATTTCAAGGATTGATATACGGTGGATCAAGAGTGCTCAGATATGAAGGAAAACCTTAATGGTTTTGAGTCACCATCATATAGGGTCGTTTATGGTGATATGATTATTATTGTTTGTGGATGTATAGTTTTTCATGTGTGCATACATGATGATTTGATGTGTGTGTTCCACACATCAATGTGGGAAATGCATCCCAGTTGAATAAGATGTATCTTGATCTTCATAGATCATAATTGAGGTTGAGAATGAATAAATTGGTTGCATGTTTTATGGTATGATGTATTACCTATAAATATAGGAAGGCTAGGCACCATTACCAATGTATTTTGCGACAACATTTTCCCATTCCTGAGTAGAAATGGAAGGATGTATGAATTTAATTTGTTGTGGGTATTATATAGAACCCTTGAAATATTGATTCTGTTTCGGTATGTATTGATCTAATGACTATGGTACAATATTTTTTCTGGTCTAATAAAATTTCACGGTTGATCAGTTGGGATATATTTTTTTTCGAGATATATTGTGGTTTCATTGTGTTTTGAAAACAATAGTTTCAGATCATGATATGAATTTCACATCATGTTTCTGGTAGTGATTATATAATGTTCTTTGGTGCCATGTGTTTTTTAGTATGATCAATCACTCTTTGGCCGACAGGCAGACCGAGTTTACTTTTCTAGTATTATATAAAATGTATAGAGAATGCATTCTATATTTCAATGGGATATGTGAAAGTCTATTTTCACATTTTCATGTTTCCTATAATATTAGTTTTATTTTTACAATTCCAATGGAACCTTTTGAAAAACTCTATAGGATACAATGTAGATCATTATTGTCCAGGTTATAAGCTAGGGAGTCTGAGTTGTTGGGATTGAGTCTCTTACCGGGGACAGTGGAGAAGGTTCTATTGATTTAGAAGTGAATAAAAAAACCTCTAAGTAGATTTAATTTTTATGTATATTGATATCATTGAACTATTCATTTTATGGTGGGTGATAGTTTTTTTCATTAGGTGTCTCCGAGTCTCTAACACCATCGAATTTGGATGTCGGGTAAGATATTAATGTAATATTAGAGTAAATAATAGATTTTGTAGAGGACTAGACACATGGCTTATCTATTGTCTATTAAATTGTGGTATTGTTGAATAAATAATGTTTTTCATGTTTCAATACTCAAAATGATTCACCCTTATACATATTATGGGATAAATATTGAATATTTCAACATTGTGGCTTGAACAAGCATTTAGAATCATCCATTTTGTAGATTAAATCATTATGAGAATGTCTTTTGGGGAATGGTTGTTCCACTAGAATGAGTTCTATAATAGCATGGGAAAGATCGAGAATAAAAATGGGAGTTAGAATTGGATATGCCGGCCCAATGGCCTGATCTCTTTTATTGAAAATATCAATAATTATGGAGAAGAAATTTTCAAGGATGATCCATCATAAGGTGGGGAGTTTTTATGATCCTGAACTTTATGGAGGTATGTCTTCATTTAAATATTGTGTTCATTTTTTTAGGTTACTGAAATATTTCCTGATTGTACAGGTGGCTGGTACATTATGGAAATGAAAATCATGAAAAAATGTATTGGGTGTATGGTTGGCACATTATTTGGAAACTGTGAGGAGTATCCAATGTAACCATATAACCCAAATTCCCTTGCATAGTCGCTCACACATAGTTTTTACATAGTTTGGAAAACCTTTTTGGTGAGCTATACAGACCGCTGAGGTAAAAAAAATTACAAAATTACATCATTAGATTATTATGTTCTAACTCGGTAATCTTCCATATTTAAAACATTTCAAACACAAGTAATAAAACTTGAAACCCAAGGATCCCGGAGGTGATTCACCTTAAATCATGAGATGTTTGGATCACCGTTGGATGTAGATCAAATCTCAAATTACATATAATCACTTTCTTTCTTCACTTTTTGGTTTAGGGTTTTCATCCGTATACTATTTTCATATGAATCAGTAAAAATACTTTTTTGTGGAGTGACAAAACGAATTCAGATTTAAAGGGTGGTTGAATGAAGATTTAATTTATTAATATGACTGTGCTTGTAAAAATATTACATTTATGTGGCCTACATGTAATATCCCATAGTTTCGTCAATTTTTTTTTTTGACATTTTTATTTGTTATATCTTGTTATTATATTAATTCAATATGGTAGGTTTGTTAAATTGGGTTCCCAAATAAGGAATATAAACCATCAAGGTCCCCCCATGGGATGCATCAAGGATGATTTGACAGATTTAGAGCCACTGTTAGGTGCCCAGTTATTTCTAGGTCTTGAAATTGATTATGTATCTTTATGGTCATGGTGTATTAAAGAGGATACCTTGTTCAATATGTTGATAATTTCATTGTGATTGAAAATAAAATTGTTATAATATTTTTAGAATTGGTACCGTAATAAGGTATTTTTTGGAATGGCACATGAATGAGTTTATTGGGTTGATTGATATCATAGAGTATATCTTAGGAATTATGTTAGAAATGGCAATGAGAGTTCATGAATATCAAATGGTGAATATGTTAAATGGGTTTTGGTATATGAAATCGGAATATGATAATTTATATTTCATAATGGAATTTTTTTAATATGTGAAATGGGTAGATATAAGGGAATTGTTGAATATTCATAGTGGGAAAGACATTATAATGTGGATTGTGATAAATGGGTTAAGTAATGTAAATGAAAAATGTATTAATGGGTGATGTCATGATATTAATTACCTTTTAGAATGTTTTGGAGTTTGATTATCATATGTATTGGTTTTTCTAGTTGTCATATAGTTTATGTGTGGTGAATAGATGAACATGAATGTGCACATGGCCAGCAGTGTGTGACAAATAATTAAGGATACACCAATAGGTCGAGTTGTACTGATGCTATAACTCTTCCCACGATCCAAGGGATATAAAAAAGGATGTCTCTCTTTAACCCAAATGGTTTCCTTCCACCCAGATTGTGATTTTTAAGTGAGGGAATTACGTTGTAGTGATATATTATCAATAGTGAGATATGTACTTGGATATGTCCCATATGTAGAATGATAAATTCAATGATACATTATGCGATTGATGAAAATGCCTTACCCATGGATTTCAGGTTTATGATGAACTATGTAATGAAGAAGTATTAGACACTGAATTTAGAATTATGGATAGAAATATATAATTATAGATTTTTGAATGGCGTCCTTTTATCCTTATATTGTTTATTTCTCAATTATTTAATACATGCATCCACTATCAATTTATACTAGATATTTTTTAGACACCATTGGTTGTGGAAAATTGAGATATACTCACACCATGATCAAGATGTCATTGGGTACCATGGAAAACGTCTTGTTTTCTGGATAGAATAATGGAATGGGATCTATTCCTTGAAGTTGAGTATTTCTAGGGACATTCATGGATGCGGTTATGGACTAGGAGTGTAGACTATTTTTGGCGATTCTGATGATTAACATTACTTTATATTTTCTCACATTAGCAATGTTTGGAATTTTGTACCATGTTTACTATTTTTTGTAGTTGTAACTTGTTTTGGTTGATATATGTTGTGCATGTTATGGGCTATTTATTTTTTTTACTTTATTTTTTATTTCTTATCCTCTATGGAATACTATGATAATGAGGGTATAGTCTCCCCACATGAATTATCTACACCCTCACATCTAGTAGCATTCCTCAAGCATATGGGGAGTCATGCTTGAGGTCATTATGTGACATGGCCCATCACACCCAATTATGAGTTCCTGGGTAAGGGTCGTTACAATGTGGGGGTGTCAGATCAGGTGGAAAACTATGTTTGTATTTTGGCCTAATTACATAAATATGATTTCTGTTTAGAAGAATCACCAGAATGAAATTATTTTAATCATTGAGGTTTCTCAGGATAAACATTAAAATACCTTATGATAATGGTATCATAGCCATGGATCAATTGTTTCATCTTTTTAAGATGATTATTTTTTAGGTTTAGTTGGCAGGTATTGGAATGAGTTTATTTCTTATTTTTTAATTTAATGTGAATAGTGATGGACCACATTTTTTACATCATTGAAATGATATAATTGAAGTACAATGATAATCTACGACATCTTAATGAATATAATGTGAAACTAGGATAAATGTGGTTGGCTGGAAATCAATTATTGGAAAATATTGTGACTTGTTTTGATATCATTAATTAAGATCTAAGGGTGTAGAAAAATGGCTAATTTAAATTATGGAGGTATTGTGGCTCACAATTAATCATTCATGATAGAACCTATAATGGGGGAAGATATATGTTATTTTGTGAAACATAAGATGAAAATGTCTTGGCTTGCATTAGATGGTTATGGATAAGAATAATCTCGGTGTTTAGTTTTTGAAATGATTATTGGAATGAGTTTTATAGTGTTATATAATGTATACATAAAGATATTCATGACAATAAATTGGGATTTTAAAATGAAATACATCCATTTCAGTAGGAATATACATGAAACATATAGTTTTAGTAATGATTCATCATTCCACAACACCTCTTGTGGAAGAGAAGATCAATGTAGGGGATATTATAATGTTTCATATTTTTTATTGGTTTATATTTCCAATGTATTATGGAAATTTATTTTAGTGGGTGGTATAAATGTTAATCTAACCATATTAATAGATATTGTAGAATCATAAACATGATTGTTTAATTTTAGATGAGATTTATGTTCTAATAGGTTTCTTTGGTGTTTAGATGAGTTTGAGGTGCATTTAACACCGAGGATACATTATTTGCGTGAAGTAGGTAGGGGCCCATAGTTTCTTTAAATCACATATCAAGATAGGATAAACTATGTGAGCCTTTTTAAGGGATCAAAGGGTTCTAAATAGTTCAGTGTAATGTGTGAGATGATGTGAAATAATATTCATGGGGGTTGAAAAAAATTGTTTAGGTGTCACACTGTTTGTGCATGGTGTTTTCATACCATGCTCTTAGATTGCATTTATAGTACCACTCGGGTGACGTGACCAGATAGTAAGTTCATAGTTTTTCTAGTCCATGAATTTAAACTATTTGTGTAATTAAATGGAATGATTTTATAATTTCCCCCAAACAACCAATTTCTTAATTCATTTATTTTTCTTACCACTTCCCCCACGCACTCCAACCACATCTTTCCTCACCGTGTCCATTCCTCTTAGTCTTCACTGTTCTCACTCATTCGCTATTAAAATAACAATCTATCAGTATCTTTGGATATTTATCATTAATATTTTAATTCCTATTGATTATTAATTAGTTATATGTCCTTATATGGAATGATAATTATATTTTGTCTGATCCTTGTATTTTTATATCATTTGATGAATTCATCATCTTCTCTCGTACCAGATCAAATCAAATTTCATTAATTGATGATTGAATAATTTTAATCATGTGTTAGGGGGTTAATTTAGTTTTCATTGACATATCTCTTGTATATAAGATACATCATTATTCCTCATCCCAAAATTTATGTTCCATTACATTTAAAGAAGAAATTAATTATGTAGAACAAAATTCCTCAAATTTAATTGTCATTTTTTGTAATAGTTTAAAATGGGAGAATTCAATACTCAACCAAAACAACCCCTTTAGGTGTATTGAATATATTACCTAGACATATTCCTTATCTAATTAATTTATCATTCCATTTGGGAGTGATTCAAAATGCTGAATTTATAATTAAATCCAATGGTTTAAATATCCATTGTTGTGTGTTTCGTTTATTGTACTAAAAATGGTTATATTTCAAAAATATTAACTTATCTTAAAGTAATACCCAATTTTTCAATAAAACCACTATTGAGGTGCATTGTTTTGTTTAATAAAAATATGAAATATAATGGAACAGTTTGAAATGAATAATGGAATGGACCTTCCAATGGCCTTCTAAATATTACATGAAATGAAATAACACAATTCTATAATTTAATTGTGATATGTAATTCCTATGGAAAGGTATTATTTATTTGCCTATTTGGAATTGATACATGGAATTCTATCTCGCATGGCCCTCATTATTACATGAATTTAATAAGTTTTATGGACTGTATTAATCCTTGTGATGTAATTCAAATCCCTCTTTACAAAATTACTTGTAAATTATTTTAGGTTAAATAAATTATGATATGAATGGAGTGAATCATAGGTTCATTCATATAAAAAATTAGATGGTATCACCATGGGTTTTCCTTATACTACAGATGTGAAATAATTTCTTCCCTAGTGGATTACCTTGGATGAGTTTAGTGGGAAATGTCTCTATACCATGACATGATTGATAGCTACCTCCGTATGTGGTATAATATAGATTTTTTAGAGGGTTATGATTTTATTACATTTTGTGGGTGATACATCAATTCTTATATTAAATTACATGGAAATACTACTACGATAATGGGTCATTGAATGTTCTCCTAGACTAATACCTAGGTTAATTTTTCTGGGACACCACAGAGGGAATCATGATTCTTTTTTAATAATACAATTGAAAGGTATGAAATGTTAAAAATATTCTTGTATTTGGTTTATGATTTATATACAAATTAGACTACTATTACACCCTTACTAATAAATTTTGAATTGAGAATGTTAGAAGGTACAATGATTATTCGGGGATGTTTAACGTACACCATAGTACCAGGCTAGTACTACTCTTCTATATATATAGAGAAATATATTTCAATATGGATATTGTGAATATATATATACATACGTATATATATATTAATATTAGTAGATATGTGTTTATAGGTACTTTAGTTTAGGATGATGTAGGTATGGACATTCATATGTCTTTAATGAAACTGATCCTGACCTGTACACACTAATTTTTCACTACATTATTGATACACCTGCAGACCATTATATTGGATATTCATATACTGGATAACATAAAAAACTTTTTGTGGTGTCCTACTAATTATATCACACACCCTTTTCAGGCCTCCCTTTCATTGGGGTTCCCAAAATTTCCTTATAGTTGTAGGTTCAAGAACATTGAATATGCTAGGGTTGTTACACTATACATGAGTGATTATAAGAATAACTCGAAGCCAAAAATATAGATTATCATGGAGATATCCATTAAATATTTTTTAAATAGTTATTATATTTTATTATATACCTAATTTATGACTATTTATTTTCACCTTGTAAAATGTTCCTTCAAAATTATTCATTTGGTTATTATTTTCTTTTGCTACACTATTCATCTCGTTTGGTTTTTTATTCATTCTTATACTATTTTTTATACTGTTCAAGAGGGTATAAACTCCCTATATACCATTATTAGATCCCTTATACAATTTGAAACCCTCTACTATATTGGGAGTAACTCTTGAGGCCATTTGATCGACCTAATCGAAGAAATATTTCAATATAACTCATTTTGTGGCATTATAGTGGTCCAATCACACCACAATAAATAACCTTACAAATTAAAACCATATTTTTATCATTTATAGAAATAATTTTTTTCCCTATTATGATATAGTATTCTTCACACATTATTTAAATTTATAATCAATTCAACATATGATTTGTTTCAAAAATTAACTATTTCACTTAGATGACCATGATGAAAATAGGTTATAGACATAACATAACATCGGGGATTTACCAAATCATTTTACATTATTATTTAATTGAACTGTAAACCCATTATATTAATTTATGTACCATTGAATTTATCATTTTTGTTATAAATTATACCAAATCATAATCCACTTAAATTATAAAAAAATTGAACCGGGCCTTTTTTCTAACACTTAGTCTACTCCAATAATAAATCTTCATTATAAAAAATAATAGAGTGTTACTTGATCCTCATATCATTATTATATATCCACATAAACTATTCATATAATAATTATTTTTGATTAAATAGCCTTTATTATAGGACCCTATACTATCTAATATATCGACTACTCTTCATGATTCTAAACTACATGGATATTTCCTTTCAATAGGTTGCCAAAATGAATAGAGTCTTCTTTTCCACCTATCCCTATATTGTGTGATCAATTATCATTAATTTGTAAAATTAGACATTGAAACCACACTTCATAATAATAAAATCATTTTATAAATATATATCATAAGAAATATTGTTTTCTATATAAAAATAATCCCCCTGGAAAATATCTGAGCTAAAGATATTTTCTAGGATATTTAAATCATAATCTTCTTATAAGTAATATTATTATAGACAATGAATTTGGATCTCCCAAAATTTTATTCAATTTTAAAATACATTTTCCTTGGGGAAGGTATATTTTCCCCATAATTCATATTAGGATTTCAAAAGATTGAACTACATGAAACATGATTATTCTTTACAAGGGAAACACTATTTTGTTTGTATCTCATATCATGAAAATATGAATAATTTTTATCCTATTCACACACACCATATTACATTCTAATAACACAAATGGATTTTTCCACACTGGTTTTATATTATTTCTGGCACAACAAAATTCTATAATACTTATGATAAGATATATTATTCAAGAATAATTTGTGAGTTTATTCTTATAGTTACATGATATATAGGGACCCCATAATGTCTTATCTTTATTCTAGCCATGATTTCTTCTCCGTTAAATTAACTCTACTAATCCTCAATGGTAATATTCCTTTTTATTACATAACTGTTTCTTCATGTTGAAATGTTCATCATCTTCTAAAATATAGTTATTAAGTCTACATAAATTCACTATAGCTTCATTCAACCACTATTAAAAAATGGTATCTTACTTTTCAAGGATAATTTTTTGGTTGATTAATATATTTACATGATATATAAAATAGATAAATCAATTAAATTAATTCAAATAGTAACTATTTACCTTTTTAATTTCTTTTTTATTACAACACTATAGGGTTTTTTCATTTTTTATTCAATTAACATTTAAATATCATTATTATACCAGATTTTCATTTTCAATAACACATAGGTATTTACTATATATTTTATATGAATGAAAAAATAAATATGACCAAGAATAAATTTGTGTTATTCTAAACCAATTTTAAATATTTCTTACCTCTTTCAAATATATTATATATTGAATTCATATATTAACAAAAAATTTCCATAGTTTTCTATTACAAATTAAACAAATATAAAATGGATATTTTATATATGATGATAACTCATTCACTAGTATTATTATATTTATAAATCCATCCATGGGAATATATTATAAATAAATAAAAAGTGCACTATTTTCATACACTTTGATCATATTACAGCGGATCATATTATTAAACAAGCTATGTATACTTATATAATATTATTATAGTGGAATTTCCACATAAATATGGTATGTTCTGGACCTAGTATATCTATTTTCACATCAATTTATCTGTAAAAAATAATTTCAACTAATTTTTTACAATATCTAAAAATAGAATATTTAAATGGATTAAAAAATATAATTATTTTTTAAACCGATATATATTGTGAAACTGATAAAAAATTATTGTCTAATAAATTTTAATAATTCTTTCCAAAACATTATTTATGTGTATGATAGCTTTAACACATTGTACATTATTAATTTATATAATCATTGGATTCGATCATATTCTACATAAGGTTAACTTCATGATAAATAAGTAGATAAACCTAACATGTTACATTGATTCCATATATCATAAAATAAATAATTATATGATATTTTGTTATAATAAATAGTTGATGATGTTATAGTCAATTATAATCCACTAGACATGAAAATATTTATTACACTTTCAGTTTACCATAGTGGTGGCATGTAATAATTATTATAATACTTGGTATAAATAATGATCAAAAATTGTTTCTCTCTGTACTATCACATTATCATCTAATTAGAATTTTAATTTTATAACTCGGGGTGTCAATGATTTATAATTGACATCTTGAAAGGATCAGCATGCATAAATCCAGGTTTCAAAATTACCAACCCATTATTAATTGTGATATAAGAGTATAAGGATCACAATGAAGAGCTAAGGGTTAATCTTATATCATGGTATTGAGTTTTGCGTTAATCACCTTAATTTTTTTAGAGACATAGTTATTCTAGAAATACTATGAAAGTGATAAATCTAGTGTGGATGTATGATTATGGAATAGTGAAGTCATATATGAACATAATATATAGTGTTAGGTGATTTATTATATCATAAAACTAATGGGTAAGGAATTGTGTCATGGAAATATGCCTTACACTATGACTACATTGTTCCCTAGAGATAAAAGATAATAATGGGACATAACTAGTATTATAGGTATCCATACACCCATATATCAATTTATAATGATAAAATAGACACTCATGGGTGTTTTATGCACAAAAAATCATGATAAATTCATTTTTGTCATCATTTTGTTGACATGAGATGTTTTTCATAGTTTAGTACACTTCCTATCATATGGTCAATGGTATGAATTTTCCATGATAATCATAGCATGGTAATAGGTTTTTGAACTCAACTAGTGTTAATTTTATAATATAGAGAGGTCATCCATAATTTTTTAAATTTTTATACTCCATGGAAAGCTTGAGGTGCAGGAACATTAAAATTAAACATAGTGTTATTACTGTCATTCCCTCGATAAGGCATGTGATCTTTATATAGAGAAATAGTGTTCACACTCTCCTAATTAACATTCCATATATAATGGAGGTGAGGGTCATGTACTAATGTATTTATGTACTTCCTTATTTTATGACCATTCATTATGAGTATTATATCTTCTTTTTAGTTTTATTAACTCCCTTGACTAATACATAACTTGGGGAGGCATGATTCCCACACTATAATTGGAAAAATAATGTGGATATAGATTTTTTAATAAAACATATCATGGTTTCTCACTATGTGTGATCCCTTGATTATATGATAATTTAATATTGGATCATAGTGTTCTAGTTTCCCTAACATGGAAGAATATACGATTCATTGTGTTCCATTCTTCCTTGTGTGGTTTATAATTTTCATTTGGAGTCATTATATGAGCATCCCATTCATTCATTATTAATTTTTTTTCTAGATCTTCATATTATTTATGTATATACTAACCACTCTATTGTTATTTTTAACTCAAATGTCAATTAATATATAGATAATTGAATATATAAAAGTGAATATGATGGATATTGTGTAAAAGGGGTTAGATATTAGTTGTACCTTGAGGTTGTTCTGGTATATGAAATTAAAGTATGTATTCTGTTTAATTGGGATTTCACATTACCATAGTTTCATAACATTTTATTCCATTTGGGACTATTTGATGTTTATTTTTCACAGTTACATTAAGTATAATACCCTTCTTTTTCCCTTTATGATAATATTATATGTCACATTCATTCATATGTTCTAACTGTTCAATCACTCATATATTATTACATTTAAATCATGTGTCATGATTTTTCACATATTTATGTGAATTATGATATGTACTACCATTAGTTGTGATATTTCAACTATTTAACTGATATTATACTATGGTCAATTAGTGGTGGTCTGGGGGTGGCACACTCAACTCACTTCAGTCCAGGAGGGTCTGCCTAGGTAACAATGGTATCAATGTGGGTCTTTTATAGGGAAGGTGATCAATGATAATTATTTATAATATTGGTTTTTGTTTTTATGGATATAATTTCAAGAAGTTTTAATTTGTTTTTTGGGATTGGGAACACATGGTTTGAGTGAAATGTTATTTATCTATAAACCACGGCACAAATGAACTTTTTGTCTAATTAATTATCCACAACATCAACTGTGGGGACCATGTAAAATACATTGTGCATCATATAAGGAAATGTTGTTGAAGTCCATTTATATATATTTCTTCGAATATATTGTTAATGTTTTCTTCCATATCCTGAAACACAGTTTTGTACAATGTAGATAGAAAGCTAATATCAGAGGGTTGGTCCATGAAAAATTAAGGATAGTGATTGATACTACTTTCAAAAACTAGATGGGTGAAATTTATCTCATCAATGACCATGAAAATTAGATGTTACCATGATATGAGTGAGGAAAAGTTTATAAACATATATTAGAATGAGAATACCAACGCCCATAGGCAATGTGTATATCCCTTCCCCTTTTGTTAATTAAATAATAATACTTGGGAAGGATAAGGATGCACATTGTCTATGTTCCCTTTATAAATTTTATTGGTAGTAACTACCTAGTATTTGTAGTGAGATAGAGACACTGGAAAAGATTACTGGGTTTAGTAGATTATTTCGGTGTTAAACCCATCTTGAAACCCTCTAAAAAAATATTTTCTCTACTATATATAAATATCTATAGTGTTGTTAGTAGTAGGTAGACCATGATCGTTGGAATCTATAATAATGTGATTTTATCACATATATAGTATGATAACCTCTTTCATAATGACTATTACCTTGGTACATTGCAGTCTATATGTATACATGTGATTTTGTAGTTGTAATTGTGTACCATGATTATTTTTGAGTGTGAATAATTTTTTACTAACCTCACGATGTGCTTCCACAACATATTCCGTGAGGGGTCCATTCGATCATCGATGTTCATGTGTGACTTTCATAGATTTATGTGAATCATTATTGTTCCATTTAACTACACAAATTTGTTCTTCTGATAAATATTAACTGACCGATATATTTTATATTCGGAATATAATTTAGAGATAGTCGGTGGACGGTATCCATGATCAGATTCAACATTTTTGTGTCGTCATTATCCAATGTATGGGTCATGAAACATTAGTCAACCTAATATGATATAAGTAATCCTTGGTGAGTACCTTAGTAGCGATGAAGTGGATACATCCATCTAGAATAAAAAATCTATTATACATATAGAGGGTGATATCAAATGGAACATTAATTTTTATCCCAATATATATTAATGTTCAATCATGCAGTATATAAAACCCTATATCAATGGTATTGATGCAATTAGGTACCACCCTTTATTGGAGAGGATTGTCCCCAAGGAGGATGATACGGTAGAGGAGCAAGATGGAAACCATGATGAGGAGATAATGTTGGATTTAATTTTGATATTTTTATATTTCCACCTCCTATATGGTGTTCTATTCTAGGATTATAGAGCTAGAAATGACGTTTGTGGCCAGATATAGGTTTGGTTGATGACCAAGAATAACCATTAATGAATAAAGGTAATAATTTTGTGTTCTATATAATAACATCCATACACATTTATACTAGTCTATTCCTATATTTTATTTATAATCACTTTTTAGAGAGTCGGTAAATCATTAATCAATGAATATTTTTTTCGAATCCCACATGTCGTTATCAAATGATCATATACATATGCTAATTATTTTTTCATATACTTAGTTGAGAGTGGTTGTCATCAAACCACATTATGGTTATGATGTATCCTTATGATTTCACCATTGGTATAATCTAGAAAACCAAAATACATGAATATATTTATTTTTAGAGAGTGGTGTGTTTTTTAATATTTCAATCAACATCTCTCTTCGTGGGTTAGTCGGACAATCATTCTAGATTAGTGTGGCTGGTGCACAAGAATTATCGATTGATCTACATTTTTTGGGGACATTCAGGGAGATGATGGTTTATTTAGAAGAGCTTGTAGATAATTGTGTTTTTAGTCATGGAGTGTCCTCTAAGGAATATCTCTTGTAATAAACAATAATTTAAGATGATACATTGATGGTTATTTTAAAATCCCTTCATATATATTGTGACAGTCTAGAAAAAATACAAGATTCTATTAATTGAATACATCATCAACCAATTTAAAAGATAAAATTAGATTCTAATGATTTATCATATGTCTAGATATCACATTCATTGCTGATGCAATCAGGATATCATGAATATGTAATCTAGATATTTCTATGAATTTTTTTTGTTTATGGTGATTCCATTTTGTAAAACAATTGGGTTAAAGAAACAGTATTTCTAATTAAACAGTATTGTTTTATCAATCCAAAAAAAATCTATTACTTCATAAAAATTATACTATAGTATAAAATAATTGATATAAGATATAAATTAATATAAATATTATTTATTCATAAATAATGGAATATTTTGGATTTTTTATGAATTTATATATTTCAAACATTATATTATTTAATATCACACATGACTACATCCATCTAAAGTGGAAGAATTACAAATGATTATTAAAATATAAAATAGTAATATTTTTACAACTAGTGTATCCCATGGATAATATACACCCATGAGATTCATAGTTAATAGAATAAAACATATAATGAGAATAAAACAACATTAAATGGGATGGAAAGTTATAAAATACAAATTGAAAACTATATTATTGAGGATTGTTCTTTGTGAATGCAGAATGGAATTAGATTTTATGACGTAATTTGGAAAATATACTCGTTATATAACAGTTATTTATCTATAAATAGTAATTGTGTATGATACCAATAATCATATAATATTTATGTAATTATTATAATGTGGAAAATATAGATATTAATTATTTAAATGTAAAAGAATAGTATTAATAAAATTAATTTTAAAATAAATAAATTATCCAAGAAGTGAATAATCTTGAATTAACCCATATGTTAAAATATATTTATTCCATAGATTGTTTTTTCTTATATATTAATCTTTATTAAAATTTTAAATTAGATAGAATAATTTAAAAATAATTGATTAATAAAATTAATATATTTAAAATTTAAATGGATACCATGAATTAAAAATAAAACAAAAATGTAGAATGACATTCTAATTATTCATTTTCATTGATATATGATTTATTTAAAACTAATTTTTCAGTATATAATATATATTAAATTAAGAAGTAAATATATCCTGTTTGGAATATAAATTTAAATGAAATATATTCTATAAAAATATATAATATTTTACAATAATATACTAATTTTTTTCCTGTTAGAAAAAATAATAAAATTACTTAATTTTAAGCTGTGATATTTTTAAAGATAAAATTTGTTATATTTTGTGTATTATCAACATAGAAAATTAAATTAATAAATTATAATTAATAAATAATATTTAATTTTCTAATGAATGAAAACTATATTAATACTTATTTTATTAACAATTGAAATGAATAGAGATTAAGAACATTTAACATTTAATATTTATTTTTCACTAAAATGTAATTTTCTATATACTTTATATAAACATTTAATAGATAAATTTCTCATTTTTTGAACATGTAATAAGATTAAATTGCTATGAAAATTTACGAAATAATATATAATTTTTAAGGATTATTAATATCATTTTTAGTTATAATAATAATAATTTATAGGGGTATTTCATGACCCCTGTAAATTGTAAATAATTTAGATAAAATATATATTTAAAATTATTTAACAATATTATACAAATAAATATATAATCATGAAATGTTTTCAATTAGTTTTAACTAGTTTTTCATCAATTTATAAGGTATTATTCCATATAAATATAAAAATTGTGAACCATTAAGTTTGGTGTAATTTTGAAAAAAACCACTCTAAATCACATATAAAAGGACCACTCCACCACAACTTTTAAATTACTAATACAATTATGTTATCTATTTAATAAATACCATTTTTCAAATGATAAATACTACTTATATGTTATTTTTTTCTAGTCCAATGAATGATGACCAAATCTTTCATTTCAAAGGAACCTACTCCATGAAGGAGTAAATTCATCAAATAACTATGTTCTTCTCCATCTTTTCCAATTTTATTCTCATGTAAACCCCTCATAAACCCCATTAACCACACTAATTATTTTTTTATTAAAATTATATTTGTTCATTAAAAATGAAACATCCACTATATTTCTCTAAAATAATTCACATTTCATTAGCATAACTTGTTCTTGTTTTGATTTATCCAAGAAACAATATGAATTATTTTACACCAACAGCATCATTTTCCTCATGAATAAGTCTAAATAAATTAAATTTCATAATATATGATATTTATAATTAATTTACATCACTAATACAATTATTTGAGGATGGGTCAAAAATTAATGGTCATTATAAAATAACTTTTTTGATATCTAAAAATTACCCAAAAAATTCTTGTCATGGATTAATGAAAGACATACACATACCATCCATAATATTAAATCATTACATTATAAATAATTGGAAGTAATTGATTACCCTATATTGACTTATCTGGTAATATTGAACCTTTTATCAAATAATGAGAATCAACACCACTATTATTTAACACATATGAAACCATCAGTATTTATATCATTCAATGATAAAAGCAAACTGCATATTACTAATATTTATTTAATTAGTTACTATAATTTTAGAGTGAAAATCTTTATGGATATTAATTAAAATATATAATATGTTTTGATGATATTTTTTCATTATATAAGATATTAACGGGCATTTGTGGAAGTGGGAGTAAAGGAAAGAGTTTCACATCTCAGTTTTTGGGTATCTCGGATATGATCCATATTAACCACCTATTTAATTATGTTCATTTTAAATGATACCATTGGATGTTTTAATAATATATATCTATTAGTTAAATTTATTAACTAATAAATCTAATTATCCCACTATTAATGTTTTTATTCAAAAAAATTTGAACACATATGTTCTGGTTTTCAATGTCACATTAAAATCGAGATTGATGGTAACCAATTTTTTTAGCAGATATTAAATATTAATTCTCTCTATATACCCATAAATTGTATTATACATTTATTATTTTTTGGATTAAAATTTATTCTTACCCTTTCACATCCTTTCGAATCTCAAATTTTAACTAAAATGATTCTCCTATGTGAATAAACAAATATATCCAATTTTTAGTAACAAATATTTCATACCCATTTAAATATTCCTCATTTAATTTCATCGAATTGATCATATATACATCAATTTTTTATTAAGGTAATTTTATATTTTCATTGAATTACATTCTAAACATTGAATTAAATATATTCTTAAAATATCCCTACGGGTTATTTTCTAACAACCTAACATTCTTTACACATGTGTGAATGGAATGTTTTTATAATTTTTTTATATGAATTCATTTTCTTATCTGATCCACATGTTAATATTTTAAGAAATTATTTATAATTTTTCATTGTTTCTAAATAATTTTCTTCCTTTTTTTCATAAATTATTTTAAATTATATTATTAGGTATCAATGATTTAATGGTTATTTTTTCATTCATTCTTGATGTAATTTTCATTTATTTGTAAAATGCATTTTTCATCTATGTCAATATCCATTAATGTTTTTTATTCTTTACATGGGATATTTTTTAATGTTATCATCCATGATCATTATCAAAATAATTTATGGAAATATTTTTGTTAAATTATATTGAATCCCATTTCATTCACATGAGTTAATTATTATATGAAGAAATTTTAATTTTTTTATGTTTTTGTGGAACACATATCATTGTTTTAGAATAATTTATTTAGTGGGTCTGATTTATCCATCATAAAAATAGTTTTTTCATGAAACGATATTAAAATAATTATATATATATAAAATTCAGCATAGTTGAACACCATACGGTCGATCAAAATGTGGCTTCTTATACAAACTATCTTTCTGTTATAACTGTTATAATCAAACTAATTTAAAACATTTTTATTAATATAGATGAGGTTTTTAAAAGACAATAAATATAAATAATATATATATAATTTCATACTGAATAATGTTAGTATGAAATAAAGGTGACATTGATCTTAGGAGTTAATAATGGTTGAAATAATTTTTTCAAATAATTACCAATATTCAATTCAGTGTATTGATCAGGACTTTTCATGCTACACCTTCTCAGTTAATATATCATTACCTCGTACCAATATCTCTCTATATGAGTAAATTATTTTCCTTTAGACAATTATGGAACCTATTAATTTACCATCTCAATCAATTCCAATATCTACTATATATGTCAAACAAATAGTGAATTGATGGACATTGATAAAAGAAGAGAATAACTTAGTGGTAGATAAAAAGGGGAAACCAGTCACCATAATAAATTTAAAAACATCCAAAATTCCCATAATCAAAAAAATAGATAAGATAATTAAGCATAATAAACTCAATTAAACATCATTTAATCACTCAAATTATTGTTGGGGTTGTTTACCCAATTTTAGTGTAGTTGATAAGGGTATAACGGTAGGGGAAACATGTAAAATAAAATAAATATGTGATGAAAAAAATCGCAGAAGAATACTAAAAAATCTATGCTTAAAATAAAAAGAATTATTAAAATAAACAATTTCCTTCTAATACACATAAAATCGATATATTTTAAATTCAGATAAGAGAAACATATTTATAGGGTTAAGGGGTGAAAAATTATCACAAAAAATTTGATCTCCAAGAGGTTCTATGTGGATTTCATAAAAACTTGTAGAATATGTTATAGTTTTATTCATTCATGTTATTTTATAATTTCTCATGCGTTAACACTCAAAAATTCAAATTTATTTTTTTCATATATATAATTATATGGAATAAATAATTTAATTAATTTTTTTCATTGATAATTTTACAATTCTTCATTGAATTTTGAATAACTAATTGCCCACATAAAGAGTGAAAACCTTTATAAAATTCATTTAATAAGTGTATCTATCATTCCTCTTTCATATTAATTTGGATTTACCTAAATTTGAGGTGTGTATCATGTGTTATTCTATAGTTATTTAAATGGGTTCATCACTATCTACCCAAACCATAAATAAAATTAAATGATTATTTCAGGCCACTATATATTTTTAGAAGCTATTATTCTATAATAAAATGATGAAATAGATAATTAATTTATTACTTACAAAATACTCACTCAAATCATAAATGTTATTCCAATTATACAATTTTTATTAATGACTATTAAAATTACTAAAATATGTCATTTTTTCATCTATACCCAAAATACATCAAAACCCTTAAAATGATTTAATTTGAAATTAAATAAAACTATAGTGGGATTAAAAAAATTTATTTATAAAATAAAATATATTAATTTTTTTTCTTTATCACCCCCACACATAACCATTTCACTCCCAAGTAATCATCATATATTAAAATCAAAATACAGACCACGTCAAAAAAAAGAAGAAAACATGAACTGTTATATCTGATATTAAATTCCATATTTTCACTTATATGAGAAATAATTTCATATAATTTTCATTATATCCTTTTAATTCATTCAAAATCATAAATCCATCTATGACATAATCCCAATGTACCTTATATTTAATTTTATTTCACTCTTCATTCGAAAAATTTAATCTAGTTTTATGCTCATACATTGAAATTTCATGAATCAAAATAGGATTATGGAAAATAAAATTTCACCCAAAAATGGGAGACAAAAGTATTTTTATTCTTGAGGTATCTCTCATGTGATCTCTATGGATTTTTGTTGGTAGGTAAAATGATTTAAAAATTTAGTGCCAAAAAGTGGAGGTCAGACTCTCCAGTACAATGCATGTATAATTCAGTTGAAATCATAAGAAATTCCTTACCCAATACCATTTCTAAAATTAAAACACATGACCATTCCATTTTAAATGCACTGTAAATGAGTCAAAAAGTGATTTAAAATAATTATAGCATCTATGTTCTCCGACTTCTTTTCTTTTTTTGAAAATCTCAAAAAAGGAACAATATTTTTTTCATTTCTAATAGAGGATGAGATGATAATTGAATACTATAAATGAATGATAATTCATAAAAAAATTATAGTGGTACATGAGTCATAAAATTTTGTACAATTATGAATTTAATCTCATATTGATTTTCTATTTTTCGACGAATAAATGGATTAAATGAATAAAGAATAATCTAACACTGATTGAAGCCCTATTATATCAGTATAATCTTCCCAAAATGATGAAAAACACATTATACAATAATAAAATGAAACAAATACTAACTAATGCACATAAATGGTCCTTACCCCACGCTCAAACTAGAAATATCCAGACAAAAATACCAATATTGTGGGTATGTATGTAAAATAGGCAAGTAACGTGGCATTAATATATAAAGAAATTCAAGAAATATAAGGGTTAATGAAGGATATATTTAAAAGTGGGATTCAAGATAAAATTTGGCTAGAAAATTTTAAGAATCAATAATATGACAAACATTCCATAAAATCCAAATATTTGAAACAGAAAAATTACAAATTCTGATTATCATGAAAATTACATTTTTATCTATATATATTGGGGGTATTAGAAAGAATATTTCAAATTGGATTATAATACATCACTGAACATGAAAAATATTTTACATTAGTGATTCATGGGAATGGATTTAAATAATCATTCAAACCCATAATAATATTTTATAATCAAAATAAATTAAAAGCATTTATATCAGTAATAATTTAAAATATATTTTTTTCACAAATCTTGACAATTAAATAAAAATAAATTAATATACAAAAAATGTTAAAAATATTCATTTTATGTCAATGATACTAAAAATATTATTTGAAAAAAAACCCAAAAAGTTAACTAATAATGTTAAAATTTATTCATAATAATATTTCACTACACTCCATTTCAACTCAAAAAAATAAAATAAAGGAAAAACAAAATAGACTGAATGATATTACCTCAAATTATTTTTTACATTCATATTTTATATTATACCATATCTAATACTACTAATCCTAGAAATAATTCATTAAAAATTATATGAAAAATAAATAATAGAAGATAAAGGAAAAATGGGGAGAAAACATGGTTCGGACCCCCCATGTGGGAGGCATTATTTTCCTTCTACTAGATAATAAGTTTGTGTTTTTTAACACCATTACAAAGGTGGATGGGTTTTATTTATTTGAAACCACCATATTTTATTTCTCCCAATATCCCTCATTAAATTAGAGGAGCGAGAACCCCTAATGAAAATAAAAATATCCCAATCCAAAAAAAGATATGAAAATTAATGGTTGACGTTTATAGGGGAGGAAAAATAATATTAGGGTGCTCCCTATTTGGTTCCCTTAGAACTATAGAGACTACTTATAGAGATGTTATGATAATATTATGTTTCTTATATTTTAAATTAGGATCAATAAAAGGATTTTCATATATTTATTTTGTTGTACCATCATCCTCATATTAACGAGTGTATAACTTGACTAGCTCCTCTATAGAGTCCTCAATACATAGAACTTTTTCTAATTCTTTATCCAAAGCATGCAGTACAAGTTAACAATTGAAAAATTAAAAATAAATTATATTATTATTTAATTATTAATAAATATTATTTGTATTAAATCTTGATCAAAAACAAAATCTCCCTTAATATTTTTTGTTTCATGATCATTTTCTTCAGGCAAGGTAGTTGGAAATGCATTTTGGGAGAGGAAAGTGGATATAAAATATTGATTCAACCTCCAAAATGTATTCATGATATGAGAGTGGAATAAAAGTTTCATTCCACATAGAGTGTGCTTTTTTATTCCATAAAAACAACATTACCTTCTTCGAAATCGGTGTCCATCAATGCATCCATGTTGCTTTCTTTTTTGAGAACATATAAATTCTTATGAAGCATCAATGAATTTTTTTCAATATTAAATATATCTTCCATATTAGGCTCACCATAAAATTTATAATTAGTCCAATAATTATAATAATTTCTAAAATATCTATATTTTCTGAACAAATGGAAGGCATGCGATAAAGTTCCATTTTTTCGTTGTTTTCGAAATATTTCAAATTTCGTGATTTCTATGAAAAAATTGAGTGAAAACAAATGACCTCCAAAAAAATGGTTCTAAATTAATTATATTGGTTTTTTGTGAACAAATAATCGATTAATTTTTTTAATATCCTATGAATGAATTATAGTGGCACACCCATGGGTTAATTAAAAGGAGTCCACTTATATACATTGTATTTCTTTTGTCACTATTATAAAATATATAATATAAAATGGTTAATTTAATACCCATGGGGATTTTTAAAAATACATGAAAATTCAATAAAATGTTTATATGAAATTTAATATATATAGATTTAGGATAAATACAATGAAAGATGAAATTGATATTAGGATTTCATGGTGATTGAAATAGATGTTTGAAGGCATTCTCAATATTAAATTCAATATAGTTTTCAAGACCCACCACACCACACATTATCATCTGAATTGTCATTACCCTATACAAATAACTATGTATATATGTTAATTTTATTTCTTAATAATACAAATAGACCTCTTTTCTAACCATTACAATCAATTTCATGCTCCACTATATGCATGATAGAAATAGTTAAGGGAAAGATAATGATAAATGAGAAGAACAATTTGTTGGTAGAGAAAACGGGGAAACCACCCACTATTATAAATTTCACTACCAAAAATATTTATAGAATAAAATAAATAGATATGAAAATAAATCACAATTTTTAGAACACCATTTCACCCCACAAATAAGAACTATGGTCAGTTCTCTATTTTTAGTGTAGTTGAGAAGTGAACGACAAAGGGAGAAACACATAAAATAATGAAAATCAGAGAAGATGAGAAATGAATAGAAGAGGAATAAAAAAATATATTAAATATAAAATTAACTATTATAACATAAAAAATATTATTATACCCCTAAAGGATATATGTTTTAAAAGGGTAATAGATACATAATTTTAGGGATATGGTGAAAAGAATTCCTATTAAAATTTTTATTAGAAAAAGAATTTGTATGGATTTATTATTAAATATCATAATTTTTAATACTAAATTTAATTAATTTTGTTCCATAATGTCCCACAAGTTCACCCAATAAATTACACATTGAGTTGATACATCAAGAGTATGTTATGGAATAAATACATAGCCTAAATGTTTCTTGATGAGAATTCTAGAAATCCTACTCAAATGGATAACATCTAATGCCACTATTAATGAGTGAGAAACTCATAAAAATAATTTCATTATCACATATATTCTTTCTATTTCGAATACAATTTTAATCTCCTTAATTCTAGTTGTTTATCCTATATTATGTTTTAGATATTGATGTGGTGACCAAGTTGTCAACCTGGAAAATTATTCAGCATGATTGATTTTTTCAAGACTCTATATGTTAGAATCCGATCTTGTCATTGAATATAATGTTTAATCCCATTAATAAATGAAATATAAAAATGTAATAACTAAAATTGCAATAAAATTGTAAAATTCATTGTAAAATTACTCTTAGGGTTAATAATATTTTACATTCCAAAATTTTTACATTTTTACATTTAAGTACCAAATACTTCAAAATCCTAATAATACGACAATTTCCCATAAAATCCCTTAATTGTTTGATTAATAACATTTAATTATTGAATAAAATATAGAATTTTTTTCTTTATCAATCAATCTATTTAATTCGGTAAATATGTTTATATTTTGAGAATATGATGGTACACAAGTGGTTAACTCATTCTTAAACAATTATAATACATGGGTGGCTAGACCAATTTTGAAATATTATGAGATAATTAATCTTACCCAACGACCAAAAGAATGTGATTCATGGAATGTTATATAATATCCTAAATGATATGGTGTTCTAGTGATTATTAATTGTCTACTATGTTTTGGGTATGTGGATAGCATAGTCCATAATGTTATGAATGTATTAGGAGTTGTCAGTGAAATATGATTATGTTATCTTTCTTATATTTTCCATAAGTTTATATATTATTCTATAATCCTCGTTATTATTGTTTTATGTCATAAAATTCTTTTGACATGCTGCATATAAAACATATTTTGGTTAAATCTTCATATATAATTACACATAATCAAAAAAAATTATTCCAGTGCCTTTTATTTATATTCTCCACCTATCTTCATGTTTTATACCATGATTATGACATAACCCATTTTGAAACATTAAAACATATTTTTTCCTTATAGAGCATTCCATCTCATATTATTCTTATTTTTCATTCCTTGTGTAAGGAAAATGATTATTAATCATGATATATCAAGAATGATTGTGTGTGTGTACAATATTTTTCGAATATATTGGATAAATAATTTGAAATACCATATTTATATATAGACAATAAAGGAAACTAAACTTATAGGTTATAGGTGATTTTCTTGAATATTTAGATGACATATAACATGGTGTATTCATTTTTTGGTAATCTTAATGTGTATCAAAATATATGGGAAAACATTTTATTTTATCACTAGATCATGGAGTGAAGGTATTTAGAATCTTAGTTTATATCAAAGTGGATATCAAATATTTTTAGGGAATATGATTTTAATAATATGATCCAAAAACACTAATCTAAATATATTTAATCAACACATTATGTAGAAAGAAACTAAAATTCCATATATGAAAATGAAAATGTAATAATTTATTGAAACTAAGATTTATTTCTTTATCAACTGAATGGTTACTATTAATATATTTTTTTATACTCTTGTTAACAATTTTCATTTTATTACCAGAGTAAATAAAGAATCACGTAATTAGAATGGTGATAAGTACAACCATTATTAATAAAATATAATTTATTATTTGTTCTTTGTTTTCCTTTATATCATGGAAGAAATATATGATGGTAATTTTTCACTAATGAATAGATATTAAATTAGCAATGAAGACTATTACTGTCATGATCATTACATACCAAGGTTATAACTTAATCCTGATAGAGGTTTTTGGGAATTTGATTCCTATAAATATTTTAATTATCTTATTAGTGAAATTTTCATTTATTTTGGTACTAAATTGGATATATATACATTGTACCATTATCAATTTAATATATTTGAAATCCAAATTTGATATAACTAATTAACCTAGAAAAATATGTTGATGAATGGATGATATAAACTCTCTATAGGAATTATGTCAAACATATTATTCATATTTCAAATTAATGATATCCCTTAAGAACAAATGGTAAGGGAGAAACTCAATATTTCACATAATCTAATAGTGATAAATGAAATATTTTTTCAATAAAATATTGTATGGTATTCCCCTAGTTCATGAAGCTGAGTTCCCCATTTAACTTATACCTGGTGTTATACCTTTAAAAATTAGCCTTTATAGTATGGCATTAGATTAATTTTTATAATTTAATATTATACTATATAAGAATATATATATATATATATGGATTCTATAGGTCCAATTACATCACTATGGAGTGAAATAGAACTTTTTTACATTGATATATCGGTCACTGTGTCTCAGTATTGACTATAGTAAACTTAATAACATTAATTCCAAGAAAAAGTATCTTATGCCACATATTGATGACATGATCTTTCAAAATATGTTTATCAATACTTTTTAAATAATGAAATTCTATCTGTATATAATAAATTAATATTTAAAAGAGTTCATACAATTAAGAAACATTATGTATAATATGTGAACATAGTTAATTCATAGTGATATCATTTTTTCATAAAAATTCCATGGAACTATTTATGAATATGATAAATATTGTATTTCTATATTAAGTACATATATTTTTTATAAACATTATAGTGGATATTAAAATATAATAAAATTGTAATAATAGAATGAAGAATAATTTATTATTAACCTTAAGTCTATTAAAATGGAGATACTATATGCCAAATTTAAAAACTGAGAATTTCTTGTATATAAAATGTCGTTAATCGGTCATTTATTTACAATAATGGGTATACCAGTGTATTATTCGACAATATTAGTGATATAATAATAGAACAAACCCTCTATAGTAAGAGATATATGTAGTTTTCTTAGATTGTTAGGAAATTACCAACACATTGTTATAATCTTACCATTACTATTGAATCAACTAACCTTGTAAAACTATTTGGTACTCATGTTCCTCTATATAGATGATAAAAGAATATTAAAATCCTATTAGGATAAATATTAGCAATAAATTTGTTCTCTAACAACCATATAGTGTATAATTCTATTGACACACAATGATGCATCTAAAAGGGATTGGGATTTTCTTTTATAAAAAATGACATGGTGATAGAACATACATCACTTAAAATGAAGATTCATAAGAAAAAAATACATCATTTATTTTTTGGATCTAGTTGTGGTGGTATTTTAAAAATTATATTGAGTCGAATTTACTCTCCATATATTTTTTAATATTGTAAAACTCAACATATTCTAATTATATTGGAAAATATTAGTTTTTTAGTGTTACTATGATAATGATGAATGTAACACCCCAACACAGTACATCTAAACATATCCTTTTTTATCTATGCAACATAACATCAATTGTGCCTCCACTAATTACAGAGACTACTGTCTAGTGGAAGGGGTCTTAACATAATCATGGGTATAATATTCCTTAAAAATACTCCCATGATCATGATTAAAATCTATATAAAATTCAGATTGTACACTAAATATATTGAATATCGAAAAACACATATATACATAGAACCATGAGCCAAATGGGTCCATTATAGTGAAAAATAGATTATAGGAAATTAATATGTATAATGAATTTCCCTTAACAGTTTTTTTGTATCAATAAATAATATAAAATTAATTACATTTATTAAATTTCATGTTTTCTACTACAGAAGATGGTCAAGGACAAAAAAAGAAACAAAGATACATTTTTTTTAAATCCCACGAAATCCTGAGGAATCTTCGACCAATATAAACATTAGTACTTTTACCTCATTTCCATCATTTTTAAATTCTTAATCCATGAAAGAAAACATTAGAGTATTCCGACAAAAATAAAAACCATGAAGTTTATCACTATATGTGGTGAGTTTAATGACCTATTTGAAACCCCCAATTCCTTAATGAAACTTTTTTATACTGAGATATGTTGGATACCTAGGTAAGGTATATTAATTGAAGAAAAATTTAATGTGACACACACCGAACTAAAATATAGTCTCTCAATAAAAAAATCATATAAGTAAAGCCTTCATGGGATTACATGTCCACCATAACACCTAAACCTACAAATTTCAGCTCCATTTTAGACTGATTAATTCAACACATACAACAACATGACCCAAACCTGGTGTAAGAACCCAGATAATCATTTCATGTATGGATCGAGAATTCGGGTAGTTTTTTAGGAAATAGGATGAAATGGGATGTTTATATGTACACACCCAATACATATGAGTATACTCTTTGTACCCAGGTTCAACGCACAACCACATACATATCGTGAAATGGATGAGTACATGATTGTGTAGGTGACCGGGAAGACAACTTATGGCAGGGTCTAGTTAAGGATAATACATTGTGTGTACCATTAATGATCATGCTACGTAGTTTTCTTTTTTAATTAATTAATTAGAGCGGGGTCGCATCTTAGCTTCAAAATGATATTCTACTAGTAGTTGTTTATACAAGTGAATGAAGAAAAGGCTAAATAACTTTTATCCCTTCTAGTTTCCCTATTCTATCTCTGATTAAGATGCCTCCTTGTGTATTAGAATACCACTACTGAGTTCTCAACACCCATATGAGCCTTTCTTCTTAATTCTTCCTCTCCCTTTAGTTATCAATGGTTGATTTTTTTTACATTTTGTATATCTACACTGATATATACCGATAAGAGGGACATTGTTCAAGGATATTAATCATGTGACATTAAGGTTGGTGGTTTGTAACTTCCATTGTTTGTCTTGGATTATAGATGCTAAAAAAGATGAAAACCCATGATTGAGTTATTTTTTGATTTGGAATTAACCATGTTTATTACCATATATTGTTAGATTATTTATTTATATGTTGTTTCCTATTAGTATTGTCATATACCTTGTTTTTGGGACACCCCATGGGTGCATTTTTTCCAATGAAAAACTTGTTATGGATGTTTGGTCATGAATTCCCATTAGGCATATCTCATTTTGCATGACATGGTTGATTATGATGGATTTGATTGATTTTACGAAATTAAAGTGGTATTCATTGTAAATGTTTATCCAAGAAGTAGTTATGGGTTACATGTGCTACTTTGATATGATATGTACATTGTTTTTTCAATGTACCGTGAGAACCCTGGACCAAAAAACTATGGGGTTTCTATGTTTATTTGTATTGGACCATCAGAGGTTTGGTGTAGAAAATTTTTCTAGAGGTATTAGATAGTGAGAGATAACATGGTGTACCTTTATGATTTTATATGCTCTATTGTCCTAGGGGTATTGATCACGAGATCTACCAAAGAGGTCATTTATTATTTATCGATGGTATGTTGACATTTGGGTATTAACCGAGAAAGCTGCCCAGATAGTCATTATAATTGATCTATATTACATGGTACCAAATGGGTTGAACTATGGGAGGTTGACTAGAGGGTTATTTATGAATTATTTAATGATATTGATGAGTCTTCCATGCTAAAAAACAAGCATAGAATGAATCTTACTTTATTGTTTATATGGTATTTTGAGATATCTATTATGTTACTGTTACACAAGGGGATATAAATATAATTAGAGATCCCATGTATTACATGATATTACATATTTAATAATAAATATGAATGAATGTAATGGAAAATTGTAGTATTTTTTACTTTTGAGTACTTCCTAGTTTATTACTTCATTTGTTATTATTGACTGCTATATATATTGGTTGATTGTTAGGATCAAATCATTTTTTCGATGCCTATTGGGATTCAACTCACACCTTGTTTGCGTTTTCTTTTTGACACAAATAGATTATATGGTTATAGGTATAGAAAAGGGCATGCACCCATCCCCATCATGTTCTTGACTGTTGTTAGAGTACGAGAGAATAGGTCAAATATGAGGCTAGCTATATTTTAGGATTTTACTTCATTTTCTAAACATGGGTTCCAATATTTTATTTCAATTACTGTGACATGTTTGGATACATTACTATCCACATATAACATGAATCATTTATATATATTCCCTATTTGTTTTATTACTATAATTATTCCAATTATTACATTTTTGGTATGGTATTACTGCTTTCGATATTGTTTAAAATTTAGTTTCTTCTCTGATTACATAGACAATTAGGGAATATTTTTCCCACTCTCACATCCTAGTCTATCGCTTTAAGTCATCAGGCTCTACAATTTGAGGATATGCACTTCAGTCGATGTAGCCAACCAGATTTGGGGAACCTTTTGGAAACACGCGATTATGATATGCTAAAAAGTGGTATCATTGGGGTTTTCAATTCTTCATTGCCATATAATTTGGATCCTATAGATGTTTATATTAAAGAATAGGTAGTTGGTAAAAAGTTGTGTTGGGGATTAGCTAACCCATATAAAAGGTAAATCGAAATTACCTCAAATATAGCAAATTTTTTGGTATTGCAATTGATACGGTTGATTTTATTTCACTATTCAATGATTCACTTGTATTTTATTGTTTTGATTGATATATTTATAATTTGTTTTTGTTGTAGTGGAATGAGATGAGGGTATTCCATATTAGGAATCATATATTCACTTTCTAGAGATCACTTTTCATGCATTCTATTCATGCAATTTTGGGTGCATTAATGATTGCAAGTTGTTGTCATAGATATTGTGGTATATATGCATGATATTGTTATAGATGTCGTGATAGAAATATATACTATTTTATAGGGTATTGAAATATTTTTCATTTCATTTTGATGGATTCCAACATTTTGTCTTGGAGGTGTCATGGGCCCTCTTGGATCATTATTTGTGGGATCATGGTTGGAAATTAATTAAATTATGTCAATGTATGATATGAATAAGGATTCAAAACATTGAATTGTGGGATTATTTACTCTAAAAGATCATAAAATTTAATACCTTTTCAAAAAAATAATTTTCTTATGGGTTTTAGATAAGTTTTAGAGGCTTACTGTCAAGAAACATAGACAGAAAAACATGTGATGTTCTGAACAAACAGCATATGTTCTTCTATTCGAGAAGAAATAACTTCTCTTAAGAACACACCTTGTACCATATATACACACCACATATTTTTTAGCCATGTGATATTATTGTTTTATAAGATACATGAGGTTTTTAAAATTTTGTTATAACACACCATGTATTCGGTGTACCTGTCGTGCTATATTCTCCCGTGTGTCCGGCTGTCTTACTAACCACATGGGTTGATGAATCTTTTGTTGTAAACAATGTGTCAAGGGTGAAAACACTCTTTATTATTACAGCAGTAGATAACTTTGTAGTTATAGCAGTATAGATGTATGGGGGAATGTGGGAATGTTCTAGTACATACCATGTCATAGGAGGAACACATCGTGTATATGTGGTGTTACAAAACTAGGTTAGAAGAGGTGCACACCCATATTACGGTATAAGGGAACATGCCATGTAGTGTTTATAGACTTTCTATTACACACTTTTGTAAAAGATGAATTCCTTCTTGTATTTCTATGTTCTTGGACTTATAAGTTTTTCTCCTTCATAAACTTGTATTGTAGTATGAACATGACCTTGCAGAGTCATGCCACCAAGATGTCATCCAGTTGTAAACCTAATGGTGGTTGATGATCAAACACCTGAAATTGTAGGTGAGGGACTACCAGTAGATACTATTGTGGTCCGAATCTTAGATCCAGCTATCATACCATATGCAGGTGATGATGAAGAGTTCCATTAATTCATTATGAGGACGATGAAATCATTTTTAGGAGCACCAAATCCTTCCCTGACTATGGAAGATATAACACGGGTCTTCCAGCATTAGCATCCTTCCACTATTTTAATTAATGGAGGATCACATGCTGTAGATTTATGGTTGAAGGCCATGGACTCTATCGTCATGAATATGGAGATACATATGATTATGAGGGTGAATCATATGACATTATTTCTATGTTATTCCTCCAATATTTTTGGATGTTTTCTCATAGGCAGGACATCATTAGGATATACCATGGGCACTGTTCTTGAGAACCTTCTGTAATTACAACTACCCTGAAAAAATGAGGTTAGATCAATCATAGAATTTCATTCATATGGAGTAGGGTACTCTTATTATGATGGATTATTCTTTTTGATTTACATAACTACAATGATTCACACCTATTCTTTGGGTGACGCATTTTCACAGGCCATGAGATTTGAGGATGGTCTCATGTTTGAAATACAACCATAGGTGAATGTTTTCAGGCATACATTGTTGACTGCTATAGTGAATCAAGAACAATTTACTGAGTTAAATATCAAGGAGTTGGGAGTTTTGATCCAGAGGGTTTAGCATCTAGGGTTTGTACTCATTCATTTGATGGGAGGAAGCATCACAAGGAGCCCTCAAATGTTGATTCTAGTAGCTGGGACATATTTTTAGGTATCCATGTGAGGTGCTACCGGAGAGGGAAGAATGGGAACATGAGACTTCTATGCCTAAGAAACCGAGTTGAGTTTCAATCTTGCAGAAATATGGTTCATCCTCCGAGTTTTTTGCAGTTTTTATAAATGTAATTTGCGGAGAGGTGATATATTATGATTCCACATACAGGAGTAGGACAACTAGTTTATCATCAGTCAGGGAACTAGAGTATGTCAGGCTGTTCTGGCTGAGGAGGTCGTTATGGGTGTGATATCGAGACAAAAGGTATTTAGTGAAAACATGTAGTGTCAACATAGGGGAGTCAGGAAGAGTTGTTGGGACAATATATGTGTTCGACTTTTTTAGTAGAGAAAACAAAGCAGGATTAGGATCTGAGACCCTCTATAGTAAGATGTACCATTATAGTTACCTCAATTTTTTATTTTTATCTTTTTGATATAGTGTCATCCTATAGTTTTATATATTTTGTCATTATGGAGATCCATGGGCTCTCTATCATTAGTTCTGAGGATGTTATGATTCTAGACACCATGTTGGATATTGGGATGTCTAGAGTACATTGGTGAAATGAATTACCACTTGTGGTTTGTGGGTGTCCCTTCTTATGGGGCCTCTAAGTCGTTGAAATGAAAAGCTTCTATGTCATTCTATAAATAGATTTGTTGGTCTCCTTCTAAGAAATTGTTGACTTCTATCACCACTGGGTGAAATTTTTGTAACCATAGGGTGGATCTTTTCTACACCACGGGGAATTTAATGTCCAAAATATAATAATGGGACCTGAGTATTATGGGTAGTGTGGAATATAGAACATATTTATTTTTTGTATGTGGATGACCAAGGGAATTCATAGCTAGAATTTCCCTAGAGGTGTATCAATTTAGAGATGTCTTTCTAGATTACTTTTAATGTTTGCCTATTCATAAAGAGGTGGATTTCTCATTTAAGAACGTGATGGGAGTGGCACTGGTGTTCATTCCTCTTTATAGGAAGGCTACATCAGAGTTAAAGGAGATGAAGAAGAAGTTATAGGAGTTACATATAATGTGTTTCATCTGACCTATTATATAACCTTATGGTTCACAGTTCTTTTTGCATTAGGTATAGATGATACCCTCATACATTTTGTGGATTATCAAAGGATAAACCATTTGACGATCAAGAACTGATATCAATTTTTGAGGATTGATGATCTATTTGATTAGCATCGAGGTGCCCTTATATTCTCAAAGAATGACTTAATATCTAGCTATCATCACATGTGTGTTAGACCATGAAATATACCTCTTATATACTTTCAGAGTAGTTATGGTCTATAAAAGTATTTTCTTAGTTCATTTGGTCTCCAGAATATGCCGACATTTTTCATGGAATGGAAGAACCAAGTCCTCCATCCATTTTTGGAATCTATTTTAGTATTCTTCATTGATGTTACCTTGGTGTACTCTCATAGTCTTTATGACTATGGAATCAATATAGATATCATATTGATTAATCAAAGAAGGATTCAGTTATATTCTTTGTTCTCAAAATGCAGCTTTTTGATTGACTAAATTCGTTTATCAGATCATGTCATCTCAGAGACTTTAGAAACAGTAGACCCATAGAATGTGAGAGTAATAGATTCATGGGAGATACCAAATAATTTCATTGAGTTAAATTTTTTTTTCTGGGGCTGGAATAATAATATTGGAACATTATTTAAGACTTTTCACACTTAGAAGTTCCATTGACATGCCAAAAAATAAGGGTTTTATGTAGTTATATACAGTTTTCTGTGATTCATCCTTTCTGGAGATAAAAGGGAGATTGGCATTAGAACTAATACTAATTTTTCTAGAGCTGGGAAAGGGTTACAATAGTTAATACGATGCATAAGGTATCATGCATGGAGATGTGAATATGTAGGAGGAAGGTGTTATTGTGTACAGGTTTTGGCATTTGAGGCCACCTGAGTGGAATTACCTGACATACGATCCCAAGTTATCTGCAGTTGTGATTGCATTGTGTTATTGGAGACAACGTATTTTAAGAGAGAGTTTTGTTGTTTTCACTAACCAAAAAAGTCGTAATATTATATATACTCAGCATGATCTGAATATGAGATAGTATTGGTGGGTGGAGTACCTTCATTTTCCAGACATTGAGCATTTCTACACGCCTGGGAAAGGAAATGCATTGGCCAATGCGTTGAGCAGGAGAAATCAGATACAAGCAGTTCAATAGGCCAATACTGAGTGGAAACATATGGATCTATTCTCTATGAGTCATTTGGATGTTTACAGTAGATAGGGTGAGAAGTCAATTTCTTTTATAGTTGTTACCTCTACTCTTCTTGATTGTGTTTGAATGATGTTGCTATCAGATTTCAATGTCCTAGTTCTACTAGAGAGTGTGTAAGGTGAGGACCCTACTCCTGGGTGTACTATAGGCATGGTTAGGGTTTTGAATTTTCATCCGCATGTGTGTGAATAGGCAGACATAAAATTAGAGTTGATGCGAGATTTTCAATCCTCAACATGGTAATTTCATCCTAGTGTCACCAAGATGTATCATGATTTAAATCTTCAGTATCGGTAGCCATGTATGAAGAGGGATGTAGCTATTTTTTTATTAGATGTTCCACCTACTAGCAGGTGAAAGAAAAACATCAGCAACCCGTATGGGTTTTACATTAGTTACCCATTACCATGTGGAAGTGGAATGAGGTCAATATGGATTTTTTGATATGTTTACCAAGATAGTAATTAAAAAATGATATGGTTTGAGTTGTTATAGAAAGTATAATGAATGATTCACACTTCATACTAATCAAGGAAACCATCTGTGTTAATGAGCATGGAATGTTATACATTCGATAGATTGTAAGTATGCATGGGGTTCCTCACATGATAATTTTAGACACCTATTATCAGTTTACATATCATTACTGGTAGGGACTAGGATGGACTTTG
The DNA here is from genome assembly GCA_963277665.1 of Viscum album. Classification (NCBI taxonomy): domain Eukaryota; kingdom Viridiplantae; phylum Streptophyta; class Magnoliopsida; order Santalales; family Viscaceae; genus Viscum; species Viscum album. The sequence goes on along the minus strand of OY728137.1, from coordinate 1,611,458,757 downwards.
GGATTATAGGAAGTTATGAGTACATCTTTCCATCCACATATAGATGTCCAGTCCAAGTGTGTGATTCAGGTTCTAAAGGACATGCTTCAAGCATGCATCTAGGATTATGGGGTCTCTTGGTAGATATACATACCCCCTATTGAGTTTTCCTACAAAAATAGTTTTTATAAAATGATTTAGAAGACACCATATGGGGTTTTGAATGGTATTCCATGTTGATCACCCCTCTATTGGATGGAGGCAGGAGAGGTAGCTATGTAGGGACCTTATATTGTCCAGGAGACCATAAATTAGGTGTAATCGATTTGGAAGAGGATCGCTACATCAGAATCTCGACATAAATCATATGTATATCAACATAGTTGAACTTTGAAGTTTGAAGTCAAAGATCAGGTTTTCCTATGTGTCACACTGATGATATGGAACATGTGCATTAAAAGATAAATGATGATTTCACTAAGATATGGCAGGACATTTTATGTTTTGGAGAGCATTGAGTTGGCTGCCTATCGTTTTCAATTACCTCAGCGGTACCAGGAAATGCATGATGTATTTCTTGTTACTCAGCTACAATGTTACTTTTTAGACTACTTGCTCATTTCTCAACCTGAGGATGTTGAGTTGGAGGTGAATGAATCCTTTGTGGAGCTCTTATTTCGACTGTGGATTGAATAATTATGGTTCTCCATGGATAGTGTGTTCCTCTAGTAAGAGGACTATAGAATCACAAGAGAGTATAGGAAGAGAGAATTTCTGAATCATTTCTTATAATAATGGTTTCAAAGCATCGGTAAAGGCCAGAAAATCATTGTTATAAACTATACCAATAGTTGTTCAAACCATTGGCTTGTTATCCATCTGGAAAGACATATACCAATTTTTATAGTATAATCATTTTTATATTGCTCAAGAATGCACATTATACCAACGATTTCAACTAGCTGCTCGAGTAAATTTATTCCAATAGTTGATAAACATTGAAAATTTAGTACATTCTAGATCGATTCCATTTGTTCAAAAACATTTGGAATAATCACATACCAAATATTTTCTTAAATCCATTGTTAAATACAGATAACAGTTACTATAAAAATGATTTAATAACCAATGGTACATAGTTTTAGTAACAGTTTTATGTAAACCATAACAATAAATTAACTTTTCACACATATTCCATCAGTTTACAAGCATTGGTATAGCCTTGTTGAAATTGAAGATTCACTCCGACCCGGATCTCCCTCTAAAATACACTATGCATCTAAAATAATAATCATGTATATACAGAACTCAATACATAATTTCGAATTTAATTGAATTTAGAATTAAATTTAGAACCCAATTGAAATATGCAATATAGAATTCTGAATTGAACTCCTAATTTAATGAATACCATATTATTTATGTACTCAATAATGAATTATGAGTGAATAACTCCTGAAAACTGAATTATAAATTACATATAGAATTATGAATAATAAATAGTGAATTCAATTAAAAATTCAAAATTATCAGAATTTAATTTTGTATTATACATACAAAATATTTCATACAAAATTGAATATAGAATTTGGCATATAGAATATGGATAAATGACGAATATGTCATACAAAATAGAACATAAAAAATATTGGATACATAATATGACTAGTATGACATGCAAAATATGGTATTCATAATATGAATAAAAAATCAATATCACAATCATGGATGATTTTATTTGAAATCATTGTGATTGAATACTGAATAATACTTTTCATTATTTTTAAATGCAATTAGATGAAAATATGGATAAATCGATTTAAAATTACATTTCTAGGGGTGGGGTCTATCAAGGAGGGATGGGGGCAATCCAAGTGTGTGGGGGTTTCAAAGGGGTGGGGGCTGTGCAGGCGGAGTGTGTCTAGTGGGTGGGGGTGCAAAGGGGTTGGGGGTGTCTAGGGGGAATTATCCTGGGGGTGGGGTGTCTAGGGGGTGCGTGGGGGGGGGGGCATATCCATGGGGTGGGGTGTCCAGAGGGTGGGTGATTTATAGGGGTGTTGTGGGGTGGGTGTCCAAGGGCTGAAGGTCTAGGGGGTGTGGGATGTCCATGGGGTGGGGTGGTGTCTATGGGGGCGATTTCCAAGGGGTGGGGGTGTCTAGGGGGTGGTTGGATACCCCAAGGTTGGGGTTGTACAATGTTGTGGGGGTATCAGGGGGGTTGGGTGTAGTAAATGGGGTGGGTGGGGGGATGTTTATGGGGGATGGGGTGTCAATGAGGTGGGGGATGTTTTGGGGGTTGGAGGTGTTAAGAGGGATGAGGATGAGTGGAGGGGGTGCATAGTCTATGTGTTGTGGCGGTGTCTAGGGTTGTGGGCGAAGGGGGTGTCCACATGGCGGGGGTGTCTAGGTGTGTCTGGGGGTTGTCCTAGGGGGTGTTGGTGTCCATGTGGTTGGGATGTCTTGTGAGGGGGGGGGGTGTTCAGGGGTGGAGTGTTGTCCGGGGGTGGGGGGGTTGTCCGAGGGGTTGGGGTTGTCTAGAGGTGGGGGCTGTCTATGGTGGTGGGGGTTTCTCAAGTGCGAGGGATATCAATGGTGGTGGGGTATCTAGTGGTGGGGGTGTACAGGGGGATGTGAGGGTGTCCAAGGGGCTATCTAGGGGTGGTGGGGGCTGTCCATGGGGGTTGTGGTGTCTAGGTGGTGGGGTTGTCAAGGGGGTGGGGGATGTCCAAGTGGGTGGGGGCTGTTCAGGGGGGTGGAATCGAATGGGTCGGAGTGTCCAGGGGAGGGGTGAATCAGTCAGACATATATTCAGTCCCAGAAAATCATAATGCCATTTTTTATTATTTATAGATTATTAAATTATGATATTGTTACCTACAAAATCACACTTATATTTTAGCACAACAAGGCATAAAAAATAAAATTTATGTAATATTGGAAAAAATGTAATTCATCAATAAGACCGTTATCACCATCACTATCATAAACATCATCATCATCCAAATTCTAATCAAAATTGTTGCCCCCATCATCATCCCTGACCACCTCAACAACCTCCTCCTTTCCCTCGAACTCCTCCTCGACCTCCTCCGTACCATCCTCCTCTGCCTCAAATTCCTACTCACTCTCCTCCTCCACCTCGGCCTCCTCCTGAACCTCTGCCTCATCACAATCATCATCTCTAAGAAAGAAATTTTCATGAACCCCACTATAAATTCCACCCAGTGCACCGTATATACAACTCATTGATGACATATATTCATCACAAGTTTTTCTGGACTCTGGTAGAAGTATTGGATAAAAAACATCCATCAATTTCATAAATGATGTGTTTGCCCTATAAAAATATTCTTTAATCTATGTGGCCCTTTTTTCATCATGTTCCTCATATTCCGTAATGTAACTCCCCACGGTATTTTTAAAATATATTGAAATTCTTGAAATTTTCTTTGATGTTGATATTTATAACTAGACATTAAAAATAAATATTTATCTTTTATGTTTTGAATATCAAAAACGGTCATCTAAAATTGTGTTCAGTACATAATTTAGAGCCTAATAAAACCAACTTGATTTATTGGAAAATATTAACATACCCATAGAATAGTAATATGAATAGTAATATGGCCCTAATGTATTTGAAATATTCTTATCATTTTATTTTATTATGGATTTAAGATTATGAAATCATGGTTAATTTTTCAATTTCATATAAAAGCATTTATTATTTTTAAATATTTCATTTTTTAATTATGTATGAATTTATTTTAAAATTATATTAATGAAATTTAGACAATTCTTTTAAAAAAATTTACCTCATTTTTGTTTTATACACATCATGAAATGGTAAAGGTTAATTTTTGGGATTTTTCTGAAATTCATTATTTTTCGACAAATTGTGAAATATGGTTATATACCATATATTAAAATAATATTGGTTAATACACTATTTTGGACATAATAAGTCATTTAAAAACACGTGGTTCAAAATCACATGCCATTATAACTATTTGAGGTCACATAAATTTTGATTATTAATAATCTTGATAAATATATTAAAATAATGAATAAAATAGTGAATAATACCACCTCTCCTCCATTATAAAAACCATCCACATTCCCCTCTTTTTACCACACCTATAAAACCTGTATCCATACGTATGTTCAGCTTGAAACTCTTCCTAATGTTCTTCCCCACGTCCTATAGTTTTTGGTGTCACAAAAAGGCCAAAACAGAAGGCTGTAAGAAGGATCTCAACAAAAAGAGATCAAGAGTAAAACATCCTATTTTATTTTTTTCTTTTCATTCATATTACATTGTTGTCTTTCATTCCCTGTATCTTATGTTTGGATATTTAATTCAAAATCCCCATTACATCCCCTATTATGTATGAATGATGATTGAATCATTTCCTCTCATCAAAATATCTTATTAAATTTTAAATGATGTCGTTAGGCTGCCGAATTATGAAAATGGATTTCATAAATTTACTTTTATTCTGAGTTCAATTATTTTCATCTTCATTCCTGACCTCATATAATTCTAGAGGCATGAATTCTCCAAAATACATTTTCATCTATATGTAATCATGTTCTTGTAAAATTTTTCATCAATATTCATCTCCTCCCCCACTTATTCAAGGAATTAAAAAAATTGTCTATGATGTTTCAACTTAACGACATCGTGGATGATGTGATTTCAATTTTTTCAAATTAAATCAAGGGTGGTCATGAAAAAAATTTTATGGTTCAACCAGGTTATTATATTTGTAATATTTTTCATCCATGGTTCTGGAATTATTTTATACACATGTTTTTAAATTATAAAACAATGAGGTCATTATTAACAAAGACCCACTAAAATGATATAAACAAACATCATTAATGTTTTAACATAACAATCATCCTAATGTATGAATTAAAAATGATAAATTGTATAATTCAGGGATCCAGAAATATGTAAATACTGCTCAATTAAAATTCCTGAGTTTCACTTCTAATCGACAAGAACCATCCATCATGAACCAATCATGAAAGTCATGTAATGAACTCACCTAAAAACTGTGAAAGGAACAAAATACTTACATTTTAAGGGTGAATTGATTTAATAAATTGATCATATAAGTTATTATAAAGATGGATATGATTGTTTATTATATTAATAACTCTTTTTTAGCCATTATACTTAATTTTTTAACATGTTTTAAGTAAGATAAACCCGAGATAAGGGAATTATTAATCCAATATCAATTCTTTGGTTAACCTTCTACTTAATTATTTTTGTGGTATTAGAATTGTTTTGTGTTATGGATTCTGATTATATTATTTTTTTGATGTTTATTTATAGTTTATATACATATTAAATCCTATATTTTAAGTCCCACATCAATTATATGGTATTTATGAATGTATTTTCTTTTAAATACATCATTTAAAGATTTGTTTTTCAAAATATAAAAAGAAATGTTTTTATGATATTATTCATGTAGTATGATTATGTTTTGGATCTTGGGAATTGATTATGATGAAGGGTGGGACCTGTATTTCTCTATAATGCATTTTGAATTTGTATGTTGGATATTGGTTGTATGGTTAATCTATGTGTAAATGCGATGGTTACACAAATTTTAAGGTAGCCGTGAGGGGTAAAAATTTAAATGTAGTCAAGAGGGTTACAAGATTTTGTATATAATTACCTAGAATACATTTATTATTCTATTTATGTTCTAATTTATTGTGTGGATATTTTTTAAATATCACATTTCCCAATGTAATTTTATATCGGTGATAAGTATGTCTTTTAGAAATTATTTCATAGGTTACAATTGTTCATGGACTAGTGTGTTATTTCCTTATTTTTATTTCCCATACTGAGATTGTGTACTCAAACAATGTTTTTAAATGTTTTTTACATGACATAAGGATGTTTATGTAAATGAATGAAGTCATGCTTATTTTTTGATTAATTTTCAATGAAATCTTGTTTTATGCTTTAATGATTTATATTTTAAAAAAAAAGGAACTGTATTTATGGTATACACTGGGTAACAATGTGAAATGTTATTAATGTATTGTATACCAATTATCTAAATCTCTAAACATGAAAATATCCTCAATGTGATAGTAATTGAATTCATGAATGAATTCATGATTATGTAATGTAATAACACTGGGTCCTTATAGTTGATATCAGAGGATGGTTTAGATATCATTAGGGGTTAGCATCACCTTAAACGATTACCATAAATGATATTAACTCTATGAGAATATTGAAATGTTATTGATTTTAAATATTACCATGTATTTTTGTCTATGATATATTTTAACAGAATGGTTGTCTTCACAAGAATCATGGAAGCTAAATAAGAGAAGAACTGACATAATGATAACCTTCCAAATCTGCTGCCTGGAATGGTAGGGATTGGAACCATGAGTTTTTTTATAGTAATGGATCCACTAATATTGGAAATATATGGTGGTGGAATCAATGCAAGAGAATAACCTAAGGTACCACAATAAAACATGATGATAGTGAGACATTTTATAAGAAAACACCCTCATGCATTCAACAGATATTCAGATACAATAGCGGATGATGGATGGATTAAAACCCTTGAAATGATATTCGATGTTATACGATGTTCATATAACAAAATGTAATGTCTTTCCATTTATTTTTTTTGAAGGTGAATATGATTATTGGTGGTCAATGGTAAAGAATATCTAGGATACAGATGATTTTGATGCCTTATAATTTGATGAATTTAAAAGTATTTTCCTTGAAAAAACATTCCAATGGTGATGAAACATAGGATAGAGAAGAAATACCATGAATTTTAGAAAAATATAGGAGGATTCAGTGGTTGTATATGAAACGAACATCAACCGAATAGTGAGGTATTCTCCAAATATTATTCTAGATTTTGATTGCAAAATAAATGCTTTAACTTTGGACTAAAGCCAAGGTATTGAAAATCATTGGCCTCCCATGAATTAAAATGTAATGTGAAACTCTTCCAATGTTCTAAGAGGGTAGCTATGGTGTTTTTTTATGATTATGTTCACATTAGAAACAAGGATAAGAAGATGTATATATGGAATTATATGGGTAATAACCAAAAAAAGAAATATGATGGTAAAAAAATATAGTTTCTATTTTGGGAAATGTGTGGTAATAAGAACCATGAGGAATGTATTAGAAAAACCATGATGTGTTTTAAATGTGGTATGATTGGAAATATGGATCGAGATTTCAATTAAAATGATATTCAGACTAATACAAATAATAAAACTGTAGGGTGTTTTATATGTGGTGAGATAGGTCATTATGAAAATGGCTTCCCCATGAAAGATCCAAATGAGGTAATGAAGCCGGACTATAAGCAGAAAAGTGTAGAGAGATCCTTTTTGACAATGTCAGACGATGTGGGTCCATCCAACGAAGTCGTATTAGGTACTCTATTTGTCTATATTGATTTTTCTAAAGTTTGGTTTGATAAGGGGTCTACATATAAATTCATTTAGGGAATTTTTTTGGTAAATTAGAAATATCCCTTTAATAAATGAGACCAGAACATGTTGTTAAAACACCATTGGAAAATATTATATCAATGAATAATTATAAGAATATTTCAATTGTGGTCTGTGGATATACATTACCTGCAGACCTTGTTATTTTACCCATTGTTGAGTTTGATGTTATTATAGGGATGGATTGGCATCCAGTTTATCATTCAATTATTTATCGTAGATCTAATGAAGTTTTTTTCCCCAAAAATATATATTTTGTATACATGAATAATCGAATACAATTGATAATAGATCAAGAAGCTGAGAATCTGTTGAAAGATGGAAATGAATGTTATCTTTCCCATAATATTTATAACAAGGGAGCTGTTCATATTAATGATGTGTCTGTGGTAAATGAATACCTTAATGTTTTTCCTTATTAGTGTCTGATGACATATCTAATCGCAAATTAGAATTCACAATTGACTTAGTTCTTGATGATAAGCCAATTAAAAACCCCCCTTAACGTATGGCTCCAATAAGACTTCTTGAATTGAAAAATTTATTTCATGATTTTCTTGATAAAGGATTCATTCACGCTAGCACATCAACATGTGGTTCTTCTATTTTGTTTGTTAAAATGAAAAATGTTTCCAAGATACTTTTCATTGATTATAGAGCTTTAAATAACATTTAGTTAAAAACAAGTACCATTTTCCTCATATCGATGACTTGGTTAGTCTGCTCCTAGGAGATCAGTACGTTTCCTAGTTTTACATGACATACAGATACCATCAACTGAAGGTGATGGAAGGAAGATTAAATACTGAAAACAACCTTTTATTATAGATATTGTCATATGGAATTTGTGATTACACCTTTTGGGTAAACTAATGCACATTATGTCTTCATGAATCTTATGAATTGAGTATTTCATGTGTTCATGGATAAGTTTATTATTTTGATTACTGGTGACATTATTGTCTATATATTTAATAAAATATTTCATTAAATACATCTAAGGGTGATTTTACCAATGTTAATGTAGAAAAAAACTGTATGGAAAATTCAGAAATTATGATTTTTGGTTGCAATAGAATTATATTCATGGGCACATTTTAAATAAGGATGGAATAACAGTTGATCCTTCCAAAACAAAAGTGGACGATGAATAGAAAATACATACAAATTTTATTGAGATTTTCTATTTTCTTGGGTTAATAGGTTATTACCAATAGTTTGTTTTTAAATTATCACATTTATCTAACCCGAAAAATAATTTTACATGAAAAGGGGTTAAATTAATTTGGACAGAATAATGTGATGTTTTCTTTCAGGAACTGAAGAAAAGATTTGTGAATGCTCTAGGTTGGGACATCCCATCCTAAAATGGTGAATTTTTCATCAACTGCGATGCTTCAATGGTGGGACATGGTTGTGTTTTAATGCAGAATGATTATGAAATTTATTATGCATCAAGTCAACATAAGACTCATGGGTAAAATTTTCCCACTCATGATTTGAAATTGGAATATGTGGCTTTTTTTTGAAAATATATAGTAACCATTTATATAGAGACAAATTTCAAATATTTTCTGTCTATAAATGATTGAATTATATATTCACTCAGAAGGAATTAAATATGAGGCATAGAAGATGGATTAAACTTATGAAAGATTATAATTTCTAATTCATGACTTATAATAATGGTTTCAAAGCATTGGTAATGGCCAGAAAATCATTGTTATAAACTATACCAATAGTTGTTCAAACCATTGGCTTCTTATCCATCTGGATAGACATATACCAATTTTTATAGTATAATCATTTTTATATGGATCAAGAATGCACATTATACCAACGATTTCAACTAGCTGCTCGAGTAAATTTATTCCAACAGTTGATAAACATTGACAATTTAGTACATTCTAGATCGATTCCATTTGTTCAAAATCATTTGGAATAATCACATAACAAATATTTTCTTAAATCCATTGTTAAATATAGATAACAGTTACTATAAAAATGATTTAATAACCAATGGTACAAAGTTTTAGTAACAGTTTTATGTAAACCATAACAATAAATTAACTTTTCACATATATTCCAACAGTTTACATGCATTGGTATAGCCTTGTTGAAATTGAAGATTCACTCCGACCTGGCTCTCCCTCTGAAATCCAATATGAATCTAATATAATAATCATGTATATACAGAACTCAATACATAATTTCGAATTTAATAGAATTTAGAATTAAATTTAGAACCCAATTTACATATGCAATGTAGAATTCTGAATTGAACTCCTAATTTAATGCATACCATATTATTTATGTACTCAATAATTAATTATGAGTGAATAAATCCTGAAAACTGAATTATAAATTACATATAGAATTATGAATAATATATAGTGAATTCAATTAAAAATTCAAATTTATCAGAATTAAATTTTGTATTATACATACAAAATATTGCATACAAAATTGAATATAGAATTTGGCATATTGAATATGGATAAATGAAAAATATGTCATACAAAATAGAACATAAAAAATATTGGATACATAATATGACTAGCATGACATGAAAAATATGGTATTCAAAATATGAATTAAAAATCAATATCACAATCATGGATGATTTTATTTGAAATCATTGTGATTGAATACTAAATAATACATTTCATTATTTTTAAATGTAATTAGATTAAAATATGGATAAATAGATTTAAAATTACATTTCTAGGGGTAGGGTCTATCAAGGAGGGATGGGGGAATTCCAAGTGGGTGGGGGTGTCCAAGGGGTGGGGGCAGTGCAGGCGGAGTGTGTCTAGTTGGTGGGGGTGTAAAGGGGTAGGGGGTGTCTAGGGGGAATTATCATGGGGGTGGGCTGTCTAGGGGGTGCGGGGGGGGGGGGGGGGCATGTCCATGGGGTGGGGTGTCCAGAGGGTGGGTGTTTTATAGGGGTGTTGTGGGGTGGGAGTCCAAGGGCTGAAGGTCTAGGGGGTGTGGGATGTTGATGGGGTTGGGTGGTGCCTATGGGGGCGATTTCCAGGGGGTGTCTAGGGGGTGGTTGGATATCCCAAGGTTGGGGTTGTACAATGTTGTGGGGGTATCGTGGGGGTTGGGTGAAGTAAATGGGGTGGGTGGGGGGATGTCTATGGGGGATGGGGTGTCAATGAGGTGGGGGATGTTTTGGGGGTTGGAGGTGTTAAGAGGGATGAGGATGAGTGGAGGGGGTGCATAGTCTATGTGTTGTGGCGGTGTCTAGGGTTGTGGGAGAAGGGAGTGTCCACATGGTGGGGGTGTCTAGGTGTGTCTGGGGGTTGTACTAGGGGGTGTGGGTGTCCATGTTCTTGGGATGTCTTGTGAGGGTGGGGGTGTTCAGGGGTGGGGTGTCGTCCGGGGGTGGGGGGGTTGTCCGAGGGGTTGGGGGTTGTCCAGGGGTGGGGGCTGTCTATGGTGGTGGGGGTTTCTCAAGTGCGAGGGATATCAATGGTGGTGGGGTATCTAGGGGTGGGGGTGTACAGGGGGATGTGAGGGTGTCCAATGGGTTATCTAGGGGTGGTGGGGGCTGTCCATGGGGGTTGTGGTGTCTAGGTGGTGGGGATGTCAAGGGGGTGGGGGATGTCCAAGTGGGTGGGGGCTGTTCAGGGGGGGGGAATCGAACGGGTCGGAGTGTCCAGGGGAGGGGTAAATCAGTCACAGATATATTCAGTCCCAGAAAATCATAATGCCATGTTTTATTATTTATAGATTATTAAATTATGATATTTTTACCTACATAATCACACTTATATTTTAGCACAACAAGGCATCAAAAATAAAATTTAAGTAATATTGGGAAAAATGTAATTCATCAATAAGACTGTTATCACCATCACTATCATAACCATAATCATCATCCCCATTCTCATCAAAATTGTTTCCCCCATCATCATCCCTGACCACCTCAACAACCTCCTCCTTTCCCTCAAACTCCTCATCGACCTCCTCCGTACCATCCTCCTTTGCCTCAGATTCCTACTCACTCTCCTCCTCCACCTCGGCCTCCTCCTGAACCTCTGCCTCATCGAAATCATCATCTATAAGAAAGAAATTTTCATGAACCCCACTATAAATTCCACCCAGTGCACCGTATATACAACTCATTGATGACATATATTCATCACAAGTTTTTCTGGACTCTGGTAGAAGTATTGGGCAAAAAACATCCATCATTCTCATAAATGATGTGTTTTCCCTATAAAAATATTCTCTAATCTATGTGGCCCTTTTTCATCATGTTCCTCCTATTCCATAATTTAACTCCCCAAGGGATTTCTAAAATATATTGAAATGCTTGAAATTTTCATTGATGTTGATATTTATAACTAGACTTTAAAAATAAATATTCAACTTTTATGTTTTGAATTTCAAAAACGGTCATCTAAAATTGTGTTCAGTACATAATTTAGAGCCTAATAAAACCAACATGATTTATTGGAAAATATTAACATACCCATAGTATAGTAATATGAATAGTAATATGGCCCTAATGTATTTGAAATATTCTTATCATTTTATTTTATTATGGCTTTAAGATTATGACATCATGGTTAATTTTTCAATTTGATATAAAAGCAGTTATTGTTTTTAAATTATTAATTTTTTAATTATGTATGAATTTATTTTAAAATTATATTAATGATATTTGGACAATTGTTTTCAAAAAAATTACCTCATTTTTGTTTTATACACATCAATAAATGGTAAAGGTTAATTTTTGGGATTTTTCTGAAATTCATGATTTTTCGACAAATTGTAAAATATGGTTATATACCATATATTAAAATAAATAGTTTCATACACTATTTTGGACATAATAAGTCATTTAAAAACACGTGGTTCAAAATCAAATGCCATTATAACTGTTTGAGGTCACATAAATTTTGATTATTAATAATCTTGAAAAATATATTAAAATAATGAATAAAATAGTGAATAATACCACCTCTCCTCCACTATAAATACCATCCACATTCCCCTCTTTTTACCACACCTATAAAACATGTATCCATTCCTATGTTCAGCCCAAAACTCTTCCTAATGTTCTTCCCCACGTCCTATAGTTTGTGGTGTCACAAAAAGGCCAAAACAGAAGGCTGTAAGAAGGATCTCAACAAAAAGAGATCAAGAGTTAAACATCCTATTTTATTTTTTTCTTTTCATTCATATTACATTGTTGTCTTTCATTCCCTGTATCTGATGTTTGGATATTTCATTCAGAATCCCCATTACATCCCCTATTATGTATGAATGATGAGTGAATCATTTCCTCTCATCAAAATAACTTATTAAATTTTAAATGATGTCGTTAGGCTGCCGAATTATGAAAATGGATTTCATAAATTTACTTTTATTCCGAGTTCCATTATTTTCATCTTCATTCCTCACCTCATATTATTCAAGAGGCATGAATTCTCTAGAATACTGTTTCATCTAGATGTTATCATGTTCTTGTAAAATTTTTCATCAATATTCATCTCCTCCCCCACTTATTCAAGGAATTAAAAAAAAATTCTATGATGTTTCAACTTAACGACATCGTGGATGATGTGATTTCAATTTTTTCAAATTAAATCAAGGGTGGTCATGAAAACATTTTTATGTTTGAACCAGGTTATAATATTTGTAATATTTTTCATCCATGGTTCTGGAATTATTTTATACACATGGTTTTAAATTATAAAACAATGAGGTAATTATTAACAAAGACCCATTAAAATGATATAAACAAACATCATTAATGTTTTAACATAAGAATCATCCTAATGTATGAATTAAAATTGATAAATTGTATAATTCAGGGATCCAGAAATATGTAAATACTGCTCAATTAAAATTCTTGAGTTTCACTTTTAATCGACAAGAACCATCCATCATGAACCAATCATGAATTTCATGTAAAGAACTCACCTAAAAACTGTGAAAGGAACAAAATACATACATTTTAAGGGTGAATTGATTTAATAAATTGATCATATAAGTTATTATAAAGATAGATATTATTATTTATTATATTAATAACTCTTTTTAGCCATTATACTTTATATTTTAACATGTTTTAAGTAAGATTAACCCGAGATAAGGGAATTCTTAATCCAATATCCATTCTTTGGTTAACCTTCTACTTAATTATTTTTGTGGTATTAGAATTGTTTTGTGTTATGGATTCTGATTATATTATTTTTTTTATTTTTTTTATAGTTTATATACATATTACATCCTATATATTAAGTCCCACATCAATCATATGATATTTATGAATGTCTTTTCTTTTAAAAACATCATTTAATGATTTGTTTTTCGAAATATAAAAAGAAATGTTTTTATGATATTATTCATGTTGTATGATTATGTTTTGGATCTTGGTCATTGATTATGATGAAGGGTGGGACCTATATTTCCCTATAATGCATTGCGAATGTGTATGTTGGATATTGGTTGTATGGTTAATCTATGTGTAAATGCGATGGTTACACAAATTTTAAGGTAGCCGTGAGGGGTAGAAATTTAAAGGTAGTCAAGAGGGTTACAAGATTTTGTATATAATTACCTAGAATAAATTTATTATTCTATTTATGTTCTAATTTATTGTGTGTATCTTTTTTAAATCTCACATTTCCCAATGTAATTTTATATGGGTGATAAGTATGTTTTTTAGAAATTATTTCATACGTTACAATTGTTCATGGTCAAGTGTGTTATTTCCTTATTTTTATTTCCCATACTGAGATTGTGTACTCAAAAAATGTTATTAAATGATTTTTACATGACATAAGGATGTTTATGTCAATGAATTAAGTAATGTTAATTGTTTGATAAATTTTCAATGAAATCATTTTTTATGCTTTAATGATTTATATTTTGAAAAAAATGGAACTGTTTTTATGGTATACACTGGGTAACAATGTGAAATTTTATGAATGTATTGTATACCAATTATATAAATCTCTAAACTTGAAAATATCCTCAATGTGATATTAATTGAATTCATGAATGAATTCAATGTTATGTAATGTAATAACATTGGGTCCTTATAGTTGATATCAGAGGATGGTTTAGATAACATTAGGGGTTAGAATCACCTTAAACGATTACCATACATGATATTAACTCTATGAGAATATTGAAATGTTATTGCTTTTAAATATTACCATGTTTTTTGTCTATGATATATTTTAACAGAATGGTTGTCTGCAGAAGAAACATGGAAGCTGAATAAGAGAAGAACTGACATAATGATAACCTTCCAAATCTGCTACCTGGAATGGTAGGGATTGGAACCATGAGTTTTTTTTATAGTAATGGATCCACTAACATTGGAAATATATGGTGGTGGAATCAATGAAAGAGAATAACCAAAGGTGCCACAATAAAACATGATTATAGTGGGACATTTTATAAGAAAACACCCTCATGCATTCAACAGATATTCAGATACAATAGCGGATGATGGATGGATTAAAACCCTTGAAATGATATTAGATGTTATACGATGTTCATATAACAAAATGGAATGTCTTTCCATTTAATTTTTTGAAGGTGAATATGATTATTGGTGGTCAATGGTAAAGAATATCTAGGATACAGATGATTTTGATGCCTTATAATTTTATGAATTTAAAAGTTTTTTCCATGAAAAAACATTCCAATGGTGGTGAAACATAGGATAGAGAAGAAATACCATGAATTTTAGAAAAATAGAGGAGGATTCAGTGGTTGTTTATGAAACGAACATCAACTGAATAGTGGGGTATGCTCCAAATATTATTCTAGATTTTGATAGAAAAATAAATGCTTTAACTTAGGACTGAAGCCAAGGTATTGAAATTAATTAGCCTCCCATGAATTAAAATGTAATGAGAAATTCTTCCAATGTGCTAAGAGGGTAGATATGGTGTTTTTTGATGATTATGTTCACATTGGAAACAAGGATAAGAAGATGTATATATGGAATGATATGTGTAAGAACCAAATAAATAAATATGATGGTAAGAAAATATAGTTTCTATTTTGGGAAATGTGTGGTAATAAGCACCATGGGGAATGTATTAGAAAACCCGAGATGTGTTTTAAATGTGGAATGATTAGAAATATGGATCGAGATTGCAATTAAAATGATATTCAGACTAATACAAATTATAAAACTGTAGAGTGTTTTATATGTGGTGAGATAGGTCATTATGAAAATGGATTCCCCATGAAAGATCCAAATGAGGTAACGAAGCCGGACTATAAGAAGAAAGGTGTAGAGAGATCCTTTTTGACAATGTCAGACGATGTGGGTCCATCCAACGAAGTCATATTAGGTACTCTATTGGTCTATATAGATTTTTCTCAAGATCGGTTTGATAAGGGGTCTATATATAAATTCATTTCAGGGAAATTTTTTGGTAAATTAGAAATATCACCTTAATAAATGAGACCAGAACATGTTGTTAAAAAACCATTGGAAAATATTATATCAATGAATAATTATAAGAATATTTCAATTGTGGTCTGTGGAAATACATTACCTGCAAACCTTGTTATTTTACCCATTGTTGAGTTTGATGTTATTATAGGGATAGATTGGCATCCATTTTATCATTCAATTGTAAGTCATAGATCTAATGACGATTTTTTTTCGAAAAATATATATTTTTTATACATGAATAATCGAATACAATTGATAATAGATCATGAAGCTAAGAATCTGTTGAAAGATGGAAATGAATGTTATCTTTCCCATAATATTTATAACAAGGGATATGTTCATATTAATGATGAGTCTGTGGTAAATGAATACCTTGATGTTTTCCTTATTAGTGTCTGATGGCATACCTAATCGAAAATTAGAATTCACAATTGACTTAGTTCTTGATACTAAGCCAATTAAAAACCCCCCTTAACGTATGGCTCCAATAAGACTTCTTGAATTGAAAAATTTATTTCATGATTTTCTTGATAAAGGATTCATTCATGCTAGAACATCACCATGTGGTGCTTCTATTTTGTTTTTTAACATGAAAATGTTTCCGAGAGACTTTTCATTGATTATAGAGCATTAAATAACATTTAGTTAAAAACAAGGACCATTTTCCTCATATTGATGACTTGTTTAGTTTGCTCCTAGGAGATCAGTACGTTTCCTAGTTTTACATGACATAAAGATACGATCATGTGAAGGTGAATGAAGGAAGATTAAATACTGAAAACAACCTTTCATTCTAGATATTGGCATATGGAATTTGTGATTATGCCTTTTGGGTAAACTAATGCACATTATGTCTTCATGAATCTTATGAATTGAGTATTTCATGTATTCATGGATAATTTTATTGTTTTGATTACTGGTGACATTATTGTATATTTTATAAATAAACCAGTTCATTAAATAAATCTAAGGGTGGTTTTACCAATGTTAATGTAGAATAAAACCGTATGGAAAATTCATAAATTATGATTTTTGGTTGCAATAGATTTATATTCATGGGAACATTTTAAATAAGGATGGAATTACAGTTGATCCTTCCAAAACAAAAGTGGATGATCAATGGAAAATACCTACAAATGTTATAGGGATTTTCTATTTTCTTGGGTTAATAGGTTATTACCAATAGTTTGTTTTTAAATTATCACATTTATCTAACCCGAAAAATAAATTTACATGAAAAGGGGTAAAATTAATTTGGACAGAATAATGTGATGTTTGCTTTCAGGAAATGAAGAAGAGATTTGTGAATGCTCTAGGTTGGGACATCCCATCCTAAAATGGTGAATTTTTCATCAACTGTGATGCTTCAATGGTGGGACATGGTTGTGTTTTAATGCAGAATGATTATGAAATTTCTTATGGATCAAGTCAACATAAGAATCATGGGTAAAATTTTCCCACTCATGATTTGAAATTGGAATATTTGGATTTTTTTTGAAAATATAGAGTAACCATTTATATAGAGCCAAATTTCAAATATTTTCTGTCTATAAATGCTTGAATTATATATTCACTCAGAAGGAATTAAAAATGAGGCATAGAAGATGGATTAAAATTATGAAAGATTATAATTTCATGATCAATTACCATCCTAGAAAATCAATAAATGTGGAAGACGACATCAGTCGCAAACACCTTTCATCATTAACCACGATACATTTGGAACATGACCCCTTGATTATGGATTCAATTTATTTTTTATTGATCTTTTTATTGAAAAAAATACCTCTATTTTGTCTTAGGTTTCAGTGCAGTAAATGTTATCACACATAATAAAAAAAATTCAAACGTAAGACCATGAGCTACAGAAATAGATATAATTGGTTAAGATGGCCATGTTTCTAGAATATTACCCTGTTAATGATTTTGTTTTATGATTTGTTAAAAGGATGTGTGTGACATGTGATTCCTAGTTGAAGAATGAAATTTTGTGGGAAGCCTGTAGTTCTCCATTTTCATTTAATCTTTGCAGTACTATGATTTATCGATACCTTCTGGTTTATTAATGATGGAATTGAATGAATAAAGATATTTCTGATTTTACCATGATATGTTTGGCATGTCAACAGGTTAAAGCAGAGTGGCAGTTACCGAAAGTTAATATTGTTCCTTTTCCAGTGCTAGAGTAAATTGGTAGAATGTATCCATGGATATTATGATGGGACTACCTATGAAATATCTATGTAAAAATTAAATTTGGGTTATTGTTGATTGAATAAAAAAATATGATTTTTTTTCAATTTGAGGTACAATGTCTTTGAATTAGATTTCATGACTATACCTCGAGAATATTATAAGGTTAAATGGAGTTCCTCCTTCCATTTCATTTGACCGGGATCCCAAGTTCACATATACTTTTGGAAGGGACATCAGAAGTTGTTAGGCACATAATTAAATTTCAATACATATTTTCATCATCAATTAGATGGTTAGACATAAAGAATGATTCATACATTGGAGGATATGATTTGATCATATTAAATGGAATATAAGGAATGTTTGGATCAACATCATTTTATTTGAGAATTTTTATAATAACAATTTTAATTCTATTATAAATATGACAACTTTCAAGGATTTGTATAGGATGTGGTGCCAGAATATATCATTTTGTGATGATGTTAGTGAATGAATGATAATTGGGCTAGAAATAGTATAAGAAGTGGCAATTAAAGTGATGATGATCTAGTAGCACACGAGGATAGCTTATAGTAAGATAAAAAGTTATGAATATAATAAAAGGAATGACATCTCCTTTGAGATAGGTGACCATGTTTTACATAAAATATCTCATTGGAAAAGACTGATGTGCTCTGGTATGAAATGGAAGTGAAGTCTGTAGTTCATTAGCCCTTTTAAAATCAAGGAGAAAGATGGAAAGGTTGTATATCAAGTAGCTTTTCCACTGAGTTTTTCTCAGGTCCACAATGTTATTATTGTTTCGATGTTGAGGAATTAGGTGCCAGATTCATCATAAGACTTGATCCCCAAAGCAGATCAGTAGGAAAAGAACTATTCTTATGAAGAGAAATGAGTTCAGATCCTTGAGCATATGGAACATGTATTTCGGTATAAGGTAATCCTCTATGTAATGGTTTTGTAGAGAAACAACACGGTAGAAGGAGCAACATGTTAGTCTAAAAATGATTTGAGGTAAATATACCCTAAATTTTTTATTAAGTACATAAAATGGTGATGATACAATTTCCAGAATGCATAGATAATGTAACACCCCAAGATTTTCCAAAAATAAATTTAAATTCATGAATTTTTATTTTTTATGATATTTATAACTATCACTTAAAATAATTTTCCACTTTTTTGTTTTGAATTTTGAAATTTCTTTAACTACAATTGTGTTCAGTATGTTATTTTGAGCCTATTTGAGCCAACATGTTTTTTGGTGAATAGTAAAATACCCTTATGAATAGTAATATTTATAGTAATATGGCCATAATGAATAGAAAAATATATTATTATGACATTTTCTTATATATTTAATATAATAACATATTTGTTAATTTTTTACTGTGATATAAAAGCAGTTATAGTTTTTAAATTGTTAATTTTTGAAATATGTATGATAATATTTAAAAACTAAAGTAAATATATTTTTTTTAAAGGGACTCAATTATGAATTCTGCACATTGAGAAATAGTATGGGTGAAATTTTTTTATTTTTATGAAATTCATGAATTTTCGATGAATCGTTAAAAACAGTAAAATACCATATATTCAAATTATCCGTAAAAATGAACTATTTTAGACACCATAAGTGATGTAAGGAAACTTTTTTAAACTCACAAGCCATTATCACTATTTGGGGTCATATTAATTAAGATTTTTCATATTCCTGTGCAAAAATATTACAATAGTGATTAGAATAATGAAAAATACCCCCTCTCCTCCAATGTAAATACCACCGTTATTACCCTCTTCCTCCCACTCCTCTCAAGCATTGATCCTTACATACATTCTTCCAAAAAACCCTCCAAATTATTTTTCAAACGTCCTATAGCTTCTTGTCTCACCAAAAGGATAACACCAAAGGCCTTAAGAAGGATCTCAAGGAGAAGTGACCAAGAGGTAAACATCCAATTTTAATTTTTTTTTATTTTATGTTGTTCATTTTCATTACCTATGCCTTATATTGATATATTTCATTCCATATCCCCCATACCTCACTTATTATGTATGAATGTTGATATAACCCATTTCCTCTCATCAAAATATTTTATTAAATTTAATGTGACGCCGTTAGGAAGCAGAATTTTCATATGGGCTTTCTTAATTTTTTTTTATTTTGAGTTCCTTTATTTTCATCTTGTTTCCTCACCACATCTTATCCAGGATTTTTGAAATCATCATATTAAAGTATATGTCATATTTTCTCATGTTCATGTAAAATTATTCATCAATATTATTCTCCTCCCACACTTATTCATGTAATTAAAAAAGTTATCTCTGTTGTGTCAAATTACCGACATCGAGGACAATGTGATTTCAATATTCGTTAATTTCCTTGAGGCTGGTCTTGAAATAACTTTTACGGTTGAAATGAGATTTGATATATTTATAATGTTTCATCCATGGTTATGTAATTATTTTTTACACATGGTTTTAAATTATAAAACAAAATGTGTTCGTTATTATCAAAGACCCATTAAAATGATCTAAACAAACATCATTAATGTTTTAACTTATGAATCAATCCTCATCTAAAAAATTAAAAATGATAAATGGTATAATTAATGGTTCGGTAAATATTTAAATACAACTACATTTTAATTCTTCAGTTTCAAATCCAATCGACAAACACAATCCATCATGAACTGATCATTAAAATCATGTCAAAACTCACCCGAAACAGTGCAATGAACAAAATACAAACAATTTAAGGGTGAAATGATGTAATGAAATATTCAAATAAGGTATTTTAAATATTTATATGATTTAGTAAGATGTTAATAACACTCTTTTAACCATTATACATGAGATTTAATCATGTTTTATGTATGACAAGCACGAGGTAAATGAATTCTTAACCTGATTATCCTTCCATGTGTTTATCTTCTACTTCATTATTTAAATGATATTAGAATTGTTTGGTGTGATGGGTTATGTTTATATAATGTTTTATTATATTTATTTACAATATATATATATTCCATCCACTATATTAATTTTCACTTCAATTATATGATATTTATAAGAGACTTTTGTTTTTAAAATCTCCTTCTAAAATTCTGTTTTACAAAATTCAAGTGCATGTTTTTTTTCTCTTATTTATGTTGTATGGTTATGTTATGGATATAGGTAATTGTTTATGATGAGGGGTGGATCCTATATTTCCTTAAATTTCATTTGGTCGGTGTATGTTGGCAGTCGGTCGTGTGGTTACTCCACGTGTAACTGCGATGGTTACACATATTGTAAGGTAGCCGTGAGGGCTAAAATTATAATGTAACCGAGAGGGTTATAAGGTTCTGTAAGTAATAACCTTGGATACCATTATAATTCTATTTATTTTTTTGTGTTTTTTGAGGATATATTGTAAATATCATGTTTTTAATATATGTTTATATGGATGGAGTTTATGACTTTTGAAAATGATTTCATATGTTACCAGTGTTCATTAACTAATGTGTTCATTTTTTATTTTTTATATAACTTAATGATCATTTGTGCTCATACCAGGTTTTTAAATGATTATCACAGGTCATAAGGATTTTTAAGAAAAATAAGTAAGCCATGTTAAATGTTTTATTAATCGTCAAAAAATCATGTTTAAATCTTTAATGTTTTATATTTTTTAAAAAATGGTAACTTTTTTTTTGGAATCCATTCTATAAAAATGTATAATTTTATGAACGTATTATGTACCAATCTTCTAAATATCTAATCATGAAATGATCCTAAATTTTAATCTAGTTTCATTCATTACAAACAATGAAAATATTTAATCTAACAAGGTTTGGTCATTATACATAACCTATTAGAAATTTTTGGCACTACAAATCATACGTAATGAGGCCCAATAACTCATTGGGTCTATACTATTCCTAGGTCAGCATAGTACTCTTCTCGGGTTCTCATATCCATACATTTGATGAAAGTGATCATTTGGCGAAAACATTCTAGGGTCCTGGTCATCAAGGGCCTCTAATTAAGCCTGTTACAAATACAAATAGATTATTAAGTTACAAAATATATATTAAACTTTAAAATAAAAACTATAAAATTTATAATATACTGCACAATCGATTTATTAACTGCACATCACTATTTTACCTTCTACTCAAGAATAATCATTATTCTTGATTCACAATTCCAGGAATATTCAATGATTTCCTCTAAAATGACATTGAATTTATGAAAACATAATTAAAAATTGGTTACCAATTATTAATTTCATATCTATATTTATATGAAAAGATTACCAATAAAATATATTATGGAGGAATAATAAATGGGCATGTCGTGAAGAAAAATTATAGATAAAATTCATAGCTGATTCTTCTATGGATGTGACAGCGTCGTACTTCCCAATGTGTGGAGGTACTTTTCAGCATCAATGTTTCTTAATTTCATCTGAATGATTCTTAAAAAAATCATTATTCAAAAATATATCATTAATTTAAAACATGAAAATATTCATTTAAATACCTCAAATGTCATTAATACATTAAACTAGATAGTCATCCAATGAGTAATTATCTACCGATACTATTATATCATACAATCATCCATTAAAGGTATCACCTCTAACTCTATGGAAACTATATCATGCAATCCAATATACACCTCATGATTATATGCTCTCAAAATCTCACATAAATCCTTTAGACGTGCATTCCATGCACCCTCACCATCGAGGGAAATTAAACTGAAGCTGATAATAAAATATTAAATCATATAAATACAAAAAAAAATATTTCACTAAATACAAAAGATATTTTTACCCGTTTTTTTTGCAAAAATTACCCTTCACTTCATATGGAAATTATATCCATGAGAGCAGGCTGACATGAATGATGTCAGAGTACAAAACATACATCAGAAAAAAAAACTATGACATCGCTACCCAGTTTTTCAAATCGTTTTATTTTCCTTTTTTGTAGTCCACCATCACCTAGATATGGCTGTTCCACACCGCACACATACTTTTACGCCTCTGCCACCACTTCCAATTTGTAGATGTATCTCTTATGAAATGAAAACAAATATTTTATCAATACATCTTATAATGAAAATAAATAGTGGTATAAAAACTTGTTTGGGTTTTATAAATATACCTCAGTCAGCCTGATCAATGTGTGCTGCTAGATCCATAGAAACTGAATGACCACTATGTACTGGTGGAGTGGGACCAGCGTGTGCTCCACAAGGACATAGTTCTGCAGAGCACGAGTCAATGAAGATCGAATATAGAAGCTCAGAGAGAAGTAAATGTAAATTAAGATGACATGGATGGCTGGATGAATGATGCATTGGGAGTGGGAATCGTCACCGGGCGTGGTAATGATGGTTGAGGAGACTTATAGGAAAAGGGTGGTGGAAACATGGGAGATATGAAGATGTTTTGTGTCCCTAATGACATACCGATATTAGAATGTCGAAAAGTGGTAAGTCCATGGGAGGGGCAGGTTCTAATAGGTTATGTCCACCAGATCACCTAGTTCTCCTACCACCCCCTCATACCACATGGATGAGTACTTAGGCCACTAATATGATTCTAATCAAATCATTGTCTCCTGAGAGATAGATCCTAAAAAATGATTAAAGTAATTAATCAAATGACATTATATATTGTTCAAATATATCAATTTGAAATAAAATACTCACTAATTGAACAATTGGTGAAACACCCATATCATCCATGCGATGATTGTTGTTTGTCGTCTTTTTTTTCGCATGTCTTCAAATGGTTGCACTGATGGCATTTGAAAACAAATATAAAATTCATTATAAAATTATAACTACTGTAAAACCCATAAATAAAAATATTTGAGATTGAATTGGGTGATTCATGGATAATTTAAATATCCATTGTTTTTGGTGAGCTTGAATGTATATATAATGAATTCCATAAATCACATAAGATGTTGTAATGAAATTTAATTTTTATTTTGATGGTAATTTACTAAGTGACACCTGACTCTTCATATCATGGTACACTGATTCTCATGCATTATTTCACAAAGAAACCAAGAGATATAGGATAATGAATTTTTACTCTAGAAAATTCAGCAATGGTTATATTATGAATGATTAAACCCTTAATAAAGTTGGAAATGATGATATAAACATATGAAAAAGGATAATATATCTACTATACTTATAAGGGGTACTGAACATGTCAAAATTACGGAAAATATTAATTTCTTTATCCCAGGTAGTTGATGAAGGTTTTAATACATGGGTTGAAGAAGAAGACAAACCATCATGTTTATTATATACTGAAATGTTAAAGGGAGGACTTAGAGTTATAATAATTTTATACAAGGTCAATAATGAATGTAAATGTTCAAAAATTTAGAAATTTTGTTTTCATAATGTCTATGATAGTTCAATTCCAAATTAGAAAATGCATTTCAAATGGAAATTCAACCTATATACAATGAAAATTTACATTATGGTCAAGTCAGTTACAACATATTTTTAATGAGTATTAAATAAATTTGAATAGTACCAACCATAACAACCCAAGTGCTGCTATGACCTAAAATTGAGAACATGGATGAATGATTCTACATATTTCCCACCACAACATCTAGTTTTTTGAAAACACTAACAACTGAGATATTTGATCCATCAATAGTTATAATTAGATTGGATCCAGTGGCTGTAGGGATGTTGGGAATTCCCTCATGACCATCATAAAAAATATTTCTTGGAATTACTTATATAAGGAACTTAAATTATGTTAAAAGATTGTATTTGACATTAGAAAACATGTTTCTCCATTGATTCCAATAAATATGGTTCATCTGTAGAAAAATTGCGAGTTGTATCAGTTAATAGAAATCCACAATCATCAATAAATGGATCATGCCTCTTATTTGAATCAAACCATTGGAATTTCAACATCATGACTCATCCATGACCATAATAGTCCAATATTATATTTTTGTCAAAAAATCCATAATAACCTCTATTATTAAATTGTGTTCTACTATCTGATGCACTGGAATAATAGTTAATCATTGTTGTAACCATTACACCCTCATGTTAAGTTCTCAAGTTATTTTCTCATTCAGTGATAATAAATACGTACCATTTGATAACAATTTAATTAAAATAAAAAACAATGGTATTAATTCCAAATTAAAAATCACTTATACCCACAGAGAAATAGTCAGTAGGAAAACCCAATTCCAAAAATAAAAATTAATATTAAACATAATTATATATTGATTTATTTATTTTAAATAGTAATATTTTTACCTTAAATTTTAACTTTGCAGAAAAATATTTTTTATGAAAAGTATATCTTTTATCAAAGATTCGAAAGATGTATTCTATTCCTCATTGAATTATGTTCTCTTTAAATAAAAATATAATTTTTTTAATAGATATGTAAGGTATTCATATTCAATTTACTTACCTGATGTTTTCAGGGAACCAATAACTATTGATCAAAACTATTCTTTGTGCCATCTCCCACTCATCAAGGCTTAATGACTTCAACACATATAATCTAGTAATTACTCTTGTTTTAGGAGGTGATGGATAACTAGGTTATATTTTTTTCATTATGTTCTTCTTTATTTTTCATTGTACTATTTATTTTTGTAGATTGATCAGACATATTCATAGTGCTGAAATCCAGACAATCATGAGCCTAGTAACTGTTCATGATAGAACCTTCAAGATGATTTATATTTCAGATATAGAACATTAATTTGTACATATTTAATTCATTTGGATACATAATACAAAATTTAATAGGTCCTCTAAGATGTATTTCATATGGAATATGAACACAAAGATGAAACATGCATGTGAAAAATGATGGAGGAAATATTTTCACTAACACACACAACATAAATGTGGCATCTTCCATAATTTTTTGAATTAAATACATATTCAAAATATTTGAAAAAATATCACTAAACAAATGGAACAACCTATTAATATCTATCTTTACTTTATTCACAAAAATAGGATGGATTTTTGTTGGAATCATCTCATGTAGAAGGAAGTGATAATCATGAGTGTTAAATGATTTTAGATTCAAGTCACTTTTGTTGACCTGGTTGATATGTTGCTTGAATAGACTTCTAGAACATTAATAGTCTCTAGTACTTCCATAAATTGGTTTTCTTTCTATTGGATTCATTACATAAGAATCACATAGATCATTTTATTTATTTTTAGGGATACACAAAAGATGTGATTCTATTCTGATGCCCCAATCCTCTATGTCACACTAAGATCGTAAATCATATTTTGATTTTCCTATATCATTTAGATGATTAAAAATCAATATTTCACAAATATTCTTATAAATGTACATTAGGAATAAGAAATTATGTAACAAATTGGTTTGCCAAAAAGGAAAATCCAATAAGTTACTCATATTATTCCAATAGTTACAGGTTTCAGTGCAAACATTATTTCTCTCTCTAGATTTCATTTGACCGTTCCAGAATAAAAAAATGAAATCATTAAATTCATTAAGCACCTAAATTACAATCATACATTGAGGTGGATCATTGGTATCTATGGTATTACAAAATCATCGACAATTATTTATATATGGATGGTCTATTGGCAAGAATTTTCGATTTCAAATAAAACAAAAAATACAATGATTTTTAAGGATTATAGATCATGTATCCTTCATAAAAAAGAACACGATATATATCCCTTCGTTTTACATCTAGAAATCATTTTATAAGAATAAAATCATTGATTATACACATAAGCATAACACAAATCTAAAATATTTTTTTCCAACATGCATCATATATGTGCACAACCACATCCCAAATAATTTTAAACTCCTTTATTAATGGTTGTATTTATATGTCAATATCATTGATGGGATGAAAAGGTCCATATATTTGTATACTAATGAAACTGAATTGCTTTTTCATACACAACCAGCGGGAAGGTTATAAATGTGTATAAAAAATGGCCATGTGTCGTGATAAGTAATCAAATGACCAAAAGGATTTAATATGTCACATGAATGAACCAACATTACATTATGCAAGTGGGAAACAAAATACTAATATTGAGCATCAAATATTATCCATAAAAATCCATCATTTCGGTGAACAGACTCATCATTAGTATTATTTATCTGGGTATCATTCCATAACATTTTTATTGATATTTTATTATACATAAATAGATTTTGGGGTGGTGGGATCAATGGAAAGTGCTACATTAATTTTTGTGGAACATAGGATGGTGTTCCATAAGATTCTGGCATCTAGTGGAAAGTGTCACCTTTTATACAATCATTTTATTTTGCATCTTCCTCCCAGAATAAGCTACAATATTTTAGGAAATCATGTATTTGGATTCTTGAAAATCCATGTTCCTCACCTAACTTCTATTCCATATAGTGGTTTTGTGGAATATTTGAATCATTTGGAAGTAATTCATTCAAGATGATATGAATGTAATTAATGATATGATTAGAAATCCCATTCATTATTTTCCCATGAAGAAATATTATGAAAAATGATATCCATTTCATTTTACCACATTTTCTATATACTGGAGTCGTCGAATTAACATTCAATTTTTTAACCCTAACAACAACATCATTTTCATTAGACACATCATGTGTACTCATATAAAAGTCATCATTAATTGGAATCCATTATTTTATATGATGAATAATTAAAGTAAACCGGTTATATAACAAATTATCCAATCCATCCCCCTCATTTGGATCATCGGCATTTTGAGATTTTATTTTCTCCCGATTATGATACAACTGATAATAGTTTTCTTGGAATCCATATTCGGTTATGTGGTAGATGAATTTTTCATGCATCAACCAAGGTATTCCAACCCAATTGTAACATGTCCTGTATATCCATTATCTAAATCATTGTGAAAAGAAAAATCTTAAAAATCTCTCCAAATTGTAATTAAAATAGCTTTAGATCCTATCAATTTCATACATCCAACATCTATCCATTCTACCAAAAATATATTATAAGTCATTTTTCAAAAGTAATTAATGAAAGTTGAGATATTAAATTTTAGAGTTTGATTCTCAATTATTTTATTGGAATCCTGTTAAATGTGACATTCATGTAATATCATATAAACACTAGAACATATCTACAAATATAATTAATTTTTTCTATTCATTGAATAATATATACAATTATTAATTATGGGTAAATCAAACATACAAAATAAATTAATAATTACATACATAATTATGAATTATTTACAGTGAATTTCATTTAGGATTCAACACATAAAAAATTTATTTATGTATAACACAAATAAAATACAACTTTAAATTTTAAATTCAGAATATGGCATACAAAATATGGATATACGACTAATATATCTTACTAAATAGAATATAACTAATATGGCATACATTATATGGAATATAGAATATAAATTCGTAATTGAATTCATAGGCCTCAATTATTTTAGATGAAATCTAAGGTATTAAAGAATAAAAAAAATACTTTTCACACTTTTCATGTGTAATTAGATATGAAATGGATAAAGGACTTCAAAATTTCATTTTCCAGAGGGTGTTGGGGTGTCCAGGGGGTGGGGTATGTCTATGGGGGTGTGGATTAGAGGGGTCAAGGGCTTCCAAGGGGGTGGGGTAGGGGGGTTGTCAAGAGGGTGGGGTTGTCTATGATGGTAGGTGTATCATGAGGGTGGGGCTATCCAATGGGGTGGGTGTGTCCACACCCCCTCAAAACCTTCACACACCTCCCCACCTCCACACCCCACCACCATCCCACCTAGACACCCCCCCCCACCTGGACATCCCCCTCCCACCTAGAAATCCCACACCCACCATCCCAACATGAAACCTGCACTCCCCCCACCCTCACAACCTACACTACCCCCACCCTCACCCCACCCCACATGGACAACCCCTCCCCCACCATAGATAGCCCACATCCCTCAACTCTCCAAACACAGCCCACAACCTATTTATATAATCATGATTCCAAAATTAGTTCATGCAATTTAAATTAAAATGATTGAAATAATTATACATTTAATCACATTTCCATTCACAAGGGTATCAAAATAATTGAGGTGTATCATTCCCATCATGAACCATATTTTTAGGATTCACATTAATTCTTTAAAAAATTAAACATCAAATATAAATTAAAAATTCATGACCGACGAATGAATGAACTTAGGAAAATTTTTCATTCCTAATCAATCATTTCATACCATTTAAATAAAAATATACAATAAACACTTCCATTACCTTAACTATAAATGAATTTCAACTCATTGATAACATTTTATACCTATGGGTTCCATAAATTGAATCCCCCAAATATTGTACCCAACTTTATAAGTTGGAAAAATAAAAAATGTTGGACATTTTATCTAACTAGACAACAGATGCATAACCAAACATGGTGGAGTTATAGAAAATGATTTGATACAAGTCGATCACATAATTATCCCTAATAATTTTTAAGTTCTTGATATGGAGGGTTATTGATTTAGTACTCATGGACATATTATTCTTTAAATAACATGTTTAAATTATACCAATGCAATCATCAATGTCAACAAATGAACATTGTCACATTAATTTTTAAGGGAATTAATTATCTTCAATATTTTCCAAAAATTGAATCATTCAAATGAGAACCATTCATCCCCACATATAAAAATAACATATTTTTATTTATTTGATTTGTTTCCAAATTTCACATGTGATGAAGAATTAACATTATTATTTAAAAATAAGACATTGAATTCATGTGAATATAACTTATCTAATGAATATGATAATGGTTTTGAGTTAAATTTTAATGGAAATCATTTTTTCAGTAAATGAAAAATGAATTCTATTCAAATTTATCACATGTTATTTAATCCATTTCACATAATATCAAATCATTACATGTAAAAATAAATTAAATTAAAACTGATTTATATTGAAATAACAAAAAATTAATTAAAAATAGAATAATTTCATTTAAACACACACCTTAAATAGTTTTAATCTTAATTAAAACATTTCAAAAAAATTATCTTTCATGGATGAGCACCCAATGAAATAATTGAATCAAGATTAGACTGAAACAGAATGGAAAAGGAAAAAATAAATTGTATAAAAAGATATAACTTAGTTATGTCTTATAAATTACAAGTGGAAATGGTCTCCTGTTTAGGAGAAACATATTTATTTCATGAAGAAGGAGGCTCTTATCTAAGGAAAATTGTTGTCTGAGGCTCAAGGATATGAAAAAATGGGGATAGATCTTTGATAAGTAGGAGTGGCATGCTTGGTATTTAAGAGTTTTCCATCCCAATAGTTTTTAAAAATTACTGTGATAGATGATATATTCAAATAGTTTTTTAAAACCATTGGTATATCCTTCATCAATCTCTATGGTTTCATTAAACCGTTGGAAAAAATAAAACATACACCCCAATACCAATGGTTTTATTGAACAGTTGTTGAAACTCTATATTGATAACCTTATACCACCTGTTTTATTGAACCATTTGTGTATAATTACTATCCTAATATATTATTATAAATATTGGGAAATTTGGGTTAGTATATCCTTAGTTTTCAGTATTGAGACACGAGAGAGGGAGACGATGTATGATCCCAATGGCCAGAGTTGTTTGAAGTTTCTTATTCATTACCCTTGGATGGGAAATTCAGAGATGAAATTATTTATGATCATAATTTTCTGGGAATATGAATATTCATTATACTTATAGAACCTGAATACTTGTTGTTTTTTAGGAAAAAAAAGATTTGAGAACATTATATCTGCACATCGTGTACTTATGAGTACATGCCTTGTACTTGGGTATGACATTCAGTCGTGTACACACCATGTAGCTGACCTTGCAGACCACTAATTATGGAGAGATGGTTAAGGCTACTACATGGTGTGTACCTTAAATGAACACACCATGTAGTTTTTTAATTGATAAATCTGGTCGAGGTTGGGTGTCATACTTGGAAACATCTTATTTTGATAGTGGTTCATACAGGAGCTTGACCAAATGTCCAAATAACTTCTAAGTCCTCCATTTTCTCCATTTAAGCTTGGATTTAGACACCACATGGAACATTAGAATCCCACTGGTGGGTTCTCATATCCCCTATATCACTTTATCCTATTTCTTCTTCTCTCTTGATTTATCAAGAGGTGAGTGTTATTTTGTTTTTGGTAGATCTATGATGATCTTGACCGATTCAACAGACGACAATCTAGGATATCAATCGTGTGACATTGAAGTAGGTGATTTGTTCCTTTGGTTATTTTTCATAAGATTATAGATTCTAAAACAACATTATAAACAAGATTTGGGTAATATGTGATTTGTTATTAACAAATTTTATTACCTTATACGATTTTATTTTTTAATTAAGTGTTGTTTCCCATGCGTAACATTCGATACCATGTCTTTGGGACACCCCATGGATGTGTTTTCCCCTAGGTAGATTGTTTCTAGATTTTGGTCTAGAATTCCCAGTATTCGTCTCTCATTTTACATGCCTTGGTTCATTATGATAGATTTGATTAGTATTATTTAATGCATGTGGTATTCTTTTTTAATGATTATCCATGTTGTAATTATATGTTACATATGTTGCATTGATATGACATGAGCACTGTTTTTCCAATAAACCGTGAGAGCCTTGTTCCTGAAAAAATGTGAGGGTTTCCATGTTTATTTACACAGGACCATGAGATATTTAGTTTAGAAAATGGTCCAGTGGTACTAGACCATGAGATCTACCTTTGTGGTCATTTATGATTTGTTTATTCTATGTAGATCCTGGGGTACTCAATGGGAGAGAATCCTAGGAGGTAGTTTATAATTTTTGATGCAACGTTGGCATATAGGTATTGGCCATGAGAGTTTCCTAGGTAGTCATTATAATTCATCTTTATTATGTGGGAAAAAAGGTGTTGTAATGTTAGAGCATTAAAAGAGGGTTGTTTATGAATTATTGATTGTGACGAAACATCCATGACAATGCATAAGATTGGACTTAGTCATACAAGATTGTTTAGATTGTCTTTTGTGACATCTGTTTGGTTAAATATAGACAGGGGGATACAAAACATATTATAGATCCCATGTTTACATGATTTAATACATTTAATAATAAATTTTAATGAATATAATTGAAAACTGTAGTGTTGTTTACTTTGGAGTACTTTCTAGTTTATTGGATTATTCCTGTATATTGTCTGCAATATATATTAACTGAAATTTGGGCACAGATCTTTTGGTTGTTATTTACATGGATTCGTCTCACACCCTATTTGGGTCATGATTCGGACAAAAAAAGATTATATCATTATTTGTATAGATAAAATAAATCACCCTACTTCATTTGGTAACTGATTTCTATTTGAGCATGAGGGTAAGAGACAGTGCTCATGCTTGCAATGCTATTGGTGATTACATGAATTTATGTACATGGAATCCTATATTGTATTTCCACCATTGTATATTGTTTGGAGACTTTTCAAGATACATATAACATAAATAATTCATGTATATTATCTATTTGTTTTATTACTATTAGACTTCCACATTTTTCCATTGTTTTATTGTATTACTTCTGGTACTATTGTTTAGAATTTGGATTCCACTATGTTTACTATGTCAATGAGGGAATAGTTTTCCCACTATCACAACCTTGAGCCTCGCTACTAGTATGATTCTTCTGGCATTTGGGTAAGTGCGCTTGAGGAAATGTTGCAATCTAGATTCGAGACACCTTTGGATGACACCCAGATCTGAGACGCTACACCTGAAGAGACAGGGTATAATTCGAACAAAAAAAATTTCCATCACACACCATAAGCCTCACGGTGTGTCATGGACAATACCAAGATCTTCTATATTGAAGAATAATTCACAACCAAACATCTGGATGTCTCTACCCATTCATTCCAACAAAGGGTAGGTCTATTGTCCGTGTATTATTTCTCATCATGGTGTTGTCCATCATGGATAATCCACTATCATTACACATGAATTATTAATCATGAAAAGTTTATCATCCATTTATTTCCCCATGTCTTATCACTTAATAATTGTTCAATTAATAATATTTACTAATGTTAAGACCCCTCCCATAACTAATACATTATCAATTATGGTTGTAATTGACTTTAATGTAAAATTGGATCTCATCTCTTCCATGGTGATTGTTCGAAATCCTATCCCAATTTAAGGTTAATCTATGGATTAGATTCATATCCCCCACTTCCATACCACATTTATCTCTATAATGACATAAAACACATGTAGAAAACACCAGATATGATACATAGACTGTCTCACTGGTCATTAAATCAATACCATGAATCTAATTGACTTGGACCCTGTGTTATGTCACATGTCCCTTCTAGATACATTATAAATTTAATTAAAAAACAATTTTAAATTATTTTTTTCAAAAATCCACTATGAGGTACCCCGACCCCCATTACAAAATGGTTCCACCATCAAAAATTTAATCAAACTATACAATCCATGTAAACTATTAGGTCAATGTGATTTTATCTCATCATTATGGAACACATATCACAAAAATCCTAAAAATATGTAGAAATGTAATTATACTAAAGCACAAAAAAATTAAAATAACTAAAAGAATATGTGTCTAAAATAATGTTAAAGATAGACCTCAAACAAGAAAACTTCATTATATTCAAAATATTTTCATCACTACCCCTGGTCATCAAATAACTAACTCAACTATTGGGAACTTATCTACTAAATAAAAATTATAAAATTAATTAATTAAATAATTTCAACACAAAACCCAAAATGGGAAAATTGTCATTTAACTCACTAGTTGTTACAACCTAATATTATATAATTTTTTTAAAATATATTTAATATTTTATGTATTTTTCATTATACACGACACATAATTTAGATTATGGTACCCGATACCATGAGTTTTTCATTCATTAAAAATAACACTAGTTCTTCACACATTGCACGCAAAACTAAGATTAAAAGAACCATTTATAATTTTATAATAATAATATTTAATATTATAGTTATCACCTAGCCATTGAAAAGGATAGAATGAATATGATTTACCATATTTTGGAAATATATTCTTCACACATTTATATGTAATAATTGACTTTTTGTCCAATAAATTATAATTGAAAATAAAAACCTATTAAAAATAAAGGAAATTTTTTGTTGATTAACCAATTTTT
Organism: Viscum album; assembly: GCA_963277665.1. Taxonomy (NCBI): domain Eukaryota; kingdom Viridiplantae; phylum Streptophyta; class Magnoliopsida; order Santalales; family Viscaceae; genus Viscum; species Viscum album. Next base: position 1,611,424,323 of record OY728137.1, on the reverse strand, counting down.
AGTGACATGATGCATTTTACATTAATAATTAACATAAAATATTGGTGAGTATTTTTTAATGAAACATATATATTATATATTAAATAAAATTATAAAATTCATATAATGTGTTTTCTAGATAATAGTCATGAATAAATATAATTTTATACATAACGAGTTTTTTTAAACAATAGTTTTCTCATGTACTGAACACTTTTTATTAAATTTAATTTCTCCAATTTAAAAACAATATTTGAAAATTTATCAAAAAAATTTTAAATGTGAAATGAATAATTATATTTTTGTAATTTTTGTAATTTTTTTTGAAAATGTAAATTTATCAATTAATAGTGACTAAAAGTAGTTTTTATTATGGATTCTAGTTTATTTTAAAACATCTGAAATGCCACACCCTCTCATGTCATATTATGATATTAAAATAAATTTTATTTTTCCAATACCTAAATAAATAAACTCATTAATTGTATCCCCTCATCCTATAAGCCTTATTTATTCAATAAATGCTACTAAAAATATATTTTTGCTATAAACCATAAGATGTTATGTAAAGATGAGGTAACACCCCTAATCAAGAATTTAAATTTATTTCATACTCCAACTCCTTATATTATTTTTAAAACATTTTGATATAATATCCTCAGTATCATCCATATATATAGACATTATTTTGTTACATTAATAACGTAATTCCTTTTCCTTTTCAATCAAACGGATTACAGAATCATCTTTTGTGAGTACGAAAGACTACCACCTTAGGAACTAATGTTATGTTTTTTCCATCACATCCAATCATGGATGAATATAATAATGGATATATTGTATATAAATTATATTTATTAAATTATCATAATTTCTAAATATTGATATATATTTTTCGTTCATACATTCCAATTTATGTGAACATGATATCAGTGTTCATGTGTATAGTGGGATACGACCCTGTGTAGCAATGTGATTCATCCATACATTTCATAGAAGGAAATAAGGATGGATTAAAAGATAATATGTGAAATATATTACCTAAAAATATTCTATAATTTCTATATATTATTTACTATTATTTCATTATTATAATTTGGAATAGGGAAAACGTTCATACATAAAAAAACACACCCTTTGAATGAATGTTGTTTTTTCTTTCCACATCTACCTTTTATGATTAATTACCACTAAATATATACTAAACATTATGATTTATATATAGTGGTTTAAGTTATAGACATTATTTAAACATGATCAATCTAATATGATGAAAAATAAAAAATCAAAACATACAACAAATAAGTTGTTGTTAAAAATATGACATTACCATGGAATTGTTAATAAACTTGTATTAATTGTCATAAGTAAATAATATATGGATTGATATATATATCATACTATTATAGATTTAAAATAAAAATATATTTATTATATTGGATGTTTGAATGTATATTATAGAATTCGAGACTTATGGAAAGGGTTGTATGTCTCTGTTTTTTACTACTGTGAGAAACATGTCATATTAACAAATAATTTTATTAATGTGATGTATATTGCATCCAAGAATTTATTTTATGATTCTTATAATTAAATATATATGTATATAAATATCATTTTTATGATATATATTTCATGGGTCATACAATTCAATGGTACACAGTGGTATGGTATTTGTTTTTCAATTTCATCGTTTATGGGGATTTCTCGTGAATATGATTCCACTGATGAAGTCATAGGATATTGTTGGAGTTTATTCCCAAGAAAAAAAAATCTTGTTTTAAATTATTACAATCCTATATTATTTTTATTAGTATTTATAAACTAATTACCACATCATGATTCTTCTTTGACGTGACATAGTATGTGATAATGCTTTAAGAAAAGCTATCACACTAAAATCTCATATTGGATCCCTACTATGATGAGAACCCGAAAGTGCCATAACACTATTATTAAATATATATTCAATTTTTGGATGATATAATTTGAATTTATAAAATGATATAGGTTATCAGGTGTGGTGGCTCATGAAACATTGAGGCACCATCTTAGGGTGTGTTCCCTTGGTAATATTCTAGATGATATCATAAGAAAAATACTTGTTAGTAGGAAATCCAAATTCATATGTGTTGATATATGTTTCTATATGTTGAAATGTGTATTGGAACATAGAATTTAAGATTATTATTTGTATGTTTTATTACTCCCATACATAGATTTGTTGATGAAAACCACGATGATAGATGCTCTCTGTGAGGTAGGGTATGTTGGGTGCATCATGAGTAATATTGCATTAATGTATAATGGGAGAAAGGATTTTCAACTTCTATATAAGTAGATATCATGTCCATTTATCTAAATGATATAGCCTCTTGAAAATCTATGTTAATGGTGTTCACTATGCATGTTCAATTTTGGGAAGTCAAAGAATGATAAATAGAGCACAAGGGTTGATGGAATTTTCATGCAACCTACTTGATTCGAGATATCAAGATAAAGGGTTTATATTATATGGTATGGGTTCATATTAGGTGACATTTAGTTGTAATATAAACTTATTTTTCATGGTTACCATAACCTATGGCTATATAGTAATCTTGTAATTTACGCATGCCCGCATTATGCCAAAAAGATAAGGCACATATTGTCACACAATAACAGTAGCCAGTAACTCTGTTAAATAATATATTTATTATATAATTTAAATAAAAGTTATTAATGACATTGGTTAAATAATTATTCATGTATTACTTATTGCATTTATTTTTTCTCTTGTTATTTGAGATTATATATTTTGGACTAAATATTTATTTATCAATGAATAATATTGTTATATTTATGTAAAAAATAAATAGTCATTTTTTATAGCCTGATAAATATTGAGGAGGACTGGAAGAACATGTTATGAGCCTAGTGGAAGGAATATTATATATTTTTTGGTAATATAATATTTTAATATAACATGCAAGTTAAGTAAATTCCATGGAAATAATTACATTACAATTATTATTTTTCACGGGGAATTTACATGGAATAATAAATTAATCAACGTTAGCTGTGCTAAATATTTATTATTACACAGTGATTTAAATTTCATAAGCACAAGTCAGGGAAATAATAACATTTCTATTATTACTTTCAATAGGACATTCCCATGTAATAATAAATAAAGTAAAGACCGTTGTGTAATTATTTATTAATACCTAGTAAATAAAATTCTTTATTATGTAATTATTATCTATATAAGGCAAGAGTTCAATCCAATAGATAACCAATAATTATGTGAAAAACATAATTACAGAAAATCACTCTATCCTAGAGAACTCTTCCCTCTCCTTGAATGATCTCAAGAATGAGAGTGATCTTCATCCATAAGATCAAAGAGAACATTATAGAAGATATTCTCAAAACGATCCAAGGAGGAAATCTCATGCATAAGGATCTTCTGCAAAATCACACAGAGACACCGTCCGTGACATCCGAAGATATGTGGAGTATGTGTGGATAACCACTAGAGGATTCATTTCCAGGGTTTCTACATAACAATAAATCCACACCTCAGACCCATGGTAGGATGCATCAATAATGAATGAATCACCTTGGTGTAAATTAAATATTTTAACCAAATTAATTATAAACAAACTATGTAGGTCCTCTCATTTCAATTTCAGGTTGTCTCTTTTTCCAGTTATCATTGATTCAATTCTATGGATACTAGAAATCGTCATCATATTGATCCTTGATTAATAATCGATTATATAAATTTTTAATGTTAGGAACATTTGCATTATGTGCATCCGCGTGTGGACCAGGACAGACTAGTGCATGGTTATATGAACTACACACTCTGTGGCCCACTATAAATAGTGTGTAGTCCCTTCAGGTTATGTTCATGTCATGTATTCCATATTCAACTTGCTCTGTTGGTGACTGTGTAACATTTAGTGTATATGGCATGTGGCCCACAGGGCACAAATTGTACTCCAAAGATATCAAAATTACACATCACATGCTGTTTCCCAAGGAATGTACTTTGGATTGATGGTGAGGAGGGTACACTCTATGTATTTGGATATACATTTTGTGTATTATTTCCAAATTACATAGATTTAAAAATTTATTATTATAATAGGTAACCACTGAGGCATGTAACTTCATGTGGGCCTAAGGATATAACACAACTTGTGATAGGTGTTTGATATATCAATATATATCACACCCCGACATTTAAATTTCTTTTTACTTTATAATTTCATTTCTTCATCCATCCTCATAGAGGCACAGGTTGATCGCATGCCTATTTATATGTTACTTTTAATAAATTTATTTGTTTTTTCACCTGTTTGCGGTCACCACTAAAGGAGGTGGCAACCCAGTCAGCCTGGGTCCCTATGATATTGTCTAATGTTTAAAATAAATAAATTTTTATGTATATAAATTGTGTTAAATGTGTAAATTTTAATCATAACAATGTTATTATGTTATTAAAGATATTATTATCTATAAATTTCTATTATTATTATTGTTATTAATATCAAAATTGTAATTGATTTTGTTATAATTAATAATTAAAATAATATGTTGTGTTTATAAAATAAGAACAGTGTCGTAATTAATGATATATTAATTATTAAGAATATTATTAATGTTGTCCTTACTTAAAATCAGATGAATAATAATATTATTATTATTATTATTATTATTATCGGTGTTATTATTGTTGTTGTTGTCAAGGTTGATTTTGGAAAAAAATTATTATTATGTTTATCAAGGAAATTAATGATGTTGTTATAAATATATAGCCATTAATATTAGATTAAATGGCATCATTAAAATTTTATTATTATTATTACTATTATTATATTTATTATTATAACTATTATTATTATAATCATAATAAAATTTTGTATTATTATTATTATTATTATTATTATTATTATAAAATGATAAAAAACAAAACCTAACCAAACTAGCACTACCCTATTTCCCTGTTACTCCCCTAACTGCACCCCCCTTACTCTCTCATGTAGCGGTTCCCCAACCCTATTAATTGTGTGAATGCAGATCAGGTGTCCAGCCCCTCCCCTCGTCTCCCTCCACTCTAGGAGTTGACCCCCCCTTCTCATTTCCCTCATAGTCTACTCTAAGCCTCGCCCTCCACGCTCCTACCCTCTCCTGACCATCCCATCCAAAATCTGACCACCCCATCTCAGAACTATTGGACATGCCCTTTATTTGATGACCCTCTCCCTTTCTCCTATTGATTAGCACACAACCAACATGTGAACCCGCTTCTATCCCTTTCTCTGGTCAGCGATGCACCTAGATCCACCTGCTCTCTCCTGCGACATGCACCGACGAACCAGCTCTGCCCTGAGATGACCTCATTCCCCTTGTGTGCGCCAAAACCTTGGATCCAATATATATATTTATCTATTTATTTAGTTTCATTTCATCTGTGTTGTCATTATTTATTTTAGTCAAACCTAAACATCTTAGTTATTGATTGGCGCATTTTTCAAGTTGTTTTAGGATTGTGATAGGTGTGCATAAGGTTGTTCTTCCTTCTACAAAAGAGTTGTTGTGGTCACATTCCATTTAGGTAGAAAAATACACATGATTAGCCCCTAAAATAGGATAATAATCATTTTTTATAATATAATATTCATGTTTATTATTAATCATATACACCATTATTAGTGCATTTTACACTTTGAACATCATTTCACATCATGATTGAAATTCTTTCCTAAAATGCTCTATTACATTGTACATTATCGAACATATCATAATACACCTAATGGTATTTATTTTATTTTAATATTTTATTTTCATGCCTCTAATTATATAAGGAACAATTAATTATTTCGGAGAACATGGAGATTAAATTTGGAAGACCACGAAAATGGGATTTGAACCAACCACATTCTGGGTAAAGTGAGCTGGAAAACAGCCCAATAAACGTATTGTATCAGACATGATTCAGGTCCAAAGAGTCACCATATTTTTCTAGAGATAGAATAAATCATTGGAAATATTTCATTAAACAGTGTCCAAATCTAATTCGAATGTTTTAATGGTGTTCTAGCTTTCCCTAGTCGAAGATTCAATTATCTGCCAGATTATGCGGATGAAAAAAACATCCCACCATTTAAATCATATCTCGCAAAAGAAAACATATTTTGGAATGAAATTTTACATGATATTAGTGGACATTCGGGGCTTCATTTAACACTTCTATGGACTACTTTAATTCGGCATTTTAGAAGGATATTTAGGTGCTTTTATTGGGTGGATACAATCTGGCACCCACTTCAAGTCAAGAGATGAAATGTTTCTTCTACATTAAATTTATACCCACTTTGGTCACCAAAAATTAATTAAAGAGACTTGGGGAGTGGTGTCTCGACCCATGTCTTCCTTCATTCCTATTTTAGGCAGTAATGGTGGAGAATTTAGGGATCTTTGGTGATTTTTTTCATTGTAATGTTATGTTATCAAGTTGAAGTTGTAATCGTTCTTCATTCTCTTGTAAGTTGGTTAAATTACATTTGTTATTTATAAAAGATATTCAATTACTCTTTTTCATTTCTTCTTCATTTCACATTGATATCATTTCCCCATGTTGTGATCTTATTACACCAAGAGTTGGGAATTTATTCACACAACGGTGGAGTGATCGTTTCATTGTTTTATTTTTCTTCTTTAATTCTTCCCCTAGGAGTCTGATTTACGCTCCCTTTGAGATCATAGAATCAATATAGGGATAAACCCTTATGGGTTGGTCCTAAGGAGTTTCTTGGTGAAGATTGGTTGTTATTTAATGATCTAAAATAATTTAATAATTTCATTAATTTACTTTTTCATTTGATGATTATTTTGCTTCATCGTCTTCTCCAACTTTTACAATGACACATTTTGAGTCCTAGTACGATCCAATTCCTTGGAGTGATCATTAAATTGATCCTCTATGTTCATTTGTGATTATCCTTGGAATTGTGTAAGTATTAAATTGGTGAATTATGTTTAAAAATTATATCATTTTGTGGATACGTCTTGAATTAGTGAACTCAAACCTTAAAAGAAAATAAATAAATCAAATCCAACCCTAGTAATAACTTAGGATAAACTCATCCACATTAAATTTTTTAGAATAAGTAATTCTGGGTTTTTTGCTTTTTTCATTAAATTAAATCACTAGTTTGAAATCAAATCAATCCAAATAGTTTTCCACTTCATAGCCAAATCTCTCTACATTTAGAGTGTCTCTAGGTTTCTTCTTTAGTCCCTATGGATTCAACCCCAACCTGTACTACAACGACCGCATACCTGTAGGGTAAATTTGTGCAAAGTCAAATTTTTGCGCCATTTATGGGGACCCAAGTAAGCCACCTTAGATATTAAATTTCATTTCTCACCTCAAATTCTTTTTTTTCACCTCAATTTCTCCTATGTCTTCCCCTTTATGTTTTTCTGTGTCCTAAAAATATGAAATCGAAATCTCTCTCTAATCGAATGGATTATCTTCTGAAATACCCCAATATATAACCAAGCTGTAATCAAATTGAAAATCGATTTTGGGAATCAAAAAACTTAGGTAATTTCTTAGATCAACCCTTGAATGATTTCCCCACACCCGATGAGACGTACAATCAATGGGATAATGAATTATTAAATAATCAATTTCATGCCCTCTCAAGGATGATTGAAGAGTCAAATATTAGTGAAGTCCATAATGTTCGACATCCCATCCTATCTGTAACTAAATAATTTCTTGAAAAATTTTGTAATAAAATGGGGATATTGAATTCTGAGGTAGTATCATTGAGGATATAACTACTAAACATTAAACCATATGATGAAATAACTTTAGAATTTGGGAATTCAGAGTTAGATAATGAATTTAATTGGCCAGGTAATGTTGAAAGTGAAGCTGAAGAGTGTATAAATCAGGAGGAAATTGATTTTATGAATTCAAAATCTAATAACAGGACAACATGGATTGTGTTTCCTAAACATGGCTCCATCAGTGAAATTTTAGTAACACTGATCACTAAACCATTGTAAGAAATCCTAAACACTGAGCTCATATCAACTCCTAGAATTTAAATGGACAATTTTGGTAATGGATCATAATTTTATAAGAAACATATTAATTATAAAAAATTTGTAGAAGAAACTGATTTTGATTCAAATTGCCTATCTGCTTTAAGAAAATTCAATCAACACAAACTCAAAATCATTGTCCTTCCTTCTCCACTCGAGTATACCATAATTTGTGTTGAGAAAGATCTTGTTCATTTCATTCAATCACCTCAAGAAACCCAAAAAGGGGGGTGATATTTGATTTATTAGGAAAGACTACAGAAGAAAAAAGATCAACCTCTTATGATATTCTTTGGATTTTCCCATTCATTTTCGAAAATTTGATTGTTCATGAATCGAATTCAAAATCTTCTTACCAAGAACAATGGATATTCACTCTCAATCATGTTGATGTGGAAAAGGATGAGGTCATTAAAATTTTTAACGTTGGAATTTGATAATATGGGGGGTTCATGTCAAGCTATAGACATTAAATTAAGCATTGCACGAGAGGCAAACTGCGGTTTTCATGTTTCTAATAATTTTGTTGTTTTAATAAACATTATATTTCAAATGGTATTAGTTTATCATTTTGATATAATTTTATTCTACCTTAGACTATTGAACTTCTCTTCCTTTATGAGTATAGATGTGAATGAAAGGGGAGAACCGTATTCATCCGTGTCACTCGGTGTGATCCCTAAGTAATACCTTAGCCAGAAATTTAAAAGAAGACAATGTATCATCAGGCTATTTTATTTTATTTATGTTTTTTAGGATAAAAATAATTAGACTGTTGTCTTGTTGAGCACCGTATTCATCCATTACACGCGGTGTGATCCCTGAGTAATACCTTACCCAGAAATTTTAAATAAGACAATGTATCATTAGTTTTATTTCAAAAAACATGGAAAACCATAAAAATGGTGATAAATTGAATTAAATAAATCATTGCGTTGTTTTTATTTTCTTCTTTTTTCTTATTTTTATGTTTTAGGGAATATTTTGAGTGATTCATGTTTAATCAAGGAGGTTCCTACATCCCCAAGAGAACAATGGAGTAATCTAGAGCATCATGATCTTCAACATCAAAAACCAGGTGAATTTGTTCCATGTTTATCATTTTCAAATTCTTTTTATACTCCTCTCCTACCCCCTTTAAACTTTTCTTTTCTTTAATCACTGGGTACAGTGTTATTATATATTGGGGGAGATGAAATTAAATTTTTGATATTGTGTGTAAAGAAAATGTGTGGATGGAAAAATTTCCTTTACCTTGAACATGATAACAAGAATTGCAATATCTAAAATTTGATATCAAATAATTTTTCATTCCGTGATTCTAATTTTAATGCAAGTTTATGTACATGTGCATATATTTTGGAAAGATTGGTTGTCAGATGTGATTTCTCACCGTTATATTTTCATCCATTTAATAAAAAAACACTATGCACATCCTTATATTGTGGGGTATTAGTTTGAGTTCTAGGGGTCCCATAATAATTAGAATAGGGTTGGTGATCATTTTAGTTTTAAAAAGAGTATTAAAAAAATCAATTGTGTGTTGAGCAATGAATTAACCTAATGTGTGGCTTTCGACACTTGGGGATCGTGACTCTATAGTTTTCTGGCCCATAGTTTGGAATGTTTTCACATTTTTGGTAATTAGAATTTTTTTGATTAAGTTAACTCAATATGTTGTCCGAGTATGTGAGCTTCACTAGGATCTCTATGGTCTTTGAGCCTGGGAGTCATCGGTAAAGTCTTACTACATTGGTTTACTCGATTGAGTTCAAATTAAATTACCATAGAAAATTTGAAAAAAAACAAAAATAAAATTAAATACAAAATTTGTATACATATTAATATTAAAATTTTATTTCTCTTAGTGCTTCCATTTTTTCACCCTCAAATGAAACTGAACCCCCATATCTATTGTGACACACAACACCTCATCATGCTTAATTGAATTTGGATGAAATATGGAGATGAATTTGAACAAATTATGGTCTTAAGAATGTGATATGCCTATGGAACTATCATTTTTTAAATTACTGTTAAGGGTTTCATTTTTTTGGTATATTTTCTTTGGGTGAGCAATGAGTATCATAATGTTTTTGGAAAATGGAATTCAAATATCATATTTTTGGGAAATATTTTTCTCGGTACTAAATAAACTCATGTTGGGGGTGTGATTATCCCCTAAAATAGTCCAATATTCATTGATTATAATATAATAATCATGTTCATTATTAATCATATAGCCATTATTAGTGTATTTTACACTTTTAACATCATTCCACATCATGATTGTAATTCTTTCCTAAAATGCACTATTATATTATACATTCTTGGACAAATCATAAATCTAAAAATGGTAATATTTTTATTTTAATATTTTATTATCATGTCTCCCGTTCTATAAGGAACAATACATTATTTTGGATCACTTGTTGATTAAATTTGGAAGACCAACAAAGTGGGCTTTGAACCAATCAAATCTTGGGCGAAGTGAGCTGGACAACATCCCAATAGATGTATTGTAGCGGGAATGATTCATTCTAAAAGAGTCTCAAAATTTATCTGGAGATAGAAGAAATCGTTGGGAACATTTAATTTAATATTTCTCATGCTAATTCTAATGTTTTAATGGTGTTCCAGTAGGCCCAAGTTGAAGATTTAATTCTAAGCTAGATTTCGCAGCCCAGAAAAACATCCAACCATTTAAATCATATCACGAAAACCACAAAGTAATATGGGATGAAATATTACATGATATTAGGGGTAATCCATGGCTTCATTTATTTATTTTGTGGACCGATAAAATTCAGCCTTTGATAAGGTGATTTTGGCGCATCTATTTGGTGGATGCAAGATGGCTCCCACTTCAAGAGAAGAGTTTAAAAGTCTCTTCTAAATAAAATTTCCAGACACATTGGCCTCCCACAATTAATTAAAGCGACTTGGGGAATTGTGTATCATCTAAAGGATTCCATTTTTTATTTATGTAAGTATTGGTGAAGGATTTCAGGATCTTGGGTTCTTTGTTTTATTATAATGTTATGCAGTCAATTTGATTTTTTAATCGTTTTTTCATTATCATGTAAGTTGTTTGAATTACATTAGTTATATATTAAATTTCTACATTTCCTATTTTCATTTTATTATTATTTTCACATTAATACCATTTCCCCAAGGTGTGATCTTATTCACACTAACACTTGTGAATTTATTTACACAATAGTGGAGTGATCGTTTCATTGTTTTATTTTTCATCTTCAATTCCTCCACTCTGAGTCCGGTTTCCGCTTCCTTTGAGATCATAGAATCAATGGAGGGGTAATATCTTTTGGGTTGGTCCTAGGGAGTTTCATGGGACATATTGGATTTTATTTTATGATCTAAAATTCTGTAAAATTTTATTAAATTATGATTTCCATTTGATGGTTTTTTTTCATCTTTGCCAACATGAACAATTACACATTTCGAGTTCTAGTACGATCCAATTCCATAGAGTGATCATTAAATTGATCCTCTAAGTCCATTGGTGATTAGACTTGGAATTGTGTAAGGATTAAATTACTGAATGATGTTGAGGAATTATATCATTTTTTGGATGCGTCTTGAATTAGTGAATTCAAACGTTATAAGAAAATAAATACATCAAATCTAACCCTAGAAAAAACTTAGGTCCAACTCATATCCAGTAATTGTTTAATAATAAGTAACTGTATGTTTTTTTTTATTTACATTAAATCTGTAGTTTCAAATCAAATAAATCCAAATAGTTGGCCAATCCATAGCCAAATCCATCTAAATTCAGAGTGTCTCTAGGTTTCTTCTTCAGTCCCTGTGGATTCAACCACTACCTATACTACATCCACCGCATACTGTAGGGTAATTTTGGGAGAAACCTTCACTTTTCCATTTTTTGATAAAACCCATTTAGTGCATGACTATATAAATTAAATCATTTAATTATTCCCACCTTCAAAATATCATTAGTCAATTTATTTTGGTGTTTCCAAGAAAACCATTTTTGTTTTAAAAAATAGTTTTTAGGTATTCTCCCTGGTTTTATTTTCATGTGTTTGTGGAGTGTTTTTTCTCTAAACATAAAAAAATTGTATTTTAAATATGTTAAACATGGAATTCATCATCATTATTATTTTCAATGGTTTATCATGGTTTTTCTAGTTTGTGTAATTTGTAAGATTTTTTTATGAAATTGTTTATAAAATCCTTTGATTTGATTATTAAATATCTAGAAGACGGTTTTGGATGATTATAAAATTATTTATCCATTTTTTGAGCAGATTACAAGATAATTCTATAGGAACTAGTTTTCTGTTTATATAATTGATGTTGAATTGTTTGGTATACATTACTATTTACTTGTTTTTCAATATTAGATCACTTTGGAAATATTCTAGACCAATGTATTTTTTGTTTGGCGTGTTTGGTTTCATGTCTTAGTATCATAGAAATTATTTAAAAAATTATACGAATATGAGATTTAAGAATTTAATGGGAATTTTTAATGTTCTTTTAGTGATGTGGATGGATGGTATTTATTATAAATATAATGGATTTCTTGTGATAATGATTTAGAAATTTCATATTGGTAGTTGTTTTTCCAGAGGATGTTAGCACATCCATAGGTGCACAATGTGAACCTATGGATGTTCTCTAAAAGGAAGAAGAATCCTTTAAAATATTGTTTTCATAATACTTTGTTTTCAAAATATTTCTTCCCTAAATAAGTGTAGGTCCTTAGTGTGAATTTTATGTATATATTGAAATGTAATCTTTAATGGTTTTCCCATTTGGCCATTAGTGTGTGTCTTTGTGAATTTTATAGTCAACGTCTTGTTTTCCCTTCAAACACATGGATGATGCTACGTTATCTTTTAGAATGGTTTCTATTTGGAAATTATGTGTGCCTTGTCTGAGTTTTAAATGTTTTTAGAAAATTGTTTCAACATTGACATGATGTGATGACTCAGTTATAAGTTTTGATGTTTACATGTATGTATATATATATCAGCATATAGGGAGATCCAATCAAGGGTAATCCATTTTGGTGTAATGCATAGGAAGTGTCAGTGTTTGGGCTAGGCAACTGCGGTGAAAACTAGTGAGTTGACTCACACATGTGAGGTCCTCCTAATCACACAGTATTACTACCACCATGGGTTCAATTTAATATTTTAGATTATTGAGTGATGGTTTCTCATCAACCTCGATTAGATCGGTTGGTACCCCCTAGATTGGTTGTTAGGACAAGTGGGCTTTGCTACTTGATTTGTTTCAGTTATAGGGCATCATGTTGGTTATTGACATATGAGTTTCACCAAACACATACATGTTATTGAAAACCAAATATGAATATATGTTTTATAAAGTTGTTTGGAGTAACCCATGGAAAATTGTTTATTTATATTTATTTTTTATTTTCTATTGTGCTAGTCTATTTTCAATTTTTACTATTTACCTATTTTATTTTGTCATAGATTCATTATATTAATTTTTTGTTTTAAATTTCTATTGGAAGATGGGTTTGGAAAAATGATTTGACTTTGTGTTGGATTTTATAAAGGGGAAATAATTTATGGTTTTATTAAATCATGAAAACCCCTATTTGTTATATTTTTATTTAAAACTATAAATAATAGACTATTTCTTAGAAGAAAAGGTATGGACTTTGTGGTGTTTTTGTAATGATCATTTCAGGGCTCACCCATATGATATATTTTCAGGTTTAGGTTTCTACAGTGCCAGATCGCTCTAGGATCGATAATGGTTTTTAGCAGGGTGGTGACATAGAAGGTCACATTTAGTAATATACATATTATTTTATCTTCACTTATCGTTTTTTATCATGAAATTATATTTATCTTCTTAAATGTTTATCATGGAAAAAATCATTCCTAGAGGATAAAATTTGATTCCCCAAACTAGTCACCATCCTGTGGGGATCGGGAATGCCCTCGTGAAATGTCACAGACATTCTAGAGTGACTGGTCAAGGGTTGACCTGGATTGGTTCTTGACAATATATATATAAATGTTTAATTAACATCTGTGTAATGTTCAATGATCTACACATCATGCATGACTTTTATTACAATTATATATCTTCATTCATGATACATGTCAGAATGAATAAATTGTATTAAAGTATAAATACATGATGGATTGTTCTGGAAGTGTATTCAGTAGCTTGATTGCAAGGTAAAATTTATGTACATGGTTATATATGAGAATCTCAGTAAAATTAAAAAAATGATAAAGGTAAAAATTATTTATTAATTAAATATAATTATTTATATATTCTTTCTTAATCTCTCTTAATAAGAAGGATTAAAAAATTAAACGATTGTTTAATTAAATGTGTAATTCCTTTCATATATGTGGATGATCAGGAGCTAGACCAGACCACTATATGTTACTTGTTCCCTTTTAATTTATTTATTGAATTAATTTTTCCCTACACATCTTCTTATCATAAATTTATCGGGAATACATGCCTATGGACTGTTTTAGGTAATCCATATTTTACCCCTCACCTCTATGTGATTTAAACTCAAATTTAACAGATTAATCTCCCAAGAAAGTGGATACCCTTCAAGTTGAAATCTTAGTTGAAACCAATCCATAGATATATAGAGCTGGACATATGGGAATCTGTAAACACAAACCTCACATGGTTTATGGTGTTTATCCCCTATGCCAAACTATGATTATCAACTACTAGATAAAATGTTTAATAGTAAATCACACGATCATACCCTATATTTTATTTCTATCAATTCTATGGTTACTCATTATGGATATTTGAGGAGATGACATAATTAATGACCTAAAAAACATACGATATGGAACTAAAATAAAAAAAAATTATGCATACATATTACCTATACTTCTCTAATCCCTTATGTATATCCCACATAATATTCACCATCATGTTAAAAGATAATAAGTGGAAATTTATGCATATAGAATAAAATCCCTCAATCAAATATTATGTCATTATAGCATGCCATTACTTCATTTAGAATCAACCCATAGTTAAATGTGTTTAAAAACCCATATTTGAGGTTCTTTCAATTATAAGGGAATTCAAATTTTACTTTTTTGGGTTGAATTAACATAGATTACATCAAGGCTTTACTTCTCTTTCAGGACATGGTCTAACTAAATGACAAAGGGTAAGGAAATCAAAAATTATAGATTTTGATATTGGGGTGTCCACATAATAGATCAAGGATATGTGAGTTAATACAGTTGGAATTCATAATTCCTACTTAAAACCTTACATGTTTCTTGAACAACCCTAGATGGGGTAATGTGAAGGGAAATTTGGATCATTTCCACTATATTTTCCACGATACTGGATATTTTGATGCCAATGTTGAGGTATGATAGGTGTCAATAAATTAGTGGGAGACTGGTATATATTAATTTATCTATTTTCCTATATTTATCAACATATTGTACTTAAAATATATTCATTTCAATTTTTAGAAGGAAAAAATTAAAATAAAATAAAAAAAACATTATGATATATACTCGAGAAGGGAAAAGTTCCCACTGGTACAAATTTATATGAGTTCCAAAGGAACATTTTATATATCTTTATCCATGAGAGTAAACATTATGTAGTAGAAGAACTATTACATGTTGCGTCTGTAAATTAGGATAGTGATGAATAACTCTCTGTGTGTGGGAAAAATCAAAACGACTCAACAGATGTTCACTGCCTCATACTATCATCCATGATGAATGACATCTTAAAGCAACAAGAGGAAATAGATTCTTCTATCATGATGTCTCACCTACGGGATCACTATCATTAGAAGGCAAGACATGATTGGTATGAGATCATCAAAGGTTAGTTTTCTACTAATATAGGAGAGTCTATAGCCGTTGGGCCACATATAGTCATGCTTATATGATAGATTGAGCATCTAAACATCCGTGGATTATATTCCTAAATCAGTGGTTTAAATATCTCATACCATCATCGCTGCATGAGAACTCATCTAGTTTTATTATGAATTATAATATGTGAAATTATTGAAAGATTATATCAAAGCATCATACGATAATTCTTAATTTTGATGAGGACATGTGGTGTAATATACTAGCACTAGTTATGGTGAATTGTAAGAAAATGGATAAGGATAAGGGGCCTAATATTATTAGAAAATATAAAGCCTCTACGAATCCTCTGACCAAAATGATGAATTTCGAGATGCAGACAAATGAAAATGAGGCATTATTCATTGCAAGTGGAAATATAGTCCATTAGAAGAGGAACTATACCTAGAGGTATGGGTAGCCAAGCGTTATTTTATTATCGAGTAAAATCATTCCATTTGTACACATTGGGTATTAGATAGAGCGTCTGAGGATCACATATATATCCAAATTCTAGAACCATGTATATTTTGAAACATTGATAGAGGAGAGGTGGATCTAAGAGACTCAAATGGTGTAAGGCTGACTGCTCTTCTAATTGGTGACTCCCAAATCACATTGTAGAATGGAATGAATTGGGTTTTACAAGGAGGTTATTAAGTTCATATTGTAACTAATAACATATTTTATGTATAATGATTTGATTAAGATGGATTTATTTTGAATTTTGGAAATAAATGTTGTTACTTTTATAAGGGAAACATATTTTATGGTTTGATGAAATTACATAACAGTATATAGGTATTAAATTACGATATCCAAGTGGTGGAAATAGCTAAAAATGAAGATTTAATTACGAATTAAACACATGGTGGTAACATTACTACCGTGGTAATGTAAATGAGATGTTCCTGATAAAGATCTATCAATATTGTTATTTGGGCTATTCTGAACTAAATCCTCTTGATAGATGACATAATTGATTACAAGGGAAAATGAACAAACCCCTATATTATTGACAGGGTGAAAGGTCTAAATAGATTATAGTATTGGTACACACTTTTTTGTGTGAAAAAATTATCGTAGAAGCTAGTGGTTTATATTATTAGATCATTACATTTACTTATGACTGAATTAGAAACAATTATGTCTACATAATTAGGTACATGTCTGATCCCTTTTAGAAATACATGGTTTTCATGAGTGAAGTATATATAGATCTCTGTAAAGTGATAAAGAAATTTCAATCAGATCAAGGTGGAGAATATATCAACCAAGAGTTTATAGACCTTTTACAAGAGTTTGATATTATTTCTTAACTCACTCTATGATATACACCACAGTGGAATGATGATATTGAAGGCTGGAACTGCACCTTATCAGACATGGTAAGTTTGATGATGAGTCAATAAGATCTTCCATTATCCTTTTGTTGATATGCATTCAAAACATCAGCATAAACATTATTTCATGTGGAAATTTAAGAGGCAAATGAGATTTTATCTGAGTAGTGGAGTGGAATGAAAACCGAATTATCATAGACACGTGAATGGGGATACATGAAATTTGTTAAGGATTTCTTAGGAAACAATCTAGCACCTCAAGGAAAAAAGTGTTTCTTTATACTGTATCCCAATTAAACAATTAGATTATAAATATAAAACCCCTAAAACAAGATAATGACTGTTTCTCTATAGTTCTTCTTTATTAAGAGGGATCAAATCCTCAAAAAAGATACTAGGAGAAAGATTGGCATCGACAAAGTTATTATCAAGATACATAAGAGATGAAAAAGGAATAAGTTCCATAGGTCCCTGTGGAAGTGGTTGTTCCTAAAACACATGTATTGTGTAGGAGTACATGGGAGGTATTGAAACTAGAGTGATATAGTTTCATTATCAGCAAGGATGGTGACTCACTATTGATTGTAATTAATGAATAACTCTCTTATATGGAAGCATTTTAATTCCAAGAATCATCAAGATAGATAAAATATAGGAATTCTAAGATGGATTCCATGTATTAGATCAATGTATGTGTTTTTGTCGATGCATTGGTTGGTGTAATGCATGTTGGGTGTTGATGTGTACTCATGAAGAAACTGGACAGGGAAGGTCATGTTAGTACCTATAAACAAATGCTAGTGGCTAAGAGTTTTAAAAATAATCAATGAAATGACTATAATGAATCCTTTTTAAATGTTTCCATGTACAAATCCATAAGAATCATACATGAAATAATTGCTTACCAGGAAAATGTGATTTGTAAAATGGATGTCACAGTTACATTCTCTATTGAGAATCTTTTTGAAGTTGTTTATATGTCATATTTATGAGGGTTTGGGTCACGAGGTGATTCTAAAAGGCTTTGTAGGATGTATAGATCAATTAATTTATTAAGGAAATAATCCTTGTCATGAAAAATTATATTTGATGAATCTATAAGAGAATTTGGTTTCATTACAAATGAATGTGAGACATTTGTTTACAAGTGGTTTAATGGGAATGTGTTAATTATCCTAGTAGTCTTTCCTGATGACATATTTCTTATTATATACGACATAAAAATCCTTCAGTCAACCATCGATTGGTTGAACCAGCGCTTTTACATGAATCAGTAGGCGAAGCATCCTACATTTTAGGGATCATGATCAGTCATGGTAGATCCAAGAGGCTACCTAAACAATGTTAAAGAACATATATTGACCATATACTAAAGAAATATTTTTATGGAAAAATCTATGAGGGGATTGGTTCTAGTGTCACATGTTATACATATTTCAATGAAAATTTCTACCAAGGAACAAAATGAGAATGATAGGATGAGTAATATTACATTCGATTTAGCAAAAGGTTATTTCATTTATTCCTTGTTATATGCCCGACATGATGTTGCCTATGAATTAAGTATGGTAAGTAGATATCAAAGAGATCTAGGAGAAAATTAGTGGACTACTATCATAAAAATAATTATGTACATGAGATGAACTAAGGATATTTTTCTGATGTATGGAGTATATATGAGGAGATTGTCATTATGGGGTATGTTGATCCTAGTTTTTAGACCGATCAGAATTTTATGAATTCACAATCAGGATAGGTTTTATACCTCAATGGGGGAGTTGTGGGATGGATTATTTCAATGTAGATAGTTGCCGCACATTCTATAGAATAGTCCATATATATATATATAATATTTTGATGCATCCAAAGAAGCCGTATGGATTTAGAACATTTTCACAGAGCATGATATGGTTCCTAGTTGTAAATATCCCATTACAATGTATTATGATAATACTCTATTGGTGATTCTTTAAAAATATCCAAGGCCACATCAACAAACAATGAGGATACTCAACAAGATTCACCTCCTGAGGGATTTCAATCAATGGGTTGATGTTTCAATGAGAATAGTTTCTGTGGAAGCGATCATATTAGAACACTTGTATAAATGTCTATCTCTATAGAATCATGTCTATAATTTTAATGATTGAGAACCAAAGGTTTATGGAATTGGGATCTAGTAAAATTTGGATTATTTTGGACTTGGCTCCCTAAAAAACAACTTTTTTGTACTATATGATAAAACTATATTAATTTGATGAATAATAATATACTCTGTATCACAAAATTATTATTCATCTGCACGACATATTATGTGATATTGTATTGATAATAGTTTTTTCACTAAATGGTCTTAGGGTATCCCTGCTATGATGAGAACTCAGATGTTCCATGACACTATTGGATAATATATGATCTTTGTTCAAATGATATCATTTGAATGGAAAAAATATGTAGGAGATTAGGGGTGGGGACTCATGAAACATTGAGAAACCTTTTCATAGTGTGCGCCCTTGATAAAATCTAGTATGATATTATAAGAACTAGTCCCGCCAGTAGAAAATCCAAATTCATATGTGTCATTGGATGTTATTATCTACAGACATGTGTGTTGGTCCTTATAATTTATGATTATGATTAATTGGTATTATGATTAAAACACTTAGAGAAATTGACTAAAACAATTATGAATGTTGTTCTTAGTGAGGTAAAATATATTGGGTGTGGAAAGAGTAAAACATCATTAATGAATATTGTATAAAATGTTTTTTCACTTCTATGAATGATGATATCTTAGTCGATTTGAGGGAAATTTTATATCCAACCTAAATCCATGGACATTGGTTTAAATAGGAATGTTCAATTCTAGGAAGTTCAAGAATGAGAAAGCGAGCAGATGGATTGATGGGAATGGTATGAAACCTTCTTGATTTGATATATCGAGAAAAAGATATTGTTTTACACGATAAGAATTCGTATGTGGTGACATGTCATTTCGACATCGACATCATTCTATTGGGTTTCATGATCCCTTTCTAGATAATAATCCTGGACATTTAGAAAACCCACCTCACGCCAATGGGAAAGAGTCCTAGAGGGTCACATGCTATGTGTATCCAGTATCTCAGATCAATACTTTATTTATATAACAAGTAGATTAAATATTATTCCTGATTGTGGTATAATAATTATTCATGTATGTCTGATCACATTTATTTTTCCACTAGTTAATCAAGGGAATATATTGTGGAAGAAATATATATTTTTTTGTGGAAATTAATGTTATATTTATTTAAAAAATAAATAGTCATTATTCAGGGACCGATAAATATCGAGGAGGATTGGATGACCATGTTGTGGTTCTGGTGATGAATAATATTAAATAATATTTGGTTAAATAATATTTAAATATAACATGCATGTTAAACACATGTCATGGAAATAATATAATTTATATTATTATTTGAGATGGGTTTTGACAAGGAATAATAAATTATGTAATGAAAATTGTGCTAATTATTTATTATTACCCAGTGAATAAAATTTGTTATACACATTCCATGAAAATGATAGCATTGCAATTCTTATTTGACATGTTTTTTTCACATGAAATTATATATTCTATAACAACAGCTGTGTTAATTATTTATTATAACCTAGTTAATTATATTCACCATTATATTATTATTATGTATAAAATACAATGGGTAATTCCATAGGCTAACCAATCATTGGCTGCACAAAATCCTTGGAAAAATTCCCTCGAGCCTAGAGAATTGTTCCCACTACTTGAACACTCTCAATAATTATAGAGATCCTCCCTCATCAGATCATGGAGAATTCATTAAAATAAATTCACAAGGTGATCGACGGTGGATATCACAAGCATACGGATCTTTCATTCTAGCACCCAGAGACTACATCGGCAATGTCCAGAGATATGTGGAGTATGTGTATATCACATCTAGAGTATTCCAATCCTTGGATGATGGATGTAATAAAACGTATGATGTAAATAAAATAATTTTAATATAAAATTAAAATAGAGAAGGTGTTATGAATGTACTATAAATGTTCATGTCAATCCTGAATATCCAATAATGAAGCAATAATATACAAATAAAATATACAAGAATGAATGGAAAGATACTTATCATCCATGATGGTATTGTTGTACTCATAGTACTCACGAAAGCCTAAAAATCGAAAAAAATATGTTTATAAAATTAATTACTAAACCTATTAGTGTGCGGGAATGTTAATTACATCTGTGGATAAAAAAAGGGTCTTCAACATAGTATCCGTTAACCGTTGATGATTCATGATTTAATTCTAACCAATTGAAGCGACCATCATGTTGTTAAAATTAATGAAGATTCTTCCAATGTAGTGAGCAAGGGGGAGTCGGCGAAATTGATCTAAGGGACACAATGTGCTATCCCTACAACCTTGTAAAGGATGTTCACCTGGAATAGAGTTACTGTGTCAAACTATTGTAATCCATAACATGTCATGCATAGTGGTTTTTGGGACGCCCAACACACTATCAGCATATGATCCAAGGGTGTATCCCTTACTGGTAAACCAAGTAAAGTTGTTGTGTTATTTCTTTGTGTGTGATTGTTTTTTCTGCACTTCCTCTTCTGATAAGATTAACCAGTTCCTACCAGTGTGGTATCATGATCCATTCGTTTATGAGAAAAACTTGACACCCAGCTTCACCCATCTCCTCTATGGGTTTCCATGGTTCATCATTATGTGAATTTAAACTATCAATCCATAATTGTGATATATCATCCAACACTTACAACTTCGGAACAATCATCCTATTTAAGTATATGATAAATAATACCATTCCATATATCATAAAAAAATTAACTATATTAAATAGTGAGATCGTACTCTTAGTATGGTTAACTAGTGGATATTTCAATATTAGATTAGAATATGGAATAACAACATGGGAACAATATTATAAAACCATTCCTTATATATTATAGATCATAAAAATGAGTCATGGAATATATCTAAGTAGTTCATAAGACATGAATCATAATGGAATTAGATAACATGATCCATGATACCATTGCATTGGAATGGGACTTATATTTTTTCCATTCACATATGCATAGATATTATTATTACAAGTATATATACTTAGACATTCATAACCTGTTAAACATGGGCTAGCCACTTATGTACATGATTTGGGCTTCTGATAAACTCTTAAGAGTCTTCACTTTATATATGGTATAAGCACATGTGTACCCTATGAGTTCATATAATACTAATCCTTAACAAATGAATAAGTTGGGCATATAGGTATCACCCATATAATAGTGAATGCATTTTTGTTCTAAATTATCACAAAAGAATCATCATTCAATGACCTATAGAAATGTAATGAGTGTCACAAACCTCTAATTATTGCACTCCCTATAGAAAAGAAATGTGATAAATAATCATCTCATCAATTAATAATAAAATAACATAAGTAAATTGATGATTTTTCATAAAATTATATTCATTATAATAATAAACTTCCAATTTAAAAAATAAGGATTGTATAATTAGATTATATCCCTAGTAAATGATAACATTCATCCAACGATGGCATCAAAGATAGAAAATTATTCTCAAAAGACACTAGGATAATCTCTTGAGGAATATAACCTTTCATTGAAGATAAATTATTTAATATATGAAAATAATAAAACATTTTTTGAATTATTTTTATTATACTTATTTTTAAACATATATTGTAATATATAAATCATAGACTTTTCATGATGGTTGTAATTGTTTTTCATGTTGAACAAAATATTCTTGTCAAATTTTTTATAAATGAAAAACATTCTCTATTATGTAAATAAAATATAAACTGATTGCATAACTATTTGTATAAAATTTCAAAAAAATGATGAAAATTAATTTAAATAATAGCATAGGACATTAATATATTTTTCATTATATTTTTTTGAAACATTAATATGGATGAAAAAATGGTTTTCAACCCAATAGTTAAATAACATCGACTGTCTCAAAAAATAGTTTATAAATCTTGTATACATGAAGAGAGTTAAATGAATGGAAGCATGAACTATAAATAAATAAATTGAGAAAAATAAAATTAATTAGTTTCTTAATAGATATATAATATTATTCCATCATTAAAATATTAAACATAAATAATCCTAGCAAACTATGAGATTATTCCATTAAACCATTACCAATTGGATTACTTTGAATTATATGAACCATAAAGAAATTAAATTAAATGAAAATTAATATATAATGAGAATAAATATAATCATGATATTATATGTCCTCAGGTGTTTATATAAAACTCATAAAGGTATATTGGTTCGCAACATAACCTGTCTTTCAAAGAAGGCGAACTGAGTGAAAAATAACTTATCGATTTGTTAACATTTGAGTAGTATACCCCAAATAAGATATATAATGAAATTAAAATATAATTCAATATAATTTTTAGGATAATCATAATAAATTACATTCATGTATTGTATATACCACTCAGAAAAAGGAAATCCTAAAAAATATATCATGTGTCACATTGAAAATAATAGTGACACATAAATCCCATACCTTTTGTATTGAGTTCATTCATACACATTTAATAATACTATATAGAAAATATATCATTATTATGAACTTATTAAATAACCCTAATTACATATATCATACCATATATTATTTACATATGGCCCTTTCATACCATTTAATTAAAAATTCCCTCTTAAAACCATGTTTTATATAATTATTACTTTGATTTTAATGTATGTTTTAATGTACAATATTGGGTGTTATAATTATAATCATGGTTTAATAATGTAAATAATTTCAACCATGAAGTAATATAATATATATTCATTATTTATGTACTTATATTAATCCATAAAATTTACAGACAGGAAATGAAATACACCATTCGGGAAGATAGTAGGTCATACGTACGCGTAACTGTTGTTCCAATTTTCTCAATGTATAAAATGAAATAATGTTTAAGAGTGTATTAAATATATAGAGTATTTTATTCATATATATCACATGTTGTACTTATATTTACCATAATTACATTCCAGGAATAGAAATGTTGGAAAATGAAACAGATCACATCTAAATGATGTATTCCAACACAAAGTAACAATGATATCTTAACCCCTGCAGAATGGAAACTAAGAATTTAAATGTGACATAATAATTATATATGTAAAATTATTTTAAAAATACCATATATATATATAATATTTACATCCTTACTTATATGAAAAAAAGTAAATTGAAAACACATTCCATCGATTCGTGAGGTGGTAGTCTATCATACACATGGGTTAGATTATTATTATTGAATGGGTAGTTAGGTATGAAGATAGATGGTTCATTATAGTTAAATATTAATAATAAAATAATAAATATCATGTATTATCACTAAATCAATCATTATATCCATAAGTGATAGGTGGTTATGGAAAATAAATATAATAGGTTCACGAGATTATAGTCCACCGTACACAAGTTGATTAATACCATTTCCAATATGATGTAAGAAGATATGATTATAAGTTATGAAATTAACAGAATAAAATATCAGTTTATTTTATGATAGGGTGTTAGTGTGTCCAAATCATTACTATATTGGATTTATTATGTCACCAAGGAATGTTGGATGTGGTTAGTAATTTAATGATAAATTATTATTTGGTATTTTATGATCTAGGTTTTCTTGGATTTGTGAATAGGGAAAGAGACGGGGTGTTATTTTATAAGTCAAGGAGAGTCCAGACATCATGTTTTTACAAAAAATATTGTGTACTGATGTTATTCAAATTCCCAAAGGATAAAATGGGTCTTTTTAAAACTATATATGTGATAATTCAAAAATATTTACATCTAATGGTTTTTTGGAAAAAAATTAAGCCGTTATTCTTTTAGACTAACCACTTAGTAAACCCATTGTATACATTTTTGTGCAAATTTATTTATACTTTTTTACTATTAATAATGATAAAAATATTAATTTTACCTTATTTCATACTACTAATATTTATAATTCAAAAAATAAATCATAGATTTTAACTAATTCAATTTAGACAATTTAATGATTTTAATATAAAATTATACATTCATACCTGATGAAAAAGTTTTTTTCGAATGAGAAATGTTTCAAATGATGAAGATGTTTTTATATAACATTCAACAAGAAATTGATTTTAATTAAAAAAATTATTTTATATATTTGTAATTTAACTAATTTTACATTTTAAACCATATTAATATTACATCTATCATTTATTTAATGTGAATTAAAATACTGTTTTTAAATAAAAACATGTATTTTTTTATTTTCCTGGAAAAATATTCCTTTTTCTAAAATTATAAAAAAACACATTAACATTAAATTTAAATGATTAAAATTAATTTAAAATTCATAATTTGAAATAATTTTTCTAAAATTGAAAAAAATGTATGAGTGAAAAATAAAATAAAGTAGCCATTTAGATGAATAATGTTTTTAAGCATATGATTTGATTTATTATTACCTAATTACTAGTGAACATATTATATGGATGATAAAGATTTATATAAATATATATCATAATAATTAAAAAAATAATTAATTCTATAATATTTATTTTTTCTTTTCAAAAAACCAGTTTCTGTGCATAAATGATTTCAAAAATACTTAAATTTATATTCAAAATGATTTTTCAAATACTATTTTATAATTAATTGGTTTCCCAATAGTAATTTTATATTCATGTGTGAACCATATATATTCATTATTTTGATAATTATATTCATATCTTCCATTCCAATGCTTATAGAATAACTATAATATTGAGTTATAATATTATAGTATTTTATCGTGTTTTGTTAACACTCAATATTTCATGTAGAGAATGATATCAGTAATTATAAATTTCTTTGAAAAAAATAATTCCTAAAATCATAATGTATTGCATAGGTTCACCAAAAGTGATCCAAATATGTGATAATGGTACAATTTGGAGTTATTATAAGACTAAGGCAACAAAATTTCAAACACTCTATGAAATAAAAATATGGTGGTTGATTCCCTAAGAATAAAATCATGAGATAAGTTAATAGATGTGGAATTTGAGAATATAAAAGCGATGAAATTATCATAATTTGATCTTGTAGAACTTTATTATCATCAATCAATAAAAGTGTCCCCTCTACTAATAATTTTTTTAATATTCCACATTTTGGGATAACCTGATTGTGAGGCATTATGTGACTAGAAATCCTTTGGAGATGCATAGTTTTTTTAGGGTGTGGAGCATTTCCTCGTATTTAAATGGTAGTTAGTGGTTCTAATCATAAATTTAATGGATATCAGAAAGAAGTTCCTCAATTCCCCCTTAGCGATATACCCATGTGTGTAAAATATGTATCAAAGAAATAAACACTAATTGGGGTGGCCTCATATTAAGAGGATAATTAATATTTTTATATCATGGTACCTACCAAATTAATAAGTGATGGTAGAGTAAAATGTTCTATTAGGTTTTTTGTAACCATGTATGGATGTATATTAGATTTGGGATGATATATTTGTGGTTATATTGATAGTAATTCCATGTTCAATATAGTTTTACAATTCTATTTGAGTGATTAGTTTTTAAATTACCAAGTCATCAATCTTCATCCCCGTTCGAGAGAACAGTTTTATAGAAATATTTATATTTTTTTATATGGATAATACCACCAATATTCATGGGATACCATCAAATATATAATATAATGTGATTATAACTTTACATCATAGTTTTGGAGGATATCAAATGATTCCTTCATGATATAGTTTTTGTGTGTAAGATATTATACCCTCTAATTTATTAGAAAAAAGAGTTAACCAATCAAGTTATTGATGATGTATTGATGGATTATATACTTTATTTTGGATAAATTTAGAAGGATTGCTTACAATTATTGGATTTCTCATATAAAAATAGTTACCACTCCACTATTGGAAGGAAACATTTTGATTCCATGTGTTGGATAATGTAGTGGTCACCCCTATCATATATTTGTATTAAGGATTAATTGTTGATGCAACTAGAGTTAGTACGTTTGATGATAGAGATGGTTTAGGAGACATCAGAGCATATGAGGAGTGTTGAGAGAAATTATATGTCCCACATAGATAGTTGAACGAGTCCATTAGAGTTCAAATTGAGAGCACATGTGTTCACAATGCTCTCACTAAGAGGTATTTTATATTAGGGTTCATATAGGGTCTATGATATCCACTTAGTTCATTAGAAAATTACTAATTTTACATATTGTGGGATATGATTCTCTTAGTCAGGTGTAACACCCATAGTTAGACTAGTTTCACATTATCTCACATGAATCATAGTTTATATGGTACATGCATGAACTATTACACATCATTTATTTGGGAGACATGAACACATAGGATAATGGTACCATCATAGAGTACCTAATGGTAATAAAATATAATTAGGGTAAGACCCCCATTGTCAAATCATACATATGGAAGAAGTTCTTCTGAATCAAGAGAACCTTTAAGAGAGTTCATAGAATCATTAGTGTCGGATGTTCTCTAAAAACTCTAAACAATTTACATATGTTATGATTTAATAGATGAAAACCCATAATTTTTGGGGGATTTAGTGTCATGGATTTCATTTAATGAATTATTAAAATTAATTGAGTTAAAAATTATGCATTGGAATTGTGTATAATTTTCCATAATTATATTTAATCAATTTTTGTGGTGGTTGCGGTTTTATCATGAGCAGTTCTAGTTATTTCATATTTACCTTCTATATGAGGCATTATTTCAAATGAATTTTCATTTTACCATGGTATTTTTTTCATTTTTCAATGTTGAAAAATTCTTAATCTATGGTTGGAATAACATTAAGGATTGTTCCCCGATTACAAATGTTATGCTACCAAGTTTTTCAAACCACATAAAGATATAATATATTACTGATTTTTGTATGGGTTTTCAATGGTATTTGATAAGACCATGTTTTTCAAGTTTTCATTTGACTATGTGTTGTCTTGGTTTGATTATATATGATTTACTATGGTTTTTTTCATGATTTCAGAAATTATATAGAAATAGTATTTGTTGTAATATAGTGTTCTTGTCCAAAATCTTCTTTATAAATAGTGGTTTAATCCACTCCCCCATGGAATTTTTTTTCGTTATCTAGTCTCTCATGTTTTTTGATTTTCTTTTTTAGGAATCATCATATAGGAAGATCCTTTATCAAGTGATAATTGTGTGATGGCCACTTGGAACTTTTGAAGTACAAAAATTTACAATAAAGAAGATGATATATGCTATATGAATATTTTCTCCAACCAGTATCCATTATCAAATCATATTTCATATAATATAACATATATTTATTATAATTTTCTGAAATATAATAACTATGAATAACAAAAATACCTTATCATAATTATTCCTCTAATGGAATCGATCCCTCATTGACAAGATTCACATATTTGATATATTGTTAGATATTTTTCCCCTCAAAAACAATATTCCTTATCTTGTTGTAATTTATTATAATTTCTAGGAACTCAAAATAGTTCATCAATGAATTTTTATATGATATTAGAGTGACTGTATAATGATAATATTATTGAATTTAATTAATGATAGTATACATTTTGTGATGTGTAGTGTCACATTGCAACGTGACAAGACATGTCGAGTTCTAACACAAGGTATTATAAATTTAATATATTCCTCAGGGAGGGTCACACTATAATAATATATATTTAACCTTTATCAAACCATTTTTATTGATTTGCATAATACTAGAAGGTTTATGGTTAATTTCTATGAATTAATCTTATATAGAGGTCATGTGGGTGAGGTAATACTATGTAAGGTGTGTTACAACATGGATGTTTTAATTATTATTTGAAGGTGATAGTTTTTTATTAGTGTTTATAACATATTGGAGTAATATTATATAATTAGTCATACAAGGGTAGTTTTATTTGTTCTATAAAACAAGTGATCGATGTACTGTCGCATTGATGAACTATAGGGATAAATTATCCAACATGAGACTTTATTGGAATAAAAATATGTGTCACCAATAATTTATATTAGGGGATATATAGCTTATCAAGAGTGTTTTTACATATAGAAAATGATTCTACATCTATCTATATAATTACTTGTGAGACACAAGATAGCTCAGTTATTATTGTGTAGTGGTCTCAAAATAGAAAATGACTAGGATCCACCATAACAATTGAAGTGTGCCGTATAAATTCATATGCATGTAGTTTCATATTGATTATTGGTCATGGATTTCTGGTTAGGTTATAGAGAATGGTACTACCACACATGTACGGGGTGAGGTTCCATTATATTTCGGTTAATTTTTAATTACGTCATTGATCATGAAAAGGTGTATGTCCACCACATGGTGAAATAGATTCTCTACTCCCATGATAAGTTCTCCAAAAATTATTATTGAATATCGAAATTACAAATGGGTTTACGGGTATACTTTTATATATGTATATAAAAACACCTTCATATAAATCTTTCTCATATGTTTCATGTCTTATGTTGACATCACATACTAAAGTACCAATCTGTGTAGATATGGTGTTAAAGGATTGAGAAATTAGTGGTACTCATTACTGGTGGTTGAAAAAATATTCATGTCTAGGGATAATTTGTTTTAGATACCCCTTTAAAGCAATTTATTTAGTTTGGTTTCCCTAGGTAATTTTTTTCTGTGTATATTTACCTTTTTCATTGTAGATTATAAACTTTTATTAATTTTATAGGATGTTGTATGTGTCATTTTAATTTTCATTTTCTAGTTTCATATTTATCAGGTTTTAATTGACATTAAATGCAGTGTACATAATGTAGGTGTGTACATATGTATTAGAATAAGTCTTACCACCGTGATTAATATTTCAAAGTTGTATTCGTCAACACCTACTATCCTATTAGAGGAGCGATTGTGGTCGAACACTTGTATCAATATCTTTCTAGGAGATGACCCATTGTGTTATATTATGTCACATAATTTGGTCTCAATGTCCACAAATTCCATGATTCTTATAAATCAACGCGTGTAGATGATTTTTCCGTTATATATACTGTTAAACATTTAAAAATATTGTTAAAAATAATTAATCACTAAATGATTATACACATAGATCAATTTTATTAGGGCTGTTTAGTTTCTAATTTTGTTTATGTATATGTCCACAAAACTAATTTTCAATATATAACCTAGAATAGTTAATACAACCAAATTTTCATAGAGATAATGAGGATTTGCATACATTAAATTTCAATGGGTTCCTATGTGTGGCCACTTTATCCTACAAGAGGAGTTATCTCGATGTTCTTTGAGAATTTTTATATTCCTTATTCCATCGATTCGACCCTCACATTATATACCTTAATTAATAAATTGAACAGTAGATTCCATTTTATGAATGACCATTACCAATATTAGTGGTACATGTTACAAGAATTTTACTACAAAAAAGTGGAACCACCATTATGATAGTTTATTAAATATATTTGGGTTTTTTTTTCATTCCATTTATTTACTAAGTGGGTTCTAACTCAAAATACCCTCTCCAAAAACACTTTTTCATAGTAAATTATTATCCACACTTTAGTATATTTCTAGTATAAAATGAGGGAAGAATCACACGATGGTAGAATGACATGGGCAACAGTTCCATCATGCACTATTATAAAACATAAATTCCAGGCCATTATAATGTGATTGTATACCCATTGTTAAATGGGGTCCTACCATGCTATATGAGGCATTGAAATGAAGCATACAAAATTAAATGGGAATACACCTCCCTAATTAAGTTGATGTGAATATGTACGGTCATTTTATCTTCTTAATGGTAATCCTCATTTAATAAATCTGTGTTATTTCATGAAAATTATCATTGTTTACCCAAATATTTACATCATTATACAATGAGAAATTGAAGTGTGAGTATTCCCCTAAAACACAACAATGACTTTACTACTCATCAACAGCATGTTGATCAAGGAGACACTATAAATGTATGATTTGAATAGGAATCTAAGGAACACCCTAATTTTCTATAATACAGACACATTAAAATGGTTATAAATCCATCTTGTAAAAAATATAATTAACTATATATTTAGAATTAGGAAATACCTTGACAATGTATAGGATGGACTGGTAAAACCTAAGTGGAACCAATAACAGCAGGTCGTTTTTTCATTCATGTGTATGTTGTAAAATTATTATAAATGTTCGAATCTGTATTCATGTATGTGGCTCATAGACTAAAAATTATTTACCTTTAATAGAAATCATGAGTAATTATACACAGATATGTTTGGGGAAACCTGAAGGATAATATACTATACATATTCTTTAATATTACAGTATTCCCTATGCGATCAATACGAGTCCATGAACCATCTACTATAGAGAACCAAACAACATGTTGGTGACATAATTCTTAGACACTATACTTTCTAATTTTCAAATATATTCATTTAGGTCCATAAAATGATATCAATTTATAGATGAATTTCCCATTTTCATCTCATTCTTCCCTCAATAGATCAATTACAAATTGTATGTTGTGTTCTACATCCCCAAAAAAGCCCACCTGGGAAAGAAGTTCATCATACATATCCCCAATAGTAGATACCCCCACTAACATTATATATACCCCACTACATGAATCAAAACTATATATCATTAAATTTAATGTGATATTTTGTGGGATCTAGGTACTAAAACGTTAAATATGAAGATCCATTTGTTTCTAAACATATGTCTAGGAAATCAAAATATTAATTAGATCTCATGATATTTTATATTATATTGAAATTATATACATATTGGACTCACCCATTATACCTTTATCCAATAAAACTTAAATCCAATATTATGGATTATGTACCAAATCAAGATTTAACACAAAATTTTTCTAGTGAGTGTAATATGAAAATTTGATATGTTGTTATAAAGATTAAACTCTTGAATATACCAATGATCTTCAATATGGGATTTACAGTTCCATAATAAATGCACTACATAAATAGTTTCAACATGATATATGAACTCGATAATGATATGTTATCCCACTATGATATTGGTGTGTGAGAGAAGAATTAGAAAATTAAAACATCGATATTTTAGAATATATATCATTGTATAAATACATCTAAAAGAAAATGAAACACCAATCAAAAAATCATCTCGAAATATTACCAAAAAATTATTATAAAATTATAAAAAAAATTAAAACCTATATTAAATAAATAGATAAAAATAAATTAAAAATCCTTACATCAAATGGATATTTTATTATTATGATATAATATTCAAAAAAGTATGTTCTCGGTCAAATAATTATTTAAATTTCTAATAGACTAATCAATCCACTTTTAAATTATTGTTATGATAATATATAGTATTAAAATATAAGAACAAATGTATTAATATCAATTAAATTAAAAATATATGTGAAATTATATTAAGAACACTTAATGATTGAAAACTAAATATTTTCAATAAATGTATTTTTCCTTTGTATCTGAAATTTCTATTAATATATAAATTTTAAAATATTAGAATTTTAATTTTTAAAAATTAAAACATACTTATAGATTATAATAAATATATTACAATAATATTTTTAAGCAATTATTTTTTAAATTATTTTACATTTAGGTGAATGGTGAAAAAATTAGTTTCCATAAAAATAATACTATTTAGTACTATATCAACAATTATGTGTATATTTAATATTTATAAAACATTTCCCATAATGAAATATATATTGATATGGGAAAATATATATTCCTAAATACTATTATGAATTTATAAAATCAATTTGTAACAACTTGATTATTATTTTCTAAAAAACAATTATTTTGTTCTTTTCTTTTATAAAATCATTTTTAAATAGATTTTTAGAATGCTTAAGAGACACATAATATTTATTTTATTTCTAATAATATATATATATATATATATATATCATAAATAAAATTAATTTATAATTTTATCCTATACAAAATTTTTAATTTTAAAATGAAACTTTTTCTTATTTTTTTTACATAGTTCACATGCTAATGTAAGAAATGGTTTTTTCTAATGAATTTATATTTTATATAATAAAATTTACGAAATATTTTTAACAAATATCAATAACTTATTTATCATTTTTTACATTATTTTTTATAATTACAATTAAATTTTATTTGTAAAAAGTACTTTTCATTGAAAAAAAAATATTGAACAGTTAAAATTCAAAGAGGATAATGACTTAAAAAAGATAATAAATGTTAAAAAAAGAATTATTGAGGTAATGAGGTCTTCTATTCAAACTCCAATCCATTATTGTAACACCGCAAGTTTCCTCGGTATGTTTCCTTTCGAATAATGCAATGGCGTGCATTGTACACAACTTCGAGATTTTAACACACTATAACCAATCAAACTAGCCGTTATGAATAGTAATACCTACTTTTTGAAATTTTATAAATTCTATCTCTCAAAATGGACTTGATTTTTGGATTCTTAATATTGAAATTATCCTAGGGTGAAATTTTGGTACTTTTTGGATAACTTTCATATTTTGATGAATATTGAAAATTACTAAATTTTAATTAAAAAACAAATTTTTTAGTCAAAATAATTAATAGTGATAATTTATGAATTTGAGTTGTTTTAAATTATATTTGGAATATATTTTTACAATTTAATATAATTTTGGTCATTGGACATAATTTTACAATTAAAACGAACATAAACAAGTGTCAATCTTTTGATAGTTATTATCTCTTAAAAACACGCTTTTTGTTTTGACAGCGAGAATTAATTTTAAATTAATTTCTGCCACTTCTGTGTTTTGAATTTAGAAAAATGTATTCCATATTTGGAATAAGGATGTTCAAATTGTGTAAATAGGTAACTTTTATTTTTAGACATTTTGAATAATTACTGCGGTAAATATTTTATTTACCATGGTTAAGGGTAAATCTGGTAAATAAGGGTTAAAAAAGAATATTATAATAATTCTAAATTACCCTAAAACGTGTATTAACCCTATTGGTTGATACATGGTCGACCATGGGCATCTTTTGGTCTATTTTGGGACCCCATGGATCCACTTGTATGTGATAATGACACTTTATTTTAATTAAGTTAAAATAAATACAAAAATGACACAAGCATATATCTTTTAACAAAACAATTGTTATAGAGGGTTATATATGTTGGATTTTAGATTATAAATATTTCGTAGAAAGATAAAAAGATTTCCAACATAATGATATTTTATTTATAATTTTTAGACATTAAATAATTTAATTTATTTATGACACAATGATGATTCAGTAATTACTATAATAGTGAAAAATTAAAATAATTGATATTAAAAATACCCAAATAAATATAATATTAAACTTTTAATGAATTAAAATAATTTTATAGGATAATATGATATATTAGTATTGATTTAACTGACTTTTTTCGAAGTAATCAATCTGTTATTAGTTTCACAAAAATCAACTATTGAATAGTGTCAAAATTGACATAAAAGAGTTTTTAAAACAAATATTATATTATTAATTGATATTAAATTCCTAAAAATCTATGGTTCGGCCAAGAGACTTATATAATGATAGTTGTATCGTTAATGGACCACATGGGGGTCTCTTGTATATATATGGTAAGTTTATTAACCATATAATATAAAAATACAAAGAGACATTGTAAAAGTGAAACTAATTAACATAGAGTTAATACTTAAAGATAAGGTTAATATAAGTACCCAAACCTGTCTAAATTCTATTTGTTGAGTTGTTTTCGACCCATCCCCACCTTAAACTTTGAATAGTCAACTTTTGAGCCATTGGAAACCGAATATGAATTTATTATAAACTAATATCTCTATCTTTTCCAAAGGTGCCCCTCACCCCTCTTATAAAAGGGCACTCCTCCTTCTCATTTCTTCACACCATCAAAGCCCTTTGGTTCGGCCAAACCCTGCCCAAATACCATCTCAACATCCCTCACTACAACCTAGAGGCCTTAGTTTGATCAGAAAGCCATCCTAAGGATCCCTTTTGATCAAATCAATAGGAAGAACCCGAAGAAGAGGTAATGTTTTCACCACCCCTTTTCAAGTTCCTTTCTTCTTCCACTTCTTCTTTCTTTGTTATTTCCATTATAAAATAATAAATACAGTATCATATATATACTGTGATGTTATTATAAATATGGTACAACCATATTATGTATTCTATCCATCCTTTTCATAACATGTCACCATACGTGCGTACGTACGGCTTACCGTCTCCACGTCGTGGTGTAATTGTTATTCAATATATTATTATTTGGATGGGTATAATAATGATGTGTAACTCATGTAAATAATAAATATAACATGATAATGATTCTGTATATATGATATAAAATCCAATTATATATTATTTTAATATCAAAATAATGATATTGTCGCTCGTGCGTATGTACGGACTACCGTCTCCACGAACGCGATGAGATTCATTGTCCATCATATCCATTCAAGTATAATTATCATTTGATGATTTAAAAATAGTATCTAAGGACTTGATATAATTCTGGATATGAATAATATACATCCCATTAATAACAAATATGGCTCACATAACAAAGAATATAAAGTAAAATGAACCCGTTAACACCCGAAATGACGATAATTCTAAGATATTATTAACAAATAAATGTCAAAAGATCATATATGATATCATATTAAAGTAAATGATTCTTGTATAATTAAATAAAAATTATTTCACCATTATACAGGAGGTTAACCTACCATCGACCAAGGAAAAAGTACAAAGTAAGGGATTTTCTTATCTCACTTTCAATTCCGTGAGATTTCCATTGTTCGCCACTAAATTATTGAAAGTGGTGTATTGTGTATGGCCATTTGATATATATTATCATGATTCTATTTATATTCATGTTATTCTGTAAATCATTTGGTGGTTATTAAATTTTGGCCATACGACTCAGTTGATTAACGTGGTAAGGGGTTTCTTATCTCACTTTTAATTTCGTGAGATTTCCATTGATCACCACTTAATTATTGCATGTGGTGTATGTGTACTACCCATGATTGTAGTCATTGTGTAATATACTTTAATTTATGGGTATTTACATCATCATGGTATGATACTTCTTTCATGGGTGTATGTTTCGTATGTTACCTAATCGGTAAGGGAATTTGAGATTTCAATTCCCACTCATTTGGCTTTACGCATATTTCATTGATTATATTACTCCATGATTATGTGTGGAATCACTATTCATTTGATTATGTCATAATTTCCACTCCCCTTCCTATGGATATAAGTTTGATACACATAATCACTCATTGGTAATTCTCATGTCATTGATATGAATTTGATAAGAGTAATTTTAACTCATTCACCTTTTTTGAGTTAAACATCCAATTCGTTGGTGTTGTTTTTACAAGAATATGTGTGAATATCCTTTGATTGTTTTACACTGAATATCCAATCATATTTAGTGTATTTATATTTTTCACACATATTTATGTCATTGATTTATCCTTAACCAAAGGATACGGCCTTTATGAGAGATTTCATCTCAATTTACATTCCATTGATACTTCTTTGTTGATATACACCAAATCACATTTATGTGGTGTATATAATGTACTTTGACATAGTATATCATGAATCCCTTTATTCTCATGATATTACAATGTTTTTATTACCTCAATTATTTGTATTCAAGTGTCTCTTTTGGTTAGAATCTCTAACTAAAATACAATTTTTAAATGTTTTAAAGACTTATTCATCTAAATCTTTCTCATTAATGTCCATGTTTAAAAATTGGTTTTAAGGATTTATTTATATGGACATTAATGTTTAGAAATTAAAACTCCTTTTAAAAAGATTCAAAGTGGTATGGGACACTTTGATTCAAAAATCTATTTTTAAATGGCTTCTTGACAAATTGTGTGACTTTTAAATGTTTTCAAGAAAAGGGGGATATTTCTCTCAAATAGTTTTGATGATTATTTTCATCTATGTCAACATCCTTCATTATTCATGATTGAGGTTAATGTGATACAATACCATATTCCATATTGTATTGAATAAGTCATGTTTGACTGTGGATGCACTGTTTTTATACCATTCATGGTTTGTGGTTAAAGTATTGACATTTCGTGTGCTAGTTTTAATACGAATGTTTATTTTGTGTTTAAACCTATTCATATGAGGAATGCATTGGACTTAATAAGTGACGGGTGGAGCCCGCTATAGCTCCTCGATGCATCGGTAGGTCTCATGAGACAAACTAGTGTCTTGGCACAAGGCCTTGAGAAAATCTTATTTGTAGTCTTGGCACGAGGCCTTGGCTAAGTGGTTATGATAGTCTGGCATTATGAATTCCAACATTATTAAAGTGGATATTGATATTTCATGTGATCATTCGACTAGTAGAATATCCATGTGAATAAGTAAATGGCATTATTTCATTTTACCTTTGCCATTTTATGCTGAAGTTCAAGTTTAAAAGGCTCTTGTTTTAGTTATAAATTGCCTTAAGTGTTTATGTTTATTTATGAAAGCTTCTGCTATAATGTTATCCTTACTGAGCATCTGAGCTCACCCCTTTCAATGTTTTATGTTTCCCATGATTATGAAGAAGTAATTTATGAATGACCTGCAGGGATAGTATGAGGAGATATGAAGACAAGATGTTTTTTATGATGTAATGTAAATAAATTATGGATGTATCTAGTTCTTACAAGGCTACTAAACTAATCGGTATTTCGAGACTTGATCATTCTCGTGATCATGCCAATGTTATGTAATAATGCACCGACTCTAGGTAACTAGGGTCGGGGCGTTATAGTTGGTATCAGAGGATGTTTAGTACAAACCTTGGAAGCTAGATTTAGATAAACTCTTATTAGAGCACGTAGACCTAAGATGAACTTTGAGGATTAGTATAAAAGAACTTCCGAGAATTTTGGTATTGTAGAGATTTTGTGAGTTTTACGAGCAATACATCCCTGTCTGGATACGAGCAGGTAGAGGCGGCTCTGGCACAGATGTACCTAGGGGTAAAACCCGAAAACACCGCTTTGAGCTAGACTCGAACGGGAACTGGTGCACAACAACGGGCCTTGCTGCACTCTTGGTTACGACACTCCCGGGGGATATTCTTAGGATAATTTACATTTTCTTTACAAACCGATTTAAGTAATATATACATAAGATGAGAGTAAATGACCTTGGTTAATCCTAATATGTTTCAAATTGAGAATATGGTGACATTTTAATCTCTAAATGATTTTACGACTACTATTACTCACACAATGCTTTCTGGTTTTAGTCAATGGCTGGATTCCAAGGAAGTCATAGTGACTTCGAGAATTATGTACAAGGTGGGAACGGTGGTGGAAATGAGAAACAAAATGGAATGTTGATAGGCGTAAAAGATATCGTCTTTATGCCAAATCAGTTTTCCAAAAATATGATCAACAACATATATATTAACCAAATCCCAGACTCAACAAGGAAGAGAAAGGTGATAAATGATAAGATCTCCAGCAATGGAGACCATGGAGAAAAGAAACCTCAATTTTCATCATGCA
Organism: Viscum album; assembly: GCA_963277665.1. Taxonomy (NCBI): domain Eukaryota; kingdom Viridiplantae; phylum Streptophyta; class Magnoliopsida; order Santalales; family Viscaceae; genus Viscum; species Viscum album. The sequence goes on along the minus strand of OY728137.1, from coordinate 1,611,385,271 downwards.
GGAAATGTGGAAAGAGACACCCAGGAACGTGTCTCAATGGGAAAACGAAATGTTTTACGTGCGGGAAGGAAGGACATAAAGTGAATAATTGCCGAAGAAAAATGAAGAGTACTATGGAAGAAGATAAAAATGGTCCCAAGAGTCCATTTACAGTCATTTTCCATAAATGTAGGGGACCTGGCCATTACCCGAGTGAATGTCATATTCTATAGGATATTTTCTTGGTCAAAGAAGAAGATATGTGGAAATAAATGGTTGGAGAAAAACTTAAAAAGTATTAGCACTCCTTGTTTATGGGTACTTTAGAATAATTTTCTCTTGTATTTGTAACCCCGCAGTTTTCCATGTGAGAATGATATTTTAAGAAGAATTGTCTCTTCTCTTGTGGATATAGGTATAAATAACCATTTGGTTTTATATGATAATTGGGGTTTGAGAAAATTATAAGTTATTATAATTTGGGATAAAAATGAAAAGTATGATATAACATTTGTGATTAAATTATGTTATTTTGAGGAATTTAACTCATTTTGGTAATATTATAAAATATAGTTTTTGAAAAAGGACAACACGTAGACCGTGTGACAACCCGTCGTGTCGGACAAAGCTGTGGGAATCGAACCCACAACCAAAGTGCGATTGAGATTTATCGCCTACCACTGGACTACGTGAAGTCCCTGGTTAATGTGACTATTTTTTTTGTTAAATGATTTTAGTGATCAATAATAAGATGATTTGGGTTCTTATGTCTTATCAAATGAATACCCTTGGTATAGGAAAATGATTTGGTGATTAAGTGATAAATGTTATTTTGGAAGATGTTCGCTTTGTTGGAAACACTATATGCCCAAGAAAAATAGAATACAATGGGGTTTCATTTGTAGAGTAATGGTGGATTTTTATCTACATTTTTATTGTTGATTTATAGTGATTTGGGTTATTTATGGAAATTATAAACCTATAACAGAGAATATGTGATGATGTTAATTACTTTTAAGTATGTGACTTTAAGAGTATTTGATGTCATTTTGAGATACAATGTAACATGGGAGACTACATAATCAAATTCTTCTATGATTTGGGTTTCAATATTAGTTTGGATTATATTAAAGGATTTTAAGGACAATTTGTTATTGAATGGTATCTATTTAACTTTGGGGTATTGTTGGTTTAATTTTAGAAATTAAGATTAGTGCATATTTATCTCAATGAATATCCTTTTGGGGGATCATTAGATCATTCACTAACCATTTTGGTTTTGATTAATCTTCAAAGACAATGTAAATATATGGTTTATCCTGCATGGATCATGTGATTCTATAGAAGTTTATTCTAGCTCTTCCAGTGTGACCAAGTCTTCTTGAATACTCATCGTTTAAAAAAAATTGAGTTAGTAGTGGAAATTTATTAAAGAATGAAAATTTACTTAAAATGTAAGTATATCTCATAATGTTCTTAGTCAATATCATAAATGAATTCCTCTTCCTTATGTAATTTAACTGTAAAAAAAATGTTGTCCGTTTACTTTCCTACTAGGAGACTAATGGTCGTTTTTCCCAACACAAGTTTGTGGTTTTCTCATTGTTAACTTTCTCCTGATCATGATTTCTATCCCTCTCCATCAGAACTTGACACTTAGTTTATCATCCATATCCATGTTTTCTTACATGTAATCCTTGTATGGGCTATCTTGGATGACCCTTATACCTCTCTTTCTTTCTTTTAAAGTGATAGTTTTATTGGCTCTTTTTCTGATGTGGGACTATCCATTATATTCCCAAGCAAAATTTTAAAAATTGTGAGGACGCAATTTATTGATGGAGGGTAGAATGTAACACCCCAAGTTTCCTCGGTATTTTTCCTTTCGAATAATGCAATGGCGTGCATTGTACACAACTTTGAGATTTTAACACACCATAACCAATCAAACTAGCCGTTATGAATAGTAATACCTACTTTTTTAAATTTTATAAATTCTATCTCTCAAAATGGACTTCATTTTTGGATTTGTAATATCGAAATTAGCCTAGGGTGAAAATTTGGTACTTTTTGGATAACTTTCATATTTTGATGAATAGTGAAAATTACTAAATTTTAATTAAAAAACAACTTTTTTAGACAAAAAAATTAATAGTGATAAATTATGAATATGAGTTGTTTTAAAGTATATTTGGAATATATTTTTACAATTTAATATAATTTTGGTCATTGGACATAATTTTACAATTAAACCGAACATAAACAAGTGTCAATCTTTTGATAGTTATTATCTCTTAAAAACACGCTTTTTGTTTTGACAACGGGAATTAATTTTAAATTAATTTCTGCCACTTCTGTGTTTTGAATTTAGAAAAATGGATTCCATATTTGGAATCAGGATGTTCAAATTATGTAAATAGTGAACTTTTATTTTTAGACATTTTGAATAATTACTGCGGTAAATATTTTATTTACCATGGTTAAGGGTAAATCCGGTAAATAAGGGTTAAAAAATAATATTATAATAATACTAAATTACCCTAAAACGTGTCTTAACCCTATTGGTTGATACATGGTCGACCATGGGAATCTTTGGGTTTATTTTGGGACCCCATGGATCCACTTGTAAGTGATAATGACACCTTATTTTAATTAAGTTAAAATAAATACAAAAATGACACAAGCATATATCTTTTAACAAAACAATTGTTACAGATGGTTATATATGTTGGATTTTAGATTATAAATATTTCGTAAGAAAGATAAAAAGATTTACTACATAATGATATTTTATTTATAATTTTTAGACATTAAATAATTTAATTTATTTATGACAAAATGATGATGCAGTAATTACTATAATAGTGAAAAATCAAAATAATTGATATTAAAAATACCCAAATAAATATAATATGAAACCTTTAATGAATTAAAATAATTTTATAGGATAATATGATATATTAGTATTTTTTTAATTTACTTTGTTCAAAGTAATCAATCTTTTATGAGTTTCACAAAAATCAACTATTGAATAGTGTCAAAATTGACATAAAAGAGTTTTTAAAACAAATATTATATTATTAATTGATATTAAATTCCTAAAAAATCTATGTTTCGGCCAAGAGACTTATATCATGATAGGTGTATCATTACTGGACCACTTGGGGGTCTCTTGTATGTATATGGTATGTTTACTAACCATATAATATAAAAATACAAAGAGACATTGTAAAAGTGAAACTAATTAACTTAGAGTTAATACTTAAAGATAAGGTTAATATAAGTACCCAAACCTGTATAAATTCTATTGGTTGAGTGGTGTTCGACCCATCCCCACCTTAACCTTTTAATAGTAAACTTTGGAGCCATTGGAAACCGAATATGAATTTATTATAAACTAATATCTCTAGCTTTTCCAAAGGTGCCCCTCACCCCTCTTATAAAAGGGCACTCCTCCTTCTCATTTCTTCACACCTTCAAAGCCCTTTGGTTCGGCCAAACCCTTCCCAAATACTATCTCAACTTCCCTCACTACAACCTAGGGGACTTAGTTTGATCAGAAAGCCAACCTAAGGAGCCCTTTTGATCAAATCAAAAGGAAGAACCCGAAGAAGAGGTAATGTTTTCACCACCCCTTTTCAAGTTCCTTTCTTCTTCCACTTCCTCTTTCTCTGTTATTTCCATTATCAAATAATAACTCCAGTATCATATATATACTGTGATGTTATTATAAATATGGTACAACCATATTCATTATTCTATCCATCCTTTGAATAACATGTCACCATACGTGCGTACGTACGGCTTACCGTCTCCACGTCGTGGTGTAATTGTTATTCAATATATTATTATTTGGATGGGTATAATAATGATGTGTAACTCATGTAAATAATAAATATAACATGATAATGATTCTGTATATATAATATAAAATCCAATTATATATTATTTTAATATCAAAAGAATGATATTGTCGCTCGTGCGTATGTACGGACTACCGTCTCCACGAACGCGATGAGATTCATTGTCCATCATATCCATTCAAGTATAATTATCATTTGATGATTTAAAAATAGTATCTAAGGACTTTATATCATTATGTATATGAATAATATACATCCCATTAATAACGAATATGGCTCACATAACAAAGAATATAAAGTAAAATGAACCCGTTAACACCCGAAATGACGATAATTCTAAGATATTATTAACAAATCAATGTTAAAAGATCATATATGATATCATATTAAAGTAAATGATTCTTTTATAATTCAATAACAATTATTTCACCATTATACAGGAGGTAAACCTACCATCGACCAAGGAAAAAGTACAAAGTAAGGGATTTTCTTATCTCACATTCAATTCCGTGAGATTTCCATTGTTTGCCACTAAATTATTGAAAGTGGTGTATTGTGTACGGCCATTTGATATATATTATCATGATTCTATTTATATTCATGTTATTCTGTAAATCATTTGGTGGTTATTAACATTTGGCCATATGACTCAGTTGATTAACATGGTAAGGTGTTTCTTATCTCACTTTTAATTTCGTGAGATTTCCATTGATCACCACTTAATTATTGCATGTGGTGTATGTGTACTTCCCATGATTGTATTCATTGTGTAATATACTTTAATTTATGGGTATTTACATCATCATGGTATGATACTTATTTCATGGGTGTATGTTTCGTATGTTACCTAATCGGTAAGGGAATTTGAGATTTCAATTCCCACTCATTTGGCTTTACGCATATTTCATTGATTATATTACTCCATGATTATGTGTGGAATCACTATTCATTTGATTATGTCATAATTTCCACTCCCCTTCATGTGGATATAAGTTTGATACACATAATCACTCATTGGTAATTCTCAGGTCATTGATATGAATTTGATAAGAGTAATTTTAACTCATTCACCATTTGTTGAGTTAAACATCCAATTCATTGGTGTTGTTTTTACAAGAATATCTGTGAATATCCTTTGATTGTTTTACACTGAATATCCAATCATATTTAGTGTATTTATATTTGTCACACATAATTATGTCGTTGATTTATCCTTAACCTAAGGATACGGCCTTTATGAGAGATTTCATCTCAATTTACCTCCATTGAGACTTCTTTGTTTATATACACCAAATCACTTTTATGTGGTGTATATAATGTACTGTGACATAGAATATCATGAATCCCTTTATTCTCATGATATTACAATGTTTTGGTTACCTCAATTATTTGTATTCAACTGTCTCTTTTGGTTAGAATCTCTAACTAAAATACCATTTTTAAATGTTTTAAAGACTTATTCATCTAAATCTTTCTCATTAATGTCCATGTTTTAAAAATGGTTTTAAGGATTTATTTATATGGACATTAAAGTTTAGAAATTAAAACTCCTGTTAAAAAGTTTCAAAGTGGTATGGGACACTTTGATTCAAAAATATATTTTTAAATGGCTTCTTGACAAATAGTGTGACTTTTAAATGTTTTCAAGAAAAGGGGGATATTTCTCTCAAATAGTTTTAATGATTATTTTCATCTATGTCAACATCCTTCATTATTCATGATTGAGGTTAATGTGATACAATACAATCTTCCATTTTGTATCGAATGAGTCATGTTTGACTGTGGATGCGCTGTTTTTATACCATTCATGGTTTGTGGTTAAAGTATTGACATTTCGTGTGCTAGTTTTAATATGAATGATTATTTTGTGTTTAAACCTATTCATATGAGGAATGCATTGGACTTAATAAGTGATGGGTGGATCCCACTATAGCTCCTCGATGCATCGCTGGGTCTCATGAGACAAACTAGTGTCTTGGCACAAGGCCTTGACAATATCTTATTTGTAGTCTTGGCACGAGGCCTTGGCTAAGTGGTTATGATAGTCTGGCATTATGCATTCCAACATTATGAATGTGGATATTGATATTGCATGTGATCATTGGCTAGTATAATATCCATGTGAATATGTAAATGGCATTATTTCATTTTACCTTTCCCATTTTATGCTAAAGTTTAAGTTTAAAAGGCTTTTGTTTTAGTTATAAATTGCCTTAAGTGTTTATGTTTATTTATGAAAGCTTCTGCTATAATGTTATCCTTACTGAGCATCTGAGCTCACCCCTTTCAATGTTTTATTATTCCCAAGATTATGAAGATGTAATTTATGAATGACCAGCAGGGATAGTATGAGGGGATATGAAGACAAGATGTTTTTTTATGATGTAATGTAAAAAAATTATGGATGTATCGAGTTATTCCAAGGATACTAAACTAATCGGTCTTTCGAGACTTTATCTTTCTCGTGATCATGCCAATGTTATGTAATAATGCACCGACTCTAGGTAACTAGGGTCGGGGCGTTACAATTATATTAAATGTTCTAGTATTCTTTAGATGTGAAAATAGTTTTCAATTTACATTAAGAGGAATATTTTTAAATTTTTGTTTCTCCCCATTTATTAAAGGGGCCTTTCACCTCCTCTAAATAACCACATAGAAATTTCACTGTCATCTATAAAAACCAAAATTTTTATTACCATATGATCCTATTCCACACTATTAATCTTTCTTCATGAGATATTATCCCTACCAATCCATTGAATAGGATTCCAATAATGTTAAATGGAAGTCATCAACATGACTACTAATTTTTACCTAAGTATTTTTATTCTATTTCTCATGATACCAAATATAATATTCCCATTGATATAAAATTAAATATTTTTTTGGAATAATATATTTTATTAAATTAAGGGAATAAAAATTAGCAGTATTTCTTATTTTCCAATAAGAAAAATTAATTCCTCATTTGTGTTTGTGTGGACTCTAATGACCACAAAGTGGCATATAAATTTTTTATCAGTATAATTTATTATTTATTAAAAATAATAAAATATAATTCAGAAAACTAAAAATATATTAACTGTTTCATTATTTTTTAATAATGAAATTTTATAATATAATCCAATTTGAAATCATTATTATCCATTATTTAATGTATGTTCATGATTCAATTGTTCAAAAAACCTACATCTGTAGTGCTAAAAAATAATATCTTGTTTGAATATTAGTACTTAATCATTTTTGATATATGATATGAATAAGTAAATACATATATTACTTTCATTATATAAGGGAATCATATATATTAATATTATTAATTATGATACTATTGTTTTGTTATCAATGATCAATTCAACATTATTGTTGAGAATCTCAAAGACAAGAACAAAATATAAAAATCTTATATAATTATTAGTTTATAAACAATAAAAAACATGAAGTATATATCCTTTTATGATCAAATAATTATGATATTTAGGTTAAAAATTAATAATAACATCAATATAATAAAACTAGGTCAAAACAACAAATATTAATCACTTTAGGTATCAGAAATAAATAATAACTGACTACTATATATATATATATAATAATTATAAATGAAGATTATGAAATCGTTATTGATATGAATAATTTGATCAATTTGTTTATTAGTATAGTTAATTTTATTATATTTAATTCATGAAAATTATTGAAATTCATTAATTAAGGAAATGGTTTCTTTTCCCATTCTCACATCCATGAGACATGTTTGATATTAGAGACAATTATAAATTATATATGGTTTTTCACCAAACAAAATAATTAAATTATAATTAATATATTTATTTTGATGATATTTTAAATTCCACTTCATGGGATCCAACATATTCTATTTTTTATTCTTATATAATCATTACGGTTGGTTTTTATGGTAACACATTTTCCATTAAATTAGTTATGATCATTCTTCTTGAATATATTCCATATAGGGTGGGAACATACTTTTATTTGATTTTACTATTTTTTATTCACTCACTTATTTATGATTTGAAATGTCTATCTCATAAAACTATTTCTAAATTTCTAATAATTAAAAAATTATGATATAATAATGGAATTTGGTTAACTGAAATTTCCTTTATTTATGTTAAATTTTTATAAATTAATAATCAATATTATATGTTTTAAAAATTATTAAATTTTATATTTCATTTTATATTTAATATTTTCTATCTATGTAAATCCATTTTATTATCTCATGAAATCATTCCCATAGAATTTCATTCTCATAAAAGTAAAATTTCATTAAGAGTAATATTTAATCTTCTTTATAGATTATTTTTCCATAATTACCATGTTGAATATTCAAAAAACATGTTTTGATTTCAAATTTGGTTATAAAAATATGTGTTAACTCATATAACCTTACTATTATTTTAAAAAATTTAAAATAGAATTTATTCTACATCATTTTACCGTGTGGGATTTTATCAAGGGTATTTGAAAATATAAAAAACCATTTTAATGATATCAAAATGAAATGTTTTATCATAAAAAAAATTTATTTTTATGACCATTCTAAAATTTATAGTATTTTTTTAATGTTAATTTTCCATAATTTTTTGTTCTCCGGTTTTTTAAATTCACCATTAGTAATATATTATACTATTTTAAACCTTAATCATTAAAGAATATTAATATAAGGTAATGTTTTAAAAACATAATTTCCCCTTTTTGGAAACATTATTTATATATATAAATCAGTTCTTCCTTATAAAAATTAATTACAAAATTATTATTTTCAAAATTCCATTTTTTAATTTAATAAATGTTAATATTCACAAAATGGATTTTCAAAATGAAATATAACGTCTCATTTTATGTCAATGTTGAAATAATTTTCAAAATACACTTTTATAGTTTCACATCAAAATTATTATTTATCTCTAACATAATTCTTTACAATGATATCATTTTATATGATCCTCAATTAGAAATTTCTTATTGAAATCAATTTTTTTATATTATAATATTAGTTATCAACTTATTAAATTCCTAATTCAATTTTTTTGATAACATCTAGATATGGTTCCAACCCATTTTTTAATCAATGCGATATTAATAGTGTGATGGGTTATTATTTAAGTGAGGAATTATGACAAATATTTTGGGTCAAAGAAATACTTGAGACACTTGGGGTCAGATAAATCCATGAGAAGTTTTGGGTTTGATAAATCATTGGGATGGTTTGGGTATTATAGAGCCTTAAGATGGGTGGGGTCATATATAATTCTCCAAATAATTGGTTATTGTTTGATATCCCATATTATTATTATTTAGTGAAATGATAAAATTTTGGTATACTTATGATAATAGGGATGTGTGTGGGTATAATTTCATCTTTGATAAGATCACAATTATTTTCAAGAGTATATTTATGGTTTAGCAGTTTTTGAAAGATTGTGTGTGGTCATGTTCCAATTTTTATGTGATATTTATGTGAGTATTTAACGTACATAAGAAACATTTATAAGTTATATTCCATTGATTAATCTATATGGTTCCCATTTATATTCTCAAAAATTTGTTTAATGTAAAATTTTTTCTCATATTATATTACATGTTCATCTATTATTACATAGAGAGAGTTTTTATTAATCTATTTTTTAATAACATTTCCCCCCAAATAATTTTCTATCATATTCATTAAATCTAACCCTTAACATCATATTGATGTTTTTCCATTTATCAATTGCTTGATGTCAACCCTTTTTTTCAATTTTCCCTCGTAAATGTATTACTATAATACATTTAAAAGGTTATTTTATAGTGATCATTTCTGACAGATGGGGATGATGTAAATATTGTAATATTAGTAATAAAAAATTTATGGGAAATGCCATAGAAATAATTACCAATGAAACCAAACATTCCATTCAAGGGTATTTTACTATTAATTTCAAAACCCCTCCCTATGAAGATACTAATGTTAGGTCAGGGAGATAATGACTGACCAAATCTCACCTCTATTAGTCCCTCATATTGAGACTATAACCAATGGTATAATAATAATTCATTTGAGTGGAATTACCCTATAATATAACATGCAGAAGATAGTGATAATATTTATATACAATGAATCCTTATATGATGCATATATAATGAAATACCTATAATAATAATTCAATTACATACAATTCTATATAAACTGAAAGGAAACTACAAAGTACCGAATATGTAAATATTGTAATGACACAATTCATAAACTATAACTACCATACCATGATCTAGTAATGTACAAACCAATATCCAACCAATTATAGCTGACTAGAATATATTTTATATATAAGTACTATGATGAATAAAAGCATGCTAATAATGAGCCTCTACGGAGCATCTTGTGAAAAATATAATGAAATAATGTAAAGGAATAGTGAATAATATTGAAACCAACACTTCAACTAAATATGTATAATGTGTTCCCAAAACAACATGGATAAAACTCATATAGTATCATATACAAGAGTCAATATTTTGTAGTAATGAAACATCATTGTTACCCCACTCCTACTTCCGTAATGGTTACCCACTCTACCCCAACATCACACATAATGATCTTTGTGTCTCAAAAATATTCCATCTTAAATACACCTAGGAAAAAGAATCACAACATGTGCCTTTTTTATCACATCATCACATCTATCAAAAACCATTCTAGGATTCCATCCATTCGAACAACTTATATGTCTGAGACATACCTTATGGGTACCCCTGATCCCAATTGGAGGTAAAATATTAACGGGCATAAAATATAAACAAAGTGGATATGATTTCATCCCAATAACCTTGATCAAATAAAGTAATCTAAACAAGATGAGGAGTTAATAATAAATGATTTTCAAATAAATAACCAATAAAATTTTGTCACAAAATATTCTAAAAAATATATAATAATGAATCCAAGAGAAAAACACATATTAAACCATGTAGCGATTATCTTTACATCACCAATTGGTGACCTCCAACCCCATGAAAAAATTACTCCAACAATAATCAATGAATCCAAAAACCTGACACGAAAAAACATCTCAGGTCTATTATCCATGAATGGCACAAGTAGGGTGAGAGGTTAACACGTCATTATTAAATCACCATAGATTTTATATCTTTCAATTCTCAATAATATTACATTAACACTAGTATTAAATACTTATATATAAATATGTTTATATTAATTTTAATAAATAACCATCTTTTACTTATTAAAACACAACACACCACATAACTAGTTTTATCAAATTGGATTATTATTTAAGAAAAAAAATCCTAATCCAAAATCCCAGTTAAAATATACAAAGCTAGGCGTTGAATAAATAATCAGTATAAAAAAAACAAAGTGCTCAAAAATTTAAACAAATAGATAAATATTTTAACCCTGATAATTTCAAAAACAACTTTAGATCGATCCTTTTCCAAATCGAGTTGGACACCCCTTATAAAATATAGTGCATCTCTATAGTCTATAAATAATAAGATGCCTAAACTGATTAATATAGTAGCAAATACCTCTGATCCCTATCATGATGGGGGGGTACCAACCCATATAATATATTTAGACTGAAAATATCATTCAACACTCTAAAAGAAGAATAACAATCCCATGGTAAATGATTACAATATATGTAGGAGTCCCTCACCTACATTAATCACCTTACCCGTCGTAAACATACTTGCAATCCCATGCACTAACCCACCTACATGATAAACCAGGAAGGGAAATACTCCATAGGTGTTCTATGACAACCCTGCTTTTTATTAAAACATAAACATGATTTATTACATAAAAATTCACTTGATACAACAAAGAAGATAGAGAGGTTTAGTGTCTTTGGGTCTTAGGATAATTACATAAAAATTTAAAACATGAAATAAAACATCTTTATTGAAAACTTCCTTTTCATGACCACCATATTCCATCGTACATAGCATTTCATGGGATAACCTGAGGACATGCATAAGAAAAGGGTGAGCTATAAAGCCCAGTATGGGAGTACACATGGAATAACATGAGGAGTAAAATACATGTTAGACAATAGGAATAATCAATAGAGAATAAAATAAACACAAACATAAAGGCATGATAAAGCATGATAATCATAACATGGAGATGTGGCAACAACACTTTTCATGGAATTAGCATGAGCCAAGGATCATTGCACATGGAGCATGAGTAAACCCTCATTTCACATAAAGCATGACTAAAACCTCGTTGCACATGAATTATCATGAGTCAACACTCATTGCACATGACTTATCATGATACTATACTTTACCCAATGCATTAGAGCTCTATAAGGGTGCACCCTTCTTAATCATTTCATTTCATGCATAAGTGTGCCACATGGATCATAAAACATGGATTCACAAAACATAATCATTTATTCCACGATAAAGGAATGTGGAATTCATACATGAAACTACACAATAAATAAATAAATGTGCATAAAGGTGAATACCCTTGATGAAAAAATGTGCAGGGTATTCACTACACAATGGCATTGGCTTAGAAAATCGGTGCGATTTCGGCAGCGTAACGACATGACATATGAATTCATAAAAATGGTTGATGAGAGAGAAATGGGTTACTCATTATATTTACATGTAATGGACAGTAATTAGGTCATATAGATACATATCTCAACAATTTAAATGGAATTTAGTTTCATGATACAAAAGTATTGCTTGAATGTAAAAGAAAAGAGAGAAGTTCCTTTCAGAATTTCGGCTCAGTAACGGGTGTACATGGGAGGAATTTAATGAGAGAGAAAGGGGTCTCCCATAATTCAAACAATAAGGGGGATTTATGGTAATGGTTCAAAACTATACCCCAATATTCATAATTTAAATTAAAAGGGAAATACAACTTAATGAAAATTGACAAAAATGATAAAGGAAGAAAAAACCCTTACTTGCAAGTGTTCTTCCAAAGGCTAGAGAGAGGCTTGTGAGAGGCTTCATGGGAGCTTGGGGAACCATGGGATGGTTCTATAGAGAGTAGGTAAGAGGTTGGACGAACTCCAAGGGAGTTTGGTGAGGAGGATGTGGGAGCTTGGGTGGGTTTATATAGGAAAGGTGACGGAATTCTTTATTATTTAGGGTTGGGTCCCCTTACATTAAATTAATCCAAACAACAAACCATCCCATGGTTTTTGGAAAAGGTAAGAGGAAAAAAATATTTTATAAGGCCCAAGTCCAAAAATCTTAAAATAATAAGGTTGCTTATGTGGAGGTGAGTCACACTCCCAGGAAAATTAATTTAAAAAGGCAAAGTGTTGAATGTGTCTTGAGGGGTCCATTAATGCTTTGAAAAGTAAGTCAAACAAACCCACACTAACATTATTCTGATGATAAAACATAAATTGGACGAACATAAGGATTATGGAATTTTATTATATCACCATTGGGTCATTATGATGTCATAAAACAAATTATATATGTAAACTGTATTTAATTTTTACCAAAAAATTTGAGTGTCTCAAAAAATTATGAAAAACACAATATTGGATAATTTCGACGTCCAAATTCCATAAGTGACATTTATTTTATCTAAAATTTTCTAAATAATTTAATTTTCACATTTAAAATAAAAACCATCATTTATCGAAAATTCATGGGTTTTGACAAAAATGGCTTTCAAACCATAATAAAAAATTAAATTGCATTCATAAAATTAATAGATTATTTATATTTAATAAAACATAATTTAATAATATTATTATTATTTATTAAAATATTATTTAATTCAAAAATCCCTTAATTTAATAAAATATATTTATTAATTAAATAATAACTAATAACACCATTTGTACTTTAAAAACTATTTATAATGTATAAAAACTGACTAGAAATTATATTCATTATTATATACAAAATATAATGTACATGAACATAGTACTAATTATTTGTTACATAACCCCTTAAAACAGCTGCATAAGACCTAAGGGTAAGGTGTGTGATGGTGACAAACTCTTGGGGTGGCTCGGATAAAATCACTCGAGTGGTAATCTCTATGAACTTCCACTTTTCCCGTAGACGGTCCCGTTCGAGCTTGACATGGTGAAGCTAAGAATGGGCTTGGTCAAGGGCGAAGTCCAAGGATGCCACCCCTTTTCTGAGCTCCGATAAATGGGCTTCGTATGGGGCAATTCTACTAGATGAGGTCATCGCTTCCTCTGTCTGAGTAAAATTGGGTTCGTTAAAGCCTAATATTTATACTAATCAAGTGATCATTGTTCAACGACTATATTAACAACGGTCACAATTCTTAATATAAAACCAAAGAAGTTGACATCTTATAAAAACATTCTTCATAAAGAGACATTTAACTGGATCAAGAGGGATTTTCTATTAAAGAAACTTTGGGTCGTTACAATAGTCCCCCCTTAAGAAATTTCACCCTCTAATTTTTCCTTTTCCCATACTAAAACAAATTTGGGTAACTCAACTTCATCATATCCTCCGACTCCCAAGTCGCTTCTTCAAACTTGTGTTTTCTCCACAACACCTTGATGAGGGGCATTTTCTTATTTCATAGAACTTTTTCCCTATGATCTAAGATCTTCACTCGTTGCTCCTCATAAGAAAGATTGTATTCCAAATGTACCACCTCAGAAGAGAGTACATGTGAAGGGTCCGGTATGTACTTCCTTAAGAAGGATAAATGAAAGACATCATGTACTTTGGCCACAGCAGGTGGAAGTGCTAGTCGGTAGGCCACAGCTCCAACACGATCATGAATCTTGAAGGGGCCGATGTACCATGTACTTAAATTTCCTTTATTTCCAAACCTCATGACCTTCTTCCACAGAGATATGCGTAAAGACACCATGTCTCCAACTTTAAACTCAATGTCTCATCGACGATTATCAGCATAACTCTTTTGTCAACTCTGTGATGCCTTGATATGCTACTGAATGGTTTTCACCTTCTCCGCCATTTCTTCGACCATTTCAGGTCCAAGAAACTTAGGTTCTCCAAACTCATCCCAACATGCTGGTGTTCTGCACCTTTACCCATAAAGGGCTTCATAGGGTTCCATTTGAATGCTTGAGTGGAAACTGTTATTATAAGAAAACTAATCCAGAGGAAGATGTTGATCCCATATTCCTTTAAAGTCCATTGAGCACGCTCTCAACATATCCTCAAGTGTTTGGATAGTCCGCTCGTATTGGCCATCAGATTGAGGATGATAGGCCGTACTGATGTTCAGTTCAGTATTCAGAGCATGTTGATGAATCTTCCAAAACATAGAAGAGAATCTTGGATCTCGTTCAGACACAATATATAGTGGTACACCATGTAACCTTAAAACTTCTCTGATATATATATGTGCCAGTTTATCCAATGATAAATCATCTCGAATAGTAATGATGTGTGTATTCTTTGTAATACAATCCACAACAACCCAGATAGCATTGTTGCCTTTGGATGTCCTTGGAAGTCCGGTGACAAAGTCCATGGTGATGTTCTCCCATTTCCATTCTGGTATGGGAAATGGTTGCATCATCCCCTTGTACTTCTGCCTCTCTTCCATCACTTACTAACACACCATACACATTGATTTATATTCAACGATCTCTTTCATCATATTATCCCACCAAAAGTTTTCTCGGAAATCTAAAAAAATCTTTGTGCTCCCTAGGTGAATAGAGAAATTTGAACTATGTGCATCATCCAAAAGTTCCTTCTTCAGCTTTGGACTTGATGGAACACATAGTATTTTCCAAACCGCACAATTCCTTCTTCATTAACATTAAACTCTGAGGATTTCCCCTTTTTGATAGCTTCCACTTTCTCTTGAATTCCCACATCATCCTTTTGAGCATCCTTTAAACTTACCAAAAGAGATGTTTGAGCAATAATTTTTGAAAGGATTGATGATTCTCCCTTCATTATGATTCCCACGTCCATCTTCATAATGTCTAAGAAGATTGGATCCCTCTCAATTCTCATCATTGATAGAATCACTGGATCCTTTCTACATAGGGCATCCGCCACCTTGTTCGTTTTCCCAGGGTGGTAATGTATTGAACAGTCATAATCCTTGATAAGCTCTATCCAACTTCTTTGGTGCATATTAAGCTCTTTCTGTGTGAATATATATTTAAACCTCTTGTGGTCAGTATATATCTCACATTTCACTGCATAAAGATAATGCTGCCAGATTTTCAAGGAAAAGATAACCACCGCCAACTCCAAATCATGCGTTGGATATTTTCTCTCATGGATTTTCAACTGCCTTGAGGCATATGATATCACATTATCATTGTGCATCAGCACACATGCTAATCCCTTCTTTGAAGCATCACTAAATTCCACAAAAATCTCCCTACTTTTGGGTAAGGTGAGCACAGGTGTAGTGATAAGCCTCCTTTTGAACTCATTGAATCTTTCTTCGCATTCATCACTCCAAGAAAACTTTACTCCCTTCGAGTTAGCATGGTAAGAGGTTTGGACAATCGTGAGAAATTTCTCACAAATTGTCGATAATATCCAGCTAACCCCAAGAATCTACGGATATCTGTTACCGATGTTGGCCTCGGCCATCCCACAATTGCATCTGTTTTGGAGGGGTCCACAGATATTCCATTTCTTGTGATGATATGGCCCATGAATGAGAACTCCTTCAACCAGAACTCACATTTGCTGTAATTTTCATAGAGTTTATCCTTGCGCAAAGTCTCTAGTACAGTTTTTAAATGATCCTCATGATCCTCCTTGGTTTTGGAGTATATTAGAATATCATCTATAAAGACTACCACTAATTTTTCAAGGTAATCTATAAAGAGTCTATCCATCAATTCCATGAATATTGCTGGAGGATTGGTGATTCCGAAAGGCATTGCTATGAATTCATAGTGCCCGTACCTTGTATGAAAAGAAGTCTTGGGGACATCTTCCTTATTCACCCTTACATGATAATATCCCGACCTCAAGTCCACCTTGGAGAAGTATTGTTCTCCATGTAGCTGATCGAACAAGTCATCTATTCTTGGAAGAGGATACTTGTTCTTTATCGGGATTTTGTTATGTTCACGATAATCGGTACAGAGCCGCATTGACACATCCTTCTTCTTGACGAAGAGGACCGGTGCACCCCATGGTGAAGCACTTGGTCGTATAAACCCTTTATCCAGATTCTCCTTTAGTTGTTTCTTCAACTCTTCATTCTCAAAAACATCCATTCTATATGGAGTCTTGGATATTGGTAATGCCCCAGGTATATGTTCAATTGAGAACTCAACATCTCTTCTAGGAGGAAGACCAGGCAGTTCCTCGGTAAACACTTCCGCGAATTCCCTCACAATAGGCATTTCTTCAAGTATGGTTTCTTCTTTGGACTCAATCATATGAACCAGATACGCGTGCTCATAGGACAGTAATATCCATGCTTGAGATGATGGAGCTAAAGGAGATTCATCTTCCTCCTGATACTTGTAATGAATCGGGGGTCGATTCTCCATATGGAGTGTGATTTCCCTCTCCCGGGAATTTATGTTGGCTCTATATAAGGAAAGAAAATCCATGCCAAGAATTGCATCAAATTCCACCAAAGGGAGTATGACGAGGTTCTCCGAGAAATTCAATCCACAGATTATAATAGGGGAGGACTTATATTCATGGGATGCAATGATTTCCCCATTTTCTATACTCACCGACATCTTTACTTCCATGATTTTTGGTGGTGCTGGGATTGTTCTACTAAACATTCGAGATATAAAACAATTCGTAGAACCTAAATCAAAAAGTATGTTTTCTATTCGTGAATGAATAACTAGCGTACCTGTCACCACTTCATTTTCGGGGTTCACTTCAGCAGAAGTGATGGAAAAATCTCTTCCTTGCTGTATTGGAGGTTGTTGGTTGCCTCCGAAAACCCTTGGATTCGGGCACTGATTTGCAAAATTACCCGATTATTTGCATTTATAGCATTGAACAACGAGTTGAGGTTCGAACGGAGCATTCCTCTCCTCGGTCGCAGCCGCGGGTCCTTCTTTCCAACAGTTAACAGCTAGGTGCCCTTCTCTTCCACACCTGAAGCATTTTCTCATCCCCTTAAGGAAATTTCTAGGGTGCTTCTTTCTGCACTTTTGGAAAGTGGGGTGCTGAAACTTCTTAGCGCCGTTGGATTTATCCATCGGACCACCAGCATTGAAGTCCACCTTATGCATCTTATCCCCATGATACCCCTGTGATTACCCGATCTCCATTTCGACCATGAGGGCACATCAGACAATTTCTTCATAGCTATCGATGTCACGGATCGCTAATGCTTTCCGCAAGCTAGGCTTTAGCCCACCAAAGAAGCGGTTAACCTTTCATTCACGGGTAACGACAAAGCCGAATTCGTATCGTGAAATGCTTTTGATGTTTTCCTCATACGCTCCAACAGATTCTTCATCTTTTTTCTTGAGGGAAATGAAGTGCCATTCCATCTTAAGCCGAAGGGTGCGTGGAAAATATTTATCGAAAAACATCTTCCAGAATTCCTTCCATTCCAAAGCCTGGATCTCCTCCTCAGGCTTCCTATTTTTGATCAACTTCCACCATTAATCAGATTCACCATCCATACGATAAGCATCCAGGAGAACCTTCTCTTGTTCAAAACATTGAAGGATGGAGAATATCTTTTCAATGGATTTGATCCATTGTTCAGTGATCGTGGGATCAGATGATCCACTAAAAGTAGGAGGCCTTTGTCTCATGAAGATCTCGATAGAAACTTGTTCTTTCTTAGGGGGGGGATGAACATTACTCTTGACTCGTATTTCTATTCAAAACTTGAGTTAGCTGAGAGAGAAGCGTGACAAAGCTCGTGAATCCCACTCCCATTGGATTGGGCATCTCATTAGTACAATCATCACACTGATCTTCACAACGGTTGTTAGCCTGAGTCCTCCTATTACCGGCCATTGGTTGGAAAAAAAGGTAAGTTAGGGGTAGCACATAAAGGGTTATCCAAAGACAAAAGTTGATGACTTATAAATAAACTTTCATTCCTTAACTCAAGAGTCAATGGGCTTCAATCTTGGATTTTCATGATCTAGTTTCTAACTTATATTTGTAGGGGAATTGTTTTTTAATTCCCTTAATAAGGGTTCATACTAATCTTGTGAATTTATCAAAACATATCCCCCGGGAGTGTCCTAACCAAGAGTGTAGCAAGGCCCATTGTCATGCACCCGTTCCCGTTCGAGTCTATCTCAAAGCGGTTTTTTCGGGTTTTACCCCTAGGATACATATGTTCCAGAGCCACCTCTACCCACTCGCATCCAGACAGGGATGTATTTGTTTGATAAACCACTTACTTAGTATTTACCAAAACATAGGGATGTTTTTATTATACATATTCTTGTATCTAACGCTTTACCAGAGTTTCCTAATCCCAAAAATAACTAAATGTGACAATCGGGCCCTGGTGACAGCACAACAACCCCGCCTTAACATGCCTGTCAGGTCCTGGCCCAACAGGTCCCACCAGTTTCCCCGCAAACACGTGGGGGAATTGTTTCTATCATATATTCGTAGGGGAATTTTTTTTAATTCCCTTAATAAGGGTTCATACTAAGATTGCGAATTTATCAAAACATATCCCCCGGGAGTGTCGTAACTAAGAGTGCAGCAAGGCCCGTTGTCATGCACCAGTTCCCATTCGAGTCTAGATCAAAGCGGTGTTTTCGGGTTTTACCCCTAGGATAAATATGTGCCAGAGCCGCCTCTACATGCTCGTATCTAGAAAGGGATGTATTTGTTTGATAAAACACTTAATTAGTATTTACCAAAACATAGGGATGTTTTTATTATACATAGTCTTGTATCTAACACTTTACTAGGGTTTCCTAATCCCAAAAATAACTAAATGTGACAATCGGGCCCTGGTGACAGCACATCCACCCCGCCTTAACATGGTCGTCAGGTCCTGGCCCACCAGGGACCACCAGTTGCCCCGCAGACATGTGGGGCCCACCCCAGGGTCCACCCACGTGCCCGAACAAGTTATCTGACTAATCAAAGTCCCCACAGGCCAACACATATCCTTTCCAGTGTGTTTTGTCCTCACACACACACACCTTGAGAAACTTCCCAGAAGGTCACCCATCCTGATCACTACTCCAGGCCAATCATGCTTAACTGTGGAGTTCTAACCAGGTAGGCTCCCGAAAAAATGTGCACCTTGTTGACATGAGTCATATAATTTTGTCATTTAACCCTTTATCATTTGGAGATGTTACAATCACCCCCCCCCCCCCCCTAGAGCACAACACCCTCGTTGTGGGACCAACATCTCAACCTTGGAAGTGCACCGCACTTAAGGATGGGTACCACCTATGATACCAAATATGACAACCCTGCTTTTTATTACAACTTAAACATGATTTATTACATAAAACTTCACTTGATACAACAAAGAAGATCAAGACGATTAGTGTATTTGGGGCTTATAATCATTACATAAAAACTTAAAACATGAAATACAACATCTTAATTGAAAACATCCTTTTCATGACCACTACATTCCGTCTTACTTAGCATTGCATGGGATAACCTAAGGACATGCATAAGAAAAGGGTGAGCTATAAAGCCCGGTAAGGGAGTAGACATGGAATAACATGAGGAGTACAATACATGTTAGACAATAGGTATAATCAATAGACCATAAAAGAAACACGAACATAAAGTCATGATAAAGTATGATAATCATAACATGGAGATGTGGAAACAACACTTATCATGGAATTAGCATGAGCCAAGGCTCATTAAACATGGAGCATGAGTAAACCCTCATTTCACATAAAGCACGAGTAAACCCTCGTTTCAATTGAATTATCATGAGTCAACACTCATTGCACATGACGTATCATGATACTATACTTTACCCAATGCATTGGAGTGCTATAAGGGCGCACACTTCTTAAACATTTCATTTCATGCATAAGTGTGCCACATGGATCATAAAACATGAATTCATAAAATATAATTATTTATTCCATGATATAGGAATGTAGAATTCACACATGAAACTATACAATAAATATGTAAATTTTTGTAAAGGTGAATACCCTTGATGGTGAAATGTGCATGGTATTCACTACACAATGACATTGGCATAGAAAATCGGTGTGATTTCGGTAGCGTAACGGCCTGACATAAGAATTCATAAAAATGGTTGATGAGAGAGAAATGGGTTCCTCGTCATATTTACATGTAATGCAAAGTAAGGAGGTCATATAGATACATGTCCCAACAATTGAAATGGAATTTAGATTCATGATACAAAAGTATTTGTTGAATGTAAAAGAAGAGAGAGAAGTTCCTTTCGGAATTTCGGCATAGTAACGGGTGTACATGGGAGGCATTTAATGAGAGAGAAAGGGGTCTCCCATAATTCAAAAAATATTAGTACAGTATGGGGGAGGTGCAAAACCATACCCGACATTCATAATTTAAATTAAAAGGGAAATACAACTTAAAATTTTTTTGACAAAAATGAGAAAGGAAGAGAAAACCCTTACTTGGAAGTGTGCTTCCAAAGGCTAGAGAGAGGCTTGTGAGAGGCTTCTTGGGAGCTTAGGGCACCTTGAGAATATTCTAGAGAGACTAGGTCAGAGGTTGGAAGAACTCCAAGGGATTTTAGTGAGGAGGAAGTGGGAGGTTGGGTGGGTTTATATAGGAAAGGTGAGGGAATTCTTTATTATTTAGGTTTGGGTCCCCTTATATTTAATTAATCCGAACCACAAACCATCCCATGGTTTTTGCCCATGGTTTTTGGAAAAGGGAAGAGGAAAATAATATTTTATAAGGCACAAGTCCGAACTTCTTAAAATAATAAGGTTGCTTATGTGGAGGTGAGTCACACTCCCATGGAAATTAATTTAGAAAGGCAAAGTGTTGAATATGTCTTGAGGGGTCCATTAATGCTTTGAAAAATAAGTCAAACAAACCCAAAATCACATTATTATAATGATAAAACATATATTGGCCGAACATAAGGATTATGGTATTTGATTACATCACCATTGGGTCATTATGATGTCATAAAACACATTATATATTTAAACGGTATTTAATTTTTACCCAAAAATTTGACTGTCTCAGAAAATTATGAAAAACTCACTGTTGGATAATTTCAACGTCCCGATTCCAGAAATGAAATATATTTTATCTAGAAAAATTTCTAAATATGTTAATTTTCACTTTTAAAATAAAAACCATCATTTATCGAAAATTCACGGGTTTTGAAAAAAATGGATTTCAAACCTTAATAAAAATTTTAATTGCATTCATAAAATTATAAGATCATTTATATTTAATAAAAATTAATTTAATAATAATATTATTATTTAATTAAAATATTATTTAATTAAAAAATACCTTAATTTATTAAATTAGATTTCTTAATTAAATATCATCAAAAAACACAATTTGTACTTAAAAAACTATTTATAATTTATCAAAAATGACTAGCAATTATATTCATTATTATATAAAAAAATAATGTACATGAACATATTACTACTTATTTGTTACATAACCCCTTAAAACAGCTGCATAAGACCTAAGGGTAAAGAATGCGATGGTGGCAGACTCTTGGGGTGGCTCGGATAACATTGCTCGAGTGGAAATCTCTATCAACTTCTATTTTTCCCGTAGATGGTCCCGTTCACGCTTGACATGGTGAAGCTCAGCTTGGGCTTGGTTAAGGGAGAAGCCCAAGGATGCGACCTATTTTCTGAGGTCCGAAAAATGGGCTTCGTATGGGGTAATTCTACTGGATGAGGCCATCACTTCCTTTGTCTAAGTAAAATTCGGTTCATTAATGCCTTATATTTATACTAATCAAGTGATCATTGTTCAACGACTATATTAACAACGATCACAATTCTTAACATAAAACCAAAGAAGTTGACATATTATAAAAAAAATTTCATAAAGAGACATTTAACTAGATTAAGAGGGATTTTCCATTAAAGATGCTTTGGGTCGTTTCATGTTCCAAATATGAAATAATCCATACACAAGTGCCTAATATGATATCATATCATAAGATTATTCAAATCATTTCTCAAACAATGTAATGATGCTATTCATTCATTCAATCTTCCATACCCATAAATTATTTGAAAAATAGTATAAAGCTCCAACTGGTCCTCATGTTGAGTTTATTTCATATACACAAACAATTCATTCCCAAACCATTTCCAAGATGATATAAAACAAAACTTTCAAAATAAAAAATTTTAAATGGTACTTCACCTTTAAAGAACAATTCTATCCTACTCCATGATAAAAACACACAACATTATTAATGATTCCAATCTGGTTTTCGAACCATTTAGAGACCAATAATTTCCAAAATATAAAAACAAGAATGTTCTTAATGGGATAATTCGAATCCAGTTTCAGAAACATGTAGAGGCCATGAAAAATTTATTAAAACATGTAGGATTTATGATTATTGGGGGAACAATGAGAAATAATGTAAAGTGTTTTGAATAAAGGTTTTTATAGATAAAAAGATATTTTCCATCACCATTATCAACTGTATTCCCATCCATGTGTGCACAAAAATCACATATGGACATTATCACATATGATGGAACATGCCAAGTGTTCATGAAATCGCCTAATAACAACATTTTATCGAACTGTACATGATTACAAAGGAAGAACACAATTCACATGTAAGAATTAAACATTAATGTCCCCAATTTACACAAAAAAAACATGCAATTTTAAATTTAATAATGATAACATAACGTAACTAAATCTAATAATTTCTCAAAACAAACAATTTAATTGGGAAAGAACAATTTTTATTTTATCATACACCTTGAGTTCGTATATACATAGTCTTATTTAATGGATCACCTTGAAACCCATTTTTAACAAATTATATAATCACCAAAAAATCATAATAGACTAAAAAATACATAAAACTCATGACAATAATATCTATAATTTAATCTAAATAACCAAGACATAAAATGGATTGCATTGTAAAGGAAAATGAGAGGACCACCTACCTCAATGATGTGAGGATGGGAAGCAACTCTCAAATAAAGATGATCCAATCCCCATGGACGTTTAACACACCCTAGATCCAATAGAAAATCAAATCATATAAAAAACCAAACAGATAACGTTTTTCATAAAGGGAAACAACATATGAAAACCCCAAAAACATGAGAAAGATGGGAGAGGGATGATAGATATCAATTAAAAACCAAATAAATACACCATAGAATATTTCAAGGGGAATGAATAGAGGTTGGGAAGCAATAGATATGGGTTGGGAGAATCCCCATTGGTGCACATAGGTCAGAGGAGGGTTGAGAAACCCAATTTTGGGTTAAAAGGGGACATGGTAAAAGAGGTAATATCTTCTTTTTTATGAACTAGTAAACTCACACGGTTTGACCACATGGGTTTAAAAACCATGAACCAACCATATTCAAGCTACTATAATGGTGGGAAACCCCACATTCGCTTGATAGATAGTTTCATAATTTTGAATCGACATTATTGAACACCTCTATCTAGTTATAGAACTGAACTAC
Source organism: Viscum album (assembly GCA_963277665.1). Classification (NCBI taxonomy): domain Eukaryota; kingdom Viridiplantae; phylum Streptophyta; class Magnoliopsida; order Santalales; family Viscaceae; genus Viscum; species Viscum album. The sequence goes on along the minus strand of OY728137.1, from coordinate 1,611,360,823 downwards.
TTTTTTTGTAAATGTTTTCCAAAAATGTATCGAACCCATGTGCCTTACTATTGGACACCCAACACATGGCGTAGGATTACCTAAGGTAGATATCATAGTTTCCCTTAACCATGATCAAACCATGACCCCCTTTATATCAACACAAAACTTCAAATTATCATACGAAAACAAAAAAAAACAAATTGTGCCTCATCTGGAGCCTCGATAAAATAGTCCAACATCAAGAAAAAATTTAAATAAATGAATATCAATTATCAAGGTGTGATAATTCTCCCCACAACAAGAACCTTCGACCCTCATAAGTTAGTTAGTGGGAAGATAACAAAAATTTTAATCCATGCTTGATCAAAACCGAATGTAAACATGTTCCTCGGGGTGTCCCTTCTCTCCACAAGTCAACTCGATCGATTCTAGAAAAAAACTTCATGAGGGAAATGGGAGAACTGATAGGGTTCTCCCCACCACAAAAAATTGACTAAATTTATCAACATGTAAACCATCAACAGAGAAACATACATTTGGGAACTCCAACCATAATACTATGAGTCGTCTAATATTAGAAAAAGGAAATCCAATAATTAACAATAAAACACCAATGCAACCCCAATTAACTAACACAAGGGATATCCATGAAAAAGAATCAACCCAAACAGTGAACCAGAACTACCATCCATCATTTCCAAAAAACTCAAGCATCACCAAATGAGCACTACTATATTCCTAAATAACTCTTGTAAGGGATATGGGTGCTCAATGAATAATGAATGTTTTCATGGGACACATTCAGGAGAGGTAACAACTCGAGTTTACCAAAAGATACAACCACCAAACATCTTACAATAATTTTAATATCATGAAATATTATGAATTATGACATAAATAATTACATGTGTCTACACCAATGTTTGAGACTAAAAATTGGGAACTATATTTATGCTCCCCTAGATATTCCCAGACATTGTGAGATCTTCACATTGAGGCAAGTGACTAGAGTCCTAATGACAAAATCATATCCTACATCATTGTTAGGCATTTACATCCCCAGATTGAAAAAATTTCTTCAAGAGTTACATCATTCAAAACTTCTCCAAATGACCCAAATAGACACAACAATGGCATATCTTCAGAGGATTGAGACAAGTTGACGTCAAAATTCTTAACCGGCCACACTATTGGCGCACAAGATAATTGCCTAATTATCTAGTAACTAGTATCAATGAATGATACTCATCAAAGATAGTTTACTCTAGAACACGCTCCTCAGCATAAGAGAAACCCTCACGATCAACATGGGACACCAAATTTCCAACTGGATGTGCTCTGAAAACCAAATTAGCTAAAGAAACCTCATCCAAAAACATCTCAAAACAAATACTATTGGAGAAGAGGAATCTCTCTATTATCTCTGAATGAATACCCAAATGTAAAAGAAATGAATTAGGTAGATCTTGAAAGAAAAAATCCATCGAAAAGGAAACCAGTTTCTTGATGTATTCAACAAAGACCATCATTATCTGTTAGCCTAGTAGAATACTCATGAACTCTTCCACTTTCATATACATATCATATTCTATTACAAAATATCATATAAATATGGAATTCATTACTTCCCCTTCCATCCCAAATTTTGATGGTGGTCTATTTAATATGTACCATTTGTCGTAATCTAGAACCCAAACAAAACAAAAATCACACGAACTCTAACAGCTTTGAGATTTCCCAATGATATAAAGATACTCCCAACATCATAAATCCAAACTGATTCCTCTAAAAGACCTTGTTCCAAATAATATATAATAAATAATTCATAACATCTCAAACTATGCATGAATTACAAGAAACACTTCTGGCCTTTCATAGTAGAATACTATGAATGACATAACTATTCAAATTAAAACCAACAACAATATAAATTAAAATTGAAAATAACATCCTGATCAAGAACACTAGGCCCAAAAACCATACACATATAAACACAACCAAATATTATCTCTTAAAAAATCACCATGTTGGTTTAAATTTCAAAACAGCAATATTCCATGGTTATTTTCCAAAAACTCAAACTCATTTCTACAAAGAAATCCTATTTTTCAAAATATCACCCATAAAATCCATTGAAATATTACTCTTGGGTTAATTTTACTACCATTAATATCATATATGCACATGTCACTATATTCACATTCAACACAAACCCATAAATATGAAATTTTACACAAGGAATGTTGAGGGAAACACAAGCCATTTCTCCTTAATACCTAATATTTTACAAAATTATTTATCCAAATCACTTTATCATTAATGTTCCCATTAAAATTTCAGTATAAAACAAATTAAAAGTGATATTTTTCATTTTAAAAAATAATTTTAATATTATCGGATTTCTCACACTAATCAAAAAATATTCATGACATAACTCAAGAAAACTTTCAATATGTGGAACATGTTGTCACACATAACACGGATACATACTGGTGGGCCATACCCATGTATGTGTTAATAATAGGGTGGAGCATAAACTATTTAATCAGACACCACATAGGTTGCTACTCCAGGTGAAATCCTGACATAACACTAGATCACATCAATATTCATTCATCACCGAAAACAATTGAAAACCCATAAGGACCCAAACCAAAAACTACCCTTGGAAACTCAAGGATCATAATGTGAAATAGTTCTTGATACTCTTCACGTACCCACCTCATGAATTATGAGAGGCCCAATCTACAACTACATTATTCCACAAATAAAAAATATCAGACACTGATCCTATTTTCTCATGAACTAATCTAGGATGAAATCATTCCCATCTATCGACCAAGTTTGATACAGTGCTCAAAGGGAATCCCTAATACTCCCATGAGTTAGAAACTATTGTTGGTCATAAAATATAAAGTATTTTTTAAATATTTCAGACAAATAACATGGACCAAATAAAGTAAACTGAATTAGAAGATGAGATAACAATAACATAATCTCATATATTTACCAAGACAGACCCAGTTACAAGAAACTATGAACCAAAAAGGATAATGAATCTTAGAGAAAAACAAAAACTTTTCCATGCCTCCATGTTCTACATGTGGATCCTAGTCACCTACAAACACAAGACCAATCCTCTCCAAAAATGTGCACTCGATCCAGAAGGCGGATCCTACAAAATAACACAATTCTACCAACATAGAAAAGAAAATGTATGGCATGATATTATAATCCCAGCAAGAAATCACCTTGAATACATAACATTCCTTTCCAAAAAATGATACATTTACACTAGTTTGAAATTCATGTATAAAAATTGGTTTTTGTCAAATTAATTAAAAACACTACTTTTTCATTTTAAAACGCTTCACACCACATCACATGTTATCCAAATATGATTACCATTTTAGACACAAAATACCCACCCAAATTCAATGTTAAATTATAAAAAGATATGTAGGGAATAAAAAAGTAGTATGGAAAACCAATTGTAGAAAAGTGTAAACAAGAAGATACAAATAAGAAACAATGGAATTTCTTAAATGTCTATAAATTGATACATGGAAGTACTTTATTCCGAATCACCTTCTCATATATGGTTTATATTGATAGTCTATAACCAACTGGTCTCCTTATATTGACCAATCCTATGGAACAACCCACTAAGTCCTATCTACTAAAGGGGGGTGTCAAACAATATAATTGGGTTTGACAAGAATCCATCACTCTAACCTCAAAACCCCCAATAACCCCATAGTAATAATATATTGTGTATGTAGGAGGTCATGTCATGACTCATCTTACCTATAATCATTGTACTTGCGTACCCCATACACTGATACCACCTAAGTGATAACCCATTAAGGAAAATCCTCCATAAGGATTCCTGTTTTCATAAAAGCCTCACAAAATTTCCAACCATGCCATTATATCACATGACCATTCAAATAATCTCAAAATACATTAATGACTCCATTCATACATTCACAATTACAAATCCATAACATATTTTGAATAAAATATAAATTTCCAACCGTGCACAGGTCTTTTCTATTTGAAATAAATTTAAAAATCATTTCAAAATATTTTTCTAGATGATATAAAACAAAATTTTTAAAACAGAAACTTTCAAATGAGGAATTAGATTTCCAGTTCAATTCCATTCAATCCCATGATGAAAACACATAACATATTTAAATATTCCAAATGGGATTTAGAATCTTTAATAGACCAATATTGTCCATAAATTCATAACGGTAAATGTTTTAATGGACAAATTCGAATCCACATTCTAATCCATAGTGATACCATGAACCATTTAGGAAAACCCGTATTCTTAATGAAAATCTTGAGAAAGGGGATGAGTAATGGTTAGGTGTATTGAAAACTGAGTTTTATTGATAGAATATTTTTATCCATCACCATTATCATTTGTGTACCCATCCATGCATGCCTATAAAGAACATAAGGGTGTTACCACATCCCCTGGAAAATGTATATAATTTTATGAAATCATAGGAGGGATACCTATGAATGAAATATACATGATTCCCAAAATACTCAATAATTCATATGTTTTAATTACAAATAAAAGTCACCAATTTCAACAAACAACATCCTATTTGTTACATAACAAGGATATCATAACATAAATAAAACATAACTCTTCTCAAACCACAAAATTTTATATTGAAATAACACTTTACATTTTAATAAACACATTGAGTGCATATATACATTGGAATATTTAGAGAATATCATTGAAAATAATTTTTAACAAATTCTATAGAAAAAAAAAAGATCCAGAATAAAATAAAAAATAGAATAGATTATTACAAATCATGTCTAAAAATAAATTTAATGAATCCATGAATAAAATGGATTCCACCAGAAAGTGAATGGATTCAAAACCCGACCCCAATGAAATGAATATATGAGGAAAATCTCATAGAATGGAGATATGAGATACATGTATGATCCAAACACCCAATATCCCATGTAAAATTGAATCTCACACACCCAAAAGCCTAAGGGTTCACCCAATAGGGAGTACACATAAGGAAACCCCAATAACATGAGAGGGAATGGATAGGGAAGTGTGAAATTGAATAAAATTGATGAATCATACCTAATAGACCTTCAAGGGGAATCAGTGGATGGTAGTGTGTTTGGGAGACAGGTTTTAAGAAGCCCTTCTACGCAACTAGGTCAGAGGAGGGAGGAGAAACACATTTTCATGTAAAAATAATCATGCGTAAAAGTGTTAATTTTAAATTTTTAATGAATTGAGAAAATTAACTTACTTGGATATATAGTTTGAAAACACATGTACCAACCATGCTCAAGCAACTAGAATATAGGGGAATCCAACACATGCTGGATTCAATGTCTTGAATCTATTTTTTGATTGCGTTGAATGTTTCTATTCAGTTATAGAACCTTCCTATCTGGTTTCCACAAGGATTCTCAAACATTGGGTAACCCATGCTCCTCAATACTGGAGACCCCACAATGGATGCATGGTAAGGTGGTATATAACACATGATTTCACCTAAAAATTTTCAATCTGTGTGAACATTTTTATCAAGAAAAAAAGATTAATTTCTCCTAAAAATACTAAAAAATTCAAATAGGGTCTGATCCCAAGTCACAGAAAACGATTCATGATAATGAAAAGAATAAAATAAATTAATATCAATGTCCATGTTGTGAAAACATCCATGTATAAATATATATTATCCATGTAGTAGTTGGAAGCCATAAGATCTTTTATAAGGTATACTTTACATCGAGTATTATACCTAATGGCCTTACAAACCTTAAACTAATTAAGTTCCACAATCCATCTCAACCAATACATGTCATACCTATTTTAATACATCATATACTATATTCAAAAATAGATGTGTCTGAAATAACCACAATACATCAAATCCGTATACATAGATATGTGGGAAGATAACTATTGTGAATACCCGTAAAAGTAACAACCATTCGAAATGAATGGTCCAAGTGGTATTTACCCATCCATCCTTCCATTATGATGCTGGTGTAAATAACCCTCCCAGAGACTGTTAGATTTCAGCTCCACTAACCAATATGGATGGGGATGTGTAATAAATAAAATAATATACAGATATAATATAGATCACAACCACAAAATGGTAATAACCTATTCATAGACAAAACTATAGTTAAAGTCCCATATACTCTAAGTTTCCACTACTAACATCAGGTATCCTAAAAGAACACCAGAATAATAAAGATAATCTCTAATTAGGTCCTGAGTTTTTTTCCATGTTCTTCTGAAAATTATATAATTTTACATTAATTTACAATTTATATTAATTCCACATGACATTACAATAATCATCATAGTAAATTACATTACATCTATGAATAATCCAAATTGAATACATAGTTTATCAAGATTAACATATTTTCAATATTTTCATTCCATTAACCCCAACCCCATGGGTTATGAATTATTTATTCTTTATTAACATCATTACATAATCTAGGTACCCTGAGAAAAATATAAAATGAGACCACTATGAGAAATCATTCTGGTAATAAAATCTAGTATTCTTAAGAGGAGGGAAAATTAATGTAAATAAAATAACTAAGTTGACCAGTGTTCTTTAAGAAAATTCATTAGTGAGCATTCATTCTCAACAAATCACATCAATGGGTTTTTTAACATCAACTCATACAAATATATCTGATGTTACCCCAACACCCACAGTCATATCATGATGTATCTCTCTATCACATGTATTAGCTATTTCCACATAATATGGGCCTCTCAGCCAACATATTTTCATCCAAACCATGTTCATATCACATCTGGTCCTCCCCTCCTGGCATAAAAACACATAGAAAATCTCCTCATTATAAAATAATCATGAAAAATATATATATACAATAGGTAAATATTTCCCCTAAACTAATAAATTAATCCTCCATGAAAAAATGATCTCCCATGGATCTAGACACATGGAACTCAGTCTTCCCATATAGATGGTTAGATCAAGCATAAATAATTATCTTTATCACACAACTAGTTCATATTCTATTTAGAAATAACCAATTCATTATTCTTCAGTTCCTACTATAGGAAACTGATGACATCAAGCTATAACAAGGTATCAATATATAATCATGCTCACTGTTATTTAAACCATTTTTCTTAAATAATGAGAAGTACCATTCTCATTCAACATACATTAAAATTATTTATTAGAAACCATAAATGTGATTCATAATACTAATAATAATATCAACAAGAATAAAGATAATTTCAAAATAGACAAAAACATTGATTAAAATTTTTTATCATCTAATTACATAAACCACCATATTATAATCATTCCTCTTCATTAATTCTTAATAAAATCAATTATTCAATTTCAGATTTATATTTGATAGTAATTATAACATGCTACTGCAAGAACAAGAACATTCTATCAAATAATACATAAGATATCACCCCATCTAGAAAATCTAGAGGTAACCATTCCTAAAGGTATAAATCATCACATGTGGTCACTACAACAAATTTTATTAATCTAGTTCAATATTATTTGGAAAATTCATTTACCATTGAACGTTATAAGGAATAATCAATTTATGGTTTCACATGAAAAAATAAAAGTTGTAATGAATCCATTAACACAATGGTGTAAACATTATACCCATAGGAATAGACCAACGTTTTGGATCCTGATCACATATCCGTAAAAAAGAATCACCTATTCAAGGATTCCCACTCATAGAAACTAATCCTATACCTACGGTTTAAATCCATTTAGATAGTATGTAAAAAAAATTAATACACTATAAAAACAATTTTACAAACCATTGTGTATTGTCATGTGGGTATAGGCCTATAACAACGATTATTCATTAGTTGTTTATATTTTTCACTAGAAGATACATTATCCAAATGGTTTCTCCTTAACTATTGGAATATATATATACAATTGGTTTTAAATTGATGGAATGTATAAATCATTAAAACATTAAAAATGGTATATAAATCATTGATATAAGTTTTTACCAATGGTTTTCTAATAACCGTTAGTATAATTACACTTTACAAATCAATTCCAACTATTTATAAAAAATTAGAATAGAGTTGTAACAAAAATATTATGATAATAACCGGTATACATATGGTTTCCAGATCTATTCCAATAGTTTATGAATCATTGTTATAGAGTACTCCAATTCCATAAATCAATAGACATCATCATCCCCTCTATATTTACTGTACAAACTCCTAAAAATTTAAACACCTGCTAATAATAGGATGTATGTAATTAATAAAAACCCTAATATATATATATATATATATATTACATAGTACTAAAATAGAAATAAAAAACATAAAATAAAATACATAAATTTTCAAAAACACTGCATAATGTTTATGAATAAAAAATCTAAAAAAACTAATAAACACCAGAAAAAACACTATACTAGAGAAAGCAATGTATTGGAAAAAACACCACTATGTAAATACACATAAAAATACATACAATATACAAATCAATGATATGGAAAAATCAAACACTATAAATCCCAACATTACAATTCAATACATCTATAGATACCGTACAATACAATGCATATAGTTTATAAAATACCACCCTATCATGCACAATATTCAACGAGATAAAACTATATACCTATATATTGAAAGTGGAGCATTGCCGAAACATATAGTTTCTAAATTTCAATAATAAAATAAATTTTTTCGTATTCAATAATTCTCTTATAGTTAATCGCTTTTATAGACCTATTAAAATAAATAGTTTTAGTGAATTTGAATAGAATTCTTACCTAAAGAATGATTAATAAACCATTAAATGGATTTATAGTTGATTATTTAAAAGTGACGAGACTATAGATAAAACCATAAATATGTTATTTTGGTTAATGTAAACTAAATTATATTTTGAAAAACATTTCTATAATGTTTTTAGAATATTTATATTGAAGATGATGTGAAATGAAAGTGAATGTGCATGAAAATACTCAACTTTGAGTATATAAGTTATAACTATTCGTTTGAATTGAGATTAAGAGATTTATAAGATCAATAAAATTCTCATAAGTTTTTTGATGTTTGTATAATTGTTTTTTATTGGTCATATCTCCTCTGGAGTAATGATATTTCGATAAATCCCAACAACATTGTTAGGAGCATTTAAAATCATATATTTCCATATAAAAATATGACATGGCCTAAAAAATTTACATCGCTTCAATTTGACAAAGTAAACATCATTTAAAATATGTGATGATGAAGAATGTTTTTTATAGGGGGTAGGATAATGAAATGTGTGTAATGTCCCGAACATGACCATCCACCCGAACAGTGCCGAACGGGTCGTGTTTCACTACCTTAGGCGCACCTCCTTGAATGCCAAAGGATGCCGACTAGCTGTGAGGGTCTGTTAGGTAGAGTGGGGAGGCTATACCCTCTCGGAGGATCATAATAAGGGTACTGGGATGAGATTAATAATAAATATGCAGCGGATTAAAAGACTTAGTAGACTCGAACCAGACCCACTGAGTTGTAGAATAATCAATATAGATAAACATTGAAGGACATAAATATAACAACAACAATGGAAATAACACAACAACATGCTGAAACGAGAAACTACTACTGAACAGTAAAACATGAAAACAAAGTAGGTAATACACAACTAAATATAAAACGGGTGTTAATGGCTAACCAACAGTAGCTACAACAAGAAATCATGCTGATACAAAAAATTAAACAAAACTAAGTAAACCCAGCTAGGCATGAACTGAAGGTCCATACCATCAGCATGCAATAACTAACGTAGCCCTGCTCCAGAAGCTGACCTCCTTCCTGCACGTAAATCCGTAATGTCTGCACGCGTCCTGAAGGGCCCGTGCAGGGTGTGAGAAAAATCATAGTAGGATAACACCCAATGGTGCGTAACAAATATATGTGTTTAAGCAGTCATGAATTTACAAGGAAAGCAGTAAACAATACAATGCACAATTAAACACAAACTCCACTGGTGATCAACAGCCACCATGGAGTGTCACCTGCTTCAGCCAATGCCGGAATCTCTGTGGTTTAACCCGACACCATGTTCCACCTGACACATTGTGTCTCAAGTACCGACGTCCGGAAGGCACACCCAATATTAGTAAACCGGCACCATGTGCCTCTTGAAACCCCGTGTCACATGGTCGGACGAAGCATAAGGCACGCCCAAAAATAGTAACTTGGCACCACGTGCCACCTGAAAGATCGTGTCTCAAGTAACAATGTCTTCAAGTAAAACCCAAAATTTGTAACCTGGCACCATGTGCCTCTTGACACCTTGTGTCTCAAGTACAGACGTCCTAAAGGCATGCCCATCCCCTGAAGGCTCCTCACCTCCCACATGGCTTTCTACGGAAAGCACCCCCAACCAAAATATCTAACTGCAACTACGGGGGCCTCTACCCACACGAGTGGTCAAAACCACATCATCATGGAGTATCTCTCTGTGCTCACTAATCAAAGTCCGGGGTGAGTGGTATTCACAAAATAGTACCTAAGACACCAATGCATCTGACACCTCGTGTCCCTGGGACCATGTCACTCAAGTACGATGGCATCACCATCCTAGTAACCCGGGGCAAGCCCAACCTTACATTCGTACTGCCTCAAGATAACGTCCATGACGCCAAATCTCATGGTCAAAACCACCCATCGTAATCCCGGAAAAGCCCCAACCTGTGTTCAGAATCACTCAAGCGTAACCGGGCCAAGCCCAACACAACCCAAAGGGTCCAGTAGATCCAATTCAGCAATTGCATATATACATATGTAACTAGAAAACATAACCAGGCAAAACAGACTAAACAGTTGAATTTCACTATGCAAGGTGTTGTCCCATACCAGCACTCAGGTCCTAAATGCCTCTTGCAATCGTATTAGGCCTTAATAAATTAAACTAACAGTTTAACACATTAATATTTCAATTAAAACTATTCTAGTGTTCTCCAGCCAAAATACCTCGTCGAGCAATGGCCCCTCACCGGGCCCTTCTCACGCAACTGGTAACATGGCATACCCAAATGCATCTCATAGGTCCAACAAGCAATACTATATAAAACAGCAGATAAAACAGGTCCCGCTCAAAATACCTGAAAACGCGCCGAAGTCCGCCTCACCCAAACAACCACAAAAACAAAAAATGAGGACTGCACCACCGATCTAAGACATGTACGATGTAACTCATCCGGTAAAAACCTCCAAATAAGTCTAAAATGCGGTAAATCTGCAAATGATTCAATAATGTTTAAACGCCTATAACTCGTTCTAGAACAAAAATCAGACAAAACGACCTAGGAGGAATCTAGGCCTTACTGAGGGGGTTCCAATGCAATAATCAAATCTTGAAACGGTGTTTGGACGGCGATCCAGGGAGCGATTGAAATCATGGTAGGCTTGGTTCATGAAACCCTGCAAAAGTATTGAGGTTCTGCCTCAATACGAGGCTACTTCCCTTTTTAAGAAAGAAAAATGAAAGTACACGACATGTACTTTAGGACTACACGCAGTGTATATGTCGTTCAACTGTTCATAAGACAGATGATTCTGCCAGCTTACATTCCGAACCTTCCGACTTGAGTACACGACGTGTACCTTGGGGTACACGGTGTGTACCAGGTTTCTCTTCTATCCCTTGCCGACTTACCCACACGCCATGTATATCCCTCATACACAGCCAGACTACACGGAGTGTCCAAGGGGAACACGACGTGTACCTGGTTCTACCCGGCAAACAGCCTAAACGCCATGTATGGCCACCACACGGTCAGGTATACACAGTGCGTCTAAAACTACACATCGTGTAAGAAGAAATTTCTACACGGTCAACATACGACATGTACTCGGTGAGCACACGGCTGGTCACTCGCTTAACATATACACGGCGTGTACATAAAGTACATGTCCTGTAGTCTAGAAATTTCCATAAACTGCCCATTTAATCCAGTTTCCTCAGAAATGAGTCAAAAATTCGAACAAGGATGGGATTTTGACCTGTTCTAAAAACCCGACTTGTTACAAACTCCCCACCTTAACGTAGCTCATCCTCGAGCTACCGAATGAAACCTAGAGATGGCACCGAACACTCCCATACCAGTTAAACAACCTACACTACCATGATCCCAATGCTATGGCTAAATTCCTCAAGGGGCTCCCCACCTTAGGAATTGCCAACTCGGCCTCAACCAAACAAAATTTAAAGTATAAAAGGTTTACTAAATAGTTTTCCAGACGCATAGTTCTCTCGTGATGCATTCTAACCACTATACCCCATTGGTGCTTCTATGTCGTTCTTGACAACCAAGGTATCCCACACCTCATCGGTGTCCGCCTCTATGAGGTCCTGGTGCCTAGCATATCATGTAACCCGCATCCTCGATGCCCTGATGCCCACAACCCCTCAAGTAATCCACATCTGTGATGCCCCGACGCCATGCACCTCAAACATATATATAGAATATATCACATACCCTATATGGTGCCAATCCCACTGAATAGAATCTTGTCAGTATACATAGATCATGTACACCAGGTGCACTCAAAATAGAGATGACTCTACAGGTCATGCCAAAAAGGAAACATGGAGATCACGGACACACCGTGGTGTACCTCTAACTATCATCGGCTCACCAACCTGTTCTGCCTCTGGCAGCTCCACGGCGTGCACCTGGCCTGAAACATGATGCCTGATGCCTGACCTCCCTGCGATGCTGCTCCAGTCACTGGATACTGACAGCTCAGATGGGTCCCACCATCTCTGTCACAACCTCTACACACAGCTGAACCTCGACTACCCTTTCCGGGTACCAAACCTGAACCAACTCCATATGATACAATCTGTCCTAGTCCCTACTTATCGGCTTTCTAAGAAGGCTCACTGCAAAACCTCTCTAGATGCACATCCTTTCCACATGCCCAACACTCCTTCAAGGGCCTATCACACTGAGCCAGTACATGTCTTGACTGTCCACACCGAAATAAAATCACTGAATAATTACCACAAGGTGGTCTAGCTAAATCCCTTGCCTGACTACCACGCTAGAACTCATCACGTTCTCGCTTCCTTCTATATGAACCATCACCTGAAGCTGTCGTCCTGCCCATGAGATATTTCTCTCTCTCATTTCCCTCGGCTATGAGTGTCTGGTTCACCACCTCGGAGAAGGAACCTAGCCTAAATATGTTCACCTGGACCCAAATGGCACGTCGTAAGCCATCCTCGAAGCACCTCACCCTAGCTGCGTCGTCTCTTACCATACCAGGTGAAAAGCGAGATAGATCAGTAAAATTAGCTACATAGTCCATGACGGACATGTCACCCTACTAAAGGCTCCATAACATTCGAGATCTCTCTTCCCTTAGTGTATCCAGGTAGACGTACTCAAAGTACCAATCCTCAAAGTCCATCCAAGCCAGTCGCTCGTGCCTATGATCATGTACCTATTTATCCCACCAATGCTTCGCTGGTCCTCTCAGCATAAATGTCACTTGCTTGACCCTCTATGCTGGAGGCATGTCGAGCTGCTCGAATATCAACTGTATTCATTCAATCCAGTTCTCAGCCGTCTGTGGACCACACTCACCCTAAAAAGCAGTGGGTGATACGACTTGAACTCCCGCGTCAGATAATCCATTGAAGGCTCTTTACCCTAGGTGCCACTATCAAGACCCTTCAAGACACGTACCAGGCTAGCTCAGAGCTTCTCATCGAGCCACTACACGAACGCTGCCAAACCCGGATGATGTCCTACCTTCACTGGATCCTGAACCTGTTCTTGTCCCTGAGCCTATACTAGAGGCTCATGATCAGCCTGTACTGAATGCTAACGCTGATCCAGTGGCACTATATCATCTTTTTCCTGACGCTCCATCGATTTGGTAAGAAGTAACCCGCTGAATACCATAAATGGACAGAAAACCCATATATATATAACAATATATTCTATGCAGATAAGGAAATCAGTAATAGGCAGTTCATAACAACTACCATTACTCCCCCTCACCGAAACCCATGCCCCACAGCATCCCGGCATCACGACCTCTTTACCCACCCTCATCGGAGCCATGTATCAAAAGTACCTAGGGCCATGCCCGTCCCGACAACACATGTTGCCTCAAACCGATGACCGAGTTGCCCAATCCTGACAGTTACACCGCCTCGACCATAGTACCAGCCTACTCTCATAAGAGTCAGAACGAAATATCCTACCACATGAAATTATAGAGAAATAAAGAAGGGCATCCATATTGCAATAAACACACAATTCTATCAAGAGTTTCACTAATTCACATTTCAAAGCATATGAGAATGGTAATTGATTTTTTTTCACATGGAATTATCACTTCACAAAGAATATGAGCAGTTATGAAATTGAAATTCCCTAAAATGTGCCTATCAAAAGACAATCAACCTAGCCTTGCCATACCGGGCCGAGGTCTAATTCTCCCTTACCGCACCGGGTCAAGGGTCATATATCAAAATCAACAACATCACACATCAAGTGTTCCACCAATTTGGAAATCATATAAATAGTAATCTGAGTAAAAGAAAAACGCAATTCCCACCCATGGAAACTAGGTCCATCCCACTTACCTGGGGCTTCAGGAAACCAAGAACAAGCTAAAAACCCAATCCATGTGACAAACTATCTCCAGTCTAAGATATCCCAAATTGTAAAACTAGAAGAAGGAACTGAGAAGCCTCAAACTCAGTAGTAGACAATAAAATGGATTTATTAAATCCCAGTCAAGAACTCCTCTGATACGACTTCGTAACGTCCCAGACCCTACCAGCCCCTCAAACAGTTCTGAATGGGTCAGGTGTCACTAACTTAGGCGCACCTCCCCGAACGCAAAAGGCTGACGACTAGCAGAGATGGTCTGTTAGGTATAGTAGGGAGGCTATACCCTCTCAGAGGATCATAATAAGGGTACTGGTCCAAGAATAATAATAAATATGTAGAGGAATGAAAGACTCAGCAGACTGGAACAAGTCCCGCAGAGTGGAAGCGTAATCAATATAGATAAATAGCAGAATCCATAAATATAACAATAGTAGCGGAAATAAAACATAAGCATGCTAAAACATGTAACTACTACTGAATAGTAAAACATGAATCCAAAGAAAGTAATACACAACTAAATTTAAAAAGGGAGCAAATGGCTATCCAATAGTAGGTACATCAAGTAAGAATGCCGATACAAAAAAGTAAAAAATACCAAGTAAACCTAGCTAGGTATGAACTCAAGGTCCATACCATCTCCATGCAATAAATAACACAGCCCAGCTCCTGAAGCTGGCCTCCTTCTTGCACGTAAATCAATAAAGTCTGCACGCGTCCTGAAGGGGTCGTGCAGGGTGTGAGATAAATCTCAGTAGGATACCACCCAACGATGCATTCAAAATATATGTGTTTAATCAGTCATTCATTTAAAAGGAATGGAGTAAACAATACAATGAACAATTAAACACAAACTCCACTGGTGCTCAACAGCTACCATGGAGTATCACCTGCTTTGGCGAATGCTGGAATCTCTATCGTGTAACCCGACACGACATGCCACCTGACACCTCGTGTCTCAAGTACCGACGTCTCGAATGCATGCCCGAAAATAGTAACCCAGCCCCATGTGCCACCTGACAGCTCGTGTCCCAAGTACCGACGTCCCGAAGGCACGCCCAAAATTAGTAACCTGACACCATGTGCCTCCTGACACCTTGTGTCTCATGTATCGACGTCCTGAAGGCACGCCCATCCCCTGAAGGCTCCTCACCTCCCACATGGATTTCTATGGCAAGCATCCCAAACCACAATACCTAACCGCAACTACAGGGACCTCTACCCATACAAGTGGTCAAAACCACATCATCATGGAGTATCTTTGTGTGCACACTACTAAAACTCTCAGGTGAGCGGTGATCACCAAATAGTACCTAAGCCACCAACACATCTGACATCTCGTGTCCCTGCTACCATGTCGCTCATGTCCGATGGCATCGCCATCCTAGTATCCCAGGCCATGCCCAACCTGAAAGTCTTATTGCGTCATGTCGACGTCCATAACGCCCCATCCCGTGGTCAAAACCACCCGTCATAACCTGGGAAAATCCCCAAACTTTGATCAGCATCACTCAAGCGTAACCGGTCCAAGACCAACACAACACAAAGGGTCGAGTAGATGGAATTCAACAATTTCATATATACATATGTAAGGAGAAAAAATAACAAGAAAAAAAACTAAACAGTTAAATTGCATTATGCAAGGTGTTGTCTGATACCAGCACTAAGGTCTTAAATGACTCTAGAAATCATATCAGGCCTTAATAAATTAAACTAACAGTTTAACACATTAATATTTCAATTAAAACCATTCTGGAGATCCCCAACCGAAATTCCCCAACGAGCTACGGCCCCTCACCCGGCCCTACTCACGCAATTGCTAACATGGCATTCCCAAAGGCATCACATAGGTCCAACAAGAAATACTATATGAAAAATCATATAAAATGGGTCCCGCTCAAAATACACAATAACACGACAAAGGCCGCGTCACCCAAACAACCACGAAAACACAAAATGAGGTATGCACCACCTACCTGAGAATCGTACAATGCAACTCCTCCGGTAACAACCAACAATTCAGTCTAAAACATGGCCAATCTACAAAAGATTCAATACCGTTCAAACCCCTATAACCCATTCTAGAACAAAAATCAAACAAAATAGCCAAAGTGGAATCAAGGACTTAAAGAAGGGATTCCAATGAACTAATCAGAGCTTGAAACAATGCTCGGACGGTTATCCAGAGAGCGATTGAAATCCCGACCGGCTTGGTCTGCGAATCCCAGCCAAAGTATTGAGGTTCTCCCTCAATACGAGGCTACTTCCTGTTTTAAGAAAAAAAAGATAGTACACGATGTGTACTTTAGGACTACATGCCATGTATATGTCATTTCAATATTCATAAGACGACTGAATTATATCATGTTTTAATAGAATAAATATAAATATTAAATAAATGCATGTTATAATGAAAATATATTATGTAAAAAATTAAATTTTCTATAAATATACCTATGGAGGTCTGATCAATGACTGTCACTAGGTCAATAGGCTTTGAAGGAACATCACCCTATAGAGGTGGAGTGGGTTGCAATGTATGCTCAATATGCACAAACTATGTTAGAGAAGGAATCAATGAAGAAGTATTGTGTTAGATTATATATAAGGAAGCGTAAGGAAAATAATATGGAATGGATGCCAGGCCATATCCATGATTTGGATGAGGAGTGGGAATCATCACCAGATATGGTAAAGATGAGTGAGGAGGATCATATGCAGTGGGTGGTGAAAACATGATAGGCCTAATTATCCCATGTTACCCTACTGAAAATGTAGTATCCAATTTTCTGGTAGATGGTATGGTAGTGGGAGGGGCTAGGTCGAATACGATATTCTTACTAAAGTGTCTAGATCTCTTACCACTGTCCCTCATACCACCGTCCCGTGTAATATAAACACTACATTGTTAATTGTGTATCTGGTGACTTTATGGTTGATATCGTATAAATTTTTAAAATAAAAATAATCACATGACATTATATTTTATTGATATATATATATTAGAAATAAATTACTCAGAACTGGTTCTTATGGAGGAATTCCCGTCATTGTCATTCAAGGATTATTTTCAATCATTTGTTTTCTTTACATCTCCCCAATAAGATTCATTTCCTTAAATTGAAAATAAATATAAAATTAATTAGAAAGGTATTGCTAATTGATTACCTAAAAAATTGTGACACATGACTTATTTTTCTTATAACATTTTGTTCAAATAATTGGAAGGATAATATAGCTATTAATTTTTTGGTCATTATTTTCATTTCATTTTTATTTATTATAAATAATTTTAATTTGTCTAATTAAATTTCAATTTTTTTTTTAAATTTATTAGTTTTAGTTGTGATTAGCTTCATAGGTTTGAATAAATTTCAATTCAATATTAGAACACATGACTCAAATAAATCTAAAACAAATAAAAACTTAAAATTAACATTATGAACTTGTGAGAAAAAAAATATTTTTAGTCAATATAAAATGAATTTGAATAGTACCATCCATAACAATATATGACGAAGTAAACCAAAAGAACTAAAACACTAATGGATGAATATATATATTTCCCACCATAACTTCAGGATCACAATTAAGTATAAAATTGTTCTATTGGAGTCATCATAAGTAATAAATGGATCAGGGCCAGTGGGTGATGGGATTGTGTCAATTCTAACATCACTATTCTAAAAGATAAATCATTGAATTACATGAAATATGATGCCAAATTTAATGTGTAAGATGATCATTGCCATAAAAAAACATTTCTTCATCGATTCCAATACATAAGGTTTATTTGTTGAAAGAGATCTTGTCGGGTCAATAACTTGAAATACATATTAATCAATAATATTAAGTCCCTCATCATTGAATAGAACCGCTAGCCTTTCATTATAGTGACTGGACCCGGAGAGTAAGAAAACAATATTATTGGTTTTTCAATTACTCCACAATATGATACCAATTAAATTTAAGGTCTATTATATGATGCACAGTCATAATAGTCTATTGTGGAATTAGTATAACACTATAATGTCTTGGTATCACGTTCTTTTATTATTCAGTGTAAATAAATGTGTACCCATTTATCACAATAGAAATACATTTACGACCCACAATATTAAGGCAAAATGCCAAAGGTCTTATTTCTCAGAGATAAGTTCAGATTGAATGTTTAATACCTAAAATATTAATGTGTATTAATCTTTATTAGATATAGATTTTATAAATATAGTACAAAAATATTTTATCTATTAGTTTCAATAACGAAGAAATCTATTTACAATGAAAATTCTATCACTTTATAAATGATAAAGAACTATTATTTCTATTTGACATTTTTTATATACCCTGTAAATAGAAATATAAATAGTTTAATAGATATGTAAAATTATATGGTATAAGATAATATATACATGTTCAATTTACATACTTGATATAGTTATCAAAGAAATCACATTTGAACAAAAATGTGTGATAACCTATCTAATGATCATTAAGGATTAATGTCATCAAGGTATATTATCAGGGAATTGATATTTTTTAAGGATGTGATGGAAAACATGGTTCAATTTTCTGAAACTATTATTCTTCATTTCCCATTGGCATGTTAATTCTCATAGTATGATCTGACAAAAACATTTAGATGAAATATATAAATTCATGATCCATTAAACCATCCACGTTATAACCTTTAGGATGATTCATATTTTAGGTATAATATTTCCATTTGTACATATTTATTTTATATGGATACATCCAATGAAATGAAACAGGTTATCGGAGTACCATTTTGTTTGAAATATGGAGAGTCAGATGCAACATGCATGTGAAAAATGATGGAGGAAATAGATTCTATAACACACACAGAATTAATGGTGCCTCTACCAACATTTTTTTTTTCAATAAATACTATGAAAACATATTAGAAAAAATATCTACTCATATAGAACAACCGAATACATGAAACCCTTGTATTATTATGTAAAAGATGATGGGATTCTATTGGAATCAACTCATGTAAAATGATTTCATAATAATGATTCTTTAATGATTTCATCTTTAACTCTCTTAATTTGACCCATTTTTTAATATATATTGAATATCCATAAATTACATTAATATTCTCAAGTACTTACACATTTTTTTTCTATTGGTGTCATCACATAAGTTGAACTAGGAAAAGTCCATTTATTATGAGTAATGCACATAGGATGAAATTCTGGTCAGATCCCCAAATCACCCAAGTCACTCTATGATCATAAATCATCTTTTTTCAATACATTGTCATTAATAATAATCAAAAGGAACTAGTCACATATATTATTTCCAATATACATTATGCTAATGATATTCTGTTACAAATATGTTTAATACTAATCCAACTCAAAAGAAGATATTATTTTTCTTCCAATTGTAACAGTTTCCTTGTATTTTTTTTTACTTTTATAAATTTCATTTGACCCTTCCTGAATGAAAATATTATACCCTTAAATTCCAAAATCATGTCAGTTCTAGACATTTTCTAAGGTGTATGGTTGGCCTCCATAGTATTTTCTAATATTTGATGATTATTTCAATATGAATGGACCATTTACAAGAATCATATATATACCACAAATCTAAATCTAAATGAATATTTGAGACTTATAGATTATTTATTATTTAAAAAAATAGAACATGATATTTTTCCCTTTTTGCTTCATCTAGAAATCATTGAATATGTAGTTAAATAATTTATCATCTACATAATCGCAACCAACATCTTAAATCTGTCTTATAAACATTCATTGAATGTATGCACACCCACATTCTAATAATGTATCAACTATTTTATTAAATGATTCATATTTATACATCTATCATTTTTGTGATCCTAAGAGCTAGATATGAGTATACTCATGAAAGAGAATGTGTTTTTCATACCCCACCCTGAGGGAAGGTTTTAAATGTGTATGAAAACTCGACATGTGTTCTATGAAGTAATCATTTGACCTAATGTTTTAAAACCATCACGTGAACGACCCATCCTCACATTACACATGTTAGATATAAAATGAATTCATCAATCATCAAATATCTACCATCCAAATCCATCTTCAGGGTGAACCAACACATCATCATTCTTATTTCTCCCGATATCTTTCCATCACATTAATATTGATATTTCATAAAACATGAATGTAATATGGAGTATAGGGATCATTGGAATGTTTTAAATTACTTTTTGTGGAACATGAAATGGTGTCCCATCAGCTTTTAGCATCCATTGGGATGTGCCATATTTTATAAAATCATTTCATTCAGTAGTTTCCTCCTATAAGAAGTTGAAATCTTTCAAAAATGCATGAAATTTCTTTTCTACTAAAAATACAAGTTCATTAACTATCATCGTTCCCATATAGTGGTCTGAGGGAATATATTTATTTTCTAGATGTAATTCCTTCAATAAGGTAAGATTTTAATTTATGGAACTATTAAAAATCCCATACATTATAGTCCTAAGAGATAATTGGATTTAAAATTCATTTTTTTTCATTTTACCACATTGTTGACGTAATAGAGATGTGATATAAACATTCAATATTTTTAATCTATTAACATCATAATTTTCATATGATTCATCATGTCTTCTCTTATCTGTGTCATAATGGGAAATCAAACATTCCTTCGCATGATGACGAATAAAAAAACCATCTGTATAAAAAATTCCCCAATCTAGTCCTCTCATAAATATCATCTGCATTTTGAGATTCCATTTTCATCCCATTGTGACTCCACACAACTAATTATATGTGAAAACCATATTAGGTTATAGTGTAGTTATCTTTTTCATGTCTCAACCAAGGTCTTCCAACAAAATTATTACATGGGTAGTTTATGTGACCACTATCTGATGCATTTTCAAATAAAAAATCTAACATTCTTTTCAATTTTTTTGATAATCAGTTGAGATAATATTAATTTCATACCTCATAATTCAATTCATTCTTAAAAAATTGTTATAAGTCATTTTTTTAAATTAGCTCAATTATAATTATTTTTAATTAAAAATATATTTAAGATAATTAAAAACTTTCACATTATATAAAACCATTAATAAAACACTAATCTATATGATAATCATAATATGAAAGACAAAAATACACTATATATATAACAATGTACTATAAATATAAAACCATGATATTGAATTGAAACATAATGGATGTGATGGAAAATAATTTTATAAAGAATGATATATCTAGGATAATTAGGAGAAAAAAATTGGCATTAACTCTAAATTTATAGAGATCATTGAATTTCATAATTAATTAAATATTAATATTAAATGGAGTCACTTCAGTATGGGTGATCAATGTTATTTTTTATTGGATGTTTTTTTTAAAATATATCCATCACTGTGTCTTGAATTGAAACATTTAGGTGCTCACAAAAATTATATAAATATTGCAAGATCAGTTATTGATGTATTGATGGACTTCATGGTATAACCTAATGTGTTATATTTACCATACAGAGTTGCATCCCAATATTTTAAAATAATTTACTACTTTTTTTTGAGAACATCATTATAACTTTGTAGTCATATAATAGTAATTGTTCTCCACTTGGATAAAAAATTGTACTTCTGTAAATGCATCACAAGGATAATAAGTGTGGGTACATATAATAAAAAAAATATCATAGTACAAAAAATATTCAATGTCTCAAATATGCATTCATCAAATTCTTCATCTATAATAAAAATAGTTTTCGGAGAATTTGGAACTATGGATATAGTCATACAAGATTTTATTAGTACGAATGTAATTATTTTATTATATCATTGATTAAAGGATATCATGGGACTATGTTGGATTAATTCCATCTCATGTTTGTTATGTATCCTTCAAAATGAATATGGAAAACACATTAATTATTACCGAGGGCCACACATAGGTCATTTCTCCAAAGTGAATCCCATATGTCACATTGCCAATAGAAAAAACAGTAGTCACATAGTCCATGTGACTCCCATAAATCAGCACACCCATGTAACATTTGGAACTCACTTCCCATTATGCAATAAATCATTTTAATTCATATACAAAATACGCATTAATGTGTTATGGAGAAAATTTATTTACTTTACCCAATGCAAAAAAATAGTTCAACTACAATTATAGACCATCAGTTAGGCATCACAATTTATATACATGTTAGTGTCCAATGTGTCAAATAGATATGGATAAACATCATAATAAAAAGGTGAAAAATACATAATGTGGAGGGAATATTGGTAATATAAAACCAAATAAGGGGTAATAATGATATTTTTGAGTGTGTTGTGATTAATGAAAAAGAAACCGAGAAATATGTGTCATGGTAGTCAAAAAATGTCAAGTGGTATTAATAAATTAACTACTATTTTCCTTTAATAAAAATTTTCAATTCCTTATGTCATACATACCTCATTATATAGGAATAAATACAATGGTGTCAGTAATGAAAATTATTTTCCAAATAATATATTAAAAACAAAACCATCACATAAATAGTTTAACAAGTAATTGTTAAAAATAAATTTTCAATGAAATTGATCCATTTTCCAAGGTAAAATATCTAAAAATATTAATTTTAAAATGAAAAATTGTGGAAAATATTATTTCCCTAAAACACTAATAATGTATAACATTCTATAAAAAATTAGAGATGGTTGAAGTAGTTTAGGATGGGACATTAGTTCTCAATGTGTAGGCTGAATTATCTTAAACGTACCAATTTCATATTCAATAATAATCAAACTGAAACCCTAAATGATGATATATTGTTGGATGATGAGGAAATAAACTATCCCCAATATTTTAAATTTAAAAATAAATATAGGTATATGATATAACTAGAAAAAATCAATTTTATATTAAAGAAAGAATATTTATTTAATCTTGGATGGATCACCTGTCGGAAGAGGAGGAGTGGTCGTCCGTTGGGAAGAGAACAATGATCTTGTAGGAAAAAAATGAATCAGATTTGGAAGGGGGAGGGATGTTGGCCTTTTTATTTGGGGTAAACTATCCCAATAGTTTCTAAAAACCATTAGTATATATGTTATATAACAACCATTGTTAAAAACCAATGGAATATTATGAATTTTAAAATTCTATACCAATATTTATTCTGAACCATTGTCATGGGAAAAGATTATCCCAAAGGATTTTGAAAACTGTTGAGAACAACATATTTAGATATCTATGTCAAAATGGTTTTCAAAAACCATTCGGAAAACATTGTATACTATACCCAATACCAACAGCTTTCTTAAATTCGTTGTTATAGTGGATATATCCCAAAGGTTTTCTGAAACAGTTGGGAATGGTGTGTCGGTATAGAACATAATTCTAGTAATATCCACTAAAAAACTGCAACAACATGAAAACAAAAAAAAATGTATTCATTTGAAATATGGAAATTATCCTCCATCTCATGGAATGATGAAATGAGAGGAATTTGATCGAAGAACCATGAGATAGCAGGTAGAATGTACCTCAGATAATAGTGGATTGATGTCAAAAGGAAAATGATTGATCCCTAATGATGTAATCCCAAAAAATAATAGAGTGGGTTATGTTGGATCCCCAGAAATTAGGATATGTGGTATGGGGTATGACAAAACTTGATCTAGTAAACCTTCTATTGATGCACTATATTGGGGATTAGCATAATGTTAATTAATTTGTACTTCAATTAAAAGTCATGTTTCAGAACATTCTGAAAACAGGGCACCTAGAAAATTTTATTCCAAAATAAATACATGTCATGTAACACCCCATGAACATACATTAACAAGAAGTGAACATGAAATATATTTCTTGAAACACATTTACACATTGTATATTCCTCCAAAATCCATCTTTTTATTGTATAACCCTTGCAAAAACATGAATTCCTTCTTACGATCACCATAAACATAAAAAACATGAAAAGGGTTTGTTTAAAAGAAGTTGGTCACTTAAATTAGACACATATCAAACAATAATCATCTCTGAAAATCGAAAACCAAACCCAAAGAGAAAAAATTTAATTTCATCGGAACAACCACCCCATGAGATAACTCTCAATGATATAACCATCATATGATCTCTCCACCTACACATAGGAATTTCATGGAATCATGAAACATCATAAACTATCTCCTAAAAACTCTCATAGGGGAGATAGGTATCAAATGGTAGTAAAACCCAAAAATTAAATAAGAGTAATCTAACTCATATATTAGAAAGACCAAAATAAACTAGTGAAAAATGTTAAAATAACATATCATAAACTATAATATCATGGGGTACCATGTGCGCTTCTTTGACTCGTGTTCCAAGGTGAACTTCTCCATGCCACCAATATTCCAAAAGACATGAAACAAGGGAATATCATCACCACATAGCACCTTCACCTAGTGGTCTTATATCTCTACAAGTCACTCCTCTATGGTCGAAACATCATCAAAATTGATCTCACCAAAATTTATTACATCATTATCCTCATTAATATAGTTACAAATCAATAAAAATTCAAAAAAACACGTGTCTATCTCATTATTGGGGAAAAAATTAACAGATATGCCACAACTCTAAAATGATCCAATACATTTAATTGCCCGATAATTCGGGGATAAATTATACTCCCTTGGCCAAACCATCATTTCGAATGATGAGGAGTCACATATATGAACATTTAATTTTCAATGCTTATCCATGTTGGTCACCTACAATGATTAGAATACAATTTATGAGGATCTTGTGGTCCTTTATCCAATCCCAAATTACTTGAACCATATATTTCATTTATGTAGTTGTTTCAGCATTAGAATTTATGCATCAATGGACCCATTCTAGATTAATAGTGAATGTAATGGTTTTCTGTAAAAAAAGATTAAAATTTATCTATACCAATTGTCGAGTGGAAACATTTGTTAAAAACATAACTAATGGAAGGTGCCTCATCCACAAACCTCCAAAAAACAAGGCAGAATGTGTGAATCATGCCTTGAAGTGTTTGAATGGTCCACTCTCTCTGACCATCCTTCCAAGGATGAAAATTATTGCTAAGGCATAATAGAGATCCATAATTATACTAGACCCCTCTCAAACCCGTAGAGGGAAAATGAGCATCCCTATCAGATATGATCAAACTCATGACTCTATTGAGTTACACCACCTACTCTATATACATATTTGAAAAACCCACCACAGATCATAACACCATGATTTTGATAATGTGGAATGATTTCATAATAAAAACAACTATTACTCATATATCATCATATCCTTCCTGATCTTGAGGGAAACTGGTAGTTAATTTGATTGAGATGTCCTCCTAATACATCTTGGGAACATCAAACGGTTATAGAAATCCACAAGTAATATGTTACTCTACATTTACCTTCAGGTATTCCATACATTGAAAAATAAATTTTCAAAATACTTTCTTCAACACTCTAAAAAACATTCTCTGAAGGATCGATAACACTTTTTCATGTTAGTATGTAATGAAAAAGTTGATCTATAGAAATCAGGGATATCCATGTCATGAGTCACAAAAGGAAGTAAACACATTCTATAAAACAACACTAAGTGCTTTCCATCCTCAAAAAAACCACTATGGGCCTCACAAAAAATAACTCAATTTATGAAGACAACCACATCAAAATCCACTAACTGGGAATCCACCTAGCATTACACCAAATATTACTAGAATCTCATATGGGAAATAAAACATCTCCATGGATCCTCTCACATTTATAGATGCATAACTCAATGTTCTTCCATAACACTCCAAAAATATCCATATTCAAGCTTGACATCACTATGCCAGATAATTATCTACACATCAACTATAAAATTCCCCATGTATTGTTTATAAAAAATATCATATACATAATAAAATAATAATTCCCTCCAATAACACTAAATCATGTTCAATTCATGCAAAAATAGGAACTATCGTAGGATCTTATGGTTTTTGAAAACCCAAAAAAAATTAACCAATGAGTTAATGTCATTACAACATAAAATAAAACACAAATACCTACAATTTAAGATCATGGGAGGTATATTTACATGATTAGGGACATAACCATCAATATCTATAAGAAAAAATAATAAATTTTCATCAAAATATAGCCCAATCCAATATGGGATGCATAATAGAAATCCTTAATCTAAAAACCCTATGACAGAGAACAAAATACATGGGAATAATCATATTCTCCTTTAGATACAAAAAATAGTCCTTGCACTAGTTAGTCAATATAAAAATGTAAATCTTTTTGTCTAAGTCTCATAGTGATGTTTCAAACCATGATAAATCATCTATGAACCAACTAGAATATCCTATTGGTCAACGAGACTCTTCACCTCTAACAAATAATTTGGGGATTCCCAAGATACAAATACCTCTATCCTTGATGGTTTTGTCAACACTCCCTATTGTAATTCAGCATTTGTCATGATAAAAATAAGGGTACAAAACTCCCACATTAAAAACACCCCAAACAGCTGATCATGATGACGAACACCCCAAATGACATGTAGATTCTAAATATTCTCCTCCTCGTATGTGGATTATACAAGGATTTCATCAATGAAAACCCCTGTGATCATATCCAAGAAAATGAGGAACACTGAGATCATAAATCCCAATAATACATCTAGAACATTAATCCCACTAAACAAAAACACAATGAACTTTTTATGCCCATAATGATAATAAATGTTGTATTATGAAAATAATCACACATAACATGCATATGATGATATTTTAAGTGCAAACCGATCTTCTAGAACCATCTTGATACCTTCATTTAATATAATAATTCATCAAATTGTGGAAGAGGATAGTTGTTCTTTACTCTCACCTAGTTTAAGAGACGATAATCAATACATTTTTAGAAACAAAGATCAGGACTCTTCATGGATGGAATTGGTGCCCCCCAAGGTGATACACTCAGCCAAATAAACACAAACTACAATATATAATCTACATGTACTCACATTTATCACATATATGAAGGTTCAATATTATATGGGCACATAGAGATAGAAGACACACCATGCTATTGCTTGATCACAAACACACTCTCCATTTAAAGAATTAATAATAAAAAATACTCGATAATAAAATTAGCCTAATATACATTAAAATTTGGACACATTGATTGTTGAACCAACAATGATCTCCACCCCAACTAAGCAACCAAATATGAAAATAAAATATCATTCCTCAGACCCATCTAAGGGTCTCGATCTAAAAAAACCACTGACACTCCATCAGCATCATAAAAAACATCCTCCAATGGAAAATCATGATATACTTCATCAAAAATAACCAATACATTTTTATTTTGATGTCACATGGTTGTATCCATAAATATAGGAGAAACCTTCAAGATCTATATTTACACAATTCTCACTCGTAATCCCTACAAACATTATAATAGTGAGATCATCCTCCAACTAGAGATTTCATTTATAATGGAACTAGAATCCTCTCTAGCTTTTGTATCGTAAGTAGATATGGAATGTTGATATATTTAAATTAGTAACTCATTAATTAAAAACATCATGACCCAATATATAAAAGAAAATAAAAGGGTACCTCGAACCACATCAGGATCACCGAGTGTTGGTAAATCTAATGAATTATGCTTAACATGACCTACTCTATAACCTATCAGATCCTACTAATAGCCACCATTATCATCACACACAACTCATTGAGGATGAGCACCATTTCTGGGATGTACTCTATCACCCCATATCCTCTTGTTTGGTCCGAAACTAGATAAGCATGTTGCTACTACATAGGTTGAAACTACCTCAAAGGAGGAACATGGAGAAGGACGCCTAATGTAGGATGACAACTCATAAAGGATGGACAATATCATAACTGATGAGAATAAACTACTATTGAAGAACTTGTGTCTAATTCCTTAGAATTAGTATGATATTTTTATCCACTAGAAATAGTAGTTGATGAGTGCTAGCACCAACCCCAAAAAACTGAATGCTCTTTTATCCAAGCAATTGGGAACTGAAAACCATAGATCTACTTCATTAAGAATCTTTAAGAATCCCCTCTCATGATGATCTAGTGTTTCCTAGAATCCTCTCAATAAATTCTTCTCATTCACACACATGTTTATCGGAATTTTTTATAGATGGAGTGTCCATGAAGTAGACTGTTGGATAGAAAACCTCTTCAAAATTCATCTCCCTATTCTCCACATCTAGAAATAGGTATGAGGCATGCCACAGAAGGGTTTTAAAATGGTATTGAAACTCTTGCATGTTGTAACTCTCCTACTAATGAGAGAGCATATTCTAATGACTACACTTCTTAATTTTCATGGATGGTAACACTTATTATAAATAGACTCAAAAAATATGACACGGTACTTCCTACTCTTTACAATCTATGAGGATCATAAAAAACCAATTCCTAAATTCACCATGAAATATTATCAAAACTAATGATTCCTAGTAAATATTCATAGTATTGATTAAACAAAATACCATGTCAACCTCCTCAAACAAGAATTGTATGAATTAATCACAAAAATATCCCTCATAGTATATCATACTCTAGTGTTGATACTCATTGAGTGTGCTTCAACATTTTTATTTTTCTTCGACCTCCACTCTGCAGTGATATAATGTCTTGTATCGTTGAACATCATCGACACTGACATTATAAAGAAATTGACATAGATGTATTATTATAGAATTTTAAAAAATTTAAACTCATAATCATAGAATAATAATGTTTAATAATTATATATTTATTTATATAATTACTTTCTTATTAAGGTTGTATATTATCCCATGTTCTACAAATTTTAAACACATGGGAAAATAAAGAATATTTAATGATGAATTCCAATGTCCCTCCCCTAAAACCTGTATCACCACATTTGGTAGTGTTTATAAACATACCTCTACATGCATCTTGTCATGGGGGATCCCTAAATAATCATATCTTAGCCAGTCTTCCATGTTTACATCACTTAATAGAATTAATTGACTTAGCCTCCCTAAATACTCATGTCTCAATGTTCTTCACAAGATAATGGACAAAATGTTGTGGATCCTAATCACCTCTAAAGTAGGAAGTTTCACCAATAAAACGATGTACAAGAATAAAAAACCCAAAAAACAGTAAAATTTCAATTAAAAAAAGAGATTATATGTCATCACATAAAAAGAAAAAACATGATGAGTATGAAACAATAACCATGGGACTAGAGGTAGATAAAACCCTGGATAACCAGAGTACTAATTTAAAAGCCCATTAATAGATCATAGATAATGGAATCCCAAAACCTAAAAAAGGTCACCACTAGATCACCTGTAATCGGTAGAAGAGGCATATGGTTTTAGAAAACCAAATCCACTAAATCTTTTATATATGAATTTCATAGGGGACTTGCACATCGTGTAATAATTTACATATTGTATAAATATTGGGTTTTAGAAATTTCAAAAAAATGTACAATCTCTGAAATTTCATCCTTGAATAATTTCAAGTCATCTAACACCCCTTTAATAAGACTTTACATGATTTGGACTCTAAATGAACAACATGAAAGGCATTTTCATGCATTTTATTCTCCTTAATTCCTTATTTTAGAATCCAAAGCCCTCGAGGCTCACTCCGAGCCTCCTCTAACAACCAAAATCACTAGAAACATGTAAATTGTTAGTATAAATGGATCAAGGCCATTAAAATTGTGTTATATTTATTGAAATTGTTTAATTATTGTAAAATATGGTTTCTCATATATCACATTATTTCAAATATAGTCTAAAAAAATAATTCGTCACTGATCTAGGGATTGTGTGTTTGCGATAGACAGTTGGTATTAGATTATGGTTTGGTTATTTTATCAAATTATTTTTTGATATTATTTGATTAATATAAGACAAATTAAGTGGGAACACTAAAAAATAGTCTATATTATAAATCTACCTAGGGGATATATCTAGAACTATTGGCAAGGCTGTGATTATGTAGTTCATCATGATGATACATCCCTATATGAATACTGGAAAGTTGATATAGGTATGAATTAGATTAAAATAAGAGTAATCTCTTAGAAAAATGATGGTTATGTATTAACACAATGTTCACACGAGTGCATGTTGAGCGTTTCTATGACTACACACAAGGATAACCACTATTGGGGGATTAACATAGGTTAATAACAATATATATTAAAAATACAAATGTTTTAAACATTTTTGAATTTTATGATGATTTATGTAAGAGAACATAAAAAAATTGACCAAAAGAACATTGTCTAAATAAATTGAGTGATAGGTTGGTCCAATTATGTCATAGTTGAAATGAAACTATCATATGATGAAAATATACTTTCATTGGAGAAGAAATTTTAGGATTCGTCTTTTGTATTCAAATTAACATTTAATATAATTTAATTATGCATTTTCATAAACTTTTTATTTCTAGAATTCCATTGGAAATTGGATCATGAAAATGATGTTTTGAATGGTCTGTCCCTAAGAACACATTAGAATCATATTTGGGTTAAATAGTTTTTAACTCATTCTGAGTATAGCGTGGTGGATATCTTAGTTAATGATATATATTTATTTTTTTATAGATATCCTTTATTATTAATATAGTTATCAATAATTAAAATTTTTAGGATATAATTTATTTGAAGGGGAAATGTTAAACCTAATGATTTTGGAATATATTTCATTAAATAAATTCATTATTCTATAGTTTTCATTACACAAAAAAATAAATAAATTATTAAATGACATATTAGATGAATATTTTTATGATATTAGAAGAATTAAAAGCCTTTACTAAATTAAAATAAATAAATTAATTAAAATTTATTATGTTTTGAAGAAAGATAGATAATATTATTTGATATTAAAAATTGTTTTTCTCAATAGAATAACTATATATATTATTAATAATATTATTTTGATAATTTAAATTTTATTATGAAAATGTATGATATTAAACTATATTAAATAATATAGAAACATTTATAAAATTATATATATATATATATATATATGAAATAATATTAATTTAACTTAATGTTTTAAAAATTAATTTATCAAACAATTGGTTTTCCAATATATTTTAAAATTTTATTTAGAGGATAATTTTATTAACTGTAGAATTTTTATTTTTAAATATAGCATCATATATTATTTCTACATAAAAATTTTATACTTTGGTTTTTTTTGATATTTTTCACAACTAATTGATTTTGAAGGGATCAATGATCACTACTATTTTTACTAATATCATTGTGCTTATGACAATATAGATAAGTTTAACATAAAAATATATAAAATAATTTCATGATCAAGGATATATTAATCATAAATACTATGCCTTTATTAACACTATTATGAATTTTAAAACGAATTTTTAGAAGATTATGTAATAGTTTAAAATACGAGAAATAACATTTATCATTTATTTTAATTTTTTTTGATTTTTCTATTCATTAAATTCATGTAAAATGAGTATTATATTATCTTTATAATAATAGAATTAATATCTTAAAAATAAAATATATTCATAATGTTAATGTAAAAAAATTATTAATCTTAAAAATATAAATATTCTAGAAATTTGTTTTAATGCATTACTTGGGTTAATTTAGAAATAAATTTTAATTGAAAATTGAAAATTTACCTAATAAAATGTATCTCAGATTTGGAATAATTAGTTAAATGTTATTGAATAATTTACATTATACTTTTTTAAATATAAGTAAATTTTTTAGTCAAATATTAGTTATATTGGTAAAAACAAAAATAGAAATAGTCAAACTTATAAGAGTAAAGGACTAAAAAAATAATTAAAACAAGTTTATAAATGAATGTTTCAGATATAATTGTCCTTATATCATTCTAAAATCTATTATTTTCCATTTCATGTCTTGTTGACATTTATAATTGGTTCTCATTTTGCATTAACTTCAAATATTTAACAAATGAAATCCTCACCAAGATTAAATATGGCATATCACTCCTCCTTCATAATAACACCCAAATCAATATTTTATTATTACAATAAAACATCTCTCAATCCCTTATAATATTACATCAATTCATATATCTTCTGGTCAGAATATATTATACTAACTGCTTCGTTTCCATGGATTCCTCAATAAGAAAACTCTAGTCTTGATAATGAATACTTATTTTCTTTTCCTACTATTATTTTATATATGACATTATCAAATATAATATTCCAATACCAAAATAATCGAAAAATTATTTCTTTTATAATGAATTTTCTTATTCTATATGTAATATTGTTGAAAATATTTCCACCTCTTCATTAAGAAAATGAAAAATTTCTTTGTGTGATTTCGAACTACCGCATCCAAAATGTAATATATCTTATTCATCATAGAAGTTATTAATTAATTATAAATATTTATTAAAATAAAATTAATACCCACAAAAATATCTCGATTATATCATTATATTTGAATAATAATTTTATTTTTTCTTAAAATCCACATTCATAACCATAATTGTCTATTAAATTTGGTATGTTCATGTTTGGGTCAATTTATCCACCTACATGAAAAATTATATGAAATAATATATTAGATTACTGAGACAATAAAAATTAATTATTATATATAAAATAAATAACTAAAAAATGATAATGTTTTTTATGTAATGTTATGACTAATTATATACACAATGTTTAAGATATCATCATTCATATATGAATGATCCTCAAAATATTATTGTCAATAATTGTCTCCATAAGAACCATGAAAAAATTATATTTTAATGGAAATTATAACATATAAACTATCATGAAATATAAATGTCAATACCTAGTATGATCTGGGAGTGAATAAAATACTGAGTACAATGAAGAGAAAGAATTATTACGAAATCGGCACTAAGAAATCAATATTACCCACTCCTAATAAAAAAATATATCATAACTAAATAATATAAATGAAACAACTAATTATAGATAATATTTATAAAATGGTTATAGATATGAATATGGATCATAAATATGTGATAAGTATTGATAATATTTATTCATGAGATTCATCTTCTTTAGTGGAAGATGAGAATTAGGGTGAGGGTTTCTTTGTCCCATTTCAAAATCCATGAGAGAAGTTTTACATTATACAAAATTATTTATTTTTATAGTGTATTATCTATCCATATTTCCTCAAATATAATGAAAATATTTACTTTATATATATATATATTCCATTGTATCCCACTTTTGTAATTTTGATTTTTACGTTACTATTTTTGTATGGGAATCTAGTAGAAAAATTATATTTCCTCATAATGTGAATGATATTATTAAACTTCATTCAAAAAATGATTGAATTTTATGATCATTTGTTTTATTATTTAATATTTTCTATTTTTGGAAATATATATATCTACTATAAAATATCTCCTCTAATTTTATCTCCCTTCATAATTTATAAAATCAAATATATATTTGGTAAAATCTAATTTACATTTTCTGAGTTAAAATTCTATTATTTAAGAATGATAATTCCCTGATTGATTAATTATTCTACTTTATATTTCAAAAAATGTTTCTTAAGTTTAATTTGGTTAAAATGATTTATATAACTTAATTATTTTTTCTCTATGAGATTTCTTCTCTTAAAATTCAGGATTTTATGAAAAGAAATCGTCTCCATTAAAGATTTTCTTCCTCGATTTAAGTGTTCATTATTCCCAAAAATGATATGCAATTTAAATTTTTATATAAAAATACGTGTTTAAATATTTTACCTTACTATTATACATTGTAAAATTTAAAAGATAAACTCTCCAACATCTTTTTATAATGCGGGATTTCAACAAGGGTATTTAAAAAAATTTAAAAAATATAATCCATTCAAAATTATATTTTTTATCTTCAACTACATATTTCATTTTATAAAAAATGTATAATTTAAAGGATTTATAATTGAAGTTTGTTTATAAAAATTAATTGTTTCCCAATGTATTTACATCAACTTTTTGAAAGCATTAAATATTTTTCATGGATCTATTTTGGAATATTGTTCTTAAAACTAAAATTTTTCAAAATAATATCACATATCATTTCTGAAAATATTTTATCTATTTCAAGGATTATTTATTTAAATTTTTTACAAGTAAAAATTTTGAAATTATTTATTATTAATTTAAAAAATGTAACCTTTCAGAAAACAGATCTTCAAAATTGCTTTTGGCCTCTCTCTTTTATAACAACATTAAAAACATGTACTTACTTATGGTTTTGCATAAATTTTCGTATTTATATCTAATTGCCATTTTTTGTTGAAATTTTTAATAATTAAATAACTATTAAATATTATTATAACATATGATTTCTAGGTGATGAAATTTTTGGGTATCATCTATTTCTATTATTGTTGAATTTTTTTCAGATACCATAAGGAAAATGTTTTAGACCAGTTTTTTATTTATTTGAGGTATTTATGATGTGATAGATTATTATTTTTGAAGTGTCACAAATATATTCTAATTATTAACAGATTGGGTATAATAAATCCTTACACGAATTTGGTATTTATTAGTCCCTAAGATAATTTGTGTCTAATAAATACATAAGATAGTTTGAGTCCAACAAATCCCTGATATGAGGGGTGTTCTATATCACCCACCAATGATTGGATACGATTTTATAACAATTGATATAATTACGTGTTTTATGTGTATAATTGTTGTTTACCTATGATCACAAGGGTGTGAGTGGGAATAATTGTGGTCTACCTTTACCCACAATGAGGGGCATAAGTATAATTATGCTTAATCTATGATCCCAAGATTATATTCAGACATGATCACATTTATCATTTTTCCTCAGTGTGATAATTTACTATACATAATACATATTTATAATTTATCATCCTCGGATTATGCTTCACGATTCATGATTATTATTATACACTATTATTCCATTGTATATGTTTGTTCATTTTTGTTCAATATTACCCCTTTCTTTTATTATCATTTTCCTAATGAAAATATATATGGTAATATATTTATATGTAGGTTTTATGTAGAGGTGATTTCAAGGAGTTATTAATGTCATAAAATTGATATATTAGTATATTTGAAAAAAAATTTGATGAAAATGTAATGGGAACTAATATTAAAATAAAATAAACCATCATTTTTTATGATTATGTGATTATTTTGATAGGTATTATTTAAAATATTATAATGTGTTAATAGAGGATATTTTTCTATCACTTTTTTTGAAATATTTTATCAATAAAATTCATCACAAAACATGTGAGTGTGGGTATGAGAATAGTAAAAAATTAATTTTATGTTATGGTTGTGGAATTGTGGTGTCAATTGGTATTAAATTATATAAATTTGATTATGATCCAATAATGTAAATTTTTTGAAACTATATTGTATGGCCTTTATATGATCCTAAATAAATGGAATCAAGTAATTCACATATTTTATCCCAATTTCCTTAGACATATCCTTGATCCATGTGTTGACTGTATTTATAGGGGCTTGGAATTCCATATGAAATTCATTTTCCAATAAAATGAATCATAAAATATATAAATAATGATTATGAAAATGATTAGATATTATTGGAAAAATAATTAACATTAATATGGGAATAAAATAAAATAATTTATAGAAATGAGAAAAAACTAATATAACCCTCACTGAGAGCCTTTTCATTAAGGACTGAGTGAAGGAGGGCTTTGTAGAAGACATATATGAGCTAATTTTATACTATAATTAAACCTCATATAAAAGAGATTTCTTGGTGTACATGATTTATTTTGATTAAAATGGAACTACATTTTATTAATCCTTATCTATATATATAATATGTGTATTATCCATATTACCATAAATATTTATAATAACACCAATTCCCATCAAATTTGAATCAAAATTAATCATTTTCTACCAAAAAATAATATAATAAATATTAGTTTATTTATAGGAACCCCAAATGCTTTTAATATAACTATAAAAAACCTGATAATCTTTTTGATGAATTTCATGTTTATAATGGTCTTGTATCATTCTTCATGATCATTGTGTTCTACGATCAAGGATATGTATGAACTAAGTAGAAAAATAGTGCATGAAAAATTAATTTCCCGACATATTCCAAGGTAAATTCATGAGAATGAAAGAATCTATTAATATAAAAACATTTTCAATATCCCCTTGGGATATAATTTTGAACAAGAAAAATATTTAAAATATAAAAACCATAGGTTACAACTACTTGATAAAATTACACTATTTCAAAGATCTAAAAGATGATAATCACTCATTACTAATTTATGAATCAAAAACTAATTCATATTGAAGTATATAGGTTAATTTATTTTATATGTTGGTTAAAGGTACATTACCATCAATAGGGACCACCTATATACGATCTAAAATTTAGTTATTGGTTAAAACTAACCATTGAGGGAGATTTTGAAACATTATAAGTGGCGAATATCAATGTAAGGACCCCCAAATTCAATGATACTACACCCTGGATCCATCTACTATTTATAATCAATTTTTCATATCTAATACCTCAACCTTATCCATAGTATCCTATGATATAAAACTATTACGATTTGATTAATGTGGCCTTATTAATTGTACTCCCTCTATTTCACATATATATTTCAAAATATTATATCTTTTCTATAGTATTTACCTTTATAGTCTTTCTCGTCTTAACAAGCCATTGCCTCCTCATTTGATAATTCCAATCAACCTAATGGGATTAGGGTAGCTTGAGTGTTAGGTTATTATAATATATTTGGACAATGTGACCTACCTTAACCATGTTCAGAGAAAGACCCTAAAACCATTGGCTACTAATGTGGAATCACTATTAATATTATATGTATTCCTTGTCTTGTTGATACTAGATCTTGTATAGTAGAAGGATGCTGATATAATTTATCCAGATTTTGTGTAACACCAATTCATACTATGAAAATATATATCCACACACCATATTTATTATTACAACACCCATACATTTGTAAATCATATGATTGTATTTCTTGATATTGGGATTGTATTGGGTAATTCTGAATTAGAATCCCTCCTAACATTCTATCTTAAAAGAATGGATTCATTTATGGGATAACTTAATGTAATTCTCAACCTAGTCCATGGTTGTATAGACTTTATCTATATAAAAACCGGTCTTCATCACTCAACCCATAAATAAATTATAATTTTATAACCTATGAGTCCTTAAATTATATAGAATGATCCTTATTAAAAATCATTCAAGGTTTAACTTCCAACATTAATTGATGACATTAAATTTTGATGTATGACATTATCGAAAGGATTTAAATTAATTATCGATAATTAATAATTACATTATCTTATAATAAATATATATCAATGATGAACGATATTTCGAGTCAAATATAATTAAAATTTGACAAAAAAATATTTGGTATTGATTACCTTGATAAGGATTTACAGAAATCCTTATCAAGTCTCAATCCCACTATTATTTTATTTTGACACCCCAATATTTCAATATATTTTTTTCATTAAATAAAAACAATTTCAAAATATTATATCACTAAATATTGTAAACAAAATTAATCCATTATATTATTTATAATGAATGCTAAAGATTAATACATCATTCGAATAAAAAATAAAAAATCATAGTTAAAATTGTATGAAAATAATAATCTAAAGTAAACAATAATATATTTAAAATGATTTATTCAAAATTTTATTATTATTTTTATAAAGAATAATTTGATCTTTACAAATACTAGTGATTTATTGAATGTAGATCTTTAAAAGCTACATAATTAATGTACATGAATAATTACATTTAGTATTAAAAGTCATATTTTTTAAATATTTGTATATTTCTATATATTTTTTATTTTTATCTTAATAAATTAATTATATTAATTTAAAAGTATTATTATAAAAATATTAATTATATGAATATTTTATTAATGAAAAATTAATTATTAATTCAAATGTAATGACATTAATAATTATAAGGCACCGGCCTTAAACATTAATTATTATTGAATTCAATGAATAATTCACATTGAGATCTTTTCACGTTTAGAGTTTTAGATAATAAGGACATAACTATTACATCTCAAAGATTACAAAGTATACACTTCTACTAAGTTTCCATAAAATAAAAACTCTTAAAAAACATGTCTAGTTCCATGTTTTAGATAGCATGTCTTTCCTTGATCCCATTCTTGACCATACTCATCATTAAGTCATGTGGAAAATATTTCAGAAACTTGGGATGAGCATAAAAAGACTAGTAAAGGATACACAAAGAAGGAGAACTGTTAGTTTTTCAAAACAACAAGTAAACCAAGAATACTTTATCAAAGTAATACTTTTCACCTTTATGAAGTAGTAAAAAAACTCTTCACTGAACAAAAGATCATTACTTTCCCCTTTTGTAACCAAAAGATAACCATAAATACCACTATAAATAACACATAACATATAAAGGTAACTTGGGACATTAACATACTTAAATGGAATAACCATACGGTCGACATCCACACATATCACTTAATGGAATACCCATACGGCCAACTTCCATACCCAATGCATTGGAGGTTATAACGTAACCACCCGTCCTAGTATTCACGGCACCACCCATCATATGGTTTATCACGTAACCACCCGTAAAATGTCCAAGTACCATCATTACACACTAAATATTAAAAATATATTTCAATAAAAAAATTTCATTTGCAATCACAATAATTAATTCCAAGATATTTAATTAATCAATCCATTTTCAAAAATCATTTAAAAGAGATTTTTGAATCAAAGTGTCCCATACCACTTTGAAGCTTTTAATGGAGTTATAATTTTAAAACGTTAATTTCAATATAAATAAATACTGAAAACCATATTGAAAACATGGAAATTAAAGATAAATATTTATAATATTGAATCATTAAAACATTTAAAACGATCTTTTTGTTAAATAGTTTTTAACAAAATGAGAGACTCTTGAATACAAATAATTGCAGAATAACATTTAATCCTTACTTTATATTATAATGAGAATAAAGGGATTCATGATATAATATGTCAAAGGATTGTATACACACCATATAAGAGTGAATTGGTGCATAATAACAATGAAGTCTCAATGGAAATGTAAATTGAGATGAAATCCATTATAAAGATGTTATCATTAAATTAAGGATAAATCTATCACATATTAATGTGTGAGAAATATAAATACACCCAATATAAGTGGATATTAAGTGTGAAACAATCATAGGTCATTCACACATAATCTTTGAAAAACAAAACCAATTATATAGATATTTAACTCAATGAAATGAGATTGAGTTATGATTTCCTATATAAGCTCGTAAGAATTTATCAATGAGATGATTATGTGTAGAAATAGTATATCCACAAAATGGTTTGAGGAAATTATAACATAGATATTCCACACATAATCTTGGAATAATAAAATCAATAAGTAGAGGTTTAACCCAAAGAATTGATAATGGGTTATGAAATTACCTTACAGAAATCCGACAGCCTGACGGCGTCACTTTTAAATTCAAAAAATGAGTTGATGAGATAGAAAATGGTAACTCATCACTTAGACATAAAATTTACATAAATAAGGATATATAAGAACATATCCCAACATAATAGTATGTGAATTAATAGTCGTAACAAAAAAGTCTTTTAAAAATGGGAGGGTGA
Organism: Viscum album; assembly: GCA_963277665.1. Taxonomy (NCBI): domain Eukaryota; kingdom Viridiplantae; phylum Streptophyta; class Magnoliopsida; order Santalales; family Viscaceae; genus Viscum; species Viscum album. The sequence continues at coordinate 1,611,320,339 of OY728137.1, read as the reverse complement.
AAGGTCCCCTTACCGAGTTGGGTAACTTTCAAAACGTAAAACCCATGGAATAAGGGTCATAAAATGAAGATGTAAATACCCATAAATGAAATTATACTACAAAAAGTGTATAATAATGGGAAGAACATACACCCATCAAATGAAATAGTGGAAAAAGTAGCATAAATGTCACGGGAATAAAAGTGAGATGAAAAATCCCTTACGAAAACTCGACGGCCTAACGACGCCAATTAAAACATCCAAAAAATATTTTATGAGATCAAATAGGGTCTCTCATAATAAGAAAATAAAAATACAGTCTAGGAATATGAAATAACATCCCCAAAACATAATAAAGATGAGTTTAAAATAAATGACATGAAAGAGAGTACTTAAAAAGAAAGACAGAGGTTGGATCCCTTACGAAAATTTGGCAGCCTAACGACGCCACATAAAAATTCTTAAAATGAATTGATGAGAGTAAGAGGGGATAACTCATCATATGAAAATAAAAATTACAGTATGTTTAATTTTATATAACATCATCCAACATAAGAAGATGGAGCATAAATGAAATGACATAAAAGAGGGTACTTGAATAGAATGAGAGAGGTCGAATCCCTTACCTCATGTCCGACATGACTCGATCGTTCTTTAATCTCCTGAATAATAAAATTTGGTCAATTTATAATTTAATAAGTACATAAATTAAATATTATTATTCAGTAAATATCACATATTATAATTTTATAATAATTAGTTAATAATGTGAGTTCATATCAGACGTTTTTGTCGATGTTCAGTACTTGAGAAAAAATTGAATTTGTTGGAAAAGAATTTTCCATGTAGTTATAGGCACATCATCTCTAGAATAGGATTAATGTTTTAAATATCATATATAACCAGTATATATTCATTTTTTACTATTACATAACATTTGGAGATAAAAAATTAAAAGCATCGTTCATGGAGACAGTAGGTTGTACGTACGCATGAACGCTACTTTCATTCTTTTGTCATATTAATGGAATTAAAGTTAAAAGAGAGATATATATATTATAATTCCAGAATTATATCCATAATTTAGATGTAATATATGACATATATATCCATTATATATATGTACTTATAATAGTACATAACATTTGGAGATAAGAAATGAAATGTACTGTTCATGGAGACGGTAAGACGTACGTATGCATGAACGCTACATTCATTTCTTTGGCACATTAATGGAATAAAAACTAGATAAGATATATAAATATATATTATAATTCCAATATAACATATATTTTATATATATCACATATGTTCATCAATTTCATTCTTTATACATTCCATGTATTGCATGAACGAGTCATATCACTTGAGGGGGCGGTAGTCCACACTTCCTCAAATGAAATTATCACATTTTCACAACATGAAAAGCATAAAGGTATGTATTAAATATAAAATACATAAGAATATGGAGGAATAATAATATTATATATCATATATAAATATATTTCAATCGTAATGGCCACCATGAGAGGTGGTATGAGAAGATAGAACAATCATCGTTTCGTGAGGCAGTAATTCGCCATCCAAAGAAATAGTATGTTCTTTAACCATTAGAAGTAGGTGTGTGTTAGTGTAGCTCGAATCCTCCTCATAAAAACATCATAGTATATTTAAGATACTGGTTTTGTTACAAATGAAATAAATAATAAGAGTATAGGGGGTTGGAGAAGCAAAATAAAACAAAAGAACACTAGGGAAGACATTACATTTAAAACGGGTAACACTTTTTGATTTGATCTCAAAGGATTCCATGGTAAGACTTCTGCCCAAATTGAGGCTTATAGGTGTAATAGAGGGATGTGGAGAGACAAAATGGGCAGGGTTTGGCCGATACAAATTCTTGAGAGGTGTGGTTAAGGTGGTAGAGGTGGGGGCCTTTTATAAGAAGACAGGAGGGGCACTCTTGGAAAGTTTTAAAAGGTTACTTTATTATAAACTGATTTTCAGATTTTAAAGGTCCCAATAATATATATTTCTAGGATAAGGTGATATGAGTTCAAAATACACCCATCCAATAGGTTTTTGACATGTGTAAGTCTTATATTTGACATTATCGTTTCATTTTATTTAAATCACTAAATAATGAGGTAATCGATGCATAATCATGGTGTCATAAATAATTTAATTTATTTAATGTCTAAAAATTATAAAAAAATATATTGTTTTAGTTAATATTTATATATTTCTAATGAATATTTATATTCACAAATATGACTTGTATAACCCCATTTAAAAATTGTTTTATTAAAACAACTCATGTTTGTGACATTTTTATTTTAACTTTTAATAAAACGTTATATATGTCATTTTACTACCAAAGTGGCTCCATGGAGTCCCCAAGTTGACCCATGGATTATATTGGTCGGCCATGACACATCCAATGAGGTTACGACATATTTCTAGGTCATTTCATATTTTTAAAACAATATTTTTACCTTAAATTACTCTAATTACCGTTAATCGCGATTAATAAAACTTAAAAGTTACTATTCACCAAAAAAAATTTAATATCATTAGAACCAAATTTTAAATCTTAATGACAACCATATATGTTGTATTTTTTTAAATCAAATCACAGAAGTGGAAAAGATTCATTTAAACGAAAAATCAGTTTCTTTAACTACCACTTAGTGGTTTCACTATTCATCAAAAATTGAAGTTTTTCTGAAAAATACCAAAAATACACCCTAATCTATATTTGATATTCCAAATTCAAAAATAATTTCTATTTTACAAAATTCAAAACATATATGTTTCATTAATTAATTTAATAATTAATTCCTGCTATCAAAACATAGAGCGTGTTTTTAAGAAATGATATATATTAAAAGATTGACACTAGTTTAAGTCCAATTTCAAAGTGAAAGAAATTCCAATGAAAACCATTGGGTTAAATGGTAATAATATATTCTAAATACACTTTAATCTCAATTAAAAATATAATCTATCCATATAAATAAATCATATTAAAAGGATGTTTTGAATTAAAATGCAACATTTTCACTAAAAAATGATCTTTATCGGAAAAATAACAAAAATTTACACAAAGTAAATTTTGATGTCCAGATTCTAAAGAAGGATTTTATTTTTTCATATTAAAAATATAAAATTTTCAAAAGTATATTTAAAAAGGGTTCTCCATCAAAAGGAGGTTAATCGTCTTTTTAAAGAATATTATAAGATTTATGCTTAAAATTGGATTCATTTGCATTTTACGCCTCTGACATTTATTGGATAAAAGTAAAAATATTTGACAAACATATATATTCATTTTGTAGTTACTTCTGTTCTTTCCCTCCATTACAATGGGTAGTCATTGACTACAATTTAAAATAATATTATTTTATTATTAGAGTCCAGCGTAAGATTTCAAAGGAACTCGTTGTCGCGTATTGGGTACGCCATCGAGCATAGAGATCCCTTTAAAGTAATATTAATATTTTATTCACAAATATGGATAAATATAAAAATATCATATTCAATTTTTACGTGGGGTGTTACATCCTTACCCCCATTTGGGAATTGCGTCCTCGCAATTTTAAAAATTGGGCATGGAAACTTCATTGAAAATCCCAAATCAGAACAGATGTCAGTAAAACTATCACTTTAAAATAAAGAAAGAGAAGTACAAAGGTCACCCGAGTTAACCCATACTAGGATTACATGTAAGAAAACATGGAAATGGAGGAGAAAACAAAGGGTCATGTTCCGAGTGAGAGTGATAGAAAACATGTATATGACAAAGTTAACCACTAGAAAATCACAAACATGTGATGGGTTAAACGGTATTTGATTCACCCGTAGGAAAAATTAACAGACAACATTTTTGTTTCTAAGTTACTTTTCATTGAGGAATTTATTTATGAGGGTAACTAAAACATAATTAAACATACTTACTTGTCATGTTGACTTTCATGTTTTACTTGATTTCTTAAAAGAACTCATATTTTCTCCAAAATATGAGTATTTAGGATGACTTGTTTACATTAAGAGATCTATAATCAACTTCTAGAGAATCACCTAATCCACAAAAGAGAACAATATACTTTCCATGTCTTTAGACCATAAACAAAACTTAAACCAAAAGGGTTAGTACGAGATCAGATAATACCCAAAAAGGATAATCCTTTATAAAAAAATATATTCTTAATCTCCAAAATATGTCGAACAATACCCAAAGTTCAACAAAGACCATTAAATAAACAATTTGCCCTTAAAATTATTCAAAGAAAAAAAAACTAAGATTGAAACCCAAATATTTGAAGGATTTATTCACATATTCTTCCAAGTTAAAAAATAAAAATTTTCTCCAAATAACATTAGTTTTTCTTAAAGTGTCATATTGAAAAGTAATTAACCTAATCACATATCCTCCATGATAGGTTAGTAATTTCCATATTTAACCCAAAATAAACTTACTCTTGATTCCTAAAATCTCCAAACTAAAAATAATTAGTCAAACTAACCAGGGAATTCACGTAGTCCAGTGGTAGGAGATAAATACCAGTCGCACTTTGCTTGTGGGTTCGATTCCCACAGCTTTGTCCAACGTAACGGGTTGTCACACGGTCTGTGTGTTGTCCTTTATCCAAAACTACATTATTCTTAAAACATTCCCCAAAACGAGATAAAATCATCAAAAATCATCATAACATATTTTAACCTCAATTTTATCTCATTCTTTTCATTTTCAATCATATCATAGAGTAACCCATAATTACCTAAAAAGTATGGATCATATAAACCCTAATGGTTACCTTTATAATTATTACCCGAACACCCACATTGAATTGGTAATCTTGTACATGACACATTAGAGAACTCACCAAGGTTCAAGTGGTTGATCATGACTCCTTGATAGTTGGTTTAGCACAACCACAAGATTCCTCATTGAATCCCCCATTTCATCCATTCTCTTAATCAGAGATCCACCACATTTTCCATCAAACCCATTTTCAATTTGGTGCCTATTATATCCAACCATTTAATAAAAACAGAAATGTCAGTGTACATATATCAAAAAAATCATCATGTACTAATGAGGAAGATAAACACTAAGATATACTTACTCGTTCACTTTATCTAAAAACTATGACTCATTCTGAAATACTAGACATTATGGTAATGCCACTTATTCTTATAGAATACCCTAACCTCTAAAGTTCTCTAAACCGACCGTTGATACCAACTATAAGGCCCCGACCTTAAACATTACTTATTATTGAATTAAATGAATAATTCACATTTAGGATCTTTTCAGGATTAGAGTTTTAGAGAATTTGGACATAACTATTACATCTCAAATATTACCAATTATACACTTCTACTATGTTTACATAAAATAAAAACTCTTAAAAAGATACATGTCTAGTTCCATGTTTTAGATAGCATGTCATTCCTTGATCCCATCCTTGAACCTATTCATTTTTAAGTCCTGTGGAAAACATTTCAAAAACTTGGGATGAGCATAAAAATCACAGTAAAGGATACACAATGAAGTAAAACTGTTAGTTTTTTAAAACAACAAGTAAACCATGAATACTTTATCAAAGTAATACTTTTCTTCTTTATGAAGTAGTAAAAAAACTCTTCACTGTACAAAAAATCATTACTTACCCCTTTTGTAACCAAAATATTACCATTAAAACACATATAAAGAACACATAACATATAAAGGTAACATGGGATATAAACATACTTAAATGGAATAACCATACGGTCGACTTCCACACATATCACTTAATGGAATAGCCATACGACCAACTTCCATACCCAATGCATTGGAGGTTATAACGTAACCACCCGTCCTGGTATTCACTGCACCACCCGTCATATGGTTTATCATGTAACCACCCGTAAAATGTCCAAGTACCATCATTACACAAAAAATTTTAAAAATATATTTCAATAACAACATTTCATTTGCCACCACAATAAGTAATTCCAAGATATTGAATTAATAAATCCATTTTCAAAAAATCATTTAAAAGAGATTTTTGAATCAAAGTGTCCCATACCAATTTGAAGATTTTAATGGAATAATAATTTTAAAACATTAATGTCCATATAAATAAATTCTGAAAACCATTTTGAGAACATGGAAATTGATGATAAAGATTTAGAATATTGAATATTTAAAACATTTAAAACGATATTTTTGTTAAAGAGTTTTTAACAAAATGAGAGACTCTTGAATAAAAATAATGGTGGAATAACATTTAATCTGAACTTTATAATATCATGAGAATAAAGGGATTCATGATATAATATTATAATGTTTAGTATACAAACCAAATAAGAGTGAATTGGTGCATAAAAACAATGAATTCTCAATGGAAATGTAAATTGAGATGAAATCCCTTATAAAGATGGTATCCTTAAATTAAGGATAAATATATCACATAATTATGTGTGAGAAATATAAATACACCCAATATAAGTGTATATTTAGTGTGAAACAATCATAGGTCAATCACAAATAATCTTGGAGAAACAAAACAAATGACATAGATATTTAACTCAATGAAATGATATTGAGTTATGATTTCCCATACAAGTTCCTAAGAATTTATCAATGAGATGATTATGTGTAGAAATATTATATCAAAAAAAGGGTTTGTGGAAATTACAACATTGAGATTCCAGACATAATCTTGGCATAATAAAATTATGAAGTAGAGGTTTAACCCAATGAATTGAAAGTGGGTTAAGAAATTCCCTTACAGAAATCTGACAGCCTAACGGCGTCACTTTAAAATTCAGAAAATGAGTTGATGAGAGAGAAAATGGTATCTCATAACATGGACATAAAATTTACATAAATAGGGATGTATAAAAAAATATCCCAACATAATAGTATGTGAATTAAAAGACATAACAAAATAATTCTTTTAAAAAGAGGAGGGTGAAAGGTCCCCTTACCGAGTTGGGTAACTTTCGAAACATACACCCCATGGAAGAAGGGTCATAAAATAAATATGTAACTACCAATAAATGAAATAATACTACACAAAGTGTATAATAATGGGAATTACATTCACCACTCCATGGAAATACTGGAAAACTTAGCATAAATGTCACGAGAATAAAAGTGAGATGAAAAATCCCTTACGAAAACTCGGCAGCCTAACGGCGCCACATAAAAATTCCAAAAATGTATTTTTGAGATCAAATAGGGTCTCTCAGAATTTGAAAATAAAAAGTACAGTATGAGGAATATAAAATAACATCCCAAAACATAATAAAGATTAGCTTAAAATAAATGACATAAAATAGAGTACTTAAAAAGAAAGAGAGAGGTTGGATCCCTTACGAAAATTCGGCAGCCTAACGGTGCCACATAAATTTTTTTAAAATGAATTGATGAGAGTAAGAGGGGGTAACTGATCTTTTTAAAATAAAAATTACATTATGGTGAATTTCATATAACATCCTCCAACATAAGAACATGGAGCATAAATGAAATGACATAAAAGAGGGTACTTGAAAAGAAAGAGAGAGGTCGGATCCAATACCTCGTGTCCGTCATGGCTCGATCGTTCTTTAATCTACTGAATAATAAAAAAATTCCTATTAATAATTTCTTAAGGAACTACTTTAAATTTTATTATTCAGTTCATATCACATATTATAATGTTATAATAATTGGTTAATAAAGTGAGTTCATATCAGACATTTTTGTCGATGTTCGGTACATGAGTAAAAATTGAACTTGTTGGAAAATAATTTTCCATGTAGTTATAGGTACATCATCTCTAGAATAGTATTACTGATTTAAATATCATATATATCCAGTATATATTAATTTTGTTCTATTCCATAACATTTGGAGATAAAAAATTAAATGCACCGTTCATGGAGACAGTAGGTCGTATGTACGCATGAACGCTACTTTCATTTTTTTGTCATATTAATGGAATTAAAGTTATAAGAGAGAGATATATATTATAATTCCAGAATGATATCCATCATTTAGATGTAATATATTAAATATATATCCATTATATATATCTACATATAATAGTACATAACATTTGGAGATAAGAAATGAAATGTACCATTAATGGAGACAGTAAGCCGTATGTACGCATGAATGCTACATTCATTTCATTGACACATTAATGGAATCAAAACTAGATGATATATATATATATATACATATTATAATTCCAATATAATATATATTTTATATATATCACATATTTTCATCAATTTCATTCATTATACATTCCATGTATTGCATGAACGAGTCACATCACTTGAGGGGGCGGTAGTCCACACTTCCTCAAATGATATTATCGCATTTGCAAAACATGCAAAGAATAAAGGTATGTATTAAATATAAAATACAGAAGCATAGAGGGGGAAAATATAATGTATATCATAAATAAATATATTTCCATCATAATGTCCACCATGAGAGGTGGTATGAGAAGATAGAACATTCATTTATTTCGTGAGGCAGTAATTCACCATCCATAGAAACAATATGTTTTTTAACCATTAGATAGAGGTGTCTGTTAGTTTAGCTCAAATAATCTTCATAACAAAATCATAGTATATTTATGATACTTTATTTGTTACAAATGAAATAAATAAAAAGAGTTTAGTGGGTTGGAGAAGCAAAATAAAACAAAAAACACTAGGGATGACATTAACTTTAAAACGGGTAGCCATTTTGATTTGAGCTCAAAGGATTCCTTGGAAATACTAATGACCAAAGTGAGGCTTCTAGGAGTAATAGAGGGACGTGGAGAGGCAAATTGGTAAGGGTTTGGACGAGGGAAAGTCTTGAGAGGTGTGGGAAAGTTGGTAGAGTTGGGGGCCTTTTATAAGAGGAGAGGGGGCGCACTCTGGAAAGTTTAAAGAGGATACTTTATTATTAAATGCTTTTCAGATTTTAAAGGTCCAAAAATTATATATATCTAGGATAAGGTGATAAGAGTTTTAAATCCACCATACAATAGGTTTTTTACATGTGTAGGTCTTAGATGGTACATTATCATTTCATTTTATTTAAATCTTTAAATATTGAGGTAATCGCTGCATCATCATGGTGTCAAAAACATTTTAATTTATTTAACGTCTAAAAATTATAAAAAAAAATATGATGATGTATGAAATATTTTTATCTTTATAATTAATATTTATAGTTAAAAATATGACTTGTATAACCACATTTAAAAATTGTTTTAGTAAAACAACTCATGTTTGTGACATTTTTATTTTAACTTTAAATAAAAAGTTATTTATGTCATTTTCTGACCAAAGTGTCTCCATGGGGTCCCCAAGATGACCCATGGATTGTCTGGGTCGGCCATGACACATCCAATGAAGTTAGGACATTTTTCTATGTCATATTATATTATGAAAACATTATTTTTAACTTGAATTACACTAATTACCTATAATTGCGATTAATAAAACATAAAAGTTACTATTAAACAAAAATTATTTTAATCACATTGAACCACATTTTACTTCTTAATGAAAACCATGTTTGTCGGATATTTGAAAATCAAATCACAGAAGTGGCAATGTTTCATTTAAAAGAAAATCAGATTCTTTAACTACCACTTAGTGGTTTCACTATTCATCAGAAATTGATGTTTTTCCAAAAAATACCAAAAATTCACCCTAATCTATATTTTATATTCCGAATTAAAAAATGATGTCTATTTTAAAAAATTAAAAACATATAAGTTGCATTAATTAATTTAATAATTAATTCCCGCTGTCAAAACTAATAGCGTGTTTTTAAAAAACAATATCTATTAAAAGATTGACCCTAGTTAAGTCCAATTTCAAAGTGAAATTAATTCCAATGACAACCATTGGGTTAAATGGTAAAAATATATTATAAATACACTTTAATATCAATGAAAAATATACTCTATCCATATAAATAATTCGGATTGAAAGGAGGTTTTGAATTAAAATGCAACTTTTTCATTAAAAAATATCTTTATCGAAAAAATAACAAAAAATTACACAAAGTAAATTTTGATGTCCAGGTTCTAAAGAAGGATTTTATTTTGTCAAATACAACATATAAAGGTTTCAAAACTATATTTTAAAAGGGTTCTCCATCAAAAGGCAGTCAATCGTCCTTTTAATGAATATTAGAAGATTTATGCTTAAAATTGGATTCATTTTTATTTTACGAATCTAACATTTATATGATAAAAGAAAAAATATTTGAAAAAAATATATAATAATTTTGTATTTAGTTCCGTTCTTTCCATCCATCATAATTTCTAGGCATTAACTACCATTTAAAATAATATTATTTTATTATTTGAGTGCATCATAAGATTTCAATGGAACTCATTGTCGCGTATTGGGTACGCCATCGAGCATAGCGTTCCCTTTAAAGTAATATTAATATTTTATTCAGAAATATGGATAAATATAAAAATGTCATATTCTTTATTTACAAGGGGTCTTACAAAAACAGTTTATATTTATAAAGTAATTGACATATAAAAATATTTTTGAATATATTTTACACAAACAGTTAATATAAAATTCATTAATTTTGGAATTTTAATATTATAAAATGAAATTAATTTTTAGAGTCATCATAATTAAATAATAATCGGATGAATATATTTTATTTAAAAAATAATAATTTTTTGTATTTTTCTAAAAAAATGAAAATATTTAGTTATTAATTAATATATTGTACTTATTAGATAAAATTATTTTTTTTCCATATTTAGATATTAAATTTAATTAGTCCTGATTAATATTTTAAATCATAATTTTAATTTTTGATAATTTTAATTTCAATTTTGATTATAGAAATATGTTTCCAATGTAAAAATTAGTTACTACATTATATTTTAAATAGATGTTAATTTTATTTAATAAAATGTAAAAGTATAAAAATTTGACAAAAGGACATATCTAAGTTGTTGTGTGATAGATTTATATAGTATAACTTATCATTTACACTCCAAATATCATCTTATGATCCACTATACTTGACTAATGCTTCACTTTTTATATTAAGAATTTATGCTTACAAAATTTTCATCCCTCACACCTATAAAAGGACCCCCTTTCAACATTACACTTTAAATAGATCATAAATATTTATGGATTGACCAAAAGATACTAAAAAACCTCCCCAACCATATTTTAAACATCCTATAGGTTATATTCTCAGTAAATGTCAAATCTCATATGTCTTGTGGAGTGGTATAAAGGTGGATATGAAAGGAAGTGGTCACTGTTTTAACTGAACCCTTTCATGTTTCATTATTCATCAACATCCCCTAAATCAATAATACCCATAATAATATAATGAAATAATTATAATTAGTAATATTAAATTTTATTATGTTTATGGAATAACTAGTATCTACCATCATCCCATTAATTAGAAATTTAAAACATCCCGGTTCTAAGGGTTAGATTTTCGCATCCATTAATGACAAATTTCATTTTTCATCACCACTATAATATGAATTTAATAAATAAGAAAAAAATAAAAAAAATAATATTTATGACATTATTAATATTAAAAAAATATAATTATATGTTTTATAAATAATATTAACATGAAATGTTTGTTATAAATTTAACTACCATAACTGTGAAAATCAGAACACTTTTTAATTGGTTTCAATTTTTATAAAACTATTCAAACGTAATAAAATTGATATTATAATGACAGATTAAATATGTATATATAATTTTTAAGGTTATGAAACAATTTAATTACTTTTTTGAGAGATTTAATGTACCAAATAAATTTTTGGGGGAATTTACTGAACATCACTATGTGACAGATGAGAGAAAAAACACTAAACTAAATAAAAGAAATATGATAATAGATGGAGTATAAAAACTGAAATATATAAATAAAAAAGGATATTATTGAGGTATTTAATTATTATATCCTATATATCTTATTATTCTTAGTATTTACACTTACATTTAATACCTAAAAAGTCATTTCCTTTAATTCATAATTAGTCATTATTTTCAGGTTTTTTGTTTTTTGAAATAAAACAATATTACAATTATTATATAAAATAATCATTAAAAAGAGGATGATTTTTTAAAAGAATAAATAAATGTATTTAATTGTAGTTATGTATAAATTTATCATCTACTCCAAAAATTCTATTTTTATTTCTATTTTTTCATAGTTTCTGAACATTGAATTATTTTTAAATTATTTTTTTAATTTTTTAATTTCTAACCATGAGATGGATTTTTTAAATATACATGGATGATAATTTATAAAAACCTATTAAAAATGATTTAAGTAAATTATTTGAATATATTTATTCTATTTTCTTCAGAAACATTGAATTTTCTATCACTTTTGGGGTTATGTTTCAAGTATTACCCCAAACATTCTCTAATGAATTTATAGTTTAATCCTAACCATGTCTGTAAGGGTTATATTCAATTTCAATCTTCCTCTCACTAATAATATTATTTCTATTATATTTTCATGTTATTTAATTTAAATGATATTAACAATATAGCATCTACTATTTTCATATTATTTTTTATTTTTCTGAATTAATAATAAACCCAATAATATATATATGGTCATTTTGAAGGATTCATATACTGATAGATAATATATTTATTAAAAAATTAAAATATTATCATTTTGTATTATTTATATTCAAATATGGATGTTAATTTACAAAAAAATATTGATTTTAATTTATTTTATTTTATATAAAATCTGTCATCTGATGAATTCATTAGACATAATTACTCAGGGGTATGGAAAATGATTATATCCACGTAATGCCTCAACAACTATCATGGGACACTCTGAATTTTGTATTACTATAAACTATTACATATTTATGTATGATACCATAGAAGAAACCTCGATGGTATGTGTATGATTACTAGATTTCATAATTTCATCACAATGAAATCATTTATTTTCTTCAATTTCATTATTACCTTTTTTATGTTATCAGGGGATATATTATATGGTTAATTTATTAGTATAATGTCTTTTTTTGATTAATATTAATTCTTTCATTATTATTTAGACATTATTTATTCCATGATAAAATTTATTATACACTACCCCTAAATTAGTGTTTTATCTCACCCTTATTTAATATTCATTTCCTGAGGTTATATAGAAGAGTATTATAGTGACCCATGGTTAAAAAACATGTGTATTACCTCCTTATAGATGAAAATTCCATATATTATACAAAAAAAGCCTGAGGCCTATAATAGATTAGTGACTTTGGATACATGGACACATAATCATCTAACATGGTGAAATAACATCAATATATTTCAAACAAGATATTACCCTTAAGTACTATTCTAATGCATAACAAACATGAAAACATTATTCATAATGATGGTAATGGAAACATAGTAGAGGGTGTGATTAGATACATAGTAAGGGTAAACTAGGAAGATACATAAGCATGAAATATTAATAAGTGTATGAGAACATGATCATAACATTGGGAACCCATAACATTCATATCAAATTTCATACACTTTAATCTTGTAAAAATTATTGAATTTTAATAAGAAAAGAATCAAAATAAAATTATAATAACATAATTAGTGGGATAATAACATGAAAAAATACATATTCCTGAGGAATACACATCATATTAAAACATTGTGAACTTGTTTAAATATAAGTAGGTTCACTGATTTTGTAAATGACATGAAAAAAGTCTCTCACATAAACTTATGAAAATGAAACCAGGTCCACAAATAATATTTTGGACATCAAATTTCGTTCAAACATACCATTTTGAACATGAAATATGGTTCATACATAACATTATGAATGTGTATTCATGTTCGTGAATATATATTTACACATATTGGAAGGATAACATCAGTATCCCAAGTGGTATCCCAATCTTGTTTTACCGGGTTCACTCTACAATAGATCCATTCCTGTCTCATGAGATATATAAATCCATACTAAAAAGTTGTGGAGGGATATATAAATCCCACCATTCACATAATTAAATTATTCATATACCTACCACAAGATAATAAACATTAATTATATTATAAACCATGAAATGAAATGGGTATCATAAACATTTAATCATAGCACAACCTATGGAAATATGAATTTTTGATAATCATTTAATTATAGTGTGATATATGAAAATAATTTGGATTCATATGCTTTTTATTACGGTATAACTTGTCGAAGAGAAAGGGGTTTCATAAACAAATTTTCATCTTAAACATAAATTGTGAAATGAAATATTAAGAATGATTTCCCTATATCATATACTCAATAGATCATAAAATATATCAAATTATGTCATCTTAGATGTAGAAGGATTTCGAAAGATCGTAAATATCATTTCGTAAGGAATATATTATTTCATTGAGAATTAAATTTTAAGATATAAAAGGAATTCAAGATTAATTTCATTGAAAACCATCTTTAATAGATTTATAATAAAGATAAAAATTAATTTAAAATGTTTATTGAGGAAGATATATTTTCCTATTTGGAAATTATCATATATAGAAATGGAATAAATATTAAATTGAAAATTAACCTGATAATTTATAAAGGAATATTGGAAAATAATTTAACTTTTTTTAAAACATTAAATATTTTCTAAATTCTATTCATTGAAAATAACATTTTAAAATTATAATGGATTCTTTATAAACCATTTAAATAAACTTTTTTTAATTTAAATAATTTTTGAAATAATTTTTTTTAAAAATTAACATTGATAATTATAAAATATTCATTGAAAATAATTTAAATCTATTTTTAGAATATATAACATTTTGGAAATTATTTTATTTTTAAACGACCACTGAATATTATGAAGTAAAGTTTGAAAATAGGTTAAAACATATTTTAAGACCTAAAACATTTGAAAAAAAAAGTTTATTGAAAATAAGCATAATATATAACATCAATACATTTTTTAAATTTTTATTAGAGAACATGGCTATGAAATAAGAATATTTCTGGCAGAAAATAGAAATAATGTTCGATTTTTATAAAAAAAAATTGTATTTAAAAGTGACAATAATTTGGAAAATGGTACAATTAAACTGAGATATAATTGATTACCAATGGAGGATAACGTTCAAGATAATTATGGAGAGATGAATAATAATATTTTACCAATTGAATGAAAATTTTAAAAAAACCTGATGAACGATAGGACTGTAGATAAAAAATCAGACCACTATAGTCAAATTGAATCATAATCCATATGAAATATACACAATAAATATATAATCAACTGGAGGATATTCAGGGTATAATATTTCAATGTAAATTATACTCACCTCTGAAATGAATATTGGTGTATATGATAATATGTGTCGGAAAGTAGAAAAATTTAGAAAAAAATCACATACTACTTTGGATAAATTGAAACCATAACACCATTAAATTGATATCCTAAAATTGATATTTAAATAATAAAAATTATTATATGAATCATTAAATTCATTCAAAAAAATTATATACACCACATAGAAGAAACAGTTGGTGAATATAAAGTATGTCTCATAAATGTAAAAATGTTTAATGGAAATCCCTTACCTTAAGTCTTGACTCTCTTAATACTTGTTCTAACATCATGTATAATAAATATAACTCTATTTTAAATAGATAATATAAATTAGTTCATATGTATAATACCAATTTTAGTTTACTTATGACATTTTACTACTGTTTTATTAACCATTCCTTGTTTAGGTTATGTTTTTGGTAATAAATTCTTTGTTTTTCATACAGGTTTTGATTATTTATTCATAGTAATATTACGTAGATCATGAATTCATCATCTATAGAATTATAACCATGATATAAAATTAATATATATTTAATATATATATATTTATATTAATCCAAAATATTTAGTTATAGAAAATTAAATACATCGTTTATGGAGACGGTAGGTCATACATAACCATGAACGCTTTATCTATTTTTTTAATTAATGAAATTTTGGTAGGTGAAATATATATAGTATCATTATATTATATGTTTTATTTTATACATATCACATATTTAAATTTAACCCATCTATAATAATTCCAATGTAATGTGTGAATTAATCACATTGCTTCGCTAGGCGGTAGTCTACGTACACACAAACCACAATATTATATTTCAACTAAATAGAAAGAATGATGTTAGATGTAATACTGTAATTCATAAATATTAAATAAATCAAAAATAATATATATTCAATTTATATTATTAATTTCATTATTATTCTTATCCTTGAGAGGAGGTAATGAAAAAAATGTCTTCAGTTGGCGATGTGATAACATGTCGTACACCAGAACTATGAATTCATAACACATTTGATGATGTGTGTGTAGTTTTAGATCATAATATTAATACATTAAAGTGTAAGTATATTTAATATAATTTTGATATTACAAAAGCATGACATAAAAAGAGAAAAATGTGTTTCATGAATAAATAAAACAAATACATTCATTAATGAACAATACCTCATCATCAGGTATGTCATTTTTGATTGCAACATTGGAATTCCGTTGTGGGATTTATATCCAAATAAATGATTATAGGATTACGGTAGGTGATTTTTATTGGGATTCATTCAAAACATGGATGAGAAAAATTTCATGACAGTTGTGATGAGAGTTGTATAGGGGGTGGCTTTTATAAGGGGGGGGGGGGGAATGACACACATGGTATATTGAAAAGAACGATAGGTTTACTTATGTTTTTAACTTGAAATTTATTTTATAATTCATAGAATTCAGGATATTAAGGGTTTTGGTTGATATATTTCATGAAAAAGTGTTTTGGACGTTTTTCAAGGTAATTTTATCCTATGGTTTAAAACATTATCCCTATGTAAACACATTTTCCACTTAGTCATCGTGGTTATTTTTAATGGGGTTCAATAATAAATTTGGTCAAATATGAATTTAGACTCATTAGATATTAAATAATGTTCTCATTTAAAATATATAATATATTTTGAACAATTATATTAAAAAAAATTTGTATAAATTGTGACGTCCCAGACCTGAATTCCACTCAATGGGTCCTAGAGCCTGGTGGGACACATGGCCACCTGTGCTTCTCCCTGAACTCCATAGGATGTCTACTACCAGTTAGGGACTAGAGTGTGTATGTTGGGAGACTACGCACTAATTACCAAATTGTAGTGTAGTGGATGAATTTTAATGTAGGGTAAATAGAGGAAGAAATATATGTAAATAAGATGCACATCAAAAAATCGATGCAATTTTTAAAATTACTGAAACAACTGGAAAAACCATTAAAAAATATGATGAAATGTCATGTACAAGAATAATTGAAAACATGGATACAAGACAGAAGAAATAACTAGTTCCACAAATTTATAGAATAAAAAAAACTATCCCATGCTTCCAGAGATCCGACTCGGTTCTTTACTATCATGCTTCATACAAAACTACATGAAGACATGTTTATTAAGCTATATGCTTCTATTTTTCATCACATGTTAGCATTTATTCTTCCCTAAGTATATAAATGTTACCAAATAGGGTGTGAGATAAATATTATTGTGCCATCACCCTTGATTTATATAACATGCGACCCATGTAATGGAAATGTAACGGTGTACAATCTTGCATGTACAAAATAAAGCAGTACAATATAACAAAATACCCATGATCCTGCTTCATCCCTTGGTTGTTGTCTGAACAAGTCCACTATTCATTATTATATTATTACTAATTTATAAATAAGTCATATGTTAAAAATTGAAAAGGCTCCAAGTTCTAACAAGGGAACCTATAATGATATTAAATAGTGATGTCCCAATGTAATAACCAAGGAGATGTAAACATCAAGGGTCACCAACTCAATAATGACTATAGAATGGCATGAGGTAAGAGTGTAATCAAAGGATCATAGTCCAATGAATTCCACAACGTGGTGCCTATATAATTGAAGGTGATAATTTCTGTTAAAACGAGGCTATGTAGAGACAAGTCCCTATGAGATGTAACCGTAGCACCTACATTCCAATGGTGGATCCAATGAGCTTATCTGGGGAATCCTGTAATTATATTGAAGGAAGATATGGTTTTGTAATGGTTATCCAAAGAGTATACAAGGATTTGGATCTATGTTGTTCTCAACCAATGAAATCTGTATCATTGAATCAAAATTGGGATCTCAAGTGCTCATGGAATTCCCCCATAATAACCCAAGGTGAGCTCGAATTAGGACATTCCTATTTTTGAATTCATGTAATTATTCATTTGTTTCCTTCCTCTCCATTCATTAGTGTGATATGGTCATGTAGCATGCGACCATTTTTTCAGACATTCCATTCAATAGTTTCACAAGGTCAAGTAGCATGAATTCTTTTAATCAATTCATAATTAATCAATGAACCCATTTTGTTTAAACCTTGCCTTTTATTAGTGAGATAAGGTTAATTTTCACGAAACCATTTATTTAATTCCATTTTATTCATATTGAATAATTATGGTTAATTACACTACATTCCATTAATGTGGTAATGGGTTCAATTTCCATGCAAACTATCAATCATTTACATTTAATGTGGTCAAGTCATATGCCAAATATACTTTTCAATTTCAATTTCACATATAATTATAATTTGAATCACTTAACATCGGTGTTCCAAGTGGTACGCATGCATGGTAATTTCCATTGGAAAAATCACAATATAAAAAAATCTATTATATATATAATAACTAAACCATAGGACGATAAAGAAAAGTAACACCTAAACAATGGCACAATCATGTCAAAAAATTAAAAAAATATATATATACAAACATGGACATAGAAAGTATGTATTTGGTGGTTTAACCAGTAACAACTAATCACATATTATGAAAGATCATATCCATACAGTTCTAATGATTATAATAATGTCATATAAATTCTATAAACAACACTTGATAAAATCAGTGGGCCCACAGGACAAATCCATATTCAACCAACATTAGAGATGAGTTATAGACCACCCACCTTAGAAATTTATGATCATTCAACTCCATCATTGGCCCTTGTTTTGGATTAGATTAATGTGGATCTATAATAAAAAAATATCATACCCTAAGAACTCGGTCGAGAGAAAAATAGGCAGCGAACATCTCAAGAGAAGATGAGTACACACCATTACGCTTCCAATGTGATGAACATAATCTCGCATGTATACAAGATGAAGTAGATCTCTTCATACCTATATTTTTTTAGTCCAAAATATAAAAAATGATATAAATGAATGATAATACTCCATGAACTTATATTAGGGAAGAAGATGGGATCTAATTAGATCATTAAGATAAATTTTGTAAAATTACCCTGAAAAAAAGCTTCTCAATGGTTATTAATCATGGTTTGAAAAACTATGTGCAAACAGTGCTTGTTAAACCTAAGTAGAAGAGGAATTTTCAGGTTTTTTCCTCATAGACATATGAAAATTGTTCCATTTGGTTCTGTCTACAAATTCAAATTGGCACGGTTTTCCAATCTAGGAACCAACTGTGCAGTCACCTTACAACAATCCATGTTTTCCCAAAAACATGATTTTATGGCTCTAAACATTCCACAAACACCACATAGATTTTTACTAACACAAAAGTAATCTATAAATGTTGAAAATTTGTTATCTAGACTTAAATTTAAGGGATCCATAAATTAGTGAAAACTCGGGTTCTTATAATCATCCCCCTTAAAAGAAATCATTCTTGAGTGCACCTTCCAATGTTGGAGAAACATTATAAGAGAACAACTAACGACTTCTCCTACCATATAAGGACTGAAACGAATCCATTTTAATTTTCTCTTCAAAGCTATTATTATAGGTGAAATCAATGAGATAGATATGGTTCTCCCCTGAACCGCTAAAATTTGGGGCACCTATTCAGATAAAATACACTAGTACATGTATTGTCCATTTTAATCATCCAATAGTTTGATGGTGAAATAATATACATAGATGAAACTTTGATCCCCTAGCTATATGAAATCCTTTCAATTACTATGAAGTCATATGAGCATCTATATTTGAAATGATGGTACATAGATTCCCTTGTAGTCATATGATCTCATGGACATATAGTAATCCTAGCTCATCAACTGATAAATCCTCTTGAATATGAATGAATTGGGAAGATTTATTTAGTCAATCAATGACTACCCAGATATCATATGTAACCCTAAATATCCTAGGAAATCCAACTATGAAATCCATAGAAACATATTCGAATTTTAATTTTTGTATCGCCATATATTTTTATGAGAAATATTTTCTTTTTATGTGATATACATCATCAGAGGAGTATTTCACTACAGAAAACACTAGCTTGTATTGCTTTACACGCAATCACGACCTTCCTCGATATCTTGCATTGTACGCAATACTGAGTTTCACTAAACAATAATATGCTATTAAAATGTTATTAAAACTAGCTGTTCTGAATAGTAATAAAAACCTTTTGAATTTTTATATATTTTATCATTCAAAATGGACTACATTTTTGGATTCGGAATATCGAAATTATCTTAAGGTGAATTTTTGTTATTTTTCTGAAAACTTTCAATTTTTGATGAATAGTGAAAATACTAGGTTACTATTTAATAAAATGACATTTTATTTAAATAATTATTTATTTTATTTAAATTTATTTTAGGTAAAAATTGATACATAACACCAATATATGTTCAATGTAATTCATTGGAGTCATTTTATAATAGTTTTAGATATATAAAAATTTTATTGAACTTTTCACCGTATTTTACCCACCACCTATGTGAGTTTGAAAATTACATAAAACATAATTTTACCACTTCATTGAGTGGAATTTCGAAAATCTGAGATACACGGTTAATATCAAGCGGTAAAACGTGGTTCAATAAGATAAATATAATTTTTGGTGAATATTAGATTTATACTTTTTTTACCAGGATTAAATGTAAATAGGGTAATTAAGGGTAAAAATGATATTATTATTACATTAACACATGTCCTAATTCTATTAGATATGTTTAATTCAACCAAAAACAACCTTAGGAATAAAATACGACCTTGTATGTCCACTTGGATTAGATTAGGGTATTTAATATTATTTTATTTAAAGAAGAGTTAAAATAGTTATAATCAGAGTTAAAAAACTAAAACATTTTTAATATAGGGTTTTCAATAAGATAAATTAGAATATGATTATTCATTAAAAAAATAAAAATATATCCTATATAATGGTATTTTATTTATAATTTTTAAACATTATATAATATAATTTATTTATGACACAATGATGATGTAGTAATTACCTTATTAAGGAAATATTAACGAAATTGATATTATAAATACCTAAATAAATGTAATTCGAGACATTTTATGAATTACACTAATTTTATAAGTTAATATGACATTTTATTATTGATTTAATTATATGTTTATGAAATAATCATGCTGTTAAGATTTTCACTAAAATATATTACCAAATAATGTCAAAATTGACATAAAATAGTTTTTAAAACAAATATTATATTATTAATTGTTTATTTATTCTTAAAAACCTATGGAACATTAAAATGACTTAGATAAAGTTATATATATTAGTAATGAACCACTTGGGGTTATTTTATCTTGTTATAGATTGTTTACTAACCTTATAATGTAAGAAAAAAAGAAGATCACGGTAAAAGTTAAATTTTTTAACTTAGAGTTAAATCTAAATGATAAGGGTCAAATAGTAACCTAAACTTGTCTAAAATCTATTGGTTGTAAGGATTTATACCCATACCCACCATGTATTCTAAATAAATTAATTTGGAGCTATTAAAAACCGAATAAAACTTTATTATAATATTATATTTTATGTTTTTCCAAAAGTGCCCCCCTCCTCCCTTATAAAAAAGAACCTCCTCCCTCTCATCTTTACACAAATTTGAGCCTTCAAGCTCGGCCAAAACCTGCCCATTTTTCTTTCTCAACACCCCTAGAAACATCATAGTGGTCATGGTATTCTTCAAAGACCATCTTTAGTGCCCTAAGAGGAGGTTAAAAAGAGGTGCTTCAAAGAAGAGGTAATGTCTGTTACCGATTCTGTCACCATTATTTATTCTTCTACTTCCTCTTATTTTGTTGTTTCATTATGATGTAATAACATCAGTATCACCCATATAATGATATGTTATTATAAATATGAAACAACTCTATTTCACCTTCTATCCGTCCTATGAAAAATAAAATCACCTCGCGTGCGTACGTATGGAATACCGTATCCACACTGGGGAGGGGTAGTTCTAGTGGGATGGGCCTACGGGTCATGTATGGGCATGGTATGCCTCTGTGCCTTCGGGTCATGTATTGTGGGTCATGTCGGGCCTTGTGCCTTGGGAATATGGGTTATGTATGGGTTCCCCTTCAACCCTTAAAAGGGGGATTATCTATAATAAAATAAAATAAAATAAGGCCTTCGAGCCATTCGGAGGAATAAACACCCGAATAACAAGAAGAAATGAAATATTACTAATACGTACCTAATAATATGTCCATTTATGATATCATAACAATTATTAAGATTCAGGAATAAGTCAATAACATTATATAAATCATTATACAAGAGGTTCGGACACGTACGAAGTTAATTGAATCTAATGTAAGGGAAAATTTCACAATCTCATTTTTATCCGAGATTGTTTATATTTCTAAATTTACTTGAGAATATTTATCATACAAATCCATGTTCCATAAATATGTAATATTATTTAAATCCTCCTACAATTTATTAAATCCAATTTTACCGATTAGTTAGTTTTTAGTAAAAGATATGAAAGGAATCTTTTGTCATTTTTTGCACGAGGTACTTTTTGACTTTTTCCGGAAAAAGTGTGAGAAAAATGTTTTTAACATATGCGGCATGAATGGATTTTTATTATTTTTTAGATCATTATTTCCAAAAAGATTCCTTTATAAGTTTTCGTGTTTATTTTTAATCAACGTCTTTTACTTTAAAACTGTATAACATGTTTTGTAAGGAATAATTTTTTTGAAGTATAAATGATATTTTCATCATGAATGGAGTTCAACTGTTTTATCGAAATTATTTTCCATCTATGATAATATAGGTGTTTTGTTTCTATCCCTATTTTTAATTTTATTTTAATATGTTATGATGAAATTAATTTTATGTTGTCCTTTTATCTTATATGGATTATGTTATGATGGCATGATGTTTATGAATGCCATTTTTATTACATGGGTTATTCTATAATTTATGATTTTGTGGAACACAAAAGAATGGTGTCATTATAAGATGGGTGGGACCTATATCTCCTTCCAATGCATTGGGTAAAGATTTATATCTCAGGATATATACATGGTTGGAATGAAAGGTTAATCTAGTTTAGTGATGCAGGACTGAAATGAGGAGTGAACTTGGTTCAAAAATGGACTTTGTCCACTACGATAGTCTTGGCAATGAGTCTTGAATACTAAGAAATTATTCTCTATGATTATGTGTGTATGCCACAAAGTTTCATTTTTTATGTTATGATTATTGAGATTACATTTCACTACTATGATTTATCCCATGTTATGAAATTATGATCTCTTTTGTAGGTAATGATTTCCAAAATGTTGTGTTCTTATGAATATGATGTGATTGATATTTGTTTTACCCTTAATGAGCATTTGAGCTCACCATTTTATATTTTTTCTTTTTTTCGGGCCAGGAAGAAGGGTATTAAGTAGGATATGTCAAAAATGGATTTTAGATATGATGAAATTAATGGGAGACAATGTAGATGCTTTATGAAACAGTTGTTTATGTTTCCCAGTTTCAAAAGACACTATACCTATACAGTCTTATTGTGGTTTTGTTATATTTTGTAACAAATATGATACAATTATAAATTAATAACAATGTATGTAAAGTATGGGTCGTTACAGTTGGTATCAATGGGAGGTTACAGTCAACCTTTGGAAACTAGGATGTGAATGAATTAGTAAGAACTGTAAGGATAAGTCTAAGTATATACCATAATCCTAGTGTTTTTAAAATGTCCATGAAAAAACTATGATAAGACATTAAGTGTGAAATTTTATTCTGGATTACATGGTTTTCCTATTATAATTATTGTTTCTCACGCTATTCTTCATGTTTTTAGTCAATTGATGAAACCCAAAGGAATCGTGTTAATGATGAATGTGAACGAAAATGAAATGATTGTCCCCCTGAGCAACCAAACGTTATGGGAGCTGGAAGGAAAAATCTTGTAGCCATGCTCACACAAAATTCCCAAGCTATCAATCAGGCAGGACTTCCAAACGAGTAAAGGAAGGAGCAACATTCTGTTGAATCCTTCATGGGGCAGCGTCCACCCTCATTCTGCATGTCTACTGATCCATTAGTGGCTGAATAGTGGATCAGTACCACTGAAAAGATATTTTCAGTTCATCAATGTTTTCAACATAATTAATGTCATCATAGAATTATATCGTTTGGAAGGTGAGGCTGATCAATGGTGGAATATTATCAAGAATATAAGGCAAAGGGATGAAATTGAATCCATGAAATGTGTTGAGTTCAAGAACTTATTCTCAATAAGTACATCCCTTGTTTTCCTCGAACAATGAGGGAGAATGAGTTTCATGAATTGATGCAAAAGGGTGATGAATCTGTTGGTACCTAGAAAGAAAATTTAACAAGGCTTTCATGGTATTCTTCTAGGATAATTATCCAACCTAAGAGTAAGATCAATCGATTATTTAGTGGCATAAATCCAAGTCTTAGAAGGGAGTTATCCATAAGGGACATCAATAGCTATGAGGAAATTGATCGATATGCTCTCAAGGTTGAGATGGAGATTGGAGTAACCCATTAGTAATATGCATTTGATAAGAAGAGGAAAATGGAATACAAAGGGAAATATAATTACCTCACTGAAAAGAAGATGATTTTTCCCTTATGCTCAAAGTGTGGAATGAAACATGGAGGGAGTTGTCTTAAAGGGACAAGTAAATGTTTCAAATGTGGAAATGAAGTTCATCAGGCATTTGAATGCCGCAATGATTGGAAGAATATTTCTAGTGACGAGAACAAAAAAAATCCTACACAGAGTGCACCTCCGACACTTCAATGATACAAGTGCAAGGAAATGGGGAATTTTTACAATCAGTGCTCTAATCCAAGGGTTTTTTATGATGATCGACATCAAAAAAATCTTAATGCTGAAGACAAATGAATGTAAAATGAAATTTCTATCAGTGATGTGGAGTATGATAACAGAGTGGTGAATGGTACACATACCATCCACTCTAAAGTAGAAAATGTTGTATTTGATTCAGGATCCACCAAATATTTTATTTATAATGAATTTTCTAAGGGTATCACCGTATTACCTCAAAAATTAGATGTTGTGTTAGCTATGACAACCCCTAACGGCACAACAGTCGCATAAAAAGTTTAAACGTCTTCCCTGATTGAAGTTTGTGGGAAAGTGCTTCCTGAAAATTGTGTGATCCTTCCTATAGAGGAATCTGATGTGATTTGTGGCATGGATCTTCTTTCATTATATAGATCTCATATCAATTTCAAATGAAGAGAAGTCACATTTCATATTCCACATCAATCTATGATCACCTATTAATGAAGGGATGAACATAACCTTCCAGTGGAAATTCTTTCCACCTCATTGGTCTTGATTCCACTAAATGAAGGTTATTTATCTCAAATGGTTTGAGAGAAACTCACAATTAAAAATATGCCCATTTTACGGGAGCTTGACGATGTATTTATGGAGGAATTGCTAGGACTTTCCCCAAATTGTGAAGTTGAGTTTTCAATTGATCTCTTACCGTGTGGTATGCCCATTTCAAAGACACCATATGGAATGGACCCAATTGAGTTGCAGGAATTGAATAAGAAACTCCAAGTGAATCTTGATAAGGGATTCATATGCCCTAGTGCGTCACCTTGGGGAGCACCTGTTCTGTTTGTTAATAAGAAATATGGATCAATGAGACTTTTCATTTATTATCGAGAACTTAACAAGATCACTATCAACAAAAAATATCATCTACCATACATTGATGATTTATTTGAACAACTATGCGGAGCTCATTACTTTTCCAAGATTGATCTTTGTTGTAGGTATCATCAATTATCGGTCAAAAGGGAGGATATAACAAACACGACTTTCTGTACAAGTTATGGACACTATGAATTTATAATGATTCCATTTGGTCTTACTAATGCCCCTGTTATCTTCATGGATCTAATGAATCGAGTCTTTAGAGACTATCATGATCAGTTTGTGGTAGTCATTATAGATGAAATTCTTGTCTATTCAAAGAGAAAGGAATAACCTAAATATCACTTGAGAATTTTTTTGAAGACCCTGAGAATGAATAAGATATATTCCAAATTTACCAAGTGTGAATTCTTTCTTCAAAAAGTTGCAATTTTGGGTCAAATAATCTCAAAAGAGGGGGATATCTGTGGATCCAGCAAAAATAGAAGTTATTGAAAGATGGTCGAGACCAAGACAGTAACTGAGATCCAATTTTTTTTTGGTTTTGATGCATATTATCAAAATTTTGGTAATTATCTAATCCACTCACCAGGATGACTTTAGAAGAAGTTAAGTTCACATGGAAAGAGGAGTGTGAAGATAATTTCAAGGAGTTAAAAAGAAGTTTACCCAGTGCACCTGTTCTCACACTGCCTTATAGTGGAGAAAGTTTTGTGATCTATAGTGATGCATCTATGATGGGATTGGTGTTTGTTCTCATGCAAAATGATATGGTGATATATTATGCCTCAGTTGAAAATCAATGAGAAAAATTACCCAACTCATGATTTAGAGTTATTTTTGGTAATCTTTACATTAAAAATTTAGAGGCATTATCTTTATGGGGAATGGTATGATATTTATACTAATCATAAAATATTAAAGTATATTATCACACAAAAATAGCTGAATATGATCCGAAGAAGATGGTTGGATTTGATTAAGCACTACGACACATCAATTAATTATCACCCCTGGAAAGCAAACAAGGTGGCAGATGCATTAAGTCTACATGACCATGCTAGCTTATCCATGATGAGGATCACAAAAGATCCAATATTTATGGATTTACAATGAATGGAAGAAGAAATTAAAATGTAAGGGGAAAATTCTTATCTTTATCAAATGAATGTTCAACCATCTATACATGTGATGATTAAAGAGGCACAAAAAGAAGATTTAGAGTTACAAAATAAGGTGAGAAATTTTCTTGAAATCCACATTGATTGTGATGAAATAATAAGGTTCATGAATCAGGTTTTTGTTCCTCCCATCCCATAATTAAAGAAGGAAATATTGGATGAACCTCATAGTTCTTAATTGACTATTCATCCTGGAAGCACAATGATGTATAGGGACCTGAAAAAGTACTTCTGGTGGGATGACATGAAATGAGTTGTTGCTGAATATGTCTCTCGATGCTTGGTTTGTTAGCAAGTTAAAGCTAAGAGATAGAAGTCTAAGGGGATGTTACAACAATTACCTATACCCGAATGGAAATGGGAAAACATCACTATGGGATTTGTCACATGACTTCCTAAAACATCCAAAGGAAATAATTCTATCTAGGTCATAGTTGATTGTCTTACTAAGTCATCACACTTCATTGTTATTAGAGAATATTTCTCTCTGGATCAGGTTTCAAGGATATATGTGAAGGAAGTGGTAACATTCCATGGAGTACCACATTCCATTATATCTGATCGGGATCTGAGGTTGACTTTGATGTTTTGGCGAAGTCTTCAGCAAACTCTAGATACATAGTTGAGTTTCATCACTCCTTATCATCCTCAGACAGACGGTCAGTCTGAGAGAACAATTCATACTCTAGAAGATATGTTAAGATCATGGTCTATGGTTTTTAAAGGTGGTTGCGATCAACACCTACCTTTGGTGGAATTTTTTTATAGTAATATCTTTCACTTTAGTATTCAGAAGGCTCTATATGAAGTTCTCTACGGAAATAAATGATGAACTCCAACTTGCTGGGATGAAGTTGGGGAATGAAATATATTAGGACCTGATCTTATTGATGAGATGGTAGAAAAGGTCTGATCTATTCAACAACACATAAGATCATCTTAGAGTCGACAAAAAAGTTATGCTGATAACTGAAAAAAAGACCTATAGTTTGAAGTGGGTCATAAAGTGTTCTTACGAATATCTCCTTAGAAGAGAGTAATGAGATTTGGAAAGAAGGGAAATTTGGGCCCTAGGTATATCGGTCCTTTCTAAATACTGGATCATGTTGGGAAGGTAGATTACCTATTGCCGCTTCCATCGAATCTCTCTCATGTTCACGGTGTGTTCCATGTATCTGTCCAGAGAATGTACATACCCGATCCTTCACATGTACTTTGCTCGGAAGTTGTACTGCTGGAGCAAGACCTTTCTTGTGAAGTACAACCTGTAGATATTCTGGATCGTAGCGAAAAAGTATTACGGAACAAGACCACATGCTTGGAGAATGTTTTATGGAGGAACCACCAATTATAAGAATCTACATGGGAGCTTGATAATATGATGAGGGAGAGGTATCATCTTCTTTTTGTTACAATGTGAAGAGTTTCGAGTGTGAAATTCATTTTATGGGGGGTCGAATGTATCACACGAGATTTTTATGAGAAATATTTTGATTTTAGGATATATACATCATCAAAGGAATCTTTCACTTCACACAACACGAGCTTGGCTTCCTTTACATGCAATCATGGCCTTCCTCGATATCTTATGTTGTATGCAATACCATGATTAACTAAACAACGCTATGCTATTAAAATATTATTAAAACTAGCCATTTTAAATATTAATACCTACTTTTTAAAATTATATAAATTTTAACATTCAAAATGGACTTCATTTTTGGATTCGGAATATCGAAATTATCCTAGGGTGAATTTTTGGTATTTTCCTGAAAAATTCATTTTTTGATGAATAGTGAAAACACTGGGTTACTATTTAAAAACAGACTTTTTATTTAAATAGTTGTTTATTTTATTTAAATTTATTTTAGGTCAAAATTGATACATAATACCTATATAATATCAAATTAATTCAATAGAGTCATTTTATAATAATTTTAGATATATAAAATGTTTATTGAACTTTTCCCTGTCTTTTACCCACCTTCTAGGAGAGTTTGAAAATTTACCTAAAACAAAATTTTGCATCTTCTATGAGTAAAATTTAGAAAATCCAATAGAAATAGTTAATATCAAGTAGTAAAATCTGGTTCAATATGATAAATGTAATTTTTGGTGAATAGTATCTTTTTACTTTTTTTAACACGGTTTAAAGTAAATAAGGTAATTAAGGGTAAAAATGATATTATTATTACATTAAAATAGGTCATAGTTCTATTGTATAAGTTTATTTAGACCATAAACATCCTTAGGAATAAAATATGACCAATTTGGTCCACTTGGATTAGATTAGGACATTTAATATTATTTTATTTAAAGAAGAGTTTAGTTAAAATCAAAGTTTAATAACTAACACATTTTTAATATAGGGTTATATATAAAATAAATTATACTATAAATATTAATTATAAAGCTAAAATATTTCCTACATAATTTTATTTTATATATAAATTTTAGACTTTAAATAATTTAATTTATTAATTACAAAATGATGATTCAGTATTTACCTTATTAAGGAAATATTAACATAATTGATATTATAAATACCCATATAAATGTAATTTGAGACTTTTTATGACTTAAACTAAATTTATATGTTAATATAACATATTAGTATTGATTTTATTAACGTTTTTTGAACTAATCAGGATTTGATGATTTTCACAAAAATCCATTACCAAATAGTGTCAAAATTGACATAAAATAGTTTTCAAAACAAATATTATATTATTAATTTTTAAATTATTCCTAAAAATCTAAGGATTTTTCAAATGACATAGATAAAGTTATATATATTAATAATGAACCACTTGGGGTTCGTTTTGCTTGTTATATTATGTTTATTAACTATATAGTATAAGAAAAAAAAGACACGATAAAAGTTAATTTATTTAACATAGAGTTAAATCTAAATGATATGGTTAAAATTAAACCCTAAACTTATCTAAAATATATTGGTTTAGATAATATAGTCTCATAGATACCTTAGCTTCGAAATAAATCAATTTGGAGCTATTAAAAACTGTATATGACTTTATTATAAAATAATATTTTATGTTTTTCCTAAAGTTCCCCCTCCTCCCTTATAAAAGGGTACCTTCTCCTTCTCCTATTTACACAACTCTGAGCCTTCAAGATCGTAAAAAACCTACCCATTTTCCTTCATAAATTCCCTATAAACATCCTAGAAGTCCTGGTCTTCTTCAATGTCCATCTTTAGTTCCCTAATAGGATGTTAAGA
The DNA here is from genome assembly GCA_963277665.1 of Viscum album. Lineage (NCBI taxonomy): Eukaryota > Viridiplantae > Streptophyta > Magnoliopsida > Santalales > Viscaceae > Viscum > Viscum album. The sequence continues at coordinate 1,611,289,864 of OY728137.1, read as the reverse complement.
AGATGCACTTCAAAGAAGAGGTAATGTCCGTTACCGATTTTTTCAACTTTATTTCATCTTGTACTCCATCGTATTTAGTTGTCTAATTATGAAGTAATAACATAAGCATAAATAATAAACGGATATGTTATTATAAATATGAAACAACTCTATTTAACTTTCTATCCATACCACGAAAAATGAAATCACCACGCGTGCGTACGTACGGAATACCGTCCCCACGCCATGGTGTAATCTATTTTCAACCACCACCTTAACTGGATGAGTATAATGGTGTATAGAATAACTATATATGATTATTGTGAAGTGATATTGTTTCTGAAATAGTATACATACACTTCAATACAATTCCACTATCATAGGAGTGATATTATCGCTGGTGCGTACGTATGGCCTACCGTCTCCACGATGTGATGAGACTCGTTCTACATGATGGCCAATGTATAATGATTATATAAATGTAATTAATGAATACATATGATACATATTACACTAATACCATTCTAGAAATGATGTATCTATAACCTAAAAAAATAATAAGAATTTATTCGATAAAACACGCATAAGAACAAAAAGCAATAAACACATGAAAAAAAGTAGCAATGAAATATTCCTAATACAAAGAAAAGAATATGGCCATATATGATATCATAACAATGATTAAGAATCTGGAATAATTCAATAACATTATTTGAATCATTATATAGTCTGTTCGGACACGTATGAAGAAAATTGGACCTAAGGTAAGGGAAATTCTCACAATCTCATTTTTATCCGATATTGTTTATAATTCAGAATTTACATGGGAATATTTATCATCCACATTCATGTTTCCTCAATATGTAATATTATTTCTATCCTCCTAAAATTTTTTAAATCCAATTTATCCCTTGGTGAGTATTTAGTAAATGATATGAAAGAAATCATTTGTCGTTTTTAGTATGAGGTACTTTTTGAATTTTCCGGCCAAAGTACGAGAAGAATGTTTTTTTAATATATACGACATGAATGGATTTTTATGATTTCTTAGAACATTATTTCAAAGAAGCTTACATTATAAGTTTTCATGTTTATTTTTAATCAACTTATTTTAGTTTAAAATTGTATAACATGTTAATAATAGAAAAATGTTTATGAAGTTGAAAAGATACTTTCCTCATGAATGGAGTTCAAGTGTTTTATCAAAATTATTTTCCATCTAAGATAATATATGGTTCTGTTTCTATCCATATTTTTACATTGATTTGATTATTTTATGATGAAATTAATTTTATGTTGTCCTTTTATCTTATATGGATTATGTTATGATGGCATGATGTTTAAGAATACCATTTTTAATACATGGGTTATGCTATGATTTATGATTTTGTGCCACACATAAGAATGGTTTCTTTATGAGATGGGTGATACTGATATCTCCCTCCAATGCATTGGGTAATGATTTATATCTCATGAGACAGACATGGATGGAATGTTAGGTTAATCCGGTTTAGTGATACAGGACTGAAACAATGAGTGAAATCGGCTCAGAAATGGACATTGTCCGCTAGGATTGTCTTGGAAAGGAGTCTTGACCACTAAGAAATGATTCTCTATGATTATGTGTGTATGCTACAATGATTCATGTTTTATGTTAAGATTACTTGGATTACATTTCACTACTATGATTTATCCCAGGTTATGAAATTATGATCTCTTTTGGAGGTTAATATTTCCAAAATGATATGTTCTTATGAATATGATGTGATTGATATTTCTTTTGATTACCCTTACTGAGAATTTGAGCACACCCTTTGGTATGTTTTCTTTTACCCAGGTCAGGAAGAAGGTTATTAAGTAGGATATGCCATAAATGGATTCTAGATATGATGAAATAAATGAGAGACAATGTAGATGCTTTATAAACCAGTTGTTTATGTTTCCCAGTTTCTAAAGACTCTATACCTATACGGTCCTATTTTGGTTATGTTATATGTTATAATAAGTATGATTAAATTATGAAGTAATAACAATGTATTTAATGTATAGGTCGTTATAATATTTGGAATGGAAGAGGCTATAGAAATACAGCAGGTGTCTGCTGCTCCACCTTCACCTACTAACTAGTGAAATGCCTAGTGGAAATGAATGATATCTGGAGTTTCATCACAGGACACCAATACTGACGTCGCATATCTTGATAAATCATGGAGATTCCTGGAGGAAAATCCCAATTATAAGCATGGGACTCTTTCATTATATCCTCTCTCATATATGCATGAATTCAGATACATCCATGTAGACATAAGACATCATCTCTATCGACAGAACAATCCAGTGGTGGGTTATCTATAGATATACTATCACGGAGTACCAATTGTCCAGGATCTGAAAACTATCTACCCTTCACCTTCTCATGGAGGGAATAGATAACAATAATTGATGAGATGGTGTACTTCATGTGACATTCATGACACTCTAGATATATCATAAATATAAGGCCCAATAACATCAATTCATCACTTATTCACATACATCTTGTTCTGATGTTTTCTGAATCAGTGTATCTGAAACCACATTTCCCTTTCCAGAAATATAAGAATGTTCAAAATCAAAGGATCATATATATTTGACCTATCTGCATCGTCTAAAGTTCAATTCATGGTGTAAAAAATATATATATTAGGCTCTTGTGGAATGTACACCAAAAATCTCACACCCAATAGATTATGTCTCTAGAAACGTATGCCAGGGACAACTACTACTAGACCAAGGTTGTACATCAGGTAGTTTTTCTCATTAGGTATCCATTTTCATGATCAATACACAATGACTCTATCTTCTTTCATCAGCACTACTCTTAGTCTGATGTATGATTGGTCAGAAAATATGGTACAACATATACTAATCTCTGAACGAGTCTGAATAGGTGTCAATATAATCATATCATTTGACTCTTGAAAAGCATTTACAAATTCATAAGACTTTATGAACATGAATCCATTCTTTGTAATACCATTAATAGTGGAAGAAATGTGTGATAATTCATTTATAAAACACATGTAATATCCAGCCATCCCTAAGAATCTCTATATGTCAAACCACTTTTTGGGATTTTCCTAGGAAACTATTTCCCTAACCTTTTCAAGGTCAATAGATACACTTGATACTAAGATTATATGTCCCAATAAGTGGACTATATTGATCCATAATGTTCACATAACAAGATTGGCATAATCATATTTCCCTCTCTTTGTACATATAATGATCTCATTATGTTTGACATGATAAATACAAGTGTGAAAATACCCCAATATGTCTTCCATAAATAACAAAAATAAAACTAAAAATAGGGGCAGAAACCCTCTTAATTAATTCCATGAAAAAGGAAGATACATTTGAAAGATTAAATGAAATAAAAAGGAATTCATACAAACCTTACCTGATACATAATTTTGTATAATGTATGTACGATATTTTGAAATGACCTAATGTTAACATAATCTCATATAAACCATATAACAGACCTTTACTAGTAGAAGATGGTTCAAGATATAATCTTTTAGAGGTATTCAATATTAGTTCATTACCATAAGTTGGTTCAAACTTTGGAAATACTTTCATAGAAACATGGTTACATCCTCCTTCATGGTGCAAATCAAAGGAAAACCCAAAGAGGATATACTAGGCCATGTTAAGCCTTTGGCCTCTAAATTATCTAACTACTTCTTGTGATACAAAAGATCTATAGGTGACTTCAGGTATAGAGGTCAAGAAACTAGTGTTTCTCTTGGAATAATCTTAATTTTATACTCTGCCTCTAATAGGGGGTAATCCAAAAATAATACGGGAAATACATCCCAAAAATGATTCACTATTGGAGGGAAATTGTCTCATCAGAAACCCTGATCCTTAATGTAGTTATTTCCAATCTGGGAGGACACTCCACCACAAACATGATGATCTATTCCTACTATACTACCCAACACATCCCACTTACCATTATGTAGAAAAATATTTCCCTCTAGTGATGTTAAAGATACCTTGCAGTGATAGCAGTCTACAAAATCATTATATTGAACCGAATAATCCCTCCTGAAAATGACATTAATGCTCATAATCCCGAGAACATAGAGGTTAAATATAGAAGATTAACTTCCTAACTTATGGAGATCATCCCAACACAAACTTATACCATCTATCTGCATGCCTAATTGCATATCCAGGGTCATTACACCATAGTGATATTGTTTCTCTTTTCTAGGACTCTACACAATAGATGCGGGGATAAAAGTGTTCAATGCACCTGTATCAAATAAAGTAGACACTATTGTACAAGAAACTATAAAAGAAAATCGTATTGTATAGAGCCTCACAACATGATCCAATAAAATAATTTTTAGAGCATGAAACTAACCAGATCTACATCCCTGTGCTACCGATAGATTTGCAAAATAAAACTGAATATTATAGTACAGATGGTGATCTGGGATATTTCTACCTTAGCCCTGACCTCCTCCTTGGCTATACCTACCAGTGAAATTTCAATTCCCCTCCTGATATTGCATAAAAGAACTTTCTCTTGCTGGTGGAGTTGTGAGGTTCATTTTTCAATCAATGATTATGTAAAAATTTTATAGAAACACTAGAGATTCCCAATACCTATTCAATAACGGCATTTTATTAGGTATCTATCACATTTAGGCCTCTTGATTCTCCATAATCCACACATTGGAAACACTAAGGAGATATCAAAATAAGCACTATGGTTTACATCTCCCTAATGAGAATCCATGATAGAATGTTTCATATCACAGCATGAACTAATAGCCTAATGTGGCACTTGTCCTCTATGATGAATACTATTGTCTTCCCTCTGGTCTTTCTCAATGATATATCCCCAATATATAATTATTTAAAATTTACGTAGGAAAATGACTTTCACTAGTGTATAGATGGCATACTGGTTCCCATCCTTTAAAAACATAGAAAATAAATGCTAAACATTTCCTATAACTGGTGAAAGGCACTGCCAATCCATGAAATGCACTTAATATTCCATAACTAACAACGAACCCAGATTGAGATGCATGAAATCTCTAGATCTATCTTCTATCATCAACTTAAAATTGAAATAATCATAGAATTTAGTCTAGAAATATTCACATAACATTACCTAATTATGAACATCCTCGGTAATCACGTACCACCACGCTTGGCCAAATATCGATTCATGAATGTGGAAATATTGAATTTATGTTTTGGAGGCGTTTAAGATGCTCAATGATAGGTAAGTGGATTCTATCCTAGACACAGTAGCCATTGGAAAACCATCCCCTAGGAATGATGTAGGATGCTGCTGGTTGAAGTCATGTGTCATATTAGTTATCGTATGTTCATGACATGAAACACTATGAATGGACTACATCAAAGGTAGGAAACTCTCACAAAGATGGGAATCAAAGCCCTGATATAGAACAATAGTTTATGCCTCGATTGACACTCTTTAAGGTAATAATAGAATTTCAGGGCCCACCATGTCCACAAAATCTTCATCTCTACCCTCCCAGCATATAATTTGAGAATGTTATTTGCGCATTGGTCTATAATAACAGATCACATTCCTCAAAAAGTGTATAAGCATAAAGATATCATCACCAGCGGATGATAAATGTAGGAAAACTCATTTACCAATGCATACTGCACAATATACCTATATAGATGACCATGTATTAGTGGGTTGTCATGTATAAGTTTTATTTCATTTTACATTTAATTTCTATGTTCGATCTTTTAACTTTCATAAGAATGACAATGAAGTATATGTATGTAAAACTGTTTCATTATAGATTTCATGCTTCACTTCTTAATGGATAGTAATATATTATTAATTTTTTCCCTTTCAATAATCACAATAATGAACTCACTTTTATTTATAATAGGATGGATTGACTAAGTAAATTACTTATCCCAATACATGAGGGCTAATACACCTCATTGATTGATGTAGGAAATCACTCAATAATAGCCAAGAGTAATACCAACATTATCTACATAACATATCATCACATAGAAATCAATGGCATATCATGAAATGTATTGAAGTGTAATGAAACAATATGGAATGGAAAATGAATGACATGTGGATTCTAGGTTACTATAATGATGCATGAATCAATTCTCTTTTCCCTCATGTCATCGAGCCGAGGAAGAAAGAAAGTCCTCATTCAGAGTAATTGTTAATCACTCAATACATCATGTCAATCATATGATGGTGAAATAATATCCAATATAATATGAATAACCAGAAAAAATATAATTTACCAAACATGGTTTTCCCTGATAATTGGTTTGAAATGCCCAAGAACAACTTATTACCCTGTCACAATAGTTCCAAATCACTAATATATTGTATCCAAATTGTAAATAAATAAGTGAAACCACTTCTGATACCAAATTGGGATACCTCAGGCCTGGGTGACACTCAATGGGTGCCCCAAGACCAGTTGGCCACATGGCTTCAATGGAATCACCCAGAATGCCTGAGGCTATCAAATAATAGTGAGGTCAAAGGGTGATTCCATTGGGAGACTATTACCTCATTACCCAAGTGTATATTTACAGATGAGTGTAAGAATATGTAAAATAGATGATGCAATATATTTAATAATATGGAACAATGGAAAATAGAGAAAACATTAATAAAAACTGAAACAACTACAATAACATTCAACCAATGATGATGAAATGTCATATACTAGAAAACTAGAAAACATGGATACAAGACAACATGCATAAAATGCTTCAGAAATTTATAATGGTAAAAATACTATCGCAAGTATATCAAGATTGAACTTTCTCCACTACTATCAAGATCCATTCTAAACATCCAGTAATCAAGTGTTTGAAGCCATTGTCTCCCCTCTATCAACACCTACAACAATTTATTCATCCCTGAGTAACCAAAGACACCCAGAAATGGTGTGAAACTAATCTTAGTGGGCCACCACCAATGGATTTTATGACATATGGTATGTGTAATGGTAATGTACTAGTGTGAAATCATGCTTTTATGAAGTAATATAGTAAAGTTTAACTAAATACCCATGTACGTTATTTATCCCTTAGATGGTGTCTAAACATGTAAACTATTCATTATTTGATTATTACCAATTTATAAATAAGTCACTTGTTATAAATTACAGAGGTTTCATGTTTTAACAAGTGATCCTATAATGTTATTTAATAGTGAAGCCCCGTAGTAATAAGCATGGAAATGTAGAAATCACTGGTCACCATACATAGTAATAAATGTACCATGGCATTGGGTAATATTGTAATTCAAGGAGCATAGTCTAATGCCTTCTTTAATGAGGTGCCTACCAAATCCAAGGTGATAATCGAAGGTAAAATGGGGCCACCAGAGATAGCTCTCTATGGGATGTAACCATGTCATATAAAATTCAATGATATATCGATGGAGTATATCAACGTCCTCCTATAATGATATTGATGGGATCCTATAATGTCATACCAATAATCCAATGAGTAGAAATGGATCGGGATTTTGTGGTTATCAACCTATGAAATTTGTATATTTGAATCAGAAAGGGGTTCTCGAGTGCTCATGGAATTCCATAATGATAATCCAAGACATTTTCGATTCAGGAAATTCTTTTTTATGATGTCATCTAATATTTCAGTCAGTCCAATCAATGCCTTTCAATAGCTTGATAAGTCCATGTAGCATGAAACCTATTATTCAATACATAAATAATTAATAATTCCATCTGGTTCAAACCATGCATTTAATTAGTTGATAAGGTCAATTAGCATGATACCATTTATTTAATTCCTTTTAAGGAATACTATATAATTATGTTTCATTCATATACCTTCCATTAATGTGATAATGGGTTCTATGGTCTTGAAAACTATCAATCATTCACATTTAATCGGGTCAAGTCATATACTCAATATATTTCCAATTTCAATTTCACATTTAATTATCCATTGAAGCACTAAACATAAGTAGGTGATGCGGTTCTCATACATGGTAATTTCTGTTATGAGCTTCATAATATAAATCAATTCATTTAATATAGAAGAACCTATCCATGGTATGATCATGCCAAGGCACACCAGAATGTTGCAACAAATGTGTCAAAACACAAAATAACAAAAATGACATAACCTTCGACATAGAAAGTATTGATTCATAGATATAAACACTAAAAACTAATCACATATACGGAATGAGAATAATGATATATTTCTAACTACTATATGCATGGTATATAAATTCAATAAACGACACCTGATGAAATCAGTGGGCCCTACACTACTAATCCATAATCAATGAACATTGGAAATTAGTTGTATAACACACTCATGAGGATTGTATGATAATTCAACTCCAGTATAGGACCTTTATTTGGATTAGATTAGAGTTTATCTTTGAAAAATAGAAAAAAAAATTAACCTCGATAACACGGTCGAGAGAAGATGTGATGGAAAACAGATCAAGAGAAGTTGAGTACTTACTGTTTCACTTCCAATGTTACAAATGAAAGATTAAATAGATCTAGGATGAATGATATTTATTAAACCCTATGTTTGGACACAAAAAAAATCCTATATAATATCAATTGAGGAGAATCTCGCATAATGTTAAATAATGTATGAGTTGGGGATTTAATTATATCATTAAAAGAGTTTTTTTATAATTTTCCTAGAAAAATGTAATGTGTAAGGTTTGAAAAACCATGCGAAAAACATAAAAAGTAACCAAGGATCAAGGTGACATTTTATAGTATGGCCACATGGACATGAGGAAACCATTCCATTTGGTTTGGTCCAAAATTTCAATATGCATGGTTTGGAAAATTGTGTGCCAATGGTGCGCAAACCAAGTGGGTTCCCCCTTTTTTCCATAAATATGGGTTCCAGACTTTAAACATTCTCCGGACACCCCTAAGAACATTAATAAATAAAAATACTAAAAAAAAGGTTCTAAATTAGATATTTATATCAAAACATATTGGATCCATACCTTTGAGAAAATCTAGGTTCTAAAAAATTAATTTTAAATTATTCCAGCAAACACATTGAGAAAGAGGGGTTTTGAAGAGAAAATTTGTATTGTTTGGTTTTAGTTTATATCTAATTTCATTTTAAAATTGATAAAAATAACCTAAATTGGATTAATTGAGTTATAATTGACATATTTAACCATTATAATATAATTTAAAATGTAATTTTTCTTTAAAAATAATTTAAGCGAAATGGCAGTTTTCAATTAATATTCAGTATTTTCCAATATTAATCATAAAATGTTGTCTTTCATAAAAATCCCAAAAATTCACCCTAGTATAATGTTGATGTTATTATTTTAAAAATTATTTTTTTAAAATAAAATTTATTAACATGTTAAAACAATATTAAAAATATGTGCTCCATTAAAATGTGGTAAATCGACCTTTTATAAGAATACATCTTTTTATGCATTAAAATGTATTTATTCATATTTCTTATCTAGAAAAAATAAAATAATAATGTTAAATATTTAATTGAATATAATATATATATATATCATTTAAATCATTAATAAATAGTTAATTTTTTATATACTAAGATAATTCATATTTGTGGAAAAACAAATTTTAAAAAAATAATTTAATTATTTTCATCTTTTTCTTACATTCCTTTATAATTATTTTGTTACTAATGATTTAAATTATTTTACATGGATAAACCATAAAATCAAAATTTATTTTATTCTTTTCATAAACCCCTTTCATATGGAAAAGGAATTACTAAACTAATAATTTAATAGCATGACATGTTTCATTTAAACTCTGTGTTGAATGTAACGAATGCTAAGCTCGATGATTTGTGCAACATAATCAAATATCGGTGTTTCATGTAACCCAATAATTTTTTTTATTTCATGTAAAAAAACTCATGATTTCATGTAAAAAAACTAAACTCCATGTTTCATGTTGCAAAAATTGTATCCACGTGTTGCGTATACGATAAATTATAACATGGTGTACCATGCATCGAAATCCATGAATGAATTACAATTTATCCAAAAATTTACAATTTATATAAAATTTATGTGTTACATTCAACCCCCTTAAAATTTATTTCACCCCTAAACATCATAAGGTTCATCAATGTGTTAATAATTGAATGTTATATTCATAGGAACCAACTTCGTAAAAATTATTTATAAATCATCCTTTTGCATGGGAGAGTTGGAATCATAATGGTTGCCCAAATTAAATTATTAAATAAACATTGGTTGAATATAAAGATGATGACATCTAAGAAAAACAAAAATAATTATATTGAATGATATATATCCATAATCATAATAAATTGGGCGATATATAGAAAGTTAATGATCACCATACAATGAATCAATATTGAACAAATGAACCATTTTAATCATGGGAAATAAATGTACTTGGATAATGTTTTTTCAATATAATATTATCAATATTGTTTATTATATTAGTAAATATATTTACATTATTTTCATCCATTTCATATGTAAAATCTCAAAAAAAAATTAATTCATCGATTAATTTCATCTGCATATCATACTTTATGACTAGAAGGTGAATTTTTTATCACTGAAAACTAATGGATCATTATATGTATAGATATAAGGATATGTTATTTAATTGATCTTCAATTATTATCAAAACATTATTTGGAAATTAATATCCAATATTTATATATCATTATAGGGTGATATAAAAAATTAGACTTTAAAACCTCATTCGAAGTTCAATATATTTCATAAATTGATAACCAATTGACTCTCATAAAAGATTAAAATCCAAAAAAGTATAAGTTCATTAAATTTGTCATAACTTGCATCACATTGATCGTCCATATATCATAATCAAGATATTAGTTATCACAGAACATAAAAGTTAATACCTTTATCATTTATTCTCTTGAAACATGGAAATAACATATATTACCATATATACTTATTGAAATACTACATGATTTATTGTTCCAATGAATATTTAATATAATCATTTACTCCAAAAATTATTTAAATTATATTCTTGATCTCATAATCAAAATTTCAAACAAAAATGTAATCACTACTATCCAATTTAAATTATTCTTATCCATCATCTCCTTATACAAGATAAAATTTAATCACTCAACATAAGAAACTTATGAAGGGTTATCATCCCTTAATATTGGTCACTACATAAAATATATTATTTACATTAAATCATTAATTTAGTCATTTGTACCATTCAAAATTCACTTTAAGATCCTTATTCAAAAATGTATTTTGAAAAATCCATATATCTTTTACAATTCATAACTCATGAATCCAAATAAATTAAGCCTGTAATATTTTAACATCATCATTAATTAATTAACTATGATTACTCATATAATTTTTTGATACCTATATCCTTTCATTTATAATTCGATGTTTATTTATCATCTGCAAAATAAACTTTACTCATACCACATTGCTGACTCTCTTCCTGATCTCTTAATATAGAAAATCTATTATCATAATTCCCATACATTCAACATATAAATAATTCAAAACCAGATTTTATCCTAGGGGGATCACTATTTAAATCAATTACGTTCAGCAGACTATTCATTTTCAATTTTCATTTACATTATTTGTGTAATTATTTTCCAGAGTCATAACATCTTCTTTTCTCATTGATACATTCCATCTAGTTCCTCTTCCAACAATCATTACATATAGAAAAAATAATTTTCATTATTTTATGATCCCCAATACCATATCTATAAGAAAAATATTTTGTTATCTTATTTGTAATTTCTACTAGTTAGTCAAGGTCCCATTGATAGACATATTTTGTGAAAACTGATTAGGCATAATCACAAAATCATTTCCTCAAGACATCAAGAAAATTTTCTTCAAATCATTAAATAGTATTTCACATTCGAAATTGTAGAAAATTCTTTCTAGGTAAATCCATTTACTAAAACCGTAAATCATAGCGTCTGAAACATTGATCATAGAGGGAAACCACATTTTCATCCAAATCACTCATATGCTGTCTAAATCAAAAAACCTTCCTTTTAATCAATGACACTATGTTCATCCATCATTATTCAAATTCAGAATCTATTTAATTCCTTCATTATGGATCATAAAATGATTATTAATTTACAAGGCATATAAAATAGGACTGTCAAACTGGGTGTGTAAAAAGACACTTTTTTGTAGTAGATCCCAATTGATTTTAGATCAATTCTATATTTTTGGAATTGTTACAACAAGGTAAATTTTTTCTAGGGAGGAATATACTTTTAATATCTATATATGCATTTATTTCTAGGAACCAATCACCTTTTCATATACCAAAATATCATTAAACATTCTTATTATTTGAATAATCCTTAAACATATCCTTTGATAAATCCATAGAAATGTCCTTATAAATAACATTAAGGATATCACTAAAGTATTATCACCCATTATTTAAGAGGAAAACATAACCTTTCCTCTAAGAGAACCTATAGAGAACTAGGATTAACATAGGTGAATATTACCTAAATTTAGATTAATATTCAATACATTATACAAATACATTACGTATAAAAATAATAGATTACTACCTTTGAAAATATAGAATCATAATCATCGTTCTTGGTGAAATTTATTTGATATCTCCATTAAATATAGTCCCATTTATTAATCATCACATGAATACCCATCTTTAAATCGTTCTTCATATTCCGAGGAATAGAAACATAAGAAATTGTGATAAAAAAAATTCAAAATAAAATTATAAAAAGAAGATGTGTAAGAACGATATAAGAATTAAGATCTGAGTACATGGGCATAAAATTTGAAAACTATAACGTTTATCAAAGATCCTAAACAAGAATAATAGAATAATTATTTGTGGTTCAAAAGACATAAATCACAATGAAACAAAAAACTGATTCATGAGAGTGTAATAATTGATAAGACATAGACATGTGCAATTTACACTAGCTAATATAATTGTTAAAATGTGTTATTTGAAATTGATACCCTTATTATGATAAGAACATTATAATATCCCCCACAAAAACATATGGATATTAAACTATTAAATTCATGACAATGTGTACATGTAATTAGGTTCAAGAATATGACTGTGAACATGTAATCATGTTCACACATGAAACTTTACACATGTAATTAGGTTCTCACATAGGTTGAAACATATCATATGTATGAAACGCCAACATCTCTAATGGAAGCCTTGTATTACTATACCAAGTTCACACCCCATTCTAGAAATTTCTATCTCATGGGATATAACAATATTAACCCAATTAATTATATGAAGGTATAGTGATCACCTATCACTTATCTAAATCAATAGTATGTGTTCCAAAAGATAATAAAAATTCATCATATCATATCCCAAAAAATGAAATGGGTATTGTAAACAATTCCTCATATCATAACTTGTGTAAAACTAATAGGTTTCATGATAATTTCATCATTTCATAACCTGTGAAAAGAAGTGGATTTCATAATAGTTTTATATAAGTAACCATCCTTCAAAAATAAATAATTTTTAGTTAGGACAATAATTTGACTTTCATTCACATTGAGGACCATTTCAGGTATATATTTTTATATTATTAGGCCTTTATTATTAAATATCATCCCATAATCATAAAATAGTGTACTGTCAAAATAGTATCCATTTATTCACCAAATGAAACCCTTTAAAAAATAAAAAATTATTTATTTTCTTGATAAAAATGTTATTGATTTATTTATCTCTCTAAATCATCCTTATACCATCTGAAATCATTTAGAAATCATGTGATGAACAAAAAATATCTATATGGGATACATATAAATGGATAAAAAATGTCAATTCTATAACATGAATTACATGAATACGTCATCATAAAGTAACACTGTTCACCTTTATGATGTAGTAAATATTATTCACTGAATAGAAAATCATTACTAACTATTTGTAACCAAAATATTACTAAAAAATACATAGAACGAACACATAACATATAAATGGAAACATGTGGCATAATAATACTTAAATGGAATAACCATGAAGTTGACTACTGTACATATAATTGTTATAAATGGAATAGCCATATAACCTAATTTCATACCATCATTGTTGGAGGTAATAAAGTAACCCCCCATCCTTGTACTATCATGGAACGACCATCATTGGATAATAACATAACCACCCATCAAATACCCAAATAACATTATAGAATCATAAAGAATAAATGATGATAATTAACCACATTTCACACATAGAATATCATTTTATATCACAAAAAATAATTTCAACATACTGAAATAGTCATTCAATAATCAAAACCATTTTAAATAGAAAAACACATAAAAAGGGAATCAAAGATTTTTTTCCTTAAAAAACAATAAATCTTTTACAGGAATCCAAATATCAAATAACAGTTACAGCGATAGAGAAGATCTTGTTTCCACATACTTAAAAAAAATCCATTTCTTATTTATTGAAAGGCTTTAAAAAGAAAATATTTCTTTTTAAAACCACTAAATGAAATTAAAATTCAAATGGTTAATTTTACACCATATGAATAAGGTATTCTATATTATGAAAATATGCCTCAATGAAAGGATATTGAGGCGATGTCCCTTATCTTGAGTCTAACTTGTCACATAAAATCATTATGTTCATGACTAATAAACATAATTTAATATAATATATGTCTAATAAGAATAAAAAAAATATCCCTTATACATTTCATATATAGTGGAAATAAGTTATATCACATAGAGGGGGCAGTATTACACACTTTCTCAAATAAACATATTGTATAACAATAATATGGAATGAATGAAGGTATGTTTAATATAACATTTCTATAATATAAAATATGTTATAATATACATATTAAAATATTATTTGACAAGAATAATGGTTTTAAGGACATCCATGAAGATAGTGATGGAAAATGAACCCGAACATTATTCACGAAATCGATTTGCATGCACAACATGGAGAATAAGTGAAATTAAAGAATAATTATGGGTGAGAAATGAATTGGATATGAGATATTCTATTATAAACACAATAATCAAGAATATACATTTTTATATTATAATAATTCATTTTTGGATTAATTATTTGAGGATAATGTGGAAAAATAAATAAATTAATAGTGGATCATGGAGAGAATTACTGCTTGAATATCCCCACATTGAAATACGCATGAGATCCTTGGTTTTGGCATTTTGGAGAGACCAGATTTTCTTGGACGTGTGTTGAGTGAGTAGGACAGGTTTTGAAATATATTTTAGTATCTACATAGCTTTTTGGGTCAAAATATAGTGGTGTAGAGGGGTTATTTATATTTGAGTAGAGGTTGGTTCATTTGATTTATATATTGGTTATTTTATATTAAAAACAAATCATATAATTGTGGCATTAATTTATCGGACTATGGATTGTAATTAAGGTTTTATTTTATGGGTTGTATCGAGAAACTCCTAATACTACCATTAAATGTTGATGTTTTTATGTATGTAATTATTTAAACTTTTAACGTTAACCCATGTTATAATTTCACTTTTACCAGAGAAAATAACATTTTTACTATTGTAACATTGGTTAAACATAAATTAGAAATAGATCATGGAAAAAACATGGTCTATTTTTTTTCCAAATATGGAATCCATCTAATAAAATTATATTTATAAAATTGGGAGAATTTTATTTAAAATTAATTCATCAAACAAAACTAAGACAATGTTTTTAAGATGAAACGTTCAATATTTTTGAATTTTTTTAAAACTATTTTCAACCTGAAATTTATTCCAATGAACTAAAATAGATTATATTATAAAAATGGTTTAATAAATCTCTAAAAATAAATAAAATCATAATATAACAAGATAAATAAATAATTTAAAGAAGTAATATTGAATTAAAATGCACTATTTTTACCTATTCATTAAAATATTAAAGTTATTAGAAAAATACCAAAAAATATTCCACCCTAAATATTGAAGTCCCAATTCAAAGGAGGATGTTTATTATGTCAAATTTAATTTATAAAATTGTCAAAAAAAATTACAATGGGACTCCATTTAAGGGCTCTATAACTGTCTTTTAAAATTAACAGAGTATTTATGTGTTAAAATTCGATGTATTCACATTTTATGCCTCTAAAATTTAACAGATAAATGTATAAATATCTAAAATACATGAGTTACAATATTATAGTTATATATGTTTATTCCCACCAATACAACGTCTAGGATTTAACTATCATTAAAAATAATATTAATAATAATGTAATATTGTTCCGATATAACTTAGTGTTGTGTGAAACGTATAATTTCAGAGAAACTCGTTTTTGCGTGTCGAGTAAGATATTGAAAAAAGAGTCCCATTTTATGTAAAATTTATATATTATTGATAAATATTAATATATATGATAATAAACTATTCTATAAATACATGATATGTTATATCCTTCCCTATTTTTGGAAATTGTGTCTTAGGAAAATTATTTACTTATCAAATAAGTGGGGGGTAACTCTCCTTTATAGAATTTTCATATTCCCATTTTGTCTCTTCAACTGTATTGTTTTTACTTAAAAACATTACATGATGAATCACTGTATTTCACGACAAGTTCTTTATTTGGTCAAAAATTTGAATTTGTTTTTCCTCATGATAATGATTCCCTTCTAACAGAACAACCAAATGACATAAAACCTAATATGGATCAGGAATATGATTTCTAGACATTTAGACATGAAAAATATTGTTGAAATGGGATAAACCCTTATGTAAACCCATTCTATAGTAAACCGATCCAACATTATATAGGATTTCATAGGGTCTTATGAACCTTGGGTTCATCTTCACTGTCATACGAAAATGAATCACACATTTTCATAGTGAATCTTATAGAAAGACATGATCCACTACCTCAAATGTAATACCCTTCCTATAGTTATCTGAATAATTATTCGTCCTGCTACTAACATTCTTTATAAGATTCTACAATAATTGAACCATTTATACCTCTCTTATACCAATTAGGGTTCCATCAAATTCTATTCACCTACTTCATCCCCAAAAATCAGGTGTTACAAAACACTTTCCCAATAATACAACAATTTGTTACATCTTTCTACTGGAATGAAAAATATTATTATAAGAAAACATACCAATTGAGATAGATTGACCCATAATTTTCTAGTAATCCATCGATCATGCATGTAACATATCCTCAATGGTTTGAATTGTTTGTTTCGTCTTCCAATATTATTGTGGATAAAAAACAGAATTGAAATTTAATTTATTAACCAATGACTTTTAATGGCCCTTCCAAAAGTATAACGTTAACCTTGATATGTCATTGGTAATCCTAGAAAGTAGTCTAAACATATATTTTTATATTTCTACTCTAGAACAGGAAAATGCTGAAACACCCCCTTCAAAAATTGACATTCCTCTTTCACCTGTTAACAAGTGAAAAATTTCATGGTACAGTCACCAATATCATTTTTCATTTCATACCGCCAGTAATACACTCGATGGTCTCTATACATAACAATGCTTCCCGGATGAAAAAAAACATAGAACTATGAGATTCACAAAATAACACATTCAAAAACTATGAATCACAAGGAAAACACAATATATTCTCAAATCATTAAACACAATCATTATCAAAGATGAATTCACGAAACCAACCCTTCTGAACCAATTATACCTTTTCCCCAACTCAATAAATTTTGTCGGCACATGCATAATTATTTTTGATAGAGATGATTTCACTACCACCTAAAACAAAATAAATGTATTTATTAAACTAAAACATCCACGAAAAAATTAATCATATCATTAACCAAAGGATCTCATTACAAAAGTAGCATTTCTTTTTCGACTCAATGAATTTTCCACATTATTATATTTTCATAGATAGTAATGAATTATGAAATCAAAATACATGATTAATTTTAGCATTCCCCACTATCTCATGTTCTATTTATTTAGAGTGAATATTTACATCGAACATTTTTATCATTATATATTTCAATCATTATGCCATACAAACGACGCCCCCAAAATTTAAATTCCAAGACAACAACAGCTAATTCTAAATAATGTGTTGGTAACTTAATTCATGAGGAATCAATTCACGCAAAGGATGAAAAATTAAATGATAATTCTATATTAGGACACAACCATGTCCATTCCATAATGCATAATTTTATAAATCAAAATCATCATTCTAGGAAAGAAGGGATAAAACTTAAACATTTAACAATCTGCTTTTTATTTCTTAAAAAAAATCACAACATTCTTTTGTCCAGAGGAACATAAGTCCCTTATAAGTTTACATAGTTAGTGGGATAGAGATCCTAGAAAAAGATACAATAAATATTTGATAATAACCTACTAATCTATGTAAACTACAAATATATGTGATATTATACGGACTAGACTACTCTTAAGCAAATTTTATATTATAAGGGTCAACAGTTATGACATCATTACAAAAAATATGCCCATGAAATGAAATGTTTTACAAAAAAACTCACTCTTATGAAAATTTACATATAGTTTCTTTTCAAATATGTTTTGTAATATAGTTATTAATTTACATTCATGTTCCCCCTCACCATTAAATATACTAAAATATCATATATAAAGAAAACAAAAAACTGATCCTAAAATGGATGAAAGACAACATTCATGAGATTTGTAAATATAGGAGGTTCATTTTATAACCCAAAGGGCATAACTAAAAACTCATAATTTTCATATGTCATTCAGAACACTATACTTGGAATGAAATCCTCTTACTATTAGATGATGTTACCTGAACCACCAATCAATCATTGAAAATTACAGCACTCCATGGAGGTAATCAAACAAATAATTGATATAAGGAAGAAGATATTTTCTCCTAATAGTGATGGTATTCAAGGATCTATAATAAATAGAGTTTCTCATAGAACCATATTTCCTTTTCACGAATTAAAAAATACCACCCCATTGTGAACTGATATGCCGAATGAATCCTTGATCAATCAATTCTTGTAATAGTTTTTTAAATTCCACCAGTTATACATGAGCTATTTAATAAGGAGATTTATAAAGAGGATTAACATCAATACCTAATGAAATAGTAAATTCAACCACTACATAATGAAAAATACAATTAAATTCATCTGAAAAACATCCGTAAATTATGTCTCTACCAGAATGTCACAAAAAAATTATTTCTTTATTATCAATAATGTGAGATAGATAACATTCACTACCATATGTAATAAATAATATATATTTGGGTATGTTTTTAAATATATGAAATAATTCAACAAAATGGTCTTGAATTTAAAAACTATTATAGCACGATGAACTGAAACTCAATATATACCCAAAATAATAACAAATTATACTATGGGATGTTCAGCATGAGTTTTAGGAAATAATATACCAAAAATAATAATATGAAGAATCTTATAAATCGTTGTTTCTTAATAATTCCACCTAGAGTTTTTACCAAAAGATCTATATCACATTAATGAGGTGTTATTTCTGATTTACATAGAATGCTCTCAGAAATGATATAATGTGACGTTATAGATTCAAAGAGAATATTGGAAGATTTTCAAAAAACCAATAATATACCTTTCAACACATCATAGGATTGTCCAAAATCAAATTTATTGGATGATAATGATTTTTCCATGCCATTCTGCTTTTGATCATGATAGTTTCCACAATGGGTAATCAACTTTGTACACACATTGGCTTAATTTCATAACCCATATCAACTAAATAATATTACATATTGTTTTTCATTAGTTTCTTGATCATAATAATTATAGTTACATGAAATGTGACTAGAATTACCAAAACATAATCACCTCTTGGACAATTAGAGACATTCTCCTAGATTTTTTTATCATACTTCTCAAATGTTGAAAATTTATTATTCTTACCTCAAAGATTTTTTCTGAATTCCTTCCCATTTGCATCCAACTAGATCACTACTTGTTTCTCTCATAAAACACGTAATCACCAGATAACTCTTATTATACCATCTCAATATATTAGAAAAGTTTCACATAGATTTTAAACTCATGAAAATCTAATGACCTTTTATATTTCATCTCCAATCATGAGTAAAAAAGTTTTACCTTACTATCAATATCCCATATTAAATTTTGGACATACCTTGAAAAATAGGTGAAATTTTCTTCCTATGTAGTGATTTATTCTTCTCCCCTTTGAGAAAATTGTTGGAATTTATTTTCTTTCCTAATTGAAACAGCCTTAGAAAAATATTTCTCAAGCTAAATACACTTAAATTCATCCAATTAAATGGAATTAATATCTTCAATTCCCCTAATATTTTAATCATTGACCACTACTGATCGACTTCAACATCAAAACAATAAACAAAATGAATAACCCTTCTATTTTCTAAAAAACCCATTATATAAAAAATAATCTTATGTGCTTTAATCCACCATTAATCTTTCACAAGGTTAGATGATCCTCATAATGATGGGGACATTACCTAATTAAATGCTACACCACTGAAATATTTATTTATTATTAATTTAATTAATCATGTGCATGGATTCCAATAAAATTTATCTTCTGAGTCAACTATTCAACCACAATGAAATAATATTCATTTCTGAATCTAATAATCTCAGGATGTTGATTTATAAGGTTTTTTCCTCAATGACTTCCTAGCACAAATTCCCTATTTCTTATCTAGAAAACCATATTGAATAGTCACATTGTAGATAAAGGAACATGGTAATCTTCATGGAATATATCATTTCAATTTTACCATAAAGTAAAAAATCTTTTATGTATATTCTATAAAAAATATTCTAAATCCTAAAGTTATCTAAAATGATATCTTATACCAACATTAAGGCCCTATCCTTAATCATTACTTAATGTTGAGTTATGAAAATAATATGACATTAATTCACATAGAGGATATTTTTCATTTTATAGTTATAGATAATTAGGACTTTAATATTATATATCATCCCAAAGTCATACATGAGTGTACTATCAAAACAGAATCCATATTTCCCCCAAAGGAAACCCATTTATAATATAAAACATTATTTTTCATGATAAAAATCATCATGATTTATTCCATTATCTAATACATAGTTATACATTGTTAAAATATATTTAAAAAACATGTGATCATCATTAAAAGATCAATAAGAGATACAAAGTGATAGAAAACAGTTATCCTTACTAAAACATGAAAACCATGAATACATATTCATAATGTAATACATTCCACTATTTATATTTAGTTAATATTCTTCACCAAATATAACATAATTGGTTACTCTTTGTAACAAAATTATTAATAAATAATCATATAAAGCACACATAACATAATCATGCTTAAGTAGAATTACTATAGTTCGACTTCTGCACATACCGGTCAAACCAATTAAATAGAAATACAACCGAATTCAATACCCATTGAATTTGAGGTCATAATGTAACCACCCATCCTTGGTTAATCATAGAGCCACCCATATTTGGTTTTCATGTAATCACATGTCAAGTGACCATGTAGAAATATATTATAATAAAACATTAATGATTTCAATTACGAACATTTCCATCATAAAATATCATTTTCCATAAAAATAAATCATTTCAAGATATTGATATAATCAACCAAATTTTAAAACCATTTAAACTCACCCCAAATGTGAATAAGGGATTTATTTTACATAAAAACATTAATTCTTATAAATTTAGTCATATATCAAATAACGGTTATGGGAGTGGAGAAGTCATTATCACTACATACATTAAAACTATTATTTTTATCATTTGTTTAAAGGATTTGTATAAAAAATATTCAATTTGGAAACTGCTAAATGAAATTAAATTTTAATGTGTTGATTATACACCTTGTAGAATAAGGTTATATATATTATCAAAATATTCCTCAATGGAATTATATTGAGATAAAGTACCTTATCATGGGCCTGACTCATCATGTACAATAATTGTGTTGCAGAATAATAAACATAGGTTAATTTAATACATTATTTTGAATCTTTTACAGGTTTATTATTCCATTTATATGAATTTTTATCATGTTATAAAAATTATATATCTATTAATGATCATATCAATTGTTTTGTTGATATTCAGAACTTGAGTATAAGATGAACTTTTTCATCTCAATAATCTATGTGGTCAAAATTCAATCTTACCCAACTATATTATTGACATAATTATTATATATATCTTGTATATATGTACTTAAAAAATCCATAATATTTTGAGATAAAGAATGAAGTGTACTGTATGTGGATATGGTAGGTCGTACATACACCTGAAAGCTACATTCATTTATTTTTCATATTAAAGTAATATTTAAAAAATAATCATTAATTTATTATATTAATTTTATATATGTAACATAGGTTTAAGAAAAAAATCATTTATACATTCCATTTCATAGTGGGAATGAGTCATATCGCATTGACGGGGCGTAGTCCACACTTCTCCAAACAAAATTATCGAATAACAATAATATGGAAAGCAATAAGCTAATTTCATATAACATATCGAAAATATAAAATTTGTTTTCATAAACATAGTAAAATATTATTTGACCATAATAACAGTTTAAAGGGCAGCCATGAATGCATTAATGGAATAATAATAGAATCATTATTAACGGAAGTTATTAACAAGAACAACTTGGACTATAATTTCATTTATTTGAATAAGAGGATATTAGAATGAAATAAATATGATATATTCCATTAGAAACATAAAACTCTAGTATATAAATGATTTTGGAGTAATAATTCAGTTTTGGATGAAGGAGGTGAGGTTTAAATCTAAAAATATATAAATTTAGACAGGTACTTTGTGAAAATTACCTCTTTATAATCTCATCCTTGAAAGACAATTGAGGATCTTGGATTTTTTCTTATTTTAAGACCAAACGAACATATATGTGGGGAGAGAGAGGATGAGAGGATTGGGTAGATATTTTTGGAGCTACATGTCTTTTTTAGATGAAATTTTATTTTGTAGAGGTGGTATTTATACTTGAGGAGAGGTTGGTTCAAGTGATTAATTAATTTATTATTTTATAATAAAATCCAACCAATTATAGGTGGAAATATTTCCTTGAAATTGGATTGTAATTAAATTTTAATAGTATGGATAGGGTCAAGCCACACCTCAACCAAATATTAAATTGTTTAGATTTTATGTATGTTTTTTTAACATTTATCTTTAAACCTTGTAAAAATTTCACTTTTTCTACGGTAATTTTTTTTACTCTTGTATCTATTTTATTCCTAATAAATTACCTCCAAACCTAATATAGACATAATTATTTAATTTATGAAATATATTTTATCAATTTAAATTAATATAATTGGAAAAAAAAATAAAATCAGTTCCTGAAACCAAACTAAAAGGTGGTGTTTAATGTGAAACATTGAATAGTATGAATGTATTTTGGCTTGTTTCAAAGTTAAATTGATTCAAAAGGCATAAATTTGAATAATTGATAATAATAGAGTTTAATAAAACTACAAATAATTATAAAATATTTCTTATTGACATAAATAAATTAGTTTAAACATCAATTTTGACTGAAAATGCAGAATTTATCACTATTCAATAAAATATGAAAGTTATCATAAAAATAACAAAAAAATTTCAAAACTAAATTTTGATGTCCTGACTCTAAAAAATAAATTTATTATGAAAAATATAACATATAAAATATTGAAATTTTATATTTAAAAAGGATTCTCTATCAATTTTTAGTAATACTTCCTTTTAAAAATTTTAAATTATTTGATGCTTAAAATTGGATTTATTCTCATTTGAAGCCTCTATCATTTATTGGATAAATGTAAAAACATTTAACAAACATGTGTAATAATATTTATTTAGTTGTTTTAATTCCTGCAAATATAATTTCTATGATATAACTATAATTTAAGATAATAAGAATATTATTATATTTTTTTGGTAATACTTAGTGTTGTGTGAAACGTAATATTTTAGAGAAACCTATTGTTGAATGTGGAGTATAATAATGAAAAATGTATCCCATTTAATATAAAATTAATATATTATCCATAAATATTAATATATATTAAAATTTATTATTCTATAAAAATATGATATGTTACATTTTATCAAGGTATAACCGGTGGAAGATAAATGGGTTTCATAATCATCATTTCCTCTTATAAATTGCCCATTGAAATAAGTAAAAAGAATGGAATATTTTGATCACTTCCCAAATAATGAATAACTATATCAATGGACTTCATCACATTTGGATAATAATTATGATATATAACATTTATTATTTCATAAATAATAAAAAAATTTACTGATATTTTCTTTTTAAGACATCAAACATTTCTAAAATCATTTTCTATGAAAAACACCATTAAAACGTATAATGTAAGGTCAAACAATCATTTATAACAGTTATTTTGGAATGAATCCTTTATGATATATTTTTTTAATCATAAAAAACATTAAAACCATTTTCATAGAAAATATCCTTCAAAACATAGGAATGAAATATTTAAAATCATATTAAACACTCCATAAAACATAAAGAAATTATAATAAATTTATTATAAAATAAAATTTGAAACCAATAAATGACTCATCAAAAATAATTTAAAACACTTTTTCAAACATTAATAATTTTTGAAATCCTTTAATATAAAAATAACATATTACAAATATAATAAATATTTGAAAGTCATTTTAAACACTTTTTAAAACATAAATGATTTTCAAAATCATTATCTTATAAAATGATGTTTTATACTTATAAAGGGTGAATTGATATAAATTCAATACACACATTAAAAATAAATATCAAAAAACATTTCATCTTAAATATTATTAAAATATCATTTAAAAAATTGAAAATAATTTTGAAAAATTTTCCATTGAATGAAAAAACATTTCTGACTGAAGACAAAAAATGTGTCAAAATATCATAAAAACGTTTTCTTAATTATCAATAGTATCAATGAGTAGAAAATGGTACCAGTACAAGAATATATCATTAATAACTATAGAATAAAAATGTTTATGATAATTCATGATATGTGGATTATAATATTTCATCGATGGATGAATAATCATAAACAATCTTGATATATGATGATATTGTACTTATAAAATATTACCACTTCGGTGATTTTCAATCATAATCATCATGAGTGTATAACATAAAATTCATCATAAAATAAGTAAAAATATGATATTCCTAATATATCATATGAAACAATAGTATATATATCTTGTAAAATAATATATATTGATAACATATCATGTGTCTCAAAAAAAGGATAATTGAGAAAAAATTCTCATACTGTTCTAATCACATTGAAACCCTAAACCCATAATAGAGCAGAACACGAATGGATATATAAATATAAATAAATTTATGAATATAAATCGTAAAATGTATTATTGGGTAGTATATAGACCACATGGGAGAAAGAAGGTGTGAATATATCATCTTTTTCACAAAAGTAAAATGGGAGGAAAAAATCCCTTATGTTATGGCTTGACACTTTTCCTAATGCCTCACAAAGACCGACCATGGTCATCTTACATGAGGAAATTTCCCACTTTTTCACTCAAAAAATCTAATTCACCTACAGATATATTTTTATTTGTTAATAATATAAATTAACCAAATGATATTTAAATGAAAAATGAAATCCATATATAAATTTAAATTGATATGAAATTATAAATTACCAAGCAACGCTAATTAGAACAGAATTAGATATGAAAGGAATTTATACTCAAATAATGGTCACAAAGCCCCTTTACTGACCATTTTGAAATCTAAATTATCTACACAGTTCATTGTTTCATTGAAATCCTCAATATACCCAAGATATGAATGCATAATTAAAATTGTGATCACGATGAAAACTCTCCATTATCCTCTACATTTGATGGAAATGATTTTATATTAAGAAGTTAATCATTAGATAAATCCAATGCAGATTACACCCACCATGAATTATCTTTATAATTAACCTAATGAATAATGAAAAAATGTCATTGGGTTAATTTAATAGATGAATTATTTAGGATTTTCCAGTGATCTGTTACACATAATCATTATAATAAGAGATCACACTTATAATATGAGAAGAGTAATATAATATAAGATAAAATAAAGAAAATAAATTGAAAATATAATTTGATGAAAACAATGAAAAATAAGAAAGGAGTATGAAAGGTGAAATAAATATAAAAACCATTAATGAATTAGATTTTATTTAGAATATGATCAATTAAAATTTCATTAAAAATTAAAAAAAAGTAAAATAATTCAAAAAAATTAATGATGAAATGAAATGTGTGAAATATCTTCTTCTCAATAATATATAATCAAAAAATTTACTCAATGTTTCTTCCATTTTATGGTTGAATATCCTCAAGGGTACTTGTTAAAAGATTCTCAAAATTTAATTTTCGGTCATCCAAAAAATATAAATTTAATTTCATGCATACATCGGTTGTTATGAAATTATTTACAATATAAATTTTTCTAGATAAGGATTCCTAAAAACATCCATTAATACTGATTGATAAATATAAAACATAAGGATTAAATAACTCCATGTAATTTAATATTGAAACACACATAGGATTCCTCTTTCAAATCCATCTAAATCACATCAATTGGATGTTTTTATCCCTATTTATGTATCATTTCCTGAGTTCAGGTCTACTCTTTTGGTCCAATTTTTCATAAAATTTATTCATTTTATCAGGCCTTTGAATGTTTCCGCGAGATTTTTTTCTTGAAGTGATAGATCGAGACCACAAATCATGGAATCATACAAAAAATAATAATATCATAACATTCATCTATATTCTTAATGTTATGATCTAGTCAACAAATATATTAAAATGTGCTAAAACTCTATAATTTTTAAATTTTCAAATTAAATCCCAACAAACTGTATGTTTGAAAATATTATGCAAATAATTCAAATTGTTATTTTTTTAAGTATTAAAACATTTAATAACATGTGTAAATTATTAAAATTAATAGCACTATCAATTCTATCACATGTAAACCATGCTTTTCCTCATCAATACAATATCAACACTTAAAATCACATGGAGTCAATGTAATAATTATCCTTATTCCAAATCAATTAAATTAATCAATAACCAATAAAAAATATAATTATTAATGTTCATATTAAATATCAATTAGATTTCACTATAGTAAAAGTAAAATCAATTAACATATTTTTCATTTCCACCATTAAAAATGTGATGGAACTTCTCCTTTCATTCATTTAATCTCATTTATTTATTATTATTATATAGGCCAAATTATAACTACCCTACTTTTTATTACACACTTAAAAATGATTTATTACATAAAATATTCACTTAATAAAAGATAGAAGTTTGAGAGGTCTAGTGTCTTTTGGGATTATGATCCTTACATAATGACATAGAACATTTTGCAAAACATTTTTCATGAAAACATCTTTTACATGACCATTAAGTTCCCTTTTATATAACATTTGATGGGATAACCCGAGGAGATGCATAAAAAAGGGTGAGCATAATGCCCATTAATGGAGTAAACATGGAATAACATCAAAAATACAATACATGTTGGGTAATAGACATATCAATGGATCATAAAGGAAACATGATAAAAAATGCATGATATTGCATGATAATCATAACATGGAAATGTGTGAAAAAATATAACATGGTATTAGAATGAACCCTGGCTCATTACACATGGAGCGTGAGTAAACCTTCATTTCAAATGAATTAGTATGAGTAAATACTCATATGATATGAATTATTATAAGTAAATTTTCATTTTACTTGATTTATCATGATACTAATAATTACCCAATGCCTTAGAGCACAATTAAGGAACACCCTTCATAAACGTTTCATTTTATGCATCTATGTGCCACTTGGATCATAAAAATAGAATCTTTAATTATCTCCATTTATTACATGAAAATGAAATGTGTAATCCCTAAATGAAACTCAATAACCAATATGTAAATGGTAAAAAATTTGAATACCCTTGATAGATAATTTGGTATGGTATTCACTACACAATAATTTCATCTTGGAAAAATGGAGGTGCAATTTCAGCATCCTAATAGTGTGACAAAAGAGTCCATAAAAATTATTATGAGAGAGAAAAGGGTGTATCATCATATGTCCATAAAATATAATTTAATGGTTCTTATAAATAATTGTCCCAAAATATGTAATGGAATTTGGATTCATAGTACAATAGAATTGCTACAATATAAATGAGGAGAGAGATTGTTTACAAAAATTCAGTATGGTAACATGTGTATATGGGGCACATTTTGGAGAGAGAAATGAGTCTCTCTTATTTAATTCATAATGTGAGATGTTTGCGGGAGGCGTGATATCATATCCCAACATTTTTAATTTAATAAAAAAGAATATAACAACTTAAATAAATTTTGACAAAATGAGAAAGAATGAAATCCCTTATATGGAATCGTGATCCCAAAGGCTTTGGAGGGGAATTACAGAGGCTTCGTGATAGCTTGGGATTCATTTGGGGTTATATAGAGATGAGGGTAGGTTTTGGATGATCTCAAAATACTTTTAGTTAAGAGGAAGTGTGAGCTTTGTGGTTTTATATAGGAAATTGCACGAAATTCTTTATTATTTAGGTTTGGGAATCCACACATTAAACTAATTATAACCAAAAAACAACACATTGTTTTTTCCAATGATGAGTGGAAAAAATATATTTTATAATGACACTTTCCATGAATCAAAAAATAATTGGGAAGCTTATGTGGAGGTGAGTCACACTCTCAAGGAAATCATTTTAAAAAGATAAAAAAAATTATTAAGTCTTGGTGTTTCCACTAAATCTTTATTAAATTAATCAAAAAAACTTAAAATCATGATATTTTTAAATAAAAATATATATTTGAACAAAATAATGATTATTGTATTTTATTACATCGCTATTGGGTCATTATGATGTCATAAAACACATTACATATTTAAGCAGTACAGAATATTTTCCCCAAAATTACATTATCTAGGAAAATTTTAAAAAAACACAGAATTGGATAATTCAACTTCCTGATTCCAATAATAATATTAATTTTATCCAAATAAATTTATAAATATGTTAATTTTCAGTTTTAATATAATATCTGTCTTTTATAAAAAAATTCTGGGGTTTTAACAAAAACAACTATCAAACCATAATAAAAATTACAATTGTAATCCTAAAAAATTTATGATAATTAATTTATAAAAAATTTAATTTAATAGTAATAATATTTTATTAAAATATTATTTAATTCAAGAAACAATTAATTTATCAAAATTGATTTCTATGTTGAATATTAACTAAATATACATTTACTGATTTAAAAACTATTTGCAAGGTAGAAACAATAATAAAATGAATGTATATTATTTATTATATAACAAAATAATGAAAATAATCATAGATCTAAGGTCTTTGTACATAACCCCATTTAACACATGCATAAGACTGAAGGGTAAGGTGTGTGATGGTGACAGACTCCCAGGGTGGCTTGGGTAACATCAATCGGGTTGTAATATCTATCAACATCTACGTCTCTTGTTCTCGATTCCCTCTGAGCTTAACATGTTGAAGCTCAAATTGGGCTAGGTTAATAGTTTTGACCAATTAAGCCACCTATTTTCCACGCTTGGTCAAAGTATTTATTTAAAAGGAAATCCTATTGAATGAGGCCATCGCTTCATTTGTCAAAGTAAACTGGATTTGTTAAATCCCTATATTTAAAATAATCATGTGATCATTGTTTTGCAGCTATATTAGCAATGATCACAATTCATAATGGTATTTTAAATTCCAAAAACATAAAACTAAATAATTTCATACTTTATATAACCATCTTAAAATGTAACACATTTGATTAGATCAAGAGGAATTTTCCTTAATAAATGTTTGTGTCGTTATAATCTTCCCCTCTTATGAAATTTCACCCACAGAAATTCCTTTTAAAAATTAAGATGAAATCATGTGAGGGTACATCAAAATAATATCATCAATGAGTTCATTAGTGTTTCCTATTAAAATTTCCTTTAGGTAGAAATTATATATGCATCCCAATGGTACCTCAGGTTTTTTTCTAAATTATTTGGTTCCTTTTACCAATAACTCCTCATACATATTGGATTATATCTATTGAATAATTGATATTTCATAAAAATGTATTTCATATATATAATTTTGAGACATAACCTTGATCATGTTTTTTTATAAAAATTTATTACCAATTCATCATCAAATATTTCAAAATAGTGTTTTGGTAAATATTTTTTTTTGTATATCCTAAATGAATAAAAATCTATAATTTGATACGTACAGGCTCCTTTGAGGTATCCCACTTTAGTATCAAGTCGAAAATAATTTACTACATAATATTTTTGAAATAATGTGATGAATTTTAAATCACATTGATTGAACTTCCAATGCTTTTCATGGTAAGAATGTTGATGGTGAAATATTATCAAATAGATGAAAAAAATGATTCTTGAAATAATTTTGCAATGCTAGAGGAATTGGATGCCTCATGAAGTTGATTTCTTGTAACTTGGATATTTGAAATGTTTTCAAAATCATATATTCATGACTTCTGGATAAAGGTTCCAATTAGTTCGTTTGGGAAAGAGAGAATAGTTGTTGGTGATATTAATCCTTCCATGTTTTAAATATGAAAAATAAACTACAAATAAGGGGATTGAATACTTTTCAAAATTAATGTAAAAAACATTAGACATATTTGGATTAACATTTATATGAATAGTCTATCCTAGATTTTGATTCCCTACATTTAAATCTAGGTTATCTATGATATATTTCATAAAATATATTCTTATGGTAATTTTTTATTCCATTAATAATGGTTCATAATACACTTTTGAATTTACAAAAGAATATCCACCATTAGTGTTGTATAGAAAATTGAAGCGAGGCCCGTTTTCATGTACTAGGATTTCCTAGGTCAATATGAAAATCATTGTCGGAGTTTTCACTCCTAGGTACATCTATGTCAGATCTACCTCTACCAACTCATATCCAGACAGGGATGAATTTTATTGATAAACCACTTACTCAATACTCACCATAATTGAGGGATGTTTTTTTATACTTATTATTATCCCTAAAAATTCACTAGTGTATTCTAATAATAATCTCAAAAAATAACTAAACCTATCCTCTTATACCAACTATAATTACTCTACTTTTTATTACACACATAAATAAGATTTATTACATAAAATATTCACTTCATAGTAGATAGATGATCAAGTGGTCTAGTGTATTTATTGATTGGGAACATTGAATAATGACTTTGAACATGAAACACAACATATTTATTGAAAAATTCCTTTATCTGACCACTAAATTCCCTCGTAGTTATCATTACATGGGATAACATGAAGGCGTGCTTAAGAAAAGGGTGAGCTATAAAGCCCAGTAAGGGATTAAACAAGTCATAACATGAATAATACAATACATTTACGGAAATTAAAAAATCGATGGATTATAAAGGAAACATGAACATAATTCCATGTTATAACAGGGTTATCATGTAACACCCCATGCTACCATGGTACATTTCCCTTTTAATAATGTAATTGCTTGAATTTTACGCAACTTCAAGATTCAAACACTCCACAACCTATAAAACTAGCTGTTATGAATAATAATACCCACTTTTTGAAATTTTATAATTTTTATCATTCAAAATGGACTTCATTATTTTATTCATTATATCGACATTAGAATAGGGTGAATTTTTTGTTTTTTCTGAAAACGTTCAATTTTTTATGAATCATGAAAAAACACCGCATTATTCGGTAAACCAACTTTTTATTCAAATAACTAGTTATTTTAATTTAATTTATTTTAGGTCAAAATAGATATATAATACATATATATTTTCAATGGGATCCATTTGAGTCATTTTATTCTAAGTTTTGAAATATAAAATTTTATCAAACTATTTACCGACTTTTTCCCACCTCCTAAGAGCATTTGTAAATTTGTATAAAAAATAATTTTATAGTATCATTATATTGAATTTCAAAAATCCAACGGTCATAGTTAATATCAGTATATAAAATTTTGTTCAATAAGTTGAAAATAATTTTTGATGAATAATATCTTTTTAATTTTATTTAACACGGTAAAAGGCTAATAGGTTAATTAAGGGTAAAAATGAAATTATAATTACCCTCAAACATATCCAAATTCTATTGGATAAGTTTAATTAGACATAAAACAAATTTATAAATAATTTAAGATCCCCTTTGGTCCAATTTGATTATATTAGGACATTTAATGTTATATCATTAATAGAAGAGTTAAAAGAGAAAAAATCAAAGTTTAATAACTAAACCATTTATAAAATAGGGTTATGCATAAGATAAAATAGAATATAAATATTTATTATAAATATAAAAGTATTTCCTACATAATGGTATCTTATTTATAATTGTTGGACATTAAATAATTAAATTTATTTATGACACAATGATGATGAAGTAATTAACATATTAATGAATGATTAAAATTATTGAAATTATAAATATCTAAATAAATATAATTTAGACTTTTAATTAATTAACATAATTTTCTAGGTTAATGAAAAATTATAGAATTAATAAAATCAATTTTATCCGAGATAATAATGTTGTTATTAATTTAACAAAAACAAAATACCAAATAGTGTGAAAATTGATATAAAATATTTTTTTTTAAACAAATATTATATTATTTCTCTGTATTATATTCCTAGAAATATACAGTTTGTCCAAATAGATTAAATAATACTATAAAGTTCATTAATAAACCACATGAGGTTAACATGAAAGTTTATAGTATGTTTACTAACCATATAATATAAAAATACAAATGGACATCTTAAATTTCAATCTTTTTAACTGAGATTTAAATCTAAAAGATAAGGTTAATATGATGACAAAAACCTGTATAACACATATCGGATGAGAGGTTTTCCACCAATACCCACCTTCACATATAAATTATTCATTTTAGTCATTATATACCTAAAAATATTTTATTATAAAATAACATTTCAAGATTTTCCTAAAGTGACCCTCACCTCTCTTATAAAAGGGCACCTTCCCTTCTCCCAAATTAACACTTTCAATGCCATTTGTCTTAGCCAAAACCTACCCAAATATCCTATCATCTACCATCCCTTAATTCTAAGGGCCTTCTTTTTTTCAAAATCTATCTTATGGAGCCCTTTTGATGAAATCCAAAAGAAGAACCCAATGAAGAGGTAAATATTTCTTCACCTCTTTCATGATCTTTTCTTCATCCACATCATCTTTCGTTATGATTACACTATAAATTAATAACTCTAGTATCTTATATATACACTAATGTTTTTATAAAGATGGTATAAAAATATTAATTATTTTATCCATCCTATAAATGAAAAATTCACCATTCGTGTGTTCGTACATATTACTGTCACCACATCGTGGTGTAGTTTGTTATTCAAAAACGTCATCATTTCGATGTATAAATAATGAGTATAAATGATTAAAATGATAAATATAAAAAGATAACTATTATTAAAATATTATAAATCATCCATTTATATATGATTTTTATATCAAAAGAATGATATTGTCACTCTTGTGTACGTCCCGATTATCATCTCCACGAACGCGATGAGATTCATTCCCCATCGCAATCATTCAAGAGTAATTTTCATTTTAGGATTAATTTTTTTTATGAAAATAATATCATTCTATATATGAATCAAATATATCTTATCCATAACATACATGGAATATGTAACCAAGAATACAATGAAAAACAATTCACATAACACCTGAATCGATGATGTTACTGGATTATCATTAAGAAAGAAATATTATAAGATCATATATGATATCATATTAATGTATATGGTTATTTATAATTTAATAAAAATTATTTTACCATTATATAGGAGGATAACCTACCACCGACCATTGAAAATTACAAGGTAAGTGTTAATTTCACAAACGCTTTATTATCTACGGTTTTCTTTACGTAAGTATCTACAAGGATCACATAATCATCCACATCCATGTTTCATAAAAATGTATTCCAAAATATTTTTTTCTATTTAATGGAATATTGGTAAGATTCATTTATACCCTTGTTTTAATTTTTATAAAATGGTTTAAAAGAATCCTTCCATCATTTTCCAAACAATGTACTTTATGACATTTTCGACAAAATTATGGTAAGAATGGTTTTTAAAATATATGGAGGGTGTGGAAATTTACTAATGTTATAACATCATCAAACATTCCTTTATAGTATTTTAATAAAATTTTCAAAATAAATGTGTTGTTTTATAATTATATGACTTCTAAATGATTTCAAAAAAAGAGGTATTTATGTAAAAAAAATTGAGTTCAGTAATTTCAACATACATTAATGGATTATGAGCCTATTTGAAGTAGAATTTTTTATGATTCAAAACATTTATATTGTACTGATGGTTTTTCGATATGTTTGATAGTGGATGTGTTATTTTTATACGATATATGTTTTATGGATAAAGTATTGACATTTTATATTCCAATTTTAATACAAATATTTATGTTATGTTTAATCCTTTTCATATGAGGAATGCATTGTACTTAGTAACTGACAGTTGGAGCCCACTATTACTCCTCGATGCATCGGTAGTCCACCTGAGACAAACTAGTATTATGGAAGAAGGCATTGACATAATCATATTTGTAGTCTTGGTACACGGGATTGGCAATGTAGATTTAATGTCTGGAATTATGTATTCCATCATTATAAAATTACCTATCGATATTCTATTTGATTATTTGACTAGTAAAAGATCAATGAGAATAATTAAATGGAATTATTTGATATTATCATTTCCATATTTTTATGATGTTAATTTTTAAATT
This sequence comes from Viscum album, assembly GCA_963277665.1. Classification (NCBI taxonomy): domain Eukaryota; kingdom Viridiplantae; phylum Streptophyta; class Magnoliopsida; order Santalales; family Viscaceae; genus Viscum; species Viscum album. Next base: position 1,611,254,765 of record OY728137.1, on the reverse strand, counting down.
TTTTTTGTTTTAGTCATACATTGAATTAAATTTTTATTCCTATTTATGAAAGATTCTACTATTTTTTATCCTTACTGTGCATCTTAGCTAACCCTTTCTATGTTTTCTTTTTCCTAGGATGTGAAAAATATATTTTGATTAACCTACAGAGATTGTATAAGGGATATGAGTGTGGCCTATGGATACTATATTGTTGTAGTTTTTCATTTTATAATGTAATGTAAACCCTAGGAATGAATCTTATATTTCCAAGCCAACTAACTTAATTAGTCTTTCGAGACATGATCTTTTATGATCATGCCAATCTTATTTAATAATGGACCGACTCAAGGTGACTCGGGTTGAGGAGTTACATATCATAACCAAGAAATGTGGGGACAATACATATCATGGTATTAGCATGATCCAATGCTCATTACACATGGAGCGTGAGGAAAACCTCATTTCACTCGAATTAGTTGGATTAAATCCTCATTGAACATTAATAAGCATGATCAAATCTTCATAGTACATAACATATAATGATAATAATATTTACCTAGAGCATTAGAGCTCTATCAGGGAACACCCTTTATAAACACTTAATTTCATGCGTATGTGTGCCACATGGATCATACAAAATGGAATCATGAAAGATCGCCATTTATTCCATGATAAATGAATGAAAAATTCATAAATGAAACTCAATAACCAATATGTAAGTGTGAATAAAGGAAAATAACATTGATTGATCAATGGGAATGGTATTCACTACACAAATATTTTGGATTTCCAAAATTGAGGTGAAATTTTAACAGAAAAACGGTGTGACATAAGACTTACAAAAAATTATATATAGAGATAAATGGTGTCAACTCATATGTACATGAAATGTGCACTATGGGGGTAATATATATACAAATACCTACATCTGTAATTTAATTTGGATTCATAATACAAAATAATTGTGTGAATTTAAACGAGTATAGAGAAATTCCTAATAGAATTTTGGCATGGTAACATTTGTAAATAGGAAGCATTATTGAGAGAGTAATGGGTATTTAATAATTCAATTTTAATAAGGGAAGTATGGGGGTTGTGAGAAATCATACCCTATGTTTTATAATTGAAACTAAAGGGAATTAAAACTTTATGAAAATTATAAAAAATTGAGAAAGGATTAAATCTCTTACATGGATGTGTGATCCCAAAGGCTTGGGAGGGGCTTCAGAGAGGATTCATTAGAGCTTCGGGAGTCTTTGGTGGATTATAGGGAAATTAGGTATGTGGATGGTCAAACTCCAAAGGATTTGAGTAATTAAAAAGTGGGATATTAGTTGGGTTTATATATGAAAGGATAGATAATTATTTATTATTTTGTTTTGGGACATCACAAATAAAACTAATCAAAACAAAAAACCTTCCCATTGTTTTTTCCCTTGGATTTTTCAAATAGTGGATTATAAAAAAAATTGATAATGTTAATGACTTAAATTCATAAAATGATAGGGTTTCTTATGTGGATGTGAGTCACACTCTCAATGAAATCAATTTGAAAAGCTAAAATGATTTATAATTCTTGGAGGATCCACTAAAGACTTTGTAAAATAAATCAAACAAACCTGAAATCATAAAATATTAATGTAATGATATTTATTGGCTGAAAATATTTTTCATAGTATTTTATTACATCATTATTTGGTCATTATGATGTCATTAAACACAATATATATTTAAATGGTGTTTAATTTTTTATGAAAAATATGACTATATCAAAAAATAATTACAAATTTACCATTGGGAAATTTTGATATCATGATTCAAAAATTAAAATTTGTTTTGACAAAATAATTTTCTAAATATGTGAATTTATTCTTAAAATAAAAATTAGCATTTATCGAGAAATAAATGGTTTTGACAAGAATTGCTTTCAATATTAATAAAAATACCAATTGTATTCATAAAAATGAAAAGATAAATTATACTTCATAAATTTTATTTTAATAATAATAATAATATTTTACTATAATTTTATTTTATTTAAAAATGGGCTAATTTATCAAAATAGATTTCTTTGATGATTATGAACTAATAATACTATATGTTCTTTAAAACTATTTTCAATGTAACAAAAATATTAAAAATGATTGCATAATATTTAATTTATTAATAATAATGAAAATAATCATTTCTCTATATCCTTGTTACAAAAACCCTTATAACACGCACATATGTCTGAAGGTTATGTTGTGTGATGGTGGTAGACTTCTAGGGTGGCATAGATAACATCGATCAGGTGGTAATCTCTATCAACTTCCACTTATCCCATAGGTGGTTTCATTTATATTGGACATGTTAAAGATCATCTTTGTCCTTTTTAAGGGTGAGGCCCAATGACACCACCTCCTTTCAGAGTTTTGAATAATGGGATTTTTACGAGTCTAGTGTACCTAATGAGTCAATAACTTCCTTTTTCTGAGTAAATTGGATTTGTTAAAGCCATATATTTATATTAATCATGTGATCATTGTTCAAAAACTATATTAGAAACAATCAAAATTAATAGAAGTATATTAAAATCCATAAACATAAAACCAATTATGTGTACAACTTGTATAACTAACATAAATAATAATGCATTTAATTAGATCTAGATGAATTTTCATTAATAAATTCATGGGACATTACAAAAATTAAAATATACTTTGAAATATATTATTTTATCTGATCACTCATGAGAAAATTAACGTAGATTTATTCTAGTATAATTACTACATTCTTATTATCCCTTGGATTGTAATGTAACTAAATATTCCTCTTTGTAAAGACAAAATCCACAGAAAATTATCAGGGAATGCAATAAAGGAGCAAATGACTCTCAGACTAAAGGTTGGAATGATTTGATGATTTAAAAAATATGGATCATGGAAGAGGTTAATATCTAATGTAATGTTCATTATATCACATGTTTAAGATTAATAAAAAACACCCCTTCAAAATTTATAGACTACAACTCCATGAAAATAGTTGTAAGGACATGGTCAAAGTAATAAAAATGAATGACTTATGAACCCTCTTAAATATCTTTTGTACATTAAAAATTTATTTTACATTTTTAATAAAACATTTAATTTATTTTTACACAATTTATGATTACAATAAACCACACACCAATCACCTAACCAAATATTATAAAAAAATAGGACCATTACTTGTGATTTTTTTCCAACAGAAAAACTCATTTTCAAATTTATTTGGTTATTTTTTTCATTTTGAATTTTTTTAAAATTACCGTGGGGAAAATTAAAGTATCATATCTTAATTACCAACTATTGTTTATTTAAACAATAATAACTCGCACATTATTTCCTTTCAATGTAAATAATATATACCACCATTATTCCAATTACCCCACGATTTCATATTTAAAATGTCACTCATATACCAAGAGTAGGGTGGAAAGGATGAAAATGGCATGAAACATAGCTCATACATATAAATTTCATTCATGATGTCTCTGTGATAATAATAGATTGATATAACGGTATTATTTATTCAGGATAAGAGATTTACAAATTATTATCACAATAATTTTGGATATGATTTTTCATATTCATTATTTGAAATGTTCAATTTAATGTTATATATAATGTCATGTCCAATGATTAATCAATAAATATTCTCAAGAATAAATAGGAAGTATGTGATCTATAATTCTTCAGATTAATGAGACTTATTATATTACACAATCACAAAAGGCCTGGATAAAAATAATAAATCAATTTAGATGAATTTCAATAATTCAAAGCCTGAAATATTATTGAGAAATATTATTTACATGAACCATTCAATTATATCAAATAATGAGTCATCATATTAATATCAACCCAATATATTAATAATTGGATTCTCTAATTTACTCATTCAATCTCAATTACAATAAAATCTTAATCCAGACATCATAGCATTCATAAAAATTTCATGTATCATAGATAAGTCATGTAATGCATAAATGAAAGTGTTGGCATGTAATTTACAGATCAAATAATAGATCATGTAGTTGGAAACAGAATGTAAGAAGTTTTAAAGGTAAAATGAAAAATTAAAAATCCTTTTGTAATGAAGTTGATTATAATTTCATCGTGTTCTTTAGGGGATTCTATGTGCTATCCTGACCCCATAAAAGAAAATTACCCATAAAACTAAATTAAAATTTCATAAAAGGTAAAAAATATAGTAGGGAGTGGAATTCTTTTTGTACTAATAATATAAATTAATTTCATAAAAATTACTTAAAAGTTTTTAGTATGATAAATATTTGTCTAATTTACTATGTGGGCCCTAAATTTTTACTACCTCTAAATTGGAATTATTAGTTGTTATCGATAATATTTTGGTTGGCGTATATTATTGGGATTGAAACCCCACATGTTGGTCATACAATATTTTATTTATTTATTATTATTGAGGATAATTCCCTATAAATGGTAGACTAGATATACCCCCTTCCGAATGTGGAAAAGAATTTGTCGCAAGGGTAGGATTAAGTATAACTACTCCTCCTCCTATGTAACTACATGTTCAATTTCTATTTCTATATTTAGTGGTTCCTCTATATGTTCATGAAAATCCTCCATTTAATGTACACATATTGTGACTCTTTTTACTCTGGATAAGACCCTATGATCCCTTTCTGTACTCCTAGCAATAATTTTTCTTAATATTCAAGGACATATAGGTCTCACCAATTTGGAGAATATTATTTTTTAGAATCTTCAACCTTAAAATAATGTCAGTTATCCAAATAAATACAATAAAATAAATAGCGAGTGATGTAGAATTTAGTATCAATGAAATTAAATGATAATGGGTAAACAAAAGGGTTAACTCCATTAATTTATAAATCATGAATCTCATATTCAATTAAATGTGCCTCTTACAATATATGCTAAAATAATGGATATAAGAAGTATGGATCCACTATACATTCTTAAAATACCACCATGTGGGTGGCATTTTCTTCTTTTAAGGCTAGAGAGATATTAAATGATATTTAATTTTTTAAATTGTAAATAATGAGTAAATAATATTTCACATCAATTTTCACCCATTTGCTTCTAAATATATCTAAATTAACATGATATACCTCATGAAAATATAGAAAAAATTAAATTTCATATATATTACAAACAATTTCTCAGTGAAGTGGAATGAATCTTTAGGTACCTCTACCTGTAACTCCTAAGGTTGTTAAATTTTTATGAAGACTGGAGAAATTTCACCCAACACTTCCTTAGGTTCATAATCCGAATCGGGGTATAGTTTCTATATTAATGCACTAACATATTCAAATTATATTTAAAATTTTCTATCCAGTTGTTCTATGGTTTTTCTATGATTTTGTGTCTGCGATCTATTATAATCATGTTGGTTTTTTTCTATTTCAGCTGTGTGTAATCTACCCATGAATAATAATCTGGATTTTAATACATAATGGATAATATATATATATATATATATTTGGTTCAAAGGAAAAAAATTAAAATTTATTTACAATATGAAAATATAAAAAATTAATGAAAAAACATTATTGAATAGAAATAAATGGAACTAGTTTTGATGCAAACCAAACATATGGCATAGAAAAAAATTATTTTCAAATCTCACATGAAGAGAATTATCAGGAATTCAATAACATAAAATGATTATCCTAAACTAATTATTTTTGTTTTTTATTATTACTTAATGAAATTAATTTGATAAATAAAATTAAATAAAAAAATTAAACTAAAATGAAATTAAAAATCACTGTTTAATGATAAAAAATATATTTAATGAATATTGGATGTTCTCCAGAGATATTTTTAAGGGATCACCATTATTGTTTAGCTTCATATATACATAGTGGACACTCTCTTTTGTATTTTTGCACTCCTCAATCTACCCAAGTTATCAATGGATTGTTTATTTAGAGATATCTGATAACACTCTCTATTCACTGCCTCAATATGAGGAAAATGGTTATAGATCATGAAGTTAATCATTAGAAAAACACATTTAGGAATAAACCCCTATAAATTATACTTATAAACAAGTCAATCCCTATTGTAAATTTATCCACAAGTTTATGCACCATATTACTACTAAAGGATAGTCATTTGTTCAGTTACTCATAATCCTGAGTATAAAAGTTCGTGGTTGAAATATGAGAAAAATAAGAGAAAGGAAGTGAAAATAATAAAAGAAAGGATAATGAGTAGAAGATGCATAATAATAAGAAGGGCGATTATAATAATACACAAAAATAAAAACAATGCATGAATTGGATTATATTTAAACTAAAGTAAATTAAAATTACATTTAAAAGATAAATAATATTAAAAAATAGGTTTAACAGCTTCCCCAACATAATTATTCATAAATAATATTTATCTAGTTCCATACACATTGTGGAATAATTCCCTCAAGTACCTTCATTTAGTTATCTTGAAGTTGAATTTTCTCTAAGCCATCCAAATTTTCAATTAATTTCATCTGTATAGGGTAAGTAATGGAATAATTAATGAGTATGATTTTTCTAGTCGAGGATTCAAATAATATTACTTCAAATTTATCATTTAATGGCCACCGTAATATATGAATAAATTTATGATATTTAACGGTGTAACACACCTTTGTGTCCTATATAAAATCCACATACAACCACCCCAATCAGATGTGTTTTGAGTGAGTTATGGCTCATTTTTGTTTATGTAGTCCACTCTATATATCCGGTATGAACATAAAATTTATTTTATTTTTGTGACCTTTTTTTGTTTAAATAATTTTTATATTCAGAACGGAATGTTTTGTCCCACAAATGAAGGAATCCAAAAAAAAGAAGCAGATCAATTTGATCTAAATTGTCAAAGTTATTATCTAAATATCAATGTTATAAAAATATAATAAAATTATAGAATTTGAAAATTTGGAAATTTATTTTCCCAACGTAGAATAATTATAATATTGATTAAAATTACTCATGTTTAAAAAATATTAAGGATCAAATCAATGAAAAAACTATTAAAAATGATGAAAATACATTCTCTATCATTATAATCCTCCAATCCTCATGTATAAAAAATATTAGTTTGTTATTCATATTTTAAATGACCATATTAATATATATAATCCTATATATTATTTACTTATCACTTTATGTTAACCATTTATTAACAATTCTATGTTTATGTTATGTTTTAGTAAATAAATCCATGGCTTTTTATACATGGTTTGACTTTTTATTCATGGTCTTCTTATATGGTTAAATCATTTAAATAATTATAACCAAGATATAAATAACATATATGCTCTGTATAATTTTATTTATAATATTTTAAAAGAATTATTTATATGAAATGAAATACATTGTATGTTGAGATGGTGGGGTGCATGCATGCATTAACGTTGCTTCCATTTTATGATCATATTGGTGAAAGGAAAGGTAAATGACATCCCTATATATATAATAATTATAGTATAATTTTTAGCTCATATAAATCAAATATTTATATTTTACCCATCCTTATTAAATTCTAAAAAAATAATGAATGAATCTCATCATTTCACGTAGTTGTAGTCTGTTATACAGACAAAAAACATATTAAAATTTCCTCAAAATGGATAGCATGAATTTATGTCCTATATAAAAATTTTTGAAGAATAAATACATAATAAATATCACATATATCTTATATAAACATTATATTAATTATTATTCTACTCCTTGAGTTGGTGTAATGGGAAATATATGACATCAGTTCGCGATTAAGTATTCTACCATGAACATAAACGATGATTCTATATCTAATTTGATAATAGTGTGTTTTTTTGGTCCTACCCATAACATTAAAAAATGTTGTTATATATTTTAAATTTTGGTTATTATATAATATGAATGAAAATTTAAATATTGGAATTGGAGTAGTAAGAAAAACAAAAACATATTTTGAATAACGTTAACTCCTCTTTATGTATCTACATTTACTTTTCACCAATAGACATACTTGTTTGATTTTATTACAAAATAAGGGTTTATCAGATGAGTGGATATAATTTTTGAAGTTATATTCCTAAATATTTTCAAGGAAAAATGGATTTATTTGACTGAATAGGGGATGAGAAGGGGTGTCCATTTAATAGTGGGGGAGGGAACAAATATACCATTTAGAAAAGAATGTCAGGTGTATCCACATGATTACCTAAAAAAAGAGTCCATAATTAAATAAAATTAATCCTAAAAGTTTTATGGTAGAAATATGGAAATATATATTTTTTCACAAGTTTCTAGTTAATCTCTCAAATAATGTTTAATTTATAGAACCTTTATATACTCATTTTTTTTAATAATTTTGGTGATAATTTTTAATTAATTTCAAAAAAAATGGAAAAAAATAATTTTTCATAATTAGGAATAATAAATTAGTATAATCTAAAATATTTAATATTTCATAAAAAATTAAATTAAATTAATTTTGATAAAATAATTTAAACTTAATCATACAGACACGGTTAGAAAGCATGTTTTTAAAGAGAAAAGATCAAAATTTGAAAAATGATTATATATCACATTTTAATGTGAAATTGAATCCAATTATTTAAATTTGTTTAATTAATGTACGATTTATCTAATTATACTTTTAAAAAATAAAATAATTTCACTTTTCAGGTAAAAAAATTGAAAAGTTGGTTCTTAATTATTATTCAGTATTTTTTAGAATTCATTAAAAAATTGAATCATTTTAGAAAAATTGTAATGCCCCGACCCTAATTACCTAGAGTCGGTGCATTATTACATAACATTGGCATGATCACGAGAAAGATCAAGTCTCGAAAGACCGATTAGTTTAGTAGCCTTGGAATAACTAGATACATCCATAAATTTTTACATTACATCATAAAAAAAACATCTTGTCTTCATATCCCCTCATACTATCCCTTCAGGTCATTCATAAATTACTTCTTCATAATCCTGGGAAAAATAAAACATTGAAAGCAGTGAGCTCGGATGCTCAGTAAAGATAACATTATAGCAGAAGACTTCATAAATAATCATAAACACTTAGGGAAATTTATAACTAAAACAAAATCCTTTTAAACTTGAACTTCAGCACAAAATGGAAAAGGTAAAATGAAATAATGACATTTACTTACTCCCATGGATATTCTACTAGTCGAATGATCACATGCAATATCAATAACCACTTTCATAATGATGGAATGCATAATGCTAAACTTTAATTTCTTTTCAAGGCCTCGTCCCAAGACCCTGGGGCTAACTGTAACCGAAACCCAACCCGGAGTGCCTCTAATAACCGGACACCAACCCGGAGTGCCTCTAATAACCGGACACCAACCCGGAGTGCCTCTAATAACCGTAGACCAAACCGGAGGGCTTACTTTTACCAGTCCCTAACCTGGAGGGCTTACTTTTACCAGTCCCCAACCTGGAGGGCTTACTTTAACCAGTACCCAACCTGGAACATACTTGTCCAACACATTCATATGAAGTAAAGGTTGAAAAATAACATAAACATTCTTATTGGAACTAACATACGAAATGTCAATACTTTACTCATAAACCATGAATGCTATAAAAATAACACATCCACAGTCAAACATAACTCATTAGATATAATATGGAAGATTGTATTATATCACATTAACCTCAATCAAGAATAATGAAGGATGTTGACATAGATGAAAATAATCATCAAAACAATTTGAGATAAATATCCCCCTTTTCTTGAAATCATTCAAAAGTCACAATATTTGTCAAGAATTCATTTAAAATAGATTTTTGAATCAAAGTGTCCCATACCACTTTGAAACTTTTAAAAGGAGTTTAGATTTTAAAACTTTAATTTCCATATAAATAAATCCTTAAAACCATTTTTAAAACATGGACATTAATGAGCAAGACATAGAAGAATAAGTCTTTAAAACATTTAAAAATGGTATTTTAGTTAGAGATTCTAACCAAAAGAGACACTTGAATACAAATAATTGAGGTAATCAAAACTTTGTAATATCTTGAGAATAAAGGGATTCATGATATACTATGTCAAAGTACATTATATACACCACATAAAAGTGATTTGGTGTATATCAACAAAGAAGTCTCAATGGAATGTAAATTGAGATGAAATATCTCAGAAAGGCCATATCCTTAGGTTAAGGATAAATCAACGACATAATTATGTGTGACAAATATAAATAAACTAAATATGATTGGATATTCAGTGTAAAACAATCAAAGTATATTCACACATATTCTTGTAAAAACAACACCAACGAATTGGATGTTTAACTCAACAAATGGTGAATGAGTTAAAATTACTCTTATCAAATTCATATCAATGACTTGAGAATTACCAATGAGTGATTATGTGTATAAAACTTATATCCACAGGAAGGGGAGTGGAAATTATGACATAATCAAATTAATAGTGATTCCACACATAATCATGTAGTAATATAATCAATGAAATATGCGTAAAGCCAAATGAGTGGGAATTGAAATCTCAAATTCCCTTACCGATTAGGTAACATACGAAACATACACCCATGAAAGAAGTATCATACCATGATGATGTAAATACCCATAAATTAATGTATATTACACAATTAATACAATCATGGGCAGTACACATACACCACATGCAATAATTAAGTGGTGATCAATGGAAATCTCACGAAATTAAAAGTGAGATAAGAAACCCCTTACCACGTTAATCAACTGAGTCGTATGGAAAAAAGTTAATAACCACCAAATGATTTACAGAATAACATGAATATAAATAGAATCATGAATATATATCAAATGGCAGTACACAATACACCACTTTCAATAATTTAGTGGCGAAAAATGGAAATCTCACGGAATTGAAAGTGAGATAAGAAAACCCCTTACTTTGTACTTTTTCCTTGGTCGATGGTAGGTTTACCTCCTGTATAACGGTGAAATAATTGTTATTGAATTATACAAGAATCATTTACTTTAATATGATATCATATATGATCTTTTAACATTGATTTGTTAATAATATCTTAGAATTATCGTCATTTCGGGTGTTAACGGGTTCATTTTACTTTATATTCTTTGTTATGTGAGCCATATTCATTATTAATGGGATGTATATTATTCATATCCATAATGATATCAGGTCCTTAGATACTATTTTTAAATCATCAAATGATAATTATACTTGAATGGATATGATGGACAATGAATCTCATCGCGTTCGTGGAGACGGTAGTCCGTACATACGCACGAGCGACAATATCATTCTTTTGATATTAAAATAATATATAATTGGATTTTATATCATATATACAGAATCATTATCATGTTATATTTATTATTTACATGAGTTACACATCATTATTATACCCATCCAAATAATAATATATTGAATAACAATTACACCACGACGTGGAGACGGTAAATCTTACGTACGCACGTATGGTGACATGTTATTCAAAGGATGGATAGAATACTGAATATGGTTGTACCATATTTATAATAACATCACAGTATATATATGATACTGGAGTTATTATTTTACAATGGAAATAACAAAGAAAGAGGAAGTGGAAGAAGAAAGGAACTTGAAAAGGGGTGGTGAAAACATTACCTCTTCTTCGGGTTCTTCCTTTTGATTTGATCAAAAGGGCTCCTTAGGTTGGCTTTATGATCAAACTAAGGCCTCTAGGTTGTAGTGAGGGAAGTTTAGATAGTATTTGGGCAGGGTTTGGCCGAACCAAAGGGCTTTGAATGTGTTAAGAAATGAGAAGGAGGAGTGCCCTTTTATAAGAGGGGTGAGGGGGACCTTTGGAAAAGCTAGAGGTATTAGTTTATAATAAATTCATATTCATTTACAATGGCTCCAAAGTTGAATATTAAAAGGTTAAGGTGTGTATGGGTCAAAAACAACTCAACCAATAGAATTTAGACAGGTTTGGGTACTTATATTAACCTTATCTTTAAGTATTAACTCTAAGTTAATTAGTTTCACTTTTACAATGTCTCTTTGTATTTTTATATTATATGGTTAATAAACTTACCATATACATACAAGAGACCCCACAGTGGTCCATTAATAATACTCCTATCATGATATAAGTCTATTGGCCGAACGTTAAATATTTGGTAATTTAATATCAATTAATAATATAATATTTGTTTTAAAAACTCTTTTATGTCAATTTTGACAGTATTCAATAGTTGATTTTTGTGAAACTCATAACAGATTTATTACTTCGCAAAAAGTCAATTAAATCAATAATAATATATCATATTATCCTATAAAATTATTTTAATTCATTAAAAGTTTCATATTATATTTATTTGTGTATTTTTAATATCAATTATTTTGATTTTTCACTATTATAGTAATTACTGCATCATCATTGTGTCATAAATAATTTATATTATTTAATGTCTAAAAATTATAAATAAAATATAATTATTTAGGAAATCTTTTTATCTTTCTATGGAATATTTATAATCTAAAATCCAACATATATTACCCTCTGTAACAATTGTTTTGTTAAAAGATATATGCTTGTGTCATTTTTGTATTTATTTTAACTTAGTTAAAATAAAGTGTCATTATCACTTACAAGTGGATCCATGGGGTCCCAAAATAGACCCAAAGATTCCCATGGTAGACCATGTATCAACCAATAGGGTTAAGACACGTTTTAGGGTAATTTAGTATTATTATAATATTATTTTTATCCCTTATTTACCGGATTTACCCTTAACCATGGTAAATAAAATATTTACCGCAGTAATTATTCAAAATGTCTAAAAATAAAAGTTACCTATTTACACAATTTGAACATCCTGATTCCAAATATGGAATCCATTTTCCTAAATTCAAAACACAGAAGTGGCATTAATTAATTTAAAATTAATTCCCGCTGTCAAAACAAAAAGCGTGTTTTAAGAGATAATAACTATCAAAAGATTGACACTTGTTTATGTTCGGTTTAATTGTAAAATTATGTCCAATGACCAAAATTATATTAAATGGTAAATATATATTCTAAATATACTTTAAAACAACTCAAAATCATAATTTATCACTATTAATTAATTTGATTAAAAAAGTTGTTTTTAATTAAAATTTAGTAATTTTCACTATTCATCAAAATTTGAAAGTTATCCAAAAAGTACCAAAATTTCACCCTAGGCTAATTTCGATATTACGAATCCAAAAATGAAGTCCATTTTGAGAGATAGAATTTATAAAATTTAAAAAATTAGGTATTACTATTCATAACGGCTAGTTTGATTGGTTATGGTGTGTTAAAATCTCCAAGTTGTGTACAATGCACGCCATTGCATTATTCGAAAGGAAACATACTGAGGAAACTTGGGGTGTTACATTCTCCACTACTTTAATAAATTGCGTCCTCGCAATTTTTAAAATTTTGCTTGGGAATATAATGGAAAGTCCCACATCGGAAAAAGAGCCAATAAAACTATCACTTTAAAAGAAAGAAAGAGAGGTATAAGGCTCATCCAAGATAACCCATACTAGGATTCCATGTGAGAAAATATAGATATGGATGATAAAATAAGTGTCAAGTTCTGATGGAGAGGGATAGAAATCATGATCAGGAGAAATTTAACAATGAGAAAACTACAAACTTGTGTTGGGACAAACGACCATTAGTCTCCTAGTAGGAAAGTAAACGGACAACATTTTTTTAAAGTTACATTACATAAGGAAGAGGAATTCATTTCTGATATTGAATAAGAACATTATGAGATATACTTACATTTTAAGTAAATTTTCATTCTTTAATAAATTTCCACCACTAAATCAATTTTTTTTTAAACGATGAGTATTCAAGAAGACTTGGTCACACTGGAAGGGATAGAATAAACTTCTATAGAATCACATGATCCATGCAGGATAAACAATATATTTACATTTTCTTTGAAGATTAATTAAAACCAAAATGGATAGTGAATGATCTAATGATCCCCCAAAAGGATATTCATTGAGATAAATATGCACTAATCTTAATTTCTAAAATTAAACCAACAATAACCCAAAGTTAAATAGATACCATTCAATAACCAATTATCCTTAAAATCCTTTAATATAATCCAAACTAATATTGAAACCCAAATCATAGAAGAATTTGTTTATGTAGTCTCCCATGTTACATTGTATCTCCAAATGACATCAAATACTCTTAAAGTCACATACTTAAAAGTAATTAACATCATCACATATTCTCTGTTATAGGTTAATAATTTCCATAAATAACCCAAATCACTATAAATCAACAATAAAAACGTAGATAAAAATCCACCATTACTCTACAAATGAAACCCCATTGTATTCTATTTTCCTTGGGCATATAGTGTTTCCAACAAAGCGAACATCTTCCAAAATAACATTTATCACTTAATCACCAAATCATTTTCCTATACCAAAGGTATTCATTTGATAAGACATAAGAACCCAAATCATCTTATTATTGATCAATAAAATCATTTAACAAAAAAAATAGTCACATTAACCAGGGACTTCACGTAGTCCAGTGGTAGGCGATAAATCCCAATCGCACTTTGGTTGTGGGTTTGATTCCCACAGCTTTGTCCGACGCGACGGGTTGTCACACGGTCTACGTGTTGTCCTTTTTCAAAAAATATATTTTATAATATTACCAAAATGAGATAAATTCCTCAAAATAACATAATTTAAACACAAATGTTATATCATACTTTGCATTTTTATCCCAAATTATAATAACTTATAATTTTCTCAAACCCCAATGATCATATAAAATCAAATGGTTATATATACCTATATCTACAAGAGAAGAGACAATTCTTCCTCAAATATCATTCTCACATGGAAAACTGCGGGGTTACAAGAGAAAATTATTCCAAAGTAAACCCATCAATAAAGAGCACTAACTCTTTTAAACATTTCACCATCCATTTATTTCCACATAGGTTCTTAATCATATGTTCCTCGGGTTCCCACATTGCCTCTTCCATCTTATGATTTCTCCATAGATCTTTTACCAGACGAGTCATCCAGTTTCTCATCACTTGATCTTTGGTATGAAGAATTATGATAGGCTCTCCACAATAAGATAGATCTGGTTCCAGTTATAATTCTTCATAGGTGAGTACATGCGTTGGGTCAGGCATGTATTTTGTCACTAGAGATATGTGGATCACAACATGAACTCTGGAGAGAATAGGCGGATTTTCTTTTTGGTAGAATGCGTTCATGTGTCACAATGGTACCTTAGGAATTTTTCCAAATCATCTACTTCCTTTACCCAAAAACTCCTCATCCATTTTGGATTATATCGATGGAAGAATCGATTTATCATAAAAAAATAGGTATTTCTTATATATAATTTGGAGACATCGTCTTTAACATGTTTTTTTAGAAAACTTCTCACTGATTCATCTTCAAATATTTCAAAATAAGGTTTTGGTAAATCAGTTTTCGTATATCCCAAAAGACATAAATATATAATTTGATACATATAGGTTGCTCGAAGTTCTCCCTCTTCTGCAGCATCTAGAAAATCATTTAGTGCATCGTAATTTTGAGATAAAGTGAATAATTTGAAAAGACCCTGATGGTACTTCCCACGCTTAGCGTGGTAAGAATGTTGAGAGCGCAACATTATCCCACAGTCGGTACTTGATCCTTGAAAGAATCGTGCAATGCTAGAGGTATTGGATGTCTCATAAAGTTGTTTGCATGTAACTTGGTCATTTGAAAAAGTTTCAACATCGTCTGCGCATGACTTCTGGATAATAATTGTAAGTAGTTCTTCAGGAAGAGAGAGAAGAGTTGTTCATGATCTTGCTCCCTCCATGTTTCAACTAACAAAATAAAATACAATTAGGGTTTTTGAATACATATCTAATAGGAAAAAAAGACATAATAGGATAATCTTGTAATTGAACAATATATCCTAACTTGGGGTACCCTATGTTTAAATCTACATTATCCACTATCTATTTGCCGACATATATTCTTAGGGGCATTTTTTTGTATTCCCTTAATAATGGTTTATACTAATCTTGTGAATTTACCAAATAATATCCCCTGGGAGTGTCATAACCAAGAGTTCAACAAGGCCCGTTGTCGTGTACCAGTTCCTGTTCGAGTCTAGCTCAAAGCGGTGTTTTCGGGTTTTACCCCTAGTTACATCTGTGCTAGAGCCACCTCTACCTGCTCGTATCCAGACAGGGATGTATTGCTTGGAAAACTCAGAAAATCATTACAATACCAAAATTCTAGGAAGTTCTTCTATACTAATCCTCAAAGTTCATCTTAGGTCTACGTGCTCTAATCAGATTTTATCTAAATCTAACTTCCAAGGTTTGTACTAAACATCCTCTAATACCAACTGTAACGCCTCGACCCTAATTACCTTGATTCGGTGCATTATTACATAACAATGGCATGATCACGAGAAAGATCATGTCTCGAAAGACCGATTAGTTTAGTAGCCTTGGAATAAATAGATACATCCATAAATTTTTACATTACATCATAAAAAAACATATTGTCTTCATATCCCCTCATACTATCCCTGTAGGTCATTCATAAATTACTTCTTCATAATCCTATGAAAAAATAAAATATTGAAAGGGGTGAGCTCGGATGCTCAGTAAGGATAACATTATAGCAGAAGCCTTCATAAATAATCATAAACACTTAAGGAAATTTATAACTAAAACAAATGCTTTTTAAACTTGAACTTCAGCATAAAATGGCAAAGGTAAAATGAAATAATTCCACTTACTTACTCACATGGATATTCTACTAGTCGAATGATCACATGCAATATCAATAACCACTTTCATAATGATGGAATGCATAATGCTAAACTTTAATTTCTTTTCAAGGCCTCGTCCCAAGCCCTTGGGGATAACTGTAACCAGAACCCAACCCGGAGTGCCTCTAATAACCGGACACCAACCCGGAGTGCCTCTAATAACCGGACACCAACCCGGAGTGCCTCTAATAACCGGAGACCAAACCGGAGGGCTTACTTTTACCAGTCCCTAACCTAGAGGGATTACTTTTACCAGTCCCCAACCTGGAGGGATTACTTTAACCAGTCCCCAACCTGGAACATACTTGTCCAACACATTCATAGGAAGTAAAGGTTGAAATATAACATAAACATTCTTATTGGAACTAACATATGAAATGTCAATACTTTACTCATAAACCATGAATGCTATAAAAATAACACATCCACAATCAAACATAACTCATTCGATATAATATGGAAGATTGTATTGTATCACATTAACCTCAATCAAGAATAAGGAAGGATTTTGACATAGATGAAAATAATCATCAAAACAATTTGAGAGAAATATCCCCCTTTTCTTGAAATCATTCAAAAGTCACAATATTTGTCAAGAATTCATTTAAATTAGATTTTTGAATCAAAGTGTCCCATACCACTTTGAAACTTTTAAAAGGAGTTTTGATTTTAAAACTTTAATGTCCATATAAATAAATCCTTAAAAACATTTTTAAAGCATGGACATTAATGAGCAAGAATTAGACGAATAAGTCTTTAAAACATTTAAAAATGGTATTTTAGTTAGAGAATCTAACCAAAAGAGACACTTGAATACAATTAATTGAGGTAATCAAAACTTTGTAATATCATGAGAATAAAGGGATTCATGATATACTATGTCAAAGTACATTATATACACCACATAAAAGTGATTTGGTGTATATCAACAAAGAAGTCTCAATGGAATGTAAATTGAGATGAAATCTCTCATAAAGGCCGTATCCTTAGGTTAAGGATAAATCAACGACATAGTTATGTGTGACAAATATAAATACACTAAATATGATTGGATATTCAGTGTAAAACAATCAAAGGATATTCACACATATTATTTTAAAAACAACACCAACGAATTGGATGTTTAACTCAACAAATGGTGAATGAGTTAAAATTACTCTTATCAAATTCATATCAATGACTTGAGAATTACCAATGAGTGATTATGTGTATCAAACATATATCCACAGGAAGGGGAGTGGAAATTATGACATAATCAAATGAATAGTGATTCCACACATTATCATGGAGTAATATAATCAATGAAATATGCGTAAAGCCAAATGAGTGGGAATTGAAATCTCAAATTCCCTTACCGATTAGGTAACATACGAAACATACAACCATGAAAGAAGTATCATACCATGATGATGTAAATACCCATAAATTAAAGTATATTACACAATGAATACAATCATGGGCAGTACACATACACCACATGCAATAATTAAGTGGTGATCAATGGAAATCTCACGAAATTAAAAGTGAGATAAGAAACCCCTTACCACGTTAATCAACTGAGTCGTATGGAAAAAAGTTAATAACCACCAAATGATTTACAGAATAACATGAATATAAATAGAATCATGAATATATATCAAATGGCAGTACACAATACACCACTTTCAATAATTTAGTGGCGAAAAATGGAAATCTCACGGAATTGAAAGTGAGATAAGAAAATCCCTTACTTTGTACTTTTTCCTTGGTTGATGGTAGGTTTACCTCCTGTATCACGGTGAAATAATTGTTATTGAATTATAAAAGAATCATTTACTTTAATATGATATCATATATGATATTTTAACATTGATTTGTTAATAATATCTTAGAATTATCGTCATTTCGGGTGTTAACGGGTTCATTTTACTTTATATTCTTTGTTATGTGAGCCATATTCGTTATTCATGGGATGTATATTATTCATATCCAGAATGATATCAAGTCCTTAGATACTATTTTTAAATCATCAAATGATAATTATACTTGAATGGATATGATGGACAATGAATCTCATCGCGTTCGTGGAGACGGTAGTCCGTACATACGCACGAGCGACAATATCATTCTTTTGATATTAAAATAATATATAATTGGATTTTATATCATATATACAGAATCATTATCATGTTATATTTATTATTTACATGAGTTACACATCATTATTATACCCATCCAAATAATAATATATTGAATAACAATTACACCATGACGTGGAGACGGTAAGCCGTACGTACGCACGTATGGTGACATGTTATTCAAAGGATGGATAGAATACTGAATATGGTTGTAACATATTTATAATAACATCACAGTATATATATGATACTGGAGTTATTATTTTATAATGTAAATAACAAAGAAATAGGAAGTGGAAGAAGAAAAGAACTTGAAAAGGGGTGGTGAAAACATTACCTCTTCTTCGGGTTCTTCCTTTTGATTTGACCAAAAGGGCTCATTAGGATGGCTTTCTGATCAAACTAAGGCCTCTAGGTTGTAGTGATGGAAGTTGAGATAGTATTTGGGAAGTGTTTGGTCGAACCAAAGGGCTTTGAAGGTGTGAATAAATGAGAAGGAGGAGTTCCCTTTTATAAGAGGGGTGAGGGGCACCTTTGGAAAAGCTAGAGATATTAGTTTATAATAAATTCATATTCGGTTTCCAATGGCTCCAAAGTTGACTATTAAAAGTTTAAGGTGGGGATGGGTCGAAAAAAACTCAACCAATAGAAATTAGACAGGTTTGGGTACTTATATTAACCTTATCTTTAAGTATTAACTCTAAGTTAATTAGTTTCACTTTTACAATGTCTCTTTGTATTTTTATATTATATGGTTAATAAACTTACCATATACATACAAGAGACCCCAAAGTGGTCCATTAATGATACACCTATCATGATATAAGTCTCTTGGCCAATACTTAGATTTTTAGGAATTTAATATGAATTAATAATATAATATTTGTTTTAAAAACTCTTTTATATCAATTTTGACACTATTCAATAGTTGATTTTTGTGAAACTCATAACAGATTGATTACATCGAAAAAAGTCAATTAAATCAATAATAATATATCATATTATCCTATAAAATTATTTTAATTCATTAAAAGTTTCATATTATATTTATTTGGGTATTTTTAATATCAATTATTTTGATTTTTCACTATTATAGTAAATACTGCATCATCATTGTGTCATAAATAAATTAAATTATTTAATGTCTAAAAATTATAAATAAAAAATCATTATGTAGGAAATCTTTTTATCTTTCTACGTAATATTTATAATCTAAAATCCAACATATATAACCCTCTATAACAATTGTTTTTTTAAAAGATATATGCTTGTGTCATTTTTGTATTTATTTTAACATAGTTAAAATAAAGTGTCATTATCACTTACAAGTGGATCCATGGGGTCCCAAAATAGACCCAAAGATGCCCATGGTCGACCATTTATCAACCAATATGGTTAAGACATGTTTTAGGGTAATTTAGTATTATTATAATATTATTGTTTAACCCTTATTTACCGGATTTACCCTTAACCATGGTAAATAAAATATTTACCGCAGTAATTATTCAAAATGTCTAAAAATAAAAGTAAACTATTTACACAATTTGAACATCCTGATTCCAAATATGGAATCCATTTTCCTAAATTCAAAACACAGAAGTGGCAGAAATTAATTTAAAACTAATTCCCGCTGTCAAAACAAAAAGCGTGTTTTTAAGAGATAATAACTATCAAAAGATTGACACTTGTTTATGTTCGGTTTAATTGTAAAATTATGTCCAATTACCAACATTATATTAAATGGTAAAAATATATTCTAAATATACTTTAAAACAAATCAAATTCATAATTTATCACTATTAATTACTTTGATTAAAGAGTTGTTTTTAATTAAAATTTAGTAATTTTCACTATTCATCAAAATTTGAAAGTTATCCAAAAAGTACCAAAATTTCACCCTAGGCTAATTTCGATATTACGAATCCAAAAATGAAGTCCATTTTGAGATATATAATTTATAAAATTTCAAAAAATAGGTATTACTATTCATAACGGCTAGTTTGATTGGTTATGGTGTGTTAAAATCTCAAAGTTGTGTACAATGCACGCCATTGCATTATTCGTAAGGAAACATACCGTGGAAACTTGGGGTGTTACAAAAATCACCCAAAGATAATTTTGAAATTAATAATTAGAAAATTAATTTTATTTTGTAAAATATAATTTATAAAATTTACAAAACAATTATTTTTTAAAGTGTGCCACTAAAAAGGGTAAAACTACTTTTTAGAAAAATACATCTTTTATGCAGAAAATCGGATTTATTCTTATCTTTTATACAGAAAACAAATAATATTGATGTTAAATATTTTATTTAATATTATATAAATATATTTATATAATTAAAATATTTTATTACTTTTTTGTTTATTTTATAAATATAATACATTTTTTGTCATAGAAAAAATATTTTTTTATAAAAAGAATTTATTTATTTTCAAATAGTTCATACATTCATTTATAAATTATTTGTTACAAAATAATTAATTCTGTAAAAATGGATAAATAACATTTTTATAATTTATTTAATCATTTTAAAACATTCTATTCCTTTTTCTGGGAGAAAATTATACTAATATTTTAATAATATGTCACATTTGGCATAAACATATTATTTTGTGTATCATAAGTATGATCATTATTGATTGTAATGAAATTTAAGCTTTTCATTTCATGTAAATAAATATAAACAAGGTATTTAATTTAACACAATAAAAACACTTTGATTTCTATATAAAAAACTATACTCATTTTTTAATGTAGCACAAGATTCACATGTTTTTATGTATAAGGTAATATTATGTTGGTGTATCATGTAATTCAAGACATCAAATAATATTAATTTATTTCAATAAATAATTCATAAATAACTGGGGTGGTAAAAATATTACAAAGTAAATATCTATATGCTTTTCATGTTTGGATAATTTAGTTGTATATTATGAAGGAAAACAATAACATAATAATTTCATAGTTTATTGGAAAAGGAATCACATTCGATTTCCTATATAAGTTTTTTATATATTAGTTGTTTATCCCAATTCATTAAACATGTAATTCTAAATGTTATTAGGTATGTTTGTAACTCAAATAGTTTTATATTATAATTATGGATAGGCGTATTTCAATCACTTTTTTCAGTATCATAAACATTCTATGAAGAATATGTCTTCAATAATCGATCCAAGAATTTTTGTTTGTGGTTTAAGATGTAACATTACTCTAATTAATCAGTAATATATGAATATAAATTTTATATCACTGAAATATATGGATTTAGTCAATATATTAACCCCTCCTCATATGTGATAAATGTAACGTTACGTATACACTATGCACTTGATAATAGAATTTATTACAACATTATTCTAAAATAATTGGTTTCAAATAGTCACTATTTCTGATGGTAACAAATATTTTTAATATAAATTCATTATACCCTTGGGTTTTTATATGTTTGAAAAATTACCTCATATTTGAGTTTCATCTTTATAATTCTCACAAAATGTTAACATTTTTTTATTCCAAAAAGATGATCCTAAAAAACTTCTAAATACAAAATTTCTGCCCAAATATGGTGTTTACCATCATATAGATGTGTAGTGAAAATATGATATGTTTAAATATTCACTGAATATATAATATTTCATAGATTATATATTAAATTATTCATGTGTTTTTTGGATGGAGATATCTTTTTGATGGACTGATTTATTGAGATTTTAACTCTGTAATTGAACATATAATGGGGGGTTTTTAAGAGATGTGTTGTTCCACTATATGTTCAAGGACTCAGGATGAGCGTTTTAAAAGGTCAATTAATGTAATTTTAGTAATTAAATTAAACATTCCCCTCCCCTATTTTCAATTTTACAAACTAGTACATGTGTTTCTGGAATCCCTCATTTGACCGATGAACCAAATGGATGGTGAAGATGAGGCCCCAAAAGAGTTTACCCATGTTAGTGATTGAGATAAGATCAAGGTACAATGGATTATGAGCATATATTTAAAAATAAATCTTCTTTGTTTTCACCAAAAGGTAGGCCTATTTTATATTTTCTATCACTGATTCCCTTTAATTAGTTTTTTTAATTCATATATCATTATAAGAGTTCTTGGGGACCCCATGTGGGACAATTTGGAGTTATTTCATGAATATTGGTGGGTTATGACAATTTTAGGGTTCCCGTGTAATTAATCACAATAACACAGGTTGTGTTTTCAAGAAAAAATTTTATGGTTTCTTATTATTCATCGAAGACAATATTTTTGGGACAACACAAATTGTACTTTCTAAAAATTCTCTATAGTGGTACATGGACAGGTATATTGGTTCTTGGAATAACACCTCATATGAGGGGGATGTTGCTATATATATATACATAGACAAACCTAGGGTTTTCTTTAACCACATAGTAGTACATGGAAATACCCTACATGAAGCTAGTCTATATAAAAGTACATAGGAAATGTGGTTATTTTTGAGTGCGCATGTTGTACTCAGGGTAAATGATTATTACTACACAATTATAAAAAAATTTAGGGGTTTGGTTAATTATGTATCCTTATAAAAATAAATTGACATAAATGGATTCCATTGGGATACATTTTTATTATTTAATGTAATGATGCAAAACATGTTTGTTTTGGGGACTTCTATGATATTATTTAGCGTGAGAGAGTCATATCAGAGAGGTTTTATACTCGAAATTGAGTATAGAGGACTCTTGAGTATAAAAAAACAGATGTGACCCAGATGAAGGTCTTTAAAATTATTTTAGTATGTTTCATGGGAAACCCCATGTCCTATAATGGTGTTTCTTTGGAGATAACCTAGCTAGAGGTACTACGTTGTGTCTCGAGGAGGTGGATTGGTTGGGTTCTTGTCATAACATTTTGTTACCTGGGATGGATATAGTCATGGGGTTATCTCAATTGTTTGGTTTTACCATATTATCCTTTGAGTCCATGAAATATAAGATACTATGTTATACAATGTGTTTCCCAATAGATATGTGAATTGATCTAAGTCTTATTATTATGATCAGCACCCCATGTGGCGTTATTTTCTAAATATTGGAAAAGGGGTTCCTTGTAGGTTCATTATTTATTAACAACTTCGATATGGTGTGTTTGTATACAAGTAGATATGGTCGATGATGTCACCATATATTATGAAAAAATTTGTAATCCAAATGGGTCTTAGATGATGGTATTAGTCATGGGTGTTGGACAAACCTTTATATGTTTTTATTAATTTAATTTATGTTAAAACATGGTTTGCACCATTTGGGATGATGTGACATATTGGGTTTCCATGATATATAGTAGGTCATATGGTTGTGGAATCGATGGTTTTTATCCACACATATCTATAAGCTTCCATAGAATTGGAGTACAATTTTTGGGATTATCGTGTGTTATATCCCTAGGATTGGGATGATATGGAATGGGGAAACCATGGATGTTGATCATAATTATTGGAGCTACCATGGATTTTGAGAATAGTTATTGAGCTATCATAGATTTAGAGATCGTATTTTTGGACTAGATTTGTTTACTTATCCAAATTTGTGATAAAATTGATGGGATTTTTCAAGGAAACTATGATTCCTAATTCGTGCATCAATATTTTGGATCATGGTGATAGGGTCTTTATAGTTATCGATTATTCTTATTTAGACTATAGCAGGTCACATTCCATGACTCATGAAGATGTAGATGGGAGGTTCTGAAGACATGGTGCACGGATGAATGGATCTAACATGTATTTGGAGCACTAATATTTGGATTGGTGTGGGATACATCCCTAGATTAAGGAGTTCAAAGTTGTAGCTTCCATTGAAATAGATCTATGTGTTGGATATGCATTGGATTTTGAGCCTTTATTTTTATATTATCAGTTTATGGGTCCCATGCATTAATGAGGATTGGTTGCGGCTACCACAGATATGGATCACACATGCTACGTAGTTGGAATGATTAGTGTGATGTGCATAAAGACTCCATGGAACTGTCTACAATATGTATAATCTATTAGGTTCACATACAAATGGATTGACCACGAGTTTCATTATTTATTTTATTCCATTTATTTATCTATAAGGCTATGAAAATTTTATAATCATAAATTATGATAGAAGGTTATAGGTTCAAAATTAGGGGTGGCCAACAAATATTTATTTCTCACCCACTATACGTACACCTTAGAGTCCATGTCGACCATATGAATTTTATTATGTTGAGGGCAAATATAATATGAATATTATTGAGTCATGGGATATTATAATTGAGTCATGATACTCTTATAAATTCTAATGATAATGGAGGACTTGATAAACATGGTTTTTGATAAAGAGTATTAGGCATGGCTCAGAGTTGGTAGTAGGTATCGTTGTATTTTTTATAGTTTTTTTTATTTGTGATCATCCATGTGGGAAATCATAGTTGTATGTATTATATGATTTTTTGGAACAATTTTTCATTTCATTTTATTCAATTTTTAGTTTATTTTTTATTTCTATGTACTCTGATTGGTATTATGTACTGTTCATTTATCATTATTTTTTTTACTCATATGCATGGCTATAATATCCATAATGTACAACCTTAGACACCTTATGTTACTCACCATACTCCGGAGTATGAGGAGAGACACTTGACATCATGTGGTGAACTAGTATACTAACTATTTTAAAAGTGTGAAATGTTTATTGATTAAAAAAGGTATTAAATATATTTTTCATATTGTTGAGTCGAAAATATTTCATTATGAAATTTCAAATCCTCTATTTTACTAAATTAAAAATAACTCTATCTCAAGGAAATTATCATTTTCACTTAGATTTTTTATAATTAAGAAAATTTTCACTCCTCATGTAAATTTATCTTTAACAATTTTTAATGATCATCTTTTAGTCTCTCTAAATTTAACTCTTTTTATTCCTATGAGTAAAATTCAGGTTCACATATAAATCCACAGAATTTTATATGTACTCAGATATAGCGTATTCTGTTTTCAAGATCTTAATTCATATTCCAATTAAAAAAAATTCGGACTATGAATTTTCTGAAATTCATACACTGAATTCTCTCAAATTTTGACTCTGAATTCTCTGAATTTCAGAATCCAAATCCTTGAAATTCAAACTATGAATTTATCAGAATTCTGGTACTAAATTATTTAGAATTGGAAATCTCAATTCCGTAGATTTCAGGTTCTGATTTGTATGAAATTCAGACTCCGAATTCTTTGAAATTTAGACTCCAAATTGTTTGAAATTTATATTCCTAATTCCTATGAATTCGTAATCATAATTCCATAGAATTCAAACTCCGATGTTTATATAATTCTGATTCCTAATTCCATGAAAAATATAATCCAAATATACAGGTAATTTCGACTCTAACCATTATTTTTCCTTAGACTTTGAAAAAAAATATATTTGGTTGAACAATAATATATTAGATACTCTTGTTACAGTTATAAAATGATGATGTGCATTCTGTTTCTAAAAAACTATTGTTTGAGTGACACGTGTACAGGTTTCACTGAAATTTATGGAAAAATAAGATTGATGGAGTAGGGAGCTGACCATTGGAAATGTGACTATAAATAATAGAAAATTTGAACTATCTCAAAACACGCTGATCAATATAGAGATCACATGCTACTGAAGTGATTTCTAGAAATAGAGACTCTCATGCATTGTTCCTACTGATCATCTTGATCAAATTTCTTCACATGACGTCGATTGTTGCTATGTACAATTGATGTCTTCTATGTATTGGAAGACAGAGGTGTCAACTAACTTAAAATTCGAGGACTTCCTTGCTAAAGAAGATAGAGGTGTCAAATATCATGATGTTCTAGGGCTTACGGGGATAACAAGAATAACACATATATTCTTACTCAGGGCTTACCCTGGTGTGGGTAAGACATACTTACATGAAATTATCAATCAAGGGACCTTTATCCAAAGGTGTTGGATACCCTACTCATTGGGATAAAATATGTCTTACTTGTTACTTGTAATGTTACATGTATCTTTTCTACTGAATTTTTATTTCTATGGAATTTATTACTCTCTTATACATTCTTATACATGAATACACTGATTATTAAGATTCTATAAGATTTAAGGTAGACTCTTTTTCCTTGTAAACATTACATTTGTTTCATTTTCAGAACCATATTTCTAGAATCTAGAAAGTTTTTAGAACTAACATATTTTATTAATTTAATTTGTTTTAAATTGTTAAAAAATAGATATTTTTAACCAACCTTAAAGGTTCCAAAAGAATTATTAAACTATTCAATTCACCCCCTCTTGTATATTGGGAATCTACGTCATTATTTTGATACTATAATTGGTATCAGGGTAGGTCTCCAAAATACATATATTCACAAAGAAGTTTTCATGATCATGTTTAATTTTTTCTATTTTTCCTTGCATAGTAATTTTATCATAGTTTTCAAATATTTATTACTAAAAAGATTCTATGAAATGATATTTCCTTTTAGATGGGAGGAATGAATGATGGTTTGCTTCACAATATTAGTCCTACTAGAACATCTATATTTGATAGGAATGATTATGAATATTGGAGGGACCGTATAAAGATGTGGTAATTAACACTGAAGTGGATAACATTTTCATGCTTACTAGAAATTACATGATTACTGATAAGGTATTCAGAACGTTTACTAATCAAGAAAATTCAGAATAACAACTTTACTATAAGGTAAGAAGTTCTTTTCTGTGGTCTATTCCTGGGAATATATATTTCCAGATTTATTCTTGTGAAGCTACAAATTGTATTTGGATGATTCTTGAAGAAACTCAAATTGGAACCTCCAATTTTATTGAAACTAGAAGAGCTATGCATAGTGTTGAGTATAATGTTTTCTAATTTTTTTATGGAGAACCAGTTTTTAAGGTACAAAAATTGTTTATTTCCATTGATAATAGTTAGAAATCTACTGGTTAAAAAGGTTTATATGATGAAGCTATTGTGTAAAATATTATAGATATCATTCCAAACAATTGGGAAACCAAGAGGACAACTATAGATGAGAATATGAAAGTCTCACATATTACTCTCAAAGATCTTTTTGAAACTATTTTGCAACATGAAACAAGAATGGGAAGAGATGATGATCTAAATAAGATGAATATTAGAAATGGAGGTGTTTCTTTTTCAACTACTTCAATTCAGATGAAATCGAAGACTACTGAATGGGTTACTAGATCCTAGTCGAAGAAGGTCACTGTTTTTTCTGAATCAAGTAAAATTGAACATTGTGAGAATGAACTAGATAATATTTCTCAATGGAAGAAAAGGGAAGTTGGGGAAAAAATAATTTCATTATAGATATAAAAAGAACAAAATAAAGGACAATAAAGTCACAGAAGTCACTTTTTAAAAATGAAAAATAGTAGAGCATATAAGTCTATATTGTCATATGCTTATGATAAAAGACAGAAAGGAAAATAATTTTGAGAGGAAAATATGAATGTAATACAAGGATAAATATATTAATGTTTTTAATTCAAATGACACCTAGAGTTCCAATGGTGGTGACTCTTCTAAATAATCCTCATAGTATGAATCTTATGGTCAGAAGAATCTTGGTTTACTGGCCAAGATACATATTGAAAATCATTGTCTAATGGATAAGGTACACAATGCAGAATCCATCACCAATGTATCCATGATTAGGAATAATAATGATATTAAATATTATGAATCCTTGGATAAACAATATTCTTCTAAGGAGGATATTACTTTACCTACATATGGATAAGTTTATAGATTTTCTATACTCATTGAGAATGAATATTCTAATGTCAAGAAAAAACATGATAAGTGAAATTCTATGATTTATATTCCAACTAAGGAAGTATCAAATATTTCTAATGATCATGATAAGAAAACCCTTAATTTTAAAATTATTTCAAAAACCCATTAGACTATTAATTATGAGATGGATAAACATTTTAAAAATTTAAAATAAATAATTTATGAGAAAAATATTTTTGAGACTAACACAAGTGAAAAAACTCATGTCTTTGAGGTTAAAAACATAGTTATTAAGCTAGAGTCAGAAATATTTTACTTGAGAAAGTGTTTTTAAAACATTATGTATTGTATGGAAAACATTGATAAGATGTATTCCAAAATTCGACCTATAAGGAATAATTCTAGTTTTGTTTATACCAGTTAAATACATATTTTTTGTAACAATTATTTTGTTCCTTAAAGAGCTCCATTCTGCACTAAATGTCAGTGTGGTTGGAGTTGGGAATAAAATTGGTCCTTAAACGAAACACAATCTTTAGGTTTTCATAAATCACATATTTCAATGAAAATGTGGATTCCTAAAATGTATATTTCTAATGTTTTTAAATCCAAGAATGTTCGGGTTCAGAAAGTCTAACACTCCTGTTTGCATGAAATTAAAGAAATTACCAATAGAAATACATGGTACATGTATACTGGATGCTCCTAACATATTACTAGAAATAGAAACATATTTCAAAAGATTATTACGATGAAAGGAGGAAATGTAGCATTCAAGGATAATTCTCACAGTGAAATTATTGGAATAGTTAAGATTGTTCTTTTGGGAAAAAAAATATTTTCTTTTTTTTATTTGATAAGGGTCTTTAACAGAACCTTATAAGCATAAGTCAATTATGTGATGAATGTTTCCTTGTGAATTTTAGGAATGAAATATCTTTAGTACATAATTCCAAAGAAGAGTTTATTCTTTCTGCCCATAGGAAAGAGAATGTTTACACACTAAACATAGAAGACACTAGGGGCTAAGATCTACCTTGTCATAGTGAAAGAGAAGATCATTATTTGTTAAGGCATAGAAGTTTAAGACATTGTAACCTTATAAACCAATGAAAAATATGTAAGAAAATACTATTTAAGGATCTACCAAAGCTTAAATTTAATTCTTCAAAAGTGTGTGATCATTGTAAATATGGAAAGAGACATAAATCATGTTTTAAATTATTCAGTGAAGTCACACAACTTATGCACTAAAGATGGTGCATATGGATCCTTCTGTTCTAAAAAATATTAAATCATTGGATGAATGTATTATATATTTTTCATAGTGGATGATTACACTAGATTTACATGGTTTTATTTTCTAGAAAAAAAATATGAAGCTTTATTTTATTTAATAATTTTTAATTCCCAAGATTAAATATGAGATAAACCTTCCATTGATAACAATCCATGGTGATCATGGAGGAAAATTTCAAATTTATGATTTGGAAACGTTTCGAAGTTGAAAAGGCATTACTCATAACTACTCTGCACCAAGAACACCTCAAAAAAATGTTGTTTTTGAATGAAGAAATATAATTCATCAATAGGTAAAAAGAACCATTTTTAGTTAATATTCAGTAGGAAAACATTTTTGTGCTGAATTTGTAATTACTTCTTAATATACTATAAATTGTGTTTTGATTATTCCTTTTCTTAATATAACTCTTAATGAGTTATAGAATGGAAGATAACATAGACTTTACTACATCAAGGTTTTCGGTTGCAATGTATTCATTCTGAATAATAAATATAATCTACATAAATTAGTACCAAATTTTTATGATGAAATTTTCTTAGGATACTTAACAACATCTAAAGTGTATAATGTTTTCAATAAAAAAATATTGTAATATTGAAGAAAAAATACATTTTAAATTTGATGAAACTAGTCCTTTGGTTTTTAAACAACTTCAAAATATATCTTTAGATATGTTTTCAAAAACTTATTATCAACACTTTATAAAATATCCCTCTGATACGGAAAATGTTCAAGAAAATGTTTCTGATGCATTTACCCAAGAATACATCCTACCATATATTAAAGAACAAGTTTTAAAAAACTAAAATAAATTGTTTCATAAGAATCATCATAGTTAGAGTATCATTGGTGATATAAATCAACCTATAATTTATATAAGTTATCTAATAAATGAAGTAGAAAATATAGCATTCCATTCCCAATTAGAACCAAAAATCGTTGATGAAGCATTAGGTGATGATGATTGGATAAAAGATATCCATGATGAGCTAAATGAATTCAAAAAAATAAATACTGGACCTTGGTGGATATACCTAAGGAAAAAAATTTATTGGAGTAAAATGGGTCTTTAGAAATAGGTATGATGAAAATAGAATCAAATTAGTAAATAAATATTGATTGGTTGTTAAATTCGATAATAAAAAAAGGAATAGAGTATGATGAAAAATATGTTCCAGTAGCTAGACTTGAATCTATTCATATTTTACTTTCCATTGTAGCATTCTTAAATTTCATACATTTTCAAATGGATGTTAAATGTGATTTCCATAATTGTTATGTTTAAGAGGATGTTATAGTTGAACAATATTCTGGTTTTGAAGATACAAAACATAAAAAACATGATTCTTAAATTAACAAACATTTATATGGACCTAAACAAGCCCCAAGATCCTGGTATGATAGAAATACATGATATTTCCTTCAAAGAAATTATGTTAATGGAAATGTTAATCCGAACCTTTTTATATGGAAAGATATGAAAAATGTTTTGATTGGTTAAATTTATGTTGATGACATTATGTTTGGTTCAACTCATCAA
Organism: Viscum album; assembly: GCA_963277665.1. Taxonomy (NCBI): domain Eukaryota; kingdom Viridiplantae; phylum Streptophyta; class Magnoliopsida; order Santalales; family Viscaceae; genus Viscum; species Viscum album. The sequence continues at coordinate 1,611,223,141 of OY728137.1, read as the reverse complement.
TCATTAACTGATTCCTTTGAGGATCTAATGAAATATTAGTTTGAAATAGGTTTGATGGGTGAGTTGAAATTTCTCCATTGATTTAAAATTTCTCAAAAACCGGAAGGAATCTATATATCCAGACATACGTATATTAAATATCTTCATTAAAAGTATGAATATGACAACAATAAGAGAATAAGTACTCCAATTGGTGCTTCAAATTCACATGATCTTGATGTAGCTGGGAAGCCAATAGATCAAAAATCTTTTAAGGGTATGATAGGAAGTCTAATTTACTTGATACCTATTCATATAGACATAATGTTTTCTGTATTATTATATGCAATGTATCAATCCAATCCTAAAGAATATCTTTTAAAGGTAATAAGAAGGATTTTCCTCTACATAAAGGGAACAACGGATCTATGACTCTTTTATGCATCTGGAAATTATTATTTTTTAAATGTTTTTTGGATGTTGACATTGGTGGATGTATAATGGATAGGAAAAGTACATCCAGAACATTTCATTTCATTAGAGATTAATTAGATTCTTGGTTATGAAAAAAGCAACACTCAATTGCAATTTCATCTGTTGAAGCTTAATATGTAGCAACAAGAAGTGGTTGTGATCATGTTTTGTGGATGCAACACACACTCACAGACTATGGTATGAGTGTTACTGAAACAAAAGTATTTTTTGATAGTACCAGTGCCATTAACTTATATAAAAATCATGGACAACACTTTCATATGAAAAAAAATTAATATTAGGAATCACTTTCTTAGTGATAGAACATAAAAATGTGATATAATTATCCAATTTATTGAAACGTAATATCATATTACTGATATTTTAACAAAATCATTACCCTCGGATTGTTTTGAATACACAAAACAGATGTTATGAATGAAAACTGTATGGTAATATTCCATATAAAATTCTTCATGAAAACTATATCCTTATAATAAAAAACACATAATCAAAGGGAGATTAAGTTGGCTTATTAGTTTAAAAAAATTTAGTCAAAACATTTTGAAGTCATATATTTTCTTAGTAAATATTTTCATATTCAAAAATATTCGTAGTCAAAATTTTCATTGATAAAATTTTTGTAGTCAAAATTTTAGTAATCAAAATTTTCGTAGTCAAATTTTTTTGATAGTAAATTTTTTTCATAATCTAAAATTTTCATAGTCAATGTTTTCATAATCTATAATTTTTTGTAATCAATATTTAGGAATCCAATATTTTACAAAAAGAATATTTCCTCATTATGAATAATCCTCCTCGCATTCCAAAAGGTATGATTCCTTTCCTAAATTTTCGTAATTTTGTTTACTTATTTGTATTTTATTATTATTTTAAATTTTTCGGATTCAATTTTCCTTAAACCCGAATGTTTTTCTTAGAACCTCAGAAGACCAGAATCTATCAAAATCCTTAATTAGATATAATCTCAATAGTCAGATCTTCTAAAAAATCATTCAACTGTTGGATCAATCGGTGATGTTGAACGGTCGCTTCAATTGCCTATATAAAGGACCCCCAATGGTTGTCCCACATTTAACCCCAAGGTCTTGAGTGCTGGAGCTCTACCCATCATACTTAAGTCCATTTTAAATTTCTCAGGTCTTCCTTAGTTTTGAATGTCTAAAGAAGCCTCTCCTCAGAATGAAATGTCATCCATAATGGAAAACATTGAATGTCAAATTTATCATTAAAGGTTGGTATAACTGAACATCTTTAGTAAGTATGATTCAATCATCTCAATGAATAACATGTTAAATTTCTGGGAGAGTATAGCTGCATCGAATCCCAAGGAAAAGGATCCGGTGAATCCAGATTTTCTAGTGGAGTTTTAGGAATCTCTATCTTTTTTCAATCAAGGAGGAAAAGACATGTTTTATCCAAGGGTTATGGTTAGACATATTCTCTTTCTCATTTTAAGGCATCCAGTTTAATTGGAATACTTTATGAAGGAGAATCTGAATTTTCTTCCATGAAGTTACATAATGATATAGGATGTTTTGATAAAGAAAAGTCCATAGAGTGCCTTTGTTTGGTTGGAGTTAAGACTCTATTGATTCTTCATCTTTATATGAATTTGAGGATTCTAAAACATTGGGTTTATGGCTTTATAATTCCGATAAAATGAGATAAATATACTCTGAAGAATATTAATATTTATGTTTTGGATTTCTTAGTGATACTCTAGAAGCTAAATCTAGTTAAGTATATTTTTGTTACAATTGAGATATCAATAATGGGAATCTGAAGCCCCAGATTATCATGTATCTGGGAATCCTACCAAAGATCATTTTTAGTTGTTTATAATCAATGAAAATTTCTTGAAAATAAATGTACAGAAATTTTAGTGTAATATTGCTAAGCGATGACACTTTAAGAAGAATGAATACTGGATATTTTGGTGAATCTGGAGATTTTAATGATTTATCAAATGAGGACGTTTAATCTTTTTCAAAGAAATATATTATAGTTGTATCCTACAAGAAAGGCTGAAGGAAGAGGAAAGCAAAGGAAATAGAAGGAAAAGGAAAAAAACATTGTCAAATGATATTTGGTATGCACCTCCAATGCCGATGATGAAAAAATCCTATTCTGATGATGTAGTGGCTAAGTGGAGAGAAGACAAGAAAAACTGCAATAAAGGTGAGCCTATGTTTAGATTAGATCCTTCTGAGGCAAATGCCCTGATGATGAAAGTAATTGATCATCTAGAGAAACAATAGAATGATAAGGATCAGAAAATGAATTTTTCTAAAGCTAAAATTATTCAATGTCTTCTTAAGACTACTGAAAAATATTCCAAGAATATTATGGTTCAAGAATAATTTTTCAAATAATTACATCCAGAGGATTCAGGAATGTTGTTGGTGATTCTGAAACCACATCAAGAAGATGAGGGAAAAGTGAGGTAGAAATAGAAGTGAAAGGGAATATTGTGGATGATTTAGAATTAGAATTGGATGTAGAAAAAGAAGAAGGAAGTGGTGACATTGAAGACATGATACGATGAGTTGAAGATTATGATGTGAAGGAATGTCCTTCTGAGAATATGTCCATCCGAACTTCTGAATCCCAATCTTTTAAGAATTCTACACCTAGAAATCATGACATGGATCAGCAAGAGGTAAATAAGCAATTCAAGGAAAGTATTTATTAATCATGATATTATTCTTCAAGAAGAACCTCATGAAAATGTTGAGATGGAAAATTATGATGAAGATAAAATTGTTGAGAAATTAGACTACGAGCATGAATCACCAAAGGATGATCAGATCATTTTAGAAAATGACAAGGGTATGCAGATGATTTCTGATACTCATACCAAGTCTTTGTCTAGTAAGAATGATGTTAGTGCTTCATCAATGAGTAATGCAAATGTTCTTGAGAAAAAATCCTCACCCTCAAAGAATTTGAATTCCGAATCATATTTTCATGGAAATGACTTTGTTGTTTAGTCATTGAAGATTCCGGTTGGTAATATTCCAATATTTCCAACCATAGATTCAAGATTTCAAATGCTTTAGCATTACATAAATCAGAAAATAGATTCAGTTTCCATGGCGATGGATACGTGTGTCCAACATGAGGATGATTTCTAAAATTTTTTCATTAATTATTAATCCCATAAATGATCATACAAGAAGATGACTAGTTGGTTAAAGAAAACTATTTAATAGAAGAGAATTAATGATGAGTTTAAAAGTAATGTCACAGATTATTTTGAAACCAAAGATGAAAAGCTAAATGATCTAACCAATACTTTTGAAGAAAAACTATCCCTTGAAGAAGCAACTCAGAGGCAAGAAGTGAAATATCTGAATGGGAAATTGTGTTCAGTTTCTCAGAGTTGGGATAGGGAATGGAATATTAGAATCGAACATGAGGAAAAAATGCTAAACACGAAGAATACTTAAAGGCTCAAACTGATATGCTTAAGGCTCTAGAAGAAAATGTTAAATCCATAGAAATGAAATGTGATTATCAAGATTAGCTACTCAATCGCATGGAAGATGATCACAAGGAACTCATGAAGCTCAATACTATTGTGACAAAAAAGATACTGAAAGAGGAAGAGGGATAATTTCATTCCAATCCGATCTTTTGTAGTATTTTTTTATTGTAAAAATTCTGTCATTCTTAGTGAAATTTTCATTGAACTTCATATATTTGGTTGTTTAGTACTAATATTTTTGGTACCATAATTACTTTTCAATTTACTTTATTCCCTTTTGAAAATCACAATGATTTGGGGGGTGGAATGAAAAAAAATAATACTACATAATGAATAAATTTCTCAATTTAAAGGGGTGTTCATCCAATGAGGAATATTTAATATGAATATTTTGGTATGCATGAAAATGTGAAAAATATTTCAGGAAACCAAGAATATGGTACTTAGGGTTTCCAAAGCCTAAGGGGGAGTTAGTCATAATCATTATGATCCATAAGTATTGGGAGATATGTTTTTAGTTTTAGGTTTATAAAAAAATTCAAAGTCCTTATATTATGTTTAGTAAGGATGTTTTGGTGTTTAAAAAATGGGGACATTGATGGGAAAATAGTTTTTCCCTATGACTTTTTCATTCCTCTATGTTTTGAAATCAAAAACACTATATCTCAAGGAAAATTTATTTTACACTTAGATTTTCCTTAATAAGGGAAAAATTCATTCCCTAAGGAAATTTATCCTAACTTTATTTTTATTGTCAATATTTTAGTTTCTATAAAATTAAATCTTTTTACTAAAAATTTTTAAATTCAGTTTCACATCTAAAACCTCATAATTATATATGTATTCTGATATAGAATATTTGGTTTTTAGGATCCGAATTAAGATTCTGATTACCCTGAAATTCAGGCTACGAATTCACTAAATTTTAGACTCTGAATTCTCTGAAATTTGGACTCCGAATTATATAATAATTCTTGCTTTAAATTTTGTAAAATTCAAACACTGGATTTCTCATAATTATTTTTCCGAATTCATTTGAATTCATACTCTAAATTATTTAGAATTCAGGTTCCGAATTTTCTGAAATTAAGAAAACAATTTCTCTAAAATTCAGACTCTCAATTCTTATGAATTCAGATGCCGAATTCCTTATAATTTAGAGTCTAAATTCCATAAAATTCAGATTCAAAATTCCAAAGAATTATGCTTCCAAATTCATTAGAATTCAGACTCCGAAGTCTAAAGAATTTGAATTCCAAAATCCTTGAAAAACATAATCTGAATATCCATTTAATTGATACTCTGAACATTGTTTTTCCATAGACCCCAAAAAAAATGATTTTGTTGAGAAATGATTTTTTAATTACCCTTTTTATAGATGTAAAATGATTTCGTGCATTCTGTTTCTATGTAACTATTGTTTGAGTGACACCTATATAGGTCCCACTAAAAGCCATGGATAAATGTGACTATTGGAGGAGGGAGCCAGCTGTTTGAAATATGCCTACAAATAAAATCTCATTTGAACGAGCTCAAAACAAGTTGTTCAATCTATAGATTAAATGTTTCTGAAGTGATTTATTAATGAAAGACTCTCATTCTTTGTGAGTATTGGACATCTTGTTCAGATTTCTTCTTGCTAATATGATTGTTTTTGGGTGCAATCGAGGGAATCTGGGGATTGGAAGACAGAGATTCCAACTACCTTAAAGTTTGAGAAATTTCATAATATGGAAGGAAGAGGTTTCGACTATCATGAAGTTCTAGGGCTTTTACGGATATCAATTAAGACTCCAAAATTCTTATCGATGGCCTACCCGAGTGGGTCAAGATATAATTTATTGAGAGTATAAATTAAGGGACATTTATCCATGTTTTTGTGTACCCTACTCTTTGGGTTAAAATATTTCTTACTCGTTACTTGTATTTTTTCTAGTTTTTTTTCACTGAATTTTGATTAGTATGTAATGTATAACTATATTATAGTTTCTTATAATTTTATAATATGATAATTAAGATTCTATACACTTTAATGAAGAATCATTTCCTTTGTAAAAATTTGATATGTTTCATTTCCGGAACCATATTTCCGGAATCTTGCATGTTTGTAGAACTAAGAGGTGTGGTGAATTTATCATGATTACCTTTGTTAAAAAATATAATTATTTATCAAAATTTAAAGGTTCTAAAGGAAAATTTAATATATTAATTTCACCCACCTCTTATATTTTGAGCATCTACATCATTATTTCAATCCTACAATTATCCTACTATTTTGGACCCGGTACTGAAGAGAGAGGAATTTTTTTAATGATTTTGATTTATATCTCGTTAGTGTATCGTGAAAACCATCACCTTAGTATTTTTTTATATTTAGGGTTTTAGGATTTCTATTTGGTTGATATGATACTATAGTTTAATATGTGATGTCAATTTTTTTAAAACATATAATGATTGAGGATTAATATTTATTATGGCTTTTTGGATCTTGTATCACAGTGGAATGTGGAATATCATGTACCACGAATCCTCGAATTCCATTCAAATGACATGTAGTGAAATATTTGTGTTTTTATCATCATTAAAGAGATGTTTGGTGATTTAAATATTCATTAACTATTCATATTATGTTTTTATTTAATATATTTTTGGAAATTAATCTTTTCTATAATAGCATGGATATTAATTTTATTTTGAGGGTATGAAATGTTGTTCTATTATATGATTACATTCATTTATGATGACATGATCCATCATTTTCAAGGATATTAGGTGACCCTTGTTGGTAAGTGTGGAACAAAGTTACATATTGTGAATCCCCTTGTTGGAATCTATTAGGTGGGTTTGGTTTCTTAAATAATCAATTACAACCTATACTCTTTTTTCCCATAAATATTGGAATTGAATTTTACATTACTAAGATAGTGGTTTTTGTTTCGTTGGATGGGTCATCGAGGATGTGGTTGTTGGATAATTTATTGAGGAATTATGAGAACAAAAAATTTTAGGGAGAATAATTATAGGTTGTTGATTCGTGAGAATCAGTTCCCTAGTTGGAATTCAATTAATGTAATGGTCTTTTTATAAACCATGCTTCACATGAAGACCAATAATTGGTAGTTTTCACATGATATATTCGGTGGTGTTTGAGATGGGTGAAATTAGTATTGATTTATGGGTGGTTTCATGTATATGAGATCATTATATTTGGATATGATCGAGACATATATGCCTTGATATTTGACTATGTGTTTAGTGACTCCATGCTTTTTTGATGATTGAGGAAAACATGTGATAGGGGACACACTAGATTTGCAGGTTCCTTATAATATAATGCAATAGTTAATGATATAGTTTTAGATCAATGAAAAATATGTGAAATTGATTTTTATTCCATTGAATGGTGATTACATGGATTTCATATATATGAATAGCATATTCAGTTCTAACTCCATAGATTGTGTTGCACTGAGCGTTCCATGAAATCAAATTAAGCTTACAAAGGAAAGAAAACCTTAGTACTTATCCTATTATTGGGATGTGTTTTACTATTCAGGTTGAAACGTTGATAGAATTGCATTAATTAGAATGAAATATTTTAATGTATGGTCAGTTGAGTATCCATGGCATAAGGGAGGACCCTAATTTTTTAGAGGTGTGTTGAAGGTGATCTAGCTTATTGGTACTAAATAGCATAACGACTATGGTCAGTGTGTCTAGGAACATTAAGACTGGTTCTTGGATCATTGATCATATATGAGTGAAAAATTATAAGTGGTTCTTATGAATTCAATTACCTTGGCAATGAGATTGGTGTTAGGCGTGGATTGTTTGTAAATTACATGTTATGGGAAGGTATGTTCATGAAGTTAATGAACGGTTGATGTTAGAAATTTTTGGGGTCCTTTTGTTTTTTTTGGCGTTGAAGGAAACCTAAGTGGTGTATACATGGTAGTACTTTCATATTTTCTATTCAATAAATTGAGTAATTAAATCCTTATAGTGGTAGAAAAAATATATTTAATTGGATTTTGTGATTCTTTTAGGAAATCATTTCTTGAGAGCAAGGTTACCATTCTTTCTGATCCATGGATGAGTGAATATTTTTCATGTTGTTTTTCATGTTTGAGGGGTTTAGAAACTTTTATTCATATAGTTCCATATTTTATATAGCATGAATTGTGGAGTAAAATATTCAATTGTTAGTTACATATACATATATTGTTACGATTTGGATCATCCGATTAGTGGTGGTTGAATGTATCTTCTGTTTGGAGATTTTTTGGTACAGTGGGACCATCCAGTGGATGGTCATGACTGTTCTGGTTGTGAAAATTCATGATGTTAAATCATAGATTTTTGTTTTCCACCAATTATTTTCTAGGATGTAGTGTATATGAGAATGTGGTTGTATGAACATGTTTATTTTTTTGGTCCTAAAAAATTAAAAAATTGATATTTTTTCATTATGATGCTTGTGAGTGGTCAAATTATCTTTTTTTAATAGTATATGTTTTAAAATATTCTTTTGGAAGTGAATTTGGTCAATTAATTGGTTATTTACCCTCATATAAAAGTTTTTTGGAAATAAAAAATGATCAAATTTTCATAGAATATTGGATATTTATTTAATTAAAAATAAAATTATTGGTGCATGCTTGGATAGTGATACCCAGTGAATGGAGTGTTAGATTGGGAATCTGACTCCATGGAAGTGTCCAAAAGATGAATTTTCCTTACATTATGAGTGAACTTGTTTCATGCTTCAGGACTCTAGATGATGATATTAAAATTTAATTTTCATATAATTAATAAATTATTTAAATTATATTAATTACACACACCCCCTAATGTCATTGCTACAACTGATTTAATGGAAAAATTTCCTCCCACGTGCGACTTCCAAATTGAATGTTTTTAGAGGATGAGGAGACACTAGAATTGATCCATGGTTGAATTTGACACCAAATCTAGGTTTTATCAACTTCTAGGTGCATATTCAAATAGGGAGTTTAGTATTTTTTTTTCCAAATGGTATAATGAAATTATATTATAACTGATATATCCACAATTGAGACAGCAAGTGGTGTTGTTTTCTATGAAATGGATTAGGGGTCCTAGTTCATTCTCTTATAGGTTACAAACAATGAGTATATGTACATTACTATAGTTTAAAATGTATACAACTTTCACTTTATATCCCATGATGACATGATTGTCAAATGGGATTTGTACGATTTCATTGGTAATGGGAATTCATTTAACCGACTATATTTTTTCTTTTAATTTTATTTAGGATGGATATTTACATAAAACATCATGGGTGATTTTATATTTTGGGCTATGAGGATATTAGTCTAGTAATATAGTTTTGTAATCCACGATTTGGATCAAGTCATGTGTACGAAGCATCTATGTATTTGAAACTTTGGTTTTTTGACTCCCATGAGTAATGTCCTCAGAGCTTTGAGGATACATATATGAGTTACTGGGGGCTGGGATCTTAGTGATTGGAGGTTCCTTGGATTTATAGCATGATGATGGAGAAAAATTAGATTTAGAGTATGAATATTGGGACATTAATGGTTTATATCCCAATAGTTGCGAGGAAACTTATGGGAAATGCCATTGTGATGGATTTTAGTGTGCTACGTATCGGCCATGGTGTTAAACACTTCTTCCCCAAGTCGGTCGGTCCCATGACCTAATTCATGTCTCCCTATATGACAAATTAAATGGACTAGAAATGAGTGTATATTATTACTCATAGGGAGAGTGTACCCTATATTATAAGATTAATTCAACATCATAAAATAATAAAAAATAATTGAATAAAAACTAATAAGAATTATAATTGTACCAATATCACATCATTACAAAATATAATAGTACAATTCCAATACTAAATAGTAAATATGCCATGCCATAATATATGTCAAGTGTCAACATAAAAAAAAGTAAAGTCATTGAATGAACCAAGCATATCTTTATCCATTCCCAATTCTATTCCCCATGATCCATCCGATCATAATCACCTATCATAGGGGATTCTCCCTTATCATTTCATACAACAATAATATTTAATCAGTTACCGATCAGGCTGCCTATATTGGATGTGAGTACAACACAGTAAGCCATCACCAATGGCATAAAAAACAATATCTAGTAAATATACGGTATGCTTTAGTATAATGAATATATACCTATAAAAATTTCAACAGTTTACATTTATTAAATTACTCATTATTTAACCACAAATACCATTATGCTCTTGAGTACTGCTAAACCATATCATATATATTTGAATGCCATTTTTACCAGTCATAACCTATAACTAAATTCCATTATTACTATTCTTATTTATATTTCATGATTCAATGTCTTTGTTACCATTAATCATATCATAAATGAATTCCATTGATACAATCTAAATTTCATATTACATAGCTTAATCACACTCACTGCTACAATCTAGGATTATCTGGCCCTAGGGCTTTACTAGCACCAGCTAGAAGTGCAGTTAATGACCCTCTATGTCAGTACTAAAAAAATATCACATAAATGGGGTGTTTAACAGCGCTTGAAAGAGCAATTAAAGGGAAAAATTTATTACTGTTTTTCAAAATCCATTGAAATGACCCCCATTATCAATAAAATTTTAGTAGACCTGATAATTGTATATTTTAAAAATAATAATTAATAAAAAATAATATATTAATATATAAATGTATTTATGTTTATATAAAAATAATATGTATATATTAAAAATATTTCCATGATAATTTAAATAGGAATTTACCATTAATAAATATATAAGATATTTAGTGAAAAAGTATTATGTAATTATTTAAAAATTAATAAATTAATTTTTTATTATTATTGTATAGTAGTCATTTGAAATAAATTTGAAGATCACAAATATCCAAAAATTAATAAAAGATTTAATAAAAATTTAAAACATATCTTAGACATCAAACTACCATATAATTTGATCTGAGTGTCTGTTTGGGATCTATAACTTAATAAATTGAATACGGAAATAAGATCTACACCTTTATTGATAGAGGAAATCCTATGTTTGGTTTTTTAAGGACAAAAAGGTCCAAAAGCCCACCAAAATAGAATTTTTAGTTGTAGTGCGCTAATTTTTTAACATTTGATGCATTTTCAACCTCATTTAACGGGTACTTATTACCATTTTTGGTGTTGTATGAATCTATTCTATGGACTTACATTCATATTGATATTATGGTATTGTAATTCTTTCATTTTTTAGATCTTAATCGTATTTATATGTAAATAAATGAATCTTTTCATATATTTTCATATAATAAATCACTCATATAAATAAATTAACATCATATTTTTGTACAATTGAAATTTCTAATATATGAACATCAATACATATTAAAAAATTGTATTTAAAATAATATATGACTATTTTTTATAGTATTGGAATATATTTATAATATATATATATATGTATTAATAAACACGTATTTATGAATATAATATTCAAGTATATGTAAATTATTATAATATATAAAATATTTAAATAAATATATGTATATATATACATCACGAACATGGGTATATTATATAAATGTATTCAAAAAATTATATATGAATATATGAATAACAAATATATGTATAAATATATATATGTTAAAAAATAGAAATATCATTACACAGAAAAAAATGAAATATGGCGTAGTGGTAACGTTGTTCCATAATCAAATAAGAAGTTTGGGGTTTTAATCCATGAGGGTACGCATGAGGCTACAAATCAAAAAGTGTTGATAAAAAGGGTTTTTCAGTGAAATGTCCTCATAAAAGTGGTGTGTGTGTTTTGGAACATGTTGTAGAGGCACTGATAAAGGGGGGCGGTCTCATGGACATAAAAAAATTCTCCTTTATTATTTTCACATTTATCAGCACTAATAAAGCATTTTTCAAGGCCCCCGTTAATAATGAAGAAAATTAATTCTTAAAATGGGCCACTAACAGAGTTTTTAAGCACTTAGAAAAGCTTTGGGTCTTTAGTCACACTGAAATTTTTAGTACTTTTTTAGGGTTGATAATATGTTATTTTTTCAATGCTAAAAAACAATTTTGTAATATGGACTATTACCATTGATCATTTCATAATTGAATGTCATTATTGCCATTCATATTTTATAAAGAATGAATAAATGCATTTTTTACCATTCAAAGTTTCGTAATTGAATTCAATTGTTACCATTCATATATCATAAAACATGACATAATTATATTATTACCATCCATTATTTCATAATTTAATTCCATTTTTAGCTTCTATATTACTGAACACATGATGGAAGTCCATTTCTACCAATCAAAATTTCATAATTAGACGTCATTGATACTATTAAAAATTCATACACACAATAATATCGTTAATTAATTCACCAATTCATTAATAAAATAAAAAAAAATTCATATTTTTATCATCCCATTAATTAATTCATAAATTAATTAATCACATCAATTATAATAATTAACTCAACAAATAACAAAACTCATCAATATCATTAATTTATTCATCAATTAATTAATTACCTCAATCCAATTAGTTAATTTATAATCTATCTAATCATATCAATAACATTAAAATTTCCAACAATAAATTAATCACATCAATTCCAGTAGTTAATTCAAGAATTACCTAATCACATTAATAAAATTATTTAATTAAAAAACTAATTAATTCCATAAATTCAATTAGTTAATTCAACAAGTAATTAATCACATAAATAACATTGATTAATAAAAAAATAATGAATAACATGAATACCATAATTTATAAAAAAAACTAACTAATCACATAAACAACATTTATTAATTAGACAAACAATTAGTCACATCAATTCTATTTGTAGATTCACCAATTGAATAATAATATCAGTAATAGTAATTAATTGTAAAATTAAATTATCATATCAATTACAGTATTTAAATACAAAACTAACTAATCCCATTATTTATATTAACAAATTCAACAGTTAATTAATCACATAAACTCCATAAGATAATTTTTAAAACTAGTCACATCAAAAACAATAAATAATTCATTAATTAATTAATCATGTATATTTTATTAATTTATTTGACAGTTAATTATCAACAGAAATCCCATCAATTAATTTTCCAACTATTTTTTCTCATGAATTCGTTTGATTTATAAAACAATTAAAAAATAAATTTAAATCCATTCATTTATTTCACCAATGAGTTTCTCAGGGAAATTCAATTAATTAATTCCACAATTAATTAATCACATTTAGTCACTTAAATTAATTCACTAATTAATTATTCATTTAAATTCTATTAATTAATTCAAAATTTAAATAATCACTTTTCATCCTTTAAAATAATTCATAAAATAATTAATCTCATTCATTTAATTGAATCAGCACAACAATCAACATTATCTAGTTCTCCATTTAATTAATCTCATTCATTTAATTTTGTAAACATAATAATCCCCATTAATTAATCCTTCAATTGATTAATCTATTTCATTCAACTGGATCATCTCAATAATCAATTAATTATCTTATTAATTTATTAATCCCATTGAATTAATTTCATAACAACAACAATTACAAATAATATATCAAATCATTAATTATACAAATTCCATAACCACATTAGTCAATTGATTAATTCAAAAAATAATTAAACAAATTTCATTATCCCGATAACATGATAAATTATTCACTAAATAACTATTCAATTTTACAATTTCGATATAACAAAATAATTTTAAATTAATAATTATTCAACATTACTATCTCAATATCACATAAAAAATTGATCAATTAATTATTCAACTTCAAATTTAATCATTTTAATAATTAACTGAAACATGTATTATCCCCAAATTCCAATTAAATATTATATTAAATAACTCAACAAATAAATATCCGAAAATATGAATTCAATATTCTAATAGTTAACTCCTCAGTTATCCTTATAAACCAAATCAATATTCTAGTTATTAATTCAATAATTAATTATCCCCAAATCCCAATAAAGTATTATGATAATTATATGAACAATTAATTATCCCTAAATCTCAATTCCTTAATTAATTTATTCCCAAAATCTATTAATTCAATTAGAATATTCATTTTATAAAAAATGTTTACGAATATGTAATTACATTAACATAATTGAAATCATGACTTTGGGATTTGAATAAAATACCAACTACCGTAATTCAATCATGATAGATCATCAAATATAAATCCTGATTTTTACTGCATAATGATATAAAATGAGATTGGGGTCTCAAACACCAATTCATGTTCATACAATAATAATCCAACAATCGAAGATCAATTTATTAGAATCCCTGAACTATATCTAACAATATTGATGATAAATTCACTATAAATGTTTATAGAGTAATGTTATTTATAAAGGAAATCATACAGGATTACATCCTCATACTGGTAGAGGTGTAAATCGTTAATCTGGGTTTCAAATCGAGAAGAAAATAGGTCAGGAGCCCTATGAATTTTTTCAGAGCTGAAAAAAATTCAAAGAAATTGGTAGGGGATGAGTATGGACAATATGGCGGTCAAATGGGGAGTTGGAGAATTTTGAAACCATATTTCATAACAAAAATTTTCTGTCACTTGTTCACTTATTCTAGGATTCTTGGTTAGTACTAACCAAACGCATAACAATGTAACCATTGTACACATAGGCTTCACACTTAGTTTAAACTAAAAAAATCATATGAACACATTTAACACTTTTTTAAACCATTCACACACCATGGAATCCCGTTGTTCACTTTTTTTAACCTTGAACAAACCATGTAACCCCCTTGTACCCTTTATCTAACCATGTAGATAATATTCACCCCTCATGCACACATTTTCTAACCATGTACTAACCTTGAGAAAACAATTAAAATACATTCCCCTATACATATTATATAATTTTTTCCCAAACACATCCATATAATAACCCAATGAAGATATACGAAAAAAAAGAATACCTTTAAATGTTCATGATACATCTCCAAAAATTGATAAAATCATATAACATTCAAACCATCAATATATCATCCTTGAGATGTACTCCCCTAAATCTATAATATTTTGTGTGAATATTAGAAGTCCATTGAGACCTCATATCCAATTATCAATACCAATTTTTTCTCAGGATCATGTTCATGTTTCTACAATACATGAACAATCGGAATGGTATTTCTTCGTAACACACTCTCAGTATGATCTAACACATGTATTATATTCTTTTCAAAGGACACTTCTATTATTGTCACATCACTCCCCATCATCGATGTGTTTCTTTTAGTGAATTACTCAATAATTTTTAGTCTTTCAGGAATCAGAAACTCCTCCCCTATCAAGAAAAATAGGTTTTCATGGTTGGGTTTCCCTCATAAGATCATCATAATCCAAACATTATCTACCATTTATATTGTTCATCAAAGAATGACACCCTTAGAATTTATCAACATGCCGAATAATTATGACCCTTAATTTTTATGGTCAATGGTTCACCAGACACCAAAAGGTTTCACCATTATCAGTATCCATGTGAATTACATTTAAGAATGCCCTTATATCACCAGAAAACTTTCATTAATAGCTTTGTTTCTAACCAATTAATTCATAGTGTACCTAGGATTATGTCAATGTCAAGGGAATTATTTTATCATGTCTATAAGTAGACGATGATTTTTTTGAATAATACAATCCTTTTTTAAAAATAATCCCAACAAATTGATCACCGCTTACCCTCGGTGTAACATCCCCCAAACCCTTCCACAAGGGTTAAAACCAAAGTGTTATAACAACCCATAACCATCCTACACCTAGGTCTTTGTTAAAAAGTGTAAAATTGATATAAATTTTCAATTTTCTTATTAAACAAAAAATATTTCACATCTAAATAAAATTTTACAATCTCCCTCAAATTTATATTAAGAAAATTTTCATATCAATTTAACAAGAATTTTAAGAAATATCATGTTCAAAATCATACCCAAAAAATGTTTTCCCATGATTCCATAAAATGTTTCATGAATCTACATAACAAAGAGTTCCAAGAATGATACATGCAAAGTCAGCTCTCATGTACTACCAGTCCATGATTATGATAAAAAACACAAAAAAATAATTACATCACACAAAAATTGTGTCGCCCAATGTGAAATAATATTAAACTCTAACAGAAAATAATAATAAAAACTATCCCAACTTGATAACTTTGTTTCTCCCCCAATAATGGTTTATCTACTCCCATGCTTGAGATCATAACCATGTCCCAAATATTCAGATTCATCTATCTAGGTTTCCCAAATTTTAGGAAAAAGGAATGAAAATAAAACTCCTTTGGTACCACTTTGTGATTTCCCAGCCTGGGTGACACACCCCGGTACCCCGAGTCTGTCGGTCATGTGACTTCAAATTTTCCTCACCATAATATAGGGGATATCTACTAGCATCAAGGTTATAATATCAATAATGGGAAGACTATACACTCTTTTATCATTGTAATTGACCAATATAAAAGAAGAAAATTAATGGTTTCACAAATAACCATAATTAGAATAGAACAAATATAATATGGTGAAAAATGTATGGAATACAATAACAGAACTAAATAGTAAATATGATGTGCCAAAATATGGGTTTGTGTTAACATAAAAACATTTGAGTAATGAAATTGAAAACTTCCATGGAGGTATTGAAACACATCCAGTTATCTGATCCATGATCTCTCTCGACTCAATCACCTAACAAAGGGCCATTTCCCTTAACATTTCCTACATCTATGAAATTGATTCGAGTATCAATCATTATGCCAGAGTAGGTTGTGGATACCACTTAGTAGTCCATGACCAGTACTATCAAAAACAATATCTTGTCAAAAAATGTATATATTTGTATAGATTATAAATACTATTAGTAAAGTAGACCACTTACAATTATTAAATTATTATTTATTTAACCACATTAACCATTGTGATCCTGAGGACAACCAAACCACATCATATATATATCACAATTCCATTATTTTTATTTCTAACTCAAAGAAGAATGTATTGTAAAAATTACTATGTGTAATAAATAATAGAATTCCAGTGTTACCATTCATATTTCACAATACATGACTTAATTCAAATAATACCATTCATTATTTCATTATTAAAATCCATTGATTCAATTAATATTTCAATATACATGACTGAGTTCCAATGTTACCATTCACCATTTCATAATAAAATTTAATCAATACCATTCATATTTCATAATACATGTTTAAATTCCATTTTTACCATTCATTATTGAGTAATTCACTGCCATTATTACCATTCATATTTTCTAATACATTACTGAATTCCACTGAGCCAGTTCATCATTTCAAAATTGAATGCCACTATTAACATTCTTATTTCAAGACAAAAAAAATAAAATTAACAAATTCATCAATTACATAATTAGATACAACTATTACAATCTTTCAGCATTCCATTAATACATTGAATAATTAATTAATCAGATCTATTCCATTAGTTAATTATCAAATTAATGAATGACTTTAATAAAATTATTTAAATAAAAAATATATTAATCACATGAATTAAATTAATTAATTCAACAACAAACTAATCACATCAGTAGTATTAAAAAACTAAATAAATATTTAATCATATAAATTTTTTAGATAATTTAATATTTATCTAATCCCATCAATAAATTAATTGATTAAATAGTTAATTATTCACTACAATTCAATTTTTTAATCAAACAACTAAATAATCATGCCAGTAACACTAATCAATTCAATACATAATTAATCACATCAATTCCACATGATAACTCATCATGTAACTCATCACATCAATATGAATAATTAATTAAATAATAAATCAATCACATCAATTTAATTAGATACTTTAACAACTAATCAATCAAATTAACAACTTTGATTAATTTGAAAGTAATGTAATCAAATAAATTCTGTTAGTTATTTCAACAAAAACCTAATCACATCAATACCATTAATTAATTATACAGTTAATTAATTGCATGGATCAAAATATTTAAATTATAAATTAACTACCTAAATAAATCAATAAAATTTATTCAATAATTATTTTTTCAGTTCAATTCCATTAATTAATTAAGTAATTAGTTAATCACTTTCAATCACTTCAAATAATTCTATAATTAATTTTTCATTTAAATTGAATTAATTAATTCCATAATTAATTAATCACATTCAATAACATCAATTAATTAACCATTTAATTATTCACATCGATTCCATTAATTCATTCCAAAATTGTTCAATCACATTCAATACCTTTAATTAGTTCACCAATAAATTAATCGAATTCATTAAATTGTATCAACATTACAATTCCCATTAATTAATTCACCAATGAATTAATCCCTTTCATTTAATTATATCAACCTAAAAATATCTATTAGCTAACTCAAAAATTGTTTAATTCAATTCGTTCAATGTTATATTCTAAAAAATCGATTAATAAATTAATCGATAAATTAATACATTTCAATAAATTCAATAATCAAAATAATTCAACATTACTATTTAAACAAATAATTCTCCCAATTACATAATCACATTGTTCCATTGATTAATTCCCAATTTAATTAATCATATCTCATAGTCCTTATATCAAATATAATTGTTTTAACAACTAAATATTTACTTTTATAATCACAATATCACATAATTAATTTAAATAATTAATTATTCAACTTCACAATCAAAATATCACATAATTAATTTAACAATGGAATATTCAAATTCACCCATCTATTTTTCTAATAATTTACTCAACCATTAATTTTCCTCGAATCCAATTTATATATTCTTCTAATTATACCAACAATTAATTTCCCCCAAATCCCAATACAATAATATAATAAATAACTCAAAGATTTATTATCTAAAAAATACCAAATCAATATTTTCATAACTAACTCAACAAATAATTATTCCAAAATCCCAATTCAATATTCTGATAATTATCTCAATAATTAATTATCCCCAAATACATAATATTTACTACATTTGTTCACCAAATAAATTTATTCATTTGGGAAATTCTATTTCTAAAAAATATAAAGAAATGAAAAAAGTACATATCTGAAATTAATATCATTACT
The DNA here is from genome assembly GCA_963277665.1 of Viscum album. Taxonomy (NCBI): domain Eukaryota; kingdom Viridiplantae; phylum Streptophyta; class Magnoliopsida; order Santalales; family Viscaceae; genus Viscum; species Viscum album. Next base: position 1,611,203,971 of record OY728137.1, on the reverse strand, counting down.
ATGGGATTTGAATAATTGACCACCTACCACAAATTTATGATGACAAATCATCCGACTGAAATACCTAGTTTTTTCATCATAACCACATAGAATTAAATCTTTATCTTAATCCCTAATTCATGTTCTATATACCTAAATCCAAAAATCCTAGAAATAGGCCTAACAATCCTATATTTGGATCCAATAATCTGGAGGATATCTTCCTTCACAATGTTTTGGGAGATATGTTAATTAGAAATAAAACCATAAGGGATGTGATCCTCTTAGAAGGAGGGGTTTAGATATTTATTCGAGCATCGAATCTCAAAAAATGGATGTCAGGAAACATTGTAATTCATCCCAAAATGACCAAAATCACGATGAATATTTAGTGGATGAGTGGGGATGAATTGGGGTTAAAATGGGGGATTTAGGAATTTAAAAACAATTCTTTATTACATTATTTACTTTTTTCATTGTTCCCCAGTTCCGGTCACCAATATAGTACAAACCATGTTCCCATTGCACACTTAGGCTACACACTTAGTTTAACCATGTTTAAAATGTGTGACCCCATTGATCAATTTGTTTAACCATTAACAAAAAATGAAAAAACCATGAATCCCCCATTGACACTATTTCTAAACATGATAATACCATGAAACCCCTTATGACAGATTGTCAATTAATGTGTAAATCCTGAAACAATTATGAAAACCCCTTTCCCAATTTGTCTAACCATACGCAAACCATTCACAACCCATTCAAAGCCTATCCTCCTAAAAAAATTATACAATTTCACCCCAAACACAACTATTTGAAGATCCAAAAAACAAATACTAAAAACTAGGAAAAATAATACCTATAAATGAGATTGAAACATTTATAGAAATCGATGTATTGTTACACAGTGTTTGGAGCTACAATGAATTTTGAGATAAATAATAGGGCTACCATGGATTTAGTGATCGAATGTTTAAAAACCATGGGATATATACATAGTCCCATGAGAATATAAATGGGATCTATAATATACAAGGAGGTCGGATGTTTGGGGATTCCATGGATATAAATCAAAAATATTTTGACATCTAATAGGTATATCCTAAAATTCAATGGCATACCGTTAGCTCCAACATAGATTTAAATCCTTTCTTTGAGGATTCCATGGATTTAGAGCCAACAATTTTGGAATATCATTGGAAGGGTCCTTATAATATTTACGATCAACTTATGTTACCATGTATTTGGTGATCTAATGTTTCTAAGATTATAGGGACAATACTTCACGCTTTGAGGCACCATAAAACTAGTATAAGAGGTTATTGTCAATCAGGTTCTTATACCTTAAGAATGACTATGGTTTTATTTTTAAATTATTCTACATATTTACACATTAAGATGGAAAAATTTTACTATCATGAGATTATAAAAATATGCTATATGTAGAACATTGGGGTTGGAAAACTGAGATTAATTTCAATCCTATTGTACATACACATTAGTTTTTGTATAGAAAATATTTATTAATTCATGTTGATCATTGATTGACGATGAATAATGAATGGTATCATGATTTTTGATCTTGTTGAGACCCTCAAGTGGTGTTAATGGTCAGGCTGTAGCAGTTTTACAGGGTTTTGGAAATTATGTATCTATCCAAACCAAAATGTTCTTGGAAAATAATTTTGGATACAAATGATAAATGGGATTATGAATAATTGATTATATTCTATTATACCTCTCTATTTTGAGACCATAATTCCTTTTCCATTCTAGTGAGATAAATGTTTCATATTAGGTGGAAATTTTACACCCTCTAGTTCACAACAATGTTTATTGTTGAACATATTAGGGGGAATCAATACATTCAATACTTTCCAAACATAAAATTTAATATAGAAATCCAATTCATTAAAATTTTATATATTGTTATATTATTTAGAACCCTTGAACATATGATTTTTTATAGGAAATATTAATGTGTCATTGGATGACGGTTTATAAAGTCTTGATAAATATTTATAGATGAATTCTACCGGATGATGATATAAAAATTTATAATATTAAATTTCTTAGATGAAGGAGGGTATGTTTACCAGATGGTATTTTATTAATCCTACCAGATTAATAACATTATACATAATACTGTATGAATTGTATTTATTTTAAAAAACATAACATAAATGAACTTATTTGTATAGATTATAATAAATATCATATAGAGATTTTGTGTTGTATTTTACATATAAAGATAATTGATTCTGATGCTACTTTAACGAACTCTATAAATAAAATAATATGACCATTGGGAGTGCTTGTATAGATGGAGTTTAATTTTAGGAAGTGGAATAATTATCTAGGAAATATAATGATTTAATTAATATTTGTAACATCTTTTTATATGATAAAAATTTATTGAAATAAATTGATACTTTTTCTTAAGGAACACATTTTTTAATATAACATTTGAAATGCCTTGATTTTTTATTTTCTAATTTTCATGTCTGGCCTTATTGACCAAGTTAAATGTACATTTATGAAATAGATGTTTATTTTGATTTTCCTAATTCAGTGTTTCTATGGATATGTAAAAATAACTTGTCTAAAATCTATCATATCGAGGGATTTCCTTATTTATGGAATATTTAACATTATGATATAGATAATATTGTGGATAACAAATGTAGGGTTTTATATGTCATTATCATTTAATTTCATAGAATTTCTATTTTCATCATAATTTTTGATATGTTTTCTTAAATACATTATATAATATTTTTTTGAATACTCTTACTAGTCATTGTTATATTTTTCTTCTTTGAAGAAATATATACAAGTTGTTATAAAATAAATCATACTCTATATATAAAGGTTATCTATACAAAATTTCATCTAATAATCTTTCTTAAATAGGATGATTAATTTTGTGTTTTTTAACTAATAATCTCCCATTTATTATATAATAGTTATATATTATTTTGATATGACATTGTTTGGCCGATAATTTACACGGTTTGAGATGATATCAATGGTCAGAAGATGAAAATTGAGAGATTTATAAAAAACAAGCATGTTTCAATATTTTGGTGCAATGTTAATGACAACAATTCGGTATCTCTGCAATATGGAAAAATGATCCACACTATAATTTTGTATGGTTTGACAAAGGTTTATTAAATTGTTGATGTATTTAGACTAATCATGCAAGTGAATTGGATTTTTTAAATATTTTCTCACACAACTTGATCTTGATTTCATAATCCTTTTGACTCTTCCAAAGATATTACATGACATTGTTTTCAAGGGGCATTGAAAACCATACGGGTTTTCATTCCATTTGTCCTAACAATGTGCCCAATTATGAACATCTAAAATATAAATATAACTTAATTTAATTTTAATTTTTAACCTCTAATATCATTTCAAATCGTCATTATCTTAACCATCATTTATATGGTTCCCTAGGTGATTCTATCCCTTCCACCATGGTGATTTCTAATTAATATTGATGGAAACCTTTGAGTAATGTGATCTTTTCTGTTGATTTTTTTCTTATTTCTACATCTACCATTAATCTCTAATATTTTATTTGTTATGAAGACAAATTTGGGTTATGTGGAATTTATTTATGGTTTATATGGATAATTTATGGTGTTTCTCTTGGGTTTTAGCTTGTGAGGAACAAATCTCTTTATTTATCACCACTAGTTTTTAAGGTGACATTTTTTTAATCATTATCGATGTAGTGGTCTCTATAAAAAGTAAAAATCCATGAATTGATAATGTTCGTGTAAATTACACTTCTTTTGATGAATAAATTTGTTAATTTAATATCAATGAATTATTATTTTATGAAATGGATATAGGGATTCATGTAAAAAAAGATATTTTAAAGGGGTTTAATTTATCAATAGTTTGTACACATTATGGGTTTGACGAAATTACACAAATATTATTTCTACCCTAAAATGAATTTTGAACAATGAGAGTTTTGATTCATTCTTATGAAAATGTTTTAAAAAATACGAACATTTTTTAATATTATTTTCAAAAATAAATAAAATTTAGAATTTTTTATGCATTGGGATAGAGATATATGAAAATATTAGCATGTGTGAAACCATTAAGAGTAATTATTTTGATTTAAATTTAATATTATAGGAATCAATATTGGTCGGATTCTCATAATTCAAATATTAGTGTTATTACACATATATTAGTATGTATTCACTTTGTATAGAGACCACATTTATCATGGTTTTGATCAAGATGATACTGTTTCATGTTAAATATCTAACTTGATTATATTATTATTCTAGATCATTGAAATGACATTCCTGGATTGGATTATATTTTCTTGGATTCATTATTGTACCTTGTTAATATGGTATCATGGATTTACAATGAGGTTAATAATCATTCAACCACTTCCCTTAATGTTGACATTATTTTTTATATAAATATTTATCTAGAGTTTAATATGGCATGTTTTTCAAGAAACTAATTTTTGTTTTACAAAATATATTTCATTTGAAATTTCATTATATACATGTTTTATTTTAATTAATTAATTGACATATTAATAGTGATAAAAATTGAATTTATTCATTAGTGGTGACATGATAATATTTAGTGATCACGTCATACTTTTTATTTTAGGTATCTGCGTGCATGGTTTTTAAGAAGACGTGTTACAGGAACGAAATCATGGGTAATTAGATCTTCTCTCCGTTATTATCACCTTAATAGTGTTTTGTGATTATGGGGATGTGTTTCACATAGTTAATTGGTCTTTCATCTTGGTTTATTTTTATATGTGGAAGAAATTTTTTTGTTGGTTATCTCACATTGTGGGGAGACTTTCATTATGTTTTTTACACTGGTTTTATTTATTATCTTATTATGAATGAAATGTGTTGTGTTATATTTTAATGTTAAAATTATACCATATTTTTAATGAGGATACAAAAATTAATTTAACTAGTCTGTGGTGATTAAGAATGTTCTTTAGGCCATTTTTTGAGTCAGCATGGGTAATGTGTCTTGTTGTCCTGGGGTTGTTCATTATTGGTTTGATGGTGGATTTTTTAAAAATTGATAAACAAATTAGGAAATGAACTCTATGTGATTTTTTAACATAATGATTTGTTACATTTATTTGGATATATCATGAGGTTTTTTTATTGTGTTATAAATATGGGGGGATCAGATAACCTTGGTCCTGCCATTGGATGGAATCATGATGCAGTTCTCCTTTTGTATTTTAGTATAGGATTAGATGGTTAAATATATTTATAAAATATTTATCATGTAATAGTATTTCTCAGTCTTATCATATTAAAATAAGATGAATAGTTTTTCTATGGGATAGATATATGAGATTATATGTACAATTTATAATGGTTGGGTGGAACACCAACAATAAATTAAAGACCATGGAATATTTCATCATGATTCTATTGTTTTCAGTATCATTATAAATTAATATTCCCAAACAAATTATTCTTATTTCCTTTCCCAGTTATTTTTAAGATATTGTAGGCACATATTTGGTGATCGTTGATTTCCCAATAATTGTTGTTTGATCATGGATTCATGATATCAGTTGATTATGACCTATAGTGAGATTTATATTATGACATATTAGTTACTTATATTTTCATAATCACACAGAAGATTGTGATCATAGGTTAGTATTAGTTTTAGTGGAATTGGGACATGTTATTGTTGGGAATTAATATGTTTTTTTGATGAGGTGCACTTTTTTTATAAAATTTTACATCATTATGATATCATACCCAAAATTTTCTTATGCATTATTTGTGTGGTCTTGATTGTGGTAGGAGATTCATGATAACTGTATTTTTTTGTATATTGTTGAAGGGACATAAAATTTATTCATTTAGGTGCATCATAAGAACCATCCTAATAATAAAAATATAAGTGACTAAGAGGAAATTGATCAAAATAATTGATTCATTTATGCTTATATGTTTTCCATGTTATTTATACTATGGTTTTTTGTTTCTTCTATATTCTAATGGGATTGTTGAATTTCAGTGTTAAATGAGCAGTTTCTTTGACTTTTTTGGGAATAACCAGCCAAAAAATATTGATCATTTGGATATATAAATTAATCATTTGTGTAAAATATATAATTTTTATATTATTTTCTCTTTAAGAGATATCAAATGATTATGATGAGAGATTTTGTAAGTGATTTTAGTGTTGTGTTTTTTCTATAAATGGTTCTTGTTTGTGAAGTGAGTTTTTTCATGTTGTTGGATTTTAATTAGTTATGGACATTTTAATTTTTATGTATGTGGGTTTGGGGTTAGTTGGCATGGGTGGGAATGATTATCAGTATGTGTTTTTCATTGTTGTTATGTATGGGATTTTGATTATAAATTTTTATCAGTATGGGGATATGATACTAAATTATTAGTGTTATTGAGTGACCAGATGTCAATGAATGTTAAATGGATAGTGAGATATAATTTTATATAAAATAGTCAAATATTGAAATGTTTATGATAGAATTGAATGGATAATAATTGTAAATCAATATGGGTAATGGATGAAGAATATTTTTTGATTGATAATGTAATTGAGTGGAAAAATGATAGTCAATTAGAAAGTAAATTGTTAATATGATGTAGACAAATTGGATGATTAAATTGAAAAATATAGGAAAATTTGTGGTTATTTTCTATAGGAATGATGACTGTTTTGTAAACTAAAAACAACAAGAAAATTCATATTAATGTCTTCTATATATATTGATAGTTTTTGTCCATAATAGTTCTATTTTTGTGAGATTTATTTCCTTAAGATTTTGTGAAGTAATATTTTATGTTTTATTTTTTGGTGACTCAATTCAAACCCCACTTTATTTACATAACATAACATACACATTTTTTTGGGTTACGGACTCTTCTAAAAAATATATGTTAGAAAGGGAATGGATGGTTGACTACTCCTACTACCCCTCTAACCCTTATATATGTGTATTTAATGTGACATATATAGATCCATTTTTTGGGTGAAATTAATATGGGATGATGAAGTGATATATGTTGGAAATAATTCATGGTTGAAGGAGGGATGAAAATTATCCTAGTTGGGGATAGTTGTAATATTGTCCACCCCACTTTATGTGTGGTTTTATTTGTAGGATTTCATGAATATATATGTAATTATAGTTCTATGATGTTTAAAATTACTGAATGAGAGTAAAATACTATTGGGGAAGTGGTTTGGGGTATCATGTTGTTATATAATTTAATAGTGTTTTATTTTACAATGATGTAATATTTTTTTAGTTCTATTTAGTGAGATTAAGTCATAATTGTTTGGATAGGTTCTTATCGTTTTTTACTAAAGAATTATTTTTATTCATCCACATTGTCATTAGTGGTCTTGAGGAGGACCAAAATATGTATACATTTATTCTTTCCTCCCTCTCACTATAATATTTTTTTAAAAATTATATATACATTTTAAAGATAAATATTTCATTTAAAAAATATAATATTTAATATTTAGTCAGAGCTACAACCAATGGATTTTAGTTTTGAATTTTATTTTAGGGAAATGTATTTTTATAACATTTCATGTATTCTGTATTATTGTTGTATATTTTACAAAAATTATATTATTTCATTGAATGGTGGTTGTACTACTATGTTACTAAAATATAATAGGAAAATTTGTTTTGGGTCTTATATACTCAGTTCTAGATAGAAAACTGGGGCTATTTTATGTGGAAAATGGGGGTTACCCTCGTTATCACTACCATATTGGTCGGTTTCCCAAAGGGGGAATGATCATAAACCCTAGAAAATGATAACCACATACGAACATGATCTATCCATGAATTATATGAATTCACTAATACTTCTAGCCTTAATTTTTAATGATGATATATATCCCCATCAGATAGTTCAAAACAAACTCAAAATTTCTTACCAAATGAAAAATAAAAAAAAATCATACAAATATCCATTAAGTGTAAATAAAAACTATATGTCACTAGAATCATACAATATACTATTCAATACCCCTCTCTATAATTTAATGTTTTATAATCAACCAAAAAAATATCATAAACATATTCAAAATTTCTACCATCAATATATGTGACTATGATACAGTACAAGACCTCACATTCACGTAATCTTCTATAAATAATGTCCTATTGTTTTCATAATCACCCTAAATATATATGAATTTCTCTTTCTGTTAATCTGATATGTCATGTTCTTGATCCCCATATTTTCTGAGGATGTTTAACACAATTAGTATGAGGTTCACTCATTAAGAATAATTAAATATCTTCCATCCATTTATAATAGTGATACTCTTTAGATCTAATAGAAAATTTATATCAAAATTTCCCCATCATAAAAAATTATAATCACTCTAAATCATACCCTATCAAGTATGATGAGATGAACTCCAACCATCAAATCTATGTATTTTAACACTGTAGTGAGATTCATAAAAAATTTCATTATGGCATAAAAATATCTACACATAAAACAATAAAAAGGATTACACTACTCTAATGCAGAAAAAATTACCATGTTTACCTTAGTAATCTGTTCATATTTATAAATCCTGAATAAATAGGATAGTGAAACAAATTTATATTCATATAGGGTTCCTCATACCAAATAAAATATTACTACCTATAAAAATTGAATTTCTAACAAAAAATCATGAAAATAATAAAAAAAACCTCTATAAAACATATAGTGTATTCCATAATTGATATAAATAAGTAACTAAAATTCAGGATATTATTTTATCCCTCTCTCATTTTTTTCTTTGAGTCATGCAGTACAAAAAATTCACTTGGAAGTCCTTCATGAAAAAACCTCATTCTGACCCACCTATACCTGAACATTCCACTAGTACATAGGCACATTACAAATCATAAACTCCTATAACATCACCATACACCTAGAATGTGTCTCAATATTATCAAAAATATAGTTAATATACTAAATAAAACTCTATTATCTATGGTTCAACCTCACTCTAGGGGAGTGGTTGGTTCTTTATCTGAAAAATGACCATCATATTTCACATTGTTGAATATCCACTTAGATATCCATGATTAAAACACTCCCATGTACTAATCAATAATAAGTCCTATTATACTATATGAGGACAATTATTAACTCAACTCCATTTATTTATGACAAAATTTCTTCCTTGAGTCATGTTTTCAATACACTAAATTAATAACAAATAAAAATCATATCTCAGTTCTTGATATCAGAGTTTTCGGATTGTGGTAACATGGAATGTGTCCCCAAACACGATAATTTCATAGTCCACACATTCCCAAAAATATCACACATAACATAGAACTCTGATGGATCATTTCATAATACACATATATTTTAAATCACATGTGATTGAGTGATAAAAATAAGTAATAGAGACAATGTGATTCTTTAATTAAAATTGAAAAAGAATTTATATTTTCATAATTGGATATCTATTATTGATATTTAATTAACCAAACCTAATATCAAAACATTATCAACAACATTTAGTCATACACATGTCATGTGGACCTACATTTTTTGTATTATTTATGTACATATAAAATCATTATACCTAGATCGTAGTTTGAAACAGTAAATTGTAATTTTCATATCATATACCATAAAATCAGTTAAATATTTTACTGATAATATATGAATCATAATCCCACACTATGGTTATTGAGATTTTAATTATATAAGTCTTAGGTGATGAAATGAATGTTTACCATACCATGTTTCAAAGAACATATATCATTATATCATGTATTACATTAGTATAATAAATAAAAACGGTGTTGAAATACAATATTTACATTATTCTTATACTACATACAAACTATAAGAATAATTGATATTACCAAAAGACATTAGGTGAACCTACCTATAAGAAAATGGTTATCGACTAATAGTGAGGGTTTAAAAATATCTCATGTATTCTATGACCTCATTCACATAAAAAACAAGGGAGAAATAAATAACATCCATCAAGCCCAGGATCAGAAAATAATTTGGAAATTATGGTGATAGAATAACTATATAAACAACTCACATGATGCAATAAAATATGAACCAATATAAAATTCATAAATCTAACCAGTCAAATGGAGGATCTCTCTATGGTTCGATCATATAATAAAAAAAAACAAAAAATATATAGCCGAGTGGATTTAGACAAAATGGTGTTAAATCCTATTATAGTACCATATTAGGATCCCTTTCATCCTTTTCAAACATATCCATTGTTCAAATGGGACACTATATTATATTCATCATTGATTATCATGTGTATACACACACTAAGGTTCATATGTATGGTGTGATAAATATTAGTTGTAATCCTCCCCCAAAACCAACTCTAAAATAAACCATTATATATGGGTGAATTGAATATATGATATGAGAAAGATAAAAATAATAAATAATGATACATGTCATATCACCTAGTTTAAATAAGAAATCATCATGTCTGAACCTATGGGCTTCATCTAGTAACAGTATATTGGAAATAATTTCCTAATATTCGATCACATCCTAGAGACTATGGGTTAAAAATTCTTCAATAATTATTTAATTACCAACTTAAAAGATCATTTTTTGCATAATTAAAAACAATTATCTTCTACATTTTTTGGTGAGTGAATTAGAAAAATTCATAACCCATCGATATTAATGTTTTCATGACAGTTAATTTGAAAATAATTCGTATATAATCTATGGAATGTAATTTCAATGGCTTGGATGGAACCATGCCAAAACCTCCCATCAATATTAGACATCAAATTTTCACCACATAGAAACACTCATTAATGTAAAAATAATTTTTTGGAACCAATCCAACCAATAATAAATGTGGGTATGATTGAGTAACACAAAATCAAATTAAATAATAGATAACAAGATCTGGTTTTTAACTTATTCCAAGATTTTATTATACAAAATTCACTAATGATACAACTAACACAAGTCCACCACATTATTAGTGAATTAATTACCACCCTTTATTCAAAACACGATTTCAAACTATCACCCATCATATTAACTATTAGCCATTCCAATAATCTGTTTACTATTAAATAACACAAAGGGTTTATTTATGAAAACAGTATTACCTATATGGGTTTACAGTTAATATAAAAACACAATTAAACATCTCATGGATAGACAATATTATTAAATAAAGGGAAATCCTTCAAGGTATAAATTTCAAGGATATGTTACCCTATACATAAGAAACATAACCACTAATGGATATATGATAATACCAATTTAGTTATCTTCTAGTTCATTCACACCCAACCTCTAATACTCACATGTCATATAATGAATGAATAATATACAAAGTGGTAGAAAATATATGGGCCTTGAAATTTTTCATATTCATGTTCCATGAAAATATTTTGTTTATTTTTTCTCAAATTATAGAGATCCAATATACATGAAAAATACTAAAATGATAAGAATTTAAATAGGATAAATAATAAACAATGAGATTATACAAGAACTATTAGACATTAAGAATTTTCATTAACAAATATTGATCAATAAAAAATATGTTGTCTAATTACATCAACATTGAAGGGGAATAATGTAAATTAGTGGAGGATTGGAGTTGATATTTAAGATATAAACTGTATATATTAAATAAGAATATATATTGGAACTAAAATAGAAAAAGGATTCAAAAAACCAAAATATACCCTAAAAATAGGGCTCGATGTCCCATTAGAACTCAAGTGGAGTCCATTAATGTTCTAGTCCACCACCATGTCACTAGTAAAAACATCCAACACTTCATTAATGGTTGAATGACTTTATTAAAAGGATTAAAAAAACACTAGTCACATACAAATGTTCTTCAAATGGATATATATTACTACCAAATATATCCCCACCAATTCCAATTTTCTCAAAAATCATTTTTCTGCCACAAAAAAACACCATCTATAAAACAACATTAAATCATATGAAATCATATAAATTAATCAATTTCATGACTTGATATTCATACGTAACTAAATTCAAAATGAACATATATATTTGGAGACATTATGAAAATCGAAAATGTTTTTGTAAACTTCTAAGTCCAATTAACATCTTAGAAAGACATCAATATAACCCGATTTTTTTTATTACAACATTACCTTATTAAAATTGTCATGGCATGTTTTATTTCTTTCATATTTTTTATTATCAAGCGATCTTTTCATGAATGTAAAACATTTTTCAACTTATACATGAAATAATTAGTTTCTTTGATTTCACAATATAATGTTGTTGGGACCATGAAAAAACAAAATATTTCTATTAAACTCAATAAAATGGAATTATTATTTGTATTATTGTTATATCTTGACACATTATCATAAAAATAGTCCCCTAATATAATGGATAAAATTGCCTCATGCATGTGTCCTCATACGCATAAAGCTACTGATTGTCAGCAGTCATATAAGGATGTACACTGGGTAAATTAACAACCTAAAACCATATCATTGTTCTATGTGGTAAAACAATAAAGGATTAAATATTTTCATCAATGAATTTAATTAAATTATAAAAAAATATAAAATTTATACAATATGACATAACTACAATAGGGTATAAATCATAAAGATATTTATGGAAAATGAATAAACCACCATACTTATTAATACAATATTATAGTCCTCTTGTATCAGCTCCTAACTCCACCTATATCATTAGAAGATAGATGAAAATAAAAATTCCATAAAATTATGAAGTATGTTACTTCACCAAAATAATATTTCTAATAGAAAAAAATAGTGAAATGTTCTTAATGATGGGTGAACTCCCTAATAGAAATCCAACAAGACCAACTACAGATGAATCAGCATTTGGATCATGGAGTTCCTTTTATCCCTGGATTATTATGAGGAAGCTCAAAAAAGGGAGGAATGTGACATCCATTATGCTAGGAAATATGTAAGGAAATGACCAATATAAAATTAAAGATCTATGTAAAAAATATTCATTTCTCATTTAAACACTATGTCGGATGGTTTGAATGCACGGTTAGGCAAACCATGATCCAACAGCTCATCCATCACTGTTGAAGGAGGGACCTCAGACAGTTATTATGCACAGTATGGGAATCCAAGTGAATTTTTTTTTATTCTAAAACATACATCAACCACACATGGTCATGCATCCCATATTACACAGTTTTTTAAATCTAGGCATCCCCTAATAATTGGTCAGACCACCTCACACAGTTTCATTAGAATGTGTGTCCATGGAGGCATTGGTTCTACTAACCATTAAACATAGCTTCATTTTACAAAAACATATTCTATAAAAATATATCATGGTACATATACCCCCAAAACACTGTTGACAGCATTAGGAACCCAAATAAGTCATAAAATAAACAATTTAACAAGAATTTAGATGATTCATACCACATAGAAAAAATAATAATCTAGAAATATCCCCCTATGAAGAAAAAAAATCCACGTGTTTCTTTTATGAGGTTGTTACAGTATCAGAAAATATCTATACCCATTGAGAAAGTACATATTCTACTCATTCATATATATTTTCTTACAAAAATTCATACTACCATAAATCACGATATAGAGGAACTGAACTGTCTCAGAGAGATTTCATGATCTGATCAGCAATAATTATAGGATTCTACTTGAAGGACACATATAACTATTTATCAACCACCTCTGGATGTAGTGTATTATATAGTTCTGAGTGATGAAGATGGAGCTGAAATATATGTATGATTATGTGCATTTATCAGTACCTTTTTTTAACTATATTTTATAGGGTACAAGATATTTTTTTCTCTAGAATCTCTAAATGATGGACATACCATGGTGAATGAATAACATATCTGTGAATCTATATGTTCCCCATCAATGGTCCGATACATAAAGGACTTCATCCAAAATCATTAACTCAAGAGTTCATGATGATAATCATCATAGGATGTTATACTGGATTTTTCTATTTCCATTAATTAGTTATTTGAAACTACTCTATACTCATATATACTAGATTTATGCTGTGGTGTGATTACTACACTACCCCTAACATAGATAGTGGTGATCAGAATTTTCTAACAGACAAATCCTTAAAAGGCACCATATGTGTATTCACATGATATATATTTGTTTTTGAGAACTCAACTACTAGTATATACCTCTCCAATAGCTCAAAAAATTGAGGATACATTCTCTAAAATTGTCCTATAACAACTTTTCTATTTGGGATTTGACTACAAATTAGTCTATTCATGGTATTCCTTACTCAAAATCACCAATTCACCCAAAACCATCTATAATACATTCTAAAAATTTATTTAAATAGATCATCCCTATGAAATTTAACAGTTTTTGGAAACCAATTAAGGCACTCGATATAACAAATATAAAATCTCACAAGCTTATATATTGTGAAATTATCACTAATATGTATGAAATGGGAAACATTTCTGACAATTCCCATAACAACCATCATACCATCACTACCATGAAGTGACCTTAGTAACCTGGTCACAACGTTAATCTTGAAATCAACTTATTTCTACAAAGGAATGGGAAATTTCTGGAAAATATATGCAAGTCAATGGTGTTCTACCTTCACCTACTGATAGGTGTAACACCTCATGAAAAAATAGCTACATCTCATTTCATACATGATCAACATTAATGGAAGAATAAATTTCAATACATATTTGTTAATCATGTATATAATTCTCATGTCAATGAATAAAATTCTCAAATTTACATCTCATGTATTTCATCTAGAACCTAAAAAATAAAATTTATATATTTTGTCTCATTCTAAAATGGTGAATCCATAAGGTGATGACTCACAATCCATGATCTCCATCATGACTAAGACCTCAGAATTTGAAAACTGTCTCATCCTCACCATACATGGATGTGTAGGATCAAAATATGAATGTATATGCTCAAATACAAGAGTGGAATAATTGTTAGTTAAAAAAATTCTTTTTTAACCTTAAGGAAAATTATGTTTAATAATGATAAATAAGATAAATTAACACCACCCCATATAGTTCTACAAACACGATAGGTTCTAGAAACAATATTCTAGAAATGAAATATAATGAAAGGTTACAAGGAAATTATTCTACCTCAAAGTGTATAGAATCATAATTATCAGAGTGTAAAATAGAAGAATAAAGTATAAGAAGGAAATGATTTCATACATTATCAAAATATAGTGGTATTAAAAAATGAAAAAAATAGGTAAAAATTGAGTAATATTTTATCCCAAAGAGGGAGGTATCCAACAACATTGGATAAAGGAACATTGATTTATAATTTTAGGAATGTGTTTCTAACCCACACCACGGTAAGCCCTTGATAGAAATATTATAGTATCCCCAGCTATCCTCACTTTCCCTAGAAAATTAAGGTATTCTTAACCTATGTCTTCCTATCTTTATAAGTCCTAAAACATTTAGGTTGTCATCACCTCTGTCTACTTATCCATGAATTCCATCGATTGTATACAATAATAATTAGAGTCACATGAAACAATATGAAAAGGATGTTTACAACGCACAAGGAATTACAGTCTCTCTCTAGTAATAACTTCTACATCATCAAATCTATAGATAATTCTTAGTTTAGTTGTATGAGCTCATTCAAATGAGATCATATCTTTAGGCACTTCTCCAATGGTATTCTCCCTCCTCCAATGGTAATATTTTTTGTTGAATATCAGATGGACCTTCACAAGTCTCACTCATACAATGATTAGTTAGACATAGATTGTACGACAGTGTTTCATAACTATAAAAAGTTTATTTAATATATGTTTTATTAACCAAATATAATTTTTTGGAGTCTAATGAAAAATAACACTCAGAATATAACCAAATAAACATTCAGAGAATATACCTCATGGAAATTTTGGATTATGTTTTTCAGGGAATTCAATGTCTGAATTCTGAAGAGTTCGATGTCTGAATTCTAATGATTTCGGAGACTGAATTTTACTGAATTTGAAGTCTAAATTTCATATAATTAATAGACTCAATTTTAGAGGATTGGGACACTAAATTTTTGTGAATACTGAGTCTGGATTTCAGATAAGTTGGAGTCTGAATTTTAGAGAATTGAGAGTCTAAATTATAGGGAATTCAAAGTTTGAATTTTAGAAAATATAGAGAAAAAATTTCAGAGAATTGGGTCAATAAATTTCAGAGATTTTTGGAGTCTTAATTTTAGAGTAATTTATAACTAAGTAATTTTAGGATTCTGAGGTTTTTTATGTCAAAATGAATTTTACATGTACAAATAAAATATGTTAGATTAAGAGAGATTATAAAAAACAAAAAAAACATAAGAAAGGATAAAATTTCCATGGGGATAGAAAATTTTCTTTATTATGATAATTAATATGAAAAATGATTTTCATTAAGATAATGTCTTTTGGATTTATATAATTTATAGGAATGGAAAAGTCATAGGGAAACCTTATTATCTCAAAAATCCCCCCCATTGTTTGAAATCACGTACATCTTTACAAAACAAATATAATAACCTAGTGTATTTCATTATGGACATGAAAACAATAACATTTTTCCCTGTTAATTATGAATCATTGTTAATAAGAATAACTCCATATTCAGTTTGGAAATCCCTATTGACCATATTATTGACTTCCTCAAGTAGATTTATCTTTTTAAGGAAAAATAATATTTTTTTTGATGAAACTCCCCTTTAGATAAACTATACCATTATTATGAAATTCACTTCTTTACATAGTATTCCTTTTATCATTATTTTCTATAACTTTAAAGAATAATGAGAATGGAAAAAAATATGGCACCTAAAAATACAGCACTCTACAACAGAACAAATGATGAACAACCAAAATTTTATTATGTTGTTAAAATTTTGCAGAATGAAGGAAATAAAATGAAACATTGGATTTGGAAAAATTTATCATTAATTCTTTATAAGAATTAAATTATTTACGATGTATTTCAGCTTATTTATCAATTTTTTATCTTCGTCCACATGCTTGAGTAGCTGATCCTGAATGTCATTTTTCTTCTCTAATGTTTTTATCTTTTGTCCTTTAGCTTTAATAATAAATTACTAATTCTTAAAAAGATCTTATTTATTAGAAATATTTTTTTCACACTCTATTCTAAGATCTCTTTTCCTCTTCCAATTCATATCCCCATAATTAAGATTCCCTTTAAGATCATTGACTTCTTGCTTCCATGGTGTTTGTTCAAGACATAGCGTTTCCTAAAAATATTAGTATGTTATTTAAATGTCCCATATTTAGTTTCAAAAACAACCTTTACACTTTTTTGGAAATCATCATGGATTATTATCTCTTCGATTGTTTTCCATTGATCATTTATGATTTCCCTTCACAATATTTTGTTGGATTTATGTCTAATAATGAATGTTTTGAAATTGGCCTCAAGCCTGGAAAAAGTTTCCTTAATCATGGTGAATTAATATGCCTTCTGATTAAACAAGTGATGAAGCATATGAAACCTCGAGTCTATACATGGAAATAAGGGAATAATATAAACCAGCTATTTCAATGATTCAACTACAAAATCATGTCCATGAGATGATGATTTTGAAACAGACTGTTTGGTTGGTGATGATTCTTTTTCATTCTATTCATCTTTCCTTTTCGATGAACCACCAACATACTTCTTTTTCACTATATATTTCCTTAGAGTATCAAACAACAACTGTTTTCCCTTATTATATTTCAATATGGTCTCTTCTGCTTTGGGTGAATCATGTTCACTATCTGAAAAATTGAACAATCGTGTCTTCCTCATGATTTTCATTCTCAGCAACTGCCACAATATCCTCTGGTTGGTCGAAGTCATGATTACTAATCTCTTCTATAGTTGACTTATTTATTTCTTCCTGACCCATTTCATTTTTTTCATGGTCTATAATGTTTTTATGATTCGTATTTAGATGTTCTAAATAATAGTTTTTGAGCAGAAATATCATTCTCATGATGTTCCTCCACTTGTCGAATCATGTAATCGGTACCACGACTTCCTTCTTCTTCGTCTTCAACCACTTCTTCCTATTGAACTATTTCATCTTCTTGCTATGGTTATGGAATCACAATATTTTTTCCTAGAGTCCTAAGATGTGATTCTTGCTAAAATGATTCTTGTAACAGAATTGCTTCAAAGGCTTTCAACGCATCATTGAGAAGGTTTTGAACTATCTCAGTATAATACATCTTCATCCTTTGTTTCTTTTCATTTTCATTCATGTAATGATCCTCAGTAGCCTTAAACTTAAAATATTTTTCCCTATTATGGTTCAAGCCATAACTAGTCTCCACTTCCTTCTTATTCTTTATTTCTTATCTCCACATAGCAACCACTTTTTCTGGGGATGTATTTTGCTTCATTGTCTTAAGTGGTGCTGAATGAATTTCTGTTTCAGAATGAATTTTTTCTTTCTCTTATAGTTCCTTCACTTTCTCTTTATTTCCTCCCTTTTTGGAATATTCAGCCACATCCGATTTCATTTTTAGTGCTATGATTTTTGATTCAGAAAAATCATAGAAATTTTTCGATTTACTATTGAATCCAACCATCATCCTTTCGAGTGTTTCATCACTAAGAATCAAGAACATTGAATTCCTGGAATTAGAACTACAAAAATTTTAAATGATTTTATACAATGGAGTATAATCTGAGACATAATAACATGATAAATTATGATTGGATATTTTATATTTCCATTCATAACATTCTCAATTGTAAGTAGAACATTGTTCACCAAATTAATCTTTTGAAAATTCATCAGGAAGACCAACCCATAAAAATCACCCTTCATCAGGGTTTCATTGTCACCTTTTATTTAAATAGGAAATCCCTGAATCCGTACATTATGATTCCAAATGTTTGTTGTGAGATGAATAATTTTTGATGTTTTTAATTCATTAAATAAAATGAATTGTACTGAAATTTCTTTATCATATGATCCTGAAACATCTGTTATCATGTGGGTGAAAAAATTCTACTTCACCCTCATATTGAATTTCAATCAGATATGAAGTCTTACTGTAGTAATGGTAGTAGGTATTTTCATATATTTTGAAGGAAAACATGTCACCTCCTCCTTTATTGAAGAAACAAAGTGATTCATAGAATTCAACCAACAACATCAGATAAACCGGATTATGTTCATCGGTTTGGATACATATAGGCTCTCCCTGCCATTCAGCATGATATTCTTCAAAATAATAAAACCATACTTAGAAAGTATTTTTGGATTGACAATCCATTATCTGTATAAATTCCATTTAGATATTTCCTTTTCTAACAAAATTTTATTCTACGGAGAATCATGAACAGACATTCAAAATTAAGGAAACGTGAAGATTCAGAACAACCTTATGTAAATGATCAGAACATCATCAAACCAAGGAATTGAGTACCAATGATGGAAAATGGTAGGGGTCCTTATAAAGGTTATTGAAACAACAATTCAACTTCCTTGATTCATTGAATTGTTGAAATACTCATGATCAGATCTGACAGTTGAGATGATATCCAATGAATGATCATGGTAGGTT
The DNA here is from genome assembly GCA_963277665.1 of Viscum album. Taxonomy (NCBI): domain Eukaryota; kingdom Viridiplantae; phylum Streptophyta; class Magnoliopsida; order Santalales; family Viscaceae; genus Viscum; species Viscum album. Next base: position 1,611,184,340 of record OY728137.1, on the reverse strand, counting down.
CTGATATTTTGAGATTTTAAGATAAAAAATTATGATTTAAGGAAATGTGTATCCGAAAAATTTACAATAAAATGAAGAAACCAAAATTTAAAAAATTGATTACGAATATTTAATAATGGAAAAATACATTCCAGATTTCGTGGAAAATTATTTTTAATGAGGAAAATTATTCTCAAAGAACATTTGATTTTTAATTTTAATTTTTTTTATTTTTAAAATATAATATTTACGATAAAATTGGTTATTAAAAAATTATATTATGAAAAATATTGATTGAGAATATTTTGTTATTGAAAATTTTGATTAAAAAAATTTTATTACAAAAACATTAATCAAAGAATATATAGAATAAAAAATTTGATTAATAAAATTTTATTATGAAAAATTTTAGGAAAGGAATATTTTAAAAAGAATGAAATAAAAAATTGACTTACAAGAAAATGTAATCCCACTATGAAAATGATTTTATTACTATAAAGAGATAGGTTTCAATAAGAAGTTAATATTGAATATTACCTTATGATTATCATTCGTAACACATGTTTAATGTATTTAAATCTATCAAATGGTAATGATTTGGTAAAAATATCAACATTATGATATTTCATTTTGATAAATTGAAGACTGATATTTTCTTTAATTGTGTGATCCCTAAGAAAATGTTGTCTAATATAATTATGTTTTTCAGAATAGTTATGTGAATTGTTTTTAAATAATGCAATTGAACTAGTATTATCACATTGTATATATGTTTTGGTAAAACTTATAGCATAGTCTATGAGTCTGTGTTGCATATACAATAGTTGGTCACAATAACTTCCAACTGCTACATCTTCGGATTCGGTAGTAGAAACTGCTACTGAGTGTTTCTTTTTTAATGACAATGAAACTAAGAAATCTCTTAGGAGATGTCTATTTACAAGTGTACATCTTCTATCACTTATAAATTCACAAACATCAACATCTAGAAAACATTTTTTAAAATCATTTCTGGAAGAATAAAATGGTCCAAATTTAAGGCTCCCTTTAAAAAGTGAAAAAATATATCTTCACAGCCTTTAAATGGGATTCCATAGGATTAGATTGATATCATTCACATAATCATACTGGAAACATTATGTTTGGATGACTAGCTGTCAGGTATATTAAACATCCTTTCATACATCTAAACGATGTTTGATCTAGTGGTTTCCCAGCTTAATCAATATCAATGATATTTGAGGTACCAATGGGAGTACGAATACTCTTAGAGATTTTATATCCATACATTTTATGATGATCCTAAATATACATATGGTGAGATATATATTTTCTTTTTAGTTTTTGATAAATTTGACATTCAAGTGAAAATTTTAACTCTCCGATCATGCAAAATTCAAATTCTAATATCAATAGATTTTCAAACGAATCAGTTAAAGATTGCTATGCTGAACCAAATACAATGTCATCAACATAAATGTGAAAAATAAATTAATTTTACTTATCTATCATTTAAAAATTGTTAGATCATCATTTCCCTTAACATAATATTTTTTTTATAAAAATCTAGTAGGTCTATCATTCCAGGCTCTATGATGTTTTTAAGTCCATATAAAGCTTTGGTTTGTTAGAAAACATTTTTTGGATGTTTTCTGTCATCAAAAAATCTAGTTTATTCAACAAAAACATTCTATTGTCCAATAAAATTACAGAATAAACATTTTACATCCATTTGAAAAAGAATAAAGTTGACGAATAATGCTATGGAATGTAGAATATGGATATATTCAATTTTAGATAATAGAGAAGAGGGTTCCTCATAGTCTGTTCCTTCTGGTTGATAATATCCTTTAACATCTAATCTATGCTTATTTCATACAATGATTCCATTTTCATCAGACATATTTCTGATGATCCATTTTACTTCAATAATAGAATTTTCCTGAGATCATTCAACCAATGTCTAGAGATTATTCATTTCGAATTCATGTTGTTCATCCTATATTTCATTTATCCAATCATCATGACCTAAAACATCATCAATGATTTTTTGTTCTAATCGGTAATGTAATGATAGTTGTTCTATATAATTTCTTATGAAGATTATAGTATTTATAGGTTTATTTACATCTCCAATGATACTATCATTGGGATGATTCTATAGAAACAATTGTTTATGTATTTTATAAAACATGTTCCTCAACATATTGTAGGAAATATTCTAGGGTAAATGCTTCATAAGGATTTTCATTAACATTTTCATTATCAGAAGGATATTTTATTAAGGTTTGATAATCAGTTCTTGTAAACTCATTTGAGGATGTAGGTTGATGTTGATTAGACACAAAAGTATCGGTTTCATAAAATTTGAAATGTATGGTTTATTCAACAGTACAATTATTATTATTAAAATCTCTATAAGACATAGAATTTGTGGAGATTCCAAGTAAAATTCCTTCATCAAATATTGGTGAAAATTAATATAAATTATTTTTAGAATTCAAGATGAATACATTGAAACTAAATACCGTGTTGTTGGAATGTCTAGGTTTTATACCATTACACAATTGTTATGGGGTCTTGTTACGATATGATCTGATTAAAACTCGATTTATTGTGTAACATGTAGTACATACAAAATTATCCAAAAAATGATTAACTATAGAATATTCACACAACATAGTTCTAGTAATCTATTAAATATTTTTGATTTATTCTTTCATGAAATCCATTTTGGGGAGGATTTCAGGGTGCTGTGAAGTTATGAGTAATTAATTTTTTAATACATAATGTTTCAAAATTACTGTTTGGAAATTATCCACCCCGATCACCATGAATAGTTATCAATGGAAATATTTTCACCTATTTAACATGTGATATAATAACATTAAAATAAGAAAAATTTAAAAAATTTCTAAATAACTGCCCTATGTGAATCTACTGTAATCACCAACTAAGACAAATACATAATATTTTCCTCTAATGCTTTCTGTTTGTGTTGGACCGAAAAGATCCATATGCACCAACTGTAATGCCTCAATATTTGAGACTTCACTTATTAATTTAAAACCAGATTTATGTTCCTTTCCATATTTACAAGGATTGTAAAATTGTGAAGAATCAAATCAATGCTCTAGTAGATCCTTAAAAAGTCTTTTCATATAGAGATTAAATAGGTTTCTAAGGTTACAATTTCCTATACTTCTATTCCCTAACCATGATTTATCTTCCATTTCATTAAGACAAGTTAGGTCTTCTCTCGTATGGTCTTCTTTGTTTATTGTGTAAACATTCTCATTCCCGTGTGATGAAAGAAAAAATACTTCCTCAGAATTGTGTACAAATAACATATCATTACAAAAATTCACAAGGTATCCTTCATCACATAAAGTATGTACGCTAATGATATTGTTTTTAAGAACCTTATCAAACGAAATATGAAATCAATGTTTTTTCATAATGAAAAATGTTACCTATACCAATAATTTATCCATGATCATTATATCTAAAAGTTACTTTTACTCCATTTATCTTGATAATATATTCGAAGATGTTTTTGTTACTAGTCGTATTCACGGAACATACACTATCCATGTACCATGTAATCATGTTCATAATGTCTTTATTTTCCTTAATGTAAGAGTTTAAGACTAAATTTTATTGGATCTAAATGTTTTAGAATGCAATAATTTAGGAATACAAGTTTTTGTAGACAAATAAGATTTACAAAATCATATAGACAATGTTTTATTTAAAAAACAAATTTATTCCAAATTTCCACCACACTAGAATTTAGTTCTGAATGAATCAAATTGAGAAACAAAATAATTATTACTAAAAACAGGCTTAGAATGAGTATAAGGAAATCCAGAACTCTTCCTTAGAGGGAGAATTTGGGAATAAATCGTGTCAATGTTTTCTTTACAAGAGGTAATGTTTGACAAACACTTCATCAAGGAAAATATTTCTTACATTAGATTAATTATCATGTTTCTATACCCAAAAAAATTAGTTTTAGAACTATAGTTAGTCTCTAAAATATTTTTATTAGAAATTACATTTTCAAAATCCTTATAAATTTTATCCTCCCATTAATTAACATCCTCACAGTATTTGGAAGTTATTTTAAAATAATAAATTCGCATATCAAGATCATTAAAAATATCTGATACTTCTTTAGAAATAATATAAATACATTAATTTTAATTATCATTATTTCTATTGAGTTTAGAATTTTCATTCTCATTATGTTTAGAAATCCTAGTCACATCCTCATAAGTATGTAAAATTAAATCATCATCAGATGATGATTCCTCATATAATGACTTATATTATCTATCATCTTTATAATTTCCATTCAAGGATACAATAGTGATAGATTCGGCATTATGTACATTGGCCATTATGAAATGATATTCAATGGGTATTCTAGCTAGTATACCATGATTCTTCTGATCAGAATATTCATACTCTATGGATTAATCAGAAGAGTCACCACCATAAGAACTCCAGGTGTCATCGTCTTCCAAAACATTCATAGCCTTCAATTTGTATTATTTAATTCTATTACTTTATAAATGATTTTCATTTATATACTATTTCTTAAGCACGGTACAATCTGGCCTGATTTGCCCTCATCGTTTTCATTAATAACAAGTGACATATGAGTCATCCTTATCATTTACTTCTTTCTTCTTATATCTATACTGAAAGTATTTCCTTCCAACTATCATATTCATTCATATAGAAATATTATCATGTAAAATTTCATGCCCTTCAAAATGAAGAGGAGACCCAAGGGAGATGTTATCTAAAATAAAATAGTGTTCACTACATCTACAACATGTTTTGGAATATTCCATACTTCTCTGGATTATTGCGGAACACCCCTTGGGAATTGAAGGATCTGTAACATTCTAGGCCTCCATGGAAGAATATGAATCTATACAGGTTCTATAATTATCTAATTATATTCTAGTAGAGTTGGATAGAACACTGTAGAGTAATGTTGAAGTGTATATATTCTAGAATATATTAGAATTTTCCACCAACCCCTATATAAAGGGAGTTCCTCCTCATATATATAGACACAGAAGTTGAGAGAATTTGGGAGAAATTGAGAGCTTCATTGGACTTTTTTCTTGAGATCCTCTTAAGAACATCCCATATAATCCTTACTTCTGTGGTGACTATCAAAAGTCTAAACTAGCCAAGGATTTGAGAATGGAAGCTAACCCGGTGCCACATGAGTTCTTGGGAGATGGCCAAGTCCTGTGACAATTGGTATCAATGGTGTTCAAGGAATTTTTTTGTGATGGAAAGTTTGAAGGTGGAGGATCCTATTATGTTTGGGAAGGAGACCATGTTCCATGTTCCTAAGAAGAAGGGTGGGAAGTCCTGCGAGCCTGTGGCGACACATGAAGAGATTATCATAAGGTTGGAAGAGATCCCTTCTAATGTGAAGGAGAGACTCGAGTATATCGAGGGAGGCGACGAGGTAGGGGCACTAGGCCTCATGGGCCTAGGTGAGGCATTGTTCAATCTCTAATACTGAGTGGCATCTGTTGAGAGGTTCTCCATAGAGAAATCTACTGAGAATGAAGTTTTCATGGATTGGACAAAGGGGATATTAACATAGACTGAATATTCAATGTCCAGGTACGTATATACTCTTGAACAACAATAGAGATAGTGGTCAAATTATCAAGGAGAGTTGGATAGTGTGGTGATTGTATAGGACACACCAAATGTTGATGTTCCTCGTCCAATGAGCTTCAATAGAAATCATAATTCTATGTTGGTAGAAATTTTTTTTTGGAATGTAGAGTAGTAATTCGAGGAAAGTGGATTGATTGAAGACATGATTTGGGTGAAAATCGTCTTCCTTTACATTGGTGATGATTTGTCACTATGGTAGAGTATGAGGCACCAAGAGCTCAAGGATGGTGGGAAAGCACGTTTATCATGGGAAGAGTTCATGAAATGAGTTGATTCTGAGTTATACCCTGAGAAAGAGAATTGGGAAGAAAGGGATATGTTGTGAACATTGAAGCATATTGGGATAATCCCTGTTATTTTCGGGAGTATGTCTCATTAAACATCCGGGTATGTGGCCTGACTGATTATTATCATATGTATGATTTCATCAAAGGACTTCATCTATGGGAACAACATGATGTGGGAGGTGGACTACCTAAGACCATTACCAATTATGTGTCCATTGCCGAGTCTTTGGAGGAATTAATGAACGTTAAACCCTATAAGCATATTAAATAGTTTACGGGTAATGGTGGGGGGGACCAAGAGATGAGGTGGAACCGAGATGCAGATGGCAAGGGGAAGTCCAAGAAGTAAAACAATGACTTTTCAAGGGAACATATTACTGGATGATTCTATATTTGTGATGGGCCTCACACATGGAATGTGTGTCCTTAGGGGATTTCATTCAACTCCATGTTTGAAGAGAAGGATGAAGTACCCATGGAGTGGCATATGGGGAGTCTATGGCTCCGCAATCTATTAGAGGTGAAGAACCCACCTAAGGCACCACCTAATGATGGGTTCATGTATGAACAATTATAGTTGAATGGGAATTACACCATTGAAATTCTAGACATGGGATAAACATAGAAATTTTTTGCCGAAGATGTAGCGAGGAGGCTTGGGCTAGTTGTGGCCAAGAAAACTAGTCGCCTGAAATCAATGAATGGAACACCTCAACCAATGAGTGGGATTGTCCACGAAGTGACCCAACACATTGGTGAATAGAGGGGTGATATTGATATCATGTTGGTTTCCATGGATGACTTCATTATAGTGTTGGGGATGATGTTCATCAAGTAAGTCAAGTCCATACCAACACCTCACATAGAGAAAATTGTGATCATGGAGGACCTAAGATCATGCATGGTGTCAAATAAGGATTGTGACGATCATGACTTGACTTTACTTACAATCATGAAAGATACAAAGGGATTCAATAAGATAGAGGGGACATAAATGGTTTCCTTAAAATAATATGGGTTGGTGGACATCATCCATGATTTGTCGATGGAGGTGACGGGCATGCTAAGGGAGTTTAGCGACGTCATTCCACTGAAGTTTCCCAATATACTTTTACAGAAGAGGTAGGTGGATCATCAAATTAATTTTTTTCTGGGATAAAATCCACCAACCTTGGAACCCTATCTCATTTCTCCACTTGAGTTGGAGGAGTTAATGGTGATGTTGAAAGAGATATTATATTCTAGAAAAATACAACCACCCAAGTCACCATTTGGATCACCTGTGTTCTTCCAAAAAAATCCAGATGGATCCTTGTGGATATTTATGGACTATAAGGAGTTTAACAAGTTCATTTTGAAGAACATGTACCCTTTCCCATTGATTTAGGATCTCTTTTATTATTTGGGAAGTCCCAGGTGTTCCCCAAGATGGACTTGAGGTCGGGATACTATCATGTTTGCATAGGCAAGGTGGATGTTTTGATGGCCTCATGCATGAAAAGGTATAAATCCTATGAGTACCTCATTATGACATTTGGATTGACTAATTCTCGAGGAACATTTTCCACATTGATAAAAAAAGACATCCACCAATACATGGATAAGTTTGTGGTAGTCTACATGGAAGGAATTTTCATATATAGTGAGACAATGACTTACCATGTGGAACATTGACGAACCGTGTTCATGGTATTGAGGGAAAACATATTATATGAGAGGAAGGATAAGTTCTCAATTAAAAGGGAGGAAGTTATCTTAATGGGACAGAAGATAAAAGGGGGAAGACTCATGATGGTTCATGCGATGATCTAGACTATTGATGAATTGGAGAGGCCATCCAAGGTACTCAGATGAGATCATTACTTGTGTTGACGATTTATTATTAGTGATTCATTTGTGAATACTCAATGAAGGTAGCTACACTCACTGAATTGCTAAAGAAGAACAATCCTTGGGAGTGGGATGAAAAAAGTGAGGAGACATTTAATTACTTGAATAATACAGTCATGTTGGAATCAATCTTGATCATAGAGGATCTGACCAAGCCTTATGAGGTACACAACAATGCCTCAGAAATTACTATTGGGGTGTTCTCATACAGGAATGAAATATCTTATCATTTAAAATCCAGAATCTAAGTGACGCAGAGAAAAGGTACACAATGCAAGATATGGAAATGTCATATGTGATACATTGTCATTGGGCATGGAGACATTATCTTGCGGGGTCCATGTATGTGGTTAAGAGAAAATAAATTATCAAAATATAAATCCAATCACATAAGAAGATGAATCTGAAGTATGCATGATGATAGGAATTCTTGGATGAGTTTGATTATTCTCTAGAGTATAATCATGGTAATGCAATTTGGGATTCTGATGCACTTGGTAGGAATATGGTGTTCAGCCACTTGTCATGTTTGGATGACGTGATCTTTTGAGGGATCAAGGAAGTCAGGGAGAATGATCATGTATCCATCAATGTCTTCAATCATGAAGTGGAGGGAAATTCAAGATGAATTACGGAGGAGGATGGGACTCTTCTTAACACATGGAGGAGGAAATAAGACCTAAAGTGGAGAATTCTTGGGTGGGATCTCATTAAAGTGTGTCATGACATGGGATGGGCAGTATGTCTCAGGCAACAATTCTCTAAGGCCTTGCTAGAGGGAAATTGTTATTGGCCTAGGATGGAGGATAATGTGGTGTACTATGTGATGACTTGTCTTGTGTTCCAAAAAGAGAGGGTGGACAATCAGCTTCCTGGAAGATTATTTCCTCCATTTCTCTTCATGAATAGGCTATTATATATAGTCCCCATGGACTACAGTGTTTCATTGCTGAAGTCTGACGTGTATGGAAGCATCATCATGGTGGTGAATAATTTCTTCATGCATTCCACATTTTTCCCCACTCCATTATATGTAATGAGATAACTCACCCCAAGGCTACTCCTCAAGTATGTGGTGAAGTATTGGGGTATAGCACGACACTTCATCAACAATCAGGATCTACTCTTAACATAAAAGTTATGGAATGATCACTTCAGATTGATGGGATAAATGATACAATGCTCTATGAGAATTCACCCTAAGACAGATGGGTAAGTGGAGAGGGTGAATTCCTTATTGGATCTCTACTTGAGGAAATTTGTGATTTATTACCGATGGGATTGGACCAAGATTCTTGATGTGGCCCAATTATCCTACAACATGAGAAGGAGTGAGTCAACATGGTAGATTCCATTTGAGGTGGTGAATGGACAACAACACCTCACTCATCACACAACATTACATTGGGAGAAGTATCGGGGAAGTAGCTTAACCACCAACATTATGGCCATGGAGTGGCCTGAGCAGACAGACATGACAAGAACCCACTTGTACAAAGCTGCGAAGAGGAAGAAGAAGTGGGATGAAAATGGTTGAAGGGATGTGAGCTTCCATACTAGGGACAAGGTGACATTGAAACACATGCCTCAACAGTACTAAGCTTTCAAGAGGGTGCATAGGGGCCTGATTCAGCGATATGATGGACCATATGAGGTCATTCTCTGTGTTGAGGATGTATCATACTTCTTGGAGTTTCCTCCCATGAAGAAGATTCATCGATTCTTCAATTTGAGTATGCTCAATCCATATGTCAATGACATAGAGGAACCATGTATAGGGGTGTAGAGAATATCCCCTAATATGATTGTCGAGTTTTATGACAACGATATGGATCTCATTCTCAATTATAGGATAGTTCGGCAATGTGCAGTAGCACGAATAATGATGTACATGACAATGTGGATGGGTTTACCAGAATGTGAGATAACTTGGGAACCCACAGACAATTTGGGGCTGTTCACCCGAGAAATTTAGGAGTATCATTATAGAAGTGCTGATGACGTCACCAGAATAGGTGGGGGAGGATGTCACACCCCTCTAAATATATAGGAATCCCAGTGAAAAGGTTCTCAAGAATCCTATAGAGTTCAATAATTCTACACCCAAATCCGGAATATTCCAGACCTCTTTGTAGTATTGCATAACACCCTATGGGCCTAGATGGGTACTGAACATTCTTGGCCTCATTGTATGGTTGAGGATCACTACAGGTTCTAGAATTCACTATGTATATTCTAGTAGAGTTGGACAAAATACTGTAGAATCATGTGGATGTGTACATATTCTAGATTTTTGAAGACATTTCCACCAAGACCTATATATAGGGAGTGGATCCTCATTTGTAAAGTCACACAGAATATTAGATCAATTGAGTGCTTAAATGTTCTTATGTCTTGAGAGATTGTAAAGCACTTCCCATACGATCCTTACATCTATTAAGAGTTTCAAAAAGATGAACTCTTCTAGGATTTTACAAATGAAGCAAGACAAGTTCTGCATGAGAGTTTGGGAGAAGGCCATATCCCATGAAATAATTGTAACTATGTTCGCTTCCACTATATTCAGATAAAATAGTGACGTTCTTAGACATAGATAATTTAACCCTTTCAAGAGTCTTGGATTTAGTAGTAGTAAAGACTGCACTTCAATTACAATTTATCTTCCTATTCATATCAGCATCTATTTTCATTCTTGTCTCATGTTGAAGAAGAGTACCAAAAATCTTATCATGATTATTTGAGATACTTTCCTATTCTCATCAACATCAATTCACTTATATTCCCACTCATTAGGCATGATATCTAAAATCTAGTATACAAGTTCCTCGTCATCTAAACCTTTTCTCACTCATAGATTGATGACCGTTACCAATAGTCATTATCCATTATTTCACCCTGCATACTAGCTCTCCACAAGGAAATAGAAATCCCTGATATTCTATTCTCAGTATAGATCTTATAGTTTCTATAACATTGGATGTACCAAAATGATTAACCTCAAATTATATCCAGATAGAGTTAGCATATTTACCAAATGAAATATGATTATATATATCCTTAGTCACGAAACACAGCAATGTATTGAATACATTGTATTTAAGTTGATATTTTGAGTTTTCTTGATTGGTGAATGTTTTTACTTCCTTATCAAGATTCTTTTTATCTACAGTAAACATAAAAAAAATTTCCACTCATGTATTGAAAACAAAAGTCTTCATATGGTCTTTCCATTATTCTTAATCATTAGCGTCAAATATATTTTTTCTAGTAGGATTTAGATGGTAAGTTGAACCAACATTCATTATTCCATCTTAAGAGAAAAATATTTCCACCGAAACTCTTTAATAGTAAAAGTTTGTAATCAGGGTTAAAAATACCTAAACAAGAAAAATATTTAGAATAATGGAATCTTGAGAAAGAAAACATATATGTGAATATAAGTATTTCATACACATATTCAAATAATAATTGTAGTACAAAAATATGAATGTAGATGCTCAAAGACAGGAGGGGGTGAATTGAAAGTTTAATTTTTTTTTTAGTTTTTATCTTTAAGGAAAACTATTTTTAACAATGAAAAATAGAATAAATTCAATAAGGCATATTTTAGTTGTTCAAACAATCTAGGTTCCAGAAATGAGATTCCTGAAATGAAACATTAATAATGTTTAGAAGTAAATGGTTCTACCTTAAATCATATAGAATCTGACATATCAGTGTGTAAAAAAGAACAATAATATATTAGATTATTATAAATTATTCCTTTGTCAAAATATAGAGGAAATAAATTTGAAACAAAACAAATAACAAGTATGAAAAAATTTAACCTAATGATAAGGGAATCCTATATCTTTGGATAATTGTCCCTTGATTTATACTTTCAAGATAGTCTATGTACCTCACACCAGAGTAATCCCTCTATAAGAATATCAAAATCTATCTGGAATTCCTTAAAATACCTTGAATTATAAGGTAGTCAGATCCTATGTCATTCTAAACATGGATGTCCTCAAACATTAATGTAGTTGACAAATCTGTCTTCCTATTCATAGAATCCCTTGGTTGTAAAAATCAACAATCGTAGTCGCATGAAGAAATATAAACTAGATTTTCAGTACACACAAAGAATGAGATTACCTCACTCTATAAATCAGTTCAACATCATGAAATATCTAGATAATTCTTAGTGTAGTTGTATGGGCTCATTCAAATGAGCTCCTATTTATTGGAACTTCTCCAGTGGATTACTCTCTCCTCTAACAATCATATTATCATTGAATTTCGGAGGGACATGTACACGTGTAACTCAATCAACAGTTAGTCAGAAACATATTCTATGGTATAGTTTCATATATATAATGAGTGTATGTAAAATAATGTTTCTTAACCAAATGAAATTTTTATGAGTCTAATTAAAAATAATGTTCAGAATCTAACCAAATAAACCTTTTGATAGTATAACACATGGATAATTGGATTATGATTTTCAATGAATATAGAGTCTAAATTTTGATGGCTTTAGATACTAAATTATGAATTATTCAGATTCTTGGTTATGAGGAATTTCGAGTCCGAATTTTATGGATTTTGGAGTATGAATTCATTGGAATTTAAAGTCTAAATTTCATAGAATTCAGAGTCTCAATTTCCTAGAATTCAAGGTCTGAATTTTAGAAAATCCAGAGTCTGAATTTCATAAAATTCAGATTATAAATTTCATAGAATTCAGAGTCTAAATTTCATAGAGTTTGGATTCTGAATTTTAGTGAATTCAGGTTCATAATTTTAGAAAATTCGGAGTTTGAATTTTAGTGAATTTAGAGACAAAAATTACATTGAATTCAAAGTCTTAATTTCAATATACATTATAACAATGTATTTATAGGATTCTGAGGATTTGGATGTGAAACTGAATTTTAGACACATGAATAAAATGAGTTAGTTTAGAGATACTATAAATAGAACAATGAAAATAATGATAAGGATAAAATTTCCATTGGGAATGAAGTTTTTTTAATATGAAAATTGTTAGGAAATTTTTTTCCCTTATTGTAAAGTGTGTGATTTTCAAAATGAATAGGGATGGAACAGTCATAAATAATCCTTATTGACTCAATTGGATGTGTAAGTATCACTACTATAGATGAAAGAAAATTATTCCCATGTCTATCCTTTACATCAAAGTGAATCTCAATGGACAAGGTCATCAACTTCAATTCACCATTTGCTCATAAAATTCATTTTTTTTACTTTATTGTCCCATAGATTCATCAACTACGTTGACATTATTGAGAATATAGTATAGATCTATATCATCCGAATAAAGCTACACAACACACCTTATCTACTTAATGATCAATTCACACTTTATAAATATGTATTTTAGAATCATTTTTTCCATGAACATCGTGGAACTCCCTCCTAGTGGATAGTGCCACCAGTAGTGCATGATGTGAAGAATGACTAACAACTCAAGATCATGTATTGGGTAATTCCTCTTACCAGGCATCAAATTTAGTGGCTTGTACAATCTGAATATATCCCCTAACCTTGGGACAACTCCTACCCCATTTCCTGATGGATCACAGTAAATCATATAACTTCTACCAGGCTCTAGCTAAATAAGGATTGATGCTCATGTAAACCATCCCTTCAACACCTACTTTTTTTCATGATTCAGATCATTTAAATTTCACCCTCTTATTAGTAAATCACATAAGTAGATCATCTTTATGTGAAATTTCATCAATGAAATTATGTTAATAAATTTAAAATACAAATAAAATATGGATATCAAATACATTCTTGGTCTACCACCATGAAACCAAAAAACTCACATTCCCTAATCCCATAGTCTCTATTATCATTAAGATGATGTGACTTATAAAAGTCATCTTTATCTATCCATATATGACATTTTACATGTTTATAATACAACCTTTGATATCATAGTTTATTCCAAATTATGTTAAGGTATTTGGAATGATTTTACTGAGATAGATATTATAAAACATGTATTTCATAAAATCTACCAAAAAAGAATTCAAATATAGGTGGAAACCCTGATTCATAATGTTAAATGACACTACCTATGAATTAATGATAAAAATAAATATAAATAGATTCATATAAAGACTAAAAATTAAATTAAATTCCATAAAATGTATATATATGGATCTATCATCCCAATGGTGGTAACTTTATCTAAAATAATTTTTTTTATAAAATCAATGATCGACAGACCGTATTTAAGAGGTCATTAATCTAGTTTAATGGATCCTAATTTTTAACCATTATCCAGTTAAATGTTTTGATACAACACATATAATGAGAGTTCCATAAATTATTTTAGTGAAATGGACCGACAAACCCCATAGCGATGTAGTGTATTGTAAAGTCCCTTTTGGCTCTAAGTCCTCTAACTATCTATTGAGCTCCTACAACTATGCAGTTTCCATCCTATTAGGGGGAATCGATTGTATTTAACCATATATAAAAAGAATAGTATATTACTACACCACTCATATATGATTTATACTGGAAAATTATATCAAGGAAGTCATCCCTCGATCGATCTACCATTAATGGGAACTCAACCTATCACATTCCCCTATCTTTTAAATAATGGCTAGAAATCTGGCCAATTATCGCATCCAAACCATGGTGTTGTAGTAATGATCTAATAATCTACACATCGTATCACTATTATAAATAAAATAAACACTCTATGATGATGTTAAAGTCACCCTATGATGATAGTAGTCAACAAATTATTTATAGGAACAAACAAATCCAAATAATGATGTCAAATCATGTCATATCAAAGATGAAGATTCCTCATATGAAGTGACATCCACATATCACAAAGGGAAACATCCATCATGGATGTATACAACCCATTAAAATATAATATAGTGTATCAAGGGTCATAACACTATTATAATATTGAACATCAATCAAAAGTCTCTCCACAATAGGCACAAATAATAATGAATGTTAATCACCTTTACTGAAGAAAAGAATATACTTGAGTAGAAGGTAAACTGATCATTCCTCTCACTATTGATATTTGGATGCTAAAATCCATAGTTCTTGGATATAATTAATATATATAGAATGAAATTTATCCTTGATAACCTACCATACTACCCTAAGAAGGCACATTCTACTATATATGTGAAACTACTGTCTCGGTCCCTCATCCACTAACACCTCCTCAACTTGAATGACTAGTAGTCCTTCATCCCCCAACATGAAATGGTTTTTAAAATTCTCCTTTGAATTCTTTTGTAATATTTCACCCAAATCACTATCCACTTGAGGGATGTTTCTACATAAACATGGAATATTTCCCACTCTATTGATGAATTGAAACATGACTATGTCGCAATCAAATTGTCTCATCATTTGTTTCAACCTTCCACACTAATGAACAAATATGGAGATGCCATAAATCAAACAATATATGATAATAGCCTCATTATAAACCTTAAAATATATCTTTGTACCACCTAAAAATGAACCATTGGGTTGAGAAGCTACACAACATTTATTTGGAACCTCACTTCCTCTACGTTACGTTCAATAATTAGTACCTGATTCACTTTCTCAATTTTAGTATAAATTTGAAACATGTTCACTTTTGAAAGAATTTTATTATATATACCTTCCTTGAATCATATCACCCTTAATGTATCATCATCCAAATAAAGAGGATGAACATGCTGATACTATATTAAGAGAGCTAAATACTTTATAATAGTCATTTTTTCATACTCTAAATGAATAAAATCATTAGCATGATCATATATCTATGTTTTCAAAATTAAATTTTCATAGAATATCGATTTATAATCACTAAAACCATATATTTATTAATTTAATACTTTTTCAGAACATCCCACCAGTGATTCTTGAATCCATAATTTATATCCACCATATTATAGAAACATCACTATAGTGGTATCTACAAGATCTATATTATCAACAGGATAGTCTCAATCAATAGATCATCATTATGAGGAAAACTGTTCCCGAATAATGATGGGGTATGACTCTACTAGAACACACATGTATGGTATAACATACACATGTCACAAAAAAAGGATCCCATAATGATATTCATAATGTTCATGAAACCCTCTCAGAATTGGGATTTTGTAACATCATTTTTTACAATAAGATGTGTCAAAACTAGAACTAGTTGAGGTTCCCTAGTTGGATCAGGGCCCTCCGAATCTCGATCATCATCATCACCAATCTATTGGAATATGAATGGAATTTGTTTTGAGGGAATATCTCTTAAAATTTAAAGCACAAGCATCATAAATTATTTTCTGTCATAAAATCATAAATAAAAGAAAAGGGTGGGTACAATCATTCATATTACTAAGACACACACATATACATGATCTTTAGTATAGTACATGGTAATATAAACTATTATCAAGATCAATAGATAAATTTCTTATGACCCACTAATAAATTCAAGTTTGGGTGAAGCTCTCAAATTCACAGCAAGGGTCCCAGTATATGAACTATCTATTACAATTAATATGGAAAATGACCATAAAATTTATATAGGATACTATAATAAACATAGACCATTACTTGTATAGATTCAATTAATATTAATTTCGTTCACATTTAAATTTCAATTATTTTTAATGGTTTAATTATCCATATCTACATTTCCTACTTATAGGTCCACATAAAAAAATTTAAGTGAGTCATCCTTTTAATCCCTACCATAACATTTCTCATCCCATTAAACCAATAATCCATGAGTCAAAATTCCATTATTGACTGTATAAGGTGACTGTTGTAGCCTATGAAGGAATACAATGATTAGTTTATTGAATGAACTTTTAGTACCAATTATGATTCCCATGTTTCTATAGTAAATAAGTGTTGATAACATTTATATAAAAAAGGAAAACATTATAACTTCCATGAATTCATGAAATAAATCATATATCGTATGGCATTATGCCTGAAATATCATTACTATAATGTACCTAAAATAATGTATGATTTATACATTTTTCTATATCAGGACAAAAAAATGAAATTCCCTAGTTACAGTCATAGAATTAATGACATTACATAACTTATGCAATAACCAATGGTGGAATCAAATACACTATAATAAGCGCAATTTGAATCATTATATACCTTCCCATGAGATTTTTAATTTTTTCGTATGTGTGTGAGATACTATTAGGCATAGCGCATTACAAAATTCCAACACATTCCAAATATCCTCTCTAATATTCCCATGTGGTAATAAAAAATGGAGGAAATTGATCTCATACATCTTTATAATGTCTCGGACCATGATACATTGAATGATGGCCTCATCCAATGTGTCACATGGCATCCATCATGCATCCCAGCATATTGATCAGATTCACAGAACAAAAATATTTACAAATTAAAATGAAGTAGCATAATATAAATTATTAAAAGTGGAAAATAAACATCCAAATATAAATGAATCAAAAAAATATCATATACAATATGAGTTTTCTATTTCCCTATATTAAAATGAAGGAAATTCCATTTAAATATGATTTTTTGTACAATACATGTATCAAAATACAAAAAAAATTAACTATCTCTTAATAGCATCATGATAATAATTCAATCATGTGTTCCCCTTCTCCAAAGTGTATTTAATAAAACATTGTAAATCATGAACATTCATCGGTCCTCATATGTAACAATGAATTCTATCAAGGTATCCAATAACATTATGAATAGGGTGTGATATAACAAATAATAGGATACTACCAACAGCATTTAGAACACGCCTGATTTTTATATAACACGAAGTGGTGTGAAATATATAATAGGAATAAAGTGTTACATGGAAATGTAATATTATCTCCCCTACTAGGGATCAATGTAAACATGAAATAATAATCACAGTCAATATATAAATCATGGTAACTAAGAATTGATAATTCTCAACCTAACAATTGTAATCAAGAACCCCTGAAAATTCTATTTGTAAAGAATGTAAAAACAGACCCTGCATTTTTTCCAATATAATCGATTACCTGGCATAAAAGTGTCATATACAATGTATAAATTAACAAGGAATCCTCCATGATTCAATGGATCATCATTGTATAACACACAGTGAAGAATTCAGTGTAGCCCAAGAAGCATGTTCACAGTGTTTGTTCATGGAGGTCTATAAAATCTGGATCCATGTAGTATCAATTTAGTTGTTATATAATATAATTCAAATCCATAGAGTATAAAATCTTCATGGATTTCCAATTTTCCTGATGCATGGAGTAGTGATGTCAATGGAATCTAATGTAATATAGATTTATGGATTAGTAATTTCAATGGAATCCAAAATTATTAAAATCATTTCATTAAACTATTTCACAATCCATTTCATAATGTTAAACATGTAATAAGTTCATCCAACTCTTTCCACATTTTAAAATTAACCCATTTATCCAATTTAATATCAAGTAATATCATGGAAAAAAGGTATAAATCCAATCCAAATATCACATATAATTCATTATATATCCCAATAAGATGGAGAGATCTCATATGCACCTATTGGGAGGGTATATCATATGGTAGATACATAAATACACCTCACTAGTGGTCTGGGATGAGGTTAATAACATATAACCATATAATGGTACAATGTGGGAATCCAATAAAGGATCCAATAATTTAATAAATGTATTTAAATAATTTTAGAGAATTATGAGATGGTTTTTCATTTTGATCAATTATAACAGTGTATAAAATAACTATACATTAAGGGATATGGTAGAGAGAACCTACCTTTTTCATGTATTATTACACTAATACAATATCATCTGCGAACTCAACCCTTATTTTATAAAAATGGATGAATGAATGAATTCCATGAAAATAGTGCACAAGATCATACAGTCAAAATAATAACACTATTAAAGTGGCATACCACTAAATGATACTAGGGAATGATGAACTCACTAGCGCACATCCAATAAGAGCAATAGTGGATGAATCATAGTCTAGATCAGGGATTTCCTTCCTTCCCTGGCTTTAGCAACATAATGAACTCAAATTCTATGATGGATATATAATATATTCAAGAAAATAAGTGAGAAATAGAGGGCTAACCATTTTATTATCTAGGTAAAAATAGTTATTTTAGTATAAAATAATCGGTCATATGGTTTGGCGATATGCTTCATAAACAATGATTCCTTCATTGTATAATTATTGTCCTCTCAGGGTTCATGTGCCAGATTTTGGAAATCATGCACTAACCATATGTTTTTACAATTTTAAAAACTATAGAGTATGTGTATGAGGTAATGACCAAATTTGTTATAATTTCCTCAAACCATGTGGCCTCTATGAGTGGTATGAACCACGTCATAGGACTTCATCAAACCATGTAGACTATGCGACATGGTTTCAACTAAACATGCTTTCCAACTACCTTCTCTATAAATAGAGACTTTGGGCTATGTAAAGACCACATGCCCCCATAAAACTCACACAACCGCATTATGAACTCACTTCATGTCCTAAATAATGAATTAAACTAAAATTCAAAAGATACATACCTCATGGAAATACAATTATCATAAAAATACCAATAATAAAATCATTATCATGATATAAATTCCATGTTATGGTGTAATGGTAATCACTTATGCTTCCTTATAGTTAAACAATCAACATACACCATGTGATGTTATATTTATGACATTGTGACTCTTATTAAATTTGGAACATGTGAATTTATTTATCAAAATAGATCGTGAATTTTTTATTAACATTATTATTCAAGAAATTTTGTTTTTTGAAAATAAAATCATATAGTGAAGAATCCCTTGAAAAATGACAAATTTTTCAAAACAATTTATATTAATGACATTACATCCTAAAAAACGTTGCAAAAATTCTAATAATTTTTAATTTC
Source organism: Viscum album (assembly GCA_963277665.1). Classification (NCBI taxonomy): domain Eukaryota; kingdom Viridiplantae; phylum Streptophyta; class Magnoliopsida; order Santalales; family Viscaceae; genus Viscum; species Viscum album. The sequence goes on along the minus strand of OY728137.1, from coordinate 1,611,164,513 downwards.
TTATAAAAAACATAAGGTTATTTCCACATATGTAGATTTATAAGGAATGCAATCATATTACTAAATATCAATTAAATGTATTTATATATATCAAAAGTAATTAATAATTAATTTTATGGAAATGATATTTATAGGTTATTCATAAATATCTAATTAGTGGTACTTTAAATTTAATATTAGGTAATTTTTTAATAATGAATTTAAGTATTAAAAAAATTCAAGGATTTTTTATACTATTTTCATAAATCTATCACCAATAATAAAATCTATATGATAAAAAACTAATTGTATCATATATATTTTTTAAATGGTCTATGATTTTATTAATAAAAATTATTATTTTTATCGGGGATGACCCAAAGATGAATATCATTAAAAAATCAAGGAAGAAATTATTTCACTGTTTCCAAACTATATTTCTGGTGATATAATTTTCATCTTAATTAGTTCATCATATGTGAATAAAAAGTAAATTATTTTCTGAATGTTTTCATAGAGGTAATGAGTTGTATATAATCCTTTTAAAAAGATTTAATTAAATTTCATAAATTATTTTTTATTTCCCGACTATTGAAATTAAGTCTACTATTAAAAAGTTAAATATATTTTATGCTATATTAATAATATTTCATTAATGATCTGTTTAGTACCTTGGGAAATATATTTGTATATAAATTTATTTTTGAAATACTTATATTAACCCAAAAGATATAACAATTAAGGATATTATTACTCATATTATTTATATATTCTTAATATAAATATGATTTAATCGTTATTTTATTATAAAAAATTCTTGTTAATTTAAAAAATTAGAGTGAATTATTAATGTTAGAAAACACATCATATATAACTCTCTAGAATTTATTAAATCTAATGAAAATATATGAAAATGATTTATATATATATACATTATTAGTATATTAGTATTATAAAGAAAATATTCGAGATAAATAAATGTAACACTCAACATATTTAAAGAATATCACAAATATTGTGATAATGAATATCTCACTATACTATTTATAAATATTGTTATACAGTTAGTTAATATTTGTATAATTTAACATATTAGGGTCTCCTTGATCATTGAAAATATTTATCCAAACATTATTTTCATTAAGATCCAATTTTTCATTTCTAATTAAAAATGTAGAGTATCATAAATGTATGTTTCTTAGTCAATCATCACAATATAATCCTTTTTTATTACATTAGTTTACATTTCATATAAATGTATTCCTCTCTTGAGAATATCTATTAAATAATTATCAAAAAGTTATACCTTATAGTCTTATAATTATCAATATAGTCTTCCCCAATAATTTATGTAGTTAATAAAATTTAATATTATATTAGAAATAATGAGAATTATTAAATTTAAACCCTTTTAAAATTAGTCATTGTAACATAAATGTACCTAAAACCTAGTTGAGGTTAATTACAAAATAACCTCTACTTCTTTATAATGATAAATTTATTCCTTCAATATTTTTAATTGTTTGTAATATGAATGGAGACATAAATTAAAGGGTACAATAACATTCATATTGATCATGGCCCTACCTATTCTTTTCTATTTTGGAATAACACCCAAATATTTTTTAAATCGTAGGTATGTTTAAATTTATATACAATTTTTTTTATTAAACTCCATGTTCATCTATTATAATATTCATGTTAACCATAGATGAAATTAATAATGTACTATGTGTAAAATATTTTAGGAATTAAAACATTGAAACCTGAATTTTTCATTTTTATGAATTTAGGCTATCCCCTTAGTAACATTAAAAAATTATTTAAAAAACACAATAAAATGAAATTTAAAAATATTATTACTTTTTTTATATATTAAATTATAATTTTTCATAAAGTCAATTAATTGCAAACATTATAGGAATTACATTTAAAATTATTTAAATACCAATATACTAAACATTTATGGATTATATCCCCTTTTTTATGATCACAAATCATTGAAATTTAATAAAGGATGACCCCTTAAAATTTAGTATAGATCATAATATAGAAAAGTAATTCAAAATAATGATGTAATATTAATGTGTTTATAATAAAATTCAATTTTTGATAATGTTCTAAAAAGTTGTATTAATAGATTATTCACATAACATGTTCACTTAGGATTTCCTAAAAACATATCCACATAATAATTCTTTAAAAATATACCCAACACATACAAAACATATTTGTCTCCCTTTATAAATCTAAAAAATATATTCACCATTATAAAATGAATCATGTTCATAATACCATATAATAGTACAATAAATACAGGATTACAATATTGTATATATAAAAAACAATGAAAAATATAAGATTTAATTAACAATACATGTTATATACTATATATAACATGAGTAGTAATATAATAAAAATATTATACTAATAAAATTTCATAATTAATTTACATCATTATATATAACATTAACATGGATATATATTTTTATGAATGGCGACGAAGGATGAGAAAGGGGATCAATGTGTGATGATGTGGTGGGTCGTAAGAAAATTCCAACATAAAATGATTTACATTATAAATGATCCTTCTATGACCAAGTAATATTTTAAGGTGTCCTTTTGTGTCCCTCTTATAGAAAAAAATCAATATATTCTATTCAAACTAAATGTGATAAATATAAATTATTGATTCGATTAAAGACAAGACTTTTTTTACAACATAAAAAGATTAACTATCTATATAGATATTTTAGTTATAGATTAATAAAACACATCCATTTAAAATTACCCTAATGTTATGGGGATATTTAAGTCCGTACATAGGATAAACCCATATAGAAACATATGTTACTCCATGATTGGGGGTTTTAAGCACTAAATAAATACTAAATTTCATAATAAATAATCATCAATAATCATGAATGACCCTCCAAGTATGATCTATTACTTTAATTCATGTTATATCCATGCTCATAGTTTATATTATAAAATAAGGATCTTATAAAATAAAATGACCATATCTTCTGATAATAGTATTAGATCTAGATATGAGTTATAGAATATGTTTCTTCATTTGGGGAGGGGGATATATATAATCCCTAGATAATTGGAGTGAGTTTTTGATCAATCAAAAAATCTTCCTCTAATGATAACTATTTTGGAATTTAAAATTATAGTCTATTAAATATTTATGGGCTTCCAATATGGTACTGAATAATTATTTAAAAGACATATATGGATGTCATCCATGTAGTTACAACAATACCATGTTTTGACATAATGATTTTATATATTTAAAGAAGGAGAGAAAATGAGGTTCAATATCCTGAGTCTACTATGTAAATTTCAAGTGAACCTGACCTATCCTCTATTAAGAATGTGGAACTCATACCTTTTCTAATTTAAGAGGGTGAAAAAAATAAAGTTACTGTCAATTTAGAATCCACCCCACAAAACTTCATTGTCAATATGTAATTCTACTTTATAATAAAATAGAGTAAAGACACATGTTTCGTAGTATATGATCACCCCAAACCTAGTCGACAATAAATCCATGAAGAATTGAACATTACTTATATTACCATAAGAACATAGATTAAAGTAACCATATACAATAAGGGGGTGATGCAATCACCAATATCATCCACTGACTGAATACCCTTGTATTATTCCGCATCTATAAAGAACCACATCCTCAAAATATAACAAGGGATATAGAACATTTAATATAAATTATCATTAACATAAGATGAGATAAATACAAACAAAAAATATAATAAACAAATAATAATATATATATAACACATGGAATGCTATAAAAAAAATATAGCAGTAAAACATAATGATTGAGAATAAGGATGAGAATTATATGTATAATGAGTAACAAGTGTAATATTAATAACATAAAACATAAGTGGAAAAATAAATTTTAAAAATATAAGATAAATATGTCAAAATAATATTCCTCACTATTAATAATAATTCAATGTTAATCGTATATAAATATATAGATATAGGAATGATAAAAACATTCCCTAAATAAATATATAAAAAATAACTAATTCAAATTAACATTTAGTTGATAAGATGAAAATAAATCATATTTTACTCCTTTTTTATTTTCTAAAGGTTGTTGATATATATGATAATGGTGATGTTTTTTTTTGTAAAATCTATATTTTAGGAGATGGTTAGATGTCAAAGGAAATGTATGAGAAGTAATCCATCATTCCCTAAACATTTAATTTCATCAATAAACATATTCAAACATATCATGAAATTTTAAAAATAATCCTCTACCATAAAAAAATGGACAATATGATCCTTTTTTTAAATTAACATCACCATCAATCATACTATATGATGTATAAAAAATACTTTGTACTTAAATTTTTATGTAACATTAGGAATCCTATGATCATAGAGACATTTGTAGACATGATTTTCACATTAGTGACATAATAGAACTAAGAGTGTATGTAATTCACCATGGTATTCACATTATTAATCATCAAATCAATCTTGTCCCAATGTGTAATTATTCGTCCTATAACCCTCTAAAGAACTATAGTTACTATATTATGAAGTATAATCAAATGGTTAATCATTTTTAAATTTATTTCCACAAGAATATTCCTTTCCAAATATTTAATTTTTATCCATGTAAACTAATTAATATTTGATAATGCATTAAATAAATACATATTTTAATAGTAATCCAATAAATATATCATGAAATCCTAACGATCATGCTATTTTGTAATAGAATGATATATATATATATATATATATATACAATTTTAGATCTAGGATATGAATGATGATAGTGAACTTCATAATGAACGTTTGTTTCAAAATTATCACCATATAATATTGGTGCTAGAATATAAATATGAATTATATTATCTCATATATCTTTAATAACATTTATCAAAGTATCACTTGTATCAACAATAGGTGTAACTGGTGATGTATATAATATAGTTTTAGGAAGGGTTGATAACTTCCATGAAAATCATTAATCTTATTTTCCACCACTTCAATCCTATAAGACACAATATATTGTATTTGATAAAATTTATTCTATATATCCTTAATGAATATAATAGTAACCATAATTGTTCAATCCTCTACACACTTCTCCTATATATCAATAATATCATCATACGATATGATTTTTAATGTTAAAAAATATCATTAAATGTATTTGGGACTCTATATAGTTTAATGGGGATATTGATATAATAAATTTTTTCCTTTATCTCATGATGGCTATTCCAAAGATGAATTAAATCATAATGTAACATTTGAATAGGCGAAAATAAAATTACCCATCATGTAAAAACAACTCTATAATGGTTTATAAAAAAATAATGAATTGTAATTTATATTTATGACCTCTTTAACTATATATGAAATATCATCATAAAAATATTTCCCCTAAATGTGATTTATTATATTTTAATTTAAATTAAAAATGACTATCATTTCCTCTTCTTATCATCAAGATTATCTATCCCAAATTGTCCACGTGAGGCTTCACCATTATATCTTTTAGAAAATGGGAATCCACACAATTGTTTCCACTATCTATTACTAAATAATAATTCTAATCATCAAATTTTTTTAGAAATTATATAATCTTGTATTATTATATTAATAGAATTAATTATATTTCAATTTTTAATTTTGTCCAAATTATTAATGTTGGATAACTCATGATATTCTTATGAAATAGATATCAGTCATTATTCAAAATTCACTTAACCCCTTGAATTAATCGAGTTACATTAACTATGGATTGAACCAAGAGATTTAAAATTAAGATAATTATCTCCATCATCTATTACATATTTTGTATTTACTTGATACAACAAAATTACTGTAGGTTCCTAATGAATATGTTGACTCGATTATGGTAATAAGTCAAAATTAACATCTTAAAATTTACACATAACACTAATATCATCGGAAGTATCACAATATTTATCGACTTTATCAAATTATTCATATTTATTAGATTGATATAATTCCTCTACAACAGAATGATTTTATTAAAATTTTAATTGATATTCTCATTACTCTTCGTGTCCATTATAAACTCTATCAATTAGAGAATGTTTATTTTTATAGTCCTCTCTACCACTAATTTATCCACATTATTCATATTCATGGTATTCTATTTCACTAGGAGGTGTAGTATGAAAAACTATAGTAATGAATTTATAAAATTTCATATCATACCTATCCCACATCCTTTTCCATGTATTATATTAAATGTTAATTTTGATATTTATTCCTATGAAAAATAAGTTTTAAAAACATAGTTTTGAGGAATTTCCACCACTACCAACTAACTCACTTATTTTATAATCTCGTGATATTAATATATTATCTGAAATCATGACTACATTTGATTTAGACTTATAATAAACTAGTAAAATTATCATAAGAAATGTATAATGATTTATTCTCTTAAACAATATTTCCTATGATTACATAGATTATAGTTTTTAGATAGTGTAAATATAAGTTTTTAATTTTTGAATATGGGAGCTTGAATCTTGATATAATGAAACATATTTTTTATCAAGTTATTTTTTAATGATTTACTAATATTTAAGAAAATTATTCAATAATACTAGAACATATCACTATATCAATATTAAATAGTTTCATTCTCCACTAGACCTCATGCAAGCATCCTCATTCTACCACATGTGAATCGTTCATTTCCCACATCTTTATTTGGGAAGCATGACACACATTGAATTTTTTTATCCGTGGTTATATAAATTTCAACTACTAAGACCCATTTATATGTCATTTGATGAATTTCAAAGGACCAAAAAAATCTATTCCATCGTACACTACTTAGAAAAATGAAATAAAATTCTGTGAGAGTGATTGGATCACTCAACTCCACCCATCCTTCAATGTGAAATGCGGAAATCATTCATAAAATTATATTTGGATCACAACAACTACCAACCTTTACATAGGAAACCATACCCTCTTTGTATCCCATGGTAAATACTTGATCTTATCATATATGATTCTCCTACACTTTTATGACCTCAAAATGTTCTTCCCAGCTGCCCATATAACACATCGAATTAAATCCCCTCAACTAAATATATGGGTAGATATAAAACCCAATTGATTCTGAAATCAATTAGGGATTCCTAAGGAATATCCTTAAATTTGGATGATTCATTTAATTTTTTCATCGATCTAAAGAATGAATGGTGTTCAAAATATTGAAACAAAAACCATAGTAATAACTAATCGATTCCAAAATTATGATGTATGAATGAGTATCTACTACAAATGATAACTATATGTATACCATGGATCGTCAAGATCCCTATAAAATTCAACCATTCATTGAATTATACCATAATAAGCTTCTTTGAAGTTAATACATGTTCCAATTTCATTAATCGGGAAAAGGTCAACAATAATTATATTTTTTTATCCACAAAGTGTCTCTTATATTATATATATATTAGTACATATCTCCTCAATAAAAATTCCATAAAAATAGATAAGACTATACCAAATGGATATGTTTATGGTGTTCTTATTCACTTTTCTAGTATGAGGGACATTGTGACATACATTCCATAAATTAATGGATTACTTTGGTCTATTAACATTGATGTATCATATCACAACCAATATTGGAAAACCTAGAGTGAACCATCCAACTAAACCTATGTTCATTATATATCAACCTCCAACTCAAATCAAGAGAAATAAGAAGAATCATCATAAGAAAGAAAAAATTATTGGGAGCCCAAAACCAGAAACATGAGGTCTCCCCACCATTAATGGTTTCATTAAACAATATCAATTGGAATCTTTTACATTACCATGTCATAATTGAAGATGCATGGATGAAACATATTATCCAAAACATGAGAAATTATACACATTCAATCCTCAAACATGGCCAACTACATTTTTATAAATAAGATCACCAAGGATACCTCCAATAATTCCTTCTTGACATCTACTAATGGAAATTATAACCACACCTATCATGGTATTTTTTATTTTATCATGATCAATTATTTGAAATCAACTAACCTTTAGTTTCTATCATGGAATCATGTTCCCCTCGGTATAAGTACACTTCATTCTGCTATGATATTAATGTCTCATAATAATATTAGAAATGTATATTGTCACCTACATTTGATGTAATTTAAACCACCTATCAAATAATGGAAATAGTGAGATATAATCCTTCCATATATTAATAATTCAAAAATTAATTAATCTATCACCAACATTAAGACGTCAAGATATTTCCCATATCTATTACTAAGGCTTCTTTGTAGAATAGTGAAGACCCAACATTTCATGGAATGAAAAATCATTAGAGATAATGTAAAACTAACTTACAATATTTATAATGAGTCTTAGGTTCTATATATTCTATAATGTGGATATCAAAAAGGATAACCAACATTGTTCTCCCCAACAATTATATTCATTGAAACATTTTTCAATAAAAACTATTTACATCATCATAGGAGGGAAAAAAAATGGGGTAACGCATTTCCAAAAAAGGAAACCACTATGATATACTCCAAATTACAAGGGGACCCAGAATTCTCTCACAATAGGTAGCCGACCGAGAATGATCTATATCCAGAAGATTAAAAGGAACTATCCCTGAGATAGGTTCAAAATATCATATGGTCAAACTGCCACAATGTTCAATTGGAAGGAATATGAATTATAACTAAATACATCATGCCTTCTATAACTAATAGAAGGATCAAAAAAATAAAATCCTACAAAAAAATGACATGGATCTAGTCTTGATTTATGAAATTGTATCTATCGTAAATATGGTAATGATATCTTAACCCAATTTTCGTCACTAAAAGAAAATTACTTATAAATGATGGAAATATTTGATAAAATGAAACTAAACCTTATTACTCATTTATCAACCAAAGGGTCACCACATCTATAGAACATTTATGGAACCATGATATAACTTTTACCCCAAATATATCTCTATAAAAATGGGTAGCAATTTGAAATAGACAAATTATGCATAACGAATCATGATATTTCCACTGCTCTCAATATACCATCTCAAAGTAGATATAAACGATCATGATTAAACAATGGAATCCCAAAACCACAGTGACTCTAAAACTATAAATATATAACATTGAGAGATTGGTATAGAAATAATAGGATGTTCCCAACAATACAATCCTCTTGTGGAGTGATATGAACCCAAAAGAACTAGAACGTGAAAACAATAATACCCAAATAATCATAAAAAATAACTATTCAGACTATACATGAACATTAAGAGAGAAGACATCACTGAACACTCTATTCATATATAGGGAAATAATAAAGATAAAAGTAAATGACCACTCTCAAGGAAATAATCATTTATATGTGCATGACCTCTCTATGAGATTCACTAGAGAAACCTATAATGAGAATCACATTCAGTCCCACCCTTTGAAGCACATCTGAAAACCCCAACACATAGGAATGGTTTAAGAAAATCATTAAAATAGAAACAATATAGAAACAATATTAAGACATGTTTTCATCTAAACAACTTTAGGAGTAAAAATCACTTTTAAAAAATATTCATTTTAAAAAACTAATAAAATAATTAGAAATGTATTTTAGAAATAACCAAATTCAAAATATAAAATGTATCAAATAGACACTCAAATATTTTAACCACTTTTTAAGGAAAAATTAAATATAAAAACCCACTAGTATTGTGACCCAAGTATACTAAATTTTTTAAAAATAATTTTAATTTATTATAAATCCAGCATGGCTATTACAGGAAATTATAATTTCAAGAAAAACATTAGGAAATACATTAAACATTTTTAAAAAGATACCAGAGAAATTTACATGAACACATGGCATGAAGCATAGCCCCTTGAAAATCTAAAAAGTCAATCAAATATATAATAAAGAAGAAAATAAATACTTTTCAATCCAAATCATTAAACATGATAATAGTTAATATTGAATTAAATTATCTAACAAAAAATATATTTAAAATATAAAAACCAATAATTTCAATAATCAGGGTTTCTGTAAATGTCAAAACCATATTCTATTTTATCATTCCATTTTATAAAAATTTTAATATTCCTTTTTACATGTTGAAAATAATTATATATTCTTCCATGAAACGAGTTTTCAACCCTTTACAACTTCATGGTAAAAAAACTATTTCATTTATAATATTTAAAAATTATTGAAAACAAGAACCAATGATGTGAAGAAAAACATTTTCTGGTTTCAAATAAATATACATTAATTAAATAATATATGAGATGAAAACTAAGCATAATTTTATTTAAAATATATAAAGAATCAATTTGAAAACTTAAATAATATTTTATGAAACCCATTTCCACATAATGAGATGGTTAAACTACACCTACAAAAAACATTCCATTACCATTTGACAAACTAATTATTGATATCAACATAACCTAGGATAACTGTAATTTTTTTCTCATCTATGGTACAATCATGGAATCCATCATTCATGGTTTCTAACCAAAATTAATAGGGGACTTGAAATTATTCTTGAACTAGCAACACGGTTGATGGTCATGTTCTATTCCTTCCACAACCACCTTAATGCAATCAAAACTAAGTGTGTAGTCATTGAATTATTTACCATGCACCTCGATATGGATTCACAACATAATTAATCTTTCAGAAAACACCAAAATTATATAATAACCACTAAGAACACCCACACATGATATTAGGGGCCAGAAGACAACATATAAAATTATGACTCCCAGATAACATAAAACCAAAAAAAAATAAGTTCTAACAACACAAGGTTACACAAGTTGTATCGTAAGTCTTGGTGATAAAGCACGTTGTCATAATTTACTATTGATCAATAATAATTCATATCAATAGCTTACAAATCCCCAAACCAAACCCATGTAGTTTTATAAAAATATGAACATAGTAATAGTATTATACCATTTTGTATTGAACCAATCTTGTTCAACCTATCACGTCACCCAAGTAGGCTTGATACTAGGACTAAGGAACATTCAAGGTCTCTATGGGCCAATGAATGTCATCTTTATATAAATAAAAAATTATTGGTAAATATTTTTGTATAAAAAATAATAAAATATATCTCATATATTGAAATATTATATAATAAACTACAAAAAACAAAGAGTAATGTGACATCCTCATGTAACATTAAAAAATTAGAAGTGACATGTCCTCAATGTAAAACTAATCAAGACCAAAGTCAAATAATATTTGAAAAAATTCATCACTACCCCCCAAAACCACTCTAATCTATATAATAACCCAAATAAGAGGTCATTCCATTTGATTCCCTTCCTGTAACCTATATCCCTCCAAATGATGTACAAAAATTCCCAACATAAAAAATTTATATTGTGACAACTAATGATTAGTAATATACCACAAAACCATGATATAATTTCATTCACCATATAAAAAATAGTTATGGATAAAAAATAAAATATTTTTTATGAAATTTAGTATAAAAACAATTTAGTGAAATATCATTTGTTTTCTTGTAAATCATTATATATTCAAACACATTGGAATATTAAAATTAACAAGACTTATACCATTGAGGAATGTAGTCAAAATCAACCGTATTTAAAATTATTAAAAGGTGATCATATAAATGTGGTGAAAAAAAGAAAAAAGAAAAATATAATTCAATCTCAGAATACCATGTCAACATTCCAAAACCATAATATAACAATTTGACAAATCCAACATGATATGATACCATAATTTGTAAAAAAACAAGAACAACATTGGTTCTATTTTTTAGGAATACATACTTGCATATAAAAATGATCTCTAATCAACAAATTTCATGAATCATAATTTTATCGTGTCTTTCCACATTTTATCAATATCACATGAAAAAAAACACAATGGTTCCACACTAACTAAGGTCATAATTTATATATACATGTACTAACTATGGTTTCAAATTTACTATATTTACCCAAAAATATGAATTTTCCGTACTATATATTTATTTAAATTTCTTAAAAAAATGTAACACTATTCCAATTCTTGAAAATACATTTTATATTAAAAAAAATTATGTGTAATTTCATGGAATACATATCGTTCATAAACCATTTTTAAAGAAAAAGTGAATTTAAAACTCATTTTAACATTCCAACCATGTTGAATATCATATAAAAATTCAACAATGATATAGAATCACTCATTTTCTCCAACAAGAATAATAGATTATAAAAAAAAGTGGTATTTTGGTTTGCATAATTTTATAGAAACACCTACCACGGAATGAAGAAAACAACATCACATTCAAAATATTTGATGGAATTTAAAAAGGCCGAATCCATATATACATAGATTAATGTGAGGAACTTCCAAGAGCGAAATGGAGAGGTTGGTTCAGGATAACCATGATTTGATAACATATTATATTTCAAATCATGTGCGGGAAATGATCCACTCATTTTAGGTTCATATCTTCAAACAAATTTATATGGTTTGGAATGAATTGATAATCTAAATATCCTTGATTTTAAATGTTTTAATAAATTATGGTAATTTTGAATTGTGGAATGAATATAAATTTAAGTGGATTAATTAATTGTGAATTTATCAATTGATTTTTTTTAGGAATCTTATGAAACAATCTTAACACTTTTCAAGTGGTGACTCTTCCAATAATTAGTACAATCATGTAAAACAATAAACCACCATGACCTGGTCACATTGATAGACCATGAAGGGATGTCTATTCATGGTAGACTAGTGGGAAATCCATAATTGTTGACAGAGCATGGGGACTCTCTTTTGTTAATGGGAAATAGTGATGAAATCCATGGGATCACGTGGTGCACTAAATCCCGAGCTCCCAAGCATGCATCGGTGAAGCATGAACGACTGTGGGAAGAGTCCATCATCAGAAGAGGGTGGTGAATGGTGGGGGTAGATTTTCCTCCATCCCACACAAACCTTTATTTCCAATGAGTGTCCATGCATAGGAATATAAATGAGTGCATCCTGCTTTAATTATTTGATGTGGATCAAAATATTTGATAAATTTTTAATCCCATTTGAATAAAACAGTTGATCTTTTACTCAAATCATTCTGACACACCACATAACCATTTCTATCATGGATTCTCAAACTAACGTCACCATCAACCACTACATCACTATAGATCTCCATATCTGACCATTTCTTGAGACACACCTAAAGCCGGTGCACACTTCCAAGGACTTAGAAAACTCCAGAGCACCTCCAAAACCCAAAAAAATCACCATAGGCCCATATTAATCAATCATCCATCCATTTTAAGGCTTGATGATTCAGTGGAGCCCTGCACCTCTAATGTCAATATTTCCAACATAACCAAATCTTGAGCTCAAACCCTTCGCCACTACCAAATGATGGTAACTCCACTGATCATCTTAGAAGTCCTGGATCACCTACATGAATTAGTTGGCGAATTAATAAATCCATATGAAGGCCATAAGACATGAAGGAGTTATTGTTATACCCCTACTCTATAGCCCCCCTGATCATCACCAATGAAATTATCCCACATTGCAACATCATCTACACACACCATGAGACACATGTGGTTTTAGAAACTCTAACAATACAGCAAGAAAGAGTGTCCTCTATGATTTAGATGAAAAAACCATAGTCTATGGGAGAAATCATTCATTCAAAAAAGATACGTATGGTTGTTTCAATTTGATATATAACCCCCATGGATAATATGAGGAATTTATATCATCATTTTTAATATATAAAATACAAAATTATTGATTTTGTAGTATTAGAATCATGGTTCAGGCTATGCTCATGGGTAAAAAAATATTGGCATGCGCTGCATGATAAGAAGAATTATTTGGAAATCTTGACCTGTATGTTTTCATCCCATTATTTAGTCTTGAAAATAGCATGAGAAAGGCATATGTGAATAAACAAAACGAAAGGAAGACTAATTCATTCCCCCATTATGACCACATCGCATTATTTTCTCCCCATTTTCAGTTTATGTCAATTTCATATTCTAATTCTTCAATGATCCAAACATGTTGGGAGGGGAAGAATCCATTATTTTTTGGTAAAAGTAATGGGTCCACATTGTGATTCCTGATATTAAAGTGTAATAAAATAATAATTTATCTGTTTTTAATTAAATAATTTTATAAATTGATATTATTTGAATTTAAATTTAATTTTATTTTGATTATTTTATTATGAAATTTTATATTACATTGATTTATGGCATATTTCTCCATCTTCAAGGATTTAGATTGTACTAATTGGTTGGTCTAAAATCAAATTATGGAATTATTTTGTGATTAATAAACAACTGAGGAATGAATGGTGGACTAATATTAATATTTGGGGAATCACGATACAATATTTGGTATTTCTTGAATAAATTAAATAATTCACACTATGACCATAATAAATTGATAAATCCCTTCCAATGATGAAAAAATAGATATGATTTCCACTTACTTCACATAATAATTTTAATAAAAAATGATTCATTTTAATATAAACCCCTTCTAGAATTACAAAATGGTAAAACCTAACGCAAATCTAATCACGTATATCTCACAAAAAATTTTAAAGCACCATTTTTCATACTTTATAGTTTTCCCAATCTTATTATTTTATCTACATTCACATTCGTGAAAGCTAGATTGAAACTCATCTATTTTGAAATGAATTTTCGTTACCAAAAATATTACACCCGTAATATAAAATAAATTCCTTTTTCCACACCGAATAATATGAGTTTTCGAAAATAGGCACCACATCAAGTATTTGAGTGTTAATATGACCCAAAAAACAATATTGAAAAGACCCCCAATGAATATATTCATTTTTTACCATGAGACAGAGATAAATCTACTAACAGGTCCAACAAATCTCATTAATGAAATCAATTTATATGAAAACAATCCATAATAATTATGTTACACCTCTAGTGTTCATCCCGAACAACCAATCATAGTAATCAATGCATATCAGACCATAATGGATCTCTATTCCTCATAATATTCCAACCAAAAAAATCAGTTAATCATTCTTACATAAAATAATTATTTTCAATTATATATCTACATGATTCTTATTCTACAAAAAATCCATCATTTTTCGGGTGAATACCTTGATCAACACATTCAATAATTAGTCGTTGTTTGAAAATTATTGAATCCAAAAATAGTATTTTAAGAGAAATTCAAGTGATTGAATTCCCCTTTTCACATGATGATGTATCTAAGGATTATTTATATATCATAATATTGTATATATCCATAAATAGGAAGATATCCAACAAATAAAATTATAGTGGTTCTTCTCAACCACTCAGAGCATGGAAATTAAAAAATGATATATAAAACATTCATAATGATAGAGGTGTGTCTCTATATGAATATTGGAATCCTTTAAAGAAGCATTTTCAAAGATTCCTAGATAAAATAGTAGAACAACGCAACTTTATAGTCTTCTTTTACCATATATTTCTAGATGATAATATAACCTTTTGGATTAATTATCTAAGAGATATTTTATATAAACATAATAATCAAAAGCTATAAATATCATTGATAATATTTCATATAATTAACAATGATTAGGAAAAGGAGGCACTGGTATGATATGTTTTCATGAGGTATGAAATTTTGATTCAACACCATTTCAGGAAAATAAAATTAAATAATGGACAATCATGGTGAGTCATTTGGTTGTAAGTCAACTTATTGTGAAAAAAATGTCCACCATAAGTTTGTGAATTATTTTTATCACCCAATAATTACACTGATCAATGTGATTAGACACAAGGTATCAATATTTGTGAAAATTCAACATAGAACATAAATTTCTATAAAATAAACAACAGATCTAAGGGAAATCCTAACATTTATTTGGACACTATAAAAAATGTTCATACCTGATTTTTCGAACTAGCTAACATTAGAACTGAAATATCAGAACCCACCCTTTGTGTTCCACTGTTTATCCGTTTGGCCAGGGTACCCTAGGGTATGCCTTTAATGTAGTAATTTTATAATTTCCTTTAATGGAATTGCTTGTTACTGCTTGTTTACCTGTTGGGCATGACTCGGTTACCTGTATAGCCTGAGGGTGTTGTTGTGATTAGCCTGAGGTCACTGCACTATTTATCCCGAGGGATGTAGTTATTTCTCCTGAGGGTAACCTTTCGTGCTTGAGGGCTTTACTTCTATGCCTGAGGGAGACACTTTCTACGCCTGAGGGCAAATTATGTTACGCCTGAGGGCTATACCTGCAAGTTGGATTCTTCTCACCTGAGGGTATGGTTTTTCTTGTCTGAGGACGTGGACTGTTTACATAAAAATGCACTGTGGTGATTTCTAATATTTAATGGATTAAAATGAATATTAAAATGGAAATTTAACTGTTAAGTTGGTTACTTGTGAGTAATGCTTACTTTATTGCATTTTACTATTGCACTGTTGTTGAATGTTTACACACAGTTGGGCACGGGCCTTTGGTGGGTGCCTACTGAGATATATTTCTCACACTCTGTTGGGTTAACTCTTTTCGACCTAAACAGATTACGTTTCTGCAGGTTTGGATAGGGGAAAGAGTCCCTATACATGTACTTGAGTGTTGCTGAGGAGTAGGAGGGAATGATACCGAGCCTAGGCTCACGATGCCGCTGCCAGCTGTTTTTTCTTTGTTTTGTTGTACTCTACTTTTGGTTATACTGTATTGATGTATAACATATTCTGGATGTTTTCTTAGAACTTGAGACATGTAGCATAATTATTTATATACTGTTTGTTGCATCCACTACTGTTGTTTATTTTAGTTGTGTATGATTTGTGGAATCCATTGTTGTAGGATTTTTTTTGTATTCTGATACACTACACTTTGAAAATGGGGGCATAGATTCCCCACTATCAGACCTGGGCCCTCGCTGCTAGTCGGCAGCCTCTGGTGTTTGGGGAAATGCGCTTGAGGTCACGTGGCGAACTGGGTTCGGGGCACCCGTTGAGTGGCACCCGGAACCGAGACGTTACAAAGTGTTATCAAAGGAGTTCTTTTCTCTTGACATACTATTTGGAGCCTTAGTCGGGGATTGGATGGACCGGTAGTTGGTAATAAGCTGTGCCCGGGCATAGCTAACTCGTGTACAGGGAAAAGCTAGTCTACCTCGTATTTTGAAATTTCTGATTTTGTAAATTTTACAGTTGAGATTTTTTCACCGTTGGGTGATGAACATGGATTGTGTGGTTTATATTTTATCTGTGGGTTCTATTTAGTTGCAACCCGGTGAGATGAGGGTATTCCATCTCATGCATCATTTAGGCACATATTAGATATCACATGCCATGCATAGTTTCCATGCCAGGTGGTGCATTAAAAATTGCATGTTGTTTTTATAATTGTTGTGCTAGAAAAGCATGTTGTTGTGATAGCTGCACTGATAAAATACTTGCTGTTTCATAGGGTAATTTTTTGTGCGAGTTGTTCATAAAATGGACTCCAAACTTTTGTTTTTGGGGAGTATGGGGCCCAATTTACCGGAATTTGATGGATCATTGAGTCTTTATTAGTTATAACACATATAATTTGTCAAAAACTGATTCGTGGGGAGTATGGGCCCTCACAGGTTAGAATTTGACACTTAGGTGTTCTTTTTCAGTATTTGTTGGGTTCCAGGGAAGTTTCCGAGGCATACTACCTGGAAACCCAGTATACACATCGTGTAGTATTTTTACACACACCATGTATGGCCTTCTCTTCGGGAACAAAAATGAACTTTTTATGTACATTATGTGCACTCTGAGTACACGCCGTGTAGTCTTTTCCCCTATCATAAACCATGTGGGCGGTGACACGTGGTAGGGAAGGGCTTGGGTAAAACATGTCGTGTACCATATACACATGCCGTGTAATTTTGACCTGGATTTCGGCCGTGTAACTAACAACACGGGTCGATGAACTTTTTTACAGAACACGCCGTGTCAATAAAGAACATGTCATGTAGTGTGGCCTGGGGACTCAGCCGTGTAACTAACAACACGGGTCGATTTCACCATTACTTGAACACGTCGTGTAACTTTGGGGACAGGTCGTGTAGTCTTGTCCAAGGACAGACCGTGTGGAATTAGCCATGTGGCGGGGAAACGGGGTGAGTACACACCGTGTGCGGGTGTAACACACCATGTAGTTTCAAGATGAGTAGTCGGCCGTGTCACAAGTGGCATGGGAAGTTGGAAAATAACACCATACACGCTGTGTAGATTGAGTACACACCGGGTAGTTTTGTTTAACGGGAGCCGTGTGGCTTAGCCGTTTTGAAGGACTCAGGCAGGGGAAGGGAAGTCATGTACAGGCAGTGCATTCAGTATACACGCTATGTAGTCTTGTTTTTCAAATATTGAGATGCCTTCTTACTCTTGTTCCCTTTGTGGTTTCTTCGTTTCAGCCTAAATAATTTTGAATCTAAGGCGTGATTTTGACTTTTTATTGTCATGGCACCTAGACGACCACGTGTTTTTCTCCAGGAGAGCAGCGATGACTTTACTCTTGAGATGGTAGGCCATGGGCTACCAGTTGATCCTCTGGCAGGGCCAGATGCGGCACCATCTGCTATACCGGACACAGGCGTGGAGACACAGTTCCATGAAGGATTATTGCAGTTCATGTAGACCTTTATGGGAGCACCGCAGGTTTCCACATCTATGGCCGAACTGACACGTATTTTCCAGTAGCAGCATCCGCTGATGTTTTCAGGGGATAGCGGACCACCGGCTGCGGAGTCTTGGCTGGGTTCGATGCAGACTATATTTTAGTATCTTGAGATGCCTCCAGGGAGGAGGGTCAAGCTCGCGACATACATGTTGCGTGATTCCGCCAAGAGGTGGTGGGAGGTTACCACCAAGTCAGAGCATCACAGGGACATGGCGTGGGAAGACTTTCAGGAAGTCTTCTATGACTTTTTATTCCTAGAGACGCTGAGGGAAGATAGAGCTTGAGAGTTCATGAATCTACAACAGGCCGCTATGTCAGTGGTGGACTATTCTGCTCATTTTACGGAGCTTCAACACTTTGCACCCATGTTGGTGGGCGATGAGATGATGAGAGGCAGAAATTTTAAGGATGGTCTTCCTTGTGACATCTGAGCACTGGTGAATGTTTTTAGGTTGCCTATAGTACATGCTATTGTAAATAAAGCACTAATTACAGAGAGGAACCTATGGGAATCTGGTTGTGTGGGAAAGGGTGGTTCAGCGCCAGTTACTGGTACTATTTTAACTAGCTAGAGGAAGAGACAAATGGTTTTCTCTCAGGGTGGCAGTACCAGCCAGACTATTTCTTCAAGTGGGTCGGTCAGGTGCTACTAGTGTTGTAGAGAGGGGAACAAGAGGCCACAATGTCCATGTGATCTAGTGGAGTGCCGAGCTTGTGGCAAGATGGGTCATCTGCAACGCTTTTTCATGGAATTTTTACTTGGGGCCAGTGAGAGGGGTTCTGTGTGGACTCCACGTGCGGGGGAAGGACTAGTGGCTTCTTACCAGTCAGGGAACTGGAATGCGCCAGTGCATGTAGGTAGAGATGGTGGTCATGGTCGTGGTATCCAGACACTAGGATCTCAAAGGCAGCAGGGTAGGACAGCTCAGTGTAGCCAGGCTGTGTTGCCGGATAGCAGCACTGGGTAGACATATGCAGTGCAACAGACCCAGCAGGAGCAGGATCCCAGACCTTCTACAGTCAGAGGTACTATTCTAGTAGCTTATGTCTTATCATCAGTACTTTTTGACACAGGTGATACACATAGTTTCATATCAGTACCTATTGTGGAGAGCCTTGGGATTTTTGTTTCTACTTCTTCTGATATTATGATGCTAGACATTCCGTTGGGAACTAGAACGGATGTTGTGCGTCCGGGCAAGGAGTGCCCCCTGGAGGTTGGTGGGTGTCACTTTCTTTGGGACCTCTATGTCCTAGAGACGACGAGCTATGACGCCATTCTCAGGATGGACTGCTTGGTTCCCATTCGAGCCTTTGTAGACTGCTATCGTCGCAAGGTGCATTTCACGTCACTAGAGGGAAGAGACTTTTTATACAAGGGTGAATGGGATGATCCGGAAAGTCGAGTTGGACCAGAGCATCATGGGTGAGGTAGAGTCATAGCCCAGATTGCAATCTTATATCTGGATGACTAGGGGACTTGTCAGACGGATTTTCCTCCAGTGGTTGATCGTTTCAGGGATGTATTCCCAGACGACTTTTCAGCTCTAACTCCAGAGCGTGAGGTGGATTTCTCTATTGACCTTGTTCCAAGAGCATCACCGGTGTCCATTCCTCCTTATTGGATGGTTACGCCAGTGTTGTAGGAGCACAAGAGGCAGTTAGAGGAGTTACAGGCAAAGGGCTTTATCCGAACCAGCACTTCTTCGTGGGGATCACCGGTCCTTTTTGCGAAAAGGTGCACAGTACCCTCATGCTTTACGTGGATTACCGGAAACTGAACCAGTTGATGGTTAAGAACCGATATCCCATACCAAGGATTGATGATCTTTTTGATCAACTTCATGGAGCACAAGTGTTCTCAAAGATTGACTTCAGATCAGGATATTATTAGCTGCGCGTTAGACCATCTGATATACCTCTCACATCTTTCAGGAGCAGGTATGCTCTATACGAGTATATGGTTATGTCGTTCAGACTCACGAACAAGACATCTGTTTTCATGGATCTAATGAATCATGTGTTCTATCCTTATCAGGATTTTTTTTGTATTCATGGACGAAATTTTGGTGTACTCTCATACTCGACACGACCATGCCACCCATCTTGAGATCGTATTGAGTACCTTGAGGGAGGAATAGCTATATGCTATGCTCTCAAAGTGTAACTTTTGGATGGACCAGATTCACTTCTTGGGTCATATCATCTCAGAGGAAATAATTTTCAATAGACCCAGAGAAGGTGAGAGTAGTAGTTTCCTGGGAGCAGTCTAAGAATGTGTTTGAGATACATAGTTTCTTAGGGTGGGCAAGTTACTATAGACATTTTATATAGGACTTCTCCCGCTTAGAAGTGTTGTAGATGGGCTTGACTAAGAAGGGTGTGAAGTTCTCTTGGTTTGAAGCTTGCGAGGCAGCCTTTCAGGATCTGAAAGGAAGGTTAACATTAGCACCGATCCTGATATTTCCATAGTAGGGGAAGACCTATACAGTTTACAATGATGCATCATATATTGGTCTGGGAGTAGTGTTGATGTAGTGCGATCGAGTAGTTGCGTACGGGTCTCGACAGTTGAGGCCACATGAGAGGAATTACCCTACGCATGATCTTGAGTTGGCAACAGTTTTTCATGTGTTGCACTGTTGGAGACATTATATTTTGGGGGAACATTTTGTGGTTTTCACCAACCACAAAAGCCTCAAGTATATCTTTACTCACCATGACTTGAATCTGAGGCAGAGGCGGTGGGTCGAGTACCTACAGTACTTCGATTTTGAGCTTGCCTATACACCTGGTAAAGGTAATGCAGTAGCTGACGCACTAAGCAGGAAGACTCAGATATAGGCATTGTAGGGGGATAGTGTTGAGTGGGAGCGCATGGCCTTATTCTCTGAGATGCATCTGGAGGTGCACGACATTCTGGGGAAGGCTTATCATTCCTCTTTAGCTGTGACTTCTACCCTCCTAGATAGAGTGAGGATTAGACAGCTATTGGATTCAGAAGGTCTAGTTCTACGGGAGTCGGTGGAAAGTGAGTACCCACCTCCTGGGTGGACGATAGGCGATGATGAGGTTTTGTGTTTCCATGTATGAGTATGCATCCCAGGGGATATACGCTAGGAGCTGATGCGGGAGTTTCATGCTTCATCTTGGGCAGTTATCCTGGGGTTACCAAGATGTACCGTGACCTAAGACGTTAGTACTGGTGGCTGGGTATGAAGAAAGATGTAGCTGGTTTTGTTACGAGGGGTTCCACCTGTCAGCAGGTGAAGGCGGAGCATAAGAGGCCAGCTGGGCAGCTATAATAGTTACCCATTCCAGAGTGGAAATGGGATGATGTCGCAATGGATTTCGTGACTGGTTTGCCGAGGTCACCTCGTGGCAATGATGCCGTATGGGTTGTTGTGGACATAATCACAAAGGTGGCACACTTCTTGCCGATCAAGGAGACCTCCAGTGTTGACGAGCTCAGAAGGATGTTTATCCAAGAGATCGTACATCTTCATGGGGTCCCTTGTTCTATCGTTTCTGATAGGGACACCCGATTTACGACTCATTTCTTGCAGAGTTTTCAGAGGGTGATTGGTACACAAGTTCTTATGAGCACAACATACCACCCTCAGACTGATGGCCAGTCAGAGCGTACGATACAGGTGCTAGAGGACATGCTGCGTACATGCGTCCTAGACATTGGGGGATCTTGGGAGAATCATATACCCTTAGTCAAGTTTTCCAATAAAAATAGATTCTAGGCTACTAATGATATGGCACTATATGAGGCTTTATACGATAGGCCGTTCCCATCAACTTTGTGCTAGTTATAGGAAGGTGAGGCAACTTTACTGGGGCCACATCCTTTGAAAGAGTCATCTAAGAAGGTCTAGTTGATTCAGAAGAGGATGGCTACCACATAGTCTAATCAGATGTCATACGTTGATCGTCGCAGCCAACCTTTGGAGTTTGTGGTCGGGGATCGGGTTTTTCTACGTGTTTTGTCGAGGCTGGGACACAAGCAGATCAGGAGATAGGGTAAACTATCACCGCGGTATGTGGGTCCATTTGAGATTTTGGAGAGAGTCAGGCGGGTTTCTTATCGGTTGCAATTACCATAGTGGTACCGAGCCATGCACAACATCTTCCACATATCTCAGTTGCGCCACTATCATTCAGACTTGTCTCACGTATTTCAACCCAAGGAGGCAGATGTGTCTTTGAGGAGCATCAGATTCGTATCGTTGATAGGAGCACGAATGTTCTCTGAGGCTGCCATTTCCTCTAGTAAGGGTGTTAGGGTAGCATGGCTGAGTGCAGGACGAGACCTAGGAGCGGGAGGCCGACGTACGTGCTCATTGGCCGGAGTTGTTTACGGCTATATCTTCTCTACCCTTGGAAGGGCGATTCGAGGACGAATTGCTATAAGAGGGGACGTTTTAAAGAACCAGGTACTTCACTTTGAGGTATAGGATTATTATTTTCTCATTTCCTTAAGAGTTTTAATAAATATATGGAAAATGGGGAATGATTCTAAATTTTGGAACCACACGTCGTGTACTTTTCCACACGCCGTGTACTTCTGGCCGTGATGGGATGAGTACACAGGGCGTGTAGCCATGTCGGCGAAAAAGGATGTAGGAACTGACTACATGTTGTGTAGTAGTCTTATACATGCCGTGTAGTCAGTAGACATGCCTAAATAGTAAGGAAGTGGAGCAGCTGCCAGCTGGGCGGCAGTACACGCCGTGTACTCAGGAGTACATGTCGTGTACTCTTGTCGGCAGGCGAACAGTGTCGCGCTGGCGGAAAGTCACCAGAGGAACAGTTAAATTTAAGGAGTACACGCCATATAATTTCCAGTACACGCCATGTACATTGTTTTTTTTGGCTTAAAACAGGCAGTAGCCTCCTCATTTGGAAGAGGAGGCATTTGAGCCGTTTTGGAGCCAAAGGAGGAGGCTAGCCCTTTGAAGATCCAACGGACGTTAGTCTGGAATCCGATTCCACTTCGTACGATCACGTTGGAACTGCACGGGTAAGCCCTCTCTTCTCCTGGTGTGTTTCGTAACAATTCTTCTCCTAACGTATGTTATTTACGTTTCAGTGGGTTTCATTCTTCATCAGATCGATTCCGTTCTTGGGCATTTCTGGAGTCGGTGTCCGGGTATACCACTTGTTGGCATATATGGTGGGTGGCTTTGTGTTAATTTTTCCAACTGATGTGTGATTTGTGCATTTTAGTGCCATGAACCCATGTTGGGGTGTCGTGTGGCTAAGTCCGTTGATATATTTAATGCTTATAATTTCATGGGTGATTAAATTCGGATAATAAAATGTTGGATGGGATCGTTGCTTGGATCTGGAACCACCCCGACGATGTGTTCCATTATTTCGCCATTTGGCTAGGGTACCCGAGGTTATGACATTAATGTAGTAATTGAAGAATTTCCTTGAGAGGAATCTCTTTTTACTACTTGTTTACCTGTTGGTCATGGCCCGGTTACCTGTTTAGCCTGAGGGCGTTGTTGTGATTAACCTGAGGGCACTACACTATTTAGCCCGAGGGCTGTAGTTATTTCTCCTGATGGAAACCTTTTGTTCCTGAGGGCTTCACTTTTGTGCCTGAGGGCGACACTTTCTATGCCTGAGGGAAAATTCTGTTACGCCTGAGGGCTATACCTGTGGGTTGGATTCTGCTTACCTGAGTTTGAGGTTTTTCTTGTTTGCGGACGTTGACTGTTTACGTAGAAATGCACTGTGCTGATTTCTAATATTTAATGGATTAAAATGAATATTAAAATGGAAATTTAATTGTTAAGTTGGTTACTTGTGAGTACTGATTATTTTATTTCATTTTACTATTGCACTATTGTTGCATGTTTACACACAGTTGGGAACGAGCCTTTGGTGGGTGCCTTCTGAGATATATTTCTCACACCCTATTTTTTCACGCTTTTCTGCCCAAATAGATTACTTTTTTAGAGGTGTGGATAGGGGCAAGAGTAACTATATAGGTACTTGAGTGTTGCTGAGGAGTTGGAGGGCATGGGACCGAGCCTAGGCTCGCGATGCCACTGCTAGCTATTTTTTCTTTGTTTTTTGTACTCTACTTTTGGATGAACTATATTGATATATAACATATTCTGGATGTTTTCATAGAACTTGAGACATGTTGCATCATTATTTATATATTTTTGGTTGTATCCACTGCTGTTGTTTATTTCAGTTGTGTATGATTAGTGTCTTCCGTTGTTGTATATTTTATTTTGTATTCCATTGTGCTACACTTTGACAAATGAGGGAATAGTTTCCCCACTATCAGACTTGGGACCTCGCTACTAGTCAGCAGCCTCTAGCATCTGGGGAAATGCGCTTGAGGTCACGTGGCGAACCGGGTTCAGGGCACCCGTTGAGTGGTACCCGGAACTGGGACGTTACATGAGTTATACTGATGTTATTACTTCATAATGAAACAACCAATGAATAGGATGTATAAGAAGAAATAATGTTGAAAGAATTGGTAACGGACATTACCTCTTCTTTGAAGCTCCTCTTCTTAACCTTCTCGTAGGGCACTAAAGATGGTCTTTGTAGAAGACCAAGACCTCTAGTATGTTTCTAGGGAAGTGGAGAAGATAAATTGGTAGGGTTTTGCAGAGCATGAAATATTAAAGTGGTTTGAGGATGAGAGGGGGGAGGTTCCCTTTTTATAAGGGAGGAGAGGGGCACTTTAGGATAAACTTAAAATATTATTTTATTATAAGGTCATATTCAGTTTTTCATAACATAAAATTGATTTACATCAAAGATAAGGCGGGGATGGGTAAAAATCCTCTCATCAAATTGATTTTAGACATGTTTAGGTTAAAATTTAACCTTATCATTTAGATTTAACTCTAAGTTAAATAATTTACCTTTTACCGTGTCTTTTTGTTTTTATACACTATATGGTTAATAAACATACAATAACAAGCCAAACGAACCCCAAGAGTTTCATTATTAATATATAAACCTTATATAGGTCATTTGGACGAACGAATGTTTTATGTCAATTTTGACTCTATTTCGTAATTTATTTTTGTGAAAATCATAACAGCATGTTTAGTTTGAAAAAAGTTAATTAAATAAATACTAATATGTCATATTAACCTATAAAATTATTTTAATTCATAAATAGTCTCAAATTACATTTATTTGGTTATTTATAATATCAATTATGTTGATATTTCCTTAATAAGGTAATTACTGCATCATCATTGTGTCATAGATAAATTAAATTATTTAAAGACTAAAAATTATATATAAAATACCATTATGTAGGAAATATTTTTATCTTTATAATGAATATTTATAGTCGAATTTATCTTATTTATATCCCTATATTAAAAATGTTTTATTTATTAAACTTTGATTTTAACTATATTAAATATTCTTTAAATAAAATAATATTAAATGTCCTAATCTAATCCATGTGGACCTAAATGGTCATATTTTATTCCTAAGAGTTTTTTTGGTCGAATTAAACTTATCCAATAGAATTAGTACATGCGTTAAAGTAATAATAATATCACTTTTACCCTTAATTACCCTATTTACTTTAAACCGTGGTGAATAAAAGTAAAAAGTTATTATTCAAAAAAAAATTATCTTATTGAACAACATTTTACTCCTTGATACTAACAGTGTCAATAGGATTTTCTAAATTCAACTCACAGAAGTGGTAAAATTATGTTTTATGTAAATATTCAAATTCTCTTAGGAGGTGGGTAAAAGACGGTGAAAAGTTCAATAAAATTTTTATATATCTGCAATTATTATAAAACGACTCCAATGAATTACATTGAAATTATATATTTATTATGTATCAATTTTTACCTAAAATAAATTTAAATAAAATAAATAATTATTTAAATAAAAATATGATTTTTAAATAGTAACCTAGTGTTTTCACTATTCATCAAAATTTGAAAGTTTTTAGAAAAATACCAAAAAATAAACTTAGGATAATTTTGATATTCCGAATCTAAAAATGAAGTCCATTTTGAAAATTAAAATTTATAATATTTCAAAAAGTGGGTATAACTATTCATAATGGCTATTTTTAATAATATTTTAATAGAATATCGTTGTTTAGTGAAACACGGTATTGCGTACAAAGAAAGATATCGAGGAAGGTCGTGATTGCGTGTAAAGAAATCCCAGCTAGTGTTGTGTGTATTGAAAGATTCCTTTGATGATTTATATAACATAAAAACAAAATATTTCTCATAAAAAATCGCGGGACTTTTTAGATAAATGTATGGATCAAGAAAAGTTCACACCGTATGAAACATTATTTTATTCAATCGTATGAGTAGGGGACCACATGACTGAGGTGATTCTCAGTATTCTATCTAGAGATAGTTATTTTTTTGTTTTATTTATTTTGATGCATGTTTAATATAGATGTTTCTATAACTATTTTGGATGATTTTAGATACATAAATTATCCTCACTGGTATATGATATTCCATTTGTAATTGGTTATATATATCTGTGTGTGTGTGTGTTTATTTTATATTTTCACTAACTATTTGGTTATTATTATGAATCTACTATGGAGGGTTACATTATTTATGGTCATAGTGCCTCTTTCCTCCCCTTAATCAGTATTATCTCGATTCCACTATTTGACTAAGATGATATTCTATTGTGTTACACTCTGACAGTATAGTATTGTATCTCCATAGACACACCTTATTCCCTTAATTATAGTCATTAGCATATTGAATTTCTGGATATATGCTTGAGTCCATGTGGCCAACAGGGCTCAGGGCATCGTTTAGTGTATTCTGGGCCAGGGACATTAGAAAGTGGTATATGAGGAATTATTCTTCTAGATTTAATATATTGATAAAAAATAAAGTGATTAGGAGGTATTACATTTTAGTATCAATATATTCCTGGGAGTGGAAAACACATTATTTATAAAATCCAAATTGCAATGAATTGAAATTCGGTTTTTTATTTCATGATCTTAAAGATAATTTGATTCCATCATTTGTTGATGCATCAAGATTTTGATTTTGTAATTGATATTATTAATGGTTTTATTTCAATACTGACAAATGATATGAGGGTATGAATATAATTAAAATTTGTATAGACCTATTATTATTCTACTCCAATTCCATATGGGGGGATTTGCTTGACCACATAACTTTTTGATATGTTCCTTTTGTGTTATAATTCCAGTTTGATAAATCATTTTACATAAGATTGAGAAATGTGATACATACTGAGAGTTCATTCCATAACCTAAATAAATTAAATTTTTTAACGTCTAAAAATTTTAAATTAAATACTATTGGGTAGGAAATATTTATAGCCTTCTAATTAATATTTATAGTCATATTTTTATTGTGTGAAACCCTATATTAAAATTGGATCAGTTATTAAAAATTGAATATAACATTTTAACTCATTTTTAACTAAAATAATAATAAATGTCATAATATAATCCTAGTAGATCTAAAGGGATAATATTTTATTTCTTAGGATGTTTTTATTGAATTACACTTAGCCAAATGAATTTGGACATGTGTTAGGGTAATTATGAAATAATTTTCATCCTTAATTACCTTATATTCTTTTAACTATGATGAATAAAAGTAAAATGTTATTATTCAGAAAAAATTATTTTCATCTTATTGAACGAAATTTTACATTTGATATTAATTGCGCCTCTCAAATTTTTTGTAATTTAACTCAAAGAATCGGTAAAATTATGTTTTATGGAAATTTGAAAATGTTCCTAGCAGGTGGGTAAAAGATGGTAAAAAGATCAATAAAATTTATATATATCTAATCTTATTATAAAATGACTCTATTGAATTACATTCACCTTATATACATCGTTTTTATATATTTTGAAATGAAATTAATTTAAATAATTTATATAATAATTTACATAATCAGTCAGTTTTAACAATAACTTAGTGTTTTCAATATTCATAAAAAATTGAATGTTTTCAGAAAATTACAAAAAATTTACCCTATGATAATTATGCTATTCCGAAACCAAAAATGAAGTCCATTTTGAATGACAAAATTTATAAAATGTCAAAATGTGGGTATTATTATTCATAACGGTTCGATTCATTGGTTGTGTTGTGTTGTAACTCGTAGTGGCGTACAACACAAGCCATTGTATTATTCAAAGTGAAACCTACCTTAGAAACATGGGGAGTTACATTCTCCCATCCTTAAAATAATTTCATCCTATGAAATTATAGAATAATACTGCATAAAATGATTCAGGTGGTCTTCATCATATGTTCCTTGGGTTCCGACATTTCTTCTTACATCATATAGTTTCTCCAAAGAACTTTTACCAAACGATTCGTCTATTTCTCAGCCCTTGTTCCCCAGTTTCAAAAAATTTAACAGGCTCTTCACAATAAGACAGATCAGTTTCTAGTTCAATTTCCTCATAGGTGAGTACATTCATTGGGTTAGGCATGTGTTCTATCAACAGCGATACTTGGAACACATCATGAACTTTGAAGAGACTAGGAGTCGTTTCCAATTGATAAGATACAACTCCAATTTTTTCTAGAATATTGAAAGTTCTGTTGTACCTGGGACTCAATTTACCCTTCTTAACCGAATGTATAACACCCATCCATGAATATAAATTCATGAAAACATAGTCTCCTACTTGAAATTACAAATCATTCATTTGGTTATCAGCATACCTTTATTGGGTACATTGGCTTGCATTGATGTGGGTTTGGAAAATATTCCATTTTTATATAGTTTCCTTAACAAGTTTTAGGACTATGAGTTTTTTTCACTAACATCATCACAACATGTTTGTGAGGACATGTCATGCCTTATAATGCTTTATATGTTTCCATATGAATACAGTAATTGAAGCTATTGTAATTATAAAATTCTACCAAAGGTAAATATTTACCCCACATGTATTGAATGTCAAGTGAAAATGATCTCATCATGTCTTCTATGTTTTGAATAGTTCATTCTGATTATCCATCGGTTTGAGGGTGTTAGGCAGTGCTCCAATGAAGATCAGTATCCAGGTCCTTCTGAAGACTTCTCCAGAATCATGATGTAAAATGGGGATCATGATAAAAAAAAATCTATATGTGTACTCCATGAAGTCTTACAATGTCATTGATATATATTCTTGTTATACATTCTAGTGGTAAATTTTCATCTATTGAAAGAAAATGTGTTGACTTGGAAAGATGATCAATAATGACCATATTGCATCCTCCCTTCTAGGAGTCTATGGTATCCCCATGACAAGTTCCATCGTAATATTATTCCATTTCCACTCATGTATGGGAAGAGGTTCCATGAATCCTCTAGGATGTTGACATCTAGATTTCACTTGTAGACCAACCATACTTCTTAACACCAAACCAGCAATCTCTCTCTTCATGTTGTCCCACAAAAAAATTTCCTTCAAATCACTATACATCATGGTTCTCCTATGGTGTATAGATAAATTGGATCTATGAGAATCATCTTAAAATTCCATTTTTAAATCTGTTATATTAGAAACCAAATATTTTTTCTGAAATTTCAATATTCCATCTTCATATATTAAATAACTCAATTTCCCATCATTCCTAGATTTAATCATCTTTTTCAAATCCTCGTGATTAGTGTAAAAACTATTTTTCCTTTCTAGCAATGATTATTTGGAAACCATTTGAAAAAGTATTGATGTTTCACCTTCCATGGTTATTCCAATATCCATCTTTACAAGATCCCTGAAAATAGGATCTCTTTCATCTCTCATCTTGTTCTCAACTCCATGATCCTTTCTAAAAAAAGCATATTCCACCTTAGTTACCTTCCTCTAGTGGTAGTTTATAGTGCTATAATAATCCTTGAGTAGTTTAATCCATCGTCTTTGCCTCATGTTGAGTTCTTTATGTGATAAAATGTACATCAAACTCTTGTGATCAGTATAAATCTCACATTTTTCACCATATATATAGTGTATCTGTATTTTCATAGCATAGATTACAGATACTAACTCCAGTTAAGCTATAGGATAATTTTTCTCATGATTTTTTAGCTGTTGTGATGCATAGGCAATAACTCTATCTTTCTGCATAATGATACAACGAACTCCATTCTTTGAAGAATCACTATAAATAACAAACCCATCCTTCCTAGATGGTATAGTCATGATATAATCCTTGAATAATATAATCTTAAATTATTAAAAACATTCATCACAATATTTTTTCCAATAAAATGAAACCCCTTTACGTGTGATCATGGTTAATGGGTTAGCCAACATTGCAAAAATCTGGAAGAAATGTCGATAATAATCAGCTAAACCAAAAAACTATGTACCTCAGTTATAGTCATTGGTGTGAGCCATTCTTGGATTCCTTTATTATTTAAAGGATCAACAGTTTTCACATCAATATTTACAACATGGCCAAGAAAATAAATCTTCTAAATCCTAAATTAACACATGATAAACTTCACATATAATTCATTACATATATGAATCTATAGAATAATGTGCACGTGATTCTTCTGATCTTCATATCTTATTTAGTATTCCAAGATGTCATCCATAAATACCACTAAAAAGTCATCAAGATATTCAATGAAAAATATTTTCAATAGATCTAGGATGATAGAGGGAGCATTAGTCAATCCCAAAGGAATTACTATAAACTCAAAATGCCCATACCTAGTTAAAAATTTGGTCTTCATAATTTCTTCCTTCTTCATGCACAACATATGGTATCTAGAACAATTTTTATTCATTGAAAAATATTAAGAATCATGAATATGAACTAACAAATCATCAATGTGAGGTAGGATATACTTTTTCTTTATCTTTATAGAATTGATCTCCCTTTAGTCAATTCACTACCTCATATAAACATATTTTTTCGTAACAAAAAGTACAGGGGCTCTTCATGGTGAAAAAATTGGGAGAATAAATCCCTTATTAATCAATTCCTCTATTTTATTATTTTTTTCCACTAATTCCACAGTGTCCATTCAATAAGGAGTCATCAATATGGGCCTTGAACCAGGAATTGAATAAATGGAATACTCAATTTCTCATTCTGGATGATGACCTGGTAAATCCTATGGAAACACATCAATATATTATTTTAATATATGTACTTCCTCAATTCAAACATTATTTTCAACTCCCATAGTTATTTCATTCTCTTCTTCACCAATAATTGAATTTAGTGGAGATATTGTGAACGAATCTACAGATGAATAAGGTGGTGACATTTATACTCTTAGGATAAGATACTCCTTATCATCCTCACAAATTGTAACCTCCTTATTATTATAATAAATTTAATAATCATGGTCCGAAATCAAATCAATTTAGAGGATTATATCAAATTCAGTATAAGGAATGATGATGAGATTAGTAGATAGATAACATTTATATGACATAATGGGAATTTATTGCCAAAAAATTATTCAGATGACACTACCATTAGGTGTTTTGATTGAAAAATCCCTTGGTGTGTCTAATATATAAAATCTATTTTTCTTAGAAAACTGGGAAGATATGAAACAATGTGATGATGTGGAGCAAAATATAAAATTAGATAAACTGGAGAAAACCCCATTTAATTACCTTCCACCATGTCTTTTGGAGCTCCAACCTCAGTAGTAGTGATCGAATAATCATGGCCTTTCCCCCTTGGCCTTTTCTATGGTTTGTTACCTTGGTTGTTAGGATATTAATTTTCATAATATAACTTTTCATAGAAACTGTACCATTCAACATTTGCAGCCTCTTTCTTCCCCTTGAAATCAAGAGCATGGTGGCCTTTTTCACAACACATTTAAAAAAATAACTTTCCCTTCAGGAAAGTATCTAGTTGATTCTTCCCATTTTTATCACGGGACGGATAGTCACCTTTTCCCTTCGTCCCCTTATATCTATTTCTAGAATTTTCAACAGATAAATTTTTTTATTTCTTTTCTTTAAAGTCCTAAGAGTTAGTGAATTCTGTTTCTACCTTAATAGCACGTGAGACTGTATCTTCGTATACTGAGATGAATTTTGGGATTAATTCTCAATGGAGAATTGGTTTTAAACCATAAATGAATAGATTTATCTTACTCATTGGGTTATGTATATAATCTAATGCATTCCTTGCTAAACTAGTAATGTTAGCCTCAAACTCTGTGACTTTCTCATCCTTCACTTTCCTCAGACCCCGAAATTTCTTTTCCATATTCGCTCGATGGTCATGAGGAATGTATTTTTCTAATAAAATCTACTTAAACTGTCTCTATTATATTTTCAATAGTTATTCACCTTCCATTGTGATTTGGTCAAATCACCACCATTGAACTGCATCTCTCGTGAGGTGATGATAAACTACCATGAAAATCTTTTCCCTTTTACTACTCCCCAAAACATGAAATATATTAACTAATAAATTTATCCACTTCAAAGATACTTATGGATTTTAAATCCAGTTAAATGTTTGTGTTTTTTTCCTTATGAAGCGGTCTAACATTGATCCACTGCGTTGTAGATCAGAGTGGTCCATATGGGTAAGATTATTATTAATAACCTGAGTGAGTTGTCTGAGTTCAGTGATAAGCTGATCATCACCAGTTTCTTTACAAGATCCACTACAATTATATTTAGTAGAAGGGAAATATCTACATGGATTATGTGCATTGATATGGTTTCTATTCCTTCCACTATCTGACATTTCTAAAAAATGGTATCCACTATATTTGTTTACAAATCGCAATGCATTATTCCAAACTTGTAAAATAGTTATCATAAATTGAACTGTTTAGGGATATAATCCATAATCATAAAAAAAATTCTTTTATGAAGTATATATTCATAAACCAATTATAACTTATTTAAAGAAAATGTTAATTATCCTAACCATCCCCCCCCGGAGTGTCGTTACCAAGAGTGGAACAAGGCCCATTGTCGTGTACCAGTTCCAATTCAAGTCGAGCTCAAAGTGTTGTTTTTGGGTTTGACCCCTAGGTACATCTCTTCTAGAGCCGCATCTACTGGCATGTATCCAGACATGGATGTATTTCTTTGAAAACTCACAAAATCCATATAGTACAAAAATTCTAGGAAGTACTTCTATACAAATCCTCAATGTATATCTTATGGTAATGTTCTCTAATAAGAGTTTTTCTAAATCTTACATCCAAGGGTTATAATAATCTTTTTATTATACCAACTATAAGGCCCTGACCCAAGTTACCGAGATTCAGTTCATTTTTTATATATCATTTTCATGATCTCAATGGATTAAATCCCGAAAGACGGATCAGTATAGTAGCCATGAATGTACATGATACATTCATATGTTTTACATTATATAATTAAATAATAACATCAAAACATTTTTCCCCATTGACCACACATATATCCTGATCTTATCTATGTAGGTCAACTATAAAATATTTCTTCACATCATGGGAAAGATAAAAAAATTGAATGGGGTGAGCTCAGATGATCAGCAAGGATAACAATATAGTGGTAACTTTCCTTAACAAGCATAAACATTTAAGGCAATGTATAAGACTAAACCAATAGCCATTTAAAAACTAAACTTTTTCATAATATGGCCAATATAAAACAAATAATTCTTTATATTTATTCACATGGATATTCTACAAATGGAATAATCAAATGCAATATCAATAGCCAATTTCATAATGATGGAATCCATAATTCCAAACTTCATAACCACAGTGTCAGGGCTATGTGACGAGACTACAATTGAAATATTGTCCAGGCCTTGTGCCAAGATAGTATTTTGTTTCATGAGACTTACAGATGCATCGAGGATTTATAGTAAGCTCCACCCGCCATTTACTAAGTCCAATGCATTATTTATATGAAAAGGATTAAATAGATCATAAAAAATCATATTAAAACTAGCAAATAAAAAATCAATACATTATCCATAAACCATGAAAGATGTAAAAATAACACATCCATTGTCAAACATATCAAAACAACATCAATAAAATATGGATGTTTTTTATAATAAAATTCAACTTCAAACAATATTAAAATCCATCAAATGATGCTGACATAGATGAAATCAAATAATTTTTTAGAGAAATATCTTTTTCTATTTAGCAATCCTTAGAAAGTTATATAATTATAAAAGAAAAAGTTTAATTTGAAAATATTTTTATTATCTTATATGGGATGTTTTGACGATGTTATAATGGAGGAAAATAGCCGCACATGCCATATAAGTTAAACAATGACATTCTTACCATAATATTGTCGAAAAGGTCATAATGTACCTTGTTTAGAAAATAACAAAAAAAGATGATTTTCAAAAAATATATGTTAAAATAAGGGTATAAATGAATTTAACCCATAGCTTGGAAAATTGTTATAACTTCGAGTTATATTTTTATGAAAACACTGATGTGGATGAAAAAGATGTCCCAGTAGATACTTATATATTAACATCCTCGGATAAGTAAAGAGATTATAGAATTAACTATTATCATGTAAATTTCCTTATTTTATAGTATGTTAACCTCTTGTATAATAGTTAAAACATTTTTATTAAATTATACAAGAATAATATACATAAATATGTTATCATATATGATCTTATAATATTTCATTGTCAATAATATTTTAGTAATAACATCGTTTTCAATGTTTATTGATTCGTTTTTCGTTATATGCTTGGTTAACTAAGACATGTTTCTTATGGATAGGTTGTATTTGATTAATATAAATAATGATATTATGTTAATATACTTTATTTTTAAACATAAAATGAACATTATTTATGAATGATTACGATAGGGAATGAATCATATCACGATCTAAGAGACAGTAATCCGTACGTTTGCACGAGTTATAATAACATTATATTGAAGCTGAAATTGTATGTAATTGTATGGTATATCATTTATAAAGAATCATTAACATATTATATTTATTACTTACATCTATTATACTCATTATTATACACATACAAATAATGAAGTGTTTGATTAACAATATACACATCGATATGGAGATAGTAAGCCGTACGTATGAATGTATGGTGATTTTTTCATTTATAAGATGAATATAATAAAGAATATTATTGTACCATATTTTTGATAACATAAAAGTATGTAGAAGTTATAGTATTTTTTATTTTTTAATCGAAAAAACAATGAAAGATGTAGTGTAAGAAGAATATAACATGAAAGAAGGTGGTGAAATTATTACCTCTTCTTCGAGTTTTTAAATTTCAGTTGATAAAAAGTACATTATTTGTTTTCTTTTTTTTCAATGTAAGGCCTCTAGGTAAAAGGGAGGATAGTTGATAGGATATTTGGGAAGGGGATGACCTATCCATATGGCTATGGAATTGTGAATTTAAGAGAAGGGGATGTACCCTTTTACAAGAGAGGTGGGGGTCACTTTAGGAAAAGATAGAAATATTATTTTATAATAAAATAATTTTTGGATTATAATGGCTCTAGAATGATTTATTTAAGGAAAAATGTGAGGATGGGTTGAAAAAATCTCTACCAATAGGTTTTAGACATGTTTAGGTCATCATATAAACTGTATCCTTTAGATTTAACATTCAGTTAAATAGTTTGACATTTACCATTCCTCTTTGTAATTTTATATTATATGGTAAATAAACAAACAATAACAAGAAAATAGAAACCAAAGTGGTTAATTATTAAAGTATATAACCTTATATTAGTCCTTTGGATGATCGTTATATTTTTTGGAAGACTATATCCATTTATAATATACTATTTGTTTTAAAAACTCAATTATGTCAATTTTGAGAAAATTTAGTATTTTAATTTTTTTTAAATTATAACAACGTGATTGCTTCAAAAAAATAATTTAATCAACCCTAAAATGTCATTTTAACCTTGTAAATTATTGGAATTCATGATAAGTCTAAATTAAATTTATTTGGATGTGTATAATATCAATTATTTTAAAATTTCATTAATAAGGTAATTATTGCATCATCATTGTGTCATAAATAAATATATTATATGAAATCTATAAATTATAAATAAATTACCATTATGTTGAAAATATTATTATATTTTTAATGAATATTTATAGTCTAATTTATATTGTGTGTTACCCTATATTAAAAATTGTTTAGTTATTAAACATTGAATTTAACACTTTTAACTATTCTTTAAATAAAATAATAATAAATGTACATATCTAATGCAAGTGGACCAAATGGAATCATATATTATTCCTATGGTTGATTTTTTGTGAAATTACACTTATCCAATATAATTAGGACATCTATTAGGGTAATTATGATTTCGTTTTTAACCTTAATTACCATATTCACTTTTAACTGTGGTAAATAAAAGTCAAAAGTTACTATTACCCAAAAATTATTTTCACATTATTAGACCACATTTTACATACAGATATTAATTGTTTCTCATGGATTTTTGAAATACAACTCCCAGAAGTGTTAAAATTATTTTTTATGCAAATATTCATATGCTCCTACGATGTGGGTAAATGACAATAAAAAGTTCAATAAAATTTTTATATATCTAAACATATTATAAAATGACTCCAATTAATAAAATGGAACGTATATAGATATTATGTATATATTTTTACTTAAAATATATTTACGTTAAATAAACTATTATTTTAATAAAAAGTCTTTTTTAAACAATAACTCAGTGTTTTTCACTATTCCGCAAAAAAATTGAATGTTTTCAAAAAAATTCCTAAAATTCACCGTAAGATAATTTTGATATTCCAAAACCCAAAAGGAATATAATTTTGATTTTTAATATTTATAAAATTTCAAAAAGTCGGTATTTTTATTCACAATGGTGAGTTTGATTGGTTGTGGTGTGTTTGAGATCGATGTTGCGTCCAACACAAAATATTTTATTATTCAAAGGGAAACCTATCATGGAAGCTTGGGGTGTTATAGAATTATATGTCATCAGTCTCATTAAATACTGACTCTTGAGTACTAAATTAAAGTTGATTTATTATTCATTTATCTTGGTATCATATACACTATTTAAGATGGATATAATATGATTTATTTTCAGTATTTTCATCAATTATTCATTTTTATCCTAATATAGACCAAATCAGATATTGATACTAGATGATCACCCCACTACTGACCAATGGTTGGTGGTATATTCATTTACCTTAGATTTTGGTGCTTTATATTCCTTTTTTTCCTTGTATCACACATTGAAATTTCCAGCGTTTCCCTAATAATTTATTCAATAATTGAATTGAATGAAATGAATCCTAATAGAGATGACCCATACTTCCAATAATATTTCTATATGTTTTTCATCCAAACTAAGCCACCGAAGGTGTGAGACTTTTCTTTTTTGTTTCTCTATTCAACCGATGGGCTCTTTGTGTGTGTGTTTCCTCGCCTAGTTAGAGTTACCAATTTTATAATTGAGATGAAAAGAATTGATTTATTTGGAAGTGGTTTTCCTCTACGTCCAAGTTGTTTCATGATGTAAATTATTTAAATATTTAAATATTAATTATAATATATTTTAGATGAACTCATGGAATAATATGGAATGTGAAATGATAAATTGAATGAGATTAAATAACATGGTAGTGGATTCATTGGATGGTATACCAATGATATTGATCCCACTAGATTTTTTGGTAGTTACCTCTTTGGATCTTGATAGCAATAGTGGATGCATTGGATTAAATTTCTTATTTGGTTTTGATTCGATGGGATGCCTTAGTCCTTGATACCACTTGAATTTATCTTTCTTGAACATGGATAGGACATGAATAATTGTCATTATCCTTGGAGTCCATCAATGTCTAACTTATTTTCCATTAAGATTCTCATGGTAAATGATGAGGCATCCATTGCCTCTTATTCATTGGATCATGACTTGAGGGGTTTGAATCATCTAGATATACAGTATTGTTTTGGTTGATATGATATACATGATATATGGCATTGACATGGTTTATATGACAAGTAGGGTATACATATTGTTCATGGTTGATATGACATATGGTTTATTCATACTAGATATGGTTTATTGACAGTTTTTTATATATGTCATGTCCAAGGTGACTAAGTCTGTTTTTCTTACTATTTCCATGTTATAGGATATTGAAATTTATTTGAAAGGGAGACATGTTTCGCTATAAAGTTTCACATTACATGTTTTACAAATTACAGGGGAACATGTATCATTTATACTATAATAGGGTTATACTTTTCACATTGCATATCTTGTATTGCACATCCTGGACTATTATTGACACTATTGTTGGTGGCCTACTATGACTTTATCTCCAACCCGGTCTTGGCCTAATATTGGGTACCTCGAAATACTTTTTAGATAAATGTACAGATCAGGGAAAGTTCACATTTTATGAAACAATTTTTTTTTTCCATTCATATGACTAGGAGAGCATGTGATTTAGGTGATTCTCATTATTCTATCTGGATATAGTTATTTTTATACTTTTATTTATTTTGATGCATGTATAATAAAGATGTATGTATACTAATTTTGGATTATTTTTAGATACATAAATTATCCTCACAGGTATATGAGATTCTATTTGGAATTGGATATATATATATATATATATATCTCTGTGTGTGTGTATTTTGGATATTCACTACTCGTTTAGTTATTGATATGCTTCCTCTAGGGCGGGTTACATTTTTTATGGTCATGGTATCTCTTTCCTCTCCCTAATCAATATTATATGGATTCCACTATTTGACTAAAATGATATTCTCTTGTATTACACTCAGACATGATAGTATTTTCTCCCAATAGACACACCTTATACTCTTAATTTTAGTGATTGGACTCTTGAATTTGGGGATATATGATGACGTCCATGTGGCCAACTCGGATCAGTGCACCGTTTAGTAGATTCTGGGCCAGGTACATTACAAAGTGGTATAATAGGAATTATTCTTCTAGATTTACTATTTTGATAAAAATATAATAGG
This sequence comes from Viscum album, assembly GCA_963277665.1. NCBI lineage: Eukaryota > Viridiplantae > Streptophyta > Magnoliopsida > Santalales > Viscaceae > Viscum > Viscum album. The sequence goes on along the minus strand of OY728137.1, from coordinate 1,611,124,712 downwards.
GATTAGGAAAGATTATATATTAGTATTATGATATTCCTAGGAGTGGAAAACACATTATTTATAAATCCCAAATTGCAATGAATGGAAATTAATTTTCTAATTTCGTGATATTATAGTTGATTTGATTCCATCATTGGTTGATGCACTAAGATTTTGATTTTTTTTATTGATATTATTAATGGTTTTATTTCTATAGTGACAGATGATATGAGGGTATGAATATAATGAAAAAATTTATAGACCTATTATTATTCACCTCTAATTTCATATAGGGTGAATTTCTTGATCACATAAATTTTTTATATGATCCTTTTGTGATATAATTCCTGTTTGATAAACAATTTTTACATGAGATTAAGAAATGTGATACATACATTGAGTTTATGTCGTAACAAAAATAGTGTTTTATAGATTAGCCTGTAGTATACAACCTACGAGGTCATGTATGTCACATTGAGTCCTAGACCAAGGATTACATGGGCTTGAACATGTATATGTTATGAATTAGTTCTATTTCATGATTCAATTCATGAGAAGTATGGAACCATGTGTATTTGAAGTGTTTAACAATTTAGTTCAACCATTTATAGAAAATTTTGATATAAATGTAAATTCAATTTTATATTTCAATTGATAAATAAATAAATTTATCAAAACTAGCTGATGATTAAGTTGTAGGTATTACCTCTATGAATTTATACAACTATTTCATTTCACCATGTTTTGTATTTAAGAGTAGGGAGATGATTACGACATGTACGTATAATGTTTTTTACATGTCATGCATTTTAAAACTATGGTCAATTGATATTGGCCATTTTTTAATGATTCCAGTATTGTAGAGACATACCACTATGATGACCTCCCATCGTATGCTATCAGGGTAGAAACAACCATGCTCCGGTGGTGATGTTCCTTGTGATTCCAGAATATCCTCCTATAGTGAATCTTATTGAACATGTATTTTTACAAGAAAAATGTGCGGAGGAATTGTCTCGAGAGATTTTTACGCAAGGTATGTAGAAATATTAGGCAGAAACATAGCCTACCTCATTAATGGACGACCTGACACACATTTTACAATAGAAGAAAATCTCACATTTTTATGGGATGGTAGTCTACAAGCTGTTAAGAGACTATTGGAGACCCCACTTTATATCTTAGAGAATATGGCTACACCTCCTGAAAAAGTATAAAATTTCTCAACTTACATGCTACATGGAGAAGATAATTCCTTGTGTTTTTTTACTCAAACTAACATGTTGTGGGACCTGGTTTTGGATCATTTCAAAACTACCTTCTATATTAATATTTTTCCAATACTCTGAGAGAAGAGATGGATAGTGATTTTATTTCTTTGTAATAAGTATTGATGACTATTAGGGAATTTTTTAAATGTTTTACTAATATTCCTAATTTTAGGCCAATATACTATGTTGATATGTTATAGATGGTGAGACGCTTTGAGTAAGGTCTCAGAAATTCTATTTAATCATCGATCAAGGTGTTCTGGTTTACAACTATTACTAAGTAAGTGAATCAGTTAGAATATAAATTGAAGAACCTGAGGGATGGTAGGGGTGCATAATGGACTTGTCTAGTCTCTTGAATAAGAGTTCTGTCTTCTAGGGGTAGGATGTTACATTTTGAGTCTTTCCCTAAGATGAGTACCATCTTAGTAATCAGTGCTGGTAGAGTAGTATTTTTTAATCAGTGAGGAAGATGGGGCAGTTGAAGAATCAATGTCATTGAGACCTAGTAATGATATTAGCATGCAACATGATTGGCCACATACAACGTTTCTGTAGGAAATTTCCAATAGTAGTCAGTGGAAGGGGGTTAGCACTTATAATTTTTTCAGTAGTGTGTTTCACAACATTGAATCATACTGGGAGCTGTAGCAGTATTAGTCGATCAGGCTAAGGTTGGGGTCAGGGTCCAGATATCCTGAATCCAGTTGTACTCAGAATGTAGAGTGGGATTACTCTAGGTGGTGAGGTTGTTTCAATAGACATCAGTACATGCCATATATATTATGTGAATCATACTCCTGAGGAGAAAATTGTCTTTCCATATATTTTGAGATGTGTGATCTTAATAGACTCTATGATAATATCTTCTCTTCTTGACACATATGTGTCTCATAGCTCCAATTTTTTACTTATGTCAGGAGGCCTTGAGATTTTTGTTTTGTTTCATGAGTTTGTTATGACACAGAAAACACTGTTGGGAATCTGATTAGAGAGTGTGTGACAGTTCTGGGTGTTCCCCAATGAGTTTGGTGGGTGTAAAATCGATTGGATCTTGTTTTTCATGGCGATTACTATGATTAATGTCATACTCGAGATGGACTTCCTAACACCTCAATATTTTATGAAGTTTTTTTCAAATTAATTTCACTTTTTGAAATTTTTCATTTCATTTAAAACTAGCCATAGTTATATATATATATTATAACATTAATCCATACATTCCATTCACATGAAAACCGACTTGGCTTGCATTGCAACCAATACCCACTTGGATTGTGCTACCTAAATCACTGACATAATGTACATTATATGATAAAACAACCTTGTGTAAAACATGGAATATGATACCTTAAACACCATCTTTGTGTATGACTTTACATATGATACACACAACACTGAATAGGCATATGATGCACGAGACACTGAGTTTTATTGAAAAATATTTTTTAAATAAAATTTTTCAAATGATATAATTATAACATATCTATTAAATTTTTTTGTTAATATTTTTAAATATTTTTAAAATATTTTTTTTATTTTATATAAATAAAACATATTCATATCCAAATATATTATTTTTGTTAAAATTGTTTTTTGTTAGAATACAGTTTTTAATGATATTATTTTGATGAAAAAAATAATTGAAGTCAAATTTAGAAATAGAATTTTATAAAATAAATACCATTTTTTAATTTATAATGTGAAAATTATCTTTGGGTGATTTTTTGGGATTTTTCGATGAAACTAAAATATTATAAATAGTTAATAAAAGTGATTTTAGTAAAAAACATCTTTTTTCATTAAAAAATTATTAATGATAATAGATTTTATAAATTTTTTTAAGGTTACATTAGATAAATAATTCATGTATAAATACAATTTGTTTCATTGTAATCTATTTTACTAGGAAATTGGATACGAAATCTTAACAAAACATTGAACACTTTTCTACTTCAAACACCCTTAATTCATCTTATCGACATGATTAAAAATAATATTTATTTTATATGTTTCTGTGAAATGAATTTGAAAAAAACAACATGATAGGTTGTATTTAGTATAATATTTACATTTTTATAATTCTATGAATTTTTTATAACAATATGATTAGTAAATGTGGCTAAAATTAATCATAGTGATTAATGCTAAATTATGCTTAATTAGGGACTAAACCATCAAAGTAAGGGACAAAATGATTACTAAACTTTTCGAAACCCAATTATATATATATATTTAGTCCATAAACCTTCCATTATTTTAATATTTTACTTTTTATGCTCTTTTTAGTTAATAACCTTTTCATACCGAACTTGTTTCTAAAAATTCCAAGTGAGTCCTTTTCCATACCTACAAAAAAGCCATCGCCTCCCCCACATCCTCGGACCTCTCAAACCATGCATGTTTGATCAAGACAAACCTGATACACATCCCATAAATCCTCCCTTATTTCTATAATCCTTCCCTCAGATAGATTTCAATGAGATAAATCCTTTGGCATAAACCGAAAGGTGATACCCTATTATGAGGTAATTTCTTCTCTCATGTACTTTTTTTATTTTCCTTATCCACCACGAAAAACTCTCTTTATTCTATGATTATTTCCCAAAACCAATATCACAAATTTACATGTGTGTTTTTATGTAAATTTTATGACCTATCCTGACACACATCTCTACCAAATGCATATGGAACATATTTTTTCTCATTATGCTGAACTATTACCTCACGAGATATTGATTGTTTATTTTCTCCATTACCCATTATCATGGTGGCCATTATGATGTAAAATATGTTTATAATATATATATATATATATTGTGTTTTTATAATATCATTATGCATCTTCAGTTTTTATGTGGAACATAACGTTATTCTTTAAATTTTCTGTAAATATGATAATTTTATTGGAGGAAGTGTGGACTACAGCCCCCTCAAAGCGACATGATTCATTCATACACTACATAGATTTTATTAATGATGGTTTTAGTGAATATTTATAATATATATGATATTATAAGGTTAACTTAATAATTATAAATATATTTATATTTATATGTATTTTCTTTTATTTCTATTAACGTACATTTTAAACGAAAATAACTTTATATGTAAATACGACCCAATATCTCCATTAATGGTGTATTATTTTTCCTAATTATATATAAAATACATTATTATAATACAAATATAATATGTATACGTGATATTTATATCATGGATTAAGATATAGAGTCATGGTGCAAATATAAAGACCAACAACAACACAAATTAACACACATATGAGAAACAAAGTGAATATTTACCAATGTGAAACCTTAACATGGGATTGTCAAAAAGTGGGATGAATAAGTTCATAATACTACAATATATTTTATTTTTTATAAGAAAATGGTTATTTAAAATATATATTATAAATTAAAATTATTATACTGTGGGTTTCAATGAGAACTAAGTGTGTCAAGACACAAGGTAGGGGGACTTAATCTCTCTTTTTATTAATGTGAGATATATGCTATGTTCGACATTATTTCATTTTTTTATTTAAATCTAATGATTGTATTCTATTTATATTTTACTTAAATTTTTAGTTATTAACAGAACAATTTTGTGAAATTTCATTGGTGGGGTTAATGATCCAAAAGTTACCAAATCTTTAAAATATTTTTCTCTAAATTTTCCATTTTTGAGAATGATGTTTTGTTCTGAACCTATATTATTTTCTGAGTGTATACACATTGATTTTACATGATATATTATGAATCTAAAACATTTAATCAAATTATAAAATTCAATTAATTTTCTTTTCCTTATATGGTAAGTAGGAACCCATGTTACCCAGTTATATGAGTTTTTTGAATCAATATCATTACTTTTCAATATTGTTTGTGATTTTGATTTTTTGATGAAATATTATGATAAATATATTAAGAAAATTATTCATTTTTCTTATACTATGGATATTCATAATATAATAATGTATTGGTACTATTTTTCTACAATTCGTTACATAATATAATTTAGAAATTGTTTTTAGGAAATCCTGACATTACCCAATCTCTGGTCAGAAATATATGTTCCATCACAAAAATGTTTTATTAAAAGGGATTCCAATAATATTAAAATAATTTTGAATGATCATTAAAATATATTTTTACAGTTTTTCAGTTTTACCAATGATTTCAACGGAATCATCTTGTAACTTTATTAACATGGAAATTTTCTATATTTCTTAACATAACAATGAAATGTTCTTTTTACCTTGTACGACATGTATGTATTTATCAACCATCAATCCATATAATAATTTTTAAAATATTTAAATGATATATTTTAAGAATTTTTTTTTAAATTTATTTTAAAGGAAAATGGGTTTCAAATAATTTTCACACTTATTATATTAGTTTTCAAGGAAAATATATTTCCTGACATATTGAAATTTATTTTATATGTTTTCAAATAAAACATATTTAAAAAAAATTAAAAAATTATTTATATGGTTTAAATGTATTTGTATGGAAAATAATTTTGAACCCATTATTGTGATCTTTTTATATTGTTTCAAATTATTTTAAAATAAATTATTATCTAAACATTTTCATGAAATATTTATAATTTTTCAAAGTTTTTCCAATGAAATTGGTTTTTTAATAGTTCTGTATTTTATTTTATATTTTTTCTAATGAAATGGTTCCCAAATGATATCAAGATTTATTTAAATGTTTTATTGGTATTTTCATTAAAAATTTATAACCAATGGTTTTCTTTAATGAAACCCCTTTTTCAAATAACAGGGTAAATTTTCTTTAGGAACCATTTTGAAAGATATTTCAATGTTATTTTCACTATATGATGACATTTATTTATGTTACTCATGCCATATTAGGAACTAATATAAAGGTTCCATTTGTATTAATTCTATGAATGGTTAATGCATAATATCATGGTCTTGGTGAAAACTATTTTTCAATCACATGTTATATGTTAATAAAATTAATTTCTATTTTACAGGTTAAACTTTTGATGGAATGTTTTTTGAAACCGGTATCTTTTTCCACAAGATACAATATGTTTACATGTTTATGAATCACATTTCGTTTCCTTGTTTATGATATGATTTATTTTGATTTGGTGGAACAGGTATGAATGATTTAATAACGATATTTTTGGGACTTATATCTTTATCACATGAATTGGGTAAATATATATATCCCTTGAGAAATAAAAAAATTGTATTGGGAGTGAACCTTGTCTACTAAGTATGTGAGTGAACCATGACTACCAAGATTGTATGATAAGTGAACTCATGCTATTAATATTTCTATGAGGGTGATCTAGTACAACCAATATGGAACGAGAAGTGAAATTATGCTTTTAATAGGACTGTGAGTTTAATCCATGAAAACTACGATGGTTTGGGGAGTGAATCCCTTATACCGAGATGGCCTCAGTAGTGATGTCATTACTAATTTGCATGAACATGATTACATGTCCAAAGTGTTACGCATGGACCTAGTTTTATGTCTATATGTTTATGAGAGGGCCTGATATCGTTTCCCTAACCTATTGAGGAAAAATGTCTCTACTAATTCATATTCACAATATTATATGCTTATTTGTAACCAAAATTATATGTTTTATTCCTATGTTATGATTTCATAGATTGTGTACTTTATTCCCTTATGATTCATTTCTTATTAACTGAAAATATTTAATATGATTACTAATATGAAGGGTATGTTCTTAATTTTTTTCTCATATTTCATACCCTTTTACTCATATTATGCATACAAATTTCATTTATTTACCTATACTGAGAATCTTCACTCACCCCATTATTATGGTTCCTTTTCCCATGTTATGAAGATTTCTTTATGTAACTGTACCAAATGTGTATATCATTATGGGAGATATTAAATATCTTAAACTAGGTTATATGATTTGGTTTCTATTTTTCAAAAGACACTAATCTATTATGGTCTATAGTCCTGATTTTTTTTCTATACTAAATTTTAACCTAAAATGATGTAATTTAAATTTAAGTTAAGCACAATTTCTTATAGTTTGTATCAAAGGAATTGTTTATTCAAAAAATGGAAGCTATGATAAGAAAAAATAGTGAGATCCCTAGGAATAGTTTTAATGATATTCTTAGGGATGTCTCTAAGGATAAGTATAAGGATTAGTCAATGTTGAGAAATGTAGTATAGAATTTTGATAATGGATAGAGTTAGAGAACTGCTATAAATAATGACTTTTCTCGATACAAAATGTGATTGTTTCAATGGAAAAGATTTTAATAGGGTTTCCAACTTTGAAAATATGTTTTTGGCCTAACTCGGGTAATCAAATACATGAGAATGATCCCTACTTCACACCTAGTTTGACCCTACCTGGGGACATGCGTAACAAATTCATAAAAAATTCACAAACCATGATGAAATATTTTGATATAAGTTTGATATTAATAACCTAGGATGAAACTAGATGTTTTTATATTAAAAATAGTTTTATGATTTAGAAATCCCAAAAGAAAATATTTTCTTGACTGTGTAGTCTTCTACTGTAATATGTAATTCTCACACTATGATTCTGGTTTTAATCAATGGAGTGAACCATATTAATGCTAAATAATATGGTTGATTTGTTTATGATAAGTCAATATGGATAATCATTGGATTGAAATATGTTGTTATCATTCCTAATCTGCTTTAAGAAACATTATTTACAATGTGTAACTTAACCAACTCTCGGACTCACCATGTAAGTGAAATAATGTGGTCACTGATTGTTCAGGTAATTGATACCATTGAGGAAAGAATATATAGTGTCATTTGTATCAGGACTGTGGGACGCATCACCAATAAGAATGTCTTAGGGGAACAATAAGATTTTTTGACTGTGGAAAACATGGACACAAAACAAATTACTATAAGGGGAAAATGAAGAATTTGGCTAATGAAATGTATGGAAATATTGGACTCCCTACATTTTCATCGAATATAACATGTTTTATGTCTGTAATAAATTGTCATTATGATACTAAAAGTCCCTAGATGAACGAACCAGATGAAAATCAGAATTGTGGTGTAAATTATGGTTAAATTTATGATGATGATCATACTATAAATGAAACATGAAATGAAAGTGGTATTATGTAATATGATGATGTAAAAAATTTCATAGATTAAGGATTATGTAATTAGTGTTTTTAGGAAATTGGTTTCAAAAAAATTATGAAGGATGAATTATACAAGGATGTATCTATAAATGTTCTTCGATCATTATTCAAAAGATTATTTTTAATGTTACTAATGTACTAGGGAAGTAATTTAATGACCAGATGATATTTTTATTAATGGAATATAACCTTTAATATGTTCTTTATGTTATGATAATGTAGTTTGTATAATGAAATGATGCTTTTGAATAAGTACATTGGACGATATAGATTACCCAAGAGTTTACAATTTACTACGTTTTCTATGTTGTTGTGGGTGATGTTTATAGAATTTTTGGATACTATCAATTGATCAAATATACATTAGAATAAAGAAGAATACATGATTTATAAAATTATTTATGGTAATGAAATTTGTTACCCTGTTCGAAGATAATTTATCACAAGGGTATTCACATGCCTTCAATGGGAGAACAAAGATATACATTGTGTTATATGGGTGATCAATGTTAAGCTGGTTCCATGATATTATTTCTATGATTTTGGATTTTCATCATATATAAGGGTCATAGGATTATCCATTCATGAAAATTTTATGTAAAACATCAGAGGAAGTATTTATGAACTGTGTTTGTATTGAAAATAATAGATAAATAGTTACTTTCTGATTAACCTTATTTCAAGACGTCCGTTATATTTCAGAAATTATATTACATTGGTTTATGAAAAATGCACCATGGGTGTCGGTTGAAAACTAATCACATCTAGAAAATACACGTGTCATGAACCCATGCCTGAATGATGATAAGGGTTTCACTCCTAACACGAGAGTATGTGATATTTAGGGTAATGTAATAACATTTTTGATCAATAACAATTAATGATAAAACATTAGTGTTAATTTCATATTTATAGATTAATGTATTAATCATTTTGTTTTTTGAGAATATTTATAAATATTTATAATTATCATCTATTTTGGTACATGATATCTTCTAAATGTGTGTTTTATAACATCAGGCATCAAAGTAAATTTTTAGATGTCCATTACACAAAGTAATGGATGAATATAAAATTGATGAAAGATTAACTATTGAATGAAAATTTGTTAATATTAATAATATATATATATCCTAATATTATTTCCCAATAACAGAATGACACAACGTTAGGATAATGTATAATAGAAAATGTGTTGTCCTAATACCTTATTTATATTAATCCAATTTACTTTTAAAGCAAAACATATTTATGACCTTGAGGTACTCAAATTTTATATTATTTTAATCTTGTTTGTGATTAATGACCTCAATAACATAGTATAAAAATTTACACATTTCTTCCATGTCCAATCATTACTCCCTACCAATGTTCCCATTCTATAAACCTACTTATATTTTACCTTTTGTAACTATTATGTTTCTAACATTCCATTTTTTAAAGGAAGAGTTAGTATTCATTTTTAATTTAGTATTTTTATGAGTGAAACATTCATGTATTAAACCTTGGATAACATATACAAACTTTGAGAGAGAAATTAATTTTCAGTGGGAGGGGAATAATGTAACACCCTGAGTTTTTTTGAATTGCTTTTTTTTAAATTTATTTATCTTCTTTATATTATTCATTTGACATGACAATAAAATCCACTATATTTACTAAACCTGGGTGTTGCCCTTCTTATGTGTCACCACCACATTCATCCAAGTCACATAATTCACCTACCAATTTACCAATTACCCCTCCATCTTCTAATCTAATATCTGATATACCCATTGAAAATCGACGGGTACCGACGGCATATCGCGGCTTGTCGCCCCACCGAGGGTTTCCGTCTTCTAGCATCTTCCACCTGCAATTCGACAAAAAGACCCGTAGCATTATTCTACGACAGTTTCGTCCCTCCATACGCAAAGCCCATCGCGCTATCCCATAGAAATTACTATGGTAACTCCTACGGTTCCCACTCAGTTATCACCTTCCCTTGTCCGGATCATCCCGCAGACTACTGCCCTCATCCTCGTCACCATTTTAGAACTCCTCTTCGGTTGCTCATCCTCAAGAATCCAGTCATACCCTCTTAAAATGACAGAAATGGATGGTTTGCATCACATCTCGTGGGTTTCTCGGTCTTATTATACTCTTATGAGCTCTACTTCCTTCATCCAAGATTATACTCCTCCCATCGGGCTCAATCGCTCCATCCACCTCCCCTCCTGGTCACGAAATCTGTCACCCTCTACGAGGATTCCAAGCATTATCAGTCTCCTCTGAGCTCTACCACTGTAAAGCATGCCTCACACCCACTTCACGAATCCATTCACCATCACCTAAATGTGCAATTATCATTGAAAATAACTCTTATATTTTCATTACAGAATTTTCCGAAGGGTAATTTTTTTCCTAAGCCCATATTCTATCATCTCCCGCATCATGCATATGGTCATTTTAACTCTTTATATTCTTCGTATTATTTTTTTCCTACATTGAATTTCACCATTTCACTTAGTTCATATTATTTTTCCAGATTGTTATACAATATCGTTCTTCACAGTAGGTTGGTCCTCATCGTTTTTTTGGATAATTATACAATTCTCTCTAATATATTGAATTTCCAGCTATATTTGGATTTTTCATTCTGCATTTATTAAACTCATTTCAATTTTTTCTATAATTAAAGCATAATATTCATTTAGTCTTATTACTTTTCTAGCATTTGAAAATATTGTTAGATTGCTTATACACAAATATTTTCAAATTAATTATATATAAATGTTTTCATATTGATGATTTCTCAAAAGGATTCCATAATTGTTTTCAGATTCTGCTTATACATGATTTTGTTTGCTGATTTCAGATTACATATTGTTCATGGAACCGTGGTTGAGAAGATTTGTATAAATCTGGTTTTTTATTTTACCAAACACAGATATTGTTCAAACTATTATCATTTTCCGTTTTTATCACTTGATGAATTAAAATTTGGTTTCATCAACATATAAAATTGATCATAACAGTAATCTATGCTTTTAAAGTAGGTGAGTATGCAATTACACAGTGTTGATTTTATTTTCATTTTGGTGTATTTCCTGGCTATATAACTCTGTGTTCATGGAAATGTTTTGAGCTCTTGTATTAATGGAGACTTGAATGTGTTTGGTGTCATGACTTAATGGTGTCATTTTCAGTTGGGTTATATGTATGGGATTATGGGGATCTTTTATTCCCTAATGGTATGTTCTGCTAACTTTGTAGTCATTTTCCGACTTTCAAATTCATGTTATATAGGTTTTCTGGCTGTTTAATATAATTTTTCTTAATTGAAAATGGCTTTTCTTTTCAAATATGCAGAAGTGTATGTAAACTTGGAGGGTCACAATGTGTTTAAGGTACCCTGGTTAAGATGATTTGTACAAATCAGGTTTACAATTATACCGAATGCAAATATTGTTCTCCCTATTATCATTTTGTGTTTTTTATCTTTTGATGATTTCAACTTTGGTTTAATAAATATATGAAATGAAACATAACACCAATCATTCCTTTCAAAGAAGGTCAGTATAAAATTATGCAGTGTTGATTTAATTTTCTTTTTGGTGTTTTTCCTCATTATATGACATCGTGTTCATGGAAATGTTTTGAGCTCATGTATGAATGGAGATTTTAATGTGTATGGTTTCATGAATTAATCGTGTTATTTTTAGTTGGGATGTTGGTATGAGTTTCTAGGGATCTATACATCCATAAACATATGTTTTTTTAACTCTCTGGTTGTTTTCCCACTTTCACATACAAGTTCTCCATGGTGTTTTAGGTGTTTATTATGTAGATGTAGCCTTCATCTTATATTAAAGATCATATTCAACATTGAAATAGTCTAGAATTTTTATTTTTTTTGTTTGTTTTTAATAGATTTTCATTGTACATGGTTCATTCTATAACTTACCAATTACTACCTATATTTCAATTATGCAACCAGTATTTATTGATTAATTGTTTTAATATAACATTCAAAACATAATTTCACCAAATAAATTTTCACGTTTTATATTCAACGTACTTCATTTAGAAAACTGGATTTCTAGTTGTTATCATTTCCAGTATATAATAGCATAAAAAAATCATTTTACTGGAAGATTATTTTCCACTAACAATTCAATTCCTTTATTTTTTAATCCTTGTAATTTTTTTAAATGCATATGGCTCACCCAAACTAATTTGGAGGAGTGGATGTAAACTAGGAGGGTATCAAAGTGTTCAATCTACCCTGGTTAAGATGAATAGTATTAAATAGGTTTTTAATTTTACCAAATGAAAATATCATTCAACCTATTATCATTATGTTTTTTTCTTATCTACGGATGGGGCCTTTCAACATTCGTTGAATCAATATATGAAATGGATCTTAAAACCCATATTTCAATGTCACGAGAGTTTTTTGAAAATACATGCCATGATAATGAACTCCACTCTCGTTTGAAGGAAAACAGAAACTAATAGAATGAAAATAGTGATTACAATTAATTGTTGCAATAGCTAGGTATGGTTAAAACACCATTGATTCTTTTATTTTCATAGTGCAGGATGTTAAGGTGTCAACTGCAACAATGGAAGTGGATTTGGTACAACAAATACAATTATATCATATACTAAGGTACATGTTTTCTTCTTTCATTGTCTTATTTTCATTACATCATTGGTGTAAACAATAATGATTTTTTCCTGTTCCATATACATTATCAATAAAACATAGTGCAAGTTTTTATTCTCTACTAAAATTTATTAAACATCATTAAATCTGTTCCAATTATTACATTCTTCAAAATTTATGGCCACCTTTTTATTGAAGTCATTTATTTATTTACAAAAATTAGTTGATGAGTTTGATGCTCATGATGCAGTCCAACGAAGAGTCACAATGTCTCAACATAATGCGGCACTAACAAGCCTGAAAACATTAACTGGAATTATGTGGCCAATTTTCAAGGTATCAACAAACCATTTAACCTGTAATTTTCAAATTACATCATGCATATTTACATCGACCTTTACCTCTAATGTTATTATAGGTTACATATAACCAGATATAACAAATATAACACACACATGTATCCTTTCTGATTTTTATAGGTGATACACTAAATTTTTTACAAGTCATCCTGATGAAGATCTTGTGGCATCCAAGGGGGAAGAATACGACCTTGGAATCTTCACCAATGATGCAGACTTTCCCAATGAAAAATTCAGAAGAAGTTTAATTGAATTGATCATAACAAGGTGCTACTATTTCTAATTTCTCCGTTTTAATTTTTTAGAAAACAAACACAACATTATTGTAATATTAATTTTTTTCATTCATGACATGAAAATCAATATAGTGGATCTTTAAGATTGTGTTCCAACATTAACATTGGATTTGTTAATAATGGTACATTTGTTTAATGTAATCAGGTATATGTTATTTATCTTCATTGAGTGCTGCTTTCATGACATCATTGGAACTAACTGAAAATCATTTTTTTCATGTCATTTTCATTTTTTTCAATGATTAATACAGGCAGTGCATTTATTCTTCTTGACTGGATACTGTTATCCATTGGATTTCTGTTTATATGATTTTAATTTTCATTAATATTTGGTACTTATTCTTTAATTTTCAATAATATTTGGTAATTATTCTTTATTCCATGTCTTCTATGAATTTTTCTAAAATTTCTAACACATATCTACTTTTTCTGATTTAGAAAAAAACAAATAAGCTATAATTCATTCTTCTTAAGAACTATGTGATACTGAACCCTCAATAGTTACATATAGCTCTTCAGGGCTACTGGCACAAGAACTGGTCTTCACCAGTATACATATCAAATCCTATCAAAAAATTGCACAGGTAGATCCATATGCAGTAATATTTTTTTTACATTTGTGTGTTTTGTTTTTTTAAATTCACTAAAACTGTCTACAATATTCATTAATTCATGTTTGCAATGAATTTTCATAAAATTTCTAATACATATCTACTTTTTTTATTTAGAAAAAACAACTAAATGCTTATGGTCAGTTTGAATATCTGCATTCCCTACCAGCGTTGACATATTAATCTTTAACCACATCATATCATATAACACCATTAATGCTATTTTATTTATTTCAATAGTTAAATTTTCCTATTAATAACATGCAGCCTTTGTGCAATGTTTATTTCAATTTGATAAAAACTGTTTAATTACAAGCTTAGTCAATTTGGAAATTTTCTTCCCAATTTACATTTTATTCACTCTTCTCACAAATTTGCATAATATGATTTTATGGAAAACCTGGAGGATTATATCAAATGAAAACTAATACTAACATGAAATCCACTTCCATGTTTTTCTTATACATGTTATTTTTTATTCAGATTTCATATTGAAAATTTATCATACTTAATCCTTTGTAGATTGCTTATAAATAACAGTTTTCTTATACATATTTGATTGAATATTGCTTATACGTTATAGTTTTATTAAACATAGTAGAGGAGAAATATACTAGATGTTTTTTATGCTGGACGATATTCAGAAGAATTATTATGTTATTTTTTCATGCTTGACATCAATTCATGCTGGACTTTTTGTTGTATTTTAGGTTTTTCAGTTTTAGGGACGGTTTATCCTCACAATTTCCATTTCTTTAGGCAGAACATAATGATAATCATGAAATTTACTTCAAAAGTGCCGTGATTTATGAAAGAAGTTTTGATTTCCCAATATCATGATATTTATAATGTTCTCTCATGGTCTCTTCAGAATTTTTGAAATGTAGTCTCATTTCTTGAATTTTCCTTTTCATTCTCAAGAAGAGTAAATTTTTGTTGCATATTAAGGCATAGATGATCATGATAATTAATTACTGATTTGAGATGCAAAAAATTTAAGCATTTCATTGAATTATGGTCTGGAATGAAGATCTGTATAAATGAATATCTCTATCAATGATTATCTAGAAGAGACAAAATAATTTCAACAAGAACTCTAGAGTGTTGAAGTCCAGAAATTATTTTCTTGATTTCTGTCAACATTTTGATCAATGAGTCTAAATTACATTCCTCTTCATATTTCATGGGGGCATGTATATTATACATAGTTCCCAACATAGAAATATCATCCATATTTTTTTAGCTTTTAATTTTATCAATCAATAAAATATTAATCATATCTTGAAGTTTCTTGACTACAAACATGGCATCAGAGTATCTTTTGTCCTTTATATTCATGATTAGCAATTGTATAAAGGATATGCATGTTATGGAAATTATTTTTCAAATTATCATCAACCAAATTTTTAATTAAGAATTCAATCTATTCCACAAAAATAGTCCTTCAGTTTCTGATTCTAAAAGAAGATCCTTTTACTGTGCATGCATTTCAGCTAATTCATCATTTAACAGAAAACTTTTCTTTAGTTTGTTACATGTTATAAATCATGTGGGTCGGGAAGAGTGTAAACATCCACTACGACATTATTACTACATTCTTGTGGTTTGTTGAGTGAAACATCAGCCATGATGGGTTAGGATCAGCCAACATTGTGTATATCTAAGAATACATTTTTTGGTTAAATTAAGTACACATATCTTGGAACACATGTCTTGAAAATTTTAATTTTTATTGGTTTATCATAAGAGTTAACTATAATATCTACATTAATAGGAATTTTTATCATATGAATTATTGATAAACAATCTTTATAGGCTCATAGTCTGAGATTCATTTTATTTTCTATGTAGTCTTTTCCTTCAAATCTCGTCTTTTCATCACATCCCTCTTCCATTTTTTGACAGGTACAATGAATTTGGTGGTTCTATGCCTTTCAGGCCTGCTAAAGACTTCACATCCCAGAATAGATCAAATAATATTCTTAGGGAGCTGAGGGAGAATCTCGAGAGAGAAAACGAAGATACTCAAGGGATGCATGTGGGCGTCAAGTTTCAGTATTCATTTATTTATTTTATTAAATTTCACCTTTCTTTTCATCTTGGTCTATGATCTCCATGTTCTTTATTCCATATTGTTCAATATCCATAATGAATAGTTTCATTATGTTTTCTTTTTTCCCTTTCAACCCACTCATTAAATATATTATTATTTCATTTAATTTCACATTTCCTATTTTTATAATTACAACCACTCTCTTATCTTTGAATTAACTTTCACTTTATATTTAATTGCCCGCATTATAGTTATTTTGATCAAAATTGAAAATGAATTCAAATCTTTTTCCTCCAAATTTAAAAGTTCATATAATATTACTCTATCATTATTCTATGTTAACTATTTGAATAGTTTCTTCACATTCTGCGCACTATTATTTTATTATCATACACCATTACTTTCTAATTATACTTTGTTCAACATTACTGTTTCTTCTCAAATTTTATAAATATTAATCTCTTATTAAAAGGAAAACCTCCAATTGAATATGTCGTGCAATAGAACGGGCGAGTACTAGTTATATATATATATATATATATATATATATTAAAACACTAATTCAAATATTCCTTTCACACGCAATGCCAACTTGTTATGCGCTACACAAAATACCCTCTTGCATTTTCTGGCCACAAAACTAACTCATCATCTATTTCATGCAACACTAGATTGGAATAAAACATTTAATATGTTACATGAAACACTATCTTGTCATAAGACATGTAGTTCATTACACACAACACAATCTTGGTGTACGTTGCAGACAACACTATGTTCCTAAAAACATATTTTTATAGGCAATTATTTAAATGCTGCAATTATAACCTAGTAGTTAAAAATTTATCATAATAGTAATAAAAAATTTCAAGTACTGTTTATAATTATTTTATATAAATAAAACACATTTATATAGAAATATATGATTTTTAGTAATGTGCTTTTATATTAAAAATACTTTTTTCTTCAGTGAAATAATTTTAACAATTAAATTAATTTTATAAATTTAACAAATTTTATTTAAAAAATAAACCTCAATTTAAAATTTTAAAACATTGGAATTATCCTAGTGTTAATATTTGTGATTTTTCATTGAAACGTCATTTTTTGATTATTTGTGAAAAATATTTTCTATAGTTAAAAACTATATTTATGTCTAATTAGTTATTATTTTTAAATTTTGTTATAAATTTTTCATAATATTACATCAGAAAAATATTACATCTATTAATATAATTTAATTCCTTATAATCAATTTCACTTTCAAATTATACACAAAATTATAACAAACGTCTGAACATTTTTCTACATTAAAAACTCATTATTCTATATCATCTATGGGAGTGGAATTAATATTAATTTTTTCACTTATATGAAATGAATTTAGAAAAAAACATAATTTTTTTGAGTAATGATTATAGTCTACTAATCCCATGTTAATTATTGACCAAATTGATCAGTAAATGTGATTAAAATTAATCACAGTGATTATGGACACATACTGCATAATTATGGACTAAAACCAAATATTAATGGATGAAATTATCTATACATTTTTTCAAACACCAATTGGATGTCCATATTTGATAAATAAACCTTAAATTGTATAATTTTATTTTTTCTTATTACTTTTTTATCTAAGAACATGTTCACACCTAACATGTTTCAAAAAATTCTATGTTAGTTATTTTCCTTCTCTATAAAAATTGAACACATATCCCACTACCTCAATCCTCATAAAACTCATAATTTAGAAAAATACATTACCGATAAAATTACTAAAAATAGTAGCTTCCATATAAAGGCCTTTCAATCGACATTATGAAATCCATGGAAGCCTTTTGGCACAAATCGAAAGGAGTTACCTAATTAATATGTAATGTCTTCTCTCAGTCCTTTATATTTTTTTCCATCCCCTCTATTCAAAACTATTTTTTATATGAATATATAAAGTAATCAATTATCCTAAATATTTTTTGATTTTTTATGTAAATGTTTCATCCTACACTTATACAAAACTCCATCTAATGGGTAATGATTATACTTTTTCTATGTATGGCGAATTACTATATCACGAAACAGTGATTGTTCATTTATAAATTTCCACATATCATGGTGGCCTTTAGTATGGAAATTATGTATATATATATTATATAAATTATATTTATAATTTATTTATTCTGATATCATTTTTATTTGAAATATACCTTAATTCCTTCAATCTTATGTAAATATGATAATTTTGTTTGATAACCTCTCAAAGCGATATGATTCATTCATATACTACATGGATTATATTAAGTAAGGTCTTAGTGAATATATAAGATATATATGATATCATAAATATAATTTAGAAATTATATATATATATACACCCAAATACTTATACGTTCTTTCTCTCAACGTGATAATTAATTGGAAAAAGAGTCCATCCATACGTAAGGCCAACCATCTCCATGAACGATTTATTCCATTTAAAACATATATATTATATCGATAATTATAATAAAAATATAACATATTAAAAATATATTTATATCATTTTTTACATTCATCATTCATTATATAAGTATAAGGACCAAAAATATAACAAATTAATACATGAATGATAAACAAAGAGAATATTACGTCTAGTGAAACTCTAACATGGTATGTTTAAAAAGAGAGTAATATAAGTTACTAATAAACCCATATATTGTATTAGATATATGAATATGGTTCTGTAAAATATTTATAAATAAATTATATTTATTACTCAAGAATTTTTAATGAGTAGGATGAGAGTCAAGACACATGGTACCGGGACTTCATCTCTCATTTTATTTCTGTGAGATACATGATATGTTCACCACTCTTTACCTTTGTGTGGGCTATGTTCTACCCATGATTTTATTATATTACTAATGTAATTAAATTTATTGGTATTAAAATAGTTATTTTGTTATTTTTGGTCATTGGATTTTTGTTTCAAAAGATCCCAAATCCATAAAATAGTTCGGTCTCAATTTTCCTTCTTTGAGACTCATGTTTTGTTATCCACCTAAATTATTTTTAATTGTTTATATACATCAATTTTACATATTATATCATGAATATAATAATTTAAATTATAATTTAATATTTATTTAATTTCCTTAAGCATACATAGATAATATGATCCCTAGATAACATGTTATAAGATTTCTTTTTGAAACAATATCACTACTTTTTGAGAATGTTATTGTTATGTTTTCATTGAAGAAATATTATGATAAATCCATCATTAAAATTCATGAATTTTATTTTCATATAGATATTCATAAAATAATCATTTATTGGTATCATTTTTAAAATCTTCGGTTCATAAAAAAGTTAAAAATGTTTTTTAAGAAATCGTGTCTTTACCCTTTATTTGGAGAAAAATAAATGTTTCTTCAAAATCATGTTTTTTAAAAAGTTTTTTGTAGAATAGTATACTAATATCATGTTTTCATTAAATGATATATTTACCGTTTTATACTTTTAATAATTTTTCAAATGAATCTTCCTCTCTATTTCCAAATGATGCGATTTTATATCCTTTTTACCATGGATAAGGAATGATCTATTTACCTCATATGATACATACATATTTATCTATTATCAATCCTTTGAAGCATTATTTTATTGATTATGATTTATTTTAAATGATATTTTTCAAAAAATATTTTCCCAATGAAAATGTTTTTCAAACTATCTTCAAACATATTTTAAAAGTTTTCAAGGAAATTGGATTTACAAATATTTCCATGCTTTATTTATATTTTTTCATTGTATTTTCAAGGAAATTTTTCTTCAAAAACATTTCAAGAACTATTTATATATTTTTAATTTATTATTAAATAAATTATTATTCAAAATGTTTTTATTATTTCTTTATATGTTTTCTATTTGTTTTATACTAAAATGAATTTTTTAAGATATACTGGAGTTTATTTTATACATTTTTGTGGAAAAATATTTTAAAATCATTTAATGAAATATTTATATGATTTAAATGTAAATTATATGATATTTATTATCAAATGATTTTTTGTTTTAATAATCATTTTTATGGAAGGAATGAAATTTCTTCAATAAATTTTTTAAATGATATACAAATATTATTTTCCATCTAAGATGATATCCTTTTGTGTTAATCATTCCATTTTAGGAAATGATCTAATGGTTCCATTCATATTATCTCTATAAATTTTCAATTATTAATTCCATGGACAAAATGAAACCAGTTTCTCTTTAATGGGTTACAGTTTTATGAAATCGATTTCCCATTCATAGGCTACAATTTTGAGGAAATGTTTTCTGAAACTAGTATGTTTTTCAATATGTCATGAAATGGTTACATGTTTATGATACCCATTCCCTTTCATAGGTTATGATATGACTTCTTATGATTTTTTGCTACATGTATGTATGCTTTCATTTTGAGATATGTGAGACTTAAATTTCACTACAATGCATTGATTAGAGATTTTTATCTTATAAGATATTTTATGATGGTCTTGAGTGTGAACCTTGACTACTAATAATCCCATGGGACTGAAAAATGCCTAACAAAATGATTTAATGAGTGAACTTCTGCTACTATGATGGCCATGGGAGTGATCGATGACAACCATGATGGAATGGAGACTGAACTCATGCTACGAATATATCCCTGGGTGTGAACCATGACACCTAAGATGATATGTGGAGTGAACCCATACAACCAAAATAGATTTTATAGTGATGGCATGAATCCTATATGTGAACATGACTAAATGTTCACAATTTTAGGTAGGGACTTTCTTCAAGTAAACATGTTTATGTAAGGGACTGATCTCATTTACATACCCTATTGAGTGAACCATTATCTACATATACATGTTCACAATATTTTATTCTAATTTTTTTCACAACTCATTGTTTTTATCCAATGTTATCCTATCATTGATAATATTCTTTATTCTCTTATGATTCATGTCTTACTAACTTTTAATTTTTATTATGATCACTAGTATGTCGGGTATGATCTTAAAATGTTATTATCATGTTCCATACAATTTTTTCATGTTATTCTTGTGCATTTCATCTATATACCATTACTGATCTTCTGATATCACCCATTGTGTTTTCTTTCCCTTGGTTATGAAGAATGGTTTTAGGTACAATTATGAAATGTGGTGATATTTATGGGAGATTTTAATGATATTAAATATAGATAAAGGTTTTTTTTTAATTTTTCAAAGACATTAAAAAATTATTATCCTCAGGCATGTACCTTTGTAATGTACTTAATATTCATCTAAAATAATTTAATATCCTTGTATGTGAAGCCATTGTCCCTATTAATAGGATAGTGTCATATCGAGCCAATGTTGATTTCTATCATTGGAGGATGACCATCACACACCTAAGGGTATATGTTTATTTTTCAAAATGGTGAATAGTATGTCAACGGTAGATGAGTTGGACCAAAGAATAATAGACTAGGTGAGATAACATCACATATTAGTAGTTTCTGTCTCGATGGACTAGAATTGCCCCAGGTATATTTCCCTAGAGTGGTTGATCATTTCAAGGATGTTTTCTAGATTAAACATTATAGTTTTCCTCCTGATATTGGATTATTTTTTCATCAATATAGTTCCTAGATAATCCATGAAATACATTTCTCCTTATAGAATGTCTATAATATTGTTTCATGAGTTCAAGAAGTAGCTAGTGGACCCTGAATAAAGTGGGTTTATATAACTCTGTACTTCACTATGGGGTTCACCGGTACATTTTTGGAAAAATTCATATCGTATCATTAGGTTAGGTGTTGATTAACTAAAATTTAACCACATCAAGGTTATGAACTGGTATTAATTTCAATGGATAAATGACCTCTTTGATCGGCTCTGAGAATCATGGGTTTTCATGAAGTATAATTTGTGTTTAGGTTATCTTTAAGTACATGTTCGTCATATAGACATACATCATATGTCTTTTTCATATATGTTATATTCTAATAGAGTATATAGTTATGTCACTCAGTCTCTTAAACATTCCAGTGGTTTCCATGTTACTAATGAACTGATTTTTCCATCCTTGTTAAGATTTTTTGCAGTTGTATTTATGTATGATATCTTTATGCATTCTCACAATCGATATGACCAAGAAAATCATATTGAGATAATTTTTGTATACACTGAATGAGATTCAGTTTTATTATCATATCACTACATTCCACTTTTGGGATGATAAGTTTCACATCATGGATCATATTTTCTCAGCGAGAAGAATATAAATTTATCCAGAGAAGGTGTCAGTTCTAGTTTCATAAGAGAATACAAAATCCATAATTGAATAATTTTGATTCTTCGGGTTTGAAAAATATTATAGGTGATTCATAGAAGATATAACATTACTGGAAGAACCATATATGGTCTTGAATATTAATGGTGTGTTTTTATGGAAAAATACCTATCAGAACGACATTAATGAGTTGAAAGGGGTACTTACTTTGGTTACAATCTAGATTCTTCATGATCCAGGAAGAAGTTACACTATGTATTGTGATTCATCATGTTTATGTGTAGGAGTAGTTATTATGTAGGGAGTTTGATTAATGGGGAATGCGTATTAGTATTAGAGGCCGCATATAATAAATTTCTTGGCAAAATATCTTGAGTTTGATGCAATTTTTCAGGATTTCAACTATTGGATAAATTATTTAATGGGAGATAATTTTTCGGTGTACATGAACAAAAAATGATTCATGTATATATTTACACATTGTAATATAATTATGAGGTAGTGAAGGAGGGTTAGTACCTATAATATTTTGACTTTGAGCTAGCCTAAATTCCTGGAAATTGAAATGCAATGGTCAATCCACGAAGTAGGAATACTCTGATAAAAATTGTTCAGGAGTATAGTAGTGGGATAAAAATCATCTTTTCTTAGATATGGTCATAGATGTGCATGATTGTTATGGATATATGTTTCTTTCGTCCTTGGTTGTGACCTATAATATACTAGGAAGAGTGAGAATGAGGAAGCTTTCGGATTATAAGGGCCCAGTCTTATGGGAGAGTGTGGGGGTGAGGACAAACCTCGTGGTTAGACTATGGGAGAATATGATATCCTATAAATTCATGTTCATATTTGGGTTCATTTAGGAAAAAACAAAGAGATAATGAGGGAGATTCGTGCCTCATTTTGGGTGGCGCATCGAATCATTACCAAGATGTATAATGATTTAAATGACATTTATTTATGGTTGGGGATGAAATGTGTGGTATCTAGATTTTTTCATAAGGTTTTTAATCTATTTTAATGGGATGGTGACACATCATATACCAGATGGGATTTTACAATAGTTTTCATTTCGGGGTGGAAATGGGAAGATGTTGAGATGTAATTTAGGGTCATATTTATGAGTTTTACTTGAGGTAGTTTTGATTGGTGTGTTGTCGTTGAAAATATCAATATGGATACTCATTTTCTAAAAAATAGGGAGACATTGTCTATGTATGAGCCTTGGTGGTTTTTTATCAATGATATATTCCAATACGATCACCCATATGCTGTTTAGACATAGGTGAAGCAGAATTGTTGACACAATATCTCATGTTGGAGTCTTTTTAGAGGCACGTTTTTTTATAAATAATATGAATACTACACAGTCTGGAAAAAGATATTATGTCGATGACGTTGATCACCTCTATATTTGAGTTTATGAATCATGTATTTTTACTTATCTTGCGAGGATAGGACACAGATGTATAAAAAGACATCTTCAGCATTCACCATGATATTTCGGGTCATTAGATATTATGGAGCGAGTTGGGCTGGTATCATATTAGTTTCAGATTATTTAATGTTATGGAGCAAAGAATTATGTTTCCCTTATATCTGTGTTGATCCATTATCATATAAACTCATTTCATACTCTAATGTTTGAGGAGTTTGAGTAACTGGTTTATGTGTCTATTAAGAATTAACCTATTCAAATCATTTATAAGAGAATGATGTTTCTATGAGTATGGTTAGATCATATTGTGTGGGTGGTATGGAAGGAAAATATATTTACAGGCTGGGACTCCACAGTGTGGGGCTAAGGTACCTTCCTAGTTTCCATAGTTATTCTCAAATAATTCCTTACCACCCTTGAGATTGAAATTAAAATATGAATTTCATTATAGGGTATGGATTATGTGATCTATGGTTTTCAAATGATGTATGATTGTTTTTTCATATGAAAATTTTCTTTTGGCCTAATGTAATTAACCGTTGTGATCATGGGTGATTTGGGAGTGTTTAAGGCCTATTCGGAACCCATGAACCGTATTTTTTGAAATATACGGTTGGGTGCATAGTTACGTGAAACCGTACATGGGGAGATAATGGTTTCATAAAACTATTTGAGTTGTTATACGCCTCTATTCGGAGGGGCATGATTTAAGGAAACCATGTGGGATGGGTGACATGCATGTTCAAGGGAATCAATAGTTTTTTTAGATCCTGAGACACTATTTCTGAATATTTTGGAACACTATACAGACTATATATATTGGGTGACAATTTATGATGTTAATGAATCATGGATGGTACCGTGATTATCCAACAATGTGGACTATTATTTTTGGGTGAAATTACAACATTTCCTATAAAAACTATTAATACCTAAAACCTATTATATTTTTCATTCCATCAGATAGAACCTATGAGGGAGCTCTCTTTAACAAGAGGTGGGCTTATCTCTTGTTTCTCCTTCCAACCATTGAATTTGACATCATCGGACTCATTGGATTCAGGTTGGTGAGTACTATTTTCCTCTTGATATGATCATCAATAGACTTAGTATCAATTATTTTATTTAGGTGCGAACTAATATTACAAATTATCAGTATTTTTTGGTTCCTCATTTTTATCTTGATATTGAATGAATCAGAGATTGATACTGGATTATAATTATACTACATAAATATAGTCAGTCATATATAATATTTCAATGGATAATCATGATTTATATTTGTAGTTTTCATTATGCCATGCACCAAATGATATGGTGGAACCATGATAATAAATTGTGTAAACGAATAGAACTGATTGGAACCTGATAGGGGTGACCAAAAGTTCTATTTAGATTGTTGGATGTTTTCTCAATCCTTGGCCACCCATTGGGTGATCTTGTTCTTATTCCATTTTTATACCACCTATGTGGTGTGTGTTCCATCATTTTTAGAGGAATCCATTTTTTAATTGAAATTAATTAAATTGATTTATTAGGAAAGGTTTTTCCTCATTTTCCATATTGTTATACATGATTTGAATTGTTTAACTATATACATTATTTTTTTATATGATACGGATAAACTCATGGAATATATTGAGTGTAAAATGATGAATCGAATGAGGTGAAATAAAGTGTAAGTGGATTCTTTTGTTGCTATACCATGGATTTTAATACTATTAGATGTCATGGATGTTTCCTTTTGGGATCTTTATAGTTGAAAAAGTTTTCTTTAATGAGACTTATCATTGGGACTTTATTTAGTGTGATTCCTAAGCCCATTCTACCCCATGGATATATATTGTCTGGACTCACGTAGGACATGATCGATGGACATGCTCCTAAAACTCCAACCATGACTAATGAAGGTTCTGAAGATATTATCATGGGACATTATGAGGATTAAATGGAATTATATATCATGGATTCACCCGTTGAGGGGTATCACACATTTAGGTATATGTTGTGGACATGGTTGTCCGGATGTCATAGATATACAACATGGTCATGATTTATATGATATATATGATATACAACAAGATCATGTTTGATAATATTAATGGGATATATGGCATTATCATGGTTATATTGACATGTCTAGATATACATATTTCTCATGGTAGTTATTTATATTTTCCTTATAACTACTTTATTATATGAGTATGAAAACATTTTTATAGGGAGCCTTGTTTAACCAAAAAATTTCGCTTTTCTTGTTTTACATCTTCCATGTGAACTTGTTTCATTTATTCTACACTTATGTTATAATTTCACACTTTGTAGCGTGTATTGAACTACTTCAATTGATATAGATATTTTTTGTGGTGTCCTAAAAGGATTTTATTTCACACCCTACCTCAATCCTCTATTGGGTATATGAAACGACATGTTGGATTTAGTTAGGGATTAGGGAAATTTCACATAGTATGAAACCTAATTTACTCCATGTTTAGCATTATATCAGCACAAGACTGATCTAAGGCTCATTTTGTTTTCTAAAGATAAATCTTTTTGTCCTTTTGGAATTTCGATTCATGTATTGTACTGATTCATGTATCCCTTTTTGGATTCTATGTAGGGATATGACATGACCATCATATGCTTATGACATTCCTTTTCTATATATTTATTTTTATATATATCTTTTTCGGGATATTTTCCACCTATTGAATTATTATTATGATTTTTCTATGTTCGGTTACTATTATAGTGTACATAGTGTCTATTTCTTCTACTAATTCAATTTTATCATTTTTCTATTATTTTTATGATATGATATTCAATTGTGTCACACTCCGAAAAAGGAATATTCTCCCAAAAAACACACCCTAGGACCTCATGACTAGTCAAAATACTTTGTCATTCAGGGATATTTTATTATGATATTGTGTTCAAGTGGTCTCAGGGAAACATTTTGTTGAATCTAGATCCAGTATTTTACAACAAGTAATGCAACCTTTAACACAATACATTAACAACCACATGATAGTATTGACATAATAAGTATAAAAATTAAATGGATATAAACTAACAAAAAATATGATAATAAATCAAATATACTTGAATTAAATTATAAATAATATATTTAATAAATAAATTTTGATTATTTATAATTGTAAGTGAAATTTCATAGAAAAACCAGACATGAGGTCAAGGATCTCTCTAATCCACCCTACTTCCATGGGTTATTATTTCTCTACCATTTCCTCACTTTTCTCCCTATTAGTCTTACTTACCTATTATATATTCTATATATAAGGCCCTAGCCATAAACATTACTTAATCTTGAGTTACTTCAAGAATACACGTTGAGGATCTTTTCAGGTTTAGAGTTTTAGAGAATTAGATCATAAAACATGAATTACATTCCACATTTAAACAAAGTGGTTACATAAAAGATAGTACACATTTTTCCCATCAACGGAAACATATTTAAAATAAAACATGTATTCTTTCTTGACACTTCCTTGAAACTATCATCACATCATATACCAATCGCTTGACCTGTGAAAAACATTTAAAAACATGGGATGAGCATAAAAAGCTCAGTAAGGGATATAATAATATGAAAAGGAAACATGAGTACATGTATACGTAAGAATCAATGAAATCATACTTTACTCATAAAACATAAGAAATTTAACATACCTCATCAACTCACGAATAAAACATAGAAATCATAAGACATAAATGTAACTTGAGGCATTCATAACATTCTTACAGAGGGAGTAACCTTCTTGGTTACATTTGGAATACCCATCACAGTATATTCCCTAAATCTCTTCGGAGAAACCTGAACGTTTAACTCCTTCGCATTACCCAATGCATTGGAGAGCTATATCGGGCTCACCCTCCCTTAGTTTATCACGAGACCACGCGTATTCATAACAATTCCCAAGAACCATAACATAATTGTATCACATAAAACATGCATAAAGGAAACATAAAATTTCCACATTTCAATCACAAGATATCAATACAACACATTGATATAAAAACATTATAAAAACCATTTTCAATTCCAAAATAAAAGAAAAGTAAAACATGGTATTTATTTTTCATTCAAAAAATGTTATGGCTTGTAGAAGAAGCCAAAACTCAAATAATGGTCACGGCGGCGGAGAAGTCGTTGTCGCCACATACGTATGACAAAAACATTCCCTTTTGCCATTTAGTAAAACCCTTCGTATAAAAAAGATTCATTTTGGATAAACATAAAATTCAAAGGGTTTTATACACCGTATAAAAAAAGGTTGTGTTTAAAACAAAATATGCCTCAATGAAAGTAGATTGAGACGAAGTCCCATACCTCAGGTCCGACTCGACTCGATCATTCTTTAATGTCCTGAATAATAAACTTGAGTTAATTTCTACTATCGTAATAACCTTTTTCAAGTTAATTATTCCTTTTATATCACCTATTACCATGTTATGAACATTATGTAATAATTTTAGTTAATAACTGTCGTTTTTTCGATATTTGGTAATTGAGTAAAATGTGAACTTCTTATATTTACAAGTTTTTCACATAGTAAAATATCCATTATCTCAAGAATGATATTCATGATGTATATTACATATATATCATATATATTCAAAATATACATGCATTTATAATATTACATAATCATTTAGAGGTATGAAATGAAATCCACCGTTCATGGAGACGGTAAGCCGTACGTACGCATGAACGCTACTTTCATTTCTATCTCATTCATTAATTGAATGAAATAATAATTATATAAAGGTATATTATATTTCCAGTATAATATCATATATAATATCATTAAATCTATCCTTTATACGTACCACATATGGTATTAACGTATCAAATCACTTTTAGGGGGCGGTAGTCCGCACTTCCTAAAATGAAGATATCACGTCTACCCATAATGGAAACCATATAGGTATGCCATAAATGAAAAATACAGAAGTTTAAGTAAATCATAAAATTATTATATATCATATATAAATATAGTTTCATATTAATGGCCACCTCTGAAGGTGATAGAAGAATATTGAACAATCATCGTTTCGTGAGGCAGAAATTCGCTATCCATGGAAACAGTATGCTATTTAACCATTAGATGAAGGTGTGTGTAAGTGTAGGTCGAATAAATCTTATAAAAACATCCTAGTATATTTAAGATACTGTTTTTTTAACAAACGAAAAGAATAAAAATAGTTTAAGGGGTTGGAGAAGAAAAATAAAACATAAGAACACAAGAGAAAACTCTGCCTTTAAAACAGGTAACTCTTTTTGATTTGAGCTCAATGGCTACCTTGGGAAGACTTATGACCAAATTGAGGCTTCTAGAAGTAATAGAGGGATGTGGAGAGACAATTTGGGAAGGGTTTGGCCGAGCCAAAGGCTTGAGAGGTGTGGGTAAGGATGTAGAGGTGGGGGCCTTTTATAAGAGGAGAGGAGGGGCACTCTTGGAAAGTTAAGAAAATATATGTTGTTATAAAACGATTTTCAGATAGAAAAGGTCCCACAAATATAAATGTAGAGGATAAGGTTATAATGGTTCGAAATTCACCCATCCAATAGGTTTTTGAAAATAGTAGGTCTTAGATTTTACATTATCTTTTCATTTTATTTAAATCGTTAAATAATGAGGTAATCGCTGCATCATCATGGTGTCATAATAATTTAATTTATATAATGACTAAAAATTATAAAAAATCTATAATCATGTAGGAAATATTTTTATCTTTCTAATGAATATTTATAGTAAAAAATATGACTTTTATAACCCCATTTAAAAATTGTTTTAGTAAAATAACTAATGTTTGTGTCATTTTTACTTTTACTTTAAATAAAAGGCATTAATGTCATTATCATACCCAAGTGGCTCCATGGGGTCCCAAAAATATACCCATGGGTTTTATTGGTCGGCCATGACACATAAAATAAGGGTAGTACATGTTTATAGGTAATTTCATATTATTAAAACATTATTTTTAACTTAAATTACACTAATTACCTCTAATTGCGATTAAAAACTTAAAAGTCTCTATTCACCAAAAAAAATTATTTTAATCCCATTGAACCACATTTTACTTCTTAATTACAACCATGTATTTCATATTTTTTAAATTCAAAACATAGAGGTGGTAAAATTTCATTTAAACAGAAAATCTGTTTTTATAAGTACCACTTAGTGGTTTCACTATTCATAAAAATTTAAGTTATTCAGAAAAATACCAAAACATCACCCTAATCTATATTTGATATTCTGGATTCAAAAATGATGACTATTTTACAAAATTAAAAACATATAAGTTACATTAATTAATTTAATAATTAATTCCCGCTGTCAGAGCAAATAGCGTGTTTTTATGAAACAATAAGTATCAAAAGATTGACACTAGTTTAAGTCCAATTTCAATGTGAAGTTAATTCCAATGACCACTATTGGATTAAATGGTAAAAATATATTCTAATTGAACTTTAATACCAATAAAAAATATAATCTAAACATATAAATAAATTATATTAAAAATAGATTTTGAATTAAAATACAACAGTTTTCACTATTCATTAAAAAAATGAACTTTATCAGAAAAATACCAAAAATTTTCCCAAAGTAAATTTCAATGTCCCAATAATAAAGAATAAGTTTATTTCGAAAAATTGATCTTATAAAATTGTC
Source organism: Viscum album (assembly GCA_963277665.1). Classification (NCBI taxonomy): domain Eukaryota; kingdom Viridiplantae; phylum Streptophyta; class Magnoliopsida; order Santalales; family Viscaceae; genus Viscum; species Viscum album. The sequence goes on along the minus strand of OY728137.1, from coordinate 1,611,093,876 downwards.
GGAATTTTGATTTAAAAATGGTTTTCCATCAAAAGGCAGTAAAATAATCTTTTAAAAATATCAGTGTATTACATGCTTAAGATTGGATTTATTCTCATTTTAATCCTCTAAAACACTATCTAATTCATTAATAGACATGGATAAAAATATCTATTATGCATTACATACTTGGGATGTTACACTATATATATTCTCAAATCATATATATCAAGTCTAATTCATCTTTTCATGATGGTGATATTCCTATTTTAAAGGTTCTCCTATGAAATTCATTATTTAAAAAGAGCACATTAATGTAAATTATTGAGTTTTAATACATTATTATAAGTACCACTCAGGAATTTTTTTACTCCTCCCTAGTTTCAAAAAAATTTAAATATTATTTTGTTACATTTCTTGTATATTAGATATTATTACTATCTAATCTCTTTATATATCAATAATAATTCTTTTAAAATACTACATAAATAATTCCATTACATAAATTGTTTCCCCACAATTTTTATTTCTCTACATAACTGGGTATTTTATTCATAAACTATACTACTAAACACCATATAGAATTTCCAAAAGTAATATAATACATTATTTCCTAGGAATCATAATGATATTCAATGTTTTATGCTCTATATAAATATAATGAAACCCGTTTCCATTTTCACGTGCATATCTGTTTTCTTATTAATTTTAAAACCATTCGTTATATGGAAGACATATGCATGAATATTTTATTGTCGCTAAACCAAGATAGAACTCCAATTCTTTATAAATTTTTTATTTCTAAAGATATATATCTATAGGATTTTATACTAATCCAAATCCACAATGTCACTCTATGAACTATGTTATGTTTTATTGGAAATGGCCATTACTTATTCTTATATTATATTATAGGTTGTTTCCAAACATCATTGATTGCATGATAAAAAAATTTATGGTTTTTAGGTCATTATTCTATATTATTATTTATGGGAATTTTCCTTTTTCATATCATGTTATTTAATATGACACATATATTACACATCAATGTCATTCTTATTCCCATCCTAGGATTTATATCTCACCACATTTTTTAATATATTACCCATGTTGTCCCTTTTAATTTTATAAAATCAAATATATTTAGGACCTAACTATGGATATTTCAATAAATGTCTTTTATTTTTAGTTCAAATCTCTATTTTATGTACCTAGTATTCTAAATACAGTATGACTCTTGATCCTAGGGTTTTATTTATGAGATTTACATGATGAAAACCGTGTAACAAAATATGAAAATGAATTGGAATTATATATTGTGTATTACAACATGGCTAGGTTATTATTTTTAATTTAGGCATTAATATACTAGTAAAAGCCCTAGAAAATAAGTCATCATATATGAAAAAAAAATTTGTTAATTTAGAGATTGAGTGGTATCTAAGAATTGAAATATTTTTCTGGATAATAAATGTAGATGTGGCTCTTACGTAGAGGTACCAAGTGGTAGTATCAAGAAAATAGACATTATGTATTATCAAGACTTGTACATAGTTCATGAAAAAGGGACCTTCTTGTAAACATGCTTTTAAACTCGTGTTGGATATTTTTTGGTTACTTAAAAATGAATTTTTTAACCATTTTGAAGGACATTAAGAAATATTTAGGTAATGAAAAAAAAACTAAAAAAATATCATATCTAAACTAGATTGATACTTAGAGACTCATAAGATTATATATACATCTTATTTATAATTTATTCCTTCTAAATTAATATTTTCCCAACATGTTATTTATTAGTCTAAGTATTTTCATCCAAAAATATCTCCCATTATTTTTGTGAATGGAGGGAATATGGGGAATCATGCCAAAAAAATGTGATTGAAAATGTGAAGATTTCCCGAATGTGGCTCTTAACCAGATTGGAAAGGTAGGTATAATACTCATATTTATACAATCTCAACTATCTCTAGTTATTAATAATAACATGTATCATGTGATATTCCATCCTATTTAAAAAATTCATATTGAAGTTGATTTCTTTATTTTTAAAAACCCTCTAATATTTATTTCACCCTTAGTCCCCCTCTTCCAATTAAAATAGATATACTCTATTAATAATATATTATCTATCTTTAAATAGTCTGAAAATGATAAATTTATAATGGTCATCTAACACTAATATGGGGAATCCAATAAGTGGATGAAATAGATTAATGAAATGATGCCCAAGTACAAAACCAAATCATTTGATTGGGAAGGATTCAAGAAATTATTTTTCAATAAATATTTTTCCCAAAAATTTCATTGTAAATTTGATAGGGACTTCCTTATAGTGATCAAAAAAGAATATGTGTCTAACATGGATTATGGGGAAGCCATAAAAAGATTACATAATAGGCCTTTGGATTTTACATAAACACTAAATTAAAGGTGGAACACTTCTTTAATGGAATGAAGTAGATCATATGAAAATATTGATTGATTTGAGACATTGAATGACATGAATAAATTGTGTTTGTTCCCCTTAATCTTTATATACTGATTGGTGATTCTGATTGATCTCAATGGGTGGGATATAAAAATATGAAAAATGGTGTCACATTTGGGGGAAAAATGAGTAAATACCATGGATTAATGAAAATAAAACTACTGAATTTTTAAAAATATAAGAAGAATCATCTTATAAGTTTTATAAATGTAACATGTAGATGATTCATGTATGAAAAATTGGGGAAATGGGATAATTATTTTCAATGGGAGATGAATAACTGACAAATTTTATGGAGGAAAAAAAAGTTCCTTGCTAACAATTTATATTTAGTCCACTATTTCAACAACTATAAGCTAGGAAATTACGCAAGACAATTCCATAATAAAAGGCTTGTCAGTGATAATCATTGAAAACAACCTCCATGGATAATAGATAAAGTAAAGTATTATGTTATTAATACTGATGAGTTGGATCCCAAAAATGATGTGGTGTGATTTAAATTGGTTATTCAATCATGAATAGTGAATTTAATATTTGATTATGTTTCTAAATATTATTTTATATAATTCCTCATTTGTATAAATAATAAAAACCCACCTCAAAACATGGTGGTTGAGTTAACAATGAGAACATTAAATGGGGAATTTATTGTATATAAATTATATAAAACTTCCCCTATCAATGGTTAGGAATTAAACCTCCCAAAAAATCATGGAATATAGCCTTGAGTGGAATTTTATTTCATATAGGGTATGGATTTTCTATCACAATATAAAACAACATTAACTATTGGGACAGGGAGATCAATCATTATATCCCAAGTTATCCTCCATTAATTTTCATGATAATGTAAAAGGATTAATATACATTTGATTATTCTTATAAATAATAAATATTATTTCTTTCTGAGAAAAAATATCAACCTCATATGATTGAGAAAAAGGTGATATCATTATTGAAGACATTCCCATTTTGAGGAAGAATGCTAATGTATTCCTTGAAGAGTTCATAGATCTTCCTCCTGATCATGATTTTATGTTCTAAATTGATCTTATAATCAAAATCCAAACCTATCACTAATAACACCAACATAATTTCCACCATTGAGTTAGATGAACCAAAAAATTGATACATGCGAATATGGATAATGGTTTTATATACCTAATTGTTTTTTTCTGGGGTTGTTTCATTACTCTTAATCAAGAATAATGATGGTTCAATGTGTATTTACAATGGTTATCATTTACTCAAAAAGGTAAAAATCTTAATGCCAAGACCCATAAACCACTTTTATTGGTGCCCCGAGATGAGTTTCCACATAACCTCATGCATGCCACCTCATATTCCAAAGGCTATTGACTAGTAGTTTGGATCTATAAAGGTAAAATTCGGAAACTATACACACTTATCATATTAAAACCACTACAAGAATAACATTAATAGATATATCAACTGAATGGAATAGTAATGTTAAACAACACGAGGTAAGGTCCAATAATAAACCAAGTAAATCATGATATAAACATTGAATATATACACAGCATGTAACTCAATCGTACTATAATGAACCAAAATACCATAACTATGAAAAAACCTTTACACACTACTGTGTCCAACTTGATCCTAACAACCCATGCTTCATCCCATCATCCCAAATAGAATCCAAACCATGGGTCTCTATAATAAACAAGTTCTTAGAAACATGTTGAACCACATCAACTACCCCAAGTGTCATGGAGGCACAACCAAGGTGTGGGTACTACTCTATAGGCCACGACTAATGATTTATAAAGATGTAACCAAATTGTACAATAATGTATATAGATAATCAATGTGCAATAAAAATTTTGGAAAACAAGAATCATGTTTCACTTTTAAATGAATAAAAACTAATATAATTAGTCATTAACATTAATTATGCAGTCTAACCAACCTATCACTATCTAGCCATTTTGGGAGTCAAATGCATGGAAAAAATTAGGATACACACATTTATTAATCAAGGATTATTTATTTATCAAGTAAATTTAACCATATACCATGGGAAATTAGTCCATGTAACCATATCACGTCCATAATTTTGGATCATAGGGCCTCCGTCTGATATCCCAAATAATGTCATTCATCAGTGGGGCCTAGAGCATCAGATTATCCTGGCACAATGATGTGGAGGCTTATTCCAATACTATAATCATACTATAAATTAGTAAATACGAGAGAATCAGTCTATCCTAACTCGTGGGAGTAGATCCTTAGTCCAATACCCCACTCATACCATTTACAATATATACATTCTTCTTTAACAATTTATAAAAATTACCCATTATATTACATAACTCAATAAAATATCAAATTTAATATAAATACCCTTTTATGTAATTACTCATTTCACATTATTTTATCATATCATAAAACTCTTATACCAAATACTCAATTAAAATGTACCGAAGGCACCATTTCAAATAGGGGTATTTATTTGAAATCCAAACAAGGCCCCTGACCATCATATCTAAAAAACATTCAAAAGCGACCCAATGATATTTTCACCAAAAAGAAACCATATCCTTATTTCAATTCAATAATTAAATTCCATTAAATCTCAACTTAAAATAAATTTTTTATCTACACATAATTGAAAATCATAAACCATTTTTTGAACCTAATTTTCATCAAAGGAAACTACAACTGAAATAGAATCCAAAGAAATTATTGAAATCAATTTATCCACCTCTTATACATTTCACAAAATCCAATATATAATCATTTCAATAAATTCATAATCCATTCTAAGGTACCAAAATAAAAAATAAAATCCATTCACTTCCATAATTATTATATATAAACTTTTACCAATAAATTTAACAACTTTAAATGGTTTGTAATACCCCATGGGTAGTCCTCAGTTTGGTCGCAACGAATCAAAAGAAACAATAGAGTTTGTAAAGGGTCTCTCACCTCAAATTAGTTTCCCATTTATGTTCCTTATTCAAAAACATATAAACACATGAATGTAGTAATTTGGTACAACCACATACACCAATAAAAATATGACTATGAGAAAATGATTAATTGTAACCTACTTCATGCTCAGAGAGAAAAACTCATCCAATATTGATCCTTAATTTTAGATAAAAATGAATCTAATACTAAGATGTAGAACACCCAGTATAATAGGGTCTACTGATTGAAAAGGAGAGGAAACAACACAACAATAAACATTAAGAAAATTGAAGGAAATAGAGTCAATGAAATACCATGAGCATAGATTCCCAACCAATTATACTCTAATCTCCCCTGATTAGAGGGGGAAATTCCCAAAGAGGAGGTAGGATCTACTGGTTCATCACACATACTGTAAGGATTTTAATGGGGGAGTAAATCGATAGAGGTATCATAAATATTGAGTGAGAAAAATGCACCCCCACATTATGATGCACATTGTTTGGATGGCTGGTTGGATAACACATTTTCTATCCTTGTATCACCCACTTTCTGAGAGGGGGACATGGCCACATAGTCTGGCTGGCCACCCACGTGTTTTGGAATAACTATATAGATCCTATGAACCTTCCTCATTCCAAGGCTAAATGGGCTCACTGGTGTCTGGGAAGGCATGCATGGCTGTCAACCCATGTGTGTGTTTTTTCCTGACCTCTATTCAAGAAACCCTCACCATGCATGGTTATGGGTCATAATTAATCTAGACATTTTCCAACCACGAAACTTGCAAAATTTTGACTCCTTTTCACAATTTCAAATCCTGAACTACCAAGGCTCCAATGAGACCTTTCCTACTTCAAAAAACACTCCATTATCCATTTTAAATGGATTTTATTGATAATTTTATCAATCATGTACCTCATATCAAGGATAGGATCTAACTATATCCCCACATCATAACATATCATCATTGTGCAACAATACCATACATCACCAATCCTCCAATATAAATGCTCAGGTCGTAGGGACCAACTACCATCTTCTCTCTCACATATTTCCTCATGAACACATTCATGATATCAAGACATTCGATACAAAAATATCAGTTATTCCCAAAGTTGTTTTTGACTGATATTCACAACATGAACCTGATGCTCATGAAATTATGCTTCAACCAAAACTGAATAGAATGTAAACAAACTATACAAACCACAAGAGGGAATCATGGAAAACCCACCAAAACTGCAGCAATATAATACATAATTTGATCACTAAATATCCCTAAGAGATCCAATTTTCACACCCTCATTATAATTTTCCCCACAACTCTCAAACAACAATACTCACATATATTATCTCAATGGGATTTAAAATTTTTAAACCACATTATGTGGCCTACATCAGTCAACACTTCATGGCTCGATGACCTCATTTTATACATGAACACCCATAACCCATCCTAATCAAAACCACATCCTTATATAGTCAACTGATCATAACCTGAGTTCTTTCTCATTAAAAAAACAAAAAACCCAACTTTATTTTTCCTTGAGCCCTTCAAACCTAGAACAATAATAAAGTCATCAACCAACCAATCACTAATTATGATGCTTAGCACCATTTTGTTTAGATCACATCAATCATCTTTTGGTTTTTGGAAAATCCACCATCGAAGCAAGGACCACTAAAACCTCATATCATACTTCAAAAAAACACTAGACATTTTCCAAACTCACAATGCCCAAACATACATTAGAAAACCATCGAACCTTTTCATCCAACACTTCCATTGAAACCACCTAGAATTGTCGCCCATTTGTTTCCCATACATGAACTTTAGACAACAATGATCATCCACAAAACCATTATCCACTTCCAAAACACAATTTTTATTTAAAAACATTCAACTGGAGGTAGATAATATATATACTTATAAGTTCTTCCTAAAACAACATATCATACCATTCACGTCTAACTTATCTCGAAATTCACTACTCCCACTATGGTATCATTACTACTTCACCGTGTCATGGTTCATTTACACTGTGGAACAACCCCACAATATGAATGGACCTAAAAGATTCCATACCCGACTCCCAGTATGATTACAACAACTAACCTACATTTCCTACAATCATTCATCATTCCACATTTCACCCATCAACAATATTAATACAGGAAGCATGAATTTCATTCAGTGTCGTATCATTCCCAAATCTAATGCTCATATCAAACATTCACCACATAAAAGACCAACCTAGCCTTCCCAGATAAATATACATATGTTTCCCTAAGGTTCCATATTTTATTCTCAGGACTACCACATCCAGAACATGGTCAACTCCACACATCTATAATCGACATACCGCTCCCCACAATAGTTGTGACATTTTCACCACTATAATGAAGGAATTTCTACCAGCATGGTTCACTCCCCTATAACTATAGATCCCAAGAAGTAGTTGTGGACATCTTCCAATTAATTGATAAAAAAATTGAAATGTTAACCATTGAATGTTCCCGGCCTCATTGAAAGGACATTTTAACATTTTTTTCTCATGTAAACCACTATACGAGCCCCACAAAAATATAGTTCGAGGTGTACGACTCACAACACGGTTTCACCATAAGCTATCTCTAATGAAGTATCCATTAAGAAGGATAATTATCCTACTAGATGAAAACATGATGTAGCATGGCATATAGCCAATGCTCTATTGGTGTAATAAGGATGAAGTCAACATATTCGGCATGACCATCTCATATCTAGAACTACATCGTGATTTTGTTGATAAAACCACCATAAAAGTTCCATAACTAATCTAACATCCCACTATGGATATACATTTACATGTTTAAACCTTCAACTTACCTTATCCCAAAATCTATCCAACACTCAACCATCTCTATTTATGATGGGTTAATAAACTCAAAACTCACCCCTAACTCATGACTCTATTCCAAGAAGCCATGACCCCACGTTCCATTTGGGACAATTTCTGCCACACCACTCGATTTATACCAACACAGAGGAGGTGAATCATATTTAAAACAAAATGATCCATCACACCAATAAAAAATCTAATGGGTATCTCGAACTACCCTATATTTCTATATTGGTTTCACATAAAACCATAGGATCTTAATTCTGATCCACATATTGCCACATCCTAAATTGTATCACAAATCACTATCATGTTACTATAATCAAAACCTTATAAACCCTATATATTATTCACATTAATTTGACATTTCAATATAAATGTCTCTAGATCCCGTGATATGTACATCAACAGTGGTAGGATCAAATTTCCACTCACCCAACTAACCATTCATCTTAATATGTTAGCCCTATTAGACATGATTTATTTTTAATTGTTTATATTTAGCAAGTCAAACTTCATATGAATATCTCTAAAAATCTAGTCAAAATTATTTTTTGAACGTATTACTAATGAAAACGTGTATATCCATCTTCTAACAACCCTTTTATAGTCCACCCAATGTCAACATCAATTCCGTATCAAAAAATATCAAAACAGCATGTCCAGGTTTCTGAATGATCATTCCCGTCATAACTACCCTTAAAACCAACATTATGAACATGATCAAATCTCTTGGAAAGAAACTAATGATCCAGTATTAATTTTTTTCAAAATTTGATGGAAACCACCAATATCCACATTGCAAGGAACCTGAAGGTATAGGATAACCCAGCATGAGGTTTCCCTTGATTTTAAAAAAACATCAAAGAATGACCTCTACTCAAGTCTAATATCATAAAACAATGATGTACTAACTTCTCCCACTATACGGAATTTCACTAGAATTCATTATCTACTAGCCACTATCATATCACAAAACTTCCACATATTCTTTGTGATACAAAAACCACTAGAAACCTAGCCACCCATATGCATCTACCATGGTTTTCCCTAAAATTTCAAATCAATGGAACTCTATAAACTGGAGTAACATCTACTAACAACCACATGATATCCCTCTAATCCATACACATTAAATTTTTAACGTGACATTTCTCATTGGTACCCCCGTTTTAAACCACTCTTTGTCCAACATAATCGTGACATCATATATTTAAAGTCCCACACCTATACCAACACAACTATCACAAATAGCATCTAGAACTAATACATCAGTCTTCAAATTCTATAGAAACCCACATGATCACAACCCACATGGCTTACAACATCCACATTACTAAAAAACATCTCACCACCCCAACCTCATATCCTTACCAATGGTACAACAAGAGCATTCCTTTAACCACAACTGAAAACGAAAAGGCCTCATAACCCATAAAATGTTTCTCAAAAGTGTATCTCTCACTACCCAGACCAGAAATACACAGGATCTGATTGCAATACTATTGATAGCTTCAATATTGTCTCATAAAGTCTATTCATTATACATCACACTTTAATTAGCATAACCATTCAAAATCACAAGGATTTACACATCAAAATATTTTTACCACAAATTATTTCAAATTCGATATTAACTGAAATTAATTTGTCAAAACATCTTTATTAATGATGATTTAATAATATGTATAACATGCATAAACAACAGTCACAAAATAAACTACTAGAATATGAATCCAATGGAAATATCAATAAAATGAAATATACATATGACATATCAAGTTTATATGCCTAAAATGATTCATGTACCCACACATACTATCTTTCCATACCAGGAAATGATATGAATCCTTTTAAATTCTTAATATCAAATCCAACTGCACCACTAGTGGTGGATTTTTCATTCAACAATAAACACATTAAATTAAACATCAATTACTACCCCATGTTACTGGGGATTTCCCACATACATGGGGCATTGGGAACCCATGAGTTATTTCATAACCATGCACTAAAACGATCATATTCTCTTATCTACCATTCACAATTTGTAATAGAATAAGCAATAGTTTTGATACTACTTTGTAACACCCCGACCAGGTATCCGTAATACTAGTTCCCCATGGTAGGTCTCTACATGACCTTAGGTGAACATCCCCATATGATATAGGATGTCTACTAGAATTTCATGTATATAAATGTAATATGTGGAGACTATTCCCACTTATTAGAATAAACAAAATAAATAAATGATATGAAAAGATATATCAACAAAATAGAATAGTAAAATGGAACAACCTTATGAAATGACAAAAAATAAACACATAGAAACATAATATAAACATTAAATGTATAGACAACATGGTAGGTAGTCACAGAATAAATACAAAAAATAATATAAAACTATAGAAAATCCCAAAACCAGATACTAAGTCCAATTAGGTCCTAACATCCCATGCTCCTACCCATTATCTAATGCAGAAACCAAACACAATGACCCTATCCTAAACCTATATCATTATACTATTAGAATCTTCTTAGGTACCCATGTTCCATGGTGGCTTGAGAAGGATGGGAATACAACCCATTATACCACCACCAATAATGACTAAAGGAGTAACAAAATAGTATAACACTGTTTGTAGATAATCAAGGTGAAATAAATAAACCGGGAAATTAAGAAGCATGTATCACTTTTAAACAATTATTAATTTACATTTTTATCCCTTCAGTTTTATTTTGAGATCCAACCAACCTAATCTGCTCTAGAGATTCTAGGATCCTAATACATGACATAATTTAAGATTAACACGTTTTACCATATGTGGGGGTTCAATAATTGAATTAATTTGACCAAGAACCATGGGGAATAAGTCAATGTGACCATATCATGTCCATATTTTGGGATATTAGAGCCTCTATTTGATATCCAAAAACAATCCATATATCAGTGGGGTCTAGAAAATTGGTCTATCCCTACATAAAGTTGTAGAGAATCAATAAAATACTTTAATCATTTAATAAATTTTTGGGTCCTAGAGCATCAGTCTAGATTTACCAATATAATTAGATCCCAATGGAAATACCCTCATTAAATCAATTTACTGCATAGACATGTTTCATTAATCTTTTATCACATTTACACATTAGTTGACATTACACTTTTAACTCTTTATGTTAATTCAAAAACCCATTATTTTAAATTCCAAATTCCCTTTAAAATTACCACTTCATTAAATACATAGGCCAACCAATATTTTAAAACATATCAAATACACCCTTTAAAACACGAGTCATTATTTGAAATCGAAACAGTGCTAGAGACCATAATTTCTGACAAAACAATTCAAGAGGTAACCTAGTGAATTTGAACTAAAAAAGAACCACACCCTAATTTCAAATTAACAAATGAGACACACTTAACAACCATTTAATATCAAAATTATTTCAACACATCATTTTAAATCATCAATCCCCATTTAAATCATATTTAACATCATTGAAAATAATGACATGATCAAAATCTGAAACACATCATTTAAAAAATTTCAAAATCCTCTATTAAATTTCCAAAAATACCTAATATAATCACTTAAAATACCCCTATAACCATGACCACATAAAAAGTTTATATTTACAACCCATTGACATCCCTAAATATCATATCTTAAATTTTATAATTTTTTTCTCTATTTTAAATGGTATATTATACCCCATGTATAGAGCTTAGTTCGGTCTCCAATCATCAATGGACCCAATGGGGTTCCTAAATGGTCTTTCACCTGAAATTAATTACCATTTTTACATTCTATATTTAAGAATAAACAATAATGTAAATAAATTATCACGACAATTTAAAGCAATAAAACAATAAGGCTACATGAAAAAACGTAAATACCACCTACCTCACTCTTGTAATTAAATGCTCATCCAATCTTGATCGTAGATTCAAGCTAAATTGGAATCAAACTCCAACATGAATATCCCCATGGAAAACATTGGTTTGGAAATTTTAAAGGAGAGAAAAGAAAATACAAATACTCTTATAGATAATGGAATGTACTATATTTTAAATCATATTAAAGCTTGGATCCATAACCAAATGAAAAATAAATTCCAAATAATTGATGAATCAACAAACATGGATGATCGATGTGGTCATGTTTAATCCCCATTGTTATAGGTGGTCAAATTGGTGATAAGATTTTGGGAATTATCTTAAATCCTATAAAGGATAATAGCCTCCTCCCCTTAAGAGGCACACATGTTGGCTACACCATTGGGAATACCACTCTCAAGTAGTGTGTCTCCCACAATCTAATTGGCGGATAAAGCCACCGTGTTTGGATAGCCACTAGCATGATTTGGAAAACCCTTGTGGTTCCCACGCACATGACTCTATCTTTAGGGGAATGGTTGCATGGGTGCTTATGAAGGTCTATACAATTGTCAATTTATGTAAGGGCCTTGCCCATTACATTGTTTGAGAAACCCACACACTACGTGGTTAGGATGCATGGTCAAAAAGTACATTCACTAACCATTCAACATTCACATTTTCTCCTCATTTAAAAAAATCATACCAAACTCCTACGAAACCAAAGAAACCTATGCTACTCATTGGAAACACTATAGTAAACTTTTTAAATAGATTTTAGCAGAAAAATATAATGGGTGCGTACCTTATCTCAGTGTTAGGATTTTAAAATGATAATGGACAATATCCCCTCCCATGGATTGATGACATGTTCAATATACAATATGGTACCTTTTTCTTCTCTATGGATTTTTTTTGGTAGAAATATCCCCAATTAATGATGTATAATTAATATAGTACCAACAATAAAATATAAAAAATGTATAGACACTATGACTTCATAGTGGTAGATGATCTACAACAAAAGGATCACTAAACCATATCGGTGATGATAATTAGGAAGGATTAAATCATCATAGGCATGAAAATGATGTACATGAAACTAATTAAGGAAGGGGAAAACATACAATATAGATCAAATTATTACTCAATTATTCATTCTAAATATGATAACGCATCCTCAAAACCACAACGTAGAAATAAATCAGATGGTGGACTCAAAAAGAAAATGGAAATCCTCAAAGATAAAAAATTATTAACAAGGGGTTATATGATTTGTGTCATGACTATGGGTATGATCAAATCCTTATATAAATAAGGTGTTCTTGAATTATGTACATAACATGACCTTATCCATCCACCTAGGGGTTATAAGGACATATTGATATCACTAAATGCCATGTTGTTTGGCCTATATGAAAGTGGTGATCACAAAATATACATCAAATTGTTTTTTATTTGAACTAGTGAAAGTTGGGAGGACAAAATATAAGGGTACTATGAAACAATTACCTATACATTCTCAAAAATGAGAAAAATACTCATGGATTTTATCAAAGGTTTTTGGAAGAAATATATATGAAACAATTTTGTATCGATTGTATTTTATCCTCTTATAATGGCTTCTAACGTCACTATGATTTGAAAATAATTTACACTTAATAAACATGCAAGGATACATATTTTTAAATTATTTATGAGGTATAGAACAAAAATATTGATTATAAACAATTATGAACTAAAGATTACCTCAATGTTCAATAAAATTCTTTATTATTCTATAATCCCAGTGTTGATCTTCATTATGGATTATCACCCCCATATAGATGTCCAATATAAGTATACTGTCTAGAAACATATGGAAATGTTGAGAGCATGATCCATAGAATTCAATGTGTGATGGTAGTATCATATATATGTGGCCACGTTCTCATACAATAATAGTTTCGACTCAATCATATAAATATTTCCATATAAATTCTTTTATTACAGGAGATACAGAACATCAAAGTGTTATAATGAAGTTGGAGAATACAATATAATTGGACCTAAAATTATAAATGATATGGTATAAAATATCAAGACCATTCAACAACAGAATATGGTACATATAGGAAATCAAAAGAGTTAGGCTAATAACCATCAGAGAAACCTGATGTTTGAAGATGGAAATAAATTGTTCCTAAATATATATCCCCATAGATGAGAGTCATTAGATTTTAAAATAAGGTAAGGATTAGTCCTTGAAATATCAACCCCTTTTATATTAATGATTGCATCATAGAAATGGCCAATTTATTAGCTCTACTAGTATTCATGTATCATGTGCATGGTTTTTTTCCAATATCCTGATCGAGGAAGTATATATAGGATACCTTACAGGTACTGAATTCGTATATGGTATATTTAGAGAATAATATCTATTATGAGGTTAAATTGTTGATTATATTTGACAATAGAGACAAATTTATACACAACAAGACTACTCACTTGGTGACAGTACCATAGTGGATCCATAAGTATGAGAAGTTAACATTGCATTCATAGGAAGAAATAAAATAGTATTTCCCACTTCTATTTTCATCTTTTTGAATGAATTTTAATATTGAGAAAAAAAATCTTATTGGGGAAGATGTAATAACTTTTAAATATATCAATTGAATTTCCCTTCAGATTAAATAAATTTTAAATATTTTTAAAAGTAGATTAATATAAATCAAATACACAATATGATAGATCTAACATCATTTTATTATATTACTTTGGAATTTTCATTTACGAAATAAAATTTTTGATATAAAATTAATGTATTATAATGAGAAAAAAAATTAAAATAATTATAAAATGAAAACATGGATCTTCATAATCTGATTGAATGACCAGACACATAGACAAACTTATAGAAATGGAACAGATTATTAATAATTAAATTTTATTTTTGAAAATAAAAATATATATAATCATGGAAAAATTAAAATTTAATTATGAATGAATGAAATATGAGTTATTTATAGAGATTATAGAACCCATTTGAAGATTAAAAATAAGACCATTAGAATAGTATTTTGACTTTTTGGATGGTATTATATTGATTAAGAATATTAACATGGCCATTTGACTAGTATGTTGACATATATAGATGTAAAATATTACTATGGTATCTTATAAAATTAAAATATCATATTTTTATTTCCTACATGAATTTATGTTGTTATAACTAATAAATTAAGTGATAGTATTTTTGTAAAAACAAATATGTTTAATTTCATATTTTATAAAAATATAAAATTTTAAATTAAATTTATATGTGTTAATAATATAATTTTATGTTTCTTTATAATGGTAATTTTATATTATTAGACCATAAATAAAGTGTTAAAAATGATGATATTAAGAAAAAATTATATTTTTACAATAAATAATGATTTAATATAAAAAATTAAATTTCTCATATTTAAAAATATTATTTAATAATAATGGATTTTATTTTTTGAATCCATACATTAAAAACTGCATTAGGGGAATTTTTGGTATTTTTATTAAATAATCTAATTTTTGGTCAATAGAAAAATATTTAAAAATTATTGTATTCTTACTATATTAAAACTAAACGATGATTTTTGAAATGGATTATTTATGTGGACATTATCCCTTTCTAACATGTAAAAAAATTAGTGAAAATAATCAGACCTATTTATATACTTTTGTAGGATACAATGTTAATGATTATTATAATCAAAATACACTATTATCCCCCTATTTTAAATACCACCCCCAGATTCGCTCCTCCTCACATCATCTAAATACATTCCCATACTATCAAATTCCATGTTTATCTCCCAATATACCCCTTAAAACACTAGAATTTATTGTTTCACAAAAAAACTAATCCATGGTTCTTTTAGGGGGAATCTAATAGAGGATGTTCAAAGAGGTAATATTCTTAATGAATTTATATTTTTATTCATTCATATTCTACCATATCATTTCTATTTCTTCTATTATAGTATGATAAAAAATTAATTTTAGATATTTTAAATTTTTATTGTGTATATATACTATATCTTATCATAATTCCTTTATTATATTAATTTAAATAATATAAATCTTTTCTCATATTATGGTTGGTTCACCACCTCCTATGATGATGTGTTTTGGTTTCCATTACAACATTCATGGGTATTTGACACAAAATTATAATGAATCAAAATAAACTAAATTTGTATATTATATATTTTTTCATATTATGGAATGAATATATTGGTATAATATTAAAATAAATTCAATAAGTTCATCATATTCAAGAAAAACCCGCATAATTGAACAAACCATTTAAAGATTTCACCATATAAATTTTTATTATTTATGTTTAATATTGGATAATAAGAACTATTTTTTACTTAGGAAAATACATTTTCTCTATGTCTTCACACATATTTATGATGAACTAACATAAGAATCAGAATGTAATTCCACCTTGGATGCATGACATGAACAACAATGATATATTAGAAAAATAAATGATATCTCAATTAAATGACTCCAAACTAACATAAAATCATTATAATAAATAAAATAATTTTTAAAAGGTTTAAAAATCCTGAATTTAATAAATATAATTTTATTATTTGGGATTTTATGTGATTGTAAAAATAAAACTAGACATGAGGCAGGGGCTCTCACAGAACCATAATATTTTAGTTAGGTTATGATTTTTTAATAAAACTTATAATTTTTCGGAAATAAATCATAATGAACTCCTAATATTATAAAATTGTAATTCCACATAGTAAACATTACATGAATACCCATGTGATAGTTGGAAAAGAATTTATATCACAATAAGATAACTCTAAAATATCCTAAAACCATTATAATAAATCTTATATATTTGAATATGTTTCTAAATCATGTAAATAAAAAATCAAATTTTATTCCATGGTATGTTAAGTGAATGTGTAATAAAAATATAGACATATGTTAATGTATCATTCCAAACCAAGATATTTTTATTAGCTTTTTCTTCATCAATTGTTTTTTATGGATCTGACATTAGTTATCATGCATTTTATTATTTAAAGGATAATTCTATTTAGTGGTGTTACATTGTCCCTGAATTATAACAATTTCATCCTTGAAATTCTAATTTTTCATTTCCATAATTAATGTATATTGACACATATATAATCACATATATTGAATATATTATGATAATATATCTATAAATTACTATATGGAGAATTATTATTTCACAATAAATAGTTCTAAATTACGTTGGTACCATTATACGACTCATACATTTGAAGGAGTTTCAATGAAACATACCATGATAGTTGGTATATATTTTTCAGATGAGAATCAACATATTTTTCTTCATCATACAAGATTTTGATTAATTCATTAACTATCAAGATACGTCATACGATAAATAATACTAAGATGATTTTTTTATTCAAAAAGAATAATTTTACCCATCTCTTTTCTTATGATCAATTTTGATCATTAATATTTTCATATATTCTAATTTATAAATAAAGATTTTAATTTTTTCATGATTAAATCATAAAAATAAACATTATATTGGTCATAATATCAAAACAAATATTGAAAATTTATTCCACTTATCATTATTCTGTTACAATAACCAAAAAATATTTCATAGTTCCTGAAAATACACAATTTAAATAAACCATTATTTGAAAAAAAATTAAATCTAAAAAATATCAATAATAAAACACAATGATATACATAAATCATTTCATCGGTAACTAAATCCAAAAATATTCAAAATATGTTTACTAAATTTAATACTAAATAATCAAAAAAAATTGGCCACATATGTTTCCATAATATACATAATATTTAACTCAAAAATTATTTATAGAAATAGTCATTAAAAATATTCATGAATATATTATAATCCCAAAAGTATATGAAATCCATTTTTTATAAATATATTAGTCATCCTCAAAAATCAAGAATCACAATGACCGGAAACTATTGTAAAATCATATATGATTGAAAAAGGTAACGTAGTATTTATCCCTAAAATAATGCTTTCCACATAAAAAATACAATAATACCAAATTATGGTAAAAAACCCTGTGAATAATTTTTTAATGAAATTACCTATTACTATGAAATGTTATTTATACATTCTCAAAAATATGATAACCATCTTTGTCCCAATTAATCATAATTTCCTTTACTAAAATTCAAATACTATCTTAATGGTTTTATATAATATAAAATTATATCTACATATAAATTTCAACTCTAATAAACTCTACAAAATATCACATACTAAATTAAAGGGTTATATTTTCAAAAATCTTGTATTCTCTAAAAATATCTTCCAAAACATCATTAATCCAATGAAATGTTAGTCACATGAGAAGTGAAATTGGTATTTATACCTTTTAAATCATAATCAAAATTATTCTAATAATTCTTAATATATCATTAATTTATAACATCCATCTATCTAATGTTATCTAAATCCTTCTCTAATTGAAATTATGTCATCCCAAAACCATACACACAGATTAATTGCTAAATGAATATCCTTTTCATATGGGATTTAAATCCAAATCATGGGACAAAATTATGAAATTCCATTATAATAAATTATATATATATTATTGAGTCACATACATTCACAAGATTTTTATATGTTTATATCATTTCTGTATTAGGATGAAAAATCATATAACATGGATTATTAATTTCTCATTTTATAGACATTATTTCAATTATACCAATATTTCATTATTCTATAATAAGCCATCAGGATTTCTCAAAAAAATCCCCTCAAATGAAACACATACAGATATATCATATAATCTATTATTACTGATAACATAGGTAAATATTCCAATAGTAATCGGTCATCATGAATGCTCAGTAAGAGAATGTATATAGTGGAAGCTATTATTAGTACATATTGAATAAACAATATGAAAGGATGAATGAGAAATACCTATTCCAAAAAATAAAAAACATGGGCATGAAATATATCCAAGGATAATAATGATATTAATCACATGTGAAACTATAATTGATTTCTTAATGTTACACTCTTGAATATTATATATCATAATCATTTCTTCCTAAAATTATACACATAAATCATTAAAAATTAACTAGTACTTGGGAGAATACATCATAAATAAATCGATAGAAATTAACCAAATACCCATGATATTTTTCTCGTGAGATATAATTGATACATCAAGGGGTTATCTAATATCAATTCTCATTAATCCCATACTATGTCTAAAACGTCCCCCATTTTAATTAAACAAACAAAAAGAAAATACCTAATCGGCATGTCAAATATCCCAGACATTGTGGAGGAACATTCTTGTTTAAATACTGGTTTAAATCCCTTATGTTTTGCAAAATTAAATGTATACTAGGTGTATATAAAATCTATTTGGTGTTTTTTTGATTAAGTACAAGAAATAAATTTAAATTGGGACACATTATGCATGTTACATTGTCAGAGGTAACCATATGAATGGGGATGGGAAATCATAAAACCTTTGATAGATGCATTCCACATAGTTGGTGTACTATTTTTTCAACCATGTATAATCCCCATGTAACCATGTTATGTGGACCCCTATTTGATATAGGCTGATGTACAATTGGCGTGTAGTTGTGGAAACCATGTAGTAAAACCATGCACCTCGTTAAGAATTTATATTTATTGTTTTCCTCCTCATGATTTTTTGATCCACACATGATTTCCCCCCATTCCATCCTCCTCCGTCCCTAGTGTTGACCAAAAACTACATATACCTACCATGGATCAATATTCTTCTATATTATGATTCATGGAGTGATGTTGTTTGTGGATTAAATCTCTAGTTGTTTTTTATTTTCCATTATCTTCTATTTTCTGGATAGGGAATTTGGTTTTGTTATACTTCTTTGGATGCAATTAACATTTTTTGTGAGGTTATTTTTATGGGACTTATAATGGTACTATAATATTTTTCTATGTATGTTTTTAAGGGTGAGTTAATATTCTAATTCAAATAATGGAATCTACAATATATATCATATATTATTTTTGTCGATTTATGCATGTGGGGATGTGATCTTCATTACCTCTTTATTTTAATCAGATTCATTTAGTATGGTTGGGTAGAATGGATGGATAAATTATAAAATGAAATCTTGATGGTCCCCATTTTATTCTTGGAGGATGATTAGACAAGTTATCAGCCACCCATGGGGTGTGTTATCCTTCCCTGACATGGAAAATTTGGAATTTTTAGCATAAATATGAATTTTTAAAAATATGATCACATGATGAACATGATGATATTATACTTTATTTGATAAAGGGAATATATATATTTGTTTCTAGTCTTTGAAAATAGAATACCAAATTTTTTGTCTTAAAATAAAATGGATGGGTGAAATGGGTGATTGTGTTAAATGGATTATAAATTGTAATTGAAATGCATAAGTGTGTTAATGAATGTGAAAAATCATAAACATGTTATATGGTAAATTTATTATGAAATGATGAATGTGATAAATAGTTTAACATATGTGAATTATTGATAATGTTAAACCAGACAAAAAATGTAAATTTTCTATTATTATAATTGGTAAAGGCATAAAAAGGGAAATGAGTTAAAGGATCTTGGAAATGTAGCTCGTAAATTATCTAATTGGTTAAGGATTGATGTTAAATCTCAGTTTGAATAATAATGATATGTTATTGGTGTTTATTTTACTTTTGTATAGTTTTTTGATATAGTGTATGTGGTAAATGAATCAATGAACATGTGGACATGTCTTAGTAGCTGTGGTGTATTTGAAAATGAGGATCTACATTCATGGGTTGGGTTAGATAGAGGCTATAATCCCAACCTAATAATTTATGTGAAAGGGAAGGGTATTGAGGCATTATACCCCTAGTAGCTTCATATGATGAGACTGAATGGACAACAGCTCCTATGTATGTTTAATTTAATTGTTTTAGAAATTCTTATCCCTAGTGAGATATGGAACATGACATATTCAATTATTCATAGTTTTTTAACAGCTTATGTTATTAGGTAGTTAAAAAATGGTAGTCCCATTTAACATGTTATGAAAATGGATGAATTCATTAAAATGGTTAAGGTTGATATTATTATATAATGGTACTCGGGTTTTATTTTTCTTACAGTCTATTTTTTTAACCAAATGTCTATTTAGAGTTGATATTTTATAGTAAAATTTGGTGGTTGACTACTGAGTTGTACTCACAACCTGCTCAGACTGCCATTGTGTTCTTAGAATATTTCCTGGTTGCAGGTCGAGACAAGGTAAAATTGTAACAGCCCGAGATTTTATGAAAAATATTCTTTTTAATTTTATTAATGTCTTGTGTTGTACGCTACACCAAAAGGAGCTTGCACAACACGCATCCTTGACTTGCCTTGCATTACACGCAATCGCAACCTTCCTCGATAGCGTGTGTAGTACGCAATACTGAGTTTCACGAAACAACGATATGCTATTAAAATATTATTAAAACTAGTCGTTATTAATAGTAATAACCACTTTTTAAATTTTAGAAAATTTATCTCTCAAAATGGACTTCATTTTTGGATTCGAGTATCGAATTTAGCCTAAGGTGAAATTTTGGTATTTTCGGATAACTTTCATATTCTGATGAATAGTGAAAATTACTAAATTATAATTAAAAATAACTTTTTTTAATCGAAATTATTAATAGTGATAAAATATTAATTTGAGTGGTTTTAAAGTATATTTAGAATATATTTTTACAATTTAATACAATGTTGGTCATTGGTTGTAATTTCACATTTAAACTAGACATAATCAAGTGTCAATCTTTTGATAGATATTGTTTCTTAAAAACAAGCTATTTGTTTTAACAGTGTGATTTAATTATAAAATTAATTAATGCAACTTATATGTTATGAATTTGGTAAAATAGACTTCATTTTTGAATTCAGAATATGAAATATAGCTTAGGATAAAATTTTGGCATTGTTCTGAAAAACATCAATTTTTGGTGAATAGTGAAACTACTAAGTGGTAGTTAAAAAACTGAATTTTTCATAAAACTTAATTTTACCGCTTCTGTGAATGGAATTTCAAAAATCCGAGAGACACGGTTGATGTCAGTAAGTAAAATATGGTTCAATGAGATGAAAATAATTTTTGGTGAATAGTAACTTTTTACTTTTATTTACCACGGTTAAAAGTAAATAGGGTAATTAAGGGTAATAATGATATTAATATTACTCTAACACATGTCCTAATTATATTGGACAAGTGTATCTCGACCAAAAACAACCTTAAGTGTAAAATATTATCATTTAGGCCCACTTGGATTAGATTAGGACATTTATTATTATTTAATTCAAAGAAGAGTTAAAAGAGTTAAAATCAAAGTTTATTTACTAACACATTTTTAAATTAGGGTTGTACATAAGATAAATTCGATTGTAAATATTAATTAGAAAGATAAAAAGATTTCCTACATCAAATAATTTAATTTATTTATGACACAAAGATGATGCAGAAATTATCTTATTTATGAAATATTGACATAATTGATGTTATAAACACCAAAATAAATGTAATTTGAGACTTTTTATGAATTATACTAATTTTCTAGGTTACTATGATATATTAGTGTTGATTTAATCAACTTGGGTCTAACATATAATTCTGTTATGACTTTCACAAAAATCATATATCAAATAGTGTCAAAATTGACACAAAATAGTTTTTAAAGAAAATATTATATTATTAATTGTTATTTTATTCCAAAAAATCTAGGGATCGGCCAAATAACTTAGATAAGGATATATATATTAATAATAAACAATTTTGGGTGCGTTTGGAATGTTATAGTAAGTGTATTAACCATATAGTGAAAGAAAACAAAAAGACACGGTAAAAGTTAAATTATTTAACTTAGAGTTAAATCTAATTGATAAGGTTAAAATAATACTCAAAACTTTTTTAAATCCTATTGGTTGATAGGATTTAGACCCATCCCCACTTTATCTTTGAAATAAGACCCTTTGGAACCATTTTAAACCGATTTTGACTTTAATATAAAATAATATTTTGAGATATTCCTAAGGTGCCCCTCTCCTCCCTTATAAAAGGGCACCTCCTCCCCCTCCTCCTCACACCAATTTGAGCACTCAAGCTCGGCCAAAACCTGCCATTTTTTCCTCTCCACTTCCCTAGAATAATCCTAGAGGTTATGGTCTTCTTCAAAGACCAATCTTAGTTCCCTAAGTGGAGGATTCAAAGAGGCGTTCCAAAGAAGAGGTAATATCCATTACCGATCTTTTCAATTTCATTCTTCTTCAACTTATTCTTCTTTAGTTGTTTCATAATAAAGTAATTACATCAGTATTACTTACATACTGATATGTTATTATAAATATGAAACAACCCTAATTCACCTTCTATCCATCCTACATAAAAATGAAATCCCCGCGCGTGCGTACGTACGGAATACCGTCTCCACGCCGTGGTGTAATCTATTTTCCACCACCACCTTACAAGGATGGGTATAATGGTGTAATGAGTAACTATTTATGATTATTATAAAGTAATATTGATACTTAAATAATATATATATACTTCAATACAATGCCACGATCATAGGAACGATATCATCACTCGTGCGTACGTACGGAATACCGTCTCCACGATGTGATGCGACTCGTTCTACATGATCATCATTACATAGTAATTATATAAATGAATTGAATGAATAAATATGATATATGTTACACTAATACCATTCTGGATATAAGGTATATATAACCCTAAAAGAATAATAAGAATTTATTCGGAAAAACACGCATAAGAACAAAAGGCAATAAAGACCCGAGTAACAAGTAACAATGAAATATTACTAACAAGAAGCTAAGAATATGACCATATATGATATCATATCAATATGTATGATTCTGGAAAAGTAAATAACATTATTTAAACCATTATACAGGAGCTTCGGACACGTACAAAGCAAATCGTACCTAAGGTAAGGGAAATATCACAATCTCATTTTATCCGAGATTGTTTATTCGTAAGTATTTATTCGGGTGTATTTTATCATCCACATCCTTGTTTCATAAATATGTAATATTATTTCCATCCACATATAATTGATTAAATCCATTTTTACCCTTCGGTGAGTTTTTAGTAAAAGAAATGAAAGGAATCTTTTGTCGTTTTTCGTATGAGGCACTTTTTGACTTTTCCGAAAAAAGTACGAAGAATGTTTTTTTAACTTATACGGCATGAATGGATTTTTAAAACATTATTTCCAAGAATCTTCCTTTACAAGTTTTCAAGTTTATTTTTAATCAACTTCTTTTAGTTTATAATTGTATGACATGTTAAGAAAAGAAAAGTGTTTTTGAAGTAGAAAGGATATTTTCCTCAAGAATGGAGTTCAAATGTTTTATCAAAATTATTTTCCATCTAAGATAATATAGGGTTCTGTTTTTATCCCTATTATTACATTGATTTGATTATGTTTTGAGGAAATTATTTTTATGAAGTCATTTACCTTATATGATTGGTTTTATGATGTCATGATGTTTCAAGAATCCCATTTTTGTTACATGTGTTATGCGATGATGTATGATTTATGATTATGTGGCACACATAAGAAAGGATTCATTATAAGATGGGTGGGACCTATATCTCCCCCCAATGCATTGGGTAAAGATTTTATATCTCATGAGATAGATATGGCTGGAACGGTAGGTTATACCGGTTCAGTGAAACAGGACTGGAACGAGGGTGACTCGGTTCAGAAAGGGACTTTGTCCACTAAGATAGTGTTGGAAATGAGTCATGACTAACAAGAAATGATTTTCCATGATTATGTGTGCATGCCAAAAAGTTTCAAGTTTCATGTTATGATTATGGGGATCTCATTTTCACTTCTATGATTTATTCCATGTTAAGATATTATGATCTCTTTTGCAGGTTATGATTTTCAAAAAGATATGATATGATTTTTATTTCCTTTATATTCCCTTTGTGAGCATTTGAGATCACCCTTTTATGTTTTCTTTTCCCCAGGATATAAATATAGGTTTTAGGTAAAAAAAAGGGAAGATCTTTATGGGAGATATTGAAGATCTTTCACCACGATTAGAAGATTATGTTCCGAGTTTCCAAAGACACTAAACTATTGCGATCCTTGTGTGTGTGTTTTTGTTATGTACTAAGTATTCCGCAAAAGTAATGTAATGTCCATGTACGTCAAGCTTCGGGTCTCTACAGTTGGTATCAGAGGGAGGTTTTGTCAACCTTTGGAAACTAGGATGCGAAAACATTAGTGAGATCCCTAGTGATATTTCTAAGGTATGTCTAGGGATGTCCCTAAGGTTAAGTATACGTATAGGTAATAGTACTAGAATTACGCTAACGATCATAGAATTAAACCTAAGATGTTAGATATTGAAGGTACTCCCCCTTTATTATGTTGTTTTCCCTAGCATGATTTTTACCTCTCACACTATTCTTTTTGGGTTTTAGACGATGGATGAAACCCGAATGAACCGTGTTGACCAATGCAATGGACAATTCAATGATTGTCCTCCTGAACAAACAAATGTTATGGGAGATGGAGTGCAAAATATTATTGCTATACTTACAGAAGCTATGAATCATTCTGGACTTCCAAATGAGCAGAGAAGGGAACAATATTCTATTGAGTCCTTCATGAGGCAACGTCCACCTTCTTTCAGTGGGTCTTCTGATCCACTTGTTGCTGAACAATGGATCAGTACCACTGAAAAGATATTTTCAGTTCTTTAATGTTCTGAGCATGATAAAGTCATCTTAGCAGTATATCGTTTGGAAGGTGAAGCTGATCAATGGTGGAATCTTATCAAGAATACGAGGCAAAGAGATGAAATTGTGTCCATGGAATGGGACGAGTTCAAGAACTTGTTTTTCAGTAAGTACTTCCCTCGTATTATCCGAACAAATATGGAAAAGGAGTTTCTTGAGCTGAAGCAGAAGGATGATGAATCTGTTGGTATATACGAAGCAAATTTTACAAGACTTTCAAGGTACGCTTCTGGTATTATCATCCAACCTGAATGTAAAGTTGATCGATTTTTCAGTGGCTTAAAACCAAGTCTTCGAAGGGCATTAGCTATAAGAATCATTAGATGCTATGAAGAAATTGTGCGTTGTGCTATCTAGGTAGAAATGGATGTTGGTGTTACATATCCATCTCATGGTTTTGACAAGAAACGAAAGATGGAGTTCAAGGAGAATTCTCAGAATAATGGTGAAAAGAAGATGAATGTTTCCTTATGCACAAAGTGTGGAAAGAATCATGGTGGAGATTGTCTTAAAGGGACTAGAAAATGTTTTAAGTGTGGAAAAGAAGGTCATCGAGCAGCTGAGTGTCGAAGTAATGGAAAAAGGTTTTCTAATGATTTGAATAAAGATAACACTGCAGAGAACGCACCACCAACACTTCAATGCTTCAAGTGCAAGGAAATGGGGCATTATACTAATAAATGCCCTAATCCAAGGGTTAGTGATGATCAACATGAGAAACCACTGAAGGCAAAGGACAAAGGGAAGTCACATGTGATCACTATTGGCGATGTTGAATATGAAAACGATGTGGTGGAATGATTAAGTGTTTATGTAATGGGATTCCAAAATAATATTGTATCATGGAGTATTGGAATATTTATGTATTGGTCTAATGTGGTATTCAAATTGATTGAGATATTTTTTGAAATAAGATGATATGCGCATAATGAAGGGAAAATGAGAAAATGAAATGTTTAACAGTATTCATGAGCTCATGATTGATATAAGGACTAAGTGATATCATGGTTTGAGTATATAGAATTTTGAGGATTTTGGTATGTGGAAAGTGTTAAATTTTAACTGCATTCATGTTTTCACTAAGGTATTCAAGAGAATACATGATTAAGGAATTTGAATGTTTGGAATGTGACCAACAAAACATATCTTATGATATATGGGGATCGACGATGGTGTTAAATCTCTGGTAATCGTTTTCACTATGTTATGAGAGTGGACTGCAGTATTATGGATAAGCCTAAAGATTGGAATGGATTATGTTGGACATAAGTTAGTATTGTTTAAGGATAGAAGTTTTCTCGATATTATTGATGGGATGTTATAGTAATATAGTTTTAGAAAAAGGACAACCTGCAGGACGGGCGACAACCCATCGCGTCGGACAAGGATGTGGGAATCGAACCCACAACCGAAGTGCGACTGGCCTTTATCGCCTACCACTGGCCTACAGGAAGTCCCTATTAATTAGAAACTAGTTTTATTATATTAAGCAGTATGATATATGAAGTATAAAGTCCATTTTAGGAACCATATATGATTAATCTCACTATAGATCGACTTATGTATATAATTTTTGCTAACCTTTTGTTCGATACAGATGGACTGACCCGTCATTCTATCACATGATCTGCTAACACTTCACGAATAAGAAATTCAACTTCATTTATTTAAGAGATGAAGTGGAAATTGTTAAAGGCACGAACAACAGTGAGATTGTACCAAAATAAAGTAAGTATTTATTCTAATTCAAATTATTTAACTTTAGGGAAACGATCTTGAAAACCAAAAATGTTGTCCTAGTGATCTTATATCTGATGAATCAGATGGTACCTTAGATCGTCACAAATTTATGGCTTTGTGATTGCTGGATTTTCCATAGCCATGTTCTCTACCACTCTCCATCAGAAAATGATGGTTAGATTTCTCTTTCATATCCATATTTTCACCTATGTGGAAACCCAGTGATTAGTTTATTTGGGTAACTGTTACGTTTCATACTTTTGTTTTTAAAGATTGGTTTTGATATTCCTTTTTACGATGTGGGTTTCTATTAAAGAAACTTTCTAATAGTAAACCATTTATAACCCCGACGAATTTCGAGGGCGAAATTCATTTTAAGGGGGGTAGAATTAACAGCCCGAGATTTTATGAAAAATATTCTTTTTAATTTTATTAATGTCTTGTGTTGTACGCTACACCAAAAGGAGCTTCAACAACACGCATCCTTGACTTGCCTTGCATTACACGCAATCGCAACCTTCCTCGATATCGTGTGTATTACGCAATACTGAGTTTCACTAAACAAAGATATGCTATTAAAATATTATTAAAACTAGCCGTTATGAATAGTAATAACCACTTATTAAATTTTAGAAAATTTATCTCTCAAAATGGACATCATTTTTGGATTCGAGTATCGAATTTAGCCTAAGTTGAAATTTTGGTATTTTCGGATAACTTTCATATTCTGATGAATAGTGAAAATTACTAAATTATAATTAAAAACAACTTTTTTTAATCGAAATAATTATTAATGATAAATTATTAATTTGAGTGGTTTTAAAGTATATTTAGAATATATTTTTACAATTTAATACAATGTTGGTCATTGGTTGTAATTTCACATTTAAAACAGACATAATCAAGTGTCAATCTTTTGATAGATATTGTTTCTTAAAAACACGCTATTTGTTTTAACAGCGGGATTTAATTATAAAATTAATTAATGCAACTTATATGTTATGAATTTGGTAAAATAGACTTCATTTTTGAATTCGGAATATGAAATATAGCTTAGGATGAAATTTTGGCATTGTTCTGAAAAACATCGATTTTTGATGAATAGTGAAACTACTAAGTGGTAGTTAAAAAAACTGAATTTTTCATAAAACTTAATTTTACCGCTTCTATGAATGGAATTTCAAAAATCCGAGAGACACGGTTGATGTCAGTAAGTAAAATGTGGTTCAATGTGATGAAAATAATTTTTGGTGAATAGTAACTTTTTATTTTTATTTACCACGGTTAAAAGTAAATAGGGTAATTAAGGGTAAGAATGATATTAATATTACCCTAACACATGTCCTAATTCTATTGGACAAATGTATCTCGACCAAAAACAACCTTAAGTGTAAAATATTATCATTTAGGCCCACTTGGATTAGATTAGGACATTTATTATTATTTAATTCAAAGAAGAGTTATAAGAGTTAAAATCAAAGTTTATTTACTAAAACATTTTTAAATTAGGGTTTTACATAAGATAAATTCGATTTTAAATATTAATTAGAAAGCTAAAAAGATTTCCTACATAAAGGTATTTTATTTTTAATTTTTAGACATCAAATAATTTAATTTATTTATGACACAAAGATGATGCAGTAATTATCTTATTTATGAAATATTGACATAATTGATGTTATAAACACCAAAATAAATGTAATTTGAGACTTTTTATGAATTCCACTAATTTTCTAGGTTACTATGATATATTAGTGTTGATTTAATAAACTTGGGTCTAACATATAATTCTGTTATGACTTTCACAAAAATCATATATCAAATAGTGTCAAAATTGACACAAAATAGTTTTTAAAGAAAATATTATATTATTAATTGTTATTTTATTCCTAAAAATATAAGTTTAGGCCACATAACTTAGATAAGGATATATGTATTAATAATAAACAATTTGGGGTGAGTTTGGCATGTTATAGTAAGGGTATTAACCATATAGTGAAAGAAAACAAAAAGACACGGTAAAAGTTAAATTATTTAACTTAGAGTTAAATCTAATTGATAAGGTTAAAATAATACCCTAAACTTGTCTAAATCCTATTGTTTGATAGGATTTCGACCCATCCCCACTTTATCTTTGAAATAAGACCCTTTGAAACCATTATAAACCGATTTTGACTTTAATATAAAATATTATTTTGAGATGTTCCTAAGGTGCCCCTCTCCTCCCTTATAAAAGGGCACCTCCCCCCCCTCCTCACACCAATTTGAGCACTCAAGCTCGGCCAACACCTGCCATTTTTTCCTCTCCACTTCCCTAGAATAATCCTAGAGGTTCTGGTCTTCTTCAAAGACCAATATTAGTTCCCTAAGTGGAGGATTCAAAGAGGCGTTCCAAAGAAGAGGTAATATCCATTACCGATCTTTTCAATTTCTTTCTTCTTCAACTTCTTCTTCTTTAGTTGTTTCATAATAAAGTAATTACATCAGTATTACTTACATACTGATATGTTATTATAAATATGAAACAACCCTAATTCACCTTCTATCCATCCTACGGAAAAATGAAATCATCGCGCGTGCGTACGTACGGAATATCGTCTCCACGCCGTGGTGTAATCTATTTTCCACCACCACCTTACAAGGATGGGTATAATGGTGTAATGAGTAACTATTTATGATTATTATAAAGTAATATTGATACTTAAATAATATATATATACTTCAATACAATTCCACGATCATAGGAACGATATCATCACTCATGCGTACGTACGGAATACCGTCTCCACGATGTGATGCGACTCGTTCTACATGATCATCATTACATAGTAATTATATAAATGAATTGAATGAATAAATATGATATATGTTACACTAATACCATTCTGGATATAAGGTATCTATAATCCTAAAAGAAGAATAAGAATTTATTCGGCAAAACACGCATAAGAACAAAAGGCAATAAAGACCTGAGTAACAAGTAACAATGAAATATTACTAACAAGAAGCTAAGAATATGACCATAAATGATATCATATCAATATGTATGATTCTGGAATAAGTCAATAACATTATTTAAACCATTATACAGGAGATTCGGACACGTACAAAGCAAACCGGACCTAAGGTAAGGGAAATATCACAATCTCATTTTTATCCGAGATTGTTTATTCGTAAGTATTTATTCGGGTGTATTTTATCATCCACATCCATGTTTCATAAATATGTAATATTATTTCCATCCACCTATAATTGTTTAAATCCATTTTTACCCTTCAGTGAGTTTTTAGTAAAATAAATGAAAGGAATCTTTTGTCGTTTTTCGTACGAGGTACTTTTTGACTTTTCCGACAAAAGTACGAAGAATGTTTTTTTAACTTATACGGCATGAATGGATTTTTAAAACATTATTTCCAAGAAGCTTCCTTTACAAGTTTTCATGTTTATTTTTAATCAACTTCTTTTAGTTTATAATTGTATGACATGTTATGAAAAGAAAAGTGTTTTTGAAGTAGAAAGGATATTTTCCTCAAGAATGGAGTTCAAATGTTTTATCAAAATTATTTTCCATCTAAGATAATATAGGGTTCTGTTTTTATCCCTATTATTACATTGATTTGATTATGTTTTGAGGAAATTATTTTTATGAAGTCATTTACCTTATATGATTGGTTTTATGATGTCATGATGTTTCAAGAATCCCATTTTTGTTACATGTGTTATGTGATGATGTATGATTTATGATTATGTGGAACACATAAGAAAGGATTCATTATAAGATGGGTGGGACCTATATCTCCCTCCAATGCATTGGGTAAAGATTTTATATCTCATGAGATAGATATGGCTGGAACGGTAGGTTATACCGGTTCAGTGAAACATGACTGGAACGAGGGTGACTCGGTTCAGAAAGGGACTTTGTCCACTAAGATAGTCTTGGCAATGAGTCATGACTAACAAGAAATGATTTTCCATGATTATGTGTGCATTCCACAAAGTTTCAAGTTTCATGTTATTATTATGGGGATCTCATTTTCACTTCTATGATTTATTCCATGTTAAGATATTATGATCTATTTTGCAGGTTATGATTTTCAAAAAGAAATGATATGATTTTTATTTCCTTTATTTTCCCTTTCTGAGCATTTGAGCTCACCCTTTTATGTTTTCTTTTCACCAGGATATAAAGAAAGTATTTAGGTAAAAAAAGGGAAGATCTTTATGGGAGATATTGAAGATCTTTCACCACGATTAGAAGATTACGTTCCGAGTTTCCAAAGACAATAAACTATTACGATCCTTGTGTGTGTGTTTTTGTTATGTACTAAGTATTTTGCAAAAGTAATGTAATGTCCATGTACGTCAAGCTTCGGGTCTCTACAGTTGGTATCAGAGGGAGGTTTAGTCATCCTTTGGAAACTAGGATGCGAAAACATTAGTGAGATCCCTAGAGATATTTCTAAGGTATGTCTAGGGATGTCCCTAAGGTTAAGTATATGTATAGGTTATAGTACTAGAATTACGCTAACGATCGTAGAATTAAACCTAAGATGTTAGATATTGGAGGTACTCCCCCTTTATTATGTTGTTTTCCCTAGCATTATTTTTACCTCTCACACTATTCTTTTTGGGTTTTAGACGATGGTTGGAACCCGAAGGAACCGTGTTGATCAATGCAATGGACAATGCAATGATTGTCCTCCTGAACAAACAAATGTTATGGGAGATGGAGTGAAAAATATTATTGCTATACTTACACAAGCTATGAATCATTCTGGACTTCCAAATGAGCAGAGAAGGGAACAATATTCTATCGAGTCCTTCATGAGGCAACGTCCACCTTCTTTCAGTGGGTCTTCTGATCCACTTGTTGCTGAACAATGGATCAGTACCACTGAAAAGATATTTTTAGTTCTTCAATGTTCTGAGCATGATAAAGTCATCTTAGTAGTATATCATTTGGAAGGTGAAGCTGATCAATGGTGAAATCTTATCAAGAATACAAGGCAAAGAGATGAAATTGAGTCCACGGAATGGGACGAGTTCAAGAACTTGTTTTTCAGTAAGTACTTCCCTCGTATTCTTCGAAAAAATATGGAAAAGGAGTTTCTTGAGCTGAAGCAGAAGGATGATGAATCTGTTGATATATACGAAGCAAATTTTACAAGACTTGCAAGGTACGCTTCTGGTATTATCATCCAACCTGAAAGTAAAGTTGATCGATTTTTCAGTGGCTTAAAACCAAGTCTTCGAAGGTCATTCGCTATAAGAGACTTCAGTTTCTATGAAGAAGTTGTGCATTGTGCTATAAAGGTAGAAATGGAAGTTGGTGTTACATATCCATCTCATGGTTTTGATAAGAAACGAAAGATGGAGTTCAAGGAGAAATCTCAGAATAATGGTGAAAAGAAGATGAATGTTTCCTTATGCACAAAGTGTGGAAAGAAGCATGGTGGAGATTGTCTTAAAGGGACTAGAAAATGATTTAAGTGTGGAAAAGAAGGTCATCGAGCAGCTGAGTGTCGAAGTAATGGAAAAAGGTTTTCTAATGATGTGAATAAAGAAAACACTGCAGAGAATGCACCACCAACACTTCAATGCTTCAAGTGCAAGGAAATGGGGCATTATGCTAATAAATGCCCTAATCCAAGGGTTAGTGATGATCAACATGAGAAACCACTGAAGGCAAAGGACAAAGGGAAGTCACATGCGATCACTATTGGCGATGTTGAATATGAAAATGATGTGGTGGAATGATTAAGTGTTTATGTAATGGGATTCCAAAATAATATTGTATCATGGAGTATTGGAATATTTATGTATTGGTCTAATGTGGTATTCAAAGTGATTGAGATATTTTTTGAAATAAGATGATATGTGCATAATGAAGGGAAAATGAGAAAATGAAATGTTTAACAGTATTCATGAGCTCATGATTGATATAAGGACTAAGTGATATCATGGTTTGAGTATATAGAATTTTGAGGATTTTGGTATGTGGAAAGTGTTAAATTTTAACTGCATTCAGGTTTTCACTAAGGTATTCAAGAGAATACATGATTAAGGACTTTGAATGTTTGGAATGTGACCAACAAAACATATCTTATGATATATGGGGATCGACAATGGTGTTAAATCTCTGGTAATCATTTTCACTATGTTATGAGAGTGGACTGCAGTATTATGGATAAGCCTAAAGATTGGAATGGATTATG
Organism: Viscum album; assembly: GCA_963277665.1. NCBI lineage: Eukaryota > Viridiplantae > Streptophyta > Magnoliopsida > Santalales > Viscaceae > Viscum > Viscum album. The sequence continues at coordinate 1,611,059,871 of OY728137.1, read as the reverse complement.
TTGGACATAAGTTAGTATTGTTTAAGGATAGAAGTTTTCTCGATATTATTGATGGGATGTTATAGTAATATAGTTTTAGAAAAAGGACAACCTGCAGGACGGGCGACAACCCATCGCGTCAGACAAGGATGTGGGAATCGAACCCACAACCGAAGTGAGACTGGCCTTTATCGCCTACCACTGGCCTACAGGAAGTCCCTGTTTATTAGAAACTAGTTTTATTATATTAAGCAGTATGATATATGAAGTACAAAGTCCGTTTTAGGAACCATATATGATTAATCTCACTATAGATCGACTTATGTATATAATTTTTGCTAACCTTTTGTTCGAGACAGATGGAATGACCCGTCATTCTATCACATGATCTGCTAACACTTCACGAATAAGAAATTCAACTTCATTTATTTAAGAGATAAAGTGGAAATTGTTAAATGCATGAACAACAGTGAGATTGTACCAAAATAAAGTAAGTATTTATTCTAATTCAAATTCTTTAACTTTAGGGAAACGATCTTGAAAACCAAAAATTTTGTCCTAGTGATCTTATATCTGATGAATCAGATGGTACCATAGATCGTCACAAATTTATGGATTTGTGATTGCTGGCTTTTCCATAGCCATGTTCTCTACCACTCTCCATCAGAACATGATGGTTAGATTTCTCTTTCATGTCCATATTTTCACCTATGTGGAAACCCAGTGATTAGTTTATTTGGGTAACCGTTACGTTTCATACTTTTGTTTTTAAAGATTTGTTTTTATATTCCTTTTTACGATGTGGGTTTCTATTAAAGAAACTTTATAATAGTAAACCATTTATAACCCCGAAGAATTTTGAGAGCGAAATTCATTTTAAGGGGGGTAGAATGTAACAGCCCGAGATTTTATGAAAAATATTCTTTTTAATTTTACTAATGTCTTGTGTTGTACGCTACACCAAAAGGAGCATGCACAACACGCATCCTTGACTTGCCTTTCATTACACGCAATCACAACCTTCCTCGATAGCGTGTGTAGTACGCAATACTGAGTTTCACGAAACAACGATGTGCTATTAAAATATTATTAAAACTAGCTGTTATGAATAGTAATAACCACTTTTTAAATTTTAGAAAATTTAGCTCTCAAAATGGACTTCATTTTTGGATTCGAGTATCGAATTTAGCCTAAGCTGAAATTTTGGTATTTTCGGATAACTTTCATATTCTGATGAATAGGGAAAATTACTAAATTATAATTAAAAACAACTTTTTTTAATCGAAATAATTAATAATGATAAATTATTAATTTGAGTGGTTTTAAAGTATATTTAGAATATATTTTTAAAATTCAATACAATGTTGGTCATTGGTTGTAATTTCACATTTAAACCAGTCATAATCAAGTGTCAATCTTTTGATAGATATTGTTTCTTAAAAACACGCTATTTGTTTTAACAGCGGGATTTAATTATAAAATTAATTAATGCAACTTATATGTTATGAATTTGGTAAAATAGACTTCATTTTTGAATTCGGAATATGAAATATAGCTTAGGATGAAATTTTGGCATTGTTCTGAAAAACATCAATTTTTTATGAATAGTGAAACTACTAAGTGGTAGTTAAAAAAACTGAATTTTTCATAAAATATAATTTTACCGCTTCTGTGAATGGAATTTCAAAAATCCGAGAGACACGGTTGATGTCAGTAAGTAAAATGTGGTTCAATGAGATGAAAATAATTTTTGGTGAATAGTAACTTTTTACTTTTATTTACCACGGTTAAAAGTAAATAGGGTAATTAAGTGTAAAATGATATTAATATTACCCTAACACATGTCCTAATTCTATTTTACAAGTTTATCTCGACCAAAAACAACCTTAAGTGTAAAATATTATCATTTAGGCCCACTTGGATTAGATTAGGACATTTATTATTATTTAATTCAAAGAAGAGTTAAAAGAGTTAAAATCAAAGTTTATTTACTAAAACATTTTTAAATTAGGGTTGTACATAAGATAAATTAGATTGTAAATATTCATTAAAAATATAAAACGATTTCCTACATAATGGTATTTTATTTGTAATTTTTAGACATCAAATAATTTAATTTATTTATGACACAAAGATGATGCAGTAATTATCTTATTTATGAAATATTGACATAATTGATGTTATAAACACCCAAATAAATGTAATTTGAGACTTTTTATGAATTACACTAATTTTCTAGGTTACTATGATATATTAGTGTTGATTTAATAAACTTGGGTCTAACATATAATTCTGTTATGACTTTCACAAAAATCATATATCAAATAGTGTCAAAATTGACACAAAATAGTTTTTAAAGCAAATATTATATTATTAATTGTTATTTTATTCCTAAAAATCTATGGTTCGGACAAATAACTTAGATAAGGATATATATATATATAATAAACAATTTGGGGTAAGTTTGGCATGTTATAGTAAGTTTATTAACCATATAGTGAAAGAAAACAAAAAGACACGGTAAAAGTTAAATTATTTAACTTAGAGTTAAATCTAATTGATAAGGTTGAAATAATACCCTAAACTTGTCTAAATCATATTGGTTGATAGTATTTTGACCCATCCCCACTTTATCTTTGAAATAAGACCCTTTGGAACCATTATAAAACGATTTTGACTTTAATATAAAATAATATTTTGAGATATTCCTAAGGTGCCCCTCTCCCCCCTTATAAAAGGGCACCTCCTCCCCCTCCTCCTCACACCAATTTGAGAACTCAAGCTTGGACAACACCTGCCCTTATTTCCTCTCCACTTCCCTAGAATAATCCTAGAGGTTCTGGTCTTCTTCAAAGACCAATATTATTTCCCTAAGTGGAGGATTCAAAGAGGCGTTCCAAAGAAGAGGTATTATCCATTACCGATCTTTTCAATTTCGTTCTTCTTAAACTTCTTCTTCTTTAGTTTTTTTATAATGAAGTAATTACATCAGTATTACTTACATAATGATATGTTATTATAAATATGAAACAACCCTAATTCACCTTCTATCCATCCTACGGAAAAATGAAATCATTGCGCGTGCGTACGTACGGAATACCGTCTCCACGCCGTGGTGTAATCTATTTTCCACCACCACCTTAAAAGGATGGGTATAATGGTGTAATGAGTAAATATTTATGATTATTATAAAGTAATATTGATACTTAAATAATATATATATACTTAAATACAATTCCACGATCATAGGAACGATATCATCACTCGTGCGTACGTACGGAATACCGTCTCCACAATGTGATGCGACTCGTTCTACATGATCATCATTACATAGTAATTATATAAATGAATTGAATGAAAAAATATGATATATGTTACACTAATACCATTATGGATATAAGGTATCTATAACCCTAAAAGTAGAATAAGAATTTATTCTGCAAAACACGCATAAGAACAAAAGGCAATAAAGACCCGAGTAACAAGTAACAATGAAATATTACTAACAAGAAGCTAATAATTTGACCATATATGATATCATATCAATATTTATGATTCTGGAATAATTCAATAACATTATTTAAACCATTATACAGGAGATTCGGACACGTACAAAGCAAATCGGACCTAAGGTAAGGGAAATATCACAATCTCATTTTTATCCGAGATTGTTTATTCGTAAGTATTTATTCGGGTGTATTTTATCATCCACATCCATGTTTCATAAATATGTAATATTATTTCCATACACCTATAATTGTTTAAATCCATTTTTACCCTTCGGTGAGTTTTTAGTAAAAGAAATGAAAGGAATCTTTTGTCGTTTTTCGTACGAGGTACTTTTTGACTTTTCCGAAAAAAGTACGAAGAATGTTTTTTAACTTATACGTCATGAATGGATTTTTAAAACATTATTTCCAAGAAGCTTCCTTTACAAGTTTTCAAGTTTATTTTTAATCAACTTCGTTTAGTTTATAATTGTATGACATGTTAAGAAAAGAAAAGTGTTTTTGAAGTAGAAAGGATATTTTCCTCAAGAATGGAGTTCAAATGTTTTATCAAAATTATTTTCCATCTAAGATAATATAGGGTTCTGTTTTTATCCCTATTATTACATTGATTTGATTATGTTTTGAGGAAATTATTTTTATGAAGTCATTTACCTTATATGATTGGTTTTATGATGTCATGATGTTTTGAGAATCCCATTTTTGTTACATGTGTTATGCGATGATGTATGATTTATGATTATTTGGCACACATAAGAAAGGATTCATTATAAGATGGGTGGGACCTATATCTCCCTCCAATGCATTGGGTAAAGATTTTATATCTCATGGGATAGATATGGCTGGAATTGTAGGTTATACCGGTTCAGTGAAACAGGACTGGAACAAGGGTGACTTGGTTCAGAAAGGGACTTTGTCCACTAAGATAGTCTTGGAAATGAGTCATGACTAACAAGAAATGATTTTCCATGATTATGTGTGCATGCCACAAAGTTTCATGTTTCATGTTATGATTATTGGGATCTCATTTTCACTTCTATGATTTATTCCATGTTATGATATTATGATCTCTTTTGCAGGTTATGATTTTCAAAAAGATATGATATGATTTTTATTTCCTTTATTTGCCCTTTCTGAGCATTTGAGCTCACCCTTTTATGTTTTCTTTTCCCCAGGATATAAAGAAAGGTTTTAGGTAAAAAAAGGGAAGATCTTTATGGGAGATATTGAAGATCTTTCACCACGATTAGAAGATTACGTTCTGAGTTTCCGAAGACACTAAACTATTACGATCCTTGTGTGTGTGTTTTTGTTATGTACTAAGTATTCCGCAAAAGTAATGTAATGTCCATGTACGTCAAGCTTCGGGTCTCTACAAAAATGGCCAATGATAGGGATTTGAGTTGGTTTAGGGATGTGTAGGTATGATGATCTGGATATGGAGTCTGAACCGGTGTTTGGGTTTTGTTTTTTATTCATTTATTATTGGATTACGTAACTTTTGGTACTGATACCATGACATGGCGTATATGTCATTTGTTTTTTTAACCTTCTTGGGAAATTCAATGAAATTCATGTTTCTAGATTATTTTGAATAATATAATTTATTTAATCTGTTTTATTTTGTAACTTATTATGGTAAGGAGGGTATAGTCTCCCCACATGACCTATTATACCATCATTTGTAGTCAGAAACTAATTTTGTGCGGGGAGGGTGCACTTGAGGTCATGTGGTGACTAGGCTCGGGGAATGAGTTTACTGGCATCTGGTTCAAGTTGTAAGGACCCAGTTGGAGTAATGAACCACTGAGATTGGGAGGGGGGTGAATCAGTGGTACCCCTTTTTCTCTTTTTAGTTCCCAAAATAATGAGAAAAACCATTGTCTCCTATTAAAGATATAATTCCCTGCTAAGAAAACAAACAATCACACATCCAAAGGAACACATCAAATAACAAGGTTTGCTATTCAATAAGAATATATACATCCTTGGTATGGTTGGAAGAAATCCAGAACCATACAATACACTATGAAAACAATCCTTGGATGACAACGAGTAGGATATACCCTAAAACTTGTGAAGCACCGTGAAACAATCACATCAGTGCGTGTACACCCTCTTATCACAATAGGGAAATGTCTCTTTTCTTGTAACAACTTATGTTACATGCACTTCCATTAAAATAAACAAGTGTAATAATGTTTAGAAAAAATCATCACTTCCTTACCCAGAAGAAAGGAAAGGGCTCCTTGGACTTGAGATAGATAAATTACAGTATGAACTTCCCATTCCGAAACACCAATCTATGTTTTCTCTATATGATTCTTCAATCCGAATTTTCTCCTTCAATGTGATTCTTCAGTATGAGTCTTGTTCAGTATTCAAAAATCAATACAGAGACAATCATTAATTATTCCCCATTCCGATTACCTTAGTCCAAACATCTCATTCTGATTCTTCAATCCAAATTTTATCCTTCAATCTGAGAAACTCAATACGGTTTCAACCAGTATCAAATTCTAATTTCAAATTAAACCATAATTAAACTCTGTTAGAAAAACAATTCTTTCTCTATCTATATTATCAGAGCTTCTCTCAACACATCATTGTGTCATAATTACTTTTTACTCTGATCTTCTTTTATAAGTGATCCAGTGTATGTTTAGGCAAGAAACCAAAATATTTTTCCTCTTACAAAGATTCACCCAAATCGTAATTTCTCCTGAAATATCAAAGTAATTAAGACATTTTCAACGCTACTAGAATCTTCGCGAATATTCTTCCACTTCTCTTGATTTAGAACTTTGGCCTTTTTCGGATCCAACCATCTTATAAAATATTCTCAGTATCACATTCTTAGATCCACTCATTTGTCTTCTCAGCATCATATTCTCGGATTCCCTCTTCTTGATTCTTTGTAATGACTTTCTTGAATCCACCCTTCTTGAATCTTCGGCATCACATCAATTTTCGGAATGACGCTTCATTGATTCCTTAAAATTACACCATTTAAATTTTCAGTATGACTGTTCATCACATCTTCGGCATGACAAACACTTTTTCGGCATAACTATCCTACACTTCTCGGTATGGCTTTTCAATGCTTCCTCGGTATGAAAAATTCTTCAACTCTCGGTATGGATCATTATTGGATTCTCGATATGACTCCTATTCATTCATAAATGCCTAAGATTTTTAATTCACAGTGTGACACCTCTTCATTCATCGATACCAAAGATTTTGAATTCTCGGTATGACTCTTACTGATTCTCGGTACGACTTCTCTATCCATCTTTTTCTTGTATCGTGAGTACTTGCATATAGTCACAAATATAGAGTAATAAAATATAAAATCGTCGTCACAATTAATATTTAAGTCTTAGTTCTTTCACATCTCCTATGAGCAATCTTCCGACTTCAACCGCTTCCAGGTTCCAAGAATTTGCAATTTCCCGGTTCTGAATTTCTCAATTTCAGGATTCTGAGTTCTCCGAACACTAGGTTTGGAGAATTGTAAATTATAGGTTACAAATCATCAAACTTCTAGCTTCCAAATTCATTGAAATTCATGGTTTCTTTACTTAATGTAAAATTCTTTAATACCAAAAAATGTCAAATCATGCAAACCGTCTCTTCTTTCAGCTTGGTCCTAATAGAAGGATGCTACAATGTGGTACCAAGGGAGTGATATTCTCTTTCATACAATTTGGGAATAGAATATTGGTAAATAAAAAGTGTCAATCCTTTTCAATGATATTTTAAATGGGATTTGTTGACGCATTTATGAGGGAAATACCATGTACGAAGGGTGGGAATTGTACTTTATATTGTGTGTTGTTAAAATTGAATGATATTTTTCCTTTTTTTGTTTCACCAATTATGTGATGTGATAGTTTTATGATATATTTGTCAAGGATGTAATTTTATGATGATATTCACTTATTTGTCATTATAGGAACCTATTGATATAGGTGGATTGCATAATTATAGGGAAACATAAGAATATTGTGTTTTTCATGAAGAGTAGAATGAAATTCATAAATCCATAGAAATATAAAAGAAATTAGTGATTCAAAAAGGTAATCTAAATGTGTAGATATAAATAATGTCAAGTAATGATTATATTATTTTGATAAATAATGTGTTGCGTATGAGTTGATAATGTGGTTTTTATTAAGTTTTAATGATATGAAGTTGATCAAATGAGTAAGATTCTCTTTAGAAGGTAAAATGTCTTAAAACGGCTATCAACTAAGGAATCGTGACTATATCTATTAGTTTCCAATGGTTTCCATTGCACATGTTAGGGATTGTCTATGGTAGTGTTCAAGATGTGAAAATATCCCTTGGGAGTGTGTGTGAAAAGTATTTTGTTTATGGCTAGTGAAGATCCTTATTTTATGTAAATTTTGAAAGAGTTATTTCATGTATTCTATGATTTGTGATTGGCATTGTCAGAGGATTCCACAAGGACGATGTGTTCTGGTTTGGTGGAAAGAGGACATCACTTAGAATTACCCTCTTAATTTGGGAGAGTAGATTCTGGTGGTTCAGAGTAAAATATGATAGGAGATGTTCTATGTTAAAATTTCTTATTTTATATAGATTATGGAATGTGACACAAGGTGAAGAGTGCTGAATGTGTTTGATTTGACTAGAGAGTTTCAACTATAAAACCCTCCAATTTTTGCTAGATAGGGTGGGCGCAAAGCTATAAATATCTATATAGAGTCCATCAAGATCATTTTTTATCACTTCCCTATATATTATATGGAAAATATGGGGGGATATATGTTGCGATTACAAGTGCAAGACTAGTAAGGAATCTTATTAAACTTAGTAGGTTTACAGTATGATATTGAATGAAATCCAAGAAAAGTTTCAATAAAACTTATATATGGGTAACTTTAGATTGAAGTGGGTTATAGTGTATATGAAGTTGAAATAGGAAACCATATTAGTGATGGATTATGCATGCAATTTCAAGAACTAGAAAAGCTTTCTCCCAGTGTTGGCCAGGGGTGAGGCCGCTGTGTAAAGAAATTTCCAATATGGACTTATACATAAACATATGTCCCAGTTAAATATATTTCATTTGATTATATTTATAGAATTTATGGTTCATAAACATCCTTTATAGGGTAATATAAAGAAGATCGCGGTATTGGGTATGTGTTTCATGATAGATGGACCAATTGTGAGAACATTGAGGGAGGGAAATGTCATTTCAGGAATTATCAGTAAGGAGGAAGTGTTTAGATGAATCAAAAGAGAGGATCAACCTCTTTGGTTGGTGACCATATGTATTTATATAATTTTGGAAGGAGAAGACAGATTCGACGTAAATGCCCCTCAATAACTATTGACTGAATAGTTTCTAAATGAATGGGGAATTTGCATAGGTTTTGTAAGAACCCTCAATAGTTTGGTAAATATGTAATACCAATTCATATGAGTTGTGCATGAATGTGTTCAATAACCACATATCCTGAAGATAGTTAGATTTCTATCAGTTGTACCATTATTCGTGGTGAACATGGTACATTGGGGTGAGAGCATCCATATTAGTAGGGTAGTGGAGCAACATGAACTCCGACTGGGGCCCATGGTTTAGGTGTATGTCATCATCATGCAGTTCAGACAACACTTGGACATGTTGATGATGAACCATCAACCATTTGATGTATAATCCTTGTAAATTCAACGATTTCCAATGAATTATTTGAAAATTATTCCTTATATTCTTTAATTTTTTCTCATTTGGTGGGTGTTTTCGGTCATGAAATAGAACATTTTTGTTGGGATATTTTAATTGATACATTTTTATGGGCGTGAGCAAAAAATATCAGGCAATGTAATTGATGTGCTCTCAAAGATGGTGGGCACCATTTTCTGATTCACATGTTTGTTCATGAAATGTTATATTTTAGTCATTCTTAGGGTAAGTATTTCTGAGAGTTATACCAAGAAAATATTGATTTTTACTATAACAGAATTTCATTCACATCTCTTGAGGTATACCCTTGTTTCCATAATGTTATATGGGACGTTCGAGCAGGTCATGAGGGGCTAGTTTTTAAGTAGTTGGGCGAACTCACAACCCATGTATCTTTTATTATTCATGATGATGATAGAGTGGTGATGCTTTTTTCCTCATGTGATGGACTGGTGTCATGATGTGTTTTGTAAGTAATTCATGGGATTCCACCGAAGGGAGATATTAAATTATCATTAGAATTGATTCTAGGAGCAGAAATAGTTTATAATACTCTATATAGAATAGAAACAGTAGAACTCAAGGAGATTAAAATTCATTAGGAGGAGTTGGAGACTAAAGGCATTATTTATCCTAGTACATCTCCATGTAGATCCACAATGTCGTTTTCAAGAAGGATAAAATATAGTTAATCTGTAAGATTAGTATAGTATGTTGAATCTGATGACAGTTAATAACCTCTACCCTATTTATCTAATTGATGATTTATTTAATTAGATAAAGGGCGAATATCTATTTTGTAAGATTAGTCTAATATCAGTGTATAATCAGTTGTAGGTGAGACCGTCAAATGTATTATAAAATTCATTCAGACGAAGGTATAGATTGTATGTCTATTTTGATTTCATTCGAATTTCCAAATGTAGCATCAATGTTTTATACACCTAATGAATCAAATATTTCTAATACATCTATATCAATTTGTAGTTTTCATTATAGATGAAATATTGGTCTACACTAAGAAGAATAAAAATCATTCCAAACATATTAACATCATCCTGAGCACATTATGATTGGTTAGGCTATACACCACTCTATCCCAATTCCATTTATATATTAATAGAGGATATGTTTTTAGAATTATCATTCATAAGGAGGGTGTGTCCATTGAATCGTAGAAACCATTGGTAATTGTGTTTTAGTAGAATCCAATGAATGTTTTTTATTTTTGATATTTCATAGGTTTGTGTGGATATTACTATAGGTTAATTAAAAAATATCATGCCTTTGGGAGAACCACATTCATGAAAAACAAATAATGACATCATGTTTGAGTTGTTAGGGGCATGTAAGAATTCATTTCAGGAATTAAAGTGGAAATTTACAACTGCTCCAAATTTAATATTACCTTTTACAAGTTATAAGTATAACATGATTCATGATGTTCAATGTTTTGGGTTTGTGGTCATTTTCTTGAAGAATTTTTATGTTTTAACATTTTGGACACAATATTAGAGGCCTACTGAAATTATGTTTACTATGAATTTTCTTGAATTGTCCTATGTGGTCTATGATTTGAAGTGTTGGTGGAACTATATGTAGGGAGAGAGGTATACCCTGTATAGTGATCTTAAAAACCTTTTGTATGTATTATATCCCCATGATCTTAATCATTAGTATTGATGATGGGTGAAGTACATGCATTTCAATTAATTTGAGATTTTATAAAAACTTCGATAAGGGAATAGTGTTGAGGATGCACTGAGTTTACGTACAAAAAATCAGGTGGTTCCAGAATCCATCACTGATTAGAGTATGATAGCGTTGTTTTCATAAGTGCATATATAGGTGTAGTAAGGCCTATGGAAGATGAACAGTGAATCCATGGAAGTTAAATCCATGTTTTTAGGATTTAATGTCATGATTCAGTGTGAGGATATAGAATTTCCCACATTTAGGAGAAGTCTTATTGGTATGGAGTATGCTTCTGGTTGGGCTATTGGAGATGAAGGGAATGTTTATGTTAGTGGTCATGTTGTTGTTACCAAGTGCATGCTAGAAGATTTGATGCATTATTATCATGCATTTAAGTGACAATGTATTCCTAGATTTACCCAACTGCATTTTGAGATTCATAGGCAGTAATTGTGGATAGGTATAATGAAATAATATATAGTTTTTGGGCCACGATAGATTACATACAAGTATGTGAAGGATAATCATCAGTGTTAAAATAGTTATTAACATCCATTTCCATTTACAGAATATTACTGGATCGATTTGATGATGGTTTTCATGGTGGGTCTCTCGAGGATTTATCGAAAGAATGGTGTGGCTTGGTTATTTTTGGATTGGTTGATCAATGATTCTCATTTCATGCCAATTTGAGAGGATTTCACTATTGATCAGTTGGGTGAGTTTTATGTTCAAGATGTAGTGTGGTTACATAGGGTACCTTATACAATAGTTTTATACCATGATATGTTCTTCACATCAGTCATACAGTAGGGGTTACAGATGGTACATAGTAACCAGGTGTTTTTAATACCAAATTTCCCCTAGAGATGGATGGTAAATCAGAGCGTACTAACCATGTGTAATAGGACAAGTCGATGGCATGTGTCCTAGAATCTGTTGTATTATGGGAGAAGCATCTAAAACATGTTTATTTTTCCGAAATAATATTTTACTAGACTATTATTTTTATAGAAATTTATGATTTTATTTACTACAGGCCATATAGATCTCCACTATGTTGCATACTAACTAAAGAATTAGATTTATTATAACCACGTCTAATGAAGGAGACTTCAGAATTGGTTTAGTTGATACGAAAGTGTATGGATATATATCAGAGCAGGAAAAATTCATATATGGATATGAGTATATAACCTTTTTAGTGTAGGGTGGTTGATCATGTGTTTCTTTGATTGTCCCCATGGTTGGGTCACCAGTTGATTCGAAAGCATGGTATCTTTTCACCCATGTAGGTGGGGTCATTTGAGATTGTAGAGAGGATATGAATGGTGGGGTACCAATTTCCTCATCCATAGTGGTATATTGTGATGTATGATGTATTTCCTATGTCACATCTTTTTCTGCATCAACATGACCCATCTCATGTAATTGATTGTGGGGTTGTTGATCTTAGTGTTGATGTGTCCTTTGAGGAGCATCAGGTTCAAATTTTTGATCAATGTGAGGATGTAGTGTGAGGAAATACAACTCCTTTGGTTCTAGATTTATGGAATGGAGGTAAAATTCAATATGGTACAATGGAGAGATATTTCGATATGTAGTCTTAATGGCCTTGTCTATTTGCATTGGATTCCTGGTGATTAATGGATGTGCGGCTCAAGGACAAGCTATTATAAGGTGGGGTGGTTTTAATATCCCAAAATTCATGGAGGCACATTATAGTTTAAATTTTTGTTTCAATTACATAAATAATCCTAAATTAAATGTTTACATTTTTTAAGGATATTTTTTGGTGTTCTAGGGATTCAAGACATTAAATAAGGGAATATCAATCCATTATGTGAATGATTCATAGAGGGGGCACAATTATAAGTAATAATGTGAAGGGGGAACAAACCATAAAACTGTGGAAATATTAATTTCACATGATTTTCATATGTATATTAAAACTATTCAATTTTTCCATGTAACCATGTGACTTAGACCCCTCTTGTATAATGGCTAGTGCACGGTTGGTACGTAGTTTGGAAAATCTTACAGGTAAACCCTGTGCCACATTAATATTGGGAATTTTCTATTTTCCCCCTCATGATTTTATGTTCTTCACTAAATTTTTTCTTCATTTCATCCTCATATATCCCTAGTGATGACCTAAAACACCCAATACCTATCGATGATCAATATCCTTTAATCTATGGATGTCAGGAGTGTCACATGTTTCATATCGATGTTTTCGGTATGTATAATCATTAAATTTCATCCCTTTTCTATATTAGGGATTGTTGATTCGTTATTAATAATATAAATCCTTTTACCCAAATTTTTATAGATGATATTATTCTTGGGATTCAAAGGGTTCATTAATATGGATATAAGGCTAAGGTTATGTGATGTTTCATCATCAGATTCAAGGTAGTTGGTCTAGATGTTATATTCCATAGTTTATATATTTTATCATGTGTGGTTGTTAAATTACATCCCTATTAACGTGAATTTGATTCAATTAGTACTATTGGTTAAATTTATGGTAAAAATGTTGAAATGAACCCCTCATGATCCCCTTGAGACGCATTGAGGCTGACTAGACCAGTTTAGGGCCACCCTTGGGGTGCGCCAACCTTTCCAATCATGGTATATTTGTAATGATAAGAATAAATAGGACTTATGATAAAATATATCACATTATGAACATGTTGATAAGTAAGATGAGTTGAAAAGTGGAATATTGATTGATAATTATATACTTTGAAAATGGAATAAGGGATTTTTTGGAATAATATGAATTGTTTTAGTAAAATTAAGTGATTGTGATAAATGGATTGTGAATTATTCATGAAATGCTTAAGTGGGCTAATGAATGTGAAAATTAAGAACATTTTAAATTAGAAAATTCATTTTAATTGATGGATTTTATAAATGGGTTATCATATAGGAATTGATGAATATGTTAATTGGGCCCAAATTTGTGAATTACTGATTATAAAAATGGGTTAATATGTAAAAATGGAAATCTATAAAATGAGATAAGAAATGTAGTTCATAAATGTTTTAATTGGATAATTCTTGATGTTAACTCTCATGTTTAACAGTAATGAGATAAAAATGGTGTGTAAACATGTTGTGTATGGTTTTCATTTATTATATGTGGTAAATGGAAAAATAACTATGTGTACATGGATTTTTAGTTTTGTAGTATTAGATGTGAGGATATACAACCACATGATTGGTTATAATGAGGATCCAAACCCCAATATATAATATATGGGTTGTGGAAGAAGACTGGGTCTCTATGCCCCTAATAGATAAATTTGATAAGACAACCTGGCAAAGGATCCATGAAAATTATAATGTAATGGTTGGTGAAATTTTTATCCCATGTGAGATAGGGAACATGACTTATTCAACTATTCCTAGTATATTATTAGCATATATAGTTATTAAAATATTGAAATTTCATAACCCAATGAATATGTTTTGAAAATTGATGACGTAATTAAAATGGATAAAGTAGATATTGTTAACTAATAAAAACTAAGTATACTTTTTCTTCCCTTGTATTTTTATTTATTTTTTCTTGCACTATCTATTTATACATGACATTTTTAATACACTGTTTTTGGTTTACAATTATGTTTTACACACACCCCACTTGGGATTCCATTGGGTACTTGAGAAGACTACATGGTTTAATGTAAGGATAATGGAAAATCAAATATTCTAGGTAATAGATTTTAGCATGGGATGTGCACAGATGAGGGTCCCTACATTGAGTCAGAACTGTTCATTGGGATTTGGTTGTTTTTCAATATTTTTTTTATTCTCTTTGGGCATTTTTTTCATTTCATGGAAAATTTATTGTTCAGTTGTATTTTATACACTTCTTAGTAAATGATTGGTAATTCATGTTACTTTTTTATTACTTATTTTTCCTTAATTTTATATGATTTACATAGTTTATTACTCTAGTAAAGAGGGAATAATATACCCACATGACATTTTAGACACAAATTCCTAGTCAAAAACCTCTTGTGTATAAGGATTTTCTTTGAGGTTATGTGGAGACCTGGATCGAGGAATCTATTTAGGAGATTCTGGGTCAGCGATGTTATATCCTTCCAAGATAATGAAAATATATCCATATTGAATCAAGTATACATAATTTCAATATTAAAAAGAACATAATTTACCTAACATATAATTTAATAATCAACCATATTGACCAAATGATTATGAATATTCCTTGTTTTCCTTAGTAAATAAATATTATATGTTTCATGGTAAACACCCCAATCTGATTTATATATAATAGGGTGTTTACATCATATAGATTAATGGATACAAGGCTATGTGAATAACAAAAATAGTGAAAAATAAATCAATTTTGAGAAAGTTCATTGACTCATGGAGGCCATAAATTCATTATAAAATAATTTTTTATAGTAAATACATGTCCATTTGAAAATAAAGAGAAAATTTATATAATTAATTTTTCAATTAGTTCCTTTAAATATTTTTATAATTTTCTACATAATTGATGTTAATGTCCTCTTTAAAATATCAATTCTTAAAATGAAATGAATACAATTATAAAATTATTTGAAAAGTAATTTTAATAATGTAATTAAGAAAATAACCTATGTCTAACTAAAAAAATATGGAGTGGGAGGAAAAGACATACCTAAATAACATGAAACCTCCTTTTCAACTATATTTTTAGAAAATAATATCACTTTTTATTTAGTAACTATTAAAATTTATAAAATACCAAAATAACGCCCCAAGTATTTTCATTAAAAACTCATTAAAATGTGTATAAGAATCTAAATAACAAATATTTTCATTACAGCTGGGTAATTTTGGTCTACTGGTAAATGATAAAAAACATTTTTTTCACACATTGGTATATATATTTATGAATGGCCTATATAGAAGCAATGAAAATGTTTTTCTTCAAATTTATTAATATAAGTTAGAATTTAAAAATAATGTAAATAATAGTCATTTAGGTATAACAAATATGTTTCATTATATAAATAATATGGATATTTAAGAGAAAGTATCACAAAAAAGATAATAATTGCAATATTTTTTTGTAAACAACTATTCATTAGATTAAACAACATAGAGAGGAAATGTAGAAAAATTTACTTTAAACCCCCAAAAATAACTATATGAAAATAAATTAAATTGTGTTTAACATATAATGATTATTCAATTCCCATAACTAATAATCATACATATAAAATCCTGATTGAATGTGAGATCGACACATAAACCCTTTTGGATTTAGTATCTTTCAAACCAACGAAAATAGAAAGATTGAACAATATATTGTTTTTTAGATCAAATAATTTCATAAATATTATGAAAAAATAAATTCATCTATAAGTAATTTCACCATATAATAGAAAATAAGGTGATAAATATGAAACGTATCTCAAGTATTTGAATTTGGGTTCAAGAACAAATAAAGATTTTAAAACATCGAAATGAAAACAAATTTAAATAATATTACAATAAATGGAACACAAATTTCCCTGATTAAATATTTTATCATCATATATGATTTAAAATTGTAATCATACAAACCATATAATGGAAATAGGTGTGACATTAAATGTAATTTTTAAATGAGGATGTTTCAGATAAGAAATACTTATCTCACTCTTCTAATTAGTTGAAACAATACCTGAACAAATGTATAATAAATTTATAATTAATATACTTATATACCATAACCATATCCGTACTAATCACACTATATATTCTTCCCTTATAACCACTAATTTTCCATTTATAAAAAATTCTTCATTAAATTCATTATTTGGTTATCAATAATTCTATTATACAAGTACGCTTCAGTTCAATGATACTAGTTCTTTAACCTTGGTTTGTGTTTAATAATTATAATAATATTAAAAATTATATATTTATCTATATTATAAATTTAATATATTTTTAAAACTAGCATTTAATGGTGGCACTTAAAAGTTAAATACATTGTATCATTGAGTAGGTGTCTGTACATATTCATGAATGATGTGTTCATTTTTCAAACACATTATAAGAAAATAAATTATATAATTAATTATCCTAAAAAATACCAATATTATTAATTATATCATATTGATTTATTAAATTCATCCATGTATCCATTCATGTGGAGTAGCAATTGAAAAAATGCATCGCTTCGTAGAGAGGGTGTTCCATACATACGCACTAGTGATGTTTTAATTTTACATGGGCTGGAAAAGAGTAATAAAATTGTTATTACATAAAAATAATTTAACATTATTATATTAAATTTATTTATTTAATTATGTTATAATTTATAGAAAATATTTTAAGGATATAGAAGAATAAATAAATTTGAAAGAATCTGGTTAAGACGTATGCCTCTTCTTTTGATACCCTCCTTCCAATTGGACTTGTGGCCTTTGGAATGGTTTTTATGGTCAAAGTAGGGTATTTATAACTCTTAAGTAATGTTTGTATGGGTATGTTGTCATATTTTTGGAGAGAAAACCTAAATTATATATTCTATTTGAATGATTAGATTATGTACCCTCTATAGGAAATGCTAATTCTTTTTTCTCAAATATTATGTACTTAAGGGCCATGAAAGTAATTTGAAATTTTTCAAGTGGCTCACAAATGGAAAATAGATTGTATTATAGAGAAATTATCATACCAATTTCAATTTATATGATTTTTTTATTTTTAAATAAATAAATAAAATATTTTGTAACATAAAAAATACTTAATGTCATTTTGTGACTATTCACATAAAATGACTTTGAAAACAACAATATGAATATAGTATTAAAATTTTAATATTTAAAAAAATAATTAATTTAAATTTAGATATATAATATTTAATTAATACCATAAATTATTCAAAAAATATCTCCTTTAATATTTTTAAAATATTTAATATGACTTTTAAATCTATTGAATAAGTGTTTCATCAATAATTCCTAATCATTCTAGGTAATTATATAATCAAAAAAAATTATAAATATACTACCATGATAAATATAAAAATTTGACCATAAAATATTTATATTTATAAATTCAAATTTTTTTTATCTTTATCATTATAATGATATTTAATTGAGTGAGAGTTATATTTTTATTCATATTAATTTTATAATTTAAAAGCAATGTCATAATCTAATAATGAAGAAACAATTGACCAACATTTAATATATTGAATTATGTAGGATTTTAATCCACTAATAAAAAGCATTTTATATAATTTTTAGTGGCACTAATGTCTTCATATATCTGTACGACCCACTTATTAAACCCTTTAACCTATATTGTGGTGTCAATGTTTTAATATTATAATAATTTATTTTGACCTAAAATCTGTATGAAATTATAAAATTATTTGAGTTTAAAATTTATAAAAATTAAAAACATTTAAAAATAATCAATTTAAATGTGTGGTAAAAATTATATTCAATGTTAGTACGCAAAATAAAATGAAAAGTCATTTTTATCAAAAAATTGATCTTTTAAAAATGAAAAATTATTTTATACTAAAATTACATATAATGATGATTCCAATGGAATTAATTATATTATTTTAACAAAATTATAATAATATTATTTTAAACAAAAAGAAACAAATAAATTACCTTTGTGATTACTAAATTGAAGGATAAGTACAAAAATTATTTTTTATTTGAATAAAAACATTACATTATTTTTCCAAATGAGAAAAAAAGATTTTTAAAATGAAAAATATTTATTTAGGTAAATTATATTAAAAAATTAATATATATTGGGTATATTAATTGGATTTTCTAAATTTTTAAATCATTCTTATATCATGATAATTTCATTGACGAGATAGTATTTGAAAATGATATATTTATCTCTATGCACTAAAAAATATTATTTTTTAGAAGTATTCCAAAAATATATATTAGTGAAATTTTTTTCATTCATAATTCTAAAATTTATTTCCTTTCATCAAACAAAAATTATAAAATTCATAGATTTAGCTTTTACATGAAAATTAAAAATGCAAAAAAAAATTAATTTTAAGGAAAAATGACACGTTTTAAATTCACATATTATTAATATTATTTAATATCTACTATTAATTATTTAAATATATATTTATTATAATATATATTAATTTTTTTAAAATTTATCATGTTATGAAAATACACAACACTTGTAAGACTATTCTTTGAAAGGTACCCAATTTTAACATTCAATGATTTTAATTATAAAACATTATTTATGAATTTTTCCATTGATAAATTTTTGGAATAAAAACATAATACAATGTAGGTATCATAATTGATTATTATGTTTCAATTTACTAAAGAATTATTTTACTTGTTATTAACATGTTTTAGTTTAGTTTTGCATGTAACATAAGGTAATAATGTTATTATTTAAATCATACTTTCAAATTAAAATATAGGGGTGTGATATATATTTAGTACATGTGATTTATTTTGTATTTATGTCTTCATAGGGACAAATTAAACATGTATTGCAATTGGAAATGTATTGGTGAGAGTACTAGTCGATATGGCCTAACATGGCTGTAATCCCAAATCTCAAATATCAATTTTATTAAGGACATAGCTTATCCATCATCCCAACACTCATGACTCTCTTCTGTGGATATATGTGAAGTAATCATTCGTCTTAAAATTTGAAATTGATATCTCATTGATGATTGTCGATGTAACAATTCTATCAAAATTTCATTTAATTGTTGTGTTGCTAAATGGATTTGACCCTCTCTATTATTTATTTGACCTATTTAGATCCAAAAATATTACATTCTCTAAAGACATAACAACATGTTAGAGTTATAAATTTATTCAAATAGTGTTCTTCAAACAAAGCTCATAAAATACTCAATTATTAGTTATTATTGTATGAGTACTCTACCAATGGGATATGCCAGTCATAACCTCCTTTGAGAACCAAAAATGAATATCTCATCATATCATCAAGTATTTAGATACTCTATTGATATATTCCATCATTCGGAGGGTAATAGGATCTACTAAAGATCAAAAAAAATTTAAAGTAATGATAGTTAATTTTATATATTATTAATGTGAACCACACATATTGATCAAAAACCATTAATAAAGGCATGTCAATCATCTTAAAAACATATCTGATCTATATTTATTCAATTTCTTCATGTGATAAGTTTTATTTAATGATGATGACGTGATAATTCATTATAATATGATCAAATAAAAACTACTAGGAATTATATTCTTTTCATTTCTTCAAGAAACTAGTTTAATAATACGTGGTGATGTTCTATGATTTCCCTGTATATAGTGGAAACAAGTGAACTATCCCTTTGGGATTTTTCCTTTATACCATATCTTCTTGTCACATTATGAAAATTGATGAATATTTAAAAATCATATTCTTCATTTTTTACCAATAAAATAAATATTATATATCAATATATCTTTTTTCCCTTATAGTGAATTGAGAATTTTATGCTACAAGAATCATTTAAATGACACTTCGGTGTCGTAGAATCTAATGGTATGTAATATCATGTACCAATTCTAATAACACATTTTGTAAACATTTAATCAAACTATTTCCCCATAATTATTATATCTACTAATTTTTTTTCTCTACATTCAAATTCTAGGATTTATTAATCTTCTCAATAATAGATAGTCAAGAAATCATTTGTGTAGTGAATGTTTTCAGTCCTTCCTTGTTGATTACCTTGTATATTCAATGATGATTAGAAATTGAAAGAAGAAAATATTAATTTTTCAATATTACAATATTTATGAGATTCAATATTCATAATCATATTTTTTATTTAATATTATAATATGATCATTATTTTACATCCTGATTTTAATTCATATATAAAGTGAACTATTACAGACTACATAATGAGACATATTGTAAATCCCCAACTGAAATTTATTTGAATTTCCTATTTTGTAATCTTATTTATCATTCCATTAGGGTCATTTATTCATTCTTTTGAACATAGATATTTTATTTTTAATAGATTCATATTATTAATTTTACCTAGAAAATTCAATACCAAGTGAACTGAGCATCAGAACACTAAATTGATATTATCATCCATTATAAAATACAAATGAAGTTGATATTTCAATTTTAGGTATTTTATAATTTTTATAAAATTACATTAAAATATTTAAAGAGGTAATTCATTTTTTTATAAGGTGATCTAGGTGGCCATATTGGAATATGAAATTATGGTCCACATTCGGTATCCCAAAATGTTAACCAACCACATTAATGATAACTCTGACATTAAAACACCAAATGGGATGAAATGTTTTAATATTATGGAGAGACAATTTGGATTTTATTTTTTATTTTATAGACAAAATTAAATTGATCTAGAAGCTAATTTTAGTGCGATTATTTGATGGATGAATTAAGGCTTCAATTTTGAATCATGTGTGGAAAATTCAGAATTTAGGAAAAATTGATCCTGCATACCCTGACGATACTCAAGTGAGAATTCATGGAGAATTGTTGGATCAAAGAAATTCCAATAAAATTCATATCTATGTTATTGTTTCTGTTGTATTATATAGTATGTCTTGAGTGTTGTTATTGTAATGTTATTATACCAGTTTCCCATTGTAATCACATTTCTTCACTTATTAGTGGTTCCAGTTCACATTAGATTAATAATAAAACATACATATAATATTAGATTATAGAATAAATAACACATTGTTTCCATTTCATGATGGTGTGAGTTTATTCACGTAATAATGTTTGTTATTCACCACAAAATAGTGTGGTGTTTGTTATATTATTATTCTCACTTCTTTATATATGACCTAATACGCATACTGTTATGTTTAATTGAGAACATAGAATTATTATAAGGAATACTCACATATGTGTTTTTCCAATGAGTATGAAGGATCTTTTTTATATTTTTATTCTTGTTTTATTAAAAATTTATTACGTATTTGTATTGATTATTTCATTTAATGATTAAATAATTCACCATCCTTATTGAATTTTAGGTTTAAACATTTTAAGTGCTAATATAATCCTCTAGTTTTTAGTGACCAGGAATATTATCCTCCTTATGTGTGTTTTATTAGTATTTGTTTGTGTATATATTAAGCTAGGAATTTATGGGGGTGGATTTAAATCAGGAAATATAACGCTCTCATATTTAAGGAATTTGAAATTTCAAATATAAATTTATCCAATCGACGCATTTTAATATCCCAAGATAAATAGATATCAATTTACAAATTCCTATTAGTTCATTTATTGTATAGTATTCCAACTAAATTAACCCAAAAAATTTATCCACATAATAACTATACCAAAATATATGATGTTTGTTCTGTGTGTTATATTTAGGTATCTAAGGATTCAACAACTTCTTATATGCTAAATTGAACGCTCCATATATAGGGTAAATTTGGGAAATAAAAAAATATTTTGTGGTTATTGTGGTCCCATGTAAGTCACCTTGAACCCCATTTGTTTCCCTACCATTCCACTATTCTCAACCAATTCTCTTATCTATTAACCTTTATTTCATTCCCTTGGCATTTTAGTACACAAACTCATGACCTATAAAATCATCTAGTTGGGTTGGATAGTTCTTGGATTTGAGGATCAATAACAACTAGATAGATTTATCATTTATTTTCAAATATTATAAACACTTTACATTCTAAATTTCATTCATTTATAAAAAAATGTCTTCCAAGAAACCCCATAATCAACTCGAATAGGAAGCAAAATGAAAACCTAAATCTGGTATCCTCAATCATGTGGAAAAAATTGAAATCAAACCATAAAATAATTTCTCACACCTCCCTGGACAAATTAAGACTCATTAATTATTTATTATACCTAATAGATATCCACTATGTCTTCAAACCCATGCCTTGAATGAAATTACAGCCATTAATGGTTGGTGATAGAAATTTCATACCTACATGTCAAATAATTCAATGAAATATTTAAATCCATGTTCCAACAACATCAACTTTAGTTAGCTAAAATAAGGATCTTTCCTCTCTTAATAGTGGATATATCTATTAATTGAATAAAAATTTGAGACCAAAATAAATTCAACCATGAGACCAATTATAAAGATAAATATATAAAAAATAAATCTTTAATCAGAAAAATAATTTCACTTAAATATAGCTTCCAAAACATTTTCTGAAAATGGGAGTAATTTTATGAAACATGGGAAAGGTTCAATGACACACACCACATAGTACCTCACCCTGGATTTTTAATCCAATAATATGTTCAAATCTTATTGGGATTGTTGGGTTCAGGAAATAAAATATTCATTTACATTATGTGTAATGGGAATTTCGAATAAAAATCTAGAAATAACGAAAATGAAAGTATGAAAAATATGGGGAAAATAGGGAACAATACATTTTTATGAGAAGACTCACAAAACTGGTTGGATATGCACTCATAGGGGTGAATATTACTATTTCGAAATCATATTACATTAACTAGGAATGATTTTTATATTGGACATTGTATATTCCATGAAATCCAAATTATTGACATTGTTTTCACAATTTATGACAACCATAACAACAAGATATACTACTAACCAAAAATTCCTTCCATATACAGTGCATTACGAAATAGGTATTGACGAGATCCAACCATCATATGTCATACTCCCATAACAATACCATAGTGTTGGGGTTCATAAGTGTATCTAAATAGATGCTTTGGTAAAATGTGAAATTTTTGTGAACCCTTTTCACTTCATTGTCCTATAAATTCATCCTAACATTAGATATCCTGAACAAACTCTAATCATAATTGGACATAATTTACTTGAAAAACCCAACTAATTAATACAATTATATAATATGAACTTGGCCATAACATTTAAAAACATAATCCTCAATCTAAACATTTACATGGAAAACACTCAAATAGTTCTTAATTAGTAGAATTATGAGGTGAATTCGATAGGTAATGTTGAAATTGTTCTATAGAAAAATAATTGAATAATTGAAGGATGTTTAATTCAGAATGATATTGGTTACCATGGTTCACATGTTTCACATTTCTATCCTTAGAACGAGTCACTTGAAAATGACTCTATTGATGATTTAATAGGATAATTAATTAATGGTATATAAAATAAATCTAAAACAATAATTCTATACCCTTTATTGACATTGATGTATCCAATTCAGTTGATAAATCTTTTGGTTAGAATGAAATAATTCTATTGGAAAATTTGGAAGAGTAAACCAAGTATGATGCAATGTCGCAAATTATTATTCTATCAAATATTCCTATGAGTATAGACCTTGCCTAATATTCCTATGAGTATACCACTAATTATAAACCATATGATTGTTATAAAATTTCCTTCCAAACCTTGTCCCCAACCATAGTGGAGACTCAATCACAATCTCATAGATTTTAAAATGAAAAAACATATAATCATCAGCATAGTGGGTGTCATCTACCCCTTTTTCAAATATCTAGTGGGTAAGAATAATTAAAATTGTCGCATAGAAGGATGGAATAATTGTGATTACCAATGAAGATGGAAATATTTTTCATAAAAGTGTGGTTAGTGGATGGAGAGTGTAAACTAACTATAGGAAGTTGAACTCATGTATCACGAAAGAACATTTCCTTTTTCCATTCATCGATCTAGTCCTCTAGTTGGTGGCGGGTAATCAATTAAACTATTTCATAAATGGATAACCATGGTAAAATAAAATTGTGTATCATTAAAATTTCATATAAATACAACCTTCAAGTCTTTATTAGTTACATTTTGCTTCAAGATAATACCCCTTGGTTTCTGTAATTACCTTGGAACATTGAAGAGGTTCATAATGGGAATATTCCCTCAAATGGTAGGTTATTATTTAAAGTTCCTCATGAATTACTTATACATATTTAAGGATATATTTGAGTGATTAACAAAAAAATTTAAAACTTTTTTTATGAGGTTGAGGATAATGAATTTCATGAGGAAAAATGAAATGTATATTTCATTATAAATGAAGGACTAGTCCAAGGATATTTTTTCAATGGTATATGGATCTATGTTGATGAATCCAATGTTGAAAAAATTTATCACATTATATCTCCAGAAAATATCAATGATGTGTGTAACTACTTACGACAAGATTTTTTATATGTAAGGATCATTAGGAACATCAACTCTATTTATAAATCCCTTTGTAATTTAATCATGAAATATGCTCCATTTATATGGACAAAAAGTGGTGAGGAATAATTTTTTTAACTCAAATAAACTCTTAAATATCCAATAATAATGAAATATACCAATTTGATGCATATATTATTACTCATGTTTTATGTTATTGATATAATTATATGTCCTGTCTTAGGTAAATGTTCTCATAAAACTAAATTTATCATTTCTTATGTAGGTAAATCATTAAATGATAAAGAAATAAACTACACCACATTTGAGAATAATTTTCTCAATGTTTTCTAATATATAGAAATTTTTAGGCCTTATGTCATAGGTTCCCTTTTCACCATTTAACCAATCCTTAATTATTAAAATTACTTCTCTAAAATAACATTCCCATAAAATATTAATAATTTTTTTCATTGTCCTATAGAAATTTTACATAATCATTGATGAAAAAATGGTGATGAAAATTTACGATTGTATTTCCTCTTTATGTATTATTTCAATAAAAAATCCCTTTTTATAAGTATGATTAATTTCCAAATTTTCATATGTATTCTATTTTTGATTACCCATTGTATGCTAACATAGAATATTACTTGAAAAAATGTGACATTCCAAAATTATTATGGAATTAATCTAAGAGGAAATTCATTCTAAATTTATAACTCTATGTCTTTTATTATTGATATCCCAACATGTTTTTTCTTGTTTAGGTCATTATGATATTTGTACCTGAGTCTAAATAAGAGAATATTCATAAATTATATAATGTAAAGGTGTGTATAGTCCTCTTTTATAAAAATAAAAAAAATTATAGGTCCTATACTATGGATTCCTATTACTTAACATCAGTATGGATTATTATAAAATCTACCAAATTTATCCTTGGTGTCAAAATATAGAATCCATTACTAAAAGGAATTAATTTTCCCTTATTTCCATTCAAGTTTTTAAAATAAATTATTGTTTGAGATCTGTTGTCAAAGGACTCTTAAAAAACTCTATGGGGTATCATTACATTTTATTAAATGTTTAATATATCTCAAAATGGGTTCAGTAAATTTCCATCAAGTCCAATGACCACAAATATGAGAACTAAATCCTATAAGAATAATTAATTTTCTAGATTGATAATTTCTAGGGATTTTATCATTGATTATGGATCCAACATCTACAACTATCCTTTCTAAGAACTCTTTTATTAGTATGGGGTCTCTCAAAATGTTTCATTTTCCCAAAAACATTAAATAAATATTCATGAGGATTTGGTAATATATAAATAAAACAAATTCCTGGGAAAACATTCAATCCGTTTAAGAAATATTAGTCTTTCTTGCTCCTAAAATCCATATAGTAATATCAGACTACATTCAAAAACATCATTTTAATATCAATATATATGTTATTTTATGTAAAATCTCTGAATTTATCTATTGAAATTTATCACATGGCTTCTTGGGTGATAAAGAAAGTAAATTTTTACCTTTAATTATCCAAAAAATTGATATTATACCTTAATGAACATATAATGGATTCTATTGAAAATTATAGTAACAATATAGATAGAGTTAATGACTACCAATATAGGAATATAATATTAAAAAACATTGAAATTAGAAAATTATTTCTCTTTTATAGTATCAATCTTCCCATACACCATGGAACTTTAGGGTCTATAAGGACATGTCTATGCATTATGCATCATGTGTATCATCATAGGGCACTTGGGAATGAGGATCTATCTCGTGGAGAAAATATTTATATGTAGTAATAAAATGTTCAAGACATTCTTATAATCATTAAATTAGCATTATATTTATAAGGATATATGTGATAAGACTAATGAACCTGACCCCACATGATAAATTAGAGGCATATTTTGAGTAAATGATGTTAAACTATATGTTTTTTAGGGGAAAACCAGACAACACCATGGCTTTTATTTTATTTCATTTTTTTATTTTTTTATATATGTACTAAAAATGAAGTATATATATATATATGCATATTTGTGATTGTGTGTGTGAAAAAGGTATACCTTTAATGTCAATAGTGAGATCGGTGGGACTCCAACCGACTACCTTTTAGAGACAGTAGCATGTATCATCATCTAGAATATGGTGTATCCTAAATTTCAATTAAATATTTTATATATCCATAATAAAAAGAATTTATAATTGATTATATATATATGAACAAATGGTAATGAAATAGGTCAATGGTAGGTAAACCCCATGTGGGGCTATGACTAATGACCTTTAAGAGAGAGTGGGGTACACCTTTCAATGGCCTTTGACTTTTACTACATCAATATTCCACCAATTACATATATATCTATTTATATTTAATATTTAATATATTTATATATTTATATATCTATTTGTGTATTTATATTTTTTTTATCTTTTCTCTCTTGTACCTTGAGTCTGTAATTGATAAGAAAAATTAATCTAATATGTTCTATCATTATCTTTCATTTATTTTCTTCTTCTTAATATGATCTCCATAAGGTTTTTTTGGGTTTCTAATTAGTTTTACTATGAGATGTAGGGGTTTTTTAGGTCTTTTTTAGGTAAATAAAATAATTCAAAAACCTCTGCCCTATTCTATGATCCACTACGGGAGACCTTGAGTGAAATAGATATCAAAGGGTAAATTAGTTGAATCGTGAACATCTCCATTAATATTATAGGTGACTTCGTTCCATATTTTAAATTTTAAATATACATTAAGAACTCATATTCTATATTTATTATCTCATCTTAACCATTATAAATTTTACTTTACATCATAGGGGACACATTCAATGTAATTTGGAGCTGAAAAAATAGTGTCTCTAAAAAATAAATAATAAAAATAAACAAATAAATATTTTTTCTAGGAAAATAAATTTCATTAACCTTTCATATGTAAATATATATTAAAATTTTTAAATATGATTATAATATAATTTTTCATCCCTTTATTTTAATCTTAATTTAATTTTGACTTCACAATCATTCTTTTGGGAATGTGCGGTTGTTTGGTGTAATTTTTCACTATTAACATTTTCAATATTTTTATGAGAATTTCAAAAGGAATGGCCATAGGATTGTGGTGTTTTAGTTTTATTTAATAATTTTTTCATAGTAAATATCATATGTTTTGTGTTGTATCAAGAATAACATGAGAATTATAAACAATGTAAATATAAAATTAAATATGAATAAACATTGCATGTGGAGAAATAGATTGATGTCATGGGTAGATTATAGAACTTGGGGATAGTGATTCCATTGTTTTTAATCTGATATTATTCATTCAAAATTAATTTTTGTAGTTTTATTATGTTATTTATATAGTTTACTCAATATTATGATTGAATATGTGAGCTTCACATAGTCCATATGGTCTTTCTGCCTATGAGTCCTTGATAAAGTCTTTCTATTGGGGATGACCTGAATGATATGAATTTTAATTACCATTAGAAAAGATAAAAAATCATAAAATATATTTAAAAAATTAATAAACATTTTATTTTTAAAATGTGATTCCACCTACTGCCCCCACATTTTTCCCCATTAATAAAAATATACTATCATTTATGTTATTATGCACAACACTTCATCATGCCTAATTGGAATTGGGTGAAATGTGAAGATTAATTTCAACAATATAATGGGATTTTTCTTGAGATATTCTTTTGATCCAAGATTAATTTAAATTTTAGTATTAGTTTTATAATTTTTTATGTAGAATATTAATAGTGAGAAATGTATATTAAAATGTTTTTTAAAAAGGGAATTATATCTCATATCTATTATTATTTCCATGGAAATATAAAACCACATGATAGGGGTATGATTATCTACATAATGAAGGCAATATTCATTTTTATAAAATATAAAATTCATGTTCTTAATTATTCCTAAACACCACAGTTAGTTTATATTACAATTTAGACATTATTTCACAAAATGATTATAATTATTTCATAAAGATAACTATTTATTTATATGTTTTTGAGTCGCATTGTAAATAATAAACTAGTCCTGATTTTAATTCAAAATTTAAATATAATTATTTCTAGTCAAATATAAACATTTACCTTTCTTTATCACATGGTGGTTTTCTTTGGAAGACTATCAAATAAATATTTTTAAGAAGAAATTCTCGTGTGAGGTGAACAAACAACTATTCCACTAAATTTAATTTTTTTTCTCTAATAAAATACATATTTGTATAATATATAACTTATTTATAGGCTATATAATTTTTAAAAAAAGAAATAATATCTGGATATATATATTTCAAAGGTTTATGAGGTGATCCAAGTGGGCCAAGTGAACGATGAAATTTTAGGCCATATCTGGTGTAATAAAATGACATTCGACCATTTTGAAGATAAATCCAATATTAGAACTAAAAATTGGTTTAAATTATTAAATATTATATGTTAAATATTATTTTCCAATTTTTTTATTCTAATTTACAGAAATATTTGGCCATTTGAAAACTAATTTTAGCACCTCTTTTTTGTGGATAATGGTGGGCTTTGATTTTTTCCCATGTGTCAAAAATTAAAAATTCCAAATATATTCCTCCAAACTAGGCCTACCATATACATGTGAGAAGACTTATACTATTGGGTTATCATGACTTGTCTCTTTAAATTTTAATTTAAAGAATTTTTTTTATGAAAGATGATTTTTTTTTCATTAAAATTTTATATGATTATTTTCCCATTGTAATCATATTTTTTCTATTTTAAGTTATTAAATTTCACATTATTTTCAAAATGAAACATCCTCTTGTTATTATTTTATTTTATTTACAAAACAAATTTATACGATTTATTCCATTATTGAATTTATTTATACAAAAATGATTGAAATTATTCACAGAATAGAAATGTATATTTTATTTACATGTTTTCACTTCTAAAATTCATTCTTTATGAGCCTACATTAATATACGAATGAGAACATAACATAAATTTAAGGATAGCCTGATTAGGATTTGATACAATGGAGTACAATGTGGCTCAGTTTGATTAAATTAATTATTCTACGAATAATTAGTAACCTCTTTTAATTGATAATTTCATTCAATGATTAATTACATCCCCATAATTATTTAATTTTACAGCCAGTCATTTTCTGTGATTATACGATCCTTAATATTATAGTTCTCATAAAAATGATCCTCCTAGGTTATAGGTAATTTGTATTAGTATGTAAATGTATTAAACTAGAAATTTATGGTTTGGTTTAATTTTTTAGAATGAAACCCTCTTGAATTAAAGGAATTATAATGTTAAAAATAAATTCATTAGTTCAACACCTTTTAACAACCTATGTTCTTCCAATATTCCTTAATTTAATAATATTATATAATTTAGTAATTACTAATCAATCTCAAATTAATCCCAAAAAGTTGACCACTTCATAGGCAAACCAAAATATTAAATATTTTTTAATTGTTTTTTCATAGGTCCCTGAGGATTCAACAACCCCTATTATAATAAATGTGACCTCATCATAATTTAGTTAAATTGAAGTGATAAAACACTCTTGTATAATAATATTTTATCATAAAAAATATATATTATGGGTAATTTTTGTTGAACCTTTGTATTTATAGAATATTTCACTTTAATAAAAATATAAGGATTGTAATTAATTAAGAAGTCATAGTCCTTAATAAACTCTATCCATATTTAGTGGCGCGTGATGATATACATTTGATTGAATTCATAATTCAAGATTTTTTCATATGTTGGCTGTGACACATCTATCTATAGGGATAATTCATAAAAATATTTCATGCAAGTATTACTACAATCATCTTCTGATCACATGAGTAATATTTTCTCATGAAAATTTAAATACCTTGAAGAATATGTTATTATAGTGTCATATTGAATCATTATATAACTCAATACCTTTTTTGATGCATCATTTTATAATAAAATCAACTTACATGATGGTAGTTTGAGTGCGAATGAAATGAATATAATCTTCTTCAACTCCTTACATCTCTCTTCACAATTAATAATTTATAAAAAAATCACTACCTTCCACATTAACATGGTTAACGGTTTTTTAATAAGGTTATTTTCCTCATAAATCATCGATAGTACCATGCTAGTATGACAAGCTATAGATATTTGTTATAGATATTGGTCCCCACCAATAATCAAATACTATTATCATTACTGGATCCATATATATCCTCTTTCTTATGATGAAATTCCGAAAATGAAGATACAACTACCATCAAAAAATAAAATTCATTATACATTTTATATAACATATTATCTCTTAAGTAATTTATAACAATACTAAAACATTCCTCATGTTCCTACCATCATTAGGAGTATATGATAATAAAACCTACAAATTCCACTATGAATTTTCAAGATAATATCTAAATTCAAAATTCATCCATTTTGTGGAAATTGATATCAAAATTTTGATAATGAATGCTATCACACTGAACTCTTAGTATTCCAAACATCTTTAAAATGATGACTTCAGAATATGATCCTTTTTGGCCTTGAATTGATGATATCCTTCCCGGAGATCCAGATAATATAAGTACTTATTCCCCCATAGTTGATAAAATAGGTCATCAATTTTTAGTAGTAGATAATGTTATTTATAATATTATATTTATGTTCATGATAGTCAATAAATAGAAAAATATACACATACTAATTTTTGATAATGTATGTCAGCTCACCCCATAG
This sequence comes from Viscum album, assembly GCA_963277665.1. Classification (NCBI taxonomy): domain Eukaryota; kingdom Viridiplantae; phylum Streptophyta; class Magnoliopsida; order Santalales; family Viscaceae; genus Viscum; species Viscum album. Next base: position 1,611,028,024 of record OY728137.1, on the reverse strand, counting down.
TGAAACACTTGGGGGTATGAAACACTTATATATATTCTATTATAAATTAAGAGATTGTTTTCTATGTTATTTTTTTCCGTTATATATGGATCCTTGGGTATGATCAGTGCTTCATTTCTAATTAATATTTAGAACTCAATCTCATGATTAAGAGGAACACCAAAGAAATTCTTTTGGGGAACACATCAACATGTTTTCTTACAATGGGAATGTCTTAAAAAATGATCATCATCCTTATATGATTCACATGAACTATATAAACTTGATTATATGGCAACAATATCTAGGATTAATAAGGAATTTCAAAAGGAGATTCATCATTATAAAATCACTTATTTAGAATTGGAGGATGATTAGGGATATTGAATGTGATTTCCCCATTCTATAGTTGTTGTTGGATCCATATAATTACATACATTACATGCCCATTATCAAATAAAATCACAATAAATGGAGTATAATAAGGGTTTTAGGAGATTATTCAACCAAATGTTAAATGGGTAAGAGGTATAAGCATGGGAAAGAACAATTTGACCACATTTGTTTAACTGATAACTCAACCTCCATTACATGAGCTGGTGTTTAAATATTTATACTAAATATAAATTATATAAAATAAATAATCAAAAAATATTTTTATAGGGAATTTTATGTTCATAAATTTATGTTAATAATACCATACCACTTTGATTTTACATAAAATAATTAATTACAACCATAAAATATTAATTATAACAAACACTTAGATAATAATAATATAACATTAATACTATGAATATATGAAAAATAAATCATAAATGGATTGTATAACCAATCATTTGCATTACTATATTTTAATCTAGGTTACTCAAGGTAAACTTAAAATTAGATTCACAAAACTGGTCCCAAAAATAACTATAATATTATTGGAAAAGTACTATATTAACCTAAATCTCATAAACATATTATAATACCAATTTTTAAATAATTCTCCATAAATCAAATCCCAGTAATCTAGAGGGAATGTTTATTTAGGAGAATAGATACTCAATACAACCACAGATAAATAAACTACATCATAATTTTTTAAATCCCCTTAATGTGATACTAAATACCATTGAACTTATATTACCATATAGGATACATAGAGTACAAGATTTAATAAAATGTGGGAGATAATAATCCCACTAAGAGAATAAACATAATAATGATGTAAAACATTTGAGTCAAGAGGCATAACATAGGATATAGAAACAATGAATCGAATATTATCACATAAAATAATTGAATAAAGGATATGGTGTCAAAGGATTATAGAATAGTATTAATGTATGAAAAGAATAAAAAATGAAATCATAATCAAAAGTCAATGACGACTTTCCATAAAACATAATATAGAGTTCTAGGCTTAATTGTCTTCACCACTCATGACATCACATGCTTTTAAATCATTAAGAAATAAATTGAGGGGATATATAATTATTGAGTCAGCCATCAGATTTATAATATGAATATGAATATTTATTCTATATAAGGAAATGAAATAAACATAAATATTATGCGTGTGAAAACCCATGAGAACCATATGGGAAATATAAAATTATCTCAAAGCACAACCCAATGATAAATCCAAATGATTCAACAGAAAATAAGTGATTAAATTTTTTTGTATATTCATAATTGAAAAAATAATAATAAGAAATTTATATGGATTTAATGTGAAAGAAACTGAATTATTTTATTTACAAATAGTTATAAAAATGACAAAAATAAATAATGTTTCTAGAAATGATTAATGAAATTTTAGAGAAAGTAATCACATAGTGTTTTCCATAAAACAATTAATGAAGATGAATATTTTGCAATAAATTTTTTATTATGTTTTAAAATAATTAGAGGTAAAAGAATTTATAGATGTTATATATGTAATGTAATATAGAATAAAAATTCCCCTTTTATCTAGATATCATTGAAGAAAATATTGAGATGGGAACTAGAAAAACATACATTTCCAATGAAAAGTAATGGAAAATAAATTAGTTATATATGTAAGGATAATATATGAAAAAATATATAAGTACTTTATCAGAATGAAATTGATAAAATATCAGAATATATAGATAGAGAAGACCTTAATTTAAATGTGGTTCATTTGGGAGTTTTGTTACCTTTGGTCCAAACTTGCTTGGTATGGGCTTCCACTAGTTAACAATCAAGAAACATCCACAACCCTAGAGATATGGTTAGAAAAACCATGGATTTATGGAGCATAAATAATAAATCCTAATATCACAATTTTCTTATGTCCCATATCCCAAAAGTCAGTAATTACTATATCCATTATCTAGACTAGGATTTTCTTTTGGAAATGGTCTATATGGACTGTGGCTATAGGTATTTGTGGGAACACCAAAAAACAATGGGAACATTAAAGGATGTATTATATAAATTATTATTATATAGATATATACATATAAAAATATATATAATTCTAATTCTTGAAATGTGAAAATGTGTGAGAGATCTATCCTAGAGGTTGTAGTTTTTAAACACTATATATTTATTTTTTGAGTCCTTTTATCATGCTCGAAAATGTTTGTGGCCACAATCAGTGACAATTGTCATTGGATACAAAAATAGAAATAAGCATTATGAATTCCTATGATTTATCCTAAGTATACAACAATGAAATTGATATATTTAATTATAAAATGATATAATTCATATTTCATTGTAATCATTTATTAATTTTGAGATGTATAATTAGATTAGAATATTTGGAAACATGGGATTAAATAGTAAATGGTTTTCAATTAAATAGTAAATTCAATATTAAAATATTCATTTATCTTCTAAAAATCCAAAAAAAATATTATTCATAAACAATGTAACAAAATATTGAACTCCTCAAATAGATTATTGATCACCTTTATATCTTATTTATTATAAAAAATACACCCTTCGAAAATTTTAATTTGAAAATACCAATAATTTCATAAATTTTTAAAAAGTATATATGTTTTGTAAAAAATTTTCATAAGATCATAATTTAAAGAAAATATTCAATTTTATTGATATAACGTAATTGTTTATCCACAAAAATTTACTTACGATTACAAAAAATAATTTTTTATATATAAAAATAAGTTTATTTGTTTAAAAATTTTAAATAAAAAAAATTATGATACATATTGTCGTATTTATAATAAAAATGTATTTTAATAAATTTTAAACATTTACAACTTCCAAAAATGTAGTAATAGTTTCAAAATGTCAAATATTTAACTAATCATATTTAACAAAATAAATTAATTTTGTTATGATATATACTACTTTTATTCTAATTACATATGATATTAAAATATTGTATACTTATCCAATAGTTGCATTATTATTCTATTAGACATGATATTATTTTTAATAGTCCAGTTATTACTCCAATTTTCATATTTACAATGATCATATAAGATTCATAGATATAATAAATACATCATATTTCCTTCATTTATTGTTAAAATTATTTTAAAACTAGGTAATAATATACTTTTTTAAAAAAATTGCGTACATTGTTATGGTTTCGTTTCATTTTAATATTGTATTTCATTATTCTAATATTTCAAATATACTAAGATGCTTCATATTTTTTTATTCTATATATTTTATTTTTTTGTTGTTTATTAATACATTATACTATTTTTATTCATATTAGGTGTACTTATCACATATATATAATTTTCTAAATTAATATAGTAATGTATTATTGTTTCTTATTATGCGGTGAATGTCATATATCTGATATTACTAAATATGAAATTCATTTAGAAGGAGAATTCCATGTATAAAATTAGATGATGATAAATTCCCTCCATCAATTAGACGATCAACATATTCTCCCCAATCCATGCATCATTAAAGGAACCCACTAACAATCTGATGACCAAGTCACCCTCTTTCTATGGGAACGTGATTCCAAAACCTAAAAATTTATTATATACAAATATACAGATATTTAACAACCACAATAATATAGAAACATAGTCACCCTATAATTATTTAATTATGTATCTCTATAGTTTCATATTGAGTAATTGGTATCACCCCATAACCAGTGAATTCATCACCCCATACTAACAGAATTGTGAGCCTCAATCCCAAATGACCCCTAAGTTAATCATACTAGAATCTAGTAAAAAATCATTTACATGGACCACAACTATAGAATAATACATTTTTACACCCAATAATTCCCCATATATAACACACACTATGTCTTCATTTATTTTATTACCCACTCCACTATCAGAGTTTTTACTTCCCATATAGCAGGCATTTAAGCAATGCACTCGCACTAGCATGGGTACCCAATCATTCTCATTTTCTCACTATATACCAGATTACCACTAATTAATTTGATTCCACGTATATCCCACTTACATTAAATGGTTAACGCATATATATTATGTCAATCATCATCTCTAATCGCCCATAATGAACACTTTCATCGTTTTTATCCCTTTATCAACTACAAAATTCATTTATAGTTCAATTCAAATTCTACATCTCCACTTTAAAAGAACATTTGCATTTGTGAACCTCGAGACTCATAAAAAATTTAATAACTAGTCATATGTTACACAGTACACTATAAAATCATAGGATCCATAAAATTCGATATTTATTCTATCCCAACATTAACCTGACTATATGCCAACCTCTACCATGACATATCAAAAAAATATGCATATAATGGAGGAAACATTTTGGTTCCACCATCCTTGCACAAGAAATAGCCAGTCTATGGAGTATCACTAGTTGATTTGGCTACAATCATACGAAACTGTATATCAAGAAAAAAGAAATCAATTTAGGGAATCACTTTAGAGAGATGAGAAAATGGGGATGTAAATATAAAACATACACATTATTATTAATAGAGATATTCATGGTGGATCCTAAGTTCTAAAATCTCAACTATTATCCTCCAAATAATGGAGATCCTACCATAGAGTTTGAAAATAAGGGGAATGAAAAATGAGTCGGGTGATTGACCTACCTTTTAATTGATTGATGTTATCCTATTTTAAATAATTTTAAAACTATATAATCAAATTTTAAAATTAAAAATCACCATAGTTTTAATTAACGAATGACCACACTAGTCACATAGAATTTACTTAATAGGGCTACACTATGATGTGACCATATCCCTTTACAGTTCCATGCATCCTTCTAAAAACTATAGAACACCTCCTATAGCATGATTTACAACTTCAATGTCCAATTATCGTCACAAGTTATGATGTTAAAAAATTATCCACCCCACACTTTTTTCACAACATGTAACGAACATATACATCCCAATGTAATACAATATATCACTCGGATATGTAAAAAAAATTGGTTATGAAAAAATTCTACATTTTTTCACCCTTTAAAGTGAAAAGAATGGGTTGATGTTTGGCCATATTGAAAAATAAAAACATAATCCTTAAAAATGATCCATTATGTAATATTTCTCATCATTTTGATATGGACTCTTTCCTATTAAAAAATCTCATCTAAAACCACAATACTCCACCAAAATCACTGACATTTAGAAACATTTATAAAATCCAATTTCCTAAAACCATTAAGATAGACATTGTATAATTGAAATTTGACCTAAACTAGCTGCCCAAACACCCAGGTCCTTTAAAAAATCCACACTATAATATAAAACATCCTACAGTTGTCTTCAACCACAACACTAACACCACACACAAAAATATTCCTTATCCATAAAACCCACAACATAATTACATGGAATATTCCTATATAAAAATATTAAAATAATTTCAAATGCAACTGTTGATTCCCAGCACCACACTTCATCGACTCAAAATATATTATTCCTTTATGGGTTCTCTCTCCCATGGGAATTGAATTTTATTCCTACCACATTGAAGATCAACACCAAAACTAATGTATAATTCATACCATTATATAATTATGTCACAAAATTTAAATTTTTTATATTTCAAATTTGTTAGCATTGTTTAATATCATCATCTAACACCCATCAAGGTATTTTCCACGTAACTGAATCATTTATGTCACCTAAAACACCTCCCCAACATGACAAAAAAGTCGTCTCATAATTTTATTATTGTAACATTTCCCCATGGAAACCCAATATTCCCCCTTAAAAAGGCACCTATATTGTGGAACCACCATATTATTATCCCCACTATAAGAATCCCCATATAAGCATCCAACAACAATGGTTGGATATATCTTACTATCTATTAAATTCTAATAATCACAACATGTGATCCCTGTCATTTAACTCTTGTTCAATAGCCTATGAAGAATAACAAAATCTTAACACCTAACCACATGTACCTAATAATACTATAAGAGACAGGAAAGATAACTCATAATCATCTTCAATGATCTTCACCATCAACCAAGATCATCCCACTTCGTTATACTAGATTATCACTCTAGTCTAAGCTACACTAAACCTTCCACATTTCCACCCCACATGGGCTATGTTATCCTCAATCATTTAATTTCAAATTAATCAAGACTCATGGTATGTGAAAAACACATATTCTCGATCCATGTAACCATCATCAAAAGATACTAGATACCATGTTTAAACCATGTCCTATAGAGTATAATTCAAAACTAACAATATAAGATATTTTTGAAACATTAAACAGTTTATGATCTTTCTAGAACATGACTACCAATTATAAAAGTAACATGCATTTCCTATGAATCATAATCACCATAGATTGTATGTAAATGAAACCACATTCCTTATGGGGATATGATCAAAAAAGATGAAATCTATAACCTCAAAAAATCTATTTTTTCTGGGTAAAATAACATAATCATAACCAAGAAAATAAAAAATAAATCAATTACTAGTATACATGTACATCAACCTCTACTTCCATTTTTCATAAACACAATAAAAAATATATTCTATGTCCTAACATATTTGTTAATAATTATCTACCACAACATAAATAATATAAAAAATTAATTGGCACCATGTTATAAAACAACATGACCCAAATCAGCAAAATGGTTAAAATAAGGGTGGTGTTATATGGCCTTATAAACACCTCCCCATGTTCTAGAGGATTCAAAAATGATTTCATAGACTAGATCTAACTATAGAGATAATATTCCCTAAATTTAATAATAAAACAAATTCTAATAGTATAAATAACTAGGAAACAAAATAGAAAAATCAAATAAAAAAAATTAAACAACACTTATGAGAAGACCCAAAACAAAACTGTCTAATTATGTGTTAAAAAACATCAAATAATTGATATGATACCATATGAGGAAACATATTCCTAACAAACTTACATTATCCATAATTATTTTCAAATACACAATATATATCTCAATAATACAATCTTGAGAACCATAAATAATTAGTGTCTTTAGAGATTATAGATATTCAAAATATTATGATCAATATTAAATATCTACCATATATTTCTTCTCACATAATTCCTTTCATAAAAAAATTCAACCAAATACTATTCTCCATAGAGATGGAAAATAGAATATTAATAAATGGTGACCTCAAGTGATAAATAAGGGTGAACCCGAGAGACCCCCATTGATGATAAAAATTTTGAATAAAATAAGAAAAAGTTTATAAAAACATGATCATATTTTTGAAAACATAACCCACAAGACCAAGACCATAAATAATTAGTCATGTTATTATGCTTTCTCATGAAAAATTTCATGTTTTAAAATATTATGGGATCATTAATAGTCAAAGATGATTTATGAGTTCATATCATAACAAAAATAAATAAGTTTTTGGAATACATGTAATAATATAAAATCATTTCTATAACCTAGGATAATTTTCAATATTATCGTAACATAGGGTAAAATGACAGATAGTAAATTAGCACCCTCCCTATTCTCGTAAACATTACGGAGAAATTATAATAGTGGATTGCATTCGAACCCTATTTCCATTCATATTATTTCATGAGATATCATGATTTATCAAATTCATTATAGTGATAAATAAATATATTCCCACATATCACATAATGAAAACAATACATATGTGTGGTTTAAGATCAAAAAAATATTCATTGTTTTATCATTCATTAAATTAACCCGTTGGTAAGAAATGTGTTTAATAAGGACATCATTAGAACATTATCATTATAAGTAACAGAAAGAAAAAAACTGTTTGGTATCATTAGATAATAATCTTAGTGAATAATAAAATCATGTAATGTAGGTTTACATTTATTGATATTAATTTAATAAAATCATTATAAATAATCAAGGAAAAAAATATAAACATCCATGTCATTTGGTACCTTTTATAAACTAAAAATTCCTAGAATGTTGGGAAAGTATTTTTTAAAAATGAAACCATGAAATGTAAATTTCAAGATTATTAAAGAATATTATTATTTAAAATTAATTAATTTCATTATTTTTTTTTTGAAAACATGCCTTTCAATATTTTGTAAAGAAGGTCAAGAATGACCCATTCAAAAAATTATTAGACTATTACATTAATAAGTTTGTTAATATTTTAATAATGGAAGAATAAATATATTTATCAATCATTTAAATGAATATAATAAATTATATAAATTAAATTTTAAGAGCATTGATATTGAGGAAAAATATTTCACACCCAAATAGAGAAATAAGGTGAGCTTTTCATAAAAATATTCTTCTGGTATTTTTGAGTACCAAAGGGGGATAAAATATAAAGAATACAAGAAAATAAAAAATAAAAAATAAAATATTAGAAAATAGGTATGGTTTAATTGAAAAATATCCTAAAATTCCATTAATGAATGTTGAATCATAGAAAAATAATAAAAATAAGGGTTGTAACAAAAACCATTACCTCATGTCTTGAATTTCATTGACATCAATCTAACATTATATTTGATAAATTTATTTTCATTATTAATCTCTATTATAACCATATTTATATTTATATTTTTTGATACCATTCACATATGATATATTATGACCTATTTATTAATGATTATTTGTTAATATCATTATTTTTGTGTCTAGTGTTATGTTTCTTAAGCATGATTCAGTTTCATGGATTCAATACATGGTCCTTTTTGTGGTTATACATATTAATAATTTCAGAGATATCATATTCATTTATTATATTGTCTTTTAAAACCATCCATGTGTGGCTGGGATGAAAAATCAAATGTATCACTTAATTGGGGCAGTAGTCCAAACATGCACTTGGGTGATGTTAACTTTTTTTATAATTTATGGAAAAAAGATTGTGAAAACTTATTTAACATTAAAAAATAATTATAATTTAATTATTTTAAATATATGTTTATTAAATCCATTTATAAAACAATCCATTAGAAGTAGATAAGTAAAATAAAATGCATCACTTTATAGAGGTGGTAGTCTACACATACTCATGAGAGATATATTAATTATCCATTAGATGGAAAGGATGATGATAATGATTGTTCCAACAAAATAATAAAATATTATAATATTTATGATACTAATTCATTCATATTATTATAGATATAATATATTTAAATAATGTTCAACAAGAAATAAACTGGAAATAACATTGTTATGATAATTAACTCTTCCTCACATATCCCCCTTTAGTTTTCACCTTACACATTTTTAGGTTATCCATTTCGTGAGTTAAGAACCAATAATAAATGCTGAGAAAATTTATGAATTTATTTTAAAATAAAATGATTTAGTTGAGGAGGTAATATTTTTTGTATAAGTGTGGAGGGAATGTTCCACATTATATATTAATGAAGTGTCACCCTATTAAATACTATTATCATTAAAATAATATAATTCTATTTCAATTTGAATGTTGCACCAAATATTCCCAACTTCAAAAATAATTTTTTTAGGTCTAAATCCACTCAACCTATCAAATATATACAGTTTATATTGAAATATTAATCATTATCCTTTAGATCAAACGCTTTTAACATATTTTAACCTATACTAGGATGAAATAACTTTATGCAAGGTAACAATTCATTATAGACAAAAAATAAAATAGAATATAAAATAAAAATTCTATATATAGATCTCAAGTATTGAATTCATTTTAAATTATTAAATTTATTGTTTTGTTAAGAAATGATTGTATTATATGTTTTAAAAATTAAAAAAAATTAATTTTTTGGATATTACAATTTTATGTATAAATATTGATTTACAAAAAGATAATTTATAGAATTGATTCCCACGAAATTATTTTGCATGTCGATAAACATGGAATAATTTTATGTCTTTATTAACATAAAAATAATTAATGGATCATTGTTAATACTTAATTAAATGGAAAATATAAAAAATTGTTTTTTTAATAAAATATAAATATGGTTCCAAAATGTAAAAAAAAGGGTTTTTAATTTTAACATAATATATTTAAATGAAGTTTTTCTCTTCATAAACATGTATTTTTTGATCCAATGGTTTAATATATTTTAAATTAATTCTTAAATTACAATGTTGTTATAATATTTATGGTAATATAAAAATTGATATTTTTCATTATCATTCCATAAAATAAACAATTTCATATAAATTTGAAAAAATAAAATGATGATAATTTTTATATGATAAATTGAAATATAATTTTTATTTATTCAAATTTAAATTTAAAAATATTATAAATTAAATATTTAAATATATAATAAAATTAAATATTTGTTAAGTTGAACATTTATATATAAATTTGAACAATTGAAGTGGTACTTATTATAATTACATAATTGAGTTCATTAAATATGTTTTATTCCATTTTATCATAAAATAGATCAATTTGCATTATAAAAATTCATCATTAACATTATTTAATTTTTACGTTCATCACAAGCTAATGATAACATCAAATTTTTTAAGTAGAAATATATTAAAAAACCATAGGGTTTTATATTATACCATCTTAAAATAATTTCACCATTATATTTTTATTATTATAAAATTAATAGATGCGGATAATTCTACCAAAATACATAATTCTATTCCCATGTAGATTCCTCAATTATATTATTTCACCAAAAACAACATTAAATAAGTGTGTAGTCTTGTTCAATGGAAGAATATATCTTTGATCCAGAATATCCACCAGTTGTTTCACCTAAGAATGATCCCAATTCAACTATATAGACTCTAATATATACATACTAAAAATAAATAAATGGAAAACATCATGATATTTGAAGGGTCCTTGTCAATCCTCAAAGTGATAATCTAGAATCCTAAAATGATTTATAATCTCATAATGAAAAATACATCTTGGACATAGATTCTCCTTATTTTTATATAAAATATTATTCCTCCATCATGATATTCTTATAAAAATGTTTTCAATAAATTAAAACTCTAGAGCTCTTCCTCAATTGTCAAAAATACATTACTTTTTATTCTATGATTCTACGATGTTATTTTGAATGGTTACAAAATTTTATTCCATTTCCACATCATGTTTACATACCAATATCATTCATTTAGTGAATCTAACCCAACATGATGGTGTTCTATAATTCATTCCATAAAAGGATTAAAATGATTTTCAATATTCATGAGTGATAAATATTGTGGTAACAAAATCTAACCATAGTAAAGTGTTGATATCAATCAATTTATATGTACATACTGTAAATTTCTACTATCTACTCAAGTTTCCTGATATTTCTCTCTTATTATCCATCAGTTTATGGTTTATAGGTCATATTTAAATTATACTCAACATTTAATGTATGTTAAGGATCATTCCAGAACATTATGATATACCTTCATTCGCAATCAGATAAACATGGGTGTTTTATTTCATGAAACAATACCTATCTCTTTAATATATAACTTGACAAGTTTATCAAGTGATAAAAATTCTACTATATTAGTTAAATACATTTATTTTATATAGTATAAAACTATAAAAAAATGTAATTATGGACTTTAGATGATTTGGGGTCCTATGAAAAAATACACAGTTGTGATTTCCCATTTCAATATATGCATTGGTAATGGTTATATAATCACCATTGACATTTGACATCTTTCCATAACTGAATAACTACCATGAATCAGGATACATTATTTGAAATAACCATATTTATGTGGTCCCATCATAAATTTTCTTTGATACCTCTATAAATCATTTTGATTCTAGGTGTGATAAAGAATAATGATATTGGTGCTTAATCCAAAATCCCTATTAATTATATTACTGAAGGAATGCATATATGGTTCTCTAATACTATCAATACATCATGGTTATATTTGAACCCTATAACATTATTTATAATTTTTTATATATCCATTTCATCAATATACACCTTTTTAATATTTACATGGTTGGATGAGTGAACAATCATTTGGAAAAGACAATATTTCTCCACATCCCTCATGATTTCCAGGTCAATCCATAGAAAATAAATTATATTCTAAATTTTTAAAAATGAATCTCTTATAATATAACATGATCCTTTAAAATCATAGCACTGTCCCTATGGTTATCCATTATTGGGTGGTAATCTATTTATAAGTCGTAATATTTTATCCACTCTGACAATATCATTTAGTGAAACTTTAAAACGTTATATTTAAATATATATTTCAATATTGTATTATCAGTATATATATCTCACTTTTTACCAAAGGGATAATGCCTTCATATTTCCAATTCAAATATTACCCCTACCATCTCAAAATCATTATTTGGGTGATTTTTTCATAAATAATCAATTTGTGAGACGTATAAACAGAAACCATTTCATTCTATATTATAACACATGTCAAATCCCTTTATTTTTGCATTAATATATATCATGGTCCTTTCTCCATTACTGGGTTGTGTGAACATAGGTTCAGTTACTACCATTCTCTTGATATCATGGAAATTTTCATTATATTATTTTATCTGAAAGAACTTTCCTCTCATCCAATTCAACATGATTAGTGTATTTGATATCCATGATGAATTTCTCATAATGTATCGATGGACACTAGATAATATAACACAACTATGGATCTTGGTCACATTATTTTATCTATGTCATTTTTCAAAAATATCCATATTTTAAGGATCCACTAATTTTCCTTCTCTTATATTTACATATCTCGATAAGGATACATTCTATAGCCTGAATCAAAACATGTTATATTTTTAATATAACACCTCATTCCATGTGATTTTCTACACAATCCTCAAATGACCATGTATTATTTCTTTCTCTTGGAATATGCAAAAATATCATCTATAAATACTACCAAAAACTATTTATGTATATCTATAATGACTCTATAAATTACATCCAGGTAATGGGGAACTTATTCAGTTAATATTGTATCAATATAAATTCATGGTTTATATTTGACATAAGAATGGTTTTATTCGTTATATCCTCTCTTATGAATCTTAATTGATTATATCCATATCAAATTTCAATATTAGATATGTATTGATCTCGACATAGTGTATCGAACTAGACAACAATATGGGTTATATGATACTTATTCCTGCTCATTATATTGTTATGTTCTCAATAATCAATGAAAAGATGCATTAGAAAATCTGTATACATAAATAAACAACATGTTTACCGCATGGTGGAACACTATGGAATATGATTCCCCTATCCATATTATCTTTTACAAGTTTATTCAATTATGGTAACTTAACTTGGTCCACAATATAACGAGTATTTCAAATTGGTGTGTCATTGAGGATGAGTTCTATTGAAAAATCAGATTCAATATTTAGAGGATTACTCAGAAAATATTTAGAAATCTCATTGGAATGTTCCCATATAATAGGTTTATCATTAATATTGATTTTCTATCAAACATTAAATACTAAATACCCCTCATGAGTAGGTATTAATAACTATATAATGGTAGTAAATTCCATTGAGAGTTCATGTTCATCCCCCAATGGATATAATATTGTATTTTAATTTATAATATCAATTTTCAATTCATTCACCCATAAATTGATATGAGCTCAATTTATAGAGAACCAATACTTACCCCAAATAGAATAAAATTCAAGTATAGTTATAATAATATGATTTCTAGTAATCCTTTTCCTACAGAATTCTATTAGGGAGGTGTAATATACTTATTTTTAAATCATATTACCATTAGTAATTTTCATCAATAGTTCAATATATAATCATTGAGGTGAGGATATGATACTCTTGTTATTTTATTCAGATAAATTATAATGGGTAAAAATTTTAATAAAAGAAGATATTTATAGTGAAATATTTTCTGATAATTATACCATTCACCACTTAATTATTATGATCCACTTCAATAGAGGTCATTTCATAAGCATTTCATTTTTTCCATTGTCTTTGGTGGATGTTGTGGTTGATTTTCACCATTAACCCCGATATTTAAACACCATTATGTGTAACTTTTATACTCCAATCAATTATGGAATCAGAGTGTTAGTGGTTAATTTAGTTGATATTTACCTCTAATAATTTAATTAACTAGTCTCTTCAAATAACATAGGCATTATCTTTTCATGTGTACTACTTTTCCACACATAAAACAAATATCAATCCCCTTTTGTAAATTTGATCCTGGTTATTTTCTACATTTTTTGGTATAATTGAAAATTAATTTTTCTTTTTCTATGTGAGTTATTATTTGTATCAACTCAAAAAAACCATTTTTTTCTTCTAATAATAGAAAAAATGTGAATAATATGATTCTATTCTCTAAATTTCTACTATTAAAAAACATAATATGATTTATTCCCAACTATCAATGTCTCTTTTGAAATATTTATTTTATATAATTTTCCTTCAGCCACTAAATAATAATTCAATTTTTATTTTAGGGATGATTAATAAACAAAATATGTACAATTTAATTCAGGTGAAATTTTTCTAATATGTAATAATGAATTTTGCATACTTTTACGTCAATTTCCATAATTCCCACGCCATATTAGTGTGATTAAATTGAGGTAAATACATCTTTAAAAAAATAATCTAATACTCTTCTCATTTTATGAATTCAATTTCATCTTCTTGTTTGGTATTCTTGATAAGATTTCACCACTGATCAAAATCACCGTATAGTACAAACAAAACCATAACAACCTTATCATATTATGAAAAGTTTAGAAAGGAAAATATCAATTCCATATAATTGATCTATTTCAAATCAGTAAGTGGATCAGAGGAACTTATCAAGGAAATTTGATGTTTATTCATATATGTATCAATGAGTAGTTGTTCCTTATTTGGGTAATTTGAAATTTAGGCACGATCCGTGTTACCACTAAATTATTGAGAGAGTTTGTGGAGAAAAGTCACCAGATTTTGAATTGAATCACTCATTATTTTTTGGTTCAAATATGAATGGTCATTGAATTTGTTTTCATATTAATGGATAATAATATTCATCTCGGTTCCCACTATTAATTAAAATTCATACTCATAGAATGAGTATCAAGAATCAATGTGATCAATCATAAGATAATAAAAATCATTCCAAATATTTCCTAAACTACGAAACATTCTTAACAAACTGTGACATTATAGGTTCATCATATATCTCTTTGGTTGATAATATATTTTATCCAAACATTAATTAATCTGAAATTTATATTAATAAATAATCTCTACTTTTATTCTTAGTGATGTTCCCTAAAATTGTGCTCCCAGATCAAGTGATAAAAAATATTACATACCAGAAATGATACCAACTGGGTTGTCCCACAGAAAACATTCATAGATGATCTATCATTTTTTATGAATACCCAATATATACCCCAACAACACATTATTGAGAACTATAAATGTTTAATCTCTTCTACTACTAGATATATAATCCATGAATTTAGGAAAAATATTTAAAATAATCCATAAATTCTTTCACCCATAATAACATTTTATACATATCCTACATAATACAGTTATTAATAACCCTGGAAAATGGAAATAAATGAATGGGTGATCTTAAATGACAAGTAACAGATAATATAGGAGATATCAAATAATGATAATAAATTAGAATATTATAATCATACTCATATGAAAACATGATAATAACTTTTGAAAACATACCCAACATGTTACTGATATTAAATCAGTAGTCATGGTTTAATAAATTCGTTAAAAATAACATGAGTCATAGTAGAGTGTAATCATTGATAATCAGTCATAATCCATGAAATAATATTATAAAAATATTATAAATGTTTGTTCTATACACATAATTATATAATGACATTTCATTATTCAATGATAACATACAATACTATCATCACATTGTGGAAAGTGTCTAATAATGGATTTGGACCACTTCCCCTTCCTATAAAAATATTGTAAAAAGTATCATAGTGGATTGGTATCACTCTTAATTCCCATACATAGTAGATAATGAGATATCAATCATTTTATATTGTATTATGGGGATATATATTTCGGAAACCACCCATCTCATATTGAAAACCATACATAGGATTTAAAAATGATAAAAAAACATTTGTCATTTGATCATAATGTCATTTAACCCCTACGAAATAATAGGTCTCAAAATACATCATAAAAAAATCATCATCATCATAATTCATCCATATAATAATGAGAAAATGACTTTATAAAATAATTAGAATTATTCATTGAAATAAACATCCTTTTTTTAAAATTATGAAAACTAAAAAACCTAGAAAGATAGGAATGAGATTTTATTTTAAAAATAAGATAAAATTATAAAGAAATATTTATAATTAATAAATAACATGATGGAGGAAAAATATACTCATACTGTAAATTATGGGAAAAAAACTTTTTCACACTTATTTAAATAAAGGGAAAATTTTTTATTTGAAAAAACATAAGATCAGTACATAAAATTTATTTCATGAATGTAAAATATTTTTGAAAATATTTTTTATAAAACATTTAATGATACATATATCATTTAGAAAAATTAATAAATAAAATGGATTTTGAGGAATAATATTCCTCACAATAAATTTGAAATAAAGTTTATTTTTCATAGAAACAATATTTCAATCATTCTATGAACCAAAGGGTGTGAATTGAAAGACTACATGAATAACAAGAAATAATAATAGTAGAATAAAAAATATGAGGTTTATGGGATAATTAATAAAAATTTCCTTTAATTTAAATTGAAATATAAATAATCTAGATAAATATCTGATTGTGTAATAAACCCTTACTTAAAGTGCCAGATATTATTTATACACAGTCTAAAATTTTATATAATATATCTAAATATATTATTAATATATATTATGAATATATTTATATATATACTACTAGATACCAATCTACTATAATCACTTATTTCTCATTTATTAGAAAATATTTGATAAAATTAATCTTTTATGTTTTAATAGTTTTGGTTTAATTACATATTTCGGTTCAAATATTACACTACCATCAAATTTTTTATCATTCCAAATTATAAATTATTAAATAAATATAATATTTATTTTTATATATAATTTTATAACTGGTCATGTCTGGTAGTCATGAAAAATTAAATGCATCACTTTGTGGAGGTGGTGATCAACATGTAAACATGGTCGTTGTTTACATTTTTAAATGGATTGAATAAAAGGAAGTAAAACATTAATTTATTTTTAAATAATCAGTATTATGTAAAATATATAATATATAATTATTAAATATATATATTATCCATTAAGATAATCGATGATAAAAAATGAAATACATCACCTCGAGGAGGTGGTAATTCGCACATATTCTTGAGCAACCTTTTCACATTCCATTATATAGAACGTATATAGAGTGTGATTATTACAAATAATAACATTATATTATATTAATGATACTTATTTCATAATATTATGATAAATATAATATATTTCGGTGTGGTGTAATAGAAAAACACATTAAATAACTTAGTTGTGATAATTCTATCTTCCTCAGGCATCATCCTTTTTCATACTTCTTAAGGATTCATAGTTTAGTATTGAAGTGGATCCAAAATATATAAGGCCTAGATATTATATTTGGGAAGTTATTTAGAAATATTTTTTTCAATCTATGTTTCCCATAGTGTATAGATAAGTTTGGAGTATATGTTCCAATTTATATGTTGGGGGAGTCTAACCCTTGTAAATACCCATAACATAAAAATAATATGAATTCATTTTCATGATATGGGGAAAAAATAATCCCAATTAAAATATAATTTGAAGGTAGGTATAAATTATGTTAACTAGTCATGTTAATATATTTTTTGTGATTTTTTACATTTTAACCCGTATTTTAACAAATTTTATCACTTACCCTGATGAGTTAACTTTTAAAATGATAACTGTTATTTATGAAAAATTAAAGAAAAGGACCTTATTCCCAAATATAAATATAATAATTACAAATATTCTATGTATTTTAAATGATTCACTTTATACTGATGTAAATTTGTTTAATATAGGTATGAAAACCTATTTTTAGGAAAATTATATTTCAAAAATAAAAATGAATTTATCCAAAAATAATGTATATCATTGATTACCATATAAGATATTAGTTTATATATAGATAGATAATATTTATGTGACATAAAAATAAATCCAAAATTGAATGGGTCATTTTGAATATTGAATTATGGGAAAATGAAAAAAATCGTTTTTATAACAATAAAATATATTTTATGTTACGAAAAGTGAAACATTTTTTTCAAAATAAAAATTAATTGTTTCAATAGATTTATTTTTCCCATTAAATCAATATTCTGGTTTTACATGGTTGTCATATATCTTTAATTCAATATTATTTGATATTGGTATCATAAATATTATGGTATTTGTAAAAACGTTAATTTTCACTATTTATCTACAAATAATCAATTTTATAAAATTCCAAAATGTGTCCTTCACAACATTTTGACATTAAAATTCAAAAATAATGATCAATTATAAAATTAAAGATATAAAAATTTACATATAAACCATTTATAATATAATATAAAATTATTTTATAAAGCATAACATTTTTTATCACCACTTGATAATTAATGTAGTACTTATCATAATTACATAATTGATTATTCTATTTATTTTTCATTTAATTTTCTCAACATATATTACACTATTTAATATATAAAATCATTATTATCATTGGCTTTATGATCATTCCATCATATGTTATTGAACACAAATACTTTATCAAAGTGAAATATATTTCAATTCCTAGGGGGTAACATAAATTCATACATTGTAAAATACATCACAACAATAAAAAAAGAATATTATTAAACATTACAAGAATCAATTAAATATCTATATCAATACACAATATAAATATAGCTAGATACTATATCTTTATACATTACGGATTATCCAAATTCCATCACCAAAAATGTTCAGGAAACCAACATGTACCATGAACTCCTCACTAACAAGAACCAAATCATAACACAAGGTTCTTCCCTAACATAAGAAACAAAAAATTATTTTATATTCACATTTAAATACCCATGTATTTGGTGAGTATGAATGTAGGTAGGACGCCACCAACCTTGAGATGCCCCCAACACCCCCAAAGGTTCCACTCATGCATCCGCAATAAGTGATTGGAGATAATGATGCTCAAATAAGTCATCCAATAGGGATTGTCTTGGAGACATAAAGTGAAGATATAATTTTTTACATTAATGGAAGGCATTAGCCTATGATGAACATGAGTACTAAGAGATAAGAAAAAATCACCAAAAAATTTCATATCAATAGAAATGTTTCTAAACAATCCCAAAACAAGCATGTAATGTTATATGACTAGAAAAAAATATAAAAAAGGAAACTACAAGTTCTATGGAGGAAATCATTGAAATAAACAATGAAGACTAATTAAATCCTTAACAACTCAACATTAATGTAATGTCCATCCAAATCATTATCCATCTCTTAGGTCGAGAAGAAAAATTATATAATTGCATAGATAGAATAACTGGTATAATTACAAGGATCTAACTGGATTGCTCTCATTAGAATGGAAAATGACAACTATTTGTAACATCTAATCCCAAATTACAGTAAATGGTGACCTAATCTAGTGGGTCATATGGCCGCAAGCCCATATCCCGAATTATAGGAGGCTTCCGACTAGCAGTGACAACCTATGGTGTGTTTGTGGGGAGATGATTCCATCATGTATGGGTTTAACATTGAAGGAGTAAACATAACAGTAAATAGAAGAATTAGTAATTCATATAAACTGAACATAAACATACAATAACAGATTTAGTAAAATATCATTATTAATGTACCAAAAAGAATAAAAATTATCCCTTCTCTTATACTGAGTCTCACCTTAGCCTCGTTCTATCCTCCAAATAAGCATAGAAAAAAACCATGAATTGAAAATTGGGGCTCACCCAGTTCCCTACCTATATCCATGGTGTCTATCAGTGTACACAATAGTATCCCAAATAGGGAGTGAGATAACACCCAATTGGATACTTATTCATGATCATTATATTGTTATGTTCTCAATAATCAATGAAAAGATGCATTTGAAAATCTGTATACATAAACAAACAACATGTTTACCGCAATGTGGAACACTATGGAATATGATTCCCCTATCCATATTATCTTTTACAAGTTTCTTCAATTATGGTAACATAACTTGGTCCACAATATAACGAGTATTTCAAATTGGTGTGTCATTGAGGATGAGTTCTATTGAAAAATCAGATTCAATATTTAGAGGATTACTCAGAAAATATTTAGAAATATCATTGGAATGTTCTCATATAATAGGTTTATCATTAATATTGATTTTCTATCAAACTATAAATACTATATACCCCTCATGAGTAGGTATTAATAACTATATAATGGTAGTAAATTCCATTGATAGTTCATGTTCATCCTCCAATGGATATAATATTGTATTTTAATTTATAATATCAATTTTCAATTCATTCACCATAAATTGATACGAGCTCAATTTATAGAGAACCAATACTTACCCAAAATAGAATAAAATTCATGTATAGTTATAATAATATGATTTCTAGTAATCCTTTTCCTACGGAATTCTATTAGGGAGGTGTAACATACTTAATTTTAAATCATCTTACCATTAGTAATTTTCATCAATAGTTCAATATATAATCATTGAGGTGAGGATATGATACTCTTGTTATTTTATTCAGATAAATTATAATGGGTAAAAATTTTAATAATAGAAGATATTTATAGTGAAATATTTTCTAATAATTATACCATTCACCACTTAATTATTATGATCCACTTAAATAGAGGTCATTTCATAAGCATTTAATTTTTTCCATTGTCTTTGGTGGATGTTGTGGTTGATTTTCACCATTAACCCCCATATTTAAACCCCATTATGTGTAACTTTTATACTCCAATCAATTATGGAATCAGAGTGTTAGTGGTTAATTTAGTTGATATTTACCTCTAATAATTTAATTAACTAGTCTCTTCAAATAACATAGGCATTATCTTTTCATGTGTACTACTTTTCCACTCATAAAACAAATATCAATCCCCTTATGTAAATTTGATCCTGGTTATTTTCTACATTTTTTGGTATAATTAAAAATTAATTTTTCTTTTTCTATGTGATTTATTATTTGTATCAACTCAAAAAACCATTTTTTTCTTCTAATAATAGAAACAACATGAATAATATGATTCTATTCTCTAAATTTCTACTATTAAAAAACATAATATGATTTATTCCCAACTATCAATGTCTCTTTTGAAATATTTATTTTATATAATTTTCCTTCAGCTACTAAATAATAATTCAATTTTTATTTTAGGGATGATTAAAAAACAAAATATGTACAATTTAAGTCAGGTCCAATTTTTCTAATATGTAATAATGAATTTTGCATACTTTTACATCAGTTTCCACAATTCCCTCGCCATATTAGTGTGATTAAATTGAGGTAGATACTTCTTTAAAAAATAATATAATAATCTTATCATTTTATGAATTCAATTTCATCTTCTTGTTTGGTATTCTTGATAAGATTTCACCACTGATCAAAATCACCGTATAGTACATACAAAACCATAACAACCTTATCATATTATGAAAATTTTAGAAAGGAAAATATCAATTCCATATAATTGATCTATTTCTAATTAGTAAGTGGATCAGAGGAACCTATCAAGGAAATTTGATGTTTATTCATAGATGTATCAATGGTTAGTTGTTCCTTATTTGGGTAATTTGAAATTTAGGCACGATCCGTGTTACCACTAAATTATTGAGAGAGTTTGTGGAGAAAAGTCACCAGATTTTGAATTGAATCACTCATTATTTTTTGGTTCAAATATGAATGGTCATTACATTTGTTTTCATATTAATGGATAATAATATTCATCTCGGTTCCCACTATTAATTAAAATTCATATTCATAGAATGAGTATCAAGAATCAATGTGATCAATCATAAGATAATAAAAATCATTCCAAATATTTCCTAAACTACGAAACATTCTTAACAAACTGTGACATTATTGGTTCATCATATATCTCTTTGGTTGATAATATATTTTATCCAAACATTAATTAATCTGAAATATATTTTAATAAATAAACTCTACTTTTATTCTTAGTGATGTTACCTATAATTGTGCTCCCAGATCAAGTGATAAAAAATATTACATACCAGAAATGATGCCAACTGGGTTGTCCCACAGAAAACATTCATAGATGATCTATAATTTTTTATGAATACCCAATATATCTCCCAACAACAGATTATTGAGAACTATAAATGTTTAATCTCTTCTACAACTAGATATATAATCCATGAATTTAGGAAAAATATTTAAAATAATCCATAAATTCTTTCACCCATAATAACATATTATACATATCCTACATAATACAGTTATTAATAACCCAGGAAAATGGAAATAAATGAATGGGTGATCTTAAATGACAAGTAACAGATAATATGGGAGATATCAAATAATGATAATAAATGAGAATATTATAATCATACTCATATGAAAACATGATAATAACTTTTTAAAACATACCCAACATGTTACTGATATTAAATCAGTAGTCATGGTTTAATAGATTCTTTAAAAATAACATGAGTCCTAGTAGAGTGTAATCATTGATAATCAGTCATAATCCATGAAATAATATTATAAAAATATTATGAATGTTTGTTCTATACACATAATTATATAATGTCATTTCATTATTCAATGATAACATACAATACTATCATCACATTGTGGAAAGTGTCTAATAATGGATTTGGACCACTTCCCCTTCCTATAAAAATATTGTAAAAAGTATCATAGTGGAATGGTATCACTCTTAATTCCCATACATAGTATATAATGAGATATCAATCATTTCCTATTGTATTATGGGGATACATATTTCTGAAACCATCCATCTCATATTGAATACCATACATAGGATTTAAAAATAATAAAAAAACATTCGTCATTTGATCATAATGTCATTTAACCCCTACGAAATAATAGGTCTCAAAATACATCATAAAAAATCATCATCATCATAATTAATCCATATAATAATGAGAAAAATGACTTTATAAAATAATTAGAATTATTCATTGAAATAAACATCTTTTTTTTAAAATTATAAAAAACTAAAAAACCCAGAAAGATAGGAATGAGATTTTATTTTAAAAATAAGATAAAATTATAAAGAAATATTTATAATTAATAAATAACATGATGGAGGAAAAATATACTCATACTGTAAATTATGGGAAAAAAACGTTTTCACACTTATTTAAATAAAGGGAAAAATTTTTATTTGAAAAAACATAAGATCAGTACATAAAATTTATTTCATGAATGTAAAATATTTTTGAAAATAGTTTTTATAAAACATTTAATGATACATATATCATTTAGAAAAAATAATAAATAAAATGGATTTTGAGGAATAATAATCCTCACAATAAATTTGAAATAAAGTTTATTTTTCAAAGAAACAATATTTCAATCTTTCTATGAACCAAAGGGTGTGAATTGAAAGACTACATGAATAATAAGAAATAATAATAGGAGAATAAAAAATATGAGGTTTAGGGGATAATTAATAAAAATTTCCTTTAATTTAAATTGAAATATAAATAATCTAGATAAATATCGGATTGTGTAATAAACCCTTACTTCAAGTGCCACATATTATTTATACACAATCTAACATTTTATATAATATATCTAAATATATTATTAATATATATTATGAATATATTTATATATATACTACTAGATACCAATCTACTATAATCACTTATTTCTCATTTATTAAAAAATATTTTATAAAATTAATCTTTTATGTTTTAATAGGTTTTGTTTAATTACATATTTCGGATTAAATATTACACTACCATCAAATTTTTTATCATGCCAAATTATAAATTATTAAATAAATATAATATTTATTTGTTATATATAATTTTATAACTGGTCATGTCTGGTAGTCATGAAAAATTAAATGCATCACTTTGAGGAGGTGGTGATCAACATGTAAACATGGTCGTTGTTTACATTTTTAAATGGATTGAATAAAAGGAAGTAAAACATTAATTTATTTATAAATAATCAGTATTATGTAAAATATATAATATATAATTATTAAATATATATATTATCCATTAAGATAATCGATGATAAAAAATGAAATACATCACCTCGAGGAGGTGGTAATTCGCACATATTCTTGAGCAACCTTTTCACATTCCATTATATAGAATGTATATAGAGTGTGATTATTACAAATAATAACATTATATTATATTAATGATACTTATTTCATAATATTATGATAAATATAATATATTTCGGTGTGGTGGAATAGAAAAAACACATTAAATAACTTAGTTGTGATAATTCTATCTTCCTCAGGCATCATCCTTTTTCATACTTCTTAAGGATTCATAGTTTAGTATTGAAGTTTATCCAAAACAAATAAGGCCTAGATATTATATTTGGGAAGTTATTTAGAAATATTATTTCAATCTATGTTTCCCATAGTGTATAGATAAGTTTGGAGTATATGTTCCAATTTATATGTTGGGGGAGTCGAACCCTTGTAAATACCCATAACATAAAAATAATATGAATTCATTTTCATGATATGGGGAAAAAATAATCCCAATTAAAATATAATGTGAAGGTAGGAATAAATTCTGTTAACTAGTCAAGTTAATATATTTTTTGTGATTTTTTACATTTTATCCCGTAGTTTAACAAATTTTATCACTTACCCTGATGAGTTAACATTTACAATGAAAACTGTTATTTATGAAAAATTAAAGAAAAGGACCCTATTCCCAAATATAAATATAATAATTACAAATATTATTTGTATTTTAAATGATTCACTTTATACTGATGTAAATTTGTTTAATATAGGTATGAAAACCTATTTTTAGGAAAATTATATTTCAAAAATAAAAATGAATTTATCCAAAAATAATGTATATAATTGATTCCCATATAAGATATTAGTTTATAGATAGAGAGATAATATTTATGTGACATAAAAATAGATCCAAAATTGAATGGGTCATTTTGAATATTTAATTATGGGAAAATGAAAAAAATCGTTTTTATAACAATAAAATATATTTTATGTTACGAAAGGTGAAACATTTATTTCAAAATAAAAATTAATTGTTTCAATAGATTTAATTTTCCCATTAAATCAATATTCTGGTTTTACATGGTTGTCATATATTTTTAATTCAATATTATTTGATATTGGTGTCATAAATATTATGGTATTTGTAAAAACGTTAATTTTCACTATTGAGCTACAAATAATCAATTTTATAAAATTCCAAAATGTGTCCTTCACAAAATTTTGACATTAAAATTCAAAAATATTGATCAATTATAAAATTAAAGATATAAAAATTTACATATAAACCATTTATAATATAATATAAAATTATTTTATAAATCATAACATTTTTTATCACCACTTGATAATTAATGTAGTACTTCTCATAATTACATAATTGATTATTCTATTTATTTTTCATTTAATTTTCTCAACATATATTACACTATTTAATATATAAAATCATTATTATCACTGGCTTTATGATCCTTCCATCATATGTTATTGAACACAAATACTTTATCAAAGTGAAATATATTTTAATTCCTAGGGGGTAACATAAATTCATACATTGTAAAATACATCACAACAATAAAAAAGGAATATTATTAAACATTACAAGAATCAATTAAATATCTATATCAATACACAATATAAATATAGCTAGATACTATATCTTTATACTTTACGGATTATCCAGATTCCATGACCAAAAATGTTCAGGAAACCAACATGTACCATGAACTCCTCACTAACAAGCACCAAATCATAACACAAGGTTCTTCCCTAACATAAGAAAAAAAAATTATTTTATATTCACATTTAAATACCCATGTATTTGGTGAGTATGAATGTAGTTAGGCCACCACCAACCTTGAGATGCCCCCCAACACCCCAAAAGGTTCCACTCATGCATCCTCAATAAGTGATTGGAGATAATGATGCTCAAAGACCTCATCCAATAGGGATTTTCATGGAGACATAAACCGAAGATATAATTTTTTACATTAATGGAAGGCATTAGCCTATGATGAACATGAGTACTAAGAGATAAGAAAAAATCACCAAAAAATTTCATATCCATAGAAATGTTTCTAAACAATCCCAAAACAAGCATGTAATGTTATACGACTAGAAAAAAAATAAAAAAGGAAACTACAAGTGTTATGGAGGAAATCATTGAAATAAACAACGAAGACTAATTAAATCCTTAACAACTCAACATTAATGTAATATCCATCCAAATCACTATCCATCTCTTATGGTCTAGAAAAAAAATTATATAATTGCATAGATAGAATAACTGGTATAATTACAAGGATCTAACTCGATCGCTCTCATTAGAATGGAAAATGAAAACTATTTGTAACATCTAATCCCAAATTACAATTAATGGTGACCTAATCTAGTGGGTCATCTGGCCGCAAGCCCATATCCCGAATTGTAGGAGGCTTCCGACTAGCAGTGACAACCTATGGTGTGTTTGTGGGGAGATGATTCCATCATGTATGGGTTTAACATTGAAGGAGTAAACATAACAATAAATAGAAGAATTAGTAATTCATATAAACTGAACATAAACATACAAGAAAGGATTTAGTAAAATATCATTATTAATATACCAAAAAGAATAAAAATTATCCCTTCACTTATACTGAGTCTCACCTTAGCCTCGTTCTAACCTCCTAATAAGCATAGAAAAAAGTCATGAATTGAAAATTGGGGCTCACCTAGTTCCCTACCTATATCCATGGTGTCTCTCAGTGTACACAATAGTATCCCAAATAGGGAGTGAGATAACACCCAATTGGCCAGCACTAATGTTGTCTATAGAAGATATAGATTTTTAGAAACAAGTTATGAGTATTTTTGTATATAATAATCTCGATAGTATTTAACGTAAAGTTTTCATGTAATTTGGTATTGTACAGCCTAGTAAGACTCCCTACAAACAATAGTTATCTCCTACATCAAATAATTTATAAACATTAATAAACATTTCACTCTTCCTCGTCAGACAACTTTAATATGAAACATGTACCTAGGGTATTTGTAAAACTTGGTATAAGATCCCCCAAGTCTAGGCCTTATAACCAATCAAATATTTACCTTTCTCCCAATGTGTAAAAAGAAGTGTCACACATTGTACTAGAAAATCCAATGTATAGAAGATCAATGAATCTTCATCCAGAACCTTGAGAATATCAATTGAATCTTAGTAAGACATAGTTAGAGTCTAAGGATCTTATCAACAACACATGTCCAATGCATGTCCAAGGAAGTTATATCAACAGTGTATCATGTTCCAAGGAATCTCACAGAATGAAGAAGTACAGATAAATCTCATCCATGTTATCCACTACCATTAAAATGATTCATGTAATTAATGTCCTTGAAATCTAATAGAATCAAAATCCATGTTGTACCAGCCATCAAATCAGCTACCATTTTAATTCATCAGATTCATCGCATTCATCATTAACAAGCATTCACAACCCCTGAGTTATTCAAAATCATATTAAAAATTTTCTATTTGACAATTTAATCAATTCACATCATATAATATCATGAAAAATGAGTTAAAGCATCTCATAATATCTTAATTCAATTAAATTCAACTTATAATGGGATTCCTCTAACTAGGAATGCACACATGCACACCATGGGTAGTATAACAAGAGTAAATAAATAAATTTCATGACCCAAGGTCATGCAAGATTTGGAAGACTGCCCCAACAAACTCAAAAGAACAATTGTAAATACCTAAAATGTTTCAACTCAATGATTTATAGAATTTGATAAATTAAATTGGAATTTACATAATGAATAGTGAATGACAGAATTTCAACTTATCTTATAGAGAAAAAAACCCCAATAGAAAGGTATATACCACCATATATTGGTCCATAGTAGATAAATAATATTGTATCACCAACTCATTTGATACAGATCATAATATAAACAAAAAACTGATGAAAATTATAGAAATATGGAATATTAACTTGAAACTAAATAACACAAATGATAGAATGAAAAACAAAGAATGGTAAAAGTGGGTTGTAGTACATATAGGTAAGAATCCAATGACATTATGAGAGATGAAATCTGAGTTTGGATGAAGTAACATGATTAAAATCATTGAAATTTCCTCAATGGATCCCCCCTAATGTTATGGATACACATTGAAGGAATAAATAGAAATAGTTTTAAATTTAGAACGATTTTATGGTAAAAATTATAATTTCCCATAAAACAAATATGGCTATATGGTTTGGTCGCATGATTTTTTAAAACATTGTGCTAAACCTGTACCCTTCATTGCTTTAAGGGTATCCTCACATGTTTATTGGGTATAGTTGGTGATGTCAAACACCTACTATGAATTTTGGATCTGCCAAAAATTTTACATTCCTCACAAGTTCATGTGACTATGGTTTCATAATTTCTTCAAACAATTCATCCTCCTTCCCCCCTGTGTTTAGGCCTCACACTATTAGTGTAATCCTACATGCTGATCTGTAAGGTTTCCACTAATCGTGCATCCTTAATGTATTTTTCATCAATATAAGATTTGGTCTCTGAATAATCCCTAAACACCCCCAATAGACACCTAATCACAATTTATATTCAAATTATTCCATTAATATTTATTTAAATAAAAAATACAAATATATACATACCTTAATACAAAATGGGATTCTACAATACTAAAGGTCTATGTGTAAAAATGTGAAACTAACTCATCACATAATTAGGTATGTTAATTTCTCAACCTTAACATGAAACCCTCTATAAATATCACATAAAAGTAAGAATATAATATAGAATATGATATCAAATAAATGTACTCTACTATCAGTTCCCCACTAATTTTTTCCCCTTCCCAATACCACACATCCATATCCTTATCTCAAAAAATTTAATTAATCGGAAAAACCTGAAAAATACAACATATCATTTACCTCATTCAGTATATCATCTCATTATAAACTACCTTATTATTATATTGTAACCAAGTAGTTTTTTGGGATGAAAAATAGATTTTATGTCATGTATTGTCCCTCAATACATCACATCCCATATACAACAAAAATATAATAGTTACCTGGATACTATATATGGAGATACATGTGTGTGAAATAACCACAACACATTACATCACTCTACACTCATTTATTGGAAAGGTAACAACCATGCACACTATAAGATAAAAACACCCAATAGAATATAATAGAAATAATGATGATCCAACTCCTCGTAAAATAGGGTTTTATTTGGATATCAGAAATGAAGATATAACCTAAAAATTAATTGGATGCATTTCCCTCTAAAGAATAGTAGTTTGATGAGATAAGTCTTAACAACCATAAAATTAATACCCATATCAAGGTAAAAAAATATTTCAAAACACGCAATTAATTTCATAAAACAAGAAAAACTAAAAAAAGAATCTAAAAGTGATAAACAAGAAATCCTTTGTAGAATCCTTGATGCCTAAATAAATCATAAACAACTTGTATTTATTTTAATGTCAATCCTGATCTCCAAACATCTCATATAGTCCATAAAAATAATTTACATATATATATGTACAACTTTCATAAATCATATTTATAGTATAATATAACACTAAGTCACTCGTGTAAAAGAAATTAAATCATACCTGTAACATCCTGACTGACATTCTACTGAGGATTTCCCCAATCTGGTGGGTCACAGGTCGTTTATCATATATACCTTGATGTCAGTGGCTTATGACTTGCATTGAGGTCCTAGGTTGTGTCTATGGGGAGACTATTTACTAATTTCAATGAATATCACAGTATTTGTAAACATATCATTGAATAGTGGAAGTTATAACTCATTTAATCAGACGATAAACATCCTAGGTAGGAATCAGTACAAAATATGTATCAAAAAAACATATAAAAAAACAATTACCCCAACTAACATCATGATCATCTTTGCGGTATCATTCTACACATATCATAAAAAAATATGAAATTCAATAATTGGACATTTGGTGATTACGCAAATCCTGACTGGTATCGATGAACTCAATCTTGGTTCCCAATAGGGGCCAAAACTGGGTGTGATATGGAACTGAATTGGCCACTAGAAATAGTGTCTATAAAATATCCAAGATATTTAATACAAGCTAATAATTGTTTAGAATATAATTGATATGATAGTACTAAATGTATTTTGAGTATTGCAAGTGTTACTATGAAGCCATCCAAGACTCCCTGAAAAAAATAGATAACTCTTTTAATAATAATGTTATAAATATAAATGGACAAGGGACTCTACCATGTATCGAAATGATAATATAACAAACATACCCATGGATCTGTAATACATGGAATAATGTACAGTATGACCAAACAATTCAACCAAGAAATCATTTACCATGTCCACATTGTATAATGAGAAGTGACAAACCCCATACGAATAGAACCGAGGTATATAAGACAATATCATCCTAATTGAGACCAAATAGAATCATGATGGGAACACTATAATACCTAGTTAGAGTCTATGGATCATGTCAAAAAGACATTTCCTTTGAATGTCCATGCAAATCTAGATACACGTTGTACAAGGTCCATGGCTTCTAACACAATCAAGACTGACGGAAAAATATCATGCAAGCTATCCTCTACTATTATCATGGTACACTAAAGTAATTTCCATGGAATCTAATTAAATCAAGATACAATTCATAAAAAACTGGGAATTTAGATCCATTTTAATTCATCACATTCATCTCATTCTCTAATTGTATGAATTCACAACCCATGAGTTTTTTAACTCATTTTCCACAACTTCCAATTAAAAATTTAATCAAATCACTCCATGTAATAACATTGAAAAGGCCGTAATCCCTATCCTAATATATAATTTCAATTCAATTCAATTTATGAAGTGACTCCTTTAACTAGTCAAGAAAACATTCACCCCCTGGGTGGTTTAATAATAAGAAAAAATTCACACCCAACAGGAGTCCTAGGGTGGGGGAAAGCCTCAAAAAAACTAACTGGAGATATTGGAAATCCCTAAAAAGTTCCAAGTCATTTAATACAATAATTTGATAACATAAATTAGAACTTTCAACAATTATTCCTTATGGCACAGTAGAAAATAATATTATATACACCAAACAACTAAGGAATGGTATATACCACCTCACATGGTCAACAGTTGAGAACACATCCAGTATTATCTTCTGATTCGTGAAAGTTCAGAATAAAAACAAACAATAAATAAATAACCTATATATATATATTCTATAAAATAAATAACATATCTTATATCAAGGATAAAAAATAATGGAAAGAATGAATTATAGTACTTACCAATAGCAATCCAATGTGAAGATCAGATCTCAAATACAAGTTTGGATGAAGAAAATTGTATAAAATATATGAAATAAGAATAATGGATCTGTCTTAATTTGATGGATTCCTGATGGCGTAATAAATAGAAATATTTTTAATATTATAATTATTTCATGATAAAATTTTTAATTTCACCCAAAAAATCTAGGCCCCAAGGTTTGGCCGCACAGTTTGTCCAAACCGCCTACCAACATTGTGCCCTTTGTAGCTTTAAGGGGAACCACATAAGGTCATGGAGATGGGTTTGGGAAACCATGTGTTTTGGATCTTATAAAAAATTTATGTTCCTAAAATGGGTATGATCCAAAGGTTTCATGGTTTCTACAAACCATGTGGCCTCCTATACCCCTCTATTCTAGCCTCTTAGTATTAGAGGAATCATATGGCATGTTCTGAATGGTTTCTACTAATCATCCTTCCTACCTAGTTTTTTCATCAAAAAACTAGGATCTATGCTCTGAACAAGCCCCAAATACCCTCAATAATCACATGATATCATTGAGCAATAACATTATTCCATAAAAAATCATTTAATCATAAAACCCAATGATATCCATAACTCAATAAATCCTAGGATCTTATAATACAAATTGTCACTGTATAAAAAAGTGAAAAAAAACTCATCACCTAATTAGGAGTGTTAATTTTCCAACCTTACCATGTATCACTCAAATAATATCACATTAAAGTAAGAATATAATATAAAATATAATATTAAATAAATGTAATTTTATACCAGTTCCCATCTAATTTTCTACTCCTTTCCAATACCACACATCAGTATCCATATCTCCTAGATAAAATAATCTAGCTAAAAACACATCAAAAACTATAACATATCAATATTCGAATGTTTTATATCATCTCATCTTAATCATCACCATATTTGGATGGTAACCACATATGTCATGACCGATCACCAGGGGCCCATGACGTGACAACCCCATTCTTGCTTCCCATAGGCCTGGGGCTACCAACTAGCACCAAAGGTGTAATTCCCTAAAACTTGGAAGGCATTGCCTTTATAACCAGTAAACACGTACAAAAGATCAAAAACTGGATACAAAGCACTAATTAAACTATATAAAAAATGTTTGATGACAAGTATAAGGGGCCAGAAATACAATCCCAACTGTAAAGAATAAGAAACTGGAAGTTCATGTACAATTGAAGAATGGAAAAACAGGTAATCGATCGTCATCTTGAATTCATACCTGAAGGGTAGGTACTTATAGCCATCTCAGCACTCCACATATATTAGTCTCCTCCGCATTCCGACTAATCATATGTTCCTCCTCTGGGTACTGTCTTGTCCTGGTACACTCAGCCTCAGTCAGTGTTCTCTGTGACCTGCAACCAACACAACAATGTGCAGTTATAGACCATACATGGGTGAGGATAACGATGCTGAGTTGGGACCCTGAGACCCTCAAGGTCTCACAAAATACATCTAGAACAAATCAAAAATAATTTAATCAATGAATAACATTACTTAGGTATATTCTGATACATGTACATATGTTTTCAGGTGATCCATCTCAATCTTGAGGAAAACACAAATTTACTGACTGAACTCAACCATGATTTTTATTTATATTAAAGAAACCACGACAACAAGAAAACTCCTCATCTGTCAAGTATTGTGGGCCTACTTCGACATGAAGTGTGCTTCCCACTAACCTTGGACTACTAAGATACTCTTCTTGTCGAGTACTGTGGGTCTGTCGCGTCACATAGAGGTGGTCCCCACCAGGGTTCTGCATCCACATCTAGGCATCCCCCTCTTAGCCTACTGTGGTACTCCTCCTATCATGTACCGTGGGTCTGCCTCCACAACTAGGCACTCCTTCATTGTGGGTCTTTCACCACTACCAGGCACTCCCCACTGGGTTAGTCGAGTCACTCCGAGTAAATCCTTTAGCAGTTGACAAGTCTCAGCCAGCTACTAGGTCCCGCACAATTGCTTGCTCATCTCCGGAAGATCAAATCCACAATAAACTGTTCTATTCTTCAACTACCACTTAGTCCCATGAAGATTTATATCGACGCTCTTCCACGTCAAACAGGTTTCAACTAAACTGACGACGTGTCAATCAGATACATGGTCTGTGAGTTATTAAAGATTTAGTCCCGGGGGCCCGGTTGGATTCATACACGTTCCAAACAGACTGTATCTTAACTATACCCCAATCTCTAGTGGGGTATACTCAAATGGTCTATCATGCTCCAATATTACTAGCGTAGCTGACGGTTTCTCAAACGAACATCTGCTAACAAAAAAATGTCCAAAAGTGTAACAGCAGAGATTTTTTTATGAAAAATATTTTTTTTATGTTATATACATCATTAAAGGAATCTTTCACTACACACAACTCTAGCTTGGCTTTCTTTACAAGAAATCGCGGCCTTCCTTGATAGCTTTCTTTGTACGCAATATCGAGTTTCACTAAACAACGATATGCTTTTAAAATATTATTAAAACTAGGCGTTATGAATAGTAATACCCACTTTTGGAAATTTTATAAATTTTATCATTCAAAATGGACTTAATTTTTGTATTTGGAATAACAAAATTATCCTTGGGAGAATTTTTGGTATTTTTCTGAAAACATTCAAATTCTGATGAATAGTGAAAACCCTGGGATACTATTTAAAAAGTGAATTTTTATTTAAATAACTATTTATTTTATTTAAAATTATTTAAGGTCAAAATTGGTACAT
The DNA here is from genome assembly GCA_963277665.1 of Viscum album. Taxonomy (NCBI): domain Eukaryota; kingdom Viridiplantae; phylum Streptophyta; class Magnoliopsida; order Santalales; family Viscaceae; genus Viscum; species Viscum album. The sequence continues at coordinate 1,610,993,263 of OY728137.1, read as the reverse complement.
AATACCTATAGTAGTTCAATTTAATTCATTGGAGTCATTTTATAATAATTTTAGATATAAAAAAATTTTATTTTACTTTTCACCGTCTTTTACCCACCTCTTAGGAAAATTTGAAAATTTACATAAAACATAATTTTACCGCTTCTGTGTGCCTAATTTCGAAAATCCAAGAGACACGGTTAGTATCAAGGAGTAAAATTTTGTTCAATAAGAAAAAAATAATTTTTTGTGAAAAATAACTTTTTACTTTTATTTACCACAGTTAAAAGTAGAAATGGTAATTAAGGGTAAAAATGATATTATTATTACCCTAACACATGTCCAATTTCTATTGGATATGTTTAATTCGACAAAAAAAATACTTAGGAATAAAATATGACAATTTAGGTCCACTGGGATTAGATTAGGACATTTAATATTATTTTATTTAAAGAAGAGTTAAAATAGTTAAAATCAATGTTCAATAACTAATAAATTTTTAATATAGTGTTATAAATAAGATAAATTTGACTATTAATATTCATTAGAAATATACAAATATTTCTAACATAATTGGATTTTATTTATATTTTTTAGACTTTAAATAATTTAATTTATCTATGACACAATGATGATGCAGTAATTACCTTATTAAGGAAATATTAACATAATTGAAATTATAAATACCCAAATAAATGTAATTAGAGACTTTTAGGAATTACAGTAATTTTATAGGTTAATATGACAAAATGTTATTGATTTAATTAACTTTTTTTTGAACTAATCATGTTTTAATGACTTTCACAAAAATCAAATACCAAATAGTGTAAAAATTGACATAAAATAGTTTTTAAAACAAATATTATATTATTAATTGTTATTATATTACTAAAAATCTAAGTATCATCCAAATTACTAGATAAAGTTATATATATTAATAATGAACCACTTGGGGTTCGTTTTTCTTGTTATAGTATGTTTATTAACCATAGAGGGTAAGAAAACAAAAAGACATGGTAAAAGTTAAATTATTTAACATAGAGTTAAATCTAAATGATAAGGATAATATAGTAACCTAAACGTGTCTAAAATCTTTTTTTGAGAGTATTTAGACCCATCCCTACCATAGATTCTAAAAAATCAATTTGGAGCTATTAAAAACCGAATATGACATTATAATAAAATAATATTTTATGTTTTTTCTAAAGTGCCCCTCTCATCTCTTATAAAAGGGAACCTCCTCCCTCTCATCCTCACACCACATTGAACTTTCAATATTGTCCAAACCCTTCCAATTTCACTTCTCCACTTCCATATAGACATCTTAGAGGTCCTGGTATTTTACAAAGACTGTCTTTAGTGCCCTACGAGAAGGTTAAGGAGAGGCGCTTCAAAGGAGAGGTAATGTCTGTTACCGATTCTTTCAACTTTAATTCTTTTTATACTTACTCTTATTTATTTGTTTCATTAATAAGTAATAACATAAGTATCACTTATATACCGATATGTTATTATAAATATGAAACAACTTTATTTCACCTTCTATCCATCTTACGGAAAATGAAATCATCGCGCGTGCGTACCTACGAAATATCGTCTCCATGCCATGATGTAATCTGTTTTCCACCACCACCATACTCGGATGGGTATAATGGTGTAAAGAATAACTATATATTATTATTTTAGAGTGATATTTATTCTAAAATAGTATACATAAAATTCATTACAATTCCACGATCATGGGAACGATATCATCGCTTGTTCGTATGTACGGCCTACCATCTCCACGATATGATGCAACTCGTTCTACATGATCTTCAGTGTATAATGATAATATAAATAAATTGAATGAATTAATATGATATATATTAGACTAATGAAATTATAGAAATTAGTTATCTATAACCTAAAATTAATAATAAGAATTTATTTGACAAAACACGCATAAGAACAAAAAACAAATAAACACCCCAATAACAAGTAGCAATGAAATATTACTAATAAGAAGCTAATAATATGACCACATATGATATCATAACAATAATTAAAATTCTTAAATATGTCATTAACATTATTTAAATCATTATACTAGAGGTTCAGACATGTACGAAAAAAATATGACATATGGTAAGGGAAAATATCGCAATCTCTTTTTTATCTGAGATTGTTTATACTTTAGAATTTATTGGGGAATATTTATCATCCACATCCATGTTTCCTCAATATTTAATATTATTTTTATCCTCCTTCAATTGTTTAAATCCAATATTACCCATTTTTCAGTTTTTATTAAAATATATTAAAGGAATCTTTTGTCATTTTTAGTACGAGGTACTTTTTTAACTATTCCATCCAAAGTATGAGAAGAATGTTTTTCATTACCATATACGTCATGAATGGATTATTAGAACATTTTTACCATGAAGATTCCTTTAAATGTTTTAATTTTTATGTTTAATAAACTTATTTAAGTTTAAAATTGTATGACTTGTTAAGAGAGGAAAAATGTTTTTGAAGTAGAAATGATATTTTCCTCAAGAATGGAGTTCAAGAGTTTTTTCAAAATTATTTTACATATAAGATAATATAAGGTTCTATTTCTATCCCTATTTTTAAATTTATTTTATTATGTTATTATGGAATTATTTTTATAAATTTCTTTTATCTTATATGATTTATGTTATGATGGCATGATATTTAACAATCCCATTTTTATTACATGGGTTATGTTATGATGTGTGATTTAGGATCTTGTGGCATACAAAATAACGGTATAATTATGAGATGGGTGGGATCTATATCTCCCTCCAATGCATTGGGTAAAGATTTATATCTCATGATATAGACATGGCTGGAATGGCAGGTTAATCTGGATCAGTGATACTGGACTGAAACGAGGAGTGAACTCGGTTCAGAAATGGACTTTGTCCACTTAGATAGTCTTGGAAATGTGTCTTGAAAACTAAGAAATGATTATCTATGATTATGTGTGTATTCCAAAAAAAATCTTTTTATGATTATTGGGATTACATTTCACTACTATGATTTATCACATGTTATGAAATTATGTTCTCTTTTGCAGGTAAAGATTTCAAAATTTTAATGTTCTTATGAATATGATGTGATTGATATTACTTATGTTTACCCTTACTGAGCATTTGAGCTCTCCCATTTGTATGTTTTCTTTTCCCCAGGTCAAAATGAAAGGTATTCAGTATGATATGCCAAAAGGGAATCTAGGTATGATAAAATACAAGGGAGACAGTGTAGATGATTTATGAACCAGTTTTGTTATATGTTGTAATAAATGTGCTTCAATTCTGAAGTAATAACAATGTATGTAAATTATGGGTCGTTATAGATGGTATTTGAGTAAGGGTATAATCAACCTTTGGAAAATAGGATGTGAAAGCCTTATTAAGAACCATAAGGATATATCTAATCAAAGAACACAATCATAGGGTTTTAGAAATGGCAATGAACAACCTATGATAAGACCTTAAGTGTGAAATTTTATTCTTAATTATGTGTTTTTCATATTATAATTAGTGTTTCTCACACTATTATTCTTGGTTTTAGTCAATGGATGGAACCCAAAGGAACCGTGTTAATGCAGAATGTGATGGGAAATGCAATGATTTTTCCCCTGAGAAACCAAACGTAATGGGAGGTGGAATGAAAAATCTTGTAGCCATGCTCACACAAATTTCTCAAGCTATGAATCATGAAGGACCAACAAATAAGAAAAGGAAGGAGAAAAATTCTGTTGAATCCTTCATGAGGAAGCATCCACCTTCATTCAGTGGGTCTACTGATCCATTAGTGGTTGAACAATGGATCAACACCATTGAAATTTTATGTGATTCATGGCATGGATTGGATTTATTTATATGGAGCTCATATCAATTTCCAAAGAAGGGATGTCACATATCCTATTCCAGATTAATCTATGATCGTCTATCGATGCAAGTATGAACATAACCTTCAAGTGGAAATTTCAACCATCCTATGGGTCTTGATTCCATTAAATGAAAGTTATATATCTTAAATGCTTGGATAAAAACTCACGATTAATAATATTCCCATTGTATAGGAGTTTGTTGATGTCTTTCCGAAAGAATTTTTGGGTCTTTCACCAAATCATGAAGTTCAGTTTTCAACTGAACCCATACGGGGTGTTATGCCCATTTAAAAGACACCTTATTGATTGTCCCTAATTGAGTTGTAGGAATTGAAGATGCAAATCCAAGGTAATCATGATAAGGGATTCATACTCCCTAGTGCGTCCCCTTGGGGAGCACCTGTTCTGTTTGTTAAGATGTAAGATGGATACTAAGACATTGAATTGATTATCGAGAACATAACAAGATCATTGTCATGAAAAAATATCCTCTCCCACGCATTGATGAATTATTTGACCAACTACGTGGAGCTCAATACTTTTTCAAGATTGATATTCGTTCAGGGTATCATCAATTACGGGTCAAAAGGGAGGATATTCCAATTACGTCTTTCCATACATGGTATGGACACTATGAATTTATAGTGATTCCATTTGGTCTTACTAAGGTCCCTTCTATCTTCATGGATCTAATGAATAGAGTCTTTAGAAAATATATTGATCAGTTTGTGGTAGTCTTTATAGACGATATTCTTGTATATTCAAAGAGAAAGGAAGAACCTGAAGATCACTTTAGAATTGTATTGAAGAGCCTGAAAAAGGAGAAGCTTTATGCCAAATTTACCATGTGTGAATTTTGGCTTCAAAAAGTTGCATTTTTGGGTCACATAATCTCAAAAGAGGGGATATATATGGATCCAGAAAAAAAAGGTTATTGAATGATGATCAAGACCAACAATAGTAACTCAGATCTGTCGTTTTCTTGATTTGGCTGGATATTATCGACGTTTTGTGAATGATTTTTCATGATTATCTAATCCACTCACCAGGTTGACTCGAAAAGGAGTTAAGTTAGTTTGGACAGAGGAGTGTGAAGATAATTTCACGGAGTTAAAAAGAAGGTTATCTAGTGCACATGTGCTCACACTGCCTTATAGTGGAGAAAGGTTTGTGAGTTACAGTGATGCATTCAAGAAGAGATTGGGGTGTGTTCTCATGCAAAATGATATGGTGATAGCTTATACCTCACGAAAATTGAAAATCCATGAGAAAAATTACCCAACTAATGATTTGTATTTAGCTGTGTTAATCATGGAATTAATGATTTGGAGGCATTGTCTTTATGGAGAAAAGTGTGATATTTATACTGATCATAAAATTTTAAAGTATATTTTCACACAAAAGGAGTTGAATATGCGTCAAAGAAGATGGTTAGAGCTGATTAAGGATTAAGACTGCACAATTCATTATCACCCTGGGAATGAAAACAAGTTGGTAGATGCATTAAGTCGACAAGACCATGCTAGCTTATCCATTATGAGGATCACAAAAGATCTAATATTTATGTATTTACAAAAGATGGATCTTGGAATTATAATGGAAGTGGAAAAATCTTATCTTTCTCAAATAAATGTTCAACCATCTATACATGTGAAGATTAAAGGGGAACAGAAAGAATATGTAGAGTTACAAAAGAAGGTGAGAAATGTTCCTGAATTCAACCTTCATTTTGATGGGATAATAAGGTTTAGAAATCGTTTTTGTGTTCCTACCATCTTAGAATTAAAGATGGATCTGCTAGATGAGGTTCATAGTTCTTCATTCTCTATTCATCCTGGAAGCACGAAGATGTATAGATACGTGAATGAGTACCTCCGGTGGGATGGCATGAAAAAAGATGTTGCAAAATATGTCTCTCGATGCTTGGTTTGTTAGCAAGTTAAAGCTGAGAGACAGAAGTCTAATGGGATGTTACAACCATTACCCATACCCGAATGGATATGGGAAAACATCACTATGGACTCTGTCACCAAACTTCCTAAAACATCCAAAGGCAATAATGCTATTTGGGTCATATTTGGTTGTCTTACAAAGTCGACACACTTCATTGGTATTAGAGAGTATTTCTCTCTCGATCATCATGACAGGATATATGTAATGAAAGTGGTAAGATTTCATGGAGTACCACTTTCCATTATATCTGATCGGGATCCGAGGTGTACCTCAATTTTTTTGGCAAAGTCTTCAGCATACTCTGTATACAGAGTTGAGTTTTAGCACTGCTTATCATCCTCAAATAGACACTTAGTCTGAGAGAACAATTCAAACTCTAGATGATATGTTAAGAGCATTATCTATGGATTTCAAAGGTGGTTGGGATCCACACATACCTTTGATGGAATTTTATTATAGTAATAGATTTCACTCCAGTATTCATATGTCTCCTTATGAAGCTCTCTATGGAAATCAATGTCATACTCCAGCTTTATGGGATGAAGTTTGGGAAAGAAAGCTATTAGGACCTGATATTTTTGATGAGATGGAAGAAAATGTACGATCTATTAAACAACACATTAGAGTAGCTCGGAGTCGACAAAAATGTTATGCAGAAGACCGATGAAAAGACCTAGAGTTTGAAGTGGGTGATAAAGTGTTCTTATGAATATATCCTTGGAAGAGATTAATGAGATTTTGATAGAAGGGAAAGCTGAGCCCTGGGTATATCAGTCCTTTTGAAATACTGGATCATATTGGGATGGTAGCTTACCGATTGGCGTTTCCACCGAATCTCTCTCAAGTTCATGAGGTGTTCCATGTATCTCTTCTGAGAAAGTACATACTCGATCCTTCACATGTACTCATCTCAAAAGTTGTACAGCTAGTGAAAGATCATTCTTATGAAGAACATCTGATAGAGATTTTGGATCATAGCGGAAAAGTTCTACGGAACAAGATCACTCTTTTTGTGAAATTTTTACGGAGGAACCACCAATTACAAGAAGATACATGGGAGCCTGAGGATATTATGAGGGAGATTTACCCTCATCTGTTTGATACAAAGTGATAAATTTTAAAGGCGAAATTCATTTTAAGCGGGGTCGAATGTAACACCCATGATTTTTTTAAGAGAAATATTTTGGTTTTATGTTATATACATCATCAAGGAAATCTTTCAATACACACAAAACTATCTTGTCCTGATTTACACGCAATCATGACCTTCCTCGATAGCATTCTTTGTACGGAATACTGAGTTTCACTAAACAATGATATGCTATTAAAATATTATTAAAACTAGCCGTTATGAATAGTAATACCCACTTTTGGAAATTTATAAATTTTATCATTCAAAATGGACTTCATTTTTGGATTTGGAATATCAAAATTATCCTAGGGTAAATTTTTGGTATTTTTCTGAAAACATTCAAATTTTGATGAATAGTGAAAACACTGGGTTACTATTTAAAAACCGAATTTTTATTATATAAGTATTTGATTTATTTAAATTTATTTTAGATAAAATTGATACATAATACCTATATATGTTCAATTTAATTCCTTGGAGTCGTTTTATAATAATTTAAGATATATAAAAATTGAATTGAACTTCCCACCGTCTTTTACCCACCTCCTAGGAGAATTTGATAATTTACATAAAACATAATTTTACTGCTTCTGTGAGTTGAATTTCAAAAATCTGAGAGACACGATTATTATAAAGAAGTAATATATTGTTCAATAAGATAAAAGAAATTTTTGTTAAATTGTAACTTTTTGATTTTATTTACCACGGTTAAAATTAAATAGGGTTATTAAGGGTAAAAATGATATTATTATTACCATAACACATTTCCTAATTCTATTTGATAAGTTTAATTCGACCAAAAACAACCTTAATAATAAAATATGACCATTTAGGTCCACTTGGATTAGATTAGGTCGTTTAATATTATTTAATTTAAAGAAGAGTTAAAATAGTAAAAATCAATGAATAATAACTAATACATTTTTAATATAGGGTTATAAATATGATAAATTCGACTATAAATATTTATTATAACGATAAAAATATTTCCTATAAATTGGTATTTTATTTATAACTTTTATACTTTATATAATTTAATTTACCTATGACACAATGATGATGCAGTAATAACCATATTAAGGAAATATTGACATAATATATATTATAATTACCCAAATAAAGGTAATTTGAGACTGTTTATGATTTAAAATAATTTTATAGGTTAATATGACATATTAGTATTTATTTTATTTACTTTGTTCGAACTAATCATGCTGTTATGATTTTTACAAAAATTAATTACCAAATAGTGTCAAAATTGACATAAAATAGTTTTTTAAAAAAAAATCATATTATTAATTTTTATTTTATTCCTAAAAATATAAGGATCATTAAAATGACTTAGATAAAGTTATATATATTTATAATGAACCACTTGGGGTTCGTTTTCCTATTTATTGTACGTTTATTAACCATATATGTAAGAAAACAAGATGACACGGTAAAAGATAAATAATTTAACTTAGAGTTAAATATAAATGTTATGGTTAAAAAAGTAACCTAAAATTGTATAAAATATATTGGTTGAGAGTATGTAGACCCATCCCCACCATATATTTGAACTAAATCAATTTGGATCTCTTAAAAACCAAATATGACTATATAATAAAATAATAATTTAAGTTTTTCTTAAAGTGCCCCTCTCCTCCCTTATAAAAGGGAACCTCCTCCCTCTCATCGTCACACCACATTGAGCCTTAAATATCAGCCAAACCTTGCCAATTTCTATTCTATACATCCCTAGAAAAATCCTAGTGGTCCTGGTCTTCTACAAAGTCCATCTTTAGTGCCTTAAGAAAAGGTTATGAAGAGGCGCTTCAAAGAAGAGGTAATGTCTGTTACTGATTCTTTCAAATTTATTTCTTCTTCTACTTCCTCTTCTTTATTTATTTCATTATGAAGTAATAACATAAGTATCACTAATATAATGATATTTTATTATAAATATGAAACAACCTTATTTCACCTCATATCCATCCTATGGAAAACGAAATCACCGCGGGTGCATACGTACAGAATATCATCTCAATGTCGTGGTGTAATCTGTTTTACACCACCAACCTACTTGGATGGGTATAATGGTTTAAAGAATAACTATATATGATTATTGTAATGTGATATTGGTTATAAAATATTTTACATACACATCAGTACAATTCCATGATCATGGGAATGATATCATCGCTCGTGCGTACATACGGCCTACCGTCTCCACGATGTGATGTGACTCGTTCTACATGATCATCAATGAATAATGATTATATAAATTAATTTAATGAATAAATATGATATATATTAAACTAATAAAATTATATAAATGAGTTATATATAACCTAAAACGAATAATAAGAATTTTTTCGTTAAAACATGCATAAGAACAAAAAACAATAAACACCCGAATAACAAGTAGCAATAAAATATTACTAATAATAAGCTAAGAATATGAACAAATATGATGTCATAACAATGATTATGATTCTGTAATAATAAAATAACATTATTTAAATCATTATACAGGAGGTTCGGACATGTACAACAAAAATCTGACCTAAGGTAAGGGAAAATATCACAATCTCATTTTTATCAGGGATTGATTATACATCAGAATTTACTGTGGAATATTTATCATCAACATCCATGTTTCCTCAATATGTAATATTATTTCTATCCTCCTACAATTTTTTAAATCCAATTTTTTCCATTGGTGTGTTTTTAGTAAAATATATGAAAGGAATCTTTTGTCGTTTTTAGTATGAAGTACTTTTTTGACATTTCTGGCCAATGTATGAGAAGAATGTTTTTCATTAACTTATACGACATGAATGGATTTTTATAACATTATTAAAATGATGCTTCCTTTACAAGTTTTCAAGTATATTTTTATCAACTTATTTTAGTTTAAAATTTTATGAAATGTTAAGAATGGAAAAATGTTTTGGAAGTAGAAAGGATATTTTCCTCAAGAATGGAGTTCATGTGTTTTATCAAAACTATTTTCCATCTAAGATAATAGAGTGTTCTATTTCTATCTTAATTTTAACTTTTATTTGATTATATTATGATGGAATTATTTTTACAAGGTCTTTTTATCTTATATGATTTATGTTATGATTCCATGATGTTTAAGGATCCCATTTTTATTACAAGGGTTATACTATGATGCATGATTTATGATCTTGTGGGACACATAATAATGGTATCATTATGAGATGGGTACGTCCTATTTCACCCTCCAATGCATTGGGTAAATATTTATATCTCCTGAGATATACATGGCTAGAACGGTAGGTTAATCCGGTTTAGTGATACAGGATTGAAATGAGGAGTGATCTTGGTTCAGAAATAGACATTGTCCACTAGGATAGTCTTGGAAATGAGTCTTGCTACTAAGAAATGATTCTCTATGATTTTGTGTGTATGAAAAAAATTATCATGTTATGATTATTGGGATTACATTTCATTACTATGATTTATCCGATGTTATAAAATTATGATCTCTTTTTCATGTTAAGATTTCCAAAATGATACGTACTTATGAATATTATGTTATTGATATTTCTTTTGTTTACCCTTACTGAGCATTTCAGCTCACCCTTTTGTATTTTTTCTTTTCCACTGGTTAGGAAGAAGGTTATTAGTAAGAAATTCCAAAAGGAACTCCAGATATGATAAAATAAAAGGGGGACAGTGTAGATGATTTATGAACCAGTTGTTTATGTTTCCCAGTTTCTAAAGACACTATACCTATACGATCCTTTTATGGTTTTTGTATATGTTGTAATATGTGTTCTTCAAATGTGAAGTAATAACAATGTATGTAAAGTATGGTTTGTTATAAAAAGAAATTAAAGGATCATAGTGGGCCCATGTCTGGCCCGACTCGGTCGGACCGACCCGACCGGACCCCGTCTGGGCTGACCCAGTTCTGGTCTACCTGACCTTACCCTTTGGGTCTGGCCTTATAACGACCCATACCTTACATACATTGTTAATACTTCAAAATTGAATCATACTTATTACAACATATAACAAAACCACAAAAGGACCGTATAGGTATAGTGTCTTTAGAAACTAGGAAACATAAACAACAGGTTCATAAAGCGTATACATTGTCTCCCATTTATTTCATCATATCTAGAGTCCCTTTTTGGCATATTCTACTTAATAACCTTCTTCCTGACCTGGGGAAAGAAAACATACAAAATGGTGAGCTAAAATTCTCAATAAGGGTAAACAAATGAAATATCAATCACATCATATACATAAGCACATGACTCTTGGAAATCCTAACCTGCAAAAGAGATCATAATTTCATAACATGGGATAAATCAGGGCAGTGAAAGGTAATCACGATAATCATAACATAAAACATGAAACATTGTAGAATACACACATAATCATAGAGAATCATTTCTTGTAATTCAAGACTCATTGCCAAGACTATCTTAGTGGACAAAGTCCCTTTCTGAACCGAGTCACCCTCGTTTCAGTCCTGTTTCACTGAATCGGTATAACCTACCATTCCAGCCATGTCTATCTCATGAGATATAAAATCTTTACCCAATGCATTGGAGGGAGATATAGGTCCCACCCATTTCATAATGATACCATTCTTATGTGTGCCACAAAATCATAAACCATACATCATAGCATAACCCATGTAATAAAAATGGGATTCTTAAACAACATGACATCATAAAAAAATTCATATAAGAAAAAGGAATTCATAAAAAATATTTTCATCACAACATAATAAAATCCATGTAATATTAGGGATATAAACAGAACCCTTTATTATCATAGATGGATAATAATTTTGATAAAACACATGAACTCCATTCTTGAGGAAAATATCCTTTCTGCTTCGAAAACACTTTTCTTTTCATAACATGTCATACAATTTAAAACTAAAAGAAGTTGACTAAAAATAAACATGAAAACATTTAAAGGATGCTTCTTGGAAATAATTTTTTAAAAATCCATTCATGCCGTATAAGTTAAAAGAAAACATTCTTCTCGTACTTTTGTCGGAAAAATCAAAAAAGTACCTCGTACGAAAAACGACAAATGATTCCTTTCATATCATTTACTAAAAACTCACCGAAGGGTAAAATAGGATTTAATCAATTTTAGGTGGATGGAAATAATATTACATATTGAAGAAACATGGATGTGGATGATAAAATACACCCCAGTAAATAATAAAGTATAAACAATCTCGGATAAAAATGAGATTGTGATATTTCCCTTACCTTAGGTCTGAATTGCTTTGTAAGTGTCCGAACCTCCTGTATAATGATTTAAATAATGTTATTGACTTATTATAGAATCATACATATTTTTATGATATCATATATGGTCATATTATTAGCTTCTTAGTAGTAATATATCATTGCTACTTGTTATTCAGGTGTTTATAACTTTTTGTTCTTATGCTTGTTTTGTCGAATAAATTCTTATTCTTATCTTTAGGTTATAGATACCTCATTTCCAGAATGGTATTAGTGTAATATATATCATATTCATTCATTCAATTCATTTATATAATTATTATGAAATGAAGATCATGTAGAACGAGTCGCATCACTTCGTGGAGACGGTATTCCGTACGTACGCATGAGTGATGATATCATTCCAATGATCGTGGAATTGTATTGGAGTGTATGTATACTATTTCAGAATCATTATCACTTTATAATAGTCATATATAGTCATTATTTACACCATTATACCCATCCAAGTAAGGTGGTGGTGGAAAATAGATTACACCACGGCGTGGAGACGATATTTCGTACATACGCACACGCGGTGATTTATTTTTCCGTAGGATGGATAGATGGTGAAATAGGGTTGTTTCATACTTATAATAACATATCAGTATATTAGTGATACTGATGTTATTACTTCATAATTAAACAACTAAAGAAGAAGACGTGGAAGAAGAAATAAAGATGAAAGAATCGGTAACAGACATTACCTTTTCTTTCAAGTAATTCTTAGAGACCTTCTTTTAGGGAACTAAAATTGGTCTTTGAGGAATACCATAACCTCTAAGATGTTTCTAGGGAAGTGGAGAGGATAAATCTTTAGGGGTTGGCCGAGCATGAAGGCTCAATGTGGTGTGAGGAAGAGGGAGAGGAGATGCCCTTTTATAAGGGAGGAGAGGGGCACCTTTGGGAAAACTAACAATATTATTTTATTATAAAGTCGAGTTCGGTTTTAAATATCTCCAAATTGATATATTTAGAAGATAAGGTGGGTATGGGTGGAAATAAGCTCATAAAATATAATTTAGACAAGTTTAGGTTCCTATTTTAACCTTATCAATTAGATTTAACATTTAGTTAAATACATTTATTTTTACCGTGTCTTCTTGTGTTCTTATACTATAAGGTTAATAAACGTACTATAAGCAGTAAAACGAACCTCAAGTTGTTTATTATTAATATATATAACCTTATATAAGACATTTGGCCTAGCCTTAGATTTTTAGGAATAAAATAATAATTACCAATTTAATATTTGTTTTAAAAACTATTTTATGTCAATTTTGAAACTATTTAGTAATTGATTTTTGTGAAAATAATAACCAAATTATTAGTTCGAACCAAGTTAATTAAATCAATACTAACATGTCCTATTAACCTATAAAATTAGTGGGATTCATAAAAAGTCTCAAATTACATTTATTTTGGTGTTTATAACAACAATTATGTCAATATTTCATTAATAAGATAATTACGGAATCATCATTGTGTCATAAATAAATTAAATTATTTAATGTCTAAAAATTACAAATAAAATACCATTATGTATGAAATCTTTTTAGCTTTCTAATTAATATTTATAGTCGAATTTATCTTATGTATAACCCCATATTAAAAATTATTTACTTATTAAACATTGATTTCACTATTTTAACCCTTCTTTAAATAAATTAATAATAAATGTCCTAATCTAATCCAAGTGGGCCTAAATGGTCATATTGTATTCCTATGTTTGTTTTTGGTCAAATTAAACTTATCAAATAGAATTAGGACATGTGTTAGGGTAATAATAATATCATCTTTACCCTTAATTACCCTATTTACTTTTAACCGTGGTAAAAAAAGTAAAAAGTTACTATTCACCAAAAAATAATTTTCATCTCATTGAACCACATTTTACTTACTGACATCAACCGTGTCTCTCGGATTTTTGAAATTCCACTCACAAAAGTGGTAAAATTAAGTTTTATGAAAAATTCAGTTTTTTTTAAATATCACTTCATGGTTTCACTATTCATCAAAAATTGAATGTTTTCAGAAAAATACCAAAATTTTACCATAGGCTAATTTCGATATTCCGAATCCAAAAATGATATCAATTTTGAAAAATAAAATTTATAGAATTTCAAAAAGTGGTTATTACTATTCATAACGGCTAGTTTTAATAATATTTTAATAGCATATCGTTGTTTAGTGAAACTCTGTATTGCGTACGACACAAGCTATCGAGGAAGGTAACGATTTCGTGTAATGAAAGCCAAGAAATTGTTGTGTAGAAAAATATTACTTTGATGATTTATATAACATAAAACTCTCGGGTGTTACATTCTACCCCCCTTAAAATGAATTTCGCCCTAGAAATTCTTCACTTTGTAACAAACAGATGAGGATACCTCTCCCTCATCATATCCTCAAGCTCCCATGTTGCTTCTTATAATTGGTGGTTCCTCCATAAAACTTTCACCAATCAAGTGGTCTTGTTTCGTAGGAATTTTTCGCTACGATCCAAGAATATCTATCGGTTGTTCTTCATAAGAAATATCTTGCTCCAGCGGTACAACTTCTGAGCAGAGTACATGTGAAGGATCAGGTATGTACTTTCTCCGGAGAGATACATGGAACACATCTTGAACTTGAGAGAGATTCGGTGGAAGCGCCAATCGGTAAGCTACCTTCCCAACACGATCCAGTATTTCGAAAGGACCATTATATCTAGGGCTCAACTTCCCCTTCTTTCCAAATCTCATAACCCTCTTCCAGGGAGATATTCGTAAGAACACTTTACCACCCACTTCAAACTCTAGGTATATTCTTCGGTTGTCGGCATACCTTTTCTGTCGACTCTAAGCTGCTCGTATGTGTTGTTGAATAGATCTGACCTTTTCTGCCATTTTAATCAACGAGATCAGGTCCAAATAGCTTTCTTTCCCCAACTTCATCCCAGCAAGTTGGAGTCCTGCATTTCTTTCCATAGAGAGCTTCATAAGGAGCCATCTGAATACTGGTGTGAAAGCTATTATTATAAGAAAATTCTACCAAAGGGAGGTATTGATCCCAACCACCTTTGAAATCCATAGAGAAAGCTCTCAAAATATCTTCTAGGGTTTGAATTGTTCTCTTAGACTGACCGTCTGTCTGAGGATGATAAGCAATGCTAAAACTCAACTCTGTATCCAGAGTATGCTAAAGAATTCTCCAGAACTTCAAGGTAAATCTCGGATCCCGATCAGATATAAAAGAAAGTGGTACTCCATGAAATCTTACCACTTCCTTTACATATATCCTGGTAAGCTGATCCAGAGAGAAATCCTCTCTAATAGCAATGAAGTGTGCAGGCTTTGTAAGATGACCAACTATGACCCAGATAGCATTATTGCCTTTGGATGTTTTATGAAGTCCTGTGACAAAGTCCATAGTGATGTTTTCCCATTTCCATTCTGGTATGGGTAATGGTTGTAACATACCCTTAGACTTTTGTCTCTCATATTTAACTTGTTGACAAACCAAGCATCGAGAGACATATTCAGCAACATCTCTTTTCATTCCATCCCACCAGAAGAACTCTTTCAGGTCTCTATACATCTTCATGCTTCCAGGATGAATAGAGAATGAAGAACTATGAGCCTCATCCAGCAGCTCCTTCTTTAATACAGGGATGGGAGGAACACACACCCGATTCCTGAACTTTATTATCCCATCACAATCAAGAATTCAGGAACATTTCTCACCTTCTTTTGTAACCCGACAACTTCTTTCTGTGCCTCTTTAATCTTCACATGTATATATGGTTGAACATTCATGTGAGAAAGATAATATTTTTCCCCTTTCATTATAATTTCAAGATCCATCCTTTGTAAATCCATAAATATTGGATCTTTTGTGATCCTCATCATGGATAAACTAGCATGGTCTTGTCAACTTAATGCATCTTCCACCTTGTTTTCTTTCCCAGGGTGGTAATGGATTGAGCAATCATAATCCTTAATCAGCTCCAACCATCTTCTTTGGCGCATATTCAGCTCCTTTTGTGTGAAAATATACTTTAAACTTTTATGATCAGTATAAATATCACACCTTTCACCATAAAGGTAATGCCTCCAAATCATTAATGCAAAGATTTCTGCAGCTAACTCCAAATCATGTGTTGGGTAATTTTTCCCATGGATTTTCAACTGTCGTGAGGCATATGCTATCACCATATCATTTTTCATAAGAACACACCCCAATCCTTTCTTGGATGCATACTATAGATCACACACCTTTCTCCACTACAAGGCAGTGTGAGCACAGGTGCACTGGATAACTTTATTTTCAACTCCTCGAAATTCTCTTCACATTCTTCCGTCCAGACAAACTTAACTCCTTTCCGAGTCAACTTGGTGAGTGGATTAGATAATTGTGAAAAATAATTCACAAAACGTCGATAATATCCAGCCAAACCAAGAAAACTTCGGATCTTAGTTACTGTTTTTGGTCTCGACCATCTTTCGATAACCTCTGTTTTTGCTGGATCCACAGATATCCCCTCTTTTGAGATTATGTGACCCAAAAATGCAACTTTTTTAAGCCAAAATTCACACTTGGAAAATTTGTCATAAAGCTTCTCCTTTCTCAGGGTCTTCAATATAATTATCAAGTGATCTTCATGTTCTTACTTTCACTTTGAATAGACAAGAATATCGTCTATAAAGACTACCACAAACTGATCAAGATAGTCTCTAAAGACTCTATTCATCAGATCCATGAAGATAGCAGGGGAATTAGTAAGACCAAATGGCATCACTATAAATTCATAGTGTCCATACCTTGTACGGAAAGCCGTCTTTGGTATATCCTCCCTTTTGACCCTAAATTGATGATACCCTGAACGAAGATCAATCTTGGAAATTTATTGAGCTCCTCGTAGTTGGTCAAATAAGTCATAAATGCATGGGAGAGGATATTTTTTCTTGATAGTGATCTTGTTATGTTCTCGATAATCAATGCAGAGTCTCATTCATCCATATTTCTTCTTAACAAATAGAACAGGTGCTCTCCAAGGTGACACACTAGGGCGTACGAATCCTTTATCAAGATTCTCTTGGAGTTGCTTCTTCAATTCCAGCAACTCAATTGGGGCCATTCTATAAGGTGTCTTTGAATTAGGCAAAGCACCCAGTACGAGTTCTATTGAAAACTCAACTTCACGATTCGGTGGAAGACCCGGTAATTCCTCCGGAAAGACATCATCAAACTCACGTACAATGGGCATATTCTTAATCGTGAGTTTCTCACCAACCATTTGAGATAAATAACCTTCATTTAGTGGAATCAATACCCATAAAATGGATGAAATTTCCACTGGAAGGTTATGTTCATCCTTGCATTGATAGACGATCATAGATTGATCTGGAATATGAAATGTGACTTCCCTTCTTTGGAAATTAATATGAGCTCCATATAAAGAAAGCCAATCCATTCCAAGAATCACATCAAATTCCACTATAGGAAGGATCATAAGATTTGCAGGAAGCACTTTCCCACAAACTTCGATCGGAGATGAATTATAAACTTTTGATGCAACTGTTGTGCCATTAGGTGTTGTCACAGATAACTCAACATCTAATTGTTGAGGTAATACGGTGATAACCTTAGAAAATTATTCAGAAATAAAAGAGTGGGTGGATCCAGAATCAAATAAAACATTTTCTACTTTTTAGTGGATGATAAGTGTACCTTTCACCACATCGTTATCGTACTCCACATCACTGATAGTAATTGCATGTGAGTTTCCTTTATATTTAGCCTTAAGAGTTTGTTGACGTCGACCATCATCATCAACCCTTGGATTACGGCATTTATTAGCATAATGCTCCATCTCCTTGCACTTGAAACATTGAAGTGTAGTAGGTTCATTATGGGTATCCCTTCTTTTGTTTGCATCATTAGACATCTTCTTCCCATAATCGCTGCATTCAAATGCCCGATGACCTTCCTTTCCACATTTGAAACATTTACTTGTCCCTTTAAGACAACTGCCTCCATGTTTCTTTCCACACTTTGAGCATAAGGGAAAGCTCATCTTCTTTTCAGTGTGCTCTTTAGATTTTCCTTTGAATTCCATTTTCCTCTTCTTATCAAACCCATATGACTGATGGGTTACTCCAATCTCCATCTCGACATTGAGAGCACATCGAATGATTTCCTCGTAGCTATTGAAGTCCCTTATGGATAACGCCCTTCGAAGACTTGGTTTTAAGCCACTAAATAATCGATCGATCTTACTCTTAGGTTGGATAACAATACCAGAAGCGTACCTTGCATGTCTTGTAAAATATGCTTCATAGGTACCAACAGATTCATCATCCTATTTCTTCAGTTCAAGAAACTATTTCTCCATCATTGT
The DNA here is from genome assembly GCA_963277665.1 of Viscum album. NCBI lineage: Eukaryota > Viridiplantae > Streptophyta > Magnoliopsida > Santalales > Viscaceae > Viscum > Viscum album. The sequence continues at coordinate 1,610,974,646 of OY728137.1, read as the reverse complement.
TTGGGGAATACGAGGGATGTACTTATTGAAAAATAAGTTCTTGAACTCGTCCCATTCCATGGCCTCAATTTCATCCCTTTGCCTCGTATTCTTAATAAGATTCCACTATTGATCAACATCTCATTCCAAACGATACACTGCTAGGATGAATTTATCATGTTCAGAACATTGAAGAACTGAAAATATCTTTTCAGTAGTACTAATCCATTGTTCAGCAACTAATGGATCAGTAGACCCGCTGAAAGAAGGTGGACGCTGTCTCATGAATGATTCAACAGAATGTTGCTCCTTCCATTGCTCGTTTTCAAGTCCTGCATGATTCATAGCTTGAGAAAGTTGTCTGAGCATGGCTACAAGATTTTTCATTCCTTCTCCCATAACGTTTGGTTGCTCAGGGGGACAATCATTGCATTTACCGTTGCATTCAGCATTAACCTGATTCCTTCGGGTTCCAGCCATTGACTAAAACCTACATGAATAGTGTGAGCAACACTAATTATAATAGGAAAACCACATAATCAAGAATAAAAGATCACACTTAAGGTCATATCCTAGGTTATTCATGGCCATTTCTAAAACACTAAGATTTTGTTCTATTCTTAGACTTATCCTTAGGGTTCTTACAAAGGCTTTCACATCCTAGTTTCCAATGGTTGACAATACCTTTTCTTTGATACCAACTATAACGACCCATACTTTACATACATTGTTAATAAATCAAAATTGAAGCATATATATTACAACATATAACAAAACCACGAAATGACCGTATAGGTATAGTGTCTTTAGAAACTGGGAAACATAAACAACAGGTTCATAAAGCGTCTACAATGTCTCCCATTTATTTAATCATATCTAGAGTCCCTTTTGGAATATTCTACTTAATAACCTTCTTCCTGACCTGGGGAAAGAAAACATTCAAAAGGGTGACATCAAATGCTCAGTAAGGGTAAACAAAAGAAATATCAATCACATCATATACATAAGCACATAACTCTTGGAAATCTTAACCTGCAAAAGAGATCATAATTTCATAACATGGGATAAATCATGGCAGTGAAAGGTAATCACGATAATCATAACATAAAACATGGAACTTTGTGGCATACACAGATAATCATAGAGAATCATTTCTTGTTAGTCAAGACTCATTGCCAAGACTATCTTAGTGGACAAAGTCCCTTTCGGAACCGAGTCACCATCATTTCAGTCCTGTTTCACTGAACCAGTATAACCTACCGTTCCAGCCATGTCTATCTCATGAGATATAAAATCTTTACCCAATGCATTGGAGGGTGATATAGGTCCCACCAATCTCATAATGATACCATTCTTATGTGTGCCACAAAATCATAAACCATACATCATAGAATAACCCATGTAATAAAAATGGGATTCTTAAACAACATGACATCATAAAACAATTCATATAAGATAAATGAATTCATAAAAAATATTATCATCACAACATAATAAAATCCATGTAAAGATATGGATAGAAACAGAACCCTTTATTATCATAGATGGAAAATAATTTTGATAAAACACCTGAACTCCATTCTTGAGGAAAATATCCTTTCTACTTCAAAAACAATTTTCCTTTCTTAACATGTCATACAATTTAAAACTAAAAGAAGTTGATTAAAAATAAACATTAAAACTTGTAAAGGATGCTTCTTGGAAATAATGTTTTAAAAATCCATTCATTCCGTATAAGTTAAAATAAAACATTCTTCTCGTACTTTTGTCAGAAAAGTCAAAAAAGTACCTCGTACGAAAAACGACAAAAGATTCCTTTCATATCATTTACTAAAAACTCACCGAAGGGTAAAATAGGATTTAAAAAATTGTAGGTGGATGGAAATAATATTACATATTGAGGAAACATGGATGTGTATGATAAAATACACCCCAGTAAATACTAAAGTATAAACAATCTCGGATAAAAATGAGATTGTGATATTTCCCTTACCTTAGGTCCGACTTTCTTTGTAAGTGTCTGAACCTCCTGTATAATGATTTAAATAATGTTATTGACTTATTCCAGAATCATACATATTTTTATGATATCATATATGGTAATATTCTTAGCTTCTTAGTAGTAATATGTCATTGCTACTTGTTATTCGGGTGTTTATAACTTTTTGTTCTTATGCGTGTTTTGTCGAATAAATTCTTATTCCTATCATTAGGTTATAGATACCTCATTTCCAGAATGGTATTAGTGTAATATATATCATATTCATTCATTCAATTCATTTATATAATTATTATGAAATGAAGATCATGTAGAACGAGTCGCATCACATTGTGGAGACGGTATTCCATACGTACGCACGAGTGATGATATCATTACTATGATCGTGTAATTGTATTGGAGTGTATGTATACTATTTCATAATCAGTATAACATTATAATAGTCATATATAGTCATTATTTACACCATTATACGCATCCATGTAAGGTGGTGGTGGAAAATAGATTACACCAAAGCGTGGAGACGGTATTCCGTACGTACGCACGCGCGGTGATTTCTTTTTCCGTAGGATGTATAGATGGTTAAATAGGGTTGTTTCATTCTTATAATAACATATAAGTATATTATTGATACTGATGTTATTACTTCATAATGAAACAACTAAAGAAGAAGAAGTTGAAGAAGAAATAAAGATGAAAGAATCGGTAACGGACATTACCTCTTCTTTGAAGTGCTTCTTTGAGACCTTCTTTTAGGGAACTAAAATTGGAATTTGAGGAAGACCAGAACCTCTAGAATGTTTCTAGGGAAGTGGAGAGGAGAAATTGGCAGGATTTGGCCGAGCATTAAGGCTCAATGTGGTGTGAGGAAGATGGGGAGGAGATGCCCTTTTATAAGGGAGCAGAGGGGCACATTTGGAAAACTAAAAATATTATTTTATTATAAAGTCAATTTCGGTTTTAAATAGCTCCAAATTGATATATTTCGAAGCTAAGGTGGGGCTGGGTCGAAATCATCTCATAAAATAGAATTTAGACAACTTTAGGATCCTATTTTAACCTTATCATTTAGATTTATCATTAAGTTAAATAAGTTTACTTTTATCGTGTCTTCTTGTGTTCTTATACTAAAAGGTTAATAAACTTACTATAAGCATCAAAACGAACCCCAAGTTGTTTATTATTAATATATATAACCTTATCTAAGACATTTGGCCGAACCTTAGATTTTGAGGAATAAAATAACAATTACCAATATAATATTTGTTTTAAATACTATTTTATGTCAATTTTGACACTATTTAGTAATTGATTTTTGTGAAAATCATAACAGAATTATTAGTTCGAACCAAGTTAATTAAATCAATACTAACATGTAATATTAACCTAGAAAATTAGTTGGATTCATAAAAAGTCTCAAAATAAATTTATTTTGGTGTTTATAACATCAAATATGTCAATATTTCATTAATAAGATAATTAGGGCATCATAATTGTGTCATAAATAAATTAAATTATTTAATGTCTAAAAATTACAAATAAAATACCATTATGTAGGAAATTTTTTTATCTTTCTAATAAATAGTTATAGTCGAATTTATCTTATTTATAACCCCATATTAAAAATTATTTAATTATTAAACATTGATTTAACAATTTTAACCATTCTTTAAATAAATTAATAATAAATGTCCTAATCTAATCCATGTGGGCCTAAATGGTCATATTTTATTAATAAGTTTGTTTTTGGTCGAATTACACTTATCCAATAGAATTAGGACATGTGTTAGGGTAATAATAATATTATCTTTACCCTTAATTACCCTATTTACTTTTAATCGTGGTAAAAAAAAAGAAAAAAGTTACTATTCACCAAAAAAATTATTTTCATCTCATTGGACCACATTTTACTTACTGACATCAACCGTGTCTCTCGGATTTTTGAAATTCCACTCACAGAAGCGGTAAAATTATGTTTTATGAAAAATTCAGTTTTTTAACTACCACTTAGTGGTTTCACTATTCATCAAAATTTGAAAGTTTTCAGAAAAATACCAAAAACTTCAACCTAAGCTAATTTCGATATTCTGAATCCAAAAAATGAAGTCCATTTTGAAAAATAAAATTTATAAAATTTCAAAAAGTGGTTATTACTATTCATAACATCTAGTTTTAATAATATTTTAATAGCATATCGTTGTTTAGTGAAAATCGGTATTGCGTACGACGCAAGCTATCGAGGAAGGTTGCGATTTCGTGTAAAGCAAGCCAAGAAAGTGTTGTGTAGAAAAATATTCCTTTGATGATTTATATAACATAAAATTCTTGGGTGTTACAGGCCTGGTCCATTGGGCGGGAGAGCTCGTTGGGTTCGGCCCAGTCCAGAAGGCCGTGATGAACGGCGGAGACCCGCAAGGGTGTGTGGCAGCTTGGCCCGGCCTGGGGCGGCATGGCCCGAAATGGCACCGTGAGAGGCTGGTTCAACTGGGGCGCCATGAGGGTGCGACCGGTTCGGCCTCGGGCAGCGCGTTCAGGGCATAGGGGTGCGGCCGGTGCGGTGGGGCGACTAGAGAGTGGGGCACAAATGGAAGGGTAGTGTGTCCATCGACGGTGGCATGACTAGTAGGGTGATGCGGCGGGATGGGGCGGCACAGCCGGCGGGGTGGCATGGAGGGCCGGGGTGGCGCGGTCGGTGGGCCGGCGCGGCGGGCAGGGATGGCGCAACAAGCCAGGGCGGCGTGGTCGGTGGGGCGGCGCCGCGGACTGGTTCGGTGCGGTCGGCGGGGCCACACAGGGGGTCGGGGTGGCGTGGCGGGTGAGGGCGGCGCTTCCGGTGTGCGACGTGACCTGCTAGGCGGAGGTGTCGCCGAGCGGCATGGGTGGCGAGGGTGGAATGACCAGGGAATGGGGCCTAGTTTGATCGGATGTAAGAAAGCCACTAGGGCGGCGCATGTCGCAGAGGCCACGGATGGTGTGGTCGTTTCCTTCGTCGCCTTCGTAGCCTTCGTCACTGTTTTTAAGATCCCTACAAAGAAGATTTGCAGGGGGTCGGGCAAGGTATGTTTGGCCCGCACCCTCTACATTTAGGGTGGTAGCAATCTGTTCATCAAGAAAAAAGCACAAAAAACCCTCCTGCAATGATTATTCTCAAAACATGAAACAAGGTAAATATATATGGATCAACTAGTAATAAGTTGATCCACACTCTTTCTTTTAGAATGAATAAGTCACGAGATTAATATCATATTCAAAAAAATCCCTACTTGTTCATTGTTGGTTGATGTTGGCATGATAAGGCAGGCATCAATTCATTGTAGACGAACACGTCGTACGTTGGAGGATGTCTTGAGGAAGAAGGTTGAAGGAAGTCGGTGTTCTTCATCGGTGGTGTGTTCTTCATGGAAGAACACATTCTTCATTGCAGAGTGTAATCTTCCATGTGTTCGGCATCACACTACTTTACCAGCGCTTTGTCTGTTGGTGAAGCCATCCCAAAACATTCTCCTAAGAACCATATATATAGGAGAGGGATGAAGGTAGCTAATGATCGTTGAATTTATGACGGTTCATTTATTAGGAACCATCCTAAATTCCAACGATGATGTTTTTTATTTTAAAAAAAAGTGATTTCTAAATAATCAAGATGACACCATCAATAGGTGTGTTGGGTGATTTAATGTGGAGGAAGCTCAAGAGTCTTCTCCTCATTAATGAGGGGGTTGGGAGGTTTCCTCTCCCCCCATTAATATGGGTCGGGTGGTCCCCGCCACAATAACCTCTCATAGGAGGTTCAGGTGTGGTGGTCCACACCACCATAACTTCTCTTGGGAGGTTATGTTCTGGTGGTCCCCACTCCGAACCTCCACATATAGGTTTTAACAAAAAAAAAATAAAGTGACACCACTTAATTCATATTCATGAAAAATGAAATATCAATATTTCATTCTCGACCCACTACCATTGAGGTGAAAGTCTCATTAACCGAATATGGGTGCTGTGAGATCAACCGTGCCATCATATTTCAATTTCGTGCAATGGTTCAAAAGTTATAAAAACCCTCTTGTGCGTTTACCTAATGTACCCAAAAAAAGTTTGGAAAACTTTTATCAGTAACCCTCTAAATATGCTAGATGATTTTAGGCTCTTCCAAATTGAAACATGCCACAACAAACCCAACGGTACTCTTAGATTTTCTATCCGAGTTACTGTTTAAAAGTATTGAATTTTGCAATAAAATAACTGTCAGTTAATTATTTTATTTATGGCCAGAAATTAGCTTTCATTGGTGGTCCACATCATCCAAAGGTAGCATCTGCTTAAATAAATCATGCCATCACAAGTACAATGGTGGTCTATGATTTTTAATATGTGCTACCATTTGTGAGTTATAAGAATTTAAATATAAAACAATTAATTTAATTATTTTATTTAAAATTATTCCATTTTTTTGTTTTCTCACAGGAGGCCCGCACAGACTATTCTTAAGTTGTGCCTAGGGTAAAACCGCCATCTTGAGCTCAACGGTGCCCTCAGATTTCTGATCCATGTTATAGTTAATGAGTTATTCCACTTTTTTAAAGAAAATTTCTTACCCGCGTTAAATTAAGCTTAACAAAACATCGATCGATAATTGTAGGCACTCTAGGCCTCATAATCTCACGCCGATAGATTTGGCGGACTCATAAAATTCCCATATATTTAAAGAAATTACATTGAAATTCTACGTCATTACATTTTAGTTTCTAGGATCCACCACAACATTTATGTCATGTATTATAGATCAATCCCCCACAACCCATATTGAACATTCCTATAAAAATTCTTACTATACAATATATTTAGATACATGTGTTTGAAATAACTACAACTCATTACAACACTATACAATCATCTATAATAAATGTAACAACCATGAAGACCGGAACAAAAAACAACCTAGAGATTTGAGTGGGGAATTAAAGGGATGTTAGCTAACCATTCTATACAATATCAATGTTAGAAAATAATCTCCCAAAGTGTACACTAGTTTTCAGTGACCCTAAAAAAATTGGTGGTTTGTCATCTAAAATCACATAACAAGAAAAATCTATCTAGCTCTGAACCACACTATAAGAGACTAACTATTCCTAAGCTCAACTGTAGTGATCATCTCTCAGAAACCTAACTACACAACTAAGGACTAAATTACACATAAACACAAACACATTTTAAAATAATTTCAAGAAAATATTTTTTATGTATTCTCATTTATATTAAATTGCATCCAATTACAATTCCATCCAAGAATAATCAAATATCTTATATGGTTTCTTATTATTTATCATTATTCATAATTCCTCATGTCTCCAATCCCATGGGTTAAACCATTTCACATTCATCCTATAATTCTAGGTACTATATGACTCATCCTATGCTTCTAATGAAGATGCATAAACCAACCCCTTTCAGCAACATCTCGTAGTGGAGAAAGGAATGAAGAAACCAATAACATGGATATCCATACATTGATGGAACATCAATATCAATTAATAAATACGTATTTAACCATTATAAATAGTTTAAAATCCCATCATCAACCCTCTATCTTAGTCTCACCATCATCCTAGACACTACCATGCATATCATCGTCCATCCCACCATCATAGGCCCCAACTAATACCACAACATGATCATCAAAACCCATTATCATCAAATCATGAACCATCATAGGATCACATCATATCATATATAATTTCCTTTTACCAATAGTTATCACAAAATGAATCAATAAATTAAAAAACAATAAATGTGGTAGTTTTTTCCATTAAACAATGCATCCATCCTTCATTAACAAATGGACTTACACAACCCCAATCAATTTTCTTTGAAAAAAACAATTAAATATATAAACAGTTGCATCATCTATAAATAAATAATTAAATTTATTTAACTAGCTCCTTGTTTATCTTTCATTTTTATCAATTAAAAAGGAAAACAATTACAATCTAAACATGCTACTTTGTTATATATCCAACATGAATTAAATTATTTACATTATTTACCCTATTTAAAATCATAAAAACATTTTAAACCATATAGATAGTATAATATATAATTCTATCTAGAAATGAATAGGAAAACTATCAAGACAACATAAACACATCTTCTTTCTATAAAGAAAACCAAATATTCATTAATTATCATTGAATATTCATTAAGGATAATTCCAAAATTTACTAATGATAAAAATGAATGATAAATGTATGATTTTTATTTAGAAAAATGAAATGAAATTAATTAATTACCTCAATACATTCAATGATCCTTGAAAAATAACAGAACAAAAATTTAAATATTTGTTAGCCTCTTATGAAAGGAATATAGGATCTCTATGTATGATTCACCTTGAACATGGCAAAAGACATCATAATATTTCAATGTGAAATGCATTAGATGATTTTCTAAGGAATGGAAATGTATAATAGGATAAAATGAATACAAACACATAATAACCAACAATATAAGTAGTAAACATCACTATGGATCCCCTTATATCAAGCATGGGAGACATGAAATTAACCATAATTGGATGTGATTTTAAACACCTTTAAGAATAACATACCATTATATATTGTTTAAGAGAAAATTTTTGGGGATGAAAATATTTAAGGGTGTTTTGGAATTTATTTTAAAACTATAAATTATAAGATCACAGTGTAGCGACCTACACCACGAAATAAAAATGTTGAAATAGAATAAAATTATAGAATAAAAAAATAGACCACAACAACAAATTCAATGAAAATGTGGATTTAGAGAGACATGGAACATTCCATGACAAATATGCTATAAATTAGAAAAAAGGATCATGGTGAAACTGAACCATTATTCCATAGAACTCTAATCACCAATATATTGGCTATGCCACAACTCATCTTCATGGTGTAGCGAACCTGAAAAAAGAAAGAACCACTAAAACCCACCATATGATATTCCACACAATATCTTTACCCCCACATATAGGGGAATAAAAATTAGATGAACAGCCTAAGACTCCTCTATGAATATTATATACCACAATGGTTAAACCACACTACAGAATCATCTCCCTAAACTAATCTTGTTGTGTAACTGAAACATCAGATTATATCGCATACATCCTCGTATGATCCTCCCCTTAACACCTAAAATAATAAAACATTGAACGGAATATACTATATGTATCTTGAATAATATATTAGATACCTCTAAAATGAATCCCATTCTCAAGATTTTAAAATAATCCCTTGAGAGAACAAAAGGAAAAAGGGCCATCAAAACCACCATCCTATGAGATACCTCTCATGAATATCACCATTAGAAGAGATAATCAACCTCACATAAATAAAAAATTAACCAAAACAATGAACACTAACAAAAAACATGTAAATACTCTTCTTAAGAAATACCTCTCGAAAAAGATCAGTGGCTTTAAAAAAGGCCATAGTTTGTGTGAATTATCTCATAAACTAAAAAGTTCTACATCATTGATACATATTATAATGAATTAATTGAGAATCAAATAACATAGGATAAAAATTATGTATCCACAACTAATATTCCAAGGTTTTATAATATACACCACCATTTCACTATAGGATATAAACTAGTAGAATAATAGGTATGTGTTACACCTTCTCTTAGTAGTCCCAGATCCATATTTTTCACTCCATAAAGGTTGATCCATAATCAATGTCTATATTATAAATTTGGGTATTATGTATTACACATTAATATAATAGTGATGAATTGATAAATTAATGTAATCATGGATCATAATAATCTATAGGGGGAACTGGTATTTTTTACACAATGTCTCTAATAGGAGCTAACACCTTGAAAGACCCAAACAATAGAGGATGAATCTTACTCACATAACCAACCCTTATCTACCCATGAGGAGGAGTCTCCTTTATGAACACAAGATCTCCAAATATGATATCCATAAGTCACATCCTTGAGTGATCATAATACTTTTTATGATAATACACACCCTTCACTATCTTAATAATTATCTACACTATTTCTTTAATGATTGGCTCTATTTTTGGCCCGCCATTTACTAACTCTCTGACCCCTTCCCAAAATAATTGAGAATATAAATTTCATCCCTAAAATGATTTTTACCGTTCCATTCAAATTTTTGAGTGGAAATTATTTTTTTAATCAATATCATCCAAATGTAGCTTTCATAATCATGAATCAAAAATATCAAGGACATGAGCATGCAACATGTATTCATGATTTTTGATAGTATGTTATGTTTAAATATCCATATATGGATGAAAAGAATTTATAATGCATAAATAATAGAAAAAATTATGATAAAAAAATCTCTCTATCTAGGTGGTGAAATTATGATCATGATCAAAAAATAAATTCCTCAAGACTCCTTAAAGAATCACCACCTCTTCTAGATACTTCCTCAATAGAACCTCCACTAATATCAATCCTTTTATCTCTGAAAGGTGAGAATACATTATTAATTTGTCCACTATAACCAATATAAAGTTATATACTCCTTAATCTTATTGTATCACAGTGATGATGTACATTAAAATGATCTCCCACTTCCACTAAAGAACATTGCAGCGTATGTGAAATCCACTAGTAACATGGTGTTAACCCTTCATTATATGGATGATTATACATTGGGAGAGTAACTGTTCAACTGAATTATTAAACCCATGCCACCAAAATCGATCTCTATGTTCATGATACATCTCTTTGTGGTATAATTCACCACTAAGGGTGATATATATAACAAATTTAGAACCACTTTTCCCATCACGAAATGAATGAAAATCCTTCCCTAGAATGATGCCTACTGTTTATCATCAATACACTATATGTCAAGGGAATCACCCGAGTAAACTGGATGTCACTATACATTCACCTCATGAGTCATCGTGTTTGGAATCCTCTATCTGATTCACTAAATATGAATACACCATCCTATAAAAATTTAATACTCTACCACAAGCCTCTCCCCAATCAATGTGAATAATGAATATATCTTTCAATACACTCCATGAATCTCTATATTTATATATTGTATCACTACATGACATCTGGATTAGTATATTGGCTAACGAATAACACTTTACAAGTGTGTATGAAATATCAAATTAATAATAAAATAATCAATCCATCCACTATCTATGTCAAATGTTCTGGTAATCCTATGAGAAGACATACATCTAGCTCTTTTGATTAGTGAGAAAGAAAAATAATTAACCAATAAGATAATAACACCAAAAATTCTAGGAAAACATAAATGATACCTACTCTCGATCATGGTTTTAATATTCAACGTAATGTGGTCATAAATAATGATACCCCTAACACAAATTTTCCTATGCAGCATTAGTACAACACCCAATCCATGATTTGAGGTTTCATATTAAACCTCAAAATGAACACCCCTGTCTAGGAAATAAGGAACTAGGGTACTAAAAAATTCTCTTATTGATACTAGAATTTTTCTTGTCTATATTATATCTAAAAAACACCTAATACATTCTATTAATTTCTATTAAATGTGTTCATATAATTCACATATGAACAACCTATATTATCCTACATGTTCATGAAAATCTATAACCATACAACACTCTTCGATGATTCCCAAGATAAACCCACTTTAATATTCTATTGATTGAAATCCACTCCACACTAGGATATAAAATTTCATAATAAATTAGCATCATGAGACCATATCATACACATAAATATAATCCTAAATTACTACTAACAATGAAGAAATCCCAAAACATCCTAGAGGTGCTTTGTGTGCTCCATATCAGATGTAGTGTGCAAAATGATGACATTGATGAAAAAATCCATGAACCGGTCTAAAAACTCTTTTAAAATAGAATTAATCAATTCCATGAATACACAAGGAGTGTCCTACACACCCAAAAACATTATACATAACTCATAATCCCCATAATGACATTAAAAAGACGTCTTAATAATATCTTCATCCTTAAACCACTTGTGATGATATCCCAACAATATGACGGACTTGAAAACCAACTTCGTCATTTAGTTGACTGAATAAATCCTTAATCCATATAAGATAGTGGTAATTAATAATTTTCATCATGATAATTAAATGGAAATAAATACACATAAATATAATTCTATCCCTTTTTTAATGAACTAAACTCGAGCCCCCCATATTGACATGATCAAATCAAACACATTGCTACAATAGATCTTCCATTTCAATTCATAGCTCTTGAAAAATATAATGATTCCTATTATAGGGATACATTGATTTTAGAGAATCACTCTGATTAATCATTATCATAAATATGATCTCTGATTGAGTGGTAAATTCCACAACCTCTTTATGAAATACATCACAGTACTCCCCCACAACCCTATGAAACACCAGTACATAAATATCTGACCAAGATAGAATCAAATCAGTCATTATGAAATAAAAATACTAGGAACATCTATGAACCAGCTGAGGATATTTCTCCCCAAATAACAATAGAGACTCATTTTTTGCATCATAGAACACAATCCACCTCATGTCATAATACATAATATCAAGAATTGAATACAAAAAATTCATTTATTGAATTATAAAATGTGGATTTATCTAAAAATATATGAAATATATACAAGATCATTGAAACTCTAGAACTATAACACTTCCTCTACATACTACATAAAAATCAGCTCACCCACCAATTTGTGTCATCAATTCAAATGGAACCAAAAGTCACTCCTCATAAATCCATAATGTATGGACTAGAGTGGGTGAAATATAGGAGCATGTTTCTCACAAATCAAAAAAAGGGTATTCATATAAGTAAAAATACATGAAAATGTGGCCTCAAATGGCATATAGATAACTTTTAGTTTGAAATCCTAGACCATGAAACTATACATGACTTACTCTAGTGAATCTCTTTATTGGTTGAAGAATAACTCCATGGTCATTCCATACTATCTGAGGATAAAGAGTATCATGAGGTTATAGTCTATAATCCATGTCACCCATCAAATTATAAAATTACAGAGAACATTTTTTTTATATGTTTACAGGTAGTTCCAAAAAGATATAGTCTAATGCACAATAAAAATTATATGATTATTTCTTAATAATGTCACGCACTCTTCTCAACCATAGGGAAATGCGATAAAGAGGGATATATATTACTCCAAGCTATCTAAAAAATAATTATTAGAAATTGGGTTCCCTATATCAAAACTCTGCTACATAAATATTCTTAAATACACCCCAATCATGATGGTTTGGTCTTAGAAATGACCTCTCAATAGCCTATTCTCAAATCAACACCTCATGATATTTATGTATCATGAGTGGAGTAACATATCACTAAATCTATAGGGAAAAACACTCCCCTAAATTCCTCACTGTAGACTTCTCATCACAAAATAGGTCTAGAACATATTGAAGAAGGGTCCTAAAATAGAACTCCAAATAATTAGATCACTATTGCTGAAGTGTAATAGAATCTTTAATGTTTTATTTACACTCATTTGAAGAAGAAAATATGCATCAAAAAAATTATATGACCTTTTTACAAGAAATAACTATCACCTCACTATCCCTGTAACACCCCGACCCCAGTTACACAGAGTCAGTGCATTATTACATAACATTGGCATGATCCCAAGATATATCAAATCACGAAAGACCGATTGGTTTAGTATCCCTGGAAACATTAGATATATTAATAATGTTTTACATTACCTCATAATAACATGAAAACTACAACAAAATAGTGTCCATATTCAACACTCTTATCCCCTCATACAATCCCTACAGGTCATTCAAATTTTACTTCTTCACATCCAAGGAAAAATAAAACATAGAAAAGGGGAGAGCTCAAATGCCCAGTAAGGATAAGAATATTGTGGAAACTTTCATAAATAAGAATAAATATTTAAGGCAATGTATAACTAAAACAAAATCCTTTTAAACTTGAACTTCAACATAGTGTGGCAAAAATAAAATGAAATAATGTCATTTAATTATTCCCATGGATATTCTACTAATCAAATAATCACATGCAATATCAATAATCACTTTCATAATGATGGAATGCATAATTCTGAACTTTAATTTCTTTATCAAGGCCTCGTACTAAGGCCTAGGGGATAACTATAACTGGAACCAAACCCGGAGTGCCTCTAATAACCAGACACCAACCTGGAGTGCCTCTAATAACCGAAAACCATCCCGGAGTGCCTCTAATAACCGGACACCAACCCGGAGTCCCTCTAATAACCGGACACCAACCCGGAGTGCCTCTAATAACCGGACACCAACCCGAAGGGCTTAATTTTACCGGTCCCCAAACCGGAGGGCTTAGTTTTACTGGTCCCCAACCCAGAACATACTAGTCCAACACATTCATCTTAAAAAGAGAATAAAATATAACATAAACATTCGTATTAAAACTAGCATAAGAAATTCCAAAACATTAATCATAAACCATTATTGGCATAAAGATAACTCATCCATATTCAAACATATCACAAAACCTTAAATACAATATGGAAGATTTGTATCATGATAAATCAACTTCAAACAAGTGTAAAATTTATCAAAGGATGTTGTCATAGATGAAATCAATACTATTTGAGAGAAATATCTTGTTTTCATGAAAACATTTAAATGTCACAAAATTTGTAAAAGAATTCATTTAAAGAAATTTTTTAATCAAAGTATCACATACCACTTTGAAACTTTTGAATGGAATTAACATTTTAAAAACATTAATATCCAGATAAATAAATCCTTAAAAACCATTTTGAAGACATGGGTATTAATGAGAAATATTTAGAAGAATAAATATTTAAAACATTTGAAATTATGTTTTAGTAAAAATTCCATTAAAAGAATCCATTTTAAAACTCTTTCATAAATTATGGATACGATAGAGAATGAATCTCATCACGTTCGTGGAGATGGTAGTCCGTTCGTACGCACAAGTGAAAATATCATTATTTTGATATTAAAATAATATATAATTTGATGGTATATCATATATAGAGAATCATTATCATGTTACATTTATTATTTACATTAATTACACATCATTATTATACCCATCCATATAACATTTTATTGAATAACAATTACACCACGACGTGGAGACGGTAAGCCGCACGTACGCACGTATGGTGACATGTTATTCAACAGATGGATAGAATACTGAATATGGTTGTACCATAATAACATCACAGTATATATATCATATTGGAGTTATTATTTTATAATGGTAACAACAAAGGAAGAGGAAGTGTAAGAAGAATGGAACATGAAAAAGGGTGGTGAAATCATTACCTCTTCTTTGGGTTCTTCCTTTTGATTTGATCAAAAGGGCTCCTTAAGATGGCTTTCTGACTAAAAGAAGGCCTCTAGGATGAAGTGAAGGAATTTGAGAGAGTATTTGGGTAGAGTTTGGTTGAACCAAAATTCTTTTAAGGTGTGAAGTAATGAGAAGTGCGAGTGCCCTTTTATAAGAGGGGTGAGGGGCACCTTTGGAAAAGCTATAAATATTATTTTATAATAAATTCATATTCGGTTTATAATGGCTCAAAAGTTGATTATTTACAGTTCAAGGTTGGGATAGGTCTAAAACCACACATCAAATAGATTTGAGATAGGTTTTGGTTACTATAATAACATTATCATTATGTATTAACTCTTAGTTAATTAGTTTCACTTTTACAATGTCTCTTTATATTTTTATATTATATGGTTAATAAACATACTATATACATCAAATATACCCCCAAGTGGTCCATTAATGATACCCCTATCATGATATAAGTCTCTTTGCCGAACCTTAGATTTTTAGGAATTTAATATCAATTAATAATATAATATTTGTTTTAAAAACTCTTTTATGTCAATTTTGACACTATTTACTAGATGATTTTTTTGAAAATCATAACAGAATGATTAGTTCAAAAAAGTATATTAAATCAATAATAATATGTCATAATATCCTAGAAAATTAGTTTAATTCATTAAAATCCTCAAATTATATTTATTTGGGTATTTATAATATAAATTAGTTTAATTTTTCACTATTATGGTAATTACTGCATCATCATTATGTCATAAATTAATTAATTTATATAATTTCTAAAAATTATAAATAAAATATCATTATGTAGTAAATAGTTTTATCTTTCTAATTAATATTTATAGTTGAAAATCCATCATATATAACCCTATGTAAAATTTGTGTTTCTAAAAGATATATGCTTGTGTCATTTTTGTATTCATTTTAACTTAATTAAAATAAAGTGTCCCTATCACTTTCAAGTGGCACCATGGGGTCCCAAAATGGACCCAAAGATTCCTATGGTCAAAACATTATAAACCAATAATGTTAGGACAAATTTTAGGTTAATTTTTATTATTATAATATTAATTTTTAACCCTTATTTACCGGATTTATGCTTTAACAATGGTAAATAAAATTTTTACCGATGTAATTATTCAAAATGTTTAAAAATAAAAGATACCTATTAACACAATTTGAACATACTGATTCCAAATATGGAATCCATTTTTCGATATTCAAAACACAGAAGTGGCAGAAAATAATTTAAAATTAATTACCGTTGTCAAAACAATAAGTGTGTTTTTAAGACATAATAACTATCAAAAGATTGATACTTATTTTTGTTCAGTTTAATTGTGAAATTATGTCCAATTACCAACATTGTATTAAATGGTAAAAATATATTCTAAATATACTTTAAAACCACTCAAATTCATAATTTATCACTATTAATTATTTTGATTAAAAAAGATGTTTTTAATTAAAATTTAGTAATTCTCACTATTCATCAAAATATTAAAGTTATCCGAAAAGTACCAAAATTTCACCTTAGGATAAATTCGAAACTCCGAATCCAAAAATGAAGTCCATTTTGAAAGATAAAATTTATAAAAATTCCAAAAGTAGGTATTACTATTCATAACGACTAGTTTGATTTGGTTATGGTGTGTGTTAGAACTCGAAGTTGCGTACAACGCACGCTACTGTATTATTCAAAGAGAAGTGTATTGGGGAAGCTTGGGGTGTTAAATTGTAATTTTTTATTTCCTCATTCTAATGAATAAATTTATTCAGTCAAATTGACTAAAAGTTTAAAATATTGGATTTAAAAAGGGTTCACTATTAATGTTGGTAAAAGTGCATTTTTGAAAAATACTTCTCTTATCTGAAAAACGAAATTTGTTCTCACATTATTTCTAAGAAACTCATAATATAAATTATAAAATTATAAGGATTATATAAAGTTTAAATTTTAGTTAATACTATTCATAGCCTCTTTTGAACGGCTTGTTTGGTAAGTCGTGGTGCACTTGAACTCGGTGTTGCGTGTAGTGCAAGTTATTGAATTATTTTGAATAAATAACACATTATGAAATCTTGGGGTGTTAAATTATTACAGAAATATTATAATTATGTGCAATACATACACCACACAACAGGTAATAGTGGCAATATGGCATGAATCTCACGGGAATAAGGAGTGAGATGAAAAACCCTTACATTGTACTTTTTCTTGGTTGGGGGTAGGATAACCTCCTTTATAATGGTGAAATAATTGTTATTAAATTATAAAAGAATAATATATATTAATATGATATCATATATGATCTTTTACCATTTCTTTGTTAATAATATCTTAGTATTATTGTCGTTTCGGGTGTTAACTTACTCGTTTTCTTTGATATGTTTTGTTATGTAAGCCATGTTTGTCATGGATAGGATGTATCTTATTCATATCCAGAATGATATCAAGTCATTAAACATTATTTTTGAATCATGAAATTATAATTATACTTGAATGGATACGATGGAGAATGAATCTCATCACGTTCATGGATACGGTAGCCCATATGTACGCACGAGCGACAATATCATTCTTTTGATATTAAAATAATATTTAATTGTATGATATATCTTATATACAGAATCATTATCATGTTGTATTTATTATTTACATGAATTACACATCATTATGATACCCATCCAAATAATAATAATATATTGAATAACAATTACACCACGACGTGGAGACGGTAAGCCGTACGTACGCATGTATGGTGACATGTCATTCAATGGATAGATAGAATACTGAATATGGTTGTACCATATTTATAATAATATTACAGTATATATGAGATACTGGATTCATTATTTTAGAATGATAATAACAAAGAATGAAGAATTTGAAGAAGAAATGAATTTGAAAAAGGGTGGTGAAAACATTACCTCTTCTTTGGGTTCTTCTTTTTGATTTGATCAAAAGGGCTTCATAGGTTGGATTTATGATCAAAATAAGGCCTATAAGTTGTATTGAGGGAAGTTTAGAGAGTATTTGGGTAGAGTTTTTCTGAACCAAAAGGCTTTGAAGGTGTGAAGTAATGAGAAGGAGGAGTTCCATTTTATAAGAGGGGTGAGGGGCACCTTTGGAAAAGCTAGAAATATTATTTTATAATAAATTCATATTCGGCTTTTAATAGCTCCAAAGTGGAATATTTAAATTTTAATGTGGGGATAGGTCTAAAAACATTCAACCAATAGAATTTAGATATTTTTCGGTCATTTTATTAACCTTATCATTATGTTTTAACTCTTAGTTAATTAGTTTGACACTTACCATGTCACTTTGTATTTTTATATTATATAGTTAATAAACTTACTATATACATCCAAGCGACCCCCAATTGGTACATTAATGATACAACTATAATTATATAATTCCCTTGTCCACAACATATATCTTTAGGAATATAATATCAATTAATAATATAATATTTGTTTTAAAACCTCTTTTATGTCAATTTTGACACTATTCAATAGTTGATTTTTTGTAAAAATTATAACAGTATGATTACTTCAAAAAAAGTCAATTAAATCAATCCTAATATGTAATAGTATCCTAGAAAATAAGTTTAATTCATTAAAATTCTCAAATTATATTTATTTGGGTATTTATAATATCAATTATTTTAATTTTTCACTATTATGGTAATTACTACATCATAATTGTGTCATAAATAAATTAAATTATAAAATGTCTAAAAATTGTAAATAAAATATAATTATGTAGGAAATATTTGTATATTTCTAATGAATATTTATAGTTGAAAATCCAACATATATATCCCTTTTTAAAAAATGTTTTTCTAAAAGATATATGATTTTTTCATTTTTGTATTTATTTTAACTCAATTAAAATAATGTGTCCCTATCACCTACAAGTGGATCCATGGGGTCCAAAAATCGACCCAAAGATGCCCATGGTCGGACATGTATCCACCAATAAGGTTAGGACACGTTTTTAAGGTAATTAATTATTATTATAATATATTTTTTAACCCTTATTTATGGATTTACCCTTAACCATGGTAAATAAAATATTTACTGAAGTAATTATTCAAAATGTCTAAAAATAAAATTTACCAATATACACAATATGAACATCTTGATTCCAAATATGGATTTCATTTTTCCAAATTCAAAACACAGAAGTGGTAGAAATTAATTTAAAATTAATTCCCGTTGTTAAAACAAAAAGCGTGTTTTTAAGAGATAATAACAATCAAAAGATTGACACTTGTTTATGTCTGGTTTAATTGTAAAATTATGTACAATGACCAATATTGTATTAAATGGTAAAACTATATTCAAAATATACTTTAAAACCACTCAAATTAATAATTTATCAATATAAATTATATTGATTAAAAATGTTGTTTTTAATTAAAATTTAGTAATTTTCACTATTCATCAAAATATAAATGTTATCTGAAGAGTTCCAAAACATCAGCCTAGGCCAAATTCGATATTACGAAACCAAAAATGATTTCCATTTTGAGAGATAAAATTTAAAAAAATTCAAAAAGTAAGTATTACTATTCATAACGGCTAGTTTGATTGGTTGTGGTGTGTTAGAACTCAATGTTGCGTACAACACACCCTATCACATTATTCAAAGAGAAACGTACCATAGAATCTTGGGGTGTTACATTCTCCCCTCCTTCAAATAATTATGTTCTCAAAATTTCTAGAATACTACCACATGAAAAGACTCAGGTAGTTCTTCATCATAAGTTCCTCGGGTTCCCACGTTGCCTCTTCCATCTTAGGGTTTCTCCACAAAACTTTTACCAGACGTGTCGTCCGATTTCTCAGCACTTGTTCTCTCGTATCAAGAATCTTGACGGGATCATCGCAATAAGACAGATCGGGTTCCAGTTCTAATTCCTCGTAGGTGAGTACATGCATTGGGTCAGGCATGTATTTCCTCAATAGAGATACGTGGAACACATCGTGATCTTTGGAGAGACTTGGCGGCATTGCCAATCGGTAAGCTACAGCCCCAATACGTTCTAGAATTTCGAAAGGTCCGATGTAATTGGGACTCAATTTACCTTTCCTTCCAAAAATGTATGAATCCCTTCCATGGAGATACCTTCAAGAAAACATGATCACCGACTTGAAATTCCAAATCCTTCCTTCGATTATCGGCATAGCTCTTCTGCTTACATTGAGCTGCTTTGATTTAATTTTGGATTACCTTCACCTTTTCCATCATTTCCTCCACCAGTTCTGGACCTACAAGTTTTCTTTCACCAACTCCATCCTAACAGGTTGGTGTGCGACATCTCTTTCCGCATAACGCTTCATATGGTGCCATCTAAATACTCGAATGGAATCTATTATTATAGGAAAATTTTACCAAAGGTAAATATTGATCCCACATACCCTGAAAGTCAAGTGAGAAAGATCTCTACATGTCTTATAAGGTTTGAATAGTCCGTTCTGATTGTCCTTCTGTCTGAGGGCGGTAGGCAGTGCTCAAAAGAAGTTCAGTATCATGGGATTTCTGAAGACTCATCCATAATATTGAAGTAAAATGGGGATCACGATCATAATCAATTGATAGGGGTACTCCACGAAGTCTCAAAACATCATTAATATATAGTCTTGCTAGACGTTCCAGTGGTAGATCTTCTCTTATAGAAATAAAATGTGCTTACTTGGTAAGACAATCAACAATAACTCACATTTCATCATTCCATCTAGGAGTATTTGGTAGCCCCATGAAGAAGTCCATCATAATATTGTGCCATTTCCACTCTGGTATGGGAGAGGTTGCATGACTCTTCCAGGATGTTTCCTTCCAGCTTTCACTTGTTGACAAACCATACATCATGACACAAAATCAGAAATCTCTCTCTTCATGTTGTCCCACCTAAAATGTTCCTTCAAATCTATATACATTTTGGTGCTCCCAGAGTGTATAGAGAAATTGGAACTATGAGCATCATCCAGCAATTCACTTTTTAGACCAGGAATATAGGGAACACAAATCCTATTCCCAAATTTCAAAATTCTATCTTCATACACAAAGTCTCTCAATCTCCCATCATTCACTACTTTAATATTCTTTTGAAATTCTTCATCACCGGTCTGAGAACACTTAATCCTTTCTAGTAAAGATGGTTTGTCAACCATTTGAAAAGGAATTGATGTTTCACCTTCCATGGTTATTCCCATTTCCATCTTCACTAGATCCATGAAAATTGGGTCTCTTTTAATTCTCATATTGTTCAAAACTCCATGATCTTTTCTGCTCAAAGCATCTGCCACCTTGTTTGCTTTCCTCGGGTGGTAGTGTATCGTAAAATCATAATCCTTGAGTAATTAAATCCATCTCATTTGCCTCATTTTGAGTTCTTTTTGTGAGAAAATATACTTCAAACTCTTGTGATCAGTATAAATCTCAGATTTTTCCCCATAGTGGTAGTGCCTCCATATCTTCAAATCAATGATCACAACTGCTAACTCGAGATCATGAGTAGGATAGTTTTGTTCATGAGTTCTCAACTGTCGTGATGCATATGCAATAACCCTATCATTCTGTATAAGGACACAACCAAGTCCTTTATTCGATTCATCACTATAAATAACAAACCCATCATTCCCCGATGGTAGAGTCAATATAAGAGCATTGACTACTATTCTCTTTAGTTCTTCAAAACATTCTTCACACTCTTTTTTCCAAACAAATTTAACCCCTTTATGTGTGAGCTTCGTTAATGGGTTAGCCAATAGGGAAAAATTCTGGACGAAACGTCGGTAATAACCTACTAAACCAATAAAACTATGTACCTCAGTTATACTCGTAGGTGATGGCCATTCATGGATTGCCTTGGTCTTAGAAGGATCAACAGAGATTCCATCTTTAGAGACAATATGGCCAAGAAAAGAAATCTCTTGAAGCCAAAATTCACACTTGCTAAACTTTCCATATAATTCATGTCTTCTGAGAGTCTTCAGGATAATGCGCAAGTGATTTTCATCATCTTCGTAGCTTTTGGAGTATACCAAGATATCATCAATAAATACCACCAAAAATTCATCGAGATATTATTTGAAAACTCTATTCATCAGCTCCATGAATACAGAGGGTGAATTAGTCAATCCAAAAGGCATTATTGTAAACTCGTAATGCCCGTACCTGGTTCGAAATACTGTCTTTGGAATGTTTTCCTTATTCACACACAACTGATGCTATCCAGATCAAAGGTCAATCATTGAAAAGTATTGATCTCCATGCATTTGGTCAAATAAATCATCAATGCGAAGTAGGGGATACTTGTTCTTTATTTTTATAGTATTGATCTCCCTGTAGTCGATACAAAACCACATAGATCCATCTTTCTTTTTAACAAAAAGAACAGGGGATCCCCATGGAGAAACACTAGGGCGAATAAATCCCTTATTACAAAATTCCTCTAGTTGTTTCATTAGTTCAACAAATTATATAGTGTCCATTCTATAAGGGGTCTTCGAAATAGGCCATAATCCAGGAATTAAATCAATGGAAAACTCTACTTCTCATTCTGGAGGATGTCTAGGAAAATCGTCCGAAAACACATCTACATATTCTTTCACAACAGGTACATCGACAATTTGAACATTCCTTTCCTCAACCATAGTCATTTCATTATCTTCCTCCCTAGTAATTGAATTTAGTTGAGCTACTGGGGGTGGATATAGATAAGAATTAGGTGGCGATGATTCTGCTCTAAAGATAAGGTGTTCCTTATCATCATCATCATGAATCGTAACCACTTTCTTCTTACAATAAATCTTCGCATCATAGTCTGAAAGCCAATCCATACCGAGGATTATATCAAACTCAATCATATGTATGACGATGAGATCAGCAGATAAAGAACATTTATGTGCTCTAATGGGGACTGATTCACAAAACATTGTTGCAATGATACTTACCTTAATAGTTTTAACTGACAACTCCCTTGATAAATCAAATTGGAAATATCTAATTTTCATAAAAATCTGGGAAGATATGAAACAATGTGATGATCCAGAATCAAATAATTCATTTTCTAAACATGAGGAACCCATTAAATTACCCGCCACCATGTCTTTCGGAGCATCTACCTCAGCAGTAGCGAGAGCATAAGCTTGGCCTAGATCCTTTGGCATTTTCAGAGGTAAGTTCCCTTGACTCTTAGGACATTCACTTGCATAATGTCTCATCTCCCTGCAATTGTAGCACTGAACATTGGTAGCTTCATTCTTCCCTTTGCAATCATGACCTTGGTGGCCTTTTTCACCACACTTGTAACATACACCCATTCCCTTTATGAAACTACCAGGGTGTTTCTTCCCACATTTACCATAGGATGGATATTCAACCTTTCCCTTCTTCCCCTTATTTCCATTCCCAGATTGATCAGAATATCTCTTCTTCTCTTTCTTTGCTTTAAAGTCATAAGACTTAGAGAATTCCTTTTCAGTCTTGATAGCACATGAGACAATGTCTTCGTACGATGAAAAGGATTTTGAGACTAATGTTTGACTGAGAAATGGTTTTAACCCATCAAAGAAATGATCAATCATACTTCTGTGGTTACGTATATAATCTCCACCATACCTTGGTAACCTTGTAATGTTAGCCTCAAACATTGCAACATTATCATCCTCCTTTTGTCTCAGACTCAGAAATTGCCTTTCCATATCTGGTCGATGGTCACGAGGAAAGTATTTTTCTAAAAACAGATCTTTGAACTCCCTCCATTCCATATTTGATACTTCATCATCTTCCTTCGTGTTTTGAATCAATGACCACCATTGATCAGCATCTCTAGTGAGGCGGTAAACTGCCATGATAACCTTTTCCCATTCACTACTCCCCAAAGACTGAAATATTTTCTCTAGGGAATTTATCCATTGCTCAGCTACTAAGGGATTTGTACTCCCATTGAACATTGGTGGTTGTTTCCTCATGTATCGATCTAACATTGATCCTCCATGCTACGGATCAGGGTGCTCCATACGAGTAAGGTTATTATTCATAACCTGAGTGAGTTGTCCTAGTATGTAAATTAGCTGATCGACACCAGTTGCATCACCATCTCCACTATAATTATCTTGAGCAGCAGGGAAATCCATATATGGAGTGTGTGCATTGATACAGTTTCCATTTCTTCCACTAGGCACCATTTCTAAATAATGGCATAATCTAGATCCGTTTATGAATCAAAATACATAATCCCATACTTATAAAACACTTAACATGAATTTAACTATTTACGGATATAATCCATAATCATAAAAATGTTTTCTTTGAGGAAGTATATACTCATAAACCCTTCATAACAATTTTTAATGAAAATGAGTGTTATCCTAAGCATATCCCCTAGGAATATCGTAACCAAGAGTGCAGCAAGGCCCATTGTCGTGCACTAGTTCTCGTTCGAGTCTAGCTCAAAGCGATGTTTTTGGGTTTTACCCCTATGTACATCTGTGTCAGAGCCACCTCTACCTGCTCGAATCCAGACAGGGATATATTGCTCAGAAACTCACAAAATCTCTACAATACCAAAATTCTAGGAAGTTATTTTATACTAATCCCCAATGAGCATCTTAAATCTATGTTCTCTAATTAGAGTTTATCTAAATCTAGCTTCCAAAGTTTGTACTAAACTTCCTATGATACCAACTGTAACGCCCCGACCCCAGTTACCCAGAGTCGGTGCATTATTACAAAACATTGGCATGATCACAAGAAAGATCAAATCTCGAAAGACCAATTGGTTTAGTATCCTTGGAAACACTAG
Organism: Viscum album; assembly: GCA_963277665.1. Classification (NCBI taxonomy): domain Eukaryota; kingdom Viridiplantae; phylum Streptophyta; class Magnoliopsida; order Santalales; family Viscaceae; genus Viscum; species Viscum album. Next base: position 1,610,949,465 of record OY728137.1, on the reverse strand, counting down.
ATATATTCATAAATCTTTACATTACATCAAAAAAAATGAAAACTTCAACAACATAGTGTCTATATTCCACACTCTTAACCCCTCATACTATCCCTGCAGGTCATTCATAATTTACATGTTCACATCCTGGGAAAAATAAAACATAGAAAAGGGGTGAGCTCAAATGCAGAGTAAGGATAACAATATACAAGAAACTTTCATAAATAAGAAGAAACATTTAAGGAAATGTATAACTAAAACAAAATCCTTTTAAACTTGAACATCAATATAGTATGGAAAAAATAAAATTAAATAATGCCATTTACTTATTCACATTGATATTCTACTAATCGAATAATCACATGCAATATCAATAATCACTTTCATAATGATGGAATGCATAATACTGAACTTTAATTTCTTTATCAAGGCCTCGTGCCAAGGCCTAGGGGATAACTATAACTGGAACAAAAACCCGAAGTTCCTCTTATAACCGGACACCAACCCGGAGTGCCTCTAATAACCGGACACCATCCCTGAGTTCCTCTAATAACCGGACACCAACCCGATGTGCCTCTAATAACCGGACACCAACCCAGAGTTCCTATATTAAACGGACACCAACCAGGAGGGCTTACTTTTTCCGGTCCCCATCCCGGTGGGCTTACTTTTACCGGTCCCCAACCCGGAACATACTAGTCCAACACATTCATCTTAAAAAGAGGATGAAATATAACATAAACATTAATATTAAAACTAGCATAAGAAATGCAAAAACATTAATCATAAACCATTAATTTCATAAATATAACTCATCCATAGTCAAACATTTCACAAAACCTTAAATACAATATGGAATATTTGTATCAGGATAAATAAACTTCAAAAAAGTGTTAAATTTTCAAAGGATGTTGTCATAGATGAAATCAAAACTATTTGAGAGAAATATCTCTTTTTCATGAAAACATTTAAATGGGACACAAATTGGAAAATAATTCATTTAAAGACATTTTGAATCAGATTATCCCATACCACTATAAAACTTTTGAAAGTAATTAACATTTTAAAAACATTCATGTCCATATAAATAAATTGTTAAAAACCATTTTGAAGACATGGAAATTAATGATAAATATTTAGAGGAATAAATATTTAAAATGATTGAAATGATGTTTTAGTAAAAAGTCCCTTAAAAGAATCCCTTTGAAAACTCTTTCATAAAACATGGATATTGATAATAAATATTTCCTAGTAGATACTTATGTAAAAACAACATCGGATAATAAAGAGATTGTGAAATTAACCCTTACCAGTTTGGTAACATACGAAACATACAACCCATGGAAGAGGTATCATAAAATGAATATGTAAATACACATAAAATAAAGTGTATTTGTAACTCCCCGACCCCAGTTACCCAGATTCGGTGCATTATTTTAATACATTGGCATGATTACAAGGAATCAAGTCCCAAAAGACCGATTAGTTTAGAAGTTTTCGAAAATAGATTACATACATGTAGGTTACACTACACTTCATAACATAGAAAACAACATAAATAAACGTTTATGAATGCCATTATTCCCTTTTCTTAACCCTTCTTATCAATCAAAATATACTTCTTGGAATCCTGGGAAATATAAAACATAGCAAAGGGGTGAGCTCAAACGCTCTGTAAGGGTAAACAATAAAGTGAAATCTTTCATAAATAAGCATAACATTTAAGGAAATGTATAACTAAAACAAAAGACTTTTAAACTTGAAATTAAACATTATATGGAAAAGATAAAATGAAATAATTCCATTTACTTATTCACATGGATGTTCTACTAGTCGAACAATCACATGCAATATCAATAACCATTTTCATAATAATGGAATGCATAATGCCGGACTATCATAACCACATAGCCAAGGCCTTGTGCCAAGAATACAAATACAATTTCTCCAAGGCCTTGTGCCAAGACACTATTTTTCCTCATGAGACCTACAAATTCATCGAGGAGCTATATTGGGCTCCACCCATCACATATTAAGTCCAATGCATTCCCATATGAAAAGGTTTAAACATAACATACACATTCGTATTAATACTAGCATACAAAATGTCAATACTTTCACCATAATCCATGAATAGTATAAAAATAGCACATCCACAGTCAAACATATCACAAAACCATCAATACAATATAGAAGTTTTGTATCATAATAAATCAACTTCATATAAGAGTAAAATCCATCAAAGGATGTTGACATAGATGAAATCAAAACTCTTTTTAGAGAAATATATCATTGTATTTTGAAATCATTTAAGAGTAATATATTAATAAAATAAAAATTTTCATTGAAAATATTCTTATAAACTTGTAAGGGAAGCTTCGATGATTTTATAACGGTGGAAAATAACCGCACCTGTCGTATAAGTTAAAAAAACATTCTTACCTTAATTCTGTCGAAAATGTTAAAAAGAACCTTGTTTGGAAAACGATGAAATTCCTTTATAAAACTCTTATAAAAAGTCAAACAAGGGTATAAATGAATTTAACCCATATTCTTTTAAATATTAGAAATGTTTTGAAATACATCTTATAAAAACATGGATGTGGATGATAAAGAGAACCCAATAGATTATTACGTATAAACAACCTCGGATAATGAAGAGATTGTGAAATAACACTTACCATGTACTTTTCCTTGGTTGGGGGTAGGTTAACCTCCTTTATAATGGTGAAATAATTGTTATTAAATTATTCAATAATCATATACATTAATATGATATCATATATGATCTTTTAACATTTCTTTGTTAATAATATCTTTGAATTATCGTCGTTTCGGTTGTTAACTTACTCATTTTCATTTATATGTTTTGTTATGTAATCCATGTTTGTCATGGATAGGATGTATCTTGTTCATATCCCGAATTATATAAAGTCTTTAAACATTATTTTTAAATCATAAAATGATAATTATACTTGAATTGATACGATAGAAAATGAATCTCATCGCATTCGGGGAGACGGTAGTCCGTTCGTACGCACGAGCGACAATATCATTATTTTGATATTAAAATAATATATAATTGGATGGTATATAATATATACAGAATCATTATCATGTTACCTTTATTATTTAAATGAATTACACGTCATTATTATACCCATCCAAATAACAATTTATTGAATAACAATTACACCACGACGTGGAGACGGTAAGCCGTACGTACGCACGTATGGTGACATGTTATTCAAAGGATGGATAGAATACTGAATATGGTTTTACCATAATAACATCACAGTATATATATCATACTGGAGTTATTATTTTATAATGATAAAAACAAAGGAGGAGGAATTGGAAGAATAAAGGAACTTGAAAAAGGGTGGTGAAATCATTACCTCTTCTTTGGGTTCTTTTTTTTATTTGATCAAAAGGGCACCTTAAGTTGGCTTTATGACTAAAGTAAGGCCTCTTGGAGGAATTGAGGGAAGTTTAGAGAGTATTTGGGAAGAGTTTGGCCAAACCAAAAGGCTTTTATGGTGTGAAGTAATGAGAAGGGGGAGTTCCCTTTTATAAGAGGGGTGAGGGGACCTTTGGAAAAGCTAGAAATATTATTTTATAATAAATTAATATTCGGTTTCTAATGGATACAATGTAGATTATTTATAGTTTAAGGTGGATATAGGTCGAAAAACACTCTAAAAATATAATTTAGTCGGATTTGGGTCACTATATTAACCTTATCATTAAGTATTAACTCTTAGTTAATTAGTTTCACTTTTACAATGTCTGTTTGTATTTTTATATTATATGGTTAATAAACGTACTATATACATCCAAGATACCCCCAAGTGGTCAATTAATTATACACCTATAATTATATAAGTCTCTTGGCCGAACCTTAGATTTTTAGGAATTTAATATCAATTAATAATATAATATTTGTTTTAAAAACTCTTTTATGTCAATTTTGACACTATTCACTAGATGATTTTTTTGAAAATCATAACAGAATTATTAATTCAAAAAAAGTATATTAAATCAATCCTAATATGACATAGTATCCTATAAAATTATTTTAATTCATTAAAAGCCTCAAATTATATTTATTTGCGTATTTATAATATCAATTAGTTTAATTTTTCACTATTATGATAATTACTGCATCATCATTGTGTGATAAATAAATTAAATTATATAATGTCTAAAAATAATAAATAAAATATCATTATGTATAAAATCTTTTTAGCTTTCTAATGAATTTTTATAGTCTAAAATCCATCATATATAACACTATGTAAAAATTGTGTTTCTAAAAGATATATGCTTCTGTCATTTTTGTATTCATTTTAACTTGATTAAATTAAAATATCCCTATCACTTAAAAGTGGAACAATGGGGTCCCAAAATTGACCCAAAGAAGCCCATGGTCTAACATGTATCAACCAATAAGGTTAGGACACGTTTTAGGGTAATTTTCTATTACTATAATATTATTTCTTAACCCTTATTTACCAGATTTACCCTTTAACCATGGTAAATAAAATATTTACCGAAATAATTATTCAAAATGTCTAAAAATAAAATTTCCCTATTTACAAAATTTTAACATCCTGATTCCAAATATGGAATCCATTTTTCCAAATTCAAAACACAGAATTGGCAGAAATTAATTTAAAATTAATTCCCGCTGTCAAAACAAAAAGTGTGTTTTTAAGACATAATAACTATCAAAAGATTGATACTTGTTTATGTTCGGTTTAATTGTGAAATTATGTCCAATGACCAAAATTGTATTAAATGGTAAAAATATATTCTAAAAATACTTTAAAACCACTCATATTCTTAATTTATCACTATTAATTAAATTGATTAAAAAAGTTGTTTTTAATTAAAATTTAGTAAATTTCACTATTCATCAAATTATTAATGTTATCTGAAAAGTACCAAAATTTCACCTTAGGTTAAATTCGATACTCTGAATCCAAAAATGAAGTCCATTTTGAATGATAAAATTTATAAAATGTCCAAAAGTAGGTATTACTATTCATAACGGCCAGTTTGATTTGCTTATGGTGTGTGTTAGAACTCAATATTTCATTAAACACACGCTACTGTATTATTCAACGAGAAGCATATCGGTGAAGCTTGGTGTGTTACATTGTAATTTTTTATGTCCTCATTCTAAAGAATAAATTTATTTAGTCAAATTGAATAAATGTTTAAATATTGGATTTAAAAAGGGTTCACTACTAAAGTTGGTAAAAGTGAATTTTTTAAAAATACTTCTTTAATATGAAAAAAGGAATTTGTTCTTACATTATGTCTAAGAAAATCATAATATGAATTATAAAATTATAAGGATTATATAAAGATTAAAATTTAGTTAATTCTATTCATAGCCTCTTTTGAATGGCTTGTTTGGTAAGTCATGGTGCGCTTGAACTCAGTGTTGCGTGTAGTGCAAGTTATTGAATTATTTTGAAGAAATAACACATTATGAAGTCTTGGGGTGTTACATTCTCCACTACTTCAATAAATTGCGTCCTCGCAATTTGAAATTGTTCTTCGAAAATAAAAGGTTGAAAATAGAAAATATCATTGTGGGAAAACCCACATCGGAAATTGGGTTACAGAAATTTAGTCTTAATATGAGGAAAAGAGAAATGATAGGGTCGCCACCAAATTATGATCTCGATTAGGAGAACATTGGTGGAAATTAGAGATATATAATTGGAGGAATATGTAAATATTTATAGGTAGTGATTGAGGTCATCAATCACAAACAAGTGTAAAATTGAGGTCCTTAAATTAATCAATCTATGATGATTTGAAATACCATCGGTTCAAAAAAACATGGGGTATTAGGATAACACATTTTTGGTTTTAGTATTCCTTAATTAACATATAAGAATCAATTTCTTCATAGAATAAGAGAAGAAAAATATATTCTTGACAAGTAGAGTTCCATCCATTAACTAATTTCTACCACAAACTCATCTTTCATTCTAAAAGATAATAGAACGTAAAAAATATATTCTATTTATCCTATTCGTATAGGGTTCCAAAAAAAAGAATTTGTAATTCATCTACCAGATCTTTTTAAAAAAACTACATTATCTAATCATGGACATTTCGTGGGCCAGTGGTAGGTGATACACCCTTGTCGCCCTTCGGTTGTGGGTTCAAGTCTCGCGGCCTTGCCGGACGCGACGGGTTGCCGCCCTACCTCCAGGTTGTCCTTTTATGGAAATCCAAAAATAATCCAAACTTGAACTATCCAAAATGCTTTAGTCCAAAAATGAAGATCCTTTTTTCTGCATAATAACATGTGATCACCTTTATCATGTATTATTTTAAAACACTGCAACATCATGAATTACCATAAAACCTTATTGATTACATTCATGATCCCTTATTCCTTAAAGAATGATAGTTATACTCCTTCAATCCAAAAATGTTTTAAACCCCAATAATGATGGAATATACAAATAATTAATCAGTATCATGGTAGTCAAGAATATCCAATATAATATATCCAAATCAATCATGTATTCTTCTAAAATCACTACCTCGGTATCCGAATCATATTATGGTTTATCTTTCTCTCAACCGTATATTTCCAAAAATTTAACCTGCTATTGAGTCACCTTTCTTTGTTCCACAAAATCTCACATCCTTAATGAATTAGTAATGCAGTACAATACCTATATACTCCATAATTATTATAAGAAGTACATTGCTGATACAACACTCAAATGACAAAATCAACATAAGAACTCTAATCATTCCTATTCATCTGTGGTAGTATCATAACTTGATTATTATCCAATAGCATCATTTGTGGCATAGTCTAATGACTAGGACATAGGTTCGCATAGAGTCCAAACTCCTTGCAAATGATGCATTGTACATTTGAAACCATTTTCTTACCCTTTCAGTCACGTACTTTGTGCCCTTTTTCTCTGCACTTATAACAAACTCCCATTATTTTCAGGCAAGTTCCAGGGTGTTTCATCCAACAGTTATCACATATGGGAAAATTCTTCATTTCCCTCTTCCCTTTATCCATCTTTCTCTCTTCCATAATTTTCTTCTCTTTCTTCCCTTAAAATCCATAGGACTCAGTAAACTCTTTACTTATCTTATCAACACATGATATTATTTCTTTATATGATGATAATACATGGGAGACTATTTCTCTTATAAATTATGCCTTATGACCATGAAAGATACGACCCTTCTTTCTCTTTGGATCATGTGCATTTCTGGATTTCTCATTCCTTCTAGTGGGCACCATTTCTAAACAATGTAATACACTAGATCAGTTTATGAATAACAATACCTAATCCGAAACATGTAAAACACATAACATAAATGAAATTGTTTATGGATATAATCCATAATCATAAAAAAAATTCTTTGAGTAAGTATATACTCATAAACCCTACATAATTATTTGTAAATAAAATGAGAGTTATCATAAGCATATCCCCCAGGAGTGTCGTAACCAAGAGTGCAACAAAGCCCGTTGTCGTGTACTAGTTCCCATTCGAGTCTAGCTCAAAGTGGTGTTTTTGGGTTTTACCCCTAGGTACATCTGTGCCAAGCCACCTCTACCTACTCGTATCCAGACAAGGATGTATTTTTTTTGGAAAACTCACAAAATCTCTACAATACCAAAATTATAGGAAGTTATTATATACTAATCCTCAAATTCTATCATAGGGATATGTGCTCTAATCAGAGTTTATCTAAATCTAGTTTCAAAGGTTATTTCTAGAGTTCCTCTAATAACAACTGTAATGCCCCGACACTAGTTACCCAGATTCGGTGCATTATTTTAATACATTGGAATGATTACGAGGAATAAAGTCCCAAAAGACCGATTAGTTTAGCAGTCTTGGAAAATAGATTACATACATGAATGTTACATTAAACTTCATAACATACAAAACAACATAAATAATCTTTTACGAATTCTATTATTCCTATGTCTTAACCCTTCTTATCAATCACAATATACTTCTTGGAATCCTTGTAAAAATAAAACATAGCAATGGGGTGAGCTCAAACGCTCTGTAAGGGTAAGAAATACGGTGCAAACATTCATAAAAAAGCATAAACATTTAATGTAATGTATAACTAAAACAAAGGCCTTTTAAACATTAACTTCAACATATTATGGAAAAGATAAAATGAAATAATTTCATTTACTTATTCACATGGATGATCTACAAGTCGAACAATCACATTCAATATCAATATGCACTTTCATAATAATGGAATGCAAAATGCCAGACTATCATAATCACATAGCCAAGGCCTTGTGCCAAGACTAAAAATAAGATTTTTCCATGGACATGTGCCAAGACACTATTTTTTCTCATGAGACCTACCGATGCATCGAAGAGCTATATCAGGCTCCACCCGTCACATATTAAGTCCAATGCATTCCCATATCAAAATGTTTAAACATAACATTCACATTTGTATTAAAACTAGCATACGAAATGTCAATACTTTCACCATAAAAAATGAATGGTATAAAAATAGCACATCCACAGTCAAACATATCACAAAAACTTTAATACAATATTTATGTTTTTTATCATAATAAATCAACTTCAAATAAGCGTAAAATATATCAAAGGATGTTGACATGGATGAAATCAAAACACTTTTTAGAGAAATATCTTTTTCTATTTTGAAATTATTTATGAGTAATATATTTATAAGATAAAACATTTTCATTGAAAATATTATTATATGCTTCTAAGGTAAGCTTCAACGATTTTATAATGGCGGAAAATAACCGCACCCGCCGTATAAGTTAAAAAAACATTCTTACCTTAATTCTGTCAAAAGGTTAAAAAGCACCTTGTTTGGAAAATTACCTAATGATTCCTTCATAAAATTCTAATAAAAAGTGAAAAAAGGGTATAAATTACTTTAAACCTTTTCGTATTAAGTATTAGAAATGTTTTGAAATACATTTTTTAAAAACATGGATGTGGATGATAAAGAGATCCTAGTAGATTATTGCATATAAACAACCTCGGATAATGAAGAGATTGTGAAATAACCCTTACCTTGTACTTTTACATGGTTGGGGGTAGGTTAACCTCTTGTATAATGGTGAAAAAATTGTTATTAAATTATTCAATAATCATATACATTAATATGACATCATATATGATCTTTTAACAATGTTTTGTTAATAATATCTTAGAATTATCATCGTTTCGGGTGTTATCTTACTCGTTTTCTTTTATATGTTTTGTTATTTAATCCATGTTTGTCATTGATAGGATGTATCTTTTTCATATCCATAATTATATCAAGTCTTTAAACATTATTTTGAAATCATCAAATGATAATTATACTTGAATGGAGATGATAGAGAATGTATCTCATCGCGTTCGTGGAGACGGTAGTCCGTTCATACGCACGAGTGACAATATCATTCTTTTGATATTAGAATAATATATAATTGGATGGTATATCATATATAAATAATAATTATCATGTTAAATTTATTATTTACATGAATTACACATCATTATTATACCCATGAAAATAACAATTTATTGAATAACAATTACACCACGACGTGGAGACGGTAAGTTGTACGTACGCACGTATGATGACATGTTATTCAAAGGATGGATAGAATACAGAAAATGGTTGTACCATAATAACATCACAGTATATATTTGATACTGGAGTTATTATTTTATAATGGTAACAACAAAGGAGGAGAAGTGGAAGAAGAAAGGAACTTGAAAAAGGGTGGTGAAATCATAACCTCTTCTTTGGGTTCTTCATTTTGATTTGATCAAAAGGGATCCATAAGTTGGCTTTCGGACTAAAGGAAGGCCTCTAGGATGAAGTGAGGGAAGTTGATAGAGTATTTGTGTAGAGTTTTGCCGATCCAAAAGGCTTTGAAGGTGTGAAATAATGAGAAGAGGGAGTGCCCTTTTATAAGAGGGGTGAGAGGCACCTTTGGAAAGGCTATAAATATTATTTTATTATAAATTCATATTCAGTTTTTAATGGCTCAAAAGTGGATAATTTAAAGGTTAATGTGGGGATAGGTCGAAAAACACTCAACCAATAGATTTTAGACAGGTTTGGGTTACTATATTAACCTTATCATTAAGTATTAACTCTTAGTTAATTAGTTTCACTTTTACAATGTCTCTTTGTATTTTTATATTATATGGTTAATACAGTTAGTATATACATCCAAGAGACCCCCAAGTGGTCTATTAATGATACCCATATAATTATATATGTCTCTTGGCCGAACTTTAGATTTTTAATAATTTAATATCAATTAGTAATATAATATTTGTTTTAAAAACTATTTTATGTCAATTTTGACACTATTCACTAGTTGATTTTTGTGAAAATCATAACAGAATTATTAGTTAAAACAAAGTAGATTAAATAAATAATAATATGTAATATTATCCTATAAAATTATTTTAATTCATTAAAATCCTCAAATTATATTTATTTGTGTATTTATAATATCAATTAGTTTAATTGTTCACTATTATGGTAATTACTACATCATCATTGTGTCATAAATAAAATAAATTATATAATGTCTAAAAATTATAAATAATATATAATTATGTAGGAAATATTTTTATCTTTATAATGAATATTTATAGTCGAAAATCCATCATATATATCCCTATGTAAAAATTGTTTTTCTAAAAGATATATGCTTGTGTCATTTTTGTATTCATTTTAACTTAATTAAAATAAAGTATCCCTATCACATACAAGTGGCACCATGGGGTCCCAAAATTGACCCAAATATTCCCATGGTCTAACATTATCAACCAATAAGTTTAGGACACGTTTTAGGGTAATTTTTTGTTATTATAATATTATTTTTTAGCCCTTATTTACCGGATTTACCCTTTAACCATGGTAAATAAAATATTTACCGAAGTAATTCTTCAAAATGTCTAAAAATAAAAGTTACCTATTTACACAATTTGAAAATCCTGATTCCAAATATGTAATCCATTTTTATAAATTCAAAACACAGAAGTGGCAGAAATTAATTTAAAATTAATTCCTGCTGTCAAAACAAAAAGCGTGTTTTTAAGACATAATAACTATCAAAAGATTGATACTTGTTTATGTTCGGTTTAATTGTGAAATTATGTCCAATGAAAAAAATTGTTTTAAATTGTAAAACTATATTATAAATATACTTTAAAACCACTCAAATTCGTAATTTATCACTATTTATTATTTTGATAAAAAAATTGTTTTTTATTAAAATTTTGTAATTTTCACTATTCATCAAAATATTAAAGTTATCCAAAAAGAACGAAAATTTCACCTTAGGATAAATTCGATACTCAGAATCCAAAAATGAAGTCCATTTGGAATGATAAAATTTATAAAATTTCAAAAAGTAGGTATTACTATTCATAATGGCTAGTTTGATTTGGTTATGGTGTGTGTTAGAACTCGAAGTTGCGTACAACACACGCTACTGTATCATTCAAAGTGAAGCGTATCGAGGAAGCATGGAGTTTTACATTGTAATTATTTATGTCCTCATTCTAAAGAATAAATTTATTTAGTCAAATTGATTAAAAGTTTAAAATATTGGATTTAAAAAGGGTTCATTAATAAAGTTGGTAAAAGTGCATTTTTGAAAAATACTTCTTTTATCTGAAAAAAGGATTTTTTTTCTTACATTATGTCAAAGAAAATCATAATATGAATTATAAAATTATAAGTATTATTTAATGTTTAATAATTAGTTAATACTATTCATAGCATCTTTTGAATGACTTGTTTGGTAAGTCATGGTGCACTTGAACTCGGTGTTGCGTGTAGTGCAATTTATTGAATTATTTTGAAGAAATAACACATTATGAAATTTTTGAGTGCTAAAGTATTACACAATGATTATAATTATGTGCAGTACATACACCACACAGAAGGTAATAGTGGCAATATGGCATGAATCTCACGGGAATAAAGAGTGAGATGAAAACCCATTACCTTGTACTTTTCCTTGGTTGGGGGTAGGTTAACCTCCTGTATAATGGTGAAATAATTGTTATAAAATTATAAAAGAATAATATATATTAATATGATATCATATATGATCTTTTACCATTTCTTTGATAATAATATCTTAGTATTATCGTCGTTTCGGGTGTTAACTTACTCGTTTTCTTTGATATGTTTTGTTACGTAAGCCATGATTTTCATGGATAGGATGTATATTATTCATATACAGAATGATATCAAGTCTTTAAACATTATTTTTTAATCATTAAATGATAATTATACATGAATGGATACGATGGAGAATGAATCTCATCGCGTTCGTGGAGACGGTAGTCTGTACGTACGGACCAGCGACAATATCATTCTTTTGATATTAAAATAATATTTAATTGGATGGTATATCATATATACAGAATTATTATCATGTTATATTAATTATTTACATGAATTACACATCATTATTATACCCATCCAAATAATAATAATATATTGAATAACAATTACACCACCATGTGGAGACGGTAAGTCGTACATACGCACGTATAGTGACATGTAATTCAAAGGATGGATAGAATATCGAATATTGTTGTACTATATTTATAATAATATTACAGTATATTGTAGATACTGTATTGATTATTTTATAATGATAATAACAAATAATGAAGAAGTTGAAGAAGAAATGAATTTGAAAAAGGGTGGTGAAAACATTACCTCTTCTTCAAGTTCATCCTTTTGATTTGATCAAAAGGGCTCGTTAAGTTGGATTTATGATCAATCTAAGGCCTCTAGGTTGTATTGAGGGAAGTTGAGAGAGTATTTGGGCAGAGGATAGCCAAATCAAAAGGCTTTGAAGGTGTGAAGTAATGAGAAGGAGGAGTTCTCTTTTATAAGAGGGGTGAGGGGCTCCTTTGGAAATGCTCGAAATATTATTTTATAATAAATTCATATTCGGTTTCTAAAAACTCCAAAGTGGATTATTTATAGGTCAAGGTGGTTATAGGTCTAAGTCCATTCAACCAATTGAATTTAGACAGGTTTGGGTCATTATATTAACATTATCTTTATGTTTTATCTCTTTGTTAATTAGTTTGACACTTACCTTGTAACTTTGTATTTTTATATTATATAGTTAATAAACATACAGTATACATCCAAGAGACCCCCAAGGGGTTAATTAATTTTACAAAAATCATTATATAATTATCTTGGCCGAGCCTTAGATTTTCAAGAAATTAAAATCTATTAATAATATAATATTTGTTTTAAAAACACTTTTATGTCAATTTTGACACTATTCAATAGTTGATTTTTGTAAAAATCATAACAGAATGATTACTTCAAAAAAAGTCAATTAAATTAATCCTAATATGTCATATTATCCTTGAAAATTAGTTTAATTCATTAAAAGTCTCAAATTATAATTATTTGGGTATTTCTAATATCAATTATTTTAATTTTTCACTATTATGGTAATTACTGCGTCATCATTGTGTCATAAATAAATTAAATTATATAATTTCTAAAAAATATAAATAAAATATAATTATGTAGAAAATATGTTTATCTTTATAATGAATATTTATAGTTGAAAATCCAACATAAATAACCCCTTGTAAAAAAATGTTTTCTAAAAGATATATGTTTTTTTCATTTTTGTATTTATTTTAACTTAATTAAAATAAAGTGTCCCTATCACTTACAAGTGGCTCCATGGGGTCCCAAAATCGACCCAAAGATGCCCATGTTCATACATGTATCCACCAATAAGGTTAGGTCACGTTTTTAGGGTAATTTAGTATTATTATAATATATTTGTTAACCCTTATTTACCGGATTTACCCTTAACCATGGTAAATAAACTATTTACTGAAGTAATTATTCAAAATGTCTAAAAATAAAAGTTACCTATTTACAAAATATGAAAATCATGATTCCAAATATGGAATCCATTTTTTCAAATTCAATACACAAAATTGGCAGAAATTAATTTAAAATTAATTCCCATTGTTAAAATAAAAAGCGTGTTATTAAGAGATAATAACTATCGAAAGTTTGACAGTTGTTTATGTCTAGTGTAATTGTAAAATTATGTACAATTACCAACATTGTATTATATGGTAAAAATATATTCTAAATATACTTTAAAACCACTAAAATTATTAATATATCAATATAAATTATTTCGATTTAAAAAGTTGTTTTTAATTAAAATTTAGTAATTTTCACTATTCATCAAAATATAAATGTTATCTGAAAAGTTCCAAAATTTCACCCTAGGATAAATTATATATTAAAAAACCAAAAATGAAGTCCATTGTGATAGATAAAATTTATAAAATTTCAAAAAGTAGGTATTATTATTCATAACGGCTAGTTTGATTGGTTGTGGTGTGTTGGAACTCGATGTTGCGTACAACACACGCTATCACATTATTCGAAGAGAAACGTACCATAGAATCTTGGGGTGTTAATATCCCAATAAAATAATAACCACTATTAATGGAGTTTACCACACATCATCATCACCCCAAATGAAACCTAGTGCACACTATGCCCGTAAATTGAACTAAAGGTTATCTCCACATCCTAAAAATAGTACTATATCATTAAATTTGAATTGGAACCCGCTTACTTTTGTATAATGTAAGAAAAAAACACATATAAGGTCCTCTTCTATGTTTCATCGTCATTTAACTCAACTATATGGTTATCTATTTCCACATCCCACTGAATATATTTTTCTTGATCTAAATGAGGATGTCAATATAGATCCACATTTAACAATGAACAAACAATGAACGACTCATAACCATAAAATATATAATATTTCGGATTAATTATTTAAGGTTTAACCTACTTCCAATGTCCAATGATTTCAAACACAAGATCAAGTAAGTGTGTTACATGATACTTCCCAAGTTCGAAACATGTAACCAATATATCTTCGCTTTGTAATGTCGGTAAACATGATGATCTTTTAATAGGATAAAATGGGGAATTAAATTTACATGTCCAAGCTGGTATAATTTGTTTACATTACTTACTAGGAATTTGTGCAACAATTTCTCTAGAAACTTATGTGTTCCACAATAGTTTCTACCTCCAAACTCCATCCTATCACTCAACATGTAAGTTGATACCACTGTATAAACACCACATCCCACCCCCATGTTTACCACTCTTATGATAGTAATTATGGATTTGAGATAATTATTCCAAAATACCTCCTTTGATATATGAAAGTTTTTCTAAAAAACAAATGGTACAATATACATGCGAATGGGAGGCACTACTCACTAATAAATTTAAATAATGGGAGATAAGAGAAAACATATAAAAAATTTAACCCATAAAAAGTAAATAAGAGATACTTAAACATTTTTGTATTCTCATACAACGTCAAAAAACAAAAAAAGTAAACAATGAGTACCAAAATGTTAATCCTCGGTTTCATCTTCAAACACTAAATATCTCATTAAAAACTACATGAGAAAGTAATTTCTATCACAATCACAAACCCACTCTTATTTTTCTAAATATAGATTATATATACATCAGGAGATCATAAAATTCATTCTCATAATGATCGTCTTTAGAGCATCTCCTTTGAATGGAAAATAAATCGTGCTGAAGCCTAGTAAATACACATACGAAACTGAATTATCTCACATAATCAGGGGTACATTGTTCCTAAAGTGACCAGGGTTCTCTCAAAATGTATTATATATCACTAATAATGAAATATACAATATAAATTAAAAGAAGTCACTTTCTACCACATCACCAACATTTTCCTCTCTACCCCAACATCACATATCCTGAGCCATCTCACTCTAATAAAATATCCTACCCAAAAAACGTGGGAAACTGTAACATATCTTGCACCACCTGAAAAAAAATACTTATCATCACAAGTATCAATACCTCTAAATAGTAACCCGATATTTTTCATGATCCACCATAACCCATATTTAATGTATTATAACTCAATCCACCACATCTCATTTACAACAAAACTATGATAATCCATAGTATATTATATCAATAGATACATGTGTGTAAAATGAACACAATCCATTTCATTCCTATAAATACATATATTTAAATGTTTACCACCATGTATATTATCACAAAAAATTTCTAGGGGTAGATATAATGTAAGGAGTGGGAATTTATCCACACATCCTCTCCAACATAGATGTTGGTGAACCTCCACCCAAGCACCCCATGAGTCCACATGGTTTCATCCACCCAAAAAACATGTGTGGGGTATCATATTAAATCAGATAAAATATGGAAAAAATATAACTCACAACCATACTATATTATACTAACTATTAATATGATTAACTATCGATATCATCTCTATAACACTTAACTATAATTGTTATACACTAGAAATCATTTAAAACATAATCATTTCATGACACATCTAACAAAGTCATTCATTTTATTCATTGGCGTTTACAATAAATATAATCCAATTAACATAACCCCTGTGAAAAATCCAACCACTTATAGAATTTCTATAGAATTATAATTTTTCATTATTTTATCATTCCCCCAACCCCATGGATTGAACTATTTATCATTACTTCAATAATTCTAGATACTCTTTGATTCATACTAAGTTGCCATAAAATATGGATAAACCATGAACAATAGTTTTCATCAAGTAGTAGGTAAAATAATATAAAAACAAGATACTGAACCATTTGTCCATTAAAGAATAGTCAGTATCCATAAATAATCATATATTTTAGCACTACAATTAGTGAGCAAGACCATCGTCATCCTCTTGTATTATTCATGGTGTCATCCCCAACACCATCATGCTTATCACCATCCATCCTACCATCATATATGTCGGCTACTATTAAAACCTAGGAATCCCCCCACCACATTCCCTCTAAAATACCATTCTTCTCATGATCACATCACATTATATAGAAATTGTCCTCAACAGTGATCACACAAGGAAGAAAGTAAAAAAAAATTAAGGCACCTAGTCCCTAGAATCAATGTATCTATCCTATATAAGGAAACATGCTACCTCAACCAGAAAAAAAATCATTAGTGAACAAATAATTATTATGGACAAGAATTTACTGATTCATATATTAATGGTTACAACCATAGGTAAAATAAGGAATCTATTATCAATGTAATTTGTAATTAATCAAACATGTTCCTGGTATAAAATCACTTTCCTTCAAATAAAAAAAGTTATTATTACAAATTAAACATGATTCATTGTTATCTATACAATAATAATTACTAGATTCACACTATTTATCAATGTTTAAAGAATAAAAAATTCTAAACCAAAGAAAAGTTAGATGATGGCACAATATCTATTAAATTAAGAAGAAACTATTAAAATGGTGTAAACACATGTGATCAAAACAACCCAAAACCAGATATTCCTTAATTCTAGTATAATAACAATTAAGGTTCACATTGCCATTACCCAATTAGATAATGCATGAGAATATTCAATTTTCACTTAAAAACAGGGACATACAATGAAAATCATACATTAGGGCTGTAAAAGTTCCTCGAATAAAAACATAACAAGATTATAGATCATTAATCACTTATCATGTAATGATTTAGTTTCCTTTAGGCATTACACACCATGAATTCATCACCAAAAATCAAATCAAATCCATATGAAATGAAGGATAAGAACCTCAATAGTAAACTAAGGTAGAACGGGGTAAATGAAATGGAATAGAGAAGAAATTTCAAGTGAATGTTTAAAACTCACCCCCGATCACCTCACAATGAACATTGGATGCGGGGGGTCAATCCTAATTTAAAGGGATGCGAAATACCATGAATGATTTACTAAAAAACATATAATTTTATATAAAATTTTTTTATAAATATAGGTTTCGATGTGATTTGGGATTTTAGAGGATAAATTATAATTAAATGACCACAGCACACCACCCTACACCATAGTGAAATGTCGAGGAAATGATAAAAAACTACAATGTAAAGAATGAGATATTGTCATTGAATGACTAGTAAAATATATATCTCATTAAAAACCCATTACACACTATATATCATATAAATTTTGAAAAGAACCATGCTTCAATAGCATACATAATCCAAAAAACTCTAATAACCATGAAGGAGGACTCTATTCAACTCAACTCTATCGTATAGTGACCTTAAAAAGATCAGAACCACTAAAAATGTAAGGACCCTAACATTCATTAATGGAAATTCATCATGAAATAATTAAATGTTTATCAAGGTTATAGAATATGTGAACATCATTGGATTTATGTTTTTGGATTTTAAAATACCATTACGAATCATGACCATCGCTAATATAGTCATTGAACTGGGATCACATGATTAGATTAAATATAGGTCTTTCAAAATACAATTTACTCAGACAAAGGAAGTTCTGTCCTCATCTAGTAGAATTTTTCCATACGAAGCCCATTTGTCGGAGTTCATAAAGGATTTTTCCTCATTGGGCATCTCTCTGCACCAAGCCCAAGCTGAGCTTCAACACGTTATGCTTGAGCATAACTAACTGTGGGAGAAGCGGAAGTAAATAGAGATTACCACCCGAGTGACGTCATCTGAGCCACCCCAATAGTCTTTCACCATTGAACACATTACCCGTTGGCCTTATGAGGTTTTTATAAGATGTTACGTAATAATACCCGAGCACAATGACTATGTACATCATTTTTTATAAAGAATTTGCATTAATTTTTTTATTGTTACTTTGTAAATAGTTTTTAAAGCACAATGAGTTTTTTTAGATAGTATTCAACTATGAAATTAATTTTGTGGAATTAATATAGTTTGGAATTAAATAATATTTTAACAAAATGTTACTATAATTAAATTACTTTTTATTAAATATAAATGATTATATAATTTTATGAATGGAATTGTAATTTTTATTAATGATTGAAAACCGTTTTTTTTTTCTAAACCCAAGATTTTTATGTAAATGATGGAATTTATATTAAAATTAAAGATTAAAATATTTAGAAATTTATTTTTAGAAAATTAATATTGTCTTCGTAATCAGGACATCAAAATTATCAAATGGCGATTTTATCAAATTTTTTCAAGGGAGTTGAATTTTTGGGTAAAAATAAAATACCGTTTTAATAAATAATGTGTTTTATGACATCATAATGATTCAACAGGGATGTAATAAAATTATGTAATCATTTTGTTTTTCTGGAAATATATTATTTACCATTAAAATAATAATATTATTCATTTGTTTGATTTATTTTACAAAGCATTAGTGGACCCTTCAAGGCTTATAAAACATTTTTCCATTTAAAATTGTTTTCCTTGAAAGTGTGACTCACTGCCACATAAGAAACACTATTATTTTAAGAAGTCAGGAAACCGACATTATAAAATATTGTTTTCCATTCCTATTTTTCAAAATCCATGGCAAAAACCATGTGCTGGTTTTTGGCTTTGATTAATATAATGTGACGTGTCCCAAACCTAAACAGTAATGAATTCCCTCTCATTTTCTATATAAACCCACACAAGATCCCACTACCTATTCACTAAAATCCTATTTATTTCGACAAAATCCTACCCTCCTCACTCTAGAAACCTACCAAGGTTCCCTAAACTACCAGGAAGCCTCTCCCAAGCCTCTCCCAAGCCATTGGGATCACACTTCCAAGTATGATATTTCTTCCTTTCTCATTTTGTCTAATTGTCATTAATTGGTTATGCCATTTGTATTTAAATTACAAATGTTGGGGTATGATTTTAAAAGTCCATCATCCTACTATCTTTATATTTTGATTATGGGACACCCCTTTATCTTTCATTAATGCCTCTCATGTACAAATGTTACCATGCTGAAATTC
Organism: Viscum album; assembly: GCA_963277665.1. Classification (NCBI taxonomy): domain Eukaryota; kingdom Viridiplantae; phylum Streptophyta; class Magnoliopsida; order Santalales; family Viscaceae; genus Viscum; species Viscum album. Next base: position 1,610,929,549 of record OY728137.1, on the reverse strand, counting down.
CATGAGGGGTTTCTCTCTTCTTCTTTACTTCGATGTAATTCTTTTGAAATATGCATCAAAATTTCATTACTTTTTTTATGAAATGAGTCAATATGTCTCCCTTACTATACATTTCATTTAAATATGATGATACACCCCTTTCTCTTCCACCATAATTTTTTATGAGTTCTTATTTCACGTCGTTATGCTGCAGAAATTTCACTATGATTTTCCAATCCAATGTCATAGTGTAGTGTATACCATTCCCATTTCCCTATCAAGGGTATTCAAAATTATGAACATATAATTATTGATTATAAATCATCATTTATTTATTCCAATTCACTTTATCATGGAATACATTATGATGATTTATTACATGTTGTATGATCCATGTGGCAAACTTATGCATGAAATGAACTGTTTGAGAAGGGTGTGCCCTGATAGCGCTCTGACGCATTGGGTAAAGTATAATATCATGATATGTCTTGTGAATTGGGTTTTGACGCATGATAATTCAAGTTCAATAAGGTTTTACTCATGATTTATGTGCAATGATTGTTTACTCATGCTCCATGTGAAATGATCTTTGGCTCATGATAATTCTATGTTAACTATTGGTGCCACATTTCCACGTTATGATTATCATGCATTATCATGGATTTATGTCCATGATTCTCTTGTGCTCCATTGATATGCCTATTTTCAAACATGTATTGTATTTCTCATGTTATTCCATGTTTATTCCCTTTATGGGCTTTATATCTCACATTTATCTTATGAATATCCTCAGGTTATCCCATGCAATGCTAAGTACGAGGGAATGTAGTAGTCGTGTAAAGATTGTTTTCAATAATTATGTTTGTGTTTTATGTTATAATTTGTTATGTAATATTTATATTCCCCAAAGAAACTATACCTCTTGATCTTCTATGTTGTATCATGAGAAAATTTTGTATAATAAATCGGGTTTAAGTGTGTAATAAAAAGCAGGGTTGTTATAGTTGGTATCAGAGGATATGTTTAGTTTTTTTTGGATTAGTATTAGAAAACCCTAGTGATGGATTAGATACAATAATTAGAATAATAAATATATCCATATGTATTCGTGAGTATTGAATAAGTTGTTTGTCAAGAAAATACATCCCTGTTGGGATGTAACCATGTAGAGGCGGCTCTGGCACAGATGTATAATAGGGGTAAAATTTGAAAACACCGTTTTAAGATAGACTGAAATGGGAACTGGTACACGAAAAAGGGCCTTTTCGTACACTAGGTTACGAGACTACAAGGGTATATGGTTTGTTAAATTCATGATATTAGTATAAACCAGTATTAAGGGAATGAAAACTTGCCCCTAAGAATATATGTTGGAATGTAGATCATGAATAACATAGATTGAAGCATATGGATTCATAAGTAAAGGAAATAAATGATATTTATTAGATATTAGTTTCATCCTTGGATTACCCTTTATGTGTTACCCCTAACATTACTTTTATTCCATACAATGGCCAGTAATAGGAGGACTCTGGATAAGAACCGACGTTAAGATCAATGTGATGATTGTGCTAATGAGATGACCTATCCGATGGTATCCAGAATCACGACCTTATTAAAAATTCTTTCTCTGTTAACACAAGATTTGAATAGAAACATGTGCCTATAGGAACATTTAACCACCCCTAAGAAAGAAAAATTTTCTATTGAGATCATCATGAGAGAAACGTCTCCTACTTATAATGGATCATCTGATCCCTCAATAACTAAACAATGGATCAACTCCATTAAAAAAATATTCTCCATCCATCAATGTTATGACCAAGATATTTTTCTCCTTGATACTTATCATATGGATGGTGAAGATGTTAAATGGTGGTATTTGATAGAAAATAAAAATCCTGAGGAGGATATAAAGGCATTGGAATGGAAGGATTTTCAGAAGATGTTATTCGATAAATATTTTTTACGCACCCTCCGACTTAAGATGGAAAGGTAATTCCATTTCCTTAAGAAAAAAGATGATGAATTAATTGGAGCATATGAGGTAAACTTCACAAGTCTTTCTTGATAAGCCATAGGCTTTTTCTTTACCCCCGAATGCATGGTTGAACGCTTCATTGGTGGGATGAAACCTAGCATATAGAAAGTGATGGTGATCAGTGTCTTTAAAATCTATTAGGAAATTGTCTTATTTTCTTCAAGGTATAAATGGTGATCTAAAAATCTCTGGGGTATCATAGGTATATGAATCATTAGGTGGACTTCAATCCTAGTGGTCTGATGGATAAATCCCGATATTCATTAGAGATCGAGCACCCCATGGGCCAATGGTGTCGAAATAAGCATCCCAAAAAATGACTGAAGGGGAGGAGGAAATGCATTAGTTGTGAATGAGAAGGGCACCTAGCTATTATCTACTAACACGAAAAATCCATAGTTGAAATAGAATAGAATAACACTCTATTAAAACCTCAATGCATTGTTCATTACAGAAAATATAAAGAACCAGAGCATTTTCAAATTAGTTCCCTATGCCAAGGGTTTTCGGAGTCATACAACAACCTCCATGGCAGTAAGGGAGAGCATTTTCAATTTATACTGCCGAAGTGAACCTCGAAAATGAAGTGGTGAATGGTACGCTAGTTATTCATTCATTAATAGTGGAAAAGTATTTGGATATAGGTTATATGCATTCATTTATATCCCAAAATATTAGTAGAACAATCCCAGCACCACCAAAAATCATAGAAGTAAATATTTCAGGGAGTATGGAAAACGGGGTAATCATTGCATCCCATGAATATAACTCTTCCACTGTCAAAATATGGGAATTTAATTTTCTCTAAAACATCATAAAACTCCCTGTTTTGTAATTTGATTCAATTCTTGGAATGCATTTTCTTTCTTAATATAGAACAAACATAAATTTCTGTTAGAGGCAGATCACTCCCCATATAGAGATTCGTCCCCCGATTCTGTACAAGTGCAAGTAAGAAGATGAATCATCTTTATCTACATCATCTATAGAGTGGATATTACTTCCCTATGAGAATTTATATCTAGCATAGATTATTTATTGTAATGAGGAAACCATCATTAAAGACATGCCTATTGTGAAGTAATTCATAGAAGTGTTTCCTGAGGAATTGTCTGGTATTCCTCCTAGAAAAGATGTTGAATTCTCAATTGATCTTATACCTGGGGCATTGCCAATATCCAGGACTCATTATTGAATGGATTTTGTGGATCATGAGGAGCTGATGAAACAAATATAAGAGAATCTGGATAAAGGGTTTATATGCCCATGTTCTTCACCTAGTGGTGCACGAGTCCTCTTCGTCAAGAAGAATGATGGTTCAATGCGCCTTTTCCTTGATTATCATGAGCATATAAAAATCAGGATAATGGACAAGCTTACTCTCCCACGAATTGATGACTTGTACAATCAACTACATGGAGCAAAATACATCCCCAAGGTGGATATGGAGTCAGGATATTATCAAGTAAGGGTGAAGAAGGAAGATATCCCCAAGACTGCATTTTGTTTAAGTTACGGGAAATATGAATTCATTTTAATTCCTTTCGGACTAACTAATTCTCCAAAAATCATCATGGACATGATGAAGAGAGTCTTTAATTATTTCCTCAAAAAAAATTGTGGTATATATAGATGAGATTTTGATATACTCTAAAACCAAGGAGGATCATGAATAGAATATAATAACTGTGCTAGAGACCTTGTGGATGGAGAATCTCTATGAAAAGTATAACAAGTGTAAATTTTGTTTGAAGGAGGTCTCATTCATTGGCCATATCATTACTAGAAATTTGATATCTATGGGTCCCTCCAAAATTGATGTAATTGATGGATGGTCAAGGAGAATATTGGAAACGGATATCTGTAGCTTCTTGGGTTCAGGTGGATATTTTTTATGATTTGTGATAATTTTTTCACGATTTTCCAACCCTCTTACCAAACTCACTCAAAAGGTATAAAAGTTTTCATGGAGTTTTGAATGTGAATAATGCTTCAAGGAGTTAAAAATGAGGCTTATCACTGCACCCAAGTTCCATTTACTAACAAGTTGAGAACATTTTGTGGTATTTAGTGATGCTTCGATGGAGGGAATGGGCTGTGTGTTGATGAAAAATAACAAAGTCATTGCCTATGATTCATGGAAATTGAAAGTTAATGAGTATAATTGTACATCACATGATTTAGAGTTGGATGCAGTGATCTTTGCATTTAAATTTTGGCCGCAATATCTCATTGTGGAGAAGTGTGTAATATATACGGATCACAAAAGGCTCAAGTATATATTCACACAGAAAGTGTTGAACATTCCCCAATGGAGATGGTTAGATCTGATGAAAGACTATGACTACTCAATCCATTACCACCCTGGGAAAGATAACATGGTGGGGAATTATATATGAATAAATTACCCAAATATTCTATCATTGATGTTAATTGAGAAGGATCCAATCTTCTTAGACTTGATGAAGATGGACATGGGAATCATAATGAAGGGAACACCATCAATCCTTTCACGAATGATTGCTCAACCATATATTTTGGAAAGGTTAAAGGATGCTCAAAATTATGATGTCGGAATTTTGAATAAAGGGGAAGGTATCATAAAAGTGAAATCCTCGGTGTTCAATGTTAATGTATAATTAATTGTAATATTTTGGAAAAGTCAATGTGTTCCACCAAGTCCGGAGTAGAAGAAGGAACATTTGGATGATGCACACAGTTCCAATTTCTCTATTCACCTAGGATACACAACGATGTATTGATATATCCAATAGAATTATTGGTGGGATAATATGAAGAAAGAGATAGCTTAGTATACATAAAAGTTTCTAGTGTGTCAACTAGTGAAGGAAGATAGGTAGATGTCTAAAGGGATTATGCAACTGTTTCCCATACCAGCATATAAATGGGAGAACATCACTATGGAGTTTATAACTAGACATCGAAAGACATACAAAGGCAACAATGCAATCTAGGTTGTTGTGGATAGTCTTACAATGTATGCACACATTATTTAAATTCAGGGGGATTTTTCATTAGATTAACTGGCACTAATATATATCATTCAAGTGGTGAGATTTCAAGGAGTACAACTATCATTTATATCTGATCAAGATCCAAGAATCACCTCTATGATTTAGAAGAGTAATCAACATTCTCTGGATACTGAACTGAACATTAGTACAGCCTATCTTCATCAAATTGTTTTCCAATATCAGCAAATTATTAAGTCAATGGAGGATATGTTAATATCATGTTAAATGGACTTCAAAGGAGGGTGGTACCAACATCTTCCATTGGTTGAATTCTCATTCAATAACATTTTCTACATGAGCATATGAATAGAACCTTATGATTCCCTATATGGGAAGAGGTGCAGAACATCGGAATTTTTGGATGAAGTCTGTGAACATAAGTTGGTAGGACAAAAAATAGTCGATGAAATGGTGGAGAAGGTGAAAACAATTTAGAAGCATATCAAGGCAGTCCAGAGTCGACAGAAGAGTTATGTAGATAACCATCAACGAAACCTTGAGTTTAAAGTTGGAGACACGGTATTTCTATTTATATCTCAATGGAAGAAGGTGATGTGGTTTGTAATGAAAGGGAAATTATGTCATTGGTACATTGGCCCCTTGGAGATTTTTGATTGTGTTGGGGTTGTGGGATATTGACTAGAACATCCACCCACCATGGAAAAAGTACATGATGTCTTTAATGTATCCCTCTTAAGGATGCACATACCCAACCCTTAACATGTACTCTCTTATGAGGTTGTACAGCTATAGTATGATCTTTTTTACTTGGAGAATTCAGTGAAAATCATAGATCATAGAGAAAAAGCTCGATGAAATAATACAATGATGATTGTCAAGGTGTTGTGGATAAATCAAAAGATTGAAGAAGGGACAAGGGAATCATAATAAGTGATGAACCAGAGTTACCCACATTTGTTTTAGAGTGGAAAAATGAAATTTTGATGGAAAAATTTCTAAATGGGGGACGATTGTAACGACCCAAACATTCATTTATGGAAATTCCTCTTAATCAAATTAAATTTTTATTATGGTTATATAAAATGTGAATATAATTGGATTTATTTTAATGGATTTTAAAATATTTTTATGAATTTTGACCATTTCTAATATAGTCATTGAACAGTGATAACATGATTAGTTTAAATATAGGGCTTTAAAAAATCCAATTTACCCAGACAATGGAAGAGATGGCCTCATCCAGTGGGTTTTCCCCATATGAAGCCCATTTGACCAAACTCGTAAAAGAGTTGGCATCATTGGGATTCACTCTTCACCAAGACCAATTAGAGATTGAACACTTTAATCTTGAGCATAACCGACTATTGGGAGAATTGGAATTTAATAGAGATTACCACCAGAAAGATGTTATCCAAGCCCCCCACTCCAGATTTTGTCACCATCACACACCATACATTTCAGTATTATGCAGGTGTTATAATGGTTTATGTAACAAGACACATTCACTATGAATATTTACACTATTGTTTTATAAATAATGTGCATTGATTTTATTATTGTTACTTTGTAAATAGTTTTTAAATCATAACTAGTATTTTTAGATAATATTCAACTAATAAATCTATTTTGATGAAATAATGGATTTTTAAATTAAATAATATTTCAATAAAAAAATATTACAATTCAATTACTTTTTATTACATATAAATGATCATATAATTTTATGAATGCAATTGTAATTTTTATTAATGTTTGAAAGTTGTTTTTGTCAAAACCCATGAATTTTCAGTAAATGTCATTTTTTATTTTAAAATTAAAAATTCATATATATAGAAATTTATTTAGATAAAATTATTATTAATTATGGAATTAGGATGTTGAAATTATCCAACTATAAAATTTTCATAATTTTCTGAGATAGTTGAATTTTTTGGGTAATAATTACAGACCGGTTAAATTTATAATGTGTTTTATGACATCATAATGACTCATTAGTGATTTAATAAAATAATATAAACATTTATTTCGGACAATATATGTTTTGACATTAAAATAACGTTAATTTTGGTTTGTTTGACTTAATTTACAAAGCATTAGTGGACCCTTCAAGGCTTATAAAACATTTTTCCTTTTTAAATTGTTTTTTCGTGAGAGTGTGACTCACCTCCACATAGGCAACCCTATTATATTAAAAACGTTTGGCCATTATAATTATAAAATATTTTTTTCCACGCCCCCTTGACCAATCCATTGTTTGGTTTGTGTTTTTTATTAGTTTAATGTGAGGTGTACCAAACCTAAATAAAAAATAATTTCCTCTCATTTCCTATATAAACCCAACCACCATCCCACATCCTCTACACTCAAAGGCTTTGGACATCGACCAACCACTTCCTTACTCACTATAGAGTCCTACCAAGGTTCACAATTCTCCCATGAAGCCTCTCTCAAGCCTCTTCCAATCCTTTGGGATCACACATCCAAGTAAGTGTTTTCTTTCTTTCTCATTTTGTCAAATTTTAATTAAGTTCTTATGCCCTTTGGTTTTCAATTACAATTTTTAGGGAATGATTTTACAACACACCCATTCTCCCCTATTTATTTTTGGATTATATGATACCCCTTTCTCTTTCATTAATTTCTCCCATGTACACCTGTTACAATGATGAAATTCCGTGAGGGGTTTCTCTCTCCTCTTTTACATCCAATTAATTCTATAGAATTATGCATCTAAATTCCATTAAATTTGTTGGTAAAGGTATTTATAAGACCCCCATACTGTAAATTTATTGTAAATATGATGAGACACCCATTTATCTCCAATAAAAAAATTCTATGAGTTCTTATTTCAAACTGTTATGCTGCCAAAATTACACTACGATTTTCCTAGCCAATGTAATGGTGTAGTGAATACCATGCCCATATCTCTATCAAGGGTATTCTCCTTTATTAACATTTACATATTGATTATAAAGTTAAATGAATTTATTCCACATTCCTTTATCGTGGAATTAATGATGAATATTGATTCCATATTTTATGATCCATGTGGCACACTTATGCATGAAGTGGAAATGTTTATGAAGGGTGTTCCCTGATAGAACTGCAATGCATTGGGTGACATAGAGTATCATGATAGGTCATGCGCAATGGGTGTTGAATCATGATAATTGATGAAAAACGTGTTTTTACTAATGCTTCATGTGAAATGAGGGTTTACTCATGCTCCATGTGCAATGATCCTTGGATCATGTTTATTTTATGTTATGCGTTATTGCCACATTACCATGTTATGATTATCATTATTTATCATTCCTTTATGTTCATGTTTCTCTTGTGCTACATTGATATTCCTATTGTCTAAAATTTACTGTATTTCTTATTATATTCCATGTTTATTCCCAAACTAGGTTTTATAGCTCAACCTTTTCTAATGCATTTCCTTCGGTAATCCTATTCTAAACTAAGTACGAGGAAGTGTAGTGGTCATGTAAATGATGTTTTCAATAAATATTTTGTGTGTTTTATGTTTAATCAATTATGTAATGTTACTAATCCCCAAATACACTATACCTATCAATCTTCTATGTCGAATCAAGTGATGATTTTTTGTAATAAATCGGGTTTGAGTTTTTAATAAAAAGAATGGTTGTTATAAAGAATCCCCTCAAAGAATTCCTCATCATAGCCAACACCGTACACCGTAGGGGTAGCCAAATTGGTAAAACCACAAAATCCACCACTCTCAAGATTATACATCTTATAATTTAATAAATTTTGTGGCATTAACTTCCGACTCAACTCTATGATGTTTCATAAGAATCCATGACACAATTCGAATCTATAGTTAAAATTTCTAATTAACTCCCCTCATTCCACCTCTAGTTCTTCTCATTGCACCTCTGAAATCAAAAAATAAATATGAAAAGTATATAAGGATCTAGTCTCATTAAAAATGACCATCTTAATAGGTCCAATAATATATAAGGTAATTTATAGAACGAAAAAAGTAGGGATTTTCCATATCGGTCTCTAAACAAATTGGGTTCCACATTATCACCCTCATGCATTATCCAACACACATCATATAGTTCATATTTGGGATGTTGTTAATATATTTAAAAACACATGGGGATATAACAGTTCTCCACAATATCTCACTACAAAATTGATGACATCAAGTCACCAACTTTTATATTAGGAGATCATGTCCACGTATGGTGACATCCTAGTTTCCATATATATTTAATGAATAACTATAACCATCATATGGGTATACATCTATTTTGTATGCCTAGTGACTATGTCTCCAATAATATGGTATCACCCCCCCAAAAAAATTTCCCAACAACCCTAATCCATAAAGTTTCAAGAGACTATCTCTATTTATAAAATATATCTATAGTGAATACCTCATTTATTTTGATAAAAAACATCATCACAATGATGCATACATCTACAATGGATATCTCCAATTATCTAGTGTCGATGTCACATTCTTCTCATGTTCATGATCATTAATAGGATTAAACCCCAATATGTGTGAAAAAATAAGCATCCTATGACAATAAAATAGTAAAATAATGTTACCCAATCATTGATTAAGTATTTAAACCCACAATATTATAAAAAAATATAAAACTACACCCCATAACAAATAAAGAGACCTCCCAAAACATGAAAATCATAATCATAATCCCACGGGGATCCTTAAGACACTCCCACTAGGATCAAGACAGAATTTTTTAGCCTTGGATAATAAATCTATATCATTATATACTCTAAACTCAATCTTGTCCCATATATACTATGTACTATTTTTTCAATTATGCTACTACTCACCCCACTTTTAAATGGGTACTCACATCCAACCAACCATGTTTCTGTGAATTGTATTCTTACCACTTCGTGAACCCCTATATATCTCATTTAGTTGATTTATTGATCATTACCACTCATTCATAGGTTTCTATGTTTAACCCACTTATGTTCCATTCCTCGTGCATCTATAAGATGATACCCACCATCTCCAATCACCCATCTGGAAATAATTACATGATCATTATATCCCACTAACCACATAAACAATAAAACAAATTTAGTGTCTAATTCATATTCCATAATCTCACATAAAAAATGATCATCAGCTTCGGTGATCCCTGTGACTCTAAAACAAATATTAAAGATCATTATTGTAATGAAAAATAATTAGGGACCCTATTAGTTCCATGGAAACTAATGTTGGTTTTATCCCAGCAGTCCCCCACCTATAAGCATATCCCCACCATTACAAATCACATAGTAATACATATAAGGGTGGATGAAATCCATATTCCAACTACCTATAATTGAAAACATTTTGACTATTAAGTATCTCTATATTATTCGACAATAATCGGACGAAACAAAAAATATATAGAAATATTACAATTTATATCATAATCTACGATATAAGATGAAATATTAAATGAAATAAAGAATAGAATCTATAAAATTTCTATTCTTATACATGGGTCCTTTCATAGAGATACTGTATGATGATTATACCCTAAACAAGGGATATACTTCCATAAAAAAGAGAATATGAAGGGAAGAGAAAATGGGTAAAGCAGCTTCCATTCATCCAAATAATTAGGGTTTCTTCAAATTCAAAATAAATTTAAATCAAATTAATGATAATTTTGAGGAAAAAATACCTAGAAGGTTTATTTTGGCATAACCACACTGTTATTGGAATGAAACCCTAGCTAGTGTCACATCATGGGAAAACAATTCACCTTCACCGCACAATAACTACTTTTAAAAGGACACTATAAGAAATGTCATACCTTCAAAATAGTGATCTACCTTATCATAGTGTAATGATGATTAACAAAGATAACCAAGAAACCCCAAACACCACAACAAATGTTCATTTTGAAATGAAACCTTTTACATCATAGCACAATTTCATCCATCACAAAGGCTTCACATTGCAATTTTCAACCATTATGGTGTGACATATTCCCATATAAACACCCTTAATGGTACAACACCTGGGCTATAACATGATTAGCTTCTACAATCAAAATATAAACATACAAAATAAATAATCATGTCATAATTCCATCTGTTATGTTGTGTCCCCTTGCTTATAATAGAATCTCAAACCAGTCCCCAAATCAACATCTAAAACACTAATCCACTACATCCTCTAACACCTCAAATATCCTAAAGCTCGTATTATACATGAATTATCTAACCAAATACCATATGATATTAAAATAACATTCCTCATTCATTCCTTTGTATTTTTTTGAAAAAGGGGTTGAATCTTTGGTATTTTCTATGAAAATTGGGAGAATCCTCAGTCAAAAGATGAGAATAAAAGGTGGGAGATGATAATTATGGGGTTTCCTTAGAATGTGATAAATGGGAATTTGTTTGAATTTTTTTAGAACCAATTTATATTTTAAAAAATATATAAAGGGAGAATTAAATATCACTCAATGATATTTATTGATCACTTATTAAAATCCCCTTAATAATTGAATTAAAATTGATGTTCATAACATATTGTGGTTAATTATACTATAATTAGACCTATCTCACAAAAATTACTATATATAGTATTGTGAGTATTATAAAACACATAAATTAATAGAATATTATGAATTGGTTTTTTTATTTATATATTCATGAGTTTATAGATTTTTTTATTTATTATTTATTTTCTGTATTAACATAAATTTAGTTGAGATTTTTTAGAGTTCAATAAGATATAAATGAATAATGGAATTTAGGGCTTGTGAAAACCCTGTGATGGTAACGGAGAGACCAAATAATAGTTATAAAGGATGTAAAAAAGTATTATCAATCAAATTAAAACCATTTCGTAGTATGATATAGTAATCTTCATGGTTTATGAATAAGAAAAACATATTTTAAAAAACTAGAAACATATTATTGGTTCATACAATGATTTTTGGGGATAAAAGGTAGACATCATTATTTTCTAAGTGGTGAAACCCCATATAGTGAATTATAAAATCATGTCCAATTTAATAAAAAAACATGGTTATTAAACATGGTCTGATAGAGATTATAGGAGAATATTATTGATGTCAACATACACAAAATAGAAAATTACATATTGTTTTCATATATCATGATTTAGTTTTGAGGTAAAGAACATGTGGTTTGGTGATTCTAGATATTGGAAATTCTATAGAAAAAAATTACATTATGGTATAGTTCAAACCATTTAAATTTTCTAGTAAAATATTACAATATTCAAAAGGAAACAACATCTGTCTTGATTTTTCAATCATGTATTTTTTTCATTGATTAATCATATCAAACCATGCCAAAACTCATTAAATCATTCCAAGGTATATAAAAATATACATAAAAATGGAGTATCACTTATAACAGTAAAGATATATTCTAATACATTTTAGTGGACTTTCTTGGGGAAAAAGGTATAAGATTTGATAGAAAAACTAGTTATGAACATTTTTGGTGGATTAATCGAATTTTAGGTTTAAAAAAAATTAAACGTTCACTTTAATTCTCAATATTGATCATTGGTAAAAAAAATTATTTTGTAATATGAAAGAGGCATTAGAAATTTTTAAAGTGAAATCTTGTATGGGTATAAATGATATATTTTTCCATTTCTTATCTTTATCAATAATTGGACCTACAATGTTAGATCATAATAACTATAACTTCGTTAGCTTTTTTGAGACTGAGAAGGTGCAACACAAGACCTCATGTCCACCACCCCATATTAAAAATGGTTTCGAAAAATAGAGAGGGAATGATCTATACATTGGGGAGACTATTCCCACTATTCCAGATATCTGTAAACTATATAAAAGTGAAATAAATAAAAATGATATTTTATAGAATTACAGTTGTAATATAAACATATCAAAATCATCATATGCAATAAAAATTATATACACATGTCACTGATACATCATAGTAAAAAAATACACATAGGTTGTGGATCAATATGTACAAAAATAAAAAGAGCTTATGAAAATTTAGGTGTTTCCATAAAACCATCATATAATTTTTTATGGTATTTCCTTCATCTATAACACACTCTATATTCCCAATATCCTAATATATATCCCATTAGCCTGGCTAGATCCCTGGAAAGAAATTATAAACATGTATCTGGATTCCTAGGTACGTTGTGGGTAATATTACACAGTAGAAAACTACTAATGTGTCCTTAGGATATGTTCTTTATATATATATATAGGGGTGAGTGGATGAACTGATTGAAATAAATAATTCATAAGAAAAAACATACCCCCATCGTGTCATTTTTCACTAATCGTCCATAGACTACCCCTGACCATACTTGATGTGACCAATTCCTAGTGTAAAAACTAAACATGTTCTCTAATAAATATATGATTTCATACTAAGACATCATTTTAGGGGATAAAATAGCCATCCCTTCATATAGGCCAAACTATCCCATCATGATGATGTCTCATTGTCATTTCCCAATACCCATTGATCACATAGAAAGTAGTTTCTAGAGGGAATATTATATCCAACATCTATGTAATCTAAAATCCCCCATCAAGATTGGGTACCACGACTACGTGTCCCAAAAAAAATTAAAATTGAAAAATGTATTGATGAAGGATTAATATTTCCAACATCTAGTGTCTGCTAAACCAGCAACTTCTTAGAGGTAAGGGCCCATGTCTATGTCCCACTATCCATCACATACAAATATCATAAAATACATCAAAAGACTACACCCAAACATCTAAGGATAAACTTATTCTCTAATAGGACATAAAATATCAAAAACCATTTAGGGTGCCCCCTTGTGCATCCCTTAACTAAACCCCGAAGAATAATATCATAGTAGTCATTATCACACATCAATATCAACAAATTTGATGGAAAATGAAATACATACACGTATTTCATCCTATAATCTAACTGGTGAACTCCCATGAACTAGGAAATTCATCTCATTATAAATAAAATAATCTAGACTCTTAACATCAATTTATACTATATTCCATGGTTCCTTCATAACCAAAACAATTTTTCCCATCAACCTTACAAGGGGTCATTTATATAACTTCCTCTCAAGCTACCACATTAACACTTTTAGAGTAGCAATATTATGAAAAAGACACATGCATGCATGAATGGTAGAACATAACACCATATAAATTGTTTAAACATGGTAAATATATCCTTTCATGAGATTAAAATTTATCCCTTGACAAACCACACCAGTCGTATCATGATAAATAAAATAGAATACTAAAACATGAAAAACCCTTACAAATTTGGGATTATACATAGTTACATAGAAATAATGATAGAATTATTGGTTATAGTATATAATAGAATTAAAAATTCAAGATATGGATGATCACAAAAAATGGCACCATTATCCGATAGGAAATGAGTATGGGAGATCTTGGATAAGTTAGGAGGGAGGATCTTTGCTTGTTTGACACATACTAGCTCAAGGGAAGTTCATGAAATCTTATAAATTTTCTATCATTTTATAATTTTATAAAAATATATTAAAAAAATTTCACATATATCCACTGTATTATGGCCCCATTTTTTGTAGTGAAACATTCTTTCCTAGGAGTACCATTAAACATAACCAGATATGTCAGAGAACCAAACCCCATTCAAGAGAAGTGCTCCAAAATATTAGACACACATTATAATGTGAACCTCCAATATAAAGTGAAAACACCTAAAAATTCCAAGGGGTTGGATTCGTTGTGTATATCTATTGGAGTGTATCCTAAAGCCTCATGTAAAAATAGCTCAATTCATAGTGGAGAAACCTATATTTAATTATTACATTCCCTATCCATGAAATTAATAAACAATTTAAGACCATGTTACATTGTAATCCCACGAATTATTCCATTATCCCCTTCCTACTATAAAATTTCAAACCTAAACCATGTAAAACATCTCATTTCCCAACCGTGGGCAATATTTAAAACCCCAAAAATTTAGAAACAATTCTACACACATGGTATATAAAGTTTTCATCAAAAAAATCCATAATTTTTTAGGGATATTAAAAATTCCCCCTAATGATTATTATTTTAAAAAACAATCTCTATGGTTCCTTGATGAATAGTTTAATCCACTGATCATGATCAGACAACTCCCACTCCCATGAATCCTCTTATTTTTTATCATACTACCATATAACTTATAAGATAGGTATTCTATTCAATCACAGTTCCAAAAATTTATGATCCATGATTCACACTAGATGGTCTTTAAATATTGTAGTAGCCTCTAAATCAAAACAATCATAGTCGATCATGTTCATTCCTTCAAGATCATACATATAGTGTCATGAAACATGAAATGCATAATGTATGCCTCAATATAATAGTTTAATATTGTATAGTCCTGGAAATCTCAAGGAATTTTTTTTCTTAAATACTTTGGAATTTTACGAGTCTGTGGTTTCTGACGGAACTTGATTCTGAGGCCCGGTTTGCCCGGAAACAATTTCAGAATTTTTGTTCAGGTACATTCAGTAAACATACGTGCAGGTTTTTCTATCATTTAAACTGGGGCTCGGAATTGAAATTTGGGGACACCGATGAACTCACAGCACTATGATTTTCTTACGGGGACCTTTACCGTAGTTGTGTTTTTTACGGGTTGAGAATTAATATTTGGGGATTTATAATAAAATAAATAAAAATTTTAGTACACAATTTTATTTATGGATGTTAGTTATTTCATCCAATGGGGAGTTAGAGGTGAGGCCCACACACACATAACCTCCCATGAAAGGATTTAGTGTGGTGGAACACACACGTGCCCTAAAACGTTCATCTCCCCATAACTCCCCATAACCCCCTTGAGCCCCCGTGATTAATTTGACAACTCTCCCATTAATTATGTGATCTCTTCAACTCCCCCTCTCCCATTAAGTTTTTTCAAACACTTTTAATTAATGAATTGAATCCTAAAATTTATTAATTAATGTGTTTGTATTTGAATAATTCTTGGTTGAACAATATAATAGCCTTATATATTATTTTATTTTGGCAATCGTTGTGTTGAGAAGATTTTGGGAGAGCTCTTGAGAATTAGAAGAAGGAGTTACATTCTTCAATGAAGAACACCGTCCTTCCAACAAAGAACAAATGAAGAATGTCGATCATCTCCTTCAATCTTCTGCCAACCCAAAGGAGAAGGTTCCACCCACAAGGAACGCCGACGATGTGCCATCCTCAGCTCTTTCTTCCCTGACGTCAACGAGTTTACGCCATCTCCCTGTGACACCAACTTTTGCGACGATGGACTACCACGTACCTTATTTAGAGGTAGGGGATTCGTATAATTTATGAGGGAATAAATTATCTCATTTTTGTTGAATTATTGAGAATAACTTTGGCCCAATGATACCGCCTAACGTGGAGGGAGCGTGCCGAACGAACACAGCCCGACGACCCCCCAATGTTTTTCTGATTTTTATTCATGATAGAGGTGTGTTGGAAGAGACGGCAATGAATGAAGGAAGGATCCATGCATTGGTAGCGTGAAGAAGAACCGCGGACCGCAACCGCGGGCCGCTCGGTCGAAAAAGAACCCGACGACAGAATCCAGCTAGGACGGTGGAACTGCGGCGCCCCATGGCACCGAACTGCGGAAGATCACGGCCCGCATTCCGCGGGCCCCTCTTTGAAAGAACCAGCCTGCAAAAGGCCGGCTGGGAAGACCCTCAACGCCCGGAGGGTGCCACACTGAAGGAACCGCAACCCGTCAGTGCGGGCCGCTCGCGCCAGGAAGTCCGGCCGGCTTCGGCTGGCCGGATAGGAGGGCGGTGCCGCGTGGCGCCACTAGTTCGGGAGACTGGGGGGCTGTGTTCCCCCGAAGTTCCCAGCCACCCAGGACAACCTTCTCAGCCAGCTGGGTCGAGCCGTGGCCAGCTAGGCTGGATCGGGCAGCGGCTCGCCGGGCTGGGCCGCACCGAGTCGTGTCGGGCAACGGCCCCTCGTGCAGGTCACCCCCCTCAGGTTGGACCATGTTCTTCACTGGGCTGGTCCGACCCTCTTCTGGGTCGGACCCGCCAAATTTGGTTGGGCCGCCCGCCAGCCCACTGTGCTTAACGGGCCGAGCCCGTTTTCGTATAAACAGGAATAGCTTAAAGACCGCACGTCTGATTGACATGCTGTCTGTATCATTTGGACCCTCGTGATGATGCGGTCCTTTTTCGATACTCTAAGTTGGTTTTGTATTACTTTGGAAAATGTCCGAGTTTGGAACAAGCGTATTTCCAACTGGGCCCTTGGAATGAAAAGGCCAAAATCTCCCATACCGTGCGTCCAATTTACGTGTCGTCTATCACGTTGTGTTGCTTTTGACGAGACAGAACTTCTAGGTACATTAACTCAATACTTCATGATAGTTTATGTTCCGGCCCTTGGCTCGAGGAGCAGACCCTCTCAGAATCAAGTGTGTTGTGTGTGGTAACCCTAGAGATGGCTGCAACAGCGACGTCAACCGTACAGGAATCCTCCGCGGGTTCGGCGATGACGACTACAGTACTGGAATCCTCTGTGGGTTCGACGACGATGGCTACTATTATTTTATCCTATGTGGGTCCAATAGTTTGACTTTTTTTCTGATATCCTACGTGGGTTCGCCAGAGTATCTGGTCTAGTATCCTAAATGGGTCCGACAACTTAGTTGTTCTAGTATCCTATGTGGGTCCGTCAGCTTAGATGAATCAGTGACTACATATGATCATCATTATCACTTTACGGAAGATATATACCTATGTGAGCTCAGTCTTGACTTTCAATCATTATCATCGATGTGATTGGCATTCTTTTCTGTGTGGAATGGGTTGTTCTTGCGCTCTAGATTTGGAGTCGAACTTTGAGTGGTAATTTAGGTATATGTATGGGCATATATCAAAGTATAGTTAGTTGATACTTAGTGTTTGTATCCTTATTTTGTGGGTTATCCTTCATGGATTCTGGGAGACCTTCGGTGGTCTCGGGGTCCCTACTAAGTATTGTTTACTCGCCCCTTCATGGGCTATTCCCGTACTATGTTGTGTTGGATACAGACGACGGACAACACTAATCATGGTAGAGACTTGTGGAGCTGGACAATACACAGAGGTAGAACACTCGGCGAGACGTACATGGAGTGGACGGATGGACCCGAGGTGTTGAAGAGACCATATGTACCCACCCTTCATGTGGGATTCTCGGAGGATGACTCAATGGTTGCTGCTTTACTTTACTGTTGTTGTACTAGTCTTTCAGTTATATTGTACTCACTATTGGGATTTTATTTTTGGCCCCTTTCTTTTCAGCACTTACTTTGGTATACAGTTTTACTTGAGCTTAATTCAGTTGCATACTCTTTTGTGTTTTTTACTTCTATAAAGGAAATTCCTTCCTAATATATGTATTTACGCCTTTGGTGCTAGTCTCCAGCCCCTGGACTATGGAAGGCAGTCTTTGGGTTGTCACGGCATGGGCCCTGAGGATGGGTCATGAAAAATTGGTATTAGAGGAGTCAGTTCTTCCACAGAACTCAGGAATTTGATTATTTCTTCTCTGTAATGAAATAGTGTTATGTGTTTTGGGTTTGGTTATCAGTTTAGGGAAACCGTTGTTGGTGCAGTGGCTGACTTATCCATACACTAGGACTCTGACTCTGGATTTCCCACTCAGTGCACAAAAACACTGATTGCGTGTGTGCTTCCTTTAAAAAGTTATATTTGAGATTACATTGTGTCAACTCACCAGGTATACTGCTTTGACTGCGGCACACCTATTTAATTTCTGGATGGCCCCACGAAGGCAGCCAGCAAGGCTTTCGAGTTACGTGCGAGATGGTAGCCCACCGAGCTACGAGGCTTTGGTGGAGGGCCCCATCACGTCGGAGTCACCAGCAAAACCACTACCCCCCAAGTCCATCGATACCACCAGCCCTAGATGTAGAGAGTGCACGCCGTCTGAGTGTGTTTCACGAGTTCCAACAATAGAGGCCACCTAGGATCCCCGGAGAGACACACCCTCAGGTAGCTGAGGATTGGCTGGAGGCTATTGTCAGAGTCTTCAGATTGGTAGGTACACTGGCTGACCATATGGTGGTCCTTGCCGCGAGTCTCCCGCACACAACAGCAGGTTGATGGTGGAGCCTGATTCTCCAGGTGCATGATGAGACATCCCTACATTGGATAGACTTCGAGAGTCTCTTCTGCTCAGATATTGTTCCAGCCACCCTTCGTGCGGTGTGAATTCAGGAGTTACTTCATCTGCGGTAGGGTAGTATGAAAGTAGCTCGGTACTCAGCAAGGATTACTGACCTCTCATGCTACTCCACAGGCATGGTATGTGACAAATTCTTTCGGCCCCAATCCTTGAAGCAGTTACCCAGACATTAGATCAGGGCTTTGATGATCTCCCTCAGCATTCCGTCGCAGGCGGGAGTGCTGGAGCGAGCCCTTACAGTGGAGAGCTTTCTCGTTGAGCTGGGACTAGCAGCAAGACCCATTATAGGGAGACACATAGAGGATGCTTCTGTAGTCGGTAGTACACAGTTGACACAGAGGACCAAGCGGAACCGTCTATCAGGCGAGAGACCATGTGATACAGGTTCGGTTGTGCATGGCACACAGAACAGAGCCAGCTATACGAGGAGCATGTAGTGCTATGCATGCGGCGTGCATGGAAACATGTCTCAAGACTGATCGACCCACTGTACAGATGTGAAAAAGACAATGGAGGGATCTCCCAGGTAGAGGCAGAGGTTCGACCGTGGTGGTCCACCGGAAGCCGGCGAACGAGGCAGAGGAGCTGGCCGAGCAGCGGGTGGTGGATAACGTTTCGAGACTCTACCAACACCACCACTATGAGGTCCACCCCGACCATAGGGATCTGGCGGGCAGAGGCAGGCTCAGATCTAGGCATTCGAGGACTATGACCACGGTGCACCTGAGATGATTCATGGTACTATATGTGTCTACTCCACCCATGATGCAATACGTATAGACACATGTGCGAGTCATTCTTTTATTGACACTACACTTTTTCGGGGCATAGATATTCTGACAGAGCTATTGGACCAATCTTTGTGGCTAGAAACTCTTCTGATATAAGACTCAATGATTAAGCACTGGTGCTGGTAGTGTGAGATTACTCTAGGAAGAGAGATCTTCGGATGAGATCTTCTTGTAGCGGTGTCGAGGCCTTATGACATAATCTTGGGTATGGACTTGTTATCTATAGTCCATGCTCAGATCGACTGTATTAGGCGCTAGGTGTGGTGTGTTCGCATGGATTGGACCAGGTTCACCTTCACCGGTGAGAAGGGATCCTTTGTAGTGCAGGATGGAATTACATAGAGGAGAGGGCAGCCGATCACACATCAGTTGGCTAGTCTCATCCTTGGAGCGCTTGATGTGTGATGTCCAAGTTTTCGTGATGTGGTGGATCAGTATGTGGATATTTTTATTAATTGTGTTCCAGGGCTAAATCCTCATAGATAAGTATTCTTCTACATAGACCTATACTTTTGGACAACACTGATATCTACTCCAGCATATCGGATGGCTCCCACCGAGCATCGTGAGCTGTGGGTACAGCTGCAGGACTTGCAGGGGAATTCATTTTTCTGACCCAGTGTTTCACCTTGGGTTTATCTAATTTTGTTTTCCAAGAAGGTGGATTGGAGATTGAGACTGTGTGTCAACTACCATATCCTGAATCAGGTGACCGTGAAGATGAAGTACTTGCTCTCGAGGATTGATGACCTCTTTGATCAGCTCAAGGGAGCACGATGGATCTCGAAGATAGACCTCGGTTCAGGCTATCATCAGCTCAGATTTAGAGATGAGGATGTGTCGAAGGCGACCTTCAGGAGTCATTATGGCCACGATGTGTTCTTGGGTATGCCTTTCAGCATAACCAACTCACTATCAGTGTTCATGAATCTCATGAACAAGATCTTCTAGCCTTACCTTGATTGCTTTGTCGTAGACTTCATCAACGATATACTGATTTATTCGACTACTAAGGAGGAGCACGCCTACCACATACGGGTTGTACTAGATACACTCCGAGAGCACCAAATTTATGTTAATCTCTCAATGTTCCATTTCTAGATTCAATAGGATCACTTTCTAGGACACGTCATCTCAGAGGATGGAGTTGCAGTGGATCCAGCGAAGATCGAGGCAGTACTTTCTTGGTATCTACCCAGGAGCGTGATGGAGGTGCGGTGTTTCCTAGGTCCTACTGGGTAATATAAAAGATTTGTGCCAGACTTCTCTAGAGTTACAACACCGCTTTCATCCTTGAAAGAGATGGGGAAACCCTTCATGTGGTCAGATAGATGTCAGAAAAGATTTCATGAGCTGAGGTAGAGGTTGAACAGAGTGCCCATCTTGAGGTTGCCGGAGGAGGGAGTTGGGTACGTTGTTTACTGCGACACATCAGGGACCAGACTCGGTTGTGTACTGACGCAGGAGAGAGTAGTGATCATGTTTGGTTCATAGTAGTTGACAGTGAATGATCAGAACTATGATACCCATGAACTGGAGTTAGCAGTAGTGTTTTTTTCCATGAAGATGTGGTTGCACTATTTGATGGGCGAGTGCTTTACAGTCTACTCTGACCACCATAGTCTCAGGTATATCTTATCCTAGAAGGACCTAAACCTGAGATAGCGGTGATGGCTCTAGTTCCACCAGGACTATGAAATTGAGATAGTCTATACTCCTAATAAGGGGAACGTTGTAGCTGATTCTCTCAGCTGAAGATCGGGCATTCAGCTACTAGGAGAGGCGATAGAGCAGTTAGTCACATTGCTGATATACTTTATTGATAGATATGGAGCAGCCTTTCTACAGTCACTCACATTCACTCCTCCACTCTTTCAGGGAGTCAGAGAGGCATAACTTGGGGAAATTGACTATGAGATGAGATGTGCTCAGATATCCATAGGGCAGACACCTAATAGATTTTCTGAAGGAGCGGAGCACATCCTTCATTTTAGGGGACGTACTATGGTACCAGTTATACTGCAGGAGAAAGTGATGAGGGAGTTTCACACATACCCTCTAGTGCTACATCAAGGAGTGGCGAAGACACTACTGAAAAAATGGCCTATAATGACGGTTCAAAACCGTCAGTATAGCCCCAAAAACCATGGGTATAGGCTATACCCAGAGTTTTTGGGAACTATGGGCTAGAAAGGAGTCGGTATAGGGGTCTTGACCTATATACATAATTTGGTAAATCCATGGGTATAGGTCTGTCACACACCAACACCCTTTTCTACAGCATGGTAGGCACATACCCCATGGTTTCAATCCATGGTAAATTTATTCAATTTGTATTAATAAACTTTTTGTAGGTAGATTCGAACCCTGCATGACCCGCTTTAAACCGAGCTCATGGACCAACAAAGCCAATGTCATTATTGGTATTTATATATTTATTTCTCTAATTATATTAATATATCTGGTTGTATGAAAAAAAACGGTGAGGATCGAACATCATACCTCTCGGTCTATGAAGTGGCACATCACCAACTAACCTGCTGATATTTTATATTTATGTACATAACATCACTTTAAATATATTTATTAAAATTAATTAATTGAAAAAACATTTCCAAAATTCGAACCCTGGATCATGTTGATTAGACTAACACCCGAACCAACTAAGCTATAGATTTTTATGTTCTTATTTTTTTATTTTCTTAATAATATTAATAAAACGTATGCCCCCGCCACATATTTTTATCAGGCCGTAGAATTTTTCCCCACTATAATGAGGGAATTCTATACCCACGGTTCTCCAAAACCATGTTCTTAGGTCTTCAAAAAACCCCCCCTAATACGCGCGGTTTTAGAAAACTGTGGGTATAGGGTTTGAAAAAAAATACATATACCCACGGGTTTTCAAAGCCATGGGTATAGGTGATCAAAATAAACCTATACCCATGGTTTCAGGCAAGAACCATGGGTATAGGTCCCCATATTAACCCTCTACC
Organism: Viscum album; assembly: GCA_963277665.1. Lineage (NCBI taxonomy): Eukaryota > Viridiplantae > Streptophyta > Magnoliopsida > Santalales > Viscaceae > Viscum > Viscum album. The sequence continues at coordinate 1,610,906,488 of OY728137.1, read as the reverse complement.
CATGGTTTTTAAAAACGTGGGTCTAATGGTACTCTATACCCACAGTGTTTTGTAAAATCGTGTGTATAGACCCATTTTTAAATAGTGAGATGTACCAGGAACTCAGAAAAAAACACTGGTGACCATGTATAGAGAAGGCTGTAGTAGAGTTTGTATCATGATGCCTCACTTTTAAGCAAGTTAAGGTGGAGCACCAGGTACCAGCGTGCTTGGTTAACCCCTTAGAGGTTCTGGAGCGGAAGTGGGACTTGATATCCATGGATTTCGTGATGGGTCTTCCATGTCCATCCTGAGGACATGACTCTATCTAGGTGAATGTACACTGAGTCACCATTTTGGCCCAGTTCTTACTGATAAGAGAGCTGGGATCTATAGAGATCTTGGGTCGCCTATACGTTCAGGAGATCGTACGACTTCATAGTGTTCCATCGTCAATTGTTTACGATCGAGATGCTTGTTTCACTTCCTGGCTATGGAAGGTGTTACATGAAGTTTTTAGGATGCAGCTACGTCTGAGCCCCACCTTCCATCCTCTAATAGACATGCAGAATGAGATGACCATTCAGAATCTCAAGGAAATGCTCCATGCATGTGTCCTTGACATTGTTCGAAGCTGGGAGGATTACTTACCCTTGGTGGAGTTTGTGTACAACAACAGATACCACTCCACCATCGGGATGAAACCTTGTGAGGCACTGTATGGCCGACCTGGAAGATCACCTTTGTGCTAGACTGACCCAATGGAGTCAGCACTTGTAGGACCAGATATGGTTCACACTATGCCGGAGAAGGTGAAGATCATCCAGGAGCGGATGAAGACTGCACAGAGTAGATAGATGTCTTATGCTGATAGGAGATGGAGACCACTGGAGTTCGAGGATGGAGACCACATGTTCCTATGGGTCTCACCTTGAAAGGGTCTATGGAGATTTGGCTGGGGTGACAAGTTATCTCTGTATTTCATAGGACCTTTCCAGGTCCTCAGCAGAGAAGGAGAGGTGGCCTACCACCTGGCCCTTCCACCTCGGTTGCACCGGGTGCATGATGTCTTCCACGTATCTTAGATGAGGAGATATGTGTATGACCCATCCCACATCATCGATCATGGGGAGATGGACATCGATGATGGGGAGAAATTTATGGAGGTCCCGGAGGAGATCGAGGATCGATATGATCAGGCCCTATGTAAATGGTCAATTCCTCTGGTGTGCATTCGCTGGCAGTATGAGAACCTCCAGGAGAGCACTTGGGAGAAAGAGTCTTAAATGCATGTACAGTACCCCCATTTGTTTCTCTAGTGTGTGTTTTATTTTCACGGGGACGTAAATCCTTGAGGTGGGATTAATGTAAAGACACAGAAATTTCAATGAATTTTTTTCTTAAATACTTTTGAATTTTACGAGTTTTCGGTTTCTAACGGCACTTGATTCTGAGGCCCGGTGTGCCCAGAATCAATTCCTGAAGTTTTGTTCGGGTACGTTCTTTAAACATACATGTGGGGTTTTCTATCTCTTGAACCAGTGCCCGGAATTGAAATCTGAGGACACCAATGAACTCACAGTGCTAGTATTTGCTTATGGGGACCTTTACCACTATTGTGTTTTATGTGGGTTGAGAGTTAATATTTGTGGATTTAGAATAAAATAAATAAAATTTGTAGTATTCAATTCAATTTATGGATATTACTTATATCCTCCCAAGGGGAGTATGACATGGGGCCCAAACCCACATATCCTCCCATGAGAGGATTTAGTTTGGTGGAACCCACATGTGCCTTAAACCATTCATATCCCCATAACTCCCCTTAACTACCTTAAACCCCCTTGATTAATTTGACGACTCTCCCATTAACTATGTGATATCTTCACCTCCCACTCTCCCATTAATATTTTTTTCCAACACTTATAATTAATGTTTTGAATCCTCCAATTAATTAATTAATGTTTTTTACTTTTAAAAATTCATTTGTGAATAAAATAATAGCCTTATCTATTATTTTGTTTTGGCACTCGTTGTGTTGAGAGGATTTTGGGATATCTCTTGAGAATTAGAAGTAAGAGTTCCTCTCTTCAATGAAGAACACCATCCTTACAACGAAGAACTGCCAAAGAATGACGATCATCTCCTTCAATCGTCGGCCAAGCCAAAGGAGAAGGATCTACCCACATGGAATGCCGACAACGCGCCATCCTCGGCTCCTTCTTCCCCGACGTAAACGAGTTGATGCCATCTCCCCATGATGCCATCTTCCACGATGCCAGACTACCACGAACCTTATTTCAAGGTAGGGGTTTTGTATAATTTATAAGTGAATAAATTATCTCATTTGTGTCGAATTTTTTGGAATAAATTTGGCCAATTGAAATCACCTAACGAGGAGAGCACGGGCCGAACGAACACAGCCCGACGACTCCCCGATGTTTTCCGGATTTTTTTTGCAATAGAGGTGCGTTGGAAGAGATGGTGATGAACGAAGTTGGCGGCCGCAAAGCGGCCATGTGTGGAAGAACTGCGGCACTCAACCGTGGGCCGCTCAGCAGAAGAAGAATCGGTCGGCCAAAGCCTGCTGGGCTGCTGGAACTATTGCTCCCCATGGTGCCACGCTGCGGAAGACCGCGGCCCGCGTTCCATGGGCTGATCGGCTGAAAAACCAACTAGCAGGATATCTGCCGGGCTAGGAAGACCCGCGGCGCCAGAAGGGTGAACCGCTGAAGGAACCACGGCCCGCCCGTGCGTGCCTCACGTGCCAGGAAGACCGGCCAGCTTCTGACGGCCAAACAAGAGGGCGGCACCACATGGTGCTCGGGTTTGAGAGATCGGGGGGAAATTCCCCCTCGCATCGAATGGCCACCCAAGCCAAGCCACTCGGCCAGCCGGGACGAGCTGCGGCCAGCTAGGCCGAGCAGCGACCCGTCGGGTCAGGCCGCACCGCGCCAAGGCACGCCGTGCCGGGCTGAACCCCACTGCGCCGCGCCGGGCCGGGCCGTGCCCCTTAGGCTGGACCGTGGGATTCAACATGCCAGTTTGACCCTATTCCGGATCACACATGCCAAATCATGTGGGGATGACCCACCATCACATTGGCCTTAACGGGTCGGCCCGTTTTCACTTAATCGTTAATAACTTAAAAACCACACGTCTGATCGACGCACCGTCTGCGGCAGTGGGACCCTCATGACGAAGTGGTCCTTTTGAGATACTCTAAGTGAGTTATGGATGACTTTGAAAAATGGTCAGGGTTGGAAGAAGCATATTTCCAACCGGGCCCCGGGAACAAAAAAGCCAATATCTCTCAGACCGGGACTCCAATTGAAGCGCCATCTGTCGCGTTGGGTTCCTTTTGACGAGACAAAACTTCGGGATACATAAACTAAAGAATTCATGATAGTTGATGTACCAACCCTTCACTCGAGGACCAGACCCTTCTAGAATCGAGCGTGCAATGTGAGGGAAACCTAGATCTTACTACGACTGTGATGTCTGCTTTACTGGAATCCTTCGTGGGTTTGGCGGCGAAGAATACAATACATGAATCCTCCGTGGGTTCAGCAACGACAATTACCATACTGGAATCCCCCGTGGGTTTGACGGAGATGTGTACTTTTCTTGTATCCTAAATGGGTCTGACCATTTGACTACTGTTCTCGTATCCTACGTGGGTCAGATAGAGTAGTTGTTCTAGTATCCTATGTGGGTCTGATAGCTTAGCAGGTCTAGTATCCTACGTGGGTCCGATTTCATAGATGAATCAGTGACTACATCTGATCATATTTATCTCTTCACAAAAGATGTATACGTGTGTGAGATAAGTCTTGACTTTCAATCATTATCATCGATGTGATTGACTTGTTTTCCTATGTGGACTGGGTTGTGCTTGGGCTCGAGAGATGGAGCCGAACTGTGATTGGTAACTTTGGTATATGTATGGGAATATACCTAAGTATAGTTGGTTGATAATTATTGTTTGTATCCTTATTTTGTGGTTTATCCTACGTGGATTCTGGGAGACCATCGGGGGACTCAGGGTCCCTGGTGAGTATTGTTATACTCACCCCTACGCGGGCTATTCCCACACTATGTTCTGTTGGATGCAGAAAATAGACAACACTAATCGTGGTAGAGACTTGTGGAGCTGGACGGAACCCGGAGGTGGACCACTCGGCGGAACGTACATGGTGCAGACGGACGGACCCGAGGTGCTGAGGAGACCATCAATACCCACCCTTCATGTGGGATTCCTGGAGGATGACTCGTTGGTTTCTTCATTACATTACTGTTGTATCAATAGTCTTTCAGTTGTATTGTACTCAATGTTGGGCTTGTATTTTCAGCCCCTTTATTTTCAGCACTTTCTTTTTTATATAGTTTTATTTGTGAATTCTTTAGTTGCGTACTCTGTTGTGTTTGATTACTTCTATAAAGGCAATGCCTTCCCAGTGTTGGGATTTATGCATTTGGTGCTAGTCGCCAGCCCCTGGCCAATGGAAGGCGGGCATGAGGTAGTCATGACACGGGCCCCAAGGACGGGTCATGAAAAATATCAACTAGTAATCTATATCATCTATCCTATCTATAATCTATTGTGGGATAATATTTTGTGTTTTAATCATTCCATGTTTTCTAAAAATATTCTACACCAATAAAGGTGATACCCATAAGAATACTAATCCAAGGAAAACAGTAAGGGTAACTGCCTTTGGTTGTCATATGAAACCTCCTTCTCTATGTAGTGACCCAATATATCATAATAAACTACACTCACATAGATTTTAGTTCAATAATTCTCAACCCAACAATCATTGATTCACCAATCGATAACCAATACAAGTGTGAACGAGATTTTATACCATATAATTCCTCATAGGGATCAATCTTGATCAAATCCAAAAATATATCATTTTTAAAAAAACTCTACCAAATTCATATGGTCATTCTAAAATCAATATTAATCTAGAATTTATTCTCAAACTCTATCATAGAATATATGGATCACCCTATAAGGATATCCATATATCCATTAGTGATATATTTTACTCATCTTAAGTAAAGACCTCTTGGATATATGAAATACATTACATAAATAAGTTGTTAATTACACATAATGCTTGAATACAATTATCAAGGGTATATTTTTCAATCTCTCTATCCCTCTCTCTATATCTCCCCACATACCTATCTCATCAACAAATAATTTCTCTCTAATGAGTTGTAAATGTTAACAATTATAGATTATGTCCACCAACAAACACACAGAATAATGAAAAATCATTGTCTATTGAAACCCCAAGAAAAGATCTATAATTACCTCATCCCACATTTAAATTGATTCTGGAAGGGATTGTTGTAACCCACCTTATGATCGGTGCATTATATTAATCCTTTTATAGGTAAAGTAATGGGTTTTAAATCCCTAAAATTCCTTCATCATTTCAAGACACCAAAAATGGACCTGATGTCATATACATCATATTCATAATTGGTTGTATTGATTAACATGAGGAATGAGATTCATTCAATAACTACACCTTCAAGGAAGTGGGGACCACCACCCAGCGATGTACCTACAACACCCTACCCTCACCCTAAGAAAAACCAAAATTAAGTCATTTAAAAAAATAATTTCCTAGATAAAAAAACCAGAATCATTTTTTTAGATATATTTTAATTAATCTGGTTTTGAGTTTGTAATTTCAGTATGATAAATATTCAATCCCACTTTCCTGTTTTTCATATGTATCCAAAATTTAGGGAATAAACTCATTATTTTTCATTCCACACTTGACTCCCATACCAAAATTTCCCTCATCAACCTACTAAGAGTGACTTCCATGAAATTCCCCTTCCACAGTGTATAAGATATCTTGATGTAATGTATTTATAAGTACTAAAAAAATAGCAATACCATTGATTAAAATGATTATTTTAGAATATGTACCACAACATCTTATTGTCTATGTTGATTATAAATCTCCAACTAAGGACATAATGATTCCAACACTTGTGTTTTTAACGATAGTAGTTATCTCCAAATAATGGGTAAGGGTGTTCTTCTCATTGTTCCATAGATGAAGAGGTCCACAAGAAAGATATTAATCATATTATATTAAAACAGGTCTAAAAACAATGAAAATGTAATTTTAGTACATTATTTAACACTAACAAGGGTATAAAAGAAAAAAACAGAAAAAAATGATCCACACATTCTACTCTAGAAAGGGTTCATCGCACGCATCATCCCTCAAAATAATTCCCCCGTCATTGTTAGACGTGTAATTTGAATTTCTAAATAAGATAACACATTAATTAATTAAACATAATACCCATTCAATCTATGAAAACTCATAATATCAAAAAATTTATTGGGATTATCCCAAGAGGTCACTATCTACACCTTCTCAAGATCCACTGAGATGCCCACCTTTGTTACAACATGTCAGAGGATGAAACATTCATGAATCTATAGAAAATACATCACGTACATTTAATAAATGTATGCACTCAATGAATACTAACCTCAATCTTCAAGTGCACAACATAAAACTCTTGGGTCAGTGGGTATGAAAATAATTATTTAATAATATAAATTATGGATTCCATGTAGAGATAGAAAATAAAAATCAGGAGATATCTGAATCATGTTGGTGAATTAATAATTACATATGGCATCAAAAGATACTCATATAACCTATACTACATTTAAATTCATTCATTGGTATATACTCTACCATGGACCACAACTTATGGTATCCCAATAACTAATCAGTCATGGAGAAACAATAGGCTCCCATAAACTATTCAAAGACATAAAATAACTCTATTACTGGTTTTTTATTTTTCATAACATCATATTTGGGATTTTTGTAATCCATGAATATTCATAGGATATCATCATCCTTCTTGGATAAATGAAATAATATTACCCCATGGATTGGAAGCTTTATTGATAAAACCCTTCCCCAAAATATCTGTAATATATACCATCTTCACTACAAAAATGATCGATTCTATATAGGATGATGGTGATCATAATGGAATCAAAACTAGTACTAATAATTTATTAATATCAATCACCCTCTTAGGTTGTAACCCTATGAAATAATCAATAAAAAATCCCTTAAAATGGTCCACCACTCGAGAGAATGTATGTGGAATGAAAGCATGATCTTCTACAAGAACCATAACAAAAACATGTGATATAATAGCCTCTATATAACAGAGGTTTAGTCCTTTTCATCCTTCCTTTAAATACAATTCACCCAAAATAACATACACCTCTCTCATAAGGAATTTAAAAGACACCAACCTATAGTAGTAATCTATGGGATCCTAGATGATCTTTTACTAATTCATCCCAAAGATGATTTCAATGTTTAAAATATGTAAAACAGATATATCCCATAATATCTTATAGCACTCAACCATTATAGAACTCCTAAGAATCTCGAAATATAGTCTATAATATTTTCTAAAGGTGGTTCTAATGGGATTATGTGTTCCATACAATGATCATTTGGATTAGAAAGAACACATGATTTACCAAATCTATCTCCAATAGTAACAAAAAACAATTTAAAAAGAAAATATTTGGTGTGTATCTTATAGAAAATAATATCCATATTTAATTTTTGATGGATTCTGTCTGAATAGGGCCAATTAAGTGGATGAAAATCCATCAATCTCTAATTGGTGGTACACCATACTGGGATCTATTATCATATCATTACAATTACGAAACACCAAAGTGGTGTTACCACCTTCACCAGGTGACAAAATGTTATTAAGTATTAATATAGATTCGGTTAGCTTATGTATTTCAAGGCTACATCAATAGGAAATATAATATCACATATATAATCATCCATGATGATCTTCATTAAATTAAGAGCATCGATTGTATTAAATTCCATTTATAGTATCTATACTTTATAACCTCTGGAAATATTATTTATTTAAAACATCAATAAAACAATGTCAGAAAATTTATAAACAATTCCAATTTATTTATATTTTATGAGAATATTTTGTGGTGAGTGTTATACATGTATAAAAAATATCATAAGCTCAATCATACCGTTCAATTGAAGAAAACATATTTATCTCAGGTATCATTATGAGATAGACCTACAGTATTATATGATATCTATATCACGAATATCATAACCAATGGATTTGGTATATAATAAAATAAAATATACCCCTCATTAGTTTTACATCAGAAAATCTTCATCACTTACAAAAATATGAAAATTACATTATAAAATACATTTCAACTCTTTGTGAAACTGTTTTATGCTCTTCTAGTCAGGGTTTATCAAACTCTCTATATTTTGGAAAAATAAAATCTATCCAATACCCAATCCTTATCTAAACTATTAACTTTGTGACCGTGAGGTCTTTAATAAAATTTAAAATCAATTTAAAAAACATATTTCTTTAATGTAAGAAAATATAAATATCAAGAAAATTATCGATGACGCTCAATCTATTAAGAGGTTTTATATAATCCCCATTAAAAATGATCATATCTCATTTGAACATGTCCACGAGATGAAATATCATAAAAATTAATTATAGAGCAATATAATCCCACTATAAATGACATTGATTAACTATTATTCTTGGACCAATTTTAATCTTGTATAGGCCATCTCAATCTTTCTTGATTTATGGAAAAAAATATGGTCGATGAATACGTCACAAACCATTCATATAACAAATTTTGATATCACAAGTCTATTATCATAGTAGATGAACCCATAATATGCGATCCAGCTAATACGGGACATTAATTTTCATAATCTTATTAAATAATAGTCCATATGTATTTTTTTTACATGTGAGTTGACATAAACCATCATTGTTAACCTCTTACTAGTGACACGATTGAAAATATACCATGTAGCTCTCGGATTATCTTTCCCAAAATAGATTGTGTAATATTGTTATTAATGTATGATGTTTCTCACTCTTGGTATCTCACTATTCCTAGGTAAACCAGATTTCTAATAAGAATACACCGCTATGTATAGAAATGAATTTATAACATTCCATTGGATAAAATTAAAGTGTCGGTCAATGTAATTACTCCTAAATTGTTATCAGATGATTCCACTACAAATGATAATCTAAATATATCTTTCAATCATGTAATAATCCACCAAAATTATCTATTAGGGGAAAATAAAAAACATATTATTAGATTATATTATTATTACACTATTCATCTAACGTAAATTTCATCAGAAATGAATAAATGAAAGACATATATTTCCTTTTATTATAAGATCATGATACATTATTCAACTATAACATCAATATCTTATATATCATATACCAAGGCACAAAACATAATCCCCATGTATCTTATTGTACTAATATAGGTTTCAATATATATACCAAATTGGAATCTAAATCCACCCAATGGAACATAACATTTCCCCTCTTAATGATCTCCCATATAAGGTGGAATTTCTAAAGGATGTGTTCAGTACTTTAGGTGAAAGAGTATCGTAGCCCTGTGTAATGAATACATTGTATTATCAGTAAATATTTACTAATCTCAAAATATTAAGAACCACCTACTGTTTTTTAATGAATATCCAAATTCAAAAAAATATTTTGAGCTTCTGGTATATCAATATACTATTCCTCTATTATTAATCCCTCCATGGTATCTTTCATGGAACTCTTATAACTTATATCTCCACTAATCCATAAAAATAATAAACAAAATTGAGGATCCATATCATATATATTATATTATAAAATGTCACCTATGTAATCCTTTATATAGATCTCATCCTTTAATCTAATTATCAAGAACATAGCCTTAGTTTTCCTCAAGTACTTATTTATTCATTTAACTATAATACAATTAATATCAAATGGGTTGTATTAGAATCAACTAAAAATAATAAGAGAAAAGGTAAAATTAGTTCGACTACATAAAATTAAATACGTGATAGATCATGTGGTCGATTCATAGGGAATTCAATACATCTTTTATAACTATTAAGAATGATTCTTAATAATTTTCATATCCAGGCCATGAAACATAATTAGACAACCATTTTGGAGTTTTCAATGATAATCCTCTATAAAAATTTTATAATGTGTGTGTCTGAATTAAATCCAAGTTACATATTCCATAAAACTCTACAGATCATCATTCCTAGTATGATTACCATTTAACTCTTGTACGTCATTGATAATAATTTACCCAACCACACCTTTACAGAATGTCAATTTGTGATGTCAAATATTATAAAAAGAAAGTTATTTGAAGGAACATGGGAATTCGATGAATCAAGTAAATTTACTGTTTTAAATTATTTTCTCAGCGTAAATGTTAAAACACAAAATATATAATACATATTCATAAATTCCCACATCTTATCATGTGAAATTAAATATAAGTATAAAGAATAAAAATTAAATCATACATCATCTATTTATCAAATCTCAATGTAATATGTTGATCGTGAGAATTTTACAGCTTGAAGGATCTAGGTGAGGCATCCACTAAATCTTCCAATCGTGAAAAAAACAATCCAAGATCACCATTAATTGATCCATGGGCTTAAGAAAAATAATTTAAAGCACATTACGATGTGCTTATGTCATGGGAAGAATATGGACTTGATACCAAGAAGAGGGATCAATCTGACCTTATACTTCTATCAATATCTCTCCCTCTCTATCTCTCTAAAAAATGAGATATATTATGATAGGAGGATAAGTAACATAAATTTTTTTATAATGTTATATGATAAATTTCATTAGATTAAAAACATTTATATACTTTGGTTATACATTCAAAAAAATTCACTTGGGTTCTGAGAATTTATAGCCTTTATTTTACACCATTCTATCCACATGTGACTAAATTAACCATTTTATAAAAAACATTAATATTTTACCTCTCACTTTTACCACATTAAATTATCATTTTATATAATAAAAACCAATTAATTGGTTCTTTCCAATAATAATTACATAACCAACCATAAACATGAATTCATTCAAAAATTAATATTTACATATTTTAACATATATACAGAACTAAATTTTGAATAGCATGAGAAATAAATTCCATAATAATTAATATAAATTTTATAATATTATTACATTAATTTACTTGTAATCATACATATTTAAATAATCATTGGCCATGACTCCCGAGGCCCACTTGTTCCAAAACAACGTTTCCTATGAAATTGATTAACATGTGGATACACATTGTGTGCGACAACCAAGGAACTTATATAAATCATAGTTAAATATTATCATTGAAATATATCGATGTATATAACCACATTATAGACCATAAATTTACAAGGACAACTTATAGTTATGAAAGCCTCCTTCGAATATTCTCTGTGTAACATAATTTCATTTTCTTGTGATATCTTATAAATAATGATGAATAGATTTTGACTTTATCCATTATTTATTTATTAATAATTATTGAAAATTATTTGACGTAATTGAATATGTATACCATGGACATGGATTTATTATATTAATTCCCATCCTAATAAAATATCCAAAGATAACTTTATTACTTTTTGGATCAGTAAATTCTAGTTTTATCATTTAATAAGTGTTATACTACCAATGAAGTAATGAAAGATACCTCACTACAATATATATTTCATTAGTTTTATCTATCTTAATAGTAAATGATCAAATGATACACACTAATAATGATTTCAATTAAAGGGATCAATACAAATTTTCATATTTAGGATCATTAAATGACACCCAAAATATAATGAATTCATATTGGTGGTTCAGTTGTTATAATCCCCACTAATCAAGATCACTATGTGATAATATTATGAAAAAAATATAAATACTTATGAACCCCCAACAACTAATATTCATACATTATATATGTCCCATCAATATAATGAATCAATACAAGAGGGAATATGTTTTATGATTACTATAATAGTATCTTTAGGTTCTCATTATAGTTATAAACTATTACAACATTCATATATGAGATCTAATATAAGAGAATTACTATAAATATAGAAAAGAAGAAGAAATGTTATTATATTTGTAAGCAGAACTCATGTACATATCAAACAGTAAACATTTTTTTTATTTAATGAATATATTGGAGTTAGTTCTAGTGAACAGACCCACAAAACTCGAACTTTAACTTGAACAAATTGTTAACAACTATCATCTAACAATATCTCACACAAGAATCATTCCTATTATAAGATATTGGTTTAGTCAAATAATCTTGTATGGTATCCTATTTGAAAACTTTTTTAACTTATACATTACCTATCTGAGTAAATTCTTCCATGAGATAAATCATATATGTTAAATTCTTTTTCCTAGGTTGTTGCATGAGGACCTTGGAAACTACCAATATTATAGTATTATCACAATGTATTGTAATATTTTCAACATATCTAGGTACAGTTCCAATATCTAATATAAATATATATATCCATGATTATTTCATAGCTACATCGTAAACGTCTAAATACTTATATTAAACTTAATATTAGTGAACATTTACTAATTAAACCTTCTCCAGATAACTAAAACACCATTTTGGAAAATCACACATCCTAACTTCAATTAAAAATCATCTTGTTCTATCTAATATAAAGAATTTGAGTATCAACATAATACTATATCCTAAAATTATCTACACACCAGGAATATATCTTTTAAATATATCATACACTTATAGATAGTTTTTTAACTACTCAATGTATATTAACTGAATAGGATTGATATCTTCTCAGCATGATTAATGAAAAGGTGACTTCAAACATAGTACATGACATGTCATACATGATAGATTCCAAATATAAAACATAAGGTAGTGTAATTCAACTATTAATCCCCTCCTATGATTGTGCAGATATTTTCCTGTAGGGATTAATAATATGTGACATTGGAAATGATCTTATCCAAGATTTTTCTATGTTTTATCTTTTCCGTACCTTATCAATATATGTACATCAACATAACTTAATCATTCTTTGAGATCCTAATTATCAATTGATAGAATCCCTTTATATTTTTATTTATTTTTTCGATAATCCCCTTTTTAAGTTGGTTGATTAGGGACCCTACCATGAACCATATGCTGAGTAATATAAGTCTGAGTACATGACCTGCAGGTTCAGAGGAACAAAAAACAATACAATACCTGAAGTCCCAACAGAACTACACTATTACTACCCCTCCCCAAAATCCTCCTCATTGATTGCCAATCCCCCCCCCCAATGAATTGGGGATCATCTAACATTCCCCCATGTACAGTTTCATGATTCTCAGTACTAATGGTGGTTTCAATATCCTATTTTTCATCCAATACAGTTAGATTTTCTTTGGTGGTTTAAAAATTCTTTAAATACTCTTATGAACCTAATCATATGTATTCCTCCATGGATCCTTCTATATAATTATGACCATAATGCACATGGACCAATGCCATATGGTTTTCCAATGTCTCTGACACCCATGTGCATAAATTGGTGGATTGAAGGCCCAAATTGGATGAAAAGTAAATTATACTATAGTACCACATAGTACATATTATATTAATTCGATAGTAATCCATAAATTCAACCCCAGCCATATTTGATCATGTGTCATTCAGATTCCAATAAGGAACCTCTACCACTCGGTTAATGGATCACTAGATAGCCTCTAAGCCCCATCATAAAGATCATGAACATTAAAATAATGTGTTTTTTCACCTAAGTATTTCATAAGGATGAATTCATATAAACATGTCATTAATGAATGTGATTCTTAAACTTCATTTCTAATAATTTATATTTTATCAAAATATAAAAATATTAAAATTGTGGTATTCTAACTAAACTTCGTATTAACAGCTATATTTGTTTTCATTGGATGAAAATAATCGTATTGATTCGTAAAAAAAACATTGCATAATTTTAATGCCTAATTCAATCCATAAATGGATTAATGAAAAATACATAGTTTATTTTCATTTTTTTGTACAAATACATCATTTTAGTATTTTCATATATACATATTTGACCAACTTCTCAGTTATAAAAAAATTTAACATCCATTTTCAAAATCACATTAACATTGAATGATAATATTTCCAGTAATATTATGAATGATTTAATAATTATGGTGGGTAATAAGGTTTCATAAATTATTTTTCATTCATGTGTCCAAAAAACTTTACATTCATGTTGTTATTTATATATACTTATTTTACCATATTTTATATATTTTCATGACTACCCATTTAGACCTGGTGGTAATTACATCATTTAGGGTGTCTACCAAAATCCAAAATATATTTTTTATACATGTACTCAATATTTTAATGAACATATTCTTTCTATTTATGTACACCATTTCCATCTAATAGAAACATATATATTAGAGGATCATTATCATAAATATGTATTGTGTCACCTAACTCGATGAAAAAAATACATACCTCTTGTTTGTAATCTCTCTATTAGAAATACATAATAATTTTATCATGGAAACATCTTCATACAATAATATATTTTTTCTATATTTTTACCATTCCAAATTTTATTCATCTAGAGAATAAACATCATCGAAGACAACATTTATCCTACTATATGCATTGAAAACATATTCCTTTGATTAAATATATCATATATCACCAAAATAAATTATCGATGTGAACGTTAGTATATATAATATCCTTCAGTTCCTTTAAGACAACCCATAAACATTCACATTATGTATCGGGTTGCTAGTTTCTAATTATTAATTTTCTTCAAAAAATTATCATCCAACCATACATGGGAGTGTTATAGGGTGAGCTTCTCTCCATAAAAATGATTTTAATTAATCCATTTTACAGATTATTTGGTATTAGGTTTAATGTGTATATTGTTTTCTACAGTTCATATCAAAAAAAGAATAATGGAATTTTCATGAATAATAAATGATCTTCTCAAATCAAGCAAGGCATCATTCCTCATTTAGGATACACAATTCCACTTATGTGTATAAATTGGTTTTACATAAAAGACTATTTCAATATCATTTAAAAAAATTATGAATGCTTTGTTTATATATTATCTTCCATGATCTGAGGAAAGATTCATAAACTATTTACCAAGCTAATTTTCTTCATCATTCTGATATCCCATAAAAATAATGATGTAATTTGACTTATACCTAGTTGTATCGATGTAACCATACCTATTAGATCCAGAGATAAATTTTTTGATATATGAAATCCAAAACATTTTATAAACTATAAATAAAACATATACACCAGTATAAATCAATTCCATTATTCTTTTTTATCTTGCTCAATTCGCAATGAAATGTGATTTTCTCCTTCTATATTATAATCAATTGTGACATACATCAAAAATGTGACAACATAAAACTGTTTAAATATACATATTTTCGATTTTTTTACTCATTTTTCATTTATATGACTAATCTAGATGTTTCTTAGGTTGTTATGATATCTGGTTTCTCAATCAACTTCTCATTGATTTCCAAAATAGGTTTCTCAATTTCAAGTATTTAAAATACATTATGATGATTATTTATAAAAAACACTTATTATATTTATAAAATATATAAAATTTATCTCCAAACATTAATGAAAACCTCATGGTGTATAAACATGACATTGAGATAAAGTTTCTTGAAATCGAGGGTATATAATAACAAAGTTTTTGTTCTAAAAACCAATAAACATTATAATGTAAGATGAAAATTCCCTACAAAAATTTTTATTAATCTTACTCCATATAATACATAGTGATCCAAATAACCATTGAAATAATGTTGAATATAATTGGTTATGACATTAACTTACAAATTTCTTGAGGAACATACAATATTTAATACCCACTATATAGATATAGATTATTATTTTTCAATGAAACATACACCTGACACTAATGTATCATTTTGCTTCATATTTCAATATTTGACATTATTCTCTTAGAATAAATTAAATTAACAATAAATGTATATTTATTCCTTATCATCATACTCCCTCTTTAAAATTTTCATCTTATAAGGGTGGTGTGTTAGTGGCTTCGGATTTGGCTTACACTTTGACAACCTAGCCATTCCATTCAAACATTGTTTTCCAAAAAAACCTATAGTTAATATCTTTTATATAATTATCTTCTTCAAAAGATAAATCCCATAAATAAAAGAAAATAGTTTTCATGATATTAATAGTATAATTAATTGTAAAATTCAAGAACCATGGTGGTAAAGAGGTGATAATGAGGTCAGATGCTAATTTTTTATTCAAATTAAACCAAAGGGACTCTTGTCTCTCATTGTACCAAATCATTCTGGGTACAATAGGCCCTATGTGACTCCACCTTAATAGGCTACTTCAATAAAATGGACTAGATATCTCATATCTCTCTTATCATTATCTCTCTTGGTATATATCTTAAGGATGATATAACATTGTGTACGCATCTTCATCCTTTTTTAATTTCAACACATATTGGATGAGGTGACTACATAATGCACTAGAAATATATTTCATCATCTACATGATTCTCATATCTATCTATATACACCTTTCTTACACATATAGGGGATCACTATGAATTTGGAATTATCTCCCGTATATCTTTATCTCTTAGCATTTTAATATCCGTAAATTTTGTTAACACTCTTGGAAGTTATTTCTTGTTAATATCTTCCCTTTATTCAGCAATTGTCACAATGATATCAAATCCTAGGTTGTGATTTTAAATTTATATAAAAAATTAACATTGAATAATTATTAATTTTGTTGATTACACATAGGTATTACCAATTAATATAATTTAATGAATTAAATTATATTATCAAATCATTCTATCCCTAGGAAATTAGATTTGGAATATTCACAAACATGAATATTCTGGGGGGGAATAATTTTTTAAACCTCTCACAAAGGTACATAAAAGAGCTATGCCACTAGATAAAGAGTTTCAAAACCTTACCTTGATTAACTACATAAAGAGTTTCAAATACTACCCTTGAGTGAAGTCTCATATTATCCAAATCCTATCCTTGAATTACTAAATAGTTTTACATGAATTTAAAAATAAACTAGTTATTAATATTTATTTTTAGGAAAAATTAGTTAATTCAACACACCACTCTCATAATATCACCACTATAATTCGTTACACCCTCAATACTAATTAATGATCGCCTCTTAATTATGATTTATATAATATTTAAGTGATATCATCTATTTGAATAAATAATTATATAAGTATTTTTTAAATTAATCTCTTTAAATTAGATCCTTTTTTATTTAACATGATTGTTCTATGTGATGGAACTCATCACCTAACCATTCTTATATGGTAAAAATTCACAATGAAATTATATATTTTGTATCATCTCATTCTTTTTAACTATACTATTTGATCGTATAGAACCTTCATAATAAAATAATTAATTAACTATGATAAAAAAACTTTATAATGACATGATTATGAGTTTCAATTTGTTTCCGAATATATCGAGAAAATAGTGGATTAACATAAACCCATATAGAATAACATAAATCATTTTTGGCTTGTATTTCATTTCCCATCAATATTTTTTGGTATTTCAATTATTTTTTTGAACATTATCTCTCAAAATAAACCATATCATTTTGAATGCCTCTGGTATTTAAAATGTATAGTCACATGTACATTCAGAGAACTCAGGTTGTATGAATTTTATGTTATCACTAAAATGATGACATATAGTCCCTTATACATTATAAAATTAATAAATTTCTCATTGATCTTAAAAATGATAAATAATTATTATTTACTAAATATAACATGAAATAACTAAATTAGATAGATAAATAATAAAAAATGCATAGGCTGGTCTCACATCATTATCATTTAACATACAATTTATTTCATAATAAAATTTAAAATTTCTAAAATTCAATTTCATAATATATTTCATATATAAATCTAGAATTAAAATTTTTTAAATTAATTATCAATACATCCTATAACACCTAATGAATCATTTTCAAAATATATACATTTATATGAATTTTCTTATTTTTTTAAAAAACATTAGGTACTTTTTCACTAAAAACATTCCAATAGAAAGAAAATATTTCCTTTGTTGTCCTGGTTGAGTTAGTATGGGTAGGTCAGGTATGTCCAGTCCTAACCAGGCTCAAGATGAATGAACTGATTGGGTGATGGGTAACAGCTATTCGGAAGGTACCGGATCATGTGTTTTTACAAGATCCATCCGTATAACAAGTATAAGTTATATAAAAAAAATAATCCACCAATACTATAAATGTTGGTGGGTATCAGTAGGATCCCATCCCCCTAACCAATGGGGTGTCTTTCATAATCATTATAGGCTATGCCTCCCCCCAAATAAAATATATATTTTTTTCCTATTTGTGTGTGATAATGAACTACCCCCCCCCCCTTCCAGCCACATCATCATATATATATATATATATAATGTATAGATTTCGTTTTTATTTTGATTTAAAAAATAAATCAATATTAAAATTATAATAATTTTATGGTTCAAAATATGATCATCATGTCATCAGTTGAATGAGATCCAATTCAATGTTCCAAATCTAAAAATCCAGAAATTTAATTTTGATTTCAATATAAATAACTATACAATATTAAGTATAAAAATTAAATGTACCTATTTGTTTTAAGAAGCATAAAACTTGATATATTAAAATATTAACCTTGTATTCTTGTTGAAACACCAAATATATAACACGCCTACTTTAATTTCACACAAGATGGTGCGTAATTAAATTTATTTATTATGAACACAAACAGAATGATCCCATGTTAGTTCATCACATGTTAATGTAATTTTATTTTCATCAATGGGTTTTAGCATAATGAAACCAATTATGTGTCTTGTATATATCCCAAAATAACACCATAACATTAGAAACAACTTTCTTCAATTAGTTTGTAATGGAACAAGAAATCAATGTTCTTTATTACATCCTTTATGTTAGGGGTAGAATGTAGACTTGATATGAGGATGCAAGATTGATCTATCGTTATTCTTATTTAGTCCACTATATCTATAACTTCAACGTGCTAATATGATATAGAATCTATAAACTGAAAAAATCATAATATTTGATTCAGGAGTTTGAAAATTTTTTATTTACTAAAGTTATAATTTACAAAATTTCCCTTTGATCTCTAGAATATTATTACATTTATTTAAGAACCGTCTATGAATTAATAAAGATATTAAAATTTACATAAATATAACATATATTATTTTACTCACATGAAACACATTAATGTGTCACTTTATAAAATATGAACTGTTAAATCATATATTTCCCCCTCTAAATACTTAACAATGTTAAATGTGTAACGTCCATTCAAAAAATAATATTTTTTTATATTTTTATAAAATATGTTTTGATTTCATTTAAGAATAAATTAAAATAATATTATTATAAACATGAATAATATAATGTAATTAATGTACTTGTGATCATTAGCACTCGTAAGTTTAAAAACCCTAGAATGTGGGGCCCCAAAAATTATAAAAAATCATCTTGATTTATGTCTTTTAGAAACACTTAGGGAGTGAGCTGATATGCGCTTATCGTGATATTAGTGAATCTTACTGAAAACACAGTGGTGGTATCCAGTAGCACATCATTACCCCAAAACATACAAGGATAAGTCATTGCAATGAAAAACTTTAACATACATTCTCAATGTAATATAATTTTTTTTATTGTGATATACCAAAAATCAAGATGCATACTTTATGTCATCATTTATTAATGATTTATTTATATTTTTTCACTTCTAATTAATTTAATTTAAAAAATGTTTCAGGAAAATAGTGTAACAAACTAATATTTCTTATTTATTTACTCTAAAATAAACATGAATTATTCGACATATAACAATATATAAAATACCGAGTGTAAATGAACACATGATATAATATACATTTATAACACACTCATTGGATAGAAGGGTGTGAATCAGATTAAAAACTTAATATATATATATATATAATACTTCATAAAATAAAATTTATTCATTATTTCATATGAATTTAGAAATAATATTATTAATAAAATCAATTAATTATTAAATGAAACATTTTTTTTGATGAAATGAAATCTTCTTCATGTTATGTATTTTTATCTAAAATACTTATTTTAATCACGATTGAAATATTTTTTTAATTTAATATATTCATAATTTATTTAAATTAAATAATAATTATTCATACATTATTTATATAAATGTTAGGAATAATGATAAAATCATTTAATGGTAAAAAGTCTAATTTTTTAGAAAACAATTGTTATGCGTGCAATGTGTTTTTGTTATAATAAACTTAATAAATAAATAATTTTAATTTTTTTTTGATGAATTATATGGATTATATATCCAATATAATAATTTAATGATTTTTTATTATATCAACTAGGGATGTAATTAAGGTAAAATTTGTTTTAATATTAAAAATGTATTTCTCTATAATGTGGTTTTCGTTGCATTTTGTGTGATTATTTTAAAACTAATTCTTGGCACTTTTATTGATTTATTTTTAAAAAATTGGATTCCATATTTTTAATAAGCATATTCAAAATTTATAATTATTTCACATTCATTTTTTGTTATAAATAATATTAAAAATAAAAAAATTGTTACTACGGTTAATGTTAAATCAGGTTAACCGGGGGTTATACTAAGATATAATGGTGAAATTTCATCCCAATAATTTATATTTACTTTTTTATTGAACTATTTATAACCTATATCATATAATATTTTAATATGATTTATTTTGGATCTATTTTGAAAGAGTAATACATCAATATATTTTAATGTTTTGAAAAAAATCCAATTGTCTCCTCTCCATCCGATATAAAAGGATACCACCAATCCATTTCATTATTAAAAAAATTGAGGCTTCTGTATCAGCATATAAGACCCATAATATTATCATAAAATCACTCCCCATGTATTATAGGTCCTTTTTTATAATAATTATATTCCATCGAGTAATATTGTATAAGCCAAATGAGACTTCTCCATAAAGAGGTATGAATCCTAACTATAATTGTTCAATTTTATTTCTTCATCCACCATATATAAACCTATCATATCAATTGTATAATAATTATTATAGTATCATTAATATTTATAGATTTTATTATGATTATTTAATGACCATTTCATCTAATTTTATATCAAATGGGAAAAGAAAGTATCGATAATGGGTTCGTGTGGACTACCTCCTCCACATTGTCATATAAATTCATTCTCCAACACATCATATCCGGGATATTTTTAATGATTGGTTTAATAAAAATATGTTATCTTTATTATATAATTATTTTTTTTAATGATTAATTAATATTTATCATTAAATATTTATTTTTTATAGAAAATAATAACATTGTTCACGCGTACATACAAAATATTGTTTCCATTATGGTGTAATAAATTTTAATATATATAAATATTATGAACCATTATATATATTAATATATTGAAAATAAATTTTATTTATATCATTATTAATATTTTTTACATGAATAAACCATGATAAATGTACATGGTCCAAAACTGTCGAATCAAAACTTTAATTAAATACTCTGATATCAAAACACAGAAACAATTATTTTTATAAAAAATATTTATAAATCAGTGTTTAAATTTTATAAGTGGTATATATATGATTATATATATATATATATTATTTTAAACAATTATAATAAATTTATATTTATTATACCTTTTACACCTTATGATTTTAAAAGTAAAACTATTTTTGATAGTGAATATGACAAACAACACAAAGCCAAAACGAACCATGATATGTTTTTATTTAAATATGGCCAATCTAACATAGCCATTAAATTTCATTTACAATAAGTATTAATTAATTTATAGAATATATATAATGTTCATACTCAGTATAACTTTATTGATATCTTCTTAATTAATAATCACTCACTTTTTACCAAATTCATTTTACTCTTCAAAATATATTTTCTACTAAATAATTATTATTAATTATTGTTAGAAACTGTTATAATAATTTTTTGTCATTTTAGAAGATATTATTTGATAAATAGGAAATAATTAATTATATCAAAAAATTTAAATTATCATATGGTGAAATTTTGATAATTTGTTAAAATATTTATTTCAAATGAATATATAAAAAATATGTTTAATGAAAACTGAAATTTCATTCAAATTATTTTCAAATAAAATTATATTTTGAATTATTTTTCAAATATAATTAGTTCATTTTTAGAAAATATATATCCAATTATATTCTTTTTAATTAATTTTAAACATAAATTTGGAATAAATAATTTTTATAAGTATAGATTTATTTTTCAAAAAAACTCTTTTTCATATCATTTTTGTTTTAATTTTAAATTAATTTATGAAGATTATGGAAATTTATTTTCATAAAATATATAAATAGTTTGTAATAATTTATTCCATATTTGGAAAATAGGTCCCATCTATTTTTTTATATTTTCTACCCAGTTCACATACAACTAACTGAAACCAAAGAGCCACATGGACTTAGGTTATCCTCCTTGTACGATTGTGTTTGTGTACTGTTAGTGATGGCCACGTGTGTGTTAATTGGTAGACTATTCCAACAATTTTAAGAATATAAACATATTAGAAAATAACTATCTATATCTGAAATAGTAACAAATAACCTGTTGAAAAATAATATATCATATACTTATAATAAAATGAAAGAAGATAAATCAATATAATATATAAAATGATGATCATTTCATGATACTATACAAAAAATAGGAAGTAACATGGATATAAGTGTATATAAATGTAAAAAATGCTAAAAAAATAAAAAAGACCAAAAAATATCTCCAATACCATCATGATCATAGGCTCGGTCCTTTCCTCACATTATATATCCTAGGATTGTAATTCAACTATCCAAAACATGATGCTTCCCCTTTTCCCTTCTACATCCATAAGTTCAATTGGTGTATAACCTAACATCCAGAATAGGTTGTGGGATAGACATAGTAATACACCACAAAAATTTCATTAACTATAGAGTTTGTGGATAAAAGATGAGTAGTGTTTTGGTAATAATAAATGTACAACAGAAAATAAATATACCATATTAGACCGTGTTCATCAAGAGATACCCATATGACACATCCAGTTTCGACCAAAGATGGATGTTTCTAAAAAATTCCACCCTGAAGGTATATATATATTGTTTTATATATATACATTATATATATAATCATATATACTTATATATTTATTAATACATAGTAACAGTAAGGACCTAAGGCGTAATCCCAAGGAATTCAAACATACTCTTATGGTTTTTAATAATTCTCCAAGAATAATAGCAGCGATAGATAACATTTCCATCATTAAAAATCATGTGTAAATAATTGTATGAACCCAAAAATAATCTTTTTCTTCCAGAACATATTCTCAATTTAATTTAATTGGAATATTTATCACTTCTTCTGTATTCTATAAAAAAGAGCTCAGTTATAACTTTAGGTACATTAACGAACTCATCGCCATATCACTCCATCTAGGATTACTGTATAAGGAACCAGGTAACAGAAATATTATAGTATAGAGGTTAGACTCTCTTATCCAATCCATGATGATCCACATAGGGATATTATTATCAATCAAGGCATGGCATAATTTTACATCCCAATAAGCCCTTCCAAGGAAATCCCTTAGGAAACCATGTATCACTCATGGGTTAACATAAAAAAATACACCCAGTGATCCAATCCATGGTGATCATTATAGAATATTTGTATCAATTTAATTTTTTATAATTCAATTACAACCTCTGACTATTATAATTATTGATCCTATATATGGAATCATTAATTAGAACAGGTGTATCACACTCGTCTTGGAATTAAAGAATGATTATAGCTAGCACTGAAATTATACCACTAAAATAATACATTTTAGTTACATTTTCCATGTCATTTTATATGGTTAATTTAAGATATACCAAGATTTTAAATGCCAATACATATGGCCAACCATTTTTTGTGGTCCATTTTAAAATAAATTACATTCTCAATGAGAAATTCAAGACATCTTAATTGATAGTTCAAATTAAAAATAATAAATCATGTTATTAAGTTATTAAACTAGGAATTCTGATATGGGTGTATCATATCAAGGTGGTTATCCTAAATAATTGATTCATGGGATAATATAATTATACCAAAACTAGATTCATCATTCTATTTGGTTAATCAAACCCATATGAAGTATTTCAGGATTGTTTAATTTCCTGAAACATTGGGTCGCCATATAAATCAATGAGATTTTAGGGGAAATTAACTATAATACCTGCCTTATTAGGGTAAAGAAATTTGGGATGGTAGAAATGGTATTATTTTAAAAATAAGATAGTGTAAAAAGTTACATTCGTCAATTTTTATGTGGATTCATTATTTGGTCATATGGATGGTGAAACAATGCACCAGAACTATCCAAATGGACCCACGTATACGGCTATCATACATGGATTGAAAAACTCATCCTCTAATCTTACGGGGTTACAGTCTATGTTTCACTAATGGTGTAGGCCAGCCACATGAATTCCAAAACCATTCCAAACCTATTAAGGTAAACTCAGTAAAAAGTCTGTAGTTTTCTATATATCCATACAACCTTCATCACATGGAATATCAAACACTACTTCCTTATATATGGTTTACATGGTTGATCCACATATTTATTACTCACCATGCACTAACCATGCACCTCATACTATTTCTCTATAATATGAAGTGCTAGAATCTGAATAAGCCCCATATTCTCAGGTACCATTATTTAAACGCATAACCGTGTTACTATAAATAAACTAGAGGTTTTCAATAGTATCATAAGTATCCATACTGCATTTAGAAGTGTAAAATGTTATTGACATCACTACTTAAATCATCATGTCCTCGAGATTCCCTATAGATTGAGGTTAACCATCCTCTATTAAAATCCATTTCAACTGAGAAAATTCACTAACCTTTATCTCCCAAGTCTCATCCTATACATGGAAATGCTTCGATATAACACTTACTATAGAAACCGACCGTTCTTAAATGACCTCCATTCTATAGTCAATGATACAAAAAAAATTATCCTCAAATAATATTTGTTCCTATAACACTATATACTCTTGTTCAAATGAATGATATAAGTGAGTGTAAGGGTGGTCTTTTTTAATAATGTGAACATGTGACACATTGATTTATGTAACCACTATGAGAACAAATATGTAAAATGATAATCCCGGTAGAAAATGATTGAATGTGGGAAACCATAAAGATATAAAATCACACAAATATAAATTTTCCCTAGAACATCATCTAATGTGGTATCCTAAAGTGGTATAATGTGTGATACAATGGTTTACATATCGATTATCACCTATACTGCATATCTGCCTTGAGTGGATCTCAGTAAACCCATTAATAAATCCATGGTGGAAACATCCCATTTCCACTAATGAATAGAATAATTTTTTAAGAGTCCATTATGACACCGGTTCTCCACCTCCACCATTGTACATGCTGAATAAGAGGTGGTAAAACTTCGGAATAATCTCTTCATACTGGGCCACCCATACTGATGATACTTTTTCTGAGGCATTTTTAAGTGCTCCCTGCCTTCAGTGTTACAATACACTAGAGAAGGTTGTGTCCCCATATTTCTACATTACAATGGCTGGTGGAAGTAACAACGTTCTTAATGAAGTATAAACCATTATCCGAATACTGTAATGTGATATATGATCCACCTTCCATGGATTTCTCCTTGGAAATTGTTGCCTATACAGGCTCCCCCTCATAGATTAAGATGTGTTTTGAAACTCATTTTTCTGCCATCTCATTGTGGAGGATGATTAATTATGCTACTTCCATCTGGACATTCCAAGGTTTCACCATAGGGAAGGACTCATTTGTCAGGGAAGTGGTCATGTTGGGCATCAATGGCATTTTAGGAGGCTGGATCATTGGTCACATATATTATTCCATATAATGGGGATTCTCATATAGGGATCTAGGGCATGGAACCAAAGCTATTCTATGTTGGTCATTAAGTAAATGATGTAAATTGAATTATTTGTTAAGATTTACTCATGAATCTCATTTTTAATATGATTGAGTAGTGTCATAGATCATGAGTTTGACATATTCAAGAGATGGATAGAGGCCGATCATAATTACTGGTGGATGTGTATCATGATGTTTTGTCCCAATTAGTGAGATTCAGAAAGGATTACCCAATGGATGGGTTGGAATTCCTTAAAACTTGGACATGGGGGATTTCTCCCATTATGGGAAGTTGTCAAACCATGAATGATGATACAAACACCACTAAAGATGGATTCGAGAGGTGCGTCCCTATGAGAGAGGCACTGGGGTTAACTATTTGTTGGTATTAATCCACATATAAGATTCCTACATAAAAAACATAGAGGAAAGGGATCAAACCCCACATAGTTATATGGATTGTATGGAGCTTACACAAGGGTGATTCCATTCACCAAAGGATTTCCCATAGATAAATTATGTGGGGGTTATCCATTGGGGCATCCCAATGACTTCTAGGAGCAACGATGATTTGGTTGAGGCTTAGGTTTTGAATGTACTAGGTGGATGACATGATCTCACAAGGATGTGAATAATGTTTCATTCAGAGTGGATGGATTGGATGAATATTTGGAAGTATTGGGAATGAACCCAAGGGAGTGGTCTTACGAATCCTAGTTAGTTTGGAATAATTTTCTATGAACTATGATATGGTGAATTTTGTATTTTATCTACTGAGGTGTCCCATGTAAGTGGATCATATGGTTGGGGTTTACACATAGGAGTGGCCTAGATAGCGACATGGCAAGGTTGGGGATTACTCATTAAAGCTACCCATTGGGAGATTATTGTTATTCATTACTACAGGATGGATGTTAGTTTTGGGATTATAAGGATTTCAAGGCCATTACACACATTTAAATCTAAATAAATTATACTTAGTGTGAGAAACAATAGTAACAAGTAGAATTAATGCTCATGTTGTGAAAGAAGCATCATTGAGAGTTGGTGCAATTATTATGAATGTGAGGTGCCTAAGGATGATTTCATACTATTTGAGGAGGATCTCATTTTATATAGGGAAGATTTCATTCCATGTCATTTTTACATAGATCATCATATCAATGTTTTCGTGGGAATTGTCAATGGATACTGCTTAAGGTGAACATAGAAAAAACAAAAGGAAGATAGATTGGGGATTGAGGGTGTATGAAGTGAAAGATTCCTAGTTCACATCCCTTCTCTAATCCTATGTTGGGCATGTTATTCCAAGGGAGTATAATCTCATTGTATATTTCACATACACCAGATCATCATATTCCTGAAACACATGATGTATCAATGTTTTAAAACATGTGTTGAGGATGATGTTTCTAGGATATTTTATGTCCTATAACTCGGCTTAAGTGACTCACCCCACACCCCTTTGGATTATATAACCATCACTTATCATCCCTTGGGATGGGTAGGGCTTCAGAAAATCTAGGTTATAATAATTTTATGGATTGATCACTCCTGAGGTCCATGTTAGCATACCAATACTGAAAATAAATATGAATTAGTATTCCTATACTAAAAATATAGTGGTAAAAATAAAAATCGAATGCCACACATTGAATGGATAAGAACATAAGAATTGATAATGTAGGTCACTTTAGGAAAAGGTGAGTAGATGATCCAATCATATTGGGGTGTAGAGTCTTGTAGAAATCAACATTTGTGAAGATATGTCAATATAATGGAAGAAACATAGTGAGTCCCACAAGAAGGGAATAGTGAAATTGGGGGCCCCAGTGAGATGTAATTCTTGAATATTGGGTGCATAACGATGGTCAGTGGATTTTCAAATAAATGTGATTCAAGAATCATGATGACCATGACTTGGTTTGAGGTCGTAATTTGGAAACATAGAGTTTTGTGAGGACTTCATGTTCTGTGAAGCCTCATGTACCTCGTGGGGATTTCATCTTCTAAGAATGGTGTGTGACATTAATAAGGACATCCCCACCTTTGGTTGAGGTATTTATGTACATGGGAAATAGGTTTTTTGGATGCTAAAATACCTTAAATTATTCATATTCCTTTTTAGTTCACAATGATCATGTGCTTCATGAATTGGGAGATCATAAGTCAAAAATTCCATGTAGCCATTCGTTTCAAGTGGAATGAGTTGGGTATTTATAGTATAAATGGTCTTATAGTTCTGTAATATATGTTTTGAAGAAAAGGTTTACAATTTTCACGGATTATTTTCTATTGTACTTGTGAATTTTTCATCAGATTTTATCTTGGGTGAAAACTTCTTTGAAATTTGTGGACAGTACCATCAACACCTCTCATGTTTGTGGTGGGGAAGTGATCACCGATATTGTGATTCACAAGGTAAACAATTAATTCTTTTATCCTACAAAAGGATGTAATTTCATCCAGAAGATTTTTAACTTCCCCACTAACCCCATGGCATGTATTTTGGTGCCCAAAATCCCTGCCCCTAGAATGGGAATTGGTGAAAGAATAGGGATAGATTTTGATGGATAAACACCAAACATGTGGCCAATCATGAAGTTGGATGATAATTCTTGGCCTATGTTGTGATAGGGAATGTTGGAAGACAAGAATCCCATGTTTTTGGGGAACCAATAAATAGTGAATGGGGTCCCTCAACCCAAAGGGAGACTTCATGTGGAGACATGTCAATTCTCTCTTTTTTTTGAAGCCTATTTCATCCACTATAATTGCTATGTAAATGAATTCATTCTGAACTGGATGTCCTGAACCCAAGATCCATTAATGATTCATAGACAACCTAACTTCATAACCAATTGATTTTTTTGATAAATTTAATGTACATGAGGATTTGTGGCCTATTTATCCATGAATGATCATCCTGAATGACCATTACGAGATAGAACAAAATATTTTTCATAGTACCGAATTTGATGTTTTCACAAGAGGATTCTCTTAAAATAATTGTGGATGTTTCTAAGAGGGATGAAATTGAGAAAAACATTATGATCGATGACTGAATTGGAAGAAAATCAAACCATCAATCATTTCGCGAAAAATTGTTAGATGCTTATATATAGTACCCCATATACAAGAGGTTTTTTGTTTTATGGATTTTATCTATGGTATGATTTCTTCATGCATCCATCTAATAGGGAAAACCAGACTATTTGTTCATGGGAACACCGGGGATGTACTGCTGGAATGGGGATGAAAATGGCCACAACTGGGTAGTACACATGACCTTCAAGGCTATCTAAATCCACTACCATCTCAAAAAAATGATCGGATGATGATATAGGATGTGGTGTCTACACCGTGGTATTATAAAATCATCATGGTTTCCATGGAAAACCTAAATAAATGATGGACTAATGATTGGGACTAAAACTAGCGTTAAAACTACAAATATGAATGGTACTTGGCATACTTGTTGTGCACATCATCTATTGAGTTCTTTGAATATATGTGGTTAGTAGGCCTATATGAAGTGACATTTTCTTCTTATATGTATTTCTACCAATAAATGGGCCTTATTCGTGAGGTGTTGATTAACTGATCATCAGGGACCAACACATCAAACTTCATCACAGGGAGGATAGCATCAGCCTCTTGGACCATTATTACATCTCTAGGATCCCTACGATGGGTGTTATTTATGATGAGTTTCTCCCTATGGAGAATGTGCGGGAGGATGAGGATTATCTTCCATGTTTGGTGAGGGTGCTACTGGATTTGATGTGAGGATCTTCTAGGAAAAATAAGGGGATAAGGGTTATCATTTTCAAGCAATGGTAAAGTTATTTTTTAACTACCTGATGGAGGATCCTATTGAGGGGGAATAGGTATCCAAATAATTACTGATAAGGCCTTGCACATGTTTGAGACGAGTCCCACGAGGAAAAGATGGCTCATACTAGCAGCTCCAAGATGAGATCCAATGGTATTAATTGAGGTATAACATAAAGATTGAGCCTCAACCCACAATCCATTTTTTCGTGGACCTTGCTGCAGTCATCTATCGGTAATTGATTTTGGAATGTGATGCGCACTTGGGGGTGAGGAGAATCTCATTTGTAATAGCTGGACTATGGGTGATAGGGAAGACCATCAACCTTGGGAACCTTGTGCAGGAAAATCTATATAAAGTGATTTGAAATTTCAGAATGTGGAACACATTATTGCAAGTATTGAGGCTATTCCACCTCATGTAAAGATCTATGTCTATAGACAATTAATGATACAATTATCTGAACCCCATCTCCCCTATTGAGATGAATGTTATGAATTAGATTCTGAACATCATATGTAGCATCTCATTTTAGCTAGGATTGATGAACATGATGGGCGTGATTGGACTGGTAGATAAGTTTACCATCCACTTGTTCCTTATGGAACAGTGGTGGTGAAGGATGATGGAAGGGTGACTGAGGAACAAAAAGAATTTTTCTTTTTCTTCTACAGCAGATTACTATTGTTGAGAGATGATTATATGTTGATCTGAGAGCCATATAACCCACATAGGTTCACTAGGTAGTTATTGTGCCATTGGAGGCAATCTCCAAATGTGTAATAAGTGGTACCTCATGAAACCCCCCATTCAGTGATGAGTTATCTCTAGCTCATTTTCACATGTGATGATAGAATATGTGGAACGATCATCCCCAATGCACCCCTACAAACAAGCTAACACGTGGTAATGCCAATAGATGGGGTCCACCTGTCTGGGGTAATGTTGAGGTAGCGGATCATCTGAAAAAATGATATATTAATATCTATACCATGGTGATAAGTCCAAATAGTGGTGAGAGAGCATCATATTGGAAATGATACAGAACAACATGGAGGTACATATACTATAATTGATCCAAATATTCAAGACATTTCACTGGCCATATGTAAGGAAATAAAAATAGTAGCACTAGGGGCCACATTCTCATTCATGATAATGTATGGGGAAGTATATCTATAAAGTTGGTTCCTAAAAATCCCTACCCAATATCCTGATAAGATTTCTCATTGTGAGATATTTTGGACGACATCGTCTACCCTGAGGCATGGTATTGTAGAGAATAGGTACCTCAGAACTCTATGATCCCTCATTCTTTTAAGGGGGTCCATTTTCTTGTATCACAACAGTGGAGACCCATGAGTATGATTTTCCTCTTCTCATCTTCTATAAGATTCTTTATTTATAGCTTTGCATTCATTTTATTTCTAAATTAGGTGACATAAATGTCTTCTACCTAAATCATTCTTAGGGTAGTGTGTGATATCCTTTCTGAAATATTCGTAAGACCTGGGATCACTTTCTTAATAGAGGTTACAATACATGTGGATGTATCCATTTGAGCTAACCACGCCACGACCTCATGTCAGCATTCTGTTACTATTGCAAGTAATGCTATTGGTGAGGTTGAACTCTGGGCTCATAGGGAAAAAGTTTTTGAGAAGTGGTCATGTGAGGATGTTCAAACATACGACATGGAACCTAGACTATCTAACTGGATGATGGAGGAAGACACTACTGTAGAAATAAATTCTTCCTTCCCAAATTATGAGCATTCTATTATGATAGATATTGATGACAGTAGCCATGATGTCGTCAGAGTGAACTGAATCAACTATCACTAGGCGTAGATGTGCTTCAACTCACTTCTTAATGACACTTTAGATCCAAAATATGTGGTTTTTATTGGGTCCCTCTATAACGCCCCATTCCCATATGGCTGAAAATATTTCATTGTTTTGATACATTGTCATGATTACAAGGAGTAAAATAACAAATGACTAATAAATTTATAATTATAATAAATATGATTTACAACATGAACCTTAAATTAAAATTTAGATACAAAATAGTACATTTAGAATCCAATGATAATGTAATTATTCTACACATTATACCCTGCATTTAAAACATCATGGAATCCTCAGGAAAATAGATCATATGAAATGACTGATCTTAGATGCTCAGTAAGGGTAAATAATGTAGACGAAACTATCAGTACTAATAATAAACGTATAAGGAATGTTATATAACTAAAACACAAACCTTTTAATCAAAATAGAGATCATGAATTTTAATGAATAAATTATACAATATAAATTAATCACATTATCTAGAATGAATAACCATGGATATTCTACTAGTTGAATAATCACATGGAATATCAATAACTAATATCAAATTGAGGGAATTCATAATGACGGATGTCTACACATTCATGATATATCCTAAAAGATAGCTACTGTCAAGATATATCCCCGTGACAGTTAAAGTATGGGTGTAGAAACCCATCTGATTATTGTCTAGATCTATGCTCCTGAAAATGTTAAACCTTTTTAGAAACAAATGTGAAGGGTTTCTCCCTAAATGGTTTCATATCATGGGACCTATCGATCCATCAAGGGACTAAAGTGGGCCCCCCTTAAACTTACTATTTTCAATGAATTCATTATATGAAAATTTTGAACAAAAAAACAGATATATTTGTATTTAAAAAACTAGCATATGAAATTTGGACAATTCAAACAAAAACCATGAATGGTAACAAAATATCACACCCACAGTCAAACTGATCATAAACAATTCAGTAATAGGTGATAAAATATATAAAAATAAATCAAACTCAATAAACCGTAAGATTCAACAGATTATGTTAACATATATTGAAAATATTATAATAAAATCATTGAAATGTTTTAATAGGAAATTCCTTTTTACATTGAAATCATTTATTTTAAAAAAAATTATAAATGAAAACATTTTATTTAAAAATAATATAATATAAATGTAAATGAAACTTAAAAATGAAAATGAATTGACATGGCTCAACAACCCTCTTATAATGCATAAGTTAGAAAAAATATTCATCCAGTTGGAAAAAATAAAAAATAAATCGTTTGGAATAAAAATGAGATTCTTTCAAACCATTTTATAAAAAGTAAAATAGTGGTAAAAAGTATATTAAAAATATAGATAATGGCATTAAAAAAAATTGGAAATCATTAATAAGAAACATGGACATGGATGATAAATTTTCCTCAATAGATACTTACATATAAAGAGTCATTATAAAATGTGATTCAGAAATTCACCATTACATTAAACCTTATAAGATTCGATTTGAAATAAATATGATTAACATAAAAGTAGATATAAAATTTCCTTTATAATATTTCTATATCCATATAAATTGTTATGTAATATAATATCAAGAATATTGAAATAGAGAATGTATAAATTATTTAAAAATCCAAAGCATATCATACCACTACGAACATTTTATTCATAAGATTCAGATCATTATATGAATATTTAAATACTATTAAGATAAATTTATTCATGATATGAAATATAATATTGGTATTACATACACCACACCAAATAAATAGGCAGTGAGCATAACTTATATATAGTGAATATTAAAAGTGAGATGGAATTCCCCTACTATAGGTCTGATACTATATGTATGTATCCAAAAAACATCAATATGGTTTCAAAACTATTATAAGAATCTAAAATAATAAATATTTTATATATCATATATGAACCACTTATTGTTTAATGATTGATTCTTATTACTGTTGTTCCTGGTGTTAACTGCTTTATTTTCTTAAGTATATTGAGTCATGTAAATCATAATTATTATGAATATAATATATTTTATTTATATACTGAATTGTATTATGTTCATAAATATAATAATCACACATAATTTACATTTCTATAATTACACATTAATGGATAACGTAGAGGATGAGTCTCATCATTACGTGGAGGTGGTAGGTCATGTGTCTGCACGAGCGATGATATCATTCGGCAATGGTCTACGCACTAATGGAAAACTAACCTATACCAACAGTTTGGAACCATTGGTATAGGCCTCCAAACCGTTGGTATAGCCTATACCAAGGGTTTGGAGAACTGTAGGCAAGTATGCCGTTGGGATAGGTCTATACCAACGGTTTTTGGAAAACTGTTGGTATAAGTAATATGAAAATCTATACCAACGGTTACATAAAACTGTTGGTATATGTATTTACAAAATACATTCGCTAGGATTTTATCCCAGGACATCTAGTTTATCATTGAACGACCTAACCACTAACCAAAAATGACTTTTGTGAACATAATTTCATAAATTTATATATGTATTATCATAATTATTTTAAATTTTGATTTATATAATTTTCTGGTTAAGAGGATCGGATAACAAATCAAAGGACCTATACCAACGGTTGTCAAAACTGTTGGTATAGGTCCCTGGAATATGGGAAGGTATGATGATTTCTTGGGGACCTTTCCCAATGGTTTGGCCAAACCATTGGGGAAACTGGCCACAAAGTGGAATTTTCACAATGGTTTGGCCAAACCATTGGGAAAGCCAACCCTTTCCCAATGGTTTGCCAAAAGCATTGGGAAAAGTGGCAACAAGGTGGGATTTCCCAACTTTTTGGCCAAACCGTTGGTAAAAGGGGGTATAAAAGTGTTGGGAAAGGTCATATTTCTAGTAGTGATGGGAAAAAATGTTTGTAGAATATTAATTATAACGAGTCATTATAAGACCCATATTTATTATTTATACCCTTTATAATCTTATTTATTACCATTAAAATGAAGTGGATATGAAAAGAATTACATCACACTTTGAAGATGTTATGTTTTATGGACGCACACATGATGATATTATTATTCGTAGGATGGAAACAAAGTGGAATATTGTTTCCCCAAAATCATAATATCATCTCAAAATATACATTATATGGGATTTATTTACATTTTATAGCAAAAAAATTGTAATTAAATTCATATAAAGAAATAACATTGAAATAATTTGTAAAACAATTACCTCTTCTTCGATTATCCAAATTTTATTTCCACAAAATTACTTCTTAAGAAGGATTCATCCCAAAATTTAGGTATAAAAGAGAAATTGACTGAATTTTGGAGGATAAATAGGGATCTTTTCTATAAAAAATGTTTTTATATGTTTGAATAAAAGATAAAGATATGTTTCTTTTTATAAAAATGGGTGGGAAACTTTAAGAAACTCCAAAAATATTTATATAATATAAAATAATTTCCGATTTAGAGTACCTAAAAAGTGAGTTATTTTGAGTATAATATGATTATGGGTAGAAATAATATAAAACAATTTAATTTTATACATGTTTAGTTCACAAATGTATCTTTATCTCTTGTCTCTAACCATTAGTTAAACAATTTTACGATTGTCATGTCTACTTGACTATTTACACTATAGGGTTAATATAGTTACTATAAAATTAATAAAGAATTCCAATTGGATCATTTATGACAAATTTAGCATTTTCATATTTATTTATAAAAAATACATATTTTTTTGATTTTTTTAATTTAATAAATTATTATTTATTTTAAAGTATCATTATGCCAATATTGTAACTATTTATTACTTTAAATTTAAATTCATCCCAACTACATGATTACATGGAACAAAATAATGAAATCATACCTAAAATTTTAATTTCATCCAAAAAAATTGGTGGATGAACTAAAATATTTCCATTTATATTTTTTTTAATATTATTAATATCAGTTAATTGACTCTTCCTTTAATAAATCAATTGACACATCATCATTATGTCATAATTTGATTTAATAATTTATTTTATTATATTATAAATAAATTAATAGGTTATATATGTAAACATTATTTATTAATAAATAATGTTTATAGTTGGATAATTTACTTATATAACCTTGTATTGAAAATATTTCACTTGTTAAAAACAAAAGTATAAAAAAAATATTTTTCTTTAAATATAATATCATAAATATATTAAAGTAATAAAATTGTATGAATGTAGTCTCCCATATTGAACCAAGGATTATTTTTGTCTAAAAATACACATCCAATTAAATTATGACAAGTGTTAGGGTAATTTTATAAAGCGTATAATATTATTTTTACCATTAATTACCAGATTTTCCATCAACTGTTGTCAATTAATAGAAATTTACTAACATTACTTGTTACCAAAAAATTATGTTGATCCTATTATACTATAAATATCATACTAATTACAAAAATTTATTTCCATTTTTTAAAATTCAACTCCCATAATTGGATAAATTAATTATAATACTGATCTTGTGAGAAGGAGAGTAAAATATACATTTAAAAGTTTATAATTTTTTTTTACATAATTTTAATATAAAATGTTTTCAATGACATAAATTTGATTAATATGTGTATTATTAATATACTATGGATTTACAAATCAATTTAATATATTATAATTAACTCAATGAAAAATCCAGTCTTTAACTACAATGTAGTATTATGGATATCTATTAAAAAATGATACATTCCCTGAAAATACCCATAATTCACCCAAATATATTTTTGATATTAAAAATTCATGAATTAGGTCTATTTTAAAAAATATAAATTCCATAATTTGGTTAAAATTGTCCCTAAACACTTTATAAATTGATAGTTTTATTGATCATAGTGTGCTCGAACACAGTATTGTGTGTAGCATAATTTATTGAATTTTTAAAAGAAACCATACCGCAAAATCCTGGGGTATTACATTGTCACATACATCAATAATTTGTGTCCTCTCAATTTTCAAATTCATTTTTGGTAAATATGGTTTCAATATTTCTAATGTTTTATTGAAATCCCACATCAGAATATGGGATGATAAAACATCCTCCTAGTAAGTGGAAAAGGGAAATGCAAAGGTCACCACAAAATTATGATTCCAAATAGGCAAAAAATTGTTTTTAGTAGAGATATGTACATGTATGTTAAATGGAAATATTTATAAGTAGTGATTGGGGTCATAAATATAAAAACATAATGATAAATGTAAAATTGAGGGCCTCAAATCCATAAATCAATAATTATTTTACATACTATAAATTCAAAAAAAAAATAAGGTATCAGGATAACACATTTTTTTCGATAATTTTTCTGAGAGTTGACGGATACTAATACTATCCAGATTATAACTCGATAAAACGTTATTTATTACATTCCATGTCTCAATGTTATCCTTTGGTTGTTCTTTGATCTATTTCCACATTATTTAATTCACTTTGATATTGATATTCAAGATGACTATTTATGCATGAATCACATTTAATGAATTGTAACGTCCATAAGTATTTCATCATCATTTAAATTTTTACTAAAACAAATGTTTTTGCACATGATATCCAATAAATCAGACTTCAACCCCAAACAATAAAATCCATCGTTCAAATTTTTTGATTCCTACATTAATAGTTTTTAGATATACTTTTGTCCAATTTAACAGTTCAAAAATGCCTCTAAATTTCCAAAATAAATCATAAGATCATATTCCCCAGACATTGTAATGTTTCTCTTATTGTCACATACCCAATATTTGAAATCCCAAAAATCCTTAATGAAAACACGTATACTTACAAATACTTAAATAAGAAATATTTTTGTACAATTTTTATATATCACTTGAATAAAATAACCATATATCAATGGATTTAATACTTCTTGGAACAAAATACAAAATAAATGTAATAATTCCACTTCAATATAAATCAATTAAATACACTAAAACTTATTATTATTTCATTCCTCTTACATCACAATTTTTATGTAATATTTTCATTATTAGAATTATAACAATTACATGTATAACCTTGATGATTCTAACCAATGACCAAAACTCATAGAAAAATGTGAGAAACACAAATCATTGTTATACTATAATGAAGAATAATTTATATGATATTAAAATTATGTTTTACCTTCGTAACAATTCTCAAGACCATTGGATTTATTTATGTTATCCATTATAAAATCAAAAGAAATGATATATTCTAAATAGACTTATCTTCCATGTCATACAAAGGGTTATGATGTTTAATCTATGATTTCTAAATCATGTTTCCAAGGATATTACAATACTTCTTGTTGACACCAATTGTAATGTCAGGTCCCTAGAATCTCGGAGCTGGTTCATTATTTCAATACATTGGCATAATTAAACAGAATTAAATCATGAAATATTGATCAGTTTTGTAGTATTTTAAAATTTATTAATTACATGATCCCAAAATTATATTTCAAACATAAAATAAAACATAGGAAAATTTTTTAGAACCCCATTATTATAATATTTAAACCCAACATTTTAATGTTCTTGTGATCCTACAGAAAATAAAACATGTGAATGGATTGTGCTCGGATTCTCCATAAGGATGAAAATTCTACGGAAATTATCATAAATAATTTCTGTCTATTAATTCTTGGTACAGAAATGAAACAAAATCATTTTAATCCTAATATTGTGCATTATATGATATGAATAATAAATTCCATACTAAATAATAACACGAGATAGAAATCATAACCATGGTTATTCTACTAGTCGAATAATGAAATTAAATATCAATAATGAATCTCATAAATATGGAATTCAAAATTTCATACATCTACACTATCAAGATATATCCTCATGATAGCTTCAATTAGGATCTATCCTTGTGAGAGTGTAAATCTCTGGAAAAAACCTATTTGATTTTCGTTAAGATATACCATCCTGATAATGTTAATCTACTTGGAAAACAATCCTAAATGGTTTGTAGCCAATAGATTTGTCTACAAGAGACATAATGATGCATCAAGAGGCTATAGTGTGCCCCTCCAATCATTTACTATGTCCAATTCATTCATTATATGAAAAGGGTGATCATTAACAACATATATATTCATATTGAAAAAACTATCATACAAAATGTGAATACTTCAAAAATAAACCAAGAATGGTATCAAAATAGAGCATCTATAAAAAACAGATCATAAATCATTCAATAAAATATTATAAAAGGTTTCATAAGTGACCAATATCAATAAATCATAAGATTCAATGGAGGATGTTGACATGGATGAAAATATTCAAATAAATTCGTTGAAACGTTTTGATAGGAAACCCATTTTTATTTTGAGGTTAGTTATTTAAAAACAAGTTCAATTCAAAAAAAAAATATTTTATTTGAATATAACCTTATAATCTAGTAAAGGAAACCTAAAAAAAAATCCATCATTATATTGGAAATAGCCTCTCAAGAAACAGAAGTTATTAAAAAATTCCTTATAGTTAAAATGTCAAAAATATCCTAATATGAAAAATGGAAAAAGATTCCTTCCAACAATTTTGTTAAAAGAAAACATGGGTAAAAGGGCCTTTAAACATTTATATAATTATAGCAAAAAATTGAAAAAAAATTATAAGAAACATGAACATAATTCATATATTCTCTTAATAAGATACTTATATTTAGACAACAATTAATAAAAATGATTGTTGGTCAGAGTGAATACTCAAGAGCGGGGTGAATTGAGTTCCAATTAAAAATTTCTGTTTAAAATATTTGTATACAAATTCCACAATTCATAAAACAAGTTAAACTATAATGAATTTATAAATATTGTAAATGTTAAATTAGCTTCTCAAAGATTAATTATTATCAGTTAATTTAATTTGAAGATTAAGTAAGATTTTGAATCAAACTTACTGATTAATAATAAATACAAACACTTTATAGTTCAACTATCAAAGTTACTTTAAAACATATTTATATTTAAATTAATTAGTTGCAGAATATTCTGAGTAGTTTTAACAAAGAAAAAATGCACAACAATTTTAAAACAAGAGGTTCAATATCATTTGGAGATTT
Organism: Viscum album; assembly: GCA_963277665.1. NCBI lineage: Eukaryota > Viridiplantae > Streptophyta > Magnoliopsida > Santalales > Viscaceae > Viscum > Viscum album. The sequence goes on along the minus strand of OY728137.1, from coordinate 1,610,866,622 downwards.
AGTCATCTCTAATAGTTTATATAAACTATGATCCACACCCTGGATCGGGGTTTTACAAATGTACTCATACTGTTTAGGTTCTTAGACCTCTCCCTCAATTCGAAATGGGAATACTAAACAATAGCACATAGGTTTTCCAGGTCACACTTGACCACTTCGACAATACACAATGAGATACAATAACATATAAGAAGTTTGTTCTGGGGAATTAGTATACTCCAGTTCATCCCAGGAGTCATTGTGTGTCTAAATAGACAGACGCACACAAACAGCTCGAAATGTTAATTGAAGGTTCACTATAGAGAAAATAAATGGATAATGGGTTTATAATGCTCTAGGTGATTGTAGATGAGCTCTAGACTCAATTGGACGATGAGGATGTTATTTGAGTCCTTTTTAGTGAGGATGACACAAAATTAAGTGTCATTGATCTTCTATGCTACAGTTATTCATCCTTATGCATATGATGTTCAGCAGGCACATCAACTCAGCTTCAGGGTTTGTTCCAGGTGAATGATCTTTTTTAATCTCTCTGGTTTTAACGGGTGTTCTTCATGGTCTTCATTTGTTTCGTGGGACTTTACACACACGTACGCCCTCATCTTCTTCTTGTCTGACTAAGACTTAATATATTTCTGTATATTCTTCATATCCTTTTTCTGAAGATATATCATCTTTTTTATTCCTTGAGATATAGTAAAAATAATGATTAATTTTTGATAGGTACGAGGTACGGTTCCTTGAAAACCAAAAACCAACATTAATTAATAGTAGGTACAATGAATTAAGAAAATATTCCCGTTGGAATTAAATAAGTGATAATAAAAATTCAAATAGTTTTCTTTACTATAGGTGAGTTATGAGAACAATAGTTCATTTGAATTTGCATCAGTATCAATAGGTCCTGTGATCTGTATCGGCTTTGGTAGGTCATATGATCAGCATCAGTTTTTGTAGGTCATGTGATCAGCATTGGCTTCAGTAAGTCATTTGATCAGCATCAGTTTCGGTAAGTCATTTGATCACCATCAGATTTGGTAGGTCATGTGATTAGCATCAGTATGGGTAAGTCATTTGATCAGCATCGGTTTCGGTAAGTCATTTTATCAGTATCGTATTTGGTAAGTCATTTGATAAGCATAAATTTCAATAGGTCATTTTATCAGCATCGATTTCCGTAAGTCATCTGATAAGCATTGGTTTCGGTAAGTCATTTGATCAACATCAGTTTCGGTAAGTCATCTAATCAGAATCGGTTTCAGTAAGTCATATGATCAGCATCATTTTCGGTAGGCCAATTGATCAGCATTAGTGAGACAATTTTATCATCAGTGAGACCATAGTCATCGGTGTGACCATTTTCATCGGTGCAACCGTTGTCATTGGTGCGACCGTTATCATCGGTGCGACTATTGTCATCGGTGTGACCGCTGTCATTGGTGCGACCATTTTCATTGGTGTGACCATTGTCATCTATGCCTCATTCATTTAACTATTGTTGACTCATCCATTCTATCACATTGGTGTCTCATTATGTTAACTATCGGTGACTCAAGAATATAAAAAATGGTGAGTCAAAAACATATAATTCTCCCAAAGTGTCTGTTTAATCCAGAATACTTCCATGTCAATATTAAACAATAAATAATCATATATAAACATATGTAGTCATGATTAAACATATATAAACAGATTTAGAACAAATTTAATAAATCACTAAATTTACATATATAAAAACAATGATTTGTGATTATTAAAGAAACTATCCCACAAGGAGTTCAACAATCTCCCCCTTTTGATAATCAACAATCTATGGCATAAAATAATAGGGGGGATGATATAAAACTTAGTATGCTCCAACCTATGTAAAAATATTATATAATCAATATCATGACATTTGATCTTAAAGCTTATTTAGAGATTATACACTGGTCACCCCTTTAGATATTGCTTATACTTATATGTACTGTTCTCTCCCATTGATATATATTTATACAATTATCCCACTTTAGGATATATGGATATTATTTCTCCCCCTTTGGGATTATCAATAAGAAAAAGAGAGAACCTAGAGAGAAAAATTAGAGAGTTTAATTGAAACACCATCTGAAAAGAAACATAAAGAAAATAAGACATCTGATAAAAAATGATAGGAACAACTATTTCTGGGGGTAAAGAGAGGCTTTCCCCTATGTAAAGGGCGTAATGGATGGGCCAGAAGGTGGTTTAGTGGAAGGTTGATCTGTCCGGATGGAGATAGGAAGTAACACAACTCGGGTAGGAAGCATAGTGGGTGCTAAGGCCCCTTGCTGATGGGTAGAAGATCCTTTTGAAGGTGGATACTGAATGACTAGCTGAATATTAGATAGAGCTTGATGGACTGATATCTGACCAGGAGCATCACTGGATGGACTGAGAGGCTCAGTAGTAGGAAGAAAAATTTTCTTTTCTTTCACATGAAGATATCGATTGAGCAGATTGATAAAATCATGAATTACTTCACCACCATATTTCATGGCCTTCTCAAATTCACCTTTGCTCTGCATGAAACTCTTGAGAGTGGGAGTAAAATACATCAACTACTGGACTTGAGACTTAATGTTTTGAGTGACTAGAGTTAGCCTCGAATTCTCAAACAGGACATTAAACAGATGGTTCAACTCATTCTTGGAATAAATTTTAGAAAAACATTGATCCACTTTTTCTTTGATATCTTTCTAAGCCTTAGTAGCATCATCCGAATACAACTTCACCATATTGTGATTATGATCACTATTTTCATTCATCTTTTTCAAGGATTCCAAGTCTAGAATCTCTCCAAATACTTCTAACTCTTATATTGTAACATCTTTTAAGGCATTAATATCATGTCAAGTGATCTTGGTCACTCTAGAGGTGCTAGCCTGAGAAAAAATATGAGTTATCTCAGCTTAAATTTTTATAAATAATATTTCTTCAGGTGTTCTATCATGTTTCTCAAGACTTCCATCATACCAGGTATGTTTGATCTAAATTCTCCTGACAGATATACTAAATCACTACTCAAATCCTTGAGCGCTTGATTTAGAGAGGAAATGAGTATTCCAATCATCTCACCAGTATTAAATAGGTATGTCTTGATAATATATACCACTATTTGAGTTATATCATCCATAAAAGCCTCAGATAAATTCATAGGAGTAGGAGTAGGAGCATTAGATAATTCCTATTTTATTGTTTCTCTGACTGCATGGAGAAAATAATTTGTAAGCTTGACAAACTCAGATCCAGAAACAGAAGAACCAGGTCTTTCTGTAGTCACATGCACATCCCCAGCAACTGGTCCTACCTCAACTGGATGGATTACTCATGCAATATTCACATCTTCTTCCTCTTCCTATGAATAATCCAAGACTAGAACCGCAAAACGTAGGTTCTCTTCCCATGCATCTTTACAAGAGGAATACTTTGGATTTACGAAATCAGCTTTACAAGAATTTTTAAGAGATTCTTCCCCATCCACATCAATCATAGTTTACACTGTCCTTTCAGACTTAGGAACAGTTTCATGCTTAGATGATTGTGGTTGTGGATCTGCTTGAATCACATCGTGAGCATCCACTGGTCGAGTACATGCATCATCATCATCAGCATCACCATTTCTTTTTCCATTATTATTTACCGAAGTCTCATTGGTACTGTATTTTCTAGTCCATTAATAATGATTATAATTTGAAACCCTAGTGTCATCTTATTCTTCGTCACCTAAAAAGATGTTCTGACTCTAGTAACTTAGGAGGTGGACTTGTTGATCCAAATTCCATTCTTCTCTTCATAAGACTTACTGTATCAGGGTCACTTCTGTCATCAGGAGGTGACTCAGGTTTCTTTTTCAGTATCAACATCATCATCTACTTCAGATCCCCCTATTTCCTTTCTACTGGACTCTCACGTGTCCTTAGGAGCTTTTTCATCTTCTTTCTCATTAGAATAAACAACTTCCTCATTAGAGTTTAAATCGGGATCTCTCATCCCCTTTGGTATCTTAGATTGGTAAGTAGGATTAAAGGAGTCATACAACCTATCTTCATCAGCAACCCATGTCTTTTTCCATGTATTTCAGTTAATTTATATTCTTTTGTAGATATCCTTGATAATACAGAAAATACCACTAGATGGTATACACTCATATCCATCTTCAACATAGCCCAATATCTTTAGCATGGATGAGATTTTCTTAGAATAGAACAAGGTTGTAGCCTTCTTAGATGGATTTACCATCTCAGAAATATGAATAGTAATGTATCTACACATGTTGATTTTATCATCATTTAGCAATAAAAACAACTTGAAAACATATTAATACTTCCCAGATGCAAAATCAACCTTCCTAGGACACATTTGGTGTTGAATAAACATGAACAAGATTCAAATTTCTCCATCAAACTCAACAGCTGTTATTCTTTTGGATTTAGATTTGGAAGTTAACATCACAAGAGCATACTCACACACAAAATATTTATTGGTATGGGGAATATTAGCAGAGTAGTCCTCATATATTCCTATATGTGGTACCAACAAACATTCAGCCCATTGCTTCAATGAAAACATTATCTTTTTACATTTGATCTCTGAAGATAATCTGGAAACTTCTTCTCCATCCAATACAATACTTATGCTCAAATAACACTCATTCACTAGCTTTGGGTAGTAGACTCAGTTATTATTATAGAACTAGTCATTACATCATTGCATCTCCAATAATTTTAAAATCACAGACTTACTAGATAACACCCATTTGGAACATATTTTCTTTTTCTACGATGACCACCCGAGTCTCCAATTTCGGGTTCACAAAATTTTGAGTCGTGAAGCTCGATCCTCCTTAATCACGTTTCATAGTTAAGGAGATTTTGGATTCCTTTTATTATTGCATTTAATTTTCCAATTAGAGGTTCAAGTGGTTTTAGAGGTTCTAAAGGTTTGAGAGGTTTGAAAGGTTAAAAAAGTTTAGGATTCAGAAATAGTGTAGTTTTGTGGGAGATGGAAGGTCAATAGTTCTTATAAAATGAAATAGATGAGGGTCACTAATTTGATAATTTAGGGTTACAATATTAAATATAATATCTATTAAAAAAATGTAGTTTCGATAAACTCTAACAGTTTCAGATAGACTATGTAACTCAATCAGTATCATTGAACGGTTTCACTGATCGGTTTTACTAGTCGGTTTCACTGATCAGATTCACTGATCAGTTTCACAGAATGGTTTCACTGATTGGTTTTACTAATCGGTTTGACTAATCGGTTTGACATATTAGTTTCACGGATCGATCATACCTAAGTCTTGTTTAATAAAATTTAACCATTCAGATCATAGGGGCTTGGTAAAAATATCGTCCAATTTAGGGTTAGAATCAATAAATTCTAGAGATATATCACCCTTTTGATAATGATCTCTCAAAAGTGATGTCTGATGTCAATGTGCTTAGTCCTAGAGTGAGACACAAGATTCTTAGAAATGTTAATTGCACTAGTGTTATCACAATTTATAGACACTTGTCAAAATTGATATCCATATTTCAATTATGTGTGTTTCATCCACAGAATATGTGCACAATAACTACCAGTAGCAATGTATTTTGCTTCAGCAGTAGACAATGCTATAGAGTTCTGTTTCTTACAACACAAATATACTAGTGATGTTCCAAATAGATGACATGTTCGAGATGTCCTTTTTCTATCTGACATGAAACCAGCAAAGTCAGCATCTAAATATCTTATTATGTCAAAAGTTTGTTCTTTTGTATAGAACAATACTAAATTTGTAGTATATTTAAGATATTTTAAATTCATTTTAACCGTATGAAAATGATATTCTTCAGGATTTTCTTGAAATCATGCACACATACATATACTAAACATGATATCTGGTGAACTAGCAGTAAGATAAAGTAAGCTCCCAATCATACCTCTATAATTTTTTTGATCAAATGGTTTCCCATTTTATTTATCATCCAACATATAGGTGGTACTCATAGGAGTATCAATTCCCTTATTAAAATCCAAACAAAAAAGTTTTAAAATATCCTTTGTATATTTAATTTAATTTAAAATAATACCATCTTTATTTTGAAAATTTTGAAATCCATGAAAATACATGAGTTCTCTCATTAAACTCATTTCAAATTCATTTTGAATAATCTTTAAAAAATAAGTACTTAAAGAATTTTTAGAAGTTCCAAAGATAATATCATCAAAATAGATTTGAACAATCAAAATATCTCGGAAATTCTATTAATAAAAATATTGGGATCTGCAATTCCTTTTGTAAATCCTTCAGAAATAAGAAAATTTTTAAGTCTATCATACTAAGCTCTTGAATCCAATTTTAAACCATACAAATCATTAGAAAGTTTAAAAACCTGATTTTGAGAATGGGGGTCTGTAAATGTAGGTGGTTGCTCAATATAAACATCTTTAATGATAAAACCATTTAGAAAAGAACTGTTGACATCCATTTGATATATCATGAAATTAAGATGAGATGTATAAGCAAGTAAGATCCTAATGGATTATAATCTAAATATAGGTGCAAAGGATTCTTCATTATCTATTCTTTATTCTTGATTATATCCTTGTGCAACTAGTCCTGACTAGTTTCTAATGATATTTCCTGATTCATCAACATTATTTCTAGAATCCCATTTAGTACCTATGGTCAAGGATTCCTTACATATTTCTACTCATTCACATACATTGATTATTTCAAATTGATTTAACTCCTATTGTATAGACATTACCCAAAATTCATCACTGATTGAATCATTGATATTTTTAGGCTCTAACTGTGAAAGAAACACGTGATGTTCCACTAATTTCTTAGAAAATCTCTAGTGTGTGTTCCTCTATCCAGATTACCTACAAGTACATCTAATTAATAGTTCTTTAGAATCCTATTTGATCTCATAAATGTAGGAATAGATATTTCAGGTTCTTCTCTAGGTTTGGGTTCAACAGAAGTAGGTTCTGGTGTATTTCTATAGTAGGGTCTCTTTACAACATGTCCACTATCTTTATCATTATGATTTAAAATAGACAATTCTTGTTTAGTATTTTCAACAGCAGTTTTAGGATCATGTGGTTCAGTTTCATCCAATTTGATGTGAAAAGATTCTTCCATAAATTTGGTTCTCTTATTAAACACTCTATAGGATTTTCAAGTGATTGAATAACCTAAAAGATTCATTAATCACTATTGGATGAAAACTTGTCAAGATTATCTTTAGTATTAAGAATAATGAATTTGCAACCAAACACATTCATGTAACTATGTTTAGGTTTCCTATTATTCCAAAGCTCAGATGGTGTTTTCTTATAAACAGGTCTAATCAAGATTCTATTTATAATATAACAATATGTAATAACAACATCAGCATAAAAATGAATAGGTACATCATTTTCATTTAGCATAGTTATTTAAATTTCCCGAAGGCTTCTATTTCTTCTTTCTACTACACCATTTTGTTGAGGTGTCCTAGGTGTAGAAAATTTGTTATTATAGACATTATGTGAGCAGTAACATTCAAACATAGATTTTCAAACACATGGCCATGATCACTACTTAAGGTTATAATCATACATCCACTAAGGGTTTCTAGAGACTTTAAACATTTATAAAATTAAGTTAAAGCTTCACTTTTGTTAGCTAAAATTCATACCCAAGTATATCTAGAAAATTCATCTACTAGAACATTAACATAGTGCTTCCAATTAAAACTACATACTCTAAATGGCCCAAACAATTCCATGTGAACCAACTCTAGAGGTTGAGAAGTTGAAACATCTTTCTTTGATTTAAAAGAAACATTATGTTGCTTTCCCTGCTGACTGGGATTACAAACTTTATTGGCTGGGAATTCATGTTTAGGTGGGCCTATAACTAAGTTCTTGCTAGTCAGTTTTCAAAGTGAATTTATATATCAGTGTCCAAATCTTCAGTTCCAAATACAAGATTCTTTATGAAAAGAATTTAAACAGGTATTATTATTCTTAGCTAAATAATTGAAATCTACATCATATACATTTTCATTTCTTAATTCCCATAAAAGTAAAATATTTTTATAATTAAAAAAATTACAAGAGTCATTTTAAAATTTAACATTAAAACCATCATCACACAACTGAGAAATGCTTAACAAGTTGTATTTTAATCCACCTACAAATAAGACTTTAGAAAATAAAATTAAATAAATGTTCCCAATTTGAACTAGGCTGATGATTTCCCCTTTAGAGTTATCACCAAAGGTGACATATCCTCCATGAATCTTGATTAAGCTTTTATAGAATAAAAAGTCTCCTATCATGTGACATGAACATCCACTATCCAAATACCATGTCATCTTACATGAACTATTCAAGAAAGTTTCCTAAAAAACAATTTTAGATAGAAAATGATTTTGGTACCCATATTTTATTGGGTCAACGTAGGTTAGCAAGAAAAACATTCAGTACCCATATTTTCCTAATGGGTCTCATAAACATAACAGAATTAAGAGATTTTGATAGATAAACCTTGTTTGATCTATAAATATGTGAATATCTAGATGAGGCATATTGTTTTTTAGAACTAGAACCAGTAATATACTGGTCATATTGAGGAATAAATTTATTCTTTTGAATATGTCTCTGTCCGGGCTGATAACCAATACATGTAGTACACTTTGGTGTAACTTGATTTCCTAGATTTTGTGTAGTTGTGTCCTTTCCATTTGTAAATTTGTTCAAATATTTCCTAAGTTTTTCATTTGAAATGTTTATTTTAGTACTCTATTTGAGTAGTTGATAATTCTATTAATTTTCTACTTCAAGTGTATATTTAACAGTGCTTGTTAATGCATTCTGGTTCATTAAGGCATTATACATATCTTTCAACTCATTGCAGGTATCCTCTACCATATTACAGTATTCAAATAAATAATCTCTAGACATGTTTTTAGAATCAATATTATCTCCAAAGTAATAAGAGTTCAATGCAAGAGTATCCAATGATACATCAGATGTCTTTTTCATGAAAAACGTATTAGATTTTTGAAATTTTTTATCCTGATTAGACTCAGAATCACTTGAGAAATAATCTGAAGCACTCCAGGTTTCTTTCCTAGCATTCTTTTATTTGCTGTACTTATAGTCATATTTCTTCTTGGACATTAATTTTGGATAGTCAGCTTTGACATGCCCTTTATTCTTGCATTCGTAGCAGATTATTTCATAACATTCATTAGTCATTTTCCAATATTTATTCCAATGACCTTTGTTTTCATACTTTCTCTTATAATTCAATTTTATGAGAAACTTCCCTTTCCTGAAATTTTTTTTAAATCATCTCGGCATATGATCCATTTCAGAATCACTGTCTGATGTGCTATCATCACAGCTTGGGTTATCACTTTCACATTGAATTTTCCCTCTGTCCTAAATTTTTTGGAGTAGAAGTCTTTAAAGCTACATACTTCTTCCTTGGTTCATCATCTTCTTCGTTTTTTACATTCAATTCTTCCTAATACAACATTAACATACCAATGATTTCCTTGACAGGAAGAGCACAAATGTCACAAGACTCTCTAATTGAAACTGATGTGTCTCTCCATCATTCTGGCTTGAATCTGAGTATTCTCATAGTCTATTCTTTAGCTACAACATCCATTCCATGTGAGCTAATTGTTTTCACAATTTGGTTGAACCTGAGATACATGTCAGAAATAGGTTCATCAGGCTTCATTTTAATATTATCAAACTTAATAGTGTATGTATTTAATCTCATTTCTTTAACATTAGTTTTTTCCTCATTGGAAACAGCCAGAGTATACCATATTTCATAAGTATCCTTACAAGAAGATATTCGATTAAATTATTCATTTCCTAAATCACAATATAAAGAATTAATTGCATTATAATTATTATTTTAATCAGATTTAGTAGGTTCATCAGAAGTATTTCTAACAGTTTCTAGAATCTTATACCGAGTCTCAATGGTAGTTCATATGTAAAATCCCATACATTCAAAATGAATTTTCATTCTGATCTTCCACTGAGCATAATATAAACCATTGAATAACTATGGTCTATTGGTAGAACCATCTTCTAATCTATTACCCATAATTTTATTTTAACAAATGTATTTAAAGAGTTAAAAATTTAGAAATAACAAAAAATTTAAGATCCTTAATATACAACTAAAATCACAGTTGAAAACAGAGTATTTTTTAACACTTTTTACTCCTCTGATACTGAAGGTTAGTCAGAGTGGATACTCAAGAAGAGGTGAATTGTGTTCTAATTAAAATTTCTATTTAGAATATTTGTGTTAAAATCCCCTAATTCATTAAATATGTTAAACTATAGTGAATTTATAAAAATATTAAAAGTTCAATTATATTATCAATGATTTATTACTACTTAGTTAAATTAATATGAAGATTAAGTTAGCTTTTGAAACTAACTTACTGATTCAAAATAATTTCAAACACTTTCTAGTTCAACTATCAATGTTACTTTAAAATAGATTTATATTTAAATTATTTAGCAGCGGAATATGCAAAGTAGTTTTAACAAAGGAAAAATGAACAACAGTTTTAAAACAAGAGGATCAGTATCAAGCTAAAACTTAGTCCTCTCAAACAGATTATATAAACTATGATCCACACCCTGAATTGGGGTTATACAACATTACATATACTGTTCAGGTTCACAAACCTCTGCCACAATTCTACATGGGAATACTAAACAACAGCACACAAGATCTCCAGGTCACACTTGACCTCTTCAACAATACAAAGTGGGATACAATAAGGTACAAGAGGTTTTGGTGTGAGGATTTAGTATCCTCTAGTTCAGACCAGGAGTCAGTGTGTGTCTAAATAGAAAAATGAACACACGCTGCTCAAAATATTAATCAAAGGTTCACTATAGAGAAAATAAATTGATAATGATTTTAGAATTATCTGAGTGGTTGCAGATGATATCTAGAATTGTTTGGATGTTGTTGATGTCATTTGAGTCCTTTCTGGTGAGGATGATACAAATTAGAGTGTTTTTGTTATTCTCTGCAACAATTTTCAGCCCTGTGCATATGATGTTCAGTAGCCACAACAACTCGGCTTCAGTTTTTGTTCCAGGTGAATGATCTTTTTGAAGCTATTTGGTTTTCACAGGTGTTCTTGATGTTTTTCTTCTGTTTCATGGGAATTTACACACACGTACGCCCTCGTATGCTTCTTGTGTACCTCTATCTGAATATCATTCTGTATATTCATCGTCTACTTTTTCTGCAGATAGATCTTCTTTCTTATTCCTTGAGATTCAGTAAAAAGAATGATTACTTTTTGTCTGGTACAAGGTATGATTCCCTGACATCTAAAAACAAACATTATTTAATAGCAGGTTCATTAAATTACGAAAATATGACCATTTTAATTAAATAAGAGTTAATAAAAATTCAAACTGTTTTCATGACTATCGGTGAGTCATCAGATCAGTAGGTCATTAGAATTTCCATCGGTATCGGTAGGTGGTATGATCAGCAGTGGCTTCGGTAGGTTATGTGATAAGTATCAGTTTCGGTAGGTCATGTGATAAGAATTTTCTTCGGTAAGTAATTTGATCAGCATCAGTTTCGAAAAGTCAATTGATTCGCATCGGCTTCGGTTGGTCATGTGATCAGCATCGGCTTCGGTATGTCATTTGATCTGCATCGGTTTCGGTAAGTCATTTATTGGGCATCTGCTTTGGTAGGTCATTTTATCAGCATCAGTTTCGGAATGTCATCTGATGAGCATCAGTTTCAATAAGTCATATAATCATCAACAGTTTCGGTAAGTCATTTGGTCAACATTAGTTTCGGTAAGTCATTTGATCAGCATCATTTTCGGTAGGTCAGTTGATCAGCATCAGTGAGATAATTGTATCATTGGTGAGACAATTGTCATTGGTGTGGACGTTGTCATCAGTGTGACCATTGTCATTGGTGTGACCTTTGTCATAGGTGCGATCGTTTTCATCGGTGCGATCATTGTCATCTGAGCGACCAATGTCATCAGTGCGACCGTTGTCATTGGTGCGAACATTGTAATCGGTGAGACCGTTTTCATCAGTGCCTCATTCAATTAACTATTAGTGACTCGTCCATTCTGTCACATTGGTGTCTCATTCAATTAACTATCGGTGACTCAAAAATATAACAAAGGGAGAGTCAAAAACATATTATTCTCAAAAAGTGTCTGTTTAATCTAGAATATTTCAAGTTCAATATTATTCCATAAATAATCATAGATTAAAAAATGTATACATGATTAAACATGTATAAAATCATTTAGAAGAAATTAAATAAATTAGTAAATTGACATATATAAAACAATGATTTGTTTTTATTAAATTAATTATTGCACAGAGAGTTAAACATTGAGATTTGTAAATTAACCCTTACATAAATACGTAAAATATTCCATTTGAAATCATTTAAATGAAATTAAAAATAGATGTAAAATTTCCGTTATAATCATTTAATATCAATATAAATAGTTAAGTAAAATAATATAAAGAATATATAAATATAAAAAGTATTAATTATTTATATTTTCAAATAATCTAATACAACATTGAACATTTTAATAATAAGTGCTATAGGGGCAGTACATACACAACACATAATAAATAGGTGGTCAACATGGCATATATCACATGGAAATTAAAAGTGAGACATAATTATCTTACCATAGTTCTGATACTCTTCTTATGTGTCCAAAACTATTTTATATTGGTTTGAAACATATTATTACCTTCTACTAAAAACATAATAATATTTATGATATAATATATGATTCTCTTATATCATTTTTATTAATTATTCATTATTGCCTATGTTTAGGTTGTTGACGACTTCATTTTATTATGTCTGTTTTGCAATGAATGTATTCTTTCATTTGAATATGATATATTTTCATTAAATCCATAATGATATTATACTTATAAAAACTATATTCACTCATCATATATAATTTTCTAATCATACATGAATGGTTAACATAATGGATGAATCTCATCGCGTCATAGAGATGGTAGTTCATGCGTACACACAAGTTATGATATCATTAGATAATTATAATGATGTAATGAATTTGATGGAATATTAATTATAAATAATAAATTTAATCTATGTATTTATTATTTATATTCTTTATATTCATTGTAATTCCCATTCAAATAAATCAGTAATGAAGAAAAATTGCACCACAATGTAGACACAGTATGTCGTACGTACCTACGTATAGTGATATTGTAAATCATAGGTTGGATAAAAATAAAGATATGGTTTTCCAGAAATCATGATAACATCTCGTAATATATTTTATTATGGATTTATTGCTTTTTTATGGATAAAAAATTTATAGAGGACATAGGAGATGAAAATATTCTTGAAAGAGTTGGTAAAAAATCCCTCTTCTTTGAGTATCTTCTTTTTATCTACACAAAATGACTTCTTAAATTTTCATTCAGTACAAATTATCGAATATTGAATGAATTGAGGGGATTTTGTGGGATAAAAGGTCAATGTTTGTCTAATAAAAATGGTTTTAGATTTGTGAATAAAAGATAAGGAGAGGTTCCCTTTTATAAGAGAGGGGAGGGGCACTTTATGTAACTCCAAAAAAATTAATGTAACATAACATTATTTTAAATTTAAAATGGCTTTAAAGTTATTATATAGAATATAACATAAGTATGGCTCGAAGTCTTTTCATGAAATAAATTTTAGACATTCTTCGGTGAAAAAATTATCATTGTCATTTAGATTTAACCCATAGTTAAACAATTTAACTCTTACTGTAACAACTTATCTTTTTACACAATAGGTTTAATATATTTTCATTAAAAAAATTACCCTAATTGGATAATTTAAGAAATATTTAAATTTAACCTAGTTATTTGGACAAAATAGAGTTTTTTATGAATCTGTAATCATTAAATAAAATATTGTTCATTTTAATGTATCATTTAGGTCAATTTTGAAACTATATTTTCCATGAGTTTTTAAATCATCATAACAACATGATACATTAGAAGAGACTAAATTAAATCGTCCATAATATATAATTTTCATTAAAAAAAATTTTTTTGGCATAAAATATTTAAAATTATATTTTTTTTAATATTATATATATCATTTAATTGATTCTTCCTTTAAGAAATCTATTACAAAATCATCATTGTGTAACCTTTAAATTTATAAATTTATTTCATAAAATATAAATAAATTACCACAATTAAAATAATAATTTTAACATTCTAAATAATATTTATACTCGACCATATCACTTAAATAACCTGATATAAAAAACAAAAGTACAAAAAAAATTGGATTTTCATTATGTATAATATCAATAATATTTAAAATTCATCCATGTAGCTCCATGTGATCCAAAATATAACAAACGATGATTTTGGTATAAAAAACTCATCCAATTAATTAGAATATGTTTTAGTGTAATTTTATAGTGCTTAAAATATTATTTTTACCTCTAATTACACCATTTACCTCTAACAGTGGTAAATAAAGAAAAAAAATGTAGAATATAGTATTCACCAAAAAAAATTATTTGATAATATAAGACTCTAAAAATCATAAAAATAAAAAATTTATGTCCACAATACAAATTATCCTTATAGATGTGGCTAAACTAAATTTAATGCTAATGTGTTGAGATGGCAGGTAAAATAGATTTTTAAATGTATAGTATGTTTTACATATATATATATATACATGTTTAATATAAAACGATTCCAATGATTGAATTTGTATTAATATATGTTTTATTTGATATATTGCGAAGTTAATAATAAATGTAATATATAATACTTCTTAAATTAATGAGTCATTTTTTAACTAATATGTAGTATTTTTTTTACTATTCATAAAAATGAAACATTTAAGAAAAATACAAAAAATTCACCCAAATATAATATTGATATTAATAATTCAAAAAAATTATATTTGATTAAAAATAAAAATTTTAATCAGTATACTACTATTCATAACCACTTTTAAAATTTCTAGTTTAATCGATAATAGTCTGCTCGAACTGGGTTTTGTGTGTAACACATGTTGTTGAATTTATTTAAAAAGAAACATATTGTGAATTCTTGGGGTGTCACACCCTGCACTATTGCATGTGAAACTTTTGTGTGAAAGGATCACAGGCTCTAGGACTCAGGTGTTGATTTGTGAGTACCTAGCTTAGAATATTCAAGAAGGAATGCACCATTTCGATGTTACATGGAACCTAGATATGTCTGACAGCATCCAGAAGCGTCAGGAGGCCAACCCGGAGATCCATCACATAGAACAACAAACAAATGATTTTTTCTCCTTCATAAAAACTCAATCAAGTCTTTTCATCCTATAGAGGTCTTATCAAGAGGTGGTTGTAGAGAATATAAGGTGAGAATTGCGTCTAGTAGATGATATCTGAGATGTCTGGGACCTAGCACAGATCTAGCCCAATGAATTTCTTATAGAAGCTGTGTAAGAAGAAACAGAACTCAGGTAGGGGGAGTAGTCCCAAGATGAAACACACCATAGTCTAGCAGAAATCTGTCACTCGATCTCATGGTAAGATTTATAGGGAAGATCTTGACAAAACTACTAAGGGGCTCTAGTATATGGATATACTCTGCTACTTCCATAGATTGATGGCACATTGTTCATAAATTCTATGTGAATGGGAACATTATTTTACCAAATTTAATTATCACGCCTCAATCATATTGGTGAGAAAAAATGCAAACACCCTAAGCCCAAGTGGGTCATTCCTCGTGTGAGAATTAAGAGATAAATACATAATTTCTCAATTTATATGATAGATCTGGGTAGTCACCAAACACACAGGGTTTTGTATTATTGATCGCCATACAAGGGCACTCAGGCCCATGAGAGGTTGTGTATAGACAATATGGATTTGAGATTATCCAACCATTTTTAACAAAATTATCTAGTTGATGAATGGTATAACATGATAGGTTTTTTAATATATCTGAAAAAATTGTAATTAAGAGTGTGAATTTCATTGCCTAAAATTTATATTGTGAGGGGGGTTGAATGGTAGTATAGGAAGACTTCTTAACATCTTTGGAACATAGTATCTGTACCATTAGCTTGAAATGGGGACACACAAATGAGGGTCAATGTATAACCATGTTCCAAAAATGTAACAAGTCTAGGGAAGTCGTCTGAAGTCTTCCTAAACTATGGTCGTAGATAGTAGGTGAGCCAATGAAGGATAATACCAAACTGTTTGAGGGTACCCTTCAGCCATAAAGGTGAATAAGAATCCAAATGAAGGGCACATGAAGAATGAAATGGATGTATGTAATATTCTATTGGATCCCAACAATCATTGAATTATGCCACCATGAATTCAAGCACATTTAAGTATGTTTACTCATATAAACAATGATCAATCTCATCTTCGTGTGGGGTTCAATATCAGATGTTGAGAGATAATTGAAGATGCGATTAAAGTGTTAGGTGATCATTATCTTGAATGGGCCTCTCAAGTGAGATCATGGGATTCCATTAAGTTTTTTGTTATGAAACCATGGATGATGAGTATGAAATTTAATGTCATACATTAAGAATGATTCATGGTATTATTTTACGTCATGTCATCAGGATGCGTCACATAGTTTAATGTCATGTGGGAGAGATGTTTCACATAGTTTAATGACATATTTTCATGACCGTGAAAAAATATTAAAGTCATATTTCATGGACTATAAAATTTTATATTCCTAGACTATTTTTCTGGCGTGGAGTAAATAAACCCATAATGAATGTACCAAAGGAGAATGGTACATCACACAAGTACTAGTGAATATGGTGGAAAAAGGATTTCTAAAACTAGCATAGGTGATGTGGTGGGTGGAAAACCGAACATCGCTAAGGTTTTAAGATTCTTAGTACCACACCACATTTCCATGTCAGTCTTATAGTTTAGGGTTAAATTGTTTAGACAAGAATACCATGTCTGAATTGACCACATGGGTAACCAAACTACAAAAAACGTATAATCCTGCATGATCAATGCTCAGTTTTGGAATCATGGAATGTTATTTGGGTTTTTCCTAAAATTTAGTAGTTTATATTTGGGTTGAAACCATCTTTGGGATATCTCTATGATATGAGAGTGTGGAAATGAGGTAAGTCGATATTTTTGAGGTACAGATGAAGGTAAAACTAGTAATTAAGGGCCTACCATTGAACAAGGTTGAAACATAGAGACCATTATTATAAAAATTATGAATGGGGAGATAAAATGTAGGCTCATCAGTTGAACAAGTATGTAACACTAGATCCACTATTTCAAACTGACAATACAATAGGTTGTTGGTCTAGGATGGTATGTGAGCCAAAAATGGCATGAAACCATCACCAATATGGGTCCCTATAGTGGTGATATATGGTGTAAATTATTACAACTAAAGGCTTGGAGTGTGGAATTATAGTATCATTTAATGGAAATCAAAACAATGATTTATTGATAGTTTAAGGCTATATTACATGGACTAGGAAAAAATGTTCAATATCTTGTTTCATATAATATAAGAGACATGTCCATTATCAGTTTATTCATATGTGTCCTATAAGAGATAAAACATGACCTGAAAGAGGGATAAGAGATCCCAATATCCACATAGATAATAGAAAATGAAATATATATAGTTTAGGGTCATATAGCAGAGATCGAAAAATTAAAAGTGTTTGTCTATGTTCCAAAGGAAAATTATCTGGGAATCAGTACATATTCCAAGA
The DNA here is from genome assembly GCA_963277665.1 of Viscum album. Taxonomy (NCBI): domain Eukaryota; kingdom Viridiplantae; phylum Streptophyta; class Magnoliopsida; order Santalales; family Viscaceae; genus Viscum; species Viscum album. Next base: position 1,610,848,777 of record OY728137.1, on the reverse strand, counting down.
GGATGGGAATCAAAACACATGTAGTTCTTGAAATCTAATTAATTTTATTTTCATTTGGTGGGGATGAATTTTAACTGAAATGACAGATGGAAATATTGTAATTTGACATGATATTGAGGATTCAAAAATTACTATTTGTCTTTGTATTTCATGAATCAAGCAACACATAGTTTTTTTATCACATCTTGGAATAAGTCCAACACCGGTATGGGTAATCCTCACTATAGAGGAAATAAATTAATCCCATGATTATCGTGAGGCAACCTAAAATCATTCGTGGAAGGGTTGATGTTTAAAATATTACATCAAGGATGTTGGATTATATTTTAAGATCATAATGTTCAGGGAGGTGTTATGAACAACCTAATGTAAATGAGGACCAAGGAGGCCTAACACCATTCAACACATCCCATAAAATACCAATATATAGTTTTATTTTTCATTCTGGGACTAAAAACTACTAGTTTAAGGGCATAGAGTTTGGACCAAGTATGGTGTCTCAAGTGGACATCTATAATGAGGTGTTATGAAAAATGTGAAGTGAATGATGGAGAAAGAGTCTCAACACCACACCATAGATTTCATGGGACAATATATATGTTGTTAATGTAATGTATGGTGGACTATATTGGTTCCAAGGGACCTAATTATCGGAAAATATGTGGTTGGTCCTGAAGATGAAATTTTTGAGCGTCACTATATATCACATGTTGATGGGAATCAAGACACATTTAGTTCTTGGAGATTGTACGTCCTCACATAAGAATGATCCATAAGTAGTGATGGGGAATTATGGTTGTTGTCACTTTACAACAATATATAATCATGGAGTAAATTTGAATCATGTACCTATAAGAATAGATCATTATGTAGTTCTTCAAGATGACAAGATAGGTGTCTAATGTCAGGGAAAATTTATTCTTCGGTGAGAACATTATAGTGTCGTTTATTTTATCATCGTATGTCTTGGATGTTGATTTTTATGTAGTTTAACACCATGCAACTAGGACACTGGTTTTTCAGCAGTTTTATGGTGTGAAAATCAAACTATACGGTCTCATTGACTATGGTCATAGAGTTTGGACTAAGATGTATTAGACCTCTAAGGAAAAAAAATATGCAGTGGAACGTCATGAAAAACATGATGTGGATGAGCCAAGGAGGCCCATCACCACACAACACATTCATGATATTATCTCGCACATAGTATAATGTTATGATGATTAAACTAAGGATATATATTTTAAATTCATACATTTGAGACTATAAGAGAAGGTCTCTCTATGTAAGGGTACAACTGTATCTCAGTATGAAAGAATAAATGATAGTGAGGACATTGAGACTCCTACCGGATTACAGATTTCCAAAGAAAACCCACAGACAGTTTATTATCATAATTTATTGATTTGGGTGCCCAGTTTAACATCATTTTCTTGGTATGTTTCACGTAGTTTATGGTCACACATTATGGTACATTAAACAAAGTACATTTTAAGGAACAAAGAATTTTTCGGAGGATTGATGCACTCCCCATCCCTAATGACCAAAGAGTATGCAACATTTTGATTGACCTTCTAAATAATGTATGTTAATTTCCACATGGGGTCCAATATTGGTGGCATACATCATAGTATCATCAACATTTGGAGAGACAATATTGTACCAGTAATGCCCCGACCCCAGCTACCCAGAGTTGGTGCATCACTTCGTAACATTGGCATGATCACAAAAGATCAAGTCTCGAAAGACCGATTAGTTTAGTAGCCTTGGAAACAGTAGATACATTCATAAACATTACATTACATCATAAAAATGAAAACTACAATAACATGGTCTCCCTAGTCCACACTCACATCCTCACTGACTATTCTTGCAAGTAAGTCATAATACACCTCTTCACATCCTGGGAAAAATAAAACATTGAAAGGGGTGAGCTCAAATGCTCCGTAAGGATAACAATATAGTGGAAACTTTTATAGGAAAACATAAGTATTTAAGGCAATGTATAACTAAAACAAAGGCCTTATTTAACTTTAACTTCAGCATAATATGGAAAAAGTAAAATAAAATAATTCCATTACTTACTCACATGGATATTCTACTAGACGAATAATCACATGAAATATCAATAACCACTTTCATAATGAGGGAATATATAATGCCAGACATTCTGAAACATTTTGTCAAGGCCTCGGCCAAGACGTCTAAAATGATTAGGGCCTCGGCCAAAACCATAAATCAAATTGGGAAAGGGCCACGGCCAATTCCACATCTAGTTGTCTCATGAGACCTACCGATGCATCGAGGAGCTATAGCGGGCTCCACCTATCGCATATTAAGTCCAATACATTCCTCATATGAATAGGTTTAAACATAACATAAATATTCGTATTAAAACTAGCATACGAAATGTCAACAATTTCTCCATAAACTATGGATGGTATAAAAATAACACATCCACAGTCAAATATTTCAAAAAATGTTCAAGGGAAGTTTTGTATCATAAATCAATTTCAATTAAACATAAAACCCATCAAAGGATGTTGACATGGATGAAATCAAAGCTATTTGAGAGAAATATCTCTCCTTTTTGAAATCATTTAAAATTACCATAATTATAAAATAATACATTTACTTTGAAAATATTCTTATAAGCTTGTTAGGGAATCTTCGACGAGGTTATAGTGGCAGAAAATAGCCACACCCGCCGTATAAGTAAAAAAACATTCTTACCTTAAATTTGTCAAAAAGGTCAAAAAGTACATTGTTTGGAAAACGACGGTAAGATTCCTTTCAAAAACGTATAAGGGTATAAATGACTTTAACACATTTTCCATTTAATAGTAAAAATGTTTTGAAAGACATTTTTAAGAAACATGGATGTGGATGATAACGAGGTCCCAGGTCCCAGTAGATAATTATGTATAAACAACATTGGATAATGAAGAGGTTGTGAAGTAAACCCTTACCTTTACTTTTCCTTGGTTGGGGTAGGTTAACCTCCTGTATAATGGTGAAATAATTTTTATTAAATTATACAATAATCATATACATTCATATGATATCATATATGATCTTTTAACATTGCTTTGTTAACAATATCTTAGATTTATCGTTGTTTCGGGTGTTAACTTACTCGTTTTCTTTTATATGTTTTGTTAAATAAGTCATGTTTTTCATGGATAGGTTGTATCTTATTCGTATCCAGAATGATATCATGTCTTTAAACATTATTTTTAAATCATCAAATGATAATTATACTTGAATGGATACGACGGAGAATGAATCTTATCGCGTTCGTGGAGACGGTAGTCCGTACGTACGCACGAGCGACAATATCATTATTTTGATATTAAAATAATATATAATTGTATAGTATATAATATATACAGAATAATTATCATGTTATATTTATTATTTACATGAATTACATATCATTATTATACCCACCAAAATAATAATATATTGAATAACAATTACACCACGACGTGGAGACGGTAAGCCGTACGTACGAACGTATGGTGACATGTCATTCAAATGATGGGTAGAATACTGAATATGGTTGTTCCATATTTATAATAACATCACAGTATATAGAAGATACTGGAGTTATAATTTTAGAATTGAAATAATAAACAAAGAGGGAGTGGAAGAAGAAAGAAACATGAAAGAGGGTGATGAAAATGTTACCTCTTCTTCGGGTTCTTCCTTTTGATTTGATAAAAAGGACACCTTAGGATGGCTTTATGACTAAAGGGAAGCTTCTAGAATGAAGGGAGAGAAGTTGGGAGAGTATTTGGGCAGATTTTGGCCGAACCAAAAGGCTTGAAAGTGTGAATAAGGTGGTAGAGATGGGGGCCTTTTATAAGAGGAGAGGAGGGTCTCTTTTGGAAAGATTGAAATGTTACATTATTATACAATGATTTTCGGATTCTAAAGGTCCCACACTTATATAATTCGTGGATATGGTGATAAGGGTTCGAAATATCCTCATCCAATAGGCTTTGGACAAGTGTAACCATTTTATTTTGCATTATCTTCTCATTTTATTTAAATCGTTAAATAATGAGGTCATCGCTATATCATAATGATCTCATAAATAATTTAATTTATTTAATGTCTAAAAATTATAAAAAAAATACTATGATGTAGGAAATCTTTTTAGATTTCTAATGAATATTTATAGTCAAAATTTGGATCTTTGTAACCCCACTTAAAAACTGTTTTAGTAAAACAACCCATGTTTGTGTCAATTTAATTTTAACATTAAATAAATATATATTAATGTCATTTTCCAACTAAAGTGGCTCCATGGGGTCCCCAAGTTGACCCATGGGTTTTCTTGGTCGTCCATGACTCATCCAATAGGAGTAGGACAAGTGTCGAGCTCATCTCATATTATTAAAACATTATATTTACCTTAAACTACACTAATTACCTCTAATCGCGATTAAGAACTTAAAAGTTACTATTCACCAAAAAATTATTTTAATCTCATTGAACCACATTTTACTTCTTAATGACAACCATGTATGTCGGATTTTTGAAAATAAAATCACAGAAGTGGTAATATTTCATTTTAACAAAAAATCAGTTTTTAACAACCACTTAGTGGTTTCACTATTCATCAAAAATTGAAGTTTTTCAGAATAAGGCCAAAATTTCACCCTAAGATATAATTGATATTCCGAATTCAAAAATGATGTCTATTTTACAAAATTCCAAACATATAAGTTGTATTAATTAATTTTATAATTAATTCCCTTTGTTACAACAAATAGCGTGTTTTTAAGAAACAATTTATATCAAAATTTTGGCAATTGTTTATGTCCAATTTCAATGTTAAATTAATTCTAATGACCACCATTGGATAAAATGGTAAAAATATATTCTAATTATACTTTAAAACCACTAAATATTATAATTTATCACTATAAATTATTTCAATTAAAAAAGTTGTTTTTAAGTATTTTTCACTCTTCATAAAAATTTAGAAGTTCTCAGAAAAATACAAAAAATTCAATATAGGCTAATTTCAATATTCCAAATCCAAAAATGAAGTCCATTTTGATAAATAAAATTTATAATATTTCAAAAAGTAGGTATTACTATTCACAACAGCTAGTTTAATTAGTTGTGGTGTGTGTTAGAGCTCGAGGTTGCGTACAACACACGCTATTGCATTATTCGAAAGGAAACGTACAGTGGAAGCTTGGGGTGTAACATTCTACCCTCCTTCAAATAATTGCGTCCTCGCAATTTCTAGGGTATTACTGCATAAAAAGACTCGGGTGGTTCTTCATCATAAGTTCCTCAGGTTCCCACGTTGCCTCTTCCATTTTATGATTTCTCCACAAAACCTTCACCAGACGAGTCGTCCGGTTTCTCAGCACCTGCTCCCTCACATCAAGAATCCTGACGGGCTCTTCACAATAGGAAAGATCGGGTTCCAGTTCTAATTCCTCATAGGTGAGTACATGCGTTGGGTCAGGCATGTATTTCCTCAACAGAGATACGTGGAACACATCGTGAACTTTGGAGAGACTTGGCGGCATTGCCAATCGGTAAGCTACAACCCCAATTCGTTCTAGAATTTTGAAAGGTCCGATGTACCTGGGACTCAATTTACCTTTCTTACCAAAACGTATGACTCCCTTCCATGGAGATACCTTCAGGAAAACATGATCGCCGACTTGAAATTCCAAATCCTTCTTTCGATTATCGGCATAGCTCTTCTGCCTACTTTGAGCTGCTTTGATGTGATTTTGGATTACTTTCACCTTTTCCACCGTTTCCTCCACCAGTTCTGGGCCTACAAGTTTTCTTTCAGCAACGTCATCCCAACAGGTTGGTGTATGAATCTCTTTCCGTACAACGCTTCATATGGTGCCATCTGAATACTCGAATGGAAGCTATTGTTATAGGAAAATTCTACCAGTGGTAAATATTGATCCCACATACCCTAAAAGTCAAGAGAGCATGATCTCAACATGTCTTCTAAGGTTTGAATAGTCTGTTCTGATTGTCCATCTGTTTGAGGGTGATAGGCAGTGCTCAAATGAAGTTCAGTATCCAAGGCCTTTTGAAGACTTTTCCAGAATCATGAAGTAAAACGAGGATCACGATCAGAAACAATCGATAGGGGTACTCCATGAAGTCTTACAACTTCATTAATATATAGTCTTTCTAGACATTCAAGTGGTAGATCCTCCCGTATAGCCAGAAAATGTGCCGACTTAGTAAGTCGATCAACAATGACCCATATTTCATCATTCCATCTAGGAGTCTTTGGTAGTCCCATGACAAAGTCCATCGTAATATTATCCCATTTCCACTCAGGTATGGGAAGAGGTTGCAATACTACACCAGGATGTTGCCTTCTAGCTTTCACTTGTTGACAAACCATACACCTCGACACAAAATCAGCAATCTCCATCTTCATATTGTCCCACCAAAAATGTTCCTTCAAATCTCTATACATTTTGGTGCTCCCAGGGTGTATAGAGAAGTTGGAACTATGAGAATCATCCAGCAATTCCCTTTTTAGATCAGGTATATCGGGAACACAAAGTCTCTTCCTGAATTTCAAAATTCCATCCTTATACACAAAGTCCCTCAATCTTCCATCATTCACATCTTTAATCTTCTTCTGAAATTTTTCATCATTGGTCTGAGAACTCTTAATCCTTTCTAGTAATGATGTTTTGGCAACCATTTGAAAAAGCATTGATGTTTCACCTTCCCTAGTTATTCCCATGTCCATCTTCACTAGATCCAAGAAAATTGGATCCCTTTTAATTCTAATCACATTCAAAACTCCATGGTCTTTTCTACTCAAAGCATCTTCCACCTTGTTTGCCTTCCCCGGGTGGTAATGTATCGTGCAATCATAATCCTTGAGTAGTTCAAGCCATCGCCTTTGCCTCATGTTGAGTTCTTTTTGGGTGAAAATATACTTCAAACTCTTGTGATCAGTATAAATCTCACATTTTTCACCATAGAGGTAATGTATCCATATCTTTAAAGCATAGATCACAGCTGCTAACTCAAGTTCATGAGTAGGATAGTTTTGCCCATGAATTTTTAGCTGTCGTGATGCATAGGCAATGACCTTATCATTCTGCATAAGGACACAACCAAGTCCTTTCTTAGATGCATCACTATAAATAACAAACCCATCATTCCCCGATGGTAGAGTCAATACATGGGCATTGACTAATCTTCTCTTTAGTTCTTCAAAACATTCTTCACACTCTTTTGTCCAGACAAATTTAATCCCTTTACGTGTGAGCTTTGTCAATGGGTTAGCCAATCTGGAAACATTCTGGACGAAACGTCGATAATAACCTGCTAAACCAATAAAACTGCATACCTCAGTTATACTTGTTAGTGCTGTCCATTCTTGGATTGCCTTGGTTTTAGAAGGATCAACAGAAATTCCATCCGTAGAGAAAATATGGCCAAGAAAAGAAATCTCATGAAGCCAGAATTCACACTTGCTAAATTTCCCATATAATTCATGTCTTCTAAGAGTCTTCAGGATAATGCGTAAGTGATTTTCATGATCTTCGTGGATTTTGGAGTATACCAAGATATCATCAATAAATACCACTACAAAGTCATCAAGATATTCCTTGAAAACTCTATTCATTAGATCTATGAAAACAGAGGGTGCATTAGTCAATCCAAAAGGCATTACTGTAAACTCGTAATTCCCGTACCTTGTTGGAATGCTGTCTTTGGAACGTCTTCCTTCTTCACACACAACTGATGGTATCCAGAAAGAAGGTCAATCTTTGAAAAGTATTGAGCTCCATGAAGTTGGTCAAACAAATCATCAATGCGAGGTAGGGGATACTTATTCTTTATTGTTATAGCATTGATCTCCCTATAATCAATGCACAACCTAATAGATCCATGTTTCTTCTTAACAAAAAGAACAGGGGCTCCCCAAGGAGAAACACTAGGGCGAATACATCCCTTATTACTCAATTCCTCTGGTTGTTTCTTTAGTTCAACTAATTCCACAGTGGCCATTCTATAAGGGGTCTTCGATATGGGCCTTGATCCAGGAATTAAATCAATGGAAAACTCAACTTCTCGTTCTGGAGGATGTCCAGGTAAATCTTCTGGAAACACATCAACATATTCTCTCACAATAGGTACATCCTCTATTTGAATATTCCTTTCATCATCCTCAGTAATTTCCTTCTCTTCCTCCCCAATAATTGAATTTAGTTCAGCTACTGGGGGTGGATCTAGATAATAATTATGTGGTGACGATTCTGCTCTAAAGATAAGGTGTTACTTATCATCATCATCAAGAATCATAACCACTTTCCTCTTATAATAAATTTTTGCATCATGGTCCGAAATCCAATCCATACCGAGGATTATATCAAATTCAATCATGGGTATGACGATGAGATCAGTAGGTAATGAACATTTAGGTGCTCTAATTGGAACTAATCGACAAAACTTTGTTGCAACAATACTTCCCTTAGGGGTTTTGACAGACAACTCCCTTGTTAAATCAAATTGGAAATATCTAATTTTCTTAGCAAACTGGGAAGATATGAAACAATGCGATGATCCAGAATCAAATAATGCATTTGCTAAACTTGAGGAAACTGTTAAATTACCTGCCACCATGTCTTTTGGAGCTTCCACCTCAGTAGTAGTGATAGCATAAGCCTGGCCTTGATCCCTTGGCCTCTTCTGAGGTATGTTCCCCTGACGCTTAAGACATTCATTTGCATAATTTCCCTTCTCTCTACAATTATAACATTCCACGTTGACAGCCGCTTTCTTTCCCTTGCATTCATGAGCTTGGTGGCCTTTTTCACCACACTTGTAACATACTCCTTTTCCTTTTAGACAGGCACCAGGGTGCTTCCTACCACAATTATCACAGGGTGGAAATTCATTTCTACCCTTCTTCCCTGTTTACTTATTTCCTTTCCCAGAGTTTTCAACGGATCTCTTCTTATCTTGCTTTGATTTAAAGTCATAAGACTTAGAGAATTCCTTTTCCATCTTGATAGCACACGAGGCAATATCTTCGTATGAAGAGAAGGTTTGTGATACTAAAGCTCGACGGAGAAATGGTTTTAACCCATCAAAGAAACGATCAGTCTTACTCCTTGGGCTACGTATGTAATCTACAACATACCTCGCTAACCTTGTAAAGTTAGCCTCATACTTTGCGAAATTCTCATCCTCCTTCTGCCTCAGACTCAGAAATTGTATTTCCATATCCGCTCGATGGTCTCGAGGAAAGTATTTTTCTAAAAACAGCTCTTTGAACTCCTACCATTCCATGTTTGTTAATTCATCATCTTCATTTGTGTTTTGAATTAGTGACCACCAATGATCGGCATCTCTAGTGAAGTGGTAAACTGCCATGACAACTTTCTCCCTTTCACTACTCCCCAAGGCATGGAATATTTTCTCTAAGGAATTTATCCATTGCTCAGCTACTATAGGATTTGTACTCCCATTGAAGGTTGGTGGTTGTTGCCTCATGAAGCGGTCTAGCATTGATCCTCCACGTTGTGGATCAGGGTGCTCCATATAAGTAAGGTTATTATTCATAACCTGCGTGAGTTGTCCCTGTACGGTGAGCAGCTGATCATCACCAATTGTATCACTAGCTCCACCATAATTATCTTGAGCAGGAGGGCAATCCCTACACGGAGTGCGTGCATTGATACGGTTTCCATTCCTTCCACTAGGCGCCATTTCTAAATAATGGCATAAACTGGATTAGTTTATGAATCAAAATACATAATTCCATACTTGTAAAACACTTAACATAAATTGAACCAATTATGGATATAATCCATAATTATAAAAAAAATTTCTTTGAGGAAGTATATACTCGTAACCCTTCATACTGGTTTGTAAAGAAAATTGGAATTATCCTAAGCATATCCCCCAGGAGTGTCGTAACCAAGAGTGCAGCAAGGCCCGTTGTCGTGCACCAGTTCCCGTTCGAGTCTAGCTCAAAGCGGTGTTTTCGGGTTTTACCCCTAGGTACATCTGTTCCAGATCCACCTCTACCTGCTCGTATCCAGACAGGGATGTATTTCTCGGAAAACTCACAAAATCTCTACAATACCAAAATTTTTAGGAAGTTCTTCTATACTAATCCTCAAAGGTCATCTTAGGTCTATGTGCTCTAATCAGAGTTTGTCTAAATCTAGCTTCCAAGGTTTGTACTAAACTTTCTCTGATACCAACAGTAACGCCCCGACCCCAGCTACCCAGAGTTGGTGCATCACTTCGTAACATTGGCATGATCACAAAAGATCAAGTCTCGAAAGACCGATTTGTTTAGTAGCCTTGGAAACACTAGATACATTCATAAACATTACATTACATCATAAAAATGAAAACTACAATAACATGGTCTCCCTAGTCCACACTCATATCCTCACTGACTATTCTTGCAAGTCAGTCATAATACACCTCTTCACATCCTGGGAAAAATAAAACATTGAAAGGGGTGAGCTCAAATGCTCCGTAAGGATAACAATATAGAGGAAACTTTTATAAGAAAACATAAGCATTTAAGGAAATGTATAACTAAAACAAAAGCCTTATTGAACATGAACTTCAGCATAATATGGCAAAAGTAAAATAAAATAATTCCATTACTTACTCACATGGATATTCTACTAGACGAATAATCACATGAAATATCAATAACCACTTTCATAATGAGGGAATGTATAATGCCAGACATTCGGAAAAATTTTGTCAAGGCCTCGGCCAAGACGTCTAAAATGATTAAGGCCTCGGCGAAAACCATAAATCAAATTGGGAAAGGGCCTCGGCCACTTCCACGTCTAGTTGTCTCATGAGACCTACCGATGCATCGAGGAGCTATAGCGGGCTCCACCCGTCACACATTAAGTCCAATACAATCCTCATATGAATAGGTTTAAACATAACATAAATATTCATATTAAAACTAGCATACGAAATGTCAAAAATTTCTCCATAAACTATGGATGGTATAAAAATAACACATCCATAGTCAAATATTTCACAAAATGTTCAATGGAAGTTTTGTATCATAAATCAATTTCAATTAAACTTAAAACCCATCAAAGGATGTTGACATGGATGAAATCAAATCTATTTGAGAGAAATATCTCTCCTTTTTGAAATCATTTAAAAGTCCCATAATTATAAAATAATACATTTACTTTGAAAATATTCTTATAAGCTTGTTATGGAAGCTTCGACGAGGTTATAATGGCGGAAAATAGCCGCACCCGCCGTATAAGTAAAAAAAACATTCTTACCTTAAATTTGTCAAAAAGGTCAAAAAGTACATTGTTTGGAAAACGACAGTAAGATTCCTTTAAAAAATGTATAAGGGTATAAATGAGTTTAACCCGTTTTTCATTTAATAGTAAAAATGTTTTGAAAGACATTTTTAAGAAACATGGATGTGGATGATAACGAGGTCCCAGGTCCTTGTAGATAATTATGTATAAACAACCTTGGATAATGAAGAGGTTGTGAAGTAAACCCTTACCTTGTACTTTTCCTTGGTTGGGGTAGGTTAACCTCCTGTATAATGGTGAAATAATTGTTATTAAATTATACAAGAATCATATACATTCATATGATATCATATATGATCTTTTAACATTTCTTTGTTAACAATATATTAGATTTATCGTTATTTCGGGTGTTAACTTACTCGTTTTCTTTTATATGTTTTGTTACGTAAGTCGTGTTTTTCATGGATAGGTTGTATCACAAAATATCAAGTCTCGAAAGACCGATTAGTTTAGTAGCCTTGGAAACACTAGATACATTCATAAACATTACATTACATCATAAAAATGAAAACTATAATAACATGGTCTCCCTAGTCCACACTCATATCCTCACTGACTATTCTTTCAAGTCAGTCATAATACACCTCTTCACATTCTGGGAAAAATAAAACAGTGAAAGGGGTGAGCTCAAATGCTCCGTAAGGATAACAATATAGCAGAAACTTTTATAAGAAAACATAAGCATTTAAGGCAATGTATAACTAAAACAAAAGCCTTATTGAACTTGAACTTCAGAATAATATGGCAAAAGTAAAATAAAATAATGTCATTACATACTCACATGGATATTCTACTAGACTAATAATCACATGAAATATCAATAACCACTTTCATAATGAGGGAATGTATAATGCAAGACATTCTGAAACATTTTGTCAAGGCCTCGGCCAAGACGTCTAAAATGATTAAGGCCTCGGCCAAATCCATAAATCAAATTGGGAAAGGGCCTCGGCCAATTCCACGTCTAGTTGTCTCATGAGACCTACCGATGCATCGAGGAGTTATAGCGGGCTCCACCCGTCACATATTAAGTCCAATACAATCCTCATATGAATAGGTTTAAACATAACATAAATATTCGTATTAAAACTAACATACGAAATGTCAACAATTTCTCCATAAACTATGGATGGTATAAAAATAACACATCCACAGTCAAATATTTCACAAAATGTTCAATGGAAGTTTTGTATCATAAATCAATTTCAATTAAACTTAAAACCCATCAAAGGATGTTGACATGGATGAAATCAAAGCTATTTGAGAGAAATATCTCTCCTTTTTTAAATCATTTAAAAGTCCCATAATTATAAAATAATACATTTACTTTGAAAATATTCTTATAAGCTTGTTAGGGAAGCTTCGACGAGGTTATAATGGCGGAAAATATCTGCACCCGCCGTATAAGTAAAAAAAACATTCTTACCTTAAATTTGTCAAAAAGGTAAAAAAGTACATTGTTTGGAAAACGACGGTAAGATTCCATTCAAAAACGTATAAGGGTATAAATGACTTTAACCCATTTTTCGTTTAATAGTAAAAATATTTTGAAAGACATTTTTAAGAAACATGGATGTGGATGATAACGAGGTCCCAGGTCCCAGTAGATAATTATGTATAAACAACCTTGGATAATGAAGAGGTTGTGAAGTAAACCCTTACCTTGTACTTTTCCTTGGTTGGGGTAGGTTAACCTCCTGTATAATGGTGAATTAATTGTTATTAAATTATACAAGAATCATATACATTCATATGATATCATATATGATCTTTTAACATTTCTTTGTTAACAATATCTTAGATTTATTGTTGTTTCGTGTGTTAACTTACTCGTTTTATTTTATATGTTTTGTTACGTAAGTCGTGTTTTTTATGGATAGGTTGTATCTTATTAGTATCCGGAATGATATCATGTCCTTAAACATTATTTTTAAATCATCAAATGATAATTATACTTGAATGGATACGACGGAGAATGAATCTTATCGCGTTCGTGGAGACGGTAGTCCGTACGTACGCACGAGCGACAATATCATTATTTTGATATTAAAATAATATATAATTGGATAGTATATCATATATACAGAATAATTATCATGTTATATTTATTATTTACATGAATTACATATCATTATTATACCCACCTAAATAATAATATATTGAATAACAATTACACCACGACGTGGAGACGGTAAGCCGTACGTACGCACGTATGGTGACATGTCATTCAAATGATGGGTAGAATACTGAATATGGTTGTTCCATATTTATAATAACATCACAGTATATAGAAGATAATGGAGTTATAATTTTAGAATTGAAATAACAAACAAAGAGGGAGTGGAAGAAGAAAGAAACATGAAAGAGGGTGATGAAAATGTTACCTCTTCTTCGGGTTCTTCCTTTTGATTTGATCAAAAAGACTCCATAGGATGGCTTTCTGACTAAAGTAAAGCTTTTAGGATGAAGGGAGAGAAGTTGGGAGAGTATTTCGGCAGATTTTGGCCGAACCAAAAGGCTTGAAAGTGTGAATAAGGTGGTAGAGGTGGGGGCCTTTTATAAGAGGAGAGGAGGGGCTCTTTTGGAAATATTGAAATGTTACATTATTATACAATGCTTTTCGGATTATAAATGTCCCACACTTATATAATTCGTGTCTAAGGTGATAAAGGTTATAAATCTCCTCATCCAATAGGCTTTGGACAAGTGTAAGCCTTGGATTTTGCATTATCTTCTCATTTTATTTAAATCGTTAAATAATGAGGTCATCGCTGCATCATAATGATGTCATAAATAATTTAATTTATTTAATGTCTAAAAATTATAAAAAAATACTATGATGTAGGAAATATTTTTATCTTTCTAATGAATATTTATAGTTAAAATTTTGATCTGTTTAACCCCACTTAAAAACTGTTTTAGTAAAACAACCCATGTTTGTCTCAATTTAATTTTAACATTAAATAAATATATATTAATGTCATTTTCTAACTAAAGTGGCTCCATGGGGTCCCCAAGATGACCCATGGGTTTTCTTGGTCGGCCATGACTCATCCAATAGGAGTAGGACAAGTGTCATGCTCATCTCATATTATTAAAACATTATTTTTACCTTAAACTACACTAATTACCTCTAATCGCGATTAAGAACTTAAAAGTTACTATTCACCAAAAAATTATTTTAATCTCATTGAACCACATTTTACTTCTTAATGACAACCATGTATGTAGGATTTTTGAAAATCAAATCACAGAAGTGGTAATATTTCATTTTAACGAAAAATCATTTTTTAACAACCACTTAGTGGTTTCACTATTCATCAAAAATTGAAGTTTTTCAGAATAAGGCCAAAATTTCACCCTAAGCTATAATTGATATTCCGAATTCAAAAATGGTGTCTATTTTACAAAATTCCAAACATATAAGTTGTATTAATTAATTTTATAATTAATTCCCGTTGTTACAACAAATAGCGTGTTTTTAAGAAACAATTTATATCAAAAGATTGGCAATTGTTTATGTCCAATTTCAATGTTAAATTAATTCTAATGACCACCATTGTATAAAATGGTAAAAATATATTCTAATTATACTTTAAAACCACTGAATATTATAATTTATCACTATAAATTATTTTGATTAAAAAAGTTGTTTTTAAGTATTTTTCACTATTCATAAAAATTTAGAAGTTCTCAGAAAAATACCAAAAATTCAACATAGGCTAATTTCAATATTCCAAATACAAAAATGAAGTCCATTTTGATAAATAAAATTTATAAAATTTCAAAAAGTAGGTATTACTATTCACAACGGCTAGTTTAATTAGTTGTGGTGTGTGTTAGAGCTCGAGGTTGCATACAACACACGCTATTCCATTATTCGAAGGGAAACATACAATGGAAGCTTGGGGTGTTACAGTACCACCTTGGAAGAAAGTGTGATCGTAGACCTTCTTGTTGCCAAATCAAAATTTCTTTTTCTATAGCCTCCCTAGAGTGGGGAAGGCCTAAAACCAATTCTCTTTGAGAGATTTTATTTTATCATGATATACTAATTGTACCTTATTCAATGTATTTTAATCATATAAATCTATTTAGATTGACGAAAAATCGATCTCTCTAGGTAGGACTACCTTTGTTCTATACACTAGGGATTATGGAGTCACCTTGGTGGAATTATGAGTAGTCTTATGATAATCCTAGTGAGCATCGGGGAGATTTTTAGACCATTTCTTTTTTTTGTATCCCACAACATTTTCATAATGTTCAATATGGTTTGGTTTGATGACTCGATCTCTCTATTTTCCTATACATTCTTATTGGAGGAATGTTTAGACTTGATAGTGTACATGGAGTAATACTTCTACAGATCAGAATCCCCAAATTTGGTTCCATCTTTTGTGATAATACCATGTGGGATTATGAATTGTAGAACAATATTAGAGATCCAAATTACACAATACTAGTCAGGATTTGACTTCATTGATAGGAATCTCTTCTATAAATGTAAAAAAAATCTGTCTTGGTCAAAATGAACCTTCACTTGAAATCTATTCTAGTGGATATGGTCCCACAACAAAGAGTCGTTTTCAATGAAAGGTAAAAAAATTACCTGATAGTGTAGAGGGCCTTTGGTGGTCGATGCATAAAATTGTGATGGATATGACATTTTTTTATCCTCTTAGTGAACATGATTCCATCATGGAAAATGATGTACTAGATGTATATTAGTCTTTGAATCTGGTGGGAGAGTTTCAACCACACTTGTTGAGAACCACATGATCCGTCATGAACTTCTTATAGTACCTTGGAAATCTAATCTTCTTGTATGTAGTATAGTATAATTATTTCAAACCCATGTTTTATAAAGTATTCTCAAGGATGGAATTTCTCTGTGGGTGAACTATGTTGTGCATCAGATCCACTCACATTTAGATCTGTCTAGTATGAGAACACTAACCTAGAGATACTCAACAATGATATATATAAAATACAACATTTTTTCTATCGTAGAGAAATCCATAGGTCCTAATGTGGAGGCACTGATAGTTGTGTGTTTTACATAATTATCATCATCATCGTATGAAGTGAGTGGAGTGATAAATCTTTTCTGTGCCACTTTATTGAGTAGATCATCTTAGTCAGGCTCTATGAGGGAAGTATCTACACAAGAAAGGGTATCAGTTAAACCATTCTATGACTAGGTAACATGATTAACCACAATATATTAATGGATGATGATTATCCACTAAATGAGGCTAATATTCATTGTTAATATATATAATATTCATGTTAATTTTTATTCATAAACACCATTTTAGTGCATTTTACACCTTGAACATCATTTAACATTATGATTGTAATATCTTCATAAAATGCACTATTATGTGGTACATTTTATAACATAATTTGAAGTACCCAATGATTCATCTAATTTTAAGGAATATAATTATTAATATTTTAATTTTATATTCTTTTGAACAGAATACTCACTTAAATATGAACATTTTTCATTAAAGGATCAATGAAATATTCATAAAGGATGATGGTTATATTTGGCAATGAAATGAAGAAATTCTGGAGAAGGAAGATTGGAAACCAACCCACTGATGAGAATGTGGGGACCAATATACAGGCCCACATAATCCCAACATCCGTGGGATACTAGAAGACATGTATAGGAACAAATCACTCTTCAAGATCCAATGCTAATTCGGCCTCCATGGTGTCCATTTAGCTAGCCCAAGTTAGAGATAAAATTCTGGGCCAGATTCTGCAGCCTAGAAAAACAACCCACTAATATGATCATATCATGGAATCCACAACTCTAAATGGGCCCAAATTATACACGAGTTTAGAAGACATCCGGAGATCCGTTGTCTTATTCTATGAACTAATCTGATTCGGCCTTCTAGAAGGTATTCCAACCGCATCTTTTCAGTGAAGGAAAGTAGACTGCCATCTCAGGTCAAGGGTGGAAAAATCAACCCTCCCTTACATTCCACCCACCTATGGCCTACCACAATTTATTAACGAGACATGGACTGTTGGAGCCTCGACCCAATGGATTAAAAATTCCTATTTAAGGTAGTGGTGTTGGAGTATTGAATGATCATTGGTGCTTTGTTCAATTGTAATGTTATGCTGCAATTTTGTTGTCTCAAATCTGTCTTTCACATGTAAGTTGTTCAATTCACATTAGTTTCTTAGCAAAAGTTATTATCCTACTCTTATTATGTTGTTCTTCATATCAAATTGATACCGTTGGATCAATGTGTGAATTTATTAACACCAATCCTCGTGAAATTATTCACACAATGGTTGAGTGATCATTTTATTTTTATTATTATCTTTACTTCTCCATTTCCTCCCTCATGAGTCTACATTTCGATTCCATGGAAACCATGGGATCAATGGAGGGATAAACCACTTATGGGTTGATCCAATGGAGTATCAAGTGGCTGGATTGGATGTTATTTATCACCACATTAATGTATAATCACTTCTTTAATTGAGATTTTTAATTGATGATTTTTAAACTCCATCATCCTTGTTGAATTTAAGGTCACACGCTTCAAGTGCTAATATGAACCTTTACCTTGAAGTGCTCAAAACATTGATCCTTCAAGTGTATAGGTGATTAGTATTAATGGGTGTAGGCATTAAACAAGTAAGTGATGATGTTGTTTTATCTCCTTACATGAACCCATCTCAAATATAAGAAATTGAAATCATTAAAAAGGAAATACGTCCAATCCACACCGAGCGATAAACTAGGATCAACTAATTATTTTAAATTGAATTCACTTAAGTCTCTTAGATTTTCTTTAAACCCATCTAAAATCAACCCATGTTTTCCACTTCATAGCAAAAAATAGTCCATAGAATGTATGTGTCTAGAGGTTACTTCTTAGGTCTCTAAGGATTCGACAACCCAAGATAAACTTCAAGGTCCCTCCTACATTCTTCTCTTGGGTAAATTTGAGCGTGAATCAAATTTTGGAACTGTATCTAGAGACCTATGTAAGTCATATAAACACCCATTCTATTCTCCCCCATTTCATCTTTTCTCATCCAAATTCTCTTATCTTGTCCCTTTCTCGTTTTTTTTCTTTTGGCGCATGTCCACCTACACTCGCGATCAATCAAACCATCTAGTTAGGGCGGATAGTCCTGGGGTTGGGGAGTCAAGTACACCAAGGGAACTATTTCCATTATATCCTAATATTCCTAATACTCCAGTGTCCAAAATTGAGCCCATTTCAATGGAAGTTATTCACGGAAACCAACTCATAAACCCGCGTGGGAACCAAAATGGAAACCCAAATGAGGCAGCCCCAAACTTGGGGAATGCAAATGATCAAACCATGAATGACTACCTCACACCATCCTAGACCAATGTCCCCTCATGAATTAGACATAACTCCCTAGGAGATGAAAACTACATATTTAAACCCCATGTCCTAAACCACCTTCCCACATTCCATGGAATGGAGTCCAAGATGACCAACCTTCACATTAAGGAATTCAATGAAATTTTAGAAACCATGTGTCCCCCACATCAACTAGAATCAGATAATATGAGGATATTTTCTTTTTATTTAAAGGATCGAGCTAAAAATTGGCTAAAAAATTTGAGACCATCATCCATAAACTATTGGTACCAAGTACAAAGATAATTCTACAAAAAATAATTTCCCCACCACAAAACAATGCACTTAAAAAGAGTATCAATTTTTTTTTTGAAAAACAGGGAGAGTATTTCTATGAAACATGGGAGAGGTTCAATGAAACTCTAAACATGGTTCCACACAATGGTTGTTCCATACCCAAACAAGTTAGAATTTTCTATTAATGGTTGGGTCTCGGGAACAAACAATTCATTGACAAGATGTGTAATGGAACCTTTAAAAATAAAGCCCCAAATGATGCTTACGAGTATCTAGAAATCATTTCTGAACAAAACCAAACATGGGAAAATTCACCTTATTCTGAAAGGCCACAATTAACTAATAGAATTCATACACTTAGAGAAGAGGAATGCCTTAGGGATAAACATGCAGCACTCTCTAGGAATGTTGATGAGATAGACCATAGGGAAGTCTATGAAATCCAAATTGTTGACACTGTTTGAAAAATTTGTGACAAACACGACCATAAGATAGAAAACTTCCCAACCATTCCATACATCAAGGATGTCCTCTTAGGAGGACCCCTAATGGAATTAAATGCCTTGAACATTCAAAATCATCCATACCGAAACAACTTCAACCCAAGGTATAATGACCACCCTGGCTTCCGCTGGAATGATAACCAACAACCTAGCCAACCACAAGGACAAAATCATTACCCCCATTGGATCTACCATTCCCATATTCAGTTCCAACCCCAACCTATCCAATACCTACAGCCACTAGTCCATTGTCAACAAACCATCCAACCTCCAAAAGATCCCCCTGGGATAAACCGATCTACCCAAGCACCAACCCAAATTGTTCCACAAAGCCTACTAGAACAACTATGTAAACAAATGTATAGGATGAACTCGGAAGTCTCTTACCTAAAACAAGAACTTCAAACCATCAAAACTGGAAAGGCACCCATGCCTACTCAGGCGGTTCCATCCTCAACATCAAGGGGAGAGTCAATTTGTGCTCAAACAACTCATGAACAAATAAAGGTTGTGACTATTTTAAGAAGTGGGAAATCAATTGAGAAACCTGAACAACTAATTCAGAACCCACTTGAAGATTCAAACTTGGATGAAAATTCAAATGAACCACGAGATCAAAATGAGGGAACTGATAACAATGTGAATGAAACAACTCTTCAACAAACAACCCCACAACCTTCACCATTTCCTCAATGCATTAGGGGGAAACCCAAGCCTGAACTGAGTGAAACATTGAGGGAAATCTTCGCACAAGTCAACTTGAACATTCCCCTTCTCGATGTCATCCAAACAATACCTGCCTACTCAAAGTACCTTATTGACTTGTGCACTTTTAAAAGAAAACTTTCACATAAAACCTAATTTCTTTTGGCTTCTAATGTGAGTACCACCATTCAAGGGCCCATTCCTCCTAAGATGAAAGTATCAGGTTTCCCTTACATCATTGTTGAACTAGAAGAAAGCAATGTTGTCAAGGCCTTGTGTTACCTAGGTTATAGTGTCAATCTCATCCCATATGTTGTGTACTACCAGTTAGGCCAAGAAGAGCTCCAACCCACATCTGTCACACTTCTGCTTGTTGATCGCAACATTAGTGTTCCAAAGGGGATTTTAAAGGACGTTCTGGTAAAGGTTGAAAACTTCATCTACCATGCTGACTTCATTTTCCTTGACAACCATCAAAATTTAGGAAATAAGGAACAACCCCCAATCATCCTTGGCCGTCCTTTTCTTGCAATAATCAACTCTGTTATCTGAGTCAGAAATGGGAACATGACCATCACCTTTTAGAACATGAGTCTAGACCTGAACATATATAATGAAAGCTCACAAATAGGGGATGACGAGAATCTTCATGAAGTAAACATGATAGGAAGTATTGTTAATGAATCCATAGAAAATCAAGGAATATTTACTGAATGCTTAAGTCAGGATGAAAATTATTTCCTTTGTTCACATGAAGGAAGTTTATCTCCTTGGCTTGAATCATTTTAAAATTTCTCTTATGATGAATTGTTAGGTCCAACAATCAGTGAAAAATTTCAGGAAACCAATTTCATAGAGACCAATCAAACATCCTTCCCTAAATCCGATCAAGCCAATCTAGTATCTGAAACTTCTACATACGGGGAATCAATCATATCTGAAACTCTAAAAAAAGAAATTGAACTTGATCCAATGTCCCAAGCTTCTGCTGTAATTCTAAACCAACCTGATCTTGATTTGAAGGAACTTCCCGTTGCACTCAAGTACGGTTTCCTATGGGACAATCAAATACATATTATTGTCATTTCTTCTTCTCTTGAATCCAATCATGAGAGGATTCTTCTAGATGTCCATAGGAAACATAAAAAATCCAATGGTTGGACCCTGTCTGATATTCCTGGGATTATCCCACTTATCAGGACTCATAGGATTGTTCTAGAATCTGTTTCAAAGCCATGTCATCAACCTCAACAGCGACTCAATCCTAATCTCTTGGAGTTATTAAGGAAAGAACTTCTGAAATTGGTAAAAGTTGTTATCATATATCCCATAGATGAGAGTGAATGGGTGATCCCAACCCAAGTGGTTCCAAAAAAGGCTGGAATCACGGTGATAACCAATGAGGATGGAGAGATTCTTCCAACAATGGTGAGTAGTGGATAGAGGGTCTGCATTGACTATAGGAAGCTAAACTCATTCACCAAGAAGGACCATTTCCCCTTACTATTCATTGACAAAGTCCTTGAGAGAGTGGTGGGTCAGGACTTCTACTGTTTCAGAGATGGGTACTCGGGGTACAACGAAATTTAGGTCTCCCTAGAGGATCAAGGGAAGACTACATTCACATGTCCATTCGGTACCTTTTCCTTCAAACGCATTCCATTTGGTTTATGCAATGATTCTGGTACCTTTCAGCGGTGAATGATGGGAATCATCTCAGACATGGTAGGGGATTTTCTAGAGGTCTTCATAGATGACTTTTCTGTGTTTGGGGATACATTTGAGGGATGACTACGGAATGTAGAGAGAGTCTTGTCAAGATGTGAAGAAAAAAATATGGTCCTAAACTGGGAAAAATGCCATTTCATGGTTAATGAGAGACTAGTTCTAGGACATATAGTCTTTGTTAGGGGGATTAGTGTTGATAAATCCAAGGATGATATCATTCGTCACCTTCCATCACCCAAAATAGTCAAGAAGTGAGGTCTTTCATAGGACATGCTAGTTTCTATGGAATATTCATCAATGAATTAATTCAATCTCCCGTCCCCTTTGTGCTCTCCTAGTAAATGATGCTCCATTTGTTTGGACAGAAGGCTGTGAGGGTTCATTCTCATCCCTCAAATCCTCTCTCACCTCACCTCCCATTATGAAATCTTCGAATTGCAACCTTCCCTTCGAACTTATGTGTGATGCTAGTGACATTGCTGTAAGATCTGTGTTAGGACAACGTTGTGAGAAAAATCCTTATGTCATTTCTTATGCAAGGAAATCCTTAAATGATGCCCAAATCAACTACACCACCACTAAAAAGGAGTTACTTTCTATTCTATTTGCCTTAGAGATGTTTAGTTCATAACTCTTAGGATCCCCCATCACTGTGTTCATTAACCATTCTGCAGTAAAATACCTCTTCCAAAAAAAAGATGCTAAGGCTAGACTGATTCGGTGGGTCCTTCTCTTACAATAATTTGACTTCCCAATCAAGGAAAAAAGGGAGTTGAAAATGTTTTAACTGATCACCTCTCTAGGATGGAATTCAAAGACACCTCAAATCACCTTTATGTGTCTAATTCATTTCCTGATGAACACCTATACTCTGTGAGTGACTGCCCTTGCTATGCTAACATAGCCAATTTCTTATTTACTGGAGTCATTCAAAAATTCCTTACGACAAAAGCTCGAAGGAAGTTTCTTTCTGATGTCAAACAATATGTGTTCGATGATCTTGACATATTCAAGTTCTATCCTGATCAAATCATTAAGAGATGTGTTCCTGGGTCTGAGAAAGAGTCCATTTTAAGATTCTGTCATGTAGAGGCATGTGGAGGGCACTTTACCACAAAGAAAAACAATGAAAATGTCCTCCAAAGTGGTTTCTACTGGCCTAACCTCTCTAAGGATTCCTACCAACTCTTCCAATGTAGTCCTCAATGTCAAAAATTAGGATCCATTACCAAAATGAATCAAATGACCCTCACTCCCATTTTGGTCATTGATATACTTGATTGTTGGGGAATTGATTTCATGGGACCGTTCCTAATCTCTAGTGGATACCTCTATATACTTTTAGCTTTTGATTATGTCTCAAAATGGGGTGAAGTTATTCCCACAAAGTCTAATGACCATCATGTTGCGATCCTATTTCTGAAAAGCACATATTTTCTCGATTTGGATTTTCCTAGGGATATAATCAGTGATCGAGGAACCCATTTATGAAATTTCCCATTCTCTTCACTCATGTCTAAGTATGGTATTACTCATAATGTTTACACTGCATACCATCCTCAAACCAATGGTCAAGATGAGTTAGAAAATAGGGAGATTAAGAAAATTCTTGAAAAAACTATCAACCCCTCTAGGAATGATTGGTCTGAGAAACTCTTAGATTATCTTTGGGAATATCATACAGCATTCAAAACCATCATAGGAATGTCACCATATAGGCTGGTTTATGGAAAATCATGCCATTTACTTGTTGAAATTGAGCATAAAGCCTTTTCAAAAATTAAGAAGATGGATTATGACAGCTCATTGGTCGGAAGACAAATAAAATTAGATCTCAATGAACTGGAGGGATTAGAGATAGAGGCTTATGAAAATTCAAGGATCAATAAATCTAGATTTCAAGCCTACCAATCTAGGAATATCAAGGTCAATCATTTTGAACCAGGAAAACTTGTGCTCTTTTATACTTCAAAACTTCATTTACACCTGGTATAGTTAAGGTCTAGATGGTCAGGTCCTTTCATAGTGCATCATGTATTCCCCCTTGGGGTAGTAGAGATTCAAGATCCCATAAGTGGTCACATTTTCATGGTCAATGGTCAATGGTTAAAACCATTCATTGAATCATTCAATAAATAGGAAATAGAGGTGGAGTTAACTGAGCCAACCTATGAACCTGAAAAAAATGATATATTTAGGATCCATGTCGGGCTAACGTTGTTAAACAAAGTTCTACATGTGATGCAACCCACGGTTTTCATGTTTCCTATCATTTTTTGGTTTAAATAAAATTTATATTTTAAATAGGATTAATTAATCATTTTTATATTTAAAAAAATATTGTTGACATGTTCTTCTATTTTGAGTATGGATGGGTATAAAATGGGAGCACCGTATTCATCTGTGTCATGTGGTGTGATCCCTGAGTAATACCATACCCATAAAATTAAAAGAATACAATGTATCATTAGTTTGATTAAAAAAATAGAAAAACAAGAAAAACCATAAAAATGATGATACTTGGAATTAAATATGTCGTTGTGTTGTTTGTTTTGTCTGTTTTTTTCTTCTTTTTATGGTTCGGGTACTATTTTGGGTGATACATGTTCAATCAAGGAGGTTCCAACATCCCCCAAGAGATCAAAGTACTAATTTGGAGCAGCAAGAACTTCAAATTCAACCACCAGGTGATTTCATTCCATGATCCTCAATTTCAATTTCCTTTTTGAACTTCCATTATCTGCCTCTACTCCTTCTAAATTTTCTTTTCTTCAAACACTGGGGATAATGTTTTTTTATGTTGGGGGGGAGATAAAATAAAAAATACTTTCGTGTCAATAAAAATAAATGATTTTAAAAACAAATTGTGTAAATAGAAGAAAAAATTCCTTTAACATTGAACATGTTAATACACATTTCACGCGTTGAAACTGAATATCAAATAATATAGAATGCCCAGATTCTGATTTTAATCCTTGTATAATTTCAGAAGTAGATATTTTGGAAAGATTGGCTATCCAATGTGATATTTCATTGGTTATATTTTCATCCAAATAAAAAAAAGATCACAATGCACGTCCTTTGGATAATGGGGTATTAGTTTCAGTTCATGGGGTCCCCCGAATATATAGCATAGGTTTGGTGATCATTTTAGTTTTAATATTATTATTCAGTAAAAAAATTAAAAAAACAATAAATTTGCGGGTAGAGCAATGAAATGACCTGATGTGTGGCTTTCAGAACTTGGGGATCATGACTTCATAGTTGTCTGGCCCAGAGTTAGTAATTTTATCTTTATTTTTGGTAATTTGATTTTGTTTTTGACCAAGTTTACTCTAGATGATGCCCGAGTATGTGGGATTCACTTGGTACCCTAAGGTATTTTAGCCTGGGAGTCATCGGCAAAGTCTCTCTATAAGGGTTGACTCTTTTGAGTGAAATTTCAATTACCATAGAAAAATTGCAAAAAAAAACAAAAAAAAACAAAAAAAACAAAAAACAAACAAAAAGTACGATACAAACAAAAATTTATAACACATATTAATATTGAAATGTGATTCCACCTAGCTCTTCCGTCATTTCCCCCTAGAATAAAGATGAACCCCCCATGTCTATTGTGATGCACAAAACATCCTCTTACTTAATTGATATTGGATAAAATATGGTATTGAATTTGAACAAAGGAATGGGCTTGGTATTGGGATCTTCTTACGAAACTATATTTTATTAAAATATTTTGATGGGTTTCATGATTGTTTCGTATAAGGGTTTTTGGTGATCATTGTGTATTAAAATGTTTTTGGAAAAGGGAATTCAAATTTCATTTTTGATGAGATATATTTTGCCAGGGACTAGAAAAACTCAAGTTGGGGGGGTGTGAATAGCCACTAAATGAGGCTAATATTAATTGTTAATATATATAATATTCATGTTTTTATTATTCATAAACACCATTTTAGTTCATTTTACACTTTGAACATCATTTAACATTATGATTGTAATATCTTCGTAAAATGCTCTATTATGTGGTACATTTTTTAACATCATTTGAAGCACCCAATGATTCATCTAATTTTAAGGAATATAATTATAAATATTTTAATTTAATATTCTTTTAAACTGGATATTAACTTCCATATGAACATTTATCATTAAAGGATCAATGAATGGTTCAAAAAGGATGATGGAGATATTTGGCAATGAAAGGAAGCAATTCTGGAGAAGGCAGATTGGACACCAGCCCACTGATGAGAATGTGGTGACCAACATACAGGCCCAATGAATCCCAAATTCCTTGGGATATTATAATACATTAATAGGAACAAATCACTCTCCATGATCCAATGCTAATTATGCACCCATGGTGTCCATTTAGGCATCCCAATTGAGATATAAAATTCTGGACCAGATTCAGCGGCCCAGAAATACAGGCCACTAATATGATCATATCTCGGAATCCACAATTCCAAATGGGCCCAAATATTTCTGGAAGTTAGAATACATCCGGATCTCCATGTTCTTTTTCTATTCCACACACTGATTCGGCCATCTAGAAGGTCTTCCAAGCGTGTATGTTCGGTGAAGGAAAGCTGGCTGCCACCTCGGGTCAAGGGTGGAAAAATCAAATCTCCATTATATTCCACCAACCTATGGCCTACCACAATTTATTGAGGAGACTTGGACTGTTGGAGGCTCGACCCAAGGGATCTAAAATGGTTATTTAAGGCAGTGGAGTTGGAGGATTTAAGTATCTTTGGTTATTTGTTCAATTGTATTGTTATGTTGCAATTTTGTTGTCTCAAATTTGCCTTTCACATGTAAGTTGTTCAATTCACATTTGTTTCTTAATAAAAGTTCTTATTCTACTCTTATTATGTTGTTCTTTGTATCACTTTGATACCGTTTGATCAAGGTATGAATTTATTCACACCAAACCATTTGAAATTAGTCACACAACGGTGGAGTGATCATTTTATTTTTGTTATTCTATTTACTTCTCCATTTCCTCCCTCATTTGTCTACTTTCCGCTTCCATTGAAACCAAGGGATCAATGGAGGGCTAACCCACTTATGGGTTGATCAAAGGGAGTAGAAAGGGTCTGGATTGGATGTTATTTATCACCCCATTAATGTATAATCACTTCTTTAATTGAGATGTTTATTTGATGATTTTTAAATTCCATCGTCCTTGTTGAATTTAAGGCCACACGCTTCAAGTGCTAATACGAACCTTTAGCTTGAAGTGCTCATAACATTGATCCTTCAAGTGTATAGGTGATTAGTATTAAAGGGTGTAGGCATTAAACCAGTAAGTGATGATGTTCTTTTATCTCCTTCAATGAACCCATCTCAAATATAAGAAATTGAAATCATTAAAAAGGAAATACGTCCAATCCACCCCGAGCGATCACCTAGGATCAAATTATTATTTTAAATTCAATTAACATAGGCCTCTTAGAGTTCTTTTAAACCCATCTAACATAAACCCAAGTTGGCCACTTCATAGCCAAAAATATTCTATATAATGTACGTGCCTATAGGTTAATTCTTAGGTCTCTGAGGATTCGA
Source organism: Viscum album (assembly GCA_963277665.1). NCBI lineage: Eukaryota > Viridiplantae > Streptophyta > Magnoliopsida > Santalales > Viscaceae > Viscum > Viscum album. The sequence goes on along the minus strand of OY728137.1, from coordinate 1,610,821,246 downwards.
CAACCCAAGTTAAACTACAAGGACCGTCCTACCTTCTTCTCTTGGGTAAATTTGAGCGTGAATCAGATGATGTCCATCAGATGAAGAGTGAACTCAATCAAATGCCCAAAATCTATTTTTTAGGCAACATAATAACCATTTATTTTCTCGATGACTAACTCAGATTCTTGTTTTATATGAAGGTGGCAAACATAAATCCCACGATCTTGCTAAAGACCAGTAATGATAGCCTGATACTCCATATTTTTCTTTTTTCATCTCTATAATTTCAAAAATAAATAGGGTATGATACCTTGTGTCAGGATGATGAAGATGACGCATAGACCCACTCTATTGATCTATAGATCCCTGAACCTTCTACGAGTTATCCTCTGGGAGACACCCTTAAAATGCACCAGCCTATATGGAATATCATGATCCATTGATATGATAGACTAATTTGGGAAATCTAAATCCAAAGTCACATCCTCGGGGGATACCCGAGTGGCTATAAATTGTACTAGGAATTGACCCTTTTTCCCTATTTGTGGAATAAACCAGATGTCGAACTACTAATAAATAACTTCACATCATTCTAGAAACACTGTCAACGTTATGAGATTTAGGATATACATCACCAGATCCACTTGTGACACCATCTTTATCTTGTGATTTTTTAGGTAATGTCAGAAAATCAACAATTTATAAACCAACATGTGGAAACTCTTCAAAATTTGATAATATCTAGACTATTTTTTTAGAAGTATGATATTAAGATAGTATAGACTTTTCCTTGACCCGTTGTTGTTATTATGGGCATACATGGTGTTGAGGGATTGTTTTAGGGTAGTCTCATAATGACCCAATGGCTTCGTTGAGACTGGTGGATACAGTACCAGAGGTTGTAATAGATATTGCATGATCTCCTCAAAGGAGTAATTTCACTCTTTATCCCATTTTTGGGAAATACAGTTCATCATGATCATGGAAAAAATCTTAAAATATTTGGAAAAATTCATAATGAAATAGTGTTTGTAGAAAATGTGGACATGGAGTATTTAGATCTCCTGAAGGTTTCTTGGAGGTGGGATCAATCTAATGGAAATCATACACTCTAGGATGATCTTTATTACTCTTATATGAAATATAAAACAAGGAACATTCCATAGGTAACCCCAAAAAGTACTTTTCAAGGGGTTCATCTTCAACTTTCGGGAGTGTAGGAATCCAAACACCAAATCAATATCTCAGAGATAGTCTTGACACTAGTAGGATATGACCACCAAATCATTGATGTAGATTTCAACTAGTGTCCCATTGATCGGTTTTAAGATGTGTCACATGTGTCATTTATATGTATCTCTTACATACATTAGACCTAATGGTATAACCAACTAAAAAATTACCTTACAACACTGTCAAGGTAGTAGAATTATCATCTTGGGGGGAACTCGGGATCTCGTTGTATATAGTGTACCCATATATGATGGAATGATCATGTAACCCAGATGTTTCCACAATTAACAACGTCATTATTAGATGGAAAAAATCATCCTTTGGAATGTGGATATTGATATCCCATAAGTCGATACACAAACCATTATAATATTTATACTTATTTACTAAAATGGTTTTTCTTAATACTTGTGGAATTAAACTTCCATAAAAATGATGTCCTTGATAATATTTTCAACATCATCCACAACCATAGAACTGTGGGATAAGTGAATATTCCTAGGAGTCTTCTTGTACACTTGATGGATAACAAGGAGACTAAGATAGTGGACATCAAACAGAGGGTCCAGATCATCATTTCATTTTATATTCATGCAATCATATCATGGTGATGATTCCAGAAATCCATGTACTAAATCTATTACTCTATATTCATGGTTGTACTGATCAATATTGTCCTTGGATCTACCATGGTACCAAGGTTCACCTGAACCAGATCATCGATGATGGTGGAGAAGCCTTCCTCAAATTCATGATTATCATCCTCCAAATATTATTCATCATATGAGGAAAGGGGATTAGCAAGATGTTGTGGGTTATAAAAAAGTATTGAGTTCCGGGGGAACACTGGTGCATTCATGGGTAGTAGTAGAATATATATTGAGAGATTCCTAGTCTACGTAAATCATGGATAAATCTATTGTAATTCCAAGTACATTAGTACATTGACTACAAGGTTTATTTTTTATATCGAAACAATGGTGATGGGTCAGTTGTTTTCAATTCGACCCCACTCGATGGAATATGTAGGTCTAATATATGTTTGTATACATGGGATGAATTTCTCTAAAATTTAAATGGTATAGTTTTCTACTAAGACCCATGCCTATCCCATGTAAGAATATGTGGTAATATTATGAAGTTATTTTTTCTTAAGGACCTAACACCCATTCCTCTTAAGAATGATTATTGAACTCCAATATTATAGCATTTTAGAATCCCAAAGGATAATCAAGAGGGAATATTTTTTCATCTAGATCATTCCATGGGATGGTAGAGATGGAGGTGTTATTAACCTCATTGATCAAAACCAACGTGTACTTTCTATTGTAATAGGAAGGGTATTTATAATGGGCCTCATAAGTGTCTAAGGGACATGAATCACCCAGGAGTCTTACTATTTGACAACTGAGGGAGTACTAGAGGCATTGGTAATACGAGGACTGGAATTCTACATAGAAATGGATCCAGGGAATACCCATCAACGTGAGGTAAGTTGTTTCCTATGAGATAAAAATAAATTCATTATTTGCTACAAAAATAGTGAAATGGGTATTCAAATGAATCTCGCCACATGGTCTACATTCAGTCCTATTGTACCACGTAATCTTCATGTTATAAGTACTCATGACATCTTTAGTGACTCCCAACCTACGCATAATATGGGTCGGGATGAGATTAATCCTGAAACAAATGTTCACTATATAGGGATGGACATTCAAGAAATTGAACTAGATAATGATGTACTACATGTAGATTCTACAATATATAAGATAGATTTCATATTCCATACAATATGATATCTTGTATTGATAGTCTAACTACCTGACCTCTTCAGCATAGAATGTATCTACTGCTACAACCTCTATTTCAAACTAGAGGGTTATTTTAAAAGGCATATATTAGGGCGTATCGCATATATTCATATAGATGAAGAGGCTTGAGTAATGAATGATTATCAATAATTATTGTGAATTGATTTAATATGTCTCACTTACATCCTAGATATATATTCCTTCCCATATGGTGTTACTCCTTAGGATAAATCACGATTGGTACTACTATTTAAACCATTAAATTTTGGCTAGTGCTGGAAACATATTTATATTGATTAGATAATCTCCCTAAACCACCACTAGTAAACTATTTTTTTATTGATGATAGGATTTACCTAAATGCGTTCGATCACAGTTTGATCGAGACTTTTATTCCATGTCAATTTGAAAGGTCAATGGTGGTGGTGAATCTGGTAGAGTGGACTATAAGGATTTTTCTTGCTAATATCTGTGAAATGCCTATTGTCTAGTTTTAGTGTCATGCATGTCCCAGCTTGAAGCACTGGACTAATCATTCTGATTGATTTTCTCTCCTCAAATTCTTTTTTGATGGAAGAATCACGGGATATTTGAATGGCCTTCCTGATATTCCATGTCATTGAGGACTATGTAGAGATCCACCAACTCAATGATAATAACATAGAGATACTATTGGTCATTATCAAAATAGACATTTATTATTGGATGGACTCTGGGTATGATTATCATCATCAAGGGCTTGAAAACACTATTTTTAGAAGAATAATTTGTCACAATTGAGAGACATTTATTTCCCTTATATTGTCGACACAAACCCTTCCAAGATGTTGATGACTGAGAGGTGGATTCCTTTGTGGTTTCCGGATAAATCACAATGACTTCAGGAGGTTTAGGTCAGTCTAGATGGGTACAAATGATGTTCTGGGAATGAAAAACTACTATATGAACCAACCATAAATAATATTTCTGTGTCCCATGTTTGAAAACCTAATACCACCTACTGGAACCCTCACTATCACTACCACTCAAGACCTGAATATGTTTTACATATGCTGGGGCATCACCCAACCCAACGACAACATTATCCACTTGGTAGTGGAACCAATACCTGAACACATATAATTGCTTTATGGTATATACAGGGATCCTTTGGTAAGGGAATTGGTCAGTATGATTAGAGAGCACAACTTCATGCAGCACTACACATTCTTATATCCACAGAACACAATTCCCATGGACCTATGAAGATAATAAATAACATTTGCCTCTGAGAATGATTTTTTTGGTTTCTACTATATAGAAATGGATCTCTATGAGTTTGGTCATAATAAGGGTCTGGTGGCTGATGAGGATCCAAAGGCATATTATCTAATATGGGTGCTAGTGCCTACCAATGATTTACATGATGATTCTGATCATAGATATGTGGAGCATGCTGAGGTTGTGGTACTTGATGAGGTTTTTCTTGGTGTGCCACTAATGGGAACGATTTTAGTGGATATGGGGATCTTAACTACACTACAACAACAACCTATAGAGTGGTGGATCTTTTTTTCATAGTTGTAAGAGGCATGGGGCATACTTTATTGGATTGATACAGGGCTACCACTATACACTAATCCTTGTTAATGATATATCATAATCCACCTATTAAATTATGAATAATGATGGTGGTATCCAAATCAGTCTTGAAATTCCTATATTCACACCGTTAGCAGCTGATCTTTAGTCAACGACATGTAGAGAAAGTACTGATGGGATTTTTTTTTCTGGTGATGAAGTCTTCAATGCACTCATCATCCATGTTCATATAGTTAAATAGTTCTATAATACTTGTCTAGAATGTAGTAGCACTGAATTGGTAGGGAAACAACATATAAAAAAATTCTCAGCTGATGATAGACCCAAAGGATTATATGTTATATTGGATAATCATAGACCCTTCAAATTTCAATACATAAAATCACATCATTACTGCTTCCTACTAATCTAGGGTTTCCAACATGGGTACCCAATTTGATATGTAGTAGGCCAGATACTAAAATGATCACCCATCCCATTGAAGTTGGAAATTTTTGGATTCCAAAAATCATTGGGGCACTCATGTCATCCACCCCTGAAAGATATAGATTTATATCCAGTTGTATCTCCATCTATTATGTTTCTTCAAATTGGAGCTAGGAAGTGAGAGTATGTAGCAGATCTTCCTAGTGGGGATTTTTATTTGGGTGAGGATTCGTGACCACAAATGCATTTACCTGATCATGAACATAGTAATCAGGACTAATGGATCATGGAAAGATCAATATAGTGACTTTCAGAGTGTCCCGGTCTGGGTCCCACGATACATTATCACATTTTTCGAATAGTTATGCTTACACATTTCATGTCCCCTTCCTATAAAATCCAATATCTAACCTATCAAGATTCACATTATCACTTTTCTCTAATGGGGATACTGGTTGAGAAGCACCAAACGCTAACCATTTTTCCATGATGGAGGAGGATAATGATCTTATCGAGGGGCAGTGTAGTCTGGGAACCTATCAAAAATGATTTCATTGATGATATTGTTCTGATCAATAACATTATATCATAGAGAATCCATTTTGGGATAAACCACTAATCTAAATGTGGAATCAAGATACTCCCTGGAATTATATGTTCCAATCTATTTCTATCATTTATTTGTTTCTTAATAAATGATACATTATGCTGATGGCCATCCAAGGCCACGTGCCTTCCTTTACTGGCGAGTGAGGACACATGTGTGAAGGTTCACACAATACTGTACTACCACAATAATATGGTCATATTCATTGGATCATATATTTTTATCCCCATCCATCAGAAATGAATGATCATCTATATTTACTATAACAACACTTGGGGTGTATACTCAATATCTCTAATTGAATCTAACTTCAACATTATGAGACTTAAGTGAAGTGAAGTGTACTATACCCAACCACTAATTTACATGTCATCAAAAGATTCCTCAATTATTATATTGGGGAATGTGAATCTATGAACACATTTTCAAGGATGGTCTGGTTGTAGCTGAGTGACGTTGGGTGCTGAGCCACTAGGGTTGCTACCAACTCAACCATGTGGCACTACTGATCAATATCATAAAACTGATCTACGTTCATATGTTAGACTAACTGATACGTCTTTTATATGGAGATGTGTCTCCAATATGGATAAAAAACATCACGTGGCATCATTCTATGTGAGGGACTGTAGAATCACAGTGTTGTGATCTAGATTCATCTCCAACACATTAGATAACAAATCTGTGGCAATAGTGTCTCATAAATATTTTTGTTTAGATATGGGGCCTTGCTCTTGGTTAAACCAATATATGATTAGTGTTTAATGATGAATTGTATAAAACACTAATACAATGTGATAGTACAAAGGACTATCAATTGGATAATCTATTTCATGAGCTAACTGATAGCTTCATGATGGTTCATCTCTTAGGGGTGGTTCTAATAAAATCATCACTTCCCTGTAGGAATGAATTATAATAAAAACGCATGCATGAGGTTAGTGTTATTCATCTTTGGTCCCCTAGATAATCATGGTATATCATATCCTTGAATAACTCTCTATTATATCACATAGAGGTAGATTATGGAATTGGATATGACAATTATTAGTGCACCGAAAGACCCTGGAAGAGAGAAAAATCATCTTCAACCTTCATATAAAAATAATGTGATTTAATTATCCTATTTATTTCAACATGTAGGATGGTGATTCTCACCCATCAGGGTCATCCCCAGACTCTGATTTAAAATAATGTGAGTAAGGAACCATCATCAAGTCATTTTCGGCATCATAATCATAGAATCAAATGGGATTAAAAATGACCTCATTCTTCCTAGAGTTTTTCCATTGGCTATAGTGATTCTATCTCCAACCTCAATATGGCTCTTTAGGGTAGGGAAGCACTTCGGAATAGGGAGTACATCCATTTTAGTTGGTATTGTAATGTTTAACACCTCTACTGTAGTAGGCTGTGATATAGGGTGGTCCTCTATATTGATTTTTGTCGGAGAGAGAAGGAACTCCACTTGGAAAAATGTTAGAGTGTGGAGGGACTCCTCACTAGATGCTAAATTAGTAGGGAGGCCCCTTTCATTGGACAATTAGAAAATGGGTAGTAACTATAAGACATTTTTTGTTACAACAATGAGGACCTCAACATAGGTGGGTCATGTTTTGAGGATGACCTTCACCCTCATCGACTTGGGAATACATAGAACCTCCATAATCATTTGTAATAGTTTGGGGGGGGGGCTTCATATTGATCATTAATGGAGTGGGGAGGACCTACTCTTTGGTTGGTTCTAGAGTGGGGAGGACCTCTATTGGAGTTGTAGTGGCAGGAGGAGGATCTTTGCATGGCCTGTTGGTGGCATCGGGAGGACCTCTATATCTAGATATGTAATCACGGGGATGACCTCGACACTGGATTTTGATGAAGAGGGGACAGACTCTGCATCATCCATTTCAATGAACATGGTGAGGACCTCCATGTTAGTTGAAATTTCATGGAGGACCTCTAATCTTTGTAAGAACTACCTGGGGAAGGCCTTTGTATTGAGTCTCATCATCAAGGACTGGACCAAGATGGCTGCTAGCAATGCCAACGGTTGATAGACTCAACCCAAAATTCCTATGGAAATTTGAGGGATAAATCAAACCAATGATTTGAAAAGTCCCTTCACTATAGTAGTAGGGATCTAGTGGAGTACTCCATTGGTGGAAGGGACCATTGGAGCCATGGAAAATGATGCCCCCTGACGGGAATCCTCCTGATCATGGGCTCGATGTTGGAATCAATTTGGTCAGACTAGAGCTATTATAATAGGAGAAAATTCAACTTTTTTCTTGGCCTAAGTGACCAGTCATATGTTGCATTGAGGAGTCCTTTTAGGAGCCATTCATGGAAGCTCTTATGTATTAGTATTAGCTGGGTTGCTCCTAGAATCCCCTACCTCCTCAGAATAGGGAAGTTATTTGATGGATCGCATCAAGGATATGCTCTTGAAGAGGTTTATTGTTGGAGTGTGTAGTAGTGACTCCCTTCATGGCCCTTAGTGTAGTGGTTTTGGTGAGGTGAAGATGGTTCTAGTACTTGGTGAGAAATATACATTGTGTGAATGAGTCCCACCTACTCGTACTATTGTATGTAGGTGTATATCACCCTCATTTAGATTGGTTAATTGGGTGATATGGGGAATGGGCACCGAGTAGCAGATGCCATAGAGAGAATCATGGTAGAGGTGGTTTCATTAAGGATTAAAACAATGAAATTTCTCATACCATAACATTGGTGGGATTATGGTGAGTGTTTTTCTTAATCTTGGGTCTTACAATGTAAAAAAGATTCAGCTGTCTTTATATATATAAAGAATGAAATTCCCGATACTGCAGCATCATCTAATAGTACATGGCTAGATAAAAATCCACTCTAAACATGTCACAGGAAGAAATGTACAATGTTTAACTGACCAATGATTCGGTGTGATCTAAGATGGTCCCACTATTTGATTAGATAATCCTGTTGCTGGATAACTATATATGGTGACATTCATATCAAAAAAATAGATGATCATCTTGGATAATCCCCATGGTTGAAGGAAAAGGCCTCACATAGGGTTCAAAATTATTGATTAAGATCATTTCACTAGGGTGACTCTCCTTGATAGTTATTATCTAATGGTACATATTTTTTCCCACAGTCCAACATTCAAAATTTTTTATGAATTCATCATATTCTCAGTGATGTATTCTCCTTGATCGAAATGGGATGATGAGATGTCAGTTCCTCCTTCCATGGATTTCACATGGGAACATGTAACCTAGCCTAGTTCTCCCTCGTAGATTAAGATGTTTTCATGAAAATCCTTCCAGTTGTCATCACATTGTGGATGATGGTTAATTACACACGTTCAATGTATACATTCCAAGGGTTCTCAATAGAGAATAAGCCTTAGTTTAGTAGACTGGACATGTTTGGAATTAATTGCATGTCTAGATGCTAGATCATTTTTCACTTATATTATTCCTCATAAAAAGGAATAACATAGTGAAATCTATAGTGTGGAACCAAGGTCATCCCAGGTCATTGTTGGGGTATCTGATGCCAAAGGAATATATAATGATGTTTTACTCAGGAATCCCATGTTTAACACGAGGTAGCAGTGTTACAGGTTTTCAATTTAATGTGTTGCATAGATATAGAGAGGATGATCCAAATTCTAGATGGAGGCGTATCAAGAAGGTCTGTCCCTATGAGGTAGCACCTATAAGGTTTATCATGTGTATGGGTCAAAACATTTTTTTAGGTGGGCTAGAGGGGTGTGTCCAATTATGGAAGGATCCCACACCGTCAAACATTCTCAAGAAACAATAGTAGGTGGATCAGGGAGGTGCTCCCCTATTAGAGGGACACTTGTGTTTAATATTTGTTAGGATTTAAGCCCATGTAGGTTCCCTATGTATCTTATTTATAAGATATGTTCAAAATAAACATATTTAGATGAATGGTATGGGGTTCAAGAATGGTAGTTTCCCTTCTCAATAATATTTCCCTTGGTTTGAGTGTGTAGATTTTATAGGGTATATGCTTGGGAGGTCCCCTTGTTCTTTGAGGAGTAGTGATGATGTGGCTGGGGATTATATGTAGAAAAGTCCCAGGTGAATGGTTTGATCTAATCTGGATTTGGCATCCCATATAAAATTTTGTTGATGTAGATGAAGTTTAGGGAGGATTGGATGTAATGGATTGATTGTTTGGGGTTTGTGGGCTTGAACCTCTGGAATGATTCCAACCAATCCATGTTTGTTGGGAATTAGACTCTAATTAGTTTATGAAGGATCATGGTGGATTACACCAAATATGTTATACCTTGTTTATGGAGAATATGCTTAGGGGTTAGTCATATTATCATCATTGATGGATACATGAAATTGTTTGGGCTTCTATATAGATGTCGGTCATCATGAGATGAAAACTGGGTATTAAATTAATTTTCATGCCCATTTGGGGATTTGACAGATGTCATGGTTTTTACAGACCTATAATTCCACATGATTTTTTCTCAATTTTAGAAATAAGAGGAAGAAGTAGACCTGGATCTCGTGTCATGAATGAAGCTTCAATGAGATATGGTGTGGGGATTACACATGTGTGATGACCGAGGAGGAAGTTATTATGATAGAGGTGGATCTCATTCCATGTTAATAAGTTCTCATTTTATGTCATCCACACATTGAAATAACCTATAAAATTTGTTTTGGGGATTAGATGTAGAAACAACAAGAGGATCACATGGAAACAAATCCCACTATTTGCGGGAAGGAGGATTGGTAGTGTATGAAGTGAGAGGTCACCAGTTCTCATCCCTTACCTGATTATTTATAGAGGATTTAATTTGATATGTGGAGGATCTCATTTTTCTACACACATACATGGGTTCTTCCTAGGAATTCCGCATAGGGTGATATCACATTTTAATGGCATGTGTTGAGGATGTTTCTTCAATGATATTTTACTTCTGGAACCTCAGGTGTTAGGGACACAATCGTCATTCATTGGACATATAAAACTGTCACACGCCAACCCTTGGTAGGGGACAACTTCATAAATAACAGGATGGAAATATGGTGAGGAATTATAACTCATAAGTTCCATATTAGCATACCTATTCTGAAAATAAAGTGTCATTTGAATTCATATGATAAAAATAATGAGGTAATGTGGAATATCAGACCAGACATGGTATAAAGACCCTACATTTATTACATTACTTTTACGTAGTTTTAATTATAAAAAACAAAGACACATTTGATCATGAGTATCCAAAGGAATAGTGTCTTGGAAAAAATAGGTCAATACATATCATTTAAAACATAATATATAAACATTTATTTAATTTGTTATTTTCTAGCTTCTTAATTGCTCTTGACTTCTCCTCAGTACAAGCAGTGACCAGATGATATACATCAATAATTGGTGAGCTAAAATCATACCAATAAGATATATAAGAACATGAAAAAAATATAAAATGGGGTGATCATGATCATCATCATTGTAACATAATAATATAATCATAATCAATAAAAGAATCATTAAGAAAATACTTGGAATGTGGAAATGAATAAAAAAAAAACATCATGACTTAGTAGTAAACAAACTCACATTGTTGTGAACAAGGATAGACTCATATTCACTCATACATCACATTACTCATGATGTTCTTTTCATTACCCAATTCACTAGAGTTCTATATAATTCTGGGTGCACTCATCACATCGTAACATTTTCAATGCGTTATGTAATTTTGGGTGCAAATGACACATCATAACATTTACATTATAATGAAAAATATATAGATCATATGTCAATATTGATAATAAGAAACCATGTAAATAAATTTACTTAACTTAACAAATCATAAATTCATAAACATTGAGATCTGAAATGAATGAGGGAATATCATACTTGATACAAAGACCATCAACCATGAGTAAGAAGTAAAGGGTGTGTTTTTGAAAGAAGAGATCATTTGGAGAACATTATGTTTGACATAATATCCTGTGGAAAACACTTATATCCTTAAAAATGTATTATAAGGATGAATAAATTATTTTTATGGTAAAATCATAATGAAAATGGAGTGAAAGAGGAAAAACCCTATAGAAGGAACGATTGGTTCGAGATTTCCCTTTACCTAGTGTTTGAACACTTTATTCACTATAAAGTACTATAATATGACATTGGATTAATTAATTGGAAATTTAATGGCCTTTAATACATGAATTTTATTAATTATGTATTTATTATGTTCTGTAATGGACCATTAAATAAGTTATATAGATTAAATTTATTGTTCAGTCATGTTAATATTAATAGCTTCTATGAACGGTTCACGTGTATTCATGAATGGATGTTCATTTGAAATTTGGTTAAACAAAAAGAATTTATAATATATATTTTTATGAAAATTAAAGAGATATAAAAAATCATATAATGATTTTTTTATCTAAGATTAGGATGAATAATTAGATTAAATGTTAATGATAAATGCCTCCATTAACGTGGTAGGTTTTTCTTACAATGATTTTTTTTTGTATTATTGTTTTATATCATGAGTGTATAAGGATACCAAAAAATCACATAAGATAAAATAAATATATTATGATATGGGTTAAAAATTAAAATGGGTTCATGACTAGTCATTATAATGGTAATTCAATTTGAGAAATTTGTTTTCCTTTAAAGTGAAAAAATTACACATCTTAAATGGTGCTTTCATTTATAATATAAAATGACTGGGAATGTGAGATTATGATGAAACATCACATTAGAATAATATAATTCTATTATATGTTTGTTACTATATTTACATTATGATTTGGCTAGATTTATGAGGAGAAAGAAAAATAAAAGAACTGAACTTGAATGAAAATAAAAGAATTGGAAAGAGGAATTTACCTCTTTAGATTATCTCTTTTAAGAGCCTCTTTACAGTAGAGAATTTAGTATATTGAAGAGACCAAGGAATTTTGGACATGGTGAAAAGGGAATTGGGGGAAAATTGGTTAAATTTATTTATGACTTGAATCTTGAAAGGTGTAATGAAATGAGTGTCTGTGGGTGGTAATTATAGTGGAATGGAGGATGAGTTTTCTAATATTATTTTCATTTATATAATATTTCTGCAAAGCCAAGAAATACTGAGAATTATTATAAATAAAAATAGTAACAAGTAAATATTAGTTTGATCCAATTCCCATTTACATCACCCATGACTCAGGAATGATGCATAAATTCATTTATTTAGCAAATTTTGTAAATTTTTTAATTTTCACTTTTCACTAAAAATTACGGTATTTTAAAAAAATACCAAAAAATTTTCATAACCATTTCTCAATGTGTAGAATTTTAAACTGAACACAGTTTTTCTAAAATAATTAAATAAATATGAAAAATTTAAATTTTAATTGAAATCAAAATTGAATTGATAAATATATATTTTAAAAATAAAAATGATTTTATAATGCTTTCAAACATTACATAATGTCTTATAAAATTATCTTAAACCCAAAAAAAATTGTTACATTATGAAAACATTATTAGGAAATGAAATTTTATTTTATATTATTTAATTATTTATAATTAATTATTTATGATTTTTCAAAATAGGAACACTATAATAAAATTATATCATATTTTAAATTATAGGATGGATACATTTTTTATATACAAACATTGGTATGGTTACTATTCACATTTCCAATTTCTTATTCATAAGGGTCATATTAATATTTATAATGGTAAAATTACTATACATATGTGTATATTATTATTCATAAGGATAGGTTACTGTTCAATAAAAATTATGTTTGTCGTATCAGACTCCAAACATATTACCAATTTTAACCATGTATGTTATAATTTATAAATTCAAATCACTGAAGTAAAAAATACATTATTAAAGGTCACATAGTAGTTAATTTATGAATGATGTTGAATTCTATTTTGTAATTTTATTTTATATTATTATGACATTAATACAAGAAGGGGTAGTTTGAATTGATAAATGTTTGGGTCATTTCATTCTTCCCCATTTTTTTAAATTCCACAGTCAAAATTTTCTTTTACATAAATAGGTGAGGGTACTTCTATTTCATCACATCATCTAGTCCCTAAATTTCTTCTTCATTCTTATGGGACCTCCACAACACTTTAACAAGGTGGGATTTCACGCTACATAGAACCTTATCTCTCTAGTCTAGAATCATTACTGAATGCTCCTCAGAAGATAGATCATCTTCCAGCTATACCGCATCTGAGTCCAATACACTTGAAGTGTCTGGTATGTATTTCAACCAGCGTGATATGTGAAACACATCATGACCTTGATCCACATTTGTTGGAAGTTCAAGACAATAGGCTACAACTCCTATGTGGTCATCAATCTCAAAAGGGGAAATGTTATGTGGGCTTAGCATCCATTTCATTCCTAACTCCATTACTCTCTTCCATGGTGATACTTGAAGGATGAATTTAGCTCCAACGTCAAACACCATGTCCCTTAAATGGTTTTTGGCATAGACCTTTTTCTAACTATGAGAAGCTTTGATATGTTTCTAAATGACTTGATCCTTTTCTGCCATCTGTTTCACAAGATCAGGACCAAGTAGTATTCATTCCATAACATCATCCAAAACGGTTGGAGTTCTACAACATTTACATACAGAGCATTATATTGAGTCATCTGAATACTCGAATGGATTATATAGTTGTATGAGAACTATACCAATTGGATATGTAGAATGCATACAACATTGAATTCAAAAGAGAAATCTATTTGCATATATTCACGTGCTGTGATATTCCTTTCACATCGGCCATCAGTTTGGGGGTTAATGGTCATTCTGAAATTTAATTCAGTATTCCCAAAATGTTGGAGACTCCTCCATAATTTAGATGTGGACATTTGATCATGATTATAGTCAATTGAGAGTGGAACACCATGCAGTATCACCACTTCTTTTACATATATCATAGCAATTTGGTCATGATTGAGATCGTTCCAAATAGCAATAACGTGGGAATTCATAGTGAGTCATTCCACTAAAACCCATATTGCATTACTTCCTGTGGATGTCTTCAGGAGACCCATGAAAAATTCCATAATGACATCCTACCACTTCCAAATGGGTATTAGAAATGGGTTCATCACACCTTTGGACTTAACTGATTGAAAAAATAAATTTTTATTAAATGTCCCTTTTAAGGGGTTGGGGAGAACCAAAAAGACCTCAAGGACATAAACAAATATCATTCATCACATTCCAAAGAACAATGACTGGGAATAATCAAATTCAAAAATCAAGAGAGTATCCTCCAATCATCTAAAATATTATATTAGCTTCCACCATATAAATGTTGCTCGACAAAATTGTCATGTGTAGTAGTGCACGAACCTAGAAGTGATGGAAATCTCCATTACCTCTCAAAAATCCAATTCTGAATAGTGATAATATAGTTGAAAATTCTTTCTCTGACATCTTCTAGAGAAAACTCTTAATTGTGTGTTAATTTCATTGTCTATGAATCTCAGACCACAATGCCACAAACAAACCACAACAAAAAATAACCATCAACAAAAACAATCAACCAAATCAATACAATCAACCCTATCAACACATATAGATATTTCCATCACCAAAATCACATTTCCTCCAAATAAAACCACCAAAAACCAACCCCAAAATAAATAATTTCACACCAAAACACTACAATCACCAAAATCACAACCGCAATCCACCTTCCAAATGATTCACAACTGAAACAAAGGACCCGGTCACCAAACGAAGCACCCTTCCACCAACCAACACCGGATGAACTGGCAAGGAGGAGAAGTGTTGCTATGATGATAGAGGCCATAAAAATCCATCATAAAACCCGACCTCAAAACACCAGAAAGCATCAAGAATCACCATGTTCTACAAAGACAGATGATCTCCAAGAATATATCACCACAAGATGGATCTATAGATCCCATTTTGACATCATAATATCCAACGAAGACAACAATGAACTGCCTCTTGCACTCCTTTCTGAAAGAAAATGAGTTTGAAACCCTCTACCCACTTAAGTAGTGTTTCAACGACTAGATCATCCCAATACCACCATGAAAGAACACTAACAAGAAGGGTTTTAGTAGTCCATCAAACAATTCACTTATCTAGGATAACCGAGGACACACATGATGCCACCGATGGAAAGGGAACCATTCTGTGGGACTGCCAAGATGGATCTCATAGAGAGAAAGAGAGCACATCTAGGGTAGAAAATGTGGTTATATCATGGTGCTACTAGGATGGATAGATAATGTTGATCTATGTCCATAGTTTAATATCTCCTTAATTATCCTGAGTGATGAAGGCTCACAAAGCCATGTTCCAAACCGAATCACTCTATCATCCTCGCTATTGAACTCCTGTAGCTTCACTTTCATAACTACAGTCACTATATTTAGTAACACAAGATCATCTCTTTTTGAATCATTAATCATCTCTTGAATTGATTTTTAGAAAATCATTTGGAAATGGTAGTATTTATGACCTACCATTGTGATTTACAAATCAATATTTTGAATATCCATGAATATAGGGTCTTTCTCAGTCCACAACTTGGATAGAGTAGCAGCTTCATTTGTACTTAGATCATTAGCTACATTTTTCACCTTTCTAGGCTGATAGTGAATATAGAAATCGTAATTAGGGATTAGATCTAACAATGTAATTGGATTCATGTAAATATAAATTGGTACGAATATATACTTTATTCTATTGTGATCAGTATATATGTCACACTTATAACTATATAGGTAGTGCAACCAGATATTCAAAGAAACAATCATAGCTTCTAGCTCATGATCCTGTTTTCGGTAGTTACTGTCACATATCATCAACAACCGTGAGGCATAGGATATCATGTTATCATTTGGAATGAGTAAATAACCCAATACATTCTTTAAATCATCACAATATATCACAAAACCTTTTCCACTCTTTGGTAGTGTGAGTACATGTGTTGTGATCAACCATATCTTTAGATTATTGATGATTCCCTCACATTCTTCAATCAAGACATAAATTACCCATTTCATTTTTAATGTAGATATAGGGATTGGCATTCAGAGAAATTAATAGGAAAACATTGGTAGTACCCTATTACAATAAGAAAACTACAGATTTCTACAACATTAGAGGGTTTGGTCAATTACAATATCACCTTTTTTTATGGGTTAATAGAAATTCCATCACTTGGGATCACATGTCGCATGAACATGACATGTTTCATACAAATGACATTCCTTCTAAACTGGTCATAAAAATTATCATTTTCTCAATGTTTCCAACACACATCATAAATATTCTTCATGATCCTTCTAACCCATAGTGTAGATGATAATGTCATTGATAAATACAATGAATTTTTTCGATTTATTTTCTAAAGACTCCATTCATAAATCCATAAAGATTGTAGGGGAATTAGTAACTATTAAAGGAATACCCAAACACAGATAGTGCCCATAACCTATATGAATGGTAGTATTCTAATGATCTTTCTTCTTCACCATTTGTTAATGATATCTAGAACAACAATACACCTATAACAAGTACTGATCTCCTCTTAACTAATTGAAAAATTCATCAATCAATGGTAGAGGATACTAGTTCTTTATAGTGAAATTTTTTGGTTCCTAACAATGGATACATGACCGCATTTTTCAATGCTTTTTCTGCAAAAAGGTCATTGGAACACCCCAAGGTGATACACTAGGGAAGATTAAACCTTTGTCTAAATTTTCTTGCATCATCTTCTTTAACTCCACCAATTCGATCGGTTCCATCCAATAGGGACACATCTAGAAAGGAATAGTTCCCGGTGTGAGTTATATAGATAACTCTACCTCATGATCTAGGGGAATTTCGAGTAACTCTTTAGTAAATAAATCATTGTATTCATTAAAAATGGGAATTTACACTAGTTTAAGACTTTCCATTGACTCAACCATTTGAGTGAGGTCATCCCCTTAAAACAGAATCAACAACAACACACATTATGGATTTTACATAGGGGATTCATGATATTTCATTCATTTGTAGGGGTTCATGGGATGGTTTGAAATATAAAAGCATATTTTTTTTATAATGTGGACATGTTCTCTATATAATGAGATTCAATCCATTCAAACTATAACATCGTATTCCATCTAGGGAAGTAGCATGGGGTCCACTAGAAGAGTCATCCAACATATAAAAATAGTATAAGATTCAAAAACATGATTTTTAGTGATATCAAAACATTGTGATTTATAGATATCTCTACTTTATGGATTTAGGGCATCAATTAAATATTTCTAGAAAACTTGCGAGATATAAAAGAATGCGTAGAAACATAATCAAATAATACTTTTTCCATTCTTGAGTGAATATGATGTGCACCTTTTATGAATTCATATTCTTTATCTACATCCATAGTAGGGATGTAATAATCTTTCCCATGCTCTTTTGGATTTGGTGGTTGATGATGCTGATTACCCTCTAGGGCTCAATGTTTAGTACACTGGCTTACATAGTGCCATTTATGCTAATACATGAAGAATTGGACCATTTGTGTTTATCTCCTTTACTCTACCACATTCTCTATCTTAATCATGTCTTTTACACACTCTTTATATTAGTGTCCTTATCTCCAACACTTGATTCATTTCCTCATCCCGATGAGGCAATTCCCTGGATGCTTTATCACACATTTTTCACATGTGGGAGGTTGAGTTTTTTCCACCATTCTCAATAGATCCTCCACCATTAAACTCCATCATTAATATCTTATCACTATGGACTTTTGAACATTCCCAAAACTCCATATCCACTTTGAGAGTACATCAAACAACTTCTTCATAACTATCAAAGTCTCAAATTTCAAGATCATTTCAATGTTGTGGTTTTAACCCCCTAAAGAATCTATAAATTTTTTATCAATATTGATAATAAATCATTAACTGTACCTTAGAGGCCTTGTGAAATTCTCTTTTTAGACCATGAAAAATTCTCTATCCTTTTTTATTAGCTATATTAATTCCCTCTCCATCATTGTAAGAAGAGTTATTTGGAAATAATTTTTGAGAAAAAATATCTTAAATTCTCCCCTCTCCATCTCTTAAATATAATCTCGAGCATGGTGTTCTTAATCAATGCCAACTATTGGTGGGACTCTCCATCGAGAAGAGAAATGACTAGAGTGACCTTCTCCATCTTAGAATAGTGAATCGCAAAAAATATCTTATCCATCGAGTTGAACCACTATTCTGAATCTAATGTATCAAAAGATCTACTAAAATTTTGTGTTCGTTGCCACAAAAATACCTATATAGCTAGTTTATCCCTCTTAGGTGAAGATGGGAATTCCACATTAGTCAGGTTATTGTTCATAACCAGATACATCAAGGTAACCATACCAATGATTATTTGAACTCTACCTCCCAATGCATTAGGGATGTCATTTGGGTAATGAATGCATTGACCCTCGTATGGGTTGTCGGCATGGATTCTCCAAGTTTCCACCATTTTCTATATTCGAAAAGGTTAGAAAAAATATAAGTAAACTAGTCATGAAGAAATAATTTATTCCATTGAGAAATTTACACTAAAATATTATATTATCATATCCCTATGCTTATCAAATCTTAATTTTGGAATATTTGTATTTAGTCTCACAAGAGAGGTTTTATCTAGGGTTAACTAATCCTAATTCCCAAATTATCTAAATCATGCACCTGATGCAAACAGTAGCGACCAAAATTTTATGACATTACGTTTACATCATATTAATGTTAAAAACATTAAAACATTACCCCATGAGTATATAAATGATTAGTGTATTTTAAAAAATAGGACCATACATAAAATTACAACATATAGAATAAAAATTTATTTAATTCCTTCTTCTCATGATTCTTATTGGCTCTTGACTTCTCCGTAATCCAAGTAGTCACCTGACGAAATAAATAAAAAAGGCATGAGATAAATGCCCCATAAAAGGGTAGATAAGAATGTGAATCAATATAAAATGGTGTTATCATAATTGATATCATCATAGAATAGTCATAATATCATAATCATGAGAATAATCATTAAAAAAGTATTGGAATGGTGAAATTTATAAAAAAGGAACATCATTTTTTATTATTCTATAACCACACATAGTTTTGAAAAAATATAGCGTCATGTTCATGCATAACATTCACTACTCATGAGGTTCTACAAATTTAACAATGCATTGGATCACTATATAATTCCAATCATATCCATAACATCATATTATTTTTATTCTGCTATATAATTCTGGGCTCACCCATCACATCATAACATTTACATTATCATTCATTCCACATATATCATATATCAATATTTAACATAAAACAACCCATGGAATGAATTTCTTTCCCATCATAAAAAAAATTCATAATAATTGGGTTCCCAAATGAAATAGGGAATAACATACTTGATACAAGGACCATCATCGATGAGTAAGAAGTAAAAGGCATGTTTTTGAAAGAAGGCCTATTTTAGAAAACATTATGTTCAACATAATATCAAATTGGAAACATTTATATCGTATAAAATTATATATAATTATGAATAAATAATTTTTATATAAAATCCAATCTTAAAATGGAGTTAATGAGTGAAAACCTCGAAGAAACAATGTTGTGTTCGAGAATCCCACTCACATTGTATCCGAATTCTTTCGCCAATTTAAAGACATGTCCAATAAAATTAGATTCATTAATTAAAAATTAAATATAATTTTATACATGAATTATATTAATTATTGTTTTATAATGTTATTTTATGGATTTTTTTAATATTTATAGATCTTAAATTCATTGTTCGAGAGTGTTAATTTTCATGGCATTTATTAAGGTTTCACCGATATTCCGGATTGGATGTTCGTTTGAAATGTGGTTAAAAATGTAGAAATGTTAATAAATATTATTTGTGACATTATTT
Source organism: Viscum album (assembly GCA_963277665.1). Lineage (NCBI taxonomy): Eukaryota > Viridiplantae > Streptophyta > Magnoliopsida > Santalales > Viscaceae > Viscum > Viscum album. The sequence continues at coordinate 1,610,800,601 of OY728137.1, read as the reverse complement.
AGGTATATATTATCTTATAATGAATTATTTTTATATACATTGAGGATGAATTATTGGATAAAATTTTAATGATATACACCTAGATTAATATTGTGGTTTTCATCAAAATGAACTTTTTTTGTATTATTAATTTACATCATGAGTGTATTAGGGTTATAAAACATCGTATAAGATAAAATAAATATTTTATGATCTTGTTGAAACATTAAAATTTTTTCATGTCATGTGTCTAAGATGACCATTAAAATTGAAAACTCATCTTCCTTGAATACTATAAATTCAAACATCTTGGATTGTGATTTTATTTATAGTATAAAATTGAGAGGGAAGGTGAGATAATGATGATATATCCCAATTGAATAATATAATTAAAATATATTTATTTTACGAGGATTATCATATCATTTTGGTGAATGTATGTGAGTAAAAAAATAAAATAAAGGAATAAGAAAGAAAAAAAATCAGAAAAAAGAATTTATCTCTAGGCATAATCTCCTTTAAGATACCCTATAGGGGAGATGGTTTATTCTTTTAAAGAGAAACTGGGTTTATGGATGTGGATAATGATATTTGGGGATTTTTGGGCATAATTTAGTTTTCAATTTAAGCATTATAGGTGTGAAGAAATGAGGTTATGAGAGGTGGTATTTAGAGTGGAGTGGAGGAGGGTATCTTAATATTATATTCATTAATTTATTATTTCTCCATAAGATAAGAAACATTGACGATTATTGTGACTAAAAGTAGTAATATTTTGATCTGAGATTGAACCAATACCCATTTACACCAGCCATGAATCATGTAGGATTCATAAATTCATTTATTTAATAAATTTTGTAAATTATCGAAATTTTTTATTCAACAAATATTAAAGTATTTCAGAAAAATCCCAAAAAGTCATCCTAACTACATATTGATGGGTACAATCCAAAAATATACATTATTTTAAAAAAAATCTATAAATTTGAACATTTGTATTTTTAATTAAAATTATAATTTTCTTAAAAAATACACGTTTTAAAATTAAAACTATTTTTATAATGCTTTCAAACATTACATAAGGGATTATATAATAATCATAATACATGAAGACATGAAATTGTTATTTTCTGAACACATTTTAGGAAAATATATTTTTAATGTTTGTAATTTATTATAATTAATTAATTATGACATACAAAAATACCAAAATTATTATGTAATTATTTTATATTATCACATATAGAATGGATAGATTTTTTATATACAGTCATTAGTATGGTTACTATTAAATATGTCGATTTAGTATTTATAAGGGTCGTATTACTATTCATAATGTTGACATTAGTATTCATCATGGTATGTTACTATTCATACGGATATGTTACTATTCAATAAAAACTATTTTTGTCCTATTAGACTCAAAACATCTTAATAATCACAACCATGTATTTGAGATTTTCGAAATTCAAGTTGCATAAGTGGAAAATTTATTTTTAACAGTCATAGATTATATCATTTAAGCATGATGTGGCATTGTGTTTCCAAAATATATAGTATATTATTAATAAATTTGTATGAGAAGGGATAATTTTCATTGATAAAATTTTTGTTCATTATACTTGGAGTGGATTGGTCCATTGGAATGGATACTACATGTCACCTAATGACTTAGAGTGCATCTTATCCAATCCTAGAATGGTGTGTAGGATTATAGCATTCTATAATTATGATAAAATTTCAGTCAAAGGGGGGTGACATGGTGAGGACCAAGAGAAGGTATTTACAAAGCAGGGTGCCTCACTAGGAAGTTTTTCATAAATATGGAGTGCTTCAAAATGGTCTATGGATTCTTCAAAGGAATTATATTAGTAAAACACAGTTAACCTTCCTTGTAATGAAGTCCTGATTTGGTAACAATGTGCTTGGTGAAAGTATAATTCTCTATAAAGCCTCAAGTACCTCAAAGGAATTTCTTCCTCCATGAAGGGCATATGACTTTGTGAAAGGAATCACCACCTTCAATGGAGGTATTTAAGAACATGGGAAAATTATTTTTTGGGTGATCAAATACCTTGATTGATTCAATTTTTATTTCAGTTCAACGTGATCACATGCTTCAGGAATTACGACACCGGAAGACGAAAGGTCGGGGTAGCAATACGATTATGGTGGAATGAGATAGGGTTCAATAAGAAAAGTGGAATTTTTTATATTGATGAAATTTTTTGAGGAAAAGGTGGGATTTCTAAATAGATGTGGATCCCCTGGAATAATGAAATCATCTGCTAACATTCATCGTAGGAATATAGCTATTTAGGAGTCGAAGAGAGTATCGTTATCGGCTTGTGAATTTGCGATGGGGATGATATATCTATGAAGTAGATTAAGGAGGCAGACCCAAAACAGGGTTTTTGGGGATACTCGAATGTGGACTTTCATCCAAATGGTTTTTATCATCCCCAATAACCCCAAGGAACATATTTTGACACTAAAAAATGCACATCTCGATATATCCCATTATTCCTAGAGTTTACTTCCCAAAAAAAGGCATCAAACTCCTACATCAGTTCTTCCTATATTTATAATAGAACCCAGATATATCAATGGTTGTTTATGATCTAGGTTTCATCAGTTACCGATCCAGGTTGTGGATCCTCCCATGAGGCACTCTCCCTCAAGATTAGGCCATTGGGATCTGAAAGTTGTCTCATCCTTACCCATTTTATAAGGGAGGATTTCTAAAACAATGTAATTATTCCATTAACACTATTGAACCTTTTGGTGGTTCATAGGTAAATGGGGATATGAACTACCAGTCACTACTGGACTCCTGGAAAGCATGTTTCTGATTATACCTTCTCAAAGATTCTGCTACTACATTTACCATTATGTGTGTATAAGATACATCAACGTCAAATAATTGTCGGTATAATACCAACCAGCACATCATAAAGTTGAAATCATGCTATTTTTAAATGAATTTGAATATTTTGGGGTTTCCAAAAACGATGAACCACTCTAACAATACATAATTCATTTAACTATGTAGGGAATGAACCACATCTTCCAACTGAAGTTTGTGTATAGGGTAATTCCACTCATATGGAATTATATGGAGGGTCATGTATTCTACAAATCAATATCCTCACATTACAAATACTCCATGATTTATTCCTAATATATCATTATAAAATATATAAATTCATAATGGGTCTGGATCATTCATGAATGGTGTTGAAGTAAATCTCTCTTTCACTTCTAGAATGGTTGTCTCACATGTGTCAAATCATGTGAACAAGACCCCATCATTGGTGGATCTTATTAGAGGTTTATCTAGGGTTTAAAAATATAAAATAAAATTTATGTAATATAAATCCATCCCAAAGAAACTATGAATGTAAAGTAATTTTTTGGGATGTTCCCAAGAAACTATATTGCTCACTTTCTATGGGTTTATAGATAGCCTTACCATTAAGATGTTGTGTGCTATGAGGTGAACCATTTTGATATAAAATTGGAATTTTCTACACATATCATATAGCTGGTTATCTATTTGTGTATTCATCATGATAAAAAAAATTTATCCATGGTCATATGGAGTGTGGTAATACAATAATATATAATTCATTATGACCACCATAAATGAATCCAGATATCATTTGAAAATAGGAATCGTCAGGTACATGAATATTATTGGTGCATTCATGAGACTGAATAGTATTACCAAATTCTCATATAGGTTATAACTATAATTGAATTTTTTGAATGGTATGTTTGAAGGTATCAAACTAATATGATGGTAGTGTGGTCATAAATAGATCTTGTAGAAAACCATCACCCCTCAAAGTTGGTCGAAGAGGTCCTCTATATGAGGTAGTGGATGTTAGTTATTAACCATAATCATGTTCAAATAGAAATAATCCACCCAAATCCTGATGGTTTTCTCCAACTTATTTTGGAATATCATGAGAGAACCACTCGAAATGTACTGGGTCGCATAAAACCTGTGGCATCCAAATTCTCTAGCTGCTTATAAAGTACCTAGATCTTAGTAATTTACATCCTATACGGAGGAATAGACACTGGAGACACTCTTATAACTAGATATATTTTCAACTACACATCTCTCATATGATATAATCTAGACAAGTTCATAGGGAAAACATCCCTTAAATGGTCCACTATAAGAGGGAATTTCATATATTGCATACTATGGTCTCTCATAAAGAAACTGTCAATCTAGACTATCAATATTCCAAACTGATGATGATTTGGTACATATAAACATTAATAGAAATAATATTCACACTTATGAATCTAATTATTCCCCTAGGTGATTTGAAGTATACCCTTTGGTGATTGCAATCACTGCTAGCATGATAGGCTACTTACTAGTCCTCTCTGTGTATGATGTTGAAGCTTTTAATCTCAAGGAAAATAGATTCCATTAAAAATATGTAATCAAATATCTCATTTCTATATCCCTTACATCAGTGTATGATCCCTGTTTGGATCCCCAAATGTGTTCCAAGAGTCTTCATGCCTCAGAAGTACTATATTAATAAGGCCATACTTCACTTAATTTCTAAAAATATGAATGAATTTAAATAAACTATATCAAATAAGTCATAATATAAAGTATATGATACCATAATAGTACCTATGACTATAGAAGTCACAATACTCATTCCCTTGGGTGTATATTGAGCTATAATGATATTTCTAGATCTATGGCCTTGAGATTAATCTGGTCAAACCTTTATAGGTTCACTCTATTGGTGATGAAAATTTAATGTCTTGAAACCTTATTTATATCAACCTCGTCATACTGATCAGATATTATTATACCAACATCCTTCCTAACATAGAACTAATGATCATCCACATGAATGTAGAGTCATTGCAAATCTTTTCCCACTAGGCACTGGGGGAAATGTCTAGAAAAATGTTGACGGTTATTCATCCTACTATACATTGGAGCTCAAATAAATTTTCACGAAAAAGTTCATAATATGGAATATCCTTCAAAATGATGGACAAACCATGTAAATATTAGTTCAAGACATCCCACTATTGTTTCCCTAGCAATTGGAATCAATGTGAAGTTTTGTGCTGCTAGAAGAAACAACTCCTTATCTCGATGTTGAACCTCCATAGATAACACTGTCAGCCTCCATGAATTTCCACTTATTAATAAGTTCCTAGGTCACTATATTATATATAGTGGTCAACAAAAATATTTTTAGATTTGGTAAGATGGAATATTTAATCCCATCATAAAAATATATCACTATCATCATCATGTCATTGGTATGAGTCTATATGAAGAACTAATGTTCTGTGAAATCAAATGATTTTTCTATCACAGACATAAAACCTCACTATGGATGAATAAACACCCTAGTGTGGTCAACTCTAAGCATATAATAGAATAAATATCCATATAAGGCTGTCTGGAAGTCCAACCAATCCATCCCCAGATTTTGAGCAACATGGCTGATAACAATACACCAATACGTAGTAAAATCAATAAGTATATTGATTTCAATCATGACCCTCTATATTAGAGGCATCTATAAATGCTCAAATATGGATTTAATAACCTATATCTATGACTCAATTACTTGAGGACCTCTATCAATTGAGAATGCGGGGGGATACTAGTGTTATAATTCTCACATCAACTTTTCCATACTAGGGTAAGGTCATAGAGAACCTTGCATGGACTACATAAACAATTGGAATATCTCTCAGAAATGATAATTAAATCCCATAATTGGAAAAATAGGAGTTTACTCTAGTGTAACAACTAGATTAAATTCTAATTGATCAGGTCCTACAACTCCGTAGTATAATCATCACCACCTTCTTGGTTCACTAGTCAAGTATTTAAGAGTAGCATAGTTCTATAATTTCTTAAATCATGCCTCATATCATATTTAATAAAATATATGATCAATGATAAATTAATGGGATATGTAAAAAATCATTCATATTAATGTGTCAGAACTCACTATCTGCTCTTAATGTCAAATTTATTGTATATGAAGTGTCACATAGGTCACAAGAGACATGGTTTACTTCTAAGTAATATGGTCCAGTCAGTTTCAATGTCTCATATAACACTGTAGGGGTTTTGGTATGTGTAGTGACTATTACAATGTATATAATAAAATTCCATTTTCAGTTCAATTGTAATCCACATTTAATGAAGACAATTTCATTTAAACCATTAAATTCAACTAAATTTATAATGTTATATATTCATACAGTTATAATGATCATGCTTGATGTTTCAATGTTCATAATTTAAAAAATCCAATAATCTTTATTAATTTAATTTAGTGTGCCATATAACTATGAACTGGCCCTTAAATCCTATATCTAGATGTAATGGGTCATATAAAATGTTTTGATTCATTGATTCACCATTTATAATCTATATAAGTATATTCATAATAAATTACATTTGGAATTCATGTAATGTCATCAAATAATGTTTTATCCAATGGAACTAGTGGTCAAAGGCTCAAACATGGTATAATTTGCTAATTAAGGTTCCATCATCAATCTGTACATGATAAAAATGTTTAGAATCATATATATAGTATAATTAATCCAATTTTTTTGTCCCTTTATGAAATGTTAAAACAACACAAATACTTAACAATCATGGAACCAGTAATATGTATTAATAAATGCACACAATGATATAAATATGGTTTTTCATATAACAAAAATTGAATCCCTAATTACTTATAATGATTATGATATTATAAAACCTTTTTATACTATAGAAACAAAAAAAATACATCCATAATAATTATTTTAATAATAATAATTCCACAAAATAGGTGTATCACCCAATGGTGAAATCTGTATTTCTATATTAGGAAAAAATATAAAATAAATATCCCAGCCAAGGTATTTTGAATTTCCCTTATACATGGGAATGCTAATCCAATTCAGAGGATCATTAGAAAATTCTGACATGTTCTTAGTCACCTATCTAATACCCAATAGTAAGACAAAATGAAAAAGGGATATTTTACTACATTTTAACATCCTGAACCTGATTCACTCACAAGTGAGGGACTCTAAAATTAAAATTTTGGGATCTAGATTCATCCATAACACTTTAGATAATTGATCTATGGAAATAGTGTTTCATAAAATATTTAGTTTATAAGTGGGTACCAACTCTTATTTAGACAAATATTCGATTAGTGTTTAATAAGGAATTAGAGAAAAGACTAATAAAGTGTGACATTGATGAGGAATATTCAGTGGATAAGCTGTTTCATGAGCTAAATTATAGCTTCATGTTCCATCATATATCAGGGGTGGTTCTGATCACATCATCACATCGCTATTGGAATGATTACTAACCAAACAATCATGCTTGAGGTCATAGATAGTCATCAATGGGTCCCCTAGTTTATCATGCCCTATAATATCCTTGAATAACTCTCTATTATCTCATGAAGAGGTAGATAATAACGTTGGATATAACCATTATTACTACATCGATTGACCTTAGAAGGGAGAAAAATATTCTTCCACCTTCATATACCAATGTAGTGATTTTGGAATCTTATTTATCTCAACATTTAGGATGGTGAATCTCACCCATAAAGGTCTTCCCCAGACTCTGATTAAAAATAATTTGAGTAAGGATCCATCATAAAATAACATTCATCTTCAGAATATTAGAATCAAATGGGATTGACTATGACCTGGTGCTTCCCCAAATTTTTCCATTGGCTATGGTGATTCTCCCTCCTACCTCAAGATGGCTCTTCTAGGTAGGGAAGCAATTAAGAATAATAAGGTAATCCATTCTAGTTGGTACTGGAATGTTGAACACCTCTACTCCAGCTTGCTACGATAAAGGGTGGACCTCTATATCGATTGTTGTCAGAGTGGGAAGGACCTCCACATGGTCTGATATTAGAGTGGGGAGGGCCTCCACCCTAGATTCTAACATAGTTGGGAGTCCATTTTCTTTAGAACATAAGAAAATGAGAAGGAACGATAAGTCATTTTTGGTTATAGCAATGAGGACCTCCACTTTATTGGGTCATGGTACAATGAGGACATTCACAGTAGTTGATTTGGGTATGGGGAGAACCTCTATATTCATTGTAAATAGTGTGGGTAAGAACCTCATATTGATCATTCATGGAGTGGGGATGACCTACCCTTTTTTGGTGCATGAGTGGGGAGGACCTCTATAAGAGTTTTAGTGGCCTGTGGGGGATCTTCACATGGCCATTTTGTGACATGGGGAGGACCTCTATATCATGAGGTGTAATCAATGGGAGGACCTCTACACTAGATGTCGATGAAGAGGTGAAGGCCTCTGCATCAACCAATGAAGATAACATGGTGAGGACCTCCATGTTGGTTTCAATATCATGGAGGACCTCCATTATAGCCGGTGACTGCATGGGGAGGGCCTCTCTATTGAGTCTCATCATCAAGGACTAGACCATGATCGCAGTTAGCGATGCCAATGATTGAAAGAGTCAACCCAAAATTCCTATGGGAATTTTAGGGATCAATCACAAACAAGTGTTGAGAATTCCTTTTTCTGTAGTAGTAGGGATCTAGTGGAGTACTCCATTGGTGGAAGGGACCACTGGTGCTAATGAAAATGATTCCCCCTAACGAGCATCCTCTTGAGCTTGGGCCCAATGTTGGAATCAATTTGGTCATACTATGGCCATTATAAGATGAGAAAATTAAACTTGTTCTGTGGCCTGACTAACCATACATAGGTGGCACTGACAAGTCCATTTGGGATCCATTCTTGGCGGATCTTGGGTAGAAATCTTAGTTGGGGTTATCCTAGAATCCTCTACCTCCTCAGTGTAGGGAAGATATTCAATAAATTGCACTAAAGAGAGGCTCCAGAAAAGGTTTACTGATGGAATGTGTAGTAGTGACTCCCAACACGGCCCTTTGGGCAGTGGATTCAGGGAGGTGAATAAGGTTCCAGTTCTTGGTGAGCCATATACATTGTGTGAATGACTCCCTCCAGTTCATGCTGTTATACGTTGGTGTATATCACCCACATTTTTGTTATTCAATTGGGTGATATGGGGCATGGTCACCTAGTAGAAAATTAAATACAGATAATCATGGTTTAGGTGGATTCATGAAGGATTACAATATAGATATTAATCATACCATTACATTGGTGGGAATTTGGTGATTGTTTTCTGGTATCGTGGGTCATGCAATGTAAAAAGGTACAGATGTCTGTATGTATATAGGCAATTACAAATCATCATCCAATGTTACATGGCTGGATATAAATCCACACTAAAGATGTCACAGAATGTAAATCCAAATGTTTAACTGACCAACGATTTGTTGCATTTTACGCTAAACCCATTATTTGATTAATTGGTCCTTGCACTAGATATCTAGATCTGGTGACAATCGTATCTTTCAAAGTGATGATCAACATGGCCAATCCAAATGGTTTATGGATAAAATCCTCAAATCAGGTTTACAATTATTGATTCCGATCATTTCACTAGGGCACCTCACATTAAGAGTTATTATCTATAGGTTCATGTTGTTTCCCCACATTCCAACATTAAAAATGTGTGAAGAATTAATGACATTCACATTTATGTAATCTCTTTGATAGAAAAGGGATGATGGGATGTGAATTCCTTCTTCCATGGATTTCTCTTTGTAAATTATAACCTATCCTGGTTCTCCCTCATATATTAAGATGGGTTCATGAAAATCATTCACATTTTCATCAATTTGTGGATGATGCTTAATTACACCGTTTCAATGTTGAAATTTCAAGGGGTCTCGATAGAAAAGAAGACCTAGTATAGTAGAGTGGTCATGATTGGCATTGCTTCCATGTTTATATATTGGAACATTTCTCACATATTGTATTCCTCATAAAAAGGAATCTCGTAATGGAATCTCTAGTGTGGAACCAAAGTCATATTATGTCGTTATTCGGGTAGGTGATACTAATGGAATATCTTTTGAGGTTTTCCTCAGGAATCCCTTGTTTGACACACGGTAGCCATGTTATAGAATTTAAATTTATTGGGCTTCATATATACGGAGAGGGTGATCAAAATTCATGGTGGAGGAATATCAAGAAGGTGTGACCCTATGAGGTAGCACCTAAAATTATAATCATGTGTATGTGCCGAATCTATTTTAGAGGCGGGACCCAGGGGTTTTTCCCATTATGGAAAGATTACACACCATCAATGAATCTCGAGAAACCACTAGCGGTGGATCAGGTAGGTGTGCCCCTATGAGGGGGATAGTAGTGTTTAATTTTAGTCATGATTGAACCCCATGGGGGTTCCATGTAAATCATATTTAGAGGATTTTTATAAAATAAACATATTTATATGAATGGTATTGGTTTAAAAATGTGATTTTCCCTTCTCAAATGAATTTCGCTTGGATTGAGTGTGTGGATTTTATGGGTCTTACGCATGGGATATTCCCATGTTCTTTGCGGAGCTTCAATGATGTTGTTGGGGATTATATGTAGAAAAGTACTAGGTGGATGGCTTGATATCATCAGGATTTGGAATCACATATAAAATCATGTTGAAGTAGATGAAGTGTTTAGAGGATTGGATGTAATGGATGGATTGTTTGGGGTTTGGGGCTTGAACCTCTGGGATGATTCCAACCAATCCAGGTATTTTGGGAATCAAACTCAACGTAGTTTAAGAAGGGTCATAGAGGATTACTCCAATGGAGTTGTACCCTAAATGTGGAGAATGTGGTTTAGGTTTAGTCATTTGATCATCATTATTGGAGAAATGTAATTGTCAGGGATTATTCATGGAATATGCTCGTCATGAGATGAAGACAATGGATTAAACTAGGTGTGATGCACATTTGGGGATTTTACGGATGAAATGGTTTTTACAGACCTATAATCCCACCCGATTCTTTATCAATTTGAGAAATTAGTGGAACCAGTAGACTTGGCTCATGTGTCATGAATGAATCTTCAATGAGAATTGGTGTGGGGATTTCACATGGGAGATGCCCAAGGAGGATGTCATTATATATGTTGTGGATCTCATTCCATGTCAATGAGTTCTCATTTTATGTCATCCGTACATAAATAAACCAATCAATGTTGTTTTTAGGCTTACGTGTAGAAACTACATGAGCCTCACATGGAAACAAATCCCAATGGTAGAGCAATGGAGGATTGGGAGTGTACAATGTGAGAGATCACTAGTTCTCATTCCTTCACCAACCCTTTATAAAAGGATTAATTTACATATGTAGAGGATCTCAATATGATCCAAAAATACATGGGTTCATCCAGGTCATTCCACGTAGGGTTATATCACCTTTTCATTTCATTTGTTGAGGATGTGAGTTCTAGGATGTTTTACTTCTCGAACCAAATGTGTAGGGGAATCTGCCCTCATTCATTGGACTTATATAACTATCACACATCAACTGTTGGTAGGGGATGACCTCATGAAAACTAGGATGGAACTATGGTGTGAAATTATCACTATTATGTTCCACATTATCATACCTATTCTGATGATAATGAGGCATTACAATGCATATAATGAAAATAAAGAGGTAGAGAGGTATATCGGGCCACACATGGTATAGATACACTACATTTATTACATTAATATTATGTAATATAAATTACAAAAAAAATAAAGACATTACACCATGAGGATCTAAAGATTCAGTGTCTTTGGAAATATATGACAATACATAACTTTTAAAACATAATATATCAATATTTATTAAATTAATTCTTCTATAGATTCTTAATTGCTCTTGACTTCTCATATGTACATGTAGTCACCTGATGATATAAATCAATAATGGGTGGGATAAAATATTAATAAGTGGATATATTATAACTTGAAACAATATAAAATGAGTTAATCATAATCATAATCATTATAACATAGGCATTTAATAACAGTCCTTAAATGAAGCATTAAGAAAATACATGGAAATTAGAAATGAATAAAATTAAAAATCATTAATTAGTGGTTAAATAACACACATTGTTGTAAACAATGATAAACTCTTGTTCACTCTAACTTTTCTTTTCTCATGAGGTTATTTTCATTAACAAATTCATTGGAGTTCTGTATAATTATGGGTGCACCCATCACATCATAACATTTTCAATGCACTATATAATTATAGGTGCACCTGTCACATAATAACATTTAAATTATCATGAATGAAATATAGATCATATATCAATATTGAACATGAAAACCCATGTAAATTAATGTTTTTCACTTAATAAAGAATAAATTCATAAACATTCAGTTCCAAAATAAAAGAGGTAATATCATTCTTGATACAAGGACCATCAACCTTGAGTGAAAAGTAAAGGGTGAGTTTTTGAAAGAATAGTTCTTTTGGAAAACATAATGTTTGAAACAATATCTAGTAAAAAACATTTATATATCAAAAGAGGTAAGATAATGATGAATAAACTATTTTTTATGGAAAATCATACTAAATATGGAGTGAAAGAGGGAAAACCCTGAAGATGGATAGTTGGGTTTGATAATTCTCTTTAGGTAGTGTCTGAACACTTTATTCACTATAAAGACTATTTTATGTAATTAGTTTCATTTTATACCAATTATATTTCCTTTAATAAATTAATTTGATTAATTATGTATTTATTAAGTTCTTTAATGAAACATTGGATGAGTAATAAAGATTAAATTTATTGTTTGATCGTGTTAATTTTAATAGCCTTTTTGAATGGTTCACTTGTATTCATGAATGTATGTTCATTTGAGATGTGTTAAACATCCAGGATTTTTAATATATATTATTAACGAAATAATAGTGATATGAATAATCTTATAATGAAATTTTTTATATACAATTAAGCTGAATCATTAGATTAATTTTTATTGATAAATGCTTCCATTAACACGGCAGTTTTTCTTACAATGATATTGTTTTGTATTATTATTTTATATCGTGAGTGTATAAGGATTCAAGAACATCACACAAGCTAAAATAAATATATTATCATATGGTTAGAAAATTAATATTTGTTCCTGACTAGTCCCAAAGATGTTAATTTAAAATTGAAAATATGTTGTTCTTGAATGTGGAAAATTTACACATCTCAGATGGTGTATTCATTTATACTATAAAAGGAGATAGAAGGTGATATTATGATGAACAATCACATTAGAATAATATAATTCTAGTACATTTTTTTACTAGAGTTATATTTTCATTTCGGTTGGTGTAGGTGAGGAACGAAAAAGAAAAGAAAAGAACATGAAAGAAAAATAAGAGAATTGGAAAGTGGAATTTACCTATTGAGTTTATCTCTTTTGAGAACCTCTATAGGGAAGAGAATTTGGTCTTTTGAGGAGACCAGGGGATTTTGGAATAGGATAAGGATAATTGGGGGGAGATTGGGTAGAATTTAGTTATTTACTAAATCTTGAAAGGTGAATAGAAGTGAGTTTGTGAGGGGTTGTATTTATAGTGGAATGGAGGAGGTTTTTCATAATATTATATATATTAATACATTATTTCTCTAAAAGAAAAGAAATAGTGAGGATTATTGGGTCTAAAAATAGTAATACGTGAATATTAGGATGATCCAATGGCCATTTACATCATCCATGACTCATGCATGACACATAAATTTATTTATTTAGAAAATTTTGTAAATTATTGAAATTCACTATTATCCAAATATTATAGTATTTTAGAAAAATTCAAAAAAATCCCACAAACAATTTTCAATGTGTAGAATCCAAAAATGAACTCATTTTTTCAAAAATAATTTTATAAATATGAATAATTTATTTTTAATTAAAATTGAAATTTAAGAGAAAAATATTTTTTTTTAAAAAAAATGATATTATAATGCATTAAAACATTACATAAGGTCTTATAAAATTATCTAAAACCAGAATAAATAGAATTTTTATTTTATGAACACATTTTTTGGAACATTCATTTTATTTAATATTAATTTAATATTTATAATTAATTATTAATGATTTTCCTAAATACTAACACTATAATGAAATTATATCATATGGTCACATATAGGAAGGATAAATATTATTTATACTGTCATTGGTAAGGTTATTATTTACATGGCCAATTTCTTCTTCAAAAGGGTCGTATTACTATTCCTAATGCTAAAATTACTTTTCATAAGTGAATGTTACAATTCATAAGGATAAGTTACAATTCACTAAAAATTATTTTTTTCCTATTAGAATCCAAACATGTTATTGATTGTATCCTTGTATGTCACATTTTTTAAATTCATATAATAGAAGTGAAAAAATTATGATTAAAGGTCACATAGATGTTCATTTATGGATGAATTTGAATAATATTTCTTAATTTGGTTTTATATGATTATAAATTTACTACAACAAGGGAGTGTTTGAATTGATAATTGTTTGTGTCGTTCCATTCTTCCTCCCTTTTTAAATTTCATAGTCAATATTAAATTTTACATAAAGAGTTGAGGGTAATTTTTCTTTTATCATATCCTCTAGTCCCCAAGTTTCTTCTTCATTATAATGGTTCTTCCATAAAAATTTAACAAGGGGGTGTTCTTGTTGCATATTACCTTATATCTCCAGTCCAAAATCATTATAGGATGATCCTCATAAGAGGGATCATCTTCCAGATATAACACTTATGAGCTCAATATATCTGCATGGTCTAAAATGTATTTCCTCCAGTGTGATATGTGAAACACATCATCAACATGATCCACATTTCATGAACGTGAAAGATGATAGGACACAAATCCTATGGTGTCAAGGATGTCAAAAGAACCAATGTTTCGTGGTCTTAACTTCCATTTCTTTCCAAACTACATGACTCTCTTCCATGGTGATATTGGAAGGATTAAATTTGCTCCAACGTCAAACTACAAGTCCCTTCAAAGGATGTCCACATATCCCTTTTCATGACTCTGAGATTCTTTAATATGTTTCTGGATAACATGATACTTCTCTATAATCTATTACTGAATATCAGGTCCAAGTAGCTTTCTTTCTCCATCTTCATCCTAATTGGTTGGAGTTCAACATCCTTTCCTTACTGAGCTTTATAATCATTAATCTAAATACTCAATTGGATGTTATTGGTTTATGAGAACACAACCAATTGGTTACGTTGATCACATCCACGTATGAATTCAAAAGAGATTCCCTTAGAATATCTTTACACATCTGAATAGTACTTTCAGATTGGCCATCAGTTTGGGGGTTATAGGTCATGCTGAAATTTAATTCAGTACTCAAATGATTATGAATACATCCCCCGAATTTAGATGTGAACATTGGATCACAATAAAAAACAATTGATAGTGGAACACCATGAATTCTCACCACTTCATTATCATATATCATGGAAAGTTGTTCAAGTGATAGATCATTCTAAATTACGATAGAGTGGTAATTCATGGTGAGTCATTCCACTAAAAACCATATCACATTATTTACTTTGGATGTGTTCTAGAGACACATGACAATGACCATAGTGACATTCTCCCATTTCCAAATGGGTATAGATAATGACTGCATCACCCCTTTGGACTTGAATAAATAAATATTAAATCATTATCAATGGTCACGTTTAAGGGGTGGGTGAGAACCGGAAATAAATCAATGGCTTAAAAAAATCTTGCATCACACGTCAAAGAACAAAAATATAAAACAATCAAATTCCAAAATCAAGAGAGTCTCCACCCAGTATCAATAATGCAGGATCAACATACACCATCTTAATTTTGCTCGGCAAAACTATCATGTTTAGGAGTTCACGGGCCTAGAACCGATGGAAATACCCATATCCGAGCAAACATAAAATTTTGAATAGAAATATCTAGTTGAAACGTTTTTCTATGACCGCTTATGATGAAATCTCTTGATGGTGAACTAATTTTGTTTTCTGAAAACCTCATGTTGTAATTCCACAAACAAACCACAAACCAAAATAACCAACCCACCACAATCAACCTAATAATCATAATGAACCCTATCAACACAGATCAATATTTCCATCACCAAAATCACTTTCCCCCCAAATCAGACCAATGACAACCGACTCCAAAATCAAAAATATCACACCAAAACATTAAAATAACAAAAACACCACCAAAATCCACCACCAGAATGATTCATAACCGAATCAAAAGAACCAGTCACTGGATGAAGCACCTCGCCACCAACCATCACCCGAGGAACTATCGAGGAGGAGTAGTGATGATATGACGACAGATGCCCTAGAAAATCCATCATAAAAACTAACATCAACGCACCAGAACTCATCACGACACACCAGGTTCTGCAATGATAGATGAGCTGCATGTAAATACCACCGCAATCAAGATATATATATATATATATATATCCCATTATCGACATCATAACCACCAACAGATATAACTACGAAGTGCCTCCCACCCTCCAAGACAAAATAAAATGGGGTATAAACCCTCTGACCACTAAAGCACTTTCTCAACTTCTAGATCATGCCCATGACACAAAAAAAAGAACCCTAACCAGAAAGGTGTGAGTGGGCCAGAAAACAGAGCACTTATCTAGGAAAACTGAGCACACGTGGAATGGAACTGTTGAAAAGGGAACCATTTCGTGAGACCACTGGGTGGGTTCTCATAGATAGAAGCCGAGAAGATCTAAGAGAGAATATGTTCATACATTTTGGTGCTACCAGGATGGATAGATAATATTGATCTATGCCCATTTTATAATATCTCTTTCTATATCCCGAGTGATTAAGGCACACAAATCCACGTTCCAAAATAAATCACTCCATAATCCTCGGTATGGAACTATTGAAACATTCCTTTATTACTACATTATCCTTATTTTGTAACACCATATCATCCCTTTGAGAATTCGTAATCTTCTCTTTAATATATGGTTGAGAAATCAAATGGGTAAGGAAGTATGTATTAACTACCATTATAATTTCCAAATCAATATTTTTCATATCCATGAATATAGGGTTTTTGAGTCCACAACAAGGATAGAGTAGTTGGTTCTTTTCTTCATAGAGCATCAGCTATTTCATTCTCATTGCATGGAAGATAGTGAATTGAGAAAATGTAATCTATGATTACATCTAACCATATTTTTGGAAGCATGTTGAGATACTTTGGTGTGAATATATACTTTAGTCTATTGTGATCAGTATATATGTCACACTTCTCACCAAATAGGTAGTCCCACCTGATTTTTATAAAAAAATAATAGTTTCTAGCTCAAGATAATGTGTCTGGTAGTTCATCTCATGGATCATCAACTACCGTGAGGCATATCATATCACAGTATCATTTTGAAGGAGTAATGAACCCAAGAATTTATTAAATTCATCACTGTATATCACAAAAATATCTCCACTCTGCATTAATGTGAGTGTTGGTGTAGTAATCATCCTTATTTTTAGATCCTTGAAGCATCCCTCAAATTCTACCATCTAGACATAATTTATTCCTTTCATTGTTAGCGTAGTTTACAGTCTTGAAAATCATGATAAATTTATCAAAAACCATTTTTAGTACCCAAATAATAAAAAAAAACAATAGATTTCTGTGACACTAGGGTGTCTGGTCCATTACACAATCACCTTTGTCTCTTAAGGGTCAATAGAAATTCCATAACTTGTGATCACATGTCGCAAGAACATGACATGATTTATACAATTGTCATGCTTGTAAACTGGGCATTACAATTCATCTTTTCTCAATGTCTCTGACACACATCATTAATGTTCATAATGATCCTCATTACTCATGTAGTATATGAGAATTACAATGATAAATACAACCACAAATTTTTCGAGTTTATTCCTAAATACCCCATTCATAAAATCCATTATGATATTAGGTTAATCAGTAAGTAAAAAAGTGCATCCCCAAAAACATCTAGTGCCCATAACCTGTACAGAAGGTAGTCTTCTGAAGATATTCCTTCTTAACCATTAGTTTATGATATCTATAATGGAGATACACTTTTAATAAGTAATGATATCCTCTTAACTGATTGATCTTGTCATCAATCCATGGTAGAGGATACTTGTTATTTATAGTCACCTTTTGAGTTCCCAATAATTGATACAAGTCCACATTGTTTAATTATTTTTTGGCACAATGTTCACTAGAACACCCCATGGTGATGTACTAGGGAATATTATCACCTTTTCCAAATTCTCTTACCTCAAATTCTTAAACTGCACCAGTTCGACTGGTTCCTTCCATTGAGGACACTTTTAGAATGGAGTATCTCCAAGTGTGAGTTTTATGGAGAGATCCAACTAACTATCTAGGGGATGTCTGAGTAACTCCTCGGGAAATACATCATTTTATTCCTTCATGATAGTAATTTATAGTAGGATGACACTTTCTTTTGAGTTAACCATTTTAGCATGGTATAACCCTTAACATGGAATCAACACCAACACAGTTGAAGGATTTTTCATAGTGGATTCATTATCCTTCACTCATTTTTAGTGGATCAATGTATTGTTGGGAATATAAAACTATATTTCATTTTTTATAATGTTGATATGTTCTCTGTATAACGACATTCAAACCATTCCCATTATATCGTCGAATTCCATCATGGGATGTATCATGAGGTTCACTAGAAGAATCATACAACATACACAAATAGTAGAATATTCAAACACTTGGTTTTAAATGATTTCAACACTATGAGTTTATATATATATTACTCTACATTAAGGATTTGGGGAATTGATTCAATAGTTCCAGTGAAATCGCGAGATATAAAGAAATGCGTACAACCATAATCAAATAATACATATTCAATTAATGAGTGAATATGATGAGCACCTTGTTTAACATCATTTTATTTCAAAACATCCATAGTAGGGATGGAATTTTACTTCCCATGCTCATTTTTATTTTTTGGATGATGATGCTGATTACCCTCAAGGGGTTGAGTTTTAGTGCACTAGATTACATAGATCCCTTTCTCCCTAAAGTTGTATAATTTGACCATGGGTGCTTCTCTCCTTTCCTCCAGCACGTTCTTAATCTTACACATGGATTTTCAACACTCTTGATCTTGGGGGAATTCTCTCCCACACATGAATCATTTCATCATCCCAACGAGTCAATTCCCTGGATGCTTCGTCACACATTTATGACATGTGGGAGGCTGAGTTTTCTTTTCACATTCTCATTAGATCCTCCGCCATGAAACTTCGTCTTTAATTTCATTTCACTATAGCCTTTGTACCATTCTCCAATATACATATCAACATTGAGAGTACATAAAGCATTTTTTATAACTCTTAATGTCTCAAATCTCAAGAGTACTTATTTGTTGTGGTTTTAACCCACTAAATAATCTATAAATGTTTCTGTCATTATTGATAATAAATCATGACGTTTACATTGGAATCCTTTTGAAATTCACTTCATAGACCCAGATAGATTCTTTATCTTGTTTGTTTAGATCTATGAATTCTCTATCCATATTTGTTGTAATAGTTCACGGGAAATACATTTTAAGAAAAAATATCATATAATCTTCCAACTCCATCTAATAAATTTTTTCTCTTGTCTTCTTGTTCTTAATCAATTAAACCCGTTGGTAGGCCTCCCCATCGAGAAGATAAATGACTAGGGTCACCTTCACTATCTTTGAATAGTGAATCACAAAAAATATATTATCCATCATGTTGAACCAATTTTCTTAAACTAATGGATCCTAAGATCCAATAAACTTTTGTGGTTGTTTCCACATTAATCACTCGATAGCTAGATTCTCCCTCTCATGTGAAGGAGGAAATTCCACATTATTTAGGTTATTGTTTATAAACTATGATAGATGGTTAAGCATCCCAATGATGTTTTTATCTCTACCTCCAAATGAATTTTGGATGTCATTTTTCAATGACTTCATGAATCCTCTCATGGGTTTTTAGCATGGTTTCTCCTAGTTCCCACCATTTTCTATATTTGAAAAGGTTAGAAAAAATATAAGTAAGCAATTCATGAATAACTAATTTATTCCCTTGAGAAATTTACACTAAAATATTATCTCACGCTATACATAGTATTATGAAAAAATATATTGTGAATATTTGTACTATGTTCACAATACATGTTTTCTCTAGGGTTCACTAATCCTAATTCCCAAATTAACTAAATCAGGCATCTGATACCAACGGTAGTGACCCTGCTTTTATTACATTACATTTACATATTTAAAATTATAAAAACCATAAAAACATTACCCCACGAGGATCCAAAGGATTAGTCTCTTTGGAAAAATAGGACCAAACAACACATTACGACATACGGTGTAGACATTTGTTTAATTCATTCATCTATAGCTTCTTATTAGATCATGAATCATACTTAGTACAATTAGTAACCTGAGGATATAAATAAAAAATTCATGACCTAAAATCCCCATAATAGGGTATATAATAATTTTATTCAATATAAAATGGGGTGATCATAATCAATATCATCACAGAATAGTGAAAATATCATAATCATGAGATGTAGCATTAAAAATATTCGTGGAATGTAGAAATTTATAAAAATGAAACATCAAGTATTAGATGTCTATTACCATAAAAAGTGGTGAATAAATCTAGAATCATTATCATTAATAATTTTCATTACTCATGAGGTTATAGAATTTTAAAAATGCATTGGATCATTATATAATTCCATGCACAGCCATCAGATCATATTATTTTTATTGCGCTATAAAATTCTGGGCTCTCTCGTCTCATACTAAAATTTTCATTATCATGCATGCCACATATATAATATATCAATATGAAACATAAAAAAACCCTTGGATAGAATTTTCTTCAAATCATAATGAAGAAATTCATAAATAGTGGGGTCCAAAATAATTGAGGGAATAACATACTTTCTACAAGGACCATCAACCATGAGTATGAAGTAATGGGTGTTTTTTTAAAAGAAGAGTTCTTCAGAAAAGAATTATGTTTTACATCATATCCAGTAGAAAACATGTATATCCTATAAAATTATAGATAATGATGAATACATTATTTTTATGTAAAATCCATATTGAAAATAGTGTCAATGAGTGAAAACATCAAAGAAAGAAAGTTGGGTTAGAGAATTCCCCTTACTTTGTGTCTGAATTATTTCGTCACCTTAAAGACCTGTATGATGAAATTAGATTCATTATTTAAAAATTAAATAACCATTAATAAAATAATTTGATTCATTTTTGTTTTATAATGTTCTTTTTTGGGCCTTTTAAATATTTATAGAGCTTAAATTCATTGATCGCGAGTGATAATTTTCTGTGCATTTATGAATGTATCACTTGTATTTCAGATTTTATGTTTGTCTAAAAATGTGGTTAAAAATTCTTAAATGATAATATATATTATTAGTTACATTATAGAGATATACTATCTTATAATGATTTTTTATATACAATTAGGATGAATCATTGGATAAAAATTTAATGATAAATGCTGGCAATAATATGGTGGGTTTTCTTACAATGAATTTGTTTGGAATTATTATTTTACATCATGAGTGTATTAGTATTATAAAACATATTATAAGATAAAATAAATATATTATTATCTAGTTCAACCATTAAAATGGTTTGATGTCATGTCTTAAAAATGGTAATGAAAATTGAAAACTCTCCTTCCTAGAATATTATAAATTAACACATCTTGGATAGTTTTTTCATTTATAGTATAAAATGGGAAGGGAATGTGATATTATGATGAAATAACCCATTTTAATAATAGAATTACAATAAATGTATGTTACTGGAGTTATCATAACATTTTTGGGAATGTATGTGAGTAAATAAAAATAAAATAAAGGATCATGAATGAAAAAAATAGAAATAAGAATTTACCACTTGAATTTTATCTTTGAAGAGCCTCTTTAAGGTAGAGTATTTAGTATTTTGTGAAGAAAATGGGTTTATGGACGTGGTTAAGGATATTTGGGATTATTGGGGAATAATTTAGTTAATATATGGTGATTATGAGGTGTGAGGAAATGAGTTTGTGAGAGGTGGTATTTATAGTGGAGTAGAGGATGGTATTATTAATATTATATTCATTAATTTATATTTCTCCACAAGACAATAAATAGTGAGGATTATTTTGACTAAAAATAGTAATATGTTTATGTTAGTTTGAAATAATATCCATTTACACCAACCATGAATCAAGAATGATACATAAATTCATTGATTTTGCATTTTTTTAAATTATCGAATTTCGATATTCACCAAAAATTAAAGTATTCTATAAAAATCCAAATAACCCCTCCTAGCCATATATTTTTTTGTAGTATCAAAAAATGATCTCCATTTCTCAAAAAAAATTCTATAAATATGATCCATTTGATTTTTAAATAAAATTATAATTCACTTTAAAAATAATAATTTTAATATTAAAATTGTTTTTATAATTATTTCAAACATTAAATAACGTATTATTCAATAATTATAAAACTAGATGACATGAAATTGATCATTTTTGAAAACATTTTTGGAAAATAAATTTTCATTTAAATTAATTAATTAATTATAATTAATTAATTATGACTTACAAAAAGCCAACATTATAATTTCATTATTTTATATTATCACATATAGGATTGATAAATTTTATTTATACAATAATTGGTAAGGTTCCTATTCAGTATAATGATTTATTATTCTTAAGGGTCGTATTACTATTAGTAAGGGTAACATTACTATTCATAATGGTATGTTACTATTCAGAAGGATATGTTACTATTCAATAAAAAAGATTCTTGTGTAATCAGACTCAAAACATCTCACTCATCCCAACCATGTATTTGAGATATTTGAAATTCAAAGAACATATGTAGAAATTTTTTGTTTAAAAGTATCATAGTAGATCATTTATGCGTGATGCATCATTGTGTTTCCAAAATATATTGTATATGACTATGAAATTACTATGTGACGAGTTAAATTTCCTTGATAAATGTTTGGGTCATTTAACATGGAGTCGATTGGGAGACAGTAATGGATATTTCACATCACAAAATGGCATGGAGTGCAACTGATCCAATCCTAGAATGCTGTGGAGGATTTTAGCGCTCTACCATTACGATTCCATTTTATTATAAGGGAGGTGACAAGGTGAGGACCATGATAATGGATTTGCAAATAAGGGGGCCTCTCAGAGTTGTTTTTCATGAATCTAATGTGATTCAAAAGGGTCTACGAATTCTTAATTGAATGGGATTAGTGAAACATGGTTTCCCTACAATGGAATAATGTCATGATTTGGTTACTGAGTTTTTGGTGGAGGAAAAATTCTTTATAACCCTCGAGTACAAAAAAGGAACATCTTATTCCATGAAGGGAATATTACTTCATGAAAGGCATCCCCACCGTCATTGCAGGTATTTATGAACATGAGAAATGTATTTTTGGGATGATCAAATACCTTGGATGATTCAATTTTAATTTATGTTCAATGTGCTCAAGTGCTTCATAAATTAGGATATCAAAACCCAAAAGGCCAGGGAAGCCATGCGTTTATGGTGGAATAATCGAGTTTTCTATAAGAAAAGGTGGATTTTTGATATTGATGCATTGTTGTGAAGAAAAGGTATTATTTCTGAATGAATTTGGATCGATTGGATTAATGAAGTCAACTATTAATATTCATCGTAAGCACGTTTCTTTGTTGGAGTCATAGAGAGTATAGTTATCGGCTCATGCGTTCATGGTGGGGAAGATATATCTATAAAGTATATTGAATATACATACCATTAAATGGTTTTTTCTGGAAACTCGAATTTGGTCATTCATCCAAATGGTTTTTAGCTCATCCATAACCCCATGGAATGTATTTCGGCACCAACATACGCACATCTCGGTATATCTCGGTAAGAAGATGGTGTACTTCCCAAAAAATTACATGAGACTCATACGAAATTTTTCCAATATTTATAATGGAACCTGTATATGTCAATGGATGTTTAAGATCATAGCTTCATCAATTACCCATCTAGGTGGTGGGTCCTCCCCTGAGGCACTCTCCCTCAAGATTAGCCTCTTGGGATATGAAATTTGTCTCATCCTTACCCATTTTATAAAAGAGGATTTCACAAATAATTTAATGATTTCCTTTAACACTATAGAAACATTTGGTGCATCACAGGAAAATGTGAATATGAATTACCACTCACTACTGGCCTCTTGGATAGCATGATTCTGATTATTCCATCTCAAGGATTCAGCTACTACATTTACTTTTCTGTGTGCATAAGTTACATCAATGTAAAATAATTATCAGTATAATATCAACATGCACTTCCTAAGGTTGAAATATTGCTATTTTTAAATTTATTTGATTCTTTTTTTGTTTTCATAAATTATGAACTACTCTAACAAAAGATAATTCCTTCAACTATATAATGCATGAACCAAATCATCCAACACGAGGTTGTGTATATTGTAATTCTTCTAATAGGGCCTCAGCTGGTGGGTCATGTACTCTACAAATCAATCCCCTCACATAATAAATACTCCAAGATATATTCCAAAGACATCATAATACAAAATATAAATTTTTAATGGATTTGGATCAATAATCCTCAGGGACGAAGTCAGTATCTCTTTCACTTATAGAAAGGATGTCTCTAAAGTGTCTAATCATGTGAACAACACACCCACATTAGTGAATCATATGAGAGGATCATATAGGGGTTAAAATTATAAAATATAATGTATGTAATATAAATCCATCCCAAATGAACTATGAATGTAAAAGAAATTTTTTAGATGCTCCCAATAATCTATTTTTATCACCTTATTTTGGTTTATAGATATCCTATCCTTTAATATTATGTAAGCAAGGTGGTGAAACTTATTGATAAAAAATTGGAATTTTTTCACTTATCATATAACTGGTTCTCTGTTAGTTCATTAATAATCATAAAAAATGTTTTTATGGTCATGTTGATTGTGGTAATACAAGAATATATAATCTATTATGACCACCATAAATGAATCTAGATATGGTTTGAAAATATGAATCATTAGGTCCTTGAAAAAATTATGTTCATTCATGAGACTGAATGCTATTACCAAATTCTCATATAGGCCATATATATTATTGAGTTTTGTGAATGATATATATGATGGTATCACACTCATATGATGGTAGTGTGGATGGAAATCGATCTTTTAGAAAACCATCACTCCTTAGAGATGGTCAAAGTTGTATTCTATATAAGGTAGTGCTTGTCAGTTATTAACCATAATCTTGTTCCAATGAAAATACCACACACAAAACCTAATGGTCTGCTACACCTTATATTTCAATAGCATGGGTGAACCCCATGGTAAATTACTAGGTCACATAAAACCCTTAAATTCAACATCCTCTAGATGCTTATTATGTATATATTGATTAGTAATTGTCATCCTAGAGGGAGGAATAGACACCGAGGTACTCTTATAACTCGATCAATAGTGACCTACACCTCTCTCATAAGATCTAATCTATAGATGTCCGTAGGGAAATCATCCTTGAAATGATCCACTATGAGAGGAAATTTTATATATTGCATACCCTAGTCACACATAAAGAGAATGTCTATTTAGATTATCACACTTTACGACCCATGATGATTTTGTACAACTCAAATTTAAAAGAATTTATATTCACCCTTATGTAATAAACTCCGCCTAGTGATTTCAAGCATACCCTTTGGTGATTTCGACCATTGTTAGCATGATAGGGTTCCTTCTAGTCTACTCTGAGTTTAATGCTGGAGCTCGTATTCTCAAAGAAAACAGATTCCATTTAATATATAATATGAACTATCTCAAGGCTCCATCCCATACATCAATGACCACTACCTATTTCGATCCCCAAATGTGTTTCCAGAGTCATCATGCCTCATAAGTGACATATTTATAATCCCCTACATCACATAATGTCTCCAAATATAAAGGAATTTGAATATACTATTTCATGTAAGTTTGAATATAATGTATAGGATTCAATAATAGTATATATAACTATATAAAACTATAGACTCTTTGCCTTGGGTGTATACTAAGCTATATAGATATGACTAAATCTGTGGCCTTGAGATTCACCCAGTCAAACCTTGACAAGTTCACTCATTTGGTGATTTAAATTTAATGTCTTGCTACCATATTTTCATAATCCTCCTCATCCTCATCTGTTAGTAATAGTCCAAATTTCTTCCTAACATATAACTACTGAACCTGCACATGAAAGCAGAGTCAGTGCATATCCATTCCCACGAGGCACTAGAGGAAAAGTCCATAAAAAAATGTTGCAGGTTATTCATCTATTATATTCTTAGAACATAATTGGATATAAATGAACTATGTCTTATTATGAAATAACCTACCAAACATGAAGCAGACCATGTAAATATTAGTTCATGTCATCTCACATGTGTTTCCCTCTTGTGTGGACTCAATGTGATGTTTCTTACTGCTAGAAGAAATAACTCCATGTCTCGATGTTGAACCTCCCTATATCACATTGTTAGCCTCTGTTAAGTTCCACTTATTAATGACATCTTAGTCCGCTGTATTAGAAATTGTGGTCAACCAAAATATACGTGGATGTGGTCTGATGGAGTACCTAATCCCATCATCATAATGCATCACTGTCATCATCTTGTCATAGGTATGATTCCATATAATGCACTAAAGTTAGGTGAAATGAGATGATTATTCTCTAAGAAAAATAGAACCTTACTATGAATAAATAAACACCATAGTGTGGTCGAATATTAGCATATAATAGAATACGAATCCATATAGGGTTTTTTGGAAGTCCACCCAAATCATACCCGGATTTTGAACAACATGGATGATAACAAAACAAAAACACTTAGTTAAGTCAATAAGTATGTAGATTTGTTTTGACCCTCCATATTAGAGGCATCCATAAATGCTGGAATATAGACTGAATGACCTATATCTATGACTCATTAGCTTGAGGACATCCATCAATTGAGAATGTGTGATGATACTAGTGTTATAATTCTCACATCAACTCTACCATATTTCGGGAAGGTCATAGAGAACCATGCATGGACTCCACCAATAATAGGATTATCTCTCTGAAACTAGAATAAGAACCCAAAATAAGAATAACAAGAGTTTATTGTAGTGTAACATCAAGATTAAATTCTAGTTGATCAGGTTCTACCAAATCTATTGTATAATCATCGACACCTTCCCAGTTCAGTGCTCTAGGTTTTCATAGTACATTAGTTCTATAATTTCATAAAGCATGCCTCATATGTGATATAATAATATATATGATCAATGATAACTAAAAGGGAAAAGAAAAAATCCTTACTATTAATGAGTCACAACACACTATCTAACCCTAATGTCAAATTTATGGTATGTGGAAGGTCATATAGGTCACAAGATACATGTCCTACTTCTCAGTTCTGTGGTCAGGTCAGTTTCATGGTCTTGAATAACATAGTAGGGGTTTTGGGGCTTAGAGTGTCAATTACAATATATATAGGAAAATTACATTTTATTTTCAATTGGAATCCCTATTTAATGGTAATAATTTCATTTAAACCATTAAATTCAACTAAATTTATAATTTTCTATATATATACAGATATCATAGTCATGTTAGATGTTTTACTATTCCTAATTAAAAAAAATGAATCAATCCTTCTAAATATAATTTTTTATGCCTTGTAACATTTAATTGGCCCTTAAATCCTATATCTAGATGTAATGGGTCATATAAAATGGTTTAATTCAATGATTCACCATTTGTAATCTCTATAAGTACATTCTTAATAAGTTACATTTAGAATTCATGTAATCAAGTCAAATAATGTTTTTCCAATGGAACTAGTGGTCAAGGGCTCAGAAATAAAATAATTTCCTAATTAAGGTTCCATCATCAATATGT
This sequence comes from Viscum album, assembly GCA_963277665.1. Taxonomy (NCBI): domain Eukaryota; kingdom Viridiplantae; phylum Streptophyta; class Magnoliopsida; order Santalales; family Viscaceae; genus Viscum; species Viscum album. The sequence goes on along the minus strand of OY728137.1, from coordinate 1,610,772,599 downwards.
AGATGAAAAAATTGTTTAGATTAATATAGATACATAATTAATCCAATTATTCTATCCCTTTAAGAAATGATAAAACAACCCAAATCTATAGAAATCTTGAAACCAATAATTTTTATTAATAAATGAACACATTGATTTAAATCTTGTATGGAATATTCCAAATAGTGAATCCCTAAGTTCCAATAACGATCCATGATATGATACAACCTTTCCATATCATACCAACTAAAAAAGACATCCATTATAATAATTTTTATAACAATAATTCCACCAAACATGTGCATCAGCCAATGGTTAAATAGGTACAACTATAGCAAGAAAAAACATAAAATAAATATTCCAACACATGCATTTTAGATTTCCCCTATACATGGGATGGATAATCCATGTCATAGGCTCATTACCAAATTGTGACATTTTCATAGTCCCCCATCTAATACCTAATAGTAAGACCAAAAGAAAATAATGGATATTTTAATACATTTTGACTACATGAACCATATTCACTCACATATTATTGAACATAGTCATCCACATGGCCTCATTCTCATATCCTCATATGTCGCAGGATTCTAATTAGCAGTGAGGGACTATGGTGTGTCAGTTCCAAACTATTCCATCTGGTATGAGAGTAGTATAGTGATAAAAACAATGATTAGGATCATTAAATATAAAAATAATCTTTAATATGAATAATAAATCATCAGTTAATAGTAAACAAGTAGAATATAAATCAATATCATAAGTTAAATGATTAACATATGAAGATGTTATAAACTATGGGGATGTATCTAGGATAAATGGGTACAAGTACACACAACATGATATAAAAAACTAAATACCAGAAAAATACACCACTAGCATCAGGATAATATTTTTTTCATATTCTATCGTACTCTATCCTAGGATAGTATTGTATGCATCCAAAGAGGGATTCATCCCATTTCCAATAATTTCATTCATATGGTCTATCTGGGTTCAAAATAGCAGACCAAATAGGGTGTGATATGTGTTCAGTACTCCACCAATAATTATTCTATAACTATCCGATCTGTTTTTATAATATAAGAATTATGTAGGTAATAATAAATGCAAGTTAGAGAATTAAAAAATCACATAATACCAGGTTCCCCATAGGATACCCTGCTTATAATACTTGTCCGTCCTAATCATAATGACTCCAAAAAGATGTCAACTAGAATATATATATATATGATGGTATATATGTGTGTTTTCATGATTCACATTTACTTATTAACATATATGTGAATATATATATTTAAATACATAGTAATATTCAGGACCTCAGGTGCAACCCTAGGGTATCCAATCATATTCATTAGGGGTTTCATAATTTTCATTGGATATGAGCAATCATAGATAACATGGTCATCATAAACCTAAAGTATAAAGGATGTTTTAAACAAACTCATGTTCTTCATATTGGAAGAATAATTCTTAGTTTAAATTAAATGGAAACATTAGATCATCTTAGGTGTTCTCTAATACGTATCCTAGGTATCACTAATGGTACACTAATTAACTGATCATCATAGGAGTCTGTCCCAGGTTTCCTTATAAGAACCCATGCTTCACTCATGACATTATATAGAGGTGAGACCCTCTGATCCCAGCCATGGTGTACCATATATATATATATATGTATGTATTTCTCAAAGAATTCTAGAAAAAAAGCATCTCACTGAGTATTAGAACCCATACTTTACATACATTGTTTTTACTTCAGAATTGAAGCACACATATTAAAACATATAACAAAACCATAAATGGACTTTATAGGTATAGTTTCTTTAGAAACTGTAAAACATAAATAACTGGTTTATAAATCATCTAAATTGTCACCATTTTATTTTATCATATCTAGAGTCCCTTTTGGAATATCTTACATAATACCCTTCTTCCTGACCTGGGAAAAAGAAAACATACTGAAGGGTGACATAAAATGCTCAGTATGGGTAAACAAAAGAAATATCAATCACATCATATTCATAAGAACATAACATTTTGGAAATCTTAACATGCAAAAGAGATCATAATTTCATAACATGGGATAAATCATAGTAGGGAAATGTAATCCCAATAATAATAACATGAAACTTTGTGGAATACACACATAATCATAGAATATCATTTCTTAGTAGTCAAGACTCATTTTCATGACTATCCTAGCAGACAGAGTCCATTTCTGAACCGATTTCACTCCTCGTTTCAGTCAAGTATCACTGAACTGAATTAACCTTCCATTCCCACCATGTCTATCTCATCAGATATAAATAATTACCCAATGAATTGGTGGGAGATATAGTTCCCACCCATCTCATAATGGTACCATTCTTATGTGTTCCACATGATCATAAATCATACATTATAGAATAACCCATGTAATAAAAAAGGGATTCTTAAACATCATGCGATCAAAACATAAATCATATAAGATAAAAGGAATTCATGAAAATAATTCCATCATAACATAATAAAATAAATGTAAAAATAGGGATTTAAACAGAACCCTATATTATATTAGATGGAATATAATTTTGATAAAACACCTGAACTCTATTCTTGAGGAAAATATCCTTTCTACTTCAATTTTTTTTACCTTTCTTAACATGTCATACAATTTTAGACTAAAATAAGTTGATTAGAAATAAACAGTAAAACGTTTAAGAGATTATTCATGGAAATAATGTTCTAAAAATCCATTCATGTCGTATAAGATAATGAAAAACTTTCTTCTTGTACTTTGGACAGAAAAGTCAAAAAAGCAACTCTACTAAAAACGACAACAGATTCCTTTCATATATTTTACTAAAAACTCACCAATGGGTAAAATTGGATTTAAAAATTTCTAGGAAGATATAAATAATATAAAATTTTCAGGAAACATGTATGAGGATGATAAATATTCCACAATAAATTCTGAAGTATAAACAATGTCGGATAAAAATGAGATTGCATGATTTTCCCTCACCTTAGGTCCAATTTGCTTCGTACGTGTCCAAACCTACTATATAATGATTTAAATAATGTTACTGACTTATTATAGAATCGTAATCATTGTTATGATATCATATTTGGTCAAATTCTTAGCTTCTTATTAGTAATATTTCATTGCTACTTGTTATTCGGGTGTTTATTGCTTTTTTGTTCTTATCCGTGTTTTGTCGAATAAATTCTTATTCTTCTTTTTAAGTTATAGATAACTCATTTCTAGAATGGTATTAGTGTAATATATATCATATTTATTCATTCAATTCATTTATATAATCATTATTAATTGAAGATCATGTAGAACGAGGCGCATCACATCGTGGAGACGGTAGGCCGCACGTACGCATGAGCGATGATATCGTTCCCATGATCATGGAATTATAACGAAGTGTATGCAAACTATTTCAGAATCATTATTACTTTACAACAATAAAATATAGTTATTCTTTACAAAATTATACCCATCCAATTAAGTTAGTGGTGACAAACAGATTACACCATGGCGTGGAGACGGTATTCCGTACGTACGCACGCGCGGTGATTTTGTTTTCCATAGGATGGATAGAAGGTGAAATAGGTTTGTTTCATATTTATAATAAAAAATCAGTATATGAGTGATACTAATGTTATTAATTCATAATTAAACAACTAAAGACGAGGAAGTAAAATAAAAAATAATTCTGAATGAATCTGTAACGGACATTAGCTCTTCTTTGAAGCACCTCTTCTTAACCTTCTCTTAGGGCCCTAAAGATGGTCTCTGTAGAAGACCAGAACCACTAAGATGTTGATAGGGATGTTGGGAAGAAAAATTTTCAGGGGTTGGCTAAGCTTGAAGGCTCAATGTGGTGTGAGGATGAGAGGGAGGAGGTTCCCTTTTATAAGGGAGGAGAGGGGCACTTTATGAAAAACATAAAATATTTTTTTATTAGAATGTCATATTCAGTTTTTAGTAGCACCAAATTAATTTATTTCATAGCTAACGTAGGGATGGGTCTAAATACTCTCAACCAATTTATTTTACACAAGTTTAGGTTACTATTTTAACCTTATTATTTTGATTTAACTCTAAGTTAAATAATTTATCTTTTACCCTGTATTCTTGTTTTCTTACACTATATGGAAAATAAACTTACTATAACAATCCAAACGAACCCCAAGTGGTTAATTATTAATATATATAACATTATCTAGGTCATTTGGCATAAATTTATATTTTTAGGAATAAAATAACATTTAATAATATAATATTAGTTTTAAAAACTATTTTATGTCAATTTTGACACTATTTGGTAATTGATTTTATTGAAAATCATAACAACATTATTTGTTCAAAAAAAGTTAATTAAATAAATACTAATATGTAATAATAACCAATAAAATTATTTTAATTCATAAAACGACTAAATGACTTTTATTTGGATATTTATAATATCAATTATGTTAATATTTCCTTAATAAGGTAATTAATGCATTATCATTGTTTCATAGATAAATTAAAGTATATAAAGTCAAAAAATTATAAATAAAATACCATAATTTAGGAAATAATTTTATATTTCTAAGGAATATTTAATGTCTAATTTATCTTAATATATAACCCTATATTAAAAATGTCTTAGTTATTAAAATTTGATTTTAACTAATTTAACTCTCCTTTATATAAAAAAATATTAAATGTCCAAATCTAATCCAACTAGTCCTAAATGGTCATATTTTGTTCCTAAGGTTTTTTTGGTCAACCTAAACTTATCCAATAGAATTAAGAAATGTGTTAGGGTAATAATAATATCATTTTTACCCTTAATTACCCTATTTACTTTTAACCGTGGTAAATAAAAGTACAAAGTTACTATTCACCAAGAATTATTTTTATCTTATTGAACCAAATTTTATTCCTTGATACTAACTGTGCCTCTCAGATTTTTGAAATACAACTCACAGAAGCGGTAAAATTATGTTTTATGTAAATTTTCAAATTCTCCTAGGAGGTTGGAAAAAGATGGTGAAAAGTTCAAAAAAAAATTTATATATCTAAAATTATTATAAAACGACTGTAATGAATTACATTGAAATTATACAGATGTTATATATCAATTTTTACCTAAAATAAATTTAAATATAATAAATAATTATTTAAATAAAAATTCGGTTTTTAAATAGTAACCCAGTGTTTTCACTATTCATCAAAATTTTAATGTTTTCAGATAAATACAAAAAATTCACCCTAGGCTAATTTTGATATTCCAAATCCAAAAATGAAGTCAATTTTGAAAAATAAAATTTATAAAATTTCAAAAAGTGTGTATTACTATTCATAACGGCTAGTTTTACTAATATTTTAATATCATATCAGTGTTTAGGGAAACTCTGTATTGCGTACAAAGAAAGCTATCGAGGAATGTCATGATTGCATGTAAAGCAAGACAAGCTAGTATTGTGTGTAGTGAACGATTCCTTTGATGATGTATATAACATAAAAACAAAATATTTCCCATAAAAAAATCGCAGGTGTTACATTCTACCCCCTTAAAATGAATTTTTCCCTCGAAATTCGTCACTTTGTACCAAACAAATGAGGATACCTCTCCCTAATCATATCCTCAAGCTCCCATGTAGATTCTTCAAATTGGTGGTTCCTCTGTAAAACATTCACAAAGAGAGTGTTCTTGTTCCATAGAAATTTTTCGATACGATCAAGAATCTCTATCGCCTGTTCATCATAAGAAAGATCTTTCTCCAGCGGTACAACTTCTGAGATGAGTACATGTGAAGGATCGAGTATGTACTTTCTCAGGAGAGATACATGGAACAAATCATGAATTTGAGATAGATTCGGTGTAATTGCCAATCGGTAAGCTACCTTCCCAACACGATCCAGTATTTCGAAAGGGCCGATATACCTAGGGCTCACCTTTCCCTTCTTTCCAAATCTCATTACTCTCTTCCAAGGAGATATTCGTAAGAACACATTATCACCCACTTCAAACTGTAGGTCTTTTCTTTAGTTGTCGACATATATTTTTTGTCGACTCTGAGCTTATCTAATGTGTTTTTGAATAGATCGGACCTTTTTTACCATCTCGTCAACAAGATCAGGTCCTAATAGCTTTCTTTCCCCAACTTCATCCCATCAAGTTGGAGTTCGGAATTTCATTCCATAGATAGCTTCATAAGGAGACATCTGAATACTGGAGTGAAAACTATTATTAAAAGAAAATTTCACCAAAGGTAGGTGTTGATCCCAACTACCTTTTAAATCTATAGAGCAATCTATTAACATATCTTCTAGAGTTTGAATTGTTCTCTCAGACTGACTGTCTCTCTGAGGGTGATAAGCTGTGCTGAAACTCAACTCATTATATAGAGTATGCTGAAGACTTCGCCAAATCTTTGAGGTAAACCTTGTATCCCGATCAGATATAATGGAAAGTGGTACTCCATGAAATATTACCACTTCCTTTACATATATCCTGGAAAGCTGGTCGAGAAAGAAATCCTCTATAATAGCAATGAAGTGTGCCGACATTGTAAGATGATCAACTGTGACCCAGATAGCATTATTGCCTTTGGATGTTTTAGGATGTCTAGTGACAATGTCTATAGTGATGTTTTCCCATTTACATTTGGGTATGGGTAACGGTTGTAACATCCCCTTATACTTCTGTCTCTCAGCTTTAACTTTCTGACAAACCAAGCATCGAGAGACATATTCAGCAACATCCCTTTTCATGCCATCCCACCAGAAGTACTCTTTCAGGTCTCTATACATCTTCATGCTTCTAGGATTATTAGAGAATGAAGAACTATGAGCATCATCTAGTAGTTTCTTCTTTAATTATGATATGGGTGGAACACAAACCCGATTCTTGAACTTTAGTATCCCATCACAATCAAGGTTTAATTCAGGATCATTTCTCACCTTATTTTGTATCGCTGCATTTTCTTTCTGTGCCTCTTTAATCATCACATGTATAGATGGTAGAACATTCATTTGAGAAAGATAAGATTTTTCCCCATCCATTATAATTCCAAGATCCATACTTTTTAAATCCATAAATATTGGATCTTTTGTGATCCTCATCATGGATAATCTAGTATGGTCTTTTCGACTTAATGCATCTACCACCTTGTTTGTTTTCCCAGGGTGATAATGAATTGAGCAATCGTAATCCTGAATCAGCTCCAACCATCTACTTTGGATCATATTCAGCTCCTCTTGTGTGAAAATATACTTTAAACTTTTATGATCAGTATAAAAATCCCACTTTTCTCCATAAAGATAATTCCTCCAAATCATTAATGAAATGATTACCGCAGCTAACTCCAAAATAATGAGTTGGGCAATTTTGGTCATGGATTATCAACTTTTGTGAGGCATAAGCTATCACCATATAATTTTGTTTAAGAACACACCCTAGTCCCTTCTTGGATTCATCACTATAAATCACAAACCTTTCTCTACTACAAGGCAGTGTGAGAACAGGTGAACTGGATAACCTTATTTTTAACTCCTTGAAATTCTCTACACACTCCTCTGTCCATACGAACTTAACTCCTTTTCGAGTCAACCTCGTGAGTGGATTAGATAATCATGAAAAATTATTCAAAAAATGTTGATAATATCCAACCAAACAAAGAAAACATCGGATCTCAGTTACTATTGTTGGTCTTGACCATCTTTTGATAACCTCTATTTTTGCTGGATCCACTGATATCCCAACTTTTGAGATTATTTTTCCCAGAAATGAATCGTTTTTAAGACAAAATTCACACTTGGTAAATTTGGAATAAAGCCTCTCCTTTCTCAGGGTCTTCAATACAATTCTCAAGTGATCTTAATGTTCTTCCTTTCTCTTGGAATAGACAAGAATATCATCTATAAAGACTACCACAAACTGATCAAGATAGTCTCTAAAGACACTATTCATTAGATCCATGAAGATAGCATGAGAATTAGTAAGACCAAATGGCATCACTATAAATTCATAGTGTCCATACCTTGTACGGAAAGCCGTCTTTGGTATATCCTTCCTTTTGAAACTTAATTGACGATACCCTGAATAAAGATCAATCTTGGAAAAGTATTGAGCTCCGCATAGTTGGTCAAATAAGTCATCAATGCACGGGACTGGATTTTTGTTCTTGATAGTGATCTTGTTATGTTCTCGATAATAAATGCAAAGTCTCATTGATCCATCTTTCTTCTTAACAAACAGAACAAGTTCTCCCCAAGGTGACGCACTAGGGTGTATGAATCCCTTATCAATATTCTCTTGGAGTTGTTTCTTCAATTCCTGCAACTCAATTGGGGCAATTATATAAGGTGTCATTGAAATGGGCATAGGACTCGATATGATTTCAATTGAAAACTCAACTTCACGATTTGGTGGATGACCTGGAAATTCCTCTAGGAGACATAATCAACCTCTCGTACAATGGTCATATTCTTAATTATGATTTTCTCTCCAACCATTTGAGATAAATAAATTTCATTTAGTGGAATCAAAACCCATAGGATGGATGAAATTTCCACTGGAAAGTTATGATCATCCTTGCATCGATAGACAATCAACGATTAATCTGGAATATGAAATGTGACTTCCCTTCATTGGAAATTGATATGAGCCCCATATAAAGAAATACAATGAATGCTAGGAATCACATCAAATTCCACTATATAAAAGATCACAGGATTTTCAGGAAGCAATTTCCCACAAACTTCATTCGGAGAGGAATTGTAAACTTTTGATGCGACTGTTGTGCCATTAGGTGTTATCACAGCTAACTCAATATCTAACTGTTGTGGTAATATGGATATACCCTTAGAAAATTATTTAGAAATAAATGAGTGGGTGGATCTAGAATCAAATAAAACAATTTCTACTTTAGAGTGCATGGTAACTGTACCGTTCACCACATCGTTATCGTACTCCACATCACTGATAGATATTGCATGTGATTTTCCTTTGTCTTTAGCCTTAAGAGTTTGTTGACGTCGATCATCATCAACAACCCTTGGAATATTGCATTGATTAGCATAATGCCCCATTTCCTTGAACTTGTAACATTGAAGTGTATGAGGTTCACTCTGGGTGGAATTGTTTTTTTTTGCATCACTAGACATCTTGTTACCATCATTGTGGTATTCAAATGCCTGATGACCTTGTTTTACACATTTGAAACATTTACTTGTCCCTTAATGAAAACTCCCTCCATATTTCCTTCCACACTTTGCGAATAAGGGAAAACTCACCTTCTTTTCAGTGTGCTCTTTAGATTTCCCTTTGAATTCCATTTCCCTCTTCTGACCAAACCCATATGACTAATGGGTTACTCTAATCTCCATCTCACCCTTGAGAGCACATCGAACAATTTCCTCATAGCTATTGAAGTCCCTTATGGGTAATTCCATTTAGATACTTGGTTTTAAGCCACTATAGAATCATTCGATCTTACTCTCAGGTTGGATAATAATGATAGAAGCGTACCTTGAATGTCTTGTAAAATTTGGTTCGTAGGTACCAACAGATTCATCATCGTTTTTCTTTAGTTCAAGAAACTCATTCTTTATCTTTGTTCGAAGAATACGAGGAATATACTTCTTGAAAAATATGTTCATGAACTCGTCCCATTCCATGGATTCAATTTTATCCCTTTGCCTCGTATTCTTGATAATATTACACCATTGATCAGCTTCACCTTCCAAATGATATACTACTAAGATGAATTTATCATGTTTAGAACATTGAAGATCTAAAAACAACTTTTCAGTGGTACTGATCCATTGTTCAGCCACTAATAGATCAGTAGACCCACTAAATGAAGGTGGACGCTGCCTCATGAAGGATTAAACAAAATGTTTCTCCTTCCTTTGCTGGTTTGGAAGTTCGGCATGATTCATAGCTTGAGAATGTTATGTGAGCATGGATACCCGATTTTCTATTCCAGCTCCAATAACGTTTGGTTGCTCAGGGGGAAAATCATTGCATTTCCCGTCGCATTCCACATTAACACAGTTCATTCGGGTTCCATCCATTGAATTAAACCAAGAAGAATAGTGTGAGAAACACTAATTTTAATAGAAAAACACATAATCAAGAATAAAAACTCACACTTAAGTTCTTATCATAGGTTGTTCATGGCCATTTCATAAACAATAATATTTTGTTCTATTCATAGATATATCCTTAGGGTTTTTAATAAGGCTTTCATGTCCTAGTTTCCAAAGGGTGACTATACCCTTACTCTGATACCAACTATAACAAACCATACTTTACATACATTGTTATTACTTCAAAATTGATGCACACTTATTATAACATATAACAAAACCATAAAATTAGCTTATAGGTATAGTGTCTTTAGAAACTGGGAAACATAAACAACTGGTTCACAAATCATCTACACTGTCTCCCATTTATTTTATCATATCCAGATTCCATTTTGGCATATCCTACTTAATACCCTTCTTCCTAACCTAGGGAAAAGAAAACATACAAAAGGGTGAGATCAAATTCATAGTAATGGTAAACAGAAGAAATATCAATCACATCATATTCCTAAGAACATAACATTTTGGAAATCATAACCTACAAAAAAGATCATAATTTCATAACATGGGATAAATCATAGTAGTGAAATGTAATGCCAATAATCATAACATGAATATTTTTGGAATACACACATAATCAAAGAGAATAATTTCTTAGTAGTCAAGACCCATTGCCAAGACTATCCTAGCAGACAAAGTCCATTTTTGAACCAAGTTCACTCCTTGTTTCAGTCCTGTATCACTTAACCGGATTAACCTGCCGTTCCAGACATGTCTATCTCATGAGATATAAATCCTTAACCAATGCATTGGATGGAGATATAGGTCCCACCCATCTTATAATGATACCATTATTATGTGTGTCACAAGATCATAAATCATACATCATAGCATAACCCATGTAATAAAAATGGGATTCATAAACATCATGCCCTCGTAACATAAATCATATAAGATAAAAGGTCTTCATAAGAATAATTCGAACATAACATAATCAAATAAATGTAAAAATAGAGATAAAAACAGAGCCTTATATTATCTTATATGTAAAATAATTTTGATAATAACTTGAACTCCATTCTTTAGGAAACTATCCTTTCTACTTCAAAAATATTTTCCTTTTCTTAACATGTCATACAATTTTAAACTAAAAGAAGTTGATTAAAAATAATAATGTAAAATTTTTATGGAAGCTTCATGGATATAATTTTCTAAAAATCTATTCATGTCGTATAAGTTAAAGTAAATCATTCTTCTCGTACTTTGGACGGAAAAGTCAAAAAAGTAACTCGTACTAAAAACGACAAAAGATTCCTTTCGTATCATTTACTAAAAACTCACCAATTGGTAAAATTGGATTTATACAATTGTGTGAGGATAGAAATAATATTACATATTGAGGAAACATCGATGTGGATGATAAATATTCCCCAGTAAATTCTGAAGTATAAACAATCTCGGATAAAAATGAGATTGTGAGATTTTCCCTTACCTTAGGTCCAATTTTTTTCATACATGTCCGAACCTCCTGTATAATGATTTAAATAATGTTATTGTATTATTACATAATTTTAATCATTGTTATGATATCATATTTGGTCATATTATTATATTATTATTAGTAATATTTCATTGCTACTTGTTATTCGGGTGTTTATTCATTTTTTGTTCTTATGCGTGTTTTGTCGAATAAATTCTGATTCGTATTTTTAGGTTATAGATATCTCATTTCTAGAATTTTATTAGTGTAATATATATCATATTTATTCATTCAATTCATTTATATAATCATTGTGCATTGAATATCATGTAGAACGAATCACATCACAACATGGAGACGGTAGGCCGTACGTACGCACGACCGATGATATCGTTTCCATGATAGTGGAATTGTACTGAAGTGTATGTATACTATTTCAGAACAATATGACATTATAATAATCATATATAGTTATTATTTATACCATTATACCCATCCAAGAATGGTGGTGGTGGAAAACAGATTACACCACGACGTGGAGACGGTATTCCGTACGTACGCACGCGCGATGATTTCATATTCCATAGGATTGATAAAAGGTGAAATAGGGTTGTTTCATATTTATAATAACATATCAGTATATGAGTGATAATAATGTTAGTACTTCATAATTAATAATCTAATGAAGAGTAAGTATAAGAAGAAATAATGTTGAATGTATTGGTAACAGACATTATCTCTTCTTGGAAGCCCCTCTTCTTAACCTTCTCTTAGGGAACTAAAGATGATATTTTTAGAAGACCAGGACCACTAGGATGTTTCTAGAGAAGTGGGGAAGTGAAATTTTCTGGGTTTTTACGAGCTTTAAGCCTCAAAGTGGTGTGAGGATGAGAGGGAGAAGGTTCCCTTTTATAAGGGAGGAGATGGTCACTTTAGAAAAAACTTAAAATAATATTTTATTATAAAGTCATATTCGGTTAATAATAACTCCAATAAATTTATTTCAAATATAAGGTGGGGATGGGTCGAAATCCTCTCAACCATTAGTTTTTATACATGTTTAGGTTACTATTTTAACCTTATCATTTAGATTTAACTCTAAGTTAAATAATTTAACTTTTACCGTGTCTTCATGTTTTATTACACTATATGGTTAATAAACTTAATATAACAAGCCAAAAGAACCCCAACTAGTTAATTATTAATATATATAACCATATCTAAGTCATTTGGCCTAGCCTTAGATTTTTAGGAATAAAATAACAATTAAAAATATAATATTTGTTTTAAAAACAATTTTATGTCAATTATGACACAATTTGGTAATTGATATTTGTGAAAATCATAACAGCATGATTAGTTACACAAAATTTGATTAAATAAATACTAATATGTCATTTTAACCTATAATATTAGTGTAATTCATAAAAAGTCTCATACTACATTTATTTGGGTATTTATAATATCAATTATGTTAATATTTCTTTAATATGGTAATTACTGCATTTTCATTGTGTCATAGATAAATTAAATTATTTAAAGTTTAAACATTATAAATAAAATACCATTATGTGGGAAATATTTTTATCTTTATAATTAATATTTATAGTCGTATTTATCTTATTTATTACCCTATACTAAAAATGTTTTAGTTATTAAGATTTTATTTTAACTAATTTAACTCTTCTTTAAATAAAATAATATTAAATGTCCTAATCTAATCCAAGTGGACCTAAATAGTCATATTTTATTCATATGGTTGTTTTTGGTCGAAATAAACTTATAGAATAGAATTAGGACATGTATTAGGGTAATAATAATATCATTTTTACCCTTAATTACCATATTTACTTCTAACCATAGTAAATAAAAGTAAAACATTACTATTTACCAAAAATTTTATTTATCTTATTGAATCACATTTTACTCGTTGATACTAACCGTGCCTCTCAGATTTTTAAAATTCAACTCATAGAAGCGGTAAAATTATGTTTTATGTAAATTTTCAAATTCTCCTAGGAGGTGGGTAAAATACAGTGAAAAGTTCAATAAAATTTTTATATATCTAAAATTATTATAAAACAGTTGCAATTAATTACATTGAACTTATATAGGTATTATGTATCAATTTTTCTCTAAAATAAATTTAAATAAAATAAATAATTATTTGAATAAATATTCGGTTTTTAAATAGTATCCCAGTGTCTTCACTATTCGTCAAAATTTAAAAGTTTTCAGAAAAATAACAAAAATTCACCCTAGGCTAATTTTGAAATTCTGAATCCAAAAATGAAGTCCATTTTGAATGATAAAATTTATAAAATTTAAAAAAGTGTTTATTACTATTCATAACGGCTAGTTTTAATAATATTTTAATAGCATATCGTTGTTTAGTGAAACTTGGTATTGTGTACAAAGAAAGCTATCAAGGAAGGATATGATTGCGTGTAAATCAAACCAAGCTATTGTTGTGTGTAGTGAATGATTCCTTTGATGGTGTATATAACATAAAAACAAAATATTTCTCATAAAAAAAATCTTGGGTGTTACATTCTACCCCCCTTTAAATGAATTTCTCTCCCTCGAAATTCGTCACTTTGTAACGAACAGATAAGGATACCACTCCCTCATCATATCCTCAAGCTCCCATGTATCTTCTTCTTATTGGTGGTTCCTCCATAAAACATTCACAAAGAAAATGGTCTTGTTCCATGGAACTTTTTCACTATGATCTGGAATCTCTATCGGTTGTTCGTCATAAGAAAGATCATTCTCTAGGGGTACAACTTCTTAGCTGAGTACATGTGAAGGATCAGGTATGTAATTTCTTAGGAGAGATACACGGGACACAACGTGAACTTGAGAGAGATTCGGTGGAAGCGCCAATCGGTAAGCTACCTTCCCAACACGATTCAGTATTTCGAATGGACCGATATACCTAGGGCTAACTTTCCCTTCTTTCCAAATCTCATTGGGTTCTTCCAAGGAGATATTCATAAGAACACTTCATCAACCACTTCAAACTGTAGGTCTTTTCATCAGTGGTCACCATAACTTTTTTGTCGACTCTGATCTTCTCTAATATGTTGTTGAATAGATCGGACCTTTTCTGCCATCTCATCAACAAGATCAGGTCCTAATAGCTTTCTTTTCCCAACATCATCCCAGCAAGTTGGAGTTCGGCATTTATTTCCATATAGAGCATCATAAGGAGCCATCTGAATATCGGAGTGAAAGCTATTATTAGAATAAAATTACACTAAAGGTAGGTGTTGATCCCAACCACCATTGAAATCCATAGAGAACCCTCTTAACATATCTTCTAGAGTTTGAATTGTTCTCTCAGACTGACCGTCTGTCTGAGGATGAGAAGAAGTGCTGAAACTCAACTCTTTATCTAATGTATGCTGCAGACTTCTCCAAATATTTGAGGTAAACCTCAGATCCCGATAAGATATAATGGAAAGTGGTACTCCATTAAATCTTACCACTTCCTTTACATATATCCTTGAAAGCTGATCGAGAGTGAAATCCTCTCTAATAGCAATGAAGTGTGCCGACTTTGTAAGATGATCAAATATGACCTAGATAGCATTATTTTCTTTGGATTTTTTAGGAAGTCCAGTCACAAAGTACATAGTGATGTTTTCCCAGTTCCATTCGAGTATGGGTAATAGTTGTAACATCCCCTTAGACGTCTGTCTCTCAGCTTTAACTTGATGAAAAACCAAGCATCGAGAGACATTTTCAACAACATCACTTTTCATGCCATCCCACCAGAATTACTCTTTGAGGTCTCTATACAACTTCGTGCTTCCAGGATGAATAGAGAATGAAGAACTATGAGACTCATCTAGCATCTCCTTCATTAATTCTGAGATGAGAGGAACACAAACCTGATTCCTGAACCTTATCATCTCATCACAATCAAGGTTTATTTCGAGAACATTTATCACCTTCTTTTTTAACTCTAAATCTTCATTTTGTGCCCCTTTTATAATCACATGTATATATGGTTGAACAATCATTTGAGAAATATATGATTTTCCCCTTCCATTATAATTATAGGATCCACACGTTTAAATCCATAAATATTGGATCTTTAGTGATCCTCATCAAAGATAAGCTAGCATGGTCTTGTTGACTTAATGAATCTTACAACTTGTTTGCTTTCCCAGGGTGATAATGAATTGCGCTGTCATAATCCTTAATCAGCTCCAACCATCTTCTTTGGCACATATTCATCTCCTCTTGCGTGAAAATATACTTTAAACTTTTATGATCAGTATAAAAATCCCATTATTCTCCATAAAGATAATGTCTCACAATCATTAATGCAAAGATTACCGTTGCTAACTCCAAATCATGAGTTCGGTAATTTTTCTCATGGATTTTCAACTATCGTGAAGCATAAGCTATCACCATATCATTTTTCATAAGAACACACCCTAGTCCCTTCTTGGATGCATCACTGTAAATCACAATCCTTTCTCCACTACATAGCAGTGTGAGCACAATTAAACTGGATAAGATTCTTTTTAACTCTTTGAAATTCTCTTCACACACCTCTATCAAAAGAAACATACTTCTTTTCATGTCAACATGGTGATTGGATTAGATAATCATAAAAAATCATTCAAAAAACGTCGCTAATATCCTTCCAAACTAAGATAACATCGGATCTCAGTTATAGTTGTTAGTCTCAACCTTCTTTTGATAACCTCTATTTTTGCTGGATCCACAGATATCCACTCTTTTTAGATTATGTGACCTAAAAATGAAACTTTTTGAAGCCAAAATTCACACTTGGTAAATTTGGAATAATGCCTCTCCTTTCTCAGGGTCTTCAATAAAATTCTCAAGTGGTCTTCATGTTATTCCTTGATCTTTGAATAGCCAAGAATATCATCTATAAAGACTACCAAAAACTGATCAAGATAGTCTCTAAAGACTATATTCATTCGATCCATGAAGATAGAAGGGGAATTACTAAGACCAAATGGCATCACTATAAATTCATAGTGTCCATACCTTGTACGGAATGGAGTCTTTGGTGTATCCTCCCTTTTGACCCTTAATTGATGATACCCTGAACAAAGATTAATTGTGGAAAAGTATTGAGCTCTGCATAGTTGGTAAAATAAGTAATCAATGCCTGGGATATGATATTTGTTCTTGATAGTGTTCTTACTAAGTTCTCGATAATCAATGCAAAGTACCATTGATCCATCTTTCTTCTTAAAAAACAGAACAAGTGCTCCCCAAGGTGACACACTAGGGCGTATGAATCCCTTATCAAGATTCTCTTGGAGTTGCTTCTTCAATTCCTGCAACTCAATTGGGGCCATTCTATATGGTGTCTTTGAAATGGGCATACCACTCGGTATGAGTTCAATTAAAAAATCAACTTCATGAGTTGGTGGAAGACCCAACAATTCTACCGGAAAGACATCATAAAACTCCCACACAATGGTAATATTCTTAATCGTGAGTTTCTCTCCAAACATTTGAGATAAATAACTGTCATTTAGTGGAATCATGACCCGTAGGATGGGGGAAATTTCTACTAGAAGGTTATGTTCATCCTTGCATCGATAGACGATCATAGATTGATCTGAAAAATGAAATGTGACTTACCTTCTTTGGAAATGGATATGAGCTCCATATAATGAAAGACAATCCATGCCAAGAATCACATAAAAATAAAATATTGGAAGGATCAAATGATTTGCAGGAATCACTTTTCAACAAACTTCAATTGGAGAGGAATTATAAACTTTTGATGCGACTATTGTGCCATTCGGGGTTGTCGCAGCTAACTCAATATCTATTCATTGTGGTAATATGTCGATACCCTTAGAAAATTCTTCAAAAATAAAAGAGTGGGTGGATCCAGAATCAAATAAAACATTTTCTACATTATAGTTCATTGTATGTATACCTTTTACAACTTCATTATCATACTCCACATCACTGATAGAAATTTCATGTGATTTTCCTTTGTCTTTAGCCTTAAGATTTTGTTGACGTCAATCATAATCAACAACCATTGGATTATGGAATTGATTAGAATAATGCCTCATTTCCTTGCACTTGTAACATTTATTCATAGGAGGTGCACTCTGTGTAGCATTTTCATTATTCGCATCACTAGACATCTTCTTCCCAACATTGCGACATTAAAATTCCCGATGACTTTCTTTTCCATATTTGAAAAATTTACATGTCCATGTAAGACAACCTCCTCCTTGTATCTTTCCACACTATGAGCATAAAGGAAAACTCATCTTCTTTTTAGTGTTCTCTTTATATTTCTCTTTGAATTCTATTTTCCTCTTCTTATTAAACTCATATGACTGATGGGTTACTCCAATTTCCATCTCAACCTTGAGATCACATCGAACAATTTCCTTGTACCTATTGAAGTACCTTATGGATAATTCCCTTTAGAGGCTTTGTTTTATTCCACTAAATAATCTATCGATCTTACTCTCTGGTTGGATAATAATCCCAGAAGCGTACCTTGTATGTCTTGTAAAATTTGAGTAGTAGGTACCAACAGATTCATTATCCTATTGATTCAGTTCAAGGAACTCCTTCTCTATCTATGTTCTATGAATACGAGGAAATTACTTATTGACAAATATATTCTTGAACTCGTCCCATTCCATGGATTCAATTTCATCCCTTTGACTTGAATTCTTGATAAGAATCCACCATTGATCAGCTTCACCTTCCAAATGATATATTGCTATGATGACTATATCATGTTCAGAACATTGAAGAACTGAACATATCTTTTCAGTGGTACTGATCCATTTTTCATCCACTAATGGATCAGTAGACCCACTGAATGAAGTTGGATGCTGCCTCATGAAGGATTCAACATAATGTTGCTCCTTCCTTTTCTTCATTGGAAGTCCTCCATGATTCATAGATTGAGAAAGTTGTGTGAGTATGGCTACAAGATTTTTCATTCCTCCTCCCATAAATTTTGTTTGTTGAGGGGGACAATCATTGCATTTCCAATCACATTACTCATTAACACGGTTCCTTCAGGTTCCAGACATTGACTAAAACCATAAATAATAGTGTGAGAAACACTAATTATAATAGAAAAAACACATAATCAAGAATAAAATTAAACACTTAAGGTCTTATAATAGGTTGTTCATGGACTTTTCTAAAACACTATGATTGTGTTCTATGCTTAGATATATCCTTAGGGTTCTTACTAAGGCTTTCAAATCCTAGTTTCCAAAGGTTGAGTATAACCTCACTCTAATACCAACTATAATGACCCATACTTTACAAACAATATTATTACTTCAGAATTGAAGCCCACATGTTACAACATATAACAAAACCATAAAAGTACTGTATAGGTATAGTGTTTTTAGAAACTGGGAAACATAAACAACTAGTTCATAAATCATCTACACTACCTCCCTTTTATTTTATCATATCTATAGTACCTTTTGGAATATATTACTTAATAACCTTCTTCCTAACCTGGGGAAAAGAAAACATACAAAAGGAAGAGCTCAAATGCTAATTAAGGGTAAACAAAAGAAATACCAATCACATCATATTCATAAGAACCTATTATTTTGGAAATCTTAACCTGCAAAAGAGATCATAATTTCATAACATGGGATAAATCATAGTTGTGAAATGTAAACCCAATAATCATAACATGAAACTTTGTGCCATACACACATAATCATAGAGAATCATTTCTTAGTAGTCAAGACTCATTGCCAAGACTATCCTAGTGGACAATGTCCATTTCTGAACCGAGTTCACTCCTCGTTTTAGTTGTGTATCACTGAACTGTATTAACCTTTCATTCCATCATTGTCTATCTCATGAGATATAAATATTACCCAATGAATTATAGGGAGATATGGGTCCCAACCATCTTATAATGATTCCATTAATATGTGTGCCACATGATCATAAATCATATATCATAGCATAACCTATTTAATAAAAATGGGATTCTTAAACATCATGCCATCATAATATAAATCATATAAGATAATAGGAATTCATAAATATAATTTCATCATAACATTATAAAATAAATTTTAAAATAGGGATAGAAACATAACCCTATATTATCTTAGATGGAAAATAATTCTGATAAAACACTTGAACTCCATTCCTTAGGAATATATCCTTTCTACTTCAAAAACACTTTTCCTTTTTTAACATGTCATACAATTTTAAACTAAAAGAAGTTGATTAAAAATAATCTTGAAAACATGTAAAGTAATATTCATGGAAATAATTTTCTAAAAATACATTCATGTCATATAAGTGAATGAAAAACATTCTTCTCGTACTTCGGCCGGAAAAGTCAAAAAAGTACATCGTACTAAAAATGAAAAAAGATTCCTTTTATATCTTTTACTAAAAACTAACCAATGGGTAAAATTGGATTTAATTTTTTTAGGATAGAAATAATATTACATATTGAGGAAACATGGATGTGGATGATAAATATTCTTCAGTAAATTCTGATGTATAAACAATCTCAGATAAAAATGAGATTGCGAGATTTTCCCTTACCTTAGGTTAGATTTTCCTCATACATGTCGGAACCTCCTTTATAATGATTTAAATAATGTTATTTACTTATTAAATAATCGTAATCATTGTTATGATACCGTATGCGGTCATATTCTTAGCTTCTTATTAGTAATATTTCAATGCAACTTGTTATTTGGGTGTTATTGCTTATTTGTTCTTATGCGTGTTTTGTCGAATAAATTCTTATTCTTCTTTATAGGTTATAGATAACACATTTATAGAATGTTATTAGTGTAATATATATAATATTTATTCATTAAATTAATTTATATAGTCATTATTCATTGAAGATCATGTAGAACGAGTCACATCATATCTTGGAGACAGTAGGTTGTACGTACACACGAGCGATGATATCGTTCCCTTGATGGTGGAATTGTACTGAAGTGTAAGTATACTATTTAAGAATCAATATCACTTTAAATTAATCATATATAGTTATTCTTTATACCATTATACCCATCCATGTAAGTTGGTGGTGGAAAATAGATTACACCACAGCGTGGAGACGATTTCCATACGTACACACGTGTGGTGATTTTATTTTCAGGAGGATGAATAAAAGGTGAAATAGGGTTGTTTCATATTTATAATAACATATCAGTATATTAGTGATACTAATGTTATTTCTTCATAATGAAACAACTAAAGAAGAGGAAGTAGAAGAAGAAATAATGTTGAATGAATCGGTAACAGACATTACCTCTTCTTTGACGTGGCTCGTCTTAAACTTCTCTTAGGGAACTAAAGATGGTCTTAGTAGAAGACCAGGACCTATAGGATTTTTATAGGGTAGTGGATATGATAAATTTGAAGAGGTTGGCTGATATTTAAGGCTAATTGTGGTGTGAGGATGAGAGGGAGGAGGTGCCCTTTTATAAGGGAGGAGAGAGGCAATTAGAAAAAACATAAATATTATTTTATTATAAAGTCATATTCGGTTTTTAATAGCTCAAAATTTATTTATTTAGAATCTAAGTTGGGGAAGGTTCTAAATCATATCAACCACTAGTTTTTAAACAAGTTTAGGTTACTATTTTAAACATATCATTTAGATTAAACTCTAAGTTAAATAATTTATCTTTTACCGTGTGTTCATGTTTTCTTACACTATATGGTTAATAAACTTACTATAAAAAGCCAAACGAACCCCAAGTGGTAAATTATTAATACATATATCCTTATATAAGTCATTATGTAGAACCCTAGATTTCTAGTAATAAAATAAAAATTAATAATATAATATTTGTTTTAAAAACTATTTTATGTCAATTTTGACACTATTGGTAATTGATTTTTGTAAAAATCATAACAGCGTGATTAGTTCGAAAATTTTTAATTAAATCAATAATAATATGTCATATTAACCTATATAATTAGTGTAATTTAAAAAAGTCTCAAATTACATTTATTTGGTTATTTATAATATCAACTATGTTAATATTTTTTTAATAAGGTAATTACTACATCATCATTGTGTCATATATAAATTAAACTATTTAAAGTATAATAAATATAATTAAAATAAAATTATGTAGGAAATATTTTTATCTTTCTAATGAATATTTATTGTCTAATTTATCTTATTTATTACCATATATTAAAAATGTTTTAGTTATTAAACCTTGATTTTAACTAATTTAACTCTTATTTAAATAAAATAATATTAAATGTCCTAATCTAATCCATGTGGACCTAAATGGTCAAATGTTATTCCTAAGGTTGTTTTTGGTCGAACGAAAATTATCCAATAGAATTAGGACTTGTGTTAGGGTAATAATAATATCATTTTTACCCGTAATTACCATATTTACTTTTAACGGTGCTAAATAAAAGTAAAAAGTTACTATTCACCAAATATTAATTTTATCTTATTAAACCACATTTTACACTTTGATACTAATCGTGTCTCTTGGATTTTCAAAATTAAACTTACAGAAGCAGTAAAATTAAATTTTATGTAAATTTTCTAATTATCCTAAGAGTTGGGTAAAAGACGGTTAAAAGTTCAATAAAATTTTTATATATCTAAAATTATTATAAATATAATGCAATGAATTAAATTAAACTTATATAGGTTTTATGTATCAATTTTTACCTAAAATAAATTTAAATAAAATAAATAATTATTTAAATAAAAATTCGGTTTTCAAATAGTAACCCAGTGTTTTCAGAATTCATCAAAATTTGAAATTTTTCAGAAAAATACCAAAACATTAGCCTAGGATAATTTTGAAATTCCCAATCCAAAAAAAAGACCATTTTGAAAGATAAAATTTATAAAATTTCAAAAAGTGTGTATTACTATTCATAATGGCTTGTTTTAATAATATTTAAATAGCATATCGTTGTTTAGTGAAACTCGGTATTGCGTAGAAAGCAAGCTACTGAGGAAGGTCGCAATTGCATGTAAAGAAAGCCAAGCTAGTGTTGTGTGTTGTGAAAGATTCCTTTGATGATGTATATAACATAAAAAAATATTTCTCATAAATAAAATCTCGGGTTTTACATTCTACCTCCCTTAAAATGAATTTCGTCGTCGAAATTCGTCACATTGTAACAAACAGATGAGAATACCTCTCCCTCATCCTATCCTCAAGCTCCCATGTAGCTTCTTCTAATTGGTGGTTACTCCATAAAACATTCACCATGAGAGTGGTCTTGTTCCGTAGAAATTTTTCTCTATGATCCAAAATATATATCGGATGCTCCTTATAAGAAAGATCTTTCTCCAGTGGTATAACTTATGAGCTGAGTACATGTGAAAGATTGGGTATGTACTTTCTCAGGAGAGATACCTGGAACACATCGTGAACTTGAGAGAGATTTGGTGGAAGAGACAATTGGTATGTTACCTCCCTGACACGATCCAATATTTCTAACGGACCGATGTAGCTAGGGCTCAGCTTTCACTTATTTCCAAATCTCATTACTCTCTTCCAAGGAGATATTCATTAGAACACTTTATCACCCACTTCAAACTGTAGGTCTTTTCATCAGTTGTCAGCATAACTTTTTTGTCGACTCTGAGCAACTCTAATATGTTGTTCAATAGATTGGACCTTTTCTGGCATCTCATCAACAAGATCATGTCCTAATACCTTTCTTTTCCCAACATCATCCCAGAAAGTTAGAGTTCGACATTTCATTCCGTAGAGAGCTTCATAAGGCGCCATATGAATACTAGAGTGAAAGCTATTATTTTAAGAAAATTCCACCAAAGGTAGGTGTTGATCCCAACCACCATTGAAATCCATAGAGCAAGATCTTAACATATCTTCAAGAGTTTGAATTGTTCTCTCAAACTGACCATCTGTCTGAGGCTGATAAGCAGTGATGAAAGTCAACTCTTTATCCAGAGTATACTGAAGACTTCGCCAAATCCTTGAGGTAAACCTCAGATCCCGATAAGATATAATGGAAACTGGTACTCCATGAAATCTTACCACATCCTTTACATATATCCTGGAAAGATGATCGAGAGAGAAATCCTCCCAAATAGCAATAAAGTGTGCAGACGTTGTAAGATGATCAACTATGACCATGATAGCATTATTGCCTTTGGATGTTTTAGGAAGTCTGGTGACAAAGTCCATAGTGATGTTTTCCCATTTCCATTCGGGTATGGATAACGGCTGTAACATCCCCTTCGACTTCTGTCTCTCAGTTTTAACTTGCTAACAAACCATGCATCGAGAGATATATTGAGCAACATCTCTTTACATGACATCCCACCAAAAGTACTCTTTCATATATCAATACATCTTCGTGCTTCTAGGATGAGTAGAGAATGATGAACTATGAGCCTCATCTAGTAGCTACTTCCTTAATTCTGAGATGGGAGGAACACAAACCTTATTCATGAACCTTATTATCCCATCACTATCAAGGTTTAATTTAGGAACATTTCTCACCTTCTTTTGTAACTCTACATCTTCTTTTTGTGCCTCTTTAATCATCACATGTATAGATGTTTGAACATTCATTTGAAAAAGATATGATTTTCCACCTTCCATTATAATTCCAAGATCCATACTTTGTAAATCCAAAAATATTGGATCTTTTGTGATCCTCATCATGGATAAACTAACATGGTCTTATCGACTTAATGCATATGCCACCTTTTTTTCTTTCCCAGGGTGATAATGAATTGAGCAGTCATACTCCTTAATCTGCTCCAACCATCTTCTTTGGCACATATTCAGATCCTCTTGTGTGAAAATATACTTTAATCTTTTATGATCAGTATAAAAATCCCACATTTCTCCATAAAGATAATTTCTCCAAATCATTAATGAAAATATTACCGCAGCAAACTCCAAATCATGAGTAGGGTAATTTTTCTCATGGATTTTAAAATGGCGTGAGGAAAAATCTATCACCATATCATTTTGCATGAGAACACACCCTAGTCCCTTCCTGGATGCATCACTGTAAATCACACGTCTTTCTCCACTATATGGCAGTGTGAGAACAAGTGCACTTAATAACCTTCTTTTTAACTCCTTTAAATTTACATCACACTCCTATGTCCAAACGAACTTAATTCTTTTTCGAGTCAACCAGGTGAGTGGATTTGATAATCGTGAAAATTCATTCACAAAATGTTGATAATATCCAGCCAAACCTAGAATACTTTGGATCTCAGTTATTGTTGTTGGTATCGACCATCATTCGATAACCTCGTTTTTTATGGATGCAACGATATGCCCTTTATTGAGATTACGTGACCAAAAATGGAAACTTTTTGAAGCCAAAATTCACACTTGGTAAATTTGGAATAATTCCTCTCCTTTCTCAGGGTCATTAAGAAAATTATCAAGTGATCTTCATGTTCTTCCTTGCTCTTTTAATGGACATGAATATCGTCTATAAAGACTACCAATAACTGATCAAGATAGTCTCTAAAGACTCTATTTATTAGATCCATGAAGATAGTAGGGGAATTAGTAATAACAAATGGCATCACTATAAATTCATAGTGTCCATACCTTGTATAGAATTCCGTATTTGGTATATCTTCCCTTTTGACCCTTAATTTGTGATACCTTGAACGTAGATCAATCTTGGAAAAGTATTGAGCTCAGAATAGTTGGTCAAATAATTCATCAATGTGTGGGAGAGGATATTTTTTCTTGAGAGTGATCTTTTTATGTTCTCGATAATCAATGAAAAGACTCATTGATATATCCTTCTTCTTAAAAAACAGAACAGGTTCTCCCCAAGGTGATGCACTAGGGCATATGAATCCCTTATCACGATTCTCTTGGAGTTGCTTCTTCAATTCCTGCAACTCAATTGGGGCCATTCTATAAGGTGTCATTGAAATGGGCATAACACTCGGTATGAGTTCAATTGAAAATGCAACTACAAGATTTGGTGGAAGACCTGGAAATTCCCTTGGAAAGACATCATAAAACTCCCTTATAATGGGAATAATCTTAATCACGAGTTTCTCTCCAACCATATGAGATAAATAACCGACATTTAGTGGAATCAAGACACATAGGATAGATTAAATTTCCACTGTAAGGTTATGTTCATCCTTGCATCGATAGATGATCATAGATTGATCTGGAATATGAAATGTGACTTCCCTTATTAGGAAATTTATATGAGATCCATATTAAGAAAGAAAATCCATGATAAGAATCACATCAAATTCCCCTATAGGAAGGATCACAAAATTTGGAGGAAGAAATTTCCCACAAACTTCAATATGAGAGGAATGGTAAACTTTTAATGTGACTGTTGTGCCATTAGGGGTTGTCATAGCTAACTCAATCTATATCCACTGTGGTAATATGGCGATAACCATAGAAAATTCTTCAGAAATAAAAGAGTGGGTGGATCCAAAATCAAATAAAACATTTACTACTTTAGAATGTATGGTAAGTGTACCTTTCACCACTTTGTTATCGTACTCCTCATCGCAGATAGAAGTTGCATGTGATTTTCTTTTTCGTTAGCCTTCAGAGTTTGTTGAAATTGACCATCATCAACAACCCTTGGATTAGGTAATTGATTATCATAATTTCCCATTTCCTTTCACTTATATCATTTAAGCGTAGGAGGTGCACTCTGTGTAGCATTTTCATTGTTTGCATCACTAGACATCTTCTTCCCATCATTTTGGTATTCAAATGCCTGATGACCTTTTCTTTACACATTTGAAACATTTACTTGTACATTTAAGACAACTCCCTCCATGTTTCTATCCACACATTGAGCATAAAATAAAAATAATCTTCTTTTTAGTCTACTCTTTAGATTTCCCTTTGAATTATATTTTCCTCTTCTTATCAACCCCATATGACTGATGGGTTACTCCAATATCCATATCAACCTTGAGAGCACATCGAAAAATTTCCTCATAGCTATTGAAGTTCCTTTTGGCTAATTCCCTTCGAAGACTTGGTTTTAACCCACTAAATAATTGAT
The DNA here is from genome assembly GCA_963277665.1 of Viscum album. Lineage (NCBI taxonomy): Eukaryota > Viridiplantae > Streptophyta > Magnoliopsida > Santalales > Viscaceae > Viscum > Viscum album. The sequence continues at coordinate 1,610,746,017 of OY728137.1, read as the reverse complement.
CGATATTACTCTCAGGTTTGATAATAATCCCAGAAGCGTACCTTGAAAGTCTTGTAAAATTTTCTTTATAGGTACCAACAGATTCCTCATCCTTTTCCATCATTTCAAGAAACTCTTTCTCCATCTTTTTTCGAAGAATACGAGGAGAATTTTTAATGAAAAATATGTTCTTTAACTCCTCCAAATCCATGGATTCAATTTCATCCCTTTTCCTCATATTCTTGATAAGACTCCACCATTGATCAGCTTTCACCTTCCAAATGATATAATGCTAAGATGACTTTATCATGTTCAGAGCATTGAAGAACTGAAAACAACTTTTCAGTGGTACTGATCCATTGTTAGGCCACTAATGGATATGTAGACCCACTTAATGAAGGTGGATGCTTCCTCATGTAGGATTAAACAAAATTTTTATCCTTCCTTTACCGGTTTGGAAGTCCTACATGATTTATTGCTTGATAAAGTTGTGTGAGCATGGCTACATGATTTTTCATTCCATCTCCAACAATGTTTGGTTGCTCAGGGGGAAAATCATTGCATTGCCCATCGCATTCCGCATTAACACAGTTCCTTTGGGATCCATCCATTGAGTAAAACAATGAAGAATAGTGTGAGCAACACTAATTATAATAGGAAAAACACATAATAAAGAATAAAAATTCACACTTAAAGACTTATCATATGTTGATCATGGCCATTTATAAAACATTAAGATTGTGTTCAATGATTATATATATCCTTATGGTTCTTACTAAGGCTTTGAAATCCTAGTTTCCAAAGGTTGACTATTCCCTTCATCTGATACCAACTATAACGACCCAAAATTTACAAACATTGTTATTACATCAGAATTGAAGCACATTTATTACAACATATAACAAAACCATAAATGGACCGTATAGGTATTGTGTTTTTAGAAACTGGAAAACATAAAAAACTAGTTAAAAAATCATCTACACTGTCTCCCTTTTCTTTTATCATATCTAAAGTCCGTTTTGGCATATCATACATAATAACCTTCTTCTTGACCTGGGGAAAACAAAAAATACGAAAGGATGATCTCAAATTCTCAGTAAGTGTAAACAAAAGAAATATAAATCACATCATATTCATAAGAACATAACATTTTGGAAATCGTAACTAGAAAAAGAGATCATAATTTCATAACATGGGATAAATCATAGTAGTGAAATGTAATCCCAATAATCATTACATGAAACGTTGTGGAATACACATAATCATATAGAATCATTTCATAGTAGTCAAGACTCATTTCCAAGACTATCCTAGCGGACAATGTCCATTTCTCCACCGAGTTCACTCCTCATTTCAGTCCTGTATCACTGAACTGGATTAACATTCCGTTCCACCATGTCTATATCAGGAGATATAAATATTTATTCAATGCATTGTAGGGAGATATAGGTCCCACCAATCTCATAATTATACCATTATTTTGTGTTCCACAAGATCATAAATCATATATCATAGCATAACCCATGTAATAAAAATGGGATTCTTAAACATCGTTCCATCATGACATAAATCATATAAGATAAAAGGACTTCATAAAAATAATTCCATCATAATATTATGAATTAAATGTAAAAATATGGATAGAAACAGAACCTTATATTATCTTATATGGAAAATAATTTTTATAAAACACTTGAACTCCATTCTTTAGGAATATATCCTTTATACATCAAAAACATTTTTCCTTTGTTAACATGCCATACAATTTTAAACTAAAAGAAGTTGATTAAAAATAAACTTCAAAACATTTAAAGGATTCTTCATATAAATAATGTTCTAAAAATCCATTCATGCTTTATAAGTTAAAGAAAAACATTCTTCTCGTACTTTGGCCAGAAAAGTCAAAAAATTAACTCGTACTAAAAACGAAAAAAGATTCACTTCATATACTTTACTAAAAACTCACCAACGGGTAAAACAGTATTTAAACAATTATTGGAGGTTAGATATAATATTAAATATTGAGGAAACATGGATGTGGATGATAAATATTCCCCAGTAAATTATGAAGTATAATCAATCTCGGATAAAAATGAGATTGCAAGATTTTCCATTAACTTAGGTCCGATTTTCATCATATGTGCCTGAACCGCCTGTATAATGATTTAAATACTATTATTGACTTATTAAAGAATAATAGTCATTGTTATGATATCATATGTGGTCATATTCTTAGCTTCTTTTAGTAATATTTCATTTCTACTTGTTATTCTAGTGTTTATTGCTTTTTTGTTCTTATGCGTGTTTTATCGAATAAATTCTTATTCGTCTTTTTATGTTATAGATAACTCATTTATAGAATTTTATTAGTGTAATATATATCATATTTATTCATTAAATTCATTTATATAATCATTATTCCTTTAATATCATATAGAACAAGTCACATCACATCGTGGAGACGGTAGGTCGTACATACGCATGAGCGATGATATTGTTCCCATGATCGTGGAATTGTACTGAAGTGTATGTATACTATTTCATAATAAATATCACTTTATAATAATCATATATAGTTATTATTTATACAATTATACCCATCCATGTATGGTGGTGGTGGAAAACAGATTACAACACGGTGTGGAGACGGTATTCTGTACGTACGCACGCGCGGTGATTTCATTTTCCATAGGATGGATAGATGGTGAAATAAGTTTGTTTCATATTTATAATAACATATAAGTATATTAGTGATACTGATGTTGTTACTTCATAATTAAAAAACTAAATAAGTGGAAGTTGAAGAAGAAATAATGTTGAAAGAATCTGTAATGGACATTACCTCTTCTTTGATGTGCATCTTCTTATCCTTCTCCTAGGGAACTAAAGATGGTCTTTTTAGAATTACAATACCTCTAGGATGTTTCTAGAAAAGTGGAGAAGAGAAATATTTAGGGTTTGGCCGAGATTTAAGTCTCAAAGTGGTGTGAGTATGAGAGGGAGGTGGTCCCCTTTTATAAGGAAGGAGTGGGGCACTTTAAGAATAACATAAAATATTATTATATTATAATGTCATATTCGGTTTTTAATAGCTCCAAATTGATTTATTTCAAATATAAGGTGGTTATGGGTCGAAATAATCTAAACCAATAGTTTTTAGGGAATATTAGGTTACTATTTTAACCTTATCATTTAAATTAAACTCTAAGATAAATAATTTAACTTTTACCGTTTCTTCAGGTTTTCTTACACTATATGGATAATAAACAAACTATTAAAAAGAAAAACGAACACCTAGTGGTTCATTATTAATATATATAACCTTAGATAATTTATGTTTCTGAACCTTATATTTTTAGGAAAAAATAACAAACAATAATATAATATTTGTTTTCAAAACTATTTCATGTCAATTTTTTCAATATTTGGTAATTGATTTTTGTGAAAATCATAATAGCAAGATTAGTTCTAAAAAATTTTATTAAATAAATACTAATATGTAATATAAACCTATAAAATTAGTTTAATTCATAAAAAGTCTCAAATTACATTTATTTGTGTATTTATAATATCAATTAAGTTAATATTTCCTAAATAAGGTAATTACAGCGTCATCATTGTGTCATAGATAAGTTTAATTATTTAAAGTCTAAAAATAATAATTAAAATACCATTGTGTAGGAAATATTTTTATCTTTCTAATGAGTATTTATAGTCTAATTTTTATCTTATTTATTACCCTAAATTAAAAAAATTTAGTTATTAAACTATGATTTTAACTATTTTAACTCTTCTTTAAATAAAATAATATTAAATGTCCTAATGTAATACAAGTGGACCAAAATGGTAATATTTTATTATTAAGTTTGTTTTTGGTCGAACTAGACTTGTCCAATATAATTATTACTTGTTTTTATGTAATAAGAATATCATTTTTACACTCCATTACCCTATTTACTTTTAACCGTGGAAAATAAAAGTAAAAAGTTATTATTCACTGAAAATTATTTTTATCCTATTGAACCAAATTTTACTCCTTGATACTAACCGTGTCTCTTTTATTTTCAAAATTCAACTCACATAAGCGGTAAAATTGAGTTTTAGTTAAATTTTCAAATTCTCCTCGGAGGTGGGTAAAAGACGGTGAAAAGTTCAATAAAATTTTTATATATCTAAAATTATTATAAAACGACTACAATGAATTACATTGAAAAAATATTGGTATTATGTATCAATTTTGACCTAAAATAAACTTAAATAAATTAAATAATTTTTTAAATAAAAATTCCGTTTTTAAATAGTAACCTAGTGTTTTTACTATTCATCAAAATTTGAATGTTTTCAGAAAAATACAAACAATTAACCCTAGGATAATTATGAAATTCCAAATCAAAAAATGAAGTCCATTTTGAATGATAAAATTTATAAAATTTTAAAAAGTGTGTATTAATATTCATAATGGCTAGTTTAATAATATTTTAATAGCATATCGTTGTTTTGTGAAACACGGTATTGCGTACAAAGAAAGCTATCGAGGAAGGTTGTGATTGCGTGTAAAGTAAGCCACGCTAGTGTTGTGTGTAGTGAAGGATTCCTTTGATGATGTATATAACATAAAAAAAACATTTCTCATTAAAAAAATCTGTGCTGTTACACTGTGCTTGTCAAAGGAAATCCTCTGGGGAATGTATCAATCATGGGATTGCATAAGGAAATTTTTCTAGTGATCCCATCCATTGTGTTCTATAAAGAACCTATGAATCACTCTTGATGTCCAATAATTCAATGACAATATCTAATTGGTAAGATTGATGATATTTTTTACAGTGTCTTTAATTTGATCCCCTGTATGGACCTCGATATGTTATAAAATAGTTATCATAACTCGAATCAATCATATAACAATCAAAAAATACCTTTTAGCCATGTAGGATAACTCATTAAATATTGTCAATTAATGATTAAAAATTAACGTTAATGTCCTAAACATATGTCCCATTAATTTCCATTGGTCAAAAATAAAATAAATTACATTCTTAAGGGGAATTTCCATACACCTCAATTGGTATTTCATGTTGATTAGAATACATGAGGCATTTAAAACATTTCGGATGGAACACTTGATGGGTTGATCACATCGTGGTATTTATCTTGGATGTTTATTTATGGTTTTTTATAATTATAACAATATTTTAACCATAATTTAATTTGGTTAATTCAACCATTTTGAGGTGTTATTGGAAGTGTCTAACACCTAGAACAATAACACACCTTATAAATTAATGAGACATTAGGGAAAATGAACAAGACCACATAACATAGGTTGTACAACATTCCATGTCCATTATTATCCTTCATATATAGCTATAAAAAAATAAATAATCAAAATACAAAAATAATATGAAAATTGGTTATATTATCTCACAGAAAAATGACACAAAATATGAAATAATAAACAAATTATGGAAAGAAGTGGATTGAATCCCTTATTTATACACATCCAATGATACTGATAGTGACGAAAATAATTCTTGCATGAAAAATGTAGATAAAATACCACCATAGAAAAGATAGATTGTTCCAAGGTATGTGGTCTAATGTGAAAATGGGGAAGAAATATTTGGGATTATGTTTAATAAATGATTGTATAAAATGTAAATTCACCCAATTTTAAGGGTTTATATGGTTGGTCGAGAATATTGCCCATACCACGCCCCAATTATGTGTTCAAAATATATAAATGGACTCCCTAACCATGCTATCTAACTTGGTTTGGAAAACAATTCTCCAATAGTGTGGGGTTACTGCCAATGTTTCACTAAGAGTGTGGGATAGGAGAATGGTTTTCTAAACTATGTGTAACTGGTGTGGGTCCCTTATACACCAAGTGTTTATTCTTCCAAATGGATATGAGGCCACACTCAGAAGATTTATCCAACCAGTATTCCTTATATATTGGATTCATGGTGGGATTTGAATGTTTATACTAACCTGTTACCAAATACGATCCTTAAACAACTTCTCCAAATTTCATAACATCGGGCTCCGACCAATCCCCAGACACTCTTGAACACTTTGGTAAACTCTTAATCTCATGAATATAATTATAATAAAGGTTCATAGTAGTAACTTAAGTGTCAATATCTATTTAAAAATGTTGGGTTGTGACAATTGATTCATTATGAATAGTAACCCCATTAAATAATTGACAGTGCAGTAAGGTTTAATCATCTAATTGTGGTTAAAAAATAATATAATAAGTAATAAATATGACTATAACACTTGACCTTATCCTATTGGATGAGTTTATATCGTCCATTTCAATCAAATATTCTAAAATATGGAAACTTGGTTTCATATTTCATTAATATAGGCCTTTACAAATTTTTTTTAAAACAAGGGTAAAAAGCTCATTCTCTTTGTTTTATTATATATTAATTTTTGACATATGGGTAAATTAGGGATATTGTAATTCATAAAAGGGTGACATTGAAGTTAAAATATATTTTCATCATGGTAATATATTCCAATTTTTTAAATATGAAATAATTACAATAAATTCTTGTGTAACGCTTACACAACATTTTTCAATTAATAAAAAATAAATGAAATGAGTTTAAAAATAATAAAAGTAGTATAAATTAAATTAATTATTTCATTCCCTAAATTTTATGATAAATATATCATGTTATTTATGTGTTTAATTATCATATTTGAATTACATTTATTTAATTTTGTTTTTCATGTAAAAATAAATTAATAGTTAAAAAATGACATTAATGTTATATTATAATAAATAATAATATGTTAAATGATTTAAATTAAAAAACATAAAATACTAAAATATGTGATTTATGGATGTTTTATAATATAAACTATTTTTTATTTATGGCCCAATTTTCATTGTATAGTATATATATTGACCCCTAAAAAGAGATCATTTTGTTGTTGTGGTTATTGTAAAAAAGGGTTAATACGGTTTAAAACATGAGTTAAGGGTTAAAAACTTATATAAACAAATAAAACAATTATTTTATTGTTTAACCCAATACTGATCCTATCTTAAATAATATTAGTTTGGAACCTTTTTCCCAATTAATGTTTATTTATATGAATTTAAATTTTTATATAATTCCATGATTTTCCATCCCATCACTTATAAAAAGGGACATATTCTCCACATTTTTTCACAATTATATATACTTTCATTTTGATCAATAAATTAAAAAAAGCACTTTATAACATTTTATACAATTTTAAAGGAGTCTTCTGGTTAGATAAATTCTATCATTAGAGGTTTTAAATTTTAATGAAATAGAAGTCATCTAAATAAGAGGTATAGTCCTTAACCCAATGTTTTTTCATTTATTTCATCCTATTACTTTGTAAAATATTATTAAAAATTTATGAAATAACAACAACAAAATATTACATATACATAGGTATTTTTATGTTAATTTAATATCATATTCCCATATCCTCTTCCATTAATTGAGAAACAAAATTGATGTTCGTTTTTACAATAGACTACAGCCTCGTGAACCAATTTTATTATTTTTCCATAACCACCTCTAATATTTAGTTATAATTATGTATTTAATGTATATATATGATATTAATTCCATATTTAAATTTATTCATTGATAATATATCATTTATTCTCATACATTACAATCCATTAAAAATGATAACGGCAGTCGTGCATATGTGTGGATAACCACCTATACGATGAGATGTGATTCATTTTTCATCAACACATAAAAATGAATTGAATATATTAGAGTATTAAAAAAATTTATATTTAGTATTTAATGATAATTATATAAACATAAAATAGTTCATACTTTATTTCCATCATGATCGTTGAAAAATTGAAGTGTTGTTAATGTGAAGGTATTTCCTATTCTGTCCAAGATTGTGACATACTTAATTTTCATCACCATAATTCACAGTTGGTTTTTAATGTATAATTTATGTATATAAATGATAATTATTTTATTATTACTAATATGGATATGATGTGAAAATTTACCCTTTGAGCATAGTTTACATACTAAAGCCATTTTAAAATTGTGATCTGAACATACTTAAAACACCTGACAAGGACATAATAGATTATGTAATTAAAAATTTAATAAAAATAAATGAAATAAATTGTTTAAATATATGATATTAATAATTTATAATTTTCTGAATAATTAAAATAATTTATATACAATTATTATAAATTATTTAAAGGACCTAAATGAAATGTCTCAACTCTATGTAAGGGATTTCACCTATATTTACCTTTATTGACACATATTTTAATTTTATACACCATATATATTTTAGATGTTGTATATACTACCATTTTAAATGTTATTTTATGAAGATGTCATATATTCATTAATTTTGAGTTACAATTCAATTATTTAATTAATGGTTATTTTACTGGAATGTTACAAGGTGGTTAGAGGATTCATAATTGAATATCCATTCATTGGGATAGACTTCTACTTTATTTAATCTATTAGGGAATTATTATCTATAAATATATCTCCAAATTATTTTATTATTTATTTAAATATTATTTGTTTACATATAATTATATTCACATAATCACTTCATGGATTAATTATCACATTAAATGTCATTATATTTACAAGAGTTTTATTTTCATAAATTAATTTTCTGAAGACATATATCTTGTAATGAACCATGATTACCTTTTATATTTTACATACTTCACAAGAATAAAAATTAATATATTACTTCATGAAATTCACATGATTTACAAATCCATATCATATTATTTCTTTCAATGACTGTTTATTTTAATGTTACCAAAACGGTAAAGTATTTATGTAAAATTTTACATTCTTTTCAAAATTTCATATGATAAAGGTTAATTTGGTGAAATCATATTTTAATATTCACTTGAACAACATTTATTTTATTATCCTCTTTTGATTATTTTTACCTGTTCTGATTAAATTTTGACCGTTCTTGACTAACGAAATTTGAAGACAATTATTTGTTGGTGATACTAAATGGTTACCTAATTTATGATTAGGGATTATTCACTTCCATTACCATGCATATAATATATATATTTGAATATTAATTAAAAAATATAAATTATTTTCAAATGTTAATTTATATTATCCATTTCCTTTTAAAAAAATTAAATGTAAATTTCTTAATGTTTTCTATTTAGGTCAATTTTCAATATTTATAAAATTTAGAAATGAATTTTAATTTTTAACATTTAGGTCATGAATTGATTTATGAAATGATAGAAAATTTATTTTATTTAATGTATTATTTATATATCTCTAGGGTTATTTTAAATGGAAATTATTTTCACAGTATTTATTATTTTTCATCTTTTAAAAGATATTTTCAATGAAATAATTGTATTTTAATCTATAATGCTTTAAATTATATTTTAATGATAATTATATTCCTCAAACACAAAATCCCTTGTTGTTTCTTATAGTCCACTGGGTATATATTTTAATGGTGAAATCTTTATTCTTTATCTAGAATAATTATTATTGTTTCAATAATATTTTCATGGAATCATTTCTTTTCTAGTGATAAATCATGATATGAATGAACCATGGTTTTTTATAGTGGCAAGTAAAATATTCTATTTTTCTTTACTATTATATACTACATATACAAAATAAATTATTATTAATGAGATATTCTATTGTAAAAAAGGAATGGTTTTTTCTGTTATAATTCTAGGATGGGTGGTCATATTATAAACTAGGTCTGGTGGGTATGTTATATCCCTCCAATTCATTGAGTAATGAGATAGGGTTAACAATATGGAAGTTAGTACTAAGCAAAGATTGAGTTTAGAAGTTATAGGTTAATATTAAAAGATGTTTGAATTTACTGATTTATTAATTCCATAATAAATTTTTGATGTTCCAAGTTTGCAACATTTTTTATTTATGATTCTGTTAAGTTCTAATGGATATTTTACATCAAAGTTATTGTCAAACATCCGATGATTTTTGACTTATATAGCACTTATATTATGGTAATGAATTATTCCATGTAACATGTTGGTGATCTATGTTTTTATTGGTATTAATTATCTAATGTTATTCTCATGCACATTGATTATATCATCATACCCTTATTCTTATCATTTTCTCAGAAATGAAATTCAAATGGTATGGCTTATTTTTACTCATAATAATATTTTGTGATCTCCATTATTATGTTTTCTTTTCACCAAGATATTATTTATAATGTTAAATTATTTTTATATATAATTGTTTCATGTGTGAATAATATTATGGGAGGTGTTTAATACATAATGTATAATATGAAAAGTGGGGTATAAAGGGATAAAATTTTAACATAAATGTATGTGTATTTTCATGTAATATGTTTTCCTAATTATCTAAAACTCCAACCCTAAAATGTTCCTATATATGTAAGTGATCAAATTTTCATTTTTATGTTGTAAGTTTTGGATTGTTGATTTTGGTTCACATTTATTGGTTCCATTCCAATAAATATAATGATTGTGTTATAGCGTCGAATCGAAGAGTGCACAATTGTGGTAGTTGTAGTTAGTATTGGAGTAAGGATTAGATAAATCTGAAGATTATGATGAATTTTATGTGAGGTTAAAATAAGAGTTGTAGATACTATTGTTGGATTATAATTTTATGATTGATCCTATGTTCAATGGATTAGAATTCTCTTTAAGGTTTTATGTGATGGGATTTCAAGGTGATTAATGATATTTTTGGAATCTTTTTAATAGGTTGTGGTATATATAAAACTTAGTTATAACATAATTATTATTTTTAAAAAATGGTCTTATATTTCTGGGAATGTATATTTATATGTATGTGATATCCTATTATGGTAAACCTATCTTTAATTTTGAGTTTATTGTGTTATTTTTTGTATGTATGGTTAATTATTTATTGAATGGTTTATGTTAAACCTTTTATGTCATTTTGATAAAAAATTTAATGATTATCTCGGAGGAATATGTTATTAAATAATTCTAATCATTTAATTTAAATATCAGTATATAAGATATTTTTTAATTTTATGGATAGTTATTTAGAGAATGATTTAGATGAATTTTTTTGTATTAATATTTAATTTTTTGGAATAAATTATTATTTCACCATATTAATGTTCATAGGTTATGGATATTATCATACCGTATTATTAAATTTTTTGTTTTAGTTATTGTATTAGTATATGAAGAAATATCTTATCATTCCTTTTAGTAATTATGTGATTTTTTAGAATATTATTTTAGAGAATTGGGTATAAAAATCACCTTGAATAACTGATATTTGAATCAAAAGGTGTTGTGGTTAAAATTAATTAAAGGATAAAATAATTCTCATCATATAAATAAATAACCATTTTTTATGATGATATGGTAAAATAATTCATTAAATATAGAAAAAAATCTTAGAACAAAAAAAGTTATCTTATAATTTTCTTTTTTGATGAATCGATGGACTTTTTTCACACTGAAATGGTTTATAGTTTCATGGACAATATCATTACAATGATTATTAACATTATTTTGATCAATATAATATACCTCTATCCATCATTATTTTAATATAATGCATTTCCTCCATGATTATATGTTCACTTCACACTGTTTTTCTCTTATTTAAAAACATAGTTATATGTTATTCTAGTTGATATTTATATTTCTCATACTGTATTTTGAATTAGGAGTTTTATTAACAATTTTAACAGTGTAGAATTTTTAAAAAGGTAGTTTCATATGTCAAAATTGTGATGATATAGGGAAATTTAAAATTTAAAAGATGAAATTTATTAAAAATTTGGGAATGTAACACCCATACAGTTTAAAAATAAAACTACATTTGATTCCATATATTCCTCATAATAGTGAGCCTAAACAAAAAATGAAATATTACTATATATATATGACAATTATTACCTATCCATTAAATTAATTTTTTTAATAAGATTAATGAATTCATGAAATATAATACAGAGGACTAATAAACATAAATTTATTGAAAACAACATAGTAAATAATCTTTAAATTTTATAATAAATTCATTTTATTCCAAAAATACTTTTTCTAAACAATTGGTTTTTATTTAATTTTTTTAGAAAATTTTATAATTAATTTATATAATTTTTTTACTTTTTTTCATAAAAAATATATCATTTTTATATCAATATATCAAAATTATTATTTTGAGCAAATTTTGTATTTTATTAAAATCTATTATTTTTCAATGAAAAGTGTAAAAAATATTTTTAATTAAAATTTTATTATCCTTTAATGTATTTATAAATTGATATTAAATAAAATATTTGTTTTAAAATTCATTTTTTTGTCTTAAATAAACAAAATCAAATAATATTCTTGGAATTAATTTTATTCATGAATTTGGAATAAAACCATTTTTTATAATAAAAATTTATTTTTTTTAATGTTTTTCATTTCATTTGAATTTTATTCTTAAATTAATTTCATCAAATTGTCAAATTGGAATCTTGAAAAATAGAATCAATATTTTTTATCCTTATTTATAATTTGTTCAAATTGTATTCTCTATTTACCTCATTTTTATAAGTAACCATTGTAAATTATTATCACCACGGTAATGGTAAATCAAGTAATTGAGGATAAAAATATTAATATCGGAATAAAAAACTAACAAATACACTTTCATTTATCGAAATACATGATTTTATTTATGTCATATAGAAAAAAATCTAAAATATGGTAACATGGGGACATATTTCATTGAATTTTTCTGTTATAAAATTTTATGTAAAGAATAGTAAAAATGACATTTTCATTATTTTATTTTTTAAAAATTATGAAATAGGGTGAGTAGAGAATGTGTTCAATTATATAATGTTTATTAAATATTTTAATTTTTTTTATTAAGATAATTTCTTTCAAAAAATTTGGGATGAATTTGTTAACGAGAATGGAAAAGTTATTTCAACACTTGTTTAATTTCATTAATATATAAATAAAACTAATGATTTAAAAAAAATATTAAAAGTCATATAAACTGAATTAATTATTGATTATTGTGAATTTTTCAGAAAAATATATTTTTTTGGTGAAATTTTGATGGTATTATATTTTAAATCGTTAATTGTAATGTTGATTTAGAAGTGAATTTTGATAATTTGTTCCAAAAGTGAGATTAATGTTATTTGATAAAATATAATATTTTATTAAATGATTTAAAATTCATAAAATATTTATGTTTATAAAATTAATATTTATCTTTTTAAAAAAATTACTATTGTCCATTTATGTTCCATTTTTTCTTTTATAATAACTTTTATGAACACTAAAGAGTTAAAGCTCTATCATCATGATAATTGTCAAAAAATGGTTAACACGGGGTAAAAAAAATAGATATGGGTAAAAACCTAATCTAAACATTCCCAAATTTTATTTTATGATATTATTAAAACCCATAATCATGTAATATTATAATTATATTATTTTTGGATAATTTTCTCCCTGAAAATTGATTTATATTAATTTAATATTTTATATATTATCAAGAGTGCCCACCCCTTGACATATTAAATGGAATCACCTATATTATTTAATTAATTCTTAAATACCCTTTTATTTTGATTAATACCTACCAAAATAACATCCTAATATAAAAACCCACATTCTATTGATATTTTTCTTATAAAACCAACCATGGAGTTTATAGGGTGTAATGCGATGAAGGTTTTTTGATGAAGTGGTATAGTGTTTCACTGAATATCTTGGTTTTATTTTTTTATCATAACTCATTAAAATACAATTAAAACATGATGAAAAAATAATTACCTAATTTCATATTTAATTATATTTCTTTATATCAATTTAATATCCTATAATCATCCCCTCTTCCAATAAATGAGAAATAAAACTATCATTAGTTGGAGAGGCAGACTACTGCCACGTGAATCGATGAGATTCGTTTTCCATAACATTCTATTATGGGTGGTAATAATTATAAATTTAATGTATTTATATAAAATTAATGAAATAATTAAATTTAAATTAAATATAATATATCATATATTGTATTACCTTTCAATACATTGAAAATGATAACATATTTCATGCGTATGTGTGGATTACCACCTCCATGAAGTGATGTGATTCGTTTTTATCACTGTATCACATATAATATATATATATAAGGGTATTTAAAGAAATAATATTATACTTTTGATTTAATTTTCATTTTTTGAAAATAAAATAATACTCAACCATCTTTCCATCATGATCATTGAAAATAGAATCATTACTCATGCGTACGTCTGACATACCATCTCCATGATTGAAACATCGTTAATTTTTATAACCATATATAATGGTTCTATTAAAATGTATAATTGATGTATAAGGGTATTCGACTTTAATGTTACAAAGTATTAAGAGGTGTCTTATCAAAATGATCCATTTATGATTGAGGATCTTTCACTTCCATATCCATTATTTCTAAAACCATTATATAATGTTATTTTATAAACATAAATTATTTATTAAATTTAATTTCAATGTTATTTAAACTCCTTTTAAATTTATTGAAAGAAAATATATTAACATTTTCCACATGGGTAACTTTTCACTCTGTCTAAAAAAATTTAAAAAGAATGATTTAAATTATCATTTATGACATAAATAAATTTTCCCACCATCATGAATATTATTATATTTGATGTTTATATTATAATTTAACATTATTACTATAAAAGATATTAATTTTAAAAATATTTGTTAATTCTTTACATTTCTAAAGTGATATTCAATGTGGAAACTATATTTTAATCATTAATATTTTTAATAATATTTCAATTCATCAATGACCACAAAAAATAATGATTATTATAATACACGTGGGATATGTTGTAATTATTTCATATTTATTCTTTCTCTAGATGGATTATGATTGATTCATAAATATTTTCATGCTACCCATTTATTTTCCATGGTAAATCATGTTATGAATGCTTTATAGTCATTTTTATGAGGAAAATTACATGATTATAATTGTTTTTAATACTCCATGGAACATATAAATATGTATTTATAATAGATTAATGTTTTGTAATAAACCAATTAAGGGTGGTTACATTACATACTAAGGATGGGTGGCTCTATTATATCCCATCAATGAATTGGGTAATGAGACAGAGTTAACTAGAATCAAGTTACAACTAATAGAAGATAGAGATTATCGATTATGGGTTACTACTAAGATATATGGTATTTATTCAGTTTTCTAATTCTATATTTAGATTCTTGTTAAAGTTACCAACATGTTTTCTTCTTGAATAAAATTATCATGGTTATCTTTTATCATGATTTTTTCTTATGGCTTGTGATTGTAGACTTATATGAATCATGTCATTTGTTAATGAATTATTCCATGTCACATGTTCAATGATCTAGGATTTATGGGTATGAATTATATTATGTTATGATGATGAACATTGATTATGACCAAATAACCATATTCCCAATTTAATCTCAACAATGATAATAAATATTAAATGAATATTTTTACCCTTACTGAGTGTTTTAACTCACAATTCTTATGATTCATTTTCCCTAGGTTAAGAAATTCCTTTTAAATGATTTTTTAGAAAGGTTTCATATGTGTATAATTATATTGATATGTTGAGGGAAAAATATGGAACATGAAAATCAAGCAATAGGTGGAAAAAATTATCACATAATGACATGGGTGTTGTTATGTAATATTATTTCTTAATTATCCAAAAAAACCTAATAGGTCTTTAGATTGGTAAAAAATCTATTATTATTTTTATGTTGAATGTTTTGAATTGTTGAAATTTGTCCATATATATTTGTATCACGAAATCTATATGTAAATTATCTTTTATTATTATATCCAGTACTATATATCCATGGATTCAATAATATAAGAATGTAAAGTTCTTATGAAGCTAGTGAAACTTTTTGTAAGGGTTGATCATCTCAAATTTTATTTTTTTGGGATATATGTTATTTTTTTACACTTAACAAATTTTATGAAATATATCAACTACCCCTTAGATATATTGAATACTAAATATCTTTATGTTTATGGATTTTAAATATACATAGGAATTTACTTCATTCATGGAGGTTATTATTATAAATATAATAAAGTAGAAAGGGTTTTAGAAAACAATCATACTTTTTACGAGTATTTTTTATGTTAAATTAATTATAATGAAATTTTCATATCTAATACTCCCAAATGATATATAATTTTTTCTATTCTGGTTAATTTTTCGATATGAAATTTTTTCCCATTCACTTTTGTTTCCCTAAGTACACAAAATCCTAAAATAATCATTTTACGAAAAGCCATCATTATTTCTCTCTTTGATTGGGTATAATTTGCTTCCATGTTTATATTTTATATAATTTATTTTCAAAAATATTTTTAATGTTATCTAAATATATATTAAATATATTTTTAACCATTTATGACATTATATATAAAAAATTTAAAATTTAGCATATTTTTGTTGTCCAACTGAGGTACTTTGGATGTTTTATTAAAATTGTGAAAAGATTCATTTTATTTAAAATTATTGTATGAATGAGTATTATAATTATCATAAATACCATTTTATTTGATGATTTATTTAAAAATTTAACATGATTATTATGGAATAAATAATCTTCCAATGTATTTTGAAATTTTTATATTTTAAATAATTTATTTCAAAATGTAACAGGACTTTTCCTCATGAAATGTCTAGTGATATTTTATAAGAATTTATATCTATTGCAACATCCATTGATGATACATATGCTTCAAAATGTATAGGATTGTATAGTACCATATTTAATCATTTTATACTTGTTTTATTGTTATGATGATGACATATAGATGAAACCCGTTTTATTTTCCTTGGTTAATGTAATGATGGAATGAAAATGTTTTCAGGATATTATGGCATACATGTAAAATGATTATAATTATGTTATGGTTGGGTATGTTACATCTCTCTAATTAATTGGGTAAAGATTAATTTTTTATGATATCAAATGGTACATTGGAGGTTATGCCATTCGCAAAAGAGGATAAATGAGATGTTATTCTAAGCACAAAAGAGGGTAGAAGGGAGGATATCCTAAGTGAAAAAATGTACATGGGTCGTTATACCAATACTAACATGGAATGAATGAATTTTGGGGTATCCTTGACATTATATTTCTATGATTACTATTGTTCTAAAAATTATTCAACAAATTTATTAAATGATCACAGGCTAAAAAATTTCTCTCATAGGTCATGTTGAATGATTCCATTATGATTCATGATATAGGAACTACCAAGGTTTATTACATGACAAAAGATTATGATCTATGAATTGTCGGATATTGTTTTAAACATTTAATCTGATGTTCTTATACCATCATGCTAATATTATGCTTAAATTATGATCAATGACTTTACATTTTAATCTTATTAATCATTTCAGATCTCCCATTATTATGTTTCCTTAAACCCATTATATGAAAAGTGGATTTCGGTTTAATATGTATCAGATGGGTTCTATTTGAGAAGTAATTTTTGGGAAATGATGTAGATATTTTATATACCAGTTATTTATGGATGCATATTTCCACACACACCAAATTTTTGTGGTTCTTGTAAGAATTTTTATTAAATATAATGAATATTCATATAATAATATGTCATATTTATGTATGAAATTATTAGTTTTCCATAGATTGTTTCAATGAAATGTTCGGGTTTTTTAGAAAGTATGATGAGTACAATTTACTAAGAATACCTAGGATAATCCGATGTATAGAATACCATCCTATGTTATGTTAAATAAAAGAATGTTGTTTTCCATGAAATTAAATCCTTATATAGATACTAGAATGTGTAAATAATTTTGTAATAGATACCCCTACGGGTAAGAATATAGAATTGGGCATATTGGGTATTATCCAAATTATCACTAGTGCATGATGAAAGGTCCTAAGACTATACACATAGCTAGATAGTCCTGAGGGATATTCATGGGATTATAAAAAAATTTATTTTTATGTTGTATTACAATATAATATGTCATTATATGAACTATGTTAAATCTAATGTTTCATATATATAAAATAATGTTTCATGATTTATATACACTGAAAATTATTTTTCATTATTACTTGGTATATCACAATGACTATTGTTTCTCACACTATTACATTTCGTTTTATTCACTAGAGGGAACATGAAGGAACCAAGTAAACAATAAATGTGATAGACCATGAAATGATTTTATTTTTAGGTAATAAAATTTTATGGGAGCTATAATTCATAATCATGTTTTTATTCTTAAACAACATTAACAATCCATGAATCATGTTTGGATTCAAAACAAATATATATGGGAAGAATGTTTGTTTGAGTCCTTCATGAGGAAATATCCAATTTGTTTTAGTGAGTATGAGGAACCAATTATTTCTAAATAATGTCCCAGTACACCTGAAATATATAAATTCCATTATATAGTGTTCAGAACCTCAGAATGTTATATTTGTTATTTACCATTTGGATAGAGATCTAGAACATTAAAGCAATCCTATTAAAAACACAAGACAATAGAATTAAATTATGTCTAGGGAGTTGGATAACCATATAAGGTTATTTTTTAGCAATTAATTTCCCATATTATTCATATAAAAATAGAAAATTAATTCCTTGAGATAATGAATAATGATAATAATTCCACCAGTGCATATGAAAAAATAATTTACAAGGCTTTTGTAGTGTGATTTTTGGTATTATCTTCCAACCTGAATAAAAGATTTATAAATTATTTAGTGTATTTAAATTAATTAAATAATGTTAACAATCCATAATATACAAAAATGAATATAAAGATATGATTTTATATGATCTTAAGGTCGAAATGGAGATCAAACTCACCCATAAATCCAATGGGTTTTATAATAAAATATATTTTTAATTCAAAGGAAAGACTAATTATAATAACCATGGAGAGAAGAATATAAGACTCACTTTATTCTATATGTGTGGGAATAAACATGGAATACATTTTTATTATGGGTACTTGTAAATAATTTTTATATGGAAAGGAATATTATCATGTAATCTAATTCCCATGTGATTGGAAAGAAGATAGATAATTATGCTAATGGAGAAAAATATCTATATAATGAACCACTCATACTTCATTATTAAAAATATAGTTGAATTTTCATGAAGCAAACAAATGTTTCAAAATAATGGTTAAGGTTAATGATCAATGTTAGTAAACTCCTAATACTAAACACAAGGGGAAATATCATAAGAACTTTATTTGTTACGTGGAGTACGATAATAAAGTGGATAAATGTACTCTTACAATGTACTCTAGAACTATTAATGTACGTTTTTTTTTATGGATATTACAAGATTTTTATAACTAAATAATTTTATAAAGTTATCACATTACACTATAAATGATTAGATGTTGAATTAGAAGTGAAAACTCTAGAAAGTATGATGATCACATTTTATTTACATGATTCTTCTCTAATTCAACATTATAGGATTTTTCTTATTGAAAATATAATTAGAAACCCTCTAGTTGTATTTGATGCTACTTTGGGAATTTATTGTATTTATTTATATATACCCCAAATCAATTTACAAGTATATTATTTGAAAATTGATATTCTAAACCATACTATTATTTTCAATCATTGTGAAGATAAATATAAAATTCGAATAAAAATTACATTTCTTATATAGTTCATTATTACGATTTAAGTGGGGAATTTAACTCATATGATTGGGTAGAACTCAATATCGTGGATAAGAATTTAATACCATAGTTCATTATTGTTTTTTTAGAAGATTTTCATAGTCTTCCTCTGAATTGTGAAGTTCGGTATTGTATACAACTCATACCTGGTGTTACACATTTGTCAAAGACTACATATAGAATATAGATGTTTGTGTTAGGGGAAATGAATAATAATCTCTATGTCTACCTTGATAATGTATTATTTTGAAAAATTCCATTACCATATGGGTCACCTATTATTATTTTAAAAATGAATATGGATTAATGTACCTCTATATTGATTATAAATAACATAACAATATCACAATCATGAATGACTATCCTCTACAAAATATAAATGATTATTTCAATAAATTACATGGAGAGTAATATTATTTAAAGATTTAGCTCTGATTTTGAAAGTAGTAATTATGGTTCCAAAGTGAATGCATTCTAAAGATACACTTTTGAATGATGTATAGACACTATGAATTTATATTGATTCTATTTGGTCTTTCTAATTCCCCTATTATATTCTTATATTTAATGAATAGAATATATTTATATTATATTGATTAGTTTGTTGATGTAATTTTATAAAATAATCATATATATTCTACAAAAAATTAAGATTATGATAATCACTTGTGATTTTCGAAGAAGACACTTAGGAAATATAAGTTGTATGAAAAATTTAAAGAGAGTGAATTTTGGCTATTGTTTGGTTAATTTTTTTGTTATATAATCCCATGTGAAGGTATATCGGTGGATAAGACAAAAAAGTTATTGATCATTGACTGAGACCAACCAATGTGACTGAGATTTGACGTTTTCTTTGATTGTATACATATGATCTACCAATTGTAAATAACACATCACAGTTATCAAATTGACTCACTATGTAAACTCATATTGGATTCATGTTCAATGGGATAGATGGAGGTGTGTATAATATCTAAGAGATAACATGAATGTGGATATATTAAACTATGATCATATCCCCGTTCAATGGAGGAGGTTTTTTATTTAAATTGATACATAGAACATGGGGTTGGGAAGTGTTTTTTGAATAGTTATACGGTTATATCATATGCCTCATTACAATTGTTGTTTCATGAGTCGAATTATGGTAATAAAGAACATGAGTTAGCATAGGTAATATATTCTTTAAATATGTGTAGGAATAATCTTTATGGAGATTGATGGGACATACATACTAATTAATAAAGTCTGAATTATATATTTATCTAAAAATAGTTGAATAATCACAAGGTAATTTGGTTATAGTTGATTAAATATTACGACTATTCAACATATTAAAACATTGGAAATGAAAAATGGTGGTTGATGGATCTGTGTCAAAAATAGCATGCCAGATTATCTATGATAAGGATTGCAAGGGATCCAATATTTCATGATTTTCACAGAATAGAACATGAAATATTAATGGAAAGGGATAAATTGTATATTTCTCAAATGAGTGTTTAACCATCTATCCTTGTGAATATTAACATAGATCAAATGGAATATTAAGGTCTACAAAATAAGGTAATAAATGTTTTTCTTTTCAAAATTAATTTTTATAAAATGGTATGGATTAATAACGGAGTATGTGTCCAATATATACCATTCTTGATGAATGAGCTATTGGGAGAATCTCATATCTCATAATTCACTATTCTTCATGGAAGTATAAAAATGTATATTGATCTTAAAGAGTATTTATAATGGGATAACATGAAGATACTTCTGGTAGAGTATTTATATCAGTTATAGGTATGTCAATATTTTAATGAAAATAAATATAATTATAACGAGATTTTATATAGATAACCAATACCATAATGGAAATAATAAAACATATTTATGGATTTCTTCATTGTACTCCCCATAAAAATATAATGAGGAAAATGATATTTGGGTTGTAGTATCCTATATAAAAATTAAGAACACATCATTTATATAAAATAATATTTCCCTCTAGAAAATGTTTATGGGATATAAATTAAATAATTGTTATTAGGTCATCAAGTAACAGAATTTTTTGTATCTTATCAATATTCGAGGATTACCTCAATGTTCAATAGATTTCTTCAGAAATATATGGATAATGAGTTATGTTTTACTATAACCTATCATCCTCATACAAATGGTCAATTTGAGATAACCATTCAAACCATAGAGGATATTATAATATCATTTTCCAAATATTTCAATGATGGTAGGGGTTTACTCCTCCCAATGGTTGAATTATCTTTTAATAATATATTTCACTCAAGTATTCATATGGATCCTTGTGAATCCCAATCTAAAATAATGTTCCAAACTCAAATGTTATGGATTAATATTGAGAGATAAATATATTGGTAAATTATTTCACTAATTTAACATAATATAAATTAAAATCCATACAGCAAAACATCAAGGCCTCTCAGAGTTAACAAAATATTTTTATTGACAATCATTTGTGAAATTTGCATTTCAAAGTTGTTGAAAATGTATTCCCACGAATATATATATATATTGAAGAATATTATGTGCTTAATAAAGAATAGAAATATGATCCCTATATATATAATCCCTTTTGGCATTCTTTATTATATTGAGATGGCTTCTTATTACTTTTCACTTCCACCAAATCTCTCTCAACTTCACCATGGGTTCCATGTATCTATCATAAGGGTGTATGTTCCATATCCATCACATAAACAATTTTTAGTTGTTTTACCAATGGGGAATGATATTTCATATGAATAAAAACTAGTATAAATTTTGGATCATAGGGATACAATTTTATGAAACAAGACTACCTAACAAGTTAAGTTCTCTGGAGGAGATGGAAATTAAAAGAAGCTACATGGGATCATGATTATGTGATTTTGTTTAGATAACCTCATTTTTTTATTTTATTAATTGAATTTAAATAGAATATTTAAATTATGGTTTGTGGAATGTTAACACTGGATATTTTATATGTATTTCCTTTGAAATAAACATGAATTATTTGATATCATTCTTTACACGCTACCCCTTGTCAATATGAACCTGGGATATATTATACCTTTATCACTTATCTATTGGATTGGAATGTTTCAATAGAATTAAAAATACTAATACATATATATATAAATTACCAAATTAGAATTTATTTATTAATTTATAATATATAATAATTAGTTATTTTTAATAAAATCAAATTATTTTAAACATAAATAATTTTTGATGAAGTGTATTTATCAATATGTTAATTATTTTTATATAAAAATTATTTAAATAATTATTTTAAAATTATTTAAATAAAATATATTTATAATTCATTTTAATAAATAAAAAATTATTCAAAATTTAGTTATATAATGTTTTGGATTAAATATAAAATCATTTAATTGTAAAAAGTATTATTTTTCATTAAACTATTTGTATGTACGAAATGTGTTTTTTAATATAATAAATTAAATAAAAAATTATAGATAAATTTATTTAATAAAATTTATATATTAGGTATTCAGGAAAATATTTAACATCCAATATATTATTTTATCATGAAAATAAAAGAAATTAAATATTTTTTTATGCTAAAATTTTAGTTTTCAAAAAAATGGGTTTTCATTATGTTTCATGCACATATTTAAAATATACATATTTGAATTAGATAAATTTAATTTAATAATTTAACTATATATTTTCAGTTATAAATTAATTTTTTTTAATGATTCCACATTCATTATTGGTCATAATTAATTTAAAAGTGTAAAAAATTATTACTACATTTATGGCTAAATCGGGATTATTCGACGTCAAACTAAGAGATAAGGGTTATATTTCAACATTAAATTTTCTAAATAATAATTTAATGATATATTTAAACCCTATATAATATATTATTTTAATATTATTCATCATGGATCCATTTTTATTGAGTAATACTTTAATATATTATATATTTTGAATAATTCCTAGTGTGTCCTCTCCCTCCCTTATAAATTGAAATAATCATTCATCTATTCATAACACATAATTATAAATCATCTATGATAATAACTACCCTAATAACTTCATAAAATCATTACTACATATTTATATTTCATTTTTTGATAATAAATCCATCATTTTAACGTATAAAGTGTAATCCAAAGGAGGGTTCTCAATGAAGAGGTACAAATCTAAACTGAGAACGTTCAATTTTATTTCATCTTCAATAATTTCTAGACATAGTGTATGTATAATAACATTATGAATAATGTATCATAAATATTATGTTATTTTTTTTTAATTCAAGAACCATCTTACACCTCCTTTCTATGTATTGGGAAATAATATTATCCTTCAGGCGTACATGTACACTACCGCTCTCATGTACGGATTTGAAATATTTTCTATCACCGGAATATATGTATATTTATCATGATCGTTTTAAAAAATTATATGATACTAATGATATTATTTTTAATTGTAATTATGAAATATAATTTTTTTTTCGTTCATTATTTTTGTTAGAAAATAAATACATATTTTATGTTTTTTTGGACTATAGTCTCCCAGAACAGTGTAAATAATTTTTTTCTCATCATTTTATTGATGGTTTTAAACATGTTTATATTGAATATATATTATATTAATTTAATTATTCATATAATTCATATAATTTTAACATTATTAATGTATAATAACAATAACTACCAATCTGAATCAGGAATGAAAAATTTTATAGTTAACAACGAGAAATGATTATTTTTATAAAAAAATTATAATTAAATGGTTGATGAATTTTTATAATTGGATAAAATATGATATTACATGTTTTTATATGGTTCATTAGTATAATTATTGTAAAGTTTTATATATAACACATGAGGTTATATTTGTAGTTAATTATTTCCAAACATGAGGTAAGGGTTTATCGTATCAATGTACCTTCTTTTCACATTTGTTATTTAATAAAGCGTTATTCTTTTATGAGGTGTATCTAAATTAATTTTTATAAATATTATAATGAATACTCTTATATTAATTGTATTTAATTTTCATTTTTAGTTAATCATTCATGGTTATTTTGATTCAAATGCTTCCAAATTGATGAGGGTTTTATGTTTCAATCTCAATTTTTATTGGAATGATTAATGTGTCAATTAACATTGATAAATTTGAGTGATATATCACTCCATTAAATTTAAAATTTTTGTTATCCTATTTTTATTTATGTGAAAATATATTAAAATTTTCCTTTCATTTTTTTCTCTTTATATTTTTAATATTATTAACAACTTATTTTAAATAATATCTACCTTAATTGTCAATTCAGTCTGGAATATTACTATTAAATGTACGTATTTTATTTAATATTATTTCAAGATAAATTTTATTATTAGACAATTACTTATTTAATTCCTCTTTCATGTTTTTACTATATATAAAAGTGTTTGAAAGGAATATTATTTTATTTTTTAAAATCATGTACTTTGACTTTTTTATCGAAAATGTGAATGGAATATTTTTTTAATGTTTTTGATCAAATAATTTTTCTCATTATCATGAATAGGATTTTCATTGAATATGAATGTAAACATATAATTTTTTATTTTCACTGAAAAAAATTTCATTAATATTTTATAATTATTTACATTTTAAATTAGTTATTTGAAAAAGAAAATTTTATTTTCAATGAGAAATATTTGACTGATCTTTTTAGTATGTTTTCCATCTATGATACATCCTTTTATGATACCTATTATTCCATAAGAATATTATTCTATAATGAAATACTTATTTTTTATTTATAATTTTTACACTTAATGTGATGAAATATTCATGAAACATTTTTTCTTTTCCTTGAGTAAGGTAATGAAAGAGTTGTAATGTTATTTGGATCTTGTGTTGTACATATGAAATGATTGAGATTATGTGAAAAGGGGATAAATTATTTTTCGTTAATGAATTATATAAATATTAGTATTTTATGTGATCAAAAGGCACCGGATAGGTTATACCATGCCCAAAAGGGTACAATATAGGTCATCCAATGCCAAATGGAAGGTACATGAGTGGTCAAACCAAGCATAACATGTGATTAATGTCTTGGTCGGAATCCTTGACATTGGATTTATATGACTATTATTATGTTTCACTTTATAAAATAATTTTATGATATACTATTTTTCTAATATTATTCTCTCATGACTAATATTCTTCTATTGTTTTTGGATTCAAATCTAAAAACCCACAAAGCATTATTACATAACTGATAATTATGATTTCTGAATTGATGGGTGTGGTTTTGAAGGTAAATCTCTTGTTATCATACCCTTATTTACTAATTATTCTTAAATTAGCATTGATATCTCCATTTTTTACCCTTAAAAAGCATATTTGATCACCATTTATTATATTACTTTTTCATCATGATACAGATAATGGTATTATATTTTATATGTATAAAAATGGTGGTGGTTATAAAGAACATAGTGGGAGATTATATAGATCTTTTAGGTACCAGTTTTATTCCATGTATTCAAACATAGTCAACCTTTATGGTTTTGTAGTGTATTATAATGATTTTTAAGGAATATTCTTCTAATAAGATATAATATTTATATATGAAATGTTTGTGTAGACTCACATTTATTTAGTCAATGAAATAGCTTCCCAGCCAAATCTACAATGATATATTATTACTTTTGGAAGTGAAAAAATATATCTCTAAAAAACCCAATTATTATGCATCCAACATATCCCACCCTATCTAATTTAATCCATTAATTATGCACCAAATGTAATCCATCAATACACAATGTATACATTTTGTCTATATTTATTAGTCACTTCATTACTAAACCATATATAGGTGATTTCATCAAAGCATGTGATCAAAAAATAAACACTAAAAATGAGTTGAAGTTGAAAAACCCATACCCATGTTCATAAACAGAAAATTCTAATGACGATTAAAATATGTTGTGTTCTAATTGGAAGTTCATTTATAATTATCTTCTCAACTCTTGATCAAAAAATTTTGAATTTCATGGGAAGAATTCTGAACACTTATTATCCCCCAACACCTATTATTTAGACATCATCTATGTCCCATAATTATGACATATCTTGGACATATGAAATATTTTTTATGATTACTATCGCAGTATATAAATTTTTCCATTATATCTTTTAATATTTATAACCATTTAATTTCATATGTAATATTTGGATATTACCATACCTATATAACAACCAAGATAAATATTATAATGATGTTAAGTGGAAAATATAAATACATCAATCAATTTATATGTAAGGGTAATTGATGTATATATAGATTTTGGGTCTAAAGAACCCACTAAAAACATAATATGTATATGTGTGTATATATATATATTAATAACAATAATACACTCCCAGTAATCCACTTATATAAAGAATAATTAGACACAATTTTTGTGAGACCAAAATCATTGGTTATGTCATCAAACTAGATATTCAAATTTTTATAATCATTCTTTAATCTAAAAATAGTCCGTCCAAACTTGATAAAATTAGAAGAATCCTCTCAAACATAAAAAACATAATGATGTATCATATACACATCCTCAATTAAATTCCCCTTAAGGAAGTTGGTTTAACATCCATTAAAAATATATCTTTATTAAAATGATTTTATATGATATGGATCTTTTTAATGTCCTTCATCATTATAATGTCTGAAAATGGCTCATTATAGTCAACACTATGAATTTTATTGTAAATATTTTCCACTATGAGTGATTTATATATTGAAATTATACTATATATTTTGATTTTTATATGGAAACACCCAATTTAAAATAGTAATTAGTTGTTGAAGAATTCCACAATCCCTCATATGCACAAAAATTTCTGGGATCATGTAATCACTTCTCCAATATTATTAATGAATCATTATACTTTTTCTTAGTTCACTTTATACTTTTGTATGAAGCTATTGAATTTTTTAAAAATTTAAAACATATGAATCATAAAAAACAATAGAGAATACATAATAATTTCATTAGTAAATGTATTTATGTTCATAAAACCTACACATCATTGATTAATCATTATTTTACATATATCTCTATGTATAAGAGAAATTATTCTACTCTACCAATAAACATTTAAAATTAAATTTTCATTGTACATTGTTCGAAGAAAATAATATTTCTAATCATAAAATAATTTATAATTTAATGACTCAAATAATTATCACTATAGAGTCCAAGGATTAATTTCATATTTATATACCATAGGATGCAACGCCAAGAATATTTGGGATTATAATCGACTCTGGATTTCGTATTCTGAATTTTATAGATCAGATTATAAATATCCTTAATTTATAATCCATTAACAAAATTCTCAATGCCTTAATAGATTTAAATATTATATATAGAAAAAATCTTGTTATTAATAATGAATGAAAAAATAATCTTGTCAAAATAAACTACATAAAACAAATTTATGTTTATGTAAGAAACATAATAATAGTTCCCTAATTCCAAAACCACTCCACCTGGTAAATTCAGAACAGAAGTGCCAACTTTCATTGTAGTAACTCTTACTCCATTCATACAAGGAAGATAAATTTCACACGTTTTTAATCCCTCTTATATCTATTTTTGTGTTTATAAACCTAAATGTGTGATTTACACTTTGTAAACATCACCCAATTGTCAGAGTTAGTGAAATTGACCTATATAACATTCACATTTATATGGTAATAATTCATCACATTGAGATCACTTATCAACCTCATTTACTAATATAATATTATCTTATAGTTAATAAAAATATGTGATCTCAAAATGATTATAACTGGGTAATATATAACCTATAATAATGACATGTGTTCGGGTCATTATCATGTTCTATATATTTTCATCAAAGAAATTTATCTCCCACTAAAATTGATGACCTCATAAAACATATTCCTTTAGTGTTAAAAGATACATATTTCACTATGTAGGGAGTCCTATAGGGTATTTCTCTCACCACATTATTATTTATGTAGGATAATTGTCTAGTAATAATAGTTATTATTTTTAGATATTAGATAAGATTAATATTTTTTTGAATCCGTCAAATGGATTAACTCAACATTATTACCTTTGTAATGGAAAACACTTTTTATATATAATATTACCCTTTTAGTTAAATAAATGTCATATTATAAAATATAGTCATAGGAAACCCATGAAATAATTTTTTTTTATTATTTACAATTGAATTTAAAAGTCTATCATGTATAGTTATCATTGATAATATTGTCATTGAACTGTGACCATATGATTAGTCTAAATATTAGGTTTTAAAAAATAAAATATACATAGAAAAAGAATGTTTTGGCCTCAACCAATAAGATAATACCATACAAAGCCCAATTATAGCATCTGAGGGAGAAAGAATCTGTCGGCTCTTCCCTTGAAAATGACCAAGATGAAATCCCATAATTTATGCATTATTGAAATTGTTTATGGGATAATTTCAAGTTCATTGAGATCATGGACCAAACTATTTATACCAAACCACCACATGAAAATCTCACCATCACACACCTTACTCCTAGGATTCTTTCTAGTGTATCAGATGGATGTGTATCAAGATCCTAGATATATGAGGATGTGAAATTTATTTTATTGAATAATAAATATATTTTTATCCTTTTATTATATTTTTATAAATGTATTCTGATTCAATAAAACACAAATAATATATTATAAAACATTCTAGTTCAATTGAGGAATTTATTTTGATTAATTAATGGATTTTTTAGAAAATAAAAAATATTTTACTAATAATATTATTTAATAGTGTTTATAAAATATAAATGTTCCTATTGATTTTATGATTTCAAATGTAATGTTTATAAGGGTTCAAAAAATGTTATTTTCAAAAAAACTCATCATTTTGAATTAAAAATTAATTTATTTTCAATGTTAAAACGTAAATATTTAAAAATATATTTATATAAAATTAATATTATTTATAGAATTATAAAATTGAAATTATCTAATAGTGAATTATTAATAATTTTTATGAGATAGTCCAATTTTGCAGAAAAAATTAAATATCATATAAATATACCATGCGTATTATGGCATTATAATAACCCAATAGTTTTATAATAAACACTATAAAGGGAAACCTATAAAAAATAGAAGTTTTTAACTTAAAAAATATTGTTATTTTATGATTAATTGTATAATTTTAAAAAAAATTCTGAATCCTCCAAACCCATTAATATATTTTAAGGGTTTATAATAGTATTTTATGAGTATTACTTGCTTCCACATAAGCAAGGGAATTAGTTTATTATGTACGGCCCTTATAATTATAAAATAACAAGATGCACTCATCTTTTGTATAATCCATGGGGAAAAACCATGAAATGGTTTTTGGATTTGGTTATTTTCTTATATCAAGTCCAAAACCTAAATAATAAATAAATCCCCCTCTTTTCCTATATAATCAACAAAATCCCATTTTTCATCACTAAAAATATTTGGATAACGTACATAATCATCCCTACACTCACTATAATTCCCTCCAAGTGCATCCACGCTCTGAAGAGTCCACTCCCAATTATTTGGAGTCACATAATTAGGTAAGGGACCTTCTTCTCCTCCATTCAATTCAAGAACCCTATTTGAAATTAGACTTTTAAATTTTGATTGGTAATATTTCCATTCATTTATAAACATTCCATTACTATACAATTTTTTTATTTAACGAAGATACTATTTATCCCATCTCATTTTTAAACTTACATATGCCTTTACTATGATAAAATTTCTTAAGGGATTTCTCCCTTATCATTTTCATTCAAACAATTATTTTATGTTATGTATCTAAAATTACATTTTCTCATGTTGGAATATGTTCTACCATATTACCCTTACTATCCATTTAAATTATAAATGATTAAATACCCCTTAAATCTCATTAATCTTTGTATGATCCAACATGTACACTCATTACCATGTCAAAATTTTCTTAGGATTTTCTTCTTTATTTACGTTTTTATATTATCTTATACCTAAAATTTGAAATTTCTAATCATAGGATTTTTCTTTCCATGTCCCTATTAATAATAATTTTATGTCTATGTGATGAGAAACTATATTCCCTCCCATATCCCATTTTTTTAATCTATTTTCAATGTCATTATAATACCAAAATATCACTACAATTTTCCATTCCAAAATCAATAGTGTAGTGAGTACCATAACCATTTCTATCAATGGTGTTCACAAGTATTAAGATATATTTTTTTATTATTAAAATAAATATTTTTATTCCATAATAAATTTATATAGAATGATTTTTTATTTTTAATGAATCCATTTTTTAGAACTATGTGGAGCACATATGCATTAGAATAAAATAAATGTGGTTGGTGTGCATGAAATTATACATCAGTCCAATGCATCTGTTAAAAAAAATTCACTATATATTATTATAATATATTTATTTTCATATTTTAAATTTTATGATTTACAAATTGATAAATTAATATCTTATTTTGATTATCCGTGTTAATATTTTCATAATTTGATTTTTGGTATTTTTATGAATAAATAACTTTCAGTTAAATAGACAAAATTTTGACTATATCATGATAAATAACATTGGGATAGTGAGTGAACCCTATTCATTTATGGTAATTTTTCAACCATGTTGTATTTGTGATTTATCCTTAACCTATGTTTATAATTTAGTCATTTAATTTTTTTCTACATTTCCAATATTATTATTATCTTGATACATCACATCCCAATATTCATATTTTTGATTAATAATAATTTTTAGCCCTATTTAAATTATGGTTGTATAAAATGTATCACCTAATTACAAGCTTATTCCCAAACTAGAATTTACATCTCACCCTATTCTTATGTTTTTCCCCAGGTTTTGTTTTGTAGTTTTGAAAGCTGTGGGATTTTAGAAGCATGATAAAGATGTTTTAAATAATGTTTTTATACCATGATCAAGATGTTATTAAATGTAACTAATTACCAAAGAAATTTTACTCCTCTATATTCTAGGTTTTATTATTTATACTTTAATTTTATAATCTATTTATTAATGGTAAATAATTAATATGATGTTTATCATTAGTATCAGAAGAAATGTTTTGTTAATTTTGGGATTAGGATTTGAAAACTCTATTGAAATCCTTAGAGATAAAACATTTTATAAGAAAACATCACAAAATTTTTGTATTTATAGGTTATGTGATTTATCACAAATATAAATCTTTTTCTAGATATTATTAGTTGATGTGGTTTTGGAATAAATTTACCTAGGGGTAACCACTCAGACAAGGAGTGTCAGACCTGACTCTTTGTGACTTGGTATATGACAACATACATTACTATGCATCTGGTATGACACTACCAGGGTATATTCTTGGTAAAATTAATATGATCATTTAGAAAAATTATTAAGGGAATACATGACCATATGAATATATGTTATGAAATAGATCATGGATAATATAGATTAAATCCTATAATTTAAGAATTTATGAAAAGAAATGTAATTTATAATTTATCCCTTTAATGTCATTGAATTACCCTTTATGCGTATAATCATTTAAAAATACTCATGCTTAATTTTCAATTTGTTCATGATAATTACTGAAAAAATTGGGAATCAGATAAACAACTAATGTGAATAGAAAAGTGGTGACTACCCAAATGAGATGCCCAATAAGATGGGAGATCAAGTTGGACATATTTTGATTATTACAGACTAGATATAAAAAATCGGAATTAACCACAAGAGATTTTTGTGAAGGTGCAGTTATGTTAAGTATGATGAAGAACATGTCTCATATATTTTCATTAGATAACAGTGACAATGGAGATAATTCCCAATTTCCATTGTGTATAAAGTACAGAAATTGCCACCAAGGGGAATGTTATAACGGGACTCGAAGATTTTTTGAGTTTATATTGGAAAGGAATTAAGCATCCAATTTCCATTGAAAAATTTAAAACATTATAGATGGAAATAATGTTCATTATAATGTACGCTATATTGTTCTGTGTCATATGTGTGTAGAATTTGGGCATTATACAATCCAATTCTCCATTCCCATGGTTGAGAAGAGTGATGAAAATAAAAAATATTCAATTAAAAGGGAAAAATTCAAGTCATATGATGATATGGATTATAATGATTAAGGTATATTTATCCTCTACGTAATAACTTGGTTTGTCGTGTTGTATTTCAATTCACGACCTACAATAATATCTTGTATGATTTCTAATAACAACATGTCACCACTAGAATTGATTTTATATTATCAGGTAATTATTATATGATTATGTATCACATGTTTATGTTTCTGAAAATATTCTTCTTGAAAAAAATATATGTCTCTCATTATTGGAATTTTATATAATTCTATTATGAAAATTTCTATCCCTATATAGATCCAACATAAATTACCCTTATAATTAAATCACTCTCATTATTGTGAATTGAACCCTAATTATGTGCAATTGGACGTAGGAGGATTATTATTATTTAACACAAAAATCTGAAGCATGGATATTATTGAAATATGTCCAAGAATATCAAGATCATATTATTAAGTATTTTTAAAGACCCATCCTAAAAGACACACATATTTTGATTGAATAAACTAATGTGTTTCCAAAGAAATTTACCAGTCCTCCTCCTAGATAAGTGGTTGAATTTTCAATCAACCTCATACCTAGAAAATTACTGTTATCCAAGACTCTGAATTTAATGGAGGTTATAGAACATAATGTGCTTAAGAAACAACTACTTGATAATCTAGAAAAATTGTTCACAAACCTATGTTCATCACCATGGGACTCACCAGTCCTCTTTGTCATGAAGAAGGATGAGACAATGAGTCTTTTCATTGATTATCATGAACTCATCAATGTGATGATAAATAAAATGTACCATATATCAAGAATTTATGAATCATTCAACATGATATGTTGAGAACATCTTTTTTCATGGTAGAATGGTGGTCCAGATGTTAACATATTAGGGTGAAGAAGGAGGATATACCCAACATATGTTTTCATATAAGGTATAGGTACAATGAGTTCATTGAAATTATATTTAGACTCAAAAATTTCCTTGAAATACTCATGGAATTTTTGAATAGATAAATTAGATATTACCTCAAAAAATATGTGGTATTCTGTATAAATTATATTCTAATAACTCAAAATGCATGGGGGAGCATGTAGAGCATCTGATCAATATTCTAAAGACATAATGGAAGTAGAAGATTTATTCCAAGTAAAAAAAATTTCATCTCTACTTGAATTAATTATCATCATTGGGGATTATAATCATATGAAATAAGATATCTTTATACCCTTCAAAGACAGACAAAATTTAAGGATGGATGAGGCTTTCAACAGTGACAAATATCCATTGTTTCCTTAGGTTACTTGGGTATTATTTACAATTTGTGAGAAATTTGTCATGATTTTAAACTCTATTTCCAATATAACTCAAAATGGAGTCAAATTTCCCAGGAATGATGAATATGAAGGGATTTTAAATAATTTGAAAAAGAGGCTTATCAATATCTTTGTGATAAGACAACCCCAAAGTGGAATTTTTTTGTAGTACTCATCAATGCATATAATATGGGATTGGGATGTGATTTAATGTTGAATAAAAAATTCATATCCTATACTAAAAGAATTTTAAATGTTCACAAATAGAACTAGCCATCACATTATCTAGATTTGTATGTGGTGATATTGTAACCCCCCGACCCTAATTACCTAGAGTCGGAGCATTATTACATAACATTGGCATGATCACGAGAAAGATCAAGTCTCGAAAGACCGATTAGTTTAGTAGCCTTGGAATAACTAGATACATCCATAAATTTTTACATTACATCATAAAAAAACATCTTGTCTTCATATCCCCTCATACTATCCCTGCAGGTCATTCATAAATTACTTATTCATAATCCTGGGAAAAATAAAACATTGAAATGGGTGAGCTCGGATGATCAGTAAGGATAACATTATAGCAGAAGCCTTCATAAATAATCATAAACACTTAAGGAAATTTATAACTAAAACAAAATCCTTTTAAACTTGAACTTCAGCATAAAATGGCAAAGGTAAAATGAAATAATGCCATTTACTTACTCAGATGGATATTCTACTAGTCGAATGATCACATGCAATATCAATAACCACTATCATAATGATGGAATGGATAATGCTAAACTTTAATTTCTTTTCAAGCCCTCGTCCCAAGACCTTGGGGCTAACTGTAACCGGAACCCAACCCGGAGTGCCTCTAATAACCGGACACTAACCCGGAGTGCCTCTAATAACCGGACACCAACCCGAAGTGCCTCTAATAACCGGAGACCAAACCGAAGGGCTTACTTTTACCAGTCCCTAACCTGGAGGGCTTACTTTTACCAGTCCCCAACCTGGAGGGCTTACTTTAACCAGTCCCCAACCTAGAACATACTTGTCCAACACATTCATATGAAGTAAAGGTTGAAATATAACATAAACATTCTTATTGGAACTAACATACGAAATGTCAATACTTTACTCATAAACCATGAATGCTATAAAAATAACACATCCATAGTCAAACATAACTCATTCAATATAATATGGAAGATTGTATTGTATCACATTAACCTCAATCAAGAATAATGAAGGATGTTGACATAGATGAAAATAATCATCAAAACAATTTGAGAGAAATATCCCCCTTTTCTTGAAATCATTCAAAAGTCACAATATTTGTCAAGAATTCATTTAAAATAGATTTTTGAATAAAAGTGTCCCATACCACTTTGAAACTTTTAAAAGGAGTTTTGATTTTAAAACTTTAATGTCCATATAAATAAATCCTTAAAACCATTTTTAAAACATGGACATTAATGAGCAAGATTTAGAAGAATAAGTCTTTAAAACATTTAAAAATGGTATTTTAGTTAGAGATTCTAACCAAAAGAGACACTTGAATACAAATAATTGAGGTAACCAAAACTTTGTAATATCATGAGAATAAAGGGATTCATGATATACTATGTCAAAGTACATTATATACACCACATAAAAGTTATTTGGTGTATATCAACAAAGAAGTCTCAATGGAATGTAAATTGAGATGAAATCTCTCATAAAGGCCGTATCCATAGGTTAAGGATAAATCAATGACATAATTATGTGTGACAAATATAAATACACTAAATATGATTGGATATTCAGTGTAAAACAATCAAAGGATATTCACACATATTCTTGTAAAAACAACACCAACGAATTGGATGTTTAACTCAACAAATGGTGAATGAGTTAAAATTACTCTTATCAAATTCATATCAATGACTTGAGAATTACCAATGAGTGATTATGTGTATCAAACTTATATCCACAGAAAGGGGAGTGGAAATTATGACATAATCAAATGAATAGTGATTCCACACATAATCATGGAGTAATATAATCAATGAAATATGCGTAAAGCCAAATGAGTGGGAATTGAAATCTCAAATTCCCTTACCGATTAGGTAACCTACGAAACATACACCCATGAAAGAAGTATCATACCATGATGATGTAAATACCCATAAATTAAAGTATATTACACAATGAATACAATCATGGGCAGTACACATACACCACATGCAATAATTAAGTGGTGATCAATGGAAATCTCACGAAATTAAAAGTGAGATATGAAACCCCTTACCACGTTAATCAACTTAGTCGTATAGAAAAAAGTTAATAACCACCAAATGATTTACAGAATAACATGAATATAAATAGAATCATGAATATATATCAAATGGAAGTACACAATACACCACTTTCAATAATTTAGTGGCGAAAAATGGAAATCTAACGGAATTGAAAGTGAGATAAGAAAATCCCTTACTTTGTACTTTTTCCTTGGTCGATGGTAGGTTTACCTCCTGTATAACGGTGAAATAATTGTTATTGAATTATACAAGAATCATTTACTTTAATATGATATCATATATGATCTTTTAACATTGATTTGTTAATAATATCTTAGAATTATCGTCATTTCGGGTGTTAACGGGTTCATTTTACTTTATATTCTTTGTTATGTGAGCCATATTCGTTATTAATGGGATGTATATTATTCATATCCAGAATGATATCAATTACTTATATACTATTTTTAAATCATAAAATGATAATTATACTTGAATGGATATGATGGACAATGAATCTCATCGCGTTCGTGGAGACGGTAGTCCGTACATACGCACGAGCGACAATATCATTCTTTTGATATTAAAATAATATATAATTGGATTTTATATCATATATACAGAATCATTATCATGTTATATTTATTATTTACATGAGTTACACATCATTATTATACCCATCCAAATAATAATATATTGAATAACAATTACACCACGACGTGGAGACGGTAAGCCGTACGTACGCACGTATGGTGACATGTTATTCAAAGGATGGATAGAATACTGAATATGGTTTTACCATATTTATAATAACATCACAGTATATATATGATACTGGAGTTATTATTTTATAATGAAAATAACAAAGAAAGTGGAAGTGGAAGAAGAAAGGAACTTGAAAAGGGGTGGTGAAAACATTACCTCTTCTTCGGGTTCTTCCTTTTGATTTGATCAAAAGGGCTCCTTAGGTTGGATTTCTGATCAAACTAAGGCCTCTAGGTTGTAGTGAGGGAAGTTGAGATAGTATTTGGGCAGGTTTTGGCCGATCCAAAGGGCTTTGAAGGTGTGAAGAAATGAGAAGTAGGAGTTCCCTTTTATAAAAGGGGTGAGGAGCACCTTTGGAAAAGCTAGAGATATTAGTTTATAATAAATTCATATTCGGTTTCCAATGGCTCCAAAGTTTACTGTTCAAAGGTTAAGGTGGGGATGGGTCGAAAACAACTCAACCAATATAATTTAGACAGTTTTGGGTACTTATATTAACCTTATCTTTAAGTATTAACTCTAAGTTAATTAGTTTCACTTTTACAATGTCTCTTTGTATTTTTATATTATATGGTTAATAAACATACCATATACATACAAGCGACCCCAAAGTGGTCCATTAATGATACACATATCATGATATAAGTCTCTTGGCCGAACCTTATATTTTTAGGAATTTAATATCAATTAATAATATAATATTGTTTTTAAAAACTCTTTTATGTCAATTTTGACACTATTCAATAGTTGATTTTTGTGAAACTCATAACAGATTGATTACTTCGAAAAAAGTAATTTAAATAAATACTAATATATCATATTATCCTATAAAGTTATTTTAATTCATTAAAATTTTCATATTATATTTATTTGGGTATTTTTGATATCAATTATTTTGATTTTTCACTATTATAGTAATTACTGCATCATCATTGTGTCATAAATAAATTAAATTATTTAATGTCTAAAAATTATAAATAAAATATCATTATGTAGGAAATCATTTTATATTTCTAAGGAATATTTATAATCTAAAATCCAACATATATAACCCTCTGTAACAATTGTTTTGTTAAAAGATATATGCTTGTGTCATTTTTGTATTTATTTTAACATAGTTAAAATAAAGTGTCATTATCACCTACAAGTGGATCCATGGGGTCCCAAAATAGACCCAAAGATGCCCATGGTCGACCATGTATCATCCAATAGGTTTAAGACACGTTTTAGGGTAATTTAGTATTATTATAATATTATTTTTTAACCCTTATTTACCAGATTTACCCTTAACCATGGTAAATAAAATATTTACCACAGTAATTATTCAAAATTTCTAAAAATAAAAGTTACCTATTTACACAATTTGAACATCCTGATTCCAAATGTGGAATCCATTTTCCTAAATTCAAAACAAAGAAGTGGCAGAAATTAATTTAAAATTAATTCCCGCTGTCAAAACAAAAAGCGTGTTTTTAAGAGATAATAACTATCAAAAGATTGACACTTGTTTATGTTCGGTTTAATTGTAAAATTATGTCCAATGACCAACATTATATTAAATGGTAAAAATATATTCTAAATATACTTTAAAACAACTCAAATTCATAATTTATCACTATTAATTATTTTGATTAAAAAAGTTGTTTTTAATTAAAATTTAGTAATTTTCACTATTCATCAAAATTTGAAAGTTATCCAAAAAGTACCAAAATTTCACCCTAGGCTAATTTCGATATTACGAATCCAAAAATGAAGTCAATTTTGAGAGATAGAATTTATAAAATTTCAAAAAGTAGGTATTACTATTAATAACGGCTAGTTTGATTGGTTATGGTGTGTTAAAATATCGAAGTTGTGTACAATGCACGCCATTGCATTATTCGAAATGAAACATACCGAGGAAACTTGGGGTGTTACAATCTCCCCTCCTTCAATAAATTACGTCCTCGCAATTTTTATAATTTTTCTTGGGAATATAATGCAAAGTCCCACATCGGAAAAAGAGCCAATAAAACTATCACTTTAAAAGAATGAAAGAGAGGTATAAGGGTCATCCAAGATAACCCATAATAGGATTCCATGTAAGAAAACAGGGATATGGATGATAAACTAAGTGTCAAGTTCTGATGGAGAGGGATAGAAATCATGATCAGGAGAAAGTTAACAATGAGAAAACCACAAACTTGTGTTGGGACAAATGACCATTAGTCTCCTAGTAGGAAAGTAAACGGACAACATTTTTTTTTAAAGTTACATTACATAAGGAAGAGGAATTCATTTATGATATTGACTAAGAACATTATGAGATATACTTACATTTTAAGTAAATTTTCATTCTTTAATAAATTTCCACCACTAACT
Source organism: Viscum album (assembly GCA_963277665.1). Lineage (NCBI taxonomy): Eukaryota > Viridiplantae > Streptophyta > Magnoliopsida > Santalales > Viscaceae > Viscum > Viscum album. The sequence goes on along the minus strand of OY728137.1, from coordinate 1,610,706,359 downwards.
CAATTTTTTTTTAAACGATGAGTATTCAAGAAGACTTGGTCACACTGGAAGAGATAGAATAAACTTTTATAGAATCACATGATCCATGCACGATAAACCATATATTTACATTGTCATTGAAGATTAATCAAAACCAAAATGGTTAGTGAATGATCTAATGATCCCCCAAAAGGATATTCATTGAGATAAATATGCACTAATCTTAATTTCTAAAATTAAACCAACAATACCCCAAAGTTAAATAGATACCATTAAATAACCAATTGTCCTTAAAATCCTTTAATATAATCCAAACTAATATTGAAACCCAAATCATAGAAGAATTTGATTATGTAGTCTCCCATGTTACATTGTATCTCCAAATGACATCAAATACTCTTAAAGTCACATACTTAAAAGTAATTAACATCATCACATATTCTATGTTATAGGTTAATAATTTCCATAAATAACCCAAATCACTATAAATCAACAATAAAAACGTAGATAAAAATCCACCATTACTCTACAAATGAAACCCCATTGTATTCTATTTTCCTTGGGCATATAGTGTTTCCAACAAAGCGAACATCTTCCAAAATAACATTTATCACTTAATCACCAAATCATTTTCCTATACCAAGGGTATTCATTTGATAAGACATAAGAACCCAAATCATCTTATTATTGATCAATAAAATCATTTAACAAAAAAAATAGTCACATTAACCAGGGACTTCACGTAGTCCAGTGGTAGGTGATAAATCCCAATCGCACTTTGGTTGTGGGTTCGATTCCCACAGCTTTGTCCGATGCGACGGGTTGTCACACGGTCTACGTGTTGTCCTTTTTCAAAAACTATATTTTATAATATTACCAAAATGAGATAAATTCCTCAAAATAACATAATTTAAACACAAATGTTATATCATACTTTGCATTTTTATCCCAAATTATAATAACTTATAATTTTCTCAAACCCCAATGATCATATAAAACCAAATGGTTATTTATACCTATATCCACAAGAGAAGAGACAATTCTTCCTCAAATATCATTCTCACATGGAAAACTGCGGGGTTAAAAGAGAAAATTATTCCAAAGTAAACCCATCAATAAAGAGCACTAACACTTTTAAACATTTCACCATCCATTTATTTCCACATAGGTTCTTCATCATATGTTCCTCGGGTTCCCACATTGCCTCTTCCATCTTATGATTTCTCCATAGATCTTTTACCAGACGAGTCATCCGGTTTCTCAACACTTGATCTTTGGTATGAAGAATTCTGATAGGCTCTCCACAATAAGATAGATCTGGTTCCAGTTATAATTCTTCATAGGTGAGTACATGCATTGGGTCAGGCATGTATTTTGTCTCTAGAGATATGTGGATCACAACATGAACTCTGGAGAGACTAGGCGGATTTTTCTTTTTGGTAGAATGCGTTCATGTGTCACAATGGTACCTCAGGAATTTTTCCAAATCATCTACTTCCTTTACCCAAAAACTCCTCATCCATTTTGGATTATATCGATGGAAGCATCGATGCATCATAAAAAAATAGGTATTTCTTATATATAATTTGGAGACATCGTCTTTAACATGTTTTTTTAGAAAACTTCTCACTGATTCATCTTCAAATATTTCAAAATAAGGTTTTGGTAAATCTGTTTTCGTATATCCCAAAAGATATAAATATATAATTTGATACATATAGGCTGCTCGAAGGTCTCCCTCTTCTGCAGCATCTAGAAAATCATTTAGTGCATTATAATTTTGAGATAAAGTGAATAATTTGAAAAGACCCTGATGGTACTTCCCACGCTTAGCGTGGTAAGAAAGTTGAGAGCGCAACATTATCCCACAGTCGGTACTTGATCCTTGAAAGAATCGTGCAATGCTAGAGGTATTGGATGTCTCAAAAAGTTGTTTTCATGTAACTTGGACATTTGAAAAAGTTTCAACATCGTCTGCGCATGACTTCTGGATAATAATTGAAAGTAGTTATTCAGGAAGAGAGAGAAGAGTTGCTCGTGATATTGCTCCCTCCGTGTTTCAACTAACAAAATAAAATACAATTGCGGTTTTTGAATACTTATCTAATAGTAATAAAAAAAAGACATAATAGGATAATCTTGTAATTGAACAATATATCCTAACTTGGGGTACCCTATGTTAAAATCTACATTATCCACTATCTATTTGCCGACATATATTCTTAGGGGCATTTTTTTGTATTCCCTTAATAATGGTTTATACTAATCATGTGAATTTACCAAAGCATATCCCCCAGGAGTGTCGTAACCAAGAGTGCAGCAAGGCCCGTTGTCGTGTACCAGTTCCCGTTCGAGTCTAGCTCAAAGCGGTGTTTTCGGGTTTTACCCCTAGGTACATCTGTGCCGGAGCCACCTCTACCTGCGCGTATCCAGACAGGGTTGTATTGCTTGGAAAACTCACAAAATCATTACAATACCAAAATTCTAGGATGTTCTTCTATACTAATCCTCAATGTTCATCTTAGGTCTACGTGCTCTAATCAGAGTTTATCTAAATCTAGCTTCCATGGTTTGTACTAAACTTCCTCTGATACCAACTGTAACGCCCCGACCCTAATTACCTAGAGTCGGTGCATTATTACATAACATTGGCATGATCACGAGAAAGATCAAGTCTCGAAAGACCGATTAGTTTAGTAGCCTTGGAATAACTAGATACATCCATAAATTTTTACATTACATTATAAAAAAAACATCTTGTCTTCATATCCCCTCATACTATCCCTGCAGGTCATTCATAAATTACTTCTTCATAATCCTGGGAAAAATAAAACATTGAAAGGGGTGAGCTCGGATGCTCAGTAAGGATAACATTATAGCAGAAGCCTTCATAAATAATCATAAACACTTAAGGAAATTTATAACTAAAACAAAAGCCTTTTAAACTTGAACTTCAGCATAAAATGGCAAAGGTAAAATGAAATAATGCCATTTACTTACTCACATGGATATTCTACTAGTCGAATGATCACATTCAATATCTATAACCACTTTCATAATGATGGAATGCATAATGCTAAACTTTAATTTATTTTCAAGGCCTCGTCCCAAGACCTTGGGTCTAACTGTAACCGGAACCCAACCCGGAGTGCCTCTAATAACCGGACACCAACCCGGAGTGCCTCTAATAACCGGACACCAACCCGGAGTGCCTCTAATAACCGTATACCAAACCGGAGGGCTTACTTTTACCAGTCCCTAACCTGGAGGGCTTACTTTTACCAGTCCCCAACCTGGAGGGCTTACTTTAAACAGTCCCCAACCTAGAACATACTTGTCCAACACATTCATATGAAGTAAAGGTTGAAATATAACATAAACATTCTTATTGGAACTAATATATGAAATGTCAATACTTTACTCAAAAACCATGAATGCTATAAAAATATCACATCCACAGTCAAACATAACTCATTCGATATAATATGGAAGATTTAATTGTATCACATTAACCTCAATCAAGAATAATGAATGATGTTGACATAGATGAAAATAATCATGAAAACAATTTGAGAGAAATATCCCCCTTTTCTTGAAATCATTCAAAAGTCACAATATTTTTCAAGAATTCATTTAAAATAGATTTTTGAATCAAAGTGTCCCATACCACTTTGAAACTTTTAAAAGGAGTTTTGATTTTAAAACTTTAATGTCCATATAAATAAATCCTTAAAACCATTTTTAAAACATGGACATTAAGGAGCAAGATTTAGAAGAATAAGTCTTTAAAACATTTAAAAATGGTATTTTAGTTAGAGATTCTAACCAAAAGAGACACTTGAATAAAAATAATTGAGGTAATAAAAACTTTGTAATATCATGAGAATAAATGGATTCATGATATACTATGTCAAAGTACATTATATACACCACATAAAAGTGATTTGGTTTATATCAACAAAGAAGTCTCAATGGAATGTAAATTGAGATGAAATCTATCATAAAGGTCGTATCCTTAGGTTAAGGATAAATAAACGACATAATTATGTGTGACAAATATAAATACACTAAATATGATTGGATATTTAGTGTAAAACAATCAAAGGATATTCACACATATTCTTGTAAAAACAACACCAACGAATTGGATGTTTAACTCAACAAATGGTGAATGAGTTAAAATTACTCTTATCAAATTCATATCAATGACTTGAGAATTACCAATGAGTGATTATGTGTATCAAACTTATATCCACAGGAAGGGGAGTGGAAATTATGACATAATCAAATGAATAGTGATTCCACACATAATCATGGAGTAATATAATCAATGAAATATGCGTAAAGCCAAATGAGTGGGAATTGAAATCTCAAATTCCCTTACCGATTAGGTAACATACGAAACATACACCCATGAAAGAAGTATCATACCATGATGATGTAAATACCCATAAATTAAAGTATATTACACAATGAATACAATCATGGGCAGTACACATACACCACATGCAATAATTAAGTGGTGATCAATGGAAATCTCACGAAATTAAAAGTGAGATAAGAAACCCCTTACCACGTTAATCAACTGAGTCGTATGGAAAAAATTTAATAACCACAAAATGATTTAGAGAATAACATGAATATAAATAGAATCATGAATATATATCAAATGTCAGTACACAATACACCACTTTCAATAATTTAGTGGTGAAAAATGGAAATCTCACGGAATTGAAAGTGAGATAAGAAAATCCCTTACTTTGAACTTTTTCCTTGGTCGATGGTAGGTTTACCTCCTGTTTAACGGTGAAATAATTGTTATTGAATTATACAAGAATCATTTACTTTAATATGATATAATATATGATCTTTTAACATTGATTTGTTAATAATATCTTAGAATTATCGTTATTTCGGGTGTTAACGGGTTCATTTTACTTTATATTCTTTGTTATGTGAGCCGTATTCGTTATTAATGGGATGTATATTATTCATATACAGAATGATATCAAGTCCTTAGATACTATTTTTAAATCATCAAATGATAATTATACTTGAATGGATATGATGGACAATGAATCTCATCGCGTTCGTGGAGACGGTAGTCCGTACATACGCACGAGCGACAATATCATTCTTTTGATATTAAAATAATATATAATTGGATTTTATATCATATATACAGAATCATTATCATGTTATATTTATTATTTACATGAGTTACACATCATTATTATACCCATCCAAATAATAATATATTGAATAACAATTACACCACGACGTGGAGACGGTAAGCCGTACGTACGCACGTATGGTGACATGTTATTCAAAGGATGGATAGAATACTGAATATTGTTGTACCATATTTATAATAACATCATAGTATATATATGATACTGGAGTTATTATTTTATAATGGAAATAACAAAGAAAGAGGAAGTGGAAGAAGAAAGGAACTTGAAAAGGGGTGGTGAAAACATTACCTCTTCTTCGGGTTCTTCCTTTTGATTTGATCAAAAGGGCTCCTTAGGTTGGCTTTATGATCAAACTAAGGCCTCTAGGTTATAGTTAGGGAAGTTGAGATAGTATTTGGGCAGTGTTTGGCCGAACCAAAGGTCTTTTAAGGTGTGAAGAAATGAGAAGTAGGAGTGCCCTTTTATAAGATGGGTGAGGGGCACCTTTGGAAAAGCTAGAGATATTAGTTTATAATAAATTCATATTCGGTTTCCAATGGCTCAAAAGTTGAATATTCAAAGGTTAAGGTGGGGATGGGTCGAAAACAACTCAACCAATAGAATTTAGACAGGTTTGGGTACTTATATTAACCTTATCTTTAAGTATTAACTCTAAGTTAATTAGTTTCACTTTTACAATGTCTCTTTGTATTTTTATATTATATGGTTAATAAACTTACCATATACATACAAGCGACCCCAAAGTGGTCCATTGATGATACACCTATCATGATATAAGTCTCTTGGCCGAACCTTAGATTTTTAGGAATTTAATATCAATTAATAATATAATATTTGTTTTAAAAACTCTTTTATGTCAATTTTGACACTATTCAATAGTTTATTTTTGTGAAACTCATAACAGATTGATTACTTCGAACAAATTCAATTAAATCAATACTAATATATCATATTATCCTAGAAAATTATTTTAATTCATTAAAAGTTTCATATTATATTTATTTGGGTATTTTTAATATCAATTATTTTGATTTTTCACTATTATAGTAATTACTGCATCATCATTGTGTCATAAATAAATTAAATTATTTAATGTCTAAAAATTATAAATAAAAGATCATTATGTATTAAATATTTTTATCTTTCTAAGGAATATTTATAATCTAAAATCCAACATATATAACCCTCTGTAACAATTGTTTTGTTAAAAGATATATGCTTGTGTTATTTTTGTATTTATTTTAACTTAGTTAAAATAAAGTGTCATTATCACTTACAAGTGGATCGATGGGGTCCCAAAATAGACCCAAAGATGCCCATGGTCGACCATGTATCAACCAATAGAATTAAGACACGTTTTAGGGTAATTTAATATTATTATAATATTATTTTTTAACCCTTATTTACCGGATTTACCCTTAACCATGGTAAATAAAATATTTACTGCAGTAATTATTCAAAATGTCTAAAAATAAAAGTTACCTATTTACACAATTTGAACATCCTGATTCAAAATGTGGAATCCATTTTCCTAAATTCAAAACACATAAGTGGCAGAAATTAATTTAAAATTAATTCCCGCTGTCAAAACAAAAAGCGTGTTTTTAAGAGATAATAACTATCAAAAGATTCACACTTGTTTATGTTTGGTTTAATTGTAAAATTATGTCCAATGACCAACATTATATTAAATGGTAAAAATATATTCTAAATATACTTTAAAACAACTCAAATTCATAATTTATCACTATTAATTATTTTGATTTAAAAAGTTGTTTTTAATTAAAATTTAGTAATTTTCACTATTCATCAAAATTTGAAAGTTATCCAAAAAGTACCAAAATTTCACCCTAGGCTAATTTCGATATTAAGAATCCAAAAATTAATTCCATTTTGAGAGATAGAATTTCTAAAATTTCAAAAAGTAGGTATTACTATTCATAACGGCTAGTTTGATTGGTTATGGTGTGTTAAAATCTCGAAGTTGTGTACAGTGCACACCATTGCATAATTCGAAAGGAAACATACCGAGGAAACTTGGGGAGTTACAGATATTTACTTAAAAAATATGACATCATTATATCAATGGGGTGAAGTGTAAAATATATACGAATCACAAAATACTAATGTATATATTCATATAAATAGATCTAAATATTATTCAATGAATATTGATAGATCTAATCAAGGACTATGACTACTCAAATAACAACCATCCTCAGAATGAGAATAAATTTTTAGATGCTCTATATAGAATGGATCTAGCAATTCAATCATAGATGAGAATTGTGAGGGATCTCATATTCTATGATTTAGAAAGTATGGGCATGAGAAACACAAAAAAGTGACATCATCAAATCATTTAAAAATTATTTTCAACTATCCCTATTATAATGGTTAAAATATTCTCAAAACGTTGATGTGGTAATACAGATTAAAGTCGATACCATAAAAAGGGGAATCAATGGAGTTTAATTTTAAAGAAGAATGAATTGTGAGATTTGGTTCTAGACTATGTTTTCAATCAAATCCTGATTTAAATAAGGTATTTTTGGATGGTGTACATTGTTCATCTTTCTTTATTCACCATGGAAGTACAAATATGTAATGAGATTTACAAGAACACGATACGTGGGAAAATATTAAGAAGGATATCACATAGTATACATCTAGATACATTTTATGTCAACAAGTTAAGGCGTAAAGAAAAAAAAATATATGGGGATGATGCAATCACTACTCATACATATATATAAATTTGAAAAATACACAATGAACTATATCACCAGGAATTTGAAGACATCCAAAGGAAACAACACGCACAAGGTTTTGGTAGATCCTCATAAAATGACTGTCCACTTCATTGTGATCTAAGAGTATTTTTCAATGGATCCACTTTCACATATATGTATCATATTATTGTAATGTTTTTATCTACTACCATGATCAACTCTATACTATTAGGATCCAAGATTCACCTATATGTTTTGGAAATGTCTCTAACATTCTTTAATCATTGATTTGAACTTCCACATGGATTACCACCCCCCAATGAGATGAAAAATCTATGAGAACTATCTAGACCCTTGAGGACATGTTGATATCATTCTCAATTGACTTTAAAAGAGGTTGGGATCAATATATTCCACCGGATGAGTTCTCTTTCAACAATAGTTTCCTATCAAGAATCCAATTGTGTCCTTACAAAACCATTTATGGGAAGATCTATAGAGCACATGAATGTTGGGTTGATGTTGGAGAATGAAATTTTTTATGTAGTGAAATGGTTGAAGAAGTGGTGAAAAATGATAAGACCATTCAGTATCACATCAAGGATTCTTAGTGTTAATAAAAGGGTTATGCTAAGAATCATTAAAAATAACCAGTATTTTATTTTGGATACATGGTATTCCTCCACATATATCCATGGTATAAAATGATGATATTTGGGAAGAAGGGAAATAATAGTCAAAGATACATTGGACCCTTTTAGATCCATTATTTTATTAGAGGGTCTTCCAATTAACTAGAACTCCCACCGAAACTATCTCAAGTATATGATTTATTTGACTTATACCTATTGAGAATGTACATAACATACCCCTCACATGTAATCCATCCAGAGGATGTACCATTTTATAATGACATTTCCTGTAAAGATATGTCGATGAAAATATAAGATCATATATAATATGTTCTACAAAATAGGACAATGAACCTTGTGATTTCTATCTAAACAAAATATATATTTTAAGAAGTGATGTGGGAACAATAGGAGGTGATGAAATAGAGTTACCCTCTTCTGTTTATGTGTGGGAAATGAAAATTTGAAGGGTGAAATTTTTAAAGGGGGTATAAATGTAACAACATAATCTGTTATAAATAAAAATTTCCTTTTTATTTAATTGAATGTATTATTATATAATATGGTTTTAGAAAACACATGCACTATATTTGATTTATTATATTCAATTCTATTTAAAAGTCTATTATTTGTCATTACTATTGATAATATATTTGAACATTCAATACATGATTAGTGTAAATATATGTTTTTAACAAATCCAATTGACATGGAAAAAGTAGGTTCTGGTCTAAACTAGTAGGATCGAACCTATTTGAAAAAATTCCAACCGAGATAACATATCTTGTATTTTCCATTAACTAGGACCTAGATAATATACTCCAAATTAATAATGGTAGAAACCATTTATGGGAGATTCTCAAGCTTATTGAGATCGCATCCCAAACCATTTACGTCAAACGACAAAATAAAATTATGATCATCGTGCACTCTAATATTAGATAATTTCTCAATGTATTAAAAGGATATGTTTCAATAACCTATAAATATAATTATGAAAATTATATTATATAAGATAATTAATTTATTGTCATCCTATATTATTTATTTTATAAATGTCTTAATTTTGATACAATAAAACACAAACAAGATCTGTAAAAAATAATCAAATTCAATTAAGGATTTTATTTTGATGAATTAATGAATTTTTACATTAAAAAAATTAAGCAAATATTTGTTAAAAATGTGTATTATATATAAATTATTATCTTATTATTATGTATTTATATGTTATTTTTATAACAGTGTGACATGTATTATTGTTAAAAAATCCATTATTTTGTTAATAAATTTCAATATTGTTCTAAATATGAAAATTCAAATGTTTTAAAAAATATTTTAATAGAAGTAATCTTATTTTTTGAATCATAATTTAAAAATTATCATAGAGTGATTTTTTGATAATTTTATGAAATTTTAATATTTAGGCAAATATTTAATACCGTAAAACTATTAGTTGTGTATTATAACATCATGTTCACCCAAAATTGATGTAATAAATACTATAAAGGTTATAGTAGACCAAATATATGATTTAACATTAAAATAATGTGATTTTTGGCTTATTATTTCAATATTATAATGCCTTATAAATTATCCAAAACCATTAATATGTTTTAATGGCTAAAAATCATTTCTCTAAGAGTATGAATCACCACCACATAAGAAAATGTATTATTTTATTATTTTTGGAAATTATCCTTATTATATAATGAAAAAAACTCCCATTTTCTATAATACATGGAAAAACATGGCTTGGTTTTTGTTTTTTGTTATTTTATTATGTAGATTCCAACAGCTAATGTAACACCCCGACCCCAGTTACCAAGAGTTTGTGCATTAATACATATCATTGGCATGATATAATGAATCATATCCCGAAAGACCAATCAGTTTACTATCTTTGGATGTACTACATACATTTATATGTTTTACATTAATCATGAAATAAAAACCTCAACTACATTTTATCCCCTTTTGAACATAGATATATCTTTATCATATCCATAAAGGCCAACCATAAAATATTTCTTCACAACATGGGAAAAATAAAACATATTAGGGGGTGACCTCAGATGCTCAGTAAGGATAACAATATAGCGGAAACTTCCATATATAATAATAAACATTATAGGTAATGTATAAAACTAAATCAAAATCATTTTAAACATAAAATTGATTATATTATATAATATATAAAATCCAATAATTCAATTTACTTATTCACATGGATATTATACTTGTATAATAATAACATGCAATATCAATAGCTACATTCACAATGATGGAATGCATAATTCTAGACTTCATAACCACATATTGAATGACTTGGGCCAAGCCTACAAATAATATTTTGTCAAGGACTTGAGCTTAAACACTAGTTTTTACTAATGAGACCTACTAATGTATCAAGGAGCTATAGCAGGCTCCACGCATCACTTACTAAGTCCAATGCATTCCTCATATGAATAGTTTTAAACATAACATAATCATTCGTATTAAAACTAGCATATGGAATGTCAATACATTATCCATAAACCTTGTATTGTGTAAAAATAACACATCCACAATCAATAATATCACCAATATTTCAATACAATATTGAATATTTATATCATAATAAATCATATTCAAACAAGTTTAAAATCCATTAAAGCATGTTGATATAGATAAAATTAGAACATTTTGAGAGAAATATATTTTTATATTTTAAAATCATTTAGACGACATGTAATTATAAAGGAAAACATTTATTTTGAAAATATTCTTATAATATTGTAAGGGGAGATTTGAAGGTGTTATACCGATGGAAAATAGCCTTACTCTCCGTATAAGTTTAAAAACATTATTTTATTAATTTTTTCAAAAAGTTTGTAAAGGACCTTGTTTTGAAAATGAATGAAAGTGTCCTTCATAAATATTTTATACAAAGTCAAACAAGGGTATAAATGAAATTATCCTATAGTATAGTAAATAGTAAAAATGTTTTGAAATATATTTTTAAGAATCACATATGTGGATGATAAAGAGGTCCCAGTAGATACTTATGTAAAAACGCCCTCGTATAATAAATTGATTGTGAAATTAACCATTTCCTATACATTCCGTTAGTCAAGGGTATGCTAACCTCCTATATAATAGTCAAATCATTGCTATTAAATTATACAAGAACTATATATGTAACACCCCAGGTAAATAAAGAATATAGAATTTTTATATTTATCCCTATTCTTGAATAAAATGTTAATATTAATTTAAATGGAACGCTATGCTCGATGGCTACCCAATACGCAACAATGAGTTCCTTTGAAATCATACATTGCACTCTAATAATAAAATAATTTTATTTTAAATGGTCGCTAACACCTAGCCATTGTAATGGCGAGAATGAACATAACTAACTAAAAAATGATTATATATGTTTGTCAAATATTATTACTTTTTAAAATAAATTTTAGGGGATTAAAAATGTGAATGAATCCAATTTTAAGCGAAAACATTCTAATATTTTTTAAAAGGACGATTAACCGCCTTTTGATGGAGAACCTCTCTTAAATACACTTTTTGAAAATTTTATGTGTTATATTGGAAAAAATATAATTCTTCTTTAAAATCGGGACATCAAAATTTACATTGTGTAATTTTTTGGTATTTTTACGATAAAGTTCATTTTTAATGAATAAGTGAAAAATGTTGTATTTTTATTCAAAACCTATTTTTAATCTAATTTTTTTATATGATCAGATCATCTTGGAATTTATTTTAAAGTTCAATTATAATATATTTTTACCATTTAATCCAATGGTGGCCATTGGAAATAATTTCAATTTTAAATTGGGCTTAAACAAGTGTCAATATTTTAATAGATATTGTTTCTTAAAAACACGCTATTTGTTTTGACAATGGGAATTAATTTTTAAATTAATTAATGAAACTTATATGTTTTGAATTTATTAAAATAGACATCAATTTTGAATTTGTAATATCAAATATAGCTTAGGGTGAATTTTTGGTATTTTTCTAAAAAACATCAAATTTTGATGAATAGTGATACCACTAAGAGGTTGTTTAAAAACTGATTTTTCATTTAAATGAAACATTAGAACTTCTGTTATTTGAATTTCAAAAATCCAACACACATGGTTGTCTTTATGATGTAAAATTTGGTGCAATGGGATTAAAATAATTTTTTGGGGAATAGTAACTTTTAAGTTTTATTAATTGCGATTAAGGGTAATTAGTGTAATTTAAGGTAAAGATAATGTTATAATAATATGAAATGACATTGACACATGTACTACCATTATTGGATGAGTCATTTCCGACAAATAAAATCCATGGGTCAGCTTGGGGACCCCATGGAGCCACTTTGGTAGGAAAATGACATTAATAACGTTTTATTTAAAGTTAAAATTAAAATGTCACAAACATGTGTTGTTTTAATAAAAAAAATTTACATGGGGTTATACAAGTCATATTTTTGATTATAAATATTAATTAGATATATAAAATGATTTCCTACATCATGATATGTTTTTATAATTTTTATACATTAAATAAATTAAATTATTTATGACAGCATGATGATGCAGCGATTACCTCATTATTTACTTATTTAAATAAAATAAAAAGTTAATGTAAAATCTAAGATCTAAAATTGTCAAAAATATATTTTATGTGTGTATTTAGAAATATTATCACCTTATACTAGAAATATATAATTTTGGGTCCTTTAAAATCCTAAAATAATTTTATAATAATGTTACTTTTCAAGACTTTCCAAGAGTGCCCCTCCTCCCCTCTTATAGAAGGCCTCCACCTCTACCACATTACCCACACCTCTAAAGCCTTTGTCTAGGGCAAACCATTCCCATTTTGTCTCTCCAAATCCCTCTCTTACTCCTAGAGGCCTCAAATTGGGCAGAAGTCTTTCCAAAGAATCCTTTGAGCTCAAATAAAAAAGAGTTACCTGATTTAAAGGTAAAGTCTTCCACATTGTTCTTTTGTTTTATTTTTCTTCTCTAACCCCCTAAACATTTTATTTCATTTATTTTGTAAAAACAAAAGTATCTTAAATATACTTGGATGTTTTTAAAAGAAGTATTCTAGCTACACATACACACATATCCGTCAAATTGTTAATGAACATACTGTTTCTCTGGATGGTGAATTACTGCCTCACGAAATGTTGATTGTTCAATATTATTTTAACACCATTAAAGATGGCCATTATGATGTAACTGTATTTTATATATGATATATATATTCTATTTATGTTTTCGATATGCTTCTTCATTTTATATTTAAAACATACCATTATTCTTTTCATGTTGTGCAAATGCGATAATTTCATATGAGGAAGTGTGGACTACCGCCACATCAAGTGATGTGACTCGTTCATGAAATACATGAAATGCATAAATAATGAAATTATTGAAAATATGTGACATATATAAGATATATATTATACTGTAATTATAATATATATATATCTCTCTCTCATTTAGTTTTTAATTCCATTAATAAGACAAAAAATTGAAAGTACTGTTTATGCATACGTACGACCTACCGTCTACATGAAAGGTGTTATTCATTTATTATCTCAAAATGTTATGGAATAGTATAAAATTAATATTTAATGGATATATATGATATTTTAATAATTAATACTATTCTAGAAATGATTTAATTATAACTACATGGGCAATCATTTTCAAACAAGTTCATTTTTGACTCATGTACCAAACATCGGCAAAAAACGTCTGATATGAACTAACATTATTAAACAATTATTATAACATTATAATATGTGATATGAACTGAATAATAATCTTTAAAGGATGTCCTTAAGAAATTATAAATTGGCCACAGTTAATTATTCAGGAATATAAAGAAACAAACAAGACAGGTCGGACTTGAGGTAAGGGATCTTACCCTTCTCTTTCTTTTTAAGTACACTCTTTTATGTCATTCCTTTTAAGCTAATATTTCTTATTATTGGGATGTTATTTTATATTAAACTTACTATACATTTTAGGTTCATATGACGAGAGACCCTATTATCTCTCATCAATCCATTTTGGATGTTTTCAGTGGCGCTGTTAAGTTGTCGAATTTTCGTAAGAGATAAAACCTCTCTCTTTCTTTTTAAGTACTCTCCTTTATGTCACTTCTTTTATGCTCCTCTTTGTTATGTTAGGTGATGTTATTTTATATTAATATTTCCGTATATTTTATGTTAATATTATGAGAGACCCTATTTGATCTCGTCAATCCATTTTTGGATGTTTTAAGTGGCGTTGTTAGGCTGCCGAGTTTGCATAAGGGATTTTTCATCTCACTTTTATACCCGTGAGATTTATGCTACATTTTCCACCATTTCCGTTGAGTTTTATATGTACTTCCCATTATTCTACACTTTGTGTAATATAATTTCGTTTATGAGTATTTACATCAATGTTGTATTGTCCTTCTTTCATGGGTTGTATGATTCGAAAGATACCCAAGTCGGTAAGTGAACCTTTCACCCTCCTCATTTTAAAAGACTTCTTTTGTTGGGTATTTTAATTTACATATTGTTATGTTGGGATATGTTCTTCTATATCCTTATTGATGTAAATTTTATGTCCAAGTGATGAGATACCCTTTTTATCTCTCATCAACTCATTTTCTGAATTTTGAAGTGACGTCGTTAGGCTGTCGAATTTTTGCAAGGGAACTTCTTAACCCAATATTGATTCTTTGGGATAAAATTGTACTCATTGAATATGTCGTTCTATGAATATGTTTGAATGACCTATGATTGTTTTACACTTAATATCTCCTTATATTTGATGTATTTTTTTGTCACACATAATTATGTAATTGATTTATCCTTAATCCAAGGATACCGTCTTTGTAAGGGACTTCATCTCAATCTCCTTTCATTGAGGCATATATTGTTCTAATACAAGACTTTTTTTATATGGTGTATAAACCCCTTTGACTTTTAATTTTATAAAAAAGGAATCATTTTCTATGAAGCGTTTTACAAAACGACAAAAAGGAATGTTTCTTTTAATGTGCGTAGTGACAACGACCTTTTCCCACCACTGCAAGTATTATTTGGACTTTGGATTCCTCAACAAGCCATAATGTTTTTAAAATCAAAGAAAAACCAAATACTCTTTTATGTATTTTGGTATTGAAAATGGGTTTTATAATGGATTTGTTATGACAGTATATTTTAGAGATATATTGTGATCGAAATGTAAATTTTTTTTCTTTCCATTATATTTGTTTTATGTATTATGATTTTATAATGGTACTTAGACATTTTAAGGGTGGTTACATGATAAACTATATGATGGGTGGTACCATGAATACTAGGACGGGTGGCTACGTTATAACCTCCAATGCATTGGGTATGTAAGTCGGTCGTATGGCTCTTCCATTAAGTGATATGTGTGGAAGTCGACCATATGGTTATTCCATTTAAGTATGTTTATGTCCCAAGTTACCATTATATGTTATGTATATGGGTTTTATAGTAATATTTTGGTTACAAAAGGGTATGTAATGATCTCTTATTGATTGAAGAGTTTATACTACTTCATAAAGGTGAAAAGTATTACTTTGATAAAGTATTCATGGTTTAATTTTTGTTTTGAAAAACTAACTGTTTTCCTTCTTTGTGTATCCCTTGCTGAGATTTTTATGCTCATCCCATGTTTTTCTTTGAAATGTTTTTCACAGGACATAATGTTGAATAGGGTCAAGGATGGGATTAAGGAAATGTCAGGCTGTCTAAAACATGGAAGTAGACATCATTCTTTTTAAGAGTTTTTATTTTATGGGAACTTAGTAGAAGTGTCTACTTTGTAATCTTTTGAGATGTAATTGTTATCTACTAATTCTCTAAAACTATAAACCTGAAGTGATCTTCAATGTGAATTATTCATTTAATTCAATATTAAGTAAGGTTTTATGGCCGGGGCCTTATAGTTGTTATCAAAGGTCGGTTTAGACTACTTTAGGGATTATGAGTTTCTTTTAGACACATGGTTAGTCCCTATATATATTATTTAAATTAAATCCTTGTTTTATAACTTTTTTTCAGGTAAATTAAAGTCAGTTATGAATGGAAGGAGGAGGATGTCAAACAACATTCTTATCTCTTCCGGATGACATGCTTGCAATCATTATAGAAATGTCATGTTTGGATGATTTTGAAACTTTTTCTAGCATACAACTCACTTGCAAGAATTTATTTGAGATATCAAACACCTCCACTATACCTCGTTATCATCGTGGATCATGGGATGTATTTATAAAAAATACTATTTTCACAATATTCTCATATTTTCATGAAAGGTAAATATTATCAAGGTATTTTCAAATATTTTACCTTATCACCAGATTTTGAAGCATATTATGATTTTAAAAATGGTGCTAAGAAAGGATACCATTGCACAACCTTTTAATATTTACTTTTAAAATATAGTCTCTTAGTACATATTTATGGTATTTTAAACGGAACAATAATAGAAAGTTTCAACTCACATTTTGTCCGACTATTTTATAGAAATCATGTTTTATCAGATGTTTTGGAATTATATGTCATACATGATTATTTTCCAAAACTCTTTTTCTGTGAACACCCATATGACCTATGTTGTAAAAGGTGTATTTGGATGGAGGAAGAAAATGATTTTTAAGGATATCTAAATCATAGTTGTAATTCATGTGACTTCTACCTACATGAACAAGATGACGATGAAACCGAGTGGACGCAATGATCAAGGTATGTTTTTATTAATTTTTTGTTATATATTTAAATTATTAACCTATCATGGAGGATATGTGATTAGGTTAATTACTTTTAAATATGAGACTTTAAGAGAATCTGATGTTATTTGGAGATAAGTGTTAATTTGTACTTTGGAATACTATGTGATTAAATCCTTCAAATATTTGGGTTTCAATCTTAGTTTGGTTTACATTGAAGAATTTTATGGAAAAATTGTCTATCGAATGGTCTTCATTGAACATTGGGTTTTTTGGACAAATTTTGGAGATTAAGAATAGATTTTTCTTTTATAAATGGTTATCCTTTTCTAGATTATCTGATCTTGTTCTAACAATTTTGGTTTTGGTAAGGGTATAAAGACATGGGAAATATATAGTTCTCTTTTGTGGATTAGATGATTCTTTAGAAGTTTATTATAGTACTCTTAATGTGAACAAGTCTTCCTAAATACTCATCATTTGGGGAAAGTATGAGTTTTTGTAAGAAATCTAGTTAAAGTTGAAAGTCAACATGACAAGTAAGTATGTTTCCTTAAGATAAAAAATAAATTCCTCAATGAAAAGTAACTTAAAACAAATATGTTGTCTATTAACTTTTTCTACTGGGGAATTGAATACCGTTTAACCCACCATAATTTTGTGATTTTCTTGTGGTTATCTTTCTCCTAAACATGTTTTCTATCACTCTCCCTCAGAACATGACCCTTTGCTTTTTCATCCATATCCATGTTTTCCTACATGGAATCCTAGTATGGGTTAACTCGAGTGACCTTTGTACTTCTCTTTCTTTCTTTTAAAGTGATTTTTTTACCAACTCTTGTTCCAATGTGGGACTTTAAATGAAGTTTCCGAGCCCAATTTTAAAATTGCGAGGACGCAATTCCCAAAAGGGGGTACGATGTAACACCCCAGGTAAATAAATATTATACCATTTTTATATTTATCCATATTTTTGAATAAAATTTTAATATTAATTTAAAGGGAATGCTATGCTCGATGGCTTACCCAATACGCAACAACGAGTTCCTTTGAAATCTTAAGTTGCACTCTAATAATAAAATAATTTTATTTTAAATGGTAATTAAAACCAAGCCATTGTAATGGCGGGAATGAACAAAACTAACTACAAAATTATTATATATGTTTGTCAAATATATTTTCTTTTTACAATAAACATTAGAGGATTAAAAATTCGAATGAATCCAATTTTAATCTTAAACCTTCTAATATTCTTTAAAAGGTCAATTAACCGCCTTTTGATGGTGAACCTCTTTTAAATCCATTTTTTGACAATTTTATGTGTTATATTTTCCAAAATAAAATTCTTCTTTAATATCGGGTGATCAAAATTTACTTTGTTTAAATTTTTGGTATTTTTATGATAAAGTTCATTTTTAATGAATATGTGAAAAATGTTGTATTTTTATTCAAAAACTCTTTTTTATCTAATTTATTTATATGATTAGATAATCTTTTGAATTGGTTTTAAAGTGCAATTAGAATATATTTTTACCATTTAATCCAATGGTGGTCATTGGAATTAATTTCAATTTGAAATTGGACTTAAACTAGTGTCAATCTTTTAATAGATATTGTTTCTTAAAAACACGCTATTTGTTTTGACAGCGGGAATTAATTATTAAATTAATTAATGAAACTTATATTTTTTGAATTTTGTAAAATAGTCATCATTTTTGAATTCAGAATATCATAAATATTTTTGGGTGAATTTTTTGTATTATTTTGAAAAACTTCATTTTTTTATGAATAGTGAAACCACTAAGTGGTAGTTTAAAAACTAATTTTTCATTTAAAAGAAACTTTACCAATTCTGGGATTTGAATTTCAAAAATCCAACATACATGGTTGTCATTAGGATGTAAAATTCAGTTCAATGGGATTAAAATAATTTTTTGGTGAATAGTAACATTTATGTTTTATTAATCGCGATTAAGGGTAATTAATGTAATTTAAGGTAAAGATAATGTTATAATAATATGAAATGACCTTGACACATGTACTAACCTTATTGGATGAGTCATGGAAGACCAATAAAATCCATGGGTCAACATGGGGACCCCATGGAGCCACTTTGGTAGGAAAACGACATTAAAAACTTTTTATTTAAATTTAAAATTAAAATGTCACAAACATGTGGTGTTTTACAAAAACAATTATTACATGGGGTTATACAAGTCATATTTTGGACTATAAATATTCATTAAAAATCTAAAAATATTTCCTACAACATTACATTTTTTTATAATTTTTAGACATTATATAATTTAAATTATTTATGATCCCATGATGATGCAGCGATTACCTCATTATTTAACGATTTAAATAAAATGAAAAGATAATGTATAATCTAAGACCTAAACTTTTCAAAATCCCATGGTATGTGTTTATTTAGAACTATTATCACCTTATCCTAGAAATATATAATTTTGGGACATTTAAAATCTGAAAAGTAGTTTATAATAATGTTATTTTTCAAGACTTTCCAAGAGTTCCCCTTCTCTCCTCTTATAAAAGGCCCCCACCTCTACCACCTTACCCACACCTCTCAAGCCTTTGTATCAGCCAAAACCTGACCATTTTGTCTCTAAACAGCACTCTCTTACTCCTAGAAGCCTCACTTTTGGTATAAGTCTTTCCAAGGAAGCCTTTGAGATCAAATCAAAAAGAGGTACCCGATTTAAAGGTAAAGTCTTCCATAGTGTTCTTTTGTATTATTTTGCTTCTCCAACCCCCTAAACATTTTTTATTCCTTTGTTTGTAACAACACCAACATCTTAAATATATTTGGATGTTTTTATAAGAATAATTATAGCTACACTTACACACACATCCGTCTAAAGGTTAAAGAACATAATGTTTCTATGGACGGCGAATTACTGCCTCATGAAACGATGATTGTTCAATATTCATTTAACACCTTTAAAGTTTTACATTATGATGACACTTTATTTTATATGTGATATATATGTTATTTATGTTTTCTATATTCTTTTGTATATAATATTTAAAACATACCTTTATTCTTTTAATTTTGTGCAAATGCGATAATTTCATATGAAGAAGTGTGGACTACCTCCCCCTCAAGTGATGTGACTCATTCATGCAATACATGGAATGTATAAAGAATGAAATTAATGAAAAAAATTGACCTATATAACATATATATTATACTGTAATTATAATATATATATATATATATCATTTATTTTTAATTCCATTAATATGACAAAAAAATGAAAGTACTGTTCATGCGTACGTACGGCCTACCGTCTCCATGAACGGTGATTTTCATTTATTATATCCAAATGTTATGGACTAGTTTAAAATGAATATATACTGGATATACATGATATTTTAATCATTATTACTATTTTTGAAATGATTTACTTTTAACTACTTGGGCAATCATTTTCAAACAAGTTCATTTTTGACTCATGTACCAAACATCGGCAAAAAACGTCTTATATGAACTAACATTATTAAAAAATTATTATAACATTATAATATGTCACGACCCGTCCTCGGGGCCCGTGCCGTGACTACCCCAAGCCCGCCTTCCATAGGCCAGGGGCTGGCGACTAGCACCAAAGGCGTAAAATCCCAATAACTGGGAAGGCATTGCCTTTATAAAAGAAAACAAGCACCACAGAGTACAAGCGGAATAAGTAAACAGTAAGTAAAAACTGAGTACAACAGTTAGTGAGGAAAGTAAAAGGGGTCGGAAATACAAGCCCAACTGTAAAGTACAACTCGAAAGGGAAACAGCAACTGAAAAGTAAAGCTGCTACGCCGAGCTGTCCACTGGAAATCCCACCGGAAGGGTGGGTACAGATAGCTCCTCTGCTCCTCAGGTCCCACCGTCCGCTCCGAGTATGTCTCGCCCAGTGGTCCACCTCCGGGTACCGCCTCGTCGTCACGTCCACCTCTGGGTACCGCCTCGTCGTGAGGTCCTCCTCCGAGTACCATCTCTTCCTATAGTCCACCTCTAGGTACTGCCCAGTCCTCGAACACTCGGCTTCTGTCAGCACTGCCAGTCGTCTGCAACCTACACAACGAGGTGCGGGCATAGCCCGTGCAGGGGTGAGTATAACGATACTCAGTAGGGACCCTGAGACCCTCAAGGTCTCACTAAACCAACAAGGATAACCACAAAGAAGATCCCAACAGATAACCTCTACTTAGATATATGCCCATACATATACCTAAGTTATCAAGTAACCCATCTCAATCATGAGGAAACACAAGGATTGTGAAATCAACGGATAACCACTACCCGGGTATATTCCCATACATATACCTAAGTTAGCAAGTGACCCATCTTAATCATGAGGTAAACAAAAGGTCAAAAGTCTCAGCTCAAACCAGGATTTTCATTATCGAAACCGTAACTGCTGAAGAGCTCCGTCTCTGGAGTGTACAGTGGTCCTGTCACGACTCCGAGGTACTGCTCACTAACCTAAGACTGCTGAAGAACTCCACCCATCGAGTACTGCGGGCCAGCTGCTACAACCAAGCGCTCCCATGTGCCGCTACAACCAAGCGCTCCTCTGTCGTGGGTCATCCGCTACAACCAAGCGCTCCCATGTGCCGCTACAAAGCGCACCTCTGTCGTGGGTCTGCCGCTACAACCAAGCGCTCCCATGTGCCGCTACAACCAAGCGCTCCTCTGTCGTGGGTCTGCCGCTACAACCAAGTGCTCCCATGTGCCGCTACAACCAAGCGCACCTCTGTAACACACCGAGTCGTTCGATCAGCAGTCGTCGGGTCTCAGCCAGCTACACCGTCTCCGTACTCCGCACGCTCGTCACTGGGAGGGTCCGCTCCACGAGCTACAGTTCGATACTCCAAGTATCTCAAATTCCCACAAAGAAGTATCTCAAGTGACCGCCACGTCATAGGGGTCTCAAAGCAACAGACGGTGCGTCAATCGGACGCCCGGTCTGTGAGTTATTAGCCTTTTCGTCCCAGGGGCCCGGTTGGTTTCGTGAGCGAACCAAACCCGGCCGTATCTCAACTGTACCCCCGAACTCTCATAGGGTAAACTCATAGGGACCGTTTCTCAACGCGATCACCAACGCCGCTGACGGTTCGTCAAACGGACGTTCTGTCAGAAAGATATCAGCTTTTCCGTTCCAGGGGCCCGGTTGGATTTCAGTGCGATCCAACCCGGCCACTATCCATCTGCATCGAAAACTCGGGCGGAGGATGCCAAAAGTTCTGTATCATCAATAGGAACTCAACGCAACAGACGCGCGTCTATCGGACGCCCGGTCTGAGAGTTATTGGATTTTTCATCTCACACTCACCTTGGGAAACTTCCCAGGAGGTCACCCTTCCGGATCACCACTCTAGGCCAAGCACGCTTAACTATGGAGTTTTAACCACGTAGGCTCCTGAAAAGGAAGGTGCACCTTGAGTATAGTATACCGAAACGACCGCCTCAATCCAAGGATCGCGTTGCCGCTGACGACAAGTCGTTTGGAGGCCCGTAGCCCAAGATACGGGCATTTGACCAAACCGCTCGGTAACGGGGGTTTCGGGCCCGGGCCGTCCCGGCCCGAAACCCCCCGGATGGCCCGAACCGGGTCGACCCGCCCCGGACGGGGTCGACCCGGCCCGGCACAGCCCGGCCCAACCCGCCGCGGCCCGGCCCGGCGTACCGGCCCGGTGCGCCTGTTCGGCGCAAGGCAGCGCACTTGGCGCGCTGCCGGCTCGGCCGAAGGCCGAGCTCGCTGGAAACGGGGGGCCGCCTGCCCCCCCCTTTGTGAAACCGGCCCCCCTCATAATGGGGGGCCAAATAACTGCCCGGGGGAATTAAATTCCCCCGGTTTCCACCAACCCGGCCGGGCCAACCTGGCCGGCCGGCTTCTTGTCAACAGGACCGGCAAGGGTCGGTCCTCTTCCGTCTTCCGGCACCGGCGGCCCGGCTGGCCGCTGGTCATCACGATCCGCCGCGGCCCGGAACCGGCTGCGGCCTTCATCATCCGGCGCGGTGCGACGACACCGCGCCCCTCCGCCGCGGCCCCGCTCCGGCTGCGGCATCTTCGGTTTCCTTCGATGCGGCGCGTCGGCGTCGCGTTCATGATAATTCTTTCCACGGCGCGGCGCGACGGCGCCGCGCAATAATATCCGTGTGATTCCCGCGTGGTGCGACGACACCACGCTATCTCGTTTCATCCGCAAGAAACATTCAAGAACAAAGGAGGAGGTTTCGGCCGTGTTTGTGCGGTCCGGTCCCCCTCTCGTTAGACGATAACACTTAAACGTTCATCCTCAAGTTTGTCATGCTAGAACCAAGAACGGAAAATAATTAAATAAGCAACAACAAACCCCTACCTCGCTTTTCGTTATGTGTTGACGAAGTCGCGGAAAGGCGGCGGCGATTCGTCGACATCGGAAAAGAGAAGCCGTTGACGACGTCGGCGTTCTTCGTGAAAGGCGCTCCCTTCTTTATTCCGGAAGGAGTGGGAAGGAGGCATCCAAGAAGGGATCGACATTGGAAACTTCACGTTCTTCTTTGGAAAAGGCATTCTTCGTCGAGAAGACGTTGTTCCATGTTTGGAGATGTCCTTCGTGTTTTTCGTCGAGGGTGGAATTCTCTTCAATCCTTCCATGACTCTATCACAAAGATTTAGCCAAACCCAAACAATAAAACAACACACCTTATTATAGTGTTAGCTTAATTAATTCAAAATAATTCAAATTCATTAAGTTACATCATTCATTAATGGGTGGATAGGCTCCAAAATTAATGAAGGTGGAAGTGAAGAGTCACATTTAATTGGGGGGGGGGGGGTTCAAGGGAGTTAAGGAGTTTAAGGATTTAGGAATTTGAGGGGTTTTGGCACATTAAGTGCAAGGGAGTTTAAGGGGGGTAGAAGAGAGTTAAGGGGAAGGTGAAGGGTTGGGGCTCGTGTGGGCTCCACCTCTCCTTAATCCTCACTTGGTTAGTTAGGAACTTTTGATTCCACCCCAAATTCCACACTTAGGATATAACCACTTAAGAAGATAAATAAAATTTGTAACAGAAATTTTATTTTTCTTTACACTTAAACCACAACCTTAATAAACAACTGCTCCCAAGCAAATGTGTAAAGACCCGTAAATTTCAAGGAAATTTTTTTTTTCTTAATTTTCTTTGGAATTTTACAAGAGCGCAGTTTCTGACGGCACCTGATTCCGAGGCCCGGTGTGCCCGGAATCATTTTCCGAAGTTTGGCTCGGGTACGTTCATTGAACAGACCAGCGGGTTTTTCTAACTTTTGAACCAGTGCCCGGAATCGAATTCTGAGGGCACCGATGAAATCGCAGCGCCGGTATTCGCTTAGAAACGCCTCTTCCGGAGTTGCGTTTTCTCGGGTGTCGTTTTTAATTTTCGGGCATAAAGTTGAGAAATTAAAATAATTTTGCGACAACTTTATTTTATTTCGCTTAAGCCACTTGGAAGCCACTTGAGGCCACTTAAAGGTGGCTTGAACTGAGTTGAACCGGATAGGATGCTATCCAGAAATATCCTACCCCCTTGGTAGAATATTTGTGAGGTGGGGCCCGCACGAGCCCCGCCATTTCTTTCCGCTAAGAAACGCACCCGCGAAAACCCGTCTTAATGAAAGTCAACTGACGCGTTTCTTAAAAATATTAACAGACCATTTAATTGGGCGGTTTATTTCGTGAATTAAATGGGCAGTTTCTTTCGTTGAATTAATTTAACGAATTAATTCAATCGTTTCTTAACCTGGATTCGTGTGTTGACATGTTAATAAAATAAGACCAACCTAAAATCTTTGGGGAAGATTTGAGAGGATTCTTGTTTCTTCTTCTCCCTCGCGAAGAACGCGAAGAATGCGAAGAACGCGAAGAACACCGAACCCAGAAATCGACGACGCTTTCGTCCGAGACGTTCTTCCGATCTCCGATCTCCGATCTCCGATCACCGACCATTTGAGGTGAGTGATTTCGGATTTCCGCTCAAGGTTCTTTCCTTTTGGTTTTAAACACAGATTTAATTATTATAATTTAAATCTGTTGTTCTTGGTTCATTGAGCTCACCTACTCAACACCGGATTCCGCGACGACGCGACGCCTCCCCGCGACGACGCGACGATCCCTCTCTTCCGTGACGATCTTTTCCGCGAAGAACGCATGTGTGCGACGATCGACGAGGTATGGATTTTATAATTGTGGAATACCCCGCTTTGTTATTCCCGTGAACTTTCTTTAAAAATTAAAGAACCGGAATCAAAGAAACAATTTTATTTTATTAAAATTTAAATTGTTGGTTCATGTGTTGAACAATTTCTCCCGGTTGTTTATTTCTAACGCGGAGGGTGCGGGCCAAACGAACACGGCCCGACGACCCTCCACCGTTCTTCGTTTTGTGCGGATTTGACGGACGACGACGGAACGTGCCGCAGCGGATGTATGACGATCCCGCAGTAAAGAACGGATCCCGGGAGGAGCAATGGCGCAGACGGGAAGGAAAACGGGCCACCGGAGCGACGCCGGCGGCCCGCGGAAGCTGCCGGCGGCAGCCAGCGGACCCGCTGCCGCGCGGGTCCGGTTCGCCCAGGCGGGACGCGGCAGAGCCGCGTCCGCGGATCACCAGCGCGGCCCGCACGCGGGCCGCTGTTCTCTCTCGACCGCGGGGGCTGCGCCTGCGGCTTCCACCCGCGCCCCTCGGCCGAGCCGGGTCGCCCCGGGCCCGTACCCCCCCTTCTTCGGACGTTTTCATTCAAACGCCCGTAACTTGAGCTTCGTGCCTCCGAACGACGCGCCGTCAGCGGCAACGCGATCCTTGGATCGAGACGGTCGTTTCGGTATACTATACCCAAGGTGCACCTTCCTTTTCGGGAGCCTACGTAGTTAAAACTCCGTAGTTAAGCGTGCTTGGCCTAGAGCAGTGATCGGGATGGGTGACCTCCTGGGAAGTTTCCCAGGGTGGGTGTGAGACAGAAAGGCCAATAACTAACAGACTGGGCGTCTGATTGACGTGCCGTCTGTTTCGTTGTTTTCCCCTATGTGAGACGGATCTTTTGGCATACTCCGCCCGAGGTTTGGACGCAGGTGGAGTATGGTCGGGTTGGTTTTGCCTTAAAACCAACCGGGCCCCTGGGACGAAAAATCCAATAACTCTCAGACCGGGCGTCCGATTGACGCGCCGTCTGCGACATTGAGTTCCTATTGTCGATACAGAACTTTTGGATAATCAAATTCGGACTTTGTGTCAGTTGATGTATCAGCCTCTCGGCTCGTGGAGCGGACCCTCCCGAACGAGCTGCTGTGTGCGGGAACCCTAGGCTGGCTGCGACTGCTTCTTCGACAGCGACGACTGTGCAGAGATCCTCAGTGGACTGCGGCGACGACTGTGCAGAGATCCTCAGTGGACTGCGGCGATGACTGTGCAGAGATCCTCAGTGGACTGCGGCGACGATTGTGCAGAGATCCTCAGTGGACTGCGACGAGTACTGCACTCAGCGATCCTACGTGGATCAGTGCTACCGATCCTGTGTGGGTCCGATCCTGCGTGGGTCAGCGCTCAACGGTTCTGTGTGAGCCAGTGCCTACAGGTCCTGCGTGGGCCCGGTCCTGTGTAGGCCCGATCCTGTGTGGGTCACTGCGAGGTTAGTACCTATCGATCCTTCGTGGGTCTGTCGACTTAGATGGATCAGTGATCATCTTTATCGTCATCCGAAGAAGTATACCTGTGTGAGCTGAATCTTCTGTTTACCTTGGGCGGTGGAGCGCTTGGTGGTAGCAGCATATCCTTGGCAGTGGAGCGCTCGGTTGTAGCGGAAGACCTGCGATACTGGAGACGAGCGTACAAAGTACGGAGACCGTGTAGCCGGCTGAGACCTGAAGACTGCTCGACCGACTCGACTTGGAGTGAGTCGACTAGCCCAGTGGACGGAGCGCCCGGTATTCGGCGGCAGACCCACGACGGACGGAGCGCCTGGTAGTTGGCAGCAGACCCGCGGTACTCGACTGGAGAGTGCCTCTGTAGGCTATTTGGGTGAGCGCCCGGTATTTGGCAGCCGACCCTCAGCGGACGGAGCGCTCGGTTGTTGGCAGCAGACCCGCGGTACTCAACAGGAGGAGTATCTCAGCAGTCTTAGGTTAGTGAGTAGTACCTCGGAGTCGTGACAGGACCACTGTACACTTCAGAGGTGGGGCTCTTCAGCAGTTACGGTTTCAATAATGATAATCCTGGTTTGAGCTGAGTCAATGATCCTTGTGTTTCTCTCGTTTGTGGATTGTGTTGAGCTATCCTGTGTGGATTTACTGTCTACTCTCCTTTGTGGATTGTGTTGTTCCATCCTGTGTGGGTTTACGTTTTGCTTTCCTGTGTGGACTGGGTTGTGCTTGGGCTCGGACGTTGGAAGCCGAACGGGGAATTGCAGACATAGGTATATGTATGGGCATATACCTAAGCCGTGTCAGATGTTACTTCGTGATTGTACTTTTCCTTTGTGGATTATCCTTTGTGGATTTCGGGAGACCTTCGGGGGTCTCGGGGTCCCTACTGAGTAGCTTATACTCACCCCTGCACGGGCTTTGCCCGCACTACGTTGTGTTGGTTGCAGACGACGGACATCGCTGACCGGGGTGGAGGCGTGCGGAGTAGGACAATACCTGGAGGTGGACCACTGGGCGGGACGTACTCGGAGCGGTCAGGTGGACCCGAGGAGCAGTGGAGGCTATCTGTACCCACCCTTCAGGTGAGACTTCCAGAGGACGGCTCGACACTGCAGTTTTCCCTTTTTAGTTGCTGTTTTTCCTTTCAGTTGTACTTTACAGTTGGGCTTGTATTTCCGGCCCCTTTTTTGTACAGTTTTTACTTAGTGTTTACTTTTCCGCTTGCTTACTCTGTGGTTCTTGTTTACTTTCCAAAGGCAATGTCTTCCCTTTTTGTTGGGATTTACGCCGTGGTGCTAGTCGCCAGCCCCTGGCCTATGGAAGGCGGGCTTGGGGTAGTCACGGCACGGGCCCCGAGGATGGGTCGTGACAAATTGGTATCAGAGGTGGTCGGATCTACCGCAGACTCTGATCTTTCTTCTATGTGAAGCAACAGTGTTTAGCATATTGAGTGTGGTTATCAGTCCAGGGAGTCCAGTGTTGGTGCGGCGGCCGACGTATCCATACACTAGGACCCTGACTTCTGATTTCTGACTTAATGCATGAAAACATTGATTGCATGTGTGTTCAAGTTTTCTTTGTGATTATTTGTGCCAGCTCACCAGGTATACTGTCCTGACCGTGGCGCACCTGTTTCCTTCAGGATGGCCCCACGACGACAGCCAGCTAGGATTCCGAGAGTGGAGCGTGATGACAGCCCACCGAGCGTCGAGGACTCGGTACAGGGCCCGTTGACCACAGAGGCACCGACGGTACCTTTACCCGCTGATCCCCCGATGCTTCCAGCACTGGCAGCTGACGATGCACGACGCCTCGGAGCTCTGCACGAGTTCCAGCGCCAGCGACCACCCAGGTTCCGTGGGGAGTCGGACCCCCAGGCAGCCGAGGACTAGCTGGAGGCGGTCGTCCGAGTTTTCAGTTTAGTGAGGACACCAGCAGACCTCATGGTGATCCTCGCAGCGAGTCTCCTGCACGCGGCAGCAGGAAGATGGTGGAGCTTGATGCTCCAGGTGCACGATGAGGCCTCCCTCATCTGGACGGACTTCGAGAGACTCTTCATCTCAGAGTTCGTCCTGGCCACCCTCCGTGCGGTACGCATTCAAGAGCTTCTTCAGCTGCGGCAGGGTAGCTTGACGGTAGCCCAGTACACGGCGAGGTTCACCGACCTTTCTCGCTACTCGACAGACATGGTACGAGACCCCTTCTTCCGGGCCTGGACCTTCGAGCAGGGATTGAGACACGAGATCAGGGCATCGCTGATCTCCCTCAGCATCCCGACCTAGGCAGGAGTGCTAGAGCGAGCCCTTCTGATTGAGAGCTTTCTGGCTGAGTCTACAGTGAGACCTACCGCAGGGCGGCAGGTGGCGGATTCTTCGGTAGAAGGTAGCCTATGGATGACTCAGGGTTCCGACAGACGACCTCGGGACACTGGCTCAGCAGTGCGGGGCACACAGCGCGAAGCCAACCTCCCGAGAGGCAGGTAGTGCTAATCGTGCGGCGGGCAGGGCCACATGGCTCGTGACTGCCCGACCCGCCGTACTGAGGAGCAGCAGATGGTGGAGGTGCCACCCAGGTAGAGGCAGAGGGTCGACCGTGGTGGTCCGCAGGGAGGAGGCGGACGAGGCAGAGGAGCTGGCCGAGCAGCAGGTGGTGGTGGACGCTTTGAGGCTCTGCCACCACCACCACCAGGTGGTCCATCCCGACCGCAGGGGACATGAGGACATGGGAGAGCTCATCATCAGGAAGTTGAGGCCTACGATCATGGGGCTCCGGGAGTAGATGGACAGGAGCGGGACTAGCTCCAGACCTGGAGACTTTTGTTCATGTTGTTTCTAATTTTGTTGATGTATGTTTGTAGATTCTTTGTGTCTTTGTACTTGAGCTGCAGTAATAATAGACACCTTTTCTTGTGGCATTTACTTCCCTGTCCTCTATTGTGTTGTTACTAATAGGTTCCAGTTTTGACTGTTGACTTGACCCTCACTTGTGAGACATCTACTGGAGGAGACCCAGTTACCACACACTGATGCCGACAGTGTGACTCAACCCTTGGAGGCGAGAGTAACGATTGGATCTCTTGGTAGTAGCGTCAAGGACTTACGACGTCATTCTTGGTATGGATTATTATCATCCATGTCAGGATTGACCGCATTAGGCGAAGAACGTGGTTCATCCAGGGGATGAGACCAGATTTCTATTATTGGCAAGGAAGAAATCATGGCAGCTCTAGTGGGACCAGAGGTGGTCCGGACCACGATAGAGAAGGTCCAAGTGAGCACATGGGAGCGGAAGGCTCAGATGCGTGCTCAGTACCGCTTTTGTATCCCTAGTTTGTGTTGAAGCTTTACAGGGACGTAAAGCCCTGTGGTGGGAGTAATGTAAAGACCCGTAAATTTCAAGGAAATTTTTTTTCTTAATTTTCTTTGGAATTTTACAAGTGTGCAGTTTCTGACGGCACCTGATTCCGAGGCCCGGTGTGCCCGAAATCATTTTCCGAAGTTTGGCTCGGGTACGTTCAGTGAACGGACGAGCGGGTTTTTCTAACTTTTGAACCAGTGCCCGGAATCGAATTCTGAGGGCACCGATGAAATCGCAGCGCCGGTATTCTCTTAGAAACACCTCTTCCGGAGTTTCATTTGCTCGGGTGTGGTTTTTAATTTTTGGGCTTAAAGATGAGAAATAAAAATAATTTTGCGACAACTTTATTTTATTTCGCTTAAGCCACTTGGAAGCCACTTGAGTCCACTTAAAGGCGGCTTGAACTGAGTTGAACCGGATAGGATGCTATCCAGAAATATCCTACCCCCTTGGTAGAATATTTGTGAGGTGGGGCCCGCACGAGCCCCGCCGTTTATTTCCGCTAAGAAACGCACCCGCGAAAACCCGTCTTAATGAAAGTCAACTGACGCGTTTCTTAAAAATCTTAACAGACCATTTAATTGGGTGGTTTATTTCGTGAATTAAATGGGCTGTTTCTTTCGTTGAATTAATTCAACGAATTAATTCAATCGTTTCTTAACCTGTTTTCGTGTGTTGGAATGTTAATAAAATAAGACCAACCTAAAATCTTTGGGGATGATTTGAGAGGATTCTTGTTTCTTCTTCTCCCTCGCGAAGAACGCGAAAAACGCCGAACCCGGAAATCGACGACGCTTTCGTCCGAGACGTTCTTCTGATCTCCGATCTCCGATCTCCGATCACCGACCATTTGAGGTGAGTGATTTCGGATTTACGCTCATGGTTCTTTCCTTTTGGTTTTAAACACAGATTTAATTATTATAATTTAAATCTGTTGTTCTTGGTTCGTTGAGCTCGCCGACTCAACACCGGATTCCGCGACGACGCGACGCCTCCCCGCGACGACGCGACGATCCCTCTCTTCCGCGACGATCTTTTCCGCGAAGAACTCCCGCGCGCGACGATCAACGAGGCAGGGATTTTATAATTGTGGAATACCCATCTTTGTTATTCCCGTGAACTTTCTTTAAAAATTAAAGAACCGGAATCAAAGAAACAATTTTATTTTATTAAAATTAAAATTGTTGGTTCATGTGTTGAAAAATTTCTCCCGGTTGTTTATTTCTAACGCGGAGGGTGCGGGCCAAACGAACACGGCCCGGCGACCCTCCGCCGTTCTTCGTTTTGTGCGGATTTGACGGACGACGACGGAACGTGCCGCAGCGGATGTTTGACGATCCCGCAGTAAAGAACGGATCCCGAGAAGAGCAACGGCGCAGACGGGAAGGAAAACGGGCCACCGGAGCGACGACGGCGGCCCGCGGAAGCTGCCGGCGGCGCCCCGGCGCGCCGCCGGACGAGGCCGCCGCGGCTGAAGCCGCGGCGGCGGCGACCAGCGGGTCCGGTTCGGCCAGGCGGGACGCGGCATAGCGGCGTCCGCGGATCACCAGCGCGGCCCGCACACGGGCCGCGGTTCTCTCTCGACCGCGGGGGCTGCGCCCGCGGCTTCCACCCGCGCCGCTCGGCCGAGCCGGACCGGCCCTGGCCAGGCCGGGCCGGGCCGACCGGGTCGGACCCGGGTCGGGTCGACCCGGTTCGGGCCGACCCAGGGGGGTCGGGCCGGGTCGGCCCGGGCCCGTACCCCCCCTTCTTCGGACGTTTTCGTTCAAACTCCCGTAACTTGAGCTTCGTGCCTCCGAACGACGCGCCGTCAGCGGCAACGCGATCCTTGGATGGAGACGGTCGTTTCGGTATACTATACTCAAGGTGCAACTTCCTTTTCGGGAGCCTACGTAGTTAAAACTCTGTAGTTAAGCGTGCTTGGCCTAGAGCAGTGATCAGGATGGTTGATCTCCTGGAAAGTTTCCCAGGGTGGGTGTGAGACAGAAAGGCCAATAACTAACAGACTGGGTGTCCGATTGACGTGTCGTCTGTTTCGTTGTTTTACTCTATGTGAGACGGATCTTTTGGCATACTCCACCCGAGGTTTGGACGCAGGTGGAGTACGGTCGGGTTGGTTTTGCCTTAAAACCAACCGGGCCCCTGGGACGAAAAATCCAATAACTCTCAGACCGGGCGTCTGATTGACGTGCCGTCTGTGATGTTGAGTTCCTGTTGTCGATACAGAACTTTTTGATACATCAAATTCGGACTTTGTGTCAGTTGATGTATCAGCCTCTCGGCTCGTGGAGCGGACCCTCCCGAACGAGCTGCTGTGTGCGGGAACCCTAGGCTGGCTGCGACTGCTTCTTCGACAGCGACGACTGTGCAGAGATCCTGAGTGGACTGCGGCGACGACTGTGCAGAGATCCTCAGTGGACTGCGGCGACGACTGTGCAGATATCGTCAGTGGACTGCGGCGACGATTGTGCAGAGATCCTCAGTGGACTGCGACGACTACTGCACTCAGCGATCCTACGTGGATCAGTGCTACCGATCATGTGTGGGTCCGATCCTGTGTGGGTCAGCGCTCAACGGTTCTCTGTGAGCCAGTGCCTACATGTCCTGCGTGGGCCCGGTCCTGTGTAGACCCGATCCTATGTGGGTCACAGCGAGGTTAGTACATATCGATCCTTCGTGGGTCCGACGACTTAGATGGATCAGTGATCATCTTTATCGTCATCCGAAGAAGTATACCTGTGTGAGATGAATCTTCTGTTTACCTTGGGCGGTGGAGCGCTTGGTTGTAGCAGCATATCCTTGGCAGTGGAGCGCTCGGTTGTAGCGGCAGACCTGCGATACTGGAGACGAGCGTACAAAGTACGGAGACCGTGTAGCCGGCTGAGACCTGAAAACTGCTCGACCGACTCGACTTGGAGTGAGTCGACTAGCCTAGTGGACGGAGCGCCCAGTATTCGGCGGCAGACCCACGGCGGACGGAGCGCCTGGTAGTTGGCAGCAGACCCGCGGTACTCGACTGGAGGAGTGCCTCTGTAGGCTATTTGGGTGAGCGCCCGGTATTTGGCAGCCGACCCTCAGCGGACGGAGCGCCCGGTAGTTGGCAGCAGACCCGCGGTACTCGACAGGAGGAGTACCTCAGCAGTCTTAGGTTAGTGAGTAGTACCTCGGAGTCGTGACAGGACCAATGTACACTTCAGAGGTGGGGCTCTTCAGCAGTTACGGTTTCGATAATGAAAATCCTGGTTTGAGCTGAGTCAATGATCCTTGTGTTTCTCTCCTTTGTGGATTGTGTTGAGCTATCCTGTGTGGATTTACTGTCTACTCTCCTTTGTGGATTGTGTTGTTCCATCCTGTGTGGGTTTACGTTTTTCTTTCCTGTGTGGACTGGGTTGTGCTTGGGCTCGGACGTTGGAAGCCGAACGAGGAATTGCAGACTTAGGTATATGTTTGGGAATATACCTAAGCCATGTCAAATGTTACTTCGTGATAGTACTTTTCCTTTGTGGATTATCCTTTGTGGATTTCGGGAGACCTTCGGGGGTCTCGGGGTCCCTACTGAGTAGCTTATACTCACCCCTGCACGGGCTTTGCCCGCACTACGTTGTGTTGGTTGCAGACGACGGACAGCGCTGACTGGGGTGGAGGCGTGCAGAGTAGGACAGTACCTGGAGGTGGACCACTGGGCGGGACGTACTCGGAGCGGTCATGTGGACCCGAGGAGCAGTGGAGGCTATCTGTACACACCGTTCAGGTGGGACTTCCAGAGGATGGCTCGACGCTGCAGTTTTCCCTTTTTAGTTGCTGTTTTTTCTTTCAGTTGTACTTTACAGTTGGGCTTGTATTTCCGGCCCCTTTTTTGTACAGTTTTTACTTAGTGTTTACTTTTCCGCTTTCTTACTCTGTGGTGCTTGTTTACTTTCTAAAGGCAATTCCTTCCCTTTTTGTTGGGATTTACGCCTTGGTGCAAGTCGCCAGCCCCTGGCCTATGGGAGGCGGGCTTGGGGTAGTCACGGCACGGGCCCCGAGGATGGGTCGTGACAAAACACAACTCCAGAAAAGGCATTCCTAAGCAAAAACCGGCGCTACGGTTCCATCGGTGCCCTCAGAATTTGATTCCGGGCACCGGTTCAAAAGTTAGAAATTCCCGCTCGTTCGTTCACTGAACGTACCCGAGCCAAACTTCGGAAATTGATTCTGGGCACACCGGTCCTCGGAATCAGGCGCTTTCAGAAACTGTGTTCTTGTAAAATTCCAAAGAAAATTAAGAAAAAAATTTCCTTGAAATTTCCGGGTCTTTACATTACTCCCACCTCAGGGCTTTACGTCCCCGTAAAGCTTTATCACAAACTAGGGTCACAAAAGCGGTACAAAGCACGCATCTGAGCCTTCTTCTCCCATGTGCTCACCTGGAGGTTCCCGTACTGTCAAAGGAAGTGCACCCAAGGAATCGATCATCCTCGTAGGATCTGCTCCTGTCTATTCTTGATCCCCACTGGAACCTCCGTGCATGTCGCTCTATCATCGACATCCAACTCCCTGAGGTCGATGATGTGTGAAGGATCAATCACGTATCTCCTCAATTGAGTTACGTGAAAGTCATCGTGCACCTGGTGCAACTGAGGTGGATGGGTCAAGCGATAAACCACCTCGCCTACCCTGCTGGGGACCTAGAAAGGTCTATTGAACCTCGGAGATCTCTTGCCGCCTCGGCTACATCTCCGTAAACCTCGTCGAGGTGAGACCTGTATAAGAACATGGTCGCCATCCTCGAACTCTAAAGGTCTCCCTCTTTAGGTTAGAACTGAAACTCAAAACTCATGCTGCCACGAGGGTAAGGTTGGCCGACCCAAGAATGATTGGCTACACCCTCCCATGCACGAGTTTATCTTGTGCTGCCCAGGGTTTCCTTTTCGCTGACCAAGGAAAACCCATCCCAACGTTTTCCTAATACCGTCAATTTGAGTATGAATAGTGATTGCCAAATACATACTCAAACTAACGTCGTAAGGCCTCGACGCTGCCACCAAGAGGTCCTAACCGAGACTCTCGCCTCAAGGGTCAGATCACACTGTCGGCATAAGTGTGACTATCGAGTCTCCTCCCAAAGGTATCTCCAGACGCGAGGGTCAAGTCAACGGCTTAACCGGAATCTCTAGGTCTGGGACTAGATTCATGGGAGGAAGGGATGATTCGTTTCGATGCCTGTGGCTACGACAGCTAGTAGAAGATAAATTCCACACTTCGAATCATCCTTAGAGCCCCTTTTTGGTCGCACTCCATGACAGCAAGAAGCTACCCTCTTTCCCTGCTCTCCAACTCCCTGAGTCTAGCAGGGACTACAAAGGCGGGTGATGGTAACGTGTTGATATGTAAACCACCACGAGCTGCTCTCCAAGATCTGCCTCCATGTCTGCTGCTCTGTAGATTCATCTGTCCTTAACATTTCCTCTTCTTGAAACATTTTACATGCCCAAGTCTCCGAGACTGGCGTCAGTTTCCTGCTTTCCAAACATCTAACATTCTCTGGCTGTATTCGATCAGCAAAGAATTCTCAACCACCAAGGTTCCTTCTAGGACTCTAGCTTAAGTAGAAATGCATAGAGAAAAGGTGCTGGCTCGGAATCCCTTAAACATACCATGATCAGAGGTCCGACCTCTATTGCACTGATCGAAACGCTTCCATCGAGTACCTGATATGTTCGGTACGCCTCGATGAATTCTCAGCTATCAACACGTCGTCCCGCCGAAACTGTAAAAGTTCTAGAAAATTATCGGCCACCTCCTCAAGCCAGTCCTCAGCCGCCTATGAGTCAGGTTAACCTCGGAACATGAGGGTATCTGAAGTTAGAACACATGTAAGGCAGTAAAATTACATGTGTCACCTACCGGTACCACCGGTTGTAACTGCTGACCAACAGGTAGTGATGTATAGCTGACACACTACCCAAAGGCACTATCTAAGGCATCGGTTCACGTACCGAAGACTCATCACTATACGGACCATCCTCATGGTCATTCACTGGAAAACACTAGTGGCCAAGTCCACCATCCACTCTACTGATGTCTCAGCTAGGCGGAAAACTCTAGCAATCGCCTCCAGCCACTGCTCTGTTGTCTGGAAATCTGCCTCGCCTCGTAACTTCTGAGGCCTCTACTGCTGGAACTCATGCAATGCGCTCCGCCAGTGTGCACAGTTTGCTAGTATAGTCGTTGGCATCTACTGCCCAACGGGTGGTGATGTACTGGTACACCACCCGAGGGTGACAACATAGTAAAAATGGCCCTGCACCAGAGCCTCGTCGCTCGGTGAGCCGTCATTGAGTACTCTCTCGGAACTCCAACTGACTGTCTGCGTGGAGACATCCTGAACAGATGCGACACGGTCAACGTCTTATACCTGGTGAGCTGACCTGGTTTGAGTTGACTTTAAAACTTTGGAAACACACACGCAATCAGTGTTTTTGTGTATAAAGTCGGAAATCAGTAGTCAGGGTCCTGGTGTACGGATACTTCGGCCGCCGCACCAACACTGGACTCCCTGAACTGAAAACCACCCTCGGTACCCTTAAAACTATTACTTCACAGAAAGAAACATCAGAGTTATAAGTTCTGCGGTAGAACCGAACTCCTCTGATACCAATTTGTCACGACCCATCCTCGGGGCACGTTCCGTGACTACCCCAAGCCCGCCTTCCATAGGCCAGGGGCTGGCGACTAGCACCAAAGGCGTAAAATCCCGATAACTGGGAAGGAATTGCCTTTATAAAAGAAAACAAGCACCACAGAGTACAAGCAGAAGAAGTAAACAGTAAGTAAAAACTGAGTACAACAGTAAGTGCGGAAAGTAAAAAGGGGCCGGAAATACAAGCCCAACTGTAAAGTACAACTCGAAAGGGAAAACATCAACTGAAAAGTAAAGCTGCTACGCCGAGCTGTCCACTGGAAATCCCACCTGAAGGGTGGGTACAGATAGCTCCTCTGCTCCTCAGGTCCCACCGTCCGCTCCGAGTATGTCGCGCCCAGTGGTCCACCTCCGGGTACCGCCTCGTCGTCATGTCCACCTCTGGGTACCGCCTCGTCGTGAGGTCCTCCTCCGAGTACCATCTCTTCCTATAGTCCACCTCCAGGTACTGTACAGTCCTCGAACACTCGTCTTCTGTCAGCACTGCCCGTCGTCTGCAACCAACACAACGAGGTGCGGGCATAGCCCGTGCAGGGGTGAGTATAACGATACTCAGTATGGACCCCGAGACCCTCAAGGTCTCACTAAACCAACAAGGATAACCACAAAGAAGATCCCAACAGATAACCTCTACTTAGATATATGCCCATACATATACCTAAGTTATCAAGTAACCCATCTCAATCATGAGGAAACACAAGGATTGTGAAATCAACGGATAACCACTACCCGGGTATATGACCATACATATACCTAAGTTAGCAAGGGACCCATCTCAATAATGAGGTAAACACAAGGTCAAAAGTCTCAGCTCAAACCAGGATTTTCATTATCGAAACCGTAACTGCTGAAGAGCTCCGTCTCTGGAGTGTACAGTGGTCCTATCACGACTCCGAGGTACTTCTCACTAACCTAAGACTGCTGAAAAACTCCACCCATCGAGTACTGCGGGCCAGCTGCTACAACCAAGTGCTTCCATGTGCCGCTACAACCAAGCGCACCTCTGTCGTGGGTCTGCCGCTATAACCAAGAGCTCCCATGTGCCGCTACAACCAAGCGCACCTCTGTCGTGGGTCTGCCGCTACAACCAAGCACTCCCATGTTCCGCTACAACCAAGCGCACCTCTGTAGTGGGTCTGCCGCTACAACCAAGCGCTCCCATGTGCCGCTACAACCAAGCACACCTCTGTAACACACCGATTCATTCGATCAGCAGTCGTCGGGTCTCAGCCAGCTACACGGTCTCCGTACTCCGCACGCTCGTCACTGGGAGGGTCCGCTCCACGAGCTACAGGTCGATACTCCAAGTATCTCAAATTCCCACGAATAAGTATCTCAATGGACCGCCACGTCATAGGGGTCTCAACGCAACAGACGGCGCGTCAATCAGACGCCCGGTCTGTGAGTTATTAGCCTTTTCGTCCCAGGGGCCCGGTTGGTTTCGTGAGCGAACCAAACCCGGCCGTATCTCAACTGTATCCCGAACTCTCATAGGGTAAACTCATAGGGTCCGTTTCTCAACGCGATCACCAACGCCGCTGACGGTTCGTCAAACGGACGTTCTGTTAGAAAGATATCAGCTTTTCCGTTCTAGGGGCCCGGTTGGATTTCAGTGCGATCCAACCCGGCCACTATCCATCTGCATCCAAAACTCGGGTGGAGGATGCCAAAATTTCCGTATCGTCAACAGAAACTCAACGCAATAGACGACGCGTCAATCGGACGCCCGGTCTGAGAGTTATTGGCTTTTTCGTTTCACACTCACCTTGGAAAACTTTCCAGGAGGTCACCCATCCTGATCACTACTCTAGGCCAAGCACGCTTAACTATGGAGTTTTAACCACGTAGGCTCCCGAAAAGGAAGGTGCACCTTGAGTATAGTATACCGAAACGACCGTCTCGATCCAAGGATCGCGTTGCCACTGACGACAAGTCGTTTGGAGGCCCGTAGCCCAAGATATGGGCATTTGACCAAACCGCTCGGTATCGGGGGTTTCGGGCCCGGGCCGTCCCGGCCCGAGACCCCCCGGATGGCCCGAACCGGGTCGACCCGCCCCGGACGGGGTCGACCCGGCGCGGCGAACCGGCCCGGGGCGCCGGTTTGGCGCAAGGCAGCGCGCCGGGCGCGCTGCCAGCTTGGCCGAAGGCCGAGCTTGCTGGAAACGGGGGGCCGCCTGCCCCCCCTTTGTGAAACCGACCCCCTCATAATGGGGGGCCAAATAACTGCCCGGGGGAATTAAATTCCCCCGGTTTCCACCAACCCGGCCGGCCCGACCTGGCCGGCCGGCTTCTTGTCAACAGGACCGGCAAGGGTCGGTCCTCTTCCGTCTTCCGGCACCGGCGGCCCGGCTGGCTGCCGGTCATCACGATCCGCCGCGGCCCGGAACCAGCTGCAGCCTTCGTCATCCGGCGCGGTGCGACGGCACCGCGCCCCTCCACCGTGGCCCCGCTCCGACCGCGGCGTCTTCGGTTTCCTTCGACGCGGCGCGACGGCGTCGCGTTCATGATAATTCTTTCCACGGCACGGCGCGATGGCGCCACGCAATAATTTCCGTGTGATTCCCGCGTGGTGCGACGGCACCACGCTATCTCGTTTCATCCGCAAGAAACATTCAAGAACAAAGGAGGAGGTTTCGGCTGTGTTTGTGCGGTCCGGTCCCCCTCTCGTTAGACGATAACACTTAAACGTTCATCCTCAAGTTTGTCATGCTAGAACCAGGAACGGAAAATAATTAAATAAGCAACAACAAACCCCTACCTCGCTTTTCGTTATGTGTTGACGAAGTCGCGGAAAGGCGGCGGCGATTCGTCGACATCGGAAAAGAGAAGTCGTTGACGACGTCGGCGTTCTTCGTGAAAGGCGCTCCCTTCTTTATTCCGGAAGGAGTGGGAAGGAGGCATCCAAGAAGGGATCGACGTTGGAAACTTCATGTTCTTCTTTGGAAAAGACATTCTTCGTCGAGAAGACGTTGTTCCATGTTTGGAGATGTCCTTCGTGTTTTTCGTCGAGGGTGGAATTATCTTCAATCCTTCCATGACTCTATCACAAAGATTTAGCCAAACCCAAACAATAAAAAAACACACCTTATTATATTGTTAGCTTAATGAATTCAAAATAATTCAAATTCATTAAGTTACATCATTCATTAATGGGTGGAT
Organism: Viscum album; assembly: GCA_963277665.1. Classification (NCBI taxonomy): domain Eukaryota; kingdom Viridiplantae; phylum Streptophyta; class Magnoliopsida; order Santalales; family Viscaceae; genus Viscum; species Viscum album. The sequence goes on along the minus strand of OY728137.1, from coordinate 1,610,666,182 downwards.
AGGCTCCAAAATTAATGAAGGTGGAAGTGAAGAGTCACATTTAATTGGGGGGGGGGGGTTCAAGGGAGTTAAGGAGTTTAAGGAGTTAGGAATTTGAGGGGTTTTGGCACATTAAGTGCAAGGGAGTTTAAGGGGGGTAGAAGAGAGTTAGGGGGAAGGTGAAGGGTTGGGGATCGTGTGGGCCCCACATCACCTTAATCCTCACTTGGTTAGTTAGGAACTTGTGATTCCACCCCAACTTCCACACTTAGGATATAACCACTTAAGAAGATAAATAAAATTTGTAACAGAAATTTTATTTTTCTTTACACTTAAACCACAACCTTAATAATCAACTGCTCCCAAGCAAACGCAACTCCAGGAAAGGCATTCCTAAGCAAAAACCGGCGATACGGTTCCATCGGTGCCCTCAGAATTTGATTCCGGGCACCGGTTCAAAAGTTAGAAATTCCCGCTCGTTCTTTCACTGAACGTACCCGAGCCAAACTTCGGAAATTGATTCTGGGCACACCGGGCCTCGGAATCAGGTTCTTTCAGAAACTGTGTTCTTGTAAAATTCCAAAGAAAATTAAGAAAAAAATTTCCTTGAAATTTCTGGGTCTTTACATAATATGTGATATGATCTGAATAATAATCTATAAATTAGGTCCTTAAGAAATTATAAATTGACCAAATTTTTTTATTCAGGAATATATAGAAACGAACAAGACAAGTCAGACTTGAGGTAAGGGATCCTACCCCTCTTTTTCTTTTTAAGTACACTCTTTTATGTCATTTCTTTTATGCTCATATTTATTATGATTGGGATGTTATTTTATATTACTATTACTTTAATTTTTTATGTTCATATGATGAGAGACCTTATTTTCTCTCATCAATCCATTTTGGATGTTTTGAGTGGTGCCGTTAGGCTGCCAAATTTTCGTAAGAGATCTAACCTCTCTCATTCTTTTTAATTACTCTCCTTTATGTCACTTCTTTTAAGCTCCTCTTTGTTATGTTGGGGGATGTTCTTTTATATTCTTCTTTCCATAAATTTTATGTTAATATGACGAGAGAACCTATTTGATCTCATCAATCAATTTTTAGAAGTTTAAAGTGGGGCTGTTAGGCTGCCGAGTTTTCGTAAGGGATTTTTCATCTCACTTTTATTCCCGTGAGATTTATGATAAATTTTCCACCATTTCCATTTAGTGGTATATTTAATACCCATTATTCTACTCTTTTTGTAATATACTGTCATTTATGAGTATTTACATCAATGTAGTATTTTCCGTCTTTCATGGGGTGTATGTTTCGAATGATACCCAAGTCGGTAAGGAAACCTTTCACCCTCCTCTTTTTAAAAGACTTCTTTTGTTGGGACTTTTAAATTACATATTTTTATGTTGGGATATGTTCTTCTATATCTTTATTGATGTGAATTTTATGTACAAGTGATGATATACCCTTTTTATCTCTCATCAACTCATTTTCTAAATTATGAAGTGGCGCCGTTAGGCTGTCGAATTTTTGCAAGGGAACTTCTTAACCCAATTTCGATTCTTTGGGATAAACTTGTACTCCTTGAATATTTCATTATATAGATATGTTTGAAAGAACACTGATTGTTTTACAGTTAATATCCACTTATATTTGGGGTATTCGTTTGTCACACATAATTATGTAATTGATTTATCCTTAATCCAAGGATACCGTCTTTGTAAGGGACTTCATCTCAATCTCCTTTCATTGAGGCATATATTGTTCTAATACAAGACTTTCTATTATACTGTTTATAAACCCCTTTGATTTTTAATTTTATACAAAGGGAATCTTTTTCTACGAAGCGTTTTACAAAATAACAATAAGGAATGTTTCTTTTAACGTGCATGGTGACAATGACCTTTTCCCACCACCGCAAGTATTATTTGGACTTTTTATTCCTCAAAAAGCCGTAATGTTTTTAAATATAAAGAAAACCCATATACTATTTTATGTATTTTGGTAATGAAAATGGTTTTTATAATGGATTTGTTATAAAAATATATTTTAGAGATATATTGTGATCAAAATGTGGAAATTATTTCTTTCCATTATATTTGTTTTATGTCTTATGATTTTATAATGTTACAAAGACATTTGATGGGTGGTTATGTGATAAACCATATGATGGGTGGTGTAGTGAATACCAGGATGGGTGGTTACTTTATAACCTCCAATGCATTGGGTATGGAAGTCGGCCATATGGATATTCCATTAAGTGATATGTGTAAAAGTCGACCGTATGGTTATTCTATTTAAGTATGTTTATGTCCCAAGTTACCTTTATATGTTATGTATATGAATTTTATGGTAATATTTTGGTTAGAAAATGGTAAGTAATTATATTTTATTCATTTAAGTGTTTATAATACTTCATAAAAGTGAAAAGTATTACATTGATAAAGTATTCATGGTTTACTTGTTGTTTTGAAAAAATTACAGTTTTCTTTCATTGTGTATCCCTTAATGAGATTTTCATGCTCATCCGAAGATTTTTTTTGAAATGTTTTTCACAGGACATAAAGTTGAATAGGGTCAAGGTTGGGATCAATGAAATGTCAGGCTGTCTAAAACATGGAACTTGACATGATTCTTTTTAAGAGTTTTTATATTATGGAAACTTACTAGATGTGTCTACATTGTAATCTTTTTAGATGTAATATTTATGTCATAATTTCTAAAACTCTAAACCTGAAAAGATACTCAATGTTAGTTATTCCTTTAATTCAACATTATGTAATATTTTAAGGTCGTTTCCTTATAATATACATAAATATGATATCATATATGACCATGAAATATTTTTTTGTTACCAATATATGAGTAATAACATCATTTCTATTGTTAACTGATTCGTTTTCCTTTATATGATTGGTTACGTGATCCATGATTATTATAGATAAGATGTATTTGATTTATATACATAATGATATTATGTTCATAAAAATTATTTTTAATCATAAAATAATTTTTTTTTTCTTGAATGATTATGATGGGTCTTTAAGCTCATCATGTTCATGGACATGATAATCTGTACGTATGCACCAGGGATAATATCATTATATTGATTATGAAATCATACGTAATCGGATGTTATATAATATATACATAATAATTAAAATGTTATATTTATTATTTACATCAGTTATACTCATTATTATACCCATCTAAATAATGAAGTGTTAGAAAAACAAACTACACCACGACATCGAGACGGTAAGCCGTACGTACGCACATATGGTGACATTATCATTCATATGATGGATTGAATAATGAATAAGTTTGTACCATTTTTTTTATCACATAACAGTATATAGAAGATACTAGAGTTATTATATTATAATAGAAACCACAATGAAAGAGGATGGGGAAGAAGAAAAGAACATGAAATTGGTGATGAAATATTTACACCTACTTCAGGTTCTTCCTTTTGATTTGATCAAATGGGATTTATAGGTTGTCTTTCTAACCAAATTAAGGACTCCAGGATTAAGGGAGGAAAGTTATGGTCATATTTGGGCAGGGTTTGGCAGTGAAAAATGGATTTAAAGGTGTAAAATAAATAGAAAGGGGTGTACCTTTTCATAAGAGAGATGAGGGACACTTTAGGAATAGCTGGAAATAATATTTTATAATAAAATCATTTTCATTCTCTAATGGGTCAAAAATGATTTATTTATTATATAAGGTGGGGATGGTTCTAAAACATCTCAATTATTTTTTAGATAGGTTTAGGACACCATATTCACCTTATCATTTTGATTTAAATTTTAGATAAATTATTTGTCATTTACCATGTCTCATTGTATTTTTATATTATATGGGTATTAAACATACTATAACAATCCAAGTGAACCCCAAGTGGTTAATTATTAATATATATAACCTTATCCAAGTCCTTTGGCTAATCCATTGATATTAATGAAAATTTTATCAATTAATAATATAGTATGTGTTTTAAAAACTCAATTATGTTTAATTTGACACAATTTAGTATTTGGTTTTTGTGAAAATCATAACATCGTTATTAAATGAATAAAAATTTATTTAATCAACCCTATCATGTCATAGTACCCTAAAAAATTATTTTAATTCATCAAAAGTCACAAATTACATTTATTTGGATATTTATAATATCAATTATTTTAATTTTTCATTAATAACGTAATTACTGCATCATCATTATATCAAAAATTAATTTAATTGATAAATTTCTAAAACTTATAAATAAAATACCATTATGTAGTAATTATTTTTATATTTTTAATAAATATTTATAGTCTAATTTATCTTATGTGTAACCCTATATTAAAAATTGTTTTTTAGTAAACATTGAATTTAACTCTTTTAACTCTTTTTCAAATAAAATAATAATAAATTTTCTAATCAAATCTATGTGGACCAAAAAGATCATATATTATTACTAATGTTTTTTTGGTTTAATTTAACTTATCTAATAGAATTAGGACATGTTTTAGGGTAATTTTAATATCATTTTTACCCTTAATTACATTATTTATATTTAACCGTCGTAACTAAAAGTTAAAAGTTCCTATTCACCAAAAAATATTTTCATCCTAATAAACAACATTTTACATACTGATATCAACTGTGTACCTTGAATTTTTTATTTCAACTCACTAATATGGTAAAATTATGTTTTCTACAAATTTGCAGAAGCTCCTAGGCGGTGGGTAAAAGACGGTAAAAAGTTAAATAAGATTTTAATATATCTAAACTTATTATAAAATGAATCCAATTATTTATATTTTACATATATAGTTATTATGTATCTATTTTGACCTAAAATAAATTTAAATAAAGTAATTAATTAATTAAATAAAACATTGAGTTTTAACCAATAATGCATTGTTTTTCACTATTCATCAAAAAATTGAATGTTTTCAGATAAATACCAAATATTCACCCTAAGTTAATTTTCATATTATGGATTCAAAACTGAAGTCAATTTTGAAAATTTTAATTTATAAAATTTTAATATGTGGGTATTATTACTGATAACAACATGTTTGATTGGTCGCGGTGTGTTAGAATCTCGAAGTTGCGTACAATGCAATCTATTTCATTATTCAATGGGAAATGTATCATGGAATCTTGGGGTGTTACATTCTCCCCTCCTTAAAATAATTTTAGTTTGGAAAATTTTATAATATTATTGCATAAAAAGATTTGGGTGGTTCTTCATCATAAGTTCCTTAGGTTCCCATGTTGCCTCTTCCATCTTATGGGTTCTCTATAGAACTTTTACTAGATGAGTAGTCCGGTTTCTCAGCACTTCTTCTCTTATATAAATAATTTTGACAGGATCATCACAATAATACGGATCAGGTTCCAATTCAATTTCCTCATAGGTGAGTACATGAGTTAGGTCAGTCATGTATTTTTTCAACAGTGATAATTGGAACACATCATGAACTTTGGAATGACAAAGAGGTAGTGCCAAATGATAAGCTACAACTCCAATTCGTTCAGGAATTTTTAAAGGATTGATGTACCTGGGATACAATTTACCCTTCATATTGAAATGTATACCACTATTTCATTGAGAAACCTTTAATAAAACATGGTATCAACCTTGAAATTCCAAATCCATCCTTCAGTTATCAGTATAGCTCTTTTTCCAAGTTTGGGATGCTTTGATGTGGGTTTGGATAACCTTCAACGTTTCCAATGTTTCCTCAAAAAGTTATGGGCCTACAAGTTATTTTAACAAGCATCATCCCATGAAGTTGGTGTGCGACATCTCTAGCCATATAACGCTTAATATGGTTTCATCTGAATACATGAATGAAAGCTATTATTTTCGGAAAATTCTCCTAGAGTTAAATATTGATCTCACATACCTTGAATGTCAATAGAGAAAGATCGAAACATGTATTCATAATGAAATATCACCTGATCAAGAGATCCAATGGAAGGTGGTGAATATGATGGTCTAAGAGTGCCAAATAAAAGGTACAATCCCAATAATGGTAGCTTCCCATGAGATTCTCAATGGAAAATACTCAATGAAACTTCATCACCAAAGAATGGATTTTGCTAAGACAACAGCCATCATCACTAAAATTAACCTCATAGGGAGCTTATCAATAGTGTGTGAAAAATTATTCCTTCCATATCTGTTAAAGGTGTGATGAGAAGAAAAATATGGCTCTCTTTTAGTTTAGGTTCCATCAAATAGGGAAAATGTCATCCATTTTCACCATCATCGTCCCACAGGTACACATTATTCACCTATTGGGGGTTCCATATGACACCCAACCACATTTGAATCCCAGGTACGAGATATTAGGAAGTCTTATTAGAGGAGAAATATATAGGATATTCAGGGGAGGTCTCATATCCCTTATCATTCTAATGACACATGCCAGAATATTCTAGTAGGAACTAGAAAGATGTCTCATTCACTACTACATAAAGATATGCCTTTGAGAATATTCCCACTGCATAAATTAGGGTGGCTCATACTCCAACCCTCATGCATGAATACCATTGGCATACTATGATGCAACATAGATGACAAATTTGGTCCCATATCCCTGCTTCAATAGAAGATATGTATCAATGGATAATGGATACATAGAATGAGCATGACTATATCCCTACACATACATTGACAAATTACTATATATAATACCAATAAATGGAGAGCTCCACTGGCATATTCTAGAACTTTTATATGTAAAGGGACAGACACATACTTCTATCCCAACTAACGAACAACTCAATACCCTAATCATCAAGAATAAATGGTTGTACCGGAGCATGTGCACATTCATACTCTCTCTAAGGAGGATTATCAGAATATATTGATAAAGAGAGAGGCCTAAGACCATGCCCATATTCTCTTTCAAAAAAGGGATCACCAAGTGAGAGTGGACAATACATTACGACAGGGGATCCATCCTGCTGAAAAAGTCCAGTGGCAACTTCCAAAGGCCATGGATATTGCTCATACCCTCTTTCGGGCTGGGGTTACTACGTGAGAGAGGAAAAACCCTAGGAAACTATCATATCCATGTCAAATAAGTCCAAACAAATTCTCCAATGGCCCATGAATTAGAATATATACCCATTATGGTAGAGGCTAACCATGTGAGAATGGAACAAGCCTATGGGAAAGCTCATATCCTTATCAATGAATCTTCCTAGAATAGCATTGTAGATAATAGAACAAGGTCCATATTCCTACTTCCACTGAAAAATGACTGCACCAGTACAATTCCAAATAAAAACAGAAGGATATTCCATTATCTATTCTAAAGGTCCATCATCATATTTCAGTAGGGAATGAATATTTAGACTAGGTTCATATTCCAATTCCAACCATGGTTCCTGAGATTAGAGTGCATCATGACTTGGGGTAGGTTCACACTCCCTCTAAGAATGACTAGAAGTATATCATGAATGATAATGATCAGGGACATACTCCAATATTGACGAATACTCACCAAGTGAGAGTGACACATGTATCAATACAGTCTCATAACTCTATCGATGTTGACTCAAATTATTCGCATATTCTAATATATTCTTATCAATTGCCTCATACTCCAACAACATAATGCAGTTATATAATATTCCAGATAAACCAACACATATTATGTTCATATCCCTAAATAACCACAAAAGGCAGGTTGATATATTCTCTCCACGACACAGAACATGGTCCACATTCATAATATTCTCAATTCTAGTGTCCATGGGGTTAATTGAGACATAATATCAACACCAAATGTGGTCAGTGGATCTTCTATTGATGTGGCATAATAAGTCATTCATTACCAGAATAATAATCCTTATTTTGGTGTGGATATGTATTAAATGGACTCCACTCAAAATATACACCAAAGATAACTTCCCCACAGTAATATCTCCCATGGGAATAGAAATCCTCCCTTTTTCTAGACTCTTTATTTTGATAGGTGCACTAATCCTCGACATGTTCTTATAGAGAGGTTTTCAAATCACCGGGGTCAAATCTGTATGGATACCCATTAACTTCTAGCCACACCATGATACAATTAATAAGAGACCATCAGAGCCATCATCAATATTCTAACATGATGGAGGTGTGTAAGTTTGAAGAGAATGATTCCTAATTTGAAATATGAAGAGTGTTACCATGACAAAACATCACCATCGTGTTTGGGCCCCTATCTACTTCCATCTATCAGATCCCAGATGATCATGAAAAGGATTTCCTTTCTTAACTCCACCAAAATAGGTGGTCTACTTATCAGTGATTTAATGATCAAAACCTACCTTATCTATGATACGAGTTTCACCTTCAGATGATTATGATGCTCTATTATTAGCTCGACCTATCTACCATCTCCCTGGCTAGGGATGAAAAACAAGAAAATCACATCACAAATTTATAACACACTTGCGGCCATGGCATCGTGATGCTTCATAAGCTGATCATCAAAGCCATTTCTGCCATCTATTTTCATGTATGTGAACAGTATAGAGAGATAAACATTACACACCATTAGAACACAGTTCCAATTATATATGTAATCCTTAATTGATATATCTTCTAGAAAAATCATGAGACCATGCACTTCATGGGCTGGTAGATCATTCCAACAGAATTACACCATTCCAATGATGCCCAGACCCCACAAACGAGATAGATAACAGCCAACAGGATGTCAAACTGCGCCCTCAATATGATAGGAGGGTATTTCATTTATTTAAATAAATGATTATATCCACCAAAAAACATCTCTTGAGGGGTAATTCCAATAATGGGAAACCATCGCACCCAACTCCCACATGAGAACAATTGTGTCACATCTCCTAAACTATAGTAGAAGCTACCATAATAGTCATCCATGAGTAGACTCAACCACCTCATCCAGGATAATATCTACCAATCATTCAACAATGAGGGTCAACAATCCTTGAGAATATCCAAGACATACCCATGGAAGAAAAAGATGAACCCCAGACCTCTGGATGGGTGAAATTTTATCACAATCACCATAACCAGGATCATTGTCCCCTGAGAGAACCCATGATAAATCAACCATTATTCTAGGGCACACCCACACCAAGATTTTGGGTGAATATAATTATTAATTTTTATCCTGGAAACATCATTTACTTGAATGGAGACATTGGATCCTCAAAAACAGGACCGTTCATTACCAATGGAGGCCCCAAACTACACCCATACCAGAGGGATGATGGAATTTTCATCATCATCATCCCTAGATTGAGAATTAGTATTCTCTATATAGAGAGGAAGAAACCAACAATTGGAAACCCACACCTTCCTCACAGTATAATAAAAAACACTGTTGGTTGGGGATTTCTTGTCAATAACTATCATAAACTCCCTTAGTGTCACCATTCATAGGCCAGGATGAGAGGAATGCATGAAAAAGGAAATTAGACCCCACCTGGGTCAGAAAACCAAATTGGCCAATAAGTCCAAGGGTGAGAATAATGTCCATAATGGATTCTGTGAAAAATTAGTATGTTTCATAGAAATAAATTGCACAACCACTATTTCCCATTATGCCTATGTGAATTCAGTCACTTTCAACATGAAAGATGTCCATGAAGATGGGAATATAGAGGGCCACAATGTAGAACATATATCCCAGGTGGAGGGTGATTTGGATTCAGTATATGAGGTTTTGTGAAACCAGAACTATATGAGGATTAAAATTTTGGAACTTCCAAAAAAAGAGTTTCCACCTTCTTTGGGGAATAATGGAAATAAAAAATGAAAATATAGGACTATATCTAAGTTTCCATCATTATTGTAATATTTTCCACAATATGAGTTTGAAATAAAAGCTTCTTGGAAACTCAATGAGGAGCTAATATGGTGTAATATTTTTGTTCAATATCATCTCCACCCAAAGGTGAGTATTATACCTCGCATAGCTAATTCACTAGTCCAGGAATTATTTGAGCATCATATTGGATCTAGATCAATGAATCTATTCTACATAAATGAGGTAGCTAAAATTTATCGGTACATCCCTCTAATGTGGTGAAAACCTATCCCTTTCCTAGGTAATCATTCAATTATATGACGAATTGAGGATCATTATGAGATGAATTTCGAACCACCTAATCATACGCCCACTGACACCCTATGGTTTGGAGGTGGCTAAGAGAGAAGTGCCACAAGATTTTCAAACATCCATTGAATCAATGGCCACTCAAATAGAAGATATGGAAGGCTGGTGCACACCTATTAAACATGAAAGAAATTCATATCTGAAATGAATGGATGAAACACCACTTCCATCTATATTTGAAAACATAGAATTTTCATCCATCGATGGTGTAGGAAAGCCATAACCGCATCTAACACACTTCATGTCCTAATGTGGGATGATGATGAGACCTTGAGATCAGTTAGAGTCAAAAAAACATAGTTGTTTCATATATACTCAAATACGTTTACTTGGTTTGGTTCATTAGACTACCAGTGGGATCCATTATAGGATAGGAATACCTTTATTGTTAGTTATGTTCATAGTTCAGTTCAATACTAAAGAAAACAATGATCTTTAACCTGAAAAACTACAGGAGACAAGATAACGAGATGATGTCTGACATCATATCAATGTGGAAAATATTAAACTACTCACTCATCATCCCCCATTTAGAGGATCAACTGCTAGAGGTCTGTGCTAAAAATACCAGGTATTGTTTATTGAAACCCCTAATCCCCATGAATTATTTAGGACGGTTTCTGAGAGATCGATGAAATAAAGTAACATCAAGAAGAGCCTATTCAGTAAAACAAATAAAATTATCAACTCCTTCCCACATCATTGGGGAAGAATATAGGTAGATAAGTATCTGATGGTGTCACTCACAAGACCACAATGTTGCCCATCCAACCACCTAGGCATGCCTAATACTTTATAGCACCTCCTATCTTGTAATGACCACCAAGGAATCACCCTGGACTATAATTACAGAGATATCATGGTTTCCTACGATTTTTGGAATGGATGAACAATTTTTACTCAATATAAAATGAACAAGATCTAGGTTATTTCTTGGGATTCATTAATAATAACTTACTCACACATCTACATCCCAAGAGTTCTGATAAAGTCAACTTCACTGGCCATCTTGATTTCATCTCATTCCACATACTTCTTGGTAGTAATGTTTAGAATTGATTCATCTTAAATTAATTCCTTCAAGGCATGCTCCAATATGCTCAGGTGATGTTAGACAATTTCACAAAGCAAGTGTCACTCATACCATCTCATGGCCAGTAAAAGAGAATGGTTGGATGAAATTTCTAGCCAGGAAAGTGCTAATTTTTTACAACTTGATGACGTGGAAACCAATAGATTCAAATAAAACCCCTATGATGTAGCAATTGCGAAAATTAACTTTTTTTCACCACCTAAAATGGAGAATATAGATATGCCTCCCATGGTAGGACGTGACTACCAGAAAGTAAACCCTATGTCTAACACATATCTTCCCTATAACATCTGCAACATGGGAACCACCCCACCACATGGAACCTTCATCATAATAAGAAGTAAATATAAGTTTTGTCAAGGTGATACACTATTCAATCCCATTCATTGATGAAGAGTATGCCCCCAAATTTGGTTTTCTCGAGGATAACAGTTGAACAGGAGGTTTTGTGCACCAGATCCAATGATATAGAGGACACCACGGATGTGGTAAAACTCAATATTCAGATAATATACCCATAGAAGATATAATTATGTAGACAAATCCCATTGGAAAGAGATCTGAAAGATGCAATAGATGCATGGAGGTGCCTCAGATCCCTCCAGTAGTCACCCACACCCAATTATCATAAATGAACATTTAGTGGGGGTTCAATCCAATCAAACCAATAAATAATGAATTCTAGTGTGACATTCACTGATAGTAGTAGATACTTTCCCACCAACCATGATAGAACTAAGACCAAATCCCTTAGATGATCCAGATCTTAAACTGCAATCCCATGAGTAGCCCCATGTCGCAATGCACAGACCTCTTGAATGAATGTCTGATGTTATATATTACATTTTTGTAGTCCCATCTAATATCTCAATACTTGATGAACATTATCTATATAATGAACTTAAGGAGGAAATAATTGATGACCTCGGAATCCAATAATAATTTCAGGCTGATGACATCATTGATGATGTTAATCAAGTGGAGACTATGTTATTAGGATATCATTTCATCATCTCATTCACTTATTAGGATTAGTATGAGGCCATCCAAGGGAACATAATGAAATTATAAGTTTTGGGTAATCCAAACAATGTAAATGCACAAAGGGTTCTTATTGATAATGTATTTGAGATCAATCTCCTCCTAGTTCGAACCCTTCAATTCTAGGGGTATAGTGAAGGGAACAAATCCCCTATATAGCTGTCAATTCATGAATATGATAAGAATGCGAAAAGAACTCCTGGGAAGATTATGCTCGAGGCGCAATTTGGAGAACCCATATCTTTGTCAGAGTTCATGGTTATCCAGAAAAAAACTCATAAAATTGCATGTTGGAAGGACTTACCTCCATAGCCACATGGAGGTACTACAAACATTTCATTAATTTATAATTTACTCAATAAATGGAAAGTTAAACATACTACATGGTGAATGTTCCCAATTAGAGAAATGTATATCCCCATTGGTTGATACATATTTCTACAAGAAGGGATGTAAAAAACTAACAAAAAATGGGGATATTAATGTTACATTTCCCAATTGTTTAGGTACCACCCCTGTGAGTCCATGGAGCATGGTCTATGATGATTATGTGCTCCCCATAATCATATATTGTGTATGAGATCTAATCCTAAAGGCCCAATCCTCACAATTCCTTAGCAAAAACAAAAAATATATGTCATCTGTTTACATCAACTCATATAGTAATGGATAATGATGTACCTTCTCATAAACTCTATAACAATAATATTGATGTTGAGACCTCAAACATCCATATCTACCGGGATATGTCTCCATATATTCCTAAATTAATTATCCTGATCTCATGAATTACCCTCCAACATTCCAGGATGGTGTCTTCACCAACATAGATCAGATAAGGAAGATAAATCTATGATCAAATGAATATAAAAATCCTACTATGATTAGTGCTTGCAATCCCCTTGAAGAAAAAGAGATGTATATATAATTTATAAATAAGCCCCAATATTTTTTGGACTATAATTATCAATAAATTCCAAGACTGAATCTAGATGTGGATACTCACCATCTTGGACTACCCAATGAACATCAAGTATTTAAGTAGGATTTCAGTAGAATAACCACCACCCATGCCACATATATAGATAAAGAAGATGAAAAAATGATAAAATTCAACATTATCTGAGAATTGAAATAAACAAGGTATATTTCCATAATCTTCATTTTCAAGATAATGATTGGAAATATAAGGGTCTTATTTCTCTTCGGACACCTTAATTGAAATTTCATGAAAGATAAATTCCCATTTCCGATCATGGAACTCTTGATCGATCCAACTACTGGCTTCGAAGACCTTTCGATTATGGATGGGTACAAGAGGTAAAATCACATCAAGATGGCCATTCAGGATTAATAATCCACTACATTTAGAGTGCCGAACAGTATCTTCTCCTATTTTGTCATTCCATTTGGTTTAAAGAATGCTATAACCACATATTAACATGCCTTGCATTGCATCTTTAATCCATTCATGTGGTGGATAACAAATTGTTATGTCAACAACCTAGTGATTAAATTCCTATAGTGATGTGATCTGTTCAGAAATCACCAAATATTATTCAAAATGTTGTGACAACACATTCTACATATGAATCCACTAATGTGTGACTTTGAGGTAACATGTGAAATGTTCCATTGCTTTTTGGTATGACACAAAATAATTGATTTATATCCAAATAACATCAGTTCTATTTTAGCAATTTCACCCCCATAAATCATTGAGAACCATGGGTAATCCAACGGAGCATTTATTGTTTTCGGTTATTCAAATACAACATTGCTCGGTAAGCTCTCCCATTCACCATGATAATTAAAAAGTCAGTTTCCTACTATTGGGTTGAAAATTTATAGAAAGCCTTTAAATATATCAAATAGTTAATGCTTCAAAAACTAGTTCTGATGAATCTAATTTAAGGAAGGCCACTCATCTTATATGTGTCAACCATGTTACTCACATCAGTCACTCTCTTTATGCAGAAAAATGATGCATGAAATTAGAGTTGTCTCTACTAACATACCCAAACCATGATGGGTACCAAGACACGATATTTAGATGTTTAAAAGAACTACCTTCAACTCATATTTTCATTGAAAAATAAAAGGAATTACACGAATCACAAAAATATCCCATCTAGTATCACGTAAGGACGTGATCATGAAAAACCTAGGCCTCCCCATGTTGATCGGGTGCTTGTCTTGATGGGTGGTCATTCTGCATCAATATTACATTCAAACCATATCACATAAGTCAATGAAATGAAAAGACCTACCTGATTTCTATATAGCATATATTTCCCTTGAAAACACACAGGAAGAAACATATCTCTCAGATGAAGATGTATTCTATGCCCATAACAATACCTGGACCTGGGATTTGTACTTTGATGGCAGCTCCAAGAGTCTTATTGGCACCAGAATGGAAAACCTTATGCTCAATCGGCTTTGTCAAGAGATTTTATTGGTGTCTCTGGGAAAAGGAATTTTCCCTCAACATTATCACTATCCAAAGACTTCACAAATATTGAGGCTGAGTAACAAGACATTAACATTGGTAGTTAATTATCCCTACATCAACACTTATACTACATGAATATCGATGGAGACTAAGTACTAGTGATCATGAAGAGAAATGGATAATATTAAATTGAAATAGAGGTAATTAATACTCTCATAGGATATTATAGGGGATTAATGATAGTGTTTCCCATTGAGATCACACTGTATTATGTCCCTTGATAATAGAATTTCCTTGCTAATCCACTAGCTAATGTAGCCCTTGTCCTAGTTGATCCTTCCATGTAGAATGTTACCATTCATATCACATATCGAAGAATGGTCTCATTGATGATTCTACATTATAATGAGGAGATCAATTTTTTCAACACCACCCCATAACATAATGATCCAACGACTACCCCTGGATAATTGGAGCCTATAAGCAGTTATCTTTGATATGTGACTCTCCAAACCGATTGAGCCAAAAGAGTATATAATCATTGTTGGGTAGCCAAATTCATAATATAGAATAGTCCAAATGAGATAAGAATTTTCTAAAATTAAGGATTTTACATTTTTCTCCTATGGAGAATCATAGATGGATAGGTTATCATCATCAAAAAGGAAACCCATGTAGTATCCTGTGATATCCATCAATATGGATCCATGCACTCCAACTAGATCAAGAGGTTGAGATACTACATAAAATCCTAAATATATGATTATGTGGAATTAACCATTAAATTTTATGCATGAAAAATCTATGAAAACATCCTCAACCATCCTTCAAAATTTCTACATAATGATAAATATAGTTTTCTATTTTCTATTTGGGGGATGGATGTTCTGGGGCCATATCCCCCAGCTACAACTAAGTAGTTCAAGTACATCCTTACAACTATAGAATTATTTTATAAATGAGATAAGTTAATACCCCTAAATGAAGTTTTATCTTATAATATTATCATATTAATGATGTCCTATATCATCACACGGTTTCAAAATCCTCACATAATATTGAAGGACAACGACACCGAATTCTGTTCCACCAAGTTGAAGAAGCTTTACCACGAGTCCAAAATCATGTCCAGTCACTCATCTAAATATCATTATGTGTGAAATGGATATATAGAGGAATTTAATAAGAATATATTAAATATAATCCTCTAGATAATGAACAATGATACGATAACATGGCCAGAAAACTCCTCAAAGCTTTATGGGACTGGCGTACCAGCATGCATACTGCGACTCATGATATGTCGTACTCACTAGTTTAAAGGACCGAGGTTTTTGTTATGAATAGTGTTTAAGATTCTCAAACTCAAAATATCCACTTTTAGAAAACTATCATAAATATGAAAAATCTGAAAAGCGGCTAGATGAGTTGGAACAACTAAATGAGAATTGATTGTTTTCATTACACAATCTAGAAATTAATCAAAACCAGATTGTGAAAACCATCAATAAAAAGAAATATCTTCATTCAAAAGATCATGGAGAATAGGTTATCCATCTTAGAACCCCAATTATTCTAGTAATGAATCTCCCAAAACTATATCCCACGTAGGAATACCTTACATCATATTAAGGTTTGTCAAAATGGTGCCTACTCATTAGACATAAGGAATGGGGAGCATGCCACTCCACCCACCAATGAAATATTTCCCATGAAATACATTGCATTGTTGATACCATGATGGAATCTAAATCGGTTTATTTACCATCAATCATCACAAATTCACTATGTTAAATAGTACATATTCATCTTGAACACATGACGTTAAACTGTATGGAGTCCATCCTTGACACAAGACATTAAACTGCATGGTATCATGATAACAATGTGTGGCTTGTTTTTTGTCATCACATAATACATACTGAAGTCCAAATATCTATTTATGTGTCCATCCATGAGATTATTTTCTTTTCACATCAGGTGTTTCAGTGTCTATACTACATGACATTAAACTGCATGGACACAAAACATCCCCCTTTATGATGGGTGCCATAATTCCCTCACCACATGATATAATACTAACCAGATATATGATATTAATCCCTATTCACATGAAATCACTTATGTCCTTACTACATTATGTTAAACTACATAGTTCTTCAAGAAAAACTGTGGAACGATTCTCATTATTAGATGGGACATGTATGGAATCCTTTATATGATATCTTGGCCAAGCCCCATCACAATGAAATATACCACTATCCTACATGGGGCTTTATTCACTCCATGTTTATCACAATGAT
Source organism: Viscum album (assembly GCA_963277665.1). Classification (NCBI taxonomy): domain Eukaryota; kingdom Viridiplantae; phylum Streptophyta; class Magnoliopsida; order Santalales; family Viscaceae; genus Viscum; species Viscum album. The sequence goes on along the minus strand of OY728137.1, from coordinate 1,610,649,142 downwards.
TATTAATCAAGTGGGATTATGAATTACAAAAATAGAAAACATACACAAACAACGCCTATCGGCCTCTAGAATATCTACTCCACACCACAAGATGCTAAACTAAACAACTACCCAGAACTAGTTGTAGATTGATTTTAATTTTATTGAGATTCATAGTAACTCCCAATATCCATCATTGTTACCAACCACAAAATCTCCATTTCTTCAATTCATTCCACCTTTATCATCACCACATGAAATTAAACGTCATGGAATTTTTATAACTATGTATAGTTTGATTTTTATTCTCATGGGATACATAGTGACTCCCAGAATTCCACCCTTGGGACCAACCACAATGTTCCTGTCAATTCCTGATGGCTCGCCTTCTTCCTCACCACATAACAACAAACATCGTGGAATTTTCCGAACTATGTGGACCTTGATTCCTATAATTATTAGATACTTATTGATGCATATATCTTCAATCATTTCCCAAACTACAACCGTCAATGGAAATGAGGCCCACATATATGTATGGGCCATAATTTCATTTGATTATTTTCTTATTAAATGACTATATGTTTCTTTATTGTCATCCTTAGGAGATCAACATTGATGCATATGTCTCCATCAATGGGAGATTCCACATCATTACCAATTTTCATGTTTGTCTGAAATAGTAATCACTATCAGATGTTAAACTACATGGAATTCTAGAAATATGTGTGGCTTAATTATTATCCTCATGATGTACGTACTGAATCCCAAGTCCCCATATTTTTACCCAACCACAACATACCTACACATTAACATTGGTTCTTACATCCTTACCACATAAAATTAAACTGCATGGATGTATGTTCGTACTGAATGACATTAAAATCCATGTAAGTACATCCTTACCACTTGAAATTAAACATCATTAAAGTAAATCCTTACTACATAATGATGAACAGTAAAAAAAATTCCTTACTATATAACATTAAGACACAAGCATGTACCTCATTACAACCTGATGAGAAACTTCACAACAAATTTCCATAGTGTATAATGAAAAACTACATACAAATATGTTACCATTAACTGATAATAAAATGTGAACATTATCTCCAATTTATTATCCTTCATCACAGGGTCATGAGAGACTTACCATGGTAAACCAGAACATGGGGTGTTTCCAGTGTCTTTTATGAGAACCTCTACTCCACCTACTAGACTTCATGCCTCATGAAAATTATGTTTCCAAAGTCATCCATGGACCTTGGAATGGATATTTGGTTTCAAGGAGCCTTATCATGACAATTAATACATTCCCATGGCTTCTTCTTATGTGCCTATGGCTATCAAAAAATGATTCCCTATAGAAAAGGAAATTCCAATTCATGAGAGCCTTATCATCATCATGACAACCCTATACACTACATTGTGTCTGAACCACTCCCTATATTACCATTACATATTATTAATCATGAATAGTGAATTAGATCCTTGATTAAATATATTCCAATCCCATGCTTAGGAATAGTTTGCAGTACTCTTGACCTTGGATCTCTTGATTAATATCTTGTGTATCATCCTCTACACAATGATCCAAATCACATGACCTTAAACATCTAATTATGGAGACAAAAATCTGTTTAGGTTGAAAACTTGGAAAGGGTTAGTTGAGAAAAATTAATGTCACTACCCGCTAAAATAATAATCCTCAAATTTTAAGGAAAAAATAGGGAACATAGATAAAAGGAATAAATATCATATGGTCTTCCATGTGTCACTGATAAAAGATGAGTTATGATCACTAGATCCAATGGAATTGGAAAATGTTAGAGAAACATTTTTCACATCCCCTCGCCATGGGAATGTGTTTTCTAGGTTGTGACCCAACATTCATGGTACTCAAACAGTACTTGTATTTTACACTCTATAAATATCACACTTCCTCAGTTGGGGTATATCAAATTATCATAAACCTCTATGGACCATGGAAAGGATATTCAACTTCACGGACTTGTTTCTAGACTATGAACACATGCATATGGATCCTACATATGCGCCTATGGACATCAACCAAATGTTTCACTCTAGAAAATGGCATTCCAATTATCTTGAACCCAGACATCATCACACCAACACTCAACACCCCTGTGTGTCTGAACTACTTCTTGCATGATTGTCCCATGTCGTTCTCCAGACATAAGCACTCCAGATCATGACGTACAAACGCCACACCAAAATAGCAAGGATGATTTGATATCATTGACATTACATCACCATTTTTGGTATGCTTTCTCAGATATGAACTGTCACATTTCATCCCCTATCCTTTTATGGCGCACAGATCATGATTCAAAACCATAGCTCATAGGGCTCCAGTTCCTCATTAAGAGAGAAGCTATTATAGTGTTATAGAAAAATTCTTGGATAATTTTCATCCCATACCAAACATCCTCATAAAAACATATTTGGTTTCATAGATATTTAATAACCCTTAGAATGAATTGGATATCATTATATTCATGGCATGCTACAGACACATAAGGTCCCTGACCTACCAACTGAATGAATCTAATAAGTGCAAAAAAAGGACCTTAAATCTTTATGATCCTCAAAAACACCATTATGTAACATGACCTTCCAGAATTTCATGGTACATACCTATAATATCTTCAACATCTCATATTAATGGACTCGAACATTCAGGTTCTTATTTACTTCATCGAAACTCTAACTACTCATGCAGGCCTAGTATCCCTAGTATTCTCAAAATATTAATGAAATCTAAATTAATGGTATATATCCCATGGAAAAGGTAACTCAATTCAAGGGACCTTTTATTGAATATTAATACATTCAAATTGATCTTGTATATGAACCTAATGTATTCAAGAAAAAATGAATCCCTGTGAAAAAGGAAATTTCAATGCACGTGAGCCATAAAAACACCATGTGGAACCCAACACCTCGGAGTGTTTAATGTCATTCTCGGTATGATTGTACCATATACCATGATTATTCATAGGGTTCAAAGAAATTCCATAAACCAATGCAGTATTAGGTCTGATCTAAAAGACCATAAACTACAACAACAGATGGTCTGAATGAAAATACCTAAAACTAATGCAAAATAAGGCCTATACTAAAATATTGTAAACTGAAGTAGAAAATGGAATGAGATAAAATACCTAAATCAAACATAATATTATGTTATAGAAAAAATAAAATAATCCAAACAAATTTTATGCCTGATCTAAAATTCCCTACACTAAATCAATATTAGGACCCAACTATATAACCATATCCGATATCATGAATGAAATTTAGTTTGAATAGAAATGAAAGGAACACCGTATGGCCTAGAATATCAATATATGCTCACTAGGACAATATGATATGGAAAGAGGGAGAATAGTCGTCTTCCTAGACATATCTCTAACACAAGTGATCCCTTTATAGATCAAGTGATATCTAGATAGATGAAACTGATTACCAATACTAAATCTTTTGTGAGTGGGAATTTATGAGAATCTCCAAAATGGAATCTGTGAGAACATAAACATTTAATTCCATGCTTTATATTTCATTTAATGTGAAATAAAGGATATGTATCAATCATGAATTACAAAATAGAGGAGTCGTAATATATCAAACATATCTCGAGGGATATAAAATCAAATAATATTATATATAGTTTAAAAAATCATCTATTCACAATATGAAAATATTTTGAGGAGTCTCCACATTACCGATTCATTTGGATGCCTCAAAAAAATTATATTGCATTAAAAAGGGTGATTCATGACAAAATATTGTCAATTGACATAGAAATATCTACAAGGGTCTTCTATTAGAGGAAAAAGTGGGAGAACTCTAGAGATGAATTAACTAGTGAATTGAATTTATCTCCACTCACTTGTATATAGATCATTTCACATTATACAAAATGATTCTCAATAGACAAACAATATTATAACGTAACCATTTGTAACACCGCCTATGACATTGGCATGAATTAATTTTCCATGAACCACGTAATTATCCCAACAAAAATCGTTCATGATGGGGGGATTTATAAATGTCTGCCAAATGGAAATTGAAAATATCACAATTGAAGAAATACAAAAATATGGGTATTATTTTACCTCCAAAGGCAAAATAAGAAGATTATGGTCGTGACCTACCCATCACTTGATCCTATTATAGAATCATGATCAAGTTACCATTTCAAGATCTCATGAAGGATCCATATATGTACATAACCTATGGGAATTCCCACAGGAATTCCCATGGATCCCTATTTGACCAACCTTCCTTCTCTCACAATGGCTCCCCATACAACCAAATTATAACCCTCAGGCTATATGGGTTTTCATTGGAATGTTCCTAAAAACCCACCCTGGATACTTTGAAAATTTGGAGGGATGATATTGAAATATAAAGACCCCTAGTGGTCATGAATCTCATGAACCATGTCATCTTTTTGAAGAATAAAATCCCTTTTTAAAATCCAAGAAAACTAATATTACCTTCAAACCACTATAAGATAAACCAATGTAGATTAATGTGGAGAGGAAAGAGGTGTTCACTGTCGCTGAAGAAAATGTGACATGCTTCCTTGGAGACCTACGAGATACCCAATGACCTAAATGGAATATCCATTACATCTCATTAAAACCCATTTCCTTCTCATCCACACCACAATGAAGTCCTTGGGTATGTCCAAGTAGACCATATAGAGCACTAAATATTGGCAGATAGAATTATCCACTACATGTTTGTACACACTCTATATGACCCATATTGGTCAGGTGAGACATCAATATTGAGTTAAAATCATTTATATAAATCATACATTCTTGAAAGTCCTCTATAAACCTTTTGTATGAAACTAGGGATATAAAAGGAGACGGTATGATGTGTTTGTGTTAGCTAAAATACATGTTGCGTGCCCTTGGTGACCAATAAGACACCACGAGACCTTAGTGACACGTATGCCTCATCTCATGAAATCCCTTTAACTTGTTAGCCTCACCACATAGAAGTCCTCGAGATTGTACAGAAATCCATTCACCAAACTAAGGTCGAATTAATGGATTTTTCCAATGAATATCTCGTGCCTCCGTATATGATCCAAATTGGTCATGTGACACATTGCTGAAAAATAGAACAAATTTCATCAAGGAAGCACATTAAATCTAAAATGACTCTAATATTTTGTAACATAATACAAAGGGGATAAAAAGGGAAGAGGTGGAATGTACATGGGGTCACAAAATGGCATGTGACAAGTATATAGCACCCACGATGTTGTCCTACGAGACCCTGAGGAAAGTAACCTGAAGTCTTTAGAATTCCTTCTGAAAGGCACACAGATCATGAAAATGATCTTTGACATGTCAACGTGAAAACAAAATATGTCCATTGAAGCATCATCATGATTAATTAAATTCCCCATTAATTCACTACAATCAAAAAATGAATGTGTTATCAAAAGAGACATGCGATCAATGAAAATTGGGAGACACACTCATAATGGTCCATGATAGAGACTTACAAAGATGAAAAGCAGTAGAACCCTTCCCCAAATCTGTCCTGGAGTCATGATAGATACTCTACACAAAGAACCAAACAACTAGGGTGGTGATGTCTATAAATTTTTTACCCCAACATGAAATATTTACCATTACTAAGAAGATTGGACTCATATACTCTAGATTCGTGGACTCTAGATGATTTGACTCTTAACCTTTGTGGATTTCTTGGACTTACCAGTCACAATTCATTGAAACATTCTTTTAGGTAGTTCCCTAGTAGAAATCCAAATAAATCTTGTTCCAAACATAAGGTTATTCTTATCATTATTCATAGATCAGCCAAAGGACTTATGAAAAACATTAGAAGAACATACCACATGTCTTCCAAATCACATTTAAATCAAAGGAAATAGTACTGAATAAACCTAATTCATTCACAACATAAGGGTTAAAACCCAGATTAAAAGTTAAATACTCAAGATAAATACATTCTCACTATCACTCATGCACTCCAATTGAGTCTCCCAAAGCCACACAACAACACCAGGTCATGTCTCCTAATTCTCCCAACACACATCCAGCACAAAATCTAGGACCAATGGAGTACTAAAAACATATTAGAATGAGTCTTATGGTATACCCCATGGAAATTACATTGATATTGTTATACCCTCTGGACCTTTCACCTAGGACATGCATATCCCTTCAGAAACATCACATGAATCATATGGAGATATTTTCTCATGCAATCTGAGTCTTGGAAATGAATCGGAACATGATAAACAAGCTCCATCGAAACCCTATGGGTTTATCACCCGATAAATATGATTCCCATAAAAAACATCAGCTAACTGAAATTATATAACATTCTCATGTCTTTCGAGTATTGAAAAATATTCTAGACATAATAAACAATATCTTGTGACACCCTATGTTCATGTCAGCTAGGACTCATGATGTTCATTGGACATGAAAACTAGGATCTCATGAATCCCACCGAGTAGGATAGATGATACTCACGACAGTCTCCAAAAAAGTAATCTTGGTCTCTGTAGGTCTCCCAAAAGTTTTTATCTAATATAAACAACATCCCATAGACTATTCCATATTGGCGCTCACAACACCCTCCATATGTTTCATGGATGGTCAGGCGATGTATCCCTTGACAAAAAAACCGGGACATTCAATTACCTCGAGATAAGAATTACATGTCAACAGGGGAACCATTGTGTGTATTCCCTGACCTGAAATGAACAATGAGAGCATTTATTCCGTCCATAAACAAGAATCCTAGGCATCCTTTTAAGGATTGATGTATATACAAGACACCCTAATGGATGTTCTAAAACACATGTGCCAAATGAATGTTCAATGGGGATAATCATTTGACACCACTTGTTTCTCACCCGATCATAGCTCATGTGGGCTATGGTGGATGAAACGAACACACCATTAGGTAATATGAACCTACATAATGGTACATGGAAGGTTCAGTGTGAAAGACCCAACTTTAAGTGCACTATGACGACTCTGATTCCTACTATATCTAGGATATGCACGCTACCTCTCCCAATGGTTACCGATCCAAATTTATCATCTACATAAACCCTCACATATAAGTCCCTTATTCTAATAAATTACATTTATTATATTCTATACCAAGTTTCACACAATAAAAATGAATTATATGGGATTAGAGAGTAGTAATGATAATATCACCTAAACAATAAACCCCTAACATAGTATGTGGCAGCCTGAGTTAGTAAGACCGGACATAAAATAAATATTGATAACTCTAATTTCACTTATATCTAGGATGTGTAAGACATATCTTCTTGTAAAACTACAAGATATTGTGGACATTTATTTTTAATAAAAAAACATTCATTTATTTCATTCATTTGACAAAGTCAGAAATTCCATTCACAAAACATGGACTTGGAATACATGACATGGAACATGTATTTGGTATACATAACACATACTATAAACATATAATACATTACTAAGAACATCAACTTAGTAAACGTTACACGTAACACCGATTTGGCATATGTTAATCTAAATTATGGACTAAACCATAATCATAGGTGGCCAAATGACCTATACAGATATCCAGACCCCATTGGATGGCCATGTTTTGGCTCTAAACCATCCAATATTTATTTATGTTGGTTTTTATAACCTTTTATGGTATGAAAATGTGTAAACCTGTATTTGTTTCAAAAATTCTATGTGATTCTTTTTCTTTCCTTATAAAATGCCACAACCTCCCCTACATCCTCACACATCTAAAAAATATTTTTATCAGACAATACAAGCCCAATAAAATTTCTAGAAAAAATACCTTCCTATTATAATTATTTCTATTGGTAGAATCAAATCCATTCAATTCTTTTGTCACAAACTAGGAGGAGTTACCCAATTAATAATTAACGTATTCTCTCAAATACATTCATTTATTTATGTTCTCCACCACCTATATTTTTTGAAGACTAAATAAAAACAATTATCCCAAACATTATAGGTTTTTTTATACTTTTTCAACCAACAAAAACACACAATACTATCTGGTGGATACAAAAACATACTATTAATATGTACGACAAACTACTGCCACATTAAACGATGATTGTTCAATTAAACTTATCGCCTATCAAGGTAGACGTTATGATGGAAAATAGTATTTTATTATATATATTTATATATATTATTTATACTTTATTTAAAATTTTAATTTATTTTACAACACATATCATTTTACAATTGACTTTTTGTTAATAAAAAAATTTCATTTGAAATAATGTGGGCTACCTCCCCATTAATGCGATATGATTCATCCATACACTACATGGAATGTATTAAAGGTTGTTTTGTTGAATATATAAGACACATATGATATCATAAATCTACTATATAAATTATATTTATATATAAACATATCTACACATATATTTCTTTTACATTCTTTTTTTAACATAATAATTAAATAGAAATAGCATTCATGCATACGTACGACATACCATATCCATGAATGGATTATTACATTTTATATTTAAAAATATATATATATTATTATAATAGATCTATATAGTAAATAAATAAAATTTATATCATGGTTTAAGTTATGAAAATCCTAATATAATGTGTAAATGCCATTGATATAGGAAAATATGACACATGCGATGAATAAAGAGAATATTACCGATGTTAAACATTAACCTAGGATTGTTATCAAGAAGAAAGTATAATGTCATAATAAATCCATATATATAATAAAATGATATTGTAAAATATTTATTCTAGATTTATATTTTTAATAAAGGTGTTATTAATTTGTACTAAGAGATTAATGTCACAATGTGAGGGGATTTCATCTCACTTTTTATTTCTTTGCGATACGTGATATTTTCACCACTCTTTCTTTTTGTGCGGATTATGTACATCCAAATATTGTAATATATATTTTTAATAAACTAATTTATGGGTATTAACATATCCATTTTATGATCTTTATTTCATGGTTTATTAGTTTCAAATGTTACAAAAGTAGTCAAATACTTTTGTCTCAACTTTACATTGTTGAGACTAATGTTTTGTTATTCACCTAATCCCTCTATTGAGGTTTATATACATTTATTTTAAATTTTATATAATTAATTCAGTTTCAATCATGATATTTTAAGATTCATGTAATTTCATTTTCTTACATAGAGAGTATGATCCAATGTTGCCATGTAATAAGAGTTTTTTGAGGCAATCTCATCATTTTTTGGGATTGTTTATGTTTATGCATCCCATGATTAAATCTTATGATCCATATCTCAAGAATACACATGAGATTAATTATCCACTATTTATTTAGTATATACTCATGTATAATTAAAATTTTCCACTCTTTTGTAGTTAAGATAATGTTTCTATGTAAAATCATACAATCAATCTCCTCGGTTAAAAATTTATTGTATTGAAAAACCATGTTTTCAAAAAAAATTATATAATGTTTTCAAAAGATATATGAAACCCATTTTCCAGAAAAAAGGATTTTAAAAAAGATTTATTGTTTTAAATGATTTCATTATAAGTTCTCAAATCTATTTTTAATGAATCTTTTTTCAAAAAGGTTTTACATTTTAAAGATTATTTATGGATTAATGACATTTACCTCAAGAAAAATTTCTAAAACAACTTTAAAAATTATATTCAATATAAGATAAAATCCATTATTCATACACATGAATTTATGAGGAATTTATTCAATTTTTTCATTAATATTTTTCTCCTAATGAATTATATTTTGTGGGTATGATGTTTATAAAACGTGTTACTCTATTATGAATAATTTTCTTATGAAACCCATTTCACATTCAAAAGTAATATGATTTTGAAACATTCTTATTTTCAGGAATTATGTTCACGATATAATGATTATGAAACCTATCACTTTCCATTGGCTATTACGTGTTTACATGTTTTTGATACTTCATTTATTTTTTGTGTTATGATATGATTGTTCATTATTTTGTTCCACTTATGGGTATGATTTCACTATGAGATTTATGGGATGTATATCTCCCTACAATATATTGGATAACGATTTATATATCATGAGAATGACAAGGATATAATGAGAAATGAACTCGGTTTAGTATTACATGGCCATAACGTTAAATTAACTCTGTTTAGTAATATGGGTGGGGAATGAGGAGTGGACTTAGTTAAATGATACAGGGCTAGAATAGGGTGTGAAACTGGTTTTACAAGTGACTTCATCAAATAAAATGGTCTCGAATGAAATGTATTGACTACTATTAAAATTAATAAATATGATTATGTTTGTGCCAAAATTCCATGTTTTATTTCATATGTTATGCTTTCATGGATTATGTTTTTTATTTTTTTGTGATTCATGTCTTATGTGATTTCATGATTTACCTCATGATTCATGTATATGACATTTTTTATGTAGGGTATGATCTTATATTTTCATGATTTTGTTCTCATACCATTATTCTCATTATTTTTCTTATATATCTTCTATGTTAACCCCTACTGATCATTTTAGATCACACATTTTTATTTTTCTTTCCACCAAGATATGATAATATGTATAATGTTCGATGTGTCTATGAAGGGTGATAGTCAAGAAAAACCAACTAAGAGAAAATGTAATTCTTTAATGTAGCAATCTTTATGTTATCCATGTTTCTAATGGAACTAGACTATTATAGTATTTGGGTGTCTTTTTGTATAATGTTATTAATATTATATAAATTTTATGTAATGATACTGTATGAAAAGAGAGAGTTACTATAGATGATATCAGATAAATTTTTTATTTATCCTTTAGAATTAAGGATGATAAAACCTTAGTGAGAACCCAAAGGATATGTCTAGGGATAAGTATTTGGATAATGAAACGAATAGTAAAATGCCCTAGAATTTTGGTGAGGGATAAAGGGAGTGGTTTTCTAGATATAAATAATCTTTTAGATACTAAAAGTTGATTTGGTCTAGCCCATATGTACCTAGGGGAAAAATGACTATATATTCTGAACCTAACTCAGGGTATTATTGTACATGACAGTGGACATTTAATTCACACATAGTTTGACACTCCAGGGAGATATTCATTGGGAATTAAAAAAATATTCTGGAATTGTCATCATGGATTTAAAAATAAATTTTCTATGAAAAACCTACAATAATACAAAGTTCAAATAAATTAATGAACATGTCACAATATTAACACCATATAGGTTAATTTTTACAATTATGTTGTTCCCTACTATGATAAATATATTAACTCTATATTTTTTTGGTTTTAGTTAATGGTTGGAACCCAATGGAAACGGGTTAATGGTGATTTCCATGTAAAATTAATACATTTTCTTACTAAGGAACCAAATTCTATAGGATATAGAGTGGAAAAAAAAATTTCTATTACGACATATATTTCTCTATATATGAATCATTTTGGACATACAAATGAGAAAAGGAGGAAATGAATTTTTTTTCATTATTTCAGGAGGAAACATCCAATTTTGATTAGAGGGTCTTTGGATCCACATGTTTTAGAGTTTTCGATCATTACAACTGAAAATATATTATTTTTCCTCCAATGTTAGGATAATGAGAAATAATTCGAACCACATATCCTTTAAAAGGTAATGCATAACAGTGGTGGAATCTAATCATAAATACTAGGAAATAAGTTGAGATTTAATCAATGTATTTGGATGACATCAACAAATTATTTTTCAATAATTACATTATTCCAACTCCTCATAAAAATATGTAGAATGTGTTCCATTAGTTGAAGCTTAGATATAATGAATATTTTGGTACTTACTAGGGTACTTTGACGAGACTTGTGAGTTAAGCTACATGAATTATTATCCCACCAGAATGTAATGTCCATATGTTCTTCAGTTGCATAAATCCATTTATTAGTGGGTACTGTCCATAAGAGACATTAAAACTATAAATAGAGTGTGTGTTTTGAAATCATGGTTGAAATGGAGGTTGCAGTCATATATCAATATCATGGTTTTAACAAGAAGAAAAAAATAGATTTTAAGTGAAAATCTAAAACCAGGAAGAGAAGAATATGAGTTTACCATTATTCTCTACATGTGGGAAGAAGAATCAAGGTATTTGTATTACGGGGTCTAGTAAATGTTTTAAGGGCATAAAGTAAGGTCATTGAGAAATTTAATGTCAAAGTGATGGAATGAATTTAGCTCAAAATGTTAATGTAGATAACATCATCTTGAATGAAACACCCATTATTTGGTGATTTATGTGTAAGGAGAATGGTAATTATGATAATAGCTACCCAAACCAAAGGGCTAGTGATGATGATAAACATTCATAACATCTTAAGCATAGGGACTAGGGTAATTTTCATAAAATACCAATTTCAAAGGATGGTTTCATTAACAATGTGATGAAAGGTGTACATACCATCCACTCTAGAACTCCTAATGTCGTATTTGATTCTGGTTTTATTAAATATTTTTTAACTAAATAATTTTATGATGGAGGTAAGAATAAAAATATACTATAAGATATAAAATTAGTAGTGTGTACCCTTAATGATATGATGATTTCATATCATGTATATGATTCATCTCTAGTTGATGTTTGTCGGAATGTGCATCCTGAAAATATTTTCATTATTCCTTTGGTAAAATTTTATTCCTTTTAAAAAATGGATTGAATTTCCCTTCATAAACATCACATCAATTTTTATGAATGGAATTTAGTTTTGAAATTTCAAACCCTACTATAATCACTCATCAATTTTATGATAATCATGAACTTCTTATGAAGATTACATCTAGTGTATGGGTCATAATTCTCATTCAAATGTTTTTTCTACCTCTAATGGTTGGGTTGAAAATTGACATCAATGGTATTTATATTTTTCGGGATTTTGTTGATGTCCCTCCAGAAGAGTATCTAATTATTCCACAATAACAATATGTTTTGTTCTCAATTGAAATCATACCCAGTTCACAACAATTTCCAAGACTCCTTATATAATGGGCCATATTTAGTTGCAATATGTGAAGAAGAAACTCCAAGAAAACCTTGATAATGGATTCATTTGGAAAAGTGTGTCACCATGGGGTGCACTGGTTTATGGACAATGTGACTTGGTATTGATTATCAGGCATTGAACAAGATCACCATCAAGAAAAAATATCCTCTTCCCTATATTTATGATTTTTTATCAATATTGTGGAGGTCAATAATTTTCTCAGGTTAACCATCGTTATTGATATCATTAATTGGTGGAAAAGAATGGGGATATATCCAAGATGAAATTCCATTCATGGTATTAAAACTATTAATATATAATGATTCATTTTGGTCATTCAAATTCTATAACTATATTAAGTTATTTAATTAATAGAGACATTATAGATTACCTCAATCAGTATCTGGTATTCTTTATAGATGATATTCTTATATATTCACAATGAATGTAAGAGAATAAAAATAACATGGGAATTGTAATGAACTTATTAATGGAGGAGAATCTATATGAAAAATTTTCTATGTGGTAATTATGGCTACCAAAGGTTTCATTTTCCTGATACATAATCTCAACAGATGGGATAGTAGTAGATCCATCCAACTCAAAGGCCATTCAATGCTATTGTAGACCAACCATGATGATGTAGATCTAAAAATATCTAGATTTAGCTAGATATTTTTTATGGTTTATAGAGAATTTCTCATGCCTATCTAACATGTTAACCATGTTAACATGAAATGATGTCAAGTTCCTCTGGACAGATGAATGTGAGTAAAATTTCATGGAACTAAAGTGAATGGTAGTCAATGAACTTGTTCTTACATTACCCTATAGTGTAGAAGGGTTTGTAATCTATATCAACACATCCAAGAGGTTATTAAGATGTTATCTTATGTAGAATAAAATGGTTTTCACTTATGTATTATTTTTGTTAGTTATTAAATAGTAGAATTAACCGACTTATGTTTTGGAGTTAGTAGTGGTAATTTTTTCATTAATGATGTGGAGAAATTCTAATAATAGGGAAATGTGTGATATATATACTGATCATCAATTTTTAGAATATATATTCACACATAAGGAGTTGAACATGCAATAGATAATATGGTTAGAGATGATAATGGATTATTACTAGTCAATAAATTATCACCCTAGGAAGGTGAACAATGTGGCTGATGCTTTTATTTAGAAGGATCATGATAGACTATCCATAATGTGGATCAAAAAAGTTCCAATATTCTAGTATTTTCAAACACGGATTTATAAATCCTGAAGTAAGCGGGAAAATAATTATATTTATCAAAAGAATTTTCAACCCACTATCCAAATGATGACCAAAGAGGTGTACAAGGAAGATGTAGAGATTAAAAGAAAGTTATAAATTTTTATTGTTTTTTCCTTGATCAGGATAGAATGATATTGTTCAGGAACTGTGTGTGTGTTCCTTCTATAATTGATATGAAGAAATATCTATTAGGGGAAGACCACTACTATTTACTCTATACTCATCCAAGATGTATGAATATATATAGATAATTGAAATAATACTTTTTATGGGATTGAATGAAGATAGATATCATAGAGTCTTCATCATGGGACATGGTGTGAAAACAATTTAAAGACAAAATAAAATAGTTTAACGGGATGTTGAATCCATTACCCTTACCATAATTGAAATGGGATAACATCACTATGGATTTTTTCATCAGACTACCCAAAACCACCAATGTTTTTAATTCAATATTGGTTATATTTGATCACAATACGAAGTCATCACCCATCATCATGATTGGATAATACATCTCTCTAAATCATATTTCAAGGATATGCATAAATGAATTGGTATGGTCTCATTGAGTATGAGATTATATTTCACAAAATTGGGAACTGAGGTTTCCCTAAATATTCTAGATGAGGATTCAACAAGCACCTGAAACATAGTTGTGCTTTAGCAATGCTTATAATCCTCAAAAAGATTTTCAGCATGAATGAAAGATTCAATCCACAGATGATATTTTGAGATCATGTTCTCTTGATTTAAATGGTTTTTGGGATCAATGCATTCCTCTACTTGAGTTTTCATTCAATAATAGATATCACTCTGTAATTAATATGGAATGTTATAATTCCCATCAATGGAATAAATATAGATATTTAATGTGTTGGGTGGAAGTTAGTGAAAAAACTATTGGGAATAGATATTTCTTAATAAATGGCCAAGAATGTTATAACCATTCAAAATCATATCAAAGAATCTCAAATTCAGAAGAAAAATTATGGTGATAACATTTGGAGTGATATGAAATTTTAAGTGGTTAAATTTTTTTTTCTATGAATCTCACCTTTAAACAAGGTTATGATATTTTGGAAAAAATGGAAACAAAACCCAATATATATCAATCCCACATAGATTCTAGATTGTATTTGGATAATATCCTATCTCCTAGAACTTCCTAAAAATTTCTTTTAATTCCATGATGTGTTCAATATATCTCTCTTATGAAAGTACATTCTTGACCCCTCACATGTACTAATATTAGAGTTCATAAACATGGTGCAAGATCTTTTTTATGAGGAGAAAGCTAATTAAATTATTTAGCATATATACAAATTTCAATAAAACAAGACTAGTAACCTTATCAATGTTTTATAGGGAAACCACTATTTAGAGGAATGTAATTTGGAATTTGAGGATATTATGAAGTAGATGTATCATTATTTTTTTCTCTGGTGATTAATTTCAATAGTATAATTCATTCTATGTGGGGTTTAAAGTAACACCCCATGTTTTTATGGACTTAGTTTTTGAAAAAATTGAATTTTTGTATATTTATTACACTGAACAATGTAAAACATTCCTTTCACATGACATAGAATTGTAGTGTTAAATCATCAATCTTCCCTGTATTTTTTCCTAAGGGTATGATACTTTATGAAAATTTCTGAGAAATGTTTTTATTTAAACCTATAAATAATTAGATGTTGATTCAGAAGAAGAAGTTCTAAGTTACCACTTTGAAATATTCTTTCAGAAACATCATCATTATTTGAAGAAAAAAATGTTCTTATATACTCATCATAGATCCAAGAATGAGGGGATCAGATTATTTAATTTTTGTCGATCATGATTTTAAAATCCTCAATCATAGACCCAATGAAGCACTACATAAATTCACTACATCCTTGTGAGAGTCAAAACATCCTTACCCCATGACTGATTCTACCAAAGCTTGATTATTTGTGGACACCATGATTGGAGAACAATAATCCTCATAAAAGAAATGAGATAGATCTCCACGATGACTGATATCCTATCTATTAATTTTATTAATAGTATTATCCATAAATAGTCATTTTAAATATAGCCTCTGAAAATGAGAAAATCTTAACACTTTTTAAATTTGACTATATTAATGATTACCTATAAACCTTTTCAAATATTGTGATATATTCTTGAAAAATAAAAAACATTTTAATAATTTTAGTGATAATGAAAATATTTTATAACTCTTTTGAGGATTTTAAGTGTACTGAAGTAGTTTTGGAGGAATTGACCGAGCAACACTATGTTTTTAATGAGAGAAAACAATTAAAATAACTGAATGATATATGATAAAAAAAGAAATTAAAAAATGAAATATATATGAAACAATTAATATATATGTCTTTAGTAAATTTATTTTTGTAATTTATGATTATAGAAACATTTACCTAGAATGTTTGGACTTGTGTTAAGGGATCCTTGTCTCATTTAAATTCCTTGATATATGTTCCTTTTTATGCTCAAATTTTCTTTTTATATAGTTTAATTACTATACAATTGACGTATTATAACTAAAATCATACTTTATTCACATGATTTACACTTTAATTTATTCTCTCCCAATTCCTTTTACTTTGATTCATAATTATGATTCTTTATTATGTTTCTATTGTTTTTTAAGTAAAATAATATTCCAATTACTATGTGAATTTTCCATTTCAATTGAAATGGTTAATTTTGGTAGATGAATAAACAAAAATATTTCAATCCACATAAGTATGTTTTTTTCATCCACTCCATATTTCAAAATTTTATCTTATTTTTTAAGGATTTCAATATTTTAAAATATTTTTAAATAAACGATTTATCCTTTTTATTTTAACCCATTGAAATGGGTTCTTGAAAAGGTCTTATGAGTTTATTATTAAAACCATACTTAATAATGTTTATGATTTTTTTATTTATAATATTTCATTTAATTTTATTTTTTACACTATAATATCAATCTCTTTTGGTTATATGTTATATGTATTGACCCATAAATGAACTTTCGAATTTATAGTTCATACATCACAATGAATGTATGAGTTATATTCTCATTCACAATAAATCTCACCCTTTAAATTATTTTTCTTTTTCAAATCCATCTTCATTATCTAAAGGATATATTCAATATCACTTCCATATTTTCAATATTATTTTTCCTGTATTTATTTTACTATATACCAACTTATATATATTTTGTTTATTATAATTATGTTTACAAGGAAATTTGTTTCATTTATTTACTATAGGGAGAATTTATTTTCTATTTACTATTTATTTCTAATGGATGTTTATTGATTACTAAGGCATGTTAGTTATTTAGTGTATTATATATTAATAATTTTATATGAAGAATTCATTTAAGAAAATTAATTATGGGTGGGTAAAAATTTATGAATTCCCTCAATGAATAAGTTGGAATCTTGAGACAACTTGCTTGGGTATTTTGTTTAAAACATACCAGTTTATGGATGATTCCTTGGATAACATAACATGTAGTTATGATTACTTTAACGATCCAATGTATTTCAATGGATATTACATTATTAAATATATGTAATAAAATAACATGAAAACACAACATAATGAACTACTAAATGCTAAGTGACCTTTAAAAATAATTTTCTCCCTTCTGTGTTTGGAATTTCCGAAATCTGACACAAACTGTTCTGTTCAAGATGAATTTTGGGGTCCAATAAGAATAACATAATTTCTGGTGAATATTAACCTACCCCTTTGAATATTAACCTACCCTTATGAATAGTAGTATGACCCTAGTAAATATTTCATCATTCAAATAAGATTAATCTCTTCCATGAATAATTAAATAAAATTTAGGCATCTTAGAATGTTACAATTTGACCATAGTAAATGTTTTTGAATTTTTTTATGTTATATAAAATTAATTATATTTAATTAATTAATTTAAAATAAAATCTATTTTCATAAAACGTGTTAAAATATTAGAAAATCTATTTCTCCTAGTTTTTATATAATTTTATATGATCCTACGTTATTTTTGAAAGCATTATAAAATCAGTTTTAATTTAAAAAAACTATATTTTTAAAATAAATTATGATTTTAATTAAATATTAAATTAATCATATTTAGAAACTATTTTCAACAAATGGACGTTATTTTTAGATTATACATGTCAGAAAATGGTTAGGGTGATATTTTGGTATTTTTCTGAAATACTTCAATTTTCATGTGAATAGTAAAAATACAGTTTTTCGCATAATCGGTGTATCCTAAATTGCGTTATTAATGATGTAATGATGACATAAACATTATGGAACATTATTTTCGGCTGAATTATATTAAATTTTCTAAATGGTTCCTCAAAATAAAATAAAATCAAATTTGAAACCTAAAAAGAACTTTCCAAAGCCCAACATCAAAAGGTGATTTCTTAAAGTGTCTTTTTCTCTTTCCTTCACATTCCTTTTAATAAATTATTAAATTCGAATTATAAAGATGAATTGAAGCCTAAAACGAATTATAAAATATTAATATATGATTTAGGATGTCAAAAAACTACTACTACAATTCTATATTTTGATATATTATTTTATTTAATATTTTATTGTAAAAACAGCTCCCTCCTCATGTATGAATAACCCCTCCCCCACCCCTTGCCAAACCACACCTCTCAAGCTTCATGCATTGTCAAAATCTACCCAAACATCTTCCATATCCCCACCACCACGTCCAATAGTTTCTGGTCACTTCAAAAGGCCAGGTTTAGGCACTTTAAGGAGGATCTCAAGAGGAGGATTCAAGAGGTAATTTCTCTTCATATTTCCTTTAATTCCATTTCTATGTCATTTTCTTATTCCCCCCAAACCTATAATTGTAAAAATGGTAAGTTAAATCCATTATCATAAATGTACTGGAATGTTATAATACTAATGGGATATTATACCGTACAACCCCCTTATCCTCTTCAAATTATTTTATTAAAGAAAACGTTGTTCGTAAGGTGTTAATCTATCACCTTCATGAACGACATGTTTTTTTTTCATTTCTACCTACAGATCTTCCCCTGAAACCATTATTATGGTTGAACCATAATATTATATATGTATTATGTCCTATTTTATGTTCTGGAACTAACTTATGAACATATTACTAGATGAGTAAACAAACCAAGTTCGTTGTGGTCGAAAAACTGCTCAAATTAACCCAAACGATCATCATTAAATTCCTATCTAATGATTCCTCCACATGCTATACAATGTATTTCATATTAAGATCATTTTAACGTCTATAATATAATTAATAATATGTAATTTATGTCTTGGATGTTTACCCATGTTCTACAGAAATATCAATTCATGAATACATGTGAAACTCTCAAGAAAACCATAAAAACAAACAATCCTAAACAATGTTTTTTAACTCTATAACTCATCAAAAGGCCCATAAAATAATACAGTTATACCAAAATAACCCCTATTAATGTATAATAGGTTATTTAATTTATAATTAATGAATATAATGTCATTATACATGACATTAATGTGAATTAAGCATCCAGATACAATGTAAGTTGAAAATATCGAACCTAATTTTATTTTTCGGGTTCTCCCTCTTTCACTCCTTTTTGATATAGTTACTCCTTAAAAATATTTTGTTCATCATTATCTTTCCTTTTCTGGGATATACATGGTTTTCACTGGTATTTATGCCAAACCAAGTGTTTTTCAAATGAACTCTTCTTTTAAGAACACACCTCTTACTTCTCATTCAAGATTGACGGTTCTTATGTCAAGTATGTTATTCCTTCTTTCTTTTGGGAACCCAAAGATCATGAATGCTTTCTTATGAGATAAAACTAATTCATTTCCATGGATTAGTTATGTTCATTTATGTTATATGATAATTTTGTCAGGCATGATAAATGATAATGTTATTATATGATGGGTACGCTCAGAATTATATAGCGCAATATGAATGTTTAAATGTGACAGGTGCGCCCATAATTATACAGCACTCCAATTCAATGGGGTAAGGTGATGAATCTCATGATTAAATGTGAAATTATGTGGTAACAATATGCTTGATTTGTTCAAAATAATGAGTGGTAGTTATCCACTAAGACGTGGTACTTCATTTTTATGCATTGCCATATTTCACGTCTCTTATAAATGCTTCCTCTCATGTTCATGATTCACTGCATATGTTATGAATATGCTCACCCCATGCTATATTTTTCATATATATCCTCTTAATTGGATTCTAGATCACCACATTTTATTTATTTCCTCATCTGGATACTTGTACTAAGGATAGTTCATGTGACAATAAGAAGCTAGAGAAGAAGAAATGAACATAAAAGTTTATGCTCGATGTTGTAATTGTTATGTGTGGTCCTAGTTTTCCCAAGATAGTAAACTATTGTATCCTCAATGTGTAATACTATTATGTTTTTTATCTTTAAAATAATTTAATAGTAATTTATGAAATGTTTGGGTCACTATAGTTGGTATCATAAGAATATTTTAGTTAATTTGGGAATTAGGATTAGTGAACCCGAGAGAAAAACACTATCATGAGTCCAAGTACAGATATGCAGACAAGAATCATTACATAGGGATCCTATATGTTATGATTTTCCTAAATGAATATGTTATTCATGAAATGATGAAATATGTTTTGTTCTAACCATTTCTATTTCAAAAAATGGTTGGAACCAGGAGAAACCAGGATAACTACTCGTGTGAGGGACAATGCAACTATTTCCCGAATGACATCCCCAATAATTTGGGAGGTGGAGTTCAAAAAATCATGGAAATGAATTCCCAAATATCTCTAGTTATGAGGAATAACCATGATAATGGGGAACATCTTCCTTCACCGAAGATAGATCAACTAGATATCGAATGTTTTATGTGGAAACGACCATCGATGTTTAGTGGATCTTATGATCCACTAGTTGCGGAATAGTGGGTCAACTCCATGAAGAAGATCATTTCTATTCATCACTCTTATGAGATGAATAAGGTCACACTATCCGTCTATCGTTTAGATAGAGAGGCCAACAAATGGTAGGCTTTGATTAAGAACACCAAGCCAAGAGAGAAAAATTAAAGATATGGAATGGGAAGAATTTAAGATCTTGTTTATTAATATGTATTTCCCATGAACACTTCATACGATGATGGAGAGGGAATTCATAAATCTCATGAAAAAAGAAGGATAATCTGTCATAACCAAGGAAGAAAATTTTACAAGGCTTGGAAGGTACACTTAGGTTTTTTTGTCAAAAATGATAGCATAATTGATAGATTCATTAGTGGAATAATACCACACCTTTGAAAGAAACTTGAAATTCGAGACTTTAGGATTTATAAAGAAGTTGTTCGGTGTTATCTCAAAGTGGAGACTGATTTTGGAGAATTGTCCCATGGCTCTGGTGATATGAAACAAAAGATGGTGTTTCAATCCAGTGGATCTAATGACAAAGGTGGGATGAAAAATCAACGACCCACAAGCCAAAATTTTGGGATGTTCAACCATGGGAACTGCCTCAAATGGACGGGGAAATACATAAAGTGTATGTAAAGAAGGACACCTTTCTCAAGAGTGTCAGAAAGAAATAAAAACGAATTATAATGTGGCAGAAGAAAGGATAGAACAATTCATGGTTCAGTGGTACAACTATAGAGAGCTAGGTCACTATGCATGGCAGTGCACTAAACGTCAAGTTCTTGAGTGTAATTAGTGTCAGTAGCCTCCAATGACAAAGGAACAAGGGAAGGCTTATGCTATCACTACTACGTAAGTGGAGCAAGATAATAAAGTCCTAAAAGGTACACTTCTTATTCACTCATGAATGGAAAAACAGTTATTCGATTCTGGTTCTACGAATTCCTTTATATGATGCATGTTTTCTTGAAATATATAATCGAATACCCGAATCCTTGATGTAGAGATATCTGTAAAAACACCATATGGAGAAATCACTGACACCCAAGGGTTTGACTCTTATCTTGTTTGCGTATGTGGGAGGATTCTTCCAGCGAATCTCGTAACACTTCCCTTGGTGGAATTCAATGATATAACAAGAATGGATTGGATCTTGTTTTATAGAGCACATATCAACTTTCTGTAAAAGGAAATAACTTTTCATATTCCAAACCATCCCATGATATTCTACAAATGCAAGGAATATCATTAACATCCTTTGAAAAATCCTTTATCTAGGTTTGTGTTGATTCCCTATGAAGAAGAATACCTCTCCCAAATGTTTCAGTCAATGGAAGGTGCCATCCTTAAAGAAATTGCCATCATGAGTGAATATAGTGATTTATTTCTCGAACAGTTACCCAGAATTTCCCTAGATTGTGAGGTAGATTTCTCAGTAGCACTCATAAATGGAGCTATATATATATCTCAAAGTGTACTTATAGGAAGTCTCCTATCGAACTAGAGGGGTTAAAGAAGCCACTACAAGAGATTCTGTACAAAGGGTTCATATGCCCTAGAGCATCACCATGGGGTGCTCTAGTGCTCTTTGTGAATAAGAAGGATGGAACAATGCTTCTGTTTTATCGACTATCGGGAACTCAACAAGATCATTATAAAAAACATGAATCCTCTTCCAAGGATTGAATACTTGTTTGATCTATGAAGAGATGCTAAATATTTCTCAAAGGTGGATCTTCGTTCTGGATATCATCAACTATAGGTGAAGAAGGAGGATATTCAAAAGACCACCTTCTATACAAGGTATGGGAACTATGAGGTTTTAGTGATGCCCTTCGAACTTTCTAAGTCCCCTGAAATATTCATGGATTTTATTAATAGAGTCTTTAGACATCACCTTGAAATTTTTTTGGTAGTTTTATTGATGATATTCTCATATATTTTAAGATAAATGAAGAACATGAAGAACATCTAAGACTTATTTTTGCGACATTGATAAATGAGAAGTATAATGCTAAGTTCAAAAAGTGTGACTTTGTGATGAAGAATGTCATGTTATTGGGACATGTGATCACAAGTGAGGGAATTTATATGGATCCTTCAAAAACAAAGGCATTTGAGGAATGACCCAGATCGTCTAGTGTCACAGAAATCTGTAGTTTTCTTGGATTAGCTGGGTACTACTGACATTTTGTGAGAAATATCTCATTATTGTCAAGCTCACAATCTATGATAACTAGGAAAGGGCTGATGTATGTTTTGATGGAAGAATGTGAGGGAAGCTTCAACGAGATGAAGAGAATGTTGATCACTGCACCTGTACTCACACTACCGATAAGTAGAGAATGTATTGTGAAACACAGTGATGCTTCAAAGAAATTCTTGGGTTGAGTACTCATGAAAAATGATAATCCAATAGCATATGACACACAAATGATGATTATCAATGAGAAGAACTATCCGACACATGATCTAGAGCTAGCAACCGTGATTTTTTCCCTGAAAATTGTGTGGCACTACCTTTATGGTGAGAAGTGGGACATATACATTTATCATAAGAGCCTAAAGTATATATTAACTAAAAAGGAGCTCAACATGAAACAAAGGAGATGGTTAGATCTAATCGAAGAATACGATTTCTCTATTCACTACCATTTAGGAAAGGCATAAAAGGTATCTGAGGCTCCAAGCAGAAAAGAACCTGCTACTTTATCCATGATACAGATTGAGAAAGACTTTATCTTCATAGAAATACATGAATGTATTTAGAAATCATAAGGTAAGGGGATACATCGTACCTTTCCGAAATGATTGTGAAACCATCATTCCAATGGATGATTAAAGAAGCACAAAGGGATTATGTGGAGATACAAAAGATTGTGAATGCGGTAAAGGATGGGAAGCTGCATGAGTTCCATATCGACGACGATGGTGTGATTTGGTTTGGATCACAACATTGTGTGCCTTCATCACCTGGGATAGAGAAAGAGCTATAGGAAAATTCACATAGCTAAACATTTTCTATCCATCTTGGTAGCACCAAGATGTACCATGATCTCCAAGAATACTTCTGGTGGGATAACATGAAGATGGAAATTGCAGAATATATATCAAGGTGCTTGGTATGTCAGCAAGTTAATCCAGAGTGACAAACGTACAAAGGGATGATGCATCCATTGCTTATACCCTTGTGGAGATGGGAAAAGTTTACTATGGTCTTTTTCACGGGTCTCCAGAAGACGTCAAAGGAAAATAATGTGATTTGTGTCATGGTTGATCGACTCACCAAGACTACCCATTTTATAGCTATTAAATAAGATCTCTATCCTGAAAAACATCCAATGATATATGTGAAGGAAGTGGTGAGACTTCACGGTGTTACACTCTCAATTGTCTTTGACTATGATCCATGGTTTGAATATAAATTCTAGCAGAGCCCTCAACATGCGTTGAGTACTGAATTAAAATTCAGCACAGCCTATCACCCCCAATCTAATTGCCAATCTGAAAGGACTATTCAGATGCTCGAATATATTCTAAGAGCCTGACCACTAAAAATCATTGGTGGATGGGATCAACATCTCCCATTTGTTGAGTTCTCATACAACAATACCTTCCACTAGAGTGTTCAGATGGCTCCATAAGAAGATTTGTATGGAAAGTGATGTAGAACTCCAACCTTTTGGGATAAAGTTGGAGAAAGAATGCTACTTGGACCCGATCATGTGGAAGAGATGACAATGAAGTTTTAATTCATCCAGAAACACATCAAAGGTGCTCAATTTCAGCAAAAAAGCTATGCTAACAACCGTCGAAGGGATTTGGAGTTCGACTTTGGTGATAAATTCTTCCTTCAAATATCACCATGGAAGAGAGTCTTGTGATTTGGGAAGAAAGGAATGATATGCCCAAGGTACATTGGCCCCTTTGAAATCCTTGACCGTATAGGAGTCGTGGAATACCGGCTTGCACTTCCACCAAATATGGCTCAAGGTCATGATGTTTTTCACGTATCACTCTTGAGTATGTACATACCTAATACCTCACGTGTACTAAACTCAAAGATGGTATAGCTGGAAGATGACCTCTCTTACGAGGAGAAACCAGTAGAGATTTTGGACATGAGAGATAAGGTTAACTGAAACAAGAAAACTCACCTTGTCAAAGTGTGGTGGAGGAATAGTATGTTTGAAAAAGCAACATGGGAACCAGAGGAGGCAATGAAGAGGAAGTACCCTCACCTATTTCTGTAATGTGAAATTTCGACGAAGAAATTTCATAAGGGGGGAAGAATGTAACACCCCAAATTATTTCAATGGAAATTCCATTTTTAAAAATATGTCATAAAATAACATGAAAATACAACATAATGAACTACTAAGTGCTAAGTGACCTTTAAACATATCTTTTCCCCTCTGTATTTGGAATTTGAATATTCTGACATACATGGTTGTCTTCAAGAGGATTTTTGGGGTCCAATGAAAAAAACATAAATTGTAGTGAATAGTAACCAACACCTATGAATATTAACATACCATTTTGAATAGTAGTACGACCCTTATGAATAATACATCTTCCAAATATGATTAACCTCACCCATGAATAATTAAATAAAATTTAGGCATCTTAGAAAATGACAATTTGACCATAGTAAACATTTTGGTATTTTTGTATGTTATAAAAAATAATTTTAATTAATTAATTAATTTAAAAGAATATTAATTTTCTCTATTTTTTTAATAAATTTTCAAATATATTTCTTTTTGTTTTTAGATAATTTTATAAGAACCTACATAATTTTAGAAAGAATTATAAAATCAGTTTTACTTTTAAAAAACTGTATTTTTCAAGTAAATTATGATTTTAATTAAATATAAAATTAATAATATTTTGAAAATTATTTTTGAAAAATCAACATCATTTTTAGATTCTACAGGTTTAAAAATGGTTAGGGTGAAATTTTGGGATTTTTCTGAAATACATCAATTTTCAGGTGAATAGTAAAAATACAGTTTTTTCGCATAATCAATGTATCGTAAATAGCATCATTAATGATGTAATGATAAAATAATCTTTATAGAACATTAGGTTCTTCAAAATTATATTTAATTTCATAAATGGTTCCTTAAAATACAATAAACACAATTTTCAAACCTAAAAAAGACATTCCAAAGCCTAACGTCAAAAGGTGATTTCATTAAGTGTCTTTTTCTCTTTCTTTCACATTCCTTTTAATAAATTAATAAATTCAAATTGTAAATATGAATTGAAGCCTAAAACGAATTATTTTATATTAATATATTATTTAATTTGTTAATAAACTAATATTAAAAGTCTATCTTTTGATATATTATTTTATTTAATATTTTATTGTAAAACACCTCCCTCCTCATGTATAAATAACCCCTCCCCCTCACCTAGCCAAACCACAAATCTCAAGCTTCATGAATTGTGAAAACTCTACCCAAACATCTTCCATATCTCCTCCCCCACGTCCATGAGTTTCTGGTCTCATCAAAAGTCCAAGCTTAGGCCCTTTAAGGAGGATCTCAAGAGGAGGATTCAAGATGTAATTTACCTTCCTTTTTCCTTTATTTCTATTTCAATTTCATGTCATTTTCTTATTACCTCCAATCATATCATTATAAAAATACTAAGGTAACTCCAGTATCATACATATACTATAATTTTATGATAATAATTTGATATTATACAATCCAACCCTATTCTCCTCCTCTATTTATTTTTTAAAAGAAAATGATGTTCTTAAGGGGTTAATCTATCACCTTCAAGAACGACATGTTTTCTTTTTTCCATTTATAGCCACAAATCTGGTTATGAAACCATTTTTATTGATGAACCAGAATATTATGTATTTACTATCTCCTATTTTTTGTTCTGGAACTATCTTATGTTCATAATACTAGATGAGTAAACAAAACAAGTTCGTTGTTGTCGAAAAACTGCCCAAATTATTCCAAACGATCATCATTAAATTCATATCTAATGATTCATCCTCATGGTAAACAATGTAATTAATATTAATATCATTTTAACTTCATAAATATCATTAAACACATATAATTTTGTTTCTGGATTTTTACACATGTTCTTCACAATCTTCAATTCATGAATACATGTGAAACTCTCATGAAAACCTTAAAAACGAGCATTCCAAACGATGTTTTTTAAATCTATAACTCATCAAAATGCCCATAAAACAACATAATGAAACCAAAATGACCCCTATTTATTTATAAAATGTCATTCAGTTTATAATTAATAAATATAATGTCATTATATAGGACATTAAAGTGAATGATGTGTTCAGATGCCAGGTAAGGGGAAAATCCGAAGCCCAATTTTCTTTCTCCGGGTTCTCCCTCTTCCATTTTTTTTTGATAAGGTTACTCCTTAAAAATATTTTTTTCATAATTTTATTTCCTTTTCTGGGATATAAAAGTTTTTCACTGGAATTTATGACAAACCTAATGTTTTACAAACGAACTCTTCTTTCATGAACACACCTTTTACTTCCCATTGAAGATTGACGGTTCGTGTATCATGTATGTTTTTCCCCAATGTATTGTGAACCCAAAGATTATAAATGTGTTATTATGATGTGAAACCAATTACTTTTCAGGGGTTATATTTGTAAATTTATTTCATATGTTCATTATGGAATTCATGATAAATTATATTGTTATGATGTTATGGGTGCACCCGGAATAATATAGCCAAATATTAATGTTTAAATGTGACGGGTGCACCTGGAATTATACATCACTTCAATGAAATGGTTTAAATGATGAATCTCATGAGTAAATGTGAAATGTTTTGGTAACAAGATTATATCATTTATCACAGTCATGTGTGGTTGTTAACCACTAAAACATGAAGTTTCGTTTTTATTAATTGCCACATTTCAAGTCACTTATTAATACTTCCTCTCATATTCACGACTCATTTCCTATGTTATGAATATTCTCACCCCATGGTATATTGTTACTATCTATACTCTTACTAGGATTCTAGGTCACCCTTTATTATGTATATCCTCTGGTGGCTACATGTGCTAAGGATAGGTCAAGTTCCAATAAGAAGCTAGAGAAGTTGAAATGATCAAAAATGTTTATGCTCGATATTGTAATTTTTATGTATGGTCCTAGTTTTCCCAAGAATATAAACCATTGGATCCTCAATGTGTAATACTATAAAGTTTATTATCTTTAAAGAGATTTAATATAAATGTATGAAAATGTTGGGTCACTATAATTATGATGTCCAAAAATATAAATTATATCACATTGAAATAATTCACTACATTCTATGTTATTAAATACATTGTCATGTAATACCTGGATATATCATATAAAAGTATTATTATTTATATGAAAATTATTTATTATTATTTATGTATATTATAATATAAATTCCTTAATAATCAATAATAGAATTTATTGTACGCTACATCTTACTGTGTTTTTGAGCTCGCAATTCGTATCTATACATTATTATAGACTATGAAAAAGACTATTACATATGAATTTTCAATATGGGAATCCTATATAGTGAAAATTTTGGGAGTTGATAATGAGTTTTTATTATATAAGGACATCGTTTTTTAGTGAAAAAATATATAATTTGATGTGAAAGATATGGGTTTTGTTAGTTGAAGGAATTTCATAATTAATTAAAACTATAAACAAATAATTTATTTTGTATATCTGAATGGATATTTATGTTTGGGTTACATTTGTTGGTATAAAACCCAATTTATGAAATAAAAATATTTTGCACTACATCTGGGAGTTCCAGTCAAGGTTTAAACATCTAAAACTAATATCATTTAGAATTAATCAATGAAATTATATTTTATAAGATTGTCTAGTGATGATTTAAATTGTAGAATAAAAAACCCTCCTTATAGGATAAATTTGACATTATCTTCTAAATTATTTCATGATAATGTAATATTGTAATGTGACAATATAAATCAATCAATTTCATTTGATCAATTTACTAATAGTAGTAGATATTATAACTAGTAAAGATGTAACCCCCATGATTCTTCTAGATAGGAAAATGAGATAAAATTGTAATTTTTATTGTTGATACATAGGAGTATAATAGTAATTTTACTTTAGTATATGATCTTAGATAATATTTATGATCACTTATTTGGTCACAAAATATAGTCTTTTCACTAGGATATGAGTTTTGGGGGAATATGAGTTGTTTTAATTTTGATGGAATATTTTATATTTAATTAATTATATATATAATTTCTCCATTCATGTACGAATGATGAAATATATTGAAAAAATAATTAGATTGTGATTTGAACTCTATCGTTGACTATAATATATGGGGTTTTTCTTATGTAAGGTGAAAACCCACTTCATTTTTTGGGATACTTGATGATCATTTTAAATGGGAATTTAATGTAATTTAATTAATGATTTAATTAAATGAAATTAATTAATCAATCCCATCCACTCTACAAAAACATTTCCTTAGTACATATGATTTAAGGGGGGTTGGGATCTCTCTTTCATGATATCCTAAAAAAGTGGTGGAAGAGAATGAGGAACCACTGATCTCCATCCATGGTGATGATTGATACAAGATAAGGGTGACATGGCCTCCGAACATAGACTTAAACACAATGAATACAAATTTTCACCACAACTTATGCATGTTTTATAATTCAATCAATAGTACCTTTTAATGCAGTTAAATTTAAATTTTCAATCATTATAAGGGGAATTGGATATCATATAGGGGTATATTTCAAGTTATTTTAGGAAACAACGGGGGTCTTAGGATGATTCTAGAGTTTTCCATTTGGGAAGACATAATAACTTGGCGTGTAGATAAAACATTAAATGCATTCTTTCTACATGGGTAAGATTAACTATTGTGACTAAAAAGTGTATAGTCAGAGTACATATAACATAGTGGTACGTGGTCATGTGATTGTGTTCTTTTTCAGACACCCCATACAAGGGTGAAGTGGTCATGTAGTAGAACACTCTTAGAACCCATGGGTATCCTGGCCATATAGAAGTGCAGTTCCAGAACTTTTGTGTACCTTGTCAAATTATAAGTACACGTCAACGGTATATATATTTTAGAACACATCAGGTTCTCAGTTCACATGATGTGCATTTCAGAATTTCAACACATTTGAGGAGTTTTATTATACAACAAAGAATAATAATTAGGCTTATGAGTATTCCACTTTTAGTAAATTTTAATATATATCCTGATAGTGGAACCCTTTTTTCATTTATGGACTATTAATAGGTGATTCAAGTAGAGAGAATCACGAGGAACTGGTTTTATTATATAATTTAAATCTATTAGTCTACATAGAGAGAGACATGGGATGAGACCAAAATGGGTGGAATTGAGAATGGTTTGAGGATGTTGCATGCGATCACCCAAGTTCCTGGCTAGTGTGTCTGATATTTGTCCATGTATATCAATAATAGATTGTGTCTTGGGGAGGTTGATTTGTTTGGGTTTGGGCAAACCATGGGAGAATTGAAATTGTAATTGGAATAAGGTCATCTAACTTATGTGTTTTTTCCTTTAAGACAATGAGTCTATGATATCTTAAGGATAGGGGTGTGGTATGTCTTTCTCCTAAGAGATACATCATGGATTGAGGGTTCTTATAAAAATTAAGGACCCCAAATTGTGTTCATTGTTGTATTTAGATTTAGGGGACCCTAGTAGGTCCCATTATAAAATCAATCATGAGAAACATTTTATGGATTTGGGTAGAGATGGTTGGGGGAGTAATGTTATAAACTGAAATGAAATGTACTCACAATAGGGATGAGATGATAGGAATGGGAATTGGTGTTCAGACATCCTATGATAGGTTTCTTTTTAATTTTATTTATATTAAAACATGGTATATGCTTATATGGATATGGTGATATGAATGGATTCCCTGATTTGGGGAAGAGAATATTATTGTGAAAACCGTCATTTAGAGCTAGAAATATATATAAAGATTCCATTTATTTTTATATTGAATGTTTTTACAACATTCGGTTATGACCCTAATGTCACAATGATACGAATGGGATCTTCCAAGAACATGGATGTCGATGATTGGAGATACCATAGATTTGGAGCTTAGTGATTGACTTTCCATGTATTTAGTTATAATGTTCTAGACTATCATAAGTTTCATTTGATAGAGTCGTGAGGATATGGATGGATGTCTTTATAGACATGAAGATCAAGAATTGGGGCTACCATGGAAAATGATCCTGATGACTGAGATTCTATTGATTTGGAAATTGGATTTTATTACTATTTCGGATTATATCCTCGATGTCATGAGGATATGTATGTGATCTTACATGTACATAGTTCTTGATTATATAGATATACCATGGATTTTGAGCTTGGATGTTTGTACTAGAGCATGTTACCTCCCTATTGTCATGAGGATATAGTTGCAGCTTCGATAGATATTGAGATCTCTATTTGGACTTCTAATGATTTGGATCCAAGATGTTTAGAATCTCATGGGATAGGACCCAGAATTAATTATACCATCTAGAGGAACCTTTTACATGAAAATCACATGACAATGGGTTGGAAATACTGACAGGCCATGCTTATAGATTCGCAACCATGATATAGAGTCAGTATGTATGACCAGCTTCACGAACCAAAGGATCGATGAAAATTTAATAAATTTATTTGATTATAATCATTTATCAACTATTATCATAATATATAATTACTATTCACTAATAATAGCATGTTAGAGGATCATTGTTGAGGTGCCCTACTAATATTCATTTCTCACCCAATACACTTGAACTTTCGACTCTATGCAGACCTGATGCATTATTTTGTGTTGAAAGTGGATGCATGAAGAATAGGTCAGAGGCCTAGAATTTTATGATCCAGTTGAGATTCTTTTAAGGAGATGTATTATCAGTATGGGGTAACTCTATATGTTTTTAATTATTGGATATGTGTCACAACTTAGATTCAGTATTATGTCCTAGTATATTTATATTTAGTTGTTTATTTTGTATTTGTTATTTGTGGAGTGGTTAACCAGAGTTCTATATATGATTTGGTTGTTTTTGGGTTTAGTGTATTTTATTTTTTTATTTCAATATCACTTAATTTTCATTTTTTTGTATAATTTTATATGAACGATTCTTTTCCTATTTGTCTATGATTTCACACATGGGGTTTTTGAAATAGCCTATTTAGTGGACCACCTTAGACCCCCACTGTTAACCGATAACCACTAGAGTATGAGGACACATTCATGTGGTCAAAT
Source organism: Viscum album (assembly GCA_963277665.1). Lineage (NCBI taxonomy): Eukaryota > Viridiplantae > Streptophyta > Magnoliopsida > Santalales > Viscaceae > Viscum > Viscum album. Next base: position 1,610,616,517 of record OY728137.1, on the reverse strand, counting down.
GGCTAACTACTATGTGTACTATTCATAGAGTGGTTTGGGTTAGTATTTTAGGATGTGGTGTCAAAGTTATTTTAGTTTCCTACTGGTTGGAAACTGGTAATCAGTATTAAGGAATGTTTAGGTAACACAGAGAGATGTTGGGTGGGTTCATCATGGAAACCATTTCTACCAGGAATTCAATGTTATAAGTTGATAAGGATTTATATTAGTAGTAATTTATGTTATATTTTTTAACATTGTTTTCATTTTGAGTGATGAACATGGTGATAAAGTTTAATGATTTTTATGTATTTTTTCTCTAGTGCATCATGTGTTAGAACATTTTATTCAATAGACATGTAGGAACCTATTGGTGTGATTATTATCACTGAAAAGAGGATACATTTTTAATAGTTTCAATAACTACTCATACAATGTTTCTTCATATATATACATGGAGGAATTAATCTCATGTATACTAATATTGATATGAATTTTCCTTTTATGGTGGGTCATCTGGATCTATGGTGATACACTTATATGTTATGATGACATCATCCAATGATGTATGGGACACGAGGTGGGCCTAGTGGGTTAGTATGACACATGGTTCCTTGGAAAAAATCTCATAGTATATTTTAAATATATGGGTTCAGTCCTTTAAAGTTCCATTAACAACATATATGGTGTTTTCCCATATGTATTTTTATGAAACATTACATTAATGTTCCAGTTGATGTGGTTTCTTTTGAATGATCATCTGGATTGATGTTTTTATATATAGTATTGTTTATTGATGATACCAATATTATATAGGGATATGCATCGTAGTTTAATAATTGGGGAAATTGAGTACCATAGTGGATGGTGGTTTTTAGTATGGTAACATTAAATGTCGTGGGTTTTGAGAGATCCCTTACTGGGTATCTTTCATGTGAGGTGTCTTCTGTTGTTTGAGATGGGTGATGTGAGTACTGACCCAAGGGTAATGACAAGTATTTGATATCTATCTTTTGTGCTAGGGGGAGACCTGGTCACATTGAGATGTGACTTAACATCTAGTGATTCAAATATTTTTATATGATTTAAGGAAACCCATGAGATGATTTGGCCCAGGTGTGTGGTTTCTTGAGATAAAAATCTCTGGTACGTAATAGATATTGTGATTAATGCATGAGATATTCTATGTAGTTAATATTATGTTCATTCCAATTCATTTTATTTCTATTATTTTATAATCACATTTACTTATTCCTCTTTAGAATTTGTGTCACCTAGAGTGGATTTGTATCAATGTAAGAGTTTAAGGGTAGGACTTGTTGAGTTCTTAACTATAATATTAGGATGCATTTTTGTATTTTTATGAGATAATGGATAGATGATGCTGACATAGATAGAATATAGTTCATTGGAAGCCATGTGAGTAACCATGAAACATGTCTCATGCAAAATTTGTAAGAGGTGAGTCAAGGATATTGCAGTATGTTTGAATTTACATATTTGAAAATATTTTTAAGTAAGTCAATGCATGTTAACATGAATTTTTGGATCATGGATTGTGTAATACTAAAAAATTTTGATATGTTTTTAGGAAATTGGTCTTCTTTCATGAGGGGAGTTCTAGTTTTCATTTTTTGTGAGTAAATTTCTTATTTGTGGGAATGCATGTGTCTAAAAGTTAAAATAGTGCTTGTTGGACCATTTTAATGTCCAATTTTTTTATGGGTCAAGAAGAAACTCTATTGGTGTAGCCATAGTGGACCTGTTGAGGTTAGTACTCATGAATTTCTTATGTAAATACTTCTTGTAGAGGGAACACAATATTCCATTTTTTGATGTGATCCTCATTTTAAATGGTTTCTTGGGGGAAGAGGTTTCCATTCCATGTGAGTTGTGATAAATGGTTGTTTCTTATTAAAACTAAAATGTTAGTGGTTTTCCATATACATGAATTATGTTCAGTGAAGTTTGGATAATGGGTTGTGTATCTTGGTATTTGGTTGTGAAGTTGTGATAAGGATAATTTTATGGTATGGGGAATTGAATCATTCATAGTTTAATATCAATTGTATTGGGTGGGCTGTAAAAAATATGGTGCCGATTATTGTAACATAATAATAGTTTTGGTTACAAAAATTCTCCAAGTAAAATCGTGGACATATGACTCCAACCATCGATTCATGAGGAAAACAAGTTCTATACTAGTGACATGGTATGGCACCATGATTTTATGGGCTATGAAAATGTGTTATATTTAGATTTTTTTTCTTGTAGATTCTTACGAGGGTTGAAATAAAAATTTACAAATAATAGATGATCTAGGATAATTTTTTACCACTATATTGGTAATTTAATAGGTTTTTTAATTTAGGATATGATTTTTGTGGATGTCTAAGCTATTTTAATTTTCATGAAATATTTTGTTCCTAAATTATTAAATATTAATTTATTTGTGGGTGTTCAGATGGTGATTTGTTCGGATGAAAAAACTATTTTGAGATAATAAATCAGTAGTTATGTCCACATAGGGTTTTTTCATGAAATATTTAAACCAACATCATGTTTGGATGATCTGGACATTTAATTTAAATAGGCATTAAATTTAAATTCATAATTCGATAACATTTTTTAATTAACCACTCTCTCCCACCAACATTTCCTACCTACTCATGATATTATGGGGTATAGATATCCATCACCCATAGTAAATTTAAAAGGAAGAGTAAAATGAGTATGAGGAGAAACCATTAGAATCTATCCATGGTAGTAATTAAAACTGGAACAGAGTGCAGTGGTGTCTGAGCATGGATTTCAAAATGAATCATGATTGTCTTATCCATGATATAGGCCCGTCATATATTTTGTATCGAATATCTACATTAATTGGAATATTTTGATATTCAGTTAATTATTTTTGTCTTTTTGGAACCTATCGAGGTCAAAATGAGGTTATTTGATAAAAATGGGGGTTTATGAATGCTTGTAGGTGTTTATGTTTGAAGAATACAGATCAAATGTCTTGTGGTTTCTAGAACACACTTTGTGTGTTATTCATATTTGGTAAGAGGTATTTTTTTGGTCTACATGCAATATACATTGAGTAAATGTAGTGTAGCATAAATGGACATGTAGTCGATTACATGGAATGACACCACATAAAAGTGGGACATGGGCGTTTAGTAATACACTACTTAATAATAGGTTTTACAAATTCATGTAGTAGTACATGGATAGACCCATTGTATACCTAAGGCATGTTGATGTACATGGTTAGGTTTCATATTGGGTAATAAATGTCATATATTTCACCATTTTAATCATTTTATGTGTTTGGGATCTTTTCCACTCGAGAATATTAATTCCACATATGATAGAATGACACATAAATTATTTTATAATTATTTTATATTATTGGATGAAAATTCAACAAATAACAATTATGATCCATGATAGAATTGAAAATATTTTTGGACTTTTGTTACTACATACATAATTTTTTTATTTCATGAAATATATTCAAAATATCCTCCCAATGATTTTTCTACTTAGAACTCTTGTTAGAAATACCCGACATAAAACCATTTATCATAAACTAGGGATATAAAACATTACAAAGTGGGATGTTTTATTATTTATAAGTATGAACATATGAGATATCAATGATCACATAAGTATAACATGAGAATAAGGGTATGCGAACATGATAATAACATTTCATAAACATATACATATATAATAGTGAAGGATTGAAAGAGTAGAATATTTACCAAAAATAGGTATCTGGATTGTAGTATATAAAAATAACTATTAATTTTCAAAACCACATTGTACAAATTAATTAGAGAGACAAATTATCTAATTATTAGATATTATATATTGAAAAGATAGATCATTCAATTATTATGGTTTGGACAAGTTTATAATTAGAAAAAAATTTCAATACAATTTTATATAAGAATAAGAAAACTTGTAAAACAAATAAATAATTGTTTTAATCAATATATTGATAATGACTTACAAAAGATTATAAAATATTTCTATAATTTAACATCTAGTGTAATTACAATCACTAACCCTGGTATTAGGAATCAATGGTTTTAACCTATCCATAAGGCCAAAAAAAATTTCAATAAAAAATACATTGATAAAATTTCTAGGCACATATCCATATTCATATACCCTGAAACAATTGGTCAAAAATATCGGACACACCACTCTCCTTTTATCCTTAGAGTCCATTGATCTGCCATTTCGAAGATAGATCTTTATTCCTATACCAAGAACATCAAGATGTGGGATGAAATTAAAAGTAAATAAATTATTAAGTTATTTGAAAAATATCATATCATGTATAACATAATAAATATTACAATTTCCTAGGTCTTTGTGTGGGTCCTAAATTACTAAAATTATTGGAAATTTATAATTTGTGAGTGTGAAATATATTTTTATGATATTTGAATAATTATTTCAAGAGTTTTGTTTGAAAAAATGAGTTCTTTCTAAATTTTTTATAAGGTCCAATATATTTCTAGATGTTTTATCTTGTGTTTTGGATGAACATGACCATAGAAATATCATTTTGGTAAAGTTCATATATATGTTGATGGGTTTGAAAAACTGTGATGCCAACAATGACTAACTAAGTATTTGAACTGAAAAACATGAAATACTTTTTCAAACCCTGTAGTTATGGGCACACAACCATTTGATCACATCTACAATTTTTTAAAAGTGTACTTATGTGAGCTCTCTGTATGATTGCAGTGCAATCCTCTGATCACATGAAAGGGTTGTTTTTGGATAGTGGGAACCACATAGATTGCACCGAGTTTGAAAAACCATTGGGCCTAACCACACAGACCTTTTAAAAGTGGAAAATTTTAATTTTCCACTTTATTTATTCCATATAATCCTACCATTTCTTCACTTCATCATTATAGATGTCATGAACCTTCTCCCCATTCCCTTCAACTTTGGATTTATCCTACCTCTTTGATCCAAGCACTAATTTTTTATCTATCGGGGGATATGGATTCATCTTAGTAAGTCCTTTGTTACACTTATTTATATTAAAATATATATTCTCTACACATAATTGTAAATCCATATGATCCCTTTTTCTATATTTTAGGGTGTTCTATAAGAATTTTATTTTCTTCTAAATCAAATACAGTTATAGGCCAATATCTAACGAGAGAGAACCTAAAAGTACATGGTATGTGGATCCGATCCTTATCCTTGTTTATGAAATTATTTTGGGGGTGTGATCCATCCAAAACCTATTGGATGACTGAGATAGACCCTAATAATTATTTTTTTGTCTCTAAAATTTGAAATTAATGATACTTGATTCCTATTAGAATGAACTTCTCACTAAAAAATTATTTATTCTAGGCATGGGGGTTTGACGAAAATGGGATGATTAGGCTGGGTTTATGATATAGTGAGATTAAATTCATTGTATTGAAATAAATTTTTAAATTGGAATTTGATATGCTCAGTGTAAGGACTGATGTAATGATGATCACCCTAATAGAGGTGATGTGGCTTGCTATTTTGGAAAAGGCTTGAGACAATATATATATATATATATATATATATGTTTTTTTTTTGTGGGTGAAATTTCTATCATGTTGAGGTGACATCGTGATAGGGTTAAGGTGGTGAGTTATTCTATATGAGAGCATCGCTCTTCGAACATGGGATACAATTATCCATTGGGATAAGCGACAAGTTTTCAGGGGAATTCGGTATTGTGATAAGGTGTCTTAGTAAATTTTTGGTGATTTTCGCCCACCATTTGTTTGTTGGCATAATGTTGGAGAGTTGTTCTCATAGATAAGAATATGATAAAGGTGGTTTAGACCACTCATTTTTGGTAGAGGCAACCATAGTTTTTTCATCACATGTGATGGTGTTGACAGTCGACTATGCTTCATGGTGATCATTATAGAAATCCCTAAGGAGTGTGATTCAATATTAGTTAATGGTGATGAGACCATCAGTAAGTGGATGAGGCTCACTAATATGTTTGTGGTCATTGGGAAGGGTCTGGGAGGATTAATATTTTTAGGCATTGGGACATAGATTTTTTTTTCGATGATTATTATTATTATAGGATATACATCATTGTTCCCCAAGATGTTGAGTTTCGATCTAGTGGTAATTTTTAGAGAAGAGGTCCAATGAACTAAACACTTTTTGGGGGTGTTATATTTGGTGGTCAAATTTTATGATTGACTGAATGAGGTGTCAGTGTATTAGTTATTGGTTGAACCCAATGTTTCACATGGTATGCTTATAATTAGAGGACTCTGTGGGATTTATTTCATGAATCCTCACCACTAAAATAAAATATATACATAATGGTGATGTATACCATATATATATAACTAGGGGAATATAATCAGAATTATCAGTGTGACCAACGAATTTTATCAATTCTTTGTGTCTAGTGAGGACAAGAGAAGTTCATATTTTATTAAATTGTACATGTGATTCCTTTAGATTTATTATTTTTTAAACTAAATTATCATGAGTATAAGACATGAAAAAGATGGTGGTGGCCTAATGAGATTTATTCCCACACCCTACATGGGCCCATTAGTATTTTGTAGACATTTTTTCTTGGTGATTTGGTTAGGGACATAGCTAATGAGATGGACCTTAGTGACCATAATGATCTTCTTAACATGGTGTGAATAAAAATGGACCATGGTGGTTCTTTCTCCATCTTGACTTTTGTTACTTCTCAAAATGATCTAAATATATGTTCTTATTTTCATCCGTAGTTAACATTTTTTATTTATAGATATGTATTACTTATTATGTTATTTGTTATCTATAATTGGTATGCTGGGAAGGTTTATTCTTCTAATTATATATTATTAATCTATTTCTTGTTATTTATTCCACTACATATGGTATTTCTTCTAATTCTATATTCATATATGAACCATTATTATCATCACAACAAGAGTGTATATTCTCCACACAATCACCTCTCATAACCTTGCTACTAGATAGAAACCATTTTAATATGAGGTGATGTGCCTAAGGATTAGTGGTATTCTAGACCATAGAACTGTTTAAAGTGAATTCCTATTCTTAGTACTATAAATTGTATCAAAAGAATTTAATTTTATTATTTGGTATTACCATGTTGGATATGGTAGATCGTAGACTATGATGTAGTCAGAACATGGTCTGGATCTCGTGATTGGGTGCCTACAATCCCATGCATAGATAACAAAAAAAATTATAGGGGTGGGAAATAGTTATTATATAAGGTGATTTTATATTTCAATCAATTTAAAATTTTATTAGTGCACATGAGTGTGATGATTATATGTAATATGATTTTGATCATTGTCCAAGAATATAAGATGGGTTGATTATACATCATGGTAGGCACATAAGTTTGATTGATATATATGTGTGTGTGGGTGTTCCATTAGAAAATATTTTGTGACAATAATAAGGAAAATATATTTAACTAAGAAGAGTTGGGTTACTAAAAGTGTCAATAAAGTAAATAAGTAGTGTTTTCTTACTTATCCATTTTTTTGGAATTCTACTATGCTAACCAAGGAATGTGCTTAAAATGATATCAGTATGTGATTCTTTGTGAGTCTATATACATGGGATATATGGTCCTGAATCTAGTACAAGTATGTTGGGATGGTTATATAGTTTGAGTTGATTATTGTGTCAACTAAGAATCTAAACAATGTTTTATTGTATATCCTCCCCGGTGGAATTTTACTCAGTTACCCCATAAGGGTATATCACATGTCATTCCTCACTCCGATGTTGGTAGTTAGGGGGTCATGTGGTTGGGATATAACTGATACATGAACCAGATATTGGTAGGTAATGGGCCTTGAGTCGATATATAATTTGATAAGGTGAATTAAGAGAGTGTCAGTTTTGTGATACATGATGCATGTAAACAATTTCATTGTCTATGATAATGTATATATAATATTATGGTTTTAAACCCATGTTATTTTTATTAGATTGAATTGAAACAAGATTACCTCTAGTGTAGAATCTAGAGGGTGGTGATTTTGTGTATCATAATCATGCATTAGATGTAGATCCTAAGGTTTAGGATGATGCCTCAGAGTTTCGGGATGATCATGGGTTGCATGTGCAATTTGAGGTACATGCTCAGGTATAATAAGAAAGTAATAGTTGGAAGTCATTGAGTGGTGGATTGATGATAATATTAGGGAAATACTTATTCAACTTAAGCAGGGAATCTATAGAGAAAATTACAGAGTTGATACATCAGTGGAACACCTTACACAAGTGATTGACTAATTGAACCCACCTCTATTTTAGGGTAATGGTGGAACACATATAGTCGAGAACTGGAGTATGGTGGTCCAGAACATATTCAACCAGCCTGAGAAAACCCCTCCTTGGAGGGTAATGCTAGAAAAATACTTCCTCGGAATACTATAAAACATCTAGTTGTATGTATTTGTATATGGGTGTAGAGACTAGGGACTAGCTTGGATGGTTTTCATGACTATGTTTTTTCATGTAATTATTCCTTGAGATTATGAGGGTGGTGAGTGACCATGATTTTTTGATCACCTATCATTTAGATACATAAACCATGGTATATGTGTTAAAAATCTCATATTCTTATTTATTTGACATACTATTGTATGAAAAAACATCATATGGAAGTGTTTTTTAGGATTGTTTATGGAACACCTTAATGGTGTAGGTAAACATATTTAGGTTTTCCTCACTCTCATTATTTCCAAACTAGACACTGATAGAGGAGGAGAATTTTACAAATCAGTTGTATTCAAGGTGGGTGACAATGTCAAGTGATTTTAGAGGTGATGTTTTAGGTGGTAAGAAGGAGGGTTGTGAGGAGTCTGAGTAGGGAATTCTGGAAATAGATAATATGTTTTCAGTAGTGTTCATCTAGAATGAGATATCAATACATGTCCTGAATTTGTGTTAGTGGCCTCCAATGGAGTGATTCCCATGTCGATAAATAGAGAATTAGGTGGTTATGGGAAAAACAAATATTTGATATTGGGGGTTCAGGGACCATGTTAGACTTATACATCTATGGTAAGACTGGTGGTGGTACCAGGATCTAATAGTTATGAGTCAACAACACGTAGAGGATATGGGAGAGACCTAACTACCCATTAGTGAGATTAGTGGACATTAACTAGTTATGATCCGCACAAAGTCTTATCCATGGGTAGATGTGATTTAGGCTCGGTGGTCATTGTTAAGCTTCTATGTCAAGAGATAGTCAGGTTGTCTACATCAGTCAGAGGTCTTCCTGGAGAAGACCATGGCTAGTTTTTATTTTATATTGCATTGGGATAGTTTGGGTGTGTGAGGTGCATGATAATATTTTTCAGACTAAAAAGGTTTTTGTTATTAGGTTTTCATCAACTCAGATGTGTGATATATATATATAAGGAGTATTATCATCGAGAGTTATTATAAGATAAAAGGAAATGTAGGCTTTTATATGAGATGTGAAAGAATTTGTGAATTGATATGGTTCGTGTTCTATCTGAGGTGCCTAGACATCAAGATTTTTATAGGATTTTATATGTATATATGATGTAAAATCTATTAGAATATTATAAGATGTGTGATTTACTGAGTGTTGTGTATTAAATATGTACTTTTGGTTATTTGAAGAGATGCATGACACGATATTTGTAAAATTTGAGATGTGTATGACTTGAGAACCCAATAAGGTGTAGTATAGACAATGTTTTATGGGAGGAATTTTGATTTCATAGATGGTCAATAGATTATCTGGCTATTTTTTTGGCAGATAATCTAGCAGGTTATTAACTCTTATGGTGGGGAGTGCATAAACAGATGTTTGGATTTGTCTTATTGATAGGGAAATTCCAAGTTAATTTCAATTATATTGGATTATTTTTTACAATCCTTGATTAAGGATTTCTTTCTTGAGGATAAGCTATGTATAGGTGGAGAGATAGTAATGTTCTATGTTTTTCAGTGGGTTAGAAAATCCCCATCCTGATTCAATTTTGGAATTGCAGAGTGTTCTAACTTTTAATTTAATATTTGAAAACTAATTATGGTAGATTGATTTAAAAAAGATATTTTCGGTTTTTATAAATCCCATTATGTTCCCCGAGGTTCCATGTATGTTCATGGGGCAGTGAAACCCAACAACTCCTTTTTAGGGAAGCACAATTAAAGAAACATATTTGGTACAATTTTGCGAGGCCATTTGGACCACCTATAGAAATTGGAATGGATTGTTAAATAATGAATTCAGGGACCCTAGTTGTGTGATAACCATTGGAATTTTTAATAGAGTTATTAATTATGTTATTCACTGGGTTTGTAAAACTATGCCCCAAGCTCATGTGTGTGTGTGGGTTGTTTGGATAGTCGGGACTGCATGGTTAGCACAATGTTAGCCAAACTGTGTGTCTAAACCATAATCCCCTTAAAAATTGGAAAATTATTTTCCTTTCCCTATTTATCTATTTCTTATTTTCATCTATTTTCTCATACTCTTCACTACCCAAGTTAGGGACCTTATCCATTTACCCTTCTGCCTAGAATTTTACTAACATCTTCAATCTGATCTCTGATCATCTATATTTTGGTGGTTATAGATTCAAATCAGTACAACCTTTATTTTATTAGATTATATTTATCTATTATCTTTCCAATGTAAATGATAAATCTATGTGAGCCCCTTTAACCTATTCTAGGGTGTTTTTCTAAAAAAACATGTTCATTTAATTTGGCTTCAATAAGAGGTTAACATTAGATGATCAATGACCTATCAATTTTTTTAAGGAGATTCCCCGATTTCTCCATGTTTTTTTTCATGTGTTTTGGGGATGCACCCTATAGTAACCATCTAGGATGACTATGAGATCCGCTAATAATTATTTTCTTTCCTATTAATTGTGAAATTTATTACATAGGATGTCAATGAGAATTATTTAACTACTCTACAAATTGTCAAGTCATACAAGAAACATGAACGAACCTATGTATATTAGGATAGGTGTATGTTTTAATTAATTTAAATTGTTTATTATGATATGATTGATTCTATTAAAGAATGATGGGATAAGAATAAGAATTGAGGTCATGCAAATCACTTGAATTGATGATGCATGGTTTATTAGGTTATGTGAGGATGAAGACTTATATATATTGTTTATATTGATCAATGAATGATGCAACATGGTTTTTGGGTAGAGGTGATGATGTCATTAGGATGATATCATGGATCTTGGTTTTTTTGGTGGTAGTGACTATGGGAAGAGAAACATAGTCACTTGGATACTATATTCCATGATGATGTGGCTTATGTAATTTTGGATGATTGAAACTCACTAATTGGAAGAATATATGCCATTTGAGTCAGGTTCACATTGAAAGGACACACATCGAGGATGTGTTGACCACTCATTTTTGGTGGAGGCCCATGTTGTTTTTGTGGATTAGATGATGGTGTTTACCCTTTGTTATTTTTGGAGGTTCTCCACAAAGAAATCATGTAGATGGAGACTGATCAATGGTTTAAAATTATGTGTCCATCAGTTGGGGAATAAGGCTATGCTTGAGTCTATTGTGTTAGTACATTTGAGGAAGGAAATCTGCATTCCTTGGGATGTTGGTTGTCGAGCTGTGGGTGATTATTATTTGAGGAAACACATGTTTGTGCCTATAGACATCGAGCTTTGAACCATGGTGATTTTTTTATCTGAGTTGTGAGGGAACATAGACTTATTGGGTGTGTTATTTAGATATCATATTTCATGATTGATGGGATATGGTTTTGTAGACATGATTATTCTTGGAACTCTAGGATTCACCAGGTTTAATACTCATCAAGGGATGCTTCAAGATTTAATCAATGTATCCTCACCAATGAGGATATATACATACATATATATATATTATGAGAGGTTTTTTATTCCATAAAAATAATTGGGGGAATATGTTTAGCCATACCAATTGTGGTAGAATTTTGGGATTAACTCCATTGGCTTGCAGGGCATAATGGAAGTGGACATTTAATTAAATTTTCATTGTTTTGCCTTTTTATTTATATTCATACTCATACATTAGAATCGATGTAATATATGAACACATTGGCTGTGGACTAATTATATTTGTTCTCACAACCTATGTGAGACCTTCATGACACATATATCCTCTAATTCTCTATGATCATGTAGGGGACAAGGCATCAGAGTTGGACCATAGTGACCATAATGTTCTAATTATCATGAGAAGGATGGAAGGGGACCATGGTAGTTCTTGAATCATCAAGAGTTTCAATTTTTATTTAAGTATGATTTATGTATACGAAATTATGGTTGGCCACAGGCAACCGTGTTTTTCTAAAGTTATGTATGACCTTCTATATAATGCATTTTTTTGAAATTCTATGTTTAGAATTTTTATTTTTCTACTTTTATGTAGTTTTGATATTTATTTTAATTTATTATTATTAGTTTGGTCCATCACCCACTATTATATTAATATATGGACCATTATTACAATACCCACGATATGTTATAATCTCCCCACTATCTCTTATCAATGCCTCATTGTCGGTTGTAGGCTATTGGTGTGTGAGGAGTAGCCCCAAAGCCATAATGTCCAACAAACACAAAGAACTATTTAATGTGTCATCCAATTTGAGGCGGTAAAAAATAATCTCAAAGGTTTGAAAAAAGTGATATCAATGTAGTAAGAATTCCCAAAATATTTACATCAACTCTTGATAGGCGATGATGAAAAAAATCCACCTACTTGAATAATTCTATTATTTATTGAAAATACCCCAATGATTATATTATCAAATCCCATATGTGGTTTCAACGGCCCTAGAAAAACTCATTCCTTAATTTAATGTATTATTCTCAGCATGTTCACCCAATTCCCATATGTTTCTCCACAATCATAGTGTACTAAGATTCCATCATGATGAACAATAGATGTGTGTTTTTTAAACTATAATGTCTTCATCTAATGGATTTAATGAATGTTCTTCAAGAGAATATGACTTTATCTATATGATGAACATTATTTGATAACCATGATATAAATTTTTATTATGGAATTCCTTATAAATCAACCTGTGGACTTCTGTAAAAAAAAATCTGAAGAAAAATGTTATTATCCATATCATTTACAATGTATATATCTATCTGATTATAATTTTTCAAACAATTTTAACAGTTTCTACACCTAATAAAATAATATTACTTCCAAAACAAACAGAAATCATTGTAATTATAATGATATTTAAAAAATAGACTCATGATTTTTTTCAATAATGTTTTATATAATATTGAAAGTAAAACATTTGGCTCAAAAATATCCACCTATTTAAAAGAAAAAAAATTATCATAAATAAATACAAATTTAAAAACATGTTTTTGAAAAACATACTTAGTTATAAATAACCATTTAAACAGTACATATTTTATACATTTATTTATAAATTTAACCCCCTTAATTAATGTTTCCTTCCTTCATTGCTCCTCCCCATTTCGTTGAAAATATTAGCCCAAATTCATTATATAAAATACATGTTTTCTTTTCCTTATAGAATTTAGATTCATTGCCCCCAATATTTGATTTAAAAAAATGGAGGTAGATAGTGTTCTTTAATTTTTAGGGAATTAAATATATCTATAAGTGTATTCGATATAAAATAAATATTGATTAAGAAATTTATAAAATTATATTCCTTAAAATATGATTACAACGATAATCCATTAAAAATATACATATAGCGAAGTATTTATTCCTAAAGTTTATCAAAAAGAAAATTAATTATTAAGAAAGATATAAATAGTTATATTAAAAGTTTATTTATTCTTAAAAAGATTCATAACAATAAAAATTTATCTTTTTTAATCATTTAAAAATTTCTCTGACATAGAAGCAAAAAATTTTATCTGTCCTAACACATCTTCATTGAAATAAAGAATTCAATTTTCCCGATTCAATATCAACATATCATATTCTAACCACTAAACCTTAAAAATATATATCTTTAATTTTGAAAAATATTCTTCATGCCTTATAATTATATTTTTAATTTAAAAAAGATATTATTATTGGTTTATAGATTTATGTTTAACATTATTAACCCCCATTATACTCTTATTAACATTTGAAGATATATCTCTTAAAATATTCATAACTGTAAAAATAATTGTATCATATGTAAAATTTGATGAATTTTAACTATCTATAGAATCTATTCTTCCATGAATAAATATATAATGAGTTTCAAAATTTATAATGTAATGAAGTTCATCACTGGGTTTCATTACCACATCATTGAAATAATTAATCCTTATAAAAAATAATTTATCAGAATAAGAATTGGTTGTATGTGTGAAACATAATGAAACATTTATAATGGTTAGATCATGTGATCTTAATGTTTTATCTTCTTCCTTTATTTTATCACTCCCTTCATTAGAATAATCATAACCATTATATTATTCATCGGACTCATGTTTTCATGAATCCTTGGTTTGAGAATATTGATTAACTTTTTTCTCAAATCTTCCATCTTTTTTTATGAATCAATTTTAGTATAAATTTGTGAACAAATAGTAAAGAAATTTTAAAAATCGTCCATAATGTATTTTTATACTAAATATTCATATTAATCATCTTATTATTCTTAATTGTTTCATAACTTTCATTATCATGTTTTCCTTCTAACATCTATAACTTCATATTAAATATGACATAATTGATGTTTTATTCACACAAAAATTCATCGTTCCTTTATCAATGGGTGGAGGACCTTGTATGGTTTTTAATTTTTACATTCTCATGAAACGTGTTGAAAATCTTACAGATGAACAATATATAATGAGATAATGGACAATGGTTCTATAAATTTTGGAACATCAATATTTTAAAGGGTTTATTAAATTAATTTTAATATTAATTTCATTATTTTTTATTCTCCAAACCTATTTATTTAATTTTTTTTGTCTTCATCTAAAATAAATTCATTATTATATTCATTGAAATAAAACTCTCCATAAATATATAATTCAATACATGGACTCCATGGTTATTATATTCTATATGAATTATAGGATATGTGAAATACTCATCAAAAATACGTTTATAAATCTAATTTAGAAGTGGTGGAAGATTTTTAGTTTTCTTATTTTTCTTATATACTCTTTCTTTAATATTTTCAATTTTTACTTAATATGTTAAATTGTCTAATATTTTGATGAAATATTTGTTGAGGAAAAAATAGAAGAATAGTTTTACTTATAGTTTCATCTCTAATAAAATATATATTTTACTTCAATAGAATTTAATTATGTTATATCTTTTGAACTTTCAAAAATAGAACTGAAATTCCGTTAATGAATCATGGAACACAAAGAATTTTCAACTTTATAATTCCTTTGATAAAAACATCAATAGGTAAATGGAAAAATTACTATATTTGAAAATATCATATTTTAAAAAAATATAAAACTTAAATGTATTTCACATTTAATGTTTCTATTTTACACTATTTTTGAATTAGAATGTTTTGAATCTCGTTGGAACAATTATCACATTTAGTGAGATATAGTTTACTTTTATAAAATTTTCAGAGTATGTAAATAAAGAAGTCTCATAATTTGAATTTTAAAATCATTCCAACATCTTGTCAAACATTTTTTCAAAATTATTGGAATTACCTTCCAATGATACTCCTTTTAAAATAGTGAATTTTGGAGTATTGAATATTGAAAAAACTTTAATCAAGTAAGAATGATGAAACTTTCATCCCTTATCATTAATGAATACCATTGTTGAATATTATTTTTAATGTGTTTGGGAAATGAAAATAAAAAAAGTCAATCCAATTGAGAATATTTTCTGGCCAATGGAAGAAAATTAAATTCTGTAATAGGGCTATCTACTAATAATTATAAATTTTATCACTATGAAATTCCAAAACAATTTCTTTTGAAGATAGTCATCAGAAGAAGCAATTTTTCTAAATCTTAATGAATGAAATGATCAGTTAAGTCATCCACAAAATGGATTGAAGGAAGACATGTCTGTGAGACCAGTTCGCCAATAGAATCAGTGATGAGAGGAATAGTGAACTACACTACTTACATAGGGATTACAAGAGAGAATATTCAATGTATGTAGATCTGAAATAATAAAAACAAAACAATTTTTTGATCATTACACGAATATATTTCCCAAAGGATGATAAATAATTTGGAACTCTTTAAAAAAAGGATCGAAATATAAGGTATTCATAAAAAAACATATTACATATTTTGAAAGTTTTAAAATCAAAAAATTTAAATAAAACATAAAGAATATAATAGTTTATATTATTTGATGAATATTATAAATTATCACTCATTGACGAAATTGTAATCATTCTGCTGAATGTATGTTTTATTTTGGAAAGCCTTTCATTTTTTGAAAAAAACATCATTGTCTGAAAAATCCATTTACAAATATTTTTTTGAAAAAAATATAAAGAAAAAATGGGGAATGAAATTTTTTTAAGAAAACATTTTAATAAAAAAAATAATATATTATAAGAAAAAATATACTGAATTAAGAAAAATTAATAAATAATTAATATAAAAACAAATATGTTCCCCCTATTTTGGTTTTTCTACTATAAAAAGATTTTTTACACAATAAATTTACATGAAAGACCATTTTATCATCACCATTTGGAGCTTTTATTTAACTGAATCAAATTTATAAAATTTTAGTGATTTTATAAAAATATATAAAATTTCTTCATTTGAACAAAAAAGTATTAAAATTATATCTATTTAATGTGTGTGATCCACAACAAAATGGTGTCTTACCATTATGTTATTATCATTTGTGCGAGGAGTTTAGTTTTACAAAAATTAATGGAGATTGGGTTATCAAAACTAATGGAGTTTTACTAAACCACAATTGAAAATAAATTACTGTTTCCTAACACTCTATTCCATAACCATGATTAATCTTCAATTGGACTAAGGAATGTTGATCATGGATTATAAGGCCTTCTAAGTTAATTATGTAACCATTCCCATTCATATCAAAGGAAATAATGAATTTACCTTTGAAAAAATAAACAATATAGTTATCATTATCGAATTTTAAAAGGTAACCATCATTACATAATTGTCATATGAAAAGGAGGTTGTTATTTTGTCCAAAAAAATAAAAAATTGAATGTAATGGGTTTACAATATTTTTTTACATATTCTATGTATTTCTCATTGTACATTATCTCGATAAGTGGATTTTCACCACTAATCATGATAATATTCAACAAATATTTCTTATTTATTGTCATATTTTGAGAACATCCTCTATCTGTATACTCGATATTATTGTTCATGATTCTTCTCTTATTTTCCTTAAAATAAAAAAAATTATTTTGGTTTCCATATTTCTTAGGTGTAGCATTATTTGAAAATAAAATTTTAGGAAAACAAATATTAAATATATTTAATTATTGTAGAGTTATTGATTATTTATAGAAAAATGCTTCATGAAGGAAAAATGTTTCTACATTACAAAAATAATGTTTATATATATAATGTAGTCCAATTTGATATTCAAAAAAGTGGGATTTTTTGGAATAAAAAATAAAAAAAAATTCATTTATAAAACACATCCAATATTAATTTTTATGGGGATTTATTTTTCTATAATTTTTTTTAATATTTTCCTTCCTTATATTAAAATTAATTAGAATATTATATCGACGAAAAATTTCAAAATTCAATTTTGTAACAAAATCATTATATTATCAATTTGTTTTAGAATCATTTTTTTCCAACTATAATGTATGAATTGATATCTGAAAAGTATTTATAGAAATTCATAAAATTACAATGGAATTTTTTTCCATATAAATGTCATTGTTTATAAAAACAGTAGAAATTTTATTCAAATAATATTGAAAATCTATATACATCTTCAAAAATAGGTAAAGAATCGTCCTCTTTTGATGAAATTGATTTTCATTTTCATGAAGATATCATCGTTATCCTCATAATAATGTTATTTTTTAATTAATGAGATATTCAAAATACATTTTTTATATACCTTTTCTATGAATAATTCAATTAAATTTGGAATATCATCATATAATCCCACAAGATTTTTACTAGGACTATAATCTCTGGAACTTTTTCATATAATATCTCCACAACTAGATCTCAAGGTGTTAGAAAATTTATTAAATTTATTCCCTTTATATTTCTTGAACATCCTAGAGTTCCTATATTTAATTTCCTTCCTTTTTAGATTTGGATCATTTAATTTGTTTTGGCTTAGATTCAGTCATTTATAATAAATGATATCTCAAAATTAATTCTTATAAATCATTTCCCAATAATTTTTATATATATGTAAATGGAATCATTCATTATAATTAATTTATTATCTTTCTTTGGAAGATAATCGTATTCATTATCATTCTATTCTAATGAACTAATTTCAATATGAAATGTAATATACATCTTTTTAGAAGATTTAGTTACATTTCTACTATTTTTTTATTCATTGATGTTGTTGGAGAAGAATTAAAATCAATTCCATTTTACATTCTATCTTTCTCTACATCTCTTTTAAATATATAATTCTATTTCATATGTGTTCTAATCAGATAATATAATATAATATTTTTTATTTTACTAGTGTCTCCCAGAGTAGTTATCTTGGATTTTACTCACCCTGAATATTGAAAATAATTTCCTCTACCAAAATTTCATCAATATGATTTCATTTTACCAAATAATTAAATCTATTTATGATTTTAAAATACCTCAAATACATTTTTTAATAGATTATCTAGATAAAAAATAACATTATTATAAATAATCACACACAATTTCTCCTATAGTTTCAATAAATTTTGTTTTTCCAAAGACATTAACATATTAATGATTCCAAATATAGTTTTCATATTCAGAATAAAAAAAGGGAAATATAAATTTTAGTCATTGAGAATAAGAAAGTGTTATTAACTAAATATTTATGCGAATATTCCCAAATTTTGTGATTCATAATATAACAAACCTATTTATTTGGAATCTAATAGTTTCTATTCAACATAAATTTTTTAAGCCTTTATTGATAATAATAGTTCAAATATGATCTATCAAATACTCATAATAATAACCATCAAATTTTTTATGTCTTCTTATATTTATATTCCCTGTAGTCCCGATGGATAATCCTACCATAGTTACAAAAAATAGGACATTATTTTATATAAAAATCTAAGTATATTAAATTTAAATCAAAAAGTAAACATTAAAAAATATAGTGACAACTATTGAAACCAAATATACGATTGAAATAATATATGGTTTATAATTTTATGTGTTTATTGAATGTTTTTAAAATAAAACCCTTATTATTAATTACATCTTTATATATTTTGATCATACATACACATCATGTGAATATAATAGTTTATATATCGTAAATATGGATCATTTGATTATCAATGTTTAGAAAATTATATAATTAGTAAAAAAAATTCTACAACCTCATATAGAAATAAATAATAATTTAAATTCAGATTATAAAAATTTTATAAAGAAAGTAATAATTTTTTTAAAATGATTTATTGAAGACATCCAAACATTAATCTATAGTGTAAAGAATGTTACAAACCCAGAAATTGGATATCTGTGATTTTAACAGAACTATTAGGATTGCATTTCTTTTTAAGAAGAAATTCCTCAATAATAAGATAAGAAAAAAAATATTTCTTCTAACACTTGGTAGCCCTGAATCCGAAACATTAGACCGACCACACTTTTACTAAACCTGGGGGCCCCCGATCATCAAAATCATACACATATCTACCCTCTTATCAATAAAATACACTATTCAATATGTTATAATAGAAAATTTAAAATATTGATCATATTAAGGAATATATAAAATATCCTCTATAATATTCCCTAAGAAAAACTACACTCATAAGTTATAGTACAATGCTCTAAAAGCCAGAATATATTACATACTCTTTATAGCTACTCTTGATAGTCGATGTTGAAAAATATCCCCCACCATTTTTAATTTATATTATTTCTAAATTTTCTCCAAATTTTTATATCTTTAAATAATAGAGGTTATTTAAATTGCACAAAAAATACATTCGGTACATCACATGATTCATATAAGCATGTTCACCGTATACTAATTTGATTGTACACCATCATAGAGTATTATGATTTTTTCTGAGGGAATAAAAAGTATATTTATAGTAAAATTGAATATATTGATCTAATTAATATAATAAATGTTCTTCCAAAGAATATTTATTCAACCATGTAGTGTAATTTTTTTATATTCGTGAAATAACATTTTCTGGTGGACTTCATTATACATTGACTTATGGACATAGATAAACATGGATTCCTTGAAATATATAATCCTTCATCTGATATACAAAGTGTAATTTCACCCAATATTTTATGTTTCATGTGATTATAAATTTTGTTAACATATTTTAATATAATATTTCTACAAAAAAATAAAAGTATATTTAGAAATGTAAAGTTAGTTAAATAAGATAATTATGAAAGTGTGTTGTGATTTTGGAAAAAATATTAAAATGTACTGAATGTTAAACGTTAGACTCAACTCTTAAATTATAATATTGTTTCATGGAATGAATATTCATAGTGTATAAGACATTAAACTTAAAAGAATCAAATAATATGATCCA
Organism: Viscum album; assembly: GCA_963277665.1. Taxonomy (NCBI): domain Eukaryota; kingdom Viridiplantae; phylum Streptophyta; class Magnoliopsida; order Santalales; family Viscaceae; genus Viscum; species Viscum album. The sequence goes on along the minus strand of OY728137.1, from coordinate 1,610,595,762 downwards.
CGTGAGTATAAAATTTCCATAACAACTATGTTTATGGAATACACATAATCATATAAAATCATTTCCTATGTCAACATTCACATTAAAGACTATCATGAGGATTTGGTTCTCTCACCAAAACATCATATCCTTATGAAAGGATTATTCCAAATTCAATCAATGGAGAGTGCCCCTTATTGCACATGGTTGACTCACCATTCAAGTCCTTATTATCCCATAATATACCATCATTTCCATATTCTTTGGAGAGAGATATAATTATGAGCCCATCCACTATAGAATCATAATCTATTTGTATTTATGCCACAACATCATAAAAAATTCAACATATATAATAATTCATGGATATTAAATTTGGTTTATATTCATTTTAATATTTCATCATAGCATTATATGTGGAAAATAAATTGGTCCAATAATTGTTCCATTATAAATAAAATAATTTTTTTGAAAATAAATGGTTTTTATATAACAATCCTTAAATAATCATCCTAAAAATACATATAAATAATTAAAGAGGATGAAATCAATTTAAAATAAACCTATAAATTAATGACTAAAATCAAATGTTTTGTATAGATATATAATAAATTTATAAGATCTTTATAATATTATTTTAGAAAATTATAATTTTCATGTCAAATTAAATTTTATAAAATATACCATAAATCCTAAATATTAAGGAAGTTTTTTTTGGGAAAAGAAAAATCTAAACTTGTAAATAAATATTCAAATTAATCATCAATCATGATGTTATGAAACTCTATTCATGTAGTGTACTTTAAAAAATTGAATCTATAAAAAATATTTAATAAAAAGTCAAAAAAAACATGTTTATAAAATATCATGAGGATTCCATTGTAACATTTTTTAGAAAATAGAACATGTTTAAAAATGATTTGATAAATTAATAGTATATGATTAAAAAATGTAAAGCTTTTTATAGAAAATAAAAACGAAAATTTCTAAACAAAAAATAATAATGTCTGTTTTCATTAAAAACAAAATCCAATCATTTTACGTACTAAAGAGAGGAAAATGGTAATATTTTATAAATCTTTCAAAAAAATAGAACATAATAAATTAATGGAGTTTATTAGATAATTTCCACCTAATTTATATTAATATATATATTCATGCCAAAATAATCATGGTAAAAATAATGATTAAACATAACTCTATTTCCACTTTTGCATCTTTTGAATAATAATCCCCATGATAGAATAAAAAATGAATATTTAAAAATAATGAAAATATTTAGATTCAATAAAATAATTTTCAATATTTAATTATATATGACTTATAAACAATTGTTCTGGTTTAACATAACATATGTCCAAAAGAAGACAATTTAATATGAAAAACTTTTAAAAATTAGGTAGCTCACAAATAAAAACTACATGACATAGATAAAATTACATGGATTTATAAATACCGATATTTTATTAGAAAAAAAAATTATAAAATACATTCATGTGTAGTATATAAAACAAAAAAATGATACAAGTGGGGAATATGGACTATGTCTAAATGAAATAAATGTGATAGAAGAACCCATACCTCATGTTCTAAATTTTTTTGAATCCGATCTAACATAAAAATAATAATTAAAAATTTAATAAAATTTAATAAAATTATAATATAAATAATTATTATATCATATATTATCTACTTTTAACTTTTCAACACATATAAATAAATAATTCCCTACAAAATATATCATATATTGGTGTCAGCTGTTTCATTTTTTATAAGGATTTTTATTTGGTTGTTTTGTTACATAAACTTTGATCATGGTCGCATAAATTCCATCATTTTTATAATGATATTAATATATTATACGTTCATTATATATATAATTATATTCATCTATAAAATTGGGAGATTGAAAATTTATGTACACCATTTAGGGATGTGGTAGGTTGTAAGTAAGCATGAACAATGTTTTTTTATTTTAATGAAAAGAAGGAATGATAGACAAATTTTATTTTCTCATTACAGAAACATAATTATATAAATACTAAAATATATTTATATAAACTATATTATTATTTAAATCCATCTAAATAGGAAATAAATATCAAATCACATCACTTTTTGGATGTAGTTATCCTCGTGTATGAACGAGAGACGTTATCATTTTTCAAAAGATGATATGGTAATAAGGTAGATATTAAATTATAATTATAAAATAATAATTATGTCATAAATATAATATATTAAAGAATTAAATTTATAATAATAAATATCTATTAAAAATGATTAAAAATGAATTTCATTGCTATGTAGAGGTGGGAGTCTAACATACACACAAGCGAAACATTCACATCCGATTTGTTGAAATTTTTTTATGAATAATGGTTGTTTCGAAATCATAATAAATTCTTTAAATATTTATTATAATTATTATATAATATTATGATGAGTTCCACATATTTATATGTGTTATATGTAGAAAGAATTTTAAAATGATCTGGTAGGATGATTTCCTCTCCTTCATTAGGCTGCCATTAGATTCCTCATTACGGTCCATTGAAATAGTTATTTATATAGAAAATCACCTATATGGTAGGAAAATGGGTATTTATAAAGGAATTTTGTATGTTTTGTGGTTAAATATTGATCATATTTTTTTTAAATCGGAGACAGGGGGTGTGTCCTTTCATAAGTGGGGGAGCGTACACACATTTAATTTTATTAATAATATAATAATGTCATACTCATGAAAATGAATCTAAATGTATAGTAATTTAAAAATTAAATATTATAAGGTCAAAGTATTTCTTTTTAGTATGATTAATCATGTTCAATTAGAAAACATAACCTTAAAATTTTTTGAAACCCATAATAAACTTGTTTCATCTTTAAGCATTGAAATAAAATTTTCAATATTAAACGATTATATTGTTACATAAAATGTAAATAATTTCACCAAAATGTTTAGGAGAAGAAATTTTAGACCATCATCAACACTATTTACATTTTTTATTATTTTTATTTATTTTAAATGATTTAATATAATGTTATTTTTTATAAAATATAATTAATGTAATTTTCTAAATTATTAATTAAATTTTACATTAACTAAAGTATGGTAAACAATATATTTTAGATATTAAATAAATAAGAATTAATTATATATAATTCTTATTATCAATATAATTCATGTGACACCACAATTCATCCAAAAAATATCAAAATTTATATTTTTGAAAATATTTAATTTTATTTTTCTACTACTTACACAAGTACTATGTGAACATTTTATTAGAGTTTCAGGATAAAATATAATTTCTAAAAATTTAAATTTAATTTACTTATTGAAAATAATTTTATAATACTTAAAAAAATTTAATGTTCATTAAAAAAATTTATCCCTATTTAACATATAAATTAAATTAAATATTAGAATTTGAAATATTGATTTCTCTTTTATAAAGATTATATAAATTTTCTTGACATTTAAAAATGGAAAAATTTCAATAATTTCAAATTTCGGATGTATATGGTTTATTATATACCATAAGATGAAATAAATGAATGTTTATGGTTGATTTTTAGAAATCATGTTTGGGATTTTCTCTATTTTACCAATTTTACATTTATTAAGGTGAAAAATATTTACAACTATCATTATTCATAAGAAAAAAATATAAGGAACCAATTTACGAGATATGAAACTCATGGTTCAAAATATGGTATCCATTTTTCTAGCTTCAATTAATAATATTCTTTGAAATAAATTTTCATTTTAATGGATAAAATTTAATGAAAAATATTTTTTAGAAAAATCTGTTTTTATGAAATTTATATTAACTTATATCAAAATCATGAATATTACTTATTCAAAGAGAGTTAATTATATTATTATAAATATTTTTATCATATATCACTATATTTAAAAATCAAAAAAATAATGGTACTTTTAAATTAATGGATTTAATTGGAATAATAGAAAAAAAAGTATTGATTTTTATTTTTCAAAATTAAAAGATATATAAATAATTTACAGAAATTCCCAAAATTTTACCCTATGATAATTTTTATTTGATAAATTCAAAAAAAAAATCAATTTTTAAAATTATATTTATAATATCTTTAAATATTAATTACAATTTCTTTCCATTTAATGAAATAAAATATTTTTCAACGAATATTCATATTTAAAACATAAAATGACTTCACTAAATATTATGTGATTATTTTATAAATTGTAATCTGTAATTTTTAATTGATTATCAAAATTAAACATATTTTAAATAATTTTCTTAATCGTATTCATGATTTCTAATTCTACTAGAAGTTTATAATAATATTTTTATAACATATAATAATTCTATTCATGTTCGGGTTTTTATGTTATGTAATGTATCAAGATTATTATTAATTAAAACTTATATTTATTAGTTTTATAAAATAATAATTCATTGACATTTTTTTACACGTAGAACATAATGATGGTATCCCTGGAGTGTTTTGGGAAATTCAGAGATGTGATTTAGGTAGATCAACTCATGATACAGATTTTTTTCCTCCATCTATTGATCCTAGAGTTATCCTAAGAGTGATATAATGGATGAGATCCATATCTGGATCATGAGAATCATTGGGTATGTGCAATGGGGTTCTCAAGGTCATTAAGAATTTTTTATTACGACAGCCATTGGAATATGCATCCAGGTTATGACTCAAGGAGGTGGATATGTAGGGTTTTCAGGACAACCTAGGTTTACCTGGAAAGGTGATGATCTTCATACCATCTACCTTATGATATTTTTATCTTGTTTACCATTTTGAAATTAAATTTTGGATACTTGGTTAATGGAACCTGCCCCACAATATGGGTGTCTGATCGAGACTCGTGGTTAAGATCGATGACCATATGTGTTTTTCTTTACTAAGTGGTTTCTTAGGGGACCCCAGTAGGTGCCCTAGTGTTTTACCGTCTTTGAGTAGGTTTGTATGACTATGGGTTGACAAGGATTCATGTTTCACCCCAAAATTTTAATTAACATTAAATTCCAATGGTGATGAGATGATGATAATGATTTTTCATGTTCATCTATCCTATCAAATGTTTTATTTTAATTTTATTTTTGTTGGAACATTTTTTACACCCATGGCGTTGATTTGATAAATTATGATTCCATTATTTAGAGATAATCTTATGTTTCCAACATCCATAAATTCAATTCATATGTACAATGGTATAATCAATTGATTTAGATGCCTTATGTTTTGATTGTCATGTGTTTTTTCCCTGAAGATGTGAGGATACAAAATAAATGTACCATAGACTTGAAGATTGCAGAATTTCACTTCCATGGATTAGGATCTAAGGAATATAGCTCCCTTGGATTGAGATCATGGGTGTTTTTATGGTCATTGGTTACATACATGGAGTCATGGGATATGGATTGGAGCAATCATATACTTGGATTTTAGATATTGGATGTTCCATCGTTGTGGAACATGGCGATAGAGATACCATGTATTTGTTCTATAAATAAGCTCTTTTATGACTTCTTCATTCCATTATGTTTGTGAAAATCACAGAAACATTTTTTTAAGAGACTATTTTCATTTAATATAGATATTTATTTACTTAATCCTTAAATTGATTTTATATGTTATTCCTAATATTCCTTATCTATACATAACCATATTTTTATTAATACCAAAATACCTTATGAATAATTGGATCCATAACTAATACTTTAAACCTTATAGTCTCTTAGAATATGCATCTCACTATTTTAAAACTCTGATTCCACCTGTTTTTATCCTCTATTTCATTATGATGTCAGACTTCAAATTCTAAAAAATTAGTTCTCAGAATTCCAAGAAATTCAGAATTTGAATTCATAGAAATTCAAACTCCAAATTCTTAGAAATTATGAGTCTATATTCTCACAAAATTAGAGTTCATTTACCCAAAAATAAGACTCTATTTATATCCAAAAACAGGCTTTGTTTCTATCTATATTCATACTTTTCTTTTATACATATTTAGACTCAATTTCCAGGTATATTTATAATTTTTTTATTCATGCATTTTAATGTTACATATTTTCATTAATATTTTTTTGTAACATTATCAGATCATATATTACATAAGTTTCATAAACATAATAATGTTTTCTTACATGAAATGATGTCGTACAACATATTTCTAACTAACTATTTGTTATGTGAAACCTATTCAGGTCCCTTTGAAATTCAATGAATAATATTTCTGTTTTATAAGGAGATGGCCGTTGGGTTATTCTTCTATAAGTACCCCCACCATTTTATGTTTTCAATATATTATTTGAAACATATAGATATTATATTTTTTGATTCTATGAAGTAATTTCTAGAGAGAGGGACTCTCATACATTGTGCGGATGCTGTGAAAAAAATGTTCATCTAGCCTAGTGTGATTTAGATTGGCTGATCAGTTGAGAGATTCCAGGGATAGGAAGAAAGAAGTATAGACTAACATAAAGTTTGAAGAATTAAGGGGATATAATGATAGAGGGGATGACTATCATAATGTTTGATGGCCTGTAGGGACAAAAAGACAGATTTAGATATTCCTACCAAGTTATTACCTTGTGGTGGGTAAGACAAACATTCATGAATGTATAAATATAGTGAACTTTATCCATGGTTTTGTGATACCCTTATATTTGGGTTAAAATATTTCTTACTCATTTAACATTCTCATGTTACATGTTTTAATTACTCTATATTTTTCAAAGAACGAAATTATAACATTCTTATACTTTCATATACTTTTATACTCTTGCATATAAGATTCTATATGCCTTAATATAGAATCATTATCTATGTTAAACATGATTAATATTAATTAAGATAAACTAGTTTAAGTCCAGGTTCATTATAATTATACCAAGGACCTTCTATTTATCCATTTTTTTAATATTCAAATATGATCTACAAAAGTCAACTTGTTTAACTTTGTTAATCATTGATTTTATTAACTTTAAAAATGAACGTTTTTAAAAATACGATTCACCCCCTCTTGTTATTGAACATCTACATATACTTTTCCATCCTACAATTGGTATCAAATGTGGCATATGAATCACTTATACATATATATATGTTTTCATACTCAAAATTTCATTCTTATATTTTCATTCTAAAATTTTCTAAAATTTTATTTATTTAATAACTCTTGTAACTAATCCTTTTTTGGAAAATCCAATTTTTTATAGAATGTAGGAATGAACAATGGTTTTTTTAGATAATTTGAATCCTACAAGATCCCCAATTTATTATTATAATGATTATTAGTACTATAGAGTTATGATTGAGACTTTTTTTATAATCATTAGAGTGGAATAAATTTTCATGCTCACTACAGATTACATGATACCTGAAAATGAAAACAGATCATTAACAAATTAGGAAGAGAAAGAATATCAACAATATTACAAGGTATATAATACTCTTTTATGTTCCATAAATATGAATATCATCATTTTAATATCCTCTTATAATGAAGAAAATAGTATCTGGAAGAAACCACAAATGACACTCTTTAGAACATCACATGCTATAAAATCTATAAGAGTTATGTTAAGAGCTGAATATCATGGATTTGTGTTTCATTATTGAGAACCAGTTTTCAATGTGGAAAAAAAGAATTATTACTAACTTCATCTATTTTAAATCTATAGGATGAAAATTAATTTTTGGAGAGGTTATTGTGGATACGAAAATTGATATCATGCCCAATGAGCAGGAATCTAAAAGGTCGGCTATTGATGAAAATAGAAAAGTATCTAACATTACTCTGGATGAGTTATTTGAAACAATTCCTTCACATGAAACTAGAATGAAGAGAGATGAATATTTTAATAAGAATAATATTTCTAATAGAAGCATTGGTTTTATGACTACATATAAATTAAAGACATCAGAAAGGGTAAATAGATCTAAAGCTATGAAATCTATTTTTATATCTGAATCATATGACAGTAATCAGTCTGAAAATGAATTACCAAATATTTCTCAATGGACGAACATGGTTATGGGAGATAAATATTTTCAATACATATATATGAATAAATATACAAATGAAATGATATATTTAGTAGAAACCTGTTCAGAAGTAAATAAGTCTAGACATATTAGACATGATTTTACTATGCTCAAGAGAAAAGAAAAAAAGGATAAGAATTTTGAGGGGAAAATAAATACGAACTAAAAATCAAAGGCTATGATTGTCCTCAAAGACAATGATAATTGGAGTTCCAGTGGGGGTGACTCTTCGAATGAATTCTCATAATATGAATTTTCTTGTTAGAAGAATATTAGACTTATAACCATATTATCTATTGAAATTTATTGGCTTGTGGTAAATATACACAATGATGAATCTTTAAACAATATTTATTTAAATACTATATTTCCTAAAGAATAATGTTATGAATACTTGGATTAAAAATCATCCTCATTAGAAGATAATACCTTACATTTGTTTTAATACGTTTCTATATTTGTTTAATTACTAGATAATGAGAGCTATAAGATAAAAAAGAAGTTATTGAAAAAAAATTATATAATTTATATTTTAATAAAATAATAATTCGATCATTCAACAAATTTTGATAAAAAACACTTTCTTTTGAAAATATTTCCAAAACATTATGAAACTAAATTTTGAGAAGGATAAAATTTCAAACGATAATGAAAATGTAATTTCAAAGAAAAATGTTTTAGAGACTAATTCAAATTCTATGAAAAATAACTCCTAGGATACAAATTTAGTCATAACATGAATGCCTAAAATATTTCCCCTAGTGAAACTATTATAAAATTTCACTTTTTGAAGGAGTGAATTTGAAAAAATATATTCACAAATTCAGCCGGTTAGGAATAGTTCTAGATTTAGTTATACTCACTCAAAACCTGATTTTAGCCATAAAATTTTACACCAAAAGTTCTCATTTTTATCTATGTTTCAATGATTTGGAAATTGGTATATGATTATTATTTATGTAAAACACAATCATTAGGTTTTCATAAATCTTACGTTTCTATGAAAATGTCGATACCTATTATTTTACTTTCTAAAATTTTGGAATCCAGGAATGTTTGGATTCTTAAAAACTAACTATAAAATTATTAGGAAAATTAAGGAAGTACCAAATAAATATATGGAACATTGATATTGGATGTTCCCGACACATGAATGGTATGAAAAAATTCACTAAAAATATTATAATGACAAAATAATGAAACGTAAATTTTGAGATAATGCTTAGGGAGGAATTATTGCTATAGGTAACATTGTTCTTTTGGAAACCCATTAAATTGAATTTTTGGTTTGTTAATGGTCTTGATCAAAACATTATAAGCATAATCTAATAATGTGATGATGGTTACCTTGTGAATTCTAGGACTAATAAAATCTTGGTACAAAATTCCAATGATGTTTTAATTCTAATTTCATATAGGCATGAGAATGTTTATACAGTAAAGATAGAGCACCTTAAGAGCTAAGATCTACCTTGCCTTAGTGCAATGGAAGATCAATCTTGGTTATGGAATACGAGAATACGACAATGTGACCTAATAAACTGAGGAAAACACTCAAAGAAAATACATAATATCTATCCATTAGAGGTTAGATTTCATTCATAAAATGTTTGTGATCCTTGACAATAAGGAATGAAACATAAGTCACATATTAAATCAGTTAGGTAAGTATCAACTTTTGATGAATTACAATTATTTCATTTGGATCATTTCAATCCAATATAAATAGGATGTTTTTGAAGAAAATACTATGTATTGGGTTTAGTTAATTATTTTAAAAAATTTACTTGTTGAACAAAAAAATAAAATTCATCAAGAGACAACTTGAACCATGGTGAGTGAATATTTTATTGATAATAATTTTTGTGATTAAACTATAATTACTTATTGTTATATAGTAAATCTAGTTTTAATCAGACATTTTCTTAGTAAAAAACCTTATGAATTGTGGCCTGGTTTAAAAGATAACGTTTCTTATTTCCATGTATTTGGATGGAAATTATTCATCTTTAATACTAATGTTTAATTACATAAATTCACAGACAAATATAATGATGTAATTTTCTAAGGTAATTCTAACACATCTAAGGCTTATAGAGTTTTCAAAAATAATTCTTGTACTATGGATTAAAGAGTACATGTTAAATTTGATGAAACCGATCCGTTTGATTTTATTCAACCCCAAACTACATCTTCAGATGTGTTTTTGAAAAATGATTATCAACTTTTGATGGAGTATTATTTTAATATAGAAAATATTTGAGGAAATGTTTGAGAATTATTTTCCCCAAAATATTTTTACCTAATGTTGATGAATAGGTTTTACAGAACCAAAATCAGTTGTTTCTTAAAAATCATCCTAGTGAAAGTATCATTGGTGATTTAATAAAAATTGTAAAAACTAGAATTTCTTTAATAAATTATGTAGATCATTTATAATTTCTTTCCAAATTTTATCCTAATAGCATTACTGAAGCTTTGTGTGATGAATATTAGATTAAAGCTATACCAGATGACATAAATGAATATGAAAGGAACAATGTCTAGACCATAGTTGAAAGACCTAAGAAACATTTTTATTTAGATTAAAATGGGTCTTCAGAAATGAATGTGAAGAAAATTAAATCATTGTATTAAATAAAGAAATATTATTTACCAAAGTCTATAATCCACAAGAAGGAACATACTATGAAAAAACCTATTCCCTAGTAGTAAGAAAAGAATCTATTCGTATTCTCTTAGCCATTATAGAATCCTTTAATTTAATTCCTCTTCAAATGGACGTGATTTGTGCCATCCAAAATGGATATGTTCACGAGAAAGTCTATATTGAACAACCTCTTATATTTGAAGGCAAAAATCATCATGAACATGTTCTTAAAAATAATAACGCTTTATATGGATTTATTCAATCCCTAACATCTGGTATGATATAATTATTAGATGTTTTGTACAAAATGATTATATAAAGGGAACTTCTAAGCCATCCCTTTTTATTAATTAAGATAGTAAAAATGTTTTAACATTTCAAATTTATGTTGATTGTATTATATAAAAATCAACTCGGGAATCATTAACTGATTATTTTTTGAATCGTATGAAACATGATATTGAAATGTGTATGATGGGAGAGTTAAAATCATTATATGGTTTTCAAAATTCTCAAAAATTAGAAATAACTTATATATCTCAAAATAATTATATTAAATATCATCTTATGAAGTATGGATATGAGAACACTAAATGTATGAGTACTCCAATTTGTACCGGATAATCTCCTAATATTGATTAATATGAGAAACTAGTTGATTAATCATATTCTATAGGTATGAAATGAAGTTTATTATAATTTTAATCAAGTAATCTAGACATAATATTTTTAGTATCCCTATGTTCAATATATAAATTTTATCCAAATGAAGCTCATTTTAAATAATTGATAAGGATTTTTCACTATTTAAAGGGAACTATGGATTTAGTACTGTTCTATTCCTATGGAAATTATATTCATTCAAAATGCTTTTTAGATAATGATTTTGGTTGATGTAGAATGGATATGAAAAGTACATGTGGAACTTGTCATTTCATAGGAGATTCATTAGTTTGATGGTCATGCAAAAAGAAAAACATAATAGTGATTTCCACTACTGAAGATGATCATGTAGCTGCTAAAAGATATTATTCTCATGTGTTGTGGATGAAGCACAGACTCATAGATTATGGGAAAAGTTTTTCCAAAACCCAGATAATGTGTGATAATAATAGTTCCATTTCCCAAGGAAAAAACTCATCACATCATTCTCGTACAAAGAACATATATATTAGGCGTCACATTATTAGGGATCACACACTTAAATGATATATCTTCTTTCAATTTATAGAAACGTAAGAAAAACGTGATGAAATATTTATGAAATCATTACCCTTTGATAGACTCGAATACATTAAAAAAATTTAGGATTGATAAAAATGTTGTAATAATCCATATTTTCCTTTTTTTGAAACATCACTCCTAATATTATGTTAATCATTTTCATAAGGGAAGTACACATGTTAAAAAAATCATAATTTAAAATTTTCTATCCTTAATAAAATTTTCAGAATTTAAATTTTTTACCATTAATAAAATTTTAAAAACATCAAATTTCCATTCCCTAATAAAATATCTGAAATCTAGGTTCTTCAAGAAATATATTATCAATATTGAAAATTCATTCTGTACAATCAATATGGTATTTTTCCTTACATAAATCTTCATAATTACTTTTTTTTTATCTTATTGGTAATTCTATCTAATTATATGAAAAAAATATCAGATTTACTTTCCTTAAATCGGGTTCGACCATAAAACATTAAGATAATGAAATATTTAAATCCGTATTTGGCATTAATATCAACCGTCAGATCAGATCATATTAATTTTATCCATTGGATTTATCCAAGAATACGAATTGTCAATATAATCAGATTTAAAGGCACCTCATATTCATGTCCCACTTCAGGTTTCTATGCTTTCACATCGAATCTATACCCTTCTTAACGTGTTCAGTTTTTATTCTACAATTTTCTTACATTTTGAATGTATCTTAAATCACCTCCTCAGATTGCAATGTAGTATTAATCCAGAAAGGAATTGAGGGTTTGGAGTATGTTTAGGGAAAGGCAAATAGATCAAAATTTATTCATTAATTATGATCCTTTTATTGCAAAGATTGTTATATTAAACAAATGGGAAATCATTTGTGTTTATAATGAATATAATCAAGATCTGTTCTATGCAAAAAATGTTTTAGAATATTATAATTCAGTTCATTTCTGTGAGAAGGGTTGAAGAGTGATGATTATGTTCATAATTCATGGTATGTTTTATTTATTAACATTCAAAAATTCTTCCAATATGCTATATAGCCCATATGAAGGTGATTCTATTCTATACTAACACCAATTTATTGATAATAAAGTATCATTTTAGTATGTAAAATCTATAGAGATCTTTTGTCTGAATAATGTCATGAAAACAATGATTTAGTATCTCTTAATTAACCATAGGTTCAGTGCTTTTTGGATGTATGGTTTTCTTATCCCAAGAAGGGTGATAAGGATTCACATAAGATATGTGATATATTTATATTATATTTATTGCTGACCCTAATGAATATAAATTTGGTGAAGCACATCCTTCATAAAATCATTAACATCAATAATGGAAACAAAAAGTCTCATATTTTTATCTTTTCTGAAATAACTTCCAGGATTATTGTCATTTGTTTAGAATCATTTAAACTATCTAGCGCATAAATGGCAATGATTTTTAAGATTATGATTTTCAGTGATGGTAATTTGAGGAGAATCTTGATTGGTTTTAATGAATAATTAGTTGAGTTTGATCATATTCTTTCTAAGTATGATTATATTAAGAATGTTGATGTTGGAGAAAGATCAAAACCTTTTATAAATTAATGAAATGAACCAGATCCTTCGTTGCCCAAGACTATTTTGGAACCTCAATCAACACCCCCTAAATAAATGAAGTATAAGAAGTTTTTTGATGAAATAGTTTCTTAGTAGAGGGAGAATAATAAAAAGATAAATGAAGGTGATCTGTTCTTTGGCATTAACCCTATAGAGGCAAAGGCATTGAAGATTTGTGATGATGAAAATATCAAGAAACCAGAAAATGAGAAATATAAGAAAGAAAAAGAGTTTCTTGTTAAGGTTATTTGATCATTGTTACAATAGGTTTACAAATCATCAGAACAAATTATGGTACTAGAATCCATCTTGAAAAATGTTTCAGTTCCCGAGAGTATTGTTGTATAAGAAGAAATTCACCAAGAAGTTGTGGAAGAATCGGAAGACTTGATCAGAATGGTGGAAAGGTATCATAGATGGATGAGTCCTTCTGATAAACACTCAATAATAACTTCCCAATATTCATCCACCAAAATCACTTCAGATATGAATATGTAAAATTCATAAGATTTGGAATATAAAAAAAATCATTCCTTTTAAGAGAGAGAGGAAAATGATGAAATTGTTCCGGATTATGAAGAGGAAGATAATGTTTACGAACAAAATTGTGAGGTAGCCAATATTGTTTAATGTGTTGTTCTAAAGGAAAAATAATTCTTCTTAGTACACATAAAAAAATATAGTTGGATCATCTAATTCCAAGAATGTTGATGAAGTTAAAGATACATCTCCAGTGCAAGATGATACAAATTCTGAATCTTTATCATCCATGGTTCATGATATTGTGGTGAAATTATTAAAGAATATTTTTGATTAAATATTGTTCCTTCCAAACAATGAATCCTATTGTCATCTTATTCAGTAGTTAGTGAACATGAATACAGATTCTATAAATTTGTTGAGGGAAATATAATCAATAAAGAAATGAATTTCAATACCATTGTGATAAACTATGAACATTATATAATGTCATTAAACATGATTATAACTTATTTGAAGACAGTAGTTGATGATCTCATCCTATTTGGTGATTATAAGGATTCAGTCAAATATTATTTCAACATTTCTAACAAGACGTTTACAAAATTTTTAAATGGATAAATCTAGAACAAGCTGCCAGAATCCAAGAGGATATGGATGTCTATGGGAAGCTTGAATCTGATGAAATTACCCAAAATACAGAAACTAATACCACATATCTGTAAGTATATAATTTCAAATCGTAAGAAGAAGTTGTCAAGTCACAAGATGAAAGGATTCAGACACTCGAGAAGACGAACCTAGAACAGTAAGTATTAATCAAGAAGTACAAAGAAGATCATAAGTATATAAAGAATATGAAGGCCATCATTAAGAAGATTCTTCCAGAGAATAATACAGATGATTGAATACATTTAAAAAACTAATATTTTGTGGTAACAAAACTTTTTGTTCAATTTTAATAAAATATATTTGTTGTACATTATATTGTATGTCTCTTTTCTATCTATTTAGTTACCAACTTTTCCCACATCTCTTATTTTTTGAAAATCACAATGTGGTGGAAATGAATAGAAAGAATATCATATTAATGGGGGGAATACCCAAAAGAAGAAATTTATAATGAAAGGGGGAGTTTAATATTATAGAAAACATTCTTAAGAAAAGTTATGTTATTTTCCAAACAAAAAATATCTACCAAGGAATACGATCCGTAAGGTGATAAAACCTAATGGGGGAGTTAGTCGTATTTAATATGCCACAAATATAAGGGAGATATGATTTTATTTCATGTTTTAAAAACATAATATTCTTTTTTAAAAATTGGTTTGTGCCTTCATAAATGGAAGATATTTTTAATTTAATAAGCTATCTTATGAATTCTCTATTACTTTATGTTTTGAAAATCACAAACAGTTTTTAAATGATGATTTTATCACTTCTCTAAGGAAATTTATTTTCATAATCATTAGAACGATTTTATATGATATTCCTTGTATTCCTTATCTAAGCATAACCATATTTTTTTAAGACAGAATTACATTAAGAATAATCAGATACTTCTCTAAACCTTGGAACCTTACAGTTTCATAGAATCTAAGTCCCAATATTTTTAAACATGGATTCCATATAATTTTAAAATTCATTGAATTATGATTATAGAACCTGGATTATTAGAAATTATAACTCCTAAATCAAAAAAATCAAACACTAAATTCATATAAATTATGATTCCAAATTCTATGAAATTATGAATCAAAATTCTAAAAAATTATTACTTATAATTCACATAATTTTAACTCTATCATATAAAAAATAATACTCAACTTTCTCACAAAATTAGAATCTATTTCTATGAAAAAACAATATCCATTTCTATCTAAATACAGGCTCAGTTTTTTACATATTTTTCCCCACTATATTTAGAATCTGGTTATTTATACTTGTTAATGTTACATATTTACTTTTAAGATACTATTCTAACATTATTTGATTATATTTTACATATGTTTCTTAAACATAAGAATATTTTCATATATGAACTGATAGTGTACATATTATTTCTATGTAACATTTGGTTAAGTGACACATGTACAGGTCCCTCCGAAAATCAAGAAAAAATATTACCATTAGAGGAAGAGATGACCATTGGGAATTTTTCTAATAAATATTCCAGCCATTTGATGTTTTCAATAAGAATGTTAAAACATATATATATTAAATGTTGTGATGATTTGAAGTGTTTTTTTAAAGAGATACTTTCATGAGTTATGTTAATGATATGAACAACTTATTCAGAAAATCTAATATGTATTCAATATCTTAAACAATCAAGGGCTTCTAGGGTTAAGAAGATAGAGGTATCAACTACCATAAAGTTCGATAACTTCTGGTAATAGGAAGATTGTGGTGCTGACGATCGTAATTTTTGAGGGGTTACAAGGATATCAAAATATATTTTTATATTCATATCGATGGATTACCCTAGATTGGATAAGACAATATTTATTTAAAAGTATAAATCAAGGGACCTTTATCTATGGTAGATGGATATCCTTCTCTTTGGGTTAAAATATTTTCTATTTATTTTCCTGCTTCATGATAAATGTTTAAATTCTGTTTTATTTTATTAAAAAATGAAATTATATCTTTATTATACTTTATTATAATTGTATGCAATAATAAATAAGAATCTATACACTTTATGGTAGAATATTTCCCAATAATAAACTATCCTAGGTTTCATTAATATAATGTTGTTTATGTTTAGGATCATTATAATTGGACCTAGGACCTTCCGAATATCTTTTTACTTAAGAAAAAATGTGGATTTATGAATTAAATTTGTTTAAATATGTTAAATAAATATTTTCTTAATGTTAAAAATGAATGTTTTAAACCTAAAATACCTCCCTCTTGAAATTTAACATCTATATATAATTTTCGATACTATAGTACTTGTTGGTTTAATGATATTATTATTATCTGTTATATCCCATGACTTATGAGAATATGAATTTAAAATTCCCTATACATGAATTTAGGTTGTTTGGTGATTCCATGGATTTGTAACATTGATGTTTGGAAATCCCTGAGTTACACCCTTAGAGGCATGATGATATAGTTCGAGGTGTTATGAACCTAGTGCATGTGTCGGGGTTACCATGTATTTGGATCCTAGATGTTTGGACTATTATATGAGAGTATTTTAATGTAATTATGAACATATAGAGTCACAATGGATTTATATCCTTCATGTTAGTAGCTTGTAATAGTCTATGCGACATTTTCAGAGACACCTTAATACTAGCTGAACTATTTACTATCAATAAGATTCATGGATTTATGTATTGATTGTAGTTTTATTTAATTATTTTAGTCATTTGATTTAAGGGATAGTCTATTAATAATTAATTATCATGGACTTAAGAAAACATATTATAAGGTCACTATTGAAGGCTTCTTAATGATATTCATTTCATGCCCCATATCTGTGCACTGCAGCGTGCATACAAACCTTCTATCATCTTCTCGGTTGATCATAAATTCATGATAAACATGGTGGAAGGCCTAACATTTTATGATCGTGTTGGGATAAAAATTTGGTGCCTTATAATTGGGTTGGAGTATATCGATATGGTTTTAAAGAATGGGTTTGAGGCATGGCTCAGAGTTAGAAGAAGATCCTGGTGTATTTATTTAAAATTATTTATATTTCATATGTGATCACCTCAGTAGGTGATAAATGTTAAATCCATGGAATGGTTTTTCATTCCTTTATGAATTTTCTTTTTTTAGCATATATAGTTTATCTACCATTTCTGTCTACTTTGGTCTATATGAATCATGATTAATTTATCATTGATTTTTCACTCTAATATGATAAAATATATTCCTTGTAATGTCACATTATATGCTTCTTCCTTCCTGGAAGCCTTTATTATACAAGTAGATGCATTTAAGGCCTCATGGTGAACCAGTTTGTTTACTATTCATAGAGTGAGCTCAGATGGGACATTACAAACTATTTATAAAATTTTATTAAATCTAAAAATAAAATCAATTACCAAAAAACAAGATTCCTTGTGAAAAGATTGACCCTGCCATCCTCAAGGTAGAAAATTTTTATCCTATTATATATAAAAATTATTATTTAGATAATCATTGGAAATTATGGGTAAAAGAATAAATCATTATATATTTTTTGAGATACATATATATGTGTTATAAAATATTATTTCAAGGGTAATATCAATTTAAAATACTAGATTAATATTCATTATATATAAACTAAATGGTTTAGTTAGTATAGGTAATCCTTCTATAAATATGTTAATTCTAATATATTCGGGCCAAGGAATATATAGTTAAATTAACCTTTAATATAATACATTGAGAAGAATGTGGATCGTGTTTGGTATAAAAATTAAATGGTATTCTTATGTATTTGATCCTAATCCTTCTAGATGAATAAGGAATCTTTTATTGGAATCATGTGATTATAATAGTGGTATGAAGGATCGTATATCTAAACATGATCCAATTAAATGAGGTCAAAATGAAGATAAAGGATAATTAGAGTTGCAATTTTATGTAGAAGACTAGAATTTATAAGAAGTGTGACAATATAAATCAATGAAAAAAAAAACTATATAATACATTCAATAATAATATAGATACAAACTCTATTTTGGGATGTAGATATTCTATTTATGATTTTATTTTTGACTCACTACCGTAAATGGGAATATATATTTACAATGATCATACATTCGTTATAAATGATCTAATAATTTTGAAATATATATCTTTTGAGTAATAAATATCTCTTATTTTTCAAACCATTAGATGGCGTCATTATTCAAGTAACATGATTATTCAATGTAAAATCAAATGTTTTGATAGACCAAAGATATCTATTACCGAAGAATACAATGAATTATCCAAATATAATATAAAAAACTCATATAGAAAATTTCTTCAAAGAAAGTAATAGAATGAGACTAATATTAAATTTTCTTATTCATTTTAATAACTTGTATAACAATTAAATAAATGATATTGGGAACTAATTTGAGTTTTTTCATTATTGAATATGATAATTAGGCTGCCTCACATAGATAATTTGGGATTTATGATTTTAAAGGAATGGAAGAGGGCACAATCGCTATCAATTATTTTTCTCTACATCGAATAGATGTTGTTTATAATTCTTATTTGGTTGATAAGGTTTCACCTAATGTTTATGAGGATGTAAATATAGATTATTATCCATTGTAATTATTGTAACATGTTACTAATTTTTTTATATGATATTTTATTTTATATTCCATAAGCTAATGTCCCTTCGTTTAATAAATTTTAGTTATCCTCGCCATATTGATCTAAATAAAAATTTTTTATAGATCAAGAGTATCCATATACTTTAGAGACTCTCAAATAATATTATATTCATTTATAAAATTAAAAATTATATATTATGATGAGATTATTGAGAAGCAATAAAGAGTTTTAGAGGATTGAACTATGAATATTACTAACATATTTTTTTTAAGATCTAGAAAAGGAATTTTCAAAATCAGAATATTTTTAATTATAGGTTGTAAATGGAGGAAAAGGTGTTTTTTTGATGATTTAAGACAGTTATCTAAACTTCCTAGAGCAATATAATTTAAAGAACCAGTTATATTAATAGTTGATAGTATTGATATTTTTAGAAAAATATTTGATGTTGTAGGAGAGAATAAAAATAAAATTTATATTCCAGCACAACTGGTAGTTTTGGATAACTTTGAAGCGAAATTATGTTCAAGATCATTCTTCATATCATTGAGCTATAACTGTTATATATATATATATACATATATATTTCACTCCTTTTGTCATACTATTGGATTATGATCATCTTATTGAAGATATTTCTTGGATTTCGACTTACTAGATTGGTAAATATAAATATTTACAAAATATTTAAGTGTTATCAAGGAATAAATGAAATATTTCTAAAATATTATTATTCTGGAAGTAAATTTACAAATTAACAACGAAATTATTAAAATTGGAAATATTATTAAAGTATTTCATGAGATCGTTTTTTCCAAATAATTACTCACCCTGACTAGATTGAAGAGATGGTGAATAAAGTCAATGACATTGTGAATGACATGGTAAATTAAATTTATTCATTTTGTGATATAAAATTAAATATTAATATCCATCTAAATGATATAATGTTTTGTATGGTTACACAGACCTTTATTTACCAATTCACTTTTATAGATAACTCAATAAGGGGGTTAATGATGTTTATAGAAATAAAGGAACATTTTTAACCATTTATTGATGTTGTAATGAATTATTTCAATTAAATATTGGTCTGAATCAGTTTTCTAATTAAAAAAACATTTTAATAAATTTTGTTTTAATTCCCATTTATATCTTGACACCTACAACCTTCACTAAATATGTTCCCTCTAAAAAAATCCTTTAACCTCATCATCTAGACCACATCTCTTTACCAATGGGAATGAAAATAATAGAATATTTGAGATTATATTATATTAAATATCATTTTATAAAAGGAAAGGTTGTGTTCATTACTGTATAGAAAACCAAACAATTAGTATAAATAAAAAACAAAATATTATTATATAAATATCATCTATATAACCTAGCCATTAAAATAGAAGATATGAACATGATTAACTAAATTATTATGATATAGTTGACAATGGTATATGTATATTAATTATATATATATATATATTATTCAATATAATGTTTAAAATTAATTCTATTTATCTTCTATTTATGATATCAAAACGTAAATCCACTTCTACACATAAAAATCAGTATTTTTCTAAAAGGTATTTTTACCACCTTTTATTAAAAAAAAATTTAATAAAAATTTATTATAGTTTTATAAATTTTATTTGAAAAAATAATTTCATTCCAGGAAATCATAATTTCAAAAAAAATTATCTTAATATTTTTTATTTTTTAATATGTTTCATTTTTTAATGAATAATAATAAATACTACATTTTAATTGAAAACTGACTTTTCATCTAACTAATTTATGTTGTAAAATTATATTTTAAACTATGATTGAAGTAAAATTATATCAAATATACATATATTAAAACAATTATTGTTATTAGGAAAAAAATAATATTGAATTTTAATATAAATAATTTTAATATTTTTGATCGATTTCACTTTACAAACCTACTTTCGCATACTATTTATCAGAATATTTTAAATTAATTTCATCCACATCTATGCTATAAATTTTAAAAATCTACTATATATTTGGAATAATAATTTTAAAACTTTTTTAATATTTATCTTGTATTTTTTATAATATAAATAGTAACCATGTAAATTTTAATTACCTAAAATAAGGTTAAATCGTGTAATTAATGCTAAAAAAAAATATTTTAATTATTATAACAATACAATAAAACTTTGTAAATTTTATTGTATAAATAGTTTTTATAATAAAGAGTAAAATTATTAGTTATGTGATCATTTATGGCCATTTTTATTAGAATATTAACATCATAATATTTTAATCAAAGAAATGCTAAACGTGTCAATATTCTGTTTTTAGAGGGGAAATATTTTTAATATTGGTTTATCAAGGTGATATTTTTTAAAAATAAATATACTTGTAGAATAATATATATATATATATATATATATTATTGGTAATTTTAAATTTATTTTATTTGAAGAAATAGATTAACGTTAAGTCTTTCATAGTGAGGATTCAATAATTTTTTAACCAATAGATATAAAATGTAAATGATATTATAAATATTTGAATAAATATTCATTGATATAACTAAAGACATAAATGAATTGTTTTTATTTTATAGATATTTTAGGGATGTTTTATAATATTTTTTCTGATGATTAATTGTTTTATTGATATTTTTAAATGTTATAGTTGTGGGTAGTGTAAAAATACTCATAAATAATATTTTATTAAAGGGCATATAATTCCTAATATAAAATATTCTAACAATGTATTTCTATATGGATAACAAATTTTTCAATGGACTATTTAGTGGTTGTTCATCTATTTATAAAAAATTAATTAACCATCAAATAAGAAATTAGATGTTGTTAGATTAAGAGTCCAAGGAGTTAAATAAGGTAAAAACCAAAATATATGGGTATAACCCTGACCTATAATTTGAAGAAGAATTTTGGATGAAGGAAATTAGAGTCTTATAAAATTAATATTTAATATATTTTTCATGGGTGCCTTCCCATGAATATGATTATATATTATATAAATAAAATGTTGTTAATAAATGTCACTCTATTTGTACTTAGTATATTTTTTTTCTCCACATTGGTACAAATTCATGATATTAATGAAAAAATGTATATTTTGATCTTAATGATGTTTCTATGTTATATTAAATTATATTTAATTTTAATAAATTTTAAAATTACCTTAAATTTTTAACAATGATCATACATTATTTCTTTAATTAATAGAAAAATAAAATTATTTAATTTTAAAGTGTTATTTTTGATATATTTTGGATTATTTAATGCTTTTTGGGAATTATACAGATTTATAAGATATATTAGATATGTTAATAATAATTCTATTCTATTTCCCACTCATTCATGATGTATTTAAAGTAATATTAAATAATAGTATCAAAGCTTACAATAATGATATATAATAGAATAAATATTTATTATATTAATTAAAAATACCAAAAATGATAACTAATCACAAACAGGATAATATATTGTCTATAATGCATTAAAATATTCATTTATTATTCATTGTAATGACCTTGGAACTATAATATCTTTATTATATTTCAATATATTAGGGATTTCCGAATGTTCCCCAAACCTCAATTAGAAAAGTGAACGTCCACTTGCACTTATTTACACCAATTTGTGGAATTTTTCTCAAAAAATCTACCAATGTCAATTATAAAAATAATTAATTTTTTTAGTTTTTTGGTCCTTCCTAATGACTAGTCCAATATCCCTTAATCAGAGATTAATGGTAGTCTATTAAAGAAGAGGTAATCGTCTTTATCAACTCTTTCAATTATATTTAATTTTCCAAGTCCTCTTAGTGTGTTTTTTCCATTATAAAGTAATAAATACAATATCATATATCATATGAAATGTTATTATGTTTATGAGACTACAATATTTGACCTTTTATTCATCCTTCAAAAAATAAAAGCATTGTGTGTGCGTAAATACGACTTATCATCTCTAAGTCATGTAATCAATTTTTCATCAGCACATTTCATGGATGGTGAAAATTATGTAAATAATATATCTATATAATAAATATCACATTTTTTTGATTATGAAAATTTTAATATGCCTTATTTTTCTTTAACCATTAACTATTAAGGGAATAATATCATTGCTTCTGCTTACATACGTCCTACCATCTCCACGATGCATTGAGATTCATTTTTCAGGTTCACAGTTAATAACTCATTATATGAATGTATATAATGAATAATTATGATATATATTAACTTAATATGATTATTGAAATGATATATCGATATCATGTGAGCACGAATTGATACTTACATGACAAAACATGAATAAGGAAATGAAGCAGTGAATTCCCAAAACAACAGTAATGACAAAATATTACAAAAAACTTGGTGATAAGATGATATAAGTGGGTCATATATGATATCATAAATATTATTATTATGCTATTATAGATTAATTATTTTAATTAAACTATAAAATTATAGGTTAATTTTCATTCAACTAAAGGAAAGTGCAAGGTTTGTGATTTTTTATCACACTTTATTTCTATGGGATACATGCCTTATTCACCACTTATTTACTTTTTGTGATATATATGATTCCACATAAATAAAAAATCATGAATATCGATATATTCATGGTATTTAATGTTCCATTATATGTTACAGGAAAAGAGATTCAACTAATTATAAAGTGGTAATATTTAGTTTAACAATCTCATCATTATTTGGGATTGACTATATTTAATTCTCAATTGGGTATGATTTCTCTTCCATGTTTATGTTCTCCAAAAATGATTTAAAAAGGTTTTTTATATTCCCCTATAATTCGTAAGTTTAATTTTAATCCAGTTTTTACTTCTTACGAATTGTTTTGAAAGAAATATTCAAATTGTACTCAAAACAATGTTTATATAGATTTTACTAAAAGTGTGAAAGGAAGCATCATTTTAAAATGTATGACATGAATGTAATTTGTATCCATCAAGACAGCACAAAATTTTTAGATGATCGTATATTTTTTTAAAGGATAATTTTAGTGAAATGAGTTTTCAGTATTTGTTTTAAAATTTTAGTGAATTTAAAAGTGAAAATGATATTTTCCTCAAAAAATGTTTTCAATGCTATTTTTAATCATCAATTACCTAATAAAATTACTAAACATATGATAAACTACTGATATTTTCAATTAATATCATTATTTTCTTTATTTGGATGGTTTTTTTGATTTTCGATTGTGGATATTCCATTTCGATAACATTAACCTTATTTTTCTGAATGGTTTTTGACTATGTCCATTGATTGGTGAAATTATTCATATATGATATTCTTGTTTTCAATGAAAATGTTTATACTGAATATGTTTTAATCTTGTTATGTTTGGAAAGCATTGGGAATGGCATGTGATGGGAAATGACTATTATATCCCATCAGTACATCAATAGGTCTCATGAAACAAACTGAACCAGGTTTTTGGCCATGGCTTTAATCATTTGTGTAGACGTATTTCCCAAGGCCTTGAAATTATGATTTAGAGGTCCGTATTTATGAATGACACCATTTTGATATTAGCTATTGATATTCCACATGATTATTCGACTAATAGAATATCAAGTGTAAATTTTTATTGTCTTGTTATTGTTTATTTGAAATAATGAGATGATATTTTATTATGGACATATTACTATAAATTAATTGATTAAATTGAATTTGTTTTAGTTAATTTTTAGTATATAATTGATTACAATTATTTATTATTGGTTAATTTGTATTTATACCCTTATAGGTCAATTTAGATCATTCTTCTTTTTTGTTTTATATTTCCCCACCATGTTTTGAAGTTAATTATTAATATTGTGCATGGATAATCAAGGAGAATAATGGTGTTATATATGTAACACCATAATAATTTTCGTAAATATATTTTTTAAATTTATTTGAGTTCATTTATTGTATGCTGCATTAAGATAAAATTGCATTAAATGAAAATCGACTTAGCAAACAGTATGCATAACACTACAATTAGATCTTTTTACACACAATATATTGTTATTATAATAGAATTCATTTCAAAATTAACAATTTTTTTGAATGTCCGGGTAATATTCTGTTTCTTTATAACCTAGTCATTAAAATGGTAGGAATAACCAATATAAATTTCTTACGGAGAAACTATTTAAATGAAAATTAGTGAGTTTATAAAATAATAAAATCACTCTTTAAGGATTTTATTAATGTAATAAATATTTTCTATATTAAATATAATTTTTAAAATTCATCATATATATTTTATAGTAGAGATATAAGAATGAAGTAAATTTTTCGCATAATAGAAGTATTGTTCAAAAATGTAATTTTTTCTCCCTTTGATGGAACAATCATTTTAAATAAAGTTTTTAAAAATTTTATATATTCTATTTAGAAAATTGAAAATCATTTTTGTATGTGGGATATCGAAATTTATTTTTCATGAGATTTTTATATTTTTCTGATAACTTTTTAGATTTCATGAAGAGTAATAATTTACTAAAATTTAATTTAAAATATATTTTTTCATCGAAATAAATTCTATGTATAAGTTATATTATTGATTTAATTTAATGTAAATATAGAATAAATTTTAAAAAATAAATATATTTTTTGTCATCAGAAATAATTTTAACATGAATTTCTATTAAAAAAATCAATATTTTGTCATGTCATACCATATTTAAACCAATTTCTCATTCCGAAAACGAGATTAATATTAATTCAAATAATGAATCTTATATGTATAATATTTTAAAAAATGGATTCAATATTTGGGATCTATGAGACAAAATAACATAAATAGGATATTTTTATTTTTTGGATAGTTTGAATAGTAACTAAAGTAATTTTTATTTTAAGTAGTTAAAGTTTAATATAAATTTTTGGGTAAAAAATTAAAAGGATAAAGACAATAAAATTACCCTAACACCTACCAAAATCACATTGGATAAATATGGATATACCCTTAACACTTAAGGATCCGAATTTACTAATTTAATGGATTTTTTTCCATGAAAATGATATAAATATTATAAAAATAAAGAATGTGACATGAAGGTGATAAAATGTCACACTATTATTTCTTACAAGTATAATAATTTAATATAATTATAAGCCAGAAAAAAAATTTGATAATAAATTGTCTCTTTAAAGATAATGAAATTATCTACATAATGGTAATTTATTTATAATTTTTAGAGATTACATAATTATCTTAAATGATGATACAATGATGATAGAAATATTAATTAATTGGGTAAAATAAATAAAATAATTCTAATTAAACTGATAATAACCACTAAAAAAGTGAAAAAATATTATTTTAAGAGTATATCTCGACCATAGTAATACATGGATCCATTTATTGACCATTTGGATCGATATAAAAATTATTATGACAGTTATAAAATTTTATTTAATGTGATTTTAAACTTCTAACACTAGAGTTTTAATAAATATAAATTTTTTAATGGTTGATCATACATAAGATATATTTTACAATATGTAATATTATAAAATCTATAGTATTTATTGTAATCATATTATTTTATTTTTAATTTTTAACCAACATATAAGTATATTATATAATTATAAAATAGTGATGTAGTAATTATTTTATTAATGGAAATGTAAAATTTATGTTATTATAAATACTAAAATAAATATAAATTGGCATAATAAATCTATTAATAAAATTAAAATTACCTAAAACTCTTATAGATATAAAAAATTGTTATTATTGAGGTTATAATCATGTCATTATATTTTTAAAAAAACTATCTCTAGAATAGTTTCAAAATTAAAATATCTCATGTTTTGTCAAAATATTATTCTATGAAATTATTTAAAAATCATAAATTTTTTTATAAAATAAGGAACAATTATCATATGGTCTGAAAGTATCAAAAAAATTTATTTATGATCTTATTGGCATCAAATAGGTAAATATTTCACCCTTTTAATATTGAAATATTATTTAGCTTAGTTAAAATGAAATATATTAACTACGTGTTAAATTAAAATGATAAGAATTAAATGGATATGGAAACATGTCTAAAATTTATTGGTTTATGAGATTAAAAAATAAATCATCTCATATTAGAAATTAGGACATTTTTTGGTTTTTGGGTGCAGTTTTATTTTGTTATAAATTAATATTTTTGGAGATTCCAAATATTCCCCAAAGGTCAATAATAAACTGGAACACCCTCACACACCTCTTATAATCACATTGAGCCTTAAATATCAAAAATACCATGATTATTTACCTTTTAAACATCCCCAATAAAAATATTTATGTTATGGTTTTCTCAAAAGGCAATATCTAGTTCATTTAAAATTATACTTAGAGGGAGCACATCGATGAAGATGTAATCTACTCTGCCTATTCATTAAACAAAATTTCTCCATCAACTTCATCTTCATGAGTGTTTTTGATTCTAAAGTAATAAATATAGTATGTGTTATATACTAAGATATTATTATAATTTTGTACGATCCATTTTCCACCCACTATGCATCCTATGGAAAATGATATCACCACACCGGCGTACGTATGATTTATCATCACCATGTCGTGGTATTATTTTTTTTCACAACCACCTACAGGAATGGGTAAAATGATGGAAATAATAACTATATATGATTAATATTACAAGATATTTTTCTATTAAATATTATAAACCATCCAAATCAATAAAATTCTTAAATTATGGAAATGATATAGTCACTCGTGCGTATGTACGACATACCATCTCCATGATGCAATGTGATTCATTCAATATGATCTTCATAAAAGAATAATTACATAAATTAATTGAATGAATAGTAATGATATTTAATATACTGATATAATTTTTTAAATCATATAAATATAACCTATGTATAGGAAGAAAAACATTTTTGACAAAACATGTATAAGAAAATAAAGACATTAATACTTGATAGACAAGTAATAATACAAATGATCATAGGATACTATCATAATAAATAATATAATAAAAATTAATATTATTCTATTATAAGTAAATAAAATTACATAAATAATTATATTGGGGGTTTATATACAAACAAAGTATATCAGATGTATGGTCAGAGATTATTTTGTCTCACATTTATTTCTGTTAGACATATGCCTTATACACCACCTATTTCTATTGAGTGTTTTTATGCTTATTATAAATTATTTAATTATTATTATTCTGAATGTTATGGAATTTACTTATGCATATAATTTTATTTATTTTACAAGTAATATTATTCTTTGGATTTCGATGTTGTAAGGGATAATTTTCATAATCTCATTTTTATCCAACATTATTATTTTGTAATAAATTTTTAGGGTATATTTATCATTCATGTTTTTTATATATGTATAATAGAATATTATTTATATTATTATGCTATTTTTTAACGTCAATTTTACCAATTGGTAATTTTTTATGAAATGGTATGAAAAGAATATTTTGTCTTTTCAATATGTTGGACTTTTTGACATTCTGAAAAAAGTACGAGAAGAAGTTTTCTTTTTTTACTTATATGGTATGAATGGATTTTTACACTTTAATATCACCATATTTAAATCAATCTGACAATAAAATATGTCATGTTTATTTTCAAATGGATTCATGTATTTTAAAATTTCTCGGAATTTTGATAAATGTAAAACATTTTTTAAAAAGAATGGAAATTCTCCTCAATAATTAATTTCAACTATTCTATAAAATTTTTATTCTATATATTATGGAATTATTTAATAGGGTTATGTTTCTAGTATACTATCCCTACTATTTATGTGGATGAATATTTTTATAATGTAATGCTATTTATTAAATACATTTGTTTCATATTGATTATGATATGATGGAATGATGTTTGTGAAACCCAATTTATTATTTATGTTATGCTAAGATGAATCATATATGTTTATATGGAACATGTAAAAATTATTTAATTATGAGATGGGTGGGACCTATATCTCCATCAAATTCATTGCGTAAAGGTATATATCTCATGATATTGACATAACTGGAATGGCATAAAAATTTGGTTTAGTAATATAGGTGTAAAATGAAATGTAAATCTAGTTTAATAATACAAGGCTATAATGAATAGTAAAGTCAGTATTGTAAAAGAATTTGTCCGCAATGAAGGTTTTGGAAATGTGGATTGACTGAAATGAAATTATTTTCTATGATTATGTGTATGCCAAAAAATTTATTGTCATATTTTATGACTTTTGAGATTATGTTTATTGATTCATATAAACTTTTACGATTTATCTCAGGATATGATATCATGATCTTTCATATGGAGGGTAAGAATTTAAAATGTTATGTTAATTACTTTTATTATATTGATATGACATATATCTCACTTTTTACCCTTACTGAGAATCTAATCTCACCATTTGTTATGTTTCTTTTCCCTGGGACATGGATAAGTGTACTAAGTTATATGTAACATAAAGAGGTCTATTTAAGGAGAAATATGTGGGACACAAGGTAGATGTCTTATAAAATAGTTTTTTGTGATTCCCAGTTTCTAATGACATAAACCATATATTGTACTATCATTGATTTGTTATATTTTTTAATGAATATACTTAAATTTTGATGTCATATCTTTTCTCGTCAAGATGAGTTCATTATAGTTGGTATTAGGGGAAAGTTTTAGCCAACCATTGGAAAATAGGATGTGAATGATTTAGTGAGATCCCTAAAATTTATGTAATGAACATGAATAACATAGGAATAAACATAATATTTCATAGATTGAAATATTATATGTAATTTACTTTGGTTCTATGATTTTCATGAATGATAATTTTTACTAACACTTTTCTTTTTAGTCATAATCAATAGTTAGATCTAGATAGAACATATTTATTATTGAATGTATAGATGTGGAAAGTATGGAAAAAATAAAAATTAATTTTCAATGTGGAAATCTCATAACGATAATCATGATGGTGGACCATGTATTTATTATACTACTACAGATAAATAGATTGTAAACATCATGTGAAAGGTATCAGTTGTTTAACTATTTTTTTACATTAATCCTAGAAATCTTGGTATGATTTTGGATGAGGAACCATAAGACATGATTCATATTTTAGGAAATTCTTAGATGATAGATCATGAGTAATTGTTTAAGAATAATTTTTTATGAATGTTGTGTATATGGTATGAAATTAAAAGAGTATGTTATATGAATCATTAAAAATATATTGGTTTTTGGTATAATTTATTCATTTAGTATTTGAAAGGATATATCAGATGGTTCTACGGACCTAGAAAACGAATTTATGGGTAAGGTGATATATTTTGAGAACACATGATTAAAGGAAAAATAACACTTAATATGTCCCTTATTTTAGGATAATGATGTTTGGATAGTGTTATTTTATATTTTAATTTATAAATCAGGTGACACTAGTTCATTGAAAACTAAAAATCAATTTGTTTTCAAAGGGATTATGATATCATGGATGAAGTATAAATTTTTTTGGACTTAATTAGTATATCCAATAAGAGTTGGAATACATATAGATTCATGTTTTCTATAAGGATACATATGGTAATTAATGTTATAACCTTGAGTCAAGAGAATACATAATGAAGGTGTCCAGATAGTTGGAATGTGAAAAAAAAGATATCCATTATGATTTATAGGCAAAAAATGTTAACATTAGTTAGTTTAACTCATTCTAATGTTTTGTATTTTATAGTTTTTTATGGGTTTTAAGGTTATCCATTTATGGATAGTATAAGTTATTCTATGGATAATGTATGTATTATCTCACTATAATTAGACTTATACATATTCGATGACCTCTGATAACAATTTTTTGACAAGATAGATGGAATGGACTATAATTTAATTTATGGATCGCATAATCTGCCAACTCTTCAGGAATGTCAAATTCAATTTCATATAATAGAATAAAAACTGAACGACAAAATTTCCAAGGTTCGACTATTGGTGATATCATACCAAAAAATAATTACGTGAATATTCTCATGATAATTCATTAATAATAAGAAAAAGGTATCAGGATGTAAAAGGGTGTCTAATTATCATTATTTTTTATGATATAAATGACCTCTTTCAAGCTTCATTAATTTATAGTTCTCTTATTTTTACCCTTCATTAGATCACCAAATGTATTGGGATCAACTTTATTCATCGATCTGTATGATTATTTATGATTTTCCTCTATTCCCCATCATCACTTATGTTCTCTTATGTAAAGACATAGATATGATTTATATTGGGTAACTATAATTCAAAAACTATTCCTTTTTAAAAGTATGTTTTGTTATTCATTTTATCGATGTGGTTTTCTACGAAAGAACCTTTCAAGTGTAAATCCTTTGGTAACCTAGATGAATTTATAGGGATAAATTAATTTCAAAGGTGGAATAATGTAACACCCCAATATTTTTGTGAGATACATTTTTTTAATTGAATTGATGTATTTTATTATATGCTACACTAAGATAATCTTAAGGTATACACAACATCTACTTAGCAGGTGGTATACTCAACACTATATATTGATTTTTTCCCCAAAATACCAAGTTCTATTGATAAAATTGTTTTCATGTAAGCCCTAGAATATGTGGACATGTATATAATATTATGTTACCCCATAACATAGTCATTACTATGGAGTGTATAAATAGTATTAATTCTCTTTTGAAAAGAAATTAAAATGAAAATAAGCTAGTCAAAAAAAATAAAAAATCAATTTTGATGGATTTTAGAAATGTTATAAATAATTAATATATTAAATATATTATTTAAAATTAATTTATATGTTTTCTATACATGATACAAAAAAATTCTAATTTTTTTTATAAAAGAATAATTTTTTTAAAAAATAGAGTTTTTATGCCTTTTGATGACTCACACATATTATATCTAGTTTTGACAATTTTGTACATTCTATTTAACAAAAAAATACCTTTAAGAGGGATATAAAAATTTATTTTTGATTAATTTTTTATATTTTTTGATAAGGTTTATGAATTGATTAATAGTAAAAAATATACAAAATTTTAATTGATAACAACCTTTTTCATTAAAATAATTTATGTGGATAAATACTATTATTTAATCGATTTAAAGTAAAAAATAACCTATTTTTTATCATTTAATATAATTTTGTTCATTTTCATTAATTATACCATGAATTTTCATGTAAAAGCATTTAAATCCTTTGTAGTTTATTAACTTTTAAAACCATGTTTCTCATTCTGTCAATGAGATTAATTTTAATTGAAAAAATGTAACATAACTGTTTAAAATTTTGAAAAATGGATTCAATTTTGGGAATAAATGGGTGCCAATTATATAAATATGATTCTATTATTTTTTGGATATTATGAATATCAACTTCGGTAATTTTTATATATCACAGTAAAAGGTAAACCAGGTAATTTAATAAACATATTAACATTATAAGGAAAAAATACCCCAACACCTGTCAAAATCTTATTAGATGAGTAACCATCTACCCATAACACATCAGGATCATTATTGACTCATTTAATGAACTTTTGAAAATAAATATAATAAAAATACTATTAAAATATAATAAAGTGACATTAATGTGACAAAATGTCACCCTCTTGTTTCTTATATGTATAATAAATTTAATATTGTTATAAACATTATAGTGAATAATAGATTTTATCCAAAAATATATGTAAATTATCAACATCATTATTTTTTATTTATAATTTGTAGATATTAAATAACTACATTAAAGACTTATAAATTCATGATGTGGAAATAATTTCATTGATGAAAAAATGAATAAAATAAAATTAATTGAAATTATAAACCCCATTAAAAGATGAAAAAACATGAAACAAAATCCTATTGATTGTTTATATCTCGACCATAATCATCCATGGGTCAATTTTTTGATCATTTGGATCCATATGAAAATGATTATGACGCTTATAATATTTCATTAAAGTGATGTTAAAGTGGTCACATTCATATTTTAATAAATATATCATTTTTAATGGATGATTTTACAGAAGATATTTTCAACATTAAGTATTATTATAAAATATAGAGGATTTAACTTCATTATATTGTTTTATTTTAAATTTTTACCCTGTAAATAAGTATATTAATAAATTACACAAAAAAGATGATTTAAATATTTTATTAATGGAAATATAAAATTAATGTTATTAAAAATATTAAAATAAATATAACGTGGAATAACTAATATTTCCAAAAAATATTATCTAACACCTAGACCTGTTACAGATATATTAAAATATTATTTTATTATTTATAACTTATATTTATATTTTTAAAAATACATTTAATTGTAGTGTCATAATTGTCACAATTGATGTTTCGTCATAATAATGTTTTATTAAATTATTTAAGAATCATAAAACATTTTAAAAAATATTTTAATTATAATATGGTCTATAATGATCTATATTATTTATTTATGATATAATTGACCTTCAATAAGTAAATATTTTACCCTTTTAGTATTGATATATTTGATAACCATGTTAAATTGAAATAAATGGCGACGTTGTGTTATGTTTAAATGATGTGGTTTAAATTGATATAAAAATTTTTCAAAATTTTATTGGGTAATGAGATTAAAACCATATATCATATAATATTTTAAATTATGACTTTTTGGATGTTTTTTATGTGGTTTGATTTCGTTATAAATTAAATGTTTTGGAGATTCCAAATATACCCCTCACTTAAATTATAAAAGGGAACACCATCCCCAACCTATTCTCTGACCGTTAATCCTTCAATACCATCCATAACATGACCATTGATTTTATTAACTTTCATAATGATATTATAGAGGTGATGGTCTTCTCAAAAGTCCAACTATACTTCCATTAAGAGCAGATCTAGAGGGACCATGTCGAAAAAGATGTAATCTCCACTGCTGATTCATTAAAACATTTTTCTTTTTCTACTTACTATTCATTATTTGCTTCCATTATAAATTAATGAATAAATTATTAATTTTATTAAATGATGTTATTATAATTATGGAATAACTCTATTCCACATTCTATCTATCCAATGAAAAATGATATCACAACACGTGCATACATAGGGTATACCATCTCTATACCATGGTGTAATATGTTTCACCACAAAATTCCATAGATAGGTATAATTATGTAAATAGGAACTCTATATGATTATTATAATATTATTTTGTCTCTGAAATATTATACAAGATATACTTTAATATTATTCAACATATATGTTATTGATATCATCGTTTAGGTGTTCGTACGACCTACTAACAAGATGATGAAATGTGACTAATTAAATATGATCTACATTAAAGAACAAGTATATAAATAAAATGAATAAATAGATATAAAATATTTTAAAATAATATATTTATATATATTCAATAAATATAGCCTAATAATTTGGAGATGTACTTATGTCTTAAAACATGCATATGAAAATATAGAAGTTAATACCTGATTGATGATTAATAATACTATCAAATGAATGAAATTATGGTCATATATGATATTATTAAAAAGACTATGATTCTGGAATATCATAATGAAATTATATCAATAATTCTATAAGTGTTTTTGATACATATATAGGATATCATACCTAGGGTTAGAGATTATTTTTCCTCACTATTATTTCTATGGGAAATATTCCTTATACAAAACTTGTTTCTTTTGTGTGGTGTTTATCCTTCCCATAAATGTTTTCAGGATCCAAATTCTAATGGTTATTATAGTTACATATTCATATATTTTTATTTATTATATGAGGTATATTATTAGATGTATTATAATGTTGTAACTGATAATTTCTATAATCTCATTTTTATTCGAGATTGTTTATAAATAAGTATTTACTATAGAATATTTGTCATCCACATTTGTTACACATGTATTATAAAATATTATTTATATTGATATAATATTTTTTAAACTCCATTTTACCCATTGTATTTTTATTGTAATTGTATGAAAGGAATATTTTTTCAATTTCAATATTATGTACTTTTCATGTTTCCAAAAAAATTACGCGAAGATGTTTTATTTTAACAATTATATAATGAACGGAATTTTATGCATTAAAAATCAATTATTTCCATGAAATATCCTTTATCATATTCCAATAATATTTTAATAGAAAATCATTTCTTTTAATATTTCATTTCATTTTTGGAAAATAAATTATTTTTGAAGAAGAAAAGGATACTCTCCTAAAGAATTAATTTCAATTGTTCTATCAAAATTATTTTCCATATAAGATGGAATTCCTTAATAGGGTTATGTTTCAAGTATACTATCCCTATTATTACAATGGTATATTGTGTTTAAAATGGAATGAAAATTATGAAGTCTATTTTTTTAATAAGGATTATGTGTTGACTGAATGATATTTACGAAACCGAAATTTATTTTTTTGTGATTATATGACAAATGATTTTTGATTTTGTGGCACACATAAGAATGATTAAATTATGATATTGGTGGGACCTATATATCCCAACAATTCATTAGGTAATTATTTATATCTCATTATATATATTATATTTGAATGGAAACTTAATCAGTTTTAGTAATATAGGGATGAAAATGGATATAAATTAGGTTCAGAAATACATGATTGGAACAACAACTTAACTCAATTCTATAAAGGAATATATCCACAATGATAGTCCTGTAAATGATCCCTGAAATATATGAAATGATTTTCTATGATTGTGAATATTCCACAAAATTTTATGTATTATTCTATGACTTTTGGGATTACATTAATTGATTCTTATTAAATTTTATGATTTATCACACGATATAATATCATGATCTTTCATATATAGGGTTATATTTTCAAATATTATATTCTTATGTGTTATGATTATGATATGTTTTATATCTCCTTATTTACGCATACTATGAATCTGATCTCAACCTTTCTTAGGTGTCTTTTCCATAGGTCATGTAGATGGGTATATTGTAAGATATGTCAAAAGGGGCTCTAGTAATAAAGGAATACGAAAGAGACAATGTAGATGTCTTATGAACCAGTTGATTAGGTTTCCCATTTTAATGACACAAATTCTATACTGTGTGGTCTTGGTCTTTTTATGTTTTATAATTAATATTCATCAATTTTTAAGTAATATAAATGTACGTCAACCTTGGGTCAAAATACTCAATGAAAATACTTTTTGTATTTTATCAATAAATTTTCATTTGATTTTAAAATATGTATCTAATATACTAATACTACTATACTATTGATTCCATTGGGAAGTGATTATTAGTATCATAAATAGTGTAATAAATTAACGCACCAACTTCATGAAACTAGGTTTGGGGTACTTACATATTAATAAATATATATTGATGTGTATTTTGTATTTTTATTACATTTATTTTTTTCTTTTTGTTGTGATTTTTAATAGACCACTAAATATTGATTTATTTTCATGACTATCTTAATTGATTAAAAATCAAATTATCATCCCTGTTCTCATGCATTAAATATGTACTCTTGTATTTTTTTTACTATATATCTTTTAATGTATTATATATTACTGTTATTTTCCTTATATATTATGTTTCATGTTTTTTTATCCGGTTACATGAAATGTATCTTATGTTCAATTTCATATATCCTAATTTCTATATTGAATATATTTTATTTAGAGTATTAATAGTTCAATGATATTCACATGGTGGGTGATATTATTAATGCATTTTCACTCCTATAGTATATGTTTCCATTTATTTAATGGATTATGGTCAAATGATGAATGTTCAATACATTTTAGATCTATTATCAATTGACATTTGTGGTGATCACATACTAAGAAACATGAATTTCCTTTTTTGGTGTGACCATCATGGAGAACTACATATTTAAAATGAAATTGGGTAGAATGGAATTCACATTTCTTCTACATGTATTTTTTTGTTCCATCTCAAATTGAGAAAGGGAAAAGAAACATGTTCGTTAGAATAATGGCTCAACTCACATGAAATTTACATTTTTGACTTGTGGATATCATTCCTCGTTGTGCCTCTATATACAATTGTATAATTTCTTATTTTAAAAAAATATTCATATTGACACTAGAGGGGAAATAATATACCATGTCTTCTAAAGACCATTTTGGACCATATTGAAGACAAAAAAATCAAACTGTATTCACTTATGGTTTACATGAGTTATATTTATTTGATGATTTTTGAATGATC
This sequence comes from Viscum album, assembly GCA_963277665.1. Taxonomy (NCBI): domain Eukaryota; kingdom Viridiplantae; phylum Streptophyta; class Magnoliopsida; order Santalales; family Viscaceae; genus Viscum; species Viscum album. Next base: position 1,610,558,181 of record OY728137.1, on the reverse strand, counting down.
ATAACAATCTCAGTGAGGACTCATATCTAGGAATAACTCTCTACCTGAAGAAACATGGTTTAAAAATTATAACAAATACTATAATTTTTACCATGGGACATTGGTGTTGTATTTTCGTATGTACTATTCTAACAATATATATGATTAACAAGGATAGATCATGAATGAATGGAATGTTTTATATTTGGAAGATAAATTATGATTACTAAGGACCAGACATGATGGTATTAAATTCTTATTGTGGAGATTGAAATTCCCATATCAAGGAGTCATAGGTTCCTTCAAATGGCATTATCCGATTTAAGGATTTCAACTTCCTCATGACATATTTGGAATCTGACATGAAAATGGTATTCAGGAACCTGTATATAAATATATATTAACAATTTTAATCTACTTATATTCTAATAAAATCCATGTCCCAAATGGTTTGTATCATTACTATTTATCATATTTATCTGGATTATAATATGGAGATAAATATTACAAACTATAAGTGTAACCGAAAATAAAAAATTAAATTACATCTTATCGATTGTACAATCCTCTCTAATGTAAATTAATTTTTTTGTGGGTAGTTTCTTGGTCTTCATTAATTTAAGAACCTTGATTCTCATTCTCATTGTTTTCATCATTCATAATAATATATATACATGTATATTTATATAATTATATACACCATGAATTAAAACATTCATTGTTAGATCAATATATTCTGAATAACATAATATAATTAATTTTATGTATAGTATATATCATGTCTTGTGTATTGTATCTTATATTTTTTATTATGTATCATATATTAAATATAGTATACCTATATTTTATTTAATACAAATTTTTATTCTAATGTTTTTTATAATGTTTCAATGTTGAATATCATTTTGTGTTCACAAATGTGGGTATGTATGTTTTTTTGATATTTTATATGGACATGTTTTATAGTTTTGTTAGGGGGATATATTTTTTCCATATTATTCGATAATATTTTATGTGAATATATTACTAATATATCATATGAGAACATTATATATCATTTTATTTTCTATAATAATTGTAATTTAGGATAATAATTTATTATTATTATTTATCTTATAAAATGTTGTGTATTTTAATGTGTTATCCTTGATTGAATTTTAATGATTTACGTTCATCAAAATGGGGATATTACCATCTAGGTTTAGTATTTCATTATTTTAATAATTAAAAAAGTATTTATTATTTTTTAATGAACCTATTTTATGTGTAATTTTAATTTGAAATATACAAACACTATTAATAATATTAAAATGCATAGAGAATTTTTTGGTTATGTATTGGTAAAAGTGACCATCAATATAGTCACATTATATAATATATGAACACTAATGTATCAGTGATTTACATTTTATAATATTTTAAAAATTTACATGCGATGATGAAGTCTAGCCATGTTGACCTTGAACATTAGACATGATGAACATGGAGTTAAATCAAACAAATGTAACAAATAATTGCCTATACATACTAGTTTTACTATTTATGAGTGTTATTCTAAAATATAAAAAAAATCAAATGGATCATAGTTTCTATGAAGGTTATCATAATATTTTTCAATATTAATATTTTTATTCAAAACATTAAAAAACAATAAAATAAGAAACTTATCATACAATAGATTTCGAGGTTGTTTTGAAATTAAAATCAATTGGTTGTGAAGTATTTTTTTTAATTACTAATTTTCTAAGTATTTAAATTTAATTCTACTAATAGTTATTAATAAAATGATCAAGGTTATTATATTTTTAAATTAGAGGAGAAGATTATGCTACTCAATATATCATATTATTGCATAATTTTATGATAATTTATAAATGGATATTTTCATTATAAGAGTATATTTATATATAATGAATAATGATATACTAAAAAAGGTTTCTTTCATGACACATAATGAAAAAACATAAATTTTTGATAATCAAACATTCCATTAAAAATGAAATAATTTCCCTATATGAAAATAATGTGAAGTTAACTATTTTAAAAGAATAATGATATTCCAATAAAAAAAATTACCTATAATTATAGATTCCAAAAAATTATTGTAAAATTCTACACTAATATATCATTTGTCACATTTTTTTGTCTTTTGATATATTTATAATGAATTAAATTTATTTTTCTCAAATATATTCTGAATAATACAATTATACTATAACAATGAATATATAGAACATTTTATTTTAATTTATATACATTGTATTGTATCTCATGATGTAATATGGATGATTTCCCATGAATTGGTATTTCTATGTTATTTTTCGAATCAAAAATTTTTTTTACCAAAAAAATCCATCTTAAATGTATATTTTCTTCAAAATTTATTTATACTTCGATTAACTATATCCTTAGTTTTTAGTTTAGTTTTGGATAAATATAACAATTTAAAATATTAATGTACATTAAAATATATTTACCTATGTATTAATTATCTCTTTAATTAAGTATTAAGAAATTTTAAGAAAAAATATAAACACATTTTATTGGTTAATTTAATTTAAATAGAGTTGAATAAAAAGTGATAAAAATTTTAAATGTCAAAAATAAATTCAAAACCCTCATGAAATATCATTTAGATAATAATTTAGATATTTATTTTTTATATTGACCTTACTAAGAAGCAAATTTTATCCCAAAAAAAGTTGACAATAAATGATGAAAATATTTTTTCATTGGGTTTTTATGGCATATATACCAAATTCATCCCAAAAAACGAAATTGAAAATTTTGTGACATGAAATATTGGACCATTAAAAAAATTTCAAGAAAATAAATTATGAATAATTAAAAATTGGTTATCATTAAAATATTTATCCATTTATTTTGATAATATTTCACAAGATATTTTCATTAGAAAAAAAATTATTCATCGTAAAAAACATGCCTAAAAATAGATTTCTAATACATCTAAATAAAATTTTTATGTTTGAATTATCAAAAATATCACATGAAACAATATAAATAATTTATAACAGATGAAAAACATATATTTTATTATTTAATATGTGTCATGTGTTTCCTTTAAATACAAATATCAAAAAAATATTTTTTAAATTATATGTTTCAAATTTTTTAATTTTTTAAATCAATTTTTAGTATTCAACTTTTTCATAATTATATTTTTTTTGATAAAATATAAATTTATACTAAGAGATTTTATATCGTTTCTAATAGTAATTTATCCTATTGATTTATTAAGCATAAAAATTTTCAAATAAGAAAATTGTAATGGGATTCCGGATGCATTTGGTTAAATAAATTCACATGTTCCATAATTCAAATAAGTCACATTATATGAAATATAAAATCTCATAGTCTATGTTTATTAGCTAATATGAAGACCACATAAGTGATATTTTTTTCACCATGATAATGGAAATTGTATCATGGTAATGATTTTATAGAGGATAATATACTAAAAAATACCATGTTCTAGGAGTAAGTTGGGAAGATTGCGTTTTCCCTTGCTCCCACGACCAACATTAAGTGCATTTTTATAAGAGAAAACATTTGATTCAAGAGTTAGTGGAACAACATTTTAGATTGAATAAAAGAATCCATGATAATAATAATGTTCAAAATATTATGTAATTTCATTATAATATTACAAAGGGAAGGGTTTAATATAATAAATTTAATTATTGGTATAAAATGTTGAGATATTCAATGGGATTATAAGTCAAGGATAACATGTTAAATTGATATTGTGGGTCAAAAATTATTTTTGGGTTATCAAAAAATTCACTTTTGAATATAAAGTCTTAAATTATATTAATTTTTATTATTTCATTTTTATTTTTTTGTTTTCTGATTGTTTGATTTTTTTTTGGTTTGGAAATGAATTTATACAAAAATGTTAATGATATTGAAATATTTTATAAAAAAATGTTACCATCATAATCCATATAGTATGACAATATACTTTCTTATCTTTGTAATCAGGTCAACCACCCACTACTGAGATGATTCTTGTTTGTACCAAGGACCTAGTTGTGCACTAGAACATTTATGGACTCCACTGATTTTTGACTAGGATTTCAGACCCTATTTTTTTGGGGTATTTTGGTCATTTATGCACATCTATCATTTTTATCCTAAAATTTATATAACATTAAACCATAAAAATTAAATTTTAGAGATCTACTTAGATCCTTTATTGATCCACATTATCATAATTAATTTTTAAATGTAATTGGACATCATGATTTGTGTTTATTATTATTTGATAAGTCTACTTATTCATTTACTCAATTTGATGTATAATATTATTGTTTCATTTTTATTCAAATGATTTGTATTACTTTTTATGGATATGTGGTATCTTTTATTTGAGTTTAAATCAATATATGATTTCCAATGATTGAGTATACGAACATGTTATATTGTCCCTGGATTTTCCCATTTTGTATAATTTTCTTGCACCATATGACATTTGAGTAATACAGAATGATAGTAAATGGCTTAGAATGGAATAAAATTGGGTTTCTTTATATTTTACCTGCTGATTAATGTATATTAGATTCATAGTATAATTTTTATTAATTAGGATTTATCAGATATCCAATGATGGGTATGATTATCATGTACATGTTTAATATCATTGAAAATGATAATTTTAGTGGTGTATGTTTATGTAATAAAATTATGAATCACTGATATATATTGTTAGGTTTTTTTATTTAATATTTAAATAATTAAATTTAATAGACAGTTTATATATACATACTTTTTCTAATTCAATGAGTAATGGATTATTTATATGTTTAAGCCTCGTTGGATTGGTGATAGTAAGATATCATGAGTTCTAAGACGGGTGAATATTTGTTCACTACCAAATTACCCAATATCATGAAATTTTCTACTAGTTGGCTTGGTACCAACCACATAACTATACATTCATGATCGTTTGTGTGTTGTGAAACCCATGTGATCTATTATTTTTTAGTTATTTGGGAATAGTTTTTACTAGTATTTTAACATAACTATCCCTGGATGGGTAGGTATTAATTTTCAAATGAGGAAACATGAATAATTTAGTATGTGTGGGATAAGAATTTTTCCAATCCCAGTCCCTGATATATGAAAGATATATTGGATTGTATTTCTACCAACCTAATCATATGATTTGGTTATTATTTCTGGATATATTATTAGCTAAAACACCATATATATTATGCAATAAACTTTTTTAGAAAATCAATCCCATATATTGGTATAATCTAAAGCCTATAGGCTCACACATATCTGTTTCTTGTTTAGAATTAAATTATATGACTTGAATCATTATTTTTTTAATTTTTTCATTAAAATATTATATTCTGAACTCAACAATATAAATTAGGATATTTTAGGGATGTTTTTGGTGGTCTCAAACTATTTTTAATTCTCATACCATACACTTTCACTGATGTTAGCATATAATATATTGGATAGATGATGAAATTAATAGAAATGGTTGATTCTTCAATGATTTAGTTAAAGGTGTGTGAAATTGATTAGAAGGTGGTATTGAATAATGAATTGAACCAAATTTTTGTTATGTATACATTCATTTTTATTTTTTTATTATACATTTTAAATGGTCAATCCATCGATATATATTTTATTTGACTTGTTACTTTAATAAATTTTATACTGTTTCATATTTTATTACATCGTGTCATATTTGTTTATAATTTTTCCATCACAATGAATTCCAAATTTTTTATATCTTGGCCTTGATTATTTTCATTATTAATCAATTACATTATATAATATAATAATGGATATAGACTACCTCTTATATATTCTGACCCTAAATACTAGTGAGTAACCACTCTAAAATAGGGAGGTTCACATAATGTCAATTTCTAAATAGAATTAGGCCCATGGTGGGTAAACAATATAGGTAAATTATAAAAATGGTCTTAGAGAACCATTATAATTAATTTTAATTATTTAGGACATGATAGTAGGGGATTTGTTGTTTTGAATTTGTAGAATTCTCCATTATTTACCTTAGATAACATTATCAAAATTAATTTCTATGGAAATATGGTTTGGAATTGATATTATTATTTTTTCCAATAATATATTTTTATTATTTTATTGAATATGCAATGTGATTAATTATTTATTACCTTAATAGACGATCTAGATATAAATAAGGCCTATATACCTGAAACATATTCAGTGCCTAGGTTGAAATGAAATTTGTATGACTATATGTTATTTTTGAAGGTTCAATATTTTCTTTGGTTGGAAAACATATGAACTATAAATTATTCAATGATTCAAATATTAATTATTGGTTTTGTGTTAATTAAAATATATTTTGATTTATATTCTTTGTAGTTTTTACTCAATCACTAGTGATATAAAATATACATGTATTAAAAATAGATACATAATTTTCAGTAATATTAAAGTGATATTTGTTTAAAGAGATTGATAAGAGAGTATAAATAATTGGGACACAATCCTATTACAAGTTTCTTAAAGCCATGATATTAAGAATTATGTTATGATTTCTCCTGGCCATAAATGCTTTTAACTTTATAATTTTACACAATTATAAAATATAGTTTAGTGGTAAAATATAATATAAAATCATTATATTAATATGGATGAAAATGAAATTTTGATTGATCAGTAACTCAAATTATTTGAATAATTTATCTTTTAAGGGAGATTCGACCATTTGTATTATTACTCATGAGTTAATATATGTCCATATTACTAAGGAAAACATATTTAATTATTATATATTAGACAAATCTACACTTTTTTATAGTTTTAGGAAGATATTTTCGGGAATCCAAAACTGAAGTTTTGATGATTCTTTATAGGGGTCTAGTATATAGATAAGGCATTATATAAGTTCACCTCATCATCCTTAATAGGATTATACTATAGAGTTCATCAATTGTTTTAATATGAGAAACATTTTATATTAATAAAATTATACAACAAAGGAGGTGTATTCCAATAAATGGATGTGAAATGTTTAATGATTCTATAGGTGTGAACCCCAGAATAGTAGCCACCAACATTTAATGAATTTTTTGGATTAGTAAAATTACTTATGGGCTTTACTCATAGTGAAATTCATGTATATTTTGGATAATACAGACATGTATTCAGTCTCTATTAAAAGGGATATCCACAATAGTAAGGTGGTTTACCATAGGGTTGTCACATGTGGGGAGGTTATGAAGTAGGAATCAGTTGAAAATATCATTTTACAATTGAGGAAAAAACCAAAAAATTATGTTGAGGGATATTCAGTAATAAAATTTTAGATTATAGATACATATACAATTTATTTACTCTTATTCAATATTTATTTGAAATTATAATTTATTTCTGTATCATTTATTATATATTTGGGGTTGGTTTTGGACTATATGAGGGGGATGTTTCCCATCAACATTCATTTTGGATATTAGGTTGATTGGGTTTGGAGATGTATTGTATACATCATGCAGGTAAATATTTTTCATTATTTTTATTTTCATGACACTCCCCTCACTAGGAGAAACTCATTTTTGGTAGTTAGAATGAGGGTTACACAAATTTCCCACCTCCAATATGGGATGTGTTTGAAACTATCACTGAGGTTATAAAATATTCCTTTGTGATTTTTACCGTTATATATCCCATGAATATAATTATAAATCCATAAAAGATTGCATTAATATAAATTATAGAAAATATACCACAATAAACCGTAATAGATAAAATTTTAAATATATCAAAATGATACTATGAAAGTAGTAAATCTAACCACATATCTAAACATCATAATTTTAAGGCCCAACATGATATATAAACTCTCCCTTGAAACATAAAATATATGTGTATATATATATATCAAGATAGTAAATCATATATGGGTACTCAACATTATCCACCTCTATACCACTCATGAATATTTAAAAAATGCATACTAATGATTCAGTTAATAAATAGTGAATCCAAAAAGCACATATCAAAATGATTATCATTTGGCCTCACTATGTCTCACCTAATATATATTACATCCAAGCATAATTATACCATATCAGATAATATATCTTGATGGTACCAAAAACCACTTCCCTGAAAATATTTTTCCTTAATTACACTATAATAATAAACATTTTACCTCAATAAATTTTATATCTAGGATATAATTGCAAACATTCCACAACTGATGTATGATTGACCGAAGTCTTACCATCCCCAAAACCACACAGGGTCCAAAATTATATTTTATACCTATATCAAAAATAAAATTACCATAAACACATCTATATATAGCATATCCACATATCACCCACACCTCATATTACCATCATAAATTTTATCATTAATAAGATGGATAACAATCCAAATACCTCGCCTATAATGCATGGCCTCCATAATAGAACACATCTTTGTCCGGTCACCATCCCTGAAAATACATTTTGATCTCTAGACATTACATAAAAATAAATACCATGTTTATGATTCAAGGACAGTAACCCTAATACCATCCAACATCCATATACAATCCTACGATAAATAATAGAATTGTAACTATAAAGGAATAATGGGAATATCATCATAGGTTCTGATATATATATCCATTGAATCCCAGAACCAATAAAAAATTAATGTGAATCAAGGAAATTCAAATCGGTATTTATAGTCTTCTAAAACAAAAGGAAACAATTGAAATGGGAGGAATTTATGTGGGTTTTAATATTTTATAGGCACTATAAACTATAGAAACACAATTTGATGGTTCCAATATGCCCAATTATGGTATTTATTCTATTGAATATCTAGTAATTTGACCTCAAATTATTCATATATCTCTCCTAGTAAAATCAATAAAAATATTTTAAAATAATTTTACAAGTAATGGCTAATATATAAAAAAAATTCATGCACTATATGGAACTATCTGAACATAGATTGTTGAACAACAGGAGCAGGGAATCATGATTTACCCCAGTAGTATAACAAAGAAGACATGATACTCCCATCTCTATAAAATATCTAATATATTCATGATGAAACCCATGAAATGTAAAAGGAGTTTAAAAAAGTTTTAAGAATAACATTATAGTTCATTTTCCAAAATTATATATCCCACACATTTTGAAAACCCCACCTTCAAACATGTAATGAACCATCCTGGGTAAACATGAGACATCATCCAATATGGATATTCACTAGGCTTGAAGAATATTCTGGATCATTATAGGCTGGTGATCGCACTTTGATTCCCTGTTTTATTTCACACTTAAAACACAATATTGAACTCGTTTTTTATTGTAAATACTTATTAATAAATAATATATCACACCATGATCGATTCTATCATTAAATTTATATCACTATTAAAAATGTATATTTCACTTTATTTATGTTTTAATTGTGTTTGGAAGAGCATTGTATGTCTTAGGATTAAGTTGAGGAAAAATGGGAAAAACTGTTCAAGATTCCAAGAACACATGTGCACTCAAATAGATATTGTAGATAATTCATGCATCTAATTAGGACAAAAATTTGTGTTATAATCAAGAGTTATGTGAGATACTTATATTCTGAATACACTCAACCCAAATTCTTTTACTAAGGGTTCAAACAGAACTAATCTATCTTGGGAACCAAATCAGTTCAAAATAAAAGTTGTGGTATGCATTCTATCAATATCACAGGCTCTTTTTTCAAAAATTGTGTCAAATTTTAGGTGGAAATTGTAATTAGTTATGAAAAAAAATTAATTTCTCCAAATAAATGTAAAATTTTATTTACACCAAAAACCAAGGAAAATGTGATTTCCTAAAATATTGGTGCCAAAAACCACCTTCCACTTTTCTTATAAATCTAATCCTGGGGAAAAAAATTTTAAATATCAACACTGAATAATGGTTATTAAATTTTTTTAGACCAAATGGAATACTATAATTTATTTGGAGGTTCATGAGCTCCCTATCCACATGGGGAGATCTAAAATTTATAAGGAGATCCACTCGTGCTTCCACGTACTATAGATGGGGGGATAAACAGTGGACATTTTTTGTGTGGGAGTTACATACATGTAATGGGTTTTTTGGATCTTATAGTAGCTGCTTTTTTGTATTGTTACGGGTTTCAAACAAAAAAATAATATACCTTCCAATATTTCATATTCAAATGTTTTTTTTGATGCATCTAATTGATATACTCTTTATTTTTAACAGATTTGTGTGGGGTTTTGAGTGTTTGGCTTTTGTGTTCTGATTGGGTAACATAAGAATATCTTTCTTAACCAATTCCCTTAGATTTAAATCTGATTTTGATTTTATTATACAAATAATAAGAGTTTTACCACGGATATATGACAATTATTTCATGTATTGGTTCTAAAATAAATAATTTTCAATCTTATAAAATAAATAGGATATCAATTAATTTCTACAACAGGATTACACAAAACCTAGTTAAATCCCTAAAAATATGGTTTTGTCTATATTGAAATCACAAGGAACCCATTTATCTAATATTTTTTTAATTCCATGTGTTTTTTAGTTATTAAACTCTTTAAATTATTTTGTTTTTAATTTGTTTCTCAAAAACCACCACTAAATTTTATACTATTTTATTGAAAATACACAATATAAACTGAAAATAACTCCATGATATATTACCTTTTATCTTCCATATATTATTATATAAACATTAAATCACAATAAATTTTGATGTTTCAAGAAAATAATTGAAATTTTCATGTTGTTTTGGGAAAATATTAATTTTAGTGTGTATATCTTATAAAAGGAGTGTTTAATTTATAAATATTTGTGTTCTTATTTTCATAATTCATTATAAGGTGTTTTTTCTAAAAAACAGTTTTTTGGTATTTTTAATGAATTGATCCTCATTGGAGGAAATATTTTATATTGAAAATGAACCAAAGTGGATCTTGTGTCATCAAAATAACGAAGAACCATGTGTTCCCCTAAAGAAGGATACACAAAATATTTAAACACTTCAAGATCATTCTTATTCATAGAAAAAAACTCTTAACTGAAATAAAAATTTATAATGTGGAAAAAACAACATGACATTATAATATATAAACTCTCATGATGTAAATATTTGTCCCTCAGAATTTCATATACAAGTGGAGGCACAAAATTTTGAACCGAAATATCATTTAATTCACTTATTACCAATATTCCATGGACTTGATGGTGATGATCCACATAATCCCATAAAAATATTTCATAATTTATATTGGAAATTGAAACATGATAATGTGGATGAATAACAATTAAATGTTAGGGAACTACCTTTTTCATTAGAATCCACTTCAAATGATTGGTTGTTTCTGTTATTTCCCCTATTTATGGTTGGATAATACGTTAAATTCCATTTTCTTGAAATCTATTTCCTAGACGGTCGGACTACAACTGTAAGAAAATAAATTTTGGGAATAATAAAATCATAATGGGAAAATTAAAATTAATATTGGGATATATTTAAAAGTCTTTATCACATTTCCCTCAGAGCTAAATAAGTTGTCAACCATTAATACAATATTTTTGTGATGTTTAAATTCGTATTAATCATAATAAGGCTGATAATTCTTTAACTGGTTCTCTAGTTGATAAAACCCTAATCACTATTTGATCTCCCTTTGAGAACATGGAGAAGGACACTCAACAACTCGATTAATGGTCCAGTTTCCCTATTCAAGGTTTCAATGTGGTGAAAAGGACTGAATTTACAGTAACAGTGGACATGACGTTTGAAGAGGTAAGTACCCTTCTCCTATAACTATTTCTCTCCTAATGGAGATACTAATTTTCTGATACCATGGATTTGGGTATATTTTCTACTAACACCTACTATTTTGATCAATTAACTCAATTGAGTGAACCTTTTAATAGTTTGAGGTAATATTTCTATGCCATCATAATAACCAACCCATTAGGTAAGAACCATATTATACATCAAACCCAGGGTGTAATGACAAACCATCCAATATTAAATGGGTTATTCAAACCAACATCAACAACAATGGAACCAACTAGGGTAGGGTAGTCATCCACCACCACCACCCAGAAATCCTCAACCACCCCAAAAGACTTCCAACTCCCTCTAAAAAACCTAAGAATACCCTAGAACACATGATGAAAAAACAACTAAATTAGTCTCTAATTCCCATAAATCATGCATGAATCCATAAAGAAAATAAAAACACAATTAAGACAACTTATCAACATGGCCAGGGATCTCTAGTGTCATCTATGTTGTAAAATTATATATTAACAACTAGTAAACCTTATGAATAAGACAAATTTCCACTCCATAACTCTAAAAAGTGGAACACAAATTCAAAGTAAAATTACCCCTCAATTAGATTCATCTCTTCATAAAGAAACCCCAATAACAACCACTAAAATTTTTCCAAATATGGAAACAACTTATCCTAAGAGAAGTCCTTACAATAGAAAGAGATTTTCATATGATAAATCACCAATCCAAGAAATTCCACATCTATTTAACCAATGTCCCACCCAACCTAGGAAAAAAGAAACTAAACATGAAAAAGGAATCATAGAAACCATAAAATGATTTTGTTAACATCCCCTAGATCGATGATGTTAAGACAAGTTTATGATACATGAAGTTTGTAAGTGTTATTATTACACACTTAATGTTTCATTAGTGTGATGAAAATGTTTTATTAGGGATTAATGTCTCAACCTTGATATATCCATCACATCTCACAAAATTAAATTATTTCGGAACATTCTTGATTCCATTATCCTATGGGGAGTATTTCTTTTCTGATTCTATACTTGATTTCCTTACCTCTAGAAATGTGAATCCATACTCTATTTTCTCTATAATAATTTTTTTGGTACTGAAGCTCACTGTAATTGAAGTGCTACTAGAAAACTGGAGTACAACTCAACACATAGGTGTGTTAGAGGATGATCTTATTAGGGTGAAATTTTTTTTATTATTCTTGATAATTTTTATATATGTAGAATAATGGATTAAAGGATGAATGAACATTCCCAATTTATAAGGGGGAGGATTTTCATGGAATCATAAAAAACTATAATAAACTTCCATAATGATACATTATCTATGGAGTGTGTTGGTGAAATTTTCCACTTCAATATCATTGATTCCATGAAGCCCCCCTTTGAAGATCATTCCTCACATCCACATAATTATATTTTTATACACCATTCACATAAAGACATATTTTATTTACCCAATTCAAATCTACATGTTTTCGTCATTGATATAAATTCTATATGATTAATAATTCATTTAATGTTGTAGTGGTCATGAAAATTGTCTTGCATGTCTTTTAATTGATTATTTCTCATGAACTAAGGATCCCATGGCCATCAATGATAATGATTTTCCTTTAAAATATCATCACACATATGCAGATTTTTCCATTAAGAAGTAAGATGTGATTAGTGTTCTATAACATCAACATTGACTCTCATCAATGAAAAATTTCCCTAAATTGGAACATAAACCACTTCCTAAAAATATGAATTATTCATATATTGATAATGGAAGAATGTTTTCTAGTATCATTGATATTTAACTCTCTCCATAACATGAATTTTGATGGAATGATCTTTTAAGGGTTTATTAAAAATAAATGGGATTTCTACATTATAACACTCCTTGTTATAGTCCATCAAATTACACACATTAAATATTTTTAAATGATGACTCTAAATCAGTTAGTTGGGCACAACATCACATGAACCCAAACCTCAAACATGTTGTAAAAAATAGGTAAAACAATTATTCACATCTAGAATCATTTACCATATCTATGACAACCAATGGGTATATCCAGTTTATATAGTTGTAGAGACACATTTTTTTCTTAACAATAATTTGAAATATTTCTTAGAATATTTCAAGAGAAGGGAGATGAGACGACGTGCATTTTAGAGACCTGATGTACCAAAAAATAATTTTATAAAAATATTTAGGGTTTTTACATTACACAAATGTGGTTAACTAACGAAAATGGGATATCTCTTAAATGGTTAATAAGATCAAAATACAGATACCATGGTTGGGTCTGAAACGCGATTTTACCTGAGGAATGACATGTAACACCCCAAGATTTCGTAGTACATTAATTCAATAACTTGAACTACATGAAACATCGAGTTATAGCGCACCATGACTTACCAAACAAGCCATTCAAAAGTAGTTATGAATAGTATTAACTGAATTTTGAACATCATATAATCCTTATAATTTTAGAAATTGTATTATGGGTTTCTTAGACATAATGTAAGAACAAATACATTTTTTTAGATAAATGATGTATTTTTCATAAAATTCAATTTTATCGCCTTTTAATGGAGAAGCCTTTTTAAATCCAATATTTGAAATATTTATAATTTCAATATGACAAACTAAACTTCTTATTTAGAATCATGACATAATAATTTTGTTTCAATAATGTTTTGGTGTATTTCTGATAACTTTCATATTTGGGTGAATAGTGAAAAATACTATATTTTAATTGGAATTTTTTTTAAATCAAAATAATTTATATTGTTAAATTATAAATTTTATTTTTTTTGGAAGTATAAATAGATTATATTTTTACCATTTTATCTTATTATGGCCATTTTATGCATTTTCTCTTCGAAATTGGACATAAACAAGTGTCAAAATTTTGGTAGATATTATTTCTTAAAAATACTTCTTATGGTTTTGACAGCGGAAATTAATTTTAAATTAATAAATGAAACTTCAATGTTTTTAATTTTGTAAAATAGACTTAATTATTGAATTCAGAATATCAAAATTTTCTTAGGGCGAAATTTCTGTATTTTTATAATTATTTCAATTTTTAATGAATAGTGAAAAATAGTAAGTTATAGTTTAAAACCTAATTTTTATTTAAATAATTCGTTATATTATTTATATTTTTTTTAGGTCAAAGTTGATACATAATACATATATAAGTTCAATTTAATTCATTGGAGTCTATTTATAATAATTTCAGATATATAGAAATTTTATTGTACTTTTCACCATCTTTTACCCATCTCCTAAGAGAATTTTCAAATTCACATAAAACTTATTTTTACCGCTTCTATGAGTGGAATTTCGAAAATATAAGATAAATGGTTAATATCAAGGAGTAAAATTTAGTTCAATAAGATAAACATATATTTTTGTGAATAGTAACTATTTACTTTTATTTACCACGGTAAAAAGTAAATAGGGTAATTAAGGGTAAAAATGATTGTATAATTACCCTAACACATGTACTAATTCTATTAGCTAATTTTAATTCGTCCAAAAACAACCTTAGGAATAAAATATGTAACTAGTTGGTCCACTTGAATTAGATTAGGACATTTATTATTATTTAATTCAAAGATGAGTTAAACAAGTTAAAATCAAAGTTAAATAAATAAATAAAAATTAATTTAGGGTTATACATAAGATAAATTCGATTATAAATATTAATTAGAAACATAAAAATATTTCATACAAAATGGTATTTAATTTATAATTTTTATACAGTATATAGTTTAATTTATTTATGAAACAATGATGATGCAGTAATTACCAAATTAATGAAATATAAAAATATTTGATATTATAAATTTAAAATTAAATATAATTTCAGTATTTTTATGAATTAAAATAATTTTCTTGTTTAACATGACATATTATTATTAGTTATATGAATTTTATTTTATTTAATAATGATTTTATAAATTTATCAAAAACAAAATACCCAATAGTGATAAAATTGACATAAAAGAGTTTTTAAAACAAATATTATATTATTAATTGATATTATATTCCTAAAAATTGATGGTTCGGACAAAGGACCTATATAATGATAGGTGTATCATTAATGGACCACATGGGGGTCTCTTAGAATCATATTGTAATTTTATTAACTATATAATATAAAAATATAAAGAGACATGGTAAATGTCAAACTATTTAACTAAGAGTTAAATCTAAAAGATAAGGATACTATAGTGACCCAAAACAGTCTAAAATCTATTGGAAGAGTGGTTTTTGACCCATCCCCAACTTATACTTTGAATAATTAAATTTTTATCCATTAGAAACTGAATATGAATTTATTAAAAAAATAATAATATATGTTTTCTCTAAAGAGCCCCTATTTCCCCATATAAATGGACACCACTTCTAACCAATTCATCATACCTTTATAGCCTTTTGGTTCATCCATTCTCTTCCCAAAAACCATCTCAAATATCATTCCTTAATCCTAGAAGCCTTCGTTTAGTCAGAAATCCATCCTATGGAGCCCTTTTTATCCAATCAAAAAGAAGAACCCGAAGAAGAGGTAATGTTTTCACCAACCTCTTTCAAGTTCCTTTCATCTTCAACATCATCTTTCTTTGTTATTTCCATTCTAAAATAATAACTCTAGTATCTTCTATATACTATGATTTTATTATATATATTGTAGAACCATATTCAGTAATCTATCCATCATTTGAATGACATTTCACCATATGTGCGTACGTACGACCTACCGTCTCCACATCGTGGTGTAATTATTATTCAATTCATTATTATTTGGATGGATATAATATTGATGATTAATTCATGTAAATAATAAATATAACATGATAATTATTCTGTATATATGCCATAACAACAAATTATATATTATTTTAATATAAAAAAAATGATATTTTCACGCGTGTGTATGTACGGATTACTATCTCCACGAACGCGATGAGATTCATTCCACATCGTATCCATTCAAGAATAAATTATATTTCATGATTATAAATAATTTTTGGATACATTATATCATTCTGGATATGAATAATATACATCCCATCCATAAAAAATATGTCTCACATAATAAATAATATAAAGAAAAATGAATCCGTTAACACCTGAAATGAGGATAATACTAAGATATTATTAACAAATAATTATTAAAAGATCATATATGATATCATATTAATGTATCTGATTCTTCTATAATTTAATATCTATTATTTCACCATTATACAAGAGGTTAACCTACCCTCATCCAAGGAAAAGTACCAGGTAAGGTTTTATTTCACAATCTCTTCATTATCTAAGGTTATTTATACGTAATTATCTACTGGGACCTCTCTATAATCCACATCCTTGTTTCTTAAATATGTATTTCAAAACATTCTTAATATTTTAATGAATATAGGTTAAATTAATTTATACCCTTGTTAGACTTTTTATAAGAATTTTATAAAGAAATATTTATGTAATTTTTCAAACAAGGTCATTTTTAACCTTTTCGACAGAATTAAGGTAAGAATGTCTTTTTTTTAACATATACAGTTTGTGCGGATATTTTCCATCATTGTAAAATCATCAAAGCTTCTCTTACAAGCTTATAAGGATATTTTAAAAGTAAATGTTTTATTTTATAATTATGTGACATTTAAATGATTTCAAGAAAAAAGAGATATTTCTCTCAAATAGTTTCGATTTCATCTATGTCAACATCCTTTGATGGACTTTAAGCTTATTTGAAGATGATTTATTATGATACAAAACATACATATTTAATTGAAGGTTTTGTGATATTTTTGACTGTGGATTTGTTATTTTTTATACCATTCATGGTTTATGGATAAATTATTGGCATTTCGTATGTCAGTTTTAATACGAATGTTTATGTTATGTTTAAACCTGTTCATATGAGGAATGAATTGGACTTAATAAGTGACAGGTGGAGCCCGCTAAAGCTTTTTGATGCATCGGTAGGTCTCAGGAGACAAACTAGTGTCTTTTCATGAGGCCTTGAAAAAAATCTTATTTGCAGTCTTGGCACGAGGCCTTTGGATATGTGGTTATGATAGTCATGCATTATGAATTCCATCATTATGAAAGTTGTTTGATATTGCATGTGATTATTAAACTAGTAGAATATACTTGTGAATAAGTAAATGGTATTATTTCATTTTATTTCATCCATATTATTCTGAAGTTTATGTATAAAAATCCTTTATTTAGTTATACATTGCCTTAAATTATTATGCTTATTTATGAAAGTTTATTCTATATTTTTATCCTTACTGGGCATTTGAGCTCACCCCATTCTATGTTTTATTTTTCGCTGGATTTGAAAATGTATTTTATGAATGACCTATAGGGATAGTATAAGGGGATATGAGTCTAGAGATAAGATTTTTTTGTATTTTCACTTTATGATGTAATGTAAAATTTATGAATGTATCTAGTTATTCCAAAGCAACTAATCTAATTGGTATTCTGAGACTTGATCTATTTTGATCATGCCAATGTTATATAATAATGCACTAACTTTGGGTAACTGGGGTTTGGGTGTTACATGACATAAAATAAATTGGCAGGGGACGTTCAGACCCCTCACTCATTGGCGGTGTGTTTAATGGATAAATTAATTTATTAATTTATTCATTTAAGAGCTCAATCCTGAATAACTCTTGAATGAGGACTCAGATAAAAAATCAGAGACCCCAAATGAGCTCAAAACATAGGATTTACCCAAGGCAGGTTATTACCATTATCGACATTTGTTGTTTGGATTATATTCCATTGTGAACAATTAATTAAGTAATTAAATAATTGTTTGTTTGATTATTTTCTTCTAACCCAATGAGATGTTATAAATTCTTTATTTAGAGTGGGTTGGCCTCACAATTCAGTTTGGACAACGATGAAAAACCCTCCCTTCCTCTCCTATTCATTTCCTTAACGAATGATGAACAACCAATAATTGACCTTTGATTATAGATTCACCAGAAAGCGGAGAATGTAACTTATCCTCCTACTTCATCGATGAACATGTCATTCTTCAGCAGTGAATGATGAAATCTAGCTATGACTCATATTTGGGGTCTTTATACCTCTAATTAAACTTTGAGTATGTTGATAAAATAAATCTTCAAACATCTCTTTATTACACGATCTCAGAAGCTGAAACAAACTACTTTTAAATTAGTTTATAAATTATAATTATTTTTATTCGTTCATCATTCTAATGGTGATGGGTCAAGGATAATCTAAATAATAGAAAAGGTTATTTGTAAAAAAAATTAATCATACTTTTCTTCATTCCGACTCCATTCATCGTCATCTTTTGTTGTGATCGTAGGTTTGATAAATACCAGATATTGAATCAATATGAAACTGATCCTCAACTCATTAGATCATTTATATGGAAACAGATTCATGATAAATTTATGTGTGTCGCTCAGATGATGTTGCATGAACAAATCTGATGATCGGGATCCCATCATCATGGAATGCTAGGAAGTGGAGAGGATGAAGGGGTTTAGCTTGTGCAAGAGGGGTAGTTGACTGAGACGGTGGATCTAAGTGGCATTAGAGTGTGGCTCTAGTGAGGTTGGTGGCCAGGAAGGCCATACAGAGGTAGCAAGGCTGCAGGCCGGTGGGGTGGATATCCATGTGGGGGTCCCCGCGGCAGAGCAGGGCAAAAAACGGTGGCTGGCAGGGAAATTCCATTGAGGTCCGCAAGGGGAAGCTAATCGGAGGTGGCCAATATAGATGTCCGGTGTAGGATGGAGATTCAAGTGTGAATGGTGGTGGCAGTTTCAGAGGGTGCAGAGGAAGCCCGTAGTGAGGTTTTCAGGGGGTGAAAATTGTGGAACAAGAAAGTGGATTCCAGAGATAATGGGAATAGAAAATGAATAAATAATAAAATAAAATCCTAATGAAATGGTGATGCACATTCCTATACATTCAAAGTGAATTTTTGGAGTAATTGTGTGTGGAAATCAACACATTTATTAATAAGGTTTAGTAAAATAATAATAATAATATATTATTATTATTATTTATGGGGAAACATTAATATTTTGGTCATATAAATTTCATATGATGATGGATTTATGAAACATCAGTGTCCACATGACCTTGACATAGAGACATACATTTCATGTCTAAAATTGGATGTCTTTTTCTTGTTTTCAGATTGGGTATCTAAAACTCGCTTGAAATAATAGATTTAATATTATTATTAAATCTTCAACCCACTATTATTATTGTGTACGGTGCCCGATTGACATTCTGTCAGTTGACACATGATCTTGTCATTAATATGTTCAATTGAAGTCTAATGATGAATATTAAATTTTGTTGTGGCTCTGGCCTTCAAAAAACCTTAATAATAATAATAATATTTTCATGGAATAATACATCAATCATAACTCTCCCATAAGACATCAGATTGGAGAGGCATCAGAGTTGTTGTGACACAAACATTGAAGCATTCATTTTAGGACTAATTGCAGGTTTTTATACCTAAATTGAGTTCTGGAACCCATGAATCTGGAATGCACACAATAAGGTGAAATGTGACTTTTTCACTTGGTATCCGTTTTGGGATAATGAGAAGTCAATCCCATGTGTTTTTCTGGTAGGATGGCAATGTTGTGATCCGTACAATTTGTTGCAGGACCAAGGTATGTGCCCCAAAAAATTCCATTCTAGTGCAACGTGGCTATATATGACTTTTCCATTAGATGAACATTCATGGAGAATGAATTGTCAATCTGGTTCATTTTACACCATCGATCGCAATGGTGTGATCCGTTTGGTTATCCAGTGGAAATTGAGGAGGTCTTCTAGTAAAAGTACACTTTATTCCTTCACTTTAACAATGAGTATTGCATGCTTGTCAGCCTTTTGGAAAGAGATTTCATGTAATCTGGGGGTACACTTTCATGCCTAATGTGTACATGATTTTTTGGTTAGTACCCAGAGTATGTAAAGGTACACGGCCAGAATAAAAGGTGAGGCTACACAACGTGTCGGCCCCACACGCACTTTTTACCACTTTACAATTTTTATATATCTCATATATCCTTTTGGGCTCATACTTTGGAATATGAGTAGCCTATCCAATGTTTTTTTTCTCCTAGAATTTGATGGTTCCATACATAGTTAATAATCATATAGAATGGGAGATGTTCAGGGTGTGACACTTAATCAGGGTGACAAATGACAACTACAGTAGTGTGCATTCTTAGAGGTACCATCCGACTGGGATGATCATAAAGGTTCGGGGCACAGCGGAAGTGCGTGGGTGGATGTGCGCACTTGGATTTTTGTCATTAGCAATGATCAATCCGGGATCAATATGACGATAAAATCCAGTCTCCACGGATCGAATCACAGAAAAAGACAAAGAAGATGGTTTTTCCCGGAACCACAAATAAGGATCGTTAGAGGTTCATTATAGTTAATTTAATTAATAATAAATAAATACCTTTTGGGTGTGCTTTTGTCGTTGATGTTCTCGATCACGTTGTCGATGTGATCCGTCGTTGCATCGTAGAATCCATGTGTAGACTCTCTCAAGCAGTGATCCACACTTGTACCTTGTTTCTCTGGACGTCACCAAAGGATTCTTCGGGTGCTAGCATGGAGAAGCCTTTGCTTGTGTTGTCCGCCTTAAATCATCTTGATCCGATGGAAGAGGATCTCTCTCGGTCTTGAGAGCGTTTATGGAGGAAGAGGTTATTTCGGTCTTGAACGAATTCTCCAGAGATGTTGTGCACAATGATTCTCTTGTATAGGAAAAGAGTTGGGGTTATGAGGATATTTATAATTGAGTTTGAGGATGTAGAGTTATGACAATAAATAAACACGTTACACATTTCATTTATTTCGTTAACTCTTATTGTAAACCCCCATGTCGAATAATTAATTCCTTGACATGCGCTCACCCTGATTATAATAAATATCATTTAATAAAACGATATTATATCCTCAAAATCCCGACTGGAATAACTACACGACGTGTAATAATAAATACACGGTTTGTACTTTTTTTCATTGAAAACTACACGGCGTGTACATTAAATGTACATGGTGTGTATATCTTGTTTTCATTTATTCATTTCTTTTCCAAAATAAAACTACACGGCGTGTACATTTAAAAATACGCGGTGTGTACTTGTTTTACTTTATTTTTCCTCCATCATTTAAAACAACATAGGATTCCTTGAATAATTATTAAACCACGTACGGGAATAATCTTTATTCAAATTGAGATACTTGGATACACATAGTGTGTGACCCTCTAGGCCTCTTTCTCATTGGAATTAGGCAGGCTTGCCTAAAGTCCAAGATTACTGTCTAGCAACGGGTCAAGGCACCCAAGAGAAAGAAGTTGACGCTGCATTGACGTATCACCTCATACAAATGCTTACTGTGTAATTTAATCGCTTTGTCTCAATATCTAATCAAGAAGGTTTCATGGAAGCATCATAAACCTATATGCTTGATCCTTCATTCTGTGAATATGTGAAATAAACTCATCGTTTACACCATGGACATGGAATTTAATGTGACAGTTCTATTTCAATCAAAGGCCAGAGATATCAAATTCCATAAATGGAAAGGATAAATCATTCCTCGACTTATCCATTAACAACGTGTCACTCGTGACACACCCATCGTACCCTACATCCCGCCAACTGTCTGCGTGATGGTTTTCGTCAGTAAATCTATGTGCGCGAGTCATGACATGAGTTAATAATAATCTTCCAATCTAAGGGCCATTACACACGCTAGCAGATAGCGATATCCGATGACACCAAGACATGCAGAATTACTACTAGCGGGTCTGTCCTCATAATATCCCATCTTGGAGATTACCAAGTGCGAACTCCATGAGAGAGACTCTCGTCTTCTTACGAGTACTCACACATGACGGTCTTTATACTATGTGTCATATCAATGTATGTCATCCAACCACAGAACATTATTTAAGAATATTGTTATAGCATTTCAAGGTTCTCATCATAGCGGGGATCTTCTATGACCTTATTAATGCATCAAATATTCCAAGACATTATTATATTATAGTCATGCAGAACAATGAACAATATATAATAAGTGAACATTTATGTAATCAAAGTACAAAACAGTTGGTTCTTAGGAAACCAACCCTTACAAACTCCCATTTGGACTAGAGCCAACAACCTACTACTTTTAGTCCGCTAGACCTCACATGATGATCATGTTTCTGCTGATTCAAGGTTTTAGTCAATGGGTCTGCCACGTTGTCTTCTGTGGAAATACTTCTCACTACAACTTCACATCTCTGAGAAAAATCCCTCAAGAGATGATTCTTCTGAAGTATGTGCTTTGTACGCTGATGTGACCTTGTCTCTTTCACAAGTGCAACCACTGCAGTATTATCACAATAGAGTGTGATAGGATCTTTACTAATTGGTACAACATTCAGCTCTTGGACGAAGATTCGCATCCATAATGCTTATTTAGCTGCCTCAAAAGCTACGATATACTTGGACTCTACTGTAGAATCTACCACCACACTTAGTTTTGAGCTCTTCTAGCTCACTGCACCTCCATTCAAACTGAATATGTTTCCAATCTACGACTTCATGTCATCTTGATCAGTCTGGAAACTAGCATCTACATGTCCTCTGATGACTAGTTCCTCATCTCCTCCATAAACCAGGAACATATCCTTCGTACGCCTCAGATACTTAAGGATAGTATTGACTTCCATCCAATGGCGGTCTCCTGGATCAGCTTGATATCTGCCTACCGAACTTAATGTGTAAGCAACAACTAGCCTCGTACATAGCATAGCATACATGACTGACCTAATCGCGGATGCGTAAAAGATCCTTGCCATCCTCTTTCTTTCCTCATGTGTCTGAGGACACATTTTCTTAGAAATATGAATTCCATGTGACACTGGCAACAATCCTCTCTTGGACTGTTCCATACTGAATCTCTTCAATATCTTGTCAATGTATGTACTTTGACTCAAGCCCAGCATTCTATTGGATCTATCACGATGGATCTTGATCAAAAGAATATATGCCGCCTCGCCCAAGTCTTTCAAGGAGAGGCATTTATGAAACCATGCCTTAACTGATTGTAAGACAGGTACTTCGTTTCCAATTAGAAATATGTCATCAACATATACTATTAGGAAAATGACCGTACTTACACTAAACCTTTTGTAGACACAAGGATCACATTAATTCTTAACAAAGCCAAATTCTGTAATAGCTTCATCAAAACGAATGTTCCATGACCTTGATGCTTGCTTTAATCCATAAATGGATTTCTGCAACTTGCATACCTTGTTGTCATCCCTTGGAGTCACAAACCCTTCAGGTTGTGTCATGTAGGCATCTTACTCGTGGTTCCCATTAAGGAAAGCTGTTTTGAGATCCATTTGCCAAATTTCAAAGTCATGGTATGCAGCAATGGCCAATAGGATTCTGACGGACTTCATCATTGTAACCGGTGAAAAGGTTTCATCATAGTCAATTCCTTGACGTTGTCTAAAACCTTTTACAACTAGTTGTGACTTGTAGGTTCTAACTTTCCCCTCCATGTCCAGTTTCTTCTTGAATACCCATTTATTACCAATAGGCTTTACATCAACTGGAGGATCTAACAAAATCCAGACTTGGTTTTGGTACATGGAATCCATTTCAGAATTCACGGCTTCTTGCCACTTGGAAATGTCTGTGCCTTCAACTTCTTCCTTGTAGGTAATAGGATCATCATTGTCAACCAATAATGAGTCACCATCCTTGGTGACAAGAAAACCATATCGTTCTGGTTCTCTCACCTCTCTCGTTCTCCTACGTAGTTCTTGTGTCTCTGGAATAGATTGTTCTTCCACGGGGCGTTGTGGAATATATTCTTGTACCAACTCATGTGTATCTTGAGCCTCGACTTCATCGAAGTCTATCTCTCTCCCACTATCTCTTTGGGAGATGTGCTCCGTGTCACGGAATATGGTGTGTCTTGCCACTTTAACCTTTTTGTCTGAGGGGTTGTATAGGTAATATCCCCTTGTTTCCTTGGGATATCCTATAAAGATACATTTTGTGCCTCAGGGTGAATGTTTGTTACCTGAAGAGGCCTTAACAAATGCTTAACTACCCCCACACATGTAATTTTGATAACATGGATTTGAGTCCACTCAATAATTCTTATAGAATACCATTTATAGATTTAGGTGGTAATTGGTTTAGTATGTACGCTGCTGTTTGTAATGCATATCCCTAAAAGGATAATGGAAGACTCGCATGACTCATCATTGATCTTACCATGTCCAACTGGGTGCGATTCCTCCTTTCACTTACACCATTCCAATGCGGTGTGTAAGGAGGAGTGAGTTGAGATAGAATCCCAAACTCCCGTATGAAATCAATCAAGTCTTGATTAAGATATTCTCCTCCTCTGTCTGAGCAGAGTTTCTTAATCTTCTTTCCAAGATGGTTCTCAACTTTATTCATGTATTCTTTGAACCTATCAAAAGAATCTAACTTATACCTCATTAAATAGATATATCCATATCTACTAAAATCATCAGTACAAGTTATGAAGTACGAGAACCCACCCCTTACATCAACTTGAAATGGTCTACACACATCTGTGTGAACTAATTATAGAAGCTCTTTAGCTCTTTCACCTTTCCCACTAAATGGGGCTTTAGTAATTATTCCTTGTAGACATGCATGACATACACCAAGTGGTTTTAGTTAAAAAGAATCTAAATACCCATCTTGATGTAATTTTGTCAAACATTTCTCATTGACATGACCTAGCCGGTGATTCCAAAGTTGGGTGTGGTATGATTCATGTGAATTAACTTTGTTATCGATTTCCATTACTTGGTTTGTGTAGTCTATCACATAAAGGTCGTTATATAAATGTGCCCTACCAAAACAAATGATATCATTATAAAAGTAGAAACATTCATATCCAAACATGAATATGAATCCATCAGTATCTAATCTGGATACTAAAATAATGTTTTTAGTAACAGAAGGCACATAATAACAACCATTAAAAACCAAGACCATCCCGGTAGGCAATGTGAGGTGGTAGTCTCCGACAGCTACATCAGCGAGTCTGGCTCCATTGGCTTCTCGTAGATCTACCTCCCCTCGATCAATCTATTCAAATTTACTTTGTCCCTGTATTTGGATACAGATGTGAGCACCACAAGCTGTATCTATTACCCAATTAGTAGAAACAGATAGATTGCATTCGATAACAAACGAACCTGAAGCTTCCCCTTGCTTCCTTAGCTGGGTGCAGTTTTTCTTCCAGTGGCCCTTCTTGACACATGCGAAACAAACAACATCCTGTTCCTTTTCCTCCCCTTTGATCTTCCTTTTCTTGGAAGGCCTTGAAGAAGATTTGGGCTTAAAGCTCTTTGCCTTATCTTTCCTTTTATTCACCATAACAACAGAAGGATTTTCATGCTTCATGTCATTGTCCACTTGGCGAATAAGGATAAGAAGATCAGATAGAGACTTCTCAATATTATTCATGTTGAAATTAACAAAAAAGTTTGAGAAGCTCTCGGGGAGTGATGCGAGAATGAGATCGATACCCAGTTCTTCAGGGAGTTTAAACCCTAGAACCTCCAAGCGCTCAATGCAGCCAATGAGCTTGACTACATGAGGCCCAGCTGGGGCACCCTCTCCATGCTTGCTCTGAAACAAAGCCTTAGAGATCTCAAACCATTCTTGTCTTTCTCTCTCCTAGTATAAACCACGGAGGTGCTCGAGCATGCTGTAGGTATCCATGTCTTCATGAGACTTCATGATCTCACTAGACATAGATGAGAGCATCAAACATTGAACATCGAGAGCATCATTCAAATGTTGATCATAGAATAGGAAATCTTCATCACTCTCCCCTGGGGCAGGAGAATCAGGAAGTGAGGACTCCAGCACGTAAAACATCCGTTCATGGAGTAGGACAACCCGAAGGCGCCTAAACCATTACAAAAAGTTACTGCCAGTGAGGATATTGTCTTTATCAAGTATTGATCGCTGAGAAAAAGTGGTTGATGAGTTTTTCATCTTGATTATACAATTTTAATAGAGAAGATTTATTAGTACTTTCTTGATTACATTTTTATGAGAAATAATAATAAATTAATTAAGTCTCCCACTATTTTATCAAGTCTCAATGACCCTCACCATTGAACTCGGAATGTCCAGTTTCTTTGACATTCTAGTGGCAAGGATCCATATTTCCCTTCGCATAACCCCAACATGGGTTGGTCAAGCTATTTGAAGGTATTTAGGTAGCAGGTATTTTCCAACTGTGATATTACAGTTCCTTGATCTGTTTAGTGGACTCCCCAATCCTGAAATCCTGACTTGGATTTCCTCAAATCCTTCCTCCAATATTACATCAAGTCTATCAAGGGCTACTTCTCTTGATGTAATATGGTTAAGTCAACCCGAAACCTTTCATAAGGGCTTCCTTTATAAAAGTAAGTGTCCCAACAAGGGTTGGTCAAACAAATAGTGTTATTGAGTCTTTCCCTTAATCAAGTAATGGAAGGCTTGGTCTGACTTAATATGGTATTTGAGGGATTTTATTCTTTATGCGTATTTTTTCATTATCACATGCTTGTCAATATTAAGTAATGATTGCTTAAGTGATTAACCATGTTCTGATAATTTTTACGCATAGTCCGGTTTTTTATTTTATTCGATCGTTGCATGCTTGTTCATTTTATTAATTATGTGATCGCGACAACACATACATAATAAATAAACCATGCAGTCAGACAGAAATAAAATAAGATGGAATGATCATGAGCTTCTATTAGTTAGCTTATCTAGCGGTTTTGATAATCTAACCCTGACCTAGGGAAAACACCTTGAACCTGTTGGTTCGTGTTTTGCAGCTCCCACCTGTCCACCTTTGTATCTTCTTGCGTCGGTTTCGCCTTGGCTTCGGGATTTGAACCATATCCTAGGGATTGGGAGATCCTCCATTACATGGGTTTACATTAAAGAAACCATGGGCACACATGCCATACATTTTATTGGAAGAAGGCTCGCAGGCCAACAAAATTAAATAAATTTAAATGAAACCATACAAATATAAAGGTTCTTTGGTCCAGCTCATGATCATCCATAGTATGCTACTACATTTACGCATATTTAGAATTCAAATTGTTTCAATTGTTCTATTATTTAAGATATGACATGCTTGAATTCAATTAATTAGGATTTTATAATTAATCAATTCTTTATCTTAAATTCCTTTCAGAATATCCTTGAGATTATTCTCATCCATATTCCTTGTACGGGTCTTTGTACATTGGAGGAAACCTGGTGAAATTCCATTTTGGAAAGTACACGACATGTAGTTTATAATTACACGACATGCATTTTCCTTTTCACCATTTATCCAAAGTACACATCGGGGCTTTGGAATGTTTTCTATACTTTGGAAATTTTAGAGTACAGAGTGTGTAGATGAATCATACATGGCGTGTAATTCCTTGTTACTCGGTAACCGGCCTGGCGATCCCGTGTACGCGGTACATAGCTTATATTTGTACACGTTTTCACCTGGGTCGGAACAGACTACACGGCGTGTTGTTCCAACATACACGCCGTGTATTCCGGTTTCCATGCGCCGCTCTATTCTGGTCAACACGACGTGATTAAAACTTAGGCATAATAAATTAACACGGCGTGGTTTGGTAGACCAGTGCCGGTTCATTGAACCTAAGTACATGGCATGTAGTTTTAACTACACGCCGTGTAATCCCGTGTTGTATAAAAAGAAAGAGCGGCTCCTCCGGATGAGTTCCTCGTTTTTATTATAATCAAAATTAAAATTAAAAGGTCGATTCTGTGATATGAATCAAGAAACGAAGGAGGAAGAATAGATCTCATTAATTCAGATTTATAGAACGATTTATTTCCAATTGAATCAAATATGAATGCGTAAATTATCAACAAAAATTAAATAACTATAATCAATGTTGTAACCTCCCTTTGATACGATTTGAAGGTTCCGGGCGCAGCGGAAGCGCATGGGTGGATGTGCCCACTTGGCTTTTTTCCATTAGCAATGATCAATCCGGGATCATTACGATGATAAACGCCAGTCTCCACAGATCGAATCACAGAAAAAGACAAAGAAGATGGTTTGTCCCGGAACCACAAACAAGGATCATTATAGGTTGATTATAGTTAATTTAATTAATTATAAAGAAATACCTTTTGGTTGTTCTTTCATCGTTGATTTTATCGATCACATTATCGATGTGATCCACCGTTGCATCGTAGAAGCCATGTGTAGACTCCCTCTAGTGGTGATCCACACGTGTACCTTGTATATCTGGACGTCGCCAAAGGATTCTCCAGGTGCTAGCGTCAAGAAGCCTTTGCTTGCTTTTTCCGCCATAGATCATCTTGATCTAATGGAAGAGGGTCTCTCTCGGTCTTGAGAGCGTTCTTGGAGGAAGAGGATCTTTCGGTCTTGAATGAATTCTCCAGACATGTTGTGCACAACGATTCTCTTGTGTAGGAAAAGAGTTGGGGTTGCGAGGATATTTATAATTGAGTTTGAGGTTGTAGTGTTATGACAATAAATAAATGTGTTATGCGTTTCATTTATTTCATTATCTCTTATTGAAACCCCTATGTCAAATAATTAATTCCTTGACATGCACTCATGCTGATTATAATAAATATCATTTAATAAAACGATATTATATCCTCAAATCCCAACTAGAAAAACTGCACGGCGTGTACAAATAAATACACGGCGTGTACTAGTTTTTCATTGAAAACTACACGGAGTGTACATTAAATGTACACGGCATGTATATCTTGTTTTCATTTATTCATTTCCTTTAAAAAATAAAACTACACGGCGTGTAAATTTAATAATACACGGCGTGTACTTGTTTTATTTTATTTTTCCTCCATAATTTAAAACAACTTAGGCTTCCTTGAATAATTATTAAATCACGTATGGGAATAATCTTTATTCAACTTGAGATACTTTGATACACTTATTGTGTGACCCTCTAGGCCTCTTTCTTGTTGGCATTAGGCAGGCTTGCCTAAAGTCCAAGATTACTGTCTAGAAACGGGTCAAGGAACCCAATAGAATGTAGTTGACGCTGCATTGACGTATCACGTCATACGAAAAATTACTTTGTAATTTAATCCCTTTGACTCAATATCTCATCAATCAGGTTTCATGGAATCGTCAAAAACCTATATTCTTGATCTTTCATTCTTTGACTACTTCAAATAAACTCGTCGTTTACACCATGTCCATGGAATTTTATGCGACAGTTCTATTTGAATCAAAGGGCCGAGATATCAAATTCCATAAATGGAAGGGAAAAATCCTTCCCCGACTTATCCATTAACAACATGTCACTCGTGACGCACCCAACGTATCCTACTTCTCGCCAACTGTCTACATGATGGTATTCATCAGTAAATCTAAGTGCGCGAGTCATGACATGAGTTAATGATAATATTCCAGCCTAAGGACTATTACACATGCTCGCAGATAGCAATACTTGATGACACCAAGACATGCATAATTACTACTGGCGGTTCTATTCTCATAATCTCTCATCTTGGAGATTACCAAGTGCGAACTCCATGAGAGAGAGTCTCGTCTTCTTACGAGTACTCGCACATGACGGTCTGTATACTATGTATCCTATCATAGTATGTCATCCCACCGCAGAACTTTTATAAGAATATTGTTATAGCATTTCAAGGTTCTCATCATAGCGGGGATCTTCTATGACCTTATTAATGCAACAAATATTCCAGTACATTATTATATTATAGTTATGAGGAACAATGAACAATATATAATAAGTGAACATTTATGTAATCAAAGTACAAAACAGTTGGTTCTGAAGACACCAACCCTTACAGATCATATTTCCTTGATGATTTTTTGAGAGGTACCATCCAACAGGGATGATCAGAGTTCCTCGATAATTTTCTGAGGTGTACCATTTAGTAGGGATGATTAGAGTTCCTCGATGATTTTAAGAAATATACCATCCAGTAGGGATGATCAGAGTACATCGATGATTTTTCCGAGAGGTTTCATCCCGATGGGATGATCGGTGGTCCTCGGTGATTTCATTAGAGGTCCCATCCATCAGGGATGGCCGATGATCCTCAGCGTTTTCCGAGAGGTACCATCCATTATGGATGACCAGTGAAGTTCCGTGATGACCCTCCCACTCGGGTGGGTAGCTAGTCCCCAATGAGATATTGTGCTAACCTAGAGTATTGTCCTCAATGAGATACAAGGATGAACTAGAGAGTATTCCCTGAGGAGATACGAGGTTGACCAAGAGCATAGTCCCGATGAGATACCAGGATAACCCAAAGAGTAGTCCGAAAGGAGATAATAGGCTGATCTAGAGTGTTGTCCCTAATAAGATACAAGGATGATATAGAGTATAGTCCCCAAGGATATATCTGGATGACCATCCCTGCGAGCTGGGTAGCGTAGACCTCAATTTTTCAGTGAAGACCTTCTACCATGAGACACGATGGAGAGGCACGGTTC
Source organism: Viscum album (assembly GCA_963277665.1). NCBI lineage: Eukaryota > Viridiplantae > Streptophyta > Magnoliopsida > Santalales > Viscaceae > Viscum > Viscum album. The sequence goes on along the minus strand of OY728137.1, from coordinate 1,610,526,753 downwards.
GACTAACCCAAGGACCCACATGGACGAGGGGAACTTTACCCCTTGAGATTCATCATTGTGATGAAACCTAAAACCATGTAGGAGAGTTAGTGCCACAAAAATATAATATTATCGAGGTGTGTGGATTTGGGCCCCTGTGACTTGGGCTTCCTTGGTAGATGTGATGAGATGTTGGGAATTGCAGATGGTTTTATTTGTAATTGTTGGCTACTCACTTTATTAGGCTGAGCTGTGAGATGGAGATCCCATTACTCCATCATAGTATATTTTTTACTGAGCATATATATATATATATATATCATGTTTCCAGTTCCCACTCATTGGTCATTGGAAAATCCTCATCCAAGAGAGGCGAAGATGCGTGGAGTATGCCACGTGCTTTCCGTTTCTAGATCCATGGGGATGGATGAGTCCACCATCATACTATATGTAGTAATTATTTGACGGGGAGTTCATATCCTCATCGATTTTAACTCCTTGTGTTTTGATTAGTCTACTGTCACTCTCTTTTTGGGTTGAGTAGTACTCATGTTCACTTTTACTATACCTTGTTCCCATACTGGACTTCTTCTGTCATATATCTTACTACTCCTTTATTTAGTACCTATCTTGAAACTCCATCAAGACTTCAGGGAATCCTACTATGTATTCTCATACTCACCCCTACTTCGGCTTTGCCTGCATTTGTTCATCCCTTGCATAAATATGTACATGTGGATTATGATATCAACGTAACTTAGAGATACAAGGTTCATGGACTGCACGTAGTGGTCATTGCTTGGGATTCTGGAGTGGGACTCTCCCACACGTTTTAAATTTTCACCTATTGTCGGGTTGTGGCCTTTCCGAATTACCTTTCGTGTACTTGTACTATTTAGAGGTCGATGCATATATGTTTCGTTTGACCTTTATAGAATTTTTAAATATTTCTTTCATTTTCACTTCACTTTTTCATTGAGTGGGCTACAGTTATTTGTACAGTTTCTTAGGAATGGCCTCCCATAGTTTTTTTCCATAGGCACTATTTATCAGCCCCTTGGCTATGGAGGTGGGTGTGGGGTAGTTCTGGCTTGAGCCATGTCAAGGATTGGGTCATGAAAAATAGAAATCAATGGATGTTCGACCCTTGGTAAGTTGTTTGGACATTTACCTAAAAGGTTCTTGGTTGGGTTTAGGGGAATAACGTGGAAGGGTCATGAGGGAGGCTATTGGGCTAATGATTCCATTGATGGTACGGGCGGTCGACTTATCCATTCACCAGGGCCATGATTATCCCCTTGTCGACATGGCAGCCCGGGACACTTGTTGTGGGGAATAATGGTACATGAATCATATAGGATTGAGTCTTTGACTGTTATACATGAGTCAGCTCCCCAGTACCATGGATGTATATATATAAGCTCATCCGATCGTGGTACTCCTTAATAAAATTCAGGAAGTTTTTGTATCAAAAGTGAACCAGGATACTAACTATAGTTCAAGAAGATGATCCCATGAGCGACGAGACTCAGTTCAAGACACATCATGAAAGACCCTTTCTCCAGGTGGGTTGGTAGCATCACCCCAACATGTTGAGAAGTAGAACACCTTAATAGAGTAGGCTGAGGACGTGCATAGGTTTTGTGCACTTTGTGAGTTCCAACAAAAGGGACCATTTTGGTTCTGTGCTGAGACAGATCCTCAGACAATGTATGTTTTTGTAGAGTTATTTTTTCATTTTATTAGGCTTGTACAAACACCATAAGATAATATGGTGGCTTTGGAAGTTGACCTTTTTCCCGGAGCAACCAGTTGTTGGAGGAGCATTGTTACATAGATAAACGATGAGTTTGAATTATCATTGGATGACTTCCAACTGTTGTTTTTTGAGGAGTTCTACCCTTCATGTTAGTTCTCTATTCGAGTACAAGAGTCCATTTAGTTATGGAAGGGAAGGTTGATGGTGACTATGTATGCGACTTGGTACACAGACCATTCATGCTACACTTTTGACATGATCTATAAAGTCTACTTCTGAGAACGAAAGTTTGAGCAGGGAGTCTATAGAGAGATTCGTGTTATCATAGTGCCATTAGAAATACCCACCTTTATAGGGGTGATGGATTAGGCGTTGGAAACATAGATCATTTCTTCATTGGAATGAAATACAACTGGTTGTGTCAGTGAGCGCAATAGATAGGTGACGTCTGTTGTAGCTAGTAGATGCCAGACGACGAGAACATGATGTAGGAGAACAATTTATGACCAGTCTTAGGCATGTGATCATATTGTGCTGAGACAATGCAGTGGAAGTGTGGTGGATTAATCCCATTGACATGTGCACTCAAGGTGCAGTTGTGTTGTAGATTCCCTTAACAGGACGTGTGGGAGGTTATAAGCTTACCTAGTGTGGGAATTTTTAGATAAGATAACATCTTGCAGTTGATCCCTATGAAGCAGTAGGGTAAAACTTTTCTTTAATTAATGTCGTTGACTAGTTCGCTTCTCGAGAATGTATGGGAGTCTTGGTTATGATGCACCGACTATGAAATAATGTGTTATCAGATATCCTTGGTGTTTCACCATATGGATATTCTGAAAGAGGGTATCACACGACCTTGTTCTAGTGACAAATAGTGATTCCAGTTGTGACATGGGATGTAGTGGATCGGGTGGGGGGATAAACTAACACCCAATTTCTATAAGGTTATTTGAGACTATGAAGGTAGATGGCAAGGTATCATACTGCCTTGTCTTACCAAAATAGTTGGAGTGGGTACACGACATATTACACATGTCGTACTAAATAGATGCATTTGTGTTCCTATACATATCATCAAATGAAGAAATCCTTATGAGTGTGGACCATCCCATTAGTACAAATTCATTAGGATCAAAGAAATGTATAGGTTTCCCAGTGAGTGGGATACCTATGTGTGGGCTCGGTATCACGATATTATCCAATAGTTTGTCTTTTCGTTGGAGAAAATCTTGAAGGATGGAATAATGCAGAGACCTGGTTTTTTCCTAATTTGCCTTTAAAATATTTTTAAGAAGATTTTCATTTATGGGAACAAAGACGACATGAAATTCCAAGTTCTGGTGTGCTCAAAATTAATTTTATAAAAATGATAAGTGTTTTTATATCATAGACACACTGTTAAATATAGAATATGGTATATCACTGTAATGACCTAGAAAATTAAATGTAATTTATTTTAATAACATTGGAATATTATGAGTCTGTGTAAACTGACGCTGCGTGATTCCGAGTCCCAGTGTGACCAGAATGAAATTCTGATCATTTTTTCAGGTACGTTCTGTAAATTTGCGAGTGGGTTTTTGTATCTTTTGAATCGGTGTTCGGAATTGAAATATGATGACATCGTTTAACTCGTAGCACTGGTATTCTCTTAAGGAGACCTTCACCTCTACCATGGTAGGTCGAGGGTGGAATTAAGTTTTTCACATTTCCGTGGAAGATTAGAAAAATAAAAATATTTAATATTCTTATTTTAGTTGTAAATGCCACATGATTTGTGGAGGTGGAGACCACAAGAGCATTAATCCTCCCAATTTGAATTCAATGATGGAGACCACCCAAACCCTTCATTAATGTGTGGGAAGACCCTTATAATTCCCAAATTAATTGTTCCCACTATCTAATTAATTAATTGAGCCAATAAATTATTATTCCAACCAAAATTAATTGTAAAAACCAATTTTAATTTATATTGGAATTTCACATCTTGGGTTTTTTTGGGGAAATTCTGGAAAAGGTTGTTCCTGGAAGAGCCTCACAAGGAAGAAAAATTATCAACAAGGAGGAACCGAAGAACGGAGGATCGTCAAACAAGCGGTGTCATTGGAGGAGGCTTTCTTTTGGATAAAAAAACACCAATCTTTCTTCAACCGTGAATGATCTCCAATGGAACCTTCAAGGGAGGTTTTTTTATTTGTATACCCCTTACCTCATTTTTTACATTTTTCATAAATCAAGAATAAACAAGCTACTTGCTTCCGTTCTAACGTAGAGGGTGAGGGCTAAACGAATTGGGTAGACCACTCCAAAACCTATGTGGGTTTCATGAAATCTTCACGATGGAGGGGGAAAATGACCGGTGCCATTATTTGGAACCAGTGGGTCTATGAAGTGTCAACCGACACTTCAGTCGGCTACGACAAATCTGGCGGCACGACTGTGCCGCTTGAGAAGAGCTACGGCCTGTATGGAACACCCGATAATTTTATGTTATATTAATCATCAAAGGAATCTTTTTCTACACAACACTTTCTTGGCTTTCTTTACACGAAATCACAACCTTCCTCAATAGCTTGCGTCGTACGCAATACCGAGTTTCACTAAACAACGATATGCTATTAAAATATTATTAAAACTAGCCGTTATGAATAGTGATAACCACTTTTAGAAATTTTATAAATTTTATTTTCCAAAATGGACTTCATTTTTGGATTCAGAATATCGAAATTAGCCTAGGGTGAACCTTTGGTATTTTTCTGAAAACATTCAATTTTTGATGAATAGTGAAACCACTAAGTGGTAGTTAAAACAACTGAATTTTTCATAAAACTAAATTTTACCGCTTCTGTAAGTGGAATTTTAAAAATCCGAGAGACACAGTTGATGTCAGTAAGTAAATGTGGTTCAATGAGATGAAAATAATTTTTTGGTTAATAGTAACTTTTTACTTTTTTTACCACGGTTAAAAGTAAATAGTGTAATTAAGGGTAAATATGATATTATTATTACCCTAACACATGTCCTAATTCTATTGGATAAGTGTAATTCGACCAAAAAAAAACTTAGGAATAAAATATGACCATTTAGGCCCACATGGATTAGATTAGGACATTTATTATTAATTTATTTAAAGAATGGTTAAAATAGTTAAATCAATGTTTAATAAGTAAATAATTTTTAATATGGGGTTATACATAAGATAAATTAGACTATAAATATTCATTATAAATCCAAAAATATTTCCTATATAATGGTATTTTATTTTTAATTTCTAGACATTATATAATTTAATTTATTTATGACACAATGATGATGTCGTAATTATCTTATTAATGAAATATTGACATAATTGATGTTATAAACACAAAAATAAATGTAATTTGAGATTTTTTATGAATCCCACTAATTTTATAGGTTAATATGACATGTTAGTATTGATTTAATTAACTTTTTTCGAACTAATAATTCTGTTATTATTTTCACAAAAATCAATTACTAAATAGTGTCAAAATTGACATAAAATAGTTTTTAAAACAAATATTATATTGGTAATTGTTATTTTATTCCAAAAAATCTATGGTTCGGCCAAATTACATAGATAAGGTTATATATATTAATAATAAACAACTTGGGGTTCGTTTGTCTGCTTATAGTAAGTTTATTAACCTTATAGTATAAGAACACAAGAACACACGGTAAAAGTAAACGTATTTAACTTAATGTTAAATCTAAATGATACGGTTAAAATAGGAATCTAAACTTGTCTAAATTATATTGGATGAGATTATTTCGACCCATCTCCACCTTAACTTAGAAATATATCAATTTGGAGCTCTTTAAAACCGAACATGACTTTATAATAAAAATAATATTTTTAGTTTTCCCAAAGGTGCCCCTCTCCTCCCTTATAAAAGGGCATCTCCTACCCCTCTTCCTCACACCACATTGAGCCTTCAAGCTCGGCCAACCCCTGCCAATTTCCCCTCTACACTTTTCTAGAAACATCCTAGTGGTTCTGGTCTTCCTCAAAGACCAATTTTAGTGCCCAAAAAGAAGTTCTCAAAGAATCACTTCAAAGAAGAGGTAATGTCCGTTATCGATTATTTCATATTTATTTCTTCTTCCACTTCTTCTTCATTAGTTGTTTCATTATGAAGTAATAACATCAGTATCACTAATATACTGATATGTTATTATATGTATGAAACAACCCTATTTCACCATCTATCCATCCTACGGAAAAAGAAATCACCGCGCATGCGTACGTACGGAATACCATCTCCACGTCGTGGTGTAATCTATTTTCCACCACCACCTTACTTGGATGGGTATAATGGTGTAAATAATGACTATATATGACTATTATAAAGTGATAATGATTCTGAAATAGTATACATACACTCTAATACAATTCCACGATCATAGGAATGATATCATCACTCGTGTGTACGTACAGAATGCCGTCTCCACGATGTGATGCGACTCGTTCTACATGATCGTCATTTCATAATAATTAAATATATTAATTGAATGAATGAATATGATATATATTACACTAATACCATTATGGAAATGAGGTATCTATAACCTAAAGATAAGAATATGAATTTATTCGACAAAAAACTCATAAGAACAAAAAGTTATAAACACCCGAATAACAAGTAGCAATGAAATATTACTACTATGAAGCTAAGAATATGACCATATATGATATCATAAAAATAAGTATGATTCTGGAATAAGTCAATAAAATTATTTAAATCATTATACATGAGGTTCGGACACTTACAAATCAAGTCGGACCTAAGGTAAGGGAAATATCACAATCTCATTTTTATCCGAGATTGTTTATACTTTAGTATTTACTGGGGTGTATTTTATCATCCACATCCATGTTTCCTCAATATGTAATATTATTTCCATCCACCTAAAATTTTTTAAATCATATTTTAAGCTTCAGTGAGTTTTTAGTAAAAGATATGAAAGGAATCTTTTGTCGTTTTTCGTACGAGGTAATTTTTTGAATTTTCCGACAAAAGTACGAGAAGAATGCTTTCTTATTACTTATACGGCATGAATGGATTTTTAAAACATTATTTCCAAGAATCATCCTTTACAAGATTTCAAGTTTATTTTTAATCAACTTCTTTTAGTTTTAAATTGTATGACATGTTAAGAAAGGAAAAGTGTTTTCGAAGCAGAAAGGATATTTTCCTCAAGAATGGAGTTCAAGTGTTTTATCAAAATTATTTTACATCTAAGATAATAAAGGGTTCTGTTTCTATCCCTATTATTACATGGATTTGATTATGTTGTTATGAAAATATTTTTTTATGAATTCCTTTATCTTATATGAATTGTTTTATGATGTCATGTTGTTTAAGAATCCCATTTTTATTACATGGGTTATGCTATGATGTATGGTTTATGATTTTGTGGCACACATAAGAATGGTATCATTATGAGATGGGTGGGACCAATATCTCCCTCCCATGCATTGGGTAAGGATTTTATATCTCATGAGATAGACATGGCTGGAACGGTAGGTTATACCGGTTCAGTGAAACAGGACTGAAACGAGGGTGACTCGGTTCAGAAAGGGACTTTGTCCACTAAGATAGTCTTGGAAATGAGTCTTGACTAAAAAGAAATGATTCTCTATGATTATGTGTGTATGCCACAAAGTTTCATGTTTTATGTTATGATTATCGTGATTACCTTTCACTTCCATGATTTGTTCCATGTTATGAAATTATGATCTCTTTTGCAGGTTAAGATTTCAAGAGTTATGTTCTTATGTATATGATGTGATTGATATTTCTTTTGTTTACCCTTACTGAGAATTTGAGCTCACCCTTTTGTATGTTTTCTTTCCCCTGGTCAGGAAGAAGGTTATTAAGTAGAATATGCCAAAAAGGGACTCTAGATATGATGAAATAAATGGGAGACAGTGTAGACGCTTTATGAACCTGTTGTTTATGTTTCCCAGTTTCTAAAGACACTATACCTATACGGTCCTTTCATGGTTTTGTTATATGTTGTAATAAGTATACTTCAATTTTGAAGTATTAATAATGTATGTATAGTATTGGTCGTTATAGTTGGTATCAGAGGAAAGGTATAGTCAACCTTTGGAAACTAGGATGTGAAAGCCTTAGTAAGAACCCTAAGGATAAGTCTAAGCATAGAACACAATCTTAGTGTTTTAGAAATGTCCATGAATAACCTAGGATAAGACATTAAGTGTGAACTTTTATTCTTGATTATGTGGTTTTTCTATTATAATTAGTGTTGATCACACTATTCTTCTTGGTTTTAGTCAATGGCTGGAACCCGAAGGAATCGTGTTAATGCAGAATGCGACGGGAAATGCAATGATTGTCCCCCTGAGCAACCAAACGTTATGGGAGCTGGAATACAAAATCTTGTAGCCATGCTCACACAACTTTCTCAAGCTATGAATCTTTCAGGACTTCCAAAAGAGCAAAGGAAGGAGCAATATTCTGTTGAATCTTTCATGAGACAGCGTCCACCTTCTTTCAGCGGGTCTACTGATCCATTAGTTTCTTAACAATGGATTAGTACTACTGAAAAGATATTTTCAGTTCTTCAATGTTCTGATCATGATAAAGTCATCATAGTAGTGTATCGTTTGGAAGGAGATGCTGATCAATGGTGGAATCTTATTAAGAATACGAGGCAAAGGGATGAAATTGAGTCCATGGAATGGGACGAGTTCAAGAACTTATTTTTCAATAAGTACTTCCCTCGTATTCTCCGAACAAAGATGGAGAATGAGTTTCTTGAACTGAAGCAAAAGGATGATGAATCTGTTGGTACCTATGAAGCAAATTTTACAAGACTTACAAGGTACGCTTCTGGTATTATTATCCAACCTGAGAGTAAGATCGATCGATTCTTTAGTGGCTTAAAACCAAGTCTTCGAAGGGCGTTAGCCATAAGGGACTTCAATAGCTACGAGGAAATCGTTCGATGTGCTATCAAAGTCGAGGTGGAGATTGGAGTAACCCATCAGTCATATGGGTTTGATAAGAAGAGGAAAATGGAATTCAAAGGAAAACCTAAAGAGCACACTGAAAAGAAGATGAGCTTTCCCTTAAGCTCAAAGTGTGGAAAGAAACATAGAGGGAGTTGTCTTAAAGGGACAAGTAAATGTTTCAAATGTAGAAAGGAAGGTCATCAGGCATTTGAATACCGCGATGATGGGAAGAAGATGTCTAATGATGAAAACAAAGGAAGGGATACATAGAATGAACCTACTACACTTCAATGTTTCAAGTGCAAGGAGATGGGTCATTATGCCAATAAATGCCCTAATCCAAGGGTTGATGATGATGGTCGATGTCAACAAACTCTTAAGGCTAAAGATAAAGGAATGTCACATGCAATTTCTATCAGTGATGTGGAGTACGATAACGATGTGGTTAAAGGTACACATACCATCCACTCTAAAGTAGAAAATGTTTTATTTGATTCTGGATCCACCCACTATTTTATTTCTGAAGAATTTTCTAAGGGTATCACCATATTACCTCAACAATTAGATGTTGAGTTAGCTGTGACAACACCTAATTGCACAACAGTCACATCAAAAGTTTATAATTCTTCTCCGATCGATGTTTGTGGGAAAGTGCTTCCTGCAATTCTTGTGATCATTCCTTTAGTGGAATTTGATGTGATTCTTGGAATGGATTGGCTTTCATTATATGGAGCTCATATCAATTGCCAAATAAGGGAAGTCACATTTCATATTCCAGATCAATCTATGATCGTCTATTAATGCAAGGATGAACATAACCTTCTAGTGGAAATTTCTTCCATTTTATGGGTATTGATTCCACTAAATGAAGGTTATTTATCTCAAATGGTTTGTGAGAAACTCACGATTAGGAATATTCCCATTGTATGTGAGTTTTTAGATGTCTTTCCGGAGGAATTACTGGGTCTTCCACCGAATCGTGAAGTTGAGCTTTCAATAGAACTCGTACCGGGTGCTTTTCCTATTTCAAAGAAAACTTATAGAATGGCCCCAATTGAGTTGCAGGAATTGAAGAAGCAAATCCAAGGGAATCTTTATAAGGGATTCATATTCCCTAGTGTGTCACCTTCTGGAGAACCTATTCTATTTGTTAAGAAGAAATATGGATCAATGAGACTCTGCATTGATTATCGAGAACATAACAAGATCACTATCAAGAACAAATATCCTCTCCCATGCATTGATGACTAATTTGACCAACTATGAGGAGCTCAATACTTTTCCATGATTGATCTTCATTCAGGGTATCATCAATTAAGGGTCAAAAGGGAGGATATACCAAAGACGGATTTCCGTACAAGGTATGGGCACTATGAATTTATAGTGATTCCATTTGGTCTTACTAATGCCCCGGCTATCTTCATGGATCTGATTAATAGAGTCTTTAGAGACTATCTTGATCAATTTGTGGTAGTATTTATAGACTATATTCTTGTTTATTCAAAGAGAAAGTAAGAACATGAAGATCACTTGAAAATTATATTGAAGACCCTGAGAAAGGAGAAGCTTTATGCCAAATTTACGAATTGTGAATTTTGGCTTCAAAAAGTTGCATTTTTAGGTCACATAATCTCAAAAGTGGGGATATCTGTGGATCCAGAAAAAACAGAGGTTATTGAAAGATGGTCGAGACAAAAAACAGTAACTGAGATCCGAAGTTTTCTTGGTTTGGCTGGATGTTATCGACGTTTTGTGAATGATTTTTCACGATTATCTAATCCACTCACCAAGTTGACTCGGAAAGGAGTTATGTTTGTCTGGATGGAAGAATGTGAAGAGAATTTCAAGGAGTTGAAAAAAAGTTTATCAAGTGCACCTGTGCTCACACTACCTTGTAGTGGAGAAAGGTTTGTGATCTATAGTGATGCATCCAAGAAGGGATTGGGGGGTGTTCTTATAAAAAATGATATGGTGATAGCTTATGCCTCGCGACAGTTGAAAATCCATGAGCAAAATTACCCAACACATGATTTGGAGTTAGCTGCGGTAATATTTTCATTAAAGATTTGGAGGCATTACCTTTATGGTGAAAGGTGTGATATTTATACTGATCATAAATGTTTAAAGTATATTTTCACACAAAAGGAGCTGAATATGCGCCAAAGAAGATGGTTAGAGCTGATTAAGGATTATGACTGCTCAATCCATTACCACCCTGGGAAAGAAAACAAGGTGGCAGATGCATTAAGTCGACAAGACCATGCTAGTTTATCCATGATGAGGATCACGAAAGATCCAATATTTATGGATTTACAAAGGATGGATCTTGGAATTATAATGAAAGGGGAAAAATCTTATCTTTCTCAAATGAATGTTCAACCATCTATACATGTGAAGATTAAAGAGGCACAAAAAGAAGATGTCGAGTTACAAAAGAAGATGAGAAATGTTCCTGAATTCAACCTTGATTGTGATGGGATAATAATGTTCAGGAATCGGGTTTGTGTTCCTCCCATACCTGAATAAAAGAAGGAGCTGCTGGATGAGGCTCATTGTTCTTCATTCTCTATTCGTCCTGGAAGCACGAATATGTATAGGGACCTGAAAGAGTACTTCTGGTGGGATGGCATGAAAAGAGATGTTGCTGAATATGTCTCTCGATGCTTGGTTTGTCAACAAGTTAAAGCTGAGAGACAGAAGTATAAGGGGATGTTACAACCATTACCCATACCTGAATGGAAATGGGAAAACATCACTATGGACATTATCACAGGACTTCCTAAAACATCCAAAGGCAATAATGTTATCTGGGTCATAGTTGATCATCTTTCAAAGTCTGCACACTTCATTGCAATTAGAGAGGATTTCTCTTTGGACCATCTTGCCAGGATATATGTAAAGGAAGTGATAAGATTGCATGGATTACCACTTTATATTATATCTGATCAGGATCCGAGATTTACCTCGAAGGACTGGCGAAGTCTTCAGCATACTCTGGATACAGAGTTGAGTTTCATCACTGCTTATCATCCTTAGACAGACGGTCAGTCTGAGAGAACAATTCAAACCCTAGAAGATATGTTGAGAGCTTGCTCTATGGATTTCAAAGGTGGTTGGGATCAACACCTACCTTTAGTGGAATTTTTTTTATAAAAATAACTTTCACTCTAGTATTCAGATGGATCCTTATGAAGCTCTCTATGGAAGGAAATGCAGGACTCCAACATGTTGGGATGAAGTTGGGGAAAAAAAGATATTAGAACATGATATCATTGATGAAATGGCAGAAAAGGTCAGATCTATTCAAAAACACATAAGAGCAGCTTAGAGTCGACATAAAAGTTATGCCGACAACCGAAGAAAAGACCTAGAGTTTGAAGTGGGTGATAAAGTGTTCTTACGAATATCTCCCTGGAAGAGGGTTATGAGATTTGGAAAGAAGGGGAAGTTGAACCCTAGATATATCGGTCCTTTCGAAATACTGGATCGTGTTGGGAAGGTAGATTACTGATTGGCGCTTCCACCGAATCTCTCTCAAGTTCACGATGTGTTCCATGTATCTCTCCTGAGAAAGTACATACCTAATCCTTCACATGTACTCAGCTCAAAAGTTGTACCGCTAGAGCAAGATCTTTCTTATGAAGAACAACCGATAATGATTCTGGATCGTAACGAAAAAGTCCTACAAAACAATACCACTCGATTGGTGAAAGTTTTATGGAGGAACCACCAATTATAAGAATCTACATGGGAGCTTGAGGATATGATGAGGGAGAGGTATCCTCATCTGTTTGTTACAAAGTGACAAATTTCGAGGGAGAAATTCATTTTAATGGGGGTAGAATTTAACACCCGAGACTTTTATGTTATATAAATCATCAAAGGAATCTTTTTCTACACAACACTTTCTTGGCTTTCTTTACACGAAATCACGACCTTCCTCGATAGCTTGCGTCCTACGCAATACCGAGTTTCACTAAACAACGATATGCTATTAAAATATTATTAAAACTACCCGTTATGAATAGTAATAAGAACTTTTTGAAATTTTATAAATTTTATTTTTCAAAATGGACTTCATTTTTGGATTCAGATATCGAAATTAGCCTAGGGTGAAATTTTGGTATTTTTCTGAAAACATTCAATTTTTGATGAATAGTGAAACCACTAAGTGGTAGTTAAAAAAACTGAATTTTTCATAAAACTTAAATTTACCGCTTCTGTGAATGGAATTTCAAAAATCTGAGAGACACGGTTGATGTTAGTAAGTAAAATGTGGTTCAATGAGATGAAAATAATTTTCTGGTGAATAGTAACTTTTTACTTTTTTTTACCACGGTTAAAAGTAAATAGGGTAATTAAGGGTAAAGATGATATTATTATTACCCTAACACATGTCCTAATTCTATTGGATAAGTGTAATTAGACCAAAAACTAACTTAGGAATAAAATATGACCATTTAGGCCCACTTGGATTAGATTAGGACATTTATTATTAATTTATTTAAAGAAGGGTTAAAATAGTTAAATCAAAGTTTAACAAGTAAATAATTTTTAATATGAGGTTATACATAAGATAAATTCGACTATAAATATTACTTAGAAAGCTAAAAAGACTTCCTACATAATGGTATTTTATTTGTAATTTTTAGACATTAAATAATTTAATTTATTTATGACACAATGATGATGCCGTAATTATCTTATTAATGAAATATTGACATAATTGATGTTATAAACACCAAAATAAATGTAATTTGAGACTTTTTATGAATCCCAATAATTTTATAGGTTAATATGACACGTTAGTATTGATTTAATTAACTTGGTTCGAACTAATAATTCTGTTATGATTTTCACAAAAATCAATTACTAAATAGTGTCAAAATTGACATAAAATAGTTTTTTAAACAAATATTATATTGGTAATTGTTATTTTATTCCTAAAAATCTAAGGTTCGAAAAAACGACTTAGCTAAGGTTATATATATTAATAATAAACAACTTGGGGTTCGTTTGGCTTCTTATAGTAGGTTTATTAACCTTATAGTATAAGAACAGAAGAAGACACGGTAAAAGTAAACTTATTTAACTTAGTGTTAAATCTAAATGATAATGTTAAAATAGGAACCTAAACTTGTCTAAATTATATTGGATGAGATTATTTCGACCCATACCCACCTTAGCTTCGAAATATATCAATTTTGAGCTATTTAAAACCGAACTTGACCTTATAATAAAATAATATTTTTAGTTTTCCCAATGGTGCCCCTCTCCTCCCTTATAAAAGGGAATCTCCTCCCCCTCTTCATCACACCACATTGAGCCTTCAAGCTCAGCCAACCACTTCCAATTTATCCTCTCCACTTCCCTAGAAACATCCTAGAGGTTCTGTTCTTCCTCAAAGTCCAATTTTAGTGCCCTAAAAGAAGGTCTCAAAGAAGCACTTCAAAGAAGAGGTAATGTCCGTTACCGATTATTTCATTTTTATTTCTTCTTCAACTTATTCTTAGTTAGTTGTTTCATTATGAAGTAATAACATCAGTATCACTCATATAATGATATGTTATTATAAGTAGGAAACAACCCTATTTCACCATCTATCCATCCTACAGAAAAAGAAATCACCGCGCGTGCGTACGTACGGAATACCGTCTCCACGCCGTGGTGCAATCTATTTTCCACCACCACCTTATTTGGATGGGTATAATGGTGTAAATAATGACTATATGTCACTATTATAAAGTGATACTGATTTTAAAATAGTATACATACACTCTAATACAATTCCACGATCATAGAAACGATATCATCACTTGTGCGTACGTACGGAATACCGTCTCCACGGTGTGATGCGACTCGTTCTATATGATCTTCATTTCATAATAATTATATAAATAAATTGAATGAATTATTATGATATATATTACACTAATACCATTCTTTAAATGAGGTATCTATATCCTAAAGATAAGAATAAGCATTTATTCGACAAAACACGCATAAGAACAAAAAGATATAAACACCCGAATAACAAGTAGCAATGAAATATTACTACTACGAAGCTAAGAATATGACCATATATGATATCATAAAAATAAGTATGATTCTGGAATAAGTAAATAACATTATTTAAATCATTATACAGGAGGTTTGGACACTTACAAAGCAAGTCGGACCTACGGTAAGGGAAATATCACAATCTCATTTTTATCCGAGATTGTTTATACTTTAGTATTTACTGGGGTGTATTTTATCATTCACATCCATGTTTCCTCAATATGTAATATTATTTCCATCCACATACAACTTTTTAAATCCTATTTTAACCTTCGGTGAGTTTTTAGTAAAAGATATGAAAGAAATATTTTGTCGTTTTTCGTACAAGGTACTTTTTTGACTTTTCCGACAAAAGTACGAGAAGAATGTTTTCTTTTAACTTATACGGAATGAATGGATTTTTAAAACATTATTTCCAAGAATCATCCTTTACAAGTTTTCAAGTTTATTTTTAATCAAATTCTTTTAGTTTTTAATTGTATGACATGTTCAGAAAGGAAAAGTGTTTTCGAAGCAGAAAGGATATTTTCATCAAAAATGGAGTTCAAGTGTTTTATCAAAATTATTTTCCATCTAAGATAATAAAGGGTTATGTTTCTATCCCGATTATTACATGGATTTGATTATGTTGTGATGAAAATATTTTTTATGAATTCCTTTATCTTATATGAATTGTTTTATGATGTCATGTTGTTTAAGAATCCCATTATTATTAAATGGGTTATGCTATGATGTATGGATTATGATTTTGTGGCACACATAAGAATGGTATCATTATGAGATGGGTGGGACCTATATCTCCCTCCAATGAATTGGTTAAAGATTTTATATCTCATGAGATAGACATGGCTGGAATGGTAGGTTATACCGGTTCAGTGAAACAGGACTGAAACGAGGGTGACTCGGTTCAGAAAGGGACTTTTTCCACTAAGATACTCTTGGAAATGAGTATTTACTAACAATAAATGATTCTCTATGAATATGTGTGTATGCCACAATGTTTCATGTTTTATGTTATGATTATTGTGATTACCTTTCACTTCCATGATTTATCCCATGTTATGAAATTATGATCTGTTTTAAAGGTTACGATTTCCTAGAGTTATGTGCTTGTGTATATGATGTGATTGATATTTATTTTGTTTACCCTTACTGAGCATTTGAGCTCACCCTTTTTTATGTTTTCTTTCCCCAGGTTAGGAAGAAGGTTATTAAGTAGAATATGCCAAAAAGGGACTCTAGATATGATGAAATAAATGGGAGACAGTGTAGACGCTTTATGAACCTGTTGTTTATGTTTCCCAGTTTCTAAAGACACTATACCTATACGGTCCATTCGTGGTTTTGTTATATGTTGTAATTAGTATGCTTCAATTTTTAAGTAAAAACAATGTATGTAAAGTATGGGTCGTTATACTGTAGGCCACGACGGAGCAAGGGAAGCGGGTAGCCACATGAAAGGGAGGTGTCTGACATCTGCACCGCCCGACGGAGAAGAGTTGTGGACTTGTGCCATGGAGGAAATGTGAGACGTGGTCATCTTGATGTTGGCTGCCAGTGAAGGAGTGGTGTGAGACCACACCACGTGGAGGAGGACGACTGGCAGATCAGCCTGCCCCACGCCGAGTAGACACTGCACCGCATGCCGTGCTGGTGGGCCGGAGTGGACCCAGTAGGCCGGGCTAGAACCAGTGGGCAGGGTCAAATGCCAAGGGTTGGGTCAGGCTGGATCGACCCAACCGGGTCAGACTGGATGCTGACCCACTTCGATCCTTTTCACTATATCGGCCATATCATGAGCTATGAGCATTTTTTTGATGAACCGTTTACATTTTTTGGAAACCATGGATTGAGACAGTTCTTTTGGTATACCCCACATATTTTTTTAAAAAAGGTGGGGTATGACCAGGTTGGATCGAACCCGTATCCAACCGGGCCCTCAGGACTAAAATGCTAATAACTTAGAGGCTGACCGTTCGATTGACAGACCATCTATTGCATTGAGACCCATTTTTTTGTGGTCCTTTGGTACACATCTTCATGGGACTTTGTGGAATTTGGAGTATTAACATTTTTCTTTAGAAGCGAACCATACCGAAATCAAGAAATCATTGTTTGAGAACTATGTAGCTATCTATAATATGAGAAAGGGATCCAACGTGGGTCTATGCTTTGGAATCCTTTGTGGGTTTGTGTTTGACAGTCCAAGTTGGATACGATCTAGAAATCAACAAAGGACTACTCTAGGATCCTACGTGGGTCTGTTTTACTTCGATCATATGTGGGTATAATGATGTACTAGGATCCTATGTGGTTATGATGATTTAGTATCTTATGTGGGTCTGATGATTTAGGATCCTATGTGGGTCTACCTCTTAACAGATTAAGATTATTTAGTAGTTACATCTAATCATATTTACTGTCGTATGTATGATTTACCTGGTTTGAGATGAATCTTTACCATTTTGGTAATCTCTTGTGGGGTGTACCTGTGTGTTACTTAACTCATGTTAATACCATATAGGTATTCATCTGTGTGGCGTACATGTGTGGTACTTATCTTCCTGGTGATAAATTTTTGGTATTCTTCTATATGGTGTACCTGTATGGTACATACCTTCATAGTGATTCCCTTTCTGGTATCCTTCTGTGAGGCGTTACATTTGTGGTGCATACCTTTGGGGTGTTACAATCATAATAATCTGTCCTTCGTGGAATAATTGTACTTCGGAAAAGTAGTTTGTCCTTGTGTTTCCACATGAATGAGAAGGGTAATATCTGATTACATAGGAATATGTATAGGTATATACCTAAGTGGGGTTGTCACTAGTTTACATGTTTTTGGTTTATCCTTTGTGGATTTTGTGAGACCTTGAGGTCTCGGGGTCCCTTTCTGGGTATCCTTATACTCACCCCTGCACGGGCTATGCCCACACCATATTGTGTTTGGTGCAGACGATGGACAATGCTGACTGAGGACGTGGGTAACAAGACTAGAGGTAGCTCAAAGGTGGACCTTAGATGAGGCGTACTGTAGAGATGACATTTTGAGAGTTGTACCTACCCTTCTAGTAGGATCCTTGGCGGGTGTTCACCAGAGGTGTTAATCTTACTTACACTTTCTAGTTTTATTTTACTTTATAGTTGGGCATGTATTGTGGCCCCTTTTACTTAATATACACACTATTTTTACAACTCAGTTTTCTCTTGTTCGTATCTTGTTGTGTGCTTTGTTGCATGAGTTTATAGGTTATAAAGGAATTGCCTTCCAATTTTAGGGAATTCACCTTCAGTGCTAGTCACCAACCCCTAGCCTATGAAAGGACGGCTTGGGGTAGTCAGGGCATGACCCCTAGGGGATGGGTCATGACAAATTGGTATCAGATGAGTCGGTTCTACTATAGAACATTGGACTCTTATCTTTTAACGGAAATAGTGTTAAGTGTAGTGAGTGTGGTTATCAGTTTAAGGAATCCAGTGTTGGTGAGGTGGCCGGCGTGTCCATACACCAGGACCCCATCTTCTAATTTCTGACTTAGTACATGAAAACACAGATTGTGTGTGTGTTTCGAAAAAGTTTTCTTTGTGATATTTTGAGTCAGCTCACAAAGTATAAATTATTGACCATGGAGCATGGGTTTCTTTCAAGATTCCTCCACGTAGACAGCCAGCTACAGTTCTGAGTATAGTACGCGATGATATCCCACCGAGCGATGAGGCCTTGGTGCAGGGCCCTCTTTCATGAGAGGCACTAGTAGGGGAACTAGTGGTACCATTACCCATTGGGCCACTGATTCCACCAGCCCCAAAAACAGACGGTGCGTGATGCATGATCGTGTTGCATGAGGTTTAGTGCCAGAGTCCACCAAGGTATAGAGGAGAGACAGACCCATTGGCTGCTAAGGATTGGCTCGAGGCTGTGGTGGGAGTCTTCCAACTGGAAGGGACACCAGCTTATCTCATTGTGATTCTTTCTTCCAGTCTTCTACAAGTAGAAATAGGCCAATGGGGGGATCATGATGCTCTAGTTTCATGATATGGAGACACTTCTCTTGGCAGACTTTGCGAGCCTGTTTCGGGAAGAGTTTGTTCTGGAGACCCTTCACGCAGTGCACAATCAAGAGCTTCTTCATCTGAAGTAGGGTAGTATGATTGTGGCTTAGTACTCAGTGAGGTTCCACAACCTCTCACGATACTCAACTGATAAGGTGTGGGAACCATTATTTAGGGTCATAACCTTCGAGCAGGGAAATAGGAGGAATATCACGACATTGATGATTTCTCTCAATATCCCGATGCATGCATGGGTGTTAGAGAGAGCACTCTTAGTGGAGAGTTTTCTTGATGAGAAGTCGCCTGCAGTGGGACCCACCATCAGGCGTCATGTAGTAGAGTATTCTACAGCTTGCAGCAGAAAGATTTCACAAAGGTCCAAGAGGACCCAACTTATAGTAGGACAACCACATGATTCATGGTTGGTTGTGCAGGACACCAGAGATAAAGCCAGTCATGCGAGGAGTATGTAGTGTTTCACATGTGGCAGGCATGGTCAAATGTCTCGAGACTGCTTGACCCGCCGTATGGAGGATTATCCAATGGTCAAAGGACCACCTAGGTAGTGACAAAGGTTTTATTGGGAAAGTATGTAGAGAGCAGGTAGACATTGTTGAATTACTTGTGGTGTAGTTTGTAGTGGGTGATGATTCGAGATGTTACCGCCACCATCACTAGGTGGTCCTCCATAAGCACAGGGAGCGGGTGGACATGGGCGATCTCATCTACAGGAATCTGAGCTTTATTACCATCGTGCTCCGAAGATGATACGAGGTATGATATATGTCTACTCTTCCTTAGATGTCGTACTTATAGACACAGGTTCCAGTCAGCCTTTTATTTCCACTTCCCTCATTCAGAGCTCGGAGATTTCAGTGGAGCAATTTTCTTAATCCATATGGCTACATAATCCAATAGCAGAGGATTCAGCGATTACACACTGGTGCCGATAGTGTGAGATTACTCCAGGAGGCAAGAGCTTCGGTTGGGATCTCCTAGTAGCGGCGTCGAGTCCATACAATGTCATCTTGGATATGGGCTGGTTATCTACATTCCATGCTCATATTGGCTGTATTAGGTGAAAAGGGTGGTGTGGCTATATGGATGATACTAGCTTTACCTTCACTGGTGAGAAGGGATCCTTTTCAGCATAGGATGGACTTACCCAGACGTGAGTTTAGCCGACCACTCATCAGTTGGCTAGCCTTACCCTTGAAGAAGTTGATGTGAGGAGTCCGAGTTATCCTGTAGTGGTGGACCAGTACGCGGATGTCTCCCCTGATGATGTTCTAAGTCTACCTCCTTGTAGATAGGTGTAATTTTACGTTGATTTTTACCCCAGGATGACAAAAATATTGCACCTTCATATCGGATGGATCCCACAGAGCTTCGTGAGCTGCGTGCACAGTTGGAGGACTTGTTATAGAAGGGGTTCATACGGCAAGGTGTTTCTCCTCGGGTACCCACAATTTTGTTCTCCAGGAAGGCAGATGGGAGCTTGAGACATTATGTTGACAATCGGTGCCTGAACCAACTGACCATGTAGAACATGGAACCATTTTTGAGGATTGGTCACCTATTTGATCAACTAAACGCAACACAGTGGTTCTTGAAGATAGAACTCATATTATGCTATCACCATCTCAGACTACAATATGAGGATGTGAAAAAGACGAGATTCAGATATCAGTATGACCATTATGAGCTTTTTGTCTTGCCGTTCGGTGTGACCAATGCTCTAGTTGTGTTCATGGGACTCATGAACGTGATCTTATAGCCATACCATGATCACTTTGTAGAAGTCTTCATCGACAAAATTCTGATCTACTCAGATACCAAGGAGGAGCATGCCTATCATTTGAAGATTGTTTTGAACATACTCAGAGATCACCATATTTATGGTAAGCACTCGAAGTGCCAGTTCTGGATCCAAGAGGTTCACCTTCTGGGAAAAATCATCTTGTTGGCTGGAGTATCCGTGGATCCAGCGATGATCGAAGAAGTACATTCTTTGGAGCCGCCCAAGAGTGTGACAGAGGTACGGAGTTTTTTGGGATTGGTCAAATATTACCAGAGGTTTGTGCATGATTACCTTAGAGTTGTAGCACATTTATCACCATTGATAATGAAGGGGAAACCCTTCATGTGTACGGAGAGATTTCAGATGATTTTTCAGAAGATGAGGTAGAGGGAGAGTAGTTCCCACATCCTGAAGCTTCCGAAGGAGGTCATTGAGTACGTAGTCTACTGCGGCGCATCAGGAACTGGACATAGATGTGTCCTGATGCAGGAGAGAGTAGTGATCTCATATGGTTATCCACACCTGAGACTGCATGAGAAGAACTACGCTACCCCTGAATTGGAGTTATCAACAACGTTCTTCATCTTGAAGATGGGGTGACATTACATTATTAGAGAATTCTTTACGGTCTATTCTGATCAAAAGAGTCTCAGGTATATATTCCATCTTAAGGACCTGAACCTGAGACAGTGATATTGGTTTTAGCTCCTCCAAGAATATGACATCGAGATAGTATATACTCCTATTTAATGGAACGTTGTCGTAGATGCAATCCGCAAGATATCAGGTATATAGATGCTAGGTGAAGTGATGAAGCAACTGGCCACTTTGCTGATATCCTTTGTGGACCAAGTAGGAGTAATTTTTCATGAGTCTCTTACAATCACGACCCCACTTCATCAGAGATTCAGGGAGGCACAACATCGAGACACTAACTGCAAGCTTCGACATGTTCAGATATCCACTAGAAATGCACCTGATGGATTTTGTAAAGGTAGAGAGCACATCATCCTCTTTAGAGGGCGTACCATGGTACCAGTGTCACATCGGGAGGAAGTGTTAAGGGAGTCCCACACATCCCCTCTAGCGGTATATCCTGGATTAGTGATGATGTAACATGATCTTAGATGACAACACTAGTGGCCGAGAATGATGAAATCAGTATTAGAGTTTGTCTCTTGGTTCCTCACTTGTTAGCATGTGAAGGCATATCATCAGACACCAGTAGGTTTATTTCAGCCTATAGAGGTCCTATAGTGTATGTTGGATGGGATATCCATGGTCTTCATGACATGAATTATATCAACATTTTGGTGTCCTTATTCTATATGGGTGATCTTCGACCGACTCACCAAGTTGGACCACTTCATACATATCAGAGTGCAGGGTTCAGTAAAGATATTGGGACACCACTATTTGCAAGAGATTGTGCGACAAAATGAAGTACCCTCGACGATTGTCTCTGATCATGATGCATGTTTCACATCCCAACTATGGAAGGGGTTGTAGGAGGCTTTCAAGAGATATCTTCCATTGAGTACCACCTCCATCCTCTGACAGATGTCTAGACTGAGCGGACCGTTGAGACCCTTGGGGACATGTTGTGTGCTTGTGTCCTTGGATTCAGTCGCAACTGGGCGGATCACTATCCCTTGGTAGAATTTTCATACAACAACATCTATCAACCGACCATTGGGATGGCACCATTCGAGGATTTGTACGGCCAAACCTGCAGATCGCCATTGTGATCGAAAGACCTAGGAGAGTCAGAACTCATGAGACCTGATATGGTACATGCTACCACAAAGAAGGTGAAGATCATACATGAACGGATGAAGAATACACCGAGAAGGTGTATGTTTTATGTCGAGCGGAAACAGAGACCTCTAGAGTTCATGGATGTTGACCACGTCTTTCTACGGGTCTTACCTCGAAGAGGATTGTGGATTTTTGGTTGGGAAGCAAGTTTTCTCTGAGGTTCATCAGACCTTTTAGGACATCTGTAGAGTTGTCGAGGTGGCTTACCGCTTTTCTCTTCCACCTCAGTTTCACCACGCGCATGACATTTTCCATGTATCTCAACTGAGAGATACATGCACGATCAATCACACGTTTTTGAACTTGACGAGCTAGATATCGACGATGACAGGACCGCACCGCCTGGAAAAAGCCATGGCCCATCGGCCATAGTAGAGAAAGGGTGATGGCTGGTGGCGGCCATATGTGTGAAGGTGCGTAAGTGCACATCCACACCACCCAATAGATAAGAGCTGCAACCTTGTCCCGCGACAGCGAGGTGACGCACGACGGGCCCATCGTTGGTGGTTGGTGAAGGCGCGATGAATGACTAACCCACATGGAGTAAGATGGCTAGCTGACTGAACAGATGTGAGCCGACCGGGTTCCACACCACGGGTCAGGCTGACCCGGACCCAGTGGGCTGGGTGGATACCGTGGTCTATGTCGGTTCGACCAGGTCAGACTAGACCCTGACCAATTTTGATTTTTTTCGCTCGTTCCTCCATATAATGAGATACGAGCATCTGTTTGACGAACTGTCAGTGCAGTTAGAGACATTGAATTGAGATGTTACCTTTGGTATACCACAATTAGTTTTTCGATAATGTTGGGTTATGTCCAGGGTTGGATCGAAGACAAATCCAACTAGACCATTAGGACCAAAAGGCTAATAAATTACAGATCGAGTGTCCAATTGAAGAATTTTTTGTTGCGTTGGGATGCATTTTTCATGGTTTTCCTATGGGATACATCTTTTTTGGGAATTAGTGGAAATTGCAGTATTGACATGTGGCTTGAGGAGCAGACCCTCCCGGAATCATGCGAGCATAGTACAGGAACCCAGTATCTAGTTGTATCATGATAAATGGATCCTATGTGGGACAGTGATTTGGGATCCTTTGTGGGTATGTGTTCGAGAGTCTCACATGGATCTGCTCTAGGAATCCATGTAAGACTACTCGAGGATCCTACATGGGTCTGTTGTACTAGGATCCAATGTGGATATTATGACGTACTAGGTTACTATGGGGGTCAAATGATTTAGGATCTTATGTTGGTATGATGATTTAGGATCCTATGGGTGTCTGCCTTTTAAAAGAGTAATATAATTCAGTAGTTACATCTACTCATCCTTACTATCATACCAAATCTACACCTGGTGTGAGATGAGTCTTTACCATTGAGTTAATCTTCTATGTGTTGTAATTTGCCGTACTAACCATTATGGTGATACCTTTGAGAAATTATTCTATGTGGTGTACATCTTTGGTACTAACTTTTGTGGTGATACCATTGTGGTATTCTTCTATGTGGCATACATGTGTTTTACTAACCTACATGGTAATGCCCTTTGTGGTATCCTTATGTGAGGTGTTACCTTTCTGGTACATACCATTATGGTGTTACCATTGTGGTAATCTTTTCTTCATGGAACAGTTATACTTTGGCTAAGGACTTGGGCCTTGTGTTTCCTCATGAATGAGATGGGTAATATTTGATAACATAGGAATATGTATGTTCACATACATAAGTAGGGTTTCCACTGGTTTACATGCTTTTTGGATTATCCATTGTGGATTTTGTGAGACCTTGTGGGTCTCTGGATCCCTACTGAGTATCGTTATACTCACCCCTACACGGGTTGTGCCCGCACCTTGTTGTGTTTGGTGTAGAAGACGGACATCATTGACAGAGGATGGGGGTACTGAGACTGGCGGTAGCTTGGAGGTGGACATTATACAAGGCGTACTGCCGAAATGACCATTCAGAGATGTACCCACCATTTAGGTAGGATCCTTGGTGGGTGTTGAATGGAGCAGTTCAGCTTACATTTACTTTCCAGTTTTCTTGTACATTCCAGTTTTCTTGTACTTTCCAGTTGGTCTTATATTTTGGACTCTTTTACTTATAGTACACAAACATTTTATTATTCTTTTTTCTCATCTTCGTATCTTGCTTTGTTCTTGGTTGCATGAGTTTATAGGTTATAAAGTCAAATCCTTCCCGTTTTTAGGGAATAATCCTTTTGTGATAGTCTCCATCCCCTGGCCTATGGAAGGCGTGATTGGGGTAGTCAGAACATGGGCCCTAGGGAATGGGTCAGGACAATCTCCTAAACAGATGATCAGATGGGAAATCTGAGACCATGGTTGGCTCCAAAATGTGGTGTTTCCCCTAGGCGCGACCTAAAAAAATGGTATGGGATGTTTAGACCCCTCAATCATTGGCGGTGTGTTAAATGGATAAATTAAATTATTAATTTATTCATTTAATAGCTCAATCCCATATATCTCTAAAACATGGACTCAGATGTAAAATATGAGACCAATGATGAGTTCAAAACATAGAATTTACCCTAGGTGGGGTATACACATTATCGGCATCAGGTGTTCGGCTTATGTGCCATCACAGATGATTAATAAAATAACTAAATAATTTTTTATTTAATTATATGATATTTTTTAACCTAATGGGTTGTTATATATTAGTTGTTTAGAGGGGGTTAGACTAATAATTTAGTTTTTCCAATGAGGACAAACCCTCCCTTCCTCTCATCTCCTTCCTGTTGATGAACAATGAATTAATGATGAAGAACATTAGATTTTAGAGAGATCAAGAATCATCTAATGCAACATATCATCCTCCTTCATCATTGAACTCATCCTATTCTAACAGTGAAAGATCCAATCCCAGTATGAGTTGTGGTTGGTGTCTTTACACATCTGATTAAACATTGAGTATGTTGATAATTTAATCATAAATGTTTTCCTTCCTGAATTATCAATGAAATTAAAATAAAATGCATTTAAATTAGTTTATAAATTATTATTATTTTTATTCATTCATCATTCTAATGGTGATGAGTCAAGGCTAATCTGAACAGTAGCCTAGGTTATTCGTCAAAATTTTTAATCTTGTTTTTCTTCTTTCTTCCTCCAATCATCACAGTCATTTATTGTGGTCATTGATTCGATAAAAACATGATATTGAATCGATGTGAAACCAATCCTCGACTCATTGTATCAATTATAGGGACATTGATTCATGATAAATCAAGGTGCATCACTCAGATGACGTTTCTCAAATGGATCAAATGATTGGGATCCCACCATTGGAGAAAAACTAGGCAGTAGAGAGGTTGAGGGGCTCAAAATTTGGGAGATGGGAAGTTGGTCTGGATAGTGGTTCAACGTGGCTCTAGGGCAAGCCTCCAGTGACACGGGTGGCCTGGAATGTCATGTGGAGGTGGCATGCTAGGGGTGAAGCTGACTATATGGGGGTCCACGTGGTAGAGCATGATGCAAGATGGTGGTTGGCAGGGACCTTCTGGTGAGGCCAACAAGGGGAAGCTAATCAGGGGTGGCCCATGCAGATGGCCAATGTAGGCGGTTGATTCAAGTTTGAATGGTCGTGGTGGTTCCAGCAAATACGGAGGAATCCCGCAGTTAGTTTTTTAGGGGGTTCAAATCATGGAACAAGAAAGTGGATTGGAGAGAGAATTGAATAACTAAAGAAATAATAAAAGAAAACCCAAAGAAAATGCTGAGGTACATTCCTATACATGTAAAGGGAATTGTGGGAGTCTTTTCCTGTGGAAATGAACACCTTTCTATTTAAGGTTTAGTAAAATAATAATAATAAAATACTATTATAATTTTTATGGGGAAAACTTATTTTTTTCATATCATTTTCATATGTTGTAGAATTTATGAAACATCACCGGTCGAATGACCATGAATTCAAGACGGAAATTTCATGTCCAATATTGGATGTATTTTTCAGGTATTCAGATCAGGTAACAAAAACTCTCATGATATAATAGATTTAGTAGTATTATTAAATATTAGACTAGAAATAAATCTTGCGTGCGATGTCATATTGACTTGATGTAAGCAGTGACATGATCCTGTCATTAAGAAGCTCGATTCATGTCAACTATTGAATATTAAATTCTGATTTGTGGATCAGGCCGTCAAAACACCTCAATAATATTATTATTATTGTTTCAGAATATTTCAATGGTCGTAACTCTCCCATACGACATGATATAGGCATGAAATCAGTGGCGTCGTGACACTGAAATTGAGGTGGACGTATTATAACAAATTATAAGTGTTCAAACCAATGTTGAGGTGTAGACCCCATGAAGTTGGATCACATGCATTACCACAGAATGTAAATTTTTCATAGGATATCTGTTCTGGGAGAACGAGTAGTCGATCCCATGAATTTTTCTAAGAGAATAGTAGTGGCATGATCTGTATAATTTTTTTGGGACCATGGTGTGGACCCCATGTAATTCTATTGAAATGCAATCTGGTGATATATGACTTTTCCATCAGATGTCTGTTTATGGTGAATGAATATTCTTTCTTGTGAATTTTACTCCAAGTATCACAATGATGTGATCATTTTGGTTATCCAGTTCCATTGGAGGTGGCTTATGAGTAATGGTATGTTTTATCCCTGTGCGTTAACATTGAGCATTTCACACTCGTCTTTCTTTTGGAATGAGAAGTCACGAACTCTGGGAGTATTCTTTCATGCCTAAGGGGTAGTTGATTTTCAGTTTAGTACCCATGTATGGAAACGGACATGGCCATGAAAAGAGGAAAGGCCACACAATGTGTGGGCCCCACACGCACCGTGATCCACATTACAATTTTTATCTCTCGTATATCCTTCTTTTGGACTCAAAATTTGGAATATGAGTATCTTATCTTGAGTTTCTTCCCATATAATGTGATGGTTCCCTCCATAGAGGCAGTTGATAAATGATGAGAGATATTCTGGGTGGGACTCCTATTCGGGGAGACAACCAATAACTGTAGAGGTATGTTTCCATAGTCGTACCATCCATCAAGGATGATCAGAGATCCTTGATGCTTTTCCATGGGGTACTATCCAATAGGAACAAATACATTTCCTCAATGATTTTATGAGAGTCACCATCCAATAGGGATAATAAGAGTTCCTTGATGATTTTTTGAGGGGTACCGTCTTGCACGGATGATCAGAGTTCCTCGATAATTTTATTAAATGTAACATCTAGCGGGGGTGATCAAAGATCCTCGATTCTTTTTCCAAGAGGTGTCATCCACCAGGTATGATCAGTGTTCCCCAGTGATTTCATGTGAGGTACCATCCAGCAGGAATGACCAGTGATCCTCAGTGCTTTCTGAGAGGCATCGTCCTGTAGGGATGACCACTATTATTCTAGGCTGATCCTCCCACCATGCCAGTTATCATAGTCCCCAAGGAGATATAGAGATTACCTAGAGCATATTTCATAATGAGATACCATGTAGTCCTAGATAGTATTCCTTGAGGATATACCAAGCTAAGCCATATCGTAGTCGCTGACGAGATACCATGCTGACCTAGAGAGTTGTCTCCAAGGAGATATTGGACTGACCTAGAGTGTAGTCCCTGACAAGATACCAGGCTAGTCCAGACTGTAGTCCCTGAGGAGATATTGGGCTGACCAACCCAGCATGCCAATTAGTATAGTCCCTGATGGTTCAGAGAACACACTTAACAGTGCGACGTGCTGGTATGTCATGGTTTGAATAGCCTATGGACCCACAAACATGAGTAGCACATTCTCCACTAATACATGTCCTTGTGACATGAACTAAAAATGTGTTGTTGAGTCAATGCCACATAAGCAGATAATATTGTGGTGTGGGTATTTGGGCCCCTTTGACATTAGATTCCTAGGAAGATGTGATGATTTTTTGGGCATTGCAGATGGTTTTACCTGGAATCATTGGCAACTCACTTTCATGGGATGATCTGTGAGATAGATATCCCCTTACTCCATCGTTTGGGTTTCTTTGACTGGGCATATATATATATATATATCTTATTTCCAGTACCCACTACTTGGACATTGAATACTCCCCTTCCAAGAGAATCAAAGAAATGCAGTGTATTCCACATTCTTTTCGTGTCTAGATTCTCATGGTTGGATGGGTCCACACTCCTACTATAGGTAGAAATGATTTGACGGGGAGTTCATCTCTTTACCTTTTTGAGCACCTTATATTTTGATAAGCCTACATTGACTATCTTGTTTGGTTGAGTTGTACTCTTATTCACTTTTACTTTACCTTGTTCTGACAATTGTCTAAATCTGTTATATCTCCTATTTCTCCCCTATTTAATACCTCTCCTGCTACTCCCATGAGCCATCTAGGCATCCTACTGAGTATTCTCATACTCACCCATGCTTGGTATTTTCCCGCATTTGGTGTTCCCATATAGATGGCAGATAGGATGATCTTGATATTATATAAGCATAGAGATATAGGGTTCTTGGACCGTGTGGGGTGGTTGTAGCCTGGGATTTAAGAGTGCGACATTTCCTGTTGTTTTACCTTTTCACCTCTTTCCGGGATGTGGCACTTTTCTAGTTGGAGTGTATTTCACTCCTTTGTGTTTCAGTTATACCTTTCCTGTACTTGTAATGTGTTGATGTAAATTAATATATGATTGGTTTCACATTTAATGTATTGTTGAATCTTTGTTCCTTTCCTTTGCACTTTTACATTGAGTTGGCTGCATGTGTATGTACAGTTTCCTAGGCAATGTCATCCCCTAGTTTTTTATTCCTCTAGTTCTAGTTGCTAGTCCCTGGCCTATAAAAGTGGAATTAGGGTAGTTGCGGCTCAATCCCTGGCACAGTTCGGTTTGTGATAGAAGTTTCCAAGGAAAATGGTCTAATTGTAATAAAAATGAAAACAAGGAAATGGTTCTAAATCATGTATAGAATAGGTGGTGTGACTGTATATTCTATATTAGACTAAATATATACATTGTTATGGGCTATATATAATTCCCATTTATTGAACATATTCAAGAGACACTATAGGGTAAATCCCATTAATGTTTCCTTCATGGGTGTTTTGGATTCATTTATATCCATAATGCTCCCAAGGGACCAAAAATAAAAAACAATTACGTCCCCATTATAACACTTTCTTATATGATTATTCTATTTGGTTTTTGTTATACTCCATATATTTTTTGAAATTCATGGCTTGTTGGTTTTTGAATTACCTATATAATTTCATAGAAGTATTCATGGATGATTTCAATATTTATGGGTCCTCATTGGATATATTTTATAGTAGTATTGGATCTGTTGTACTTCATTCAATTGAACATAATCGTGTATTAAATTATTAGAAAATTCATTTCATTAGGTGATAAGGTGTATGTCTTGGAGATGTTATTATAACCCTATAGATAAATCAAATGTGGATTTAAATTTTCCATACATTACCATAGGAATGTGTGGGTTGTATGGTATATCTATGGTTATGATGGATTTTAATATCATTTTGTTTGTGAAATTAGTAAGATTTCACTCCCCCTCTCCCGCTTACTAAAAAATGAAATGGAATTGGATTTTGATAAGTAATTTGAGGAATCTTTTAACAAATTGAAATGGATTCTCAGAGTACCAACAAAAATCTAACCACCGCAGTGATATTATCAATTTGAACTCATGTGTGACGCCTCAAACTATAAAGTTTAGGTAATGTTATCACAGTAGGTCATTAGATCTCCACATTTCATATCTTATAAATCACTCACACTAAACCCTACCAAAGATAACTATAATACAAAAAAAATTCAATCTATTGTGTTTTACAATGATAAATTCATTTCTTACATTTTTTTTAAATTAGTTACATTCTCAAAACACGAATCCCTTTGGTATCTCATTATGAAGATGAAATCCAAACCAGATCACATTCCCTAGATTCTCCCACCACAATAATTTAATTTAGAAATCAGGGATAAAAATAGGCCAAATAATGTGGTGGTTGTATATATCGATATGATCCTCCCATTCTCAATCATTGACTGATCCCCATGTATTCCTATAAATGGAATGTTTACTGATGTGAAATTATATCATGTGAATGATTTTATTCTATGGTCTTCTAATATTGTAAATATTTTTGTATCATCTTGAATTCTTACCGATTTAAACATGAAAATAGTAGATCTTCTGAAACAAGAGCTTCATTGATAGATTTGGGATGACCCCTACTATTGGATAACATTTTGTGATAAAGTCCTCATTAATTCTATACTTGATAGAGTTTTTCTTTTGCGTCCATAGATTCTTTCACACTCTAATATGTGGAGGCCACATTGGTCCCAAACACACTGCTAGCAAGGTCCTCGATTAAGGTATTTTTTGTCCAATATTATTTTTGGATTCTCAAGATTTCTATAAATATTTTCTTTTCTATCAAATTATAGAAAAATTATCTAAGATAATTTTAATTCCAAAATGTCCCTTGATTTTACATTACAATTTTTTTGTTTTGGGCATCGATTTTTTGGAGCCATCAACAAATTCCATTGGCAGCAAGTACATTATCATAGAAGATGACTATGGTGAAAATTTCTTAAGGAATAATCCATGATAGATGATGATTCAAATAATGTTATGTAATTTTTTAGAGCCCAAATTTTCTATAGATTATGATTACATAGATTCATCATCTGTGACTAGGGTTCTCATTTCTACTGCCCAAAAATTCATTCACTTTTATATCAATATGAGGCCATCCATCAAATTTCAACTACATATCACCCACAAAACAATGGTCATGATGAGGTTTCTAAAATATTGGTAAAATATATTCAATAGAAAACTTTTCCACCCAACAGAATAGATTATAGGCTCAAAATAGAGGATTCATTTTCATCTTGTCGTACTAACTACAAAAATCACATTAGCATGTCACCATATCAGTTATTATTTGGAAATAGTATTTGCCTTCAAATTGATATATAGTACCAAAAAATTTATGACATTGAACTAATATATTATAATCATTATGGTGTTGGTTCATAGTGGAAGTTACAGATTCATGAGTTGGTGTAAATGAAGAGAGATTCATGTGAAAAATATAGGATTTATAAGCAGGAACCCAAGGATTCCCATGACCGTATAATTCCTCATTATAAATTTTACAATGGGAATAAGGTACACCTTTTCAATACACGGATGATGTTTCATCAAAGTATCCTTCAATCCCAATGGATTATCCCATAATAAATTAAATTTTTTTATCCATTTAATGTTTTTTAGGTTCATAGTAATGAAACAAAACAAAATATATCTGTCAATGGTAAGAAACTGAAGAACTTTCAGGAAGCCATTTTAGGATCCTAGAGGGAGGGAATACATGTTCAAAAATATATCTATGAATAAAACCATATAGTTTTTATCCATCCATTCAACATTTTCATTTATTATAGAGAGGATACTTTATACACTATGTGTGGGGGATGGGTAAAATTTTGGTTTTGTTTGGAATTTTAATCATAATTGTTTATTTTATCTTTTTCTATTACGGAATAGTATTTTTACTTTCTCTCATACATGTTTCCTACCTCAATTTTAAACTAGAATATTTATTTTTTAGGCATAATTAGTATTGGTAATTATTGAAAACTCATGATGAATTTATATATATCATGTTGTTTTAATATAAAAAAAATCATTCAATGAATGTCTATTTTTTCATGAATTTAACATTGAGTAATTAATTTTTCTCTTAAATTTGATTACTTTCATGGTAGAAATGGTTGTATCATTTTTAACACTTTAAAAATAATGGTACCAAATTTGTGAGTGGTTTATGGGAAATTGTTTCACTTAATATCACCACAAAAAATCGCATACAACACTGAAGTGTGAATATTTCTTACTAAATAGAAGGTAAATATAAGTTTGGTAATTTTTTAGTATCAATAAAAAATCATTTTTCCATATGTTCATTCCGTATATGAACTTTTTCATTACTATACAGGATTTAACTATGCATGTGTACCTCTTATCAGACAAATGTACACCATAAAAAAATAAAATTAAAAAAAATTAAAAATTAAAAAAACAACAAAAATATGTGTTTTGTCTCAGGAAGGTAAAAACCCACTCATCTTCAATGGTCGATCTTGTTATAGCTATTGAAATTGATGTCCTATAGTGTGAAAATAATGGTTGAGTGAGGAATGTGAGATTTTTCCATATTTCAACCATTTAAAAAAACAATAATAATTGTGGGGAGGGATCGAATTTTAACACGTAGGTATTTATACATCAATTTCTTAAGGTTTAACTTGTGAGAATACTTAATTTAGTGGATCATTATATTTTTTTTGAAAATTATACTGGGTTGGTTCATTGGACCTAATCATTTATGTTCATTTTTATTCAAATAACCTATATTTGTTCGATAGAAATTGTAATGAATAGAATTAAATGGTTTTCACACACACAAATTGATATTTAGTGACATTGGATACTTTTGAATTATTTCAAAAAATTTCTATCACATATCCCATTGATTTTTCTCAGATTCAATTTATGAGAAATCATTTTCAATGGTCCCAATAAATAACTTCTTTGTTTGATTTTTTAATTTGATCTCATATCTATCATGAATTAAATTTTTATTGAATGTTAAATCTTCACAATTTATGTAATATCTCAATGAATAGTTTTGGAAATGATAATTTTCCCATGAGTGAATATTTTTAGGTGTGGAGGTGTGATCAAAACATGATTCACTATTTTATATCACCCTTACACAATTGTATTAAGTATATTTTTTATTGAAAACTTTTATATTACAAAAAATTTAAATCATGTTTAATTAAGTAATTTAATTTTAATCTCTATTGAAAATATAGATTTAAATTGTACTAATTTTTTAATAGTATATATAAGTGATTTGGAGGGCCCAAGATGATGTTGAAGAAAAATGGGCCAAATTATGCATGATTTAAAGAAAACATTTGCTCTAAAATTGATATAAGAGATAATATGTGAATCAATTGGGATGTAAATTTTTGGATATGATTCAAAATTCAGTAGGATAAAACACTTTATAACACACTGATACTGAACTCACCCATTAAGGGGGCCACCATAACTGGTCTGTCCAATGAACCTAATCTTCTCAAAGTCAAAAGTTTTGTTCTTTGTTTCATCAATATCTCAAGGTATAATTTTAAAAATGATTCCAATTTTTTGTGGATAAATTAAATAGGTGGGGGAAAACATTTTTATTTTTTCTTATTGAGATAAGACTTTCTAGATATTCATAACCATGGTCCAAGTGGTTTCTCAAAGTCTAGGTTCCCATAACCACCATCCACTTTGCACAAATTTGGAACCATGACCACCAGATTTGTAGGTTAGACCCGGAGGCAAGGTGATACTATTTTGGAGTCCTAAATGTGTCTTCTAATCAATTTTTATGTTTTGGAGATCCATATCCTCAAAAATATATCCAAAATGAATAATGAGATCCACCTAAGCATCCACTGCCTCTCAATTGTGGGCTAAATGGTTGGAGATTGTTATAAGGTAGTTACAAACATGTCATGGTAGTTCTAGTACATATAATAGATTTCATTTTTTGGATTATTTATAGGTTTAAATACATATACCTTCATGTATATATATTTATTAAATATTTTAATTTTTTTATGCATGTGATTTATTTTTTTAACTTATAACTTATCATTATGAGGTTTTGAGTGTGAGAGTATTGTTGGTCCAATTGGAAAACAAAATAATAATTTTATTATTGAAATTCATGAGATTTTAATTTATATTTTATTTTATTAAATAATTTATATAATCTATACTATTTTTATATTTTTATTATTTCATGTTTTGTTTCTATAATCATTGATATATAAACACAAGAATTAAATGGGATTATGATTAATTCCCAACAAAGAAATACTCCCAGAAGAAATTAATCAATAAAGGAAATGAACTTGAAGAATGTGCTGTGAACTCAAAACAACCCCTTTAATCACATATTTTCCAAAATCCACTAGTGATTCAATTATTAAACACTATAAATACTTTTATAAACAATTTTATAAAACCTCTCTAACCTTTTAGTCATCTTTATCAGAAAATCAAACTCTAAACTCACCAACACTCATTGTGATATGATATAGGTGCTTCCATATATTATAAAAAAGTCATTAAATCATAATAAATTTGGCGTGTCATAACAAAACCTTGAGTTGGATAAAAAACCTGGTTATAAACATAAATACCATTAGGAATGATTTATCCTTGAAATATAACACAACATGTCTCATGGGTAAAAATATATTATTTTAAACTAGAGTATAATGTGGATGAAAATACTCACATTAATATTATATTAAAAAATCCAAAATCCTTTTCAAATAAGTAAAACAATCCATGATCAAAGTCCACATATCAATGTGACAATTTTTTACCACTATCTCATACTACTCTAGAGGTAATAATAGCAAAGAGAAGTCATCATGCCACATGAATATCTTTTATTAATGTATTTCTTGAATAACCATGGAAATAAATTATAAAAGGTAAATGTAGGGTGTGATTAATAAAGACCAGTATGAAACCACCAAATGATATATATAGTTTCAACCACCATTATTCCATTAGATATTTAATTTAAACAAAACAATGTTACATTGAATTTTTAAATGTAAATAAATTCATAAGACATCCTTTGGATTTTTGTAAAACATTTCATATTAAACACAAAAAAAATATGGAAATAAAAATTAGTAATTCCATTAATATATGTTGACAAAAGAATCAATATCATAATGTAAAAACTTGTGATTATGTAATCATGTTGTAATTCTTAAACCATGCTAATACAATCTAATCTTAGAACATCAGGTTAAAACTCAAAACCCATAAAATAATCATGGGACTAAACCAACATGAAATAATATCCTCATGTATTAAACAAAACATAAGATGGGATCAAGAAAATTTTAATACATAGTGGTAAATGTTATAGAATGATAGTATAGACCTGAATTTAATCATACTGTTATCGAGTCCCACAACCATCTATCAATATCACAAGAACAACCTCTAGTGGATCCAGACACACATAGGTTTTCATACATCCTAAAACCAACTCACCTAAATATTAAAAAATTTACTTTATTAATAAAATGAATAAAGTGCATAAATTTTTAAAAAAATCTACGAGGTGTTACCATGATTGAAAAAACATTTTCGAGTAAAAATTATCTTTCTGGAATTTTATCGATCACATAAATTACATAATAAATTTTCAATGAAAACCTCCTTTAAAACCAAAATTTTATATGACAAAAAATATGAATATGAAAAAACTATTATAGTGGAAATCAAATCACACAATTTCCAAAATTATACCAGATGATTTTAATTGAATGTTATGTTATTCATGGCTTCAACACATTTCGTAGGTACATATACCTTTTAATTGAAGAAAACATCATCTCCATCAAAAATGTTGTTATATAAAAGAGTTAAGGTCCCCATATAACATGATATAATATAAACACTTTCAATTATCCATATAAACTATAGATTATGTTATCATTCCCCACGTAGGATTTTACTACATGGATAAGTTGAGTGACCGTCAGGAAAATCTAGAAAGAGTATAAGAAAACCACAAGATAATCACAAATACCTTAAGGGATCCCTCAAAATCGAGTGGGGATTACCGAGGATGAAATGGGAGAACCTCTTATAGATCACTGGAGAAGTTGGAAAAGAATAATGAAGATTCATGAAAATATCAGAGGTTAAAAAAATTATGGAATCATATAAAATTTCAAATTTTAAAAGATCATATCTCAGCACATGGATATACGCATGGAAGTAAATACGAAGTGAAAAATGTGTAGTGTTCACTATACATTGAAATCCAGGTCACACTAAATAGAGGGTAAAAAATTAC
This sequence comes from Viscum album, assembly GCA_963277665.1. Taxonomy (NCBI): domain Eukaryota; kingdom Viridiplantae; phylum Streptophyta; class Magnoliopsida; order Santalales; family Viscaceae; genus Viscum; species Viscum album. The sequence continues at coordinate 1,610,490,277 of OY728137.1, read as the reverse complement.
TTCCTGATAAATTATAGTGAAGCTATGTGACAACCTCTAGAATAAAAACCCTCTACCCGCATGATTTTTTTAAAAACATTTATGTTTTGAAAAACAATACTCAAACATACTAAAAAATAAAATGGGATTAATAGTTTCATATCTCAAGGTTACTACAAAAATATAACTAATAATAAACCAAAACTATTATCTTAGACTATTGTTTTCATATCTCCCAATTTTCAACCTCCAACACCTGAAAACCTCTTGAACATCGAAAGTGATATTCCAAGATCATAAATAAAAAACCTTTAATCCAAAGGGTATAAAAATTATCTCTAACATGGAAACATGAACTCCTAATATTGTCTCAGTATTTATGGTATCATAAATAGACAGGGAAACTACCACATAATAAATGATTTCCACTACCACATTAAATGGTTTTCCCATTTTTACTACCACGATACATAGACTCAAGGGGTCAGTTTACCACACATAACCTTATCCTCGGGATCCATAATATGAAATGATTACTCAAAAAATGATGTGTTGGGTTAAATATTACTTTCTTTCTATTAAATAACATATTAAGGGTCCATTTTCTAATTCCTTAGTTTGGGATTATGGAATGTTTTATGATTCAATATCTAGTGAGATTACAATTCCATCTAATAAGCCACCATTCCATGTCATTCCATGATATCAAAAGGGAAAAAACCTCAATCCCATGTTACCATTCATACCCAAAAGAAAATATATTCTGTGAGAGTGATGAAATCACTCTCCTCATCCTATCCTCAAAAAGATAATGTTGGATAATTTCTATAACATTAATTCTGGGTTATAACTACTTATAATCATTATTGATACATCCCAATCTCCCTATCGTCCATGGAAAATACTAGATCATAAGAAATTCAATTTACGTATCCAATTCATGTATTAGGAATATCCATAAGCCTCCCATATGGATCATCAATGTGAATCTTATTAACTAAAGACTATGAAACATACAGATCAAAAAATCCACTAAAATCGAGAACACATTTCTAAAGAATATCCCCAATAATTAAGGGATTCATCTAATTTTACCATCTATTTGGTGATTATATATCATGCTCAATGTTTATGTAGAACCCCTAAATTTTATCAATCCATTATATAATTTGTATGCAAATCATGAGTTTCTATAAAAAATGGTAATCATAGTTATACTAATGAGATTCAAAAAACCATGAAAAATAAAAAAAAATAAAGCTCTTCTACCCCAATCACCTCATTCATAGGGAAGGAATTATGATATTTTCCTAAATAGGTAATGAACACCCATAATAAAATATTCTTCTCCCCTTGGAGTCTATAGTAGTCTATTTATGAGTATTATTGATTCTTTTCCAATTTCCCTATAACAATTTATAATTCAACCCAAACTAATAGTTCTAATATGTTTCGCATCATTATTTGTGTTGTTTAATCTCATTATATAAATACACACAATTTTTAAAATGATTCAATTCCATTAAAGTTGATGTATCACATAATGAAATATCATGTAATTTTCAAAGTTTTTGGACCAACTAGATTTGTGTCCATTATTTATTATCCATTCATATAGATCAACCATAAAAGCCAACATACACTAAAGGGACACAACCTTATAGTGTGTTAAAAACCAGAAACCTCTAGTCTCCCCACCATAAAACTTTTCATTATAAAATATCTAATATCTTCTATTAATATCTCATGATAAAAATGATTGTATAATGATGAACTAGAATTTACACAACCTGATCATATATATTCTATATATCCTCAATTTAAACGAATATCATTACTAAAAATAATTCATCATGGATCCCTCCTTTGATTCCATCACAAATTGTATTAGTAATTTCATTCTCAAGTTATTTTTTTTCCACAAATACTATCTTGAGAGTTTTTAAATTATCAATATAAATGATTTAAATTAAATCATCCAGTGTTTATATAATAATATCATATCCCTCTGGGTAAAATTTCACATCATTGTTCTATGATCATAATATATCATTAAAATCCATGTGAGGGGGTTTTGTCCGCATGTTATAAGAGAATTTACTACTATTATTAGCTCAATGTCAAATTGAGTTACATTTTATTTATAAATACATAATTGGAGAAATCATTAATCTATCACCCATTTAATGACATTAACATATAACCCAACACTATTCTATATGATTCATTATAGCATTATTAAGACCCAACATGACATGAAATGAAATAATAATGGATATTTTGTTATCCTTACAAACATCCTTTTAACGATTCTTAGTTTTCAGATTATCCATCACAAGAACCTAAAAAACAATGACCCAAAATTGGACTCCACAAAATTTTCATTCAATCTAATGTGGTATAAAAATAAGAAAACTGATAGAAAAAATATAAAACCTACAAGAAAACATAGGATTACCATGTCAAAAAATAAATTACCCCAACATATCCACCCCTAACCAAGGAAACCAATAATATCTTAAAATATGTATCTGACAAACAGGGAACTAGATCAATCCCATGAAAAATAACTAGCCCCAAAAAACATTTAAAAAATATTCAGGTAAAACCAATATAATGACAACTATGATGGTATAATCCATGTCATTTGATAAACATTATGTCTCAAAACAAATATAAAGAAAAATGAAATAACAGACAATGAATTGCAGGGATCTGTTACTGTGTTATGAAACAACATATATAGTAAATCAAGTTATGATATCTCAAACTACATATCCCCACTGTCCAATTAATATTAACACATATCGATGGATCTCTCATTAATATTTTTTTATTAAAGTTAATATTGTAACCAATTCAAATACCAATGTTCCACCATGTCTAGAGCATTAATCATAATCCCATATAATGATATGTGTTTCCTCATAGTCAAACTTTGAGCAAAAATATTTATTTTTTTACTTAATATTGTTATAATGGGTAAAAAATCCATTTTTACTTATCTGTTGGCCTTTAATAATTCGTCTGATCATTCACATAGTCCTAGAATAGTGTCTTTATCCAATTAAGGGAGAGTGCTAAAATTATAATAAATTTTAAAGATGGGGGAAAAATTGATAGCTAAAATTTAATTCATTAAATATTAATTTATTTTTGTTGGTTTTTAAGGATATTTAATTTTATTTTAGCATCATATTGAGATTCCAACTCCACTATTGAATCTAGAATGAAGGGTTTTCCTTGGCAAGGCATAAACTCATGTCGGGCACCGGGGCTGTGGTTGGGCCCATTTTTCTTTTGTTTTCTTTTCTTCATTTTATATTTTTTATGTTCTATTTTCAATTTTTTCACCTAGATTCTTATGTTCAACCATTATGGGATTTATTACACATCACTTAGATATTATATAGAGATATATATGGATATATAAAGAGAGAGATTCATAGGGGGTGTAGATGTGATATATTTCTATGCAACCCTAGATGAATTGGATCATCAGGCGGCCATTGTAGAGTATTATTATAGGATAACCTTAGAAGGATTCTTCCCTTAGGTATTTTATTTTTATGTTTATTATATCCTTATATATATATAATTATTATTTAATGACCTTATTATAACTACTTAATACCATTACAATTTTTATCTAATATTTAAAGGAACAAATAGGGATTCAAGACAATTCGAGAATGTTGCTATTCAAAAATCGTGATCACATGGCTTGTAGATTCTGGATACATGTCGTGTGTTATAATAATTTGGGGATCATAACCATTTTATAAGTACACAATCTATATAGGGTATTCACATCGTGAACTAGTAATTTGTCGTGCAACGACGTACATGGCCAGATAGCCTATGTGAGTGAACCTGGACCTGTGGAGTAAATGACTATACCATACATGGGCTACACAATGTGTAGATGTATATGGAAAGGAAAAATAAATTTTCATTCATTGTGAGCTACAGAATAATGTACCCCATGTACATGAACTTCATTCCATTTACATAGGTTCACCATGCCATGGGAAGTTGGACTACACGTCTTGGTAGAAATTCAATGGTAGATGTTTTTAAACTATAGTATACACACATTGTACTCCTCTATTTATACCCTTTTGAGGGTTTCTCATATTATCACTACCCAATGATGGAAAATGAAACACGGTTATTTCATTTTTAGAATCATTCCATTTTGATCTCTATGGTGAAACAATTGTCATTATTTAAGGACACTACAGAGAAATTTTGGGAATTTTACTAAGTGAAGTGGTTCTTACTCAAGTAATAAAATCCAGATATATACTGATAGTGAGACCATTGACCTAATGGGGGCCATGATACATCTCCATTTAATTATATTCAAAGGATTTTTCTTTTAGGCCAAGAGATTTTATTATCATTTGACATGGATGATCCCATATAGGATTACTCTACCTTACAGATGTTTCCAAGGCACCAATGATGGATTCCTTCACATACATGCTGACATAGAGAGTCCCATATAGAATCCAATTACCTGTAAACTCTTCCTAATCATCCCATATAAGATTACTCTACCTATTTGTACCATAATAAGGATCCCACATAGTATGCCTACACTTATGTAGCTCCCTAATTTTGTGGTACGTAGCCTTTTTTGATGTTGTTTTATGTGTTTAAAGTGCATGGGATGAGTTGATAAGTGTTTGGGAGTGTTTGTAATGGTTTTGGATATGTTTGGAGGATTTTCTTAGGAAGCACGGTTTGAACACGGTTAGGTGAAACCGTGTGGGTTCTCTAGGAATCCATGCAGGGGGAGAAAGTACGCTTCACACAGCCTACATACGGTTTTCCAAACCGTGCGAGGAAAACATCCAGACCCTTGATATCGAGGTAGTAGCATTCACACGGTTAGCTCACAGTTTTACAAACCATGTGGGATAACCATGAGGCCACATAAAAGTAGGTTTTTTAATTTTGTGCTCCCTTGGGGTTGCCTCTTTTCTCTCGAAATTCTCTCCCACATGAACCTCACTCATGATTTATGGTTCTCAGAGGTTGAGGGTGATATCCCACACGTTTTGGAAGCATTTGGGAGAGGATTCATGGTGGATTGAAGATGGTTTCTCCCGGGTATGTCTCTTCTCTTGGTGTCTCTTGGTTTCTCTCTAGATATACTTTTCCCCCATCATTTGTTTTATTGATATTCATTTTTTTCATGTATATCTAGTGCGATGGTTTCCTTGGATGTTGATTTGAAGGCTTTTTTATGTTAGGGAATTATATTTAAAATGGTTTAGGTGGTGCATTCACCGGTTGTGTGGTGCAGTAGCTTGTGGTTCAATTTCACCAAAAACCTAAAGGTAGGTTGCTTCTCTCTCTACTCCACAAGGTTAGACCTAATGGTTTTTTGTTACAATTAATTTGGTTGGCTTGAAATTAATTGTGTTTTGATGTGTGAAATTTGTTAGAAACCCCTTGGGTGATGTTTTGGAGATTATATGGAAAAAGTGGGTTTTTTGGTGATGTGTTTCTTGTTGTGGATTGTAAAATAAAGATTTCAAAATTTGATGTTGTGAATGATTTGTGAATGTGGTTGATGATAATGGTTTTCAATAAAGTTTTTGTTTTATTGAAATGACTAATTTCATGGAAAATGATTTTAGGGTTGTTTCAATAAATGTGTGATTTATTGAAGTGGTTGATTGCATGTGGTTGTGGCCTTGGTCGGTTTTGTGCTTGGTTATGTCTTGGTTGGATTGTTTTGTGGATGTGGGAGGGAAGTACCACTATAAAAAGGGGAGGGATAGTGGATGGAAGGGACATCATCAAAGGATAAGTGGTCGGGATGTACTGTTAGTTGTGAACGGGTGAACGGGATGGATGGAAGCTCCACCATTATGGTTGCTTTGTTGTGCATTGATTTGCAAGATGGAAATTGTTGTGCTAATGTGTAAATGATGAAATGGATTTTGTAATGTTTGTTTGACTTTCCCATGGTTTCTTGGTTTGGGTGAGATGACATGGTAAGGGTGTGTTTGGCTTATGGTAATGGTTTCACTTGTGATTATTTTATATAAATTATTTCATATAAATGAGGTAATTGTTTTATTGTAGTGGCATGTGTAGGATAGTCATTTTAGGAAAATGTACTGAGTAGTTGAACTCACCCCCTACATTGGAACATTGGTGTCTTTGCAGATGTCGTGTACCGATATACAAGTAAATGTAATGCATCTCAATGATAGTGGTGCATGGGGATGCTTGTGATGTGTTGGTGGAGCTTGGAGCTTGGAGCATGGTGTGGATCTATGGTGGGGGTCATGGCTTGTGATGTTTTTTTTTGTTTAGTCTTCCACATACTACATTGATATTCTCTTGGATTGTATTGGTTTTTGGGATGTATTTTGGAGTAACATGGTTGTATTTTGGAAATAAATGTTCAAATGGTTTATTTAAAAGCATCATATAGTGGTTGTTAGTGATGGTTTAGTTGGTTTTGTCTTAAGGGAAAATCATTACCCACTTTTTTCTTGAATCCATTGGCATTTATTTCCAGTCTTTGGTGCCTTTGGAACATAAATTATGTCCAAGTAACCAACACCGCCTCTTCATGCCAATGAGGTAGGGGTGGGGTGTTACAAGTGGTGTCATCTGTTTCAGTCCTTTGGAGTTGATTCTCATATTTGGAGTTGACATTTTTTGTGGTATATTTCTTGAGTCAGGATAGTAGAAAGGAGTAGGAATGTCATAAACTAGAATGTATAGAATAAATGGATATATCTAACCCTTTGATATTCAACATCATGTTAACATGGATTTTGGTACATAAGTGGTTGTAGACACTTATAGGCATTGGATATCTCATTTTCATGGGTGTTTCTTATGAGATGAGCATGACATGCATTTTAAAAATGACTTCCCTATAGAATGAAAATTTCATTGGGGTATAATTATTTCTGTTGTGATATGAATGTGTGGATTTTGAAAAATCTGAATTGGGTTTCAAAATAGAAGGATTTGAAACATGGAAAATGGTCCTCTTTTGAAAATGGACGGATTATCAAAAATGGTGAAACATGGAAAATGTGGAAAGTTGGAAAGCCACATTGTGATAGTGTTGTGTAATAAAACATGAAATGTGAATTATTGACGTCTGTAGAAGTGTGACTCATGGTAGTTTGTTTTCTGTTTATAGAAATCGCACCGGGTAGGTGTCGTATAGACCAACCAGAATTATCTGATGAGAACATGGTTTCAGCTGAGCCCCAGGTGAATAGGAAGTTATTCCAGATCATAGTGAAATATCTCCATGCCGTGGGAAGTGTGAATATAGAAAAAGAGCCAAAGAATATTTATTATGTGGCTCAGATTCAAAGGCAGGATCCACCCGTCTTAAGGGGAGATTCAGACCCGAAAAGGACAAAGGCAAGGCTGTCCAGAATTAACAGAATTCTCGAATTCATGGGGATGTTAGTAGAGTTGAACATAAAGATAGATACATATAAGCTAGAGGATCTTGCCCTTTTGCGGAGGGAGTTGTTATTCCAAGTGGGGACGGACCAGGGTATTATGTGGGAAGGATTTGAGAAATTGTTTAATAAAAAATTCTACCCACATACATTTAGAAATCATCCCATAACTGATTTATTTAATCTGAAGAAATAGCATATGTCTATAACATAGTATGCAGCAATGTTGACAAGCATAGTTTGGTTTTCACCTGAGGTGGGGGGAAGCACATAATTGAAGGAAAGGATCTTCGATGCGGGGTTAAGGCAAGAGATCCATTAAAAAATAATAGTGTTGTGTATTGGTGATTACACAAAGATGGTGAATCGAGCACTAGTGGCTGAGCGGAATCTGTTGGGAGCTCCAGGTGGAGGAAGCATTGTGGTACCCTTGGGGAATAGGGTTAACTCTAATTCTAGGTTCAATTATAGGAGGGAAACTTATTCCCAGTGTGGGATTATGGAACATAATCCAATGGCATGATCGGTAAATCTTCTTCTCAATCCCCATAGCAGGATATAATGTTTTCAATCTGGCTCTACGACACACATCAAGTGGGACTGTATGACACAACCTCGAGAATGTCACAATTGTATGCTGATGGGGCATCTGTAGTGTTATTATTGGAATGTTCCATGGTTGAGTGCATGTGAAACTCCTCAGGGATCGCAGACGTGGTATGCATCGACGGGACATGGAAAACATCATACCCTTTGTCTACAGAGAAAAACCTAGTTATGGTGATTCTAGGAACTCCAGTACTCTTTAATAGGGCACTAAAGAGCAGAGTGTGGAATCCAAGGCTTTGTACGGAGAAAAGCGGGTTGTGGTAGATGATCAGTCTGGACCATTCGTGGTGCGAGGTACTATTCTTTTAAATTCTACCTTGATTCCAGTGTTGTTTGATACGGGTTCCTCACACTATTTTATTGTGGAAAGTGTTGTTTGTTTCTTAGGTTTAAGGGTTTAAATGATTCCTTCAGTTTTGAAACTTCAAACTCCTTTTGGTCGAAGAGAGTTTCAATCCTTCTTGTATAGATCATGTTTTATCATTGTGGGTGTGGTTGAGCTAATGTCGAATTTCTCAGCGATTGTGATGGATGGGTATGATGTAATCCTGGGAATGGATTTCATGGTGGATTTTAAGTCCCACATCGACTATAATGCATGGACAGTGGCTTTTACGATACACGATGGAGTTAGAAATCTCTTTAGAGGAGAGAGGCGTGAAAGGCAGTGTGCAACGAGTTTTTTGGCCCCAGCAGTGGAATCATTATCATATAAAATGGTGGTGTTGTTAGTGGAATCTGTAGAGTGTGTTGACCAGAGTGTTCTTCCAGCAGTGGTGGATCTGTTCTTGGCTGATTTTCCCAAAAAATTCTCTAGGTTACCTTCTGTAAGAGAATTGGAGTTTAAGATTGATCTACTTCAGGTGGCCAATCCTATCTCTCTTCTATCATACCAAATGGCACCAACTGAATTGTGAGAATTGTAATCTAGTTGGAAGATCAATAAAACAAATAGATCATCTGGCCGAGCATGTCTGTGTGGGAAACACTGGTGTTGTTTTTGAAAAAGGTGGATGGAAAATTGAGGCTCTATGTTTATTATCATCGACTTAACCATGTTACGATAAGGAAAAGATATCTACTTCCACAAATTGGTGATATTTTCAACCAGTTGAAAGGATCCTAGTGGTTCTCCAATAACGTCCTAAGAACGGGATATCATCAAATGTGAGACAAGAATGAATATATCCCTAAATTTGCTTTCAAGAAGTAGATATGGCCATTCTGAATATGTGGTTATGGCCTTTGGTCTAACTAATTCTCTAGAGGTGTTCATGGAATTGATGAATCAGATATTTCAGAGATATTTGGATTCATTTGTGGTGGTGTTTTTAGATGATATTCTGGTGTATTCACCGATAATGGTGGAGCATGATTTACATTAGAGATAGTGTTGGGGATCTTAATTGATCACCGTTTGTATTGAAAATTGTCAATGTGTGACATTGGGATATAGGATGTCAATTTTCATGGCCATGTGATCTCTGAAAGGGGTGTTTCACTGCATACAAAAAAGATAGAGTCTATTACCTCATGGAAACTACCAAATGTTGTGTATGATGTATGGTGTATCCTCAGTATAGCTAGGTATTATGAGAATTTTATTCTTGATTTTTCAGGTTTTTCTTCACCAATGACATCTTTTAAAAGAAATAATGTTCCTTCTTTGTTGAATGAACAATGTTATAAGTGTTTTGAAGTGATAAAGGGTTACCTTACACCAGCACCAATCTTGGTTTTTTCAGAACCTGGAAGAGGGTACGTGGTGTATTCTGATTCATCGGGATCAGGGTTGTGGTTCATTCTCATGAAAGGGAATCATGTGGTTTTGTGTGGCTCACGGTATTTGGGGGTGCATGAAATGAACTACCCAACTCATGATTTGGAATTGGCAATAATGGTCCATGCTTTGAAAGTGTGGTGTCATTATCTCTTCAGTGAGAAATTCACGGTATATACAGATCATATGAGCTTGAAGCACATTTTCAAAAAAAGATATTTGAACATGATGCAAATGAGAAGGATGTAATATCTACAGATGTTTGATTTTAACTTGATGTACACACTGGGTAAAGTAAATACTATGGCAGATACATTAAGTAGAAAATCGTATACTCAGGTGGTGAAACAGGCATCAAAGTAGTGGTAGTTGATGTCGATTGTAGCTAACATGCAGTTGGAATGTGGGGACTAGAGAGATAGTGTGGTCTTCTTTCTAGTCTTGTTGATTCTAGAATTGGTTGTCCTTGTTAAAGAGGCACATATATCTAATTATGAGTGTGTGACCATGAGGTTGAAACTCAATTGTAGGGATACCATTGATGGTTTGAAACTGAATGAAGATTCAGTTTTGTGTTTTCAGAATCCGATGGTTGTACTAGTTTATTTTGAAGAGGTTATTCTTTGAGCATATCATCATTCCAGATGGGTTGTTCATTCTGGAATTCAGAAAATGTATAAAACATTGAAAGACCAGTTTTGGTGGTTAGGTATGAAAATAAGACTAGCTGAGTCTGATTTGAGATGGTTGACTTGCCAACAGGTCATGGAATAGCATTAGAGGCCAGCGGGAATGATTCAGTCTTTACAAATCCCTGTTTGTAAGTGGGTGAAAATAGTGATGGATTTTGTCATTGGTCTCCCAGTAATAGTCAGGAAGGATGATGCCATTTGGGTGATAGTGTACCGGCTAACGAAGTTGGCCCATTTCATCCCGATTCATAAATCTCATACGGTGGAGGATCTGTCCAAAATCTATATCCAAGAGGTGGTAAAGTGGCATGTTGTTCTAGTTTCGATTATATCAGATAGAGATCTAAGGAATATATCTCATTTTAGGAAATCCTTTCAGAAATCCCTTGGGACACAGTTGACTATGAGCACGACATATCACCCTCAAATAGATGGTCAATCCGAGAGGATGATAGAGACATTGGAGGATATGTTTTGGGCTTATGTCATTGATTTTGGTGGCTCGTGGGAGGAGCACTTGTCGTTGGTTGAGTTCTCGTACAATAACAATTATCATTTATCCAAAGATATTGATCCGTTTGAAGCATTGTATGGTAGGTCGTGTCATTCTCCACTATGCTAGGTGGAAACAGGTGAGTCCTCGATGGTTGGACTGAGACTTGACCAGGAGACTATGGAGAAGATCAAGTTAATTAGAAAGGGAATGGAGACGGCTCAGAGTCTTCATAAATCATATGTGGATCATCGTTGATGACCATTTTTCTTCGAGGTGAGTGATCATGTTTTGTTGAGGATCTCTCGTAGGCCAGTACATCATCAGTTTGGGATGAAGGGAAAGTTATCTACGAGGTATATTAGACCATTGGAGATTCTTGATTGGGTTGGTGATGTGGCATATCATTTAGATTTTCCACATAGGTTTAGTGGAGTGCCCAATGTGTTTCATGTGTCATAGTTTAAAAAATATCTAATGGATATGAGAAATGTTATTTGATGAGATTATGTTGAGCTAGAGATAGATGCTTTGTTGGTCCACATGCCAGTGTGGGTTGTGGATAGGTCAGAGAAAGTCTTTCCAAGTAAAAGCATTGGTCTGGTTCGGGTTTTGCGGAAGCATGGCCAGATCCAAGAGGAGACTTGGGTGCGTAAGAAAGAGATGGTCGAGCAATGGTCTGAGCTCTTTCGGCAAAAGGTGGGTTCACTATATTCTAAGGGTATAAAGTCTGTGGTGGGGAGAATTTATCACCTCTGGATTGAGGTATGTAGACTTTGTTATGCATTTATATGTTTTAAACGTGCATGGGGTGAGTTGAGATGAGGTTGTAAGAGTTCGGAATTGTTAGAGATAAGTTTGGACACATTTCATAGGAAGCAGAGTTTGAGCAATGTTAGGGGAAACCATGTGGGTTCCCCAAGAAACCGTGTCCGGGGAGACACTGGGATTCGCACGACCTATGCACGGTTTTCCAAACCATGTGAGGCAAATGTGTGGACCCTTTCTCTCAATGCAGTTGCGTGTGCATGGTTAGCACACGGTTTTCCATACTGTACAGGCTATCCATGTAGCCACATAAAAGTAGGGGTTTTAAATTATGGCTCCCCGTGGTTTCCTCTTTTCTCTCCAAATTCTCTCCCACTCGAGCCCCACTTGGGATTTCAGTTTCTCAGAGGTTGTGGGTGATCTCCCATTAATTTTGGAAGCATTTTGAAGTGGTTTATTAGTGGGTTGAAGGTGGTTTCTCCTGGGTATGTATAACGACCCATACATTACATACATTGTTATTACATCACAATTGAAGCATACATATGACAACATATAGAAAAACCATAAAAGGACCATATAGGTATAGTGTCTTTAGAAACTAGGAAACATAAACAACTAGTTCATAAATAATCAACTCCGTATCCCTTTTATTTATCATATCTAGAGTCCCTTTTGGCATATCGTACTTAATACCCTTTTTCCTAACCTGGGGAAAAGAAAACATTCAAAATGGTGATCTCAAATTCTCAGTAAGGGTAAACAAAAGAAATATCAATCACATAATATTCATAAGAACATAACATTTTTGAAATCCTAACCTGCAAAAGAGATCATAATTTCAAAACATGGGATAAATCATAGTAGAGAAATGTAATCCCAATAATCATAACATGAAACTTTGTGACATACACACATAATCATAGAGAATCATTTCTTAGTAGTCAAGACTCATTTCCCAAACTATCCTAGTGGATACAGTCCATTTCTAAACTGATTTCCCAACTCATTTCAATCCTGTATCACTGAACCCGAATAACCTTCTATTCTGGACATGTCTATCTCATGAGATATAAATATTTACCCAATGAATTGGAGGGAGATATATGTCCCACCCATCTAATAATGATACCATTATTGTGTGTTCCACAATATGATAAATCACACATCATAGCATAACCCGTGTAATAAAAATCGGAATCTTAACCATCTCACCATAATAACATAAATCATATAAGATAAAAAGACTTCATAAAAATAATTCGATAATAACATAATCAAATCAATGTAAAAATAGGGATAGAAACATAACCCTCTATTATCTTAGATGTAAAATAATTTTGATAAAACACTTGAACTCCATTCTTGAGGAAAATATCATTTCTACATCAAAAACATTTTTCCTTTCTTAACATGTCATACATTTTTAAACTAAAAGAAGTTGATTAAAAATAAACATGAAAAAATTTAATCGAAGCTTCAGGGAAATAATGTTCTAAATATCCATTCATTCCAAATAAGTTAAATAGAAACATTCTTCTCGTACTTTGGCCGAAAAAGTCAAAAAAGTACAACGTACTAAAAACGACAAAAGATTCCTTTCATATATTTTACTAAAAACTCACCAATGGGTAAAATTGGATTTAAATTTTTTTTAGTAGGATAGAAATAATATTAGATATTGGGGAAACATGTATGTGGATGATAAATATTCCCCAATAAATTCTGAAGTATAATCAATCTCGGATAAAAAAGAGATTGCGAGATTTTCCCATACATTAGGTCTGATTTGATTTGTACATGTCCTAAACTCTTGTATAATGATTTGAATAATGTTATTGAATTATTACAGAATCATAATAATTGATATGATATCATATGTGTTCATATTCTTTTCTTCTTGTTAGTAATATTTCATTGCTACTTGTTATTCGGGTGTTTATTGCTTTTTTGTTCTTATGCGTATTTTGTCGAATAAATTCTTATACTTCTCTTAGGGTTATAGATAACTCATTTCTCGAATGGTATTATTGAAATATATATCATATTTATACATTAAATTCATTTATATAATCATTATGAATTGATGATCATGTAGAACGAGTCTCATCACATCGTGGAGATGGTAGGCCGTACGTACGCACGAGCGATGATATCGTTCCCATGATCTTGGAATTGTACTGACGTGTATTTATATGATTTCAGAATCAATATAACTTTAAAATAATCATATTTAGTTATTTATTACAGCAATATACCCATCCAAGTAAGGTGGTGGTGGAAAATTGATTACACCACGGTGTGGTGACAGTATTCCATACGTACGCACGCGCGGTGATTTAGTTTTCCATAGGATGGATATAAGGTGAAATAGGATTGTTTCATATTTATAATAACATATCAGTATATGAATGTTACTGATGGTATTAATTCATAATGAAACAACTAAGGAAGAGGAAGTAGAGGAAGAAATAATGTTGAAAGAATCGGTAACAGACATTACCTCTTCTTTTAAGCACCTCTTCTTATCCTTCTATTAGGGCACTAAAAATGGCCTTTGTATAAGACCAGGACCTCTAGGACGTTTCTAGGGATGTGTATAAGTGAAATTTTTATGGTTTGGCTGAGCTTGAAAGATCAAAGTGGTGTGAGGATGAGAGGGAGTAGGTTCCCTTTTATAACGGAGGAGAGGGGAACTTTAGGAAAAACTTAAAAGTATATTTTATTATAAAGTCATATTCGATTATTAATAGCTTCAAATTGATTTATTTCTAAGAAAATGTTGGCATGGGTCGAATCCTCCCAACCAATATATTTTAGACATGTTTACGTTACTATTTTAACCTTATCATTAACATTTAACTCTAAGTTAAATAATTTAACTTTTATCGTGTCTTCTTGTTTTCTTACACTATATGGTTAATAAACATACAATAACAAGACAAAAGAACCCAAAGTGGTTCATTATTAATATATATAACCTTATATAAGTCATTTTTCTGAACCATAGATTTTTAGGAATAAAATGACAATTAATAATATAATATTTGTTTTAAAAACTATTTTATGGAAATTTCGACACTATTTGGTAATTGATTTTTGTGAAAATCATAACAGCATGATTAGTTCAAAAAAAGCTAATTAAATCAATACTAATATGTCCTATTAACCTATTAAATTAGTGTAACTAATAAAAAGTCTCAAATTACATTTATTAGGGTATTTATAATACCAATTATGTTAATATTTCCTTTATAAAGTAATTACTGCATCATTGTGTCATAGATAAATTAAATTATATAAAGTATAAAAATTATAAATAAAAAACCATTATTTCGGAAATATTTATATATTTATAATGAATATTTATAGTCCAATTTATCTTATTTATAACCCCATATTAAAAAAATTTAGTTATTAAACTTTGATTTTAACTAATTTTAACTCTTCTTTAAATAAAATAATATTAAATCTCTTAATCTAATCCAAGTGGACCTAAATGGTCATTTTTTATTCCTAAGGTTGTTTTTGGTCGAATTAAACTTATCCAATTGAATTATGACATGCGTTATGGTAATAATAATATCATTTATACCCTTAATTACCCTTTTTACTTTTAACCGTGGTAAATAAAAGTAAAAATTTACTATTCCCCAAAAATTATTTTTATCTTATGGAACCACATTTTATTCCCTGATACTAACCGAGTCTCTCAAATTTTCAAAATTCAACTCACAGAAGCAGTAAAATTATGTTTTATGTAATTTTTCAAATTCTCCTAGGAGGTGGGTAAAAGATGGTGAAAAGATCAATAAAATTATTATATATCTAAAATTATTATAAAAAACTCCAATGAATTTCATTGAACATATATAGGTATTATGTATCAATTTTGACCTAAAAATTTTAAATAAAATAAATAATTATTCAAACAAAAATTCGGTTTTTAAATAGTAACCTACTGTTTTCACTATTCATCTAAATTTTAATGTTTTCTAAAAAATACAAATAATTCACCCTAGGATAATTTTGATATTCAGAATCCAAAAATTAAGTCAATTTTGAAAGATAATATTTATAAAATTTCAAAATGTGTGTATTACTATTCATAACGGCTAGTTATAATAATATTTTAATAGCACATCGTTGTTTACTGAAACTTGGTATTGCGTACAAAGCAAGCTATAAAGGAAGGTCGCGGATGTGTGTAAAGAAAGCCAAGATAGTTTTGTGTGTAGTGAATGATTTCTTTGATGATGTATATAACATAAAAAAAAAGATTTTTCTCATAAAAAAATCTCGGGTGTTACATTCTACCCCCATTAAAATGAATTTTTCCCTCGAAATTCATCCCTTTGTAACAAAAAGATGAGGATACCTCTCCCTCGTCATATCTTAAATCTCCCATGTAGCTTTTTCTAATTGGTGGTTCCTCCATAAAACATTCACCAAGCTTGTGGGCTCATTCCATAGAACATTTTCGCTATGATCCAGAATCTCTATCGGTTGTTCTTCATAAGAAAGATCTTGCTCCAGTAGTGCAACTTTTGAGCTGAGTACATGTGAAGGATCGGGAATGTACTTTCTCAGGAGAGATACATGGAACACATCGTTATCTTGAGATAGATTCAGTGGAATCCCCAATCGGTAAGCTACCTTCCCAACATGATCTAGTATTTCGAAAGGACCAATATACCTAGGGCTCATCTTTCCATTCCTTCCAAATCTCATTACTCTCTTCAAAGGAGATATTTGTGACAACACTTTATCACCCACTTCAAACTCTAGGTCTTTTCTTCGATTTTTGACATAACTTTTTTGTCTACTCTAAGATGCATTAATGTGTTGTTGAATAGATCGGACCTTTTTTGCCATCTCATCAACAAGATTGGGTCCTAATAGCTTTCCTTCCCCAACTTCATCCCCGCAAGTTGGAGTTCGACATTTCTTTCCATAGAGAGATTCATAAGGAACCATCTAAAAACTGGAGTGAAATATTTTATTATAAGAAAATTCCACCAAATTTAGGTGTTTATACCAACCACCTTTGAAATCCATATAGAAAGATCTTAACATATCTTCTTGGGTTTGAATTGTTCTCTCAGACTGACCATCTGTCTGAGGATGATAAGCAGTGCTAAAAATCAACTCTGTATCCAGAGTATGCTGAAGACTTTATCAAAACATTGAGGGAAACCTCGTATCCCGATCAGATATAATGAAAAGTGGTACTCCATGAAATCTTACCACTTCCTTTACATATATATTGGAAAGCCGATCGAGAGTGAAATCCACTCTAATAGCAATGAAGTGTGTCGACTTTGTAGGATGATCAACTATGACCCAGATTGCATTATTACCTTTGGATGTATTAGGAAGTCTGGTGACAATGTCCATAGTGATGTTTTCCCATTTCCATTCGGGGAAGGGTAATGGTTGTAACATCCCCTTAGACATCTGTCTCTCAGCTTTAACTTGCTGAGAAACCAAGAAACAAGAGACACATTCAGCAACATCTCTTTTCATGTTATCCCACCAGAAGTACTTTTTTAGGTCTCTATACATCTTCATGCTTCCAGGATTAATAGAGAAAGAAGAACTATGAGCCTCATCTAGCAGCACCTTATTTAATTCTGAGATGGGAGGAACATAAACCTGATTCTTGATCCTTATTATCCCATCACCATCAAGGTTGAATCCAGGAACATTTATCACCTTCTTTTGCAACTCTACATCTCCTTTTTGTGCCTCTTTATTCTTCACATGTATAGATGGTTGAGAATTAATTTGAGAAAGATAATATTGTTCCCCTTCCATTATAATTCCAAGATACATCCTTTGTAAATCCATAAATATTGGATCTTTTGTGATCCTCATCATGGATAAGCTAGCATGATCATGTCGACTTAATTCATCTGCCACCTTGTTTGCTTTCCCAGGGTGATAATGAATTGAGCAGTAATAATCCTTAATCATATCCAACCATCTTCTTTCGTGCATATTCAGCTCCTTTTGTGTGAAAATATACTTTAATCTTTTATGATCAGCATAAAAATAAAACATTTCCCTATAAAGATAATGTCTCCAAATCATTAATGAAAAGATTACCGCAGCTAACTCAAAATCATGAATTGTGTAATTTTTTTCATGGATTTTCAACTGTCGTGAGGCATAATCTATCACCATATAATTTTTCATGAGAACACTCCACATTCCCTTCATGGATGCATCACTGTTAATCACAAACCTTTCTCCACTAAAAGGCAGTGTGAGCATAGGTGCAATGGATAACCTCCTTTTTAACTCCTTGAAATTCTCTTCACACTCCTCTGTCCAAAGGGACTTAACTCTTTTTCAAGTCAAACTGGAGATTGGATTAGATAATCGTGAAAAATATTTCACAAAACATCGATAATATCTAGAAAAACCCAGAAAACATCAGATCTTAGTTACTATTGTTGGTCTCAACCATCTTTTGATAACCTCTTTTTTTCTAGATCCACATATATCCCTCTTTTGAGATTATGTGACCCAAAAATGAAACTTTTTGAAGCCAAAATTCACAATTGGTAATTTTGGCATAAAACATCTCCTTTCTCAGGGTCATCAATACAATTCTAAAGTGATCGTCATGTTCTTACTTGCACTTTGAATAGAAAATAATATCACCTATAAAGACTTCCACAAACTGATCAAGATAGTATCTAAAGAAACTATTCATTAGATCCATGAAGATAGCAGGGGCATTAGTAAGACCAAATGGCATCAGTATAAATTAATTGTGTACATACCTTGTACGGAAAGCCGTATTTGGTATATCCTCCCTTTTGAACCTTAATTGATGATACCCTGAATGAATATCAATCTTGGAAAATTATTGAGCTCCTGTAATTGGTCAAATAAGTCATCAATGCTTGGGAGAGGATATTTTTTCTTGATAGTGATCTTGTTAAGTTCTCGATAATCAATGCAAAGTCTCATTGATCCATCTTTCTTCTTAACAAACAGAATAGGTGCTCCCCAGGGTGATGCACTAGGGCATATGAATCCCTTAGCAATATTGTCATGGAGTTGCTTCTTCAGTTTTTGCATCTCAATTGGAGCCAGTCTATAAGGTGTGTTTGAAATGGGAATAAAACCCAATATGAGTTCAATTGAAAACTCAACTTCACGATTTGGTGGAGGACCCAACAATTCCTCTGGAAAGACATCACCAAACTCCCTTACAATGGGAATATACTTAATCGCGAGTTTCTCTCCAACCATTTGAGATAAATAACCTTCATTTAGTGGAATCAAGACCCATATGATGGATGAAAATTCCCCTGGAAGGTTATGTTCATCCTTTCATCGATAGACGATCATAGATTGATCTAGAATATGAAATTTGACTTCCCTTCTTTGGATATTGATTTTAGCTCCATATAAATAAAGAAAATCCATGCCAAGAATCACATCAAATTCAACTATAGGAAGGATCACAAGATATTCATGAATCCCATTCCCACTAACTTCAATCGGAGAGGAATTGTAATCTTTTGATGCGACTGTTGTTCCATTAGGGGTTATCATAGCTAACTCAATATCTAACTATTGTGGTAATATGGTGATACACTTTAAATTATTTAGATATAAAAGAGTGGGTGGATCTAGAATCAAATAAAATATTTTCTACTTTAGAGTGGATGGTAAGTGTACCTTTCCCCACTTCGTTATCGTACTCCACATCGCTGATAGAAATTGCATGTTATTTTCCTTTTCCTTTAGCCTTAAGAGTTTGTTGACGTCGATCATCATCAACAACCCATGGATTAGGGCATTGATTAGAATAATGCCCATTTCCTTGCACATGTACCATTGAAGCATAGGAGGTGCACTCTGTGTAGCCTTTTCTTTGTTCGCATCACTAGACAACTTCTTCACATCATTGAGGCATTCAAATGCCTGATGACCTTCTTTTCCACATTTGAAACATTTACTTGTCCTTTTAAGACAACTCGCTCCATGTTTATTTCCACAATTTGAGCATATGGGAAAACACATATTCTTTTCAGTGTGCTCTTTATATTTCCCTTTGAATTATATTTTCCTCTTCTTATCAAACCCATATGACTGATGGTTTACTCTAATCTCCATCTCAACCTTGAGAGCACATCAAACAATTTCCTTAAAGCTGTTGATGTCCCTTATGGATAATGCCCTTCAGAGACTTGGTTTTAAGAAACTAAAGAATCGATTGATCTTACTCTCAGGTTGGATAATAATCCCAGAAGTGTACCTTGCAAGTCTTTTAAAATTTTCTTCATAGGTACCAATAGATTAATTATCCTTTTTCTTCAGTTAAATAATCTCCTTCTCTGTCTTTGATCATAGAATATGAGGAATGTAATTATTGAAAAATTAGTTCTCGAACTCATCCCTTTCCATGGATTAAATTTCATCCCTTTGCCTCATATTCTTGATAATATTCCACCATTTATAAGCTTTACCTTCCAAATGATATTCTTCAAAGATGACTTTATCATGTTTAGAACATTGATGAACTAAAAATATCTTTTCATTGGTACTAATCCTTTGTTCAGCCACTAATGGATCAGTAGACCCATTGAATGATGGTGTACATTTCCTCATGAAGGATTGAATAGAATGTTGCTCCTTCCATTGCTCGTTTAGAAGTCCTGCATGATTAATAGCTTGAGAAATTTGTGTGAGCATAGCTACAAGATTTTTCATTCCAGCTCCCATAACGTTTAGTTGCTCAGGGGGACAATCATTGCATTTCCCATCGCATTTCGTACTAACACAGTTCCTTCAGGTTCGAGCCACTGAATAAAACCAAGAAGAATAGTGTGAGCAAAAATAATTATAATAGGAAAACACATAATCAAGAGAAAAATTTCACACTTAAGGTCTTATTATTGGTTGTTCATGGACATTTCTAAAACACTATGATTGTATTCTATTCGTAGATATGTCCTTAGGGTTCTTACTATGGCTTTCACATCCTAGTTTCCAAATGATGACTATACCCTTCCTCTGATACCAACTATAATGACCCATACATTACATACAATGTTATTACTTCAGAATTGAAGCACACTTAATACAATATATAACAAAACCATAAAAGGACCTTATATGTATAGTGTCTTTAGAAACTGTGAAACATAAACAAATGGTTCATAAATCATCTACACTGTCTCCCTTTTATTTTATCATATCTAGAGTCCCTTTTGGCATATCTTACATAATACCCTTCGTCCTGACCTAGGGAAAAGAAAACATATAAAAGGGTGAGCTCAAATGCTTAGTATGGGTAAACAAATGAAATATCAATCACATCATATTCATAGTAACATAACATTTTGGAAATCTAAACCTTCAAAAGATATCATAATTTCATAACATGGGATAAATCACAGTAGTGAAATGCAATCCCAAGAACCATAACATGAATCTTTGTGGCATACACACATAATCATAGAGAATCATTTCATAGTAGTCAAGACTCATTGCCACGACTATCCTAGCGAGCAAAGTCCATTTCTGAGCGAAGTTCACTCCCCGTTTCAGTCCTGTATCACTGAACCGGATTAACCTTCCATTCAAGCCATGTCTATCTCATAAGATATAAATATTTACCCAATGCATTGGAGGGAGATATAGGTCCCACCCATCTCATAACGATACCATTCTTATGTGTGCCAGAAGATCATAAATCATACATCATAGCATAACCCATGTAATAAAAATGGGATTCTTAAACATCATGCCATCATAACATAAATCATATCTGATTAAAGGACTTCATAAATATAATTGCATCATAAAATAATCAAATAAATGTAAAAATAGGGATAGATTCAGAACCCTAAATTATCTTAGATAGAAATTAATTTTGATAAAACACTTGAACTCCATTCTTGAGGAAAATATCCATTCTACTTCTAAAAAAATTTTATTCTTAATATGTCATAAATTTTTAAACTATAAGAAGTTTATTAAAAATAATCTTGAAAACATGTAATGGAATCTTCATGGAATTAATATTCTAAAAATATATTCACGCCGAATATGTTAATGAAAAACATTCTTCTCGTACATTGGCAGGAAAATTCAAAAAAGTACCTCGTACTAAAAATGACAAATGATTCATTTTATATATTTTACTAAAAACTCACCAATGGGTAAAATTAGATTTAAAAAATTGATGGAGGATATAAATAATATTGCATATTTAGGAAACATGGATGTGGATGATAAATATTTCCAAGTAAATTCTGAAGTATAAACAATCTCGGATAAAAATGTGATTGTGAGATTTTCCCTTACCTTATGTCTGATTTACTTCGTAGGTGTCCGAAACTCCTGTATAATGATTTAAATAATGTTATTGAATTATTATATAATAATAATCATTTTTATGATTACATATGTGTTTATATTCATAGATTCTTATTAGTAATATTTCATTGCAACTTGTTATTCGAGTGTTTATTGCTTTTTTGTTCTTATGCGTGTTTTGTCGAATAAATTTTTATTCTTATTTTTAGGTTATAAAAACTCATTTATATAATGGTATTAGTGAAATATATATCATATTTATTCATTAAATTAATTTATATAATCATTATGCATTGAAGATCATGTAGAATGAGTCACATCACATCGTGGAGACGGTAGGCCTTATGTACGTAGGAGCGATGATATCGCTCCCATGATCGTGGGATTGTACTGAAGTGTATGTATACTATTTCAGAATCAATATCACTTTAAAATAATCATATATAGTTATTATTTACACCATTATACCCATCCATGTAAGGTGGTGGTGGAAAACAGATTACACCACGGCATGGAGACGGTATTCCGTACGTACGCACGCGCGGTGATTTCATTTTCCATAGGATGAATAGAAGGTGAAATAGGGTTTTTTAATATTCATAATAACATATAATTATATTAATGATACTGATGTTATTACTTCATAATGAAAAAACTAAATAAGAGGAAGTATAAGATGAAATAAAGTTGATAGAATCAGTAATGGACATTACCTCTTCTTTGAAGTGCCTCTTCATAACCTTCGCTTAGGGAAATAAATATGGTCTTTGTAGAAGACCATGACCTATATGATGTTTCTAGGGAAGTGTAGAACATATATTTTCAAGGGTTGGATGAGCTTTAAGGATGAAAGTTGTTTGATTATGAGAGGGAGGAGGTGCCCTTTTATAAGGGAGGAGAGGGGCACTTTATGAAAAAACATAAAATATTATTTTATTATAAAGTCATATTCGGTTTTTAATAGCTCCAAATTGATTTATTTCTAATATAAAGGTTGGTATGGGTAGAAATCCACTCAACCAATAGATTTTACACATGTTTAGGTTACTATTTTAACCTTATCATTTATATTTAACTCTAAGTTAAATAATATAATTTTACTATGTCTTCTTGTTTTCATAAATTATATGGTTAATAAACATACTATAATAAGACAAAAGAACCCCATGTGGTTCATTATTAATATATATAACCTTATCTAAGTCATTTTACTGA
This sequence comes from Viscum album, assembly GCA_963277665.1. Lineage (NCBI taxonomy): Eukaryota > Viridiplantae > Streptophyta > Magnoliopsida > Santalales > Viscaceae > Viscum > Viscum album. Next base: position 1,610,466,940 of record OY728137.1, on the reverse strand, counting down.
ACCATATATTTTTAGGAATAAAATAACAATTAATAATATAATATTTATTTTAAATACAGTTTTATGCCAATTTTGACACTATTTGGTAATTGATTATTTTTAAAAATCATAACAGCATGATTAGTTCAAAAATAGTTAATTAAATCAATACTAATATGTCATATTAACCTATAAAATGAGTTAATTCATAAAAAGTTTCAAATTACATTTATTTGTGTATTTATAATATCAATTATGTTAATATTTCCTTAATAAGGTAATTACTGCATCATCATTGTGTCATAATTAAATTAAATTATTTAAAGTCTAAAAATAATAAATAAAATACCATTATGTAGGAAATATTATTATCTTATTAATAAGTATTTATAGTATAATTTATCGTTTTTATAACCCTATATTAAAAATGATTTAGTTATTAAACATTGATTTTAACTATTTTATCTCTTCTTTAAATTAAATAATATTAAATGTCCTAATCTAACCCAAGTGGATCTTAGTGGTCATATTTTTTTTCCTAAGGTTGTTTTTGGTCTAATTAAACTTATCCAATATAATTAAGACATGTTTTATGATAATAATAATATCATTTTTACCCTTTAATTACCCTATTTAATTTTAATCATGGTAAATAAAAGTAAAAGGTTACTATTCACAAAAAATTATTTATAACTTATTGAACCAAATTTTACTCCTTGATACTAACCGTGTCTCTTGTATTTTTGAAATTCAACTAATAGAAGCGGTAAAATTAACTTTTATATAAATTTTTTAAATTCTTCTAGGAGGTGGGTAAAAGACGGTGAAAAGTTGAATAAAATTTTTATATATCTACAATTATTATAAAACGACTAAATGAATTACATTGTACATATATATGTATTATGTATAAATTTTTACTAAAAATAAATTTAAATAAAATAAATAATTATTTTAATAAAAATTCGGTTTTTAAATAGTAACCTAAGGTTTTCACTATTCATCAAAATTTGAAAGTTTTCAGAAAAATACAAAAACTTTACCCTAGGATAATTTTGATATTCCGAATCCAAAAATGAATTCCATTTTTAAAGGTAATATTTATTAAAATTAAAAAAGTGGGTATTACTATTCATAACGGCTTGTTTTAATAATATTTTAATAGTATATCGTTGTTTAGTAAAACTCTGTATTGCGTACAAAGAATGCTATCAAGGAAGGTCACGATTGAGTGTAAAGAAATCCAAGATAATGTCTTATATAGTGAAATATTCCTTTGATGGTGTATATATCATAAAAACAAAATATTTCTCATAAAAAAATCTCAGGTTTTACAGTATGTCTCTCCTTTTGGTTTCTATCATGATCTACTCTCCCCCCTTCCACAGTTTTCTAGATATACATTCATTGCATGTATATATACAGTTTTTGTTGCCATGGATTTTTATTTTAAGGCTTTTTGATGTTAGGGATGGATATCTAGAGTGGTTTTGGTGGTGCGTTCACTGGTTGTGTGGTGTTTTAGCTTGTGGGTCGATTTCAACGAAATCCTAAAGGTAGGATGCTTCTCTCTTGACTTCCCATTGTTAGAGCTAATGGTTTTGGGTTACAATTAATTTTTTTGGAATGAAATTATATATGTTTTTATGTGCAATATTGGTTAGAAATCTATTGGGTGATGTTTTGGGGATTTTGGGAAAAAGTGGGTCATTTTGGTGAAGTGTTTCTTATTGTGGATTTGAAAATAAAGATTTTAAAATGGGTTGCTGCGAATGATTTGTGAAATTGTTTTTGAAAATTGTTACCAATAAAGTTGTTTTTTTATTGAAAGGTGTAATTGTATGGAAAATTATTTAAGGGTGGTTTCAATAAATGTGTGATATATTGATGTGGTTGACAAGTAATGGATGTGGTGGAATTCAGGTTGTTGTGCCCCTGGTGGGTTATTTTATTGGTTATGGCATGATTTTAATGCTGTGTGGAAGTGGGCAGGAAGTACCACTATAAAAAAAAGATAAATCATGGACGGAAGGGCCACCATCAAAGGATAAGGGGTCAGGAAGTACCGCTAGTTGTGATTGGGTGAACGGGTTGGACGGAAGCTCCACCGTTATGGTTGCTTTGTTGTGCATTGCTTTTCAAGATGGAAATTGTTGTTCAATTCTGTAAATAATGGAACGGATAGTGGAATGTTTATTTGGATTTCCCTTGGTTTCTTGGTTTGGGTGAGATTTCATGGTAAGGGTGTTTTTTGATTATGTTTATGGTATCACTTGTGATTATTTTAATTAAACTATTTTATATAAAAGTGATAATGGTTTTATCATAGTGGAATGTGTAGGGAATTCATTTTTGAAAAAACTACTGAGTAGTTATACTCCCCCCAACATTGTCACTTTGGTGTTTTTGCAGATGTCTGGTATTAGGATATAGGTAAAGGTAAGGAATCTCATTGCTAGTGGTGCATGGGGATGCATGTGATGTGTTGGTGTAGATTGGAGCTTGGATCTTTGTGTGGAGATGTGGTGGGGGTCATGGCATGTGATGTTTTGTTGTTTAGTCTTATGCATAGTACTCTAATCTCATGTTTGATTGTATTGGTTTTTGGGTTTTATTATGTAACAGCTTGGTAGTATTTTGGAAATACATGATTAAAAGGTTTATTGACATGAATCATATAGTGGTTGTTAGTGATGGTTTGGTTGGTTTTTTATTAAGGGAAAATCATTCCCCAATTTGTTCTTGAAGCCCTTGGAATTTATTTCCAGCCTTTGGCGCCTTGGGAACATCGATTCAGGCCATGTAACCCTCACCGCATTCTCATGCCAATGATGTAGGGGTGGGGTGTTATAGCCTATGTTTTAATTAGAGGATGATGTGTTTGATAACTCTCTTTACTTTCTATTTCTCAGTTTCAATTGAGGAATTTTATTTCAAATTTATAGATTTTGAGAATCCCGAGTTGAATAACTCTGCAGTGCTTTGACCAGAGGGACCCAGTGGGTGCCCGGTTGTTTGGCTGACCATTAACAAGTATGTTGGGATTAGGTAGATATAGTAGTAGTTGTAACATTAGAACCCATACCAAACATATAATCCATGAGGTTGTGGAACAATTGGTTACTCTAAGAATTCATCCACCCTCTTCTATTATTTATCTATTAATATGATTATTGTTGATAGATCTAGGATTTAAATAGGAGATTCCACATTTTTGGAAAATTGGAATGATGTGATGTGATGTTTTATTGGGGTTCCAAGACTTCCAGCCTGGGACCCAACATCTGAGACTTTTTATTTTATTTTTTTTTCATTGGAGTTATTATATATACATCGTGGGATGTTGTTGATGAGCCATTTTTCATGAAATTTGTATTATCATGACACCCTGATGTAGTTCATGTGGTCCATCTTATGAGCCTATTCATTTTTTGTTATATTATTTGGATATAGAGGCATACTTCCTAGGATCCAGCTTATAAAATATAATTGGGGATGATTATGCTCTCTAGAGTTATGGAGATGATTATTCTATCCTAAATAAAATACTTGACAATGTTGTGAGACATGGTTCTCGATATCATTATTGAACTCATGTATTATTATTTTATACTGTGTGATGAGCATGATTATTCTCTCACTAATTTATTACTCGATTGTATTATTGGACATGGAGCTCCCAACCATTGATATGAATTCTACATGCATACAATTACACTCTCATGAATGATGTGTAGGATTTTTCCAAGTATTGGTTGGTTCCACCATTTCATTACTAAACTCTCCATACCTGACTAGGAGTGGGGTTTTGAACAATTTTTTTAATGAATGCAGAATATATACTCGGATATAGAGTGTATTACTCACAGATTTCCTTAGATTCATTTCATTGAGGATTAATCAAGTTTCAAAGTCATGGCCTCAAGGGAATTGGGACATAGTTATTATAAATCGTATTGGATATACATGTATTTTGGTGTATGGAATTTAACTAATTGAAAATTCAAAGGGTGTCTAGTTAGGACTTAAAATCCTTTATTATAGTTATTGGTGGTGAGTACGGGTGATCCTAGGCCTAGAACATTCATCGCTATATGATGATATATTTTTCATAGAAACATTTCTGGTAATGGATGAAGTCTGAATTCTTGATCTGGATTACAGACTAATGGACCTACTTAATTATATGTTGCTTGAGTTGTACATCAACTTGATCGATGCCCATTTCACATGATTTCTTTATGATCAAGATCATATTCTAAAGTATTTACTATTCTTTATATATGTTATTTTTCACATAAATCATGAATATAATGATATATATTTATATGGTAATTTTAATATATATATAGAAACATATATATATATATATATAATGTCACATTTCTGTTTTGATCATGATCATAAAAGTAGGGATCAGCTATGGTTTCAGGTTAATTAATTATTTATTATATTTAGTTGTGTTCCATCTAAACATAACGTATTTATTTTTCATTTATTTATAAAAACATATTTACTGGTTCACAATTGGGGTGACCTAAATATATTATTTGTCATACATATATGTGAATTGTAGTGTATGTGTAGACCTTATGTATCCTTTCATGTTTTGCAAGGAGACATGATGGTAGGGTATGAGGCCAAGGGTAGTATAATAAAGTGGATCTATTCATGTTGATTCTTATGAAGGGTATGGAGTAGTTCTGTAGTGGTTAGAGACTTGGTATGTGAACTAGCAGGGACTTTGTAATATAAAATTTAACATTTCCATTGGTTTCATTTATGTTTTCTAGTATATATGATTGGACTAGTTGTTGATAAGTGTTTTATGTATGACATGGTCATTGGAACAATTACACAATTTTAGTTGTTATAATAGAATTATTGTATTTTAGAGAATGTACTATGACCATGATTTTATTATTTACTACTAATGATGATTCTTGGTTAATTACATTATTTACAACTCAAATATGAGGTCAAATTCTCCCATCTATAACAACAGTGGGGCTTACTACTATTTGGAGGAATCTAGAATATAGGGAGGCATTCATGAGGCCTTGTGGAAAACCTGTTGGAGGCACTAGATTTGTGGAATATGGTTCGGTTTGTAGAAAAATGGAATCAATGAAATTCCATTATTGTTTCATCACTATTTTGCATTTAGTAGAATAGAGTACAATAAATGTTTCAGAAATTATAATGGATATTAGACTCTTGTTTTGAAAACATTCATTTAGGTAAGATGTTTTTGTAATTAGGGATATGGGATTGGTGTTCATGATATATGAGTTCATACTCATATATTATTTTCTCTTTTTGAAATGAACAAGTCATGTAAAGATTATGATTTATTATTTATTTTTATCTCATAACATTGGAATAAGGAAAGTGATTTATCTTGACATGATGTTGATAAATGCAACAAGTTTCTTAAGGATCAAATTTGGCACATAGGATTCACATGTTATACGCTTGGTTTTTTTTGATACTACTATAAATATAGGTAAACTATTTAATGTGAGAAAACAACATAAATGGGGTTTTATAATATAGGTCCTTTGGTGAAATTATACTGAATTTGTGAGACATACATCTATTTCTCTCTAATGGATGGTCACATGGATCTATATTGAGACATTCACCAATGAGGTCGATGACTCGGTCCTCATGCACAAGAGGTGTAGTGATCCATGTAGGTCGATTGGGAACATGGATCTGAGTAATAGACCCCTTGATGTGAATCATTTCATAAGATTGGTTATTAAATGTGTTTATAATGACCTATAATGTGTTTTCCTACATATCTTAGAATTCCATTCTACTTAAAAAAACTATGTGATTATGATATGACATAGAACATTGATATGATGATGTTTGAATAATGTTGACCCTCATAGGTTAATGTTAGTAGACGTTACCTTCATTCATGGTGGAATAGTTAGTTCTCTTTTTATGAGGTTGATAAAAACCTAACATTAAATGTAGACTAAAACATCAATGGGGTATTATCATACATGGATGCTCAATGAAGATCAATTATTTATCCTTTACTTGATATCTTGAACTCTAAGTAGAAGTACCTTATAAAGATGATCCTAGACGATCAGGGCCATGGTATGCTAGTGAATTAAATTTTTTAACTTTTTTTATATCATGTTTACCTCCATAGGATAGGTTTTACTTCTGTTTAATGTTCTTAGACATCGTGAACCTCAAGAGAGACATTATTAGTATGGATAGGTGTTAGAACTAGGGAGCCTTAGTTGTAACTCATACCCTTTAAGGTACATGTTAATATGATTTAGAGAATCCTTCAAGAGTGGATGTTCCTATATTATGGATTTTTCTAGGAAATAAGATTCATTTTATCATAATTTGATATCGATGCCTGGTAGGTGTCTAGGATATAAGATATAAGCAGGTTGAGGCCTATGGTTTCTGATAAAGAAAACTAGTTCTTATATATCACAGATAGTTTTGATAGGAATTTATTTTCTGATTCTTGGGCCTGCTAAAAAATCATTTTGTGATTGTTTTTTATATTTCAAAAAATTATTTAACATAATATTTTGTCATTTAATTATATGGTATTATCTAAGATACCTTATTTTTAAGGGGATTTCAAATGGATCTCCTGTAATATTAAGAATTTTGTTTCATATAACATGGTAATATTTTCCATGTTGACGAATGACTGATGGAACTATGATTCTTGAGATAATGATCAGGGTATATATGATTGGGAACACACTACATTTTATTTTTTGGTACGCATTAGAATCATGTGGTACCATTTAAATCGTAAAGTGGCGAGTGTCCCTGTTCAACCCCCTGATAAATGTTATAAATCAAATGTGATGGGATTGGATTCATAAATTTGTGACATAAATTAGTTAACATCACTTTATGATATGGTATACATCAAAAACTAATTGGGTTCAAGGAGGTAATTTATTAGTGGATTGACCAGAACACATATTTTCAAGAGACATGTTGTTATGATTTGGATAACAAATGAGCATTTATTTTAGATTTGATATTTTCTCAGAGGACATATTCATTCTTATCTTTCATAATATAGAATAATACTTGTTAGAAATTATTGTTCCATGTACCTTAAGTCATATTGTGTACGCTATGAGAGAATCAGTTATAAATAAATATTTTTAAAACAACCTTCCTATTTGATGATGGAACATGTTAAGGGTTTATTTGAGAATATATATAATGTAATCCATATTATATGGAGTAAAACATCAGCTATTTGAGGTTGGATACTCTCGTTTTCATCTAAAATATTAAATTTTCTATTTAAAACCTTCTCATGAAACGAAAATGGGTTATGTTTCAATACCTTCTCCTCAATGATATTTCAGAGTAGTTTGGTCATTTCAGTCATTATGTTCAGTGATGGAAGTACTATGGTCCTTAAATATTGGTGTTTATATGAGAGGAAACTATATGGGTATTCAAGTATTTGGTATAACAAATTTGTTCATGGTAAAACATATTCCTTGAAAGAAGTGTTTTAAACATTGTGATATTGATCATTGTAAGGTCAATATTGTTTTTTCTGATGATGGTCAGGATAAGAGAATGATTGTTGTTTTATCAACATGGATTCATATAGATGAGATGGTTTATGGTGAGGAGGTTGTAACAACATGTCTTTTTGTAAACTCTTGTTTTCTTTCAGATGCTTGTATGGGGTAAACTGGTCATTTCCCTCGTAGAATATTACATCAGATAATTTCTCTATACACTCTATTGGTCTCAGAATAAGGTGTTTACCCTAGTACATGTTTTTTCAAATTCCTAGCCATTCGATTTTTTTGTGTAATTTTTAATATTTATTTTAGGATGAATTGAATACTAATTTAATTATATTATTTTATTCATCCACAAATTTTCAGTGCATAATTAGATTTAGATTCTATATTTTGGGTTGAATTTATGATGTTGTGTTTTTCAAATGTGATTAATTAAATAATTCCAGGCACCTGGGATGGGTGAATCCCCCTTTTTCTTTCATTTTCATTTCTTAGTTTTATTTTTTATTTTTATTTTATCTTTCCTCCCTTGTATTATTGCATACACCATTATGAATTTCTATAACTGTGACCAAGACATTAGAGGGAGATGTAGAGAGATAAATATGGGAGAGGAAGTGTGGTTCACCCATGATGATATGGAAGTGCCATATCATCATGTGGCAATGTAGTAATGTAAATATCAGTGAAGTTTCAGTGGATTACACACAAAAGTAGGCTATTTTTTAGTTTATTTCACATATAAACTTTTATTGAATAAATTATATTATAAAAGACCTATTAAAGAAACTTATTACCCATTAAGGGTCTATATATTTCATTTGAGGAGAAAAATATCGTTTATTTATGATTTAATAGTTTCTCATTTAGAAATCTTGATAACATGCTGTGTAGTTTAGGAACGTACATAATGTGTTTTAACATTTCCAGATTATGAAATTATTATAATAACACATTATGTATATGGTAACATTTCTCGTAACAATACTCTTCCATAAAGATGTGCATATTTCAATATATCTTATATGAGGGAACACAGTTGTAAAGTGTACACAGCCAGACCCCATGTAGGTCACATGGCATATAGGAGTACACATCCAGAAAAAATACATGGCTATTCCATGTGAGGAACATTGTAGGGTATACTTTATTGGGTAAATTCCATTTAATAATACTTTTCTACCTTATAAATGGGTTATACATGTCGTTTCCAACTGAAGAACATGCCCTGGTAGAGCTATAAAGGTACACACAAAGTTCCATAGTGTACACACCATGTAATCCTCCATTGTTACAACATTGAGGGTTTCATATATCTTTACCCCCCAATATAGAATTGGACACTTTAGTAGTACATTTTACAAAATGGATAGGACTCCTATGAAGTGAAACCCATGAAGTTATTTCAGGACTCATATGAGTTTTTTTGGATTTTTATTAAACAATGTAGTTCTCTCTCCAGCAATCAAATCAAATATTTCCCTTAGAGTGAGACCGATGATCTAGTGTGGTCCATGAGTGATCTCTCTATGATGATATTTAAAATCATTTCATTTTAATACATGAGGGTATATTATAATTTATCTATAGGATCCCATGTACGATGACTCTACCTTAGTGTTTTTTTCTGAGGACCCCCTGTATAATTCCTTTTCTTATACGCTGACATAGAAAATACCTTGTAGGACCTTATACATATTTACTATTCCTAAGGATCCCATGTAGGATTCCACTATATATGTATACCATTATGAGGATCCTACATATGATGCCTCTGATTTTTCTCAATCTATAGGACCCTATATAAGATTCTTCTATATAGTTTCAATTTTTGACGGTCCCCAGAGGGATGCCTTTTCTTTTGCATAAAATTATTGGATTCTAAGTATCCTTAATATCTTGTTTTTTATAGGAATGACACAATGAATTCCCCGATTTTTGATATAATATTAACTTGTACATTGGTTTGTCTAGAGTTAGTAGTGGTTGTAACTTTATAAACCATACTAAACATGTATGACATGATGTCGTGGAAGTGGATGTGGGTGTAGTAGTTTCTCCACAATAACTCTTTTATTTATGAATGCACATGATTTCAATTGATGCATCTATGATTTCTAGAGGTGGTTCCTTGTTGTTGTCTAATGAGATTGACGTGACATGATGTTTTATTAGGAAGCCCATACATGATTCCTATAACCCAATTTCAAAGACATTTTATAGTAATGGTGTCCCAAAACATACTTCCTATAGACATGATAATGAAACCCTTCTACAAGATATTATTTTATAATTACCTCATGATGTACTTATTACGGTCAATTTTCTATGTAATTTTATGACCTTTTATACAATTGTGATATAGAGATGTACTTCAGGGGATCCTATATATAAGATATACTTGAGCACAATTACTCTCTTCCAAGAAATGATGATGATTACCCTTAACCTATTAAATTACATGAAAATGGTTTTCATCTTGGACCTACACTTCATTGATGCACTCAAGGATGATTATGCACTATAAAGAGATGGGGATGACAATGATCTCCTTGGTTGATTACATGATCATGGTGTTAGAAATGTCACTCTTCACCATTGAGTTGAAACACACTAAATGATGCTTTTACTTCCTTGAGTGAAACTTGGTATTATCAATTGGAATAGGTGGATTCACCATTACATTACTAAACTCATCAGTCCTAAATGGGAGTGGGATGTTGATAAATTTATTTTAATGGATATTGATCATGTAGTTTCATCTAGAGAGAATTACATGCAGATAAAAAATTCCCATCATCTTATAGATTTTCTGGGTTGTGATGACATGACTGTATATAGCCCAGAAGCTAGGTATTAGACATCTAATTTGATTTACATCACCTCAGTTATATAGAATCCAACATATTTATCATTTAAAATATGGATATTTGTTACATATAATCCTTCATTATAGTAATTAATGGTAAGTAAAAATGATCTTGGCATAATACATGTATATTTGTATTATATATTTATGTTGAGCGTGAACACATGGTCGTGGGGTTGAGTCCCAAAGATGCATGACTGAGTATAGCTTCTCTAGTTGAATCTTATTACTAGGTTGGATATGTTTTGAATTTTATGAAGAATTGCTATGTGGTCAAGGTATAAAATAGTAATATATCCATGTATATTAACATTAGATTCTCTATGTACTCTAATATAAGTGATTAGACCAGTGAGAGATCAGTTCGGTATGTGTGTCATGGTTCTTCGGGCGATTGTGTCATTTCATGTATTATTACATCATTATTCTATTTAAATTTATGTAATAATTCCACATTATTATTATTCACTACTACATATGATGAATGGTTATTTCCTTTATTTTTTACTCATTTATGATGGAATATTTTCCACATTGTCTCCCTTTTCCATCAATAATAGTTGCAAGCCTCTAGAATATGGGGGGTGCAGTTAAAAAGTTTCGGAGAACCAGATATGGAAATGGATTTGATCCATTCAAGTTGATTAATTAAAATCCACAAAATTTATTTATTTAAAAATCTCTTAAAATCAATATTATTCAAAAAGTGAAATAATAAACCAGGTGTTAAGAAACACAAGTTTTATTAATGTCTCATCAAAGAAGCTCAAAGAAGATATCAATGATTGCACATAAACAATGATATACCAAAACTAAAAATTCTCCAAAACTATTAAGCGACATCCCAAAGGTATCAACACCCAAATAACAGTATGTACATGGGATTCCACTCATTATGATAAATTTTGGGGACCTATAATAATTGGCCCCTACCAACATGACTACCCAACTAAACATATACAGTTCACAATCTGAATTACTCAAGGACTTCAACAAAAAAGTAATCACTCAACACACTAATCATACCCTAGGATAGACTTAATATTAGTGAAAAATAAAACTATCAAGTAAATTATCTGGCTTAATCAAATGACTTCTATGTAAGACTCACTCAATCCATGCTAGATGAGAACACCATCAGGAAATTTCCTTTAAATTACATCATAAAACTCATTAACATAATAAATGGTCATTCCAGAAAGTCAAAAAAATAATAATCTTCAAATATGTTTCAAAATAGACCCTCTTAGGGGTTTGAGACCTCATTCAAAAAATATTTATTTTGAACCCCTCCCCAAACCATTTGAAATAGAGTTTTTGAATAATACATTTCAAATGGAGTAAGAATAAAACATAGAAAAAAAATATTAATATTCATTAGAAAATCCAAATGAGTAATAACAACCAATTATCATGTGAAAAAAGTATATTCCCAGACATTAATATATTTTAAATACATTATTAATATAATTAGATCATACTGATAAATTATAATTATTTCACTCTAATTTTCCTTACATAAATATTACATAATTTTAATGATAATAAACATAAAAACATTACCTGACCAGGATCCATAGGTTTAGTATCTTTTCATAATTTTTAACATTAATAACATTTTAAAATAATTTACATAAATGTTTATTTAATAACTTCATCCCTATCTTCTTTGAGGTATTTTCATTATCTGTAGTACTAGTAATAACCTATGAATATACATAAAAATTTGTGTAACAATAATACAAGTCTGATGATAGATATGAACACAAATAATTACAATATGGGATGACAATAATAATCATAACATTATCAAAGGATCAAAATCATGAGAGGAAGCATTTAGAAAATGCCTGAAATGTGGAAATGAATAAAAATAAAACAACATGTCATAATGGTAAACAAACACACCTAGTTTTGAAAATTCTGTTTCACTATGGTAATGAATATTTAACTTATCTCAATACATACAACAAATTATCCAATAAATTGGAGCTCTATATAATTCTTGCTTCACCAGTCACAACATAACATTTACATTGTCATGAATACCACGTAGAATGTATATCAATGTTGGACATAACTCATCGAAGGGAATGAGTTTCAATTCAAAAATTACTAATTCATAAAAATTATGTTCCCAAATGAAATATAAAATAACATACGTTTTATAAGAATCATAAACCATGAGTGAAGAATGAACAATCTTGAGATGTAGAAGGTCTGGTTTTTTGAAAGAAGAGTACTTTTTGCAAATTTTTTGTTCATAATAAAGCCATGTATAAGACATTTATATCCTACATAAGATATGGTAATGATGATGAAATTATATTTAGGTAATATACATACTAAATATGGGGTGAAAGATGGAATACACAAGGAATGAGTGTTCGGTTTGAGAATTCACCTCAACTTATATCTGAATCCATTCATCACTTTAATATCTTTTATAATCACATTAGACTCATTATTTGAAAAATATAGATCCTTTTATTCATGAATTTTATTCATTATGGTTTTAAAAAGTTCATTTATGGACTTGTCTATGAGTTACATCATTTAATTTCCTCATTTGGGAGTATTAATTTTCTCACTTTTCCCAATCATTTCACTTCTATATAAGAATTAATGTTCGTGTAAAATGAGGGAAAATATCCTGAATTTTTATTATATGTTCTTAATGATCTTATATAATTTTAAATTATCTTATAGATAATATATTTATATGTTTTTAGGATAAATAATTAATTATAATTTAATGATGATTGTTTTACGTTAATTTTCACGGTTTCCTAATCACAATGAACTCGTATTGGTTTATAATTTAGTATTATGAATATAATTTAGATAAAAGACATAAGAAGGGTTTCAAAATAATTTTTTTTAAAAATTCAATGATTATAATTGTTTTATTAACATCCTTGATGGCATTAAATTAAAATAAATGTGTATCTCCTATGATGTTAGAAAATTGACACATTAGGGCAGATAATTGGATGTTAGTGTAAATGAGATGGGGATGGAGTCTCATGATGGATATTTCATTAACATGATTTCATTCTAGTATATCAATAATACTAATTTTGATCGTTCCATTTAGATAAAAGATGGTTATGAGAAGAGAAGAAAAGAAAGTAAATTGAAATTAAATTAAATGAAAATGAAAGAGGATTTCACCACATGGATTTATTCTCCTCAAGAACCAACATAAGTCAAAGCTTTTAGTATTTTGATTATACCATGTTCTATAATATGTGGGGGAGTTGGTTGGGGATAGTTTTTCTCATGATTTGGACAATTCAAAGATCTTGATTTGTGTGAGAAGAATAGGGGTGAGGGGTGGTATTAATAATGGGGGAGAGATGTATTTTCTCATATTTAATTGATTATATTATTAATTGACTCAGTGTATGAAATTGTGATGATTATTTAGACTAAAAATAGTAATTAGATTATGTTATTTCTATACAATGGTTCTTAAATAATCCTTGACTAAATTAATTGTTTATTTTTCTTATAATGTATATATACCGTAAATTATTGTACTTTACTAATCAACAAAAAATCATGTATTTCAGGAAAATACCAAAAAATCACATTAATTTTTATTGTTCTTTAGAATTAAAAATTAAATCTATTTTATGGGAAAAGATCAATGAATGAGAAATTTAATTTTTATATAAATCATCATTGACTTGGAAAATACCAATTTTCAAATTATAAATTATTTTGGGACACATAAAAAATATCTTATGGTCTCATAAAATTATATTAAAGAACCAAAGACATCAAAATATTAATTTATAAATACATCTTGTAAATATAAATTTTATTTTATATTTTTAAATAATTGATAAAATATTTATTAAAAATTACTGATATACAAAAATACCAACATATAATTAATTTTTTTTAAAACATTATATACCTTGAATATGATATAATTATACCATAATTCAATTTATAAGATTCCTAATATTTATTAATACATTTAAAGGTGATGCTACTATTCATTTATCCTGATTAATATTCAAAAGTTTCATATTACTATTCCTATGAACATGTTACTCTTTCATTGGTATTTTTTCTTTAAAATCATGAAATGATATTTATTTCATTAATCATTCACATATAGAGTATTTATTATGGTCTCTATGTGATTTTGTGTTATGAACTTTGTTTATGATGGGAAAAAATCCATTGATAAAAGATTCAACCATTACATTGTTCCCTCTTATTGGAATTTCTTCGTCATAATTTCAATTTTTATAATAATTTAAGGTTACTTATCCTTTATCACATCCTTGAATTACAATGATGTTTATTCGTTCTTATGGTTCCTCCACAACAATTTGACAAGGTGGGTTATCTTGTTTCCTATAACCTTATCACTCTAAACTAGAATATTTACTAAGAGGTCATAATTGAGAGATCATATTCTAGATATACCACCTATGTGTTTAGTAAATGTGAGGGATCTGGAATGTACATCCATTGGAGTGATATGTGGAAAATGTCATGAACTTGAGCCATATTAAATCAAAGGGAAAGCCAACATGCCATGACTCTGATGCGTTCATGGATCTCAAAGGGACCAATATACCCTAGGAATAGAATCCTTTTCTTTCCAAACCTCATGTCTCTCTTTGTTGGGGCTATTCTATGTAAGAAATTATCACCAAGGATAAAATTTATTGTCAGGGTACTCCTCCAATGTCATATAATGGGGATCACATTTATTGTTTTAATTTATAAAAAAATCGATCCAAAATATGATATAAAAAGTAATTATTATTTATTTTCCTTTAAAGTAACGATGCACGTCTTTTTTATCTCATTATTCATCTAGTTTAATGTTCCCTCAACATAGTCTGTTATATCAGCAAAATAGTCTGTTATATCAACAAAAAATTCCACGAGATTCAAATAACCATTTGCAATAACAAAATAAAAATAACCCTTTGCAATAAAAATAACCATTTGAAATACAAATAACCATTTTCAATACAAATAACCATTTTAAATAACAAAATACAAATAACCATTTGAAAATAACCATTTGCAATAACAAAAAAATCCACAAAATTCAAAAATGAATGGAAAGAACATCAAGAATCGAAACCAAAACGAACGAAATAAATTTGTGGAAGGCTTACATGAATGTTGCGAGTTCAGATGATAGATCCGAGATTAGTGAAGAAGATAAACAATAAATCCAAAATGAGTTTAACGCAGGTCAATCGACGAGCCAATTAGGGTTTACCGTGCGAGAGAGATGAGCCGGCAGACTGTCAATCGAAAAATCGTAAATGACAGTCCACGGGCATTAATTTTTTTCAAGGTTTTATAACGTCGGTTATTATATAACCGACGTTATAAACTATTTTTTAAATTTATAACGTCGCTTATTTTAAAACCGACGTAAAAAATGAGATATCTACATGTTTTTTATGTTGGTTATTTGGAAACCGACATAAAAAACACGATATGTACGCGTTTTTTACATCGGTTATTTTATGACCGATGTAAAAAACAAAAGCACGGTGGGTTTTTTACGTCATTTATTTGGAAAACGACGTAAAAAACCCGATATCGACGCGTTTTTTACATCGGTTATCTAATAACCAACGTAAAAAACCAATGACCGGATGCGTTTTTTACGTCAGTTATAAAATAACCGATGTAAAAAACCCCGCGCTATGATTTTTTACGTCGGTTATTTGATAACCAACTTAAAAAACCCCCACGCATTGGTTTTTTACATCGGTTATAAGATAACCGACGTAAAAACCCAACAGGCGCGATTTGTA
Organism: Viscum album; assembly: GCA_963277665.1. Taxonomy (NCBI): domain Eukaryota; kingdom Viridiplantae; phylum Streptophyta; class Magnoliopsida; order Santalales; family Viscaceae; genus Viscum; species Viscum album. Next base: position 1,610,450,732 of record OY728137.1, on the reverse strand, counting down.
ACGTCGGGTATTAAAATAACCAACGTTAAAAATCTACTCGCCGCATTTTTATGTCGGTTATATATTACCGTCGTAAAAAATGGTGACGTAAAAAACGATTCCTACACTAGTGCTTCTCTATCATCTGTTGAAAATGATCAGGTCCGCATTGAATTAATTCACCAACATATTTTGGATCTAAATGTACATATGAGAATCTTAGTTACAAGAGTGTTGTGTATTTTAGGTCTAAATGAATTCATTTTTATCCTAAAGATAATCTATAATTAACAAAGGTAAATAGCTTATATTCACAAATCCCACTTTAAGTACTATTCATAGACATAATAAACCTTAAAAAATATATTGATAGTTTTCTTAAATAATTATTCTACCTTAATGTGTTGAAAATATTATAATAATCAGATTATACAATATTATGATTTTATAAGAATGTTATACTTTTTATTTGTAACAAAAAACAAGAAATTAAAAAACATGTAACAAAATAGAGAAAAGTATAAGAAATAATTAATCCCAAAGATAAGGGTATCCAACAAACTTTGATAAAGGACCCTTTATTTATAGATTGTGGAAAGCCTATCTTACTTACACTAGTTTAAGCCCCCAATAATAATATTAGAACAAGTCTTTCTATCACAACAAGCCCCTGATCTTTATGTCGATTGACTCCTCTGTCTTCTTATCCCTGGATTCCCCTGAATTATCCGCAATTAGAATCTCACTATGTAGGCTGAACATGATTTTCACATCTTAAATAAGGTCATCACAATATTTTCACAAGGCATGTTTGAGTAAAACTCTCACTGCACAAATTCTCTTTCTAGAATTCAACACATCCCACACATCTCAGTATTTTTTATAAGTTTGAAATGGATGGGGATTTTATAGGAAGATATCCCAATGGTAATCTCCTCCAACAATGGCCAAATTTTTCCATAACATTCGAAGCGATCATGACATGTTTCACGTAGCCAACGGTTAGTTAAAAAATAGATTGTACGAAATCATTTCATAGTAACATAATTTTGTGTATAAAAATATAAAATATAAGAAAAACATTCATATGTTTATGAAACATACGTAAACTAGGATTCGATTAATTAAAAATCATCTTAAAGAAAATACGAATCATTTAAAATCGGATACTAAATATTTTTTGAAATGGAGTCTAAATATGAATACTAATATTGATTGGAAAAAATAAAAAATCAGATTCTGGATTTGGATAGTAATAGAGTCTAATTTTAGATATAAATTGTGTCTGAATTTTGGGAAATTCATCGTTAATATTTATGGGAATTTGTAGATAGAATTTTTAAGAACATGGTTTCGAAACATTTGAGAATTTGGAGTCTGAATTTCTGAGAATTCAGAGTCAGAATTTATTAGAAATATGAGTATAAATTTTGGATAATTCGAATTATCTATTTTTAAGAATTCAATGTCAGAATTTATGTGTATTTAGAGTAATAATGTTTTGAGAATTTGGTGTTTGAATCTATGAGTATTCGATGTAAGAATTTATGAGAATTCAAAGTCAAAATTTCTAGGAATTCAGATTCATAACATTTGAGAATTTATAGAAAGAATTTATGACAATTTGTAAACTATTTTTTGTGAAACTTGATTTCAAAATTTAGGATGAAATGGATTCTAAAATTATATATAATTAGAGTCCAAAAACTGTGAGACTCGATTTAGATTAAATTTTGATTTATCATAAGGAAATTTGGTCATAATAAAAATATGTTTAATATTGGATAAGAATCATTAATATTTAACAAAATTCTTTAATAATAAAAATCGAGTCATAAGGCTTATTAAAATATATTTCCATAGAGAAAGAAAATAATATTTACGGAAAAAAGGTTTATGATTATCCAAACATACAGGAAGAGATAAGTCATGAGATGACTTATTTAGTAAATAATCTCAAACTTTTTAGAAATAACTATCCACTTTTTGAAAAAGAATTTTATGTTCTAAAAACATGAAATAAAAATGTATCTATGTTATATTTGTTGCTCAGTAAAAACGACTAACTCCCATTTAAGTTTTGTACCCATAAGGATCACATTATTTGGCTTAAAATACATTATTGAATAGAAAATTCCATTTCATAATAAGGTTTTATTTTATGATGATGATCCCTCTTTCTTAATAAATAATTTATTTTGAGTAAACTAACCCTTAATATGATATTCTTTTTAAAAATTTTTCCACAATTATTATTTTCTAAAATGAATGGAATGGAAAAAAATTTGGAACCTGAAATGTTATAAAAATTCATAAGAAAAAAAGTATAACAAAGAGATTTCATTAATTTGGGACTAATTATTTTATTTTAACAAAAGATCATAGTTTTAAGATAATTAATTTTCCTTATTCTAATCAGGGATAAAATTCTTGAGAATGACCGTCATCTTCATTATCTAGTTATGATATTCTTTGTATTTCTTGTATATGTCTTCTTTCTATGGGTTCTTCATTTCGAGGGAATTATTACTTTCTAATATGACATGATAACTTCTTTATGAAACTTTTCATTCTCTAATAAATGATTTATTTTATCCCTTTCTCCCTTTTCAATAATAAAAACGAAATTAATCTTTCCATAGAAACATTTATCATCTTCGGTTCAGGTATCATTCTCTTGATTCAACATTTCAGAAAGATTCTTGAACTTATCATCAAACACGATAAACTATTCTTTGACTGAATCCATGTAATCACAAAATAACTTGAGATCATCACCTAGTAACTTAAATTAAGTTGTAATATTATTAAAAAAAATTCTATGGGATTCATATTGTATCATGAAGGATTTGAAATCAGTTTCATGGTAGATTTACTTTTCAAACAACAAATTTGTAGAATCTAATGTCACGTTGGGTGACTACTAAAACATCTGACACATGGATTCAATTTCTGTGACAAACATTATATAATTGTAATGTTTCTTAAATGACTACACCACAATGTCATATACCATGGATGATGATGATTCATAATTTGACGATTCTTCTTCTAGGAGAGTATCTGTCACTTATTCAACCTTCTTTGACATAGATGATCCAGCTATATATTTTTGAGATGTATTATGAATGATTTACTTTTCTTTAGCAACAACATTTCAACAATTTTTGAAAATACAATTTTTTGTTCTCTAATATTAACTTCCTCTTTATCTTCCTAAATGATTTCATCATTATCATTTCATTCATCATTGAAATTCCTTTGGATAACAAATGAGCATTTAGTTTAGATGTTATATTTTCCCATAGGACCTATAAATTCTTATCTATCAGAATATAGAATAATAGTTAAAAATTATCAATCCATGTACCTTATGTCATATTGTATATTCTAAGAGAGCATCAGTTATACATATATATTTTTAAAACAACATTCCTATTTTATGAAGGAACATGTGAAGGGTTTATTTGAGAATAAGTATAATGTAATCCATATTATAGTAGTGAAATATCAGCTATTTGAGGTTGGAGACTCTTCTTCTCATCTAAAATATTAATTTTTTTAATACCTTCTCATGAAATGAAAATGGGTGATCTTTCAATACCTTCTCCTCAATGCTATTTCAGAGTGGTTTTGTCATTTCAGTCATTATGTTTGGTGATGGAAGGACTATGGTCCTTAAATCTTGGTGATTATTTTTGAGGAAATTATAAGGGTATTTTATTGGTTGGTATAACAAATTTTTTCATGGTAGAAAGAAATTTTTTAAACATTGTGATATTGATCATTGTTAGGTCAATATCATTTTTTATGAAGATGGTTATGATAAGAGAATGATTGTTGTTTTATCACCATGTTTTCATATAGATGAGATGGTTTATGGGGAGGAGGTTGTAACAACATGTATTTTTATAGACACTTGTTTTCTTTCAGATGCTTGTATGGGGTAAACTGGGCATTTCCCTTGTAGAATATTACATCTGAAAATTTCTCTATCCACTCTATTTGTCTTAGAATAAGGTGTTTACCATATTAAATGTTTTTTTAAATTCTTAACCATTCAAGTTTTTGTGTAATTTTTAATATTTATTGTTGGATGAATTGAATACAAATTTAAATATATTATTTTATTGAACCACAAATTTTCTGTGCATAATTAGATTTAGATTGTGTCTTTTGGTTTGAATTTATGATGATGTGTTTTTCAAATGAGATTAATTAAATAATTCCAGGCACCTGGGCTGGGTGAATCTCCCTTTTTCTTTCCTTTTCATTTCATAATTTTATTTTTCATTTTTATTTTATCTTTCCTCCCATGTATTATTGCATACACCCTTATGAATTTCAATAAATGTGACCAAGATAGTAGAGGGAGAAGTAGAGAGATAAATATGGGATAGGAAGTGTGCTTCATACATGGTGATATGGAAGAGCCAGATCATCATGTGGCAATGGAGTAATGTGAATATCAGTGAAGCTTTAGTGGATTACACCCAAAAGTAGGCTATTTTTTTAGTTAATTTCATATATCAACATTTATTTAATACATTATAGTATTAATTCCCTATTAAAGAAAATTAGTACCCATTAAGGGTCTATATATTTCATTTTAGGAGAAAAATATTATTTATATATGATTCAATAGTTTATCATTTTGAAATCTAGATAACATATTGTGTAGTTTTGGAACACACATAATGTGTTTTAACATTTCCAGATTATGACATTATTATAACAACACATTATGTATATGGTAACATGTCGTGTAACAGTACTCTTCCATAAAGATGTGCATATTTCAATATATCTTATATGAGGGAACACAGTTGTAAAGTGTACACAGCCAGGCCCCATGTAGGTCACATGGCATGTAGAAGTACACATCCAAAAAAATACATGGCTACTCCGTGTGAGGAACATGGTAAGGTAACCCTTATTGGGTAAATTCCATTTAAAAATAAGTTTATGCATTATTTATGGGTTACACATGTCGTTTCCAAGTAAAGAACATGCAAAGGTAGATCTACAAATGTACAAACAACGTTCCATTGTGTACACACTATGTAATCCTCCCTTGTTACAACATTGAGGGTTTCATATATCCTTAAACCACAATATAGAATTGGACACATTAGTTGTAAATTTTACAAAATGGATATGACTCCTATGAAGTGAATCCCATGAAGTTATTTCAGGACTCATATGAGTTTTTTAGGCTTTTTATTAAACAATGTAGTTCTCTCTCCAGCAATCAAATCAAAATTTTCCCTTAGAGTGAGACCCATGATCTAGTGTGGTCCACGAGCGATCGTTCAAGGATGATATTTAAAATCATTTCATTTTAATCAATGTGGGTATATTATAATTTTACGTAGAGGATCCCATGTATGATGACTCTACATTAGTGTTTTTTCTAAGGACCACCTATGGAATTCCATTTCTTATACACTGACATAGAAAATACATTTTAGGACCTTATATATATTTTCTATTTCTAAGGATACCATGTAGGATGCCACTATCTATGTATACAATTATAAAGATCTTACATATGATGCCTCTTCTTATGCTAAATCTAGGGGAACATTTATAAGATTACTATATATAGTTTCAATTTTTGAGGGTCCCTAGAGGGACGCCTTTTCTTTTGCATAAAATTTTTGGATTCTGAGTATCCTGAATCTATAGTTTTTTTATAGGAATGACACATTGGATTCCCCTAAGTTTGATGTAATATTAACTTGTACATTGGTTTGTGTAGAGTAAGTAGTGGGTGTAACCTTATAACCCTTACTAAACAAGTATGACATCATGTCGTGGTAGTAGTAGTAGGTGTATTAGTTTCTCCACAATAACTCTTTTATTTATGAGTGTACATGATTTCAATTGATGCATCATTGATTTATAGAGGTGTTTCCTTGTTGTTGTCTAATGAGATTGACGTGACAAGATGTTTTATTGGGAAGCCCATACATACTTCCTATGACCCAATTTCAAAGACATTTTATAATAATGGTGTCCTAAAACATAATTCCTAGGGACATGATAATGAAACCCTTTTACAGGATATTATTTTATAATTACCTGAAGATTTACTTATTATGGTCAATTTTCTAAGTAATTTTATGACTTTTTATACAATTGTGATATCGAGATGTACATCAAGGGATCCTGTATATAATATATACTTGAGCACTATTACTCTCTCCCATGAAATGATGATGATTACCCTTAACGTATTAAATTACATGAAAATGGTTTTGAGCTTGGACCTACACTTCATTGATACACTCAAGGATGATTATGCACTATTAAGAGATGGGGATGACAATGATCTCCTTGGTTGATTACATGATCATGGTGTTGGAAATTTCACCCTTCACCATTGAGTTGAAACACACTAAATGATGATTTTACTTCCTTGAGTGACACTTGGTATTCTCAATTCGAATAGGTGGATTGACCATTACATTTCTAAACTCATCAGTCTTAAATGGGAGTGGGATGTTGATACATTTATTTGAATGGATACTGAGCATGTAGTTTCATCTAGAGAGAATTACACACAGATAAAAAAATTCCATATTCTTATGGATTTTCTAGGTTGTGATGACATGATTGTAAACAGCCCAGAAGCTAGGGATTAGACACCTGATTGGATTTACATCAATTCAGTTATATAGAATCCAACGTATTTATCATTTAAAATATGCATGTTTGTTACATAGAATCCTTCATGATAGTAATTAATGGTATATAAAAATGATCTTGGGATAATACATGTATCTCTGAATAATATATTTAGGTTTAGCGTGAACACATGGTCGTGGGGTTGAGTCCCAAGGATGCATGACTGAGTGGAGCTTCTCTAGTGGAATCTTATTAATAGGTTGGATATGGTTTGCATTTTATGATGAATTGTTATGTGGTCAAGGTATAAAATAGTAATAGATCCATGTATATTACCATTGGATTCGCTATGTACTCTAATATAAGTGATTAGACTAGTGAGAGATCTGTTCTGTATGTGTGTCATGGTTCTTCGAGCTATTGTGTCATTTATTGTATTATTACATCATCATTCTATTTAAATTTATTTAATAATTCCACCTATTATTATTCACTACTACATATGATGAATGGTTATTTCCTTTATTATTTACTCATATATGATGGAATATTTTCAACATTTTCTCCCTTGTCCCTCAATAATAGTTGCAAGCCTATAGAATATGGTGGGCTGCAGTTGAAACATTTTGGAGAACCTGATCCAAGAAATGGATTTGATCCATTCAAGTTGAGTCATTAAAATCCACAAAATTTATTTATTTACAAATATCTTCAAATAAATATTATTCAAAAAGTGAAATCTAAAACCAGGCATTATGAAACATAAGTTTTATACAAGTCTCAGCAGAGAATCTCAAAGAAGATATCAACGATTGCACATGAACAAGGATATACCAAAACAAAAAATTCTCTAAATCTATTAAGCGGCATCCCAAAGTTATCAACACCCAAATAACAGTATGTACATGGGATTCCACTCTTCATGATATATATTTGGGGACTATAATAATTGGACCCTACCAACATGACTACCCAATTAAACATATACAGTTCACCATCTGAATAACTCAATGACTTCAACAGAAAAGTAATCACTCAACACAATAGTCATACCCTAGGATAGACTCAATATTATAGAAAAGTAAAACTATCAAGTAAATTATCTAGCTTAATCAAATGACTTTTATGGAAGACTCACTCAATCCATGCTAGATGAGAACACCATATGGAAATGTCCTTTAAATTACATCATAAAACTCATTAACATAATAATTGTTCATTCCAAAAATTCAAAAAAATTTATAATTTTCAGATATGTTTCAAAATAGACCCTTTTAGGGGTTTGAGACCTCATTAAAAAAATATTCATTTTGAACCCCTCCCTAAACCATTTCAAATTGAGTTTTCGAATAATACATTTCAAAATGGAGAAATAATAAAACATAGAAAAAAAAACAATGAAACTACATTAGAAGATCCAAATGAGTAATAACAACCAATTATCATGTGAAAAAAGTATATTCCTAGTCATTAATATATTTTAAATACATTATTAATATAATTAGACCATATTGATAAATAATAATTATTTCACCCTAATTTTTCTTGCATAAATATTATATAATTTTAATGATAATAAACATAAAAACAATACATGACCAGGATCCATAGGTTTATTATCATTTCATAATTTTTAACATTCATGAAATTTTAAAATAATTTACATAAATGTTTATTTAATAACTCCATCTCTATCTTCATTGAGGTATTCTCATTATCCATAGTACTAGTAATCAGCTATTAATAAACATAAAAATTGGTGAATCTAAAATCCAAGTATGATGATAGATAAGAACACAAATAATTATAATATAGGATGAGAATAATCATCATAACCTTATCAAAGGATCATAATCATGAGAGGAAGCATTTCGAAAAGGAATGGAATTTGGAAATGAATAAAAATAAAACATCATGTACTAATGGTAAACAAACACACCTAGTTTTAAAAAATTTGTTTCACCATGGTAATGAATATTTATCTTATCTCAATACATACAATAAATTATCCAATAAATTGGAGCTCTATATAATTATTTCTTCACCAATCACAACATAACACTTACATTATCATGCATGCCACATAGAATATATATCAATGTTGGACATAACCCATTGAAGGGAATGAGTTTCAATTCATGAATTACTAATTGATAAACATTATGTTCCCAAATAAAATAGAAAATAACATATGTATTATAAGAATCATAAACATTGAGTGAAGAATAAAAAATCTTGAGATGTAGAAGGTATGGTTTTTTGAAAGAAGAGTACTTTTTGAAATTTTTTGTTCATCATAAAGCCATGTATAAGACATGTATATCCTATATAAGATAAGGTAAAAATGATGAAATTAAATTAAGGTAATATACATACTAAATATGGGGTGAAATAGGGAATACACAAGGATTGAATGTTGGGTTTGAGAATTCACCTCACCTTATATCTGAATCCATTCATCACTTCAATATCCTTTATAATCACATTAGACCCATTATTTAAAAAATATAGTTCCTTTTATACATGAATTTTATTCATTATGGTTTTAAAAAGTTAATTTATGGACTTCTCTATGAGTTATAGCTTTTAATTTCCTCATTTTGGAGTATTCGTTTTCTCAATTTTCTGAATCATTTCACTTGTATATAAGAATTAATATTCGTGTAAAATGAGGACAAATATCCATAATTTTCATTATATGTTCTTAATAATCTTATGTAATTTTAAATGATCTTATATATAATATATTTATATGTTTTTAGGATAAATAAATAAATATAATTTATTAATGATTGTTTTACGTTAATTTGCACGGTTTCCTGACCACAATGAACTCGTATTGGTTTATAATTTAGTACTATGTATATAATTTAGTTCCATGACATAAAAAGGGTTGAAAAATAAATTTTTTAAAAAAATTCAGTGATTATAATTCTTTTATTAACATCCTTGATGTCATTAAAGTAAAATAAACGTGTATCGCCTATGATGTTAGAAAATTGACACATTAGGGAAGATGATTGCATTTTAGTGTAACAGAGATAGGGATGGAGTCTCATGATGGATATGTCATTAACATGATTTCATTCCAGTATATCAAACACAATAATTTTGATCATTCCATTTAGATAAAAGATGGTTAATAGAAGAGAAGAAAATAAAATAAATTGAAATGAAATTAAATGAAAATGGAAGTGGATTTCACCACATGGATTTATTCTCCTCGAGAACCATCATAGGTCAAAGCTTTTAGTATTTTTATTATACCATGTTCTACAAAATGTGGGGGAGTTTATTGAAGATAGTTTTTCTAATGATTTTGACAATTATATGATCTTGATATGTGTGACAAGAAGAGGGGTGAGGGGTGGTATTCGTATTGGGGGAGAAATGTATTTTTCATTATTTAATTGATTATATTATTAATTGACTCAATGTATGAAATTGTGATGTTTATTGAGACTAAAAATAGTAATTCAATCATGTTATTTCCAACAAATGGTTCTTATATAATCCCTGACTCAATTAATTGTGGTTTTTCTTATAATGTATATATACTGTAAATTATTTTACTTTACTAATCACCATAAATTATTGTATGTCAGGAAAAAACCCAAAATTCACATTAATTTTTTTTGTTCTTTAGAATTAAAAAATAAATCCATTTTATGGAAAAAATATCTATGAATGAGAAATTTAACTTTTATATAAATCATTATTTACTTGGAAAATACTGATTTTTAAGATTATAAATGATTTTGGGACACATAAAAAATATCTTAAGGTCTCATAAAATTATATTAAAGAACCAAAGGCAACAAAATATTAATTTATAAATAAATCTTGTAAATATAAATTTTATTTTATATTTTTATATAATTCATTAAATTTTTATTAAATATTTATGACATACAAAAATGCCAACATATAATTACATTTTTTTAAAACATTATATACCTAGAATATGATATAAATTTTCCATACATTAATTTAAAAGATTCCTAAAATTTATTAATACATTAACAGGTGATGTTCCTATTAATTTTTCTTGATTAATATTCATAAGTTTCATATTACTATTCTTATGAACATGTAACTCTTTCATTGGTATGTTTTCCTTAACTTCAAGAAACGATATTTATTTCATTAATCTTTCATATATAGAGTATTTATTATGGTTTATATTTGATTTTGTGTTATGAACTTTTTGTAAGATGGGAAAAAATCCATTGATAAAAGATTTTTTCATTACATTGTTCCCTCTATTTGGAATTTCTTCTTCATAATTTTAATTTTTATAATAATTTAAGTGTAATTATCTATAATAACATCCTTGAATTCCAATGATGTTTATTCGTTCTTATGGTTCCTCCACAACAATTTTACAAGGTGGGTTGTCTTGTTTTCTATAACCATATCTCTCTAAACTAGAATATTTACTAAGAGGTCATAATTGAGATATCATCGTCTAATTGTACCACCTATGAGTTTAGTAAATGTAAGGGATCTGGTATGTACATCCATTGGAGTGATATGCAGAAAATGTCATGAACTTGAGCCATATTAAATCAAAGGTAAATCCAACATACCATGACTCGGATGCGTTCAAGGATCTCAAAGGGACAAATATACCCTAGGCATAGAATCCTCTTCTTTCCAAACCACATGTCTCACTTTGATGGGGATATTCTATGTAAGAAATTATCAGCAACATCAAACTCCAATTCCCTTTTACGATTGTTAACAAAGTACTTTTACTGATATTGAGTAGTTTTGAAATGATTCTTGGATTGATTGAACCTTCTCTGTCATCTTTTGAAAATGATCTGGTCCGCATTGAATTAATTCACCAACTTCTTTTTGATTTAAATGTACATATGATAATCTTATTTACAATAGTGTTGTGTATTTTATGTCTAAATAAATTAATTTTTATCCTAAAGATAATCTATAATTAAAAAAGTAAAATAGATTATATTCAGAAACCAACTTTAAGTACTATTAATTGATATAATAAACCTTTAAAATTATAAAGAATGATTTCATAAAGAATTATTCTACCTTAATGTGTAGAGAATATTCTAATAATCATATTATACAATATTATGAATGTATATGTCTGTTATACTTTCTATTTGTAAAAAAAACAAGAGTTTAAAAAACATGTAACAAAACAAAGAAAATTATAAGAAATAATTAATCCTAAAGAGAAGGGTATCCAAAAAACTGGGATAAAGGACCCTTGATTTATACATTCCAGAAAGTCTATCTTACATACACTAGGTTAATCCCTCAATAAGAATATTAGAACATGTCTTTCTATCCCAACATGCCCCTGATCTCTAAGTTGATTGACACCTTTGTCTTCCTATCCCTGGATTCCCCTGATTTATTTGCAATCAGAATCTCACTACGTAGTCTGAACATGATTTTCACATCTTGAATAAGTTGATCACAACATTTTCACAAGGCATGTTTGAGTAAAACACTCACTACAAAAATTGACTTTCTGGAATTCAACACATCCAACACATCTCAGTATTTTTTAAACTTTTGAAATGGATGGGGTTTTTATAGGAAAAAATACCAATGGTTATCTCCTCCAACAATGGTTAAATTTTTTCATAAATTTCAAAGCGATCTCGACATGTTTCACTTATCCAGCGGTTAGTTAAAAAACATATTGTACGAAATCATTTCATTGTAACATAATTTTGTGTATAAAAATATTCAACATAAGAAAAAAATTCTTATGCTTATGAAACTTACAAAAACTATGATTCGATTAATAAAAAAACATCATAAAGAAAATATGAATCATTTACAATCAAATACTAAATATTGTTTGAAATGGAGTCTAAATATGAATACAAATATTGATTGGAAAAAATAAAAATTCAAATTCTGGATTTGGATAGTAATGGAGTCTAATTTTAGATATAATTAGTGTCTGAATTTTGGGGAATTCATAGTTAAAATTTCTGAGAATTTGGAGATATAATTTTTAAGAACATGGATTCAATACAATTGAGAATTTGGTGTATGAATTTCTGAGAATACATAGTCAGAAATTATTAGAAATAGGAGTATAAATTTTAGGGAATTCAAATTCTCAATTTTATTGAATTCAATGTCAGAATTTATGTGAATTTAGAGTAATAATGTTTTGAGAATTTGGAATCTGAATTTGTGAGTATTCGATGTAAGAATTTATGAGAATTCAATGTCAAAATTTTTAGGAATTCAGATTCATAATTTTTGAGAGTTCATAGCAAGAATTTATGACAATTTGGAAACTATTTTTTTGAAACTTGATGGAAAAATTCAGGATGAAGTGAATTCTTAAATTAGATAGAATTAGAGTCCAAAAACTATGAGACTCAGTTTAGATTAAAATTTTATTATTCATTAGGAAATTTGATCATTAGAAAAATATGGTTAATATTGGATAAGAAACATTAATATTTAATGAAATTCAGTAATAATAAAAATCCAGTCATAAGGATTAATAAAATATATTTCCTTAGAGAAAGAATATAATATTTACGAAAAAATGGTTTATGATTATCAAAACATACTGGAAGAGATAAGTAATGAGATGACTAATTTACTAAATCATCTCTGCCTTTTTAGAAATAACTATCCAATTTTGGAAAAGGAATTTTATGTTTTGAAAACATGAAATAAAAATGTATCTCTTCTATATTTGTTGCTCAGTAAATATTACTAACTCCCATTTAAGTTTTGTACCCATAAGGATCACATTCTTTAGCTTAAGAGACTATCCTGAAAAGGACTTTCCATTTCATAATAATGTTTAATTTTATGATTATGATCCACCTTTCTTAATAAATAATTTATTATGAGTAAACTAACCCTTAATATGATATTATTTTTAAAAATTTATCCACAATTATTATTTTCTAAAAGGAATGGAATGGAAAAAAAAATTGGTACCTTAAATGTTATAAAAATTCATAAGAAAAAATGTATAACAAAGTGATTTCATTAACGTGGGACTAATTATTTTATTATAACAAAAGATCTTAGTTTTAAGATAATTAATTTTCCTTTATCTTCTTAGGGATAAAATTCTTGAGAATGACCTTCATCTTCATTATATGCTTATGATATTCATGGTACTTCTTGCATATGTCTTCTTTCTCTGGATTCTTCATTTCGAGAGAATTAATCCTTTATTCTTATTACTTGATATCTTCTTCATGATATTTTCATTCTCTACTAAATGATTTATGGTATCCATTTCTCTCTTTTCAATAATAAAAATCGAATTATTTTTCCATATAGACATTTATCATCTTCGGTTCGGGTAGCATTCCCTTGATTCAACGTATTAGAAAGACTCTTGAACTTATCATCAGATACGATAAACTATTCATTGACTGAATCCATGTAATCACCAAATAACTTGAGATCATCACCTAATAACTTATACTAAGTTGTAATCTTCTTATAAGACATTCTATGGGATTCATATTTGATCATGACGGATTTGAAATCAGTGTCATGGTAGATTTACTTTTAAAACAACAAATTTGTAGAATCTAACATCACGTTGACTGACTACTAAAAAAAATGACACATGGATTCAATTTTTGTGATGAACTCTATAAAATTGAAATGTTTCTTCAAAGACTGCACCACAATGTCATGTAACATGGATGATGATGATTCATAATTTGAAGAGTCTTTCTCTAGGGGAGTATCTTTCACTCCTTCAACATTCTTTGACATAGATGATACAACTATATATTTCTGAGATGTATTAGGAATGATTTACTTTACTTTGACAACAATTTTTCAATAATTTTGGAAAATTCAATTTTTTGTTCTCTAATATTAACATCCTCTTTGTCATTATAAAAAATTTCATCATTATCATTTCATTAATAATTGGAATTTCTTTGGATAATATCCCGGTCTTTTGAAATTTAAATCAACTTTTATGAAGAGATTTGGTTGGGTGAAGATTAAGAAGTTAATATTGAATGTTTAATAGAATTAATATTCTCTTCATCATACTCTTAAACAATTATGATAAATTCTTAAATTTATTCCTCTTCTTCACCATCTTGTTCAATTTATTCTTCTTGAAATATCTATTCCGGAACTGAACCATCCTTCATGAAATCTTTTGGTAACTAATTTTTTTATAAATCTTTCTCAAGAAGTTTTAACAATGTTTTAACAACCTCAACCTCTGATTCTTTTTCATTTTACTTTTTCTCCACTAATTTTTTTAGATAATTTATTTTTAATCACAATTAAAAGACTTAGCCCTTATAGGGTCCCAACTAAAGGATCACCTTCCTTTCCCTTTTTCTTATGTTACCTTTCCATAGAAACTAGTTCATCAAAAAACATATTTCTCTTCTGTATTTTAGGGGTTGGTGATTGGGATTTCAGAATAGGATTGAGTAACTATGTTTCATGTTCTTATTATATTATTTTCATGGAAGGTTTAGATACATAATTAGTCTTAGCCTGATCTTCCTTATTTTTGTGATATAGAATCTCACCAAATTCACTATTAAAACCAATCTTAATTCTATAACAAGTATCATCAACAAGCATCTAAATCATATAGTTCTTGGACTTTGAGGTGAAGGGGGTCTTGAATGATTCTAAACACAATACTATATTTGTTTAAATGATCACATGATAGATTAATATATATGAGACAAAATATTTCCATTATTAATGTTACTATTTTTTTGAAGGATATACTTCACAAAATTTATCTTCCTTAGGTTCTGGAGAAATAATGAGAAATAAATCACATACCTTAAGTGAATACTTTTCACCCTTACATGGGATAAGGAAACAAAGAATCCAGAAAGCAAACAACCTATGGTTTGATGAATGATAGGAAATCATTGGTTCTCTTTATTCTTTAGTCCAGGGAACTCTATTTCTTTTACCTTCATGAATGATCATTCTTTTTTAGGTAAATCGAGTGAGAAAAGGATTACCTCACCTTCATATGGAATGTGACTAATGAAAGGGGGCCTATAAAAAGATATAGAATATGAATTCTCATATCATATGAACTTAATCATCTTTTTCAACATATTCATAGAGACGAATAGAGTAATAATTTTATACAACAAGGTATACATAGACTAGATCATGATTTTTATCCATGAAAAAAATAAGCTTCCCCATCCTTTCAATGTGTTAATCTATGAAATCATAGAATCATACATGGAGAATAAATTTTGATCGATTATCCTTTGCATTAACATAATCAAATCCTTATGTTATTTTATTTAATGATACTATATTAGAGTCTTAGTGGAAATCAAAAGAGATAAGAGGAATATAAGGAAATGAGGAAAACATAATGGCACAGTTGTAGACTAGTAGAGTGTCATGATTAAATTTGAGAGAACCGATGTGGGAAATGAACACGAGGTCCCTTCAAATAGGATTTCCAGTGATGGTTTGAAATCATGGATAGATGAAATGGTTGGGAATATCATGATCATATCTTATGGTTTCTATATTTTCCAGAAAAGGTTTCAGGTATCGATCTTTTGAGTATTTAAGAAAAATAAAATTTCTAAAAATTGAATCTGATAATTATTTTGAAAAAAAGTACTAAAAAACCATAAATTTCAATTATGATTTTATAATTTGGTAAGTGTACCTTCTAGAATGATACAATAGATTTTTCAGTATGGATATGTTTATTCTTAGAACAAAATGAATTTAAAATGATGAAAGGTTAGGGAAACCTATTTATGTTCTAAAAAAATGAAATATTCTAGAATCATCTACATTCCAAAAAACTTAATAGGGAAAGAAAAAATTTAGGTCCTAAAATTTTTAATAGTGAATGAAAAATGTTGGTTCTGAAAAAAATTTAAATGAGTAAACATAAGTACTCCCCCTGTGGAAATGAGGGTTATAATATTAGGAGATAGGTTTTAATAATAAGATAAAATGAAATATTAACTTATGTTTATCATACCTAATTTTTTTTAATGTATTCAAATATTTCACAGGGTAATGACTTTGTAAATATTTCATCAAGTTGTTCTTGAATTACAATTAATTATTGAATGATATATACTTTTTAGTGTTTGATCCTTATGAAAGTGGTGCATAATTTCTATGTTTTTTGAACATGATGGATTTGAAGTTTTTTTATTAGGTAAATGGATCCTTTATTATCATACATTGTCTTTGTTTTAGTAAAACTCATGCCATAGTCTTTTAGTGGGTGTTGCATCCACAACACATGAGCCTAACAACATCCAACTGTTATATATTCAACATCAGTATTGGAAAGTGATACTGAGTGTTGTTTTTCGAATGAAAAAGAAACTAATGAATCTCTTACTAAATTAAATGTTCGAGAGGCACTTTTTTATCCATTATACATCTACCAAAATCAGCATTGGAAATGATATTTAAAATAAAATCATTTCTAGAAGAATATAAAGTCCAAAATTTGGGGTTCAATTTAAATATAAAAATACTTATCACTACTTTTTAATTGGATTATTTTAGATTAGATTGATATATTTCACATAAGAATACTAATAAAATTATGTTTGGATGATTAGATATTATGTATACTAAACATATAATAATACCTCTAAATGATTTTTGTTCTACTTGTTTCCCAACTTTATCAAGATAAAGGGTGTTTCAAGTACTAATTAGATTACATATAATTTTAGTGTTGCGATATCCATATATTGTTAGAAGGTCATTAATATAATTTGGTTAGGATATATAATTTTCTTCTGGATTATGAGAAATTTGAATACCAAGGAAAAATGTTAACTAACCGATCATTCTCATTTCAAACATAGATATTTTTTGTGATTTACAAAAGTATCAATCAAGGATTTATAAGTTGATCCAAATATAATATAATCAATATAAATTTGAACAATCAAAACATTTTTCTTATACTCTTTTATAAAAAGGATTGGATCAACATTTACCTTTAATTAATTGTTTTGTGACAAAAATCATGTGTGTATGTCATACAAAGTTCTAGGGCCTTGTTTATGTTCATATAAATCTTTGGTATGTTTATAAACATGTTCTTGATGTTTTGTATCTTCCAAACTAGGAGGTTTATCAACATAAACATCATCATGAACATATCAAATTTTAAATGCACAATTGACATCCATTTGAAAATGTTTACAATTAATGAAATCTAAAAAGTCTAGTAGAATATGAATAGATTCAAGTTTAGATAATGTATCATAGGTTTCATCGTTGTCTATTCCTTCTTGTTGGTTATAGTCTTTAGAAACAACTCATTATTTACTTCATAAAATGATTCCATTTTCATCAAATTTATTTCTCAAGAACCATTTTACACCAATATAGGGTAAAAAATATTCTGGGGTAAATAGATCAAAATCATTTTCTTGAGTATTTTCATTATTTGATGAATATTAAAAAAATGTAGAAAATAAGTTTTTAGAGCACATACGAATGTCTTGGTAGGGGTTTTTTAAAAAAAATATTGGTTTTTTCAAATATAACTGGTATTGTTTCTTCAATAATATAATATTTTTTATTAAAAACTCAATAATCCTTAGTAGTACTGGAATAAGCTAAGAATATTTCTTCATTAGATTTGGGTGTGAATTTATATAAGATAATATTATCATTCAAGATGAATACTTCCCATCCAAATACAATGACGTAAGAAACTATAGGTTTTCACCCAGTCTACAATTAATAAGGTGTTTTATTAAGAAAATGGCTTATTAAAAGTAGATTTATAGTATAATAAGAAGTATTTATAGATTTAACCAAAATGTTTTTAGCAATAGAGTATTCAATAATTAAGGTTCTAGTTATATATTGAATATTTCATTTTATTCATTCAACCACACCAATTTCTGAAGAGTTCATGGACTTAAGAAGCTATGATTAATTCATTTCATAATAATTTTTTTTCAAAATATAAATTTTCAAAATATCTCCCATAACCATTATGGGGAGTTATCATTAGAAGTATTTTTTAATTTCTAGATTCAGCTGAAAAAATATTTAAAAAAAGAAAAGGCTTCAGATTTCTTCGATATAAAATAGACCCATGTAAATATATTGTAATCATCAACTAAAACAATTACATAGTATTTTCCTCCAATTATTCAAGTTTGTGATGGACCAAAATGATCCATGTGCACTAGATATAATGAATCAGAATTTGAGACTTGAATAATTGTGTAAATGATTGAATTATGTTTCTTTATGAATTTACAAGGATCACGATCATTAAAATAATCAAATCTAAGCCCTAGTAGATCCTTTACAAGTCATTTATTTGAGAGTTTTCATATGTTCATAAGGTAAAAATGTACTAGTATTCTATTTCATATCCAAGATTGATATTCCATTACACTAATTAAGGGTAGTTCTTATCTCCTAAGGTAATATAAATTAAGAGTGTAATCATTCTCAAGACAATAGGAAGAGAGATTAAACTTTTTATTTGAATTCTGTACTTTGTAATTACGATTCTGAAAATTCAAAAGCTAAAATTCATCTCATAATTGGTTTATTATTATAAGGTTATTTTTATGTCCAATAACAAATATAAAATTTTTAATTAAATCATTTCACTGAATAAAAATATTACCTATAACAACAATTTCACCCTGAGCATTATCTATAAAAGTTACATCTCCCCATTTATCTTGATAATATTTTCAATGTTGTTTTCGATACCAGTCATGTTTTAGGAACATCCAATATCCATGTAACATGTATTGTTTTTAGTTCATTTATTATCCATAAAATAAAAGAGATACACATATAGAATCCAAAATTTCTTGGATCTATAATTGATAGATAGTAAAATCATAGGTATCCACATTTTCAAATAAAAGTATGATTTAGAAAAACCTAAGGTTTGAGTTCTATTCAATGAACAATTTATCTCTCAATGTCAACCAAATTGACACTTATTGAAAAAAAATCACAGTGGGGAACAAAATTGATATGACTTAAATTAGGTTTTGAATGAGTATAACCAAGACCTGAACTACCCTTAAAAAGACATAGTTGTCAATACATTTTATCAAACTCCATCATTCCAGAATTGACATATGGAAAATGATTATTTAATGAAAATATTTTAGATTTTATTCTGGTGACTAAATTAATTTCCTCATACTCATTATTATTAGATTTTGAGTTATCTTCTAAACTTTTTTCATGAAAATAAAATTTTCAAGATATTTAGAAAGGTTATCGTTCTATGATTTTACATCCTTAAGGTCTGTGAAAACATTTTCAAAATAAAGGGTTTTCTATCATAATATTTTAAAATATTTTATTTATATTTTTCTAAAATAGATATTCTTGAATTTTATTTCTCCATATTATTTTTTATGTTATAGTTCTCATTCTCAAGCAGTATAGAAAATCTAGAAACATCATCGAAAGTAGGAATGGTTTTTTATATGATGATTAAAAATCATCATCTGAAGATTTATAATGTTCTTTATTCATAAAATTATAATTTAAATAACTATTGGCTAGATATTCATCATTGTGTACCTTATCTAGGATACAATTATTTTTAAAAGGTAATCTAGCTATAAGATCAATATTTTTCTAACTATAAGATTCATATTATAAGGATTCATCTGAATAGTCATTTCCACATGAACTCAAGGTGTAATAAGCTTTTAGATGATTCTTAGACTTATATTTGTAGTAGTCATTTTTGTTTATTTCAGATTTATTATCCATTATATTATTTTTCTTGAGTATAGGACAATTTGGAATAATATATAGGTTAATTCTTATTATTTATTGTCCTTTCTATATTTCCTATTATATATGTACTAATAATATTTCTTCCAAATTATCAGGTACATCCATCGAGAACAAATTTAATGTTCATTCGCTTAATGATTGTTATTAGTTTAATCATATATAATAGTAGCTTTCTTGGATTTTTATCTCGAAAATATTTCAGGATTCTTGTATTTCAAATGATTTGATTTAGTATTGAAAGAAACACTTCCGTTACCATTCTATTTCTTATTGATCACACTATCTCTCTTAATTATAGTTTCATGATGTATAAGTGTTCCAAAAAACTCATCAAGGGTGATGTTATAAAAATTATTATTTTCATCAATATCTATCCATTTAGATTCCCATTCATTCGGAATAATATCTATTATCATGTCCATAAGTATTTCATCATGAAGTCATTTTTCTCCAATAGACTAAAGATTGTTGAAAATAGTCTTAAATATTTGTTGAACATTGAATACAGGCCCCCCATAGGGAAACATAAATCAATTATATTCTTCTCTTAACATAGATGTTCTTGTATCAATCACTTTTTATGTTCACATGTGTGTATCTTCATGTTTTCTAGAGATACTATTGGTATCGTCCCAAGAAGATATTTTACTGTAAAAAATCTTACTCAAAGAACATAAAAGTGTATTGTATACCTTGTAGTTTTGTTTAAGTTCTTTTATTTCATATTTGTAAATGTTTTGATTTCCTTGTCAAGAATATCGCAATCTCTGATAAGCATAACAATGTTTTACACACTTTTATTGATAATAAAATTCTTCACTTTATCTCTCTAGTACATATAATAATTCTCATTAACGATTTCAGTTTTGGTAGGATTTAGATCTTCTATTGAACTAACAGTCATTCATGTCGTTATATAAGAAACATAAAAAAGATCTTCATAAACAAATTATTAGAAAATTGTTTATATAACAACAAAAATAATAATGAAAAACTTGAAGAGATATAGTTGAGAATGAATAGTTATATGTAAGAATAGGAATTCCAGATACCTTCCTCTGATACAAAATATGGGATTGAAATGTTGATATGAGATGACCAATTACAAGATGCGGTGAATTGTAGGTCATAAAACTATTATTTTTATCCTAAAAAATCTATGTTTAAAATGTTAAATATGTTTTATAATCACAATCCATCTTTAAGAACCATTATTAGACTTATAAAACCTTATAAAAAACATAAGTACAGATTTCTAAATGAAATATTCTACCTTAAAGCATATATAATCATATCACAATTAGAGTATACAAGATGAAAATAGTATAATAATGTTATAATTTTTATTTTTAACAAAAATAAAAGAAGTAAAAAACAATTGACAAAACAAATAACATTATAAGAAATATTTTAACACTAATATAAGGTTATCCAACAACCATGGATAAATTTCCCTTGATTTATAATTACACGAAAGTCTGTCTTACCCACACTAGAGTATTCCCTTGATATGAATTTCATAATTAGTCTTGTTATCCCCAAATTTCATCAATCTATAATGTGATCAGAATCTTTTTATTCTGATCCCCAATAGCCCTTAATTGATCTGCAATTGTAATCACACTAAGAATGATGAACAAAATGTTCACATTTTGAAAAACAATTTCACATCATTCGCATATTTCATGTTTAAGTATAACTCTCATAACACATATTCTCTCCCTAGAACATAGTACATCAGCACATCCAAAATTTTGTCAAACTATTTAAAATGAAATGGTATTTATAGGAAAAAAATTCCAACGGCTGGATCCTCCTCCAAGGGACATATTTTTCTGCAAATATTGGAGGGAACTGGAAAGGTGTCACTCAACCAATGATTCATGAAAAATTATATTGTACAACATCGATTCTTTATAAAAAAAATTATGAATATTAAAAAATAACATGTAAGAAACACATTCATAATTTTTAGGAACTTATATAAACTAGGATCTGATAGTGTTGGAAGAATATCATAAAGAAAATATGTAACATTAACAATAAAATTCTAAATATAATGGGAATTAGAACCTTAATAAGTATACAGATGGATTCTGGAAAAAAAAATTGGATTATGGTTTTGGATAGAAACATAGTACGATTTTCGATAGAAAAAATGTCTGAATTTATGTGATTTTTGAGTTATAATTTATGAGGATTCAAGGTCTGAATTTTTGAGAATTCGGAGTAATAATTTTTTAGAATTCAAAGTCTAAATTTCTGAGAATTTTGATTCATATTTTATGAGAATCTATTTTCAGACATTTTATGAATTTGGAGTCAAAATATATATTAGTATCTAGGGTCATAATTTTTGAGAATTTGGAGTTTGAATTTTTGAGAATTCAGGGACATAATTTTAGAGATTTCAGAGTCACAATTTTTTAGAATTCAGAGCCAGAATTTTTGAGTATTCAGAGTCAAAATTTAGGAGAATTTGGAGTAAGAATTTCAACAATTTAGGAGTCTGAATTTATAAATATTCAGAGTCTATATTTGAATAAATTTGGAATCTAATTTCTTTGTAACTCTAAGTCAAAATTCAGGATAATTCAGAGTCTCGAATCAGATGGACTTAGTGTGTCAAAAATGCGAGACTCGATTTAGATTAGAATCTGATTGTTCTTATGCAAATTTGGTCTTAAAAAATATGTTTAAGCATATATAAGGAATATTATGCATAAAATATAAAATCAGGTTACGGTTTATGACAATAGATTTCCTTAGAGAATGTAAAAAATATTTAAGGAATAAGTGTTTGTGATTTTCAAAACATAATGAAATAGAAAAGTCATAACATATCTTATTTAATTAACTAATTCATCTCAACGGTTTGGATTTTCACATCACCTTCCATATAGAGTTTAAAATGGAGCCATCTGAATACTCGAAGTGTAAGTTGTATTTGTATAAGAACCCAACCAATGAGGGATGTTGATTCCAATAAACTTTGAATTCTATATAGTAAGATCTTAGCATATCATTGAGTGTCTAATTATTTATTTTATATTTTCTATCTGTTTGGGGTTGATATGTAATGTTGAAATTTAATTCAGTACAAAAATCATGTTGAGTACTCCTGCATTTTATTGATGTTTACTTGGTATCATGAATAAATCCATTTGAGAGTGTAACTCCATGTAGTCTCTCCAATTTATTCACATATTTGTTTTTAAGTTGATAATGTGAGATATACTTTTGAATAGTGATAAAGTGGGTAGACTTCGTGAGTCGTTCCACAACCATCCATATCACATTATTTTCTTTTGATTTCTTTTGGATACCCATGAAATAGTCTGTAGTGTCATTCTCCCATTTCCAAATGTGTATAAGAAATTTTTTAATCATCCCTGTGGTATTTTTCACTCTGCATTAACATCCAAGTATATCAATCACCATAGTACATACACAGAAATCTCATTCTTCATGTTGACCCACCAGAAGTGTTATTAGATATCGTGGTACATCTTGAAACTCTCAGGATAGATATATAAAGTTGAGATTTGTGCATTTTCAAATAGATCCATCTTTATCCCTAGTGATGAATTCCAACTAAGCCTTGTTCCATAAAAAATCACACCATCATTATCGATATAAAACTCTTATATCATCCCTTCAATTATTTAAGGTTCTATATTTTGTAACATTGGATCATCCCATTGTGCCTCCGTGATCATTTCATGGATCGATTGTTGGGAAATAATTTTGGAAATGTATGTTGTATTCCCTAAAAGTATGATTTCCAAGTCCATAATTTTTATATCCATGAATATAGGGTCTTTCTCAATCACAAACACATATATAGTAGCATGTTCTGTTATTTAAAGGGCATTATCTACCTTTCTTCCTTTCCATAATTATAGTGAATAAAGAAATAATAGTATTTGATTAGCTCAAACATTCTTTTTTAATGAATGTTGTCCTCTTTTGTGTATATACATTAATCTCTTGTGATTGGTATAAATTTCAAACTTCTCACCATAGATGTAGTGCCACATTATTTTCACAAAAAAATCTTAGTTGATATCTCCCGATCAGGCATCAAGTAGTTATGCTCATGGATATTCAATTGTTATGAGGTATATGCAATCACATAATCATTTTTATTGAGTACCCAATCCATGAAATTCCTTGAAAAATTATTTTACATCACAATACTAACCAGACTTCTCGATAATGTGAGTATAAGTGAAGTGATCAAACTTCTCTTTATCTCATTCAACATTTCCTCACATTATTCAGTCCAAACATACTTTACCACATTCTTTGTTATGTTCATTATTAGTTTATAAAATAGTGATAAATTTCTTACAAAACTTCAATAGTACCCAACTAGTCTAAGAATACATTGCAATGTTGATATACATGAGGGGCTGGTCAACTCATCAATTTCTATTGATTTTGATGATTCCACATAAATTCCCTCACTTGTGATCACATGTCCCAATAATGTGAATTGATGCATAAAAAATTAACACTTTTGGAACATTTCATACAACTTCTCCTACCTTTCTAACACATGTGTTACATGATCTTAATGTTCCTCCATTATCATTAAGTATATGAGAATATCATCAATAAATGTTACCCAAATTTTTCATGGTAATGTGTAACGACTCTATTGATAAAATCCAGGTGGATTTCAGGGGAATTAGTATGTTTGGAGGGCATTACCAGAAACTCATAATGCCCTTTTCTTGTACAAATGGTAGTGTTTTTAATATCATCTTTTATCAAAATTAGTTTATGATATCCAAAACAATGATCCTACTTTTAAAAGTACTAAATTATACACAGCTAATTGAATAAGTCATCAATCCTTGGAAGAGGATACTTTTTCTTTATGGAAATCTTGTTGAGTTCTAAATAATCAATACAAATATGCATTTATCCACCTTTCTTCCTAAAAAATAGCATTGTCTCATCCCACGATTATCCACAATAACATATGAATTCTTTGTCAAAATTCTTTTGTAGTTACTTCTTTAACTCCTCCAGTTCGATAGTGGCCATCCGATATGGACACATATAGATAAGACTAGATATAGGTATGAGTTTTATTGAGAACTCTAAATCATGATCTGGGGGATGTCTGGGTTACTCTTTAGTAAATACTTCATTGTATTCCCTCATGATGTGTATTCCCCCTAGGATGATACATTCCATTAACTCAACCATTTGACTAGGGTATACTTCTTTAGAGCGAATAAACAGCAATACCATTAAAAGGTTTTAAGAAGGACAATCATGAACATTGTGCATTTGAATAGAAGCATGGGATTTATCAAAATATTAAAAGATATTTCCTTTTCCTGATAGTTTATATGTTCTATATATAATGAGTGAAAACCCCTTCCCATTATAGTGTCAAATTCAACCATGGAATGTATGATAAGATTTTATGGAACAATATTCACACATATTCTAATAGGAGAAGATTCCAGCACCTAGGATGCAATGATTTCCCCACCAGGTTTTTTATGGATATATGTAATTCAATTTTTCAGGAATTTTATTCCATAATTCTATAAATAATTCAAGATATGAAGGAATTCATAAAGGAATATTCAAATAATACTTTTTCCATTTTGAGTGAGTAGGATGTATACCATGTTTGACTTAATTTTCTATCACCGCATTAGTAGTAGTTATTGAAAAATCTATTACTTTATCTATTTTCATTGTTTGATGATAGTTTTGTTTACACTAGAGGAATCGAGGTTTAGCGAACCATCTTTCATATTTCCCACTCTATCTACAATTGTAGAATTGGACCATTGGGTTTTCTCTCATTTCATTCACAATATTTTCCTACATCCTCATGACTTCTTGTCTTTCTTGATCATGGTGGAGTTCCCTCCCGCACTTGAAGTATTTACCTATAACATCAAGGAAGTTACTAGGATTATTTTTCTCACATTTTTGACATGTGGTTGGTTGAATCTTCCTCCAACCATTTTCATGAAATCCTCTTGATTGAAACTCCATCTATCATTTCTTATCAATATATACAAGGGACCACATAATGGCATTGACCTATCTAGTCCCTTACTTTGCAAAAATTTTAGTGCTTAGGATTCTCTGATACCATCATTGATTAAGAATGGAGTAGGGGTGAGTGGCGGGTTTTCACCTATCGGTGCCACCGAGGGGTGTCAGGGTTCATTCCCTACTTTTCCCATTAAGTACATTTTATTTTTTATTACCCATTTTAATGTGGTTCAATCCCATTTTATGGCTAGTAAAAGATATCTTAGATCCCCTATATGTGGTGTGACCATTGATTTATCATAAAATGTGTCCTTTTAACAAGTTTTACACGATTTTCCATGTTTCCAGTTACACACTTGTTATGAATTTTTATTAGTTTAAATGTATCCAATAAACTCTACTACATGTGGTGGTCTATGTCAAAATCTCAAAAGAAATTATAAAATCACAATTAATCCCAACATCTCCAACCACCTAGATGCATGGTAAAACCATGATCTACTTTTGAAGAACATTGATATTGCATATCCCATAATTCTATGATCGAGCCTTTTTATCATGACAAGATCTTCTTCTGTGGTTTTCTTTTTACCCTATTGTTTCACCTGGAGTCCCACTTATAGATACATGTCATGCCTGAAAGAGAGTCCTCCCATTCAGTTCTTCAAGGAGTTTCTTATCCCATGACCCCAATTCATGGTGCATGGAGAAAACATCGATTCCTGATCATCTTGGTATGGGTTTTTTGTATCTCTTTACTGTGAAACATTATGGGTTGGTATGATTATGATCACGAAAGACATATATTAAAACAAAATTAATGAAGATAATAAGTTGAATTTTTATAGAATGAAGGGGTGGGGAATATGATAATGAATCTTCATTTTAACATCATTTTTATGTTGTGAATTGTATGGGCTCATGTACATTGAAAATTGTGGTCGTTGGTGGTCCATTCTTGATTACTAATGAAGCTCTAAATTTTCTAGATGATCTAGTTTTTTAATGAATGTAGAATTTAAATCTATTAATCATGGAAATTTGGTAGAATAAATTGATGACTGATGGATATAAACCCTTGTGTAATCACACTAGTTAACTAAACACAAAGAGGGAAATTAATGAATGGTGATGGATAAATATAAAAACATCTTTAATATTTTTTGGTAATACTCATGGTTGTCCTGTTTTATTATTGGGGGGTGACATAGAGGGGGATAGAATCTCTGGTTAAGAGGTACTTCATTTGTTAATCTGAGATTGTGTGGAGCCATAAATTGATGTTCTGGACCTTGTAGGATGAGGTTTGTTTTGGTTCCAGTATATCAAGGGATCTCACATAATCCCCTATTAATGTTGTTATATAGTAGAGAACTAGGATTAAATGCTTAAAGTCATGCATGGATGTCTTCTTTCCTTTATTTTTTGGATTTTGGTTATTCCTATTAGTTTACCGGTGGTGAAGGAATAGTTAAATAGAATCACTTGATCATGATAACCATAAAATTTACAATGGGGAAGTATTTTCTCAAGATGGGTTATGCTCTGGATGTAGATGTTTTGTACTTGTCCATGTAGGGGTAGCAGTAAGAATTTTTGTGTATGGGATGGTTGTTGGTTTTGAGACCCTTATGTTGGGATGAGTTCATAATTACTTTTATGTATAAAATTTAGTTCTTGTGTTTCTTATAACCACCCCACTAATGTTTAAAACATCATGTCAAACACCGCCATTTCATGGGGGAGGGTGTTTTTCCATCCATCACATGAGTTTCTGGTTAATAAATCATTTCTACTCACTCTCCTAGGTAGCCAATGCCTCTTCATCCTGGCATTGATATCCTACATATCATTATACCCCATGACTATTCTACTAGTTTGTGTTGTGGTGGGTTGGATCAGGTGTGTGCAGGTACGATTGTTTCACCAGTGTCTTCGGGATGAGGCCCATGTGTCTGTATGCAGGATGTATGGATGTGGTGACCCTGGTGTCTGCAGGTAGGAAGCGTGGATGTAATATACCAGGTGTATGTGGGTGGGATGTGTAGTTGCGGTATCCAGGTGTTTGCAGCTGCAATAATTGTTCGTTTGGGATGGCCCAAATGGTTGTCATTGGAGGAGGCAGTGGGACTGCAGTTGTATCTATGGGGGAGGTCTGATGCATAGGATGTTCTAAAAATCAATGGGAAAGTGGTCCGGGGTACCCAAATTTTGATGTGATATGAATATTATTTACATGGCATGCATTTTTTTGGGATTGTGCCCTCGTGAGGGTAGGTGAATAGTTTTCTTTTCTAGGCATTTTGGTTACCTTTTTTTTCTCACAGGGCATTAGACTTTATCCCCATTTGTACACAATATCTTTTGATTTTACCTACTGAATAAAATAATATACTCACCCTACATATATAAAACAACTTTCATGTTTCTATGAGGACATTGAGGACCGTGTTGGACCTTACTATCTTTTCCATCAGGACAGTTTTCGTTTCAATTTTTTTTGGTTTTTACATTCCCTTAGATTTTTTGTACATTGTATTAGTTTATTCAGAACATGCATGTGGGAATGGATTCATGGCCTTAAATTCATTTTTAGACCTTTGTGTTGATGGGTTTTACCATATTATATCCCGATATTTTCTTAAAACTAGGTTATGCCTTCCATTTATGTGATATTCTATACCCTATGGGCTAGTCACCACCCCGGGGCCTACTGAAGGTGGGACTCGGGGATCACTATCTCTCATTCACCTTGAAAAAATATGGATAGAGAATCTTGTAATCCCTTACATCATCATGGAGAAGGAGGTTTGTGATATAATGGTATTATAGGTGATTATTGAGAGATAGGATAGAGTTCATGGATAGGAATAATGAGGATTACATGGGATGGTAGGGAAACAATGTTTGGAAATCATGCTGTGTGAAATAGGCCAAGGAAGGCAAGCTAGAACATGTGATTTTATGGCCCCCAGGGATCTAATGCATGGACTCTGAGCCTACAGAATGACCATGTATGGATACATTGATCGTAGTCTAGAAACCCTAATAAAAGTACATGAATGAAAATGACTTATGTTTCTGCATGAATTGGGGTGTCCTGGAAAACAATTTAATTAAATAATAAATGATACCATATGTAAATTCGTTACTATTTAGGATTAGGAATTACTTATTTACCTTTCAATTAGGGAACCCAAATTCCATCCATGAGTAGTGTGGGTAGTCGAGTCCCAGTAGGTTGATCTAGTTGATCAGCAGATGGCTGATTGAGAAGAGGCGGATTACCAGGGGAAGAAAATTCTTCATGCCTTCTAGTAGTAGACTCTTTGAAAGTATGAGGGAAGTATATCAGACATGGAGATAGAGAGCTAGCTTGAGGACTTGGTGATCCCTATCATCTTGATCTGGGCTCCAATAGAGTAATTGGTTATTATGGCCATGAGCTATATACAGGGAGTGAATCATTAGTGGTGGACACATTATCTCGATGAGAAGAAGGAAACTAAGGTTTTATGGACTGAATTTGAAAAGGAGTTCCAGTCATAATTCCATTCTTCAACGATGAAGTCCAGGAAGAGGCAAGATATTCTCTCCCTTCATTAAGGGATTATATTGGTATGGGAGTTGTGGATCAATTTCACCTATCTCTGTCATTTTCTTCTAGACACTTTTCGGATGAGGAGTCATGGGCTAGAAACATAAAAGAGTATCCTTGACCTACTCTTTAGTATTTTGTTTCTCCATTCACTCTATGAAAAAACATGGAGTTCCAGAAGAAGACAGATGTAGTGTTGAGGATGCATATGATGGGCGTTGTGCCATGAGAGGGGAATTTGTTGAGTTCATCAAAAGGGAAGGCAATCCGTAGCAGGCCCCCAACATTAGGTCCTTCTTGGTTTCGACTGACATGGTGTAGGCCTCAATAGTTATAGTTCTGATCTCACATTCCATGGTCTTCCTATATAGGACTAGAACCATGGTTCTTTACATGCAACGACCGTAGACATCTTCAGAATTAGTGCCCTGTCAGAGTGTAGTAAGGTGGGGGTCGAATGGTTCAACACCCACCACAGTGGCACCACTTATTTGCAAGGCCTTTACAATAGCCTCCAAGAGTAGAAATTGCAATGAGATGCTGACCTATTGGAGCTCTTTAGGGACCTCTAATAGGGCATGACCAAGGAGGTGGTTGATAGCTAAGGGGATGAGGAGCTAGGCGTGGTTAGTGGCACACCGCAAAAGTAGTAGTTCTAGTAGTTCCAGAGGTCATTCGAGGCACGATCAGTCTGTATAATACTTTTTCCCCTTCATTGTTTGATTCTGGAGACTCACACTCATTTGTTGCATCAACTCTATCCTTTTCATAAGGTCTATACATGGAGAGACATTCCATTCCCCTATTGTAGAGTAAGCTAGATGGATTTCATACTAGCCTGTATGATGTTTGTTAATGATGAAAACTAATTTTGGGGCCACATCAGCCTTGTGGGGATCTCTTCCTACTACATATTTTGTCCTACGTTTCAATTCTAGGAATCTACTAGATATTTTACATGCACTCCATTATCAAATTATTCCAGAGGAGGGTCATGTTCACAGACATGAGAAGTCAGCTTTTAGCTCTTGTTGGCAAGCAGAGTTGCCAGGGGGGCAGTTGTCATATGGAGCCCCTTTTTTCCTTGTTAGCCGAGCTATCAGTATAATCAACATAAATAAAAATGGTGGAATATCCAATGATTGTCATTGAGTTTCTGTATTTCTTCCCCAAAGAGTTTTTGACTCTACCCCCTTGACCTAACGTTGATTTCACGATAGACTTATAACTCAGTGTTTGTCTGATTTCAATGACTCCCATAGATGGCGCCTTATGAATTGTGGGAGTTACATATTTTGGATGATGACATGATGAGGAGGGTTTCAACTCACCAAATTTGTCGCCATGGGGTTCTCCAGTCTTGCTTGTCGAAAAAG
Source organism: Viscum album (assembly GCA_963277665.1). NCBI lineage: Eukaryota > Viridiplantae > Streptophyta > Magnoliopsida > Santalales > Viscaceae > Viscum > Viscum album. The sequence continues at coordinate 1,610,419,331 of OY728137.1, read as the reverse complement.
GCAGATAGTGGTCTTACACTGTGCATAGACCATCATATACTAAATCAGATGGTGGTCAAGAATTGTTACCCCCTCATGAGGATCAACATTCTTTTTTACCATTTGAAGGGAGAATATTGGTTATCTAAGATTGAAATGTAGTCTATATATCACCAGTTGAGGGTGATGGAGTGTGACATCCTAAATACTACTTTTAGGTGCAGAAATGGTCACATAGAGTTGGTGTTCATGTTGTTTGGTGCTACGAACACACCAACTATGTTCATAGAACTCATGAACTCTACTTTCTGCGAGTATCTGGAATAGTTTGTGGTTTTTTTCATCTGCGAAATCCTGATCTACTCATGATTAGAGGACAATCACGCCGAGCATCTAAGAATAGTTTTAGAGATCCTCCGACACAACCATCCTTATAGGAAGTTGTCCAAGTGTATGTCCATGACACGAGAAGTGGACTTCCATGGACATGTGGTGTCCCAACATGGAAAAGTAGTGGACCCATTGATGGATGAAGTAGTTTATTCTTTGAAAGCCCCCTAGAAAATGGGAGAGGTTTTTAGTTTAATTGGACTGACTATCTTCTACTAGAGGTTCGTACCCAAATTATCTCACGTTTCTATACCTTTGATACCCAATAACAGAAAAGGATAGGCTTTCGAATCGAGTGAGAAGTGCCATGGAACAGTCACTTATATTAACTGGAATTTGGTTAGTGCCCCATTTCTGAGTTTTCCAGAGGAAGGAGTAATGTTCGAATTGTTTTGTGATTCTTTTATTCTTGGATTGGGGTGTGTGATAATGTAACAGTGGGGAGTGATCTCTTATTGTTCTAGGTAGTTATGCCCTTATGATCATAAATATTCCACCCACAGCCTGAAACATTCATCCATTGTATTTTCACTTAATATTTTCCGGCATTACCTTATCATGGAACACTTTGTGTTCTCCACAGATCAGAAAAGATTGAGGTACATCTTCTCCCAGTGAGACCTAAACATGCGACAATGAAAGTGGTTGGAGTTTCTTCAGGACTATGATTTCAAGATATATTAATCCTCATGAAAGTGGAACATGGTGGATGATTCCATGATCAAGAAGTCAAAGAAGTATATCGTTTGAAAGTCAACAAATTCTAGGAAGGAAATGGAGGATTTGGCTTACTTGAACCTAGATGCAAGGGTGGACAGTGGTGGGGGATTTCTATTTTAGATAACAATGTGGTACTATCAGATGTGGTATGTGTAGGATTCCAAGTGGGGGGAATTTGAGACTGTAGTGATGCATGATAGCATTTACCTTGGAAATGCTCCAGAATGATGGTCAGAGAATGGTTATAATCATATTCTTTTCTACAGGATGTTGTTTGCACCAAACAAAATTCATGAAGGAGTTATTCGTGGGTTCCATAGATCATCACTGATGGTACACATAGGATTTTTCATTATCTAATGGGGCTTGAGAGGTCATATTTTTTGTCCCATAGAAAAGAGGGTAGTGGTGGGATTTGTGTAAAAGTGCCTCATGTATCAGTTGGTGAAGTATGAACACCATGTCCCCAGCGGTTTATTACAGCCCTTAGACGTTACCGAGTGGAAGTGGGATGAAGTCTTGCGGGATTTCGTCACAGGACTACCCAGAGCATAGGGAGTTTACGATTCCCTGTGGCTATTAGTGAATCAATTTATGAATTCAGTTCACTTCATAGCAGTTAAAGACTCTAGCATAGTGTATGCCTTTGCTGAGAAGTACGTGGGTGATGTTGTGTGGCAGCACAGAGTTCCCGGATCCATCAATTTGGATAAGGATCGACACTTTACATCATGAGTCTATAAGGGATTATTATGTGCTTTTAGCCCCCAAATATTCCTTATAACTTCTTTCCACACTCATACGGATGGGTAGGAAGAGAAAACTATGCAGAAATTGGACGATATGCTATGGGTGTGTGTTTTGGACTTCCTAGGATCATGGATATGACACTTGACCATAGTGGAGTGTGCCTAAAATAATATCTATCACATTACCATTTTCATGACACCTTTTGATGCCTTTTATGGGAGACCTTGTCTTTGACACATGTGTTGGACAGAGGTTGGGGAGTTTGGTGTTCTTGTCCCAGTGGTAGTCGAGGGCACAACGAAGAGGGATCAGTTTGTGCACGAAAGGATGATTTAATCACAAGACCACCAGAAGTTATATTTCAATCATTGTATGAGAGCCTTAGAGTTTTTTATGGGGAACATATGTTCTTAAAGGTCTTCCCTCAGTGTGGATAGTGGAGGTTTGGAAGGGGAGTTAACTTTATCCCTAGTCGATCAGACCCTTTTTAGGTTTTGAGACAACTCAATGTGGTGGCATATCAGTTGTTATTACCACAGTATTTAAAGAGGATCAATAATGACTTTCATGTATCTCTATTTCATTAATATCTACAAAATGAATCCCACTTTTTGACTAGGGGAGATGGATATCAAGGATGATGTGACGTTCATGGAGCGACCAGTGAGAATTGAGGATTGTAAAGAGAAGGTTCTTTGTGGATGAACCATTCTCATGGTTCATTTTTTGTGAAGTAATGGTGGCCTCAAAGAGAGTATTTAGGAATGGGAGGCCCATATGTGTTCCCATTACCGAGAGTTGTTATGTAATTTGATCTTTTGTTTGATTTATGCCTTTCTCAGTATGTAACATTTGACCTCACTTATTGTATGATAATTTGTTTTACCTTTTCTTTTAATGCTTTTGAAATGTCCTGACTGTGGGGAGGGAATCACTAGATCCATAATCAATACACACTAATGTAGATGTGACTAAACCAATGTGAGTGAGTCAGAGACACCCAGTGAATATAGTATCTTGATATAGAAGAAGGAACTCCCTAATACATAAGTCAGGATAGTGTGAATTGTTTTGTATATGTGGTTCCATAGTTTTTCAATAGTTTTCCATGAGATATATTATAGAGGTATTAATGGATGATGATGTTTTATTATAGATTTAGAACAACTCTAGGGTGGTTTTTACCTGATAAGTATCTTAGGAGGTGGTTGTTCGGACCCGTCTCTTTATTTGGGTTTCCTCTTGAATTTCTCGTGGGTGAGAATAGTTTGAGAGGTATCTGATATAATTTTTCAGAATTCCCTGGTCCATTACTTTGTCAAAATTATAGTGTATTGGTGTCCAGTACACCATTAATGAGTAGGGTGGTCATCAGTGTTGGTGGTAGGGTATCACCGTGGTATCACCTATTGGTGAAACCGATTAGTCCCACCAATGGGTGTTAGGGTTCTTTTCCCTGTTTTCCTATAATGTATATTTTATGATTTATTACAACATTAAAAGTGTTGTAAGATAGTTTCAAGGATGATAAATAATATCGTGGATCCCCTAATAATGGGGAGACCCTTGACTTTCCAAAATATGTGGCCTTTTAATTAGTTTCACAGCCTTTCCCATGATTTTAGTTAAGCCACTATTATGAATATTTTCTATATTGAAATGTAACCTATCAAATCTCTACCATGAGGTAGTCTATCACAGTATCTCTGTGGGAATTATTAAATCTCAATTAATTCCAACATATGAAACCACCCAACCACATGATGAATCCTTGATCCTCTTTCCAAGAACATCAACATTACATATCTTGTAACACTTGGATCATGCTTTTTTATCACACAAAGATCTTCTTCACCGGTCTCTATTGTTCCATATTGGTGCTCTTGGAGTCCCTCTTCATGAGATGAGTTGTTCCTACATGAGATCCCACATGTTTGATTCTTCTTTGAGTTTCCTGTCATGTGACCTCAGTTATTTTCACAAGGATAAAACTCTATCCTTGATCATCCATGTAGGGGTTCTTCCTTTGCATCTCTTTAGTGTGCATCATGAGGGGTGTGTATGATGATGTTTCCTCAGGATGTTGATGAAAACAACTATAAAAAATATAATAAATATATATTTTATAGATTTTAGGTGTGAGTAATATATTAATGTTGATTCATTTTATCTTCCTTTATGTGTTTTAAATTGTATAGGAACATGTCCATAGAAAATCATGGTCATTGGTGGTCCTATCATGCTCACTAATGAAGATATGTTTTTATGGATGATCTGGTGATTAAAAGAATATAACATGGAAATTTATTAATCACATAAATGTGGTAGAGTAAATGGTTTCATGATGGATAATAACCTTTATGTAATCACCCTAGTTATCTAGAGGGAAATAGGGAACTTAATGCATGGTCTTGGATAAATCTGAAATCATCCTTGCTCTGTTCTGGTGATATGAAAGGTTGTCCAGTTTATGGTCTGTGGGGGTGAAATAGAGGGGAATGGAATATTTTGTTGAGATTTTTTTACCTTGTGAATCTAAGGATGTGTGGATCTAGAGGTAGATGTTCAGGACCCGATAGGTTTGGGAATTTTTTTGGTTCATGTACTTCGAGGGATCTCATGAGATTCCCTTTTGATGTTTTTATTTACCAGAGAACCTAAAGAGAATGATTATATGTGTGATGAGCTACTTACTTTTAGTTTTTGTTTTGGCTTTTGGTTATGCCTGTTAGTTTCCTGGTAGAGAAGGAATACTTGAATGGAATCACTTGAAAATGATAACAAGAATAGTTACAATGGGAAACTATCTTCTACAAATTGTTTCTATTCTGTTTTTGGTTGTTGTCTACATGTGCATGTAGGGGTACAAGAAAGAGAGGTTTTGTATGGGTTAGTTGTTGGATTCGGGACCCATAGGTTGGGATGAGTTCCTGACTATCTATATGTATAAAATTTAGTTCTTGTGTTTCTTATACACACCGTAACAATGTTGAGAAATTCTTTTGAAACATCCCCATTTCTTGGGGGAAGCGGTTTTCCCTACATTATTTTGAGTATCCCGTTATTGGATCTTTTATGTTCCTACTCTATGGAAGAAAAAGAATCTTTGGTAAGGTTGTGAGGACCTGTGGTTTACTATATCCTATTACACATCATGCAGGCTCTATTGCTGTGGTTTGGCCCAGTTGTTTGTGGGTAGGTTTGTTTCCTAAGTGTATTCAGGATGAGCCCTAGGTGTCTACGGACAGGATGTAAAGTTGTGGTGGCACAAGTGTCTATAGATTAGAAGCGTAGTTGTGATGGCCTAGGTTTCTGCAGGTGGGATGTGTGGTTGTGGTGGCCCATGTTTTAATGGGTAGGATAAACATGTGGTTGGGATAACCTATATGGTTATTATTGGTGGGGGAAGTGGGATAGTATTGGGATATGTGGAGGAGGTCTGATATTTGGGGTGTTGTAAATAACCAGTGAGAAAGTATTATGGGGTACCCAAATATCAATATTCTTTTAATATTATTTTACATGGCTTGCGTTATTTGGGGAGCATACCTTGGTGAGGTTAGGTGAATAGTTTTCCTAGAATGGTGTTTTGGTTACCTATTCTTATCATGAGGCATTAGAATATCTCCCTCGTTTTTCATGAGTTATATTGGTTTCCCTACTGAGTATACCTATATTCTCACCCTACATATATAAAACAAGATTCATGGTCGTATGAGGACTTTGAAAACCTTGCTAGACCTTACTAGCTCGGGCGTTAGGATAGTTTTCACTGCTTTTTTTCTTTATTTTAGTACCTTCCCTCTTAGTTTTATTTTAAATTGTATCATTTTATTATGAACATGCATATGGGAATTGAATCTTGCCTTCACTTTCATATTTAGTTTCTAGTATTTCTGGAATTTACCATATTATTTCCAGATCCATTCTTATAAAAATGGGTAATACCTTCCATATATGTGATATTTTATACCCTTGGTTCTAGTTTCTACCCCAAGGTCCTACTAAAGTCGGGGCTCATAGGTCATTATCACTCCTTCACTATGAAGAATGAAGGGAAGTTTTTCACTCTATCCATTCCCTCATCTTGGAGAAGGTAGGTCTTGACATACCATTATTCAATCTCTATCTCTACATTGAGATGAAACAAACCAACTTCTTCATAACATACAATTTATCGATTTGAATAATCTTTTGGAAGTTTTTATTTGGATATACTATAGTTGAAATCATGTTTCTATTTCTGTTGATAAAAAACATGAAGTGTACTTTTCTAGACTTATGAAATTTTCTTTGTAGGATGTGACATATAATCCATCCTTTTTATCCAGCTATATAAATTCTCTCTCCATATTTGTGCGAAGAGTTCAATAGAAATACTTACTAAAACCATTATCTTAATCTCTCCTACTCTATATCTTTAATTTCATCCATTAGATTGGGGTTCTTAAATCATACCTACAATTGATCAGCCTCTACATATAAATAGTAAACGAACAGAGACACCATCTATGTATCAGAACATTGATTAATAGAAATGATATTCTCTATTGAGATTATCAACTATTTTGTGACTACTGGATCATAAGATCCATTAAATACCGGTGGGAATTTCCAAAAAAAAATTATAACCAAGATCCCCCTCTTAGATAAAGGTATACATTCTGCATTATCCAGGTTATTTTTCATATCCTTAGATATTTGGGTAAGAATTTCCATGAAATTTGAATTTAAGATGTCTTTTGGTAGTCGTTGAATTTTACCTCGTAAGGTTTGTTGGCCATGATTCTCCTCGTTCCCACTGTTTTCCAAAATAAATAAGGATAGAACAAAACATAAGCCAACATTTCATCAAGAAATAATTTATTCCTTTTTAAAATTAATTTTGAAGGCATATCTTGTAGTATCTGATTTCATATCATTTTCTAATTTGAAATCATTTTGGGATAATACTTAAACATAGTCTCATACTAAGGGTTTTCTCTATGTTTCCCTCATCATAATTTCCAAATTAAAACAATCTATGATATCAACTATACAGAACCCTCGTTTTCCTATATTACTATTGCATAATTATAAAGATAAAATACATAAAACCAATACATGTCCCAAATCAAAAGTATTTGTATATTTTTAAAATTAAGACCATTAATAAAATTTAAAAAATATAACATAAACCATCATTTAATTCCGTATTTTCTATAATCTTAGGATAATTCTCATTCTCCTTAGTACAAGAAATTGAGGATATACAAAAAATATGGGCTTCATAAATGACCAATAACAGGATATATTATAACATTAATCATAATGAGATGTGTTGAGAATTATCTTCATAACGTAAGAATAGGATCATCATCATGAGATGATGAATTTAGAAATTCTATGGATTGTAGGAATGAATAAAAATGAAACATCTTGTCTTAGAGTTCAACTACCACACATAACTGTGAAAAAGTATAGCATCATGTTCACATATTATTCACTATTATGATGACATACACCACATTACTAATTTTATTGGATTGATATATAATTATAGTCTCACATGTCACATCAATGATATAAATGGTTTATTTTATAAGAAGACTTCATTTAGAAAACATATTTTTGTAATAAACTGAAATAGAAAAACTGAATATCCCATAAAAATTAAGATAATGAATATGAAATTTTATTCATGGAATAACCATACTAAAATGGTTGTGAAGGCAGGAAAACCCAACGAAAGTGAGGTGGGTTCAAGAATTTCCATTACTTTGTGTCTGGATGCTTTCATCACTTTATTATCCTATATAATAACATTATATTCATTAATAAAAAATATAAAAAACCTCTAATACATGTATTTTATTTATTATGAGTTTATTATGTTCATTTAACAGGTTTTTTATGAGTTATATAGTTTAATTTCATCGTTCAGTGGTGTTCATTTTCTTAGTTTTCACGATCGGTTAACTTGTATACATGAATGGATGTTCATGTAAAATGAGGATAAGTAACCAGAATTTTTATTATATTTAATTAATGAATGTAACTAATATTAAATAATTTTATAATTAATTTAATTACTCGGATTGATAATGAATCATTAGATACTGTTTAATGAAGTTCTTTTTAGTTTAATCTTGGTTGTTTTTCAATCACAACAAACTCATTTGTTTCTATTTTAGTATTAAGTATATAATTTATTTATAGAACATAAATTGGGTTTTAAAATACAATTTTTTTTTAAAAAATATCCATTATAATGGTTTAATTAACATCCATGAAGGTATTAATGTAAAATGAAAGTGCATCTCACAAGACGTCGTTAAATAGGAAAATTGTGGACGATGATTTCATTTTTTGTATAAAAGAGAGAGGGGAGGAAATTCATGATGTATATTCCATTAAAAATATGTCATTCCAGTATATCATAAATAATCGAGTTATCATGCCAATATGATATGATAATGTGAGGAGAATAAAATAAATGAAATGAAATTGAAAGAAAATTAATAGAAAAAATGAAGAGGATTTTACCGCTTTGATTTATCCACCTTTAGAACCATGTTATGGAAATTTTTTTTTATTTTTAGGAGATGAAGTGCTCCTATAAGTGGGATAGGGGCTTGGTGATAGTTTCAGGTATAACATTGAAGAGTCTTAAAGAATTAGCGGTGCGATTAGAAAAAGGGTTAGGGGTTGTATTTATAGTGGAGGAGAGGGGTGTTTTCTCATTTTGTAATTCATTAGATTATTATTTTGTACAAGAAAAGAATTAGTGATTATTATTAAGGATAAATATAGTAATTATATCGTGTTATTTAGAACCAATGGTAATTACATCAGCCAAGACTCATGTAATACTGTATTTAACTTATAATGTTTATATACCTTAAATTACTTTAATTTACTATTGAATAAAAATTCATGCATTTCAAAAAAATAAAAAAATCACACTAACAATGTTTTTAAAGGTATAATTAAAAAGTAAAATCTATTTAATTGGTATATTTTTCAAAAAAAGAGTAATTTATTTTTCAATTATAGTTATCTGTTACTTGGAATGTATGGTTTTTATTAGTATAACTGATTTTCTAACACATTGAAAAATTACTTAAGTTCTCAATAAATTATCATAAAATTCATAAGAAAAGAAATTATTAATTTATGAATAAATTTTATGAATATAAATATTTTTATAATATATTAAATGAATCAAAAAAATTAATTATTTATGTACGGCTTAAAAAAATTCCAAAATGTAGTTAATATTTTTTTAAAACATTTATTTTCATAAACTCTGATATAATAATACCAAAAAACCATTTAAAAGATGCATAAATATTATTTATAAATTCGTAGTTGATATTACTTTTCATTTGTCTAATTTAATATTCATAAATTTCATAATACGTTTCATATGGTCATGTTACTATTTCATCGATATTGGTTCATTATCTTCTAGAAATACTTCTCATTTCATTAATTATTCATTTATAATGTATTTATTATGATATCTTAGTGATTATATGAAATGAAATTAATATTATAATGGAAGTATTATGTTCATATAATCATTGGTTATTTAAATATTTCTAAGAAAAACAATAAAAAACATTAAAAAATTGAATGGGCACACACAGATTTATGCAAGAATTTGGCATGTATCCAAGGAACATGCCATGATCAAAATAAAATCAAACATAAACTCAAGAAGTGACATATTTAATTTCAATCTAAATCATTAAATATAATTTATTTTTATCATTTCCTTCAGTATCTCAATTCATATATAATTAAAAAAGAATCATTTTTCAATTTATTCAACATGTTTTCCGTAATATTCAAATATTTCTTTTAATATATCATTCCACAAATAAAATCCATTCACTAATATATATTATATATTTTAATCATCTAAATAATATTATTTTTAAAGAAAGACGAACCATTTTCAAATTAATAGTAATAACCATTTCATTCAAAATATATAAACTATATTAAAAACATGATTTACGGGTGGGAAAATGAAACCATTTTTAAGGATCCCATTACTAAACAAACAATTCCAAACAAAAAATATAGAAACCACGAATTATTTCGTATGAAAACAATAAATAATCACTTTTCAAAAAAACCATTTAAAATAAATCCAATTACACAGAATAAACTAGTCATACTACACCATGGTATTAAATTTGAAAGCATATTTTATAAAAGTTAACATGATTTCAATCATCATAATGTCTTTCAAATACTTTTCAAATGGTAAAAATGTCTTAAATATCAAATTATAATAATGATATTATTAATTTGTTTTAAATAAATGCTATTCTATTTTATGCGTTAATTTTTTGTATAGTAATTATACATATTTATATTAAACATAAAAAATAATGTTCATACAAAAAATTTTTAAGTATAAAAGAATATTGACGGTCCCAAGTATTTATGTACATTAATCGTTCAAAGTATAAAATTTAGGAGGAATCATGTTTTATGAAATGAGAGATATTTGGTATTTAATTAATTATTAATTGTTATATGTTTTTTTAAAAGTTGGTTTATAAAAAAAGAAACACCATAGGGCTTGGGCCGACCATCTAGCTGGGCTTAAGGAGGTAGCTCGTGTGACGACGATAGTTGGGGGATGAGCCTAACCCCTTCATACACAACACTGGCCATCCCAAGGGCATGTGGGCATGCACGTGTGAGCCTGAGGCATTCCCAAGGGAACAAGAGCTCACCACCGTGAGAGGCGGCACAACGACAATGGTGGGTCCATAGAACACCCAAAGAACACAGTTCAGGGCGGTACAAGGGTGTGGGGAGGGATTTTTCTAAATGAAGGATGAGAGCTCTGAGCTTGTAAAGCTGCTGTTTAGGTTACGCCATTTCAATGAGGAATGAGAATTTTTAGATAAAAGTCGATCGTGGTTTTCTAATCATGCTACAAGTGATCTGAGTCATCCGATCGATTCTGTCTTTTATTCCCATAAGCCACATATTTCCCTCAACTTTTTTCTCAACCATTCGATCTATGGCAATCTAATCTCAATAGTTCAAACCTTTTTAAAATGCTGCATCGCTCGTAGTTGTCTGATCAAAATATTATCTAATCTCAGCCATTAATCTTCTTTTAAAACTTCGGTTTCACCATATTCTACTGATCTTTTCCCACTTAATCTGGATCTTCAATTTCAATCCATGTTTTCTTCCCCAATCCGTCTTCTTCCTCCTGCATGCGCCATTCCAATCGTGGTTAGCCTTCCATTTTCTACATTTTTCTTCACCCGTGACACAACCTTTCACCTGGTGGCCCCTCCATTCTCATATTTTCAACATGACAGGGCACCCTCAGACATATTTTAAACTGAGGAGCCTCATTTTTCCATGTATGTGGTATTAGAAATAAATTTTATATGATTTATATATATAAATCACTTGTCACCCCTATCTTCTTGGGATCTCCACTCTCCAGTGCCTCTATCAAGCTTCTTCAGACTCCTCCTTCCAACCAGGTATGGGACCTCATTTGTCCCACCTTCTTTTGATTTGGTTATATATATATATGTAGATAAATATATACACATATACTTATATAAATATGTTTGAGTATATTACCCACTGACTTCTTGTATGAGGGTGACTCTTTAGTCTTAAATGTGTTCTTGACCCACTTCCAAACAATGTCTTGAGATATTAGATGTCGGATATATATATATATATATATATATGTTGAAGTATACATAAGTATATTTATTTATCTATTTCATTATCAAAACATTCATATTTTATTTCATGTTTGGAAATTAATGAACCCCTGACTAAATAATGTTCCCAATTTGTTAAAAATATGTAAATGTCGTTATTTTTTTGGTGTAAGACCCTTAAATACACCATGTATATTTAGTTATATGTATATAAATTATATATATAAACATGGAAACTAAATATAATTTAAATATTCCAAATATTTTTGAAAATGAATAATAATTTTTGTTGTTTAAATTTGAAATTATTTTATTAAACAATTTATAAATACAATCCTTTATATACACCCTTGTGTATAAACGGATTACAAAACACTAAACACTAAATAATTTTTTATTTCCAAATTTTATAGTTTTTATTAGTTTAGTACTATTAGTGAATTCATGAGTAAGATGTTTTAGGGTTTTCCACTCCAATATGCATATGTCTAAACTAGAATAATCAGTTTTTCCATAAACTGAATCCTCAACATGTTCCAGAGAAGAATTATCTTTAAGTTAGAAAAATAGGTATTTATCTACTGACATTTGTTATTTCTAGATAATTATAATTAGATAAATTCTATATATGAATATATGTATATGACATACTTAGTTTCATAAATATTAAACGGCAATTGTTATGTTTTAGAAAGTGGTTTGGTTGATTGGAATGCTTTTACAATAATTAATATCGTGATTAAATAGATGAAAATACCCTTGTGGTATGTTAATACATGAACATGCATGTAATGGGTGTCAAGAAAACTATGTTTTTAATACCCCAAATGAATATTTTTTTTACCTTAAACTAGTTATCTAGGATGAATTTCGTTTATTCAATTTTGGAACCTAAAATTATTACTCATATAGTATGAATTTTACAATTTAAGTGTTATGATTTTATGTGAAAACCCTATATTTTATGTTCTCTAGTCATTGTCACCTGTGGTATAATCTGCTTATCATACATATCATTTATTTCTATAGCCTTGCTATTGTTAGTGTTGTCATTCACACTTATATGCATGACTCACTTTATATATGTAAAAGCTAATGAATGTAATCTGGCTGAATTGACCTTTCATGGAATTGAGAAATAAATTACTCAAGGTGGTATGGAAAACATTGAATAATAAGAAATAAGAAACCATGTATTATGTGACACATGGAATTATAAGTTATGAGTAATTTAATAAATCACAGTAGTTTTATTCACATTGATTTAGTGAAATGTGGAATGCATTGGACTTAGAAAGTGTGAGTGGGGCCTTCTGTAGCCCCTCGGTGCATCAGAAGGTCTAATGGGAAAAAATATGGACTTTGCACAAGTCTTTGAACAAATGATTATTTATGGTCTTGGCATGAGGCCTTGATAAAGAGTTTATGGTCTTCACACAAGGCCTTAACATAGTCTGGCATAAGCACTTCCCTCATTATGTTTTTGGTAATTAATTAACCATGTTGGATATTCGACTAGTAGAATATAATTGGTTAAATATATTTACATATGAATAAAAAATGAATAAAAAACTTATGGCATAATGTTTATTCAATATAAATAGTTTTATCTACAAACTTATGGATTAAATTTTGTTAGGAAATAAATTGAAATTATCATATGTGCAACACTGATCATTTAATATTTTCATTTGTATAATTAGTACTTTCACCTTCACATGTCATACATATTTAGAATGACTCTTGATATTTATCATACCATTTATTTTTCATGAAAATGATTATGATGGAAACATTATCCATTATAACACTATTAGAGTAAGTTAAAATGTTCACTTATAATTCATGGACACAATGTTTTGTTATAATTCCTATTTTGAAACATTCCTTAAAAATATTTTATGGAAAATTTTAAATGTATGTTTTCAAGAGGTTTTAATTGGAATATTATTATATTTTTAGAACCCATTACTGGGCATTTGTATGTTTAGACTACGTTTTAACATAATTTTTAGATGTTTAGTAGATTCGAGATACACTATTTGGTTGCAGGTTATTAGAGATTCTTGTCCCTTACCGTTTTGAAGGAATTGAAATATTTGTATCTCGTTCTCTAAGACCTAAACCAAAAATATCCACTTTAGTGGAATATGATATATAATTCTTATGCTTTACTTTTTATAAATTTTCTACACACCATGTTTTATTTGAGACCACACCTGCTCTGTGGCAGTCCAGTGTCGGGGCATGATAGTTGGTATCATAGGATTGGTTTAGACAACCCCGTAAAATTGGAAAAAACATTAAAAAACATTATTATGTCTTACTAAGTATAATTTTATTTAAAATTTTATGATGTAATATGAATCGGGCTTTCGGTCTCTTCCAAAAAAAATATTAGACATTATTGTGGCCAAATCATGTTTAGAGGGCTACAAGACATTTTAAAACCTTTGGTTGACTTGTGAAAATCTTTACCATGTATTCAATTATCCACATGTACTCAAACATCACAAAGGATCGGTTTTTTTACTACTTCCTGATGATGCACACCGATATTCCAATTTATGTACGTAAGGGAAGGTATTATGAATGTCTATTCTAATACATTACCTTTTCCGAAAATTATCAATCACCAATGAACATCTAGAAGGCAGCACAAAAGGGTGACCTCACGACAACATACCTATGTCAAATCATGACCTATAGTTTTCAAGGCCAGATCATAGACTTCAAAATTATAATGGATGAGTCTACCCATTGATATTATAGACAACATGTTCAAGATGATACTTCTCAACTACAAACACTTCACCCTTTCCTTTGTTGGAACTTTATATTTCGACACCCGATTGATCCGGGCTGCCCCTGAAATATCTAGACCAAGGAGATTAAATATTTTTAGACAACAATAAGGATCTTCTTAACTAGAAACCAAGGAAATAACCAAAACCAGTGAAACTAGTAATGTGTCTCCTTGGAGGACATTAGGAAGTCCATACTACTGTTTTTTGATAGGGGATGAGTGGTTTTGTAACACTTTTGGTTTTATAATCCTTGTATAACTGGATAATTTTTTATTTCATTATTTACTATTTTAATATGATTTTAAAAATAACATTTTCATTTTAATATTATTATGAATCATAGAGTAAAACATTTCTTGTAAAAATTTTCTGATGCAAGACATGAGTTCACCAACCAACCTCTTATCTCTCCATAACGAATTATTAGAATTCATAATTGTTAAGTCATGTTTAAAATATTATGTCTCATTTGAAATCCTAGATTTACTTTCAAATGACTTCAAAAAGTGCCCCTCAGCTCAAATATCCTCTGTTCCTACAAAGGAGAGATCTAAATCTATCACCATATTGAAAATACATAATTTGAAGAGTCTAGGGAATAGGGAAAATACTATGCAGGTCTTTTCATATGTTTCTCCTTATCCAAGAAATATCAAGGTTTTTTGAAGGTTTAGGAAGATTATTTGGAGGTCGAACTTCGGGCGGAATATCATTTTTCAGTTCCATGTTTTACTATGTACAATGTGCTCTGTGAATTTAATATTTTTAAGATGACATAGTAAGAGGGGTTTATAGAGATCTTATTCACTCTCAAATTTTTGATCTTCACTCCACACAAGTCATCCTATGGAATCCCAAATTCTTTATAATTGGGGATGATAAAAATTATCTTTTTTCTCTTGGTGTATTTGAGTCAAAGAATTCAGGGGACTGGAATCCAATTTAAGGATCCAATTGGGGGTTTTCAGAAGATTGTCCACGTTGGACGAGTTTGTGAGGGGATGTTGTAGGTGATGTGTATCTGGTTATACTTATAGGGGTGTATGAGTATTTTTGAATTTCAAGGATGCAATTATTTTAATGGGTGAATAATGTGACTCCCTAAACTTATTTCTTATGTAATTACACTATTTTATGGTTTTTACTTCACTTATTTTCCTTATTGTCCATAACAATACTTGCAAATAATCACAAGACATTCTTTAATGAAATAAAATACTGAAAAATATTACATTACATTAGAGCTATGATAATCCAACTAGTGAAAAATACCTACCAAGATACCTATTAGTATTATAGGGAGACAACCGGATACAACAACTATACGCATTAAATAGTGAAGATCCCTTGGGTCGATTAGAATAAAAAATATTACAGCCAAGACCACAACAACCATGTTGAGCATTAGAGGAATAATTAGCACTATTTTGACCATGTTGTCTAGAATATAAATTACCCTAATAATTTATTTATAAGGATATATTTTACCATTTTAGATATATATGAACATTATATTCCATTTATGAAAATTGGATTATAAAGTAAGTTGACCGTTGGTATAATGTTAAAAAAATTATTTAAGTAAAATTTATGATATATATTTTGAATTTTAATAAAACCTATGTTACTATCTTAAGCATTATAATTGTTTGGATATGCTTCACATATCTTATGGTTTATCATTAACATCGTGGTTTAAAACTTAAAAGCATATTTTATAAAACATTTCATGATTTCAAACATTGTTATTTATTTCAAATAATTTTCAAATGCTTCAAATGTTTTTAATATCCTACAGTTATAATGATTTTATAAAGATGTTTTAAATTAATTTTATTTGGTATAATAAATAAATTTCTTGTATAGTAATTATAAATATTCATTTTAATCCCAAAAAAATAATTTTCATACTAAGAATTATTAATTATTAAAGCATCTTGAATGTCCTAAGTATTTGTGTACTTTAATCCTTCATAGTATAAAATGAAAAAGGAAACATGTTTTAGGAAATTTGTTATATTATATATTTAATTAATTATTTATGAATATATTTTTTATTTGAATTTTGGTTTATAAATAGTAGAATCCCTATTAGGTCAGGGCCTTCTATCTAGCTGGGCTGAATGAAGGTAGCTCACGCTATAATAGGAGTAGACAGCAGATCTTAGGCCCTTCATCCACAACACTGCCTAGCCCATGGGTGTATTGACGTGGGTGTGTGCATTGAGGCACACACAAGGGAACCAGAGTGTGCCACTATTCAGGGTGGGATGATGGTAGGGGTGGGTGAAAAGCGCAGCCACAAAACTCAGTATGGGGAGGTACAAGGAGGGGGATGGAGTTTTCTGAGTGAAAGATGAGAGATCTAAGCTTATAGAGCCATGGTTTATGCCATGTTGTTTTGATGATAGATGAGAATTTTGAGAAGAAACTCGATCTAGGTCGTCTAATAACACCACTCGTGATCTGATCTGTCTTTTTAGTTCGGTGTTTAATTCCCCTTAGCTGCAGAGTTTACTCCATGTTTTTATCAATCATTCTTTCCATCGCAACATACTCTCGACCATTAAAAAAATTTAAAAACTCCACATCACTCGCAGTCATCTGGTCAAATTATGATCTAATCATAGTAATTCATCATCTTTTGAAACTCTGGTTTCACCCTAGTTGTCTAATATGATCCCACTTAATCCAGACCATTCATTTCAATCCCAGTATTCTTCTCCACGTCATCTTCTTCCACCCCCATCCCACATTCCAGTCGCACTCTACCTTCCACTTTCCCCATTTATCATCACCCGTGACACTATCTTTCACCTTATGGCCCTTCCTTTCTCTCCTTTTCCACAAGACTGGAAACCCTTGGCATTATTTTAATCCTAGGAACCTAGGTTTTCCATTAATGTTGTATTACAAATATATTATATATTCTTTTTATATAAAACTCATTTTTCACCCCCTAACCTCTCGGGTTCTCCAGTCTCTAGCACCTTCATCAAGCATCACTAGACTCTTTATCCTCCTTCAAACCAAGTAAAGGACCTAGTTTTTCTTTCCTGGATTTGGTTAATATATATATATATATATATTTACAGAAATGTATACACATCTATTTATATAACTACGTTTCAGTATAAGACACATTGACTTCTTCTATGATTGTGAATCATTAGTCTTTAATGTGTTCTTAGACCTTTACAAAACATGGCTTGAGTTATTCTGTGTTATATATATATATATACATATATATGTACGTATATGTTGATGTATACATAAGAATATTTATGTATATAGTTCATTAGAAAACCTTTTATATTCTTTGGAACATTTTGAAGTTAAAGAACCTCTGATTAAATAATGTTCTTAATCTATTCGAAACATGTATGTGTCATTATATGTTTGGTGTAAGACCCTTATATACAACATTTATATTCAGTTATATGTATTTATATTATGTATTTATATAAATGGATCCTATATATAATTAATAATTTCCAAATATTTTTGAAAATGAATAACAAAAGTTGTTATTGAAATATGAATGGTTTGCAAGAAACAATTTATAAATAAAATATTTTTTATACACCCTTTTGTGTAAACAGATTACATATCATTGAACCCTACATTACTTTGGATTTACAAATTTTATTGATTTTATGAGTTTAGTAATAGAGGATAATTCATGAGTAATAATTTTTAAGGTTTTTTACTCTTATATACATGTCTAAAGTGGAAAAATGAGTTTTCGCATAAACAGAATCTTCAACTTGTTTCAAAGAAGAACTATCTTTATGTTAAAAAAATTGGTATTTATATACCTACATAGGTTATTTCATGATTTTTCTAATCAGGTAAATTCTGTATATGAATATATGTGTATGATATTCTTATATTCATAAATATTAAATGTTAATAGTTATTTTTTAGTAAGTGGTGTTGGTCATTTTCATGATTTTCAAATCATTGACATTGTGATTAAATATTTTTAAATATCCTTGTGTAAGTTAAAAAATTAACATGCAAGTACGGAGTGTTTAGACAAAATACATTTAATACCCCAAATGAATATTTGGTTTACCATAAATCATATACCCATAATGAATTTCCTTTTTTCATTTATGGAACAAAAAATGTTAACTCTCATAGTATGAATTTTATAATTTAAGGGTTATGATTTTATCCGAGAAACCTATATTTTATGATCTTTAGTAAATGTCACATGTAGTGTAATCTTCTTATAATATTTTTCATTTATATCAATTGTCATGCAGTTGTAAGTATAGTTATTCAAACTTATATGCATGACTTTCTTTTTATATGTAAATGCTAAAGAATGTAATTAAAATCAAATTGTCTTTCATGTAATTAGGAACTAAATTATTCAAAGAGGTATGGGACAATTTGAATAATATGAAATAACAAACTTTGTATTATTTTACACTTGGAATAATAAGTGATGAGTAATGTAATAAATAAATTTTTTTAATTGACTTTTATTTAATGAAATAAGGAATGAGTTGGACCTATTTAGTGTTGGGTGGGGCCTGCTATGGCCCCTAGGTGTATCAGTAGGTTTCATGGGACATCTACAATCTTGAAACAAGGCCTTGAAAAAATGAATATTTATGGTCTTGGAAGGAGGCCTTGACACCGAGATTATGTTCTTGGAACGAGGCATTCAAACAGTCCGACATATGATCTTCTCTCATTATTTTATGATAATTCATTAACCAAGTAGTATATTCGACTGGTAGAACATACTTGGATAAGAGCCTATACTTATGAGTATAACAAAAATTAAATGTTTATGGCATAATTTTTATTCATTTTGCAGAGTTTTATCATCCAGCATATGACTTACAGTTACTAAGGAATGAAATTGAAGTTATTTTATTTGCAACTCTGATAATGTATTACTCTCATTTGTAAAATCTCTACATTCACCATTACTTGTCATTAAAATTTTGAGTGACTCTTGATATAATGAACACCAGTTATTCTATATGTTCATGCTTATGATTGTAACATGTTTCATAGTTACTATTTTATTGCTCCTTGAAATGTTCACTTAAATTTATTAGTGAAAAAGTTATGTAATGATTCGTGTTTTGTAGCATTACATTCAAAAAAATTTTATGGATAATTTAAAAAGAATATTTTCTA
Source organism: Viscum album (assembly GCA_963277665.1). Taxonomy (NCBI): domain Eukaryota; kingdom Viridiplantae; phylum Streptophyta; class Magnoliopsida; order Santalales; family Viscaceae; genus Viscum; species Viscum album. The sequence continues at coordinate 1,610,399,821 of OY728137.1, read as the reverse complement.
GAGATTTTAATTTAGATATTTTTTTAAAAACCCCTTACTGGGAATTCATATGATCCCAATATGTTTTAACATAATTATACAGGTTTAGTGGATTTGAGATACACTGTTTGGTTCCAGCTTTGTGGATATTCTTTTCCCTTCTAGTTATAAAGGTATTGAAATAATTGTATCTAGTTATCCTGGACCAAAACCAAAAATATCCTCTTTAGTGGAAAATGTTTTTTAATTCATCTGTTATCCTCTTTAGAAAAACATTTTACACATCATGTTTTACTTTATACCGCACCAGTTCAGAGGTAGTAAGGGGCCGGGGTGTGATTGTTGGTATTAGAGAATTGTTTTAGAAAATCCTGAAAAATAAGGAAAACATTTAAAAAAAAGATTATTTTTTACTAAGTAAAATATTTACCAACAAGTTTTTCATGGCAAAAGAATCATGGATTCTTTCTCTTCCGAGGGAAATATTTGAAACCATATTGTCGAATTTTTGTTTAGAGGGATACGAGACTTTTGAAAACCATCAGTTTTCTTGTAAACACCATTACCATGTATCCAATTCTCCTCGCATACTCCAACTTCAATGAGGATCTAGTTTGGACTACTTACTGATGATGAATGCTCAAATTCCATTTTATGTATGTATGGTATGGTATTACGAATTTCTATTCCTATACATTACCTTGGCCGAAAATTTTCAATCACTACAGAAGATCCTGGAGGCTTCCCAAGGGGTTTACATTTGGGAAGCATACCTTTGTAAAATCATGACATACGGTCCTTGAGGTCATGTCAAAGACTTAAAAAATCTCAATGAAGATTCAAACCATGTTCAATATAGATAGAAAGATCATGCTAATGTCCCTCAAAACCATGCACTTCACACATTGCATTTTTGTTTCTTTTAATGTTCACATTCGATTGATATGAGTTGCCCATGCTGCATCTGGACCATGTAGATTGAATAGTTTGAAAAAACTGTAGGGATACACATAACATGAATCTTGGGGAATTTCCAAAAACAATGAAACCAATGAAGTGTAACATTAGAGGATTTATAGAAATCAATACTAGTGTTTTTTGATAGGGAGGGAGTGGTTATGTAAAACCTTTTGTTTTATGATCCTTTTATAACTGGATAATGTTTTATTTTATGTTTTAGTGTTTTAATATACTTTTTAAATAACATATCTATTTAAAAATGATTATTTATCACTGGGTAAAACATGTCTCTTAAAAATGTTCATGTGGAATACATGAGTTCACCAACCAACCTATTATCTCTTCATTCTGAATTATTAGAACTCACAATTGTTGAGTCATGTTTAGAAGATTATGACCCAAATGAAAAATGTAAACTTTCAATGGAAATGACATTACAAAGTGACTCTCAGCTAAAATACACTCTGTTGCTACAAAAGAGAGAGATATATCAATCAACATATTGAAAATACTCAATTTTCAGTTAAATAGAAATGGTGAAAATACTACAATGATCTTTTTTAATGATTCACCATATCTATGAACTATAAATATTTGATGAAGTTTCAAGAAGCTGATTTAGAGGGTGACCTTTGGGCTGTCTATCTATTTCATGTTCTAATATTCACTTTATATGGAGTTCTCTAAAAATTCTATATTTTCATGCATGACATAGTACAAGAGATATATAGATATGTTTTCCACTGTCAAATTTTTTATCTTCACACCCCACAAGCCTTCCTATAGAATCTCGAATTCATTATGCATCGTGATGATCCTGGTTTCTCTCGGTCCACTTAATGTATTTGGGTAAATAAAGTCGATGGACTGGAAAAAATGTAGGAACCACTTGAGGGTTTTTGGAATATTGTCTACGTTGGCCGACATTGTGACGAGATGTTGGATGTGATGTGTATCTGGTTTTATTGATTGCTGTATATGAGTATTTTAGAATAGTGAGGATGAAATTTTTTGAAGGGGGGATAATGTGATTACCAGAACTTATTTCTTATGTAATAACAATATTTTATGGGTTTTTCTTCACCTAATTTTCATATTGTCCAAAACAAAACGTGAAAATAAACACAAGACTTTCTTTATTCAAATTAAACACTAAAATTATTACATTGCATCAGAGCTAAGAAAAACAAAAAAATTAAAAATATAAACCTAGAGACCTATAAGAATTATATGGAGACCACCCAATACAACAACTATACACATTATATAATGAAGATACAATGATTCAATCCTAATGAAAAACATTACATCCAGGACCACAGAATCCTTGATGAGCATCAAAATAATGATGCACACAATTTTCACCATGTTGTCTAGAAGATGAAATACCCAAAACATGTATTTAAAAGGATATTTTGGAAATTTGGAGGTATATATGATGGTTATATTACCTTTAGGATTATTTAAGATTAAGATAAGGTGAATGTTGGTTTCTTGTTAAACTAAAATTATTTATGTAAAAATTTAATATTTTATGTAGGTATTTTCATAAAACCTATGTAATTGACATATGAATTTTAATTTTTTTGATCTGATTCACACATATTATGTTTTATCTTTTGATTCATGGTTTTATATTTAAACACATATTTTATAAAATGTATTATGATTTCAAACATAGGTATGTATTTCAAATAATTTTCAAATTATTCAAATGTTTTATATATCCTAGTGTTATAATGATATTATAATTATGTTTCAAATTAGTGGTATTTGGTTTTAAAAATTAATTTTCTATATAGTAATTATAAATATTCATTTTTAAACATAATAAATAATTTTCATACTATGTATTTTTAAGTATAAAATTATATTTAATGTCGTACATAATTTTTTAATTTAATCCTCGAAAGTATAAAACTAAGAAGTAATAATGTTTTACTAAATAAGAGATATTCTGTATTTAATTAATTATTTATGGTTATATGTTTTATTTCAATGTTGGATTACAAAAAATAGAAACTGCATAGGGTCAGGGCCTGCAATCTAGCTGGACCGATGGAGGCATCTCGTGCTACTACAGGTGTTGGCGGCCAAGTATAGGCCCTTCAACCAAAACGATGGACTGCCCATGGGTGTGTGGGTGTGTGTACGCGCACCTGAGGCACCGACAAGGGAACCAGTGTGCGCTACAATACGGCGTGGCGCAAAGGTAGGGGTGGGCGCAGAGCGTGCCCGTAGAACCCGATACATGGATGTACATAGAGGGGGAGGGTTTTTTATGAGTGATGGTAGAGAGCTCAGAGCTTATAAAGCTAGAGTTTAAGCCACAACATTTCGATGTGGAATGAGAATTTTTAGACAAATCACAATCCAGGAAGTCCGATCATGCAACACATGATCTGAGTCATCTGATCAGTTCGATCTTCGATTCCCAATGACCATAGATTTTCTTCCACATTTTTATCAAATTCTCAATCTATTGCGATATTATCTCGTACATTCAAACCATTTTAAAATTTCATGTCACTCACAACCATCTGATCAAAATATGACATAATCCCAGTCATTCTACTACTTTTGAAACCCCAGTTTCACACTAGCCGTCATATCTGATCCCACTTAATCTGGACCATCCAGTTCAATCTTGGTTTTCTTCTATATGTTATATTCTTCCATCTACGTGCATCATTCTATTCAGACCCAGCAAACCAATTTCTCCATTTTACATCACCCGTGACACCACCATTCACCCAACGTCCCCTTGATTCTCTCATTTTATACATGACCAGCCACCCTCTATCTTCTTTTAATATAATTATCTATAGTTTAACATTAATGTGTTATTAGAAATATATTATATTTTATTAAAATATTCAACACATTTTTCACCCCTAACCACTCGGGTTATCCACTCTTCAGCGCCTCCATCAAGCTTCTCCAAGCCCTTTCTCCTCCTTTAAACCAGGCGAGGAACCTATATTGTCTTTCCTTGTTTTGGTTTGGTTATATATATATATATATCTGTGTGTGTGTGTACATAAATTTATAAACATGTACTTATATAAGTACGGTTGAGTATAAGACCCACTAACTTCTTCTATTATAGTGAAACTCTAGTCTTAAATGTGTTCTTAACCCTTTACCAAACAAGGTCTTGAGATATAATGTGTTTGATATTTATATATATATATATATATATATTTCTATGTATACATAAGATTATGTTTGTATATATTTCACTAGATTAACATTTATAATTTATGGCACATTTTGAAATTAATGAACCCCTCATTAAATAATGCTTCCAATCTTTTCCAAACATGTGTCATTATTTGTTTGTATAAATATATGTCAAAGTATACATAATCATATGTTTGTATATATTTCATTATAATACCTTTTATATTTTATTGCACATTTTGAAATTAATGAACCGCTGATTAAATAATGTTTTTAATCTTTTCCAAACATGTATGTGTCATTATTTGTCTGGTGTAAGGCCCTTATATACACCTTTTATATTTAGTTATATGTACATTATATATATATATATATAAACATGGATCCTAAATCTTTTTTAGATTTTCCAATTATTTTTTATAATGAATAGAAAAGGTATTAGTAGAAATATGAAAGGTTTTTAAAGAAATTTTTTTAAATACAGTCCTTTATATAGACCCATAGGTATAAACCTATTACACAATACAAAATGATAGATAATTTTGAATTTCTAAATACTATACTTTTGATGAGATTAATAATTATGGATAATTCACGATTAATAATTTTTGGGGATTTCTGCTCCTATATACATGTGTCTGAACTGGAAAAATGAGTTTCTGCATAAACAGGATCCTTAACTTGCTCCAAACAAGAATTATCATTAAGATAAAAAAATTGAACATTTATATACACACATGAATTATTTCAACATTCTTATAATTAGGTAAATTTAGTATATGAATATATGGGTATGATATACTTATTTTCATAAATATTAAATGATAATAGTTATGTTTCAGTAGGTGGAGTGGTTGATTGGCATGATTTTCAAATCATTAACATTGTGACTAAATAGTTTAAAATACCCTTGTGTTATGTTAATACATGAACATTAAAGTAATTGGTGTTTATAAAACTATAGTTTTAATACCCCAAATTAATGTTTTGTTTACCTTATATCAGCTATTCCTGATGAATTGCCTTCATGCATTTTTTTCACCATAATGGTTTACTCTCATAGGATGGATTTTGGAATTTAAGGGTTATAATTTGATGTGAAAAACCTATATTTTATGTGCTTTAGTTAATGTCACATGTGGTATAATTGGATTATCATACTTTTCAATAATAAAAATAGTCATGTAGTTTTTAGTACTTTTATTCACACTCACATGCATTACTCACTTTGTATATGTCAATGATACAGAATGTAATCAAACTCAAATGGCCATTCATGGAATTAAAAAATACACTATTCAAAGTGGTATGGGACACTTTGAATAATAATAAATAAGAAACCATGTATTAGGTGACCCATGGAATTATAAGTGATGAGCAATTTAATAAATCAAATTGGTTTGATTCACTTTTCATTAAGGAAATGAGGAATGCATTGGACGTAGTAAGTGTAGGGTCGGGCCCGACATAGCCCCTCAAGGCATTAATAGGTCTCATGAGTCAAAATAATGTCATGGAAGAAGGCCTTGAGAAAATCATTTTTCATGTTCTTGGCACAAGGCCTTGACACATAGTTTATGGTCTTGGCACGAGACCTTGACACTGTAAGGCATATGAACATCTCTTATTATGTTTATGATACTTAATTAACCATGTATAATATTCTACTAGTTGAATATACATGGGTAAAAACATGTAATAATGAGTATCAAAGGAAGTAAATGCATATGGAATAATGTTTATTCAGTATGAAGAGTTTTTTCTGCCATATAATAGCTTACAGTTAGTAAAGAAAGAAATTTATGTTATCTTATACCCTACTTTGATCATATATTACTTTCATTTGTAAAATATATACATGCACCTTCTCATGCCATAATTATTTATAATGAATCTTGATATATTGCACAAAATTTATTCTATATGATCATGCATATGATTGGATAATGTTTCATTGTAACACTTTTAGTGTTCCTTAAAATGTTCACATATAATTCGTAGACAGAATTTTATGTTATGATTTTGGTTTTGTAGCATTCCTTACAAAAATATTTTATGGATAATTATAAAAGAATCATTCAAGAGATTTTAATTGAAATATTATTTTTTTTAAACCCCTTTCTGGGAAATTGTATTCTCATCTTATGTTTTAATCGAAATTTTATAGGATTACTTGATTTGAGATATACAGTTCAGTGGAAACATTGTGGAGATTATTCTCCCTTCCATTATTGAAGGAATTGTAATATTTGTATCTGGTTCTCCAGGACCTAAAAAAATAGATCCTCATTAGTGGAACATGATGAGTAATACTTTAACATTTCTTTTTATATTTTTTTACATACAATTTTTTATTTGTGATTGTACTGGCACTGGGAAAGTCTGGTTCTAGGGCAGGAAAATATAAATAATGAAATTCTTATTAAATGCATTCCTTTATATGGGTTATTATATGACTAGACTGTAAAACATATAATGTGGGATGCTTGATTATGTAATTTTTTGATGTAAAAAGTGGGACCATAATTATATATATGTCCAATGAATATGATAATTGTATGTATCTCATGATATAATGTGAAATATGTGTGATCATAATGCTTCACTGTTTCATAATGATGATGTTATGATTATGAACATATATTTTGTGTTAAAAAGATTCATGATTTTTTCAGAACTATATGTTGTATTTGACCACTAAGACATGATGTTTCATTTTACGCCCAACTATATTCCATGAAATTATCTATTTATTCCCATCTTTTTTTTGATAATCACATGATTAAGGTATTATGATTATTCTTATTATCACTCATGTTTTATTGATTCATTTCTTATATTCATATTTTTACTGAGATTTTAGCCTACCCCTTTCATTGATGTATATCCTCAAGTGATTAATTATACTAAGAAGAATGTGAGTCCCACTAAAAAGAAATTAAAAAATAAAATAAGTAATGTTTATGTTTTTTTTTTAATAGTTAAGTGTGAGAATAATTTTTCCACAATACTAAACTATTCATTTCATGGATTCATTAAAATATTATTATGTTTAATGTTAAAATTATGTAATAGTCATGTAATAAAAAAATTAGGGTCACTGTAGTTGGTATCATAGCACATTTTTTTAAATTTGGGAATTTGGATTAGATAGCATTAGTGAAAGCCATTAGGGTACGACTAATTATGTGTAAACATTCAATAATATTTGGAATAGAAAATTTCTAGACATAGAGTTCTAATAAGTTATGACTTTATACATAATTCAGAAAAATAATAAAGTATTAAATCAATATTGGTTGAATTATATTTTTCTCAAACCATTTTGAATTATAAAAAATTGTAGGAACCTAGAGAAACTAGTCCAACAACACATGTGAGGTTCAATGTGATGATTTTACGATCAACATCACCAATTACTTTGGAGGTGGAGTTGAAAACAATATGGTGATGCTTTCTCAAGTATATTAGGCTATGACTAATAACCTAAATCAGGTGGAACATAATCTTTCAATGATGATTTATCAACTAGCCATTGATTCCTTTATTCACCAATGACCAATGATGTTTAGTTGAACATCCAATCCACTTTCCCCAAAACAATGTGTTAACTCAACGGAGAAGATGTTTTCTATGAACTATTATCCTATGAAGGAGATGCTGTCTTTTACAGTATATCATTTGGATGGAGAATCTGATCAATCGTATTCATTGGTAATGAATACGAAGACAAAAAGTGTAATTGATGATATTCAGTGGGAATAAATATTTAGAATATTTTTTACAAAGTATATCCCTTGAACTCAATGAATAATGATGGAGAAATAATTAATATATAAATTAATGGATTTTGAGGAAACAAAACATACCCAACTAGATATGCCTTGTGTTTCATTATTAACAGTGATATAAAAAAATAGATTACTTACTGGTTTAAAACCACTCATTCTAAAAGGTCTAGAATTATGAGACTTTTGGAGTTATGAAGAAGTCATTTGTTTTTATCTAAAAGTAGAGAGGATGTTTACAAAATAGTCAAATAGTTATAGAGATAAAAAGAGAATAATGTAGTTTCAATGAAGTGAGACAAATGAAAATGTAGGAAAGAGGTTCCAACAACCCACATGTCAAAAATTTATGAATAAGCATCATCAGAATTGTATTAATTGGATGGAGAAATGCATCATGTGTTGGATAGAAGTCCATAAAACTCATTAATGTTTAAGAGACCAATAGAATATGGTCAACATGATAGAAGAAAGGAGGGAACCTCCAACTTCCCTAGATACGGTTCAATGCTTAAAATATGGGGAGAAATATCACAATGAAATCTAGTGAAGTAAACCCTGAGTCTTTAAAGGTAATCAGAATATGTAGCCACTGTGGCCAAAATGAGAATCAGAAAGATTAATCCATCACTAATTCTAATGTACAGAATAAAAACAATGTTGTACATTATATACTTCATATTAAGTAAATAATTGAAAAAATATGATTTTTTTTGGTTCTATGTATTCCATTATATCATAAAACATGTCTGGAAATATGGAATCAATTCCGAAATACCTTGAAATATAGATATCTATAAAAAATAGTGGAACAATCATTGAAAACCAAGTGTTGGACTCTTCTCATATTATTATATATTGAGTGATTCTTCTAGTGAATCATGTAATTATTACATTTGTGGAATTTGGGGCTATAATGGACATGGATTGACTCTTGTTATATTGAGCACATATCAATTTTTGGGAAATACCATCAATGGTGGAGGTGATGATACCCTATGAAAAATCATACCAGATCCAAATGGTTTTTTCAAATAGTAATATGAATCTTCAATAAATTCACTATGTGATGGAATACAATGAGGTATTTCTCAATGGGTTACCTATACATCCCTCGAATCGTATATTATAGTTTTGAATACAGATTATTCCCAGAGCTTCTCCTATCTCAAAATGCCCATACATGATGTCTCAAATCAAACTGGAAGAGTAAAAAGCAGCTATAAGAGAATGCTTACAAAGGGTTAATACACCATAGTGCATCATGTTAATGTGCATCAATGCTCCTTTTAAAGAAGAAATATAGATCAATGTGGTTCTGTATCAATTACACAGAACTCAATAATTCCACCATAAAGAACAAGTATCTTATACTGGTTATTGTTGACTCGTAAGATCAACTACAACATGCATGTTACATATCAATAGTGTATCAACATTCCAGATATCATCAAATTATTGTTAATAATGAAAAATATTCAAAAAATGCATTACATATAAGGTATATGAACTATGATTTCTTAGTGATGCCCTCCAGATTTATGAATTCCGCTGAAATCCTCATGGGTTTTTTGAATATAGTCTTTAGATACAACATTGGAAAAAATTATAACTTTCAATTAATGATATTTTCATATAATTTATGATAAAAGTGAAAAATAAAGTGCATATGAGGTTTGTTTTGGACACATTTTCTAAGGATAAAATGAATGATATGTTCCCGAAGTGTGAATTAAATATGTAGCTAGTAATATTATTGTGTAAAGTGATCACATGTGAGGTAATTTATATAGAACCATTCAAGATGATGAAAATAGAGTAATGGCTCAGGCTCAGTAGTGTCATGGAAATCCCATGTTTTCTTAGATTGGATGGGTATTATCAACATTTTTTGAGAAAGTTATCATGATTATTATGTCATCTAACTATGTTAATATGAAAAGTTTTTTAGTATTTTTGTATTGACAAATGTGATGAATGGTTTAAGGATATAATAAAGTGGCTAGTCACGGCACCTGTACTCACACTACAAATGAGTGGATATCAATTTGTGATATACAGTGATGCTTCAAAGAAAGACTTGGGTTCTTTACTATTGTATATTTATAATGTGAATGTCTATTACTCACGAATGATGTGGATCTATTAGAATAACTACATGGAACATATTCTAAGATTATCATCTATAATATATTCTACAATGATTTGGTGACACTATCTCTATAGTGAGAATTATGATATATATATCGATCAAAATTGTCTAAAGTATATATTCACTCAAAAGGAGGTCAAAAAACATAAATAAAGATTGATATTGAAAATAAAGGAATGCATTTTCTCTATATACAACCATCTTGTAATGGTAATCAATGTGGATAATTCACCTAGAAGAATAGAACCGACTACTCTAACTATAATTCAGATTGATAAAGATCTTTTCTTTATGGATATTCAATGGATGGATTTTAAAATCATAAAAGAAGGTAATATATCCTATGTAGACCATATTATTTAAAAACTATGAATATACGATAAAAATAAGAAGGCATAGAGGGGTCATATAGAGAATCAAATTAAGGTGCATGTTGTCAAGGATGGGAAGCAATAATAGATCCATATTGATGATTGTGGTATGATTCTGGTATGAAAAAGTATTTTTGATCCTTCATCAACTATGATTAAGAATTAGTTGTTGGATAATTTACATAAATCGTCATTCTCCATCCATAGTATAATTACAAAGATATATCACAATCATCAAGAAGATTGTTGGGGGGGGGACAACATGTAGATGAATATTGTAGAATATATTCCATAGAGGATTGTATGATAAAATGTTAAGGCAGAGTGATATAATTCTAAAGAGATAATACAACCAATTCCAATACACATTTTGAAATGGGATAATTTCACTATGTAATTTTCCATTGATATCCAAAAAACATCTAAAGGAAACAATGTGATATGTCTTGTGTTGGATTGACTCACCATGACTTCCCCCTATATCACCGTTTGTGGAGATTTATCTCTTGAAAAAATTTCTAGGATATATGTGAAGGAACTGGTGAGGATTCAAGACATACCAATTTTAATCACCTCAATTCATGATCCAAGGATAACTTAAATATTTTGGAGAAGTTTTCAATATTCATGGTGTATTGAATTGAATTTTTTAGTGGTCTATCACCTCAAAATGATGTGCAGTCTTAAAAGGCTATTCAGACACACCTAAACATGATAAGACCCTACTCAAGGAAATTCAATGGAGTAATGGATCAACATCCACCATTGAATTATTTCTTATATAATAATAAATTCCACTAGAGTATTAAAATGGAACAATTTGTTGATTTTTTTGGGATGTGATGCTGATCTCCTACATGTTGGGATGGAGATGGGGAACAAATAATACATAGACCTAATCTAGTGAAAGAGAGAAATAATAATTTTTTAATACTCTAACGTCATATTTAATATACATAGAGTGGGAATTCTATCTATATTGACAACCATCGAAGAGACATGTAAATCATTTTTGGAAGAAATTTTTTTCATTAAATGTCACCATGTAAGGGAGTTAAGTAGTTTGAAAAGTTAGCGAATATTAGATCAAGGTACATTGTCCCATCTTAGATCCATGATCACATAAAAGTAGTGGCTTGTGTTCATGAACATCAACCAATTATGAATCATGTTCGTGATTTTTTGAATCTATCACTCCCAAGGAAATACATACCAGATCCATCATATGTATGTAATGAAGATATGGTCCATTATGAGAATGACCTCACAAATAAAGAGTAGCGAGTGATAATCTAGGACCACCTAAAGAATGTTATATGCAGTAAGACAACTCTACTTGTAAAAGTGTTGTTGATGAATCTTAAATATGATTAGGCATCCTAATAACATAAGGTGACAATGAAAAAAGTTTCATCTCATATTCTCAACCAAGAAAACATGTTAAAATTTCAGGAATGATGTTTCTGAATGCGGGGTGTATGTAATGACCGAGTCTTTTTAGTAAAACTTGTTTCCTAGTTACATGTGTTTTTTATAATATTATTCAAAAACTGTAGGGAAAATAGCATATACATTTTTTCATTATTAAATACAATTTAATTAAAAATAAATGAGGACAATTAAAATTATAAACATTAAAAATGGAAAAATTTATAAAATAAGAAATAAAAAATAAGAAAATAGGGATGTCTCCAATCTAAAAGAGTCATCGCCATTATTAAAAATACTATAGAAATGAAAAAAATGTTAGTAAACTAAGTCAAATTTTAAAAAATAGAAATATAAATACTTGAGAGGAATTGAGTAGAATAAATAATGATGGAATGTAGATGTGTTTATATTATGTAAGGTTCCCATTGAAATATTAATGTCAACATTGGAATAATAACTTGACCATTATCAATAATATCATGATCGTTGGGAATATTAAACTAGCCGTTAGCATAGTAATTTCACCTAAAAATAACAAATTATGGTATAAAAAATATTTATCATTATTACTATATGTAAATTTAAATTTAATAATTTTAAAAAAATAACACAATGACTAAAAACGAAAAGAAATTATAAAAATATTTTTTCGCAAAATTATTTTAAAGTAATTTATGAATATAATTATTTTAAAATTATAAATGAAAATTAAATATTAAAGGAATTTATTTTTATAAATCAGATATCATTTTTTATTTCAATACTTCAAAATTATTCAACGGTGATAGTTTTGGAAATCATAAAATATACTTCAATTATTTGTTGAATAATAAAAATATAATTTCACATAACCAATTAAACTTAAATTAAGAAACTCATTATGTAATAATTTAATATTCCATTATAGATTGTTATTCTCTTCCCTGTTATATTTAATTTTATAAAATATTTCTTAAAATCATTAAACTTAATTTCCATCCATAAAAATAAATTTTCAAAAACTAAATTCAAAAGTTATTTTTTAAAATTTGAATTTCTATTTCAACCCACTTTCCTGTTAAATGAATTAATGAATTATAAAATAATGGGTATTTGAAGTATTAAAATTGGTATTTTATATAAATTTTTTATTTATAATATCAAAAACTCACTATTACATGTTTCATAATTGATATAATATTTTATTCAATATTTTATTCAAAAAATACACTACTCCTCAGGTTTTAATAACTCATCTTCTTCACCTGGAAAAACATCAATCCGACCAATTAAAAAGACTATGATCTGAAAAATACCCCCTATAAATTACCATAGAATACATATATACATTCTTGAGAAATCCAACAGTAATCACCATGGAGTTATCTGTCGTACAAGAGAAGCTACAATGGGGATTAAGTAGTTATATTTTACATCTCTCTTTTTTATCTATTCTTCAAAATTAATTTATTTTTTCCACCTGAAATTTAAACACAAAACCTTAAAATATTTAATAAATTAGTAATTTAAAATAATATTAATTATTTTATACTACTATAATTTTCATACTATATATATATATAAATTTTAAAGTTATCTTTCCCCCACTCAAGATAATTTATCATCAACAGTTGGTTACCCACCTATAAAAACACATATAAGCATAATCATGTATGGAAATTATAAACTATATATAATATATAAACATGTAATTACATGAATTATTTTATTTTTTAATTAGTTATACTAATTTTTAAATTACATTTAATAAAATAGAAAAATTTCTGGAAAACTGGATTTTTTTTTTATTAAAACATGATATCAAAACACATCAATTTTATCAAAAAAATTATGAATTATATTATAATGATTAAAATTGAGTAATATTAATATCAAGGAATATAATCCACTTCATGTTAAATTTTTTTTTAAATATTAGTTTATTTTTTAGGAGGCATTAAAGAAACCAAATTAAGTAGGAATTAATGTAATGGGATTATCGATCCCAAATTCATTTCTTTGTGTTATACCTCTATCATTACATATTTCATTGTGTATATTCTATCAATGTTCCTTCTATATAATTTCATTGTTATTTACTCTTAATTTTGATTATATACAAGTTTTCAACTTTTTTTAATGACAAATATTATTATTATTATTGATAAAATATTCTTTCAAAAAAACTTCTTGACTCCTCACGAGATATATTATTATTCACTCAGTTTTGTTGATTCTTGTAACAAGTAGATTTTCCGTTTTTATTTTTGGATTAAAAATATTTATTAATTAATATATGTTTTATGAAATTATTATGAATCCCATTCCATTCAGTGGGTTATTTTATGACTATGATTGTTATATGTTCTATGTGGCATACATGATTATGTAATGTTATGATGTGATGGGTGGGACCAATGTTATATAACCATAAAATTCATTATATAATGTGATGTATCTAATGATATAATTGGAAATATGTGTGAATAGGATTCTATCTTTGTTCACAAAGATTATGTTATGATTATGCACATATGTTTTCTGTGAACCTAATGCTAGGTTTGTTCATAACTATTTGTGGTATTTCAAAACTAAGACATGATGTTTAATTTTTATGAAATACCATAACACCATTCATATATCCATTATTTCCCTCCTGATGTTGAGTATAATCCTATTTTAATGTTTTGGCGATGACTATTATTCACACAGTTGTTATATTTTTTCAGGTTCATTATCCATCCTATTATTGGTATTTGGGTCACCACATTCATTGATGTATATCCTAATGTTATTATGTGTAATAGAGATAATTTTAGGTACAAAATGATGATAGATAAAAAAAAAATTGAATAATGGTTATGTTTTATTATGTAGAAGATATGAATGTGCCTTATTTTCTAAAGATGTTAAACTGTTTGATAATTGATTTATAGCACTATTATATTTCTTATATTTAAAATGATGTAATAGAGAAGAAAGAAAAAATAGGTTTTAAATATATTTAATTATTATATATTATATTAATGAAATAATTAATCATTTATATTGATAAAAAATCATCTAACTCCCCTTTTATTCTTTAGATAATGAAAATGTGGCACATGTTGACATTTTGACTATCACCATTATGGATTAAATATTTTTTCATCTTCTATATACATAGATAGTTATAAAATATATTTATGAATATATGTGATATTAATGGTTGATATATTTCCTTAATTTCATTCTTAAATGATATAAAATAGATAAATAATCATTATAATGTTTTCAGTAGATATTAGAAAACATCATTAAACAAGATCTTCATTGATTTCATCATCACACATCAAAACTGAAACATTCATGGAATGATATTTTAATGATAAACATAATTAATTAACAAGTATAATAGTTCATTGATTAATTTTGGAATGTCTATAATTTAAAAAATAATGAGGACTAGTATCTCTAATACGAAACTCTGAAAAAACATTCAAGGGTTCTTATATACAACCATGAAAATATATAATAACCTACTAATAATGGTACAAGGAATTGATATAATTAAAATTATTGTAAGGTAATAGATATGAATAATATTTTAATAATATTTTTCAATATATTTATATTTATTATAATGGATGTTAAATCATTTTTGTTGAATCAGAGAGTTGAGGTAAGTGTTTTGGTTAACTCAATTTTTTTTCAGTGAGTTATGGTCATTATTATGGATGGTTATTAATATAAGATGGGTAAATTCAAAATTATTATTGAATTATATTTTAATTCATAATATATTAATAGGAATTTATAGTTCATTATCATAAAACCCATATAAAATGAGTTTTACACCAATTTTTCTCCATCGATGGATTTCATTGTTTATAAATTCCAATGTCATTATAAATAATCTTCATCTTATTGGATATGGTTTTCTCTTCTATTTACAAATTATTTCATTACAAAAAAATTGTAGTTTACTATTTTTACCCCCAAATATTTATTATCTTTTTAGACCTTTATATTTCGATTTTTCACTTTTATATATAATTTTTTACTATACATTTTTTTATTTTAGTTTCAACATTGATATTTTAAATGTTTAAAAAAGATTTTCCCTTTAATGGTCATATGATTACCTTCAAAATCCAAATTTCCTCTGGGAAAAAATTATTTATTTGACAAGGCCCTATAATTGGGACTTAATTTAATGTGGTATTCTATAAATATCATGTTAACTTAAAAAAAAATTCAAAAGTTATATTTGTCTTTATCTCTTAATGATAATCGTAAGAGTTTTTTTCTAGAGAAACATTTTATTTTTATCTTCTATTTTTATCATTATATTATTTATTTTAAGAACCCAGATCCCTTTTTAGGTATGTTTTCCCTTTTTATGCAGTTTTTAAGGAAAATAATTTTTTTGGAAATTTCAGAAGTACACACCGTGTACATTCTGAGTAAACGTTGTGTACTCTTCCCGGCTCGAAGCCGTGTGCTGGCTGTGCCCGGGCCACACACATGTTGTGTAAGGCTGAGGTGGAGGTCGGTTAATTCGGAGTACGGAAAGTTGACATACACGCCATGTACTCAAGAAGTACACGCCGTGTACTTTCTTTTTTTTCATTAAATGGATTGGGGTCGTTCCTAACCCCCAAAATCATCTTCTTCTCCAGATTTTTTCCACCCAGAAGCGACCATACGGCCGAATATTCTCTGAGCTCCCGCCTCGCCATCCGTTCTCCGATTTGAGCACGGTCGATTGTATTGGAATTGCAGCAGTGAGTTCTTCCTTCTACTTTAGCCTTGATTCTTGATTCATACTCATTTCCATGTTATCATGGGATAAACATTTTATATGTTTTCTCAGATCTATGTTGTTCAAATAGGAATCTGTCATCGTGGTTCACATATATCAAACTCCTCGGATCGAGGTAGGTGGTTTGTGCCTTTCTATAGAAAGTTGATGAATATTATGTGAAAATTACACCAATATCCGTGAACGGGGTATTGCGTGTTTCCTGTTTTTTCCTTCTGTTTTCCTGCTTTTCTTGTTTTCTATAGTAGAGGTTATTGCGTGTGATTAGAGTAATTCATTTTGTGCTCAGATTTCTATTCCATGCTTGTTCTGCCTTTTGGGCATTTTTCAGTTTCCATGCCTAGTTTTAGGACAGTGGAACTTTTGTTTTGTTATTACTGTTGAGCTGTAGAATTATAGCCAAGTAGTTCTAGAGGTTTACATGGACGATATAAACGTGCTGAGCATGTTTATTTGTACACAGTGCTGTGAGAACCTAGAGTAGCAGACCAAAGAGAGAATTGACAGAAGGGATTCTCTAGAGTGTCTTTTATTTACGATGCGAGACTATTAAGTAATTGAAATTGAGTTCCTTCCCAGAGAGTCTGTAGATCCATGACGCGGGAAACATGGAGAATTGGTGTTGAGTGCTTCCCCAGAGAGCCTTTAGCACAATAAAAGACTATAGGGGGAATTGACAGTGAGTGCTTCCCGAGAGAGTCTTCTTAATTACGTAACTGAACTAGAGGGGTGAAATTGTGTGTTCCACCTAGAGGGTTGCTAGTACTTATAGGTTTAACCATAGGGGTTGGGCTGTGAGAGCTACCCATAGGGTTACCTTTTTCCTTTGTTACTGGTTGTTTACTTGTGCAGTTATTTTGTTATAACTGTGGATTGTATCTACTTGTGCTTTCTTAGTTAATGTTTCTTGTTATATTACTTGCCTTATATTTTTTGACTGTTAGGCACAAATATTTGGGTGAATTCCTACTGGGATTGTATCTCACACCCTGTTTGGTCCATGCTTTTGGGCCCAAGCAGACTATGTTGCTGCAGGTATAGAGAAGGGAAATCGCCCTTCTACTTCAGGATCTTGACTGCATCAGGAGTTGGGGAGCATGGGACCAAGCCGTGGCATGCGATGCTGAGGAGCTTATATTGTTTTATTTTGCACTTGGTTTCAGATGTATTTCAGAACGTTGTTGTGTTTTCTGTTTTCCTTATATACTTGTACCTGTTGCATCATTGTCATCATAGTTATATATCTACATTGCTTCTGATGTTTGGTTTCAGTTGTTATGCATGTTGTTTACTGCTTCCGCTGTTTATTGTTGTTTTATTACCATGTATACCTTACAGAATGAGGGCATAGTTTCCCCAATAACTTACCAAGGTCCTCGATGTTTGTCGGTGGGCTCTGGCGTTTGGGGAAATGCGCTTGAGGTCATGTGGAAAACCAGGTACGGGGCACCAGTGGAGGGGCTCTGGACCCAAGACGTTACAAAGTTGTATCAAAGGAGTTATTTTTTCTCTTGCTTTACAATTTGGAGGCCTTAGCTAGGGATAGGAAGGATTCATTACTTGGCATTAATATGTGCTCAGGAGTAGAAAACCCGGGTACATGGAAATTCCATACTACCTCATTAATTGCAGTTGTTGGTTTTGAGATTCTATAGTTGATCTGATTTCCCTGAGAGTGATTCACATGGCTTGTGTTATTACTGTTTTGATATTGCGGTTCTATTTCTGTCACAACCCGATGAGATGAGGGTATGCCATCTCATTCATCATATAGGCACTTTTAGAAATCACATGTCATGCATTCTTGACATGCAATTTAGGGTGCAATAGAGATTGCATGTTGTTGTGATAGGCTCTGTGTAGTTTATGCATGCTTTTGTGATAGATGCTTGATAGTTTTTCTGGTGTTATGTTAGGAAAACTAGTTGTTTTGTTCCTTTCTTAAAATGAACGCCAAATTTTGGTTCTTCAGGTGTTCTGGGCCCTCAAGGATTGGAATTTGGCACCCTTTTCACCTTATTTTCACTGTTTCTGGAATTCTGCGCAATTTCCGAGCTACTTCCCAGAAAAACCCAAAACACACGGCGTGTAATTTTTGTATACATTCCATGTAGTTTTTAGGCCGGGTCAAATACTGTGTGAGAAGAACATGGTGTCATGGGAGTAACTTCAGGATCATGATGTGTACCAGTTGTACACGCCGTGTGAGTTTGGAGCTGTGTACCCGACCGTGTCACTAACAACACGGGCTGGGGATGCTTGGGTAGAACACTCCATGTCCATAGGGAACACACCGTGTAGTCCTGTCAAGGTACCCGTCCGTGTCACGAACAACACAGGCCGGTGTTATCTTCCTTTCCACAAGCCGTGTTTGTTTGGAACACGTCGTGTAGTCTTTCCAGGTACCTGACCGTGTCACGAACAACACGGGACGGTGTCACCTTCGCATATACACGCCGTGTTTGCTCGGAGCACGCCATGTAAGGTAAAACTGTGTAGATGGTCGTGTACTCAAAAACACGGACCACTGAAGCCTTATCTAGTGCATGTCGTGTTTGTTTCGAACACGCCGTGTGGTCTCGGTTTAAGTCGGACCGTGTGGGTTAGCCGTGTAAGAAACTCGGGCATGGGAATAGTTCCACGTACACACCATGTGTTGGGGTCAACATGCCGTGTAGTTTGGAGGGTAAAAGACTTTTAGGGAAGGAGTGCATGCCAATGTCAGTGGGTTAAGAAGACACGCCAGGTAGTTTTATACACGCAGTGTAGTCGGGTTTTGCAAAATTTTTTGTTTTTCTTCCCCTGTTCCCATTTTGTACCCTTGTCTTCTATGTCCTTGTTTTCCTGATCTAAGCTGTGCTTTTGATCTTTCAGAGCTATGCCTCCAAGACATCCTCTAGTTGTATGTCTGTCATTAGGTAGTGATCAGACGCTAGACATGGCTAATCAGGGACTTCCTGTCGATCCCCCAGCCGAGCCAGCCTTGGCACCGGTTGTTGTACCAGTTGCAGGCGCTGATGTGAAGTTCAGGGAAGGTTTCATGTGGATGATTCAGGCCTTCCAGGGAGCACCGCCTCCTTCCTCGTTTATGGAAGACTTGACGCAGGTATTTCAGCAGTATCATCCTCCCTCGTTTTCGGGGGAGGGAAGACCTCAGGCTATAGAGTCATGGCTAGAAGCCATGCTGACTTTCTTCGAGCATCTGGAGATGCCTCCAGAGAGGCGGGTCAAGCTTGCAACCAACATGATCTGAGAATCCACAAAGAGGTGGTGGGACGAGGTCTCACAGGTGGGTCAACAGCAGGTCATGACATGGGAGGAGTTCTAGCGCATGTTCGACATCTACTTCTACCCGGAGACCTTGAGGGCCAATCAAGCCTGGGAGTTCATGAGCTTAAAGTAGGGTACTCTATATATCATGGAGTATTAATCTCGTTTCACTGAGCTACAACGCTTTACCCCACTTCGAGATGTGAGTGGGTTGTTCTTGGCGAGGAATTTTGAGGATGGACTCAGGCGGGAGGTCCGCTCGCAGGTGAACATCATCTAGCTGACTTCCATTACGTCCATCGTCAATCAGGAACTGAATGAGGAGTGCAATATGAGAGACTCTGGAGTTGAGTGTCAAGGAGGCTCTGCTTCCAGAGATGGATTTCCTCCAGATGATAGCAAGAAGAGCCGTAGGGAGCCTACGCGCGGTGATTTGAGGAAGCGAGACACATCATCAGGAAGCCATGTGACATGCTATCAGTGTGGTCGGATAGGGCACACGAGGCCGCAGTGCCAGAGGGACCCTGTGGAGTGCCGATCTTGCGGCAAGATGTATCCCCTTCAGCATTTCTACTAGGTTTTTTCAATAGCAGCTGGTGGCTGGGGTTCTTCCATGACTCCGCTTTCAAGAGTAGCCCCACCAGTTTCTCATCAGTGGGGAAAATGGAGTTCTTCCAGCTGTTCGGGCCGAGGTGGAGGTCGAGGCCATGGCAGTCAGCCACCAGTTCCTCAGCACCAGTAGAGAGGTTCAGCTCAGAGTGGTCAGCCAGGGGTGCAGGGCCGCGGTACAGGCATGTCTTTCGCCATGGAGCAGACTTATCATGAGCAGGATCCTGACCCTTCTACTGTTCAAGGTACGATTTTAGTAGCCTCAGTTTTATATTCCTCGCTTTTCGATACTAGTTCTACGGATAGATTTATCTCAGTTGCTGTTGTGGAGAGCCTTGGACTCTACAACTTTTTTTCCCACTCGTTGACACTAGACACACCTTTGGGGACAAGGACATCTAGTGTACGCCATTTAGAGAGTTCCCTCTCAAGGTGGCAGGGTATCACTTCTTATGGGAACTTAATGTCTTAGAGATGATAGGATATTGTGTCATCGTTAGCATGGACTGGTTGATTCCTTTCCAGGTAGTCGTTGACTGTTATCGCCGCAGAGTCAGTTTCATCTCACCAGAGGGTAAATCTAATCTTCATAGAGGAGAATGGGACGTTCGGGCAAGTCGGGCAGGACTCGAGCATCTTGGGCTAGGAGGGGTGACAGTCCAGATTTCTATCCTTTACCTAGATGATCAGGGGACTCCACAGTTGTACATTCCTCTAGTGGTGGATCACTTCAGGGATGTCTTTCTAGAAGACTTTTCCGGTTTTCCTCCGGAGCGTGAGGTAGAATTTTCTATTCAGCTCGTACCAGGAGCAGCACCGGTGTCCATTCCTCCCTATAGGATGGCCACAACTGAGTTGTAGGAGCTCATGAAACAGTTGGAGGAGCAACATGCTAAGGGTTTCATTTGACCCAGTACTTCTCCTCGGGGTTCGCCTATTCTATTTGTGAAGAAGGTAGACTGTACCCTTCGGCTTTGTGTGGATTATTGGAAGCTGAACCTGTTGACGGTCAATAACTGATATCCCTTGCAACGGATTGATGACCTTTTAGATCATCTTTGAGGAGCCTGGGTGTTCTCGAAGATCGAATTGAGGTCTGGATATCATCATTTTTGCATTAGACCATCAGATATACCTCTGACAGCCTTCAGGAGCAGGTATGGTCTTTACGAGCATACAGTCATGCCTTCCGGACACACGAACGCACCTACAATTTTCATGGTACTGATGAACCGAGTGTTCCATACTTACTTAAATTCCATCATTGTGGTCTTTGTGGATGATATCATGGTGTACTCTCACACTCGACATGACCATGCCACCAATCTTGAGATCGTTCTATGTACACTGATAGAGAATCATCTTTATGCTAAACTCTGGAAGTTCCACTTCTAGATGGATTAGATTCACTTCATGGGTCACATCATCTCAGAGGTAGGAGAATCTGTGGGCCTAGAGAAAGTAAGATCTTTGGTTTCCTGGGAGAAACCGAAGAACACCTTTGAGGTATGAAGTTTCTTAGGGATGGCTGGATACTAAAGACGCTTCATTCGGGACTTTTGTCATCTACCAGCACCTTTGAGAGGTCTGACCATGAAGGAGTAAAGGTTCTTATGGTCAGATTCTTGTGAGTCAGCCTTTCAGGAACTGAAAGGGATGTCGACGTCATCACTGATACTAGTCTAGCTAGAGCCAGGCAAGAGCTACACCATTTATTGTGATACTTTAGCTATCGGGCTAGGAGCTTTGCTTATGCAGGGAGATGGAGTCATTGCTTACAGGTCTCGGTAGTTGAGGCCACATGAGAGGAACTACCCTACGTACGATCTGGAGTTGGCATCTATTGTTCAAGCCTTATGTTGTTGGAGACCCTATCTGCTGGGAGAGGACTATGTGGACATCACCGACCACAATAGTCTCAAATATTTCTTCACACAGCGTGATCTGAATCCGAGGCAGCGCAGGTGTGTTGAGTATCTTCAGTATTTTTGACTTCGAGCTTGCCTATATTCCATGAAAGGGCAACACTATGGTAGATGCGTTGAGACGGAGAACACAGATTCAGGCATTTTAGGAGGCCAGTAGTGAGTGGCAGCTGTTGGCTCTGTTCTCTAAGATGCATCTGGACGTGCTTGACAGTCGGGGATAGACTTTCTTATCTTCTGTAATTATTACCTCCACAGTACTTGATCAGGTACAGATGAGGTAGCTATCAGACTCAGAAGGCTTAGTCATGTGGGATGGTGTGTCTAGAGAGGACCCTCTTCCTAGATGGACAGTGGGTGAGGATGATATCCTGTGCTTCGAGGGACACATATGGGTGCTAGCTGACATACATGAGGAGCTGATGCGGGATTTTCATTCCTCAGTTTGGGCAGTTCATCCTAGCGTCACAAAGATGTATCGGGATATTCATCGCCAGTACCGGTGGCCAGGTATGAAGAAGGATGTCACTAGTTTTTTCAGGAGATTCTCTACTTGTCAGCAGGTGAAGGAAGAGTATCAACGAACAGCAGGCCTTTTACAGCAGTTACCCATTCCAGAGTGGAAGTGGAACGATTTTGCGATGGAATTCGTGACCGGGTTACCGAGGTCGCCTTGAGGGAATGGTGTTGTTTGGGTTGTCGTCGACAGGCTCACAAAGGTTGCTCACTTCATTCCGATCAAGAAGACCATCAGTGTCGATGATCTTGGATGACTTTACATTAGAGAGATCGTCCATCTGCATGGATTTATGCGCTCTATTGTTTCAGAATGAGATACACGCTTTACCTCTCTGTTCTGGCAGGGACTTCAGAAGTCCTTGGGTACACAGGTTCTTTTGAGTACAACATACCACCCCCAGACAGATGGCCAGTCTGAGTGCGCGATCCAAGTGCTTGAGGATATGCTCTGAGCTTGCATCCTAGATTTTGGAGGTTCGTGGGAGAATCATATCCCTCTGGTGGAGTTCTCCTAAAACAACAGTTTCTAGGCGACCATTCAAATGGATCCATACGAGTCTTTGTTCGGTAGGCCATACCGATCACCCTTATGCTAGCTGGAGGCAGGGGAGGAAGCTTTGTTGGGACCTCATCTGATTCAGGAGACTTCAGAGCACATAGAGCTGATTTGGAATGGGATGGCTACATCACAGTCTCGATAGAAGTCTTATACTGATCAGCAGAGACGACCTCTAGAGTTCGAGGTCGGTGATCAGGTTTTCCTACGTGTCGCACCGAGGTTGGGACACAAGAGGATTCGAAGACATGGTAAGATTTCAACGCGGTACGTCGGGCCGTTTGAGGTCATGGAGAGAGTTGGGACGGTCACCTATCGTTTGAATCTACCTTAGAGGTATCGGGCCATGCACGATGTCTTCCATATCTTTCAACTTCGACGTTACTTTTCAGACCCATCTCACGTCTTTCATCCCGAGGAATTCGAGCTTGATGAAGATGCATCGTTTGAGTCGCATCTTATCTGGATATTCGATCACAGTATGAAGGTTCTCCGTGGGATTTCTGTTCCTCTGGTACGAGTGCTATGGCAGCATGGGCGAGTACAGGACGAGACCTAGGAGAGGGAGACCGATGTACGATCGTAGTGGCCAGAGCTGTTCGGAGTACAAAAATTTGAAGTACACACAATGTACTCAAGAATTACACACCATGTACTTTATTTTTTTTTCATTAAATAGACCTTGATTTCACCTAACCCCAAAATCGTCTTCTTCTCCAGATTTCTTCTGCCCAGAATTGACCGTACGACCAAATCTTCTCCGAGCTCCGACCTTGCCGTCCATTCTCCGATTTGAACATGGTCGATTGCGTTGGAATCACAGTAGTGACTTATTCTATCTACTTTAGCCTAGTTTCATGATTCCTCCTCCATTCCATGTTATCGTGGGATGAACGTTTTGTGGGTATTCGTAGATCTATGTTGTTCTAAGAGGAATCTGTCATTGTGGTTCACGTATATCGAACTCCTCAGATCAAGGTATGTGGTTTTTGACTTTCTATAGAAAGTTGATGAATATTATGTGAAAATTACACCAATACCCGTGAATGGGGTATTGCGTGTTTCCTATTTTCCCCTGCTATTTTCCTGCATTGCATGTTTTCTTCAGTAGAGGTTATTTCTTTTGAGTGGAGTAATTAATTTTGTGATCAGATTGCTTTTCCATGCTTGTTTTTCCTATTGGGCATTTTCCAGTTGCCATGCCTAGTTGTAGGTTAGTGGAACTATTGTTTTGATATTACTGTTGAGCCGTAGAATTATATCCAAGTAGTTATTGAGGTTTACATGGACGATATACACGCACTGAGCATGTTTAGTTGTACTCAGGACTATGAGAACCTACTGTAGCAGACCAAAGGGAGAATTGACGGAAGGTATTCTCCAGAGTGTCTTTTAATTACGATACAAGACTATAGGGGGGATTTATGATGAGTACTTCCCCAGAGAGTCTGTATATCCACGATGTGGGCCACAAGGGGGAATTGGCATTGAGTGCTTCCCTAGAGAGCCTTTAGCATTATACGAGACTATAGGGGGAATTGATGGTGAGTGCTTCCCCAGAGAGTCTACTTAATTACGTAACTGAACCATAGGGTCCAGACAGTGCGTGCCACCTAGACAGTTTCTAGTACTAATAGGTTGAACTATAGGGGTTAGGCTGTGAGAGCTACCCAGAGGGTTACCTTTTTCTTTTGTTACTGGTTGTTTACTTGTGAACATATTTTGTAAGAACTATGGATTGTAGCTTCTTGTGCTTTCCTGGTTATTGTTTCTTGTTTTATTACTTTCCTTGTATTCGTTGACTTTTAGGCACAAATCTTTGGGTGAATGCCTACTTTGATTGTATCTCACACCCTTTTTGGGCCATGCTTTTGGGCCCAAGAAGTCTATGTTGCTGCAGGTATAGATAAGGGAAAGTACCCTTCTACTTCAGGATCTTGACTGCATCAGGAGGTGGGGAGCATGGGACCGAGCCATGGCTCGCGATGCTGAAGAGAATACTTTGTTTTCTTTTGCACTTGGTTTCAGTTGTACTTCAGCACATTGTTGTGTTTGCTATTTTCCTTAGATACTTGTACCTGCTGCATCATTGTCATCATAGTTATATATCTACATTACTTCTGTTGTTTGGTTTCTGTTTTTATGCATGTTATTTACTACTTCTGTTGTTTATTGTTGTTTAATTACCTTGTATAACTTACTGAATGAGGGCATGGTTTCCCCCAATAACTTACCAAGGCCCTCGCTGCTAGTCGGCATCCTCTGGCATTTGGGGAAACGTGCTTGAGGTCATGTGGTGAACCGGGTACGGGGCACCAGTGGAGAGGCTCCGGACTCGGGTCGTTACATTTATCACCTATGAATTTATGTTTTATTATTCTTAATATAAATTAAATTATTAAATACTTATTTCTTATGGTTTAATTTTATATTTCAACAGAACTTATTCTTGATTTCATTTAATGTGAAACCATTTTTATTGTTATGAAACCCATTTTTTCAATGGGATTTCTATGATAGGATATACGATGGATTTTAGGAGAAAATATGTATTTATGTGCTGTTATTATTTTATTCAGACCTTTTTATTAACTCTCTGCACATTTTTAAATTTAAATGTGCATAATTGGAGTGAAATACTCATGTTTTAATATTAAATGTAATATTTGAGATATATTTTAACTAATGAAATCGAGTCAGTTTTCTATTTTAATTATAACTCTCCCCATACATATCCTAATTGAATTATTCTTCCCTTATAGGAGTCCTTTGTTAAATTAAAACATTTAATATAAGGGACTATTTCCCACTTAATCTGTTTGGAGGGTCATAAGGTCCACATAAGAAAACCCCATAATTTTGTGATGAAACTTAATCATCTAAAAATACTGAATTACTATGATCAATATAGAAGTTAAAATTCATTTTTTCTCCACCAAATTTAGTTTAATAATTCAAGGAGACATTTATAAAAATATCAAGGCCCTAATCCAAAAAAAGGGTCCCAAATGATTCTTTGAATTTTATCCCACCATTCTGGCTGGGAAATAAAATTAGGACACAAATCTCATATTTTATCTTAATATAATAATTATATAAATATGAGATTTTTCATTGTGAAAGTTAATATAATATTGGAAAACATGATAGAATGAAATATTTTTATTTGAGGGAATATTCGTGTTCAAAAATCCATTCACATGTTAGCCTTAGAAAAAGTGTTGATAAAAATGGACAAGTGAAAAATGTTTAGTAAAATAGCCATATCTTTATCTACAAAAGACGAATGGCAGCCATAATTTTAGGGATGATTGTAAATATAAATATCTAAAACTTGGAAGAAGATAATATCTCTAGATTCAGTTTTCTTGATGGCCAAATTAGTGATTCCAGTGCATAGACAGATTTGGAAAGCATACAGTCCACCTCCTTGCTCTATAAATACATCCCCCTCTTATTAGTTCAAGTGATTGGAATTTAAGAAAAGAGGAGAATAAATTACCCTTAAAATATCATTTCCAAATTATTGGTAGTAACTTCCATACTCATGTTTACATTTTAAATAACAATATTACTAACTCTTTTTTCATGTTCTTTAATTTTCATTTTATTCATAATCTTATAAGCTGTTTCAATTTTGTTTCAATTTTTAGGTAATTTTATTCTTCTTCATCTATTATTATAATAAAAACTATGTTTAATAATATTAATGGTTATAAAATAGTTTTAATTCAATTGAATATCCTTCCCTTATTTGTCCTTCTCATTCACTCTATTTTCTGTATTTAATTCCCTTCACTATTTGTTTGTGTGTGTCTTCGGTGAAATAAAAATTTCATATCCATTTATTTTTGTTATATTTATATTTTTTCATCATAAAAATTACAACCATTTATTAACCAAAACAATGTTTTTGTAAATCTACTATTGAGTGAGTTGTAATTTGGGGATGCTATGTGACTTAGATCTTCTGCTCAAGGAATTTTTTTTAAATAAACCTTATGTATGTTAACATTAGAATGTCATGGATTAAGTATAGGCATTGTTTATTGTGTGGTTTCCATGGATTGTTGTAACAATAAATATACTGCTATAATCAATATACGAATATGATTATAACCATTAGTTAATTTAAGGCATGGATTAAATCCTTAACACTTAAAAATTCCAATCAATGTCATCTTGTGAAGTGGGTGTTAATTTAATGAAATATCAATCAATGATCAAAGATATCACACGAATAACTTATTATAATTATCTCAAACCAATATTTATTAAATTGATAAACCAATAAATAATTTCAATTAAATATATGAAAACAAAACCCCATTCAAAATACAATTAACTAAAAACAATAGACTATTAAGAATTATCATTGCCGATGATTTGACCCGATTGCTGCTATACATATTAGCAGTGCACCAGAATATTGAAATATTGATAGGTGAAAATCATCCACTCCTTCAAATGTTTCCTTTTCCAGGGATGGTGTAAATAAATTGTTCATGGTTTTTAGTTATTTAAAAAAATTAATAAAATGAAAATAAACACAACGAAAAAAACACCTTATCATAAAAATCATAATCAGAAAAAATAAAAAAAATGAGCCTTCCTATTTCACCCAAAATATCTCTGAATGTTCCATAGCCTCCAAAAAAATCCTTCAGATTTGTTTGAAATTTAAATTCAGGGAAGTCTTCGCCAAATTAGGAGGATCATTTGTGATATTAAAAAAATTAATGAACAAGTCCCTATCCAACAAAGTTGAATTAGAAATTGCCAATTCTAGGGAACCACCAATTAATTAACCCACTACCTCTAATATGAAATACTAACCCCTTGGTATTCAATATCCAAATATAGTGGTAAACTTCGAACTCAAATCAGGTTTGATTAATCTTCTCCCTCATTTCCACGGGCTAGCCAGTGATGATCAATATCTCCACCATAAATATTTTTTAGTGATGTTATCATGAATTAAGTCACAAGGGGTTACTGGGGAATAAATCAAACATTGAACATTCCAGTTTTTTTATATAAGAATTTTCCATGTAAGGAATCTACTACCTCCCACCTGGTTCTATAAACTCATGGATTATAATGAAAAGACATTTCATAGAGAAATTTTTTCATACATCCCATACTACTTCCATTGAAAAGGAAATTTTTGGTATCCCTCAATTCGCTCCAATGAATCTCTCCATGAGTATTGGGAGAGGTTCAAAATGCATTTGGCAACCTTCCCACGACACCAAATCCCTAACTAAGTCTTTAACAAATAATTATATGAGGAATTATTGGTTTTGGAGAGAACTCTCATTGATACCGCAAGTGGTGACACTTTTTTTGATAAAACTACAGCATCTGTAAGAGATCTCACAAGTAACATTGATGAAAACACAGAACTACTACATACTCGAGCACATGCTCAAGTAAATAATGTGCATGATAGTAAATTGATTGTGCTGAACAAGATAAAATACTGGATGAGGGAATTTATAGGTCTTCTGCGACATGCATTAGTGGCTTCCAAAGCCCCAACCTTATCTTCTTCACAATTTATGTTCCATATACATATCTAGAACGATATAATCTATAGATGCCTATATCATCAAACTAACAGATGAATAAAAATTCACGATGATACATCTGATTCATCTAGACAAATGGATATCAATGCGGTATACACACCTAGTAGAACACTATCCCATAACAATCAGGTTAGTTCATTAGAAACTTCATCCAACCCCACACTGAGCCCTTATCTTCTACCTTCAACCAAGGCATGAGGTATGGTAATCTCATTTCTCATCCCCTTGAATTCCTTCCTCATAACCCAAACCAATTCCTATATGTTCAATGTGATGGTATATTCCAACAACATTACCCTTTTGTTCTTCAACCTTAAAGGATCAATCCTCCTCTTACTTCACCTGGAATCCACTTTCATAATGAGCCCTCCCATTTCCAAAAAAAATCAATCACATTCCCATTATCCAAAATCCAGGCAATCCCAATCTGGGAAAAGACTATTCATCCAAGCATCCATAAGAACGTTCAACGGAAGATCATGCCTCCTTCACCCATTCTATCCTCATGAACATTGAAACCCAAATTGGTCATCTTGCATCCCACATAATCAAGCTGTAGAAACAAAATTGTTCCCAACTTCCTGGTCAACCATTACCCCATCACAAGGGTAATATAAGTTCATTTTCACTATGATTAGGACAGAAAATTTATATACCTCATGATGAATCCTACAACCCCTATAAATATTGACCTTGAAAATGACAAGAAAAAGAAACATGAAATGTAAAATGAATACATTCTCTTTCCTCCATCCATTCCACTTAAGAACAAAATTTATTTTCCTCAAGCCATTTATATGCCAAAATAGTTCTTTAATCCAGATACTAAAATTCTCAACATGTTTAGATGTGTTGAATTCAACATTCCCCTTTTAGATTTCATAAATCAAAAACCTAATTGTCTAGGTTTCTTAATCAATTGTTCACCCATTACAAGAAACATAAGACCTTAGAAAATGATTCCAACTAGTAGTCTATTCAAATAATGTGAAAAGATCCAGGGACCTTTTTGGTTCCATGACAATGTGAAACTTACAACATTGATGATGAACTCATAGACCAAGAATCTTTAATTTATTTCATACCATAGTCCCTCTTTTCCAACCTTGTTATAGGTATCTTAAATCCAACAGGTGTTGTCATTCAATTGGAAAATCAAAGCACCACTAGTCCATTGGGTATAATCAAGGATGTCCTTGAACGTTTGAATGATCTTTTCTTCCTTGATGATTTCTATGTCCTTGACATGGAAGGTGAGATAAACACTTCTCAATATCACAAAATCCTATAAAAAGCATTCCTAATGATATTGATAACCAATATTTATGCCCATTTGAGCACCTTATCCATGGGATTTTGTGACCAACTATTCATGTTCTAAATTTTACAATCCATGTGATTGCCATATGAGGATCACTCTTCATTCTCAATCCCGGCTTCTGATGACACATCTGAGAGTCAATTGAACAACAATCCATCATTTTCTTCATGTTCTAATGGAAAATTACCTATTGAAATATTAATCATGATTAACAATGTCATAAATGGGGATGTTGACGTGGACCTATCATTCATAGACCCCATTAATCTAGTTGAACATTAAAACATTCTTGAATCTCGTAATAACTATAATCTATACTAATCCACCTTGAACAGTATTACAGAAAATGAATCTAATGTAACATAGGTCCCTTCTTCCATTCTTGAGTTGTATAACCCCAAAATGAAAGATGAGACTGATATGAAACCTCTTCCTAAACACCTAAAATGTGAATTCCATTTCCATTATAACTCTTCACATGTCATTATCTCCACATCACATACTGAAACCATGGAGTCCAAACATGTTCTGGAATTAGAAGAGAAATGGCCAAAGGTTGGACCCTAGATGACACCCTAAAAACCAACCCTTATCTTTGTATGCATCACATCCATCATTTCGAATCATCAAAAATAATTAGACAACCACAAAGAATACTCAATCCACTTATACAAGATTTATTTAGGGAAGATATCACTAAGCTTCTTCATGCTAGTATTATCTACCCAATTTTGGATAGTGAATGGTTAAGTCCAATACAAGTTGTACTTAAGAAGGGTGGGATAAATGTTGTCATAAATAAACATGGAAAGGTAGTCACAACACGAGTGAAAAAAATGGATTGTGTGCATTGATTACCAAAAATTTGATGTTGAAACAATAAAAGATCAACACCATCTTCTATCCCTAGATCAAATTCTATAACAAATAGCCAGAATGTCACACTATTAATTTCATGAAGGATACACCAACTACATCCAAATAAAAATCACACATCGGGACCAAGAAAATACTACATTAACGTTTCCCTTTGGAACATATGCCTATAAAAGAATTCCATTTGGCCTTTTCAATGCTCATGCAACATTCTAGACGTGCATAATGAATATATTTTATGAATTCAATGAACACTTCATGGAAGTATTCATGGATTACCATACCATTTAAGGTGAGTCATTTTAATATTGATTTAATTCACTCTCTCTATTCCTTCAAATGAGTGTCATGTGTATCCTTGTGTTAAATTTTAAGAAATTTCACTTCATGGTTGCAAATGGGATTTCTCTAGGGAACATAATTTTAATATATAGTATCAAAGTCGATACTGTAAAAAATTGATGTGATCCAATCACATTCAAAAAAAATTCTATTTGAGACATCCATTAATTCCCCGGTCATGCATATTTTTATCTGCGATTTTCCCATAAAATTAGAAAAATTTCCGTCCCACTCACTGAACTTCTCCAAAAGGATATCACATACCATTTTGATGAAGATTCCAAGAGAGCGTTCGTTGAACTCAAAAATTATCTTACATCTACCCCGATAATTAAACCCATAGATTGGTCCTTACCCTTTGAGTTGATGTGTGATGATTCTTACTGTGCCATTAAGGATGTTCTTGGTCAAAAAAGATAAAGGATTCCTCATTTCATCCATTATGCCTTAAAAATATTGGATGAAACCCAATCTCACTACACTATGGTTGAATCAGAACATTAAGAAGTGGCTTTTTTCCATTGATAAATTTTGTCCCAATCTCTTAGGTTCCAAAATCATCGTCTTTAAAAACTATTTTTCTATAAAGTACATTCTCAAGAAAATTGATTCCAAAGTGTGGCTAAAAAGATGTATACTAATGCCCCACGAGTTTGAGCTTTAAAAAACGATAGATCAGGAAAAGAAAACCCTATAGCTGATCACCTGAGTAGAATTTCTAATTCAACTCATTCAAAACTCATTGATCTTGAATTCCTCACTAAGAACATTTCATCACTCCCTAAAAAAATACCATGGTATTCCCTGATTGTTAATCACTTGGTTTCTAGTGTTTTTTGTAAAATGTTTTCAAGTTATCAACAGATGTTGTAGAAAAGTGATTAAAAATATCATTTTTTGTGGAAAATAAACTTTTGAAAACCTAGGATAACATGGTAATAAGGAGATGTGTCGATGAAGATAAAAATTCAACCTTCTTAAAATTTTATCACCCACTTCCCGGAGGTGGCCACTCTGGACCACAAAGTACCTCCCGATAGGTCTTAAACTATGGATTCTTCGGGACATCACTCTTCGAGAACTCACATGTGTTCTATCAGTCATGTCCCACTTGCCAATAGTTCGACACAATTTCCAAATGAAATTAGATACCCCAAAATAATTTAATATTCCTTGAGATATTCGTTGTTTGGGCCATCAGTTTCATGGTACCAATCCCCCCTTCTACTGGATTATCATACATTATTCTTGTTGTTGATTATGTTTTTAGGTAGGTAGAGGCCAAACACACTAAAAATGATGATTCAAATACTGTATGTGAGTTCCTAATAACCCACATATTCTAGAGATTTGGCACACCATGTTCCATGATAAGTGAATTAGGAACCCATTATTTCAATATAACCACCGAATCTATTTTGAGAAAGAATTGGTTTGTACATAAAACTACAACTTCATATCACCCCAAACAAATGGCCTGGATGAACTCTCTAATAGTGAAGTGAAATGAGTGCATGAGAGAATTGTTAAACCCACTAGAAAAGGCTGGTCTGAGAGACTTGGTGAAGAACATTGGTCTTATAGAACTGCCTATAAAACACCCTTTGGTATGTATCCTTTTAGGCTACTTCTTGATAAATATTGTCACTTACCAGTTGAAATACAACATAATTTATTTTGATCCTTGAAAACATGATATTTGATTTTTTTAAAATTGGGTGAATAAATATTATTGAAAATGGCTGAACTGGAGGAGCTTCTACATTATTCTTACGAGAATTCTATTCTCTTCAATTTAATATCCAAGGGACTCCGTGACAAAAAATTCTTACGAAATGTTTTTCATGAATGTGAAAATCTAATGCTCTTAAATTAATGATTTTTTCATCAACCAGGAAAGCATAATTATCATTGGGAAGGTCATTTTATTATTACTAATATTTCCCATTTCCCGTAGTTCGTGTCCAAGAACCCTCTTCGCATAGGACATTCACAATTAATTAAAATCGGTTAAAGCATCACCATGAGCGGACACACATCCCTGGAATGACATCGACTTCCATCGAATCCATAACATCTATTATAAACACACCAATGGAGGGAGACGTCGACCTACCAAATCTGAACCAGGGGCACATCCATGCCTTTAACTCTCTCTTCCTCTCTCTAAATTTTCAATTTTCTTCTACTATTATTCATTTTTTTTGCCACTTTCTTCTTCAAAACCTTTATTTTCATTTTTCTCTTTTTTGTGGGTGTCTATTTTAAAATACACCAAACAACAAAAAAATTAAATAATGTTTTGAAAAAAACTAAAACAGCCATACTTAATCACTATCAAATTTTAAAACATTGTCCAACCATTTTTGGGAGTCAAAAGACATGTTTTCATCTGATAAGTTTTGTATTTTTAACATGAATTTGGACAACCAATTTAATGAAAAAACTAACAAATTTTGACTTCTCAGTTTTAGATTTGGAATGAGATTCTTCCGTAACCATGAGGAATAAAATTAGATTTCATTCCAAGGCCACATATGGCCATATTTTCAAAATGTCTATTTTTCACAATCGATTCAGAGTAATGCATTTTTGGACCATAGTGATTAATTTCACACATTTTTGTGCTTTAATATGATAGAGGCATTTTCTAAACCTCATGAGAATCAAAATAACCAAATATCCTCCCATTACCCTTACATTTATCATACTTTTTAATCCACTCTATGCCTATAAAAACATTTTGTTTGATATCCACATCACAAAACCAATACCTTATCCCAACCAACATTTACTTGCATTTATATGGCATTATTTATTGAAATTTAAGTGTTGGGGGAATGTATTTCATTTTTGGGTACCCTTTTACTAATTTTTTACATGTTATCATATTCTTGAAGTCATGAACACATTTTAGTGTGGGGTAAATGTTACCATTTAGTGAGTTTTGGGAATGTATATATGCTTCTTACATAAAAGTGTTCTAAAAAAGAAAAATAAATAAATATATATAATGGAATTTGTCTTGGGTGGGTCAAAAATCACTCTTCTCAACCTCTTATCCTATTATAACTATTAAAATTATTGTCGTGAGGAGATCAAACATGGGTTGGGAGATGTGTGCGGGATCTGTTTTAAGTTCAACAATCAAAAAATGAAAAAATAAAGGAAAAAAAGAACACTTATTCCATTTGTAGAAGTACGATATTTTTTAAATATTTCATCTTTTCATAACCTTCATATTTCCCCCCTCGTTAGTTTCATGATTCACTCAATTATTCCAATGTAAATATGAATTTCCATTATCATTGATGCCTCATTTCAAAACAAAAACATTATGCACTACTTTTTCCATGATGATGTTTTACCCCTTCTTCCAATATTTTGGATATCATTTTCCTACCATCCCACAGAAATAGGAAAACCCCTTCAAAAGACCTCTTTATTAATGTGAACATTATAATTGAAAATGGAAGCTATGAGTTCATTAAAACTCTATTATTTTCACATTTTATTGGAGAAAGAGTGAAGCTCCATTAATGAATTTTATCATCTTGAGAGGAGTGAGTTTGGAGTGCCCACTTTTAGAATTTTTAACTTGGATCATGAAAATTGAATTGTTTTGGAACCTTGTTTTTTTAACAATTTGAGGTGGAATTTAATATGGATGAGTTAAATAGTCTAAACCTCCCCTAAGTGGGGAAAACAAAATTTTAATATCTGTTGGTGAGTGAAAATTATATTTGAAATTATTTTTATATTTTTTGGTTATAAGGACATGTAAAAGACTATGTATTTGGTATTTGATGTTACTAATTTATAATGAACTTTTTATTTACTCTCTTTATTGATTTTCAAAGAAAAGTTCATAATTGGTGTGAAATACTCATGTTTTAATGTTAAATTTAATTTTTGATCATTATTTGAATTAATAAAATCTTTTAAGTTTTCTATTTTAATAATAAATATCACTATACTTATCCCAAATCTAGGATTAGTATTTTTTATAATTCTTTACTGAAATTTAAACATTTCATTAGAAGGTAAATTTCGAAAAATCATCTATTTGGAGGTACATATGGTCTACACAAGAAGACCCAAGGAATATTTGAAGAAACTAGACCATCCATGACGATTGAATTACTGGATTATTTTAGATTTCCAAATTCATTTATTCTCCTCCAAAAAAGGTTAACAATTCATGGAGTCATGTATAAAACATTCAAGGCCTAAATCCAAAAACAAGGGCCCAAATATTGCTTTGAAGTCTATCCCACTATTCGGGCCGGGAAATTAAATAAGGAAAATATTCCTGTATTTTCACCTGATCTAATCATCAAATATAGCTGGGAATTTTCATTGTGAAATATAAGATATGGGAGGATAACTTTTTAGAGGAAATTAGTTTCATTTTACGACATATTTTTGTTCAAAAACTGATTCACATTTCAGCCTTTAAAAATGTGTTGATAAAAATGGACAGGTTAAAATGTTAAGTAAAATAATCATATCTTTGGATAAAAATGTACAATAGATGCCAAATATTTATGGATGATGTAAATATAAATATCTAAAACATATATAAAGATAATATCTCATGTTTCAGCTGTCTGGATGGCCATATTGGTGATGCAAGTGCAGGGACATATTTGGAAAGAAAACAGTCCACTTCATTGGGCTATAAATGAAAACCCTATTTTTCTTGCATGTTGTAGGTAATTTAGAATAGAGGAGAAAAATTGGCACGAACAATGCTATTAAAAAGGCTTTAGAGGACCTTGAGAGACCCTTCCTCTTATCTTTTCTTTCATGTTCTTTAATTGTCTTTTGAATTGTAATCGTATAAGCTATTTTCAGTTACATTTCAATTTTTATGCACGTTTCATCTAGTTCATATATTGTTCTCATCCAGCATCTATTAAATAATATTAATGTTATTATAGTATTTTTAATATAGTTTAATCTCCTTCCCTTCTTTTTCTTTCTCATTCAATCTATTGTATGTATTTAACTCCCCTCACCGATTCTGTGTGTGTGTGTTCGGAGAACAACTATTTTCTTATACATTTATTTTTCATCTATTAGTAATTAATCATGATAAAAATTACAACCATATTATTAAACAAAAAAATTTCTGAATAAATCTACCAATAAGATGAGTTATAATTTGGGGATGTAAAATGATTGAGAGATTTTTCTCGATAGATATTTTTAAATTAATATTATGTATGTCAAAGATATAATGTCATGGATTAATTACATGACTTGGTTAAAATGTGGTTTCCAAGGATTATTGGAACTATAAATACTCTATCATAAACAATATATGATTATTATTTTAACCTTAAGCCAATTTGAGGCACGGATTATAGCTTTTACACTAAGGAACTCCAATCAACATCATCTTTTGAAGTGGGTGTTAAATTAATGAAATATAAATCAATGATCAAAGACATCACAAGCTTAAATCCCTAAAAAGAACTCACCCTAATCATTATTAAATTTTTTAATCAATAAACAATTTCATTTTTCCTCTTAAAAAAACCCCAAATTAAAAAATAATTAACTAATAACAATCGATTATTAAAAATTATCATTGCTGTGGACTAAACCTGAGTGCTTCTATACAAATTAGCAAAGCACCAGAACCTTGAACGGTCGATAAGAGACAATCGGTCACACTTTTAGGTTGTTAAATGGAAGGTAATATATGTAACATCCATCCCTATCCAATTGGCTTGAGAGGGTGGGGAAATGTTAATTGGCCTTAAGAGACATTCCCAAGGTGCCCAAAGTTGGAAATAAATGCTGAGGGCTTTGAAAATACATCAGGGAATGAATTTCCAATTATTTTAACCATCCAAAATAAAGCTCCACTAACAATAAACCATATTTTGCATGACCACAAAACAACCAATCATATACATTTCCATAAGCCAATCAGAAATTTCCACAATAATTCCCAATAACCAGTTCAACCGAACAAAATATCAGTTTACGATATGAAAGACTAATAAAGAGACCCAAAATAAAACTATTTACACTCCATAGGTTAACACCAATCTCTATGCTCCATGGACAACCACATCTTCAAATCATTACTATGAACCACTAACCATGAGATTCTTTACCTTTACCTATTTCCCAAAATATGACATCTTCAAAAGCACACATGTTCCAAAGCTAGGGTGAGTACTAATACTCAGTAGGTTTTCCCCCAATGGAGTCCTTAAACACACCACTAGGAAAAAACTGTTAACACATTTATATGATATATTTTAAATAAAACATTCAACCGTTCAACATTTACCACAAGCCAAATATAACCTTACCAAGCCATGTCAATAAAAGGACTGCCCCAAACATGCCATAAACTATATCATGGTCACACACTATTGGAAATATAATTTCCACTTTTCATAACCATAGTACAATTGTGCACAAAAAAATGCATCACAAACCCAAACCATTATAATAATAACTACGACCCATTCGCCCGACTCATTATTTCCATCCAAATTTAGTAGCCCTTCCCATCCACTTATCCTTGATGGTTTCACTTCCATCCACTATCCATCCTACATTTTATAGTGGTACTTCTTGAAAACTTTACACACAATACTTAAACAAGTCATATCGAAGAAAAAAGCACCAAGGCCACACAAATATCCAAATAACCATTTCCATTACATGCCAATCAACTTCAATAAATCACTTGTTTATTAAAATCACCATTTAACCAATATTCAATGCACAAGCACATTTCAGTAATCATATTTATTGAAAACCATATTTCACAAAAAAAAAATCCATAATCAACTGATATTTATTTTAAAAACAACTTTTTAAAATCAAACAACAATGCCCCCTTTAGCTACAATAACCCGTTTTCCCAAAAATCACTCAAAACATCATCAAATAGGTTTCCAAACAGATTCACACATAATTATCATAATTAATTTCAAGCTACCAAAATAATTATACCAAAACCACTAGTTTTAGACAAGTGATGTCCAGAGAGAAGCCACCTACCTTTCTGGTTCTTCTGAATTCAACCTAATAGAAACCACACCCAAATACGGGAAAACGCTTTAGGAAAATGGCTCCAGATATCCATCCCTAACATCCAGAAGACGTAAAATAAAAATACATGGAAACCAAAACCATTGATATTCACACAAAGGGTGTAGATCTAGAAAATCAAGAGAGAGGGAGATGTAGTTCTAGAGAGAAACGAAGAAGCTAGAAGAAGAGAATTACCATGAATACCCGACATCAATCCACCAAGAAAAGCCTTCGAGTTGATTGCAAAAAGTTTCGGGTGGCCCCTAAAACACATGATAACCAGCAATACTAAGTGAGGATTGAGTTGGAGAGATTTTCATGTGAAATAGGTCAATCCCAATGGAGAACAAATTTAAAATCACTTTATTTAAGTGGAATCATGGGTTGTCTGCATAGTTTGCCCAACCGTGTGTTAATCATCCACAAACCACTTTATTATGTGAAGGGATCATCATAATTGCCTCACGAGTTTTGTAAAACTACATGTACACTTTGACAAGCCTACTATCTACCCAAACATGGTTTCTAGGAGAAACCACATAGTTTCCCCTAACAGGGCTCAAACCATGCGGCCATAGAAAAACATAAAAACCTATTTGAAACCTCTCCAAACTCTCCCAACCTCTTCCAAACTCAATGAATGAAGTTTAAACACATATAATGTTATAAAAAAGACAACATACCTCAAACCAGAGGACTTGAATTCTACCCACCATTGGACTTTCCATCCTCGGAATTTAGAGAACTATTGTTTTCCCGAAAGAGCTCATCCATTGTTCTGTCATCTCTTTCTCCTGCTCCCAAGTCTCCTATTGAATTTGACCATGATACCACAAAACATGATCTAAACCGATGCTTTTACGAAAGTATAATTTATCTTGCCTATTACCAATCAGCACTAATACGTGCACCAACTAATCATCTGGTTCCAGCTCAACAAAATCCCAATGAATCACATGGTCATGATATGGCTGATAATTTTTCAACTACGAAAAATGAAACACATTGTGCATCACACTAAACCAAGGGGAAAATCCAAAAAATAATCCACCACTCAAATCTTCTTAAGTATCTCAAAATGGCCAATATTTCATAGAAATAACTTACCTTTCATCCCAAACCGACAATATCCCAACCTAGGAGGGATTCTAAAAAACACATGATAACCTACCTCGAAGGAAAACAGTTTTCGATGAAGGTCTGCATACAATTTCTGACGACTTTGAGACATGTCTATCCTTTCTTAATCAACTTTATTCTCATCGTTGTCTATTGTCCAAGGCTTGTCCTAATCATCGAAACCTCACCAGTTTCCACCCAACATAGTAAAGAGTGGCATTGACGCTCATACAATGCCTTAAATGGAGACATAATTATCAAGGCCTGATAACTGTTATTATAAGAGACATACACCAGCAGTAAGTGATCCTTCCATGAAAAACAAAATTCCATCACATAAGACATTAAAAAATCCTCCAAAATTTGTATCTTCCTATAGAATATCCAATTTGTATGAGATTATATGTCGTGCTCATGGTCAACTGTGTCCCAAGGTCTTGATGCAATGATTTTCAAAAATGATATGTGAAACATAGATCTCTATCTGATACAATCGAAACTGGAACAACATGCCTCTTTACAACCTACTAGATATATATTTTGGATAGATCATCCACTGTATGATATTCGTGAATCAGGATGAAATGGCCCGACATTATGAGCCCATCCACAATCACCCATATAGATTTGTGTTTTCGGACCCTTTTTGGGAGACCGATAACAAAATCCATTACTATTTTCTCCCATTTCTACACAATGATAGGTAAATACTTCAACATGCCTATTGGACGCTAATGCTCTGCATTGAATTAATGACAGGTCAAGAATCTTAAAAAAAACCCGACCACGTCCCTTTTCATAACAGCCCCCCAAAACTATTCCTTCAGCGCCTTATACATTTTCTGAATTCTGGGATGGATACCCTACCTGGAATGATGATAATTCCTAATACATTCCTCCTAAAAAGTCACTACTACCACCATATGATTCCGAAAACAGACGACTGAATTCTCGTTCAGTTGCTAGCTCTCAATGGTCTCCCTTCCATTGAGTGTTGACCTCATCCCCGTACACTTGGAATCAGAGGTATGTGCCTCTTCAACAAAACCATCCATGTCGGGAACCAATGAAACTAGAAATAATACCACATTGTCACCCCGGTCCTCACATTCCAACCTCATGTAGGCTATGACCGACATCAACTGCCGCTGATCTGATACTTGCTTCACCACTTGAGCATATAGTTCCCTAATTAATACATATTCCACTGAATTTCCATTACCCCATGTGTACATTAAGTCAAAATCAAACATCTGGATATATTCCATCCATATCCTTGGCCTCATGTTCAAATTCATTTTTAAAATGATATGATTTAATATTTTTTGATCGGTAAAATCTGTACATTTAACACTGAAGATATAATGATGCATCACATGTAAAGCATGAACCACTACCACGAACTCCAAATATTTTTTGGGTACTTCTCTTCATGAAACCTCAACTTTCATGTGTCATATGAAACCACATTATCCCCTTATATGATAACCCACACTAACCCTAATCCTGATGCATCACAATACACAACGTACCGTTTACCTGGATCTAGAAAAGGCCAAGATTAGTGATGATGTAAGGTGACCCGTCAACTCTTCAAAGTATCTTTTGAACACATCATCCCATTGAAATAGGATATTAATCATTGACAAAGATATCATCAGTGAAACCAATTGTGAGAAATCAAAAACAAAACAATGATAATACCGATCTAGACCAAGGAAGCTCTGTATCTCAAAAACATTCTTTGGTGGTTTCTAGGAGATAACTGCCTCTATCTTTTTAGGATCAACAGAAACACCTCTCTCATAAATAACATGGCCATCGAAATCAACCTCCAGTATCAAAAATTCACACATTGAAAATTTGGCATAAAACCAATGATCCCACTAGATCCCCAACACTATCTCTATGTGTTTCTCATGCTCCACCCTTTTCCTTGAATACACCATAATATCGTCAACAAATGCCA
Organism: Viscum album; assembly: GCA_963277665.1. Lineage (NCBI taxonomy): Eukaryota > Viridiplantae > Streptophyta > Magnoliopsida > Santalales > Viscaceae > Viscum > Viscum album. The sequence goes on along the minus strand of OY728137.1, from coordinate 1,610,358,012 downwards.
CCAAAAAGGAATCCAAGTATCTCTGAAATATAAAATTCACCAATGCCTTTAACACCGTTGGTTCATTCGTTAGACCAAATGGAATAACCACATACTTGTAATGTTAATATCTACTTTGGAAATCTGTTTTCATGATATACTCCTTCCTCACCTGTAATTGGTGATATCTTGAACACATATAAATATTGGAAAACCACTGATCTACCCTCAACTGGTAAAACAAATCATCAAAGCATGGAAGTGGATATCAATTATTTATCATCACTAGATTAAGTCTACGATAATCCACACATATCTACATGGTTCCATCTGCCTGTTTAACAAACAAATCTGGCACCTCCAACAGGGACATACTAGACCGGATGAGCCCTTTGTTTTCTAACTCTTATAATTTCACATTTAATTACCTCTATTATGGTGGTTCCATTTGGTAAGATGGAAGTGAGATGGGATTGGCCCCTTGAAGGAGATCAATTGTAACGTCCACTTCCCTCACACATGGAATCCCTGGGAATTCTTCAGTAAATACATCCAAAATCTAATCCACTAATGCTAGGAGAATTCTCTTCTCAACACCTTCCACCGATGGCAATGAAAAGTTCACCATCTAGAATGTTATCATGCCAACATTAAGTCCCAACACATTTTTTGTTCTTATCATTTGACTATTCTACCCTCTAAGGAGATGTATGATGCCATCCTATACCATAAAACAATAAATTTTTTCATAGTAATCGATGTTGGTTTTAATTATTACCAACAAATCCATTACCCAGATTATATCATAATCATCCATTTCAATAACTATGAAATCCCATATCAATTCGATGTCATCCATCAAAAAGAAACACACTCTACAAAGGACAATATGACAATCTCTTTGACCCATAGCAGTTTGTAGTTTCAAAATAGAAGGAATCATTTTAACTGTTAAGCCCAACAAATAAATGATGTGAGAAGTAATAATAGAATGGGAATCACATGTATCAAATATATCACGTGTCAACATTGAATTTAAAAGAATCATATCTCACACTATTGATATTCCTGACTGATCATCCATCACCATCTTCTGAACTCCAAACAACTGCTTACGTTACACACACTGATCCTTGTTACCCTGCTTAGCCTTCTTGGTTTTCTGAGAATCACCATGACCCACATTACTCTTCTTCCGAGAGTTACGCTTCTACCCACGTCCCATTGAGGCATATGACCCATGTGCCCCCTAACGAGTGTCACAGAAAACCTACCTTGGAGAATTATAATAGTAATCAAACATATTCCCCATATACTTACAATTATGTCAAAACACATGTTGTTTCTTAAAATCCCTATTGATGTGGCTCGTTGAACCACACATAAAGCATCTCAGCATTCCCTGATGCTTTGCGGGAAGATTCACCAATCCTGCCATTGGATTCAGAGCTATACTCCTACCCTAGAAATAGTTTTCCCTCTTCTGATTGAACCCATCATTTGAGTTCCCAATATTTACCATGGGTAATAACATAATATCCCCACCTGTAGCCCCCAAAATATCCCACTCATCCACCATATCTCAATTTACCATTTTCATCCAGCCATTTATACACAACACCGCTATTTTGGAATTAATTTTCTGGTTTAACCCAGCTTCAAAAATTAGTGCCTTCAATGATGTAATGCCCACCAACTCAAGTTAAAAATGCACTATGTTCATTAATTTAGCTGCATATTCAACCACCTCTATGTAACATTACTTAAAACTAATGAAATCTATTGTATACTGAATTCTGAACGTTTAAGGATAGAATTTTTTATTAAACAATTCATGAAACCCCTCCCTTGTCACACATTGGTCCATCCCAGCTTGGACCGCTAGCTCCTAGCACTTGAGGGAACGATCTTCTGACATATATGGTTCATGTTTCACATGTAGCTCTATCGATGTTCCCAGGATTTCAATAATATGAATCATTGTGTTCAGCAATGCTTCAGCCCTCCCTGGCTCTGAATCACCCCTAAATATGGGTTGATTCTGCCTTTGAAACTGAACTTCATGATCGAAATTCCTTAGTTCAACCTATTTATTCAGACATCCTTCTTCTTGTAATGTTTTCACTATAATATGCACTAGATGCTGGTTCACCTGGGCCTCAGGTGTAACCACATTTTCAGAAGGTACCTTTGGTTGGTCTCTACGATGCCTACCAGATTCATTTCTATCAACAAAAAACAATCATAAGTTTAACTTACTTAATAAGAAAAGGGTATTCATTTTTTGAATTCAATTATATAACAATTATCACAACCAGATTTCCAAAAAGTTTACATTTCCCATATTTCACTATTTTGAAAAATCAACCAGGTTTTGAAAAACCAGCCATTTTCAAAATACCACAAATTCACATGTTTCCAATTCTTCCTTTTTGAAACCCAATTCTGATATTCAAAATCCACACATTCATATGATCCATATATCAATATACCCCAATTAAATATATAACCTAGTAGTAATTCATTTATACCATGAATCGCGTGCTCATCTCATTGGATACACCCACGAAAATGAGATATCCAATGCATACAAGTGTCTCCCAACACTTATGTACCCTACTCCCGGGTAACATAAATTTCCATATAAATGGGTTAGATATATCCTTTTATGCTATACATTTCATGTTTTGACAATCCTAATCCTTTATACTTTCTTGAATCCAGGAATATACCAAGAATGAATTTCAACACCAAGACCAACAATCAATGCAAAAGGATCAAAAAACTCTTCTAAATTGTAATCCATGGACCATACAAACTGATTCCACGTGTAACATCTTTCCCCATCCCATTGGATTGAGAGGTCGGGGAAATGTTACATATCCATATTCGACGTTCCCAAGGCACTAAAGGATGGTAATAAGTGTCGAGGGCTTAAAAAATACATTAGGGAATAATTTTCCCTTGATATTTATCCATCCAATCAAAAAGTACACTAAAAACAAACTATATGATGCATGACCACAAAACAAGAAAACCCATACATTTCCATAAGACAACAAGAAATTTCCATCAGAATTCCCAAGAACGAATAAAAACAAACACAATATCAGTGTACCATATGGAAGACTAAACAAGAGACCCAAATCAAAACATTTTATGATCCATAACTCCACACCAAGCTCCATGCTCGAAGCACCACCACATCTCTTAAGAATCACAATGAACAACTATTCATGATATTATGTACCTTTAAATATGTCCCAGAATTTGACATCATCAAAATCACCAAAGTGCCAAAGCAGGGGTTGAGTACTAATACTCAGATTGTTTTCCACAAATGAATTTCCTACCCATGCCATTAGGATAAAACCATTAGCGCATTAATATAAAATAGTTTATATAAAACATTCAATACCTCACCATTTTCAACAATGAAAATATACCCTTACCAATCAATTCCAAACAATGGAGTGATACAATCATTCCATAATCCACATCACTATCACACACATTACCACAACCAATTACCGCTTTGAATAGCCACAACACAATCAATCAGACCACAATGATTAACAAACCCAAATCAGTAAAACAATCATGGATACACTTCGGTCCGACCCATTCCATCCTAACCAATTTAGTGGCACTTCCCATCCACTTATCCTTGATGGTGGACCTCTCATACACTATCCATTATCCCTTTTGTTGTGGTAATTCTCACCCACATTACACACAATACTTAAACAAGTCATAACTAAGAACAATGTAGCAAGGCCATAACAAATTCCAAATAACTATTTCTATCACATGTTAATCCCCTTCAACAAATCACCTATTTTTTTGAAATCACCATTTAACAAATTTTCCATACCCATCCACAATTAAATAATAATAGTTATTGAAAATCAACATTAACACACCATTTTTCATAATCAACACTTATTGATTTTAAAATCAACACTTTTAAATCACAGAACAATGCCCCCTTTAGAAATAATAACTCAATGTTCCCAAAATCGATAAACTCATCACCAAATAGGTTTCCAAAAATATTTAAACTTCATTACCACAATTAATTTCATGCAACAGAATTAATTGTTCTAAAAACACTAGTTCAAGACATGTAGAATTGGGAGGGAATCCACCTACCTTTAGGGTTCAGCAAATTCAACCTACAAGAACCCACACCCAAATCAGGGAAAACACTTCATGAAAACCACTCTGTATCTACTTACCTAAATTCCAAAAGCATTAAAATCAACATCCGAGTCATCCAAAACCCAAGAAATACAGAAAATGGATGAAGATCATGAAAACTGAGAGAGAGGGAGATGTAGATGAAGGGAGAAACCAAATAATCCAAGAATAGTGACTTACCCGAGAAGAACCCACTTCAATCCACCATGAAACCCCTTCTATTTCCATCCAAAATGTGTGGGAGAGCCCCACCAACCCTATTGAACCGAAAATCATGACTGAGGATCGAGTGAGAGAGTGTTTTGAGTGAAAAGGTCAAGGCTGAGGGATCTCGGATTTAAAAATCTTTTATTTAAGTGGATTCATGGTTAGTCTTCTCGGTTTGAAAAACCGTACTCACCCAATTATCTAAAGAAACGGGATCCATACATTTGCCTCACATGGTTTTGAAAACCGTGTGTAGGCCATGAAAATCCTATTACCACCCCTAGCCTGGTTTCTTGGAGAACCCGCACAGTTTCCCATATCCATGCTCAAATTGTGTTCCCTTAGAAAAACCTACAAACTTATTTAAAACAATTTAAAACTCTCCCATCCTCACTCCAACTCATCGCATGCACTTTTAACTCATAAAAATGAAATAACAAAGGCTACATACCTTAAACTAGGGGTGCAACAATATAACTCCCTACAATTAATTATTTAATGTTTATATCGCTTGATCTCAATATGGAACATGAGTTGTTATACCCTTCCTAAGAGGGTACACAGGTATTATCCCATGCTCAATATATTACATGAGCTATTATACTTATCCCATTACGGTATAAATGTTTCTATTCCAAGCACAAAAGAGTACATATGTTGTTATCCTAGACCTAATATTGTATAGGAGTAGTATCCAAATCCATAAAGGTTACAAGTGTATAATACCATGGCCAGTATTGTACATATGTTTATAACCAATTACCACTTTGTTTTTCAAATTAGGTTGTGTTTCCTCCCCAACTAGATTATGATTTACTATTGTTACACAACATTTCTACGTTATAATCATATATCACACTCCATAGAGCATAATTATTGTCAAGTATTTCCATACTCATAATCCCAGGTCAATGATTGATTATAATAGAGCATATAGACCTATATCATTCCTTGTAGACAAATATTATTAGTTAATATCACTTATAATTAGGGATTCCTCTCAAACCAATTTTTTCCAATATATTAATTATCTAAACCCCTTTTGACTCATTAAAAATGTTTTTATTATCACAAATTTTTGGTCACACCATTATTACAATTTTAATACACTTTGTAATAAATATTATAATAACCTAGAATATTTTTAAATCATAGATATAGTATAGTAAGAGAATAAAAAAATGCACTCAATAAAATTTTTATGTAGAAAATCACAATGGAAAGAAATATTTTATATTCAAGGTTGAAGAAATTAATGTGACCAATAATATTTAATAAATATAAAATATATTGTATTATATATTGATTTATATTGGTTAGTATCAAATATCAGAAGTAAAATATTTAATTATCACTGAACATTATAGTGTGTGTCTGGGGTGATTCATCGAGCACATTCCAAAAACCATTTCCACCCATACTGACCAACTGCCACCTCAGTTCCAAACACATTCAAATGATAATAACCAATTAAAATCTTCCACCAAGACTACACATCAATAAAATAAATTTCAAATATATTAATAATACATAATAACCAATTCATTAAAAAATAACTCAATAATCCTATTGGGATTCATTCCATCATATTTATTTATCATGAAATACATGATCAGTAAAAAAATTCTAGATTAAAAAATGTATAATTTTCTTCATTACATTATTAATATTTTAGAGAAGATGATTATAAAAATAATATCATAAAAATGTAACATTTTAAACTAAATAAAACAAACCCTAGATGTATCAATAACAAATCAAAAATAAAATAAACAATATTATCGAAAAAATATAACAATATTTGAATCAACCATTCCCATAAATTTTTTCTTATGAAAATTAATTATTTATTTAATTTTAATCCTTAATATCCACCCAATATATGTAATATAATTTTTATTTGACATTATACACCAATTTAATATAATTATCAAATCTTATACCTCAATACAGTCCTCACACACGATTAACTATAAAAAGATGTGGAAGAAATGATCACAATACTGATGTAACGTAAAATATACCTAAAAACCTAAATACTAAAAATCCACATACATGAAATATTGATTGATAAAAAATAATCTATTTGGATTTAATATATAAATCTCATTAAAATATTTCAAATATAAAACAAAAATTATTATATACATCAAATAAGTAATGAATATAAGGTCAATGTTTATATTATTAAATAAAAATCAGTTGAAAATATATATATACAAATATAAAAATTAATTTGTGTAATTTAATCTAAAAAATCACATAGTCAATTTTTGTATGTAATTTGAATGGAATAACTTATTTAGATAAATGTATTATTTTTTTTTCAAAAACAATGATCTACAATACGCATTTAAATGTCATCATATGGTTTGTCAATAATTATATGAGGAATATTTATAGGAAATCAAAATCATTACCAAACATGAGATAATAATTTAATACATATATAGTGATTTACTTCAGTTTAATGTCCCTATATAATTTTTGTTACGAGTTTGTTAGATAATTCATTCTTGACTCGTAAGCCAAAAACCCATTCTAAAAATAAACTCTATTAACATTGTTTGTGAAATATACTCATGTGGCCTAATTATAATATTTAAAAATTATAAATTTAAAAGAAATTATTTATTAATTAACATACAGATGACCTTTTTAGGTTTAGATATTTATAGAATTCGGATAATCATCTATAAGACAAGACACATTCATTTCCCCAAAAATTGTAATTTTCCAATATTCCCATATTTGTTTAAATAATAATACTTCAACATATCCCATGAAATTATTAACACATTAAACCATTGTTGAGATATCTTTTAAAAAATTATTATTTATATATTTTGTAAAATTAAACCGATGAAATGATAAGCATAAACGATTAGTAAGGGAAAGCGTATAATGTAACAAAAAATCGATACATATGAAATAAAAAATATGATAAGGTGAATAATAAATAAATATGACACATAATAAACAACATGAGAATGAAATTTATCAATGAATATAATGTTAATTAATCATATTGAAATAAATAAATAATTTCATAATGATGGAAGGCTTAATATTGGACATCATAATCTTACCATCAAGGCCTTATTCCATGGGATAATAAAAATATTTCCAAATTATCACTCTATGATATCATAAATAATTGGCTATTCACCCACCTAATACATAGTCTACTATGTATCATGAGAAAAAATGATTCATATAGGGGGTATCTATTGTTGGGGCCACCTGTTACTTACTACATCTAATGCATTCATCAGGTGAAATAAATTAATATCAATATAATACACAATAATATTGCATTGATAATAAATTATTATCCTTATTGAATCAAATTTGTGATATTTTAACATTCCATAGTATATAATAATCATTCATTTTTAGACAATAAGAATCTACGAAAAAAATGTATATTCATTTTCAATGTCTCCCATGTCAAACAAATTATTATATTTCACGGTAAACAACCCTAATGGTTTTTATATAAAATGATTTTCTCTTATTATATAGTGTATTTGGATTATGGATATGTCAATGACATAATTTTTTAAACACTTCCATGATAATAAGTTTCAAGGACTTAATGGTCGGCATTAATTCATCGAAAATAGAAATATTGTTGAAGATAAAGGTCATTCAAAAAATACTCTAAAATTGAAGAAAACATTTTAAAATTATTTCCTTTAAATATTTTACCAATTTATTGAAAAACAATGAAAATAGTAACATTCAAAACACATTTCATGATATTTCAGTATTAACCTCAAAAAATGAATTTTTGAATAATTTACACTATTGTAATTTTTAAAATAAACTATGCTATAATTTTGTAAATGCTGAATGGAGGATAAAAATATCCATAAATAAAATGAAACACTTCCTTAAAAGAATTTGAGAAAATAATTTCACTTTATTATTAATATATTTTTTAAAAAGAATATTTCTTTTTGTAATTATAATTGGATTTCATTTAAATACATATATACATGTAAAGGAATTTTGATAAATATATATGGTTATTTTGATGGGTTATATTGGACAATTAGAAATATTTAAAAAACATCACTTTTGTTAATTGGGTTATAAATGGTCAATATGTAAAATAATTAATATATTTTTTAAAAAATATTAAAATACCAGAACAATTTGTTGTATAAATTCAACTTAAAACAAATTTTGTTATAGAAAAAATTTGTTTTGAAATAAAAATTTATTATTGAGGGGAAAGGTTGCTGACACAAAATTTAGAAATATGGACTAATTTTCATATAGAAACCCATTCATGGGATTGAATTCCATATATGGTAAAGTAGATAAGATACATTAAAACCTTATAAATTTCCAACTGATAAGAGAATATATGGGTTTTATGATAAAAATAATAATAATCACCCTAGATATGAAGCAATCATAAAACAATATTAATTAAATGTGAGATAGAAACATAAACACATACAGCTTAGGTAACTTCTGAACTAATGATTATCAAAAGCTAAAAGATTATATGGTTCTTTAGAACCCATTATTATATCTAATATTTTCTAGGAATATATTCACGACTAGAGGGTAGTCCATATAAAATAAAAAATAGTGTGAAAAATGAAACATGTCTGAATTAATTATAATTTAGATCAAGAACCCCTATACATTTTATATAATTTAAATAAAAAAAATGTAAGAGGTAAATTAATGTGAAACATTAATTTAAATTATGAAATTGAGTATAGTGATATTATATTTTTAATTGGTATAATATAAAATATAAATTCAAAATAGGTGTATAAAAAATGTTTTTTTATAAAGGATGAAGTTTGAGACAAAAATACCCTTATGTTTCACTTCTGCCTTGATTATCATGATCTAACCAGATGAATGAAAATATTATACTTTTTTTAAATCAATATCACAAACATATATATATATATATGTATATATCATAATATATATCAGTCTCTTATAATTTACAATTTCCAATTTATTTACATTTTTTTTAAATCAATATGTATGTGTAAATTTATCAATTTCCTTTTATGTTTCATCCTTTTGATCTCAGTCCTTGAAACCTGATCAAGTTTTAATAATATCAATTCTGTTAAACATAATATACTGATCACTTTTTCACATTAAATATAATTTTAAAAGAATATTTTGAAGTTGGTCATGAATAATTCATTACAGGTAGTGTATACATATTTATGAGCAACGTTTTCATTATTCTAATGATCGAAAAATAAAAGAACTCTATAATTGTTTAATATTAAACAATAATAATTTTATAATAATAATAATATTCAATTATTAATTGCAATATTATGTCAATCCATGTGATTCAATGATAAAAAATTAATTAAATCCTTTCGTGGTGATGTTAGTCTAAATGTAAGTACAAGTGGTGTTTTGGATTTTCCCTTTGATGGGAGGGTAAGAATATTTATAATATATTATTTTTAAAAAATAATAATTATATCATCAATATAATATAGATTCATTAAATCTATCATCACAACCATTAATGATAGGAGGTTATGAAAAATAATATACATTGCCTCATGGAGCTGGTAGACTGTGCATATGCTTGAGTGATGTTTTCTTTTTTCAATTTGAAAGAAAGGTGCTCAAAAATTATTTTTTCAAAATAATTAAATATATGGAATATATTTACGTCATTTTATAACTATTCATAGAAAATATATGAATGACGTAGAATAATAAATAAACTTCAATGAATTTGGTTATGACATAAACCACTTCTTTTGAAATCCTCAGATTTATTGACCATAATGAATTTATTAGAGAGGTTATTGGTAACACCAAGTAATTCGTAATGTTGTAATGTCGTAAAGAGAGTGTATATATAAATTTCAGAATAATATTTAGTGAAAATAGAACTATTTTGTTCCATCTAAAGGTTAGATTATGCACCCTTTTATAAGTGAAAACTAAATGAATTTAAAAAAATATATTAAGTCTGTAAGTGTATTAAATGTAATTTTAAAATGACTGGTCACTCAAAAATAAAAAATTTATCGTATTATAAAAAAATTTCTTCTATATTATTATTTTTCAATATTTTTTATAAATTTGAAATTAATTAAAAAAAATTAACATTAAATATCATTGATGTCATTTGGAGGACTATTCGCGTAATTTGGCTATAAAAATCAATGTAATAAAATAATTAAAAATTGAATATTAAAAAAATTATTTATGTTTAATTTTCATAATTAAATTTAGTAATTATCCTAAAATTTTAATATATATGACTTTTAATATTTTTAAAAATATTTAGAATAAATTTTCTCCTATATAAACAAGAACCACATTAGAAAAACATAATATATGTATCTAATTATACTATAATAAATTTAAAAAAATAATCATATAAAATAAATATAATATAATAATAATATATGTTTTTATTTTTTTTTAAATTCATAATGTAATTTTATAAATCACATTATAATGAAAATTTATTATTTGAGAGAGGGTTACATTTATTTATATTAATTTAAAAATATAAAAGAAGTTTTATTCAGAAATGAATTGGAACCAAATGAAAAATATATAATATTTTATAAATTAGAGTTTAAATACAATCAGTAAATAACGTTTTGAAAATTTTTGTGGTATTTTAGTATTTATCAAGTATTTTAACTCCTTCATTAAACCCTTTAACCTTTATTGTGGTTAAAAGATTTTACTACGATGGCAATTCAATGTGACAAAAATTATGATGAACAAATTAAAATAATTTAACCTCATAATTAAAAATAATAAATCAATTTTAGTAAATTAAATTTACATAATTTTTAAAAATTCATTACAAAATAATTTTGTAAAACACAATGAAACATCATTTAAAAAACCATTTTATGCTTAAAATTATTTTACACCAAAATCTTGTATAATGGTGACTCACATGGAATAAATTAGATTATGATTAATAAAAAGATAACTTCTAAACATTATAAAAAATTTAAAACCACCTTCTGAATTATATATTGAAATGGAAGTACAAAAAATATTTTCCATTTGAATCAAAACACCACTTAAATTTCTTAAATGTTGACCATAAATTTCAAATGTCAACATTATATTATTAAATTAATTATTTTTATTAATTTATACATAGACGCATTATATTAAAAAGAATTTCAGTAATAATAAAATCATTCCTACATCATGATAATGTAATTAAAGTGATATTATTTGTAAAATCATCATTTTCCACCATTCACTAAAAAATCGATGTTTTCATAAAAAATTTGAAATTTTCATCTTTATTAATTTTTGAAATACTGAATAAAAATGATGTTCATTTTTTAAAATTGATATTATAATAATAATTCATTTACATTTTACATGATAATTCAAAATATAATGAAGAACTACTTTTATAGAAAAATTTCACTTTTAAACTCACATATTCATAATCTTATTGCATATCAATAAACAATTAATTGATTTTTAATTACATAATTTATATATTGAGTTCAATTAAAAGAGTTCAATTAATAAAAATACCAAAATCTTAAAAACTAATAATTTCAGAAACAAACTTTTCTAAAAAATTTAATGATTTTAAATATACAATTTTATTTAATCAATTGTTATTCACAAAATTTCATCCCTAAAACTTAATAATATAATATATATATATATATATCATAACTGATAACTATACTTTTATTTATGAAATATTTATTGTATTTTCTTAGGACTCATTTGTGTTCATTGTTACATGTAACATAGTCTATATAACATAGTATTCATTAAGTTATTATTGCATATTTAAATCATGGGGTGTTACAATGTCTCCCCTCCTAAATATAATGTGTCTTCTAAATTATTTTTTTTTCTTTACGAAATAATATTATCTTTACATAATCATAATATCATATTTATATTCTATCATTAAATGAAATTTAAAAATTACTATCAGTAAAATTATTATTCCATATTTAAATATTTCTAAAATATAATAGGTACCATTATAAAAATCATAATTGTGAATGAGTTTATACAATCATTCCACGATATTTTATAGATTGATTTCTCATATGTTTAAATAGTTTTATCTTTTTTTAATTGAGTTTTAGTACTAATTTTACAATAGAGATAGAGAATATGATAAAATATATTTATTTTAATTATTTTTATTCTATAAGAATAAATTGACCCCGCAATTTTATTGATTAGTTTTCATCCTCTTTTTTTCATATTTTCAAAATTATAAATAACTATGAGTAATATATATTTATTGAAGCTTGAAAATAAATATTTATGGGATCATAATATCAATAAAATAAAAGAAGGATATTCTTCTTATCAATGTACATTTTCTACAACCAAAAATAATAATCAAATTTAAAGATAATAATCAATATAAGTATATTTTCATATACTGAAATAATAAAAAAATATCTAAAATCACAACTATAACACAAAATTTTCAAATTAAATCATAAAAAATGTAACTAATTATTTAAACTATTCAAATATTCTGGACTAAATCTATAACCCATCATTCTTAAATATTTGACCACATATTCTTACATAATAAACTATACATTGACAAAAAACAATACTAAACCTCTATAATATTAAAAAAACATCCTCAATATATTCTAAACATAAAAATTATAGAAATATGTGCTTGAAGAAAAATAAAAACTAACATAAAATCAACATGTGTGACCTTAGAAAAAAATTTAAAAAATGGTAAATTTTTCTAGATTATTACTCAATATTTATTACTCAAATTATATCGTCTAATTACACATTAGATTACATTACCATAATCTGGTATTTATAAAAAATTTCCCCTAATCATTCTTTCATCAATTTTCCACCCAATCTTAAATTTAATCTATACATTTCTCAAAATATGATAACCATGTTTAACAATAAATTGTAATTACCATGAATTAAATTCACATACTAATCTAATAGTTATATATAGAATAAACATGCTCCCACTAATAAAACTCTTCACTAATAACCAACAAACAAAATCACAAACTAAATTCAAGGGTTTTATTTAACATAATCATTTATTTTCATAAATGTCTCCCCAAATATCATTAGTCGCCTTAAAATATAGCGACTCAAGACTTAAAAAGGGCATCTAAAAATTATAAATTATAATAAATCATAAACTTATAACTATTAAATTATAGATAATTGATAACATCATAATCTCCAATGTTATCAAAACCCTTCTTTGATACCAACTATAGTTTCGTAGACTAATAAAATTAGTCCTATTTCTAAAAATATAATCTATTTATACTGGCATTGATGCCAACACGTGTGACCTAATTTTTATCATTCATGATTGATACATCCAAAGAAGTTATTGGTTCATATAAACATTGAATTTCATTTTAGGTTTAGTATTTTTGAGGCTTCAGAATAGAAAATACAGAGAATTAATTATATCATTCCAATTCATTGGAAATTTTTTATATCATACTATGTTTTTAATATTGTATAACTATCATTACCAATAAATATATCCACACATGATTCACTTATTTATATATCCTAAAAATTATTCTTCATTATAACTAGGGTAAACATAATTATAAGAATATGTGAGCTCAAACACTATGTAAAAGGATTTCTATAATGAATTGTATCATGAATATGTAAATCATTAATAATTTGAAAGGGTGAATAATAAATATTTTTTTATTGTAATATTTTTCTTGAGCATAAAATATGTCAAAGGATAAAGATTAAAATAATCCCATCTAAAGAAATAAATACTTTAATAATGATGGAATTATTAATATTAGACATCATAATATTATGTTATAGTCCTTGTTCAAAGACATCATAAATATAACGTTGAGGCGTCATAAAAATGAATCATAAATAATTAGGAGGGAATACACCAAATACATAAGGAAGTTGTCTCATAGGACCTAATGAGGCATTAAGGTGCTATCTGATATCAGTCCCCACTCATGACAAATAATTTATAATTAATTCATTTCATTAATGAAATCAATATCAATAAAATAATTAATTAACATTCCTTGATAATAAATATACATCTATACTGAATCATGTGTACAAAATTTCAATATTCTCCAGTACATAATCAACCTTTCATAGAATAGAATAATCATCCATATAGAACTAACAATTAATGTATTTTAAATATTTCCTGACTCAATAAACGAGATACCTTTCTAGGTAAACACCCCCAAACTAATTTATATAAAATGAGTTTTTGACACCGTATATAATAATTTATATAAAAATAAGTAAATATTTGAAATGATAAATAATAAATCCATGATAATAATGTTCATGAACATAATGGAAACACTAAATTCATAAAAAAAATAAATCATTGAAATATTGACAATTCTTTTGGAAAATAGAGAGGAAAATATAGGAGAATATTTCTAAAGAACTTCCATTAATGATTATTATCTTTGTTATAAAAAAAGATAGAAGTTAATCTCAAAACTATTTTTAGAGTTGTCCAGAAAAACATCAAACATTATTTTTAAAATAATTTTCATTAACATAATTTTGAAAATAAATAATGATTAATTAAAAATATATTGTGTAGAAGATAAGAATATACATAAATAAAATGAGACCCCGTTATCAAAAATTTTGAGAAAAACAACCCTATATTTTTTATTCTATTTAAAAATGAAAACAAATAATAGAATAATGGGATTATTATTTTATATTAAATCCATAGATACAATTAATAGAATAATGAAATTGAATATTGGCTATCATAGTTGTAAATTTCTATCAAGTGGTAAAAATTATAAAAAATATCTTTTCATGCTTTTTTAAAGAGCCTAAAAAATGACTCAAATTGAATGTATATAGAATAATTAAGAAAACACCATATATAACTAGAGGATATGAAAATGTATGGGGGATTAAGAAATAGTTATCATAAAAATTTCACAATCAATACTCAATCATAAACAATACTTATTAATGTGTAATTGAAAAATAAATAATTAATGATTGGTAACATTGGAATGAAATTAAATTAAAATTTAGTAAATGATATATCTACTCAAATCCAATGAATTAAAAAAAATAATGTTTCAAAATAATTTATTTCTATAGTAAGAACACTATATGAAATAAAACATGGTGTAAAAAAGAAATCATGTGTCAAGGAATCAAAAATGAGAAAAGAACCCCAATAGATTTTCTAACATTTTAATCAAATAATATTGAAATATATAATTTTAATTGAAACATTAATTAACATTAATTAAGATTAGATATTTATATTGTACTTTATTGTGGGATAATATTAACTACATAATGGAAATTTGTTCGTAATTCAATGTATATTTTAATGCATGATCATTGAGATGCGAAATACTTACCGCAGTCATTATCTTAGTTAAACATGATTATAACTCTTCTAGAATAAATTTATATTTATTATGAATATATATTTTAATTCCCCATCTTGAACAAATTTGGGTGAATTAGAGTGCCACATTACCTCAATCACAACTCATCATATGCAAGAGGCTATCGACTAGAATCAAAGTTCTATGTTGGTCAAAGTAGATACAATCCCCTCACTTCTAGTCAACAACATCTTATATATGAGTAGGCATGCTGGAGGTTATGTGGAACACTAGTTGAAACTTATTTGAATGGGTTGGGGTGTTACAAAATTTTATCATGGGAGTTTTTGTTATCCTTTTTAGAATATCCTATGACATAGTAGATAGGATATAGTTGTGTGAAAATCATGTTAGGGAGTTTCTATGTCCCTTGAGATCACACGTGTAAAGAAAAATCGAGTTGACATATATATAATTTCTGTTACGTTTATTAATATATTTTATTTGAACTCATGCAACATGATCAGTAACATATGTTAACATTCAATATGTTATACTAATTGTTGTTTTTTATAATAGATCATTTATTAAATTTCATCAATTATGCTATGTATTTGAGATAGATTCAAATTTTTGTGATATATCAATGTTGTAATTAATTAGTTTAAATAAGAATGATGTTAATTTTAAAATTTTCTTAAATGAATTTTAATAACATGCTTGGAAACTAACTTTGGTTAGTTCTAGGAGGAATATTCTTTTGATATATATATACTACTAAGGAAGTTTTGTGTGATTCCCTTAGACAAGTCCAGATAATATCCTTTTATTTAATTCATTCCCTTCATTATAAAAATATTTCACAACATAAACGATTGAAGAGATCACTATCTATTGTGGGTCAAGGTGATCTATATGATCTGATTTCAATACCTACAATGTATAAGGGTCCTTTGGAGCATGCTCGTGCATGTGAACATATTGTGGAATTAGTACTCCCAGTATTGATGGAAGTACATCCACTAATATCCATGGAAAAATATTCATTGGATTATCCACTCTAGAAACCAACATCATTCTTGGGTTCTACAAGACTGTATGATATCAATGTTTGTGTGTAAATATTCGAGGGTAATACTGACACAATTGATACATTTTCAGATAAAAAGGGAAATTGAGAAGTATTTATGTATTAAGGACCCACTAGGAATTAGTGTGGAGTCATAGAAAATGGGGTTGACACAAGGGACTCACTTATAAGACCTTCTATAAAAATTACACTATGTTATTATTTCACAATATACTAAAGCAAGACTAAATATAGGAGTTCATTTATCTAAATATAGTTTACATATTAGTTTCTTCCTACTATACTCTTTTTTTATATTCTTCACCGTGAAACTGTTCTGGTTAGTAATGATTCTTAGAAGTCTAGAATTTTTTAAATTACACATCATCTTGATATAAGTTATCAGTTCCAGTGATTCAAACTAGCCTCATAATTATAGGTTCTATGGAAGGCCTTTACCTTCAAGCAAATATCAGTTCTGGTATGAGTAGTTGAACTTTATAAACCTAATAGAACTCAATTATGTCAACCCACGAAAACTATAATGAGTTTCTACTCTAGTAGTGGGTAGAGTAAGAATAGGGTTGTGTAGAAGAGAGTGGTATGCAGGTGGAGTAGTGTTTAAATTTTTTAATTGACCACAAAGGTGACCCATAGTTCATCAATTGTGGGGATATCATACATTACTTCATAGAATTCTTATTACCCTATAAAAATTGCAGGTACATTACATTGGTGGCCCATATAGAAATGATTCATGTCAGATTAGTGGGGATAGGGTATCTTAGAAGGTCTAGGATGCCATTGACCATGATTTATGAAACTGGTTAACGCATTTCGGTGTATAACTATATAATAAAGACTGGGGAAAGTTAAATAAACGGTTTTAGAGTTTAAAAAAATCATTTTTATGTTGTGGATCATAGAAAATGAATGGTGTTTAGTGACCATATATTATACAAGGTATGTGCACTATAATAACTACTTTATTTTTATCTTTTTTGATACAAGTGCTTCTTATTCCTGCATATTGACACAAGTATATTTAAGATGTGAATTACCAATATTGTTATCCGTTAATTTACATTCCCTAGATATTCTATTAGTCACAAAAATGGATCATCTTCATTGATTAATAGTGATTCATTTATTTTTATATATTTATTGACATCTATGGGACTACATGTTTCTAGATATTATGATTTTTTATGTTATTCTTGATGATGATTGGGTGACCATCTTCCAGGAATACATTAATTTCTTTTGGTGAAAAGTATCTTTTACGAATATTGAAGGAATGGAGGTTACTGATAACCAATTAAGGTGAATTGGAAGTTGGCATGACATGAGGATTATTGGGTTGATCATGGGATATATGGCGGGCTTGTCTCTTTTGGATAGATCAGTTACATCCCCATCGACTTTTCTTCCAGTTATGAATCTCTACTAGGATGTATTTTATGATACATTCAGAGAACATCCTACAAATATCGGAGTTTATATTAACATATATCTTATTCCAATGCATTAACCATTTTTATTCACACAATATAATATTGAATAAACTAATCTAAAGGTTCTCAAGGTACTACATGAAGACATGGAGTAGAGAGGATTTATTAGGTTGGTTACTTCAGCATTGGTTCCACCTATCTTGTTCACTAAAAGGAAGATGTTAGTCTTTGACTATACAGTGACTATCGAATGATGAGCCAGGTGAAAATTCATAATACGAATCCTTTTCATATGATCTTTTATATTTTATAATAGTTATGTTATGATCTGGGGTTTGAAAATATTAATTGTTGATCGAGCTACAACTGACTATGGTTTTGAGAAGAGGACATCTTGAAGAAGTAATTTTAGAGTAGATAAGTATTGTATGTGTATCTGGTGATTTTTTTTATTTGACCAATATATATACATTTTTTATGGAACTCCTAAACATGATATTTTATTCGTACTTATACTAATTCTTAATGTTATTTTTATGGAATCCTAATATACTTTCCAATATCATAGTTGTATACCATATGTCTTCTGACTCCAAAGAGTAAGCTTTGAAGAAATCATCATTACACCATACTGTTGAAGTATAATTTTTCAATTTTGTTGGTACTATTTATAGGTATTATGGTGAATGTGGTAATTATATCCATTAATCTAGAGAAATTTATAATAGTGATCTCCTATACACATACCTAGAAAATTTCTAAGATCAAGAGATTATTCAATTTTAATGGATAGTACAAATGTTTTATCCAAGAAAATTACCGATTATCATCAACATTGATTCATATAAAAATTAAGGGAGTAAAGTTATAGTAGTTTTATTAGTGTGAATAAGATTATAGTAATCTCAATAGGAGATTTACTACAACTACAGTATTGATACAACCCAGGACAGGGGTTAGATATTTTTTATATTGTGAGGCATGATGAATTGTTCTATGAGTGGTGTAACTATAGAGGGTGTTAGTAGTGATTTATGGGTCACATCAGTTGTGACCATTTGATTTGAACTACCATACTCATGAACTATATATTCAATCCATGGATCATGCTCAAAATTGTTGGATACAATATCTATTTATTGATACTTTTTTTATTTACACATATCACTATAGCCATTGATACATATTTACAATGTGAGATATAATCAGGATGCAGAGGCTCTAGGTAGAGTATTTAAGGACATTGGAATTTGAGATGGTGTATACACATTTGAAGGGAAACATCATAGTAAAAGTACTCATCCAAAAGATGCTGGTAGCTTTGGAGCTTGGTGATAAGCCTTCAGAAAATGGTGAAAATTAATGATCTTATTGGTCAAAAGGAGAATGTATGATTCTGAGTATCTGGGATTGGAAACATGTTATCCATTAGTGGTAACATATTCTCTAGTATATTTGGTATTTTATGTATAATACACTAATATTGAGTGTTTTTATGTGAGAATAGCTAGATAGAGGTATCCCGATACCTCGGTGATCATTGGGGGATGATTATTTGATCCATATACATGGGAGGGTTATAATCTATTCACCCATTAGAAATTAGATTATGAGAAAATTATATACATTTATATGGGTTGTATAACCTTGTGTGATAAATATTCACCATGACAATAGTCAATAGTTATTATGGCCAGAGATGAATATGGGAATTTTTTATTTCTTTATCAAATAATATACCTCTTAGAGGGTAAAGGTGAAACAAAAAAATCTTGGGGGGGGGGGCTTCCCTTACCACATACAAATCCTATGTAGAATTCTGAATATATTATGAGATACATTGTCAGGGGTTTACCCAGGACCATGATGAGTCAAGACATTATCTAGGTCATTGGTAATAAAATTATTATGGTGGATCCCTTCATATGAGTCCCATAGACTTCACACCATTGGAATCTTGGGAGTGTTGTATCTCTTTGAGGTCATTTTCTCAAATGGATTTCCCTTTTTTGTTTAATCTGATAGAGAATCGTTTTTCATTTCATTATTCTGAAAGGTCATGTAGATGGACGTAGAAATTTTTTTGTGTTGGATAATTTCATGTAATCCCTGGACTAAGGGATAATCCATGAATACTATTATCATACTGTATAATACACTTTTTTAATGTTTTATTGTCTTTATTGGATCTTCGGATGATCATATATCCTTGGTGGAGTTCTCTTAATGTAATAGTTTTGGTGTTTCAATAGATATTACACCTATTGATGCAATTTATAGACGTTTATACTACTCACCACTATGTTGGCATGAGGAATGTGGAATATCAGTTGATGGTACTAGTATGTTGAAGGTTAACATAGAGTTAGTATGGTTAATTAGGAATTTTTTGTGATTTATAAAACAAGGTAGTGATCATATGAAAAATGGAGGAGATGTCCATTGGAGTTCAATGATAGTGATTGGGTTTTCATGATAGTGTCACTTCCAATGGGGAATATTCTTTTGAAGAAGCATTGGAAAATGGAAGCACTATTTTTTGGACGTTCATGATCACTGAATACGTTCAAATAGTGGTGCACTATCAATAACATCATACACATTATCATGACTTCAATGACGTGTTCCATGTTCCATGGATTTGGAGGTACAAGGAAAATAATAAATATGTTATAGAGTATCAATGAATTTATTTGGGTTTAGATATATAATATGAGGAGATCCCAATATGGATTATAGATTGGGGAGGGAATGCATTATGGGGGAAGATGGTACCATTTATCTGTATCCTTTGCTTGAAGGGATAAATCCAATAGGGAACATGGGAGTGAGACTCTAATGATTGATCTCAATGAACTTTTTTGTTTAAAAAATTAATTTATTAACACTTATCATGGACAATATGTCAATAATTTTTTATATAAATTATAAATTACTTTAATTTTACTTTTTCTAAAAAACCCCATTGGTTATTTTATATGATCATTTCATGGAAAATTAAAATTAAATCTAAATTTTTTATCCCTTACATGTTGCACCATCGGTTTGATTTATGAATTATTTTGTATTCTCTTTTATGTGTTTTAAGGACATGGGATGATTTTAGAATAGCTTGGGAGGGTTTGGAGAGATTTGGAATAAGTTTGGAGGCCTCTCTTAGGGAGCAAGGTTTGATAAAAGTTAGGGGAAACCATGCGGGTTTTCCAATAAAACATGCAGGGTGAGGCAGTAGGCTTTGTATGGCCTGAGCATAGTTTTCCAAACCCTATGAGGCAACAGTGAAGACCCTTTCTCTCGAGATAGTGGTTTGTGCATGGTTAGCACATGGTTTTCCAAACTATTCGGACTAACCGTGTGACCACTTATTGTTGGGGTTTTTAAACCTAGGCTCCCTTAGGCTTGACCTAAAACACTCCAAGTCCTCTCCCACTCAAGCCCCACTCAGGATTTTGGGATCCCGGGGGTTGAAGGTGATCTCCCACTCATTTTAGAATCAATTCAACGGGGTTTCTTTGTGTTATGTAGGTGATTTCTTCAAGGTAAGTCTTTCCTCTTGCAATTTATGTAGTCTTCTCTAGATCTATATATCCCTCACTCTTGTTTTTCTAGATATGCACTTTTTTGGTGTAGATATAGGGTTTTGGTTTCCTTAGATGTCGATTTTATGACTTGTGGATGTTAGGGAAGGGGAACTATATAGGTTTTGGTGGTTCGTTCACCATATTTGAGGCATAGTTCCTTGTGGGTCAATTTCATAGGAACTGTTAAGGTAGGTAGCTTCTCTCTCAACTCCACATGGTTAGAACTAGTGTTTTTGTTTACAATTAATTTGTCTTTCTTGAAATTAATTATGATATTGATGTGTGAATCTTATTTGGAAACCATTCAGTGATGATTTGGTGGAATTCGAGAATAATGGGTTATTTTTCTTAAAGGGTGAATTGTTGTGTGATTTTAAAATTTTGATTTTAAAATCATTGGTGGTTGATTATGAAAAATGTTTTTTGAAAGATGGTTTTCAATAAAGATATTTTTTTTATGAAATGTGGTATGGAATGAAAAATGGTTTAAGGGTGGTTTCAATAAATTAGTTATATAACGAAGATGGTTGGCGTGTTATATAAATGGATATTTTCATGTTGTTGTGGCCTTGGTGGGTTATATTCTTGGTAATGGCTTGTTTTAATGTGGTGTGGAAGTGGGAGAGAACTAACACAATAAAAAGGGGATGGATAATGGATGGAAGTGCCACCATCTATATCAAGTGGGAGGTAAGCACCACTCGAGTGAATTGGTAATGAATGTGTTGGATGAGAAGTCACACAAGGGTTT
Organism: Viscum album; assembly: GCA_963277665.1. Lineage (NCBI taxonomy): Eukaryota > Viridiplantae > Streptophyta > Magnoliopsida > Santalales > Viscaceae > Viscum > Viscum album. Next base: position 1,610,335,405 of record OY728137.1, on the reverse strand, counting down.
GTTGTGGGCATTGTTGGTGATGTTTGTAGATAGGGATTGTGAGTGAAATATGAAAATGTTAATCTGCTTGTGTCATGGTATAATTGGCTTCCTTATGTTGAATTATTGATTTGGATTCCTTATTGGGATTTGTTAGAGAATGTTTGGCTCATGGAATTGGATTCAATTGTGATCAATTTATATAATCTTATTTATATAAACGTGATAACGATTTTATCCTAGTGGCATGTGTAGGGATGTTAGTTGGGGAAATCCTACATACTATTTGTACTCAACCCCTACTTTGGCACTTTTTTGTCTTTTTAGATGTCGTATACCATGACATGGGAAAAGGTAAGGCATCAACCTCCTCTAGTGGTGTATTGTGATGGTTTGGTGGTGGTTGGAGAATGGATATTGGTGTGGAGCTATGTTGGTGTCATGACTCATTTTGTTTCATTGTTTAGTTTCGGATTTGTACTCTGTTGTTTTTTTGGACATGTCTAGTTGAATGGTTTTGGGGTTTATGATGGAATTGTAAGGATCACATCATTTGGTTTGAAAGTGCATGCATCTATTGTTGTTGGTTGATTGAGTTTGGTTATCTTCTTAAGGGAAAATCGTTACCCACTATTCCTTCAACCCTCAACATTTATTTCAAGCCTTTAGAACCTTTGGAACATTTCTTAAGGCCATCTAACCCTCACTCCCTCCTCAAGTAAATGTCTTAGGGGCAAGGTGTTACAAGTGGTATCAGCTTATTTGGTCCTTTGGAGTTGATTCTAGGATTTGGTGTTGACATTAGTTAAGTATATTCCTTGAGTCAGGATGGTAGCAAGTCATAGGATTTCCAGAACATGGAATGTATAGAATAAAAGGCCATGGCTAATCATTTTATGCTAAACATCTAGTTACCAGGGAGTTGCGTACATAAGTGTTTTGGAGACACCTATAGGCATTTGCAATATCATTGTCGTGGGTGTAGCCAATAAGATGTGGATGGAATATATGCGAGAAATGACTTCCCTATAGGATGCATATTTCATTGGGAATAATGATTTATGGGATGAATAAAAAAATTATTTTTTCAAAATGTGTGAAATTGTAATGTGAATAAATTTGGTATTTTGAAAATGGTTTGAATTTCAAAAAGGGTGAAAAATGTCATATGTTGAAAGTTTGAAAGCCTCATTGGGATATTTATGTGTAATGCGATTTGAAATGAAAATTCAGGATGTAAACGAAAGTGAGACTCGTGGTTGTTTTCTTTATATTTACTGAAATGGTCTTAGGTAGGTGTCGTAGAGACCAACCAGAAGTGGCCGATGAGAACATGGTTGCACTTGAACCCCAGGTGAACCAACAGTTAGTCCAGAGTATAGTGCTAGATTTCCAAGATGTTGGAAGTGTGAATAGAGCATAAGATCCAAATAAATTTGATTATGTGGCTCGGTTTCAAAGGTAGGATCCATCTGTCTGTAGAGGTGACTCGTACCCGGAAATGGCCGAGGCGTGGCTATACAGAATGAACCGAATTTTTTAATTGAAGGGGATGCTGATAGGGCTGAATGTAAATATAGAAAGATATAAGTTGGATGATCAATCTCTTCAATGGTGGGATTTGGTAATCCTAGAAAGAATAGACCAGTGTATTTTTTCGGAAAGTATGTGTTCTGGTCGATGACAAAAACACAAAAAATTATTGATCAAAAAAGATATTCCATAAGTTTGAAATGTGGAATTTTTTTAACATCCCAAAAATAGAGAGGGAGTAAAATAGGAGGAATATTGTCCCTCCATATTAGAGCATGAGAAACACCCATATTGGCAAGCCCGTCTGTAATCTTGTTAGCTTTATGGTAGGTGTTAGTGGAGATGAAGTTGATCTCAGAAAGACAGTTCAAACAATCAATCCATAGAGCAGTGAGCGGCCATGCAAGATGAGTGGTACCACTTCAGATGGCCTGGATAATTGTAGTGGAGTTTCTCTCGATCTAAATGTTTTTCCAGTTGTGGATCATTACAAAAGAGATAACATGGATAACACTAGGATCTCTACTTCTAGTGTAGAAGTAGTGTCACAGCATCCATAAAAGCATCTAAGAGTCTCATCTATCTGATTCTAGAAAATAGCACCACAACCCGCTGGGTCGGGTTGGCCTTTTTAGGCACCATCGATGGTAACTTTAATCCATCCTGAGGGAGGAAGAAGCCATAACAATTCAAAGGTAGAGTTTGGATGAGGATATTTCCCATTCACTCCAATCTGACGAAGGATCCAAAAATCAGGAACCGAGTTGCTGCATTGGTCCTTTTGAATTGAGGCCGCCTCACAGATAGCCATGAGAATTTTAATTTTACCAACATTAAGCATGAATTATTTATTAAGAAAATGCATTTTGACCATACCAGATTAAATAAAAAAGCTCTGCATCATTTTCAAGTAGATGATTGTTGATCTTTTTGGAGTCAGAAATGTATGTGCACTGTTGAATCAATAATGTAATAGAACAATCCAACAACCATATGCACTCAAAGGTGTCAGAAATATAATGCCAGAGAGCAGTTTCCGTATCACAAGAATGGAAATGATGATTAATATCCACTCTATTTAGAATTTAATTGCATGTATGCTATAACAAACATCATATACTATTGATCTAAAACATCATTATAAACCCGATTATAAAAATTAATTTTTAATGCATCTTGCACTAATTTTTGAAATCTTGGTGTATACATCATATAGAATTATATCATTTGAAGGATTTTTATCAATATCATTTAACTTATATTTAAATATATTTGTGACTAAATATTTTTCCCGATCTTATAGACCATAAACACAATACATTACTCCCCAAACATATAATGATTCTATGTCATAAAATAAAAGACAATAACAGCTAGTTTAAAATTGTGTGTTAGGTAGATCTTAACATACAATTTTAATTTACACGAGTAAAAAGAAACAACATGATATCTATGTAAAATAACACATCCCAACCTGGATCCTGATGCATCACAATTGAGTACATAGCCCAATCAAGAAATTGGAAACATAAGGATATGTTATGATGTAAGTCTATCCTTATGTTCTTGGGAGGATTTTTTGACAGTCATTATTCTATTTTTATTGAGATTACTTCCTCTACAAAGTTGCCATTGATGATTAAAAACATGAAAATTAATGTGAAAAAGGTCTCTAGTGTGACTCTATGCCAAGAAAAAATCATATCACAAAGACATTATTTGGTGGTTTCTAAGATATAATAGGTTCAATCGTTTCATGATCTAAAAAAATATTAGAGATGAAATGGAAAAATAATCAATCCTATTTTATCTAGATACACACATTCATAACATGCCATAAATATTATGTTAATATAAGATAAAAAACACTATATCCAATTGTTTGACATGATCTACCTTTTTCCATCAATACACCGGTATATCTCTTACAAATAGTACCACAATGTAATCGAGATACCTTTTAAATATCTCATTCTATAATGAAAAAGGTATGGTTTGTGAATTCATAAGGAAAAAGGAAATAAAAAACTCAAAATTTCTCTATATACTTCTGAAACCTATCATCAAAATATCCTCCTTCATAACTCATAATTGTTGATATCCTGAATGCTATTTAGTTTTTGAGAAACAATGAGATCTCCTCAATTGATTAAGGTGATAATGAATCCATTGAAGAGGACATTATTTATTTATGATAACATCGTTAAACATTTGATAATCTAATAAAACCCTAAAAAATATATTAGCTTTATTCCCAAAGAGAACTGGTGTTTTCTTGGGAGATGTACTCAGTCATATGAATACTTTTATTTCAAAAACTACCAAATGATCATTAAATTCCATAATTTATTTTGGATCTATATGAAATGATGGAAGTGAAATAGGACTGATCCATAGTAGGAGAATAATTGTAAACTCCACTTATTTTTTTAGTGGAAACATTGATATATTATAAGGAATAAATAAATGTATTACTCTAATATGGATGGAAAATATCTATTTATAGTCTTATCGACTGACTCCAAAACAAATACAATTAACTAGTAAATGAATGTTCCAATAACTTATATAAAGGTTCCTTCTGTACATCAACATACTTCACAATCTACTTTAAATTGATACGTAACTCAATCATAATATTTGAAACTCACTTGTAATGTACTATAATTTATATGGGTTTATATGTTCACAAGTCAATACATTATTAGAATTATGTCATAGAAATAAATCTCTATCATATATATATTCCATACCAAATCATTCCAATATATTTTTATATATCATAATTCACATTTCATGTTTTCACATTATTTGTTTCTAAAATGTTTGTAGAGTTTCAAATCATAAGACATTATCTGAACAGGTAAACCCAACAGATAAATAACATGAGAAGAAATAAATGAATGAGACGCACTAGTATCATACAAGGATTACATTAGGATAAAATTTAAATGAATCACAAATATCACCACCCATGTTCTGAATTAATCACCCATGATCATTCATTTAGCTTCGTACAATTATGTACTCGGTGAACGTTTCTCCATGTTACCCTATTGATAATGCAATGACTGAGGAGTCATTATGTTTCTAGAATTACCATGGATTCTATGGTTTTTTTAATAGATTTATTTTTCTTGCACTCATCCCATAAAATTATATGATATATAAGAAGAATTATATGTTTCATATGAACTAGTCCTTGATGTCTGGGGACAATATAAGTAATGTTGACCCATTAAGTGTAAATTTTATCATCTTCTAGTTGATTTCAAACAATCACGCATAATTTTTTTAGACGAACCATTATAGAAAAATACAGGCTACCTTTTTGGCTAAGAATGTATGTTGGTTGATTCAATATTCTATTTCTGAGATATACCACCACTTGACTATAGGTGCCCCACCTCCACCCGTGTTCAATATTGGAATTACTAGATATTACCATAGGAATAGACATGATTCATCTAACCATGTGTCCTATGATATCTAATTGTTTAACTAGAACTAAAATGATATCTTCTTTATAGTCCATAATACAAATGATTAAAATCATTGAGTGACTTATCAGTTTGAATCCTCACTCAAAAAATAAATTCCTTCGATGAAATACCTAAAAACATTCCACTGTAAAGCAGACTATATTCATAAATTAAGCCACATTCTATGTTACCGAGAGATTATCCTACATCAAACTAAAAAAGTTATCTAATATTGATTATATAAATCTGCTAGGATATAATTTTATGTTTAACATTTCTTCAAAATCATCTAATTCCATGCCTTGTTTTAATTTTCCTATAATTTTGAAATCCATCCGTCGTTGTTCTAGATCCTTTAAAATATAATTCACTATCATTAATTTCATCTCTACTAGAATAATATGGAAACTGATTATTATTTTCATCATATCCATTCACGCGTCTACTTTTTATAACATTAAATAACCCTGAATGATGGGTGGATTATGATTTTTCTACTGAACTGAACTATGAATATTTATTGGTTCATTATTTCTATTCTTTATATCCATGGCATGAAATTCCGAGAAACTACTCTAGAAAAAATATATGTTCACCTTTGGCTCATTTTCAATCACATTATCATCAGACCCTTTTGGTTGGTTTATAATGTTCCTACATGGTACCATTCAATATAACTAAAATAGACTACATTTATTCTCACCCTCTAGTAAATGAAGGCATAGCTATCTAAAATTACTATTTCAACATGTTGTGCAATAATCTTTATCTCCAACAAACTATTTTAACCATTTTCAAAATACTACCATTAATCCTTTATAAAATATCACCATTTTAAAAATGTAACCACTTTTCAAAAAAAATTATTACATGTTTTCATTTCCATAAATCATTAAATAAATAATTAACAATGAATCCCTACTGTGAATTCATACTATTAATGTATGTCATGCAATGATCATTTTATAAACCCATTATGATGATCTAAAAACTCTCTTTAATCTCCCTTAAACAACTCATGAACCCAACCACCCTTGTAACATGATGTTCATCATAATGTGGATAGATAGTACATTTTTTCATATACATTACATTTTTTTACAATCATATCTATTTAAAATATACTAAGATACAGATGAACATATAAATACTAATAAAATTTCAAACTATAAGATAGAAGACAACTAATAACAATTGAACAAAGAAAAATAATACCATTTGTCTAAAAAATGTTTTTGGATGGGCCATGTCAGATTCCCTTTGTAACATCCATCACATGACCCATTTTATTTGTAAAAGGAAGTGGGAGTTACATCATATAGGTGACATCCATAACACACCAAATCTACAAATAAAGTACAAGGACCTGAAGAAATTTTGGGGGATGATTTCCATTTTAAATATAAACATCCAAACTATAAGGAAATTATGAAAAACCTTATATGATACATGTGTACAAAAAAAACTCAAAACATAAGAAATTCAAAAAAAATATTAGTGTACAATAGAAAACAATGTGACACAATAAAAGGAATTAGAAGAAAATATATCCTAAATACTCTAATGGAATCCAACTAACAACTCCCATTATTCTCCAAAATAGAACTCAAAAAAACCTTTCCCAAGGTATCAATATGTATCACTATATAACTAATATACCATTCTGTTACCTTTTTTCGATATATTACATCTACAAATGCACAATAGTTCCCATGTAGTGGGTGACTCTAAAAATAGTAGGATTCCCCCATTGACATCCAAAAACATACAACTAGGACAAGAACATGTTTTATTAATTTATAGAAAACAATTTAAAATAATTAATAATATTTATTATCAAAGGAAAAAAATTATAAGGAAATCATTAAAAAATCATCTAAAATCATTCTCAACATCATTTGGAATATCCAATGCATGATTCCCCATATCTAATCATGCAAGACTAGGTGATAGTTCCATACTCAAGAGTGGTATTTTTTCGATCAACCATGTATTCAAAAGTTAACCAATACAACCATTCCCCAATGGTAATGGCCACTTCAATTGGGTCATGTATAATGTAAATGAGCTCACACAAACCGTGAATTCGTAATATCCATGAAAATATATTTCACATAAAACCATTATTTCTCTAAAAAAATCATCCAATAGCTTACATGAATCAAATGTGAACCATTACTTTAAAATATATATTTTAGAAATATCATCAAAGATTATTCTTCAAAAACCATCAAATTTCCAAAAATCATCAAAACCATAACTAAATAGATTTCTATCATGAATCACTTAATTTTTTCACAGAAATTTCAAGAAGTTTAGTCATTTAATCCTTCATGATATAATATAGATTAGTCAATAAAAAATAATCATACTTCAAAATGGTTAGTGAAAATGAATAGATTCATAATGATAACATAGATTTGACCATTAACCAACTTTCTTTCCCATGATCCATGCATATGAAATTTCATTCTCTATAAGAGAACATAGATCAATACACAATGGATTAGATATAAGGTTTTTGGAAATAGGATTGGAATATATATAAGAAAATTTAATCCTAAATACTTACAGGTGAATTTGGATTTCCAATATTCATTGAATTGACTAACACATTCACCAATATTGAATGTATAAACATTTGATGACTTTGGAGGAAATGGAATTCAATATTCAAAAGATTGGGAAATTAAAAGTGGTTTCGGGACTTAATATACACTAAATCCACATATTTTTTATCTATAACTATACTATTAAGGGTTAGGTAGCATGGGATTAAAATTTTGTGCAAATCTTGGGGTTACAGTGCCTCAATCCAACCACTTTTATAGATGTCCCACATTGTCACACAACCAGTGTGCCAACCACAATTTCTCCCTCTTTCTTAACATGCACTATTTTTCTAATACATTTACATAGTTTGTAAAATCCATGTGCAAACCATATATATATATTTTCACTCCTTTCAGAAGAATCTTGGTTTCTTTAATGGGGGGTATTGTTTGTTCTAAACATTGTCAAACCATACACCTCTACAGAAGCCTCTAATGCCTACCAAATCTCTTAAGAACCTCCCAAAACATAACTTGATCATTATATATACTGATTATAAGAAAATAACTGGTCATGTACCTGAAACCAATGGTGTATCATTTAGCACATGAGCTCACCAATTCATAAGATTCCATTTCCTCGGATCACGAGAAAATGAATTAACTATGAAAATTTCTAAAAGTGATACTCTAAGAAAAGATATGTGTGTGAGATATTTATGATATTTATTAAAATTAGTTGATTTTGTGTCTTGTATTAAATGAAAAAAAACATTTATTGTTCTGGGCTGTGTGTTATTTTCTAATGTATTGAATATTCATCTGAAATGATTCAATATTTATGTTTGTATTACTAGGGCATCCTAATTGAAAAATCATAATCATTTTGAGATGATTCCACTATAATAAAGATGAATATTGTCTCAAATACCTAAAAAATAGAGAAATTAGATATGATAAAATAATTGTAAATACATGTGAATAGAAGAAAAAAAATCCACATATTCCCAATAAACCAATCTAGACACTCTTATAGTCATTCGAAATATACAAGAGAAAGGGGAAGCCTCCCCCCATGATTACTGTTAGAAAGGGGAGGAAGATAATGATGAGTTTTTCCAAACCATGTGGCTCACAATGATCCCAAGGTACACTGTCGCTAGGTTTATGAGGTGCCCTAGACAAGCACTCATATTTTCCGTGCTAAAAACACTTTTCAGAATCACTAGGATTAATACATTGTGTGATATACCGAACATTATTTTAAAAAATTATCAATAGGTAACATTAAAACGCATAACTCATTTCATAGTCTTGAGAAAAAAAATCATTATTTTCTTTAAATACCATTTTTGAAGAAAACGTATTTAATGATACATGTGAACATTCCTCCATAATAAATAAATAATAGACCCTCTTTTAGACTAATCCCAATTTTTATCATCTTCATATGATAGGGAATGTAGAAATATTAAATTAGTGAGATAAAATTACAACACCTTGAAATTTTGTTTTTTAAATAATAAGAATCACTATATCTTTCATTGCATACAACACTGAGATTTTAGCAAAATGATATATATTATAAAACTATTATTATGTAAATCTGACTATATTAAACTAGAGATTGAATAGTATTTTTTGAATTAACCAACCAAATAATTAAATATATAGTCTTAATAAATATAAATTTATTGATTAATTATTAATAATTAAAAACTAAATTTTATGTGACATAATTTCAAGCTTCAAAAATGTATTTTCTTAAAAAATTATTTGTATTGATTTTTTTGTGCGTAAATTAAAGTTAGTTTCTTATAATTTCATAAAAATTATTCTATGAAATAAATTAAAATTAAATCATAATATTATAATTTTTATAGGGTGATATTTTTTTATTTCTCCGAAATGATTCAATTTTATAGGAATTGTGAAAAATATTATTTTTTCAAATACTAATATTTATTTTAAATAAATCATGTGACATAAAAGAAATGAAATATTTTTTATTTTTCATTATTTTTTAATAAAATCCATTTAATTTATTATAATTTAATTAATTCATTAAAGTCATTAATATTTGTGATTCTTATATATATGTAAATTTTTATGCTTAAAAAAGCACTTATCAAAAAATATTTTTCCCCTTAGTTTTTTTTATTTATATTAAAATGGATTTCTACCCCTTATAGTGGTTTAATAATGAATTTTTTATACCATATTTTTAATTTGGAGGCTTAAATATGTTTAATATTTAAATTTTCTTTTGGTCCTTATGAATAGTAATAATGGTAAATATTTCGCCTTGGTTATGGAAAAAATGGGTAAGGAATGGTTAGATGCCTGAGATGTTCCCTCAAAATTTAAAAAAATTCTTAATTAAATTTATGTTATATATTAGACAATATATTTCCCAAATTATTATAAAAATCAATTTGGGGATGTTTTTTCTTAATAATGAAATTTATATTATTTTAAGTAATAAATAATAAAAAATGTCACTATTTTGATTTTATTATTCCTCAAATATTAATATTAGGATAAAAAGGAATAATTTAGTTAAAAATGATTATTTAAAAGAATAATATTTTATCGTATTAGTTTATTTAGAATTTTTTGTTATTAAATAATTAACTTAAATGCTCACACAGTGTTGACATAATGGTAGTGTGAAAGGGAAATAATCATGTAAATGATTTTCAAAACACTAAAGGTAAATTTTTTAGATGATTTGTAGTGCAATATAAATAGGAAGTCTAATATAAAATATTATGTATTGTTTAAAATTTTATATTCTAAGCCCATTATTATATTGGTTCCTTAGATACAAAAATAAATTATTGCTTTCAAAATGACATTGATGAAAAATTGTAAAAAATAGCATTTATTAAATTGTTTAAAAATAATAAAAAAATTTGTTGAAGAATATTATGTAATTATGTCGTCTAAAATTTCATACCATTCCAATTTATGATAAAAAATGTACTTTATAGGTAAAATTATGTCCCTTTAAAATTGAAATAGTGGTTATCACGGCTAAGGTTAAAAAATGATAACATAATAAATTATCAAAAATTTAATGTTTAAAATCATATATAAAGCCATATAAATTTGATTATTTGATTATATGAAGACCATATACACTTTATATTATAATCCATGTATTTTGGAACTACATTTCCTCTAATTTTACTTTATTATATTATAATATTTCAAAAATTTATAAGAGTGCCCCTCTCATCCAATATAAAATAACACCCATTATCTATTTTCATTAGATGTTATCAAGAAAAATATTTTAACCAAAGTCTACAAAATTCCGTCATTTAATTTTCTAAAGGGTGCTTAATATTTATTTTCATCTTACTATACTATTTCATGGTTTTATATGATTAGATCTAAAGGATGCCTATAGAATAAGTGGTAATCCACCTACCTAACTTCTTTTAATTGATTTCCTTTCCTAACTCCTATAAATATTTGATATTTATTATTTGAAAATTATATTTTTATCCAAATTATAATTTAATGTTACTATTATTATTTAAATACAATCATTCACAACATTTTCTATCGAATGCGAAGTTAAATTATCCATCGTGAATACGTGTGCACAACCACCTCCACCTAGTGTTGTAATTCATTTTCCATAACCAAATTTAATATATATTTTTTATTAAGGGTTTAGATATTAAATATTATATTTATTAAATAATTAATATTTTTTAATAATAATATCTTATTAACCTTCTTAACATATAAATAATTGGAATGGGATATTGTCGCTCATGCATACGTGTTGACAAGCACCTACACGAACCAATGTGATAATGTTTTAATTTATTCTTACATATATGGTAATAAGGATATATATAATTAATATATTATATATTATATAACATATATTCTATATATATTAATTATTATATATTATTCATTCATTCCATCTACTGAAAAAGAGAGAACATTTTTTATACGTACTTATGACATACCATCTCCATAAATGGATTATATCCTTTATATATTCATTATGGAAGAATAAAAGTATATATATATATATGATAAATATATATGATATTTATATCATCAATAAATTTTTTTAAATGAATAATACATTATCAATATACAAGGACAACAACTAATGAATTAAAATTTTCATTATAAATGATACAATTTACACCAAAAAATGAATATTTTACTAATAATTTAAAAATTGGTGTTCAAGTACTATAAGTAGATAACATATAAGATTCTAAATATTTATATAATTCATGTAATATACTATAATAAATATAAATTTATTATTTAATAGGTTATATAACATTCAAGGAAATCCAAACATGACGTATGATATTTTAACCTCACTTTTATTTATATAAGACGCATGTCATATTCATAACATTATTATTTTAAGTGTATTATAAAGTTAAAGGTAATTTTCTTAATGATTATTATTATTAAAATTATACACATTTACATATCTATATAAGGTTCTATATTTTGTTAGTTTTTTATTAAAAAGTTTCCAAATTGGTATTGAATTTATGTTATAATTTAATTGTTTATCAGATTGTTTATGATTAATTATATGATGGTGAAATTTTATAATCTAAATCTAAAGAAACGCTTGAATTTTATTTAAATTTACTCATATCTGTATATTACATGTTTCAGTTTAATTTTCCTTTATTTAATGACATCATAGACTAAAAAATATTTTCATGGAAAAGTGACTCTATTTCTCACTTTGAAAGAAATTACTTTTAATTAAATATCTATGATTTCTATAAACTATCTATTTTATTTTTTTAATAATATAAAATTACTTTTTAATTAATCTTTACCCATTCTATAATTTTTTAAATATTTCTTAAAATGAATATATGTTTTGTTTTCTAAATGAAGTGCTTTGAATTTTCTTAAAAAATTTAAAATTAATCGTTATTCGAACCTACATGGAATGAATAAAATATCCCATATTCATGAAAATTAAATGATTAAAATATTCCTATTAATGTTTCAAATTTTATTTTCATAGTAATTTTTTTCCATAATATTTCATAAATTTTTTATTTTGAAATATGACACTTCAATGTGAAAATGGTATTTCCCCACGAAATGTTCCAATGATTTTTTATATAATTATTCATCTATAATAACATATTTATGTTACATATTATTTATCAAGGTTATAATCCAACTATACCATCCAATTTATTTGATTTTCTGGGTTTCTATGATGATTTCTTGAGGATAATTCTATGAAACCCATTTCATTCAATGGGTTAATTATGTTATGATGATACCATCATAAAACCCATATACTTTGCATTGGTCATGATATGATTAAATGGTCAAATATTTGTGGATACCATTTCTATTACAAGGGTTTATATATAGTGAATATTTTATGATCATGAGGAACACATATATATAATTTCATGGTGGATAGGCCTGAAATTATATTTCCCACTAATGGATTTGGTAAATATGGATATCTCATGAGATAATAAGTAATGGAATGGGGAGTGAACCTATTTAGGTGTGGTAATGTTTCAAAAATGATAGTATATCTAGTGAACCTTACCTACTTATACGATATAATTGGGAGTAAAATCAATCCACTATAAAATTATTGGAATATATCCCTGACCGTGGACATGATTTTATATTTTTATATCTTTTCTAAAAACATTTTTATAATTCTATTGTTATTAAGACATGGATGATGTACATTGATTGGTTTATTATTTTTTCCTATAAAGTTCCATGACTTATGCATGTATCATGATTATAATCATTGATATAAAAGGTGAGGATTTTAAATGTTAATCTTATATTATTATACCATTATTCTCATGTTAGGATTATATGATCATTTATATCTCCCTTTTTTAACATTTCTGATAATCTGAGAGTATACATTATTATATTTCCTTTCCCAATAATATGTAGAACTGTTTTCAGTAGGATGTTGTACAAAATTGAACAATGTATAAAATCATTATGGGAGATATTTATGATCATTCATGAAATAAAAAGAGTTTTATATGGTCTTTAGAAACAATATACATATATTGTTTTTGTGTGGATTATAAATCTATGTAATAAATATTTATCATTTAAGATGTAATTTCTATGTCTGAAAGGTATGGGTTAATATAGTTGTATCATAGTAGGATTTAGTAATTATTTAAACATTTCAGACAATAAAATCGAGTATAACCCTAAGTATTGGATGAAATTGTAAATTATTATCAAGGTCGATAATATATGGTTTTATTAGAAAAAATATATTTCATTATAAATAAAGTGGACTTGGATTGGAAACAAAGTTATCTTATAGTATTAACCCCAAAAGTGATTTGAATGGTTATATCTTGACCGTCATTATAGTGCATGTTGATTTTTATCATACAACACACCAATTCAGTCACTCCTAAGGGTTATTCTTGGGTATATTTACATTTTCTATATGAAAAATTATGACATATATTAATTGATAATTGCCATGAATGGAAAATATTATTTCTATGGTGTCATAGATTGAAAATAATATTCCCTTATTTAGATGTCCTATAAAAATTATTTCAGAATGTATGACTACTCAATATGATTAATGATGGACAAACTATTCATTTTGGATTGAGTCAATGTTTAAAATGAGGAAGATTCATGTTAATTCCAAATGTGATGGATAATAGAATGATGTCCTCACATGAAATCCTATAAAACATGAAATAAAATGTAAATTTTTTTCGATAATGACCACTCAGTTAAATCATTATATAATTGAAAACATCTTCTTCGATGATATTCTTTACACACCTGATATCTAATGGAGTTTCTTGAAGATCACCAAGGAAAAGTGATTCGTCTTCCTACATGATTAAATGTGGGAAGAACCACGTAAGGGAATTTGATTGTTGAATTTGATGATTGTTTGGGTGTGGTAAATAAGGACAAGGAGCATGTAATTACTGATGAAAATAATGGAAAGTTAATTTAATGTGATAAATGATAAAAAATAGTTTTCCTAAGGTATCACATATCAATTAATGTTTAATGTTTGGAATGTATGGGAATTATAAAAATTTATTTCCTAGTGGGATAGCTCAAGAATAGGATTATTAATGTTCTACATGTAAAGGTTTTCTCATTTATGGTAAAGAGAGTACAGATGACGTTTGAAATGAATACAATAATAAGGAATATGATGGTAATATTAAATTAATTATTTATTAGAAATGTATAAAAATTGAATTTTTTATGTATTGGGATTTGAAAATAATGTTGTATAAGTTTATTTATCAATGGTATTCTAGTTATAAAAATCATGAAACATCAATGAGTTGTTATGTAGTATTTTTCATTGCGAATTTGATATAATAAGATTAATTCTACTAATGACCTAGAAATATGATTTAAGGGTAACGGTATGTTTTTTTTTAAAACTTTATTTAAGGAGAGATAAACCATAACATGTTACCAATATTAATATAATAATTTCTTGTTCATATATTAATATTATATACATTGATAAAGAAAAAGGGATAGTGTTTTTAATCTTGAAATTTGTATGATATTTGATGGAAGAGTGGTTTTGGTCATATTTAATAATGTTAATTTCATTTTGAGTTTTTTGAATATATTTGATAACGTTACCATCATAGAGAATTTATGATTTCATTGGGTTTTTATTATAATTCAATTTATTTGGGAAAAATATTATCATATTTTCGGAGGATATATGGACATGGTATTTATAATGTACCAAATCTAGTTACCTAGAGTCTTTGACAAATTTATTACATTGGTATCGGAACAAGGGTTAAAATCCAAAATTATTGATAAATATATTATTTTTGGATAACCATAAACACCAATGATACAAATTTAACATTGGGAAATGAAATAAACAACATGTTAATGGAAACAATTAGCATCCTTAAACTCATTCCAGGACCCTTACTTCATCTCCTAGAGAAAGGAATGGTAATAATGGTAATATAATCTTCTCTATAAGTGTTGCATATATTTGAATATATCATTAATCAATATATCACAGTCAACATGGAAAGGTAAAAAACTGAACACATAAGCCCATTAATTTATAAGTTGACTATCATAAATGGGTGGGGAATAATCAATATGGCATGGTAAATAACTGAAAACACATTCCATCTAAGGAATACACTATGAAAAGAAGGCATACCGGGATAATGTCATACTGATAATCTTAGATGTAATAATTAAAAATTAATTCTTAATGAATTATATAAATAATTATTACATTTCATGATATCAAGAATAAAAAAAACCTTTACTGTCAATACCTTCCTCAAGTCAATCTAAAACTACTTTGTAAAACATCATGTAATTTGTCCACCTAATTTACCTCCTGAGATATATCAATGATTTGATGGGATATCTCTAATTGGTCCCCACCCCTAAAAAAATATCCAATTAATTATACATATATCCAATAGATAAATAAATTAACAAATAATATTCCTTATCATAAAATATCTAAATTGAGTACAAAACATTGATTTATCAATATATACCTAACTAATCTAATATCATGCAATGTAAATATTGTTTGTATGAATGGTATATGGTTTATGAAATATTTATATCCATGATAAAAAGAAAATATATATCCTTTAATTTAAAAATCTTACATAATGAAATAGTTATAATTCATGTTAAATAAATACGATATGAATTTTATAATCCATTTAATAGTGAATATGTTCATATTAACAATATTGTCTCAATAAAATATAAATTGAGAGAAAATAGCATACAATGATCATAACATTGAAGTTAGAATTAATCAATCCTTAGAATATATGTATAAAATGAAAATTCAATTAAAAATTTGAAGTAAAACATAATATAAACAAAATTCATTATACTCGTATACGTAGAATATCAAAGGAAAACGAAAAAGTATTATACCACAATAAATAGATTTTGAGTTATAAAACTCTGTATCACATGGTACCATTCATATCTAATACCCATAGATGATATAATTCAAATAAAAACATAATATAACATTAATTATAATGATATAATTACATTTCATTTCAAAGGGGTAATATATACCCCATATAAAAATAATTTATGTGCTGGACATTACAATATGCCTCAACGAAGATAAATTGTGATTGATTACCATACCTCATTATTTACTTTAGTTTGAAATATCATAACATTCATTATAATGGTATTAAGAATGTTATTTTATTTATTCCAGAAGATTGATTATATTTATAAATTTATATATGATCTTATTATATCATATGACCAATCTCCTGTTAATAATATTTCATTATTTAACATATTAATTTTCTAGTTTTCTCATCTGTATTTGGTAATGAACAATATGGTAATTGTATATATGATATAATTAAATCATATTCTAAATTATAATGATATTATAAACATCATATTTACTCAAAATATATATTATTATAATCACACTTAAAATTTGGGCTAGGAAAATGAATCACATCGCATCATGGAAACCACAGATCATACATACACATGAGCGACGGTATCATTCTCTTAATGTTTTAAAGGGTTAGAAAGTGGATTATATATTAAATTTAAAGAATAAATATTATATCATATATATCACATATACTTTTTAACATAGTCCCTATTACATTATATGTTATGCATGTTAGAAAACGATTTAAAAAACTTTGTGAGGCGGCAGTCTTCCGCACACACGAGCGACGTAATCATATTTTAAATAACTTTTAAAGTAAGAAGGTATATATTTTTTATGAATCCTTAATAATATTTATATAATAAATATTATATGAAAAATTAATCACATCATAATATCCCACCATTAAAGGTGTTTATGGAAAATGAGTTACATCGGTTAGTGAGGTGGTAATCTATCGTACATTTTCGACGATTACAAATTCCTCTCTGATGGAAGAGAAGAATAATTAATATTATTCCATCAACTTAATAACATCTAAGTTTATGTAAGATAATTGTTTTATTATATTGGCATTGTTAATACATAATTTAAGGTGGAAATTAAAAAATAAAATCATATATAGTTGGTAAGAAAATTATATTCACTAAGAGAAACTTTTATTGGATTTATATTATACAATATAAGGATGGTATTTTAGAAGACCATTAAATATAGATTTTGACTAAGGATTTATTGGGTGTGAATTTTTGAGGCTATATTTTTTAATGGGATAGGGGGTACGATGAAGTGCAGGTAGGGAGTTCCATTTTATAAACGAGGAAAGGTAACCTCCATAGAAATTATATTGAAATTTCTCAAAACAATAAATAATGATAATGACATTTAAGTTAAAAGAAAATTTCAAATGACCTCAGGATAAATTTATTCATATACTATGGTGTTAATATGTCCATAAAATTACATTTTTACATTTTTAGGTCATCTTATGTCTTCTTTTCTTAGTTTAACGCTAGATAATCCAATTTTTTACCTTAACCAATATAATTTTTTTTGTAATTCCAATTATTTTTTCCAAGAAAATATGAAGTTATTAGATAATATCAATTATTATTATAAAATATATGGATTCTATTTTTTTATACTAAATTCCTTGAATTTTTAGAATCCAATTTATAATTACACCAATATTAATGAACAAAATTTTGGATTTTAAATAGATAATTATTATAAGTATGAAAGATTTTAATATCAAAATTCAATAGTAAATTAATTGAAATGACATAAATTTTATTTATTATAATATAATTGAAATAATAATAATATTAATAAATGTAATATATATTTTTTGTTTGAAAATAATCTAAAATAAGATGTATTTTTAAAATAAAAAACAACAATTATCTCTATTAATTGTAAAATGACTTTTCTCAGAAAATCGCAAAAAAATAATCATGAAGTTAATTATGGTATTATTATTTCATGAATTAATTTCATTTTATAAAATAATTATTCCAAAAGATTAAAAATAAAATTTATCATAAGTGCACCGGAAGCGATGAAATTGTTTTCTTTAAAAAATGAATTGTTTCTAAAAACATTTCTATTACATTCAAATGTATATTATTGTATTCATAAATAATATGTATCCAAATAATTTTTTTATACATGTTTAAATAATATAATTTCATAATTTATTTAGTACTCTTTGTTCTCTATGATTTAATGGGTCAATTTTAATGGTAGTGATTAAATAGTAATATTTTAATAGAGCTTCTTGTTTCGTTTAAATGTAGTGTTATGTGAATCGTAAGCTACTGAAGAGAATGAATTTATTTAATAATAAATATATGTTAAATTCTATGGGTGTTTTATTTTTTTATAATATTCATGTAGTGTGTCATACATGCTATCAAACATTATTTTATTATTTTGAAATCTTAGGGTGTTACATAATATACCCCTTAAATAAATTTTGTCTTCATAATTTAATCTATATCTCGGTAATAAAGGGATTAAAATATAAAAATGCCTTATTTTGGAACCAAAATCATAATAATGGTTAATCAAATATCATCATGATAAGATATGATGTTAAGTAAAATTTGTATCTATAATAAAACATAATTAGGTTCTCATCTAAGAGAATATTGGGGGTAAATGAAAACATGTACAAGGAAGTGAATTCTAATGATGATGGATTAATAGACTGAAATATATCATTGATGACTATAAAATGGATGATCCAGACTAGTTCAATGACTACAAAACCATAAATTAATTATGTTTTA
Organism: Viscum album; assembly: GCA_963277665.1. Classification (NCBI taxonomy): domain Eukaryota; kingdom Viridiplantae; phylum Streptophyta; class Magnoliopsida; order Santalales; family Viscaceae; genus Viscum; species Viscum album. The sequence goes on along the minus strand of OY728137.1, from coordinate 1,610,316,105 downwards.
TTAGATTGTTTGATTCATTAGAAATAAAGTTAACAGGATAACATTTTCTTTTGAAGATCCATTACAAAGATTTGTGTAATTAATTTAAAATTTAGACATAGAATTGAATAAGATATCGTGCATCTATATCTTTCTATAAGAACAATATATACATATGGAGGTGGTTTGTTAAATTTCAATGACATTTATTACTATAGGAAATTAATATCTATTTCAAATTTGTTATGTCTTACACAATTAGATTATTATTAACTCAACAAAAGACTAAAAATACATTCCTCTAATAATAGGATATTTTCTATGACCAAAATGTATATCTAAAGCTTTCAAATAAAATCAAAAGTTTAACTTAATCCCTTCCATAAATTGTTAACTATAAGACTCATCCAAAATTTTTCCTTTGAAATTCAATGTCCAATTTTTTTCAAAGAATGCCTATAAATCAAAATTATTTAACACACACATTATAAATTAGATCATAATTTTACAATAAAAATATTTTAATACCATGATCACAATTAATCATTACTCAAAAAAAAAATACATTCCTATATAAAATTATTAGAAGATAAATATATTCCATAAATCAATACATGCAATAAACTCTAGAAATGATGACATGTACCATAAAACCTCCAACCAATTTCATTATCACCAACAATATATGATAAAAATCACATTGTTATCACAACATCAGGAACATATTAAGGGTTTTCCACCCTTAATCTTGTGTCGTACCTATGGTTTATGTTGTAACAAAATACCATTTCTTGGAAATTAGTACAATTGAACACATACTCTCAAATAATTTACAAAATAGTAATATGATTCACCACTTAAAAATTTAATTACTATTATAACCATAAAGTCATTGATAAAATACTCTAATAAAATGATTCTTTAATCCAATCACAAATAAACTAGTCATTCATCTTTTTCTGTGGTAATGGAATAACTTGATCATAATCCCTCATCTTTTCTGAGATATATTCCCTGGACTCTTGAGAAATTCATTTACGTATTTCTCCATCTCATTATAGATAAATAATTGAACATTTTAAATTTCATTCTCACCAATTAAATTATGATAGTTTTTGTATTTCTCTCTATACTTGTATAAAATTCCCACTCCATTCAATCAAGTAGCATGGTGTTTGTCTCCATAACTGTCACATGTATGAAAACATTTTTTCCTTCTTCCCCTTATCTTTTTTTCTCTAGTGCCATCTTATTATATAGCTTCCCTTTGGTCTTGTAATTCTTAATAATTATTTCCCTATCTTCATTTAATAGGATATCATATGCAGATATGATTAGAATTTTTAGGAAACTAGTTTCCTTTGAACTTTCATCTTATGCCTATTAAGTAAATTGTTATTATTAGTATATGGATTACATGCACTAATATATCTCACATTTATTCCACTATTACCTATTTATAAACATTTGGATATACATGATTAGATAATCACATTAATAAACAACGTTTATGATGCCAAAAATAGTGAAACACATACCGTAAATTGAAAAAATAGGCATAACTAACATCATAATAATAATCATAGTTTCCATGGGGTTATCATTTTTTTCAAATCATCAATAATATTTTAAAATGAAAATGAGAATTATCCTAAGAATATCCTCAAGGAGTATCGAACCTGGTTCATAGTAAATCATGTATTCATACACTAGTTGATGATCCAGTCAATCCCAATGTTCATTCTTCAGAGATATTAACCCTATATACATCTTTTATAGAACCATGTACACTTTTTGTATCCTGACTATGATGTATTGATAAAAAAATCTCTCTAATGACATGCTTACCAAAACATTAGGATGATTATATTTTATTTTCCTCAAAAACACTCGTAGGGTTGTGTTCCATAATCTATTGTTTCATCAATCTGGTTCCCATGTTTTCTAAAAAATCCACCTCTCACACTAACTATATCGACCCAACTCAAGTAACTCAGAATAGATGCCCTCTTTATTACATTTTAATATACACCGGGGTTCCAATTATGATGGTCTAATTAGTATAGCCATTATCTAGAACCATATACATACATTATATCCATTTTATGTGGTGAAATAATATTAAAATCATAGAACTGTATATATATAGAATCATTGAAATCATCTGCTGACTCATTCTTCGTGTCCTATAGACAAGATACAAAATAAGGGTCAGATAAAATGATCATTAAGAGTTACATAGAGTATAATATATCATGATTCAATATAGAATAATCAAAACTGAAAAATAAATAATTGAACACACATTCCATTTAGTCAATAATAATGTTATCATAGAAAAAATAAGAATAATAAATATTGAATGGTAACTAACCGAAATCCCATTCCATTTAGTCAATGAATTGAGAATGGGATTCTTCCATAGAATATATCATAGAAAACATATCACAGATAATAATAAAAACTAAATATTCAAAGAAGTAATTACCTAATTTTAGACTACATGATATCAGGAATCATTAAATCATCTACATTAACTAAATTTCACAAGAAATTTTAAATCTATATTATAAAAACTCATCTGACTTGTCCAATTGATTTTTCTCATGAGACATGTAGATGTGTCAAAGTGTTTTCTATTACCAATCCCCACCAATAACTGAGTTCCCAAGTCATTTCTCTTATATCAAATAATAGATTAAATTAATGAATAATATTCCATAATAACAAATGTAATAATTGATAATGAAGATTTATTTTTCAATATTTCACCGATTAATCAAAAAACATTCAATGTAAACACTATATGTAAAAATAGTGTATGATTTAGGTAATATTTATATCCATGATACTAATAATATATAAATCCTTAAATATGGATCATTAACCATAATAAATAAACGGGAATTAATGTTAAATATGTAATAGGGGAAACTTTAACTCCATGTAAAATTGAATAAGATAATATTAACAAAAAAATAAATGAAAATAAAATTGATATGAAATCCCTTATAATGATCATAACACTGAAAAAATGATTAATTAATTAATAGATTATTTGAATTCAATTTCAATACATATATAGATATAGAAATATGAAAAAAGATAAAAAAAAATTAGTATTCACATAATCTAATATTATCAACGGTAATTGAATACGTAATATTACCCAATGAAAAGTAATTGAGTTAAAAAATTCTTTACCAATTGTTAACATTCATATCACATACCTGAAATTTAAATAATTCAAATTAAACATAAAATAGAATTAATAATTAAGTGATTATGATATTAAATTTCAAATATGATGTATATGAACAATATAAATGAAATTATATGCATAACATTATAATATGCCTCTATAAAGAGATATTGTGACAGAATCCCTTAACTCACCCTTTCTTTTAGATGAACATGATTTATCATCTAATATAATGGTTTTAAGAATATTATTAATTTATACCAAAATAATAATCATGTTAACAATATCATACATTGTCCTCTTATAACATTTTCCCACTCCTTTGTAAATAATATGTCATGATTATCATTAATTTAGGTATTAATTTCCATATTTTCTCATATGTGTTGTGTAATGAATATTACTATTCTTATACATAGTATATAATTCATTATTTTCTAGATTTTTAATTTTTATAATCAATATCATACATAATATGTAAAAAAATTATTATAACCACTCTTAAAAAAATCATGGAAAATGACTCAAGTCACATCATAGAAATAATAGGCCTTACTTACGCACGAATGATATTATAATTCCCAAAAAGGGTTAATGGGTATGTAATTGAGTGATATATTAAATTTACATAATAAATTTAATCTCATATATAAAAAATACATTAATTAATTTAATCCTCTTTAAAATCAATGAAAACTGTAATTGAAAATTATTCGCATTTCTCCATGAGGAGGTAGTCCACCGTGCACATGAGTGATGTTGTCGCATTTTAATCGTCATGGAAGGAATTATTGTATACTTGATATTATAATTAAATAATAATATTTATATTATTAATATTAAATTTAATAATTAATTCCAAAATTATATCCATCCATGGGAGTTGTTGATGGAATTCCCATTACAATAGTTTGTGAGATGGTGGTCAACTGTACTCAAGATCAGTGAATTTGTTTCCCCTTTTAATGAAGAGAATATGGTTAAATAGTATGAAATAGACATAATATATATATATATATCTGATATTCTAATTTTATTATATTTTAAATATTAATACATAAATTAAGGTACAAAAGATGAAATAAAATGAAATCCCTTTGGTTTTACAATTACCTTCTCTAAGAGAAACCTACATTGGAAACCATCATAAGGACCATAGGGATGGTCTTTTAGGAGAACCATAAGATATATAATGTGACTATGGATGTAGGGAAATATATTTTCTGGTTTTTTAAGGCAGATGACTTGGGGTTTTGAATCAGTTATTATATGGAGATCCCTTTAATATATGGGGAAAGGGGACTCCCTGAAAAATTACTTGGATATTTCCTAAAATAGTCCTAAATGTGAAAATCGTTCACATTAAAAAATCATTAAAATATCATTTCATTCATATTTTTTATATTATGATGTGTAAATATGTCTGAACAATAATATTTTGACATGATTGTCATTTTTAAGCCTTCTCTTATTAGCTTAACCCCATGTTATCTTATTTTTTCGTTAACCACATTAATTAATTTTTTCTATTTTAATTATATATTTTGTCAAAAAAAAATAAGTTAAAGTTATTATAAAATAAAAATTATTCTGATTCCAAAAATGGAATAGATTTTTCCAAATTCATTTCCGTGATGTGCTGTAATGAATTTTAAAATTATACTTACAGATTTAATGAAAAAGCGTGTTTTTAAAAACAATCACATAATTATAGAAGGCTATAATGTAAAATTCAATATGAAACCTATTCTAATGGAAAAATATAATTTTTTATAATATAATTTAAATAAATTTAATTTATAACCAATTTAATATATAATATTTCTTTTTAAATACATTATACAAAAATGTAGTTATCAAATAAAAATCCTTATTTTTCATTAATCATTTAAAAATAAAACTTTTATTCAAATTACAAAAAAATACACTAAAATAATTTTGATATGATGATTTTAAAAATGATGTTAGTCATATAAAATTAATTTTATAAAATTGATAAAAATTAATTTTAATATAATTCATATGAAGTGTCGAAACAAAATTCTTTGAAAAATATATTTTTTAGAAGAGATTTCGTGTAATTTTAAATTGTTTTTATTTTATTTAATATATATAAATATATCCATTAAATTTATTTTATGAATTCTTATGATAAATAGTTTCAAAATTCAATTAGTATTATTCATACCCTCTTATTTGATAGATAGGTTATACTAGACAAATTAGAATAATAATATTTTAATAGAGTGTCATGTTTCATTTAAATGCAGTGTTGTGTAAATAAAAACATATTGAAGAGATTGAATTTGTTTAAATAGAAATATATAATAACATATTGGGGTATTATATTTTCTTATATGATTTTCGTTTCGTTTTATACATATTATCGATATTTTTTTCCTATTTCAGAACCTCGAGGAATTGTAATATAAATATTTTTGGTATGTGACATTATGAGCTACTTCATGCTATATGGAGATAAAAGTTAACGATGAACTAGGAAAAGATATATGGTCAGATAATTTTAATTTTTTTGGTTTTTAATATTTTTAAACATTTTTTAGAGTAGTCTTAAGATAAACCATTTATTGAATTTGTAATGTTGAACATTTGGTGTTATCGTATTAACATTAAATATTAATGTATTATTTCATCATATGAATATTTATCCATATTGGATAAATTATTCTATTGATTATTGGGTTTGATGATAACTATAGGTATATGGAATTAATTATAATTATTATATGGATCATATGATCCATTAAATGTTAATTTTAGAGCATCATACATGAAAATTTCATCTTTAATATAAATTTCATAGAGTAATAGATAATCTATAAATTAATAGAAGAATAACTAATATATGAAAATATGATTATGGAATAAAAAGTTATTATTTATATATTCCAATATTCTATAAAATTATATAAAATAAATCTATAAATATTTGGAAATTTATCTTCAAAGAAAAAAATATACCTTTACCTTCATTTTCAATGAATCAATGGTCATTTTACTCGTTAAAGATTTATTATTTTTTGGTCATTAATTTCTCAATACCATGTTTTCTATAACTCTCTTTTAGTCCTTAGATACTTGTTTTCTCCTCCATGTCTAAATTTTCACTTCCTTATAATGTTATCCTTATATAGGAACACAATTATGTTCTGTTTCTTGTAAACCATGTGTTTCCCACATTCTCCTTTTAAAATATGTTTCATCATACATCTATATGATTTGGATTTTCACTAAATCCATTTTAAAACATTGAACCATTGATGAAGTAGCAAAAAAGGTAAGGGTAAAATAAATTTAATTTCATGAAAATGTAAAACCTTAAAATATTAGTTTAAAAGAACAATACGCCTTATATAATTCATAACACATAACACTATGATTTCCTAATTGATAAATAATATTAAAATATTTTTATTTAAATGATACTATCACGACCCATCCTCGAGACTCATGTCGTGACTACCCCAAGCCCACCTTCTATAGGCCATGGGCTGGTGACTAACACCAAAGGCGTAAATCCCTAGAACTAGGAAGGCATTTCCATTACAAATTATAAACACACAGAACACAATATAAGCTAGAAGAAAAACACTATGTAAAACTGTATAAAAAACATTGATGAAATGTAAAGGGGCCGGAAATACAAGTCCAACTATAAAGTAAAAGTACAACTGAAAGGGTCCCAAAACAGCTGAAAGGTATAAAGCCGCTTTTAGATTGTATGCCATGGATCCTACATGAAGGTTAGGTATAGATATCCTCCTCAGTGCTCCACATTTTTCTACCTCCTCCATGTATTGTCATGTCGCGTGGTCCACCTCTAGGTACTCTTCAATCCTGCTACTCTTGGCCTTAGTCAGCATTGTCTGTCATCTGCATCCCACACAATGAGGTGCGGGCATAGCCCGTGTAGGGGGGAGTATAATGATACTCAGTAGGGACCCCAAGAACTTAAAGGTCTCAAAAAATCCCTAATGGATAAACAAAAATGTAATATATCAACACATAACCACACTAAGGTATAAGCCCATACATATACTTAAGTTATCACGTAATCTGTCTCAATCATGAGATAACTCAAAAGTTACTGACTCAGCTCAACCATGATTTTTATTATCAAAACCATGGATGCTGGAGAAATCCTCTTGTGTCGAGTACAGTGGGTCTGGCGCTAACTACCAGGTGCTTCCCACTAACCTTAGACTGCTGAGGTACTCTTCTGGTCGAGTACCATCGGTCTGTCGCAGGCACAAAACAGTGCTCTCCACTGTGGATCTACCGCCAACTACCATGTGCTCCCCCTAATAGCCTGTAGAGGTACTCCTCCATTCGAGTACCACAAGTATGCCTCCAACTACCAGGAACTCCTCCAAATACTAGGCACTCCTACCCCTTGGGTATGTCGCCAACTACCAGGCGCTCCCCACTGGGCTGCTCGAATCACTTCGAGTCGAATCGGTCAAGCTGTCTTCAGGTCTCGTCTAGCTATTAGGTCTCTGTAATCCCCTCGCTCATCTCTGGGAGGGTCCACTACACGAGCTACAGATCGATACTCGAACTATCACAATGTCCCATGTAGATGGATCTCAATGGCCCCCTCGTCATAGGGGTCTCCACGCAATATATGACGCATCAATTAGATGCTCGATCTGTGAGTTATAACCTTTTTAGTCCCGGGGGCCCTATTGGATTCGTGTACGATCCAACCAGACCATATCTCAACATTACCCCAAAATCCAGTGGGGTATACTCAAAGGGACCTTCGTGCTCCATAAAAACCAGCACCATTGGGGTTTGTCAAACGGTCACCTAGTGCCAAAGAGGTGGCCAAAGAAAGTAAAGGGGTCGGTAAGGGGCTTGGGCCTTGTCTGACCCAGTCAGAATGGCTCAGCCAAACAATGACTAGGCTTACACGGTCAGACCCGCTGGGTTTGACCCTTCCCGTTGGGCTGGTCAGCCTAATAGGTTTAGCCCAATCCGTTGGGATCGTACCAAAGGACAGCGGGCGCGGTTTGGTCCAGCGGTCGCTGCATAGGGGGCTCGACCCAGGAGGTCGGCAGGGTGCTGGCAGGGCATCGGGAGGCCGCATGAGACGTAGGCATGCCAGCGTGGCACCGGTCAGGGCGTCAGAAGGCTGCGCGGGGTGCAGGCAGGCCGCGGGGGTGCGAAACAGGCATGCATGGCACATGATAGGTGCGGGCTAGCCACGCGGTTCACGGGGCAGGCTGGCGGGGCGACGAGCTAGCCGGTTGGGCGCTTGGAAAGCTGGCAGTCCATGGGGCAGGGCACACAGGATGTCACGCGGGGTGCGGGTAGGATGTCAGGAGACCGTGTTAGGAGAATTCAAGATGGTGGTTCGCCAAAAAGGCCTCGCGAGGCTCCGGGCAGGGTGCGGGTATGCGGAGGATAGGCTTGGCTGGCCGGTTCGGCGTGGGTTGGCAGTGTTCAGCCTGAAGTATCGGGCACCACGGGGGTGGAAAAATTTGGGGAGGCCACCGGTAGCTCATCATTTTTCAATGACTCCTTCTTCATCTTTTCCTCATCGCCATTCCGAAGAAACGTCACAAATAGATCAGTGGAGGGAGTCGGGCCATGTTAGTTTTTCCCACACCCTACTCATTTAGAGGTGATATCAATTGGTTCATCAAAGGAAAACGATGATAAAAATTTATTACAAACCTTCACATTGATTCTATTCAAATAAAGATGAGGAAAATAACGGTATATTACTAAATGTAAACTCGCTACCTTTGTTAGTTGTTCATCATTCGTTGATGGAGTTGTGGGAATAAGATGAATAGGATGGTCATTCGTCGCGTCCGACAAGCACTTCCAAACTCGAGTTGTGTCGTCTTGCGGAAGATGCTCTACTTCGATCGGTGTCCGTGGAATAATTTGAAGGGGACCAACGTTCTTCGTCAGTGGAGAATTCTTCATTCTTCATTGAGATCTTTTCTTCCTACCTCTCCTCTCCCAATGTTCCACTAAATGAAAGATGCCAACCCAAAATAAATAATATATTATTTAATATTTTACTCATTGGAATGAATTCAAATGGATAATTAATTAGTTATATATGCTTCATATAATTATTTGATGAGATTTTTCACTAATTTAATAAAGGAAAGTTGAAGAGGCTCCCCCATAAAAATTAGAGCTTGTGGGTTTCTCCAAGTTAATGGGGAGTTTAAGGGGTTAAGAGCCCAGGTGGTTCCGACCACATTAATCCTCTCGTGGAAGGTTGAGTTCGGGTGGGCCCCGCCACCATAACCTGTCATGGGAGGTTAAGGTGCGCTGGACCCACCACAATCCCCCATGAGGAGGTTTTAACCACCACACACCAAATGGCGTCACAAATAAAATAAAGTGTAGGGAACTTTACATTATTTTTTTAAAAAAACGCAAAAAACTAACTTCTATCCTCGACTCACTATCATCGAAGTGAAACTCTTCATAACTTAATATTGGCACCACGAGTTCAATTGTTCCCTCAGATTTCTATTCTGAAAAATGGTTTAAAAGATATAAAAACCCACTTGTACCTTTACTGAATGTACCAGGAAAAACTTTAGAAATTTATTCCAGGTACATGGGGCCTCAGAATCAAGTGCCGTAAATTTTCACAGACTCATAAAAATCCCATGTATAAAAAAAATTCTACTAGATTTATAGGTTTGTACATTCTCCCCACCTCAGGGATTTACGTCCCCATAAGATGAATCTCGAACTAAGGGAACAAATGGGGGTACTGAGCACACATCCGCGCCTCCCTCTCTGATTTTCTCTATTTGTGGTTCCCGTGATACCAGCGAACCCGAACCAGAGGTATCGACCATCCATGTAGGACCCACGCCTATCGATCTTCAATCTCCATAAGGACCTCCCAAAAAGTCTCCCCATCATCGACTTCCAACTCTCCATCGTTTATTAGGTGAGAAAGGTCATGCATGTATCTCCTCAGCTGAGTTACATGGAAGATGTCGTGAACCCAGTGTAACTGAGGTTCAAGAGCTATGTGGTAAGCCACCTCGCCCACTCCACTAAGGACTTGAAATGGTTCAATGAATCACATAGATAACTTGCTTCCTCGGTCAAATATCTATAGACCTCGTCGAGGTGTGACCCATAGAAAGACATGGACGCCATCCTCAAACACTGAAGGCCTCCATCTCTTGTCGCAGACGACTTATGCCTGCTCTGAGTAGTCTTCATCCTATCTTGGAAAATTTTCACGTTCTTTATTATAGACCATACCATCTCTGGTCCCACCAGTGCAAACTACCCTGGGTCTATCCATCACACTGGTGATCTGAATGGTCACTCGTGCAATGCCTCAAAAGGTGCCATCCCTATGGCGGAGTGATAATTGTTATTGTAGGAAAACTTCACTAACATTATGTGATCCTCCCATTTGAGACCAAAGTCAAGGACTCAAGCAAGAATCATGTCCTTGAGGGTATAAATTTTCCTCTCAGTCTAGTCTTCTATATGAGGATGGAAGAAAGTGCTTAGATGAAGTTTGGTCCTGAAAGATTCCTTCAACCACTTCTATAGCTAGTACGTAATGTGTGTGTCATGGTTGGAGATAATCGTCAATGGTATACCATGAAAATGCATAATATCCTTCACATAGAGGTGTCCCAAGTTCTCCACTAAGCCCTAATCTCTGAACGGTAGGATGTGGGCCAACATGGAGAGTCATTCAATGATAACCGAAATCGAGTTGTGTCCCCTAGACATACATGGAAGACCCATCATGACTTCCATGGATATCTAATCTAACTTTCACTCTGGGACCTCTAATGGTAGAACAAAGCATGCTAGTACCAGGTACTCTTCCTTCACTTGCTGACATGTGTGGAATCGAGAGACAAACTCTAGTACTGCCTTCTTCATTCCGGGCCACCAGTGCTGTCGTCGAAGTTTCTGGTACATCTTTTCCACACCTGGATGTACCTCTATAGAGGATGTGTCGAACTCTCTCAACAATTCCTCTTGAAGTACTAATGGTACCAAGGTACCTTCTATGAAGAGGATGATGTTCTCACCACCTTCAGAAAAAACGTCAGGTGCCTGCCCAATGGATATCTAAGCACACCGTGTCTCGCAGTCAGCGTCTCCTAGATGCGCCTCCCCAACTCACTGATTAAGTTGGGGAGTGACTGTAAGAGACTACAGAAAGGCTGCTCTATCTCTATCCTCAAAGGATATCTATATAGTTTCTAGCTACACTAATGCCTCGCCTAGCAGCTTTATACCAGTTCTCCTGCAGAGTACATCTGCAACAATATTCCCCTTCCAAGGAGTATAGACTATCTCGATTTCATAGTCACGGAGGAACTGATGAAAATGTCGATGTATTGGGTTCATTTCATTCTAAGAGAAGATATTTGATGAGACTCTTTTGATCAGAGTGTATGGTAAAAAACTCTCGCATTAGATAGTGTCTCGAAATATTCAAAGCGAATACCACTACTGATAACTCCAAGTCATGGGTAGCGTAGTTCTACTCATGTTGTCTCAACTGATATGAACCATTAGCGATCCCTGGTCGCTCCTACATCAGGACACACCTGTGTCATTTCCTTGTTGTGTCTCAGTAGAGTACATACCCTATGCCTTTCTCTATAAGTCTCAAGATGGGGACAATAGTCATCCTCTACCTCTGCTCCTAAAAGATCTTCTAGAATCTCTCTGACCACATGAAGGGTTTCCCCTTATTCATCAAGGCTGATAGTGGTGCTGCAACTCTGAAAAATTCCGGTATGAACCTCCGGTAGTAACCATCCAATCCTAGGAAACTCTGTTCCTCCGTCACACTCCTGGGTAGCTCCCAAGCAATTATTGCCTCAATCATCGTTGGATCCACAACAACTCCAGCCTCTGAGATAACATTACCCAGAAATTGAACCTCTCAGATATAGAATTATCACTTAGAGAGATTACGATAAATCTAATGCTCTAGGAGTGTGTCCAATACTACTCACAAAAGGTAGGATGCTCGTCTTCAGTAGTCGAGTATATCAAAATGTTGCCGATGAAGAAAAAGACAAAGCGATCGATGAAAGGATGGAAGATCGTGTTCATGAGTCCCATGAACACTGTTGGAGTGTTGGTTACACTGAATGTAAAAACCAAGAACTCATATTTGTCGTTCTGACATCTGAAGGTCGTCTTCTGCACAATCTCATCTCAAACTCTAAGCTGGTAATAGATTGATCTGTGGAATATCATCGAGAACTACCACACACCCTTAAACTGATCATAGTGGTCATCAATCCTTGACAGTGTGTACATTTTCTTCATGGTCACCTGGTTCAGGTGACGATAGTTGACACAAAGACTCAAGTTCCCATCTTCCTTCTTATCGAACTAATCGGGGATGCCAAGGAAGAAACACTAGGCTAGATGAATCCCTTCCCCTACAATTCCTCCAGCTGTATTCGCAGTCCACAATGCTTAGAAGGATCCATACAATATGCTGGAGTAGATATCGGTGTAATCCCGGGGTACAGGTCAATGTAGATGTCCACCACTCTGCAAGGAGGTAGTCCTGGAACATCGTCAAGGAAAATATCCATATACTAGTCCACCACAATAGGATAGCTCAGACTCTTCACATCAACTATTCTGAGGGTAAGGTAGGCCATCTAATGAATGATCGGATTCTCCCTCCTCTGAGTAAGTCTGTCATGTACTGCAAAGGCTCCCTTATCACCGGTGAAGGTGAACGTTGTCCAATCCGTGCAGACACACCGCACTTTGTGCCTAATATAATAAATCTGAGAATGGACTATAGAAAACCAGTCTATACCAAAGATTATATCGTAAGGCCTTGGTGCCACTAAGAGGAGATCCCAGTCGAAGCTATTGCCTCCTATAGTAAGCTCACACTGCTTAAACTGATGCGTAATCATCGAGCCTGCTCCCGTGAAATTCGCTAGTCGTAAGGATCAAGCCAATGTCTCTGTTGAAATATCTGAGCTCCGAACAAGGGCAGTGGAAATGAAATAATGACTGGAAACTATGCCTATAAGAACTGTATCTATGGTGGAATAGACATATATCATTCCTTGAATCATCTCCCGATTTCCAAGATCAAAAGACTCAGCTGCATAGAGTTGCGCTCTCCCATGTCCACATGCTCTCTATGGTCGGGTGGACCTCCTGGAAGTGTTGGCGGTAACACCTCGAATCATCACCCACCACATGCTGCATGGCCAGTTCCTCTTCCACGTCTGCCTGCTCTATATGGACCACCTCGACAGAATCATTGCCTCTACATGGGCGGTCCTTCGACCATATACTGATTACTTGAACGGTGGGTCATACAGTCACGAGCCATGTGACCATGCCCGTCACACGAGTAACACTACCCGCTCTTAGCATGTCTGGATCTGTCTCCACTCTCGGTGCCCCCACAGAACCGATCCTGAGCCGTGCAGCCATCCACCTGTAGGTCTGGTCCTCTTGGACCTCTATGACATCTATATTCTACTAGCTACAGAAGACTCCTCTGCATGTCGACTAGCGGTGGGTCTCACTGCTAGAGACTACTCAGTAAGGAAGCTCTCCACTAAGAGGGATTTCTCCAACACCCCTACTTGAGTTAGGATGCTGAGGGAGATTATCGAAGCCCTGATCTCTCGCATGAGTCCTTGATCGAAGGTGCATCTCCAAATTTATGGTTACCATACAATATCAGTGGAGTAGCAAGAGATCTCTATGAACATAGCTGAGTACTGAGCTATAATCATGCTACCTAGCTGTAGATGTAGTAGCTCTTGTATCTACACCACACATAGGGTGACTAGGACAAAATAAACCTGAATTAGGCTCTTGAAGTCTGTCTATAGTAGTGTTAAATCATCATGCACCTAAAGCATCAGGCTCTACAAACTCCCTACTGCTTCCTGAGGGAGACTCGTGGCAAGGATCACCATATGGTTTGCTAGTGTCCCTACCAGTATGAAGACTCTCACCACAGCCCTCAACCAATCCTCAATTGCTTGTCGTTCCGTCTCTCCCCTGAACCATTATGCCCCTTGCTGCTAGAACTCGTGCAACATGATCAAGTCGTCTGCATCATCTGATGGTGGGGCCGGTGGCATAGGTATCCCAACGGGTAGTGGTACTACTGGTGCCTCCACTGGAAAAGGGCCCTGCATCGAAGCCTCATCGCTCGATGGGATATCTGCGTGTAAAACTCTATAAACTCTCACTATTCATCCCTAGGGAGACATCCTGAAAGAAACAGATGTGACACGGTCAAAAGATTATACCTTTAAACTGACATATTTGACCTGACATAACGTAAACTTTTAAAAACACACACGCAATCACTGTTTTCGTGCACTGACTCAAAAACCAGAAGTCAGCATCCTGGTGTTTGGATACGTCGGCTGCCGCACCAACAGTAGACTCCCTAAACTGAAAACCACACCCAGTACTATAAACACTATTTAAGAACATGAAAATAATGACCAGAGCCCTATTTTCTATGAGAGAACTGAGTCCTCTGTTTCCAATTTGTCACGACCCATCCTAAAGACCCGTTTTGTGACTACCCCAAGCCCACCTTCCATAGGCCAGAGGCTGGCAACTAGCACCAAATATGTAAATCCCTAAAACTGGGAAGGAATTTACTTTATTAATTATAAACACACACAACTGCGTATATGCTGGATAAAAAACACTAAGTAAAACTGTATACAAAAGGAGAGATGAAATGTAAAGGGGCTGGAAATACAAGCCCAACTGTAAAGTACAATTACAACTGAAAGGGGCCAAAAACAGGTAAAAGATGTACAAAATCTATAAGATCGTCTGCCATAGACTCTACCAAAAGGGTAAGTATAGATAGCCTCCTCAGTACTCCACGCCCATCCATCTCCTCTGTCTACTGTCACTCCGTGTGGTCCACCTCTGGGTACCGTCCAGTCCTGCTACTCATATCCTCAGTCGGCGTTGTCCATCGTCTGCATCCAACAAAATGAGGTAATGGAATAGCCCGTGCATGGGTGATTATAACGATACTCAGTAGGGACCCTGAGACCCTCAAGGTATAACAAAATTTAACATCGATAAACCACAATGTATGAAATCAATAGATAACCACACATAGGTATATTCCCGTACATATACCTAAGTTATTATGTAATCCATCTCAATAATGAGGTAAAATCAAAAGTTACTAACTCATATCAGCCAGAATTTTTATTATCAAAACCATGGCTACTAGAGAACTCCTCCTCTATCGTGTTTAGTGAGTCTGATGCCAAATAATAGGATCTTCCCACTAATCTAAGACTGCTGAGGTAATCCTCTTGTCGAGTATCGTGGGTCTGCTGCAGTCACACATAGGCACTCCCCACTGTGGGTCTGCCGCCAATACTAGGCTCTCCCTACTAGGCTAGTAGAATCACTCCGAGTCGAATTGGTCAAGAAGTTGTTTGGTCTCATCCTACTACTACATATCCATACTCCGCTCACTCATCTTCGGGAGGGTCTTCTCTATGTGCTATAGGTCGACAATCCTATAGTCCCGAAGTCCCACAGAAAAGTATCTCAAATGTCAGCCTCAGCATAGGGGTCTCAACGTAACAGACGATGTGAAAAAAAACTCCTAGTCTGTGAGTTATAAGATTTTTAGTCACGGGGGCTTGGTTGGATTCTTTTACGATCCAAACTAAATGTATCACAACATTAACCTGAACTCTAGTGGAGTATACCCAAAGGCACCATCATGCTTCATGAAAACTAGTTATGCTGACAGTTTCTCAAACGGTCGTCTGGTGCCAAAGATGTTGCCAATGATAGTAAAGGGGTTGTTAATGTGCCTGGTCCATGTCCGACTGGGTCGGAATGACTCAGTCCATTGGGCAAGTCAACCTACTTGGTTCAGCCCGGTCAGCTGGGCCCAGCCCAACACATAGTGGGGGAGGTTCGGCCCGGTGGTATCCACATAAGCAGCGTGGCTTGGAGCCCAGGGCCGATATAGCCAGCGTCGTGAGGGGCGTGGCTCGGTGGATCGACTTGAGAGGTCGGGAAGGTGCCGGATGGGCGCCGGGAGGCCATGCGGTTCACGGTCATGCTAGTGGGGCATAGGAGCAGGGCGCCGGGCGGCCGCGCGGGGCGCTGGTAGGCCAGCAGGGCATAGGTAGGTCGTGCTAAGCACAAGCCATGCCAACTGGGTACTGGGGAGGCACGACCAGCCGGTGCAGAGTGCGGGGCAGGCCGTTAGGGCATTGGGCAGGTCGTCCAAGCACAAAGAAGGGCATACTGGAGGTCACGCAGTGCGTGGGTAGGGCGTCAGGTGGCTGTGCGGGGTGCGGTCTGGGAGCCGGTAGGTCACGCGGGGAGCAGGCAGGCTAGCAGGGCAACGAGCGGGCCATACAAGGTGACGGGCAGGGCAAGGGCAGGCCGGGCAGGCCGGTGCGGCGCGGCGCGGGCCAGCGCGGGCCAGTGGTGTTTGGCTGGAAGCATCGGGGCACTGCAGGGGTGGTGCGATTTGCGAAGGTCACGGGTAGCACATCCATTGTCATCGCCACCTTCATCATAGTCACCTCATTACCATGTCACTGAAACATCACAAAAGATAGGTAGAGGGTGTTAGTCCATGTTAGTTTGGCCAACACCCACCGCATTAAGACGTGATATCAATTGGTTCATCAAATGATAATGATGAACAACAATTTATTACAATCCTTCACATCAATTCCTTTCAAACGAAGTTGAGGAAAACAAAGGTATATTACTCATAGTAAACCCGCTACCTTTGTTTTCAGTTCGTCGTTCATTGACGGAGTTGCGGAAAGAATATGGAGAGGATGGTCATTAGTCACATCTGCCAAGCACTTCTAAACACGAGTTGTTCCAGCTTGTGGAAGACGATCCATATTGGTAGGTGTCCAGGGAAAAAGTTGAAGAGGATCGGCGTTCATCATCAGTGGATATTTATTTGTTTTTCATTGGGGGATTTTCTCCCTATCCCTCCTCTTCCAAAGTTCCATGAATTGAAATATGCCAACCCAACAGAAATAATACATTGTCAATTATTTTTAGTCGTTGGAATGTATTAAAATGGATAATTAATTATTCAGATAGGCTAAACCTAATTAAATGATTAGAGTTTTTACAAATTTAATAATGGGGAGTTGAAGAGGCTCCCCCATATTTTTTGGATCTTGTGGGTTTCTCCACATTAATGGGGAGTTTATAGGGTTATGATCCTGGGTGGTCCCCACCAGATTAATCCTCTCATGGGAGGTTGAGTTCTGGTGGGCCCCACCATCATAACCTGTCATGGGTGGTTAAGGTGTGGTGGTCCCACCACAAACCTCCATGAGGAGGTTTTTACCACCACACACTAAACAGTGGCTTAAATAAAATAAATTGTAGGTAACTTTATTGATTATTTTTTTAAGAAAACCCAAAAACATTCTTCTATCCTCGACTCACTACTGTCGAAGTGAAAGTCTTCTTAAGCGAATATATACGCTGCGAGCTCAATGGTGCCCTCAGATTTATATTCTGAGAACCATTTCAAAGTTTATAAAAACACACTTGTACGTTTACTGAACGTACCCAAACAAAACATTAGAAATTTATTCTAGGAATACTGAGCCTTGAAATCAAGCACCGTAAATTTTCGCAGACTCCTAAAAATACCATGTATTTAAAAAAAATTCCCACGGGATTTCTGGGTCTTTACAGATACACTCATTACTATTTCATGGAATTGGATTATATGAATATTAGTATCTATATAATGAAATATAAGGTCCTAATTAATGAAAACGTTTTGATTAATTCTTAGTAATTAAGAACTCAATATATAGGGAAGTCATTCCACGCATCAAATAGCTCTTTTCATGCATTTTGGGCATGGAAGTTATAATAAATTATTCCACTATTAGAAATATTATTTTATAAAATGAAAATATATTTATATATTTTCATTTCCAAAATAACTAAGGGTTCAATTTTTAGTTCTTTCTGAACTGATTGATTTTTCAATGAATAATAAAAAATATCCATTTTTCAAGTGTTGTCATTTCATTTTATTAAATCATGTAAGTTATTATTCTCATCAATATTTTTAATTTTTTTTAATTTAAAATATTATAAATTTTATTTATAATAATCTAATTTCTTCCATTTAAATAACTAATAATAATGATTTTGATATATGTTTATTTTTATACTAAAAACACATTTTTCTAATGGATTTTTTTCATTATTTTTACATATTTATATTAAAATTATTTTATTAAAAATTTAATGATTTAATCATGAGAAATGGATACCATAGTTTGAATTTAGATATTTAAATTTGGTAAGTTGGTAACTTTTACTTTTGACCATATTGAATTGTAATCTTGGTAAACAGTTTTCGCCACTGTAAGGGTAAAATGGAGAAAACATGGTTAAAATCATGAGATAAGGTCTCAAAATCATCCCAAAATATGAATTAATCTTATTAGATGGGATAATGTTGACCATATATATCCAAAATTTGAATGTGGAGAAATTTATTCTATTTTACCATTGTAATCACATTTATATTATTTAATGTTATTAAAATTCCAAAATTTCACTCTTTTGATTTTAATATCTATATATTTTATATATGGGGATATAACAATGATAAGAATATTTTTAAATTTTATTACTATGAATTGATATATTTTATAATATTAATTTAAATATAAATTTTAGTGATAAAATAAATACCTTAAATTCTTAAACAACACTAACATGGTGGTTGTGCAAGAAATCTAAAAATCATGTAAATGATTTTAAAAACACTAGAATTAATTTTTTTTGAATGACTTATAGTACCTGATTAAATTTATTTGTTGAAATAATATATTATATATTTTTCAATGGATTACATTCTAATTTCATTATTATCTTGATTCCTTTATTGCCAACTTAAATAATTTTTTTAAAAAATATAATCAATGATATTTTATGAAAATATTATTGTGTTAAATTTATAAAAAATTATAATTTTATTGATATAGGTCTATAATGATGATATATGGTCTAAAATTTCATCTCATGACTATTTGTGAGTCAATTTTTATATTGTAATTAAATTATAACCCTTGAAGATCGAAACATTTGTTACACCGGTTATGGTTGTAAATGGGTAATTTTCGGTTAGTTAAAAAATTAGGTTTTAAATGTTATATAAACCTATATAAATCTTAAATGATTATTAAATTAGTTAAATTGACTACATATCTTATATACATATCATTTTAGAACATTTTTCCTTGGAATATCAGATTATTATATTTTAATATTTTAGAAAACTGCATGAGTGCCCATCCCCAGACTTATAAAAGGACACCCCTTCTCTATTATACTTAAACCTACTAGATAAACATATTTTGATGAAAACATACCAAATTATCTTCTAAAATTCCTTATACATGAAATAATATTTTCTTCTTCTTAAAATATCTTTCCAAGGATATTCAGAAATTAGATCTATAAATGGTTTTCCAAACCAGAGGTAATCATCCAACTTGACATCCTTCAATTTATTTGATATTTCCCCCTCTAAATATTTAGTATTCATAATAAAAAAAGGTCTTCATTATAATATAAATAATATCGGTATCTTATTATTTTGTAAATACTATTATTCACCATCTTTTCCATGAAATGGGATGTAATATTATCGATTATGCCTATGTGTGGACTACCACCACCACACAGCGATACAATTTATTTTCCATTTCATTTTTCATCAATGGATATTTTTATTTGTTTAATGTCTATATATTATATTAATTACATAATAATTAATATAGAATTATAATATAATATATACCATAAAAAATTATGATCTATTTGAAAGTGATAATGTCGCTCGTGCGAATGAGAGGACAACCACCTCCAAATGGGCTGCAGACCATTTTTCATTTCTTATTTTCATAGATGGTAATAAGGATATAAATAATGAATATATATGATATATATGAAATAATAATAATTTATAAATATTAATTATTATTTACCTTTATTTAGATCCATCAATAAAATAATGAAAACAACGTCCATGCATACATATGTTCTACCATCTCCATATACGGTGAAATTAATTTTATATATCAATATTTTATGTTAGAATCTATAACTATATATATAATAAATTTATATTATGATTATAATATGACTAATTTTTTAAAAAATATTAAACCATGATTAGAATATATGAATCAAAACCGGAGAACCCAAATTCTCATTTGAAATAAAATATTTAACATTCATAAACGATGATTTTATTAATGAATTATTAATAAATAGATAATGAAATATTATAAGTGGAAAATATTTAAAATTATAATTATTTAAATGATTATATTATAAAATTTTAATAAATTTAAATTTATTATAGAAGGGGTTGTAACACCATAAAATCAATTCAAATATGAAGATAGAGAGTCTCATATTGCTTTTATTTCTATGAGATGCATGCCATATTAACCACTTGTTTCTCTTCAATATAGTATAAACTACCGATGAATTTATATTTTTATGATTGATGAAAAAATTATGGGTAATTAAAAATCCATATAACTATCTATATTTCATGAGTTTTGGATTCACAAGATACCAACATTGTAACGAATTTATGAAATATTCTCATTATATCAAAAATTGATTATGAATAATTTCTAGATGATAAAATTTTAAGATATGAAACTCAAGAAACAGATTAATTTTATACCAATATGTATATTTATATAGATTATTGGTTTTCATTTTATTCATCTCCCCTTATGAACTCATGAAACTGGATAAATTATTTTAAAGAAAATAGACATTATTTATCACTTCTATGGAAAATAATTTTTACTTATTATCCATTAATTTTAAAAATGGATTTATGAATGTTTCTAATAATATATAATTTTTTTAATTAATGTTTCTTCCATGATTGAATTTTAACAACATTTTTGAAAATAAATTTTTCTGTTGTTTTTCAGATGTTGAATTTTTACTATTTACTGAAAATTTGAATGGATTCATTACTTTAACGTACACTGCATGAGAGAAATTTTCCAACATAATAGACATTTGATTTATTGAATCTTATACTAAAAGATTCCATTTTTATTTTTGATGAAATTTTTTTCTTAAAAATTTAGAAATTTTTTAGATATTAAATAAGTGATTTCAAAGTGAAATGTTATTTTCCCCGTGAAATGTTATTGTGAAATTTTAAATTTATTGTTCCTATATTTAAACATACTTTATATTACATATTATTTATTGGAAATTTTATCTAATTATAAAATACACTTTTATTCTCAGTTTGGAATCTAATGTTGATTATTTGAGGATAAATCTATCAAACTCTTTTCATTCCCATGGGTTATTTAGTTATTTATAAAACAAATATGCCACACACTATACTTTATTCAAGATTTTGTTTAAATATATTTTTTACAAATAACATTACATGTCATTACTATGTGTTTGTAATGAAAAATAAATGTTTTGGGATGGATAAATACTGTCCCTCAATTAGTAGAAACATTGCACCATCCTCTGCAATATGTTTGTATCGTGAAAAAAGTACTAGTGGTCTCATTAGGATATGGACATGGCCATTTGATATCCCCCTGAAAACCACATAGACTAGTCATGGGAATTGGTTTTACCAAATTATCATTCATAATTATTATAAAACCATATAGCCCAAACCATTTGGCATCTGCCTATTGGGACTAAAGTGCCTACTCATTTGGCATACAGTATGAAAAATCAGGTTTCCAAACTGTGGGCCTTAAACGTTTTTAAAAACTATGAGTTCCCAATTTTACCCCTCCCCAATATTACAATATTAAACCCAAATTTATTCCCCCATATAACAATCACAACCCTAGTAATTCCTCTCCTCCTCTCCACCTCGTTCTATGATTAAATAAATCGGTGATTTAGTTGGGGTCTTTAATGAAACATCATTTATGTTCCTTATCATAATTATCCTTAGAATGTTTTCCCTTATTTCTTAGGGTTCATTATCTCTAGTGGTTTTGGTGACCTATAATGGGTCTAATATATTTTTATGGGTTTGTTTTTTATGTCAATGGTTTTTATTACTTTGGCATTATCCCCAATTAACTTTGGTTGTAGTTTCTATGAGAATTTTGGTGGTCTCAAGAAGAATGAGAGGTGATTCTGTTTTTTAATCAATTATATGATGATTATATAATCATTACACTCTTCATATATGTCTTATATTTTTTTTTCATTTGTGTGTGTTTAGATGGGTCACATCAAATGTGTTAGTGTATGTAATGTTGTGGAATGGTTTATCCCCTATGGGAAACTATTGGAGATGGTATTACTCAATCTGTGGTGTCTTGGATTGAGAAAATGTATATTTAAATGGTTTGATAAACGGGGTAAATAATATTTGAATCCTAGTTACCCAGGTGGGATGAATATGACAGGTACGTTAGGCTTACCCCACCATACTTGGTATGATTATGTTATAACACTAGTTAAATTATGATGATGTCAATTGGATGGCTATTTAAAAATAATGGTAATTCATGTCTAGTATCAATAAAGGAGTGTAAGAGGATACAAGGACCCAATAAACCTGTCTACTTAATGATTTAACATGGTTGTTCTATTTTGATTTAAAATTATTCCATTTATTCTTGTATCTTTTATCATTCCTTCAATGTTAAAATATGTTTTAAAACTAAATTGATTCATTTTTCTTTCAAAAACTAGTATTATTATTCATATTAAAATGGATATTAATGAAAAATATTGTGGGATCCAATTAGGAAAGTGATATCACAGAATAAATAAAACCTTTGGTGTATATAGACCTTGCATTTTATTAGTTAGGTAAATTCTAGGCCACTAATTGTTGGAGGGGTAGGTACTATTTTTTACATAATTTCTATTTCCTAGAATTGATGGTGGTGACATGGTGTGGGTCATCTATCATATCAAAATGATGAATTTATTAATTTTTCAGTTCCCCTTGAATTTTTTATTTTGGTTTGGTTGTAACTGTAAGTGAGAGGTAATCATTAACCTTGTACATTCTAAATTTATATGGCTCTGTTATCGATGATAGTTGTGGTGTTTGTATAAATGTAGTAATTTAATTTATTGTATATATTATCTATTACATTTATGGGAAAATAATTCCCAATGGATTTATTGGATTACAAATCACTATATGATGAAGTATGCAGACTAGTAGAAAAGGGAAGTATTAGTAATTGATTTCCACCTTGACTACCTTTGTTAATATTTGATGATGGTGGAACTATGATATGACATCAGTGTGGGAGGATCAGGCACATGTTGTCTTCAAGCCCAGTTCAACCCATAAAATTTCCCTCATTTTCGATTCCTAGGTCACTGGTTGTGGTTTAAAATGGCTGAATATCCTTCTCTGGATAGTATATTCCCAATTTCTCCTAGGGGAACTAGAAATCCATTAGATTCCTTGAGAGTTATGGGGACTCATTCTGGAGCATGTCATGGAATGTCTAGTTCTTCTCACAAATATTTTCTATGTATGGAATATAAGCAAGTTATTTGTAAACTGTTGGAATAGTATATTGTAATCCATCATAATACTATAGACCAAGCACTGGTGGAATTAGATACATGTCATGTGATAGTTTGAGGTATTTTTTTATTTAATCATAAATGGTAAGATATTTGTTTGATAAGTGTGATTATAACTCAATCATTTCAGCTCACTATGAGGTATTTTTTAGAATCATGAATGAGATTATGTCATATTCCATATATATTGTTACACCCCCTGTTATGAAGATGGATCAGGTTTTTTGATGCCTATATTGTTTTGTACCCTTATTAGAGGATGATCTGATACATAATTTTCATAACATATAGATTCTCCACTTTTTTATGAACTTGGTAATGTATTGGATGATATTCTTCATGGCCCACATTTATTGATAACATTGGTAGGAAAATTTCACAACCCTCTATGGGAAAACATTTGTATTCCAGGATGAATTAGATCTACAATTAGGATGTGATGGACCACCGCTTTTGGAGTTTGGTAGCCACACATGTCAGGTATCATATCATTTATAATAGGGTATTGGGGAAGCCTTAAAGGATGGGTTTCCCTCCATAATAAATTAATTACCCAATGTATTCTTAAAGGGTTTTATAGAATTACCTCCAAAACAGAATCTGGAGATTACAGTTTGTTTGGAAATATGGACACATATAAAATCCCATACCTCGAATTTTATATCCCCCAATGAGTTTATGGAGTGAAAGAAAAGGAAATATAATTTTTAATCTAAATGTTTAAATTTTCATGGAATCACTCCTTCGGATTCTCTAGTTATTTTTTCCAAAAAATTTGATGGATCTATATTATTGTGTATCAACTATCGTATGATAAATCAGGTCACCATCAATAATAGATACCCATTTCGACAAAATAAATAACTATTTTAATATATCAATGGAGCTATGAAGTTATCAAATAAAAACCACCATTTAGGGTATCAATATTTTTGGGTGAGAGAAGAAGATATTCCCAAGACTAGGTTCTAAATAATGTATACCCATTTGAAGTATCTAGTAATCTCATTTATATTGAAGAATAAACCAATTGTTTTTCTAGATATTATGAACCAAGTGATCATTAGATACATTTAATCATTTTTCATGATGATTTTGGATGAAATTTGTGTCTATTTTACATTTGAATTTGACCACAGATAGTACTTAATCATCATTCTGACCACGCTATGAGACCATTGATTTTATACTAAATTGTAAAAAGGTATTTTCTAGTTTTAGGATGATATGTTAATTGGCCCGGATATCTCATAACATGTGGTCTCATATGATCCATAGAAGAACAAACCTTTCATTTCATGGTAATAGATAAGTAATATATTCAAAATCATAATTCTCATGGACCATTAAGGGTATTATAGGTGGTTTGTTATGTATTCCTCTAAACTTGCTTCAATTATGGTAGGCCTCACCTGAAAAGGGGTGAATTATTATTAGATCAAGGGTTTTAAAGAGTATTTTGAGTATCTAATGTGACGGCTGACCACCATCCATATCATAGATTAATGTAAGTATATACATGGTTATATGCTCTACTGTGATGGTTCAATTACATGTTTGGATTGTGTGCATATAAGGGTCTCCATGTTGGGTGAATGGATCTCACTATCTTTGACTAGATGAAAATAATTACCCAACCCAATATATAGAGATTGCATTACTGCTGAATTCCCTTACTTATTCGATTCACAATATTTTATGGGATAATTTTATTGTCAACTAAGAGAAAAAAAATCTTTAGATATATCAACTCTAAGTAGTATATGATCACAATGTAGTGATGA
Source organism: Viscum album (assembly GCA_963277665.1). Classification (NCBI taxonomy): domain Eukaryota; kingdom Viridiplantae; phylum Streptophyta; class Magnoliopsida; order Santalales; family Viscaceae; genus Viscum; species Viscum album. The sequence continues at coordinate 1,610,290,494 of OY728137.1, read as the reverse complement.
TGGATCAATGTACATTCAAGTGTCATACATTTATATTATCTATACCACATGTACAAGATATGTAAAACAAGTTCCATAAATAGTAATTTACCTAACCATGATCTAAATGATTTTAGTGCTGAATGTGATCTAATATAAATTTTTTCTTGGATTAAACTAGAAGATAAATTGCATAAGAACAATATTTTCGTGCACTTTGTAGTTGAATCCATTCCCAATTGAAAAAATTATGGTTGAGAAACTAAAATAGGAATTATTATAGTGATCGACCATGATTTAAAAAGGTGGTTTTGTTTCTAGAAAATTTCCATTGACCTTATTAGGAGTTCTATTCTTCAGGGGATGTTTTTCTGGGTTGTTGCCTTTGAGGAAGATTAAAATGCATGACCACCATCAGTATTAGTAGTTTTTTCATCATAGTGACGCCAATATGATTTTTCCCATCACTAGTTCTGGTGTCCAGATATAAGTAATGATATATTGAATCTATATTTTGATACTAAACTTGACAATAGGTCAATTTTCTGAACGAGAAGCCATCTTACTAGCTGCAGAATCATTAGATTCCAACCTATAAGTAGGATAAGGATTCCATGGGTTTTATCATCAGGTTACCCCATAAACCTAATTCGTGGAATGTAATTTTGGAGGTTATCTATTTTCTGACTAATAAATTTCATTTCATTTTGTTCAAGTATACCACTAAAGTAGAAGAGATCAGTTGGCTATATGTTGAAGAGATCATGAAGCTTCTAGGTTTGTTTACTGTTATTTCCAATGGTTGGGACCCCTATTTTTCCTATTAGTTCTATGGAGTACATTATAGGGTAATGGAGTCATATATTAGGCTCAAAATTGTATAAAATCCTCATATGTATGTTAGAAATAATGGGTAGACTAGATTCTAGAAGGTATGCTTTGTGCTTAAATGTTGGACTTGGTGGATCATTGGAATTTCATCATGGATTGGTGGGTTTTTCATTATTAATATTGAACAATAATCAATTAGGAATGATTTTATTGAATAACATTTTGTGTAACCATGTTTTTATCCTTTATTTTGGACAAATTTTGGTGAAAATACATTAGTTGTACCAAAAATCATAAAGGATAAGAATTGTACGATTCAAATGATTATAATGAATCTGAGGATAGCTCAATATTTTTTAGGGATTTTAGGATCACTAGTACTAACTTATTCAATTATTGGTGGGTGATCATGTATTTATAATGGTGATACATCTATCATTTCTTCAATCTCATTATAATAGGGGAAAATCATTCCAATGTAGGTCTAACACTTTGAGATCACTAGTTGAATCAGTAGGGTCACCTAACACTTTGTGCTTCCATCCTATTTGGCATTGATTCATGAAATATTCCGTGTCTCATAGTCAAAAAATATTATTTTAATCATTCTCATATGTTGATCGGAGAATACCTTATGTTTTATCTTGATCATTCAGTGGGAAAGCACCGAGTTCGAATTTTGGATTCTGAGGTGAAAGTGAAGTGAGGGAAATGTATATTGGTAGCCGGGTACGGTGGTAGCATCAGAATTGAAAGCATTTTATTTGTGAAATAGGTTCTTTTATATAGGATTAATACCCTCAAATATATTTTAATAATCAAATTATATTACTTCCCAATGGGTTGATAGATTCATTATGGGACAAATTATCAAAACCACAATATTTTTTTTTATCTATTTTCAATCTATTTATATTTATCCTTAACTTTGATTAATTTATTTCCAAAGTTTATTTCATAAACGATTTATGTTTTTTGGAAGCATATATTCTGGTTCAAAATTGGTCCAAATTAGTAGAAACAATCCACCAACATCTAAATGTTATTTGTGTCTTGATGGAGGCATTGGGGAACTCGTATTGTTAAATGCACGACCATGTGTCAGCCACCTAAAAACATTTTAGGACAATTATTGAAAATATTGAGACCTCATAGATAGGTGTGTGGTTATTTATATTGTGGAGACCAACCTATGTTAAATCCGTTTGGTTTCATTGATGAAAATGTAGGATTGACACATGGTCTGATAGACCATGTGGAAAAACCAAGCAGTTCTTCCAATTTTAAAAAATAATGAGTTTCTAATTTTACCCCTAACAAATTTAACCCTATTAAAAACTCATTTATTCTCTCATATGTCCCACATATCCCATGTTATACTTTCCCTCTTCCTCACCACCTTCATAGATTCAATACATGATTAATTTAAACTTTTTTCACTAAGGAAACTCTAGGTCTGTTCCTATTCATTCCCTCTCATTTCTTCTCCCACCATTTATGGATTCCTTCTCTTCAATGGTTGTGGTGACCACAAATGGGTTGAATTTAGTTTTAATGGGTTTTTGATGTCTGCAGGTTGTTATTACTTTTTTAGGGTCTCTAATCTTCATTTATTATTGTTTTTTGGATGATTTCAGTAGTTTCAATAATAAATTTACGTGGTTCCATGTTGTGATTTTATTTAATGATTTAAAAATTTCCCCAATTCAAAATCGTGTTCAAAATTCGTGAGATTTTGTGTGAATGTGATATTTGTAATATTTTGGAGTTTTTATTTCACTTAAATGGTGTTTCCCTTATAGAAAATGGTTTGAGATGGTATTCGTTGTTATGTGGGGTCTTGGTTTGTGACAATGGTGATTTTCATTGTTTGATAAACAGGGATAAGCATAATGCAATCTTTAGTATGATGGTGGGTAGACTAGGAAAAGTATGATAGGAATCAATTTACCTACCTAAAATGAAACGTTATAACTATAACTAAATTATGAGGATGTAGGTTGGTGGTCTTACGTAGAAAGATGGAACTTTATATCCATGATTGTTCCTCGAGAGTATAATAATATAAGGTCCCCATTAACCATATCTACATTGTGGATTCCCATATTTCTTTTACTATTATTTTAACAGATTCTATTTATTCACGAATCATTTTTCTTTATTTCAAAGATGAAACATTTTTTTAAACATAACTGATTTCTTTATTTCATAGATAGCATATTTTTATTTCATATAATTTCTATTCAAAGAAAATATGGCATGATCCTACAAGGAATATGATCTCAAAACCTACATACACCTCTTGGTGTATGTATACCATGTATTATTTAACTCGGGTAATGGGAAGGCCTCATAAGGATTTGGAAGTGGGTACTCTTATTGGTGTCATTTTTTTATGGTAGGAAATGATGGTGGTGACATGGTGGGTTTTGGCCATCATAACATGAGGTTGATTTTTTATTTACTTAGTCCTATACCATTTTTTTATTTTGTTTTTTAAACCTCGATGTGAAATCATAAATTTTACATTGTACTTGTTCTTTTCGTATAGATATGTTGTGAGTAATGTTTAGGATTTTTCTAATTATTTGGTAACTTTATTTTATGTGTATTTTGATTATTATCTTTATGTGAAAATAATTTTCATTGGATTTCATTGATTCCTAGGAAGTAAATTATAACCCATGGGGATAGGGAATACCATGTGGTCCATGACATGGGCTTGGTCAGGTGTTGGGATGGATTGAATCCTAGAATGGTTCATGACACATTATGAAACCCGTATATTTTCCATGCGTTGTATTATAATGAAATATTTATAGAACCCATTACATTATCATGTGTTATGATATGATGAACTAATTAAATTTCTTTCAAACTCATTTAATTTGCATATTTAATTCTATCACAAAAATTTAATGATCTTATGGAACACATATGTATTATTTTCTTTGTGTTTTAGGTGGGACCATAATTATATATCACTCATATGCATTCAATAACAATGGATATTTTATGAGATAATAAGGAGTAGAATATATAGATAAGTTCGTTCAATTAGGGACATCATCCACTATGATAGCATAAGAAGAAAACCATATTTGAGGAAATGTTTCAATGTAAAGTGAATCAAATCCACTATATTAGACATGGTAGTGAACCTTTGTTAAGGTAATAATTTTTATATGTTTATATAAAAGCCACAATCTCATGTCTTTTTCCAATGTTATTCCCCCATGGACAATGTTTTATAATTCCATTTTTATTCTTGTCTTATGATCTAGTAATCCATATTCCATGAATCTATTTTGTGATCTTTCTTATACAGTGCATTTTTTACAAATGTTAAGATCATGTTCTCATACCCATGTCTTCATGTTATTATTAAGTGATAATTGGTATCTCCCATATTTACCCTTACTGATCATCTAATCTCATGAATTGTTCTGGTTCATTTCCCTAGGTTATGAATAAAGGTTTTCATTAGTGTCTGTAGAAGAATAGTATTTTATAGAAGATATTTTTGGGAGGTGATTTAGATCTTTCATGAAAAAATAAAATTGTGTAAAAAAAAATTGAAAAAAAACATTTTCTGTTTTGAAATGGGTTTTAATTTTTTGAAATAAATATTCTTCTATTAATATTTAATATATGTTTATGAAAATTATAGGTCTCTAAAAAATTACTCGATAATGAAAAACTCATTAACAAGTCATCATGTGTCAGATCATTAGAATAAGTGAAAACATTAACAAGGTAGAAATATATTTTTAAAAGGAAAATAACATATTAATAGTTGTCTATAGATCATGATAGAAGGAATGTAATCTCAAAAGAAATATATATAACCTATAAAATGTGTATTGAATGATGATTTAATAAACAGGTTTCATGGAACTAAAAATAACAATATAACGTAGATTTATGAAAATTTAGGAGAATATGTATTTCTAACATTGTGAACATAGCTACACACGTCGAGTTCAAGTTCATTATTGTAAATGTAGCTAATTAAATTTGTTTTCATAGTGAATCATATAAATTTAGGTAATTTTTAGCATTTTAACACTCAATAATATAAACATAGCTAGTATATATCATTTGAACACTATATTTTTTACCTCAAAAGGCGTAAAATAATTATAAATTCATTGTATGTTGATTTATGACACCATACATATTTATCCTAACACATGTATTCAATGTGATTTCATTCATTCAAAATATCATTAGAACTCATGGGAAAGAAAATGGAATTCATTAATCCCATCATAAAAACTAATAAAATGAATAATGGGTTCTATAACACATCAAGATGGTATCATAAAAAATGACATCATGTTTGTAAATGGTTGATACCAAAAACTCAATGACATAAAAAATAAATTTTAGAAGAGTATTTTGAGGGTTTTTTTCGAAAAATAACTTCTATCTAAAATAATAATTTGGAGATAAAGGTGAAAAGTGTAAGTGAATATATAATATATTTTTAGAAAATTCATAAACATTTTTGAAAATGATGATGTTAAAATTTACATTAAAATCATTTTTAGAAATATAATGTGTATTGAAATATAAAAATGATGGTATTTTGAAAATAATTATTTTTGGACATATGTTTATAATAAATACATGAAAATATATAGACGTCTCAAAAACATGATATGAAAACATTGTTAATACTAATAAATTTTGACAAGAATATTCATTAAGGATCCATAAAAAAGAAAAAACATTTTAAAAAAAGTGAAGTTAAACATTAAATAATAAACCCCAGTAATATATCCTCTAAAATAGAAAAATGTTATCAAAATAAAATTATAATTATATATTAACAAATTTATTTTAAAAGGATGGGATGCATTTTTCATTTCTTAAAATAACATTTTTCAAATCCTAGATTGTATTAAAAGTAAATCAAAATCCATTTTAAATGATGATATGGAAAATTTGATGGTCAATGAAGGAAAAAAATAATTGAGTTTCCATATAAAAATTAAATAATTGTAGGGAATGGTTATTATGGACAAGGAGGGGAAGTCGTTGTTAATGAGGATGAGAATTATTCTCAACAATGATTTAATTTTGAGAGATAAATTAATCAATATAAATATTTTAATCATAAATGTCACTTTATATAGGGTGATTAATTATAGTATAATAATATAATAGTATAAATCCATATTGTAATACCATATTGTAGTATTAATTATTATGACTCAACCAAAAGGTATAGTAAATACAAACAATTATGGATTTTTAAATTATTGTGTAAACCCCCCAATAGAGAAAGAACATTTAATAGAACATTGAATATAAGAAATAAAAGATAATCTTAACTCTAAAATATTATAATTAATTAGATAGACCATTACAAATTAAATATTTTCTATCATAATAAATATGGTTCTATAGGAGAAAATATTGACAAAAAATCCATAAATCTTGTGAAATTTTTTATTCAAAACTACAAGAGAAATAAAATTAAAATAGAACAATAAATATAATGGAAGATAAGAAAATAATTATCTCAAATATTAATGGTTTATTATGTACACCATTGCGGAAAAATAAGTTGTATAATAAGAATTATGTCTCAAGGGAATAAAAATTTAAATAAGAATACATTTTATTGTTAATGATTCTTTCAACACATGTTATTAACATCCTTGATAATTAATTTAAGTCCATTAGATGAAATTTTATGAATGTTATCCTTATATAATTATTTTATATCAAAAATTTTAGCATATTCTATTAATTAATTATAATGTTTTCTCTTCTATTTCTATGAAAATTGAATCACTATCAGCTTATTTCAGTTAATTTATCGATCAAAAATGATATTTTAATGATATGTTAAATACATAATATAATAATTATAGAAACAAAAATAAATCATCATCTAATAATTAAATAAAAATAATATTTTTATTGAATCTCCATATTCATCCATCATAGTGTTTTGTTGCATTATTCATATAGGCAGTTTAACCAACCAAAACATGAACATGTTAAACTCAATGGGTGAGTATGGTTAAAGAATTATATTTTATCATTATAGAAACAAAATAATGATATTTTTGAGATATTTGTTATATTTGTAATCATATTTTCATTGGTTTATATGAATAGTAATAAATGATGAAAAATGAAAGTTTTAACCTTATAGAGGCGGTTGTCTTAACATTGGATGATTAATGTTCATTTGTTTTTATAATTGGATATGAAGGATTAAATAGTGGTATTTACAATAATAAAATGAAACTTAATTATACTATTAATGATAGTTTCTTCATATTATGGTTCTTACTATAATATTTCTATAGAAATATTATGAAAACAATGTATGGAGTAAGTAATGGTCACATTTTACCTTGAACTTTCTCTTGAATGACTCCATGTAAATGAAGGGAATTAGATATATAATTGAGAATATATGAATATGAACATTTTATATGGTTATATGAGGATTAAAAATAAATATTTATATGAAATTATTCAAATTTTTTTATGATTCGGTGGAAGTGTCTCCTTTTATAAGTGTACAAAAGAAATCTATTGACAATTCTACTTACTTTTTAATGATATTATTACATTATTCATGGTTAAATGACTCTATAAGTTATAAATAATTGTTTTTTAGGTGATATTGGGTAAATAATTCCCCAACAAATAATTTTAACAAATATTTTCAACATTTCATTTTCTATTTATTCTTATATTTTCACTTTTATCTTATTTTCATTTTTACATGTGTAACTAGTTTTTCCCATGTAACATATGTTTTACTAATTAAAGTATAAAATAGCACATATTAAAAAATTATATTTTTATTAAACTAATTTTAATCTTAATGAAATATAAATAAAATTATAATTAATAAAAAAATTTACTTTTAATTTAAAGGAATTATATATTGAAAAAAAAATTCTATGAAAATGTGATTTTTATCCATATATGTCTTTAATATTTTTTAAAAATGGTAACCAATTAAATGTTAGAACATATAATTATATATATTCTTAAACATGATATTATATTAATTAATTAAAATATTTTAATTTTATAGATTCAATAAAAATTACCCAATAATACAAAAAATCTTTATAATTTACACTTTTATCATTATTATAGGAATTATCATTTATCATCGAAATATTATTTTTATATAGAAAAATTAACGTGGAATTAAAAAATTACATGAATATTAGTAAATAAAATATTAAATCCAATATTTCTTTTTTATTTTTCCATGTTATGAAAATTTACACGAACAAAAATAGTTTTATAGTAAAATATTACTCATGTTTCAAAGACATTATACTAGATTTTTATAAAGTAAAAATAGTATTTATAATTGTTTTGTTTTACATATTAAATAAATATATTTAATTTAATAAAAATCTGTACACTATTATGTTGTTATATTGTAATGACAATTTCATAATGGTGGTTTTTTCTAGAAAAATCGGTATTCTTACTTTACGAAAAAAATATATTTTAGACATATCCAAAAAAATCCCCTTGGGAAAAGATTAAGATGTGAAATGAAATAGGAATTTGTTTTTTTGAATTTTTATAATGATTTTTTTAAATAGATATTAAAAATTCTAAAAACCCTATATTTATTGAAAATAGAATTCTAATAAATTCTGTGTTTTCAATATTATATCATACTAATATATAATTTAAAAAATGAATATACATTAATTAATGAAAGGATTATATAATATCATAATAATAATTTAATAAATTTTAATTTTATTAATTATTAATTTACACATTTATTTTAAATTTAAAACCCACTCTAATATTAAATTATATACATTATATATCCTCTATAAATAAACTTTTTTAATTGGTTAATATTTTTTACTTTCTATCAGTTTAATTATTAAAATAAATTTTTAATTTTATACATCAAAATTTTTATGGATTATTTTAGTTTGATCATGCCTATGGAGTAATCTATCTAACACATTAGATTTATTATATAGAAATATATATAGTAAACTCATGTTGTGCCACATTTAATCCACAATTTTTTTTCAACCCGTGATTGAACCATGAATATCCCAAAGAAAGTAAAATTTTAAATTTATCATGATTTTTCTATAGCCTACCACAATCAATGCACCATCCCATAAAGAAAATACACCTTGCATGATTCGGCCACATCATTTCTCTTAACAATGTGGTGACTGCATGATAGGTTAAATTGCTTTCCAGATATAAAAATTTCAACAGAAATCTCTCAATGATCACATGAAATAATTAGACAACTTTTGGGCCCCTATCCATTTCCAAAAAATTCCCATTACGATATTTCAAATAATAGAATTATAATCCAAAATTTTCTTCTAAAAACATATCCATCTCTGAAAATAAAAAAATAAAATTACCCTAGTAATTTCAAACCTTAAAGGATAATGGTTTTTACACTTAAGATGCCCAAATATTATATTAATAATCCAATATTTAGTCTACCATTATAATATTGAATTTATTATCCCTATCCATCATGTTATTATTCAATCAGTCTTCTTTCTAATGGTCATAATGGATTTATAATATCCATAACTACCTATTATTACCTTTATTCATCACTTTCCAATTCCACTAAAGGTTATATTATTCATTTTCCAAAAAAATTGATTTTATTACTAATGGTAAATTTATTTTTTTATAATTTTTTTCATTGGTGTGATAATTATACAAAACCAAAATGATCTATGTTTTTTTATTCTAGTTATTTTGTATTAATTTTTTTATTCTCCCATCACACTATTTTAATTTTTATTGGGTATAATTATCCACTAAATTAAAATTTATAAATTAATATAATAATTTATCATTGGATTTTATTATATGCTGCATGTTTTTTTTTCAGAATTATAAATTTTAAATTTTATATACCAAGAATGTTCCATATTCAAAACTCTAGTTCATTAAATACTTCCCCATTATAATTTTCATCCATATAATTTTATTTAAAACATTAAGATGAAAAAAATGTAGGTACTTTTGTCCCATATTTCCTTAGGTTACAATGTTAATTCCATATACTTATTGTGTTTATAATGTAATTAGACATGGTGAGATGGCTTATTATATTGAAAATTGTATCCAATGTTCAATAGCTTCACCACCATCTTCTTGTAAGATAGATCATGGTCCAAGTACTCATCCTCTATATTATACACTTTGAGATCCATACACATGGATCTTGTTTTAAAACATAATCATTTTATATTGTCTTCGATACCAACTATTGTGACTCAATTTGGACCTTCCATAATTATAACATCAAAATAGATTATTTATTTTCTTACATTTCAATGAAATTTTTTATGTTTATAAATTTATATTATTTGGTAACATATATATATATATATATAAATAATTCCATATTTCCCATCCAATAGAATGTTTTCTAACTACCCCCATGATTTGTTATTCCATAATAATACTTCCACATTTCCCACATAATTCTCTAGACATGTTACAGAGTAAGATATGTCTTATGAATTACTTTACTTCATAAATCGGGATGAGGAAACATAATAATGTTTGTGCTCACATTCTTAGTATGGGAAATCATACCACAAAACATGTCATAAATACATCAGACATAAAAAAATCACAATGAATAATAAATACATATGAAATATAATCAGAACAATGATTTTGAAGTATATCAATTTACAGAAATGTAAATAATTACATAGAAAACTATAACAAATTTAATATTGATGGAATGCATAATGTTTCACATTATAATGTTACCATCAACACCTTTTCCTAATATACCATAAACAAGCATTATTGGACTCATACCAAGACATTGTAAATAATAGGTTAGGAATACACAAAATACCCAATACATCTTGTCATCTGTGACTGGTTTACACATTGAGGGGTATTCTAATATCAGTTCCCACCCCACACTTACTAAGATCAATTCATTCATCATATGAAATAAATTAATAAAAGTAAAATAAATAATTAACTTCCCTAGATAATAAATAGGTAACTATATTGAATTAAGTTAATGGAATCACATTATTAACATTTTTGTAATAAACCAGTCTTATTAGTCATTAAACAACCATATTAAAATAATTGGTGTTCATATTGTCAATGAATATCAAGTCAATAAATTATTAATATTTCAATGTGAACACCCTCAATATGATTTATGTAAAATGGGCTATTTACATCATTTAGAGTAATGGTTATACTGATAAGTCAATAATACAAATGATGTAGAATAAATCCATGGGTATAAAAGTCATAGAAACATTGAAAACTATAAATTCATTAGAAATGAATTCACTTTAGAAAATAAAATTTCTTTTTGACGTTATAGTGGAAGACACATGATAACATTTTAAATGTATTTCCATTTATTATTTAATATATATTTTGTAAAGACAAAGTTAAATTCACATTCACATATTTTTTTCGAGAGATTATAACAATGTATATAAAGGCTTATTTGTTAAATAATTTTAGACATTATAATTTTTAAAATAAACAAATTTTCATTATGAAAATTTGTATTGGAGGAGTGAAATATACAAAAAAAATGAAACCCTTTTTTATTAATTTTTATAAAATTATATCCCTCATTTTTTATAAACATTTAAAAATGAATGATTCCTTAAATAATGGAATTAAGAATTTTATTGAACATATATATAAATATATAATGTATTATTCATAATAAATAATGGTTATAAATGTTTGTAATCGTCTCCATGTGGTAAATGTAAAAATACATTCACTTCACACTTTTATAAAGAAAGATTAGATGGGATCATATAAAAACTGATTAAAATATTCCTTTAATTTTTCTAAAATATTTTAATTTTTAATTTATATTTATCTTAAAGAATAATTTAGGTATATAAATCAAAATTATTGAAAAAAAAATTATATTGAAGATAAAGATTCCCATCCAAAAAAGATAAATAATATCATATTTTCTTATGAACATCCATTTGGTGGATTAAGTAAAAAAGATAGGAAAAGTAAATATAATATTTCAAAACCATAGAAATAAATATAGGAGAATAAAATTAATGGATTTCAAGATCTAAATAAAAAATCCCCAAGATAAGATTCAATCATAAATAAGCCTAATTAAAAATTTTATTGAATCATAAACATTAATGGCATTGAATACATTCGAAAGGCCATTGAATTTTAGAACATGATATAGTTCTATAAATCTAATAAATTAAATAAAATATTATCTCAAAAAATATTCATGGTGTAGTAAGTGCACCATATAAATAAAATATAGTTTACAATATGATACATGTGTCATGGAATCAATATTGATAAAAAGAACCCTAACAAGTTCGTATAATATGAGAACCAAATCCTATTGAAATATAGAAATTGAAATGGAACTATAATTAGAATTATTAAATAGTGATTCATGATATAACATTTTCAAGATGCACTATAAACATTTTTTATTGGATATAGGCTTATAATTAAAATCATGTATTAAAAGAGAATGTTTGAGATGATCAACCCATACCATAATCTTTCACTAATATAAAAATCCTGTAACAACTTTTATATAAAATATAAAATTATTATGAATCTATACCATTTCCATATTCATACTTCTCATTCATTATATCTCTCACTTATAACATCTAATAATCAAATTTAAGAGAAATTCTATATTAAAATCAGCATCAGGGTGTTAATTAATAAATTATCCATGAATAATTTTTTTCAGTGATCCCGAGCCATTAACCATGGTCATAGTTTCATTATCAATAATATATTAAAAATTTTATAATTATCATGTTTATAAATTTAATATATTTTTATAACCATCATTTTAAGTTCTATATTAAAATGAAATATTGTTTTTCATATAGATGGTAGTCTATACGTATGGATGAGTGACATTTTCATTATTTTAATGGACAAAGATAAAATAATTTAGATAATGGATTACCAATAAAAATCATAAAAATATGATAAATGTAAATAATATTTATTAAATCTAACTTAATGATCATCCATATGAGTTATTGATAAAAGCTGAACCACATCGCTTCATAGAGATAATATATTGTACTTACACAAGAGCGATGTTTCCATATTCAACACAATGAAAATCATGTAGAAAATAGTAGTTCCATAAATATGATAATATTTTGGTATGTTAAATTTATCAATTAAAATATATTAGGATTTTGAAAAAACATTTGAATGAGGTAATATAAGTAATAAACATGAATATAATAGGTTAAGTCTTATACAACGTTTTTTATATCCTCGTTTCAAATTAATTGATATATTTTAAAGGAAGTGATTATCAAAACCCCTTAAGATTTTATAAAATATTATTATTTAATAAATAAATATGTTTGATGGGTTATAGAGAATTCATCCATAAACTTTTTTGAATCATTTTAATAAATTATAAAATGAAGCACATTTTGTAGTACTTAAATAAAATATTATTTTTTTAAATAATTTATAATTTAATAATGAAAAAATATTTATCCTAAATAATATTTTTTGGTATTTTATTTATGAACATACATTAATCATTTTTTATACATTAAAATAAATTCTGATTGTTAAATAAATGAAAAATTATTGTTCACACTTTTTAGAATTTGAATTCATTGGTTACTAGTTGGTTATAAATAATAACTAAGATATATTTGAATATAAACATTGATATTTTTTCTAGAAAACTACATTTTTATTGGAAATGTTTTTTTCAATGTAAATAAAATTAATCTCTATGATTTCATTATTATTACAAAATATGTATATAATATATTCAATTAAATATGTTACCATTACACAAATTAGTTTTACTTGGAATTGAATTGGAATAAATTAAATGTTATTCTAAAAATAATTATTCAATAAAAATTATTTTACTTTCAATTTTTCTCCAATTTTAATATGTATTTCTGTACTTTTTTAAATTGAATTTAATAAAATGTTTTTTGTATTTGGAATCAAAATATTCCATTTGTCTAATGAGGAGACAATAATTATTTATTATAATGAATATTATATATTGTAATGATATTAATCATTGTAATGGTTAAAAAGGGTTGACAAGGGGATTGATGTAACACACCATTAATTTAAAAGAACACTCTGTTCGATAGAGTATACAACAAGTAACAACGTGACTAAACAATCCACAAACTAAAATTATTTAAATGATACACTTATAACCCATCAATTTAATTGGAGGGTATAAATGATATAAATAATATTATGAAAAATATATAAATGTTATACTCAGAAAAAATAGTTAATAAGTAAAATAACTCATCATTTATGTGTCATTTTACGGTTCAAAAATATATTTTCTTTAAGAAATGATTTTATTAATTTTTATGAGAAATTATTATGATTAATATATAGTTTCCTAGATATTTTTTTCATAAAAATAATATATTTTTTTGAATTATTACATCAAAATTAAATTACATCAAATTCATGGCAGTTTTATAAAAAGATATATTTTCTCATTAATAGTGAAAATAATGTTTTTTATTTAAAATTGAATTTTTATTTCAAGAATTTACAAAAATACATTTTATTTTTAAATGATTTAAAAATCAAAAAAAATATTATTTTATTAATTAAAAATTTTTATTCATTGGAAAACAATTTATTTCTTAATCTCGTATAATAATATTTTTATTCATAAAATGGACTTTTTTCCTGAAAATTGGTTTTTTAATTTGGTTATAAGTTTAAACAAAAATTAATTCCTCCCACATTAAAAAATTAAATAATAAAAAAATTATTCCATATTTATAATCTTGTTTTGTATATTTTTTAAAAAGATAAAATTTATTTTCTTCATTATGAATAACTATTATGTTAAATAATTATTACTGCATTAATTGTAAATTGGGTAATTATGATTAAACATAATATAATAAAGACAAAAAAATATATTAAAACTTTACAAACAATATTTTATTATAATAGTTTAAAATTTTACATAAAATATTTCAAAATATACAAACATGGATCCATACATGAATTATTTTTTTCCTATATAATACATAACTAGCATAAAAAGTGAAAAATTTCACTTTCTTATATTTAATATCTATAATATATTGTGATGGGGATAAAAATAAATTATGATTTTTTAAAAATTATTATGTTTAAAGTAAATTAAAATTATTAGTATTGATATATATCTATATGTTTAATAGATTATATAATTACCATAAATTATGAAACAATAATAACACATCACTTTTGAAAGATGTAGAAAAATCCAATAAATGATTTTAAAAACACTAAAACTAATATTATATTGGTGAGATGATGTTCCCACAACATTTTGAATATATAAATAAAATATTTCAGTTGTTTTAAATGATATATTCGAATTAAGTGGTTAAAATGTTTTTTTCAATATCAAACTATGTTAACTACTCCAAAAATGACATAAATGATATTTTATGTTACATATATTTTTTGAAATTATTTAAAATTTTAATTTGTTGCGAAATATTATTATATATGATTACTGATTGTATTAATTTCATTACATGTCTGTTTATAATACATCTTTTCAACTTATAAGTAACATTATATCCTATTAAAATTGAAAAATAAATTTCCACAAATAAAGATAAATATGGACAACCAAGGGGTATACCAAAAGATAACTTTTAAATTCATATATAAACATACCTCAAATTGATTGTATGATTACGCAAAGACCAAATAATCCTTATATTATAATCCATGTAATTTTGAAACCATTTTACATGAGATAGAGATGTATTATATTATATTATATCATGTATTTTTATGATGATATTAATGGTATTTTATATTAAATAATATTTTATAAATGATTTAAATTTACTAAAAATAATATATTCATTTAAGTATATTTTATATAGTTTTTAATATAATCCATGTAAATTTATTTGGAATGTTTCCTTGAAAAGTGACTATTGTTACACCTAATGTGTAAAAAACTATGTTAACACTATAATAGTCCAAAGGGTTGATGGGGAATAAAACAAAATGATTAGGATGAAAACTCTACCAAATTTAGTTTTTATTTAATTTATGGAAAAATTTTAAATGATACTCCTATTATCATTGAATTATCCCAGTTTGAGGCATTTATACATAAAAATTAACTAATATTAATTTAATAAATTATAAAATTCAATGAATTCCCTTCCATAACATATAAATTGAAACCACTTATCATGTTCTATCCACATATAAATTTCAATTTGGTTCAGAAAAGATATAAAAAATATCTTCCCTCATTCTTGAGGGATTAGTTTTTATAGAATATTAATATTAGTGGAATTAAGGTGTAAATTAAGGGAGGATTTCTAATGAAGAGGTATTGCTTTTAAACAAATTTTGTAGTTTTATTTCTCCTTTAAAAAACATTGAATCTTATTTAATCAATATGAAATAATAACACCATTATATTCAATATAAAGGGATATTTTTATGTTAATTTAGTACCCTATATCTATCTCCTCATCCATCAAATAGGAAATGAAGTTGTAATTTTTTTCTATAGAGAACAACATCCTTATGAAACAATTTAATTAATTTTCCATACCCGCCTCTTAGGAATGGTAATAATAATGGATTTAATTAACACATATAATATTCATGATATATTTTTTTATTTTAAAATATTATATTTAATCTAATTTTTTAAATATCAGACATTGACACATGATGATGTCATTCATCCACACATGTAACCCACCATCTCCACCATTTGATGGGATTTTATTTCAATCACCATATCATGTCGATGATATGAACATTTTTTTAAAAGAAATAATATTTTATAGGATTAAATGATCTATATAAAAAGGTAAAATAATAATTAAATTCTTTCCATCATAATCATAAATAGATGAAAATGTTACTAATGCTTACGAATGGATTTCTGTCTCCATATTTGTAAAGATGTTCATTATTCATATCCATATTTCATAGATAAATTTAGATGTAAATATTATATATAAATATGAAAAAAATTAAATTATAATTATTCTATATATAATGGAATAATGAAATATTTTATCTATGTCAACCTATCAAATTCATTTTGGACATATGAACTTAATAATGATATAACTACCAATGTGAACTAAATTGATTATGTAATTATATATTATATGGTAGTAAATAAAATAAAATGAATAATATACATGAAAATGGTTTTTGAAAAATTAATTAACTATAGTAATATTATTATTCTAGAATATATAGAATGTATGGGATGATTCATAACTATTCTAAGAAGGTTCTTATATGAATTTTCATTAATTTGATTATACTTATATATCACTGACTATATTTTGACATGATTATATTGGAAATAAAATTTTACACTATTATGTTATATTTAAAATTTTGTTGGTGGATTTAAATTTTTCTCAAATAATTACTTCATTGATTCATTCTAACTTCAAGCATATGATCATTGTATGGTTTTATTTTACATTGACATCATTATTCTGGATTCTCTAAATTTTAGTATCAATTGGGTGAATTATATGGCCATTAAATATTAATCATAAAAAAATCTTCTTTTTTTATTTATTTTAAAAAATAAAAGTTGTAAATTCATTTTTCTCTTTTAAGTACTCAAGATACCCAAATTATGTTTTTAAGGAAAATAAAATTTATTTTCTATTCAGATGAGAATGTATTTCTTCCATGTATAGTTTTTCATTAAAATGTTTTTCATGAATTTATTTGGAATTATACTATGATTTCTTAATTTAATTTCTTTATGAGTATGTTAAAAAATTTAAAGGAATATCCTTGTCTTTTTTAAATAAGTCACTTTTTGACTATTTAATAAGAAAGTTGATGGAATATTTTTTAACGCACCTAACATGAAACAAATTTAAAAAAATTATTACCACTAAACATTCTATAGCCTAATTTAAGGGCTTCCATGAATAATTACTAATGAATTATTTTTAAAAATATTCTATATATCTATATTTTTTTACATTGATTTTCAATGTGAAAATGGTATTTTCATCATGAATTTTTTTACTGTTATTTTTATGGTATTTTTATTCAGTAATGAAAACATAAATTTATTTTAAATATGATAAAATTTGGATATTTTTTAATGAAATCATAATTATTATTTACCTATATGTTTTATTATTAGTTTTATTAGGGAAAATATAAATATTTTTAATGAATGTTTTCAACATTAATGTTTATATTGATAATGTATTGACTATTCATTCACCCCATCCCAATGATGAATGTATTGGACTTAGTAGGTGATAAGAAGTTTACATTATATCTCATACAAGAATTAGTAGGTCTGATTATACTAACTAGATTGGTTATTTTGTCAAGGCCTTGATCGTTTATGTTAGATGTCTTATCTTATGGCCCTAACAATATATTTATGAATTAGGGAATTATGTATTTGGTCTTCATGATATTATTTTCTGATATCCTTGTGATTATTTTAATAGATATTATATCTAAGGATAAGTTTCAATCCCATGTGATTATTAGGGTTATTTATTTAACCATAATTTATTCCAACCATATAGTTCTTCAATATTATGTTATTGATTGAATTGCATTTTTTATTATTTCTTGGTATTTAAAATTACATTTTTGTTAAGAATTTATTTCACACAATTACTCCCACTATATATAACCCTAAATAAGTATATGATCTCACGTTTTTTCATTTCCTTTCCTAACAATATGATTAAGTTCTTTTTTAATGAGTTCAAAGATATAGAACATTTACTTTCACTATGTTTTATATTATATTACCAATGTTGTATGGGAAGTATATATGTGTCTAGTTTACCATGAAACTAAACTATTTGTTCCTTCAAGATGAAATCTCATATATTCTTTTCTTATGTAATAAATTATCCACCAGATCTAGGGTAGTAGTATCATAGCTATTAAAAGTGGTATCAGAAGTAGTTTAGTAAAAAACATGTGAATAATATTTTTTAAAACATATATTGGGGAATATAACCCTCTAACCATCCTTGAGGATATGTATAATAAATATATCATATCATAATGTTTTTTATGTTAATATTATTTGGTCTTCATGGAAACACATCCTTATAAGTTTATTAAAATAGACCGTGGTTTTGAAATATATACATCTACGGGTAATAACCTTGAAAAGTGTAATATTTAGACCATAATTATAGATCATGAGGAATGTCGGCCAATTTTTGACCATGTTTGACATTATTAGGGGATATTCCTGGGTTAATTCATCTTTTTTTAAGAACATATATGAAAAATTATAGAACAATAACCTTTAGAAACATATTATTTTAAAAATTTATATGGGAACAACATATGTAACTTAATATGAAAATTATAAGGTTAATAAAGTGTTTAAAATAAGTTATATCCATTTTATGGTTTTACGTTATGGAATTTTAAAAAGATTATCAGTAACATGGGTTAAATATTCAGTGATATAACCATTAGGTTTAGTAGGTGTTTTAAGTAAATCTTTATTTGAGGATCTATAATATGTATCTTTTGGGCATATGTTTAAATGTTTTGAAAACTTTTATGGTATGTATGATAATAGATGAGGAGGTAATTTTAGGTTATTAAAATCTAAAGAATATTTTTTATCATATATATATAAATGTAATTGAAAAGTGATTTAATGTCTAAGAGATTAACATTATATCAAAAAAGGTTTTCTAAATATTTGAGAGCATAATATGACTAATGTAAATGAAAATAACTTTTCCCTGTTATGGGATTTCACTTTAGAAATGAAATTTGAATTATATTTTGGATATATATAAAGTTTTACATCGTATTTATGGTGATTTAATTTATATATGTATATAAATATTATATTTCATATACTATATGATTTGGTTATATATTTTTTGGGTATATGATGTTATTTGTGGCTAA
Source organism: Viscum album (assembly GCA_963277665.1). Taxonomy (NCBI): domain Eukaryota; kingdom Viridiplantae; phylum Streptophyta; class Magnoliopsida; order Santalales; family Viscaceae; genus Viscum; species Viscum album. Next base: position 1,610,270,706 of record OY728137.1, on the reverse strand, counting down.
TGATTTTTGGAGATAAACAATAAAATAATATCTATAGAACATGATATAAAATCATTCTATTTATCCATTTTTAGATTTGGTTGGGTACACATGTCACGACCCGCCTTCACCAAAAGGAAGGAAGGGTCAGCAGATTGACAGGCCCTTCCTTCTTTAAGTTGAAGGAGAGATAATGACCCCCCCGAAACCCGCCTTCAATAGGTCCCGGAGTGGCGACTAGCACCAAGGTTATAGGAAAGTTTCGCAAATGGAAGGCATTACCCTTTTTATTTTATAGGATCGAAAGATAAGGAGGAGAAAACCCAACAACACCAAGGTAGAAAGAAAAGTAAAGCCAAAAGTAAACCATTCCCACATGCATGTTTCAAAAGTGAAAGCCACAAAGTGCAAAAAGATGACTACAAGGTAAGCACCAAAAAGAAAAGAGAAACAACTGCAACTGCTCCAAAAGTCCGAGCTAGTAAGGTCCTGCGTGATTCCCGAAGTCCTCCTGGAAACCTGAAAGTAGTTTATATACGTAGGGTGAGCATACAAGTACACTCAGTAGGGAAAACCAAGACTCTCGTGCACAAGTGGGGGAACGTACTAAAGTCCTGTGAGAAAAAGAGTAAACCAAACACCTAACAAGGCAAACTATCCATCCCATGCCTCACAAAGGCTCGCTCCCCAAATAACTCAAGTCAAGTAATATATATATAAGAGCACATCGATGTTTGGGTACCCCGCGCCACTTTCCCACTGGTTATTGAGACATCCTACGCATCGGACCAATCCCGCCATTCTCACCGCAGTCCCACTGCCAAATCCCGCCCGCACACACCTGGGCCACAACCACACGCAGTCCCACTGCCAAATCCTGCCCGCACACACCTGGGCCACAACCACACGCAGTCCCACTGCCAAATCCCGCCCGCACACACCTGGGCCTCAACTGTCACATGTAACCATGCCGGCAAACAACTAGGCCAGAACAACCACCGCTACGCCCGAAGACACCTGGGCTAAAGGATCCACTGCCACGCCCGAAGACACCTGGGCCTCATCCCGAAGACACTTGGGAAACCACCTGCCGCACACACCTGGCCAACCACCACAACACCCTGCCCGATGATTCTTGGGCTAATAATGGACTTCAGGCCATCACAGCCTACCCGAAGGTACTTGGGCTATCCAGGAAAGGGAGCAGAAAAGGAGCTAATAACCAGCCACTAAGGATAGTGTTGGGAAAAACACCCTTCCCCCATAAATGGGGGTGTTCGGCACTAAGTGCTCAACTTGGGTGGGGCGCGAATAAGAAACACAAATCTACAAGTATAGATATAGGTAACAAACACTCACCCAAAACTTAGGTTTTCCTAGCCAACCTACAGAACACAACACCACAGCGTCCGAGTCACAATTCACGACCCTTGCCCACAACCATTTGTCCCATTCTTGTTTCATTTTCAGTCAAATGTTCAATTAATTTTAAGCACTACTGGGCAACTACCATAAGCATAACCAAGGAAAGTGTCAAAGCATAGATCAACCAAAACACTCACACCCGGTTCTGCCAACAGAGGATCTCTCTCCAATTTGTGATAAAAACTCACAACCACTGAAACCATACCAACAGGAGATCCCATCCCCCAAATTCACACAGCCACCGAGAGTATAAAAGAGCAGGGGATCCCATACCCTCCCACATTTCCAGCAAACGGCCTGAAGGGAAAACAACCACCAAGAAACACAAGTCAAGGATCTTTAGATTTAAAAGATTTAATACATTCCATGATTTCAAATTCCGTGTGTTCTAACCGGGAGTTATCACAGAAGGGACGATCCTGGTGCTTTCAATTATTCAGCCGGATATACGTGGTTAACCAATTTCACAGCAGGAGTTCACAATTTCAGCAACCCATTTAAAACATCACGAGGGGATTCAAGTGCACACACACGACCACCAACGGCCTCAATTTTGAGAAAACATAAACCAGTACAACAAAAGGGATGATCACAAGATAAAGCATAACAACGATCACAACCCCTTCCCCTTCTTCCTTTAGAACTTCGTTTATTATCTTCATTAGGGTTTGGTTCAACCAATTCCATAGGAACAAAAGTAACGCCCACCCCACATGATACACAAAAGTGAGAGACGAGAGAAATTCCCTACTTGTTGATAGATGATCGACGTTTAGGCCGGGGGCGCGGAACTTTACGGATAACGACGCGGCGGTCCCGATGCACCAGAAGATCCACGATCGAAGAAGGGGGGGGGGAAGCCACGACCTAACCCTTAATTTATAAGGGCTGGGGATGGTTGAGATGAAAACACAAAACCACGGAAGACGAGGGAGTCGTGGGTTGACCACGTGGATTGACTCATCATTAATGGCGCTGGGTGGTTTTAACCGACCCATGAATTAATGAAGCATTTAATTAAAACTTGTGCGCGTTTCAGATTTCCAAGATATTTTTAACAAGGCAGAATAGGGTTTAAAACCCTATTTGCGAAAAAGGAACGTTACTGGAACAACTTGGCAGGGCCGGTCTCACCGATCGGACGCACCGAGCGGTCACACCGATCGGTGGCACCGATCGGTGTCACCGGTCGGTGTCACCGATCGGTCTCACCGGTCGGTGTCACCGATCGGTCTCACCGGTCGGTCTCACCGGTCGGTCTCACCGGTCGGTCTCACCGGTCGGTCTCACCGATCGGTCTCACCGGTCGGTCTCACCGGTCGGTCTCGCCACTCGGTCTCACCGATCGGTCTCGCCGGTCGGTCTCACCGATCGGTGTCCCGCAAGGAAACCGGATTTTTGGAAAAGGAAGGGACCAAGGGGGGGTCTGGGTCATCACATCAGATACCTCTTAAACGATTCTCGTCCCCGAGAATCAAAACAAACCAGAAGGAAAGAGAGGATCCGAACAACCATCTTCGAAGATACCTCTTAGGAGTGGACCCCCGCTAATTGAAAACACTCCCTGTCAAGAACCAAGCAACATACCACGCCAAAACCGCCCGGTCATGTGGGTTTGGGGAGTTCCCCTCCCCCATGTCAAGATATTATCCGCTTTGGGCGGCACTGACTCGTCCGTATAGGTTTAATCGCATCCACCTTAATGCGTCCTGATTAGGGGTCGGGTTTCCCGTTCCCTTTAGCCGGGGCTTTCCACACATAACAGAGGAAAGGAACTAGCACATTTCATAGCCAAAAAGGTCAAACGTCCTGTCACAACAGGCACCAAAGGTTCAAAGCTCAGAACATCTCGGGGTATTGGGCACGCATCTGTGATTCCCTCTCCCACGTACTCTCTTCGAGGCCGCCATGTCTCCACAACACACGAACCAGGCCGACAGTTCGTCCACGGAGCACTTTCTCCTTGCGATCCTCGATTCTGACTAGCCGTTCCTCGAAGGTCGCGTCTCCTCCCACATCTAGCTCTCCCCAGTTGATGACATGAGAGTCATCATGTAAGTACTGACGAAGCTGGGAGACATGGAAGACGTCATGGACCCTCTCCAACTGAGATGGTAGGGCCAGCTGATATGCTACCTCGCCAACTCGCCTCAGCACCTCGAAAGGTCCGATGAACCTAGGGGAGAGATTACTCCCCTTTCCGAACCTCCGCTGCCCCCGTCGAGGGGAAACCTTCAAAAACACATGATCTCCCACCTCGAACTTCAGGGGCCTCCTCCGATGATCAGCATAAGATTTCTGCCGATCCTGGGCTGCTTTCATCCTCTCCCGCACTAGCTGGACTTTCTCCGTGGTGCTCTGCACTACTTCTGGTCCAAGAGTACCAGTCTCACCAACCTCTGCCAAGCATAAGGGTGAACGACATGGTCTTCCATACAAGGCCTCAAAAGGAGCCATGCCGATAGTAGAGTGAAAACTGTTGTTGTAGGCAAACTCTACTAAAGGCAAGTGTCGTACCCATGATCCTCCGAAATCCAGATCACATGCTCGCAGCATGTCCTCCAATGTCTAGATAGTCCGCTCTGTCTATCCATCAGTCTGAGGGTGAAAAGAAGTGCTAAGGCGTAGTTGGGTGCCAAAAGCATGTTGTAACCCCTTTCAGACTCGTGAGGTGAATCGAGTGTCCCGATCTGAGTCAATCGTTTTCGGAACTCCATGCAAACGCACCACCTCATCCACGTACCTCTGTGCTAAGGTACTCACAGGTCCTGACTCCTTGATAGCCAAGAAGTGAGCAGATTTTGTCAATCGATCCACCACTACCCAGATAGCATCATGCCCGCCCTGAGCTCTGGGTAGTCCCGTGACGAAGTCCATCGAGACGTCGTCCCACTTCCACTCGGGAACATCTAGAGGATGCAACAGACCACCAGGAACACGGTGTTCAGCCTTCACCTGCTGACACACCAGGCATTTAGCCACGAACTCTGCCACTGCCCATTTCACCCCGGGCCACCAAAACTGTCCCCTCAGGCCTTGGTACATTTTCGAAACACCCGGATGTACTGCCAAGGCTGAGCTATGGAACTCACGAAGGACTTCACCACGCATCACCTCTGTAACAAACAACCTCCGATGAAAGAGCATCCGATGTCGGTTGTCCTCCGACCATCCTTCCGGGGCGTTCCCCTGATCGACATGATCCCACAACACTTCCACCTCTGGATCTCCCCACTGAGACTCTTCCACTTGCTGCAAAAAAGAGGACTGTACCGTCATCTGAAACAAACAGCCTCTAGTACCTTCCACCCTTGCATCCAAGTGCAAGGCAGCCAACTCCCCCATCGCCTTCCAAGAATCAGCAGATTCCCGAACCACCTCCTGATGCGGCTTCCTGCTCAGGGCATCAGCCACAACATTTCCCTTACCTTCAGTGTATGAGATCTCAAAGTCGTAGTCCTGGAGAAACTCGACCCACCTCCGCTGTCGCAAGTTCAAGTCACGCTGGGAGAAGATATAGCGCAAGATTTTGTGATCGGTGAAGACCACAAAGCGCTCCCCAAAGAGGTAATGTCGCCACAGCTTCAATGCGAACACTACCGCTGCAAGCTCCAGGTCATTGGTGGCATAGTTCCGCTCATGGGGGCGTAGCTGTCTGGACCCGTAAGAGATCACCCCTTGTCGCTGCGTCAATACGCACCCCAGGCCCTGTCCTGAAGCATCACAGAATACCTCATAGGCCATCCCTTCTTCTGGTAATCTCAACACTGGGGCACTAACCAGTCTTTCTTTTAGGTAGCTGAAGGAGGACTCACATTGCTCGCTCCACATGAAAACCTGGTCCTTCTTGGTCAAAGCCGTCAAAGGGGCTGCTACCCGGGAGAAGTTCGGTACGAACCTCCGGTAGTAGCCTGCCAGTCCGAGGAAACTCCGAACTTCCGCCACATTCTTGGGTGCTGCCCAAGAAACAATTGCCTCAACCTTTGATGGGTCGACCGCTACTCCCTGCTCAGACACTACATGTCCGAGGAAGTGCACTTCTCGTGTCCAGAACTTGCACTTTGACAACTTCCCATAGAGCTGGTGCTGTCGGAGGACCTCTAAAACTGTCCTCAGGTGCTCTGCATGGTCCTCTTCTGACTTTGAATAGATCAGGATATCGTCGATGAACACCACCACAAACAGATCTAGGTACTCCCGAAAGATGGAGTTCATAAGCCCCATGAACACGGCCGAGGCGTTCGTAACACCAAAGGGCATGACCACGAACTCGAAGTGCCCATACCTGCACCTGAACGCCGTCTTCGGGACGTCGCTATCCTTCACCCTCAGCTGGTGGTACCTGGATCACAGGTCGATCTTCGAGAACCATCCTGCCCCCTTCAGCTGGTCGAAAAGATCATCTATCCTCGGAAGAGGGTAGCGATTCTTGATCGTTACCTGATTCAGCCTCCTGTAATCGATGCACTACCTGAGGCCACCATCTGCCTTCTTTGTGAACAAGACTGGGGCACCCCACGGTGATGCACTTGGACGAACATAACCCCTCTTCATCAGATCGTCAATCTGTATCTGCAACTCCCGTAGCTCCGAAGGTGCCATCCGGTAAGGAGCCATCGAGATTGGTCAAGAGCCGGGCTGCAGGTCTATCCCGAACTCGATATCACGTCGAGGGGGTAGAGTCGTCACCTCCTCAGGAAAGCCGTCCATAAAATCACGAACGATCTCTGGTACTTCCACCATTTCCGCATCTGTTGATTCTATCTTCAGTTCGGTCAACAAGGAGAGGAGAGGTTCCTCCCTCCTGTTTCCCTTCGGACAGCTCCGCTCGCCGGTGAAAGTGACATGCTGGCCGTCCAAACCAGAGAACACCACCCTCCTTTGGAAACAGTCGATGACGGCGCACACAGAAAATAGCCAGTCGATGCCTAGGATGACATCGTACGGCTGAATCTGTAGCAGAAGGAGATCCTTAACCGACTGATGTGGCCCCAACATCAGTCTACATCCCCGACAAACGAACAGCAAGTCGGTCTGACCTCCAACTGGTGTGCTCAACACTAGGGGCACTGGAAGTCTCTCGGCATCTAGACCCAAGGCGCGGGCTAGACCGGGTGCAACAAAGGAGTGCGAAGCTCCGGTATCGAACAAAGCATAAGCAAGAGTGCTAAACACACTGATCGTACCTCGAACAACCTCTGGCCCTGCTGGAACTGTTGCTTCTGCGGCGTGTAACTATCCACGCCCAGCTCCCATGCCCCTCGGCTGTCGGCCACCTCCCCGGCCACGCCCTGGTCGAGGTCCCTGGGGAGCGCTCTGAGGTCGGCCTCCCCCTCCTATGTCTGTCTGCGGAGGAGCGGGAGCTCGCTGTCCCTGCTGCTGCTGCTGGAAGGGTCTGGCTGGGAACTGCTGCTGCGGCGGACGCTGGGGATGACTGCCACTGCTGTACTGCACCCGATCGGGGCACTGACTCTGAAGATGTCCAGGGCTCCCGCAGATGAAGCACCGTGGTCCCGAGCCTGAAGGAAAAGAACGTGGGCCAGGGGATCGAAACTGAAACTGCTGCGGCCTGATCCCTGCGGGTCGGAACCTGGAGGGTCCCGATGCTGGAGGCCTGGTGCTGACGGCCTTCCCCTTCGATGGTCCCAGCTGGATCCCTTCTCGTGACAGTCCGCCTAGAGCGTGCATCCTTTCCACCACTTCGGCCTTCTTCTGAACCTCTAAGTATGTCGGAAGGGTAAAGGGGGTAACAGCATACTGGAGGGAGGGTCGGAGCGCCTCCTCCAAACGTCTTGCCCGAGACTCCTCATCGGGAAAGAGGTCCGGAGCAAAACGCAGGAGGTCCTTGAACTTGATTCCAAGTTCCCTCACGGACATGCTCCCCTGCTGGAGGGAGAGTAGCTCCTGCCTCTTCTCCGCCTTCATTGTCGAGGAGAGAAACTCCGCCCGGAACTCCTTCTCGAAATCCGCCCAAGCAACCTCAGACTCTTTCCTACTCCCCAGGTGAAGCATCTACCACTGACGTGCCGCTCCTCGCATCTGGATAACAGCCAGAGGAACCCAGTACTCAGTCGGGGCCCAAATCAGGCCGAAGGCTATGACTAGCTCCTCCAGACAGCCTTCCGTCTTCATGTCGTAGGTGCTGCCCTCATATTTCTCGAGGGCCTGTCGCTGAAAGGCTCGAAGAGTCTTCTGCCACTGGTCGTCCTCTTCCTCCCGATCAGCTCTCTGCTGATTGGCCAAAGTAGTCTCAGGAGACTCGATCGCCTGTACCACACGTGGTCGCCTTCCAGGTGCCATAGCTGCAAGGTAAACAAGGAATGCCTAAGCCCAGTAGTGAAAAGAAAACCGTTCTCAAAACTTATTAAGATTTAATTTATTCTTAATTTCCCAAGACACCCCAGAAACACAAGAACACAAGTCATTTATGATGCATGTACCTTTCCTAGGGTCTCTACCCTGCAATCAGTGTGGCCTCACTTGGTCGTTTGGTAGGTCCAGAGTCCTTGCATCGGATCACGGGGGGCCCTAAAATCCCATGTCCTTGCCGGTCCTCCCTGGCCTAATTCACGCACCAAGGTCACCCAACGCTGTTGCCTTACCATCCCATGCAATCCTTACTGTGCCTAACTCCAGACTCCGTCCTATCTCTCAAAACCTCCCTCTGATACCATTCTGTCACGACCCGCCTTCACCAAAAGGAGGGAAGGGTCATCAGATTTCCAGGCCCTTCCTTCTTTAAGTTGAAGGAGAGATAATGACCCCCCCGAAACCCGCCTTCAATAGGTCCCAGAGTGGCGACTAGCACCAAGGGTATAGGAAATTTTCGCAAATGGAAGGCATTACCCTTTTTATTTTATAGGATCGAATGATAAGGAGGAGAAAACCCAACAACACCAAGGTAGAAAGAAAAGTAAAGCCAAAAGTAAACCATTCCCACATGCATGTTTCAAAAGTGAAAGCCACAATGTGCAAAAAGATGACTACATGGTAAAAACCAAAAAGAAAAGAGAAACAACTGCAACTGCTCCAAAAGTCCGAGCTAGTAAGGTCCTGTGTGATTCCCGAAGTCCTCCTGGAAACCTGAAAGTAGTTTATATACGTAGGGTGAGCATACAAGTACACTAAGTAGGGAAAACCAAGACTCTCGTGCACAAGTGGGGGAACGCACTAAAGTCCCGTGAGAAAAAGAGTAAACCAAACACCTAACAAGGCAAACTATCCATCCCAGGCCTCACCAAGGCTCGCTCCCCAAATAACGCAAGTCAAGTAATATATATATAAGAGCACATCGATGTTTGGGTACCCCGCACCACTTTCCCACTAGTTATTGAGACATCCTACGCATCGGACCAATCCCGCCATTCTCACCGCAGTCCCACTGCCAAATCCCGCCCGCACACACCTGGGCCACAACCACACGCAGTCCCACTGCCAAATCCCGCCCGCACACACCTGGGCCACAACCACACGCAGTCCCACTGCCAAATCCCGCCCGCACACACCTGGGCCTCAACTGTAACATGTAACCATGCCTGCAAACACCTTGGCCAGAACAACCACCGCTACGCCCGAAGACACATGGGCTAAAGGATCCACTGCCACGCCCGAAGACACCTGGGCCTCATCCCGAAGACACTTGGGAAACCACCTGCCGCACACACCTGGCCACCCACCACAACACCCTGCCCGATGATTCTTGGGCTAATAATGGACTTCAGGCCATCACAGCCTGCCCGAAGGTACTTGGGCTATCCGGGAAAGGGAGCAGAAAAGGAGCTAATAACCAGCCACTAAGGATAGTGTTGGGAAAAACACCCTTACACCATAAATGGGGGTGTTCGGCACTAAGTGCTCAACTTGGGTGGGGCGCAAATAAGAAACACAAAGCTACAAGTATAGATATAGGTAACAAACACTCACCCAAAACTTAGGTTTTCCTAGCCAAACTACAGAACACAACACCACAGCGTCCGAGTCACAATTCACGACCCTTGTCCAAAACCATTTGTCCCATTCTTGTTTCATGTTCAGTCAAATGTTCAATTAATTTTAAGCACTACTGGGCAACTACCATAAGCATAACCAAGGAAAGTGTCAAAGCATAGATCAACCAAAACACTCACACCCGGTTCTGCCAACAGAGGATCTCTCCCCAATTTGTGATAAAAACTCACAACCACTGAAACCATACCAACAGGAGATCCTATCCCCCAAATTCACACAGCCACCGAGATTATAAAAGAGCAGGGGATCCCATCCCCTCCCACATTTCCAGCAAACGGCCCGAAGGGAAAACAACCACCAAGAAACACAAGTCAGGGATCTTTAGATTTAAAAGATTTAATACACTCCATGATTTCAAATTCCGTGTGTTCTAACCGGGAGTTATCACAGAAGGGCCGATCCTGGTGCTTTCAATTATTCAGCCGGATATACGTGGTTAACCAATTTCACAGCAGGAGTTCACAATTTCAGCAACCCATTTAAAACATCACGAGGGGATTCAAGTGCACACACACGACCACCAACGGCCTCAATTTTCAGAAAACATAAACCAGTACAACAAAAGGGATGATCACAAGATAAAGCATAACAACGATCACAACCCCTTCCCCTTCTTCCTTTAGAACTTCGTTTATTATCTTCATTAGGGTTTGGTTCAACCAATTCCATAGGAACAAAAGTAACGCCCACCCCGCATGATACACAAAAGTGAGAGACGAGAGAAATTACCTACTTGTTGATAGATGATCGACGTTTAGGCCGGGGGCGCGGAACTTTACGGATAACGAAGCGGCGGTCCCGATGCACCAGAAGATCCACGATCGAAGAAGGGGGGGGGGGGAATCCACGGCCTAACCCTTAATTTATAAGGGCTGGGGACGGTTGAGATGAAAACACAAAACCACGGAAGACGAGGGAGTCGTGGGTTGACCACGTGGCTTGACACATCATTAATGGCGCTGGGTGGTTTTAACCGACCCATGAATTAATGAAGCATTTAATTAAAACCTTTGTGCGCGTTTCGGATTTCCAAGATATTTTTAACAAGGTAGAATAGGGTTTAAAACCCTATTTGTGAAAAAGGAACGTTACTGGAACAACTTGGCAGGGCCGGTCTCACCGATCGGTCGCACCGATCGGTGTCACCGATCGGTCTCACCGGTCGGTCTCACCGATCGGTCTCACCGGTCGGTCTCACCGATCGGTCTCACCGTTCGGTCTCACCGTTCGGTCTCACCGATCGGTCTCACCGATCGGTCTCACCGGTCGGTCTCACCGATCGGTCTCACCGGTCGGTCTCACCGATCGGTCTCACCGGTCGGTCTCACCGATCGGTGTCCCGCAAGGAAACCGGATTTTTGGCAAAGGAAGGGACCAAGGGGGGGTCTGGGTCATCACAACACATTTAAAATTCAAAAGGTCATTTATTTATAAATCGATCTAATTTGACGATTGGGTATTACTGTTGAGGATTTGGAGATTAACATTGTTTTTATTTATCAGATGTTTTAATTATTATTTTTTAATTATTTTACCCTAGGATAACCATTTTGGTTTTGGATAATATCTAAAGATAGGTTTAATAGTATGTTTTAACATTATGGATTTTATAATCCATTATTAGTTGATTTTAGTGATTTAGGAATTATACTTTAATTTACATGACATGTAAGTATAATTACTTAATATCATAGACTAGTTAGTAGTATAATTACTTATCCTTACGAAATTGATGTTGAATCCAATAAAATTCTTATTACATTAATTTTCAATTAATTGATGATCATTTTCAAACCTCTTTGGATTATAGTTTTGTGTTTGTTAACATTATTATGAAAATTAAAATGGGAACATTGACTTTGTAAGTATAGTCCATTAATAAGACATTTATACTTCCTCCATGTCAATATATTCACTTCCCTATAAATTTATCCTATTTAGAAACTTATACATCTGTTATTCTAGACATCCTTCATACTTCTACTTACAACTTTTCAAGAGAGTATTTTATTAACCCTTTCTTCGATGTGGGTTTTCCAGAAAAGAATTTTTAAATGTAAAACAATTTATTACCAAGACAATGTTAAAATATGAATGATGAAATTTATAAAAAAATTTAACACAGTAACACCCTTATATTTTAAAAGAACATTGTGTTTTGATGGGGTATATGAAACACAACACCAAACCAAGATGATCAGAAAATAAAGTTATTTAAATTTTCAAACAAAAATATATATTTTTAATGGGTGGCTAGGAATACTATTGACCATGTCAAGAAAAAAATAAAAATTTACTATACAATAAAAATTTATTGATTAGATCATTGGAAATTAGAACTCTTCTTTTAGCTAAGTCAATTTATTCCTCAAAAATATGTTTTCTTCATAAATGGTTTTTATTATAGTTTTTAAGAAATATTATTATTAATTTATGGAATTTTCATACTAAAAATGAATTAAAATAATATATTTTAGAATTCACCATATCAAAATAATTTTATGGTGAATATTTTCCATTTTTCTAAAAAGATTAATTTTCCATTAAATAATGAAAATTATAATTTTTATTTGAAATAATTACCCATTTTCAAGAATTTAAATAGTAATAATTTATTTTAAAATGGTTTATAAATAATTTTAGTTCTATTATATTATAAATAATAAATCTATGTTAATTGGAATTAATTTTAGGAAAGAATTTCTTGTAATCAAATTTTATTCTTAAAAATAACTTTATCCATAAAACTTTTTTTATTACAGTTTTCATTTAAATATTAAATTTATTAATTAATATTATAGATATTACATAATTAAAAATGAATTATATAATTATAATTAGGAGTTAGAAATTTAACAATTAGGTCCCTTTTTATTTTTGGCCATTGAGAATCCCAATTTAATTAAATAAATAACACCGTGATAAGGATAAATTGTGTAATTAAGATTACAAATAATATGATGTTGACTATAAAATGGCCTTAAACATTAATTTATCCAATTTTATGTATTTATTTCATATATTTATATCCATTTATACAAAATATGGCTAATGTTTTTCTTAGTTATTATATTTTTATGTTATTAATTTTTTAGTAAAAGATGATCTATAAAATGTCACATTCTTAATTTTAATGTCTATAATATTTTTTGATAGGGATAATAAAAACCTATGTCAGGTTAAAGATTATTATTTTAAACTAAAATTATTTTTATATTAATTATAATTTATTTTTAATTTTCAGTGATGAAATGGTTTTATTCAATGCTTAAGTAGCACCGACATAAATCCAGTACATGGTGGGAAAATTCAAGTTAATGATTTTAAAGACAATAAAAGTAATATAATATGTGTGAGTTAACATTTCCCAACAATTATTAAGACAAAAAAACATATTATATATGTTTTAACGTTTTAAATGAAAATTAAATTTTAATCTTGTATATTTCAAATTCAAATCATGTGAATACTTCAAGATTGTCATAGAAGTCATTTTATATTAATTATTTTTTATTAAAATTTAAAAACGTTATAAAAAGATTACAACAGGTTAATTAGGATGAAAAATGATCTACATTTTATCCCTTTTATCTTTATGTTACAATTTAACCTTATATGTAAAATTGTAATGCTTTAACATTGAAGATGAAATTATCAAAGTTACTGTTAAATTTAGTTAACAAATAGGTTAAAAATGAAATGTCTAAATTGATATATAAATATATAATTTTTTTGGTAATTATATTAAGCCAAATCTAACCCTTAAATTATAATAAATTTCATTATTGAACAATTGGAATGAGTTAGAGACATAATATATTATATTAATTTATGTATTTTCAACAATAACATTAATTATATTTTACAGTATCTAATATTTTATTAAATAATATAAAATATTATATTGAGACATTTTAATTGTATATGGTTTCAGATATTTACCATTTTCATTTACGTTTAAATTTTCATTTAATAGTTACATAATATTCCCATAATGAGTAAATAAAATTTTTTTTTACTAAAATTGTAAAAATGGTGACTTCAGGTTTAAAATGATAATTGTAAAAAATCACTTAAAAATGTAGAAATTTTATTTTATAAGGTGAATTATTCAATTTATCATATAATATTATAATTTTGTAAATTTTTACACATTTTAATTTCTAAATTAATTAATATTAATGTTATACATTAATAAATTTCAAGAGTTTCCTTCCCTCACATATAAATGGTCACCAAATACCCTTTTCCTTACAAAATTAAACATCAATTTTTTTTCCACAAATAATCACCCAAATACCATTTTAAAATACTATACCATATCCTATAGGTATTAATTTGGGATGAATATCATCCTTTTAGTGATCAATTATTAATGAAAAGGAGGATTTTTGAAGAATATTTATTGATTTTAACAGAATGTTTTAGTTTTATTTATTTTTCCTAGTCCTCCACATATTCATCAAAAATTATAAAATAATAACACCAATACTTTACATATAATATGATTTTGGTATTGGATACCCTATTTCCATCTCCTCTTCCATTAAAATGGTAAATGAAACCTATGCTTATATTTAAGGTCGACTATCGAGTCATGAACCGATCTAATTCAATATCCAACACTTCCACTCATTTATAGTTATTTTGAGGGATTTAATTTTTATATATGATATCACTGAAATAATTTTCATTCTAAAATTACAAAATATCATCAAAATTATTACCATTCCATTAACTGAAAAAATAACATCATCCATGCTTTTTTGTAGACACCCACCTTCATGGAATGATGTGATTTCTTAGCATTACCACATTATATACATCATTTTTATAAGTATAACTAAATTAATAGGGATTAATATAAGATAATATCATTATTAATTTTAGGTAAAATAATAAATACTTTATTTCCATCATGGTCGTTGGAAAAGGGAAATGTTACACATGCTTGTGTATGGTTTACCATGTCCATTATTACAATGTGGTTCATTTTTCAAAACCATATTTCATGGTAGGTTTTAAAATATTTATTGGTACAAAAATATTAAATATATTTTGATTATTATTCAGGTTATAATTGAATAATGACATATTTTACCATATTCATCATACCAAAGCTATTTTTAACTTTAGGACTAAATATCATCAAAACGTCTGATGTGGAATTAATTGATTAAGTAATCAAATAAAATAATGTAAAAAATTAAATATATTTAATAAAAATGAGTTTATAATTTTGAAATATGATGAATTTTTTTGATTAGTCATACCTCGGTAAATATAGTTCTTATCTAAATCAATTCATTGGGTTATAATTTTACATCAATGACTATGTTGTTCCCAAATTATCTATGAAATACCCTTTTATTTTAATATTTTTTTAATTTCAATATTTTTTTGTTGATTTAAAATTTTTCAGACACAATAAATCCTTTGGATCATCACCATATTAATGATATGATCATTATTTGTCTTTATTTTACAATATAATCATTATTCGAGATTTTTTCTTTTGATTTTTATATTTGGATAGTAATATAATCATTAAATATTAAAACCAATATATTTTATTCTCCTCTAATTATGACTAAAAATTACAAGTTTTTCTATCACTCAACTCTTTTAATTACATAAGAGACCAAAAGTATTTTATAAGGAAAACTGGTATTATTTCATAATCGATTTGGAATCATCTTCTTCCATGTACATATTTTTAATGAAAATATATATAGAATGTTTTTACTATACAATTTTGATTTTTTAAATTCATTTTTAAAAATATTTCGGTCTTTATGAATTTTTCTAGAAGATATACTTTAAATGTTTTCCAAATATGGTACTTTTTGAATTTTTTCTGAAAACGTGAAATGAATTAATATTTTCACATACTTTGTATCAACAAAGTATCATACCACCATATATAATTATGTTAATTTTGCATACAATAAAACTTCTCATGATTCTATAAAAAGAAAATATTTTCCCAAATATTAATAAAATTTATATGTTTTAAAATTTATTTTCAAAGTGGAAAGGGATTTTCATCAAAAATGTTTTTAATTAATTTTATGGTGTTTCAATGCATAAATGACCATAACCATTTATTTTTATTTTTCTCATTTGAGGGAATGTTTTAATGATACCATACTTAATAATTCTCTGGATGGTTTATGATCATAATTATTGGTGAAAATATTAAAATTTTATATGATAGTTTTTATAGGAATTTTTATGTAGATTATGTAATTAATTTTTCATTCACACAATTTATATGATGAATTTATTAGTATGTGATATGAAGGGTATATACTATCACCTTGATTCTTTATTACGTTTCATGATACAAACTTTTTTTTCATATTTGGTCTAGGACATACCCATTTATTTAGGAATTCTTTAAATGAATCCTTAATAACAATTTTATGATGTATGAAATTATAAAATCAATAATTTTAAAATTATTTATTAATATCCTTTTGATTGTTCTAATAGTTATGATATTCATGGATATGTTTCTTGATCATGTGATTACTTATATGAAATAATTTTATCATCATTTATTCCTTCCATATTACTATTTTTGATCACGTTATTGATTACGTGGAATGTGTTTTTTGTTATTTATATTTACATATTTCTTATTTCTTATTAACTCATGATATTTCACAATGTAAAAAACACATAATAAATATATTAGCTCACCTTTACGTTGTTTTATTTCATAGGTATATGAAGAAGAAATCTTTTAAAGATTTAATAGATTTATAATATTTCCATTCCCTGTGTTTAATATATTATTTCCAATGTTATATGTGAAGAATATATTTATCTTTTTTACAAATTCCTCAAATAATCTTTGTACATTGTGTTATGATCACTTAATAAATATTCATATATATTACATTACCCAATAGGCATGGGATACATGTGTTGAGTTCTTTACATTTAAATTAAAATATAAGTTTTATAATATCACATAATATTTTATAAATTATTTTATTTTAATAGGTATTTTAAACACGTTGATATAGAGTCTCTGTTGATCTCTCTTGCGACCATGGTGTAACACTAATGTGGTGTGGTCCAGCTCCCTCCTCCTGATCAGAGGAGGGAGGTTCTTGAGTTCATCTGTATAAAAATAGAGATTCCTTCTTTCCATTCTCAAATCCTAATTCTCTTCCTCCCTTAGAGAAGGTTTTGTTGTCCCTAAAAGTCCATGATTTGTTTCTGGATTCACCTCAGCTCCCTCAATCCCCGAAGGATCTCACATGTTCCACAGACCATTGTAAGCTCACTCTGGTTGCTAGGTTCTTCTATCATCAACCATAGGTAGATAAATATGATTATTTTAACTTTGGTTCATGGAAGATATAGGAGCGTGCGATGGTCGAACTGCTTGATCGGTGTCACTTTATGATTCAGCTTTGATAGGAGGAGGACCTTGTTGTTTCTTTGCCTAGGAAATCCAAATGATGCAATAGAGCCTCTTTCCTTCTGTTTGGATGGTGTTTTAATTTTAATATGGGCGTGATCTATCTACTATCACTACTTGGGTCAGTCTCCCTCATCTCCCTTTTTCCATTCAAAATACATCTATATAGATTGTTATTGGGAATATTATTGGAAGATATCTCTTCTTCAATTGTAGAACGGAGGTCCTATGTCACCACTTATATCCAATAATTTGTGTTGAAGTCAATTTTGTGAGGCCACCAGTGAATTTGGATTAGATCACAGATGGGGATGAATTCCAGTGGAAGCAGCATGTCATCTTTGAGTCTTGGATGAGTTACATTATCAATTACCGAAGATTTTGTAATCTTTTTCTTGTCTGTCATAGCAGGAGTGTGACTAAGAACTCATAAGCAATGGAACTGGGAAGTAGTGGCTCTAGCGGAAATGGTATAGAGAACATGCTGGTTGAGGATCAGCTTGGGATTTACTTGCGCGGGAAAACATCAAATAGTGTATGTGAGGGGAAGTCCCTTCAGCCAGAGGCCATGAAGCATGATGGGATAGTGGTATTCTATGAGCAGGGAGAGAGGGTGAATGGGTGGTCTCATCCAGTTGCGGAAGGTGAGGTAGTATAGGCTCTTTCATTTGTAGCTGTGGTGAAGTCCTTGTATGTTTCATTGAATCCGACTCTGAAGAAATTATTGGATAATCTAAAATCAGATCTTGGGGGTTTGAAGCGGACCTTGCCTAATTTAAATGGATGTGTCCAATTGTAGGTGGTTAATGTTTCCACCAATAATCAGTTTGAGGTTCTGGAGACTCAGAGGACATATTCTATAGAGTAAGCCTCACAAAGGGATGTGTCTGAGAGGATGCGGCTTGTTCCCATTTCTAAGCCTACATTGAGTGAGGATACTCTATGAAAGGATCCCCATGATGATTGTGGCAATGAGTTTCCCCTTAAATTCCTCATGTTGTTTGATATTCAATTTTAGTTTTCGTATGGAGGATTTGTATCTGTTTCAGAGGTAATGTTGATTAGAGGAACTGATGGATGACAAAAATTGGGTTCAGTGCACATCACTGGAAAATGGGTAAGTGTCACTGATAGTGAAAAAGTGAAAGTTAGTGATGTCTCCATAATAACTCATAGTGATATTTTTCAAAGTGAAAAAAAGTACACTGCAAGCATGTGAAGGTGGTATGACTACTCCATCAAGAAGACGAACGAGAAAACATTACTCCTACCTACAAAACGTAGCTACTACAAGATCATCCTCTAAGAGGGAGAATTTTTTGAGGGATGTCAATGGTGTGAAGAAGGGAATGAAATCTCCTCTGGCGTTTCTCTCATTAGAAAAGCTGAATTTGAGAAGTAAGTATGCTAAGGATCTAAAGCACTATGAAATCTCAGAGTGGGAATCAGCTACTGCGGACAAAACTTTACATCAATAATATGGTGATGGGTATGATTTCTATGATATGTAGTGTCCTCATTGTTGTGATTTTCTTCGTTGTTGTAATTTTTATTTATGTTTATCAATGGTTAGAAGTCTTCCTCTATATGAGTTTTCCTGGTATTTTATTTTAAAATCTTTAGAACTTACCATATCATATCTCTGGAAATCAATCCATTTTTTCACATTCACCTGAATATTACTTTATTATATTTTAATGTTTTTAGTAGTTGATAATTTTCAAGGAACATGATTTTTAAAATGATTTACTTTCCACCTCAATACTTAAAATTTTTATAAAATTATATCTTTGCCAGTACCATTCTAAAATCTTTTATAACCTCCCTCACTTTTTCTAAGAGCATCTTAAAAGGCTAACCTTTGAAGGATTATGGTGTACTGTACATGATGTTTTCTAAAGTAGAGATAATTTTCCTTGTTAATATATTTTGTGTATATTTATTCCTTATCATTATCAAGATATACTATTAAAAAATGATGAAATAATTATATTTTATATACCAAAAGTTTGTATGTTAGTGGTAATACCACATTCTACCTCCTTTTCATCACATGAAAAATTTTAACATCATTAAAGCGTACATTTTTTCTTCCACTTCCGTGAGGATATGTGATTTCTATATGTACCATAAAATGATGTTTATATGAAGTGTTGTAATAAATATATAAAATATTTATGAAATTAATTTGGTTATAGAAAGGTATATTTCAATTTATCTAACATGCATTTAATTATTTGAAAAATTAATATATTAGTCTTGTGTATGTATGGCATACCTTCTCAATGAAGTGATGTAATTCAGTTTTTGAAATCATCTTATATGAATGGTAATAAAAGTTTATATGAAAAATAAATATTATACTTATAACGAAATTTTTATTTTGAAGATGATCAATCCGATAATAAAGTTCAAGGACCATAACCATCGACCCAAAAAATGAATGGAATATGGACTAGTTTTCATCTTAATGTTGATTTTAATGAACATTTGACTATAAATGTCTAATTTGAAATAATAAGGTATTTATATATTGTATTAAAATTATAAATATATTATCATAATATATTTATTCAAAATCTAGGATTAATATATAGGATCTCAACAATACACATGAGGAAAGGCATGACTAAAGGAATGTGTTTATGATAAAATCAAATTTCTTTTCAAGATTTTATATGCTAAATTTATACTGAAAAAAAGTAATATTATAATTATCTTTGGAACAACATATATATAATTATATTTTTAATTATTCTATAATTTTCAATTACTAGTATCATTTTACTCACTTTGGTACTTAAAATGATCACCAAAATACTTTTACCGAAATTTGACATTATTTCATCTATTATTGAAGATCAATTTCATCCATGTATGTGTTCTTTGAAATATACAATAAAATATTTATTTATATTGTAAATTTAATATTTAAATAAAATTTAAAGAATATTTGAATTTATTTTGAAATTTTAGAATTGGTAATTTTGTTCATTTTTTAGATGAGTTACTTCTAGAAATTTTACATAAAGTGTGAAAGTAATTTGGGTTCTAATGTTTACCAAAAGAAAGGATTCCCACTAAATCATGATAATTTTATATAATTAACATTTAATTTTATTTTTTTCATGGTTATTTTCAAATAAAATAATTATCTCAATATTATGGATAATTATTAGTTTTAAATATACTGAAGGAAAATGAAATTTTCCACAATTTTCAAGTAAAAATTTATATTACTTTTTAAATGAATTTTTTATCTATATAGAAACATTTTAATGATTATTATGACTTAGTGGGTTTATGAAATATTTATAGCCTCCATTTTCATTCTATGTATAACATATGATTATGTGATTATGAAATGTTTATGAAAATATTTCATATTTTACAAGTTGTGCTATGATGGAATGATGAATTTTTTTATGATCATGTAAAAGACATAAATATGGGTACCATTTTGTGAATTGTGGTTACATAAAATATCACAAATTTTTTGGGTCATTATTGAGACTTAACGATATAATTTGATAGAGGATGAGATGTAATCCAATTCAATTGATGTAAATAGGTTGGGGGTGAACAGGATAAATTATTGGAATTTGTTCACTGTGTGATTATGGTCTGGAAGGGGTCCATGACTATTGAAATGATATTTTATGATTATGATTGTGCCATAATTTTTTTGAAATTTTCTTATGGATTTGAAATCTGTCATGATTCAATATTGATTACTGATGATTCTTCACATAGATGAATCGTGTATTTTGAAATGATAAATATTTTTTACATGACTCTTTATTTATTATCTATGACTGACTAGGTATGAATATAATATGATATTATTATCCAATAATAAAATAATAATTATTTTATTATTTTGGTAGATCATTAATTGTAATCTACAAAGATTAACATTACTTCACTTCTAAGCTTGCCCTTTCTAATTTTTTTTATTTGAATTAGTTTATAAAGAATGGTCTTAAGTAATAAAGGTACAAGATGGTTACTATGATAGAATAAATTTATGGGAGATATTAAATATATTTAATTAAATGCCTATTTTGAATTCAGTATCAAATGACCCAAAAAAAATGGTTCTGGGGTGGGAATTGTTTTGAAATTCATTTAATAATCATCTAAAACAATGCAATAATAATGTACTTTATGAACAATTTACATCATCTATTATTGCACTAGGGGCATGGAAACATGTTATAAAATGTTTATAGTGGGATTTTGGAATATTATTTAGAGGAAATAAAAATCATTTATTACTTTTAAAATGTACTATTAATTCCGCTTTTATAAGATAAAATAGATGGCATTTTCAGAAATATATAATAAAAAATGGTCTGCAATGTAATTTTTAAAATTCAATGTGGTGATAAAATGGACCATGGAAGATATTATAAACCATTTAATAATCCAAATGTTCATTTTATAACATTTTTTGACATTTAAATTAATTAATAAAATATTTAATATTTAATATCCTTACATTCATTTTTTGGACTCTTCACATATTTAACATCAGACACCTCAAAATACTTGAACGTATCAGATATATATCACTTTTATTATTTTTAAAAATATGTATTTTGTATTTTCATTGGTCTGCATAAATTATACATTAGTGATGTGAAATAATTCTAGCAACGTAAACCATTACAAAAAATTAAAAATAATTTAAAAAAATATTCATCATAATGATTATCATTTTTAACAATAAAAAAATATTATCACCCTATTAATAAACATTACAATTTATTAAGTGTATGATAGTGGCATTTCTATTTGGGTAAATTTTATAATAAAAAAGAAATGTTATAATCAAATAATATTGAATAAAATGACCAAATTTTTCATATAGGCTATTTAAATTTAAAAATAACTTATAAAATAATTTTATAAAGTTTATGTCGAATTTTTATTATTATATATCATTTTAACAACCCTATTAAATTTTTTATCATTTACCATGGTTAAATACATTTAATATCATAACTATTCATTATGAAAAAATAATTTCAACCTTATAACTTAATTTAAACCCCCAAATTAAAAATATAGAATTAATATTAAAATATTATATTTTTATAAGTCATAATATATATTTCAAAATTATGCATGAAAAATGAAATTAATTTTTCTTATAAATAAATCCCATTTAAGTATAAAAAAGATTTTTTACCAAAATATTGTATAATATTGATATCCAGGGAAATAATTGAATTATATTTAATAAAATGAGAATTATTTAATTTTCAAAAAAACAAAAAAAAATATACTCTTTTTAATATTATATTAAATGTGAATTAGTAGAAATATTTTTTTATTAAATAGATTCCTTACACAGATTCCCAATATGATAAACATGGATTTCTAAGTTAAAAATTAAATTTTTAAATTAATTATATTTGATTATAAATATATATTTGTTTTATTATAATTGATTCATAAAATTTAATATCATTATTATTTAAAAATAATGTAAATAAATTGACTATATTTTAATGTCGATATTTTCACTATTCTCTCATAAAATAATTTTTTCATGAAAAATCAAAAAAATTATGATAATATAATGTTGAATTTATTAATTCAAAAAAGATGTTCATTTAATCAAATGAAAATTATAAAATCCCAAAAATTAACATTTACATGAAAATAGAAAATATAATTAAAATATAATGTTATATAAAAATGTATATTTTAAACATCAAATGTTCTTAATATTATTTAATACATTTACGTATTTTAAATGGGTACAATTTTTTAAAATAAAAAACAATTGAATAATTATTCTTTTGAAAATAGGCCTTTTTGATATTCAATGATTTTAATCAAATCACATTGATTATTTATTCTGTAATTATAAAATTTCATCAAACAAAAGAAAATAATACATTGAAAGAATCATAATTGGTTACTATATATATTTAATAAAATTTTAATATAATATTCAATGAATAGTTTTAGATTTGTGTTGGGTATAACATACAATATCTTACACAGTGTAAATTTAAGGTAATTTCATTTTTAAATCTTAGAGTGTTATATTATCCCACTATATATTTAAATTTTTTATTACCAAAAATAATGATTCATGAAATAGAAAAAATATCATATCTAGATTCTATCTTGAAAAGTAATTTCTAAATTAAAACAATGAAACATAATATTTATTCATTACAAATTTCAAAAACATTGTATGAACCATTATAAGACTCCAAATTCTGATAATGTTTCTAGAAAAATACTTTCATAGGTGAGTGATAGTTGGAAAATAAGACTCAATAGATTTATCTCTTTATAAGATGAGTTGTATGGGTACATTTATCTTATAGATTGAGAATTTGATAATATATATTTCCTTGATTTATTTCCATTATATATTGATAATTTCTCCCTTAGATTTTGTTTTCATTAGTTTTCTACCTCTATTTTATCTTATATTCAAAATCATAAATAACCAGGTTAAATTTTTCATGCATATAGCCTAAAAATAATATTTCAATGGATAAAAGTGGTCATAAAAGAATGAAAATTTGTCCTCATATATATAGTCATTTACTAAATCCTAAAATATGTATAAAATGTTTCTGTAATTATTAAAATAAATAAACCTTCCTATTAGTAAATAATACATAAATATTTCAAATCTCATTAATAACACTAAAATGGAAACATTAATAATTCAAAAAGTTATTAAATCCAAAAACACTTAAAAATATGCTTTATTAATATTTAAAATAATAAATTAGAATGTTTTGGTCACATATTATTCCAAAATTAACATAATGTTCACCATAAAAATAATTTTAACCAAATTATCAATTGAAATATTATTTTCTATTTTCTAAAAGAAATATAATAGAATCATATTCTTAATAAAAATAAGTAAACACCAAAACAATAGAAATCACCATGAAACAAATCCACAACAAAATAATATATGCCTCTAAAAGAAAACCTACTCATTATTCCTTAAATATTTTTATCTAAATACACACTATAAAACATATATAATAGTTCTATCTTATTTTAATAATCCCGTTATATAATTTTTTCATGAAATTATATTTCCATGGATTGATATACATTCCCAAAATTATGATATCCTTCTTTCTTCCAATTATACAAAATTTCCATAACATTAATTCACATGATAACCTAATAGTTATCTATACCATCAAATATTCATAAAATATAAAACTATTCTATAAAAACCATCAAAATAAATCACATATTATCCCCCAAGGGATATTTTTACCTGAATTTGGGATTTTCATAAATTTATGACAAAATGACTTTAATCTCATTAAAATCTAGTCACAAAAGAATTTAAAATGGAATTTATACCATTGAACATATAATCAAATGTAAAACTATAACTCTTACGTTATACATAAGTAATACCATCGAAATATTTTAAGGTATCTAAACCCTTACCTAAATCTAATTGTAGTATCCTAGACATATACACTATGAAATAATTCTACAGACCATCACTTTTCATACTGACTTAAATAGAGTTCATGTGACCCCATCCAGACCATCCATAATTACAACATCAGAATAAATTTCATAGCCACATATATACCAAATACATATTTCTGTGTAGATATTTATGGTATTACTAAAAACATATTTTTATGAAGGCTCTTTCCTTTCTCAATTAATATGGATTTTTCTCCTTACACCCAAATATTCATATTCTACAAAAAGAAGACAGAATTTCCTAAAACAATTCCACATAAGAAACCTACCTAGATATATCTTCTTCATTAAACTTATTAATATCCTAGGGAAATTAAAAAAATAATGTTTCAGATAAAATACTTAGTAATGGAAAATATATAGTGGAAGCTATTAAGAATACATTAGGTGTAATCAATATGATCAAGTGATTAATAAATTGATATTATATATGGTCAAAACATTAATCATGAAATATATCAGAGGAAGGAAATGTAAATAATTAGATGAAAAATAATGGTTACATAATTATTTAATTTATAATCACAAACCACGTGATCTTACAATAATTTCCTTGTGGAAAGATATCAAAAACATTCTTTCAAGTCCTCACGCTAACACATCGTAAATAAATGGAAAAGAATACACCAAATACCCATGATATATTGTCGAATTAATCATTTTTATACATCAAAAGGATTTCAAATATCAGAACCCCAATATCACTTAATATATTTAATTCATTCATAATATGGGATACATGAAAATTAATACAATTTATACGCAACATCGAAGAGAATCAATAAGTCTTCATATTATATCTACTATATAAAATGAAAATATTCTTCAATAAATAATCAATATTCTTTAGTGGACAACAATAATCCCTATAAAACTAAAAATTATAATATTTCTTTTAATTTCTCCCCATCAATAATTGTGATATCTTTCTTGGAAAATACCCCCAATAAGATTTATAATAAATAGTGGTTTTACACCTTATAGAATAATCTGTACATGATTAATTCAGTAATATAAATGATGTAGAATAGATCCATGATTATAATGGATCTATACATAATGGATACCATCAATTTTTTATAAACGATTTCTTCAATGTTATTCATGGTCCATTGGAAAATAGAGAGGACCATGGATGCTAATCTTTTAGAAAAATTTCTTATATATATTTTTTATCATTTTTTCCAAAAAGATGTTATCATCAAATACTAGATCATTTCTTCAATGATTCAAATAATACCATTAAAATTTAATATGAAAAATAATGTACAAAAATTTATTATTTACAATAAAATATTCCTTATTATGTGAATTTATTGTGGTGGATAAAAAAAGTCATCAATAACATGAATCCTCATTTTCATTGTTTTTAACAAAAAATACCCAACTCTTTTGGTTAAATTTTAAAATAATTAATTCAAAAAATAATTGGATTCATATATTATTTAAAAAATAAAAATTTTTGGAATAATAATAATGACATGTAATGATTCTGATGGTAGTAAAATTTGGTAAAACAATAAATTTTAATAATATATCCACTCCACACATTTGAAATGACTCTCAAATATGTCACGTATATAATATTATGAAAATATTCTATTCTAAATTATTTGAATAAAATGTAAAATTTATTTGAAAATGACCTTAATAAATCATTTTGGTATAGAAAATATATTTCATGAAATAAATAATATATATATCGATGTGAAATGTTTTCGGTCAAAAATATGAAATTAGATTAACTTTTCTTATGAAAAACATTTCCGTGGATTGAGTAATAGAGAGAGGAAAATTAGATATAATACCTGATGTCCCCAATGTAAAAAATAATATAATAAATTATATGGTTTATATGAGATATGTAATATTTAATTCCATTGAATATCATTCAAGGAAATTTAATGTCAATTAAAATTTAGATATAAAAAATAACCCTAACAACTTTAGAAACGTTCGAATCAAGTGTAGATAAAAGATAGTGCATGTATTGGTTATATAAATAAAATGGATAAAGTAAAATAGTATTTAAATATATATATTCATGGGATGGTAATTATAACATATAAATCCAAATATGGGGCATAATTTGAAACTTGTCTCAAGGAATCTATATTATGAACAAGAACCCATAATAATTTTATCGCTTTCGAATAAAAACCACTCTAAATAGAGGGAATGTAATGAATCATTAATTTATTTGATTGAATATTTTATCAGGATTTAATATATAAAAAAATCATAATATACACTATATAATTTAAATAGGTGTGAAATTCAATATCTAACTTAAAGGATGATGTTTATGATGAGAAACCCTTACCTCAGTATTCCACTTGGTTGAACACACACTAACATCCTATATAGTATATTTAAGCTTTTTCTAGATATATAATATAATATTATTAAGATGTATATTGGTATATATAATTCCTTTATAAATTTCAATTACTTGTTTATTAATAATTCATCACTGAAATCTATATTCGTTTTATAGTATTATGTTTTCCATGTATGTTTCTATTTAGTTATCCTCATCCTTTCACCATGTCCAATATTTCAAAATATATTGGATATTAAAATTGTTACGATTATATTTTTTATAAATTCAATATATTTTTAGATCCTTCCCTTCTCGGTGGTCATAATAATTATACACATTATTTTATGGATGTGGAAGTATATATGTACAGATGGAGAAATTTAAAATTTTTCAATGGATGAAAATGAAATAATATAGATAAAATTTTATAATTAAGAAATCATAATAATATTATAAATATCATATTTATTTATTAAATGTATCCTTCTGACAATCCATGTGATAATGTGATGAAGTCTAAATTATATTGAATTGTGTTAATGGTAATCTCTATGTATACACGAGTGATGTTTTAAATTTCATTAAATTGTTATGATAAAAATGTTTTAAAATAAAAACAATACAATATTTAGGAGTATTAAATATACAAATTTTATTTTGTTATATTTTTATGGAAAAAAAATTATCATGGTAAAGGAATAAGTACATATGAAATAATAACGCTAGGAATTATACAACATCTAATGATATCCTCCTTCTTATTGATCCTAATAAATTGGAGTATAGGTATATCATCACACCATTGAAGTGTTATTATAGTATGAAATGTTTTTATATGATTTTTTTAATAATTTATGTGAAAAAAACCAATATGTGCCTTTGGAATGGTTTTATTAATCCCTTGTAATAGGAAAAAATCTATGGAAATTTCAAAAATATTTTGTATTTAAGGTCAAAAGTTATTTTAAAAAATTTCAAGTGGATCAGAAATACAACATGGATGTTATTATAGAACATTTTGAATGAAAATTTTACTTTACATCTTTATTATTTTATATTAATTATTAATTATTATTTAACAATAAAAATATGTAAAATAATTTTTGGGACTATTCACATGATTTGAAATTAAAAACATTAATATAATAAATTTAATTATGTTTTAAATATTAAAAAAAATATATACCATTAATTTGGATCCATAAACCTCATGAAATAAGCTAAATTAATTAAAACACATCACTGTTAATATTTTTAATACTGTTTACTTTGATTTTTTACCCGCTTCCATGGGTGCTACAAAAATGATGTGTATGCATTATAGGAAATTATTAAAATCTAAAAATAAATTTTCATCACAAATATAATTTTTTTCATAAGAAACGTATATATATTTAACTATTCATAATTCATAATTAAAGTAGGTGTCAACAAATGAGAAAATATATAATTGAGGATTATGGAGTGTCTATAGATACTCATAAAATCAATTTAGGTAAGTTTTAGTGGAATATTTGAATTTATATCTTACTTTAACCCCCCCCCCCCCAACCACCACCACCAACCCCTTTAACCCTTACCATGGTAAATGACATTTACAATGGTGACTATTTATTAAGAAAAAATAAAATGTAATTCATTAACTTTTGTTAATGAATTAAATAAAAATACGAAATCTACTTTATGAGAATTAATTTCTCCAATTTTTGAATAATACATTTAACATAAGTACATAAAATGTAATGAAATAACAATTTTAGAATATATGATAATTTTAAGCATAATAATGATTTTATATAAAAATAATATATAATTTTCATTCTTAATAAATTGATTTTATTATGATTTAAAAATTGATAATTATTTGATTATAAAATGAAAAAAATACCTTATGAATATTTCATTATAATAGAAATACTGAAATAATATTTATTTGAAAAAAACATTACTTATATTTCCAAATTGTGAAACATAGATTTATAATTCATAATTATATATTTAAATTAATTATATTAATTCATAAATATATAATTTCTCTATTAAAAGTGTTTGAAAGAACCTGACTTTTATCTCCATTATGGATCCTTTAATTTTCAGTCTAAATCATTACTTTAGGCATAATATGAGCACCTAATGAGTTATTAATGGTTGTGACGGTGTCTGGGGCATGTTCGGATTTCAGAACCCATCTTTTGGGAAAAATTGTCTAGGTGCATGGTTTTCTTAACCGTTTGTATGGTGTTTTTTTGGATAGAGCCATCTTGCATGGTTTGCACATGGTCGTGCAGCCTAACTGCATGAACACATCTTTTTCCTAGGTACCCGTGCATGGCTTGTGCATGGTTTGATCAAACTGTGCAAAGGATTTATTTTCTTGAAGAGCTGTCTCTCGCGGTTTGGGCATGGTTTTACAGACCATGCAAACAAAATGTGTGCAAACTAAAATTCTAGGTAAATTTATAGTTTCTAACTTAGTGATCTATTTTATCCCCCCCCATCTTCCTCCCTAATATGTGAACATGCAGTATTAACCCAATTTCCTCCCAATTTGGATCTTATTGAAGGCCAATGTTAGGGATCAATATATCTTCATCCGGCATCTGATCGAGATATTTTTCATCACATTGGATGCACAAATATAAGTACTCATGTCTTCTTTATCAGTTTTTCATATCTCTCCCTATCAAACTAGATATCGTCATGTGAGCATTTTTCATCATTTCATAGATCTACTATGATCTGAGGAAAATATTTGTCCAATACTGTAGGAGTATAGTCATACAACCATAATATTGGTGGCCCAAAAATCATCCCTAATGTTTGTTGTATTTGGATAATATTAGTGTGGGCCCACCGAATTTAATCGAAGGTCGTTTCTCAAATTCCCTTGTATTGATTATATTTTATATAATTATATGGTTATTATCTTTTCAAATATGTGATTAGTTGTTAGCACTTACACCCACTATTCAATTCCTCTCATATTTAATGTTAGGGTGTATTTTGGTTTTTAGAGTTTTGGTACGTTTGAGGCATTGTTCTAGCGTTCCCTTGCATAAACATTCTAAAGGTGGGTCTTCTTATAATAAATGGATTGTTATTAATGAGAACTACATAATTTCATGTACCATGTATTCTCACAACATTACCCTACTATGGTATATTCTTCAATTGATTATTAAATGTGAAATTTGAAATTCAAAGTATATTAAGTCTATGACATTCCCCTAATAGATAATACTGAATAATTGCTACTTGTCCATAGAACCCCTTTTCATATTAATGGAAGGTAGAAGAGTGAAACTCAGTAATTGAATATGTATTAATTTTTAATAAAGACATTGTTAATGGATTCAATATTACGTGGCTTACCCAAACAAATAGAATACAACGACTGATCCTAATGAATTATTACATGATTACAATATCAAAACGGTAGGGACTAACTCATGCTCATCTTGGATCTTAAGAGGAGAATACCTTAGGTCTCAGAAACCCTATTCTGATTCAATGATGTGATTTTCTGGGTTAATACCCACATAGAATCCAGTTATTTTCTATTCATCGGATCCCCAGTATACAATTTTAGGGTCCTTTAAATTATTACAGGAAACCTCATATTCACTCCATGGATCCAACATTGACTAGTAGGTGTCATGGTGAACTCCAATAGGGACCTATCTTTTCATAGCCCTGTTTTACCTTGGATGATCACCTTGGACTCAGTAGGACCCTTATTTTGGAATTCTTGGATTACGCTACTTGGATTACACTCATACCCCATATCTAGACTCACATTATACTAAGTTAGAATTTAGTGAGATCTATATTACCTTGGTTATTAACTTAGAACTCCCTCACTGGATATAATTTCAGGTTCCCTTATTACGTCTGGGGAACCATACTACATATACTATAATGGGGTGATGTTAGTTTTGTCCACACCTCACGTGAGCTATTAGCATTAAATGGTAATACTTAATTAATGAACTAGTCACATGTTCAGACACCGAATGATGGATAAAACAAATACTTGGGTATTTAGGTAATTTGTAGTACTTGTATTTCTTAATAAATGCTTTCCTTCTTTCTACTATATTTCATTACATGGGACAGAATGTTATAAACCCCATTAGTGGTGGCCCACTCAGATTTATCGTACACCCTCTCTAGGAGCCTTTTGGGACCTAGAGTATATTATATGACCCAAGGTGTTGATTCTGGGATGCACATAGCTTCAAACACTTGACTTCGTACTTATACAATGTAACTTCATAGAAGATGACCGAGTTAGATATCAAAATGATTGGATTAGTCTTTTTTTCTTTTATCATGTGGACTATGTTATGAAAAATGTCTTGAATCCATGTTTTCTACTTTTCTGGTGACATGACATTACATCAACATATTTCAGTTTACACTATTTTTATTATTCTCATTTATCTACTGCATGAAATTGTTACAACTGTTTATTTATATTTCATTCTTTGTTTAATATTAATTTATATTCCTTCCAATGTGCTACAATCTACTAATGGGGAAATTGTTTCCCCACAGACACAACCTAGGCCCTCACTGTTAGTCCGCAACCTCTAGCATTTAGGGAGATGTGTTTGATTCCATGTGGCCCAGCATGCTTGGGGAACCCGATAAGCGGCATCCTGGTCCAGGACGTCAGAAAGTGGTATCACAGGTTGTTTATTTCCTCATATGACTATTTGGAAACCATTTATTGGATAATAGGAATACTATGGACTTGGTTATAAGATATTCTTGGGCATCATGAACCCATGTTCAGGGTAAAACCCAGTTCCCTAAATTGTAATTATTAGTCTACTTTAACCCATTATTGTTGATATTATTCCATCGTATCCTGACATACATGATGTGTTGTGTTTTTTTATTATTACTCTATTTTAGAATTTATTTCATCCTTATCCTGATGATATTAGTGCAAGGATCATTGCTACATGCATCATTATAGGAACCTAGAATTCATATGTCATTCCCATTACAATTCCATATAGGTGTACTTCACTGATATTCATTGCTTAATAAGCTTGTGATTTTTGAGTGATGTTGTGGTAGTTTACATGCACATGTATTTATTCGTCTATGATTGAGTGATTGCATATCTCAATTCATGAGGTGTATGGGACCTCATTGATTTGAATGAGTAATTTTTCATGTCAAGTCATTATACTATAAATAAATGGGTGTTGTTTCTGGTGATTGTTGTATGAGAATTGATTCATCAGAAATATCTTTCCATTATAATGTGAGCTATAAAATCTAAAATGAATCGGTTGTGCATCCTTATCCCTCTTTATCATGTTTATGAATGGTAGATGAGTGAGCAAAGAAATTAACTAAAAATGACATGAAACATATACCTAACAAGTTATTAATTCATAGCCATATA
This sequence comes from Viscum album, assembly GCA_963277665.1. Taxonomy (NCBI): domain Eukaryota; kingdom Viridiplantae; phylum Streptophyta; class Magnoliopsida; order Santalales; family Viscaceae; genus Viscum; species Viscum album. The sequence goes on along the minus strand of OY728137.1, from coordinate 1,610,238,612 downwards.
CGTAGTTATTTTGGATAGTATACATTGGGTAGTTAGTATTATTACATTCAGTTTTCTCTAGTGATTCTATCTTATGAATCTAATCTAGTTCTAATGTTAGTGTATGTCATTTGTAGATCAATGTCTCCAAGACACCCTCATGTTTTTTTTCATGAGAGTTGTGGGAACTATGCTCCATACATGTCGGGACATGATCCAGTAGTTTTATCTCCAATGGTTCATCATGAGGCACCGCCATCTGTACATGGTCAAATCACGGATTCCCAAGTTCATGATAGTTTCGTACGTTTTATTAAGTCCATTATTGTTGCTCTATGAGTGTCACCTATGATGGATGATATGAACTGCTAGTTACATCAACGTCGTCCTCATAAAATTTCATGGGATGGAGGATCTTAGGCTACTGAGACTTGTCTTGATGTCATGTTGACTATCTTTGAGAATCATGAAATGAATCCAGGGCCTAGATTCAATATTACTTTTATTCATGCTTTGGGATTCATCCAAGAGTTGTTGGGATGTTTTTACCCAAGAAAGTTGTCATCAAGGCTTGCTATGGGTTGATTTCCACATTTCATTCTATGATCAATTCATTCCTCAGGCACTGTGAACTGACATAACCAGAGAGTTCATTCATTTCATGCATGGTTCTATGATAATTATAGATTATTCAGCATGTTTCACTGATTTACAATGATTTTCACTACTTCTAGATGCTATTGAGATTTCTCATACTAGGCGTTCTGAGGATGGGATCAAGTATGCCATATAAACTTATGTGATTGTTTATTTCATTCTAACCGTATCTGAAATAGTTTTCCAGGCCATTACAACTGAGCATAACCTAAGGTATAGCATAAGAACTATGTTTAAAAGATCAAGGTTATTTCAGGCCAATAGTTCTTCCAGAGGCAGGAAACATTACTTTAAGGTTTCCCATCAGGGTAGTGGAAGCCATATTATCCAGTTTGATAGATCTGTGGTCTATAATCAGTGTGGAAGGCCATGTAATAAGAATCCCCAATGTTATAGAGACCGAATTGAGTGTCGATCGTTTGGTCATATGGGTCATCTTGAGAAACTCTGGAAGACCTTTCCACCATCTTCAATTAGAAATGGATCAACATCTTCTCCACCTACTGGGGTGAGTTCTTTTGTACCACAATAGGCAGGGAATTGGAATATCACCGGCAGGTCTGAATGAGGAGGTGGTCGTGGTCATTATAGTCTGACCCGAGATCACCAGCTTCACCAGTAGAGAAGCCATGATCATGGTAGTCTATATGTTAAACTATGCCTTGGATCAGGTCAGTTTCATGCTCTAAAGATGATACCCATGTTTTAGGATATGGGAAAATATTCGGTACAAGGTACAATTCTAGTATCCACCACTGTTGGCTCTTTTTTGCATGATGGATGTGGTTCAATCTCATTCATTTTGATTTCAATCGTCGAAAGACTTAGACTAGAGATATAATATCAATATTTTCTAATGAACCTCTATACACTATTGGGAATACTGATAGAGGAAATATACCTAAGTTGGGACTGTCCCCTTGAGTTTGGTATTTACCCTTTCTTGTGGAATCTCTTAATTCTCGAGATGATGTGATTCAATTTCATTCTCAAAAAAGACTAGTGAGTCCACTATCATGCCTTTGTAGACTTCTATTGGTGTTATATATCTTTTACATCACCAGGAGGTAGCAGTTATCTTTTCATAGATTAGTGGGATGTCCACTCTAGGTTATTTGGACTAAAAAATCATGGGCTAGGTTAAGTGATCGTAAATATTGAAAATCTTTTCACGGAAGATAGGGGTTTTCATGAAACCAATTTCCTCTAGTAGTTTATTATATTAGGGAAGTCATTCTTAATAAATTTTCTAGCCACCCTTCTTAAAGAGTGGTGGAGTTTGCAATTGAGCTTGTTCCAAGAGCATCTCCATTGCCCATTCCTCTTTATAGGATGGAACCAACTAAGCATTAGGATCTCAAGAAGTAGATAGGGACATTGATTCCAAATGCATTCTATGGAATAGTACATCCTTTTGGGGTTCTCTAGTTCTTTTCGCCAAGAATCGATATAGATCCTTTAATCAATGCGTGGAATACAAATGTTTGAACAAGATTATGGTAATGAATTAGTATAAAATTACTTGAATTGATGATATCTTAGACCAGCTCTGAGAAACAATGATTTTTCCTAAGATCAACCTGTGATTGAGTTATCATTAGTTGTGAGTTAGACCATCAAACATACCATGTATAACATTCTAAATAAGGTATGGTCTGTATGAGTATCTTTTTATGACATTTGGTCTTTAGAATGCGCCTAACGTTTTCATGGAATCGATGAATAGGATTTCTCACCCCTATTTGGACTACTTTTTCATGGGTTTGTGGATGACTTCTTGGTGTATTCTCACACTTGTGATGAACATTCCCAACATATTGAGATCATTCCGAGTACACTAAGAGAGATTCAAATTTATGCCAAGATTTCTATGTGTGACTTCTGTATTGACATGGTACACATCATGGGACATATTATCTTCGAATCAGGAGTATTTTTTGACTATAAAAAGGTTAGTGCTGTTGTTTCCTAAGATTATCACAAAAACCTGTTTGATATCATGAGATTCCTAGGTATTTCTAGATAATACAGGCAATTGATTCAGGTCATCTCACATCATTCTTCAACGATTATTGGACTTATAAATAAGGGAGTTAATTTCTTGTGGTTCGAAACATGTGAGAAATACATTCAGTGATTAAAAGGGAGTATTGTCTCAGCACCAATTGGGATTCGTCCTAAACCTAGAAAATTTCATGTCAACTTATATGATGTATCAGGAATTGGGAAAGGAGTATTATAGATGATGTAAGAAAATTCATTGCATGCAGACCTCAGTAGTTGAGGCCCCATAAGAGAAATTACCCAATGTGTGACCTCGGTCTCGCATCAGTTTTCCATTCCATACATTGTTGGAGACATTATATTATGTTTTTTCTCTTTGTAGTGTATAATAATAACAAGAGCTTCATGTATACCTTTAATCAGTGATAATTGAACCTCATATAGTGGATATGGGTCAAATATCTTAAATCCCTTAATTTTGATCTTGCCAATATACCTAGAAAGTGAAATGTGTTCACTGATGTACTATGTTGGAAAACCCAATCATAGAACATATAGGAATCTAGGGATGAATGGAAGGTAATGATCCTCTTTTTGGAACGTCATCTAGAGTTTCATGGTAGTCCCAAAAAGTATTACCTCTCATCATTAACAGTTACATCTTACCTCCTTGTGAATGTTAATAGTAGGACGTTTTCAAATCCTGATGGTTTGGTTCTCCTTGAGAGTATATCAAGAGATAAGCCACCTCCAGATTGGTCTACGGATAGATAGGACATCCAATGTCATCATGGACATATATAGGATCCTGCTGATATGAGAGAGGAGTTTATGAAATTGATCCATGCTTCTCTATGGGAAATTCATCCAGGAATCTCGAATATGAATCAGGATATGTGACCTTAGAATTGGTGTTCTAGAATGAAATTTCATATTTTAGGCTTCATCACTAGTTTTTTCATATATAAGAAGGTGAAAGCAAAGCCCCATATACATGTAGGCTTGTTACAATGACTTTATGTCTCATAATGGGAATGGGAAGATGTTGTTATGGATTTCATAGTTGTCCTACCTAGGTGGATGAGGGGTAGTGATTCTATCTGAGTAGTTATTTACAGACTAGATAAATCATCCCACTTAATTCCTATATGGGATAGTTTCTTAGATGATGAGTTGGGAATACATTATCTATATGAGATCATTAGACTATATGGGGTTCCATGTACTATCATTACAGACAGGGAAGCTCGATTAACATCACGATTATAGAATGGTTTGAAAAAAGAAAAGGGGACTCAGGTGCATCAACAAACATCTTTTCACCCTCAGACTGGTGGATAATATTAAAAGACAATAAAGGTTCTATAGGATATTATTGGAGAACGTATCCTTGATTTCATTGGTTCTTGGGAGAAACAAATCCCTTGCATCAATTTCTATTATAAGAAAAGCTTTCAGGTGATGATTCAGGTGGATCCTTTTGATAAATTATATGGTAGTCCATTTTGTTCTCCCATTAACTATCTAAAGGAAGGTGATTCATCCCTACTAGTTCCTCATCTCATTCAAGAGACTACAGAACAGGTTCAACTAAGAAGAAAGTGTATGACTACTGCTCAGTCTAAATAGAAATCTTATGTCCATCGACGTCGATGTCCTCTTGAGTTGATGGTTGGGAATCATGTTTTTCTTCTGATATCACCACTGATAAATCATAAATGGTGAAAAAGTAAGAAATATTTTCACGCGTTTACATTGGGCAGTTTTAAATTCTAGAGAGAGTTAGACTGATAGCTTATCTGTTGCTACTAACTCAGAGTTACCATTCCATGAACCGCGTCTTTTCCATCACATAGCTTCTCTAATGTCATTATTACCTATCTCATACCTTATATCATAAGGAATTTGAGTTTTATGTTGATGATACCTTTGAATAATATCCAGTATGCATCAATGACCAAAGCACGAAGGATCCCCACGGAAATTAAGTCACTCTCGTACGGATGATATGGAAACATTATTGAGTACATGATGATAGATGGGAGAGGGAAGCCGATGTACATGCATAGTACCAAGGGTTATTCATAGATAGTGTTTCCTTACCCTTGGATGGAGAACATAGGGTGGTCGAGTTCTTTAAAAGGGGGAAGACTATAAGATCCTGATTTTTCACTCAGGTATGGATCATTTATATTTTGGTCTAAATAATTACTTTTCATCGAATATTTGTGCCTAATTAGTTAGAAATCGTTATCAGTGTTTCCAAGTATTTTTCGATGCTTGAAAACCAACATTTTGGGAAACAATGGTCTAGAACATGGTTTAGAGTAATTCATCCATGAATTCTGAATGGTTTTCTTAATCGTGACGATGGTGTTTTTTCAAAAAGATCTATATCGCATGGTTTTCACATGGTCGGGTGGCCTAATAGTGTGAATGGGAATTTTTATCTTGGTACCCTTGCATTTCTTGCAAACAGTTTGATCAGACACTCTAGAAGATATCGTTTCAAGAAGAACCATCTCGTAGGGTTTGCACATCGATTGATAAAACGTGTATACATACCGTGAAGAGGAATAAAATTGGGTATATTTCTAGTTTCTCCCATAAAGATCTATTTTACCCCATCTTCCCTACTAGTATGAGAAGTAGAGGGATTAAACCATTTTACTCTCAATTTGGATATTTTTAAGGGAAATTTTAGGGATCAAGAGATCTCACTTGTTCTACATCCGATCAAGCTTTTGTTCATCATGTTGGATGCACAACGATATAAAATGAAGTCCCATTTTCCATTATTCTTCTCACTTTCTATCATCCTAGATATAATAAACTGAGTATTTTTTAACTATTATCAAATCTACTCTGAACTAGGTCCAATCCAAGGCATAAAACAGAGGAGTGTTGTATAACCCTATAGTGGGTGGTCTATAACTCATTCCTATAGTTCGTTGTTTTTTGAAAAAATATTTGTCAGGCCAACTAATTTTATCAGAAGTCATTCCTCAAATTCACATGTAATAATTATATTTCATTTAATTGTACAGTAATTATCTTTTCAAATATGTGATTATTTTTTATCTGTTACAGTCAAAGCTCAATCTACCACATGTAGAAGGTTATGTCAAATTTTCTTTTTAAGAGTTTCAACACATATGAGCAACCATTTGGTTGCACCCTTACTTGAACATTGTAAATGTGAGTCTCCCTATAATAGATGGATTATTATTAATGATACTTACACAATGGAATGTACCATTTATGGTCACCACTTGTCCCACAAAAGGTAAGGGCTTCAATTGATTATTAATTGTATAGTGTGAAATGGAATCTATACTAAGAATATTACTTGTCCATAACAAAGAAGATTGAATAAAGGTTACATTTTTGCAACACAGTTTTATAAATTGATGGAAGATAGTGGAGTTAACCTCAATAATTGAATATGTATTAATGGTTAATAAATATGTGATTAATAGGTTTAAACACTTCATGGAATGTCCAAACTAATGCAAGAAAAGGCTTGATCTTAATTAATAATTACATGATTACAATATCAAAAAGGAATGGACTAAATCATGCTCACCATGGATTATGAGAGGAGAAAACCATATGTTTTGAGAACTCCATTCCAATTCAAGGATACCGTTAGATTAGTTTGATACCCATGTAGATTTTCGTTCTTGTCTATAATTCAGATGCCCATTATACTACTACAAGGTCCTTTACATTATTACCAGAAACATTATATACACTACTTGGATCCAGTATTGACAATTAGATTCCATGGTGAAAGCCCATAGGGACCTATATTTTCATAGCCCCATTTTACCTTGGTCGATAACCATAGAATCAGTAGGCACCTTATTGTGGAATTCCATGGGTTTTACTACTTATATTACAATTTTAGCACTTAGCAATACTAAGATTCTACTGGGTTAGCATTCTGTGAGATCTATGTTACCTTTATTACTACCCTGGAACTCCATCACTAGATATAATTTGAATTTTCCTTGTTAAGTATTGGGACCACAACATCAAAAACAATCCCGAGGTGACTTCAGTGACGACCACGCCTCATGCGACCTATTAAAATTAAATAGTAATACTTAATTAATTAACTACTGACATGTTTAGACACCAACAGATGGCTGAATTAGGTACTTGGGTATTTAGATATTTGTTACTTCTTAATTTACATTATATATGTGTGCATGAACACTTCTATATTCAAATTAATGGTCCTAATGTTTTAGACACCATTGGTGGTGGCCCATATATATTTATCTCATACTCACTTCAGGTGTTGTTTGGTACCCGTATTAGATTACATGACTGCAGGTGTTGAAAAAGTGAAATATAATGCTTCGAACACCTGATTGTTTGCTGATAGGATGGATCTTGATGGAAAATGAACTGGATGGATCTCTTGATTCTTCGAGTAATATTCTATAATATTTACCACGTGGAAAATTATATTCCTACTATCTTGAAGAAATTCGGTTAAGACTTATACCTTTTATTTTGATATCTTCATTTAGGATGAACATATGTCCTTTAGAAGAGAGGTTTATGGCATCGCCAGGGGAATTATAAAATAATATGGTATCATTAAGTAGTTATTTGTTTATAATTTTGTTATAAAATAAAACACATATTAGACTTTTTAAATCATAGTTTATGTCCCCTTCTATTATCATGAATCAGTAGTTGTTTTACAAATATTATGAATTTATGTGTTTTTAGTGTAATCCTAAAATTTAAATGTGGTAAATTAGTGGATAATGGTTGTTAATATCAACCATTCACCATCCCATTATCAATTTATAATATTTAAATTATTTTTCAAATAATTAATAAAATAATTTTGAAAATTAAATATTCATAAAGTTTTTTTGGACAATTTACATAATTTTATATTAAAAACCTCAATATAAAAATATAATTCAGTATCTAATATTTAAAACATTATATATAATTAATTTATAATCATAAAATTCATGAAGTATCCTAAATTATTTGAAACACATCACTCTTAGTATTTTTTATATTATTTACATTAATATTTCACCCACTACCACTAGCATTGAATTTAGGAAGCATAAGAATTATATGTCATTGTATTATCGACAAAATATTAAAATAAATTACCCTAATAAAATTAATTTATTGATCTTAAAAAAATATTACTTTTATCTAATCATAAATTTTTAATATTTGTATCATTATCAAGGTATGTTATTAAGTGTCTGAGATTTACTATTGTGTCTATATTAAATTAATAATATGAATCCAATTTCATAATAAAATAAATAAGAAAAAAGATTATAATATTTAAAATATAGGAATTACTAGAATCTAAATCCCCTAAAAAAATTAATTATAGACTTATTCTAGTTTTATTTGTGTCTTTACCTCTTATTTTAACCCCTTGTTAAACCCTTTAGCAATTACAATGGTGATAAAAAATTTCTATGGTTGTAATTCATTATGACCAAATATGAGTTTGAGGATCTTACCTGAAATTAATATATAAATTAAAATAATAAATCCATTTTAAATTACCCAACTATTATATATGGAAAAAATTAATTGTAGTATAAGTACCCAAAATGAAAATGAAACCCAATTTTACAATCATTTCTGATTTTCAAAATCAAAATTATTTTTACCAAAATAAAGTATAATGTTGACTAACATGGATTTAATTAGATAATTATTAGTATCATGAAACTTATTAAACTTTAATACTAAAAAAAATTTGATAGGAATCATGTGAATACCGTATTTAAATTGAAGTACCACAAACATTTTTTATTTTAATAAAACATTATATAGTTTTTTAAAATGTGAAAAATAGATATATAAGTCCAAATTTGTATTTCTATATAAAAAATATTTCTTATTAAATTAGTTTTTTTATTAAATAGTTTTTATAAATTTTCAAATCATTCTAATATCATAATAATTTCATCAATGGGAGAATAATTTTAAAATCAGTATTTTTCACTATTCACAAAAAATTATTTTTTAAAAACATTGTAAAAATTCACCCTATAATAATTTTATAATTATTAATTTTTTATTTCTAAAAATTAAAATATTATTATATATATTTTTATCTTTTACATTAAAATAAAAAAATATAAAAAAAATATTTAAATAAATAATAAATTTTTATTCTTCAATTATTATTAATATTATTTCGTATCAATTTATAGTTTATTTAATATTAATATACTATTTCATACATTTAAATCCTTTAGATGTTATCAATTTATTAGAATACAATACCCTCAAAATAAATTCCTTGAATAAACCCCATTTTTAAAACTTGATTGATTTTAATAATATCAAAACAATTATTTATTTTCTAATTTTTTAATTCCATCTGAAATGATAATTATCAAATGTGATTATCATATTTAATTACTATATTTATATTTACTAATGGTTTTTTATAATTTCCCATGACTTTTTTTAGTTTTTTGTTATGTGTTTCCTAAGGTATCAATTATTGATTTTTTTAAAGGAAAATTACATATTGAAACATATGCATGTTATATAGAATTACTACATGTTAGGAATCTAGTATATACATCCACAACAAGAATAAATGGATCATTTGATTCACCTGATAAATTTTTTGTGGGAGTTCTTTTCAATAGGTCATAACTCTGATGCAATCTAGAGTATCAAAGGCCCAAAGTATCTTGGACATTACTTCCCATTATTTACATACCTCATGAGTATCTTCCATGGATATGTGTAATGGAGGAATTTATCACTAAATTATAACTCCATTTATCATGTATTATTGTTAGTGTAACTCTTCTTTCATATAATTATTTATTTGATGTGTTGTTGAATGGATTTATCCTCCTCTAATATTACATTGACTTTATAGGTCCCGATAGCTTAAATTCTCACACAATATAAAAAAACTGTGGATTTATATAAAAATTCACACAGTTTAATTTATAAGGATCCATTTTAATTATCATGTAAGATTCTTATTGTTTGACTACTCAACCAAAAGGAAATTCTATTCACAGCCTATATTAAAAACCAGAATAAAAGATTCCATTTTCTCCTCTTGTGTCAAGACAATACTTCCATATGTATCCTTAATATAGGTGTGATATAATGTACTAAAGTTCAATGTTGAATTAATATATTTTTTTAGCCTTTTACAATACATTTAGGTGATCTTGGAATAATGATTACATAAAATCTATAGTAGAGTTTCATGTATCCTCACCAATTCATAAATCAACATCTCTTCAATTTCATTGAGAGAGACGTTATATCAAATAGATAATATGTGATTAGTCTTTGTATGATGATCAAAAAATTAGTATGAAAAATTATTATATTTATATTTCTTCCGAGTACAAATAAAAAAATCCATAGTAATGTTCTCAAATTTTAATATACGTATTGGAATAAGTTTCACTATCCCCAAAGAATTTTTCATTTATTTCATTAATTTTTGGTATACCAAGGACATTGATGTATATTTATATATATTTGTCATCATATTTTCTGACCAAATGTGATCTTAGATATCTATATACATCTTTTTTCTCTTATATTGAATTGAGAATGTTGATCCGCAAGCCTTGTATAATAGCTCTTTCATTATGTCAATCTCTACTGAAATGAAATATTATGTCCCAAAAAACATAAATACTTCTTTGAAAATGCTTAAATATATGGATTTACACATCCATGTTAAGTTATAATTATTTTATATCTCTATATCCCCCCTATGATTTGTTAATCGTCTCCATAATGGAAGGTCGATAAATTAGTTATGTATGGAAGGATGTTGGTCATTCCTTAAGGATACTATGTGTATCCCTTGCTTTAAAAAAGTGAATGTATCATTCAAATTTCATTTCATGGATAAGGTTTTATAATATTTTAAAATTATAACATATATCACTTCATTCGACTTCACATGATGGTAATTTATTGATTAGACATATTGCTTTCTAAAAATTTACCATCTTTATTAGAGAATATTGAGGTCCATCAATGTGAATATATATAATTCAATCACTTATGAGCAGTATGAATATAATAATTCTCTCTATAAGTATTATTATATTAAATATTTAATGAAAATATTTCTGTATCAAAGTCTATAACATGTGTCATATACATTTTTATCATGAACCTTTATCTTTCATGATGAATATTTCATCACATTATCATTTTTAATAAATAGAAAAATTCATCCCATATTTGTGGTATCATTGTATTTCAAGAATCCTTCCTTACTTAATGGTAGTGTGGGTACATGTATAGTGATTTTCCTCTTCTTCTACTCCTTTAATATCTTTTCACATTTAGGAATTCATAAGAACATTATGATCTTCCATGTTCACATGGTTACTAGGTCTTATAATAATGAGACATTCTTATAAAATCATTGATAGTACCCATTTAATATGATGAAACAATGGATCTATATTATATATGTTGGTCTTGACCATTGATATATTTCCTTTATCTTTTATATATCCAATGATATCTCCTTTTTTATGATTAAATTTATCTATTAATGATACATGTTTCATAAAAAATTCATATTTACTTAACTTTAAATATAAAATATTATTTATCAATGTATTTAGCATGATACTCAAATATTTATCATGTCACTTTTTTCTTTTAGAGTATATGATTATATCATCTATAAATACAAATAAAAATTTATCAAGGTAATATATAAATACTCTATTCATTGTGTTTAGTAAATTTAAAATATAATTTATTATTTTTAATAGAATAAATATGAAATCATAGTGTTTATTCCTTGAAGGAAAGGAATTCATAAAAATATATGCCATCTATACAAAAAATAGAAAATATCCTGAACAAATATACACTTTATATAAGTATTACACCCCCATAGTTGATTAAAAAATTAGTCAAACTATAGACGAGGATATTAATTCCTTATCAAATTATTGTTAAGTTCGTGATTATAAAAATAGATACAAATATACCAATCCTTCTTCTTGATATTGTGGACCGTCAAAACCTTATTTGAATAAAAAGGTTTTTTGAAACCATTGTCTAGATTATCTTGTACTTTCCTATTTAGTTTTTTTATTTCAATAGTGCCCATTTTATAAAGAATATTTGATATCATCTGATCTCTAGGTTAAGTCGCATATGATAATTCAACATCATGATGATGAAATGACTATGAATCCTTTTTGGGAACACATCAACATATTATTTTACAATGGGAATGTCTTAAAATATGATCCCATTATTTGACTCACTCATTTGAGATAGATATACTTTCATTCAATGGAAAAATATCCATTCGTGAGAATGAATTTACAATTGGGATTAATCATTATTAGTTCATCTTTTTTGTGTCAAGGGATCATTTGGGATATAAAATTTGATTTAAATTGTTTAGATATTAATATTGGTTCTATATAAATATATCAAATCCATGGCCTTTATATAGAATTGAAGTCTTCTAAAAAGATTATAAGAATGGATTTTAGGTGGCATCCCCCTAAATGGTATTTTGGTAAGATTTATACACATTATATTCAGAAACACCACCACTTTGTATTTGGATTGATAACTCAACAACCAAATCATGATGTGATATTTCAAAATTTCCACTAAAATATCACAATAAAAATGAATTCATAAAACTATAATTATATAAGATAATTAAATTTCATGGACAGATAAAAATTAAAACCTTTAACCATTTGATTATTGTTCTAATAATTTACTAAAACCATAATAATGTTTACATGGAATCTCAAATTGTAAAAAGAATATAGTAAAACATTGAATTTGTATTGAATATCTCAAAAAAGGATTTTATTACACGGATTCTCAATTAATATTTTTTTAATATAATTTAGTCATGGTCTATTTCCTATAATGTTTTCTGTCCTTTTCCGTAAAAGTAACTACACTATTCTTGGATACCAAATATTGTATCCCTAATTTCATACATATATTATAAGATAAATTTTTTCAAAATTAACCCCAAAACACAACCATGTAATCTATAGGTCTAGTGTATTCGAGATAATTGATACAAAATACATCAGCTTAAAAATAAACAGAATCATATTTATCAAAATCCATATAATGTTATCATAATAACATTTAACTCTTCATAATACATAGTATACCCAAGGGATGTACATAAATAATTGTGGCATTATAATAAGCCTAATAAAGGGAACAATACTTATAATGATGTAAAACATATGAGTCAAGAGGCATAAAAATGTAATAAAAGAGGAGGATAAAATATTATCACATTTAATAATGAAATAAAGAATATTATTACAACTATTCATGGAATCAAATTATTGTGGTATCATTATAAAGCATAAAATCATAATCGTATGTAATGGAAAACTTACATGACAATATAAAAGAGTGTGCTTGGGTTATTTTATGGGCACCAAATGTAGTATCACTTGAGATTAAAACATTAAACAACGAATTAGGGGGATATATAATTCTATTTACACAAACTAAAATAATTATATGTTCATGAATATGTGTTCCACATAAGGAAAAAATAGGCATAGAGAATGAGAATGAGAAAAACCTTCAAAAAGAAATGTGTTACAGAATATTATCTCAAAGAAAAACCAAATGATAAATTGAAAATATTAAAAATGAAATAATTGATTAAATATTTTTGAAGTAAATTTTTTGATTAAATAAGAATAAGTCATTGATATGGGTTTACTGTGATTTACAATTCATAAGAAATTAGTGGATATGTTGGTATAAAAATGACTCTCTAAAAAACAATTCTATGAAATTTCAAAAGAAACATTAATGAATGTAGAAAAATAATTTTCTACTTAATTATAGAAATGATCCATAGTAACATTCAAAAAGATATTATATATATGTGTGTCATATAAGGGACAAAATATTAAATAGTAACACAAAAAGATGAATAAGGAATAGGAAGTTCACATTAATTGGATTTTTATTAAAGAAAAAATTGAGAAGGGAACCTGAGAAACATTCATATCACCAAAAAACAAAGTGAAAATAAAATTTTCATATATTTAAAGAACATATATATATAAAATTTAATAATTTCTTGTAACTAAAATAGCGATAAAAAGAATAAAATGGGGGAAAATATATTCTTAATGAAAATGAGGGTTATCTTGGAGTACCCTTACCTCGAGTTCTAACTCACTTGGTTTTTGAATCAAATAGTATAAAATAAAGAAGATAACACACCCTTAAATCCATGGTCATAAAAATCCTAGATGTAGGGATGCTATGTCCATAATCAAAATATGACCATGGTTATAGGCCTCTTATCCCCATTTTTTATATTTAATATGTACATAGGCTTGATAGGGCTCATCCAACGACCATAGGGTATGGTGACAATTTCCATATGCTTGTGATAGAATAATATAAATAAGGGGAATTGAATTATAGGGACAATATAAATGGTAAATATAATCATACATATATATATATATATATAAGAATCAATATAATTATAAAATTTTTTTGGCTGAGAGGGAATGTATGAGGGATCCAACTAATATGTCGGAGGTTTAATACTTAGAATTGTTTTAGTTATATTATTCCTATGGACATGTTCGAAAATGTAAATATCCATTGTTGACAGAAAATATCTATAGGCTATTATAATTTTAATATATTCTATGAACTTATTAACTCTGTCCTTCGGCTATGACCATGGTTAAAAGGGTAATTACCTTGATCTTCTAGAATAGAAATATCCCTTTTTTCTACTAGTGGATGAACCACAAGAATAATTAAATGAAATTGATTAATTATATTATTAAGAATATAGTTCATATATATTTGATTTATAATTATTATTTTTCATTAATTTCTGATCATTTTATTAGAACATTATCTTAATGTTAACTGTCTTGTGGATATTTTCCTTACAGCTCTAAGGCCACATCGGTTTTTTGATAATGATGGAAGTGTTTATAGAATTATCCCTTAACTCTATGAATGTGTAGTTATGGGTTGTGTCATCCTCACCTTGGTGCCACTAAATGGTTCCTCAAGCAAGTTGGCCACATGCCATCAAGCGTGCCTCCCAATATTCTAGAGGATTTAGACTAGCAGTGAGTGTCTAATAAGTTAGTCACGGGGAAGCTATACCTTTTTTTATCATAATAAAAACATGAACAAATATAAACAACAATATCCAAGTGAAAAGCGTTTAAATAAATAGAATAATTCCATGTCATATGATTGTGAAAAACCAGAATATACAATTCTCAAATAAATGGTAAAACATTCTATGACAATGAAAGTGCCAAATATCTATAATAAAACTAAATGTAAAGAAAAAATGAATACCAAGAGGGTCCCAAACCATGTTTGGATATCATTATTATTCTCCAATCCCAAAGAGTAACCTATCCTAGGGACATGCCTTTATCCTGTCCGGCATCAAAGAGTCTACCCTGGTGTCTATTAGGCAGCCTGAATATGGTGTCAGTACGACTCAATAGGCCACCACTAAAGATTACTAAAACATGTCCAATCAAAAGATAGTGCATACAGTTTTATGGAGAAAAAATGAATAATTATACAGTTATCACATTGTCATTTAATCATTAATCATCACATTTGGTCCAATTTCAATCCAGGTTTCCAATTTAATACACCATTCATTATCATTAATCATTCGTTGTAGGTAATCAAGACTAAAACCCCAAATATCATATAGTTTTTGGACTCCATGCCTATCCCTCTATATCTAATTCATCATAGGTTGTCCTGCCAAGGGCCCCTTATTCTCGGGCTTCTATAACTACTATGGAGGAACACCGTTTCCAAGCCCCAACATGAAATGTATCTAGAATTCCATGTCTAGAAGTTCAAAAATATCATCTATTTAATCATTCTTTAATTAATAAAAATTACCCACATCATTACATTACTATTCCATATATCAGTTAAACAATTCAATTTCTATTAGTTAACTCAATAATAGTATATGCACATTAAAAATTATTTAATTTAACAATAAATTAATCAATCAACACAATTATTACTCCATAATTAATTACTCAAAATTTATTATCCACATCAAATTTCAACATGTCATCATTAATTCTCACAATAATTTAATGTTGATCAACATCATGGAACATAATTAATTCTCACAAATAATTATCTTTCATATCCAAACCTCATTTCATAATTAATTACCCCCAATTAATTATCTTAAGACATTCAATTAAATGTCTCAATTACTATATCTCAACACATAGAAATTTAAAAAAAAAATATTTTTTGGAAACCCCCTTCATTTGTTCCATGATTAAATTATCAATTAATCAACACGGAAAATTTAAATTTAATTCCACATTCCTAATTACACCAATTTAACAATTCAATAATCAGACGAGGCATGAAAATATATAAAATCACATTAACATATCAAATAATGACTATTGGATTGTTATTTAGACCACCTAACTCGGTTTATTTATAGATATTAGACCAACAGAAATCCCAAAAATTTGAGCGGTACAATGTCATCGATCATGCTTCAGATATAAATCCCAAAACCAAAATTATGATCAAATGCATCAAGATATTTTAAATATAAATAGATCCAAAATCCTATATCTATATCTTATCTTATAGTTTTAAATTCAAGTAAATAGTGGGAATAATCCATGAAACGATCAAGGAATGATATAAGGAAGAACAAGAGAAAAATAGGATGAAATCCGCTTACTGATAGGGGAGAAGATCTTCATTCAGTTCTTCCAATCATGAAGAACGCCCTTTAGATCACCATGAAATTCTGTCGAAAGGATCTGGGAACACCTAGAATTTGTCAATACTAAGATGAGGTCAAAATATTCAAGTCTTGGGGGGTTGTTTTATAAAGTAATTTCTGATATTAAATATTGAGCACATGGTTTTCTGGGTAGAGGTGCATGGTTAGGGAAAACCATTCACCAATTGTTTGGACCTCTTTGGGATTTCATGGTTTGGTTGCACGGTTTTTAAAACCATGCCCAAAATATGTGCAACCTAATATCCATTATTTTTCATTATTATATCATAAAAACTCACCCCATGAAACTACTCCAAAACAATGTTATGTAGAAACCTCAAAACTACCTCAAAATGTGCCAGAGGTGAGTCCAAAAATGATCAGGATCTTATAATCTCTCCATCTTATAACAGATCGTCCTCAAGGTTCACTCCCAAAAATCTCTATAAATCCAATACAAAATGATTTTCCATTAAGCCATCATGTGTTCGTCTCATTCCAAATATTCCTCTTGAAAACATCCATGTTTCTATAACACATGAACAAACGTTGCGATCGTTCCTTGTAACCCTTTCTCACTACGACCCACCACATGTATCAGATGCTCCTCATTGGATGAATCAATTTCAAGTTCAACCACTTCTACATTAATTAAATGATAAGGGTTGGGGTGATACCTCTTTCATTAGACATGTAGAAAAAATCATTCATATTGCTGAATTTCTGTAGAATGGCTAATCTGTAAGCCACTGGCCTGATTTTTCCCAGCACCTCAAATGGTCTTATATACCTGGGTGCCAAAATTCCATGCCTCAAAAATCTATGGTGACCCAATATTAGAGAAAAATTGTGGAATATAGGATCAATCTCTGTATACTCTAGGGTTCATCTCCATCTATCAGCATACAACTTTTACATACTCGGATCCATATCCAGACATTTCTGAATCAACTACACATGTTTTGATGTCTTCTAAACAAAACTCAGTACCAATAGCTCTAACTCACCCAACTCATACCAACATAGCTATGATCTAGAAGGTCTAAGATAATTTTCATGATGTGGTTCCACATTTTTAGTTTCCATATAACTATTGTTATAGGTTAACTCTACTAAAGCCAAGTGCTTCTCCAAAGTACCACTAATGTCAAGCACAGATGATTGTAGTATATCCTATGACACCGATATGGTATGATCTAACAGGCATCTATATGTGGGTGGATGGTCATACTTAATAAATTTTTTAGCATGATCCTTTTGTATGACCTTCCAAACCCATGAATTTATTCATGAATCGCAATCTGAAGCTATAGTATGTGACACAACATAAATATGAATTATCACTTGCACATACAGTTCTCCAAGATGTCATACTATAATGGTTTCACTGATAGGTAAGAAATGTGATAACTTCCCTAGTCGATCCACAATAACCAATATAGCATCATTATTTCTAATTATCATTGGATTTCCTACCATGAAATCCACAGTCATGTCATCCCACATCCATTCTAGAATAATAAAATACTACTACAAGAATCCAGGTCATTAATGTTATGCCTTCACCTACAAATAGGTGAAACATCTTATTACGAACCCTACTATCTCCTTTTTCATGCATAGCCTCCAAAACTATTGTCAATGACCATGGTACATTTGTATCACCCTATTATGTTCCTACCATTTTGAGGCATGAAATTATCTCATTAGATCCTCTAGAAAAACCATAGGCACAACAAACTGATTTTTCTCATTGATGATTGCATCCTGATATATGATCTAGTCTAAACGTTTCTCCCCATTCTCCACGATTTAACTCAAAGGGAAATAGTCTAGATCCTTGTATTTCTTATCCCTGATCCTTCTCAAAATTTTTGACCACAATACTACAGAAACTGGATTCATCCTTTCCTGACGTTCATGAACTACCACGTGCATTTCCCCTAGTAAGTTCATAATCATCCACTCCTCAATAAACTCATATACCAACTAAATCCAAGTATTCCTACTCAAGGAATCATCCACACTATTCTCTTTTCCTAGTGTATAATTCAGTTCTAAATAAATCAACATCATATACTCTACCCATAAAAACTACTAAAGATTCATTTTGTGATGTGAAAGATATAGTTCTAGATTTTTTGATCCATAAATACTATAATATTGTAAACCAAAATATAGTGGTTCACATGCATAAGATCATAAATCATTGCTGGAATCTTGATTTCATGCATAGGGTAATTCTGTTTATGTGGCCTCAAATTACGATACATGTATGAAACAACTCGATCACCATACATCAACACAGCTCTGTGTCTGATCCCATACATTTAATAATACATTGTGTACTCGTAACCCTAATTATATAAGATCGATATTGGCACTAATGTCATGCACTTATATAACTCATGGAAAACATTCTCTGTTGATTTTTTCCAATCAATATTTATCACAATCTTTTTCAAACCTGAAAGAAATGCTACCAATGAGGAAAAGTTCTAGATGAACCTCTTTTAATCTCCAGATAATACCAAAAATCAGCAGATATCAAAAACATTCTTTGGATTCTCCCAAGAAACCACTACCAAAAATTTTTCTAGGTCCATTTCCATAGTTTCTTCAGAGAAGATGTGCCCCAAAAGTTGTACCCATTCTATCCAAAACAGACATTTAGATAGCGTAGAATATAGAAGATGATCTCTTGGTGTACCACATATGATTTTAAGATGTTGGGCATGATCATCATCAGTCATAGAGTACACCAAAATTTTATACACAAACACCAGCACGAACTGATCTATGTATGACTGAAAGATCATATTCATCAAGCAAATTAACACTGCTAGATCATTTTTCAAACCAAACGGCATTAAGATTATTTCATAATGTCTATACCTACTCTTGAATGCAGTTCTTGGTATATCAAAAGCCAAAACACTCACTCAATGATACCCTGATCTCATATTGATCTTTGTGAACACACAATCCCCCCTTCATCTTTCCAAAGAGATGATCGATACACATAAGATGATATCATTTCTTCACAATAATTTTATTCAACTTTTAGTAATCTAAACAGAAGAATAGTCTTCATTATACCTTCTTTGAAAACAAAACAGATAATCCCCAAGGAGACATAATTGGATGGATTAACACATTATCCTTCAACTCCTCCTACATTATTTTGAGCTCTTGAAGCTATGTTGGTTCTAACCTATAAGGTGGAATAGGTACTAGCTCATCCCTCAGCATGAACACAATAGTGAATTCCAAATCCCTCTCAAGTGGAAATCCTAAATGTACATTAGGAATGAAATCCTAAAATAGTTCTACTATTGGTGGAAGGTTGTCTCTCCTACCACTCCCATTCTCTAGATAATGTATAGAAACATGGGTTGCAAGCTCTCCCAGTTATTGAGTAATTGGCCCAGCTTGGCTTACATGGATATCCCATTCTCCCTGAAGGAAATCATAGTCACCCTATGGAGATAAATTGGTCACTTACATGTGGTAGAAATCTTTATAGGAATGGTATGTGATTAGCCAGTCCATAACCATAATCAAGTCTAAGCCTGTTATATTAATGACTTAGATATACCAAAGAAGATGACAATTTCTGATCTCTGGAAAACATACCTTGCATAAATAGATATCTCAGGACCATGATTCCATTCATATATCAATATTCATTACCCCTCTTATGGACTTCAAATCCAAGCACAATCCATTAAAAATATTTACTGATATAAAGGAATGTGAGGCACCAGTATCAAACAAGGTTATAGAAAAAGTAGAAGAAACTAGAATAGTACCTCTCAGTGTCAATGTCACATCCTCACTCTCTATAAGAGTAGGTTAAACTACATGTAACTATGGAATCTCAGCTTTATAATACATAACTTTTCATTAAATTTTACAAACATTGGATCTTTAATTTCTAGTGTCTTGGAAATCATGAACAAAAACACTTAAAAACAACATAAAACCTTATTTTAATCAACTTTTATGGCTTCATCATATGTTCATACTCTGTAAAATTACATCATCTCAAATACTGGAGACATAAATCAATGGAAATCATGGGAAGTAGGCCTAGTAAGTGTAAATAATAGAATCAGTTTACTTGTGATATCAATAAAAACATGAATAAAAACATAAGGACATGAGAAATGGAAATGTAGGAATATCATTTTGATAAATTACATTAAAAATAAATTGAATATTTGGATTCAACATTTTATTTATACATTCATGATCATATCACCAAGGTCCACCCATAAGGGGTAATAAAAATTACCAAGGCTATTCACCAATGTATCATGAAACTTGTTATCTCTAGAGATTAATTATTTAACCAATGCATTGGAGTGATATCAGGGTGAACCCTTAATATTTATTTAAATTCATGTCATCCACATAGATCATAATAAAAAAATTCATAAATAACCCATAGAGCATAAAATAAATGGGTTTCATTTCAAAATCATGACGTTTTATACGTTTAAAAATCAGATTCGTATTTTATTTATAACCCATGGAAAGGTAGTCAGGGTTACATGTATGTCAATTCCAGAATAAAATATATCATTTTGGTAAAAATATTAACACCCATAGAAAAAATATAGTTATTGGTACTCACATATATAAAACAAGTTAATTCTTGGGTGAAAGAGAGAGAAATTTTGAGATGAAATTTCTACAGCATAACGACTATATAACATCATTTTACAAAACATTGAAAAGAGAGTGGACAAGGGTCTAAAATACATAAATGGATCATTTTAAATTATATGGATAGAATAAAATTAAATAAGATCGTGGTGTGGATATTTTAATGACACACAACATGAATTGAAAACGTGAAATGAAAGAGATTGTGTGATTTCTATTATGAAAAATTCGGCAGCATAATGACGTCACGTAAAAATTCAGAAAAAATATTGATGAGAGAAGAAAGGGTATCTGAAAAATTATATATGAAATGGATATTAATGATAAATATAAGTACATACCCTCAATAGAATGAGATGGAAACTATAACACACAACATAAAGAAAGCCATGACTTAAAAGGGGAGGGTGAAAGGATCCCTTACCTTGAAGAGTAACATTGAAATCATAAAGGTCGGGACATTGGGAGGCTTTAGGGAACCTTGGGAGGACCCTTGGGGAGGTAATGAGACCAAAAAGTCGTTGAGGAGGATTTTGGAATGAAAATTATGATGGAATGTCTTGGTATTTGTAGGAGAAATGAGGGGACAAGTCATTAATGGCCATGGGACACCTCATCAGTGGTATTGGAATAACAATGTTCTTTCCCATGGTATTTTACAACGTAATTTTCCACTTGGGACACCTCATACCATATATTATATTCAAGTGTCATCTAGAATGATTACATAATTAATTCATCCTTAATGATGTCATTAAAAACCCAAAACTAAATACTGTATTTTCATTATTCACTGAAAAATCAACTTTTTCAAAAAAAAATCCCTAAAAATTAACATATACTAATCTCGATGATTTGAACTGAAAAATGAACTCCATTTGATAAAGAAATTTAAAAAATTTTAATTTATTTTTAAATTAAAAAACACTATTCATCACAAAAATCTTATACTAAACTAATAATTTCTAAAACAGTTGTTTACATATTTTATTGAATCACATTACTTAATCAAGGTTCCAAAATTATATTAATACTTTCTTAACTAAGGATACTTAATCTGTTTGGTCACATTACTAATCATATGCTCAAAATCACTATTCATAATTTATTATTCCCCAAAATATATGTTGATCTTATTAGACTCTAACTTTTTTACTAAACATAACTGTAGAAGTCCATTTTTGTAAAATAATTACACATTATTAATTATTTATAGTTTACATACATATTTTAAAATATCCCTTTATTCAAAATTCATCAATAATATACAAACTATATTTATCCTAACATTTCAAAATTCAAATGCTTCTCCATAAGAATAAATCTCATTTTCTATTTATATAAAAGGATTACATAAAGTAGTTAAGGTCTCGTTACATATCCCCTTATAATACCATCATAGTAATTAAGTGCAATTTGAGCTATGGTGATATATTCTTGTGGAAACTCAGCAAAACTTTCCAGAGTGGTGATTTCTATTAGCTTGTACTTCTCCCGAAGGCGATTCTGTTCCAACATCACATAATGAATTTCAGCTTGGGTTTGGTCAAAATAAAAGTCTAGTGGCGATACATCCTTCCCATGTTCCATTATATGGGCTTCGAATGGCTCGAGTCTACTAGGGGAGGCAATCAAATCATCTCCCTCTATTAATTAACCAAGATCACTTGTCTTTATAAACAATAATCGCACCACTAAGCGTTTAGTTTCCAAAGGTCATATGGGATAATGGTCATATAACAGTCAAATCCCAATGGTCTCATTTAATTATATTCACTTTGTTAATTAATGAATATAGTTATTTTGAGTATAAAATAAAATTACACTAGAAATTAGGAAACAAAAATTATTCATAATTTTGGGTCATTACATTCTTTCCCCCTTTAGGAAATTTCATCCCAAAAATTTTAACTCGTACCCTCAGAAACGAAATGTTGTTGGTACTTCTACCACATAGACTCCACTGGTTCCCATAGAGATTCTTCATATTTTTGGTTCCTCCACAACACCTTAACAAAGTGGGGAGTCTTGTTACGTAAAACCTTGTCTCTACGATCTAGGATCTCCACCGACTGCTCCACATAAGAGAGGTCATGTTCCAGTTGTACCACCTCTGGGATTAGTACATGTGAAGGGTTAGGTATTAACATACTCAAGAGAGATACATGAAAGACATCATGAACTTGTGATAGATTTGGTGGAAGTGGAAGCTGATCGGACACTACTATTACACGATCAAGGATTTCATTATGCCCAATGAATCTAGGGCTGAGCTTCCCTTTCATCCCAAACCACATGACTCCCTTCTAAGGATATTTTTGAATAATTACCTTATTACTAACATCAGACTCCAATTCCCTTCGATGGTTGTCGTCATAGCTCTTTTTCCAACTCTGAGCAGCCTTAATTTATTGTTGGATGGAGTAGACGGTTTCTGACATCTCATTCACATGATCTGGTTCAAGAAGCATTCTCTCACTAGTTTCATCCCAACAAGTAGGTGTTATACATCACTTCCCATATAGAGCTTTATAGGGTTCCATTTTAATCCTCAAGTGGAAGCTGTTGTTGTAAGAGAACTCGACTAAAGGGTGATGTTGATCCCATCCACCTTTAAATTCATTGATCATGTTCTCATCATGTCTTTGAGTGTTTGAATAGTCCTTTCAGATTATCCATTAGTTTGGGAAGTATGGGTTGTATTGAAATTATATTCAGTGCTTGGAGCGTGCTGGAGACTTCTCCGTAATTTTTATGTGAACCATGGATCATGATCTGATACAATTGAAAGTGGAACCCCATGCATCCTTACCAATTCC
Organism: Viscum album; assembly: GCA_963277665.1. Lineage (NCBI taxonomy): Eukaryota > Viridiplantae > Streptophyta > Magnoliopsida > Santalales > Viscaceae > Viscum > Viscum album. The sequence goes on along the minus strand of OY728137.1, from coordinate 1,610,214,660 downwards.
TTCACATAAACATTGGCAAGTTAATAAATAGAGAAATATTCCCGAATGGAGATAAAATGGGCAGTCTTGGTGAGACAGTCCACAATAACCCATATCACATTGTTTCCTTTGGAAGTTCCTAAAAGACCAGTGACAATATCTATAGTGATATTGTCCCACATCCATGCTAGTATGGGTAGTGGTTGCAATACCCCTTTAGAAATTTGTTGCTCTGCCTTCACATTCTGACATAGTAGTCACCTTGAAGTGTAGTAAAAAATATGCCTTTTCATATTATCCCATCAATAATGATCACGAAGGTCCCGATACAGTTTTTGTGCTTCCAGGATGTATAGAGAAAGTTGAGATATAAGCTTCATCCATCAGCTCCTTCTTTATTTCTGGAATATATGGAACACATAGTCTTGAATGAAATTCCAGTACACCTTCTTGATCAATATTTAACTCATAAAACATCCAATCCGTTATAGAATAACACTTCTTCTGTAACATATGATCTTCATTTTGGCCTTTTCTGATCTTCTATAATAGTGATGGTTGAGAAATCATTTTGGATAGGGTTGATGATGTCCCTTCCATTATAATTCCCATGTCCAGATTTACTAGGTCATTGGTCAAAGGATCACATTGAATCCTCATCATGGAATGAAAAACTGGGTATTTCCTACATAATGCATCACTAACATTGTTTTCTCTTCCATGATGATAATGAATTAAAAAATCATAGTCATTAAAATGATCCAACCATCTCCATTGTCTCATGGTCAATTTCTTTTGTGAGAAAATATACTTCAGAATTTGATGGACTATGTATATACCACATTTCTCCCTATAAAGATAGTTCCTCCTTATCTTCAGAGCAAAAATGACTGCAGCCAGCTGTAGATCATGCATAGGATAATTCTTCTCATGTGTCTTCAACTGTAGAGATGCATAATTAATGACCATGTCAATTTTCATGAGGATACTCTCAATCCCTTTCAGAGATTCATCACTAAATATAACGAATCCTTATGCACATGATAGTAGAGTTGACATGGGTGCATTAAAAAATCTCTTCTTCATCTCTTAGAAACATTCCTCACTCCCCTATGTCCAGATGAACTTGACCCCTTTTCGAGTTAACATGGTAAATGGATTAAAAAGTCATGAATGTTTTTTCACAAAACTCCTAAAATACCATTCTAATCCATGAAAACTATGAATCTCCATTATTAATTTTGGTTGATGCTACTCCTCTACAAATTTTTTCATTGCAGTGTCAACTATGACTCATTCATTGGTTACAAAGTGCCCCAACAAAGCAACATTTTTTAACTAGAATTTACATTTGCTGAACATTCCAAAAAGCCTCCTCTTCTGCAGAGTTTGAAAAATATCCCTTAGATGATCCTCGTGCTCCCCAAGACATTTCAAATATATCAGAATATCATCAATAAAAACTACCAAAAATTTATCTAGTTAGTCTTTAAAGACTCTATTCATCAAATCCCTAAAAATATCATGTGCACTAGTAAGTCTGAAGGGAATAACAACAAACACATAATGCCTATAACTTGATCGGAAGGCAGTTTTTGGAATATCTTCTTTATTAACCCTCAATTTATGATAAAATGATCGAAGATAAATCAAAGAGAAGAATTGATCCCCCTGAAGTAGGTAAGATAAGTCATAAGTTCTAGGAAGAGGGTATTTTTTCTTCATTCTGATCCCATTCAGTTACCTATAATCAATGCATAACCGCATTGATCCATCATTCTTTTTCACCAAGTGAACTGGTGCTCTCCAAGGAGACACACTCGGTTGGATTAACCCTATCTCGAAAATATCATAGAGTGGTTTATTTAATACCTCCAACTCCACATTTTCCACCCTATATGGGGTCTTCGATATCAGATGAGATCCATGTATGAGTTAAGTGGAGAAATCTACCTCTCATTCTAGGGGAGGTCTGGGTAACTCCTCCGGAAATACGTCATCGTATTCCTGGACGATTGGGACTTTTCTACCCTTAAACTCTCATCTCCTTATTCTTATTCAACATTCAACTCCATAAAGAAGGATATATGGGGTTATTTTAGGAAAATATCTGGTTGATATATCTCTTCAAGGAAGATAACAGCAGGCTTTCCATTCAAGACTATTAGGATTTCCTTGCTACTGCATTTTATCTTTGAATTATAAATTGACAACCATTCCATCCCTATTATAACGTTGAATTCCATCATGGGAATGACTACTAGATATTCCATAATATTTTCCTCACCAGTGGAATTAATATAGTTTCTAAACGCTGACGATGCTTGGATAATCCCACCAAGAGTCTTGATTGATAACTCTACTTTTAGAAAATTAAGGGTTGATTCAAAATTCATTGAAAACATGGACGATATAATGGAATGCGGAGAACCAGAATCAATCAATGTACTTTCTATCATTGAGAGGGAAAAAAGAATACATGCTACCACATCATTCAAATATTTGACTTCTGCTGTCATGATAGAAAAAGAACAGCCTTGATCCATTGGGCTTTGCTGAGGCTGATGGTGGTTCCCCTCCACTACCCTCAGATTTGGACAGTGATTGGAAGAGTGCCCACATTGTCTACACTTAAAGTACTAGACATTAGGTAGGGCCTACATCATCTTCCCATTGTCATTTTTGTTTGAAATTTTAGGTTTCACCCCACTAGGACTATTCCTCGCAATATAGACATCTCTCCCACAATTGTAGTATTTACCACTCCCGATCAGGTAGATCCCAGAATTCTTCTTCCCATATTTATTACACGTGGGATATTGCACTTTCTTGCCTATACTTCCCTGGTCAAAGGTCCTCCCTAAGCTGGGCTCTATCTATCTCTTCTTGTCGTTTTATTTATGAGACCACTATGCCTCTCCAAACTCCATCTAAACTTTCATCGAACTCTGTACGATTTCATCATATATATCATAGTCATTGTTGGATAGATTCTTCTGTTGATACGTTCATAGTTCATAAAAGAATATATCAACCTTTCCATTTGGATCCATGATAAAGATAGAGGTATATTATTTACGTCGGGTGAAGTTCATCTCATAGATTCTGAAAGATTTTTTCTCCTTCTGCTTCAGTTCAAGAAACTCTTTCTCCATTATTGTTCTCATGGAATGAGGGAAATAGTTACTGTAAATTATCCCTCTAAACTATTACCACTCTATAGCTTCAACCTTCAATCTTGGCCTCATGTTTTTGATCAGTTCCCATCACTGATCAGCTTCTCCTTCTATGTGATAGACTACTACGGTGACCTTCTCGTGCTCTGAACAACGTAAAACATAAAAGATCTTCCCTATAGAGCCGGTCCAGTATTCATAAATCAATGGGTTGGTTGATCCACTGAGGGTTAGTGGTATTTGGTTGATCCTACAATTGCCATAAGTTTTCTAAAAGAGTAAATCCTTACTGAGAAACTTATTTTATTTACGAATATTTTAACTATGGAAGATTTTATGTCTTAAAACATCATGCTTAAACAATTACATTTCTCTATAATTCCATCATAATGATTCATAAAAATCTTGTGAATAAGAAAACATAGCAACTGATAGTGTCATAAACAAGTGTGTAGCAAAGCCCATTTTTATGTACAAGTTCCCATTCATGTCTAGATCAATGTATTGTTTTCAGGTTTTACCCCTATGGACATCTATACCAGAGCCACTGTAACACCCCAAGTTTCCTCGGTATGTTTCTTTTCGAATAATGCAATGGCGTGCATTGTACACAACTTCGAGATTTTAACACACCATAACCAATCAAACAAGCCGTTATGAATAGTAATACCTACTTTTTGAAATTTTATAAATTCTATCTCTCAAAATTGACTTCATTTTTGGATTCGTAATATCGAAATTATCCTAGGGTGAAATTTTGGTACTTTTTGGATAACTTTCATATTTTGATGAATACTGAAAATTACTAAATTTTAATTAAAAACAACTTTTTTAATCAAAATAATTAATAGTGATAAATTATGAATTTGAGTTTTTTTAAAGTATATTTGGAATATATTTTTACAATTTAATATAATTTTGGTCATTGGACATAATTTTACAATTAAACCGAACATAAACAAGTGTCAATCTTTTGATAGTTATTATCTCTTAAAAACACGCTTTTTGTTTTGACAGCGGGAATTAATTTTAAATTAATTTCTGCCACATCTGTGTTTTGAATTTAGAAAAATGGATTCCATATTTTGAATCAGGATGTTCAAATTGTGTAAATAGGTAACTTTTATTTTTAGAAATTTTGAATAATTACTGCGGTAAATATTTTATTTACTATGGTTAAGGGTAAATCCGGTAAATAAGGGTTAAAAAATAATATTATAATAATACTAAATTAACCTAAAACGTGTCTTAACCCTATTGGTTGATACATGGTCGACCATGGGCATCTTTGGGTCTATTTTGGGACCCCATGGATCCACTTGTAAGTGATAATGACACTTTATTTTAATTAAGTTAAAATAAATACAAAAATGACACAAGAATATATCTTTTAACAAAACAATTGTTACAGAGGGTTATATATGTTGGATTTTAGATTATAAATTTTCCTTAGAAAGATAAAACGATTTCATACATAATTATATTTTATTTATAATTTTTAGACATTAAATAATATAATTTATTTATGACACAATGATGATGTAGTAATTACTATAATAGTAAAAAATAAAAATAATTGATATTAAAAATACCCAAATAAATATAAAATGTAACTTTTAATGAATTAAAATAATTTTATAGGATAATATTATATATTATTATTGATTTAATTGACTTTTTTCGAAGTAATCAATCTGTTATGAGTTTCACAAAAATCAACTATTGAATAGTGTCAAAATTGACATAAAAAAGTTTTTAAAACAAATATTATATTATTAATTGATATTAAATTCCAAAAAATCTAAGGTTCGGCCAAGAGACTTATATCATGATAGGTGTATCATTAATGGACCACTTGGGGGTCTCTTGTATTTATATGGTAAGTCTATTAACCATATAATATAAAAATACAAAGAAACATTGTAAAAGTGAAACTAATTAACTTAGAGTTAATACTTAAAGATAAGGTTAATATAAGTACCCAAACCTGTCTAAATTCTATTGGTTGAGTTGTTTTCGACCCATCCCCACCTTTACCTTTGAATATTCAACTTTTGAGCCATTGGAAACCGAATATTAATTTATTATAAACTAATATCTCTAGCTTTTCCAAAGGTGCCCCTCACCCCTCTTATAAAAGGGAACTCCTCCTTCTCATTTCTTCACACCTTCAAAGCCCTTTGGTTCGGCCAAACCCTGCCCAAATACTATATTAACTTCTCTCACTACAACCTAGAGGCCTTAGTTTGATCAGAAAGCCAACCTAAGGAGCCCTTTTGATCAAATCAAAAGGAAGAACCCGAAGAAGAGGTAATGTTTTCACCAGCCCTTTTCAAGTTCCTTTCTTCTTCCACTTCCTCTTTCTTTGTTATTTCCATTATAAAATAAACACTCCAGTATCATATATATACTGTGATGTTATTATAAATATGGTACAACCATATTCAGTATTCTATCCATCCTTTGAATAACATGTCACCATACGTGCGTACGTACGGCTTACCGTCTCCACGTCGTGGTGTAATTGTTATTCAATATATTATTATTTGGATGGGTATAAAAATGATGTGTAACTCATGTAAATAATAAATATAACATGATAATGATTCTGTATATATGATATAAAATCCAATTATATATTATTTTAATATCAAAATAATGATATTGTCGCTCTTGCGTATGTACGGACTACCGTCTCCACGAACGCGATGAGATTCATTGTCCATCATATCCATTCAAGTATAATTATCATTTGATTATTTAAAAATAGTATCTAAGGACTTGATATCTTTCTGGATATGAATAATATACATCCCATTAATAACGAATATGGCTCACATTACAAAGAATATAAAGTACAATGAACCCGTTAACACCCGAAATGACGATAATTCTAAGATATTATTAACAAATCAATGTTAAAAGATCATATATGATATCATATTAAAGTAAATGATTCTTGTATAATTAAATAACAATTATTTCACCATTATACAGGAGGTAAACCTACCATCGACCAAGGAAAAAGTACAAAGTAAGGGATTTTCTTATCTCACTTTGAATTCCGTGAGATTTCCATTTTTCACCACTAAATTATTGAAAGTGGTGTATTGTGTACTGCCATTTGAAATATATTCATGATTCTATTTATATTCATGTTATTCTGTAAATCATTTGGTTGTTATTAACTTTTGTCCATACGACTCAGTTGATTAACGTGGTATGAGGTTTCTTATCTCACTTTTAATTTCGTGAGATTTCCATTGATCACCACTTAATTATTGCATGTGGTGTATGTGTACTGCCCATGATTGTATTCATTGTGTAATATACTTTAATTTATGGGTATTTACATCATCATGGTATGATACTTCTTTCATGGGTGTATGTTTCGTATGTTACCTAATCGGTAAGGGAATTTGAGATTTCAATTCCCACTCATTTGGATTTACGCATATTTCGTTGATTATATTACTCCATGATTATCTGTGGAATCACTATTCATTTGATTATGTCATAATTTCCACTCCCCTTCCTATGGATATAAGTTTGATACACATAATCACTCATTGGTAATCCTCAAGTCATTGATATGAATTTGATAAGAGTAATTTTAACTCATTCACCATTTGTTGAGTTAAACATCCAATTCGTTGGTGTTGTTTTTACAAGAATATGTGTGAATATCCTTTGATTGTTTTACACCGAATATCCAATCATATTTAGTGTATTTATATTTGTCACACATAATCATGTCATTGATTTATCCTTAACATAAGGATACAACCTTTATGAGAGATTTCATCTCAATTTACATTCCATTGAGACTTCTTTGTTGATATAAACCAAATCACTTTTATGTGGTGTATATAATGTACTTTGACATAGCATATCATGAATTCCTTTATTCTCATGATATTACAAAGATTTGATTACCTCAATTATTTTTATTCAAGTGTCTCTTTTGGTTAGAATCTCTAACTAAAATACCATTTTTAAATGTTTTAAAGACTTATTCTTCTAAATATTCCTCATCAATGTCCATGTTTTAAAAATGTTTTTAAGGATTTATTTATATGGACATTAATGTTTTAGAAATTAAAAATCCTTTTAAAAAGTTTCAAAGTTGTATGGGACACTTTGATTCAAAAATCTACATTTAAATGGCTTCTTGACAAATAGTGTGACTTTAAAATGTTTTCAAGAAAATGGGGATAATTCTCTCAAATAGTTTTGATGATTATTTTCATTTATGTCAACATCATTCATTATTCTTGATTGAGGTTAATGTGATACAATACAATCTTCCATATTGTATCGAATGAGTCATGTTTGACTGTGGATGCGCTGTTTTTATACCATTCATGGTTTGTGGTAAAAGTATTGACATTTCGTATGCTAGTTTTAATATGAATGTTTATGTTATGTTTAAACATGTTCATATGAGGAATGCATTGGACTTAATAAGTGACGGGTGGAGCCCGCTATATCTCCTCGATGCATCGCTAGGTCTCATGAGACAAACTAGTGTCTTGGCACAAGGCCTTGACAAAATCTTATTTGTAGTCTTGGCACGAGGCCTTGGCTAAGTGGTTATGATATTCTGGCATTATGCATTCCAACATTATGAAAGTGGATATTGATATTGCATGTGATCATTATACTAGTAGAATATCCATGTGAATAAGTAAATGGAATTATTTCATTTTACCTTTGCCATTTTATGCTGAAGTTCAAGTTTAAAAGGCTTTTGTTTAGTTATAAATTGCCTTAAGTGTTTATGTTTATTTATGAAAGCTTCTGCTATAATGTTATCCTTACTGAGCATCTGAGCTCACCCCTTTCAATGTTTTATTTTTCCCAGGATTATGAAGAAGTAATTTATGAATGACCTGCAGGGATAGTATGAGGGGATATGAAGACAAGATGTTTTTTTATGATGTAATGTAAAAAAATTATGGATGTATCTAGTTATTCCAAGGCTACTAAACTAATCGGTCTTTCGAGACTTGATCATTCTCGTGATCATGCCAATGTTATGTAATAATTCACCGACTCTAGGTAACTAGGGTCGGGGCGTTACAGTTGGTATCAGAAGAAGTTTAGTACAAACCTTGGAAGCTAGATTTATATAAACTCTGATTAGAGCACGTAGACCTAAGATGAACTTTGAGGATTAGTATAAAAGAACTTCCGAGAATTTTGGTATTGTAGAGATTTTGTGAGTTTTACGAGCAATACATCCCTGTCTGGATACGAGCAGGTAGAGGTGGCTCTGGCACATATGTACCTAGGGGTAAAACCCGAAAACACCGCTTTGAGCTAGACTCGAACAGGAACTGGTGCACGACAACGGGCCTTGCTGCACTCTTGGTTACGACACCCCCGGGGGATATGCTTAGGATAATTTACATTTTATTTACAAACCGATTTAAGTAATATATACATAAGATGAGAGTAAATGACCTTGGTTAATCCTAATATGTTTCAAATTGATAATATGGTGACATTTTAATCTCTAAATGATTTTACGACTACTATTACTCACACAATGCTTTCTGGTTTTAGTCAATGGCTGGATTCCAAGGAAGTCATAGTGACTTTGAGAATGATGTACAAGGTGGGAACGGTGGTGGAAATGAGCAACAAAATGGAATGTTGATAGGCGTAAAAGATATCGTCTTTATGCCAAATCAGTTTTCCAAAAATATGATCAACAACATATATATTAACCAAATCCCAGACTCAACAAGGAAGAGAAAGGTGATAAATGATAAGATCTCCAGCAATCGAGACCATGGAGAAAAGAAACCTCAATTTTCATCATGCAGGAAATGTGGAAAGAGACACCCAGGAAAGTGTCTCAATGGGACAACGAAATGTTTTACGTGCGGGAAGGAAGGACATAAAGTGAAGAATTGCCGAAGAAAAATGAAGAGTACTATGGAAGAAGATAAAAATGGTCTCAAGAGTTCATTTACAGTCATTTTCCATAAATGTAGGGGACCTGGCCATTACCCGAGTGAATGTCCTATTCTATAGGATATTTTCTTGGTCAAAGAAGAAGATATGTGGAAATAAATGGTTGGAGAAAAACTTAAAAAGTATTTTCACTCCTTGTTGATGGGTACATTAGAATAATTTTCTCTTGTATTTGTAACCCCGCAGTTTGCCATGTGAGAATGATATTTTAAGAAGAATTGTCTCTTCTCTTGTGGATATAGGTATAAATAACAATTTGGTTTTATATGATCATTGGGGTTTGAGAAAATTATAAGTTATTATAATTTGGGATAAAAATGCAAAGTATGATAAAACATTTGTGATTAAATTATGTTATTTTGAGGAATTTAACTCATTTTGGTAATATTATAAAATATAGTTTTTGAAAAAGGACAACACGTAGACCGTGTGACAACCCGTCACGTCGGACAAAGCTGTGGGAATCGAACCCACAACCAAAGTGCGATTGGGATTTATCACCTACCACTGGACTACGTGAAGTCCCTGGTTAATGTGACTATTTTTTTTGTTAAATGATTTTATTGATCAATAATAAGATGATTTGGGTTCTTATGTCTTATCAAATGAATACCCTTGGTATAGGAAAATGATTTGGTGATTAAGTGATAAATGTTATTTTGGAAGATGTTCGCTTTGTTGGAAACACTATATGCCCAAGGAAAATAGAATACAATGGGGTTTCATTTGTAGAGTAATGGTGGATTTTTTTCTACGTTTTTTTTGTTGATTTATAGTGATTTGGGTTATTTATTGAAATTATAAACCTATAATAGAGAATATGTGATGATGTTAATTACTTTTAAGTATGTGACTTTAAGAGTATTTGATGTCATTTGGAGATACAATGTAACATGGGAGACTACATAATCAAATTCTTCTATGATTTGGGTTTCAATATTAGTTTGGATTATATTAAAGGATTTTAAGGACAATTGGTTATTGAATGGTATCTATTTAACTTTGAGGTATTGTTGGTTTAATTTTAGAAATTAAGATTAGTGCATATTTATCTCAATGAATATCCTTTTGGGGGATCATTAGATCATTCACTAACCATTTTGGTTTTGATTAATCTTCAAAGACAATGTAAATATATGGTTAATCCTGCATGGATCATGTGATTCTATAGAAGTTTATTCTATCTCTTCTAGTGTGACCAAGTCTTCTTGAATACTCATCATTTAAAAATAAATTGAGTTAGTAGTGGAAATTTAATAAAGAATGAAAATTTACTTAAAATGTAAGTATATCTCATAATGTTCTTAGTCAATATCATAAATGAATTCCTCTTCCTTATGTAATGTAACTTTAAAAAAAATGTTGTCTGTTTACTTTCCTACTAGGATACTAATGGTCGTTTGTCCCAACACAAGTTTGTGGTTTTCTCATTGTTAACTTTCTCCTGATCATGATTTCTATCCCTCTCCATCTGAACTTGACACTTAGTTTATCATCCATATCCATGTTTTCTTACATGGAATCCTAGTATGGATTATCTTGGATGACCCTTATACCTCTCTTTCTTTCTTTTAAAGTGATAGTTTTATTGGCTCTTTTTCCGATGTGGCACTTTCCATTATATTCCCAAGAAAAATTTTAAAAATTGCAAGGATGCAATTTATTGAAGGAGGGGAGAATGTAACACCCCAAGTTTCCTCGGTATGTTTCCTTTCGAATAATGCAATGACGTGCATTGTACACAACTTCGAGATTTTAACACACCATAACCAATCAAACTAGCCGTTATGAATAGTAATACCTACTTTTTTAAATTTTATAAATTCTATCTCTCAAAATGGACTTCATTTTTGGATTCGTAATATCGAAATTAATCTAGGGTGAAATTTTGGTACTTTTTGGATAACTTTCATATTTTGATGAATAGTGAAAATTACTAAATTTTAATTAAAAAACAACTTTTTAATCAAAATAATTAAGAGTGATAAATTATGAATTTGAGTTGTTTTAAAGTATATTTGGAATATATTTTTACAATTTAATATAATTTTGTTCATTGGACATAATTTTACAATTAAACCGAACATAAACAAGTTTCAATCTTTTGATAGTTATTATCTCTTAAAAACACGCTTTTTGTTTTGACAGCGGGAATTAATTTTAAATTAATTTCTGCCACTTATGTGTTTTTAATTTAGAAAAATGGATTCCATATTTGGAATCAGGATGCTCAAATTTTGTAAATAGGTAACTTTTATTTTTAGACATTTTGAAAAATTACTGCGGTAAATATTTTATTTACCATGGTTAAGGGTAAATCCGGTAAATAAGGGTTAAAAAATAATATTATAATATTACTAAATTACCCTAAAACGTGTCTTAACCCTATCGGTTGATACATTGTCGACCATGGGAATCTTTGGGTCTATTTTGGGACCCCATGGATCCACTTGTAAGTGATAATGACACTTTATTTTAATTAAGTTAAAATAAATACAAAAATGACACAAGCTTATATCTTTTAACAAAACAATTTTTACAGAGGGTTATATATGTTGGATTTTAGATTATAAATATTTCATAGAAAGATAAAAAGCTTTCCTACATAATGTTATTTTATTTATAATTTTTAGACATTAAATAATTTAATTTATTTATGACACAATGATGATGCAGTAATTAATATAATAGTGAAAAATCAAAATAATTGATATTAAAAATACCCAATTAAATATAATATGAAACTTTTAATGAATTAAAATAATTTTATAGGATAATATGATATATTAGTATTGATTTAATTGACTTTTTTCGAAGTAATCAATCTGTTATGAGTTTCACAAAAATCAACTATTGAATAGTGTCAAAATTGACATAAAAGAGTTTTTAAAACAAATATTATATTATTAATTGATATTAAATTCCTAAAAATCTAAGGTTCTTCCAAGATACTTATATCATGATACGTGTATCATTAATGGACCACTTGGGGGTCTCTTGTATGTATATGGTAAGTTTATTAACCATATAATATAAAAATACAAAGAGACATTGTAAAAGTGAAACTAATTAACTTAGAGTTAATACTTAAAGATAAGGTTAATATAAGTACCCAAACCTGTCTAACTTCTATTGTTTGAGTTGTTTTCGACCCATCCCCACCTTAACCTTTGAATAGTCAACCTTGGAGCCATTGGAGACCGAATATGAATTTATTATAAACTAATATCTCTAGCTTTTCCAAAGGTGCCCCTCACCCCTCTTATAAAAGGGCACTCCTCCTTCTCATTTCTTCACACCTTCAAAGCCCTTTGGTTCGGCCAAACCCTGCCCAAATACTATATCAACTTCCCTCACTACAAGCAAGAGGCATTAGTTTGATCAGAAAGCCAACCTAAGAATCCCTTTTGATCAAATCAAAAGGAAGAACCCGAAGAAGAGGTAATGTTTTCACCACCCCTTTTCAAGTTCCTTTCTTCTTCCACTTCTTCTTTCTTTGTTATTTCCATTATAAAATAATAACTCCAGTATCATATATATACTGTGATGTTATTATAAATATGGTACAACCATATTCAGTATTCTATCCATCCATTGAATAACATGTCACCATACGTGCGTACGTACGGCTTACCGTCTCCACGTCGTGGTGTAATTGTTATTCAATATATTATTATTTGGATGGGTATAATAATGATGTGTAACTCATGTAAATAATAAATATAACATGATAATGATTCTTTATATATGATATAAAATCCAATTATATATTATTTTAATATCAAAAGAATGATATTGTCGCTCGTGCGTATGTACGGACTACCGTCTCCACGAACGCGATGAGATTCATTGTCCATCATATCCATTCAAGTATAATTATCATTTGATGATTTAAAAATAGTATCTAAGGACTTGATATCATTCTGGATATGAATAATATACATCCCATTAATAACGAATATGGCTCACATAACAAAGAATATAAAGTAAAATGAACCCGTTAACACCCGAAATGACGATAATTCTAAGATATTATTAACAAATCAATGTTAAAAGATCATATATGATATCATATTAAAGTAAATTATTCTTGTATAATTCAATAACAATTATTTCACCATTATACAGGAGGTAAACCTACCATCGACCAAGGAAAAAGTACAAAGTAAGGGATTTTCTTATCTCACTTTCAATTCCGTGAGATTTCCATTTTTCGCCACTAAATTATTGAAAGTGGTGTATTGTGTAATGCCATTTGATATATATTCATGATTCTATTTATATTCATGTTATTCAGTAAATCATTTGATGGTTATTAACTTTTGGCCATACGACTCAGTTGATTAACGTGGTAAGGGGTTTCTTATCTCACTTTTAATTTCGTGAGATTTTCATTGATCACCACTTAATTATTGCATGTGGTGTATGTGTACTGCCCATGATTGTATTCATTGTGTAATATACATTAATTTATGGGTATTTACATCATCATGGTATGATACTTATTTCATGGGTGTATGTTTCTTATGTTACGTAATCGGTAATGGAATTTGAGATTTCAATTCCCACTCATTTGGATTTACGCATATTTCATTGATTATATTACTCCATGATTATGTGTGGAATAACTATTCATTTGATTATGTCATAATTTCCACTCCCCTTCCTGTGGATATAAGTTTGATACACATAATCACTCATTGGTAATTCTCAAGTCATTGATATGAATTTGATAAGAGTAATTTTAACTCATTCACCATTTGTTAAGTTAAACATCCAATTCGTTGGTGTTGTTTTTACAAGAATATGTGTGAATATCCTTTGATTGTTTTACACCGAATATCCAATAATATTTAGTGTATTTATATTTTTCACACATAATTATGTCGTTGATTTATCCTTAACCTAAGGATACATCCTTTATGAGAGATTTCATCTCAATTTACATTCCATTGAGACTTCTTTGTTGATATACACCAAATCACTTTTATGTGGTGTATATAATGTACTTTGACATAGTATATCATGAATCCCTTTATTCTCATGATATTACAAAGTTTTTATTACCTCAATTATTTTTATTCAAGTGTCTCTTTTGGTTAGAATCTCTAACTAAAATACCATTTTTAAATGTTTTATAGACTTATTCTTCTAAATCTTGATCATTAATGTCCATGTTTTAAAAATGGTTTTAAGGATTTATTTATATGGACATTAAAGTTTTAGAAATTAAAAATCCTTTTAAAAAGTTTCAAAGTGGTATGGGACACTTTGATTCAAAAATCTACTTTTAAATGGCTTCTTGACAAATAGTGTGACTTTTAAATGTTTTCAAGTAAAGGGGGATAATTTTCTCAAATAGTTTTGATGATTATTTTAATTTATGTCAACATCATTCATTATTCTTGATTGAGGTTAATGTGATACAATACAATCTTCCATATTGTATCGAATGAGTCATGTTTGACTGTGGATGCGCTGTTTTTTATACCATTCATGGTTTGTTGTAAAAGTATTGACATTTCGTATGCTAGTTTTAATATGAATGTTTATGTAATGTTTAAACATGTTCATATGAGGAATGAATTGGACTTAATAAGTGACGGGTGGAGCCCGCTATAGCTCCTCGATGCATTGGTAGGTCTCATGAGACAAACTAGTGTCTTGGCACAAGGCCTTGACAAAATCTTATTTGTAGTCTTGGCACGAGGCCTTGGCTAAGTTGTTATGATAGTATGGCATTATGCATTCCAACATTATGAAAGTGGATATTGATATTGCATGTGATCATTCGACTAGTAGAATATCCATGTGAATAAGTAAATGGCATTATTTCATTTTACCTTTGCCATTTTATGCTGAAGTTCAATTTTAAAAGGCTTTTGTTTATTTATAAATTGCCTTAAGTGTTTATGTTTATTTATGAAAGCTTCTGCTATAATGTTATCCTTACTGAGCATCTGAGCTCACCCCTTTCAATGTTTTATTTTTCCCAGGATTATGAAGAAGTAATTTATGAATGACCTGCAGGGATAGTATGAGGGGATATGAAGACAAGATGTTTTTTTATGATGTAATGTAAAAAAATTATGGATGTATGTAGTTATTCCAAGGCTACTAAACTAATCGGTCTTTCGAGACTTGATCTTTCTCGTGATCATGCCAATGTTATGTAATAATGCACCGACTCTAGGTAACTAGGGTCGGGGCGTTACAACCACCTCTTTGTGCTCGTATCTAGATAGGGACTAATTTTCATGGTAAACCACTTACTCAATACTCACCAAAATTCCAGGACATTTTTCAATATTTAAACATTTATATTTGTTTATTCCAAAAATTTTCATATCCTAATTTCCATAAATATCTAATCAATCCTTTGATACAAATTGTGGAATACCGCATTAATAATACAAAACATTTCATTACATATTACAATCATAGGATCTTTAAAGTCTAGTGTCTTGGAAATCAAGAACCAAAACACTTGAAAAAAACATAAAACATTCTTTTAATCGAATTTTAAGGCTTCTAAATATGGTAATAATTTGTACAATTACTGCATATCATATCCTGGAGACATACATCAAAGCAAAGGGTGAGCAGAAGGCCCAGTAATGGTAAACTGGGGAATCAGCTTACTTATGATATCAATAACAATTGGAATAAAAAATTAAGGACATGAGAAATGGAAGTATATGCATATCATAATGAAAATAACTTGATACATAACATGAATATGTGGAAAAAACATTTCAATTAGACATTCATGAACATATAACCAATATCCATCCGCAAGGTTTCATAAAAATTACCAAGGTTATTCATTTAGGTATCGTGAAACATGTCATCTCTAGAGATTAATTCTTTAACCAATTCATTTGAGCGCTATCAGGGTAGAACCTTAATAATTCATTACATTCAATAGAGACACATATATCATAATCAAAAATTTCATAAATTACCCATGGATAATAAAAGAAAAGGGTTTCTTTTTAAAATCATGACGTTTTAAATGATTAAAAATAAGATCATTATGCCATTTATAACCCATGGAATGGGAGTGAGGGTTTCATGAATGTCCATAGTAGAATCAAATATATAATTTTTCTATAACTATGTACACCCAATGAAACAAAACATGTATGGGTATTCATATATGTAAAACAAGATAATTCTTGAGAGAAAGAGAGATAAATTTTGATACCAAATTTATGCAATATAACAGTAATATAACGTGGTTTTAGAATACATTGAAAACAGAGGGGACAAGGTTCTCCCATCCATAAATAGATAATTTTTCAGTATAGGTACAGAATAAAAAGAAATAAGGTCAAGTTGTGGATATTTTAATGACACACCACATGAAAATAAAACATGAAAATAAAGAGAAAGCGTGAGTTTTTTACGAAAAATTAAGCATCCAAACGGTGTCACATAAAAATTCATAAAAAAAATTGATGAGAGTGGAAAGGGACTCTCAAAAATTATACTTGAAATGGATATTAATAAGAACATATAAGAACATACTCTCAACATAAATATATGGAAAATAGAAGACACAACATAAATGAAGTCATGAATTAAAGGAGGAGGGTGAAAGGATCCCTTACCATCAAATGTAACATCAAAATCATGACTGTAGGGAACTTGGAAGGCTTGAGGGAACCTTGAGAGGACTCTTTGGGAGGTAAGGAGACCAAAACATCGTTTAGGATGATTTTGTAATTAAGAGGATGAGGGAATGGCTTGGTATTTTTAAGAGAAGTGATAGAACAAGTCATTGATGTCCAAGGGACACCTCATCAGTGGTATTGGGAAAATGATGGGATTTCCCATGGTATTGTCTAATTGGTACACCTCATACATTATCATATTATTCATATGTCGACCACACTGATTACATAACAATTACATCCTTAATGATGTCATTAAACACACAAATCTAACAACTGTATTTTCACTCTTAACCAAAAATTATAATTTTTTTTAGAAAAATTCCTAAAAATTACCTTAACCTAGTATCGATTTTCTGAATTCAAAAATGAACTTCATTTCCTAAAATTAGTTTTATAATATTTTTAATTTAATTTTTAAATAAATAAAATAATCACCTGAAAAAAATAATACTTAACTAATAATTTATGAAATAGTTGTTTACCTATTTTGTTGAATCACATTACTTAATCAAGGTTCATTGATTATATTAATACTTTCCTATGTGAAGTTACTGAATATGTTTGGTCACATTACTAATCATATGCGCAAAATCTCTATTCATAATTTACTATTCACCAAAAATTAAGTTTATCTAATTATACTCTAAATTTCATACTGAACACAACTGTAGAAGACCATTTATTGAAAATCATTACACATTATTTATTATTTTAGGTTCACATAAAAAATTATAAATATCCCTTTTTCTCAAAATTAATCAATAATACACATACTATATTTATCCGGACGTTTGAAAATTCTCATACTTCAACATAAAGGGAAATCACTATTTTTATTTATATCAAAGGATTACATAATGCAGCAAAGGTCTTGTTACATAGCCTCTTATAACAACAGCATATGACCTATGTGTAAGGTGTGTTGTGGTGATAGAATCTTGGGGTGGCTCATCCAACATTGGCCGAGTGGTGATTTCTATCATCTTGAACTTCTCACATAGGCGATTCCATTCCAGCTTCACACTATGAAGTTCGGCTTGGGTTCGGTCTAGAGCAAAGCCCAATGGTGCTACCTCATTCCCATGTTTCATGAGATGGGATTTGAATGGTATGAGACTACTAGAGGAGGCCATCAAATAATCTCACTATATTAATTAACCAGTATCACAAGTATTTATAAACAATAATTGCACCACAAAAAATTTAGTTTCAAATGGACATATTGGCCAACGGTCATATAACAATCAAAACCCAACGGTCTAATTTAATTATACTAACTTATTTAATTAAATAATATAGTATTTTTGAGTATAAAATAAAACAACACATGAAATTATGAAACAAAAATTATCCAAAATTTTGGGTCGTTAGAGTAATTCGCATACCACTCTTCCCTGTGGTGTCGTCTGACACCCTTCAGTAGCACCACTCTTTTGATATGGGTGCTCATACCCTGAATCACCACATACACCACCTCTAATTCCTCTTCCAGTATAACATTAGATACCATAACTATATTGTGTAGAAGATCCCCATCATACACTATGACTCTGAGAAGCTTCTCCCTAAGAACAAGCTTATCATTTCTTCTTTTCAAACTTATGTAGGTGTCACATATTACTAAAAAACCCTCACTCCACTGGTAGTAAAGGACAATGTTTGTGATAGTGTCCCTACATACCGCACTGGTGGAAAATCATATGACTATGATCTGGGTAAACTATTAATCCAAAATTTCCACCATTTTTTCCATATTCCTAACTAAGGTTCTCCAAATGGATCTTCCTGCTCCCAAAAGGCACACTCTCTGATAATCAAGTGACAAATACCAATATAGTAATGGAAGCATCCATCAACCTCCCCTATAAAATGGGAGCATTATTAACTACTTTTGGTAATTTATTAACCCTAAAAAATTTTACCTATTACTTAATTTCACATCTATGTCTACCCTAAAATCATTTTCTCAATTAGTCCTTATCTTCTACCCAATATAGGTCAAAACAATGTATATCTGTGAAAAATTCAGTTTAATACATTAAAAACATTCTTCAATGGGTCAGATGCATAAATTTTGAATCCTTATCTTGTCTCAGTTTTTCTGGATAGAAGTGATACAACAACATCTCTAAGAATTCCTTCTATAACATGTCGTGTGTCTATCAGGATCATACCTGAATGTCCAACCAGTACTTTGTTAACCCCTCTAGCATATAAGAATCCAAATTGACCCTCCATGATGCTGAAGTATCCAAAAAGTCAAGTATCATATCTATATATTCAATCAATAATTCATCTCCCCTAGGTACACCATCTCTAGTAAAATTAGGAGGGTATTGCAGCTCAAAATCACTTCTCATCATAGACATACATTGCAATACCCTATGGGGGTTTGTCTCTATGATTTTTACAAAACGAGAAACAATCTCTCATAAAAGTTCTCTGTCCTCCTTATATAGCACCAATGCTACCTCAAGCTCCCTGTCTGGAAGTTCATTCAAGGGCATACCCCTCAGTCCTTCCCCCAACAAGTGTGGTGGTGGTATATCACTTCGAATCCAAAGACATGTCTTAGGATTTATAATAAAAACATAAAACATTTATGAAAGATGAGAAACCAACCCAACAAGTTTCCATATGTCTTTTTCACCATATTCTCTCAACATGGTCAACCCTAAGGCCTTATTACTACCCTTAACCACCCAAATCTAGGGTCTTGGTTAATAAGATTAAAAAAATTCCATTTAATTAATTCAACCATTAATTAATCACAATATATCAAATTAATTAACAAAAAAATTATGTAATTAATCATAATGATTGATTATTGTTCTCATTAGGAACCAATTTATTCTAATTTTGCATCATTATTTCAATATCACAATAAGAAAAAATAATCCAGGTTTAAAACATACCCATATCCCATTTTCCAATGAGTTTTTCAATGATGAATGTCACAAAAACCCAGACTGCCTAGAATGCTTCATGTGTACCCAAGTATCATGCCTCTTTAGGCCACAGATCAAATTTCAATAACTGCCAAAAAAAATCACATCACACAACTACTGCGTCACCCAAGTTAAAATAAATCTGACTGTAACAAAAATCAACAATCATATTAGTCCCTCATATAGAATTCATATTTTCTATTATACATGGTTTTACAACTCCCATGCAAGATCTCATTACCAAGCCTCTACACTTCCTAGACTCTTGTCTACATTTCCAAAAATAGTAAGACAAAATAAGAATAAACAATAGAAAACTCCCTGATACGACTTTGTGACGTCCCGAACTAGGTGCCACTAAATGGTGCCCCGAGCCGATTGACCACAATTCCTCATCCACACTTCCCTATATTAAATAGAGTGATGACTAGTAGTGAGGTTCTAGTAAGTCAATATTGGGATACTATACAATATTTTATCTGAATCAAAACACCAAAGGAAGAAAAAATATTACCTTGTGAAGGAGTATGTAAATAACCCTAATAATACCATGTTATATGATAGTCAAAAACCAGAAAATACAATACTCAAAAAAATGTTAAAACCTGCTATGACAATGAATGTTCCATGTGTCTGAAATTAAACTAAATGTGAAGTCACAATTACTTCAATGAGGGACTCGAACCATATCTGGTTCCCTATCCCATGCTATAATCCCATATATCAACTTATCCCATGGGATCTCCCTTATCCTATCCTATAACAACAATGTCTACTAGGGTGTTGATTAGGCATCCCAAAAAGGGTGTGAGTATGACTCAATATGCTACAACAATCAGTGTCTAAAATAGTCTATTCAAATGATTGTGCACACAATTTTTTTGAAGAAATCAATACAAACCATAATTAAACAATTATCCCACTGTCATTTAATATTTAATCATCACATTTGGTTCTGTTTCAATCCATGTTTCCCATTTGAATAATCATTCATTATCATTAATCATTCATTGAAGGTCACCGTGCCTATCACCCAAAAATCTCATTAAGAGTAGGTCTCCATGCCTATAACTCTATATCTCATTCAGTGTAGGTCGTCAAGTCTAGAACCCCATAATCTCAATATTGGATAAACTTTGGGGAAGAACTCTATGTCCATTTTCAAACTTCTATTTGGTCTCAAACACCATGTATAACACCAAAATATAATCACCAATTTAATCATTCATTCATTCATATGAATTAGCCACATCATTCCATTACTAATACAATGATTAGTTAATCATTTCAAAGTCCATTAGTTAACTCAACAATTCAATATGCACTTAACCCATTAAATAAGTCATCAATAAATTAATAAATCAAAAAAATTATCATTCCATAATTAATTATTCACAAATATTTAACAATATAAAATCACAACATGTCAGTAATAATTATCAGAATTAATTATCGTTGATAAACATCATGACATATAATTAATTATCAATATTAATAAACATTCATAGACAATAAAAATCATAATTAATTCCCCCTAATTATTTTTATTAACTAAATCAATTAAATATCACAATTAAAATTTCTCAACCCATAACAAACCTTCAAAAAAAATATCTATTTTGGAAACCCCGCATCATTTGTTTCGTGATTCAATTTTCAATTAATCACCAAATAAAATCAGATGTTAATTACACATTCCTAATCACTCCAATGTAGGATTTAAATTATCAAAAGATGCTAGAAAATCCATAAGCTCACCTACACATATAAAATCACAACTATGGGAGTCCAATTTAAACCACCTATCATGCCTTATTGATGGATTTTATCCCAATAAAAGTCCCAAAAATATGAGTGGAACAACTTCATCAATCATCGTTCGGATCTTAATACTTAAACAAAAATTATGATCAAATACATCAAGATCATGGAAATGTATATCTACATCAACATTCCAAGATCTAGATCTCAACTCAGAGGTTTATATCCATGGAAATGATGGAAATATTTCATGAAGAGATCAATGAACGATATAGGGAGTAACTAGATATGAAATGGTTAGAAATCCACCTACTAAGAGGATAGAGGATCATTAATAAGGGTTTTTGATCTAAAATAACGTCATTCAGATCACCTTGTAATCCCTCTAGAAGGCATTAGGAACACCTAGAATTTGTCAATCCAGAACCTAGGTCGAAATATTGGAGTCTTGTGGGGGGTGGACGTGTGCTTTTAAAAAGTATTTTTGGATATTAAATTTGATGCACAGAGATTCCAAGGAAAAGGCATACGGTTTGGGAAAACCATAGGCCAACTATACAGACCTCTCTGTCGAATATTCCATTGTTGGTATGGTTTAGTCACACGGCTTGTGAAACTGTGCACAAACAGTGTGCACCAAACTGTTCGTTAGGTTTCCTAAAAAAAAATTCCAAAGACACCCTAACTCACTACTCCAAAAAATGTACTTGGAAACCTCAACAAGTACCTAAAACGAATCCTAAATGAGTCCAGAAAATATCGGGATCTTACTGTAGTATATACCATTCTAGTATTGATATTTTTCAGAACAATAGATGCTCTAAAATAGATTCGATTAATAAAAGGTTTCTCATTAATATTTTTTTTATGTTAAATAAAAATTTATAATATATTACTAATACATAAATATAATGCCAAATTTTTCACTAAAAATAATTATTAATTTCATAAATAATGAATGTATTCATTAAATATATTTTTAATACCATAAATTTATGTTGTTAAAATATGATTGTTAATAGAATTCAAATAGGTCATTATATCTTGAAATGAAGAAATGATTGTTATAAACAACCATAAATGTATTTAATAAATTGTTTGATGATATAATTACATTTTTCGTATAATTATATTCATAATTTCATAATGTATCATTATTTAATTAAATTTATAAACATGAAGAAGGAAATTTTGAATGACAAAATATATAGAACCTAGGAATAGTAACATGCATTCTTCCTTGAGACAAACTCCATCAAATTTCATATTAAATATAAAAATATTGGTCTTTAATTAAGATCAGATGTCCTAGAATGTGGATATGAGACTAAGGAGTGATTTTTTACTATATATTTTCCTTATAAATAAGTAAAAATTGAGAAAAAATTGTCTGTTGGTGGGTTATATTTATAAGGGGATGAGTGGGGTGTTTTAAAATAATATATTACAATAAATATTATATCTTCAAATTGTGATTAAACATGGGATTAAATATTAATGGAGATTCTATTTTATAGTAAATGGGACAACAAAATATCCATCTAAAATCCAAAAATAAAAAAAAATTATACACACTATTACCCAATTCATCATCAAGGCATTAGTTTACTATTCACCTCTATATTTTATCATTTATGAAAAATACAAAAATATTACCCTTAATAAATATTTAATTGAAAATTTCTAAACTGATGCCCATTTTATAATAATATTTTTTAATATTTTTGTAATATTAAATGATATTTATATTTATTATGAAAAATCATTTTAATGTCATTATCAACATTTTCACCCATAAAATTTTACTTAATATTGCATTAAATTATTTTATTATTTATATAAAATATGATTTTTTGTTTAAAAAAATAATGAAATTAAATGTTTGTTTCAAAATATTAAATTAATCATAAAATTTTATTTTAAATTAAAATTAAGCATATAAATTATCAAAATATAGAATTATGATTATATTCTGGCTATATTTAAGTTATCATATTTAGTAATTTATTATAATTGACTTTTGATATAAATTTATTTTGTTTTTATTATATAAGACATAAGAATATTTTAACATTTCCAATAATTTGGTAACTTTTAGAATGACTGGGTGACTATTTCTAATGGTCATATTATTACTGAAATGTTCATATTTACAATGATAATAATGAATTTATAATTCATATATATCCTTCATATTTCGTTCATTTATAATTCACTTCAATTACTCTCTAGGTTATATTATTCACTTTCAAAAATTCCACTTACATTGATAATTTTTTGTATCATTTTTTTGTTTTTAATGTGTGTGGAAATTCTAGGAGATCAAAATGATTCCAAATTTTCAAATCTAGTTATATTTTTTTTCACATTTTTACATTTTTTATTTTTATATGGTATAAGTGTCCATTAAATACACCATTCTAATTTAATATAATAAATAATTATTGATTTTTTTTTATTTTTTGAATGTGATTTATACAATATTAATAAATTTGATATTTATTTTCAATGAAAATTCCATATATGTAATCTTGGTTATTACATTCCCGTCATAAAACTAATGAACAGTATCATCACCCTGATCTATGCATCTAGGATCCACGAACAATATAGTAACCATGTCTCCCTCTACCCATTAGAAAATTATGCCACAACCTCAACCCACTTTAATTACAAAATACCAACATCTTATGACTACAAAAATAGAGAATCACAATCACCACATCATTAATGAATGATATATGACCACCATTCAATATTGATGAATGAGCATCACCCCATTAATAAGGATTCATCACCTAATATTCATGGAATATTATCCTTCAATACCTGATGATCTCTTAGTCACCCCTACAAGTTTCTTGTCACAACTCAAAGCCCTCGACAACAACTTTATATCACGATATGATCGATACACAACAACTCCGCACATATATCACATGCTATCTCTTCCATTATACTATTTTATCCCCACATTATAAAAAATCACTTCCCATAGATGATGCATACAAGATAGAAACCCATTCCACCTTGGGTACCCCTATCTAGGTCATTTTCTCCCTTTATACCAGTTTAACACTCATTACAATTCTTTTTTTATCACATTTATAATCCATGGTTGACACATTCTTATAATGGCTACTATCGACACCCATCCCTCACCAGGAAGCATTTCCTTGATTGTTATCAATTGGTCATCTAGAAAACTGATTTAGTATCCAATCACTATTTTGAATAATCACTTTAATAAAAAATAATATACTTTCCTGGCCCTCAAGATTCCTCAAATAATCACAATTACTACCCATGTGTTATATAACACCCTAGGAGCCCACAATATCCATAGAAATTGAAATTGATTCTACCACCACATTACCCTATATATGTTTCTACCACATCCATAAATTATTACAAAATGATGCTTATAATAATAGAATATATTCATTGTACACCTTTCTAGCACTCATAGTATAATTTATTTTTTGTATTTTCAACTATTTTATCTCCAATTATATGAAACCAAAAATCATGACAAAATCAATTGAGGGAATAAATTGAGAAGGAGGAAAAAAAGTGGAGGAAATAAAAAAAGGATTAGGTTGATTTCTAGACACACACATACTCCTGGGAATAATAAAAAATTATTTTCCCCAAAATAGGGGAGATCATACAATATAGGGATAAAATGAGTGGATTGGGAAATGGGGTTCGATGGTTGACTTACATCCAAGATGAATGAGGTTATCCTCATTTAAAATAAATTTAAAACTAGTTAATCAACATTTTAAAAAATTATCATGAAGGTCTATAATGGAATAACCAAACTAGTCACACTACACTTCCATTATCTGATTCATGATATAATGTTACCATAACAGTTAAAAATACCCCACCTCCATTTAAAAATACACCTGATCATATACCATACCACATACAGTATGATCCAACAATTCTGAGTGCAATAATCATCATTGGGACTAATCTATAAAAACTGACTACCCCATCCTAGGATAACATTATATAAAGACCCCGTACATCATAAAGAAATGCCTTCCACCACTAGGAAATAACAATTAAACATCCAACCATTGTGATACAAAAAAATCTCCTCATCCACCATTCATTGTGAAATTCATGGGTTGTAGTTTGATCATTTTATTATGCACAAATATAATAAAAAAAAACTACCCATCACACCACAAACCCAATAATTGTTGCATTTCCTTCTACTTATATAAGAATATATAAAAAATACATATTATAACTCCTAAAAATGACTTTTTCCATCTATTAACACCTATAATACCCAAAAAAATAAGAATGAACAAGGTCTAATTAGAATTATATCAGAATTACCAACAAAAACACCATGGGAAATTATAACCTCCCAATCATAATATAGCATCCCATTGAGCTGTCTCCATACACAATACCAACAAAATACCCTATTACATGCTAATTGATATCAAAAAAAACATAAAAAAATTATTTAATCCACACAAAACAATACAAATATAGTGTAAAAACAACATCTAATTCTCAACAGCATACTCTATCTACTCAATATTGGCAATTATAAATTCTGGTGTCGTGCACCATTATAATTTCATAGTACTTAATGAACAGGGAGAATCAACCCTAAAAATAAATATCTACCTAATCCAATTCCAAAATTATTTCCAAAAACCCATATGAATGAAAAATCAAATGTACTAAATTTTCCTGACTATCATCATCCAATAGTCATCCATGTATTTTCCACCCAACTGATGCTTGAAGGACAGATACATCCAAGCACCAAAACAACACGGAAACCCTCTCTATTTTGTATTATTATATCTGCAACCCTTGGTTATACCAATATTACCCCTTCATAATTCACTTCTCATTTAGATTAACCCACTAGATGAAACTTTCAATATGTGTTCCTTTATAACTAACCAACAACACCAACGAGATATATCATACTACTATATGAATTCTAAAAATCATAACTAATGTTCACTACTATAAAGACCATTCATTGTAACCCATAAAAACTCAATAGATCTCATCCCCAAACCTTAATAAATTAATAAACCAATAAGAAGTAATAAAAATAACTATAAAAATTCCTTAATGAAAATCATCCTGAACTGATTGTATACCTTATCATTATACCTAATTTTTATCCTAGCTAATGCTATAGAAAATATAGTATATTTCCATCCAGTATTTTGACACATAATAATCGTGTATTTAGTTACCATTTAATCAATTCTCCTAGTCTAATAATCACACATATGTAAGATCCATTAAAATATCATCAACTGATACAAAGATTAAACCATTTTATATAGAAAATAATTCCCAAAAAAATTATATAAGAGATAATTTTATATGTTTAACTTAAACTTTAAAGAGTTGAACCTATTTTTGAATCCAGATTAATAATCACAATAGGAACATACAAGACATATGAATCACAACTACCTAAAATGATTTACTAATAAACCCATGTTTTACATTTGGATAAGATTTAACAACATTAAATATATAAAATCGAAATACTATGATTATCTATATCAAATTACTCAAGAAAATAAAAATATAAATCATGAATACATAGAAACATATACTAAGCATGTACATATATTATCTAGTCACACAATAAAACATATTTTCCATGTCCTCGCATATCCCTAAATATCCATCTACCTCATCCAAAATAAAACAAAAAAAACTACTCTAGTATGACATAGTAAGACTTATTATCTTGAATTACATAATAAAATATATGTAGGATGGTTCTGTATAGAGGCATACATTCCTCCACATATTCTAGAGGCTTACAAAAAGAATTTATGGTATATATATGATTATTTAGATTCTATAGCTGCATTTTAATAAAAAATGAAATAGGAAAATGTAAAAATAACCAGGTAATATATAAAACAATCAAAAAACAAAACTAAAAAACTCAAGTGAGATGTCACACTCCAGAACTCAATGATCTAGTGTTAAAAACATAACATTACTTGTTAGATCTGATACCAAATAATGGAATACAATCCTAACATGTTTACATAATCTACCATTAAAACGAATACCCAATATATTTCTAAATAATATATTCTCAACAAAAGTAACTGTTTATTTTTTGAGAGACTATATAGATATAATCAACAAATTATTAAACAATATTCAACATATCCCCTAAATTTATTCTCACATAATACCCTTCAAATAAATATTTAACCTAATTTCATTATTCATAACTTGTTAAAATGCAACCTGAGAAAGGGTGATCATAAATCCTCATAATGATAAACACATGACATATAAATCGATAATATTATATGAGAATATAATAATCATAATGGTATTATTAAATGATTTTGTATTTTTTAAACATACCCAACAAGTCATAGAAAATAATACTGATTCATGGAATAAGGCATTATTTTAAAAATAGACCTGAGTCATAATAGTGTGGAATCAAAAATAATTAATCATGATCTATGAGATTATATCATAATCACAAGACGTAATTTTTTATAATGCAATAAGAAATGAAAATTATTTACTTAACCAAGGATAATTTTCAATACTATCATAACATAGTGGGTGGAGTTCCATCGTGAATTAGTTTCACCCTCATTCAAATAAACAAATTGGAAAATGTCTCATAATTGATTGTGTTCACGTCCTATTCACATCCATAATATCACATTAGGTATCAATATTTTTTAAATTGATTAGATCGAAAAATAATTTTCGGCCCATGTATCACATATTGAAGGTAATACATATTTGTGCCATTATATAGAACCATTAATATTCATTAAATAGTATTGAGTTTAAATCAATAAATTAATTTCATTCACATTGAGGATATTTTCTTGTTTAGAGTCTTATATAATAACTCCATAACTTATACATAACAAACCCATAAAAAACTAGAAAATACAAATTATTATCCATTTTTCCTCTATGTTAAAAAACATATAATAAATCGTGATCATATTTATTAAAATTATTTGAATCTTTAATCTTGAATCCATCGATTCCCATACCCATCCTTAAATACTATAAAATACATTTAAAAACAAGGGATTGGCACAAAAAGATCAGTATGGGATTCATAATGAGGGAAACCCATAAATCCTATAAAAACAAAAAAAATGATTAAATCATTATCATAATGTAATAATTTTAACCCATAATACATATTTAATACATTACACTGAATATAAGATCTTTTCTTACTATTTTTAATCATAATATTACAATAAAACCCATATCAATCATTAATTACACATAACGGTATGTTTGGACATCATTAAAGTTTTCATTATTGTAAAATAAATTATTATAAATTCATCTTCCATACATGTCACTCTTATAAATAAAAAAACCATAAGGTTTAATTCCATACATAATTAATTTTAAGGCTATCATGGACTCAACCATTGTTGGTTTTTTATAAAACCAACCATCACTGCTTTATCATACAACCACTCATCTTTGGTTTTTCATGGAACCACCCAAAAAATTTCTAAGTACCATAATATAATCATAAGACATAAAATAAAAAAAAATTCAACATGTCACTCAAAATCAATAATTTTTAATCATATGAAAAAATTTCATGTTATTGAAATAGTCTATCAATTTTAAATTTCCATTTTTAAAATCAAAATTTCAGGAAAAAGGAAAACATTGGTATCTTTTTCTTTTAAAAACACAAAATATTTTAGAAGAATAAAAATATCAAAATTAATAGAAAATTTCAATTATAATTATATAATATATATATAAATAATCCTATAAAATTATATCATAATACTGAGATGGAGGTAAATATTTTTAAATTAAATCTCAAAACATTTAAGGAAATAATTAATGAAGTATCCCATACAACTTCCCAATAATGTAGTCATAATACCCATGAAAAAATATCATTTAAAATTATTTTTTAAGAAATTTAGATAATATGATTTCAAATAAATAAGTGTACAGTAATCTTTTTGAAGGTACATTACATTTATCTTTTTTGAGAATAGATAGATGATCATAAGGGAGATTGTGTGAAAAAATGCAGACCTCTTCAGCCACTCTCATTTTTGTAAGGGAATTTGAAAGAGTTTTTGAATTCATAAAAAACATGTGTCATGATGTTGTTTATTTATATATATTATAGGGGATTTATATACACCTCATAAAATACTAAATCTACACAAAGTCATGATATTCTTTAATGAAAGAAGATTGAGATGAAATACCTCACCATGAGTCCAACATGTCATATGCTTTATTATCTTACTTAATAATAAACAAATGTTAATTACATACTTGATTTAGAACTTTTTTCATGTTTATTATTAATTTTATTTCACTAATTTCAATTTTTTTGCAGTTACCTGCTCAATTAAGTTTGTGTTGTATGTTTTGACCATATTCAACTTATGTGTCCAAGTGACTATGTTTTGTGGACTATAGTAATGTTGTTCATTATATAAAAATAAAAAATATAAAAATAATGAATGAATTATAATAATTATACCTAAATCATAATTTTAAATCCATTAATGAAATACGATTATGAAAAAATAACTATCATTATAATAATAGAGATGGTTGGTCGTATGTACACATGAGTTATGTTCCTATTTGGGAAAGATAATTATGGAATGATGTTAAGAAGAATTCATCATTATAGATAGAAAACTATATCGTAATTTACATATTATTTAATCCTATATAATTATTTCTATAGTTATTGTGATGAAAAAAATAATAACATCACATCGAAGAGGTTGTAGTCCGCTCATCAACGAATGACGTTTTCACCTTTTCAGTGTGTGAAAAGGTAAAAAAATGATATATTATATTTACAAAAATTTAATAAGTAATTAATATAATATAGTTTTATTTTATATTACATATTTTCAATAATTCAACCCTTGATAAATTCCCAGAATATTGTGAATGTATCACATCGCTTTGAGGACGTGGTAGTCCATATGTCAACAAATATATTTTAGTTTATTACCATAAAATAGAAAGAATGATTGTATGTGTTATATGAAAATTAAATAAGAATTTATAAATTTAAAATATGATATATATCATATAAAACCAGTATTTCCATAATAATTCCAAACCATGAGGGGTGGTAATGTAAAAAAATGAATTATATCGTTTCACGAGGGGGTAGTCTGCGAAACACACAAATGGTGATTTAATTTCCCATTTTAAGGAACTGTGTGTAGGTGTAGGTGGAAACCTTACCAAAAAGATATAATTTTATTTATGATACATATTTTTGTATATAATTACATAATAATAATAATTAAAGGGGTGGATAATGAAATAATGTAAAGTGGTCATTTAAGAGCGTTACCTCTTCTTCGAGAAAGTTCTTTTTCCTTGAACAAAATAAAAACTTTGGTTATCCATATTTCATGATTAGGGCCTCTAGGATGATATGAGTGATGTTGGTAGATTATTTTGGAATGGTTTGGATGGGTAAATGGGATTTATCTTATGAAATTAATGTTGAGAGTGAATTACATTTTATAGTAGCGTGGAATTTATAAAAATATAAAAAATATAAACACTATTGGGAGGTCTTTCTAACATCATGTGCCTAAAACAATGATCCAAAATTTATTCACATAGGGATATGTCTTATATATCTCCACTGAATGATTTTTTGTCAATTTCTAGGTCATATAAACAATTAATATTAATTATTAACCAATAAGTAAACTAATTTGTACCTTTAATGTTGTAATTAATTTTAATTGAATTCACTAATATTTTTGGTAAATATAAACTTGTTAAAATTATTATAAATTATAAATTATACTGATTAAAAATACGGAATCTATTTTTTAATATTCTAATTAAAGAATATGTGGAATTTAATTTCAAATTAATCTCACATATGGGATGAAACAACGAGTTTCTAATGTAAAAAGTTGATACATTTGAAATGTTTTTATATATAATTTAAATATGAGATTTTTTAAAATAACCTAAATTGGATTATATATATATTTTTTAAATAAATAAACTTCAGAAACCAAACTAATATATAGTTTATCTATATAAAAAATTAGATGAAATTTTTTTTTTCAATTAATGTTCAGTATTAATTAATATTCATTAAAAAGTGAAACGTCATAGAAAAATACAAAAATTCATTCAATTTAAATTTTCATATACTTAATTAAATAATGAATCTTATTTTTTAAATAAAATTTTAATATTTATCTTACTTTAGTTTTAAAATTACTATGTTATAAAAATTTGTTATATTTTCCTTATTAAAAAAGAGTATAATAGTATATTTTTACCCATTATAAACAGGTCTTTTATAAAATGCAGTATTTTGAAAATAATTATTTTTTCATTTCATGTATGATATTATACATAATGAGCCTTTTAATTTAAAATTTCACTCTATATCATAAATATTAATAAATATTAACATACATATTTTATCATTACTTTGGGTGTTATATTATTCTCCCTTTTACAAATTCTACCCTTAAAATATTATTCCCTTATTGAAAAAGTGGGGGATCATTCCATCATATAATTTTGAGATTCCCATGTGGATTATTCAACCATATTATTTTCCCATAAAACATTGGCCTGGTGAATTACCATATTCCAAAATACATGATCACTTTGGTTAAGAATCTATAGTGGTTGTTCCCCATAAGAAATACCCTCTTCCAACTATACTACAATGGGGATCAAAATAGGAGATGAATATTGTACATAAATCTTTAATATTGAAACATGAAATGAGTTGTGTATATAGGATAAACTCAGACGTAAATCCTCTCAGTAGAGAATTGATCCAATGTTCTCTAGGATTTTATACATTTTAATGAAAATTATGAACAACTTCCCATTTTTATAAAAACACATCACACTTTTCCACGAAGAATAATTTAGAACTACATGATCACCTACCTAAAGAGAAATATCTTTCTTCATTTTATGCGTATAAATCTTCTTCCAACTCTAATTTTTCCACTCATTCCACTGAATCTCCTGAACATTGTCTATTTTTTTCTCTACCAAATTTCGTTCCATTAACTTCCTTTATCATAAATGAAACAACAAATATATTAATGGACACTATTCTCTATATAATTCCTCTAAAGGTGAAATAAATATACTGGATTGAAAACTGGTATTATCAAAAAAATCATACAATGAAAGACATTGAACCCAAATTCCCGTGTAAGCCAATGATCAATAAAAGATCATATCTTACATGCTTATTATCATCCGATCAAAATTCCCATTTGATTGAGAATGAAAAGAATTAATTAAAATTAATTCAATTACCAAAAAATTTTGAGGAAAATTCTATATATTAGATGCGAACTTGGGATCATACTCTAATACAATGGAGAGTGGTACCGTATGAAACTAAACAATTTTCATTAGATATTTTCATGAAAGATGATCAAAATACAATGTATCTCAAGGAACAAGGAAATGTGTATATTTAGTTAGTCGATCAGTAATTACTAAAATATAAATATTAACTTAATAAGTCGTTTTATATCCCGCCATGAAATCCAATTATATATTCTCTTATTTCAAATCTAATACTAGTCTTGGTTGAAACATTCACCTCAGTAACTATCATTCTTCTTTAACTAAATTATAATTCAAAGACTTAATGGTAAAGTCATCCAAATCCCTTTTCATTCCATCCCAACTATAATAATCTCCATGTCCCTGGTACATCATATTGCTACCCTGATGAATATAAAATGGACAACTATGATATTCAATCAATAATTATTTCCTAAATATGAAATAATTTAATAAAACTTTATTTTCTTTTCAAAGTGATTTAGAATGATAAATAGAAATCCAATCAATACCAAAAATGATATAAAACTAAACTATGCATAGTTAAACATGATTTTTAGTAATGTCCATCCTAATAATGAAAATTTGAAGATTACTATAATTATTAGTTGCTTTAATAATTTAACATGGAGTATTCACCAAAATCTCAATCTTAACAGTATTAGGTAATATTCACATTTTATATTAAAATTTATCATAAATAAAATACTACAAGGATCCAGAGTCAAACAAACTATTAGAATAATTCGATTACATGAGTGAAATATATGTCATGACTTCATTTAATAGCCCATCATGAACTATTGTAATAGAAATAACCCCACTATACATTTTTTTCCCTAATATTGATGATTTTAATCCTATAAAAATAACATTAGATATGCCATATAATTACAGTAAAAACATATTAA
Organism: Viscum album; assembly: GCA_963277665.1. Taxonomy (NCBI): domain Eukaryota; kingdom Viridiplantae; phylum Streptophyta; class Magnoliopsida; order Santalales; family Viscaceae; genus Viscum; species Viscum album. The sequence goes on along the minus strand of OY728137.1, from coordinate 1,610,180,836 downwards.
TACTATATTTTCATTACATTCTCGATAATATCACCTTTGGACACATTTTATATGACCAACATTACCACATCGGGAGAACTTCCCAAATATTGAAGGACATTCTCCCAGATTCTTTTTCCACTTATCTTACAAGATGAGAGTTGGATTTTTTACCTACAAATTTTTTTGATGAACTCTTTCCCATAACCTCCCATATGTACATATTCTTATGATTGTTTTCATGGGACATAAAATAACCATAATACACCATTTCTAACTTATCGTAAATTAAAACAACATTCTCATATCTTTTAGAAAAATTCGAATAAAATTCCCATGGATATCTCAGATTAAATCCTGAGTAAAATTGATTTATCTTACAATAATGATATGAGATAAATTTTGGGACATTCCTTTCCAATTGAGTGATGTTTTCTTTGTAATAATCATATGAATATTCCTCTTTTTGTATCAATTTATATAATATTTTTTCCATACTATGTAAAATATTATTAAAAAAATATTTATAAAGGAAAATATTTTGAATTAATATAATTTTATTGAATAAATATCTTTTCTTCCTCGAATATAAATAAAAACTTCCCCCACTGTTCATCTTCACCATTAAAACTATTATTTCAAAAATTTTATTTTCTTTATATGAACATCCCATGATATAAAATATATTTTCAAGGGAATTAATCCAACATTCATCTAGAATGTAGTCATATAATCTACTGGATGGTGAGGTATGTTATCTAATAAAATTCTCCACTATCATCATAATCCCCTATGGTATATATGGACTCTGTCCTTATTAGAACCACCATAATTTATATTGGATTTAAATTTATTTGATGCTAATAAAATACATTCCAATTTCAACCATCTCATAATTCTGATTTGAAAGAATATTTCCATATTGATTCTTTACCACAATATCTTTATAGTTTCCTATATAGAAAACCATTCATAATAAATATAATTTATATCAACCAATATGGTACTATTAAATTGATAAATAATTTCAAATTAACCATAAATTAAAATATCATATGGGCATGAAATTACCCCTATCATAACTTATAATGTTATATGAACCTTTAATTTGATACCAATATAAAGATATGGCCTTATAAATTACATACATTTATGATTTAATAAATAAATTACTTTAAAATTTATGTTATTTTCATGTTTATATTCTTATAGAATTCATATATAATTTTAACAGAACAAAACTATAAAATACAATGTCTATAATTTAAATTTGTATCCTATCATCCCATTATATAAATTTTTTAAAATAAAGAATATTCTATTTTAGGAAAATTATTCACAACCTTCAACATAACTCATTCCATTCCAATACCCATCAATCAATCATGGTTGAAATATTTAAAAAATATGATTAACACATAAAACTCATTAAGGGAAAAAATTAAGGGAAACCATTAGATATATGAATATATAAAAATACATGAAAAAATTATCATAAAGTCACAATTTTCATCCTCAATAGGTACTAAATACTTTCATTTGAAAATAAGTTAATTTAATACCCTTTTTGTAACCACTAGATTACTAAAAAACCTACATAAAGAAACATTAACACGAAAATCTATCTGCAGACATAATTTTTCTTTTATAAATGGAATAACCAAATGGGTAACATCCATACAAGTCACTCTTACAAATAGAATTTCCATATGATCGAATTCCAAACCCAATGATTTGGAGAGCTATCATCGACCCTCCTTTTATTGGTTTATCATTAAACCACCCATTATTGGTTTATGATGGAACCAACCATCATTGGTTCGTTATGTAACCACCCAAAAAATGTTCAAGACTCATTATTTAATCATAACACGAAAAATAATGAAATTCCCAACTTTCTACTCATAATATATCATTTTTAATCAAAAAAACATTTCACATTATTGGAATAATCAATCTGTTTTCAAAATTAATTTTATATAATATAATATATTTAAAATTTATGGGTTTTGTTCCTTTAAAAATCATGAAGGATTATATCATAATAAAAATATCAAAATACACATAACCATAATTTATAATATGTATATATTGATATAAATAAACATATAAAATAATATCATGAATATTGAGACGTAGGATAATATTTTTAAATTATGTCTCTAGACATTTCAAAAAAAAATTAAATCAATGTGTCACATACCACATTAAAATAAATATATCAAATTGTTCCATACAACTTTAAAAAAAATAAATAAAAAGACACATGAAATTATAATATTTCATAAAATATTTAAATAAGATTATAATATATAAATTAATGATATGATATTTCTAATGTTACTTATATAAGATATATAAAAGAATAATTGTACATAACATCAAGATATGCCTCAATGAATGGAGGTTTGGAAAAAATCTCATTCCTTGAGTCTAAGTTTTCTTGTTTATCATTATCTTCATGTACAACAAACATATCTTATGTATTTAGTTTATTAAAACCCATTTTCATGTTTGGAATTAATTTTATTTCACTTTTTATAATGTTGTATTCAATTATGTAATCAATTATGTTTTTGTCGGATGTTTTGACCATATTGGTCTTATGTTTCAGAATGACTAAGGTTGGTTGAACATCATCAATGATTTAATTATAAAAACATATCCATAATAATAATAATGAAATAATTATTAAATTCATATATAAATTATACTTTTAAATCCAATAATTAAATATGGTTATGAAAAATTAAAAAATGTTACAATTATAGAGATAGTAGGTCATACATACTCGTGAGTAACTTACTCATTTTTCAATGATCATTATGGAAAGAAAGAATATAACATTTAGATTTAAATAATTATAAATATATAATAAATTAAATATTATTAAATCATATATAATTATATACATAATTCTAATGATGTTAAATAAATCACATTATTTCAGGGTTGTGGTAGTCCACAAACACATACAGAACATTAACACTTATTCAGTGTGTGAAAATTATTTGAATAAAATGATGTATTATATTTAATGAAAGTTAATTAAATAAATCATATAATATCCATTTCATTTATATCACATATTTTTATAAAACATTTCCTTAATAAATTCTAGTTATAGTGTGAATGTTTCACATTGCTTTGAGGAGGCGGTAGTCTATAGGTCCACAAAGGATGTTATCGTATTCCACGAAAAACAAGAATTAATGTATGGATAATATAAAAAAATTTAAAGTATTAATACATTGTAAATAAAATATATAACATGTAAACCCATAATTTACATCATAATTACCATCCATAATATCTGGTAAAAATAGATATAATTACAACGTTTTGCGTGGAGTTAATCCTCTGTACACAAGAACTGTGATTTAACTACCTATTTGATGAATGTGAGGGTAGGTGTAGGGAAAAACCCTTACATAACAACATATAAGTAAATTTATAATTCATAGGTTATTATATAATTTTGGATTAAGAATAATTGCGGATGGTGGAAATAAAAAAAATTACTCATTGAAGAATGATAGCTCTTCATTGGGTAACTCATTTTGGTATGCAACAAATGACTTCCTTCATTTTCAATCTTCACAAAGTGATTCCTCTTGTATCGGACTTGATAGTTTTTTACATTATTTGTGATGGGTTGGATGAGAAAAAGGGATTGATATGTTAAATTATATGGGGATGATGAGTGGATTTTTATAGTGGATGGGGAGTGACATTCATCAAAATTTAAAAAGGTAAACACTATTTGGAGTTCTCCCTAAAAAATGATCCTAAAATTATAATACCAATCTAATAATATTGGATATATTGTTGATATATTTCCAGAAAATTAGTTTTTTACGATGGCCTATCTAATTTTGTCTCTTAAGATTAATGTTTGTCCACTATGTAAGCTCATATTTACAATGATCGTTGTAAATAATTTAAATTGATTTCCCTTTTATTTTTGGTCTAAAGATATGTTAAAATTATTATAAATGTTAATTTTTATGATTACAAATAAGTTATATATTTTTGAAAATTTCAATAACAGAAATGGAATACTTTAATTTAAAATTAATCCCACATGCAGGAAAAACAATGGGGTTTTCAAGTAAACCATTAAAATGTATGAAATGTTTTTACACACAATTTCAATGTGAAATTTATTCAAGTGATATAAATTTGTTTCATTGATGTATAATTTAACTAAATAAACATTAAAATTAATAATTAATATAATTTAACTATATGAATAAATCATATGAAAGTGAATCATCCAATTAAAATTTATCATTGTTTAATATTCATAAAAATATTAATATTCTTATAAAAAATAAGACATCACCCAAAGTAAATATTGATATTATTATTTTAAAAATGATGATTATTTTGAAAAAAAATATTAATTGTTTTTAAAAAATTTACATTCAAAACAATTCTTCTTGTATATGTGGATAAAACATCCATATAAAATTATAATATTAATTGTATATTTTTATTCGATATAAATATGTATTGCATTGAACACATGTTTTTTAAGATGTTATTGTAGTGTGACACATATGTTAATTAATGAAATAAAAAAATTATTTTAAATTTATATATAATTATTAAATATTAATAAATATGATAAATACTTTTTCAATCAAAACAAAGGTTTTTGAAACCATAAGATCACAAAAACACACATCCTTTGATCATATCTAAATTTAACATGAGGGAAAGGTTTGGGTTTAATAAAAACATTCTTAGAACATAATTATCATTAGAAATATATATATAGAAATTGTATGGTGTCATTGGATTATATGCCTAATAAATCATAAGATCACTTAGTGGATGCCTACATTGGTGAAAAATATATTTATTAAATAATTAGAAACATTCCATGAAATAAAAAAACCTTCTTTTTATTTTTATAACTTCAAAAAATAAAAAATTCATAAAATAAGGGCATTTTATTTCATTCAAAAATCATTAAAACATATAACTATAGGTTCATGTTGATGAATGTAAATTATTATGGAAATGTCAATTAATTAAATATGATATAAATAAAATTCCTTTTAAACTTTTTTTACGAAGGCCACGAATGACCTATTTGTAAAATAACCAGAAGATTCGTTTCAAATTTCTATAAATAAAGAAATACATAGTATACAAATTAAATTATAAATCAATTAAAAAAATTAAACTATATAATAAAAAAATCAAATGACATGGATATGATGGAAAAATATACCCAACCTAAAAGTATAAGGTTGACTTCTATTAAAAATATTATTATGTCCTTTTTGAATTATAATGGATGATAAAATGAAAATAATACATATAAAACTAGGAAATAAATAGTGTATGATAGCTTGTTTTATTTATAATTAATATATAACAAACTATTTCTATAAATTTAAATAGAATTATAAATAATTATAACAATAATGAAGATAATAACATAAACCCATACAAGAAGTCCCAAAATTCTTTTTAAACTCTCTACCCTCTAGTATTATAAATTTATATTTAATATGATTCCATATTAAAACCATATTTAAATATATATTATGTGAAAAAATTTACTTATATTTTATTATAATAATTTTATTAATAATTATTTGATAAAATAAATATATGGGTGTTAATTATTATAGTTTCCAGATATGTTTCGGTTTGAATATTCAAATTAATTAGCCTTTTTTATAGTTACTGAATATTTATAATGATATTAATATAAAAGTAATTTATCATATAACATTTATAACCATACATGTAATCGAGTGATGAAAAATGAAATTCATCGCTTCGTGGTGGGGGTAACCCACACGTATACAAGGGGATGTTTTTATTTTTCAATAGATTGAAATAAATGAAGTTATATATTAAATTATAAACAAATAAACATTATTATTTCATATTTATCACATATATTCAATAAATACATCTATATAACCATCCAATATAATAAGTGATTAAAAATTTAATACATCACTTCATTGATATTGTAATCTGCACGTATGCATGTCATACACTTAAATTTTATATTTGATGAAAATTCTTTAGATAATTATTATTCATTAAAAATAAATTTTTTTATATTTATGATACTGATTAAATAATATTATTAATCTTACAATGGACTAAAATGAGCTATAAGAATAAATATCAATAAAATTATATAGCTATGATAATTTCCTCTTTCTCAAGTATCCACCTATTGTTAACATATTATGACTTATTAAGTTGGTATTTAAGTTATAAAATAACATTTAAGACATGGGTATGAGATTTCAGAATATATTTGGAATATATTTTTTAGATAAGGTGATAATATTATGTGTTTGTGTGTGGAGGGGCAGTTCCCATTTATATGTGAATGGAGTAGCGACTTATAAATACCCATTACACTAAAATAATATAATATAATATTCATTGTAAAGGGGATATAAATAATACCAATCTCAAATATAATTTTATGAGTGGTATAAATAGGACCCAAAATTAAATTGATATAAATTTTCATTTATATATGAAGCTTTATCCTTTAGTTTAACTCCTTTTAACACATTTTTATCCTTTACTATGAATACATAACTTTTACCATGGTAACTATTCATTATGACCAAAATGTATATAGGAAATTATTAATAAAATAGATATTTAGATTGTAAATATGAAATCATTTTTTCATGATTTAATTTCTAGCTTTGATAAAAACTACATTTAATATATGATCTCAAAAACCTAATGAAAAACCATTTTTAGGAAATTGCCATTTTATTTATAAAAATGAATTAATAAAAAAATTATATATAGAATTTAATTTAATTAATTTTTAGTGAATGAATAATAAATTAAGTTTTTATGAACACAAAAACTATAAAAACTCAATGTATCATTGTAAATAGATAAAAGAAAAACAAACAGAATCGTGTTTTAGAATAAAATAAAACATATGTTCCAAATATTAAAAAGTGGATTTAGAATTTTATCATAATATTTATAAATGATTTATTTTACTCCCTAAAAAATTATTTTTTTGATCTAAATGATTCATATATTTTTAATTAATTCTTAAATGACAAATAATATGTAATATTTAAGGACTCTTTAAAAATCGTATTTCACTATTCACCTAACCAGCCATTTGAGATTTATACCATAAATTCAACCACGTATATTTTTGAAATAATGGACTAAAAAATGAAGTAATTTTTTTAAATACAAAATATAAAATTTTGGAAATAAAAAATATGAAATTTTAAATAAATAGAATGTTATACAAAAAAAATGTTTTAATAACTATGACTAATTAATGGAATAATTATTATAATTTCTTAATTCAAATATCGTATTATGTTTTATTTAATTTTTTATAATATATTTCAATTTAAAAAAAATTATTTAATCTACTTCATGGTTTGGTGCATAATAATTAATCCAACGCATCAATTTAATTGAATAGAAATATTTTGTAAAATATTTTTGTTAACTCTAACCCATAAAAGAATTTATCCTTAAAAATTATATTATTATAATGGAAACATATTAGGATAATTATACCTCAATAAATCTGTAGGATCCCATATAATTCCATCTACCTTATAGTTTCACTATAAACCATTGACCAAATAAGTGGTCTTATCCTGCGACACTTTATCTCTTCAATATAGAATCTACACTAGTTGTTCATCATAAGAAGGATCATTCTCTAGTGATACAATATCTTGGATGTACATCCTATGAATTGATAAATGGAACACATCATAAAATTTGTATATGCTTTTTGAAATATCCAATTGATAATATATTGTCAAAAATGGTCCAGAATATCATAGGGAATAATATATCTGGGATTCAACTTCCACTTCTTTCTAATTCGGTAACATTCATTCATGGATATATTTCTAACAATACCCTATCACCAAATACTAACTCTATAACACTTCACTGACTATCAACATAATAATCCATTCATCATTGAAATAGTTTAACATGATGTTGAATGGTAATAACCTTATTTAACATTTCCTTAGTTATTTCAATTCCCAATTTCTTTCAATCTCAAACATTATACCAATATGTGAGAGTTTAAAAAATATTACAAAAAATGGCATCATAAGGATCCACATTAATTCTTCCAATAAATATATTACTTGAACTAAATTAAACCATAGGACAGTTTTTGTTTCAATATCATTTTATATATAGAGTGTATTCCCCAAGTATATCCTTAGGTTTGTATATAATTCTTTCATATTGATAATCATCATGGGGATGATAGGTAATACTAAAATTCAACTCTACATTAAAATCATGTTGAATTTTTTTTAAAAACATTGAGATAATCCTTCAATCTGAATTATATATAATTGAGACTAATATACCCTGAAAATTACATTTTATTTATAATATATCATAATATTAAGATCACAGGATAAATATTATCTGATAGAAATTAAGTGCAATTATTTGGTAAGGTAATCGACTACAACCAAAATGGAATTATGGACATTATATGTTTTATGGTGTAACACCCCGAGCTTCCATGATACGCTTCTCATTCAATAATGTAATAGCTTGCATTGTACGCAACATCGAGTTCTAACACACTGCATCTAATCAAAGTAGCCGTTATGAATAGTAATAACCACTTTTTAAATTTATTGAAATTTTATATTTCAAAATGGACTTCATTTTTTTATTCCTAATATTGAAATTAACCTATGTTGAATTTTTTGTAATTTTCTGAGAACATCAAAATTTTTATGAATAGTGAAAAATACTTAAAACAACTTTTTTAATCAAAATAATTTATAGTGAAAAGTTATACTATTGAGTGGTTTTAAAGTATAATTAGAATATATTTTTACCATTTTATCCAATGGTGGTCATTAGAATTAATTTCACTTTGAAATTGGACATAAACAATTGTCAATCTATTGATATAAATTGTTTCTTAAAAACACGCTATTTGTTGTGACAGCGGGAATTAATTATAAAATTAATTAATGAAAATTATATGTTTGGAATTTCATAAAATAGACATCATTTTTGAATTCTGAATATCAATTATAGCTTAGGGTGAAATTTTGGCATTGTTCTGAAAAACTTCAATTTTTGATGAATAGTGAAACCACTAAGTGGTAGTTAAATAACTGATTTTACGTTTAAATGAAATATTACCACTTCTGTGATTTGATTTTAAAAAATCCGACATACATGGTTGTCATTAAGAAGTAAAATGTGGTTCAATGGGATCAAAATAAGTTTTTGGTGAATAGTAACTTTTAAGTTCTTAATCGCGATTAGAGATAATTAGTGTAGTTTAAGGTAAAAATAATGTTTTAATAATATGAGATGAGCTTGAAACTTGTCCTAATTCTATTGGATGAGTCATGGCCGACCAAGACAACCCATGGGTCAACTTGGGGACCCCATGGAGCCACTTTTGTTGGAAAATGACATTAATATATATTTATTTAATGTTAAAATTAAATTGACACAAACATGAGTTGTTCTACTAAAACAGTTTTTAAGTGGGGTTACACGAGTCCATATTTTGACTATAAATATTCATTAGAAAGATAAAACTATTTCCTACATCATAGTATTTTTTTTATATTTTTTAGACATTATATAAATTAAATTATTTATGACATCATGATGATGCAGCGATGACCTCATTATTTAACGATATAAAATAAAATGGAAAGATAATGTATTATCTAAGACCTACACATGTCCAAAACCTATTGGATGAGGATATTTCGAACCCTTATCACCTTATCCTAGAATTATACAAGTGTGGGACCTTTAGAATCCTAAAATCATTGTATAATAGAATAACATTTCATTACTTTCCAAAAGTACCCCTCCTCTCCACTTATAAAAGGTCCCCACCACTCCCACCATATTCACACCGTCAAGCCATTTGGCTCGGCCAACCTCTGCCCAAGTACTCTCCCAACTTCCCCCTCTTACTCCTAGAAGCATCACTTTGGGCAGAACTATTCCCAAGGAAGCCTTTGGCTCAAATCAAAAAGAGTTACCAGATTTTGAGGTAATGTCTTCTCTAATGTTGTTTTGTTTTATTTTTATTCTCCAACCCCCTAAACTCTTTTTATTCATTTATTTTGTAACAACACCAGTATCATCAATATACTAGGATGTTGTTATAAGAATTATTATAGCTACACTTACACACACCTACATCTAATGGTTAAAGAACATACGGTTTCTGTGGATGGCGAATTTCTGCCTCACGAAACGATGATTGTTCAACACTCATATAACACCTTCAAAGGTGGCCATTAAAATGTCACTATTTTTATATATGATATATAATATGTTTATGTTTTACTTATGCTTCTGTATTTCTCATTTATGGAATACTTTATGATTTCCATTATGGGTAAAATGCGATAATTTCATTTTTGGAAGTGCGGACTACCGCCCCCTCAAAGTGATTTGAATCGTTAATGCCATATGTGGGATATATAAAGGATGGAGTAAATTGTATTATACACTATATTATACTGGAATTATATTATACATTTATCATTATGATTGAGTTCCATTAAATATGAAATTGAAATGAAAGTAGCGTTCATGCGTACGTACGGCTTACCGTCTCCATGAACGGTGCATTTCATTTCTTACCTCTAAATGTTACGTAATATTATAAATGAATTTATATACTGGTTATATATGATATATATGACATCTAAATCATGAATATAATTCTGGATATAAGGGATATTTCACCACATGAACAACTTTTAATTATAAGAAGCTTATTGTTGACTCAAGTACCAAAGATCGACAAAACGACCGTTATTAACTTAGATAATTACATAATGTTCATAACATTGTAATAAGTGATATAAAAAGGATAATGAAATTGAAAATGGTTCTTAATAAGGTAGATATTAACTCTAGTTTATTATTCAGGAGGTTAAAGAACGGTTGAGTCATGTCGGACACGAGGTAAGGGAACTTCTTAACCCAACTTCCATTCTTTGGGTTAATCTCCTACTTTCAAATTATGTCATGATATTATTATGCCTTATTTTGTATTTTTACATTCTTTATGTGTACCTATAGTGAATAAACATAATATATCTATTTTATTTTAAAAAAATGATCTTTTTAAGGACTTCGTCTCAATCTCCTTTCATTGAGGCATATTTGGTTTTATACACAAATTTCTTTTATACGGTGTATAAACCACTTTGACTTTTACATTTATTCAAAAGGAATATTTTTTATACGAAACGTTTACTAAAAGACAAAAGGGAATGTTTTTGTCATACGTATGCGGCGACAACGACTTCTCCGCCGCCGTGACCACTATTTGAGTTTCGGCTTCCTCTACAAGCCATACCCTTTTTTTAATGAAAAATAAATACCATGTTATACTTTTCTTTTATTTTGGTATTGAAAATGGTTTTGAAAGTGTTTTTATTATATCAATGTGTTATATTGATATCTTGTGATTGAAATGTGGAAATATTATGTTTCCTTTATGCATGTTTTATGTGATACAATTATGTTATGGTTTATGAGATGTTTAAACCTGTTCATATGAGGAATGTATTGGACTTAATAAGTGACGGGTGGAGCCCGCTATAGCTCCTCGATGCATCGGTAGGTCCCATGAGACAACTATATGTGGAATTGGCCGAGGCCCTTTCCCAATTTGATTTATGGTTTTGGCCGAGGCCTTAATCATTTTAGACGTCTTGGCCGAGGCCTTGACAAAATGTTTCAGAATGTCCAGCATTATATATTCCCTCATTATGAAAGTGGTTATTGATATTGCATGTGATTATTCGGCCAGTAGAATATCCATGTGAAGAATTAAATGGCATTATCTCATTTTACTTTTTCCATATTATATTGATGTTCAAGTTTAAAAGGCTTTTGTTTTAGTTATACATTGACTTAAATGTTTATGTTTATTTATGAAAGCTTCTGCAATATTGTTAACCTTACTGAGCATCTGAGCTCACCCCTTTCAATGTTTTTATATTTTCCAGGATGTGAAAAAGTATTTTATGAATGACCTGAAGGGATAGTCAGAACAGGATATGAGTGTGGACTATGGAGACTTTTTTTATTTTAGTTTTTCACTTTATGATGTAATGTAACATTTATGAATGTATCTAGTGTTTCCAAGGCTACTAAACTAATCGGTCTTTCGAGACTTGATCTTTTGTGATCATTCCAATGTTACGAAGTAACGCACCGGCTCTGGGTAGCTGGGGTCGGGGCGTTACAGTTGGTATCAGAGGCAGTTTAGTACTAACCTTGAAAGCTAGATTTAGATAAACTCTGATTAGAGCACATAGCCCAAAGATAGACTTTGAGGATTAGTATAGAAGAACTTCCTAGAATTTTGGTATTATAGAGATGTTATGAGTTTTCCGAGCAATACATCCCTGTCTGGATACGAGCAGTTAGAGGCGGCTCTGGATCAGATGTACCTAGGGGTAAAACCTGAAAACACCGCTTTGAGCAAGACTCAAACGGGAACTGGTGCACGACAACGGGCCTTGCTGCACTCTTGGTTACGACACTCCCGGGGGATATGCTTAGTATAATTCTCATTTTATTTACAAACCACTATAAAGGGTTATGAGTATATACTTCCTCAAAGAAAACATTTCTTTTTATGATAATGGATTATATCCATAAATAGTTCAATTTATGTAAAGTGTTTTACAAGTATGGAATTATGTATTTTGATTCATAAACTAATCTAGTTTATGCCATTGTTTGGAAATGGCACCTAGTGGAAGGAATGGAAACCGTATCAATGCACGAACTCCATGTAGGGATTTCCCTCCTGCTCAAGATAATTATTGTTGATATGGAGATACAACTGGTGCTGATCAACTTATTACCATACTGGGACAACTCACTCAGGTTATGAATAATAACCTTACTCGTGTGGAGCACCCTGATCTGCAACGTGGAGGATCAATGCTAGACCGTTTCATGAGGCAACAACCACCAACCTTCAATGGGAGTACAAATCCTATAGTAGCTGAGAAATGGATAAATTCCTTAGAGAAAATATTACATGCCTTGGGGAGCAGTGAAAGGGAGAAGGTTGTCATGGCAGTTTACCGCCTCACTGGAGATGCCGATCAGTGGTGGTCGCTAATTCAAAACACAAAGGAAGATGATGACGTATCGAATATGGAATGGAGGGAGTTCAAAGATCTTTTCTTAGAAAAATACTTTCCTCGTGACCATCGAGCAGATATGGAAAGGCAATTTCTGATTCTGAGGCAGAAGGAGGATGAGAATGTCGCAAAGTATGAGGCTAACTTTACAAGGTTAGCGAGGCATGCTACCGATTATATATGTAACCCGAGGAGTAAGATTGATCATTTATTTGATGGGTTAAAACCATTTCTCTGTCGAGCTTTAGTATCACAATCCTTCTCATCATACAAAGATATTGTCTCATGTGCTATCAAGACAAAAAAGGAATTCTCTAAGTCTTATGACAATAAAGTAAAGCAAGAGAAGAAGAGAACGGTGGAACAAGAGATAGATAAAGGGAAAAAGGGAAAGAAGGATTTTACATTATGTGATAATTTTGGGAAGAATCACCCTGGTACTTGCCTAAAAGGAATGGGAGTTTGTTACAAATGTGGAGAAAAAGGTCACGAGGCTCGTGATTGTAAGGGAAAAAAAGAGGATATCAATGTTGAATTCTATAATTTTAGGGAAATGGGTCATTATGCAAATGAATGTCCTAAGCATCAGGGAAACATACCTCAAAAAAGGCCAAGGGATCAAGGCCAATCTTATGCTGTGACTACAGTTGAAGCGGAATAATTAATGTACTGGTGCTTTTGGACTCATGGATTATATTCTGGTTATTAGAATAATGTGATATATATATAAGGATTATACTGCAGTACTTGTTATTTCAGTAAGGTTTTAATATGATGAAAGTAATTATATTTTTAGTATGTGACAATAAAGAAACATTACATTGTTTGGGGAATCTGATAAATTGATTTTGGAATTAAGAGACCTTTTAGAGAAAGTATGGACATAGGTATTTTGGATAACTATAATGGTTGGAGTGGATTAAGTTGATCTTTGGATAGTATTGTTTAAGGTTAAAACATTTCTGAAGATTATTTTTGGAATATTATAATACTATAGTTTTAGGAAAAGGACAACCTGCAGGGTTCGGCATAACCTGACGCATCGGACAAAGCTGCAGGAATCGAACCCACAACCATTGTGCGACAAGCCTTTATTTCCTACCACTAGCCTACAAGAAGTCCCTGGTTATTACAAAATAATTTTACTAATCTAAATGGTATGTGTTAACATTTGGAACCTTATACAATTAGGATAAGTATAATATTTTTGAGTTCTATTATCTTTTGAGTGAAAGATGAGTTGAAGGTTGAAACTCTAATTGTCAAGCATAAATATATATATACCTATCTCTTATTCAATGAATAAATTAATTCTTAAACTTTAGTAAAGGGATATTAAAACAAAAAAATGTGTTATCCTAATACCTTATGTCTTGTTGAAATGATGATATTTTAAATCAACATAGATTGAAGGATTTGAGGCCCTCAATTTGACAGTTGATTTTGATTGATGACCTCAATCACTCCCTACAAATATTTACGTTTTTCCTCCAATTATATGTCTCTAATTTCCACCAATGTTCTCCTTATCGAGATCATAATTTGGTGGTGACTTTCTTATTTCCATTTCCCTCTTATTAAGGCTAAATTTTATTAATCTTATTTCCGATGTGGGTTTTCCACAAAGGTATTTTCTCTTTTCAACCTTTTATTTACAAAGAAAATTTTCAAATTACGAGGACGCTATTTATTGAAGGAGGGGAGAATGTAACACCCCGAGCTTCCATGATACGTTTCTCATTCAATAATGTAATAGCTTGCATTGTACGCAACATCGAGTTCTAACACACTGCAACTAATCAAAGTAGCCGTTATGAATAGTAATAACTACTTTTTAAATTTATAGAAATTTTATATTTCAAAATGGAATTCATTGTTTTATTCCTAATATTGAAATTAGCCTATGTTGAATTTTTTGTAATTTTCTGAGAACATCAAAATTTTTATGAATAGTGAAAAATACTTAAAAAAACTTTTTTAATCAAAATAATTTATAGTGAAAATTTATACTATTGAGTGGTTTTAAAGTATAATTAGAATATATTTTTACCATTTTATCCAATGTTGGTCATTAGAATTAATTTCACTTTGAAATTGGACATAAACAATTGTCAATCTTTTGATATAAATTGTTTCTTAAAAACACGCTATTTGTTGTGACAGCGGGAATTAATTATAAAATTAATTAATGAAAATTATATGTTTGGAATTTCATAAAATATAAATCATTTTTGAATTCGGAATATCAATTATAGCTTAGGGTGAAATTTTGGCATTGTTCTGAAAAACTTCAATTTTTGATGAATAGTGAAACCACTAAGTGGTAGTTAAATAACTGATTTTTCATTTAAATGAAATATTACCACTTATGTGATTTGATTTTCAAAAATCCTACATACATGGTTGTCATTAAGAAGTAAAATGTGGTTCAATGAGATCAAAATAATTTTTTGGTGAATAGTATCTTTTAAGTTCTTAATCGCGATTAGAGGTAATTAGTGTAGTTTAAGGTAAAAATAATGTTTTAATAATATGAGATGAGCTTGACACTTGTCCTACTTCTATTGGATGAGTCATGGCCGACCAATACAACCCATGGGTCAACTTGGGGACCCCATGGAGCCACTTTGGTTGGAAAATGACATTAATATATATTTATTTAATGTTAAAATTAAATTGACACAAACATGAGTTGTTCTACTAAAATAGTTTTTAAGTGGGGTTACACAAGTCCATATTTTGACTATAAATATTAATTAGAAAGATAAAAAGATTTCCTAAATCATAGTATTTTTTTATATTTTTTATACATTAAATAAATTAAATTATTTATGACATCATGATGATGCAGCGATGACCTCATTATTTAACGATTTAAATAAAATGGAATGATAATGTATTATCTAAGACCTACACATGTCCAAAACCTATTGGATGAGGATATATCGAACCCTTATCACCTTATCCTCGAATTATACATGTGTGGGACCTTTATAATCCTAAAATCATTGTATAATAGAATAACATTTCATTACTTTCCAAAAGTGCCCCTCCTCTCCACTTATAAAAGGTCCCCACCACTCCCACCATATTCACACCTTCAAGCCATTTGGCTCGGCCAACCTCTGCCCAAGTACTCTACCAACTTCCCCCTATTACTCCTAGAAGCCTCAATTTGGGCAGAACTCTTCCCAAGGAAGCCTTTGGCTCAAATCAAAAAGAGTTACCCGATTTTGAGGTAATGTTTTCTCTAATGTTGTTTTGTTTTATTTTTCTTCTCCAACCCCCTAAACTCTTCTTATTCATTTATTTTGTAACAACAACAGTATCCTCAATATACTAGGATGTTGTTATAAGAATTATTATAGCTACACTTACACACACCTACATCTAATGGTTAAAGAACATACGGTTTCTGTGGATGGCGAATTTCTGCCTCACGAAACGATGATTGTTCAACACTCATAAAACACTTTCAAAGGTGGCCATTAAGATGTCACTATTTTTATATATGATATATAATATGTTTATGTTTTACTTATGCTTATTTATTTCTCATTTATGGCATACTTTATGATTTCCATTATGGGTAAAACGCGATAATTTCATTTTTGGAAGTGCGGACTACCGCCCCCTCAAAGTGATTTGAATCGTTAATGCCATATGTGGGATGTATAAAGGATGGAGTAAATGGTATTATACACTATATTATACTGGAATTATATTATACATTTATCATTATGATTTAGTTCCATTAAATATGAAATTGAAATGAAATCAGCGTTCATGCGTACGTACGGCTTACCGTCTCCATGAACGGTGCATTTCATTTCTTACCTCTAAATGTTACGTAATATTATAAATGAATGTATATAATGGTTATATATGATATATATGACATCTAAATCATGAATATAATTCTGGATATACGGGATATTTCACCACATGAACAACTTGTAATTATAAGAAGCTTATTGTTGACTCAAGTACTAAAGATCGACAAAACGACCGTTATTAACATAGATAATTACATAATGTTCATAAAATTGTAATAAGTGATATAAAAAGGATAATGAAATTGAAAATGGTTCTTAATAAGGTAGATATTAACTCTAGTTTATTATTCATGAGGTTAAAGAATGGTTGAGTCAAGTCGGACACGAGGTAAGGGAACTTCTTAACCCAACTTCCATTCTTTGGGTTAATCTCCTACTTTCAAATTATGTCATGATATTATTATGTCTTATTTTGTATTTTTACATTCACTATGTGTACCTATAGTGAATACACATAATATATCTATTTTATTTTAAAAAAATGATCTTTGTAAGGACTTCGTCTCAATCTCCTTTCATTGAGGCATATTTGGTTTTATACACAAATTTCTTTTATACGGTGTATAAACCACTTTGACTTTTACGTTTATTCAAAAAGAATCTTTTTTATAAGAAATGTTTACTAAAAGACAAAAGGGAATGTTTTTGTCATACGTATGCGGCGACAACGACTTCTCCGCCGCCGTGACCACTATTTGAGTTTCGGCTTCCTCTACAAGCCATACCCTTTTTTTAATGAAAAATAAATACCATGTTATACTTTTCTTTTATTTTGGTATTGAAAATGGTTTTGAAAGCGTTTTTATTATATCAATGTGTTGTATTGATATCTTTTGATTGAAATGTGGAAATGTTATGTTTCATTTATGCATGTTTTATGGGATACGATTATGTTATGGTTTATGAGATGTTTAAACCTGTTCATATGAGGAATGTATTGGACTTAATAAGTGACGGGTGGAGCCCGCTATAGGTCCTAGATGCATCGGTAGGTCTCATGAGACAACTAGATGTGTAATTGGACGAGGCCCTTTCCCAATTTGATTTATGGTTTTGGCCGAGGCCTTAATCATTTTAGACGTCTTGGCCGAGGCCTTGACAAAATGTTTCAGAATGTCCGGCATTATACATTCCCTCATTATGAAAGTGGTTATTGATATTGCATGTGATTATTCGGCCAGTAGAATATCCATGTGAAGAAGTAAATGGCATTATCTGATTTTACTTTTTCCATATTATGTTGATGTTCAAGTTTAAAAGGCTTTTGTTTTAGTTATACATTGCCTTAAATGTTTATGTTTATTTATGAAAGCTTCCGCAATATTGTTAACCTTACTGAGCATCTGATCTCACCCCTTTCAATGTTTTTATATTTTCCAGGATGTGAAGAAGTATTTTATGAATGACCTGCAGGGATAGTCAGAAGAGGATATGAGTGTGGACTATGGAGACTTTTTTTATTGTAGTTTTTCACTTTATGATGTAATGTAACGTTTATGAATGTATCTAGTGTTTCCAAGGCTACTAAACTAATCGGTATTTCGAGACTTGATCTTTTGTGATCATGCCAATGTTACGAAGTAACACACCGGCTCTGGGTAGCTGGGGTCGGGGAGTTACATATGGAGTCCTATAATGAAATGCATCCTAATTTTTTTCATTTATATATAGGATTGGGTAATGGGTGTATCATTCACTATGATTTTTGAAATTCTTCCTTAACTTTTTGACATACCATGAATCAAGATAAATACTCATCAATATACCTATTCATGTTATACCACCAAAACTCATCCTTGATATCCATATACATCATTATGATTATAGGTAGTATAGAGAATAATGAGATATTTGAATCATCTATTATATCCTTATTTAATTATATTATTAAAGAAAAATATTATTTGTTTCCTAATGTTATCATTCAATCATTCCCATGATTGAACATTAGGACATTCATTATCTTATTTTACAACTCCAAATATTGCATTTTCACCTCTTTATACTTTTTATGGATGGATAGTAGAACATTTAGTTGATAATGATATTATTTCTCCAGTTCCCTTGTTATTTCAAGGTTTATCCTCAATTAATACATAAATATTGGGTCTTTTGTATCCTCATCATCAAAAAGCTAAAACAAACCTTCCTACTCAGAGTATTTTCCATCTTATTATCCTTCGTAAGGAGGTAGCATATTGAGCTGTCATAATCATTAATAAATTCTAACCATATCCTTCTATGAAAATTAATACATTTATATATAAATATAAACTTCATGATTTTATTATCATTATATGTATCACACTTTCCCTATATAAATAATGCCTCTATATTTTTATTGAAAAAATTACTCCCACCCACTCCATATCATTATTTGGGTATTTTTTTCACAATCCTTAAATTAGAATGAGTCATATGATACTACCATTTCATTACATATGAGATCTCATGAAATTAATTAAATGATACATAATATCATTAATTCATCCCTATTACAGGATAGTGTAAGCACATGTTCACTAACCATCCTTCTCTTCAGTTCCTTTAAATTTTCGTTACACACATCTCTCCAATGGTACATGTCTCAATTATGAGTCAACTTGGTTTTTATATTCAACATCCATGAGAAAGTTCTCACAAGTCATGGATATAATCCATCCAAAATAATAATAAAAATGGACCTCAATCACATTGGCTGGTCTACGATATTTTTCAATAACTTCCATACATGAAGGATTTTGTAATATTTATGACCTTGTAATTACATAGCCCATGAATGATATTTTATATAGACAAAATAAAAACATTCAAAATTTAGAATATAGATTTTCTATCCCTATGGTGTCCCACACAATCCTATATTAATTTTCATTCTATTCCTTTCCCTTTAATATATAAAATTATTGTTTATAAATACTAATGAAATACAATCAAGATTATATATAAAGAAAATATTCATATTATCCATCATGATAATGAGGAAATTGATAAGTCCAAATTGAATCAAAATTAATTTATAGTGTTCATACCTCTTATATAAGGTTTTATTTAGTATATACTCTCTTTTGAGACTTAACTAATTATATCTAGATCAATAGTAATTATTTGATAATCATTGAGCTCCACATAGTTGATTAAATAAGTCATCAATATATGGTATATGATATTTGTTCTTGATCATGTAATTTTATTCTTGATAATAAAATAAAAAATGAACTGACCCATATTTATCCACAAAAACAAGAACTAGTGTTCCCCATGTTGATGCACTAGTTCATACGAATGCCTTATCTATATTAACAAATTGTTTCTAATTGAATTTATATCACTCAATTAGCACCATTATATAATGAGTCTTTGAAATATATGTAGCACTAGGTATGGTTTATATTGAAATGTAAACATCATTATTTGGGGGAAGACTATAAATTTTTAATAAAATACATAATTATATTCCCATAAAATAGGTGCATCATAAATTTTTAGTTTCTCCCTGACCATTTATAAAAGATACCACATATATGTAGGTATTAAGACCCATATAATGAATGTAATTTTTATTGGGAGTTCATGTTTATCCTAATATAGATATATTGATATAGTTTTATTTTTAATGAAAAATTTAAATTCATTTCCTCATAAATTTAAAAAGGATTACTATAGATAGATCTAGCACTTTCTCAAAATGAAATTAAATTTAACTATAGGAAGAATAATAATATTTTTAGGAAGAAAATTTCCATAAATTTATATAGAGAAGGGTATCATACTTAATATTCAATCATCATACCATTATAAATTTTGACCGACGGTTCAATATTTAATCCTTAAGGGGGTGATATGAAAATCTTTGAAAATTATTCAAATAAAAACTGTGGATGGAACATAAATCATATAATAAATTTATTGTCCCAAAGTGTATAATAAGAATACATTTCACCACTTCATTCTTGTGACCCACCTCAATAGTTTTGACAGAATAAGACATAAATTTTTCCATTATATTAGGTGGTTGTCAATTCCAATTGTAGTAATTAAATATTTTATTTATAAACTTGTTTATTTATTGCCTATAGTAATTGAATGAGGTTATCTCACTTGGTTTTGATTTGACTCCATTAATTACATTACAAATCTATTTAAACAAAATCAAAATTCATTTTCTAAATGGACTTATATTCTATAATTAAAAATTTTACTAGTCCCATTAAATTCATTTACATCGTTCTTCAATCCTTTATTCAACATAAAGGAATATTAATTTTCTTTCCTATATATAATTTATTATTTCTATATCCTCATAAATTCATTTCAATATTATTTTCCCCAATGCTACAAGAAAAATTACACTCTTCCCTCTTCATATATATATTGAGAGAAGATTGAAAAATATATTCATAGTTATCAACTAATATTATCAACAATTACATTCAATGAATTTTTCTTATGATAATAATTAATTATTCAATTTTATTTGGGTTTATAATAAAAGAAAGTCCATTTTATTCAAGCCTTGTGAAATTTTCTTTATATGTACTAATGGATTGATCAACCTTCTAATTCAGTTCCAACAATTGACTCTCCATTTTAGTATGAATAGTTTGAGGAAAATACTTTTTGAAAGAAACAATGTTATTAACATACCATTTTATGGAATTAATTGATTAATATTTTCCATAATTCTTGAGAAGAGTACACTGTTGAACAGTTTTACCTTCCAATGGGTACATTGAATAAAAAATTGTCCCATTATTTGAGTATTGGAGAATGGAAAATATATTATCTATAGCATTGATACAATTCTCATTTAGAAGTGGATCAAAGGACCCACTGAAGTAACGTGGTATTTTCCATATAAATTTCCCAATGGTTAGTTGTTTCTTCATTTCATAATTTGAAATATCATTATTATCCATGTTACCATTCATAGAATGAGAGAGTTATGTGAGAAAAGACACACTGTTTTTTATCCCATCTCTCATTCCAAATTTCGTTTCCTGATAATAGTTATTTAATTGGTCGTCACAATTATTGCGAACATGATTCCTCTAAATGTAAACCACTTACTAAAACCCAAAATCATAGAGGGAGTATCATGAATCAATGTTATAATTTTTTTATAATGAAAATAAATACAAATATGTCAATAAAAATTGAAACCTTATTATCAACCCTGCATATTATAGGTACATCCAATATCATTTTTGCTGATCATTGGTTGTCATAGGTTATATAATATCAATACTGTTAACCAGATATCCAAAATAAGTTAACATACAATTTAATTCCAATTGAGATTCCTCAAACCCATGCTTCTAGATCCGGTGCTAAAAAAAATACATACCTTCCCTTATATAAACTAAGAAAACCCATGTATAACATATATACATAATCCATAATTTTTATAGGAATTTTAAATATATATATACCAATAACACATTTTTATAACCATAATGGTTTTTTCATTAGATAATAGATACATAATCTACTTATTTATGAACAATATTCAATATCTACCAAAAATTTATTCCCATGTAGTACCTAATTAGATATATCATTCTTAATATATTTTTCATAACCTGGGGAAGTGGGAAAATTATAAAGGGTGACCTTAGATGGTCAATAATGGTAAAAATGGAAGGTATAAATCTATTTTCATAAGAGAGAAGAAAATAAGTTTATGGTTTTTAGAATATGATCTTAAATAATGAAAATAATATCAAAAATGTTTTATAACATAAATCAAGAGTCATGGAATAAGGCTTTATCATAAAAAATACATGAGTCAGTAATCATGAGTCATGGAATAAATCCTTATCATGACAAAATACATTATTCATAAGAGTTTGGAATAAAAAATAATCCATCATGATCCATTATAGAATATCATAAGCATAATACATAGGTTTTCTGAACACAAAAAATCATAGAAGATATTTTCCTTATTCAAGGATCACTGAATAGACTATAATAACATAGTGGACATAGTATTATATTGGATTGGGTTCACTCCATTTCCACATTATCATAGAGTACAGTGTCCCCTTGTGTTTAGTTTCACTACTCATTTCCATGCATATATTTCATTATATATCAACTATTACACAATGTATTCATGTTCTATATAATTTTGAGCCCACCCATCACATAATGAAATCCATACATATGTGTTATATAAGATCAAAGAAACAACCGTCATTTATTCATAGCTAAATTTTACCCATTGAAAAAAATGTGTTTCAAAATAATATTCTTTTAAAATCATCTTCATATGTTATCCATATACAAAATGGAAAAATATTTTAAGAAAATAATTTGAAAGATGAGTAGAAAAATAAGGGAAAATATTATTTTCATTAGATAACATTAAAGAGATCACAAATCAATAGGAATTGGGTTTTCATTGAATAAACATGGAACTCTATAATGGCATATTTATTAATAAGAAATAAAAAAAATGTAGGAAAAATGAAATCATGGAATAACTATTAAAAAACACATTCTTTTCATAGTCTTGTAATGAATATAAAAAATGAACCATTAGGAAAATGATAAAATGGTTACATTAATAATTTTTTAAATAAATTCAAAGATAATCTAAAATAACTTTCTAAATAATTTAAAATCATATAATAACTTCTGTAAAAATAAAATTTTTTAACATGGATATGGGGGAAAAACATACCATACTAAAAATGATAAATAAAGACAATTATTATTAAAAATATTCATTCATTATTTTTAAATGATAAATTTGGAGAATGAAGAAATTATATGAAACACATATATATTACTAGAGGATAATAAAATATTATAAGTTTATGAGATGAATTATATACAATTCAAACAATGGTAACTAAAACATAAATAATTACGATATATAGTGATATTTAAACATTAACCCCTACATCAAGTCCTCTAATTATTTCATACACATTGTATTCTCTTTTGTAATAAATTTAAATTTATTATTGCTAGATATATTAAAAATTTATTTATATTCTTATTACCATATTCTATTCTATTATATTTTCTTATTTCTCATTTATTAACAATTCTTTGTTAAAACTAATATTTTGGGTTTAACTGTTTTTCATTCCTTGCATGTACTAGACTGATTGTTCTAGTAAATTGTCCTTTATTATGTTTAAATAATATTAATAAAGTCATAAATATAATATTTATTTTTTATACACACTTCTATAATTTTTCATTTACGGTGGTGATCAAAAATGAAACACATCACTTCGTGGAGGTGATAGTTTACACATACACTTGACCGATGTTTTCATTTTTCAGTGTGTGGAAATAAAGGTAGAAAATAATTTATATTTAAATGATAATAATTATTTAATATATAAAAGTTATAATCATTAGAACAATTTATATTTTTATTCATGGCAGGGAGTGATAAAAAATAAAATACATCGCTTCAACGAGGTGGTAGTATGCACATATGCATGAGTAATATTTTCATCATACACTAGATGGAAATAATTAGGATAAATATTATTAAATAAAAATATTAAAAATTAATTATATTTAGGATAATTTTCTTATCATATTAATTTATATATAATACATTTATAGGATTTCAAAAATAAGTAAACCTAAAATAACTCAATTATGATTCTTACCTAATCATGATGTATCCTCTATTGGTTTACACTTTCGTTCTTATAATGATGGTATTTTGGTGGGACTAGAATCACTAGTGAGTTGGGAGGATATTTTATATGGTATATGGAAAAATATCTTCCATTACAATGTTCTCAAAGTGTCTATATAAGACTGTAGAAGAGGTTCTATGTTATAAGTGATTGGTGTGGAACCCTTGTAAATACATATTACATTAAAATAATATAAATTCATTTTCAAGGGAAAGTGTAACTAAATAATACCACCCTGAAATATAAGGAAATTATTTCTCTAAATCCACTCAAAATTCAAATAATGAACTATTTTATATATCTGACACTATATCCCTTAGTTGGACTCATTTTAAATGCTAATATGGAAACTTAACAATCCCATTGTAACTTTTATTTATATCAAAATAATGAAATGGAAAATATTTCCAAGTTTAAATATTCTGATCCCAAATTTTGAATACATTTTAGAATATTATATTTCTTTTGGTGTTCGTATTATTTTTAATTTATGTATAAAAATGGAATTAGATACAATTTATTAGAAAATGCCTTTTCAACCAAAAACATGAATTTTCACCGAAATCAAAAATATAATTGATTTAGATGAATGTTAATAGATTATAGATTAAATAATGAAAGTTTTATGACATTAAAATGGATCTAAAATTAATTTTTTATTGTGAATACTTAATTAAAGGAAAAGGAAAAAAATAGTTTTTTATTAGAATAAAATATAACATAAATTCCAAAAAGTCAATCATCGGTTTTCCAAATTGTAAACAATAGATTTAAATTCTTTTTTACTCAATTAAAACATATTTTTTGAGGAAATGGTTTCAAATTTTTTTACTTCATTGTTATTTGATAATGATGTGGTAAAATTTAAGGTATTTATAAAAAAATTCACTATTAAGATAAAAATAAACCATTTCAACAATCTCTCAAAATTTATCTTCAGATAATTTACACTAGATAAATTTGAAAGCTTGGATCAGTTTTTAAAAATAAAATTATAAATTTTAAAAAAATAAAAAATATATAATAAAAAATAACAAAATATTTTTCATCAAAACATTTTTATTCAACCAAGATTAACTAAACTAATATAATTAAATAATTGTTTTTACTAATAATGTTTCATTTAATTCTATAATTATATATTCCACTTTTAATTATAAAAAAAATTATTCAATTTATTTTAGTGTATTGTTTATCATAAGCTAACAAACTCATAGAATTTTTTAAATATAAATACATATTAATATCTCAGGGTGTTATATCATGTCTAGTTTCTGATTTCTATCATAATTTAACAACATCAATTCTATAAAACATTAAACAGAATTTGTCAATCAAATAATTCAGAACTCAAAATAAATTTCAATATAGACCACATCTCTAGATACCTTGGATCCTCCGAGTTCCATATCCAAAAAAAATCATGTAGCAGTCCAGTATGATGAACCCGTCACCAACCTGCTCCATCTCCTACCAAAGGATCAGTCACTACTATATGAAAGAAAATAGAAATTTACAATCACACTGTGATACACAATGATGGTGTTAGTATGACAGTAATTTGTCCCCCAAAAACCTTGTCATAACCCCCTCCCCCTCATGGTAACCTGTGTATGTATAAAATGAATGAGTAAAATAATAACACTTAAATCCCACCATTAATAGGTTATGGGTTAGTGAAAAGAACCAAGGGTATAACATATAAATGAATGTGAGGAGTTTTCCTATAAATAATAAAAATGAATAAACGATAAGATAAAACCAAAAAATACATCTGAATCATAAAAAATGTAATGTAATACCTTAAAACATGAATATAGTTTCATTCTACTTGAGCATTGGAAAAAATGGACGCTAAAAATACCAAAATGAAAAAACATGGTATAGACAATAAACCCTAAATACCACCTCAACAACTCCATGAGATATTATGTTTCATATTAATCACAAAACAACTCCTGTAGTCCAAGAATACAATTCATATATACATAGGGTTACTTTAGTAGGTATACTAAATTGGATTGTCCAAAAAAATATCATGTAAAAGGAAAATACATCATACTAAATCGTAGTGAATAACTAAATGAAAATAACCCTTCATCTAAATGGGTATGTCAAGTTACAGGCCTTGAAAAATATATCTCATCATGTTTCACATATACGTAATAATAAATTAACCATCATAATAGAAAATAATCTAACTCTATTATAACATCCCCATTAGTTTTCTACTATACCCCAATGTCGCACATCCTAAACCATATATCTCTTATAAAATATCATTTTTCAAACAAGGGAAACTTCAACATATCATGTACCTTGTCCAATACATACTATCTTCCTAAAATTCCCCATGTCAATATAGTAACCAAGTAGTTTCTCAGATCCACCACAACCTTTACATAATGCATTATTTGTCAAGCCATCACATCCCATAAACAACATACCAATAACAATCCTTATGATACTACAACATGAGATACATGTGTGTTAAATAATAACAAAAAATTACAGAACTATTCAAACATAAATGGGAAAGGATACCACTTTACACACAAGAACAAAAAAATGCATAATAAAAGAGAAAAATGAAAGATGGGGAAGTCATCCACTCATCCTCACCTACATGGATGTTGTTGAACCCCCCCCCCCCCACCTAATGTCTCATAGGTTTCCTTCACCCTATAAATAAAGGTAGGGTAGTGTAAGAAATCACATAGCATAAGGGATATATCTATCAGGTAACCAAACTACAGAAAAATATATATTATGAGGTCTAGAAATAGATATCAGCCCTTGGACAACCAATATCAACCATTAGGGACTACATATCCCATAATCATAGTAACAAGTCAATAAATTTTCAATTAATTATTTTCATAATCATTCACATTTCTATTAAATATCTTCCAAATTACTCTACCCTCCAGGAATAATTCAACATCTACTATGATCAATTAAAAATCATCATCATTCATCATTTCATCATTCCACCAACCAAATGGATTACACCATTTTACATTCATTACATAATTCCATGTACTATTTTACTCATCCTATGCTACATAATAATATACCTAATCCATGAACAACCAGATGCATCAACATGTGGGGATGGTAATGAAGAAACAATATACCTGACTATCTTGTATTTAAATTAGATTCATTATCATGAAAATATCCTTGATTTCAACACCAAAAACAATGGTATGACCCATCATTAACCCGCTGCATCAATCCATGTTCCATCCCTATCAACTACCGTTCATATCACCATCCATCCCACAATTATTGGCACCATGTTTTTCCACAACCTAGTAATCCACTCCCATTATGTCAAGACCATAGACCATACGGGGTTAAAATTAAAAAAAATACAAATTTTCTACATGATGTGTGACCAGAAAAAGTAGCATGAGAGAAAACTAAATTGAATATGGTATTTAGGCCCTAAAACCAAGGTATCCAGCCTTTATATGAAAACAGCATCACTTGGCCCTAAACAATTTACATTAAAAACAAATAATTGTTACCAATGTGAATTAACATACTATTTAATCATTGGTTACAACTATTGTTAACCTAATTCATCATCTTATAATTAGTAATTAAATTATTTAATCACTCTCTGGGTATAAATTTTCATTTAATCAATAAAAAATAATTGTGATTACAAAATAAACAGGACAATTTTTTATTTAGCCATCAAGAATTTACAACACTATTTTCAGTATTAAATTTTGATGATAACAAAACATGATAATACATATATTATTTAAAAGATTTAACAATATCTATAAAATCAAAAAACATTCTTATATAGTGTAAGACCATGTGATCACTACAAACCAAAATAGAATATGCTATAATTATTGTTTAATCATCATTATGTTAATTCAACCATTATCCAATGGGGAAAATGAAAGCTATAAAATTTTTCGTAAAAATAAGGATAGTCACATAATCCTACACCTCAAGGAACACAACATTCCTCAAACAATTATGAAATAATGGCACAGATCGATGGTTAACTCTCCCTTAATGAATCCACATTTCATGTGGATGTTTTCTAATGAACTCACCACCAAACCTCAAAGTAAATCCATGAAAAATAAAGGATACAAATATGCATAGCCTGTTATGTTAGAACATGATAGAACAACAAAATAGAGTTGAAACCATAATATACGGTATAAAACTCACCTCAATAAACCTTAGATCATGAACAAGAATAAGGGAATCGATCCAATTAAAAAATTCCTAAAAGTACCATTAAAGAGAACTTGTTCCTAGATAGGGTTCATAATAAAAAGTTAGGGTAATATAAAGTTCATGATTGTATTATTAATTTATTAGAAAATAGAAATTAAAAGACTTAAACATATCACCCTATATGAAAACATAATGATTCTAATGCAAGAAAAAAAAGGAATAAGGCAAGAGACCATGTCATGAAACACCACTTCAAGGCTACATTTTCTAACCACAATACATTCCAAGCCACAAATCCTATAATTTCATAAAATGATCATGTCTCAAAAAAGACACCATACTATAGAACTCTAATCTTTGAGAAGGTAGCTACACTGAAACATTATTTTATATTGTTGAATCCATAAAATACTATAACCACTAAAACTCACCTCCAAAGATTCAACATCATAGACTACACCCATTACAAAGGGGTATAAAAATTTGCAGAAACACCCATAACACCCCTCTTAAAACACTTTGTTATAGCGCTTCATCCAGGTCCTAGCCTCCTCTCTGGATATGACTTCATTACATATAATATTCATCCACACTACTCTCCTTCTATTTACATAATGTTTTAGACTAACATTCATACTTCATCATTTGATCCTCCTCTAGGAACCTCTAACACCAAAAAACACAATGAATTGGGATATAATGATTTGGCTCCTTAAAAAATTGTTCTCAAAAAATTCTCATTGATGAAAATTAAAAAATAAGCCCTAAGAGAAGTTAAGTAAAAATGGTCATCCATATAGCCACACTATGAGATACATCCCAAGAATATATCTTTCAATATAAAAATACAAACCTACATTAAGTAATAATGTCTGAATCCATGAAACACAAAAAACCATCTACCAAACACTCTCCATGGGTAGATACCTCTCAGTAAAGAGAATGTCCATAAACAAATCACTAATTAAGGGATATCTATTCCAAAATGTGATAAATTTCAAAATCATTAATAGATATTTTCAAAGGAAAAAATAAAAAACAAAACCAATGTATAATGATCTCTTATCTTAGAAGAACATTCCTAGGATATATCCTTCACACCACATTGTTTCCAAAATACGCAAACTGGTGATATAGTATATCTACGCAACACCTTATCTTAGTGGTCCTGGATCTCCTTGGGTTTCACATTAAATTTAAAATCATCATCAATGGAGTTCTCACACAATTATATGATGTGGGATTCAATATGAGGATAGTGTAAATGTTGTGACACATGAATGGGATCGTGAATTTCGATAGTCTATGGGTGGAAGTGATATTAAATATGTAATGGATCAAACACATGACAATACATTAAAACACCTAAAAGTTTTAGAATAATTATTACTCATATTACAAACCCTTAATATATAATTATGAGGAGTATCCATTAAAATCATATGATCTCCAATGATGAACCTCATAGCTCTCATCCTATGATCCCGATAAGACTTCTGTTGATCCTGCCCCACCTTCATCCATTCACAAATTACCTGCACCATTTTTATCATGATCCACAATATTTTGGCCCTGGTAATTGTTGAATCTATAACCCTGGTACAACATAATATGGAATGTAATGTTTGTTCATACAAATATTCAATTCCTTCTATAGGAATTTTGGAAGGAGTACACACCCATGTGAAGGATTAAGGGAACACACCGTGTGTACGAGGTGTTACACAACCAGTATTTCTAGAAGTACACACCCATGTGAAGGCTTAAGGGAACACACAATGTAGTCATTATACACACCATGTATCCATGTTTTAAAAAATAAGAATTATTTATTCCTAATGTTCCCTTCTAATACTTATAGTTTTCAGTCCTTGACAATCTTGATCTAAGTTGTGCACTTGACCTTACAGAGTCATGCCACCAAAGCATCCTCCAGTTATATTCTAGTTTCAATACAGAGATCAGACATTGGACATGGCTGGTTAGGGACTACCAGCATATCCTTTATTTGTTCCAATCTTAGCCCTATCATTCATTCCAGACATAGGTTCCAACACACAGCACTGATATGGATTTATGTGGTTTATGAAGACCTTCGAGGGACCACCATCTCTGACCCTATTGATGGCAGAATTGATGGGGGGTCTCTCAGCAACATCTTCCTCCCACTTTCATTGTGGATACAGGACCCCAGGCTGTAGGGTTGTGGTTTGAAGCCATGTTGACAACCTTCGAGCCTCTAGAGACTCATTCAGAGATGAGGGTCAATCATTATACATATATGATTCGGGATTCCACGAAAAGATGGTGGGGTGTGATCTCATGGGAGGAACGCTAACAAGTTATGGCTTGGGATGATTTCCACCATGCCTTCTAGGACTACTTCTACCCGAAGACCTTGATGGACGATCGAGCCTGAGCGTTATTGATTCTAGAGCAAGGAAGTATTTCTTTTTTGGAGTATTCTTTCCGCTTCCCATAGCTGTAGTAGTTCACACCTATTCAAAGATGTGATGAGTTATTTCTGGAAATGAATTTCAAGGATGGTCTCAAGAATGATATCTGATCATAGGTTAACATCATCCAGCTGACTTCCATCACTTCTATAGTGAACTAGGAACTGATCATGGAGCGCAATCTGAGGGATTTTGGAGTTTTGAGCCAGTTCACCTTGACATCTGGAGTTAGTGTCCCACCTACTGACTATTGGAAGCGCCACAAGGGTTCTTCACGTGGTGTTCCATGGAGGCGAGTCACTTCTTCTGGTAGAAATGTTTTGTGATACCAGTGCTTGAAGAGCGGGCATATGAGGCCAAAATACCCAAGAGACCCAGTGGAGTGCCGATCATGCTGCAATATGCGACACATCTAGAGATTCTATCCCTTTATCTATCTATAATCTGCTGACATAGGTTATTTTATGACTCCAAGTTCATGAGCACCACCACCAGTATCTCACTAGTCTAGAAACTAAAGTTCTTCCCGCCATTCAGTCTGAGGTGGAGGTCATGGTTGTTGAATTCATTCACCAGGATTTTAGTGAAAACATATTGGATCAACTAAGAGTGTTCAGTCAAGGATGCAAGGCCATGGTACATGCCAAACTTTTTCAGTGGAGCAGACCTAGTTGGAGCAGGATCTCGGGTACTCTATCGTTTGAGGTTCAATACTAGTTGCCGCATTTTTTCCTTCCTTATTTTTCGATACACGAGCTACCCATATAATTATATATTTTTCTATTGTGTAAACACTTGGTCTCTGTATCTTTTCTTCTGCCGATATATTGATGTTAAACATTCTATTAGGGACAATAATGACTAGTGCATGTCGGTGTAAGGAGTGTCCTCTAGAGGTTGGTGGGTGTCACTTCATATGGGACCTCTACGTCTTAGAGATGACGGGCTACGATGCAATCCCCAAAACAAACAGGTAAGTTTCCTTCTAAGAAGTTTTCGTTTACAATAACCGTAGGGAGAGTTTCAAATAACCAGAGGGCAGATCATTTCCTTATAAAGGTGAATGCGATGTCTAGGCAAGAAGAGTGGGACACGAGCATCATGGGTTGGGAGGATTTACAACCCAGATTGATTTTTTATATCTAGGTGACCATGGGACATCACTGTTAGACATTCTATCAGTGGTGGATCGCTCCAGGGATGTCCTTCCAGAGGACTATTCACGTTTTCCTCCAAACCGAGAGGTGGAATTTTCTTTTGAGATTATGCCAGGAGGGACACCAGTGTTTAGCCCTGCTTAAAATATTGAAACATAAGAGTTGTAGGAGCTCAATAACTAAATGGAGGAGTTGCATGAAAAAGGGTTTCGTCTGACCCCGTAATTATCCTTCGGGTTCTCCTATCATATTTACAAATATAGAGGATGGTACCCTCATACTTTTTGTGGATTATAAGAAGTGTACCGGTTAACAATCAAGAACTAATATCCCTTACCAAAGATTGATGATATCTTTAACAATCATCGAGGAGCCAGTGTGTTCTCAAAGATTGACATGAGGTCTGGATACCATTAGTTGTGCGTTAGGCCATCAGATATACATTTTATAGTCTTCTAGAGTAGGTTTATCCTATTTGACTATATGGTCATGCCTTTCGGTCTCACGTACGCACCAGATGTTTTCATAGCCCTGATGAATCAATTGTTCCATCTGTATTTGGATTTTGTCATGGTAGTCTTCATGGACTATATCTTGGTGCACACTTACACTCAATACGACCATGCTATCCATCTTGAGATCGTCTTGAGTACAATGAGTGATCATCGGTTATATGCTAGGATCTCAAAATTCCCCTTTGAGATTGACCAAATTCACTTCACGGGTCATGTTATCATAGAGACAAAAGTTTCAGTAGACACAGAGAAAGGGAGAGAAATAGTTTCTTGAGAGCATCTGAAGAACGTCTTTGAGGAATGAATTTTTCTAGGGATGGCTGGATACTACAGAAATTTCATATAAGACATTTCATGCTTAGTAGTTCCACTGACGGGACTAACTAAGAAGGGTGATAAGTTCTTGTGGTTAGACTCTTGTGAGTCAACCTTTTAGGATCTAAAAGAGATCTTGACTTCAAAACCTATACTAGTATTCCCATAGCCGGGAAAGAGATGTACTATTTAATGGGATTCTTCAGGTATCGGTCTAGGAGCTGTTCTTATTTAGGGAGAAGGAGTTGTTGCGTATCGGTCTCAGCAATTGTGGAAACGTGATAGTTATTACCTGGCGCATGATCTCAAGTTGGCTGCAGTTGTTCATCTTTACATTGTTAGAGAAACCTTCTTTTTGGAGAGAATTTTGTAGTTTTCACTGACCACAAGAATCTCAAGTATATCTTCAAATAGTGTGACCTAAATTTGAGGAAGCGAAGTTGGGTTGAGTACCATCAGTCCTCTGACTTTGATCTTTCCTATACACCTGGGAAAGGCAACACAGTAGCTGATGTGATAAGTAGGAGAACTCAATTACAAGCAGTTTAGGAGGAAATTAGTGAGTGGCAGCACATTTTTGTATTCTCTATGATTCATTTGGAGTTGCACGACAGACAGGGAAGACTTTTCTTTCTTCACTAGCGGTTACCTATACACTTCTTGATTGGGTTCGAATGAGGCAGGTATCATATTTAGAAGTTCTAGTCCTAAAAGAGAGTGTGTCTAGAGGGGACCATATTCCTGGAAGGACAATAGGCAAGGATGATCTCTTTTATTTTCTAGGGCTCATATGGGTGTCAGAATACATATGCAAGGAGCTGATTTAGGAATTTAATTCATTAGTTAGGTCAGCTCATCCAAGTGTTACAAAAATGTATCGTGATTTACACTGACAGTATTGGTGGCCATGTGTGAAGAGAGATTGTGCTGGTTTTTCCATGAGATATTCCACCTGTTAGCGGGTGAAGGCAGACCATCAGTGACCTGAAGGGATTTTCCTGTAGTTACCCATTCTTGAATGGAAGTGGATTGATGTCTTGATGGATTTCATGACAGGTTTGCTGAGGTTAACCTGATGAAATGATGTAGTATGGGTTGTCATTGAAAAACTCAGAAAGGTTTATCAATTCATACAGATCAAAGATATAATCAGCGTTAGTGAGCTTGGAAGGTTTTACATCTGATAGATTATACATTTGTGAGGGGTTTCACACACCATTGAATCAGACAGGGATGTCGGTTTTACTTCTTAGGTCTTGTAGGGGTTACCGAAGGCTTTGTGTACAATGGTACTTTTGCATACATCTTACCACCCTCAGATAGATAGCTAGTATGATCCTATGATTCAATGGAATGGGGATATTCTTTGATCATGGATCGTGGATTTTGGTGGTTCTTAGGATAAGCACATACCTCTTGTGGATTTTTCCTATAATAATAGTTTTTAAGAAACTACTCTAATGGAACCTTATGAGGAATTGTACGATACACCATACTAATCACCATTATGTTTTTTGGAGGTAGGAGAGGCAGTTATGATGGGACCTCATCCAGTCCTAGAGACCGCATAACAGATCGGCTTAATTCAGAAGATGATGACTACTGCACAGTCGTGACAAAAGTCTTATGCTAATCGATGGAGAAAACATCTAGGGTTCATGGTCAGGGATCTGGTTTTCTTATGTGTCACAATGAGGTTGGTACATAATAGGATTAAGAGGAAGATTAATCTTTCACTGAGGTAATTCTAGCCATTTGAAGTGTTGGAGAGAGTTGGGATGGTTGCCTATCAGTTGCAATTACCTCAGAGGTACTGGGAAATGCATGACGTCTCCCATGATTCTAAACTTCAGCGTTACTTCTCAGACCCATATAATACATTTCATCCTAAGGAAGTTTAGATAGAGGTGGATACATCTTTTTAAAATCATCCTATTCTGTTTTTTGATCGAAGTACGAAGTTTCTACAGGGTCTGTATGTTCCTCTGGTATGAGTACAGTGGCAGCACGAGGGAGTAAATGATGAGACATGTGAGATTGAGGTCGAGGAATGATCACAGTGGACATATTTCTTTGAGGATTCTTCTTCTACGCCTCCTTGATAGGGAAATACGGGGAAAACTTTCATTATGGTGGGAAGTTTGTTAGAACCTGAAGCCCCCAATTGAGCATTCATTCACAGATCTGAACTCTTTTGGTTGTGTTGGAATCGCATCTGTGAGTTCTATCTTCTTCTTAAACATCATTTCTAGATTCCTATTCTTCCAAGAGTTACTCTTAATTGATAGTTTTTAGAATTTTCTTTAGATATATGGTGTTCTAGGGAGATGCATGGAATGAAGTTTACAAATATCAATCCTACAACATTGTTGTATACGGTTTGTGCCTTTTTTTTAATAGTCTTTAAGTTATATTTTCAAAATTACCCAATACCCTGGAACAGGGTACTGCATGTCTATAGTTTTAGCCCTATAAATTGCCTGGTATACTTGTATGCTGGAATAAGGGTTAATTAAATGTGAATTGGTTAATTTAATTTTCTATGAATGTGTTTAACCATGCCTATTTTTTATGACTGTTTAGTCTTGCAGAGCCTGTTTGGCTACCATGTTTTTCACCATGCACATTACTGTAAGATGGTGTGTTTGATTATTTTACATGCTATTTTGATGTACATTCCCTAAAAAGTAGTTCTTGATGTATAAATGAGCAGTATTTCTTTATTTTTCTTGTTCGACTTACACATGTTCATGAGAACCTGGTGTGGTAGACCATAGGGAGAATGGATGTAAGGGCCTCTCGATAGTGTATGTTTTTAGTTTTATGATGCAATTATATAATGGAAATTAATGTAAGTCCCACTTCATATTGCCTCTAGTTCTTCAACGTTGTTCACAGGGGGAGAGTGACATTAGTGAATCCTCAAAGAGCCTTTTAGTTACCGATACCAGACTATAGGGGGAATTGATGGTGATTCTTCCTTAGAGATTCAATACTTAAGCTGAACCAGACTGGTTAGAATATGTGAACTTCCAAGAGGGTTTGTTGTGTTTTTTTGGTTCAATTAGAGGGGTTATGTTGAGGGTACATACAATAGGGTTTCCTTCTTTGATTAGATGATTACTTGATACGTGGAATTGAATTCATTGAACTATATTAATTTTTATTGCTATGTACTTTATTATTAACTTATTGCTTTTACATATTGTCTGCCAGATAAATTCTTTGACTGTTGGGTACATATCTTTTGTTGGATGCCTACTGGGATTAGTCCTATACCCTATTTGGGTCATGCTTTTGGGCCCAAATAGATTATATTTCTGTAGGTATAGATAAGGGAAATCCCCATTCTATTTAAGGTACTTGAATAATGTGGATGTGGAGCACATAGGGCCAAGCTGAGGCTTGTGATGCGGAGCTGTTTTGTCTAATTACTTTTTTACTTATTTTTGTACCTTATTTCATCACTATGACATATTTGGATACTTTCCTAGACACATGTATCCTGCATCATTTATATGTGAGCTCTTGTAGTTTCTTACATTCAATATTTTGTTGTATACTATTGTATGGTGATATTACTGCTTTTTCAATTATATATCTATTTTCTTTCTGTTGTGTTACTCTGCTAATGAGGGCATAGTTTCCCAATGATCACACCTAAGGCCCTCTCTACTAGTCAGAAACCACTATCATTTGGGGAAATTCTCTTGAGTCCATGTGAACAATCAGGTATGGGGCACCTCATGGTGGATTTCAGAATCAAGACATTGCAAAATTATCCTCCAAAAGTGATATTGTATTTTTTATTCGTAATTTAACCTCTAGGAAATCTTATAGGATCTTAAATAAAATAACTAAGTGTGGGTAAGAATATATACATATAAAATTTGATGAACCTGATACACATGAACCTAAAACATCCCGATAAAATATTGAGAATGATCTTTCTAATATGTGCATAAATTCTAAACCATCTATCTTTCTTGTTAAAGAATGAAATAAAATCCCAATGTTCTATAAAATATCTACATTTTGATCACAGTGAACCCAAACCTATTGAAGAACCTAAAACAACTAGCCCTTCTTTTTCTAGATATGTTAGACCCCTTATGAACCATTGCTTAGATCTTTTATTTGGAGACATATATAAAGGGACCTAGAGTAGTGATTCTCTTAGTAACTAGGTTGAAAATCGATCATATTGTCATAGCTTGATCCTAAAAATATCATTGATTCTATCAATGATGAATTTTGGGTAATAAATATGCATGATAATTTGAATCCATTTGAAATAAATAATGTCTGAAAACAATTTTATAGACTAAAATACACCTTTACCATATACACTATGTGGGTTTTTAGTAATAATGTGGATGAATCTAGTACCATAGTGAGAAATAAGTCTAGAATAGTTACCCAAAGCTATAGTCAGGAAGAAGGAATTTACTATGAAGAAAATGTTTCATCGATTACTAGAATTTATGCCATTAAATTTCTTCCAACCTATAGAACAGATCTCAATTTCAATCTATATTAAATGGATATTAAATTTTAATTCCAAAAAGGTTATATAGTAGAGGATTTTTTATTTAATAACCACCCATTTATACAAACCCATTTTTCGAAATCACGTCATTAAATTAACAAAATCCTTATATGGTATAAAGAAGTTTTAGTTGGTCAAGTAACTATTAGGGATAATATTTTTGAATCTTCTATAAATTAATTTCTATTTATTTTTTATAAGATGATGAAAATTGAATTTGATATGAATTTAATGGAAGAATACAAATTCATTCATGGAATTCAATTTGTTCAAAATAATGATGGTATAATATTAAATAAAATTAAGTACAATAAATATATTTTTAAATGTTTTTTTAATGATGGTAAAAAAAATTAGTGATACTTCATTAAGTACCACCATTAAATTCAGACATGATGAAAATGGGAAATCTGTTGATTGTCGGGGGATGATAGGAGCTCTAATCTACTTGACTGCTAGATTGATGAATATTATGTTTAGTGTGAATCTGTGTTCTCATTTTCAAAACAAACTCTAAATAATCTCATTTACCTACTGTAAAATGAATTTTCAAATACCTCATGTATAATACCAACATAGGATTATTCAATCCTAGGGGTTAACCGTATGATTCTCTTAGTAACTCAGATTCTGATTTTGGTGATTGCAATATAGATAGAAGAAGAACCTCTTGAATTTTCATTTTCTATGCTTGTCTCTAGTTTCATTGTGTAGTAAAATAAAAAATTAGGTTTCATTATCTATTGAATAAGATGAATACATATTTTTGGTTCGTTTTTTTACTTTGATCTTATGGATGAAACACACATTTCTAGATTATAGAGACCAGTTTAGGCATGTCTTTATAATCAATGACAAATTAAGTGCGATTCATATTTCTATGAATCTAGTTTCTCAGTCTAGAAAAAAAAATATTAATGTAAAACATTAATTTGTGAGAAATCATTATCGAAAAGTTAATATAACTCTTTAGTTCATTAGAACATAAAAACATATTGATGATATGTTTACTAAGACAATAATATTTTAGAGTATATGTTACATCAGACATGAGTTTGGGGTGAAATTTATTCGTGAACCTAGTATTGATAACCCACTAATATGACCAACAAGAAGGTCTTAAAGATGATGTCTCATAGATGATGTCTCACCAATTATGTCTCACATATGATGTATCGACGATGATGTCTTGCCGAAGATGTATTGCTGATGATGTCTCACCAATATGTCACACCGACGAAAATCATATTTCTCTGTCTTGAATTTGACACATCATTATTTTGGTTTTTTTAATTTATATTAACCATCATTTAGTATTTAATGATTTCAAATCCATAAATAATAAATTTAAGGTATGGATCAATATTTTTTACCCTCACAGTCTTAATCTCATTATTCTTAACCTTGAAAATTTTTCTCTTGATATGCTATCTTTCTCCCTCGAACTGAAACCATCAAACCCCATCAATGTACCAAATATGGTGATTTCTACAAGGATATGAGAATTAATGGAATCCATCTATTATGCAAAGAGGTGAATATTTCCAATTAACACTAGATAATGTTCATATAGAACTATTGAACTGCATTGTGACCCTGGATTTGAAAGTACATTCATAATGGTTGTTGTTGAGTTAGTATCTTTTATTGAAAGTGTTGCAAATGCAATGGTGGTTAGACTAGTTCTACCACAATGAGAAGATATACTATCTGATGCTAGTACATATGTTTTACTCATATTATGAGTTTCTAATAGAAGTATCTTAGGTATTTTGATAAAGTATATAGTGGATGTAAGGAGATTTTCTTTTTCATCTATTCATTGGGAAGAATCCCAAAAGGTGCCCCATTTGGGATTTTGTGATTACCATTAGAGATGAGATCCTCAAAAAACTGATCGTTTCCTTTATGAGAATGATTTGGCTTACTTTACAGGGAATAGAGAACATAGGAGGCCAATTTATATAGAGATCGATGGTGAGAGTAGGATTTTATTACAATTCATCCCACATTAGTTATATCCTTGGAATAGAGATTTTACATCTCTTATGTTTTAAGATGTTTTATTTATATATCTTGTGAAGAATATCCATAAGTCATATTTGTGAATATATTTTATGGTTCATATTATTTAGATTATTAATCACTATTGCAAGGCCAATTAATTTTTTTATCATTTACTAATCTCTACTATATTGAAGACTAAATGAGTATTTAATGAAAGTGAAGAATCCATTTCATCTTTTAATGGCTTGAGTCTGAAAAAAATTTTCATGAAAGATGATGAGGATGAATCAGAACAACTGGAAAGAAGATTTGGGGTAAGTATAGTGATATGTTATATAATGATTTCAATCCTATGTAAAATTCCACATGGCCATGTAATATGATAGAACCGGGTCTTGGACCAGATGAAGTTGGTGTTTACTCTGATGAGGATGTGACTAGGGAACCTGAAAGGGATGAATCACCAATAGAAGAGAGG
The DNA here is from genome assembly GCA_963277665.1 of Viscum album. Lineage (NCBI taxonomy): Eukaryota > Viridiplantae > Streptophyta > Magnoliopsida > Santalales > Viscaceae > Viscum > Viscum album. The sequence continues at coordinate 1,610,140,472 of OY728137.1, read as the reverse complement.
AGTAATCATGACATTACTGAATGTCTATAAAGGGTGACATATGGTCATTTATGTCCTCCTAGGCCTATATCTTCTAAATAACCACTTATACTAGATAATGATAGTGATGTGATTGATGATTCTGAGGAAGATACTTATGTGAGTTGATTTGGTAGTGAGGAAGAATCTGGTGAATAAGAAAGTAATGAAAGTGAAGAAAAAGAATTTTTTGATGATGATGGAGTTGTGGAAGATGATGAGAAATCTGATGGAAGTGAGGTGAAGTTGTAATTGAAAGAGAACAAGAAGTAATTGATGATTCATATAGTTAATCAAATCATCCTAGTGATGATCAAGGTCTCGAGGCTAAACCTATTGATCGAACATTATATCTTACTATCATTGATTTCCTACTGATGGACATACAGTAGAACATGAACAAGAACTAATTGAGGAACCACATGTAGCATCTGATGATCTTATTGAAATAGATGTAGCTGATGGGAGGGAACATTATACTCATGTTCATGGTTAGGTTCCTCCTGAATGGGGAGTCTTAGTTACTCTAGAGAGACAATCAATCTATTCTAGAAAGAAGACGACTTCTAAGGGGGTTCGAATAGCTAAGTGATATAATATTGATGTATTTGATCTTGTGGATGAAATGTTTGTAATTCTATGGAAGATAGATCCATTATATGTACCTTTGGTTTTTTGACTACCTTGACTCAGAGGATAGGGATCCTTCTTCGGTGACTTCTCTAGAATCTATTAAGTATGTCACCAAAGCCGATTTCGATGATTTTGAAGAGGAACTGCTATCTGTATTTTGATCTCTTACTCCCAGTGAACTTGATGCTACTCAATGAATTAATGAAAGGCATGATGATTTCATTAGAGAGATATTTTTCTGTCATGTTGAGCCTCACATGATCTCACTGTTGGATGCAATTTTCACAGATAATCATAAAATGGGAAATGAATTGTTTTCTATGGTCTCATACATTATCATGTTGAAAATTGAATATAAAGAGTATTTGGATAATGTTTTAAATGTTATTTGAGATTTCACTTTAGAGTCTACTAAGGATGATTCTCCTTCTCCTATAACTTTTTAGCTATCCATTTTGAATACTATTGTCAAAGATGTAGGGAATGATTCTCCAACATCAGCTGCTACCCTAATTGTATCCCATCATATGGTCCCATTAATAATAGATATCATAGATATAGTGCATGATGTATCCTACTCAGATACTCATATTTCTCAATCTCTAGTTGCAGATATTGTTGCATATATAATTTGAGAGGAACATCAAACAGTGAAGGGTGGCACTAACCAATAGATTCTCTCTAAATTTAGCAAGAAATGTGACCATGATCGTGACACGGTGAGATTAAACCCAAAGGGAGAAACTAATTCTCAAGAAGAAATAACCAAGAAGATAGACTTTTATATTAAGTGTATTTACACTATAAACCAACTAACTAGTCACATAAAAAATTTAGTGTAGAATTTCACATTACATCTTGTGAATCGTACATTTGAGGATAAAGTTAAGAATTTGAATGTTTTTACTCCTACCATTGAAATTATTATGGGGATTGAAAAGTATTTTATGAATTCAATGAAATATGGTGTTGAGTTCATCATGTACTTCATTAATCTAGTAAAACTTTACCCGCATCCTCACTGCACAATTATTGTTTCTCCTCATACTTTTCCTATCACACTAGTCCTACCAAATTCTACAACAAATTCATCTACCCTTTTCATAACATTGACCATGATTCCAACTCCAACTCTTAGATAAATTAGACTAGTCATCTAACATGAGCTCACTGGTCATGCTTCATCTTCTATACTGAGCCTCACTCTATCTAATTATCAAGGAATACCTATTCTTTCCCTCATTATTTTCTAGTTACCTTACACCACTCCTGCCTTAAAGCATTTTATCTTTCCTCCTCTACTTCTGATATGGGAAAGTAAGTGATTGAATCTGATGTGACCTTGAATTAGATGGACAAGTTTTTTATATTTATTTGATATAATCATATTGTTATACTCTTTTTATATCCCTTGTACTTCATGATTAATGGCATTACCTCTATGATTTCATCTCATGGTTATTTCATTTTAGGGTATTTATAATTCATTCTTGGTTTTAGTGTTTGATAATTCAAAAAAAAAAGGTATAAATAATATGGATTCTTTCTCAGGGGGGGTTTTAAGATTAACCTTGAAGGTTAAAAAGGGAACATATAATTGAAACAACCAATTTAAGAAGTAATATGTACTTGTGATTATTTTAAAATATCATCAAAATAATCTTTGTAATATGTTAAGTTGATATTTTTTCTCTAATCATTTTAAATAAAAAGTGTGCAATATACTTTCATGATTTGTGATCACAAAAAAGGGGGATATTGTTGGCCTCACCTAGTTTTAATACTCATAAAAAATGCTTAACAATTCTAATTATGATTTATTATGATAAATTATGTGTAATCATTTTGATTTATATTTTTATCCTCTAGTGTTAGTGTTTACATAAGAATATAGTCTAACAGATTTGAGTTAAGTATGAGCTTCCAATAATTTTCCTACCGATAGACATGTCAACAATACATGAGCTACTGCAGAAAAAAGATATCGATAAGATGATTCACTAATAGAGTAACTTATAACATTCTCAATGAATGGGTAACAAACAACTTGACTCACTGGAATGTTGTGTTATCGATGCCTGACCTAATGGCATCTGACCTACCAACATCAAACCTACCAATGTCTGACCAACCAACACCTGATGTAACACCTGAGATTTTTTTATGAGAAATATTTTGGTTTTATGTTACATACATCATCAATGGAATCCTTCACGACTCACAACATTAGAATGGCTTGCTTTACATGCAATCACGACCTTCCTCAATGGCTTTCTTTGTACGCAATACCGAGTTTCTCTAAACCAAGATATGCTATTAAAATATTATTAAAACTTACCATTATGAATAGTAATACCCACTTTTTTAAATTTTATAAATTTTATCTTTTAAAATGGACTTCATTTTTGGATTCGTAATATCAAAATTAGCCTACAATGAATTTTTGGTATTTTTCAGAACAATTTCAATTTTTGATGAATAGTGAAAACACTATGTTACTATTTAAAAACCGATTTTTTTTAAATAATTATTTATTTTATTTAAATTTATTTTAGGTCAAAATTGATATATTATACCAATATAAGTTCAATTTAATTCATTATAGTTGTTTTATAATAAATTTAGATATATAAAAATTTTATTGAACTTTTCACAGTCTTTTACCCACCTCGTAGGAGAATTTGAAAATTTATATAAAACATAATTTTAACACTTCTGTGAGTTGAATTTAAAAAATCATAGATACACGGTTAGTATCAAATAGTAAATGTGGTTCAATAAGATAAGAATAATTTTTGGTGAATAGTAACTTTTCACTTTTATTTACCATGGTTAAAAGTAAATAGGGTAACTAAGAGAAAAATGATATTATTATTACCCTAACACATGTCGTAATTCTATTGGATAAGTTTAATTCAACCAAAAAAAAATTTGGAATAAAATATGACCATTTAGGTCCACTTGGATTAGATTAGGACATTTAATATAATTTTATTTAAAAAAGAGTTAAAATAGTTAAAATCAATGTTTAATAAATTAAACATTTTTCATATAGGGATATAAATAAGAACAATTCGACTATAATTATTAATTAGAAATATAAAAACATTTCTTACATAATGTTATTTTATTTATAATTTTTATACTTCATATAATTTAATTTATCTATTACACAATGATGATGCAGTAATTACCTTATTAATGAAATATTAACATATTTGATATTATAAATACACAAATAAATGTAATTAGAGACTTTTTATGAATTAAACTAATTCTATAGGTTTATATGACATATTAGTACTGATTTAGATAACTTTTTTTGATCTAATCATGCTGTTATGATTTTCACAAAAATCTATTACCAAATAGTGTCAAAATGGACATACAATAGTTTTTTTAAAAATGTTATATTATTAATTAAGATTTTATTCATAAAAATATAAGGATTGGCCAAATGACTTTGATAAGGATATATATATTAATAATGAACCACTTGGGGTTCGTTTCTCTTGTTATAGTATGTTTATTAACAATATATTGTCATAAAACAAGAAGACACGGTAAAAGTTAAATTATTTATCTTAGAGTTAAATCTAAATAATAATGTTACAATAGTAAACTAAACTTGTATAAAATATATTGGTTGAGAGTTTTCCGACACATACCAACCTTATATTCTAAATAAATGAATTTATATCTATTAAAAATCGAATATGACTTTATAATAAAATAATATTTTAAGTTTTCCCTAAAGTGCCTCTCTCCTCCCTTATAAAATGGCACCTCACCCCTCAGATCCTCACACCACATTGAGCCTTCATGCCCAGAAAACCCATGCCAATTATTCTTTTCCACTTCTCTATAAACATCCTAGAGGTCCTTGACTTCTACAAAGACCATATTTAGTACCCTAAGAGAAGGTTAAGAAGAGGCTCTTCAAAGAAGAGGTAATGTTCGTTACCGATTATTTCAACTTTATTTCTTCATCTAATTCCTCTTCATTATTTTATTCATTATGATTTAATAACATCAGTATCACTCATATAATTATAGGTTATTATAAATATTAAAAACCATATTTCACCTTCTATCCATCCTATGGAAATCGAAATCAATTGGCGTGCGTACGTACATAATATCGTCTCCATGTTGTGGTGTAATATATTTTCCACCACCACCTTACATGGATGGGTATAATGGTGTAAGTAATAACTATATATAATTATTTTGAAGTGATATATATTCTGAAATAGTATTCATACACTTCAGTACAATTCCACAATCATGGGAATGATATCATCGCTTGTGCGTACGTATAGCCTACCATCTCCATGATGTGATGCGACTCGTTCTACATGATATTGAATGGATAATTATTATATAAATTAATTTAATGAATAAATATGATATATATTACACTAATACAATTATATAAATGATTTATCTATAACCTAAAAATAAGAATAAGAATTTATTCGACAAAACATGCATAAGAACAAAAAAGCAATAAACACCCCAATAACACGTAGAATGAAATATTACTAATAAGAAGCTAGGAATATGACCACATAAGATATCATAACAATGATTATGATTCTGTAATAAGTCAATAACATTATTTAAATCATTATACCCGAGGTTCAGACACGTACGAAGCAAATCATACCTAAGGTAAGGTAAAATATCACAATCTCATTTTTATCCGAGATTGTTTATACTTCAGAATTTACTGGGAAATATTTATCATCCACATCCATATTTCCTCAATATATAATATTATTTATATCATTGTACAATATTTTTGATACAATTTTACCCATAGGTTAGTTTTTAGTAAAAGATGTGAAAGGAATCTTTTGTCATTTTTAGTACGAGGTACTTTTTTCTTTATCGGCCAAAGTACGAGAAGAATGATTTTCTTTAACATATACAACATGAATGTATTTTTAGAACATTACTTCCTGAATCATCTTTTACATTTTTTCATGTTCATTTTTAATCAAATTCTTTTAGTTTAAAATTGTATGACATGTTATGAAAGGAAAAATGTTTTTCAAGTAGAAAGTATATTTTTCTCAAGAATGGAGTTCAAGTGTTTTATAAAAATTATTTTCCATCTATGATAATATAGGGTTCTATTTCTATCCATATTTTTACATTTATTTTATTATGTTATTAAATACTTATTTTTATGAATTTCTTTTATATTATATGATTTATGTTAGGATGGCATGATGTTTAAGAATCCCATTTTCATTACAGGGGTTATGCTATGATGTATGATTTTTGATCATATAGCACACATAAGAATGGTATCATTATGAGATAGGTGGGACCTATAACTCCATCCAATTCATTGGGTAATTATTTATATATCATGAGATAGACATGGATGGAATGGAAAGTTAATCCAGTTCAGTGATATAGCACTGAAACGAGGAGTGAACTCGGTTCAGAAATGGACTTTGCCTGCTAGGATAGTCTTAGAAATGAGTCTTGACTACTAAGAAATGATTCTCTATCATTATGTGTGTATGCCACAAAGTTTAATGTTATGATTATTGGAATTACATTTCACTACTCTGATTTATCCCATGTGATAAAATTATGATCTCTTTTATAGGTTATGATTTCCACAATGTTATGTTCTTATGAATATGATGTGATTGATATTTCATTTTTTTACCATTACTGAGCATTAGAGATCACCCTTTTGTATGTTTTATTTTCCCCAGGTCAGGAAGAAGGGTATTAAGTATGATATGGAAATAGGGACTCTAGATATGATAAAATAAAAGGGAGACAATTAAATAATTTATGAACCATTGGATTATGTTTCCTAGTATCTAAATACACTATACCTATACGGTCTTTTTATGGTTTTGTTATATAGTGTAATAAGTGTGCTTCAATTCTTAAGTAATAACAATGTATGTAAAGTATGGGTCGTTATAGTTGGTATCAAAGGAAGGTAATATTCAACCTTTGGAAATTAGGATTTGAAATCCTTAGTAAGAACCATAAGGATATATCTATGCATATAACACAATCTTAGTGTCTTATAAATTGCCATGAATAACCTATGATAATACCTTAAGTGTGAAATTTTATTCTTGATTATCTGGTTTTCCTATTATGATTAGTGTTTCTCACAATATGATTATTGGTTTTAGTCATTGGATGGAACCCGAAAGAACCATGTTAATGATGATTGCGATGGGAATTGAAATGATTGTCCCCCTGAGTAACCAATCTTTACGGGAGATGGAATGAAAAATCTGGTATCAATGCTCACACAACTTTCTCAAGCTATGAATCATGCAGGACTTCCAAACTAGCAAAGGAATGATCACCATTATGTTGAATCCTTCATTAGGCAACATCCACCTTCATTATGTGGGTCTACTGATCCATTAGTTGATGAACAATGGATCATTACTACTGCAAAAATATTTTCATTTCTTCAGTGTTCTGAACAATATAAAGTCATCTTAGCAGTATATCGTTTGGAAGGTAAAGCTGATCAATGGTGGAATCTTATCAATAATATGAGGCAAAGTGATGAAATTGAATCCATGGAATGGGACCAGTTCAAGAAATTATTTTTCAATAAGTACATCCCTCATATTCTTCGAACAATGATGGAGAAGTAGTTTCTAGAACTAAAGAAAAAGGATGATGAATTTGTTGGTACCTATGAAGAAAATTTTAAAATACATGCAAGGTACGCTTCTGGGATTATTATCCAACTTGAGAGTAAGATCTCTTGATTATTTAGTGTCTTAAAACCTAGTCTCTAAAGCGCATTAGCCATAATGAACATCATTAGCTATGAGGAAATTGTTTGATGTGATCTTAGGTTTGAGATGGATATTGGAGAAACCAATCAGTCGTATGGGTTTGATAAAAAGAGGAAAATGGAATTCAAAGGGAAATATAAAGAGCACACTGAAACAAATATGAGTTTTCCCTTATTCTCAAAGTGTCGAAAAAACATGGAGGGTGTTGTCTTAATGGGACATGTAAATGTTTCAAATGTGTAAATTATGGTCATTAGGAATTTGAATGCCGCAATGCTGGGAAAAAGATGTCTTGTGATGCGAACAAAGAAAAGGCTACGCAGATTTCTCCTCCTATGCTTCAATGTTACAAGTGCAGGGAAATGGGGAATTATTCTAATCAATTCCCTAATCCAAGGGTTTTTGATGATGATCGATGCCGACAAACTATTAAGGATAAAGACAAAGGAAAATCACAAGCAATTTCTATTAGTGATGTGGAGTACAATAATGAAGTGGTGAAAGATACACTTACCATCCACTCTAAACTAGGAAATGTTTTATTTTATTTTGTATCCACCCACTCTTTAATTTCTAAATAATTCTCTAAGGGTATCGCCATTTTACCATAGCAGTTAGATATTGAGTTTGCTGTGACAACCCCTAATAGCTCAACAGTCGCATCAAAAGTTTACAATTCCTCTCAGATTAATGTTTTTGGGGAAGTGCTTCCTGCAAATCTTCTGATCCTTCTTATAGTGGAATTTTATGTGATTCTTTGCCTGGATTGGAATTCTTTATATGGAGATCATATCTATTTCCAAATAAGGTATGTCACATTTCATATTCCAGATCAATCTATGATCGTCTATCGATGAAAGTATGAACATAAATGTCCAGTGGAAATTTCATCCATCCTATGGGACTTGATTCCACTAAATGATGGTTATTTATCTCAAATGGTTGGAGAGAATATCATGATTAAAAATATTCCCATTGTATGGGAGTTTGATGATGTATTTCCGGAGGAATTTCTGGGTCTTCCACCAAATCGTGAAGTTGAGTTTTCAATTGACTCATACAGGGTGCTAAGACCATTTCAAATACACCTTATAGAATGGACCCAATTAAGTTGCAGGAATTGAAGAAGCAACTCCAAGAGAGTAATGATAAGGTATTCATACGCCCTAGTGCATCACCTTGGGGAGAAACTATTCTATTTGTTACGAAGAAAGATGGATCAATGAGACTTTTCATTGATTATCGAGAACTTAGAAAGATCATTATCAAGAACAAATATCCTCTCCCACTCATTGATGACTTATTTGACCAACTACGCGTAGCTCAATACTTTTCCAATATTTAGCTTCGTGTAGGGTATCATCAATTAAGGTTCAAAAGGGAGGATATACCAAATATGGATTTCCGTACAAGGTATGGACACTATGAATATATAGTGACGTTGTTTGGTCTTACTAATGCCCCTTCTATCTTGATGGATCTAATGAATAGATTCTTTAGAGACTATCATGATCAGTTCGTGGTAGTCTATATAGATGATATTCTTGTCTATTCAAAGAGCATGGAAGAACTATATGATCACTTTATAATTGTATTTAAGACCCTGAGAAAGGAGAATCTTTATGACAAATTTAACCAGTGTGAATTTTGGCTTCAAAAAGTTGCATTTTTGGGTCACATAATCTCAAAATAGGGGACATATATGGATCCTGCAAAAACAGATGTTATCAAAAGATGGTCGAGACCAACAATAGTAACTGAGATTTGATGTTTTCTTGGTCTGGCTGGATATTATCGATGTTTAATGAATGATTTTTCAGTATTATCTAATCCACTCACCAGGTTGACTCGAAAAAGAGTTATGTTCGTTTGGACAGAGGAGTTTGAAGAGAATTTCATGTAGTTAAAAAGAAGGTTATCTTGTTCACCTATTCTCACACTACCTTGTAGTGCAGAAAGGTTTTTGATTTACAGCGATGCATCCAATAAGGTACTGGGGTGTGTTCTCATGAAAAATGATATGGTTATAGCTTATGCCTCGCGAAAGTGGAAAATCCATGAGAAAAATTACCCAAATCATGATTTGGAGTTAGCAGCGGTAATCATTGCATTAAAGATATGGAGGAAATATCTTTATATAGAAAAGTGTGATATTTATACTGATCATAAATGTTTAAAGTATATTTTCACACAAAAGGAGATGAATATGCGCCAAAGAAGATGGTTGGAGCTGATTAGGGATTATGACTGCTCAATTCATTATCACCCTGGAAAAGCAAACAAGGTGGAAGATGCATTAAGTCAATAATACCATGCTAGCTTATCCATGATGAGGATCACAAAAGATTCAATATTTATGTATTTACAAAGGATGGATCATGGAATTATAATGGAAGGGAAAAAATCTTATCTTTCTCAAATGAATGTTTAACCATCTATACATGTGAAGATTAAAGAGGCACAGAAAGAAGATGTAGAGTTACAAAAGAAGGTGAGAAATGTTCCTGAATTCATCCATGATTGTTATGGGATAATAAGGTTCATAAACCTAGTTTGTGTTCCTCCCATCTCAGAATTAAAGAAGGATTTACTATATAAGGCTCATAGTTCTTCATTATCTATTCATCCTGGAAGCACGAAGATGTATAGAGACCTGAAAAAGTACTTCTAGTGGGATGGTATGAAAAGAGATGATGCTGAATATGTCTCTCGATGCTTGGTTTGTCAGCAAGTTAAAGCTGAGAGGTAGAAGTCTAAGGGGATGTTACAACCATTACTCATACCCGAATGGAAATGGGAAAACATCAATATAGACTTTGTCATTGGACTTCCTAAAACATCCAATGGAAATAATGCTATCTGGGTCATAGTTGATCATCTTATAAATTCGTCACACTTTATTACTATTAGAGACTATTTCTCTTTCGATCAAATTTCCAGGATATATGTAAAGGAAGTGGTAAGCTTTCATGGAGTTCCAATTTTCATTATATCTTATCGGGATCCGAGGATTACCTCAAAGTTATGGAGAAGCCTTCAGTATAATCTGGATACAATTTTGAGTTTCAGCACTGCTTATCATCCTCAGACAGATGGTCAGTCTGAGAGAACAATTAAAACTCTAGAAGATATATTAAGAGCTTGCTCCATGGATTTGAAAGGTGGTCGGGATCAACACCTACCATTGGTGGAATTTTCATATAATAATAGCTTTCACTCTAGTATTCAAATGGATCCTTATGAAGCTCTATATGGAAAGAAATTTCAAACTCCAACTTCTTGGGATGAAGTTAGGGAAAGAAAGCTATTGGGACCTAATCTTGTTGATGAGATGAAAAAAGGTCTGATCTATTCAACAACACAATGGAGCAGCTTATAGTCGACAAAAAAATTAGGCCGAAAACCGAAGAAATGACCTAGAGTTTGATGTGGGTGATAATGTGTTCTTATGAATATCTCCTTGGAAGAGAGTGATGTGATTTAGAGAGAAGGGAAAGCTGAGACCTAGGTATATCGGTCCTTTCGAAATACTGGATCATGTTGGGAATGTTTCTTATCGATTGGAACTTCAATCAAATCTCTCTCCAGTTCATGATGAGTTCCATGTATGTCTCCTGAGAAAGTGCATACCCTATCCTTCATATGTACTCAGCTCAGAAGTTGTACCGATGGAGCAAGATCTTTATTATGAAGATCAACCGATAGAGATTCTGGATCGTAGCGAAAATGTTCTATAGAACAAGACCACTCACATGGTGAAATTTTTATGGAGGAACCAACAATTATAAGAAGCTACATGGGAGCTTGAGGATATAATGAGGGAGAGGTATCCTCATCTGTTTGTTACAGTGTGACAAATTTTTGAGGGCGAAATTCATTTTAAGGGGGGTAGAATTTAACTCACAAGATTATTTTATGAGAAATATTTTGTTTTTATGTTATATACAGCATCAAAGGAATCTTTCACTACACACAATACAAGCTTGTCATGCTTTAAATGCAGTCGTGACCTTCGTCGATTGCTTTCTTTGTACGCAATACCGAGTTTCACTAAACAACGATATGCTAATAAAATATTATTAAAACTAGCCGTTATGAATTGTAATACCCACTTTTTGAAATATTATAAATTTTATCATTCAAAATGGTCATCATTTTTGGATTCAGAATATCAAAATTAGCCTAGGGTGAATGTTTGGTATTTTTCTGAAAATTTCAAATTTTGATGAATAGGGAAAACACATGGTTACTATTTAAAAACCGAATTATTATTTAAATAATTATTTATCGTATTTAAATTTATTTTAGGTTAAAATTGATTCATAATACCTATATAAGTTCAATTTAATTCATTGGAGTCATTTTATAATAATATTACATATATATAAATTATACTGAACTTTTCACCGTCTTTTACCCACCTCCTAGGAGAATATTTAAATTTACATAAAACATAATTTTACCTCGTATATGAGTTGAATTTAAAAAATCCTATAGACATGGTAATTATAAAGGAGAAAATTTTGGTTCAATAAGATAAAAACATTTTTTGGTGAACATTAAATTTTTACTTTTATTTACCATGGTTAAAACAAAATTGGGTAATTAAGGTTAAAAATGATATTATTATTACCCTAACACATGTATTATTTCTTTTTGATAAGTTTAGTTCGTCCAAAAACAACCTTAGGAATAAAATATGACCATTTAGGTCCACTTTAATTAGATTAGGACATTTAATATTATTTTATTTAAAGAAGAGTTAAAATAGTTAAAATCAATGTTTATTAATTAAAGCATTTTTTAAATAGGGATATAAATAAGATGAATTTGACTATAAAAATTCATTAGAAATATAAAAATATTTCCTACATAATTGTATTTTATTTATAATTTTTAGACTTTAAATAATTTAATTTATCTATGACACAATGATGATGCAATAATTACCGTATTAAATATATATTAACATAATTGATATTATAAATACCCAAAAAATGTAATTTGGACTTTTTATGAATTAATCTAATTTTATAGGTTAATATGAAATATTATTATTGATTTAATTAACTTTTTTCGAACTAATCATTCTGTTATGATTTTCACAGAAATCAATTACCAAATTGTGTCAAAATTTACATAAAATAGTTTTTAAACAACTATTATAGTATTAATTGTTATTTTATTCCTAAAAATCTACTTTTAGGAAAAATGACATTGATATGGTTATATATATTAATAATGAACCACTTGGCGTTCGTTTTTCTTGTTATAGTATGTTTATTAACCATACAGTGTAAGAAAACAAGAAGATACGGTAAAAGTTAAATTATTTAACTTAGAGTTAAATATTGTTTAAAAGGTTACAATAGTAACCTAAACTTGTCTAAAATCTATTGGTTGAGAGTATATTGACCCATCCCCACCTTATCTTTGAAATAAATCAATTTTTATCTATTAAAAACCAAATATGACTTTATAATAAAATAATACTTTATGTTTTTCTTAAAGTGCCCCTCTCCTCCCTTATAAAAGGGCACCTCCTCCCTCTCATCCTCACACCTCATTGAGCCTCAAATCACTTCCAAACCCAGAAATTTTCTCATTTCCACTTCCTTAGAAACATCCTTGAGGTCCTGGTCTTCTACAAAGGGAAACTTTAGTTCCCTAAGAGAAGGATAAGAAGAGGCGCGTCAAAGAAGAGGTAATGTCCGCTACCGATTCTTTCAAGTTTATTTCTTCCTCTACTTCCACTTCTTTAGTTGTTTCATTATGAAGTAATAACATCAGTATCACTAATATACTTATATGTTATTATAAATATGAAATAACCCCATTTCACCTTATATCCATCCAATGGAAAACGAAATCACCGTGCGTGCGTACGTATGGAATACCGTCTCCACATCGTGGTGTAATCTGTTTTCCACCACCACCTTACTTGGATGGGTCTAATTGTTTAATGAATAACTATATATGATTATTGATAAGTTATATTTATTCTTAAATGGTATAAATTCACTTCAGTACAATTACACGATCATGGGAGTGATATCATCGCTCGTGCGTACGTACGACCTACCGTCTCCAAGATGTAATGTGACTCGTTCTACATGATCTTCAATGAATAATGATTATATAAATTAATTTAATGAATAAATATGATATATATTACACTAGTACCATTATAGAAACGAGTTATATATAACCTAAAAAGAATAATAAGAATTTATTCGACTAAACACGCATAAGAAAAAAAAGCAATAAACACCCGAATAACAAGTAACAATGAAATATTACTAATAAGAAGCTATGAATATGATCACATATAATAACATAACAATGAGTATGATTCTGTAGTATGTCAATTACATTATTTGAATCATTATACAGGAGGTTCAGACACATATGAAGCAAATCGGACCTAAGGTAAGGGAAAATCTCACAATCTCATTTTTATCCAAGATTGTTTATACTTCAGAATTTACTGGGGAATATTTATCATCCACATCCATGTTTCCTCAATATGTAATATTATTTCTATCCTCCTAAATATTTTAAATCCAATTTTACCCATTAGTGAGGTTTTATTAAAATATATGAACAGAATCTTTTGTCATTTTTAGTACGAGGTACTTTTTTGACTTTTCCGGCCAAACTATGAGAAGAATGTTTTTCATTAACTTATACGGCATGAATGTATTTTTAGAAAATTATTTCCATGAATCTTCCTTTACAAGTTTTCAATATTATTTTAAATCAACTTCTTTTAGTTTAAAATTGTCTGACATGTTAATAATGGAAAAATGTTTTTGAAGTAGACAGGATATTTTCCTCAAGAATGGAGTTCAAGTTTTTTATCAAAATTATTTTCGATCTAAGATAATATATGGTTCTATTTATATCCTTATTTTTACAGTAATTTTATTATTTTATGATGGATTTTTTTTATTAAGTCCTTTTATCTTATATGATTTATGTTATGATGGCATGATGTTTAAGAATCTCATTTTTATTACATGGGTTATGCTATGATGTATGATTTATGATCTTGTTGGACACATAAAAATGGTATCATTATGAGATGGGTGTGACCTATATGTCTCTCCAATGCATTTTGTAACGATTCATATCTCATGAGATAGACATGGCTGGAACGGAAGGTAAATCATGTTCAGTGATACAGGACTGAAATTAGGAGTCAACTCGATTTAGAAATGGACTTTGTCCGCTTGGATAGTCTTGGAAATGAGTCTTGAATAATAAGAAATGATTCTCTATTATTATGTGTGTATGAAAAAAAGTTTCATGTTATGATTATTGGGATTACATTTCACTACTATGATTTATCCCATGTTATGAAATTATGATCCCTTTTGCAGGTTAATATTTCAAATATGATATGTGATTATGGATATGATGTTATTGATATTTATTGTGTTTATCCTTACTGAGCATTTGATATCACCCTTTTGTATTTTTTTCATTTCCACAGGTCAGGTAGAAGGTTATTATGTATGATATTCCAAAAGGGACGCAAGATATGATAAAATAAAAGGGAGACAATGTAGATTAATTATGAACCAGTTGTTTATGTTTCCCAGTTTCTAAATAAACTATACCTATATGGTCCTTTTATGGTTTTGTTATATGTTTTAATAAGTGTGATTCAATTATAATGTAATTACAATGTATGTAAATTATGGGTCATTATACCTGACCTACTGGCATCTAAATTATCAACAGAGAGACTGACCGATAGTTAAAAGTTCTCTATGTATGAGCTACTATGAAATGAGTTACCAGTGCATCACTTACCAATAGTTGAGCTACCAATGGATCACCTACCAAAAGACGAGTTACTGGTGTAAGTTCGATCCACCGATAGAATCATATACCAACAACCTGTGTCATCGATAGCATTAGACACTCACAGTATGAGCTACCGAAAGACATGGTAACCGATGATCTATCTCCTAACATTGAAATTAACTGTAATGATCATATTAGTAATGATTACTTTATTAATGAGTATTTATGTCTTTTATAGACAAAATATTATGAAGTTAGATACTAATATGAGGTACAAGGTTCTAGAAAACATATTGATTTCTGAATAATGGGAATATCTAGATCAAAAAAGAAAGATACCATGAAAGAGGAAACCTGGTTTAAATTGTTTATGCACCATAATGAGAAAAAAAATAAGAGTTAAATACCTTTAACACATGATGGTCCTAATAAGAATAAAAATAACACAAATCTCTGTAAAAAAACTTAGATGACAATAACACTTTGAAGAATCTTCTACCTTAATAAGAAAAGATGATATAAGAAAAAGTGACTCTCTTTTTTGTTATCTGTTTTTGGAAGACGACTCCATCATCCCTTCTACCATTCTAAAGGAGCCCAGACACTTCCTAGAACATCACATAATGCATTCTAAACTCTTATTATCATTTTTTTCTTCATGAGTACATTATTCACATTTTGAGTAGTGTGTGTCTCTATTTTATAAAGACACACTAACTCATAATCCATACCAGGTGATACATAGATTTCTTCTTTAACAAATATTTTAACATCGTACACTCTGAAAGATAATAGTGGAAGAGTTCCCTATGTGGCCTATTTTTCTTACATTTCAACAAAAATTTTGGAATAGGTCTACTTGAGAAGAACTGTTTATATACTTTTGTTAACCTGGTCCATGGTATGAACAAAGTTTAATTAATATACACTAAATGGTGGAAGGTTTTCAACAAGTGGAGAGTGTTATCTATCTATTTGATATTTAATATCTTGTTTATTATTGTTGTGTACTTTTTCAAGTTTTGTTTTATCGGTTCTTATAATTAATTCAAAAATATTACTTCACCCTAAAATTCAATCATGGATAGTGTTTTTATTAGAATTTTATATAGGAGACTTCATTCAAAATGTATAATAATAATCCATATTTTTTTAATTGGGAACTAATAAAATTTGATAAATCATTCAAAAAATAAAAATATTTTTTAAATATTTGTATTTGGTTAAGTGGCCTATATTTGATTTTAAATTACGGTATTATTAAATATGAACTTTTAGAAGGAAATATTTATAGGCATTCAATTCACCCACATTAGTGTCCTACTCTGAACAAAATCAACCAATATTTAAGTATTAAAAACACTGGGTAAGAATAGAGTCAACACGTTCCATCATCCCCAGTGTTATCTACAACAGCCCCATGCATATACCCATCAATCTCACCATCGCAAGAATTAAATAACTTCATAAATGTGGAATAAAAATCCATTATCACCAAAACATCATCAATCCTATACTCACAAAATGTTTCATTGAATGTATCAACAATATGATCGATCACACATGATAGAAACCAAATAGAAATTGTTAACAAGATATCTTATCCTAATAATCAAGGCATCTAGAATGCATAAAAATTGGGGTTACTCTTCCTTAAAAAATCATCTTCATAGGAAATTATATTCTCCTACATGGATTAACCAATTCATATATCATAGGGTAAGACCCTAGTAAACAAAATTAATTATCTATCAATAAGAAGTTACGTTATTTAAATTTCACAAAGAATAAATTACACTTCCATCAATTTAATGAAATGAATGAATACAAATTAAGCATGCCTATTATTATTCATCCAGTAAGAATTTACATATTTAGTATATTTATCCAATTTCCAAAAATAAAACACATGATAACCATAATATTATAAAAAGTGAGAAAATTTTCTATAAAATCATGAGGAAAATCGTTAACATAATGTAAACCCATGTGATATCTTAAACCCAAAACCCTTTCTTCCATAATTTCAGTTTAATATTAAATAATATTAACTCAAATATTACCAAATGGTATAATTCCTGATAACATTACTATAACACTTAAAATAGAAGAAATAATTAATCCTATACCTTAATGATATCATCATTCCTTGATTAATAACTGAATAATAATGCAGATCTCTAATAACCTATCCAAAAAGGAATTGATAGTCTCTATAGATTCCATATCACAAAAATGCCCAAAAAAATATCCACACAACACTATCATAAATGAAGGAATAAACCCCCATTGAATTTCATGGTAAACTATGGGAAAATGAAACCTTACGGAGAAGATACTGCAAGAATAGGAGGAAACTCACCTTAGATCAACTCATGTCAAACATGAATATTTTGGGATCTATCTCCATGAAAAGGTATTAAAACCCAAAATAAAGAAAATCTACATACACCAAGAGTTCTAGATAATTGTTTTAGAAATACAAGTTTGAATAGGTTTTATGAATTTATTGGAAAAATGGTAATTAAAATACTATGCTGTTTTTACCTACACAGTAGTTCGAAGGCACGGACAAAATTAAAAATAATGGAATAAGTAATGAGTCCAATACACAAGATTTATTTTCTAATAAAATTAAAATTAACATAGTGTAGTTGACAACAAATATCATATAAATTATAAAATGTACCATGGAGCAATATAATTACAATTTCATATAAATAAAATCATTAATAGTTAGGAAATGTTATAGCTCAACTCCATAATGTAGAAACTGAAAATAAGGAAGAGACAGCAAAACTCACCAATATAGATTCCACATCATAGACTACCCCCTTCCCCACGCACCAAGTGTAATAAAAATTTTATAACAACCCAATACACCTCTCTCTAGTTTGTATGATGTAGTGCATAATCAACACTACAACTGTATATCCTGTATGGACTCCATGGTGAAGAACAATATTCCATTTCACAATACATTTTTTTAGATTAAATTTCAACATTAATCTTGCACATCTATCTCTGGGACTCCTATATGAACAACTATCCTTTGAAAAAACCAAATTATCCGGATAAAATTATTTTCTCCCTTACAATACTACCCTCTTAATAGGTCTAACAATATACTAGTGCATTCATAGTGTGAAATGGCAACTAAGGATCATTAATATTAGTATCTCGATAAAATTGTATTATATTATCACCTTCATGCATTATCCAACCGACACCATATGGTTCCAATGTGTGATATTTTACCTATATTAAACACACACATTGATGATCTCATAGTCATCCACCATATCTCCTCACAACATTTGTGACCTCAAATCAACACCATGTATAACAAGAATTCATTCCCATGTAACGTGACATCACAATTTCCTTATATCAGCAGTGAATAACTTTCACCACAATTATTGTATGCATTTGAAGAAATTTTGTAACACCCTAAACCTAAGTTGTAATATTGGTGTCAATATCATTATGGTAATTAATAATAATTGTTATTTCATGTAAATAAAAAAATTATTCAGAGAAAATATGAAAATAAGGACATAAAAGAAACATTTTTCATTTAATATAATACTGATACATTACATAATTACAAGAATAAAAACGTCAACTAAATTATAAAACTCATTGAAAGCCCAAGTAGCACCACTAAATGTCCTCTCATACACACAATCATACCATCTATGTAACCATCATCACTTGGATCGAATATAAAAAAATGATAAAATAGAAAGAAGAATAGTAATAATGGTTAGAAAAAGTGGAATATAAAACACAATTTTGGATATTTTTTTGTGAAATTGGATACCCAAATGAATGCGTATTTATAAAATATTTACTGGTAAAGTTATTTTGTTGTGTAATATGTTTTGTAATTTTTCAATTTATTGTATAAAAAAACTACAAAACATTTTTTAGGAAGCAATGCTGCGAAAATGGGGTTTGGGTCATTATTTGTTTTATTAAATGAATAGCATAGATAATTTGGGAAAATTATAGAATAATAAATTTTTAGAATTATTTCCATATAAAACTTATTTTACATAATATTTTTTATATGAAGGAAAAATATCATGAACAAATATATTATCACTTTAAAATGAAATAATTGAGAAGAAAATGTTTAATTCATATTTGGATGAATATGAAACCTTTTCAAACCTACAATTATCTTGAAAATGAATATATCAAATATCAAATAGTTTTGATATAATATGAATCATTCAAGGATTTGGTTTTTTTCCTCTCATCATGCATGAAAAACATCCATTCTATCAATGACAAGGAAAATATTTTTATGGTATTTTTAAATGATTCAGATTTTCTAAAAAATATCAATCCTTAATTGACTTTTTTGATCCTTCATAAGTGGGTAAGCTTTGTGTATCCTATATGTGTCATGTTCTGTGATTCATTTTATATGGCAGTTTCATTTATTTTGAGGCCTTATATGATGAGTTAGTTAGGTTTTTAATAGAAATGAAGTCCACTCAGACATCACCAATTTTTATACC
The DNA here is from genome assembly GCA_963277665.1 of Viscum album. Lineage (NCBI taxonomy): Eukaryota > Viridiplantae > Streptophyta > Magnoliopsida > Santalales > Viscaceae > Viscum > Viscum album. The sequence continues at coordinate 1,610,120,677 of OY728137.1, read as the reverse complement.
CCATAGTCTCTGTCTTACGAACCTATCATTATTTACACGAGTTTGACCTTGGTTGCTCAATTTATATTTGGGTGAATGAAGATAAGGAACATGAAACTGCTCTGAGGATCAATTTAACTATAAGAAACTCATCATTTCATGATAATCACCAACACTAGAGATTCTATTGAAGGTATGAATTAATGTTCATAATCTAAATGTATAATTAATAATAATTTATTTTTTTTGGAAAATCATGAACAATATTTTGAGGAATAAACTTGTGGGAATATGTGTACCAACGAATTACAATGGCACAATTCTGTTAAGGGGAGATTATGTAACACCCCATACCCAAGTTGTAATATTGGTGTCAATATCATTGTTATTTTACACTTAAAATTATATTATAAAAATTAGTAAATTTAATTATGGTGCACTCAATAAATAAAGAAATATTAAAAATATTTTTTACTTAATAAAACACTAATACATTAGGTTATTATAAGTCTAAGTGCCTAAACTAATTTTGGAAAATCAATAGAAGTCTGAGTAGTTCCACTGCACGACCACTCATTAGTACAATCAGACCAACTATATATACTTTTTTTCATGGATCCAAAATAAAAAAATAAAATAATAAGAAGAATATCAATAATTATAAGAACAAGAAGAATGGGAAACACCATTATGGATAATTTTTTTCTTCTTTTGTATACACATAATCATGGGTATATATAAACCCTATACTGGTAAATTTCCTCTATTGTGTATGGTGTTGCCTAATTTTTTAGATTCTTTTATAAAACAATTTCAGAGTGTGTTTTAAGAACCAACTCTCGGAAACTCGGCTCTTATTCTTTACTCCATTCTATGATACAATTTCATCACCAATAATCTATCACCCCTTCCACATAATTTTCCCAACATACCCAACTCATCAGGTTTCAAAATGCCACCTCAACCGGTCATCAATGGGGAATCACTATTTTAGTATAAATATAACATCATCACCCTAATCCACACTACTATAGAGTATCATAATAACAATCAAGGGATTATTTCCCCCACCCCCTATGTGTACATTTTCCAGTAGGCTTAACCACCGTGTTGTGTGGAATCAATATCTTGATACAAAAAATGATGAAACATAGTCACCCTATCAATGGTGAATAATCTATCCACACTATATCATACAGAAGAATCAATATCAGCCTGTAACAGGTGAATAAATCACACTATACCTATGTATTTTTATGACTCAAGTCCCATTAACCCTTAATTTATTCCGATAAGAATCAGGTTGCAACACAATATCATTTTCTGAAAACAATATATCAATACTTTCTCTTTGCAAAAAGATTCCACATATATGGCATACACTACCACCTAAATTAGGATATTACCCAACATAATTATTAATGGAACTCATAAAATATTGAATATATTCCTTTCAATGTATTCTTACCGCCTATATTACCCATATCCATCTCATTTAATATATTTATACCTCATTACCACTCATTCTCAGGTTTCCAAGTTTAACAAATGTATGTTACATGCCCAAGGAATATATAAGACAGTTTCCATTAGTTCATAACACCCATTTGGATCTTTTCCAATATATTTTCCTCGCATCCAAATAATAAACCCCATTTATTTTCTAATTCATATTCTATATCCTTAAATTAACACTGTAACACTATCGTTTGGTGACCCCTAAGACTCAACACAAAATTCCAAAGGTAACAAATTTGTTAAAAATCACCTAGGAACCCCATCAGACCCATGTATATTGACATTGATTCTATCCCAAAATTTCCCCACCCATGTTCCTACACACTCAAAAAAAATATTACAAACACACAAATAATTCAGGAGTAAATTTATGTTCCACCTACCTAGCACCCACAATAGATTGACTATTGAGTATCTCAAGATGATTGAGCATTAATCATATGACACAACATTAGCTTAAAAAAATCCCAATTTAAGGCATAATCTACGAGAGCTGATGAAATACAAATGGAAATAGAAAAAATACTAAAAATAATTCCTAGCCTTAGCCACGGTGAATCCTAAAGATTAGAATCATGATGATCGGCCCATAAACATGGGAGATCCCACCATAGAGGGATAAAATTAAAAGAAGGTGTAATGGGTTAATCATCTAGCCTCCCTCCAAACTAAATAATATTATCCTCATTTTAAATTAATTTAAATATAATTAATCAAAATTCAAAAAAAATCATAATAGTTCTATTGTAGAATAAGCACACTGAGCATGGTGCAATACCCTAGCTCAGGTTACATTGTGATGGGACTATACCCCTTCAGGGAACAACACTATCATCCAAAAGGCCACTAAAACAAATGGACTTCCTTATAAATCATGGTACACCTAATAATAGAAAAAATATAATCACCAAATATGAACCCAAAATACCTGAATAACTCAACCTAGGATAAAGATACGATGTTACCACTTACCTCACAGTGCATAACATTTTATCACCAAGTCTTCGTGGAATAACCTTTATCCATTGAAGGGCTTAAGATATCTTCATATCCTCCCATCATTTCATGATTCACAGGTTGAATCATTATTAACTGCAATCACAAATATAATAATCCTACAAAAAACACAACAATTAACAATTCCACGAATTATGGTGTGGCCCCTTTTCTGTAGAGGAATCTCAAATCGGACCTTAGAACAATAAATAAAACACTGGCACATGGACTCTAATATCACCTTAAATATAATAATACTGCAAAAATACCCAAATTCCAGAGGCCATTAAAATTTTTTATATCATTAATTCCACATTATATTTTTAAATATGAGGTGTATATTTTGTTGTTATCTATAAAGGAAGGACAATTATTTGGAAAAATAGGAGAAGATAAATGGGGAGAAGATATTTATGGGTTTTCAATTAAATTTTATTGATGATGAAATATTAAAATTACTTTTATATATATTACATTTTTTTCAAAAAAAATATTAATGTATGGTCAAATATCACTCAATTAAATTGAATTTGTTTTCTTATGGATGATTAAAAATCCCTTAATAAGTGAATAAAACAAATTTGTGATTGTGTTTATAATACATGGTGTACATATAGTAGTTCTATATATTGTGATATGGAGTTCTAACATATGTATTACTCCATTTAACTTTGTGGTGGTTATATAAATCTTAAATTACAAGAATAAAATATCCTAGTTTCTTTAGTAAAATATTCCAGAGTTTGTAACATGTTTTCATTTTGTATATATTTTCAATATGATAATGGATTCATTTTATATTTATAGGATTTAAATATTCAATTTATTAATGATGGAATTAATGGAATATGAAAAGCATTTCATGGTGATAAGCACACGAAATCATGTTTTTGGTTGATATGATGAAGTATTATCACATAATTAAAAACCATGACATAGTGAAATGCAGTAAATTCCACGGTTTGTGAATATGAGAAAAATATTTTAAGATTAAAAAAATGTTGCAAGTTATTTCCATGGTATCTGGATATAAAAGGTATAGATTAATGGTTACCTAGAGGAGAAAATCCGTGTAGGGGTTCACGGCATTATGTGTAATTTAATCAAAATGATCAATGTTATCCAACTTGTTCCCACTGAGGTTTCTAGAAATGTTTTTTTAAGTATATATTAACCACATAGATAACATATAACTATATTACACTTATTATATCATCATTTAGATGTTAAAAAAATTGCGTTCTAGTTATTATGGTAATTGGAAATTCAAGATAACAAAACGCTATCATGTATTGATGAAGACCATGTTTGGGTTCCATTCACAGTTGATAAGATTCAAAATGAAATAAAATATTAATATTTACGGCTCAAGATGTCCACCATGTGTTTATTTTCATTGATAAATCATATCAATCCTCTCTACAGTGTATGATATATTTCCATGGTATTTCAAACTATATATTAATGTAGATTATCATATTGAATAGAACAAAGATTTTCAAATAGTTTTTATATAAATTTATGGTGAAAATGGATGGGATTTTAGAGAATAACTGGGTACAGACATATTAGGTGTATTGAAGGAACATTAGGATGAAAATAATAATAATATTTATTTCTAATTCTCATTATTGATCATCATTCAAATTATTTTTCTTTTTTATCTTATCACATGAAATATAAATTTTTTTTAAGGTGAACTCATGTATAGATTTCAAGGATATATTTCTTCCATAACTCATATTCATTGATTATTTGACCAATTATATGATATGGGGATACCTGTAACTCCATGACCCATTTCACAGAGATTGACAATGTTCACCAAATGACCTCATATGAACCTCCCCATATAAAAAAATATTTCCAAAAAAATACTGATGATATGAACCATAAATTAATGAGACAACAACATCAATACTAGATTACAATAATCCATTTAAAAAGTGAACTCAATGATAAAAAAACATAGTACACAATCATAATGGTAATCTAACTTATCAATATTATCATATGCTATAACAATATTTGTACATTTCATATCATAATTCACAATCAAAAATATACCCCAGGGGTGGTGGATTAATATGAAAAATAATTAAATGATATAAATAAATAATAGGCACAACCAAAAAATTATTGTAGAATATGTTATGGTGTTAACTACATTAATACCTCACTTCACCTACTTAAGTTCCCAACATTGATACCATTATATGGTTGAATCCCTGAAAACAATGTATTCACATGAACTGCGATGCCTATGTAAGTTATCGGTTTTAAAACTCAATAAGAAACCACTAATGTTTCATGATCATAAGTTAAGTGTATATATATATGAGTGGATGAACTATAATAAATAAATAAATTGTAAGCTAAATTACACCCCCATCGGGTCATTGTGTGATAAATATTCATACAGTAACCCTATCAATACCTATTTCAAATAAAACATGGAGTTGAAAATAATATTTTCCCAAATATATCTTTTATTTCATATAAAGTGATTAGATGAGGGAATTACATAGCCATCCTCTCCCACAGGACAGACTATACCATCAAAATAAGGTCACATGGTCTCATCTCATATACATTGATCACATAGAATGTATTTTGAGGAGGAAATAATACAGATAACCTCACATGAAAGTTAAAATATCTACATGGGGTAGGTTCCCAGGGATATTCCTCCCATAAAATAACCATCAGAGGAAATTATTTTAAGAGGTACTAACATTGCCAACCTCCAATATGACCCAAAAGAAAAAATTCACTGAATTAAGTCCACATTGATGAGTCATGGTATCCATTATATACAACTAGTATAAAGGTCCCCAGAATCCAATACCCATGAACTAAGGTTAAACATATATTATAAAAATCTATAAAATGTCTTAAACCACATACGGTTGAGCTCTTGGATATCACAAAACTCAATCTAGGATATGTCTTATGTACTGGTTATTTTCACTCAAGAATGCATTCACATTTGTAGTAAAATATCACCCATATCCATATTCCATCCTATAATCTCACTGGTGTCCCCCCAAGGCCAATGATTAACATCTCAGTACTATTTATTTAAATTGGTTAACCAAACCTCAATTTATACTATAATATATGGTTCTATCATACCCTAATCATTGTGTTGATTTCTATAATACAATGGGTCAATTTGAGAAATTTAGGATCAATCGAAAACTATAATACCCATAGTAGAACAATATTATGAGAAACACACTTTCATGAATTGTATTACATACAACCATTTAAAAATATTGAATCACAATAATTATTTCCTTAAATAATGTTTAGGGAGATCCCTCACCAAACCTTGTCACAAGTATCAAGAACTTTTCACTACAGTCTAAAAACAAAAAAAATCATAAATTTTTTGGAAGACATAGAGTTTAATAGAAATGGTGAGAGAGATATATGTTTCAATTTTTTATATAAATAGGAATACCAAATAGGGATGATTAAAACAAACGTCACTATAAACAGAAAATATATTTGGAAGGGAATGCTTGGAGAAGCCAGAATAGATACGCCATTGGTATGCATCTCATGCTGCTTCAGGAAAGGGTGTGAACACATAATAATTTTCCTTGCTTTTATAACTTAAATAAAAAATTATTAATAAAAAAATTAAAATGCCTATTTTTTCATGGCACCATTGGTTTTAGTGAAACAACCCTTCCCAGGGGTCCCAATATGACATGATTCGATATTTCATAGAATAGTTCACATTTTTAAATGTAGTCCCCAAATCCTTATGTAACACATTATGGTGTAATGATACACTCCAAGTTGAAGAAAACCTCTAAATTCTAGTTAAACGATACCTTTCGAATATCTAGTATGGAAAAAACTAAAGACTAACTATGGGGTAGTATGATTAATAGTGAAACCACCTCCATTTAATTGTGACCTCCCTTTACTCATGAATACCAAACCTAGGTTAGACAATGGTATATTGAAATCCCTATTATTTTCCACATGTTATTATTTTACAAAAATATTTTAAACCTAAACCATGTACGACTCCACAATTCCCCAATGTAAACTTTATAAAAAATTATCACTTGCCAATCAATATTAAAACAAACATGTTTTATCTAATTTTAAACAAAAAATAAATTAAAATATGTGGTCTATTAAAAACAAATTATCTAATTCGATACTCATACTAAAATAATATCTCTAAGGATCCTTGTTGAATGGATATATCCATTGAACTCACACACACAACTCTCCCTCAAAATTATCCTCCTAGATATAATCATACAACCATGATGGATCCATGAGAGGTTTATTATTTCCTCACAATGCCATCTTATTTTTTTCCATGATTCTCATAGGTGGTTCTTAAAGGAAACATCCACCTCCAAATAAAAGTCATCATAGTCAATCGCATGAATAGTTTTTAGCTCATTCTTCTATAGTTGTGACAGATGAAATACATCATTCATACAACAATTTCATGGTGGAAGATCATCCAGTATGAAATAGACACGATCTCATCTATAACATGGAATGGAAAAATAATTTTTTTAAATATTCCCTAATATTCTTATAATAGTGTGCCCCAAAAAAGTTGATAACCATAATAATACCTTGTCACCCATGGAAAACTATAACGGTCATCAACTCTATTTTCCTTATAATCACATTATTCTCTATGTAGTAAAAAATATTTCATAATAATATATACTATCTTGGAGGTATATTACACCTAGATAATCCAAACATCCCCTGAATCACTAACCATTAACCAAAAAAGCTTGAGTGGCATTATTTTCCATATAAGTCCTCATTTGGATCAATCATGATCAATGATATAAATATATTTTTTTTGAAAAAAATACCAATGATAAATGGTCATATTGTCTTTTATATAAATATAAGATGAATTTTCAAAAATATCATTGAGTATTTGGATCATCCTCTTATACATTCCATCTATCCACGTGATATACAATATACTCCACTTCCGTAAAGACCCCATGGATTTCTGCAAGACTTTTTAAAAATAGGAGTTGAAATTCACATCAAGATATGATACTCTTATTATATTTATCACATCAAATGACAATCCAAAACTCTTTATCTCTATGAATCATTCACCTGTAGATTTCATATATCATCCAATATATGAGTATCTCAAATATGTTATAAATGTGATGAATTTTTCCATCAGTCCACCACCACCCACCCTACATCATGACAACAATGTTTCAACAGAAAACCTATAAAATAATATTTGATCACCTCCACTAAATTAAAAATGGAAACATCAATGGGATGATATAACCCACCATAACCCTAGTTCTTCACTTTAATATTTTGATATGTAAGAAAATGGGTTATAAATCTCACAATGTCTTATTTCATGGCAGAACAACAAAATTGGTGCTTATATTATGTACATGATATTCATCCCAAGGTGTATGGATCAACATGAAGTGTGAGAGTACCTCATCAACACCTCCATCATTTAAGTAGGAACCGATATCGTACCATGGACACACAACACCCTTTCGTCATTATGAAACCAACTCTGAACTGTGTCATCTGGAATGAATAATTCTCAAATTCCAAAATAATTAGAATTAGATTATGAGATTTATTTTAGAATATAAATAAGAGATTTGTTAATGTTTATTGGTTAAAAAACATACCCACTCTCCCCACTTCCATATTTATCCATCATTCAAGGAACAATCTCATCATATTTCATTCCACAATTCATTTCCAAACAACCTTCTCTTATATCTTCTTACTGAGATTTTATTCCCTAACATTACCCATCCCAAGGGAATAAGTTATATTGATGTAAAATTTATATAGATAATCCTATCAACACCTATACCACTAGTTCAAAACCATAAAATAGAATATTTAGCATAAGATCTTATGGTCCAATAGATGATAAATCTAACACTAAATGGATATTGATTCAAACACTATAATGTTTAAAATAATGTAGTTAGGACAAAATCATTGGTAGGGTGTTTTTACTTATGGGTTCATAGTCAAAGAGACCTATAAGAAATAACTTGGCCTTATTATATCAACATATCTCCTAAAAATTTAAAGGGAATTATAATACATCATATCAGATTTACCTTGGTAAAAATGAATAAAAATAAAAATAAAATTTCAACATTTTATTACCTCAATGAATGATTCTCCTTATTTACTATCATGGTTAATCACTAACTAAATATAAGTCAATAATTTCATTGTAACTCCCAAATGAGACAATTCCTGAACGAATCACCTATAATACGCTACTATTCCAATGAAACGCAAATTTCCAAAAAGATTCTTAGGATTTTCCAATGAGGTCTCTCTCTACAACTTCTATAGATAAAATGAGATACCACCTAACATAACACACGTAAATCAAAGAAAAATCTTAAATACAGTGTCAATACATAATGTAACAAGCATAAAGATGATGTGTTCAAATCATACACAATACAATCTCAATGTTCTCAGCATGAAACTCATGGATCTGTGAATATACGAAAACATCATCAATAACTATCATGATGATGGGGTCTATGTAGGGATAGAAAATATAATTCATGAGATCCATGAATATTATTGGAATATTAAATAGTCCTTGTGGAACCAAATGTTACTAATATAACCCATACAAACACTAAAAATCATTCTTTGGTATATCCTCTACCATGACCAAAAAATAAGGGCATCATAAGCACTATTCATTCATAGAGTACCATTGCACTCCCAAAAACTATTCAAGTATATATTTTCTCTTTTAAAATTGATACCTTGTTTCACCATGACCAATTTTAGCTTTTGGTCATCCCTGGAAATTCCTAGGATATCATCGACCATATTTGAAAAAAAAATTAACACTCCATGCAGCGGTACATTGATACATAATACCTGTCAAAAAAATATCCTTGATTTGAACATTAATCTCTCTCAGCTCATTTAATAACATATAGGATGAAGGTATATATATATATTTAAAAAAGTACTAAGAGGATTGATCATCAGGAAGTATTCCCTATAAATGGTCCACCACTAAAGGGGTAATAGGTGGAACCATCACCTAATTTATTTTAAGAAAATTGAAAAAGACATGCACAATAATTGCACAAATGTGACTTAGGTTGGTTCAATATCTACCTATATCAATATTATATTCACCCAAATACTCTTCCCCTATAATGTCAGTAATATGCACCACCCCCTATAGTTGTAGTCAATGGTATTCTATATGTGCGTCAACAAATCCATGTGAAAGATTACTTCACAGTAAACCATACATAAAAGGAATAAATACCACATGTTTTTAAATATACCACCAACTAAGAAACACTCGAGTAATGTATCAATTTGGTCTAACCTATTTCATAGAGATATACTAATTGATTTGGGAGTATCATCCAACAATCATTTTTAGTATAATAATCACATTACATACATGATCTATCTTCAACAATAACAATATGCAATGAAAAACAAAGAAAAAAACTTGTGTATACCTTAATAATAATAAGGTATATATTTAATTTATGATTGATTATGTTTTTAGAAGATCAATATAGAAGGATAAAATTATTCATTCCCATAGAGGTTTTACGTTGACCATTGATCCATGATCATATCGGGTGGATAGTTGAACACCAAAGGGGTATTAGGACCATCACTGTGTGATAAATATTTATATTGGATTATGAGTGATTTGGTTAGATTGTGTATGTAATGGATACACTCATAGGTTGGATCTCATCCATTATGTATCCATCCTTGATGCACTTAATTAAATAAAGAGTAATCATAGTTTTACTTCCATCACATGGAATCAATATGTTACAACATATTGGAATATTATTCATTAAAAAATTCAATGAACATATACCAAAACATTAATAGACCAAACCCATTGGTTAATATTTGATGAAACTATATGGAATAAGAGTTGCACGAATTCATAACCTATATCATATTCCTTGTAATACCAAATGATTGAGGAAAATAGATGTATCCTATGTATATTTATGAGATAAACCTATAACAGTTTATGATATTCATCTCATGAATTCCATAGCCAATGAAATCAATGTATCATATAATATAATATACTTCTATTAATTTCTATATCAAAAAAGTCCATATTTTACTAAAATATGAAAATGGATTTATAAAAAATTTCACAATATTTTATGGAAATCCATCAAAAACCCTTCTGAACATCGTTTATCAAAATCTTATAATTTTTGAAAAAAAATCTATAAAAATACCAATACCTATCCAAAATACTAGTTTTGTTACCTTGATGGAATTAGTGTCATTTAAAACTAATATTAAAACATCGTTTCATAGACATAAGGAAACAGAGACATCTAGAAAAGCCTCAAGGATACCCAAATCACTATGAGGTATAATGTGAAATCCATAAATCATATTGATATCTCATAATAATAATTCCACTATAATACATATCATATAAAACATATATAAACCAATAAAATCCCTTTGTCCCAGAAATCGAGTGACCATTATAAATAAAACAATTTCAATCATGTATAGGCCATCTAAAACATTGTTGATTTTCCAATAAAGACCAATATTTCCACTGAATACATCACTTTTCAATCATCTTCATAATAATAACATCACATGTCTATCATCTAGTATCTAAACACAGCACTTGTGTAACAACTATAAATGACCATGAATTTCCTTAGTCTAATTCAATCTAGGTATAGATGTATTTTTTAACATATTAGTCAACAAATCCTAACTTGGTTGACCTCTATCATGTTACAAGATCTAAAACATTCCCAATAAACCCATTATTATGATTGTAACAATGGTGAGGATAGAAAATGACTCAATGTATTAAGGTCTCATAATAGGTATCTCACCAACTATTAGTAAAAAGGATTGTTAATAAGCATACACCCCTATGTATAGTAATAAAAATATGAAATTTCATGGTTTATACTTGGTTGTTTGGTCCAATTAATAACTTTATTTTATTATATCATGATTCCACTTCTCATGATAATATTAATATACCATCACATTCCATATTTCTCTATGATGATCATCAAATGGGGATAACTAAAAATTACATTTTTACAAGATAATATCAATCCACTAGTCCGGTAATGAAAATTTTAGTATACATGAATAAATGATAAACTTGTGTTCCCAATAATTATTAAATCATTATAAATTATTCAACAATTACATAAATATCTTATGAATCACATACCAGGAGCTCAACATGACACTTATTCTTCTCGTATATTAATGGTTTTTTAATGGATCTACTACATTGTAATATGTTTCTACCTAATAAATCCTAACATCAACCCTCTCAATGATCACTATGTAATATAGTATTTTCTAATGATGTGATTTTTCCTTTGTGAGATCGTCATTCCTTTTTGGGAGTAGTGGATACTAGGTTATCATAGTAAATCTGGATTTATCCCCTGATGCTAAGAACAACCTATAGATTAGTAGTGAATTTATTAATTCCAACAGATCGTTTTTTATATAATGTAGTAATTTACTTTTCTTGTGTTGTTGATTCCTCCATGTTATATTGTCTATGAATCATATAACTAATAGCTCCATTATTTAGGAAAAATATAAAAGTACATGTACATTTCATATCATCTTTATTAGATTTAAAGTCTTCATCTAAATAATACTTTATACAAATCTCATCCTTTTCTCAATTGATCAATTACATATCCTTATTTCTTCCATGTATGTATATATGTTCATAACAATAATACAATGTCTCTCACCAATATTGTATTGGAATCTACAAGTAAATCTAGGAGGTTTGGTTACATAAGTTTGAGTACATTTCATGACATACAAGATATAGACAATGATGGAAACATAGGTAATTATATCCATGCATTGGTCCTCATTATAAGGATTATAAATCATTCTAAAATTCATTCCACCCAACATTAATAATGACTTTCTTTGGAGGTCCGTATGGTAAACCCCTTTAGTTTTTTATCAATGGCTGTGTCCTAAATAAGACAAAGAAACCTATTAGATCTATATCTATAAATATTCATTCCACATAGGTATATTATTTCGCCCATGTATTTCAACGATAAGTATTTACCTAACCACATCACTATAGAATGTAAATTTTAGGTGTCATTTATGATATGTAATATGTTTTCTAAAGGATCTCAGAGATTTTTTGAAGCATTAAAAATGGTTATTTTAAATAATATGGTCTCTATTCATGTAAAAAATAACAATACCCATATTCACCCATCAAATCATCTTTAATTATATTTATTCATGAAAAACACAAATAAAATCATACATCATTCATTCTACATTTTTCAATGTAATACACTCATCATCAAAATTTCAAAGCTTGAATATTATATGAGATTAATTTAATAGTCCTTCAAAACATGAACCAAATATTCCAGAACACTTTTCTTTGATTCTTGGGATCTATAATTGTAATTCAGATCACATTACAATTCATTTTTCAACATGAAAAAAACACATACTTATCTAGTTAAACAAGATCAAATGGGCCTTATTACTATATTAATATCTCTCTATAAAACATCATAGAGGTAAAGATAAGATATAACATCAGTATAAATTATTGAATATGATGGATTATACTATTCATGATTCTAAAGTTCATTTATATACATGAACATACATTCCCAAAATTCCATTTTCCCTCTTATAATGTTATAACATTCTTTATAGACCATTATGCACACCTATGAAATTATTGAACTTATCATAAGAATCAAAAAAAAATTATCAATCACTTTTAATAGATTATTTTTTCATGTGATAAAATATGAACCATTAAATAGGATCATTCCTCTTATAATTACTTAATGAACCTTGAACAAGAAATGTTCATTTGAAAAATAATATGATCTTACATTCACATTTATAATTAATAAATTTTATAGTGACATTAGAAATAAATTAAATTATTAGTACTCTAAACATGAAAAATATAATTGAATTAGTTTACTTATGGTTTTTAACATTTCAACCTTATCTTGACTTAAAATATGTGGCCAACATCATCCAAAACTCTAATTCATATGAATGGGGGGAACCTGTAGATACACTTTTGTTTTGGCCATCTAGGCCCCTATTTCATAAGTAGAAATACAATTTCATAAACTAAGTGTTGAATCTACAGCTGCACCATAGACCCTAATGGTAAAAGAAATAGTTATAGCTATGAAAACCTCCTATAAACATGATCTATATAATACAATCAATTTGTCTCATGATATATTATAATTAAAGATGAATATTGTTTTCATGGAACTTTAATCATTTTCTTATCTTCATTGAATATTATTGGATGGACATAACTTCATCAACAATGGGAAATGATTTAGGCAAGGCACTATTATCCTAGTCAACTAGCCAATGATATCTTTATTCCCTTTAAAAGTAATAATTTCTATCGTGATCAGTTAATCCATGACATACAACTAATGAAACTGAGAAATATAACTCACAATAATAAAATTTTCTTGGATTTAGTCATGCATCATATTACATGACCAAATGATATACAGTGAAAATGATCTCAAATTAAGAGAACAATAATCACTGTCATATATAGAAAAAAACAATGACATCTTAAACATGTGGTGAAATTATTGGTGGGATAATCCTCATGATCACCTCTACGCATGATCTTCATGTAACATCTTTAAGAGTTGAAGTATCAATTCTCATGAGAACTAAACACCTAATAGTAAAAAATGATCATAGTCCCATCACTATTATATATTTAGACCATAGGAAATGTGTTTTAAAATTTCTTTCATGGTATCTCATGTTTTTCATTATTGAATGGAACTAATATAACCAATTTATGTGACCTTTAATCTCAAGAAATTACCATACATATAGGATGAGAATATGAAATTTTATTATTATGATATGAAAAATATATCTATATATCAAACTGTATACATATAATGGTAATGAAACTATATATAAGAGTTTAGTCATGTATACCAACTCACAACACTCCCATATTCACTAGATAATACTGCTAACAACTCTTAGCCTACTAGTTCTCACATGGGAATCAATATTCTACTAAGATATTGATTTAGTTATAAGGTCTTCCATGCAATCCTCTTTAGATACTCTATTAAATTCCAATTCACCTCTATGATTAAAATTCTTCATGAGTTGAAACCTGTGAATTATATTACTTGTCATCATGTGTGACATGATATCCTTGGTATGTTCCATTATTATTGAATTATCAATGTATATTCTAATAGGGCCACCACTACTAGGTAAAATTATAATATCTGAGACAAATCGTTGTATCCAAAATATTTCCTTAACAGAATCAAAAGCCTCTATTTATTGGAATCCCATATAAAATTAGTGACTATAGACTAATTCAATCATCTCTAGATCACTACACTACCATTTAGGTTAAAAATATATCCTAACTATAATTTTAGACCATCTTGTTCTCTATGAATGTATGACTATTGTTTATCCCATAACTATTTTCTCCATGTATCTACTATAAAATAGAAATAATTTCATTGTATATGTTATGTAATTTTGGATACATTCTACTACCATAAAATGTATCTCACCTATATTGCCCTAATATATGATAACCATGATTAACGCAAAGGTAACAACAAACCTATTATATAACATGGAATAAGTTATATATCAAATTCCAAAAAAATAATGTAATTTACTCAAACATTCAATCACCTCCTGTGTTTGTGGACATAGTTTCCTATAGAGATTTATACCATGAATGATTAGAAATAATCACCTCATAGATTAGTCCCAATTGTAATTTTTTAGTAACTTATCAGTATATGTACTTTAACTTATCCATATAAGCCTTTTAGGTCTGTATTGAAGATATTAATCACTGGAATATAGGTTGTATCGCTTATGTCTTTCATAGAAGAGGATTCATTTAACCATGTCTTTACTAATTTTATTACTTTCACTTTATTTTATATAATGAATATTTTATAAGCATATAATACTCTTAAGATGATGTTATTCCAACTAGAATACATAAAGACACATTATCATTTTTAGTTCCTGATGGAAAAAATGTATTATGGCATAATCAAAGAGAAAATTACACAATTGTGATGTATAAATATATCCATAAATGGAAATATGAACCATTTAGAATTTTTTGGAATTTTTTCCATGATAAACCCTTTGAGTAGTGTCATATAGACGTCTTCAATCAACATCTCATAAAGAAAATCAGTTTTAATATCCATTTTCCAAATTTCATAATCATGGAATAGTTTTTTATGCATGTAATATTCTAATAGATATAATAATTGTGGATAGTGAAATGGTTCTTCTGTAACCTATGCCTTTACATTTCGTGAAACCCTTCATAACATGTTTTTTCCTATAGGTACTTATTTTAATATAATTGATTCGTTTTCTTGAATACATATTTACGAACAATTGGTTTTATATCAGTTTGTAGGACTATGAAAATTTTAACATTATTGGGATATATCGACTCCATATTTGGATATATATCTTCTTTCTATTTAAGGGAATCCATTCCATCTACTACCTCCATATAGGTTATAGGTTCACTATCCTCCAGAAGTAATGTTTCAATGAACTTAGTGTTATGAAAACAATATCTATCTAGTTTTTTAGCCTCTCTAGTACACCTATGAAAAACTTGTTTTCAAGGAATATATTTATCCACCAACAAATTGTTTAAATATTTATTAATACCAAATCATGTGCATCTGAATATCAAATTCAACAAAGTCAATCATTCTCCCTCTATATCCATAGGATACAACTAACTTTTCATAAAATATATCATGTATCTCCACAAACTGTGTTCTATCAAAGTGTAATATAGGTAATATCCATTACTATTCTTAATATGTCCTAGAAATATTTTCTATGTGATTTAAGATGTTATTTTTTTCATTAGTTAATTTATTTACAAAAACCTCACATTCCAATAAATGTATGTTCATAGAACATGTTTTTCCACATAACATAACCATTATGTAATCCCTCTAGTCACATTAATTGGTATATAATATATTGTATATGCTGATAACGTTAGTGTATATCCCCATAAGGATCGTATTAGAGTTTCATGACTCTTCATTAATCATTCCATATAATGAAACGGTTGATTACCTATTTCACATTCACAATTCCACATATATGTACAAGGAGGCATGAATCATAAGACTATATCAGTATCTTCTTAATGATTAATTAAAGCTTGTTTTAGATGTTTTTTATCAAGGTCTAGGAAGTGATTCTAAATCATGATATCAACCTAGTATTATAATTCATTATAATATTCCTTAAACATCCAAAATTTATGTAACTTAAAAATAATTCTGTACTTATAACCATACATTACAATGAAATTTTTAAAAGTTATAACATAATAAATCCCACCTCTATCCATTTCTATAAATTCACTATATACATCATTATGAATGAATTCCAAAAGTATTTTTTTAGTTTATACAATCCGAGGGACATGATATTTTCTCATTTTACCGTGTGAATGACCATAACATGCATGTAAGGATTTGAAAATAAAAGTGTCAAAGTATCATAAGTGATGGAATTTTTTTAATCACTTCACATTTATTTGACCAACACTGATGTTCATTGGGAGGATAAGATATGACTCATTCTTGTAATATTTTTCATTTATATTCAAAACAGGTTCACCAAGTTTAACTATATATATGAACTTTTAAAGATGATTCATACCATAACAAATCTTATCCATATAGAAGATTAAAAAATTATTTTCCAAAAAATAAATAAAATATCATGGTATCAAAATGTTAAATTGAGATTATATTTTTAGTAATATTGTTTACATAATAAAAATTGTTTAGTATAAGTACCACAAAACATGGAAATGTAGGATTATAATCCTTTAACACCAATTCAATCAGTATTACATCATTTTATAATGGGATATATACCTCAAAATTTTAAAATTATTGAATCTACATGGTTCATATAATCTAACACAAATAATTTAGCCACATGTTGTATCCAATAAACACCTTGTCTATATAGATGGATTGAATTCGAGGATGAATATTCTATAGGGAAAGGCATCACCTTACATCACATCTTTAGTTGTAAAATTTTTATTCTAGTGGGATTCTTACTATAATAAAAACATATTATTTCAATCTCATTTCTCACCCATTGAATCATTAGCTTCTTGTACGGGAAATATGTCACTTTACTTTGCTTAGAATTATCGTTTTTGTCAAGATATCCTTATCTTTCCTCCACTTGTTTACAAAACAAATCCATGAGTTAAAATTCTTTATATCATCATCTTAAATTAAAAAAAATTGAATAATCTTTAGAGAATTTTTTTATAATATTCATATTATAATTGATAATATCATTTGGAATATCGGCGGTAAAGAAGGAATAGTAAGCACAGTTGCTAGTTTTTTGGTCAAATTAAACCAAAGGGGAATCTAATTTCATAATGTAACAAATAATATTGACTACATGAGGTCATGATGGAATCCATTATACTAGATCTTATCTTTATAGTGCATTAGATATCTAATATATTACTTTTCAAGCTCTCTCATAGTATTGATCTTGTATATGAGATATATTGTTGTAGGAATCATCATCCTCATAATTTTACTGAAGCTAACTAGCCATAAATGAATGTATAATCCTCTAGATATACACAATATAATCTATATGATTCTTACCTCATTATTTTTTATCATTGATTTCTCTCATATGGGGGTCAAATGAATGGTGGGATTCTAGCACATATAGCTTCCTCTCATAGCATGGTACTTTTCAAAATATAATGTAACACACCTACGAGTTTTATCCAGGCATGATATTCACTTTATCTAGAATTTATTATAGTGACATTTACTTTTTGGGGTTTATTTACAATTTATTTACAAAAAAATAAACATTTTATGATAAGTACAAATCTTTATTACTAATATACATTACCATTCAATTAAATATGATAAAAAAATTATCAATTTTTTTATAAAACCCTAATGTCCCTCAACTAATAGATTTGGATTATCATGTTACATGATTTTATATATGGAATGGGTCCCTAGAAACCTATATTCATATTAAAATTTATTGATATTACACTATTTGATGAGTTTTAAAATAGGACATTGGTTGTCAAACCACATTAACTCACAGTTCTTTAATCTGTTGAGTAAGTCTCATCTTATATAAATCATATCATTAATTTAATCAACATGTTTCCTATAATTATGAAACAATATGGTTATGGTAATTTACATTTAGAATAATTTATAAAATCCATCCCACCACTCAAGAAATAATAATTTAATAATAATAGATACCCTCAACAATAGCTATTGAGAACCTCAAAAATTAATTCAATTTCAATTGATTGAAGGTGTTTAGCAACATATTTATTTAATTAATTTTTAAATTGTTGTCATAGAATTAAAACCTTTTCTAATAAATATTATTATTAAATATGATCTCACTCACAAAATTACATACATAAATAGTAAACATTCACCAGGATATTATTATTATTATACCTTCTTAAAATTGTAAACTATAATGTATGATCATAAAAAACCCATATAATAATATAATTAACCATTCAAGATAAAGAGAATAAATAATTACATGATTTTGAGTTACTATCAATTTTATAATAAATCATGGAAAAATGGATTAATTGATACCCTAAGGGAATATAATGAGTCATTCCCAATATGTATTTGAGTGACTATCAGACTCCCATGAGTTTCTATTATTTGGTTTCATGTGAGTTAGAAACCTAAAATCCACCCTTGTAAATTCCTCTAATCATTACAATGTATAATCAAATGTAAATGAGGGTAAATCATGATGTGTGAATTTAATTTTTTCACTAAAATATAGAGAGTTAGTCCCGTATACATTTAAAAATTTTGGAATGAATCATTAATCCATAAAATGGTAATTAATTTGTATTTGTTATATTTTAAATGAAATAATTAAAGTAAATTAATAAATACAAAGAAATTAATGGGTTAGTATAACCTCAAGATCACTCAATAGTACATTAATCTCATAACAACCCACTCTTTGATTATCCATCTGATCATGTGTAATTAAATTTAAGTATAAATAATGAAAAAAATACCATACCTTGATCGTTTGTCACACATTGATGTTATTATCTCTTTTCTAGTTGATCACAACGTAGAGGAACCAAGTGATTCATTTTTTAGATCATACACATATTAAACAAAATTTTTTGAATTCCTTTTGTCAATTCCTCAGTGATAACATGGAAAATTTGAGTGCACTTCGATGTTCTTTCTATCAGAGGAGGAATACTGACTCAATCTAAGGAAGCAAGATTGATTTGTCCTTATTCTTCTCTCATTAGCACTATCTATAACAAGAGAAATGGAATGATATGATACAAAAATTATGTATTACTGAACATGGTTTAATATTATTCATGAGTATAAATATCATTTATGTTAATCAGTTATAATTTCAAAAATTTCTCTTTTGCCTCTACAAAGTAAGGACATTTATTTTTAACCCTTTAACACATTTATAAACAAATTTTATGTTATCTAAAAGTCTAATATATTTCCCAACTCACATGAAAATTTTTAATGTGTCATCGATTAAGAAATGAACTATTAAATCATCTCGTTCTGCCAATAATTTCATAACGGGCCTCAAATGTGTAACATACATTTGAAAGATAATATTTAATGTATTGAATTTTATAATTAAATAAATTGTGAATAGCTTGATAAATAAATTAAATTATTATGGTTCCAAACCTGAATAATTTAATTGAAATGACTTTCTGGATACTATTTCCACTAAGATGTTCACAAACCACAAAATGTGGGGCCTAATCAATCTCAAACTACAATTCATCTAAATTGGTGGGTTGTGGAAAAAAAATTCCTATCACCATATATGAAATTATATTTATAAAAATTAGTCATACTCATAGGACGAGTGTAATATTAATGAAAATATCCTTCCAATATTATCAATATAATATAATCACATTCTCTCTTGATATCTCATAATACATGTTGCATAATTTGTGTTAGTATTCGTTAATGCTTTATTAATCATTTTTATTTTTTATGTAACAAATGTTTCTTAGTATAACATTTCCATGGTGTAACACGCCAATATTATATAAGTATTTCATTTAAAAAAAAGTTTAAGTATGTGATGTCTAGATTTAAACAAAAAAATAATAATAAATAAAAACATTATATTGCATACCATTATAAATAATCTATTGGATCAGTGGGTAAGAATATCTTTTAAGAAAATTTCAAATATATATATAATGGTAACCTCATATTAAAAAGTAAGGACCTAGCATAAAAAATTACATATTGTAGTGTTTTTGAACATTAGTTCAAATTTGAATATATTTCATTTTTATAGTATTAGGTAATTACGTAATGCTCTTACAATATAAACCCATAAATTATAAATGGATGCATGTACTTAGAATCCATTTTTTGAAAATACATAAATCATTAAAAAACCTTATTTCTATAGAAAAACTATTCACTAGACCAAATGTAACTTCATCATATCCCTTAAACGTAATACAAAAAACTTTTAAAATATGGGATGAGCACACAAAAAATTTAGTATGATATATAACAGAAAAGAAACCCTTACTACAGTGAAAACACGAAGACACAAATAATGTTTGCCTTTATCTGTATTGTTCTTTGACTATATTAAATAACACATTTCCACATTAAACAAACATATATTTGTTTATAAAATAAATTCATTAAAACTCGTATGAATAAATTAAACACACTTTTGGTGACTTAAGGAATAGTTTTTATAAAACTCTATCAAAACCCATTTAATTGGAAAAACCATACGGTCGACTTCCAAAAAATTTAGTACCAAATTAACCTAGTGAAAGATTACCTGATGCTATTTGGGACAACACATGTTAATATTTAATGGGATTACCGAGTGATATACAGTGCACCCCATGTTATACTGTAATAGGATATCTCACCACATATCGGTCTACCCCATGTTCAGCTATAAGGGGCTTACCCATCGATGTTTCGGATTCCCCATGTTATGTTGTAAGGAGTATCCATAGTGTTATATGGGTCACACCATGTATAATTTTCATGTTCTATATAATTTATAAATACTCTTTGATTTTAATTTTTTTATCATTATGTATTCTAAAAACACTTCTAAACTCAATACAGAATCAAAATAACAATTCATTTAAATAATGGATTTTAAAATATAATCACAATTCACATCATAAAGAAACCAATTTATTTGAAAATTTCCATGAAATGTTATCAATAAAGAATCATATAACTAATGAATCATGAGTACTGAAAAATATACAAATTCCATATAAGTTAAAACATTATTTTTTTCTTTTTTAAAAAGAACCATCATAAGAATATTTTTTCATAAGAAAATCCCTTGCAAAATCATATAATTAAAGTAAGATTTAATAAGATGAATTGATTATGTGTATTCACATTAAATCCATGTAAAACAAGTGTAAATACAACATAATGTAATCAAATGTAATTTCAGACATAGTATTATCAATATATAACCAATGAAGTATAAGGTTAACTCCATGAATTGAAATTGTGTTATGAATTCTCCTAGTTTGAGTATGAATTGTCCAACACTTTCATCTTAAGGATGGTGTTATGTATAATATTAGAGAAATATAAGGATGGTGTTGATTCTAGGAATGTATTCGGGTACATATTGGATGGAAAAAATTGTTTTTTAATTGTGAATTGAATAGTTGAAGAGGATACCTTCATAATAGAAGGGAGGGGAACTCGTGGAATTCTTCAAAATATTAAATTAATATTAATTTATACCCTATTAAAATAGGATCCAATATGATTTTACTCAAATATTAGATGATTATGGGTTTAAATAAATTCAGTTAAAGAAATTTATACATGTCTTGATAATCACTTAGTCAATTTTTTTTGGTTTTAAACCCTTTAACTCTTATCATGAAAACTAAGATTCATACACATCAAGGGTCGATATAGTTACTATAAATTTCTTAAAAAATGGGTAATTTATGAAATTTTAATCCTAATTGAAATAATATAAATTAATGTTTATGTGTTTTAATTTTATATCTTTTAGAGAAATATTATTTATTTTAAAATATCATTAATTTATTTTTTAACAATATTTAATAACTGACTTTTATAAAATATAATAATAACAATATAAAATCTAAAAAATATTATAACACAACAATAACATTTCAACGTAATATATAAAAGATATGGATAAAATTAAGTATTTGATAATATATTTATTTTAATATTTTTAATATCATTTATTTGATATTTCCATTAACAAAACAGTTGTTACATCATAATTGTGTCTACATTTAAGGTATTTATTTTATTATTTAATAATTATAAATAAATTAAAATGATGTAGATAAATATTATTTATTTTAAATAAATATTTATATTAAAATATATATTAAAAATAACACAAATTAGAAAATTTTATAGGTATTAAAACATATGTATGCCATCTTTGACCTTTCATTAAAATAAAATACTATGAAATGATTAAACTCATACAATTGGATCCGATAGATTATAAAATCATCTAAAAGACTATTTGGGTGTTAAATAACCCAAACAATAAAATTATGACATGTATTAGGGTTTTTTTATAATATTTATACTACTTTTTTTTACCGTTAATTACCCTATTACCATTAACCATGATAACAAAAATTACTAATATTATTATTCCTATTGTTACAAATTGGAGGGAACTATTTAATAAAATTGACTTTCTAATTTAAAATATGAAATGTAGTTTGAAAAATTCAAAACATATAGATGGATAATATTAATTTATTATTAATCACATTGATGGAATGAGAAAACATGTTTTTAATGTGATAAAATTTAAAAGATTGAGATTTTTTTATACTGAAATTCAATGTCCCATTTATTATAATGAATTAAATATGATTATATAATATAAAATTTAACTAATTGTAGTTTCAAACCAATCAAAAGTACAATTTATAACTATGCATTAATTATGTGAAAAAAAATGTTTTCAATTAAAAATTAGGGTTTCTCAATATTCGTCAAAACATTAATCCTATTTAGAAATTACGAAAAATAAGAAAAATCTGAATTTTTGAAATAAAATTAAAAAACGGAAAAGTTTATTTTTTAAAATAGAATTTATAGAAGTTTCAAAAAAAGATTTAAAATATGTACTCCATCGAAAGGCAGTAAGAACTGTCTTTTTATACAAATATATATTTTATGAGTAAAATTGGAATTGTTTTAATGACCTTTTTAGGAAAAAAATTGGGAAAATTTTACGAATTATATGGAATATATTATCAAGTAATTTAATATCATCCAATACTGTTAAATTATTTACTTATTTTTATGAGGCACACTTATGCACAACTAAATATTTTTTTCTAAAATATATCCTTTCAGAAAAAAATGGTTTTATATTCATTTATAATTAATTGGTCAAATATTAAATTATGTATTCATGTGTATACCATATTTTTATAATTCATTAAATCATGTTCATAAAATACATTCTAATTTATAGTTTAAAATAGTTACACATAATTAATAATATTTCGTCATTCCTTTAATCTTGATGTGGCATATCATGTATGTTATTGGACATTTTGTTTCCTGTTAAAATAAGGCTTTTAGATTATCCCCACATCTAATAAATTTAGTAATCATAATTTGATCATGGTATTTGTATTTAGGGTTTGAAATTTGAAAGTAAATTTATTATAATCCCACATCTAAATAAGGGTCAACAAAAAACTCATTTTAATGGAAATAAACAGAGGTACGAAGTTTATTAGGAATAATAGTTTACTAGGTTTTTGTGTATTACAACATGGAAGTGGAAGAGAAAAACAACTATTATGTTCTAATGGATACTGATAGAGATCATAGTCATTATAATTTTAACCATCACAAAAAATTAAATCTATGGTGGGATAAAATTCCATTAATTACATTGTAAGAATAGTAAATGGATATTGTTGTTATATAAATACAACATTCATAGAGTTCAAGAATTAATTCAATTCCTAGACTATGAATACATGTAAACATACATACATGACTTTTATATTCTTTTCTTTTAATCAATTTGATACAAAAACTCATATTTTCTTCAAATAATGAGTATATATGATGAATTTATCATACCGCAAGCACTAGAATCAAAATCCATATAATATTAACTATATATTCTACTGTATAATAGGAATTAACACAAACCAATATAGTTGGGATGAATTAATATAATTATCCAAAAATAATAAACCATTATATGATGAAAAATTACATTAATCTTAAAAATTCAATAGTAATACCCAAATTTCAACATAGACCAATCAATAAATAATTATCCTTTAAATTTCTAAAGTATATTCGAATATATGGTTAAATCCCAAAAAAAAAATTAATTTCATAACATAAACTTCTAGGATAGTACTATATCACCAAATAACAAAACATTATCTTAAATTCTCATAACAAACATTTAATTTCCTAAATCCCATAATCTCTCAAATATGATAATTATTTCCACAAATTTCTAAAATAACAATAATTCCATAATAAAATCAATGATTCTTCCAAAATATAATTCAAACTTTTTTTCACAAATAAAACCACATTGTTCTATGTTTACCATGACTATATAGGGTTCCCAAAATATTAAACATCTTCAGAAATGGCATTAATCACTTATTCAACAAATAGTTTTCCAATACCATGGAAATAATATATAATATTCAGATATATTAAATAAAAAATGATCATATTCACTAGTAAATCACATAGTCTAGTGGTGGGTAAGTTACCCTTATCCCCCATATATTGTAGGTTCAATTAGCACAACCATGCTTGATAGGATGGGTTGTCACCCATACTACAGGTTGTCCTTTAATTAATTTTTTTGTTATAATCCTTATAAAATTCCCATTAATATTAATTACATATTAAAAATAACATTAATATGTTTTAAACTCAATGGTTTCTCATACCATTTATTTTTTATCCCAAAAATTAATAAACTGTAATAACCTCAAAAAATGAATGTCTCCATATATACTATTAAACAACATAAAATTTTATAAAATAAATCCTAATAATTCTTTCTAAGACACTTAACATATGATAAATATCAAAATTATAAACCCATGATGATATCCATAACTCTTAATAAAACATCTTAATCTCCATGTTTGTCTAATCCAACCACTGATACCAATTGTATGGACCAATCATATAAAATACATATTAGAATGTTTTTAACTAAAACTCAAATTTTTGAAAGATAGATTTTTAGTGTAAGAGATAATTAGTTCAATATATTAGAAATTAAATCCATAAATTAAAATTGAACACTCATACTCAGTATCTATTTTTTAAAAAACATAGCACCTTAAAAACATTATTTCTTTTGTGAAAAATGATCACAAATCTCAACATGACTTCATAATTTTCCTTAAAAATCATGTGAAAAACAATTTAAAACATAGTATGAGGGAAAAAATCTCCGTAATGTTTATAAGATAAATGAAACTATTAATTTATTGAAAACATTAGAACTCGTATAACGTTTACCATCATAATCAAAATTTTCTTAGTGTATGAAATAGTTTATTTCCACATGAAACATACATAGATATTTTAGATAACAAAAATTAAAAAAACCAACACTGAGAAATTATAACCAATTCAGGTGACCTAGATCATCATTTTAAACAACCCATTGAAAACCCATTTAATTGGAATAACCATATATACATATCATAATATTTTGATTACCCATTTATGAAATTTTCTCCTCACACAATCCTATCATGGCCACTACATGTTATGATATAATGGTCTTACCTGATTTTATATTGGCCAACCCATGTTAATCTATGATGGGATTCCACAATTCTATCTTTACAACCCTATGTTTTACTATAACGGGATTAGCAAACACTATCATGGTCACCCCATGTTAATCTATAATATGATTTACCATCGCTATCTAGGCCACCCCATGTTTAATTTTGATTTACCATATATTGAATAAATCATTTTACAATTGCTAATTTTAATTATATTTTATTTAAAAAATTATTTTAAACTCATAAGAGAATCAATTTTTTTTTATTTTTTTCAATAACATTGAAAATAGAATCACCTTACATATCATAAAGCACGCTTTTTTATTTGAATATAACCATGATAACATATAAACGAAGCATCATAGAATTAATGTTTCATAATGGGAAAAAATCCCCTCTGTCTATATAAGTTAAAAGATATTCATTGTGAAATTTTTAAAAATAAACGTTAAAAAAATATTTTTTTGAAATAAATTCCCTAAAAAATATCATATAATTAAAGTATGAATTAATCAAATGAGTTAAATAGGTGTATTTACTATAAATCCTTATAAAAAGTAGAAATAAAATATAAGGTAATACAAATTTCTTTCACATATAATCATATCTTGATATATCTTATGATTTATATCATTCACACAATGAAATTAAATTGAATTAATAATTCTCTTACCTTTAGTTTGACTCATCAAATACGCTCTTTATCTTAATTTTCATTAGACAATCTCATTTTATTAACACATTAAGACAACTAAAGAAGGAGTTCTTAAAAAAAAGAGTTCTGGATTATGTGGAGGAATTCATGGAAGGTAATTTTTGTGGATAATAGAAATAATAATAAAAAATTGAAGTGTGAATATAATAGAATCTGTGGATCCCTTTTATAAGAGATGGGTGAATTCTTGGAATTATTAAAAATTGTAAATTAATATAAATTAATAATCTTTTCGAAATGGTTCCAAACTGATTTATTTCAAAATTATTATGATAATATGTAAAAATCTATTTATACAAAGAAATATAATCATGGTTCTATTGTTTTTAAATTCATCTCTTTTATACTTAAAAATTTTTAATAACTTTTTCACATACCATGCTGACTTGGATTATTACTCAATAGGGGTTATCAATATAACTATAAAATAAAAAACATACAATAAATGGATCATTTATGAAATTTTAAACCATCTCCAAATACCTTATTGACATCCATGCATATTAACAACAGTTTACCTTTTAATCCTAACATCATCCTCTCGAGTAATATGGTGTAAACCAATGGAGGGTTACAAATGAAGATGTACAAGTCTTAACTAAGCCCATCAATTTCATAAAAATGTATTGACACTTAACTCCATGAATGGTATAATTCATTTTTCAATCAATAAATTTTATAGATGGGTATGTAAATATGTATAATGAATATATATTATATCAATATATTTATTTATATTCTGAATATGGTTGAACCATGATAAAAGTACAATGAGAAGAACTCTCAAACAAAAACTTTCATTAAAAATGAAATAGTTAACACACAAAAATGAAGATTTTTATAATGAAATATTATTAAATATGTTTTGAAATGTTAAAAGTTGATCATATAAGATGTACTAATTATTTTTAATGTTATTTTATTGAATTATTATAAATTAATATATACTATATTTTAGGTTATAGATCTTAAAAATAAACATGATCTTAAGGTGAGGGTTCATCATCTCAAATTTTCATATTTGGGATATGTATAATGTTATTAAAACATATCCTTTTATGGGGTATATAAACTACACCTGTGACTTTAATAATCATGAATACCCTTATTTTCATGGTATTTAATGTTTCATATGATGTTAATTCTTTCAATGGGTTATGATTTAAAAGTTACCGAAGTGGTAAAGGATTTATGTTCCAATATCACCTTCTTATCATGATTGTTTATGATTAATATTATCCGAAAAAAATTAAATGATTTATCTCTAAAAATAATATTTATTTTATTTCACTAATTCTAGTTATATATATTACATTATCCACATTATTTTCCTCTCTCTGTGTACACAAAATGAAAAAATACATTTTTTAAGGAAAATTATATTTATTTCTCTCTTTGTTATGGAATATTGTGTTCCTTGTACATATAATCATCAAAATGTATTACATAAAAATTTTAATATTCTAAAAAGGTTAATAAAATTTATTTTGACCCATTTGTTAATTTATATAAATAGTTTATTCTGAATCCTCTTGTCATTTTCCAAATTACGTACTTTTCATATTTTTACCAAAAATGAAAAAGGAATCATCATTTTAATATTTAATACAGAAATAGCTTTTTTAACATTCATAACTAATATTTTATTTTAATATTCCATTACAATCATATGAGGTTATTTTCAAATAAAATATTTTCACAAATATTTTTTAATTTTTTTGATTTTAAATAAATTATTTGAAAATGAAAAAGGTATTTTCCTCTGGAAATGATTTAGGCCTATTTTAAAAGAATTTTTCATCTCTCATAACATCATTTGATATTTCTTATTCATCACAATGGATATGATTCATTGATACAAACCTTTTTATTTTAATAGATATTTTATGGTATGATGACGAAATATTGATGAAACTCATTTTCTTTTCCATGGGTTATGTTATGATGGAATAATAATGATTTCATGATATTATTGAACATATATTAATTAATTATGATTATGTGATGGTTTGTTTTCTTACATCACTTAATTAATTTTAAATACCCTTAAATTTAAAAGAAATTTTTTTGTTAAATTATTTGGGATTTTACAAGTAAGCTGTTTTTGAAGGCACCTGATTTTGAGGCCCGGAGTTCCCGGAATCAATTTCCATAATTTAGCTCAGGTACTTTCAGTGAACGAACGAGTAGGTTTTTCTAGCTTTTTAACTGGTGCTCGTATTTGAAATCTGAGGGCACCGATGAACTCGCAGCGCCTGTATTTTCTTAAGAGGACCTTTACTGAAGTTGTGTTTGCTTGGGTGGAGTTAATAAACAAAATTGTGGATTAAATGATATGTAAAATAAATTTCTGTATAATTTTATTTTATCCGTGGAAGTTAAATTCTATCATGGGAAGTTGATGGTGGGGCCCACGACCACTCAACATCCCATGGGTGGTTATGAGGGAGGTGGGGCCCACCCGAGCCCCCTCTTTTTCACATTCCTTAAATCCATAACACCCCCTTTATATTTGTAAACTCCCCATTAATTTGAAACCACTCACCTACCCCTATCTCCCTCATAAACACATTCCATCCCATTAATTTATTTAATTCAATCACATAAATTAATTTGAATAATTCTTTTGAATGTTTGAATTGATTGGAAAAAATTATAAAATAAAGGGGAGGATTTATTTTATTAGGCTGGCTAGTTGTGTGAGGATATTGGGTGAGGGAGAGCTCTTGTCCCTTGGAAGAACTTCATCTTCTCCGGCGAAGAATGTCTCCACTTCAATGAATAACGCTATTTCACCGAGGGAGAGCATCGACTCGGTGACTCAGTTTCATCCATCATCTTCTTCCTCCATGACCATGGAGGAGGCACCAACGCGGAAACTCGCCATCGACGTCGCCTTTCATTCTTCTATTTTTGTCAAAGGAAGAGAGACGATGTTTCCTCTTCGGACGTTCTTCATCGACGTATATTGAGCTTCACCCCGTGACACCCTTTTTCGTGACAATCATCGTTCAAAAACATGTGTCGAGGTAGGGGTTAACTCTTCATTTAAGAATTATTTAACAAACGTTGTTGTTAAATGATTGGCTTCTTGTTATCGATATAATGGGAGGAGGTCGGACCGCACAAACATGGCTGATACTTCTCCTCTTTTTGTTGGTGATCTTCATTATGGCTTCAAACAGAGGTGGCGTGGTGCCGTTGCACCACACGAGAATGAGGCGGACCGCGGCTGGAGCGGTCCGCGGTGGAGGAGCGCGGCGCCATCACGCCTTGCCGGTGAGGCCAAAACAAGGCGTGGCTAGGAGCGGGCTATAGCGGAGGGGTGCGGCGCCGTCGCGCCACGTCGGTCAGATAGAGGCCGCGAAGGCTTCTCAAAGGGGTGGCCGGCCGAGCCGGCCCCCAGCACCACCTGAAGGCGGGACCCGCGGGGGGTCCTGTAGGGGGTCCAGCGGTCCAAACAATGGCTGAAAAACTCGGCCGGCCGTTTCTGCAAACCGGGGGTGCCCCCCTTTGCGCCCCGCTCGGCCAGCACCGAGCAGCCCCGATCCGCCAGCGCCGAGCCGCCCGTGCTGGGCCAGACCGCCTGTGCCTGGCGGGGCTGCCCGCGCCCGGCTGGGCCACCAGGGCCGGGCCGGGCCATTCCCATGTAGGCTGGACCCGGACTCGGGACGGTTCGACCCAATTCGGGCTGACCCAGGGGGTATCGGGCCAGGTCGGACCGGGCCTGAACACCCTATTTTCGGGATGTTTCGATCAAACACCCATAACATGGGCTACAGACCTCCGATTGATGCACCATCAGTTGTGTAAATATCCTTGAATCAAGATGGTCATTTTGGTATATTACACTCAAGGTCTCAAAGAACTTTGGGTATGGCCGGGTTGGATCGAACACGAAACCAACCAAGCCCTCGGAGCAGAAACACTTATAACTTGAGCTCCAGACGTCTTATTGACATGTCGTCGACTTTGATGGATTCCTCATAGTAAGATGATTCTATTAGCTTACTCCACTCGAGGTTTGGACGTAGCTAGAGTATGGTCATGTTGGTCTTAGATTAAAAACCAACCGGGCCCATGGGACGAAAAAGTCAATAACTCTCAGACCGGGCGTCTGATTGACGCATTGTCTGTTGCGTTGAGTTCCTATTGACGAGAAAACACATTTTGATACACAAACTCTAGAATTCGTGACAGTTTATGTATCGACCCCTTGGCTCATGGAGCGGACCCTCCCCGAATCAAGCATATTGTGTGCAGGAACCCTAAAGCTGGCTGCCGCTGTGACGACGATGACGACTACACTTGGATTCTACGTGGGTTCAGTAGCAAGGATGACTGTAATTGAATCCTCGGTGAGCTCGGCAGCATTGACGACTATACTTGGATCCTACGTGGGTTCTGCAGCAATGGTTACTGTACTTGGATCCTACGTTGGTTCGGCAACGACGACTTCTGTACTTGGATCCTACGTGGGTTCGATAAGGGAAGATGATTCAGAGGATACATCTATCATCTCCACCCCTATTTGTGAGTATTATACATGTGTGAGATGATTCTTGACTTTTAATCATCATCTTCGATATGATTCACTTATTATCCTGTGTGGATTGGGTTGTTCTTTCTTGTGTGGATTGGGTTGTACTTTCCTGTGTGGACTGGGTTGAACTAGGGATCGTGAGTTGGAGCAGAACTAGAATTGCTGACTTTGGTGTATGTATGGGAATATACCTAAGTGGAGTTGGTTGATACTACTTGATTGTATCT
The DNA here is from genome assembly GCA_963277665.1 of Viscum album. Taxonomy (NCBI): domain Eukaryota; kingdom Viridiplantae; phylum Streptophyta; class Magnoliopsida; order Santalales; family Viscaceae; genus Viscum; species Viscum album. The sequence continues at coordinate 1,610,088,644 of OY728137.1, read as the reverse complement.
TTCCATTGTGGTTTTTCCTTTGTGGATTCTGGGAGACATTCGGGGGTCTCGGGTTCCCTACCGTGTATTGTATACTCACCCCTGCACGGGCTATTCCCGCACTACGTTGTGTTGGATGCTGACGACGGACATCGCTGATCGAGGTGGAGGCTCGTGGAGCTGGACGGTACCTCGAGGAGGATCATTGGACGGGACGTACACGGAGCAGATGGCTGGACCTGAGGAGCTAAGGACACCATCTGTACCCACCCTTTAAGTGGGATTTCTAGAGGACGGCTCAGTGTTGCTGCTTTTCTTTTCAGGTGTTGTAGTTTCATTCAGTTGTACTTTACATTCAGTTGGGTTTGTCTTCTCGCCCATTTACATTCCAGCACTTACTTTTTACTTAGTTTATATAGTGTTTACTTCAGCTTTCATACTCTATGGTGTTTGTTTAATTTATAAAGGCAATGCCTTCCCTTTTATCTGTATTTACACCTTTGGTGCAAGTCGCCAGCCCCTGGCCTATGGAAGGTGTGCTTGGGGTAGTCACAGCACGGGCCTCGAGGACAGGTCATGACAAATTGGTATCAGAGGAGTTCGGTTCTACCACAGAACTCAAGAATCTGATATTTTTTCTATGTGAAGAAATAGTGTTAAGGGTATTAAGTTTGGTTATCAGTCCATGGAGTCCAGTGTTGGTGCAGTGGACGACGTATCCATACAACCGGACCTTGACTTCTGATTTCCGACTTGGTTCCTGAAAACATTGATTGGATGATTGTTTCAAAAGTTTTCTTGGTGATTACTTTGTGTCAGCTCACCAGTTATACTGTATTATCCATGGTGCACCTGTTTCTTTTTAGGATGTCCCCACGACAGAAGCTAGTTTGGGTTCTGAGCATTGTCTGAGATGGCATCCCACCGAGAAACGATACCTCAGTGCAGGGCCCCATTATAGCAGAGGCACCAGCAGTACCTCTACCCGCCGAGCCACCGATGCCACCAGCCCCAGCAGCTGAGAGTGCATGTCGCCTTAGTTCACTGCACGAGTTTCAGTGTCAGAGACCGCCCAGGTTCTACATGGATATGGACCCTCAGGCACCCAATGATTGGCTGGAGGCTGTTGTTTGAGTCCTTAGGTTGGTAAGGACACCAGCCGACCTCATGGTGATCCTTGCAGCATTTCTCCTACAAGCGGCAGTAGGTAGATGATGGAGCCCGATGCTCCAGGTGCACGATGAGGCATCTCTTAGTTGGATGGACTTCGAGAGCCTCTTCTTATCAGAGTTCGTACCTGCCACCCTCTGTCTGGTGTGCATTCAGGAGATACAATAGCTACGGTAGGGAAGCATGACTATAGCCCAGAACTCGGCAAGATTTATTGATCTCTTGCACTACTCCACAGACATGGTATGTGACCCATTCTTCCGGGCCTAGACCTTTGACCAGGGACTGAGGCATGAGATCAGGTCTTCGATGATCTCCCTCAGTATTCTGACATAGGAAGAAGTACTGGAGTGATCCCTTCATATAGAGAGATTTCTTGCTGGGCATACACTAGCAGTGAGACCTACCACAGGGTGGCACGTAGCGGAGTCTTCTACCGCTGGAAGTCGACGGAAGTCATAGGGGTCCAAGTGGACCAGACCATCAGGTGGGAAACCTTAGGATACTGGCTCAGAGGTGTAGGACACACACAGTATAGCCAGTAATACGAAAGGCCGACAGTTCTATGCATTCGGCGGACAGGGCCACATGGCTCGGGACTATCTGACCCGCCTTACAGAAGAGCACCAGACAGTTGAGGGTCCACCCAGGCAGAGGTAGAGGATCGACTGTGGCAGTCCACAGGGAGAAGGAAGACGAGGCAGAGGAGATGGACGAGTAGCGGGTGGTTGGCGATCCTTTGCGGCTCTACCACCACGACCACAAGGAGGTCCACCCCAACCACAGGGGGCTGGCAGACAGAGGCAGGCTCAACATCAGGCAGTAGAGGCCAATGACCACGATGCACCTAAGATGATTTGAGGTACTATCTATGTCTATTCCACCCTTTATGCATTTCTTATAGACACAAGAGCGAGTCAATATTTCATTTTCGCTACCCTTGTTCAGAACTCAGAGATTCTGACAGAGCTGTTGGCTCGATCCTTATGGCTAGAGACTCCTACGGGAGCAGACTCGATGATTACGCATTGGTCTCGGTAGTGTGAGATTACTCTAGGAGGAGAGAGCTTTGACTGGGATCTTCTTGTATTGGTATCGAGGCCTTATGACGACATCTTGGGGATGTATTGGTTATCTACGGTCCATGCTCAGATCGACTATATTAGGCGCAAGGTGTGATGTGTTCACACCAATGGGAGCAGGTTCACATTCACCGGTGAGAAGGGAGCCTTTTCAGCACAGGATGGACTCACACGATGGAGGGGATAGCCGATCACTCATCAGTTGGATAGTCTCATCCTAGGAGCAGTTGACATGTGGAGTCTGAGTTTTCCTGTTGTGGTAGATCAGTATGAGGATGTTATTCCTAATGAAATTCCCAAACTACATCCTCAAAGTGAGGTAGACTTATATTTTGACCTGTACCTGGGGACAGCCCAGATATCTACTTCATCATGTCGGATGGATCCCGCTGAGCTTCGAGAGCTACAGGTACAGCTAGAGGACTTGCAGGGCAAGGGATTCATTCAACCCAGAGTTTCACCATGAGCTTCCCCGATTTGGTTCACCAAGAAGGCGGAAGGGAGCTTGCGACTATGTGTCGATTACCGTCTCCCGAACCAGGTGACCGTGAAGAACAATTATCCACTTCCAAGGATTGATGACCTCTTCAATCAGCTTAAGGGAGCATGATAGTTCTCGAAGATAGACCTCAGGTCAGGTTATCATCAGCTCAGAGTTCGAGATGAGGATGTGCAGAAGATGGCCTTCAGGTGTCGGTATGGCCACTTAGAATTCTTGTTTATTCCTTTTGGAGTAACCAATTATTCAGCAGTGTTCATGAGTCTCATGAAAAGGATCTTCCAGCCTTACCTCAATCGATTTGTCATAGTCTTCATTGACGACATATTGATTTACTCGACTACTGGGGAGGAGCACGCCTACCACTTGCGGGTTGTACAGGACACACTCCGAGAGCACCAACATTATGGTAAGCTCTCGAAGTGTCAGATCTGGATTCAAGAGGTCCACTTCTTGGGACACGTCATCACTAATGTGGGATTTGTGGTGGATCCTACAAAGATCGTGGCAGTGCTTGCTTGCGAGCCACCTAGAAGCGTGATGGAGGTTCGGAGTTTCCTACGATTGGCTGGGTACTATCAGAGATTTTTTCCAGACATCCCCAGATTTACAGCACCACTCTCATCTTTAATGAAGAAGGATAAACAATTCGTGTGGTCCGATAGATGTCAGCAGAGCTTCCAGGAGGTGAGAGAATGATTGACTAGTGCACCCATCGTGAGGATACCATAAGAGGGCGTAGCGTACGTCACTTACTGTGATGCATAAGGGACCAGACTCGGGTGTGTCCTGATGAAGGAGCGGGTAGTGAACGCCTATAGATCACAAATGTTGAGACAACATGAGAAGAACTATGCTACCGATGAACTTGATTTACCATCTGCGGTCTTCTCCTTGAAGATGTGTCGGTACTATCTGATGGGAGAGTGCTTTACAGTCTACTCTGACCACCAGAGTCTCTGGTACATCTTCTCACAGAAGGACATGAACCTGATACATTGGTGATGGCTCGAATTCTTCTAGGTCTATGAATTTTAGATAGTCAATACTTCTGGGAAGGGGAAAATGGTAGTTGATGCTCTCACCAGGAGGATGGGCATTCAACTACTTCGAGAGGCGACATATCAGTTAGCTGCTTTACAGATATACTTCATGGATAGAGATGAGGCAGCCTTTCTACAGTCGCTCCCAGTCACTCCTCCAATTCTTTAGTGCGTCCGAGAGGCACAGTGAGGAGACGTTGACTGTGAAATGCGACGTGCATAGATATCCCCAGGACAGGCACCTGATTGATTCTCTGTAGGAGGAGAGCATGTCGTCTTTTTCAGAGGACATACCATGGTACCAGCTGTATTACTGGAGGAGGCGCTAAGAGAGTTTCACACTTCCCCTCTGGCAGTACATCCTAAAGTAGTAAAGATGTACCAGGACCTCAGACGACAGCACTGGTGGCCGGGTTTGACGAAGGCTATGTCAGAGTTCGTTTCACGATGCCTCACCTGCCAATAGGTGAAGGCAGATCACCAGGTACCAGCAGGTTTGATACATCCCCTAGAGGTACCAGAGTGGAAGTGGGATGGGATATCCATGAATTTTGTGAAAGGGCTTCCAGGTACTTCCAGAGGGCACGAATCCATTTGGGTGATTGTCGACCTACTCTCCAAGTCGGCCCACTTATTACCCATCAGTGATCAGGGCTCAGTGGAGATATTGGGACGCCTCTATGTTCAGGAGATCATACGGCTTCATGGTGTACCATCGACTATTGTCTCCGATCGAGATTCTCTCTTTACTTCCCGTCTTTGGAAGGGGTTTCCTAAGGAATTTGGGACGCAGCTGCGCCTGAGCACCGCTATTCACCCAGAGACAGATGGTCAGATGGAGAGGACCATACAGACTCTGGAGGACATGCTTCGTGCATGTGTCCTCGACTTTGGTCACAGCTAGGAGGATCATCTTCCTTTGGTAGAGTTTGCATACAACAACAGCTACCACTCCACCATCAGGATGACACCAAACAAGGAATTGTACGAACGACCTTGCAGATCACCTCTTTGCAGGAAAAACCCTGGGGAGTCAGCATTTGTAGGACCAGAGATGATCCATGACACGATGGAGAAGGTAAATATCATCCAGGAACGGATGAGGACTGCTCAGAGCCAACAGAAGACCTATGCTGATAAGAGCCAAAGACCACTAGAGTTCGAGGAAGGACACCACGTTTTCTTACGGGTCTCACCTCGACGTGGATTACCATGATTTGGCCAAGGTGGAAGGCTATGTCCGCACTTCATCAAGCCATTCCAGGTTCTCAGCTTGAGAGGAGAGGTGGCTTATCGCCTGGCTCTTCCACCTCTGTTGCACCGGGTGCACGACGTCTTCCACGTATCACAGCTGAGGAGATACGTGCACGACCCGACGCATATCATTGACCATAGGGAGCTGGACATTGATGACGGGAAAAATTTTGCGGAGGTTCCCATGGAAATCGAGGAACGACCGGAGTGGGTCCTACCTAGACGGTCGATTACTCTAGTACGCATCAGGTGGCAGCACAGAAACCTCCAAGAGAGCACTTGGGAGGAGGAGGCTGAGATGCATCCACAATACCCTCATTTGTTTCCCTAGTTTGTGATGTATCTTTACGGGGACATAAATTCCTGAGGTGGTAGTAATGTAAAGTCCCATAAATTTAAAGAAATTTTTTTCACAAATTCTCTGAGATTTTACAAGTACGCCGTTTCTGACAGAAACTGATTCCGAGTCCTGGAGTTCCCGGAATCAATTTCCAAAGTTCAGCTTGGGTACGTTCTGTAAACGAACGTGCGGGATTTTCTATCTTTTGAACCGGTGCTCAGATATGAAATCTAAGGGCACCGATAAACTCGTAGTGCTGATAGTTTCTTAGGAGGACCTTTATCGAAGGTGCATTTTCTTAGGTGGTGTTAATAAAAAATATTATGGATTAAATGACAAGTAAAATAAATTTGTGTACAATTTTATTTTATCCATGGAAGTTAAATTACTTCAGGGGAGGTTGATTGTGGGGCCCACGACCACTCAACTTCCCATGTGTGGTTATGAGGGAGGTGGGGCCCACATGAGCCCCCACTATTTCAAATTCCCAAACTCCATAACTCCCCCTTTATTTTTGTTAACTCCCCTTTAATGTGAAACCACTCACCTCATCCTCTCTCCCTCATAAACACTTGCCAACCGAATAATTTAATGAATTCAATCACCTAAATTAATTTGAATAAATGTTTTGAATGTTGGATTTGCACGGAAAATATAATAAAATAAAGGGGAGGCATTATTTTATTAGGTTGGATAGTTGTGTGAGGATATTGGGTGAGGGAGAGCTCTTGTACCTTGGAGGAACTTCATCTTCTCTAGCGAAGAACATCCCCACTTCAACGAAGAACGCTATTTCACTGAGGGAGAGAATCGACTCGGTGACTCTATTTCGTCAGTCATCTTCTTCCTCCAAGACCAAGGAGGAGGCATTGACGTGGAAACTCACCATTGACGTCGCCTTTCAATCTTCTCTCCGCATCAATGGAAGGTAGACACCATTTCCTCATTGGACGTTCTCCATCGACGTATACAGAGCTTCACCCCGCGACACCATTTTCCATGAAAATCATCTTTCGACAACTTGTGTCGAGCTAGGGGTTAATTATTCGTTCAAGAATAATTTAACAAACATCATTGTTAAATGATTGGATGCTTGTTAACGATATAATGGGAAGAGGACGGACCGCACAAACACGGCCGATCCTCCTCCCCTTTTTGTTGTTGATCTTCAGTATGGCTTCAAATGGAGGCTATGCGGTGTCGTGGCACCATGCGATAATGAGGAGGACTGCGGCCAGAGCGGGCCATGGTGGAGGAGCGCGATGTTGTCGCGCCGTGTCTGTGAGACCGAAAGAGGCCGTGGTGAGGAGGGGGCCGTGGTGGAGGGGCACGGCGCCATGGCTCTACGCCAGAGCACCAAATGGTCGCGGCTGCGGTGCGCCGCGGCGGCTTCTAAAAGGGGCGGCCGGCCGAGCCGGCTACCGGCGCCACCTGAAGGCGGGAACCACAGGGGTTCCCGCTGTCCAAACAAAGGTCGGCCAACTTGGCTGGCCGTTTCCGCAAACAGGGGGCGGCACCCCCCTTTCCGCCCTGCTCGGCCAGCGCCGTGCCGCCTCACTCGGCCACCATCGAGCCGCCCGCATTGGGCCGGACCACCCGCACCGGGCCGGACAACCCGCACCGCACCGGACCGCCCGCAACGAGCTGGGCCATCAGCGCTTGGCCGGGCCACGTCGGTCAGGCCGAGCCATGCCTAAGTATTCCGGACCCGGACCCAGGACGGGTCAACCCGGTTCGGGCCGACCTAGGGGGTATCGGGACGGGTCGGACCAGGCCCGAACCCCCTATTTTCAGGAACTTTTGTTCAAACGATCATAACGTTGGCTACATACCTCCAATAGATGCACCGTTAATTGCGTAGTGATCCTTGTATTTAGATGGTCATTTTGGTATATTACACTCAAGGTTTTGGAGAACTTTGTGTTTAGAAATGTACGTTCGAACATGAAACCAACCGGGCCCTCGGAACCGAAACGCTTATAACATGAGCTCTGGACGTCCGATTGACGTAAAGTCGACTTTGTTGGATTCCACTTAGTGAAAAGGTTATTTTATCTTACTCCTCTTGTGTTTTGGATTCCTCTAGAGTACGTTCTAGTTTGTTTTAGCTTAAAAACCAACTAGGCCCCTGAGATGAAATGGACAATAACTCTCAGATCGGGTGTCTGATTGACGCATCGTCTGTTGCATTGAGTTCCTATTCACGAGACAAAAGCTTTTGATACATCAACTCTATAATTCGTGATAGTTGATGTATCGACCCCTTTGCTCGTGGAGCGGACCCTCCCGGAATCGAGCATGCTGTGTGCGGGAACCCTAGAGCTGGCTGCGACTACGACGACGATGACGACTATACTTAGATCCTATGTGGGTTCGGCATCAAGGACGATTGTACATGGATCCTCCATGGTTTTGGCAGCGATGACGACTGTTCTTGGATCCTAAGTGGGTTTGGCAGCGATGGTTACTGTACTTGGATCCTATGTGGGTTCGGCAGCGACGACTTATGTACTTGGATTCAATGTGGGTCTGGCAGGGGAGATGATTCAGAGGCTACAACTATCATCTCTACCCCTCTTCATGAGTAGTATACCTGTGTGAGATGAGTATTAACTTTCAATCATTGTATTCAATATTATTTATGTTCTATCCTCTGTAGGTTGGGTTGTGCTTTCCTATGTGAATTGGGTTGTACTTTACAGTGTCGACTGTGTTGAACTTGGGCTCGTTAGTTGGAGCAGAACTATAATTGATGACATTGGCATATGTATGGGGATATACCTAAGTTGATTTGGTTGATAATTTTTATTGTACCTTTATTTTGTGATTTATACTTTGTGGATTCCGGGAGACCTTCAGGGGTCTCGGGGTCCCTACTGAGTATCGTATACTCACCCCTGCACAGGTTGTGCCCGCACTACATTGTGTTGGATGCAGATGACGGACAACGCTGATCAAGGTGGACGCTCGTGGAGCTGGATGGTACCTGGAGGAGGATCACGGGATGAGACATACATGGATCAGACGGCTGGACTCGAGGATCTGAGAAGACTATCTGTTCCCACCCTTCAGGTGGGACTTCCAGTGGACAACTCAGTGTTGCTGCTTTACTTTTCAGCTGCTCTACTTTCTTTCAGTTGTACTTTACTTTCAGTTTGGTTTGTATTTGGGCTCATTTACATTCCAGCGCTTGCTTTTGTACTCAGTTTATTTAGTGTTTACTTCAGCTTGCATACTCTGTGGTGTTTGTTTACTTTATAAAGGCAATGCCTTCCGTTTTATCGGGATTTACGCCTTTGGTACTAGACGCCAGCCCCTGGCCTATGGAAGGCGGGATTGGGGTAGTCACGGCACAGGCCTCAAGGATGGGTCGTGACATTAATTGGGTAAATATTAATATTTTATTAGATTAATGGGAGAATGGGTGGTTATTCTAAGACCAAAATAGGGTACACATGAGCTTATCCAAATCCTAAAATAAGTTATATAAAAGGAAATATCATTCAGAATGTAGGTATATAGATCATTATCCAAAGCCTTGTATTTGATGAATTTCATTGTGGGATGACTTGATATAAGATTTCTTGGATTATGGTTCTACCAAACATTATTACACTCTTCAATGACATGATCATATGATGATATTTTACTATCATGACTCATGTTCATTGTTTTAGTTATGATTCATGTCTTATAAATTGTTATTAATTATTTCAATAAAAGTTTTCATGATATATGGGTTATTGGGTATATTTTAAAAATGTTAATATCATGTTATCATTCAATTATTCCCATTTTATCATTAAATGATCACTGGTAACTCTTACGTTTACCCTTACTAGGAATCTAATCATACCCATTATTCTATTTCATTGTCCCTATGTAAAGATGAAATATTTTCATTTTAATATGTCTATTAAGGGTTCTAGTTATGAAAATCATACTAAGATATGATGTATAACTTTTAGGTACCCGTTTTTATGGATCAATGTTTTCAATGACACTAAACCTTTTTTTATCCTTGATTATAATGTTATCTAATGAATCTTCATCTAATAAATTTCAAATTTTATGTGTGAATTGTTTGGGTCCCCTCAGTTCATATCCACAAAACGGTCAAATTTTTTTGGAAACTTGGATGGAGAATATTTTATTAGAACCCAAAGGATAAGCCTAAGTATATCAGAACATCCAATCATATGGTAAAGAAATAAGTTATGTTTTCCTAGAATATGCATCATTGAATATGTACTAGTTAGTGGATGTGGGTATAGGACAAATACACCAAGGAGTAATAAATCTAAATAAAGTGTATTAGATATTTACCCAATTGTCAACTATGCATGATGAGTGGCTCTAAGACTACACACCTGGATAAAAAATCATAGTATATATGGTTGGGTTAATTCATATTTTCATTACAAAATATTATGGTGTATTTGGATAGAAGATAGACCTGGATGAACTACTTTAAATATAAGGTGTCTAAAATGAAAATAAGGATTCATTATTTTGAGATCCTATATATGAATTTTCTATATTATTTGGTTTCTCACTACAATTATTAATTCTCAAACTATGAATTCTGTATATAATTATTGTGTGGTACCTGAATAATCAATGTTAAAATTAAATTTAACACCCCAATAACTTGTCTTTCATGTATAGGTAATTTCTATGTTTTATTGTTTCCTTTTTACCTGAACAAAACACATCTCTTATGGAAAAATAATATTATGATACAACAGAATAAGCACACAAAAATGACTCAAGGTGTTTTATTCAAATATTAACACCGTAGTTTTTATAAAAAACTGTGATTAACAAGGGAAATACAGCTAACCGAAGATACCTATTAAAAACCCTATTAAGATCATATGTTGACCTCCCATAACAACAAGAAACACAAGAAGATAATAAGGTTCTTTAGTATCCATCATAATAATCATGATAATGTCCAAATCAGCTACGACTATGCTGAGCATCAAAGGTATGATAAGCACCATCTTCTTCTTCTTCAATCACCTTAAGCTTAAGACACCCCGATAGAAGATTTTATATGGCACCAATCTAACAGTTACCTCAAGTAACTATTCGAAACCCAATAGCGATAATTATAGTCTTTAGTATTGTAATGTTTTAACTAAAGAACAATTAAGTACAACTTATTTATATGATGTGTGAAATAAAAAAACCCAACTATGATATGATTCTTTGAGTTTTATTTAAGTTTTGAGAAAAATAATAAGTAACTTGAAAACAATTTTGCAAATATTTGATTTTTTTAATGCAATGAGTATCATTTCATAAACTGTGTTACAAATAATTCTTTATATCTTATAATCAAATTATATTTTTTATTAGACCATGTTTTCTATAGTTATCATATAGCTTAGTAAATCGAAATTTACAATTCTCTTGTGAAAAGGATTTAATACATATACACAATTGTTTTCTAGAAAAACAATTTCTATTTTGTCTTCCCATTTACCTAATAATGCTTAATAAAAACCCATGTTTTAGAAGAAATATTTCTATATAGTATTACTACCCATAATACTTCATGATATTAGGATAATTTCTATAAAACAATATTTGGGCCTACTAGGGACAGCCCTTTTATGACTGGGCTGAGGGAGGAAGCACACACAGGGTGGCTGAGCCTAGCCCTCAACCCAAGCCTGGGCCAGCCTGAGCTCAGGCATAGGTCACCCAAGGGGTTCACACGAGCATGTGGGTGAGGGAACGACCGCGCAGTGCGAGCATATGGGTGCGGTGAGCATGGGTAGGCCGAAGATGTGTAGGGGAGCGGGAGCCCCTGTATAAGCCCCCTTGGTGTGTGCTGTGTGATTTTTGGGTGTTTCTTCAGAGACTTAAGCTTATAAGGAATCTCAGTGTGCTACCCCATTTTGATGTAGGAAATAAAATTTCCCGTGATATGAGATCCTGACCATTGGATCGTGTCGCGCGCGATCTGAGTCACTGATCTTGTTTCCATGCTCGATCTTCAGTAGCTGTAGATGTCCCCAACCATAGGATCAACAATAGATGTGATCTGGACCGTCCTTATTCCTCCTGATTTTCTCCAGCGACACTGTCCACTTTATCCCATGTCATGCGGTGCACCAATGCCCTATATTTTGTTTTACACCATTTTTATTCACTCCTACAGTCGGAGGACCCTCCTCTTACTCGGTTTCCATAGACATTTCTTTCCCCGATATTTATTTAAGTCAAGTTCCCTCAGATCCCTTAATTCATACATTAAGATATAATATATAGTTATAGTTTATAAAACCTCATCTAAGGCATCCAACGAACCTCCTGACTCCTTGCACCCAAGCTTCCTGCGAACCTCAATGTGCCTCTGAGAATTCTAGTGCCCTCTCGAGCTCCTATTCCACCTCAAGAAGATATAAGGGTTTCGTCTTTGTCATTCTTGGTTTTATGGTGTATGAAAATATTTACACACACATATATATATATTTACTTTTAAAACTAGTAAACATCATCATAATGTTTGAGATTATATTCCTTAAAAGTTGTAGGATTTTGAGTTATAATTTATTAACAACCCTAACATGGACCACCCCATGAAAATCTATTTCATGCCTTAAAATTGTAATAAGTTATATATGTATACGTGTTTATGAAAATATATAATAATAATATACACAACCCTCGCATTTTCATAACCATCATTTACCCAGCATAATGATTTCTATGTTTGAGAGTCATGTTAATGAAGAAGTAAGACGCATGGATTCACATTGCATATAAATATCTTATATCTAATTATGTATGCATGTATATTTGAATACACTTAACATGAATGATGTTTTGAATCAATTCAGTAATTTTACCCTAATAGTTAGATCCATGTTTTGATTAACTATAAATGAGAATAGTGGTTATAAATGTTGAGTATAATCGGGTATGAGGTATGTGTATATTAATACCAACTTGATCCCCTTTTATATTGATTAAATTGATATATTTTGTGAAGAATGTATTAAACATGGGTAATCAAATGTTTTCTGCTGGACTAAGCACTACTTTCATGCATGCCCCGTTGAATGAATATTTTACATGAAACTCAAATCATGGTTTCCCAAATGATTTCTTTAAAGAATACTAGTTCATGAACATAGATATTGGGAGCTTGTGACTCATTCTAATATGTACCCTTTATTCGTCACTCTTTATGGACGATGAGAATGTTTAAAGTCGATTCTTATAATTTTCAGTCTAAACATTTAATATCATATTAAAATCTTAATTATAGAAAAAAATTTAGAATATGACAGTTTAGTACCCCGCATGAAATTTTATGTTTACCTTTTTAATTATTATGTTGATATTACTTCTTTATTTATTATGTTAAGTCTACCTCTCATTTTAATCATGAAGTTTCTTGATTAATATGGTTCTAGTCTTTTTCATTTTATATGATCATGTTTTTATTCATTTTATGTTAATTTAAATCACAAGTACTATTAACGTATTTTCCAATTATTATCTTTACCACATAATTGATAGTCTTGAGCCGGACTCACTACATATACATAAATGTGAATGATGGTAACATTAAACTTTTATACCCTCTCCCGGGTTTATGGATTTAATTATTTGGAGTGGTATGGGACACCCCAAATAATAAAAGACATGAAATCAGGTATTAAAAGTGGTATGGGACACTTTGGATTCATGACCTTATTAAACATATGAGTAATGTATATACTTAGTATAATGGTTTGGGGACCGGTTAATGCAATCCCCTCATTGAATCGATAGTTTTCATGAGACATTCAGGTAATGGAACGAGGCCATTGACATTTCAGAGTCTTGACACGAGGTCTTGACAGAGTCATAGAGTATATGTTCCCTCATTATGTGATATATAATTAATTATCCAAATGGATATTCGACTAGTAGAATATCTATGGATTATATCAAGTACTTATGAGCATCAGAAAAGTAGAAGTTTATGGCATGACATATGTTCCTAGTTAATTAATATTCAATATTTGAAATTTAATTTATTACCATTATGCACAAATCTGATTGAACATTTTATTTTGTGCTTTCATATTCTTATGTCATACATGTTTATAATTTCTTTTATTAAACATAAATGTACTCAAATCATGTATCCTTATAATTCTTCTAGCATTGTTCTAATTAAGCACTTTTATTATGACATGTTACATATGATACATCTTTTCTTTAGGAAGATTAATTTATGAAATTGTTTAAAGAATGATTTCAAAACACTATATTGGATTATTTTTAAACCCCTTACGAGGAAATTCATATGCTCACCCTACGTTTTAAATGAAAATTTTCCAGGTATGAGTCACGTCTTCAATATCATTTAGAATGCTGCTGGTTACCCAGAACCTGAACCTCATGATCCTCTATAGCATGGGACATGATGTGTTTTTTGTAAATTAATATAATGTAAAAATTATGGTACATCATTTCTCATGGGAACCGGCTCCAGGAACTCGGGGGCTAGGTCCTCGCAGTTGGTTTTAAAAGATAAGTTTAGACAATTATGGAAAACCATGTAATAGAAATATATATCTATGACTGAACCCTACTAAGTTATATTATTATATCTTTCATATGGAAGATGAAAATGTGCCTACCAATCTACTATCACTCCCTACTGAGGACCAAGAGACCATTGTTTCTTTAGCCAGCTGAGAGAATTTTATTAATTATTCCAATATCTACATGACATGCAAACACCTGTACGATGTGTCAAACTCACCACGGGTGCTTCGGCTACACCAGGTGTAGGATTGGGTTACATTCTTATGATGATGACCCAATTCCCCTCATATGTACATCAAGGAAGGTACTATGATGGAATTTTATGAGTGTTCATGGTAGGTGAGAACATTGGCTCTAGGGCCCTCGACACTTTTCAAGAAGCTGCTGCTGTCGGTGACCTTCGAGCTACCTATCATTGTCAAATCGTGAACTATGGCTTCTGGGGCCAGATGTTGGACTTCAGAATGTTAGAAGATGAGTCTACCCAACTTTCTTGTATGAAAAAATTACATTTTGACTTTTCCTAACTCCATACCCTATCATACTACACTCATGAGACATCACAATTGCCCCCATGAGTTTAACCCTGAATGCTTATCCTGTGTTTGGTTTGAGGAGATAATGAGTTTTTCTACTCTATGTGGAGTTCATGTAGTATGTCATTAGGGGAACTCATGAACTGATGTTTAGTAATAAATTTATGTTTTATTGAAATATTATCCTAGTCATTCAAATATTTACATTATCTAAACATTCAAGGTGTAATTCTGACAAATATGTATTCATATGGCTCGACGAACAAATATCTCATCTCTACCTGATGAGATATTCTTGTATATCTTAATAAGAACCTAAGCTGTGGACTATCCTTCAATTATCAACCTATGATGATCATATCAATGTATATTTGTCTTGTCTAACAACCCTGAGATCCTTCTGTACTATCAAAAGAATAACCATGTCTTCAACATCAATGTTGTTACCCAACTTACTTGTTATTGGAGAATGGGGAGGTACTTCGATGGTCTTTTTCAGTGTTTCACTCTGGCACAGAATTTTCCTACCAGAGAATGTTTCTCAGTGGCTACAAAAGATGGAAACCTCAGAGCAACCTCTATGTTCTAGATTTTAAACCTCTGTCTGTTTAACCGCATCGTTTCAATCGAATATCTCGAGGAATATATAGTCTGGCGGGGTATCAGAGAAAATTTCCATTTAGACATCCCTGAACTTTTTACCGTTCGAGCCTCTTTGTGGAAGCTTTAGTGTAGAATGCATGAGCTGGAGTTCAAAATTTATTGCTCGAGGTATATCTAGGCTGGAGAAGGAGAATAGCTGAATACCAACCTGGGTATTCCATTGACATAGACAAATCTCCCATTTTGGTGATAATAATCGTATGGGAATTTCTTTTTTAGTTTGTGAATACAATTGCGAGGAGAAAATTCTTTGTTGGAGTGAATAATGTAACACCCCAAAAACTTGTGTTCCATGTATTTGTAATTTCTTTATTTTATTGTTTCCTTTTTACCCGAAGTAAACTTATCTCTTATGGAAATATAATAATATGATGCAACAGAATAAGCACGTGAAATGGAGGAAAAGTGTTTTATTCAAATAGGAACACTGTAGTGTTTACAACAAACTGAGATTAATGAGGGAAATTAAGCTAACCAAAGATACCTATTAAAAACCCAATTAAGATCACAGGGAGACCTCCCAAAACAACAAGAAACAAAAGAAGATAATAAGGGTCCTTAGTATCTGTCATAATAAACATGATAACGGCCAAAGCCTCTATAGATACGTTGAACATCAATGGTATGGTAAGAACCTTCTTATTCTTCCTCAATCACCTTAATATTAAGACACCTCGAGACAAGATTTATATGGCACCAGTCCAATCATTACCTTGGGTATCATTTGGGAACCCAACGACTATAATTACAGCCATTAGTCTTATGATGTTTTAACTATGTATGAATTAAGTACAACTTCACTATATGATTTGAAAATTATATTATAAATCCCCAACTATGATATGATGCATTGAGTTGCATTTATGTTTTGAGAAAAATAATATGTAATTCGAAAATAGTTTTTCAAATATTTCATTTTTTAATGTAAAGAGTTTCATTTATTAAATATTGTTACATATTATATTTTATATCTTCTAATCAAATTATTTTTTTATTAGACCATATTTTCTATAGTTATCATATAGGTTGCTAAATATCAATTTATAATTCTCATGTTAAAAAAATTTAAGGCTTATACACAATTGTTTTCTAGAAAACAAAAGTCTATTTTTTTTACACGTTTACCTACTAATGATTAATAAAAGACATGATTTAAATAAAAAATTTCTATATAGTATTACTACCCTTAATACATCAGGCTTTTAGGTTAATTTCTATAAAGAAAATTAGACCCTCTAGGTCCAACCATTTTATGACTGGGTCGAGGGAGCCAACACACACAGGGTGGTAGAGCCTAGCCCCCATCCCTAGGCTGGGCTAGCCTGAGCTTGGGAATAGGTCACCCGAGGGGTGCATAGGAGCATGTGGGCGAGCGCACGACCATGTAGCGTGGGAAAAAGGGCGCGGTGAGAAAGGGTAGGCTGAAGACTGCCTGGGGGAGCATGAGACCATGTATAAGTCCCCCTTTGTGTGTGCTATGTGATTTATGGGTGTTTCTTCGAAGACATAAACTTATATTGAATCTTTGCACGCCACCCCGTTTCGATGTGTGAAGAAACATTTCGGGTGAAATGAGATATTGGCCGTCAGATCACACTGCGTGCGATCGGAGCCACTGATCTTGTTTCCACGTTCGATCTTTTGTAGCCATGGATGTCCAAATCTCAAGGATCAACGACATACGTGATTTGGACCATTATTCTTCCTCCCAGTTTTTCCAGCGGCACTGTCATCTTCTTGCTAGTTGCATGCGCTGCACCAGTTCCCTAAATTTTGTTTTTACACCATTTTGCTTCACTCATATAGTCACAGGACCCTCATCTTACATGGTTTCCACATACATCTCTTTCCCTAGTATTTTTTTAAAGTAAAGTGTCCTCAGATTCCTTTCTTCATGCATTAATATAGATTTTATAGGTATAGTTTATAAAACCTCATCCAAGGCATCCTACGGACCTCTCAGCTCCATGCACCCAAGCTTCATATGGACCTCAACGTGCCTCCTAGAATTCCAATGCCGTCTCGATCTCCTATTCCTCCTCAAGAGGATGTAAGAGTTTAGTATTTTTCTTGCATGTTTAGTTTTATAAAAATATATATACATATATATTTTTATATTTATATTTACTTGTAAAACTAGTAAACATCATCATATGTTTTGATATTATATTCCTTAAAGTTTCAAGATTTTGAGTTATAATGTATTAACAAAACTTGTCATGGAACCCCCATGAAAATCTATTTTATGCCTTAAAATCATAATCAGTTATATACATATACGAGTTTATGAAAATATATAAGAATAATATACACAACCCTCACATTTTCATAACCTTTTTATACCCAGGTTAAAGATTTATATGCTTGATAGAAAAGTTAATGAAGAAGTAAGATGCATAGATTCAATTTTCATATGAATGTTTTATATCTAATTATGCATGCATGTATATTTGAATACACTTAACATGAACACAGTCTTAAAACAATTCAATAATATTACCCTAATAGTTAGATCCATGTTTTGATTAACTTATAATGAGAACATTGCGTATAAATAATGGGTGTAATCATGTATGGTGGTATGTGTATATGAATGAAAATTTGATCCCTTTTCATATTTTTTAAATTGTTATAGTTTGCAAAGAAAGTATTAATCAAGGGTTATAAAATGTTTTTGGATTTAGTAAACACTACTTTCATGCATGCCCCGTTGAAAGACTATTTTACATGAAACTATAATCTTGGTTTTCCAAATGAGTTTATTTAATATTCTTAGTTCATGAACATAGATATTGGGACCTTGGGACTCATTTTATTATGTACTCTTTATTCTCCACTCTTTATAGAAGATGATAATGTTTAATGTGGAGTCTTATGATTTTGAGTTTAAATATTTAATGTTGTATTAAAAGTATGATTATAGAACTTTTTTTAGAAAATGATAGTTTAGTACCCCACATGAAATGTTAAGTTTACCTCTTTAATTATTATGTTTACATTACTTCTTTATTTATTATGTTTTGTCCACCTCTGTGTTTAATCGTGAATGTTCTTGATTATTATGGTTCTAGACTTTGTCATTTTGTATGATCATGTTTGCATTAATTTTGTGTTAATTAATGTCACAAGTACTGTTAACATATGTACCAATTATTTAGTTGACCACATAATTGATATTCTTGAGCCAAACTCACTACATATATATAATTTGAATGATGGTAACATTAAACTTTTATACCTTCTCCTGGGTTTGTGGATTTAATTATTTGGAGTGGAATATGACTCCCAAAATAATAAAATACATGAAATTATGTATTCAATGTAGTATAGGACACATTGGATACAAGAATATATTAAACATATGAGGAATGTATAGACTCGGTATAATGGGTTGGGGACCAGTTAATGTAAGCCCCTCGATACATCGATAGTTCTCATGAGACATTCAGGTCATTTCATGAGGCCATTGACATATCAGGTCATTGAACGAGGCCATTGACATTTCAGAGTCTTGACATGAGGTCTTGAAGGAGTTATACAGTATATGTTCCCTCTTTATGTGAAAGATAATTAATTAACGAAATGGATATTCGACTAGTAGAATATTCATGGTTAGGATCCAGTACTTATGAGTATCAGAAAAGTATAAGTTTATAGCATGACATATGCTCCGAGTGAATTAATATTCAATATTTGAAATTGAAGTTATTACCTTTATGGGAAACTCTGATAAAACATTTTATTTTGTGTTTACATATTCTAATGTAATACATGTTTTTAATTTCATTTATTCAGCATGCCTATATTTGAATCATGTATCCTTATAATTCTTCTAGAATTTTTTAAATAAAGAACATTTATTCGGACATGTTACATGTGTAATAGCTTTTATTTAAGATGATTGATTTATGAAATGGTATAAATAATGTTCTCAAAACACTATATTTGTTTATTTTTAAACCCATTACTGGGACATTGTATGCTCACCCTTCTTTTTAAATGAAAGTTTTCAGGTATCAGCCACGTCTTCAATAAGTTTTAGAATACAAATGGATACCCAGAACCTGGACCTCACGATCCTCTATAGCATGGGACATGATGTGATATTTTTAAATGAATGTAATGTAAAAAAAATGGTACATCATGTCTCATGGGTACTGGCTCCAGGAACTTGGGGGCTGGGTCATCGCATTAAATGTGATTGGAAATGAAATGAACATCTTCCTGATAAACCAAATCTTATAGGAGATGGATTTCAGAATAATTTTTATTAAAAAATAACATTATAAATAAATGAATCATGAAGAGATTCTTAAATAGAATGGTATGGAAAAAATTTCTATTGATTCTTTCATGAGGCAATAGCCACCATTATTTAGTGGGTCATTTGATCAACTAATTACTGAGATATGGATTAGTATAACTAAATATATATTCTCTATTATCCAATTATTTACGCATTAAAAATTTATTTAGGTTTTTTATAATTTTGAATAAATATCATAATAATAGTTAAATCATTTAATGAAGAGAAAAAAATTGGATGAAATTGGATCAATCAAGTCAATTGAGTTTATAAAGTTATTCTTTAACATGTAATTTACTTGTATTATTAATATGAGAATGGGGTAAGAATTCCTTATGATAAATTAGAGTGATGATGAATCCATCATTAACTATTAAGAATAAATTATAATTCCTGTGAGGTACGGTTATTGTATGATAATCTAGAATGGAGGAGATATTGATTTATTCATCAATGTCGTAAAATCGAGTCTTTGAAAGTAATAATTCATAAGATAATTAAATAGCTATAAATGAATCATTTTAGGTTGTATCTATGTAAAAATGTAGATTGAATTAACCCATAAATGCCATGGTTTTGATATGAAAAAAGGACGAATTCATGGGAAATCATTATAATATAAAGTAGTGGTTGAAGATGATGAGTTTTCTTTTATGTTGAATGTTTGCGAAGAAACATTGGGGAAATTTCATTAAGGGAAAAAATATATGATTTATGTGTGGAAAGAAATTCCATTGGGAAATTAAATTATAAAGTGATTGGAGGAAGTTTGAATATAATTTGAATGGAGATAATTCTCTAAATAATGCACTGCCTATACTCTAGTGTTTCAATAGTATGGTGTGTGTGAATTATGATGACCCGTGATCAAATCAAATATTTATTGATGGTGATCATCTTTAGAAACCTAATTCTTTTAGAGATAAAGAAAAACTCATGGTATATCTATTACCAATATAGCATATGATATCTAAATAGTGAAATTTATACAATGCATCCACTAGAAAACGGCTAATATCTTATTCGATTATGGATCTACCCACTCTTTTATATATGAATAAATTTTTTTGTTTATTCCATTAAAAACTCAATGATTATATTTTGAATTAGTACTGAAAACTTATAATGGTTGAATCATTGTATCTAAATGCTATAATTATTTTTAGTTTTATGATAATGGGATATGTGATTCATAAAAATGTCATTTGTCTCCCTCTAGTTGTTTTTGATATTTTTTTGGGCATAGATCATCATTCATTAAAAAATAACATATCAATTTGTTTTGAAGGGAAACCAGGTTTGATATTTAAAACCAACCTATGATCATCTATCAATATAAGGATAAATATATAATTTTAATTGAAATTTCATCCATTTTATGGTACTTGAATCATATTCAAAGGCTGTAAATTTCTCAGACGGTTGGGGAGAATCTCATCCATGAATGTATTCTTATTATACATGAGTTATTTGATCTATTTATTGATGTTTTATATAGTAAACCTATGAATTGTGAATTTTATTTTTTAGTAGAATTGAAAAATGGTTCCACACATATTTCTTGGACTCTATATAGAATAAACCTAACAGAGTTATAGGAATTGAAGAATAAAATCATGGAGAATCATCATAAGGGATTCATTCGACCAAGTGCATCATAATGGGGAGATCATATTCTCTATGATAGGAATAATGGTGGATCAATGATACTATAAATTTATTATCAGGAACATAATGATATCAAAAATAAGAATAATAATCATCCACACTATATTTTTGATTTTTTTCATTTATAAGGATCTTAATATTTTTCTATGATTTATCTTTAATCTTGATACATTCAATTAAGGGTAAAATATGAATACATACCCAATATATCCCTTCATATGTGTCATGGACACTGAATTTATATTGAATCTATATTTTCTTAGTAATACCCCTTTTATCGTCATGGATTTAATTAATATAGTCTTAAAATATTACCTTGATCTGATTGTGTTAGTCATTATAGATAATGTTTTATATATTCTAGGATCAAGTAATAACATGATGATTAGTTAAGAACTATTATAATGATACTATGGAAGGTGAACCTATATGAAAAAATTACCATCTGTGAATTTGGACACAATAAATTTTAATTTTGGGTTATTTAATATAAATCAAGTATATCAGTGGATCCATTAAAGACAGAAGTTATTGAAAATTGGACTAGACCAGCCAATATTATTTAAAAAATATAGTGTTATTAAATTATTTTTATATTTTCAACATTTTTTGGATAATTTAGCATCGTTATCTGATATACTAATGTAGTTAACTCATAAGGGAATCAATTTATTTAGATAGATGAATGTGTGGATAATTTCCAGGATCTCAAAAGAAGGTTGGTCGATGCACCTTTACTCACACTACCTGGTAGTAGAGAATGGTTTTTGATTTATAGAGATACATAAATTAAGGATTTGGTGAATTTTATTATGAATAATGATATGATTATAACTCGTTCATCATTCCAATTTAATTTTAATGAGTAGAAACAACTGATTCTTGATTTAGAGTTTGTAGATGTAATATTTGCATCAAAGATATGGATGAATTATCATTATATAGAATGTTTTAATGTTTATAATGGTCACAAAATATGAAATTATATATTCACCTATAAATTTTAGAATGTGAGATAGAGAATATAATTGGAATTGATTAAAGATTTTGACTACTCAATATATTACCACCATAGGAATGAGAAGAGGGTTTTTGATGATCAAATTTGAATGGATCATGTTATCGTATCTATAATGAGGATAAAAAAGGATACAATATTTCTATATTTTAAAAGGATGGCCCCAAAAATATATAATGAAGGGATAAATATTATCTTGATCCATTGAGTGTTTATCAGTTTATCCATCTGAAAATTAATGTGGCGTAAATAAACACGTATAGTTGAAAAATAAGGTAAGAAATATCAATGATATCAACCTTAATTGTGATATAATGATAAGGATCAGAAACTCAGTTTGTGTATTATAAATACCATACATGAAGTAGGATATATTGGAATAAGCTCATATCCCATCATCCTCTTTTCATCATTGTGGTATGAGGATGTATAGAGATTCGAAATAGTATTTTTAGTGGCACAATATAAAGAGAGACATTGCAGAGTATGTATCTCGATGAATTATATGAGAATAATTTAAGGATGATGGATATAATTATAAGGGGTTTTTACAACCATTACCCTTTCCAACATGGAAATGAGAAATCCAAACCTGGGAGTTTTTTATTTGACCCCCCAACATATAATAGGGCTAATTGTATTTGAGTTATAATCAATATCTGCATGGATTCTGAATACTTCACTATAATTAGATAATTTCCAAATCTCTATATTATTACCATGATATTCTTTAAATAAGAGGTAAGGTTGTTTATATTACCACATTATATTGTCTTCAATTTATATTCATGTTTTACATTGAGGTTTTTGAAAAGTATTTAGCATGATCTGGATACAATGTTTTTTTGTACTACATGTCATCCCCAAATAGATTGTATGTCTAAGAGTACTAATAAAAACTAGAAGATATGATAAATCATGTTCTCTAGATTTCATAGGTGGTTGAGATAATTTTAGTCTTCATATAAACATAACATTGTAATAGTAAGATTCACTCAAGAAATCATATTGATCCTTATCAATACCATTAGGGATGAAATTATATAACTCTAACATGATGGGAGAAGTTGGATAATGAATGCTATGGGGACATGAGAAAGCAGCAGAAATGGAAAATAAATTAAGATAAATTCTTCAATACATCATGAAATCTTAGATACAATGGAAGGGTTGTACTCTAATGATAGCATCCTCTTTATTTCACTAGATTTCATGCGATCAGGCTATTATTTTTATTAACTAGGGAGAATATTATAATTTTTATGATAGATTATAAATACAATTGGTTGTATGATTATGTATTGAAATTTTATTCATTTATAAGATATAATGAATTAATTTGTCTTAGAATGTGATGTTTAGGTCTTATTATATCATTTTAATTCACCATTTGTTCTCATGAGATAAACTATCCTGGGTTTCTGAGTCTTTCATGCCCAATTATTTTTGATGTCTTAACACTATTCCTTGATGGTATGTTTCTGATGAATTTGAATGACGCTAATATGTATTTTTATGAGGCACTTTCATAAGTATATTATGGTAATATTAATATTTAAATCATATTCATTATGTCATTACGAAACAAGTTATTTTTATCAGTGTGATAATTTATGTTACCTATGGATATAGTCTCCTTTATGGTATTAGTTATATAGAATATTTAATTATTCATTATCACTACCAAAATTACAGATTATTTTTTTATAATATCTTATGTTGTACATTATCCCATACTGATCATTTGAGTTCACCCTTTATTATGTTTTCTATTCCCAAGGATACTAGGGAGGGTTATATGAATGGTTTTAGGGATATAATATAAGAAAAAATTACATTTTCAATATAATTTAATATTTCATTTCATGTTTTTACATATAATGAAAGAATCATGTATGTACCTATTATAATAAGACTACTAAAATATTTGATCATGTATGATTTGATCACTTGAACCATGTGCCAATGTAGTAGGATAACTAGTGACTCCATAGTACTACAGTTGTGGTCTTACAGTTGGTATCAAATAATGTTTAGTATAAACATTGGGTGAAATTATCAGGAGAAAATAAATTAAAGAACATGAACCAATGATATAAATTGTTGATAATTGTAATTATAGGATAAATTTGTAATGTTTTCATAAAATAGATATTGTAATGTTTTTATATAAAAGGAATTCTTTTATTGATACCATCATTTGTATACGTTTTTGGAGTAGAATCACCTAGGGGTAATAACTCTGAAAAGGTTTGACTGAGTATTAAATGGGTCATCACCAGTTTATGATGAGAGGACCTAAGACCCAACACATTTTTAGACACTCTTAGGGGTATAATATCATCGATTCGCAAGCTCATTATTAACTATTATGTAAGATTATAAAGTGTAGTTATCATTTAATAAAATTCAAAAAGATATTAATCTTATGATTATGATTTTATCTCTAGATAATTATTTAATTTCTATTAGGTATTACACTAGATGTGGAATTATAAACTATGATTCTTGATTTTATGAACTATACTAGTATATGTCATTATTCAGAAATAGTTTATAATAAAATGAATAAAAAACATGTAAACAGTAGTAATCAATGAAGTTATTTCTCTGCTGAGATTGTCAAATCATTTGGTTTTGGAAGTTATATGATTTTAACTATATTATGGTAGTTGAATTAGGTTATTACCAATATACCAGGAAAGCTCAGCCAAGGACAAAGTCCCTGACCATTTATTAAAGAAAAGGAAAAGTACAGTAAAAGAAGGTTTAGGAGAACCGGAAACCTTACAACCATACACCTGATCCCCCAAGCACAAACGACATCCGAAATTTAAAAATCAAAAACCACGAACCCTGAGCCTTCCTCGAGCCGCGCGAAACCTCGAGAAGCGTTTCACGTGAACCCGAGAATTACAATCCAAAATACAAAATTATCTAACACACAAAACGAGAAAAGTCATATCCGCTCCTCGGGCCATGCAACGCCGCACGTCACGCGGCTCCTCGGGATGCACAGCCACGAGACGAGAACTCATCATCACGCGCCTCCATCATCACTCGCCGGCGACACCGTCCATCGGAAAGCTTGACGACAAGGTCACCAGAAACATCAACGCAGGACCACTCCCAGAATCAGCAGCATCCGCAACGATCTTCAGCAGGTCACATAACACCAAAACGCCCCCAAAGAGGAGACGGAGCTTCATCCAAACCTTCCAAGGCAACTCCGCCACCAAAACCATTTCCATAGAAAAGAAACCAAAACTCACAGAAAACTCAGAACAGCGGCATAATCAAACCTCACCTCGCCAGTATGAGATGAGAGAAACCAAGCCGGGACAAGTCAAGAGAGGGACCCCAAATTCAAAAAGGAAAAATCGAAATCAAACTGTACAAAGAAAGAACCCGACGCCACCATCCGCAACCACCAGAGACCGCTCAACCTCCAAGCACCCAGTCCTAAGGATGAAGGGTCGAACTCAAGCCGCCGGATCGGGATCTCAAGCGTAGATTCAACACTGCGTCATGGAATAGACACCAGTTCACGCAGACGAGCCATCGATGCCGCAACAGCATAGAACCACCACCTCGAACCGCCGAGACTGAGAGAAGAGGAAGAGAGCTCCGGGGAGGGGACGACGGCGTGAGAGAAACCCTAGAGAGTGCCGCTGTGCCCCTTACGGGCTCATCAGGTTATTACCATTATGCATTCCTCCATTGAAAACCTATTTCTCCATATCATGATAAATTGATGTTTTACAGCTTCATATAGGATGAAACACCATAAATTAATTGAAATATTATTCTATTTATAGTTGACTATTGGATCAAGTCCCCTAAAAATATATTTCTAGTTTTTGTGAAGTAATGAAATGGAGAAGGTTATCCAAGAAGTGTATTATTTAAAGGAAGATTACTCATCACTGGCGGGCATTTATTTAGAATTAAAAGAAGGATAAAGGGATAGAGATAATGGAATTGAATTATTTTTATGAGATATTTTTTGAGAAAAACATCCCTCATGAGGAATGAGTTGTTATGAAATGTAATTATCAAATATATTATTGAAGTACGAGGAAAATGTTATTGAGTATAAGGAGAACATTATAAGATTAGTAATGTAATGTGTATACTACGAATGTAATCAAAAAAGTAAGATTGATCATTTTTTGAAGGACATAACTCTATCCACTAAAGGGAACTGATCTCTTAAAAATTTTAATCATATGATGATCTATTATCAATTTCCATCCAGATTATGAAATAATTCTTCAAGGCATATGTTTTCAAAGGAAATAATTGGAAGAATTTGAAAACTATAAACCATGGAAAAAATAAATGAGATGAAATAAAATAATCGAAATATTGAAATTACAACATGTGATAATATTCTAATGAAACATCGTAGTACTTTATTTTAGGGAATGGGAGTTATCTTCATCTATGGAAAGAAATACAATCGGGAATAGGTATCCAAGGTTAATAAAGAATATTGTAATGTTTATTACATAAACTATAAGAAGATAGGTCTCAAAAATAATGATTTATCTAATCATTAATGGAATTTACCTAAAAAATATAAGCAGAAAGGCTAAGATTATTCTACTCCTACTGTTGAAATTGAAATATATTAAATTGTGATAGTAAAAAAATCAATTAAAGACTAAAATTTAGAAAATATTTTACATTATTTTAGATCTTCATAGTCTTTTATATCTTCTATTAATTATAAAACAATTATATATTTACCTATCAAATTAACAAGGGAGTTATCAATAAATAATCCTACAAGATTCTTTATTGATATAAGTATATTCTTGTTAGTTTCCATTATGACACATAGACATACCCTATTTTAAAAATTTATTATTATACATATGTTTGTCTTGGACATAATATTAATTATTAGGGTTTAATGAGTTTTGATGATATAATAATTTTTATATAATGAATAAAATAATATATATTGAAATAGTAGTTTTGTAATTTATAGGATAAATTTTTATAGAATATCAATGTGTTTTATTATTTATGTTTAAGGAATTAATGTATAACTTCTTAAAAATAAGTTTGAATCATTTTTATTATTATCGTAACTTATTTTAATAATTTTTAAGAATGTAAAATTTCTTGTATTTTTCATGTACATCATCTGTTCCGTCAAAATATTATTATTTTTCATCAATCATAAAAAAAAAATTTAGAAAAGTTTTTAAAATTAGATGAGGAAATTAATTAAAACCCCCAATAAAATGAAATAAAATTTTATATTTGAAATAAATCATCTAATTATACCTTATTATATTTTCAGATTACATAGTAAAAGATTTAATAAACACATGGAAAAATATCATGAAATAAAAATGTTTCTGGTTACATTTATTTCTTATGAATTTATGGTCTTCATTAACCATTATTGATTTATTTTATTTGGAAATTAACTATATCATGATCATGTCTTATGTCACTCTCCTTTAAGCATTATAAATTATTGTTATCCTCAATATCTATTTTTCAAATCCTGATAATTGTTTTCATTTCTAGGAACCTGATTATGAGTTATTTTAGGTATCCTTTATGATTATTTCACTACATTTCAAATTAAGTTATATTATTCCTTTGTATTATTTTACTATGAAAAAAATGTAATTTCAAATATTTAACCCTTGATTATTCAGATAAAAAATTTATGATTGTGCAACTTATTTATGGTGAGTCAATTAAACCCCATAAAAATTAGTTTAAAAGAATAATAAGAAATATATATTTCTTGACAAGAAACACCAGGGTTTATGATAATTTGGATATACTATAAAAATATTATTTTTAAAATATTATCATTATAATAATTTCTTTATATTATAGATATGATTTGGAAGAACCAAATTAATTAAAACAAGCCTAAAAATTTAATATAATGAAAATTTACTGATTAATTCATAAAAATGAAGTATTTAAAATTTTGTAAGGTAATATTATGTTTTAAAAAAATTTAAAAATTGTTTTCATTTAATTTTTTCATGGAAATTATGTTTTATTTATACCATTTTGTAATTACATTTGAGAGAATTAAATTAATCTTTAATATAATTAAATAAATATTATCTTAGAGTTCATTTTTTGGTATTTTTCTAAAAAATATTTATTATTGTCAGAATAGTGAAAGATATTAATTTTTATAAAGATGTCATTTTATATCATTAATTCATGTAAATTAAAAATATAATAATTTTTTGATTTTAATATTAAATTATAATAATAAAAAGTTAATAATAAATAATATATTTAAATACATTTTATTTGTAATTATACTTTATTTTGGTATAAGTGTATTTTTTTTCTTAAATCTCGTTTTTGTAAAAAATAATCATTGTTAAATTTTACACATTTAGATCAATATTTATTTCTAAAACTTGTAGAAAATCATTCTTGAAAATAGATTCCATATTTGGAATCTGCAGGTTCAAATTTTTTAACTACTTATGCTTAATTTGTTTCATTATTAATAGAAACTATTGTAATGATTGGTCACCCCGGTAATGTGTAAAACTACTAAATTTGGTAAAACCAATATTTGGTACAACCACAAAATTTGTATAACACATTTCATGATCATATTTTGTGATTATAGTTTGACAAAATATTTTCTCATGGATTTAAATAATGTATTTTAATATATTATTTAGAATTTGGGAACCAATACATGACTCTTATGAAAATAAATTATATTTTATCCAAACTAAGAACTATTTTTCTGTCCATGCATTTAATGGTATGGTAGGAAGGTTACATTCGGAAAAATATTTAAAAAAAGGTAAAATAACAGTCCATTTGTATTATTTAACAAAAAAATCATGTAAATAAACATATTAGTTTCTTTTAATGTAAACTTAATTGAGAAATTAAAGCAGGTATTTTCCTAAAAAATCATTCATATAGTGTACTCATATTAAATGAATTTTTTAAACCTAGTTAAATTCATTCTAACAATATAGAATCAAAATTTTAAATCCTCACTAACATTTTATAAATATTCCATTATTTTTTGGAATATAATTAATTTATCATAAAAGAAAATTTATGTTACAAAGATTAAGGTTAAATAGGCTTTTTGGGGGCTGAACAATATATAACACAAAAAATTTGTATAAAACATGAATAAATTTGATTTTATGACTTTAGTTAATACCTATAAAATATGACCTATGAATTGGGAGTTCTTTTGTTCCACTGTATATGACTGAGATATATATTATATTTAAATCTTTTAAGTAATTCCAAGTATGTCCTTTAACAAACTATTAAATGGGATTCTCTTCTCCTCACTTATTCATAGATTTATAATCGTATAGGTAATTAATTATATACCCTAATAACATAATATATTCCTTAAATTCATTATTGAGAAGGTTTTATCCTTATAATACCATCCTAATAGGGATAATGATGTAATTTAAATGAAATCTGTCAGAGAAAAGGTAATTTTTTTTACCAAATATTCCATTTTTTTTAATTAATATACTTCCTACTAATATTTTCTCACCATATAGGAATAAAAAATTAATAATCATAAATATATTTATATGTTATTTTTTTCTTGGATATCTATTTTCACTTCATTTACATTCCATTAAAAATGAAAACATCACTAGTGCATACGTACGGACTACCGTCTCGACATAACAGTGTAAATCATTTTTCATCACCACATAAATTGGAGGGTTATAAATATGGAATTAATAAATATATGTTATATTTATGACATAATTAATCTTCTATGATTTTAATATATTGTTTACCTTTTATCCTTCCCATCAATAAGGAAACGATAACATCTCCCATGTGTGCATGTAGACTACCACCTCCACAAAGTGATGTGATTATTTTTCATTTCTGATATATATGAATAGTAATAAAGATATTTTTTGTGAATATATATGATAATTATGTTCTAATAATTATTCAATAAATTTTAATTATTTTTAACATTTTTTTCATTCCAACCATTTAAAATTGGAAACAACATTCAACCATACATACAGAATATTATATCTAGGATGGGATGTAATTCTTTTTTTAATCAATGATTTATATTAATAGTTATAAAAGATTAAATATTACTTAAATTTTGTAATTATTAACTTTATAATATTTTTTATATGATGTAACCATGATCATGGTTCATCATTTGAAACTACCGAACTGAAACATACATGTAAAATGAAACATTTAACGCTTGGAAATGATGATTTAAATAAATATTTATAAATTAATGGGTGTAAAATTGTAATAAGTAGATCATATATTATATAATAAGTGTTAAGGTAATTATTTTATATAATATAATAAATTTAAATTTATTATATTAATGTTTGTATAACATATGATTCAAGTTACACTTATGTTAAGGGTTTATTATGTCACTTCTGATTCTATGATACATTCGACATATTCACCACTTGTTTCAATAATGTAGTGAATATAAAACCAATTTGATATGTTATATCACGAATCTATTTATATAATTGGTATTTAATGCTTCATTCTAGATTATTCCGTTCATGGGGGTTATGATTAAAAAGTAAACAAAGCGGTATGGGGTTATGTCACAATCTCATCCTTAAGTGGGATCGCTTTTTTTAGATTAAATTGGAGTTATTATAGAATATTTTAATATTAAACGAATGAAATATTATTATACTCTAGTTATTTCTTGAAATTACAAGCTTTCCATTCATTTTATTCTCTCTATGTACATAAAATTCCAAATTTGTTTTAAGCAGACCCAAAAAAATTTATTCAGTCTGGAATATTTTTCTTCCATAAAGATATTTTATTTAAATTGATTACAATAATAGTGTTAGTATTATATATTTATTAATTAATTTAATTTTACCAAAGGTTTATTTTATGTAAAAATATTTAAAATTAATCTTTTTTTTTCAAATGAGGAACTTTTTATCGTAGCTATTAACAAAATAATGGTTTCAATGCTTGCAGTACTTACATATACTCCTGCCATCATGACAAATCCTTAATTTCTAACTACATTTATAATGTTTCATGTTTAATTTCAATAAATCAAATTTCCCCAATATTTTAGAAATTATTTTATTTTAAATAATTTATTTCCAAATAAAAATGGGTATTTCAATGATGAAATGTTTCATTGGTATTTTAGAAGTATTTATATCTATGTCATCATACATTTAAAAATCATGTGGTTTACTAGTGATATAATAAAATGATACCATCGACATTAATTATCTGGATGGATTTCGATAATATTTTTATATTTTTTAACTAAAGAAAATATTAACATTTAATATGCTAGTTCTTCAATATGATTGCTTACATTTATTATGTATTGAATTGTAATTCATTGATTCCATATAATGAATGAATTTGACTTACTATATTATTCTAAGGGAAGGTTATATCCCATAGATGCATTGTTAGGTCACATGTGAAAAATATTATTGGTTATTTTTTTCATTCCTACCAAATTATTTATGATACCTCAACCCAAGCCCTTGATGGTATGTTTATAACAATATCATAATTTTTTAATTCGGTAAAAGCCATTTAATTTCTAGTTTACACCCTATATTTATCATTATAAATTCTCTTAAGAATATAATGATTGCTTTGGGAACATATAATCATCGTTAATATCTCATAGCACCATATTTTTGTAATGATAGTCTGAGACAAATGATTAGTTAATGATTAGGGATAACTGTGAGACTCAACTTTTCGAGTGCTGTAGAAAAATTGAAGTGTGGTGCATGGTTAGTTCTTACCATCCACCCCATGTCATATGGTTTTCCAGGGATTTCAAGTGGACTAGAAGGGTCTACTAGGTTTCCCAATCCTTGCACCCATGGATTATCCATTATTTACACATTACTGGTATAGGTTAAAGGTATGGAAAACCATGCGGCGCATATGATACCTGAAAATAGGTCATGGAATCCCTCAAATTTATATGATATCCATACTACTATCCATGGGATTCTATGTTACCCCTCGATTCGAAGATAGTAGTGGTGTCAATATATATTGATATAAACATCACTATATATATAGAACATATATATGTATACATATATTAAAATTTTCAATGATCATCTAGCTTAGGAAAAATTAGGTAGTTTCTTACTAGTGTCCTTTAGAAACCAAGGCCAACCCATTTATATGTTTTTTTAATTTTCATATATTTGAATTTTTCACATTATATGTATCATCTAAATTTTAATAGACACGTCTTTTAGTGGATTTTTGGGTATATCTGACACCATATTAAGGTTGTCTATTGAAACCCAAATAGATATCATAGATTATGGTTGAGAGAAAGGGTAGAATCTAGATATATATGATTGATTTTTCTACAGATGGTGTGTTTCAATAGTAGAGTAATTATCTTATGCTCCTGATTCTAATGGAGATTGTTTTCCCTTTTCAATTTTTATATAGAATGATGTATATACTTGTACATTTATCTCGTTTTTTATATCACTTGTTATTATTATTTTTTTTGATATTGATCCTATTGTAATATTCTAATTTTAACGGAATGATTTATTATTTCACTACTCGTAAATTATTATTGATATTCAATATAATTTTTTTATACCACTATGTTAAAACTTAACTGAGGGTATAATATCCCTTAACAAATTCTCTATTCCCACAGTTCTATTCGGAAAAAACTGGGGTATTGATAGGAATTCTTGAGGCCATGGGTTCAAACAGTTTTTGTTTCTTATGAGTGAACCAGATCTAGGATTTCACAAAGTGGTATCAAAGGGTCTCTTTTTTTACTTCATAGTTTTGTATTAGACTTGAGACTAGAACCATGTTGTAATTTGTTATTGATACTATTCTTAGGATTAGATAACACTCTTATAGTTTCAATCCAATCTACTAGGAATGGGATATTGTAGCTTTGGTTTGCGACTATTACATGTTTATTGATTTCACCCTTGGGTAACACACATGTCATGTGGAATTAGTATTGTGGATATTATTATTTTGCACTTATTTTTCTTGAAACTAGTACATAAAGTAGGTATCATATAATGAAACATTATAGGGGCATGAGAATTCACATTTACTGCATTATTCCAATCTATATAGGTGTATCCTTTTGTCATCATTTCATAGACTCCCTATGATTTTTGTAATTTCCTTGGCTATTATATGTGTAAATGTGATAACATTTCTTGTCGAGATACAATAATTATATTATTTAAAGATTCTAAATAAATCTAAATGATGTTTCCCATATATCATGATTACATAACCTAAATTAAACACTTATGAAATGTATAATCCAAGGACTACTTATTTAATATGATGAATGTTTAGTTGATTTGATCATATGAATTCCTATTGTAATTTATAAAGCATGTAATTATATAAATTATTAATTATAATTCATTTAATAATATAATTATATATGACATGTTACATCATGATACCAAATATAAAGGTCAGTATGCAGTTTCAAGATGTTCCAACTACAATTTATAAATAGTATGAACCTTTATAAACTATGAATAGGGACCCATCTAACTGATCCATGATATATACATTCCTATAAATGAGTATTAACATATATGATTATAAAATAATAAATGAAATTGATACAATTAAATGGTTATTCTAATTGAAAAGTAATGTGTGTTTTCTTCTATACCATGCAATTTATACTCCATTTATTGGGGCCTATTTTGTGTAATGTGGGACCTTTACCCAGACCCAGCCATAGTAGTGAGAAATAGGTATTTTTAGTTGTGATCATTTTGATATTTCTTATCACCTAGACCTATATTTTGGATACGTTAGAGTGGTTTGACATGTTTTATACGAGTATTGTACATATCCTATACTTATATAATTGATCCTATCTCCAATTTATTCTTCTATGAGGAATGAATTAGGATAATTTTTTTTATTCCACCATGAATTCCTTCGGTCATATTCTTGAAAGGTGATGATGATCATTCCTCATAAGTATGGGTCCTTGATCCACCAAAATTACTTGTAGTTGTGCCACTTAAGGCACATACAATTGTTCTTGTTCTGGGAATTGATGCTCAATTTTTAGAGTGGTCCATACAGCTAATGCAGTATAAAAAAAAGATATATATCACATTTATCTAATATGGAGGAGTTATAGATTGAATTTTATTACAAGCATCTGACTAATTTCTAGAGGGATGGTGGAAACTAGGTTACTGATTCAGGGATATAGGTCATTCTATCAATTTTAATGTATCTGGATAAACCATTGCAATGGAGTTTCAAAACTGTGAATTATCTCCCTTTGATTCCACCAAACATGGGATGGATGTGGTTTCCTATGTTGTTCCTAATGATTGTATGGTCTGGGAGAACTTCCATATACAAATATATGATTAATTATACTAGAAAATGTTAATAGTAGACCATGCTAGATAATTCATGAACCTATAGTAGTGAAATATGATTTTTATATAATATTTTTCTAATTTCACAAAAATTAATAGATATCACTAACACTTATAGGTGATGAGTGTAAAAAAGTGATCCTTTTTGGTATGGGTTAATATATACCATATGATCACTAGTGCACATCTTTAGATTGAACAAGGCTTCTAAGATAGTGAATCATTCCCTTAACACATTGTGGAACCAAAGGGAAAATGAAGGTGTGAGCTCTAATGGTTCCATAAAGAGACTGGAAAGTGGTTCTTTTAGAAGTTGAAGGCATTTATTTGTGTCTAAACATAGGGGTAGAAGAAGTTAGATGATCACTAATGATATTTTTTAGTGTGTTATAATTTTAGGAATCTATGGCATAATATTACCTAGTGTCATTTAGATCCTTTGAGTGTCAATTTTTTGGTAGGATGGGGATTATTATATTGTTTTATATGAACTTATGATATGTTCCTAATGTTGGAGAATCCATATCAGCTTATACTTCTAAAAAAGGTTCAGGGGCTCATCAAAATGTATGTAGTTGGAGTACTATCATCAATTTAGGCCAAAGAAGTGGTCATGGATTAGGTAGTTAGGCCCCAAAAATTCATCACCAGTTGATCAGAACTACTCAGGGTAGCAAGGTTTTATCTCAGGGGAAAGGATATATCCATATCTATGTTGTACAGCCATCCCACAAGAACAATTTCTTCTGTCAATCTATATTTATATGTACTCTTATCATATCCTCCACTTTAGTATCTACCATATTATATACTGTCACTTCTTAATCATTCATATTTTTTAGAATTATTGAATTGATGGGCCTAAAGATAGTGTATGTTTATGGTGTGATGACTCTCAACACACTGTGTGCATTTTGAATAGAGATTTTCCTCTTTTGTAAGGAGTTCCTCGGCCAGATAGGTGGGTACCAAACTCATATGGAGACTTTATTTCCTCAATATGATAGGTTTTGATGTCAAACACATGATGGATTTTTTAGTATGTCAATGTTATTATAATGATTGTTATCAGTGAAGGGTGTTCTTCGTATCACTTGAAGGTGGTTCCTAAATTGATATTGGAAAATGAGATGCTCATGAGAGTATATATAGACCTGATCATCACGATTAGTTCACAATGCCATCATAGATGGATAGTATCTTTATGATATATTAGGGGAAAATATGTTTAGAATTCCTTCCCATTGTGGATCATTTCAGGGAAATCTTCCAAGATAAATTATCTTTGTAACATCATATGAAAGATGTAGAGTTCACATTTGATCTAGTTCATGGAGTGGAACCAGTTTTTATTCCTCTATATAGGATGGAACCTATATATAAGAAAGATCATAAGAAGTAGCTTAAGGATTTGGAGGCTAAGGGTTTTATTTGACCTAGTACATAACCATATGGTTCACCTATCGATTTTTTCAAGAATGTGAATATTGTGATCAGGTTTTGTGTAGATTACCACTGATTGAACTAACATATAGTTAAGAATAGGTAACCAATTCCATGTTTAGATAACTTATTCAACTAGCTATGAAGAGTTATGTTTTGACATAATATTAATTTTTGTTCAGGCTACCATCATGTGTGTGTGTGTCACCCTCAGACATACCATGTACATAATTCCATAGTTAATATACAAATATTATGAGTATCTTGTTATATCAAGGAGTCATGAAACGTTTCTTGTAGTTTTCATTCCAGTAATGAAATTTTTTCACCCCTATCTTGTTTATTTTGTGGCAGTCTTCATTGACGACATCGTAGTGTATTATAATATTCATCAAGACCATGTAAAACATTTTGATATTGTGCTCAATACATTGAGAGACTACCAGTTGTATGCTAAGATCACCAAATGTTACTTTTAGATCAACCAGGTGCACTTCTTGGATCACATATCATAGAGGTATGATTATCTTTTGGACAAGATAAGGTGAGAACAATAGTTTCCTAGGAGTAGCACAAGAATTTTTTTGACATAGATTGTTTCTTAGGGATGGATGGATATTACATGGACATCATTCAAGAATTATCACACTATTAAGTTCTTATCCTAGGATAAAAAGAAAATTTTGTCAATTTTTAATGGTCATTATTATACAATTAATACATTATGTAGCTAAAAGAGAGATTAAATTAAATACTGATCAATATTTTTTGAGATTCCGGTAGAAGCTATATAGTATATAGTGATGCATCAGGAATAGGTATAGTAGTACATTAGTATAGGACTATATAAATTTAGTCTATAGGTCCCACTAACTGAGACTTCGCCAGTGTAATTACCCTATGCATGACCTCGAGGTGTAAGTTTTGGTACATGATTTTTACTTCTTGAGTGGTTATCTACTTGAGGAGTATTTTGGGTTATTTATTAATGAACAAATACACAAATATTTCTTTAAATTGGGTGAGTTAACTCTCAGGAAGTGATGTTTTGTTCAATACACATTCATTCCACTTTGACCTCACATATACACCCACAAATGGAAATTAAATACCATTCTCCCTAAGATAAATGTCTCATACACAGTCCATCCAAGAGGCCAATAATGGGTTGAAGTTGATGTCCCTATTTTATGAGATGTAATTAGAATTCAATGTGAATGATGGAAAACATTACCATCAATCCTTAGATTAATTTTTCTATTTTTTATGTAAATTCATCAAATATATCAAGTAATATTTTCTAGAAAACGCATAAATATGGTGCATGATTCTGAGTCCCAATGATCCCAAAATTAATATTTTTAAAATATTTAATATACTAATATCACAAATGAGTTTTTTTCTGGAAAAAAGATAATAAATATTAACACGAAACTCAAATAGAAATCTATGACCTTCATTGACTACAAAACTTTTGATTTACCCTAGGTGAGAAATAATATTTAATGTGTTTATATTTTTTGAAAAAAATATTGGGCATAAATATTAAATTTATATATTTTTATTTGATTATGAAGTGACCTAATACAATTATATATAAACTAGGTTATAACCAAACTCAAGGGTTTGAATCATAACCTAAGTATTTTATATGGGAGACTATGGGAAACCATATATAAATGAACACTTGCAGATCTATCTATGTTGATCAGTGTGCTGATGAAAATATCGTATCTCACCGATGAAATTGGCATGAATTTATTCTTCATCAATGATGAATCCATCCCAAAATATGAAGAAAAAAAATTATGTGGATTTATCAATATATTTTATTCATTTTTTTGAATTATAGTCATTAAATAAATGAATTCATTTTTGGATCGATCGATGCACATGAATCAGTTTGATATTATCTATGATTGGGGTTTTTCACTCTCAATTATTTTTATATCTTGATTATTCAATCGAACAGATTTGAATTGAGTGCAACATGAACCTTAAATGAGGTTCATTCCACACATCAATGTTTTGTGCATTTCTTCATATGTTTCCTGCATGTTCATCACATGTAATTCCCCTATCCCATGGTTCAGTTAATACCAAATATGTGGATTTTTTATAAAATTATTTAGAATAGTAAATCAACATCACTAGTATTTTATGATTGAGGGTGTGATTTTAGGGCATGATGACGATGGATGGTCGATTAGTTCATATTTGGGGATTCCCGTTATGGGTGATCAGAATTTTGCGGGGGCATAACACAATGACAACTGCTCTCGATCCTGGTGGGTGAGAATATTTGTGTGAGAAGGAAATTGTGTGGTTTAGTTAGTCTAGATCTACTATCTCCAGTTATTTTTGTAGATAGAATCATGGAACGAGCAATAAAAAAGGTAGCTACATGGAGATCTATGGAATTTAAAAAATCCAAATATATATGGTATATAATATATGAATACATGTCATGTGGGGCCTGGCACTGATGATATGGTTTTAACCAAGGAAATAAGTATCAAATAGAATGAAACTTGTGTCACATGATGTGTTACTTTACCTTGAGATGAGGTGTGTACTATATGAGAACATGGTCATGCCAATGTCGAGGAACACATCCAAGATAATGTTTAAGATATGAGTACATGAGAAGAATCATGTACTCAGACATTGGAAACTACATGGGCATGGATAAGTGTGCATAGGTATGATCATGGTCATGGTCCGTCATACCTATATAGACCCAGTGTGGATGGGGCATGTTCTAAACATACAATTCAAAAATTTACATTTACAATGATTTGATAGATCACTTGTTCCCCACATAATGGATTAGTTTCAAAAGGGTAATTTCCATTAATACATTCCATGAGGGTTAACTATGGAATCACATCATATGCATAGGATGGTGATCCCCTATGGGGAAATTCAGTCTTAGTTAGAGTTGTTGGAATATCACCATGAGGCCATTTGTGAGTTCCTCTATCTTCATTTAATGATTAGTGAAATTAATGTTTACATTTTTTATAATAAACTAAAATGATTTTGTGGGTTAATTTATAAAACATGCCAATGAACCTGTTGTTTCCATTATTTTTTCAGGATTTTGTAATTTGTGGGAGATGTGAAAAAGTTGGGTAAAGGATTGTGATATCTAAATAAAGATGGGTTTCCATAATGAATTGTGTGAATTGGAATCTTACAAATTTTTTACCCGAAGAAAAGAGATTACACATAGTGATCACACTACACATGGTGAGAAAATTTCATTTGATGTAATCACTATACGGTGTGTAAAGCATATGACATGCCAAAGTATTCCCGATTTGATGTATCGTAAGGAATTTAAATAATGTAGGACTCATGACCCACTAATGAAAACATTTTCACCCTCCTTAGTGTAATTAAATGATACTCAATACCATATACAGCATATAAATTGAGGTTCATCCTATTTTTATAAAGAAGACCCTAGAGGCTAAATCCTAGAGAGATAATCAACGTTGTGTGGTGGCCTCCAAAGATTCATCTCTATTTTCATTATTCACTATTATTATTTATTCCATACAACTTATTATCTAAATAATAGGTTGATAGGATATATCCACCTTGTTCAAGGGTTATGTAGATGAATGAGGAAGGTTTCATTTAATTTAATGCATTTTCATTATTAATGTATTTTTGATTACTACATGTTTATTGAATCAATTTTAAATATATATCTTTATCTTTTATCATGAACATTGGTATTTGGACCTGAACAAAAAATTACATTTTGAAAAACTAGTTTACCTTAATCAAGGAATGGACATTTTCACATTCATGGAAACTATGATTATATAAGGTATCATGACAAACTTGAATCAGAAGATAACCATAAATTGTTTTCTAAAAAACCGTATCATCCCTTTAAAATCTAATTTCAAATCAATCAATATTAATTTGTTTTACCTTTATTTTTATAAAAATCTATAAAAATAATTATATTTTTTAATTATTTTATTTAATTAAAATTATTCATGACTTATGGAAACCAAAAAAACTAACTCACCATATCTGTGAGTTCAAACTCAAAAATTCCTCTTACTGAATTTTAATTAATTGACTTATATAGTTTGACTCTTCATAATTTTTTTATTTCTCTTAAACCCATCTGGAATTAACGATGCCCTATGTGCAATTCAAAACATCCACCATTGTTGTGGATGGTTATAAGATACTTTTTTGGTTTATTATTTTAATATTACCTTTTTTTATTTATTTCAATTCCAATTTTTACCACACTGGGTGTTCTTTTAATGATCGTAGGGATACAAGGTGTGATTACTACCAAGGAATGGTTCACCTTCCAAGTGTATGATTTTTTGAAGCTAATTAATAAAAATAAAATTATGAAAAACCAATCCAATGATGATTTTCAACCATACTCAATATCTAAATACATGGAATGCCATAGTAATGATCCATGATTCTATGAGGATCATTATGTACAATGAATCATAGACAACAATGGAAAGGTATGTACCACTTGTGACATTTATTTTTAGGCTAATCAAGATGACTTTGATATTGATAGGTTGGAAGTAGATGAATATGTTAAACTTTTTGTATAACTATGTGACCCAAAACACACTTACACAAATAAAAAGTAGATGAAACTGAATAAGAAGAAGAAAACAATAAAGAAGAAGAGCCTTTAGCTACTGACCTAATACAATGAATCCTTGAAAAATGAAAAGATAATCCAAATGAAAAAGAAGTGTAGGACGAGGTAGAATAGATTTGTTCTGCAGTTTTAATAGAAAAATTCAAAGTGTTACACAAGTTGATGAATAATAACTAGTTTCACCTTGTGATGATTATGCATTGGAATAAAGACAATCAGAAAATGATTATTGAATGCAAGGAGATTATATAGATGATCAAGTGATCATATAATAAGTAAAACACACATAGAAATAAGTTAAAATAGATAATTTCAATATGTATGGATATAATTTTAGGATTTTTTAGTTATATGTTTTCTATCATGACTCTAGTCACCACCTTCGAGTTCCAAAGAAAACCAATAGGGAGATGTAAAGCTAAGCAAGGTGGATTTCGAAATCTGAATTGGGTGATTGCAAGATAGTAATCTTATACCACACTCTAATCAACTAACCCAAGTATGTATGAGCTAAATGACCATTATAAATATCATATTTTAGGTGGAAACCTGTGTTTATTTTTTTATTTTTTTATTTTTTTTATTCATGCATTAACTCAATCTAAATATTTCAAAATTCATAGATAATGGAATATGTTTCACCTATTTTATTAATTTCTCAAAAACATCAAGGCTTAGGCTAAAAGTATGTAACCAGAAACAAAAAAAAAGAAACTACATGACCAATACATGTCCAACATTTAGATCTTGTAAAACTATATTTCCAACTTCAATGAAACATTCAAAATTGGAGTAAGCATTTCAAATCAGAATTCTTCAACTATATTCCCCACATTATTTTGTTGGGTTTTACTACCAAAATCTTTCCTCACATTGGATTATTTCTTTAATAAAAATAAATTTGAGTCAAGAACTATATAGGAAAATTAAAATTCCATGAATGTAAATTTCCATAAAAATAAATTTTATTTATAATAATGGGGAAAGAATTTATTGGGAATGTATTATGAATTAGTATCTGAAAATCATGATTTTTGGATAACTTTAATCACTAAAAATATATTTTTTCAATTATTTTTCCATTATATGCATTTCTAATATTTGGCTTAGTTTATTTAATAATTAGAATTCATTTCCATGTGTGGTTCTCCCCACCAGTCTTCTCAATAATGAAACATCCACTAATCCAATATTTTCCATTCATTTTAATATATATTTATTATGAAACTCAATCAAGTTCTCTTTTAAATCATTTCCTATATATGATTAATGCTATGATGAAACCATATCAGTTTTAATATGATTGATCCATATTTTTTTATCACTTATCCTGACACCCACCTAACATTAATCCAGTTTCTTTTCCCCTATAATATATGGACAAAAATTCTAGGGATTATATGTTTCACAAGACCATCATATACATTCATTCATTTATACAAATTTTTTCGATTATTACCAAATAGAAGAGTGGGGGGGAAATACTGGTGGAAGGGATGCACATTTTGTAATAAATAAGTGTGCTGGATACTTTTTAGAGATTTTGGGAAGGAATATTCATTTTATTTATTACACACACTCTTAAAAAATAAAAAAATAAAAAAAATGAAAAAAATGGGTTGGGTTTAGGTAAATTAAAAAATTACCTTTTCGTGAATGGTGATATTGTTATAACTATTAAAAATATTGTCATAAGGAGATCATTTTGTGTTGGGTGGTGAATGTGAGAATTATCCCTAGAAAAAAAATATGAAAAAGAAAAATAATAATAATAGAAGAGGGTGTTTAATTTATTTAATTTGATCTCATTATGATCTTAAACTGAGATAATTAGTGGAAGAGGACACATTCATTGAGCTATTTTTCATTCACCATGGAATGTACATTAGATTCGAACCACCTTTTTGAGCCTTACATGATTTTAAAAAATTACCTATATCCCTTAAGCCTCAATGTCATTGGATCATAAATGGTGAATCCCCCATTATTATCTATGATTTTTCCATTACACATTGGATATGTTAGATGGCTAGAAATCATATGGTAGGGGACCCGTCCTTTTGTTATGTTCTTTATTTAATTCATTCATACCATGAAGATTAATGGAATATTCATGTGATGTAAATTATAAAGGGTATTCATATTAATGAAGATATGAAAAATGAAAATGGATGAACGAAAATGAGTTTTTATTTCAATGTGGAAAGTAAAATAGTGGATTGATTTTTATTCATTAAAAAATGAGTCATTTCAAAATTTCCTACGTATCATGCTTTAAAATTTAACATACCATTTCATTTATTGTTTTATAGGAATGAAATTTAAAGAATGATTGATTAAGTGTTCATTGTTTTATATTGAGATTACTTCCATGAGGAAAATTATGAATTCAAGTGTGGGGGTTTGATTAGTGTTTTTGTTTTTTACAGTTTTGATATTTAAATACAGTGATTTTTATAATTTAATTTTTAATTCATATCATTGCACATGATGTTTTCTTTATTTTTGTCAGGATGCTAAATTTTTTTAGAGATTAGTAAATGTAGTGGTATCAATCATGATATCCACTAAGGATGGATTCCCATAATGTGTTATGTCAATGGGATGCTTATAAATGATGAACCTGAAGAAAAGATATTAAAAAAAGTTAAAAAATTAAATGTGGTGAATATATTACAAGTGATGTAATCACTACATGGAATTTATTTTTGGCGACATTCCAAAATCATCAAAATTTCATGTTTCTTGAATATTTTACATATTTTTTGACCTAGCATCAACCTAAGAGTAATTTTTAACATCTTTAATGTCATAAAATTATAAATGACTCCATAAGTAGCCTATAAATTGAGGTTTAGCCTACAGCTATGAAGGATACCCCGAAAACAAAATCCTAGAGTGGGAAATTTCACTATACATTGCCCTCCTGACTTTCATGTCTATTTTTGTTTTGCTTTATTTTAATTTATTCCTTCCCTCCTTTTCTCTCAAAGCTAGGGTGAGACAGTAAACCCACCTTGTGATTGGGATATATAGCAGAATGGTGAAGGTTCTAATGGATTAATTTATTTATTCATTATTAATATATTTTGGATTTCCACAAGTTTATTAATTCAATTTCCAATATCATTCTTTGA
Organism: Viscum album; assembly: GCA_963277665.1. NCBI lineage: Eukaryota > Viridiplantae > Streptophyta > Magnoliopsida > Santalales > Viscaceae > Viscum > Viscum album. Next base: position 1,610,044,847 of record OY728137.1, on the reverse strand, counting down.
CTATTTCCATTACCATTGGTATTTGAATAAAAAAACATTGTAAAATTCTCAATTGGTTACCCTAAATCATGGAACAAACACTATCACCTTTTGGGAAACTGGGTTTTAACCAGGTATAAAGAAAACAATTATTGGTAAAAACAGTAAATTGATTGAATGTAGAAAAAAAGCGGATTGTTACATCAAAGAGGGGATACCATGACCATTGGATCTCCCTCATCAAGATTCTAACACCAAATATGGAATTATGTACTTATTTTCCAAAATCCAATAACACCCAAACCATAAAACTAAAAAACACTAGCATTCCTATTAAATGTAATTTCAAATAAATCAAAATAATTTGATTTAGATATCATTTTTCATAAAACCAATAAAACCAATCTGGTTCATCACATGTTTTATTTAAACAAAATTAATCAAAACTTTTGAAATCTAAATAAATTAATTCATTGTCTATGTGGGTTCAACCTTGAACATTCCTCTTACTACATTTTAATTAATAGAGTTTTATTGTTTGTGTCTTTATATGTTTTTTATTTTTATTATAGTAATCAAGATTTAACGACACACCATTAGAATTTTATCTTCCCTATGTGGGGTTATTGGAATAATTATCACTAATACTACTTGAGAAATGATCCCCTACATTGTGGGATAATTCATATTGGGATGTAGGTATACAACATGGCGCTATGTCACTACTACAAACACAGCCATTATCAGTGCTTAAAATGGCCTTGCTCAGCGCTAGAAAAGCGCTGATAAAGCCAGTGTAGATAAAGGGGGGTCCCCTTTATCAGTGCTCTGAAAAGCGCTGATATCGGACCCCTTTATTAGCGCTAAAAAAAGTGCTGATAAAAGGGGTCTTTTATCAGCACAAAAAAAAGTGCTGATAAAAATACCCCTTTATCAGTGCTTTTTCTAGCGCTGATAAAGGTGTCCTATATCAGCTCTTCCTTTATCAGCGCTTTCGTTTTAGCGCTGATAAAAGTTAAAAAAAATAAAAAAAATTTAATAAAAAAAATAAAAAAAATTAAAAAATACTGCCAATCAGAGGGGGCTTTTATAGTGCTTGAACCCCCCCCCCCCCTTTTACAGCACTTTTCGTCCCCTATACAACACCCCACGCACCCCACTCACCCCCTCCACCCTTTAACAGCGCTTGCTCCAATATTCCCCATGCACGCGCACCCCTGCCTCCACCAGGATTTGAACTCTAGACCTCCCCCCTGCGCGCCTAAGCCCTTACCACTACTCTATTTTGATTTGCTTTCCAATTCATGATATCTCTATATATATATATTTATATATTTAGTTATATTTATTCGTATAGTAATATATATTTATATTAATATATATATAGTAATATTATAATATATATATATATAGTAATATTATAATATATATATATATAGTAATATTATAATATATATAGTAATATTAATATATATATATATAGTGGTATTAATATATATATATATATATAGTTATATTTATTCGTATAGTAATATATATTTATATTAATATATATATATATAGGTATATTAACATATATATTGTTATATTAACATATATATAGTTATATTAACATATATATAGTTATATTAATTTATATTTATATAGCTATATTAATATATATATAGTGATATTAATATATATATTTATGGTGATATTGATATATATATTTATAGTAATACTAATATATATATATTTGTAGTTATATTAATATATATATAGTTATTAGATTAATATATATATAGTTAGATTAATATATATATATAGTTTGATTAATATATATATATATTGTTAGATTAATATATATATATATAGTTAGATTAATATATAGGTATATAAATATTCATATATTGGTATTTTAAATAATATGGATATTAGTTATTATTTAGATAAAGCTAATATATTTTATATGTAAATATGTTTAATTATTTATTTAAAAAATTTAATTTTTAAGTGCGAATATATAAAAAATATGTACATATTGTTATATATTTGATTATAAATATTAGTTCATTATAAAAAAAGATGAAATTTCAAATAAAAAATATCAATATGAATGTAATACCTTTGAATAAATTCAGTCCCCGCCAAGAAAAGCCAATAATACCCCCTTAAACGAGTTTGAAAATCCATAAAATGTTAAAAAACTTGGGTACCCCGACAAAAAACTCAGTTTTGGAGGCCTTCTGGGCCTCTTTTAGGCTCGAAAAACGCTTTTCCGGGGTTTCCCCGGGTCACAATGACGTAGAGCTCATCACAGGCTTAGATTTGATATGTGGTAGAGCTCAAACGGACACCCGGATCAAGAGTTATGGCCGTTTGAAGTTTGAGTTGCGTTTTCAACATATTTTGGATCTTTTTTTAATTTTTTTTTAATTTTTTAGTCCTCAAATTGTTATTAAATGACTATTACTCCATAATTATTATCAAAATATTAATTAAAAATATTTTTTTAATTTTTTAATAAGTCATTTTCACTAAATATCTTATATATTAAGTATAATAAGTGCAAATGTACATTTATACTTATCTAAAATATATTTAAAAATTATATATTATATTTATATAACAATATAACTATATTTATATATTAATATATTAATATATTTTTAATTTTTTTTGAAGCCGACCCTTTATCAGCGCTAAAAAAGCGCTGATAAAGGCCCCCCTTTATCAGCGCTACTAAACAAGCGCTGATAAAGGGGGCCCTTTATCAGTGCTAACAAAAGCGCTGATAAACAGGGGTCCCTTTATCAGCGCTTTTTCGTTAGCGCTGATAAAGGGGGGTGCTGAGAAAAACTGTTTTTGTGGTAGTGGTGGGAGTACAAATTTTCATCATTTGTTTTGGAATTTTAAGGTGTTAACATATGTTAGAGTGATTATATATTGAATATCACTTCTCCCCATAGATTAACCAATGTCATGATTCCATTCATGTATCAAAACATTAACTTTATCAACATGATAATTCTCAAATCATCTAATAGATATATTCATGAGGGGTATCTCATAGGGTGTTTATTTGGATGACCCTTTTTCACTTACCTTCTCATTGGGGTTAGTTTTAAATTTTCATGGATGAGAATTGCTTTAGAGGTATTTTTTTAGTTACAATATTATTTTAACCCAATTAATCGTGTGTTTTTGGTGTTGGAGGAGATGAGATGAGTATTAAAGGAATTACTAGGGGATATAAGTTGAAACCTTAACTAAATAGAATGATAGGGTTGTGAAAAATTATTATATATCATAGATCCCAATCGAAAGTTGAGGATGCAAAATGGATTAAGAGCTATAACAAAGCATATAAATAGGGGAGTCTTGGGTGCTTCTGCCAATTTTATACCCCTATATAATGGGGGTTGGAAATGATGCTGAATATATAGAGATGATTTTCGATGGACCTAGTTTTTTCAGGGCCACTACACTATAGACCCAAGTTTCAACGTTTCACCCTTCTTAGCAATTAGAGTCCTGTGATGTAGTGGTTCTATTGGTCCATGTTCATTTTCTTAATTTATATGATCCAAGGAGAGGAAATTAATGTGCATGTTAAATATATATTTGACTGGTAATTTTATGTCAGAACATTTATTTTCTGTATTATTTTTGTCCTATGATAGCACCTTTATGTTGTGGTGTAAGGTGCTGTGTTTTTAAATTTTAATTTCTAATTTACTATTAAATTTATAATCCCCGTTTCGACTATGATTTAGCCCAATTTTTTCTCTTGAACATTATCTATGTCTAAATTATGTTCATATGTGTTTCTAATACTTTTTTATTGGGATCAATACTCATATCCTTTTGCTTGATCTTAGGTTATCTGAGGATTTTTGTACAACATATATTTTGATTTATTCTCTATTTGGTTTTTATCATGTTCTACCAAAAAAATTCCATTTAAATTCATATCCATCATTTGTTATGGATTTAATTTAATGTTTGTTTGTGTGTTCCAGGGGAAGCATCAATAGATAATGTCGATTCCTTATAGGAGTTGTTATGAAAGATCCATGACACTACTTCATTCTTGATTGAGGAACGAAGAGAGACATATAGAATGTGATTATTTTCTTATCTATATTTTAAGGGAAAATTTAATTCTATCTTAATTTATCTCATTAGGTGACGGTGGAATTAACATAATGGAAATTAAACCATAATTAAAGAATAATTGGTTTTTTTTGTAGCGATGAAATGTTCTTAAGATATGTTTATATATTCCCTCAATTTTCTTTATTGCATTTTATATTTTGATTAATATATGTTTTATCATGTTTAATATACCCTAAGATTTTAAAATGAAAACAATTTTGTAAAATTTTCATGGATAAATAAAAAACTTTAATGTTTAATTTTTAGTTTTTGTTCTTTTGAAATTAATGGAAAAGAATGTTATGATTGGAGAATGAATAAATAATTTAACTACTAATTTTTAGTTTATTAATTAGGTTACTAATGGTTGTAACTTATGATAAAATATTATATTAATTCATGTTGGTAACAATTGATTGTTTTTTGAAGATAATTAGTTTGGTTCCAAATGGGACCATTTTCTTATTAAGGATTTATACCTTGGTTTTAGGGCCTAAATTCTATTTTCACTATCATTTTTTTCTAGTTTCCTTGTATGAATAATATTCTTGTAGAGTCTTTATTTTATTTTATTTTAACATGTGTTAGATTTTTGTTTTGAATTAATGGTAGGGGATTCATGGGGTGTGATTGCGGTTGATGCCTATAATGGATAGATGGATGGTGATATGCATGGTATTGTCAGGGATGGAACCAAGACTGATAGAGCTTGTTAAATATGATATTTCCAATTGTTTCTAGCGCTGTAGTCTCATGTATTTTTTTAATAATGAATCTAAATTAATGTCTAGATAGTCATGTATTTTGTTTCATTATTTATTTCCGCACTTTTTAATGAATATGGTTGTAAACGGTTTATATATCTTTAATGGTAGCTTAGGATAAGTAATACTGTACATTGGTTTTTGGAATGAATGTAAAATTGTTTAACTCATTTAGTTAGAGGCTTTATTTAATGTTCAATAATGTTAATTCCCTAGAGACCATGGAAGATGGTGGATTGATTCTAGTTTGTCAGTTAATTGGATGGTATTCAATGCAAATATGAATGATTAGAAATTATATTTTAATTGAGAATATTTGGAAATGCTACCATGCTTATGTGATATATTGTCCTTAGAGGTTGCAATTTGGTGTCTAATAGATGATATCTACAGGCTATCCTTGGAATAGATAGTTTTATAAAGATTGTATGGGTGATATATATATCCCATATGTTATGTGATATAATACACTACCCCAACCTTATGGGTACGGATTTTGACACCTATCATACTTTAGGTGAGGGGGGGGGGGGGTCTTCCACAACATCCATGTTGGCAAGGAAGAGTGGTGACTTCCCTCTCTTCCATTGATCTCTTTTCTTGGGAGTTTTATGTGAATTGTTTATCGTGGTCTCCTTTCCCACATACGTGTGTAGAGGTGTGTAATAGATTGTGTTTATTTAAAAAATCATTTATCTATAGATCTATTATCCTAAGTATTATTATAAGTATTTTGTGTATGGGATGTGATGGATTGATAAATAATGCATTATATACAAGCTATCATGGATCCTGGAAACTGCTTTGTTACTGTCTTGAATTGGGGATTTTTATCAAGATACGATGTATTGAAAATGTATATGATTTGTTATAGTTTACCATGATTTTCGTGGATGGATATTTTGTTAATTATATATGGATTTGGATGTGAGACATTGGGGTAGAGTAGAAAACCAATGGGCAAGTGGTATTAGTTTACATTCATTTGATATTATATTGGATATTGTATTATTATTTATATGTGACACTTGGTGATAGATCTATTATGAGGCTAGGAGAATTGAATACCTAATTAGATGATGATTACATTTCACATAGTTTTTCCCTAGGATTTTGTATGATTTCTTTTGCTTTTACATGAGAGGCTATGAGGAGGATACTACTTAGTATACCTAATACAATCACCATATAAATATATAAATATAAATTTCGTTTACAAACTATTTGATCTGGTTGGTGATTAATATGAACATTAATATCTCATAGAGTTGTCTCAGTGCTATTTAGTATTTATAACCTCTACCATGTTTTTCTATATTGGTACTTGTATATTCATTTTTTCCATTCATCTATTTGCATAAAATTACAATCATGTTTTGAGGTATTCTTTTACCTTTATTATGATTATGATTTACTTTTTAGTTTTTTCTTATCTCTAATTCCTCATATTATATACACGGTACCTCCTTCTTTACATTTATATTATATACCCTTGGTTCTTATCACCAACGCATGACCTATTGGTTATGATATTTAGGTGTCACTATCTCCCTTCAATCATTTCTGACCTTATAAGGTTTTCTTTGAGGAATGGGCTTTGAAAAGGTTTGTGGTGGAATACTGAGTGTCACAATCACTCCATATTTGTGTATCTCATTTAGAATGAAACATTTTGTTTGGTTTCATAGGTTAGTGAGCAGCCCTTTGGTAGAAGTTGGAGTATGTTGGTGATGGGTAAATGGTATAGGATGGAACCATGAAAATTATTAGAGATGGAAATGGGAGGATACCAGGTTTCTAAATATGTAGTTTATAGTGAAATTAATTTTGAGATCAAATATATTTTATTGACAGAATATATATTTTGTTTTATAGTATTCTCCTTTTATAATTTTGAAACATTTCACCAAGCATGGCATGATTTATCACTCGGAGGATTTAGTATATATTTATCTATAATAAATTATCTATGTTGATACAATATAATAGACACAACACTAAACTAAACAAAATAATGTTTTACATAAAACAAATTGAAATAAATAATGATATAATTAAATGAAACAAAATTAGTAAATCTAATAAAGTAATTATAATAGATTAATTATTTATTATTGAATTAAAATGTACTATTTTTAAAAATTATTATATATTATATATGTTTTATTTGTAAAATTTTATAATTTTAATTATAAAAAATTGAATTGGATTTTGGAAATAATTTTTAAAAATTTAGCTTAACAAGAATTTTTAATTTTTTATAAAATAGTGGATTATTTTTTGAATAATGAAAAATAAAATTTTTATCATTACCATAAAATTTTTGAAATCATTATAAAATAATGAATAATTAAAAATATATATATCCTTTATATTTACCAATTTTTTTATGGTGTAAAAAAAGTAATTAAAAATATTATTTTATATTTGGAAAACCCATGATTGCCTTTTTGGAACATAAGTTATATTTTATTCTAATAAATTTTTTTTTTCATTTTCCTTTAATTAATTATTCAAATTAATACATTATATTTTAATGTGATTTTAATTTAATAAAATATTAATTTTTTATCCATAAAATAATGACTTCCTTAAGAGTCAATTATATAAAATATTTTGGTGTAAATTCATTTCTATTTTTAAAAAGACATTTTAAAAAATCACATCTCATTGAATTTTGAAAAAATATATCAAAAGTAATTAGAAAAACACTATAAATTTTATATTCTAAAATGTATTCCAATTTTCAAATAAGAATATTGAAATTTTATTATATGTTCCATTTCATTACTTTGTCGTAAAGAATGTTTACAACATTAAAGGTTCAGTCATCATTGTAATGGTTTTAATGGGTTAAACTAAGGGATATAGTTGAAAATATTAAAAAACCATATCATTATTTTATTATTTGTGTGGATTTATAAATATACTCACCTTTTATTTGATTTCGGATAATTTGGATACACTTTCCCATGTAAATGAATTTATATTATTTTAATTAATAAGGTATTAACATGGGTTATACTCCCCTCACGTAGAAAATAGAACCTTATCTCCTCACTTATACACACACTTTGAGAACCTTATATTAAAAAATATATTTCCATATACCTTATAAAATCTCGTCCCCACTCCCTAGAGATTTTAGTCGGAAAAGATGATCGTTCTATAAAGGATTAAACTTTAATCCAAAGGAGGATACTGGTGGATGAGGTTAGTATCTTAACTGGGTTCTTTTAGGGCTATTTCTTTTCAACATCCTCTGAATATTTTATATCAAAATTAATATATTTAAAAAATTATCGTAAATATAATTAATTTTTTCTATTTTCAAGTAATAATATTAATCCACTTTATCACCATATATTGAAAAATTATAACAACATTCATGGGTATGCGAATAACACCAACTCGTTGAAGCGATGTATTTCAATTTTCATCAACGCCTACCATGAATAATAATAAAAATTGTTTTAATGATTATAAATTATATCTATGACATAATAATAATTATTTAGATATAAATTTATTCCAATCTTTCTTTCCATCTGTTGAAAAATTAAAAAATTAGTCCATTGTATGTTTAAACTATAACCTCCATGAAGAAATGTGTTTCATTTTTCATAACCTCCATAAATGAAAAATTCTAAAAGAAAATATGAAACATAAATATTATATGTATGAAATGATTAATATTATATAAACATAATAAAAGAATTATTTTGAAAACATTCAAACCAAACATGCATAGAAACAAGAATAGTTAACACAAAAATATTAATTTTAACATAGAATGGTTTATAAATGTGTAACAAAAAATTATAAGAGAATGGAAAAATAATAATATATATTAATCTAGTTATAATATATATTTATAATAAATTTAAAATTATTATATATGATGTTTTATTGTGTATGAATAATGTGTATGACTTGAAGTAGTGGTTTATTTTAAAATCGCACTATTTATCATAATTATTTATGTTTCAGATACCATTGGAATAATTTTATATTATTTCTCTCATAAACAATAAATATTTTATTATCCTATTGTAATTTGTATGTTTTTAAAATTTTCTCTCAATTATCCAATTTTATCATTTAAAAATAATGAAATAATATTTTCTTGAATAGATTATAATATTTCTCATTTTTAGTTTGGAATATTTTTCCTCCATATCCATATTATGAATTTTTTAGATGTTATTATAAATAATTAAATGATTTATAAAATTATATTGTTCTACCTTTGACATTATATTCAAATATTTTTTGTAATCATCTTATCATTTTTGGAATGGGTGATGTTTGGCCTTCTTTATAAAACTGTGAATAACATGTTTTTTTATTAGTTATTTAATGAATTAATATATCATATTTTTATGTTGCTTATTATTAAAAAAATACTATATAATAATTTCTTTTATTTTTCAATGAAATTCCTACACACATTTTTTTGAGATTTTTTTTTAATATTACCAAAATAAAAGGATAATTTATCTTATTTTTTGAATCATATTTCTAATTCTTTTTTAAATTTATATATCAATTTTCTCTATAGATAAATCATGATGATGATTTTATAAAGATTTTATTATGAAAACAATTTTTTCCATAGGTAAAATTAAACTATGATGAAATGATGGTTATTTTTTATCTTGTGGACTACATATGTTTGATTCTCATTATTAGATGAGTGAACTCGAAATTATATAGCACTCCAATTCATTGAGAAAATATTGATATCTCCTGATATAATTTGGAAGGAAATAGGGTGTGAACCAAGAACCATAGGGGACTCTATACATAATGAATATGGGAAATGTGAGTGAACCCAATCCATTATAAGACATTGACCACTATGTTATGATATTCCTGTCAGTGATCCATGAATAAGGAAATTATTTTTTGTTATTATATGTATTCAAAAAAACAGATGTATTATGATTATTATATTCAATCTTGTGTCATGATTGATTATTTTTCATTTTAAAATATTATGAATATTGTATTTTATCATTATAATTCAATATTCCATGGTTTATAATTTATGTTCTATAACATGTTGGGTTTTTTTAATTGGTTATGACCATATTCTAATACCATTATACTTATTATATTATCACTTCGGACCATCGATGGATATTTTACATGTTTACCCCTACCAAGAATCCAAGCTCAAACTTTCATATGTTTCTATTTCAATTGGTTAATAAGAAATTTATTAAGTATTATATCTCTAATTATATTCTAAATGGGATGAAAGTTTTAGGGGGTATTGAATTTTTTTCATAAAGAAGTGGATTATTTATATATTCATTAAATAAGAAAAACCATTATAGTAATCATGAATGTTTTATTGGTATATATAATTTGTATTCAAATTTTTTTTGATTATGTATATATTTTATACTTGGGTATCTTTATTTGGTATCACTAGTGGTATGTAATTTTTTTAGAAGCGTTTCTAAGAGTGAGGGTTTGAGGAATTTCAAAGGGCCTCAAAGTAGAGATTATCCAATTTTGGATACATGGTTATGAGTAATTATTGGATAAAACCTACGAAATCCTATAATCAAAAAAATTGATATTGTATATACCTGTAATGTTCTAGTTTGATAATAAGGTTTCATAATTTAGGACATATTGTGATATATTTTCATTTTAATATGAATGATCACATTGATTCCTAATAATCACACTAATATCATGGATTTAGATAATGGTTGGAACCGAGAAGAATCAAGTTAACAAAAAATATTTTGGCCAATGAAATCACCATTCTCATGAAAAACCAAATGGAATGTTGGATAGGATGAAAATCATATGGCTTTTCTATCCTAAATCTCTCAATCTTTGAATGGACACATTGATCATGATGAACTTTCAAATAAAAAAAGGAAACAACAACTCACTATCGAGAAATTTATATGGAAAATCCCACTTTCATTTACTCGGTCCTTTGAAACAATTATTAATGAAAAATGTATCAACACTATAGAAAATGTATTTTTTATTATCTAGTGTTCAAAATACTAGATGGTTGTTTGATCTATATATCATTTGTATGGTACAGTTGATTAGTGGTGTAATCTTTTCAATCATTAGGGAATAGAAAAATAAATTCATTCCACAAAATGCGAAGTTTTTATGATGGTTTATTTAAATAAGTGTTTTTATTAAACTATTAACACCAAATTGGAGTGGGTGTTCATGAAACTGAATTATAATTATGACCCATCCATTAGTACCAATGAGGAAACATTTACCAAACTAGAAATATCGACATTTTTTTTACTATCAACCCTTAAAAGAAAATTTGATTAGTTATTTAGTGTCTTAAGAAAATGTTATTGAAAGGAACTATTGATAAGATACATTGATAAATGTGAATAGATTGTTAAATGTTCTATCAATGTATATAAAAATAGTGAAGAATCTCATTATTCATGTTTTTTTGGGTAAATGAAGAGAAAAATGGATTTTTTTAATGAGATAAAAATAATAAATTACATAGTGAAATGAAAATGAATATTCCTTTATATTGAAAATATAGAATGATGATAGGAGTAAATCAACTTAAGGGGATTAATAAATGTTCTAAGTATATAAAATATGTACATTAGGAAAATTAAATTTTATACTGTTAAAAAAGATAATTCAATGAAATTAATGGAGTGAAAGCTCTACTAAATACACTAACCCCATTACATTTCAATATTATCAAAGAGTATGGACATTAAAAAACATGGTGCAAAAATAAAAGATTTAACAATAACAATTGTATTCAAAAAAATCCTAATAAAAAGGTAAAAGGTGATGATTATTCAATCAAAACTGATGGGGTGGGTCATGAGAATGAAGTGGTGAATGTTATTATTATCTTACACTCTGGAAATATAAATTTATTATTTGATTCATATTCTATCTAAAATTTTTATTTGAATAATTAAATAATATTATAATATCCTTACCTTAATTATATGTTAAACCATTAATGGTAATATATAATTGTATAATGATTGATTATTAAATATATTACACTTATATAGTAGAATTTTAGGGAAATGTTCTTTCTAAAATTTTTATTATTATTTCAATAGATAATTTTAATTTGGTTTTTGGAAGTATAAGATATCTATATTAAGATCCCATAACAATTTAAGAGGAAATGAATTTAAAATTTTTATTCCCAAACAATCTATGACTATCTATTGGTATTTGGATGAACATGAACTCCAAATAAAAATTACATCCATTATATTGTTCTTAATACCTACTAATGATGGGTATCTTGTATTAATGGTTTGGGAGAAAGTAAACTTTGAAGATACACCTATTTTTTTGAATACACTAATGTATTTTCGAAAATATTTCCTATCTTCCCCCATATCACAATGTTTATTTTCAAAAAGGACCCATACCTAGGGATATAGATATTTCAAAAAAATTTAATAGAATGGACCAAATTGAGTTATAGAAATTGATGAATAAACTAAAGGATAACATGGATAAGGGATTCATATAACTTAGATCATCATCATCGGGTGAACTTGTTCTTTTTTAAGGATAAATATAGGTCAATGCATATTCTTATTCATTAATGATAATATAATACCATGATCAAGAATATATATCCTATTCCTCATATTTATGAGTTATTTAATCAGGTAAACTAATCTCAATACTTATCAATGATTGACCATTGATCTATATATCATTAGTTATGTGTTAAAAGAGAGGTTATTATAAAGTAAAACATCTATATTAGGTATGGAGACTATGAATATATTGGGATTCCATTTTCACTTTATAATTAACTCATTATCCTTAGGGATATTTTGAATAATGTCTTCATAGATCATGTTGATTTGATTATACTAGTTTTTATAGATGGTATGTCTATATCTTCTAAGATAAAGGAAGATTATTTAGATTATTTTAGTATTTTGTTGAATACCATGGTAAATGAAAATATCAATTCAAAAATAAGAAAGTTATGATTTTGGATATTGAAAATATCATTCATGGGCCATGTAATTACAAGTATGGGTATATCAGTAGATCCTTCAAATATTATGTTATTAATAAATGACCTAGACCAACCAATATGATTGATATTGATAGTTTTATTGGATTGTATGGATAATATTAATTATTTGTGATAATGTTTTCTTACCTATAAAATACAATAACCAGGTTGACTCAAAATTGAGACTCGTTCCTTTAGACAGAAGAGTTTAATTAAAATTTCAAGGAACTAAAGAGAAGGTTGGTTAGTAAATATGTGCTTACAATACCCAATAATAGAGAAGTGAACATGATGTATATTGATGTACCATATACGTGATTGGGATTTTCTATCATATATATTGAAATGGTAGTACAATATGCCTCATTGCAATTGGAGGTTCATGAAAAAAATTACCTGAATAATGATTTGGAGTGCGTGTTGACAATTTTTGAGTAAAAAATATAGAGGTATTATATCTATAGGGAAGGTGTGATACATATAATTATCATAAAATATATAAGTATGCATTCATAAAGAAATAGTTTAATTTCTACCAAAGGATATGGTTAGTGTTAATTAAATATTAGTACTAATCAATATGACACCTCCCTACGAAGGATAATAAGATAGATGATTTTCTAATTCAGGAAGGGTCATGTTAACATATTAATTATGAGGATAAAAAGAGATCTAATATTAATGTACTTATATAGGATGGACCTTGAAAAAATAAGGGAAATAAAGAAATAATATACTCCTCAAAAGAATGTTCGACCATCCATTAATAAAAATATTAACACGGTGTAAAAGGATGATAGAGAGTCTTAAAAATAGGTTATGAATGTTTTGTACTTCAATCATGTACATGATAGAATTATAATATTTTGGAACCAAATATTTTTTCCATAAATAATATTTTTAAATAAGGATATAATGGATGAATCACATAGCTCATCACACTCTATCATAGGTAGTGTCATAATGATGTATAAGGATATCACGTATTATATTTAGTGGGACCGCAAGAATTGAGATATAAAAAAGTATGTATAAGGATGAATTGAATGTAAAAGTTTTAAGGTTGAATATTAAAATTCTTAGGGGATGATATAAAAATTACCCATACCTGAATAGAAATGGGAAAACTCACTATTTATTTTATTATAGGAACCCCCAAAACCCCTAATGTCTATAATCCAATTTTGGTTGTAGTCAATCACCTTATGAAATAAGTGAATTTCATTACTTTCAGAGAATATAAGTCCCTTGACCAAAATAATGTGATATATATTAACAAATATTTTATTTTTCATTGAAAACCACTCCCAATTATATCTAATCGATATCCAAGGATTTTCACAATGTTATGAAAAAAATTTCAACATGGTTTGAATATAAGGTTTAGTTTTATTATGTGGTGTCATCCCCAAACTGATACCCAATATGAAATAAATATCCAAAATATTGGGGATATATTGGGATCGTACTCTGTATACCTGAAATGGAGTACGATCAAAAAATTCCTATGGATTAATTTTGTTAAAATAATATATTTCACTGATGAATTTAGACAGAATCTTATGAATACATATATGGAAAAAAATTAGAACTCCCAAATATTGGGATAAATTTTTAGAATATAATCTTTTGGGAACTGAACTAACTTAGGAAATAGTAAAGAAGGTTATTTACATTCAAAATTACATTATAGTAGTTAATTATTGAAATAATGGTTATATTTATAGTCAATTGAGATATATATAGTTAATATTTTGTGAAAACGTATTCCAAAAAAATATCCTTGGAAGAATGTTATGAGATTTGGAAATAAGGAGAAGTTGAATTCCATATATATTTTTCCCTATGATATTTTTGACCATATTAAGATAATTTATTATCACCTAGAACTTCCATCAATTGAATACCATGTTTATGATCTGTTCCATTTATCAATTCTACGGAAGTACATCTCCTAGGTTGTATAACTAGAGAATGCTTATTTATATAAGGAACAACTAGTAGTGATTCGGGAATGATGAGATAATGTTCCATATAACAAGACCACTCACTTGGAGAAGGTTTTATGATGAATGAATAAGATAAATCAAATAACTTGGAAACCTAAAGATGTTAATAGGTATAAGTATCTTTATCTATTTCCATTACAAAAAATATAATTTTTATGGAGAAATTATATTAATGCGGTAGAATTTAACACCCTAGGATTTTTCAAAATATTTCTCATTAATATAATCGATGTGTTATATTGATTATATTTCATAAAAAATAAACAAAATTAAATATTAATTTTTAAAATAAAAATTTAAATATATTATAAAAAATTTATTTTAACATAATTAATTTACTCAATTAAGTAAGTATAATAAATATATCATTGATTATTCCTATCTAAACAAAAATATTTTTGAGGACATTATTTTCATTATTATATTAAATATATTTTATTCTATACATATATAATTTTTATTTGAAAATTTTAACTTAATTTTTAAATTCATCATGTCAAAATTATCTTACATTGAATTTAGGGTATAAATCAAAATGGTTGATTTTTAATTGAATAGGGAAAATTCTATTTTGACAAATACAATAAATTTCACATCATCATTATGATATAAGAATGAATTAAAAATATAGGAAGAGCTTATCTCAAAAAAATATGTTTTTAGGGAGTAATAAAAATCATTTAAAACTATTATGTTAAATTTTCATATTAATGAATGACTTTTTGGAACTTAAGATGGATTTTATTTTTGAAAAAAATGTATTTTAGTAATTTTTCTTTTAAATATTTATAATGATATATTTTTTTTCTAAATATTTTAAGGTCATAAAATATTAATAATGTATACAGAGATTAAAAATTTACTTAAATTCATTTCTATTAATGAGATTAGTGTAATATCATTTATATACTTAAAAATATAATTTCAAAAAATTCAGTGTTCATTGCATTTTATGAACTTATAATAAAATAAATATTTAACAAATATAAAAATTGAATCTTGTAAAAATGATTCTATTTTAAAAACATCATAACCAATTTTTTTTAAATAATTTACATTTTTTTCATAATGAGTAGTTACCATGGTAAAATTTAATTCATCATAGTAAAGGTTAAAATCAGTTAAATGGGGGATAAACCAAAGGATAAAGAATCATATATAAATGAAAAATTATATTGATCTGACTTTATGGGTGTATTTAGGAATCCCAACAAATTATATTTTAAATTGGGTTTATATTGTGCCACTTTACCATGAAAACTACATTATATTTTCTAATGGTAAGGGTTTTTATAAGTGCATGACTCCCATTACATATAAAAGGGAACCTACTCTCCTCACATAGAAACATAATTTCAACTCCTTATCATTACCAATAAATTATAAAACATCTTACCCATGTATTATAAGATATTTATTTAATAAAAGATCAACCTAATAAGTCTTAAGGTGTAAACTAAATGTGGATACTTGGGAAAGAGGCAATTGGGTTAACTATATTAATTCAAGTTTATCCATTCTACTAGATCATATTAATCCATTTTTGAATAATAATTTTATTAAATAAGTATAATAAAAATATTAAAATGTCATTATGTTTATGTAATAATCATTATCTAAATCATTTTTATTTAATATAAAATGAATATGTCTCTCATACATACATGCATACTACTATCTCAATGAAGCAATGCAATTTATTTTTTATCACATCCTCTATTGGATGGTTATATAGATGGATTCTATTAAAATATAGGATATATATTACATAATAATGTTTCTCTGATGATAAATTATTATATACCTTTATTTATTTCAATCTATTGAAAAACTAAAACATCCCCATGTGTACGTGTGGATTAACACTTCCATGAAGTAAATAATTTCATTTTTCATAACTCTAATAAATGGATTGTTATAATGGTTTATATATTAAGTAAATATGATATTTATAAATTTATTAATATTCAGGATCTATGAAAAAATTTCGATGTATTTTCAACCTTCAAACCAAAACATGTTTGGAAATTAAAATAATTAACCCCCACATATATAATTTATCAATGAATTCTTAATAAAAAAAATTATAATAAATTATAAGGTAATAGTTTCAAAGAATAAATAAATAAATAAAATTCTAATATATAATAATAATAAATATAAATTTTTTATAAAGGAGGTTAGAGTGTTTACAAAGAAAGTCGAGACTTTATATAATTGTTTATGTTAAAATTTGATTTTTTTGGACTATTTGTGATTGAATTTACATTATATTAATTTTATGTTATGTATTTATTAAGCAAAGAATATTTTATTATACATTTTCTTTCTTCGAATTTATTAATTCTTTCAATTTTATAATTTTTTGTTCTCAAATAAGAGAAAACAATGTTTTTTTAATAAAAGTCAATCTTATTTCTCATTTTAAGTCGAGTATATTATTCCATCACATCCAGGTTCTTTTAAAATGTATTTTATATGTTTTTATATAATTTTCAATTATGTATAAACATATTTTATAATATTTTTATTTATATTATTTTTTTAAAATGAATATTTTTTTATATTACAGACTGGTCATTCTTGACCTTTTTAACAAATGATTGAAAAGAATGTTTTTACAATTATTTAATGAATGGATTTTTTAAATACATTTACATTCTTCCTCATGAAACTCCATTTTTATGATATACTTGTTTTTTTTAAAATAATATTCCCATTATTCTATGAATTATTTAGATTTTATCAAATGGATGTTTTTTTCTCTTAATTTTCAACGAATATTTTTAATTATTTTATAATAGTATTCTTCACCAATGTAAACATCCATCAAGGGATATAATATAATGAAACCTTTCTTATTATTTCTCTATATTAATTATATTGACTGTGTTATATGAAATTTTTTACAAAACAAATTCCTTTTCGTCGTGTTAAATTAACCTATAATGAAATGATGCATGTTTTTTTGATCTTATGGCTATAAAAACCCAAATATTTATAGAATAATAATTTTGAATATTTAATAATATTTATTAATTTGATATAAAATTAAAATCAAATATATTTATTTTATAAATAAAATATATAGGATACAAAAATACATTCTTTAAAACCGTCCAGTACATGCAAGGCTGTGTTATACAGAACAATATTATTCTATTAATATTATTTTTTACTATGGAAGTTTTGTTGCATTTTTCCGAAAGAATTATTATGAAACTATATTTTTACACTATTTTAAATGTTATTTAAAAATAATTAATCTAATTTTTAAAATAGGAATTTCAATATTTACTTTGGTTGATTTATTTGGTATTTTTTGAGAATATTTATATTTTTTTCAATAGTAAATAATATAGGATTTTAATTGAAAACTACATTATCATCTAATTTATTAATATAGTTAGATTAAATTTGTAATTGATTTAAATATTTAATTAGTAAACTAATATATAAATAAAACCAATTTAGGTCATTAGATTCAAATTTAAATTTAAATTGTAAATAAAATCAGTTCATATATTTTTAAATTTTTAAATTAAAAACACGTTTTTATCCCATTAGTTTGATTAAATTAAAAAAATATATTTAATTATGTGATTGGAATTTGTAAAAATGTATCAAATATTTTGAATTATAATAATTTTGAATTTATAAAAATCTCATCATTGTTTTTCTCAAAAAATTAGTGAAATCAATTTAAAGTAAATAAAGTGATCAAGATAAAAATTAGTTTACTTAAAGGAAAAAAATTAATATTAAGTGACCAAAACAATTATACACATGTAAAAAAAATAATTTATTATAAATATTTAAACCATATATATAGATTTATTAAACTTTTTATTTTTATTTGAGGATCATTATTAAAGGGAGACCTCCCAATAGTTTTTACCTTTATATATTTAGAAAAAGGTCACTCCCCGTACACTATAAAGATGTACCCCCCATCCCCATTTATTTACACACAAGAAGCCCTTTTCCTAAAAAAACATTACAAAAAAATATATAAATATCTCTAGCCTCATCCCAGAATCATAACTTCAGGAATAATGTAAACAAAGGATATCCTTTGGTGAAATCAAAAAAGAGTTACCCAATGAAGAGTTTAAACTCTTCAAGGAGTACATTTGACTTAATTCTTCTGAAACCACATCAATTATTCATAATAAATTATTATATATCAATTTTGGAATTATAAATATAGTTATATGTTGTTATTTTATGATTTATACTAACACCTAGACTAACATTCATCTAATTGGTAGAGATACCACCATTCATGTGTATGGAGGATTACAGCCATGTGAAACGATGTCATTATTTTGTCCTTTAGAACTTATAATGGTTGGAAATTATGATGAAAATAATGTTTATCTATGATATATTTTTTATTTATGATTTATAAGTACTATTATAATTTTTATATAATACATACCATCATGATTTCCATTTGTTGGGAATACGACAACATCGTTTGTGGATATGTGGACTACCGCCACCTCAATGTGATGTGATACATTAACACATTTCACATAATGTTTTGAGGATATGTTTAATAAATATATGTGATATAAATCAAATTTATATGATATTATTGAATGATTATCCTTCATAAATATAATGTATCATTTATTGTATTACCTTTTAACACAATGATGAAGTGATAACATTGTTCTTGGGTTTGTGGACCACCACCACCTTAAAGCGATGTGATTCATTTTACATCATAGTAATTATATATATAATTATATAGGATTAAATAATATGTTATTTATAATATAATATAACTCTATAAAGCTAAATGTCACATAACATTTATCCATAATGTCTATTGAAAATTGAGAATGTTACTCATGTTTACGTATGACCAACTCTATCCTTCATTATAAAATTTGATTCAATTTTCATAACCATATTTCATGATTTGTTTAAATAAATAATTTATGTTTTAATTTAATAATTATTTTTTGATTATTATCTTGGATATGTTTATATAATGAAATCCTTGGTGATAGTTAACTAACCTTACTAGATTTGACACATAAGCTGAATAAGGTCAATGCATATGACGCAAAATTAATTGATTATGAAATTGAATAAAAAATTATAATACGTGAAATTAAATTAATGAGTAAAATGAATTTTTTGTAATGATGTAAATAGATTACAAATGTTTATTATTAATGAATATAATGACACATATGGAAAGTCAGACTCAAGGAAAGTTATTTCATCCCAATATCACTTTAGTAAGTCATATTTTGATGTTATGCAATATCATAATTCAATGAGGTGTATATAAATTCCCATTCACATATCCTATCATGAATTTATTTATAATCATGTTATTTAATTTTTTTTATTAAATGTCATTCTTTCATGGCATTTTTTGATTTAATTATTTCAAAGTGGTATGAAACAATTTTATTTAATTATTTTAATGTGGTATTGGAGAAATTGATTTAATTTTATTAAAATGTATAATGTTTTAATTTCAAAATGTTTTACCCTATATATTTATTATTAGTATTATATTATAGGTTTATTTATATGTATATAAAATAATTTAAATCAAATTTAATGTCTATTTTGATATTTTCATTCTTATATATGTCTTCATGTTTTTTAATGAATAAGAAACCAATATTTTCATTTTATAGGTATATTGTTAATGAAAATTAGATTAAAATATGGATTAATTATTTAAATAATGTGAAATTTCATTTCATTTGTGAACATAAAATAATATTAATTCCATGTTTATAATTTTTTTATTTTATATGTTATGGTTTTATAATGGTACTTGAAAATTTGATGGGAGGTTACGTGATAAACCTATGATTGTTGGTTCGGTGATAAACCTATGATGGGTTGTTCTATGATAAACTAAAACTGCAAGGGTCCATGATATCCCTCCAACATAATTAGTATGTAATTTAAAATTTTTGGTCCTTATAGTTGATATCAACTTTATGGTTTATATAACATTAGAGGTTAAGATAGGGTTAAAAACATGCCATTATAAGATTTTACTTGATGGTTAACTTGAAATGATTTAAAATTTTAATATTAAGATGGTGATTCAGAAATGGTATATTTGTTAATAATTTTTCCTACATAGGAAACAATAAATATGAAGTTGGAAAGGGGTCCAGGGGGAAATTTAATTGCAAATAAATATCATGATAGTGTTGTAATTAGATAGGAAAAATTTATTTTTGTGATGGATTTATTTAAATCAGTGACAAATGGTAGTATTTCACATGAGCGTGATATAACACATCTACAAAAGTATAGAATAATGATATTAGTAAATTTTATTAGACAACATTCCCTCTCATTCATATGATCATATGACCATATTCTTGATGAAGTATTCCTTAATTCCATAGAGATTATATTCGATATCATGCGTTATAAGATCACAAAAAAAGAACTCTTTCAATTCCCCAATTTTGAGGTAACAGTGACTAGTGGTGGTAAATTATTAATAATATCATAGATAGAAAAGTGATTTATTCCTGCTAATTTTATGAATTTAAATATAATTTCATTGAAAAATATTTTCGTAATTATATTTGAATTGGGATGGAAAAGCATTTATAGGAAATGGGAAAAAAAGTAGAAACATTAAATAGGTTAATACGATGAAAACATTACTAGATTTGAAACGTACATCCAAAATTTTATCTAGGATCATGATTGTAAGATAAATCAATTTTACACCGGAATAAATCTTTGATATCCCGGGGCATTGTATTCTCATTTGTCCAAAATCTATGAGAAACATTTTAAATATGTTGAGAAGTAAGAAATTGAGTTTTCTAAAGATAAAGTGTCCCACAAAAAAAATTAATAGTTCAACTCGGAAGGAAATGAGAAAAAATTAATCAAATGAAGTTTGGAGGTAAAAAACCAAAAATCTAATCTTGTGAGAAGTGTGGTGAAAATAATCCTTCAGAATTCTATTCATATTTTGGGAAGTGCTTTAAATGTCGTAATATGTGTCATAAGTTTTGTAACTGTATGTGATATGATCTGGAATGAAATGAAAATGTAGTGGTAATATGTTTTATCTATAATGAGATGGGTTATTATTCTAATTCATGTCAAGATTATGTTTTATAGGAGGAAAATCATCATGAGTAGAAAGGAAAATATATTGTGTGGTCATTTTCCACTACTATAGTTCATGTTTTTCATAAAATTATGTTGTGACATATATTTCGCTCTTTTATTTGAATTATTCAAATACGTTGTTTAACTCTAGATATCATAATTATTTAATTTATGATAATTTTTTACAAAAATTGAGAATATCACATAATTAAAGTAAGAATGAACTTCAAGTGATAACATCATATGGAAGTATTGATGAAACTAAGATTGATAAAAATCATTATATTTGTCATTATTGGGATGGACTTTCCTAAAAACATATTGACTTTCACATAATGGATTTTAATATAATTTTTGATATTCAATGGATATCAATTTATCATGCTATATAAAAAAGAAAAGAAAAGAATTTTTTATTAAATGGTTCCATATTAGGGAAATTATTACTTACTGAATCTCAATTTTCTCAATTTTTTACTCCTTAGGGTTCCACTAAGATGTAAAAGTTATTTTGGGAGTATTATTGTTGGTATAGAAAGAAAAGAGATATATATAACCTTACGATGAAGTGTTTAAACTGTCAGTAGGATAAAGTAGTATGATCATTATCGAAGAGAATGGTTCATCCTTTTTAAGTTACATAGTGGAAATGATAGAATATATAAATAGATTTCATGGTGGGAATTCCAAATAAATCTCAAGGTAATAATTCTATTTTATTAATTGTTGATCTATTAAATAAATCTATACATTTCATTCCAATTTGTGGTACATTGTATTTAGAATAGAATTTTCCACTATTTCTAAATGATATTATTAGATTACTTGTAGTATCTATCTCCAATATTTAAATCCATGATCCCAGGATCACATATAATTTTTAAAAATAATTAACAAGTCATTGGGGAGTGAATTAAATTCCAGAAAAACCCTTGATCCTCAACCCGATGGAAATTTTGAGTGGATGATTCAGAAAAATGAAGATACGCTTCATTCTTTATTAATGGATTAACAGGGACGTTGAGATCAACATGTTTATTTGGATGAGTTTTTTATAATACTTGTTTTCATTCCAATATTCATATTTCACCATTAGTATAATTATATGGGAAATGGTGTTGAAAAGTGGGTTTTTGCGATGATGTATATGAAAGGATGGTAATGGGAAAAAATTTAGTAAAGAAAACATCAGATAAAGTATAGGTGATTCAGTGACACATGAATAAATCTCAGAGAAGGTAGAAATTTTATGTGGGTAATTTAAGGATATATATTCCTTTCAAGGTAGAAGATAACATTTTTATAAATGTTTCCCCATGGAAATGTGTTATGAATTTTTGTAAGAAGGGGATGTTGATTCCATGGATTATTAGACCATATGAAATATTAGAGAATGTTGGAAAAGTTACGTACTTAGTTTATTTTCCCATGATTCTATCCCAGGTACCAAACCCATTTCATGCTTCGATGTTAAGGATGTATATACCATATTTCTCTTATTTTTTAGCCTCGAAGTAGTTCAGTTGGAAGAGAATATTTCTTCTATGGAATAAAAAATTTAGATATTTTACGATAGAGATCAATTATTGTAGAAGAAGGTAATTCACTCTGTTCATGTTCTACAAAAAATCAATATGGCTAAAGAATAAATATGGTAATCTAAAAATTATATGAGGGAATGATACCTCCAATTTTTTAATAGCTGAATAAAAGTATAAGGGAACAATTTCTAAAAGGACAAGAATAAAAAAACTGATGTAATGATAAATGAATTATTTTTCATATTTAGTAAAAGTTATGAATTAGATATTTGTTTTAATTAAAATTATCACTATGTTCAATATCATATATGACATGAAACAATAATTTCATAAATATCATGAATTTTATGCAAGATTTATTTATAAAGAACAATAATATAGTATTAATACTATTATTTAATATAGACATTTTACCAGATTTTTATTATTTAATTTTTTTTAAAATTAATTTTTTATTTTTTTATATTTTTATTCAAAAAAATGAAATTTAATATTTAAATAATAATATAAAATATTACATTGGATGATTTTTTAGTTTTTTTAAAGAATATTCATATTTTGATGAATAGTAAATAATACTAAATATTAATTGAAAATTTCATTTTCATCTAATTATATTATAGATAGATTATATTTTATATTTTTTTTAAAGATTAATTATTTAAACTATATATCAATCAATCCAACGTACTTTATTTGAATCAATCTCAATTTGAAATTGGATATATAATATTTTCAAACAATGGAATATTTTTTCTTTAAGAACTCGTTGTTTCGTTCCATCTACAAGATTAATTTTAAATAAAATTATACACTTCTATCGTTAGAATATAAAAAATTAGATTATATATTTGGAATATGAATAATTTATAATTTATAATATGGTTTTCCTTTTTTTACAAAAAAATATTAGTGAAAGAAATAATAAATAATTACAGCGATTAAGGAAAAAGGAGTTTACATATTCGTTAAATTTTAAAAATAAGTGTCAAAATGACCTACAAACTTTCCCATGACACAGTTTATGGATATATTTATAAAATATCTCCACAAGGATAAAATTTATTTCGTTATTTATGGAAATTTATTTAAGGGAAACCTCCCAATAATGTTTACCTTTTTATATTTATAAGAATCCAACTCCTCCTCCAATATAAAAAGGCACTCACCCTCCCCATTAATTTATAAATATCATGCCTATTAAATCATCAAAAAAATGATGAAATAATATTTTATCATATTTCCTATCATCCAAAATTCATCATTGTTCGAATAAGGATATTTAAGGATATCCATTGGTGCAAACCGACAAGAGTTACCCAAAGAATAGCTAACAATATTCAAAGAGCACTTTTGTTTTATTTCATTCCCCACCCTTAAATTATTCATATTATATTATTATAAAACAACATATGTATCATAAAAATTCTAGGATTTTTATGTTATGGGTTTGTCATACACCTACACCCTATTCCATAAAATGGGTATGGAAATCACAATTCATGTATACGAAAGAATATCACCTAGAAAAATTATATCATTCATTTTTTACATTAAAAAATCTCATGGTTGGTAATTATGATGGAAATAATGTATTTATATCATATATATGATATATATATATGGTTTTTAAAACATATATAAATTTCATATGACACATATATTCACTCATTCAATTTTATGGGAATAATATAATATGGTTTTAGGACAAGTGGACTACAACATCCTCAATGTGATATGACATGTTCACACTATAAATGTAATTTATTAATAATTGATTTTATAAAAATATCTAAAATAAATTAAATTTATTTGACATTCATGACATAAATAAATTATTAGAAATATAATATATCATTATCTTTATTACATTTTCACAAACTAAGAAAGTTATAACGTCATCTGTGGATGAGTGGACTACCACCACCTCGAGGTGAAGTGATTAATTTAACATTAATATAATTATATATATAATTATATATGATTAAATAATATATAATTAAAAATACAATTTTATTTTTGTAAAGATAAATGTTTCTTACTATCTTTCTATAATGATCATTGAATAATGGGAACATAACTCATGCGTACGTACAACCTACCATCTCCATGATTTTAATGTTGGTTTTTTTCATTAACATATCACATTATTGGTTTTAAAATTCTAATTTATGTATAAATTTTATAATTATTTATTTATTATTATTTTGGGGATGTTTATATAATAACCCCTGGACCATATCCATTTTGGCTCATAATTCTAATATGTTCCAAACATCCGAAAAAAAATTAATTGACTAAGTAATTGCATTAAAAATGTAATAAGTGACCTAAAATTAATAAAAAACATGAAAAGGATTATGAATAATGTAAATAATTAATATATGTTTGTTATTCAACAAGATAACGACACATGTGACAAGTTGGACTCCATGCAATTGATTTTTTTTCAATCTCCTTTTATTAAAGAATATCAAGAAATTATGAACCTTTATTTATTTATGAGGTGTATATAAATCCCCTATCACATGATCATCAATAATATACATCATCAAGAATGGCTTTTGTGAATCCAATGTTGTTGTTGATGCGCTTTCATTTAATTGAGAGAATGAGGCATTCCACATTTTTTCTAACAATCTCCATCAGGATTTCGTATCTATTTTTCAAATGGGTAAATTCAAACTACCTTCATACATACTATTTTATACTTTCTAATTTTTTATATGAATTCCTATGTGCTCAATTTTTGATTTTTTTAAAAAATTTCTTTCATGGGCCCTATGATTTAATTTTTTATGTAGTATAATACAATTTATTTAAAAATATTTATAAATTTTTATAATGATATATTTTTAAAAAAAATCATCCATGTCAATAATGTGGTTATTATATAATAGGATTATTTAAATGTATTTAAAATGATTATAAATGATTTTTTTATAATTTGATTTTTGGATTCATATAAAATCTATTATTTTTTTTAAAGGAAAAAACCCTTGCTTTCCTTTTATCCTTATTTTGTTTTTGAAATTTGTTATTGAAAATAGATTGATTATTTCAATTACATGAAATTTTATCTTATTAGTTAAAATGATATATTTTGAATTAAATGTTGAATGTTTAATTATCTTATGTGTTATGATTATATAATGGTACATGGAATAATGTTTTGTGGTTATGTGATAAAAAAATGATGGGCAGTTCCATGATAAACCAAAGCTGGCTGGTTCTGCAATAAACCAACGATGGGTGGGTACATTATAGTCATCCAATTCATTGGGTATAAATGTCGACCGTTTGGTTATTATATTTTTATGTGTAAATTTTATGGATGTGGACAGTATGATAATTTAATTTATAATAAATAAATGTATAAGGATATACAAAGATACATTTACGTGTTCTTTTTTCTTGTTATGGGGTTTATGGTAATATTATGATAGAAAGGGTAAATATGATATTATTTTGAAATTAAACTTTTTTACTATTTCTTATGGTTGAAAATTATTACATTATGATAAGTTTTTAATTTATTTTTATGTTTTCATTGGTTTAACAGTATTCCACCATTGTGTATCCCTTAGTAATATTTTTTACCAATCCCATGTTATTATTAGTTTTTCATTAGATTTAAGAATGGTGGATGGAATTGATCGATTCAAGTCGAAATTTTTGAAGTGTTTTAATAAATGTGACCATGATTTATTTTAAATTGATTATTTTATTGGAAAAAATGCTTAATAATTAGACATGTCTAGTTTTTTATGGTTTTTAATATATGATTTTTGTTTGAATTCTCTAAAAATCTAACCCTAAAAGATCCTAAATGTGAAAGAATGTAATTTATTTATTTAAACTCAATATTTTGTAATTATTATAGGGTATTCCTTATAATTGAACATATATATATATATATATTATTTTAATTATATGATACAAGGTCCCAGAAATATTTATCTGTATAATTCAGTGGATAAATCATGATACCACATAAGATAATATGAATGTTTATATACAAAAAGCTGAGTCTACTATGAGAAATTTTCAAATAAGATTATGGGAATGGTTGTGAAACCAATTCACCATGTAACCCTATCCATTGTGTTATGGTGGTACTGAAAATGATCCTTAACTAAGGAAATGATTTTCTATGATCATGTGAATTCCAATAAAATTGGACTTTTGTTTATGATTTTCTCTCGTAGATCATGATTAATTATTTTAGAGTCCAAACTCTTAAAACTCATGTCTTTTTTGAAGATAAATCCGTATTATTTGACTCATGATTTATAGAATATGACATAATGGGTATGTTTTATAATTACATGATTATGTAATTATACCTTTATGTTTATTATATTTTCATATATGAATATCAATTTCTATCTCATATGTTATCCATTTTTGATCATTTGAGCACTCCTTTTCTCAGGATTCCATTCTCACAGGTTATGAATTTTTATATTAAGTATAATTTTTATAAGAAATATAATATGTGAGAAGATATTTGGGTGATATGATTATTATTATTCATAAGTTATTTTATAATATATATAGTCACTAAATAAAATAAACATTTACTATTCATTAGAATATATAATTTTTAGATATATTGTGTATTCATTGAAAATGATAAATAATGTATATATGCTTTGATTTTATCTTTATAGTTTATATCATATCCAATATGTAATATTTTATTTTTAACACTAGTGTTAGGAGTACCGGTTTGGGGAATCTCACATGAGCTGTTCAATTTTCATTATTTGTTTTTTGGGTTTATATTACATAGTTATTTCAACATTTTCAATTTCATTTATTATTTATATTATGGTATATCATCTAAAAAATTATATATGTACAACCAATTCTTGTTTTAAGCCACTATATCACAAGGAGGAATGCCTGAGGCCACACTGAACCACTCGAATCAGATCCATTTTGGTGACTTAAAATTAGAAGGTTACCAATGTCGCAACTTTGTAGGTTTTTGTTATTTTATATTTTTTGAGGTAGATAAAGATTTAGTGATATATTAAGACATGTAAAATATGTTTTCTTGTGTGATTGGATTGTATAAGTATGGACGAAAGTCAATGTTTCTTGGGACTCAAGATTGATCTTTTTAGTTTTCATGTTTATAATTGAGTAATTTGATCAAGCTAAACATTATATTTTGATGTTATATTTTTTTTGGTTTTTTAATCTTATCCAAAAAGAAATGTGGGTTTATTTATACATCATTTCATGTATGTATATTTCATATCAAATAAAGTTTCCTATTGTGAATATTAATTTAGTTTTAAAAATAGTTTTAAATCTTTAATGTGTAAGTAACAACTTATATATTTCTTTCCCTTATAATTTTTTGGTGATGTTATACTCAATATGAAATGATTTGATCATGGAATTTGTTGATGATGTTTACAAGGATCTTACATATGTGTGGGTCTTATAACAGGAGACTAGATAACATTGTATTGGAATACGTGAGGATAATGGAGCACAATAGTGGATTGATGTTTGGTATATCTGTTGTATCATTGGACAGAGTGAGTCTTATGAATAGTAATATAGTATATTCTCCATTCTATCTAAGGTTCATTAATAATGTTTGGGAGTGATTTTAGAAATTTCCTCTTGGTTTCTCCATTGATTGCGGCTGTGTGTGGAGGGATGTTGTGTTTTCAGGGGTTATACAACATGATTTTCATGGTAATGATCATCAGTTATGATTTTCATAATTTAACTGATAGTGGGATATATCCTTTTACAATTTTTGGTTATCTAATATTTAAGACATATTGAATAAAGTATCTAATGGGTGATTCTAAATGAGATGTAAATTCCATAGTGAGAATCTTGGTATTACCATGTGTAGTGTGTACAATAAGACAACATATATAGGGTTATAGTGTTGGGTTGGTGTAAGGCTATAATTGTCCTCAAGGAGTCAGTTTAGTGGAAAATTCATGCATTGGTGTTAGATAATGATAGTCAAGATAAGTTAGTACACTTGATTTCTTGTAGTTACGTGTTTTTTGGATATCATTTTCTGATTTGATTAGGAGTCCAATGATTTTATGTGTTGACTGTATGAGCAAAATATGTAGTAAGAAATTCATATGTTGGAGAGAAACCCAAATTCAAATTTTCACTTTTTATTTGATGGATTGTTCTATTGAGAATCAAAATTTGTTTTTGTCAATATTTGAGTTTTTTTCAAGGGGTTAAAATAATTTTCATAGTATATTATTGTTATTAATTTGGAATGTTATTGGGAGTTTTTCTAGTACTATGGATGGAGAAATATATAGGGTGTGCTATATTATTCTGAGGATTTTTTAACAACACATGATAAATTTTTTATGTAATTTGTAAATAATTTCAATTAGAACACATGTATTTTAATGGGTTTTGGGTATTGAAGGTTTTAACAGATATCATAGGTTAGTGATTTAAGAGTTAAAAAATTGTTTTTTAGCTTATTTTATTTGGATACGGCCATTATATATTTAAGGGAATGATGTTATTTTGGGGATTCGTGTAAGATTATATTTTATCTTGAGATTATCATCAAACTAAAACCCATGATTTTTAAAATGAAGGGTGGATGAAGAAGAATTTTTGTACCACAAGGTTTTGTGGATTCATTGTGAATAACTAGTATTTTAAGGCTTCTCACTATGATTTATAGGGTTATTCCACAATGATATCATAGGATTGGGTAGTATGTTTTCTAGTTCAGCTCTAATGATTATCATTGAATTGTGACTAGGTGGATCACACTTCATGAGGTAAGACATTGTTTTCGGCGTCCTTTTAAAAGGAGGTGTTGTTTTTTAATGGTTATGTCTAGATTGTAGCATGAATAGGGTTATAGAATTATAGTTTAGAAATTGTGAGTATTAAAAAATAGACCTTTTAAATATTTATTTTTTAATTTTGATTAACTAGTTATAAATTTATCTTAAATGAGGAGAACCTCATTCAGTTACGAGTTACGTTAGAAACCAGACCCCCTTTCCCCATTCCTCTCATTTTCTCCAAATATGGTATTATATACGTTATTTGGGGGATAAACATGTTTCTATTAGTCCTTAGGAGTCTCTGACTAAGAGTTCATCAGGGATTGTGGTGTATGATTCCCTAGGTATAATATGTTGAATTACCTAGTTATGGGGTGATTTTTATTCATCAGTATCGTATGGTGGTAGTATATCATTAATTAATAATGAGGTTACTGTGATTCTCTATTTTTCTATTCGTAATATGTTTGTATTGTTGTAATACATGGGGGGTTGAGGTTGGGGAATCAAATTACCATGGTAATGGGGTGACATAGTCACAATACTTGGGGGGTCATTTGTTGATGCATAGATTAGTTTGATGATATTGGTCACTAGTTTAATAGTGGGAGTATAAAAACCCATATTTTTATATATTGAAATTTCCTTCTAATAAAATTTTACTTTTAAAATTATAGTATAAATCACAAGAATCACATAATAAAAATCAATAATAATTTATTTTCTAAATTTCGAACATTACATTTAAATGATAAATAAATATTATAATATTAAAATAGTAAAATGGGGTAATAATAATAAAGAAATAAAATAACTGGAATAGAAAAATTGGAATCATTTTGGTTTCCAAGTATTATCGTACACATGAAAAAAATAAAAATGTAACAAACCATTATTAAAGTAATTGAAATTTTAGAAAATGAAAAATATAACATATAATGTAACTGAATTGAATCATAAATGAATTAATTGTGAGGTATATATAAGAATTATAAACCTTTAGTATCATTGTAATTATGACCATTTGAATAATAACCAAACTATCTGAAATATTAACCTTAACATTATAAAAGTTACCTAACATTTTGATAAGTAAAAAATATTTTAGAGTCTTATATAATAAAAATATAATTATTTATATCGAAATACTGTTATATTAAAGTGTTAAATATGATAAATTAAATATTTGACATAATGAAATCGAGATTTTATTTTTGGATAATTTATATGATTACTTTTCATTAAAATAAATTTTTTATGGTAAATTTAAAAATTTGAAACAAATTTTTATTTTCAATATTTTATTAAACAATATAAATTTTATTATATAAATAATAATAAAAAATTATATAATCATAGATAATTTTTTTATTGGAAAAAAATTTGACCATGTCAATAGAAATAACATTTTTCAATAAAAAAGGATATCATTTTAAAACTAAAACAATCACATATAATTATTCTATTAAAATGGGTATCACTTTTGGAATTATCTCATTAAAATTTAGCAATTGTAATGTTTTCTTATTTTTTTAAACTATAAAATATAAAGGCGAATAATTAAATAGTGCATGGGTGATTTATTTTGTAATAGTGTTTTAGAAATGATTTTTATGATCTTTAGAAGATAGATGAATATTTTAATGTCCCATTTACTATAAAATTAATGTACAATTACTATTTAATCAGTTGTTTAATAAAAAATTAATGATATAAAATTTATTATAATATTTTATTATAAAACCACCCAGTCATATCCTAGTAAAAATAACCCACTACTACACAATTTATCACCACTATTAACTTTTTTACAAGACAAATTTATGCAATAACATCCCTCCTATGTATCATATCCATGTTTTAGAATGTATGATCTTATTAAGAGACCACTTCGAGTGGCTTTAAGGTGAAATTCCATGGAGGTCATCTTAAGGAGAAAAAAAGTTACTGTTCTTTTGGTCATTCAATTTCTTCATTCACTATTTACTTCCTCATGTTTCAAAATTTAACAATCTAATTCTACAATAAGAAATTATTAATATAATTCTTCTGAAATTTTAATTATATAATCAGACAATTTAGTAAATCCATTTTATAGGTGTTCATAACATTCTATTCATCATATATGGGATCAATCACTTATATGGATGATGTTATAGATAATATATTACCTGCTTATATATTCTATTTTAAAAATAAATTTAATGAATAAATTTAACATTAATTATATTAATTGTATTTTCAAATGAAATATTATGAATTATATTGAGTATATTAATAATAAATGATCACATGTTTTTTGACAAACAAAAATTTGTGTACTGAGAAACCATTCATTATTTGAATATATATTAGACCATCTATTCAAATAAAAATATCTTCTCTTCTTTAATTTTATATACCCCGAAAATATACAGTCATATAGTTATGGAAAAATTCTATAAAAACTTCCATCATTATGAACATATTGTTGTGACCGGAATTCTATGAAGAAAATATCATCATGACAGTTAACATGACGATGTTATTCAAATGAAATTATAATACATGAATGGAAAATAATAATTATGAAAAAAATATAGATAAAAATTATTACTAATAAAGAAATTAATATATTTAATTTGATTATAAACGATGTTCGACACCTACTGGAATAAAGGAAAATTTCCATTTTGGAAGTTCATGATAATAACCCTTTTAACCATGGCAGTATCTTAAGGCCTTTGTTAGAGAAGTCTTTGATACTATTTAAATTTTACTCACCAATATACATGGTCATCAACTATTTACATTTACATTTTTATCCATGTCAATTAGATCGAAAACATAAAACAATTTGATGTTTTGAACATATGACATCGAGGATGGATCCCTCATACTTTCCAACTCTACCAGAACAAAAATTTATAATTATATGGTTTTTTATATATATACATATATTAATATCTATATAATTACCATTTCGATAGTCCCTCATATGAAATTCATATGTTTTTTAGTGTTCCCACAAAAGCCTATATCCATGATATACATAATGCATGGGTGTAGGATGAACCCTATCAATCTTGTGGACAACTCAATATCGACCATGGTGATATGAGGCCTTTGAACATGATCATTTTTGGTGTATTGAAATAGGATCCCTATATCTTGGTTTTTCTTTCCAACGATGAATTTTTGGATGTGGTATATTCTTGAATTTAAAATAGTTGATGCACATATCAAGCATGTCAGGACCAAAGGTATGGGAACTCCTAGATGATCCTCATTTTCTTTAGGATTTTATTTTCCATCCTTTATTATATTTATCTAGATTTTCATTACATTAATTTCATAATAATTTAATATATATTTTCCTAAAATATATATCTATTTTTTTCACTTTTTTTTCAAAGGAAGTGTAATTATCTCAGGTTCCTTCCTCTATCTTATCTTTAAAGAAAATACGATTAAATAAAAAATTTCTAGGCCTTATTCTTTTTCACATATCACTATTTTTTATTTTTTTCCCCAACGTTATTTCTTTACATAATAACTATTTTTTGGGAAAATATTATTGTTCAATTTTTTTAATGTAAAAAACTATTTTCTTACCTTTATAAAATGTTCTATACACATTTCCTTGAACATTGCGTAATAGAATAATTTTTAGGCGTACATATCTAATCCTTTATTATGAATTTTTTTAACATGAAATCCATATACTATAAATAATATTATTTATTAAAATTTTAAATTAAAAATTATTTAATTACTTATTTTCTTTTAAATGATTATGATTTATCATTTGGTTATGATTTGAGATAATATTTTATAACCCATTATTTCTCAGGGGCTTTCGTGTGCTTATGATTTATGCATGATTGTTTCCCTTATGTTAAACACATATGAATTTACATATTATTTATGTGATTGGTTGAAGGGGAATTATATAGGCCCATAATATTTTATTTAATATTTTAATCTCATGTGATACCATGTATAGTGAACAAATAATAAGCTCAACGCACTCTATTATGTTTTCATGGATGTGTTACTTTACCTATGCTATGATGTTATGTTTTATAATATTGATACATTATTTTAATTGCATGATATATTAAAAATGATATCCTTTATTCAATTTTTCTATGTTATATTATATCATCCATCTCTTCTATTATATTATTTTTTTCCTCTTGACTCATATGTTTTATATAAATATGATGTTTGTTCCATTGGAGGGATAATCAGAACACCCATTTTCTTTATTTATAACCTTAGAATATATTATGTATTAATATAAGTTCAATGGGATTTAAGAGAAAATTATATGAATTTAAATAAATATGATGTAGTTTATATTTATATGGATTTTTTATGTATCTATTGTCTCAAATACACTTAACCTCATGATTCTAGGGTTGTGTTTTATGGTTAATAATGTTAAAATGGTTGTTATAATATGTGTATGATATTTTAGAATCAATAGTTGGTGTCTAAGAATGTGTTAGATAATTTTGGGGAACAGTTCATTGAACATTATTAGAAATAGACCATGAATGAACTATATTAAAATATATAAATTCATAATCTAGTATGTAAAATCAAAATATGAATTATTATTTATAAATTCATAGTTTTTCATTTATATTATTATAATTAGATTGTACTGGTTAAATTTATTATGAATTTAGTAAATTATTTCATCATGAATCAATTGGGGGAATGCATTATTATTATCTATTTAGTTATTTGAAATGAATTATCTAATTATAGTTTTATTCATTAATTTTTATTATGGATGTTTAGTAGAAATTTTGGAACACTGCATGAAGATATGGTGGTTGAGTTTTAGTCAAAACACAAAGTGGTGATGTTGTTGACTCTCAAGTGTATAAATCTTCCCCAAATAAAATTTGAGGGGAGTTATCATAATAGTAAGTATTATACTTTTTAGAGGAATGAAATTATATAATGTGCTTTGAATGGATATATTTATATAGATCCCACATTAAAATATGAAATAAGAAAATCACTTTATATATTCAATACCATCCCCAAATTCTACAAAGGTGGAATTAGAATGATGAATCTCCTTTGGAAATTACTTCTCAAGAATGGATATTTTTTGTGATAACAAATCAAATATATCTCAAATGAAGGAGACAAATAAGGGAATCATTGTTGAAGGAATTCAATTTTTAATGTAATATGTTGATGTGCTCACCAAAAGGATTCTTTGTCAACCTCATAATCAATACGTTGAATTATTAATTGATATTTAACATAGTAATAAGATTATATAAAAGACTTTATAAAATATGGCCCATCATTTATCTAGAAAAAGTAATGATAAAACTAAAAGATAATTTATGAAAGGGTTTCATATACCCATGTTCTTCACTAATGGGTGTGATGGTTCAATTTATCAATAATAAGGATTGGTATATTTTTATATCTATTTATTATCCTGAACTAAAAAATAATATGATAAGGAACTATAATCCTCAACTATAGATTGGTGAATTTTTTTATCAACTATGGGGGTTTAATACATATAAAATGTGGATATTTGGTTCGAATATTATCAATTGAAGGAATAAATATAAGTTATTTTTATGTTTTCCATTCATATAAGACATAAACACCATGATTTCATAGTTATTATTTTCATCTTCACAAATTAAATCCTCAATTTCATGTACATGTTGAAGAAAGTATTTTTAGATTACCTTAAAAAATATGTATTTTTGTTCATTATTGATATTTTTGTATAATCTAAAAAATAGAAACACGAGGAAGATTCGAGTATCATTCTTAAGGGCTTTGAGAAATATGATTACATATTTAATGAGATGTAATTAGGAAAGATTTGTTGAATAATTAACATTATTATGAAATTTCACTATAAGAAAGGGGATATCATTGGATCCATAAAGGAAATAGTAAATAAAGAAATGATCAAGATAAACATCAGTAACATAGATATATAGTTTCCTCAAATTACCTGGGAATTACTATTGATTTTTTAGGATTGTATCATGAATATAAAACTCATTAATTTAGTTAAGATGGAAGGTAATAATGTTTTTATGAATTCATTAATGAAATGAGAGAATCAAGGTGTAAAAGAAGAGGCCAGTCACAACATAGGTACTCACACTTCCCTCATGTGGGGTTGAATATTTGATATACTATAATTCCATAAATGAGTGATTGATTTGTGTACTCATTCAAAATGATAATGTAATAACATATACTTCATTAATGTTAATGCTTCATCTGAAAAATATTCTAATACATGTTCTAGAGATGGATTCGGTAATATTATCACTAAAATATTTTGAGTAATTAACTTTATAGAGAGAAGTGTGATAATTATATAGATCATAAGAGGATGAATTATATATAAACATTGATGGAGATCAATATGAACCGATATAGATAGTTACAATTGAGGAATGAGAATATCTTCTCAATAGATTTCCATCTTGAGATGATGAATAAATTATTAGAAGTTATAAATTTAAAATATCATAATATTGTATCCATGATAATGATTTTTAATGATCCATTCATTTTTTAATGAAATGGATATACTTGGTAATAGTTAAGGAATCATAAACATCCTTCCATGCATAACTAATTTCTTGACATTCCATTATAGAGAACAATAAGAAATCTCATAGGGTGGATATTGAGACATAAAATTAGTATTATTTAATAAGGATAAAGAAATATATAGATATAAAAAATTTGAAATAAGGGTTTGTGGGATATGGGACATAATATTTCATATCATCATAGCCTGAGAGAAAAAAAGAGATATATGATTATTATAAATCAACATTCCCAATTCAATATCGGAGAGAATATATATATATATATATATATCTAAGATTAATTTTTGTGGGAAAATATGAAAAAGAGGATGTAGAAATAGACATCAATGTACTTGGAATGCCAACATGTGATGAGATAATGGAAGAATTCCAATGGGATGGTGCAAATCATACAAATACATATTTGAAAATTAGAGAACATCACCGTGGATTTTTCCCTAGTTTTATAAAGAAATAATAATATAATAATTTCCTTTAGGTTGTATTTGATCATCTTCAAAAGACTACTCACATAATTTTCATTCAATAAAACTTATCACTCCATAAAATTTAAAAGATAAGGATTAATGAAGTTTCGAGGCATTGAGGAACACAATTATCGATTGTATATAATCATGATTCTAGGTTCACTCAAATGTTTTATAAAATTATGAATCATTATGTGAAGATAGAGTTGAAATTTATTACATCATATCACCCCCAGGATAATAGAAATTATGAAATAACAATCTAGGCCTTGAGTATAAATGCGATATTTTTTTTATGGAATTCAACGTAGGTTGGGAGTAGCATATCCATTTGGTTGAGTTATTATAAAATATTTCCTTCTAGTCGAGCATTAAAATAGGCCCTTATAAAGAAATCTCTGTGAATAAATATAAAAATATAAAATTTTGAGTTAAAGTTGGAGAATTAAAGCATTTGGGAATTTGAGACACTAGAATGTATAAGAGCTATGACTTGTTGACTAGTACTCCCACAAAAAAATTATCAAGTGAATGAATTGTTCTATTTATTTCTGTTGAGGATGTATATAATTGATTCGTCACATGTACTAAATCTATAAAACATTCGAAAATAAAAATAGGTAATTATCCCCAAAATGGACCTATGTTTGATAAATTATCTTACACGTAACAATGATCTAAATCGAGTTACAAAAAATTAGAAAAAAAACTTTAGTAATTAGAAATATAGTAATTAATTATGATAATCACATTTTTTAATTATTTTTTCAGATGAAATTTTAAAATCAAAAAATAAATAATTATTTTGATATGATTAAAAGCATTCAATGTTTAAAATGGGCATTGTTGAAATAATTATTTTTCAAGAGTTGTCCATTTTAATAAATTGATATGTTCTAATGGAATTAAATAATTAAAATAGTAAATAAATATTTTATAAACTATAAATATATATGAAATAATATTACTAATACCTGATGTACAAAAGGTTCATTTTTCATTAAATGTTAGGTTTCCTTATATATTTTATTTTAATGTAAATGTCAGAAACAATAATTATATTATTTTAATTTAACGATATTAAATTAATTATTTAGTTAATAATGATAAACTTATTATTGGTTGAATTTTTAAAATGTTTAGAAAACATTTTATTCTTTAGTGAATATTTAAAAATATTGATATTACAATTACAGTCACATTAGTGACCTTATCATGATATAAGTATGAATTGAATATTTATGAAACCCATATAAAAGAAAAAAATATAATTTATTAATAAATACAATGTATTCGGAAATTTTATTTCTGACATAGAAATCTATGTCTAGCATTTTGAAAATCTATGTATTCATTTTTTATAATAGAAACTATTTCTGTACTTCTCTTTTAAAAAATTATTCCCCAGGATTATTTAATTTTTTTTAAATTTAAAGTATAAGAGGTTTCTTTTTTACTAATAATAATTTAATTAATTCCATGTAAATTAACGTTATACATGATTTTGGTATAAGATCTTTTTGATGCAGAAAATAGAAAATGTTGATAAAAATGGATTTTCATTGCATTTTGTGTATGTCTATTAAAATAAATATTTACCATTTATTAAAATCAAATCTTATAAAATGGATTTCATTTTTTTAAATATGATATTAAAATTAGGAAATAACATCCAAATAATTTTTGGTCATAAAGTATTATTACAATAATAAATGTTTATCACCGTAGTAATGGTCATAGGGTTTAACAAGGGTGTTGAACTAAGATATAACAACATTAATACCTCTAGAAAAATCTAAAATTGATTTTATAAG
This sequence comes from Viscum album, assembly GCA_963277665.1. Taxonomy (NCBI): domain Eukaryota; kingdom Viridiplantae; phylum Streptophyta; class Magnoliopsida; order Santalales; family Viscaceae; genus Viscum; species Viscum album. Next base: position 1,610,005,562 of record OY728137.1, on the reverse strand, counting down.
TGTATTTTTAGTCCCATTAATCCTATATTTGAAATTATGGAAACTTTTTTCCACTTTATTTGATTATGACATAACTTTTATATTATTAAATTAACATGAATTAGTAAATCTCACTCACTTATTAGAAAATCATGATAATGATAATTATATGAAAAATTAAATATTTAATAAAAATAATATATATTATTATGGTAATTTATTTTTAATTTTTTTGATAATATAATTACCTATAATAATTACGCATCACTGATGCAACACTTGTGGAAGATGGTGAAAATTTAAATAAAACACTTTTAAAAATATTTAAAGATACAAGTTTCAAATAATTTATGGTATTTCATGAATTTTATTGATATAAATTAATGATAAGTAAATATTTAAATATTAAATCTTGAATTATATTTCTTTGTTGATGTTTTAGAGTCAAATTTTGTGAACAGTACCAAATACAACTATAAGAATATTTAATATTATGAAATATTTAATTGATTAATTGAAAAATAAATAAAATACTATAAGAGGATAATTACTATTTATAATGGTAGATAATATCATACATGGTCCAATTATTATCCACTTGGAATTTTTAGTATTAATTTCAAGACCCTTAAATTCATAATATTTATGAAATAAGAATTGATTCTTACTAATAAAAGAATACCTAATATAAAGTTTTAAATCGAAAATATATGTTTTATTTTATATCAAAATTATAAGCTAATAAAAATCCAATGATCCCATAAAAGTATCAAAATCCCATAGTGTTTCCATAAAACTCTCTTCCAATGGTCATAAGTTGAACCGAAATGAGGATATGAAAAGTAAAGGTATAAGTATTTACAAAATTATTTCATGTTTATTTCATAGTTTATAACATTAATATTTTTTTCTAAAAATAAAAATATAAGGACTTAAATTAATTTATTATACAAATATTTTATTATATAAATTGAACAACTATTTGATACCTCATTCTCAAAAAATATAAAATAAAAACATTACGTGTTCGTATCTACGAACTACTGTCTCAACAGAGTGATGAAATTAATTTTTGATGACCACCCCACATGAATGGTCATATGGGTGGATGTAATGAATATATATGATATTTATAATATTATTATAAAATTAATAATTTAATTCTTTATCTACTTTATTTCAAATTTTTCAATAAGAAAAATTAAAACATCGCTCATGCATACATACAAACTACTATCTTAATGAAAACATGTATATTATTTTTTGAAACAATGTTCAATAGATTATTCTATAATATGTAAAATTCATAAAAATATAAAATATAAAATTGTTAATATTTTTTATATGATTAAACTATGTACAAGGTGAAGGAACTTGGATCATGGAATAGAAACATATGTTGAAAACCAAACAATTGACCCCAGAATATTGATTTTAACGAAGAATTGTTAATAAATGGGTAATTGGAAGGTACCATGTAATGATATATTGCACTATATATATGAATACATTTATTTCAAAGAATTATAATAAGTATTAATTTATTATACTTGATTTTATAAGTTGTCTAAAAAAATATATGATTAAGGTAAAAGGACTCTATTCTTAAACTTCCTCCATTTCCACATAAATTGACATACAAATCTATTTCCATTATATGGTCTATATAATACCTAATTAATTATTAAATCATGGTAATTATCATTTTATTTCAGGTTCCCTCTTTCAAGATGTTCTAATTCGAATATTATGAAATTTGTATGAGTTCTTAGCCTCAATTTCCATTCTTTGAGACATGTTTCATATTACGCAACATGTTATATATATATATATATATTAATTACTTCTCTATAAATATATTTTTAATAAATATTTGACATAATTTATAGGATTTATAGAACCATATCATTTTGTAAATTACTATGGCATTCGAATAAAAAGTTACCTAGCTATAATGGTTTATGTTTCAATATCACTTTTAATTAGGATAATTTATACATGAATCTTTTTTGAAAAAATTGTATATTATTTCTATCATAAAACCCATATATTTTCTTCAAATATTTTTTATTTTGGTGATTGAAGCATTATTTTCTAATTTTTTTCTCTTTGGTATTCAATCCACCAAAACGTTATTTATATGCAATGCCATCCTTATTTATACTTTATAGTTTGGAAACATTCCCAACAATATCTATATTATTTATTTCAAGATTTTTTCCAATAACTAAATTATTTATTAAGAGAAATTTCACTTAACATTGAACCTATACCCAAGAGTTTTAAGAGGAATATTTTCATAATTTTTCATACCTGTATTTCTGACTCTATTTATAAGTGTGAATGGATTGTTTTATTACATTTATTGTTCGACCACAATTTCCCACCATTATAGTATTTATTTATTATCATGATCCATTTATATATTATTTCAGGGATTAAAAGGATATTATAGTCCCCTTATTCTTGGAAATATTTATTTTTAAATTTTACAAAAATTATTGGGATATTATTTTTCTAAAGTTTTTTAAATACTAGATTTATTTATTTATGTAAATGTTTATCTTCATGTTCACATTTTATTAATTAAGAATAGTGTATTTTAAAAATTAATTTATTTCAAATAAATTTTAAAATAATTTAATAAATGTATTTCCTTTTTTTTATAATTTTTTTTTAAATTTACTTTGAACTTTGTTTTATACAATGCTAAAGCGTATTTATTAGAAATTATTTTAATGATCTGTTTCCGTTTTACACTATTTTCAAAGGACTTATAATTAAAATAACTATTTTTTATAAATTTAGGTCTTATATTAGTACACATATTGTAATACCATCTATTCATTATACATCATTTTTATTATTCACTCATCCATATACCCATTACTCTATATAGTGTGAACACAATATTCAATAAAAATCAGAATTGGGTGTTTACCTAGGAAAATAAATTCGTTATTTTTTTAAGGAAACATTAACAATAATAAACTCATTAGTTATATATGAATGATTATTTATGCTTAGAGATGTTTGATTATGTACCAGGAATATTGAAATCATGCATACTTGATTCAATATGTATATATATTGATTATCGAATCTTGTTGATACAATATTTTATTGATAGTAATTTATTTTATATTATGAATGAATTGGACATAGAAATTCATGAGTGATGATAGATATTAGATAAAACCAAAAGGAATTGGTATGCCACATGAGACAAAATAGAATCGGTATAACGTGTATTCCTACCCAATTATTTATGATGTATTAGAATAAATCCTTGATGATTGGTTTACGATGTACTGAAACAAGGCCATAATGGTATTAGTATGTTGTATGATATTATGCATTCTGTCATTTTGGAAAAAAAAAATTTTGGTTAATGTGTTATTTTAAATTATTATCCTATGATATATTTCATGATCATGTGATTGATTATATGAAATATTTTCTTATTCCTCACCATACTGTATGGTTTATACAATATATATTCATGATAGTTTCTCTTTTAAACTATCTCTTAATATGAATTTGAGCTCCCCATTCCAATGTTTCCATTTAACGAGTTTACAAAAAAGTATAATTTAAATGATATATCTCAATGTGTATCATTTTTCGAAAATTTTATAAAAATAATGAAGCATTATTGTGGAATATGAACATCTAGGTTCAATGAGTAACATTTTCAATGAAATAGAAATACAAAATCATTGTTTTAAAGATGATTTTTCCTAGTTCTATAACTTTTATAACATAAAAGTTCTTGGGAATATATGTGACAAAATAATTTTAGTTGATGTTGTAATTGTGGACATTCAAAATTAGGTCACATGAGTTGCTATTGAATCTAGTATGAAAATATTATTTTTGTAGAATCAAATTAACTATATAGGTCTGGGATGATATAATTTCTATCATTTATTGGTTTATATACCTTTATATTATCATATTTTATCAATTAATTATATTTTAAGAGGTATAAGTTGATGTTTGATTATAAATTATATGATTTAAATACAAATTTAATGTCTCATGTGACTAAATTTTAAAGGGATTAATGATATTTTGAAGAAGATTTCAAGTGTACAATATTACTGTAAATATAACAATTTTGTATAGTATGTGATTTTTTGGATGTAATTATAGTTTAAAATTATTTTTATTAAAAATTTGATGGCACATATGGCTATTAATTTAGTATGTGAATTAATGCGAGGGTAATTATGGTTATTTGGGACAAAAAATGTTATCATAATTTTGGGAATGAATGGATAACATTAAGGATTAAAATTATATTTAAGGAATATATAATTTAATGTTATTCTTACAAATATATTCTGTTATATAATATATTGGATAATTTCTTAGTGGATGAAATTATTTTAAGAATAAATATAGAGTTAACTTTTGGAAGAAAATATGATTTTGATGAGGTTTTATGTCAAGGGGATTATGTTTTTTAATGTTAAATGATATTTTTATTGAAGTATATATTTATATGATTTTTGGGTTTAAATTATAGAAATGAATATTTTTCATGAATTTCGAGGCTCGGTAATATTTTTGGTAAACATTAATTTTATTTTGGATGAAAATGTGGTAAAATATTTTCCATTCTTATGTTTTAGATTTTGTTCAATATTTTGTATGAGTTATTGTCATTATTTACTTATGGAAGGATTTAATTTGATCTTTGGGTTTTATTTTTTAAAATTTTATAATTTATATATTTTTTGTTCATATACAGTGTTGTTTATTGTGTATTATCGTAACTATTGAAATCCATTTTTAGTTTTAGAAAATGAATAAATCTAATAGTAATTACTTATCAATATTTTATGGATATTATAGTCAATAAAAACAAGATTTATTAGTTTCAATCATGAATAATTCATCATGGTTTTTTATCACATATAATATAATATAAAATGAATTTGAAAATTTGTAAAAATTCAATTAGGTGAAATTAGACATATTGAATAAAAAGAAATAAATAATGTCTATTTTCTAATATTGTCTATCTAGATGGTAAAAGTATTACTTAAAATCATGTAACAAGAAGATAAATCAATATAGTCTCATATAGAAAATATCCCTGAAGAACCAAAATATGTTTTAGAAACTCGTTCAAAAGAAGAAGCCTTATATTAATACATACATTGTTTTATAAATATTTAATTATGAAATACTATGTTTTCTAGTATAATTTTAGAATCAACTTATTGTAGTAGAATCTACATATCGTATCATGTCTATTGTAAGATAAATTAAATTTTCTAAGGAAAAATTAATAATATAAAGATTAAATGTATTAAATGAGGGAGAATGTAACACCCAAATATTTCAATGTGCAATTATTCTTCAAATAATAATATGTTTAATAACTTATGATACATAAAATAGAAAATTAAAAATAGCAACAACATTTTAAAATATAAAATTAGAAAATATAAATATAGTAATCGATTATGATATATACATTTTATTATTTTTTGGACTCGTGAAATATAATAATCAAAAAATAAATAATTAATGTGAATTGATTAAAAGAATTCAATATTATAAAGGTGTATTTTCAAAGAAATTTTTATAATAATTTTTATGAAAAAACTAAAATTTAAAATAACTAAATGTATATAATAATAAATTAATATTAACCTAATTATAAATTGAGAAAAAATAATATGTAAATAGTCATAATTTAATTGGTTTATTTTTCAATTAAAATAATTTTTATTTTACAATATATTCCTGTAAAAGTTAATTTTTTTTTAATTTTATTATTTTAATATAATTTAACTAAATTCATATTTTAATTAAGTATATAAAAATAATTCTTGGTTAATTTTTAATTTGTTTTTTCAAAAAATGTTAATTTCTGAGTGAATAATGAAAAATAACGATTTTATAAATACTGTCACTTGAATGAAATTATCATTATATAAGAATTAATTGTATTTTCTTGAATCCATTTTAATATAAAATATATATTTATTGATTAATATAATTCATTCAAATATAAAATGTCTAATTATAAATCTATGTTTAACAATTTTAATATCTATGTATTGTTTTTATTCAATGAAATATTATTTTGTTTCTCCCCTTTTAATAATATTTTGAAAATAATCTTTTGGTTTTTATTCATTTTATACTCACGTAAGTACAATTTTATTAATGATAATCTAATATATTCGTTGAGAATATAAAATAAATATTTTTTATATAAAGTTAATATTATGCATAAAACAATCAATTTTTATTTCTAATAATTGGTTTTCATTGTATTCTTTATACATAAATTAAATTTATTTTTCACAAATTATGGAAATTTATTCATGTAAAATGGATTTCATATTTTAATTAAGAGGATAAAATAGGTAATAAATTCCATAATTTTCATGATCGTAATAAATTGTATCTATAGTAAAAGTTTGTTTCCAAGGTAAAGGATAAAGTGTTTGGTGGGGGTGGTGGTGGTGCTAGGGGGAGTTCAATTAAAACATTCCAAAGGCACATATGATTTTGGTTTTCTAATAAATTATTAAAAATTTCCTATAAAAACATTCCATACCATATTAACAAATCCATGGTGCGATGACATGATTCTACTCCAAAGGCATTAAGTTCAATCAGAAGGTAGATATCAAAAGAAATTGTATAAGTCTTAGATGAATTCTTTAATTTTTATTTATTCTTATATAACCATTATGTTTTCCCCCAATAATTTAATATATGAAATATGTATATTTAATATTATAAAATTATATTATATTTAATTTTTTTTGTATCCCTATATTTAATGGAAAAAATAAAACATCAACCGTGTGTACTCATAAACTACCATATCCAAATGAAATATAAAACTTTTTCATCACTTAATCACTTGGATGGTCATAAAGATGTATTTGATAAATAAATATGATATTTATAATATTATTTTGATTTATTATGTTAAATTTTATCTAATTTATTTATTTTTCATCTATTGGGAAAATTAAAATGTCTTCATGTGTACATAATGACTACTACCTCCATGAAAAAATGTGAATAATTTTTATTACCACTATTAAAGGATGCTTTAAAAAATATATCTAATTTATAAAAATTATAATCATAACATCTTAAAGATTTAATATATGATGAATTAATGGACAAGATGAAAGTATGGTGATATCCGAATTGAAACATAAGTGGAAAATAGAAGAATTGACACAAATTATAGATTTCAGGGAAGAATTGGTAATAAAAAGGTAACTGTAAGTTATAAAAGAATTATATATATTAATATAAGTATTATTATTATTATTTTGTATATTTATAATAAGTGTAAATTTATTATATAGGAGGTTAGAGTGTGTTCAACCAAGTGGAATATTGAGGTAAGGGTTTTCTGTTTCAAACATCATCATTTAAGTCAGAATTTGAATTTCACAACTATTTACATCATTGAGTTTATATAATGCCTACATGAAGTATAAATTCTTGACAAACTATTTAATAATGTAAATTAAAGTTTCATTTCATGGTATCCCTTTTCATATTTTTGGATTTTAATGCTATAAAATCTTTAAGAGATCATGGCCACAATTTTGATTCCTTGGGACAAGTTTCATATTACACATCATGTATTATTTTATATTTTATGATTAATACACCATGATTATATATTGAAATAATATTTTATTTAATTCATGTTATCTATATAACCATTATATGTTCTAACTTTTAACATCCCTTGATTTGAATGTTACTAAAGCTGTTAGGGTTTATATTTCAAGCTCTCTTTTAATCGAGATTCTTTTTGCTTGAATATTATTATTGGGAAATTATATATAATTTATATCGTAAAAACCATATAATTTCTTATAGTATTTTTAATTATAGTTATTTCAAGAATTATATCTACTTTTCCTCTCTTAGGTATTCAATCCATAAAAATATTCTTTATATGAGAATATGATCTAATTTCTCATTTTTGATTTGGACCCATTCATTTCCATGTCTATATTATTCATTTCTAAGATGTAATTTTATAAAACATAACGATTTTTTTCATTCAATTTATATTATCTTATACCTTTTACTCAAATGTTTTAAAAGTAATTTTTTTCATCATTTTTATATTGTTCGTAAGTCACACTCATTTCAAAAGTGTGAAGAAGATGTTTTTTAACAATTATTTCATGACCATAGTATTATTCCATAATAGTAATTATTTTTTATTTATATTATTTTAATTTTTTTTAATTAATATTCTAATCCAATTAATCTAGGAAAATGTCATTGTAAACCTTACCCAAAATAATGAGATAACATATTCTATAAATCTTTGAAATTGTTTATTCAGGAATATTTTTGTCTTCCACATCAAATTTTATTAATTAAAAAATATTATTTTGAAAAATATGTACTTTTATATTTGTTTGAAAATAAAATTTTAATTGAATTATTTAAATCTCATAAAGTATTTTCTAATATTTAATTTTAACATATTGTTTTTATGTGAAGTTAAAAATGACTTATACGAAATTATTTTAAAATATTCACATCCATTATTCTATATATTTTACAAAGGGTAGTCCTTTACTTTTTTTGAGAAAAAAAACATTCCTTTACTTGGTCACATTAATTTATAATTAATTTATGAAATCTATTATGTTTAATTCCTTTATCATCATGGATATATTCTGCATCATTTATATAATTAACTTAATCATGCACTCAATACTCTATTTGGTGTAAACACCCTTTTTTTTATAAATCAGATTGTGGTTGTTTATCGAAAAATTTATCGCATTTATTGGTGGGAGAAATAGTGAAAATACGTATAATTTTTTTTAAAAGGATTTTTATTGAACAATAAGGTAGATTGATTATTTTCTGGGGAATATTTACATTCTATATACTTGATATAATAGGTATGCATAATGAATATCAAGGAATGTTATTAATGTGTTGTCATGATTTTCATGCCTTTCAGAATATGAATGAATTGGTCATAGTAAGTGATTGGTGAGTACTGATATTAGATATCCATTTAATGCATAATATTTTTAATGAGACAATATATATTTGGTATTTTATGCGTTACTTCCCATTTATTTATGATGTATTATGATGAGGCCATAAAATCATGTTTTTGATATCGTGTAACAAGGAATTTATTATAAGTTCATGAGCTCAATTATTATAATTTACATAATTATGAAACCAATTATTTTTTTCCATGTGATTATTTATATTTTCTTTCATGGATATATTTCATGCTCAATTTTTTGACTATATGAAGCATTTTTTTATTCACCTTAGAATATTTATTTTTCTTTATCTATTCATGATAGCATCCACAATAAATTTTCGATTACTGAGAATTTTATATCAACCATTGTTATGTTTTAATTTACTCAGGTTGTGAGTGAGTGTAATGAATAAGATATACATACATTGGTACCCCATGTAGATTTTTTACTAAGATATTTTATATGCTTATTAAGTAATAAATATATTTCGGTGTGATTGAAAACATTTCCATGAAATAAGAAAGATATGTGTCTTATTAAATATATGTTTTTAGTAATTTCTTAAATATTTAAACATAATATTTTACTGGGTATATAAGAGACTCAATAATTTATTTTTATATTGTAATTGTGTAAGGTCTTCATTGGGTTACATGACATTGTATATAAGCAAGTAAAAATAACTTATGTCTTTAGAATCATTTTTAGGTGTATGTGTTGGGGTTGATATGTTTGGTTTTAGATAAGGGTTTATAATCCTTTACATATTTGGATTACATCAATTATATATAATTTAAATGTTATTGGTTTAAGGATGATTATAAGTGAAATGGTATATATACACTTTTACTGTCTTAGGTGAGTATATTTTAATGGGTTCAATGAAATTTCATGACAGATTTATGAGAATACATGATTCTAATAAATATAACCCTTAGGGTTAATATATGATTTAGTGTGATTTTTATTAGAGATAATTATTATTTTTAGTTAAAATTGATGTTATAAGTATCCATTTGGTTATTATGTGAATTTATGTTAATTCAATTTTTTTTATGGGAAAATGAAGGTTATGATAATTTTTGGAATTCATATATATCCTTTTGTATTGAAAAGAAATTTCATGAGAAAATTATTCAATGAGATTTTTAGAATAATTTTAGATTATGATATATATTTTATAGTGTTTAAGTAGATAATATAATTTGAGGAATAATGATGATTTCATCTTTTTAAAGAATATATTTTTTTTTGTGGCTTTTTTTCATGGTGGTTTAAGATATTTTGGGGTTGATTAATATATTTGTGTAAGAATATATTTCTAGGAAATTTATTGGAATATAGTAAGAGATATTTCAATTGATAATTTAGGTTTAATAATTTTATGCTAAAAATTTTATTAATTTTGGAATATAATTTGATCAAATCATTCTAATTTTTGGTTTTCTAATTTAATAATGCTTATTTTAATGTTTTTTGGATATAATAAGCTTTTGAATGATTTATTTTGAAATTTCAATGTAATTATTTAAATTTTATAGATTTTTGTATTATTTGTTAATATTAAGGTTTATATATTTTGAGTATTACCTTAAATTATTATAACCATTATAGGTTGTAGTAAATAATTAAATATATTATGAATTTTTTTATTCTTATATAAATATTAATATCAATTCATTTTTTTAGGATATATTAATGAAAAATTCATTATGGTTTTTTATGATTCAAAATATATAATAAAATAGGTGTTGAAAAAAGATGAAAACCCCATATAAGTTGAAATTAGGCATATTGATTGAAAATAAATCAAGTAAGTAAAATTTATCACATTCTATATCTTGAAGTTTAAAGTATTACTCATAAAAAAGTAATAAGAATATAAATCTACTAGGTAGTATGTGGAAACTATCACTCAATTATAATGGAATGATTCTAGAAACTTGTTCACAAGTAGAAGTCTTCTATTGGTATATTTATTGTTTCAAAAATATTTAATTAAGAAAAATTAATTTTATTTGTTGTAATTAATAAATAACTTATCATCATAGAATCAGAATATTATATTATGTCTATTTCAAGATTCATTATTTTTTGTAAGAAAAATTTATAACTTTGAGAATGAAATTCATTTACGGAGGGAGAATACAATAAACTAATATTTCAATATGAAATTATCATTCAAATTATAATATGTTAGATTGTTTTTTAAAACCCAATAATAAAAAAATGGCTTCTCACATATTACAAAAATATTTTAGTAAATTGAAATATAGTAATAAATTATGATTCTTACAATGTATTATTTTATTTCAATTGATGAAATTTAGTAATTAAAAAATTACTAATCCATGTGATATGATTAAAATCACAGAATGTTTAAAAGGAATATATTTTTTAAAATATTTCTAAACTGCCTTTTATCTTCATCAATTGAACACTTTTAAAATAGTTAATTGTATGAAATAATATTAAGAGAATATTATGATAAAAAGAAACATTTTTCTACTAAATTAGTTTTTATTATATTTTTTATTTTCATGTAAATGTTAATGTTATGGATTTTATAATTTTCATTCGATGAAATGAACATTAATTTATAATTATTCTGGACAAAATTCATTTATAGTTATTTTTTTAATTTTTCTGAAAATTTTATTTTTTGAGCGAATAGTTAAAAATATCAATTTTACAATATAATAACATCAATGAAAATTTTATGATATAATAATTATTTTAAAGTTTATAAATAACTTTTATTAAAAAATATATTTCTTTATAAACAAATATAATGAATATAAAATATAATTTTTAACATAGTTATCAATGTTTATCATTTTGGGTATCTAAATAAAATATTTATTAAAATGAAAACAATTTATGTTATTTCTATTTAAATAAAGTATTAATATAATATTTTTAACTACCGTTTATTTTTAAAAGAAATTTTATTAAATATAATCTGATTAATTATTTGGGAATCAATATATACATTATTTTGATAGAAAATCGTTTTTATATATAAAATGGATTTTTTTAAAAACATCTTATATTTATTTTTTCTTACTTAAATAAAAAATAATTATTACCACTTATAGACATTTAATATTTTAAAATTAATTCTATATTTTAAAGCAAGTGGTTGTAATTATATTATAAGGTATATCTTATTTTTGGTAATAATGAATAATTAAGATTGTAAAACTTTGTCACTAGGGTAAATGTTTAAGAATTTAATAAAGGGTTAAAATAAAAGATAAAGACAAATATACCACTAAAACATGTTTAATATTAATTTTATGAGATTATTTTGAAATATAAGTATCTAATATTTCAAATTCTCACTATTTGGTTCCACTTTATTTGATTATGAAATTTCATATATGTTATTAAATTTATATAAACCAAAATGTCACTATCATGGACATAATACATTCTAATGATAATGATAAAGAGAAAAAATATTTTATGAATTGATAAAAATGATTTTTATTATGATTAATAAATTATATTCAGTATCTTAATTTTTTTAATTTTTTTATTGTATAATTACATAGAGTTCTTAAATATCACAAATGTATCACTTCTACAGATGAGTGAAAAATCAATCTAAATAGTTTAAAAATTAAAAAAAATGGTGTGTTTTCGATAAGATTGTGTATTTTAATGCTTTTAAAGATCAAAATTACAGTTAATTAATGTTTTATATATTCAAATTGGAATTATATTTACATATTGAAGTTGCTGAAGTAAAATTACGTAACGAGTCCCATAAAATGACATCAAGGATATTTAATGTTAATTTTTTTAATTAATTAATAAGTATTAAAAATATTATAATATGAATATTGGGACTATAAAATGGTGTATAATATCATCTAGAGTTCATTTTACAACCACATGGTTTTTTAAAAATTACATTGAAGAAGTTATTGATATAATATTTTTGAAAACATGTTTGACTTTTTTATAAAATGGGACTTTATATAACCATTGAAAAAGAACACTTGATTTCTATTTTTCTTAAAAATATTCCCAAATACCACTCAAAACTACATATACGCCGTTCCCTAGTGCATAGTGTGACTATAAATGAGGAAAATTGAATGTAAAATACATAAATATTGCATCATTTTAGAAGAATATTAAATGCATTTCACAACAATTCCTGCCCCAGAACCATGATGATTTAGTGTATTTAGAGACTAAATGAAAAATAATCATATTTAATTAAATATATTAAACATATCACATAAATTTATTCTTTTATAGTAACATTATTTGAAATTTCAAACTTCATACATGTCTTTATAAATAGAGAAAAATTGAAACACATGAAAGGGTGTCCTTGGATGCTGTGCAAGGGTAAACATGGGAGATATAAATAAATGATCACAAAAAATGAATAATATAAGAATAAATTATTTATATAATTATCATATAATATTATACTCATACCTATTAGTCATAGATAATCAATAATCTATTATGGAGTAAATATTTATCATTTGAAAAGACATGAGTCATAAGTTTGAGGAATCATCACTAATCTATCATGATTTATGAGGGATATAATATTTAAAATAAAATGTCATCGGAATTTGGAGAAAATTATAATCCTAAAATATCATTAATTTTGTCATGTATCCCTACCATGATCATAATTACATATTATACAATGTACCATAATGAACTGAGTTCACTCCCTAACCTATTTTCATCATTGTAATATGTTTATATCCCATACACATTAATATTATCTAATGAGATATATATAATTACCCAATCAATGGATATATTTAACTAACCACATATCACATAATTATAATCATATATATATATATATGTGTGTGTGTGGTATAAGATCATGATATCATTCCTTATTCCACCATAACATAACCTCTAGAATATTAAGGATTTTTATAAACATTTCATTATCACGTAATCATATGCCATCAATAGGATGAAAATGGGAAGTACCAATAGGTAATATCCCAATTGAATCAAAATAAACATTAAAATATGTTTATATAGATGAAAAATTCCATTAAAATATAATTTGAAAATTTCATTGAAAATAGTGTAAAATTTCTATTTCCTTCAGTATATGTAAAACAAAAAAGGTTCCAGAATGCTGGAAAAAATATTTTCGTTGAAAATAACCACAAAAAATTCAAGGAAAATAAAATTATAAAAAATTTCATGATCAAGGGGAAATATTTTTTTTTGGTAAACATTAAAACATTGATTACATTCACACATTCGGTAAAATTCTAAATGCACCTCATATAGAAAATGACCAAATGATTTATTTATAAAATATAAAATTAAATTAAAATATTATATAAAATTAATTTAAATTTATTTAGAACATATAAATTAATATTGTGGAAAATATTTCAAAGACATGGACATGGATGAAAGATTTATTTATCCAAAGAGGAAATATGGTCATATTTTCATAAAAGAATTTTTATAATCTATTTAAGTACCAGAAAGAGTAAAATGGTACCAATAAGTAAAAATTATAGAATGAAACAAAATTAAGTTATATATAATTTGTTTAAAGGATAATTATCATTTTATTTTATTTAACATAAATTTAATATATACAATCCTAAAAGCCAATGCGATTTTAACATAAACCCATACCATGAGTCCAATATTTCTTCGTGTGCATTCTTAAGATACTAAATATTAACAATAAATTTTGTATGAATATATTATTAAAATATATTAATAATGTAAATAAAATATAATATAACTTATCCTTTAAAAATACACATTTGTTTAAAAATTTCATTAAAATAATCATTCAGGTGGAAAATGTGTAATTTTTCATGCATGTTTTGGTTTATTGGTTATGGTTCATGTACCTTTTTCCTGGTTTAATCATTTCCAGAATTTTAATAATGTTATAAGTATAATATTTATTTATTATATATCCTTTTATTACTAGTAATATAATACTGTGTTGAAAAATAAATTGCATCTCTTCATTGAGAAGGTAGTGCATAAATACACATGAGTAACAATTTCATTTTTCAATGAATGGAAAAAAGTATGATAAATAATAATATACCTATAAATAAAAAAATAATATCATATATATCATATAAATCCATTAAAACTATTCATATTCCATCCTTTTATGGTATTTATAAAAATAATATATCCTTATAGAGGTGGTAGTCTATACGTACACGTGAATGACATTATCATTTCTTATGTGATGAAAAGTTGGTAGAATGTGGTTTTACCACTATCATAGAAACATTTTAGTATATAAAATATACCTATTTCATCATTTTAATATGTTTCCTGTAGATATTTTTGAGGTTGTGGAATTAGTAAACTCTAAACATACCAGTAAAGATAATTACCTCTTCTTTAGGAAACAACCATTATATTACACCTTAAGACTTCAATGGCAATATTTTTTATATTCTCTAGGACAAGTAAAGGGAAGTTTGAAAGGTATATAGGATGGTATTGGTAAATATATATGGTTCAAGAAGTGGGATGGAGTGAGGGGGAGAAGAACTACTTCTATAACTATGTTGGGTGGAAAATTTTAAAGACACAAAACACTAAAATTTAATAAAGTCACAATAAAGTGAAATTAGAAAAAATGGATATATTTTTGAATATAAGAAAAGGGAAGGTCAAAATATATTCAACTAATAAATTTTTTACAATTTTTTTGTGCCATTTTATGCATTCTATTTTAGTGTAACTATAAACACCCCACCACTATTAGCCCAAATCCATTGGTAACTTAATTACATTAGCATAAGTAATAAGTGATTACATCAAAAAGGACAAAATAATATAGTATTTTTGATAAAATAGATAAATATATTATTCACATATATCATTTAAATAAAATATAAAACACCGTAAAAGTAAATATTCTATATTCTTAAACTCATTAAATGATTAATTCTTCAAATACCAGGGAATGAAAAAATGGCGATCTCAATTAATTAGTATGGTTTATGTACAGTGGGATATACCAGGACTAAATGAGTCATAAAAAAATGGGATGGTAAATAACAAAAAAACACATTCAATTTAATCAATAACATGATCACAAATAATAATATATTAGAAATAAATTATAATAAAATATTTCCATATAAATAATCACATCAGATTGCGACTTATACCCAAATATCATAATTGTGGAAATAATCACATGGATATCATTACATAACTTCATAATTATGGTATTCATAATTTCCTAAAACATAAAAATATAGTTCTGATTTCATTCCATGACATCTTAAATAAATCGGTAAGTCCTAGACGATATACCAAAACCAGTTTGTCTGATGAGACCTAACGAGGATTCAAGGAGATATACCAGAACCTTATCATAACATACCAATGAAATAATCATATAAAGAGGTTTAATGAAAACTAATTATATAATCATCATAAACATTAATATAAAAACTATAATATAAACTATTTATACTTTCTATAATAATTTTGATAATAATCCATCAAGATAATTAATATGGATAATATCATTAAAACAAATCCCTAATTAAACATAATAAAAATAAATGGTTATTTTCATTATTTAATAGAAACATCATAAAAATCATTAATAATTTTCTTGAGGAAAATACATTTTCACTTTGAAAATCACATTGAAAAAAAAAGAAAGAAAAAATATTTGGATAAATATTTTCATTAAAAAAATCATAGAAATATATAATATAAGATTCATAACCTTGAGTATTTATGATGGAAGGATATTCAATTGATATAGTCTTTGTTAAAACCAAGATTTCATTCACATTTTTTGTTACAATTTAAAAAGTACCTCATTTTGATAATATTTAGATGTTTCTATGGGATCAATTTCAAAGAGGGTAATATATGATTAAAAATGAATTTAAACAATCATAGTAGGATAATAAATACTTTTAAGAATTTATTTTAATGAAAACATGTGAATGGAAGAAAATAATTTCCAATTGAATATAAAACATAGTCAGTTTTCCATAAAAACATCATTTTTGTCTATTGAGAACTTAAAAGAAGAGACTAAAAGGAAAAAAATATAATTTCTAGAAATAAATATATTGGATGAAAATATAATGGGTTTAATATTGAAGGATAATATTACACCCCCAATATATAATTAAACATAAACAGTCATGAATAATGACAATATTATGAAATATAACCCTATAATGATCATATATTTATATTGGGGATAAGTGAAAGGATTTGTTATGCATGCATAATGTAAATATGAAAAAAAAACAATTGAAAATAAAACATAAGGAAATCATTAGTTATTTCCCACATAATCATGGCTCACAAAAGTCATTAAAGTAGAAGTATAACCCAATGAATTCAAATTGAGTTATGAAACCCCTTTCATTAGGTTTGATACATCACACACATTCTTTTTCATCAGTAATAAATAACATATGCTTATTTTTTTACTTACCTAAGATCATTTTAAAATTTATTATTTATTTAATTTTATTTATTACCCTGTTATTTTTAATTATGTAATAAATTCTGTTCCCATAAAATGTTTTGATTTATTTGTTTCATACGTCAAGAATGACTTCAGTAAGATGAAAACTATAAAAGAAGACATTATTCCATCATATCAATAATAAAAATCCCTAAATATTTATAAATTTAATACATCAATAATTATTTTGAAACCTACCATGAAAATTGGTTTTAGAAAATGAACCACGTTATAATAATGGAAATAGTAAGCCATATATAAGGATGAGAATGATTTCCATTTTACAATGAATATGATGGAAATAATATAAGTATAATATTATATTTATATAAAAATGATTATAAATTTTTTAAAATAATATTTCATTATTTAAACGTATATATATCATATATATTGTCTGGTGATGCTAAATGAATCACATCCCTTAGTGAAAGTGGGGGTTTGCATGTAAGCATGGAAATTATTATATTTTTTAAATACATGACATTTTATGAAATTAGATGATATTTTATCATTTACTAATGATAAATATTTCATTAATATCATATATAATAATTAAATCCATCATTATAACTATCTTTGACTAGTGCTATTGGAAAATGAATTACATCGACTCGTGAGGCGGTAGCCCCCATACACATAAGCGACAGTTTTATTTACCATTTGGTGGAAGAGGAGATATTCATATGATATTTTATTAACAAAAAATATTTAATAATATGCATTATATTAGTGTTAATATTTTATATTTTTTGAAGAATATTTTATATATATAGAAGTAAAAAATAAAACTAAATCATTCAGTTAAATAATATATATGTTCTTTGAACAACCTCCATTTAATTAAACCTTAATCACCGAAAGGATGATACACTACCAAAACTAATACCTATATAATATTTTAAGGTATTTTTATAAGGTATATGGGTTTGTATTTTTTGAACCAAATTGTTCTTAAAGTGTGTATAGAAGAGAGGAGTGTGTTCCATTTTATATATGAGGGAACAACATTCTTAAATTTTATTATTAAAGTTTAAAATTAATATTAATTACTTTTAAAATATAAATGGATTAAATTTGATAAAATTAGAACATTATACAGGAAAGAGTCTTAGTAATATCATTATATTAAATTTCTACATTTTGGGTGATTTTTCAGCCTTATCATAATGTTTTACCCCCATTTACCAGTTTGACAATTACCGCTATAACGTTGTTTTTAACACTTTATGGGCATATAAACGATATATTAAAGGAAAATAAACCCATAAATGGAAATAGTAGATATTTTAAACCCTATACCATTATATTTATCAATATTTTATTTATAATTATTTTAGATCATTAAATAAAATATTATTTGTTATAAAATATCATTAATGTCATTATTGGATATACAAGAAATAATATAATAATATATATATATTACTCATATAAATTGTTTTAAAATAAAATTTATTATAATTTAAGGATTAAATATCCTTAATATAATTGACAAAAAAAATATAGGTTTGGATTTCAATTTAGACTTTACGTAATTTTAACCCATTTGTCAACCAATTTTAACTTTAACTCTAATAATGTCATCTTCAATATTAGGGGTTACAATTTTACTTATAAGCTGAAAATTTTCACCAAAATGTAGAAAGTTTGAAATTTTACACCATTTATATTAATACTTATTCTATCCTAATGTTTCTTTATATTTTAAATAATTTAATAAAATATATTTAGTATAAAATGTCATTTATTTCAACTTTAGATATATTCACATAATTTGAATTTGAAATCAACAGTAATGGAATGTAATTTACATTTCAACCATTAAAAAATATATAAAATATTATTTATTAATATATAGTTCTTGATTCACTTTATCTCAAAAAAACAATATTACTTTTACTATTTTTATGTAAATTTACTTGATTTTTATACTGTTTTCATACGCTATGTGTCTGTGTTTCTTATGAATTTATAGTATATGTTACATCACTAAAAAAATATATATTATCATTATATTTAAATAGAATTTTTATATAAATTAATATTTTATAACTTAACATATTTTTTATATACCTATCAAACAATATTATAGATATTAATATAAAGAAAGTAAAATTTTTGACATTGTCTTTTCCTTAAATATTAGAAACACCAACATAAAATAAATATGCAACCAAATTTTCATATTTATGATATTTTAAAGTATATATCCGAACTAAAAACATTAAATAGGTAAAAAAAATTTGGATAATTTTTTAGTCCTTATCATACTATTCTTATCCTTAATTAATCGATTTACCCTTACCGCGATGATAATTATTTACATCCATTACTATTCACAATGGAAAAAGGGTTCAATTTCCTATATTTTTACGTCCTTATTATTAATATAAAATCCATTTTTAATTATTCATTTTCTATAATCCACGTAAATTAATTTAATATTAAAATAATCATCACAATGAAATTTTTTTTTCATTTTTAAGAATGAATATTTTTATATAAAATTAATATATAAAATTGAGTCCTATGAACATAATTTTTTTATAAAATAATATAACTAATTTAACTTATTAACCATTTTAAAATAGTATATAACCTTTTTAATTATCGAAATAATGTATAGTTTTCCAAAAAAAAGTAGTATTTTAACTATTCATTGGACAAATAATGTTTTTAGAAAAATACCAAACATTGACCCTAAAATAATTCTTATATGTGGATTTCAAAAAATACATTTTATTAGAAAAATATTTAAAAAAAATTAAAAAAAATAATTGTAATATTTTCTCACAAATAGTAATGAAAACCATTTTTTATGAAAACATATTTTTGAAGAAAAAAATCAGTTTTGTAAAAAATGAGTTTTAATTTACAATGTAGTGATCATTATCTTTTTTAGGGAATGAAATTAATATTTTTTTGTATCATTTTTAATAATATTTACCCCCACAAAATAAAAGTTATGTTATAATTATAACATTTCAATAATTATATTTTTGGTTTGTTTTTGTTTAGTGATGCATGTCGTATACACCATTAAAGATATTGTTCTTTTAAAATAATTTGGTGTTATATTGTTCACCATTTTAAAAAATTTCATCATTTATATTCTATCTTTATCATGTAAATGAATGGTTTTACATTTAAAAATACCATTTTTGATAACCCACATTGAAAAATGGTTCATAAAACCCCCTTTTTAAAAGTGGGAATGGGATGTATGAATGTTATCAAGAATAACACAAAACAAGGTTTCCATATATGAGAATGTTATATAGAATTTAATATATAGACATTGAGGAAGAATAAATTTCATAATAAATAAATATATGTAAATATCCCATTTATCCCAAATAATTGAATGATTATGAAAAATTATATGCCCACAAAACCATAATCCATAGTGTTTTTGAAAAGATTATCAATTCATTGAAAATGAATGTAATAGAAATTTTTTAACTTCAATATCATTTTCTAAAATCTGATGAAATTGATTACCATCTAGACTAAAAAACTAAAGAATTATAATTACGTGACATGTATATGATCACCCTATATTCGATTTCTAGGACAATCACATCTTATGATCAGTAAAATAAGTATTGAAGGTGATTTTTTCATACCTCAAGCACTAAAATAAACTACTAAAGGATAACATAATCTATGAAGGGATTCCATGATTTTTCACATATCTTAAAAAATTAACCAAAACCAAAATGGTATTCATAAGGTAAGAGAATTACCAAAATGATAAAGATTTCATATGATGAAACACAACATTAATCTATAAATCCTCAATAGTAATACCAAAAGTTCAAATTAGATAATTTAATGACTAAATAGACTTTAAATTATTAAAAGTATTCCATAGCATGTTCAAAAGACAGAAACGAATGATTTAGTCACATATTCTTCTGATATTGTTTTAATGTTTATCTCTAATCAACGTTAGTCACTCTTAATGTCATGTACCCCAAAATATATATACCCTAACGATATAATTTTTGATATATAATTTTCATTTGAATATATAAATTTAATCACCATAAAGATTATGTAAAATAATATATAATTAAAATTCAATTACTAAAATTAAATCCCATCTGAGAAAAAATTATTTTCAATTAATTTAATCATATAATGCTGCCAAATATATAGTAATCATATTCTGAAAAAATACTAATCTCTTAGACATAAAATCACTTTTCCATTCCATTGTTACTTATATGATAAAACATATGATTCAAGTTATAATAACCAATAATTACATCATCATATCAGATCATACAGACCATAGAGATTATCAATACCTTTAATCTTATGACCATAAAATAATTATTATTATTCCTGAAATAAACCTTCCACTAAAAAACATAGTAGACATAGAGGATGTATGAACTTAAAGTTAACCTAAATAACTCTTTATCATTTTAAAACCCCAGGACGTAAAACCAAAAATAGTTGAATCTATGAATTAAAACATATTATCATCCATATAATTTTCATACTAAGACACTTATGAGTTTTACCATATCAATATAGAATATCACATGTCTCTATTGGTTCTTTTTCCAAAATTTATCATAGTGGTTCATATAGAAAAGGTAAATTATCCAAAGAATATCCCACAAGAATGTCAATGTAGGTTTACGTTAGGGGCCCATTCACCGTGAACTAGAATGATGTCATAAATATTAATCTTTTCAAGTTTAATACCCATAAATTAATCTAATTGGAAACCATGTTATATTATAGTATCTATATAGGGATTAATTTTATTCAAAAACCTCATAATATTTACTTCAAAAATCATTATGATATTGTCTTATAATTAGACATAAATCAATGTTTTGTCTGAGGGTTATATTTTCCAATGAATATTTTAATAAATATTGTTCCCATGTTTTCTACTAATCGTCTTTCGATACCAACTACAAAGACTCAAATCCAAGTATCCCTGATTTTTTGGCTACCTTATTCTATTGGAAAAAGATACAAGATATCACATCTAAAAAATCCAAATAGTTTAGTGGTCTTTGTTAAATAAATACATATATTCTTCTCATATAACATTATAAATATAATATAGAACATAGTGAACATAAATATACAACATCCTTTAACCCATTCATTGATTTATTCATCATATCATCAGAGAGAGAAAATAAATAAGATTGAGATACTATTATCAGTAATGGTTTCATAATATGGGAGTAATCATGAGTAACAAATGATTAATAAATATGGTACGGTAAATTACTGTAAACAATTAAAACAAATTCAATTTAATCAATAACCTGATATTGATGAAATATATGGTAGTAATAAATGATGATAAAATAATTACACATAAATAATCACATGGTATTGAAAATTATCCATATATATCATAAATATTTTAAAAATAACACGTATATAAATAATTAATTTTGTAATGGTTGAATAAATAATTAAAAACATCATAAATATAACTTCAAGGCCTCAGGCTAAGACATTTGACATAAATGGGTATATCCTTAAAAAAAATAACCAAACTTGTTTTCCTCACTAGTCCCACTAATGATCCAAGGGGAAATAATAGGACCTTGTTATCACCTAATATGTCTAATTCATAAATCATATGATTAGAGAGAATAAAAATTCATAACATTATCATCAAAAAATTAGTATTGAAAAAACAGAATAAAAAATGTTAATAACTCCCCCTATAAAACTAATTATAATCTATTTATAGAAACAATAATGATGTTATCCTTAAAAAATATTCCTGAATGATAATATCTAAAATAAATTATTATTTTAATTAGTGAATAGAAATACCATAACAATATTCTTAAAAAAATCCAATTTCAAATTGAGAATGAATTTTAAAAACTATAGATTTATAGAATATTTTGAAATAAAATTTGTTTAATTGAATCTAGGATACATACAAAGTAAGAATTATAACATTTCAATGTTATAGTAGTGAGAAATTTCATTCATTTTGAGGATGTTAAAAAATATTCCATTCACAATTTTGGTAGAAATTCAAAATGTAATTTGTTCAAAAGAAAGGTTCTTCCTCTAAAACATTTTTATATTGTGTAAAAAATGTATATAAATTAATTTAAAAAATAATATACTAATACTCAAAACAGTCATGAAATATATATTAAGGTAAATATATAGGTGGAAGAAAAATATTCTCCTCCAAATTCAAAATAATGTTGTTTTTTTCGTAAAAACATGATTTGGGTATATTTATTAAATAAATGAAAAAAGGAATATAAAACAAGTTATTTTTAAAAAAATCTAAAAGGATATAATAACATATTGGGTTTAAGATTTAATAATCAAAAAATTCATCTAATAGTAACTTGAACATAAACATTCTAGAATAATGAAGATTTTGTTAAATAAAACCTTACAAAGATCATATCATTGAAGTGATTGTAAATACATGAAGTCATTATGTTTAAAAAATTTAAATACACAAATTGTTTTCTGAAATACAAAATAATATAGTAAAAGGTCATTTCAAACATAATGATGGAAAATCATAGTCAATGAAGTATATGTATAACCCAATTAATAAAAATTTAGATAAGAAAACCCTTAGGTAAGGTCTTAATTGTGACATAAATTCTTTATAATCTGGAATAATAATAATAATAATGTAATTTAATTTATTAAAAATCATTTCCATGTTTTTTATTTATATTATATTATTTATTACCAAGAGTTAGTTTAATTACATAATAAATTATGTTCATGTTGGACATTATAACATTATTCAGTTCACAAGTCCAAAATGTATTGGATATGTTGACTATGGTAAGTGGTTTAAATATTAAATTATATATAATAATAATTATTACTTAATTGTAATATTTATATATAAATTATACTTTTAATGTAAAATGTGAATTGGGGATATGTAAAATTAACTACATTAAAATCTTGAAGACAAAAACACACAAGTAAGCATGAGTAACATTTTCACTTTTCAACGATCATGATATAAATAAAGTATGTATTATTTTTATATTTATATAATAACCATTATATCAAAAATACCATATTTTTTCTTTATTGAAACATATATATATAAAACAAAGGGTATGGTGATGGAAAACAAATCCCATCACTTTTTGGATGTGGGTGGAAACACGTATGTCTGAACAAAGTCATCATTTTTCAATGGATAGAAATATAAGAAACTAAATTATATATGATATTTTTATGATTTATAAATATTTTAGGAATACCATATTTAATCATCAAATCCATTATTATAACCATTTTTGAGAGACAGGTATGGAAAATGAAATACATCAGTTGTCAATGAGGTAGTGCAACAAAAACCAAATGACTATTTCTCTTCCAGTTTGATGGAAGAGTAGATTGATATAGTGTATTAATTTAACATAAAATTATCATAGTATATGGGATATAAAGGTTTTATTATTTCATCATGTTTTAATATGATTTTATGGAAGTAGAGGAAAAAATAAATCTAAAACATTCAGATAAAAGTTTTTATTCTTCTTCGGAAAACCTCTTTTACATTACACCTTAATCCCTCTATGGTTTCTATTATACAACAAATAATACCTCAAGAATGTGGAAATATTTTTTTATGTACTAGCTGATCCAAATGCATTTTAATGTGTGGATAATAGAGGAGAGGGGGAGACAATTTATAAGAAAAGGAATTGAATTCATGGAATTTCATAAATTATTAAATTAGTATTAGTTAATTTTCATATATAAATGGATAAAACATGTCAAATTGAAAGATAATATGAGTATGAGTAAAAATAGTCTCATAAAATAATTTTGAACATGAATGGGTGGTGTTTTTATCCTTATGAATTTTTACCCCATCAAACCTTTTGACAATTATTAGGTTAACATAGTTTTTGACACTTTAGAGGCAATGAAAGTCACTTTAAAATATACTCTCACCATTAATATACATGGTATATATTATAGACCCTATAAATTTAAGTTTCTATAATAAATTAATTTTAGTAAATTTAATGTTTTTAATAAAATATTATTTAATATAAAATAACATCAATGTCATTATTTGAAATACATGAAATAATTTAATATAATACGCATGTAACTCTTGAAAAATAGTTCCAAAATGACATGGATTTGCATTTAATATTTTTTTTTGTTTTTACATAATCACCCAATAAAATATACGTACATTTAAATATCATTTTAAATGTTAGATTTTTGTTTAACCCCATTATTAATTGTGTTTAACATTTAATGTGGAAATGCATTTCTTAATATTTAAAGTTTATAATGTTAATTATAAGATAAAATTTGTTCATAGATATAAATTTATTGAAATTTTATAATATAAATATTAATAATCAAATCATTCAACAATTTTAAAAATTTGAAGTAATTTAATAAAATATATTTAACAAAAAATATCATTTATGTCATTTTTGGAGCTAATAAAAAATTTTGACATTGGAAAAGACATTTTAACCATGTAGTTATAATTTTAACTTTTAAAAAATCTATAATATATTATTTTTATCTTTATAATATGATGGTAACTTTAAATAACCCATATAATGTTAGTTTTAGAGTTTTTAAAATCTTTTACATGATTTTTATATAGTTTTCAATAGTAATATGTTAGTGTTGTTTATGAATTTACATTAATATTTAATCAATATAAAATAAAAACACAGTACTATGATAAAAAAGAATAAATTAATTTTGAAATAATATTTTTTAACCAAAAAAAATATATTTTTATCCCTGTCACAAAATATTATATATATTAGATGTATGAAATTGACATTTTTCACTACATATATTACTTATGTATTATAAATTAAAAAACCAAAACAATATGGCATATAGTTTTTATATTTTATAAAACATTATTGAAATTTACAAACTAAACTAATAAAATATGGTATGTAAAGTGTTAATATAATTTTATTTTTCCTTATCATATTATTTTTAACAATAATTTCCCAATTTACCCTTACCGCTATGATAATTATTTACTATTATTACAAATCATAACGACCAAAAATAAAAGGGACATATTAAAAAAATCTAAACATCAATATTATATATATGGAATCAATTTCTCATGATTAAATTTTTTAGAGTGGGATAGATTAATTTATTTTTAAAATGTAAAACACGAAGAAATCAACTTGTTTAGAAGAGATTCCATTTTAAGTATTAAAATATTTTTATACTAAATTAAAAAATATATTCCAATATATTTATTAGTTTATTAATACTATATTATAAATAATTTAAATTTACAAGAATTTTATAATAAATTTTAATATTGTAATTATTCGAAACAAAAAATAAAATTTTCAATATGAAATTATATTCATCACTATACATCAGAAAATCTATATTTAATTAAAAAGACCATATATTCAAAATGATTTTATTCTGATATAATAATTAAATAAATTATAATATTTTTATGAAAAAGAATTTATAGGATAAAATAAATTAATTGTAATATTTTTCAAAAAAATAAAGGGAAACCTTTTTTTGAAGGAAAATTTATTTTTGAAGAATAAAATGACTGATAAAAGATGAGTTCTTATTTTCGAAAAATTATATGTATAAAGTAGAACCTTTATATATATTTTCCTAATTTGATTAATATTGTTTAGAACATAGAATTCATTTGATGGGTTATAACTATAAAATTTAAATAATTATATTTTTTGGTTTGTTTAGTCACAATGTTTTGTCTCATATATTCTATCGAACACAATGTTATTTTAAAATAAAAATGTTTTACATTAATACACTTAATAAACCATTTTAATTGTAACCAACGTGAACAACGTTTACTATAGTAACTATTCATTATATCAAAAAAATGATATGTCATTAGCCAATTTGAATATTATGATTCCAAATATGGAAATAATTTTGTTAAATTCATTTACAAAAATTTATAGAAATTCATTTAAAAATAAGAAAGAAAAACAAAAAGAAATTCAATTTAAAAAAATATGTTTTTAAGAATAACATTGAATAATTTCCAATTTATTTCGTATTAAAAATAATTAAATGAATGTTAACTTAATTATTTGAATATATTATCTAAATTTTTTTATGAAATTTCAATCATAGGAATTAATTTCCTTTACTATGAAAGAAAGCCCGCATATAAATGTAGTTTTTCAAAAACAATATCAATTTTTTTTAAAACAAATACTTTTAATTTTTTATTTGAAACAAATTAGAAAACAATGCATTCATTTTCCAAACATTTAAACAATAATTTTCCATAATATTTATACTATTAATTAAATTTTATATAAAATATAAATGAAAAAATATTCAAAAATAAAATAATTACATATAGTTATTTTGGATAAATATTATTTCTTCAATGGATTAGAAATTATATTAAACAATAATATTTCATTTAAATACCACATAATGTTCACATTTTATAATTTATAATAAATACTCACAATGTTAAGGGATGATTTTTTTATAAGCTATAAAACATATTTATTTATTAAAGTAAAATAAATTCTAAAATCTCTAAGGGTTGAAATAATCTTCTCCTTTAAAATCCTTCAATTCAATCAAAATGTGAAAATCAAAAAAGAAGTATAAATTTTAACCTCATTCATTCAAGATTAATTCATATTTAACCAATTTAAAATATTTTATAAAAATATTATTATAATTAAATTCATAATTTCTGTATTCTAAAATATTATTATATTTATAGAAAAACTAATTTCTATATAATTTTTAATTAATGAAAAATGATAACATCGCTCTTGTGTAAGAGTAGACTAAAATCTCCACGAAGCGATGTGGTTTGTTTCCATAACTACATCAAATGTATGGCCATGAAGATGTGTTAATAAATAACTATTATATTTATTATATTATTATGATATTATAAGAAATAATTTATCTAAATTATTTCCTCTTCATCCATTAGAAAAATGAAAATGCCACCCTTTCAAACATTTAGAGTACTATATCCATGAAATGATGTACCTAATTTTTCATGGCCGCCATTAAATTATTTTTAAAAGTATATATTTATTTTATAATATAAAAACTATATCATATTTAATATTTTACTTATGGTGAAACCATGAATAGTGGTAAAAATTTAGGATCATCGAATATATGTATACATTGAAAATAGAACAAATGACACCCTGATATTGATTTTAATCCAGAATTACTAATAAGTGGGTAAATAGAAGTTATAAGGGAGATGTATGATTAATTATAATCCTAGATATGTTTATGGTATGAATTCATTATAATTACAAATTGTTTATAAAATATGATCGAGCCTGTAAAATTATGTAGAAAACAGAGGTAAGGGTTCATCATCCCAAACTTCCTCCTTTAAGACATGATTTTAGTTATAAAACTATTTCCATTACAAGGTGTTTATGGTGCATATATGTAATATTATATCATCAAAAACGCTTTAATAATTATAATTATTGTTCCATTTCCATTTATCTATTTCAATAGGCTTTTGTTATAATTTTATAAAATCTGTAAGAGTTCTCATTATAAATTTAGCTTCATTGGGAAATGTTTAATATTGAGAACTCTATTTTCTATTATATGGGGTACTTAATAACCCA
Source organism: Viscum album (assembly GCA_963277665.1). Lineage (NCBI taxonomy): Eukaryota > Viridiplantae > Streptophyta > Magnoliopsida > Santalales > Viscaceae > Viscum > Viscum album. Next base: position 1,609,976,406 of record OY728137.1, on the reverse strand, counting down.
TTATTATGTTTTTAAAATATATTTTATTTAATTCATGGTATTTATAGAAATATATCATGTTATAAAATTCAATGGCCTTTGATTTAGAATTTATCAATGGTACAAGTGATTATGTTTCAATCTCAATTTTAGTCAGGATTAATTATGATTGAATATTATTTAAAGTATTTTTTTATATATCTTAAAACTGATTTATTTTATTATCCTCTAATTATTACAATGGTTTTTAAGTATTTTATGTAATTTTCCCTTAGTTTTTTACTCAGTCCAATGAAAGGTTGTTTATAATAAAATATGACATTATTTCTCTTTTTTGGCTAGGAACCTTTCTCTTCCATATCAATTTTAATTATTTTTTGAATAATGTTTTCTATAACTAAATGATTACTCATGGTAGATTTATTTTAAATATTATTTTCTTCTAAAAGGTTTAAAATTAATATTTTAATCATTTTCTATATGATCTATTTTGAACACTCTTTACAAAAGCGTAAAATGAATGTTTTTTTACGTTAACCACCATGACACGCTTTCAGGAATTCATAACCATTATTTTTATTCAAAAATAATTTACATTTTTATAAATATTTTATTTTAAAATTATAATTCCATTATTTTGTAAATAATTAATTTTTAATATTTATAAAAAAAATAAGCGATATTATTTTATAATAATATTCAAAAAGGCATTTGTTTTATTTATGTATATTTCTATCTACCAATCCCCATTTTTCTAATTTAGCATTTTTTATTTTCAAAATTCCATTGTTTCAAATTCTCTTACAAATAATGTTTTAAATATGTTCGTAGAATCCCCCAAAAATTTATTTTAAAGTGAATTTTAATATTATTTTTATAAAAAGATATAGAAGTCTAAAAATATTGTTTTAAAAGCTTAACCTGTGTTTTTATATCTATTTTCAAAATGGATTTTCTTTGCTGCAATGATTTAATTTTTTATTAATTTATAGTCTTTATTATGCCCATGTCTGTTATTACCATGGATGTATTCTACATCATTTCTATTGTTGACATATCAATATAACTATTACTTAATATGATGTAAATAACCAATTTTACAAAAAATCAAATTGAGGGTGAATGCACTAAAAGATAACTCATTTATTTACTAGACTAAAATTTAATAAATGAATACCTATTATTTATATTGGTATTTTTAATGAATGATATGATAGTTTTTTTTTTATTAGTGAATAATGATTTTAAATATACATTATTAAATATAATAAGATACTATTAAATAATTAAGTTTAATTTATATTTTATTCATATTAATTTATTCAATATTACGAAATAATTAGACATAGTATGTGATGGTTGGGACTCAATATTAGATAACACCTCGATGTATCAATAGTTTTCATAAGACAAAATTGTTTGGATATTTTGTGTATTCCAACCAAATTATTTAAAATGACCATGTATGAGTATAGTAATGTATGTTTTTTATGTCTTTGGCCAAGGTATTGATGCTAATATTATAATGTGAACTTTTTTTCATTTCATAATTAAAAAATCATGTATTAGTTTATATGTAATTATGTTCATTTTTTTTACTTTGATATATTTCACACACAACTAGTTTATTATATGACATATTTATTTATTATTAACGAAAAAATGTTCATGTCTAATGTATTAATGAGAGGTTTTGTTGTATACATTCCCTTACTAAGAGTTTGATCTCAAATATTCTTATATTTCCACTTACCATGTTTTAAAAAAATTAATTCATATAACATATCTCAATGTTTATCATGTATAGAAATTTTTTTGTGAAATAGTGAAATATTGTTTTGAAATATTAAAATATGGGAATAATTGGGAAAATTTCTATTGAATCAGAAATACACAAGCCTTGTTAATTAGATGTTTTACCAAATATTCATAAATCTATAAACCCAAAAGGTCATGGGTATATAAGAATGTATGTAATCTCTTTTTATTTTGTTATTATGGATGTTCAAAATTGATTCAGAAGAGTTGGTATCGAAGCTAGTATAAAAAGATTATGTATTTGGAAGTTGATATAGGTGTATGGATCTGGGATTCTGTAACATAGAGGTGGTTTATTTGGACCATGATCTATCCTATAAATATTATTTGGTGATTATATTTGACATACGATACATATTTCAAAATAATAACCATTCAAACATTATCCAATTAGATTGGATAAATAATAACTATAAAGATTTAACATGGGAACATATGGAAATATTTGAAAAAAAGTATTCACATTTGTTTCATCATAGTGTGTTAAATAAATATTTATGGATGAAATTTATAAAGGGGTATGTATGTAATGATATAAAGTTTTAAATATGGAATTTTATATATATATAAAATTATTAATTTTGAATATAGTAAAATACCATGGACCACATAATGAGAAAAATGAAAAATTGTCTTGGTAATTCAGAATATTAGATATAGAGGATAATTATACACAATAAAATTGGAAATAGTATATTGAGGGAATAAAAATATTAAAATAATATTCCCTGAAAAGAAAAATATATATCATTTTGGTTTTATAGAATTGTCACAACCATAAAAAGTTATAAAAAACATTGGAACATTAGTATTTAAATCACTATTTTTTATAATGAAGAATATAACCTTGAGTAGAATTAATTTCAGTGATGAATAAAGGAAATACAGGGATTTTATACCAATTATAAAACAAATATATCCATTAAAAGTATTAATATTGGAATAATAACATGACAGTTATGAATAATAACTTAACCATTATATTATTAAATAGAATATTTGACAAGTAATTTAATATTTTGGAATCATATATGTAAAAAACTATGTCCTTATGGTTGGAAATTCCCAATCAAATTTGATTTTTTATTTTTTTGACATAGATATGTTTTGACAAAATTGGTTTAGATTATAATTATCAAAGTAGGAAATATCTTGAGGGGAAACTTTTTTTAATGTTCTCACGTAATCATGGGCAGCTTTAGGTTGAACGTTTGATATTTTGAAATCGATTTGCATCGTCATGCGGTTACCACATAGTTAATGGAAACTATGTTTGTAAACCTGGAAGAGTGGACTTTCATTACGGGATAGTTCATTGTATGTAGAAGGATGTAGAAAAATCAAGATAAAATTACAATATAACATTCTTAGGGATCTTTATGGTTTGATCATGGTTTGAAAATCATGTGGATTAACTATGAAACGCAATGATTTTTCTATATATATTTCCATAAAATAAATCAAATTTGTTTGATAGCTTACTCCACAAAAAAACCAAACTAAAATGATTCATAAATTGTTATTTAAATAATATTATTAAAACTATTTTAATAATAAAACCTTTAGTGAAAAATATAATATTATCCAATAGAAAATGCTTACATTCAAGGGATATATAATTTCTGTTATTTATTATTTGAATTGACTGTTCACTATAAATTAATTATCAAAAATATTAATAAACTAAATATAACAATTTTATATTATTATTATGATAATATATAATATTTTAATTAAATAATATATTATCATTAATTAAATTATACATTATTATGAAATATTATTGAAAAAACATGATATAAAAGAATATAATTTTCAATAAATATTATTTTCATTACATTTTGAATTATAATTTAAAATATATGTTGAAAATGTAATAATTTTAATTCTAGAAAAATAAATTAATTTTTAGTTTCCCATATCAATATTATTCTATGGTTATTTTTTTGAGGATTATTGAAAAATAATTAATTTTTGTGGTCAAATTTGAGAATACCAATATTGCTAAAAACTGTCACATTTATGAAATTACAAAAACAAAATGAATTTTTATTAATTTTTTATATCAAATATATCTATTTAACTAGTAAATTAATGAACTTATTAATTATTTTTCTTAATTTATAAAATCTGATGTTTAATGTTTTCAGAAAACTAGCAATAAATTACTCTAAAAATTGGTTTTATTCATGTATATTTTCATTACATGCAATAATTAAAAATAAGAAAAATGTATTTCATATTTTATTTTATAATATTAATTTAATGTAATGATTTCACATTAATATTTAGCTATGAAAAAACATTACAATGATTAATGTTAATTGATGTTATAATAGAAAATGTGTTATTTTTAAAGATGTGTTTTGTTAGTATTATGTAATTTTTATTTAATCTTTTAAATAAAAATATTTTTATTAATTAATATAAGATTAAATTTTAGTATATATATAATTATATTAACAAATATTTAATTATTAACAATTTATAAATAAGATTAAAGAAATATAAATTTTAAGAAAACATTTTGATTCAAAATAAATATTTTATATATAAATTTATTAATTTAAAGGTAAATGTTATATTATTTATAAATTTAATTATATTACATTTAGATTAAATTTAGTATAATGACACAACTTGTTTTAATAAGTGGATTCTTATATTTTTTATTAAAACAAATGTAACTAGGAAAAAACTATTTACCCAAGTAAAAAAAGATAAAGGTCAAAATATTAGAATAATTGGCATATGAAAAATTTAAAATAAGTTTGAAGGTAGTTGGTTAGGAAATTATGGACCCAGTATCACCTAAAACATTATTATTGTTGTCTTCTTTATTCCTTTATTTTTGAATATTGTAATGATATAATTCAAAAGTAATGCATATTCACAATAGTTCCCTTTTATTCACTTATATATGGGGGCACTTCCACCAATTCACGAAACTACCATTACATTGGATTATTTATTAAAAATATCTTAATTTTATACTTCTATAATATTAATTCATGTTTATAATCCATTAGTATTAATTATTTTTCCAAAGAGCTTCATTTTGATGGAGTCTTTCAAGAGAATGTTCAATGTACCAAATTTGGTATTACTTACTCCTTACCTTTTTTCTAATCATTTATCTACCAAACCTACCCTAAACAAAGTAATATGATGACATGAGAATCATTATTATAATTAAGTGTCATTATTTTATTGTGAATACCATTATTTATTCTTTTATATCCAGTTATAATAATAAAATACCATTAACCGTTCATAGTTCGAACTACTACCTCTATAATGTAATTTTTTTTATTTTTCATATTTTTGTTATTATTTATACAAGACACTAAAAATATGTTTAAAATTATAAAAAATCTCAATAATATCTTTATTCATTTTCTATAATTATATTATACACTTATATAACTATACTGATCCATTGAATATAGTGTGTTCATGTAAGGTTTTTTTTAACCATCTTCATGAATAATGCAATAAAACTCTATCATGAATGAATATAGAGAATAAAATACTAATATTTTTTAGTTAATTATAAATTAATGATTTATTTTTTTATCTAGAATGATTATATTATGTATTTAAATTATTATTAAAATATCATATTTGATCACTCAAATTACAAAAATAAGCTGAAAATTATTCATTTTTAATTGAAACATAAGAAAATACTATATAACTAATAAATATAATATGATAATAAATATTAAATATTAAATTAAATATATAAGGTTTCATTTCCTAATAAGGTATCTAATGGACTTAAATTTATTATTAAGAATTATTGGCACATGTGAATAATGAATGAGGAACAAGGTAAGAGAATCTTATCTAAATTATTATTCACCTGAGACATACTTCTCTTTATACAATATTTTTTTGAATGGTGTACTTAAAAAAATTAAATATTTTATAACATTATTGTCTTATATTCCATTATATTCAATATACTATTCTTATTTATTTCCCTCACGGGGTTTTGAATAAAACAAACAAAAGTTGTGGGGATTTCTTATTTTAATTTTATCTCCTCAAAACATATTTACTAGGATAAACCATATTTTATTTGGAATGGTGTATCTACTTTACATTATATGTGATTTTATATTATTTTATAATTAATTATATTAAATATTCTATTAATTGTTCTCTAACGAACCATTCTTGACATAAATGGACATTACATCACAATTGTAGCATACTTAGTACATGACACAAATAGATGCCTAAAGACCGTATTAGTTTAATGCCTTTGGAAACTGGAAAACAAAAAAAATGATTTATATTACCACTACATCATCTACTTTTTTATCCTTCATAACTATATTTCCTTTTTGGAACATCTCACGTAATACCCTTCTTCAAATTTGGGGTGAAATGAAAGATGACAAGTGGTTATCTAAACTTCTATGTAAATGTATTCATGTAAAATACCGTAAAACATAAAAATAAGAATGTAAAAACACTAATATGTCCCAAAAACATACCAAACATACCATTTTACAAAATATTGATCCATGAAATAATTCTTGGTTGTTCATAAAGCATAAATCATAATAGAATCACGATCCATGAGAAAATAGCATGTTAAAAAATGTAATTTAGGAAACAAATAAGCACATAATATGATTACCATAGTGGTAAAGACATTTTTTCCAAGACCATCATAGTGTAAAAAGTCCATTAATGAAGTAGGATTACTTATCATTTTAGCGATGTATTACAAAACCAGATTTCTTTTTCATTCAAACCCTATATTACTTTACTCGATTTACTTATCTTTCCACGCATGTCTATCTCATGAGATATAATTTTTTTACCTTGTTCATTGTAGGTAGATATATATCCCACACATCTCATAATGAAATCATTATCACATGTTCCACAAATACATAAATTCTTCATCATAACATAACCCAAGAAATAAAATGTGTCTTATAAATAATTCGATCATAAAATATTCCACATATAAGATAACTACATCAATAAAACAATCAAATAATATTAATAATAATGATATAAACATAAAACTATTTATGGGTGTCATCATATATGGAAATTTATTTTGATAAAACACTTAATCATAATTGTTGAGAAAAATATCTCATCTTTTTAAAAAGATATTTTCATTTTTAATAATTCCATGAAATCTTAAAAGAAAATAACATGGTTCAAAATAAACATGAAATAATGTAGATTAAGATTCTTAAAAATTAGAATTTATGATGATGAAAAAAACTATTCATGCCGAAAAATTTAAATAAACATTATCCTCGTATTGTTGCCAAAAATGTCCATAAGTACCTTGTTTGTTAAAAAAAACAATGATTCCTTCCCAGAAATGTAGTAAAAAACAAAAATGAGTAAAATTGAATCTAATAATTCATAGAATAATATTAAAAAAATTTGTATTTTTTTAAAAAAACATGGGCATGGATGATATTTATACCCCTCATAAATACATATGTACATATAATCTCGAATAAAAATGAAATTGAAAAATTATCCCTTACCTTTGGTCAGAATTCATCCATATCTGTCTGAAACTATAGTATATTAGATTTAAACATATTATTAACTTATAATAAGACCGTAATAATATTTATTAAATCATATATAATTCACTTATGATTTTATATTACAGTTTTATTTATCAATTCTATAATAATGCAACGTTTTGGGTAATAATCATTTTATTTGTTGTATGTTTTTTGAATTTTTATTATTGATCATATTACATAGATAATGATTTACTTAATTAAATAATGTAATACATGATATATATATATATCATATATATTTATTATACAAATATATATAATAGATAGATAAATGAAATGGAATACACTATTCATGGAGACGATAGACAGTACGTAATCATGATCATTGTTTCCGTTTTCATATTTAATTGAATGGAATAAAGTAAATGAAAAATATATAAATAAATAAATCTAGTAGAATTTTTATGTTATACATTTCATGATTATATATTATATATTATTTATAATCATCTTTGAAGGGTTTACCTGGAAAATGAATCCCATCATGTCGTGGAGGTAGTAGGTCGTACAAACGCATGAGCGGTGATATCATTCACATAATGGTTAAATGGTACAATATTTGATGTTATAAACATTATATAGAATAATAATAATTTTATATTAATTATTTACATCCATTATAGTCATCATTATACCCATAAAAATTATTTATTGTTTAATAACAAATTACACCACGACGTGGAGACTGTAAGACGTATGTATGCATGCATAATGATATTGTTATTCGTAGGATGGATAAAAGGAGGTATATGTTTGTAAAATAATTACTATAATATATCATCATATATATGGTACTTTATTTATTACATCATTATGATAACATCATAATATGAGGTTGAATAAGAAGTAACAAATCTTGAAAGATGTGATAAAACGATTACATCTTCTTTGGGTTTCTCCTATTGATTTGCACAAAAGACCCTATAATATGGATTTATACCCAAAGGGATGACTCTTGAAGTTCTTGAGTAATTTTTGTAGGATATTTGGGTAGGTTCTGACTGAGCCAATGGGATTTTTATGTGTGACTATGTGAGTAGAGGTGGTGGCCTTTTATAAGAGGGATGAAGGGAACTTTATGAAAGTCTGTATATATTAATTTATAATAAATTTATTTACGGTTTATATTGGTCCCAATATCATTTATATCTAACATAGAAAGCTTATGTGTTGAAAACCTCTCAACCAACAAAATATATAAATGTTTTGATTTTATTTTAAACCATATTATTTTGGTTTTTCCTATTTAATCTATTTAATTTTAATTGTGGTACTAATATACCAAATATTTAATGGTTATAAATATTTACATATGTGTTGTAAATTTTATATAATAGGATAATTTATGAAATTATCAGCATTATAATTTTCACCTTGTAATTGTTATAATTTTTTGTAATTTTAAAATAATTTAATAATATGTTATTTTTATAAAATATCAACACTGTCAATTTTGACGGGATTAAATTATTAGAGTTTAACAAAACACCAAACAAAATATAAGTTCAAAATAAAGTATTTAATACACTATTAAAATTTCATATTTACCTATAATATTCTTTTATCACATTAATTAGTTAATATTATATTTCTTTTAATTTTTTTAAAACCATTTCTTTAATATTTATATTAAAAAATAATTTCAACATCACTATTGTTTCAACATTAATGATAATTAATTAATCTATATAAATTATAAATAAATTAAAATTATTTAGATACTTAAATTATATTATTTAATGCTATTAATTATAGTGGTTTTATCATGTTTTTAATATATATATATTATTATACTTATAAGAGACAAGAGATTGACATGTTGTCACTTTCTTTTATTTTAATTATAATTACACCACTTTCATGAAAAATGTCTATAAAATGAATACATTCCAACCCTTAGGTGTTATTGGTCGACTTTAACTCATAAAATAGTATTTTTTCTGGGCTTTGGGTAATTTTATTATCTTTATCATATTGTTTGTTACCCGAATGTACCTGATTTAAATTTAACTATGGTGAATAAAAATTATTGTAACTATTTTTTATACTATCAAGAAATAAAATACTAATAACCTTCTAATATAATTTGGACCCACTAATTCGAAATATAGATTCAATTTTTTAAAATTAATAAAAAATAAGTTGCATTAATTAATTTAAAATTAGTTTTCATTGTCAAAACCAGAAAGACGGTTTTTATGAAGTAAAAACTATCAAAAGATTCACATATGTTTATGTCCAATTTAAAAATAGAATAACATTAAATGAACATCATTGGAATAAATGATAAAAAAATCAAAATAAACTTTAAAACCAAATAATAATATATTCTAACTATTGAAAATTTTTTGATTCAAAGGTAGTTTTAAATTAAAATGCAGTAGATTTCATTATTCATTGAAATATCAATTTCATCAGAAAAATACCAAAATTTAAACCAAATTTGATCTTTATTTCTTTCACCCAAATAATAAGATTATTTTTTCAGATATAATATATAAGAGTGATAAATTTTTGAATTAAAATTGGTAAACCGTCAAAAGAAGCAAAAAATGCATATTTTAAAAAATACTTCTCTTATACAAAAAATTGAAATTTTCATATATCATGTTAAGAAAATATATAATATGGTTTTTAATGTTATATAACATCAAAAATGTGGTTAATATTATTCATAACACCTAGTTTATATCCATTTAAATAATTAAATTTTAATAATATATCATTTTTTAGTGAATCTCAATATTGCATACTACGTCAGATATCGAGGAAGGTCACTCGTGCATGTAGTATATGGGAAGTTAGTATTGAGTTTAGTGAAACTTTTCATTTGTGTTTCATATATCATAATCCATACATAGTTCCTTTATACATAGAAAGAAATATATACTCAGTGTTGCATGAAACAAATTCTATCAAAATAACATTAAATTGTTTGTATCACAAGCCAAGTATACTGTTGTGTATACTGCATGATAATACAGTGTTGCGTATAGCGAAACGTAATTGTTGTTTAGTGTAAAACATAATACATAAAATAAATTAATAATAATCAACATCATAGAATCATGGGCCGTTACATTATACCCCATAAAAATTAATTTCTCACTCAAAATTCATCAGGGTTATAATAGGTTTACTAATTTAATGTTTCTTTAATAGAAACTCACATCCTAAAAAGGAAATCTAAAACATCATTTTAAAAATGATGGTTAGAAAAATATTGTTTTCCCATTATAACTCTCCACTGGGCTTCCACAGAGGATAAAATTGGTGTGAAATTAAAACATGGATTTGGATAAAAAATCTAACCATCAAATTCTTTTGGATAGTGACATAGAATAAGTTTGGAGAATGTTATCAACTAGAAATCCATAAAATAACAATGATTTTAGGGACCATTTAATTATTCAGATATGAATTTACTAAGGTAAAATCTTTTTTTTTCAGGATCCCTTCCATACTGGTGAAGATTTTTTTCACGAGAATAAATACTTTCAATATATTTGTATAATTTTACCATTGTTTGTGCCTTAAAAAATACACACTTTATCTCTTATTTAAATAAATAAAGTTAAATTTTTCATCCTTTAAGTGTTAGTATATCATGCAATAGAATGATAATAAATTACATCAATTTGAAAAATAAGGTCAACACTAGTTATCAAATACAAATTAGTCAACCTATAGCGAGATAAGACATTAAGATATCAAACATGAAATGAAAAATAACGTATACTATCCATAAATGGATAACATTAATATCCATTAAAAATAGAAAATTTAAAACATTCAAAATAGGTCAACTAAATCGAATTAACATTAATCTCCCCTATCTCATTATGGTATTTCTTGGTTGTCACATTCTAGACACATTAATGCCTTGATAATGTATTCTCTAGAAACATGATAATAACATGAAATATTATAGAACATTATTGAAAACATGCATGAAATTAATAAATAACTCTTTCAACATACCAAAAATCCTAAAAATTCAATGTACTCAAACCCTGACACCACTCTTTCCTTATATCAGTCATGAGGTCATTAATACTATCAAATATCTCATTATATCCTTCTCCCACCATTATGCACATATCATGCATTATCTAAAAATATATGATTATATTTTCATGGGTACTGGTGCAATTAAACATATACTTTCAAATACTTAAGGAAACAATAGTTCTATAGATGTTTCTTTATTCCATAATACCATAAATTTACTTATACAACATTATTATTGATAAACAAGTATTCATTCCACTAACCTCTTAAACTATTTACCAATCTTCATCATTTTTTTCCTTAACACTTCTTTCAGGTCATAAATCTTTTTTGTATCTTCATCATCAGGAACCTAAAAACTACCTATATGAATATGTTTATTCTCTTCATTAGATTTTCCCTTTGGGAATATATTTTGATAATGCCCATGCATTCTAAATTAAAAAAAATTGAACTATAAATCATGTCTTAATAATACATTTATCCTTGTACATTGTATAAACTGATCCTTTTCCTCTACAATTACTAGATTCATGTCCTTATTTTCCAAATAGAAATAATATTCAATTTTTATTGAAACGTTATCATTGTTTCCTCTAACCAAATTATTTACAAGAAAAAAATTGAACTTTCTTTCTTTTATGATCACCACCAAACTCCATATTACTCTAATTATCTAGACCTTGAATCTCACCAAATTTTAGATAAGTTATTATATTATGAGATTTTTGATTAGGAAAAATAACTATGTTTTCCTTTATAACTCCCATTTAATTTGGTCTCTCATGAATAATAGCATTCTATTATCTATCATATTCTCCATTAACATGAATCCTCATGTTTCCATCCATTTTCTAAAACCCAAAAATATTAGAGTGATAGGAAAAAATCATACTCAGAAAACAACATAATCATGGGAGCGTACATAAAATCTCTAACATCTTAGATTTAATCCTAGGTTATTCATGATTATTAACATAATACTAGGAATGTAACATATAGTTAGACATACCCATAGGGAAATCCCTAGACATACCATAGAAATATCTCTAGGTATCTCACTAATTTTTTCGCATCCTAGTTTCTTATGGTTAATTAATCCTTTGCTATGATACCAACTCAAATTGCCCATTATTGATATACATGGGAATTACCTTATTTTTTTGGAATACATAATATATGACTCAAACAGATTCCCAATGACCATATTAGTTCAGTACCTTTGGAAACTCGAAAACATAAAAAACTAGCTCAAAAAACATCTACATTATCTCGTTCATTGTTGTTCATAATTATAACACCTTTTTAACACATATTACTTAATACCATTCTTCAAATCCTTGGGGAAAAGAGACATGAATAGGTGTGATCTCAAATGATCACTAAGGGTAAACATGAAAAGTATCTTTGAAAACATAATCATAAGAATTTAAAAAACATGGGTATTACTTAAAAAACAAACCACATTTAACATATGCATAAATCAGAAGTCATCAAATAAATCTTAGTTGTTCGTAAGACAGAAATCATAATAGTATCATGAACCATGAGGAAATATTATAGGCCTATAACATATAATATTGGAAAAAAATAATCACACAATATGATTTCCAAAGTAGAAAAATTATTTTTTTCCAGATCATAATAGTGGAGAAAGTCCATTACTAAACCGAGTTTATCTATTATTCCATCCAAGTATCGCTAAACTAGATTTACCTTCCATTACACCCATGTATTACTGAACCAAATTTACTTCTCATTCTGGTCATGTAAATATCTAGAGATAAAGATCATTACCCAAATCATTGAAAGGACATATATTTACCACTAATCTCATAATTAAATCATTCTTTAATGTTCCACAAAAACATAAATCATTCATCATAGCATAACCCAACAAATAAAATAGGTTTCTTAAACATAATTCCATAATAACATAATCTATATAAAAGTTCATTTCATCAAAAAATCAATCAAATCATAGTAATAAGAGGGATAGAAACACAACCCTATTTAATAGATTCATCATAGATGGAAAATAATTTTGATAAGACACTTGAACTGAATTCTCAAGAAAAATATCTTTTCTTCTTATAAAACATTTTTTTTCAAAAAATTACACTGAATTTTAAAAGAAAATAAATTATTTTAAAATGAACCTGAAATATTGTAGAATAAGATTATGGTAAATAAGGTATTATGATTTTTTAAAAATAAATTCATTTCGTATAAGTTAAAAAACACTATCCTCAAACTATTGCCGAAAAAGTCAAAAATTAACTCGTATGGTAAAAAAAGAAAGATTCCTTCCAAACCATGTAGTAAAAGTTTAAAATGGGTTAAAATTACATCAAATATACATATAAGTGTAGTAATAAATTTATGAAAACATTTTTATAATAGATGGACATGTATGATAAATATAACCCAAATAAATACTTACGTATAATCAATCATATACAAAAATTAGATTGTTAAATTATCCCTTACCTTAGGACCAATTTATTTCATATGTGTTCGAAACATTTGTATAGTGGGTTTAAAAATATTATTAACATACAATAGAACCATAATAATATTTATCATATCATATATTATTCACTTATTACTTTATATTACCTTTTTATTTATCAATTCTCTCTTAATGTGATGTTTTAGTGCAATAATTTTTTTATTTATCTTACATGTTTTGTCTTGTTATTCTAGATCATATTACTTATATCATGATATAATTACTTCCATAATTTAAAACTTCATTTATATATAATATATATTCAGTATATTAATATATATAATATATAGACAAATGAAATGTAATACACCATTTATATAGATGGTAGGTCGTATATACACATGAACATTGTTTCTATTTCTTTATTTAATTGAATGGAAAAAATTAAATGACATATATATATATCCAATATAATTATTATGTCATATATTTCATGATTATTTGTTATATATACATTGTAAAAAATCTTGAATGGTTAACTTGGAGAATATATCTTATCGCATCCTGAAGATGGTTGGATGTATGTACACAAGAGAGACAATATCATACACATAATGGTTAAATGTATAGAATTAAATGGTATATTAATTATTAAGAATAATTATCATGTAATATTGATTATTTACATCCATTATACTCATCATTATAATTATCCTAATTAATTATTATTGAATAAAAAATTTCACCACAACGTGGAGACAGTAAGTCATACATACACACATATGGTGATGTTGTTATTTATAGGATGAATAAATGTATTCATAAGTCTATACCATAATTATAAAAAATATATCTTCCTGAATAAGATACTATTTGTATTACTTTATTATGATAATTACCTAATAAGTGGAGTTAGAAGAAGAAAATAAATTTGAAAGTGTTGATAAAATGATTACCTCTTCTTTAGGTGTATCCGTTTTATTTTCACAAAATAATTCCTTATTTTAATTTTCATCCCAAATGTTTGAATCTAGGATGAAGTGAGGGATATTTTTAGGATTCATGGACATGTTTTTTCTGAGAAAAAGTGATTTTTATGTATGATTATGTGAGTATAGGTGGTGGCCTTTTATAAGAGTGAGGATAGGCACTTTATGAAAGTCTTGAATTATTAATTTATTGTAAATTTATTTTTGATTTATATTAGTCCAAAAATAATTTATTTATAAGATAAGATGATTATGGGTAGAAATAATCTCAACAAAAAAAATTTAGATATTTTTTTAATATTAATCCTTATCATTTTGATTCAACCATATTTAATCTATTTAAATTTTTTTTATGTTAATAATATTGGAAATATTTAATGGGTATAAATATTTACATATGTATAGTTAATTTTATATTATTAGATACATTATAAAATTTCTTACCTTATTATTTTTTGTTTTATTTTTTATTTTTTTAAATAAATGAAAAATATATTATTTTCTTAAAATATCAATAGTTTCTATTTTTACACTATTCATTCATTTGAATTTAAATAAACACAAAAAATGAGATAAACTCTATAAAAAATATTTGATACACTCATAACATGTCATATCCACCTATAAAATCTCTTTAGCTCATTAATTGATTCATATTATATTTCTTTTACGATTTTTAAAACTACTATTTGAAATTTCTATTAAAAATAACTTCTACATCCCAATTGTGTAATAATTAAAAGTAATTATTTAATTTATAAATGTTAAAAATAAATTTAAATTATTTAGATAATTTAATTATATTTCAGTATAATATTTATTTTCTAGGTTTTATCATGTTTATAAATATATTAAAAATTTTAAACTTGTATGATACAAGAAAGTGACATGTGGTCCCTTTCTTTTGTTTTAATTATAATTACATCACCTTCATAGACGAAAGTCAATTAAATGAATCAATTCAGACCCTTAAGTGATATTTGTCTACATTAATTCATCCAATAGAATTTTGGATGGTGTTAGGGTAATTTTATTTTCTTTATCAGGTTCTTTTTTAACCTAATTTACCTGATTTACATTTAAGTGTGGTAAATAAAAATTACTGTAATTACTATTATTAATAAACAAAAAAAATTAAAGTAACCTATTAAGAAAATTTGGACCCACAGATTCTAAATATGGAATCCATTTTTTAAAATTATAAAGATAGAAGTTTCATTACTTAATTTTAATTTATTCTTGTTGTCAAAACCAGAAAGTGGGTTTTTAAGAAGTTAAAACTATCAAAAGATTAAAATATGTCTATATCTAATTTAAATGTAAGATTACATACATTGACCAAATTATGGATAAAGTATAAAAAAATACTCCAATTACACTTTAAAACCAATTAAAAACATAATCTAATATATAAATAAATATTATGAAAATGATGTTTTCAATTATAATGCAGCATCTTTCACTAGTCATTAAAATATGAATTTAATCTAAAAAAATACCAAAATTTCGTCCATATAAAATATTGATGTCTCTATTACAAAAAAAGATTATTTTTATTGATAGAATATATACAAGTGTTAAAAACTTTATTTCAATTGGCTACACTATCAAAATGAGGAAAAATAATTTTTTTAAAAAAATACTTCCATTCTCTAAAAAATTTAATTTGATACTTTATCATGTCTAGAAAAATATATAAGATGAATTTTAATGTTATAATAAATTAGAACATTGTTTACTAATAATCATAATGGCTATTATATATCCCATTAAATAATAATATTTTAATAATATATAATTGTTTAGTGAAACTCGGCATTGCATATAATGCAAGCTATCGTCGAAGGTCTCTTTTTTCTTGTAATGAAGGCAAGTCACTATATCATTTATTGAAAGCATCCTTTTGTCTTTCTGATAACATCATCCTAACATAGTTCTTTTATACATTGAAAAAAATCTATCACTAGTGTTACGTGAAATGAATTCTATCAAAAGAATATGAAATTGGGTGTAACACAAGCCAAGTATAGTGTTGCGTATACTATAATCTACTACGGTGTTTCGTATAGTTCAAGATAATGATGGTGTAAAATATAACACAAGAATTCAATAAAATTAAAAATAATCCATCTCATATAAATTTTTTTTACGTGTTCTTTCTCTCATAGAATTTTCAGACCATATGTTCAAAATCTAGAAGTGTTTTTCATGACTCAATTTATTTCTTCAGTATCAATGATTCATTTTTTAATATTATTTTTAGAAGATGGATTTTTTCTATTCTATTATGAAAATATAATTCATCTCTCTTGATAAAGTGACATTTGGGATTAAAATATTTACTTTGATGGATTTATCTATCAAAAATATATCATTGTTGAGAATAATTTTCCTCTTCATTAATGAAGACATCCCATCCTTGTCCATAATTCTAATTCACCCCATTTTATAAAATTTTATGTGGATACTCAATTATTTATTTCCCTAGTTGACCCGCATATTTTTCCTCTCTTATTTCAAAAAGGATTTTTTGCTCACTTGTGTTACAATTTGGGTTTTGAAGAACTGTTATTTCAAAATATTAAAAATGTTGTCCATCATTATAAATTTACTTTTAATATTTCCCTCCAATTTTATTCTTCTAATCCATTTTTATTTTCAAGGATATATTGTTGATTATTATTTTAAATTTTTTAAATGTTTTCACTTAAACTATTTTAAAATGTTTTTCATTTTTATGAATCCTTTATTGAAGATTCATTTCAAAATGTTAATTTTTTAAAAAAAATTTCACATCACCTTTTTGAAACCTATATATATTTTCAAGGATTTATTATTGATATACATCTAAAAATATTTATTTTTAAAATTCCAATTCCTTTTTATTTCTCAAAATTTACCTTTCTAGAAAATATTTTTCAAAAGTGGATAATAAATTATTCATTTTCACTAAAGTTGAAGAATTTTCTAAAGAGATCATTTAAATTCACTTAAAGTTTTTATCCTTATATGTAATGGTTTAAGTTAGTTGGTTTTTATTTTTAAAAAATATCTCTAAATAAAATTATTTTCAAATCTATTTTTTATGTGATTGAGTTTTTATTATCAACAATTTACACACATGATGTCATTTTTCCAGATACAATATTGAAGTGTTTTGAAACCCCTTTTTCCTTCAAAGAGTAATTTATTATATTATTAATGAATATGATTTTATATCCCATCAGTATTAATGTTATTTTTAATGAATGGTATCATTTGAAAGAATATATCAATATAATAATGGATGGTATCCTAAATCATGTTGTAATGAGTTTATAATTTTCTTATACTTCATTAGGTATATAGTTTTAGTGTTAAAATGATGTAGATTTTCTATGGTTAAATTATTGTGAATGAAAATGATGAAAATTAGCTCAATTCCATAGATTTAGTGTGAAATCAGTGTATATTAGCTATTTTTACAATAATGTGCATGAGTTTGATGCGTTTAGTTATGTTGACAATGTTATGAATTCATATTATTATTTATTTTTCAATATTAATTTATTATATTCTTATGTTAAGTTCCATAATTCATATTTATTAAATGATTTTTCATTACCCATTCTCTATTGTATATGTTGTTCTTTTGAGATTACATTTCCATGTATGATAAACTATGGATAAGTATAATTATTCCATTTTATTTTTAATAATATATATCTCTCATGTAAATTTTTTCTCTCTTTCAAATTATCGAACAATTGATGACATGTTAGTGATTTTTCCCTTACCATGCATTCATATAGTGGCCTATTATTTTCAGTAATAGATATTAAATCGTAATAGATTAATATTCATTAAATAACATTGATCCATGAGAAAACCGGAAATGTATTTTCAATGGAGACTTAATACAAAATAATTTTATTTAGTGAATGATCTTAAAAATATCCCACAAATAAATTCTAGACAGTACTATTCATAGATATAAATTCCATAATTTTTTTTTCATAACCTATGGAAAAGAAACAAAAAATTTAATGAGATAAGATACTCATAGATGGTAAATAATGGAGATATAAATTATCAAATAAATATAACCTGAGAACATGGGTATGAGAACATGATCTTGTCATTTTAAAACCATACCCTTCATATGAATTATTATACTTTTTTATGGCATAATGATTAGTAGTTCATAACACAACAATTATCATGGAATGAAATAACACAACCCATGGGAGCATAACATTGGCATAAGACATTATTTTGATGCTTTTAAATAAGAATGTAAAATCATTTACATAGTCAAGGTTCACTATCAAGAATAATATAGTGGATTTGGTTCACTCTCCATTCTATCTTATCCTCCTAAAATGATTTATACTAAGACTATCATTGTGTAAGAAGTACCTTAGTAAACTATGTTAACTCCCCATTCATGTCTATATTATCTTTTAAAATATCCATCATTAATAAATTTATTATAGGGATATATAATTCTGGTCCCACTTGTCACATAATGAAAATCTTACATATGTTTTCCATAAGATCATTTAACATTCAACATTGAATAACTTATAGATATGAAATGAGTTCGCTAAAAAATTAATTGTATCATTATATCATAAAATAGGGAAATGAAATGGATTCTATAAAATTTTTATCAAAGTGTCACTTAAGAAAAATAAATGTGTTTCATAATGTATCATGAACTAGTTTAGTATTCCATCCAACCCAACACTTGACCCATCCCATGTCATCGCCTAAAGGTTATTCCCAATCCCTAAGGGATAGAACGTACTAACTAGGAATCATTGAAATCCAATGGGAGTGATATTTTTGTAATGATAATAATTGAAATCAAAATTAAATCAAATTGCCAAATTTTCTTAATCACCACACCCATTACCCATAACAAATATATACAAAAGTTACATGTACACGGTTAATGTAATTATTTGACATATAGGTATAACCTAACCAAAATAAACAAAAAGGGTAGGGGCCAACTAAATAAATAATATTATCCTTAGGCCATGATAGCTGGGCCCCACTATGTTACCACCATCAATGAATACCATAAAAAATGACCCCAATAAGAGTTACCACCAACATGTCCTTACTACGTGTTGGCTTTACCCAAGTGAAGAAATACGAGGTATGCATAAACCCAATGGTGTATGTCGGGTTTGAGCTCACATTACTATTAGGATCCAAGCATATTTTATATGAATATATATTATAATAAAAATAAACATGTTATCTAAGAAATAAAGGGATTGGTTGAGTAAGAAATCATATTTAAACATTGAAGAAAATATAATAGGCATCAACAAATAGAAGTAAGTACAAGAAGAAAATAAGCACCATGTAAAACCCCTCTGTAGATATGTTTAGAGGGGATAAGGTGTTCCAACAAATATATCCTTGGAAAAAAAATTAATATTTCAAAAAAAGTGAATGTTATGACCCAAATATATCAATCCCTTTAAGAATTTTGATCATATTTAGATTATTGATTATCTTTTAGAGATTAATTTAAACATAAGAAAAGTTCATGATTAATTTATTGTATATATTCTGAGAATTTATAAAATATTTCTTTTAAATAAATAGAGCTCATATATTGTATGATTGAAAAATGACATTTCTTATAAGGAATAACTCATTGGAATTATTGATTGAAGAGATTAAGTACTATCGAACAAGAACAATTAATTTTTCAATGTTTTTTTGGTTAATGAATATATTTGAGAAAGCTACATGGATACTAAATAATTTGATGATGAAAATGTATCCTTAGTTTTTTTGTTAGAGTAATATAACATCAAGGGTAAAATTCTTATATGACGGTATAATGTACCATGCTGATATTTCAAAATATATTTTTATTTAATAAATAAATGATTTCGATTTCTTGTGAATTATTACACCGAATAATATTGAGATTAATAGAAAACATTATAAAATGAACCACATTATAAGGTATTAAAATGAAATATAATTCCCAAAAATAATTCTAATTTACATTGGAAATAATATTGACTCTAAAAAGTTATTTTAAAATTTGGAATTTATGTAAATTATTTTATAATTATTATTAAAATAAAAAAAATTTAGTGTTAAATTGTTTTAAAATTATTATTTATACTCATATAAAATTAAATCATTAGTAATAAATTTGTTATAAATAAATATAAAACAATTTTAAGGTAAACCAATATGTTTTTTTAAATATTTTATGCACAATATATGTTTTTATTTTAACAAATTATATTAATAATAATTGAAGAATGATTTTAAAAAAATTATTGAACATTATATTTTTTAAAATATTTTAACATTAATCTAATTATTTTTATTAGGTAATGAATAACACTAAATTCATTGTTTTTTTTAAATTATTTTTTTTTCAAAAAATGGATTTCGTTTTATATATAGTGCTTCTTTTGAAAATATTTTCTTCCATTTATTGGAATTGAATTAGATAATTTTGCTTCCATATTTAGAATAATTTCATTAAAAATTGGTAAATAGTTCAATTTTATTTTTTTTCATAATGAATAATAACGACAGTAAAAATTCAATACATTCGAAAATGGTAAATGGGTTAAAAAGGTGCTAAAAAATATATAAGGGTTAAAATAACCTATCAAATTGAATGTATAATTTTGGTTGAATTTATTTATACCATATCTCATCCAATTGTCTAATTTTATACTACTTTAAGGATTGTGTTCATGAAAACTACATTCAAGAATATTAACGTTCAAAATAATTACAAGTGTACCATTCAACTCACATATAAAAGGGAACATGTTATCCTATCATATTGAAAACTTCATGAGCCTTATATCAGTTTTTTTTAAAATATATTCTAAAATTTTCTAGTCACATAATATAAGAATTTTATTTCTTTAAATACCATCTTATGGGTTATTAATAAGATATCTAAACAAGTTTTCTTAAAGATGAGGTAATTGCCTTCACTAAATCCTTTTAGTTTATTTCTCATTAGAACCCATATGAATCATTCATAACCATATGATAATAATTAAATAATTATAAATACATGTCATGACCCCTCAATTTAAATATTTCACATTATGGGGAGAGAGATAATGACCCCTTGAGTCCCGCCACCAGTGGGCCCAGGGTTGGAGAGTAGAATCGAGGGTATAAAAATCTCATGAATGGGAGGAATTATACAATATGATGCAAATAAGATTTGGAGATAAGATAAATATTCTGAACTAAAATACAAGACATGATAAAATAGAAATCCAAATCCATCAAACAAGAATGTATAAATAAAACTGATATGCACAGGGTATCTTGTTCTAGTTTCTCCTAAGTATGATACTCCCACACTAAAATTTTGAACATACTTGAGCTTTAATAACCTTAATATATCAGAATTACCCAAATGCACGATCACATCAAATCAATTCTTCATACACCTGATCATTCCTCCCCATAAGAACAATCACACCATTACTCTCCCTTAGACACCAAGTCCATCACATCACAACCACTGCCATAAATATATTAGTTGGGTATCAAAAAAATATATGACATTAACCATGTGCCCTACTACTACCCTAAAATACCCTTACCAAATTCCATCACACAAGACCATTCATACCACACCTCTCCCAAAAGTACATGAGCCACCACCTCATAAGCACAAATACATCTCACCTAAAACACATGGGTCATATCATAAATTCAAAGACACCTGGTCTACTACAACTACCATATAACACACTACCATACCTATGGACATCATATACTACGAAATACCAGCCTCATATCGAAGGGTGACTGGGAAAGAGTTGATTTCTATAAAAATTTCCTCCTTGCTAGATATCAGGAAAAACACTCCCTGCATGACTATGCAGGTGTTTACACATTGTGTTCGATGTGGGTGGAGGCATGTAAAAATAAGAAGTATATATATAAACACACACACACACACTATCAAAATATAGGTTCACAACCAAACACTAACCAACTCAAAAAATCACCACATTTTTTGCCACATCTAAATACAAAAAATCCACACCACATGCCACAAACCACATTTACATTATTAGGAAATTAAATTTATCCATCCCATTATCAAAACTAACCAATTCAACTTTACTGTAACATTATTATAAAATTTATTTATTCTAACACGACCAAGGGATTTGTAATAATGAAACCTCACAACACATAGACCTTTCTATCACTATTTCCCAAATACCTCAACACACCAAAAGAACATCCCAACAAACACCACAATGACACAAAAAAAAATCAAGGTAAAAAACACATAACCATACAAAAATCATCGTAAATACCACAACGATGCCCCAAAAACAAGAAACATAATACATCATCCCCACATTACCCAACTATGCATTAAAATCACATCAACACCCCAAAATCATTACCATAGACCAAAACAAATAAAAATCATTTTATAGTTTTAAAAATGGGACTTTATCTGATTATAATTTATTTTATTGGAATTATCCCAGAAGCCAAAATCATGGGGTAACCATATTCATTACTTGATATAAGTATATAACAAATTTATATTTTATGGTCATATCAAAACAATAAAAAATATGTATTCAAATTACAAATCATCTAGGGAAAACATAACCTCCTAAGGCTTTAATTTTCATTTGAAAATTAATACCATACAAACACAATATCACAACCATACCATGGTTGTTTAAGCATAAAAGTACTACCACATTTACCAGTCAATTTCAATGAGACAATTGTTTATATTTGATTAATCCCACACAACCATAACCCATTGATAAAAAAGTAAAACCCTCTTACATGTTGAAAAATAATGGTAGAAGATATATTCCCTTCCACAATGATTATTTTCAACACTCTACAAACCATAGTGAATGGAAAAATTTATCACAACCCCAAAAAACCACAGGAAACTATTGATCATCTTAAAAAAACCCCATATCATTAAAACACATCCATAACATACAACAAAAACAAAACCAAACTATGGGAGTGATACTCTGTAGAATAAGAAAAGGAACAAAACGATAATGAGAGGAGATGTTATCATATAACATTAAAGAGAATCATTGGATGTATGTTGATAATCCAAGGATTGAAGATAAAAATCCATAGATCTATAATATTTAATAGAATCTAATGAAAACTTAATGGATCATTGTCAGCTTCATGGGAAGAGATAAAGAGTATTGAGTTTGAGAAAAAATCGAGAGACCTACTAATTTAAAACTACACTTCATCAGTGTCTTAGAAGATATGTAATCCCTATTCACATAATATAATCATTGGGGTTCATTTTCAAAAAAAATGAACCATATTTTTATTACATTACCCATAAAATCTACACATCAAGAACTAGACTTGTAAAATCTATGAAACAAACATTCACATAATGTTATCTTCTCACAAAGTGTATTTACTTTAGTAGCTCTGTTTCCCATCCCACAACTCTTATATACACTCATAACCTCTCCAATCCTCCTTAATACAACAAAAACCAAAACAATAATAGACTGGGAGTGGAAACCCCATTACATATGGTACATCTTGAACAATTATCTTCCCTGATAATCCAAAACCAATCCTAGAAGGAAAGGGGTCCAAAAAACATATCCAAGATGATACCGCTCAAGGATATGGCCACAAAGCTTATAGAATTGGTACACAATGATGTCAGTGGAAAATTTATAATTGAATATAATGGTTGGAATTCTCACTCCATATCTTTTACTGAGGAATTTATTATATATGTTTATGCATAATTGATGAGGTATATGTTTCTGTCCATTGAAAAATTAAATGATTTAAACAATGATGTTATGAATTAACATAGAAAGAAGACAAATAAGCATCAATAAGATAGAGGTGGTGAATATCCTAAAATAAGAGTATATTGAATATATAAGGGTTTTTTTGATTCTATATCAACTCACTATACCTTACACACCACAACATAATAGTATTAGTTGAATGAGGTATTGTACCGTTTATGAAATGGTAATATCGATGAATAGTAATGTAGGACATCCATTCTCATTTTGAGGATATGAATTAGAAACTGTAGCATACACACTAAACTAAGAACCAACTAAATTGGAGAATAGAATTCCATTTTTGTTATAGAGAGAAAAAAAATCCTTTTCTACAATATGTAAGTGCATATGGTTGCAAAGCATTTGGTTAGGATATATTAGAAAACAAACTAGCTTCATGGGACAGAAATTGTATATTTATTGGGTATCCTAAGGAAACAATGGGATAATACCTATAGAGACCCTCAGATAAGAATGTGACCGTAACTAAAAAAGTCATATTTATTGAGAGGGATCAAATCCTCAAGAATTATAGTGGGACACCTTTTGATTTGTATGAAGTTTATTCTCATGAAACTGAAGAGTTATTATATGAACATATTCTATAGCCCCCCCCCCTTATGAAATTTTTATTGAAACATAAGTACTTTGTAGAAGTAGTGGAGAGAAAATAGAATAAATATGACATGTCTTTTATGTCATCGAAAATGTTTACTAATTATTAGTTGAATATATTTATCTGATCTGCTATAAATATGTATTAGAGAGCTCAGATTCATTAATATAGAAATATTCCTTGATTTCTGAAATAGATTCCCTGTAATAGAGCCACATTTGGGTTCTATTTAGCTCCCTAATTGATGAAATTCATGTTGGGTATACATGGTTATTCAAGAGAAAATTGGACATGGAAGGTATATTAAGTGCCTATAAAGCAAGGCTAGTGGAGAAAGTGTTATAATAAAGTCAAATAATTCATAATGGAAAAAAAATTACCCAAATTCTATGTTTAAATAAATAAGAATTATTCATGAAATAGTATCATACCGTGAACATAAAATGTAGTTGATAGATGTAAAGACAACTTTATGCTATGGGAACCTTGAGAAATATTTTTGTATAACACAACAATAATGTATTGTAAATCCTAGTGATTCCAAATAGATATCTAAGTTATATAGTTAAATTTATGGATCAAATCACGCATATAGTCCATAAAGCATACAATTTTATGATGCTATAAAATAATTTAGATTCATTAATAATCGATGTGATCCATGTATTTACAAGAGTTTTTGAAGAATTAAGACTTTATGGTTGTTGTATATGCTGATGAAATTTTACTTACTAAAAATAAAAATATAGTATTATATACTATTAAATAATTTTTAAAAAACTGTTTTTAGCTGAAGGAATTGGTTGAATAATCATATATTATTGGGATCGAGAACATTAATGATCGATCTAAGAGGGTTCATGGGCCAATTCAAGGTACATACATTGACAATATTCTAAAGATATGTAGTTTGAAATTATTTAAGGGGATTTCTTCCACTATCTAATGGAATACATATTTATAGAAAAATGTGTGCTCAAATGAAACTTCAGAAACATTTAATGAGTAATATCCCATAATTATTAGCAATTGGATTTATCATGTATTTCATGATATATACTAGACATGATGTTTCCTATGAATTGATCATGGTAGGATGACATCAAGATGATATAAGAGAATATAATTGGTCGATAACAAAGAAAATTTTTAAGTATATGAGATTAAATAAGGATATGTTCAAAATGTATATAGTATATTATGAGATATTAATTTGGGGTTATGATATTTCATGATTCCAAATAGGAAAAAATGATATAATGCTACAATCAGGATATGTTTTCTGTCTCAAATGAGGAGCTGTGAGGTAGAAGAGTTAAAAGAAGAAAATTCTTGTCGATTATACCATGTAGTTTTAATATATGGAAACTTATGATTTATCCATGAAGCTATCTAGATATGGAACTTTTTCTAGAAGGTTGATTTGGTACCTCTTAGTAAATACCTTACCACATTATATTAAGCTAATACTATAGTATTGGTTTTTGAAAAGGGGCGAAGGTAACAAAAACCAAAAATGTCTACACTCAAGAAGTATTACATACTTAATGTTTTTTTAAAAAGAATAAAGTTATAGTGAGAAAAGATTCTATGCAATGAAATTTTTAGGACTCCATGATTAAAATATTTTCTCAGTATAAGAATGAGTATCATCTGAGAGAATGTAGAATGAATGTTGTTTCTAATTATCTCCATTTCAATTGAGAGTCTGTTAGAGTTGGTTCTATATAACCAAATTATTTATAAATAATAAAAAAATTTATTTATGGTATTTATATTAATATACTCTTTATGAAATCACTATTATTATTCCCAGTGACATACTATGTTATAATGTCCAAAGAGTAGCGATTGTACAAAATGGTCCCGAATTGTTCCCTACTATGATAAAATCCCATAAGTTCTATGAAAATATTAAAAAAGAAATTTATATTGTCGGATGAAATTATGTTATGGACACAAATTATATAGTCATTATTAGGTGAATACTCATAGAACATCTGGGAAACCATCTCATAGTAGACACCCAATGTAATTTCAACTAGAGGAAATTATGAGAGTGAGACACTCTAGTGGGAAATAAATATTTTTAATATTTTTTGGATGTTCAAATATACAAACCTATGTATTGATAATTATAATATAAGAATATTATTAATGGATGTTATAATCTATTTATTTTTATTTATTCATGACAAAAATGATGACATATATTCATAGTTAAGTAGGATATGTTAGTTGCATCATGGGTAATTTTTCATTAATGAATAATGTGAGAAAGGATTTGTTTCTTCTATTATTTAACAGAAGATTATATCTCAGGATAATTGATTGAAATTATATTGGAAAAATAAATCCATGTCCATGGTTCTCAATAGAAGATTTCAATTTGTAAAAAACGATGGAAACTAATATTGAGGATATTGGTTAATTGCACCGATATGCAACATTCATGATTAGAGACTTCAAGATAAAGATATTTTGTTACATAAAAAGAATCCATATGATTTTAATGTAATTTCAAAATTAACATAATTATATATGGGTGAAATTTCAGGTTTCAAGATTTTAACCTTTAATAGTGGGTTGCATTACCTGATTCCACTGAGATGCGGAATAGAGTGGCACATATTATGTGTATCTAGAACCTCATTAAAATATTATTATTATTATTATTATTTATCAATTTAAATAAATTTGATCCCTACTTATGGTTTAATATTTATTCTAATTTGGATGATTTCATATCATCTATCACAAGTAATTTGATAGAATATTTTTGGAACATAGTATTTAAGAAATATTTATTTTCTATATAGTGATTCTAATATTTATATATTTATTAGTGAATAATTTTTTCACATTTAATTGTAAAATAAATAGTAATTAATAAAGGTGTAATACATATTATGGAGGAATAGAGGATAGATTTTAATAATTTCATGAGAAATATTATATATTGAATATTATTTAAGTAAATAATATTAAACATAATTCCCTGGTTTTGCACATATCATACAATTATTACAATATTATTATTATTAAAGAAATGGGGTTCCAAAATAATTATCTAATGTAATATAGTTTCTTTTAAAATAATCATTTTATAACCCTTGATTTATATAAACCCAAATAGATTATATATTAAGGGTGTCTAATTTCATTTTTTGTGCGCAATGATATCCAGAAGAAATTCTCTCAAAGACCTAGAGAGCGACATCTCAAAGAACACTCCAAAAAATGTAGAGAAATCCTCCTCCACCACCACTCTCATTTCAAGAAATATAAAATAGAATCTTTATTATAGTTATTATCAAGAAGATCAAAGGTGAACGATGCAAACCTCAGGTTTAACGATGATAGAAATTAGAGATTCCTATGGAAATGTTTAGAGGTTCACGGAACACATGTGGATTACCATAGGGTAGAATATACTCTTGATTCATTTGATAAAATTGTCATGATGTTGTAAATCTCATAATATTCATTTATTACGACCAAAATATATGCTGGATAATCCCCATATGATGCTTCTGTTATGGCCAAAACCTTTATGTGGTATTAAAGAAGTCAAATAATTATTTATAGTTATTTGGAGATTATTTTTTTACTTTCACATTTATCATTCATTTTTATTTTAAATATTACTATTTTTAATCTGAATAATGTGATATGATCATTTTATTATTTTTTTCTCAAAAAAATATTTAAATTAATTAATTTTATGAAATAAATAAATTCACAGAACTTATTAGGAGCTGATGGGGGTTCTGGATGGATATCCCAAGAGTAGATCTCAAGTAGACTGTCGGTACATACTATGTATCCATGCTCAATGAAACAAGAATTAGTATAAAATCTAATTGATCTATCTGAATTTAATAATTATGGTGTGTATTTAAATACACTACATGTTGACCAGTCTATTTGGGTTCATAGATTACTAGACTACATGCCATATACCATTTGTTCAAGATGTTTTGTCCATTAGTCAAAGAGGGCATGTGTATTTCCATACATAGTGTAAATGACTGGTGACCATATAACTCAATGAACAAATGATGTGAATCCAATTTATAGGATGTGTAATCCATTATTGTATGTGTCACAACAAATCACTATTTCCTTAGTTGGGTGACATAGATAAATGGTGAGAAAAATACATGCCATGTAGGTGGATTGTACACATCGTGGATATTACCGAATTTCATATAATTAAAAATAATTTATTATACTATATAAACCATATCAACATGTGTTCTATGTTTCCATTAAGTTGATATTATATCCTATGTAATGAGTTATATATACATTTATATTAAATTTCCAATTCATTCATACTTAATGTTTGAAACTATATATCGTGTATGAGTCGTAAAATGATAATTACTCTATATGCATAGAAATATAACACACTACATAAATACAATATGTTACATGCGATTATTAAGTTGATATTATATTCCATTAAATTAGTTTTGAGATATTTGTGTGACATGTCACATGAGTAAAAAGTATGTGAACATAATATACAATAGATTTTTCAGATGGGTACCCAACATGTTACCATAAATATACATTTTTTTAGATTGTGAATTTTGAATAAATTGTTTTACTGTATTTAAAATTATGATTGTTGAGAATATCAAGATTTTTTTGGCGATAATTTAGATAAAATAATTAATTAAATAAATAATATATTTAATTGATTTGATGTGGATTTATTTAAAATTAGAATGATTATAACTAAAAGGCATATTTTATTAATTGACTAATACATTGTATGTATGTGGATGATCCTTAGAATATACTAGACTTTTGTATATATTTGGTTATCTTTTATTTATTTTTAAATTATATTGATATCCAACATCCCTTTCCACTTTCTTTATCAAAGGCCCTATTAGACCATGGTTTCTTTTATGTAAAACCCTTAATTGAAACATTACTTAATATCACCTATTTGTGAGTAAAATCGTATGTGTTGTATGGAAGTCCTATGATAATAGAGGCAATTCAATTTTTTATTCTAGGTGAATCAAATCGGAGAGGTGCAAGGGTGGATAGGTGGAAAGCTACAACCTAAATCGAAAAATTCTTCAAGGTGTTTACCTCTAGGATGAGGGTTAATTTATCATCATCTAAATTAACTAACCATTATAAAAACCTCATGATCATAAAATTTTGATATTTTATTTTTGTTACGTTTAATGGTAATTCATTATGGTTGTTTTCTCACAATAACATGAATTATTAAATTAAAAATCATGAAAGATAGAATTAAAATGAATTATCTTACGTGAAAATTTTATATAAGACATGATTAATCACTTATGAAAATCGACATAATATAAATAGGAATAAAATCAATAAAAAATTGGAAATTAACACATAAATATAAAAATCCCTCAATTATATATATATATTAATTATTAATTTTATTCCACTACATATGATCAAATCAAAGCATAGTTTAAATTACATGATCAGACAAAGATGGAATTCATTCAATTATCTAGAAATTATCACATAAATATTTGGGTCGAAATAACATAGTTCATAAAATTTTTTGATATACAATGAAGGAAACTGCGTACCTAAGAGGAAAATGATGAGGAAATCCAATTTTAGGATTTTAGGATTTTGAAGTGCACTCAGTAGATCAAGGAACCATAGTGTAATATAATTAGAATTTTGAATGCCTACCGAATAACATTCAAATATATTGACCAATAAAATTTGGGGTGATGGGAAGGGTAATATAGATCCTTGACATTAAAATATCAAAGAAACATGTTATTCCAAATAAAATAGTGGTAGATAATGGGTTTTGATAAAATAGTGGGAGATTAATAATTATAATATTTATTTATTATCATCATTTATCTGATAAATAACTATAATTATGCTTACTTTAATTGTAGAAATTACTATAAAAATAACATTGAACATATACCTAAGACTGTACTTGATATAGATCACCTTCTCATTGGAACAAATATCCATGAATGGAAAATGTGATTACATGTTTTCCTACTCCATGAAAAGAAAATTATATGTGTTAGAAGAACATATTCCTAAAGCTCATGGAAAAGAAGCCACAAAAGAATATTTTTGAATCTATAAGAAAAATTTGAGTGATTCCACATAAGTTTAGTATTTCTGGATATCATCCACATGCAATGAGAATCTAAAGTAATATGAGGACATGGATTTATATATCATGATGATTCAACATTAGGATATTTATCAAGATAATGTGCGTTAAGAGAAATATGATATCTCTTATTATCTATATATAAATTTGGTGGCGAGTCAGTGCTAGCTGGTCCTCATGTAGTAAATCTTATTGGCTACATTAAATACTTAATATCTTAAGTATTAAATTCATATATGGGTTTAACTTAGATCTCATACTTTCCTCACCACCCAAGAACTTATCTAGTTTTATTATTAATTATTACATGAGAAATAATGATAATATTACTTCATAAATTCTTATTATGAGTCATTAGGTTGTCAAGGAGGTGGGAATGAAATACCCCTAGACCATGCATTGAATAAGAAAATGATGAACAAGTAAAATGTTTCCAAGAATCAATAAAATTATAATACTCTTGGGCACTATCCTTCCAAGAAGAGGAATATAAAAAAGAAAGGAAACTACAAGAATATATTCTACCAAAAACAAAGGAAATATAATGGTGAAATCATTATCATCTATTGTCTTTCAATATCTTCACATTGGGTATTAGATATAGCTTTGGGTTCTCACATAAATATCCAAATAGAGGAACCAAGTATATTATGAAATATTTTCATACGATAGGTGGATTTGTAAGATGCCAATGGTGCAACACTGATTTCCTTATCCATTGGCAATTAACATATCTTATTTCCAATTGGAATCATACAGGTTTTAGGAGATATTTATTATGTAATGACTATAACCAAGAACATAATTTTTATATCATTCTTTTATAAGAATCGTTTTATATTAAAATTTAGAAAAAAAAAATTTTATATTTTTCATACAGATGACATATGTCATGATGTGGTACATTTAAAAAATTTCATTAGGTCGTGACCCTTCCCATGGGTACCGGGCATGACTACACCAAGCCCACCTTCAATAGGCAGGGGTTGGAGACTAGCACCAGAAGAATTTTCCCGAATAAGGAAGGCATTGCCTTAGAGATCTGTACACACTCCAAAAGGTAAAATGAAGTAAACAATCCCCAAAAGTATGGTATAACCATGAGAGTAAAGTACAACCGTAAGTAAAAATGTCAAATGAAATCTATGAGCTGTAATACAAGATCCAAAAAACTGAAAAGAAAGTAAGCAGATATCGCATTTTCCCTATAGCTCAACCTAGAGGGCTGTAGCATTAGTTTTGAAGTTGAATAAGTGGATCTCGACTACTCCAGTCGCACCAAGCTCCACCAATCGCTGAACCTCAAATGACTACCTCAATGTGTCATTAGTCTGCACCAGACACACACGTGTGGGTGGATCCCTTGTAAGGTCGAGTATATCAACTCAGTAGGGGACCCATAGACCTCGAATGGTCTCTCAGTAATCCAAAAAAGGAAACAACACATGTAATACCAATATGTTATTATCACAAACATTATCTAAATCATGAATCAAAAATAAAAATGGACTGCACACTCTAACAGTATAACATCAATTTTACTTGGATAGGGATGACTAGTCGTAAAACTAGATCATCTTTTCTGTAGTAACTCTACTTCTGACTTGTATTGGTCACTGTATGCTGAACTGTATTGGTTGTATGATGATCAACTTATTGGTCACTGGTGCTGACCCTTATTGGTCACTATATGCAGACCTGTGTTGGTCCCTAGTGATGACCTATATTGGTTGTTGTATGCTAACCGGTATTGGTCACTGGATGTTGACCTGTATTGGTCACTAGTGATGACCCATACTGGTCACTGGTGTTGTCCTGTATTTGTAAATGGTGTTGACCCGTATTGGTCGCATGTAGAATGGTATATATTATTAGACATACATGTAGATCATCTTGCTCCAGAGTTTCTTATGCTGACACGTATTGGTCGCTCTTCTTCTTCATGTCACATCTAACCACTATATTCCATCACAATGTTTGCCAGATCTCTGGAAGACTTTTCTCATCAATCCATCAGCCATATTTCAACTGGTATGAAGTCCCTCAAAAAGAAAACCCAATGGACTACTTTTCCGTAGGGGTCCCATCGTGATAGACGGCGCATCGATCAGACGCCTTGTCTGTGAGATATGGGAACTTTTGTAAAAATGGGTTGGTTGGATTCAAGTCTGTTCCAACCCAAGATGCACGTTAGACTCTGTAAAAATTCACTTTGAGTATCTCCGATGTAATTCCTTGTCTCAAGGGTCATTATTCCACAAACAGAAAACCGATCGGACACATGGTATGTTAGTTAAATATCTTTCTGTGAAACGGTGGTGATCACACCTCAGTCCAGCCCAGCTCAGTCAAGCCTGTTGGAATATGCCAAAAGGGACCACATTACAAGAAGGTGTCCCTATGAAATTGGAGGCATGCAAAATGGACACTCGGTTTGTTAGTTATGTGTTTTTCTTTATTTGGGGGCTGGTTGGGTTTGGGCCTTATCCGACATGGTCAGGCTGATCCGATGCAACGCGTCCTAGGGTCTACCTGAACCCACCCAGGTTTGACCAGATAAGGGTGTTATGGTTTACGTGGTTCGCACGATCGGGTTCAGCCAGGCTGGTTCATAGGCCTTGACCACAGTTGGCATGGACCACTAGTTGGGGCTCAGCCCACCAATGCTGGCCTGCTGGGACGCGGGTCCGGGCCAGCCTGTGTTTGGCCCATCCTTCCAAAAGGTGGACAACTATCTCTAGTTGGCCACATGGAAGTGGGGTCATTTCATCCATCTAGTGGGGAATTACCCCACTTTGTGCAATGGTCTTCCTGGGGTTGCCGACTAATATCCATCCGACAAAGCACAGTACAGGGCTGCAACGCCCCCTCAACCGTGACTGGTACAACGGGGGTGCATGCAGGCGTCGCCCTTCTCCCGTGGGGTCGACATGGGATCACCAACTCTGGACACCCAGGTGTGAGACGACGCTCCACCTTCCTACTACCTGTGACCGGTTTCTGCAAGACTCATCCGGCCACTACCGGCAGCTGCCGGCATGGCGACCCAACAGTTCTTTCCACAAGCTACTAGACATGCCCCGATGGGTTGTTCTTGGTGTCATATGTTTCTACAAGTCTCTCAGACTTCCTCTGTCATAGTGTGACCCTTTTTCTCACATTTACATAAAAATTTAAGTAATCCATCTCCAAATAACAGAGCACGAACGAAGCGACGGAGGGTCCGAGCCCTGTCCGTTCGGCCCATGCCACCCTCGTTAACATGATAACAATCATGACATTATTTATCTAACATTAAATATTAAGTAAAATATTTTTAGTAATTTTAATAAAAAACCAAACATAAACCCCCTACTTTGAGATCTGTTGGAGGTGTCGTGATTGTGACGTGAGGAGCATCCACATTGGATGGAGTCGTCAGCGTTCATTGATCCATGATTTTTGCCAACTAAGATTTTGTCCTCAGATAGTGGATATTGCCGCAGAACTCCAGAAGTGTTTCCTCGCTTGAAGAAGCCATGCGAAAAAACCATCCCTATATATATTTAAATATGAGGTGAAATGGTGTGTAACACGTAGATAAATTAATTCGATTCATTAAATGAATTAATGAGTCTCTTTTAATTCACAACAGTGGAGTTGCATAGTTTTTGAGTCAAGCCCTTAAATGGCTTGACTGGTCACCGGTCCTCCCACCTATTATCTTCCAATAAAAGAAAATGAAAATAAAACTACAATTACATGTTATTTTTTAATTCTTTAAAATATTTAAAAACTAACATTTTTTCCTACCAACTGCATTCGAAGTGAAGTTTCCCTTAAGAGAATCTAGGTGCTGTGGATTCAACAGTGCTCTCAGATTTCAATTCTGTAAAACTGTTCACAAGATAAAAAATTCCGCCCACATGTTTACTGAACATACCTAATAATAGGTCAAAAATTCAGTCCAGGAACATCGGGCCTCATAATCACACGCCATTAATTTTCTCACACTCGAAATATTACCAAATAATTAAAAAAAATTATCATGGATTTTTTGGGTCTTTACATTATTCCATCCTTAAGGATTTATGTCCTGAAAATCCAAACAAGGATACACAAACAATGAGGGGTACTGGGATCACATATGTGCCTCTCACTCTGATGTGACCTCTTCGATATTCTCATGATGCCACCAACCATTCCCTAGAGGTATCGAACACCAATGAATAATATGTTCCCATCGATCCTCTATCTCGATCAGGTACTCAATAAAAGTCACCCCATCATCAACATCTTTGTCAACATGGTCGATGACATGAGATGGGTCATGGATGTATCTCTGTATCTGGGATACATGGAAGATGTTGTGAACCCTCCCCAACTGTGGTGGTAATTCCAAGTATTACAACACCTTTCCAAATGTCTAATGTATTAGGAATATTCCAATAAACCTCAATGAGAGTTTTCCACATCAGCCAAATCTCTGTAGTCCCCGTCGAGGGGAGAATCATAAGAATACGTAGTCCCCCTCCAGGAACTATAGTGGTATCTTTATACTATTAGCATAGGACATCTATCGGCTATGTGCAGTCTCCATCTGCTCTAAGATGGCCTATACCTTCTCAGTGGTAGCATGTACCCTCTCAAGGCCCACGAGTGCATTCTATCCTTGATCCATCCAGCACTAGGGGGATCTACATGGTCGTCCATGCAACACTTCAAAAGGGGACATCCTTTGATGGAGTGATAACTGTGTTTCTATGTGAACTCCACCAAGGGTAAATGGTCCCTCTAACAACGACCAAAATCTAGTATACATTCACGAAGCCTGTCCTACATGATCTGGATGGCCTGCTAAGTCTGATCGTATGTCTGTGGGTGAAAAGATGTGGTGAAGCGAAGATGAGTCCCAAAAGCCTCCTGCAATCCTTTCCCAAATTTATTTGTGTAGCATGTGTGACGGTCTGAGACTATCGTCAAAGGCACCCCGTGAAGATGCATGATCTCTTAAATGTAGGGACATCTCAAACTCTCTAGAGAACCCTTGTCCCAAATAGAATGGAAGTTGTCTGACTCGGTGAGTCGGTCAATGATCACCAGGATGTCATTGTACCCTTATGAAGGTACTTGGTATCCCTATCATGAAGTGCATCGATATCCCTTCCCACTTACTCTCTAGTATCACCAGTGGTTGGGTAAACGATTCTAGTACATGGTGCTCAGCCTTCACTTGAAGGAAGGTGAGGCATATAGAAACAAACTCAGCCATAACTTTCTTCTTCCCTAGAAAACAGTAATGATGCTGGAGGACCTAATTCATCTTCATCATACTTGTATGTACTTCCAAGGGAGGCAGATGGAACTACCTCATCACCTCCTCTCGTAGCACAACTGGTACAACTGTACATGCTCTAAAAAGAATAGTGTGCTCTCCACCATCAAACTATCCATCAAGTGCATGGGTTGAGGATATTTGAGAACTTTTAGACTCGCAACTACTGTCTCAGAGTTGTACCTCCCTGACTCGCTGGAGGTGTGGTGGGTAAACTTCATTTACTGGAGGTAGTGTGTCTCATCTCTATCCATGTAGGATATCAAAAGTGTGGCTAACTGCTCTTATACCTCATTTTGTAGCTGAAAAATTGATCTCCGTCTAAGTCCATATGCTACTAAGTTCCCCTTCCTAGGATTATATAATATTTCAAAGTCATACTCCTAGAGGAACTATATAAAAAAATGTTGTCTTTGATTCAAATCATTCTGTGTTATGATATATCTGATACTCTTGTGTTCTATGTAGATAATGAACCTCTCTCCCATCAGGTAGGGTCTCTACATCTTCGGTGCAAAGACTACTGCTTCTAACTCCATGTCATGAGCCACATATTCTGCTCATGAGGCCTCATTTTTTGCGATACATTAGCAATCACTGTATCATCCAGTATCAAAACTCAACCAATTCCGGTCCCCGATGCAACACAGTAAACCATGTAGTCAGTGCCTGCCTCCGAAAAACTCAGAATGAGTGCACTGATCAAGCTCTGCCTCAACTGTTGAAAGCTCTGCTGGCATGTCTATGACCACTGGAAGGGTTTCCCCATATTCATCAAGGTAGTCATATGTGTTGCTAATCTAGAGACATTATGTATAATCCTCGGATCATAGCATGATAATCCTATAAATCATTCCACCTCTGTCACAATACAGGGTGGCTCCCAAGCAAGTACTGCCTCGATCTTCACTAGATTAACTGGAACTCCACCCTATAAGATGACATGTCCCATTAAGTAGACCTACCATTTCTTGATCTCATACTTTGTGGGCTCCCCATAAAAATGGTGCTCCCAGAGTGTGTCCATAACTATTATCATGTGTAAATTGTCCTCTTCCTCAGATATTGAGTACACCAAGATGTCGTTAATGAAGACCACGACAATACGATCGAAGTATGGCTGAAGGATCTTTTTAATTAGCCCCATGATCACTGATAGAGTGTTGGTTATTCCATAAGGCATCACCATTTACTCGTAACATCCATACCAACTTCTGAAGGCTGTCTTTGGTAGGTCCTCATCTGGTACCCTGAGCCTATGATAGCCTGATCTGAGGTCTATCTTCGAGAATCACTTTCTCCTTTTAACTAATAAAAATGATCTTCAATCCTTGGTAGAGGATACTTGTTATTCATGGTCACCTGTTTTAGGCGCTGGAAGTCCAAACATATCCTCAAACATCCATATTTCATCTTGGAAAACAACATCAGATATGGACATGGAGAAACATTAGGCCTTACGAATCCCTTCCTCTATATGTCCTCCAACTGCACCCTCAGCTCCTGGTGTTCCGTTGGGGACATCCGATATGCTGGTATAGATATCAGTGTGGTTACTAGGTATAGGTCAATACGGAAGTCTAATTCTCTTTGAGATGGTAGTCCGGGGACCTCTTATGGAAAGATGTCCTCATACTCATCCACCACCAATGGAAACTGTGGACTCACCTCATCCACCATGTAGAAGGTCATGCACGCCATATGATATGTAATTGGCTGCACCCTCTGGAGTGAAATTATATCTCGTGCTGCTCTATTTTTCTTCTATACAACAAAGGAAAAGTGGCATTCATCTCTAACAATACATCGCAATGTACATCTCAAGTTGTCAATCTGTGCATGAACTGCTGATATCCAGTCTATGCCTAGAATGACGTCGTAGGACTTCAATTCCACTACTAGAAGATCCCATCTAAAACTCTCTCCTCTAAGAGTAATATTACACATTCAGAACCATTGTGTGGTTACTAAATCCCCTTGTGTAAGAGTATACAAATTAAAAGGATGAGCAAAAACCATAGTCGGAATTTCAGAGTCCCGAACTTAGTCATCGGAAATGATTGAATTTTTAGCACCTATGTTGATAAGCATTGGTTCTAAATTAGAGAAGATACATATCATACCTTGTATAATCTCAAATATTTTAGGATCGTGATACTTTACTGACTATAGATGGGCATGTCCCCATCCACCATATCCTTGAGCTCGTGGTGGACCTCCTAGGGTTGGTGGTGGTAGTGCCTAGTGACCCCGACCCCCTTCCGGTGCACATCCTACTCCCCTTCCATGTCCGCCTCCAGGAAGACAATCATGCTCCTACCACAGTTTCTACCTCAGTGGCCCCTCCACCATATTCCTATCATCTACATCAGGATTCGAACAGTCCTGAGCTCTGTGACCCTATCCCCCGTGAAAAAATAGATCATGAATCGCCGATGGATCCCTCAGCCTTTGGATCCTCAAACCTCTAATTTTGTGTCACTAGGTCACCATCTAGATGGTCTATCCCTCTTGGGATCCTATGTCGTTTGTCGACTGCTATCTGCAGATGACTCTGCTACCAATCGTTCGGTAGGGGCTGTCACTGTCGGTTCCTGCTCGGCAAGGATTCTCTCCGTCAACAAATCTTTCACTAGCACTGTAACGCCCTGACCCCAGTTACCCAGAGTCGGTGCATTATTACATAACATTGGTATGATCACAAGAAAGATCAAATATCTAAAGACCAATTGGTTTGGTAGACTTGGAAACACTAGATATATTCATAAGTCTTACATTACATCATAAAATGAAAAACTACTACAACAACATATTGTCTCCATAATCCACACTCATATCCCCACATAATATCCCTGCAGGTCATTCATAATTTACTTCTTCACTTCCTGGGAAAAATAAAACATAGAAAAGGGGTGAGCTCAAATGCCCAGTAAGGATAACAATATAGCGGAAAGTTTCATAAATAAGAACAAACATTTAAGGCAATGTATAACTAAAACAAAATCCTTTTAAACATGAACTTCAACATAGTATCGCAAAAGTAAAATGAAATAATTCCATTTACTTATTCACATGGATATTCTACTAATCAAATAATCACATGCAAAAATCAATAACCACTTTCATAATGTTGGAATGCATAATGCCAGACTATCATAACCACATAGTCAAGGCCTCGTGCCAAGACTACAAATAAGATTTTGTCATGGCCTTGTGCCAAGAAACTAGTTTGACTCATGAGACCTACCGATGCATCGAGGAGCTATAGCGGGCTCCACCAGTCAGATATTAAGATCAATGCATTCCCATATGAAAAGGTTTAAACATAACATAAACATTCGTATTAAAACTAGCATACGAAATGTCAATACTTTCACCATAAACTTTGAATGGTATAAAAATAGCACATCCACAGTCAAACATATCACAAAACCTTCAATACAATATAGATGTTTTGTATCATAATAAATCAACTTCAAATAATCTTAAAATCCATCAAAGGATGTTGACATAGATGAAATCAAAATTATTTTTAAAGAAATATCTCCTTTTATCTTGAAATCATTTAAGATCCATATAAAATAAAACATTTTATTTGAAAATATTCTTATAAGCTTGTAAGGGAAGCTTTGAAGATTTTATAACGGCGGAAAATAGCCGCACCCGCCGTATAAGTTAAAAAAAACATTCTTACCTTAATTCTGTCGAAAAGGTTAAAAAGGGCCTTGTTTTGAAAACGACGGAAAGATTCCTCTTATAAAAAGTCAAAAAGGGTATAAATGACTTTAACCCATTTTCTTGTAAAATTTTTTTGAAATACATTTTGAAGAAACATGGATGTGGATGATAACGAAATCCCAGTAGATTTTTACGTATAAACAACCTCAGATAATGAAGAGATTGTGAAATAACCCTTACCTTGTACTTTTCCTTGGTTGGGGTAGGTTAACCTCCTGTATAATAGTGAAATAATTGTTATTAAATTACACAAGAATCATATATATTAATATGATATCATATATGATATTTTAACATTGATTTGTTAATAATATCTTAGAATTATCGTCGTTTCGGGTGTTAACTTACTCATTTTATTTTATATGTTTTGTTACATAAGCCATGTTTCTTGTATCTTATTCATATCCAGAATGATATAAAGTCCTTAAACATCATTTTTAAATCATCAAATGATAATTATACTTGAATGGATACGATGGAGAATGAATCTCATCGCATTCGTGGAGACGGTAGTCCGTACGTATGCACGAGCGACAATATCATTCTT
The DNA here is from genome assembly GCA_963277665.1 of Viscum album. Taxonomy (NCBI): domain Eukaryota; kingdom Viridiplantae; phylum Streptophyta; class Magnoliopsida; order Santalales; family Viscaceae; genus Viscum; species Viscum album. Next base: position 1,609,935,367 of record OY728137.1, on the reverse strand, counting down.
TTGATATTAAAATAATCTATAAATGGATGGTATATCATATATACAGAATAATTAAAACGTTATATTTATTATTTACATGAGTTACACATCATTATTATACCCATCCAAATAATAATATATTGAATAACAATTACACCACGACGTGGAGACGGTAAGCCGTACGTACGCACGTATGGTGACATGTTATTCAAAGGGTGGATAGAATACTGAATATGGTTGTACCATATTTATAATAAAATCACAGTATATATATGATACTGGATTTATTATTTTAGAATGGTAACAACAAAAGAAGAAGAAGTGGAAAAAGAAATGAACTTAGAAAAGGGTGGTGAAATCATTACCTATTCTTCGGGTTCTTCCTTTTGATTTGATCAAAAGGGCTCCATAGGTTGGATTTCTGATCAAACTAAGGCCCCTAAGTTGTATTGAGGGAAGTTGGGAGAGTATTTGAGAAGAGTTTGGCTGAACCAAAAGGCTTTTAAGGTGTTAAGAAAAGAGAAGGAGGAGTGCCCTTTTATAAGAGCGGTGAGGGGCACCTTTGGAAAAGCTAGAGATATTAGTTTATAATAAATTCATATTCGGTTTACAATGGCTCCAAAGTTGACTATTAAAAGGTTAAGGTGGGTATAGGTCGAAAACAACTCAACCAATAGAATTTAGACAGGTTTGGGTACTTATATTAACCTTATCTTTATGTATTAACTCTAAGTTAATTAGTTTCACTTTTACAATGTCTCTTTGTATTTTTATATAATATGGTTAATAAACATACTATATACATCCAAACGACCCCCAAGTGGTCCATTAATGATGAACCTATCATGATATAAGTCTCTTGGCCGAACCATAGATTTTTAGGAATTTAATATCAATTAATAATATAATATTTGTTTTAAGAACTCTTTTATGTCAATTTTGACACTATTCAATAGTTGATTTTTGTGAAACTCATAGAAGTTTGATTACTTCGAATAAAGTCAATTAAATCAATCCTAGTATATCATATTATCCTATAAAATTAGTTTAATTCATTAAAAGTTTAATATTATATATATTTGGGTATTTATAATATCAATTATTTTAATTTTTCACTATTATAGTAATTACTGGATCATAATTGTGTCATAAATAAAATAAATTATTTAATGTACAAAAATTATAAATAAAATATAATTATGTAGGAAATCTTTTTATCTTTCTAATTAATATTTATAATCTAAAATCCAACATATATAACCCTATGTATCAATTTTTTTCCTAAAAGATATATGCTTGTGTCATTTTTGTATTCATTTTAACTTAATTAAAATAAAGTGTCATTATCACTTACAAGTGGATCCATGGGGTCCCAAAATAGACCCAAAGATGCCCATGGTCGACCATGTATCAACCAATAGGGTTAAGACACGTTTTAGGGTAATTTAGTATTATTATAATATTATTGTTTAACCCTTATTTACCGGATTTACCCTTAACCATGGTAAATAAAATATTTACCGCAGTAATTATTCAAAATGTCTAAAAATAAAAGTTACCTATTTACACAATTTGAACATCCTGATTCCAAATATGGAATCCATTTTCCTAAATTCAAAACACAGAAGTGGCAGAAATTAATTTAAAATTAATTCCCGCTGTCAAAACAAAAAGCGTGTTTTTAAGAGATAATAACTATCAAAAGATTGACAGTTGTTTATGTTCGGTTTAATTGTAAAATTATGTCCAATGACAAACATTATATTAAATGGTAAAAATATATTCTAAATATACTTTAAAACCACTAAAATTCATAATTTATCAATATTAATTATTTTGATTAAAAAAGTTGTTTTTAATTAAAATTTAGTAATTTTCACTATTCATCAAAATATAAAAGTTATCCGAAAAGTACCAAAATTTCACCCTAGGCTAATTTCAATATTCCGAATCCAAAAATGAAGTCCATTTTGAAATATAAAATATATATGATTTCAATAAGTAGGTATTACTATTCACAACGGCTAGTTTAATTAGTTGTGGTGTGTGTTAGAACTCGAGGTTGCGTACAACACACGCTATCACATTATTCGAAGGGAAACGTACCGTGGAAGTTTGGGGTGTTACATTCTCCCCTCCTTCAAATAATTGCATCCTCGCAATTTCTAGGGTATTACTGCATAAAAAGACTCGGGTGGTTCTTTATCATAAGTTCCTCGGGTTCCCACGTTGCCTCTTCCATCTTATGGTTTCTCCACAGAACTTTTACCAGACGCGTCGTCCGGTTTCTCAGCACTTGTTCTCTCGTATCAAGAATCCTGACGGGCTCTTCACAATAGGAAAGATCGGGTTCCAGTTCTAATTCCTCAGAGGTGAGTACATGCGTTGGGTCAGGCATGTATTTCCTCAACAGAGATACGTGGAACACATCGTGAACTTTGGAGAGACTTGGCGGCATTGCCAATCGATAAGCTACAACCCCAATTCGTTCTAGAATTTCGAAAGGTCCGATGTACCTGGGACTCAATTTACCTTTCTTACCAAAATGTATGACTCCCTTCCACGGAGATACCTTCAGAAAAACATGATCACCGACTTGAAATTCCAAATTCTTCTTTCGATTATTGGCATAGCTCTTCTGCCTACTTTGAGCTGCTTTGATGTGATTTTGGATTACTTTCACCTTTTCCACCGTTCCCTCCACCAGTTCTGGGCCTACAAGTTTTCTGTCACCAACGTCATCCCAACAGGTTGGTGTAAGATATCTCTTTCCGTATAACGCTTCATATGGTGCCATCTGAATACTCGAATGGAAGCTATTGTTATAGGAAAATTCTACCAGAGGTAAATATTGATCCCACATACCCTGAAAGTCAAGTGAGCAAGATCTCAACATGTCTTATAAGGTTTGAATAGTCTGTTCTGATTGTCCGTCTGTCTGAGGGTGGTATGCAGTGCTCAAATGAAGTTCTGTATCCAGGGATTTCTGAAGACTTTTCCAGAATCTTGAAGTAAAACAGGGATCACGATCAGAAACAATTGATAAGGGTACTCCATGATGTCTCACAACTTCATTAATATATAGTCTTGCTAGACGTTCCAGGGGTAGATCTTCTCTTATAGCAAGAAAATGTGCTGACTTGGTAAGACGATCAACAATCACCCATATTGCATCATTCCTTCTAGGAGTCTTTGGTAGCCCCATGACAAAGTCCATCGTAATATTGTCCCATTTCCACTCCGGTATGGGAAGAGGTTGCATGACACCTCCAGGCTGTTGCCTTCCATCTTTCACTTGTTGACAAACCATACATCTTGACACAAAATCAGCAATCTCCCTCTTCATGTTGTCCCACCAAAAATGTTCCTTCAAATCTCTATACATTTTGGTGCTCCCAGGGTGTATAGAGAAATTGGAACTATGAGCATCATCCACCAATTCCCTTTTTAGATCAGGTAAATCGGGAACACAAAGTCTCTTCCCGAATTTCAAAATTCCATCTTCATACACAAAGTATCTCAATCTCCCATCATTCACAGCATTAATCTTCTTATGAAATTCTTCATCATCGGTCTGAGAACTCTTCATCCTTTCTAGTAAAGATGGTTTGGCAACCATTTGAAAAACCATTTATGTTTCACCTTCCCTGGTTATTCCCATGTCTATCTTCACTAGATCCATGAAAATTGGATCCCTTTCAATTCTCATCATGTTCAAAACTCCATGGTCTTTTCTTCTCAAAGAATCTTCCACCTTGTTTGCTTTCCCCGGGTGGTAGTGTATCGTGCAATCATAATCCTTGAGTAATTCAAGCCATCTCCTTTGCCTCATGTTGAGTTCTTTTTGTGAGAAAATATACATCAAATTCTTGTGATCAGTATAAATCTCACATTTTTCACCATAGAGGTAGTGCCTCCATATCTTCAAAGCAAAGATCACAGCTGCTAACTCAAGATCATGAGTAGGATAGTTTTGTTCATGAATTTTCAACTGTCGTGATGCATAGGCAACAACTCTATCATTCTGCATAAGGACACAACCAAGTCCTTTCTTCGATGCATCACTATAAATAACGAACCCATCATTCCCCAATGGTAGAGTCAATATAGGAGCATTGACTAATATTTTCTTCAGTTCTTCAAAAAATTCTTCACACTCTTTTGTCCAAACAAATTTAACCCCTTTACGTGTGAGCTTCGTTAATGGGTTAGCCAATCAGGAAAAATTCTGGATGAAACGTCGATAATAACCTGCCAAACCAATAAAACTGCGTACCTCCGTTATAATCGTAGGTGCTGGCCATTCTTGGATTTCCTTGGTCTTAGAAGGATCAACAGAGATTCCATCTTTAGAGACAATATGGCAAAGAAAATAAATCTCCTGAAGCCAGAATTCACACTTGCTAAACTTCCCATATAATTCATGCCTCCTCAGAGTCTTCAAGATAATGCGCAAGTGATTTTCATGATCTTCGTAGGTTTTGGAGTATACCAATATATCATCAATAAATACCACCACAAATTCATCGAGATACTCCTTGAAAACTCTATTCATCAGATCCATGAATACAGATGGTGCATTAGTCAATCCAAACGGCATTACGGTAAACTCGTAATGCCCGTACCTGGTTCGAAATGCTGTCTTCGGAATGTCTTCCTTCTTCACACACAACTGATGGTATCCAGATCGAAGGTCAATCTTTGAAAAGTATTGAGCTCCATGCAGTTGGTCAAATAAATCATCAATACGAGTTAGGGGATACTTGTTCTTTATCGTTATAGCATTGATCTCCCTGTAGTCGATACATAACCTCATAGATCCATCTTTCTTTTTAACAAAAAGAATAGCGGCTCCCCATGGAGAAACACTAGGGAGAATAAATCCCTTATTACTCAATTCCTCTAGTTGTTTATTTATTTCGGCTAATTCTACAGTGGCCATTCTATAAGGGGTCTTCGATATAGGCCTTGCTCCAGGAATGAAATCAATAGAAAACTCAACTTCTCGTTCTGGAGGATGTCCAGGTAAATCTTCCGGAAATACGTCTACAAATTCTTTCACAACAGGTACATCCTCTATTTGAACATTCCTTTCCTCACCGACAGTTATTTCATTCTCTTCCTCCCCAATAATTGAATTAAGTTGAGATACTGGGGGTGGATCTAAATAAGAATTTAAGTGGTGACGATTCTTCTCTAAAAATAAGGTGTTCCTTATCATTATCATCAAGAATCGTTACCTCTTTCTTCTTTCAATAAATCTTCGCATCATAGTCCGAAAGCCAGTCCATACCGAGGATTATATCAAACTCAATCATAGGTATGACGATGAGATCAGCAGATAACGAAAATTTATGTGCTCTAATGGGGACTGATTCACATACTTCCCTTAGGAGTTTTAACTGACAACTCCCTTATTAAATCAAATTGGATATATCTAATTTTCTTAGCAAGCTGGGAAGATATGAAACAATGCGATGATCCAGAATCAAATAATGCATTTTCTAAACTTGAGGAAACCATTAAATTACCTGCCACCACGTCTTTCGGAGCTTCTACCTCAGCAGTAGTGATATCATAAGCCTGGCCTTGATCCCTTGGCCTTTTCTGAGGTAATTTCTCCTGACACTTAGGACATGCATTTGCATAATGTCCCATCTCCCAGAAATTGTAGCACTGAACGTTGGTAGCTTCCTTCTTCCCCTTACAATCACGAGCTTGGTGGCCTTTTTCACCACATTTGTAACAGAATCCCATTCCCTTCAAGCAAGTACCAGGATGTTTCTTCCCGCATTTACCACAAGATGGATATTCAACCTTTCCCTTCTTCTCCTTATTTCCATTCCAAGATTGATCAGCATGTCTCTTCTTCTCTTGCTTTTCTTTAAAGTCATAAGACTTGTAGAATTCCTTTTCGGTCTTGATAGCACAGGAGACAATGTCTTCGTATTACGAAAAGGATTGTGAGACTAATTCTCAACGAAGAAATGGTTTTAACCCATCAAATAAACGATCAATCTTACTTCTTTGGTTACGTATATAATCACCAGCATACCTTGCTAACCTTGTAATGTTAGCCTCATACTTTGTGACATTCTCATCCTCCTTTTGTCTCAGACTCAGAAATTGCCTTTCCATATCTGCTCGATGGTCGCGAGGAAAGTATTTTTCTAAAAACAGATCTTTGAACTCCCTCCATTCCATATTTGATACTTCATCATCTTCCTTCATGTTTTGAATCAATGACCACCATTGATTAGCATCTCCAGTGAGGCGGTAAACTGCCATGATAACATTTTCGCTTTCACTGCTCCCCAAAGCCTGAAATATTTTCTCTAGGGAAAATATCCATTGCTCAGATACTAAGGGATTTGTATTCCCATTGAACGTTGGTTGTTGTTGCCTCATGAATCGATCTAACATTGATCCTCCACGTTGTGGATCAGGGTGCTCCATACAGGTAAGGTTATTATTCATAACCTGAGTAAGTTGTCCCAGTATGGTGATTAGCTGATCGGCACCAGTTGCATCACCAGCCCCACTATAATTATCTTGAGCAGGAGGGAAATCCCTACATGGAGTGCGTGCATTGATACTGTTTCCATTTCTTCCACTATGGGCCATTTCTAAACAATGGAATAAACTAGATCAGTTTATGAATCAAAATACATAATCCCATACTTATAAAACACTTAACATAAATTGAACTATTTATGGATATAATCCATAATCATAAAAATGTTTTCTTTGAGGAAGTGTATACTCATAAACCCTTCATAATGATTTTTAAAGAAAATGAGAGTTATCCTAAGCATATCCCCTGGGAGAGTCGTAACCAAGAGTGCAGCAAGGCCCGTTGTCGTGCACCAGTTCCCGTTCGAGTCTAGCTCAAAGAGGTGTTTTCGGGTTTTACCCCTAGGTACATCTGTGCCAGAGCTGCCTCTACCTGCTCGTATCCAGACATGGATGTATTGCTCAGAAAACTCACAAAATCTCTACAATACCAAAATTCTAGGAAGTTCTTCTATACTAATCCTCAAAGTTCATCTTAGGTCTACGTGCTCTAATCAGAGTTTATCTAAATCTAGCTTCCAAGGTTTGTACTAAACTTCCTCTGATACCAACTGTAACACCCCGACCCCAGATACCCAGAGTCGGTGCATTATTACATAACATTGGTATGATCACAAGAAAGATCAAATCTCGAAAGACCGATTGGTTTAGTAGTCTTGGAAACACTAGATATATTCATAAGTCTTACATTACATCATAAAATGAAAAACTACTACAACAACATATTGTCTCCATAATCCACACTCATATCCCCACATAATATCCCTGCAGGTCATTCATAATTTACTTCTTCACTTCCTGGGAAAAATAAAACATAGAAAAGGGGTGAGCTCAAATGCCCAGTAAGGATAACAATATAGCGGAAACTTTCATAAATAAGAATAAACATTTAAGGCAATGTATAACTAAAACAAAAGCCTTTTAAACTTTAACTTCAACATAGTATGGCAAAAGTAAAATGAAATAATGCCATTTACTTATTCACATGGATGTTCTACTAATCGAATAATCACATGCAAAAATCAATAACCACTTTCATAATGTTGGAATGCATAATGCCAGACTATCATAACCACATAGTCAAGGCCTCGTGCCAAGACTACAAATAAGATTTTGTCAAGGCCTTGTGCCAAGACACTAGTTTGTCTCATGAGACCTACCGATGCATCGAGGAGCTATAGCGGGCTCCACCCGTCACATATTAAGTCCAATGCATTCCCATATGAAAAGGTTTAAACATAACATAAACATTCGTATTAAAACTAGCATACGAAATGTCATTACTTTCACCATAAACTATGAATGGTATAAAAATATCACATCCACAGTCAAACATATCACAAAACCTTCAATACAATATAGATGTTTTGTATCATAATAAATCAACTTCAAATAATCTTAAAATCCATCAAAGGATGTTGACATAGATGAAATCAAAATTCTTTTTAATGAAATATCTCCTTTAATTTTGAAATCATTTAAGATCCATATAAAATAAAACATTTTCTTTGAAAATATTCTTATAAGCTTTTATGGAAAGCTTTGAATATTTATAACGGCGGAAAATAGCCGCACCCTCCGTATAAGTTAAAAAAAACATTCTTACCTTAATTCTGTCGAAAAGGTTAAAAAGGGCCTTGTTTTGAAAACGACGGAAAGATTCCTCTTATAAATAGTAAAAAAGGGGTATAAATGACATTAACCCATATTCTTGTAAAAATGTTTTGAAATACATTTTGAAGAAACATGGATGTGGATGATAACGAGATCCCAGTAGATTTTTACGTATAAACAACCTCGGATAATGAAGAGATTGTGAAATATCCCTTACCTTGTACTTTTCCTTGGTTGGGGTAGGTTAACCTCATTTATAATGATGAAATAATTGTTATTAAATTACACAAGAATCATATATATTAATATGATATCATATATGATATTTTAACATTGATTTGTTAATAATATCTTAGAATTATCGTTGTTTCGGGTGTTAACTTACTCATTTTATTTTATATGTTTTGTTACATAAGCCATGTTTGTTGTATCTTATTCATATCCAGAATGATATAAAGTCCTTAAACATCATTTTTAAATCATCAAATGATAATTATACTTGAATGGATACGATGGAGAATGAATCTCATCGCGTTCGTGGAGACGGTAGTCCGTACGTACGCACGAGCGACAATATCATTCTTTTGATATTAAAATAATATTTAAATGGATGGTATATCATATATAAAGAATAATTAACATGTTATATTTATTATTTACATGAGTTACACATCATTATTATACCCATCCAAATAATAATATATTGAATAACAATTACACCACGACGTGGAGACGGTAAGCCGTACGTACGCACGTATGGTGACATGTTATTCAAAGGGTGGATAGAATACTGAATATGGTTGTACCATATTTATAATAACATCACAGTATATATATGATACTGGATTTATTATTTTAGAATGGTAACAACAAAGGAAGAAGAAGTGGAAGAAGAAATGAACTTAGAAAAGGGTGGTGAAATCATTACCTCTTCTTCGGGTTCTTCCTTTTGATTTGATCAAAAGGGCTCCTTAGGTTGGATTTATGATCAAACTAAGGCCCCGAGGTTGTAGTGAGGGAAGTTGGGAGAGTATTTGGGCAGATTTTGGCCGAACCAAAAGGCTTTTAAGGTGTGAAGAAAAGAGAAGGAGGAGTTCCCTTTTATAAGAGGGGTGAGGGGCACCTTTGGAAAAGCTAGAGATATTAGTTTATAATAAATTCATATTCGGTTTACAATGGCTCCAAAGTTGACTATTCAAAGGTTAAGGTGGGGATAGGTCGAAAAAAACTCAACCAATAGAATTTAGACAGGTTTGGGTTCTTATATTAACCTTATCTTTAAGTATTAACTCTAAGTTAATTAGTTTTACTTTTACAATGTCTCTTTGTATTTTTATATAATATGGTTAATAAACTTACTATATACATCAAAACAACCCCCAAGTGGTCCATTAATGATGAACCTATCTTGATATAAGTCTCTTGGCCGAACCTTATATTTTTAGGAATTTAATATCAATTAATAATATAATATTTGTTTTAAGAACTCTTTTATGTCAATTTTGACACTATTCAATAGTTGATTTTTGTGAAACTCATAGCAGATTGATTACTTCGAATAAAGTCAACTAAATCAATCCTAATATATCATATTATCCTAGAAAATTAGTTTAATTCATTAAAAGTTTCATATTATATTTATTTGGATATTTATAATATCAATTATTTTAATTTTTCACTATTATAGTAATTACTGCATCATCATTGTGTCATAAATAAAATAAATTATTTAATATCTAAAAATTATAAATAAAATATCATTATGTAGTAAATATTTTTATCTTTCTAATGAATATTTATAATCTAAACTCCAACATATATAACCCTATGTAACAATTGTTTTTCTAAAAGATATATGCTTGTGTCATTTTTGTATTCATTTTAACTTAATTAAAATAAAGTGTCATTATCACTTACAAGTGGATCCATGGGGTCCCAAAATAGACCCAAAGATGCCCATGGTCGACCATGTATCAACCAATATGGATAAGACACGTTTTAGGGTAATTTAGTATTATTATAATATTATTTTTTAACCCTTATTTACCGGATTTACCCTTAACCATGGTAAATAAAATATTTACCGCAGTAATTATTCAAAATGTCTAAAAATAAAAGTTACCTATTTACACAATTTGAACATCCTGATTCCAAATATGGAATCCATTTTCCTAAATTCATAACACAGAAGTGGCATAAATTAATTTAAAATTAATTCCCGCTGTCAAAACAAAAAGCGTGTTTTTAAGAGATAATAACTATCAAAAGATTGACACTTGTTTATGTTCGGTTTAATTGTAAAATTATGTCCAATGACAAACATTATATTAAATGGTAAAAATATATTCTAAATATACTTTAAAACTACTCAAATTCATAATTTATCAATATTAATTATTTTGATTAAAAAAGTTGTTTTTAATTAAAATTTAGTAATTTTCACTATTCATCAAAATATAAAAGTTATCCGAAAAGTACCAAAATTTCACCCTAGGCTAATTTCAATATTCCGAATCCAAAAATGAAGTCCATTTTGAAATATAAAATATATATGATTTCAAAAAGTAGTTATTACTATTCACAACGGCTAGTTTAATTAGTTGTGGTGTGTGGTAGAACTCGAGGTTGCGTACAACACACGCTATCGCATTATTCGAAGGGAAACGTACTGTGGAAGTTTGGGGTGTTACAAGCACCATACCCTGCGTCGCGATGCTGAGAGAAACTATTGCAGCACTAATCTCTCGTCAGATCCCCTACTCAAATGTCAAGTCCCTAATGTAATTTTCATGTATCATGTCGGTGGAGTTTCGAGAGATGCTAGTAAATCTCACCAAGTACTGAGCCATAGTTTAGCTACCCTTCTATAGATGAAGAATATCTTGAATTTCCACAGAGCAAAGTGTCTTTGGTATGAACTCTACCCTGAAAAGGCTCTAGAAGTCCAGAAATGATAGGGTTGTGTCCTCATGCACCTGGAGCATCGAGCTCCACTATTGTTGTGTTATGCCCTAAAGAAGGATAACATGAAAGATCACCATCTGCAAGGCAGGTGTGTCTGCTAACAGAAAGACCCACAAAACTACCTCTAGCTAGTCCTCTGCTACTTTGGGGGTCTGTCTCGACTCAAAACCTTAGAGGTCGCAATCTCTGGTACACATGTAACGTGCTCATCAGGTTTGCATGATCCACTGGTATCATATTATTCACAATAGGTGGTGGTGCTACTGGTACTGTTGACGAATGTTCCATCACTATGAGTGGTCTCTGAACTGACGGCTCGTCGCTCGGTGGGCCACTTTCATGTTATCTTACCAGAATATTGGATGGATGCCTTTTTGGATTCATCCAGTATCAAAGAGATGAACCACAATAAAGAAGTTATGCATGGTGATCTGACTCAAGAATGATCAGGAAAACTTTTCAAAACACTGACAACCAGTGTTTTCTTGTTAAGCATCTGAAAAAAAAAATTCAGGGTCTGGTCTATGGATACACTGGCCACCACACCAACACCAGACTCCCTGTACTAAAAAGAAAACTCAATAAAATTTACACAATTTCCTCCTTAATAGTAGACTCGTAGTTGTTTTTGTAGAACCAGCCTCCCTTTGAATCAATTTTGTCCCGACCCATCCCACGAGCCCCAAGCATGACTACCACAAGATTTCCTTCTATAGACCAGGGGTTGGTGACAAGAACTTGAAGGCTTTTCCCAAATAGGGAATTTGTTGCCTTAGAAATCTGTACACACTCAAAATTTATACTGAAGAAAACAATGAATAAAACTAAGGTACAACCATGAGAGTAATGTATGAACACAAGTACAACTGTAAAATGAAAATAATGGGATAGAATACATGCCTTAGGAATAGAAAAGAAAGTAAACAGATGTCACATCTACCCTGGAGAACTACCTGGAGTGTAGTAGTTTTAGGTCTGATGTCGAAGAAGAGGATCTCAACTTCTCCTATCACACCATGATCCACCATGTCCCAAACCTCCAATGTCCGCCTTAGAGCATCATTAGTCTACACCAGACACACACATGCAAGTGGAGCCCATACATTGGTGAGTATAATAACTCATTAGGGAACCTCGAGACCCCCAAAGGTCTCTCAATAATCCACCGAAGAAAACATAACAAGAAATTCCCCAAAGGTAATATCACAAGAATGATATAAATCATGATACAAAAAGAAAAAGAGATATCTCACTCTAACGGTATAACTTCACGGTTACTAAGATAGTGATGAATCATCATAAATCTAGATCATCCTATCCATAGTAACCCTACTGCTAACCCGTGTAGGTCATTATCTACTGACCCGTATTTGTCGCTATATGCTGACCCGTATTAGTCACTGGTGCTTACCTGTATTGGTCATTGTATGCTAACCTGTATTGGTCGCATGATGGTGATCTGTCTTAGTCACTGGTGATGACCCATATTGGACGCTGGTACTGACATGTATTGTTCACTGGTGTTGCCCTATATTGGTTTCTGGTATAGATTTCATGATGATTAGTCATACAGCTATATCATCCCACTTTGGTGTTTCTGATGCTGACCCATATTGGTCTCTCTCTTTTTCATGTCCCAACTAGCCATTGTATTCCCGCATGAAGCTCACCTAATCTCCGGAAGACTCTTCTCTAGAAGACTCTTCTCCTCAATCCATCAATCAAATTTAGACTGGTAAGATGTCCTGAAAAAAGAAAACCCAATTGAACACCCCACCATAGGGGTCCCATCCTGATAGATGACATGTCGATCAGACTCCCGATCTATGAGATATGAGAACTTTTGTAAAAATGGAATGGTTGGATTCAATTCTATTCCAATCCAGGTCACATTTCAAAATCTTTAAAAACCCACATAAAGTATCCCCAAAGGATCTCCTTGTCTAAATGGTCCTTACACCACAGACGATGTGTCGATCAGATGCTCGGTCTATTAGTACACCCCTTTCAATGAGACGGGGGTGATCACACCTTAGTCCACCCCATCTTAGTCGAGCCTACCAGAATATTCCAAAGGGGCCGCTTCCCAAAATGGGTCTCAACCCCACAGACATCGTGTCAAACAGACACTCGGTTATTCAGTTACATGCACTTATGTATTTGGGGGCTGGTAGGGTCTTCGCCCGGTCAGACTTGGTCAGGCCGGCCCGACGCAATGGGTCTCGGGGTCCACCGGACCCTGTTTGGGTCTAGCATATTAATGTTTGGGCCAGTTTAATGGGTTCGGCCCATCGGGGTCGGCCCAACTGGTTCGCAGGCTCGGGCTGCAGTTGGCAAGGCCTGCTTGCTAGGGCTCGGCTCGCCGGGTGGAGCTCAGCCCACCGACACTGGGCCGCTGAGCCGTAGGTCCAACACGTTCAGTCAGCCCGTGTCTAGCATGATGTGACTGAAGGGGGACTGAGGTCTCCGCCTGGCCCCACAGACGCGGTGTTGTGCCAACCCCTCCTTTCACAGCCCGCTAACCGCGACTGCTGCCGCCAGTGGCTCTTCTCTTCTTCGGTGCGGTCAGCTCGATCCGACCTCCTTTGGCCATTGTGGCACACAACATCGTGCCACCATCCCACCCCCATAGGTGGTTTCCACGGGCCTCCCCCAGCCACCACTGGCATAGCACACTTGCAGTTCATTCTTTGGGCCACCAGACATGCTCTAGTTCTTTTTTATTGGTGACATCCATGCCTACAAGCTCCCCAGACTGCAGCTGTCACGACGTGATCATATGTCTCATGTTTCCATCAAAATTTATGAAATTCGCCCCTGAGTAATGATACATTAATGAAGTGGTGAAGGGTCCATGCCTAGTTTGTTTGACCCGCGCCCTCTGTTTTAACATGATATAATGTGGGAGAATATGTATCAAAAACTATAGACTAAATAAACTCATTTCAGTAATGTTAATCCCAAACAAAACATAAAACTACCAACTCAAAATCCATTGGAGATGTCTTGGTTGTGGTGGTCGGAGTGTCCACATTGGTTGAATTCATCAGCATTCGTCGATCTAGGATTATTACCACACGAGCATCCATCCTTCCTCAGTTCATGTTGACACATAACTCTGCCAAAGATTCATCACTTGAAGAAGTTAATCCAAAACCCCATCTTGAGTTCCATTTAAATATGAGGGGGAAACATTAGTAATGCGTAGAAGAATTAATATGGTTCCTAAAATTAAGTAATGAAGCACTTTTAATTCATAATGGTGGAGTTATTTAGTATATGACTCAAACTATTAAATATCTTGACAAGTCATCAGTCCCACCACCACCACTCATCCATTTCCAAAAAGAAAAATAAAATACCAATTTAAAGTTATTTTATTATTCTTTAAAAAGTCTAAAAAATATCTTTTTATCCTGACCAAATATTGTTGAAGTGATGCTTCCCTTAAGTGAATCAGGGAAATACGGATTCAATGATTCTCTCGGATTTCAATTCCGAGCACCAGATCAAAAGATAGAAAACCATGCACATGCGTTTACTGAATATACTTAAAAAATGTTCAGAAATTCATTCTGGGCACACCAAGCCTCAGAATCACACGCTGTCAATTTTTTCAAACCCGTAATAAACCTAAATAATTAAAAAAATAATTATGTGGAATTTTTTTGTCTTTATACATTATGAATTAAATTTTAAAAAACCTAATATTGACATTTGATAAAGAATCACATTCCCATGACTCATATAACACCAAGATATGAAATCCTCATCCTAGTCATGTAATTGAGATGTATTTTACAAAGATCTATCAAGATGGTTATTTATAATGTTTTTATATAAATCCACTTTATTGATGTTATCCTAGTTATCAAAGAAAAATGTTTAAACCCCTATTCAGTAGAAATGATGAAAGGAACAAAGCACTTCTTCGAATAGTACACATTAGTATCTGTGTACCATTTTCTACAGAATCATTAGCTGGGTATTCATGCATTATAAATTTTACCGATGGATTTAGATGATATAGATATCTCAATTTGTTGAGGGAAAATCCTGAGTCTTTTTAGAAATTAAAATAATCAAGAATAAATTAGAGAGTCTACTCATAAAAAATATAACAATAATTTGATCAGATTGAGGTGGTGAATATCTATATCAAGAGTATATCAACTTTATATGGGAGTTATATATTTAATCTCATCCCACACTCCCTTACACACAAAAATATAATTTTTGAAGTGAATGGATAAAACATACCTTGGTTGACATGGTATGGTCTTAGAGGAGTGATATAGATATTTTGTTATCCATTTCAAGATATGCATGAAAAACTGTGTGATAAATAAGAAAATGAGTACCAACTAAAGTGAAAAATAGATTCCCTTTTTAGATATATTTTGGAAAGAAACCCATTCTGTCACATACACATGCATGGGGTTGCAAGGAATTTTTAAGGCCTTATCAGGCAACAAACATGCACTTTATGGAGCAAACAGTATCACAATATGGAAAGCTATGGAAACAATGGTATAATACCTACAAAAATCCTTATCAATTAAAGTGAATGTAACATTAAAATTCACATATCCTGAGTTGGAGAATATCATAAATAATTAATGGGGGAGAAATATATATTTCGATGAAGTTGATGCCCAAGATACACAAGCGTTGGTATATGAACATATTACATATTTCCCCATGGAAGATGTTGTGTTTGAAACCCAATTACTACATTGAATATCTAGATAGGTAATAGAACTAGAGATATTTCGTCTTCTAGTCACTGAATACGGTGACTCAAAATCTATAAAAAATAATGAACCTCTCTCTTACACAGAGGTAGTAGAGAGCTCATAATTTGGAAGATGGAAAGATACCTTGAATTTGAAAATGGACTCCACATATCAGGATCATGTTTTGGTTCTAGTTTATCAACCTGTTGGTGGAAATAGTCTTTCTAATAAATTGTTATTCATGAGAATATTGGACATATAAGGTAGTGTAAATACATATAAAGCAATACCAGTGGAAAAAATGGTTTTAGAAATGTTAAATAAATAACTGTAAAAAAATATTTTACACAGTTTCCTTGTTTGAATCCATCTGGATTATACTTGATGTAACATAATACCTTGACCATGAAATTCTGTATATTTTTCCTAAATATATTTTATTTTTCAGAACCTTTAGTAATATTTCTATAAGACACAACCAAAACAGTTTGCGAATCCAAGTGGTTCCAAATATATATGAATGATGTATATATACATTTATGGACTGAAGCAAGAGTCGATGTCATGTAACATTCTATTCAATAAAGAAAAAAATACTCTTGTTTGATTCAAGAATCAATGTTATCCATGTCATTGACATAATTTTACTGTAAATGAATTCATTTTCCTAGTATTATACAATGATGAAATATTACATATTATAAAGAACATACCTATAAAATAGTTAGATTATGATATGTTAAACAAGTGTATCTCCGTGATGGACAAAGGTGAATCAACCTATAATCTAGGTTTCAAGATCATTCATGATATATCCAATTGGTTTCATAGACTAAGTCAAGGTACATACAACCTATATAATAAAGTGAATTATTATGAAGTACCCCAAGAGGGGATTGGTTCTGGTATCGCATGATATAAATCTGTCAATGAAAATGGGTCCTTCGACACATTAGGTGAATGAAATAATGAATAATATCACATACACTATAGAGATCGGATAAATAATTTATTTCATGATATGTACTAGAAATGATGTTTTCTGTGCACTGTGCATGGTAGGAAGATACTAAGATGACCCAGGAAAATATAATTGGTATACTATTATGGAAATTGATATTTATATGAGAAGAAATATGGATATATTCTTAGTGTATTGAGGAGATAGGGATCTATTCATGATGGGTTATAATAATTATAGTTTCTAAATAAATCAGAACGTTCAATTGTCAGAATTTGGATATGTTATCTGTCTTGATGGTAGAACTACGTGCTGAAAGAGTTAAATGAATCTTGTTTTCATCGATTATATAGCGGGGTCTAAATATATAGAATCTTTGATTCATCCAATAACCCTCTTAAATATATGAATTGTTCTATGATATTAATGTTTTACTTAGTAGTAATGAATTAATCACATTATATTGTGATAATGTTGTAGGAGTGACTATTGTAAAAGAGCCATGGTCACACCATTGATCAAATATGTACACTACAATTATCACCTATTGAAGGATTTTTCTTATAGGGTTTTTGTACCATTAAGAATAGTTTCTGATTCTTTAAATATAGTTGAACTATTGAAAAAAATCATGACGGTTGATATCATTTATCTCTAGTGAATGTTGGAGTCTAATGGGGTTGGTGACTCAGAACAAAATTCATTGTAATTTATAAAAAATTGTATTTTAATTTATGAATATTATTTAAAAAAATTTCAGTCATAGTTCTACATCTCCGTATCATAGTATGTGATAATGTCATAAGAATAGATATTGAATTGAAATGTCATTGATGTAACCCACTATGATGATAACCCCAAAGTTCCATTACAAAATTCTTAATATATTTTCTATAATTAGATTAAATATTTTTGAGGAATAATTGATATAGAATATTTGGGGTGGAGTGTAATATTCTGAATTCATTAATTATAATAAAACCACATGTTGATAATTCATAGGTTATTTTATGTGAAAATGTAACTATTTAATAAAAATGTCATAATAAATATTATAATGTATTTTCATTAAGTTCAAATCCTAGTTAACACCTTCAAATATTCTATAGAATTTTTTCGAAGTCAGGCACTGATTAAGTGTGAGTTTACAAGGCCCATAGAGTCTTGATGAAAATAGAATAAAAATATTTAATATATCAAATTATGAATGAATTATTTATTAAAAATAATTAAATATATCTCAAATGATTCTTCTTATGAGAAATATGAGATAATCATTAATTCTATGAGGTATATTTTACCCTTATAGGTTTATAAAATTTATGCATGTAAGATATTTGGTTAGGTTCTTCATGACGATAATTTATTTAACATTATTAATATATCATTTATCCAAAATAATTTAATATCTCCATAATGGTGAGTCTTGTGAGGAACAAGAGATTACCATTAGCTCTAGAACATGGGTTTTACCCAAGGAGGTGTAAGAAGTTTATATTCATTTGGTTTTTGGAAAAAACAGTCGTGATAAAACTATTTTCATATGTAATTTTTTATTTAATTCATTTTTTTAAATATTAAATAATTAATATATCATAAACAATCCTTCTTATAAGAAATACAATACCACAATTAGGTTTAGAATGTGGCCTTTAAACTGGGCTCGGTGTAACCATTATTCACAACGAGCGTTTGGTCAAAACTGTTTTTATGTTTAGTTATTTAATTTTTTTATTAATTTATTGTTATTAATTTAAATATTAAAAAATAAATATATGTGTATCATCACCCCACATGTGGGAAACCCTATTATTTTACACATATGATATTTAAACCCATCAAATAATAACTATTTTGATCCATTTCAATTGCAATGAATTAATGAGGATAAATTAATAATTCCATAATGAATTTTCAATAGAATACGATATTAAAACGTGTGTTTTAATTGTGTGTTTTGGAGAGATGCGATTTTGGGGTTTAAATAGTTGAACCATCTTATATTATTATTATGGATGATTTAGAAATTTTTGATAGACTCTACATCATCCCAACACATGATGGATGAAGAATGTGGATCGAATTCAGATACCATTGCATGGTCATTTGATCATTTTCCCTAGGTGTTGTGAAACATTTATTTTAAGTTGTTTTTATTATTATTTTATTTATTTTATTTTTTAATTTCATAAATTTTAAGGATACATTGGAGGAATTTCAATAAATGATAAAACAATATTATCCAAGATAATCCCAAAATTATCAAATGATAATTCTTAAATAGATTAGCTGTTATTAATAACTAATTTATTGAAATATAACAAGATAATTTTCATGATTAATTAAATGATATTAAAAAAATATTTTCAAAGATAGAAGTAAAAAAATAATCAAATTATAATCACATAGAATTATATGGATATAATTTATTGAAATTGGAAAATGATTATTTCATTGATTTATCAAAAGTCATTATCTTGACTATAAATGGATAATTTGTGATAAATTTTCATAAAATATTTGTAGATGGGGAATTATTAAAAGATATTATAAGAAGATAATTATTAAATTGTCCAAAGATAATTAGAAGATATTTATCATGTGATAAGGATTATTGACATTTTCTAGGGATTTCTACACTAATTATCAGAAATAATTATTAATGGATTATTGCACAAAATTATTATTGGAAAATTTGTGGAAAAAATTTTCACAAGATAATTGAAAAATGATAATATTTAGTGAATAATTAATAGAATAAAATTGTAAAAATTATTAATTGATAATTATAGGGTAATTACACTCAAGAAAAGACTATTTAAATTATCATAGAATTATTACATCGAATATAAAACATTGATTATTATATTTATGAAAATATAATTCTTATTTTATAAATGGATAATTTATGGAATAAAAATTACAAAAGATAATTTCATTTATTAATCAATGTATAATTTATGAGAAATTATCAAAATATATGTGAAAAATGATAATTTATGGGACATTATCAAGATATAATAATAAAAGTATAATTTAATAGAAATAATCGAATTTTAAGTATAAAATAAAAATTTAATAGAAATTATCAGTAGATAATTTTAAAATGATGACATAAGATAAATTATCATAATATTATTATAAAATGATAATTTAATATAAATCATCAAGATATAGTTATAGAAGGATAATATTAGATAAATTATAAAAATCAAATTATAAAAGGATAATTTATGAGAAATTATCAAAAGATAATTATAATATAATAATTAAAGTTATATTATCAAAATATAATTATAAAATGATATTTTCTTATAAATTATCAAAATATAATTGAAAAATGAAAATTTTGAAATTATCCAGGAGAGAGGATGTATCCTCCCATGTGATATTTTATTTCTTCTTGAAATAAAATAACTAGTTTCGGTTACATTAACCCATTAATAATTTCGACCATTGACGTGGCGATGGTTATAACAATAATTTCATGAGGTGGTGTATTGAATAACAAAGGGTGGTTTATCCTAGTCTTAACATCAATAAATTCTAAGGTAGGATGTTCCTTACCGTTTTGGGATGATATAAACATGTTTCCTTTATATGATTATACATAGAAATATTTTGATGACTACGCAAGATTATTTTTTCTTGTGTGTGTATATCTATCAGAACTTTATGTTACAATTATTTTATTGAGTAATTGTTAACTGATTAGCCATATTTGATGTTTATCACATGTATTTCATTTGGTACCTTACTTATGATCATATGATCTTATACTTCATGAATACTACTTGTGATTAGTGATTTTGTGGTATTGTTCATGGAGCCCAAGATAGGTAGACTATCTTGACATGATTACCCCTAATATAGTGAGTATGAATAACTAGTGGAAATGAAGATAAAGCATCTATTCACATGGTAGGGATACTATGATGCCTCCAAGATGCTATGTGATCCACTTGGTGATTAGAGGATGCCAATGGGTATGTTACTTAATGAATAGGGTATTTCATTTAGCTCCCGATGCCTAGGTGATGTCGAGAACATGAACATATTGATGAGTAGTGATACTGACTTACATGGTCACACAATATTGGGAATCATGATTTCCTTATCCCTATGGCTAATCCCTGATTCCTCTAATACCCTGACTGTCCGTATTGCATTGAGATGAATCATGTATTTCTAGGGGTTGTGGAGGATTGTTTATCACATGAAAAATCAGTTTTGGATTGCGTGTTATGAGTCCAGTTATACATTTATTATTATTATGGAATACACCTATATACATGAGATTAATAGGTAATTGACACATTGGAGGCATCCTACTGACCCTTGTACACACACCCGACATGAGAATTTAGATGCACCTGTATATTTTTACTGGAACCTGGAGAAGTTAAAGGGCCATGTGGTGGATGGGTGAGCAGGTAGAGCATAGAGCTTCAACAGAACTAGATAAACATCAAAATACCAAAAATTTCATTTGTTTTTTATTGTCATCATTTCCCCAGGAAAAAATTACACTTGTAGGAGTTGATTTTATATACTTTTCATGTATCCCATATTCACCATTTCAGATATTTATTTTTATTATTTATTATATTGAATATTAATCCCATGACATGAAACTGAGTGTGTTGTATACCCACTAATGTCCTAAGACCATTTCTATTAGTTGGATTCCTCTTGTGTACGTAGAGGTGCACGTGGGGTCATGTGACCATCCATCTCGGGCCCTGTTGTTCAGTGTGAAATTTTATATGGAGACTCATTGGATTTTGAGGTACCTTCTCATGGTTTAGGACTTTGGTAATTTCCTCTATTATAAATTATGAGAATAGTAACCTCCCATAGTAAATCTATAATTATATGTTTCACTAAACGTTCCTATCTATCGAAATGTGTATTGGTCCTTAAACTATATATTCATTATTACTAGATTTTATGGGTCATGTACTCTGATGTATTTAGTTTTTTTGTAATATGATCTTAATGAAGTAGGATACATTAGCAGCATCACGAGTAATAAATCATTAATGAATAATGAGGGAAATTATTTTTGCCTCCTATTATAGAACTAAAGATGATAGCTATGGACCTTCAATTCAAATGAAATATCCTATATAGAACCATTACCATTTTACTATATATCCATGTAAAATTTGTAGAAATTCATATATGGAGACACCAAACACATTATTTAATGGAACAAGCATGCAACATTATTGATTACTGATATCCAAATAAAGGGATACAATTACAAAATTATAATCAGTGTCTTGGGTTATGTCATTAAAACATTAATTTATTTTTCACAAGGTGCCTTGGAATGTTGCAAAATTCTAACCATGGATATTGGGATACATTTCCTCATTCCACTAGGAAGATGCATAGAGGGACAAACAATAATTGTATCTAGAACAAGAGTTAAATTATAATATTGTTGTATTATTGAACAAGTAGAATAGATATTATTCCTTCTCATGGATTAATAGTTATTTATTATTTCTTGATTTGAAAATGTTCATGACCAGTTATTCGAGAGAATATTTTTTGAGTGGAAAATTTAATAAATAGTTATTTATTATTTAATAAATATAATAATTATTTATTTATTAGATAATAATGCATTGATACTTATTTATGAAATAAATATCCATTATTTAATGCCTTCTAACTATTTTGGAGGATTTTATTACAATGTTTTATATTTCATTGAGGAATAATACAAATTGAATATTATTTGAATAATTAATCTTTAATTTAATTGTCTTGGTGTGAGAATGTTATGAAATAATGAAAATGTTTTTATTATTGTAGAAATGGGTTTCAATATGAATTAATAAAATTGATAAGGGTTTGTGTGAATTTATTATTTTATAACCCAATTTCTATATAAACAATATTACATTATTTCCATGTGGTGGTTAATTTCATTTGTTTGTGAACAATGACATCTTGAGAGTTTTTTTTCAAAGCCCTTGAGAGCCCACTCTCCTTGAAATCTCTTAATTGTGTAGAGAGATACTCCTACTACACCAATATCAAGTATATAATTATAAAAGTGAGTCCATAAAAAATAGATTCTCTGGGATATCAAAAGAAAATGATGTAACTTTAGGATCTACTATGCCAGATCATAATGATTCCTACAATGTTGTTCATATGTTCGTAGAACACATATGGATCACCACTGGATGGAATTTACTCTTGATTCATTTGATTACAAGATGGTATTATGTAGATCTGTTTTAGATCCATAAATGAAGAATGAATTAATCAAAATGTAATTCTTTAGTTTTTTAAATTACATATAAATATTATATAATGATCATACATATTGGTTATGAATGTTAATTATAAATTAATTTTTTATTCATTTACATTAACAATTCTATTCAGTATCCTATAAATCTCAGACTTGTCATATTTTATGAAAACAAATCATTGCGGGACATGCCCCATTTGGTGATTCCACTGTGACTCGAACCTTCAGGTTTTTTATCCATGAGAGAAAAAAATTAGTAGTTATTTTTTATAAATGACGATGTGTGAGAAATTTTTTAAAACTTAATAAACATATATGTCTTATTATATGAATAAATTTATAATATAATTAATTTTACTTTTATTATATATCTATAATTTTAAATTCTTACATCAAGTATCTTTAGATAAAAAATATGAAATAGGATCATAAAAATGAAAAATGTAAATGAAAATGTTATTTCTCATTTATAATCAATTAATTGTGTCTGAAAGTACGAAAATATAATTATAAATGTAATTTTTTTTAAATAGAATATTTATCTTCAAGTAATAAATTAATTTGGATATTATTTTCTATGATTTATGTTTAGAATAATTTTAACCTATAAATTTTAAAAACACCATAATGTTAAATAAGATTATAAAATTTCATATAAATTATTTTATAATTATATAAGGAATTCCAGTTATTTTTTATAAATTTCATCATTTTTAATGTCCCTCTCACTTATACTAAAAATGAGTTAATTCCCTTAAAAATATAATGGGAATAATATCTCAAATTTTTTATATGTTTTTAGTTTGTTTGTAACATATATTTTCAAGTTTTAATTTGAAATTTTAAAGTTAAAAATATTTTAATTTTTAATGTTTTCTTCATTATATAAAATATATTTTGCTACTATTTTGTTGTAGTTCTATTGTTGAAATACTATGTTGTAATTTTTTTGGTTATTTATGATAATTTTTTTTCCCTACAATTATATTTCTTGGATAATTTATTCAAATTTAATTATAATGAAATACATTTTTATTCGCTGTTATTATATTACTTATGTCAAAAATTAAACAAAATCAATTTTCATTATGGTTTTTATATAACCATAATGAAAATTTTTTTATGATGTCTATTTTTATATAACCACTGTGAGAAAACATTCTAATTCTATAGTTTGAATTTGGGTTTATATGTGTTTTTAAAAAGATGACATTAATAGAAACTTATCATGTCCATTAACAATGCCCAAAATGAAAAGTATATTTAAAAAATGTATTGAATTACCATCACGAGGTGAACATTATTAAAAAACCCCAAAAACCAGTGTGAAAACAACTTTTCTTCACTAGTCATATAATAATTCCATAATAGATTTATCCTAATACTAGTTTTATTATCTGATATTTTGTTACATAAAACTGTTTTTGTGCCCTTAAATTTAGGTATATCATATTTTATAATATTCCTATTTCATCATCGATGAAATTCATGGGGAAAATAGCTTACGAAGTGATATGTATGAATCATCAAGATACATGGGGTACATATGATTTCCTCAATCACAATGTATAATTGTGAATATGATATTGGAACTGCATGCATGAAACACTCATAACAAAAGTTTTAATAGTGAATAACACTATGTTATTTTTTATTAGTCTATTAGAACATGTTTTTTAGGTGTTCAATTGTAAATAATATAATGAAATTTAATGTGCAAATACACTGAGATGGAACCCGATATGGCCCAAACTCTTCATTTACTAATGATCATAAAGGAAGGATATATTAGGGACGTGATACCTGATATTGGTGTTCCATTGGAATATACAAATAATCCACATATATATTCTTCCCAAACAATTATTTTATAGTCGATGAAGGCTCTTTCCCACCTTCAATGACTAGGAGTCCTCGTGATATAATCATTTATCTCTGAACAATGAACGACCTATAAAGGTAGCATGATTTTTTTTCAATGTCATTGATTAAATTAAAATTTACTCCATTAGATATTAGAGATGTAGCTTATAGATATTAAGGTATGCACCGGTTTTGTTCATTGATTTTCATTTCATGTTGATACTATTTAGGATCGATAAGGAAAACTATGGGTTCTTTTTACTACAAATGATCATTAGGTCAGTCCCCTAAAATAATTAGTGGATTAAATTACTTTCCTTAAATTGATTTAATATCATAATAAACTAATTTTTCAAATAAATTTATATCATAATGAATCTATGGACATTTCTTAAAATATGATATGGAGTAGTTTAATATCAACCATCAATTGTATATTTCACATAATAAAAACATATTACTAAGATATATCATAATTTATTTAACTGTATGAACACATTTATTTTCTTAGTATCATATGATAATATAGAGGATATATTAAATCAAGACAGAATTTGGTTTTTGTAAAAAATTGGGTGTCCTATTATAAGTATGATATATAGAATATCATAAAATATGATTGACATATAACAATATCATTAACCACAGTCATGAATTACAATAATAGCATATAATGGGGAATACAATATATAATATGATTGATATAATTGTTTTTTATCTCCAGTATCAATCAATGTTTTTCATTGATAATAGGACTATACATCATAATATACGATATAACTAAAGAATGATAAGTTTTTTATTTTTGACATTTTTTTACTATGGATTTTAATATGTGTACAAATTATATGTTTTAGGGTATTTAATATTTCATAAATAAATATGAACAGTTCATATTTAGATCATGTGTTTTTTAAAAGGAATAAGAAGTTTAATTATTGAATTAATTCTATTAAAATATTCATGTTAATAAAGTGTTTATGAAATATATTTAGGGGATTGACTCAATGGTAAAGGCTTGAGAAATCCTATATGAGTTCTGAGGTTCAATCCCTAAAAACACCATATTTGTAGTGATTTCCCATGAAATTTTACCATATTTATAGAAAAACTATAACACTATAGTTTAACTAAAACACTATAATTATGTCAGGAAATTTACCAATATTGTACCACTAAATGGGGTTATTGTAGTGACTATACTATATTATGTAATACAATAGTGGTATGTACTATGGTATTGGATGGTAATATAATAATATTATTCATGGTGGGATTTCATCCATGTATTTAAGGCATTGTACCTTAGGGCCTATGATCCATGATTTATGGGGCTTTTTGGTCATGTAAGGGTTTTTTATTATAGCCCGTGCGCCTCTGGGCCATTGGTCCATGTAATGGTTCGTAATATAGGTCATTTATGGGTTCCCCCTTAGCCTAACTAAAAATGAGGGTTCCTTCATTAATGAGAATGTGATTAAACTGTACTTGTTTTCAAAAAGTGTTAATAAAATGTGAATATTGTGTTTGTCTAATTTATGAGATAAATTGGTTCTAGGTGATTGTGCCTTGTATTACATACTAGGTACAATATCATAAGATCTAGTTTTCATATACCATGAACTTTTCTATTTATTTATGATATGTGATTGAAAATAGTTATTGAACACAGATTGTGCCTTTTAGGTTTTAGATTTATTATGAATTGGATTCTCTCATCCGTAAAGTATCTCCCTGAAGAGAGACTTGCATTCAGACTTCCCACAAGACTAGATGCATATTCCTAGTTCTATAAGGGTGGTTGTTTTATTGTTTTTAGTCATGGATTGGTCATCTAGCGGTTTAAATCCCATATATCTCCAATCCTTTACAATAAGATTTCATATATGTTATTCATGAGATGTATTTGGATTCATATGAATAATGATGGATACTATTTTTGGTTGAGTAACACTAACATGTTTTTTGTGTAATGTGTCACACGTTATAATTGTGTTAACATGTTACACCCTAAATCTAGTAACCAAGAGCTAGTGGCTATCATTCTACATTATAATACTTTATAAGAGATTTCATGTCATGATATCATATAGTTTAGTAGTCCTGGGAAACTAGATAGAGACTTGATTCTTACATTAAATTTAAAAAAATGAAATAAAACAAAAAATTATAGAGGAAAATTTATCTTCATTTTAGTATATCCTAGAAATTATTAATTGAGTCATTCATTGTACCCTAGGGAAACCAAAAAAAATAGAAATGGGATAACATAGATTCTAAGGATGTGCAATATTACAATAGAAGATATCATGAAATAAAAAATCATGAATAAAATTGTAGAGATTAAAAATAATTAAATATTCCCTATAAATAATACGATAAAGGGGAAAAGAAAAATAGATAACTTAATAATATAAATATTGACGTGGATAATAAATTTTTTTTAAAGGTAATTCTTTGGTCAATTACCAAAGCATAATTTATTGATAAGAAAAAGATTAGAAAAGAGGGAAGGATGTTAATTTTTTACAATCTCTATCAAAAAAGTATAAAAAGCTACCTGGCAGCATGTGCAGCCAAGTCACGCTCTGAAGAAATCCTTTTTTAGAAAGAGCATCTGCAACAGAATTTTCTTCACGGTAGGAATGAGTAGCAATGTAATAAATCCCATGGAGCAAGTTCAGAAAATTCATCCAAAGTGTGGTGAGCGGCCAAGCAAGATGAATGATGCCATTCCAGATGGCATGAATGATAGTGGTAGAGTCACTTTCAATATAGCTTTCTCCAACCTCTTTGAAGAAAAAAATCGACTACATGGATGACCCCCAACATTTTATCCTCCAGAGATGAAGAATGACCACATCCAGCATAAAAGAAACCCTGACACTGGCCAGCTGAATCTCTAAAGATGGAACCACAACTGGCAGGGCCTGGATTTCCTTTAGAAGCACCATCTACTTTCACTTTGATCCATCCTGGCATCGGTTATTTCCAGAATACTTAAATGGGCTGTTTCGTCTTTGGGAAACTTCTAGGCACACAGTGATGGAAAAGGATCTCAAAGTCGCCAACTGAGTTGTTGAAATAGTCTTTTTGAATTGAAGTAGCTTCATGAATCACAATAAGAATCCGAGATTTTTCTGTATTGATACTGAATGAGTGTTTATTATGAATAAGATCATTTCTAACATACCAGATCACATGTAGGAGTTTCGCTACTACCACAAGAAAAATATTTTTAACCCGTAGAGTGGCTTCATATGTAATGCATTTTTTTAGAAACAAACAAATAGAGTCAGATAGGGGACATCTGCAATTAAATAAATTAGGAACATAATTCCATAAGGCAGAGGCCGTATCACATGGAAAAAAAAGATGATAATCACCCTCTCTGTGTTGATTAGACAAGTGACATTTAGAGCAGTGTTGTATGCTAAAAGTTTTCAAATAGGCTTCAGTAGGCAATCTATTATGAGAAATGCACCAAATGATGGTGAGCCTAGAAGGTTTGATCCAAGGTTTGTTAAAATGACTCACCCATTGAAATTTAGATTCATTTCCAGAAAAGTTATGCTTATAGAAGTTTTTAGAGTCTAGGATGCCATTTGGAGTAGGTTCCCAAACAAGGAAGTCACCATTAGAAGAAAAATGATGATTATCAATAATCTGTGCAATATTGTCAGAGACGACATGTCTATGAAAATGTAAGACGTCCTTTATAGAATTACTAGTATCTTCAAGAATAATATTAGATGGTAACAAAGATATCAAGGGGTTACCACACCATTTGTCACACCAAAAATTGATGGAAGACTCAGCACTAACCATCCATCTATAATTTTCCATGATCTTGTGATCCAAATCCCTAATAGAATGCTAGATCGAAGAGTTGATGAAATTAAGATTCCCATTTAAATGTTTAGCGTGGAATCTATGTTTTAGGAATTCGGAAGCATTGGAAGTACAATTAATAATACGCCAAGTAAGACAATCCTGAAGTGCATTATTGAACACCTTTAAATTTTTTATACCAATGCCACCTTTGTCAAGAGGTTTAAAACATGATTTCCAAGGGATAGTGACAAGTTTCCTTTTAAGAATACATCCCGTCCAGATGAAAATTTAAATATAAGTATTAATTTTTCTGAAGACGCTGACACGCCATTTATATATAATAATAGAGTAGACCATTTTAGAGACAATGGTCGATTTGACGAGACATATTCTTCCAGTAATGGAAGGATATTTCCTTTTCCAGGTAGAGAGATGGTTTGTGATTTGATCAATGATATTAGCAAAGTAGATAGCCTTAGGATGACCCCAAAATATCAGAACGCCCATGTAAGTGAAAGGTAAGAGGCCTTATTTAATTCCAAGATAGGTAGTAATGCAAGATTTTATTCTAAAAGGAAAGATATTTCCAAATAAAATATATGATTTATTCTAGGAAATTACTTGTCCTGAGACTTCCTCATAGTGATGAAGATCTTTCTTGAGGAAATGAATGTTATTTTGATCCCCATTAAGAAAAAGGATGATATCATCAGCATATAAATGGTGGGTAGGGGTATTAAGGTTTTTGGAAACTTTTATAGGCTTCAGATGACCCTGAGCAACCATATTATTGAGAAGTCTTCTTAAGTAATCTTCAGTAATAAAAAAGAGGACGGAAGAAAGAGGGTCGCCCTGCCAGACTCCTTTAGAGCATTTAAGAAAACCTCTAGGGATTCCATTAATCGGGATAGAAATAAAAGCAGGTCGAAATAATGTTTTAAGTCTTCCAATGAAAGAATAATGAAATCCAATGTTTTTAAGACATTAACGATAAATTTCTAGTAAATGGTGTAAAAAGCCTTTCTGATATCATGTTTTATGGCCACACACCCCCTCTAGTGTTTTTGTTTAGACTATTAGTACATTCGAAGGCAAGACAAATACAGTCCTGAATGAACCTTCCCTTAATAAAATCGAACTGATTCCATGAGACTATTTTATTGCAAATAGCCGCCAGTCTATTCGCAATATTTTTGGTAATGATCTTATAAATAGTGTTAATGAGAGCAATAGGCCTGAATTGATGGATCTCTGAGGCATTATCAACCTTGGGTATATAAGATATGAAATTGAGCATTGATTCCATGAGGTAGAGATCCATGAATGAAAAAGTTCTTAACAATTTTACAAACATCATTGTGGATAATGTCCCAATGCTTTTGAAAGAAGCTGTTATTGAACCCATCCGGACCAGGCACACTATCTGGATTAAGTCCAAAGATAGTATCTTTAATTTCATGATCAAGTGGGGCGCTTAAAAGAGATTCATTGTCTCTTTAATCCACCATTAAAGGAATAATATCAGATCTGAGATCAATAATTATCTCTGGGCCATTAAATATGTTGTAAAAATACGATATTACATGATCCGTTATGGATTCTTCAGAATAAATGACCAAGTCATTATGAATAAGTTTAGAAATGGGACGATTTTCCATTCTGATTCTTTGAAGGGAATTATAAAATTTAGTATTACGATCACCATCAGCAAGCCATTTAGCCCTAAACATTTTCTTACGAATATTATCCTTAAATGTGAGCTGGGAATTATGTTTAAGGGAGATATTTTCTTTCCAATTTAGGTTCCATATTGAACTCTGAATTATTGCTTTGAATTTGGACGTGGCTGAGTTCACGTTCAAGAGAGGAAATATCTAGATCAATTTGAGATTTTGTAGATTTAAACCATCCTTTAAGATCCTGTTTTAGAATTTTCAACTTGAACATACAGGAGAAAGAATACTTTTGGTGTTTCATAGAGTTCCAAGTGTTATGAATAAAAGTGACACAATCATGATTCGAAGACCAAGCATTATTAAATTTAAAAGGAAGAACAAGCTTACGGTCATTCATAAGAAGACATACTAGAATCAGATGATGTTCAGAATAATGTCTAGGCAGTGTTATAGTAGATATATTATCCCAAATATCAAGGGCATTCATGTTAATAATAGCCCTATCGAGCTTACTGGAAACAGTTTTGTTATTGTGATTTCGATACCAAGTATATTTAGCACCAGTGGGAGAGACTTCAAAAAGGATACAATCCTAAATAGACGCCCTAAATTCCCTTGAGGGTATAGAAAGATGTGAGGGACCAATTTTTTAAAAATAGTTGAGAATGGCATTGAAATATCCCATAACAACCCAAGGGTCCTGAATGAAGTTGCCCATATCAAAAAGATCATTCCATAAAACCCTTCTATCTGGATATCTATTATTGGCATAAACCAAAGTGAAAATGTCATGCCGAAAATTCCACAAGAAATCATAGGTAATTTGTTTCTTAGTCTCTTTAATGATGTTTATATTTTGTAAGGTATTGTGAAAAAATATCCACATAGAGTCAGTTTGAGGACCATTTTTGCAAGAGCCTAGAAAACTGTAATTAAGGGCACCAAATCTCATGAAGTTCATTTTGAAGTTTACTTTAGGTTCAGAAATGGAAATGATATGAGGCTTGTGAGTGTTTAAAAACCTCCTAAGTGTTGTGAAGGTATCATTGTTGTCCAATTCTTGGCAATTCCAATAGGGAAAATTCATTTCTATTTTCATTTTGTGTTAGAACCCTTCTTTTTTTAGATTTTCCAGATCCTTTCTTCCCTTGGGATCGCGTAAACATATGGGTGGAAGGAAGAATTTGTTTGGCCTCATGAGTTTCATAACATGGGGAGGCATCACATTTATATTTAGAAGTTGAAATAGGTTCAGAAACTGGTGTGCCAATAATGGTAGGACTGACTAGAGAAGGGACTTTCATCGCTACTAGAGCAAACGTTTGTTATGTTAGAGGATTTATGGAATCTAGAGGTAGGAAAGTACAGCCTTGGAGGACAGTACAGACCTGGGGAATTTGTGAAATTTCATGTGCAGTAGAAATAGTGGCAGTGCTAACATTAGAAGCATGTGAGGATGTTTTAGTAGCAGGAATAAAGATTTGGTCAGCGGATGTGGAAATAGGATTTGTAGAAGGAGGCTACACCAACACAGAAGTCTTCTTGTCAACAGGGCTATGAACTCCACCCTGTTAGCCGGGCTGATTTCATCAGTATGAGGAGACCCCGAGTGATAAACAGAGTCAGAAACAGTAGTGTGTGCAATGTTGTGAGCAGAAATAGCAACAGTAGTGTCAACATTAGCAGTATGAGTCACCAGAACATCAATTTCAGGAACAGAAGTAGCCATTTTATCAGTAGATGAAGATTGAATAGAAACCGAAGAAGGAGAGTGTGCAATTTTGTGTGCAGAATTATCAGCAACAATGTCAGCATTAATAACATGAGTAACTAGAGCATCCATTTCAGGAATAGAAGAATTAGATTTATCAGCAGATGTAGTTTGAACAGAAATACCTGTTTCTGAGAATTTATTCAGCTCACCTTGTGTCTAATTTGAATAATCAGAGGTGGAATTCAAATCCAAAGGCACCAAGGTAGCTTTCTCCAAATCCCTACTAACATGCTTAATCAAAGTTAAAGTACCAAAGGTAGAAGGAACAGTAGCTGAATTGGAAATAGAGGTTGGAATTTTTTCCAGATTATTTTCATTACCTTCATCCACTATTTCTTCTATGCTAGTGAAAATATTATCATTAATTTGAAGAGCCTCCTCTTCCTCAACCAAATCTCCCCAATATTTACCTTCTAGGGATGTAAGTACATTGGATTTTTTAAAACAAGTATCTTGTTTTTTCTTTTTGGGGAGCTCAAGTTTTTCTGAAGTATTCAACCCCTTTTTACCATGTTTTTCTTCCTGCCAATAATTAATGATTGGGGGATACATTTGTTTCCTAACCACCCTAAAATTGGATAGGTTGTGTCCAATCAATTTACACACCTCACAAAAAGGTGGTTTCTTTTCAAATTAAATTCTATGGTCTATTCTATAATCATGGGAATTGAATCCTGTGCTTGAAGGGAGTTCACTGGCTAGATTAACCACAACTATTATTCTATCATATAGGCCAAGATCACCATTCAAGGTCCTGTGATCAATTTCAATGGGGGGCCCTATGCAGGAAGCAATTTTGTTAAGAATCTTGGGGTGCCAATAGAACCAATTGAGTCCATGAATTCTTACCCAAACATGAGCCATATGATTTTTGTGTGTGTATGGGTTAAAAGTAGCATCCCAATCTAAAATTATAAGAAAACCTGGTTTAAGCTGCAGGTTTTCGAGTTTCCATACCTGATCAAACTCACCGTGAGAGCTGAATATCATATGATAATAGCCCTTGCCTATGGGAACCATCTTCCATTTAGACGATCCCCAGCAGTGATCAATTCGGTTCTTTAGATCTAATATAGGCCAGGGTCGATTACCGGTGTTGTATGAAACCTGTCCAAGAACCGAGTATTGTCATAGTTGCTCTCTCTACTTCAAGGATTCCGGATATGCATCAACTAAGTATCCTCCATCCTCACGATTTTTAAAGAGAGCTGGTTTGGACTCCTTCACACTACTGAGATCAGTTCCTTGGAAAGCATCAAGGAAGGAGACAGGTACGATACGAAGGGGAACTTCGAGATTTCCCACTTCGATTTTTGTAGAACCAAGATCAGAAGAAGCCGGAGCCGGTGGGGGAGTTCCCACGTCGGATCCAAGCTAGCCATTGGCGAATTTCAGCGAGAGATAGCGAAGGGGTTTAGGGTTTCCAGTCTCCCGTTGGAGAGCGCTTCAAGATTTTTCAGACGCATCCTCACCTGTTCTTTTCACGTGGATAATAATAACAAGTTTCATAATGACATAAATTATATGCCAAAAATCCTGATCTTACCATCATGGAATTGTGGCAAGACTTCATAAAAATACTATCATGGTTTCATGCCAATACATCTTAAATGTGGCCTCCTAAACTTGGTTCACTCATATGTAACAAAACTTGGTTAGCCACATGGCCTCATGTGCAGCTTCTAAGAGTATATAGGCTATCGACTTGCAGCGAGGGCCTATAGAGTGTCCGTGGAGAGACTATAACCTCAGGTTAAAGTGGAAAAATCAATATATAATAAGGATAAAATTCATAATTATAATAATTTACCAGTACATGGATAATAAATAATTATAATAAAATAAGAAGTCTAAAATAAGATCAATATCAAGAAAAAAATTATGATTGTGATATGTGATATAAAAAGGGTATAAAGATACCTTCATATACATAATTCAATAAAAAAAATTGGGAAAAATATGTCCACTGGAATTACAAACATAATCTCAGTCCACTGCTTCTACAATCCATCCAAAGATGAAAAATCAAGCATCTATAACTGGACACAACACTTTGTCTGCACCAATATCCATGTGATCTGTTTGGGTACCATCAGGCGGCATAAATAGGATGTGATATATACTCAGTAGGAAACTACCAACAGTGTATAGTAAAATATAGGAAGTGAATATAAAATTAACAATGTGCATGTATAATAATGCCTCTAAGAATATAAACTATAAAAAGGACATCTCTTATTTATAAAGGACACCTATCAGAAAATACATTCTTTATCCAAAGATGGATGATATCTGAATAAATAACCATATGTGTACATATATATGGTCTATATACATATTGAATCTTATTTTCATATATATATATATATATTGATACTAATATTATCCTAGACATGAGACATAACTCATGCTTCTATGGATAACTAAATGAATTCCATAAAATGTTAATGGATTCCATAACAAGGTTTCATGTATCATGTGGGTATCGATGCCCATGTATCAAATTATGGGAATCCATGCCATGTTATAAAATTTAATTGGGGATGATATGTCCATAAATCATATGTAATTAGGGTCTTTATGACCATATATATAGTTTAAAAGGGACATTATGCATGTATATCACATATATATGGGATTCCAGGCCTAGAGATCACATGTATGTGGTCCACCATGAATTAGTGTTACAATTTGAGAGGGATCCATGACTGAGTATCAAAAAATTACAGGACACCATTCCCATATATTATTATTTTATGGGACACCATTCCCATTATTTGCATTTTTATAATAAGGATTGATCATACATAAATTCTTGCTAATGGTTGAATTAAAATTCATGCAGTGTACCATTTAATTGGGAAATTATCCAATTACACATAGATTTCACATTACATGGTTATACAATTCACATCCATTCCATCCAAGGTGGAAAATTAAATTAGACATCGAGAAAAAACCAAATAGAAGGTGGTTTTTAAATTTATACATTTAATAACCCATAGAAACCACTTAAGAATACCTAAAAAGGGTGGAACTATTTGATAGGGGTCCTCCCCAATATACAATTATGGGTATACGAGGAGATTCTCGAATTATTAACAATTTTGGATAAGAATATTTCAAATTTATGTCATTTTATATAATGTAAATTGTGCATCATGATGACACATGTTATAAAATGACTCATCTTAAAGGGAAAAGTTACAGAAGACCTCCATTATCATGGAAGCGTTCTCCTAATCCAGTTCCTTGATTTAATTTTTTATGGAATTCCTGATATTGAAAAAAAAATATAAAGATTCCCTAAAATATGGCATATTATCTAACACAAAAACAGTACTAAATATGGTGAGGTAAATGAAGAAATGATGAAAGATGAATGAAGCTCTTAATGCTACAAATCCAACAAGACTATTGGTGAAGTAAACAATGATCATATGGGGGAGAGGATTAAATTCCTATATTTGATGGATAGGAGGAGCTCCCATACTGCTTACTTATAGAGATAAAAATGGAGGAAGAAGGGTTTTGTTATTTTTAATGTAAAAAGGAAAACAATTAAGTTTTACCCCGTTTTTAAAGGGGTACACATATTGGATGCACAATTTTCCAAATATTGGGATTAACTATGTCCTTATAATGGATAGGTGGATCCATGGGGGTGGCCCTCATGGCATTGTTTGGGAAAATAATGTGGCCTATTTCTGGACACTGGAAATCCCCACAAAGACAAGTGGCTTGGTGGTGTACATTCATAACAAACTATGATACCCACTGTAGTTTTTTATATAAATCTCCGTCAATTTCTTTTTGATGGAGTTAAAAGATCATATAACAATTGATCTAACCACTGATCACACACATTAGTCCCTATATCCCATGAATCATTCTATTCAAAATCATGTTTCCATAACTCCCATTCAAGAGGAACTGACCTACAACATAGATCCTTCATACTACAATCAATTATCTTGATAGGATACTTCATAAAGGAAGAATCACCTCTCAATTAATTATATTTAGGACCAAATATAAGATATTAGTTGAAAAAATATTGGTGAAGTTGAGATACATGTATGATTTCATGCATTGATCAATACCTCTAATGTAAAGCTAACCAATAAGCTACAATTTTAAATATCTCTATGATATTGAAAGTCCTAATGTAATAATTTGTTAAATTTTCTTTTCTATGAATCTATTAATGAATTACCTAATAGAAACTCATAATAAACATTATATCCCACCTAAAATTCTAGAGCTCTGTTGTGACCATTGAATTAATATTTTTTCCTAGATTAATATATAACCATAAGTTTCTAGATAATTTGTACCTTCTTTGAAGTATCTAAAATGAGACGAGGTCACTGTAGTGCTGCCTCACATGCCTCTACATAACAAAAAGGTGAACAGTGTTGCCTAACATATCAGTAACCATATGGATCCATCTGTATATTTTTTAAAAATAAATTTTTATAGAAAATCTCAACAAGGATGTAGGTTCTTCTTCCATGAACCTAAAAAAATTTGGACACATGCCCAGATAATTTTCTCCAGAATTTGATGAATATGCTCATATTTCTCACTAGTCTATGTGTAGAAGGAAGAGATAAAGAGAATCTATATACCGAGAATGTTTTGTGACTTCAACTAGAATCATGATGTAAATTAATCATCTTGGTTTTATATGAAATAAGATAAGCATCATGAAGGTGTACAATGACCCAAATGTAAAGCCTCCCAAACCCATATGCTGAAAATGAATCTCCAATAGGATGAAGATGTGAAATTTTGGTGAGCCAATCAATGATAAACTATACCATTCCACTACCATGATGTGACATAGGTTAACATATCAAAAATTTCATGGTGGTATTATACCATTTCCACTAAAGAATGGGAAATGGCTACATAATCCCCACTAGCCACTTTTGTTTCTCCTTCACCATAATAAAGGTGGAACACCAAAAAATAAAACTCTATATATTCTTGTTTATTCTTGGACACCAATACTATGGACATATGTGTTAGTACATATTGGTAAGATAAGGCTGTGATGCCAAAATAGAGGTAGCATATTCCCACCTAAAATCCTCATTGATTTTTGTAATAACTCCAATGTATCCATGAATGTGAAATATCTCAGCCTCATCACCAACCCAAGAAGATAGTTGGTACTCACTAGAAAAACTCTCCCTTTGGACTAGGTCATTTGGATATGATCACTGCCTTATCTTCACTCACTCCATAACTAAAGAGGTTATTTCTATGTTTAACAAACCATCAAACTATGGGTCACCCGGCCAAGGATAATCTTAGTGTGACTACCCCAAGAATACCTCTAATAGGCCAGAGGCTATTGAAATGAACCGAGTAGTCATAATACTCACATTGGAGGCCTTATCCAAAGTTACTTGTATACAAACACACACATAATAGACCATGTAATACTGAAATGAATATCAATACATCAGATATAAAATGTAGGCATATATCTAAATCCCAAAAGCAGAGTATAATAAAATAATTTGAAGAATTATTGGAAAATACAATATAAAAAATCTATAAATATATATAACCTAATATTTAGAGGTGGATAATATCTGATACAAATATTGGAAATAAAAATGATTTATAAAGAAAAAATCTATGCTCAATCTACCACTGGTCCACAAATAACTCTATCAAATGGTTGTTCATCTATATAAGAAATGACTAATGTGGTCATAGACCATGCAGGGGTGAGTATACCAATTCCTAGTATGAAACCCTAAAAAAATAAAAATAAAACATCAAGTGTAGAGACCCAAGCATGGAATACATGTACATTACATTACTTTTTTGGAATACAAAATAAATAATAAAAACAGATACCCAAGGACCGTAATAGTTTATTATCTTTAGAAACTCAGAACACAATCTTCTAATCATGGTGAAAGATCATCATCATCTCCCATAAAGATGTTCCCCTTTTTTTCATACCTAAACCTTTTTTTATATCCTAGGGAAAAGAAAACATATAAATGGTGAGCTCTAATTCTCAATAAGTGTATGCATGGAGGAAATAATACAAGCCATATACATTTGAATTGAAAAACATGAACATAAAGTTCAAACATCAAAATCTTGATCAATGACATAAAACATGGCAGTATGTACGGCATAGATCACAATGGAACATAAATCATGATAAAATAGCATGGGAATAAAACAAGAAATTGTGGAAAACCATTAATCACATGATATGATTTCCATAGTAGCCAAGAAATTGCTGCCAAGACAATTATAGTGAACAAAGTCAATTACTGAACCGGGTTTACTTGTCATTCCAAACCTGCATTACTAAAGTAGATTCACTTTCCCTTCCATCCATGGCTATCTCATGAGATATAAATATTTATCAATACATTTTAGGGAGATATAGGTCCCACTTATATCATAATTAAACCATTCTTATGTGTTCCACAAAATCATACATCATTGCACAACCCATGTAATAAAAATGGAATTCATAAACATCATGCCATCATCACATAATCCATATAAGATAAAAATTCATTATAAAAATAATTCCATCATTACATAATCAAATCAGTGTAATAATAAGGATAGAAACAGAACCTTATATTATCATAGTTCGAAAATAATTTTGATAAAACACTTGATCTCCATTCTGGAGGAAAATATTCTTTCTACTTCAAAAACATTTTTCCTTTCTCAACATGTCATTCAATTTTAAACTAAAAAAATTAAAGGAAAGTAAACATGAAAACATTTAGAGGAAGATTCGTGCAAATAATGTTCTATAAAATCATATAAATCCATTCATTTTTTATAAGTTAAAAAACATTCTTCTCGTACTTTGTCAAGAAATGTCAAAATGTGCCTCATATGGTAAACAAAAGAAAAATTCCATCCATACTACATAGTAAAATTCATAAGGGGGTAAACAAGGCTTTAAAAATAAAAGTATGAATAATAAACACTTTATGAAAACATTTTTATAAAACACGGAAGTGGATGATAAATATAACCCTAGAAAACACTTACGTATAAACAATCTCGGATAAGAATGAGATTGGAATAATTATCCCTTACCTTAGGTCCAATTTCTTCCACACATGTCCGAAACACCTGTATAGTGGGTATAAACATATTATTAACATATTAAAGAACCATAATAATATTTATTATATCATATATGATTCAGTTATGACTTTATATTATCCGTTCATTTTTCAATTCCATGTCTAAACCGTGTTTAGGGTAAAATTGTTTACATTTGTCGTACGTTTTTGGACTTGTTATTCTTGTAATTATTATTACTTATATCATGATTTAATTACTTCCATAATGAAAAAATATTATTTATATATCATATATATTAATTCTATGTTTATAATAGATAGTTAAATGAAATGAAATACACCGTTCATGGAGATAGTAGACCGTACGTATGCATGAATGTTGTTTTCATTTCCTTATTGAATTGAATGGGAGTAAGTAGATGATATATATATATATATATATAAATCTAGTAGAATTATTATTTCATATATTTCATGATATGTATTATATATATAATTTATAGTCATTATTTAATGATTAACATTGAGAATAAATCTCATCGCATCATGGAGACGGTAATCCGTACGTACGCATGAGCGATGATATCATTCCATAATAATTGAATGGTATTAGAGTGGATAATAGAATATCTGAGAATTAGTATCATGTTATAATAATCATATATAGTAAATATTTACAGCATTATATCTATCCATGTAAGGTGGTGGTGGAAAACAGATTACACCACGTCCTGGAGACTGTATTCCTTACGTACCCACGCACGGTGATTTCATTTTCCGTAGGATGTATAGAAGGTGAAATAGGGCTGTTTCATATTTATAATAACATATCAGCATATGGGTGATACATATGTTATTACATTACTATTGAAAAACAAAATAAGAAGAATAATAAGAAGAAGTTAATTTGAAAGAATCGGTAAAGGATATTACCTCTTCTTTAATGCGCCTCTTCTAAACCTCATCTTAAGCCACTAAATATGGTCTTTGAAAAAAACTAGGACCTATAGTATATTTAAAGGGAAGTGGAGAAGACAAGTGGACAGGGATTTTCTTAGCATGAAAGCTCAAAAAGGTGTGAGAAGGAGAGGGAGGAGTTGCCCTTTTATACGAGAGGAGAGTGGAACTTTTGGAAACCTCTAAAATATTAATTAATAATAAACTAAAACCCACCTAAAAACCACCAAAATAAATAAAATTAGATTCTGAGATGATATAGGGTTATAATCTCATCATACAATAAAATTTAGACATGTTGGGAATTTATTTTAAACCTTATCAACTTGATTTATTATTATTTAATCTATTTACTTTTATTTATGGTAATAATATTATAAATATTAAATTGTTATTAATACTTACTTATGTGTTGTGAGTTCTACATAATTGGATACATTATGAAATTTTAAACCATATAAATTTTAATTTATAATTTTTAAATATTTTTGTTATTTGTAAACAATTTAATAATATAAATTATCAATACTGTTAATTTAAACACTATTCATTTGGTTGAATATAAATAGAAATACACACACAAGATATGTTCAAAGAAAAATATTTAATATATTTTTAACAAGTCATATTATATATAAAATTAGTGGATCACATTAAATAGTTTATATAATATTTATTTTAAAATTTTTAAAACCGATTATTTCATATTTCAATCAATAAAATAAATTATACATCATTATTGTGTCATAATTAATGATAATTATTTAATCACTAAAAATTATAAATAAATATACATGATGTATATAATTCTATTATTTTTCTTTTGAATATTTATGTTTGAAGTTTTAGGATGCTTATCATTAAATTAAAATTTTTACACTTATAAGATATAAGAGAGTGACATGTTGTCAATTTCATTGGTTTTAATAATAATTACATCCTTTTCATTGTCAAAATTACTTGAAATGAAAATATTCCAACCATTATGTGATATGGGTCTAATTATATTCATCCAATAGAATTTTTGAAGGTGGTAGGGTAATTTTATAATCTTATTTTTACAGTTAATTACCTAATTTACCTTTAACTATAGTAGATAAAATTTACCGTAGTTACTAATTATATTTCCAAAAAATTAAAGTTTCCTATTAACATAATTTAGAACTAATGATTCAAAATATAAATTCAATTTTTCAAAATTCAAATAATAGAAGTTGCAGTAATTAATTTAAAATTAATAACATTAATATGAAAATGGGTTTTAAAAGTTAAAATGATACAAAAGATTGAAATGTTTTTACATATGAATTTAGTGTAAAATTAATGCTAATGACTTACATTATATTAAATGGTAAACATATATTCAATTTATACATTAAAAATATCAAATATTATAATTTAACCATAACATTTATCTCGATGAAAAAAGTTTTTTTTAATTAAAATTTAGCGTATTTTTACTATTCATCAAAATATGATGTTTATCAGAATAAAGTCAAAAATTTATCCAAAGTAAATTTATATATCCTGATTATAATGAATAAGTTTATTTTGACCAATTTTTACTTATAAACATGTCATAAATGAGATTTAATGTGGGTGCGCCATTAAAAGGTGGAAAAACTACATTTTTTTGGAAAATACCTATTTTACATGAATTTTTTTTTTCTCATACCATGTTATAGGATATCTTAATAATGAATTATAATGTTATAAAATTCATATTTTGGTTAATTCTATTCATTACGGGTAGTTCATAATAATATTATAACAATATATCGTTGTTTACTGAATCTCGGTATTGCGTACAACACACGCTATTGAAGATAGCCGCTCTTGCGCGCAACACAAGGCAAGAATAGTTTATGCGTATAATACAAGATAATAATGTGTTGTGTATAGGACATGATAATTTTTATGTAGCATACAACATAGGATATCAATGAAATTAAAAAAAATATTTCTCAAAAAATCTCGTGGTGTTACATTCTACTCCCTTTAAAATGACTTTCGCCCTCGAAATTCGCTGGGGTTATAAATTGTATAGTACTTAAAAGTTTCATTCATAGAATCCCAGATTGTAAAAATTCATACCAATACATAATTTTAAAAACTAAATTATGAAATGCAACGGTTTCCAAAATTAACTCATTACTGGGTTTCCACAAAGGGGAACATAGGTGAAAATATGGATATGGAAGAGAAATCTAACCATCACGTTTTGATGGAGTTTGGTAGAGAAAATAGCTATGAAAAATCCAAAAATCACAAAGCCATAAATTTGTGATAATCTTTGGTACCATCTAATTCATTGGTTATGACAGTACTAGGACAACGTTTTCAGTTTTCAAGATCATTTCCCTAAAGTTAAAAAATTGGATATAGAAGAAGTACTTACTTGATTTCGGTACAATCTCACCATTGGTCATTCCATGATCAATTTAAACTCTATATCTTAAAGAAACGATGTTGAATTTTTCATTCGTGAAGTGTTAGCATATCATGTGATAAAATTACGGGTCATTCCATCTATCTCAAACAAAAGGTTAGAAAAAGTTATACAGAAGTCTATATATTGTCATATTAATCATATATGGCTCCAAATATGGATTTATACGTCATATATCACACCACATAATAAAATAAAACTACTTTCTACAAAATAGAGACTTCCTGTAGGAAAGTGATATGAGATAAAGGCATGTCACACTTCAGTTGTGGGTTCGATTCCAACAGCCTTGTCCGACGTGAAGGGTTGTTGCTTGTCCTATGGGTTGTCGTTTTTCAAAAACTACACCATTATAACATTTCAAAAATAATATCGAAAACAATTTCTAGATTTAAACAATATTATCTTATGTCTAACTTAATCTATTCTAATATTTAGGATTATTGAAAATACTTCTATCCAAACTCACAGTATAAAGAAAATTATTACTAGAATGGTCATCTATCAAGAATGTAAATACCATCATTTATCCCCCATATATCATAAGATATATCTTGTTTGACACATTCTAAACATTTGAATACCTTAATCATGTATTTTCTTGAAACATGAACTACCATAGAACCTTAGTGAAAACATGAATGCTATCTAATGTTAAATAACTCCACATACCAAAATCCTAAAATTTCTATATACTCAATCCATGATGTCACTTTGTCCTTATATCAGTCATGATCTCATTAATAATATTATTTTCTCCATGTCCCTTCATTATTCATATATCAACTTCCTTAAAAATATATTTTAATCACTTTTCATAGTTATCGGTACCATACAATTATTAAAAATTAATACATATATATTAGAATATTCCATAATACTATAACTGAGATTCTACAACACTATTTTGGAATCCCATTATATATGCACTAAATCATTCCACCACTTCGTTGTTATATTCAAAATAATCAATAGTGATAGTTGGTGACTTCCCTTTGTCCATTTATTTAAGATTATGTTGATGTCGATCATCATTAACCCTTGGATTTGGGAATTGGTTATCATAATGCCCCATTTTTATGCCCCTGTAGAATTGAAGTGTTGGTGGTATGTTCTCTGTAGTATTTTCTATATTCACATCATTAGCTACCTTTTTCCGATTATTTTGTCACTCAGCTGCTCAATGACCTTCCTTTACATACTTAAAACATTTTATAGTCCCTTTAAGACAATCTCAACCAAGCTTCTTTCAACACTTTGAGCATAAAGGAACATTCATCTTCTTTTCACCATGGTTTTGAGATTTTTCCTTAAACTCCATAT
Organism: Viscum album; assembly: GCA_963277665.1. NCBI lineage: Eukaryota > Viridiplantae > Streptophyta > Magnoliopsida > Santalales > Viscaceae > Viscum > Viscum album. The sequence goes on along the minus strand of OY728137.1, from coordinate 1,609,891,299 downwards.
TTCATTTCTTGTCAAAACCATGAGAAAGATACCTAACACCAACTTCTAATTCTACCTTGATAGCACATTGAAGAATTTATTCATAGCTACTGAAGTCTTTTATAGCTAATTCCATTTGAAGACATGGTTTTATTCCACTGAAGAATTGATCAACATTACTTTAAGGATGGATGATAAAGCTAGATGCATACCATGAAATCCTTGAAAAATTCTCATTATATATAACAACAGATTCATCATCATTTTTCTTAATCTCAAGGAAATCCTATTCCATCTTTTTTCTAATAATACGATGGATGTAATTATTGAAAAAAAAGTTCTTGAACTCATCCCATTACATGGATTCCATAAAATCTTTGGGCCTTGTATTCTTAATTAGAGTCCACCACTGGTCTGCTACACCTTATAAACGATAAAAAGGTAAAATAACATTTTCATGTTTTGAAAAACGAAGTATGGAAAATATAATTTCAATGGTACTGATCCATTGCTCAGCAACATGTGGATCAGAAGACCCACTGAAATAAGGTGGACGTTTCCTCATGAAAGACTTAAGAGAATATTGTTCCCTTATCTACTCATTTGGAAGCCCTGAATGATTCATAGATTCTATAAGTATAGTAATAAAATTTTTCACTACATTTCCCATAACATTTGGTTGTTCAGGAGGATAATAAATTCATTTCCTAGTTTGTGGATCATTAATGTGGTTCCTTCGGGTTCTATCCATTATCTAAAACCCAAAAAGAATCATGTGAGAGGCAAAAATCATATTATGAAAACAACATAATCAAGGGGTGTAATTTCAATATCTCACATCTTAGGTTTAATCCTAGGTTATTCATGATCAATATCATAATTCTAGGACTGTAACCTATCCTTATACTTAACCTTAGGGACATCCATAGACATACCTTAGAAGTATCCTTAGAGATCTCACTAATGTTTTCGCATCCTTGTTTCCAAAAGTTAACTAATCATTTCCTCTGATACAAACTGTAAAGACCCAATATTGGCATACATGGGCATTACATTAATTTTGCGGAATACATAATACATAACAAAAATAGACACCCAAGGACCGTAATATTTTACTGTCTTGGAAACTCGTAACATAATCTTATAATCCTTGAGAATGATCTTCAACATCTCCCATAAAGATATTACCATTTTTGTTTTCTTACCGAAAACCATTATTTATATCATGTAGAAAAGAAATCATATACTGGGTGAGCTCAAATTCTCAGTAAGTGTAATCATGGAGAAAATAAAACAATCCATATACATTTGAATTAAAAAACATGAACATAATGTTTAAACATCAAAATCATCAGCCGTGAAATAAAACATGGCAGTACATAAGGCATTGATCATAATGTAACATAAATAATGATAAAATAGAATGGGAATAAGAAATGTAATTATGGAAAACCATTATGTACATGATATTATTTCCATAGTATCCAGGTCTTTGCTGCCATGACAATCATAGTGGAAAAAGTACTTTATTGAACTTGGTATATCTGTTGTTCCCGCCCTATAATACGGAAATTGATTCACTTACCATTCTATCTGTGTCTATATCATGAGATATAGATCATTACCCAATTCATTGGATGGAGATATAGGACCTAAGAATCTCATAATTAAACCATTCTTTTGTGTTCCACTAAATCATAAATCATACATCATAATATAACCCATGTCAAAAAATTGGATTCTTAAACATCATGCCATCATCACATAATCTATATAATATAAAAGGACTTCATAAAAATATTTCCATTATTACATACCCAAATCAATGTAACAATAGGGATAGAAACAGAGCCCTATATAATCATATATGGAAACTAATTTTGATAAAACACTTGAACACCATTCTTGAGGAAAATATCCTTTCTACATCAAAAACATTTTTCCATTCTCAACATGTAATACATTTTTAAAATAAAGGATGTTAATTGAAAATAAACATGAAAACTTTTAAAGGAAGCTTCAGGGAAATAATGTTATATTAAATCATAAAAATACATTCATGCCATATAAGTTAAATAAACATTCTCCTAATACTTTGTCTGGAAAAGTCAAAAAGTTACTCATATGGTAAACAAAAAAAATATTTCTTTCATACTACATAATAAAATTCCAAAAGGGGTAAAAATTATTTTAAAAATACATGGAATAATAGTAAATAATTTATGAAAATAATTTTATAAAACATGGACATGGATGATAAATATAACCCCAGTAAATACATACGTATAAACAATCTCGGTTAAGAATGAGATTGGATGAATATTCCCTTACCTTAGGTCCAATTTATTTCGTACATGTCCGAAACTTTTGTATAGTGGGTTTAAACATATTATTAACTTGTAACAGAACCATAATAATATTTATGATATCATATATGATTCACATACGACTTTATATTACCTGTTCATTTGTCAATTCCATGTTAAAGCCGTGTTTTGGGTAAAATCATTTCATTTATCATACGTGTTTGGATTTGTTGTTCTTGATATTATTATTACTTATATCATTAATTACATACTATTTGAATATGAAAAATGATTTATATATCATATATATTCATTATATATATATAATAGATAGATAAATGAAATGAAATACACCGTTCATGGAGACAGTGGACCGTACATACACATGAACGCTGTTGTCTTTTCCTTATTGATTTGAATGGAAGAAAGTAGATGACATATATATATACATGTATATATAAATAAATAAAGTAGAATTATTATTTAATATATTTAATTATAATTTATTATATTTATACTTTATAATCATTCTTGAATGGTTAACATTGATAATGAATCTCATCACTTCGTGGAGAGGGTAATCTGTACGTATGCACGAGCGATTATATCGTTCCCATAATTATTGAATGGTATTGGAGTGGATGATAGAATATCTCAGAACTAGTATCATGTTATAATAATCATATATAGTTATTCCTTACACTATTATTCCCATCCATGTAAGGTGGTGGTGGAAAACAGATTACACCACGGTTTGGAGACGGTATTCCGTACGTACGCGTGCACGGTGATTTCGTTTTCTGTAGGACGGATAGAAGGTGAAATAGGGTTGTTTCATATTTATAATAACATATCAGTATATGAGTGATACTAATGTTAAATCTTTATTATGAAACAACATAATATGTGGAAGAAGAAGAGGAAATGAATTTGAAAGAATTGTTAAAGGATATTACCTCTTCTTCAACCCTCTTCTTCTAAACATCCTCTTAGGGCACTAAGTTTGGTTATTGAGGAAGACCAGGAACTATAGAATGTTTCTATGTAAGGGGAGAAGTAAAATGGGAAGGGGTTGGCCAAGCATGAAGGATCAAAATAGTGTGAGGATGAGAGGGAGGAGGGACCCATTTATAATGGAGGAGAGGGGCACTTTTGGAAACCTATAAAAAATTAATTTACAATATACTAAAACCCCACCTAGAAACCAAAAAAATGTCTCAAATTCAAATAGGAGATGAGATAGGGTTATTATCTCATTATACAATAAAATATATACATTATGGGAATTTATTTTAATCCTTATCTACTTGATTTATTCTTATTTAATCTATTTAATGTTTTTTGTGGTAATAATAATATAAATGTTAAATTGTTATGAATACTTAAATTTGTGTTTTTAATTGTCCATAATTGGATATGTAATGACATTATCTACTATATAAATTTCAATTTATAAATTTTAAATATTATTTTTATTTTTAAACAATTTAATAAAACAATTTATCAACAGTAAAAATTTTGACACTATTTTTATTTTATTTTATATATAATCCACACAGAAGATATGTTCAAAAAAAATATTTAATAGATTCCTAACATGTAACATTAATCTAGAAAATTCGTGTAGCACATTAAATAGTTCATATAATATTTATTTTAATATTTTTATAACCATTTATTTGATATTTCAATCTATAAAATAATTTATACATAACCATTGTGTCGTAATTAATGATTATTATTTAAACCCTATAAATTATAAATACATTTACATGATTTAGATAATTTTATTATATTTCTAGTTAATATTTAAGTTCTAAGTTGTATGAATTTTATCACTAAATTAAAATTATTACACTTATAAGATATAAGAGTGTGGAATGTTGTTACTTTCTTTGGTTTTAATAATAATTACATAATTTCATTGTCAAAAGTCGATGAAATTAATCTATTCTGACCCTTAGGAGATCTCGGTCAACATATTTTCATCTTATTGATTTTTTTCAGGTTTTAGTATAATTTTATAATCTTATTTTTACCCTTAATTGCCCAATTTTCCTTTATCTGTAGTAAATAAGATTTACTATAGTTATTATTCATAATTTCTAAAAATAAAAAATATCCTATGAACATAATTTGGACCTACTAACTCCTAATATGAAATCCTTTTTTCAAAATTCAAAATACCGTAGTTGTAATAATTAATTTATAATTAATTTTGTTGTTAAGAAAATGTGTTTTAAAAGTAAAAACATTGCAAAAGATTGAAATGTTTTTACCTATGAATTTAGTGTAAAATAAATGCTAATGATTTAAATTATATTAAATGGTAAACATATATTATATTTATACATTAAAACAATTCAATATTATAATTTAACTATATAATTAATCTCGATTAAAAAAGTTGTTTTGAATTAAAAATTAGCATATTATTAATATTCATCAAAATATGAAGGTTATCGGAATAAGGTCAACTTTTTTTCAAAAGTAAATTTTTATTTCCTGATTACAATGAATAAGTTTATATTGTATTATTGAACTTATAAACGTGTAAAAAACTAGATTTAAAGTGGGTGGTCTATCAAAAGGTGGTAAAACTGCATTTTTTTTAAAAACAATTGTTTTACATGAAAATTTTAATTTTTTCATACCACGTTCTAGGATTTGTGTAAGATGCATGAAAATGTTATAAAATTCAAAATTGGGTCACTACTATTCATAACAGCTAGTTCATAATAATATTATTACAATATATCTTTGTTTAGTGAATCTCTATATTGTGTACAATACATGATATTGAGGAAGTTCGCTCTTGCGTGCAACACAAGACAAAAATAGTTTTTGCATATAATACAAGTTAATACACTGTTGGGTATAGAACAATCTAATTTTTGTGTAGCGTACGACACAAGACATCATTGAAATTAAAAAAATAATATTTCTCATAAAATCTCAGGGTGTTACATCAAGTGTAGAAATCTAATCGCTAGATATGTAATGCCTAATGTACGATATAAAATAAAACATCTAGATATACTCTAAATAGACACACAGTACGAAGTTAGGGTCACAACCATGTATTCATCCTAGGATTCATGCTCGATGGTTCCATATAAAATTAATTCAGGAGAACAAACTACTCATGTTAGATATCTATGATGGTTTCCATCAGAGGTATCAAATTTGTTAGGGCTCTCCATAAAAATAATAGGTTGGAAGTCTAAAGTGACTGATACATAGATGGATATCACAGACAATACCACAAAAATAGTTTTTCACAGCGCCCCCCTTTATCTGCGCTAACAAAAAAGCTCTCATAAAGGGGGGTCCCTTTATCAGCGCTCAAAAAAGCGCTCATAAAGGGTGCCTTTATCAGCACTAAAAAAAGCACGGATAAAGGGACCCCTTTATCAGTGCTTTTTTTAGCGCTGATAAAGGGACCCCATTTATCAGCGCTTTTGTTAGCACTGATAAAGGGTCAGCTTCAAAAAAAATTAAAAATATATTAATATATTAATATATAAATATGGTCATATTTTTATATAAATATAATATATAATTTTTAAATATATTTTAGATAAGTATAAATGTACATTTACACTTATTATACTTAATATATAAGATATTTAGTGAAAATGACTTCTTAAAAAATTAATAAAATATTTTTAATTAATATTTTGATAATCATTATGGAGTAATAGTTATTTAATAACAATTTGAGGACTAAATAAATTTAAAAAATTTAAAAAAGATCTAAAATATGTTGAAAACGCAACTCAAACTTCAAACGGCCATAACATTTGATCCGGGTGTCCGTTTGAGCTCTTCCACATATCAAATCGAAGTCTGCGACAATCTCTACGTCGCTGTGACTTGGGGGCACCCCAATCAAGTGTTTTTCACGGCCAAAAGAGGCCCAGAAGGCCTCCAAAACTGAGTTTTTTGTCGGGGTACCCATATTTTTTAACATTTTGTGGATTTTCAAACTCGTTTAAGGGGGTATTATTGGCTTTTCTTGGCGAGGACTGAATTTATTCCAAGGTATTACATTCATATTGATATTATGTCTTTGAAATTTCATCCTTTTTATAATGAACTGCTATTTATAATCAAATATATAACTATATGTACATATTTTTTATATATTCGCACCAAAAAATTAAATTTTTTAAATAAATAATTAAACATATTTACATATAAAATATATTAGCTTTATCTAAATAATAACTAATATCCTTTTTATTTAAAATACCAATATATGAATATTTATATACCTATATATGAATCTAACTATATATATATATATCTAACTATATATATATATTAATCTAACTATATATATATTAAACTAATAACTATATATATATTAATATAACTACATATATATATTAGTATTACTATAAATATATATATTAATATCACCAGAAATATATATATTAATATCAATATATATATATTAATATAACTATATAACTATATATTAATATAACTATATATATGTTAATATACCTATATATATGTTAATATAACTATATATATGTTAATATAACTATATATATGTTACTATAACTATATATATATTAATATAAATTTATATTACTATACGAATAAATATAACTAAATATATATATATATATAGATATAGATATATATTAATACCACTATATATATATATATTAATATTACTATATATGTTATAATATAACTATATATATTTATTAATATATATATATATTACTATACGAATAAATATAACTAAATATATATATATATATATCATGAATTGGAAAGCAAATCAAAATACAGTAGTGGTACGGGCTTAGGCACGCAGGGGGAGGTCTCGAGTTCAAATCCTGGTGGAGGAAGGGGTGTGCACGCATGGGGAATATTAGAGCAAGCGCTATTAAAGGGTGGAGGGGGTGTGTGGGGTGCGTGGGGTGTTGTATAGGGGCCGAAAAGCGCTGTAAAAGGGGGGGTCCAAGCGCTATAAACCCCCCCGATTGGCAGTTTTTATTAAATTTTTTTAACTTTTATCAGCGCTTTTTTAAAAGCGCTGATAAAGGAAGTGCTGATATAGGACCCCTTTATCAGCGCTTTTTTAGCGCTGATAAAGGACCCCTTTTATCAGCGCTTTTTTTAGTGCTGATAAAGGGGTCCTATATCTGCACTTTTCGGAGCGCTGATAAAGGGTACCCCCCCCCCTTATCTACGCTGGCTTTATCAGTGCTTTTCTAGCGCTGATAAATGCCATTTTTAGCACTGATAAAGTCCGTGTTTGTAGTAGTGCACAACTAATCCATCACTTCTCAGGACATAGATTCTCTTTTAAGAACATGGGATCTCTAATGTTGTACTTCAAGGGACTCATCCTATAGTCCCCATAGTATATCTGACAATCAAATGCCACATGAATCCTCTCATGGGTTACTTTAATCATTTTTTTCATGCTCCACAGTAGTTTCATCCGGTTAATTGTAGAGTGTCTAACCCATGTATAGTATAATTAACAATGGTAGGTTTTCTCAATAAAAATATTCAAATGGTGACATACCCATAGTGGAATTAAAAGTATCGATGTATGAAACACCACAAAAGGTAGATTCTTCACCAACATACCTAATGAACAAAAGAAAAATGTGTAATACATGTATTCAAGTGTCTGGATAGTCTCTTATCTCTGATCAACAATATTTAGATGAAAATTAGTGATAAGTAAAGAAATCATATCTGAATGAATATTTAAGAACTCTCTACACCATGAAAGTGAAAGGAGGATCATGATCAAAGATGATCAGTCTCAGACCTCCATGAAGAATCACCGCCACCCCCATACACTTCCTCGATAGAACCTATATTAATATTGACTCCTTGATCACTAAAGAGTTAGAAAAAATTTCCAACAATCCACTATCACACTTATAACATCATATTATCCCCATGATCAATGTAAACTACTGATGAATTCAATAATAATTTCCGCACACTTCTACAACGGATATCTAATGGCTTGAAAATACATCCATAAATGAAGTGTATAGACTTCACATTATTGGAGACTAAACTTCAAGACATTAACTATGAAATTGAATGCTTAAAACTGGGACACCAAAACTAACCTATCATAGAACAATGAATATTTATCAGGAAATTATATTCTTACAATGTTGTGTTGTGGAAATCACAAAAAACTACCACATGCATCACCAAAAGAACAACAAGTCCTCCTTGAACCACAGTATATTTTGATCATCCTTAAACCATATATTTGAGAAATCACAATAAAAAACATGATCCTTTTATAATTCTTCCTTTGAATCCCCCACCAAGGACTCATAAATATTCTTCACTAAAGTCAACTACTCCATCATCAGAAAAATTAATCATCTACCATCAAACTATTACATATAATAATGAGTCATGAAGATCTCTTCCATCACTCTGTAAGAATCTCGAGAATAATGAATGTAATCAATATGTTAATTTTTATATGCCATCTTGATATTTTAAAAATAATATTATATTCAATAGTGTATATGACATGCAACACCAAGCATAAACAAACCACACAATATAATTATATAAATGTTACATTTAAAAAATTGGCATTCAATTGGTAGTTATAAATAGTATTAACCATATTATAAAAAATATTCTGTTTTCATAATTTGTAAAAAATTATTTATTAATTATTAAGAAATAATAACGGAATTTTTTCAAAGATATTTTATTCTTCAAAAATAAATTTTCATCAAAAATGGTTTTTATTTCCTTTTTTGAGAAAATATTATAATTACATTCAATAAATTCAGAAAATATATTTAATAAAAATAATATAATTTTATAAATCATGAAATAAAAAATATTTTAGGATGTATTTTTCAAATTTTTCTAAAAAGGCTAATTAACTAGTGACTAGTAAAAAATATTCTCTTTTTAAAACTATATTTTTTATTCAAGATTTTGAAAAGTAATATATCTTTTAAAATGATTTTGAAGTTAAAATTGTATTCTTATATTACTAAAAATATAATGAGTTTCATTAGAATATATTTTGTAGACTAATTTGGTATTGAAATATTTTCACAGAAAAAAAAAGACTTCCGAAAAGCTATTATTTGTTCTTTATTTTGTTTTGAACATAAATGTATTTCTACCACTTCATGAAATTGAATCTCAAAAAATGGATTCCATATTTATAATTAGGATATCCAAATTTTATAATTATGTCTGTTTTATTTTTGTTCATTATTAATTGTATGTTTAGTAAATAATTATCACATTGGTATGGGTAAGTTGGGTAATTTAGGTTAAAAATAATATGAAAATCACTAAAAATTAACCTAATACTTGCCTTCATACTATTTTATGAGTTTGGTTAAAATTATTCAATTATTGTTTTAAAATATGGAAATGGATTTCCATATTTTATTTATTTTATCCTTTAAAATTATTAATAAAAAGATAAAGTCAATATTCACACTTTATTATTTATAATATCAATAAAAACATTTATTATGAATAAAAAATAAATTATGTTAACTTATAAATTGTTATATGAAATATATATTAATATTTTTTATCATGGTTATTCATTCTCAATTTTTAGTGATGAAATTATTATCTTAAATGCTTAAGAAACACATAAATTACATATTTTGAAGTTGTAGAACAATCAAATAAAAATTTTTCAAAAACACCCAATAAAATATTAATTTGGATATAAAAAGATTCCCATGAATTTTTATGATACAAATAACATATTAAATATTTTTTAAAGAATAAAAATCTAATTCAATTTTTTCATGTTTTTTTTAATGTCAAAATATGTTACTAGTGTCAAAATGGAATAAATGATATTTTATATCAAATAAATATTATAAAATTATTTAAAAATTTAAAAAAAAAATTGATAGGATAATTTTTATTATTAATTATCTAAATATTCATCAAATTTTTTATTTTTCATCCAATTTTTAACTTATAAGAAAAAGTATAACCTTTATTATTGGAAAAGGAATTATCATAGTTAACGTTAAAATAGGTTAACCATGGGATTAAATGAAAATATAATATGAAAATTTATACATTAACCTATATAAATTTTATTGTGTGGTTATTTTTTGACAATTTCATACATATATTTTAATACACATCATTTTGGGACCATTTTATAAGAGGTTGAAACATATTATATTATATTATTTCATATATTTTAAATAAATATATTAATGATACATTTTTGAAATATTTTTTAAAGATTGAGGTCCAAACACCCTTCCGTGAACTAAAATAAGATATAAATTTTGAGAAATTAATAGTAAACATCAAAATATTTATTAATAAATGAAATTATTAGTATAATTTTATTATTTTGGTAGATAATAAAATTATGTGATGAGTGGGACCTAAAGTAATGGTTTTATTAAATAATTGTCCATTAATTGTTTTATAATTATGTTTCATTAACTTTTTGATTTCATGATTATGTGGGAAACGAACTTTGATTTAATTATTTTTTATTTATACTTGATTTGGGTGGATTTACATGTATCTCAAATAATCACATCATTGATTTATTCTAACTACAATGATATGATCTTTGTAAGGTTTTATTTCACAATCTCATCATTATTTAGGATTATATATCTTTATATCTCGGTTGGGTGGATTATATTCAATTTATATCATAAACCAAATATATTTTCCTCACCACTGGTTATTTCATAAAATTACAAGTTTTCATTACATTTTCCTCATTTATGTACATAATAGACCATAAAAGTATTTTAGGAAACCCATCTCTATTTTTTATTCAGTCAGAAATCTATTTCTTCCATTTCTATATTCAATTAAAATAATTATACCTAATAAATTTTATATTATATTATGAATTTTTATAAACATTATTACACATTTTAGAATCTCTATAAAAGTGTTTTAATATAATCATATCATAGCTTTTCAAATTATATTTTTGTGAGTTTTTAACGAAAATGCGAATGGAATCATTATATTAACATACTAAAAATGAAAAAAATTTCCCACCATGAATACATCTCAATTTTTTGAATCCTTAATTACATGTTTCAATGATTTTATTCAATGGATTTGTTTACAAATTTTCATGAAATATTTAGTTTACCAATGTTAATTTCTATGTGAATAGGGTATTTTCCTAAAGATTGTTTTTAATTAAATTTTAATGTTATTTATATTCATAAATGATAAAAAGACATTATTTTAATTGTTCTATACTAGGTTTATATTGTAATGATATTATCCTAATTCATACTCGGTATATTTAATGATCAGTTTGTCTAGAGGAAATATTAATATTTAAAATTTTATTTTTTTCAATAAGATTATTTTTATTCATTAGGTATTTAATTTTTATTCAATACACTAAAATAAAAAATGAAACAAACATATTAAGTAATGGGGGTTTATTATATCCCCATTATGAATTATTAGGACACATTAGATGAATTAGTTTTGGTATTTGTTCGAGTTATTACCTATTTATGTAAGATGACTTAGCACGATGCCTTGATGTTATATTTATCATGTATAAATTATGAATTCATTAATTATGAAATTATATATTGATAACCATGTGATTTTTTAATAGATATGATATACATTGAAAGGTTTCATGACCATTTGATTATTTTTATGGAAATATTTTATCATCACTTATTCATGTCATACGATTATTTAGGCTCAAGTTATTGATTAAATTGCATGTGTTTCAGTTTATAATTTTATTTTGGATATTCCTCATTTAATCATGATATATCCCACTATATATAACCCTTACAATGAATTTAAGAAGGCACATATTTTTTTTAATTCCCCAGTATATGACGAATAAATGATTTAATGAGTTCACGGATTTAGATTACTTACCATCATTGTGTTATATTTTCTATAAAATGTATAATGGAAAGCATGTATGTATTTTTTTTACCATGTCTTCTAAAATATTCATTCTTTTTAGATGTGATATCTTTTATCTTATTCCAATATAATAAACTGACCAACGGCTTTTGGATACTTTGGTTGGGGTCTTCAAAATTTCTGTTAGAAAAATATTTTTTGAATTCGTGGGAACTATATTTGCCGAAACATTTATTAGGAAACATAACCCTATGACTATCCTTGAGAATATGTACAATTATAGCATAATATATTATAGTTTTAATTAAATTAATGATAATGCGGCTTTCCTTGCAATAAATCGCTATCTGGATATTAAATGCAGATATTTTTTTCATAGATTTATCTTGGAGTAATAACACTGAAAACTAATACATTTCATAGGGATATGGGATAAAACAAAAGTGTATTGTGATGGTATGTATATGTTTAATCATATATTCAAAATCATAGATACACTATTAATTGTTTTAATGTTATTTTAAAATGATAATAATTATTTTTTATTAAATTAATGGTGATACAACCAATGGGTTTAGTATATGTTTTTTAGTGAAAGGATTATTTAAGGAATAATAAATTCTATTTCATAGAAATATTTATAAAGATATTGATAAAATTTATGGTTTATATTGTCATTCATTATGAGGTAATTATGTGTTATTAAAATTTTTAATATATGACTTCAAATATAGATCATCGTGGGATTGAAATTTCATTTGTTGACTATGTTATTAATGTAATTTGGGAAAAAAATTACACTATATTTTAGTGAATTACACAACTAAAGTAAATGGGAATACTTTTGGTTAATATGGGATTTTACATGAGGAATTTAATTTAAATTATAATTTGGATTTATATATGGGTTAATTTTTTCATTATGGTGAACTAGGTTATTTATGAATATCAAAAGATTCTTTTGGAGATCGTATGACTAGGGCATATAAATTTTTCAATATAATCCCTTATGAGTAACAATTTTTTACTAGATATAAATGTTAAATTCATCATAAAAAATATATTATCAAATATTTCTGATTTTTGGGTTTTTAAGATTGTTTTTAATATTTTTAACAAATTTAATGAAAATTATTAATCAAATGATCTATGTTGTAATTTTGGTGTTGTTGTAGAAGATTTTTAGATTAATGCTTGAATTATTCATCTGAAAGTTTAATCATTTTGAGGATTCTAGTTCATTTTGATACCCATTTTGGTTCTTCTTAATATACAAAGATATTGGGAATAGATTTTTTTATCTATTGATTATGTGATTTGTTTTAAGTTTATTTCAGTACTTTATTCATGAAAACTTGATCTTGAATACTCATCTTTTCAATAAAAAGATGAAATATTCAAGGAAATTTATTCAAGTATGAAATTTTACAAGTCAGTTAAGTATATTTTCGAATTTTCAATGTTTATATGGTACATGAATTCCTTGAAATTAGTGAAATAATCTTTAAACAAAAATGTTTCCATATTGCATTGATTTATAATGATTTTCTTTCTTTTTTACACCTTTTTGGTTGATGGTTTTTTGGTCATTAACATTTTCATGATCAATCCTTTTTTTGATCAATTATCTCTATAACTCCTGATCATTATTAGGAGATTTATATTTCCTCATGTATATATATTCACATCCCACTAATGTTATCATATTTGTAAACCAATTTATGTGGTATTACATATGACCAGTTTACTTCCATTTCCCTATTATCAATTGAATGTTTTATTAATACATTATACGAAGTGGGTTTTCAACAATGGTATTTTCAAATTTAAAACTATTTATTAACAAGATCAGGTTTAAATTGATACGATGAAATTTAGTAAAAGGGGTAATAATGTAACACCCAAATATTTCAAAATAATATTATATTGTAAAGGGTATATGACACGCAACCCCAACCCCAAATGAACCAAAAAATATAATTATTTAGATTTTACAATTACAACATACTCATTGAATTGGATAATATGATATGATTAAATTTATTAAGAAAAATATAAAAATTTCCTACTTAAAAAATGTAGAGATTAATTCCTAGTAAATAATTACATAATTTTTATCAAATTCATTTTATTCTTAAAAAATATGTTTTCCTCAAATATGTTTTCTAATGATTTATTATAATAAAATGTTATAATTAATTTATTGAATATTTATATATTTTATTTAACAAAAACAATATCATTTTAAAATCATCATATAAAAATTATTTTTTTGAATTATATGGTTTTTTTATAAAAATGTTGACTTCCAATGAATTGTGAAAAATACAATTTTTTATCGAAATCTATATTTGTATTTCAAGAATTTACTAAGTTCAATTTTATATTAAATTTTTCTAAATGAAAAAAAATAAACTATTATAATATTATTATTATTATTATGTTTATTGGAATCAGTTTTATGTCCATAATTAGTATAAAACATTTTTATACCTTACAATACTTTTTTCGAGGAAATATTTTTGAACATGTGTTGATTTTTCAAATTAAATTAATGTCTAAAACATATATAAATTGACTCTTTATAAATAAATTAAATATTTCTAATCAGGATGATAAATTTTGGTAAATATTTCTCTCTAATATTTGGTCATTGTGAATAGTAATTATAGTAAATAATAATCACCATGGTAAGGGAAAATAAGGTAATTAAGGTTAAAAATGACTTGATAATGGATAAAAATGACACTAAATCTTTTATTTACCCTATTTTATTAGTTGAGTATATATGTTACCATAAATTCTTTGGAAATATGGAAACTGGGAGACATAGTTCTTTGATTTAATCCTTAATAATATTTTAGTAAAGGATAAGTTCAAAAGTTTCACCATATTAATTTTAATAACTAAAATTTTTATGGGATAAAGACAAAAAAACACCATGAATATATATTTATTTAAATAATAAACTATTCTTTCTCATGGTAATTTTTTTAATCTTTAGTGATTAAATAATTACCTTAATTGATTAAGAGACGCTGTCATAGAGCTTGTGCAATTGACAATTCATATAAAAGATTTTAAATCTCTAAAAGTAAATTTATATGGGTGATTTGAAGTGTCTCATAAATTATTAAAATAAAAATAACATATTATATGTTTTTAAATAATGTAAATTATAATTCTATTCATTAATCTAATTTTCATAATTAAATTATTAGCAAATTGTCAAAAAATAAATAAATATTATTTTATAATAAATACATTTTATTAAATTAACAAAAAAATATAAAAATATTTGATTTGTTTGATTGGAATGATTATAGTTTTAAAATTTCTTACCTTTTTCATTTATATACCAATTTTCACCTTAAGAGTAAAATTATAACCATTTAATATTGAAAATAGCATTACAGTAGTTAAAGTTAAAATTGATTATCCAACGGGTGAAACAAAAAGATAAGTAATAAAGTTATATCTAAAAATATAAAAATTTGAATGGATAATTATATTAGGTCAATTTTTTCCTTATCTTTTAATATATTATATTTTGGAATCATTTTATATGAGTTGGACACATATTACACAATACATATTTTATGCTTTTCCTATAATGAAATTAATTATAATACATGTATATTAAAACATGGTTAAATATTAATATATTTATCATCAATATAATCAAAAAATTTATATTATTTTAATATATAATATCCATATCCTCTTCTACCAAATGGGTAATTAAACTGTTTTTCTCATGTATAGAATATTATCGCCTCACGAACCGATTTAATTTGTTTCCACCACGGTCTCTCTTAGCTAGTTGTAATAATGTATCTAATAATTATATATGATAATAATTATATATTTAATATTAATATAATATAATATATCATATACTTTACAACCTTTCCATCCATTAAAAAAAGATAATGTTGTCGATGTGTTCGTGTGGACTACAACCTCCAAGAGGCGATGGGATTTGTTTTTCATCACCACATCATATGAATGATATATAAAAGTTTAATTAAAAAATTAAAATGTTATTTATGATATACTTATATAAATATAATTATAAAATAATTCTTATATTCTATCCATCATGATAGCATAAAAATGGAAATGCCACTCATGCATATATACGGCTTTCCATCTCCATGATTGTAACGTAGTTCCTTTTTTATAATGAAATTTCATGGTCAATTTCAAGAGTACAATTGTTATATAGAAATGATTTTTACATCATGATTGATATTTTTTAGATGGTATAACAGTTACCTATTTTTCTATACTCATCCTATAAAAATCGTTTTAGACTTACAAAATGAATATAATCAAAGCATCTCACATGACCATAATTGATTATGTAAATTAATATAACATGGTAAAAAAATAAAATATATGCAATGTAAAATTGAGATGGTTTATTAGTAAAGCACATAATTGTCTTAATATTATTATTTTAGTAATATAAATAAAATTCATGAAAATTTTGACATGAGTTAAAGGGTTCCTTAACTTCATTCCCATTCGTTCAGTTATACTTCAACAAGATGAACTATTTAATTCAATGATTGTGTGTGATATGAACATTGATTTTATTATTTGGTGTTTCCATTTATTTAATGGGGTATTTATATTTTTCACACATAATAATTTCATTGATTTATTTTCTATTCAATGATATGATCTTTGTAAGTGATTTCTTCACAATCTCACCATTATTATTCATTGCTTTTGTTTAAGTCTTCATTTGGGGAATTATATGATATTTATAGTGTAAAAAATATATCTTCTTCTCAATTTATTATTTATGGGAGTTATTATTTTCCCTTCAATTTTCCTCTTTCAAATACACAAGATACAAAAAAATGTCTTAAAGATGAACTGACATTGTTTATTATTCGATCTGGAATATTTTTCATCCATATCAGTTTTTTCATAATAGTTTTATATAATTTTTTAACTATTATACTATTTCTAAATTAATTTTTTCCCACTCTTCATTCTTTAAAAAAATTTATCAAATGAAAATTCTTTTCACTTTCCAAAAAAGTTAATTTTATTAATTTATACAAAAAATGTGAAAGGAATATTTTCTTTAACATGCCTAGCATGAATGTAATTCCCCACTATAATCATCACTCAATGTCCTAAATCATAATTTAAAAGATCCCATGATTCTTTTCAAATAATGATTTTCCCTAAAATTCTATAAATTTTTAGTTTTTAAAAGTTATTTCAAATTTTAAAAAGGTATTTTATTCATGAATGTTTTCAATTATATTTTAACAGTATTTATATTCATCAGAAACAAAACCCCTTAGTTTTAATAATTCTTTATAGTAATATATTCTAATGGTTCCATCCTTATAATTTGTCAGGATAGCTTATGATTAGTTTTATTGGGATAAATATTCACATTTCTTATGCTAGTTATTCGATATAACTTTATATATTGATTATTGTTTGGGTTTATGTTCAACCTATTCATATAATGAATGGATTGGACATAGTAATTTATGATAAGGGCCAATTATTTCCCCTTCATACATCGATATATGTCATGAGGAAAATGTTTTTTGGGTATTTGGATGAGTCCAAGACCATTTATGTAAAATATATTATCCTGAGACCTTGATAGTTTATGTATGATGTTTGGAATTATCTATTCCATAATTATGATGTCAGTTATTAATATCCATCTGATTATTTTAATTTTTATGATATCTAACGATTAATTTCAATCTCACGCTATTATTTAAATCAAATTATTTAATAATCAATGATTCATTATTTCTTATTCTTAATGAACATGTTATCTTTAAATTTATTCTTTTAGTTATTAACTTTTCCATTTTGGTTATCCCTTATTTACTCATGATATTTCCCATTGCACATAATTCTTATTAGGAATCTTAGCTCACCCATTTTTGGGTTCCTACCCACATGATGTGAATAAAGAATCATTGAAAGATATCAAGGATTTATAATAGTTACATTAAATATGTTTTATATATTATTTCTAATCTAATATGGTAACATGTATGTATCTAGTTTACTAGTACTTTTGAACTATTTGACCGTTTTGGTATATAATTTCTTATATCTTATAAAAATGTAATAATTTAACTACCGTCTCTAGGATACTATGGTATGGGACTTTACATCCTATATAGCATATCATCTAAAAAAATTTGTATTCCAAATGGATAAGTAATCATGATGTCATTAAATAACAAAAAATACACCCCACTATTATTGGAAGTATATGTCATGTTGGGATAATAAAAAAAGAAGGATCATGTGATTGGTGGAAACAAAAAATCATTTTTCATTGAGTTAATATCACCACAACATCTAATAAAGCACAGCTGAGGCCAAATCAAGACCATGGGTTGAATAGTTTGATTCATGGAGTTGTGACTTCTAAACCCTATAATAAACAAATATACTCCACTATAATTGGACACTCCCAAATCCCTGATGTGAAACATCATAAGAAACCATAAAGTGAGAGCTCTGTTCTTGAAAAATAATAAATGGGTAATTGACAAGATTCTTCCTCAGATACTCACAAGATAACTAAAAATGTTCATTCCATAAGAATTATCCATTCTGTTCAAGGATATTATAGAATTCACATTATGATAGATGTTGGGTATGGGACTCCAATAATCGCATAAAAGACTGAGAAAACTCTACACCAATGTAATATTCTTAGAAATTACCCATGACAAAATCACTTAAATATTCAAATGATACATGGACACTTCACCCTGGGAAATGAAATTCCCCTATAATGGAACATCATGGAACCAAAAAAGACACGTTAAGGGATTCAAAAATAGATACAGACCTAGATTAACTCCCAAAATAGCCTGTAAACACTGTATGTACTCCTCCTCAGATGTGGGGTACACAAGGATACCACTGATAATAACAATCAATAATCACTCTAGAAACTCTTGAAACAATATATTCATTGATCCAATTAATACATATGTATGTTTCATCACCTTAAATTTAATTTAAATGAACTCATAATTCCCATAATAAAATTTAAAAGGAGTCATTAGACTATCTATATACTTCACCAACATCTATTGATATATGTACCATAGGTAAATCTTTGAGAACTAACTAGTTATTTTCTAATGATCTATCAAATCATCATTTAGTGTAAGTGGGTAAAAATTATTCATTTTCACCTGGTTCAAGCGATAGTAATTGATACCCAGATGTAAAATTCCATTGGCCCTTTTCATGAACAAAACTGGAAAAACCTAATGGGACATTCTCATCCAAAAAACGTATTTTAAAAGATCATAAATCATATTCCTGGACAATAGATATTACTAAGGAATCAACTATATAGAAACATGGATACTGGAGGAATGCACTGCTGTAACTCTATCAACAATTTAATCTCTCATGGAGGGGGTAACTCCACAACCTCCTCGAGTTAAACATTAGGTAAATCTTCCAAAACCATGGGAAACGTCATCATCTAATACTATGAAAAACATAACATCAACATAGACATAATAGAAGAAAATGAATGGGAATGAGTCAAGCCCATCCAAGGGTATCTATCTCTTAAAAACAATGAATGTTTCTCCATCCTCGTCATAAAATAAAATCCATCACATGAAGCAATTCCTGATAGACTACACTGAAAAAGATAGTCCATAATGAGAATTATGTCATATTGTTGAATATAAAAACATAGTAAATCTACCATAATGATGTAATACCCCTTCTATATATCACAATATCTAAATTCTTCATACATATTAGCTTGACCTCTAACTCGAATCTCCAACACAAAGGGAACCAAAATTATTTTCACCTCAAGTACCAATGAATGGATTATGGAATGTTAAATGAAGGAGTGTTTATATCTTAAATCAAAAAAGGAATTAAAACATGCTAAAAACAAGAACATTATATCTCATATGACGTCTAGATATTTTGGTGTTGAAATCTCTAGATTATACATCTAGACAAGACCTACTGTACGGACTCTCTAGCCTTAATAAATACCACATCAATGGTCTCACTCTAATCTCGGATGATGAGGAGCATAAAAATACTATCATCTTTCTACTACATCTCTGTTATTATGATTAAATTCTAGAGAACCCATTTATTTCTTCCTCCCTAGATACAACCAATATGGAGGAAATAGTAGAGTTCCATCGACTGCATGTTTACTCTTTATAATGGTAAAAAATTATGGACAATGATAACCATATCCTCTATAAGAATAAAATATTTGATCCTTTGGTAACGGACTGAGAGATACCAACCCGAATGAAATGAGATAATGAGGGCTCAGACCAACACCTTGTTTTCTGAAAACCATTCATTCTTGGAAATTGGGAACCCCAAACAACAACTCCCCCATACAAATAATATGGATGAATCCCCTATAAAGATAATAATTTATGATATAATCTCTTTTAAACATTGTGTTATCTATCTAGTTCCTCAAGATATATCTTTAGTGAATGTGGGGTAACATGAAAATTTCATCTGGAAGAAAATCCTCCTCGAAGTTCCTCACCATAGCCTCCTCATCTGAAAATAGTTCTAAATTAACACAGATAAGGGTCCAAAAATTTATTATAAACTCCAAAACACTAGAAATTACTCGTTGAAAGGTATTATTCTCTTGAAGGCTTCCCACCTTTGTGTCCTAAAAAATAAAATCAAATCATACTTTATCACAAAACTTATCTCATGTAATATATGACTCCTTGTGAAACCAAATAAATTATAACAGCCACTGCCTAGCTGAACCACAAAGTATCATCAGCTCTAGTGAATCATAGTACTCCCACCAAGAATATATGAAATTGAAATATATCTTCAATTTATCCTATCATTTTTATATCATTGAATCTAAAATCGATCCCTAAAAAATATGCAGAGTCTATGGCTTATACTCTCACAGATTCATACTCCAGGCTTCGTTGTCATTATCCACGACTCTGTACTGATATTCTAGAACATACTATTGAACATCATCAGTGAAAATAAGTCAAGGATATCAACTTATACTCATTGCAATAAAATAAAATTAAAGGATATGGAGAGATAAAATAGTAATTTTTAATATTTAATATTAACTAATTAAGTTTCAACCAAATTAATTAAATAATTGTTAACCTAATATCATGTTTTATCCATTTCAATAATATATGAAAACATGAATGATACATAATCATTTACTTTGCCTCTACCCTGAAACTAGTCTCACATCACATAGTAAGCTCAGAAAACATGACGGTCTTTACATCGAATTACAAAGTTTCCTAAATACATTTCTACTAGTTAGTCTCCCTTTTTACATCACATACAAGGCATAACATCCACTATTTCATTACCAACCCATACATCCCTCATGAGTCCCTACCACTAAAATATATCATATCCCTCAACCTAACCATTGATACAACTTTACAACTTTATCATGGTCCCCCCACCCCGAACATACCCCTCTGGGTTTGGAAATGTGGGAAGGGAGATAATGATTCACCAAACCCACCTCCAATAGGCCAATGGTTTTTGAGAATATCCAAGGGTATAATATACACATGAATGGATATAATTTCCAACTAAAACACATGAGTAATGAAAGATAATAAAAATCAACCAAAAAATGATACCCATTAGACATTTAACTAAAGATTCTAAAACATTCATGTAATAACACACAAATAGAAAAACTATAAAATGGAAATTGTATGTACAAAAAAGAAATCCACAATAATGACCTCGAAGTCTAATAATCTTCTGAACAAATCCATAATCTAGTAATGTCCATCATGATCACCAAGTAGCTCTCGCAAACCTAAAATCTAATTGGAATGTATGAAAGGTTATAGTAATATGTTTACCTAGTAGTACTTCCTTTTATCCTCTCACTTAAAAGGAAATGAATGAATACAAATCCAAGTGAATACACAAGTGAAACTAATTAATCACCTAATCAAGTATTCTATATTCTCTGCCTCAATAATTCCCTCTCCCCATGTATTACTTACATGTAGGAATATGACATCTAACATAATATCTATTGATGGTTCCCCACTACCACTTACCCAAAGGTTTTCTTTTTTCCCTTAACTCTACACATCCAAATCCATCTTGCTCCAATAAAAAGCCCTTCATCAAAATACCTAGGGAATTGTAACATATCATGCACAACATACAATAAATAATCTCATCATCAATATAAATATATCCATATAGTAACCAAATATTTTTTTATGAACCACCAAATCCCATGTGTCTTTTATTATACCTCATTCCATCACAACCCATAAAAATAATTCTTATAACAATATTTATAATACAATATTTATATATTCATGTTTTTGAAGTGACCATAATTCATTACATCCAACTATACACATATATACAAAAGTTAACCATAATATATAGAATCACATAAAAAACCCATAGATGAGAGAATTGGAAGAGGTTATACCATACATATTTACTTTCCATGCATTTTGCTAGGGAAAAACCACCCCCGTAGTCCACTTCATGTGTGTCACCCAACCAACATTGGTTGGGTAGTGTATGAAATCAAATAACATACAGAATTTATATATATTATAATCATGCAATGAGACACTAACAGTTCCTATGTTAAACTATATCTATCATCTTTTTAACCCATAGATGACACTAATAAGGACTACATTTTATATAATCATAACAACATTTCCAGATACATTAAATTATTTATTTATTTTTAAGTATTCACATTTAGATTAAATATTACCTAATTACAATTACCTAAATGAATAATCAATATTATTACAATGATTGTCATAAAATATTATTATTAAAAATACAATGAATTCTTAAAAAAAATTGGTTAAACCATTAAAAATTCATTCCAAAATTTTAGTACCATATGACTCATCCTTAGCTACTATAAAAAATATATAAACCAAGAACAAATAGTTGTATTAAGACATGGTGAAAGGAATTCAGAAAAAAGAAACCTAGCCATCTTGTATTTATATATCTTTCATTATAATCAAATAATCTTATGATTAATCATTACAAACAGTGGGTAATAATAGATCCAACCCACTCTATTAGTACTAGTGTTATCTCGACACACCCATGCATATCCCCATCCATCCCTCTATCACAGGAATTTATTGATGACATAACTCAAAGAATCTCAACCCATTATCAAAAAACCCTAAAACATACTAGACTCACATAATGGTGTATATAAAGGATCTAAAATAAGATTGATCACAAAATACAAAAACCCTATAACAAACATTTAATAGGGCATCTTAACCCAAGAATAAAGGTATCTGGCCAGCATAAAAAATCAGAATTACTCTTACCTTAACAATTACTTATAATAAACAATAAATTTTTTTCTACATGTATTAACAAATTCATTTATCATATGTTAAAACTATAGTTATCCTAAGGAACCATCCATCAATGTCTAGTTAAAATATTTAAACATGATCCAAAAAAAACTTACATTTCCATCAATTAAAAGTGATGAATAGATAAAAATGAAGCATGAATATTTTTTATTTATCATAAAATAATTCATAGAATTATGTTCTATATCTAATTTTCAAGAATAATCTACATTATAACCATAACATAAGAATAATATTTCATGTTGTCTAGTAAATCAAGAGGAAAATTATTAAGGTAATGTAAACACATGTGATTATTATAAAAAAACAATTTCTTCCTTAATTATAGATTATTATTTATTAATTTAAATTATAACATTACCAAATGATATAGTTCATCATAAATTTATTATTTCACTTATAATAAGTAGAGGAAAAATATTCCCTAACCTCAATGATTTAAAAATACATTGAATAAGAACTAAACAATAATGCAGATATCTTATCACCTATCTTGAAGAGAATAGACGGTCCCTATGGATTCTATATCACAAAAAGGCCTCAAAATATCAAAATAACACTATGAAAAATAAATGATACGAACTTACATAACATGGAAATATTGAATGGGATAAGAAGATATAGAATGGAGAAGATACCACATTATTAGAAGGAAAACTCACCTTGGATCACCTCATATCAAACCTAAAAATCTATGGAATTATCCCAATCAAAAGGGGTCAAAAACTCCTTGACAGAGAACCTAAAAACACTAAGAGTTTGAGAGAAAAAATATATAGAAATTTTTTTTAAGCTGGTTCAAAAATTTATATGAAAACGGAAAATTAAAAGACCATGGAATAGTTCCCTACACTACAGTGCAAAAGTGCTAACATAAGATAAAACTATTTAATAAGGATTGAATCCATGCCACAGCATACCATGTCAAATAAATTTCCATGAAACACATCGTATTCCACACTATATATCTATAAATAAAGAATATTAAAATATAACACTTGAACCACTATTTCGTTGAAATCAAATCATCTAGAATGAGGCAATTTCATTGCTCCAATCTATAGTATAGAGAACCCAATATAGGTAGAACCACTGAATTATAAAACCAATATTGAATAGTTAAAATATAGTATAATGTATTTATATTCAAATTAAACATAGATGATCTCACAATACTCCTCCATATCTCATCACAACATTGGTGACCTCACTTTGACACCATTTATATGAGGAATAAATTCCCAATTCCAGTGACATTCTAATTTCCACATATATCTCGTGAATACTTCTCACCACCATCTAGGTATACATTCATAGACTATTCTATGATATCATTTTTCAATAATTATGTATCATACATTCCACTAAATTTTCCTATCATACCCTACTCATCGGGTGTCACAACACCACCTCGATCGGTTATCAATGGGGAATCAATCTTCCAGTCTAACAATAATATCATTACCCAAATCCAAACATCTAGAGATTATCCCTATATTAATATAGTCACTATTTAACCCACTCATTATGTTATGTGATCTTATATGAATAACCCCCATATTTTGTGGAAACATTGACATATTATGACAAAAAATGATGAAACGTAGTCACCCTATCATTGGTGACATATTTATCATAATTATATCATACCAACGAATCAATATCTTCCCATACACGGTGAATGGATCTCAATATAATTATTTAATTTTATGACTCAATCCCGAGTAACCCATAATTCACTCCCATAAGCATCATGTCACAATACCATATCCATTTCCAAATACTCTATATCAATACATTCTCTTATCACAAAGAATTATCATAAATGACATACACTATCACTTCCTTTTTGATACTACCCAACCCAATTTATGATGGAAACTACATCCTATAGAACTTTATTCCGTTAACTGTATTTAATCCTCCTCTAGTACCCCTAGCCATATAATTTACTATATTTATACCACATTACCAAACGTTCTCAGTATTCCTACATTAACCAACATATGTTACATGTCTATGGAATATAAAAGATAGATTCCATCTGTTCCTGACACCCATTAGGAAGCCTTTCCAATATCATTACCTCCCACTCAAACTATAAAACCAATTTTTTGTATAATTCATATTCTATATCCTCACATTATTAAATTAACTTCATCATTTAGTGGCCCCCAAGACTCCACACTAAATTCTAAAGAGCACTCAAGTGCTAAAAATAACTCTTAGACCCAATAAGATGTATTGGAGTTGACATTGGTATTATTGCAATATTTCCCCTCTTATATAGCTATCCCCTAAAAACACATCACACAAACTCACATATAATGGTAGAATAAATTCCAAGCCTACCTACATGGAAGTCACAATAGATTTACTATTGATTATCCTGAGATAATTTAGTATTATTTTTAAGATACCACAACACCTATAAAAACCACCAATTTAAGGAATAATTAGTGAGAGATGAGGAAATATCAAAGGAAATTGAAAACAGACTAAATAGGATTCTTAAACATACAGAAGGTGTCTCCTCGATAATAGAAGCATGATAATTAGACCCCAAATAAGGGAGATCCCACTAAATAGGAAGAAAATTAGAAGAAGGTATAAGGGGTTAAGTGGGTATACTTCCTCCAAAACAAATTAGCTTATCCTTATTTAAAATAAATGTAAAACATATTAATCAAAATATAAAAAAACACTGGATGTTTCACTGTGGAATAACCAGACTTCTCATAGTGAATCACCCTTGCCATGGTTACATTGTGCTGGGAATATATCCCTTCATGGAACAACAACATATTCTAAAAAGACACTAAAACCAACGGTCTTCCTTATACATCATGATCCACCCCATCACAGGGAAATTACCATCACCAAATATGAATACAAAAAACCTCACCACCCCAAACCATGTTCAATTTGAAACATGACCTATACATCATAGCGCAATGTTGTCCATCCCGAAGGATTCATGGTATAACATTTAACTATTGAGGTGTTATAGATATCCCCTTATGAACCCTTAAATTCATAATGCCTCGGTTGTATAATGATCAGCTACCAACACATAAATAATAATCTTATAAAAAATACATCATTTCAAAAATCCATGCACTGTGGTGTGGCCCACATCCTATAGTAAAATCTCAAACCACTCCATATACCAAAAAAAATAAAACACTTACCCACATACTCTACTTACACCATCAATATAGTAAAAATAAATTATACCAAAAAACATCAAGTTATTAAAATATTTTATATTATTCATTTCAATTTATTTTTTCACAAAAAGGGTGAGTATTTGCTAGTTTTCAAGAAAAGATTGATAATTCTTAGTCATAAAAGGAAAATATGAAGGGTTAGAAGATATTTAAGAGGTTTCCTTGTAAAAGGTTATATGAAGACATATTTGAATTATTTTTATTTTTAATACATGTTCTCAAATTAATATAAAAGGAGAATCAAATATAACTCAATGAGATTGAATGTGTTCTAAAGAGAGATTTAAAATCACTTAATAAGTGATTTAAAAATATGTTCTTATATTTATAAGACCTGGTTAATAATTAAATTTTCGTTATACTAAGATATATAGTTCCCTCATATAAATTATTGTATCTCGAAATGTGGTATTACATAATTCTTAAATTAGAGGAAGGAAATGTTTTAGTTTCCAGAGTAATATATTACATATGTTGTAACATTATTTTCTTTTGTATATATTTTCAATATTCACATGCATTCATTTGAGATTTATTGGATATAAATACGCTATAATATATTGATGTAATTCAAAGTATGTGGAAACCATGTCATGGTGAGACCCATACCGCATCACTGTTTTGACTAATATGATGAATTATTATCACTCAAATGAAAACCATGAAGTAGTGTAATGTAGTAAATTACAAGCTTTTTAAATCTACGAAACATATTTTAAATAATATAAGAAAAATATCTAGGGTTTTATCTAAGGTTTCTGGAGATAAAATGTAGAGGTCATTGGTTTCCAGGATAAGAATAATCATGTAGTTGTTCATGATATCATGGGTAATTTACTATAAATGATAAATGATATCATGATTTGACTTATTTATGTTTATTGTAAAAAAATTTGAAATCACTCTTAACTATATAGATAAACAAGATCTTCGTTTTAGGGATCATCTTATAGTTTCAAGGTAAAAAAATTGTGTTCTGGTGATCGTGGCTATTGGATATTCTGGGGAATAAAACCACATCATGGATTGGTGAAAACCATATCATATTTTCATTAAATTTTTTGAAGATTAAAAAAAACAAAAAAATTATTAACACTCAACATTTCACCCTTGTGTTTATTTTCTTTTATTGGCCATATGAAAACACTCTATGGTTATTCCATCATTCTACGGGTTTTAGAAATCCTTATAAAAAATAGAGTATCCCTTAGAATATTATAGAGATATTCCAAAATTTTATAGATAAATTTATTTGTAAAAGTGGGTGGGGTATCACAAAATAATAGGGTACATGCTTATTAGATTTATTAAAGGAACTTTAGGTTGGAAAAAAACAATATTTCTCTCTAATTATCAATATTGATCATTATTCACATTGTTTTCCATTTTATATCTTGTAACATGAAAGAGAACTATTTGGATTTTTATGTGACTTCATGTTTGAGTTTCAAGGATATATTTTTTCCATAACTCATCTTCATCGATTATTAGACTAAGACTGTGATATTGGGATACCTAAAACTCCTTGATCCATTTCACTGAGATTGAGAAGGTTCGCCACATTACCTCCTCTGATCCTCCCTATATGAAAATGTATTCCAACTGGTCATGATGATATGAACCATAAATTGATGATACTATGGCCCCAATATGAGATATATAGAATCCATATAAACAATGAAAATATATATAAAAATTTGATTAATCATAAAGGTAATATAATATATCAATATCATCATATGTTATTAAAAATTTTTTACATTTGAATTACACATCGTAATAAAAAATAATCACCACGGGCAGTGGATTAATATTTACAATAATTCAAAGAGAACAATACAGAATATAAACAAACACAAAATGATCTTAGAGTATGTTATAGTATTCTTTTCATTTGTACCCCAGTTTACCATCTCAAGCGGCCAACATAGAGACCTTTACAAGGATGGATACCTAAAAACAAATACATCACATGAAGCATGGTTCACATTGAGGTTATAGGTAATAAAACCCTATTAGAAACTACTAATGTTTCATTATTATATGTTTATTATATATTTATATATATCAGCTGATGAACTCAAAGAAATAAATAAATCATAATAAAAAATACACCCTCATCAAGACATTGTGTGCTAACTAGTCAGCCACTACCCCTAACCATACCTAATGAAATCAACACAAGTATAATGAAATCTTCATTTTTCCCAAGAAATATTCTATTTCATAAAAATTGATTAGATGATTTCGTAACATAGCTATACTCTGACATCAGAAAAACTATACCATTGGGGTAAGGCCCCATTGCAATATATCATATAAATTAATCATAGGGGATGTTGTTTGAGGATGTAATAGCAATGATAGTCTCTCATGAATGTTAAAATATACCTTTGGGATAGGGTCCCATGGATTTTTCTAACATAAATGAAGAATCAATGCAAACGATCTGAGGAGATATTAAAATCGCTAACCACCAATATGCTCCGAACAAACAACTCCTTCTACGTAAGGACACATTGATGGGCCATGGTATACATCATATACTACTAGTAGAAGGGTCAAAAAAACAATACCCTACCACTATGGTTAAAAATATACTCTAAGAAGACATAAAATTTCATAAACCACATAGGGTTCGCCCCTTGTATGTCCCTAAATAGAAATAATGATATGACTCAAATACTATTCGGTTTCACTCATCGATGACTTCTCATTTGAAGTAAAAAACACACATATCCATATTCCAACCTATAATCTCACAAGGTTACTCCAAATCCAAGGAAAAAAATTTCAGGACTCAAAATATAAGGAAGATATACAACCCAAAATTATACTATAATCCATGTCTCTATCCTACCAAAACCATTATGTTCATATCTACCCTACAAGGATTCAATTTTAGAAATTTAGGCTCCACCAAAAACATTAATAACCATAGTATAGAAATATCATGAAAAAAACACATTCATGAATGGTATCCCATAGATCCATTTAAAAATATTAAAACATGATATGTATTTCCTTCTACAAGATTAGGGGAGCTCACTCACAAAACCATGTTATGTATATCAATCTCAATCCACTGGAATCTACAAACATGAAAAAATCACTAAAAATTAGGGATGAAATATAGTAAAATTTAAATGGAGAGAATAATATATGTTTCATTATATATTAGAAATATAAATATCAAATAGGGATGATCTCAACAAAATACCCTACTAAATTTTAACAAATACTAAATGGAGATTTGGAGAATCCTAGATGAAT
This sequence comes from Viscum album, assembly GCA_963277665.1. NCBI lineage: Eukaryota > Viridiplantae > Streptophyta > Magnoliopsida > Santalales > Viscaceae > Viscum > Viscum album. The sequence continues at coordinate 1,609,861,176 of OY728137.1, read as the reverse complement.
TTCCCTTGGGTCTATATCTCATTCTTCTTCATGGAAGGGTATGAACACTTAATAATATTGAACTATTTTATAAGTTAAAAAAATTATTAAAAAACAAGTAAAAAATATCGATTTTATCATGGCCCCATTGGTTGTCATGAAACAACCCTTCCCAGATGTCCCCCTACGTTATAATCAGATCATTCACAGCATAGTCCCCTTTTGAATGTAGTTCTCAAATACTTAAATAAACCATTATGGTGTGACCATACAATCCAAGGTGAAAAAACCTTATAAATTCTCGGTTCTTTGGTAACTTTAGAATATCCATTATAGTGTGACCTAAAGCCTCACTTTGTAGTAGTTTGACTCCTAGTAAAACCACCTCCATTCCAATGTGACCTAACTTGACTCTATAATCCAAAACTGTGGTTGGACAATGTTACATTTAAATACCTATAATTACACCATGATCCCATTCCTGAAATAATATTTCAATCCTAAATCATGTAAGACTCCTCAATTCCCGACCTTTGGCTTTATCGGAAATTCTAAATAGCTGAAAAATATAAAAAAACATGGCTTAACTAATTTTCATCATAACATAAATTAAATTTTTAGTTATATTAAAATCCCACCATCTAAGGGAATCTAATTATCAAAAAATATCTCCAATTTTCCTTGACATATATATTTATCTATTGAAATCACACACCAAAAAACCACTCCAATGTGTCCTCCTGGATATACTCATTCTTCCATAATCGATGGATAAGGGTTCTTTTCCTACCTCACAACACCCTCTCATTTTGATCCATGATTCAATCTAAGTGATTCTTAAATTTCAAATCCACATCAAAATAGAAATCATCATAGTACACCACACGTATATTGTCTAGATCACACTTTTTGAGTAGTGACAGTTGAAATTAATCATAAATACCTCAATTTCATGGTGGAAGATCAACCAGTAAGCTACATGCTCAAGCCTCTCTATGACAACCCTCCTTTTTATTACAACATAGACATGATTTTTTACATAAAACTACACTTAATATAATAATGAAGATCAAGAGTTTTAGTGTCTTTGGGGCTTAGTATTATTACATAAAAACATGAAACATGAAATAAAACATCTTTATTGAAAACTTCCTTTACATGACCACTACATTCCCTCGTACTTGCGTTGCATGTGATAACCAGAGGACATGCATAAGAAAAGGGTGAGCTATAAAGCCCAGTAAGGGAATACATATGGAATAACATGAGGAGTACAACACATGTTAGAAATTATCCATATCAATAGATAAAAATAGATACACGAACATAAATTCATGATAAAGCATGATAATCATAACATGGAAATGTGGCAACAACACTTAACATGGAATTAGCATGAGTCAAGGATCATTGCACATGTAGCATGAGTAAACCCTCATTGCACATGAAGCACGAGTAAACCCTTGTTTCACTTCAATTAGCATGAGTTAACAATCATTGCACATGGCGTATCATGATACTATACTTTACCCAATGCATTCGAGTGTATTAAGGGCGCACCCTTCTTAAAAATTTCATTTCATGTATAAGTGTGCCACATGGATCATAAAACATGGATTCATAAAACATAATCATTTATTCCACGATAATGGAAGGTGGAATTAATACATGAAACATTATAATCAATAAGTAAATGTGCATAAAGTTGAATACCCTTGATGGATAAATGGGCATGGTATTCACTACACAATGGCATTGGCTTAGAAAATCGATGTGATTTCGGCAGCGTAACGACGTGACATAAGAATTTATAAAAATGGTTGATGAGGGAGAAAGGGGATCCTCATCATATTTACATGTAATGGAAAGTACTGAGGTCATATAGATACATGTCCCAACAATTGTAAGGGAATTTAGATTCATGATACAAAAGTATTGCTTGAATGTAAAAGAGGAGAGAGAAGTTCATTTCGGAATTTCGGTATAGTAATGGGTGTACATGGGAGGAACTTAATGAGAGATAAAGGGGTATCCCATCATTTTAAAAAAAATAGGGAAGTATGAGGGAGGTAAAAAACCATACCCCAACATTCATAATTGAAAATAAAAGGGTAAAACAAATTAAATAAAATTGGACAAAAATGAGAAAGGAAGAAAAAACCCTTACTTGGAAGTGTGCTTCCAAACGCTAGAGAGAGGCTTGTGAGAGGCTTCTTGGGAGCTTGGGGCACATTTGGAGGATTCTAGAGAGTGTAAGGTAGAGGTTTGATGAACTCCAAAGGCTTTGAGTGAGGAATAAGTGGGATCTTGGGTGGGTTTATATAGGAAAGGTGAGGAAATTATTTATTATTTAGGTTTGGCTCCCCTTACATTAAAATAATCCAAACCACAACGAATCCCATGTTTTTCCCATGGTTTTTGGAAAATGGAAGAGGAAAACAGTGTTTTAAAAGTCCAGAGTCCGAAATTCTTCAAATAATAGGTTTGCTTATGTGGAGGTGAGTCAAACTCCAATGAAAAATAATTTAAAAAGACAAGGTGTTTAATAAGTATTGAGAGGTCCATTAATGCTTTGAAAAGTAAGTCAAACAAACCCAAAATAACATTATTTTAATGTTAAAACATATATTGGCCGAACATAAAGCTTATAGTATTTTATTACATCACTATTGGGTCATTATGATGTCATAAAACACATTATATATTTAAACGGTATTTAATTTTTACCCAAAAAATTACTCTCTCAGAAAATTATGAAAAAATCACTGTTGGATAATTTCGAAGTCCTGATTCCAGAAATTACATTTATTTTATCTAAATAATTTTCTAAATATGTTAATTTTCACTTTTAAAATAAAAACCGACATTTATCAAAAATTCAAGGGTTTTGACAGAAACAGCTTTCAAACCTTAATAAAAATTATAATTTCATTAAGAAAATTATAAGATCATTTATATTTAATAAAATTAATTTAATAAAAATACTAATTTTTTAATAAAATATAATTTATTTAAAAAATCCCTTAATTAAAAAAATGAATTCATAATTAAATAATAACTAAAAACAATATTTGTACTTTAAAAACTATTTACAATGTATCGATAATGACAAGAAGGTATATTTATTATTATATACAAAAATAATATACATGAACATAGTACTAGTTATTTGTTACATAACCCCTTAAAAAGCCACATAATACCTAAGGGTAAGGTGTGCGATGGTGACAGACTCTTGGGGTGGCTCAGATAACATCACTCGAGTGGTAATCTCTATCAACTGCCACTTTTCCCGTAGACGGTCTCGTTCGAGCATGACATGATGAGGCTCATCATGGACTTGGTCAAGAGCGAAGCCCAAGGATGCCACCTATTTTTCGAGCTTCGACAAATGGGCTTTGTATGGGGAAATTCTACTGGATGAGGCCATCAGTTCCTTTGTGTGAGTAAATTTGGATTTGTTAAAGCCCTATATTTATACTAATAATGTGATCATTGTTCAACGGCTATAAAATTAATGGTCACCACTCTTATCATAAAACCAAAGAAGTTGAAATTTTATAAAAATATTTTATATAAAAATACATTTAATAAGATCAAGAGGGATTTCCATTAATGAAACTTTGGGTCATTAAATTATTCCCCCCTTAAGAAATTTTTCCCTCGAAATTTCATTTTCCCACACTAAAACAGATGTGGGTAACTCAGCTTCATCATTTCCTCTGATTCCCAAGTCTCTTCTTCAAACTTGTGGTTTCGCCACAACACCTTGACGAGGGGCATCGTCTTATTTCGTAGAACTCTTTCTCTACAATCTAATATCTTTACTAGTTGCTCCTTATAAGAAAGATCATCTTCCAATTGTACTACTTCAGAAGAGAGTACATGTGAAGGGTCTGGTATGTACTTCTTTAAGAGGGATACCTGAAAGACATCATGTACTTTGGCCATGGTAGGTGGAAGTTCAAGTCGATAAGCCACAGCCCCGACACGATCAAGAATATCAAAGGGGTCGATGTACCTTGGACATAACTTCCCTTTCTTTCCAAACCTTGTGACCTTCTTCCTTGGAGATATACGTAGAAAAACCATGTCTCCGACTTTAAACTCAAGGTCTCGTCGACGATTATCTGCATAACTCTTCTGTCGACTCTGGGCAGCCTTGATATGCTTTTGAATGGTTTTCACCTTCTCTACCATTTCCTCGACCATTTCTAGTCCAAGAAGCTTACATTCACTGACCTCATCCCAACACGCTGGTGTTCTGTACCTTTTCCCATAAAGGGCATCATATGGTTCCATTTGGTTTCCCGATTTGAAACTATTTTTATCAAAGTACTCAACCAGTGGAAGATGTTGATCCCATCTTCCTTAAAGTCCATTGAGCATTCTCTTAAAATATCCTCAAGTGTTTTGATAGTCTGCTCGGATTGGCCACCAGTTTGAGGATGATAAGTTGTACTGAAGTTCAGTTCAGTATTCAGATCTTTTTGAAGACTCCTCCAAAACTTAGAGGTGAATCTTGGATCTCGGTCACACACAATAGATAGTGGTACTCCATTCAACCTTACCACTTCCCTGATATATATCTATGCCAGTTGATCCAAATAGTAATCCTCCCGAATAGCAATGAAGTGTGCAGTCATTGTAAGATGACCCACAACAACCCAGATTGCATTGTTGCATTTGGATGTCCATGGAAGTCTGGTGACAAAGTCTATGGTGTTGTTCTCCCATTTCCATTCTGGTATGGGCAATGGTTGCTTCATCCCCTCAGACTTCTGCCTCTATACCTTCACTTGCTGACACACCAGGCACTTTGATGTATGTTCAATGATATCCTTCTTAATATTATCCCACAAAATCTTTTCTCGGAGGTCTCAATACATCTTTGTGCTCCCTGGGTGAATAGAGAAATTTTAACTATGTGCATCATCCAAAAGTTCCTTCTTCAGCTCTGGACTCGAGGGAACACATAGTCTTTTCCCAAACCACACAATTCCTTCTTCATTAACATTAAACACCGAGGATTTCCATTTTTCGATAGCTTCCACTTTTTCTTGAATTCCCACATCATCCTTTTCAGCATCCTTTAACCTTTCCAAAATAGACGGTTGAGGAATCATTTGTGAAAGGATTGATGATGTTCCCTTCTATATAATTCCCATGTCCATCTTCATCAAGTCTAAGAAGATTGGATCCTTCTCAGTTCTCATCATTGATAGAATCGTTGGGTCCTTTCTACTTAGGGCATCTTTCACCTTGTTTGATTTCCCAGGGTGATAATGTATTGAACAGTCATAATCCTTGATGAGATCTATCCATCTTCTCTGGCGCATATTAAGATCTTTCTGTGTGAATAAATATTTAAGACTCTTGTGGTCTGTATATATCTCACATTTATCACCATAAAGATAATGTCACCAGATTTTCAAGGAAAAGATCACCGCTGCCAACTCCAGATCATGCGTTGGATAGTTTCGTTCATGGATTTTCAATTGCCTTGAGACATCGGATATCACATTATAATTCTCTATCATCACACAGCCTATTCCCTTCTTTGAAGCATCACTGAATACCACAAAAAGATCCCCACTTGTGGGTAAAATGAGCACGGGCGTAGTGATAAGCCTCATTTTCAACTCCTTGAAGCATTCTTTGCATTCATCACTCCGAGAAAACTTTACTCCCTTCTTAGTTAGATCGGTAAGAGGGTTGTACAATCGTGAGAAATTACTCACAAAATGTTGATGGTATCCCGCTAACCCCAAGAAGCTACGGATATCAGTTACCGATGTTGGCCTTGTCCATCCCTCAATTACATCTGTTTTTGAGGGATCCACAGATATCCCATTACGTGTGATTATATGGCCCAAGAATGAGACTTCCTTCAACCAGATCTCACACTTGTTGTACTTTTCATAGATCTTCCCCTTGCGCAAAGTCACTAGTACAGTTCTTAAATGCTCCTCATGATCCTCCTTGGTTTTGGAGTATATTATAATATCATCTATATAGACTACTTGAAATTTGTCCAGGTAATCTCTAAAGACTCTAGATATTAAGTCCATGAAGATTTCTTGAGAATTAGTGAGTCTGAAAGGAATAACTATGAATTCATAGTGCCCATATCTTGTGCGAAAAGAATTCTTGGGGATATCTTTCTTCTTCACCCTTACTTGATAATATCCCGACCCCAAGTCCACCTTGGAGAAGTATTCTACTCCACACAACTAATCAAACAAGTCTTTAATTCATGGGAGAGGGTACTTGTTCTTTATTGTGATTTTCTTGAGCTCACGATAATCGATGCAAAGGTGCATTAACCCATCCGTTTTCTTTTTGAAGAGGACTGGTGCACCCCATGGTGAAGCACTTGGGCGTATAAACCCCTTATCTAGATTCTCTTGTAGTTGTTTCTTCAGCTCTTCAAGCTCCATGATATCCATTCAATATGAATTCTTGGATATTGGTAATTCCCCAGGTATAAGTTCAATTTAGAATTCATAATCTCTTCTAGGAGGAAGACCAGGCAGTTCCTCGGGAAACACTTCAGCGAATTCCCTCACAATAGGCATTTCCTCAAAGATGGTTTCTTCCTTGGACTCAATCATCTGAGCTAGATACGTGTGCTCATAGGGCAGTAATATCCATGCTTGAGATGATGAAGCTAAAGGAGATTCATATTACTCCTTAAACATATAATGAATCAGAGGTCGATTCTCCATTGGGAGTGTGATTTCCCTCTCCCGAAAATTTATGTTGGATCTATATAAGGGAAGCCAATCCATGAAAATAATTGCATCAAATTACACCAAAGGGAGTATGATGAGGTTCGCTGGGAAATTAAATCCACAGATTATAACAGGGGCGGACTTATATTCGTGGGATGCAATGATTGTCTCATTTGTCGTACTCACCGACATATTCACTTCCATGATTTGTGGTGGTGCTATGATTGTTCTACTAAACTTACGAGATATAAAATAATGCATAGAACCTGAATCAAAAAGTATGTTCTCTATTCTTGAATGAATAACTAGCGTACCTGTCACCACTTCATTGTCGGGGTTCACTTCTGCAGAAGTGATAGAAAAAGCTCTTCCTTGCTGCCTTGGAGGTTGTTGGATTCCTCCAAAAACCCTTGGATTAGGGGAAAACCATACCCCAACATTCATAATTGAAATTAATATGTAAAAATAACTTAATGAAAATCGGGCAAAAATGAGAAAGGAAGAAAAAAACCCTTACTTGGAAGTGTGCTTCCAAAGGCTATAGAGAGGCTTGTGAGAGGCTTATTGGGAGCTTGGGGCACCTTGGGATGATTATAGAGAGATTAGGGCATAAGTTGGATGAACTCCAAAGGCTTTGAGTTAGGAGTAAGTGGGATCTTGAGTGGGTTTATATAGGAAAGGTGACGGAATTCATTATTATTTAGGTTTGGGTCCCCTTATATTAGATTAATACAAACCACAAACCATCCCATGGTTTTTGCATATGGACTTTGGAAAAGGGAAGAGGAAAATAATATTTAATAAGTCCAAAGTCCGAACTTCTTAAAATAATAGGGTTTCTTATGGGGAGGTGAGTCACACTCCCATGAAAATTAATTTATAAAGACAAGGTGTTTAATAATACTTGAGGGTTTCATTAGTGCTTTGAAAAATAAGTCAAAAAACCCAAAATCACATTATTTTAATGGTAAAACATATATTGGCCGATTATAAAGCTTATTGTAGTTTATTAAATCACTATTGGGTCATTATGATGTCATAAAACACATTATATATTTAAACGGTATTTAATTTTTACCCAAAAATTTGACTATCTCATAAAATTATGAAAAATTCACCATAGGATAATTTCAACGTCCTGATTCCAGATATAACATTTATTTTATCTAAATAATTTTCTATATATTTTTCTCTTCACTTTTAAAATAAAAAAGGACATTTATCGAAAATTCACGTGTTTTGACAGAAACGTCTTTCAAACATTAATAAAAATTATAATTGAATTCATAAAATTATAAGATCATTTATGTTTAATAAAAATTAATTTAATAATAATAATATTTTATTAAAATAATATTTAATTAAAAAATCCCTTAATTTAGGAAAAATATAATTCTTAATTAAATAATAACTACAAACACTATTTGTACTTTAAAAACTATTTAAAACGTATCGATAATGACAAGAAGGTATCTTTATTATTATATACAAAAATAATATTCATGAACATAGTACAATAGATTTGTTACATATTTCCTTAAAACAGCCGCATAAGACCTAAGGGTAAGGTGTGTGATGGTGACAGACTCTTGGAGTGGCACAGATTACATCGCTCGAGTGGTAATATCTAACAACTTCGACATTTCCCGTAGACGGTCTCGTCCGATCTTGACATGATGAAGCTCAGCTTGGGAATGGTCAAGAGAGAATCACAAGGATGTCACCTTTTTTCGTGCTCCGACAAATGGGCTTCATATGGGGCAATTCTACTGGATGAGGTCATCGCTTCCTTTGTCGGAGTAAATTTGGACTTGTTAAAGCCCTATATTTATACTAATCATGTGATCACTGTTCAATGGATATACAAGTAATAGTCACCAGTCTTATCATAAAACCAAAGAATATGAAATTTTATAAAAACATTTTATATAAAGAAACATTTAATAAGATCAAGAGGGATTTCCATTAATTAAACTTCGGGTCGTTACACTCTCTATAATCTGGAATGGAAAAATAAATTGGGGTGTAATATCCAAATATTTCTTTATAATATTATTCCCCAATAAAGGTGATTCCAATAAGAATAAATAGTCATCCATGAAAAATATTAAGGTTGATCACCTCTATTTTCCTTACAATCATCATCTTCTCTCTTTAGTAACCAAATATTTCATAATTAAACAAACTATCTTAGAGGTATATTAAACCATGTTCATCACAATTACCACAAAATAACTTACCTCTAACAAACACAAGAGTGAGTGGCACTATTTAAAATATAATTCCTCATAGTAGTCCATATGGACTACTGCTATATATTTTTTTATGAAAACACTGCCAAAGATAGATGGTCATCTTAATCTTTATAAAAATATAATGTTCATGATAGAACATATCATATTGTATTTAGATCATCCTCTTTTACATTCCATATATACAAATGTGGTATATTATACTCAACTTTTTCTAAGACCCCATGTATTTCTGCAAGCCTTTCCTCAAATAGTATTTGAAATGGACATGAAAATGTGATACAATTCTCATGGTTATCTCATTAAATCACTATCCCTGTATATTTATCCCTATAAGTATTTCCTATAAAGATTTCATAGCTCATCCATTAACTGAGTATCTCAAAAAATTTAGACATGTGCTGACTTTTTTAATCAGTCCACCGCCACCCACAATGCATTCGAACCACTCAATTTCTATAGATACCCCAAAACTTAATCTATGATCACATAAACCAACATCTAAATGGAAATGATAATAAGATTAAGAAAACCACATTATCACTAGTTATCTACCATAATCCATTGATAGTTATTAAAATGGGTTGTAAGTCCCCCAATATACTTCCTCATCGCAGAAACCCAAAATTGGTGCCTTATGACATGTACATCATATTCAACCAAATCTATATAGATAAACATGATGTTTAAGAGACCCTTGTCAACTCCCCCATCATGAAAGTAGGAAGAAACCCCTAAAATTGGACTCGAAACACTCTATACTCATATTTAAAAATACTATGAACTAGCTCGTCTCACAAGATCCATTACCACATTCCAAAATGCATAGAATTAGATTATTGGGTATATTTTACTAGAATAAGTAGAGATGATGTAATTTTTATGGGATAAAGAGCACATCTTATCTCCTCACACCCATATAATGCCTCAATTAGGGGAACAATGTCATCATATTCAATTCCCCAATTCCCTCCCAATCCACCTTCTCTTATATATATTTATTAATAATGTCTTCGATGACATTCCCCTTTACTATGGAATAAGATGTATTGATATAATATTTCTATAGATATCTTCATCAAAAGATATACCACCAGTTCAAATCCTTTAAAGGGAATATATAACACAATATATTATGGTACTTCTTTATGATAAATACACCACTAAATAATTAATTATTCTAACACTATAAGGTGTAAACAATAGCACCTATCACTAAATCCTAGATAAGGAATTTTTTTCTTATGTGTTCATAGTTTAAGATTCCTATAAGAAACATCTTAGTATTATTATACCAAAATATCATCTAAAACCCCATAGTAATTTTATACATTATTTAAAACATAACATGGACTGAAATAATAAAAATTAAAGAAAAAATCAACATTTATTTTATCTCTAGAAATTCTTCTTAGTCAAGCATGTCATTTTCTCTTCCAAATAAGACAAGTCCTGAATGAATAACATATAATACACAATTAATACATTTGAACCCATAATTTAAAAAATATTCTTGGTATTATCCACTAAGGTCACTCTCTACCCCTTATCTAGATCCAATGAGAAACGTACCATATATAACACATGTAAATGGAAGAAATCATTATAAATCTATAGTAAATACTTAATGTACATGGAATAATGACGATGATCTAAAATCATACACACAAAAATCTATAGGGTCCTATCATGAACCTCATGGGTCTTTTAATATACTATAATTTCATCAATAAATACCTTTATTAATGAGTCTATATATGGATTGAGAGTAAAATTAATGAGATCCATAGACATTACCACCACATTCATCAGTATCTTGGAACCAAATATTACACATATAACCCATACCTACTCTAAAATTCATTTTTTTGGTATATCATCTACCCTGAACAATAACCGATGGTATCCAAATCACTAATATATCATGGATTACCACTGTTCTGCCCTAAACTATTCAAGGATATCTCCTATCACCTATAATGGATACCTTTTTCCACTATAATAAATTTTAGAATTTGTTAATCCATACAAATTCATAGCCTATCATCATCCTTATTGTAGAAAAAAATAATAACACCCCATACAGAGGTACATGGATAGACAAAACCCCTCAAAACAAAATCCCTGATATGTACCATTATTTCTCTCAACACGTCTGATTCCATATAGTAAGATGGAGTCAATATAGACTTCAATACTATTACTAAGAAGATTGTAAACCTTATCACCCTCACAGGTGGTATCCAAAATAAATTATTATAAAATATTCCACAAAAAGTATTAACCACTAGAGGAAACATAGGGAGAACTATAACCATATTTATTGCAAGAAACATGCAAAACACCTGCACTATAATTTCCACAATTTGACATAAGTTTGGTCTCTCTCTATATATCTACATATTTCATTCACCCACATTCTCACCACCCATAATGTGAGTAAAATAAACCCCTACCCCCTATACATGTAATCAATGGGATCACATTAGTCCTCCAACTATTACATGCTAAAAAGATAATGTCAAAAAATTTATGTTGGTGTTTCTAATATTTAAGTAAATGATAATGTCTAAAATTTTACTTTCTTAATTTTAATATCTATAATATTGTCTGATAGGTATAAAAAAAAATATGATAAGTTATAAAGTATTATTTTATATAAAAATAATATTTAAATTTAATGATAATTTATATTTTGTTTTTAGTGATGTTATGTATACTATAAAGGCTTATGAAACGCCAACATATAGTATGTGAAAACAGTATAAAAATCAACTAAATTAACATAAAAATAATAAAATTCAAATTGTTTTTTGAGATAAGGTGCATCATGAACTATATATTGATAAATATTATATTATATATTTTTTGATGGTTGAAATGTAAATAACATTCCAGTACAGTTGATTTAAATTTCAAATTATGTGAATAGTTCTAAAATAGACATTTTATATTAAATATATTTTAATAAATCATTTTATATTTAAAAAAACATTAGGATAAAATAATTATTATGATAAATGGCCTAAAATTTCATCCTTTTTACATTTTGGTGAAAATTTTCTCCTTATAGGTGAAATTTAAACCCTTAAAATTGAATATGTCGTCATTAGAGTTAATGTTAAAATTGGTTATCAAAGGGGTTAAAAAAACGTAAAGTTTAAATTGACATCCAAAACAATATATTTTTTTGGAAATTATATTAAGGCTATTTAATCCTTAACTTATAATAAATTTTATTTTAAAACAATTTATATGAGTTAGACATATATTATATTATATTATTTCTTGTATATCCAATAATGACATTAATGATATTTTATAACAAATAATATTTTATTTAAGGATCTAAAATTACTAAAAATAGAATATTGATAAAATATAATGGTATAGGGTTTAAAATATCTACTCTTTTCATCAATGGGACTATTTTCCTTTAATAATTATTTTATATTCCCATAAAGTTTTAAAAACTACGTTATTGTGGTAATTGTAAAATAGGAAAATTGGGGTTAAAACATTATGATAAGGTTAAAACATCACCTAAAAATGTAAAATTTTAGTTTAATGATATTATTAAGAATAATTACAAAATAATATTCTAATTTTATTAAATTTAATCCATTTTTATTTGAAAATTAATTAATATAAATTTTATACTTTAAACATTTTCAAGAATGTTTTTCCCTCAAATATAAAACGGAACACACTCCCCTCTTCTATAAACACTTCATGATCCATTTGGATCTACAAATACTCACAATAATACCTTATTAAAATACCTCAACACATTATATAGGTATTATTTTTTGTAGTGTATCAACCTTTTAGTGCTTAATGTTTAATGAAAAGGAGGTTGTTAAAAGAACATGTATATTATTTAACTGAATGATTTAGTTTTATTTTTTCTTCTACATCCATAAAACATTCTTAAAAAAATATAAAATATTAACATTAATATCATACGTATTATTATAAATTTTTTGTTAATAAAATATCATATATCCATCTCCTCTTCCACCAAATGGTAAATGAAACCGTCGCTTATGTGTATGGGGGCTACCGTCTCACGAATCGATGTAATTCATTTTCCAACATCACTAGTCATGGATAGTTATAATGATAGATTTAATTATTATATATGATATAAATGAATTATTTATCATTATTAAATGATAATATATCATCAAATTTTATAACATTTCATCTATTCAAAAAATATAAAATTTTTCATGATTACATGTAATCCCCCAATTTCACTAAGCGATGTGATTCATTTAGCATCACCACATTATATATATGATATATATAAGTTTAAATAATGAAATATAATTAACAATAATTAATATTCATTTTTATATAAATATAATATTATACTTATATTATTTCCATCATATTCATTGGAAAACAGAAATGTTTCTCATCCTTATGTATGGCTTACTGTCTCCATTATTATAACGTGGTTTATTTTCCAAAACCAAATTTCTTGGTAGGTTTAAAAAATAATTATTGATGTATTAAAATGATTAATATTTCGGGATTTTTATTCTGTATAAGATGGAATCATGACTTATTTTATAGTTTTCATAGTATTGATGTCATTTTAGACATATGAAACAAATACCAACAAAACATTTTTTGTGAACTTAATTTATTACGTAATTAAAAATAACAGTGTGATAAAAAAAATAAAAGAATAAAAAATTTCAAAATTTTCTTAGTTAAATTAAAAAATAAGCATATGTTATTTATTATTTATGATAAAGAATTCACGTTATGTATTGAACCTAATGAAAGGGGTTTCTTAACTCAATTTGTATTCATTGGATAATACTTCTACTTTAATGACTTTGGTGTGCCCTGATTATGTGTGAAATCACTATTGGTTTCATTATGTTTTATTTCCAACTATTTTTTTGTGTATTTACATTTTTCATGCATAATAACTCCTATTAATTATCCCCAATATAATTATATTATCATTATAGGTTTGTATTTCATAATATTGTCATTATTAAAGACAGTTTATGGTTAATTACATATTGGGGGAGTAATATGATTCTTCAATATTAAACACATTATATTTTCATCCACTATATTTATTTCTGAAAATTAGATTTTTTTTCTTTTTAGTCTCTTCTTTTAAGTTCTCAATAGACACAAATGACGTTTTTATGGAAAAATGACTATGTTTTATATTCAATTGGAAATTATTATCTTCCATTCCCATTTTTTTATTAAAATTTTTTCTTAAAAGTTTTTATTATCCTACTATGATTGTTTAAAATCATTTTTATACATATTTTACCCTCTTTGAAATTGATCCCACAGAAAATTCTAAATTTTAATAGAATGAGGTAATTTTTCAATTTCAACCGAAAATTTGAATCAAATCATTGTTTCAACATAGAAAATATCAATATAATATCCTTCCATCATAAATACTAAAGGTTATGAATCTTATATTTTATGTTTCTATAATTATTTTCAATGAAAATATTTATCCAAATATTTTGTATTTTTTTTGTTTTTCAAAGTGATTTTCAAAGTGAAAAGGTATTTTACTCCAGAATATTGTTAATGAATTTTATGATTTTTCTTTTCATAAATGACAATATCCATTTATTTTTATTAATTTTAATTAGTGATATGTTTTAATGATATCATCTATATTAATTCTCTTGATGGTATTTTATCAAAATGATTATAGAAAGTATAAACAGTTTATATTATAGTTTTTTAATATTAATTTTTATGATGATTATATAATTAGTTTTCATTAATCCTATTTATATGATTATTTCATTGGTATGTTATGAGAAGGTTCTGGTATAGCACCTTGAATCCCCGTTAGGTCCCATGAGACAAACTGGTTTTGGTATTTGGTCTAGGACTTACCCATTTATTTATGATGTCATGGAATGAGACCATGACAATATTTTTATGTTTTATGAAATTATGAATACCATAATTATGAAATTATTTAATGATATCCATGTGATTATTTTCAAAATTAGGATATTTGGGGATAAGTTCCAATCTGATGTGATTATTTATATAGAAGTATTTTATCATCATTTATTTATTCTATATTATTATTTTTTATCATGTTATTGATTAAATTGAATTTGTTTTTTGGTTTTTTACCTTTCTATATTGGTTATGAATTATTTTCTCCAGATATCTCCCACTGTACATAAACCTTACTAATTAATTGAGATCTCCATTTTTTTCATTCCCCAGTATTTGAAGAATTAATCATTTAATGAGTTTAAGGATATATAATATTTACTTTTATGGTGTTTTATATTTTATTTAAAATGTTATATGTGAATAATATATGTATCTATTTTATCAAAAATACTATACTATTTTTTCCTTTTTTATGTAATCACTTATTACTTATGATAATGTAATAAAGTAACCAATGGCTTTGGGCTACTAGGGTTGGGGGTTTTAAAGTTACACTAAAATTGAATTCTTAAAATTCCACATAAAATTGTACAAAATTTATTAGTTGAATATATATTGACCTTACCTTGTCTTATATTAAAAAATATATCCATTTTTCCTAATTTCACTTTAATGTGACATTATTAAATTTTAATGTTTTGTGTCCATACAATTTTCCACCCAACTCAGTTATAGAAGGAGTTATTCTCCCCCTCACTCCATCATACATCTCGAACCATATATATTTACCAATACCATCCTATATACATTTCAAACATCCCTTTACTTGTCCTGGAGAATATAAAAAATCTATCTATTGAAGGCTTAAGGTGTAATATAATGGTTGTTTCCTAAAAAAGAGGTAGTTATCTTAACTGGTATGTTTGGAGTTTACTAATTCCATAACCTCATAAATATCTACTAAAAACATATTAAAATGATGAAATATGTATATTTTATATACTAAAATGTTGGTATGTTAGTATTAAAACCACATTCTTCCATCTTTTCATCACATAATAAATGATAATGTCATTCACATGTACATGCAGACTACCACCTCTATAAGGATATATTGTTTTTGTATATACCATACAAGGATGGACATATGAATAGTTTTAATGGATATATATGATATATATGATATTAATTTTTTATGTAAAGGTATATTATTATTTATCTTATTATGTTTCCATTCTTTGAAAAATGAAATTGTTAATCATGTTTATTTATAGACTACCTTCTCCATGAAGTGAGGTAATTCAAATTTCAACATAATATTATATTACTAGTAATAAAATTATATATAATAAATAAATATTATAATTATAATGTTATTAAGATTTTGGAGATGATTAAACTATGAAAAAGGTACAAGAACCATAAACAATAAACCAAAACATGCAAGAGAAATGAATCATTTTCCACCTGAATGCTTATTTTAATTAAATTTTTTATCAAATGAGTATTTTTAAATTATAAGGTATTTTATATTTTATTTATATTATTAATATATTTTAAAAATATATTCATACAAAACATATCATTAATATTTGGTATCTTAATAATTCACACGAAGAAATATTGGACTCAGGGTATGGGTTTATGTTAAAATCACATTTGTATTCAGGATTGTATATATTAAATTTACATAGAATAAAATCAAATGATAATTATCCTTTAAACAAATTATATAAAACTATATTTTCTTTCTTTCTATAATATTTATTTATTAGTACCCTTTTACTCTCTTTGGTACTTAAAATGATCACAAAAATTCTTTAATGAAAATTTTGCCATATTTTTTCTTTGGGTAAATAAATCGTTCATCCATGTCCATGTTCTTCGAAATATTTTAAACAATATTCATTTATATTTTCTAAGTAATTGTTAAATTAATTTTATATAATATTTTTATTTTATTTTAATTTTTAAATTTAAATCCTTTGGTCATTTTCTATATGAGGTGCATTTGGAATTTTACCGAAAGTGTGAAAGTAATCAATATTTTAATGTTTTCCACAAGAAAATATTTCCCCTTGATCATGAAATTTGTTATAATTTACTATTACTTGAATTTTTTTGCGGTTATTTTCAACGAAAATATTTTTTCTAGTATTCTGGATCATTTTTTGTTTTACATATACTAAAGGAAATGGAATTTTACACTATTATCATCAAAATTATCAAATTCTATTTTAATGGAATTTTTCGTCTATATAAACATATTTTAACGTTTATTATGATTCAATTTGGATATTACCTATTGATAATGACCATTGCATCCTATCGATGGCATATGACTACATGATAATGAAATGATTATAAAAATCATTCATATTCTAGAAGTTGTGGTATAGTAGAATAATGAATGTTATTATGATCTTATACCACACACACACAAACATTTATATTTATATATATACGGTAATATTATGTGAGATGTGGTTAGTTAAATATATACATTGATTGGGTAATTATTTATATCTCATTAGATAATATGAATCAGTATGGGATATAAACAGATTCCAATGATGAAAATAGGTTGGGGAGTAAACCCAATATATTATGGTACATTGTATAATATGTGATTATGGTCATGTTAGTGATACATGACAAATGAAATGGTATTTTAGGGCTGTAATTTTTTCAAAATTCCTATGAAATATTATTTTACATATTATATCCCTCATGGATCATGATAGATTAGTGATGATTCCTCAAAATTATGACAAATGTTTTTTCAAATGATAAATATTTATTCCATAACTCATTATTAATGATCTATGACTGATAGGTATGACTACAATATGATATGATAATTATATAATAAATTTATACATATATTATTCATTTTTGTGATCATTGATTTATATCTCCCATATTTACCATTACTCAGCAACTAAGGTCACCCTTTCATGTGTTTTAATTTTTCTCAGTTTATAAAGACACATATGAAGTATGAAAATTCAAATAATGTTACTATAGGAGAATAAATTTATGGGATATGTTTAATATATTTAATAAAATATGTTTATTTTTCATTTAGTCTCTAAATACACTATATAATCATTGTTTTGGGGCATGAATTGTTATGAAATGCATCTAATATTCTTCTAAAATGATGCAATAATCATGTATTTTACATTAAATTTTCCTCATTTATAGTCACACTAGGCACTACGGAACGTCATATAGGTAGTTTTGAGTGGTATTTGGGAATATTTTTATGAAAAATAGAAATAAATTGTTCTTTTTCAATGTTTATATTAAGTCCCCTTTTATAAAAAAGTCAAACAGGTTTTTAGAAGTATTATATCAATAACAGTCTTCAGTGTAATTTTTAAAAAGCCATGTGGGTATAAAATGAACTCTAGATGATTTTATACACCATTTTATAGTCCCAATATTCATATTATAATATTTTTAATACTTTTTAATTAATTAAAAAAATTAACATTATATATCCTTGATGTCATTTTTGGGACTCGTCACGTAATTTGACTACAGCCACCTCAATATGAAAATTTAATTCCAATTTGAATATATAGAACATTAATTAACTTTAATTTTGATCTATAGAAGCTTTAAAAAATTTATTAAAAACACAACATTTTTATTAATTTTTCAACTATTCAGTATGATTTTTCACTCATATGTACATGTTATACATAAGTGATATGTAAGAACTATAGGTAATTACACAATAAAAAAAATTAAAAAAATAAATTTAGTATATATAATTTATTAATCATAATACATATCATTTTTAGCAATTCATAAAATATTTTTTCAATTTATCGTTATATTTAGAATGTATTATGTCAATTACAGTGACATTTTGTTTTATATATATCTAATAACATGTATGAAATTTCATAAAAAAAAAAACTGGAACTAAATAGTCAGAATTTCGAATATTGGATACTTAGATTTTAAAATAATCTTATAAAATTAATATTACACATGTTTAGTGGTATATTTGTCTTTATCTTTTATTTTAACCAATTATTCAATTCTAAAACATTTACCCTAGTGACAATGTTTTACATTCTTAATTATTCATTATGACCAAAACTAAGATATACCTTATAATCTAATTTCAAGCACTTGATTAAAAATATAGAATTAATATTAAAATATTAAATTTCTATAAGTGGTAAAAATTATTTTCTATTTATGTATGCAAAATTAAATGGAATATGTTTTTAAAAAAATTCCCTTTATGTATAAAAACGATTTTCTATCAAAATAATTTATATATTGATTCCCAATGAATTAATCAGATTATATTTAATAAAATTTATTTTCAAAATAAATCATAGTTAATAAAATTCTTTTAATACTTTAGTTAATGATAAATAACATAAAATATTTTAATTTTTATAAATATTTTCTTTAGATACCCAAAAACGATAAACATGGATATCTATGTTCAAAATTATCTTTTTATATTCATTATATTAGTTTATAAAGTAATATATTGTTTAATGAAAGTTATTTATAAAATTTCAAATAATTATTATATCATAAAAATGTCATTAAAGTTATTATATTGTAAAATTGTTATTTTTCACTATTCGGTCAAAAAATAAAATTTTCAGAAAAATTAAAAAATCACAATAAAATAATTTTGTCAAGAATAATTAAAAATTAATATTCGTTTCATCGAATGAAAATTATAAAATCTATAACATTAGCATTTAAATAAAAATAAAAAATATAATAAAAACTAATTTAGTATAAAAATGTTCTTTCTATCATAAAATGTTCTTAATATTATTTCATACAATTAACTATTTTAAAAGTGTTCAATTAATTAAAATAAAAGACATTTTATAAAAAAATAAAAAAATATATTCCTTTTTGACATTCTATGATTTTAATCATATCACATGGATTATTTTTTTTAATCACTAAATTTTATCAAATGAAATAAAATAATACATTGTAAGCATCATAGTTGATTACTATATTTCAATTTACTAAAATATTTTTGTAATAGGTCACAAGCCAATTTAGTTTATTGTTCCGTTTAACAAAAAATATCTAACATATTATCATTTGAATGATAATTTCATATTGAAATATCAGTGTGTTTCATTCTCCCTCCATAAATGAATTTCATTCTCATGGTTTTAATTTTTTCTTACCAAAATTAATGAATCATGAAATAGACATAATATCATATATTGATTCCATAATGATAAATTATTTATTAATTACAAAAATGGAAAATAATTTTTCTTAATTAATAATTTCTGAAAAAATCAATATATCATTAGAAGATTTATATTTGTGAACAAGTTTCTAGAAATGTATCTTTATAACTGAGTGATAGTTTCTATAATCAATTCAATAGAGTTATATTCTTATTACTTTTTTTATAAAGAATGATTTAAACATCGAGATATAGAATATGATAAATTTTACTGGATTTATTTTCAATCAATATGGATAATTTTACACTTATATGGGGTTTACATATATTTTCCATCTCTATTTTATTTTATATTTTGAATCATAAATAACCATGATGAATTTATCATTAATATATCCTAAAAATATTAATTAATAATAATATTCATAAAAGAATAAAAAAATTCATAATATTTTTAATCATTTACTACAACATAAAATGGTTATAAGAAGTTAAGGTAATACTCAAAATAAATAAACCTTAATATTAACAAATAATAAAAAAATCTATAAAATTTAAATAATTACATAGAAATTTTAACATAAATCATTTAAAAGGTTATTATATCCAATAAAACATTAAAATAAGAATTATTAAATTATAAAACCAAAAAGTAGAAAGATTTTATCACATAATATTCCAAAATTAATAAAATTTTTACCATTAAGTTATTAAAACTAAATTATCAAATGAAATATCACTTACTATATACTAAAAAATTATCCTAGAAATATATTCTTAAAAAAATATTTTAATCAATCCCATAATATCATAAACCACATTGAAAAAAACCACAACAAAAATATATATTCTTCAAAAACATAATCTCGTCATTATTCCTCAAATTATATTATCTAATTACACACTATAAAACATATATCATAATCCCAAATTATTCTAAAAACCTTATTGAATAATTTTTTCATAAAATTTCTTTTCCATACAAAAGGATAGATATACATTAAACAAATTATTATAACCTTCTTTCTCCCAATTACAAAAATTGAATTAACATGAATTCACATAATAACCAAATTGATACTTATAACATCATTTTTAACTAAAAATTTGAATTATCCCTAATAAAAATCACACTAAATCATATATTAACCCTAAGGGTTATATTTACTAGAATCATGTATTCTTATAAATAACTCACAAAATTTCATTGGACACATTAAAATATAGGCATATAACACATTAAAAGTGTATATATACCATTAAACTTATAATGAACCTTAAACTAATAACTTTTAAATTATATATAATTGTTGTAATCCAAATATGTTAAGGAATCTAAACCCTTATCTAAAACCAAACATATCAACCCTAACACATACACCTAAAAATGATGCTAAAGACATACATTATTCATACTATCTTATATACAATGTCATGTAACCCAAAGAGGTCCTTCCACAGTTACACCATCAAAATAAATTACCGAGTCTCTTATATACCTTGTAAAATATTATGTTTTAATATTTATGGGATTTCTAAAAAATTTATTTAATAAGACACCAATAATTCTTGTTTAATGGACATTTTTTCCATCACACCCAAATGTTTTTATTACTTAATAATCAAATAGAATATCCTAGAAAAAAATCTCCATGGGATACCACTGTATGTATATCTTATACATTACACTCATTTATAAACTGAATAAATTAAAACATAAAAATGATTGATATAAAATGCTCAGTAATGGAAAATGTATTGTGGATTCTATCTTGAATAGATAATGAAAAATAAATATTCTTGGTGAATAATAAAAAAATACTTTATATAGTCAACAAATTGTGCATGAAATATTTCCATGAAAGGAAATATAAATAACCACATGGAAAAAAGAATTGGTTTCATAATGATGGAAATTATAATCATTGAGCTCATGATCATAAAATTAAGTCAGTGTTCCAAGATCATAAAAACATGATTTGAAGGCCTCTCGCTAGTACATAATAAATAAATGGGAAGGAATACATAAAATACCATATGTATATTCTCTCGTTAAACATTTTTTTTCATTAAAGGGATATCTAACATCAGTACTCACCAATCACTTACTATGATCAATTCTTTCATAATCTGAAATACATGAAAATCCTGACAACACATAATCAACATTCCATGATATTCATTATGCATCCCTACTATATCAAGTATATAGAATGTAAATAATCACCAGTAAATAATATATCTACCTTATTATTTAATAAAATTCTCTATAAAACTAAAAATTATAAGTATTTTCAATGTTTCTCCGATCAATAAATGTTATATATTTTTCTGTATCAACCCCAAACTGATTTATTAAAAAGGGTGTTTACACGAAATAGATTAATGAATGCATGATTAAGTTTATTATATAAATGATGTAGAATATTTCCATGATGATAAAGGAATTATACATAAAGGATGTCATAAATTAATTATAAATTAATTTGATAAATTATAGGAATGACATTTTCTCAAAACAAAAAGTAAAGGAATGTCTTTTGTAAAATATATAGGAGAATGAATGTGAATCTTTTAAAATAATTTCGTATAAATCATTTTAAGCATCATTTAATAAAAAGTGTTAAAATAAAATATTATAAAATACATCATGAGACTTAAATAATACCAGTAAAATTTTATTTTCAAACAAATTTTAAATTACATATTTTTTAAAATAAAATTTTCCTAATTTATAAAATATCAAATGGAAGATAAATATATTCCAGAATAAAAAATTTCAATGATTTATAGAATATGTTATCGGATTCCTTTGGGTAAATTTTACAATAAATTTTTTCTAGAATAATTGGATTGGAATATTAATTAAAAAATAAAAACTATTAAAATAATATAAATAAAAAATTATTATTATTATGTAATAACACTATAGTCATGAAATAATTGTTAAAAAAACATTCTCTTTAGACTTTTAAAAAGAGTGTGATATACGACCAATATAAAAATGATGAAAAAAATTACTTTTAAAACATTTGAGTAAAAGTTATAAGATAATAAAAATTGAACACAAGAAATCGTTATGTTTTATAAAATTAAATCGTAGAAATAAATAATATAGATATGGAAGTGAATTGGTCCTGATCAAAAATAAAAAGATAGATCATATTTTCGTATAGATAATATTTACGCGGATTGAATACCCAAGAGAGGAAAACTTGATATAATTCATGAAATATCTTGAATTAAAATTTATAAATGAAATTATATGGTTTTTAGGATATAAATTATATATAATTCCCAATAATAATATTCAAGAAAAAAGAATCTCGATTAAAAGAGTGCTTCAAATATAAACCCTAACAGTTTTAGTAACATTCAAATCTAGGGAAGTTAAAAGTTGGAACATTGAATGGTTATATAAATAACATGAATTAAATAAAATATTATTTTAGTATATACTCATGGTGTAGTAGTTATTACATATAAAATAAGACATGCTGTGTAATATGAAACTTATCCCAAGGAATCAAAATTGTGGCCAATATCTCTTAAAGATTTTATATCATTCAAATCCAAAAATCTGAAAAGAGATACCATGAAATGAAACTTTAATTTACATGATTAATGAGTTTATCAAGAATTAATATTTCATGTAGTCAATACATACACTCAATAATGTAAATATGTGTGAAATTCAAATTCTGACTTAAATGATGATGTTTGAAACAAAAAACCATTACCTTAATATTTCACTTGGTTGAACACACTCTAACCTCCTATATAATAAATCTATACTTATTATAAATATATATAATAATAATAATAATACTTATATTACTCTATATCATTCTTTTATGACTTATTGTTACCTATTTATTACCAATTATTCCATGAAATCTATATTGTGGGTCAATTGTTCTGTTTTCCACTTATGTTTCAATTCGGTTATCACCATCCTTTCTCCATGTCCATTAATTAATCATATACTGAATATTAAACATGTTATTATTATAATTTTTATAAATTAGATATATTTTTTGAATCATCCTTTAATAGTGTTCATGAAAATGATTCACATTTTTTCATGGAGGTGGTAGTCATTATGTACACATGAAGACATTTTAATTTTCCTAATAGATGAAAAATAAATAAATTAGATCAATTTTATCCTAATAAGTCAAAATAATATTATAAATATCATATTTATTTATCAAATCTATCATTATGACCATCCATGTGATAAAGTGATGAAAAAGGGTTATATTTAATTGTGGTTATGGTAGTTTATGTGTTTACATGAGTGCTGTTTTAATTTTCCATTAAATATAATGATCCAAAAAAATAAATAAATAAATAATTTTAGAATATTAAATATACTTATTTCATTATATCAATTTTTTGGGGGGAAACATTATGGTTGTAGAAGAATAAATAATCGTGAAAGAATTTGGTTAAGGCTTATACAAGTTCTTCTAATATCTACCTTCTGATTGATCTTAATGCCTTTAGAGTAGAAGAATTTCATCACACGATGGATGTTTTAATATGGTATAGAATGTTTTGATAGGAATTTTTTAATAATTTATTATAAAACCAAACTCATATGTGCCTTTGGAATGTTTTAATTAACCCCCCCTAGAAGCACCACCACCACCACCAAACCCTTTAACCTTTACCATGGAAACATACTTTTACTAGGGAAACATTTTATTATGATCAAGAATAAGATCGAATTTATTACCTATTTTAACCTCTTAATTAAAATATGAAATCGATTTTACAAGAATAAATTTCCATAATTTGTGAAAATTACATTTAATTTATGTATGAAAAATACAATGGAAACCCATCATTAGAAGAAAAAAATTGGTTGTTTTATGCGTAATATTAATTTTATATAAAAAATATGTAATTTATATTCTCAAGAAATAGATTATATTATCATTAAAAAATGGTACATACAACAATATAAAATTAATAAAAAACCTAAATGAATATTTTAAAATTTTATTAAAAGGGAAGAACCAAAATAATTTTTTTTGAATATAAACAATACTTAGATATAACAATTGTTAAACATAGATTTATAATTTTACATTATATATTTTAATGAATTATATTAATCAATAAATATATATATTTTATATTAAAATGGTTTCATGATAATTCGAATCATTCTTATATAATGATAATTTTATTCATGTGACATTATTTGAAAAATCATTATTTTTCATTATTCACTCAAAAAATAACATTTTCACAAAAAAAAATTAAAATATACCTAGAATTATTTTTATATACTTAATTTAAATATGAATATAATTAAATAAAATTAAAATAATAAAATTCAGAACATTATCTTTTACATGAATATATAGTAAATTAAAAATTGTTTTTTTAATAAACCATTTAAATTCTATGAGTTTTTCATATTATTTTTTCTCAATTTATAATTAGATTGATATTAATTTATTATTACATAAATTTAGTTATTTTAAATTTGAGTTTTTTCATAAAAAAATATTATGAATGATTCTTTGAAAATACACCTTTATAATATTGAATAATTTTAATCAATTTACATTAATTATTTATTTTCTGATTATTATATTACACGAGTCCAAAAAATAATACAATGTACGTATCATAATAGATTACTATATTTGTATTTTATAAAAGTATATTTAAATATATTGAGTCTCATTTGAATTTTTTATTTTATGTAACATAAGTTATTAAATATATTATTATTTGATGAATACTTGCATATTAAAATATTTGGGAGTTACATTTTCCTTAATTTAATAATTTTAAACATTATATTATTAGTTTTCCTTATAAAAATGAATTTATCTTAGAATATGCATTATATGAATTGTATATTATATTACAATAAGTTTATTATAAACTTCTACTAAAAAACAAAGTATTTCATAATTATATATTTATAAAACAGTGTTTGTATTAATATAAAGCTTCTTCTTGTGAACGAGTTTCTAAAAACATATTTTGGTTTTTGTGGGATATTTTCTATATGAGACTCTATTGATTTATCTTCTTCTTACATGATTTTAAGTAATACTTTCACCATCTAGATAGATAATATTAGAAAATAAACTTTATTTCTTTCTTTTTATTCAATATGTTTAATTTCACCGACATGAATTTTTTCCAATTTTAAAATTCATTTTATATTATATTATATGTGATAATAACCCATGATAAATTTTTCATGCTTGAAACTAATAAATCAATTTTTTATTGATTATAATATCCATAAAATATTGATATGTTATTCCTATTAGATTTATTCATTTTCTAAAACTGGAAATGGATTTCAATAGTTAAGATAATATACAATAAACAAAAATTTATATGAATAAAAAATATATAAATTGAAAAATTTCAAAAATAAAACCCAAATCTAAAATTAAATCCTTCCATAAGTAAATAAATCCAAAATCTCAAAAAAAATATTGGACAAAATCTAAAACATAATAATAGAAAATATTTTACCACATATTCTTCCAAAAAAAATTATTGTTTACCAGAAAGCTTACCGAGCTTCAAAATTCGTTAAAAATATACATTATTAAAATTTAAACCCAAAAATCATATAAATATATACTTCAATAAACATGTCAATTATCATTAAAACAAACTTAATCACCTTGACATAAAAATGCCTGAAAAACATATGTTCTTCAAAAAGTTAACTCAATATTTATTCTTAAAATAATGTCATCCACTGAGACACTATCCAATATATTATATAATGGAATATATTTGAATGCATAACATTAAATCATATATTCATTAAATGAAATTTTATTCCAATATGTTATCTATTCGTTCCCAAAATTATGTTTACATTCTTTGTCCCAAATAACCATAATTACCATAAAATTATTTCAAATACTAAGTTAATAGTCATATATGCCATCAAATTTTTAATTAAAGTAGTTTTAATCTATAATTACATCCAAAAATTCACATACTATACTAAGTGTTATATTTACCATAATATTGTATTCATGAACTATTCTTCAAAATATCATTAATCCATTTAAAATTTAGTCACACGAGACATTAAATTTCTATTTAAATCATATAATTTTTCATCAAAAATCAACTTATATCTATCAAAATTTCATTAATTAATAAATTAATATAATATAAAGGTATATAAACACATAAATGATTGAATTTATAGCATCACATACCCATAGAGTTAATTTGATGCTACAAAAATATTCTTTTCATACTAGATTCAATAGAATCTCATGTGGCCTAATTTTGAACGTCCACAATTACATCATCAACTAAGATTATTGAGTCAAATATATTCCCAGGAACATTTATGTTTTAAAATTTATAGCATTAGGAGAAATCATCTACAAAACAAGGACTATGTATTTCTCAATCATTGAAAATGTTTCTCATTATACCCAAATTTTATTATTCCACAATAACACTTCATTATTTCTTATAAAATTATCTACAAATGATACACAATAAGATATATCATTTAAATTATAATTTTTAGTGAATTGGTTTAATGGAAACATATGAATGGGGAGCTCAAATTCATATCAAGGGATAGTTTACAAGAGAAACTATCCAGAATACATATTGTAAAAACCACACAGTAGGGTGAGTAATAAATAAATATTCCTTATAATCACTAACATGATCATGAAATATATCATAGGATAATAATTTAAAATAACACATTAACCAAAATGACTATTTCCATAATGATATATTGCATAATATTATACAACATAATAATACCATTAAGGCATGTTTCAGCACATCGTAAACCAATCATCAAGAATTTATTCCAAGACATCATAAATAATTAGGTATAAATACACCAAATAACCATTCTATTTTGTCTCCTGAGACATACCAATTCCATATGGTTTTATCTAATATCGAGCATCACTCATGAATTTTTATGTCCAATTAATTTATAATATAAATGAAATTACAATCATTAAAATATAGAATCAACAAGAATAGATAATCAATATATATACATATTGAATCATGTATACATGATTTCAGTATTCCTGGTACATAATCAACCTCCCTTAGCATCAATAATCATCCATATATAACTAATGTTTTTTATTATTGTCAATGATTCCTTAAAATTTACTAATTTATCTTCCAAGGTAAACAACCAATTCAAATTTCTGTTGAATGTTGTATTTAAACTATATAGGGTAATGGGTACATGGATGAGTGAATAATAAAAATTATCTATAATGATTTGATGGTATAACAATACATGGACTAAAGTAATACCTCAATTGATCATAAATTAAATAGTTATTATAATTATAATTCTTTTGAAAAATAGTGTAAAATGGATACAGATCCTTAAAATAATTTCTATTAAATACACTGTAGAATTGTTTAAAGCATAGTTCAATGTAAATTTGACAAAACCTTTTATTAAATAAAGGAAATACCTTTAATAAACTATTTTAAAAATTATTTGATATAAATTAATCATTAAAATAAAATATTATTAATTAATAAAATGTGAACATGAAGATAAACATTTATATAAATAAATGAATCCAGTATTTAAAAAATATTGGCAAAATAATATCCCTATCTTTTTGGTAGAATTTAAAAATAAATATTTCCAAGAATAAGGGGAAAATAATATCCTTTTAATCCCTGATATGATATATAAATGAAGAATGATAATAAATAAATACTTCGACATTGGGAAATTTTGGTCACACAATAAACGTAATAAAACATTCCATTCACACATATAAATAGGGTCAGAAATACATATTTGAAAGATTATGAAAATATTCCTCTTAAAACATTTCATTATAGGGTCAATGTTCAGTGAAATTTCCCATAATAAATAATTTAGTTATTTGAAAAAATCTTTAAATAAATAATATAGATATGGATTGGAATGCTTCCAAACTATAAAGTATAAATTAGGATGGATTTTCATATAAATAACATTTTGGTGGATTGAATTCCAAAGAGAAAAAAATTATAAAATAATGCTTCAATCCCCAAAATTAATAATATTTGAAGAAAATATATGGGTTTTAAGGTAGAAATAATATATAATTTTCTCAAATAAAATTCAATCATAAATTATCCTAATTAAAAGTGAGATTGAAACATAAACCATTACAGCTAGGTAACTTATTAATCGAAGGCCATAGTAATTTACAAAATTATATGGTTATATAAATCCTATGAATTATATCAAATATTAATTAAAAATATATTTATGGAGATGTAATTAATATATATATAAAAACATTTTGTGAAATATGAAACATATCTCAAATAATGGAAATTGAGTCCAAGAACTCTTACAAATCTCATAATATTCGAATTAGAACATCTTGATAGAGGACACATGAAATAAAATGTTAATTACAATGATGAAATATTTTATCTTGATTTAATATTTAATTAGGAGTTATATAGACCATATAATGGAAATAGTTTTTTATGTCAATGTATGGGCCAATAGAGGAAGTTTCACAAGTAATGTTTTTATTTTATATTTTATGAAAAATGGGTATCAAATAGTTGTTCAATTTATATAATAAAATATTGGTATACTAAATTAATTTATGTCCTTATATTATCAATTTTAGAAAATATATTAATGTTATAAACTATGAAATAAACATGAAATAAATTTGTAAATACTTATACCTTTTCTTTTCATATCCTCATTTTGGCAGAACATAAAACCATTGGAAGAGAGTCTTATGGACACACTAGGGGATTTTTAACCTTTTGTGGGATCATTGGATTGTTATTAAGTTATAATTTTGATATAAAATAAAACTTATAGTTACTTTTAAAAATTCTATATTATTTATTATTTTATTAGTAAGAATAAATTCTTATTTCCTAAATATTAACAATTTAAGGGTCTTGAAGTTAATTATAAAAATGCCAAGTGGATTATAATTGTACCATGTATGATATTTTCATCCATTTCCCATAATAATTAACCTCTTATAGTACTGTAATTATTTTTCAAGTAATCAAATAAATATATCTTAATATTAAATATTCTTATTGTTGTGTTTTGGACTGTTCACAAAATTTGACTCTAAGACCAAAATATAAAAATATAATTCAAGATTTAATCTCTAAATATTAACTTATCATTATTTTATATCAATAAAATTCATGAAATATAGTAAATTATTTGAAACATGTAACTTTAAATATTTTTAAAAGTGTTTTATTTAACTTTTCACTAGATTCCACAAGCGTTGCATCTGTGATGCGTAATTATTATAGGTAAATATTTTATAGAAAAAATTAAAAATAAATTACCATAACAAACTATATTATTATTTTAAATCAATAATTTTTCATATACTTGTCATTATTTTGATTTGTTAATAAATGAGTGAGATTTACTTTTTTATGTTAATTTTATAATATAAATGTTATATCATAATCAAAAAAATTCGAAAAAAGTTCCCAAAATTTCAAATATAGGATTAATGAGACTCAAAATACACTTATAAAATAAATTTTAGAGTTTTTTTAGAGGTATTAAGGTTCTTATCTCTTAGTTTAACCCCATTTTTAAACCCTTTAACCTTTACTGTGGTGATAAAAATTTATTATTGTAACAATACATTATGACCAAATATTATTTGGATGTTATTTCCTAAATTTAATATCATAATTAAAAATATGAAATCCATTTTATATGATTCAATTTTAATAAATGGTAAATATTAATTTTTATAGAAGTACCCAAAATGCAATGAAAATCCATTTCTATAACCATTTCCCATTTTATGCATCTAAATGATCTTATACCAAAATCATGTATAATGTTAATTTACATGGAATTAATTAAATTATTATTAGAAAAAAAAACCTATTATGCATTAAAATTGAAGGAAAATAATAATCCTTGGGAATAATTATTTAAAAGAGAAGTACCAAAAATAGTTTCTATTAGAAAAAATGAATACATAGATTTACAAAATGATTGACATAGATTTCTATGTCAGAAATTAAAATTTTAAATTCAATGTATTTATTAATAAATTATATTTTTTTCTTTTATATGGGTTTCATAAATTTTCATTTCATTATTATATCATGATAATGTCACTAATGTGACAGTAATTGTAATATCATTATTTTTAACTATTCACTACAAAATAAAATTTTTTCTAAACATTTTAAAAATTCAACCTTTGATATGTTTAACATTACTAACTCCATAATTAATATAATTTCATAAAATTAAAATAATATAATTCATTTTTCTATCATTTACATTAAAATAATAAATATAATGAAACCCAATATTTAAAGAAAAATGACCCTTTTGAACATCAAGTATTATTAATCTAATTTCATATATATTTATAGTTAATTTAATATTTATTTTCTATTTTAAAGATTTAATTCCTCTAGAACATATCAATTTTTTAAAACAGACAAATCTTGGAAAATAATTCTTTCAACAATTCCCATTTTTAACATTGAATGCTTTTAATTATATCAAAATAATTATTTGTTTTTTGATTTTAAAATTTCATCTAAAATAATAATAAAAAAATGTCAGTATCATAATTAATTACTATATTTGAAATTACTAATGTTTTTTTTGTAATTCCATGTGAATCATTTTAGATCATTTTTACGTGTAAGATAATTTATCAAACATAGTTCCATTTAGAGGATAATTACATATTTTAATCATGAAATGTTTTATAGAATTAGTACAAGTGAGGAATCAATTATATACATCCTGAACAGAAATGAATGGTATATTTCATTCACTTGATAAATGTTTTTTGGGAGTAATAGTCAACATGTCATAGCTCTGATATAATTGAGAGTCTCAAATTCCCAATAGATTACATTCTCCAACAATATCTCAAAATTTTATATTTTTATATTTATTCATAGAGATTTATTTATAAGGGTCTGTTTGAATGCTCGACTAGAAGAAATTATTGTATAATAACTCTACCAAATGGATAAGCTTCTCCCAATCTACTTTAAAGTCCATAAATAAATATCTCATTTACCCTCAAGTTCCTAGATAGTGATTTCATATTTTCTATTAGTCTGGAGGTGATATGATTTAATAAATTTCAACTTTTTCTTCAAGTAATGTTTCATAATTTTCAATAAAAAATTGAGTGAACCTAGAATCATGATTACATATAATCGATAACGGTGTTCCGCAATGCCTCACCACTTCATTAATCTCTATCTATTCAATTTTATTGAGTGAGAAGTTTTATTGAATTAAAATTATGTGAGTAGTCTTCTTAAGACCATCAAATACAACCTAAAGGAAATTATTAAGTATTTATTTACTTATAAAACCAGGGAAAATTCCATGGTGATATTCTCCAATTTTCATGTGTGTGTTTGTATGATTTGCACCATCTCATTGGAATTATTCATTTAGCTCATCACTTGTTGGAATTCCATATACATTAATGTTTATTTCTACATCCTCTTTTTCATATTTTCCTACCAAAATTGATCTTAGATATATATATTTATATATCTTTTCTCCCCTAGATTGAAATGAGAATGTTGATTTATAAGCATAAAATAATATCTCTTTTTTTCTCTCAAGTTATGATGATATGAAATATTATGTCCCAAATCCCACAAACCCTTATTTGAAATTTTTTATATCTATAGATTTCCTTATCCTAATTAAATACTAATAATTTTTTGCCTCTATATCCACCTTTAGAGATTTATAAATCTTCTCTATAATGGAATGTCAAAAAATCAGTTATTCAGGGAATGATGTTTATGATTCCTTAAGGATTACCAAGTATATTCATTTCTTTAAATAAATTATTGGATCATTAAAAAACCGTATCATGGATACATTATTTTGATATTTTAAATTTATGACTTCTACTAATTTATTCATCTTCTCAACATGGTAATCTATTGAGAAGTCATTCTCCTTGCTCAACTGTAACGATCAATATAGGTTCATATTGATCTCCATCAATGTGAATATATAATTAAACATTTTATTATCTATATAATTATCACCCTTATCTATATAAAGTTAATTGCTCCAAATATTTTATAGAACATATTACTAAATCCAACTCTAGAACATGTGTTAGAAAATTTTTCACACGAAGCCTTAACATTCATGATGTATATGTTATTACATTATCATTTTGAATAACTAAAAAACTCAATCCATTATTTAGGGAATTATACTATATCAAATATACAACCGCACATAAGGGTAGTGTGATAACCTATGTAGTGACTGGCCTCTTCTTGTACATCTTGATTCTCTCATTGCATTCAGGAATTCATAAAAACATTACTACCTTCCAAGTTAACTAAGTTAGTGAGTTTCATATTCCTGAGACAATCCTAAAAAATAATTAGTAATGCCTAGCTAATTTGATGAAACTATAGATCTATGTTACTGATTTTTATCATGTTCATTTCTTTATTTACTATGTATTTTATGGATCCAATGATA
The DNA here is from genome assembly GCA_963277665.1 of Viscum album. NCBI lineage: Eukaryota > Viridiplantae > Streptophyta > Magnoliopsida > Santalales > Viscaceae > Viscum > Viscum album. The sequence goes on along the minus strand of OY728137.1, from coordinate 1,609,827,570 downwards.
TCCCCTTTATTATAATGAAATTTCGTAATAATCTTACTTATTCAATAAAAATTTCAAAATTACTTCTCATTAAATATGAAATATTATTTCTCAATGTCTTTATAATAATACTCAAATCATCGTCATGTTTCTATTTTTTATATTATACAAGAATATGAACTATAAATACAAATACAAATTTTTAAAGGTAATTTAAAAATACTCTCTTAAACATGTACATGAAATTGAGGAGATAATTTGTGAATATGAATAGAATAACTATGAACTCATGGTGTTTATGACTTATATGAATTGAAAACATAAAAATAACCTCTATTTATTCCTTCATTTGATAATATTTAGACCAAATATCCACATTTTATATGTATTAAACCCCCATAGTTGATTAAAGAATTCACCAATCTATAGTTGAGGATAATAGTTCTTATCATATTTATTTTTAGTTCATGATAATCAATAGATATAAAAATATACCAATCTATATTATTGATAAATTGAACCATCACACCCATTAGTGAACAACATGGGTTTATCAAACCCTTTCATAAATTATCTTTTAGTTTTATCATTAGTTTTTCTAGATAAATGGTGGCCATTTTTCATAGAGTCGTTGATATAATATGAGCACTATTATAAATATAAATTAATAATTAAACGTATCGATTATGAGGTTGAAAAAGAAAACTATTTTTGAACACATCAACATATTTCCATTAAAATGGAATTCCTTCAACAATGATTCCCTTATTTGACTCCTTCGTTTAATAGATATATGATTTCATACCACAAACAATATCAACTCTTGAGAAGGAATTTCCAAAAGAGATTCATCATTATAATTGCACCATTCTAGAATTAGGAGATGATTTTGAATATATTAAGTGATTTTTAAATTTTAGCATTTAATGTGGGCTCTATATAAATATAGCCAATGCAAGCCCATTATAGAATTTAATTCTTCTAAAAATTATAATACTGACTATTATGATAACTCCCCCTAAATTATATTTAGGGAAGATTTATACACTTGAGAATCAACAACTTCACCACTTTGTGTTTTGACTAATAACTCAACCACCATATCTTCATGCAGTGTTCCTATATTTATACTAAACATTCATAATACAAAAGAATGAATAAAACTATAATTATGTGATACATTTAAATTTACAAAATAGATAATAATAATACATTCCCCCAATTGATTCATGTTGAAATAATTTACTAAATTCATAATAAATTTAACCAGCACAATCCAATTATAATAATAGAAATTAAAAACTATGAATTTATAAATAATAATTCATAATTGGAATTTATATACTAGCTTATGAATTTATATATTTAAATATAGTTCATTAATGGTATATTCCTTATAATGTTCAATGAAATATTCCCCAAAATTATCTAACACATTATTATACAACAACTATTGAATCCCAAATATCATACACATATTATAACAACCATTTTAACATTATTAACCATAAAACACAAACCTAGAATCTAGAGGTCTAGTGTTTTGAGACAATAGATACTTAATAAATCAACATAAATATAAAGTACATCATATTTACTTAAATTCATATAATATTCTCTTAAATCCCATTGAACTTCTATTACTACATAATATATTTTAGGGTTATAAATAAAGAAAATGGGTGTTCTAATTAGCCCTCAAAGGGAACAAACATCATATTTATATAATACATATGAGTCAAGAGTCAAAACATAATGTAATAAAAGAGGTGGATGATATAATTTCACATAGAAAAAGGGAATAAAGGATATAATTTTAATATAACATAGAATTATAATAATGTATCTGCAGTATGAAACATAACATCTTATCATAGGTAAAGTAACACTTCCATGAAAACATAATAGAGTGTGTAGAGCTTATTATTTTTTCCCCATAAATGTTGTCACATGAGATTGAAAAATTAACTATAAAATTATCGGCATATATAATTCCACTTCCACCACTAAACATAATAATATGTAAATTCATATGTGTTTCACATAAGGGAAAAAATCATGCATAAATCATAATCACAAGGAAACCCCTGAGAAAGAATGGGTTATATAATATTATCTCAAATCATAACCAAATGATAAATCAAAATAATTTAAAAGAATAAAGTAATTAAATATTTTTTATTTTAAAATTTTAATAAATAAAATAATTTATAGGATATGGATATCACGTTATAAAAATTCATAATAAAGGATTAGATAAGTAGGTATAAAAATTATCATATTAAAGAGTGTTCAAGGAGATGTGTAAACAAAATTTTATAAAGGTATGAAAATAGTTTTTTACATTAAAAAAATTGAACAATAATATTTTCCCAAAAAATAGTCATTATGTATAGAAATAATGTTGGGGAAAAATTTAAAATAGTAATACGTGAAAAATAATAAGGCCTAGAAACAATTTCTTTAATCGTATTTTCTATAAAGATAAGATTTAGAAAGGAACCTGAGATAATTATATATCCTTAGAAAACAAAGGGAAAATAAAATAGGTATATATTTTAAGAAATTATATATTAAATATTTAATAATTTAATGTAATGAAAGTCTAGATATATATAATAAAGGATGGAAACAAAATCCTAAAGAAAATGAGGGTCATCTTGGTGTTCCCATACCTCAGGTCCTGACATACTTGATATGTGCATCAACTACTTGATAATAAAGAATCTACCACTTCCAAAAATCCATTGTTGGATTGAAAAACCAAGATATAGGGATCCTATTTTGATACACCAAAAATTACCATGTTCAATGGCCTCATATCACCACGGTTGATATTGACTATGTCCAGAAGCTCGATAGGGTTCATCCTACACCCATGATCTATGTATACCATGGCCATAGGATTTTGTGGGAACACTAAAAAACATAGGAATTTCATAGGAGGGACTATAGAAATGGTAATTATATAGATATTAATATATATATATATATATAACTATATAATTATAAATTTTTGTTCTGGTAGAGTAGGAAAGTATGAGGGTTACATCCTCGAGGTCATATTTTCAAAACATCAAATTGTTTTATGTTTTCAATATAATGGACATGGATGAAAATGTAAATATCCAAAGTTAGTGACCATGAATATAGGCGAATAAAATTGAAATAGTATCTAAGACTTCCTTAACTGTGGCCTTAAGATATGGCCAGGGTTAAAAGGGTTATTGTCATGATCTTCCATAATAGAAATTTCCCTTTATTCCACTAGGTGTCAAACATTGTGAATAATCAAATTAAATTTACTAATTACATTATTAGTAAAAAAATTCATGTATATATCTTTAATAATTATTATTTTTCATTCATTTATTATAATTTCATTAGAGCAGCATCATCATGTTAACTGTCATGATGATATTTTCTTTATGGCACTCAGGTCACATAAATATGTTGATAATGATGGATGTTTTTATAGAATTTGTCCATAACTATATGAATGTATATTTTCGGGGTATATAACATTCCAGAAGAGAAAATATTTTTATTTGAATAGATGGTCTAATATAGATTCAAATAATAAATGGTTTCTCGGTACACTAATTTTGGTACGTCACAAAACATGTGATCATTTATAAATAATATCATCAATATAAGGAAAAATATTTCATTTGAAAATCGAATTAATATAATAAATATTACATTTATTAATTAAATTTATTTTAAAAATAGTAGTTATAAGTAGGTAATATATTATTTATAACATCATCCATATAGGTGATTGATACCGGAAATGACGAAAAGAATGATATAAAAAACTATAAAATGGATTTAATAAATTGTATAATGATATAATTAAAATTTCCGAAGAATTATATTCATAATTACTTATTTTAACATTATATTATTAAATTTTGAAACATGAGGAAGGAAATAGTGAAAGAAGAAATTGAATGATCATTAGAACAGTAACCCTTTTTTCTCCTTGAGATGACCTCCATGGAATTTCACCATAAAGCCACTCGAAGTGGTCTCTTAATAAGACCATACATTCTAAAAAATGGATATGAGACATATGAGGGGTGTTATTGTATATAGTTGGCTTGTAAGGAAGTTAATAGTGGTTATAAATTGTGTAATAGTTGGTTATATTTACATGGATATGACCAGGTTGTTTTATAATAAAATTTTATAATAAATTTTATATCTTAAATTTGAGATTAATCATCTAATTAAATAGATATGTTACATTCATTTTATAGTAAATGGGACATTAAAATATTTATCTCACTTATAAAAATCATAAAAATCATTTATACACACTATTATAAAATAAATCACTCATGTATTATTTAACTACTCATCATTATAATTTATAGTTTAAAAAAATAAAAAAACATTACAGTTAATAAATTTTAATGATATAATTCCAAAAGTGATATCCATTTTAACAAAATAATTATATATGAAATTTTTATTTTTAAAATGATATGCTTTTTTATTGAAAAATATAATTTTTATGACATGGTCAAATTTTTTTGCAATAAAAAAATGTAATTATGATTATATATTTTTTTATTATTATATATATAATAAAAGTTACTTTTTTTAATAAAATATTGAAAATAATCATTTGTTTCAAATTTTTAAATTTACAATAAAAAATTTATTTTAATAAAAATTTAACATATAAATTATCCAAAATAAAATTTTGATTTCATTGTGTCAAAGATTTAATTTTTCATATTTAACACTTTAATCTAATAGTGTTTCAATATAAATAATTATATTTTCATTATATAAGACTCTAAAAAAAATTATTTATCAAAAAGTTAGGTAATTTTATAACGTTTAGGTTGTTATTTCTGATAGTCAGGTTATTATACAAATGGTCATAATTACAATGATCCTAAATGTTTTATAATTATTATATATACCTCACATTTAATTCATTTAATATTCAATTCAATTACATTCTATTTTTGATTTTTCAATTTCTTAAATTTCAATTACTTTAATAAAGTTTTATTTCATTTTTAGATTTTTTCATGTGTGTGATAATTCCTGGAGACCAAAATGATTCCAATTTTTCTGTGATTGTTATTTTATTTCTTTATTATTATATCCCTATTTTACTATTTTCATATTTTAATATTTATTTATCATTTAAATGTATTGTTACAAATTAATGAAATAAATTATTATCGATTTTTATTATGTGGTTCTTGTGATTTATACCATATTTTTTAATGTGAAATTTATTAAAAAGGAAAATTCAATATATAAAAGTATGGGTTTTTATAATACCACTATTAAACTAGTTACCAATATCATAAAACTAATTTATGCATCAATAAATGACCCCCCAATAGTATGGTGACTATTTTACCCCATTCCCATGGGAATTTGACTCTACAACCTCAAACCCCCTAGAATTACAACAATAAAAACATATTACGACCTGAAAAATAGAGAATCACAGTGACCCCATTATTAAATAATGATATACTACCACGATACAATATTGATGAATAAACATCATTCCATAAACAAGGAATTCAGCACCTTGTACCCAAGGAATCATACCCCACAATCCTATATGGCCTCTTAATCTCAGACACCCAAGGACAAATAGAAACATGTGTATCCACCTAATAATGTAAATCATACCATATATGGGGAGAAAATGAGAGGAATGGGGAAACGGGGTATAGTTTCAAACCTAACTCATAACAGAATGAGGTTCTCCTCATTTAAAATAAATTTAAAATTAGTTAATCAAAATTAAAAAATAACTATTTTGAAGGTCTATTTTTAATACCCACAATTGCCACACTATAATTCCATAACCCTATTCATGCTACAATCTGGCAATAAAAATTAAAAAAACACCTCCTATCAAAAGGGCGATGGAAACAATATCTTACCTCTTCCAGTGTGATCCACCCCGTCAAAATTCAATGTGAATCATTAGGGCTGAACTAGAAAACATACTACCCCTTCCTAGGATATCATTGTGGAATAACCCTATAAATCATAGTGAAAATCCTTCAAACACTAGTGATTCAAAATGAATCATCAAACCATTGTGGTACACAAATTCCTCTTCATCCACCCTTAATTTTTCCAAATCATGGGTTTTAGTTTGATGATAATATGAAGAAAAAATACAATCTTACACAACTCCCCATAATATCATCATTCCCTTAAATATAGAATGGCCTTATGAAAATAAAATAATCTAAACAAAAACCATTGTTTAACTATTAAATCACTAACCTATGACATCTGTTAAAAACTACAATACCCAAAAACCATTAAAATACTTATGGTCTAACTGAAATTATTTTTAAATTACATAAAAAAATATCATCTGTTGTTAAAACTTACCCAGAATAATATAGCACACCCTAGATATGTCTACATACATAGTACCAGAAAAAAACCCAATAACATTCCCAATTAATAACAATAAAATCCTAAGAACATTTCTTTAACCCCTTGAAAAATAATCAAATAGTGAAAAAAACAAATTTTGATTCTCAATAGAACACTCCATCAACTCAAAATTGACAATTCTAATTTGGGATTCCCTCCAACATATGAATTTCATAATACATATGTCACTCAGATATTCAACACATAAAATTATTGGATACCTAATCATATCCAAAAATGATATCCATGAAACACCTATCTATAAAAATCATGCGTACTTACTAATCTTGACTATCATTCTCTAATACCCATACATGAATTCTCCACTAAACTGACTCCGGGAGGAAACATATAGCCTTACACCAACCCAACACTATAACCCTATATGTGTTGTCTTATTGTACACACTACCCATTGTAATACCAATATTCCCACTATGGAATTCACATCTCATATAGAATCACCCATTGGATACTCCATGCAATATGTTTTCAATTATAGATAACCAAAATTTGTAAAAGGATATATCCCACTATTAGTTAAATTATGAAAATCATAACTAATACTCATTACCATGAAAATAATGTAATATAACCACTGAAAACACAACATCCCTCCACACACAACCTCAGTCAATTGAGAAACCAATAGGAAATTTTAAAAATCACTCCAAATCATTCTTAATGAACTTTATCCAGAATACAGAATATACCATATCACTATTCAAAATCCTCACTCTGTCCAATGATACAATAGATATACCAAACATCATTCCAATATTTTGCTCCATTATCCTCAAGTATACCAATACAATTTAATCTAGTCTCCTGTTATAAGACCCACACATATGTAAGATCCACGTAAACATCAATGAGAGATACCATGATCAAATCATGTCATGTTTAGTATAACTTCACAACAAAATTATAAGGGAAAGAAATATATATGTTGTTATTTACACATTAATGATTTGGAACTATTTTTAAAAGGAAATTAATATTCAAAATAGGCACATTTATGTGATATAAAATATATGTACATAAAATAGTGTAAATAAACCCACATTTTTCCTTGGGATAAGATTAAAAAACCAAAAAAAATATAACATCAAAATATTATTTTTATCTTGATCAAATTACTCAAATATAAACATGAAAACTAAAAAGATCAATCTTGAGTCCCAATAAACATAGACTTCCATCAATACTTATACAATCCAATCACACAAGAAAACATATTTTCCAGGTCTTAAAATATCACTAAATATTTATCTACCTCAAAATATATAAAATAACAAAAACCTACTAAGTTGTGACATTGGTATCCTTCTTATCCTAAATCACCAAAATATATCTTATTCGGGTGGTTCAGTGTGGCCTCAGCCATTCCTCCTCATGTTATAGTGGCTTAAAACAATAATTGGTTATATATATATAAATTTTTTTAGATTATATACCATATTTAAAATAATAAATGAAATAGAAAAATTAGAAATAACTATGTAATTTAAACCAAACAAACAAATAATCAAAACTGAACAGCTCATGTGAGATTCCCCAAACAAGTACTCCTAACTCTCATGTTAAAAATAAAACATTACATAATGGATGTTATATAAACTATCAAGATCAAATCATAACATATATACATTATTTATCATTTTCAATGGATACTCAATATATCTAAAAATTATATATTCTAATGAATAGTAAATGCTTATTTTCGTTAGAGACTATATATATTATAAAATAACTTATTAATAATAATCAACATACAACCCAAATTTCTTCTCACATAATATCATTCTTATAAAAATTATACTTAACATCATTATTCATAACCTGTGAGAATGGAATCATGAGAAAAGGAGAGCTCAAATAATCAAAAAGGGTTAACATATGAGATATAAATTTATATTCATTTATGAAAATATAATAAGAATAAAGGTATAATTACATAATCATGTAATTTTATGACATACCCATTAAGTGTTATTCCATAAATCATGAGTCAGAGAATAAGTATTTATCTTCCTAAAAGACTTGAGTCTTAAGAGTTTGGAATCTGAAATAATGAATCATGATCTTCGAGAGAAAATCATAAACACAAGTCCAAATTTTTTGGAATGCACATGAGCATAGAAAATCACTTCCTTAGTTAGGGATTATTTTTAGTACCACCATAACAAAATGGATTGTGTTCCATGGTGAATTGGTTTCACCACCATTCCAATAATCGTATTTGAAAATGTCTTATAGTAGACTGGGTTTACTCTCTATACACTTTCATATTATCTCATGAGGTATCATGATTTATCCACTCAATTATAGGGATAAATATTTTTGGGCCCATGTATCACATAATGAAAATAATATATATCTGTTCAATTATAAGGACTTTCCCTTAATAATTAAAAAATATTATGTTTAAATAATGAAATTAAATGTTTTCATATTTAGGATCTTTTAGGTTTAGAGTTTTAGAGAATTAATACAAAACTCATACTTTAAAAATCATAAAAAACTAGACACCTCCAATTATTAACAAATTTTTCCAAAAAAATAATAAATTTTAAATAAATCATGATCACATTTATTAAAACGCTTTAAAAATTTCAACTTGAATCCATTAATTCCCCCACCCATTCTTAAATCTAATGAAAAACTTCTGATGTCATGATATTGGTAAAAAAATATTATTAAGGGATACACAATGGTGGAATACTGTTAATCCTATGAAAACATAAAAATACATTAAAATTTTAACTTAATGTAATAATTTTCACCCATAAGTAATTGTAAAAACACTAATTTCAAAATAATATCATATTTACCCATTTTATCGTAATATTACCATAAAACCCATATCAAGCATAAAGAACACGTAAATGCATCTTTGTACATCCTAATACATTTCTTTATTATAAATTAAATTATCATATGATCCACATCCATAAATTTTACACATAAAAATATAATAACCATACGGTCGACTTCTGTACCCAATTAATTGGATGGCTATAATATACCCACCCATCATTGGTTTATCACAGAACCACCCAGCTTTGGTTTATCATGGAACAATCCATCCTTTTTATCACATAACCACAAAACCTGATTCCATTTTCCATTATATAATTGTAACACATAAAAGAAATAAATATTCAACATTTCATTCACAATATATAATTTGAACTCATAAGATAAAATTCCTTATTATTGAAATAATCAATCTATTTTCAATAACAAATTTTAAAATCCAAATACGGATAAAAGGAAATTAGGGGTTAATTTTTTTTTAAAAAAGCATAATAGATTATATATGAAAGAAAAAATAAAACTAGACAAAAAATTTCATTTAAAAAACATTTAATGATATTTAAATAATCCTGTTATATAATAACCACATTATTAACATGGATGAGGTTTTTTTAATATTAAATCATTAAACATTTTAAAAAATATTATTATATCAATTGTCTTATACTAAATGAAATAATTAAATTATAGGGACCATGAATGAATTTTTTTTTACAAAAATATAAAATTGTGCACATAGGAATTCATATAAAAAAATACAAAATTTAAAATAGTTTTCATATTGGTAGTTTAAATTTACCCATTTGAAAAATAGATAAAAAATCACGATGGAGATTGATAAAAAAAATGTGGACCGCCTCAGTCTCTCAATTTTTTGAAAGCGCATCAACAATAACATTGGATTCAAAAAAAATTCTTGATGATGTATTTATTTGATTAATAAGTGATAGGGGATTTATATACATCTCATAAATAAAAAAAGGTTCATAATTTCTTGTTATTCTTTAATAAAAGTAGATTGAAACAAAATCTCTTAGTTTGTGTCCAACTTGTCACATGTTTCTTTATCTTATTGAATAACAATCATATATTAATTATTTACATGATTAATAATCCTTTTCATGTTTATTATTAATTTTATGTCACATATTACATTTTTCATGCAATTACATAGTCAATTTATTTTTTGTCGGATGTTTGGAACATATTCAAATTATGTGCCAAAATGACAACGGTCCAGGGGGTATAATATAAACATCACAAAATAATTATCATGAATTAATTATAAAATTTATAGATAAATTATAATTTTAAAAACAATAATGTGATATGGTAATGAAAAACAAACAAACATTACAATAATAGAGATGGTAGGTTGTATGTGCGCATGAGTTATGTTCCCATTATTCAATGATAATTATAGAAACATGGTAAGAAACATTTATCATTACAAAAATAAAACTATATGTAAAATTCTATATTATTTAATCCTATATAATTATATATATAATTATATTAATGTAAAATTAATCACTTCACCTTGACGTGGTGGTAGTCCACTCATCCACAGATGACGTTATCACATTATTATTATGTGAAAATGTAATAAAGATAATGATATATTATATTTATAAAAGTTTATTTATGTCATGAATATCAAATAGATTTAATTTATATCATATATTTTTATTAAATCAATTCTTAATAAATTCTATGTATAGTGTGAACATATCATATCTCTTTGAGGATGTTGTAGTCCACATGTCCTCAAATGATGTTATTGTATTCCCATAAAATGGAATAAGTGAATATATGTGTCATATGAAAATTAAATAAGTATTAAAAACCATATATATATATATCATATATATGATATAAAATCATTATTTCCATCATAATTCTCAACCATGAGATGTTTTAATGTAAAAAACGAATGACATCATTTTCTAGGCGATAATCTATCATATACATGAATGGTGATTTCCAGACCCATATTTTGGAATGGGGTGTAGGTGTAAGACAAACCCAAAAAATAAAAAATCCTAGAATATTTATGATACTTATTTTTTTATATAATAATAGAATATTAATAATTTAAGGATGGGGAATGAAATAATACAAAAGTGCTCGTTGAATATTGTTACCTCTTCTTCGGGTAACTCTTTTTGGATTGCACCGATGGACATACTAAAATATCATTATTCGAACAATGATTAATTTTTGATGAGAGGATAGATGATAAAAGAATATTTCATCATTTTTTTGATGATCTAATTGGCATGATATCATTAAATTATTGGGGAGGGTGAGTGCCTTTTTATATTGGAGGAGGAGTGTCATTCTTATAAATATAAAAAGGTAAACATTATTGGGAGGTTTCCCTTAAATAATGTTCCACAAATAATGAAATAAATTTTATCCTTGTGAAGTTATTTTCTATATATTTCCATAAACATTGTCTTTGGAAAGTTTCTAGGTCATTTTGACACTTATTATTAATATTTAATGAATAACTAATCTCATTTTTCGTTAATCGCTATAATTATTTTTTATTTCTTTTACTAAATTTTTTTTTAATAAAACGAGAAAGACCTTATGATAAATTATAAATTATTCATATTCCAAATATATAATCTAATTTTTTTTATTCCAATGATAGAATTGTAGACTTTTATTTAAAATTAATCATATATATGGAACGAAATAACGAGTTGTTAAAGAAAAAACATTCCAATGTTCGAAATTATTATATATCCAATTTCAATGTGAAATTGTGTAAAATTAAATACATTGTATTTATTGATAAATAATTTAAATAATTATTCTTTAAAATCAATATAAAATACAATCTATCTTTAAAAAAATAGATGAGAATGCAGTTTTCAATTAATATTTAGAATTATTTACTATTCATCAAAATATAAATGTTCATATAAAAAAACTAAAAATTCATCCACAGTAATTTTTTAACTTCTTTTTAAAGAAAATATATTTCATTTTTTCAAATAAAAATATAAAATATAAAAACTCTATTTTAAAAACAATTAAATAATAAAAATGAGATAAAATTTGCATATTAAATAATAGTATTAATACTATATTACTGTTCTTTATAAATCAATATTTCATGAAATGAAAGCTATTGAAGAAATTATTGTTTCATGTCATATATGATATTGAACATACTGATAAATTTGATTAAAACAATTATCTAATTCATAAATATTACTAAATATAAAAAATAATTCTTCTATCATTACTGGGTTGTTTTATTCTTGTCCTATTGAAAATTTTTCCCTCTTACTTTTATTTATTTTTTAAAAAAGTGGAGGTATCATTACCTCATATAATTTTTATATTACCATATTTCTTCTGAAGCCATATTTTTTCCTGTAGGACATGAACCGATTGAATTACCTTCTTCTACAATAATTGATCTCTATCGTCAATCATCTGAATTTGTTATTCCTCAGAACAAATATTCTCTTCCAACTGAACTACTTAGGGGCCAAAATATAAGATAAATCTAGTATATAAATCCTTAACATCGAAACATGAATTGGGTTAGGTACCTGGGATAGAATCAGAGGAAAATACACTAAGTAGGTAACTTTTCCAACATTCTCTAATATTTCAGATGGTCTAATAATCCATGGAATTGCCTTCCCCTTCTTACAAAAATTAATAAAACATTTCCATGGGGAAACTTTTATAAAAATGTTTTCTCCTACCTTCAAAGGAATATATTTCCGTAAATTATCTTCCTAACATTTCATCCTTCTTTGATATTTCCTCATGTGTCACTAAATCACCTATACTTTTCTGATGTTTTCATTTCCAAATTTTGTCCAATTAATATCCTTTCTTATACATCATCACAAAAACCCAATGTTCAACACCATTTAACATATAATTATAATAAAGGTGAAATATGAATATTGGAATGAAAACAAATATTATAAAAAAACTCATCCAGAGAAATATGATGATCCCAACTTCCCAGTTAATCTATTAATAAAGAATAAAGTGTATCTTCCTTGTCCTGAATCATCCGCTCAAAATTTCAATCGAATTGAGGATCAAATATTTTTCTGGAATCTAATTCACTCCCCAATGACTTATTAATTCCTTTTAACAATTATATGTGAACCTAGGATCATGGAATGAAATAATGGAGATAGATATTATAAGTAACCTAATAGTATCCTTTAGATATAATTGAAAAAGCTAATCTAAATACAATGTACCTCAAATTGGAATGAAATGTATAGATTTAGTTAATAGATCAATAATTACTAATATAGAATTATTTCGTTGAGGTGTATTTGGAATTCCAACCATGAAATCCATTTATATATTCTCTCATTGCCACTCTATAACTAGAAAAGAATAAAACATTCTCTTCAATAACAATTATCCTACTTTAACCTACTAACAGGTAAAACTCTTAATCTTATAATTATCTATATATATTTTCATTCTATCCCAACAATAATACTTCCAAAATAACTTGTACATCTTAGTGGAACCCTAATGAGTAAAATATTGAGATCATTGAGATTTAGTTAGTAATAATTTTCCCAATATGGAACAATTTAATAAAACATTCTTTTCTTTTCAATCGAATATATCATGATAAATTGAAATCCAATGAATATCCAAAATGATATTAAAATCCATTATGTGATGTTAAACATGTTTTTAGGAATGATCATCCCAATAATGAAAAATAGGAAGATTATTATAAATTTTAGTTTCATCCATACATTTATAGGATGCTTTCACTTGATGATCAATATTACTTTAATTATGTGATATCCCAATTTTCGTAAAAATTCCTCATTAATTAAATAATGAAAATATCAAGAGTTAAAAAAAGTATTAAAATAATTCAAATAAAAGAGAGAAATACATGTCACCACTTCATTTTAAGGAAAAACATGAACTATAGTAGTGGAAATGACAACACAGTATATTTTCCATTCTCCTCATGATGATTTTCCTCCTATGAAACATACATTGGACATGAATTAGAATAATGACCCATCTCATTGCTGTTAAAACATATTACCACTACATGTTCATTTTTTTCCAGATCATATCACTTTCAGTCAAAAAACCTATGACCCATATTACAACATTAAAAGCACCTCCCAAAATTAGAATGGAATTATGAAGGATTATTTTTACCACACTTCTGACAAGATCAAAATTTGGATTTGTTGCCTCCAAACATCTTTTGATGAATGATTTCCCATTTCCTTCCAAGTATAACTATTAATTCTTTTCATGGGACAATTTATTTGTAGAAAACTCCATTTCTTACTTCTCAACATATTAAAAAAGTTTCTCATTGCTTTTGGACACATGATAATACAATTCCATTGGATATCAAAGATTTATTCATGATTAAAATTGATTTATCTTACAATCATGATCCTATATAAAATTTGGGATGTAAGTTTCCAATCTAGTAATGTTTTTATTGTATTAATCTATTTAATCTTTCACCTTTTGTCTCATTTCATATAATTGTTTATCCACCCAAAGTCAAATCTCTTTGTGAAAACATTTTTCAGGGAATGTATTTTTAAATTCATCCAATTACCCATAATAAATCACTTTTCTATCTATGATATTATTAATCATTTACCGCCACTAGTCAATTTTACCTTAAAATTGGTGAATTGAAAGAGTTCCTTTTTGTGATCTTATAACCCATGATATCAAATATAATTTCTATGGAATTAATGCATACTTCATCAAGCATATGGTCATATGCTCATATTAATGATAGGGTATGTTGTCTAATAATATTCACCACTATCATCATGTTATACTTTAGTAGATTTCATATAACACTTTCTTGTGAAACACAACCATTTGTCAAAAATTTAAATAAATCCATCTCTACAATCAATTTTTCCTTTCCAATTCCAAAAATATCATGATATTGATTTGGAATTATATTTCCCCCTGGATCCCTTCACACTATATATTTATTGTTTCCTCTATGGAAAAAATTATTAAGAAATATACATTTGATTAATCACCAACATAATATTAAAATGCTAAATCATTTCAAGTAAACCATCAAGTAAAATCATATAAAGGCATATTGTTAACCCTATCCTAACCTCTAATGTTATATAAACCATAACATTGATATCAACTATAAGGACCTAAACTTTTATATTAGATGCTCATTATGTTGGAGGGATATCATGGACCCTCGCATAATTAGTTTATCATAGAACCACCAATCATTGGTTTAACACCGAATCAATAATAATTGGTTTATCACGTAACCACCCATCAAATTTACAAGTACCATTATAAAACCATAATATATAAAATACAAAAATTATCAACATGCCCTTTATATTATTTTATTTTCACAAATAAAATCACATTTCACATTATTTAAATAATTAATCCATATTTTAATATAATTTTCAATAACAAATACCTAGAAAATGAAAATATGGTTTTCTTATTCTTTAAAAAACATGAAGACTTATTTAAGAATGAGAATATCAAAATTGGCATAAAATTTCCTTTATGTTCTTTTATATACACATAAATAAACCTATAAAATAATACCAATAATAATGACATAGAGTAATCCATTTTGAAATTAAATCATTATACATTTTAAAAAAATAAATCAAGTTCTCCAATACCACATTAAAATAATTGAATCAAATTGTCTCATACAACATTGAAATAATTAAATCAAAAACCCCATGAAATAATGAAATTTATTAAAAACATTAAATAACACGATTGTAAATAAATTCATGATATGATATGTGAACTAGTATTTATATACACGTCATTGAATAATGAAATTGCATAACATCAAAATATACCTTAGTGAAGGGATATTGGGATAAACTAACTTTCCTTGAGTCTGATTTTCCAAATGTTTAATTATATTCATGAATAATAAACACATGTAAACTATTTACATCATTAAAAAAATTCATTTTATTTATTATTTTAATTTCACTTATTATAATTTTTTATTCATTTATATTATCAATTGATTTTGCATCAGATGTTTTGACGTTATTCAGCTTATGTGTCAAATCAACTAAGGTTAGTTAATTATCATCAAGGCGGTCATTATATAAATATATCCAGGATAATAATCCTGAAATAATTATTAAATAAAAACATAAATTATTGATTTAAACTAATTATGAAATATAGTTATGGAAATTGAAACTAATTTTATAATCATGGAGAGAGTAGGTCATACGTACACAAGAGTAACATTCTAATTTTTAAATGGACATTATGGATAAAATTTATTTGAAAGTTAGCTATATGAAGTTATAATTATACTATAAATAACATATTATTTAATACTATATAATTATATATATTATTCATATGATTTAAAATGAATCACATCGGATTAAGGTGGTGGTAGTACACAAAACCACGAACAACGCTATCACTTCATCTTGTGTTAAAATGTAATAAATTAAATGATACATTATATTTAAAGAAGGATAAATATTCCAATAATATAATATAAATTTAATTTATATCACATATATTTATTAATCATATCCTCCATACATTCTGTGAAAAGTGTTAATGTGTCGCATCACTTTGAGGTGGCGGTAGTCCACACGTCCACAAATGATGTTATCGTATTCCCAACAAATGGAAAGAAAGAAGTTATATATTATATAAAAATTATAGAAGTAATTAAACATCATAAATATTAGATATATCATAGAAAAACATTATTTACATCATAATTTCCAACCATTATAGGTTCTAAAGGAAAAAATAATGACATCGTTTCACAGGGCTATAATCTTCCATACACACAAATGGTGATATCTCTACCCATTTGATGAATACTAGTGTAGGTGTTGGTAGAAATCATAAAATAACAACATATAAGTTTATTTATAATTCCAAAAACTATTATTTAATAATTTATTAAGAATAATTGACGATTTTTAGAAGAAATAAATCAAATGTACTCATTGAAGAGTTATAACTCTTCACTGGGTAACTCTTTTTTGTTTTCACCAAAGGACATCCTTTATTTATTTTATTCCCAAAGTTATGATTCTAGGATGAGGCTAGGGAGGTTTTTATATTATATTGTAATGTTTTTTTAGAAAAGGGCTTCATGGGTGTAAATAAATGGGGATGGTGAGTAAATTTTTATAGTGTATGAGGAGTGACATTCTTCTAAATATAAAAAGGTAAAAACTATTGGGAGGTCTCCCTTACATAATTATCCTCAAATAATAATAAAAATTTTATTAAATTTGTATATATTGTTTAAATAATTATAATAAATCAGTTTTTTTACAAGTGTATAATTCTTTTGGTCACTTAATATTAATGATTAACCCCTATGTAAACTAATTTTTATCGTGATCACTTTAAATAATTTAAAATGATTTCATTAATTTTTTTCGAAAAACAATGATGAGATTTTTATAAATACTAAATTATTGTAATTCCAAATATTTGAAACATTTTTCTAAATTCCAATCACATAATTGGAATAATTTGTTTTTAAATTTAATCCCACTGATGGGATGAAACAACATGTTTTCAAGTTATAAAATTTAAAATATATGAACTCTTTTTATATCCAATTACAATTTAAATTTGATTCCAATGACCTAAATTGGTTTTATTGTCATATTATTTTACTAATTATATATTTAAATCAATTAAAAATTTAATTTAACTATATTTATAAATGAGATTTTAATGGTGTTTTCAATTAAAATCGTGTATTATTTACTATTAAAGAAATATAAACGTTCTCAAAAAAATACCAAAAAAATCATCCAAATTAAATATTGAAATACCTACTACAAAATTTAGGTTAATTTATTTAAAATAAAACATAAAATAGTGTAAAAATTTAGTTTCATAACAATTATTTCGGTAGAAGGAAGAAAAATTGCTATAGTAAAAATCATATTAGTAGTATAATATTTTTCAGTGTAACACAGTCTTGCATGCACTGGATAGTTTTAATGAAAGTATTTTTGTGTCCTATATATTTTATTTAAAATATATTTAAATTTAATTTTTATTTTATATCTAATTAATAAATATTTATAAATATGAAAAATTATTATTCTATCAATAATTGGGTTTTTATATCCATAAGATCACAGAAACATGCATTATTTCATCATAGCTTAATTTAACATGACGGAAAAGAATTTTTTTCATAAAAAATCTCATATGACAGAGTCAAGATAAATAATATAGAGAAATAATGAAAATGGTTTCATTTTATTATATCCCTAATGAATCGTAAGATCCCTTGAAGGATGTTTACATTGGTGAAAAATACTATTATTAAAGAATTAAAAATATTCATTGAAAAATAATAGAAATCAAATTTCATTTGATAACATCTAAAAAATTCAAAGAATAATGGGAATAGAATTTTTTTTCAAAAAACCATTAGATCATATAAATTGTAACACCCTAGGTAAATAAAGAATATGACATTTTTATATGTATCCCTATTTGTGAATAAAATTTAAATATTACTTTAAAGGGAACGCTATGCTCGATGGCGTACCCAATACGCAATAATGAGTTTCTTTGAAATCTTACGTTCCGCTCTAATAATTAAATATTATTATTTTAAATGGTAGTTAGCACGTAGCCATTGTATTGGCGGGAATGAATATAAATAACTAAAATATGATTATATATGTTTGTTAAATGTCTTTACATTTATCCAATAAAGGATAAAAGCTTAAAATACGAAAAGAATTCAATTTTAGGCATATATACTCTAATATTCACTAAAGGTCCACTTATCGCCTTTTGATGGCGAAACTTCATTAAATATACTTTTGGTCACTCTTATACCTTCTATTAGACCAAATTAAATTCTTCCTTAGAATCAGGACATCAAAATTTACTTTGTGTAAATTTTTGGTATTTTTCCGACAAAGTTCATTTTTTAATGAATAGTGACAAATGTTGTATTTTAATTCAAAACCACTTTTTAATCTAATTTATTTATGTGATTAAATTATCTTTTGAATTGGTTTTAAAGTGAAATTAGAATATATTTTTACCTTTTAGTCCAATAGTAGTCATTTGAATTAATTTCAATTGGAAATTGGACTTAAACTAGTGTTAATCTTTTGATATATATTGTTTCATAAAAACACGCTATTTGTTCTGACAGCGGAAATTAACTATTAAATTAATTAATGTAACTTATATTTTTTAAATATTTTAAAATATACATCATTTTTTAACTTGGAATATCAAATATATCTTAGGGTGAGGTTTTGGTATTTTATTGAAATACTTCAATTTTTGATGACTAGTGAAACCACTTAGTGGTACTTAAAAATTGATTTTTTCGTTTAAATGAAACTTTACCACTTCTGTGATTTGATTTTCAAAAATTTTATATACATGGTTGTCATTAGGAATTAAAATTTGGTTCAATGGGATAAAAAAAAATTTGGTGAATAGTAACTGTAAAGTTTTTAATGGCGATTAGAGGTAATTAGTGTGATTTAAGGTAAAAATGATATTATAATATAATGAAAATAACTTGAAACTTTTCCTAACCTTATTGGATGAGTCATGGCCGACCAATACAACCCATGGGTCTATTTTCGGGACCCCATGGAGCCACTTGGGTAAGATAATGTCATTAATGCCTTTTATTTAAAGTAAAAGTAAAAATGACTCAAACATGTATTTTTTTACCAAAAAAAAATTTACATGGGGTTATACAAGTCATATTTTTTACTATAAATAGTCATTGGAAAGCTAAAATGATTTCTTACATCATAGTATTTTTTTATAATTTTTATAAATTAAATAAATTAAATTATTTATGACATCATGATGACGTAGCGATTACCTCATTATTTAACGATTTAAATAAAATGAAAATATAATGTAAAATATAACACCTAAACATGTAAAAAACCTATTAGATGGGTGTATTTATAACTATTATCACATTATACTCTAAATATATAATTTTGGGACCTTTAAAATCCGAAAATCTTTTAATAATAATGTTACTTTTCAAGACCTTCCAAGAGTGCCCCTCCTCTCCTCTTATAAAAGGCCCCACCTCTACCTCTTTACACACACCTCTCAAGCCTTTGTCTCGGCCAATCCCTACCCATTTTGTCTCTACACATACCTCTATTACTTTTATAATCCTAACTTTGGGCTGAAGTCTTCCCAAGGAAGCCTTTGAGCACAAATCAAAAAGAGTTTCCCTATTTTAAGGTAATGTCTTCACTTGTGTTCTTATGTTTTACTTTGCTTCTCCAACCCCCTAAACTATTTTTATTCATTCATTTTGTAACAAATCCAGTTTATTCAACATACTTGGATGTTTTTATAATATGGATTCAATATACACTTACACACCCCTACATCTAATGGTTAAAGAACATACTGTTTCTCTAGATGGTGAATTTCTGCCTCACGAAACGATGATTGTTCAATATTCTTTTAACACCTTCAAATGTGGCCATTAAGAAGTCACTATATTTATATATGATATATAATATGTTTATGTTTTCCTTAAGCTTCTTTATTTTTCATTTATGGAATACCTTTATGGTTTCTATTATGGATAAACGTGATATCTTCATTTTAGGAAGTGTGGACTACCGCCCCCTCAAAGTGATTTTATTCGTTAATATCATTTCTGGTACATATAAAGGATATATTTAATAATATTATATATGATACCATACTGGAATTATAATAATATTATGTATAATTATGTTTTAATTCCATTAAATATGAAATATAAATGGACGTAGCGTTCATGCGTACGTACGTCTTACCGTCTCCATGAACGGTGCATTTCATTTCTTACCTCTAAATGTTATGTACTATTATAAATACATGTAAATTCTGGATATATATGATATATATATGATATAAAAATCATTAATATCATTCTGGATATAATGAACCTTTGACCACATAAACAACATGTAATTGTAAGAAGTCCATTTTTGACTTAAGTACCAAATATCAACAAAACGAACTTTATTAACATAAATGATTACATATTGTTTATAACATGAAAATAAGTTGTATAAAACAATTAATAAAATTGAAAAAAAGTTCTTAACAATGTAAAAATTAACTTTAGTTTATTATTCAGGAGATTAAAGAGTGATTGAGTCAAGTTGGACTTGAGGTAATGGATCCTACCCCGCTCTTTCTTTTTAAGTACACTTTTTTTTGTCATTCCTTTTAATCTCATCTTTCTTATTATTGGGATATTCTTTTATATTACTCTTAATGTAAATTTTATGTTCATATGGTGAGAGACCCTATTTTCTCTCATCAATCCATTTTGGAAGTTTTGAGTGGTGCCGTTAGGCTGTCGAATTTTCGTAAGACATCCTACCTCTCTCTTTATTTTAAGTACTCTCTTTTATGTCGTTTCTTTTAAGATCCTATTTCTTAGTTGGGGGATGTTATTTTATATTCCTATTACTGTAATTTATATTTTAATATGATGATATACCCTAATTTATTTCATCAATTCATTTTTTTGGAAGTTTTAAGTGGTGTCGTTAGGCTGTCGAGTTTTCGTAAGGGGTTTTTCATATCACTTTTATTCCCGTGAGATTTATGCTACATTTTCCACCATTTCCTTTGATTGTTATATGTAATGGAAATTATTTTAATTTTTGTGTAATATACTTTTGTTTATGAGTATTTACATCAATGTTCTATTTTCCTTCTTTCATGGGGTGTATGTTTCGAAAGATACCCAAGTCGGTAAGGGAACCTTTCAACCTCCTCTTTTTAAAAGACGACTTTTGTTGGGTCTTTTAATTTACATATTATAATGTTGGGATATGTTCTTATATATCCTTATTGATGTAAATTTTATGTCCATGTTATGAGTTACCCATTTTATCTCTCATCAACTCATTTTCTGAATTTTGATGTGATGTCGTTAGGCTGTCGAGTTTTTGAAAGGGAACTTCTTAACCCAATTTTGATTCTTTGGGATAAACATGCACTCCATGAATATGTCGTTCTATGAATATGTGTGAATAACCTATGATTGTTTTACACTTAATATCCACTTATATTTGGTGTATTCATTTGTCACAAATATTTATGTAATTGATTTATCCTTAATCCAAGGATATCGTCTTTGTATGGGACTTCGTCTCAATCTCCTTTCATTGAGGATTATGTTTTTTATACACAACCTTATTTTATAAGGTGTATAAAACCCTTTTACTTTTACATTTATCCAAAAGGAATCTTTTTTATACTAAGCGTTTTACTAAATGAAAAAAGGGAATGTTTTTGTTGTACGTATACGGCGACAACGACTTCTCCTCCATCGTGACCATTATTTGTGTTTCGGCTTCCTTTACAAGACATAAATTTTTTTTAAAATGAAAAATAAATAACATTTTTTACTTTTCTTTTATTTTGTTATTGAAAATGGTTTTCATAATTTTTTTATTATATCAATGTTTTTGTATTGATATCATGTGATTGAATCGTGGAAATGTTATGTTTCCTTTATTCATGTTTTATGTGATACGATTATGTTATGGTTCTTGGGTATTGTTATGAAGATGGGTGGTTCTGTGATAAACTAAGGGTGGGTGAGCCCGATATAGCTCTCCAATGAATTGGGTAACACGAAGGGGTTAAAAGTTATGGTTTCTCCGAAGAGATTTAGGGAATATACTGTGATGGGAATTCCAAACGTAACCAAGAGATTTACTCCCTACGTAATAATGTTATGAATGACTCAAATTATCATTAGGTCTTATGATTTTTATGAGTTATTTGTAAATATTATGATTTAATGAGGTATGTTAATGTTCTTATGTTTTATGAGTAAAGTATGATATCATTGATTCTTATGTATACATGGACTGATGTTTTCTTTTCATATTGTTATAACCCTTACTGAGCTTTTTATACTCATCCCAAGTTTTTGAAATGTTTTTCACATGACATAAAGTTAAATAGGGTCAAGGATGGGTTCACGGAAATGTCAGGCTATCTAAAACAAGGAACTAGACATGACTCTTTTGTTCAAGAGTTTTTATTTTGTGAAAAAAATTGGAACTAAGTAGACGTGTCTACTTTGTAATATTTTGAGATATAATAGTTATTTCCTAATTCTCTAAAACTCTAAACCTGAAAAGATCCTCAATGTGAATTGTTAATTTAATTCAAGATTAAGTAAGGTTTATGGTCGGGGCCTTGTAGTTGGTATCAGAGGACGGTTTAGACAACTTAAGTATTAAGAGTTTTTGTTAGACACATGGTTAGTCCCTATATCTATTATTTCAGTTAAACCCTTGTTTTATAATTTCTTTTTCATGTCAAGTAAATTCAGTTACGAATGGAAGGAAGAGGATCTCAAACGACATTCCAATCTCTTCCTGATGATATGTTTGAAATAATTATTGCAAAGTCATGTTCAATTGATTGTGAAACTTTTTCTAGCATACACCTCACTTCAAAACAGTTTTTTGAGATATCAAACACCTCCACTACACCTCGTTGTCATCGTGGATCAAGTGTTGTATTTAGACAAATACAATTTTTACAATATTCTCATATTTTCAAGAAAGTTAAATATTATCAAGGCATTTTCAAATATTTTACCTTATCACAAGATTTTGAAGCATATTAAGATTTTAAAAATGGTTCTGAAGAAATAAACCCTTGCGAAACCTATTTATATTTGCTTTTAAAATATAGTCTCTCAACACATACATATGGTATTATAAAAGAAACAATAATAGAAAGTTTCAACACAAATTCTGTCTGAAAATTTTATAGAAATCATGTTTTATCAGATGTTTTGGAATTATATGTCATACATGATTATTTTCCAAAACTGTTTTTATGTGAACACCCATATGACCCATATTGTACAAGGTGTATTTGGATGGAAGAAGCAAATGATTTTTAAGGATCTATAAATCATTGTTGTAATGCTTGGGAATTCTACCTACGTGAATAATATGGTGATGAAACCGAGTGGACGCCATTATCAAGGTATGTTGTTATTCATTTTGGGAATCATTTTATTTTATTTTATGGTGGTGAAATAAGAATTCAAGAATTAAGATGTTGAGATCGTAATGAATTTGGATGAAAATGAGAGGTATAAGGAAACTATTGAGTTTAAAACATTTTAGTGTTGTTTTTTGGAGTTTTATAAAAAGGACAAGATGTAGAATGTTTGACAACCCGTCACGTCGGACAATGCTACGAGAATCAAACCCACAACCAAAGTGCGACTGGTATTTATCTCCTACCACTGGACTACGTGAAGTCCCTGGTTAGTATGCAGTATTCTTTTTAGTTAGATGATTTTATGAATTAATAGTAAGTAGATTTTGGGTTATCTATGGAAATTATTAACCGATCATGGAGGACATGTGTTTATAATAATTACTTTTCAATATGAGACTTTAATAGAAACTGGTGTTTTTTAGAGATAAGTGTTAATTTATACCTTGGAAGACTATGTGATTAAATTCTTCAAGTATTTGGGTTTCAATATTAGTTTGGTTTACTTTGAATAATTTTATGGACAAATTTTTTATCAAATGGTCTTTGTTAAACTTTGGGTTTTGTTGGACAAATTTTGGAGATTAAGAATAGATTTTATTTATATAAAGGGTTATACTTTTGTGGATTATCTGATCTTGTTCTAACAATATTGGTTTTGGTTAAGGTCTAAAGACATGAGAAATATATAATTCTCTTTTTTGGATTTGTTTATTCTTTAGAAGTGGATTGTAGTGCTCTTAATGTGACAAGTCATCTTAAATACTCATCATTTGATGAAAGTATGAGTTTGTGTAAGAAATCTAGTAAAATTTGATTATCAACATGAAAAGTAAGTTCGTTTCCATAAGATCAAAAAATAAATTCCCCAATTAAAAATATATTAAAACAATAATGTTGTCTATTATCTTTTCCTACTGGGGAATCGAATACCGTTTAACCCATCACAAGTTTGTGATTTTCTTGTGGTTAACTTTCTTCTATAAATTTTTTCTATCACCCTCCCTCAGAACATGACGCTTTGCTTTTTATTCCATATCCATGTTTTCCTACATGGAATCCTAGTATGGGTTAACTCGGGCGACCTCTGTACTTGTCTTTCTTTCTTTTAAAGTGATTGTTTTACCGACTCTTGTTCCGATGTGGGACTTTCAATGAAATTTCTGATCCCAATTTTAAAATTGCGAGGACGCAATTCCCAAAAGGGGGGAAGGATGTAACAGCCAAGGTAAATAAATAATATGACATTTTTATATTTATCCCAATTTGTGAATAAAATGTTAATATTACTTTAAATGGAACGCTATGCTTGATGGCGTACCCAACACACAACAATAAGTTTCTTTGAAATCTTATGTTGCACTCTAATAAAAAAATATTATTATTTTAAATGGTAGTTAGCACATAGCCATTTTATTGGCGGGAATGGATATAAATAACTAAAACATGATTATATATGTTTTTTAAATGTCTTTATATTTATCCAATAAAGTATAAAGGCTTAAAATATGAAAAGAATTCAATTTTAGGAATATATACTCTAATATTCACTAAAGGTCCACTTATCGCCTTTTGATGGAGGACCTTAATTAAATATAGTTTTGGTCACTATTATACCTTCTATTGGACCAAATAAAATTATTCCTTAGAATCAGGACATCAAAATTTAATTTGTTTAAATTTTTGTTATTTTTCCGATAAAGATCATTTTTAATGAATAGTGAAAAATGTTGTATTTTAATTCAAAACCTATTTTGAATCTAATTTATTTATATTATTAGATTATCTTTTGAATTGGTGTTAAAGTGAATTTAGAATATATTTTTACCCTTTAATCCAATAGTGGTCATTGGAATTAATTTCACTTTGAAATTGGACTTAAACTAGTGTCAATCTTTCGATATATATTGTTTCATAAAAACAGGCTATTTGTTTTGACAGCGGGATTTAATTATTAAATTAATTGATGTAACATTTATTTTTTTAATTTTTTTAAATAGACATAATTATTGAACATTTAATATCAAATATATCTTAGGGTGAAGTTTTGGTATTTTTCTGAAAAACATCAATTTTTGATGAATAGTGAAACCACTAAGTGGTACTTTAAAAACTGATTTTTTTCATTTAAATGAAACTTTACCACTTCTGTGATTTTATTTTCAAAATTAATACATACATGGTTGTATTTATGAAGTAAAATGTGGTTCAATGGTATTAAAATAATTTTTTGGTGCATAGTAACTTTTATGTTTTTAATCGCGATTAGAGGTAATTAGTGTGATTTAAGGTAAAAATGATATTATAATAAAATTAAAATAACATGACACTTGTCCTAACACTATTGGATGAGTCATGGAAGACCAATACAACCCATGGGTCGATTTTGGGGACCCCATGGAGCCACTTGTGTAAGATAATGACATTAATGCCTTTTATTTAAAGTAAAAGTAAAAATGACACAAACATGTATTGTTTTACCAAAACAATTTTTCCATTGGGTTATACAAGTCAGATTTTTTACTATAATTAGGAATTGGAAATATAAAAAGATTTCCTACATCATAGTATTTTTTTATAATTTTTAGACATTAAATAAATTATATAATTTTTGACATCATGATGATGCAGCGATTACCTCATTATTTAACGATTTAACTAAAATGAAAAGATAATGTAACATATAAGACCTATACATGTCGAAAACCTATTGGATTTGTGGATTTCGAACTATAATCACTATATACTGGAAAAATATAATTTTGGGACTTTTAAAATCCAAAAATCATTTTATAATAATGTTACTTTTCAAGACCTTCCAAGAGTGCCCCTCCTCTCCTCTTATAAAAGGCCCCACCTATACCTCCTTTCACACATCTCTAAAGCCTTTGGCTTGGACATATCCTTCCCATTTTGTCTCTAAAAATCCCTATATTACTCTTAAAAGACTACCTTTGGGCATAAGTCTTCCCAGGGAAGCCTTGGAGGTCAAATCAAAAAGGGTTACCTGATTTTAAGGTAATGACTTCATTTGTGTTCTTATGTATTATTTTTCTTCTCCAACCCCCTAAACTCTTTTTATTCATTTATTTTGTAACAAATCCAGAATCTTAAATATACTAGGATGATGTTATAATAATGATTCGAGATACACTTAAACACACCTACATCTAATGGTTAAAGAACATACTGTTTCTGTGGATGATGAATTTCTGCCTCACGAAATGATGATTGTTCAATATTCTATTAACACCTTCAAAGGTGGCCATTAAGATGAAACTATATTTATATATGATATATAATATGTTTATGTTTTCCTTAATCTTCTGTATTTTTCATTTATGACATACCTTTATGGTTTCCATTATGGGTAAACGTGATATCTTCATTTTAGGAAGTGCGGACTACCGCCCCCTCAAAGTGATATGATTCGTTAATAGCATATGTGGTATGTATAAAGGATAGATTTATTAATATTATATATTATACCATACTTTAATTAGAATACTATTATGTATCATTATTTTTTATTTCCATTAAATATGAAATAGAAATGGAAGTAGCGTTCATGTGTACGTATGGCTTATCGTCTCCATGAACGGTGCATTTCATTTCTTACATCTAAATGTTATGTACTATTACAAATACATGTACATGATGGATATATATTATATATATGATATAAAAATCATGAATATAATTCTATATATAATGAACCTTTGACCACATAAACAACATGTAATTGTAAGAAGTCCACTTTTGACATAAGTACCAAATATCGAGAAAACAAACCTTATTAACTTAAATGATTACATATTTTTTATGACATGAAAATAAGTTTTATAAAAGGAATAGTAAAATTGAAAAAAAGTTCTTAAGCAAGTATAAATTATGTTTAGTTTATTATTCAGGAGATTAAAGAGTGATTGAGTCAATTCGAACTTGAGGTAAGGGATCCTACCCCTCTCTTTCTTTTTAAGTACACCCTTTTATGTCATTCCATTTAAGCTCAACTTTATTATGATTGGGATGTTATTTTATATTACCCTTAATATAATTTTTATGTTCATATGGTGAGAGACCCAATTTTCTCTCATCAAACCATTTTGGACGTTTTGAGTGGCGTCGTTAGGCTGCCGAATTTTCATAAGAGATCCTACCTCTCTCTTTCTTTTCAAGTACTCTCTTTTATGTCGTTTCTTTTAAGCTACTCTTTCTTAGTTGGGGGGATTTTCTTTTATATTCCTATTACTGTAATTTCTATGTTCATATGATTATAGACCCTATTTGATTTCATCGAACTCATTTTTTTGGATGTTTTAAGTGGTGTCGTTAGGCTGCCGAGTTTTCGTAAGGGGGTTTTCATCTAACTTTTATTCCCAGGAGATTTATGCTACATTTTCCACCATTTACATTGATTGTTATATGGACTACCCATTATTTTACTTTTTGTGTAATATAATTTCATATATGAGTATTTACATCAATTTTCTATTGTCCTTATTTCATGGGGTGTATGTTTCGTATGATACCCAAGTCGGTAAGGGAACCTTTCACCCTCCTCTTTTTAAAAGACTTCTTTTGTTGTGTCTTTTAATTTACATATTGTAATTTTGGGATATATTCATATATATCCTTATTGATTTCAATTTTATGTCAAAGTGATTAGTTACCCTTTTTATCTCTCATCAACTCATTTTCTGAATTTTGAAGTGATGTCGTTAGGCTGTCGAATTTTTGCAAGGGAATTTCTTAACCCAATTTTGATTCTTTGGGATAATCCTGCACTCCTTGAATATGTCATTCTATGAATATGTGTGCATAACCTCTTATTTTTTTACACTTAATATCCACTTATATTTGGTGTATTCGTTTGTCACACATAATTATTTAATTGATTTATCCTGAATCCAAGGATATCATCTTTGTATGGGACTTCGTCTCAATCTCCTTTCATTGAGGCTGATTTTGTTTAATACACAACCTTCTTTTATACAGTGTATAAACCCCTTTGACATTTAAATTTATCCAAAAGGAATCTTTTTTTAATAAGTGTTTTACAAAATGAAATATTGGAATGTTTTTTTCATACGTATGCGGCGACAACGACTTCTCCGCCGTCGTGACCATTATTTCAGTTTCAGCTTCCTCTACAAGCCATAACTTATTTGTAAATGAAAAATAAATACCATGTTTTACTTTTCATTTATTTTGGTATTGAAAATGGTTTTCATAATTTTTTTATTATATCAATGTGTTGTATAGATATATGGTGATTGAAATGTGGAAATGTTATTTTATCTTTATGCAAGTTTTATGTGATACGATTATATTATGGTTCTTGGGAATTGTTATAGAGACGGGTGGTTATGTGATAAACTATGGGTGGGTGAGCCTGATATAGCTCTCCAATGCATTGGGTAACGCGAAGGGGTTAAACTTTAAGGTTTCTCTGAAGAGATTTATGGAATATACTGTGATGGGTATTCTAAACGAAACCAAGAGGGTTACTCCCTACGTAAGAATGTTATGAATGCCTCAAGTTACCTTTATGTCTTATGATTTTTATGAGTTATTCGTAAAATTTATGATTTCATGAGGTATGTTAAAGTGATTATGTTTTATGAGTAATGTATGGTTTCATTGATTCTTATGTATACATGGATTGATGTTTTCTTTCCGTATTGTTATAAACCTTGCTGAGCTTTTTATGCTCATCCCAAGTTTTTGAAATGTTTTTCACAAGACATAATGTTGAATAGGGTCAATGATGGGATCAAAGAAATTTTATGATGTCTAAAACAAGGAACTAGACATGTCTCTTTTGTTCAAGAGTTTTTATTTTGTGAAAAAAATGGGAACTGAGTAGATGTGTCTACTTTGTAATCTTTTGGGATGTAATAGTTATGTCCTAATTCTCTAAAACTCTAAACCTGAAAAGATCCTCAATGTGAATTATTCATTTAATTCAAGATTAAGTAAGGTTTAAGGTTGGGGCCTTATATAAATGGTTTCACATGATGAAGTATGTAAATTTATTTGAAAAAAAACATTCATTAAATAATTGTAAAAACATTCTTTTCAATCATTTGTTAAGAAGGTCAAGAATGACCAGTATGTAATATAAAAAAATATTCATTTAAAAAAATATTAATAAAACTATTATAAAATACTTTTATAAATAATTTAAAATTATATAAAAACATATACAATATAGTGTTAAATAACCTGGATGTGATGGAAAAATATACTCAACTTAAAATGAGAAACAATGTTGACTTTTATTAAAAAAATTACTTTCTCTTATTAGAGTACCAAAGAGGATAAAATTGAAAAAATTATTAAATTACAAGAAATAAAAAGAGTATAATAAAATATTTTTGGTTTAATAAATAACTAACATAAAATTATAGTAATGTAAATTGATTCACAAATAGTCAGAATAAAAATTTAAATTATAACATAAAGACATATATAAAGTCTCGACTTTTTTAGTAAACTCTCTAACCTCATTTATAATAAATTTATATTTATTATTAATCTATATTATAATTTTATTTATTTATTATATGAAACCATTCCTTTATAATTTATTATAATTTTTTTATTAATAATTCATTGATAAAATCTTTGTGTGGGTGTTAATTATTCCAGTTTCCAAACATGTTTTAGTTTGAAGGTTCAAACTACTTAGACTTTTTTTCACAGATCATGAATATTAATAATTTTATAAATATAATATTTAACTATTATATATATTATTATAACAATCCATTTATTGGAGTGTTGAAAAATTAAATGCTTTGCTTCGTGGAAGTGGTAGTCCACACGTACACGTGGGGATGTTTTCTTTTTTCAATAGATTGAAATAAATAAAGTTATATAATAATTTAACATTAGACAAAAATTATTATGTAATATATATCCTATATTATCATTAAATCAACCTATATAACCATCCAATAGAGGATGTGATAAAAAATTAAATGCATTGCCTCATTGAAATAGTAGTCTGCACATATGTATGAGAGACATTTTCATTTTATATTAAATTAAAATGATTTAGATTATGATAATTACATTAAAATAGTGACATTTTATTATTTTTATTATACTTATTTAATAGAATTAGTATTCAAAAAATGGATTAATATGATCTGGTAGAATCGATAAACTTGAAAGAATATAGTTTACACAATTGCCTCTTCCCTAAGTATCATTATTTAGTTTACACCTTAAGACTTATTAGGTTGATCTTTTAGTGAAAACATATCCAATAGGACATGGGTAAGAGGTTTTATAACTTATTGGTAATGATAAGGTGCTGAAATTTTGTTTGTAAGTTAGGAGAAAAGGTTCCCTTTTATATGTAATGGGAGTCACACCCTTGTAAATACCCTTAACTTTAAAAAATATAATATAGTTTTCTTGGTAAAGTTGCACAAAATAAACCCAATTTAAAATATAATTTGTTGGGTTTCCTAAATACACTCATAAAGTCATATCAATATAATTTTTTATTTATATATGATGCTTTATCCTTTGGTTTATCCCCCATTTAACTGATTTTAACCTTTACTGTGGTGAATTAACTTTTACCACGGTAACTACTCATTAAGAAAATAAATGTAAATTATTAAAACAAAATTGGTTATGCTAATTTTGAAAATGGAATCCTTTTTACACAATTCAATTTTTTTTTGTTAAAAATTAATTTTAATATAAGTTCACATAATACAATAATCACCGAATTACTGGAAATTATATTTTTAAGTAAAAAAATAAAATTACACCAAACTCATGTATATAATTGAATTTTAGGAAATTTTTAGTCTATGTATACAAAATTAATATTTTTATGACCTTAAAATCATTTAAAACAGAATATATCATTATAAATAGTTAAAGGAAAAATTAAAAAAAATATTTTTTTATAAAAGTAAAATCCATCTTAAGTTCCAAAAAGTCATTCATTAATATAAAAATTTAACATAATAGTTTTAAATGATTTATTTTACTCCCTAAAAAAATATTTGGTGGAGATAATCTCTTCTTATATTTTTAATTCATTATTATATCATAATTATGATGTAAAATTTATTGTATTTGTAAAAATAGTATTTTCACCATTCAATTGAAAATGAACCATTTGAGATTTATACCCTAAATTCAATGTAAGATAATTTTGACATGATGAATTTAAAAATTAATTTAAATTTTTCAAATTAATATTATAAATGTTTAGAAATAAAATATATTTAATATAAGAATGAAAATAATATGTTAAAAAACATTTTTGTTTAGTTAGGAATAATTAATTTTTTACTTTTTATACTTACATAATTGAGTAAAGTAATTATGTTAAAATAAATTTCTTATAATATATTTAAATTTATATTATAAAAAATAAATATTTAATTTTGTTTATTTTTTATGTAATATAATCAATATAACACATAAAATATATTAACGAAAAATGTTTTGAAAAATTCTGGGGTGTTAACTCCTACCCCCTTAATATAATTTTTCCCTCAAAATTATATTTTCATTAATTAAAATAGATAATAATACTTATAACTATTTACATCCTAAGTTTTCTATGTAGTTTTATTTATCTTATTCTTTCACCATAAAACAATATCCAAGTTAGTGGTCTTGTATTCTGAAACATTATCTCTTCATTCCGGAATCTCTACTAGTTGTTCCTTATATGAATAATCATTCCCTAATTATACAACCTAGGAGATGTACTTCTGTAGAATTGATTAATGTAATAGATCATAAACAAGGTATTGTACTGATGGAAGTTCCATGTGATAATAAATTATCCTAATATGGTCAAAAATATCATAGGGAATAATATATTTGGGATCCAACTGCCCCTTATTTCCAAATCACATTACATTCATCCAAGGATATATTTTTTGGAATACCTTGTCAATAAATATAAACTAAATATATCTCAATTGACTATATATATAACCATTAATTCAATAATTAACTACTATAATGTTATTTTGAATGTTAATAACCTTCTTTACCATTTCTTCAGTTAGTTCAGTTCCCAAAAGATTATATTTTGAAAATTTACCTCAATATGTGGGAGTTATAAATTTTTTTCCATATATGTCTTCATAATATTCCATCTAAATTCTTGAGTGAAATATATTATTTTAACAAAATTAAACCATAGTAATTTTTTATCCTAATCTATTTCAAGTATACCGAGTACACCCCCAGTATATCCCCAATCTTCTTAGTATTTCTTTCATATTGGGTATATGATTGGGGATGAAACGTCATAAAAAATTATACCTTATATTCAACCCATGTTGAAACATTTTCCATAACATTGATATAATCCTTGGACATCGATTTGATATAATTGGGAGTGGTTTTCCAAGAAAAATAAAATATTTCTTAATATATATCCCATCATTTTGGTCAAGGGTTTCATATTCTCTAATAATAATGAAATACACTTATTTCATAAGGTGATCGACTACAACCAAAATTGTATTATAGATATTAGGTGTTTTCGGGGGTCCTATAATAAAATAAATTGTGAGCATTCCCATTTCAATTCAGGTATGGGTAAATTTTATATCAACCCCTAATAATTTTAATATTCATCCTTAACACTTTTACATTTAATGAATCATGATACATACTCTATTGAATCTCTATTATTGTGGTCCCATCAGATATAATACATGATATCCCTATACATCATTATGACACTGCCTAGGATAGAGTATGAGGAGCTAAGTGATTCATCCATTATATCATTATTTAATAATATTTTTTAAGGAAAAAGGATTTGGTTCCAAAATATTACCACTCTATCATTTACCTGATTTAACTCCAAAACATTTTTTACCTTATTTTAAAACTCTCTATCATCATTTTACACCTTGGTAATATTTTTATTAATGAATGGTCGAACATTCATTTGAGAAGATATTATTTCTCCATTTCGATTATTATCTCAAGGTCCATCCTCTATAAGTACATTAATATTAGATCTCTTTCTATCCTCATAATTAATAGGCTAACATGACCCTTCCTTAATTAGAAAATCATTCATCTTGTTATCATTCGTAGGGAGGTAGCATTTTGAGTAGACATAATATTTATTGAACACTAACCATGTCCTTTGGTAAAAATTAAACCATTCGTTTATAAATGTATACTTATATTTTTTATTATAATTATATGTACCACGCCTTCCCTATAGATATAATACCTCTATATTTTTTACTCTAAAATTATCACCACCCACTCCAAATCATGATTCGAGTGATTTTTTTCATGAAGCATCAATTGTAATGAGACATATTCTACTACCATTTCATTATATATGATAGAACATCCCAATCATGTATATGGTACATCAATATACATCATTATCACTTCTTTATTATGTGGCATTGTAAGAATAGGTTTACTAACCAACCTTCTCTTTAGTTCCTTCAAATTATCATTAGACTCTTCCGTCTAAAGGAACAAGTCTCAATTTTGAGTAAACCTGATTATTATATTTTATAGCTAAGAGAAAATTACCACAAATAATTAATAGTATCTTTCCAATCCAATAAAACTATCAACATCAATCATATTGGTTGGTCTAGGTCATTTATTAATAACTTAATATTTGGAGGATCTATTAATATTCCCATACTTTTAATTACATGGCCCATGAATGATACTTTATATATCCAAAATCATCACTTTATTAATTTTTAATAGAGATTATCCTTTCCCATATTCTTCAATAAATTACTAAAATAATATTCATACCCTTCCTTTATCTTAGAAGATATAAAAATACCATCTATAAAAAATAGTATAATCAAATAAACATGATCTATGAAGACACTATTCAAAATATCTCTAAGGATAATGTGGTAATTTTTAAGTGAAAATGGAATCCCAATATATTCATAGTCTCCATACCTCATATAGAAGTTTTACTTTAGTATAACCTCTCTTTTAACCCATAACTAATGATATATAGATCAATGGTCAATCATTGATAAGTATTTGGATTAGTGTACTTGATTAAATAAGTCATAAATGTGAGGAATAGGATATATATTCTTGATCATGGTATTATATTATCAATAAAGAATGAAAATATGGATTGACCTATATTTATCCTTAAAAAAGAATAAGTTCACCTGATGTTGATGAACTATGTTATATGAAATCTTTACCCATTTTATCCTTTAGTTTATTCATCAATATCTATAACTCAATTTGGTCCATTCTATTAGAATTTTTTGAAATATCAATATCCCTTGGTATGGGTCCTTTTCAAAAAGCATCATTGTGATATGGGGGAAGACAGGAAATATTTTTGAAAATATATTATTGTATTCACAAAAATAGGTTT
The DNA here is from genome assembly GCA_963277665.1 of Viscum album. NCBI lineage: Eukaryota > Viridiplantae > Streptophyta > Magnoliopsida > Santalales > Viscaceae > Viscum > Viscum album. Next base: position 1,609,791,855 of record OY728137.1, on the reverse strand, counting down.
ATCTTCAAATTTGACTTTCTCCCAAACCATTAATACAAGATACCCCTCATTAGTAGGTATTATGAACCATATAATGGATGTAATATTTATTTGGAGTTCATGTTCATCCTAATACAAATAGATAGTCATATATTTATTATGACTGAAAATTTTGAATTCATTTCCTCTTAAATTGATATGGGATCATTATATAGATATCTTATATTTCCCAAAATCACATCAGGTTTAACTACTGAATGAATAATAAAAAAATTTGAAAGCACATTCCCCAAAAATTCTACTATATAAGTGTAATATATTAAATATTAAATCATTACACCATTAAGAATTACAATTAATGGTTTAACATATAATTTCGGTGGGGATATTTAAATATTTTTAAATTATTCAAATAAAATTTTTAGAGACAATATGAATCAAATAATACATTTATAGTACCAGAGTGTAAGATAAGAATAACATTCACGAAATCATTATCATGACCCACCTCATCAGTTTTGATTGAATAATCATTACCTTTTACCTTTGAATATGGTGTTTTTTTAATCCAATTGTTATCATTAAATCTTTTATTTGTGCACCATGTTTTTTTAATGTCCTCACTCGTTGATAGTATTGCAATGTAAAGGGGTTGGTGTATTCAGTAGAGCTTTCACTCCATTAATTTCATTGAATTATCTTTTTTAGAATTATAAAATTTAATTTCCCTAATGGACATCATTTCTATACATTTAACATTTATTAATCCCCTTAAGGTGATTTACTCTGAGTATCATTCTATATTTTCAACATGATAGAATATTAATTTTTTTTTCACTGTGTATTTTATTATTTGTATCTCCTAAAAAATATAATTTTCTCTTCTTTTCCCCAAAACTACATGAATAATTAGATTCATCACTCCTTTTATATACACTGATAGAACATTGAACAATCTATTCACAATTATCAAAGTCTTTTTTCAATAGTTCCTTTCAATAACATTTTCTTAAGACACTAAATAACTAATCAATTTATCTTTTAAGGGTTGATGGTAAAACAAAATGCAGATATTTTCAGTTTGGTAAAAGCTTCCTCATTTGTACTAATGTATTTTTCATCGTTATAATTAAGTTTCATGAACACCCACTCCAGTTTGGTGTGAATAGTTTGAGGAAAACACTTATTGAAATATACCATCATAAACACATCCCATTTTTTGGAACCAATTTATTATTATTTTCCCTAATGATTTAGAGATTTAGGATATAAAATACATATTATTTTCATTTTAGCTCTCATTCCATTTGGTTTTTCATGATAAAAGTTATTTCATTGGTCATAACATTTATTGTTAACATGATTTTTCTCGGTTCCAACTATTATCTAAATCCCTGATTTTAGTGTGAGTATTAAGAATCAATGTGATCATTCATATTAAAATTAAAATAAATAAAAATATGTCCTAAATTATAAAACCTTATTATCAAACTAGAAAATTATAGGTACATACTATATCAATTTTTTGATTATAGGATTTCATAGGTTTTATCCTATGATTACTCATAACCATGTATCCAAAATTGGATAATCTTTACTTTGAGGCCCATTGAGATTCCTCAAACCCTCACTCCTAGAAACAGTGCTAAAAACATTACATACCACTTGTGATAACAACTAATGAAACCCAAGTATAACATATATACATAATGCACATTTTCTTGAATACAGATTATATATACTAATAAAACATTAATGATTACTATAATGGTTTTTCTTCTTTAGAGAATATATACATAATCCACTTCTTTATGAAAAAATATTCAATATCTCCCACAAATTTCTTCCCATTTAGAACAGAATTAGAGATTTAATACTTAATAAATTTCTTGTTAAACATTGGAAATGGAAACATAAGAAACTGTGAGCTTGGATTATTGGTAAGGGTAAACATGTAAAATATCATTCGATGATCCGAAGTGAGGATATAATAAGTATCATGGTATTATAATATGGTCATAACATATGAAAAAAGACAAAAATGTTATAGAATATAAATTATATGCCATGTAAAATAGCTTTTCTATGATAAAATACTATATTCATAAGATTTTAGAATAAAATATAATCAATCATGATCCAAGATTGAAAATAATAATCCTAATACATCTATTTTTTTGGGTACATATAATAATAGAAAATCATTTCCTTAGTTAAGGATCACTTAAAAGAATATCATAACATAGTGGAAATGTCCTAAAATGGATTAGGTTCACTCACATTTCCTATATTCATTATGCGTAAGTTCCCATAATGTTCTGGGTTCACTCACCATTTCCTTCCAAATTATATCAATAGATAACAATATTTACTCATTGAATTGGAGTGCTATATAATTTCGAGTTGACTCATCCAATAATAAGAATCAAACATATATGGTCCACAAGATCAAAAACAACCATCATTTCATCATATTTCAATTTTACCCACGGAAAAGAAATTGGTCTCATAATAAAATCCTTATAAAATCATCATCCTGATTTATCTATAGAGAAAAGAGAAAAATACTTTGATAAAATAAATAGATATATGATTCAAAAAATAAGAGAGAATATCCTTTTATTTGGGTTTTATTTATAAAAAAATCCCAAAAAAAATTGACTAGGATTTTCATTGAAAAATATTGAAATTATTATACATTATTTTTTAAAAATAAACAACATAATTTATGAAATATTAATTCATTGCATAAGTATTTTAAAACACATGTTTTTTATGATTTTATAAAGAATGTCAAAAATCACCCCTTCCAAAAATGATAAGATGATTATATTAAAATATTTGAATATAAATTAATTGGTAGAGTAAAATAATTTTACATATCATTTAAATATTTATAATAACATCTAAATAATTCAGAACATGGATATGGAGGAAAAATATTCGAAACTAAAAATGAGAAATATTATCATTTTTTCTTAAAAATATTATTTCATTATTTTGAAATGTTAAAATTGGATAATTGAGAGGTCATTTTAAAAACATACAAATTAAAAAATGATAATAATAGAGTTGAGGTTTATGTGATAAATAATATAAAATTATTCCAATGGTATCCAGGACATAAATAATTCTGATAAATAGTGAGATTTTAAAATAAACCCCTACTTCAAGTCCTCCACTTTATTAACACACACTCTAACATCATATATAATAAATTTTAATTTATTATAAATTTAAATTAAAACTGGATTAATATATAAATTATTATTTTCTATTCTCTTTTAATTTTTTATTACACATTTATAAACCATTCTATGTTAATATTAATATTTTTGTGTTAATTGTTCTTGTGTCTATGCATGTTTTGGTTTGAAAGTATTCAAAAAAATCATTTATTATTTTTATAAAATATTAATAATTTCAGACATATAATATTTAGGTTTAGTATTAACTTTTAGAATTTTTCATTTATGGTGGTGATGAAAAATGAAACGCATTGCTTCGTGCAGGTTATAGTTTACACATAAAATGGACTGATTTTTTCATTTTTCAAAAGATTCAAAGAAAGACTGAAAGAAATTTATATCTGAATAATAATTATTATGTAATAGATATAATTTATAATCATTAAAACTATTTATATTATTATTCCTGCAAGGCGTTGATGAAAATTGAAATACATCGCTTCAACGGGGAGTTGGTCTGCACGTACGCATGGATGTTGTTTTAATTTTTCAATAGATGGAGATAAAGTGGATAAATATTATTACATGAAAATAAAAAAAATTAATTATATTTATGATAATTTTTTAACCATATTTATTTTGATAAAAAATATTCAGATGATTTTGAAAAGAAATAAACCTATAAGAACTCAGTTAAGATACTATCATCATCCACCGGTATCCTCATTTGGATTACAATTTAATCCTTTATAGAAAGATCTTCTGTTTAGACAGAAATTTCTATGGAGTAAGGAGGATATTTTATAAGGGATATGGAAAAATATTTTTTAATCGAATGTTCTCAAAGTGTGTGTATAAGTGAGGAGAGGAGGTTCTATTTTCTATGTGAGGGGAGTATAACCCTTATAAATACCTTATCAATTAAAATAATATAAATTCATTTACATGGGAAAGTGTAACCAAATAATCCCAAATCAAAAACTAAGGTGAGGATATTTATAAATCCACACAAATAATAAAATAATGATATGTTTTTTTTAATATTTTCAATTATATCCCTTAGTTTAGCCCATTAAAACCTTTACATTGATGACTTAACATTCACTGTTGTGACCATTATTTATGAAAAAGTAATGAAATGGAACATATAATAAAATTTCAATATTCTTATTTAAAATTTGGAATACATTTTGGAATATCAAATTTATAGTGGTGTTCTAATTACTTTTGATATATTTTTTGAAAATTCAATGAGATACAAGTTTTTAGAAAATGTCTTTTTAAAAATAGAAGTGAATTTACACTAAAATATTTTATATAATTGAATATTAAGGAAGTAATTTGTTTATGGATAAAAAAATTAATATTTTATTAAATTAAAATCACTATAAAATTGAATGGATTAATTTGAATAATTAATTAATGGAAAATGATAGAACAATTTTTTATTAGAATAAAATAAAATTTAATTTCCAAAAAGGCATTCATGGGTTTTCCAAATATAGAATAATATTTTTAATTACTATCTTTACACCATAAAAATTGGTAAATATAAAGGTTTGCTATATTTTTAATTCATCCTTATTTTATAATGATTTCCAAAATGTTATGGTTATGATAAAAATTTTATTTTTCACTGTTTAGCAAAAAATCCACAATTTTTGAAAAATATAAAAATTCTTGTTAAGCTAATTTTGGAAAGATAATTTCCAAAATAAATTTCAGTTTTTAAATTTAAAATTATAAAATATTACAAATAAAACATATATAATATATATTAATTTTTTAAAATAGTACATTTTTATTCAATAATAAATAATTAATCTATTATTATTACTTTATTGGTTTTACTAATTATGTTTCATTTAATTGTATCGTTATGTATTTCACATTGTTTTATAAAAAATCATTTTTTATATAGTTTAGTGTTTTTTGTATCATAATTTATCGAACACAGATAATTTATTAAAGAGAAATATATACTAAAATCTCAGGGTGATAAATCATGCCATGCTTTGTGAAATGTGTCACAATTATACAACAGGAATACTATAAAACATTATATATATTGTTTCAATCAAATATATCAGAACTCGTAATTAATTTCACTATATACTACATATTTAGAAACCTGGTATCCTCCCATTTCCATCTCTAATAATGTTCAAGTTTCCATCCTGTACCATTTACCCATCACCAACATACTCCAACTTCTACCAAAGGGTTGTTCCCTATCCTATGATACCAAACATAATGTTTCATTGACATTGAGATACACAAATATGGAGTGGTTGTGACACTCAGTAGTCCACCACAAAACTTTTCACAACCCATCCCCCAAAAAAAACCTTCTATGTTCAGAAATGAGTAAAGGGAGAAAATCACACCTAAATCCATTAACCAATAGGTCATGGGATGGTGATAAGAACCAAAGGTATAGCATATAAATGTATACAAAGAGGCACCCTATAAACAATCTGTGGAATTAGAGAAAATAAAAAGCTAAAAAGTAAATCCAAATCATAATAAAGGTAAAATAATACCTCAAAAAGTGATTTTAATATTATGCAAATAGAAGAATGGAAAAAACAAATATACAAGTACCAAAATAGAAAAACTTGGTAGAGGTCATAAATACAAAATAGAACTGAGCCATCTCTATGAGATATTAATGTTCATATTAATCACCAACCTGATCTAAAAGTTTGTAAACAATATATATATATATATGTTGATTTAATTAGTTATAATTAGTAGTATCCTCCTTAGAGCCTCTCATGTAAATGGAAAAGAAATCATACTAAATCCTAGGGAAAAACTAAGTGAAACATACTCATTATCAAATTAGGTAATCTATGTTCCTAGCATTATAATAGATCTATCACAAAGTGTCACATATAATTAATAATATAATATCCAACATAATATCAAATGAATGTAAACTACTACCACATCCCCATTGGTTTTCTACTCTACCCCAACGTCACACATCTAAATCCATATAACATTAATAAAATATCCATCCCCAAAAATCATGGAAAACTATAACATATCATATAACCTTTTCAATACATCATATCTAGATAAAAATCCCCACTTCAAGATAGTAACCAAGTAGTTTCCATGATCCATGATAGCTGGTATATAATTCATTATTTATCAATCCATCACATCCCATACACAAAAATACCTATAATAATACTTATGATAGTATATCTAGAGATAAATGTATACTAAATAAACACAATATATAATATACCTCTACACACATATATGGTAAATGAGACCGCTATAAACAATTTCATATAAAACTCCCAAGAAAAGAGATCAGTGGAAGTGAGGGAAGTCATCCACTCATCCATGCCAACATGGATGTTGTGGAAGACACCCCCCACCTAAAGTATAATAGGAGTCAATATCCATTCCCATAAGGATGGGGTAGTGTATTATATCACATTACATATGGGATATATATATATCTCTCCGATCTAAACTATAGGAAACTATCTATTCCAAGGATAACCTATATATATCATCTGTTAGACACCAAATTGCAACCACTAAGGACTATATTTCATATAAGCACGGTAACATTTCCAAATATTCTCAATTAATCTATTATTTTTAATCATTTATATTTTTATTATATACCATATAATTAACTGACACTCTAGAAACAATCCACCATCTTCCATGGTCTCTAGGTAATTATCATTATTGAGCATTCAATCAAGACTCTAACTAAATGGGTTAAATAATTTTACATTCATTCCATAAACCCATGTACAATATGACTTGTACTAAGCTACCATAAAAGATATATAAACCATGTACAACCATATTCATTAAAAATTTGGGAAATAAATAAAGAAACAAAAAACATGACTATCTAGACTTTAAATTGGATTCATTATCAAGAAAATACCTAAGATTTTAGCACTATAAACAATGGTAAATCTAATATTTAACATGCTCTATCAGTCTCAGTTCCATCCCTAACACTTCCATGCATATCACCAACCATCTTTCCATTAAATACATCGACTAGAATCACACCCCAAGAATCCCCTACCATTATTTCAAAACCAAAATCCATCCCATGATAAAATAAATAAATAAAGGCTCTACAATAATATTTGTCAAACAAGGTAATAAGAAAAAAATGATAGTGAATATAGTATTTAGGTCCTAAAACCAAGGTATCTAGCCTTAATAAGAAAATGGTCTCACTTGTCACCAAATTAATTATATTTAAAAAAACCAATTGTTACCAACATTAATTTATATAATATTTTATCATAGGTAACAACCATTAGTAAAATAATTCATAAAATAACAATCACTAATTAAATTATTTAATCATTCTCCAAGAATAAACATCCATTCCATTAATTTAAAAAGAACAATAACTAAAAATTATACATTACAGTTTTTTATTTATCCATGAAAATTTTACTACAATATTTTCACTTTAAAATTTTAGGGCATAATAAACATTATAAAACATATATTAATCAAAATATAGCACGCTCTCTAGAAAATTGAGGGAATCTAAAAAAATAGCATAGGAACATTTCATCGCTACAAACAAAAACCTAATTATTCAGTAATTAGGGTTTAATTTCCATTATGTTAATCCCACCATCACCTAATGAGATAAATTATGATATAATTAAATTTTCCCTTAAAATATTGATAAGAAAATAATCAAATATTGTAAGTATCTCTTCATTCCTCAATCAGGAATGAGGCAATGGCATGGATCTTTCATAAAAACTACCTTAAGGAATCGACATTACCTATTGATGTTTCCCCTTGAACACACAAACAAGCATTAAATTAAATCCATGAGAAATGATGGATATGAATTTAAATGGAAATGTAATGGTAGATCATGATAAAAAACAAACAGAGAATAAACTACAATATATGAAGTACAACACACCTCTTATAACCTTATATCAAGCACAAGTATATTGGTATTGATCCCAGTCAAAAGGTATTAGAAACACATATGAACATAATTTATACATGCATAAGGTTCAAGAGAAAAACTTGGGCTAATTAAAAGTCAAAATGGGGTCTATAAATTTACTAGTAAATTAGAAATTAAAATTTCAAAACACAACACCTTACACCACAGCTGAAATGTGCTAACACAGGACAAAAATAAGGAATAAATTAAATGGTCATGTCATACAATTCTCAGTCAAAGATATATTTGAGATACACAAACAAATCCACACCTCAGATCATATCAATTAGGAAAATGAACATGGACCAATAGAACCACTGCATCACGGAACTCTAATTGCTATGAAGGGTACAACGCAGAAACATAGGTCTATAGTGTAGTGACCATGAAAAAACAAGGGCCATCAAAAATCATCTCCATATATTTAGAATCATTGCCTAACCCCATTATATAGGGGTATAAAATATGTAGAAGCACCCAATACTCCCCTCTTTATATTATTGGTTATAGATCTTATTCCATGTTGCATCCTTATCTCTCGATTGGGATCCATGACATATAATAATTTTCCACACCCCTATCATGCTAGTTAGTTAATATTTCAACTTAGATACCCTAATAATTCCTCTAATCCTCCTCTCAGCACCTCCAACACCAAAATCAAAAATAGAATTCGGTTAAATGAATCTTGTAGCTTAAAAAAATACCTCTCAAGAAATTCTCATCCAAGAAAATTTGAATCTAATCCCAAAAAGAATGTATGTGAAAAATGGTCATCCAAATAAACACCATGTGAGAAAACCCATAGGAATATCTCCATTAGATGATTTGGGAATTATTATATTGATAAAGGTAATTATTTGATACATGAAAGGCATCATGAATTTGGTTAATCTATGGGGAGAAGTGATATTCAATATCTAATCACTCTAACATATATCAACACCTTAAAATTCTAAAACAAATGAGGACAATGCGTACTCCCACAACTAATCCTTCACTTGTCAAGACAAATATTCTCCTTTAAGAACATGTGATCTCTAATGTTGAACTTCAAGGGACTCATACTATGGTCCCTAAAGTATTTATGACAATCATATGCCACATTCATCCTCTCATGGGGTACTTTAATCATTTTTTTCAGGCTCCACAGCAGTTTCATCTTGTTAATTGCTGAGTGTCTAACCCATGTATAGTATAATAGACAATGGAATGTTTTCTCAATAAAAATACACAAATGGTGACATACCTAGGTGGAATTAAATGTATTGATGTAAAAAACACCACAAAGGGGAGATTCTTCACCCACATACCTAATGAACAAAAGACAAAAGTGTAATACATGTATTCAAGTGTCTGTATAGTCTTCTCATTCTGATCATCCATATTTATATGAAAATTAGTGTTTAGTTAAAAAATCATATCTGAATGAATATTTAATAAAACTCTACAACATTGAAGTGGAAGGAGGATCATGATCAAAGATGATCGGTCTCAGACCTCAATGAATAATCACTGCCACCCCCATATACTTCCTCGATAGAACCTCTATTAATATTTACTCCTTGATCACTAAGAAGATAGCCTAAATGTTCCAAAAATCCACTATCACACTTATAACATCATATTATCCCCATGATCAATGTAAACTACTGATGAATTCAATAAAAAATTCCCACTTATACTACGGATATCTAATGGCTTGAAAATACCTTCAGAAATGAAATGTATATACTTTACGTTCATAAAGAGTAAACATCAAGACATTAACTCTGAAACTGAATGATTAAAACTAGGATACCAAAACTAACCTATCATAGAACAATTCATATTTATCAAAATATTATATTATTGCAATTTTGTGTTATGGAAATCACAAAGAACTACCACATGCATCACTGAAAGAACAATAGGTCCTCCTTGAACCACAATGGATGTTGGTCATCATTAATCCATCCATTAGATAAATCATAATAAAAAACAAGATCCTTTTATAATTCTACCTTAGAATCCCCCACCAAGGACTCGTCAATGTTATACACTAAAGACAACTACTCCATCATCAGAAAAAGGAATCCTCTACCACCAATCTATCACATATAATAATGAGTCATGAAGATCACTTCCCTCACTCTCTAAGAATATTGAGAATAATGAATGGAATCAATATCTTCCTTTTTATATATCATCTTCATAATTTAAAAATAACATTATATTCAATAGTGTATATGACATGCAACACCAAGCATAAAAAAAACACACAATATAATTATTTAAATGTTACATTTAAAAATTTTCATTTAGTTGGTAGTTATAAATAATATTAACCATATTATAAAAAATATACAATGTTCATACTCCATACAAATTAATTGATTAATTTTTAAGAAATAATAAATCAATTTTTTCATAGATATTTTATTCTTCAAAAATTAATTTTCATCAAAAATATTTTTTATTTCCTTTTATGAGAAAATATTATAATTAGATTCAAAAAATTCAGAAAATAAACTTAATAAAAATGAAATCATTTTTTAAATCATGAAATAAAAATTATTTTAGGATGAATTATTCATATTTTTCTAAAAAGAGTAATTTAGTAGTGAATAGTAAATAATAAATTTTTTATTGAAAACTATATTTCTTATTCAAGATTTTGAAAAGTAATATATTTTTCTAAAATTATTTTAATGTACAAAAAGTTTTCTTATATTACTAAAAATCCAATTAGTTTCATTATATTAAATGTTATGGACTAATTTGGTATTGAAAAATTTTAACAATTAAAAAAGAATACTTCATAAAAGCTAATTTTTGTTCTGTATTGCGTTTTGACCATAAATTTATTTCTACTACTTCTTGAAATTCAATCTCAAAAAATAGATTCCATATTTATAATTAGGATCTCCAAATTTTATACTCATGTCTGTTTCATTTTTGTTCAATATGATTAGTATGTTTAGTATATAATTATCACTATGGTATGGGTATGTCGGGTAATTTAGGTTAAAAATAATATAAAAATCACTAAAAATTAACCTAGTACTTGCCTTTACCCTATTTTATGATTTTGGTTAAAATTATTCCATCAATGATTTAAAATATGGAAATGGATTTCCATATTTCATTGATTCTAACCTTTAAAATATTTAATAAAAATATAAAGACTATATTCTCACTTTATTATTTTTAATATAAATAAAAACATTTAGTACGGAAAAAAATAAATCACGTTATGTTATAAATGGTTATATGAAATATATATTAATATTTTTTTATCATGATTATTCATTTTCAATTTTTAGTGATGAAATTATTATCTTAAATGCTTCCGAAACGCAGACATTACATTTTTGAAAGTAGTACAACAATCAAGTAAATAATTTTAAAAACACCAAATGAAATATTAATTGGGATATAAAAAGATTCCCATGAATTTTTAGGATACAAATAACATATTAAAATTTTTTAAAGGATTAAATTATAATTCAATTTTTTCATGTTGTTTTCGATGTTAAAATATGTGACTACTGTCAAAATGGAATAAATGATATTTTATATCAAATATATATTATTAAATTATTTTAAAATTTATAAATATTTTAATATGATAATTTTTATTATTAAGGATCTAAATATTCATGTATTTTCTATTTTTCATCTAATTTTTAGCTTATAGGAAAAATTATAACCTTTATTATTGGAAAAGTAATTATCATAGTTAAAGTTAATATTGGTTAACCATGGGATTAAATAAAAATATACATTTAAAAATTATACATAAACATATATAAATTTTATTGTGTGATTATTTTTTGACCATTTAATACTTATATTTGAATACGAATCATTTTGGGACCATTTTATAGGCGGGTGAAACATATTATATTATACTATTTCATATATTTTAAATAAAGATATTAATTATACTTTATTAAAATATTTTTTAAATATTGACAGTCAAAACCCCTTCCATGAACAAAAAAAAGATATAAATTTTGATAAAGTAATAATAAAAATCAAAACGTTTATTAAGAAACCAATTTATTAGTATAATTTTATTATTTTGGTAGATACAGAAAGTATGTGATGAGTGGGACCTAATCATAGAGGTTTCTTAAATAATTGTCCATTCATTGTGTTATAAATATGTTTCATTAACTTTTTTATTTCTAGATTATGTGGGAAAAAAATTAATTGGATTTTATTATGTATACTTGTTTTGGGTGGATTTACATTTGTCATAAATAATCCCATCATTAATTTATTATCACTATAATTATATGATCTTTGTAAGGTTTTATTTCACAATCTAATCACTATTTAGGATTATATATATTTAAGGCTCGGTTGGGTGGATTATATACAATTTCATTTTCCCCATTTAGGTACTCAATAGACTAAAAATGTTTTTAAGGAAACCCACCTCTATTTTTTATTCAGTCGGAAATCTGTTTCTTCCATGTCCATATTCCATTAAAATAATTATACATAATATTTTTAATGTTATATTATTATTTTTAAATACATTGTTACACATTTTATAATCTCTTTAAAAATGTTTCAATGGAATCATGTCATAGTTTTTCAAATGATGTTTTTTTTAGTTTTTAACAAAATTGTGAATGGAATCACTATATTAACATACCAAACATGAAAACAAATTCCTATCAAAAATACTTCTCAATGTTATGAATCCTCCATTACATGTTTCAATGATTTGATTAAATGTATTTGTTTACTAATATTCCTGAAATTTTTAGTTTACCAAATTTATTTTATAAGTGAAGAGGGTATTTTCCCCAAGATATTTTTAATTACATTTTAATGGTATTTATATTCATCAATGTTAAGAAGCCTATATTTTACTTATGCTCCACGACGTTTATGTTGTAATGATATTATCCTAATTCATACTCGGTATATTTTATGATCAATTTGACTAGATGAAATATTAATATTTATAATGTTATTTTTTCAATATGATTGTTTATATTCATTCTGTATATAATTTTTATACAATACACTCATATAAAAATTGATAAAAAATATAGAAAGTGATGGGGGCTTATTATATCCCCTTTATTCATTAGTATCACATATAAGATGAATTAGTTTTGTTATTTGTTCGAGGTATTACCTTTTTATGTAAGATTTCTTATCACGATGCCATGATGTTATATTTATCATGTCTGAAATTATGCATTAAATCATTATGAAATTAGTTATTGATATCCATGTGATGTTTTTAATAGATATGATATACCTTGATAGGTCTTAATACCATGTGATTATTTATATGGAAATGTTTTATCATCCGTTATTCATGTCATATGATTCTTTAGGCTCATGTTATTGATTAAATTTCATGTGTTCGAGGTTATAATTTGATTTTGGATTTTCATCATTTAATCATGATATATCCCACTATATATAAACCTTACTATGAATTTTAGATGACCTTTATTTTGTTTTCATTCCCTGGTATACGATGAATAAATTATTGAATGAGTTCAAGGATTTAAAATATTTACCTTCATTGTGTTTTACATTTTCTATAAAATGTAATATGGAAAGCATGTATGTATTTTTCTTACTATATCTTCAAAAATATTCTTTCTTTTTAGATGTTATGTAAAGACCCGTAAATTTCAAGGAAATTTTTTTTTCTTAATTTTCTATAAAATTTTACAAAAACGTAGTTTTTGACGGCACCTGATTCCGAGGCCCGGTGTGACCGGAATCATTTTCCAAAGTTTGGATCGGGTACGTTCAGTGAACAAACGAGCGGGTTTTTCTAAATTTTAAACCGGTGCTCGGAATCGAATTCTGAGGGCACCGATGGAATCGCATCACAAATATTTTCTTAAAAACGCCCTTTCCGGAGTTTGGTTTTCTCGGGTGTGGTTTTTAATTTATGGGATTTACGTTAAGAAATAAAATAAAGTGGTGCGACAACTTTATTTTTATTTCAGTTAAAGCCACTTGAAAGCCACTTAAAGCTGTTTAAGCTGAGTTGATGCGGATAGGGTGCTATCCGAAAATATCCTACCAAGTGGGTAGGATATTTGTGAGGTGGGGCCTGCACGAGCCCACCGTTTCTTTTCCGCTAAGTAACGCACCCGCGAAAACCCTTTTAAAATAAAGTCAACTGGGGCGTTTTCTTAAACAATTAAACGCTCCTATTAATTGGGCGTTTTATTCGTTGAAATTAATTCTATGAATTAATGGGTCGTTACTTAGTTTGTTTTTCGTTTGTTGGCATGTAATAAAATAAGACCAACACTTTTCTTCTTTAGTGTTGTTCGTTGAGAGGATTTTACAGAAACCTTAATTCCTTCATCCTCCTTCATGAAGAACGTGAAGAATGTGAAGAACGCGAAGAACGTGAAGAACGCCGGCCTTCGACGAAAGGCGACGAAGAATGATGAACCCTCGAAGATCGACGACACGACGCCGTGTTCCGCGACGCCAACGATTCTCCTCCTGCGACGTTCTTCTGCTACGTTCCTTCTTCCGTGACAAATCTTCGAACATCCGTTGAGGTAAGAGATTGCAGACCTTTTTAATTCGTTGTGGTTTATAACAACAACATGGATTTAATTGTTATAATTAAATATGTGTGTTTCTTTAACCCTCGGAGATCGTCGACGCGACGCCCTTCCGCGACGACGCGACGCCCATCCAGGACGGGACGATCACCTCCAACCGCGACGATAAATTCCGCGTAGAATGCTCACTTGACGACTACGGTGAGGTAGGGATTTTTATTGGAAAATATTATATTATTCCCGTAGTTGTTTCCTTCTAAAAAAAAGATCCCGGGATCAAAGTACAATTTTAATTTATGAAAATTGTATCTTGTTATGTTATCATGTGTTGATCATTATTTCCCGATTGTTATCACCTAACGCGGAGGGTGTGGGCCAAACAAACACGGCCCGACAAACCTCTACAGTTCTTCATTGTTGTTCTAAATGGCGGACGACGAAAAAACTGGCCGAAGAGACGATTTGTTGATTCCGCAGTGAAGAACGGGACTCGGGAGGAGCTGCAGCGCAGGCGGAAGTGGAATCGGACCACTGGAGCAACTCCGGTGGCTCACGGAATCCACCGGCGGTGCAGGTCGCCTGCACGGCGGTGCCGGCGGATATAGGCGGTGGCGCCCCGTCGCGCCGCCGGATGGAGCCGCCGCAGCGGAGGCGGCCGACCAGACCCGCGACCGCGTGGGTCTGGTGACACACGGGACGTGGCAAAGCCATGTCCGCTGACCAAGTGCGGCCCCATGAGGGGCCACGGCACTTCATCCCACGGGGGAAGTGCGCCCCGCGGTTCCGCTCAGCCAAGCGGAGCCGGGCCGACCCTCCGGGCCAGGCCACCCTGGCCGGGCCGGGTCGCGCCAAACTGGGTCGGTCCGGGCCTAGACCCCCTGTTCCCGGACCTTTTCGATCTTTTGCTCATAACTTGAGATGCGCACCTCCGAACGACGCGCCGTCAGCGGCGATGCGATCCTTGGATCGAGTCTGTCGTTTTGGTATATCACACTCAAGGTTTCGGAATACTTTGCATTCGGCCGGGTTGGTTCGTACACGAAACCAACCGGGCCCTCGGAAAGGAAACATTCATATCTTGAGCATCGGACGTCCGATTGACATGTTGTCGACTTTGTTGAATTCTTATATGTGAGACGGAACATTTGGAATACTCCGCCCGAGGTTTGGACGTAGGTGAAGTATGGTCGGGTTGGTTTTGCCTTAAAAACCAACCGGGCCCCGGGGACGAAAAAGCCAATAACTCTTAGACCGGGCGTCCGATTGACGTGTCGTCTGCGACGTTGAGTTCCTGTTGATGATACGGAACTTTTGAATACATCAACTCTGTACAATGTGTCAGTTGATGTATCAGCCTCTCGGCTCGTAGAGCGGACCCTCCCGAACAAGCTTGCTGTGTGCGGGAACCCTAGAGCTGGCTGCGACTGCTACTGTGATGACGACGACTGTACAGAGATCCTTAGTGGAGTCGACGGCGACGACAACAGCACTCAGCGATCCTTTGTGGGTCAGTGCTACCGATCATGTGTGGGTCTGATCCTGTGTGGGTCAGCGCTCAGCGGTCCTGTGTGGGCCAGCGCCTACAGGTCCTGTGCGGGCCTGATCCTGGGTGGGTCTTTGCGGGGGTTAGTTACCAGTCGATCCTTTGTGGGTCAGATCCTTTGTGGGTCATTGCGGGGGTTAGTACCTATTGATCCTTTGTGGGTCCGACGGCATAGATGGATCAGTGATCATCTCTATCATCATTCAATGAAGTATACCTGTGTGAGCTGAAACCCTTTTTTACTTTCCTTTGTGGATTGTGTTGAGCTATCCTGTGTGGATTTACGTTTTACATTCCTTTGTGGATTGTGTTAAGCTATCCAGTGTGGATTTTACGTTTTTCTTTCCTGTGTGGTCTGGGTTGTACTTGAGCTCGGATGTTAGAGCCGAGCAAGAATTGATGACTTAGGTATATGTATGGGAATATACCTAATCCATGTCGGATGTTACTTCGTGATTGTTTCTTTTCTTTGTGGTTTATCCTTTGAGGATTCTGGGAGACATTCGGGGGTGACGGGGTCCCTACTGAGTAGCTTATACTCACCCCTGCATGGGCTATGCCTACACTACGTTGTGTTGGTTGCAGACGACGGACAGCGTTGATCATGGTATACGCTTGCGGAGCAGGACGGTACCTGGAGGTGGACCACTGGGCGGGACGTACTCGGAGCGGTCGGCTGGACCTGAGGAGCAGTGGAGGCTATCTACACCCACCCTTCAGGTGTGACTTCCAGTGGACAGCTCGACGTTGCGACTTTACTTTTCAGTAGCTGTTTTCCCTTTTGAGTTGTACTTTACTTTCAGTTGGGATTGTATTTTCGGCGCCCTTTACTATTCTGCACTTATTATTGTACCAGTTTTTACTTAGTGTTTAATTTTTTCGCTTGCTTACTCTGTGGTTCTTGTTTACTTTACAATGGAAATGCCTTCCCTTTACCGGGATATATGCCTTGGTGCTAGTCCCCAGACCATGGCCTATGGATGGCGGGCTTGGGGTAGTCATGGCACGGGCCCGAGGATGGGTCGTGACAAATTGGTATCAGAGGCAGTTCGGTTCTACCGCAGACTCTGATCTTTTCTATTTGAAGCAATAATGTTTAGCATATTGAGTGTGGTTATCAGTCCAGGGAGCCCGGTGTTGGTGCGGCGGCCGACGTATCCGTACAACAGAACCCTGACTTCTGATTTTCGACTTAATGCACGAAAACATTGATTGCATTGTGTTTCAAGTTTTCTTTGTGATTATTATATGTCGGCTCACCAGGTATACTGTTCTGCCCTTGGCGCACCTGTTTCTTTTACAGATGGACCCATGATGGCAGCCAGCTAGGGTTCCGAGACTTGAGCGTGACGACAGCCCACCGAGCGACGTGGCTTGGTACATGGCCCTTTGACGGCGGAGGCACCGGCGGTACCTCTACCCGCCGAGCCACCGATGCTTCCAGCCCCAGCCGCTGACGATGCAGGTCGCCTCAGTGCACTGCATGAGTTCCAGCGCCAGCGACCACCCAGGTTCCATGGGGAGACGGACCCCCAGGCAGCCGAGAACTGGCTGGAGGCAGTTGTACGAGTTTTCAGGCTACTGAGGACACCAGCAGACCTCATGGTGATCCTCGCAGTGAGCCTACTGCAGGCAGCAGCGGGCCGATGGTGGAGCTTGATGGTCCAGGTGCATGATGAGGAATCTCTTCTCTGGAAGGAATTTGAGAGCCTTTTCAGCTCAGAGATCGTCCCGGCCACCCTCTGTGCGGTGCGCATCCAGGAGCTTCTTCAACTGCGGCAGGGCAGCTTGACGGTTGCCCAGTACTCGGATAGATTTACCGATCTCTCGCGCTACTCAACCGACATGGTACAAGACCCATTCTTCCGGGCCCAGACCTTTGAGCAGGGATTGAGACATGAGATTCGGGCATCGCTGATCTCCCTCAGCATTCCGACTCAGGCAGTAGTACTGGATCGAGCCCTCTTGATCGAGAGCTTTCTTGCTGAGACTTCTCCAGCGGGGAGACCTACCGCGGGGCGGCACATAGAAGAGTCTTTCGCAGCGGGTAGTCGACAGATGACTCAGGGGTCCAGGTAGACCAGACCCTCACGCAGACGACCTCAGGATACTGGCTCAGCAGTGCGGGGCACATAGCATGGAGCCAGTCTTTCGAGAGGCAGGCAGTGCTACAGATGTGGCGGGCAGGGTCACATGGCTCGTGAATACCCGACCCACCGTGCCGAGGAGCAGCAGACAGTTGAGGGGCCACCCAGGCAGAGGCAGAGGGTCGACCGTGGCGGTCCTCAGGGAGGAGGCAGACGAGGTAGAAGAGCTGGCCGAGCAGCAGGTGGTGGGCGACGCTTTGTGGCTCTACCACCACCACCACCAGGAGGTCCACCCCGACCACAGGGAGCTGGCGGGTAGAGACAGGCACAACTCCAGGCAGCGGAGGCCTATGACCACGGCGCACCTGAGATGATTCGTGGTACGATCTGTTTCTATTCCACCCTTGATGCAGTTCTTCTAGACACAGGAGCGAGTCACTCTTTCATTGCCACTGCCCTTGTTCGGAGCTCGGAGATTCCGACAGAGTCGTTGGCTCGATCCTTATAGCTAGAGACTCCTACGGGAGCAGACTCGGCGATTACGCACTTGTGCCGGAAGTTTGAGCTTAATCTAGGAGGTGAGAGCTTCGGCTGGGATCTTCTTGTAGTGGCGTCGAGGCCTTACGACGTCATCTTGGGCATGGATTGGTTATCTACAGTCCATGCACAGATTGACTGTATTAGGCGCAAGGTGCGATGTGTACGCACCGACGGGAGCAGGTTAACCTTCACCGGCGAGAAGGGAGCCTTCGCAGCACAGGATGGACTTCCGCAGAGGAGAGGGCAGCCCATCACTCATCAGTTGTCCAGCCCCATCCTAGGAGCAGTTGACATGCGGAGTCCTAGTTTTCCTACAGTGGTGGATCAGTATGCCAACGTCTTTCCCGACGACGTTCTAGGGCTACCTCCTCGTAGAGAGGTAGACTTATATATTGACATGTACCCCGGGATAGCCCCGATATCAACTACAGCATATCGGATGGCCCCCGCTAAGCTTCGATAGCTACGGGTACAGTTGGATGACTTGCAGGGCAAGGGATTCATCCATCCCAGTGTTTCACCCTGGGCTTCCCCGATATTGTTCGCCAAGAAGGCGGACGGGAGCTTGCGACTATGTGTCGACTATCATCTCCTGAACCAGGTGACGGTGAGGAACAAGTATCCCTTACCAAGGATTGATGACCTCTTCGATCAGCTCAAAGGAGCACGGTGGTTCTCGAAGATAGACCTCAGGTCAGGCTATCATCAGCTCGGAGTTCGGGACAAGGATGTGAAGAAGACGACCTTCAGATGTCGGTATGGCCTCTATGAGATCTTGGTTATGCCATTCGGCGTAACCAATTCTCCAGCAGTGTTCATGGACCTCATGAATAGGTTCATTCAGCCATACCTCGATCGATTTGTCGTGGTCTTCATCGACGAAATTTTGATATACTCGACGACTGAGGAGGAGCACACCTACCACTTACAGGTTGTACTAGACACACTCCGAGAGGACCATATTTATGGAATGCTATCGAAGTGTCAGTTCTAGATAAGTGAGGTCCACTTCTTGGGGCACATCATCTCTGAGGTGGGAGTTGCAGTGGATCCTACAAAGATCGAGGCAGTGCTAGCTTGGGAGCCTCCTAGGAGCGTGACAGTGGTGCAGAGTTTCTTGGGACTAGCTGGATACTACCGGAGATTTGTGCCAGACTTCTCTAGAGTTGCGGCACCACTCTCATCTTTGACGAAGAAGGGGAAACCCTTTGTGTGGTCGGACAGATGTCAGTAGAGCTTCTAAGAGCTGAGACAGAGATTGACCAGCGCACCTATCTTGAGGTTTCCTGAGGAGGGAGTAGGGTACGTAGTCTACTGTGATGCATCAGGGACCGGACTTGGATGTGTCCTGATGCAGGAGAGGGAGGTGATCGCCTATGGTCCACGTCAGTTGAGGCCACATGAGAAGAAATACGCCACCCATGACCTGGAGTTAGCATCAGAGGTCTTCGCTCTAAAGACATGGTGACACTATCTGATTGGAGAACACTTTAAGTCTTTTCTGACCACCAGAGTCTCAGGTACATCTTCTCGCAGAAGGACCTGAACCTGAGACAGCGGCAATGACTCGTGTTCCTCCAGGACTATGACTTTGAGATAGTCTATACTCCTGGAATGTGGAACATGGTAGCCGATGCTCTTAGCAGGAGGACGGGCATTGAGCTACTTGAGGAGGCGAGAGAGCAGCTATCCTCTTTGCAGATGTCCTTCATGGATAGATATGGAGCATCTTTCCTTCAGTCTCTCACAGTCACCCCTCCACTACTACAGCAGGTCACAGAGGCACAGCATGGGGACGCTGACTGTGAGACACGGCGTCCGCAGTTATCCTCAAGACAGGCACCTGATGGCTTCTCCTTTGGAGCAAAGCACGACATCCTTTTCATAGGACGTACCTTGGTACCAGTTGCTTTATGAGAGGAGGTGCTGAGAGAGTTTCACACTTCTCCTTTGGCAGTACATCCTGGAGTGACGAAGATGTACCAGGATCTCAGACGATAGCACTAGTGGACAGGCATGAAGAAGGCTGTGGCAGAGTTCGTTTCACGATGCCTCACCTGCCAGCAGGTGAAGGCAGAGCATCAGGTACCAGCAGGCTTGGTACAGCCCTTGGAGGTCCCAGAGTGGATGTGGGACGGGATATCTATGGACTTCGTGACTGGACTTCCACGCACTTCCAGAGGTAACGACTCCATTTGGGTGATTGTCGACCGACTCACCAAGTCGGCTCACTTCTTACCCATCAAAGAACAGGGCTCAGTGGAGATCTTGGGGCGTCTCTACATTCAGGAGATTGTATGGCTTCACTGTGTACCATCATTTATCGTCTCTGATGGAGATGCTCTCTTTACTTCCCAGCTTTGGAAGGGGTTGTAGGAGGCGTTCGGGATGGAGCTACGTCTAAGCACCGCCTTTCACCCTCAGACAGATGACCAGACGGAGAAGACCATTCAGACTCTTGATGACATGCTCCGCCCATGTGTCCTCGACTTTGGTCATAGCAGGGAGGACCACCTACCCTTGGTGGAGTTTTCGTACAACAACAGTTACCACTCCACCATCGGGATGGCACCATACGAGGCGTTGTACGACAGACCTTGCATATCTCCTTTGTGCTGGACAGACCCTGGGGTATCAGCACTTGTGGGACCAGAGATGGTCCGGGCCATGACAGAGAAGGTCCAGGTCATCTAGGAGTGGATGAGGACAGCTCAGAGCCAGCAGAAGTCTTATGCTGGTAGGAGGCGAAGGCTACTAGAGTTCGAAGATGGCGACCACGTCTTCTTGCATGTCTCACCTCGACGTGGATTACGATGATTTGGCTATGGCGGCAAGTTGTCTCCACGCTTCATCTGACTTTTCCAGGTCCTCAGCGGGATTGGCGAGGTGGCTTATCGCCTGGCTCTACCACCTCAGTTGCACCGGGTGCACGACGTCTTCCACGTATCTCAGCTGAGGAGATACGTGCACGAACCGACGCACATCATTGACCATGGGGAGCTAGTCGTGGATGATGGGGCGACTTTTGCGGAGGTCCCAGTGGAGATCGAGGATTGATAGGAGCGGGTCCTACATGGAAGATAGATTCCTCTTGTGCGAATCAGATGGAAGCACGGGAACCTCCAGGAGAGAACTTGGGAGCGAGAGGCTCAGATGCGAGCTCAGTACCCAAATTTGTTTCCCTAGTTTATGATGTATCTTTACGGGGATGTCAAGACCTAAGTTGGGAGTGATGTAAAGACCCATAAATTTCAACGAAATTTTTTTTTTTAATTTTATTTGAAATTTTACAAGTACGTAGTTTCTGACGGCACCTGATTCCGAGGCCCGGTGTGCCCGAAATCATTTTCCGAAGATTGGCTCGGGTACGTTCAGTGCCCAAATGAGCGGGTTTTTCTAACATTTAAACTGGTGCTCGGAATCGAATTCTGAGGGCACCGATGGAATCGCAGTGCCGGTATTTTCTTAGAAACACCTCTTCTGGAGTTGCGTTTTCTCGGGTGTGGTTTTTAATATTTGGTCTTTAAGTTAAAAAATAAAATAAAGTGGTGCGATAAATTTATTTTTATTTCACTTAATGCCACTTGAAAGCCACTTAAAGCTGCTTAAGCTGAGTTGATGCAGATAGGGTGCTATCCGAAAATATCCTACCAAGTGGGTAGGATATTTGTGAGGTGGGGTCCATACGAGCCCATCGTTTCTTTTCCGCTAAGTAACGCACCCGCGAAAACCCTTTTAAAATAAAGTCAACTCGGGCGTTTTCTTAAACAATTAAACGCTCATATTAATTGGGTGGTTTATAAGTTTAAATTAATTCTATGAATTAATAGGTCGTTACATAGTTTTTTTTTCGTTTGTTGGCATGTAATAAAATAAGACCAACACTTTTCTTCTTGAGTGTTGTTCATTGAGGGGATTTGACAGAATCCTTAAGTCCTTCATCCTCCTTCATGAAGAACGTGAAGAACGCGAAAAACATGAAGAACGCAAAGAACTCCGGCCTTCGATGAAAGGTGACGAAGAACGCCGAACCCTCGGAGATCGACGACGCGACGCCGTGTTCCGCGATGCCAAAGATTCTCCTCCTGCGACGTTCTTCTGCGACGTTCCTTCTTCCGTGACAAATCTTCAAGCATCCGTTAAGGTAAGAGATTTCTGGCCTTTTTAATTCATTGCGGTTTATAACAACAACATGGATTTAATTTTTATAATTAAATATGTGTGTTTCTTTAACCCTCGGAGTTCGTCGACGCGACTCCCTTCTGCGATGACGTGACGCACTTCCGCGACGCGACGATCACCTCCTACCACAACAATCAATTCCGCGTAGAACGCTCACTCGATGACTAAGGCGAAGTAGGGATTTTTATTTGAAAATATTATTTTATTCCCGTAGTTGTTTCCTTATAAAACAAAGAGCCCGGGATCAAAGTGAAATTTTAATTTATTAAAATTGTATCATTTTATGTTATCATGTGTTGATCATTATTTCCCGATTGTTATCACCTAACGCGGAGGGTGTGGGCCAAACAAACACGGCCCGACAAACCTCCGTAGTTCTTTGTTGATGTGCGAAACGGCAGACGACGACAAAACGGGCCGCAGAGACGATTTGTTGATTCTGTAGTGAAGAATGGGACTTGGGAGGAGCTACGGAATAGGCGGAAGTGGAATCAGACCACCAAAGAAACTCTGGTGGCCCGCGGAATCCTCTGGCGGCGCCGGTGGCCGGAGGCGGCGGCGCCCCGGCGCGCCGCTGGATGGAGCCGCCGCGGTTGAAGCCGCAGTGGTGGCGGCCGACTAGACCCACGACCACGCGGGTCCGGTGACACACGGAACGCGGCAAAGCCGCATCCGCTAACCCAGCGCGGCTCCACGCGGGGTCGCGGCACTTCATCCCGCGAGGGCAGCGTGCCCCGCGGTTCCTCCGCTCGGCCGCTCGGCCGAGCCGAGTCGAGCCGACCCGCCGGGTCGAGTCGCGCCCAGGCCGGGCCGAGCCACCCTGGCCTGGCCGGGTCACGCCAAACCGAGTCGGACCCGGGTCGGGTCGACCCGGTTCAGGTCGACCCAGGGGGCTTGGGCCGGGTCGGTCCGGGCCCAGACCCCTCGTTCCCGGACCTTTTCGGTCTTTTGCTCATAACATGAGCTGCGGGCCTCGGAAGAACGCGCCATCAGCAGTGATGCGCTCCTTGGATCGAGACGGTCGTTTAGGTATATCACACTCAAGGTTTCAGAATACTTTGGGTTTAGCCGGGTTGGTTCGTACACGAAACCAATCGGGCCCTCGGAGCAGAAACGCTCATATCTTGACCATCGGACGTCCGATTGACGTGTCGTTGACTTTGTTGAATTTCTCTAGGTGAGAAGGATCTTTTGGAATACTCCTCACGAGGTTTGGACATAGGTGGAGTACGGTCGGGTTGGTTTTTCCTTAAAACCCAACCGGGCCCCTGGGACGAAAAAGCCAATAACTCTCAGACCGGGCGTCCGATTGACGCGCCATCTACGACGTTGAGTTCCAGTTGACGATACGGAACTTTTGGATACATCAACTCTGGACTATGTTCCAGTTGATGTATCAGCCTCTCGCC
The DNA here is from genome assembly GCA_963277665.1 of Viscum album. Taxonomy (NCBI): domain Eukaryota; kingdom Viridiplantae; phylum Streptophyta; class Magnoliopsida; order Santalales; family Viscaceae; genus Viscum; species Viscum album. Next base: position 1,609,767,401 of record OY728137.1, on the reverse strand, counting down.
TCGTGGAGCGGACCCTACCGAACGAGCTTGCTGTGTGCGGGATCCCTAGAGCTGGCTGCGACTGCTACTGTGACGACGACGACTGTACAGAGATCCTCAGTAGATTCGATAGCGACGACTACAGCACTCAGCGATCCTTTGTGGGTCAGTGCTACCGATCCTGTGTGGGTCCGATCCTGTGTGGGTCAGCGCTCAGCGGTCATGTGTGGGCCAGTGCCTACAGGTCCTATGTGGGCCCGATGCAGTGTGGGTCTTTGCGGGGGTTAGTTACCTATCGATCCTTTGTGGGTCAGATCCTTTGTGGGTCATTGCGGGGATTAGTACCTATCGATCCTTTCTGGGTCCGACAGCTTAGATGGATCAGTGATCATCTCTATCGTCATTCGAAGAAGTATACAAGTGTGAGATGAAACCCTATTTTACTTTCCTTTGTGGATTGTGTTGAGCTATCCTGTGTGGATTTACATTTTACTTTCCTTTGTGGATTGTGTTGAGCTATCCTGTGTGGATTTTACGTTTTGCTTTCCTGTGTGGTCTGGGTTGTACTTGAGCTCGGATGTTGGAGACGAGCGAGAATTAATGACTTAGGTATATGTATGGGAATATACCTAAGCAGTGTCGGATGTTACTTCGTGATTGTATCTTTCCTTTGTGGTTTATCCTTTGAGGATTCTGGGAGACCTTCGGGGGTCTCGGGGTCCCTACTTAGTAGCTTATACTCACCCATGCACGGGCTATGCCGACACTACGTTGTGCTGGTTACAGACGACAGACAGCCCTTATCGTGGTGGAGGCTTGCGGAGCAGGATTGTACTTGGAGGTGGACCACTGGGCGGGACGTACTCGGAGCGGTCGGCTAGACCCGAGGAGCAGTGGAGGCTATCTGCACCCACCCTTCAGGTGGGACTTCCAGTGGACGACTCGACATTGCGGCTTTACTTTTCAGTTATTGTTTTCCCTTTCGAGTTGTACTTTACTTTCAGTTGGGCTTGTATTTCCGGCCCCCTTTAGTTTTCCGCACTTACTATTGTACCAGTTTTTTATTAGTGTTTACTTTTTCCGCTTGCTTACTCTGTGGTTCTTGTTTACTTTACAAAGTCAATGCCTTCCCTTTACCGGGATTTACGCCTTGGTGCTAGTCGCCAGCCCCTGGCCTATGGAAGGCGGGCTTGGGGTAGTCACGGTACGGGCCCGAGGAAGGGTCTTGACATGTTATCTATTTTATCTTATCCCAATATAATAAACTGACCAATGGCATTGGGATACTTGGGTTGGGGTCTTCAAAATTGGTATTAGAGAATTATTTTTAGAATTAGTGGGAACTATATTTGGTGAAACATTGATTAGGGAACATAACACTATGACTAGCCTTGAGAATTTGTCTAATTGTTGTATAATATAGTAAAGTTTGAATTAAATTAAATATTATGTGGATTTCCTAGTAATAAATCTCTATCTGGATATTACAAGGAGATATTTTTTGGCATATATTAATCTATAAGTAATAACCCTGAAAACTAATATATTTCTTAGGGATATGGGATAAAATAAAAGTGTATTGTGAGGATATGTATATGTTTAATCATATGTTTAAAATCATAGATACACCATTAATTGTTTTTATCTTATTTTAAAATATTAATAATTATTTCTGATTAAATTAAGGATGATACAACTCATGGGTTTCGTATGTGTTTTTTAGTTAAAGGATTATTTTAAGTATAATAAATTTCATTGAATAGAAATATTTTGAAATATATTGATAAACTTTATGGTTTATATTATCATTCATTATTAGGTAATTATGGGTTATTAAAAAAATTTAATTTATGATTTCAAATATAGATCATCGTCGGATTGAAATGTCATTTGTTGACTATGTTATTAATGTTATTTGGGAAAAAAATCACTCTATATTTCAGTGCATTACACAATTAATGTAAATGGAAATACTTTTGGTTAAGATGGGATTTTTCCTGAGGAATTTAATTTGAATTATAATTTGGATGTATATATGGGTTCATTTTCTCTTTATGGTGATTAAGGTTATTTATGAATATTAATAGTTTATTTTGGAGACTGTATGACTAGAGCATATAATTTTTTCAGTATAATACCATATGAGTAACAAATTTTTAATTGATATAAATGTTAGATTAATCATAGAAAAATACATGATCAAATCCTTCTGATTTTTGGGTTTTTAACATTATTCTTAATATTTTTAACAATTTTAATGACAATTAGTCATCAAATGATCTAAGATGAAATTTTGGTGCAGTTGTAGAGGATTTTTAGATTAATTTTTGAATTATTCATATGAAAGTTTATTAATTTTGAGGATTCTAGTACATTTTGATACCCATTTTGGTTCTTTTTAATATACAAAGATATTAGGAATATATTTTTTTATCTATCGATTACGTGATTTGTTATAAGTTTATTATAGTGCTTCATGCATGAAAACTTGATCTTGAATACTCATCTTTTCAATAAAAAGATGATATTTTCATGTAAATTTATTCCGGGATGAAATTATACTAGTCAATTAAGAATATTTTCTAATTTTCTATGATTATATGGTATGTGAATTCCTTGAAATTAATGAAATTATCTTTAAACAAAAATGTATCTATATTACATTAATTTATAATGAATTTTTTATCTTTTTTACACATTGTGGGTTGATGGTTTTTTGGTCATTAACATTATCATGATCAATCATTTTTTTGATCATTTATATCTATAACTCCCTATCAGTATTAGGAAATTCATTTTTCCTCATGTTTGTATATTCACATCCCACTAATGTTATCATATTTGGAAACCAATTTATGTGGTATTGCATATGACCAGTTTACTTCCCTTTTGCAATTTTCAAATGAATGTTTTATTAACCCTTTATACGAACTGGGTTTTCCAAAAACGTATTTTCAATTTTCAAACTATTTATTAACAAGATCAAGTTTAAATTGATAGGATGAAATTTATTAAAGGGATAATAATTTAACACCCTAATATTTCAGAATAATATTTTGTCAGAAAGTGGAAAGTGTATATGACACACAACCCCGACCCGAAATGAACCAGAAAATATAATTATTTAGATTTTAAAATTACAACATACTCATTGAATTGAAGATTATGATATGATTAAATTTATTAAGAAAAATATATAGATTTATTAATCAAAAAAATGTATAGATTAATTCTTAGTAAATAAGCACATAATTTTTATCAAATTCATTTTATTCTTCAAAAATATGTTTTCCTCGAAAATGGTTTCTAATGATTTAGTATAATAAAATGTTATAATTAATTTCTAGAATATTTCTATATTTTATTTAACAAAAAAATATCATTTTTTAAATCATTATATAAAAATTATTTTTTTCAGAATTATATGGTTTTTTTATAAAAATGTGGACTTCCAATGAATAGTAAAAAATACTACTATAATTAAAATCTATATTTTTATTTCAAGAGTTTACCAAGTTCAATTTTATTTTAAATTTTTTTAAATGAAAAAAATTGAACTATTATATTAATAATAATACTATTATGTTTATCGGAATCAGTTTTATGTCTATATTTAGTATAAAACATTTGTATACCTTACAAGGATTTTTTCGAGAAACTATTTTTCATTATGTATTGATTGTTTATATTAAATAAATTTCTTAAACTTATATAAATTGAATATTTATAAATGAATTAAATATTTCTAATCACTATGAGCAATTCTGGTAAATGTGTCCCTCTAATATTTGGTCATTGTGAATAGTAATTATTGTATATAAAAATCACCATGGTAAGGGAAAATTAGGTAATTACGGTCAAAAATGACTTGATAAGGGATAAAAATGACACTAAATCTTTTATTTACCCTCTTTTATTAGTTTAGTATAGATGTTCCCATAAATTTTTTAGAAATATGGAAACTAGGAGACATAGTTCTTTGATTTTATCCTTAATAATATTTATGTAAAGGATAGGGTCATAAATGTTACCATCTTAATTTAAATAAGTAATATTTTTTATGGGATAAAAACAAAATATAACAATCCATATATATTTATTTAAAAAATAATCTATTATTTTTCATGGTAATTGTTTTTTAATTTTTAGTGATTAAATAATTACCTTAATTGATTAAGAGACACTAACACAGAGCTTGTGCAATTGAAAATTCAAGTAAAAGATTTTAAATCTCTAAAAGTAAATTTATATGGGTGATTTCAAGTTTCCCATGAATTTTTAAAATAAAAATAAAATATTATTTGTTACTCAAATATGTAAATTATAATTCTATTTATTCATGTGATTTTCATAATTAAATTATTAGCATATTATCAAAAAAGAAATAAATTTTATTTTATGATAAATATATTTTATTGAATTATCAAAAAATATAAAAATATTACATTTTTATTATTGGAATGATTATAGGTATAAAATTTCATACCATTTTCATTTATATACCAATTTTCAACTTATGAGGAAAATTATAACCATTTATTATTGAAAATAGCATTACAGTAGTTAAAGTTAAAATTATTTATTCATCAGGTGAAACAAAAAGATAATTATTAAAGTTATATCTAAAACTATATAAATTTTAATGGATAATTATATTAAGCCAATTTTTTCCTTATCTACTAATATATTCTATTTTGGAATCATTTTACATGAGTTGGACACTTATTATACAATACATATTTTATGCATTTCCTATAATGAAATTAATTATAATACATGTATATTAAAACATGATTAAATATTAAAAAATTTATCTTCTATATAATCATAAATTTTATATTAATTTAATATATAATATCCATCTCCTCTTCAACCAAATGGGTAATGAAACTATTTTTCTTATTTATAGAAGATTATCGCCTCACAAACAGATGTAATTTGATTGCTTCACTACCTCTCATAGCTAGTTGTAATAATGTATCTAATAATTATATATGATAATAATTATATATTTAATATTATTATAATATAATATATCATATACATTACTACCTTTCAATCCATTAAAAAAATATAACGTTGTCGATGTGTTCGTGCAGACTACCACCTTCATGAGGTGATGGGATTTGTTTTCCATCACCACATCATATGAGTGATATATAAAAGTTTAATTAAAAAATATTATTTTATTTCTGATATAATTATTATTATATAAATATAAAATAATTCTTATATTCTATCTATCATGATAATAGAAAAATAGAAATGCCACTCATGCATACATATAGCTTACCATCTCCATGATTGTAACGTAGTTCAATTTTCATAAACACATTTCATGGTCAGTTTTAAGAGTACAATTGTTATATAGAAATTATTATTACATCATGATTGATATTTTTTAGATGGTATAACAATTACCTATTTTTCTATAATCGGCATATCGAAATCATTTTAGACTTACGAAACAAATATAATCAAAACATCTCACATGACCATAATTGGTTAAGTAATTTAATATAACATGGTAAAAAAATAAAGTCTTTGGAATCATAAAATTGGAATGGGTTATTATTAAAGCACATAATTATCTTAATTTTAATATTATAGTAATATAAATAAAATTCATGAAAATTTGGACATTATTTAAGGGGTTTCTTAACTCTATTCACATTTCTTCAATTATACTTCAACTTGATTGACTATTTTATTCAATGATTGTGTGTGAAATGAAATTTGATTTTATAATGTGGTGTTTCCATTTATTTTATGGGGTGATTATATTTTTCACACATAATAATTTCATTGATTTACTTTCGATTCATTCATATGATCTTTGTAAATGACTACTTCACAATCTCATCATTATTCTTCATTGGTTGTGTTTAAGTATTCATTGGTATAATTATATGATATTTATATAGTAAAAGAATATATCTTATTATCCTTTGATTATTAATGGAAATTATTATTTTTCCTTCAATTTTCCACTATCAAGTACACAAGACACAAAACAAATCTCTTAAAGATGAACTGACATTGTTTACTATTCGATCAATAATATTTTTCATCCATATCAATTTTATTATAATAGTTTTACAAAAAAAATTAACTATTATACTTTTTATATTATTTTTTCCCCACGGTTCATTCTTAATAAAAATGTCTCAAATGAATATTTTTTTCAATTTCCAAAAAAGTCATGTTCTTTAATTTATACCAAAAATGTGAAATGAATATTTGCTTTAACATACCTAGTATGAATGTAATTCCCCATTATAATTATCACTCAATGTCCTAAATCATATTTTAAAAGATCTAATGATTCTTTTCAAATAATTGATTCCCTAAAAATCTATAAATTTTTAGTTTTTAAAAGTTATTTTCAAAATTAAAATGGTATTTTCTTCATGAATGTTTTCAATTTTATTTGAATAGTATTTATATTCATTAGAAACAAAAAATCGTTTGTTTTAATAATTGTTTATTGGAATATATTGTAATGGTGACATCCTTATTATTTGTCAGGATAGCTTATGATTAGTTTTATTGGGATAAATATTCACATTTCATAGGCTTTTTATTCAATATAAATTTATATATTGATTATTTTTTGGATTTTTGTTCACCCCATTCATATGATGAATATATTTAACATAGTAACTAATAAAAAGGGCCAATTATTGACCCTTTATACAATTCTATATGTCATGAGACAAACTTGTTTGGTTATTTGGATGAGACTATGAACATTTATGGAAAATTTATTATCATGAGACCTTGATACATGTTTATGATATTTGGAATTATCCATCCCATAACTATGAAGTTAGTTATTAACATACATCTTATTATTTTAATTGTTATAATGTATAAGGATAAATTTCAATCTCAAGATATTATTTAAATCAAACTATTTAATAATCATTTATTCATTATTTATTATTCATCATTACCAAGTTATTTATTAAATTTATTTTTTCAGTTATTTACTTTTCCATATTGGTTATGCCTTATTTAGTCATGATATTTCCCATTATACATAATCCTTACTAAGAATCTTAGCTCACGCATATTATGGTTCCTACCCACATGATTTGAATAAGGAGTCATTGAAAAAGTTCAAGGATGTAGAATAGTTACATTAAATATGTTTTATATATTATTTATAATCTAATATGGAAACCATGTTTGTATCTAGTTTACTAGTACTACAAAACTATTTTACCATTTTGGTAGGTAATTTCATATATCTCATAAAAATGTAATAAATTAAATACTGACTCTAGGATACTGTGGTACGGTTCTTTACATACTACATAGCATATCATCTAAAACATTTTTTATTCCTAATGCATAAGTAATCAAGAAGACATAAAACAACAAAATATTCACCCCCACTATTATCACAAGTACATGTCATGTTGGGATAAAAAAATCAGGATCATATTATTGGTGAAAACAAAAAATCATTTTTCAATGAGTTAATGTCACCACAATATATAAGAAAACACAACTGAGGCTAGCTCAAGATCATGGGTTGAATAGTTAGATTCATGGAGTTGTAACTTTCAAACCCTATAAGAAACAAATATCATCCACTATACTTGGACACTACCCAATCCATGATGTGAAACCTCATAGAAAACCATAAAATGAGATCTCTCTTCTTGAAAATAATAAATGGGTAATTTACATGATTCTTCCTTAGATACTCACAATATAATTAAAAAGGTTCATTCCATATGAATTATTGATTTATTCTATTCAAGGATTTTTATAGAAGTCACATTCTAAGAGATGATGGGTATGAGAATCCAATAATTGCATAAAATACTGAGAAAACTCTACACCTATGTAATATTCTTAGGGATTACCCATGAAGAAATCACTTCAATATTCATATGGTATATGGCCACTTCACACTGGGAAATCAAATTCCCCAGTAATGGAACATCATGGAACCAAAACTGACACTTCAAAGGCTTCCCAAATAGTTATAGACCCAGAATAACTCCCAAAAAAATCTTGTAATCACTGTATGTACTCCTCAGATATGGTGTACACAAGGATTCCATTGATGATAACAACCAAGAAACACTCTAGAAACTCATCAAACAATATATTCATTGATCTAATTAATACTTATGTATATTTCATCACACTAAATAGAATTTAAATGAACTCATAATTCCCATAATAAATTTTATAAGTAGTCTTTATAATATCTATATACTTCACCCACATTTATTGATATACATACCAGAGGTGAATCTTTGGGAACCAACTAGTTATATCCTAATGATCGAAAAAATTGTCACTTAGTTGAAGTTGGTACAAATTATTCATTTTCACTTGTTTCAAGCGATAATAATTGATACCCAAATGTAAAATTCCATTGAACCTTTTCATGAACAAAACTGGAAAACCCTAATAGGACATTCTCATACCAACAAATTCATTTTAAGAGATCATTAATCTTTATCCCTAACAATATATATTCCTAAGGAATCAACTGATATAGAAACAAGGATACTAGAGAAATTCTCTGCTATAACTCTATCAATAATTTAATCTCCCGTCGAGGGGGTAACTTGACAACCTCCTCGAGTAAAACATTAGGTAAATCCTCCAAAACCATGGAAACATCATCATATATTCCTATGGAAAACATAAAATCAACATAGACATCATTGAAGAAAAGAAATGGGAATGAGTCAAGCCCATCCAAGGGTATCTATCTCTAAAAAACCTGATACACTCTCTATCCTCGTAATAAAATAAAATCCACCTCTTGATGAAATTAATGATAGACTACACTGAAAAAGACAGTCCATGATGGGAATTATGTCATATTGTTTAATATAAAAACATAGTAAATCTACCATAAGAAGTTACTACCCAATCTATAGATCACAATATCTAAATTCTTCATTAAAATTATCTTGACCTCTAACTTGAATCTCCAACACAAAGGGAACCAAAATTATTTTTTCCTCAAGTACCAAAGAATGGATTATGGAATGTTAAATGAAAGAGTGTGTAGATCCTAAATCCAAAAAGGAATTAAACCATGGTAAAAACAAGAAAATGATATCTCATATGATGTATGGATATTTTGGTGTTGGAAACTCTATAGTATACATTTATACATGACCTACTATATGGACTCTCTAACCCTAATGAATAACACATCAATGGTCTCACTCTACTCTCTGATGATGAGGAGTATAAAAAGACTATCATCTTTCTACCGTATCTCTTTTATGATGATTAAAGTCTATAGAACCCAATTGTTTCTTCCTCCCTAGATACTACCAATATGGAGGAAATAATATAGGTCCCTCAACTGCATGTTTAATCTTTATAAAGGTCAAAAATTATGGACAATGATAACCATATACTCTATAAGAATAAATAATTTGACCCCTAGGTAGGGGAATGAGAGATACCAACCCGGATGAAATGAGATAAAGAGGTCTCAGACTAACACCTAGTTTTCTGAAAACCACTCTTTCTAGAAAATTGGGAACCCCAAAAAACAACTCCAACATATAAATAATATGGATGAATCCCCTATAATGATAATCAATTCTGATATAATCTCTTCCAAACTACGCCTTATCTCTCTAGTTCCTAAAGGTATATCTTTTGTGTATGTGGGGTAACATGAAATTTATATCTGGAAGAAATCCATCCTCTAAGTTCATAACCCTAGCCTTCTCATCTAAAAATAGTTCTAAATTATCACAGATAAGGGTCCCAAAATTGATTATAAACTCCAAAACACTAGAAATTACTTCTTGAAGGGTATGATTCTCTTGAAGGCTTCCCACATTTATGGCCCAAAAAATAAAATCAACTCAAACATTATCACATAACTTATCTCATGTAATATTTGACTCCTTGTGAAACCAAAGAAATAATAACAACCAATGACTAGCTTCCCCACAAAGTATCATCACCTCTAGTGAATCATAGTACACCCACCAAGAATATATGAAATTGAAATATATCTTCACTTGATCCTATCAATATTATATCAATTATTATAAAATGGATCCCTAAAAGATATGAAGGCCCTATGGATTATACTCTCATAGATTCATACTCCATGTTTCGTTGTCATTAACCACAACTCTGTACGGATATTAGAGAACATCCTATTGAACATCATCGGTGAAAATAAGTCAAGGATTTCAAATTATACTCATTCCAATTAAATAAAAAAAAGGATAGGCAGACCTAAAATATGAATTTTTAATATTTAATATTAACTAATTATGTTTCAAACAAATTAATTAAATAACTTTTAACCTAATATCTTGTTTTATTCATTTCAATAATAGGTTAAAACAAGAATGATACATAATCATTTACTTTGTCTCTACCCTGCAACCAGTATCACTTCACATAGTAGGCTCAGAAAACATGAAGTTCTTTACATTGAATTACAAGGATCCCTAAATACATCTCTACTAGTTAGTCTCCCTTATTACATAACCTAAAAGGCATAGCTTCCACTATTTCCCTACCAACCCATACATCCATCATGAGTTCCTACCCCTAAAATCAATCATATCCCTCAACCTGACCATTGAAACAACTTTATCATTACCCCCCTCCCCCTTGAAGTTACCCCTCTTGGTCTGGAAATGTGGGAAGGGAGATAATGATTCACCAAACCCACCTCTAATGGGCCAATGGTTAGTGAGAATCACCAAGGGTATAATATACACATGAATGGAAAGAATTTCCCACTAAATGACATGAGGAATGATAGATAATAAAAATCGACCAAAAAATGAAACCCATTAAAATTTTAACTATTGATTCTAAAACATGCATTTAAGTAACACAAATAGAAAAACTATAAAAAGAAAATTGTATGTACAAAAAAGAAATCCTCAATAATGACCTCGAAGTATAATAATCTCGTGAACAAATCCATAATATAGTAATGTCATCATGATTACTAATAAGCTCTTGGAAACATAAAATCTAATTGGTATGTAGGAAAAGTGAGAATAATATGTATACCCAGTAGTACATCCTTCTATCCTCTCATGTAAAAGTAAATGAATGAATACTAAAGCCTAGTGAATACCCAAGTGAAACTAACTAATCACCTAATCAAGTATTCTATATTCACTGCCTCACCAATTCCCTCTCCCAGTGTATCACTTACATGAAGGAATATGATATCTAACATAATATCAATTGATGGCTCCCCACGACCACTTATCCAAAGGTTTTATTCTTTTCCATAACTCTATACATCCTGATCCGTCTCTCTCCAATAAAAAATACTTCATCAAAATACCTGGGAAATTGTAACATATCATTCACCACATACAATAAATTATTTCATCCTCAATATAAACATATCCTTATAGTAACCAAATAATTTTTTTTATGAACCACCAAATCCTATTTTTCTTTTATTATACCTCATTCCATCACAACCAATAAAAAACTTTTTTCTAACAATATTTAAAATACAATATCAATATATTCATGTTTTTGATGTGACCATAATTAATTCCATCCCACTACACACATATATACGAACGTTAACCATAATATATAGCATCACATAAAAACCCCATATATGAGAGAATTGGATGAGGGTATATCATCCATCTTTCCTTCCCAAGCATTTTTCAGGGGGGAAACCACCCCCTAGAGTCCACTTCGTGTGTATCACCCAACCGACATTGGTGGGGTAGTGTATGAAATCACATAAGATACGGAATTTATACACATTATACTCAAGATATGTGACATTAACTTTTCCTATGATAAAATATATCTATCATCTTTTTAACCCGTAGATGACACTACTAAGGAAAATATTTTCTATAATCATAACAACATTTTAAGATATATTAAATTATTTATTTATTTTTAAGTATTCACATTTAGATTAAATATTATCTAATTACCATTACCTACATGAATAACCAATATTATTCCAAGATTTATCAAGAAATATTATAATTAAAAATTCAATCAAGCCTTGAAAACCATTGGATAAAACATTAAGCATTCATTCCAAAATTTTAGGTACCATATGATGCATCATTGGCTACTATAAAAAATATATAAACCAAGAACAACCAGCTTTATTAAGACATGGTGAACGGAATTTAGAAAAAAGGATCCCAGCCATATGGTTTGTACATAAGTTTCATTATAATGAAATCATCTTATGATTCATCATTAAAAATAATGGGTAATACTAGCATCAACCCACTCCATTGGTACTAGGGTTATCTCGACACACCCATGCATATCCCCATCCATCCTGCTATCATAGGAATTAATTGATGACATAACTCAATGAATCCCCACCCGTTATCAAAAAACCATAAAACATACTAGACTCACATAATGGTGCATATAAAGGATTTACAACAATATTGATCACAAAAGGCAACAATTATATAACAAAAATTTAATACGGCATCTTATCCCAAGAATCAAGGTATCTCATCGACATAAAAATCAGATTTACTCTTCCCTAAACAATTATCTATAATAAAAAATAAATTTTGTTCTACATTTATTAACAAATTAATTTATCATTGGTTAAAACTATAGTTGTCCTAAGGAAAAATCCATCAATATCTAGTTAAATTATTTAAACATGATCCAAATATAACTTACATTTACATCAATTAAATGTGATGAATAGATACAAATTAAGCATGCCTATTTTTTATTTATCCTAAAATAATTCATAGAATTATGTTCTATATCCAATTTTATAGAATAAAGTACATTATAACAATAACATAAGAATAATATAGGAAAATATCTAGTAAATAAATAGTCAAACCATTAAGGTAATGTAAACACGTGGGATCTTTATAAAACAAAACAATTTCTTCCTTAATTATAGTTTATTATTTATTAATTTAAATTATAACATTACCCAATGATATAGTTCATGATAACATTACTATTTCACTTATAATAAGTAGAGGAAAAATATTCCCTAACCTCAATGATTTAAAATTTAATTGAACAAGAACTAAACAATAATACAGATCTCCTATCACCTATCCTGAATGGTATAGATGGTATCTATGGATTCCATATCACAAAAGGCCTCTAAATATAAAAATAACACTATGAGAAATAAATGATATTAAATTAAATATCATGGAAATGTATAATGGGAGAAGAAGATATATAATGGAGAAGATACCGCATGATTGGGAGGAAAAAAACCTTGGATCACCTCATATCAAACCTGAAACTCTAGGGATTTATCCCAATCAAAAGTGTTTCAATACTCATTGACAGAGAACCTAAAACACCAAGAGTTTGAGAGAAAAAAATATATAGAAATAAATTTTCTAATTTTGTTCAAGAATTTATATGAAAACCAAAAATTAAAAGACCATGGAGTATTTTTCTACACCACAGTACACAAGTGCTAACATAAGACAATACTATTTAATAAGGAATGAATCCATACCACAGAATACCTTGTCAAATAAATTTCTATGAAACACATTGTATTATATGCCATATATCTATAAATTAGGAAAATTACAATAGAACACTTGAACCACTATGTCGTTAAACTCAAATCATTAAAGAGTCAATTTCATTGCTCCCATATATAGTATAGAAAACCAAAAAAAGGTATCACTATTGAAACTCACCTATTTGGATTCCATATCCTATCCTACCCCACCCCACACACACAAAAACCAAGGGTAAAAAAATTGGTAGAACAACAAATTCTACCCCTATTTCATTTTTATGCTATAGTTCTTAATCAAACCTACAACTATCTCTCTTGAGTGGAATCCATGATGAAACCCAAGCTTCCATGCTAAAATCCTGATTTACAACTAAAATTTCAATATAAATGCCCTCCATCCACCCATTTCCCTCATATTAAAACCTCCATTACCTGGAAAAAAACAAAGAAACATGCTACCATGATCTGGACCCCTACAATTGTACCCTCTAAATAGGTCGAAAAACATACAGGTGTGTCCATAGTGTGAAATGACAACTATGGATCATTCATATCAGTCTCTCAATAAATTTGTTTTATATTATTACAATAATGAATTAAAAATAATATATTAAATAGTTAAAATATATTTTAATGTATTTATATTCAAAATACAAATAGATGATCTCACAATACTCCACCATATCTCATTACTACATTGGTGACTTCACTTCAACACCATTTATATGAAGAATGCATTCCCAAGTCTAGTGACGTTCCAATTTCCACATATATCAAGTGAATACTTCTCACCACCATCTAGGTATACAATCAAATACTATTCTATGATATCATTTTGTCATTAATGAGGTATCATCCATTCCACTCAATTTTCCCATCATACCCTAGTCATCAGGTGTCACAACACCACCTCAATCAATCATCAATGGTGAATCAATTTTCTAGTCTGATAATAATATAATCACCCTAATCCAAACATCTATAGAGTATCCATATAATAGTATTTTCACTATTTAACCCACTCCTTATGTTTTGTGATCCTATATGCGTAACCCCCATCTTTTGTGGAAACATTAATATCTTATGACCCAAAATGATGAAACATAGTCACTCTATCATCGGTGACAGATTTATCATCCCTATATCAAACCAATGAATAAATACCTTCCCATAAATGGTGAATGGATCTCACTCTAATTATTTAATTTTACGACACAATCCTGAGTAACCGATAATTCACTCCCATAAGCATCAAGTGACAATACCAAATCCTTTTCCAAAAACACTATATCAATACATGCTCTTCACACAATGATGCCTCATAAATGACATACACTATCACTTCCATTTTGATACTACCCAACCCAATTTATGATCGAAACTTACATCCTATAGAATATGATACTTTAAAAATATTTAATACTAATCTAGTACCCCTAGCCATATCCTTCTCTAGATTTATACCTCATTACCAAACATTATTAGTATTCCTATATTAACCAACATATGTTCCATGTCTATGAAATTTAAAAGATTGATTCCATCAGGTCCTGACACCCATTAGGAAGCCTTCCCAAAATCATTACATCCCACTCAAACTATAAAACCCATTTTTGTATAATTCATATTCTATATCCTCACATTAATATATAAACTTCATCATTTGGTGGCCCCCATGACTCCACACCAACTTCCAAAGAGCACTCAAGTGCTAAAAATAACTCTAGGACCCTATAAGATTTGTGGGAGTTGACATTGGTTTTATTTCAATATTTCCACACCAATATAGATATCCCTTAAAAAACATCACACAAACTCACATATAATGGTAGAATAAATTCCAAGCCTGCCTATTTGGAACTCACAATAGATTTACTATTTAGTATCTTGAGATAATTCAGTATTACTTTTAATACACCACAACACCTATAAAAACGACCAATTTAAGGAAAAATTAGTGAGAGAAGAGGAAATATCAAAGGAAATTGAAAAAAGACTAAATATAATTCTATACCATAAAGAAGGTGTCTTCTTGAGAATAAAAGCATGATCATTAAACCCCAAATAAGGTATATCCCACTATAGAGGAATAAAATGAAAAGAAGGTGGAAGGGGTTAAGTATATATCCTTCCTCCAAAACAAATTATCTTATCCTTGTTAAAAATAAATTTAAAACCAATTAATATGAATTTAAAAAACACTTGATGTTGCATTGTGGAATAACCCCACTGGTCCTAGGGAATCACTCTATCCATGGTCACATTGTGCTTGGACTATATCCCTTTATGGAACAACACTATCTTCTAAAAAGACACTAAAACCAAAGGTATTCCTTATACATCATTATCCACCCCATCAGAGGGAAATTACCATCACTAAATATGATTCCAAGAAACCTCACCACCCCTACCCATGTTCATGTTGCAACATAACCTATACATCATAGCACAATGTTATCCTTCCTGAATAATTCATAGTATAACATTTAATTGTTGTGGTGTTATAGATATCCCCTTATCCACCCTTTATTTCATAATGCCCCGGTTGTATAATGATCAGCTACCAACACATTAATAATAATCTTATAAATGTACAGAATTTCAAAATTCCATGAAATGTGGTGTGGCCCCCATCCAATAGAAAAATCCCAAACCACACCCTATACCAAAAAAATAAAACACTTACCCACAAACTCTACCTACACCTTAAATATCATTAAAAGAAATTATACCAAAAAACATCAGGTTATTAAAATATTGTATATTATTCATTCCATTTTATTTTTTCACAACTAGGGTGAATATTTGGTAGTTTTCAAGAAAAGTGGGATAATTCTTAGTCATAAGAGGAAAATATAAAGGGTTTGAAGATATTTAGGAGGTTTCCTTGTAAAAGGGTATATGAAGACATATTTGAATTATTTTTATTTTTAATACATGTTTTAAAATTAATATAAAAGGAAGATCAAATATCACTCAATGAGATTGACTGTGTTCTAAAGAGATATTTAAAATCCCTTAAGCAGTGAATGAAAAATATGTTCTTCTATTTATATGACTTGGTTAATAATTAATTTTTCATTATATAACAATATAGAGTTCCCTCATATAAATTATTGTATCTAGAAATGTGGTGTTTACATAACTATTAAATTAGAGGAAGGAAATTTCTTAGATTCCCAAGTAATATATTCCAAAGATTGTAACATTATTATATTTTGTATATATTTTCAATATTCACTTGGATTCAATTGAGATTAATTGGATAAAATATTCTATAATTTAGTAATGGAATTCAAAGCATGTGAAAACCATGCCATGGTGAGACACATACCACATCATTGTTTTTACTGATATGATGAAGTATTATCACTCAAATAAAAACCATGAAGTAGTGTAATGTATTACATTCCATTCTTTGTTAATCTAAGAAAAATATTTTAAATTAGATAAGAAAAATACCTAGAGTTTTATCCGCAGTTTCTAGAGATAAATAGTAGAGGTCATTAGTTTCCATGAGGAGAAATATCATGTAGCTTTTCATGATATTAGGGGTAATTTAATTAAAATGATCAATGATATCCTGATTTGTCTTATTGATGTTTATTGTAAACAATTTTGAAATCACTATTAACTATATAGATAAACATGATCATGGTTTCATGGATCATCTCATAGTTTCAAGGAAAAAAAATTGTGTTCTGGTGATCGTGGCTATTGGAAATTCTGGGGAACAAAACCACATCATGTATTGGTGAAAACCATGCCATAGATTCATTCTAATGTTTTAATATTAAAAACAAAATAAAAAAATTATTAACACTCTATATTTCATCCTTGTGTTTATTTTGATTGATTGGACATATGAAAACACTCTATGGTTATTCCATCATTCTACGAGTTTTAGAACTCCTTCTAAAAATAGGGTATCCCTTAGAATATTATAGAGATATTCCAAAATTTTATAGATAACATTATTTGTAAAACTGGTTGGGGTATCATACAATAATAGGGTACATGCATATTAGGTTTATTAAAGGAACTTTGGGTTGGAAAAAACAATATTTTTATCTAATTATCAATATTAATCATTATACACATTGTTTTCCATTTTATACATGTTAACATGAAAGAGAACTATTTGGATTTTTAAGTGACATCATGTATGGGTGTCAAGGATATATTTTTTCCATAACTCATCTTCATCGATTATTAGACCAAGACTGTGATATTGGGATGCTTGACACTCCTTGATCCATTTCACTGAGATTGAGAAGGTTCACCACATTTACTCCTCTAAACCTCCCTATATGAAAATGGGTTCCAAATGGTCAAGAAGATATGAACCATCAATTGAAGATACTACGGCCCCAATATGAGATATATATCATCAATGTAAACAATGAAATTATAAAAAAAAATTAATTAATCATAATGGTAATCTAATATATCAATATCATCATATGTTATGAAAAATTGTTTACATTTGAATTACACATCACAATAAAAAATATTCACCATGGGCTGTGGATTAATATTTACAATAATTCAAACAGAACAAGAAAGAATATAAACCAACACAAAATGATCTTAGAGTTTGTTATGGTATTTTTTTCTTTTGTACCCCACTTCACCATCTCAGGTGGCCAACGTAAACACCTTTACAAGGATGGATCCCTAAAAACAAATATTGCACATGAACCATGATTCACATTGAGGTTATAGGTAATAAAACCAAATTAGAAACTACTAATGTTTCCTTATTATAATTTCAGTACATATTTATATATATCAGCGGATTAACTCAAAGAAATAAATAAATAATAATCTGAAATACACCCTCATTGGAACATTGTGTGTTATCTAGTCTGCCACTACCCCTGACCATACCAATAAATCAAAACTAGGAGAAGGAAATCATCATTTTCCCCAAGAAATATTCTATTTCATAAAAAGTTATTAGATTAGTGCATAACATAGCTATCCTCTCACACGAGAAAAACTATACCATTGGGGTAAGGCCCCAGTGCAATATCTCATTTACATTAATCACAGAGGAAGTAGTTTGAGGATGTAATAACATAGATATTCACTCGTGAATGTTAAAATATCCCTTTGGGATAGGGTCCCATGGATTTGTCTCATATAAACCAAGAATAAATGGAAATGATCTAAGGAGATACTAACATCGCTAACCACCAATGTGATCCAAACAAACAACCCCTTTAAGGTAAGGCCATATTAATGAGTCATGGTATACAACACATACAACTTGTAGAAGGGTCCCAAAAAACCAATACCCTACCACTACGGATAAAAATATACTATAACACGCCATAACCTTTCAGAAGCCATATAGGGTTGGCCCCTTGTATGTCCCTAAATAGAAACAATGATATTTCTCAAATACTATTCGATTTCACTCATCGATGAATTTACATTTGAAGTAAAAAACACACATACCCATATTCCAACTGTTGGACTCCTCATGTGTTAATCATGTTTTAATGATCACAAATCTGATTACTGTTAATTAATCATAATCTTCATTGTACGTCTTGCTAATGCTCTTCAATCTCAATAATAACTACACATCATGTTTTAATGATAACAAATCTTATGATGTTAATTACTCTCTTTATTATTTACAAGTCTCATGAAAGATCATAAATCTCACATATATTATCACACCTTTATATTTATGATTCAAGATATTTTAATCTCTCGTGATTAAACTTAATCCATGTTCTGTATATTACTGTCTAAGTCCAAATACAGATATTTGTCTAAGTATGCAGATACAGTGAAGGACTCACCGTGACCAGACACTATGACCCAGACACCATGACCAGACACCCTGAAGGACTCACCATGACCAGACACCGTGAAGGACTCACCATGACTAGACACCGTGACCAGACACTGTGACCTAGACACCGTGATAGACTCACCGTGACCACATACCGTGAACTACTCACCATGACATGGACATACCGTGAAGAAGACATGGTTTCCATAATCACTGTGACACCATTTCTTAACATTTTTTCAATATTATTTAAATAATGGTAACAGTCATATTTTTTGTTTTTAATGCAATTAATGTTATTTAATGATAGTTGTTGGCATGTCAGGAAACCGTATCTCGAACCTATGAAAAGGGAATCATTCATACTGCCAGAACTCATGGAATATAAGAAAGATAGAGATGTAGTACACGTGCAATGAGGAACAATGAAATAAGAAAAGCGGTGTGCGAGTGTGAATATATAACACAAAGAAATTATATACACCAGGGTGCACTGTACTGAACAAGCAGAACAATCTGAACAAAAGTAGATTGAAAGTCTTTCAAAGAACTCTCATGAATGCAATTCAACACCACTGAAGAAAACAAGACGAATAAAGAGATCATTCTCACTCCTGATGAAGACAAGGTGAACTACGACACTCTACTTTTTAATAAAAAACTAGAGAAGGACTCAGAAGAACTCCTACTGAATCCAACGAGTCTCAAGATGCATTTATAATCACTAGAGCTTTCTAAACTCTTATTTATCTTCTCTACGTGATTTATTTATTAACTTTTGAGCAGTGTGGTGTACTATGTATTTCTTATACACACACTGTCTCCTATACTGAACTGGAGGATATCAAAATCCTCACTCCAAATCTCTTAACTCTTGTTTACCTACGTCAATTATGGAAGTGGTCCTTGTGTGGCCTGATCTTTGTTTTGTTTCCCACGAAGAACAGTGGTAGAGGTCCCTGCGTGGCCTGGACCGTTTTGTAAGCTGTTGTTAACCCCGATCCAGGGTGTGGATCAAATATATATATAAATATATATATATATATATATATATATTTGAGAGGACTAAGTCTCGGCTTGAGACTGAACCTCTTGTTATATCTTATGTGCATCAATAATTTGAGTTTAAAGTTTACTACATATATCTTATTTATTCCACTTCTATTACGTTGAAATACAAAACTCTTTTGAAGCTAATTTGATAGTTAAATTAGAAAGTGTTTAAACTTATTGTAAATCAATAGGTTAGCTTAAAAAGTTAGTTTGACCTTATGGTTAAATTAACTGAGACCTAATCAATCTTTGATAAGCTAAGTGAAAATTTACAATCTGTATAAATTCACTATAGTTTAAGTTGTTTTATAAATTGGGGGATTTTAAATAGACAATATTTTAACAGAAATTTTAATTGGAACTCAATTCACCCCCCTCTTGAGTGTCCACTCTGACCAAAATTTGGTATCAGAGGATTGGTTTTTGTTTAAGGATTTTCAAGATACTCTGTTTTTCAACTGTGATTTTAGTTGTATCATTAAAGATCTTAAATTTCTTTTAGTTCTAAATTTTTATCTCTTTAAATTATCATTCTAAAATATAATTTGGGATAATAGACTTGAGGGTGTTGCTACTAACAGGACACCTTTCTTCAATGGGACAAACTATTCTCAATGAAAACTGAAAATGAAAATTCATTTAGAGAGCATGGGTTTTTATATTTGGACTGCCATAGAATCATAATATAAAATTACCACTACTATTGTATCCACTTGGGATGAACCTACAAATACTGCTTACAATAATAATTGTAAAGTTATGAATTCCATGTACTGTGATTTAGGAGATGAAGAGTTTGAACGAATTTCTTCTTACAAATCTAGTTTTGAAATTTCGGATACTTTGGGTGTTTCTCATGAAGGAACAACCAATGTTAAAGAAATGAGATTAAATACTTATACTATTAAATATGATAATTTTAGAATGAAAACTAATGAACCTATTTCTGATATGTATCTCAGGTTTAATGAGAAAGTCAATACAAAGAATTCACATGGAAAGGTTGTTCTAGTAAAGGAACAAATTATGAGAATCTTGAGATGTTTACCAGACCAATGGAGAGGCACATCTGTTTCAATCAGAGAGTCATGTGACATTGCTGCTCTACCTGTAAAAGAACTCATTGGTAGGCTTATGATGTATGAGGAAGAACTCAAGGTAAATAAGGAGGAAGATAAGGAACCTAAGAGAAAATCAGGGGCTTTCAAGACTAATGCTTCAAAGAGTAAGGACAAATATAAAGCTCAACTACCTACTGACAGTTCAACCAGTGAAAATTCAGACTCTGATAGTGATGCTGAAATGGCTCAGATATCCACAAGTTTTAAGAAATTTTATAGGAAAAAGAAATTATTCATAAAGTCAACTTTCAAAGGAAAGTATGACAATAAGGGACATTGGAATAAGGATTGGAAAAAGCTAGATAAAAGTGATGAATTTGTCTGTTATGAGTGCAAAAGAAAAGGACACCTTAAAGCAGACTGCCCAAAGATAAAATTCAAGAAGAAATATGATTACAAGGATAGAAAGTACAAAAAAACTATGAAGGCTACCTGGAGTGCTTCTTCAAGACAGCACAAGTGAATCTGAAATGTCTGATTCTGAAAAGAATCGTGCCAACCTGTGCTTCATGAAAAACACATCTAAGGTAACCTTAGATACTCTCGTTTTAAATTCATATTATTCTAGAGATGATTCTGATTCTGAAAACATGTCCAAATATGACATGTTTGAATACTGTGATATGTTGGAAGAAACTTGTAATGAACTGAAAGACAAATACACAGGTTTAATGAAATAGTATGCTTTAACTACTAAACATAAATCTGATCTTGACATAGAAATGGAAAAGAATGCCCAGTTTCTTAAAAAGAATACTGAACTGAAATTGTCAAATGAGCAACATAGGAAGGATTTAGAGAAGTTCACTGTAGAGACCCGACGCTTGACGTACATGAATATTACATTACTTTTGCGGAATACTTAATACATAAGAAAAACAAACACACAAGGACCGTAATAGTTTAGTGTCTTTGGAAACTCGGAATAAAATCTTCAAATCGTGGTGAAAGATCTTCAACATCTCCCAATAAAGAACTTCCTTTTTTTTCTTACCTAAAACCTTTCTTTATATCCTAGGGAAAAGAAAACATAAAAGGGTGAGCTCAAATGCTCAGAAATGGTAAAAAAAGAAATATCAATCACATCATATTCATAAGAACATTACATTTTGGAAATCTTAACCTGCAAAAGAGAGCATAATTTCATAACATGGGATAAATCATTGTAGTGAAATGTAATCCCAATAATCATAACTTAAAACATGAGACATTGTGTCATACACACATAATCATATAGGATAATTTCTTATTAGTCAAGACTCATTGCCAACACTATCTTAGTGGACAAAGTCCATTTCTGAACCGAGTCACCCTCGTTTCGGTCCTGTTTCACTGAACCGGTATAACCTACCATTCCAGCCATGTCTATCTCATGAGATATAAAATCTTTACCCAGTGCATTGCAGGGAGATATAGGTCCCACCCAACTCATAATGATATCATTCTTATGTGTGCCACAAATTCATAAATCATACATCATTGCATAAGCCATGTAATAAAAATGGGAATCTTAAACATCGTGACATCATAAAAAAATTCATATAAGATAAAATAATTCATAAAAATATAATTCCATCACAACATAATCAAATCAATAGGGATTAAAAAACAGAACCCTTCATTATCATAGATTGAAAATAATTTTGATAAAACACATGAACTCCATTCTTGAGGAAAATATCCTTTCTGCTTCAAAAACACTTTTCCTTTCATAACTTTTCGTACAATTATAAACTAAAAGAAGTTGATTAAAAATAAACATGAAAACTTGTAAAGGAAGCTTCTTTGAAATAATGTTCTCAAAATCCATTCATGACGTATAAGTTAAAAAAACATTCATCGTACTTTTGTCGGAAAAGTCAAAAAGTACCTCGTACGAAAAACGACAAAAGATTCCTTTCATATCTTTTAATAAAAACTCCCCGAAGGGTAAAATTGGATTTAAAAAATTGTAGGTGGATGGAAATAATATTACATATTGAGGAAACATGGACGTGGATTATAAAATACACCCCAGTAAATACCAAAGTATAAACAATCTCGGATAAAAATGAGATTGTGATATTTCCCTTACCTTAGGTCCGATTTTCTTCGTAAGTGTCCGAACCTCCTGTATAATGATTTAAATAATGTTATTTACTTATTCCAGAATCATAATTATTGTTATGATATCATATATGGTTCACTTATGGCTTTATATTACTCGTTCTTTTGTAAATTTCATGTTAAAGAGCGTTTTGGGTAAAATCGTTTCATTTGTCGTCCGTGTTTTGACTTGTAATTATTCATATGATTACTTAGATAATGATTACTTAATTCCAGAATATAAAAAATGATTTATATATAATATATATTCAGAATATATATATATATATATATATATATAATAGATCAGTAAATGGAAAGAAATACACCGTTAATGGAGATGGTAGACCGTACGTACGCATGAACGCTGTTTTCTTTTCCTTATTGAGTTGAATGGAATTAAGTAGATGAAATACATATATATACAAATAAATCTAGAATAATTATTATGTCATATATTTCATTATTACTTTATATATATACTTTATAATCATTCATGAATGGTTAACGTGGAGAATGAATCTCATCGCGTCGTGGAGACGGTAGTCCGTACGTACGCACGAGCGATGATATTGTTCTCATGATCGTGGAATTGTATTGGAGTGTATGTATACTATTTCAGAATCAATATCACTTTACAATAATCATATATAGTAATTATTTACATCATTATACCCATCAAAGTAAGGTGGTGGGGGAAAATAGATTACACCACGGCATGGAGACGGTATTCCGTACGTACGCACGCGCGGTGATTTCTTTTTCCGTAGGATGGATAGATGGTGAAATAGGTTTGTTTAATACTTATAATGAGATATCAGTATATGAGGGATAATTATGTTATTACTTCATGATGAAAAAACTAAAGAAGAAGAAGTGGAAGAAGAAATAAAGATGAAAGAATCGGTAACGGGCATTACCTCCTCTTTGAAGCGCCTCTTTGAGACCTCCTTTTAGGGTACTAAAATTGGTTTTTTAGTAAGACCAGAACCTATAGGATGTTTCTAGGGAAGTTTAGAAGGGAATTTTGCAGGGTTTGGCCGAGCGTGAAGGCTCAAAGTGGTGGGAGGAAGAGAGGGAGGAGGTTCCTTTTTATAAGGGAGGAGAGGGGCACCTTTGGAATAACTAAAAATATTATTTTATTATAAATCCAAATTCGGTTTTAAATAGCTCCAAATTGATTTATTTCAAATATAAGGTAGCGATGGGTCTAAATCCTCTAATCCAATAGAATTTAGACAAGTTTAGGTATCAATTTTAACTTTATCATTTAGATTTAACTTTATGTTAGATAATTTAACTTTTACCGTGTCTTCTTGTTTTCTTACACTATAAGGTTAATAAACTTACTATATCAAGCCAAACGAACCCCAAGTTGTTTATTATTAATATATATAACCTTATATAAGTCATTTGGCCGAACCTTAGATTTTTAGGAATAAAATAACAATTAATAATATAATATATGTTTTAAAAACTATTTTATGTCAATTTTGACACTATTTTGTAATTGATTTTTGTGAAAATCAAAACAGAATGATTAGTTAGAACCAAGTTACTTAAATCAATACTAACATGTCATATTAACCTATAAAATTATTTTAATTCATAAAAAGTCTCAAATTTCCTTTATTTTGGTATTTATAACATCAATTATGTCAATATTTCATTAATAAGATAATTACTGCATCATCGTTGTGTCATAAGTAAATTAAATTATTTAATGTCTAAAAATTACAAATAAAATACCATTATGTAGGAAATAATTTTATCTTTCTAATGAATATTTATTTACGAATTTATCTTATGTATAACCCCATATTGAAAATTATTTACTTATTAAACTTTGATTTTAACTATTTTAACCCTTCTTTAAATAAATTAATAATAAATGTCCTAATCTAATCCAAGTGGGCCTAAATGGTCATATTTTATTCCTGAGGTTGTTTTTGGTCGAATTACACTTGTCCAATAGAATTAGGACATGTGTTAGGGTAATAATAATATCATTTTTACCCTTAATTACCCTATTTACTTTTAACCGTGGTAAAAAAATAAAAAGTTACTATTCAACAAAAAAATTATTTTCATCTCATTGAACCACATTTTACTTACTGACATCAACCGTGTCTCTCGGATTTTCAAAATTCCATTCACATAAGAGGTAAAATTATGTTTTATGAAAAATTAATTTTTTTTAACTACCAGTTAGTGGTTTCACTATTCATCAAATAATGAAAGTTTCCAGAAAAATACCAAAAATTAGGCCTAAGATATATGTGATATTATGAACTCAAAAATGATGTCTATTTTACCAAATTCAAAAGATTGACACTTGTTTATTTCTGGTTTAAATGTAAAATTACATCCAATGACCAACATTGTATTAAATTCAAAAAATATATTCTAAATATACATTAAAACCACTCAAATTAATAATTTATCACTATTAATTATTTCGATTGAAAAAGTTGTTTTTAATTACAATATATCGTGTTTTTACTATTCATCAAAATATGAAAGTAACCAGAATGATATGAAAATTTATCCAAAGTAAATTTTTATTTCATGATTTCAAAGATGAATTTTATTTTGTCAAATTGAACTTATAAACATGTCAAAAACTAGATTTAAAGTGGATGCGCCATCAAAAGGCGGCAAAACTGCATTTTTTGAAAAATACTTATTTTACCCAAAAAATTTATTTTGTTCTTATACCATGTTTTAGAAAATGTGAAAGACGAATAATAATGTTATAACATTAAAAATTTAGTTAATACTATTCATAACGGCTAGTTCATAATAGTATTATAATAATATATCGTTGTTTAGTAAAACCTGGTATTGAGTACAACACACGCTATCGAGGAAGGTCGCGATTGCGTGAAATGCAAGCCGAGTCAGGGTTGCGTGTTGTGCAAGAATCCTTCGTTGTTTTGTATAACATAATCCAACCATATTTCATTTATACATTGAATATATATATATATATATATACTCAATGTTGCATAGAATAACTATCATCAAAATTGTGTGTAACACGATCCAAGAATAGTGTTACGTATACTACAAGCTAATAAGGTGTTGCGTATAGCGCAAGGTAATCTTGGTGTAGCATACAACACAAGAAATTAATGAAATTAAAAGAATATTTTTAATAAAATCTTGGGGGGTTACATTCTACCCCCCTTAAAATGAATTTCGCCCTCAAAATTCATCAGGGTTATAAATGGTTTACTATTCTAAAGTTTCTTTAATAGAAACCCACATCGTAAAAAGGAATACCAAAACCAATCTCTAAAAACAAATGTATGAAACGTAACGGTTACCCAAATAAACTAATCACTGGGTTTCCACATAGGTGAAAATATGGATATGGACGAGAAATCTAACCATCATGTTCTGATGGAGAGTGGTAGAGAACATGGCTATGGAAAATCCAGCAATCACAAAGCCATAAGTTTGTGACGATCTAAGGTACCATATGATTCATAGGATATAAGGGCACTAGGACAACATTTTTGGTTTTCAAGATCATTTCCCTAATGTTGATGAAATTGGAATT
This sequence comes from Viscum album, assembly GCA_963277665.1. Classification (NCBI taxonomy): domain Eukaryota; kingdom Viridiplantae; phylum Streptophyta; class Magnoliopsida; order Santalales; family Viscaceae; genus Viscum; species Viscum album. The sequence continues at coordinate 1,609,740,291 of OY728137.1, read as the reverse complement.
AGAAGAAATACTTTCATGATTTTGGTATCGTCTCACCGTTTGTCATTCTTTGGATAATTTCCACTTCATCTCTTAAAGAAATGAAGTTGAATTTGTCATTCGTGATGTTTTAGCAGATCATGTGATAGAATGATGGGTTATTCCATCCGTCTCAAACAAAAGGTTGGAAAAGTTATCAAAAAAATACATAAGTCCATCCATACTGAGATTAATCATATATGGTTCCTAAAATGGACTTATACATCATATATCATACTGCTTAATATAATAAAACTAGTTTCTACTAAACAGGGACTTCCTGTAGGCCAGTGGTAGGCGATAAAGGCCAGTCGCACTTCGGTTGTGGGTTCGATTCCCCCAGTCTTTTCCGACGCGATGGGTCGTCGCCCGTCCTGCAGGTTGTCCTTTTTCTAAAACTACATTACTATGTCATCCCATAAATAATATCGAAAAAACATCTATCCTTAAACAATACTAACTTATGTCCAACATAATCCATTCCAATCTTTTGGCTTATCTAAAATACTTCGGTCCAAGATCATAGTATAAAGAAAATGATTACTTGAAATGTCACATAACAATCATGTGAATGCCATCATTTATCCCCCATATATCATAAGATATATCTTGTTGGTCAAATTACAAACATGTGAATACCTTAATTATGTATTCTATTGAAGAATGAATACCCATTAATTGAACCATAGTGAAAACATAAATGCAGTCAAAAGTTGACTCTTTCCACATACCAAAATCCAAAAATTCTATACACTCAAACCATGATATAACCTTCTCCTTGTATCAGTCATGAGCTCATGAATACGGTAAAACATTTCATTTTCTCATTTTCCTTTCATTATGCGCATATGATATTTTTTTCCAAAAATATATCAATCACATTCTATGGTTACCGGTACCATTTAAAACCATAATAGACCAATACATAAATATTCCAATATTCGACAATACTATATACAACATTATTTTGAAATCCCATTACATAAACACTTAATCATTCCACCACATCGTTTTCATATTCAACATCGCCAATAGTGATCGCATGTGACATCCCATTGTCCTTTGCCTTAAGTGGTTGCTCATGTCCGTCATCACTAACCCTTAGATTAGGGAATTTATTAGCATAATGCCCCATTTCCTTGCACTTGAAGCATTTAAGTGTTGGTGGTGTGTTCTCTGCAGTCTTTTCTTTATTCACATCATTACAAACCCTTTTTCCATTACTTCGACACTCAGCTTCTCGATGACCTTCTTTTCTACACTTAAAACATTTTCTAGTCCCTTTAAGACAATCTCCACCATGCTTCTTTCCACACTTTGAGCATAAGAAAACATTCATCTTCTTTTCACCATTATTCTGAGATTTCTCCTAGAACTGCATCTTTCGTTTCTTTTCGAAACTATGAGATGGATAAGTAACACCAACTTCCATTTCTACCTTGATAGCACAATGCACAATTTATTCATAGCTACTGCAGTCTCTTATAGCTAATGCCCTTCGAAGATTTGGTTTTAAGCCACTAATGAATCGATCAACTTTACTTTTAGGTTGGATGATAAATCTAGATGCATACCTTGCAAGCCTTGTAAAATTCGCTTCGTATATACCAACAGATTCATCAACCTTTTTCTTTAGTCCAAGAAACTCCATTCTCCATCTTTGTTCGAAGAATACGAGAGAAGTACTTATTGAAAAATAAGTTCTTGAACTCGTCCCATTCCATGGACTCAATTTCATCTCTTGGCCTCATATTCTTGATAAGATTCCACCATTGATCAGTATCACCTTCCAAACAATACACTGAAAATATGACTTTGTCATGATCATAACATTGAAGAACTGAAAATATCTTTTCAGTAGTACTAATCCATTGTTCAGCAACAAGTGGATCAGAAGACCCACTGAAAGAAGGTGGACGTTGCCTCAGGAAGGACTCAATAGAATGTTGTTCCCTTCTCAGCTCATTTGGAAGTCCAGAATGATTCATAGCTTGTTTAAGTATAGCAATAAGATTTTTCAATCCATCTCCCATAACATTTGTTTGTTCAGGAGTACAATCATTTCATTGTCCATTACATTGATCAACATGGTTCCTTTGGGTTCCATCCATCGTCTAAAACCCAAAAAGAATAGTGTGAGAGGTTAAAATCATAATAAAAGGGGAGTAACTTCAATATATAACATCTTTGGTTTAATCTAATATCGTTACATCGTTCTAGGACAATATCCTATACGTATACTTATCCTTAGGGACATCCCTAGACATACATTAGAATTATCTCTAGGGATCTCACTAAAGTTCTCGCATCCTAGTTTCCAAAGGTTGACTAAACCTTTCATCTGATACCAACTGTAGAGACCCGAAGCTTGACGTACATGAATATGACATTACTTTTTTAGAATACTTAATACATAAGAAAAAAAAACACACAAGGACCATAATAGTTTAGTGTCTTTGGAAACTCGGAATAAAATCTTCTAATCGTGGTGAAAGATCTTCAACATCTCCCAATAATGATCTTCAATTTTTTTCTTACCTAAAACCTTTCTTTATATCCTGGGGAAATGAAAACATAAATGGGTGAGCTCAAATGCTCAGTAAGGGTAAACAAAAGAAATATCAATCACATCATATTCATAAGAACATAATATTTTGGAAATCTTAACCTGCAAAAGAGAGCATAATTTCATAACATGGGATAAATCATAGTAGTGAAATGTAATCTCAATAATCATAACTTAAAACATGAAACTTTGTGGCATACACACATAATCATATAGAATCATTTCTTATTAGTCAAGACTCATTTCCAAGACTATCTTTGTGGACAAAGTCCATTTCTGAACCGAGTCACCCTCATTTCAGTCCTGTTTCACTAAACCGGTATAACCTACCGTTCCAGCCATGTCTATCTCATGAGATATAAAATCGTTACCCAATTCATTGGATGGAGATATAGGTCCCACCAATCTCATAATGATACCATTATTATGTGTGCCACAGAATCATAAATCATACATCATTGCATAACCCATGTAACAAAAATGGGAATCTTAAACATCGTGACATCATAAAACAATTCATATAATATAAAGGAATTCATAAAAATATAATTCCATCACAAAATAATCAAATCAATAGGGATAAAAAAACAGAACCCTTTATTATCTTAGATGGAAAATAATTTTGATAAAACACTTGAACTCCATTCTTGAGGAAAATATCCTTTCTTCTTCAAAAACACTTTTCCTTTCTTAACATGTCGTACAATTATAAACTAAAAGAATTTGATTAAAAATAAACTTGAAAACTTGTAAAGGAAGCTTCTTTTAAATAATGTTTTAAAAATCCATTCATGTCGTATAAGTAAAAAAACATTCTTGCTACTTTTGTCGGAAAAGTCAAAAAGTACCTCGTACGAAAAACGACAAAAGATTCCTTTTATATCTTTTAATAAAAACTCACTGAAGGGTAAAATTGGATTTAAACAATTTTAGGTGGATGGAAATAATATTACATATTGAGGAAACATGTATGTGGATGATAAAATACACCCCAGTAAATACAAAAGTATAAACAATCTCGGATAAAAATGAGATTGTGATATTTCCCTTACCTTAGATCCGATTTTCGTCATAAGTGTCTGAACCTCCTGTATAATGATTTAAATAATGTTGTTGACTAATTCCAGAATCATAATTATTGTTATGATATCATATATGGTTCACTTATGGCTTTATATTACCCGTTCTTTTGTAAATATCATGTTAAAGAGCGTTTTGGGTAAAATCGTTTCATTTGTCGTCCGTGTTTTGACTTGTAATTATTCATATGATTACTTAGATCATGATTACTTAATTCCAGAATATAAAACATGATTGATATATAATATATATTCAGAATATATATATATATATATAATATATCAGTAAATGGAATGAAATACACCGTTCATGGAGACGGTAGACCGTACGTACGCATGAATGCTATTTTCTTTTCCTTATTGAGTTGAATGGAATTAAGTAGACGACATACATAGATATATAAATAAATCTAGAATCAATATTATGTCATATATTTTATTATTACTTTATATATATATTTTATAATAATTCATGAATGGTTAACGTGGAGAATGAATCTCATCGCGTTGTGGAGACGATAGTCCGTACGTACGCATGAGCGATGATATCGTTCTCATGATCGTGGAATTGTATTGGAGTGTATGTATACTATTTCAGAATCAATATCACTTTACAATAATCATATATAGTAATTATTTACATCATTATACCCATCCAAGTAAGGTGGTGAGGGAAAATAGATTACACCACGGCGTGGATACGGTATTCCGCACGTACGCACGCGCGGTGATTTCTTTTTCCGTAGGATGGATAGATGGTGAAATAGGGTTGTTTCATAAATATAATGACAAATAAGTATATGATTGATACTGATGTTATCACTTCATGATGAAACAACTAAATAAGAAGAAGTGGAAGAAGAAATAAAGATGAAAGAATCGGTAACGGGCATTACCTCTTCTTTGAAGCGCCTCTTTGAGACCTCCTTTTAGGGAACTAAAATAGGTTTTTGAGTAAGACCAGAACCTCTAGGATGTTTCTAGTAAAGTGGAGAAGGGAATTTGGTAGGGGTTGGCCGATCTTGAAGGCTCAAAGTGGTGTGAGGAAGAGAGGGAGGAGGTTCCCTTTTATAAGGGAGGAGAGGGGCACCTTTGGAATAACTAAAAATATTATTTTATTATAAATCCAAATTGGGTTTTAAATAGATCTAAATTGATTTATTTGGAAGCTAAGGTAGGTATGGGTCGAAATCCTCTCATATAATAGAATTTAGACAAGATTATGTATCAATTTTAACCTTATCATTTAGATTTAACTTTAAGTTAGATAATTTAACCTTTACCGTGTCTTCTTGTTTTCTTACACTATATGGTTAATAAACTTACTATATCAAGCCAAACGAACCCAAAGTTGTTTATTATTAATATATATAACCTTATATAAGTCATTTGGACGAACTTTATATTTATAGGAATGAAATAACAATTAATAATATAATATTTGTTTAAAAAACTATTTTATGTCAATTTTGACACTATTTAGTAATTGATTTTTGTAAAAATCATAACAGAATTATTAGTTCGAACCAAGTTATTTAAATCAATTCTAACAAGTCATATTAACCTATAAAATTAGTTTAACTCATAAAAAGTCTCAAAATACTTTTATTTGGGTATTTATAACATCAATTATGTCAATATTTCATTAAAAGATAATTACTGCATCATCATTGTGTCATAACTAAATTAAATTATTTAATGTCTAAAAATTAAAAATAAAATACCATTATGTAGGAAATATTTTTATCTTTATAATTAATATTTATAGTCGAATTTATCTTATGTATAACCAAATATTAAAAATGATTTACTTATTAAACTTTGATTTTAACTATTTTAACCCTTCTTTAAATAAATTAATAATAAATGTCCTAATCTAATCCAAGTGGGCCTAAATGGTCATATTTTATTACTGAGGTTGTTTTTGGTCGAATTACACTTGTCCAATAGAATTAGGACATGTGTTAGGGTAATAATAATATCATTTTTACCCTTAATTACCCTATTTACTTTTAACCGTGGTAAAAAAAAGTAAAAAGTTACTATTCACCAACAAATTATTTTCATCTCATTGAACCACATTTTACTTACTGACATCAACAATGTCTCTCGGATTTTTGAAATTACATTCACAGAAGCGGTAAAATTAAGTTTTATCAAAAATTCATTTTTTTTAACTACCACTTAGTGGTTTCACTATTCATCAAAAAATGAATGTTTCCAGAAAAATACCAAAAATTAGGCTTAAGATATATTTGATATTATGAACTCAAAAATGATGTCTATTTTACCAAATTTGAAACATATCAGTTTCATTATTTAATTTAAAAATTAATTCCCGTCGTCAAAACAAATAGCGTGTTCTTAAGAGATAATAACTATCAAAAGATTGACACTTGTTTATGTCTGGTTTAAATGTGAAATTACATCCAATGACCAACATTGTATTAAATTGTAAAAATATATTTTAAATATACTTTAAAACCACTCAAATTAATAACTTATCACTATTAATTATTTCGATTGAAAAAGTTATTTTTAATTAAAATATATCGTGTTTTTACTATTCATCAAAATATGAAAGTTACCAGAATGATATGAAAATTTATCCAAAGTAAATTTTTATTTCATGATTCCAAAGAAGAATATTATTTTGTCAAATTGAACTTATAAACATGTCAAAAACTAGATTTAAAGTGGGTGCTCCATCAAAAGGCGGCAAAACTGCATTTTTTGAAAAATACTTATTTTACCCGAAAAATTTATTTTGTTCTTATACCATGTTTTAGAAAATGTGAAAGGCGAATAATAATGTTATAAGATTCAAAATTTAGTTAATACTATTCATAACGGCTAGTTCATAATTATATTATAATAATATATCGTTGTTTAGTAAAACCCGGTATTGCGTACAACACACGCTATCGAGGAAGGTCGTGATTGCGTGTAATGCAAGCCAAGTCATAGTTGCGTGTTGTGAAATAATCCTTCGTTGTTTCGTATAACATAATCCAACCATATTTCATTTATACATTGAATATATATATATATATATATATACTCAATGTTGCGTAGAATAACTATTATCAAAATTGTGTGTAACATGATCCAAGAATAGCGTAGCGTATACTACAAGATAATACGGTGTTGCGTATAGCGCAAGGTAATCTTGGTGTAGCATACAACACAAGAAATTAATGAAATTAAAAGAATATTTTTCATAAAATCTCGGGGTGTTACATTCACAAATGGAAAGGATACACTAACTCAAATGCTAGGAAATCAAGTTGCCCCAAAATACACTACTGTAATAGGCTACAAACCTGGACAGAGACAGATTACTAAGAATATATTTATTCCTAAATCTGGACAGAATACTGCTAGTTCTAGCTCTAGACATTCATATACTTCAACTAGTTATTCACATAATTATAAATCAAATAGAGTTTATCTTTCAAAATCTTTTGATTCTGTAAATTATATGAGACCCATAAGACAAATTTGGGTACCGAAAGCTTGGATTGCAAACCTGTCTGGACCCAAGAAAATATTGGTACCAAAATCATTTCTTATCTAAATATGTTTTGTAGGAATCCTTCTTGAAGATTTCCCACATGAAGACATGGTATTTGGACAATGGATGTTCAAGACATATGTATTGGGATTACTCATTATTCAATAGTTTAATAATGGTTGATGGTGGCTTTGTCACCTTTGGTGGTAATTCTAAAGGAAAAATCATCGGCCTGGGACAGATTGGTAACACTGACTCAGTATTAATTTCTAAAGTTTTATTCATTGATGGACTTAAATATAATCTGTTAAGTATTTATCAGTTATGTGATGATGGTTTTAATGTTAAATTTGAAAATGATTCTTGCAATGTTTTTAATTCTAAAAATGCTTTAGTATTTTCTTCCCTGCGAAATGAAAATGTTTATGCTGTTGATTGAAATTCTTTATCCATGAAAAATATTACTTGTTTAAATGCTTTTCATAAAGAGTCATGGCTTTGGCACAGAATATTAGGACACTGCAATATACACTCACTTTGAAAACTAACCAGGAAATACTTAGTTAGAGACATACCCAAACATGAGTTTCCAAATGACAAAGCTTGTAATCCCTGTCAAAAAGAAAAGCAACACAAAATCTCTTTCAAACCAAAGAAAGAAGTTTCAACTTCTCAACCTCTCTAGTTGGTTCACATGGATTTGTTTGGACCATCTAGAGTTTCTAGCTAAAATTTGAAGCACTATGTCTATGTCTTAGTAGATGATTGTTCCAGATATACATGGGTATACTTCTTAGCTCACAAAAGTGAAGCTTGTTCTTACATTGATAAATAATCCAAATCTGTAGAAAATCTTAGTGGACTTATGATTAAAACTCTAAGAAGTGATCATGGTCGTGATTTTGATAATCATGAATTTGAATCCTATTGCTCACACAATGGCTATAGTCATAAATTTTCTGCCCCTAGGACACCTCAGGAAAATGGTGTAGTAGACAGGAGGAATAGAAAAATGCATGAAATTTCTAGAACCATGCTAAATGAGTATGACCTGCCTATTTACATTTGGACTGAAGCTGTGAATACAGCTTGTTATATTATCAATAGATTCTTGATCAGACATGTTCTTAAGAATACCCCTTATGAGTTGTGGAACCATAAGAAACCTAAGGATAACTATTTTAGAGACTTTGGCTGCAAAGTCTTTATTCTTAATACAAAAGATAATCTTGACAAGATTGCATCCAAGAGTGATGAAGGAATTTTACTAGGTTAGTATATTTATAGTAAAGCCTATAGAGTTTTCAATAAGATAACCAAGTGTGTTCAAGATTCTTTTCACATCATGTTTGACGAAACTGATCCACATGAGCCTAAAATATCTCTTGAAAATCTTGAAGAAGATTTTTCTATTCTGAACCTTAATGACAAATCAAATGAACCTGCTATAAAGAAAACTAGTTCTGGAAATTTTCCATAACCTGCTTCTATTGATTCCCAACCTGTTGATGAACCTGAGGACTCTAGTCCTACCTTTACTAGATCAACTAGAATTCTAAATAATCATCCTTTAGATGCTGTTGTAGGAAATCTTGATAGAGGGACACAGACTAGAGCTTCTCTTATAAATTAGGTTCAACATCAAGCCTTCTTGTCACAACATGAACCTAAAAACATTAATGATGCTATTAATGATGAATTTTGGGTAATTTCTATGCAAGAAGAACTCAATCAGGTTGAAATAAATAAATTTTGGAATCTTGTTGAAAGACCTAAGGACACTTTCACAATAGGCACAAAATTGGTGTTTAGAAATAAAGTAGATGAATCTGGAAACATAGTTAGAAATAAAGCTAGGCTAGTTGCAAAAGGCTATAGTCGAGAAGAAGGTATTGACTATAAGGAGACATTTGATCCAGTAGCCATATTAGAAGCCATTACGATTTTACTTTCTTGTGTTGCACATCTAAATTTCAAACTATATCAAATGGATGTCAAGAGTGCATTCTTAAATGGATATATTGTTGAGGATGTTTTTGTTGAACAACCACCTGGATTTTCAAACCCTCATTTTTCAAATCTTATTTTCAAACTATCAAAAGATTTATATGGTTTAATGCAAGCTCCAAGATCTTGGTATGATAGATTAAGTACTTCTAATTTTCAAAGGTTTCACAAAAGGAATAGCTAATCCTACTATTTTTATAAAACAAATTTCTAATGATGTTTTAGTTATACAAATTTATATAGATGACATTATTTTTGGATCTTCAAAAACTACAATATTTACTGATTTTTCTAAAATGATGAAAAATGAATTTGAAATGAGTTTAATGGGTGAACTTAAATTATTTCTTGGTTTTAAAATCTATCAAAATGATGATGGAATTATTTTAACTCAATGTAAGTATACTAGAGATCTTTTAAAACTTTTTGGATTGGATAACACAAAAAGTAGTGACACTCCCATCAGTACCACCTGTTAGATGGATCTTGATGAAAATGGTAAATGTGTTGATCAAACCACTTATAGAGGAATGATTGGAAGTATACTCTACCTGACTTCTAGTCGTTCTGATATTATGTTTATTGTGTGTATGTGTGCTTGTTTTCAGGAAAACCCTAAAGAGTCACATTTAAATGTTGTAAATAGAATTTTTCAAATACCTCAAGCATACTCCCAATTTAGGACTGTTCTATCCCAAAGGACAATCATTTGAATTAGTTAGTTATTCTGATTCTGATTTTTCTGGATGTAAGTCAGATAGAAATCATACCTCTAGAACATGTCATATTTCAGGAAAGTCACTAGTATCATGGTGTAGTAAGAAACAAAATTTTGTTGCATTATCTACTGTAGAAGCTGAATACATAGCTGCTAGAAGTTGTTGTGCACAAATTTTGTAGATGAAACACACATTACTAGACTATGGATATCAACTCAGAACTATCTCAATAAATTCTGACAATACAAGTGCTATTAACATTTCTAAGAATCCTGTTTCTCATTCTAGAACAAAACATATTGATGTAAGACATCACTTTTTGAAGGATAATTATCAAAAAGGTGATATCACTTTAGAATTCATTGGCACTGAATATAAACTTATTGATATACTCACCAAACCATTAAATTCTGAAGGATTTGACTACATCATATATGATCTTGGTATGATTAATCATAAATGAATATCTTACTGATCTTAATGTTTAATACTTTATTGTACTCTACATTATGGTTTCATACTCACTGTTTCTAAGTTACTGTGTTATGATCACGGTCTCACCATCAAGAAATTATTCCCACGGTCTATCAACTCACTGTCTCACCGTGATGAATAGTTTTCTGTCTCACCGAAATGCCTACTCACGGTCTCACTATGAAGAGTTATTTATATTATTATTTTTAACCCGTATCGCGGTAATCGTTATTTCACCGCTATTTGATTTCCCGCATTTTTGTTTTTATGACGTTTGACATTCCCAAATGATAAAACATAAGGGTTTTATTCGATTCCTTACCCGAACTCTCTCCTGAACCTTCTCTTCCATCTCGCCCAAACCTTCAGTGAATGCCAAGGATGAAGCGTCCATCTTCACCCTCGTTTGAGAAGCGCTGCTCTAAGAAACAAAATAGAATACAGAGGATAGCTCCCGAAGGACCTCTAAACCCAAACATGGTAATCCGTACAATTGTGCCTGAAAAAGATTTTTGCCCTGAATGGTTGATTTCTATCAGATCTTTAGTTTTGAATGTTTTAAGAGGACAAGGATGGCTTTAATGGTTCACTGGATAGAATAGACCGATTTACCCAAGGCTTGTATCTCAATTCTATCAGTATGTGAAGTTCTCTTTTGAGTTTGGAGAAAGATTTATGGTGACCAGGTGGATCGATGGTTAGAAGTTCTCCTTCTCTTCAAGGCTGTGGGCTGCATGCATAAGAATTCCCCATGAAGGAGTTTGTGAGGATTACCAGAGAGACCCACCTCCAACAACCGACATCTTTGACCTGGAGACTGCTTTGGAAAGTCTAACTGGAAATGGCACCAAGCAAAGGGCCATAGCTGCTGAACTGGATGGGGAGACAAGACTTCTGTTCAAGATTGTTCAGAATTTGGTTTGTCCAGGAAAAGGAGATTTTGCTGTGATGAAGTATCAGGATGTGTTCGTAATTTATCTATTGAAGAATGGCCATAAAATCAATCTTTGTAAGTATTTTATCAACCATATGTGTGAGTTGATCAAAGTAACATCCAAATCCACCTCCCTGTTTTATTCAAAGATGATTTCATCTATGTTAGTTGCAAAAGGGATGGTTGGACCGAATGAAGAAAAATTAGAGGACCGTGATTACTGCCTATCCATGACTATCATCAGAAGGATGAAGATTAGCTGGAACCCATGGAAAAAGTAGTGGGTTGAGGATAATGATCAAATATATAAAAATTTTAATCCATTTGTCTATCCAATAAGGCCTAAAAATCTATCTGATCTTGGTTTGGAACCAGATGAAGTGGCTGAGTATTCAGAAGAAGAGGATGTAACAGTTGAAGTATCTCCTAGGGAAGAAGCTAGAAGACCTCAAATGGAAACAGCTACAGTTGAAAAATAAAGGACTGTTATCCCAACTGAAATATCTCAAGAGGAGGAATTTGGTGTTAGTTTGAGAGAATAGGAAGCTCCTTCTTCTAGTGCGGATGTAAATCTAGAATCTCATCCTAATGCTGCAAGGAAGTTGGTTTTTCCTGATTCAAAATAGCAAGCAACCGTAGTGGCAGATAATGTTGAAGAGAATGCTTCTGTTGAGAAAGAAGCAAGTCTGGAAGTTCAGCCAGCTGAAAAGTCAATTCCTGATATTATTCCCTCTGCTGAAGAATTGATGGAAATTGCCTTTCAGCTGGAAAGGCAAGAGATTGCTGAAGAGATTAGGGATGATACTGTGGATCTTTTCCATGTTCCTGAACATCAAGAATCTAGAAGGGGAGAACAAGTTGAGGGGGAGGAACCTCAAAACCTTGATATTGTGGAAGCTGGATATTCTGAAGCTTCTCAACCCTTTGTCACTTTTTCTGTGTACTCTCAGTATTAGTTCCCAATCTTTTATGATGTGAATGAGTCACAGCAAGTGACTGAAACTGGAATGGATCTTTCTTCTCTGTTTCAAATGAAGTCTTTAGCTTATCTAGAACTAGTACCAAAACCAGAGCCCCAACCTCAATCCGAATCAGAATCTGAGTCTGAAGATGACTCTGAACCTCTACCAGAATATGAACCTCTACCTTTACCTACATCTTTACCTGAGCTTCACTCCTTTTTTACCAAAGATGATCTGAATGTTTTTATAGAGACTTTGTTAGCTGAAGTTGGGAAAATTGTCTCCACTCAACCTCGCCCAGTGACTCGGTTATGTCAAGAAGATTCGTCAATTCTCTGGGAAAATATTATCTTGCATATTCAACCAAGGATGATCCGTGAAATTCAAGAAGCCAGAGTTGAGAATAAGCTACTGAGTGCTGATGTTGCAAATCTGAAACGTATGGTAGAAATTCTACAGAATGAGTTATCTTTGAGATCAGAGCCCGCTTCTGTTTCTGCTCCTGTACCTGTTGCTCTTTCTCCTGAGACTTCTGATTCCATCCTTGCTAGGGAGATTGTGTCTCAAGTTCATCCATACCTACTATATTTTGATGAGAAGATTGAAAAAAGGCACACCATGATGTTGGAACGCCTGAGAGAGCTTGCGGAAAATCTGAATAAGCTTACAGATTAATACACTAAATGCCTGCAAAAATTTCTGAAACAGCTCAATGTTCTAAACAAAGCTGTCAAAGCTTCACCTATTTATGGTCAGCCCTCCACACCTTCTTTCGATGATTATATGCTGAGATACTTAATCAAGGAAGAACTTCAGAGTTCCTTGAGTGGCTTTGATCTATCTTCTTTGTCAGAAGTGATTCAGAACAGTCATAGAGCATTAGACAAGGTTAGAATTCATTCTAAGATAGCCAATGATGCTCAACAAGAGATCACCAAGAAAATAGATTTGTATCTCTCCCGTATTTTCTCTAAAAGTGATATGATCGATCACTTTAGATATCTTGTGGAAAATTTGAGAATCCCTCCGGTGACTCGTGCTTTTAAAGCTCATGTTCAGAAACTTACAGAGTTTACCAGATTGTTGTACAGATTTCTGTAGAATAAGGATGATTTTGAAAAGGCTATGCAATATGGTGGTGAAATCATTACTGATTTCATCAATCTTTTCAAGCTATATCTTCATGTGCAGAGTACTACTATAGTTTCTCCAGCTGCTGCACCCCTTAGACTTGGTCTACCTGCCTTAGCCTCAACTTCCATGACTGTTAGTCAAGCTCTTTCTCAGATCCGGCCAGTCATTCTTGACCAACCACAGCCTAGATATTTTACTTATCCCTCTTGGGCTCTATATGTTTTTGAAGGTCTACCCTTACCCTCGTTGTCTACCACATCTCTACCTTCTTCTACATCATCCCCAGCTCCTGTTGCTGATAAAGGAAAAGACAAAGTGGATCCCTGAAGAGTTCGAGGACTGTTCTTCTTTTTGATGGGATGTCTTTTTTTATTTCAAGTTTTATTGTATTCTGAACCCTTTGTTTAATGCCAAATGCAGTATTTCATTTCCTTCTCTCTACTTTTTTATATTCCCAAAAGGGGGAGAAAACTCCAACTATAAAAAATGAAAAACTACAAGTGTCATTTCTATAATAGTATAAATGGGGGAGAAAAACTACAAGTGTCTGTTCTATAATGATTTTGTTATGCTAGTATCTTTAATGTTACATGTAATTTTATATTCTGCCTATATCTGATTTGTGATCATCAAAATGGGGGAGATTATTGGACTCCTCATGTGTTAATCATGATTTAATGATCACGAATCTCATTACTGTTAATTAATCTCAATCTTCATTGCACATCTTTCTAATGCTCTTCAATATCAATAATAACTACACACCATGTTTTACTGATAACAGATCTTATGATGTTAATTACTCTCTTTATTATTTACATGTCTCATGCATGATCATAAATCTCATATATATTATCACACCTTTATATTTATGATTCAATCTCTTTTACTCTCTCGTGATTAAACTTAATCCATGTTCTGCATATTACTGTCTAAGCCCAAATACAAATATTTGTCAAAGTATGCAGACACCGTGAAGGAGTCACCGTGACAAGACACCGTGACCTAGACACCATGACCAGACATCGTGAAGGACTCATCGTGAAGGACTCGCAATGACCAGACACCATGACCAGACATTGTGACCAGACACCGTGACCCAAACAACGGGATGGACTCACTGTGACCACATACCGTGAACTACTCACCATGACATGGACATACCGGGAAAAAGACACTGTTTCCATAATCACTGTGACACTGTTTCATAACTTTTTGTCAATATTATTTAAATAATGCTAACGGACATATTTTTTGTTTTTAATGGAATTAATGTTATTTAATAATAGTTGTTGTCATGTCAGGAAACCGTATCTTGAACCTATGAAAATGGAATCATTCCTACATCCAGAACTCGTGGAATATAAGAAATAATGAGATTTAGTACACGTGCAACGATCATCAACTAAACATGAAAAGTGGTGTGCGAGTGTGAATATACAACACGAAGAACTTACATACACCAGTGTTCACTGTACTGAACAAGCAGAACAATCTGATCAAGATGGAGATTGCAAGTCTTTCAAAGAACTCTCATGAATTCAATTCAACACCACTGAAGAACACACGACGAATCAAGAGATAATTCTCACTCCTAAAGAAGAAAGCTGTACTACGACACTCTATTTTTCAACAGAAAAACCAGAGAAGGACTCAGAAGCACTCCTGCTGAATCCAATGAGTCTCGAGCTGCATTGATAATAAATAGAGCTTTCTAAAATCTTATCTATCTTCTCTAAGTGATTTATTTATTAACTTTTGAGCAGTTTAGTGTACTCTATATTTCTTATACACACACTGTCTCTTGTACTGAACTGGTGGATATCAAAATCCTAACTCCAAATCTCTTAACTCTTTTTTACCACGTCAACTGTGAAAGAGGTCCTTGTGTGGCCTGGTCTTTCTTTTGTTTCCCACGAAGAACAGTGGTAGAGGTCCCTGCGTGTCCTAGACAGTTTTGTAAACTATTGTTAACTTCGATCCAGGGTGTGGATCAAATTTATATATATATTTGAGAGGACTATGTCTCGGCTTGAGACTGAACATCTTGTTATATCTGCTGTGCATATTTAATTTAAGTTTAAATTTTACTACATATATCTTATTTATTCCGCTGCTATTACTTTGAAATACAAAACTATTTTGAAGATACTTTGATAGTTAAATTAGCAAGTGTTTACACTTATTGTAAATCAATAGGTTATCTTCAAAAGTTCGTTTGACCTTATGGTTAAATTAACTAAGACCTAATCAATCTTTGAGAAGATAAGTGAACATTTACAATTTGTATAAATTCACTAAAGTTTAACTTGTTTTATAAATTGGGGGATTTTAAATAGACAATATTTTAACAGAAATTTTATTTGGAACTCAATTCACGGCCCTCTTGAGTGTCCACTCCGACCAACACCAACCTATAATCTCACAAGGTAACTCTAAAGCCAAGGAAAAACATCCTAGGACTTGGAATATAAGGAAGATATACAAACCACAATTTATACTATAATCCATGTTTCTATCCTACCCAAACCATTGTGTTCATATCTACCCTACAAGGTGTCAATTTGAGAAATTCAGGCTCACCCAAAAACATTAATAACCATTTTATAGAAATATCAAGAAAAATCACTTTCAAGAATGGTTTCCCATACAACCATTTAAAAATATTGAAACATGATATGTATTTCCTTCTACAAGCTTAAGAAAGTTCACTCACAAAACCATGTTATGTATATCAATCTCAATCCACTGGAATATACATACATGAACAAATCAATGAAAATGAGGGGTTAAGCATAGTAAAATTTAAATGGAGAGAGTAATATGGGTTTAACTATATATTATAAATATAAATACCAAATAGGGATGATTACAACAAACTACACTGCTAAAATTTAACAGATACGGAAGGAGGAGCTTCGAGTAGCCTAGATGGATGCCCCTTAGTTCTACATCTCATGCTAGTTCATAGAAGGATATGAACACTTAATAATATTTCATGATTTTATAATTTAAAAAAATTATTAATAAAATAAGTAAAAAATATCGATTTATCATGGCCCCATTGGTTGTAGTGAAACTACCCTTCCCAGAGGTCCCCTTACAGCATAATCAGATTGCTCACAACACCGTACCCTTTTTAATGTAGTTCCCAAATACATTAGTAAACAATTATTTTGTGACCATAAACCCCAAGGTCAAAAAACCTTTTAAATTCTCAGTTCCTTGGTACCTTTAGAATATCCATTATGGTGTGACCTAAGCCCCACTTTGTAGTAGTTTGATTCCTAGTAAAACCACCTCTATTTCAATGTGACCTAACTTGACTCTAGAATCCAAAACCATGGTATGAAAATGTTACATTTAAATACCTATAATTACACCATGATCCCATTCCTGAAATAACATTTCAATCCTAAATCATGTAAGACTCCTCAATTCCTAATCGTTGGATTTATCGGAAATTCTCAATAGCCAAAAAATATTAAAAAATGGCTTAACTAATTTTCAACAAAATATAAATTAAATTTTAACGTATATTAAAATCCCACCTTCTAAGGGAATATCATTCTTAAAAAATAACTCCAACTTTCCTTATCAAATATATTTATCTATTGAACTCACACACCCAATGACCTCACCAAAGTATCGTCCTGGATATACTCATGCTTCCATGATCGATGGATGAGGGTTATTTTCATACCACACAACACCCTCTCATTTTGATCCATGATTCAAACTAAGTGAATCTTAAATGTCAAATCCACCTCAAAATCAACATCATCATATTGCCCCACAAGTATAGTGTCTGGATCATACTTTTAGAGTAGTTACACATGAAATTAATCATCAATACCTCAATTTCACGATGGAAGATCAACAAGTAAGCTACATGCTCAAGCCTCTCTATAATATAGAATGTGAAAATAATTTTTTTTCTAATATCCGACTATTTATTTATAATATTATTCCACAATAAAATTGATTCCAATAAGAATACATAGTCACCCATGAAAGATATTAAGGTTCGTCACCTCTAGTTTCTTTACAATCTTTGTCTTCTCCCTTTAGTAACAAAATATTTTATAATTAAACAAACTATCTTGGAGGTATCTTAAACAATGTTCATCACAATTACCAAAAAATCACCTACCTCTAACCAACACCGGAGTGAGTGGCACTATTTACCATATAATTCCTCATAGGGGTCCATCTGGACTAGTGCTATATTTTTTTTATGAAAACACTTCCAAAGATAGATGGTCATTTTAATCTTTATAAAATTATATGGTTCATGATAGAACATATAATATAGTATTTAGATCATCCTCTTTTACATTCCATATATACAAAGGTGATATATTATACTCAACTTTAGCTAAGACCCAATGTATTTATTCAAGCCTTTCCTCAAATAGTATTTGAAATGCACATCAAAATTTGATACAGTTCTCATGGTTATCTCATTAAATCACTATCCCTCTCTATTTATCTCTATACCTATTTCCCATATAGATTCTTTATATCATCCATTAACTGAGTATCTCAAATATTTTAGACATGTGATGTCTTTTTTAGTCAGTCCACCACCACCCAGAATGCATCATGACCACTCAATTTCTATAGAAAACCCATA
Organism: Viscum album; assembly: GCA_963277665.1. NCBI lineage: Eukaryota > Viridiplantae > Streptophyta > Magnoliopsida > Santalales > Viscaceae > Viscum > Viscum album. The sequence continues at coordinate 1,609,722,248 of OY728137.1, read as the reverse complement.
ACTTATTCTAGGATCACATCATGCAACATCTGAATTGAAACGATAAGAATATGGAGAAAACCATGTTATCACTATTTCTCTACCTTAATCCATTGATAGTTAAGACAATGGGTTGTAAGTCCCACAATGTACTTCCTCATTTCAGAAACCCAAAATTGGTGCCTTATGTCATATACATCATATTCAACCAACGATGTATAGATCGACATGAGGTTTTAGAGACCCTCATCAACTCCCCCATCATGGAAGTAGGAAGAAACCCCGTAACATGGACTTGAAACACTCTATCCTCATATTTATACAAACAATGAACTAGTTCGCCTCACAGGATTCATTACAACATTCCCAAATGCATAGATATAGATTATTGGATTTATTTTACTAGAATGAGTAGAGGTGATGTAATTTTTATGGGATAAAAAAACATATTATCTACTCACAAACATATAATGCCTCAATTAAGGGAACAATATCATCATATTCCATTCCCCAATTCCCTCCCAAACCACCTTCTCTTACATCTTCTGACTAATAGTGTCTTTGATGAAATTCCCCTTCACATTGGAATAAGATGTCATGATATAATTTTTCTATAGATAACTTAATCAATAGTTATAAAACTAGTTCAAATCCTTTAAAGGAAATATGTAACACAATATCTTATGGTCCTTTTATTTGATAAATACACCACTAAATAGATAATTATTCTAACACTATAAAGTGTAAACCATATCACTTAGCACCAAATCCTGTATAATGTATTTTTTGATATCGTTTTATAGTTAAAGATTCTTATAAGAAACATCTCAGTATTATTATATAAAAAAACCTTATAAAACCCCAAGAGAATTTTATACATTATTTAAAACTTAACTTTGTCTAAAATAATAAAAATTGATGAAAAAATCCGCATTTATTTGATCTCTAGGAAGGATTCTGCATTCTGATTGTCCAACTTCAACTTTACCCCCTTCTTGGTCAAGCATGACATTATCACTTCCAAATAAGACAAGTACTGAATGAATCACATGTAATACACAACTAATCCACTGGAACCCATAATTTCCAAAATATTCTTGGGATTATCCGATGAGTTCACTCTCTACCTCTTATCTAGACCCAATGAAAAACCTACCTTTGATACCACATGTAAATGGAATAAATCATTAAAAATCGAGAGGAAATACTTAATGTACTTTTAATAATGAAGATGCTCTAAAATCATACAAAAAAAATATCTAGGGTCTTATCATGAACCTCATGGGTCTATTAATATACTATAATTTCATCAATAAATACCTTGATTAATGAGTTTATATCGTGATTGATAATATAAGTAATGAGATCCATGGACATTACTAGCACATTCATCGGTATCTTGGAACCACATGTTACTCATATAACCCCTGCCTACTCTAAAATTCATTCTTTGGTATATCCTCTACCCTTACCAAAACTGATGGTATCCAAATCACTAATATATCATGGAGAACCATTGTTCTACCCTAAACTAGTCAAGGATATCTCCTATCTCCTAAAACGGATACCTTTTTCCATCATAATCAATTTTATAATTTGTTAATCCATGCATATTCATAGCCTATCATCAGCCCTCTTGTAGAAAAATAATAATAACACCCCATGAAGAGGTACATGGATAGAAAAAACCCCTCAAAACTATATCTGTGGTCTATACCTTCATTTCCTTCAGCTCGTTTGATTTCATATAGTATGATGGTATCGATATAGACCTCAAAACTATTACTAAGAAGACTGTGAACCAGATAACCCACATGGGTGGTATCCAAAATAAATCATTATAAATTATTCCATATAAATTCTTATCCACTAGAGGAAAAATAGGTAGAACCATAACCATATTTATTGTAAGAAACATGAAAAACACATGCACTGTAATTTCCACAATTTGACATAGGTTTGGTATCACTCTATATATCTACATATTCCATTCACCCACATTCTCACCACTCATAATGTGAGTAATATACACCCCTAACCCCTATAGTAGTAATCAATAGGATACCATTAGTGCTTCAACCAGAACATGCCAAAAATGACTTCAATGTAAACCATGCATAAAATGAAGAAATATCATAAGTTATTATATATTCTAACCACTATAGAAAAACCAAGGAATCTATGAATATCGTCTAACATATTTCATAGAGGGTTATCTAATGAGTTTGATATTATCATGAAATAATCATTTTTAGTGTAAAGAACACATTACTTACCTGATCTATCTTTATCTGTATCTACATGCAATAAAAAACAATGAAAATAACTTATGTAAACCATGATAATCATAAGATACATCTTTAATTTCTGATGGAGTATGTTTTATGGGGATCAATGAAGAAGATGAAAAATATCTATTCCATCATAGGAGGTATGTGACATTTGATCAAAGGTTATTTCATGTGTACTCTTGATCACCAAATGGGTGTTAACACCCTCAGTGTATGATAAATTGTGACTTGTTATTTAGAGAGATTCTATTTGATTTTAATTTTCAAGGATACACAAACAGGATGTATCACATTCAGTACGTATCCATACATGATGCACTTAATTAAATGAATAGTATCAGTTGTATCAAGTTCCATCGCATGGTACCCATATGTTACAGCCTATTAGAATATTATTCATTAAACACTTAAATGAAATTATACTAGAAAATTAAAAAATTAAACACCATTGGATAAAATTTGGTAAATCTATATTAGATATTAGTTTCATTCGTAAATCACCTATATCATATTCCCGGTCATACCAAATAATTTAGGAAAATATATGTATCTAATGCATCATTTTGAGAAAAACGTATAATAGTTAATGATATTCATCTCATGAGTGTAATAGATAATGAACTAGGTGTGTCATAAAATATTATACACACCTATTAAATTCGATATAAAAAACTCATGATTGTAGTAAAATATCAAATGGGATTTATAAAAAACCCCACAACCCATTATAATAATCCATCAAAAACTCTTTTGAACATGGTTTATCAAACTCTCTTAATTTTGGAATAAACGTTATCTCCAAATTATAATACTTCACAGAAACACTAATTATGTGAAATTGAGGGTATTATTATCATTTAAAACTCATATCAAATACATATTCCATATATACAAGAAAAGAGATACATTGGGAAAAGCATCAATGCTACTAGAACTACTAAGAGATCAGATGTGATCTCCATCAAACATACAGATATACTAGATAAATAAGTCCATGATATGTTATATCACATACACTATATATATACCTATATAATCCATTTTCCATGAAATTTAGTTCCCCCTAAACATGGAAAATTTTCAATATATTATATCATATTTCAAATATTCTTGATTTTTTTAAAAAAAAGCCTAATATTCCCATTTAATACATCACATGTCTTTCATCTTCTGAATAAGCACATCCCATGTCCATATATCATGTAGTTGAACACATAAATTGTGTATCAAATAAGAATGGACAAGAATTTGATTAGTTTAATTCAATCAAAAGATATATTTATTTCCTCATTATATGAGTGAAAAAATCCTATCTTGGTTGATCTCCAACTGATGACAATATCAAAAACATACCCAATGACCCCTTGATTATCTAATTCTAAATAGTGAGAGTAGAATAGTATCAACATATAATGGTTACCATGATTGCAATTTCACCAAAAAAACTAAAAAATGACTGATAATAAGCATACAACCCTAATTATAGTTTTGACTATTTGAAATTTCATGGGATATACTTGGATATTTGGTCCAAATAATTATTATACACTAATTATCTCATGATTCCCCTAATCCTTCCTATATTAACATATCATCACAATCCATCTTACTCTAAGATGATAATTGATTGGGGATAACTCAAAATCACATTTTTAGAGGATATTATCATTCCACTCTTTAGGTAATGAAAATTTCATCACACGTGAATAAATGATAAATAGATGTTTCCTTTTAATATAAAAACATGATACATTATTCAAAAATTACATCAATCATTTCTGTATCGTATTCCAAGAGGCTCAATATGACACTTATTCCTCTATTATATTAATGTTTTTGTTAATGTATATATTAAATTTTTATTTATAGACACCTAATAGATCATAACATCACCCTTATCAATTAACACTAATATAATATAATATTTTTGAAGGATGTGTTTAGTCCTTAGTGAGACCGAGTTTCCTTTTCCTAAACAACGAATCATCTTTTATCCTAGTAAATTTTGATTCATCATCTGATACAATGAAAAGAATATTATTAAGTAATTAATATCCTAATTAAAATAGATTATTTTCTTGTATCATATCTAGTATTTTACTATTCATCTAATGTTGTGTCCTCTATTTTAACTTCTTCAGAACTCATATAACTGATAGCTCCATTATTCAGTAAAACCACAAAACAATATTTATATTGCATATCATATCTATTAGATTGGATAACATGATATATGTAATCCTTTACACAATCTCATCATTTCCCATAATTATCCATAACATATCCTAGGTTCTTCTCACATACTTATAGATGTTCATAATAATTAACAGATGACTCTCACAATGATTGGATTGAAATCAACTAGTATTGATAAGATCATAGGCACCATCAGTTCTATTAAATAACACGACATACATGATAGAGCCTATGATGGAAAAATTGGGAATTATATCCATCCTTTCTACCTACTTAAAATGATTATTAATCATCCTAAAATTCATTACATGAAACACCAGTAAAGACTACTTTTGGAGTTCTCCCTATTAAACCTCTTTAAAAATTTACCAATGTTTTTGTCCTAACTGAGTCCAAGATACCTAAAAGACCTATATCTATAGATATTAATTTCCATTATATATATTACTTCACCCATGTGTTTCAAGGAAATGTATTTACAAAAACACAGCATTACATATTGTAAATTCATGGTTTCATTTTTATAAGAAGTATGAAATCTTATGGAACTCAGGGATTTTTCGGATGCATAAAAAATAGAACTTTAAAATTATTGGGTATGGATTCATATCAATAAAAATCCACTATAACACTACCCAAATTCCACCATCATATAATGTTCAACTAAATTAAACATGAAAAACACAAATTAAATCATACATATGTCATTCATCAAACATAAATATAATTCACTCATCACTAGAATGTTATAGATCTAATTTTCTAAGAGAGGGATCCAATATACCTTCTACACATTAAAAAAAAATCTAAAATACTCTTATTTTTTTCTCATGTGGTAGTGTCGGAAATCACATCACTTTATGATTCCCTTTTGATCATGATAAAATAGAAACTCAATCTATAGAATTGGGATCAACCGAGCATTCTTCTTCTCTCAATCTGTATCTCTAAAATTTGATTAATGGAAGGATAAAAAATAACTTCTCTATGAATTCCTAAAAATGGTGGAGGACACTATTCATGATTCTAATGTTCATTTATATACATCGATTATACATTCTGAAATCTCTCTTTGGTCCCTATAACGTCATAACAATTTTTATATAACATTCAACACAGAAACTGCTTTATTGAACATATCATAAGCATCAATAATATTTTATCACTCACTTTTAACACATTAACATTTTCTATGAAAAAATATGAACCATTATATAGGCTCATTACTCTTAAAATTACATAACGAACCTTAAACATGTAACATTAATTTGAAAAATATTATTTTCTTATATTCACTTTTATAATTAAATATATTTCAAATATCATGAGTAATAAATTCAATTATAATTATTCTAAACATGAATAATGTAATTGAATAAATTTATTTGTTATTATTCACATTTGAAGATTCATTGGCCCTAAAACATGGTCCCCACTACATCCTTAAATCCAATTCATCTGAATCAGTGGAACTTGTATATACACTTTGTGTGTGACCATATATGCCCTTATCTCAATAGTATAAATTCATGTTCATAGAACAAGTGTTTTATCTACAACCGCATCGTTGACCCTAAGGATACGAGGATAAGTTTTATTTATGAAAACTCATATGAATGTGATAGATATAATATAGTCTATTTTTATCATGATATCTAATAAATATAGGTGTATATTTTTGTCCTCATCCCTTAATTATTTATTTATCTTTTTTGAATATTATTTGATGGACATAACATCATCAATCGTGGGAATTGATTTATTCAAGGAACTACCATCCTAGTAACATATCAGAAGATATCATTTTTACCTTTATATGTAATAAATTCTCACTTCATATATTACTCAATGAAATAGCACCAATAAAGTCATACAATCTAAGTCACCATTAAAAAATCATGGATTTGTTCATGCATGAATGTACATGACCAAATTATATAGACAGATAATGGCCTCAATTTATGATACCAATACACATTATCGTATATAGTAACATTCAATGACACCTGAATCACATGGTGTTCTTATTGGAGGAATGATCCTCATGATCTCTACTACTTAATATTACAATGTAAGAACTTCAAGAGATGATGTGTCAATGATCATGAGAACCCAACACCTTATTTTCAAACACTATCATTGTTCCATCATTATGATGTGTTTAGGCCAACAGAAATGTGTTTTAATATATCATTCATGGTATCTCTTGTTTATCATTATAATTGGGAAATTCTATAACCTTTTGATATGACATGTAATCTAAATAAATTATCATACATAGAGCACAATAAGAATGAATTTTATTATGATCATAAGAGGAATATATTTATATTAAAAATTGTATAAATATAATGGTAATCAATGTGCATATAAGAGTTCAGTCTAGAGCACCCACTCACAACACTCCAACATCCACTAGAGACAATTTTTAACAAATCTCAACTTATTAGCTCTCAAATGAGAATAATTATTTTATTAATATATGGATTTTCTTAGAGGATATATGATTGTATCTTCTTTGGAAATATTGTTAAATTCAACTTCACCTCTCGGAGTAAAGTCCCTTATGAGATGAAACTTAGGAATTATATTCATTTTCCTCATTTGTGACCTAAGATCATTAGTATGCAGCATTTTTTGTTTTATTATCATGTTATATTATAACAGGGCATACACTACTTCATAAAATTCTATTATCTGAGAAAAATATATGTATCTTGGTTGGTTCCTTTACAGTATTAGAAGACTATATATTGAATTCCTCAATAAAATCAATGAACATGGACTAGTTGAATATTATCTAGATCACTACACATCCATTTATGGGTAAACATATCCTAACTATAATTTTAGATCATCTTGGTCCATTTGAAAGAAATAATTTGTGTATCCCCTAACTATGATCTCCTAGTATCACCTATAAAATAAGAACATATCCTTTATATGTCTCAAGTAAATTTGGATTGTTTTTACTTCTACCCAATGTAGCCCCCCATGATTGGCCTGATATATGATCATCATTCATAAAAAAAGGCGTCATAAAAACTTTTATATAACATGGAATAATTCATAAGTACAATTTCCTAAAAATAAGGGACTCTACTCATACTTTCAATAAAATGTTATGTTTATGGAAACATTTTCTTAGAGAGATTGAGACCAAGTTACATTATAAATATTCCCCTCTTAGTTTTTTCCATATTGTCTGTTTTAATAATTTATCAACATAATTACTTTAACATATCCAAAGAATCATCTATGTTCTATATTGATGATATTGATCCCTAGAATATATGTTGTTTCACATAAGTATTCCATGGAGAAGCATTCATTTAACCAATTTTATACTTACTATAATACATTGACAAAATTTTTTAAAATTATTATTTTATAAACATATAACACTTGGAAAATGATTCTATTCCAACTAACATTATTAGAGACGCATGGATATATTTTTTTAGATGAAGAAAAATATTTTATGGCCTCAAAAAAGAAAACATTACATGATTTTGATGTATAAAAAATTCTATCTTTAGATCTATGTAGCCTCAATAAATTATTAACATTATTTTCCATGATAAGACCTTTTATTGGTGTCATATAGACATCTTCAATCCACATCCCATTATGAAAATCAGTTTTAACATCCATTATCCAAATCTCAATATCATGGAATACTGATATTTCATTTAATGTTTTAATGGATTTTTGTATTGTGGATGGTGAGAAGGTTCTTTTCTATTTTATTCCTATACATTTCTAGAAACCCTTCAAAACCATATGTTCTTTATATTTATTTATATATCTATATTTGATTATATTTTTTTAATACCCATTTATAGCCAATGGGTTATACATTAGTTTGGAGGTCTACAAAAATTTATACCTGATTTGGGTCCATCGAACCATATTTGGATGCATGTCTTCCTTCCATTTAAGAGAATCCATTCCATATACTACCTCCTTGTTTTTTAGAGGTTCATTGTACTCAAGATGTAATGTGTCAATTAACATGGTGATCAGAAAACTATATCCCTCTAGTTCTATAGCATGTCTTTTATTACTATGAAATACTTTTGTCTCAAGAACATCCTTATCACCCACTATCTCTTTTGAAGATTGTTTAATACCGAGTCTTATGCACCTGAATATCAACTTCATCAAAGTAAATCATTCTCCCACTATTTCCAAAAATAAAAATGTTCCCTTTCATTAAATGTAGCATGTATCTAAATAAACCCTTTTTTTCAAATCCTAATATAACTAACATATTTTCTTTTCCATAATATGGCCTAAAAATATTCACTTTGTGCTTCATGATTTTAGATTTTCATTAGATATTGTATTTAAAATATCCTATCATCCCCAAAATTTTATGTGTTATAGAATGGGTTTCTTTCCATATCATAACTATATTAGAATCCCTTCATCCACTTTAGTCGGTTCTCATTTTATTATATATAATGATTGGTGTAATGTATATCCTCACAAATATCATATTATATTTTCATGAATCATTATCAATCTTACCATATCATGCAAGGTGTGATTTATTCATTCACTTACACAATTTAACATATATTTATAAGGATGAGTGATTTGGAAGACTATACCACTATCCTTTAAATGATAATTGAAATATTGGTTTAGATATTATTTATCAAGGTATGGATAGAGTTTCATGATCAATATATCAAACTAGTGTTCCAATTCATTCAAATATTCCCTAAACACCCAAATGGAATTTGACTTGTACCTCATAAGTTGATATAACCATACCTTTTAAATCAACTTTTTAAAGTTATATCATAATAAATACCACCACATTACTCTTCTATAAATTTATAATATACATCATTATGAATGAATTCCAGAATTATTGTGTCTCTTTCTTCAATCCTAGTGAAAGGTGATTTGTTCATTTTACCATATAAATAATTTTTGCATAAATCTAAGGGTTATAAGTTAAAATTGTATAAATATCCTATTTGAGGTAATTTTTTTAATATTTTTTAATTTACCTGAAATATCATGAAGTTCCATTAAAGGATATGATATGAGTCATTCTCAATATAATTTTCATTGATTTCCAAAATAGGTTTATCAAGTTTAAGTATATATATTACAAGTTAAGATGTTCAATATCATAACACATGTTATCCTTATAAAAGAGTCAAAATTTATTTCCAAACTTGAAATAAAATACCTTGGTTTCAAAACATGACACCGAAACTAGGTTTATAGAGATATAGGGTACATAATAACTTTTTTTAGTATATGAACCTAATTACTTGGTAATGTAACATTATAATCTTCTAATACTAATGTAATCATTCTTACTCCATTTACATCTTAGAGATATACTTTTCCTTTTTAAAATTAATGAATATAATTGGTTTCTATATTAAAATTCAAAAATGTGAGAAACATGTTGTATCTAATAACCACAGTGTATATATAGATTGATTGAATTCAATTATGGATATACCAGAAATTTCTTTTGAACTGTAGTTGTACTATAGAAAGTACTATAGCGGGACCTGTAGCAGGTACTGTTTGGCACTGTAGAAGCCGTTAATATTCCCTTATTTGGGCCTTCAGGCCACAGATTTTTTCCTTGGGTCCATTAAGTCCTTCGGGCCTCCACGTCCTTCGGGCCCCCTCAAGGCCATCGGGCCACCATAAGTGCAGATTCAAACCTGAAAACCTACAAGAATCAAGATCTAGAAGGTGGATGAGCAAAGATATTTCACCATAGCAGAATCTAAAAAAATTTCAATAATGAGAGGGTATGGAACTTACCATCCGGAAAAGCTTGTGCATGAATGGGAAAGCCTAGCTAAACAACAATGCAAATATGGAGAGTTGATTTAACGATGAAGATGCTAGGGAGGATTAGTTCGATGTTATTATTCGGGGTTGTATATAATGTTTGAATTATACTGGTATCAAATTCTCTTAAGGCCTACGGGCCATGTAATATTTATGCCTAAAGGCCTTGTAAGGGTTACACCACACCCAGTGAAAGGTGGAGTATCTGAATCAATAAATATGAAGGCCTTTGGTCCATAAGATAAATGATGGATATACCAGATGAAAAAGCATCACCATGCTTAATATTCCAAGTTGTAAAATTATTCCTCTAGTTGACCCTCTTACCATAATAGAAACATAAAATTTTCAGTAATTGTCTCAACATTTTCATGTTTAATATCATGGAAGGAAAATTTGTCAATTTATTTTTGGCTTTGGTTTAGCCTTTAACTCCATATCCTTTTCTTTCATCCTCTTTCTCACCATAAGAAATCATGATATAATATTCATTATATACTTGTCTACTAAAAAAACTTATCCCCATAAATTTAAGAGAAACGTTTTTATTTTATTCATATTATAATTAATAATAAATGTGAAGAATATTGGTGATAAAGTTGAAATAATTATACCATTATCTAGTTTGTGTTTCAAATTTAACCCAAGGGATCTAGTATCTTAACGGGCCTAATAATTTTGAGTTCATGAGGTCAGGAATGCATCCCATATACTAGATTATATCTATATGGTGCACTAGATATCTAATATATCAATTTTCATGCTATATCCTAGTGTTGATCATGGATACATGATAGAATTTGGTAGCCATATTCATCCTCATACTTTTTCAAAATCTCACTAGAAATAGATGAAATCATAATACAATTGATATTTAATATATCAACCATATAATCCAAATATCATTATTTAATCTCCTTTCACTCTCTCATAGGGGGCTCAAACTGAAGGTGGGATTTTGGAACATTTAGATTCATCTCTTAGTAAGGTATTATATTCTAGAACATGTAACACTTGAAGAAGTTATCGCCTGGATCGATATTATCTTTTTCCGACATTAATTATAGTGGTTTATAATTGGTGGTGTTTAATTTTATTTTATCTACAACAAAAAACATTTTAATTTGAGTACGTATCTTGATTACCAATTGATATTACAATTTAATGAAATTTTAAAAAAATTATCACAATTTTTTAAAACTGTATTGTCCCTCAACTACTAGATTTGGAATATAATGTCACATGAATATTCTTGTAGATATGGTACTTTTAAACCACTCTTCATATTCAAATTTCTGTTTATTCCACTAGTTGAATATATTTAATGTGGAACTTTGTTTGTCCAACCACATTAACTCACATTTAATTAATCTATTGACTGATGTATCATCTTTAACAGATCATATCCGCAGATTACACAACACTATACTTTTTAATTTGAAAAAAATCTATGTATAGAAATTTCCTTGTATAATAATTTAGTTACGTCCTCCTACTACTCTAATAATAATTCCTTAATAAAAAAAGATACTCTTAGAAATATCTTATGAGCACCTCATACATTCATTCAATTTCAAATAATGAAATATTTTTACCGTAATATTTATTTGAGGAATTATTTATATTATTTTCATTGAATTAAACCATTTTCTACTTAAAATTACTTTTCTATGCGATCGCAGTCACAACACTACTATGCTAAAATGGAAAATATTGAAAATATTACTTCTACATCTTCTCAGTCCTATAAACTATACTATGTGATCATATAGAACTCATATAATAAAATAATTAACCATCCAAGATAAAGAGAATAAGTAACGACATGATTATGAGTTACTATCTATTTTTCAATCCATCGTGAAAAAATTGATTAATCAATACCCTAGGGGAATACCTAGAGTAATTCTCAACATGAATTATTGTGCCTTTCAAACTCCCAATCATTTCTATTATTTTGTATCATGCCACCAATAAACTTGAAGTTCATCGTTTTAAATGTGTTTTATCTTTACAATGTATACTCAAAAGCATGTGAGGGTAACTCATGATGTGTGAATTATATTTTATCACTCAAATATAAAGACAATATCCCTTAAACATTAAAAAAATTTGGATTGACTACATAATAATCATAATTATAAAAAATAATTATTTGTTTAATTTCATATGAAATAATTAAATTAAATTAATAAATAAGAAGAAATTCATCTGTTGGTATCACCTAATAAACAATCAAAGTAAAATGGATCACATAATTACCAATTCCTTAATTCTCTATCAGATCATGTGAAATTAAATTTATGTATGAATAATGAAAATTGAACCTTAACTCATTCAATTGTCACACATCGATGTAATTCCCTCTCATCCAATAGGTCACAAATCAAAGGCACCAAGTGGTGCATATTTTTGATCATCCAAACAAGAACCATAAATTTTTTATTTCATTTTTTCAATTCATGGTTGATAGAATAAGGAATTTGGGGTTTTTGTGATGTTATTTTAATCCTAAGAGAAATAAGAACTTGATCTGAGAAAGCATGATTGATTTTGAATTATTATTCTCTCATAATCTCTATCTATAACTTTGTAAAGGGTATGATAGGATATATACATTATAAATTCATGAAAATTATGGAATCTATTATTTATAAAGAAAAAAATTATTTATATACATCAGTTATAAATTAAAAAATTTCCCTTTTGTCTCTCGAAAGTAATGACATTTATTTTAAGATCTTTTTTACATTTATAAATTATTTAATCATTCCATAAACATCACATATATTTAATATCAAACATAAAAACATTAATGTGTCACCAAAAAATTATGATCAATTAAATAATCTTTTCCCCCTAGTTTTTTTAAGAGGCCTCGAATGTGTAATGTACGTTTGAAACATAATATTTTCCCATGTTCAATTTAATAATTAATTACTTTTGAATACCTTGAGAAATAAATCAAATTATTATCAATCCAACATTGGATAATACAATTGAATTAATTTACTTGATATTTTTTTCACTCAAATGATCAATGAACCAAAAATGTGGGCCATAACTTTTCCCAAACTACAACTCATTTGAATTGGTAGCTTATGGAAACACATTTTGTGTGAACCTTTAGGAACTTATCCTAATAGTATTGACTCATACGCATAGACAAAGAGTAGTTTCTAGCAACCCAACATGGCTCTAATTGAGATAGGGATAAGTCGTAGTAATGAAAACCTCCTACAAACATTCTATATATAATATTATCCCCTTATCTCATGATGTCTCAAAAATAATGATGATTTATTTGTGTCACCATAAGTTAATTATTTATTTAGTATTATTTCATTATTTAATGAAATTTCAATAATATATCATTTCCATGGTGTAACACCTCAATATTTGATAGGTATTTCCCAATAAATAAACATGAATTATATGATAACTTTCTTTACACAGAACCTCAAGTATAAATGAACACAATATATAGTATACCGATATAACATATATATTTAATTGGTGGGTATGAATAGGAATTAAAAATTTGTACAATATTTATGTAAAATTTTACCTAAATTGAATTATAAGGACCCACCCTTAACCATGAAGTATTCATGTGTTTTTTAATAAGAATTCACGTTCGATTATATTTTGAGTTTATAGTTTTATGCAATTAGTTTAATATCATACAATATAAAACCATAAATTATTAGCGGACACCAATACTCAGTATCCATTTTTCCTCAAAACAAAAATATTTTAAAACACTATTTATTTCAAAAAACAATTCACAACTCTCACCATGACATAATCCATTACCATAAAATCCTATGAGAAAGAATTTAAAATTTTGGGATGAGGTCAAATATCATAGTAAGAGATATAAGAGAAATGAAACCCTAAGTCTAATGAAAACATGAAAACTCATATAATGTTTACCTTTATCTTTAGCTTTCATTGACCATATAAAATTAAAAATTACCAAATAAAACATAATCAAACGTTTTTCTGAATGAAAATCATTAAAACCTATATAAAAAGATTAAAACCTCTTTTTTTTAAAGCATCAATGTTATAAAACCTCTTTAAACCCCATTTAATTGGAATAATCATATTGCTGACTTCCAAAATATTCATTACCAATTAAGAAATTATTAGTTTACCCGGTTCTATCCAAGACACCCCACATTAAGATGTAATGGGCTTACCTATTTCTATATGGGACACCATATGTTAAGCTGTAATGGGATTTACCAGCACTATCACGGCCACCCCATGTTTAGTTGTAACAGGCTTACCCAACGCTATTTTGGAAACCCCATGTTAAGTTGTAAAGAGATTTCCTTGGGTTATATGGGCAAACCCATGTTTAATATTTATCTTTTATATAAAGAATAAATGTTTTTATGATTCAAAATATTTATCATAATGTTTTTAAAAAACACATTTAAACTCATAAGATAATTAAAATACCCTTTCCTTTCTTAAAAATGACTTTTAAAATCGAATCACTATGAACACAATAATGAAACCATTTTCATTGAAAATAACCATGAAATCATATAAATAAATAATAATACAATTAATGTGTCACAGAGGAGGAAATATACACTTATTATATATAAATTAAAAAACCATTCATTTTGACTTTTGTAAAAAGAAACTTTATAAGAATATTTTTTTAAAAGAAAATCCCTTATAAATATCATATAACAGAAATATGCATTATGTAAATAAATTTATTACGTGAAATCACCATTTATACTTATAAAAAAAGTGGAATTAAAACATAATATAATAAAACATAATTTCACTCATAATATTATCATGATATAACCAATGATGTATATGTTTAACTCTAAGAAAGGTAATTCAGTTAATAATTCCCTTACATTGAGTCTCACCCATCACATGTGTTCTTCCTAGGGATATTGTTATTCATAAACTAAGAGATATATAATGTAGAGAGGGATCTATAGAATGTATTTTTCCACATCATGTATGAAAATAATAGTCCTCTATGTGTTAAGGGAACATAATAAGATGTTTATTTTATAAGAGAGGGGAGGGCCACTCATGGAATTCTTCAAAATATAATATTAATATAAATTAATTATCTTTTAAAAATTTATCAAAAATGATTTATCACTAATATTAGATTATTATGGTTCCAAATAAAATCATTAATGGAATTTATTCATCTACTAATTATTTTATAATCGATATTTTTTGGCTCTATCCTCTTTAACTCTTACCATGACTTCATGGATTTTTAATGTTTAAGGGCTCACATAGTAACAATAAAGTGCCAAAAGAACAAGAAATATATCATTGATGACAATTTAATCCTTATATAAATAAATATATGGAATTTTACATTTATAAAATTTAATATAATTAAATAAAATATTATTAATTTTAAAATTTCATTAAAGTGAATTTGACATTATTCAATACGTGACTTTTTAAAAATATCATAACAACAAGACAAATTTTTTAAAAAAAATCTTTTAAATCATCAAAAACATTCCTAAATAATATATGAAATTCATATATGAAATTAATTATTTCATACTATATTTATTTTAGAATTTCAATGACATTTATTTGATATATCCCTTAATTATAAAATTATTACATCATCATTGTGTCGACATTTAAGGTATTTATTTTATTATTTAATAATTATAAATAAATTAAAATTAGGTAGATAAATATTTTAGATTTCATATAAATCTTTATATTCAAAGATATAATCCAAATAACCCAATATTAAAAATGTTACAGTTAATAAAACCTAAAAATGACGTCTCTGACTTTTCATTAAAATTAAATACTATAAAATTATTAAAGTCGTCTAGGTGCCTTGAAGAGGTTATAAAATTAACCCAAATATTATTTGGATCTAAAATAATTCATAAAAAATTTTCAAAAGTTTTCAGATAATTTTCTATTATTTATAATATTATTTTTTACTCTTAATTACCCAATTTAACCTTAACTATGGTAAAATTACTAAAGTTACAATTCATACAGTCTAAAAATAAAAGTGACATAATTATTAAATTTTAAACATATTATTCCGAATATGGAATCTATTTTTCGAAATAAAAATCACATAAATAGATAAAATTATTATAATTTTTTTCACATTGATGGAATGAGAAAACATGTTTTGAAAGTGAAAGCATTCAAAAGAATAAAATGATTTTATATCTAAATTATCTTTTAAATTTATTATAATGAAAAAAATTGGATTAAATGATATAATATTTATAATTATAGTTTAAAACTACTCAAAAATATAATTTAACACAATAAATTATTTAAGCGATAAATAAATTCTTTATTAAAATTCCTTATTTTTTACTATTCATCAAAACATTAATACTATAAGAAAAATAAAAAAATTCAGTCATAGTAAATTATAATATTAAATTATATAATAATAAGTGTATTTTTTAAAATATAATTTATTAAATTTTAAAAAACTATATTGAAATAAAATTGGGCCACTGAAAGGTGGAAAAACTATCTTTAGAAAAATACATCATTTATGAGTAAAATTGGATTTATTTTTATGTCATGCCTCGAAAACAGATATTATGAATTTTAAAAATTACAATTCAATATATTATAATTTTTATTAATATAATCCATAAATATTGATTTTTTAATCATTGGTATAAAACACACTTGTGCACAATTAAATAATTTCTCAGAAAAACATTTACTTTTTTAAAAAAATGGTTTTATTTTCATTTATAATTAATTTTAAAATGAATTAATAATATAATCTTGTGTAAATAATCTTTTCAAAATTCAATAGTTCATGTTCATAACCTCCATTCTAATTTCTATGTTATAAGATTAACATTTAAATAATAATATTTTGTTGTTTGTTTAAGCTCGATGTGGAGTATCATTTATGATATCGAACCAAATATTTCCTATTAAAAACTCATGATGTTAAATTTTCCCCAAATATAATAAATTTCATCCTAAAAATTTGAAATTAGGCTTGGTATAAAGGGTTTGTTGATTCAATTTAAATTTCATAAAATCCAACATCTAAAAAAGTGTCATTAAAACATGCACTTTTAAAGAAAGAAAGAAAGAAATGTATGAAGGTTATTTTGAATAACACATGACTATGTTTCCACGATATAAAACAAGGAAATGTAAGATAAAACAAACAATAATGTTCTGATGGAGACTAATAGAGGACATGATTATTAAAATGTTAACACTCACAAAGCAATAAATCTTTGATGGGTTAAAAATAAATTGATTAATTTGTAAGAATAGTAAATGGATTACATTTTTGCCTCAATGTTGTTTTCATAGTGTTGAGTAATTAATTTACTACCTCTATTAAGAATATAGGGAAAAAAACTTACTTGACCAGTATATTTTCTTCCTTTAATCAATTTCCCCCATAAACTCATCTTTTCTTCCAAGGATGAGTATATAAGATGAATATTTCATTCTTGAATCACTAGATTTATATTACATTAAATATTAACTTACTATTTATCTAATATTTTATAAATTAACAATAATAATGAGGTTTGGTATAAAATAATAAAATTACCCAAAAATAATAACCATTATATAATAAAAAACTAGAATAATCTTCCAAATTCAACACTCATACCCAAAGTTATACAAATACCCTTAAATAAATAACTATCCTCAAAATTATTCAAAAATATTATAGTTTAAAATTGAAACCCATAAATATGATAAATTTGATTACATAAACTTATAGGACAATACATTATTACTAAATAAAATAAATTTCTCTTAAAGTCTCATACCAAACAATTTATTTCTTAAATCCCATAATCTCCATGATATGTTAATTATTTCCATAAATAACCCGAATCACCATAAGTACAATATAAATTCATATATTAATATAAAATTTAATTCAACGTTTAATTAATAAATAAAATCCCATAGTATCTTGTTTACCTTGACTGTATAGGGTTCCCAAAATAGTGAACGTCTTCCCAAATAACATTGAGCACATAATCACAAAATCATTTTCCAATCCCATGGCCATAATATTTATTTATAAAATAAATAAAATAAATAAAATAAATTTATACTAACCCATACATCACATATTCTAGTATTAGGAGATGCACCCTTTTCCCCCATCGGTTGTGGGTTCAATTCCCATGGCCTTGCCGGATGCGACGGGTTGTCGCCCATCCTACAAGTTGTCCCTTTATTAAAAATATTTTATTATAATCCTTATTAAATTCCTATAAATATTTGTAACATAAAAAAATAACATTAATATGTTTTAACCTCAATGGTTTCTCAAAAACCCTTCATTTTTCATTTCAAAATTTAATAAACCATAATTACCTCAAAAGATAAATATCTACAAAAATACCATTAAATAGCTTAAAATTTCATTATATAAATACTCAAAAGGTTTTCCAAAACACATAATATATGATAAATCATAATATTATATACCCTTGACGATATCCATAACTCTTAAGAAATCATCCCAATCACTGAAGTTTTCTAAACCAGCCTTTGATACCAACTGTAGGGACCTTGCCTTAAATACTACATATTCATATGTTTTTTAACTTGAATTCTCATTTTGGGATATTTTATGTTTAGGGTTTTAGATAATTAGTTCAAGGACATAAAAATTAAATCCATAAATTACAAGTGGACACTAATACTTAGTATTTGTTTTTTTAAACATAACACTTTTAAAATAAATGTTGTTTATTTCATGAAAACTATTCAGAACTCTCAACTCGACATCATCATTTCCCTTATACATCCTATGAAAAAAATTTAAAAACATTGTGTGAGAAAAAAATCAGTAATGGATATTAGATAGAGGAAACTATTAGTCCATTCAAAACATTAAAAATTATATAACGTTTTCCTTAATCTTCATAGTTATTTAAGCATATTCAATAAATCATTTCCATATAAAACACATACATATGTTTCACTCAATAAATTTATTAAAACCCATTTCATGAAATTAATATCAATTTTGGTGACTTTTAGCAGAATTTTTATAAAACCATATCTAAACTCTTTTAATTGTAATAACCATATTTCCATCATTCAATGATTTCATTACCCAATTAGGAAATTATGGTTTTACGCATCTCTATCTTGACCACCCCGGTGAAGATATAATGGGCTTACATGTTTCTATATGCCCCCGGCCAATGATAATCTATAATGAGGTTCCCAAATTCTATCATATCCACCCTATGTTAATCTATAACTATCTTACACAACGCTATCTGGGCCACACCATGATAAGTTGTAATGGGCTTTCCCGACATTGTCAAGGTTTCCCCATGATTAATTCCCATGTACTGTATAAATAATAAATCATTTAATGATTCATATTTGTCATATTTTAATTCAAAATCTATTTTGAACTCATAATCTAATCAAAATACCCTTTCCTTTTTTTAAAATACTTTTAAAATGGAATCACTCAACAAATCATAAAGAACCAATTTTACTTGAAAATAACCATGAAAATTTAAGAAGGGTGCATCATAGAATTAAATTTTCATTATGGAAGAAAAAGCCTCTCATGACATATAAGTTAAAAAAATACTTGTGAATTTTTTTAAAACAAACATAATAATATTTTTTAATGCCCCATTCTAATATCATATCATGAAAGTGAGCATTAATCAGATGAATTAAATAACTTTATTCACTGTAATTCCATATAAAGAAAATGAAATATAAGATAATGTAATCCTAATCCATTTCACATATAATATTATAGTGATATAACCAATGAATTATATATTTGCCTCTATGAAATGAAAATGACTTAATAATTCCATTACCTTGAGTCTGACTCATCACATATGTTCTTTATCTTCTTTTCTTCATACAATCTCTTTTGACTAGCAACTTAACCCTCTAAGGATTGTGTTACTCATAAACTAATCTTTCAATAATGTGTGTATGGATTCTAGGAAGGTGTTTGTTCATATAATAGAATAAAAAAAATGTTTGGAAGCATGAATAGAAGATATTAAGAGGTTCCCCTTTACAAGAGATGGGATGGTCACACTAATAATTATTCAAAATAAAAAATATTATAAATTAATTATCTAATAGAAATGGATCAAAATAAATATATTTAGAAGATATTATTATTATAGGTATAAATCCATTATCCAATTAAATGTATATGTTTTTTGATTATTTTTTTATTTTCACCTTTTATCTTTAACCTTTTTAAAAACTTTTACTCGTACCATGAAAACGTGATTTTTTACTCTTTATAGGTTAATATAATTACTATAAAATTTCAAAAAACCCAAAAATGGATCATTTATGAAATTCTAAACCTTATCCCAGTCCCTTATTTACATACCAACCTATTTCAAATAGTTACGTGTTTATCCTAATACCATTCTTTCAAGGCATAACTTTGTAAGACAGAGGAGGGTTCTAAACGAACAGGTATAAATAATAACCATGGCCCATCAATTTTATATCATATATAAACATTTCTAAAAAAAATATATAAATCATAACATAATTTTTATAGTATCAACAAAATAAGAATATATTAATATAATGATGGAACACCCATTTTACAACCCCTTTCTATCAGATGGTTATTGATTCTATCACTTTTGCATACGTGTGGACTACCTCTTACATGATGAAATTGGGTATGGAGGGATGGCTATCCATGAAGGGTTATGGCAGCCTAGGGAAATTAAAATCTTAATTTAAAATCCTAATCCCTACGTCGTGTGGTTCCGTATCATGATGTGTGATTCATCAATATGATAAATAATTAAGGTCTTCATTCCATCATTGAGAATGGTTAAAAAAAATGGTGATACAATGTTGAGGATATTAGATCCACTTGGATTGTCTGATATGGAGACTGTAAATCATAGTCCAATGGGGTTAGGTCTTACGTAAGGTATGTGACAGTTATTCTCGGTAACCTATAACACAATAAGGTTTAGGGTTACACCTTGGTGATGTTTGGCTCACAAGATTCATAAATCCCTTCATTCTAGGAAGAGATGTCTTTTGTTAGTGGGTCTAAGCTCTTGCATCAATAGCATGTCCAAGCAGAGAGATATATTTCCCTCTTCAAAAGAAAATGAATGGTTTTCGGTGGACTGATATGTTTTATATTATTAAGTGGGATATATGGAAAATGTAATATCCTGGAAGGGTTCAAGTACCCTAAATGTTTTAGCACCACCTATTGAATATATTCTCATGGTGAGGAGATGTGAGGACTCATTTCTATTATTCTTCCTTCGACTAGGGGGTCCAATGAGCATTGTTTAGATTTTACTATGGCTACCAAATAGACCCTATGAGGATAATTACTTATTTATTTTTTCCCTAATTATTTGATAAGCTCTAGAAATGAAGAGTTCAGTGGGCAGAGAATCGAGTTTTTCTCAGGTCTCCCTTTGCGGATTTTTGACCTGAAAATTTTGGTGTCTCATTCATTAGAAGTTTAAGGTCTTGTGATTTGGACAATTATTTTCTGGTGTTTTAGGTCATATAGCTTTGACCATGGTGTGATAAATTTATGTTCATTTCACATGGACCTAGTAATGGGATGTTACACACGAGACATATTAGGATACCCAGGGTCAAGAGTACTCCAACATCATTTTGAGTTGGGGGTGGAGAAGTCAAAAATCATGGATTAAGGATCCTTGGTTAGGAGAGATGATATGGGACAATCATTTTGTGGTAACCTAGAACACAATGTGGTGCTGGGTTCCACCTTTGGGATGTCAGGCTCACAAGAATCAAGAATCCAATTACACAAGGTCAAGATGTCTCTGATTGGTGAGTCTAATCCCTTGTATCAATAAAATGGCCAATCAGAGATATATCTTTTCCTATTTGAGGGAAATGGTTATTTTGTGATCAAATTAGACTCTTGAGAAATGCAGTGTGGAACATAGATTGAGGTTCATAAAAAGTTTTTGAAAGCACTCTACTCCCTGGTTGGCCAGTAAGGATCTTTTGGACCTTTGATAAGGAGGGGTGATGAATTTTTAAATTCACAATTTATTGTAATGTAGTGGGATGTGCTTCCATGCATTTAATAATCTTGCAGTGAGGTCTTATGTTGCTTATTTTTAGGTGGTAATGTTGTGGGAAGACCGATGTGAATGATTAGGAATTTATGAGATCTGTGAAGTATTCGGATTGAACACCAGGGGGTCCCTATGTATCCCAGCTGGTTGGAAATCAAAGTCCATGCAGTTCATGGAAGACTGTTTAGTGTAATTTCATTCATAAAGGAAGCGATTCCTTGTAGTTTAATTTCTTTTGTGGAGTAATTATAGAGTTTAACATCATGTGGTAAGGATGAAGGTGGACCTATGTGAATGAGTGGGAATTTATGAGTTCTGTGATGAATTGGGAATAAACCATGGAGGATTTCCTACATATCATAGCTGATTCGGAATCAAAGTCCACATAGTTCTAGGAGGACCATGCGATTTAACATCATGCGGTGAGGATGTAATTTGTGACGCAATTTATGGTGAAACAGTTTGGACATCAAAAGGGTAATATCCCAAATAATAATTTTCATTTATTGGAAGAATATACCTAATGTAAATGAGGACCAAAGAGGTCCAAAGCACACCAAGTACATTTCTAGAGAGGACCTAGGATAAGAGGCCAAAATAGGGTGGAATGATTTGTAGTACATGGTGCTTGACTGGAAGATAAAATGTCTAATAATTATTATATATCTTCCGAATTTAGGAATCAATCCATATGTGGTTCTATGAGGTTCCATATAGTTTACTATCATGCCGTATGGAATAAGGGTTCAAAAATAGTTTATTATCATGTGGTTAGGTCAAAAAAATATGGATAGTGACCCAAAGGGGATGTGTGAGCGATGGAAAAATAAATCTAACATGAATGGGGACCAATGTAGTATGCACCACACCACACACACTCCTAAGAGGGGACTTAGGATAGGGGAAGGAATGGTTAAATGGTCCTAGGGATAGACTCGAGGCCAAATTCCCAGTTTTTCCTACATATCCCATGTGATTGGGAATTAGACCACACATAGTTATCGATATTCCACAAATATTAGCATCATATAAGGATGAAAAAGGTCACCCGATGTGATTTGGGTGGAATCCATGGGTCCATGTAGATTTATGTCCTGATGTAAGGAGATTGGATCACCTGACGTAAATGGAATATAATTTTATTTTTGGGCCCTGAAAAATGGATTCGAACATCACTAAGTATGCCATTTAGAATGAGAATCAATCCTAGCATAGTTCTTGAAATTCTGGTGTTCTAGGAGATCGACAACTCCAATTTTGTTCCACTCAGATGATGTCCACAAGAGCATATTGTGTCATGTTGCATATTGGACATTGATTGTGTAGTTTAAAATATCATTTCAAGGAATAATGGTATCCACATTATTTTCATATATTTAAGATGATAATGGGTTCATCCCAAAAATTCACACCCTATTTTGTAGTGGGAAAACCCTATCGAAATTCTAAATCCCATGTGAGTTATGATCGATGCGAGCAATAGAGAATGATAAGGACCCCTCCCACTATTCAGATGCATGCGGGATAGGATGAGTGTATTTTATGTTGTGTGTTGGCTGGCACATGATATAGGATAATGGCATCCCAACATATCTCATCAAGAATGAGAAACAAGCCACATGTAGATCTAGAGAGATCATAAAGTTTAATTTCATGTGGTGGGGATTAATCTGCATAGATTATTGTCTTGTGTGAGACATTCCATGTAGTTTAATGTTGTGAAGAAAGGATGGGTATGTGACTTACAGCAATGTGGATTCCCTATTTTTAGCGATTATGCAAAGTATATCTTGAGAAATCTCGCAATGGTGGGTTGTGTGAAATGCTCCCCATCCATGGTGACCATTGAATATGCTCCAATATGATAGACCTTATGTTTTTCATAGGTTCCATCCAACAAGGGTTCTAACTTTGGGGTCTTCTTCCTCGGTATCATCGGGGTTCTAAGAGCTATCACCAACTCTCCTTATATTAACTAATAGAGTGGAACCTTTTAACTAAAGGATTCTACTATCCAGTTTTGGAGTTTTTACAGGTTGTGCAATGTTCCCAACCTCTTATTATCTATCCTCTCCAACTCAGCTAGGGTATTTTAGGCTTTTCATCATCTAAGAGTTTCTTGTAAATGACTATTATGAGCAAGGGTAGATAGCCCTCTATGGGTAGCACCGCGTCGATCTCGTAGACCAATGTGTATGGAATTTCTCCGCTAGCAATACGTGTGGTGGTATGGTAGGCCCATAAAGCGTGAAGAAGTTTCTTCAGCTAGGAAATATTATCCTTGTTCACCATCTTATGGAGTATATTTGATAGAGTCTTATTAAAGGCCTCTATCTGTCAGTTTATTGCAACATGATAGCACGAAGAGTGTTTGGATTCTATGTTATACTCCTGATATAACTTTTTCTTCTCTGAAGAATATAAGTTGCTATCATTTTCTGTCAAAATCATGTCAGGCAATATGAACCTGGTGATGATTTCGTGTTTGATGAAGTTGACAATATTCTTCAACCTGCCTTCCTTGAAGGGTATCTCCTCAACCCATTTGGAGAAGAATTCGGTAGCAGTAAGAATGTAATTGAACTTCTTGTTTGTAGCTTGGGGATATGTCCCCACAACATCCATCCCCCAAACGGTGAATAGAAATGATTATTTAGTTTTGTTATGTAATTCTATGGGCTAAAGAATGACATTTTCATGAAAATTACCTGCATGAAATTTTTTTGTGAATTCCACACAGTCTTGTATCACTTTTTTCTTATAATACCTCAACCTTTTGATCTGGCGGGAGATCCAAGTTCCATAGTGTTGGGTTTCAGAAGTTCCCACTAGGAATTCATCCATCATGGAGGGAATTTGTCCTTATACTTTGAATCTAAGGATAATTCCATCAAAACCATGCATTTCTTAGATTTTATGATCTCTTGGACCTTCCTGAAAGGTGAATCTTGTTGTTCGGTGCTGGATTTGTTGCTACGAGCTCGATATCCTGGGAGAGTTCCATCTCAAAGATAGCTAATTATAGGATTTATCTATCCATAGGTGGCCTTTTGTATGTCATGAGGTTGGGAAATTCTGATCTGATTGATTTATTTCATATCACACATGGTGATCAACGAGGCCCATATTTGATATATTATTTGGAAGGTTGCTTCCTCTTAATAAGGATCTTCCAAGACGGCTGCTACATTGTCTAGTGCACTGGTACAAGCATTCTGTGATCGAGTGATATAATGTAATATGGGCTCAAATGGGAATTCCGCCATTAGTCCCATAACATAGCCATTGAGAGGGGTTAGTTCATACTTTTTGATGGTATATTCATCATTGAACTACTTTATCACATGCTCCAAGTCCCCATTGATGTTTAGGTAGTCTATATGCAACTATAAAACTACTTCCAACCCATCAATGAGGGCTTGGTACTGAGCCTCATTTTCGAGAATCCTTTGGGTAGTGATAAAGAATTGGCT
Source organism: Viscum album (assembly GCA_963277665.1). Classification (NCBI taxonomy): domain Eukaryota; kingdom Viridiplantae; phylum Streptophyta; class Magnoliopsida; order Santalales; family Viscaceae; genus Viscum; species Viscum album. The sequence goes on along the minus strand of OY728137.1, from coordinate 1,609,696,364 downwards.
ATAAATTCTTATCTGGGTAGAAAAAAATAACCCCTAGGCCAAACCAGTTGATTTTTGGGTTCTCCATTCTTTTTCAGTTAAAATTCCGAGAGGAACAATCAAAATACATCTCTCATGTCTAGGGAATATTGTGGGCATAGAAAACCACTTCATCAGAGAGTTCAGTGTCCTTTGGTGCATTTTATGGAGAAGAATATTCCACAGGGAAGTCATCCAAGGATTTCCCTTTTAATGTATTATGGGATACAAACTAGATTTTGAATTTAAGCATGATGATATCCCACCAATTAAAACTTCTAATCAGCATAGGAAGGCCAAGAATTTACTTGAGTGGGTCTATACAACATATGAATTGGATCTCATGTTTCTATATGTAAAGCCTCAACCTTTTCACTATGAAAATGAGTGCAATGAATTTATTTTCAACATTACAATATATTATTTGGCACCCAGCATAGTCCGGCTAAGGTAGTATAGAGTATTATCCCTCCATGTGTTGTTCATCAGAGTGAGGGGGGCACCCAGTTAGCATTCCATGGTGGAAACATATAGTATGAATGGAATCCCCTCCACCGGATTCATCAAAATCAGTTGGTGTTGCAGATACTAAATGAAATTATCAAAGGATTTTTTGAAATTGTCATCCCATTTGTAGGTGAATACATTCTTCACCAGACTTGTGAAGGGTAGGGATTTGCAGATGAGGTTATCTATGAGTAATTGAATGTAAGTGAGGTACCCAGAGATACTCCTCAATTATTTTAGGTTCATAGGGGGTAACATTTCTAATATTGAACTTCTCTTCTCTAGGTCAACCTCAATGCCATGGTGGCATACTAAAAATCCAATGAACTTTCCTGATGTTACACTAAAAGAGAACTTCAGTGGATTCATCTTTAGACTATGTGGTCATAGTTTTCCGAATATTGCTAGAAGATACATAAGATGATCACATCACTACCATGATTTGATGACCAGATCATCGAAATAACAATTGGATATATTCCCCAAGAATAGATTAAATATTTGATGCATAACACACTAATATGTGGCATTATCTTTCTTTAATCCGAAGGGCATGAACTAGTAGTAGAATATACCCTGAGGTTCCCTAATGTGGGTGGCTTCTTTAACTTTGTGATCTGTTTTTATATTATTATACGTTGAGAACCCATCCATAAGGGAAATGGTTTGGAATCTAGTAGTTGTGTCGACCAAGAGTTTTCTGATTGGAAATGGGAAATCATCCTTCCCAAAATGCGAACAAAGATCATTGAAATTGATGCATACTCTAATCATCCCATTATTTTTCTTTAAGAGGATGATGTTGGAAAGCCATTAGGGGTTTAACACTTCTCAAAAGAAGTTGTATATGATCAAATGGTAATCCAATGCCTCTAAATTTTGTGAAATGGGAGGGATGATGGTCTGACTAATTTTTGGATTTCATTTTTTGAAATGGTGACTTCAGTGGAGGCTTCCAATTTTGTTGTGATGTTTCTTTTTTTGGAATTTTAAATCAAGATGTGGTGATGGTATTCATAGGATGTATGGTTCACTTTTATTTTTATAATTTTGAACTTTGTAGTGGGTTTAATTGGTGTTTTGGGAGAGTGTGTCTTACTACTAGAATAATGGTTCTATAGGTTCCCAATTACCCTCAAAGTTGATTTTTAATAAAATAAAAAAAGGATTGTGAAGGGTTGCATTATTCTGGATGACTACATGAAGCCTCGATGATCTTTGGGTAGTTTGAAATGGTGTGTATCTATATTTGGATTCAATATGGGAATTTCCATATAGTTATAGGAAAACACAAATCGGTGATGATTGACTCTATGGGAGTCATGGTAGCACTAATCAAAGTCGTCCATGGATAATCTTCAATACCCAGGTTTATCTATCAAAGCTTATCTATTGTGGTGGGAACACCTTCCTTGAATGCTATCATGGAAAATATAATATCTTCCTCTTCCTTTTAAATTCCTGAATACATGGAGATTACTCTTGGTGAGGATGGATGTTTGGGGAACTCTTCATCACTATCTACCTGAGGGAGATTATCTGGATAAATTTCATCATCTCCCATCATATAGGTTGTGGCAGAGAGATGTTGAGAGGGACTGTCGTTGTGGACAGGAGAGGGTTAAAACTCTAGGACTATGCCATCTATTTCAACCATGTTTATGGGGAGCACTTATTCCTCATCAAGAATGCTCCAGGGACTTGCAAGGGCAGTCCCAAAGCCATTGGGGTCAGCAACCTGTATAAAATAATCGGTTATTGGATGTTTCCCACCTTCTTAGAGATGTCTCCTTCATCATATACGACTCTACATGTTTGAAAAGTGGGAATTGTCGTTGTTTATTATGTCGACCATCCCATTGATGGGGTATGTCTAAATTTTATGGAATATTTATTGGAACTCCTAATGGATATCAAGAAAAGACCTTCCAATAAAGGCATTGTATGTGGTGTCTTCTTGTAAAACCATGAACTGGGCATCATATGTGTGCTCCCCAAATTGGGTATCCAGATTAATCTTACCAAGTGTCCATTCCTCATGCTTATCATGCCCCTATATAGTAAGATTTCTAGGGGATAGGTTCTCTTCTCTATACCTCAAATTCCAGAGTGTCCGGGATAGGAAGTTATTTATCCGAGATCCATTATCTAATAACACCCTTTGGTCGTTCAAATTATTGAGTCCTCCTAAAAAATAAGAGGGTATAATGTTTCCCTGGATGGACTCTTTCTAATCATGGTCAGTGAATGAAATATTGACATGAAATACTACGAACAAAGTTTCTCCTCGATAGATCTCAGCTACAATGACTTCTATCATAAATTGTTATGTACTTCGGTGTGATTCAAAAAGTGACTACTGGAGTTATTTGGAACGGCATAGTGCATCATGGATTGAGATCATAACAGAGATCATGACTAGATATTTTAAAACATCTTACTTCTACAGCAATGGTTGACACCTCTATGCATGGGTTTTCCCCTAGGAATGTATCTTAGGAGATGAAGTGGCTGAGGTTGATGGACATGGGGCCAATGCGAAGGTCAAGGGAATATCATCCACCGATGGCATAGGTTGTGTCATTCATTCTTGTGGTTTGGGTTGATCAGGTTGAACACCCACAAAACAATCATGTTAGACAATTGGGTAGGGGAGACTATTGGAGGGATCTATGTTACCACCATACCTCCTCTTAACCTATCGTACTTCCTTTCTATGAGTCTCAGCTAAATATGAGTCCTCTGTGGGGATATTAATTGGATACCAACATCGGCCATATTTTTGATGTCTCGTGTATCCTCAGCTTTACCATATACAACCTCTTTTTCCCCTATTATATGCATAAAAATCATATTACGGGGTGTACTCATCATCTAATTAGGGGTTCATCCAATGTATCATGTTGATAGAACCAAATACGAGTTCTTTTCCTAATGATGATTCATTTTGGTGGGGTGGTTCCTGTGTTGTAGATGTTGTAAGGATAAATTCTGTGAGAGTTAGATCCTGGTTTGGAGAATAATATGACTCTTCATCTCCTATTTATTCTTTCCTTAAGTGGTCACACCCACCCTTTGGAGGTACATCATACTTCTCCTTTTTGGGTGGTGGAGATGTTGTGATTTTGTGCAACTACGCCTTGAGGGCACCATGGGCATGATCAAATATTTTACAATTCATCCAGTTATTGAACATATATTCCTTCCTCAAAGGTATTTTCTACCATCCTTCATTATGCTTTGATTGGGAATGGTTTTACAAGACACATGTTCCAGATAACCATCGAATATCACCTATCTAGAGTTGATCATTCCATGAAGGATGTCCTTAAATATGAAACAGTTATGGATATTATAAACCACCCTTTTATGCAAAGGTAATTAATTGGGATGGTCAGTGAGATTGTTTTCATCGGGCTTCCTATGCTGCGGGAGTGTGAGCATGTTGTTTTCCTTGGTATCCAAGAAGTATCCCAAGACACTATCATTTTGGATGGAGTATATTTTATTCAAATTCACCTATAATCCTGAGCAGACCTGGTATATTTGTGCATCTATTTGTGAGAGATTCTATGGTTTTTACCGGTTAGTAGGGTTGTTTTGTGGTTCAGAGCTTCCTGGGTGCCTGGATTATTGTATGCTTGAGGGTGACCACTGCAACTTAATCTTTTCCATATGTTTTACCTTTCACTATGGGTGTGAGCTGATACTTAGATTAGGGTTTTTAAAAGATAATTCAAGATTTTGTGTTGTATTAGATAATTCTTGGAATCCACCTAGATATTTCATGTTGATAAGGGGTGTATGTAGTTACCCTGGTGAGGGAGAGGTTGTCACCGTAGTAGAGGGATGTCTTGATCATTTCTGAATTCCTCATTTATGTGGATGGGTTGTCTAGACCCAGAGCCATTATAATATTCAGATGGTACTTTGGCTGGAGGATCATACATAGGAGAGGTAATATCCACCTCTAGAAAGAGAACATACCCAATTGGAATGTTTTCCCATAGTATATCCTCATTGATCTCTTAAAGAGATCGTATCTCACACTCATTTTAAGAAACATTAACCTCAAAATATGGAAACATAGACATGGTAAATTAGTTCCCTTTATCTTTATAAGTGTTTTTTCTAAGGAGGTGGCCATTCATTATTTGGTGGTCCCATATTATGGATCTTTCTTTGATACTATGTGAAGGCACCATCATTTGGTGTGTCCAAATCACCCTCCTCCTGGGGTATGTCTTCTCTGTTGCAATCCTCTTCATCTTGATCTTGATCAATATCTACCATAGTGAGAACATTCATAGTGGAATATTGAGAAATGGTTGTTCTTCCATTGCTTTTTGTATGGAATGCCAACTCTATAAGGATCTTATTAGGGTTGATACTTGAACCTCATCCATATTGACCCTTTTTGGTTTGCCGCCATAGAGGGGCCAGATTTCATTCACCACATACTCTTATCCTCTAGTTTTATGAATTGTGACCTTGAGGGAATTTACTTCAAGGTTTTTTAGGTGTGCACTGACCAATAGAGGTTTGTATTATGATAGGAAGAACTAGTGGGACACCGACCACTAATATTTTCCCCCAACCTAGAGCATATTAATCCCATCTATGGTGGTGATGAGGATAAAAATGACCATATCCATATGGGATGGGGTTGATCTAGAATCATAATTGATGTCTCTTAGGTATTTTTAGGTGACGATGAGTTTGGAGGTGGTGATTGACATATAAATTTCCCCAGCCCTATGGAATGGGGTTTCGTGTGACTGTTGTAAACGCATAATGAATTTTCTTAGAGACTGATGACCCAAGGGGTGGAGGTAGTGGAAAACTTTATCCTTGACCAATGTGTAGAGTCCTCTCTAGGATGGATTCCCTAGAGTCTACTACTACAGTGTCTCTGATGTGGCACATTTATGCTTGTGCGATAGCTTGATACAATGGAAGCCCCTAATGAGGATCGTTCCTTACAGTTAGTTTTTCTGGTGATTGCAACATTGATCTCCATGTCACTAATGTCCTCTTATTTTCTTAAGTGGTACAATTTTATTTATTTATGTATATCCTCTCTCCCTACTTATGGTGTCTAGGAAATGTTGTAGTAGGGGAATTCTATTGTCGTTACCAACTAGCTCAAGCTTTCCATAGTCCTCTGACATCACCAGAGGCTATAAAATTTTAGGATTCTATGTTCAAGGGAATCTACTATTACAGGGGAGTGTTGATGTGTAATGATCTATATTTTCCCCATCCTCGAGTTCAGAAGCCTGATGTGTCTTCGGATATCAACTATGGAAGTTTCAGGATTCAATTGCGGAAATCGTGTCGGAAATTTTTTCTATTATTTTCCAATTTTGGATCCCAGGCCATAGAGATAGAAGCTAGGTCAAGCTTGAAACAGAGTTTCCTAATGGTCTGGAGGTGATACCTATATCTTGGATCTAGGAGATGTCGATCCTTCAAACACTGATTAGTGGCCCACATATTCTATCGTATATATGGAATGCACTCCTTTTCTAACTCAATCAGGATCTCATAGTTAGATGTATCTAGGGGATAAAACATGATGTGGAGGATATTCCCAACTACTCTCTACATTTGTCAAAGTCGGCCTCTTCTTTAACACACATACTTGCCTACATCTGTTCAGACCACAAAAGATGACTCTAATGGTCACCTACAGACGGGGCTGGAGTGTTGCTAGATTCTAATGGAGAACTATATACAGCTGTTCCAAATATTTTGAGCTCCTCTCTATATGAAGGTCTCAGTGTTTGGTTCACCTCTCTATACGGAGGTGTATGGACCAAGGGAGGATTTCCATGCACATGGGATATATCATCCTGGAGATTTTGACCACTGTGGATGTTAGGAGTAGATTTCATGTGATCCAACTCCACATTACTGCAAAGAGGACAATCGTGGAATTGAAAATATCATAGTTTCACTTTTATTTAAGACTTGAAGTAACCATGGGGTGTTCAGATTATGTCTCAAAAAACATGAAGGACCCCATAATTAAGAATATTAGAAATATGATTCATGATATTTTTTATGGTCAGAATATATAGATATACCTATGGTGGTTGTGTAGGGATATGGGCCTACTGTATGGTGGTTTCTAGAATTATCATATAACCACCTAGTTTTATGGGGATAAAATCCCACTATAGAGGAGATATTCAAAAATGTCTTTGTCCCACCACATTTTTTAAAGGGATATGAGCATGTCCTATGGAATGTGCCACTCTCACATGGTTATACTCAGTTGGATAAAGAATATATACCTGGTATGAATATGAATTCCCCAATAGAATATGCAGATGGCCCTTAGAATAGTAGAAGGAATATGAGCCTCCTAATATATTTCCACAGAACGATGCTTGTGTAGTTGTTCATTAGAAAAAGAAGGAATGTGTCCCTTTATTATGTTACTTACTAGATTATGCTAGGTAGGTTCACTAATAGGAATATAGAAATGTCCTAAGTCTTGTGCCACTCTCACTTTGTTAGCTTTGGACAAAACAGGGATATGGGTCAGATTCGTGGCCTTCAGATCATGCCTCAAAAAATTTGAAAGGCATGTTCCCATGTCCCAAGGTGTGGGTTCTGCTCACCTAGTGGTCCCTTGTTGGAATTGGATTGTGATCCCAATCCGATGGCTCACCCTTAATCAGGATATACCCATAATCCTCCATAGCGGTATCAAAAATGAGCATTTTCTTCAGTACAACATCATGATCATGAAGATTAGAGTGTTGAGTCGTTCTGACTGTAGAGATAGGGGTACTCCCTTAATCTAAAACAGTGTCGTAATATGTCAAAAGAGTTCTACAACTATTGATAAAATGTATTGTCACAATATAAATGTGTGTGTAGGAATATAAGAATGATCTTCCTCTATTTCCATAACCTATTGACAGATGCCTTTTATTTAAGAGAGGATATGTGCCCACCTCTATCCTCTATGATCCATAGGGATATTCCCATGGTATTTATCATGGGAGTAGGAGTATGATCCTCTCCCATGTTTCGTATCGAAAAATCCCCATATTCATGTTCATGGAGAGCAGAAATATGATCTTGGTGGGTGGTCCATACTAGAGTATGCTAGTGTGAATTGTCGGTATGAGTGGGTATATTCCTCACCACCTGGGTATCTAGATTCTTCATCTTTCGATGAGTTTTACTTAGTAGATCTCATGAATGGGAATCTAAGAATGATTTCTATTGAAATTTTCCCTCAACAGGTGGTTGATGGGTACTAGTATGATGGTGCTTGTGATGATGGTTAGCAGGAGACCTCCTCAGTGGTGCATGGACCGTAGGAGAGAGAGATCCAGCTTCTTGATCCACCTTCATTAGTTATGGAAGGATGTGGTTGTCACCATTTGGGGATAGGATCCTAAATCAATTGGTTGCGATGATGGGGTCCATTATCCTTCCGGTGACATTCGTCAAGCAACGGGGACTCACTGACTGTCACGCTTATAGAATCTCACAAGCATATTCCATTGTTGGGCTCATTTAGTATCATTGGTACTCTCGAATCACTGTGTTCTCAACCTACTTCTTGATCTGTTTAGAAGGTGAGACCATTTAATGACCCCCAATGGTAGTGGTAGTGGATGTGATACCAGAACGGGTGCTAGAAGATGAAGCAATTTTCTCAAATATGGAGTCTAAAATCATAAAAACGGCAAAGAACAAGGTCACCAGTCAGTTATATGTCATATTCATGATTATTATCAATCAAATATGCATGGTTAACTCAATTTTCATATATGTTATTCCTAATCATTCTACTTATATGGACTCATCAACACAAGGATGGACTTATAATAATCTTGGTTTTTGGTTGTCTTACTACATTTCTTGTATATAAATTACCAAAGAAAATGGTCCAAGGTTTCACACCAAGACTATAAATGTTGTTTTCTTGTTAGGTGTAAGTAATAGGGATCTATGGATTATAACCCATTCGTTTTTTTATTTTACAGATTCTCATCGGGTTCATCGTGTATGTTTCGAAGGGAATTCAGGGGGTGGAATGAGTTTTTCTCATCACATTATCATTTATCTTTTCCCATAAACTCCCAATGGTTCCCACATGAGTAAGTGAGAATATAATTTCTTTCAAAAGGATATAATTCATCGGGTATATAACATCAATTTAGGGGGAATTGTTGCCTACTCTAGAACTCTCTTATAGATTTAAGACATGTTGGTTAATCTCTCTTTATTCCACCCTAAAAAAAATCTATGGTTCGATTCTATTTTATGTACAACAGAATGGGATTAATCTTTATGTATCCATGTTTTCCTATCATTTATCGATAGTGGTCTGTCACTTATGTACTTAATTCACATGAGAAAATTCGTCAGTATTTATTCCCATGTGTGGATGCAGTTGATATTCTAATGATGGGATTGACTGATTATGAAGATTCTTACATATCCTGGTTATTACAGGAATAAAAAACCATATAGTTCATTTGGAATTTGGACTTACACACTAAATATTTCCTATTTATAATGACAAAGGTGGTGTTAATTGAATCCCCCTAAGTCCACATGATCCATGCTCATTAGGATAAACTATATGGTGTGCACAATCATCCTCATGTAATGTGGATATGGGATCTAAATATTGGGGCGGTCCTTGAGATATTTGATGTAGATCATGAGCCTTTATGGAGTCATTCTATGTATCCTCATTATAGTAGGAATCATAGTCCTTGTAGTTATTTAAGTATAGGGATTATATACTAAGGATTCCCTATTTATGAGGAATAAGGAGGTTCTTGTTGAATACCCATAATCCAATATTATCCATACAATTTGTGATAAAAAAAATATTCAATGAATGATCAGCCACATGTCATGTGGATGTGGGATCTGCATATTAGGGCAGTATAATGGATATCTGATATGGGTCTTGAGCATTTGAGGAGGTTCCCTAGGTATCATAGTTATGGTGGGAATCAATGTCCTCGTAGTTATTTACAACAGGGGATTACACACTGAGGTTACCCCTAATGAATGGGGCTTTATATCTAGAAGGTGTCTTATGATCCTGTTGAAATAACTTGGTGGTCATCTTGTGACCTAGCTCGATACATATCGTAGTGTCGTGATATCAATGCTGACATGTTCCAGGGGTGTCTTATGTCTTGGATGACACCTCAGGGAGATATTGTGAGTCCATTCCATCATGTAAAAAGGTGTGTTTCATGTCTTGGTCAACACCTCAGGGAGACGTCATGAGTCTAGGCATGCATGTACAAAGGTGTCTGGGGTCTTGGATGACTTTTCCAGGAGACACCACTAGAACAGGCCTATATGTCCAGAAGTATTGTAGGTCACATATGACTCACTCAGGGGGTGATGTGAGTGTTGGGTCTTCATGTCTAGATGTTTCGATGAGACTTGGAGGACTTGAGTAAGTGCATCATATGAGTTAGGATATGTGTCTAAAGGATTTTTAAGGTCCATGGTGAGAAACCAAAAGGGTTTGTAGGATTCGGGTGGTGGTTATAAAAAGATTGAAAGAAAAATCCTGACATTTAAAGAGTATTACACATTTCCTAATGTCATAAATAATGGATTTCTTAATATTTAGTTTTTGCGAGTTGGTGATGTCATTGGTATTCGAATGGAAAATGAGAAACCCACAGTTGTTTGGGATTGTGTTCTCCACCAGAGTTTTCCACTTCTAATCCCCAATTTTGACCTTGTATTGTGAGTGCATCAACTTGGTTTAGTTTCTATTTGTCTGGTTCATGTGTGATTTGGAAGACATTTGATGTGGACTATGCATGTCTTTCTCGGTGTCCTTTATTAGATATTTTATTTATCATGTGATGGACTTACTTCAGGGAACATTACAGTTTTGGTGGTCTACTAGTGTATTATCTGGATAAAAGTTGGCTGATCATGTTATTGGATATAGATAGAATATCAGGATCTGATCACTGACATGTGTAGCCTCTAGAGTCCAGTCAATTGACCAATGCACCAACTAACCTTCCAACAATCCCTTTTTCATGTTGGAGTAGTGAATTTATAAGTGAAGGCATCCTGCGTACTTACTGGTTTATATAGGGCATATTAAATGAGTCAAGTCTTGATTGGACACAGGGCCTAGAATTACACGGTTTTGCAAGTCTCTACAGTGGACAACCTCTAGGGTTCCATGTGAATTTCAGTAATCATGGGTCCATCCATATTTTATCATGTTACTAACAATTATTTATGACTCATTCCATGAAGAGACTCCATTCCATCATTTTGACATTCACAAGGGTCTTTTCAAGATCCATGTGCATGTTGGAGGGAACTTTCTCTTCCTTGGATGGCCTATCATGGGTCTCACAGTCCATGCTGAGGGTGCACTGGCTGAATCACGCATCCTTCGGTGATTGGAAACCCTGAACTCCTCCCTTTTTCCATCTTCGTAGTTTTATGTGAAGAGTTTTAGGTGTCATGTGAGATTTCATGTATGGAACTGACGGTATTTCCTCTATTTTTCAAATATGAGATACGTGAATGATATTGGACATGTGCTGATGCGTGAGTATTTCATGGAAAACCTATTTTTTCATTCTTACTATTCCATGGGGTTTCTTAAACATTAGTTAGGTCTTTTATATGGTGAAACTGACAAGCCATATGGACCTCCCGAGGTGAGGAGGTCCTGACACTAAGGTCTCTTGGTTTATTGTGGGTTTCCTGGGGTGCACATCACATGTCTTTCTATGACCATGTACACCACTTTCCTCCTCCCTTTTGATCCACTTTGATTTATTTGAAATCATTTGGGAGGTAATAGAGTTAGATTGGGTAATATCTAAGATTTCTACTCTATTTTATGGTGGTGTCTCATGTGAACAATTTTGATTATATGATATTTCATAAGTATTGTGGCCAAAACTATGGATTTTTTTATAGAGTTCCACAGAGTTGTCTGGTGGTTCCCATGTAGTGCGACTGGTGCGCCAAAGGGGCTCCACGAGATGCACCAGACAATTCTGGGTTTTCCATGTGTCATAAAGGGTGCATTGCATATCCTCTATTGACCGCCGATCCTTCTCGCCTCTTCTTATTTATCTCCTTCATTCTATGTGACAGAGGATCATAGGTCTCATAAGATGGATTGGGCATCATCTATATATTTTACTCATCCCTACGATGCTTTGGAATTTTTTCATTGTGACTACTATGGGCCACTTCTTTGGGATGTAGCTTCCCTTAATATTCAAGGGATTTCATATGGGTTTTCATACACTTTATAATAAAAAATTTCACAAACTTGGGGGACACTCATCCAGCCATCATTGTTCATTCACTAGAGGTTAACAGAACTTGCTGATGAGGGTTTCACTATGCTTCTTGTTAGCTAAGATCCATATATGGAGACTTCGCATGACCTTAAGGTTGTTACACAATCGCACGCCTTTTAGGGTCTCCACAAGTCCTTAATCATACTCTGCTCCCTTTATTTCATGTGAAAGATAATACCAATGTACATGCATCTGTTCATTTGTGGTTTTTTCCTCGTGCTCATTTGGCAGGCGTCAATAGTCATAGAGTGATAGCAGTAACTCCAGATCATGTTGGGTGAGAAGATTCTGGGGAGCAGGGAATGGAAAGGTTCAATTAAACTAGATCTACCATCCCTGGTGATCTTGGAAGGGGGAATCACAAAACGAATCAATGGAATTGGTAGGTGTGTGATAATATATGGGTTTTAGAAATCCTAATATACATAATATATAATCTGTGAATACATATCATGTGGGGCCTGGCTATGATGATAGTGTTTTCCAATAAGAGATATGTATCACACAACATGATCCATGTTTCAAATTATGTGTTACTTGACCTAGAGACATAGTGTGTACTGCATGAGAAAATTTCCATGCACACGGTTAGAAACACATCCAAGAAAATTCTCAAGATAGGATTAAATGATTAGATTTTAGTACTCAGACATGGCCATGTACATGGGCATGATAAGGTGTGCACAATCATGGACACGATCACGAGCCATGATACATGGGTAGACCTGGTGTGGAAGGTACTTGTTCGATACATATAGTACATACTATTTACTTCCTTAAAATTAATTTAGACCCCATGTTCAACTCAACATGGAAACGTTTCATTATAGTGAATTCCATTAATTATTTCCTAGAGGTTATAGTAATGAATCACGTATTTTTCATATGATGGTGATCCCCTCTAAGGAACTTCAGTCTTGGATAGATTTTTTGGAATCCCTCTATAGGGCCTAGAGTGAATTATTTTATCACCATCTGTTGAAAGGGGAATTTAATGTATATATTTTTATATTAAAATAAAATTATTTTGACGATTTAATTTTTAATGTATTATAATGCACCAGATGATTTCTTCATTTTTTAAGAATCTGTATAATATGGGAGATGTTCCAAAGAGGGTAAATTATCATGATAACTATATAAATATGGATTTACTGAATGAATGATGTCAATGAGATGCTTCCATTTGTTGAACCCATAGAAAATAGATTACACATGGTGAATATACTACACTTCGTGAACAAATTTCATGTGGTGTAATCACTACATGGTGTGTAATGTTTTTGATAGACCAAAATATCTCAAATTTGATGTATCGAGAATTTTTTTTCATATTTTATGAGTCAGGACCCACATATGACAACTTTTTTATCCTCCTAAATTTCATTAAATGATACACAATCACATATTGGAGCCAATAAATTGAGGGACATCGCACTACTATAAAGAATACCCTAGAGATGAAATCCTAGAGTGAGAATCTATGTTGTGTAGGACCCTCCTCAGATTCTAATCTATTTTTTTATTATGTATTTTTCTTTATTATTTCCCCCTTATTATCTAATATTTAGGGTGCGGGGGCAAACAATAATTGTTCTAGAGTTATGTATCTGAAGTGGTAAGGTGTCATTCTCTTTATTTCATATTTTTTTTCTTGTATTTTAGATTGTTGTAATTTTATTTAATCAATTTCCAAGCAATTTACATTAATATTATCATGAACATTTGTATTTTAATTGTAATTAAAAATTGGTTTCCTTAAATAAAGTAATAACCATTTTCACATTCCTGGGAATTAAGATTAAATATGGAATAAAGACAAACTTGATTCAAATAAATCCATAAATTTTTAGCATGAAATAAAAAAGGGGATTCTCGTGTCCAGGAGGGGATTCCATGACCATTGGATCTCCCTTATCTTAAATCCAAAACCAAACAGAGAATAATCAACTTATTTTATAAAATCCAATTGTAACCAAACCCTGAAACTACAAAACCCTAGCATGCATGTTAAATATAATTTCAATTCAATGAATCAAATTTTCTTTGGCCATTTGTTTTATTAAAACAAATCAAACTAATCTTATTCATTATCTATTTTATTTGATTAAAATTTTTCAAAACTTTTTAAAACATAAATAAAATTATTTTCCATATATGTGTGTTTGAACTCAAAATTACCACTTAATACATTTTAATTAATTGAGTTATATAGTTTGAGTTAGTATAAGAAAAATTATTAGAACTATCAAGAATTAATGATTCTCCGTGGGCGAGTGAAAATTGGAACCATTGTTGGGGATGATTATAAGTTATTTGTTAGTTTTTTTTATTTTAATTTTAACTTTTTTTATTTATTTCAATTTCACTTTTTACCATACAAGGTATTTTTTGTGCTGGAAGGGATATGAGGTTTGATGACTACGATAAAAATGCTCACCTTTCTATTTGAGTATTTTGTATAACTACTTACGGAAAATTAAATGATAAAAAATCAATACATAGAGTGTTTGAATAAATACCCCATATTTGAATTCACAACACCGTTTATACTAGAGATAAAATTCTATTCGTAGTATCACGTACAAAGAAGCATGACATTGAAGCAAAGGTAAGAACCACTTATGAAGTTGATTTTGATTCTAATCATAATGCCAATGATTTTGAATTTTTTTAAGATTATGAAGAGGTTAACCTTGTTTTAGACCTAGATATCACCAAAACACACATTAAAAAATTAAAAGTATCTGAACCTGAATAAGAATAAGAAAAAAATAAAGAAGAAGAGATCTTAGCTGGTGAGACAATACAAAGATTCCTTAAAAAACTAGGATTTAATCCAAAGGTAGAAGAGGAGGAGGAGGAGGAGGAGAAAGATATTACAAATAAATTTTTAGAAAAAAAATAAAAAATTATGTGTGCACAGGTTGATGAATAAAAACAGGTTGCACCTTGCGATGACTATGTAGAGGACGACAAACAAGTAGCAAAAAAAAGAATTATTTCAGGGGATAGCTACAGAACATGGAGTGATCAACGAATAATTAAAACACACACAAAAATAATTTAAGAAATTAAAATGTTACCAAGTATGGATAGATGTTGAGTTCATTTTCGTTATATTTTTACTATACAGACTCTCATCCCCACCTCTGACTTCCACAAATATTTCAATGTGGATAAGTCAGGGTGAGCAGAGTGGATTTCATAATCGAAATTGGGTGAACCTAGTATAGTCATCTATATACCACACTCCAATCAACAGACACCGGTATGTTAGAGCTGAACAACCCTTAAAAAGTTCACATTCCAAGGGGTAAAAATAGTTTATTTTTTATTTTTATTCATTTAGTTTTTAGCTATGCATGAACTCTCTCTAAATATTTCATAATTCATTGATAATGTCCAATGTATCATTTGTTTATTTTTTAGTACCATCAAGTCCCAGACTAGAAGAAATCAATAAGAAACACAAGAAGATATGGTAGGACCAATACACATCGTAAATAAGGTTCAGGTTAATCCTACGTAGCCAACATTCAAGAAACATTCAAAACAACAGTAATCATTTCAATTTTGAAACTTCCTACTATATTCCTCAAATTATTTAATCATTTTTGAATACTAATTTACTGCCACGAATTTGATTCATTATTTAATAAAATGAACTAAGAGACATATAATAACAAGTATAATCATCAAGACATGAATTTAAATTTACTTTCAAATAAATTTGAAATGAGAATAATGGGTAGGAGAATTTTAATTGAAAATTCTATGGATTTGAGTTTAAAAAATCAAGATTTTAGACGAATCTTATTCACTATAAATGAAGTATTTCTAATATTTTTCCATAATTTTAATTTCTAATATTTTCATTAATTGATTTAATTATTCATAAGAATTTCCATGACTAATTCTCTCAACCATTCATCTCATTCCTGCAGTATCCACTGAGAAAATATTTTCCATTAATTTTATAGTATATTTCAGGTGAATATCAGGCATGTTCTCTTATAAAACATTCTAAACATATGATCAAAGCTCTAACGAAACAACAACACTTTTAGTATGATTTATGAATAATATTTTATACTTTATCCTAATAACCACCTTACATTAATCCTTTTTATCCCATAGAATCCATGAACATATTTTCTAATGGATGTCTATGTTGTGAGTCTATCTTATCCTTTCTTTCCTTTCTCTAAATGTTTTGAATGATTAATAAAAATAATAGTGTGGGGAATAGATACTAGTTAAAGTAATTCATATTCTATAAATAAAAATTTTGATATGGAAATATCTTGAGATGTGGAGAATAAAATTTCATTGTATTTATTACATGCCCTCTTAAATAAAAAAGAGAAAAGGGAAATAAGAAAAAAAATAAATGGGTTCTATTTAAGGAAATTTAAAAATCGCCATTACTTGACTGGTGATCCTATTCCAACTATTATAAATAGTGACGTGAGGATATCATTTCGGGTTGGGTGGTGAATGTGTAAATTATCCCTAGAACAAAATGTTTAAAAATAGAAGAAATAATAATAATAATAAAACATGAATTCTCATTTATTTCATTTCATCTCGTTATGAGCCTTCTCAGAGATAATTGGATTAAGAGGAAACAATCATTGAGTTATTTTTTTTATCATGAAATGTACTTTAGGGACAAAGCTCTTTATAAGTGTTACGTGATTTATGTCATTTACCAACCTTCTATAAGCCTCAATGTCATTTTATCCTAAAATTTGAATCCCCCATTTTTATCGGTTTGTGATTTTTTATTTATGATTTGGAGATGTTAGATTCATTCCAAGACTTTTGGAAGTGACATGTCCTTAATTTATGTGCATCAATATTTTCCTTCATACCTTGATGATTAGCGTAAAATTCATTTGAGGTAAATTATAAAGGGTATCAATATTAATATTGATTTAAAAAATGAAAACACATAATAATTAAAAATGGGAAGAGTAAAATACATAACTTGTTTTATTATTTGAAAAATGTGGTGTCGATAAATTTTCTACCTGTGATGCTTGAAAATTTAACATATGATTTGATCAGTTGTTTTTTTAATTTAATTTAAGTCATGGTAGTGTTTTAATCCATTGTAGTATGTTGATATTCCATCCTTGAGGAAATGTATGAATTCATGTGTGGCGAGTTTGATTAGTGTATTTATTTTTTAGATTTATTATATTAAAATCTATGGATTTTTATTATTAATTTATTAATTCATGCCTAGTAACCTCATGTTTTCTTCATTTATTTTAGGACGCTATAATTTTCATGAGATGAAAAAAAGTAGTGGAAATAATCATGCTATCCACTTAAAGTTGTGTTCCCACAATGAATATTTCTAATTGAATGCTTTTGAAGGTCGAACATGATGAAAATAGATTACATGTGGTTAAAAACTTGTATATGGTGAACATATTAAATGTGGTCTAATCACAACATGGAATTTAATGTTTTCAAAATATCAAAATCATCTATAATTAATGTATAATTAATATTTTTACATAATTTCTAACATGTGACCCACCTATGACTACTTTTTAACCCCTTAATGAAATTCATTGTTTCATAATCCCATTAGGAGCCTATAAATTGGAATTCATCCTACTATTGTGATGGATACCCTGAAGACCAAATCATGGAGTGATAAGTATTCTTATGCAGGTCCCTCCCCAGTTTCATCTCTATTTTTTTTATTCTTTATTTTTATTTATTCCTTCCCTATTTTTCTCGCATCACATGGGTAAGAGGGTAAAACCGCTTTGTGCTTGATTTACGTAGCCGAAGGGGGATGGTTCCATTGGATTTATTTCTTTATCATTATTCATATATTTTTTATTGTCTCATGTTTATTGACTCAATTTCCAAAATCTTTTTTTAAAATTTTCCATGATATTTTGTATTTGAATAAAAAACATTAGAAATTACACAATTGCTCACCCTGAATCAAGGATTGAACATTGTCACATTCAGGGAAACTAGGTTTAAACATGATATAGAGATAAGATTGATTAATAAAAATCACAAAATTGTTGGAATGAAGGGGGAAGGGGGATTACCACATCAAATAAGGGATAATATGACCGTTGTCTCTCCCTCATCTCAACACTGACACCAAAAATGGAATAATGGAATTATTTTCTAAAATCCAATTATACAAAATCCTGAAACTACAAACCCCAAGCATGAAATTAAAATATAATTTTATATAAATCAAAATTATTAACCATAATCTTTGACTTTCTTAAATCCAATAAAAGGAATATAATTCATCACTTATATTATTAAATTAAAATTAATCAAATATTTTGAAATCCTAAATAAACTAATTCACCATCTCTGTGGGTTTGACATCAAACATTACTCATAATAAATTTTAATTTGTTGAGTGTTATATCTTGAGTATTTATAAATTTTGTATTTTTATTAAAACCATCTGGAATTATTGACACCCCATAGGAAATGAATCTTCCCGCAGTATGGTTCATGGAATTGTAATATCCAACTATACATGAGAAGTGATGCAGTACATAGTGGGATAATCCATTTTAGGATATGGTCATAAATCATGGAGCTAGGTGTGATCTCTATCTATGTGTCAATATCTCCATACATCTAGTACATAATTTTTATGGAGAGACAATACAAACATGATATCTTTGTTGGGTGTCATCAGTGCCATCTTACTAATAGAGCGTATTCTCCCAAAAAATATTATAGGGAACCATCGAGCAAGAATCCTTGGTTGGTGGTATGGTATGTCCATACATTGAGATTGTGTGTCTACTATAAGTATATCTAGATTTTTTATTTTATTTCTCACATTAGGATTAACATGTCTAGTGATTATATTACTAATCTTGATGGTATATGCTTAGTAATTTTAGGTTGTTCTAATGGGTATTATTATAAGCACCCTTAAAAGGCCTCTTCCCACATGTTTCATGGAATATATAGATGAATAACCATTTGATAGTGTTATTTTGGGACCTATAGTATATGGAGCATAGATTTGGGCTAGAAAGACCTCGGTTAATTCCAAGAGTCATATTTGATAAATTTCCCCTATTGCTATGAGGTTAGAAATATTTACTATTCTTGGTGGGATTGTATTTGGCCCTTATTACTTCATATTAATTTATTGTATTCTAACAGTTAGATTTATATGTATGAATACTTTTGGTATCAGTTACGGTCTTGGAGATGTGTGTGTGTGTGTGTACATGTACATTCGGATAAGGCCTCCAATGTGAGGGTTATGTCTATTCAGTGATTGTCATAATACCCTGGCCTATTGAAGGAAGGCTTGGGGTAGTCACACATATCTTATCCTTAGATATGTCGGACCTTGTTTGTTGGTTCCTAATACTTAGTAGTAACCCCTTCACATCTGGAGTGAGTGAAGATGAGTTAGTAATTGTTTCCCGATGACCTAGTCATAAGGGAGAGTGTTACTGTTGAGGAACCATTGCCTATTTGGGTAATTGGTGTGGCTGAGATATTTTTCATTTATGGATGAATTTTTGTTCTTACAGACATGCATGAAGAGTAGATACAGAAATATCATATCTTCGTTTGGATAGCGCCACCTGGTATTACCATGATGTATTGAGAAATATGTCATCGATATTGGTGGCTAGCTATGAAGTAGTAGATAGTGTGTTTTATTACCTAGTGTTCCACTTTTCAGAAGGTGAAGGTGAGACACTAGCATATAGTGGGTATTTTTTAGTAATTTCCCATTCATAAGTGGAAATATGACAATGTCACCATGGAAATTTTGGCAGTTTTACCTATGTCACATCAAGGTAGTGACATAGTATGGTCATTCATTGACTAGAACATCTAGGATGCACACAATATACCTATCAGAGATAAATTTTTAGTAGATGGGTTTGTGTGGATTTATATTCATGAGATTGTACACCTTTATGGTTTTTACCTTTTATTTTATCACACTGGGATGGTCAGTTTACATCATGGTTTTGGTAAGGGATGCAAAAAGATCTTGGTATATAGGTTCTCCTTTTCACAACATTCCCCACACACACAAAATGGGAAATCTGAGCATGAGATTCAAATTATGAAGGAAATTATTGGATCATATGTCCAAGATTTTGGATGTTCATGGGATAATCAACTAACCATTATTGATTTTTTCTATGAAAATTAATTTTAGAAAACTATACAGATGGCTACATATGGGGTCTTAAAAGCTACACCATGTCGTTCAAAAAAATTTTGGCTAGAGGATTGTGAGGAAGAACTATTGTGACCTCATCTCATTTAGGAGACTTCCAATAATGTATATCTAATCTAGAATCATATGGATACAGATCAATATAGGAAGAAATATTAATTCTATGGCCACCGTTGACCTCTAGAGTTTGAGGTGAGACATCAGGTTTTTAATGAGTTTTTTCTCTGTTAGGTCATCTATGGATTCAAATATAGGTAATGTAATCACATCAATATTTCAGACCTTTTTAGACCTTGGATAGAATTTGGATGGTAGCCTTTCGATTAGCTTTAACCTAGAGGTATCAGTCCATGCACAAAATCATCCATGTATCTCAACATCACCACTACGTTACCGACCCATCTCTTATATTTGATCCTGAAAATATGGAATTGGAAGTTTATTTTTCCTTTAAGGAGTATCCTATCAAGACTGTTGATTATAGAATGAATGCTCTATAAGGTATCTTAGTACCTATGGTATGAGTGTTATGGAAGCATGGACATGTATAGAATGAGACCTGGGATAGAGAGACCAATGTACGTGCTTAGTGGCCATATTAATTCTCATAAGATCTTTTACCACCCCTAGATGGAAATCATGGGGATGAGTTTTTGTAAGGAGGTGATATTGTATGATGTTTTTTAAAATGAAGTATGTACCATTTAACTTCTAGTATAAACCATTAATTTTTACTTATAGATGTTTTAAAGAGTATAAATATTTGATTGAAGAGATTGGGGCTCGTTCAGTGGTCAGAGTTTCAGAATTTTGGAAGGATGGGTTGAGTTGTATAGTTTGTGCACGACTACTACTAACCATGTGAATCAGCCTTGTGAGTTATACTATAAAACAATAGTGGGGTGCGTAGTTAGATATTACTATATTTCCGAATCCACATGTCCCTGTTGGGATTTACTTTTCTCTCGAAAGTGCCACACTATTTTCCTAAAATATTACTTCAGGGCCACACCCATAGTGATACATTAACATTATTGGTTCATGGTTCAGCACAAGATTTAAAAAACTGTGCGGCAAAACAATATGACTCTTTAAAAATTGGTTAAAAGTAATTTTTTTCCCATTTCCCTTAAAAATAATAAACCCTTCTTCCTCCCTTGTTTTCTCTAGCAATCGGCTACATGCGATCTCCTCCTCTCCCTCAAAGCTATGATTTAAATCCACTCCCTCATCTGATCTCTATTTTCTCCACCACCAGTCTCGTTGGATATCAAAAAGTAAGAGCTTTATTTCCCTTCCTTCATTCCTTAATTTTCATTTCCATATTTAGTGTTATTTTGGTTCAAGAAAATATTCCCTTTTTTGGAATTTGTATATATTTATAATTTCCCCTATTCCATCCAATAATAATTCATGAAAATGGAAGAGGATAATGATACCAAAATAAGGTATGTGGTATGGTACTTTATCCCTTATGTTGAGTCATTTTATAACATACGACATCATACCCAACATTATACTTTTCGTATGTTTCCTTAAATTTGAAATCTCCTTTATCTAAATATTTAATAATGCAAGAATTGAATCGTATACCCATAATTGTAAATAGGGTATAACTCATACAAACAAGTTACACCCTATTAGAGTTTTCTTAAGAGATGCATATGGGTTATTAAATTTTTAAATGGAAAAATTGTGTTCTATGTGGTTTTTTTCAGAATGTATAAGATAATTTTCCACGTTGGATTGAATGGAAGTGAATGGTATAACCATGTCTTGGGAAATATATGTATTAGTGGATAATCCCCCCAGTGAAATTCTTAAAATAATGGAATAGTAATTCATTCATCAGCATTCATTTAAGAAAAACTATCCCTTATTATATAATTTTAAATTATAGGAATGGTGTCTTATAAAATTGTGATCTATTGTCATGGTGTCTCATAATTTTGTGATACTCTGTCAAGGATCCCAATCTACTGGTCCTACTTTGGCACGGTGTCCCACTTACATGTGATCCTCGGTCATGGAATCCCATATACATATGACACTATGAAATTATTTCACTTATAAATGTGATGTAATGTCTTGAAGACCCAGATTATATATTATATATAGTCATGGAATCCTGAATTAAATGTTATAAATTATCATGGGGAATCATATTTTGATACGCGATCATCACAACCCATATGATACATGTAACCTGGGCATGGAATCCCTCCATTTTTTATGAGAATCATTCTACTATCTATGGATGCATGAGTTACATCTTGAGTTTAAGATAGAAGTTGTATCAATATATATATATATATATATATGTGTGTGTGTGTGTAAACATCACTACATAT
This sequence comes from Viscum album, assembly GCA_963277665.1. Lineage (NCBI taxonomy): Eukaryota > Viridiplantae > Streptophyta > Magnoliopsida > Santalales > Viscaceae > Viscum > Viscum album. The sequence continues at coordinate 1,609,673,907 of OY728137.1, read as the reverse complement.
ATAGACCATATATATGTGTGTGTATATGGTTAATTATTCAAATATCATAATGATTTTTCTAAATAAGGTAGTATCATATAACTGTCCTTTAGGAACTAGAGATGGCATGTTTATAGTTTCTATTCTTATAGACATTATTATATTTTCACACAACTAATTTTATATTCACTAGTAGGATTTTACTAGACATTGTTATATGTGTAAAACCGTGTATATCTCACACCCTATTCGTGCCGCCATCTAGATCCCAAACAGATCTCATAGATGTTGGTACTGATAAAGGGATGTGTCCAGCTAGGAATGATTTATTTCTCTTCTTAGTATTGACTATAGTAGTAGTGGTCCAAGCATATGCTCATGATACTAGGGGAAAATGTTTTTTCAGTTGTTTTTGTATATAAGTATATACAATAATGTTTCTCTATACCCTTCTTTATATCCCATGTCATGATAATCATTTTTCTTGATATTGATCATGTTTCAGCATTCTTATTTTTTTTATAATGATTTATTATTCTTCTATTGGTTAATTATTACTGTTATGTTTTTTATCATTATTTCATATTGTTGTCTTCACTTTGAACTGAATGTATAGTCTCTCCATGGAAACACCCTGGGCCCTCACTTCTAGTTGTTATCCTCTACCCTATATGGATGTGCACATGAGCCAATGTCGCTAACCAGGTTCAGTTACATATGAGTGAAATAAGTTTGGGGTGTGACGTTTATGATGTATTGGTATGATGAAATGATAGTATGATGATGATGTCTTGGTATGAGGCCCAGTGATATCTTGAATCTCATTCCAATATAGTAACACATTCACTAGTTCTTCATTACTGGATTCGGGGTGTAACATTTACACATAATTTTAATGTGTAACCCATTACACAAACAACAAGTTTGAGTTACTCACCCAAAAATAGTAGCCGTATATATTCATATATATCAGAAAACATATCATGAATAAATTATTTGAAACGTTATTGTGATGGATTATAGTTAAATTATCTTGAAATACATTACATGATTAATACATAACTAACAAATAAAAAACCCCGACCATTATAGAACAAGTCATAAGCCTCTAGTTTTGTGGTAATTCTGACCCCTAGACCCTCTTCTTAGTGATACTTTACAAAAGAGAGAATCCAGCTCATAATAAATCTAAAACCTAATATGAAAGAACTATATTCAATAAATATTTTCAATCTATTAAAATCAATAACATACGGAGGTCAAGGTATGTGAAAAATAAATCATATGATATCATACCTTGTAGTAATATAATGCACTATCGACTAGAGAAAATTTATCTGATAAATTAAACATACACCATATTCGCATTTTATAAACACTTTATAAAAGTAAAAAGATTTTAAGCCACTTTTTATTTAAGAAAGAATCCTCAATTTTAATTTGGATAAGAGGGAACCATTACATGACCAATAGTCCAAAAATATTACATGGACTAATGGCCTGGAGTCACAAGGGCCTTAATAAAAAACTCTTACATGGCCCGAAAGCCCCATAATGCATGGATTCTAGACCCTAAGTCATACAATCAAAAAATACATTCCTAAAATCCCACTATGAATAGTACTATTATATTACCTTTTGCTAATATATTTTCAATTTTTTTTGTAGTACCTACTATTATATAGTCACTACTATAGTACCCAGTAGTGATACAGTGCTGCTAAATTGCATGTTGTTATTATAGTGTTGTGGTTATACTATAGTGTAATATTTCTTCTACAGAGGTGCTAACATTCCGGGGTAAATCCCCCCAATATGGTGTTGTGGGGTATTGAACCTCTGACCTCATATAGGATTTTAGGTTCCATTACCACTTAGTTAAGCCCCAAAATCCATTTCATAAACACTTTATACAGATAAATTTTTATAAAAAAATTAATAAATAAAAAAATATTTATTTTAAAAAAAAAAATATCTAAATATGAAATTATCCTATTTTATTTAGGAAATATTAAATGGACTAAGACTTTTAATGTTTTAAAATTTTACAATCCATAGTAAAATAATATAAAAAAATAATTTTGTTTCATTATTTAGCTGTATCATATTTTATGACGGATAATTCTATTTTCAACCAAAAAATATAATTTAAACCAAAGATAAAAAACAGCTTTATCAAACATATTATATTATATAAATCCAATAATATGTTATGATTGATATTTTTCAATATGGTTGGTGATACTGTAAAATTTCAATTGTATTTTATGATATCTTATATCTCATAATTACATTATGACACACTATTTTTCACAAAAACCTACTTCTTTCCAAGATTAGCATACCATGTTTCATAAAAAACGATACCAGGAAATTCATTGGTTTTATACAGTATCATGAATTATGAAATATCTCAGGCATATTTTATGATTATGTAAAACATAAAATTGATGGTTGATATTAATATATTCCATATCATATTTTTTGATATGGAAACAAATGCAATATGACGTCAATTTATTTGAAAAAATAGTATATGAACATGTTGAATTATTTATGAAAAAGACAGTGATTCCACTAATGATTTTAGGGGTCAATCCAATGATCATTTTTAGTGGAAACAACCCAAGGGTTTCATTATCGATCTTCAACGGTATCAAAATAGAGTGAACAAAAAATAACAAAACTGGTGCATACCATAATATTCAAAAGATCCATACCCAATATCTAAAGAATTATAATTTAATGGAATCAATTAATTAGAAAGGTCTTCTTACCTCTATAGGTGGTACAAAACTATATACCAATGATAATATTGTGAGGGATCATGGTCATTTAAGGGGTGAAAGATCCTTTATTGACAGAAAAATAATGGTTTGGGATAAATATAGATTTGGATAATTTGTGTTCACCAAGGAGAAACTAATATAATTGATCATGCACCTTAGATATCCATCCTCTATTCTATTAATTAAATTAATAGTGTTATACATATTGAGTTCCATCTCATGGTATTTTTACATCAAATTTCGTTTTAGGATTTTTAATGGAACACATAAATAAACATGTTCTAATAGATTACTATATCCATAACAATGGTTTACTCATGATGAAACCATGTGGGATGGGAGTTTCATGTATGAATTTCCTATATCATATTCCCAATCATACCTTCTGATTGAGTAAAGCAGGTGCTTCCCATGTATCTTTATGATAAAAACCTATCATATTCTATAATATTTTCATTATGAATGTCATAACCAATGAACTAGGAATATCATAAAATATTATATACCGAAATTTATCATCACAAAAATATATTCAAGAGAGAAAATATCAGGTAAGAAATCCAGTATTAATCCAAAAATTGTATCACATTAGAAGATGAGTAGTTCAAAAAAGTTTTTTGTGGATTGTTTTTTTTTTGGTTTTAATATCGGTTACCTCAAGATGTTATTTCAATACATTTTTTTAATATTTTTTTCATGTCTACTATTATTAACTGACATGATGATGTTTTCCATGTCAATGATATAAAAACATCTATAAAACAAGACTCAAACTATAGAATTAGAGTGGACTTTCACATATGATATATGACACTAATGTGATGAACTATTTTTCATTGTGGTTATATAAAAAACAACTTGAAATTTTATTTAATTTAATTTTTGACATTAGTAATATAATAAAAAATGATAAAAATAAATTGTTTTTTTAAATTAAATTCAAATATATTATACCAATATTATAACCATAGAAAACAAAAATAAAAGACAATATCATACCTAACCAAAAAAACATCACTTAGTAGTGAAATAGCATAACAAGAAACCAAAAATAACATCCCAATATGCAATAAAATTTAAATACAACGTAGAAAATTCAAATAATTTTACCTTTATAGTTTAATATTTCAAATAAAATGTTTATATTACAAACTAACTAAATCCCAATCAAACATTTTGTAACATCCCGGACCCGTGTTCTACACAACAGGTGCCCCGAGCCCGGTTCGCCACGTGACCTCAAGCGCATTTCCCCAAACGCCAGAGCCTGGCGACTAGCAGCGAGGGCCCAGTTCTGATAGTGGGGAAACTATGCCCTCATTTGTCAAAGTGTAGCACAACGGAATACCAAAATAAACATACAACAAACAGCGGAAGTAGTAAACATACACAACTGAAATAACTACAGTAGTGGATATAACTGATAGTATATAAGTGATGATGCTACATGTTTCAAGTTCTAAGAAAACAGCCAGAACATGTTATACATCAATACAGTATAGTAGAAAACAGACTGCAGCAAAACAAGAAAAACAGCTGGCAGCGCCATCACGAGCCTAGGCTCGGTCCCATGCCCTCCTACTCCTCAGCAACAGTCAAGTACCTGTATAGGGACTCTTTCCCCTATCTACACATGCAGCAACGTAATCTGTTTGGCCCAAAAAGCATGACCCAAATAGGGTGTGAGAAATATATCTCAGTAGGCACTCACCAAAGGCTCGTGCTCAACTGTGTGTAAAACATGCAACAAGTGTGCAGTAGTAAAATTCAATAACTAAGCAGTACTCAAAAGTAACTAACTTAACAGTTAAATTTCCATTTTATTATTCATTTAATCCATTTAATTTAGTATCAAATTGTTCTCAACACCACCAAGCCCTCAGGCCAACCAGTATATCGCCCTCAGGCTAATATAGTGAACCATGCCCTCAGGCTTGCCCTCAGGCCATACAAAATCCAACCCGCAGGTATTTCCCTCAGGAGTAACAGAATTCTCGCCCTCAGGAATACGATGTGTCGCCCTTATGCATAGAAGTCAAGCCCTCAGGCACGAAAGGTTTCCCTCAGGCAGAATAACGACAGCCCTCGGGCTAAAACAGTCACGCCCTCAGGCCAATCACTACAACGCCCTAAGGCTAATCACAACAACGCCCTCAGGCTAAATAGGTAATCGGGACATGCCCAACATATCAAAATATAGTAAACAAGAAATTCATCTCAAGGAAATTCTTACAATTACTACATTAAAAGCATACCCTTGGGTATCCTGGCCAAACGACTAAACAGAGAAACACACCCCCGGGGTGGTTCTGGATCCAAGCAATGATCCCAATCAGCATTTTATTGTCAACATTTAATCCCTATGAAATTCTAGGTATTAAATATAGAATCAGCCTTAGCCACACGAAACCCCAACATGGGTTCATGATGCGAAAACGCACAAAACGTATGAAAGTTCGAAAATGATCACAAAGCCACCTACCTTATAGGTCAACAAGCGTTATACCTGAACGCCGACTCCAGAAATGCCCAAGAACGGAGTAGATCTGACAATGAACAAAACACATTCAAATGTAAATAACTTACATTAGGAGAAGAATTGGCAAGAATGGTACCAGGAGGAGGAAGGGATTACCTGTGCGGTTCCAACGAGATCATCCGAAGCCGAAACGGATTCCAGACGAACGCCCGGTGGATCTTCAAAGATCCGGACTCCTCCTTTGGCTCCAAAATGGCTCAACTGCCTCCTCTGCCAAATGAGGATGCTACTGCCTGTTCTATGCCAGAAAAACAAAGTACACGGCGTGTACTTCAATGTTCATGGCATGTACTCCCTTCATTTAACAGTTCACTTGGTGGCACCACCACACTGTTCATCAGTCGACATGAGTACATGGCATTTACTCTCGAGTACACGGTGTGTACTGTCGCCCAGCTGGCGGCGACGCAACCGCCTTACTATTTAAGCCTTCCAACTAACTACACGTCATGTAGTCGGTTCCTACACCCTTCGTTTCCGGCATGGCCACACGCCCCGTGTACTCATCCCAACATGGCCAAAAGTACACGACATGTGGATAAAGTACACGGTGTGTAGTTACAAAAAATGGTCTTTTCCCCATTTTCTGTATTTTCTCAAAAACACTTAAGGAAATGGAAATGAAGAAGACAAAACCTCTAAAAAAAGAACTGGGTTCTTACAAACTTCCCCCCTTATAGCAATTCGTCCCCGAATTTCCCTTTCGAGGGTGGAGAAAAGAAATCTCAGAACAGCTCTGGCCACTGAGCACGTACGTCGGCCTCCCTCTCCCAGGTCTCGTCCTACACTCGGCCATGCTGCAATAGCACCCGTACGAGAGGAACTGACTGGACTCGGAGAACGTTCGTGCTCCTGTCAACAATACGGATCAGATGCTCCTCAAATGACGCATCATGCTGAAGCTCAACCTCCTCTGGATGAAAGGTGTGAGACGGGTCTGAAAGGTAGCGACGGAACTGAGACACGTGGAAGACATCGTGCATGGCTCGATACCGCTGCGGTAACTGTAACCGATAGGCAACCAGCCCAACCCTCCCCAGAATCTCAAATGGTCCCACATACCTCGGTGAAAGCATACCTTGTCTCCTGATCCGTTTGTGTCCCAGCCTCGGCAAAACACGCAAGGAAACCTGATCCCCAACCACGAACTCCAAAGGTCGTCTGCGGTGATCAGCATAAGACTTCTGACGAGACTATACGGTAGCCATCCACTTTAGAATTAACTGGACCTACTCAGATGTTTCCAACACGAGATGTGGTCCCAGTAAAGCTGCCTCACCTGCCTCTAACTAGCACAAAGATGATCGGCATGGCCTACCATATAAAGCCTCATATGGTGCCATATCAATAGTTTCCTGAAAACTCTTTTTATAGGAAAACTCGACTAAGGGTATATTCTTATCCCAAGATCCCCCAAAGTCTAGGATGCAAGCGCACATCATGTCCTCTAGCACCTGTATAGTCCGCTCTGACTGGCCATCTTTCTGAGGGTGGTATGTTGTGCTCAGAAGCACCTGTGTACCTAAAGACCTCTGAAAACTCTGCCAGAAACGAGAAATAAAGTGGGCGTCCCTATTTGAAATGATAGAACGAGGGACCCCATGAAGACGTATGATCTCTCAGATATACAGCCTTCTGAGCTCGTTCACACCAAAGGTCTCCTTGATCAGCAAGAAGTGAGCTACCTTCATAAGTCTGTCCAAAACAACACATACATCATCATTGCCTCGAGGTGACCTTGGCAATCCCGTCATGAAATCCATCGTGAAATCATCCCATTTCCACTCCGTAATGGGAAACTGCTGTAACAACCCAACTGGTCTCTGATGCTCTGCCTTCACCTGCTGACAGGTGGAACACCTCGTAAAAAAACTAGCTATCTCTCTCTTCATACCTGGCCACTAGTACTGACGTCTCAAGTCTCGGTACATCTTGGTAACCCCGGGATGAACTACCCAAGCTGAAGCATGAAACTCCTGCATCATCTCCTCTCGTATATCCCCTGAAACCCATACGCATCCATGGAAATGCAAAACCTTGTCATCACCTATCGTCCAACTAGGAGGAGGGTCCTCACTTGTCACTGACTCTCGTAGAACTATGCCTTTTGAAACCGATAGCTACCTCATCCTCACTCTGTCCAGGAGGGTAGAAATCACAGCTAATGATGAAAGATAAGCATGCCCCTGACTGTCATGCACCTCTAGATGCATCTCAGAGAACAAGGCCATAAGATACCACTCACCACTGGTCTCCTGCACTGCCTGTATCTGAGTCTTCCTGCTCAGTGCATCGGCTACTGCATTACCTTTACCAGTTGTATAGGCAAGCTCAAAATCAAAGAACTGTAGGTACTCAACCAACCTTATCAGCCTCATATTCAGGTCATGCTGAGTAAATATATACTTGAGGCTTTTGTGGTCAGTGAAAACCACAAAATTCTCTTCTAACAGATAATGTCTCCAACAGTGCAACACATGCACAACTACAGCAAACTCGAGATCATGTGTCGGGTAATTCCTCTCATGTGGCCTCAACTGCCGAGACCCGTACGCCACAACTCGGTCGCCCTGCATCAAAACGGCTCCCATCCCAATCCCTGATGCATCACAGTAAACTGTATAGCTCTTCCCCTACTCTGGGAGTAATAGGATCGGTGCTAATGTCAGCCTTCCCTTCAGGTCCTGAAAATATGTCTCACAAGCATCTGATCATACAAACATCACACCCTTCTTAGTCAGACCTATCAACGGTGCTGTTATGCGGGTTATGTCCTATGTGAAGCACCTGTAGTAACCATCCAACCCTAAGAAACTCCGTATCTCAAACACTTTCTTAGGATGATCCCAGGAATCTACAGCTCTCACCTTCTCTGGGTCTACTGAAACTCCTTCCTCTGAGATAATATGACCCAGGAAGTGAATCTGGTCCATCCAAAAGTGGCACTTTGAGAGCTTAGCATATAGCCGATGCTCTCTCAGTGTACTCAATACGATCTCAAGATGGGTGGCATGGTCGTGTAGAGTGTGAGAGTACACCAAGATGGCGTCCACGAATACTACCACAAATGAATCAAGATACGGATGAAACACACGATTCATCAGAGCCATGAAAACTGCTGGCGCGTTCGTGAGTCCAAATGGAATAACCATATACTAGTATAGACCATACCTGCTCCTAAAAGCTGTGACTGGTATATTAAATGGTCTAACGCGCAACTGATGATATTTGGATCTCAAGTCAATCTTCGAGAACACTCGTGCTCCACGAATCTGATCAAACAGATCATATATCCTCAGCAAGGGATATCGGTTATTAACCGTCAACTGGTTCAGCTTTCGATAATCCATGCAAATTCTGAGGGTTCCATCCTCCTTCTTCGCAAAAAGGACCGGAGAACCCCAAGGAGAAGTATTGGGTCGGATAAAACCCTTAGCTTGTAGCTCCTCTAATTGCCTCTTGAGCTCTTGCAACTCAGGAGTGGCCATCCTATAAGGAGGAATGGACATCGGTGCTGTTCCTGGAACAAGATCGATAGAGAAATCCACCTCACACACTAGAGGTAGACCTGAAAAGTCATCCGGGAAGACATCCCTGAAATGATCGAAAACTGGAGGGAAATCCATTTGACAAGTCCCCTGGTCATCCATATATAAGCTCGCAATCTGGGCTGTGACTCCACCGCGCCCATGATGCTCTGGTATAGCTCGACTCACCTGAACATCCCACTCGCCCTTGTATAGAAACTCCCCGCCCTCTGGTGAAGTGAAATGAACCCTGCGACGATAGCAGTCTACAAATGCTCGAAAGGGGACCAACCAGTCCATCCTGAGAATGATGTCATAGCTCATCATCTCCAGGACAGAGAGGTCCCAAAGGAAGTGACACCCACCAACCTCAAGGGGGAACTCCTTGCACTGATGCACACCAACCATCCTAGTCCCCAATAGAGTGTCTAGCGTCAAGATATCAGAAGCAGTAGAAACACCGAGCCCAAGGCTCTCTACAATGGGTATAGATATAAAACTATGTGTAGCACTCATACCAAAAAGTAATGAAGACAAGAAAAAAGCTACTAGAATAGTACCACTGACATTCGAAGGTCTGGGATCCTGCTCTAGCTAGGTCTGTTGCACTGCATATGCCTGTCCAGTGCCACGGCCCTGTGACACAGCCTGGTTACCCTGAGCTGTCCCACCATGTTGCCTCTGAGATCCTGGTGTCTGGCTACCACATCCACGACCACCATCTCTTCCTGCACGCCCTGACATATTCTAGTTTCTAGACTGGTAAGAAGCCACTGGTCCTGCTCCCACACGCGGAGTCTGCATAGAACCCCTCCCACTAGCCACTGGTAAAAACGCCCTGCAAAAACGATGCAGATGACCCATCTTTCCGCATGATCGGCACTCCACCGGGTCTCGTGGGCACTGCGGCCACTTTTTCCCCTCTCTGCCACACTGGTAGCACCTAACCGGGCCACCTGAAGAAGCTGACTGGCTGGTACTGCTGCCCTGAGAGAAGTCCATCTGTCTCTTCCTCCTGCCAGCAGAAATAGTACCAGTAACTGGTGCCGAACCGCCCTGGCCCACACTACTAGATTCTCGCAGGCTCCTCTCTGTACTCAACACCATTTTCACAATCGCATGTACAGTAGGTAACCTGAAAACATTCACCAGTACTCGGATGTCATACCGAATACCATCCTCAAAACGTCTGGCTCTCAGCGTCTCATCACCCACCAGTACCGGTGAAAAACACTGAAGCTCTGTAAAACGAGCAGAGAAGTCCATCACCGACATAGCGCCCTACTGCAGATTCATGAACTCTCGAGATCTATCTGCCCTCAGCGTCTCGGGAAAGAAGAAGTCATAGAAGATTTCCTGAAAATCTTCCCACACCATGTCCCTATGATTCTATGACTGGGTGACAACATCCCACCACCTCTTGGCAGAATCGCGCAGCATGTAAGTCGCGAGATTGACCCTCTGCCCTGGAGGCGTCTCAAGATGCTCAAAAATAGTCTGCATCGATCCTAGCCAAGACTCTGTAGCCGGTGGTCCGCCATCCCCTGAGAACGTAGGCGGATGCTGCTGCTGAATGATACGAGTCAGCTCGGCTATAGATGTGGCAGCCTGCGGTGCTCCCTGAAAGGTCTGCATGAACCGCATAAAGCCTTCACGGAACTGCGCCTCCGCACCTGTGTCCGGTATAACAGCTGGTCCCGCATCTGGCTCTGATGGAGGATCAACTGGTAACCCATGGCCCACCACCTCCAGAGTATACTCGTTGGTGCTCTCCTGGCGAAAAACGCATGGTCGTCTGGGCGGCATGACACTACAAGGTCAAAAGCACACCTCAGATTCAAGATTTCTAATACTGAAAGCGAATGAACCACAAAGTGAACAAGAGGAAGAAGGTATTCAAAATTGGTAAAACAAGACTACACGGCGTGTACAATGACCACACGGCGTGTACTTGACTTCCCTTCCTCTGCCCGGGTCCTTCCACACGGCTAAGCCACACAGCTTCTGTTCAAAAAAAACTACACGGCGTGTATAATATCAAAATGGAATGTATGGTGTTATTTTCCAACTACATGTGTCGTCTGTGACACGGCCAACTACTTAGCTTTACCACACATGGTGTGTTACACCCGTACACAGCGTGTACACCACCATGTTTACCAGCCACATGGCTAACTCCACACGGCCTGTCCTCGGACAAGACTACACGCCGTGTCCCATATGTACACGGTGTGTTCAGGGAAAGGTGACATCGGCCCGTGTTGTTAGTTACACGGCCGAGTCCCCAGGCCACACTACACAGAGTGGCTATAATTGACATGGCATGTTCTGTCAAGGAGTTCACCGACCAGTGTTGTTAGTTACACGGCCGGACTCTGGGTCAACACTACACGACTTGTACAAAACAACATGGCGTGTTTTACCCATCCCCTTCCCTACCCCGTGTCATCACCCACACGGTTTGTGACACGATAAGAGACTACACGGCGTGTACTCAGGGTACACAGCGTGTACTGAAAAAGATAATTTTTCTTCCCAAACAGAAGAACACACACGGCGTGTATGAGGTCCTACATGGCATGTATTCTGGGTTTTCCAGACAGTATACCTTAGAAACATCTTCGGAACCCAGAAAATACTGAAAAACAACACCTAAGTGTCAAATTCTGACCCATGGGGGCCCATACACCCCCCAAGAATCAAAGTTTGACATCTTATTTGTGTTATAACCAATAACCAGTCAATGATCCACCAAATTCCAGTAAATGGGGGCCCATACTCCCCAAAAACCAAAGTTTATAATCCTTTCTATGAACAGATCGTACAAAAATTACCCTATCAAATAGCATGTATTTTTTTATCAGTGCAGCTGTCACAATAGAATGCTTTTCTTGCATAGCAACTATCACAACAACATGCGAATTTCTAATGCACCTACATGGCATAGAAACTATGCATGGTATGTGATATCTAGAATGTGCCTATATGATGCATGATATGGCATACCCTCATCTCATTGGGTTGCAACCAAATAGAACCCATAGATAAAATATAAACAGCACAATCCAAGTGCGTCACCCAACGGTGAAAAGATATCAACCGTAAAATTGCAAATCAAATAATGCAAATTACGAGGTAGACTGTATTTTACCTATACACGGGTTGGCTATGCATGGACACATCTTATTACCAACTACCGCTCTATCCTATCCTTGACTACGGCTCCAAATAGTAAGTCAAAGAAAAGAAACCCTCTGATACCACTTTGTTACATCCCGGACCCGGGTGCCACGCAACAGGTGCCCCGAGCCCGGTTCGCCACGTGACCTCAAGCGCATTTCCCCAAATGCCAGAGGGTTCCGACTAGCAGCGAGGGCCCAGGTCTGATAGTGGGGAAACTGTGCCCTCATTTGTCAATGTGTAGCACAGAGGAATACCAAAATAAACATACAACAAACAGCGGAAGAAGTAAACATACACAACTAAAATAACTACAGTAGTGGATATAACCGATAGTGTATAAGTGATGATGCTACATTTTTCATGTTCTAAGAAAACATCCAGAACATGTTATACATCAATACAGTACAGCAGAAAACAGAGTGCAGCAAAACAAGCAAAACGGCTGGCAGCGGCATCACGAGCCTAGGCTCGGTCCCATGCCCTCCTACTCCTCAGCAACAGTCAAGTACCTGTATAGGGACTCTTTCCCCTATCTACACATGAAGCAACGTAATATGCTTGGGCCGAAAAGCATGACCCAAAGAGGGTGTGAGAAATATATCTCAGTAGGCACCCACTAAAGGCCCGTGATCAACTATGTGTAAAACATGCAACAAGTGTGCAGTAGTAAAATGAAATAACTAAGCAGTACTCAAAAGTAACTAACATAACAGTTAAATTTCCATTTTATTATTCATTTAATCCATTTAATTTAGTATCATGTTGTGCTCAACAGCACCAAGCCCTCAGGCCAACCAGTATCTTGCCCTCAGGCTAATATAGTGAACCACGCACTCAGGATCGCCCTCAGGCCATACAGAATCCAACCCGTAGGTATTTCCCTCAGGCGTAACAGAATTCTCGCCCTCAGGAATACGAAATGTCGCCCTCAGGCATAGAATTCAAGCCCTCAGTCACTAAAGGTTTCCCTTAGGCGGAATAACGACAGCCCTCGGGCTAAAATAGTCACGCCCTCAGGACAATCACTACAACGCCCTGAGGCTAATCACAACAACGCCCTCAGGCTAAATGGGTAACCGGGCCATTCCCAACATATCAAAATGCAGTAAACAAGCAATTCCTCTCAAGGCAATTCTTACAATTACTATATTAAAGGCATACCCTCGGGTATCCTGGCCAAACAGCTAAATAGAGAAACACACCCCCTGGGTGGTTCCAGATCCAAGAAATAATCCCAATCAGCATTTTATTGTCAACATTTAATCCCTATACAATTCTAGGTATTAAATATAGCATCGGCCTCATCCACATGACACCCCAACATGTGTTCATGATGCGAAAACGCACAAAACGCACGACAGTTGGAAAATCATCACAAAGCCACCTACCTTATACGTCAACGAGCATATTACCCGAACGCCGACTCCCAAAACGCCCCAGAATGGCGTAGATATGATGATGAACAAAACTCATTCAAACGTAAATAACTTACGTTAGTAGAAGAATTGGCAAGAACGGTACCAGGAGGAAGAAGGGCTCACCCGTGCGGTTCCAACGAGATCGTCTCAAGCCGAAACGGATTCCAGACGAACGCCTGGTGGATCTTCAAAGATCTGACCTCCTCCTTTGGCTCCAAAAGGGATCAAGTGCCTCCTATGCCAAATGAGGAGGCTACTTCCTGTTTTATGCCGGAAAAACAAAGTACACGGCATGTACTTCAAAGTACACGGTGTGTACTCCCTTCATTTAACTGTTCACTTGGCGGCACTACCACAATGTTCATCAGTCGACATGAGTACACGACATGTACTCTCGAGTACACAGCGTGTACTATCGCCCAGCTGGCAGCAATGCCGCCGCCTTATTGTTTAAGCCTGCTGACTAACTACACGGTGTGTAAGGTACCACTACACGGCGTGTAGTCGGTTCTTACACCCTTCGTTGCCGGCATGGCCACACGCCCCATGTACTCATCCCAACACGTCCAAAAGTACACGACGTGTGGATAGAGTACACGGCGTGTAGTTCCAAAAAATGGATTTTTCCCCATTTTCCATATATTCTAAAAAACACTTAAGGAAAAGGAAAATAAGAAGCTCGTACCTCTAAAACAAGAAACGGGTTCTTACACATTTAAGATATTCCTCTCATTCAATTTTAAGTGAATTAACTCTTATTTAGTATAAGGGTGAGGGTCATCAAAAAGAAAAAATTAAAATATAAATAATTTAAATTTTATTCTCTATATAACAATAAGAGATATTAAATGAAATTTTATTATCATATTTCACATGGTCAAATTTTATAATTTTATAGGTTTAAATTATTCAAAATATAAATCATAAAAATTAATATCCATATTACATAACACTTTCAAGATGAACGTTCTATTTAAATAGAATTTTTCATTCCAAAATCACATTTTTAGTACTTTTTTAAAAAATAAATTAATTATAAATGAAAATCCACTTTTTCTTTTATGTATTTGATCTTTGTGCTCATCTTTCCTATTGTCTCTCTAAAGTAATCACATGTACTATTTGAAAATTAAGTGAATAAAATAAAATTAAAATTCATTGTAATATACAACTATTCATATAATTAAACTTACATGTTTAAAAAAATTTAGTATTTTTCCCACACATCATCATGTATAAAGAATATCTAATAATATTTTTTCCCTCATGGATAAAAACATATTGGTTATGGTCAAAGAGGAAGCACTAAAAGGGGCATATCCAGCTCAGATTTTTTTCATAGTTGATAATTAATCTGATATTTATTGGTGATGAATGGAATGGTCAATAGAAATGAATAAAATAATAATTTATGATTAAATTTTGGAACTAAGATGCAGGATCATCACATATTACTTATAACTAATTTCTACGAATAAATAAATACATTATGATTATTTTTTATTCATTGGTGGATCTAAAAACATTTATACAACATACCATCATTGTGTAATATGAATAAAGAGTAGATTCCCTATAGTGGTAATCCATATGTGTTCGATGAACCTCTGAACATATTTGAAGGAATATTTGGGTGATAGCGTAGTAGAACATAACCCTTACACCATTTTCAATTAATTGCCCCAAAAATCACTTTAATAACGATTAACTTTTATCATTCTATACTCGATAGAGGAGTTGGAGGAGGATATATCTCAATTTGTTATATATTTGTTACATAGGGATCTCTCTAAGGCATTGAGAGAATTTTTTTCGGATGTTGTTGTGCATACCAAACAAAATCATTCACCCTAAGAAAATAATATAATTGGGTTTATATAACACAAGGGTTATAAAATAATAATTACACATTCACTATTATTAAATTTATTAATTAATATAGAACCCCAGGTCTATAATAATAAAAATATTATTATTATTTCCTGACATGTGAAAAACAATCTAATTAAATTAAATAATAATTATTAAAATAGTATTGAATATTTATTAATTCTCACTGAACCCTTAAAATCTATCCACCATTCCCCTATAATATTTATAAAACCATGAATAATGAATATTTATTTAATAAAATAATATTAATACATGATTATCTAATAAATTAATAAATATTATATTTAATTAATAGTAAATAAATATTTATTAAATAATCCTATCTGAAAAATTTCTCTCAAAATACTGGTGATAGAAAATATGAAATCAGAAACCATGAGTAATTGTTAAACAATGTGTACTAATTATAGTTATTCAACTTGTTAAATAATAAAAATATTATTATTTATGTTTGGTTCTCAATACAGTTAGTGTGTGACCCTCTTGGCCTCTTCCTAGTACCACCAGGGAAACTATCCCAAAGTCTATGTTAAGCATCTCGAAATATTCTAGGGCACCTGTAGAGAAATAATTTAATGTTTCATTTAAATAAAACCATATACATAAGCTTAATATGTAATATAATCCATTTATTTTTATATCTCTTATCAAACAGGTTTCATGCTTCTCCATTAATCAATATATTTGATGTCTCCTTCTTGGACTTCCGAGATATTGAACTTTCCTATAAAGTACAATGGCCACAGTTTTATTAAGGATATATCATTTTCATAAAATGAATATAACTATCAACCTCCTTTAAATAAAAGAAGAGATAAATACTTTCTCTCATTATTCATTAATTATATATTACTCATGATGCACCAAACGTATCATACATCATCAAGAACATATATCATAAAAATTTTCATCAATACATAAAAGTGTTTGACTCATAACATCCATTAATAATGATCTTAAAGTATAAGGACCAATACACATTACCATAGATAGAAATATCCTATGACACATATAAAGGTATATTTACTACCAGAGGGTCCCAATCTCATAAGATACTGTAGTGAAAATTACCAAGGGAGTGCCCCGTGATAATGTACCTCTATATCCAATGAGACTCCATGTAACATCCCAACCCAAACAATAGGGTCTAAGATGAATGGTCACATGACCTCATGTGTACCTCCCCGTACACAAGAGGCATCTGACTTGTACCAAGTATATGAGCCCATCGGTGGGGAGTCTATACGCTTAGTCTCATTCCATAGAATCAATAATCAATATTATAATTAATCACAATGAATATGTAGAAAATTAAAAATGGAATATGTGACATATAAATAAAATAATCTCCCAAAATTGGAATTTTTCTCAAGGAAAAATAAACAAGATAACAAAAAAAGGAACTGTAGGGTGCTCAGATGTCTATCCAGGTTTGCTCATGCTTTTTGCTCCACCAGCTTAGCCATCCACCAGATGGCCCTTTCCCTATGATAAATCCTTTGTGAAATATATAAGTACATCAAAATTCTTGATTAGAGTGGAAGTATAAGGCTTAGTAGGACACCACCAATGTGTCCATATACTGATGTGATCAATTGTACAATGGTATTCTATAATAATAAAAAATTTGTAACCAAACTAGTAAAATACAATCCAAAAAAAAACTTCCATGTGCTAAACAAGCCACCACAACCCCTAGTCATACCGGATTCGGCTCAACACCCAATGCATAGTCAATGAGTCAGAAGAATCAAGGATTAGAAACAAGTATAATTAATCAGGATACTCAAAATTGTGTAATCTTGTAACTTGGTATCAGTACTCATCAATAAGTTTATGTTCCCAGCATCACCGCAAAATCAAGAGCTATACAGAATCCTCTATTCATTGAGTTACATAACCCATAACATCCTCTAATAATTGAGTTCATCACATATAATCTATGAGGCATCATCGTATCACTACTGTGTGAATAAGTCAATCATCGTCATTATCTCAATTCACACGCACTCCCCATATAAGGGATAAATATGTCAAGATAGACCACCTATCATTGAATTCCAGAACACCACCAAAAAAGCACTCATAACATGGTAGTATACTAGAAAAATAATATTACACCATCATAAGTAAGGTACCACATGGAATAATTGTGATAAAAATCAAATATGACTTTTTTCTAAAAGGTTGGGGCCAAAGCCTCATTTTTATTATTGAAACAAAGCAAAGACCTCTTTAACTGGGTAGAGGGAGACCCATTACATAGCACGAAGGTCCAGTGGGCATTTATCCCATTACATAGCCCGTAGGCCCAATTTTTTTACCCAAGCCCTATTCTGTGAATAGTACTTCTAAAGTACCTGCACTGCTACAGTACCCGCCGCTGCTATAGTACCCCCTGCTGCCGCTACAGTGCCCCTACCGCCACTATAGTGCCACTGTTGCAACAGTATCTCGGCTACTATAGTAGCGCAACAGTGCTTCTATAGTACCTACACCCAATGGGTTTTGAACACCCATTTTCCATGTAGAATCATGAGGTTCTTACCACTAAGCCAAATCCCAACTACTAAAAATCAAATATGACTAATATGTTACAAATTACTCTTGAAAAACATGTAATATAATGTTTTTAGGGCTACACAGACACCCTCATGTAATCATAATCTCGCAGGGTCATCAAAATATGTCAAACAATAATCATTTTAAGGAAACACGTGTAAATGTTCCCAAAAGGTAAGGAACTTCCTACCTAAAAAGCCATTTATTTCAAAGAAAGTAAAAACCACCATTTCTGGTTCAATTCACCTACCTGTGACATTATTATATTAATCATCACCACATATCATATCAAATTTCTTCAAGGGTTCCTAGAACCAAAAAAAATTTATTTTTTTTCAAAAAGAAATTAAATATCACTTCTAATCATACATTCCCTCACTAGGATAGTTTTTAAATGATCATTTTATAATTACATTTTGATAATTTATAATCAATTAACCTTTTATAATTATATTTAATTAATTTCAATTAAATTAATCTTTTATAATTATATTTTTATAATTTTTCAAAATTATCTTTTTATAATTATATTTTGATAATTTCTCTTAAATTATATTTTGATAAATTCTCATTAATATTTTTCACATTATAATCACCTGATAAATATACAACAATAATTTATATTATTATATTTTAATAATTATTTTTTAAAATTTTTTTTTTTGCAATAATCTTATGATAATTTGTTTTCATAGAGTATCCAATGATAACTTAGTGCAATTATCCTTTAATGACTATTTCTTGTAATTATTATAGTAGTCCCTTGACAATATCGATAATCCATATCACATGATAATTCTATTATAATTATCATTGGATAATAATATAATTATATTCTAATAATATCTTTAACAAATTACCCATATATAAATATTTTATGATCATTTTTCACAAATTATATGTATTTAATCAATAAATTATCCTTGGATAAATCAGTGGAATGATAGTTTTTAAATTTCAATAAATTATATCCTGATTATACCATGTGATTATCATTTAATACATTTGATAATTTAATCCATGATTATTTTATATTATTATCATTTTAAGAATCCTGATAATTATCTTTTGATATTTCTATAACTTATGTACTGATAATTTACAGTCAATTTGAGAATTATCATTTGATAATTTTGGGATTGTCCTTGATAATTTAGGTTTTATCCTTTATTGAAATTCCTCCATCATTTACTTAAAATTTAAGAAATGAATAAAAAATTAAATAAATTAAAACAATAAAAATAACCTAAAATACATGTCACACATCACCCTAGGGAAAAATAAAAGGACCACACCATTGTGTCTGAATCTGATCAATGGTATTCACCTATCATGTGAAGGGTAGATCTAGAGCCCATTAGACTCTTCTAAATTAACCACAGAAAAATGTGAGTTGGTTTGGATATTTAAACCCCAACATAACATCACACAAAAACCCTAATTAAAACACTCATTTTAATCCCTGATTCAACAAAACATTCAATTTGAAATCATTAATTTCTCTTAATTAAGGAATTTTAATTGAAATGGATTAGAATAGTGATTATTTTGAGGTTTTAAAAATCCTGAGTTTGAAATAATAAACTTTTCAATGTGAGGGGTTATGGAACATGAGTTTTCAGTTTTTTAATATTTTTGTTTATGAAAATAAATAAATAAAAATATTGTATAACATAGCATAATCAGTGATCTGACCAAACACCCGACACACATAATTTTATGTCTATCCTAGGTCAAACCCACATACTAAACCTAATGTTGGTATTTGAGTTCTTATGTGACACGCAATTTATGATATATTAACATTTTATTATTTAAAAATTGAATGAAGAAATAGTTAAATATAAAAAGGCTTTTATCACATGTTATTTTTTCAAAAACCCAACATACATAAAATTTATATGCCTCTAAGATTAAACCTCATGTTTAGGATAAAATAACCATATCAGATTTAACATATGACACTCCATTTCTATGATATTAAATTTTTTTGGATAAATGATATATTAAAACCATAAAATTAATAATCTTCATAAGAAACCTGGACAAACATATGACATACATAAATGTTATAACCCAACAAGGGTAAATTCTATATCTTACACCTAACTGTAGTCTCATATTTCCCATAATAAGAACTTTTTGAGAGATATTTAATTATTTTTTATAAATATTGCACCCATAATATTATATATTAAAATTATTTATTCTATCTACTTCAAGACTCTACATGATTCATAATTTCGCAGATAATTAATTCCAGACTCTAAAAATATGTGATATAATATTCCAAGTTGTTAACTAGGATTTTACCTTTATGAAAACTCTTTAAAACATTTATTATGTCCTTTTTGTTGAATTATTTCATTTTCCCATAAAAAACTTATAAATTATCAGCATGGTTTTTATTATCATTACAGAATTTGGAATATTATATTCTAACCTTAATAGAATGTATCATTTATGAACCTCAATGTATTTAATACTGTTATAGAACATATATTTAAGAATAAACTAATCAAACATTTAGGTTCTCATCATAACAGATATCTTCTATAACCTTTCAATGCAATAGATAATCTTATGACATTATCATATACTATGTCGCACAAAATAAGAAAATTGATGGGATAAGGAGATTATAAATATTCAAAAAAATGAATATAAGTTATGATAATTTACACAAAAGACAGTTAGAGTTCACCAACTTCAACAAACTCTATCTTTCACTAGATACAAATTATAATAACCTTCAGTGTTCTATCTATCACATAATACTCATGCTTATGATGATATAGCACTTTATTCAAGGGGTCTACTAAATTTTATTGTTTACAAACTATTATAACCCGGACTAAACCCCTCTTTAAAAAATCACTCATGGGGTGATACTTTCAAAGTATATCTTTGTTTAATTGCATGACATTGCCTCTTTTAAAAGAATAATAGTTATAGCATTATCAGAAAACAATTTGATCATTTCATTACTAATATGTTTAATTTAATATAGTATAAAAAAATTTGTATCCAAGATTCTACATTAGATGCATCAACTGTTGTTATATATTCAGACTCCACTATATAATCGGTGAAAAATTACTACTTTATACTCTTTCATCTCACAACTTATCTATAGAGACCAAAAAAAAATCCTTATTGTGACTCTAGATCAATATAATCTATTTTAAAACTAAAATTAATATAACCCATTTTGACTACCTCTTCATCCCCTCCACACACTATGAACATATCCTTAGTTATTCTAATATACTTAATTAAAACATTAATAGTATACCAATTCTCTTCACTTAGGCCATCTTAATATCTTCTTACCATGCGCAATGCATAGGAAACCTCAAATCCAGTACTTTAAATGACATAAAAAATTGATCCTATCTCAAATTTTTAGAGGATATTAATCATTATATAATTCACCTAATGTGTCTATAGACACATTTTATTACATAGGTTTATGTCATGTGTCACTGGAACTGATTCCCTCTTGGGTTACTTCATACTAAATCATTATAATATCTAATGAGTGTATGTACCTTAACATAGTCCAAAACAACCTCTTCCATATATAATCAATTATCTCAGTCCATAAAATATAAGATGATTCAAATAAGTCCTTAATGGAGAAACAATTTTTTAACAAATTATTAACAGACTATTTGATAGGTATGTTTTTTATAATAAGTAATATTTAATCAATTTATACTACTAGGATAATGACTTCATTCCCACTAAAACTATTGTAAATACATGGATCACATTCATTCATAATGAAAAAAGATAATTAGCATAGTTTAATCAAATGTTACATGATATGGATGATTTCTTCAATCTATAAATGGATCTATGAAACATTCATAAAATTTGGCATCACATGGGGTCACAAAAAATTATGGTTTTTTCTTATTGTCATTTTCTTAAAGAATATCATTAAGGAACTAAATTTTGAAAACCATCTGCCAAATTTTAGAGTTGTGGTAAGATGTTATATCAGTTAGAATTCTAAAGTATTCAAACAAAGGAAACTAAGTAAAAGTTTACTATATAGTCAATTATTGGAGGTTTTTAAAACCCATTAGCAACTGGCCATTCAATATAGGTACTTACTCTACCTTCATTTTCTAATTTACTCTTGAAATCACATTTATTCTAAACAAGATTTTCATCAATTGGAAAATCAACTAGATCTCAAATTTGGTTCAGATACATGGATTCCATTTTAGAATACATGGAATTTTTTTCATCTTCCAACTTATGAGCTGTCTTCTAGATCTTTGTTAGAGAGAGGTTCATTGTTTTCAAAAAATTATAATTCAACATATTCAGTGACTATTAAACCATATGTCTTTAGTTCTCTTTCATCTCTACTGATTCTATATAGTACATGGGTTCCATGAACATGTTCATCCCTAGGGACCTATGGAATATGTTTATGTACCAACTCTTATGTATCTTGAGCATCTACTTAACCAAAATAAATAATTTTCCCACTATACATATAGATGATGTGCTCCCTTTCAAGAAATATAATTTTTCTTGTGAAATTATCTTTCTCTCCTAAGGGTTTGTATATGTAGTGTAGCTTTTTTCCTTAGGAAACCCTATACTGATAAATTTAATGCCTTGGGGTGCTAGTTTTTTATTGATAAGTCCTTAAAAAATACTTACAACCCCATACATGTGTATGTCACAGATCGAGTTTCTTTTGAATATTTCACAGAAAGGGGTTTCTATTTCCCACATTAGATGGTAATTAGTTTACTTTGTATGCCACAATTTGTAACTCATATCCCAAAAAGGATTATGGAATATCAACATAACACATCATCGTACTTACCATTTCTAGAATTGTATGGTTTCTCCTTTCATTAACACCATTCTACATAGGTGTGTAAGGTAGAGTGGGTTGAGATAAAATCCCAACAACCCATTGAATTTTGATAAACTCTTGATTGATATATTCACAACCTCAGTTTGATTAAATCATCCTTATCTTCATTACAAGTTGATTCTCTACTTTATTATTCAATTATTTGAATTTTTAAAAGGACTCAAACTTATAAATCATCAAGTAGATATAGCCTTATTAATTCATGTCATCAGTAAAAGTTATAATGTACGGATACCCTGCTATAGATTCTATTGGAAATGGTGAACACACATTAGTGTGTACCAATCCTAGAATCTCTATGTCTCTTTCAACATGTCCACCAAATGGTGATTTTGTAATTTTTCATTTAAAACTAGGATGACATCTTTCATGTGGTTTTAGATCATAAGATTCTAAAAAAACCAAATTGATATATCTTTTTTAGATACTTCTCATTTATATTACTAAGATGGTGATTCTATATCTAAGTGTTATACGAATCTTGAAAATGTGATTCGTTATAAATTTCCAATTCTTGGTCTCTTTTAATTTGGCACATAATTAAGTTATTTAAATGTACTATATCATAAAATATGTTATCTTAATAAAATAAAAATATTTCGTTCCAAATTTATGAAAAACATCTTTATATAACTGGGATATAGAAATTATGTTCTTGGTAACAGTCAATACATAATATAAATCTCTTAAAACCATTATCATTCTGATTGGAAATGAGAGGGCGTAATCTCCAATGGATAGAGAAGTTAGCCTCACACCATTGTCATCTCTCAAATCCACCTATCATCTAAAAACATTTCAGCATCTATATCATTCCTGCATTTGGTTATTGATACAGGAACAACAAGATATATCTAATAAAAAATGTGTATATATTGAAATATTAATCTTGATAGGGAATTCCCAATTTGATTTCCCATCTTTTTGGGTGCACTTCCTCTTCCAGTGGCCTTGATTTACTCATGAAAAGCATACTTCTTCCTTTTCCTTTCATTTCCTTTGGATCATATTCTTCTTGTAAGGATAGTGATTAGGATATTAAAAATTTTAATTAATCTTGGGAACCTTTTCCTGGTTCTTATTTTTCTTATTCATCATAAGGATTGTGGGTTTTTCATTCCCTATCTTCGTGTTCACATAGTGACTTGGTGTATGATGTTATGAAATACACTTCCAATTATTTATCATGTAATAATTAACAATAAAAAAATAAAAGGTCCTGTTTAGTGAGGAATTATTGAGATCTATGTGGAACCCATCAGAAAATTTAATCCCTAATATGTATAAGTATTCATTAAATCCAATAATCTTGACTAGATGAATCCAAACTAGCATAGAACCTTCATGAATTGTTTAAATATAGCATAGGTTATATCATATCTCCCTTTTTCCACATTCTATTGATAAAGATCCTAAAGGTGAGTCATCACGTTATACGCATCCATCTCCTCTTATTTATTTAGAAGCTCATTGGTCATGGATGACAGCATGAAAAAACAAAAAATATTTGGAATCATTAAAACTTTTCTCATATATTGACAACTCTTACTCACTAGCCTATTTACCATGCGCTTTTGGAATAGGTTCTTCCAACACATAAAATTTCCTTTTATAGAATAAGATAACCTGTTAGCTACTTTTCCACTCTTCGAAATTTGTTCTAATGAGAAGGTTATCATTACCATGTTTAGTCATAGGGATATGTCAAAATTCATATTAATTGAAATTTATACAATTAATATGAGTATAATTTTAGTTTGATATTATATAATGGTAGATAATAAATAAATATTATCTTTATTAATCTCACAATATTTTATCAAAACCCAATAGTTCTGACAATTGGATTTTGAATATACTGTTGTTAGGACATTCTAGTTACAATGATCCATATTCCCCATCTCATCACCTCGACTTTTTTGGCCAATAAATTTAATGTTTTTTAGGTAAGAATTCCAATTTCCAATTTCATTAACTCATAGTTCATTGATCTACTGAGTGCAATCCTCAATCCAGAAATCCATTAATTCTATTTCCTCATTATTTTCCTCTTTGTTACACTGTGTCCTTATTTTTAAGTCACCCCATGATGTGAAGTAAGTTAGGTCAACCCCAAACACCAATTTATAATTCCAAGATAATTGAAAGCATTACAACATTGTCTAATCAATCACTTTGAACAACGTTTCGATTTTATCTTTAGTAGTAGAAGAAAATTAATAATTAATATATATAATTATGGGATTTTATGTTTATGTGTTATTTTACCATTTTATATTTATTTAATTTTTTAATAATATTATCTGGATTTACTTCTGTTATTTTCTTATCTTAGATAACATTTACCAATAAGAAAATTCAGTTTAGTTATATCGTTCATGCATGTTCATTTATGAATTCATGTGATTGTGAATAAACATTCATAATGAAATAACAAGGAAACCTAACAAAAAAATTAAGATCACTATATTTTTGTAATGGTTACATAATTTCAAGGATTTTAATCTAACCCTCAAAGTAGGGGAAAAACCTTGAACTAGTTCATGTTTTTTGGTTGTATCACTATACATGTCCACCCATGTACCTCTTAGATTGGATTCACCTCGACTCAATACATGAACAACCTCCATTAGCATGGGAGATCCGTCCATTATATAATCTTTTACTCACATAAGGGTCAGAGTAATTCAATGATTTCTTAAGGGGTTTTCATAAGAGAAACCATGGTCTCATACGGCAATAGATAATGAGAGGAGGGATGTAAATCAAGTCACTATTTTAATTTAATAGTAAATTAAAATTAAACCGATCAATAAAAATCCTAGTATTTTCTCATGATTATCCACATACATGGAAAAATTATAAATTTAATAAATTATAGATTAATATTATAATAAATCTAATTTTATATAAACCATGACCATTTCAATTAATTATGTTTTAAAATAATCAATTATTTTATCTTATTTCAAATAAAAAAAATTCATATTTAAACCATCATAATTTTAAACAATTTAAATAAATTCATTCAAAATTAACTTTGTACCATAATGTACATTGGAGGAAACATGGTGAGTACCCTTCCAAATTACCCAGTGTGTATTATATTTTTATACTATTTACTCATTTTTTTAGGGAATAATTCTTTTGAGTCATCATTGATTCATTTTTTTAGTGATTGTTTTTATTGAAAACGAAGGCCTCCATGTTGTGTTAGTTGGAAAAGCATACCACGATGTTCAAATTGTTGAAAAAGGTGTTTTACATCATCAGTAGTCGAATTCATCATATTTTTTTGACAATCCATGATTGATAGAAGAACCTAGACAAAGGAATGGAATATATGGAGGCAGTACAAAAAGAGCAGATACAAGGTGGCACCATTTTCCAGTGTTTTCCATATTTCTTATCATTGAAATTGACAAATGGATAAATATATTTTTGGAAAAGGGACTTGCGTGCCAGGATCATGGAGGCATGGAAAGTTGTGCGCCATATGTTTTTCAAGATTAGAACATCAAAATATGGCAAAGGAAATACTAGAGCTCAAGTTTTGTTTTGGGCATGCAAGGTGACTAGGGCTATAGAGACTAAGATGACTCGACTTACACGCCGGGAGGACACTTGCCTATGGAGCTTAGGGTGCCCAAAATGCCTATAAATAAATTGATACCCCTCCACATTTTAGATGAATCTCAACATTTAGAGTGAATTATAGCTCCAATCTCACAATTAGGTTTGGTCTCACAAATATTGGTTTTGGGTGTGCATGTATAAATCTATCCAAAAGTTATGATCTAGTTGATAGTTTCATGCCAATATTGGTTTGGGAGTTAAAGGGTGTGAGTTGGCTAATGTTTTGTGTTGAAGAATGGAGAGTCACACAAGTGGTTTAGTGACACTTTCTCTCTAGTCATAGATAAGCGTGTCAGGATTAGAGAGGCATGCAATTCATTGTAGGGTTGTGTGAATGTTGGAATATTTCTTGGTACATTTAGTGCAAATTGAGATTCATCTATGGGTGAAAGTTGGCCTTCAACATAGCATCTACATACAGATGAAGATGCATTCATTTGTGATAATTAAGGGACCTATAAGTATTTAAACTATTAGTTGATCTTCGGACGATGCAGTGAGCACACTTCAGTTTAGAGACCAGTGATCATTCATATAGTGAGTGGTTATAAACCAAGGTGGACAGTGAGTCCATTCCGAAATTTATAAAAAGCAGTGTCCTTTCAATGTATTTGGTACTTCAACCCATCTTTTATGTATGCTCCTTGTAGGGAGCCCAGTGAGGATGAACAGAGTAAAAAAAATAATGTCATGTGGAAGATTTAATTTCTATTAATACATTTCTATTGGAAATATAGAGAAGAGACTTCTGTTTAATAGTCAAACAAGATCAATATAGGGAATTGTTTTAATCTTCCATACCTGGATTCACCCCCCTCCTAGTTTATCTAACATACAGGTCCTAACAATTGTTATCAGATCTAGGTTAATATCATTATTTCTCTCTCAAATGGAGGTCACCAGTCACAAAGGGATTTCTGTCTATGACGGTAACAATTTTCCACTATTTAGGAATCAGATGAAACACTAATTTTGATCATTGGGAATGGTTATTTTTACAATATAAATGCACGGTATAACTATCAATATTAATATTTTTGGTTTATCAAAAGTTGAGCAGATAGAATTGGATGTTGATGCTAAGTGAATCAATCCGTTAGGGGGGCTCTATCAAATGTTATCTAGACAATGGTGATGTCCGAAAAATCATCACATTATCTAAGGGAAAAGTTATTGAATATATATGAAGGATATACAATGTTCATAGAGGTAATGATTCAACTTCTAGGGAACAAATATGAAGATCTTGTAATGAACACAATTGAGTCTTTTGATGCATTCTTTGACGGGGTAAATGTTATAGGGGAAGACATGTGAGGTCATGGTGAAGTCATTGAAGACATAAATATTGTGAAGCACATCCTAAGGAAACATCCACCTTGGTTCAATTCTAAAGATTTGGTTTTGGAAGATAATAACCCAAAAGAAATAACATTGGATAACATGTATAAGACACTTGTTGAAAATTAAATAAGAAATGATTATAACGACGTTGTGGAAAAGGGGAAATCTAAATAGGTGGCATTGAAGGCCATGAATAATATCACCCTTGAAGATTCTCAAGAAAAAAAAGAGACAGATGAGGTGATGTCATTCCTTTCCTCACCTGTAAAATAGAGAAATAAATGTTTAAAGGGGAACTTCTACTTTCCTTCCTTTGATGTAGAAAGGTTGGTCATCTTGCAGAAAGGTGCCCCAACAAGTTACAAGAAGATAATGAAAATGATGAAGTTAAAATTCCTAATATGAAGTATTTTTCCTATGTGAAAGTCAAGAAAAATTTCACGAAAAATTTCATTGAGAAAAATAATCTCCTTTAAAAATAATGTGATAGTTTGGATGAGTCTGAGGTTGAGGAGGTTGAAGAGATAGAGAACCGAAAAGATCAGGGAGAAAATGCTATTGTGGTAGTTTTTTTAGAACTCTGAAAAGGGAAGAAATCGACATTGGTGAAGAAGAAGAAGTTGAAGGAAGATTTGATATGCAAGATGAGTTAGAGTATGATCTCAAAGAGATAAATGTTTGGATATCCAAAACGGAGAAATCTAACAAAGTAGTTTGTGATGCCAAACTCTAAATGCTGTAGTAGGAATACGAAAGGTCTGAGTTGATGAAAGAAATTGAGAAACTCAATTCATCAACACTGAAGGACTCAAAATATGTTTGTGAGTATATGATCGAGATTCAAGAACAGAAAATGGATATCTATGTCTTGAATAACACAATGAAAGATAAAATCAAGTGTATTGGTGAACATAAAGAAGAATTTTTCGGTCTACAACAAATATATAAGGACAAAGAAAAACTCATGATTCTCATCACATTTCCAGGTAAGAAGATAATTTAGATGATTTCAATGTAGAAAAAGGAGCCCAGTAGATCAGTAAGAAAGATGAAGCAAATGTGATCAGATGCTAAGGCTAATTTGAGGCTCAATTAGAAACAAAAAGTAGTTATAGTTGAAGTCAGACCACAAGTGCCTTTCTAAGAATGAAAATTGATGTGTCTATAAAGAAGAATCAGAATATTTAATTATCTCAATGTAATAATGGTAATATATAATTGAAATGCAGGAATAAACCTTTTATCACGTATTACTACTATGGAAATATGGGACACTCACAGAGTGTTTGTTCTATACCCAGAAGATAAAAGGGGGCATAAGAACAGAGGTGGAATCCAAATATAGATCGATTCTCTAGATAATATTTCAAAGGACATTGTTTTTTGGTTTATATTATTTGGTAACATTTTAGATACTATATATCGACTATATAGAGGAATATTCAAAACCATAATCGAAATATTCACAAGCAACAGATCAATGAACCAACATGTGAGTTGAAAATGAAAAATAGATTTGCACCAATACACGATGAAGCCTGGACATCATAATCTGAGAACTATTAGATGTATTAATCTATTCTGAGAACGGAGACCAAAATATGGACCAAGAAGAAGAGAGAAGAGAAGTTATTGATTGCAGAAATTTCCTTTAAAGTATCAGACCATTCTGGTGTATGGGTCCTTGATAGTGGTTGCATGTCTCGTATGGAAGGAAATATGGATCTGGTTTTTAGGATAAAATATGAAATGAAGAATTTTTCAAGATTGGAAATGATAAAGGCCAGAAGATATTTGGATGGGGAAAGTCTAGGTTTGGGGGAAAAGAAATAGGACATGATGATGTATTGGTTGTAGAAGGTCTGAGTGAAAATTTTCTCAGTGCTAGTAAACAGTGTGACTCATGTCATTCTATATAGTTTACGAAGAAGACAATTTTCTTCAAGGGAAGAAATGATACAGTAATTATATATGGAAAACGTTTTATGTAAAATCTCAACCTGATAAGTGGAGAAGAAGATATATCATTTCTACCAATAGAGGAATAAAACAAGATGTGGAATAAATTAATTGTTAATTAATGTCATCTATACCAAGAATATCTAGTGAAATTTTATATAGCTAGAGACCACACTAATCTATCACGTGAACATACATATATGTGCAATTCTTTTCAACAAGGGAAGATCATCAGAAATATGTACAATGAAAAGGAAAAGAACTCAACAAGTGTGCTTGAAATGGTGCATGCTGATATCTGTGGACCCATCTCACCAAGATCCATTGACGGGAAAAGGTACTACATTCATTTCAATGATTACTATTGTATAATTTCATGGGTATTCATCATTGTGCATAATTCTGATGTCTTGAGTTTACTAAAATACTGTCGAAAGTAATATAATAGTATGATTGGATAGAAAATCATGTTGTTTATACTAACAATGGTACATAATTCACAAACAGTCATTTTAAAGAATATCTTGAGAAACAAGAGATAAGGCATCATGTTTCTTCAGTAATAAATCCCCAAAAAAATGGAGTGGTTAAAAGGAGAAATCAGATCATCAAATACATTGATTAGTTATGCTTATAGAAAATAAAATACTAGAGAAATTTTGGAAGGAAGCAGTATTGACATCGGTCTACATTTATAACATTTTTTGTTGTGTCTGAAGTATGGAAAGACTCCATATGATATGTGGTGTGAAAAGAATACAATAGTGAAACAACTTCAAATCTGTGGGAGTATGTTATTTATTCTCAAAGAAAATATAGTAAATTTTAGTCACATGGAGATGAGGGGATATTCATCAAAAACTCACGAAAAAGAAAAGAAAATAATGTCTTTATCAAGTAGCTGGGAAAAGTAGTTGAGAGTAATGATGTAATTGTTTTGGAAAATGAGGAGAATAATCAAAAATCATAGTGAACAAATTTATAATGAAGGTGATGAAGTGGAATGTAACACAGGCGGAACATAAGTAAGAGATGCTAACTCAGAAGAAGATAATGATGATGAATAACAAGAAGTTTAGTCTATGTCTACAATGAAGCCAATGAATCAAGATGAAATTGACAGGAAGAATATTATCGGTGATCAGATAGTTCCATTTCAGACAAGAAGAATTATTTCACTACAACAGAAATATCTTTTATCTAAAATTGAACCTAAATTCTTTGCCAATTCAACTGAAGATGATAATTGGGTTCAGGTAATGAATGAATAGCTAGACCATATTGAGAAGAATGGTATATGGTAGATTATTTCAACCCAAGTAGATATGAATGTCATCGGGACAAAATTTTTCTATCGCAACAAGAAGAATGAAGATGGAATAGTGATTCAAAACAATGAATGAATGGTGTGAAAAGGAAACTCCCAGATAGAGGGAATAGATGTTGATGATACATTGGAACTCATGGAAAGGCTGTAAACAATCATCTTATTCATGTCCATTACTGTGTAATGGATGTTCAAAGTGATCAAGATGGATGTCGAGTCAACATAATTGAATGGGGTTCTAGAAGATGAAGTGTATATCAAGAATCGATATGGTTTTCTCATTAACGTATCTGTGAACAATGTGTGTCAGCTGAAGAATCCTTTATGTGGATTGAAGTAAGAACCCAGAGCATGGTATTCAAGACAACATCAATTTTTAATGAAGCTTGGTTTTCAACGTGGTAGAGCTAATTATAATCACTATTTCAAAAAAGATACTAATCAAAGGATTATGGTTATGTTCTATATTGATGACATAATATTTGTTGGATCAAGTGAATCTTAGTGAAAACTGTTTTCTGAATTAATGAAAAGTTAGTTCGATGTGTCAATGATTAGAGAGATTACATTTTTTTTCTTGGTTTAAAAGTGACCCAAGGAAGGAATGGAACATTTATCTCTCAGTCTAAATATTCCAAGAAGGTATTGAGGATATTTGGGATGTAAAATTATATCTAAATGAAGACACAGGTTGTTACTCGGAGGAATCTATCCAAAGATGAGACAGGAAAGGCAGTTAATAACACATAATACTAGAAAATTATTCGAAGTTTATTGTACATGACAGTGAGAAAACCTGAAATTGTATTCATCACATGCCACACAGTGAGATATCAATTTAATCCCAAGAAAAGACACAATCTTTTAGTGAAAAGAATTATTTGGTATATTAAGGGAACGGTTGATTTTGGAATAATGTTTAGTGAAAAATCTCAATTGTAGATTTTGGGATTTGTATATGCATATTGGGTTGATTCTGTATACAATAGGAAATCCACATCAATATATTATTTTAATCTTGGTTTATTGTGTATTTCTTGGTTGATAAATAAATAATATTTCATTTATTTAAGAACTACTGATGCTAAGAATATTTCTACCATGTATGCCTTCATGCAGTTATTGTGGGTGAAGCAGCTGCATGATGATATGGGAGTTGAGGTGAAATCTTTGATTAGAATCCAGTGTGATAAATCAAGTTCTATAAATCTTAGGAAAATACGATACATCACTCTAGGAAAATTTACATTGAAATCAAGTATCAATTTATTAACAAGAAGGTTGAGTAGGTTCTTGCGAAGTTGGAGTATGTTCCTACAGATCTATAGGATGTAGACATTTGGACAAAGTCCTTATGGAAAGAGTATTTTTAGAGGCCTCGGCTGGCTCTTGGCGTCTATTTGAATCCCAACACTTAAAAAAGTGTGGATGTGGGAACCCCCACCCCCACCTACATCCATGAGGTATGGTGTGTTTTCATTACAGTACTAATATGTGCTCTCTACTCTATTTCATACCATAAAAGAGTGACTGTTTGGTTTGTTGAAAAACGGTGAGAAAGAGTGACTTCTAATGGGGGAGAAACTATGGCTAATGAAGGAAGAAAATTCTATTTTTTTTGAGACATGGGGGAAAGTAGATAGGTGATGCAGTGAGATAGGGGGAGTTTATCAAGATAGGTGATGAAGCAAATATGGGGAGCACCATGATGGGAGAATGTGGTGTTCGAATTCATCATCCAGAGCATAGCTTGGACAACCAAAGATCCCAACAAGCGAAGAATGATACTTTTAAATATAATGATGATATAAGTGATTGATAAAATTATAGAAATCATGATAACTAAGGATCATGATAAAATAATAATAGTGGTTTTGGAATGGTGTCAAAATGTTTCCAATGATCTGTAATTGATATTCATTTGGAATCAATAATTTCAATCATAAATTAATTGATTCATAGATAAATATTTCATTTATTATTGTTTCTCACAGCATGAATTTCTCATGTGAGATTATATAATGTGTTGAGTGAATCCGCGATCCGTATTGAAATCGTGAGAGGTGAATGGTCGTTGACTCATTAATGAGGTATCATTTTATGACAGGAGTTGTAAACAAACCCAAAGGGGGATATTATTGGGAAAAAATCACTCAAGGTTTCATTGAATCTTTTTTTAAGTGATTGTTTTGGTTGAAAAAGTATTCCTCCAAGTTTTCTTGGTTGAAAAAACATACCAAGATGCTCAAATTGGTAAAAAAGGGGTTTACATGTTGAGTTTTCGAGTTCAAGAGATGTGGTTGACAATTCATGATCAAAAGAAGAACCATGAAAAAGGAATGAACGATCTAAAGGTGGTACAAAAAAGTAGATACATGGTGGTGCCATAGGTTCATAGAAGCTTGAAAAGTTGTGCGCCCTATGTTTTTCAAGATCATAACTTCAAAATATAGTAAAATAAATAAGGGTTCTTATGTTTTGGTTTGGGCATGCAAGGTGACAAGAATGACAGAGACTAAGGCGGCTAGAGTTGCGTGCTGGGAGGAGATTTGTGTACGGCTCTCAAGGTGCCCAAAAATCCTATAATTAGAGGGATACCCCTCCTAATTATAGATGAAGATAAACAATTATATATAATTATATCTCCAGACACACAAGTAGGTTTGTTCCCGCACGTATTGGTTTGGGCTTGTAAGTATAAAGATATTCAGAAGTTGTGCGCCAATTGATAGTTTCACGCCAATATTGGTTTGGGTGTAAAAGGGTGTGAGTCAGCCAATGTTTTGTGTTGTAGATAGGAGTGTCATGAAAGGGGTTTTAATGCACATTCATTCCAGGCATAGAGAAGCAGTTCAGTATTAGAGACATGCACCATTCATTCTAGGGTTGCCGGAAATTCAAATGATTGCCGGATACATCCGGTGCAAAGTGATATTCATCTGCGGGTGAGAGTTGCACTTCAGCAGAGCATCTACATATAGAGGAAGATGCAATTATTTTTGATAATGAAAGGACCAAAAATTCTTTAAAATGTTATTGGAGCTTCTGAAGAATTAGTGAGAACCCATCACTTGAGATAGAAGTGAGATTTCATATTTTCAGTGGTTCTAAACCTAGGGATAGTGAGTCTGCTCCGAACTTTGTAAACAGTAGTGAACTTTTAGTGGATTTGGTACATCAGCACACTGTTAATGTATGATCCTTGGATGTATCTAGTGAGGGAGAACCAATTAAAAAACATTATGTCTTGTGTATTACATAATTTCTATTTAGACTTTGTACAAGAAAGTGGGAGAACAGACTTTTTCTTAAAAGAGAAACATGATCAATAGGGGCAGTTCTTTTGATCAATCATACCCTGATTCACCCAACACCCCTCTATGGGTATCTAACCAAGAGAACCAAACAACGTGATATGTTAAATACATGTCTTAAAACATAATTTATTATCATATAATATCAACTTAATGAACACATGGAACACATGGTATTTATGTAGTGTGTTAAGATTCAATTCACATAGAGTAATGATCATATTACGACTTATACATGATATTCAACTTCAAACATTACAAATTAATTATTTATATACTTACAATATATATATATATAACTCATTAAATTTTGTGTAATATTAACTTAATTACCACACAAAAAACATGTTGATATGGTTTAAGTATTACAATTAATTATTTTCAATTATATGCATTTCAGTAATAAACGCGATGTGTACATTCTAGTTACATGGAATGTATTTTTCTCACTATCTATCTATGGAACACACCAAATGACCCAAAGATCAGTTATTTCATGTCAAATAATCTCGTACATAGCATGTACAATCGTTACACAATATGTGGTCTCTGAGTTACATGGTCACTTATCATGTAGTCCGTGTATGGAAATACACATCCCATCTATGACTAATAGAATACATGTCATGTGCAAATGATATAGGGAATATAGTCTAGAATTTTTTACACCTGGATATCTTTTTAAAAAAGAAGTGTATTTAAATACATACCAATTGAAATAAATTCACATGGATCAAATAAAATCTAAATTAACTCTTGGTGTAATGAACACTAGTACACGACATATACCAATAGGCTACATGGTGTGTACTCTTGGGATATCCATCCATAATCATTGGCACCTCTTGAGGAATTCTCTGATGTATTTCATTCATAATACTAATTTATTTAATTATATTTACAATAAAAATAATAAAAGGATCATATATAATGATTCGAAACAAAAACCTATTAAATTTAAATTGAAATTGGTCAATAAATGAATAAATTATATTTAAATAATTTTAAATAATTATGTGATTACTCTGATACCACTTGAAGGTTCCATGCAGAGTGGAAGCATTGTATTGGTCTTATCTAACTTTTTTTGTTTTCATAATCTATGATAAATATGATATTTACACCATGATGAACACTTTTACCAATGATTCATGAGTATATTGTCCCTAGCGGTAATCCACATGTGCTTCATTAGCCTCTAAACATTACTATAGGAATATTTAGGGGCTAGCATAGTAGAACCAACTGCATTCATCATTCTCCTATGATATCCTTGAGAATCACATGAATATGGAATCTAATTTATAAATCTAGACTCGATAGTGTTTGTGGATGAGGATATCTTTCAATTCATAAGAGTGTTCTTAGAGATGTATCTCTCTAGGGATACAATATAATTCACTTTATATGTCATTGTGCACAACCAAATGAAATTATACACCCTTAAGAAACAATATAATTTGTTTTATATACCACTAGGGTTAGAAAATAATATTTACACAATCAACCATATTACTTTACTTAATTCATGTAGAAAATAATATTTATAATAATAATAATATTGTAATTTTTTCGTGACATATGCAAAGATAGTGAATTGTGTTAAATATTATTTATTTAAATAATATTCAATATATATTATTTCTCACTGTACTGTTAAATGTTTTCTGAATAATGACCATTTATTTAATAAAAAAATGTTAATGCATTATTCACTGATAAATAAATAGATATTATATTAAATAAATAGAAAATTAATATTCATTAAATGTTATGATCACAAAATATTATCTCCAATTACTGGTGAAAGACTATATGCAATCAACCAAACATGAATAAATATTAAACCACATGTAGGAATAATATTTATTCAACTTTTTAAATAATAAAATATAATATTAATTAACTGAGGTTATGGATAAACTTAATGGGTAACCCTCTATGCTTCTTCTTAGTGGAATTAGGTGAAGAGACCTACAATAAAAGGTTAGAATCTAGAAATATGCCATGTAAACCAAAGATAAATAAGTTAATGATGAAATAACATAAAACAACATTTGGTTTTTTATAGTGTAAGATAATATCTTTATCATGGTATCTCTAATCTTGAAGGTTGCATGTCAATTCCATTAACCTTTATGCTCAATGTCACATTCCTTAGCATTACAGAAATTGAACTCACCTATAGAGCACTATGGATATGGATTAATTTAGGCTATATCATTTCTATCAATAATCCTGAGACATCAACTTCCATTAAAGAATAGAATAAATAAATAATTTCACACATTATTCATTAATGAAAAATTACTCATGATGTGTCCAATGTATCCCACTACACTGAAAAAATATGTCATATCAATTTTCAGCAATACATCAATTTATGAACTCATAACATCCAATAACAATAATATTATATTCTAATGACCACTACACAAGTCCGTAAATATGAATATCTAACAAAACATAAAAATTTGTATTTTTTACTAATATGTACCACTCTCATAATTTTCTACATTAGAAATTACCATTAGAGTCCACTATGAGATGGTCACTCAAAGTCCTATGAGTCTCCACCCTTGATAGCCAGTATCATTTGTGTACATCAGATGATTTCATCCCACTGTAGAAAATATATTTATGAATATTTTATTGGAACTTATGGGTTTTCATCATAGAGAAAAACTATTATGGCCACTAAGTGCAATAGCTACTCTTTGGACATTATGACATACAATGTCCCATATAATAAGAATCATGTGGTGATAAAGAGTATAGTAATATTCAATAATAATGAATAAATGTTTTTATAATGTACACATAATTCTTTTCTAAGGCACTAATTCTAAATGGCTCTCAGTGTCAATTTAACTGTAGAAAATTGAAAACTACCATAATTCTGATAGCCCTAACATAATACTCATGATTATGCTGAGATAATACCTTATTCAAGGGAAATTATAAATTTTAGTCCATGTAATATATTCTTAATGAAACTTCAATCCTCTGATAGAAATCCTTCAAGAGGTGATACTTCAATAGTATAGGGTTTTATTATTAGTGTGACCTTGCATATTTTTCAAGAACTGCCACTGTAGTATTACCCTAATACAATGTGATAAAGAATTTAGTACTAGGAACCACATCAAGACCATGGAAAATGTTCTATATCCAAACAGATTCTTGGATAAATCATAAGCTACTAAATATTCATACTCGACAATATAGTCGATGAAAATTGGCTTCTTTGTACTCTTCT
The DNA here is from genome assembly GCA_963277665.1 of Viscum album. NCBI lineage: Eukaryota > Viridiplantae > Streptophyta > Magnoliopsida > Santalales > Viscaceae > Viscum > Viscum album. The sequence goes on along the minus strand of OY728137.1, from coordinate 1,609,636,272 downwards.
ATCTCACAACTCCTCCATCAAGACAGAAAACATATCTGAATTGCAATATTAGATCATTCTAGTCAATTTCGAAACTATAATCAATATAACCACTTATGACTATATCCTCATCTTCTCTATACACCAGTAACATATCCTATGTTCTTCTCAGATACTTAATGATATCTTCAACAGTATACCAATTTAATTTTCCTATATCATCTTGATACCTTCCTACCATGATCAAATTTGTAGGAAACTTCATGTCTAGTTCATAACATGACATACCAGATTGACCTTATCGCTAATGTGTATGAGGTGTTAGTCATTTTATATTTATCTTGATGTTTTTTAGAACACATTTTCATAGAAATGTTTTTAACATATGACAATGGAATAAATCCACCAGAGGATTATTTCATACTAAATTTATTTAGAATCTGGTCAATGTATATACCTTGAAATAGACCAAGAAACCTCTTATATCAATCACAAATGATCTTGATCTCTATAATATTGGTTCATTCGTCCAATTTCTTTATCTAAAAATACCGACTTAAACAATATTTAATTTAATATATGACTAGTATTTTTATTTCTAACAAGTAATATTTTATCAACATATACTACTAGGATAGAAACTGAATTGCTTCAGAAACTATTGTGAATATATGGATCAAATCCATTTCTAATGAAACCAAATTATTTAATACTTTCATAAAATTAAATGTTTCATAACCTAGACTATTCATTTGATCCATAAATGGATCTGTACAACATAAGTGTCTTTTTGGAATCACTGGGATTTTCAAACCATTATGGTTTGGTCATATAGAAATATTATTAATGGTTCCCATTGATTAAATAATTTTTTACATCTATCTACCAAATTTTATGGTATGGAATAGATACTCTATCATGTATAATTATTATGGACTTAAACATGGAAATTTAGTATAAGGTATTGTCATAACCAATGATTTAACATTGTCAAAAGACGTTATCCACTAGCCTTGCATTATAGGTACTTACTCAACCTTCCATGTGAAATTTAATTTTCAATACCCATTTGAACCTGGAATAACTTGCATCAACTAGTGAATCAACTAGAACTAAAACATATCTCTAATACATGGCATCAATTAAATAAATTATTCAATCGTTACATCTATAAGCATCTGATCACTCAACTACCTCTTTGAAGGGTAGAGAAACATTATTTTGAACCAATAATGAGTCACTATATCCAATTACTTGAAAACTATGTTTATCTCATTCTCTTTTCTCTCTAGTATGTCTACATAGTACTTGATTTCAAGAAAAAATTCATCCAAGGGGTCTATAAAATATTTTTATTTTCCCAATCCACTACATTTTGTGCTTCAAATTAATACAAATCAAATTTTATCCCACTATAATTCGCGAGGATATCCTCACTCTCAATAAATAAGAGATTTCTTCTTACGTTCACTTTTTTTACAAGGGGTTTTATTGGGAGTATCCGTTAATTTCTATAGGATACCCAAAAAAGATACACATTGTGCCATAGGGTACAAGTTTGATTACTGATGTGGCCGTAACAAATTTCTTGCAACCATATACACATGTATGTTATAGAACTGGTTTATTTACTGTCAATAACTCAAAGGGAATACTATTTTTCACTTTTTATGGTACTTGGTTTAGTTTTTACATTTTTTTTTTAATTCATCTCTGCAAAACGATAATGGAAGATATACATGACCCTTAATTGATCTTACCTTTTCTCTAACAACCCAAGATTGACGTACATGGTCATTAAATTTCTTTTGTAGAATACTCAATAAGTTACTCAAAGAGACACCCAAATACTGTATTAGATTAGTGTCATTGGAAACTTAGAACACATTCTTATAGCATGGTGTAAGATCTTCAACATCTCCCTTAAATATATTCCACATTAGTTTTCCTACCTAAAACATTTCTTTATATCCTGAGGGAAATGAAACATAAAAAGGGTGATCTTAAATTTTTTGAAAGGCTAGTAAAAGAAAAAATCAAACAAAAAATAATAATAGTAATTGCAAAACATGATCATATATTTTGAATATCAAAATATTGAGTCATAAAATCAATTTTCCCAGCACGAAAGGCATAAATCATAAAGGAACATTATCCATGATAACATATAAATAGAATAAAACAAAAACATTTGGAAGACACATAAGCATATAAAATCATTTCCATATTATCTAAGGCTTATAGCCAAGACCATCATTGCAGAAAAATTTCATTACTGAATTGAGTTCACTACACATTCTAGCCCTATATTACTGAACCAGATATACATGTCATTTTAGCTTTGTATTACTGAATAAATTTTACTTGTTGTTCCAATCATTTATATCTCATGAGATATAAATATATACCCAATGCATTGGAGGAAGATATATTTAACAACCATATCATAATGAAATCATTATTACATGTGTCCCCAAAACATCAATCATTCATCATAGCATAATCCATGAAATAAAATGGGTTTCTTAAACATCATTTCATAATAACATAATCTATTTAAAATATAATTCCATCATTAACACAATCAAATCATAGTAATAATTGGAATATAAACATAACACTATTTAAAGAGAGTCATATTATATTGAAAATAATTTTTATAAAACACTTCAAATTAATTATTGAAGAAAAATATCCATTCTTCCTGAAAAATGTTTTCTTTCCTCAAAATTTAAGGAAATTGTAAAAGAAAATAATTTAGTTGAAAATAAACATGAAATCGTATTGAGGAATATTCATGGAAATAAAGCATTAAAATATATCAATTCCATATAAGTTATAAAAACATTATCCTTGTACTTGTGCTGAAAAATTCTGAAAGTACATCGTATCAAATAATGAAAAAAGAATCATTTCATACCGTTTAATAAAAAATTACCAAAGGGTAAAATTAACATTATACAATTGTAGAAGAATAGAAATAATATTACATACTTAAGAAACATGGAGGGGGTGATAAAAATAAACAAGTAAAAACTTATAAACAATATCATATAATAATGAGATTACAAAATGATCCCTTAACAAAGGTCTAATTTTCTTTGTATGTATCTGAAACTCCTCTTCTTTGATGTGCATCCCCTAAATCCCCACTTAGAGCACCAGAATTGGTCTCTGAAGAAAACCAGCGCCTATATAATATAAATAAGGAGGTTTATAAGGAAAATGGTAGGGTACTGATGATCTTGAAGGCTCAAAGTGAAGTTAAGAGGTTATAGAGGAGATTCCAAATTATAATTGAGATGAGGGGCACATTTGGAAACTCCATAAATAATAATTTAACAAAAATTAAAACACCACCCAAAACCCCTCCAAAAGTTCTCAATTTTTAAGATGAGAGGTGATAGGTTTAAAATTTCATCAACACATAAATTTTAAACATGTTTTAATTTCAATTTAATAATTTTCATTTTAATTAACACTTAGTTATTCAATTTAATTTATATTTTGATAACAAATATTTCAATATTAAAAGGATGAAATATTTTTTTTATTCGATGTCAATTGAACCATAAATAAGTACCTTAGAAAATTTATGTCCATATTATAATTATTATATATTGTTTAGAATTGTTTTATGATTTCAAAAAAAATTAATAAAACATCGTTTTAACAAAACAACAATATTTTGAATTTTGACATTATTCAATTCATAGATTATTAAAATTATAAAGATAAGATGTTATCTTTGGAAAAATTATTTTATTATATATATATAGGTTATATGTGATATAAAAAATTAATTGGATATATTAATTAGGTAAAATTATATTTATCTTAAAATTTTTAATAACATAAATTTTATATTTCCATTCATAAAATAATTACAACATCAGTTTTGTGTAATTTTTTAAAATAGTTATTTGTTAAGTAAAAATTAAAAATAATATAATTTAATGAATATAAATATTATATATTTCATGAGAATACTTTTAGTCCCATTTTTATTCTTTAAATTGAAACATTGAAAATGTTATACTTATTAAATTGTGAATGTCACAACTTTAGCATCACATTAATGAATATAATATAACTATCACAATATCTTCTGTATTGATCCATGTTTCCTATAACTCAACCATTGGAGTATTATGCTTGAGATATACTCAACCAGTAATAATTGGAAACGTTTTGGGGTCTTTTGATGGTTAATATCATTTTAATAATAATTGTTTTATTGATTTCTCATCAATTATTTAATTTGTACTCCATCAAAGTATATGTTTTTAAGGTTATTAAATATTTCCTAAAAATTACCAAAAAATTAGGATGATAAATAAAAAATTTATATTTAAAAAATTTATTTATAATCTAAGTTATCATATGTATATACTTATATAAAAAATGGTTTTTTTATTAAAATTTGGGTAAGGCATATTTAACTTTTCATTAAATAATATAAATTTAACGTCCTAATATCATCCATGTTGATTCCAAAAGATACCATTTCTACTCAATGATGGTTTATTTAAATAAACACTCATCCAGAGATATTAATACATGTTTTATGGTAATTTTATAACAATATTCTTACCAGTAATTACTTGTTTTATCCTTTTTTTGTATTAACAAAAATAACTGAAGTTGTTATTTATAATGCCTAAAAATAAAATAAATCAATTTACATAATTTGGGGCAACTAATTCCAAATATTTAATCCATTTTTAAAAATTCAAAACACTAAATATGTATTAATTAATTTAAAATAATTCCTATTGTTGAAAAAAATGGGTTTTTGAAAGTTAAAACATTGCAAAATATTGAAATGTTTTAACATCTGAATTCTATATAAAGTCAATGATAATTACATAAATTATATTTAAGGATAAAAATATATTCTATTTTTACATTAAAATAATTCTATAATTTAAATTCATTACAAAAATTATGTTGATGAATAAACATGTTTTCAATTAAAATTTACTATAATTTTACTATTCAATAAAATTTAAAACTTATCAGAAAAATATCAAAAATTAATCCAAAGAAAATTTATATATCCCACTTCAAAATAAGAAGTTTTTTATATATAAAATAACAAAGTTCTAATAACTATATTCAAAATGGGTGTGCCATCAAAATGCGGTAATACGTCGTTTTTTGAAAAATGATTCTTTTATCAGAAAAAATTGTATTTTTTCATATATCATGTCTAGAAAACTTATATGATGAATTTTAAACATTATATTGAATTTATTAAATATATTTTACATTTATAAAATCTATTTTATAGACTCACTAATTTTAATTTAAATATTATTTGAAAAGAAATAAAATATTATTCATAACCTCCATTATACTGACTATGTTATAATATTTAGATGTTCACATAAACATGGCCTTGTGTGAAAATATTTATATAAAATAAATATTTAATTGTGTGTAACCCAATCCAATAATAGTGTTTTGTATACTTCTAGTTAATATAGTGTTGCGCATAATTCATGCTAACCATGATGTAGCATACAACACAAGACATCAAAGAAATTAAAAAGAATATATATGATAAAATCCTGGGGTGTCACATTCTAACAACCTTAAAATTAATTTCTCCCTTTATATATTTTTATTTTTATGAAAGTATTACTACTTTAATGATTATTTCTTAGAATCCCACATCGTGAAAAAGAACACCAAAACTTCATTTTAAAAAGGATGGATAGAAACTGAACGATTACCCAATGTAACTTATCACAAGGTTTCCACAGAGGGGAAAATTGGTGGGAAGTTAAAACATATATATATAAGAAAAAACATAAACATCATGTTTTGATGGAGAGATATATAGATCAATGTTAGGATAAAGTTATAATAAGAAAGCCATAAATCTACGATGATTTGAGGCACCATATTATTCATCAGATAAGATGGTACGAGGATTACATTTTTTGGTTTCAATAACCTTTATCATAATTTAGAGAATTTTTCATGAGAATAAATACTTAATTGATTTTGATACAATATTGCTATTGTTTATTCCTTGAACCATTTTCCACATCATCTATTATTCAATTAAATGATGTTAAAATTTTCATTCTTAAAGTGTCAGTTGATCATGTAGTTCAGAAATAAAATGATATGTCATTCAATATATCTCAAAAAAAGGTTATCATAGGGTATAAAATATACATAAGTCCACATATAATGAGATAATACATTAATCTAACAAACATCAACCAACTTATAACTTATAAAATCCATTAATGGATAAACTTACAATCCCTCCAAAAACTGTAAATATAAAACACTAGAAATAGGTGAACTAAATTGTCTTAGAATTTATTTACCATATCTCATGGGGACATTCTGGGTTGTCACATTCCAAACATGTTAATATACTAATCATGTATCCTCTTGAAAAATGGTTATAACTTGAATTACCTAAGAACCTTAGTGAAAACATGCATGCTTCCAAAAATTAACTCTTCCCATAAAATCATAAAAATTATTTATACTCAAACCATGATTTAACTTTGTCCTTATATCATTTGTGTGGTCATTAATACTATAAAAAATCTCATTATCTCATTAACCCATAATTTTTCACATATCATGTGTTTTCCAAAAATAGGTGAATAGCATTTCATGGTAACAGGTACCATTCAACGTATATTTTCAAATACTTATGTAAAAACAATATTTTAACAATACTTTGATGATTATTTCATCCTTAATACCAAAAAATACTTATACAACATTATTCTTGATAAATATTCAATCATTATACTATATTCAAAAACTATTTACTAGGCTTCATCATTTTATTCCATAACACTTCTTTCATCTCAGATTCCATTTTTAGTCTCTTTATCGTCATCAACATAAATACTACATATACAACCATACTAATTTTCATCATGAGATTTTCCTTAGGAAATATATTTTCATAATTCCCATACATTCTACATTTAAAACATTTTAACATCGTTTATGTTTAGCCATACCATTATCCTTGTCTATTGTGTTAACTAAAAATTTTCCTTTGTAATTACTAGATTTGTATATTTATTTTCCACACCCAACTCATCTTTTATTCCCTTCGAAATATTATCCTTGATTCCCATCCGAAATGATTTACCTAAGGAAAATAGAACATTATTTCCTCTAAAATCACCATTAAACTCCCTCATTACTTTATTTGGTGGGTCCAGAAACTAAGGAATGTTCATATTATTGATCAAATTATGATAATGAAGATTAGGCATAATAATGATTTATCATCTTCCAAATCTCATTTCATTTGGTTCTTTATAAGGAATATCATTCCATTTACCTTTATAATATCCATTAACATGAATCATCCTATTTACTATAATTTTATAAAACCCTAAATGATTAAGATGATAGGAAACAATCATACTAGGAAAAGAACATAATCATGGGGGAGTACTTTCAATATCTAACATCATTGTTCCAATCCTAGGTTATTCATGATCATTAGAATAATTATATTACATTAACCTATAGTTATAATTAACCTTAGGGACTTCTTTATAAATATACTTAGAAATACCTCTTGGATCTCACTAAAAGGTTTTGTATCCAAATTTCAAAAGGTTAACTAAACCTTTTCTCTAATACCAACTCTAACGACCAATGAATGAATTATATAGACATTAAATTTTTTTCGAGAAATAATTAATACATTAGAAAAATATATTACCAAAAATTGTATTACATTGGTTTCTTTGGAAACTCATAATACTTTCTTCAATCTTGGTGTAAGATCTTCAACATATCCCATAAATATATTCACCTTTAGTTATCCTACATAAAACCCTTCTTTATATCCTGAGGGAATGAAAAAATAAGAAGGGTGAAGTCAAATGCACAATAAATGTAAACATGGAGAACAATAAACAAGACATAAACAAAAGATTGTAAGAACATTAAATTATATTTTGAATATCAAAATATTGAGTCATAAAATAAATCATAGCATTACATAAGGCATAAATCAAAAAGGAACACTAACCATGATAACATTACATTAGAAAAAAGCATGAACTTGTAGAAAACACATAAGAATATATAATCATTTCTATATTATCGATGTATCATAGCCATGACCATCATACTTTAAAAATTAATATTATTGAACTGATTTCACTGCTCATTCCAGCCTTGTATTACTGAACCAGATATTCTTTTCGTTTCAGCCCTTTATTACTGAACTGTATTTACTTACCATTCCAATCATTTCTATCTCATGAGATATAAAACATTACACATTTCATTAAAGGGAGATACATGTATCACCTATATAATAATGAAATCATTAATACATGTTCCACAAAAACATAAATCAGTCATCATAGCATAATCAAAGAAATAAAATGGGTCTCTTAAACATCATTCCATCATTACATAATCCATATAATATATCACCCTATCATTTACATAGTCAATTATTAGTAATAATAGGGATAGAAACATAACTATATTTAAATATAATCATATTATATGTAAAATTATTTTGATAAAACACTTGAACTTAATTCTTGAGTAAAATATCCTTTATTCTTCCAAAAAAATTTCTTTTCTCAAAATTTCATGCTATTTTAAAAAAACACATTTAGATGAAAATAAAAATTAAATTATATAAGGGAAGATTCATGGAAGTAAGGAATAAAAATAAATTCATGTCATATAAGTAAAAAAACATTCTCCTCATACTTTTTCTAAGAGATTCAAAAAGTACATCATATCAAATAACAACAAAAGATTCATTTTATAGAATTTAATAAAAATTTACCAAATGGTAAAATTAAATTTAAAAATTTATAGAAGAGTTGAAATAATATTACATATATAGGAATCATAGATGTGGATGATAAATATTCTCTAGTAAAAACATTCATATAAACAATCTCAGATAATAATTATATTGGACAATTAGCCCTTACCTTAGGTCTAATTTTGTTTATATGTATCTGAACCTCCTCTTCTTCGACCTGCTTCCTCTAAATATCTTCTTAGAGCACTAGAATTCATATTTTAAGAATACAATAACATATATAATATAAATAGGGATGTTGAGAAATAAAAAGTATGTGGATTGGTTGATCTTTAAGGCATAATGTGAAGTGAAGAAGTGAGGGAAGAGGTGCCCTTTTATAATTGAGGTGAGGGGCACTTTTGGAAACACTCTAAATAATAATTTTTAATAAAATGAAACACAACGAAAAAACCTCCAATTTTTACCAAATTCGAAGATATATGGGATAAAGTTTTAATTTCATCAACTAATAAATTTTAAACAAGTGTTTATATCAATTTAAGCATTATCATTTTAATTAATACTTACATATTCCATTTTATTTTAATAAATTTAACAAATATTTCAATACTAAAAGAGTGAAATATTTGTTTATATGAAGTTAATTACTCCTTAAATAACTTCCTTTGATAATTTAATATGATATTTTAATTATTATATATTTTTTATAAATTTTATTTTATTTTTAAATATTTTAATAAAAATTTATTATAAAAAACAACAATAGTGTCAATTTTGACTCTATTCCATTCATGTATTTTTAAAAATATCAAAAAAAAATTATCATTAAAAAGATTAATTTATTATATCCAAATGTTGTCTAGGTCATATATAAAAATCAATGGATCTATTAATTAGCTAAAATTATATTTATCTTATTATTTTTAATGACATTAATTTGATATATTCAATAATAAAATAATTACTACATCAACTTTGTGTAATTATTTGATATACTCATATATCAGGTAAAAATTGAAAATAAAATACTATTATAAAGATAAATATACTATATTTTCTAAGAATAATTTATGTCTAATTTATCTTTTTAAATAATAAAAATTAAAAATGGAATACTTATTAAATTATTAATGTGACAACTTTAACATCACTTTAAATAAAATAATATAAGGGTCAAAATCTCTACCATATGGATCCAAATGGTCAATAACTCTACCCTTGGAAAAATGTAGTAGATATATACCTGACCAATAATAATTGGTAATATTTTTGGTCTAATTTATCTTCTTTATATCCTTATATAAAAATTGGTTTACTTATAAAAATCTGAGTGATATATATTTAAATTTTCTATAAACAATGTTAAATAAATGTACTAATCTCATCAAAGTGGCATAAAAATATCAATATTTCAACCCAAGAATGATTTTCGTCAAAACATACTCATCCAGATATATTAATACAAGTGTTAGGGTAATTTTATAATAGTATTCATTCCCTTAATTACTCATTTTACCCCTTTTCCGTATTAACAAAAATTATGAATGTTACTTTTCATAAAGAGAAAAAATAAAACAAAGAAATTTAAAAAAATATTGGCCTTACGATTGAAAATATGTAATCTATTTTTCAAAATTAAAAAAATAGTAGTTGCAGTGATTAATTTTTTATTATTCTCATTGTTGAAATAAAGAACGTGTTTTTAAAAGTTTAAACATTGCAAATGATTGAATTGGTTTTACATATAAATTCAATGTAAAATTAATGCTAATGACATACATAATATTTAATTATAAAATAATATTATATTTATCATATAAAACCATTCAATAATATAATACAATTACACAAATTATTTCAATGAAAAAAGTTGTGTTCAATTAAAATTTTGTCGAATTTTACAATTCATAAAAATTTAAAACTTATCAAAAAAATATAAAAATTTTATCCAAATAAAATTTTTATATCCCACTTTAAAAGAAGATATTTTTTAAATATAATATATAAAAGTTTTAGAATCTATATTTAAAATGGTTATATCATCAAAAGGTGGAAATGCTGCATTTTTTTGAAAAATACTTCTTCTATCATAAAATTTGAATATGTTCCAATTTCATGTCTAGAAAACATATAAGATGAATATAAAAAATTAGGTTGAATATATTAAATATATTTTTCATTAATAAAATCCATTTTATAGAGTCAATTATTTCTATTTAATTAATTTTTCTGAATAAGGTTAATACTATTCATACCCACAATTGTAATGTCAATGTTATAATATTTAGTTGTTCACTTATACTCGATCATACATGAAATGAATTCTATCAAAAGAACATGAAATTTTGTGTAATACAATACAAGAATAGTTTTTCATATATCGAAATCTAATACAATGGTGCATATATTGAATGCTAATCTTGGGGTACCGTACAACACAAGGCATTAATGAAATTAAAAAAGAAACTATCTCATAAAATCTATGGGTGTCACAATTTATAATACGGTACAATTCTAATATGGTGTGTAAGGTAGAGTGAGTTGAAATAGAATCCTAATATCCATAATTAATTCAATAAACAATTGGTATAAGATATTCACTACCTCAATATGATCAATGCTTCTTTATCTCCATTCCAATTTAATTCTCAAAATCATTCTTTATTTATATGAATTTATAAAGGACTCAAACTCATACATCATCAAGTAGACATATCCATATCTACTTAATTCATTGGTGATAGTTAAGATGTGAGAATTCCCACCTCTAGATTCTATTGTAAATGGTTCATATACATCAGTGTGTACCAATCCAATGAACATTTTTCTTTTACACCTTTTCCACAAAATGGTGGTTTTGTTATTTTTTCCTTATAACAAATGATGAATTCTTTCAACTGGTTTTATTGTTAATATTCTAAATAACCATTTTGGAAAATATTATTCTAATTTTTATCATTTATAGGAATAATATAGTGATTCCATATATTGATGTTCTATGAGTCCCGTGAATGTGATTCATTGTCAATTAAAATACATGGATTTCAAAATTTAATACATAAATATATCATATAAATGATCCATACCATAACATCTATTGTCTAAATAAAAGAAACATCTTTTATTTACATATTTTTAAAAAACCATATGTGTCTATATAGGATATATAAATTATATTCTTTTTCGTGATCAGTACAGAATAAAAATCACTTAAAATTATTATCATTCCATTTTGAAATGAATGGTGGTCATCTATAATGGATAGAGTAGTCATCCACACACCATTGGTAGATAGCAAGTCCACCTCTCCCATGGAAATATTTCATAATCTACTTGGTTTCTAAATTGGGATGTATATTTGTTCACTATAAATTTTATTTAATACCCAATGTATAGATAGTGAAAGAATATACACAATAACAAATGTACCATTAGATTCCCATATTTTTGGAGTAGTCCCTATTCCGGTGGCCTTGCTTTCCTCATCAAAAACATAATACATTATTTTCTTTTCCTTTCCTATATATCATTCTATTCTTGGATGGATTGTTCTTACGATATTTTGAATTATTATGTCTCATGGGAAACATTTCCTTATTCTTCATTTTCTTATTCACTATAAGGACTATGGGTTAGTTATTCCCTATGTCCTTTTCTACTTGGTGAATCAGAATAAAAGGTTCTAAAAGAATATTCTAATTAATTCTCAGTTTATAATTAACAAAACAAATAGAGACGGTATTGGGTAGTAAGAAATGTATGAGATATATTTGAAACTAATCATTGAATTTAATCCCTAATATGCCTAATAATTCATTTTTTCCTTAAATATTTAATACATGAGGCCCATTTGGAAATGACTCTCCAAAAATAGTTGTAAATAGAGTGTTAGAGATATCATATCTCCCTTGTCTCTACTTCTATGGATACATATCTTAAATTTGAGAGATCATGCTATTTTCATCCTTGTCATTATGTTACATTAGATTATCATTGGTCATTGATAAAATCACGAAACCCTAAAAATATATGGAATCTTTTATAATTTTCGGATGTATAGACAAGTCTTCCTCTCTAGCCTCTTTACTAAATCTTCTGGAATAGGTTCTTCTAGCACAAACAATTTCCTTTTATTGCACAGGATAATGCATAAAAACCATTTCCACTCTTTGAAATTTTTCCTATGAAAAAGGTTATCCTTCTTATGTATGGATCACAGGGATATATCTAAAGTCATATTTTTTCCACTTATACATCCAATATTGTAATAATTTTAGTGAATTTTCTGATAAAACTATATAATAAATAAATAATATTTTTATTATCATTCATTAAAAAATCAAAACACAATATCCATCACTATTATAATTGGAATATCAAATTCCATGTACGTTTTAGTGGAAAGGATACATATTCCCCTTATAATTACTCTAACTCTTTCTAGTTGAGAAAATTGAATGGTATTTGGTTGGAATTCCAAATTCCAAATACAATAACTCACAATTCCTTAATCTATTGAGTGCACTATCCAATCCTAAAATCCTTAGTCTGTATTCCCTTAACCATTTCTTATTAGTTACACTATGTCATACTTTAGAAGTCAAACCTTGATGTGATGTAAGTTAAGCCAGCCCAAAACAACAAGTTCGCATTCCATGATAATTGAAAGCACCCCAACCTTGGTCAGTCAAGAACATTGAACTACTATTTGATTTTAACTGAAGTAGTGGAAAAAAGTATCAACATCATATATATAATTGAATAATTTTATATTTATTTCTTAATTTCCCATTTTATCTTTATTAGATGACTATTAATATTAAGTATATTTTCTATGTATTTGCTAAACTTTATACACAAACCACAGAATTTAAGTTCTACCTTGCATAATCATAATTAAATTAATTATAGTTATTATGAAAAAGCATACATAATATAATAATAATGAAACTAGACATAAATAAAATAAAAAACTGGTACAGTCATGGTATATTGCTAATGATTAGTTTATTTAATGGATGAAAAAACTAAAATATGGCATAAGTGAAAATACCTTGAACCATTTTATGATTTATGTTACATCTTTTCACATATCCACTCATGTACCACATGGATTGGTCTCACATTGGCTCTATTCATGAACATCCTCCACTATCTAGGGAGAATCATCTATTAAATAATATTTTACTCACACATATGCGAGAGGAAGCAAATGATTGGTTGAGGGATTTACAAATAATAAACCATAGCCTCACTTGACCTTACATAATGAGAGGATAGACAGAAAGCAGAACATCAATTTAATTTAACAATAAAATAAAAGGAAGATAATAGATAATAAATTTCTAGTCTATTCTCATGGTCATTCATATTCAAGAAATCAATTAGCTTTTAATAAAATATATCATTCAATTATAATTCTTCTTACTTAATATATATAACTCTCCAATAAGTTAATTATCTACTTTAATTAATAAATTCCTTTATAATAATTCTCATCTAAATTGTATATCATAGTATTACCATCCATTTTATTTTTAAAAATTTTAAAAAAATTATTCAAAATTGATTATGTTCAAAAATGTACATTGGAGGTAACATGGTGAGTACCTACCCAAACTATCAAAAATATAGTATATTCATATATTTTTTACTTATGTGACATTTTTAATACAAGTATTAACATGTAATTTCATGGAATATACTATCAACAAAATGACCACATTGAACACATTGTATTTACATAGCGTGTCATGTTTCAATTCATATTGAGTAATGATTTTATTATTCCATATACTTGGTATGTAGTTTCAAACATTAAAAAAATTAAATATATATATATATATATATCATTACAAGGAATGTAATAATAATTTAATGGCTAGAAAGAAAAAATGTTGAAAATGATTAATTAGTATAATATATTAAATTTAATTCAATGTAATTTGGTAACAATCAAGACATGTACATTCCAACTACATTCATTTATTCTCGTCAAAAACAACCATGGAACACACCTGGGGACTTTTCATATAACCATGTCATAGAAAATAATGGCGTACATGTCATGTACATTGGTTTCATAGTATGTGTAAATTAAGCTACATGGTCACCGATTATATAGGTCGTAAATGGAAATACAACATTAGTCTTTCACTAGTGGACTACATGTGATGTATGAATGTTACATAGCATGCAGTCTTGATGATATTACACCAAACTGGCCCGGTGAACACATGGTGTCTTTAAATACACACCATGTGTAATTAATTCACATGGAAATAATTAATTATAAATTTATTCTTGGTGTATGGAACATTTTTACATAGAGTGTACCAACATGATACACATTGTGTACTCTTGTGATACCTAGACAGAATACTTGGAACCTTCTGATGAGTTCTTTTAATGTATTTCATTCATAAAATTAATTGACTTTATTATATTTTCATGAACTAATATGAAAAAAATATCCCATTATTCATATTAAAGAACTGTTAAATTGTAATTGAAAACAAATGATACATTCATAAATCAATCAATCACATTTTAGTATTTATAAATAATTTTTTGACTACTCTGATACTGCATGAAGTTTCAAGAAATCATGGATGCATCGGATGGGGAATGCCCAACTGAGTTATTTTTCATTATCAATTATTAATATTATATTCACACAATGATGAATGTTGTGGTCAATAAAATTGGATCAAAGAAAAATTAAGTATTCAATGCCGTAACAATGATACTAGATCATTCCATATTATTTATATTCAATTTAAACAATTAAATAATTACCTTATAATAAATTATTTCTTTACTAATGGATCTGAGAACATCTCTAAATCGTATCATCATTTTATTATAGGAATCAATAATAGATTACCTCTAATGAAGATACAGACATGTTCCACAAACCTCTAAATATAACCATAGGAATCCCCATATGATAGTATAGTAAATCTTCAGACATACGTTATTCATCGTTGATAACCCTAAGAATCACTTGAGGAAGGATTATCTTTTATCTATCTTGAGTAAACAGTGGTGGAGGGGAAATATATCACTCCATTCTAGACTATGTTCGTGGATAGATATATCTCTAGGGATTCGATATAATTATATTTGGATGTCGTTGTGCACATCCAAATGAAATTACCATCATATATAAATAATATAATAGGGTTTGTACACTGCTTGGGTTAGAAAATAATAATTTCACAAAAAACCCGTGTAGTTTTTATTAATTCATGTGGACCCCTGTGTCTATAAAAAAATAATATTATTATTATTATCTCGTGACACATCAAAAGATAGTGTATTAAATTAAATATTATTTATTAAAATTATATTCAATATACATTATTTCTCACTAAACATTAAACTCAGCCCTATATTCTTCAACAATATTTATCAGACCAAAAATGATGAATATTTTTTTATTAAATGAATATCATTTTATTATTCACCAATAAATAAATAATTAATGAATTCAATAAATAAAAAATAAATATTTTTTAATTATTCTTCTCATAAAATATTCTCTTGAATAACTGATGGTGTACTAAATTAGATCAAAAAAATCATTAATAATTATCTAACCATGTGCAGGAATAACCTTTATTCAACATGTTAAACAATAAATATTATTATTATTTATCAGAGGTTCCTGATACACTTAGTGTGTTCCCTTGTAGGAATCTTTATCAATGGAGTTAGTTGATGTAACCCAATGTCCAAGGTTGGAATCTTGAAATATTTCAAGGAACCCATAGATAAAGAAGCTAATGTTGAAGTGATATGAAACTCCAAACAGACACTTACTATATAATATAATCGCATTATCGTGATATACCTAATGATGCAGGTTGTATGTTGGTTCCATAAATCTATTTTCTTGATGTCTCTTTCTTTGATAGTATAAAAATCCAGTATGCCTATATAACACCATGGACATGGATTTTATCCAGCTATAACATTTCCATCCAAGGGTCTAAGATTTCAATTCCATTAAAGAACATAATAGATAAATGCTTTCTCTATTTATTTACAAAGGTAATATTACCCATGACACACCAAACATATCCTACTTCACTGAAGACACATGGAATCATGGTTTTCTTCTATACATTAAATTACATCATTCATAAAATCCATTAATACTAATTTTAATTTCTAAGGAATAATACACACATCTCTAGATATTAACATCCAATGAAACATATAAATATGGATTTCCAACTAGGGGGTCTTGTTCTCATAATTTACTAAAATTGAAATTTCCTAGGTAGTAAATGATAAGAAGGTTCTTTAAATTCATATTATTCCCTACACATTATAGTCTATGTAATTTGTGATCCCCCAATGATTTCATCTAGTAATATAAAATATATTTATGAATACTATTGTGTCACATATCAGTTCTCATCGTACTAGAGAATTTCTATGAATTTTTGGTTCAACATCTACTTTTAACACATTGTCACATACTATGTCATAACTAAGAACAATCATGATTTGATGGTAAGTTTATTAATATTCAATATAAATGAATACATGTTATCATAAAGTGCACAAATGTTGGTTCTAGGGAACCAACTCTCACCGAACATACCATATGAAATGACCACTGATTTATACCAAATTTAATTAGAGTGGTTATTCAATTATTGAAAATTATACTTTATAAAGTATTTATTCCACACCCTTCAAGATAAAGAAGTACCCAATACTAAATTTCCTTATTTTGAAAACATTCTCTAATATATATTTTTCTGTATGTATCATTCGTTGTCATCGCTATGGGTGAAATACATTGTAGGAACAAAATTATATATATTGATAAGGTATCATTCTAAATAAAATGTGTATAAATTTTCCAAATAAAAAGATATTTATTATGTATAAAATGATTTAAATACTTTAAAAATATATAATAATCAACTTATAAAGAAATTACTTTCATCATGTTGATACCCAATAAATCTCTAGTAACAAGATCTATTTTATCTATCTTTAAAAGCAACACAATCATTTTATGCCCATAAATTTTAGAATAAATTGGAAGCTCATAAAATTCTAACAATAAATTTAATTATTTTGATAATTTTTCATGTTCAAAAGAGGTAGTATCTGAATTCAAAAAATATTGTACTTGTTGTTTTCGATGAAGTATGTCTTTAACATTAAAGTGTTACTATAAAAAATAGATAATTATGTAAATTTAAAATGTTAAAACAAATTTAACACCAATTTGAAATAAAGGATATAATATGAAAAAACCATCATTATAAATCTTCAGACAAGTCTATATGGGAAAACTAAAAAAATGGTTGCTACATTATCCAAGTGTTGTCACCTCATCTGTTGGAAATTGTACTCCTATTGATATATCTATAATATGTTTCATGGTAACCCTAAAATGAAAAATATATAACTATTAATTATGTATGTTATCCCATATTTAATATATATAATACCATATGAAACAATCTTATATTGAGGATCATCAATATATTAGTCACAATATATGGGAAGATGTAGATGTTGAGGTATAGGAGTTGTGTAACAAGGATGAGGTAGAGAAGTGGGATTTATAGGTAGAAGTAGAGGAGTGGGGTCAACATTTGGAGGTGGTGGATTCGTATCTCCAACATGAAACTATTTTATTATATATGTAACCAATGAATTCACTGACGCATTAATCCAATCATTCATTATATCTCCCATTTCCTAACCAATAACTTCAAATATTTTACTTTCCTTTTTATACATCATCCTTAATATGAACTCTATAATGACCAAACAATATTTTATTGATACACCCACTACATGTCATTATACATGACTCAGGTGTTTATGAATTCCCAATTGTGTAGATAAAATATTCTTTATACCCTTAGATATAATGGTCCATTATGTTATATCCTCCCCAATTATTTTCTGAAATAAAAATTTTAAAAAATCATTAGTGAATCACAATACATAGAGATTTGAATTAACTTAAATAACATAAATAATTTTAACAAATTCTTCCAATCTAATTTTTTATGAACCACAAATCTTCCCTAATATTATTTCTCTTTTTTATTATTTGGACCCTCTTCTATTTTTGATCTCTAACAAGGGAAATGGATTGTCAACCTCTACGGAGCCTGAAGACTCATCACTATTTTTTTTGAAAAAATTTGTCTGTCATTTTTTATTTCAATAATTTATATCATCTATTAGAAAAATTATGAGGTTATGTTTTTTTTATTGGATATCCAAATGTTATCTCCGCATTTGTTTTATATTCATAATTTTTAAATCATTAAAAATGGTCATTAATATAAAAAAGATGCTAAAATATAACATTGGACATACCAAAAAGGATTCTTTTCATCCAATTTCTATGAACCTCTTGTACATATATTCATCTAGAAATTGAAATATATCACATGTATTTTTATTTTTTCTATCCCCTAAAATAAAATCTAATGTGGGGGTCGATATAAAATATATTCATCTCCTAGCATCCAATGATAAGGGTTTCTTCCAAACATCTCTTGTGTTAGGTATATTGTATGCCATATAACAATTAGGGTGAAGAACTATATTAGAAAAATAATTTATTGATTAGTAAAATAATAAAAATAGGCCTTCCAAAAATAATTTCAAATAATTTAGATACAATCACTTTGTATAAACATTTAAATAAAATATAAAAAATCTAACTTTGGATTGAATTTTTACTGTAATAAAATTATTAAATTATTTTGAATTTCCACCCCTAAAAATGTCATTATCATGAAAATAAACTAGTATCATATGATCGAGGATACAGGTAATTAATAATTTTCTTAAACATTCTTTGTTTTGTTTTCCAACACATGAATATTCTCTAACCCTATAGAAGAAGATGGATCCTATACAGAAGGATGAGGATGCTCCTTAGCAGATGTATTTGTATGGTCCACACCAAAAGATCTAGGTGACTATGATGTTTGATCTACCGTTATCTTACAAATATAAATAAAAAAATATTAGTACACAGATATACAAATCCAAGAATTACAAATTAATTTAAATGAAAAATGAAATATTTTCAAACAAAATGAAACTAAAATAATTAAATTTTTATTCATATTTCATAAATTTGTTAACTGAAATTATAAAAACATTAATGAGATATTAAATGAAATAAATGATGGACACAATTACAATATGTACATAAAATTTCTCAAAAAAAATTAAAATGATGTAAACAAAGTAATACACTACTAAACAAAACACTCCTTATCATATTTATTAGAGTAGTTAATAACTATATTAAAATGAATTATGAATATATTATTTCTCTTATTAATTAGTGGTCAACAATCATATAATAATACTTAAAATGATTATGAAAAATAAAATTATATAGAAAACAAAAAATATCAAATAAAAATTAGTACATATCGAGTAATTACATGTGAAGTTGAATAATTGAAAAATGATATAAGAACTAAAAAAAATAAAAACGAAAAATTTTATATATTAGTTATAACATGTGTTTTTTGTAAAAAAACTAAACTATCTAATATTTTATGAAATTTAAGAAAGTAAAAAAAATATGTTACCTATAATGTTAGTAAACTACTGAATTATTTTTTCTAATATTATTTCCTCGTGATCATTAAATTTGGAAAAAACCATGTTTATGATGTGGTAATAAATATTCTCTGTTAATATTCCCATGGAAGTAGATATCCCATGTAAATTTGCATTTTATGATGTGTTTCATCACAAAAAATATTGATTTTTTTATTTTAAAATAATTGACCATAGTATATTTGATGGATAATAAACATAGTAATTTTTTTCAATGTGTTTCCATGGTAAAAGGATAAATTGGGTATTCCAGTCTATTTATATTATCTACTGTCATGCTGAATTATTCTTATTTGACTCTACTATTACTGAAAATCCATTTGTAGTTAAACAATAGGAGTC
Organism: Viscum album; assembly: GCA_963277665.1. NCBI lineage: Eukaryota > Viridiplantae > Streptophyta > Magnoliopsida > Santalales > Viscaceae > Viscum > Viscum album. The sequence continues at coordinate 1,609,615,517 of OY728137.1, read as the reverse complement.
AGAATTTAATGTAGTTAACCTCTCATATTTATTCAATAAATAATTAATATTCACTTGACATAGATTTTCAGTTTTTGTTTTTGTAACATGAAAAATTAATTGCTTACACGAATACCAATAAACTATTATTCTAAACTACACTATTTTTTCTTGATATATTTTATGAAATTTTTAGTCATTAATGTCATACTAATACCATGTTATTATATTATTTCTAAAAAATTTTATTTTGTTAAAATGTATTTTCATAGGAGTACAAATCCACATACACAGAAAAAACACAAGGGGTGTCGGGGGTTATTGGGATCGGAAGTAGGGGAGTCGTAGGGCGTCCATAGGAAAAAGGTTTACTCCCTATAGAGGATGGATCTGAGTGTAGATAATAAATATAGAGGTTAAACATGGCGTGTATTAGATGTTATAATGTCAACAATAGTTTTCCCTTAATTTCATGTATGGAGAACCTCCATGCAGTACTACACAATACCTTTGCACCTCTGGATAATATATTCAATGGACCTGGTGGAGGACAAAGGATGTAAAGAGGATTATATACAAAGAGTGGGTTAGTTTCAATTGCTTCAAGGTAAATATTATTTTGGCTATAGAGTTAGAGACCTGTGAGAATTTCTTGATACTCCACAATAAGGGAGTATCCTATAAAGAGGATGGCACTGAATGAAAGAACCATTGATCTTGTTGCATCCCAAACTACCCCACCACCCTGTATTATTCTCGATATTCATGAACTATCAGTGTTAATTTTATGCCCTATATCAAGATGATATCATCACACCCATCTATCCATTATAGTGTAGTTCTCATTAGATGTGGAGATTCCAATAGTAAAGGGTTTGATTGAGGCGGTGCCTTACATTCTTTGCATAAGGGAATTGTGTCAAGAAGCAAATTCCTGGTAATGAATATGAGTCGCATTCTAGAAATTTTGATTCCTTTATTTCATTCTTCATATCCCTCTTTACATATTCACCAACAGCCTATAAAAAATGATCACACATTCAATTTTCATGGGTACACAGCCGCCCACTGGAACTGTCACAACCGGTTTTTCATGTCTTTGTTTCGATCTGGTCCATTAAAAATCCTGATCTTTTTAAGAGGTATTTAGTGAGATGAATGTTGAGTTTTTATGTTTCATATATGTCTAATCAACCTAATCTGGGTTCCCCATTTCTTGTTTAAGAGTTTTTGGAGAAAGAGTGGTTACTTCCTGATTTGGGCCAACTATGAGCCCATTTGCAGTTTTAAAAACTAAATGTGTTTCTTTTATAACTCCATTGTATTTCATAATTTTTCACCCATTACACTTCAAACATGTCCTATACCGACATATTAAAACATCCATATCCTTTTGGACCCCATATAAATTAATAATCATGGTGAATTGGGGTTACTTATGTTGGTATTGGGCCGGCCCATGGGCCCATTTCCAGTTTTAAAAAAACTAATTTATTTCATTTATATCATGTTCATTTTTTATTCTTTTTTGGTGATTCCACATCCAACCCGAATCCAATATCTCTATCCACACCCCCAATATCGTTTTTACATCTTTGGATCTCAGAATAGTCACGGAGGGGTGAAACATTCTCAATATACCTCAAATCGTCCATAATTGACAAGGTAAACTATATCAGTCATAAATCAATCAATTATTACTCTATTGGACACCAATATTCTTTCACTGGTTCTTTCAGACCTTAGGAGTCTCTCCATGAAGTTTCAATCCATTCACTTATCTCTAGAGTTGCAGATCTAATGGAATACGAAGAGTTTTCTAGGTTGAAAGGTGAGATTCCTTCTCCTTTCTCATTCCTCTTCCCCTCCTGTCATTATTTCTTGGTTTTATATTGTATCATAGTCATGATATATCTAGGTTTCTGTTATAAAATGTTTTTGATTGGGATTCTGTTCGTTTAGGTCTGGACTTTCTAGTTTTATGGTTTATAAACCCGCGGCGGGTGATTTTTGGTGTGCGTTTCAATTACGCCAAGGATTTGAGTTAGGATATCCATTGAACTTGACATTATCATTCAAGTTTCATCATTTTAATATTTTACTCAACTGATATAAATTTTTAATATTGTTTTTAAGCCTTTATATAATTTACTTTGTGTGAAATGTCGTTGTTTAATCATTGTTTTGTGAAAGCAAGTGTTGTTTTGTCATGAAAGTGCTCAACAAGTGTTTGTTTAAAAGTTCTGTTATCTTTTGAAAATGTTTTGTGAGGTTTATAATCTGGTTTATTGTATTTTTAACATGTTACAGTATCTTGAATAAAATATGGAATTCAATTGGTGTTTTATTCCTTTTCACATACTTAAAATAGATTGTTTTGTTTAAAAAGGGCATGTCATGTGTTCGGTAAATTGCCCGGTTAGATGTTTTGTGTGATGTGTGATTTAAAAGTTATTTTTTGGGATATATAATTGAATTGTAATAATGATAAATTTTATTTTTGGATCCTTATATGGATTTCCAATTTGGATTTGGTTTTACAAACTAATGGGTTTTGTTTTACAACATATTTTGACACGAGTTGCCCAAAAATGGATCGTTTCACATATTTATGAAAATGTTGATGTTTTGAATACATAACCTGAGTATTATAAGAGATTTATGAGTTTGGTTGCTGCGGTAAATGGTGTTTATACACATCCTTAATAAAAAATAAAATTCATACATTTGTCAAATGTTAGTTTTGAGAAAGCCTTAAAGGCCCGTTTGGAATTTTTTTAAAATGGTTTCCTTGTGTATTTTATGTTCTATCTTTTGGGGCCATTTTATGGTCCATGAAATTGATTTATTAATTGGATTTGGGGCTTCCAAATCTGGTTTGATATTTTATTTATGGGTTTGTGGCCTTAAAAGCATTTTTTAATGGATTTTATGTGCAAGGCTTTGTTATACTCCTTGAGATTGTTTTACGAAACTTTTTAGTGGTTTATTGATTTGTGAAAGAAATGTGAAGAAAGTTTGTGGGATTTTTGAGTTTTATGGTTTCGAAATGGAATTTGGATGTGAAATGTGTATTTGATAATATGTTTAACTTTATTGAGCACTAAAGGGAATCCCGGGTATCTAGGTGGGCGGACGTGTACTAGTATGCTAGTGATTCTGTGGGGTTTGGCCCCTGTTTCACGTAGCAAGTTTGAAGATGAAAACACTGAATAAATTATGATGATGATGATGTTGGGGTACCACTAGGTTATGGGTATGCTCCCTACTAGTGTCTCATGTGCACGAGAATGGATATTTACTATGGTTACTTTCACCAAGATACAAGGTACCTGGGGCTCACAACTAACAAGTTCCTAGGGGTGTTCCCGTGACTTGTGCTCATTGGATATTTGGTACTCACCAACAGCATATAGTGTGTTTGGTTGGTAAACTCAGTAGTTTGTGTGATTTATTTAAAAGAGTATATTATTTAAAACAACCCTCTTGAAAACTATTTTCATTTCGAAGTTTCACCTCTTTGAAAAATGGTTACTAGAATTATTGTTTATAAAACATGCAAGTTTTTGTTTAATAATTTTTATAGCATGGAACCTCATTTGAAAAACATAATTTTATATCTTGAATTTAAAACAATAAATTGATGGTTTTTTAAAGTAACTTCATTGGGAATATAATATTGGGCTATCCTACTGAGTTTTAATACTCACGCCTATAGTCTTATTCTGTTTTTAGCCCTTGTGCAGGTTTCAGCTCGAGTTTGATCGCCTTGGGTGACGTGTGATCATTGTGTTGCAGAGAAACCAGTGGTGTCACATATAGTTAGTTGGTTATCAGGATTGGTCAGTTGAGTTTTTGATTTAGTTGTACTTTCAGTTTCTTGTACAAATAATGTTCAGTTCATTTTTTTATATAAATGTATTTTGGGGTTGTCCATTTCTTTCTGTTGTTTGTATGATTGTTTATATATGGGAGAAATCATTCCCTTGTGTACTCTACTGATGCCCTTGGTGCTTGTCGCCATCCCGGGAGGATCAGGAATGCATCTCGGGACTTGTCGTGGGCTGGGCTGGGTGACTGGTTCAGGTTTGACTCTGATTGGTTCGTGACAAAATGGTATCAGAGGGGTTCGGCTATTAGCAGACCTTTCTTTTTGAGTGCCCTTGTTATTTGGTGGATGTCAGGTAGATGGAGTAGGAATGTTGGGACTTGAGTGGTATGTTCAAGAAGAGCATCGCGAACTCTTTCTTGTTCTAATCCTTGGGTTTCCATGGGAAGTCTAGTTTTATTAGTTTCCTTTTCTCTTGTTGATTGTTTGTTGTTGGGATATGACAAGGGGAGTCTTACTAATGGCCTCCGTGAGCACGCAGGGCCTGACAAGCCATGTGGGGCTGGTTCATGATCCTAATAAGCCTCTCCGTGTTGGTGTTGTGTTTGACATATGGCGGCCAACCATATGGTCATGTCATCCACTGACACTAGTTCCCTTTTGTGGGTTTCTTAGTCCTTTCTTGAATTCTGAATTTTTATTTTGAAAATACTGATGTGAGAATTATGGAAATGGTTTTCAAAGGAAGGATTGGATTTTGAAAATTGGAAAAAAGGGGTTTTCAAAAATTAAATATAAGAATGGTTTTGGAAGGTTTTGTTATTGTGAAAAAAAATTGTGAGGAAGTGGAACTGATTTAACATGATTGGATTTTCAATAATCTAATCTTGTGGTTTGTTGAAATAAAATGTTTTGAGAGTATGAATCACTTTAAAGTAATTATAATTTTTTTTAAATTGGGTTTTTTTGTCTGTTTAAAAGTGTTTGAATCTAATAAATTGGTTTTGGAAATTTGGTTTTGATTGATTAGTGTTTTTCTGGAAAGGGGTTTTTGGCCTTTGTGGTTGTCAGATTATGAAAAGAGACCTTGCTGAATTTTTTTAAAATGGGAAAATAAATTTTTGAAATAGAATGGTTGTATTGTAAGTTCTATCAAATTAAATGGATTTTTTTTCAAATGGTTCTTGAGGAAGTGTCGTTTGTTTTGTGAAATATGAAAAGTGTTTTTTACTTGGTGGTTGTTGTTCCTTTTGAAGGTACATGATTTTTGGAATGATGTTGTTTATTTAGACTTTGGTGTTTTCATGGGTGCTCACATGCATGGTTTTATTGATATCTGGAAGGATGGCCAATATGACATGGTGGCTGGGTGCCTGGGGTGGCATAGAAATTTTTATGTGGGTGAGACTTGATGAAACATCATTGGTGAATGTGGAAACCCACCAAGTTAGTTTGTTTTTCAAAAGTGTTTTGAGCTGAAAAAATTGTGGCCTTTTTTTTAAACCAATGGTTATGTGCCTTGATTTTTCTGTGTCTTAGAAGAGTTGTTTATTCAGTAAGCTTCTTTTTGATCATGAAGTCATACTCTTGTTGTATCTTCAGATGATATCTTGTAGGTGGCTCGATTTTGGATAGATATTCATTGGGATTCTAAAGATGTGGCCATGGATAGTTCTCCGTTGGAAATCATTCCATCTGATCAAACTAAGGATTCATTTCAAATGTTAAATCCACCTCTTTGGATGATGCCTCAACCAATTTTTTGGAATAGAGAGCTATTTGGGATAGATTAAAAGTGCTTCTAGGTCGTGATAATTCTTTTGGACATAGGAGTTATGTTTGGTGATGTGGATGTGTTTCGTCGTATTTGTTGTCCATTCTGCCCCTCGTTTGGAGTGAGGCCGAATTTTGATATGAATATATGAGTTCCAATTTAGATGAATGTGTTTTTTTGAGAATGTGATTTTTTTAGCGGTGTAATCCTTAGAACCCTGACTATGGTGCAGCAGATGCTTCAAGAATCAGGGCTCCAGCCATAGGCCTCGGAGTGAAGCTTTTCACGTAGTCAAGAAATATCCATAGATGTGGGGAGCATGACCAGGCTTCTGACTCCACCATTGTGGTATGGTAGTTTCTATTTATATATTGTGGTTCATCATTTCTGTGAATTTCAATTTTTCGCAACAAGTTTGGTGGACTTAACCCTCACACACTGTCTATGGTTATGCCTTTATGGATGCGGGTTTTCGATCAATGTCCCTGTGTGGACCGCCTCTAAAAATTGGGTGTGTTCTTGGTGTTACCTGTTCATAGGTAGAGAGTTTTGGGTACTTACTTTATATCTTCTTTAGTTTCAAGGGCCTAATTATTTGTTCCCCTTCCCTCCCCTCCCCAAGTGGTGGGGGTCCAGATCCATACTGAATGTCTTGGCCCAGTTCTTGTCACCTCCATTCATGAGTGGGTGGTTTAGATGTCTAGGTTGTAACCCTATTAACATGGGTTTTTAGGGTGTTGTGGGGGAGTTTTGGTGGTCCTGTGCAGGTGTGGCCTAATTCTAGTTAATTTTGAATTCTTTTTTTGTTCATTTCTAGTTGGTCTCTAATGGTGGGGAGACCCACTATGGGTCTCGAAGATCTTTCCTTTAGGATTCGTCGGATGATAGTTGTGATTTAATGGTTGGGATCCCATTCATGCCTCCACCCAAAATCATTGGATTCTATGAGTGAACTATAATATGGGTGATCATTGGGTTCATTGGGAGAAGTCCCAACAATCTAGTTCTTGTCTTGGTTATTGAGGTGGCGGCTTCCTCTTTCCGTTGATTCTCTGGACGTGGTTTTGAGTTGGTGTTTTTGGTGGGAAAGAGTATTAGGTTGTTGTGTTGGTGATTTATATTTCCTTATCTCCAAAGGTTGGATTATTTTGTTAAGGAATCCTTAGGTTTTTATTCTTTTTTTCAGCTAGAAAGTGTTATGGCTTTCCGGGGGCGGAAATCCTTAAGGGTGAGGAGAATTGTCACAACCGGTTTTTCATATCTTTGTTTCGATCCGGTCCATTATAAATCCTGATCATTTTAATGGGTATTTAGTGAGATTAATGTTGATTTTTTATGTTTCATATATGTCTAATCAACCTAATTTGGTTTCCCCATTTCTTGATTAATAGTTTTTGAAGAAAGGGTGGTTACTTCATGATTTGGGCCAACTGTGAGCCCATTTGCAGTTTTAAAAACTGAATTTGATTCTCTTATAACTACATTGTCTTTTATCATTTTTCACCCATTCCACTTCACACATGTCCTATACTGACATATTAAAATTTCCATGTCCTTTTGGACCCCATATAAATTAATAATCATGGTGAATTGGGGTTACTTATTTAGGTATTGGGCTGGCCCATGGGCCCATTTTCTGTTTTAAAAAAACAAATTTGTTTCTTTTATATCTTTTTCATTTTTTAATCTGTTCCAGTTATTCCACCTCCAACCCGAATCCAATATCCCTATCCTCACTCCCAATTTCATTTTTACCTCTTTGGAGCTCATAATAGTGGCGGAGGGGTGAAACATTCTCAATGTCTCTGAAATCTTCCAGAATTGACAAGGTAAATTGTATCATTCATAAATAAATCAATTATTACTCTTTTGGACACAAATCTTCTTTCCCTAGTTCTTCCTGAACTTAGGAGTCTCTCAAAAATGTTTCAAGACATTAACTTATCTCTAGAGTTGCATATCTAATGGAATACGAAGAGTTTTCAAGGTTGAAAGGTGAGATTACTTCTACTTTCTCCTTCCTCTTCCCCTCCATTCATTATTTCTTTGTTTTATATTGTCTCCCAGTCATGTTAGATATAAGGTTATGTTATAACATGTTTTTTGATGGGGTTTCAGTTCGTTTATATCTGGAATTCCTAGTTTTAGTGTTTATAAACCCGCGGCGGGTGATTTTGGGTGTGCGTTTCAATTACGCCAAGGATTTGAGGTAGGATATCCATTCCACTTGACATTATCATTCAAGTTTCATCATTATAATATTTTACTCAACTGATATAAATGTTTATTATTGTTTTTAATACTTTATATAATTTCCTTTTTGTGCAATTTGGTTGTTTAATCATTGTTTTGTGAAAGCTAGTGTTGTTTTGTCATGAAAGTGCTCAACAAGTGTCTGTTTAAATGTTCTGTTATCTTTTGAAAATGTTTTGTGAGGTTTATGATCTGGTTTATTGTATTTTTATCATGTTATAGTAGCATGAATAAAATATGGAATTCAATTGGTTTTTTATTCCTTTTCACATACATAAAATATATTTTTTTGTTTAAAAAGGGCATGTCATGTGTTCGGTAAATTGCCCGGTTGTCTTTCTTGTGTGATTTGTGATTTAAAAGTTATTTTTTTGGATTTATAAATGAATTGGAATAATGATAAATGTTATTTACGGATCCTTATATTGTTTTACAATTTGGATTTGGTTTTACAAACTAATGGGTTTTTGTTTACAACATATGTTGGCACGAGTTGCCAAAAAACGGATCGTTTCACATCTTTATAAAAATGGTCTTGTTTTGAATACGTCACATGAGTATTATACGATATTTATGAGTTTTTTTGCTGATGTAAATGGTTTTTATACACATCCTTAATAAAAAATAAAATTAATACCTTTGTCAAATGTTAGTTTTGAGAATCCCTTAAAGGATCGTTTGGCTTTTTTTTAAATGGTTTCCATGTGTATTTTATGTTCTATCTTTTGGGTCCATTTTATGGTCCCTGAAATTGATTTATTAATTTTTTTGGGGGCTTCCAAATCTGGTTAGATATTTTATTGATGGGTTTCTGGCCTTAAAAATCATTTTTGAATGGATTTTACATGCAAGGCTTCGATATTCTTCTTGACATTGTTTTACGAAACGTTTTAGTGGTTTATTGATTCGTGAAAGAAATATGAAGAAATTTTGTGGGATGTTTGTGTTTTATGGTTTGGGAATGGAATTTGGATGTGAAATGTGTATTTTATAATATGTGTAACTTGATTTAGCACTAAAGGGAATCCTGGGTATCTAGGTGGGTGGACGTGTACTAGTATGCTAGTGATTCCGTGGGATTTGCCCCTGTTTCACGTAGCAAGTTTGATGATAAAAACACTAGAAAAACTATGATGATAATGATGTTAGGGGACCACTAGGTTATGGGTATGCTCCCTACTAGTGGCTCATGTGCACGAGAATGGATATTTACTATGGTTACTTTCACCGAGATACGAGGTACCTGGGGCTCACAACTAACTAGTGCCTAGGGGTGTTCCCGTGACTTGTGCTCATTGGATATTTTGTACTCACCGTCAGCATACAGTGTGTTTGGTTGGTAAATTAATTAGTGTGTGTGATTTATTTAAATGTGTATATTATTTAAAACAACCCTCTTGAAAACTATTTTCATTTCGAAGTTGCACCACTTTGAAAATTTGTTACTAGAATTATTGTTTATAAAACGTGCAAGTTTTTGTTTGGTAATTATTATAGCATGGAACCTCATTGGAAAAACATACTTTTATATCTTGTATTTAAAAATATAAATTTATGTTTCTTTTATTTTAAAGGAAGTGGAATGGGAATATAATATCGGGCTATCCTACTGAGTTTTAATACTCACGCTTATAGTCTTCTTCTGTTTGTAGCCCTTGTGCAGGTTTCAGCTCGAGTTTGATCGCCTTGGGTGACATGTGATCATTGTGTTGGAGAGAAACCAGTGGTGTCACATGGAGATAGTTGGTTATCGGGTTTGGTTAGTTGAGTTGTTGGTTTAGTTGTACTTTCATTTTCTTTTACAAATAATTTTCAGTTCATTTTTTTATATAAATGTATTTTGGGGTTGTCCATTTCTTTCTGTTGTTTGTTTGATTGTTTATATATGGGTGAAATCGTTCCCTTGTGTACTCTATTGATTCCCTTGGTGCTTTTATCCATCCCTGGAGGATCGGGAACGCCTCTCGGGACTTGTCGTGGGCTGGCCTGGGTGACCGGTCCAGGGTCGACTCAGACTGGTTCTTCACAGGAACCACTAGTGGATGATGGTCTTAACCTCTACCTCTTGTGAAACCCATCCTATGAAGCTACTATATTCATGCCACAAAATTCTTTCCCAAACACTCTCAAAGAAAATATGCCAACTGTTTTCAATTTTTGGACCCCTGTAGCAGAGGAATGTGATTCAAGGTTCATGCCAAACAATTTAATTTTTTTTCTCATTAGTTAAATCCTTATTTCGGATCCTCCAATGTAGAAAATTTAATCTTTTTTTGAATCTCATTACGATGTGTTTTTTAGTATGTTTTTAAAAAATATATTTTTTTTAAAAACACATTGGTTAAAAATGATTGTAAAAATATGACTAAAAGGCCACATTAGCGAGGCTTCCTTTCCACTAAAACAATAAAAAAATAAATAATATTTAAAAAAAATATTTATTTTGTTTTGATGATATATATATATATAAACAAAACAAAACAAAAATGAAAATGAAAATAAATTTTCAACATAATTTATCTCCTATTTAAAAACCAGCAGTTTTGACATTAAAGTATTCAAGATTTTGATAGATGCTCTAATCCAGGGCTCCCTACCAATATAAATAAAACTTACAACATGAATTAAACATATAACAAATAGACGAAAATAAAAATAATTTCAAAAAAAATGCTTAATCTAAAATAATTTTTATGATTTCAAATTCACCTACTTGAAACATAAAAATGATTCAACTACATGACTTTGAAAGTAAATAAAATATAAAATATAGGACGAACAAAAATAAAATTTAAGACCTTGATTAAGCATATAATAAATAGTTTAAAATAAAAATAATTTCGTAAAAAATTATGATGGAAAATAATTTATAAGCATTCAAAGACACCTACTTGAATCATAAAAATGTTCCAAGTATGCGACTTTGAAGGTCTATAAAATATAAACTATATGACCAACATAAATGAAAACTAAAACATGGATTAAACATATAAAAAATAGTTGAAAATAAAAAAAATTTAAAATTTTTTTGATGAAAATAATTTATATGTTCTCATATAAACCTACTTGAAACGTAAAAATATTTCATGTATGTGCCTTCGAATACCAGTAAAATATAAACTATAAGGCCAATATAAATGAAACTTAAAACATGGATTAAAAATATAATAAATTATATAATTCGTTCATTATTATTATTATTAATTAATTGAATAATAATTAATTAATTAATTAGTAATTATTAATAATTAATTATAATGAAAATTTATAATTTATATTTATATTACTAATTAACTAATTATCTATCATATAATTAATAATTATATTACTTATTGAATAATTAATTATTATATAATAATTTTGAATAAATATTAATTAACAAATATAATGAATAATTATAATTTACAATTATATTATTAATTAACTAATTATAAAAAGGTTCTCAGCTCTATCTTTTTCAAAAAATTAAGTAATTAACTATTATATAATTAATAATTATATTACCAATTAAATAATTAATTATTATTTAATTAATGTTTAATAATTATTAACTTACAAATTATTAATTCAATCATTAATAATTATATTAATAATTAACTAATTAATAATTATATTACTAAGTAACTAATTAATTATTAAATAGTTAATAATTATATTACTAATTAACAAATTAGTTATTATATAATTAATTATCAATAACGACTAATTAACTAGATAATTATTATATAATTAATAATTATATTAATATTTTGATATTTAATATTTAATATTTAATAATTTATAATTTATAATTTATAATTTATAATTTATAATTTATAATTTATAATTTATAATTTATAAATAATAATTATAATGAATAATTTTCAAAAATATTTATGAAGAATAATTTGTAGAAAATTCCAGACTATAGGTGATCCCATGTCCCCAAAAATTTATTATAAAATAATTTTAATAAATACTAAAAAATTACTATAATGAACAATTATAATTTATAATTACATTAATAGTTAAATAATTTTGAAAAGCCTCTACTCTATCTTTCTCAAAAAAATAACTAATTAACCATTATTTATTTAATAATTATATTACTAATTAACTAATTATTTCTTATATATTTAATTATTTATAATTACTAATTAACTAATTACTAATTATATAATTTATAATTATATTACTAATTAAAAAATTATTTATTATATAATTAATAATTATATTAATAATTAACTAATTAATTATTAAATAATTAATAATTATATTACTAGTTAACTAATTAATTATTATATAATTAATTATTAATAACTACCAATTAACTAATTATTATACAATTAAAAATTAGATTTCTCATTAACTATTTAGTAATTAATAATTAATAAATAATAATTAGTAATTAATAATTAATAAATAATAAATAATAATTATATTGAATAATTATAATAAATAATTATATTACAAATTAACCAATTAATTATTATATAATAATTTTTAATAATTACTAATTAATAATTCTAATGAATCATTATAATTTATAGATATATGACTAATTAACTAATTAGCTATTATATAATTATTAATTATATTACCAATTAAATAAATAATCAATATATAATAATTTATAATAATTCTTAATTATTAATTATAATGAATTAATATAATTTATAATTATATTACTAATTAACTATTATATGCTTAAAAATTATATTACTAATAATCTATTATTTTTTATATAATTAATAATTACTAAATAACTAATTAAATATTATATAATTAATTGTTAATAATACTAATTATATAATTAAATAATTTATTATATGTTTAATCCATTATTTATGTTTCATTTATATTGGTCTTATTATTTATATTTTAGAGTCTTTCAAATGCACATACTTCAATCATATTTATGTTTCAAGGAGGTGTCATTGAAAGCTTATAAATTAGTTTTCATTGATAATTTTTATGAAATTATTTTTATTTTAAACAATGTTTTATATGTTTAGTCCTTTTTTATGTTTCATTTTTTGGTATTATAGTTTATATTTTATATACTTTCAATGTCACGTACTTGGAACATTCTTATGTTTCAAGTACGTGTCTTTGAAAACATATAAATTATTTTCTATCAACATTTTTTATGAAATTTTTTTATGTTCAGCTATTTTTTATATGATTAATCCATGTTTTAAGTATTATTTATGTTGGTATTATAGTGTATATTTTTTATTCTTTCAAAGTCAAATACTTGAAACATTTTTATGTTTCATGTTAGTGTCCCTGAAAACTTATAAATTTCTTTCCATCACCATTCTTTAGGAATTTTTTTTGTTTTCAAATATTTCATATATTTTTAATCCATTTTATAAATTTTATTCATATTAGTCTTATTGTATATATTTTATAGGCTTTCAAATTCATGTACTTGAAACAGAATCCCATATCAGAAATTCAGAATGTTCTACGTAGAAAAGAGAGAACCAGGATCCCACATTGGAAATGCAGAATGATTTCTAGGGTAAGCTCTCTTATAAAAGAGAGCACCGGGGGAGAGGATCTGTCCGAATCTAGAATGTTGTAATCTTAGAACCTATCACCCAGGGCTCCATTTTATAAGGGAGATTACCTTAGAAATCATTCTACTTTTCTGATGTGAGATTCTGGTACTCCCTTTCATGGGCATAACATTCTACATTTCTGATGTGCGGTTCTATTTCAAATATGTTACAATTAATGACTATAAAATATAAATAATAATACCAATATAAAAAAATTTAAAACATGGGCTAAACATATAATAAATTTTTAAAAACAAAAAAATCATCAAAATAGTGATGGAAAATAATTTATAATGCTTTAAATAGAACCTACATGAATCTTAAAAATGTTTCAAGTACGTGAATTTGAAGGCATATAAAATATAAACTATAAGACAAACATAAATATAACTTAAAACATGGATTATAAATTCAACAAATAGTTCAAACTAAAAATAATTTCATAAAAAATGTGGATAGAAAATAATTTATAAGTTTTCGAAGACACCTACTTGAAACATAAAAATCTTTCACGTACGCGACTTTGAATGTCTATAAAATATAAACTATAAGACCAAAAAATGAAACTTAAAACAAGGAACAAAAATACAAGAAATAGTTGAAAATAAAAAGAATTAAAATAAAGGTGATGAAATATTATTTTTAAGCTTTCAAAAACACCTACTTAAAACATAAAAATGTTTTAAGTATGTGCATTTGAAACCCTCTAAAATATAAACTATGTAACCAATATAAATAAAACTTAAATCATGGATTAAACATATAATAAATAATTTAATTAGTTAAATATTCTAATTAATAATTAATTATATAATAATTAATTAGTTAATTAGTAATTATTAATATATAATAATTAAATAGATTATTAGTAATATAATAATTATTTATATTGTAGTTAATTAGTTTAATATTAATATAATTAAAATTTATATATATTCATTATAATTAGTAATTATTAATTATTAAAAATATTATATAACAATTAATTAGTTAATTGGTAATATAATTATTAATTATATAATATTCAATTAGTTAATTATTAATATAAATTGAAAATATAATCATTCATTATAATTTTTAATTATGAATTATTAATTATTATATAATAATAATTAATTAGTTAGTTAGTGATATAATCATTCATTATAAAATGTTCATTTCAATTATTCATTATAATAATTAATTATTGTTTATTAATTATTAAATAGTTAATTTGTAAAAGAATTTTTAATTGTATAATGACTAGTTAATTAATTATTAAATGTTAATGACTAATAATGTAATAATTAATTAGTTAATTCGAAATATAATAATTAATTAGTTACTTAGTAATATAATTATTAATTATATTATAATTAATTAGTTAATTAGTAATATAATTATTAATTATATCATTTGTAATAGATCAATTAATAATTATTGAACATTAATTATATAATAATTAATTATTTAGTTAGTAATATAGTTATTAATTATATCATAGTTAATTAGTTAATGTTTTGAGAAAGATAGAGTTGAGATCCTTTTTATAATGTGTTAATTAGTAGTATAATTATAAATTATAATTATTAATTATAATAATTAATTTGTATATATTAAAACATATTTTATAATAAATTTTTAGGGCCATGGGATCACCTATGGTTTGGAATTTTCTGGTAATTATTCTTCATAATTATTCATTATAATTATTCATTATAATTAACAATGATAATTATTTATTATATATTATTAATTTTTATTTTTAAATATTTAATTTTTAATTTTTAATTAATAATAGTTAATTAGTACAATAATTATTAATTGTATAATAATTAGTTAGTTAATTTGTAATTATTAATAATTAATTAGTTAATTAGTAATATAATTTTTAATTAATTTATATTTAATTGGTTACTTAGTAATATAATTATTATTTATATAATGACTAATTAGTTAATTAGTAATATAATTATTAACTATATAATTAGTAATTAGTTAATTAATAATTAATAATCATTAATTTTATAATAATAAATTAGTTAATAAATAGAATAATTATAAATTATATAATATTTAATTAGTAAATTTTTTATGAAAGATAGTTCTCAGGCCCATTTTATAATTAGTTAATTAATAATATAATTATAAATTATAATTATCCATAATAATTAATACTTAAAATTTATTAACAATTATTATATAATAATTAATTAGTTAATAAGTAATATAATTTTTAACTATATAATAGGTAATTATTTATTTAGTAATATAATTATAAATTATAATTTTTCTTTATAATTATTAAATAGTAATTATTAGAAATTATTATATAATAATTACTTAGTTAATTATAATATTATTAATTATTAAAAATTACTACTTAACTAATTAATTATTATATAATTAATCATTAATTATACTAATTAACTAATTAGAAAATTTATTATAATTTTAATCCATTTTTAAGTTTCATTTCTATTGGTCTTATAGTTTATATTCTATTAGCTTTCAAAGGCACATACTTGAAACATTTTTAAGTTTCAAGAAGATGTCTTTGAAAACATATAAATTATTTTTCGTCAATATTTTTTCTTTAATTGTTTTTATTTTCAACTATTTGATGTATGTTTAATCCGTGTTTAAGGTTTCATTAATGTTTGTCTTATGGTTTATATTTTATAGACTTTCAAATTCACGTACTTGAAACATTTTTATGTTTCAAGTAGGTGTCTTTAATAGCTTATAAAGTATTTTCCATCAACATTTTCAGCGGGATTATTTTTATTTTCAACTATTTATTATATGTTTAATCCAATTTTTAGGTTTCATTAATTTTGGTCTTATAGTTTATATTTTATAGACTTTTAAAGCATCGTACTAGAATCAATTTTTTTTGTTTCAAGTATATGTATTTGAAAACTTATAAATTATTTTCCATCCACATTTTATAAGAGATTATATCTATTTTCAAATATTTTAATATTTTTAATCCATGTTTCAGGTTTCATTTACGTTGGTCATATACTTTATATTTTATATGCTTTCAAAGTCACATTGTTGAAACATTTTTATGCTTCAAGTATGTGTCTTTGAAACCATATAAATTATTTTCTATCAAAAAAAATTATGAAATTATTTCTATTTTCAACTATTTTTTATATGTGTAATTCATGTTTTATGTTTCATTTATATTGGTCTTATAGTTTATATTTTATAGTCATTCAAAGACACACCCTTGAAACAGAATCCCACATCAGAAATGCATAATCTTCTGCACAGGAAAGGAAGAACCAAAATCTCACATCAGTAATGTAGAATAATTTTCTTGGGTAATTCCTCTTATAAAAGAGAGCCCAGGGTGAGAGCTTCTGTCAGAATCCAGAATGTTGTAATGGGAGTACTGCTGATTTTTTAAATAGGTGAAAAATTCAACTGAAATATTATTTCTTTTGTTTTTTATGTTTATATATATATATATAATCAAAACAAAAAAAACAAAAAAAACAAAATAAAAGAAAATTAACATAATTAATTTTTTTTGTTATAGTGGAAGGGAAGCATCGCTGATGCCGCCTTTCGGGCATATTTTTAAAAAAAAATTTAACTGAGCTATTTTATTTTTAAAAAATTAAAACTTATTTAATAAAATCATCCAATTATGATGACATATATTAATATCCATTGTACCCATGATCCATCTAGAGTGCATATAGGGATCCAAACCTGAGGGATCAATCATGGGATAGGTAGCAGAGTGTCTTCTTCTCTAGTTACCTTTATAAATTCCTTGCCTATCATGCATGGTCATCCCCTAGAGAATCCTTCCTTGAAACACTTCCCAATCTAAATTAGCATGAATAACCTACATGTTTCAATAAAAAACTACTTATATTGATCCTTCCCCGAGAAAGTGGTTTGGACAGCCTCTCACATGTCGCCCAATGGTGCTTTCCTTCCAACTATGCATCACAAAGGAAAGAGGATATAATATTATTTATATGGGAGATGACTCATTTTGGGACCTATATTAAAGAATGAATGTTCATTGGAATGGATGATATCACACTATTCAACAGTGTTATTCATCCTCCATAAGAAAATATTGTTATTACAATTAATAATTATTCTTATAAATTTTCCAACCATTTTATCAATGTGGTGGGTATGTATCATTCTTGTAGATATCAGAGAACCCCAATATTCTATAGGGAATTCTACTACTCGCATGCCTAAGGTACATTCTATGGATCTCGCCCTCGTTTGGTAACATATATTCAAGATTAAGTCATGATTTTTCTTCCACTTAATCACTTTCCCTCTCTACTTGCAGTATTCCTCGAGTGTGTTATTGACTCCCATGCTGGATCTATTACTTACATTCACAACCATAATTATGTCATTCAAAAGCATAAGGTGAGAAATGAAAAAAGAGTGGTACCTGGAATAATAAAGGATATTTCTACACAATGCACTGTCATTGTTAATAAGATGACTTAATGAGTCCTATTTTAGAATAAATTGGGTTGGAGAAATCAGGACTCCTTGTCATTGATCCTAAACAACATTGAAAAAACTATATTGTTCTCCTTGAAAATAAATAGAGGTCCATTTAGAACTGATGCACCGGAATAGGAGATCGATCACCCATGTGGAGTATCCCATCCTTACTAAAATTTTATGAATGGGGTCCCATTCCACTTGGTCAAAAGCCTTGTTCATGTTCAGTTTAATTGAAATATTGGAGCCAAAATACTTTTGGTTGATATCTATGATTTCCTCTTGGAACATCCCAATGGCCCCACTGGATTGAATTCCCATTGATAAACACATGTTATTTTTTAGATACCCATTTAGGCAGATAGGTTGACATTATTTTAATAAGAATGCAGACCAAAACATTATCGGGGAACTTTCATAAAGAGATTGTCTGATTATGCGGCATAGATTGGGAATCCTTTACATTTAGTAGCATAACTATCTTCATGAAACATGCCATATAGGGATTTCTACCACCGATAATGAAGTATCACACCGAATGAAATAACTTGTTCTTGAAAAGGTCCCAGGAAAACCATTGGGTCTTGGGGAATTTTTTGGGTTTTGTGAAAAAATGGTTATTGAAATCTCAGCCTCCTCTAGAATGGCTTGTAGGAACTCTTTCACATGTCCGAAGTGTTGGGAATGACAAAAAAGAAACAAATGTACAAACAGTGAAAAATAAAACTTGAATAGGAAATTAAATATTTCCCTCCAAATAAAAAATGGATGTGTAGCGATCAGAAATTAGATGTTCAGAAAATAAAGTTGACACTAGAATGTTTTATGTGGA
Source organism: Viscum album (assembly GCA_963277665.1). Taxonomy (NCBI): domain Eukaryota; kingdom Viridiplantae; phylum Streptophyta; class Magnoliopsida; order Santalales; family Viscaceae; genus Viscum; species Viscum album. The sequence continues at coordinate 1,609,596,825 of OY728137.1, read as the reverse complement.
AAACCCAAAAAAACCATGGGACCTAGTCCAGAAAGAGGGTCCACTAAAAACAAGATATACATGGTAGAGACTCCCCAAAATTGGAAGGGATATCAAATGTCATACTGAAGAATAAAAGTAGTGAATCAAAGAATATGATTATGAAAAATGATCATCGAAGAAAGGCAATCACCAAATAAGATTTTCTCTCAGTGTTGTTAGTGCCAGTATGTTGAAATTCCTTGCCACTGCCTCCTTATATAAGAAAAATAATCCATGTCAAATAATGTCTCCACATCAAAAAAAGTTTCATCGCGTGAATTAATTCATGTTTTCTTAACCTGCATTTATCATTCTTTTATGTGATTTTGTGGTTCTCCATTTGAGGAGCCATTACACGGTGCACCAATCAGGATGGTTCCCAAAAAACACCCCCTAGGACTAATGTGGGGATCACTGCTAGCCCTAAAATTAGTCTATAAGTCTCAATTTTTCCTCTAGGTATACTCTTGGTCATCATGTCTGACCCGTAGTCATCACTTGGAAACTTATCAAGATCTAACTATCTTGAATCAAGGCCATTAAGGATACAAATGACATTGAACATCGATATTTTTTTACCTACTAGGAAAAGTGTAATTATTTCCCAAACGAATATCACTCTTATTATCCCAAAATAAAACATTCCTATACTAATTTAAATAAATCCCTCGAATAAAATTTTTCAACCAGAATAACTTTTTACACACCTCCATAGCTGGAATAAACATTTAGTTTTTGGTAGATATAACAACAAAACCTTGCAATCTTGACTGTCAATATACAACTCCCCTTGAGAAAGTGATAAAATAGCCTAAAGTATCTTTCCTTGAATCGTTATCTCCTATATTTGAATTTCTACAGCCGCACTGCACAGATTCCCATTTTCCAAAAAACAATCTCTAATTAGAAGTACCTAAAAAATTACAAAAAATGTACTTCCTTGATCTCCAATTATCTCTATCTGGATTTGATAGAAAAAGGAATGACCACACCAACTGCATGAGCTATATCATGTCTTGTACATACCATTTCATACATGAAAGAGCCAACAACGGATGAATAAGGTATGTATTGCATCTCCTCTCTCTCTTCATGAGTAGAAGGTGACTAACTAGTACTAAGCTTAAAATTTAAATATAGAGGAGAACTAACAACATTCTCTCTATCCATAGAAAATCTATGAAGAACCATCTCAATGTATCTCTCCTAAGATAACAACAATTTATTGTCCGTCCTGTCATTGGAGATCGTCATTCCAGGAATATATCATGTTGGTCACTAATCTATCATCTTTTCATCCATTGTCACAACCAATATTTCATTCTATTCACTATCCATTGCCTCGTGAAAAGATTTTGGTTCTCCCCATTCACCAAGGAGCACACACTAATCAGGTGAATATCAAGTACAAACGGGTGCGATGTCGAGATGATCTACAATGTGAAAACTACGGGTTCAATAATAACCCTAGGAACCAATTCATAATAAATAAAAGGTGCATCGGAAACATCAACCCCAACCTCTTCATCAATATGATCATGAGAATCAACAATATGAGGTAAATGTGAATCAGAACCTGATTCAAGACTAACAAAACCATCAGAAGTTAGAGAAGTAGATTTTTCTACGTTATCAATGTCTATAATAATTTGGTCCTCCTAATGTATTGCATCGTGTCTTCTGAGATGTTTCTTCAAAATAGGATCCTAGAAGCATTTTATAAACTCTTCGTCTTTATATCCAATAAAAATACATCGACGTGTCTTACCATCCACCTTGGATCTCTCGCCTCTAGGCACATGAACAAAAACCTTGCTACAAAAAACATGCAATTTATCATACCAGATCTGTTTTCCATAACAAAATTTTTCGGCAGTGTTTATATGCTAAGAAAATTTAGATGATAAATTGATGATATAACTGCATTTAGTAAAGCCTCACCCCCAAAATGTCCAGGTAACTTTTATTTCGAAAGAAAACATCGAACTCTTTCCAACAAAATCCTATTCATCCACTCAGTTATGCCATTCAGATAAGGTGTCTTGGGAAGCCGCTTTTGATGCGGAATACCATCATGCCTACAATACTGATCAAATGGACCACAATACTCTCCCATATTGTCAGTTTGAATACATTTTAATTTATTTCCTAATTACCTGTCTGTAAAAACATGAAATGTATTAAAAACCCCAATCACCTTACTTTTGGAATTCAAAACATAAACCCAATGAATTATTGCGTATTCATAAATAAATTTAACAAAATAAATACCACTTATAAATTTATTATATTTAAAGGGACCAAAATGTTTATAATGTACCAATTCAAGTACCTATGACCTCCTATGTGGAGGATGGCTTCTGAAACTCACTATTCTCTATTTCCTAGCCATGCAATAATCAAATGTGTCCAATTTTACACTCTTCAAATTTGGATGAAGATTTCTATTAGATAAACAGCAAAGGCCTTTCTCACTGCTATGACTGAGCCTCTAGTGCCACAATAAGGATGAACCACTGCACTCAAAAACACCAGAAGTATCACAAGAAATAGAAGCTCTAGTCTAGTACAAAACAGATTGCTTCTTCACTCAAGACACAATCAAAGGGCCTTTGGGAAGCCTCTATTGTTAATCTCTAAAAGAACTGATAAACCCTTCATCAATAAGAACACTATTAGAAATATGATTCAAACAAACCTCTGGTGCAATTATGTCATTCTTCAAAATCATCTTACTTCATGTACTGTTATTTAAACAAACTGTCTTGATGCCTACATCATTAGTATGACCATAATTTCCAATCTTAAAAATCCAAAAATTACATGCGTTGTAATTTTTAGATAACGCCTTCTTCAATTTCAAATGAAACCATGCTCCACTTTCAACAACCGAAAATGAATCATCAGATGTAATATTATTGGAGACATAAACAATAACAAGATCCCCCCTGTAGCGGCTGCGATATGATCATCTCTATTGCCATTTTTCTTCGGTGACTTTTCTTTCATTCTATTCCCTCTTTTCAAATGATAACAAAACATCTTAACATGCCCCTTCAAACCATAGTGATGTCATTAAAAATATATCTACATCGATCTGGATTTTCTTATTACTCTTCTCATACCTCGACTGCTCTATCCTTGGTCCTAGATTCTACCCCTGTACACTGTGACTAAAGTATCTGAAAGGTTTATCCTATGTGTGTCTCCTAAACTCTTAAATTAAAATAGTATACATTACAAAACTAAATGTCACAATACCATTAGGAGTATATTTGGTTTCAGTAACACAAAAATTCACCCATAAATCTGGTAAAGTATTAAGGAACTAAAGATTTAAAACCACATCTTTAAAATTTATAACCATACTAGAAAATAGATGAAAACATCCTAGATATTCACTTATATAGTCAAAAATATATGTAACTTATTTTAACCTCAAATTCAGCATTTTTTAGAAGAAAAAATTTATTTTTTCCATCTTCTAAGTGTAGTCCATCTCAACCTTCTCCCAAAAAGTCTTCGTGTGAGAGATGTTGACATTGGGGTTCATCACATTGTCTTAAACCCATTAGAGAGTGACGGCACATACCATCTCATGCTCGAACAACCATTCTTCTTCTAAAATCATTTCTGGCATCTGGGTAATAAACAATGGAATATGAATTTATTTGACAAAGAGAAGATTCTACATTTTAAGTTTCCACATATGGTAGTTGGTATGATTCAACAGAATCATCAAAATATAATTTGAATCCATAATAAATATGAAATAAAAAGAAAAACCTCTGATTCCAAGTGTTGGGAAAGATGGAAAATCCGAAAATGCACAAACAGTGGAAAATAAATCGTGCAGAGGAAATAAAAATTTACCCTATAAATAAAAAATGGATTCACTGTGGCCAAAAATTAAATGTGCAGAAAATTAAGGTGGCATCAGATATTATTATGTTGATAAACCAAAAGGGAAAACTATGGGACCTAGTCCAGAAAGAGGGATCCACTAAAATCAAGAAGTGCATAGTAGAGACACGTCAAAATTGGAAGGGATCTCCAAATTAATACTCAAAAATAAAAGCAATGAATCAAAGATGAAAAGAAATAAAGATGATCGTAGAAGAAATCTGATCACCAAGTGGGATTTTATCTCAGTTTTATTTCTGATGGTATGTTTAAATGGCATGTCTCTTCATCCATATTTATGAAAAATAATCTGAATAAAAAATGTGTCACCATGTGAATTAATTCACATGGTCTTTACCTGCATTTCCCCTTCTTTTATGATACCGTGTGGTGCTCCAATTGAGGAGGTATTACATGATGAAAAAAGTATAAAGGTACCCATCATGGAGGCCATGCAAGGACTTGTGTCAAATAAATCAGAAATCTCCCTTGGTTACCCACTATTCATATAAGAATTGGGGCTAGCAAGAAGCTTCTTGAAAAATCATATGCCATTCCTCCAACCACATCCAAATTTTTCGAGTTAGATTTTCCATCCATGGGTATGTTTTACCTCTTAGTTCAATTTCTCTCTTTGATGTGAGCATGGAATAAGCCTAAGTTGTGATCTCATTCATGTAACCATTTCACCCATGATTTCTCATGTTCCATTCATTTATATTTGAGAAGCATGTTGGAAAAAATATTATTCATGTTTTCAATCACTTTAAATAATGACCAATTCCAATTGTTCTCTAGATTTTATTCAATCCATTCAATATCCTCAGAGAGGGTGGTACATTACCCATGTTTCACAATTTTTTTCGCGGTTCCTGAGTTTGTTTTAAATCCTCATCTGTGTACATCTCGATGAATGTTTGGACCATGATTTTATAACCACGTTTTAAAAGATAAGACCATCCATCTAAATGTAAGAAAAAATTAATCTTTCCCCTAGTCAATCCTAGGAGCTAAAACAATTCTAAGTGAAGAGTGGTCAGAAAGGCTATAAGGGAGATGAGTGACGTTCATATATGAGTAGAAGGAAATGGCATTGAAAATTTCTAGATAGTGTTCATGTCAAAACCAGGTCCAGTTTATTCCTCAATTATTGTTACACTAGGTGAACAGGTCCCTCAAAAATCACATCCTCATGATTATTCTACTGAACATAAAAGAAATAAATTCGTGGCTAGATTTTCCAGGAAATTCACCCCCCCCCCCCCTTCCCCTTATGGGGTGCATCTTTTAGTTCTATCACATCTGCAAAAGACACTGAATTGTTATGAAATTTATGAGTGGTGAAGTTTATTTATGAGAGTTACAGATTATGACTGAAATCATTGACATGATTTTCGTCTGTATTTGACCGTAGAACCATGGTCATGCCCAGCTAGAGAATCCAATAGGAGAGCTTTAATTTTGGATTGTTATCAAGTACACGCTTCACTGGGAAGCTAAGGTGAAATTTCCACAGAAGATGTCGGTCTACCTTGGGAATCAAACAACATCCTATCTAACACCAGGGGAGTGTGTTGGGCTGAGAAATAGACCTGATTCATCATTATAGACTTCACTAACGACATGGTGGGGTTGATATAGTCTCTTATTTGATAATAAATTGTTTCACACTTCCGAATCCAAAGACAACAATCTAGAGGGACCCTATTTAGAATGAAGAATGAAGTTAACAGGATGATCTGTACGGAAGATGGGAACAAGAGTTATACATGATGGACCCACCATCAAAGTTTGTCTATCCGTCCTAGTAGGAAACCTGGTCTTAAATAATGGGAGGAGGAGTGCACCAGGATGAGAGAGATCACCAGGGACTTCGCTGATGACTAGGTGGGATTGATTATTCCTCTCATGTGATAATACACTATTTCAAACTAATAAATCCAAAGATGAGAATCCAGGGGGACACAATTTAGATTGAAAAACTATACTATGTGAATGATTGGTAAGGAAACATGTAACTAGATATGAATAGGTGATAAACACCATTAGATGTTTCTTATCCTTCCATGAAGATGACCTAGTTTCCAATAGTGATGGAATAGTCATGGCCAGTAGCTTATCTCGAGGGGGATGCCCCTTTATCGGGATGGACCAATAGAGAGAAAACATGCTACTAAGGGATTGGTAATGTCATCATCATTTTAATGATTTAGCTTTTTATGATCATAAACAATTGTCCCTTTGGTACAATGATAATTTCAATATAAAAATATAGTGAAAAGGTACAGAAATAAAACGAACATCGGATGTAACATTGAAAACCCCCCAAAATGATGGTCAAAAAAATCCACATGAAAATAGAAGGATTTCACCATGGTAAAATATGGGTACAAACTCTCTCTCTCAATTATAAGAAGAGAACACTCATGAATTTATCTCTTGAAAATATGGAGAAACCCCTCAAAAAATAGTATACTCAGAATATGAAGATGTGTTGCTTGATAATTCGATGATGAAGACTCTTAGAGGATATCCCCTTTTATATCCTATATCCACCCTCCTTTTTCATCCACTCAATTATGTGGCTTTCTCCAAATTGCATGGAGGAACTATGTGTAGGGTTCCACCCTGTTTGAAAGAAATTAATACGATGACCATTATTATTATCTTCACTTTGCATAATGTCTTCCAACATATCTCCTGCTTGGAGATTTTATTAAATATCAAACACATCTCCACATATTCTTTCTATCTCCCAAACCTACTACTCATGTATCTGCAAGGGTTATTGAGGATCTACATCATTTGAACTTATCAGAACCAATCACCTTCTTTAGGAAATCTGCCAGATTTTCTTTAGTGTGAACTTTCATCATGTCCACACTTCCTTCCACCAACACATCTCAAGCAAAAATAAACTTCATGCCAATTTTCTTCACCCTAGAATGAAAATATTGATTCCTTATAATGTGATAGGTGTTATAAATGTCAAAAAACAATGAAACATTAACATTTTGGTGCTCGATATTCTCCAACAACCATATTATTCAAATTGCCTCTTTGTATGCAAATGTAGTTTCCATGTACTCTGCGTCCATCATGGAAAAATACACAACTGGATATAACTTTAAAATCAAGCTGATATGTCCTCTTGGAAGAGTTAACACAAATCTAGTAGTGGATTTTCTCTAATCAGATTCACTAGTTAAATCTGAATCAACATAGCCTTTGATAGTGAAATTAAATACTCTAAAACATAACACAACATATGATGATTTCTTAATGTATCTCAGAATCATCTTCACCGTGATCCAATGCTCATGTCGTGGATTTACTATGTATTGACTAACATCTCCCACTTTATTTACAATTTCTGATATAGTACAAACCACAGTAAACATTAGAATCCTCACCGCTAATGCATATGGCCCTCGACACATTTTTATCCTCTCAACTTCACTTCTACGACTCATCATGGAGGATATCTTATAATTAATGTGAAAGGGGGTATAAATTGTCTTACATCCATTTATATTACATTATTTCAATACATTCTCCAAAAAATTCATCTATCATCGCCAAATATTTCAATTATTTTTGTATTGGTAAATCTGCATCCCAAGAATCTTATTTGGGGGTCAGAATTCATTCGTATCAATGTCTCTAGCCAAATTTTCCTCTATTATCTATATTTGTTTTGGGCATGGAACCAATATTTCATCCACATAAAATGGTATAATGAAAAAATAATTACCATATTGACCCTTGAAATATGCTCAAGTATCTGAATTATGTCTATTGTATCTATGTAACATGATATACGAATCAAATCACATGTACCACCAACTCAACGCCTATTTAATACCATATAAAGATTTGTTCATCTAACAAACCAATCTCTCATTACATTCATTTCCAGAACCATCTGGTTTGAGAATATATACTTTTTCATCAAGATCACTATGTATACAATATTTTTTCATGTCTAATTACTCTAGATGTAGAGTGTATGTGGAATGCATCGCAAGAACTGCCCCAATAGTCATTATTCTAACAACAGGATAAAATATTTCATTTAAATATATACCTTCATTATAGTCATATCCTTTGACCACTAGTCTCACGTGATATCTTTGCACCTGGAATGTTTCGTCCCTTTTGAACTTACAGACACATTTGTTCCCAATGGCCTTCCTTCCATGTCGTAATGGAGCAAGATCCCAAGTAGTGTGTTTTAGAGATTCTTGTTCCTCCAGCATCTCCACCATCCATGATGATACATTTGCACTCGGGGCCACCACTAAAAAATTTGATGTCTCTCTATCATATATCAATAAGAAATATGAATCATAGTCTCAGTGACATATTCTAAGTGCCATATTGGTGAAAATTTCTCCCAATTTGACCTTCATAGTCTAGGATCATCTCGTGCTTGATCATTATGCTTTGGTAATTCCTTGAAGAAAACTAGTTCTTATATTGTTTTATCCTTCACATTTACTATTATATATTTTGTACTCTCTTTATCTCTATCATTATAAATTATCTTTTTCACTATAACCTTAGAAAATATGGCATCTTTATTGATGATCAGTTTCTGGGTAGTGAAATCTCAAAAATGACACCCCTTCACATGATCAACATATCCCAATAAGATACATCGCCTAGATCTCTATTCCAACTTAGATCATTCCAGATCCTTAAAAAGTTCATATAAAGGACTTCCAGAAGAATGAAATTGAGAATAATCAGTGGGTTTTCTAGTATACATCACAATAAATGCCTTCTGATCAATTTCAACTAAAGGGGTTTTATTGACACCATAGTAGGAAATATTTATTGTTTCTTCCCAGAATGTCTTGGTAAGTCCAATAGTCTTCAGCATCACCCTTGTTCTATCTAATAGGGTTTTATTCATCCTCTTTGCCCCTCCATTCTGTTAAGGAATGTATTCCACCATGAACTATTGTTTGATACCTTCCTGTTGAAAAAAATAATAAAACTCCTCACATGTATATTCTCTACCATTTTTAGTACCCAAACACTTGATATTTTGTTCAGATTCAATCTCTTTCTATGCATTGAATATTTTGAAGTCGTTAAAGACATCAGATTTCCCCTTGATTGGAAACACCCATTATCTCCTATAATAGTCATCAATGAAAGATAAAATGTACCTTTATCTTCTTAGGGACACAACCAATGAATTCAAAATTTTGGAATTGATCAACTCGAGGATCTTCTTATTCCTCAGCATTGATGTTTCAAACATATACCTTTGTTTTTTCTCAAAACACCGTGCTTAAAAATTTTAATGATTCCTTCACAATCCTAGGGAAAAAATTTTAATCTGGAAGAATCTTCAGGCCTTGTTCAAATATATGGCCAACCTTCCAGTGCCATAACATCATCATCTCATCCATTGAGGTAGTGGATGCAATAACTATGTCTTCATCCTTTTTTGTCTCACCCATAAGCATGTACAGGTTCATTGATATATTATCTACCTTCATCACCACCAACACTCCCTTCACAATTTTTATCATCCCTTTCTCATTTTCATTCGTGCATCTGACACCGTAAATTTTCCTAGGTAAAAATGTTCCTCTAGAGGAACTCCACATGGAGTACAACTTCTATGGTTCGGAATATGTTATCCTGAATATTTGGTTTTATTGTTCTATCTCTAATGATCTTAAAGGAATGATAGTTCCCCATGAACACAAGTCCTTATTGGATAGTTTTATATATATCAGACCATTTTGTTTGAGATTTCATGTTCCATGTTGATCCTAAGTCAATAATCAATGCATCATTGAGATGTTTTCTACCTCCAATACTCACTATCACATCACTGACTAGTATGTCTCCATTTCCAAATATAATATCCATGTTTCCTTGAGAGGTCATCTGACCACCCATATTATTTTAAAAGAAATTTTTGGCATTCCCCCTCTTACTAAAATTTTAACATTTGATATTTTCTTATTTATCCTTGATTTAGACCTATCATGATTCTAGATCCCATCGGAACTATGATCTACGATTCATCCTCTTTCCATTTACAAAGCATCCCAAAGGTGTGAAATTTTCTATCTTTGTTTCTTGTTCTTTCACATAAATTCTTCTTCAAGAACCACAACTACAACATTGTTAATGGGAAACATATCCATTATGATATTATTGGTGAGGATGATTAAATTTTGATCACACAAATATAGAAAACTTTGGAGCATAATTTATGCACGTTTGGTATCCACAATTTTATAGCACAATTTCATATGCTAAGGAAAAAGGGAATTGAGGGTGTTTATATGGTTTTTCACCAACGATGCATCCTCCATTCAAAGAGTGTATAATTTTATCTTCAATAATTTTTTCATTAAGTTACTTTTCCGTGTACAGATTTTTTATAGTATCCCAAAATTCATTCTCTATATTTTTCTCTGCAATTCATTATAGGACCACATCTAGAAATGTCAATTGGATGTTAGTAACTGAATTCTCATCCATGTCATTCAATTTGACCTCTATCAGACCAAATGGATCCTCTCCAATTGCCTGTATGAAATTATATTTCCGTAGCACCACTTTTACCTTCATTTTCCATAATGAAAAATGTTTTCCATTGAAATTTTAAATCATTAATTTTTCCATCATTTGGACACATCATTATTCCAAAAAATCATCAGGCCAAAATATCATCCCTTTGATGTCATTTTTTGTGATTGTAAACAATTGTCCCTTTGATTCAATGATAATTGTGAGATAAAAAATAAGGTGAAAATATGCGAAAATAAAATGAACACCTGATTTAATGTGAAAAACCCCAAAAAATAAAAGCAGTAAAAAACCACAGGCAAATATAATGATTTCACTATATAAAAATATAGGTAAAAAATCACTCTCTCAATTATAAGGACAAAAAACTAAAGGAATTATCTCTTGAAAAAAAATGGAGAAATACCTCACAAAATATTTCACTCAATTGATAAAGATGTGTTTCTTGAGTATCTGATGATGAAAACTAATGAGAGATATCTCCATTTATAGCATGCCTTCACCCTTCTTTGGTCTCTGATTAATTAAATGACTTTTACCAAATTAAATGGGGGAATTTATGGTAGGGTGTCACACAATTTAAAGGAAATAAATGCAGCAACCATCATTATTATTTTCTCTCTACATAACATATTCCAACATTACGGAACATAGTCACATCATGGGAGAATAAAGTTTTGTAAAAGATGTAGAGAGTTCCACTATAGATGATAGTGAGAGTAGTACCGGGGGTAGGGATAAAGAATGATTTGGGACTAGTCCACTGATCCCTCCAAAAAATGTAAATATATGGGGGAAGATTTCTAGAAAGGTCCATTTCTAATTAAATAAAATTATTCACTACTTCCTCAAGGTTGAGAGTTCTATATCTAACCAAGCGGAAAATTTTCATGGAGTCTCTAATCCCATAGAGGAAGAAAATGTTCTGGAAGGGAAAAGGTGGGATATGTGGTGATATCCAAACCATCACCCGTGAGGGTCCTGTCCCGAGATTACTTTCATTATTCACCTGAATAGATGAAACCACCACCAGCCTACCAATATAGAGATTGATCTATCGTAATTGACGAAGTCCTCTTCCTATGATAGCATAACACATACATCATTGTGATTTAATAGGGATACTCAAGCCAAAAAATCCTAGTTTCGTGAGTTCATGGGTAAAGACCCAGAAATTTCAAGGAAAATTGTCTCTTTAATTCTTTAGAATTTTACGACTCCACGGTTTTTTAGGGTGCCTGATTCCAATGCCTGGTGTGCCCGAAATCAATTTCTGAAGTTTTATTCGGGTACGTTCACTAAATGTACGTGCAGGTTTTTTCTATCTTTTGAACCAATTCTCATAATTAAAATCCATGGACACTGCTGAACTCGTAGTGTCGATATTCCCTTTAAGGGTACCTTTACCACAGTTGTGTTTTATCGGGAGTAGAAGTTAATTTTTGGGGTTTGTTATTAAAATAAATAAAACAATGATTAAGATATATTTATGTTTGTGATGGTTAAATCCACCAAAGGGATATTCGAAGTGGGTCCACCTTCCCATATAACCTCCCATGAGAGGATAATGTGTTGTGGGGCACACACGAACACCAACTCTTCAACTTCCCCTTGAAAACCTTAGAACCCCCCATTGATGAGGGTTAAACTCTCCATATCCCACCTTCTCTCATTAATGTGCCAACACCATCAAATTAACTAATTAAGATCCATCAATTAATTGAGTGATTTGATTTGATTTGAAATGCAGGGCATTATTAAATTGGGGAGCCTAATATTTTATTTCTGTTGGAAAATATTCTGTTGGTGAGGCTCTGGAGAATTAGAAGGAAAGTGTTCCTCTCTACAAAGAACATCTTCAACGAAGAATGGAATTTTCCTCTCGACAAAGAAAATTCTCTCCACTTCTTCAACCAGGGAAAGAACGTGAGGCGACACCCATGAGGAACATCTTCTTCCTTACTCTTCCTCCATGTCAAGGGAGAAGAAGGAACCCACAAAGGACAACGCCTATGACTACGACTTTTCACGACGTTGACGGAACAACTTTTGTCTTCCAGGACACCATCTTTCGTGGCTCGTCAACATGAAATGTCAAATACGAGTTAGGGAGGATTATGGATTATTTGTTTTTAAACATGTGATTTATACCCTCATACTTAGGCGATAGTATGTGGGATAATTTTTTGAGCCTCTAATGTAGAAGGCATAGGCTAATGAACATGTTTGGACCCTCTACCATTCCGTTCTTGATGCGCGGTTTTTGGGCGATGGTTGAACGGAAGGTAAAACAAGAATCGATGTAGTTATAGTGATGAACAGAACCCGAGGAGGCCATAGGTGCAAGCGGGAGGCAAAAAAAACCACCAGAACAACTCTGGGGGCTCACGGAGAAGCGCAGCGGCGCGAATCGTCGACGCGGCGGTGGCGGCTACCGGATGTGGCGGCCAGCACCGGCCCGCCACCTGGGGGAAGTGGCGCCCCATGCATGCCGATGGCATAAGGCGGCTGCAGCTTCAGCCGCATTGGTGGATCGGAACCCACCTCACAGGTTCCGGGAGAAACCTGCGGCGCCTGCTGGCACCGCCGTTATGAAAACCAGGGGGGCCACGCCCACCACTCTACGCTTGGCCAACTGCACGAGCCACGGCCGGCCACAAGGCTGGGCCACCAACTGTGAAGGCTTGGCTGCCTTCCAGATGGGCCAGGCCACCTGCCGCATGGGTTGGGCCCCCTGCAGCGCGGGCCAGGCAGCCTGCCGCGCGGGTCGGGCCACCTGCCATGGGGGTCGGGCAGCCTCTGCGCGGGTCGGGCCGCATGCAGGGCGGTCCAGGGCGCCGCGCGCGGGCTGGGCCATAGCCGTCGGGCCAGGTCGCGGCCTACCAAGTCAGACCCGGATCCGGGTAGGGTCGGCCTGGTTCCGGCCAACCCAGGGCGGGTTGGGCCTTGTCGGACCGGACCCAGACCCCCCATCTTCTGGATACTTTAAGTGTTTTTCCAATAACATAAGCTACGGACCTACGATCGATGCACCATCAATTGAATATGAATCTTTGGATCTTGAATGTCAATTAGGTATATCTCACTCAAGGTTTTGGTGAATTTTGGGTATAGTCGGGTAGTTTCAAATCTGAAACCAACTAGGCCCATGGAGCAGAAATTCTTACAACTCTCAGACCGAGCGTATTATTGACACTCCATCTGTCGCATTGGGTTTCTTATAATGAGACAGAACATTGGGATATATAAACTCCAGACATAGTGATAGTTTATGTATTTAACCACTTTTCACAAGAAGAGGACCCTCCCTGAATCGAGCGTGCTATGTGCAGGAACCCTAAAGCTGGATGCGATTGCGACGGTGACTACCGTACTAGAATCCTCTATGGGTTCGATGATGATGAAAATTGTACCATAGTACTATGTGGGTTTGGAAGTTTTGATAGAGTATATGGTCCTGTATCATGTGTGGGTCCGATAACATAGATGAATCAATAACTACAATTGATCATCTCTATTACTCTAGAATAGCTGGCATGTATCCTATGTGGGTCTGATAGGTCAGAAGAGTTAGCTCGATTGTATGCTGTGTGGGTCCAATAGCTTAGCTAGACTATATATAGTGTGGGTCCGATAGATTAGATGAGATAGCTGGACTGTTTCCTGTGTTGGTCTGACAGCATAGCTGGTCCTGTATTATGTGTGGGTCTGATAGCTTAGATGATTCAGTAGCTACATCTGCTCATCTATGTCTCTCTCTCTACTATTGTAGAATACCTTTGTGATTTGAGTCATGTCTTTCAACCGTTATCATCTTGGTTATTGACTTTACTTCCTTTGTGGATTTGGTTTGTGCTTCAGCTCAAGAGTTGGAGCCAGACTGTGATTGATAACTTAGGTATTTGTATGGGTATATACCTAAGTAGGGATGGTTGTTACTTCGTGTTTGTATCTTTCTACTGTGGTTTATCCTTTGTGGATTTTGTTAGACCTTTAGGGTCTCGGGGTCCCTACTGAGTATCATTATACTCACCCATGCACTGGCTATGCCCACACCTTGTTGTGTTGGATGCAGACGACAGACAGCACTGACCGAGGTAGAGTGTACGAGGACTGGATGGTACCTAGAGGTGGACCTCATGATGAGTTAGTACCCAAAGAAGATGAAAGGATGTGGAGCACTGATGAGGATATCTTGACCCACCCTTCAGGTAGGATCTTTACTGTACGATCTAGGATCTGTTAGGCATCTTCTAGCTGTTTTCCTTTTTAGTTGTACATGTTGTCCTTTCCTTGTACTTTACTGTTGGACTTGTATTTCCAACCCCTTTCCTATCAGCACTTTCTTTTGTTTACATATTTAATTAGTGTTTACTTTCAGTTGAGTACACTATTGTTTTTGTTTACATTTTAAAGGAAATTCATTCCCTTATTATCAGGATTACGCCTTTGGTGCTAGTTTCCAGCCCCTGGCCTATGGAAGGTGGGCTTGGGGTAGTCACGGCATTGTCCCCAAGGGAGGGGCATGAAAAAATGGTATCAAAGGAGTTGGTTCTACCGCAAAACATTGGACTCTGATTTTTCTTTTCTATGAAGAAATTGTGTTAAGAGTATTGAGTATGGTTTTCAGTCCAAGGAGTCCAGTGTTGATGCGATGACCGATGTACCCATAAACTAGGACTCTGAACTCTGATTCCCGACTTAGTGCACTGAAACACTGATTGTGTGTGTGTTTCAAGAGTTTCCTTTGCGGTCTCTTTGATTCAGCTCACCAGGTATAAATTTTTTAACGTGGCGCACCTGTTCCTTATCAGAATGCCACTGTGAAGACAGCCATCTAGGGTTCCCGAGTGAGAGGAAACGATGACGGCCCACTGAGCATTGAGGCTTCGGTGCAGGGCCCTCTTACTATGTTGGCACCTTCAGGTGGTGTACCAGCAGCACCACCACCCGTTGGGAAGCAGATTCCACCAGCCGCATTGGCGGACAATGCATGCTGACTGAGCACATTGCATGAGTTCCAGCGGCAGAGGCCTCCGAGGTTTCGAGGTGAGATAGATTACCAGGTAGTAGAGAACTGGAGGGAGGAAATTATGGTTGTCTTCATCCTAGTTGAGATACTAGTAGAGAAGATTTTGATCTTAGATACTAATCTTATTCATTGAGTGACCATGAGGATGTTCCTCATTATGATGATGTTTTGGTACATGGACTATTTTCTGAGATAGTACCTTTGGGAAGTGTTCCAACAATATCACTGCTTGTTGGTCACGAGACACTACAGGCACTCCCGGTAGAGGACACTTGTAGTTTTTGTGCCTTACATGTATTTCAGACCCAGATATACCGCATGTTCCGAGTTGAGCTCGACCCACAGGCGGTTAAGGACAAGTTTGAGGAGGTGGTGGAGTGTTTTCTAGAGCTTATACCGCTTCAGCATGACGATGTGTCGGTAGCTGAGTATTCATCGAGGCATACCGATATTTCTTGGTACTCGATGAATATGATTAGATCAGTGAATTAGAGATCGGACCTCTGAGCGAGGTGTTTGTAAGGATATATGAGCCAACACTTTTTCCTCTATTCATTTCTACTAATGTTAGGGTGCTAGAGAGAACCTTTGTGGTTGAATGTTCATTGGCTAAGCGGATACATCCAGTGAATGTTAACGGTTGGAAAGCATGAAACCGGCGTCATTATTAGATACTTGGGCATGTGAGATATTTCAGGAAGAGGAAGTGTTAAGGACAGATGAATTTGTAGGGCAATAGACGTAGTAGTAGAGCTAGGAAAGAAGCAAGAGGTGGTGAACATTTAAACATGTTACAACCACCCACCATTGTAGTCCCATCTAGGCTCATGGAGCTGGAGGGAAGGGGAAGAGAGTAGCAGCATACTGTCATGGAGTGTGACCCAAGGGCTCTAAGAATGATTTGAGGTATGGTCTGTGTCTACTACTAGCTATCATACCAATAGACACAGCTACCAATCATTCCTTCCTTCCATGAATCTTCTCCTAGACCTAGAGTTTTCGGTTAAGCCGTTGACTTGACCCTCACGTCTGGAGATGCCTTTCGGAGGAAACTTGATAATCACACTTACAATGACGATGTTATCTGACCCTTGAGGTGAGAGTGTAGGTTGGAACGTCTTGGTGGCAACATCGAGACCTTACGATGTTAGTTTGGGTATGGATTGGGAAAACACAGTTCATACATAGATTGACTGTATTAGGAAAAACATTTGTGGATTATCAACAATATTGGGATGGTGTATTCCTTGGACGGTGAAATGGAAAACCCATGCTGCACGTGATTGAATCATGCATAGTAGGGTGCAGTCGATCACATAGGAGTCGGACAGACTTACCTTTGTTCCATACATCTCCAGAGTTGCAGCACCACTATCAGTTTTGACGAAGAAGGGGAAACTCCTCGTCTAGTCAGAGAGATGGTGGCAGAGCTTTTAAAAGATGAGGCAGAGGTTGAATGTGTTCCCATCATGAGGCTACCAGAGGAGATTGTTGGGTACGTAGTTTACTACAACACATCAGGGACCGGACTCGGGTGTGTCCTAATGTAGGAGCGAGTAGTGATCGTGTATGGTTCTCGCCAGTTGAGACTGCACGAGCAGAACTATGCTACCCATGAATTGGAGTTAGCAGCAGTGGTCTTCGCCTTGAATATGTGGCGGCACTATCTTATGGGAAAATGTTTTACCAAATACTCTGACCACTAGAGTCTCAAGTATATCTTCTCGTAGAAGGACCTAATCTTGATAGAGCAATGATGAAATGAGTTCCTCTAGGACTATGAAATTGAGATATTCTATACTCCTAGGAAGGGGAACGTTGTAGCAGATGCTCTCAGTAGGAGATCAGGCATTTGGCTACTAGAAGAGGCAACTGAGTAGCTGGTCGAATTGCAGATATCCTTTGTGGGTAGAGATGGAGAAGCCTTTATTCAGTTTCTCACAGTCAATCCTCCATTTCATCAACAAGTAAAGAGGCACAACATTGGGAAGTTGACAGTGAGACATGACGTGTTCAGATATCCTCAGGGCAGACACTTGATTGATTTTCATAAGGTGGGGAACACTTCATTCTCTTCAGAGAATGTACCATGGTACATGTTTTACTATAGGAGGATGTGTTGAAGGAGTTCCACACTTCCCCTCTATCAGTACATCCAAGGGTGGAGAAAATGTACCAGGACCTTCGATGACAACACTGGTGGCCAGGTATGAAGAAGGTGGTAGCGAAGTTTGTCTTTCAATTCCTCACTTATCAATAAGTGAAGGCGGTCCATCAGGTACCAGCAGGCTTGGTTCAGCCTTTAGATGTCCCAAAATGGAAGAGGGATGAGATATCCATGGATTTCGTGATTGGGCTACCATGTACATCCAGATGACTCGACTCTATCTGTGTGTTTGTCGGCTGACTCACCAAGTCATCCCACTTCCTACCGATCAGGGAGCAGGGCTCAGTATAGATCATGGGACGCCTCTATGTACAGAAGATCGTACGACATCATGGGGTGACATCGATGATCGTCTCTGATCGAGATGCTCATTTCACTTCCCACCTATGGAAGGTGTTTCAGGAGGCTTTCGAGACGTAGGTTCACTTGAGAACCGCCTTCCATCATCAGATAGACAGTCAGACTGAGCGGACCATTTAGACTCTCAAGTAAAAGCTCTATGCATGTTTCTTTGACTTTGGTCACTGTTGGGAGGATCACTTACCCTTGGTGGAGTTTGTGTACAACAACAGCTACCACTCCACCATCAGGATGGCCCCTTACGAGGCACTGTATGGCCTACCATGCATATCCCTTCTATGTTGTACAGAACCAGGGGAGTCAACCCTTTTAGGACCAGAGATGGTTCAAGCTACGATGGAGAAGGTGGAGATCATCTAGGAGCAGATGAAGACTTCACAGAGAAACAGATGTCTTATGCTGATAAGAGACAAAGACAACTGGAGTTCGAGCATGGAGACCACGTCTTCATATGGGTCTCTCCACAACGGGGTCTACCAATATTTGGCAGAGATGACAAGTTATCTCCATGATTCATTGGACCTTTCCATGACCTTAGCAGAGTAGGGGATGTGGCTTACCACATGTCCCTTCCACCTCTATTGCAACGGGTTCACGATGTATTCCACGCATCTCAGCTGAGGTGATATGTGCACATCCTATATTACATCATAGACCACGGGGAAATGGACATCAATGTCAGGGTGACATTCATGGAGGTTCTAGTGGAGATTGAGGATCGACAGGAGAGGGTCCTGCATTGACGGTCGATTCCTCTAGTGCACGTTTTCTGGCATCACGGGAACCTCCAAGAGAGCACATTGGAGCAGGACGCTCAGATTCATGCTTAGTACCCTCATTTGTTTCCCTAGTGTATTTTTTAGCTTTACGAAGATGTAAATCCCTGAGGTGGGGTAATGTAAATACCCATATATTTCAATGAAAATTTTTTCTTTATTTCTTTGGAATATTACGAGTCTGAAGTTTCTGACGGCGCCTGATTCTGAGGCCCAGTTTGCCCAGAATGAATTTCTGAAGTTCTGTTCGGGTACATTTAGTAAACGCAGGTGCGAGTTTTTTCAATATTTTGAACTGGTGGTCAGAATTTAAATATGAGGACACCAATGAGGTATTCTCTTAAGGGACCTTTACCACAGTTGCATTTTATCAGGAGGAGAAGTTAATTTTTGGGGTTTGTTATTAAAATAAATAAAAATATGATTAAGATATTTTTATGTTGGTCGTGGTTAAATACAGCAATGGGAAGTTAGAAGTGGGTCCACCTTCCCACATAACCTCCCATGGGAGGATAATGTGTTGTGGGGCCCTCACAAACACCAACTCTTCAACGTCCCCTTTAAGCCCTTAGAAACCACATTGATGAGGGTTAAAATCTCCACCTCCCACCTTCTCTCATTAATGTGAAAACACCATCAAATTAATTAATTAAGCTCCCTCAATTAATTGATTAATTTGATTTGATTTTAAATTCTTGGAATTATTAAATTGGGGAGCCTATTATTTTATTTGTGTTGGAAAATATTCTATAGGGGAGGCTCTTCAGAATTAAAAGGAAAGTGTTCCTCTCCACGAAGAACATCTTAAATGAAGAACTACATTTTCCATTCGATGAAGAACATTCTCTCCACTTCTTCCAATGGGGAAAGAACGTGAGGCAACATCCACAAGGAATTCCATATTCCTTACACTTCCTCCGCATCAAGGGGGAAAAAGATGCCCACAAAGGACACTGCCTACAATAATGGCTTTTCCCAACGTTGACGGAACAACATTTGTCTTCCACGACACTGTCTTCCGCGGCTCATCAATGTGCAATGTCAAATACGAGGTAGGGAGGATTGTGGGTTATTTGTTTTAAAACATGTGATTTATACCCTCATACATGGATGATTATATGTTGGATAATTTTTGGAGCCTCTAATGTGGAGGGAACGGGCTAACGAACAAGTCTGGACCCTCCGCCATTCTGTTCTTGAAGCGCAGCTATTGGGAGACGGATGAACAGATAGGCAACCATGAATTCAGGTCATCGCAGGGAAGAACAGGATCCAAGGAGGTCGTAGGTGCAAGAGGGAGGCAAAACAGACCACTGGAATGACTCTGGTGGCCCGCAGAAAAGTGCGGCGGCACGGGTCGCCGGCACCGGCCGACCGCCTTGGGGTAGCGTTGCCCCTCACACGCCTCCGGCAGAAGGCCGCCACGGCAGCAGCCACAATGGTGGAGAGGAACCCACCTTGCGAGTTCCAGGAGAAACAGGCAGTTCCAACTGGCACCACCCTTACGAAAACTGAGGGGCGCCCCCCACTCTGTGCTCGGCCAGCTGGCAGAGCCGCGGCTGGCCACCGGCCCGACACGCGCAGGCCAGGCCGCCTACCGTGCGGGCCAAGCTGTCGTGCACGGGCCAAGCCAAAACATCTGGGTCAGTCCATTCCCTACCGGGCCGGACCCGGAACCGGGTCGGGTTGACCCGGTTTGGGCCGACCCAGGGTGGGTTGGGCCGCGTCGAACTGGACCCAGACCCCCTTCTTCGGGCTACTTTTGGTTTTTCTCCTATAACATGAGCTACAGACCTATGATCGACACACCATCAGTTTTGTAGGATTCCTTGGATCGATATGGTCATTTCGGAATGTCAAACTCATGGTTTTGGTGAATTTTGGGTATGGCCGTGTTTTTTCGAATCCAAAACCAACTGGGCCCTCGGAGCGGAAATGCTTATAACTCTCAGACCAGATGTCTGATTGATGTTATGTATGTTGAGTTGGGTTTCTTTTGATGAGATAGGACTTAGGGATACTTAAAATCCGGAATTTGTGATAGTTGATGTATCGACCCACTTTCCTCGACGAGTATACCCTCCCGAAATCGAGCGTACTGTGTGCGGGAACCCTGGAGCTGGTTGCGACTGTGACGATGACTACTGTACTAGAATCCTTTGTGGGTTCGACGACGAAAACAACTGTACTGGAATCCAATCTGGGTTTGACAGTTCTACCAAAGTAGATAGTCATGTATCATGTGTGGGTCTGACAGCTTAGATGAATAAGTAACTACAACTAATCGTCTCTATTACTCCAGAATAGTTGGCCTATATCCTGTACGGGACTGAAAGCATAGACGAGATAGATGGACGGTATCCTGTGTGGGTCTGAAAGCTTTGATGAGATAATTGGATTGTATCCTATGTAGGTCCGACAGCTTAGCTGGACTGTATCCTGTGTGGGTCCAATAGCTTAGACTCGATAGCTGGATTGTATCATGTGTGGGGTCAACAACTTAGCCGGTCCTATATCCTATGTGGGTCTAATAGCTTAGATGATCCAGTGGCTACATCAGATCATCTATATCTATCTATACTATTGTGGCATACCTATGAGATCTGAGTCTTGTCTTTCAACCATTATCATCATGGTGATTGACTTTACTTCCTTTATGGATTTCGTTTATTCTTGGGCTCCAGAGATCAATCTGGACTGTGATTGATAACTTAGGTATATGTATGGGAATATACCAAATTAGGGTTGGTTGATACTTCGTGTTTGTATATTTATAATGTGTTTTATCCTTTGTGTATTTTGTGAGACCATCAGGGTCTAGGGGTCCCTACTAGGAATAATTATACTCACCCCTGCATGGGCTATGCCCGCACCTCGTTGTGTTGGATGCAGATGACAGATAGCGCTGACCGAGGCGGAGTGTACGAGGACTGGATGGTACTCGCAGGTGGACCTAATGGCGAGTATGTACCCGGAAGAGACGGAAGGACATGGAGTAGTGAGGAGGCTATCTGTACCTACCCTTCAGGTAGGATCTGTGTTGGATGATCCAAGAGCTATTTGGCATCTTCCAGCTGTTTGTATTTTTAGTTGTACATGTTTTCCTTTCCTTGTACTTTACATTTTTGCTCTTATTTTTTTCCCCTTTCCTTTCAACACTTTCGTTTTTTTACAGCTGTACATAGTGTTTACTTCCAGTTGCATACTCTGTTGTTTTTTTATTTTTAAAGTCAATGACTTCCCTTACTATTGGGATTACGCCTTTGGTGCTAGTCGACATCCCCTGACCTATGGAAGGTGGGCATGGGATAGTCACGGAATGGGACCTGGGGGCGGGTCGTGACATCACATAATCTCTAAAAAAGGAAATGGTGGATTTTTAAGGAAAAATATTCTGTCCAACATTCATCTGAGAAGACTCGACGCTTCCTCAAAGGTAGTGTCTTGATAAAGAGAATTGGAAATTTTTTGTCAAAGGAATAATCTAATTCAAGGGGAACTACATGGAAATTTTCCTACTTCTCTAACTTTTAAGAGGGTGGACAGTAAAGAACATCCTTGAATGAGGGAGAGGGATTCATTACTGGGCCCACATTTCCACCATCTCACGAACGCCCGACTAAAAAAGGACGGGATACAAATGATAATGAGTTCCATGATCATATCATTGGGTTTGTGGTAATAGACGATCATGAATCCATGATCTTATTAGTGTCATAGAGAAAGCCGAAGGACCAAGACAATTGAGTAAATTGAAATTGGGGTAGCACATGTAGTGTGTTTTTCCTCCAAAATTGACCATGAAAAAGACATTTGTATTAAACAATCTCCATGAAAATGTAATCAAATTTAAACCTAGGTCACCCAATAACCATATCAGTATACGATAATTGATGTGATTCACTACAAAAAATTATCTCATAAATAATTCCATAACCTTCTAGAAAATATACTTTTCAAAAATTGATGTTTTAGGTTGATATGTATTCTTAACATACACCTTAAATATCTTTATAAAACATTCAAATGGATACATTCAATATAAATATATAGTACCACAATGAAATATTTCTCAAACCAAATGAACCATTAAATACACCTTGATATCATAAAAAATATGGAGGAAAATAAATTCCCATTTAACAAAGAAAAAAATTGCATCTTTCTCCAAAAATTCAATTAATTCAGATCAATCATTTTGATACAAAATTAATTGAAAAAATAAAACACCTTTATGATAGTGATTCGGACACACACAAGAAATATTCTCTGTAATGAAGTTGGTAGTATTTTTTTCCTCATTACATGGAAATTATGATATTTCAATCCTATCAACTTCAAAACTTTTAGTCTCACAAAATGTTTTACTTTTGAATAATGACCCTTTGGATATTTTATACCATGCAGAAAATGACAAAAATTAATTATCTCAATCTTGTAGAATGTATAACAAGAAAGTGGAAAGCATTTTTCTATTCTATTAGTATTGGGAGAAAAATGAAAACGTATTCCCATTGGTATTATGACTGAACTTTCATTCAACCCATATTTATCATTTCCTTTAATATCAAAAAATGTTCCAATTAAACTATGATTTATATTCTTCTCTTCATGCACAACTTCAAATTTATGTTTGAATTCATGATATCACCAAATATGGAATCTAAAAAAATACTAATTATTTATTCCAAATATTAATATCATTACATTAATTTTTTCTCTTTTGGAATGTTTCGTCAATGTTTTTCACCCCCCTCAAAACAATGGATGGTGTACAAAGGTTTTGGAGTATTATCAAATTCATGTAATCCATAAAATTCTTTTTTTAATATCCAATACAAGTCATACATTAAAAAAATGATTTTATGATCCATGTATATTGTTTATCTCCATTATTGTAGTTATTAATATGTAGTTTTATATTAACAAATTGGACCACCATTATTCCCCCTAACACTTTATTGAGAAAACATTCCATATTTTGGGAACTCATTTATAGTTAAAGCAATCATTTCATGTGGTTGAAAATGTAAATTTTTAACAGAATCATACACACTAACACTGTCCCCATATAAAACATTAAAATTATCAATTAATGGTGACGAGAAAACATAAATATCATTTATAGACTATTTTGTTCTAGAAATCATTAAACTCAGCTTGATATATTTCTACATCTTATAAAATCTAGATGATAAGTTTGAAATTGGCAATAAAATAATCTATGAACTATGTTTTCTATTAATTATTTGATATCATATTATCGATGCATGGTCCAAGTATTAGATTTCTATCTTCATCTTATAATATAGGAAATTTTTGATCAATTTTATTCCACCATGGAATGTTTAGTGCATGATGTAATTTTCCATCAGGTATCTAGTCATCTACATTATATCTTATCCTTTTTGCATCATTTTAATTTGAAAATAATTGTTTGAAATGAGAAATTAAAGAAACATACCAAATATTCTAGGCATTAGTCTTTGTAACTTCTAAATCAGCTTACTCTTCTTTTCAACTTGTACCAGGATGTACAACATTTAGGACACTCAGAAATACCTATGTATTCCTTATTATATAAAACACATTCATTTGGTCTATTTTATATCATTTTATACCCTAAACCTGTTAGGTATAAAATTTTATTCAAATTATAATGTGAATCTGAAATACCATTGTCTTTAGGAAGTATGTCTCTGAGGAATTACATAAAATATATGAAATACTTGTCACTCCATCCATTTTCACCTTCTTGTAAATAAATATTAACACCATTGTTAAAACCACTAATATTATACATTCTAGATACAATGTTTTTTTAATATCACTATACAGATTACCAGTTATTGGTTTTTTCGAAATGGACTCTACTTCAATATCATTAATCATTTATTCAATTTGATGATAATTGTCATCATGAAAATATTCATTATTAATAGCTCTTGTATTCCTCCTAGTTTCACCATTCCAAATTCAAGGGATATAACATGGATTAAAACCGTTACAAATTACATGATATTTCATTTCTATACTTTTCATATTTTTAATATTTGAGGATTTTAACCAGGGACAGAAAAACATTTCATTTTTTGAAAATTTAATTTAGAAGAATCCAAAAAATTATTAACACCTCCCCCATATTCATCACTCATTTACAATGTTGTAATCCAGCTTTGAAACATTATTATAAATAAAAAATAAAAAATTGAATGTATATTATTATATATTGAAATTTAACTTCAAATTTACTTTTTTTAATAACAAAAAAATTACCATAAAATATTTCACATATAAATGAAATGTAGCATATTTTATAAACAAAATGATGACTTTTAACAAATTTAATTTTGATTCATTCACAAAATTATCAAAATTTACAATGCAATAACCACTATCATCTAAATATATATTATCAATACTATTTATTCAAACTCTATAATATGATATAATTTTAAAATTCCCATTAATAATGAAGAAAAAAACATTCCTTTAACACACATAAATCAGTAAATTAACATTATTTGTAAGATGAATCAATCAAATAATCAATTAATAAATTATTGATCGCAAAATAATAATTTGTCCATTAAAAAATTCCATAGATGCATGAAAATTTCAAATTGAAAATAAAAAATAGTAAATATATGACCAAAAGAAGAGGTGGTAGAGGTTATATAAGGAAACCAAACAAAAAAAACATTTATCAATTAAAAGATACTCTCGATGAGTAGAAAATTAAAACAATAAACACAAACTATAAATTAATATCATAAGGGGGGTGAATGAGAAGATGATAGTAATATATAGTATAACAACCCTTAATTTTATTACACACATAGACATGATTTATTACATAGAAAAATTTAATTATTACAACATAGAATATAGAGAGGTCTTGTGTATTTGGGGATTATGAACATTACATAACAACTTAAAACATAGGACACAACATCTTATTCAAAACTTCCTCTACATGACCACTACATTCCCTCATACTTAACATTGCATGGGATAACCTGAGGACATGCATAAGAAAAGGGTGAGCTATAAATCCCAGTAAGGGAGTTAACGAGGAATAACATCAAATTTACTATACATGTTAGGGAACAAGAATATCAATGGTGCATAAGATAAACATGAACATAAATGCATGATATAACATGAATAACATAACATAGAAAAGTGGGAACAACATTTAACAATATTTAACATGATCCAAGGATTTTTGCACATGGATAATGAGTAAATCTGTAATGAACATGACTTATAATGAGTAAAATCTCATTTTCCTTGAAGTATCATGATACTAATCTTTACCCAATGCATTGGAGCTCTATTAGGGCACACCCTTCTTAAACATTTCATTTCACGCATAAGTGTGCCACATGGATCCTAAAACATTGAATCAATCATCATAATTTGTTTCATAATAAAGGGATTTGGAATACATACATGACGCTTTATAACCATTAATTAAATGTTCCTAAACATTAATACCCTTGATAGAGAAATCAGCATGGTATTCACTACACAAGGACATTGGCTTGGAAATTCATAGTACAATTTCTGCAGCATAACAACGTAAAATAAGAACTCGTAAAAAATTTTGATGGGAGAGAAATGGGTATTTCGAAATATTTAAATAAAATGAACAGTATGGGGGTCATATAGATACATTTCCTATCAAACATAATGTAATTTAGATGCATTATACAAAAGAATTACATGGATGTAAAAGAGGACAGAGAATCCATCACGAAATTTTGGCATGGTAATAGGTGTACATGGGAGGAACTAATGAGAGAGAAATGGGTCTACCATCATTCAAACATAAAGAGGAAAGTATGTGGGAGGTTATAAATCTTACCCCATCATTTAAAATGGAAATAAATGGCATAAAAACTTATAGAAAATTGGACAAAAATGAGAAAGGAAAAAATCCCTTACTTGGAAGTGTGATACCAAAGGCTTGGGAGAGGCTTCAGAGAAGCTTCTTGGGAGATTTGGGAACCATGGTAGGATTCTAGAGAGAGGTGGGAAGAGTTTGGACAAACTCTGAAGGTCTTTAGTTAAGAGGAAGTGGGATCTTGGGTGGGTTTATATTAGAATGGATAGATAATTCATTATTATTTCAGTTTGGGTCACCACACATTAAACTAATCAATTCCACAAACCAAGCCATGATATTTTCCCATGGTTTTTTTCCAAAAAAGAGTGTAAAATAATATTTTATATGTGTAATTATTGAACTTCTTAAAATAATAGGTTTTATTATGTGGAGGTGTGTCACACTCTCAAGAAAATTCATTTAAAAAGTGAAAATGTTTTATAACTCTTGGAGGGTCCACAAAAGTTTGGTAAAATAAATAGAACAAACCTAATGTGACATTATTTTAATTCAAAAACATATATTTTTTAAAAATATAATTTATATTATTTTATTACATCACTATTGGGTCATTATGATGTCAGAAAACACATTATATATTTAAACGTTATTTAATTTTTACCCAAAAATTCGACTATCTCAGAAAATTATGAAAAATTCACCATTGGATAATTTAAAAACAATGATTCCAAAGATAATATTAATTTCATCTAAATAACTTTCTATATATGGGAATTTTGACTTTTAAAATAAAAACTAATAATTATCAAAATTTCTTGGGTTTTGAAAAAAACGACTTTCAAACCTTAATAAAAATTACAATTGCATTCATAAAATTATATGATCATTTATATTTATTGAAAATTAAATTAGTAATAATTATATTTTATTAAAATTTGATTTAATTCAACATTTCATTAATTCATCAAAATATATTTCTTGGTGGAATAATCACTAAAAATACTATTTCCGCTTTACAAACTATTTACAAAGAAACAATAATTAAATGAATGTATATTCATTAATTTATACAATATTAATTCACATAATCATAGTGATAAGGTATTTTCACATAACCCCTTATAAAATCCACATAATACCGAAGGATAAGGTGCTCTATGGTGACAAACTCTTGGGGTGCCAAAATTAACATTGCTCGGGTAGTAATCTCTATCAACTTCCACTTCTCTCATAGGCAGTTCTATTTGAGCATAACATGTTGAATTTCGGCTGGGGATTGGTCAAGAGTAAAACCAAATGACCCCACCTCCTTTCTGAGCTCCGAAAAATGGGCTTCATATGGGGAAACACTACGGGATGAGGTCATCGCTTCCTTTGTCGGAGTAAATTAGATTTTCTAAAGCCCTATATTTTTACTAATCATGTGATCACTATTCAATGAATATATTAGAAATGGTAACAATTATTAGCATTATTTTAAAATCTAGAAGCATTAACCAAAATATTTTCATATATTATAAAACCTTTTTATATAATAGGACATTTAATTAGATCAAGAGAAATTTTTATTAATGAATGTTCGGGTCATTACAATCTTCCCCCTTAAGAAATGTCGCCCTCAAAATTTCGTATTCCCACACTAATAATGATTGGGGTAACTCTACTTCATCACTTCCTCCGATTCCCATGACGCTTCATCAAACTTGTCGTTTGGCCACAACACCTATACAAGGGGCAATGTCTTATTTTGTATGAATTTTTCCCTAAGATCTAAGATCTTCACTAGTTGCTCCTCATAAAAGGGATCATCCTATAACTATATGATCTTTGAAAACAGTACATGTTAAGGTTCTTTTATGTACTTACTTAATAGGGATACATGAAAGATATCATGCACTTCTTTCATGGTAGGTGGAAGTTCTGGTCTATAGGCCACCACCACGACACGATCAAAAATCTTAAAGGGGCCGAGGAACCTAGGACTTAACATCCCTTTATTTCCAAACCTCGGGACATTCTTCCATGGAGATATGAAAATTAATAAAATGTCTCTGACATTAAACTCAAGTTCTCATCAACAGTTATTAGCAAAGTCTTATGTTGGCTCTAGGATTCCTTGATATGATGCTGAATGGTTTTCACTTTCTCCAATATTTCTTTAACCATTTCTTGTCCAAGTAGCTTACACTCACTAACTTCATCCCAACATATTAGTGTTCTGCACCTCTTCCAATACAGGGCTTTAGAAGGCTCCATTCGGATGCTCGAGTGAAAACTATTATTATTATAGAATTCATCCAGAGGAAGATGTTGATCCCATCCTCCTTTATTTTCCATTGAACATGATATTAAAATATCTTCCAAGGTCTTAATATTATGCTCAGATTGTCCATCATTTTGAGGATGATAGGCCGTACTAAAGTTTAGTTCAGTATCCATATCATATTGAAGAATCTTCCAAAACATAGAGGTGAATCTTGGTTCTTGATCGGATAAAATAGATAGTGGTACTCCATAAAACCTTACTACTTACATGATATATATCCATGCCAGTTGATCCAATGAGAAATACCCCCGAATTTCAGTGAAGTGTGCAGACTTTGTAAGATGATCCAAAATAAACCAGATTGCATTATTGCCTTTGGATGTATTCAGAAGTCTAGTGTTAATGTTCATGGTGATGTTATCACATTTCCATGCTGGTATGGGCAATGGTTTCATCATCCCCTTACACTTCTGTCTCTCTTCCTTCGCATGATGACACACTAGGAACAATGATGTATACTGAGTTATCTTCTTCTTCATGTTATCCCACTAATAATGCTCTCTGATATCTCGATACATCTTTGTGTTTCATGGGTGAATAGAGAAATTTGAACTATGTGCCTCTTCCAAAAGTTTATTCCTCATCCCCGGACATGATGGAATACATAGTATTTTCCCAAAATTTCACTATTCATTATTCATTAACATTTAACTCCAAGGATTTCCATTTTCTGATAGCTTCCACTTTCTTCTGAATTCCCACATCATCTTTTTGACCATCCTTTAACCTTTCCAAAAGAGACAGTTGAGAAATAATTTGTGAAAGGATTAATTAGGTTCCCTTATTTATGATTCCCATGTCCATATTCATCAAATCTAAGAATATTAGATCCTTCTCAAATCTCATCAATGATATAATCGTTGGTTCTTTTATACCTAAAGCATACGCCACCTTGTTCGCCTTCCCAGGCTGGTAATGGATTGAGCTGTCATAGTCTTTGATCATCTCTAACCATCTTCGTTGGTTCATGTTCAACTCTTTCTGTGTGAATATATACTTGAGCCTTTTGTGGTCTATAAATATTTCACACTTCTCCCCAAAGAGATAATGATGCCAAAATTGTAATGCCAAGATCACTACATCCAACCCAAGATCATGTGTTGGATAATTCTGATCATGAACATTTAATTTCCTTGAAACATATTCAATGAATTTTTTCATTTTACATCAACACACAGCCCAATCCCTTATTCAAAGAATCACTAAATACCAAAAAAATCCTCCACTTTTGGGTAATGTGAGCCCAGGCACAGTGATAAGCCTCATTTTCAACTTTTGAATCTTTTATTGCATTTATCACTCCAAGAAAACATTACTCCCTTCTGAGTTAGATTGGTATGTGGATTGGAAAATCGTGAGAAATTTCTCACAAATCATCGATAATATCCAGCTAACCCCAAGAAGCTATGGATAACTGTTACCAACGATGGCTTCGGCCATCCCTCAATTGTAGCTTTTAGGGAGTGATCCATAGATATCCAATTTCTTGTGATGATGTGGCACAAGAATTAGACATCATTCAACCAAAACAGACACTTTTTTTACATTGGATAGAGCTTCTCTTCCACAAGGTATCTAGTAAAGTTTTTAGATGCTCCACATGATCTTCCTTTTTTGGAGTATATTAGAATATCGTCAATAATGACTACCCCAAATTTGTTGACGTTATCTCAAAAGACTATATTCATCAATTCCATGAATAATGATGGAGCATTAGTGAGTCTAAATAGAATTACTGATAATTCATAGTGCCCATATCTTGTATGAAAAGCAACCTTAGAGGTATATTCCTTCTTCACCCTTACTTGATAATATATCGACTGCAAATCCACCTTGGTGAATTATTGTTCGCCAAGAATCTGATTGAAAAATTCATCAATTCATGGGAGAGGATACTTATTCTTTATCGTGATTTTTTTAAGCTCACGATAATTGATGCAAAGTCGCATTGACCCATCCTTCTTGTTGATGAAGAGGACTGGTGGACCCCATGGTGAAGCACTTGGGCCTATAAATCCTTTATCCAGATTCCCAAGTAGTTGTTCCTTTAACTCCTCAAGATCTTCAACATCTATTCTATATAGGTTCTTGGATATTTTCAATGCCACAGGTATAAGTTCAATTGAAAATTCAACATCTCTTCCAAGAGGAAGACTAGGAAATTCTTCGGGATACACTTCAGAAAATTCCCTCAAAATAGGCATGTCTTCAAGGATGGTTTTTCCCTTGGCCTCAATCATCTGATCGAGATATGAGATCTCTTTGGGCAATAATACCCATGCTTGAGATGAGGGAGCTAAACAATTTTCATCTTCCTCCTTTCACTTGTATATAATCGAGGGTTGAATCTCCATATGGATAGTGATTTCCCTCTCACGACAATTTATGTTGGCTCTATATAACGAAAGTGAATCCACGCTGATAATTGCCCCAAATTCCACCAGAGGAAGTTTGACAAGGTTTTCTAGGAAGTTCATTCCACAAATTATGAGAGTGGAGGAGTTATATTAATGGGACGCAATGATTGCACCATTTTCTATACTCATGTAAATCTTTACATCCATGATTTTTGGTGGTGTTGGGATTGTTCTACAAAACATTCGAGATATAAAATATTTCATAGAACCAAAATCAAAAAGTATGTTTTCTATTATTGAATGAATAACTTTCGTACTAGTCACCACTTCCTTATTGGTGTTCACTTCAGCGGTAGTGATGGAAAAATCTCACCCTTTCTACCTTGGAGGTCAATGGATTCCTCTAAAAACCCTTGTCTTAGGGCACTGGATTGCAAAGTTCCCCAGTTCATTGTAGTTGAAGCAATGAACAACATGTTGAGCATCGAGCAGAGTATTCCTCTCCTCTGTCACAACTACATGTTTTTCTTGCCAATTTTTAATAGAAAGGTGTGCTTCTCTTCCACACCTAAATCATTACCTCGTCCACTTCAGGCAATTTCCAGGGTTCTTCTTTCCACCCCTTTGGAAAGTGGGGTGCTGTATTTTATTTTCACCATTGGATTTAACCATCAGACGACTAGAATTGAAGTACACATTATGCTTTTTATCCCCATTATACCTCTGATATACTCTGATACCCATTTTGACCATGAGGTAACATTGTTCAATTGCATCATAGCCTTCAAAGTCAAGGATCTCTAGCACTTTCCACATGTTAGGTTTCATCCCATCAAAGAAGTTTTCAACATCACAATTGGGGGTAACGATAAAGCCATAAATGTATCATGCAAGCCTTGTGAATTTTTCCTCGTACGCTTTGACAGATTCTTCATATTTTTCCTTGATGGTAAGGAAGTACCTTTCCATCTTATGTTGGAGGGTGTGCGGAATATATTTATCGAAAAATAACTTCTGGAAATTCTTCCATTCCAACACCTCGGTCTCCTTCCCAGGATTGGTATTTTTTATCAATTTCCCCCAATGATCAGCTTAACCTTCCAAATGACTAGTATCCAGGATTACCATATCTTGTTAATAACATTGAAGGATAGAGTTGATCTATTGTTCGGTGATTGAGGGATCGGATGATCCATTAAAAGTAGGAGGTTCTTGTCTCGTGAAGCTTTCGATATAGACTTTTTCTTTATTATGGAGTGTTGAATGTTCTTTATGACCCATGATTCCATTCAAATCTAGAGTTAACTGAGAGAGAAGTTTGACAATGTTTGTGATTCCCACTACCTTCGGATTTGGCATCTCATTAGAACAGTCATCACATTGATCTTCACATCCGTTTTTATCCTGAGTCCTCCTATTACCGGCCATTGGCTGGAATAATAGGAAAGTTAGGGGTAACACATAAAGGGTAATCCAAGGACAAAACTAATGACCTATAAATCAATTTTATTTTCTTAACTTATGAATCTATAGGCTTCAATATATATTATCCCTGATCTACATTCTAACCTCTAATATTATAAGAATTCCCTTAATAATGGTTCATACTATGCTTCTGATTTTACCAATGAATATCCCCAGGAAGTGTCATAACCAAGAGAGTAGAAAGGCATGTTGTCATGTACTAGGATACCCTAGGTCAAGCTGAAAACTCCTTGTCGGTGATTTCACCCCTAGGTACATTTCTTCCAGAGCCACCTTTACTAGCTCATATCCCGACAGGGATGTATTTTCTTGATAAAACAGTTACTCAATACTCACTTAATATTAGGGATGTTTTTTTATAATTAGTCTTGTCTCTAAGGCTTCACTAGGGTTTTCTAATCCTAATCCCAAAAATAACTAAACCTATACTACGATACCGACTATAACAACCCTTAATTTTATTACACACTTAGAAATGATTTATTTCATAGAAAAATTCACTTGATAAAACATATAATATCGAGAGGTCTAGTGTCATGGGGGATTAGGAACATTATATGACAACTTAAAACATAGGACACAACATCTTATTGAAGAATTCTTTTACATGACCTCTATATTCCCTCGTAATTAGCTTTACATGGGATAACCTGAGGACATGCATAAAAAAGGGTGAGCTATAAATACTATCAAGGGGGTTAAGGAGGAATAAGATGAAAGATACAATAAATGTTAAGAAATATTCATATCAATGGATCATAAGATAAACATGAACATAAAGGCATGATATAATAAAATTAACATAACATGGAAATGTTGAACCAACATTTAACATGATTTTAGCATTATCCAAGGATCATTGCACATTGATAATGAGTAAATATTCATTGAACTTGAATTAGCAAGAGTAAACTCTAATTGCACTTGACGTATCATGATACAAATCTATATCCAATGCATTGGAGCTCTATTAGGGTGCACCATTCTTAAACATTTAATTTAATGCATAAGTGTGCACATCGAGCATACAATATGGAATAAATCAACATAATTTATTCCACATTAATGGGATGTGAAATAAATTCAAGAATATTTTATAATCAATAATTAAATGTGATGAAAGTTGAATACCCTTGATAGAGAAATGGGCATGTTCTTCACTACACAATGACATTGGCTAGGAAAATCATAGTGCAATTTTGGAAGCATAATGGCGTGATATATGAACAAATAAAAAATGGTTGATGAAAGAGAAAGGGGTATCTCATAATATTAACATTAAATGGACATCAAGGGGTTCATATTTTTTTTTTCTTAACAAACATAATGAAATTTAAATTCATAATACAAAATAATTACTTGGATGTAAAAGAGGAGAGAGAATTCCCTCACAGAATTTCAGCATTGTAACGGGTGTACATGGAAGGAATTAATGAGAGAGAAAGGGAAATACCATCATCCAAACATAAAGAGTGAATAATGGGGGAGGTTAGAAATCATACCCCATCATTTCTAATTGAAAAAAAGTCATAACATCATAATGAAAATTGGACAAAAATGAGAAAAAAAGATATCCTTTGCATGGAATTATGATCCCAAAGGCTTGAGAGAGGCATGAGAGAGGATTCTAGGGAGCTTGGGGTTCTTTTGGAGGATTTTGGAGATATGAGTGAAGAGGTTGGACGAAATACCAAGTCTTTGAGTGAAGAAGAAGTGGGATCTTGGGTGGGTTTATATAGGAAAGGAGAGAGAATTCATTATTATTTCAGTTTGGGTCACCACACATTAAAATAATCAATACCACAAACCAGACCATGGTTTTTTTCCATGGTTATTTAGAAAGGGGAGTGGGAAAAAATATTTTAAAATTCCAATGTCATAACTTTTTAATATAATATGGTATCTTATGTGGAGGAAAGTCACACTCTCGTGGAAATTCATTTAAAAAGTAAAAATGTTTTATAACTGTTGGAGGGCCATCTAAAGTTTTGTAAAATAACTAAAACATACCTAGAATCACATTATTTTAATTTTAAAACATTTATTGTCCTATAATATCATTCATGTTGTTTTATTACATCGCTATTGGGACATTTTTATGTCATAAAACACATTATATATTTAAACAAAATTTAATTTATACCCAAAAATTTGACTATCTCATAAAATTATGAAAAATTAACCAATGGATAATTTCGAAATCCTGATTCCAAGAATAATATTAATTTTATCAAAATAATATTCTAACTATGTGAATTTTTACTTTTAATATAAAAACAGACATTTATTGAAAATTCAATGGTTTTGACAAAAACAGCTTTCAAAGATTAATAAAAATTAAAATTGCATTCATAAAATTTTAAGAACGTTTATAAATATTAAAAATATAATTAATAATAATAATATTTTATTACAATATTATTTAATTCAAAAATCCTTTAATTCAACAAAATATATTTATTATTTGAATATTTACTAAAAATACTCTTTGCGCTTTACAAATTATTTACAAAGTAACTATAATAAAATGAATGCAAATTCATTACTATATACAAAAATAATGCACATAATCATAGTGTTACTATATTATTACATAACCCTTTATAAAACCCACATAAGACTAAAGGGTAAGGTGGGCAGTGGTGACAGACTCTTGGGTTGGCTCTGATAACATTCCTCAGGTGGTAATCTCTATCAACATCGACTTCTCTCATAAGAAGTTTTGTTCGAGATTAACATGTTAAAGATAATCTTGGATATGGTCAAGAGATAATCCCAATGAAACCACCTCCTTTATCAACTCTATCAAATGGGCTTTATAGGGGTAAATTATACTTGATGAGGTCATCACTTCTTTTTTCTAAGTAAATAGGATTTGTTAAAGCCCTATATTTATACTAATCATGTGACCATTGTTCAACAGCTATATTAGCGATGGTAACAATTATTAATGGTATTTTAAAATATATAAACATAATAAAAAATAAGTTCATTTTTTATATAACAATTTTATATAATTCAGCAATTAATTAGATCAAGAAAAATTTTCATTAATAAATGTTTTGGTCGTTACAAAAAGACAGTGCAGAGAGAGAGAGAAAGTGGTGGTTGATGATAGATTAGGGTGTATGAAAAAAGTTAATTCCAACTCAATGATTTTCAATACCATCAAATAAAATAATAAAGGGTTGGGGTTTATTGCATTAGAATAAAATTACTACTTACACGACTCATCCTAATGTGTCATAAAAAAATTAATGTTTTTTCATGTCATTTATTTAATAACTGATGTTGAAAATATATGACATGTATTTTTTACACCATTTATCTTATAATATATGTGAAAAACTTTTGTTTAAAATTAGTTATAAATAATTGGTATGATAAATGTGTCAAATTAAATTTATTTTATATAAAACAATGGGATGATCCATGTATCAAAAAAATATATAGAAAGTGTAGAAGAAATTAGAACCATGCATTTATGGAGTTTAAGAAGAATATTCCCCCATCAACTAAAACCTAGTCCAAAGCATAAACTCCTCCCACTCCAGATCTGTGTCCCTGACCCCATGATACCAAAATTTCTTGAGGAACTAAACCATAATGTTTTTTCAGATGATGGTTCCCCTAAGACCCTTAGATAACTCCATAGCCTAACATTAAAAACAAAGGCCTACATTATTATTAATGTCTCACTGACTATGATGGAGAATACTAGGTCTACATAAATCCTTTGCATAAACCCAAAAAAATAACCCTTATACAAAAACACTTAAGATGTATCTTCCTTCCATAATCATAGAACTCTATTGTCAAGATTTTATTGGAACTAAAGAAATTTTGTTTCCATCCACATCTATAGAAAACTACCAAATAACCATCAGAATGTTTTAATGATGAACCAATCCCCTTTCTTGATTGGGTCTCACCACCCTATCCCATATCATTAGACAACTTCTTCCTAGAATATAGACAATAGTTTGTGTCATAGAACCATATTTTTGTACCTAAATTATATGAATATTTAATACATTTAAATATTAAACGCATTATTTAATATTCTTAGTTGTTCTTCGTGACTATAGTGTAATAATTTCATGGAGTATTTTTCGTATTGACAAGGCCATAGTAGTTCCCAACTATGATGAGAACCTTGAAGTGATATGAAAATTTCCTTAAATATAGTTATGCGGTTTGATGACATACTAAAATAGGACACATAGTATACAGACAATCATATTCGAGTACTCATTAGAAGATGAAACTTCTTTTCATGATGTTCTCACATGGTAATCTCCATGATGGGAGATTATGAGAACAGACCCGCTAGTAGGAATTCCGCATTTTTGGTGTCATCTGATATTCCTATCTGTAAGCAAGTGTAATGATCCTTAGACTTTAATATTATCACTAATACGTGTCATAACTCACACACTTTTATTTTCTAGTGAAATATGTCAAAAATATAGTTGTTGGGAAGTATGGTATATTGGGTATATCAGGAATGACTTGTTATTAATGGATAATTCGAAGAAGGATTTTTCTATACATTTATGGAATTTGATATCTCAACTATTAATTGAAATAGAACTGTCATTATAAATTGCATGTCCATGGTGTAATGATGATTTTATTTTAGGTAGTTAAAGAAGGAAATGTAAAGCATAAAGGTTGATGACACTATCATGAAACTAGCTTGATGATATATTGAGATAAATAGATTACATTACACGGTGAGCATTTGTATGTGGATTTCATTTTTGTTACTTTAAGTTATTTGTCTTAGGTACCTCGACCAATTTTTAGATAGTACTCTTAGACTTTTTTCAATAATTCCAATGATAATAATAAATAATCCTAGAGGGTCACACACTAGGTGATTCTGGTGGTATCAGTTAAATTCAATTTGAATTTAATTAATAGAATAAATATTATTATCAAGATAGTGGAATAATTTATTCATGTTAAAATGATTGCATAAATTAAATAAATATTTAATCATTGGATTGTGGGTAAAAATATTTATTGATTTTATTGAACATTAAATAAATACATATTTAATAGTTTGTAAAGAAAATATTTATTAAAGAGAATAAATTAATATTTTATTTATTTATGTGTTTAATAAATGGAAGTGGAGATCAAGCAGACCAAGGCTTGTCCAGTAGTAAAATAATTATTTTCAAGATAGAAAATGATTATTTAACTAAATGGAACATCTTAAAATAATAATAATGCAAATATTATTTTTTCACTCTTAATTTTATTTATAATTCTATTTTATGCGAGTTGGCGAACCATAAATAATGATGTGGTATTATTAATAAAATAATGGTTTTCTTATAAGGTTATGAATGTATTTAATTTCTTTTATGCATTTAAATATTGTAACTGAAGCCCCATGTCGATAAATAAAAACATATGTGTATTATGCCATGTACCGATCTACATGCCTAGTGAATTAAGAATTGTTGATCTAAATGATTTCACTCTTGAATCCTCTTCCTTATTCTCTTTAAAATGAGAGACTTTTTTAATGACCAAATAACAAGAAATCATGAACGCTGACAAAATAAACTTGCTTCGCCGTTCTATCACCTGGGGATCAAATGATGTCTATTGGAGGAAATAAAATCACATGTGGATCACCGCTAGAGAGATTATGGTTTGGATCCTTGCAAGTGCAATGAGACAATCTAGAAGGGTCATTTTGGACGATCAACATAATCAAAAAACAATGTAACAAAGATCCAGTTATTATTTTCCTTATGAAATTAATTAAATTAATTATAAACATGATGTTAAAGATTCTATCTAAATGTTTTGGGCCTCTTTCATCTTTATGTAAATCTTTGATTATATTCTATGGAGACTAGAATTTGTCATCATATTAATCCTGGAATAATCATTGATCATGGTAAAAATAAAATTTGGGTTTCGGCACAATCGCGCGACCACTGTTCTAAGAACCTTGAAGTGGAATCAGAAGGGTTACTTCATAGTTTATAAGTATTTAAATAATTATTTGATTATATACAGTTTAATAATTTAGTTTTTTAATTCATTGTTAATCATTATTGTAATCAATACTTCAAGATGAAGACTCTCTCATTTTGTTTCTCGAAAATTTCACCGAAAAAAATTATTTTTTAATTAAAATAAAAATGGAGAGCTCATCAGAATGTGCTTATGATTCTTCACTAGTGAAACAGAAGTACAAATTGTGTGTTCAGATTTTCACGTTGTATTATCTACCATACGCACCATGTAATCTAGATTACATGAAGTGTAATCGTGTTCGGTGAATCTGGATTAATTCTTATATTATCCATGTCGTTTTCATTTATTAAACGTGGTGTAGTTAATTATACAAGGCATGTTGACTATGACAGATAGGCACACGCTTACCAGATTACACGTTGTGTGGCCTACAGTACACGACATGTAGTCCCTTCGGGTCAGGGGTCCAAACTGTGTATCCCATACACAAATAAGACGACCAGTAAACATGTAATGCTGAGAAAACACGGTGTGTATCCCACTATTCATGTCATGTACTCCACAATTTCCAAATTAATCTTCACATAATGAGTCCCTAGGCATGTACTTCAGGACAAACAGTGAATGTAGTACATGACATGTTGTTGGAACCACATGTCATGTACGTTTCTAGATTACACAAAGTTAAAACATTAATGTTGGTGTAATGTTTAGAACTAGACATCATGTATAAATTTTAATAAATGTTTTTATTCAATGCATTGAAACATATTGTATGCAATATGTCACAAGAGTAAGACAGTTTGAAAATATAATACATGTTGGGTAGATTCATACGGGTAATCACGAGGATACCTTCATGGCGAATTTATGTACAAAAATGTGGATCTCTATGAAATTTAGAAAATGATTAGGATAAAATAATTGATTAATTAAACATAATAATTAATCGATTCAAGAACAATTTATATTAAAAATAATTATAAATGAATTGGATTCTATTTTTATTAAATGCAGAACTTGTTGCATGTATGTGGGTGATCATGATCTAGACTAGGACCTTTGTATGTGATGGGATTCCGATTAATTTATTCATTAAATTAATTGTTGGTGTGTGATCCATATCTCCTAATTATTATGTAGGTGTTGTGTTCCCATGATTTATTTTATGTAAACCCTATTTTTTACCCCTCACCTGTTAGTGAGTTAATAAAATATATGTAATGCATGGAACTCCCAATATAGTGGAGTTGGTTCAACCTAGAGCTGAGAAAAAACCAATCCCAAGAGAAACTAAGATAGATATGTAGAAAAATGTATACAAAAACACAAAAGTTTCAATGTGATTCTCCAATAGTTCAGGGTTAGATTATAAATCTCCAGATAAAATAAACATTAGAAAATCTCATGATCATTCCCTTTGCTTTATTTTATTTCTGTCAGTTTCATGTTTTATCATTATGGATGTATTATTATGATCACATAATTAATGAATTAAACAAGCATGCAAGATGAAACTAAAATAAACCAGGATTATGCATAAAATTTATCAAGAAATGGTTAATCCCATAAGTAAGTTCCATATAATATTTAGAATCATGGGATAATGATAATAAGAAATTCATGCATAAGACATAAAAATCTCTCAAATTAGATATTAAGTCAAACCAGACCTTTGGTTACATAATTATGGGAAGACTCAATAAAAATATTTGTTTGACCAACCCTTGTTGGGAAAATTACTTTTAAACATGAAGCACAAAATAATGGTTTTGGGTTGACTTAAATATATAACATCAAGAGGAGTAGCCCTTGCTAGACATTGTGAGATATAGGACTCATGAGATGAGGAAATCCAATGTTTGGATTTTAATTTTTGGGAGTCCACTCAACTAATCAAGGAGCTACATGCTAGTAGTTGGCAAACACCTTCCTAACTAAATACCTTCAAATTGATTGACCAACCCTGGTTGGGGTTATGAAAAGAGAAATATAGAACCTTGCCACTAGAATGACATATAAACTGGACATTCTGAGTTAAATGATGAGGGTCATTGGGACTTGATAAAATAGTGGTATACTTAAGAAAATTAATTTATTAGTTATCATAAAATATAATCAAGAAATTACTACTGATCTTTTATTTTAATTGTAGAATGAAATTGACAAGATAATCAACCACACTATCCATGTGATCAATTCTGTATAAAGACAAAATCCTCACCGACATTAAATTTTAGGAATGGTTTAGAATCCTTTAGGTTATCATATGCCATGAACAGATGTCTAACGTGTTGGAGTCAGCATTACCTGATCTTCCAGCCAATGTGGCGAGTGATGAGGATTTCTTGGTCTATGAGAAACATATGAATGACATGTTTGACATTCAATGTTTTATGATATCATCAATGTCTTGTGAGCTCATGAAGTCTCAAGAAAACAAGAATTATTATAGCATGATCGACCACCTCATTGGTCTTTACTAGGATAGAGCAAGATAGGAAATATTTGAGATATCCAATGGACTATATCAGAGTATTCTTATAGAGGGTTCCGTAGAGGGGATAAATGTAGTCATTCTCAATGTATACAATGAGAGATTGGAGGTTCTAGGGTTTAAACTCCACAAAGAACTAGGAACTGATCTCATTCTTACATCAGTCCCTGATATCTTCTCTATCTTTTTTTTTAATTTCAATATTAACAATATTGAGAAGTCTCTATCTGATATTCTAATAATCATTTTCCAAGTGTAAAAGATACAAATTTTTATAATAATTTTATCCTTATGGTGAATAAGAGGAAATGTAGGGAAAAGATATTTAAGCCCAAAGATTATTCACACCCTAACATGAAATGGAAAATCAAAGGGGAGGTATGGGTACAAGATGTTGTTTTTTTCGCATGTGGTAAGAAGGTCCCCTAGAAGAAGAACTGATGCTAGCCTAAAAAAGAAAGGGGAAGCTTCAGGTGCATTTGTCATCTAATGTAATCATGTTTCTAAAAATTGGGAATTAGACACAGGTTTTGGTGCTCAAATGAGTATCCAAATATAGGAACCAAGTAGAGTCATGAAGATTGACTGAAGGGAGGTAGATCTACGATTATCAAATAGATCCAGACTTGCTGTTGTACCTATCGGGGACTACCGCCTCACATTGACAACTGGGATGATCTTTTTATTAAAGGGTATTTATTATGGGTCATCTGTTACTAAAAAAAATATTTCTATATCCAGATTAGATATAGATGGATTTATTTTCATGTTTGGAAATGAATTTTTCTTCATTTTCAAAGACATAATTTTTTTAAGGAACATTTATACAACAGTCTTTACATATTGGATTACACAAACCAACTAATGGAAATATATAACAAATATACTTATCATGACTCATACCTCATCCAAATTTGGCATCACCCGCTAGGTCATTTAAATGAGAAACATTTGAGAAAGGTTCATCAAGATGGATATTTAGTTTCTTTTGAACTAAAACCACATGTTATATGTCATGCATGTTTACAAAGAAAAATTTCCAAATCCCCATTAAGTGGGAAAGGTGAAAGGGAACAAGAGCTTCTTGAATTGGTTCATACAGATGTGTGTGGACCATTTCCATTAGAAGCTAGGTAAGGGTACTCGTACATTTTAACGTTTACTGTATATATTATTATATATGGATATATCTACATAATGGGGTATATGTTAGATTCCTTTGATAAGTTCAAAGAATAATATAATGATTTTGAGAACTAGCATGGTACGAATATTAAGAAACTCAACTCAGAATGAGGGGGATAATATCTTTATTGAGTCTTCATTGATTACTTATGGAAATTTTGGATCTTATACCAACTCAATCCTCCTT
Source organism: Viscum album (assembly GCA_963277665.1). Classification (NCBI taxonomy): domain Eukaryota; kingdom Viridiplantae; phylum Streptophyta; class Magnoliopsida; order Santalales; family Viscaceae; genus Viscum; species Viscum album. The sequence continues at coordinate 1,609,554,113 of OY728137.1, read as the reverse complement.
ACACGCCCCAGTGGAATGGTGTTATTGATAGGAGGAACCACACCTTGTTGGACATAGTTTGATCAATGATGAGTCATGTGTGTCTTCCCTTATTCTCATGGGGATATGCATTAAAAATAGTAGAAAATATACTAAACCAAGTACCCAAAAAATAAATAAATTTTATTCTATACAAGTTCTGGAGTGGAAAGAAATCCATGTTATCGAATTTACAGTTTTGGGGAAGTGAAGCATTTATTAAGGCCTCTGCAGGTAACAAACTTTCACCCTAAGGCACAAAGTTTACCTTTATAGGATACCCCATGGAAACAATGGAATATTACCTATACAACCCCCCCCCCCTTATAAAAAAGGTTATTCTGGAAAGACACACCATTTTCCTTGAGAGGGAGCACATCTCGATTGATGTAGTGTGAGAAATATAAACTTCGATGAAGTCGAGGCCCAAGGTACACAAGAATTGGTATAGGAACATATTCCTCAAATCCACATGGAAGAATGAACTGTTCTATAGACAAAAGATCTTCATAGGAGTACAAGAGAGTTTATAGAACTGAAATCGTGTGATTTTATAGTTACTGAGGATGGCTACTCATTATTAGTTGATAATAATGATTATATAACCTGATAGAAATTAGTAAGTGGAAAAGATGTTGCCAAGTGTCAAAAATCCAGGAATTCTTAAATGGATTCCTTGTATGAAAACTAATTATGGATTTTGGTATACCCTTCAGTTGATGTAAGTTGTATTGGTTATAATGGGTATTCAAGAAGAAACTGGACATGGAAGGACAAGTCAATACATATAAGGCATGAATGGTTGAAAAGGGTTCAAGAAACATCATGTCATTGACTACGAAGAAACATTTTCACCATTTTCAATGTTTAAATCCATTAGAATTTTATTGTCCATTACTTCTTACCATGACTATGATATTTGGAAAATTAATGTCAAAACAGCCTTCCTTAATAGGAACCTTCAATAATATGTCAACATGACACAACCAGAAGGGTTTATGACTCTAAAGGATGGAAATATGTTATACAAGGTGCTTAAATCCATTTATGGATTAATGAAATCATCTAGTTCATGGAAAATTTGTTTTGATTAATCCATAACAAAATTTGGTTTTTTGAATAATGAATGTGAGCCTTGTGTCTAGAAACAGTTTAGTGGGAGTGAAATCATTTTCCTAAGAGTATATGTTGATGACATATTACTTATTAGAAACGAGATACCAATAATTAAGTCTATTAAGTTATAGTTTAATCAATTCTTCTTTATGAATTACTTGGGTGAGACAACATATATTCTTGGGATCAAGATCCATCATGATAGATCTAAGAGATTTCGGTGCCCAAGTCAAAGTACATACATTGATAAGATACTAAAGAGATCCAGTGCGGAACAATCCAACAGGGGATTGTTATTAGTGTCTCATGGAATTCATCTTTCCATGAAAATGTTTCCTCATACACATTAGAAAATAAATATAATGGAATGTACCCAATACATATCAATGATTGTGTCAGTCATGTATGACATGCTATGTACAAGGCTGGATGTCGCCTACACATTGAGTGTGGTAGGAAGATATCAAGATGACCCAGGTGACCTCTATTAGATGGAAATCAACAAAATTCAAAAGTATCTCGGGAATACTAAGGATATGTTCTTTGTTTATATATGATATGAGGAACTAGTCATCAAAGGAAATGTATATGCTAGTTTCCAGATAGATCATGATGACATGAAGACACAAACGGGATACATCTTCACATTGAATAGAGGTGCAATGAGAAGGATGAGTTGAAAGAAGAGTGTAGTCACAGATTCTATGGTTGACTCTATGTATATCACAGCTTTTGAGGTATCTAAAGAAGCAGTTTGGATGTGAAGCATTATCCAAGAACTGGATGTGATATCATGCAGTAAAGATCTCATCACAATGTACTGTTATAATACTGTAGTAGTGGCTCTCACAAAAAATCCAAGGTCATATCAACGGACAAAGAACATATTTCGGAAGTATCATCTCTTGGGGTATATGTATCAGAGGTGTAGTTTCAATGAGAAGTATTTACACATAAGACAACATGGAAAACCCCTGGACTAAATCCTTTACTCAGTAGAAACAAGATCATCATGTGAGTTCTAGCAGACTAAAATTCATAAGTAGTTGGTTACAGTCCATGTGGGTGTTTGTAAGAGTTGGTATCCTATATCAAACTATTTTTACTTTTATTAAATGAATATTTAATAAATTTAAATATTAGATATCTTATTACATATTGTTCATTATTCTGCATGACTATAGTGTAATAATGTCCTGGAGTATTTTTCACATTGATAAGGTCATGTCAGTTCTACACTATGATGAGACCATTGAACTGTAATGATAATATTATTAAATATAGTTATGCAGTTGGATAACATATTATAATGGGACACATAGTATGCAGACCATCATTTGAGATTGCATTTTAGCAGATGGTACTTCTTCTCTTGAAGTTATCACTTGTTAATATCCAGGATGGTAGATTATGATAACAAGCCCACTAGTAGGAATTCCACATGTTTTGGTCTCATCTTATATTCTTATTCGAGAGCATGTGTAATGATTCTTAGACTTTAATATTATCATTAATATGTTTCATGACTCGCATACTTTGATTTACTGATGAAATCCATCATGTAGATAGTTGGTATGATGTAGGGTATATTGGGTGCATCATGAATGACATGTTATTAATGGATAAGTCGAGGAAGGATTTCCCCTTCAATTTATGGAAGTTGATATCTCGACCGTTTGATTAAAATAGAACTTTCACGTGAAATTACATGGCCATGGTGTAACAAAATGTTTATTTTAGGTAGTCAAAGAATAAAAAATCAGGAATAAAGGTTTATGACACTATCATAAAACTAAATTGATGAGATATTAAGATAGGGGGATTATATTACATAGTGAGTATTCATATGTGGATACATTATTGTGACATTAAATTTTTTTCTCTTGGTAGTATTAACCCATTCCTAGATATTATTCTTCGACTTTAAGTAAGCCCACCTAATGAGAATTATAAATAATCCTAGAGGGTCACACACTATGTTTTTCTGGTTGTCTCAGTTAAATTCTATTTGAATTCAATTAATGGAATAAAAATTATACTCATGATAGTGGAAAAAAAATTCAAATTAAAATTATTGTATAAATTAAATAAATATTTATTCACCAAATTGTGGGTAAAATATATTTATTTATTTTATTAATTATTAAATAAATATTTATTTACTACTTTGTAAATAAAATATTTATTTAAGAGAATAAATTAAGTATTTATTTAATTGGGTATTCAATAAATGGAAGTGGAGTTCGAGTGGACCAAATCTATTCCGGTAGTAAAATATTTATTTTAAACATGATAAATAATTATTTAAATATTTGGAACAAGATAAAATAATAATAACACTACTATTATTCACTGATGTGGAATTTTATTTATAATTCCATTTTTCACAAGTGGGTATAACATAAATAATGATGTGGTATTATTAAAAAAATCATTGGTTTTATTGATGGTTATGAATGTTTTTAATTATTTCTACACAACTAAATATTGTAAATGAATCCTCATATTGATAAATATACATGTATGCATATTGTGTCATGTATCGATCTAAACACCCGTTGAATTGAGAATTTTTGAGATAAATGATTTATCTCTCGAATCCACTTCCCACCCCTCTTAAGAATGTGAGACGTTCTTCAAGACTGAAGAACAAGTGATCAAGAACGACTGACACAAGACACTCACTTCATCTTGATTGCAACTGGAGAACAAGTGGTGTTGATCGGAGTCCATAAAAGAACATGTGGATAACCAACAGAGGGATTCTGGTTTGGATCCTCACAAGTACAATAACACAATCTGGAAGGGTCAATCTGAATGATCAAAATCATCAAAAAATAAATTACTAAATATACATGTATTCTTTTCTTTATGAAATTAATTAAATTTTTATAAACAAGATGTGAAATATCCGCTCTAACGATTTCAAGAAACTTGTTTCTTTATCTAAATAATTGATTCTATTATGTGGTGACTGACATTCATCATTGTATTAATCCCAGAATAATTATTGATCATGGTAAAAATTAATGTTGGGTGCTGGTACAACTGTTCTTCTATTGTGCCCGGAACCGACAAATTATTACCCACGCCGATAGAAAACTACCAAAGAACCTCCAAAATGTGTTATTGAAAAACCAATCCCCTTGTCTGAATGTATCTCACCACCCTGCCACATATTATCATACATCTTCTTCCTAAAACATTAAGAGTAATCATGTGATCGGCCAGTATCTGGGCCACTGAAGATAGGAAATGATCATACTTCAATATCCTCCATGAGTCCCTTCTAAATTGTAAGATGCTTGAGAACCATGTCAGAATAATATGTTAGAGAAAACAATATAACATGGTTCCCCACATCCATTCGAAGGCTGGTAGATATCATGTGAGCCTTCTAGGCCTTATTTCCCTCTAGAAAGGTAGAAAAATGCAACAACTCAATAAAACAATTATCCTAGTATTTTACTGACATCTTCTCTTATAATGATCTATAAACTCCCAAGACATGTTAAAATTTTGAATCATATAGAGAAATTATAAATATAATAATTCCTTAATGTTTTCCCATATAAATCCCACATGCCTTCAGGCATAAACCATAACACTCTATCATCTTCGGGTAGGTCACTGAAGAATATAAGTCATCTTTTTCACTCTTCACACACATGGAGAATCCACCAACTCAATGAAACCCTCTATGGTTTCAATAAAATCCACAAAATCATGAGGATAACTTATTATAAGAATACTCATAGGATGTTACATATGAAAATCCTAATAATATTTTACCATGATTGCTCTAATGTGATGTACCCATCTATATCCAATAGGTATGATATGGAATACCATTGGATGAAGGGGCTCTGCTGATTGAGCCTCTGAGTAATCAAGGGGGAATAGTATGTTTTTATCTCTAGTGTTCAAGAGAATTCATAGGGTAATTACAGACTACAATAACATAATTTGACCTATTCCAAAGTTACACAAGGGGATATTATTTAGATGTAATTTTTTATATAGAAAAATATAAACTTAAAACCCATTATTAGAATAAATATTAATGGATTTTAAGAACTAATGGGCATTAATACAAACATCCCCTTAACAGGCACACCAAAAGGGTCTACTATAAAACACATTATGAGAACACTACCCATAACTAAATCAGGTCTTATGCCAATTTCATGTTCACCTACACAGTAGTGAATTTCATGTTTATTAATTATCATAACACTCATTCTAATTTAATTATATTCCACCAATAATGTATTTGGGAAAACACCAAATTGATTATTGTTGGAATTTAAATAATTCCAACCATTAATAATCACATACAAGTGGCCACATGACATGTGAACCGACATGATGAATAATGATTCATGAACTCATGTTCTCTATCTACCCTAATCAAGAGGGAAACCCCATAAACCATCAATTAATAATATAACTTAATGAAAACAATGAAACCATAACAATAAATCCAATAAGCTAAATCCTAATTCCCTTATAACTCGAATTTCCACTATACAGGTGTTGGAGAGACACAAAAACTTATTCCCTCTTGTATTTAGACCAAACTATCACCCATATACTAATCCTTAGATAAATAGAAATAAAAATAGGTCTCTTATACCATTTTATAACACCCAAACCTGGTTTTCCAAAATTGGGTGTATGTGCCAGATGACCTAGTGCACACCACACTGTATGTAAGAGGGTTCCAACTAAAGGTTATTGAATAAAACATACACTGGAGAACTATACCTTCAAAACCAGATAACCATCATCGTTATAACTATAAAATGAGTAATAATAAAAAAAATCATATGAAATCACAGTGGTAAGTAAACCATATCAATATCATTATATTATATAACATTATATATATATATATACACCAGTTATACATAATAAAATATGATCCCCATAAAAGGTGGATAAATATATTAAATAATTAAAATAAAAAACTAAAATATAGGTATAACCATAAAAATAATCCCAGAAAATGTTTGGATATCGCCCCTTCTCATACCCTGGTCCATCAGAACTATTACCATGCATAGGTTCCTTTACCTTGGTTAAATCCCTTATTGCAATGTCTACGCATGAAATGAGATATATGTATAGGTTTTGAGTAATAATTCCCAGTCAAATACCTCCAACACATCCACGGTATAAGTGTAGTTGATAAGTGTGAGTTCATGTATTGATAGAAATACATAAATCACAAGTAAAAGCATACCCTTGTTGAGTCATCATGCGCTGACTAGACCACCATAAACCGTGACTATACCTGATGTGATAAATTTAAAAAGGAAGAAATAATATTTTTCACCAATACATCTATGATTTCATAGAAAGTGATATGTGGATAGAATAATGTATTCATCCACTCAAATGGGAAAAACTATTCCCTCTGGGTAATATTCCATGGTTATATATTATATCCAATTATTTTATAGGAAGTGGTTTGGGGAGTCCATAACATAACTAACCTCTTCTTCATGTCAATGAATCCCTTAGGTTCGAGTCCCATAGATATGTTTCACATGAACCAAGTATAATAGTAAATGATCTTAAGAGTATATAACATAACCAACCTTCCATGTGAGGTGAACAGACACCTACTTGGAGGGAAGGAACGTGGATAAGTCACACATTCCATCACATGAAACAAGTTTAAAGGTAAAAAACCCAATACCCAAACCACTAGGGTAAAACATATGATCTAAAAACAAATCCTTTATCACAAAACTCAAGGGATTGGCTCTTTGTCCATATGTTAACTCATCCGATGATAAGTATCTGAGAGTAGACAGGCCCACTCATCAAAAAAATCCAATTTGAATAAAATAACACCTATACCCATATTAAATTCTATATACTCATTGGTGTCCTCCATAGAAAATGGAAACCCTACTCATTCCTAAAAAACAAGGTGGAATTCCCAAACAAAATCCACAAAAAAATATGATTTCATCATACCAAAACTAATTTGTCCACATCTACCCTCCAAGGGGTGAATTATTTCAATTCACGCACACCCATCCACTTTACTACCTAAAGTATAATAATATTAATAAAATGCATGATATTATATGAATATATTCCCATATGCCAATATATATATTTTTTATCACGGTAAGGAGTTCCTACCTCAATCATAAGGGACCTAACTCACTAAGCCACACCTCCAAGATCAAGATCAATCCACCAAAATCCAAGAACCCAAAGATGGAAAAACGTAAAAATTAGTTATTATACATGATAGAAGAGATATAATGAGATAAATATAAGTCCATTTCATCCATGGTTGTATAATTCTTGAATGGGGATACTCTTAAAAAATGGAACCTCCAATAGCGAAGAAATGAATAAAAGAGTCCGTAGAGAAGAATGAAGTGAGGCCCCTTGGGCATTCATTCTTTGTTGGGTCAAGGAAAGTGTATGAACATTTTAATAACCCTAAATCTATCAAACCAGATATAGTGGTTGTTAATTACAATGGAAAATTCTAGAAACAATTTTTTACTACCATTAAAAAAATTAGAATATATTTGATCATTAAATTACATGGGGAACATAAATTATGTCATAAAAATGAATAAAACATAATCATTCCTCCATATTGTTTCCATATATCATGCATAGAATTATTGATTATTTCCTATGAAAATATGGAAACCCAATAAAGGGGTGATCTCAAATGCTCAGTAATAAATAGCATAAAATAGAATCCAATATGGAATAAACATAACATACATAAATATAATGAATAATTAAAAAATTGACATATAATTGAGTATAAAACAAACCAAATCTGATGTAATAGAATCAGATAATCACAAGTATGGAAATAATAAATCAAATAACGATATAAAATGAAATATAAAAAATAATTTCCACACCATCAAGGAATCATTTAAGACATTATATATAAATTGGTATGCATACACCGAAAACCATACTGGTTTTTCTTATTTGGAATAATAATGCATCGAGTGGGTATATAATTGTGGGGTATCATTATCCCCAATTAATAATAATGAATTAATTATATAAAAGGAATAAATAATAAATAAAATATGTAATAAGCTTCTCTTATAAATCAATATATCTTCCTATTGAAATAACAAGTATATGGATTCTCAATATTTACCCAACCAATAAATTTATATGTGGACACACTTCGAAATGGATTGAGAATTATTGAGTTTACATATTGTATAAGGTAAATTTTATAAAATAAATTAAAAAATAAAAGAAAACATGGATGTAGTGTGTGGGATATTGAATTATTAATAAGGATATAAACTAAAATGATAAACTCCAAGATGGATATGGATTTTAATATAGAACATAAACACAAAAATTAGATTAAATTATAAATAAACCATATTAACAGATTAATGTATGAGTAATAAGTCCATAATAGAATAATGGAGAACATAAATATATCATAAATGATGGTAAAATGGTATTTTATAAATTCAGGACCTTCAATATAAGACATGGATGATAATATAAAGAGATAGTACTTGGAAATAATTAATATGTGGTGCCTTTCAAAAAATAAGTAATATTTTGTAACAAGACCTTTTCCAAAACACCAGGATTATTTCATACACTCTCAAAATAAATTATAAGAATAATGAAATTTTTAATTAATTTTTTAGAACATTTTTCATCTTTATTTACTTTATTTTATTTCTTTTAATTCATTTATTATTTTGGATATTATTTTATTTGATTATTTTAGAGTGTATCGGTCATTTTGATATCGTTCAATTCATAGTTCCAAGAATACTTTGATGTAGAGTTAAAAATCAAAATACATTTTCTAATAGTTCCATAAACATTATAATGTTCATGTTACATGTTTCATATCATTCCACAAGTAATGGATTTTAATAGTTCACAAAATAGTAACAATTCCTTGAATCATCCACAGTAAGCCTATTTTTTGGTTAAATTGAATATGGTTTTTTACATTTGATATCATTATTAACATGCCAATTTTATCATTATAGAATCATATAAATGATTTTATTTGATTATTGTATAATATTTAATCAATAATTCAATTTTTAAGAATATACACTAATATAATAAGAGATAAATAATATATCATCTCTAACTATTGTAGTGCAAAACTACCATGGGAGAAACAATGTTTTAAAAATCCTTTGGAAATAAGAGATAGAATAGTATATATTAGCATATTATACAAATATTAATTAATACCAAAAAATATATTTTCATGTTACTTTTACTTTTTAATTTATGTTGTATGAAGGGTATGAGGATATTCAAAATGAAAAATTTAGGTTTTGAAACATATATTTCCAATATTGTAATAGATTATGAAAAAAAGTTCAATGATAGAAATTTGGTGATCTTTTCTTAATTATGGATCAGAAGGATGATAATTCCATGAATATAAAATCATTTTAAAAAATAAGTGAAGATTTAAAATAGTCTTGAGGAATGTAATTACAAATAATAAAGGAGAATGTGGCTTGGAAACCATCTCTCTCTTTAAGACACCTCCTTTTGAGAGTGCCTTAAGCATTCAAAGTAAGGGAATTTGGATACACCAAGTGATTAAGGATGTGGGAAAGTAATTGTAAAGAATAATTTTATTAGATATTTGGAAAAGGAAAGTGTTTTTAATTGAGGATAAAAGCGGGGGTTGGGTATTTATATAGTCCATAGGGAGGGTACATTAGAATAATGTATTGAATATTTTATCATTTAGGATAAAGACTATGAGTAATAAAGATTATCATGAATTTTATTCATTTATTATTAAGTAAATGGGGTTTATTAGCCATTATAAATAATATAAAACTAAAATAAATATCAAAAATAGTTACTAAAATGTAAAAAATCTAAGATAAATTTTAATTATAATAAAATATAATTCATTTTTTAAAATTTAAAATTTAGGACTAAAAATTTTAAAAAATTACTTTTAAATAAATTATTTCAGTCCATAAATAAATTTAAATTCATGAAAAACGTCTTATAATATTTTGAGTTATATTTATATCATGATGAATAAAAAAAATTATGAAGTTCGTAAAAACAATAATTTTACTATTCAATAAAAAATATACTATTTTAGAATAGTCCAAAAAAATAACCACAAATCATTTTGACATTATAATTCCAGTTTAAATAAATTTAATTCCTAACTTTTAGAAATTTATCTTCTAAATAAATTTAATAATATAATGGAAAATAATTTTAAGTAGAACAAATATTATTTCTTTTGTTTTGAGTAATAATGTTCTCTTATTTTATTAGTTATAATTATTTTATGATTCATAATTAAATATCTTCAAATTATAAAAATAATTTTTCCAATATATAATATATCTTTTAATGAAAATAAATTTCTATGCTTATGTAATTTTAATATTTAAATTACGAAATAATACTTTATGTTTTACTCAATAAGTTTAAAAAATTAAAAAAAAAATTTATTTATGTTTCATGTCATCTAATTTGATAAAACAAATTATTTATATTATTTATAATTTAATTGTTGAAAATATTAAGTTCTATTCATTTTAGTGTTTTCAAAAATCATGTTATTATATCAATGGTTATATATTATTTCTAAGAGCTAGATAATTATTATTCTCTATATAAATTCCATAAGTTTACTTTATTATTTATTCATGAAATTTGTAACATAGTTGTTTTTATTTCATTTAAAAAATCTTGATATTTTTATAATAGTTTGTTTTTGTTTACAGTGTTTTTTCTTCTATGATAATTCTAATATATCATGAGACACCAACATTTAATATGTTTTAGGTCATTTGTATATGCTTATGGTCCCATTATAGAACATTCAGTTTTATATAGAGTATTTTTACTTTTTATGTAATGTTCAACATTACCAGTTGTAGATATTCTAGTGAATGTGAATTTTGAGTTGTGTTGTACTATTATGAGTAAATAAAGTGAAATGTGTTGCAATGAAATATTTATAGTAAAATACCAGGTCATACATTACCTCGGAATAATTTCATCCTTTAAATTTTGGGTATTTATCAAAACATGAACAATTAGGGTTAATTTTCCATCATTTCTTCATTAAGCTCCCACATCAGCTCCTCTAACTTGTGAATCCTTATATGTACCTTCACTAATCATGTCCTCAAATTATATAACACTTGTAATCTGATTTCAAAAGTATAGATATGATCTTTATTATAGTAAAATTATGGGTATATTTATAGTTATATAGTGATGATTAAATACATATGGTCTATCATGTAATTACTTAATAATGATACATGGACTACATCATGTAATATAGATATATTATGTGGAATAGACAAATTATAATATATAATTTAATTTCTCACCAAGATCTAAAAATGCACTACATACCTTGTACTTAGCTTTACTTCTTTTAGAAACCATATAAATCCCTTATATGGTTATAAACTTAAGAAAAAATAATCATATTGTTTTAATTAGAAGTCCTTTCACCAATTATCAGCATAGATTTTTTATATTCCTTAAGATATCATGATATATATCTAGATAGGTCACACAATTTTAATTGTATCCTTTACTAAATCTAGACCAATCATCTTTATTTACCACAATTCATACCAATAAGATAAAGTAAAAAATTATTTCCAATAAAAATCTTTATTCAGTGCTATATGAAAATTGGATTGAAAGATATTATGGTATGTGAATTCCACCAGAGAAAGGTACTAGACCCAAGTGCCTTATAATTCAAGTGAGAGAAAACTCAACATATCATTTAGCATTTGGATAGTCCATTTATTCTACTCATTCATCCGAGTATCATAGGTGATTCTCGAATGTAACATAGTGCTCATATCCTTTTAAAGGATTCTCTATTTTTTGTGAAAAAACATTCATGATCAAATAATATCAATATACGTACATTGTGATGCCCTAAAACATAATTAATATTAATATATTTCAAAATCTATAAGTATATATCCTCCAAAATTTACATAATATTAAAAAAATGTTAAGATGGTCTATGATAAATGATATTGCATCATTCTTCATGGGTGTCTTAGGAAGTCCAGTGAAAAATTCTATTGCAATATTGTCCCACATTTACATTGGTATTGGGAGAGGTTTCATGTAACATTTTCAAAGTTATCTATCTTCATTTATAGTTTCCCACTTTATGTTATCCCACCTAAAGTGTTCTAAAAATTCTTTATACATATTTGTTCTACCAGTATTTATAGATAAATTTGAACTTGGAGCTTCATCTAATAAATGTTTAATTGGATCTGGTTATAATGGTACACATAATCTCATCCCAAATTTCAAAACTCAATCCTCTTGAAAGTTGGTTATCAGTTTTCTATCTTTTATAAATTAATATTAATTTTGTAAACCCATGTATACTTATTCAGTATTTTTAATATTCTTTAGTAAACTTGGTTTGAGAAATATTTTTAAAATAAATGATGTTTCAAATTCCCTGATATTTTCAATATCCAAAATTACAAAATATTTGAATATCGAATCCTTAATTGTCCACTTGATAAATATAACTCCAAGATCCTTTCTACACAAAGCATCATACACCTAGTTTTACTTCTAATGTTTGAGTGTATCATACAATCATAGTCCTTCAGTAGTTCCAATCACCTCATTTTCCTCATGTTGAGATATTTCTAAGTGAATATATACTTTAAAAAATTATATGTATATATGGCACATATTTTTGCATACAAGATATGTATCTATATATTCAATGAAAATATTATTATTATCAACCTATATCATGATTTGGTTAATTTTTCTCATGTTTATTCAATTTCATTAATTCATAAGAAAAAAATTTATCATTCTTCATGAGGTTACATCTTAGTCCTTATACGTCAACAAATATATAAAAAACCTTCCTTACAAGTCTCAAAAGTTAATACTTGTGAATTTTTTAGCCTCTTCTGACGTTCTTTAAAAACATTCTTTACATTCCTTTAACAATATGAATTTTACTTTTTTGTGTTTTAACATAGTTAATGTGTAATATATTAAGGAAAATATTTCAACAAATAGATGATAATAACCCACCAAGCTAATATAACTATGTATTTTAGTAATATTTATTGGTGTAGGCCCTTACACAATCACCTTATTCTTTAATGGGTCAATAGATACTCCATCATTAGGGAAAATATGGACAAGAAATGAAAAATATTGAATACAAACTTCACACATATTGAATTTTACATATAAATTCTTCACTCTCAGACTCTCTAATTTAATATTTAAATAGTTTAAATATTCCTTATATCACTTCGAGTATATTAAGATATCATCGATAAATACCTCTAAAAATTAAAAAGATAAAACATGAATATACTATTCCATAAAAAACAAAATTATTCATGGTTCATTTATTTAATCTAGAAGGAGTTAAAATTAATTCATAATGTCCATACCTAATAAAAAAATTAACTTTGGTATATCATTCTTATTAAATTTTAACTGAATATAACTAAAAACTATTTATCTTTGAGAAGTATTGATCTCTTTTAAGGTGATAAAATATATCCTCAATGAGTGGAAAAGGAATATTGTTCTAAATAGTAATAGAATTAGTATCTCTATAATCAACGTACAACCTCATAAAGACATTATTCCTGAAAAATAGAATGGGTAATCCCCAAAGTGATACAGTAGGCCTAATATAACCAATATCAGAGAACTCATAAAGATACTAATTTAATTCTTCTAATTGTAGATGTGAAATTATATAGGGGATCATAAATATGGATTTACCATAAGGGATGAGATAAATAGATTTGTCAACATCATGATCTAGGGGATACCTAGGTAATTCCTCTTGAAATTCATTAGTGTAATCTTTATCAATTGAAAAATATTAAATTATTTGTGTATTATTTTATTTTATCGATAATATTTTATCTTATTATTCCCCATGTATTTCATAAAGATAATTCAATGGAGGTGGTTCTTCAAAAGGATCAGGAAATGGAGTCTCTTCTCTAAAAATACTATAATATATTTTTGTCCCATAGATTGTAATTTGTTTCTCTCAGTAGAAAATTCTCACATTATAGCATGATAACTAATTCATACCAATAATTATACCAAAATCAACCATTGTTTTCAGAAAATGCTTTGCAACTATATTAGTTCCATGGATTCTAATATAAATAGTATATTATATTTTTTTTACAATATAATTTTTCTTTAGTATCAACCATCATCTCAAGGCATTATTCCTTGATAAAAATTTCCCACCTCAGTATTAATAATAAAAGACCACCATTGATATACATATCAATTTAGATGATTTAAAATCTTTCTAACCTTAACTCATTCACTATATCCCAAATCATTGAATATATTATCCATATATTTAATTCATTTACCTCTAGCCAAAGGATTATTGGTTCTATATGAATAATGGAGGTTGATAGCTCATAAAACAATTCAATATTATTACATATTATTAATATTAAATAGATCAATCGATGTAAACAATTTTATTTTTATCACCTAATTAAACATCCATAAAATGATGATAATTTTCATAACACCAACACCAGCTTCATTGGCTTTCACTATCAAGAAATTCCTATATTAATTATAGGTATTGAAAAGGTTTCAGATCCTTATATTAGAATCTATTTCAAAACAATGTCATATACTAGTTATCTCGTAAATAATACTACGAATTATGAATTTTAATATATAATTACTAGGAAATTATTAAAAAAATCACATAAAATATTCTATCCATTTTATAAAGAATTCTATAATTTCTTAGTGGATTGTTATGAGCATTTTTATTTATCCCTATTCATTTAAATCTAGTTCTTGAGGTTTCTACTGAACATACTCTGACACAAACTATAAAAACCAATAAACTAGGTACTCTATGATTGTGGTCATTTATTACATTAGTGGATTCTAAAATCAAGACTTCAGATGTCTCAAAAGACTTGGTCTATATTTTTTAACACCCCAACACCTGAATTCTGAAGACCATGCATTATTACATTACATTGAAATTATTACATGGAAACAAACCCTAAAGGAACATTCAATTTATAAATCTCGGAATTCCATATTACATACACAATACCAATAATACATTAGACACATAGAATAAAACATGATACATAATAAACTGAAAAAAATCCATCCTTGAAATCATATTCAATGTTCTCCTCTTCATAACCTAAATAACGAAACATATTAAGGGTGAGCTCAAATGATCATTAAGGGTAAGTACAATAGAAACAATAATCAATTAATCTATATGAAAAGGTAAATAACTATGAATAATTTCAATAAATAAAAATAGACATGGTATAGACTATATTGAAATCTAAGAAACTGAAAACACATTCCACCGATCAATAAATATATAATAAAATAAAAGAATAGATATGTCAATTAAAACTCCCATTGATAAATATAAATAAGTCCAAATGAGTGAAATGATGAATTATTGTATTCCATGTTTCCTAGGTACATGGAACCAGTGCCATCAAGACCTTTCATAGGTTGGTTTAGATATTGGATAAAAACCAATATATTTTTCCCATCTATTCCATCTCATGAGACTACTGATGCATCGAGGGGCTTTCATTAACCGATCCCCAACCCGTGTGTTACATGTACAAATAATTCCTCATGTATTAACTAAATATTTTTCCTTATAAAATATCCATATTTATTAATTAAAATGGATTTATCAATAATACCTCTGAGGAGGAAAAATAACAATAAGGGTTGTTGACATTAAAAGATTATTGGGGGAAAATAATATTTAGATATCCCAACACATCCCATACCACATTGAAACATTTAAATATTAATTCATATTAAATTAAAAGAAACTTATTATGTGATAAGAATAATTATATTCATTATATAACTTTTAAAGGTAGGTATAAAAAAATTAAAATTGAATTGGTGCGTAAATAATAATAAGTCTCAATGGAAAGTAAATTGAGGAAAACTCCATTACCTTTTCCTTAATTTTTGTTTTGTTGTATTTATCCTCCTATATAGTGGCTTAAAATATGTCACTAACTAATACCTAAACCAAACACATGTTTATAATACCATATATTATCTTCTTAAAATATTTGTTTACCCATTAGTTAACACTCTTTCATTATTTTAACTATTTCTAGTGTTAATTTCCTGTTTTTTAAATTATGTCTTGACTTGTTAGTTGTTGTTTTTAGTAAATATATCATGGTTTCATCATATCCATAATTTAAACCAAGAATATATTGTTTTATATATTCAATATATATGTATTTATAATAGTCTGTAGTATTTTTTATTAGAAATGATGTTCGTCGTTCATGGAGTTGGTAGGATTTAGGTATGCATGAATGTTACTTTCATTTAATTTTTGTATCAAAAGAATTAAAAATCAAGTATACATATTTTTATATTATTTTCAGTATCATATCCATGTTATATATTTTAAATAGTTTTGTTGAAACCATCATTTATACATTGCATGTATGGCATGAAAGAGTTATAAGGCTTTGAGGGGTAGTAGTCTACAATTCCTAAAATGAAATCATTGTATTTAAAAAACATATAAATCCTAATGGTATATTGTAAATAAAAAATACATAAGCATAAAACATTATAAATAACATATATATCCTATAGAAATATATTTTCCATCGAAATGTCTTCTATGAGAGGTGGTAGGGGAAAATTGGACAATCATCATTTCGTTAAGTAGTATTTCTCTGTATATAGAGACACTATGTTCATTATCCATTAGATGGAGGTGTTTGTAATTATAGGTTTAACCCATAGCATATAAACATCTAATTATAGTAATGATAATGGTGTAGTTATGTAATCATATAATAATAAGAGTATATAGAGTGGACAATGGAAGTGAAACTAAAAAGAATTAGATAAGTTGTAACCTATTAATTGGGTAACTTCTTTTGGATTATACTAAAAGGCTTCCTTTGGTGGATTTGTGTCTTAAGGGAGGCTTCAATGTCTAGGGGAGGATTCTTTGGATTTTATCTGGGAAGATCATGGCCGAATTAAAGTGGTTTGATGTAACGATCTAGAGTTTTCTATGGAAATTTCCTTCTTATAAATATGTCATCACATGAAATCACAAAAAAAATAAACTAATAAGTACTATGTGACCTTTAAAAATAACTTTTTCACTTTTGTGTTTTGAATATTGATAATCAGGCATACACGGTTATGATCAGTAAGATATTTGGAGTCTAATATGACCAACTTAATTTTTTGGAAATAGTTGCATACCCTTATGAATAGTAATGTTATCCCTATGAATAGTGATATTCCCTAATTAACAGTAACCTCACCAATGATAGTATATAAATTATATTTATGTGAATGTATGATGAAACAATATTTTGGAATAATTAAATAAATGTTTCAAAGGGAGTTTTTTTAGAATAAATTATTAATTTAATTAAATATCTAATTAATCATATTTATAAAATTATTTTGGAAAAATGGATTTCATTTTTGGTTTCTACACATCAAAAAATGGTTAGCGTGATTTTCTAGTATTTTTTTAAAATACCTGAATTTTTTATGAATCGTAAAATATGATAATTTATGCTAAATGCCAAATAATGCATTTATTGAGTCATTGATGATGATATGATGATGTAATACCTACTATTTCTAACTCACTGGCACTTATTACTACTATTTCTCATGGAATCATCACTATTTCTTTTCTTGTGTATAAATAAAAAATTATAGTATATAATATTGTGAAAACCCGTCTCCCCTCCACTATAAATACCACCTTTCACACCCTAATTTCCTCACACCTCTCAAGCCTCAAACCATGTGTAATATCTGACCGAAAATCTTCACTATCCCATCCCTCATGTCCTGGAGCTTCTAAACTCATCAAAAGACCAATCCAAGGTGCCTTAAGAAAGAGTCAAGAGGTAATTCACCCCTCTCTCTTTTCCTTAAATTTCCTTTATGTCTAAAGTTGTTTTATTAAATATTTCCCCCACCTATTCTCATAAACATGATTTGGTAACACCAGTATCATAAATATAATAAACGTTTTTTATAAAAATGGTTAAATATATCATACAACCCCATTCTCATCTTCTTTTTATTTTTTAAAGGTAAACATTGTTCAGGATGTGTTAATTTATAACCCTCAAGGAAGACATGTTTCAATTTTTCTTTACGACCTTCAAATCTGGCCATGAAACCATTTTTTTGGTTGAAACAGATTATTTTATATTTTTTATATGATATTTAATGTTATGGAACAAACTTATATACATATTAATAAATGATTAAATAAAATAAGTTCAGTGTGGTCGAAAAACTGCCCAAATTAAGCCAAATGATCATCATTAAATTATTATCTAATGATTCATTCTCAAGGTATATAAATAAAAAATTTATAAGATTATTTCAAGTCCTATATGATCATATATAACATATAATTACAATTCTATATGTTTTTCTACATTTTAAATGAACTTTCATTCAGGAATTCAAGTTAACCCATTTATAATACTATAAAAAAAGAATGTTCCTGAACAATGAAAATAAAACCACTTAAACTATTAAAAAGGCAATGAATGAACATAAAATGGGTATAATAAATTAATAACATATTGAATATATTATGTGATAATTAATTAATTATCCTAATTTTTTTATTCAGGTCATTAATAACAATAGAATACCACCTTTGCACATAAGGTATGGGATCCTCTCCATTTCACTTTTATTCAAGAATTTACTCTATGATATGCCATATTATATGTAATCCCTAATGATGGGGTATGATTTATTACCTCTAAAATATTTCACTCATGATATATAAGTTATTAGAAATCTCTTTCTCTCTCATTAATCCCTCTTACGTATACCCAACACCTTGTCGATAATCCGTAAGGAATTCTACCCGAACATCCTTTATTCCTTCTAGTTGCTCTATCATTCCTTTTACCCAAAAAAATTTGTATTTTCTTTTTATTTAAAACTTATTAATGATATTTTTATACTCCAAACTCATGTTTCAATATCGATCCCTCATTCTATTTTGGGGGTATACATGATTTTAAGTGATTCCCTCCTCGATACTTTTGAATATGAAAACTCATTTTAAGGGAACTTCCCAAATTTTTACCCAATTTCAAGTGTACTCTATAATCCGTTTTAAGCCAACATTGTCTTTATAAAATCATCCTTTTATTATAAAAAACCTTCTTAGTTCTCTTTTGGTTTTATATAAAATATTTTCCCTTTTCTATTTTAAAATCTCTATAGTATTTTCTTTAAAACCCCACAATAATGTTTTAAGGATAAAATTTCTAAAATGCATTTCATACATGTTGTCACGTTTGTTTGACATCACATAACATGATATATTAATATTTTACCTTATGAAAGTCCATGTATGTTCTAATTCCTTTCTTTTATAGGAAATTTCAAGATACACCCATTGGTTATTTTATATGTCTTGATTGTGGTACCCAATTATTTCGACGGGTAACCATTATGTTTATATAAGATTTATTGTCTATAATTATTTATGTGGAAAACATATACATGAAAATTAATATGTGTGCTTCTAGATAGAACTCTAGTGCATTGGATAAAGTTGAGTCTCAGGAGATGTTATGTGAAATGGTCTTGGCAGTTAGCCTTGTCTTGTGCTACTATGTGCTACAGTCTAGGCAGTTTTCCTTGGCTTGTGATGCTAAGAGAAAGAGTCTTTTTGGTTATCCTTGACTTATACTAAATTAAAGTTTTATGTTTCTACAAAATTATTATGATACATTTTTTATATGTTATGATTTCATATGTTACATTCCTTTTTATATCATCATGTTATTCCTTCTAACCCATGTACCGAAGCATTATTCTTATGTTTATTCCATGGATGGAATTTTTAGATCATTCCTTTGTTTATGTGATCCCCAGGGTACCCAATTCTAATGTAAGGGCTCAAATTAAGTTATGATAACCTTATGAAGACTAAATAAATAGACTCTATATTTAGTTCCATGATTTTAGTATTTGGTACCTATTCTTCAAAGGAACTAGACTTTACGATCCATGGATTTTACTCTGATGTATAATTATTCTTAAAATCGTGTAATGTTATATGTAAAATGATAGGGATTCTATAGTTGGTATCATATGATGGACTAGATTTTTTATAGATTAAGAATAATGTATATTAGTGAGAACATTAGGTATGAGACTAAGTATAAGAGAAAATGTCTAATTTTTGGTAAGTATAGAGTAAGTACATTCTCAAATAAGTGCATCCCTATCTGGATACAAATAGGTAGAGGTGGCTCTGGAATATATGTACCCAGGAGTGAAAATTATGATAATGAGTTTTGAGCTCGACCCGGGGTATCCTTGTGCTCAAAAATGGGCCTTGTTGAACTACTAGATGGAAACTCTCGAGGGATATGATTGGGTAAATTCATGAGAATAGTACAAACCATTATTAAGGGTATAAATTTCCTGTAAGAATGTATGTTATGAAATAGATCAAGTATAACCCAGATTTAATCCTAAGGAAACACAAGTTAGTATATACTTCTCCTTTATATGTTTTCATATTGTGTTCAAAGTTACCTTTTGTATTATCAATATCAAAGTATTCAAGCCCTCTAATAGTATGTTCTTTTTCTTAGTTAATGGCGGGAAATAGAAAACCATATGTCAATAATCAATGTGATTGGGAATGTGAAGAT
Source organism: Viscum album (assembly GCA_963277665.1). Taxonomy (NCBI): domain Eukaryota; kingdom Viridiplantae; phylum Streptophyta; class Magnoliopsida; order Santalales; family Viscaceae; genus Viscum; species Viscum album. The sequence goes on along the minus strand of OY728137.1, from coordinate 1,609,533,192 downwards.
TTCCCAAATTATATGCCAGATATGATGGAAATGAGTGCTCAAAACATCATGACAATACTTAATTATCCAGCTCAAGTTAGGAATAATATCTTGAATCAGGTGGAACGACCTCCTCCTCCATGGAAGGAGAAAGTTTCCGTAGAATCCTTCTTACAGAAATGACCTTCCCTGAATAGAGGATCTTATGATCCCATCCTTGAGGAACTGTGGATTCTCTCAATTGAAAACATATTCTTTATTATCTGGTTCTCAACCGAAGACACAGTTGTACCAGTAGTATACCATTTTGATGGGTAAGCTGATCAATGGGGGACACTGATCATGAATACAATGTCCCAAAAGGAAATTTATTCCATGGAATGGGTGGAATTAAAGAGGATGTTTTTCAATAAATATTTTCTGAAAACCCTCCAGCTCAAGATGGAAATAGAGTTTCTTGGACTCAAGTAGAAGGAAGATGAATCCATCAGGGAGTATGATGCAAAATTTACAAGGATTTTAAGGTATGACTCTAGCTTTTTCATGAACACCCAAAGTAAATTGGATCACTTATTTGGAATATTAACGTTAATTCTACAAAAACAATTGTAGATTAGAGACATAAAAAGTTATGAGGAGATTTTTCATTGTTCCTTCATGGTTGAAATGGATATTGGAGAATCTTAGTGCTATTGTGTGAACATTCACAATAAGTGGAAAATGGAGAACAACTAGGGTGGTTCAACAAACAAATACCATGGTGTAAAGTGGCCCGAATATCCCACTTGTAAAATTTGTTGGAAGAAGAATTTTGGGAACTATCTAAAGGGAACCAAGAATTGTTTCAAGTGTGGTAAGCATGGACATTTGTACAAGAATTTACAAAGGGATATGAAAAATCCCACTAATGGGAAGAAGAAATGAAGGTTCAAATCAATGCTCAATAAGTGGGGCAGTGTTAAAACTACAAGGAGCATGGGAATTATGAAAACAATTTCTCTAATCCAAAGGTTGCCAGAGGAAATCAACATCAACCTCTAAGGAAACATGGAAGGGATTATGATTTCTCTATTACTGAGGTAGAGTCATGCAACAATGTGGTGAATGGTACGCTAGTTATTCATTCAAGAATAGTGAATGTACTATTTCATTCTAGTTCTACACATTCTTTCATATCTTACTAGTTTAGTAGAATTATTCAAGCACCACCTCAAATTTTGGAGGAAAAGTAATATGTGAGAACAGTGGATGGGGAAATCATTGAGTCCATGGTTTATAACTCCTACTTGGTTAATTGTTTTGGGATAAACCTCCAATAAAATTTCTCCATACTTCTTTTAGTGTATTTCAATGCAATCTTAGGCATGGATTGGCTATCTTTATACAAAGACAATATCAATTGTTTTGAAAGTGAAATCACTCATCACATCCTGAAGCATCCTATGATTATTTGAATGTGTAAAGAAGAATATGAATCTCATTTATAGTCATTTCCTCAAGTGTGGATATTAATTATTTATGAGCAAGAATTTCTAGCTCAAATTATTGGGAAAAAGGATAAAATCATTCTTGAAGACATGCACATCGTGAGGGATTACATTGATGTATTCCTTGAAGAGATTCCTAGACTTCCTCTATATAGAGAGGTTGAGTTCTCAATTAACCTTATTCCGAGATCTATACCTATATCGAAGACACCTTATAGAATGACCACCGTGGAGTTGGAAGTGAAGAATTAGTAGTTATAGATGAATCTGGAGAAGGGTTTTATACACCTGAGTGCTTCACCATGGGGTGTTCCAATCCTCTTCATCAAGAAGAAGGATGGTTTAAAGTACATATTCATTTATTATTGTGAGAACTATAAAATCATGATAAAGAACAGGTATCCCCTGCCACATATAGATGACTTGTTCGATAAGCATTGTGGGGTCAATTATTTCCCAACAGTGGACCTTCAGTCTAGATATCACTAATTATAGGTGAGGAGGGAAGATACTCCCAAGACTGCCTTTAAAATGTGGTGTAGACACTCTGAGTTCATAAATATTTTCTGTAGACTCCTTAATTATCAAACAAATTTAATAGATTTAATGAATAGTGCCTTTAGAGATTGCCTTGACAATTTTTTCATAGTATTTATTAACGTTATTCTGATCTACTCCAAGAGAAAAGAGGAACATGATGAGCATTTGAATACTGTATTAAAAATATTATGATGGTAGAATTTGTTTGAAAGTTACAGTAAATGTGAGTTCTAGATGGAGGAAGTATCATTCTTGGGGCATGTTATCACCAGCAAAGGGATATCTGCAGACCCTTCCAATACAAAGGAAATTGAAAAGTGGCATAGGACAACAATGGTAATGGAGATCCACAAATGTTTCGGTCAAGTTGGGTATTATTGATGATTTACGAACAAATTTTCATGATTTTCAATCCCAATTACCAAGATGACATGGAAGGGAGTAATGTTTTTCTGGACTCAGGAATATGAAGACTGTTTCAAGGAGTTGAAAATAGGCTTATCTAAATGCCAGTACTCACACTTGTAATAAGTGGAGAACTCTTTATAGTGTACAGTGGTGATTCAAAGAAGGGATTAGATTGTGTGCTGATGAAAAATGATAAAATTATAGCCTATGTCTTAAGGTAGCTGAAAATCCATGATTAAAACTTTCCCACACACTATCTGGAGTTAGAGGCTGTGATCTTTACATTGAAAATATGTTGTCATTATCTCTATAGAGAGAAGTGTGAGATATATATTGACCACTAGAGATTAAAATATATATTCACACAAAAAGATCTTAATATGCACCTGCAATGATGGATAGAGATCATCAAGAATTATGATTGTTCAATCCACTACCATCACGGTAAGGCATACAAGGTGGTGAATTCTTTATGTAGAAATAATCATGCATCTTTATCAATGATGATTATTGAAAAGGATATGATCATCTTAGATTTTCAGAGGATGGACAAGGGAATCATTAATAGGGGAACATCATCAATCATTTCTCAAATGATAGATCTACCATCCCCCATAGAGAAAATAAAGGATCCTCAATGAAAAGATGTGGAAATTCTGAAAAGGATGGAATCTATCAAAAATGTGGAATCCTATGAGTTCATGATTGTTAAGGATGGGGTTGTATGATTTGGGTCAAGATTATGTGTAAAATCTAATCTAGAGATAATGAAGTATCTTTTAAATGACACACATTGCTCGACCTTATCTATTCACCCAGTGAGCATAAATATGTATCGAGATCTCCAAGAAAACTATTGGTGGGACAATATGAAAAGGGATATTTCATAATATACATCAAATTTCATAGTGTGTCATAAAGTAACGTATGGGAGTAAAAGTTATAAGGGGATAATAAAACCACTACCCATACCAACATGGAAGTGGTAGAACATCACCATGGAATTTTTCACTGGACATCCAAGGACATTTAGAGGAAACAATGATATATGGGTAATTGTGGAATGTCTTACAAAGACATCTCACTTTATCAAGATTTGAGTGGACATCTCATTGGATCAACATCCACGTATATATATCAAAGTGGTGGTAAGTATTCATAGATTACCACTATCTATTGTATCAAATCGATATCTTAGATTCACATCGATGTTCGGGAAAGGTCTCCAACATGATCTAGGCACAGAACTAAACTTCAGTACGACCTATCATCTTCAAACTGAGATCCAATCTAAGAAAACTATTTATACATTGGATGATATGTTTATAGAATGTTCCATGGAATTCAAATGAGGATAATACCAATATCTCCCACTGGTTCAATTATCCTACAATAGAAGTTTCCACTCAAGAATCTGAATGGCACCATAAAAATCCATGTATGGGAAAAGGTGAAGAACAATGGCATTTTGGCCTATGGTCGGTTTGAATAAACTGATATTACCTAAAATGGTTGAAGAAATGGGGGATTGGGTCAAAACTATTCAGCAACATATCAAGAAAGGCCAATGTCAACAGAATATTTATGTAGACAATAAAAGATGAGACCTTGATTTCAATGTTTGAGACATGTTATTTCTATGTATATTTTCTTGGAATAAGGTCATGAGGTTTGGGAAGAAAGGGAAGCTAATTCCTATGTACATCAGCCCCTTTTATATCCTTGATCGAGTTGGAGTTGTGGCCTATCAAATGGAACATCCACCTAACATGTCCAAATTACACGATGTCTTCCATGTATCCCTCTTAAAGAAGTCCATACCAGATCCATCACATGTACTCTCTTCAATGGTGGTACAGTTGGAGAATGATCTTTTTTACGAGGTGAAGCTTGTAATGATCTTTAATTGAAGATATAATGTTTAAAGTAATAGGACACATCACCTGATCAAAGTAATGAGGTGAAACCATATGTATGAAGAGGAAAAATGGGAACTAGAGGAGGCCATGGAAGAAAAGTACATGCACTTGTTCTTGGATAAGAATGTAAAACTAATCTTCAAGGGAGAAATTTCATGGGGTGGATAATGTAAGGACCTCAAGTTATCAATGGAAATTTACTTCTTCTAAATATTTCATCACATGAAATCCCAACACAATGAAATACTGAGAACTATGTGACCTTTAAACCTAACTTTTTAACTTTTGTGTTATGAATTTCCAAAAAATGACATACACAGTTGTGATCAACAAGTTATTTCAAATCTAATATGACCAAATTAATTTATGGTGAATAGTATAATTCCCTTAAGAATTCTAATTTTACCCTCATGAATATTGATATACCCTAGTGAATAGTAAACTTACCTATGATAGTATATAAATAACATTTACGTGTTTGTATAATGAACCTATATTTTGGAATAAGTAAATAAATGCTTTAAAACTGGTTTTCCTAGAATAAATTATTATTTTAATAAAATATTTAATTAACCATATTTTGAAAGTTATTTTTGAAAAATGGATTTCATTTTTAGATACTACAGGTCAAAAAATGTTTGGGGTGATTTTTTTTTCAAAAATACATGAATTTTTTATTAATATTAAAATACGATAATTTATGATAAATGCTAAATAGTGGATTTTTTGAGTCAATGATGATGAACTGCTAATGTAAGACCAATTGGTTTGAACTCACAAAAAATTATTACTATTCTTTCTTATTGAATTATCACTATTTCTTTTCTTGTGGAGAAATAATGAATTAATGAATATAGTATTGTGAAAACACCTCTCCTAAACACTATAAATACCACCCTTCACACCCTCATTTCATCAAAACTCTCAAGCTTCATGACTTGTATAAAATCATCCCAAACATCTTCCCTAGCCCCTCCCCCACATCCTGGAGCTTATGTTCTCATCAAAATACCACTCCAAGTTTCCTTAGGGAGGATTCAAGTGGTAATTCCCCTCTCTCTTTTCCTTTAATTTCATTTCAATTTAATGTTCTTTTCTTAAATATCTACCCACAAATCGTCATCAGCATGGTATGGTAACTCCAGTTTCTTGCGTATAATGTACATTTATGATACTAATTAGAGAATTTATCATCCAACCCCCTTATCCTCTTATTTTAATTTTATAAAGGAAAACATTGTTTATGAGATGTTAATTTATCACCATTAAGAAGGACATATCTTCATTTTCCATTTCCACCTTCAGATCTAGTCATGAAACCAATTTTATGGTTAAACCAGATTATGTTATCTTTATTATATCCTATTTAATGTTCTGGAACAAACTTATGTACATATTACTAAATGATTAAACAAAGAAAGTCTGTTGTGGTCGAAAATTGACCGAATTAAGCCAAACGATCATCATTAAATTTTTTCTACAGATTCAATATCTTTTCATATAAAACATTATTTATAAGATCATTTCATGTTATGTAACATCATAAATAAAATTTAATTAAAATTCTGGATGTTTATCTATGTCTTAAATGAACTTCCATTCATGAATACAAGTGAATCGTTTAAGAAAACTATAAAAATGATCATTCCTGAACAATGAAATTGAACCACTTAACTTAAAAAAAGTCCATGAATGAACATAAAAAGAATATAACAAATCAATTACATATTGAAGATTTTTTTGTTTAATTAATTAGTAAATCCAATTTGTTTTTTCCAGTTATTAATAACAAGGGAATAACACCATCATACATAAGGTAAGGGATCCTCTCCATTTCACTTTTATTCAAGAATGTCCTCTATGCTATGCCAGTTTATGTGTAATATCTAAGGATGAGGCATGGTTTCACAGCTCCCCCATATTTCCCTCATTATGAATAAGTGATGATAAACCTTTTTTCATCTCAGGAACCCCAATTAAGTACACCTGATACCATACTGATAATCTGTAAGGAATTCTATACGAACCACCTTTATTCCTTCACTTAGCTATGTCTTTCTTTTTACCCAAATAATTTTTTCTTTTCATTTTATGTAAAAATTTTACATTAATTTTATATTATCTAAAAACATTTTTTAATATCTATCACTCATTATCTTTTGGTGATATACATGATTTTATGTGATTCCCTCCTCAATAATTCCCAGTAATGAAACTCATTTTAATGGAACTTCCTAATGTTTTACCAGATTTCAAGTGCATTATATCCTCTTTTTTAAGCCACCATTGTATTTATAAAATAATTATTTTTATTATGAAAACATTTTTTGTAAACTTCTGGTTTTATATAAAATATTTTTCCCTTTTCTATTTAAAAAACTCTCTAGTATTTTCTTTAAAACCCTAAAAAATGTTTTAATGCTAAAATTTATCAAATACATTTCTTACGTGTTGTAAATTCTTTTCGACGTCACTTACCATGATATATTCCTATTTTACATTATTAACTTCTATGTATGTTCTAATTCCTTTCATTCATGGACACTTTCATGATACACCCATTGGTTATGATTTTCATCAGGATTGTGGTACCCAATTCTTTCCAAGGGTAACCCATATGTATATGTAAGATTGATTATGTATGATATATTATCTATCAAACATATTAATGAAATGAAATATGGGTTCTCCCAAATATCACTCCAATTAATTGGGTAAAGTTGAGTCTCATGAGATGTTATGTGAAATGGTCTTAGCAGTTTGCCTTAGCTTGTGCTACTATGCGAAATGATCTTGGTGGTTATCCTTGGCTAGTTATACTATGAGAAATGGTCTTACAGGTTATCCTTGACTCATATTAAATTCATGTTTTATGTTTCTTCCACATTTCTAATATTTTGTGTTTAAAAATTTCCATGTTTATACGTTATGATCTCATATGATACATGACTTTTTATATCATCTTGTTATGCCATCTAACCCATGTACCAATGAATTATTCTTATTTTTATTCCCTTAATGGGATTTTAAACTCAACCCTTTATTCTTGTGATCCCTAAGGTACCCAATTCAGCATTAAGCGCTCAAAGGAAGTTAGGAGCTCTTTATAAATACTAAATAAAGAGATGTTATATTTAGTTCCATGTTTTCAATATTATGTACCTAGTCTTCAATGACACGAGAAATTACAATACTTGGCTTCTAATATGTTGTATAATTATTCTTAAAATCATGTAATGTTGTATGTAAAAGTTTTCAGTTCCTATATTTGAGATGTGTGAGAAATGGGGAGAGGTCATGGCCTTTTATAGTGGGGGAAGAGTGGGACTCTTGTAAATATTTAAAGAGAGAATTCCACCCACATTTTTCATATTGAAAGTGGATCAAATAATATAAAATGGTTGATAAAATTGATTAAAAGGTCAAAATATGGTCATCCAATAGATTTTGGACAAGTTTATTGGTATATAATGTCCTTAATGTATTTTTTTTTCTCTTATTATGCTTAAATTAACCTTAGAAATTATTATACATTTTAATTAAATTCCCTAATATACTTTGTCAAAAACTATGTTAGATTTATTATAGATTATAAACAATGATAATTCCAAATATGGAATCTTATTTCCCAAATTACAGTATTATAAGTGTCCAAAATTAAATTTAAATTTATCCTGCATGCGAAATAAAAATGCAGGTTTTTAATTTAAAAACATATGAATGTTGGTAATGTTTTTATTATCAATTTTAATGTGAAATAGATTCCAATGACCTAAATTGGATTCATGGATTAAAATATTATCTAATTAAACATTAAAAACAATATAAAAAATAATTTAACCCTAAAATTATATTAGATGAAAAATTAATTTTGAACTAAAATTTAGTATTTTTAGTTATTCATTAAAAAATAAATCTATATATAAAATTGCCAACAAGTCATCCTAAGAAAAATTTTATTTTTCAATTCTAAATATTAAATTTATTGTTAAATATTAAATTTAAAAAATATTCCAGTATTATATTTAAATCAAATTCCTCATCAAATGGTAGAATAACTACATATATAAAAATATAGTACTTTATGTGTAATATTGAGTTTGATGTTATCTTATGTCGAGTGTCAAAAATATTTTGTTTAATACAATATATATATATACACATATATATATATATATATATTTACTATATAAACTCTCTAAAAGTGTTATAATTTAATTGACTATGAAAAAAGTAACTAAATAATGTTTTGTTTAAATCAGGTGTTGTGTGTATTGAAAATATATCAAAAAAATATAAAGGTACATACGGTAATGTCTTGGGGTGTCACATAGTTCCCTCCTATAAAAATTTCATCCTTTAAATTTTAGAGTCATTACCTTCAAAAAGATGTTTGTATATTTCCTTTATAAAACCCTCTTGTTCCCATGTTACTTTATCCATGTTGTGATTTCTCTAAATAACTTTTACCAGACAAGTCATATGTTTTCTTAATACTTAGTCTCTAGTGTTAAGTATTTTGATATATTCCTTTCAATAAGAAAATAATGGTTTACACTCTATTTCATCAAATTTTAACACATGAGTTTGTTTAGGCATGTACATCCTCAGTAGGGATATATGTAACACATTGTGAACCTTTGAGAGATTTTGCAACAATGCTAATTGATAATAACGAGATCCATCTCTTTTAAGAATCTCAAAAGTGCGAATGTACCTCGGACTCAGTGTCCCTTTCATAACAAACTTCATAAAACCCTTACATTGAGATACCTTCAGAAAAACATGATCTACAATTTTTAATTCTAAATCCTTTCTCTAATTATCGGCATAACTCCTTTCACTAAGTTAATATATTTTGATACGAGCCTAAATTTCCTTCACCTTCATCATTTTATCTTCAAAAAGTTCTGCGCCTTTGTGTATCCATTTCCCAACATCATCCAAACATGTTGTTGTATGAAACCTATTTCTATATAATGTATCATATTGTGCCATTTGAATACATGAATGGAAACTATTGTAATAGGAATGCCCCGCAAAAGGTATGTATTGATCACACATACCTTGAAAATAGATATAAAATGTTATCCACATGTTTTCCATTGTTTGAAATGTTCTTTCAGACTATCCATCAGTTTTTTGATGGTAGGAAGTTCCTAAATGATGTTTAGGGTATCGATCCTATGAAGACCCTTTTATAACTTTTAGGTAATGTGGGGGTCTCGATCAAAAACTATGGATAGAAGTGTTCCATGATGTATTAAAACTTTATTAATGTATATCCTTCTGAGGTTCTCAAGTTGAAGATAATTTCTTATTGCATGGAAATGTGCATATTAGGGTAGGTAATCAACAATAACCCATATTTCATCATTATTTTTAGGAGTCTTTGGAATTCCTGTAACAATGTCCAGAGTAATTTCATCCCATTTTCACGTAGGGATAAGATGAGTTTATAGAACTCCATTAAGATGATTCCTTACATATTTCAATTGTTTAAAAACAATTTATTGGGACACATAATCCACAATTTCACGCTTTATGTTATCCTACCAAAATGGTTCCCTCAAGTCCATATACATCTTACTAATCCTATGGTCTATAACAAAATTTGACATGTGAGAATAATAGAATAATTCTATTTTTAGACCAGGTAAAGATGGAACACATATCCTCTTTCTAAATATTTGAACACCGTTTTCACAAACAAAGTCGGATAATATTCCATCATTCACACATTTAATTTTCTTCTGAAATTCCTCATCATCGGATTGATAATTCATTATCCTCTCTATTAAAGATGTATTTGAAATCATTTTTTAAGGATCCAATATTTACTGTTACATAATATTGAGATAAGTCAAAAATTTGACTTAAATTCACATTGAGGATCTTTTTAGGTTTAGATATTTAGAGAATAAGGTTATAACTAAAACATAACAACTTAAATATAAAATGTAGAAACATTTACTCACTATCTAGTTTTTCTTCATAAAACATAAACTTTTTAAAAATAAAAATTGTTCGTTTTATATTTAAATAGCATGTCCCTTCCTTGATCCAATCCTTGACTCTTTTATTATTTATGTCTTATACAAAACATTTCAAAACTTGGGATGAGAATAAAAATCTCAGAAATGGATATATAAATAATGAATACTGTTAGTCTTCAGAAAGCATGTAAAATATGAATACATTGTTATAAAGTAATACATTTCACATTTAAGACGTAGTAAATATACTTCACTGAATATAAGCCCATTTATTACCATATTGGTAATAAAATTATTACCATAAATCACATAGAAAGAAACATATATCATATAATGGTAACTTGGGACATTAATATACTTAAATGAAATAACCATATAGTCGACTTCCGTGCATATCACTAAATTGAATAGCCATACAGATAACTTCCACTCCCAATGCATTGGAGGTTATAATGTAATCGCCCATCTATGGTTTATAATGAAACCACCCATCTTTGTTTTATCATTTAACCACCTATATTTGGTTTAACATGTAACCACCCATGAAATTTCCACATACCTTACCATAATTATAACACATAGAATAAAATAAACACAAAAATAATATTTCCACATTTCAATCACAAGAGATCATTTCAAGATATTGACATAATAAATATTTTATCAAAAAAAATTTCAATACCAAAATATATAAAATTGGTATATTGTATTTATTTTTCTTTTAAAAACATTACATCATGTTGACGAATCCAAATATCAAATAATAGTTGCGGTGGAGAAGTTGTTGTTACCATATACGTAAAAACATCCCTTTTCTCATTTAGTGAAATGATTCATTTCAAAATATTTCCTTTTGAGAACTATTGAATGAAATTAAATGTAAAAGGGTTTATTATACACTGTATAAAATAAGGATGTTTATTTTACCGAGATATACTTCAATGAAAGAAAATTGATATGAATTCCATTACCTTGAGTCTGAATCATCGTGTAAAATCGTTATGCTCCTGAATAATAAACATAGGTTAATTTATACTTTCTTGAAAACATTTTTCAATTTTATTATTCTTTTTATATCTTATATTTCCATGTTATAAATATTAAATAATTATTTAAGTTAATATAGGATGTTTTGTTGATATTCAGTACTTAAGATGAAAATGAACTTGTTTTTATATAAATTGTTCGTGTGGAAAAAAGTCTATAATCTCAAAAATATTAATCATGATAAAAATATCTTATATATCTTATATATGTTTATTTATAATAATCTATAATATTTGGAGAGAATAAATGAAATATACAGTTTATAGAGACATGAGGTTGTATTTATGCTTGAATGATACGTTCATTTAATTTCAATGTTAAAAGAATAATAATTAAATGATATAAATATATGATAAAATAACAATATTATATTCATTTCATATATGTCTCATTGTTTTAGTAAACCCGTCATTTATACGTTCCATATATAGTAGGAACGATTTATATCCCTTTGAGGGGGTGGTAGTCCACACTTCCACAAATGAAATTTTTGTATTTACAAAACATTGAAAGCATAAAGTTATGTTATAAATATAAATTAGAGAATAATAAAGGCAATAAAAATTTAATATATATCATATAGAAATATATTTTATATAATAATGGAACCATGAGGGGAGGTAGTGGAAAATATAACAATCATCATTTCTTGAGGTAGTAGTTCACCGTACACAGAAATAATATGTTTGTTACCCTTGAATAGAGGTGTGTGTAAGTATAGGTTAAACCCATGTCATAAAAACATCCTAGTATATTGAGGATACTGTTTTTGTTATATAATAATAAAATAAGAATAATATAGGTAGTGGATAATGAAGAAGAAACTAAAAATCTTGGGAGAATGTGTTACCTCTTAATCGGGTAACTTCTTATGATTTATACCAAAATGCTTCCCTAGGAGCCTTTTAAACAATAATAAGGATCATATAAATGTTTTAGGGATTATAGGAAGTGTTTTGGGTATATATTGGCCAAACCAAAAGTCTTTGGATGTTTGATTAATATAGAGGAATGGGTGTTTTTTATAGAAGAGGGGAGGGGCACAATTGTAATTATTCAAAGTATTAAATTAATATAAACTAAATTTTTGTTCTAAATATTCAAAAACTAGTTTATTTAGAATATAATATGAGTATATTTCTAAATAATATCATAAAAATATTTATTAATGTATCTATTTTATTTTAAACCACATCTTTTAAATTTACCCTTAATTAGTCTCTATTATTTTTAATTGAGGTAACAAAATTTTAATTATTAAGAGGCTATTAATTTCACCTGTATAGGGTAAACATCCTATAATTGGACACTTAATTAACTTTTAGACCATAAAATATATATTTTTGTTTTTTAAAATATTTTTATGATTTTTAAATAATTTAATAAAATATTGTTTTTATAAAATATCAATACTGTCAATTTTTTCGATATTTAATTCATTGAATTTAAATAAAATTTAAATAGAGATGTAACTTACGACCAAAGAATTTAATAGTCTTATAAAATGACATAATGACCTATGAAAATAGTTTATGACCTAAATCAATTTATATAATATTTATTTAACTATTTATAAATCATTTATTTGATATTTCCCTTAATAAAATAATTATTGTATCACAGTTGTGTCAATATTTATTGTAATTATTCAATATCTAAAAAATACAATTATATAGGAAATTTTGTATAATATTTATGTTGTATTTTTTAACATGTATAGAACTACATTAATATTATTATACTTATAATAGATAAGAATGTGATATGTTGTCACTTTATTTCATTTTATAAATAATTACATCACTTTCATGGACCAAAGTACATTGATAGAATAAATTAAGACTCTAATGTGATTTTAGTAAAATTTTATTCATCAAATATTATTTTGTTTGGTGTTAATTAATTTTATTATCCTTATCATATTGTTTCTTACCCTAATTTACCCGAATTACTTTTAGCTATGGTAAATAAAAATTACCGTACTTATTATTCATAATATCCAAAAAAATAAAAGTAAATTATTTACACAATTTTGACACATTAATTCCAAATATGGAAGAAATTTTCCAAAATTCAGAACAAAAAAGTTTCAATAATTAATTTAAAATTAATTCATGTTATCAAAATGAGAAAACATGACTTTTTTAAAAAGTAAAAGTCATCAAAAGATTGATGCGTGTTTATATCTAATTTAAATGTGAAAGTATATCCAATGACCAACATTTTATTATGTGACGAAAAATTCTAATTATATTATAAAACTAATTAAACTGATAAAACTACTATACAAATAAATCAAAATAAAATGTTGTTTAAAATTAAACTATAGTATTTTTCATTATTGATAAAAAAATTAATATTATCATAAAAATACCGAAAATTAAACCAAAATAAATTTTGATTCCCCCTTCCAAGAAGAATATTATTTTGTCAAATATAACATATAAATGTGTAAAAAAATTGATTTGAAATGCGTTCTCCATCAAAATGTGGTAAAACTGCATTTTTAGAAAAATGCTCATTTTATCCTTAAAATTGAATTTCGCCATATATCGTGTATAGAAAACATATAAGATGAATTTTAAAAATTATATTGAATATATTAAATATATATTTTATTATTAAAATCCATAAATAGTGATTTTATTAATTTATAAACTCACTTATTTTCATTTAAATAGTTATTTAGAAAAAACATTTCCTTTGAATTAAAATAGGATTTATTTTCATTTATAAATAATTGTACACAAGAGAAATAATTAAATTCACGTGTAAATAATATTTTCATAAATCAATAAATATTTTTCATTACTCGATTTTAACATCTAGTTTATAGGGTAACAAAAAAACTCTTATGTTTGATGTGGCGTATTATGTATGTTATCGAACATATTGACTCCTTTAAAAAACTTGAGATATTCCACATTTGATAAATGATTGAAGTCTCTACTTAGAAATTCACATATCCATATTCACTAGATCCATGAACAAAGGATCCTTCTCAATCCACATTCGGGTAACAACACCATGGTCTTTCCTACTCAATGCATCTACCATATTATTTGATTTCCTTGGTGGTAGTGTATTTAGAAATCATAATCCTTGAGTCGTTTGAACCAGTGCCTTTGTCTCATCTAGATATATTTCTATGAGAAGATTTATTTTAATATTTTTTAAGCTATTTATATATCACATATTTCTCTATAAAGGTATTCTCTCCACATTTTCGAAGTAAATATTACAGATTGAAACTCCAAATCAAGGGTTGGGTAGTTATATTCGTGAGTCTTAAATTTCTATGATTAATATGTAATATCTTTTCCATTTTGCAATAATACACAACCAAGTCTATTCTTTGATGTATCAATATATACGAAAACACCTCACTACTTGATGGTAGAGTTAAAATGGTATCATTAACCAATCTTTTCTCTATCCCATCAAAGCATTCTTCATATTCCTTAGTCTAGAAAAACGTAAAATTTTTACGTGTAAGATTGGTTAAGGCGTTAGCTAATAGAGAAAAATTATGCACAAGTCACTGATAATAACATTACAAATTAATGAAACTATGTTCCTCAGTTTTGTTTGTTTCCATACTCCATTCTCAATATTCCTTTGTCTTTTTAAGATCAACAAATATTCCATATTTGGAGACATTATGACCTAGAAAAAGAGACTTCTTGAATCCATAAATCACATTTAATAAATTTTACATATAACTCTTCACTTATAAGAGTCTTAAATATGATCCTCAATTGATCCTCAAGGTCCTCATTAGATTTAGAATAAACTATAATATCATCAATGAATACTAAAATTAAATTTTCATGATTTTCCTTGAATTAGTAAATCCATATGGAATTACAGTAAGCTCGTAATGTCCATACCTTGTTCAAAAATATGTCTTCATAATTTCCTCCATCTTCCCTTAAAAATGGTGATACCCAGAATAAATATCTATCTTTGTAATGTATTGGTCTCTATGAAGTCAATCAACAAAGTCATCATTGTGAGGTAGAAGATACTTGTTATTTATTTTAATTTCATTGATTTCCCTATAATCAATACAAAACCTCATAGATTCACCATTATTTTTGACAAATAAGATAGGGGCTCCCCAAGGTGAAACACTAGGGAAAATAAATACTCTTTATCAAAATCGTCTAGTTGTTTCTTCAACTCTACCAATTCCACAGTGTCCATTCTATAGGGAGTCTTTGATATTGGCCTTGCATCAATAATTAAATCAATGGATAATTCAACCATACTTTCTAGGGGATTTTTATGTAAATCATTAGAAAATACATCGGTGTACTATTTCACAATAGTTAAATCATCAATTTGGATATTACCTCCTTCATCACTAGACATTTTTTGCTCTTCCTCTCCTAGAATTTCATTTAGTAGAGCTACTGAGGGTGGATCTAAATAAGAATCAAGTGAGGAATATTCTTCTCTATAGATGAGATATTCAACATTTTCCTAACAAATCTTAACATCGTTTCCCTTACTATAAATTTTTGAGTCGTATTTTGAGAGCCAGTACATACTACTAACAATGTAAAAGTCATCCATAGGTACAATAGTAAGCTCGAAACCTAAGTTAAATTTATGTTTCATAATCGGGACTGAACTAAACATCTTTGTTTTAATGATACTTCCCTTAGGGGTTTTACCGAAAACTATCTTATTTTATCAAAAGTGAAAAGTCTAATTTTCTTGGAAAAGCGGGTAGATATAAAATAGTGTGACAATACATAGTTAAATAACACATTAGATAAAATCGAATATAGGATAAACGTACCTTCCACCCAGTCATCTGGTACTTCTACCTCCGTTGTAGTGATTTCATAATCTTATCCATTTCCACTAGGATAGTTCAATGTGACCATTCCCTAACTATTGTGGAAATCACTTGCATAGTGACCTATATCATTGGAATTATAGCATTGTACATCATTTATCATCTTCTTCCCCTTGAATTCTCTCACATTTGTACCCTTGTCTCTATATTTATAGAAAACATCAATTCCCTTCAGGAATTTCACTGGGTGACTCTTTCCCCATTTATCACAAGATGGAAAATTATCGAAGTTATTCTTCATTGATGCATTCCATTTCACATAATGCTCAGATGTGCTTTTCATTTCAGGGTTTCCTTTGAATATATTTATTTTATAAAATTCATCTTCCATCATTATGATATATAAAACAATCTCTTCATATGATGAAAAATTATGAGAAATAGATTCCCATCATAGATGTGTCTTAAGACCTTCATAGAAGTGGTCAATCATTAACTATGTGCTGCATATATAATCTATAGCATACCTATTTAACCTTTTAATTGTTTCTTCATAATGTGAAACACTCTCATCTTCCTTCTAATTTATGCCGAGTAACTACATCTTCATCTGAATTTGTGGATCACGAGGGAAGTATTTTTCAAACAATGTATTCTTAAAATTCATTCATTCCAAGAGATAAATTTATTATTCTTCCCTTGTATTATAGATTAGATACCACCACTAATCTTCTTAACATTGGAGACAATAGCCTGAAATTGGAAATTTTTTCTTTTCTCTGCATTGCATGGGTGTAAATATCTTCTCAAGATACAAAATCCATTATTAAACTATAATCGTATTAGTAATCCCACTAAATGATGGATTCTTCTACCACATAAATTAATCCATCAAAGTTTATTCTCTATATTTAATAGGTTTCTCCCTTTTGGAAAGGTTATTTATCATAACCTCATTAATTTTCCCTAATATTTCTATAATATTCCCCATTCCAATACAAGCTATACTGGTTTTCTCAATGGGGAAATCTCTACATTTTCCACAAATATTAATTCCATTGGTACTTTTAGGAACCATTTTCAAAAAAAAAATTGCATATACTAGATTATCCTGTAAAATCATGAATTTCAAATATGGTATTATAGTCAATATAAATTTATCTTAAATAATACCATTTATTACATAGAGGGAATGTTTAAATTTAAATCCATCATAATGATAGGTAAAGAGAATGTGAATTATCCTAAGTGTATACCCTAGGAGTGTAAAACCGGGTTCATAGTAAGGCTCATTGTTGTGTACTAAGTTACCCCAAGTCAATACTAGAACACATTTTTTGAGTTACTACACCTACTTACATCTATTCCCAAACCACATCCACTTGCAGTATCCTGATAGTGATGTATTTATAGTAATCCCCATAGAATATATACCTTAAAAATTCTAGGATGTTCTTGTATAATTATCCATAATGTATATATTAGGGTGGTTCTCTCTAGTCTATGTTTTATAAATATTGTTCCCAAGGTTTCTACTAAACCTCCTCTGATACTAATTGTAATGCCCCGACCCCGGAAGCCCATAGCTGGTGCATTATTAAATTTCATTGGAAAATTTATAAGAAAACAATTCGTGGAGGACCATTTAGTTTAGTATACATGGAATGCTAAATTACAATCAAAATTAAAATAATACATTTGGAAAATATAGTAAAACATGCTACACAATAAAATGAAAGAAAATCCATCCTTGAAATCTTATTCAATGTTATCTTCTCCATAACCTAGGAAAAACATAATAAGGGTGGGCTCAAATGCTCCGTAAGGGTAAGTACAATAGAAATTATAAAGAATAAATATATATGGAAAGACAAATAGATGATAATACTTTCCATAAATATAAATAGACAAGTCACATTATATATGGAAATGTAAAAAAACTAAAACACATGACATTAATCAACAAACTAATAATAAAATAAATCCATAGTTATGTCAATGATATATCTCATGTATAAATACAACTGATTATAAATGAAGTAAATTCTTAATTATTGGAAACCATGATTCCTAGGTATATTTTACTATTACCTTTAAGTAATTTCACAAGATGGTTTAGCTATCGGGTAAAAGGCCATCTATTTTGGCCATCTATTTCATCTCATGAGACTACTAATGCATCGAGGGGATTTCATTAACCAATCCCTAACCCGTATTTTACCTATCCAAAACATTCCTCATGTATCAACTAAATATTATGCCTTCAAAAATATTCATATTGATTAAATAATATGTATTTATCAATAATACCTCAGAGGAGAATAAACAACAATAAAGGTCATTGTCATTAAAACATTCTTGGGGAAAAATAATATTTTAATATCCCAATGTGTCCCATAAAACATTGAATAATTTAAATAATAATTAATTTTGAATTAAAGGAAACTTATAATGTAATTACAATAATTAGATTTATAATATAACCTATAAAGGTAGGTATAAATACCAAATTAAACTGAATTGGTGCATAAATAATAAATGGTTTTAATGAAAAGTAAATTTAGGAGAAATATATTAGCTTATCATTCTTTTCTCTTGTGATATTTAACCTCTTGTATAGTGGTTTAAAATTTGTTACTAACAAATACAAGAACCACACTCATGTTTATAATACCATATATTACCTTCTTATTATAGTTTATTACCTATTCATCATTTCCCTTTCTTTATTTTATCTATTTTAGGTGTTAATTTCATAGTTTTCTCAATTACAGTTTTACTTGTTAATTGATGTTTTTTAAATATATCATGGTTTAATATTCTTAAGAATG
Organism: Viscum album; assembly: GCA_963277665.1. Classification (NCBI taxonomy): domain Eukaryota; kingdom Viridiplantae; phylum Streptophyta; class Magnoliopsida; order Santalales; family Viscaceae; genus Viscum; species Viscum album. The sequence goes on along the minus strand of OY728137.1, from coordinate 1,609,514,178 downwards.
TAAAACATGACTAAATTATCTTATAAATTCAGTGTATATTTATTTATAACGTTTCATAATATTTGGAGATTATAAATGAAGTGTACTATTCACAGAGATGGTAAGTCATACGTACACATGAACATTACTTTCATTTCATTATTGTATTAAAAGAATTAAAAATAAATGATGAATATTTGATTTAAAATTAAATTATCACATATATTTTATATAAATTACTTAATTTTATTAAAACTATACTTTATATGTTCCATGTATGGCATTAAAGAGTCATATCACATTGAGGGGGTTGTAGTCCACACATCCTCATACGAACTTATCGTATTTACACCACTTGGAAAGAATAAAGGTATGTCATATATAAAAATTAAAGAATAATAAAACATTATAAATAACATATATATCATATATAAATAGATTTCCAATCATAATATCCTCTATTAAAGGTGACAGAGGAAAATTGAACAATCATCGATTTGTGAGGTAGTAGTTCTCCGTACAGAGAATCATTGGGTTTGTTACCCATTAGATGGAGGTGTGTGTAAGTTTAGGTCTAACACTTTTTTTAAAAAATCCTTGTACATTTATTATAATGGTTTTGTTATGTTTTAATATAATAATAATATTATAGGAAGGGGAGAATGTAAATGAAACTAAAAAGAATTAGAGAAGGTGTTACCTCTTAATTGGGTAACTCCTTTTCATTTATACATTAAGGATTCAATTATAGGATTTATTCCCTAAGGTTTTATGCAAGGTTGAGGGGAAGATTTTTTGAAATCTATTTGGGATGATTTTGGCCTAACTTAATGGGTTTGATAGGTGTGTGGAATGTAGAGATGTGGTGGGATTTTATAATTGGGGAGGAGTTTCACTCTTGTAAATACATGAAGATAGAATTCAACCTACAATTTTCATGTTGCAAGTGGATCAAATAATGTACCATGGTCGAGAAAATTGATTATAGGGTCTAAAAAAGGAGATCAAATGGATTCTGGACAAGTGTATATGACTAATAGGACTTGATGTTATGGTTTAGTCTCTTATTATGATTAATTTAACCTTAATCATTGTAATTAATTTTAATTACCTTTACTAATGTTTTTGGTAAAAAACTATATTGGAATTATTAGAAATTATAATATTTTTTATTACAAATATGGAATCTACTTTTCCAAATTCGAATCACATAAGTGGACAGAATTAAATTAAAATTCATCTAGCATGTGGAAAAATAATGTATGTTTTCTGTGAAAACATCTAATAGTAGGCTATGTTATTATAGTCAATTTTAAGGTAAATTTGATTCCAATTACATAAATTGGATTAATGGATAAAAAACTTATCTAATTAAACTTTGAAAACAATATAAAACATAATTTTTCCTTATAATTAATTTAGATGAAGAAGTTGTTTTGAACTAAAATCCAGTATTTTTAGTTATTCATTAAAAAATGAATCTTTAGAGAAAATTACAAAAACATCATCCTAAGATAAATTTTATTTTTCTATTCCAAATATTAAATTTATTTTGGAATATTAAATTTAGAAATTATACCAATATTGTATTTAAATAGGTTTTTCCATCAAAAAGTGAAAAACTACATATATTAAAATATATAATTTTCTGTGTAATATTGGGTTTGTTCTTATCATAGGTTGACTGTAAATTTTTTTTGATGAATATATATATATATACAATATAAACTCTCTAAGAAGATAATAATTTAATTGACTATGAAAAATATGACTAAATAATGTTTTTTTTAAATCAGGTGTTGTGTGTATCGTAAAGATATAAACAAAATCTAAAGGTAAATATCGTAATGTATTTGGGTCTCAGATATTTGATCATTACATTAGAAGGGTTATACAAATTACACCGTCATAATATGAAAGGAATAAATAAATATAGAATAATAATGACATTCATAATATGAAAGGAATATATAAATAAATAAAAATTCATATAAGTGAGTAAAATCATACCATATCCAAAGTAATGGAAGTAGAATATCACATGGATAATAATAATAAACCCCATAATGATGTTATGAATAGTTTCGGACATCATAACCATATCATCAAGGGCTCATCCATGACATAAAACATAAATGGGTAGAAAAAACAAATAACCAAACTATATTGTCTCATGTGACTAATCGATGCATCGAGGTGGTATATAATTCTGATCCCCACCTATAAATTAAAAATCTTAATTCATTAATCATATTAAAATAATAAATAAAAAAAAGATAAGTAATAAACATGTCTTTATAATCAATAATAGATTATATAGATATAAAAAGTATATGAATTTTCAATATTTACTCTATAAATAAGTTGAATAACATTCTTGGTGAAAACACTTTAATCTAGATTGAGAAATATTGAATTTCCACAACGTATAGGTTAAAGCGTATGTGATCAAGTAAAAAATAATGTAATCAAATAAATTATGGGTGAGATATAGAATAAATAACACGTACATGGAAGAAAAATATAAATCCAAGACATAGAAAATGGGTAATAGTGAACATAATCACTAGAATGAGAATGAATAAGAAATAATAAATCTAAACAAGGAAAGGTGTGAACTATAAATCCATAAAAGAGGGAATCATACTCAAAATTCATTATAAAAGAAGGTAAAACATAAAATTTACACATTAAATACCATTAAATTTATGAATAAAAGTGTAGATAAAGAAAAAATACTTTAATGTAATGGATATTTAGAAACAAAACCCTTACCTCATGTTCGGGCTTGTTTCGTTCACTAATTCAACCCCTATGATCATAAAATTATATTTATTAATTAGTTATCTCAGAAACATTTTCATGTTTAATCAATAATTATCATTATTTTTAAAATGTTTATAATTATTTATATTCATTTATTAGATAATTTTAGCACATGTTTTTCATTTAGAGGTCATTTAGTTAAAGGATCAAGAACCACATCGATATAGAGATAACAGTAAAAAAATCTATTTTACAATAGTTATATAAACTCTAAAAGATTCATGGTATATAGTTTATATCATTATAGATTTTCAGAATTTTAATAGTTTGGTAAATATTTATAATTAATGTAATCTTCTTTGATAATATTTTTTTATGGTAAAAAATTACTACAATTATTTACATTTAATGTAATTATTACAAAGAATGTTTTATAATTAAAGAGTGATATAAATGAATTTATTTATTATTATAATATATTCAAACATTAAATCAAATTTTTATAACATTTTTTAAATTAATGTGTGAAAAATAAAATAACATTGTTCACATAGGTAATTTATAACCAGCATGTGTGAAATGATGTTTTTAAAAGACTTTTGAACAGAAGTGGTAAAATATTTGATATTAGAGTTTTATAAAAACATTAAATTATAAAAAAAAATCTTTAAATTTATTTTATTTGCTAAATTATATTTTAGAAGGAGTAATAGGATAATAAAAATGAAAAACATGGGCTTTAATAACCATATTTTTAAAATAGTAAGAGATTATGAAAAAAAATTGATAAGAGGAAATGGTTTATCTCTCGCCAATGAGGGATCAGAGAGATGATGATACAGTGAATATAAAATCATGTAGTAAAAATAGGTTAAGGTAAAATATATTTTTAATGGATAGAATCACAAATATGAAAGTATAAAGTGTTGGTATGATATTATGGGAAGTGGGGGGGATTTTTGTTATATAATTTTAAAAAAATAATTTAGAAATATTTAAATAAAATTTTATTTAATAAGATTTATTTCAGTTTAGAATATTAAATTTAATTTAATTTAATCATTCAAATTATCAAATCAGGTTTTTCATGGTATGAAAGCCCATTATAAATGATGTAGTATAGAAATATAAATAGAGGTAAAACACAATTGATAAGATGTTCTGAAGTTGAAGGATGTGTTCCCTAAATTTGAACACCATTAAAATATAGGTAAATGGTATAAATACCTTGGTATTATTGGTGAATTGGATCCCATCTCTCAAAATTGGTCTTATGTATTCCCTCTTGTGATTCTTTTGTAGTTAAGCCACCAATCCCACACTTTTGTGGAGTCTAGACCATTGGAGAATAGTGGTTTAGTAAAAATTGGTTTATATTAGGAAAAACCTATACATATTACTAACAAATTTCATTGATGTACTGATGTAAAATTAACAATTAAGATATTGTAAGAAAGGCTAGAGAGACTTAAAGGATTTCATAACACGAAGGATCTTAATAGCAGTTGAGAAGATCTAGAATTTAGCTATCAATTCGAAAAAAATGTTGTTCATAAGCATGGTAAATCTTATAAGGGTCTAATAACATGATTTAATATGTTTTAAAAATCATTGGAATATTTTGGAATTCAATGGGTTAATTGAATATTAGTAAGACTTTAATTATGGTCATTTTAATCTTAATTAATGTTACATTGCTAGAGAATTCTCGACATCATCAAATATATGGTAGCCACCATCAGGTAGCTGGTGGGATACATGGAGCCAAAAGCTAGTGTAAAACACTATTGGACACACCCTACTAGCCTGAGGCCTGGGAAAAATAATTTTTCACACCTTCTAGAGAAACTTTCTAGTTGATGCTCCTCCACCAGCTAGGCAGGGGTACTTCTACACTTAAAGGTATCTCCAACCATGGGACTAGGTTGTTGGTACCCTGTTCTGGCAAGCAAGTGTGTTCTTCAAACCTCCAGCATCATGTGGACCCTCTTACACTTCCTTCAATATCTTTATTTAGAACTTATAATGTACTTGAATGGTATTTATATATGGATTGAGACATGAATAATCTATTATAAAGGCTTTAAATGATCACAAATAATACTTATAATTCACCGCACTGAAATCAATAAAAATAATTAAACTCACCTAAATGATATTTTTAGTAATATATGTGAGTCATTGTGATCATAAAAACACCAAGATATATATAGTTACATAATATAAAAGAGGCAACTCAATAGATAATCAATAAATAAATAAATAGAATAGAAATTAGATACTTTATCATGAAATTAAATGATACTAAGAACTAAGAAAATAATACATTATTTTAAAAAGAAAAAATAATAATTTTAGATGGATTTAAATAACCTCCCCCTTTGTAAAAAAATTTCAACATGATAAAGTGAAAGAGAATAAATAATTTAATAATAATTTCCCCAAATAAGAATATAATTCTTAGAAAAATAACCCTTTTAAGTAATATTTTCAAGATATTTCTCTCCCTTTGTGGTTATCATGAAATTATAGATCATTAAAAAAAATATGGAAAAAATTGATATTGGTAATAAATTTATTAAAGAAACATTTAACGGTGATCCAAAAAATAAAATAAAAATTTTAAAAAGTAATTTGAAGAGTGAAAAAAAAAATATTTTGAAAAAATAGAAGTATTTTGATGATTATTTTTTAATTTTAATTACTCTATAATTAATAAAATTATTATAAATAGAGACTTAGATGAAAGAAAAATGGATAATAAATATGAAGGAAAATAAAACAAAGTGATATTTTGAAAAAAAACTTCATAACGTCCTAACTCAAAAAAATAATCGGATCATTATATATATATATATGATTGTAAAAAAAATAGGTATCAATGAAAAAAATAAAAAAGAAATAATGATAAAACACCTTCTCAGGTCCTAACCTCCCCTACACACACACAAATAATTTCATTATTATAGAGTTACAGGGGATAATAAAGAAAGGATAATAAATGTATAAAGGGAAAATTTTGGAAAAGGAGAATAAATAAAAATTTGAAGAGAAGGAAAGAAAGAGAAGGAATAGAAAAGAGAATAAAAGAATGAAAATAAAAACCAGTATATACATTTTCCATGACACACATTTCTTAAAATAATGGATTAACCTTCATTAAATAAATTCTTCTTTGAATTAAAATATAGAGTTTATTCTTTTTAAGTGTTATAATTATTTGAAAAGATATCTTTAATTTGTAATTTTATAAAAGATATCTAAAAATAATAGTTACATAAAAGTATACATAAACTATTTTATACTCATCGTTAATCTTATTTTAGTGAGATAAAAAAATTTTAAACAAAACAATAAATACTTATTTATTAAAAATAGATTTTTAAATTTTTTAATATTAAAATCAATTAGATTTAAAATTTGATAATTAATTTTAAAAATAAAGGATATTCCTTTAAATAGAATTTCATAAATGATCATTTATATGTCTCCCCCTCAAATGATAACTTGGGTGACATAAGGAATCATATCTATGATTTTTAAATAAATAAATAAATAATAATATTTAAGAAACAAGTTTTAAGTCAATATTTTAAAATTTTAAAAGATTACTCAAGATTGCCACAGATAAAATGTAAGAATGTTAAAATTGAAAGATTCCAATTTTTCCATTAGTAAATTAAGTACAATTGATTGATAAAGTATTGGTTAAAATATTAGTGGTTTTGATATTCCTTTGGAACAAAATTAAATAAGATGTCCCCATTTTTAATGTGATCTCTTAGGAAATGGATTATAAGATAAATGTGTTTGTCTGGAGGGTTGTCATTATAATTTTTAGATATATTCATGGAACTGGTATAATTTCACTTAATAGGGATACGGTTGAATTTCATCCCAAAGTCCAATAGAGTGTCTTGCATCGAAATTATTTGAGAGAAACACCTCCCATTGGCTATGTATTTCACATTGGCTATAGAAATGGAAAATAAATTCAATTTTTACTACTCTATGAGGCAAGTTATTTTCCTAAGATATGGAATAATTAACTGGTATTTTTAAATCTTAATAGCATCCACTAAAATTAGCATCGTAAATGTGAGTTAATTCAAAATAGATTCATTTTCTATAAAATAAACTGATCTTTTTAGAATATTTTAAATAATGAAATATAATTTTTATATATTTTAAATGACATTCCTTTAGGTTATATTGAACATGAAATCTATTCAGGTCACAATTATTTAAATTATACTACCAATCATACTTTTGTTAAACTTTTTGTCAAATATTTTACCAGTTTCATTCAATGTAAGCATACAAGTTGTAATTTTGGGAGTCATAATTTCCATAGAATGATCCATTACAACTCATTTTAACAATTCATTAGCATATATTTTTTTTTAAAAAAAATATTTTGAAAATTTGAGATATTTGAAATCCAAGAAAGAATTTAAGTTTACCCATGAAGTTCATCTCAAAATTATTCTTCCTTTAATCAGGAAATTTTAAATAGAGTTTTTCATTGGAAGATATAGAAAACACATCATGAATATAAATTTATAGAAGTAAAAAAAACATTTCATATAGGTTTTAAAACATATCTGTATTGGATTGCACTGTTTTAAAAGAATTTAAAAAAAGATAATTTTAAATTGTTTCATACCATGCCCAAGGGGGTTATTTTAAACCATAAAAAGCATTGGTTTGTTTGAAAAATAAATTTTGAAAAAGTTTATCTTCCAAAATATGTGGTTTTTACACAAAACCATTTTTGGAACTAAAACCATTTATAATATCATTTTTCGACATCCATTTGACTGAGTTTAAAATTTATAAGTGATTTTAATGCCAATATGATTCCTTTTTATTCTGTCAAAGCTACTGGTGAAAATTTTTCACTAGTCATTTAATTCTTCTTTATTATAATATTTGTCAACTAAATGGGTTTTTTTGTAGTGATATTTTTTGAATCATCTATTCAATTTCGAAAAAAACCATTTAGATAAAATAACATTAGGATCATTATATATTTCTATGATAGACCATACATTATTTCATGTTAATGTATTAAGTCCCCCTTTCATGGAAAGTACAAAATTTTCATTGATACGGTTTTTGGAATAAACGTTATAAATAAAGGAATGATGTTAAACCTCATTTATGACCATCATACAGGTATTTTTTTCCTACATGTGAATCACCAATGAAATTTTCAAGGGTACTATCTTTGGATTTTTTAAAAATTGTAGGAAAATAATTTTAAATATATTTTCTTCCATATTAAACTTATTTGGATTGAAAACATTCAAATAAAACCAAATTTTCAAAAAAAAAATGAAGACGAAGTTTAGCAAAAAGATCATAAAAAATAATAGACTGAATAATATTCCATTTTAGTCTTCTTTTATTACATGGTAAAAAATTTTGGAGTTTGAGCACCCATGAAATATTCCTTAATCATATTTAGAATCAAATATAAAGAGATTGTATTTGGTGTTTAAAATCAAAATATGCAACCAAAAACAATGAAAAATTTCGCCTTAGGTTTTTTATTTTGAAAAATTTTATTATTGTTTTTCTTTAAAAATGATAAATAATAATTTTTTTAATGATATATCATGTGGTATTCACGACCTCTACCCAAAAATATTTCGGGAGAGAAATCCATTTAAAAGAGTTCAATTGATTTCTTGGATTTTCCAATTTCACCTCTCTACATCCTCATTTTATTGAGGGTTATGAGGATCAGAAAAAAAGAATGACATGCCTTTGAAAGAAAAGAAATCATTAAACTAATTATTATATAATTCATTGCTATAATTATTCTAAAACAAAATAGTTTTCAACCCCTTTTATATTTTAATCTTTTAAAAAAAATTGATAATTTCTTTGAAAACATCACTTTTATGAGATAAGAAATATTCCCATGAAAATCTTGTAAAGTCATAAAAAATTTCAAAGTTATAGGTCATTGCTACACTACATTCAATTTTATTTGGACCAAAAAGTTCAATATGGATAATTTAAAGATATTTTGAATAATAAATACATCTTTTAGATTCAAAATAGGATTTATGTTTCTTACTATGTCAGAATTCTTCACAAACCACATCTTATTTGAAATTATGTTTATGAAGGTATCATATAAGTTGATTTGGGTTGAGTTTTATGAGTGTGTGGTTACTACCATGACCAGGGTGTTAGTTCCAAATACCTGAATCACTAAATAGTGCATTCAAATATTTTATTTTTTTGGATAGCTAGATATTTTAAATTAATTGTGTAAACATTTTTAAATATTTAATTCATAAATAAAATTTTTCATCTTGAAATCGAAATAGTTTAAGAATCATTTTATAATGATATTTTAAAACCAATATCAAATAATTGACTAATAATTTGTAAATTTTGTTTTAGTACTCTTATGAATAAAACATGTTTTATTAAATTTGAGTTGGAATTTTCGATGGTACCTTCTGCAATTATCTTACACCTATAATTATTTTCAAAAGTGGTGTGTTCATCATAAAGTCTATTTATTGGACTGAATTTAATGAGTCCCCCCACATATATCTCAAGAAACTGTTGTTGATGACTATAGTGTTTCTTAGGTTTCACTAAATAGACCCTTTTCCCTAAAAATTAAATAATTTAAAATTTTGGGGACCATAGAAACTTGTATCTGATTATGTTATCCAATAAATTTTCATTGTAGATATTTTTGTAGGATATTTCCTTTTTGAAATAGTGGAATAAATATGTATTGAATTTGTTCTTCTATATAATAATTTTTTTAAATCACATCCACATATTAAACTAACAGTTCATTTTCAATAAATGTAAAATATAACATGAGAATCTCCATTTACAAAATAGATTTTTGTTATATTTTTTGAAGATATACCATGACTGATGGAACCAAAATTTACCAACATTTGTTGTATTTTTTTAACTCAAAAATTTATTTAAATTTTATTCACATTTTTTTTAATTTAAATATATAATTTTTATGGTATTTAATTATAGATTCATGTTTAGAAAAACATGGTTTATTTTTTACTTTCATGATGAGGTCTTATTTTTATATTATGAGTAGTTACTTTTCATTTTGTTAAATTTCATATCCTGAAAATAAAATGTGTCTCTTCTTGATATCTAAATATAAAAAATCAAGTTGATCATAGATATTTTCTAGGTTATTTTTTTTCATATTTTAAGTCATGATAATTTAGCTGACTGAAGTATAAAGGAGAAGAAATAGAATACGAATTAGAAGAATAAGGAGAAGATGAGGAGGACAAGGAGGAAAATTAATGGTAGTACTATCCTATACATATAATTGATATATATCATTAATAAATTCGATCATATGTCACTTTTAATGGATGATTAAGTTAAGTCCAAGGAATATTCACGTTCACTCCATGTTTATACTTTAAATGAATTTTAACTTTCTTGTATTTATTGATAATTTTATTATAGTAAGGGAACTTTGGGTTTATGTGAATTTTTTTTACATTCATATCCTTCCACTTCTATTTTTAACTTTTGATTTGAATTTTTCAATAACTTGTTAAAGTTCATATTTTTGATGTGATTGAACATGTTCCTATTAAGATGATAATTTTCAATTACCTCACCTCAAGTTTATTTATCACTAGTGTCCTTAAAGGAAGAGGTGTTTATAAATTATTTGGTTTCATTGAATTTTTTTCCTACTGGTGTTTCATCCTGATTTTATATGTCAACATGGAGAAGAATAGTTCCTAAGCCACTATCATTTTCAAATTTTGTCTTCATGGATAGTTGTTACTATAAGAACCCAACATCTAGGTAACAACCATCATATATATTGGACTCCTCATGTACTAATCCAATTTTAATGATCACAAATCTCTTTAATGGTCACAAATCTCATTAATGTTTACAAATATCATTAATGTTTACAAATATCATTAATGTTTGCAAATCTCAATAATAATTACCACAAATCTCACACATCTTATTAATCTTGTGTATTTATGTTTCAAGTTATCTCATAATTTATTATGGTTAAGCTCAATTAATTTTATGCATATTACAGTTTAATTCTGAATGCAGTTATATTCCAAAATTCAAGACACCATGAAGCTTGACACTATAAGTCAGACACTGTGAGCAAGACACAGACACCGTGACCAATGAGACACCATGACTACGAGACACCATGACCATGAGACACTGTGACACATTAAGCCTAACACTGTGAAGAAAGACACTAAGAACAGACACCATAATCCAGACACAATGTTTTCCTAAGTTCCAGACACAGTTAGCAAGACACAGTCATCAAGGCACCGTGAATCCTAGAAATATGAGCAAGGCACTAGAAGCCAGAAACTGTAAGTCAGACACCGTGACTCAGACACTGTGAGCAAGACACCGTGACAAGGATACAAGGTGAATGAGACACCGTGAGCAAAACATCGTGAGCGAGACATCGTGACAAGGAGACACCGTGAGCGAAAAACCATGAAGGAGACACCATGAAGGAGATACCATGAAGGAGACACCATTTGTATAACTACTATGACACTATTTCCTAAACTATTTTGTTGTTTTTGTATTCAACTATTTAATGGTCATATTTGACGCCTTTAATGCACTGACATAATTAATGTTTCTTTGTAGACATAGTAGGAGGTATGATGTACGAAATACATGGAACCTGTCGGCTAACACTCATGCATTCGAAGATAAAGAGAAGTGTTCCCAAGAGGAAGTAGATACACACGATACATGCGACAACATAAGAAACGAGAGTGCACTATACTGAATAGAAAAAAAATATACCAAGCATGACCACAAAGAAGAGATTTTAAGATATTTAACGAAAGAATTGTCTCATGCATGCAATCCAACTCTACTGAAGAACACACGAAGTACATTGGAATACAGAGAACATCTTCACTCGTGAAGAACACAAGTTGAACCACAACACTCTGTTTCTCAATTGAAAAACAAGAGAAGGACTCAGAAGCATTTCTATGTTATCCAACAAGTCCATAGTTGGACTGATAATCACTAGAGCATTTTAAACTCACTTCTACTCTCTCTTAGTGATTATTTTATTTACATTCGAGCAGTGTGTGTACTCTGTATATTTTACACACACACTGACTCCTATGCTGAACTAAAGGATTTCAAAACCCTTACACCAAATTCTTTACTTTTGATTACCCATGACAACAGTGGAAGAGGTCCCTGTGTGTCCTGGATATTATTTTGTTTACCCAAGAAAATTGTGGAAGAGGTCTCTACATGGCCTGGACAGTTTATATACCCTTTTTATCCCGATCCAGAGTGTGGATCAGATTTTATTTATATAAACTGCATGGTGGCAGGTGATCACCAAGTGGAGTGGATTAGGTCTCGGCTTGAGACTGAACCACTTTTTTTATATCTACTGTGCCTCTTAGATTAAGTTGAAATTATACTATATACTCTATATTCCGCTGCTATTTACTTTTAAATACAAATCTATTTTAAAGTCACTATGATAGTAAAACTAGAAAGTGTTTGTATGTATCGTAAAGCATTAGGTTAGTTTTAAAAGTTATTTAATCTTCAAATTGAATTAAATGAAAACTAATCAATCTCTTGATAATCTAACTAACCCTTTACTCTAATACAAATTCACTACAGTTTAACTTAGTACTCTAATTGGGGATTTTAAAAGAAATATTTTTTAACAAAAAATTTAATTGGTACTCAATTCACCCCCCCCCCCCCCCCTCTTGAGTAAACCAATCCGACCAACCTTTGGTATCAAAGGATGCTTTTTTTGGACTCTGTGTAATTTTATTCAAATGTGATTGTAGTTGTACTTTAAATATCTGTAAATTTCTATTAATTCTAATTTTCTATCTCTTTTAATGTAATTTGTTGGTATAAAAAATAGACTAGAAGGTGTTGCTACCAACATGACACCCTTCTTTAATGGTACAAATTATTCCTAGTGGAAACTTAAGATAAAAATTCAGTTAGAGAGTATGATATTTGACATCTGGACTGCTATAGAGACTCAATATAAAATTTAGGAAACTTAAAGAACAACTTGGGATGAACCTACTAAAATAGATTACAGTAATAATTATAAAGCTATGAATTCCCTGTATTGTGCTTTAGGAGATGAGGAATTTAATCACATATATACTTGAAAAACTTCCTATGAAATTTGGGATACGTTGGCGGTTTCTCATGAAAGAACAACCAATGTTAAAGAAATGAGATTGAACACTTATACTATTAAATATGATAATTTGAAAATGAATCCGGATGAACCTATATCTGACATGTATCTCAAGTTCAATGAAATTTTCAACACTATGATCTCCCTTGGAAAGTTTGTTCCAGTAAAGGAACAAATCATGATAATACTGAGATGTCTTCCAGACCGATGGAGAAGCACATCAATCGCGATTTTAGAGTCTTTCGATATTGGTACTTTACCTATTAATGAATTAATTTGTATGTTAATGATGTATAAAGAAGAACTGAATGTAAAAAAGGAAGAAGATGATGAACCAAAGAAGAAGTCAGTGGAATTTAAGTCTACTTCCTCAAAGAGAAAGGACAAGGAGAAAGTTCACATACCTACTGAAAGGTCGAGTAGTGATGAGACTGCATCAAACAGTGATGCATAGATGGCTCTGATAGCCATGAGATTTAAGAAGATCTATAGGAAGAATAAATTATTCAGAAAATTGATCTAAAAAGGTAAATATGACAACAAAGGACAATAGAATAATGATTGGAAGAAAGATGATAAGGGTGATGAAGTTGTCTGTTATGAATGCAAAAGAAAAGGTCACATAAAAGATGACTATCCAAAATTGATGTTCAAGTAGAAAAATGACTACAAGGATAATAAGTACAAGAAGGCAATGAAACAAACTTGGAGTGATTCAGAAGACACTTCAAGTGATTCTGATTCTACTAAGGATGAAGATTCTCATAAAGCTAACATGTGTTTTATGACAAACACATCAGAGGTAACATTCGACACTCCTATTTTGAATTCATATTACTCTTAAATTGATTATGATTCTGAATCCGAAAACATGTCTAGTGAGGAGCTATTTGAATACTATAACATGCTGGAAGAAACTTGTAATGAGATTAAGGACAAATATAAGACCCTGAATAAACAGCATGCTTTGACCAGTTCTATTAAATCTTCCCTTGATGTAGAAAAAGAAAATAATTCTCAATTACTTAAGGAAAATACTGAGCTGAAAATTTCCAATGTGCAACTGAGAAAGGATTTAGATAAATTCACAAATGGAAAATACACACTAAATCAAATGTTAGGTAAACAAGTGGCACCAAAATATACCACTGGAATAGGCTATCAGCCTGGAAAGAGACAGATCACTAAAACTAAATTTGTTCTTAAATCTGGACAGAATACTTCTAGTTCTAGTTCTGGAAATTCCTATGCTTCAACTAGTTATTTACATTGTTATAGACCAAATAATGTTTATCTTTCAAAATCTATTGATTCTGCAAATTATTTGAGACCCATAAGACAAATCTGTGTACCTAAATCTTTTCTTGCTAACCTGTCTGGACCCAAGAAAATATGGGTACCAAAATCCTTTGCCATTTAAAATTTTTTGGTAGGAAACTTGCTTAAAGTTGTCCTATTGAAAGACAAGGTACATGGACAATGGATTTTCAAGACACATGATAGGATACTTCTTATGTTTCAAAAGTTTAATCAATGTTGATAGAGGCTATGTCATATTTGGTGATAATTCTAAAGGAAATATCATCAGCCTAGGACAAATTGCTAACACTAACTCATTTTTAATTTCTAAAGTTATATTTGTTGATAGATTAAAATAAAACTTGTTATGTATTTCTCAGTTATGTGATGATGGATTTAATGTTATGTTTGAAAATAATTCTTGTAATGTTTTTAATTTTAAAAATGCTTTAGTATTTTCTGCCTTGAGAAAATAAAATGTTTATGCAGTTGATTTTAATTCGTTATCTGAATGAAATATTACTTGTTTAAATTCTTTTCATAAAGAATCATGGCTTTGGTGTACAACCACGAGATTTTATGAAAAAAGTATTTTTTTTTAATTTCTTGATGTCTTCTATTATACACTACACCATGTTTAGCTTGTACTATATGCAACGCCGTATTATCTTGCAGTATATGCAACACTATTCTTGGATCGTGTTACACAGAATTTTAAGTTCGTTTGATAGTAGTTATTCTACGCAACATTGAGTGTATATATATATATATATTAAATGTATAAATGAAATATGGTTGGATTCTGTTATACGCAACAACAAAGGAGACTTTCACTACACACAACCCTTACTTGTCTTACATTACATGCAATCATGACCTTCCACGATAGCGTGTGTTGTACGCAATATCGAGTTTCACTAAAAAAAAGATATGCTATTAAAATACTATATAAACTAGCCGTTATGAATAGTAATACCCCCTATTTGGAATTTTAAAAATTTTATCTTTCAAAATGGACTTTATTTTTGGATTTGGAATATCGTAATTAGCCTATGGTGAATTTTTTTATTTTTCTGAAAACTTTCAATTTTTGATGAATAGTGAAAACACTATGTTACTATTTAAAAACCAGCTTTTTATTTAAATAATTATTTATTTTATTTAAATTTATTTTAGGTCAAAATTGATAAATAATACCTATATATTTTCAATGTAATTCATTGGAGTCATTTTATTATAATTTTAGATATATAAAAATTTTATTGAATTTTCACCGTCTTTTAGACACCTACTAGGAGAATTTGGAAATTCACATAAAACAGAATTTTACCTCTTTTGTGAGTGGAATTTAGAAAATCCAAGAGACACGGTTAATATCAAGGACTAAAATGTGGTTTATTGAGATGAAAATAATTGTTGGGGAATAGTAACTTTTTACTTTTATTAACCACGGTTAAAAGTAAATAGGGTAATTAAGGGTAAAATTGAAATTATTATTACTGAAACACATGTCCAAATTCTATTGGATAAGTGTAATTAGACCAAAAGCAACCTTAGGAATAAATATTTTCATTTAGGTCCACTTGGATTATATTATGACATTTATTATTAATTTATTTAAAGAAGGGTTAAAATAGTTAAAATCAAAGTTTAATAACTAAATAATTTTTAATATAGGGTTATACATAAGATAAATTAGACTATAAAAAATCATTAGAAAGATAAAAATATTTCCTACATAATGGTATTTTATTTATAATTTTTAGACATTAAATAATTTAATTTATATATGACACATTGATGATGTTGTAATTATCTTATTAATGAAATATTAACAAAATTGATGTTATAAATACCCAAATAAATGTAATTTGAGACTTTTTATGAATTACACTAATTTTATAGGTTAATATGACATGTTATTATTGGTTGAATTAACTTATTTAGAACTAATCAAGCTGTTAGTATTTTCACCAAAAATCAATTACCAAATAGTGTCAAAATTGACAAAAAAATTGTTTTTAAAACAAATATTATTTTATTAATTGTTATTATATTCCTAAAAATCTAAGGTTCAGACAAGATACTTATGTCATGATAGGTGTATCATTAATGGTCCAATTAGGAGTCTCTTGGATGTATATGGTATGTTTATTAACTATATAATTTAAAAATTCAAAGTGACATGGTAAATGTCAATCTAATTAACTAAGAGTTAAAACTAAAAGATAATGTTAATATAATGACCCAAACCTGTCTAAAATCTATTGGTTGATAGGATTTAGACCCATAAAAACTTTACCTTCGAATTAAATCAATTTTTAGCTATTAAAAACAGAATATGACTTTATTATAAAATAATATTTTATGTTTTCCTAAAGTGCCCCTCTCCTCCCTTATAAAAGGAAACTTCCTCCCTCTCCTCATCTCACCACTTTGAGCCTTAAATCCTGGCCAAACCCTGACAATTTCACTTCTCAACTTCACTATAAATATTATAGAGGTCATGGTCTTCTTCAATTCCAACATTAGTGTCCTAATAGGAGGTTTCAAAGTGGCTTGTCGAGAAGAGGTAATATCTGTTACCGATTCATTCAAATTTATTTCTTCTTCTACTTCTTCTTTTTAGTTGATTCATTATAAATTAATAATATAAGTATCACGCATATACTGATATGTTATTATAAATATGAAACAACCTTATTTCACCATCTATCCATCCTACTAAAAATGAAATCACCGCGTGTGCGTACGTACGGAATACCGTCTCCACACCGTGGTGTAATCTGTTTTCCACCACCACCTTACTTGGATGGGTATAATGGTGTAAAGAATAACTATATATGATTATTGTAAATTGATTTTGATTCTGAAATGGTATACATACACTTCAATACAATTCCATGATCATTGGAACGATACCATTGGTCGTGCGTACGTACGGCCCACCGTCTCCACGATGTGATGCGACTTGTTCTACATAATCTACAATGAATAAGGATAATATAAATGAATTGAATGGATAAATATGATATATATTACACTAATACCATTCTGGAAATGAGGTATCTATAAACTAAAAATAATAATAAGAATTTTTTCGACAAAACACGCATAAGAACAAAAAGCAATAAACTCTCGAATAACAAGTAGCAATGAAATATTACTAATACAAAGCTAAGAATATTACCATATATGATATCATAACAATGACTTAGATTCTGGAATAATTCAATAACATTATTTAAATCATTATACAGGAGGTTCAGACATTTACAAAGCAAATCAGACCTATGGTAAGGGATAATTTTGAAAATCTCATTTTATCCGAGATTGCTTATACGTAAGTATTCACTGGGGTTATTGATATCATCCATGCTCATGTTTTATAAAAAATGTTTTTATGTATGTTTAAAGTCCTTTTTACTCATTTTTAAATTTTACCACATGTTATGAAAGGAATCTTACTTTTGTTTACCATACGATGAACTTTTTGACTTTTCTGACAAAAGTACGAGGAGAACATGAACGGATTTTTACGGTTTTCATAACACCTTATTTTCATGAAGCATACTCTACAATATTTCATGACTATTTTCACAAAAATCCATTTATTTTATAATTTCATGGCATTTTGTGAAAGAAAAATGATTTTGATGAAAAAAGGATATTTTCCTCAAGAATTCATTTCAAGTGTCTTATCAAAACCATTTTCCATATAAGATGAAATTATTTCATATGTGTATGTTTCAAGTATAATATCTCTATGATTTACATGGTTTCACTTTTCTTATGATGAAATGATATCCATTTTCATTATATGGATTATTTTATAATGATATGAAACCCATTTTCTTCTTTGGGTTATGATACATGATTTATGTTTATTTTGTGGCACAATTAAGAATGATTTCATTATGAGATGGGTGGGACATATATCTCCCTCCAATTCATTGGGTAATGATTTATATCTCATGATATAGACATGCCTAGAATGATAAGTTAATCTGGTTCAGTGATACAGGACCGGAATGAGGAGTGAACTCGATTCAGAAAGGGACTTTGTCCACTAAGATGGTCTTGGTAGCAATTCCTTGGCAACTATGGAAATCATAACAAGTGTTGAATGGTTTCCACAATTACATGATTTATTCCCATGCTATTTTATCAATATTGATGTTCCATTATGAAACCTACCTTACGCACTTCCATGATTTATGTCTTTGCTCAAGATTTTGATGTTTAAAGATTATGTTCATGTTTTTAAGTTCAAATATATATGGTTTGTTTTATTTTCTCCATGCTTACCCTTACTGAGAATTTGAGATCACCCTTTATATGTTTTCATTTCCCCAGGATATAAAGAAAGGTTTTAGGTAAGAAAACAAAAGGGGAAGATCATTATGGGAGATGTTGAAGATCTTTCACCATGATTAGAAGATTACATTTCAAGTTTCCAAAGACACTAAACTATTACGGTACTTTGTTGTCTGTTTTTTTATGTATTATGTATTCCGTAAAAGTAATGTAATTTCTATGTACATCAAGCCTTGGGTCTCTACAGTTGGTATCAGAGGAAAGGTTTAGTTAAACTCTGGATACTAGGATGATAAAACTTTAGTGGGATCTCTAGAGATATTTCTAAGGTATGTCTAGGGATGTCCCTAAGGTTAAGTATAAGTTTATGTTATAGTCCTAGAATTATGGTAACAATATTAGAATTGACCCTAAGATGTTATATATTGAAGGTACTCCCCCTTTATTATGTTGTTTACTCTAGCATGATTTTTGCCTCTCACGCTATTCTTTTTGGGCTTTATAAGATGGCTGGTACCTGAAGGAACCATGTTGATCAATGTAATGGAAAACTAAATGATTGCCCTTCTGAACAACCAAATGTGATGGGAGAAGGAGTGAAAAATCTTATTGTTATACATAAAAAAGCTATGAATCATTCTTCATTTCCAAATATTCAGAGAGGGGAACAATATTCTATTGAGTCCTTCCTGAGGCAATGTCCAACTTATTTCAATGGGTCTTCTGATCCACTTGTTGCTAAAAAATGGATCAGGGCCATTGAATAGATATTTTCCATACTTCACTGTTTGGAACATGATAAAGTCATTCTAGTTTTTACCATTTGGTAGGTGAAGCAGACCAGTGGTGGACTCTAATTAAGAATACAATGCCCTAAGATGAAATTGAATCCATGGAATGGGACGAGTTCAAGAACTTGTTTTTCAGTAAGTACTTCCCTCGTATTCTTCGAAAAAAGATTGAAAAGGAGTTCCTTGAGCTTAAGAAGAAGGATGATGAATCTGTTGGTATATACGAAGAGAATTTTACAAGGCTTTCATGGTATGCATCTAGCTATATCATCCAACCTGAAGGTAAAGTTGATCAATTCTTCAGTGGCTTAAAACCAAGTCTTCTAAGGGCATTAGCTATAAGAGACTTCATTAGCTATGAAGAAATTGTGTATTGTGCTATCAAGGAAGAAATGGAAGTTGGTGTTACATATCCATGTCATGGTTTGAACAAGAAACGAAATATGGAGTTTAAGGAGAAATCTTAGAACAACGGTGAAAAGAAGATTAATGTTTCTTTATGCTCAAAGTGTGGAAAGAAGCATGGTAGATGTAACAGCCCGAGATTTTATAAAAAAATATTCTTTTTAATTTCATTAATGCCTAGTGTTGTACGCTTCACCAAAATGATCTTTCACAACACACATCCTTAACATTCCTTGCATTACACGCAATCGCGGCCTTCCTCAATAACTTGCGTCGTACGCAATACTGAGTTTCACTAAACAACGATATGCTATTAAAATATTATTAAAACTAGTCGTTATGAATAGTAATTACCACCTTTTAAAATTTTATAAATTTTAGCTCTCAAAATGGACTTTATTTTTGGATTCGGAGTATCGAATTTAGCCTAAGGTGAAATTCTGGTACTTTTTAGATAACTTTCATATTCTGATGAATAGTGAAAATTACTAAATTATAATTAAAAACAACTTTTGTAATCGAAATAATTAATAGTGATAAATTATTAATTTGAGTGGTTTTAAAGTATATTTTTACAATTTAATACAATGTTGGTCATTGGATGTAATTTCACATTTAAACCAGTCATAAACAAGTGTCAATCTTTTGATAGCTATTATCTCTTAAGAACAAGATATTTGTTTTGACGACGGGAATTAATTTTTAAATTAATTAATTCAACTGATATGTTTTGAATTTGATAAAATAGACATCATTTTTTAATTCATAATATCAAATATAGCTTAGATCTAATTTTTGGTATTTTTCTGGAAACTGTCATTTTTTGATAAATAGTGAAACCACTAAGTGGTAGTTAAAAAAACTGAATTTTTCATAAAACGTAACTTTACCGCTTCTGTGAGTATAATTTCGAAAATCCGAGAGACACGGTTGATTTTAGTAAGTAAAATTTGGTTCATTGATATGAAAATAATTTTTTGGTGAATAGTAACTTTTTTCTTTTTTTTAACCACGGTTAAAAGTAAATAGGGTAATTAAGGGTAAAAATGATATTATTATTACCCTAACACATGTCCTAATTCTATTGGACAAGTGTAATTCGACCAAAAACAACCTTAGGAATACAATATGACCATTTAGGCCCACTTGGATTAGATTAGGACATTTATTATTAATTTATTTAAAGAAGGGTTAAAATAGTTAAAATCAAAGTTTAAAAAGTAAATCTTTTTAATATGGGGTTATACATAAGATAAATTAGACTATAAATATTCATTAGAAATCTAAAAATATTTCCTACATAATTTTATTTTATTTGTAATTTTTAGAAATTAAATAATTTAATTTATTTATGACACAACGATGATGCAGTAATTATCTTATTAATGAAATATTGACATAATTGATGTTATAAATACCCAAATAAATATAATTTGAGACTTTTTATGAATTACACTAATTTTCTAGGTTAATATGACATGTTAGTATGGATTTAATTAACGTTTTTCGAACTTATCATTCTGTTAGGATTTTCACAAAAATCAATTACTAAATAGTGTCAAAATTGACATAAAATAGTTTTTAAAACAAATATTATATTATTAATTGTTATTTTATTCCTAAAAATATATGGTTAGGAAAAATGACTTAGATAAGGTTATATATATTAATAATAAAAAACTTGGGGTTCGTTTTCCTTGATATAGTAAGTTTATTTACCTTATAGTATAAGAACACAAGAAAACAAGGTAAAAGTAAAATTATTTAACTTAATGATAAATCTAAATGATAAGGTTACAATAGGAACCTAAACTTGTCTAAATTATATTGGATGAGAGTATTTCGACCCATCCCCACCTTAGCCTCTAAATAAATCAATCTGGAGCTATTTAAAACCGAACATGACTTTATAATAAAATAATATTTTTGGTTATTCCAAAGGTGCCCCTCTCCTCCCTTATAAAAGGGAACCTCCTCCCTCTCTTCCTCACACAACATTGAGCCTTCAATCTCGGCCAACCCCTGCCAAATTCTCTTCTCCACTTCCCTATAAACATCCTAGAGGTTCTGGTCTTCCTAAAAGACCAATTTTAGTGCCCTAAGAGGAGGTCTCAAAGAGTCGCTTCAAAGAAGAGGTAATTTCTGTTACCGATTCTTTAACCTTTATTTCTTCTTCCACTTATTCTTCTTAGGTTGTTTCATTATGAATTAATAACACCAGTATCACTCATATAATGATATGTTATTATAAGTATGAAACAACCCTATTTCACCATCTATCCATCCTACGGAAAACGAAATCACCGTGCGTGCGTACGTACGGAATACAGTCTCCACGCCGTGGTGAAATCTATTTTCCACCACCACCTTACATGGATGGTTATAATGGTGTAAATAATAAATATATATTATTATTTTAAAGTGATATTGATTCTGAAATAGTATACATACACTCCAATACAGCCCCACGATCATGAGAATGATATCATCGCTCGTGCGTACGTACGGACTACCGTCTCCACGACGCGATGAGATTCATTCTCCACATTAACCATTCATGAATGATTATAAAGTATATATAATGAATAATAATGAAATATTTTACATGTTAAATCTACTGGATTTATTTATATATATATATTTCATCTACTTACTTCCATTCAAGACAATAAAGAACGGAAAACAACGTTCATGCGTACGTACGGACTACCGTCTCCATGAACGGTGTGTTTCATTTCATTTATCTATCTATTATATATATATATATACTGAATATATATGATATATAAATCATGTTTTATATTCTAGAAGTGAGTAAATCATGATATAAGTAATAATAATGTCAAGAACAACAATTCCAAACACCTACGATAAATGAAACAATTTTACCCAAAATGCTCTTTAACATGGAATTTACAAAAGAACGGGTAATATAAAGTCATAAGTGAACCATATATGATATCATAACAATGAATATGATTCTGTAATAAGTCAATGACATTATTTAAATATTTATACAGGAGGTTCGGACACTTACGAAGCAAATCGGACCTAAGGTAAGGGAAATATCACAATCTCTTTTTTATCCGAGATTGTTTATACTTTAGTATTTACTGGGGTGTATTTTATCATCCACATCCATGTTTCCTCAATATTTAATATTATTTCCATCCACCTACAATTGTTTAAATCCTATTTTACCCTTCGGTGAGTTTTTAGTAAAAGATATGAAAAGAATCTTTTGTCGTTTTTCGTACGATGTACTTTTTTGACTTTTCTGACAAAAGTACAAGAAGAATATTTTCTTTTAACTTATACGTCATGAATGGATTTTTAAAACATTATTTCCAAGAATAATCCTTTACAAGTTTTCATGTTTATTTTTAATCAACTTCTTTTAGTTTTAAATTTTATGACATGTTAAGAAAGGAAAAGTGTTTTCGAAGCAGAAAGGATATTTTCCTCAAGAATGGAGTTCAAGTGTTTTATCAAAATTATTTTCCATCTAAGATATTAAAGGGTCCTTTTTATATCCCTATTATTACATGGATTTTATTATGTTGTGACGAAAATATTTTTTATGAATTCTTTTATCTTATATGAATTGTTTTATGATGTCATGTTGTTTAAGAATACCATTTTTATTACATGGGTTATTCTATGATGTATGGTTTATGATTTTGTGGCACACATAAGAATGGTATCATTATGAGATGGGTGGGACCTATATCTCCCTCCAATTCATTGGGTAAATATTTTATATCTCATGAGATAGACATGGCTGGAATGGTAGGTTATACCGGTTCAGTGAAATAGGACTGAAACGAGGGTATCTCGGTTCAGAAATGGACTTTGTCCACTAAGATAGTCTTGGCAATGAGTCTTGACTAATAAGATACGATTCCCTATTATTATGTGTGTATGCCACTAAGTTTCATGTTTTAAGTTATGATTATTGGGATTTCATTTCACTACTATGATTTATCCCAAGTTATGAAATTATGATCTCTTTTGCAGGTTAAGATTTTCAAAATGTTATGTTCTTATGAATATGATGTGATTGATTTTTCATTTGTTTACCCTTACTGAGCATTTGAGCTCACACTTTTATGTTTTCTTTTCCCCAGGATATAAAGAAAGGTTTTAGGTATAAAAAAGGAAGATCTTTATGGGAGATGTTGAAGATCTTTCACCACGATTAGAAGATTATATTCCGAGTTTCCAAAGACACTAAACTATTACGATCCTTGTGTGTGTGTTTTTGTTATGTACTAAGTATTCCGCAAAAGTAATTTAATGTCCATGTATGTCAAGATTCGGGTCTCTACAGTTGGTATCAGAGGAAAAGTTTAGTCAACCTTTGGAAACTAGGATGCGAAAACGTTAGTGAGATCCCTAGAGATATTTCTAAGGTATGTCTAGGGATGTCTCTAAGGGTAAGTATATGTATAGGTTATAGTCCTAGAATTGCGCTAACGATCTTTGAATTTAACCTAAGATGTTAGATATTAAGGTTACTTCCCCTTTTAGTATGTTGTTTTCCCTAGCATGATTTTTGCCTCTCACACTATTCTTTTTGGGTTTTAGACGATGGCTGGAACCCGAAGGAACCGTGTTGATCAATGCAATGGACAATGCAATGATTGTCCTCTTGAACAAAAAAATGTTATGGGAGATGGAGTGCAAAATCTTATTTCTATACTTACACAAGCTATGAATCATTCTGGACTTCCAAATGAGCAGAGAAGGGAACAATATTCTATTGAGTCCTTCATGAGGCAACATCCACCTTCTTTCAGTGGGTCTTCTGATCAACTTGTTGCTGAACAATGGATCATTACCACAGAAATGATATTTTCAGTTCCTCAATGTTCTAAACATGATAAATTCATCTTAAGAGTATATCGTTTGGAAGGTGATTCTGATCAATGGTGGAATCTTATCAAGAATACGAGGCCAAGAGATGAAATTGAGTCCATGGAATGGGACGAGTTGAAGAACTTATTTTTCAATAAGTACTTCCCTTGTATTCTTCGAACAAAGATGGAGAAGGAGTTTCTCGAACTAAAGCAAAAGGATGATGAATCCGTTGGTATATACGAAGCAAATTTTACAAGGCTTGCAAGGTATGCATCTGGATTTATCATCCAAACTGAAAGTAAAGTTGATCGATTCTTCAGTGGCTTAAAACCAAATCTTCGAAGGGAGTTAGCTATAAGAGACTTCAGTAGCTATGAAGAAATTGTGGGTTGTGCTCTCAAGGTAGAAATGGAAGTTGTTATTACTTATCCATCTCATAGTTTTGACAAGAAACGAAGGATGGAGTTCAAGGAGAAATCTCCGAATAATGGTGAAAAGAAGATGAATGTTTCCTTATGCTCAAAGTGTGGAAAGAATCATGGTAGAGATTGTCTTAAAGGGACTAGAAAATGTTTTATGTGTGGAAAAGAAGGTCATCGAGAAGCTGAGTGTCGAAGTAATGGAAAAAGGGTTTCTAATGATGGGAATAAAGAAAAGACTGCAGAGAATGCACCACCAACACGTCAGTGCTTCTAGTGCAAGGAAATGGGGCATTATGCTAATAAATTCCCTAATCCAAGGGTTAGTGATGATCGACATGAGCAACCACTTAAGGCAAAGGACAAAGGGAAGTCACATGCGATCACTATTGGCGATGTTGAATATGACAACAATGTGGTGGAATGATTAAGTGTTTATGTAATGGGATTCCAAAATAATCTTGTATATAGTATCGTGGAATATTGGAATATTTATGTATTGGTATATTGTGGTTTCCAATGGTACCGGTAACTATGGAATGTGATTGAGATATTTTTGGAAAAAAAGATGATATGCGCATAATGAAGGGATAAGAAGAAAATGAAATGTTTGACAGTATTCATGAGCTCATGATTGATATAAGGACTAAGTGATATCATGGTTTGAGTATATATAATTTTGAGGATTTTGGTATGTGGAAAGAGTTAACTTTTAACCGCACTCATGTTTTCAATAAGGTTTAATGGGTATTCAATAGAATACATGATTAAGGCCTCTGAATGTTTGGAATGTGACCAACAAGACATATCTTATGATATATGGGGATCAACGATGGTATTAAATATCTGGTAATCGTTTTCACTATATTATGAGAATGGACTGTAGTATTATGGATAAGCCTAAAGACTAGAATGGATTATGTTGGACATAAGTTAGTATTGTTTAAGGATAGAAGTTTTTTTCGATATTAATGATGGGATGTTATAGTAATATAGTTTTAGAAAAAGGACAACATGCAGGACAGGCGACAGCCCAATGCGTCGGACAAGGTCATAGGAATCGAACCCACACCCGAAGTGCGACTGGCCTTTATCGCCTACCAATGGCCTACAGGAAGTCCCTGGTTAGTGGAAAATAATTTTATTTTATTAAGCGGTATGATATATGAAGTATAAGTTCATTTTAGGAACTATATATTATTAATCTCACTATAGATGGACTTATGTATTTTTTGATAGCTTTTCTAACCTTTTGTTTCAGACAGATGGAATGAACCATCATTCTATCACATGATCTGCTAACACATCACGAATGACAAATTCAACTTCATTTCTTTAAGAGATGAAGTGGAAATTGTCCAAAGAACGACAAACGGTGAGACTATACCAAAATCACGAAAGTATTTCTTCTAATTTCATTAACTTTAGGGAATGATCTTAAAAAACAAAAATGTTGTCCTAGTGCTCTTATATCTGATAAATCAGATGGTACCTTAGATCGTAACAAATTTTTGGATTTGTGATTGTTGGCTTTTCCATAGCCATGTTCTCTACCACTCTCCATCAGAACATGATGGTTATATTTCTCTTCCATATCCATATTTTCACCTATGTGGAAACCCAGTGATTAGTTTATTTTGGTAACCGTTACATTTCATACTTTTTCTTCTTAAGATTGGTTTTAGTATTCCTTTTTATGATGTGGGTTTCTATTAATAAAACTTTTTAATAGTAAACCATTTATAACCCCGACGAATTTCAAGGGTGAAATTCATTTTAAGGGGGGTAGAATGTAACAGCCCGAGATTTTATAAAAAAATATTCTTTTTAATTTCATTAATTTCTAGTGTTGTACGCTTCACCAAAAGGAGCTTTCACAACACACATCCTTGACTTGCCTTGCGTTACATGCAATCGCGGTCTTCCTCAATAACTTGCGTCGTACACAATACCGAGTTTCACTAAACAACGATATGCTATTAAAATATTATTAAAACTAGCCGTTATGAATAGTAATAACCACCTTTTAAAATTTTAGAAATTTTAGCTCTCAAAATGGACTTCATTTTTGGATTCAGAGTATCGAATTTAGCCTAAGGTGAAATTTTGGTACTTTTCGGATAACTTTCATATTCTGATTAATAGTGAAAATTACTAAATTATAATTAAAAACAACTTTTTTAATCGAAATAATTAATAGTGATAAATTGTTAATTTGAGTGGTTTTAATGTATATTTAGAATATATTTTTACAATTTAATAAAATGTTGGTCATTGGATGTAATTTCACATTTAAACCAGTCATAAACCAGTGTCAATCTTTTGATAGTTATTATCTCATAAGAACACGCTATTTGTTTTGACGACGGGAATTAATTTTTAAATTAATTAATGCAACTGATATGTTTTGAATTTGATAAAATAGACATAATTTTTGAATTCATAATATCAAATATAGCTTAGATCTAATTTTTGATTTTTTTCTGGAAACATTCATTTTTTGATGAATAGTGAATCCACTAAGTGGTAGTTAAAAAAACTGAATTTTTCATAAAACGTAATTTTACCGCTTCTGTGAGTAGAATTTCGAAAATCCAAGAGAAATGGTTGATTTCAGTAAGTAAAATGTGGTTCAATGACATGAAAATAATTTTTTGGTGAATAGTTACTTTTTACTTTTTTTTACCACGGTTAAAAATAAATAGGGTAATTAAGGGTAAAAATGATATTATTATTACCCTAAAACATGTCCTAATTCTATTGGACAAGTTTAATTCGACAGAAAACAACCTTAGGAATAAAATATGACCATTTAGGCCCACTTGGATTAGATTAGGACATTTATTATTAATTTATTTAAAGAAGGGTTAAAATAGTTAAAATCAAAGTTTAATAAGTAAATCATTTTAATATGGGGTTATACATAAGCTAAATTCAACTATAAATATTAATTAGAAAGATAAAAAGATTTTCTACATAATGGTATTTTATTTTTCATTTTTAGACTTTAAATAATTTAATTTATTTATGACACAACGATGATGCAGTAATTATCTTATTAATGAAATATTGACATAATTGATGTTATAAATACCAAAATAAATATAATTTGAGACTTTTTATGAATTACAATAATTTTATAGGTTAATATTACATGTTAGTATGGATTTAATTAACTTTTTTCGAACTTATCATTCTGTTAGGATTTTCACAAAAATCAATTACTAAATAGTGTCAAAATTGACATAAAATAGTTTTTAAAACAAATATTATATTATTAATTGTTATTTTATTCCTAAAAATCTGAGGCTCAGAAAAATGACTTAGCTAAGGTTATATATATTAATAATAAACAACTTGGGGTTCGTTTGGCTTGATATAGTAAGTTTATTAACCTTATAGTATAAGAACACAAGAAAACACGGTAAAAGTAAAATTATTTAACTTAATGTTAAATCTAAATGATAAGGTTAAAATAGGAATCTAAACTTGTCTAAATTCTATTGGATGAGAGGATTTCGACCCATCCCCACCTTAGCCTCGAAATAAATCAATTTGGAGCTATTTAAAACCGAACCTGACTTTATAATAAAATAATATTTTTACTTATTCCAAAGGTTCCCCTCTCCTCCCTTATAAAAGGGCACCTCCTCCCTCTCTTCCTCACACAACTTTGAGCCTTCAAGCTCGTCCAACCCCTGACAAATTCTCTTCTACAATTCCATAGAAACATCCTAGAGGTTCTGGTCTTCCTCAAAGACCAATTTTAGTGTCCTAAGAGGAGGTCTCAAAGAGGCGCTTCAAAGAAGAGGTAATTTCTGTTACCGATTCTTTCACCTTTATTTCTTCTTCCACTTCTTCTTCTTAGGTTGTTTCATTATGAAGTAATAACATAAGTATCAATCATATACTGATATGTTATTATAAGTATGAAACAACCCTATTTCACCGTCTATCCATCCTACGGAAAACGAAATCACCGCGTGTGCGTATGTACGGAATACCGTCTCCACGCCGTAGTGAAATCTATTTTCCACCACCACCTTACTTGGATGGGTATAATGGTGTAAATAATAACTATATATTATTATTTTAAAGTGATATTTATTCTTAAATAGTATACATACACTCTAATATAGTCCCACGATCATGAGAACGATATCATCGCTCGTGCGTACGTACGGACTACCGTCTCCACGACGCAATGAGATTTATTCTCCACATTAACCATTCATGAATGATTATAAAGTATATATAATGAATAATAATGAAATATATGACATGTTAAATCTACTGGATTTATGTATATATATATATATGTCATCTACTTACTTCCATTCAAGACAATAAGGAAAGGAAAACAACGTTCATGCGTACGTACGGACTACCGTCTCCATGAACGGTGTGTTTCATTTCATTTATCTATCTATTATATATATATATACCGAATATATATGATATATAAATCATGTTTTATATTCTGGAAGTAATTAAATCATGATATAAGTAATAATAATGTCAAGAACAACAAGTCCAAACACCTATGATAAATGAAACAATTTTCCCAAAACTCTCTTTAACATGGAATTTACAAAAGAACGGGTAATATAAAGTCACAAGTGAACCATATATAATATAATGATAATGAATATGATTATTTAATAAATCAATGACATTATTTAAATCATTATACAGGAGGTTCGGACACTTACGAAGCAAATTGGACCTAAGGTAAGGGAAATATCACAATCTCATTTTTATCTGAGATTGTTTATACTTTAGTATTTACTAGGGTGTATTTTATCATCCACATACATGTTTCCTCAATATGTAATATTATTTCCATCCAACTAAAAAATTTTAAATCCTATGTTACCCTTCGGTGAGTTTTTAGTAAAAGATATGAAAGGAATCTTTTGTCATTTTTCGTACGAGGTACTTTTTTGACATTTCCGACAAAAGTACGAGAAGAATGTTTTCTTTTAACTTATATGGAATGAATGGATTTTTAAAACATTATTTCCAAGAAGAATCCTTTACAAGTTGTCAAGTTTATTTTTAATCAAGTTCTTTTAGTTTTAAATTGTATGACATGTTAATAAAGGAAAACTGTTTTCGAAGCAGAAAGGATATTTTCCTCAAGAATGGAGTTCAAGTGTTTTATCAAAATTATTTTCCATCTAAGATAATAAAGGTTTCTATTTCTATCCCTATTATTACATGGATTTGATTATGTTGTGATGAAAATATTTTTTATGAATTCCTTTATCTTATATGAATTGTTTTATGATGTCATGTTGTTTAGGAATCCCATTTTTATTACATGGGTTGTGCTATGATGTATGGTTTATGATTTTGTGGCACACATAAGAATGGTATCATTATGAGATGGGTGGGACCTATATCTCCCTCCAATTCATTGGGTAAAGATTTTATATCTCAAGAGATAGACATGGCTGGAATAGTAGGTTATACCGGTTCAGTGAAACTGGACTGAAATGAGGGTAACTCGGTTCAGAAATGGACTTTGTCCACTAAGATAGTCTTGGAAATGAGTCTTGACTAATAAGATATGATTATCTATGATTATGTGTGTATGCCACTAAGTTTCATGTTTTAAGTTATGATTATTGGTATTTCATTTCACTACTATGATTTATCCCATGTTATGAAATTATGATCTCTTTTGCAGGTTAAGATTTCCAAAATGTTATGTTCTTATGAATATGATGCGACTGATTTTTCTTTTGTTTACCCTTACTGAGCATTTGAGCTCACCCTTTTATGTTTTCTTTTCCCCGGGATAAAAAAAAATGTTTTAGGTAAAAAAAAGGAATATCTTTATGGGATATGTTGAAGATCTGTCACCACGATTAGAAGATTATATTCCGAGTTTCCAAAGACACTAAACTATTATGATCCTTGTGTGTGTGTTTTTGTTATGTACTACGTATTCCGCAAAAGTAATGTAATGTCCATGTACGTCAAGCTTCAGGTCTCTACAGTAGAGATTGTCTTAAAGGCACTAGAAAATGTTTTAAGTGTGGGAAAGAAGGTCATCGAGCAGCTGAGTGTCGAAGTAAAGGAAAAAGGGTTGCTAATGATGTGAATAAAGAAAAGACTGCAGAGAACGCACCACCAACACTTCAATGCTTCAAGTGAAATGAAATGGTGAATTATGCTAATCAATACCCTAATCCAAGGGTTAAAGACGATCGAAAAGAGAAACCACTTAAGGAAAATGACAAAGGGAAGTCACATGCAATCACTATTGGCGATGTTGAATATGACAACGATGTGGTGTAAAGATTAAGTGTTTATGTTATGGGATTCCAAAATAATGTTTTATATAGTATTGTGGAATATTTGAATATTTATGTAATGGTATATTATGGTATTCAATAATTTTATGGAACCGGTAACCATAGAAATTGATTGAGATATTTTTTGAAAGAAGATGATATGCCCATAATGAATGGATAAGGAGAAAATGAAATGTTTGACAGTATTCATGAGCTAATGACTGATATAAGGAAAAAGTTATATCATGGTTTGAGTATATAGAATTTTTGGATTTTGGTTTGTGGAAAGAGTTAACTTTTGACAGCATTCATGTTTTCACTAAGATTCAATGGGTAGTAATTTTTCAAGAGAATATAAGATTTAGGTATTAAAATGTTTGGAATGTGATTAACAAGATATATAATTTGATATGTGAGGGATAAATGACAGTATTCACATGCTTGTCATGTGACCTTTTTTTGTAATCGTTCTCTTTATACTTTGAGTTTGGAAAGAAGTATTATTATGCCTAAATATTGGAATGGATTATGTTGAACAAAAGTCAGTATTGTTTAAGGATAGAAATGTTTTTCGATATTATTGATAGAATGTTATAATAGTGTAGTTTAAGAAAAGGGACAACCTGAAGAACTGGCGACAACCCGTCACGTCGGACAAGGATGCGGGAATCGAACCCACAACCAAAGTGCGACAGGACTTTATCGCCTACCACTAGCCAACAAGAAGTCCCAGGTTAGTAGAAACTCGTTTTATTTTAGTAACCGCTATGATAGTTGAAGTATAAGTCCATTTTAGCAACCACATACGATTAATCTCATCATAGATAGACTTCTGTATATTTAATAAATTGTGCTAAACTTTTTGCGATAGAAATAGTTGGAATGTCTTATCATTCTATCGCATAATCTGATAACACTTCACAGAAGACAAATTCGACTTCATTTCATTAAGAGATGAAGTTGAAATTGTTCGAGGCACAAGCAATGGTGAGATTGTACAAATATCATGTAAGTATTTCTTTTAATTCAACATTTCTTCAACTTTAGGGAAATGATCTTGAAAAAAAATGTTGTCATAGTGCTCTCATATCTAATGAATCGGATGGTACCTTAGATCATCACAAATTTATGGCTTTATGATTGTTACATTTTTCATAGCCATATCCTCTACCACTATTCATCAGAAGTTGATGGTTATATTTCTCTTCCATATCCATATTTTCACCTATGTTCTCCTATGTGGAAACCCCATGATTAGTTAATTTGGGTAACCATTATGTTACATACTTTAGTTTTTAAAGTAATGTTTTGGTATTCCTTTTTACGATGTGGGTTTCTATTAAAGAAACTTTCATGTAGTAAACCATTTATAACCCCGATGAATTTTGAGGGAGAAATTCATTTTAAGGGGGGTAGAATGTAACACCCCGAGATTTTATGAAAAAATATTCTTTTAATTTTATTGATGTCTTCTATTATACACTACACAAAGTTTATATTGTACTATATGGAACACTGTATTAGCTTGCAGTATATGCAACACTATTCTTGGATTGTGTTACACACAATTTCAGGTTCGTTTGATAGTAGTTATTCTACACAACATTGAGTGTATATATATATATATTAAATGTATAAATGAAATATGTTTGGATTTTGTTATACGCAACAACAAAGTAGTCTTTCACTACACACAACCATGACTTCGCTTACATTACACGCAATTGCAACCTTCCACGATAGTGTGTGTGGTACGCAATATCGAGTTTCACTAAACAATGATATACTATTAAAATATTATATAAACTAGCCGTTATAAAAAGTAATACCCACTTTTTGGAATTTTAAAAATTTTATCTTTCAAAATGGACTCCATTTTTTGATTCGGAATATTGAAATTATCCTAGGGAGAATTTTTGGTATTTTTCTGAAAACTTTCAATTTTTGATGAATAGTGAAAACACTAGGTTACTATTTAAAAACTGACTTTTTATTTAAATAATTATTTATTTTAATTAAATTTATTTTAGGTCAAAATTGATACATAATACCTATATAAGTTCAATTTAATTTATTGGAGTCATTTTATAGTAATTTATAATATATAATAATTTTATTGAACTTTTCACCGTCTTTTACCCACCTCCTAAGAGAATTTAAAAATTCCCATAAAACATAATTTTAACGCTTCTGTGAGTGGAATTTCGAAAATCTGAGAGACACGGTTAATATTAAGGACTAAAATTTTGTTCAATGAGATGAAAATAATTTTTTTTGAATAGTTACATTTTACTTTTATTTACCACGGTTAAAAGTAAATAGGGTAATTAAGGGTAAAAATGATATTATTATTACCCTAAAACATTTCCTAATTATATTGGATAAGTGTAATTAGACCAAAAACAACCTTAGAAAAAACAATATGACCATGTAGGTCCACTTGGATTAGATTAGGACATTTGTTATTAATTTATTTAAAGAAGGGTTAAAATAGATAAAATCAATGTTTAATAAATAAATCATTTTTAATATAGGGTTATACATAAGATAAATTCGACTATAAATATTCATTAGAAATATAAGAATATTTCCTACATAATGGTATTTTATTTATAATTTTTAGACATTAAATAAATTAATTTAATATGACACAATGATGATGCAGTAATTATCTTATTAATGAAATATTAACATAATTGATGTGATAAATAGGCAAATAAATGTAATTTGAGACTTTTTATGAATTACACTAATTTTATAGGTTAATATTACATGTTATTATATATTTAATTAACTTTTTTATAACTAATCATGCTGTTATTATTTTCACAAAAAATTAATTACCCAATAGTGTCAAAATTGACATAAAATAGTATTTAAAACAAATATTATATTATTAATTGTTATTATAGTCCTAAAAATATATGGTTTCGCCAAGATACTTATATCATGATAGGTGTATCATTAATGGAACACTTGGGGGTCTCTTGGATGTATATGGTGTGTTTATTAACTATATAATATAAAAATACAAAGTGACATGGTAAATGTCAATCAAATTAACTAAGAGTTAAAACTAAAAGATAAGGTTAATATAATGATCCAAACCTGTCTAAAATCTATTGGTTTAGATTATTTAGACCCATACCCACATTATCTTCAAAATAAATCAATTTGGAGCTATTTAAAACCAAATATTACTTAATTATTAAATAATATTTTATGTTTTCCTAAAGTGACCCTTTCCTCCCTTATAAAAGGACACCTCCTCCCTCTCCTCGTCGCACCACATTGATCCTTCATGCTCGGACAAACCCTAAAATTTTCATTTCTCCACTTCTATAGTGATATTCTAGAGGTCATGGTCTTCTTCAAAGACCAACATTAGTGCCCTAAGAGGATGTTTCAAAGAGGTCTGTCGAAGAAGAGGTAACATCTGTTACCGATTCTTTCAAATTTATTTTTTCTTCTACTTCCTCTTATTTAGTTGTTTCATTATAAAGTAATAACATCAGTATAACTCATATACATATATGTTATTATAAATATTATAAAACCTTATTTCACCTTCTATCCATCCTACAGAAAACAAAATCACCACGCATGCGTACGTACGGAATATCGTCTCCACGCCATGGTGTAATCTGTTTTCCACCACCACCTTACTTGGATGGGTATAATGGTGTAAAGAATAACTTTATATGATTATTTTAAAGTAATTTTTATTATGAAATAGTATATATACACTTCAATATAATTCCACTATCATGGGAACGATATCATCGCTCGGGCGTACGAACGGCCTACCGTCTCCAGGATGTGATGCGACTTGTTCTACATGATCTTCAATGAATAAAGACTATATAATTGAATTGAATGAATAAATATGATATATATTACACTAATAAAATTCTTCAAATTATCTATCTATAAACTAAAAATAAGAATAAGAATTTATTCGACAAAACACGCATAAGAACAAAAAACAATAAACTCCTGAATAACTAGTAGCACTGAAATATTACTAATAAAAAGATAAGAATATGACCATATATGATATCATAAAAATTAGTACGATTCTAGAATAAGTCAATAACTATATTTAAATCATTATACAGTATGTTCAGACACGTACGAAGCAAATCAGACCTACGGTAAGGGATAATTTTTCAAATCTCATTTTATCTGAGATTTCTTATATGTAAGTATTTACTGGGGTTATTGTTATCATCCATGCCCACATTTTCTAAAACAAATTCATGTATGTTTAAAGTCCTTTTTAACCATTTTTTAATTTTACCACATGTTATGAAAATAATCTTACTTTTTTTCCATACGATGAACTTTTTGACTTTTCAGACAAAAGTACGAGGAGAACATGAACCAATTTTTACGGCTTTCATAACGCCTTATTTTCATGCAGCTTACTCTACAAGATTTCCTGATTATTTTCAAAAAACTCATTTTCTTGTAAAATTTCATGGAATTTTGTAAAAATAAAAATATTTTGAAGAAGAAGGGATATTTTCCTCAAGAATTCATTTCAAGTGTTTTATCAAAACCATTTTCCATCTAAGATGAAATTATTTCATATGTGTATGTTCCAAGTATAATATATATATGATTTACATGGTTCCACTTTTCTTATGATGAAATCATATCAATTTGTTATATATTGATTATGTTATGATGATATGAAACCCATTTTATTCTTCGGGTTATGATGAATGATTTATGTTTATTTTGTGGCACAAGTAAGAATGATTTAATTATGAGATGGGTGGGACCTATATCTCCATCAAATATATTGCGTAGAGATTTATATCTCATGATATAGACATGGCTGGAATGGTAAGTTAATTTGGTTCAGTGATACAGGACTAGAACGAGGAGTTAACTCGATTCAGAAAGGGACTTTGTCCACTAAGATGGTCTTTGCAGCAATGCCTTGGCTACTATGGAAATCATAACAAATGTTGAATGGTTTCCACAATTACATGATTTATTCCCATGCTATTTTATCAATATTGATGTTCCATTATTATACCTTCCTTATGTACTTCCAGTATTTACGTCTTTGCTCCAGATTTTGATGTTTAAACATTATGTTCATGTTTTTAAGTTCAAATGTATATGGTTTGTTTTATTTTCTCCATGATTAACCTTACTGAGCATTTGAGACCACCCTTTATATGTTTTCCTTTCCCCATGATATAAAGAAAGGTTTTAGGTAAGAAAACAAAAGGGGAAGATCTTTATGGGAGATGTTGAAGATCTTTTACCATGGTTAGAAGATTACGTTCCGAGTTTCCAAAGACACTAATCTATTACGGTCCTTTGGTGTCTGTTTTTGTTATGTATTAAATATTCCACAAAAGTAATGTAATGTCTATGTAAGTCAAGATTTGGGTCTCTAAATTATGCATAGAAGATTAGGACACTGCAATATACATTCACATAGAAAATTGACCAGGAAGAGCCTAGTTAAAGAATTACCCAAACTTGAGTTTCTAAATGACAAATTTTGTAATACCTGTCAAAAGGGAAAACAACACAAAATCTCTTTCAAACAAAATAAAGAAGTTTCTACTTCTGAACCACTTGAATTGGTTCACATGGATTTGTTTGGATAGTCTATAGTTTATAGTATAAATGGGAAGCACTATGTTTATGTTCTAGTAGATGAATTTTCTAGATATACTGGGGTATACTTTTTAGCTGACAAAAGTGAAGCTTGTTCTTACATTATTAAATACTCCATGTCTATAGAGAACATTAGTGGACTTAAAATTAAATCTTTAAGAAGTGATCATGGTCGTGAGTTTTAAAATCAAGTTTTGAATCCTTTTTCTCACAAAATGGTCATAATCACAATTTCTCCGCCTCTTGAACCCCTTAGCCGAATGGTGTTGTAGAAAGAATAAATAGAACCCTGCAATAAATTTCTAGAACTATGCTTAGTGAATATGACCTATCTATTTACTTTTGGGCTGAAGCTATTAACACAGCATGAAACATAATCAATAAATTATTGATTAGAACAATTCTCAAAAATACCCCATATGAACTCTAGAATAATAGGAAGCCTAAGATTAATTACTTTAGAGTTTTTGGATGTAAGGTCTTTATTCTCAACACAAAGGATAATATTGACAAATTCGCATCCAAAAGTGATTAAGGAATTTTCTTAGGTTAATCAATATCAAGTAAAGCTTATAGATTATTCAATAAAAGAACTAAATGTGTGGAAGAATCTTTCCATATCATGTTTGATTAAATAGATCCACATGAGCCTAGAACCATCCTAGAAAAACTGGAGGATGATGTATCAAATCTGAACATCAACTCAAAATCTAAAAATACCTTTGTGAAGGAATCTGTGAAAACTTCCAATTCTAGAAATTCTGTGAAATCAAGTCATAATGAACCAGAATCTATTGATGAACCTAAAATCTCTAGTCCCACTTTTTAAAAAAATGTTAGAACCCTTAGAAACTATCCCTTAGATGCTGTTGTTGGATAAATAGAGAAAGGAACACAAACTAGAGATTTTCATAGAAATCAGGTTGAAAATCAAGCCTTCTTGTCATAGAATGAACCTAAAAACATTGATGATTCCATCAAAGATGAATTTTGAGAAATTTCTATGCAAGAAGAACTCAGTAAGTTTGAATCAAATAAATTTTGGAAACTTGTTGAAAGACCCAAGGACACTTTTGTCATAGGCACTAAATGGGTGTTTAGAAATATGGTAGATGAAGCTGGAAATATAGTTAGGAATAAGGCCAGATTAGTTGCACAAGGCTATAGTCAAGAAGAAGGAATTGACTATGAGGAGACTTTTTCTCCAGTAGACAGATTTGAAGCCATTATAATTATACTTGCCTATACTGCACACCTGAATTTAAAACTACATAAAATAGATTTTAAGAGTGCATTTTTAAATGGGTATATAGCTGAGGATGTTTTTGTTGAAAATCCCCCTGGATTTATATACCCTTATTTTCCCAATAATATTTTCAAACTGTCAAAAACTTTATATGGTTTAAAACAAGCACTAAGAGCTTGGTATGACAGATTAAGTACTTTTCGTATTTCCAAAGGTTTTACAAAAGGAATAACTAATCCTAACCTCTTTATAAAATGAATTTCTAATGATGTTTTAGTTGTTCAAATTTATGTAGATGATATTATCTTTGGATCTTCAAAAACTTCATTATGTATTGATTTTTCTAAAATGATGCAAAACAAATTTGAAATGAGTATAATGGTTGAACTAAAATTCTTTCTTGGATTTCAAATAATTCAAAATAATGATGGAATTGTTTTGACTCAAAGTATGTACACTAGATATCTTATAAAACATGTTGGATTGGATAGCACTAAAATTAGTGAAACTCCCATGAGTAACACCTGTAAGTTGGATCTTGATGAAGATGGAAAATCTATTGATCAAACCACTTATAGAGGAATGATTGGAGGTCTACTATACATAACTTCTATCCATCCTGATATTATGTTTAGTGTGTGTATGTGGGCTTGTTTTCACGAAAACACTAATGAATCACATTTAAATGTGGTATAGAGAATTTTTAAATACCTCAAGCATACACCTAATTTAGGACTGTTCTATCCTGAAGGACATTCCTTTGAACTAGTTTGTTATTCTGATGTTGAATTCAATGGATGTAAGTTAGATAGAAATAGCACCTCTAGAACATATCACTTTTTAGGAAATTCACTAGTATCATGTTTTATTAAGAAACAAATTGTTGTTACATTATCTACTGCATAAGCTGAATACATTGCTGCTGGAAGTTGTTGTGCACAAATTTTGTCGATGAAACACACTTTACTAGATTATGGATATAAATTCAGACATGTAACAATAAAT
Source organism: Viscum album (assembly GCA_963277665.1). NCBI lineage: Eukaryota > Viridiplantae > Streptophyta > Magnoliopsida > Santalales > Viscaceae > Viscum > Viscum album. Next base: position 1,609,474,912 of record OY728137.1, on the reverse strand, counting down.
TGTTACAACACATATGCTATTAACATTTCAAATAATCTTGTTTCACATTCTAGGACAAAACATATTGATGTTAGACATCAATTTTTGAGGGATCATTATCAAAAAGGTGATATAACCTTGGAATTCATTGGTACTGAATATCAACATACTGATATATTCACTAAACCATTAAATTTTGAAAGAATAGATTACATCATAGATGATCTTGGAATGATCAATCACAAATAGATATCTTAATGGTATTACTATTCAACATTTTACTATATTTTACTTTACTGTTTCATTTTAACGGTTTCTTGGTTATTGCCTCATGTTTGCAGTCTCATAGTTAGCACCTTGTGTTCACGGTCTCGCACTGACTATCTCACCGTGATGACCATTTACCATCGCACCGTAATGATTATTCACAGTCTCACCATGAAAATTATTTATGATTTTCTATTAATTTGTATCACAGTAACTATTATTTCACCTCTTTTTACTTTCCCACGTTTTTACTTTTCTGACTTTTGACATTCCAAAATGATAAAAAAAGGGGTTTCACTCGGTTCTTCACTCGAACCTCCTCTCAAACCCTCTCAACCTTGCAGCCTTTCTCTCTATCTCTCATTCTATAACCTTTAGTGGATTAAAATGATGAAGCATATGTCTTCATCTACTCTTGAGAAGCATAGTTCTATGAAGAATAAAATAGCACCAAAGATGGCACCCGAAGGACCCCTGAATCCAAACCTAGTAAACCGTAGCGTTTGACCTGAAAAGTAAATTTTCCCTGAGTGGTTGTTGTCTAGAAAGTCTCTGGTTTTAAAAGTTGTAAGAGAACAAGGCTGGCTAGAATGGTTCTCTAGGAAGCATAGACCTATTTACCTGAGGTTGGTAGCTCAGTTCTATTAGTATGTACAGTTTACTTTTTATGCTGGTGAAAGCTATGTTGTGAGGAGTTGCATAAATGGACAAATCAGCTCATTTTCTTCGAGTTTATGGGATGCATTCCTTAGGATACCTCACTAAGGGATCTGTGAGGATTATCAGAGAGACCCCCCACCTACAACTGACTTCTTTGACCTAGAAAATGAACTATAAATCCTAACTGGAAATGGAACCAAGAGAAGGGACATAGCTGCTGAACTTGATGGGGAGACAAGGATGTGTTCAAATTTTTTCAAAATATGATTAGCACGTGGAATGGTGACTTTGTTTTCATGAAATATCTAGATGTGTTCTTGATCTATCTGATGAAGAATGGACACAAAATCAATCTGTGAAAATATATCATTCACCATATGTTCTAATTGATCAAGGTCACATCCAAATCCACATCTCTATTTTACTCTAGGTTGATTTCAGCAATGCTTGTTGCAAAAGGAGTAGTTGGACCCCATGAAGAAGTACTTATGGACTATGAATACCGTTTATCCAAATATACCATCAGGATGATGAAAATAAACTAGAACCTCTAGAAGAAATAGTGGTTTGAAGATAATGATAAGCTCTATGGGAAGTTTTATCCTGTTGATTATCCAACAAGGCCAAAGGAAATTACTGATCCTAGTTTGGAACCAGATGACGTTTCTGATTACTCAGAAGATGAAGAGGAAGAGGAAGATGTAGCTGAAGTACCTCATAGGGAAGAAGTTTTTGTTGAGGAATAAAGGACTATTTTTTCTTCGGTTGTTCTTGAAGAAGAACCTCATTTCACTAGAGTTGATATCAATCTGGAAATCCAACCTAAGGCTGCAAGAGAATTATTTGTCCCAGAATCTGAGCAGAAAGCCATGAAAGTGGTTGTAGTAGGCAAACTCCCTACTGTGCAAGAAGCAACTCTAGAATATCTCCCAACAATGGAAGAATAAAAGCTAGAAGAACTCTCTGTTGTGCTATAAGGAAGTCTATAAGTATTCCCTATGGAAAAATAGGTTCATGAGTTCATACCCTCTTTTGAAGAGAGGATGCAGATAGCCTTTCAGCTGGCTAGGAAAGAAATGGATGAGGAAATTAGAGTTGAACCAGTGGATTTAGAACAATCCCCTGAGCCTCAAGGTTTTGAAAAAGAAGAATATGTTGAGGGTGAGGAACCTCAAAATCGTGAGACTAATGAAGTTGAGGATGGTGAAGCTAGGCATGATGAAGCATCTCAACCTACTAAGTCATATTTGGTGGAAACTCAGTATAAATTCTCTAGCTTTTATGATGTGAGTGAATCTCAATAGGTTAACGCAACTGTAATTGAACTTTCTTCTTTGTTTCAATTGAAATATGTCACATACTTTGCACCTCAACCAAAACCTTAACCTTAACCTCAACCTGAGCATGCACCTGTACCACTTCCTTCACATGCACCTTTACCTGAACAACAATCTTTTTTCAGAAAAGCTGATTTAAAAGTCTTTGGAGATACTATCTTAGCTGCAGTTTAGAAACTTATGTCTTCTCTACCTAGTCATGTGACCAAACTGAGTCAGGAAGATGCCTCTCTACTTTTATAAAATATTACCTGGAACATTCAACCCAAGATGATCAATGAGATTCAATAAGTGAGAGTTGATAACAAGTTGCTCAATACTGAAGTTGAAACTCTGAAAGTATGGTTGAAAACCTATAGAAAGAACTACATTCCAGATCAGATTCTTCTCCTACTCCTACTGCTCTAGAACCTACTGTTTCATGCATTTATAGAGATATTGTGTCCCAGATTCATCCATACCTCTTATCCATTGATGAAAAGATTGGAGAAAGGCACATGAAGATGTTTCACCGCATGAGAGAGCCTGTGGAGAACCTGAATAATCTCATAGATGAATATATTGGCTATCTTAAAAAGGTCCTGAAACAGCTCAATTCTCTAACCATAGCTATCAATGATTCTCCTTCCTCGGATTATACCACTGCTCCTTCTTTGGATAGTTCTTTGCTCAGATCTATAGTCAAGGAAGAGATTATGATTGCCTTTAGTGGCTTTTATATGGATCATTTATCTGAAGTTGTTAGGAATAAAGATAGAGTGCTTGACCTCGTTCAAATTCACTCAATGATTTCCAATGATTCTCAGCAGGATATCACTACGAAAATAGATTTTTATTTCAACCGAATTTTCTCCAAGACTGATATGACCAACCAATTCAAATACCTTGTAAAGAATTTGAGAATTACTCCTGTAACCCTAGCCTTCAAAAACCAGGTCCATAAGCTCACCGAGTTTACCAGATTTTTGGACAAGTTCATGGAAAATAAAGATGACTTTGAAAATGCAATGTAGTGTGAAGGAGATATTATTACATACTTCATTACACTTCTGAGACAGTATCTTCATTTTTCAAAGTACCTAAATTGTTGCTCCTACAGCTGATCCTCTCAGACATGGATTACCTAATTTCACTTCGTCCTTAGCTTCAACATCAATTTCTGTTGGCCAAGCTCTTAGTCAGATCAGGCATGTCATCGATGACCAGCAACTGCCTCGATCTTCTACTACTCCATCTTTGGCTCCCTCAATCTTTGAAGGTCTCCCATTACCTTCTCTATCTACCTCTTCTATGCCTTCTTCTACATCAGCAAATACTCCAATGGCTTCCTCTTTTGCTACTGATAATGGAAAAGAAAATATCAATCCTTGAAGAAAACCAGTGACTGCTATTTTTGATGGGGATGTCATTGATTTTGTTGATTTTTTGTATTTCTACTGTATGTTGTATTCTGAACACTTTTCATGACATATGATTTATTTTCCCTCTATTATTTCTACTTTTTGATAATCCCAAAAGGGGGAGAAATATGAAATCTATTTTAATATATGTTATTTTTCTCTGTACTTTCATTTTATTTACCCTTTACCTGTATATGATTTGTGATCATAAGAACGGGGGAGACTGTTGGACTCCTCATGTATTAATCATGTTTTAATGATCACAAATATCATTAATGTTCACAAATGTCATTAATGTTTACAAATTTCATTAATGTATACAAATCTCATTAATGTTTACAAATATCATTACTATTTACAAATCTCAATAATAATTACCACAAATTTCACACCTCTTAGCAATCATGTGTATTTATGTTTCAAGTTATCTCATACATTATAATGGTTAATCTCAATTAATTTTATGAATATTACTGTATAAGTCTGAATACATTTATTTTCCAAAATTCAAGACACTGTAAAGCATGACATAGTAAGTCAGACACTGTGAGCAAGACATATACACCGTCACCAATGAGACATTATGACCATGAGACAATGTGACCACGCGACACTATGATACAGTAAGCCTGACACCGTGAAGCAAGACACTAAGAACAGACACCGTAAGCTAGACACTCTATTTTCCTAAGTGCAAGACATAGTTAGCAAGACATAGTCATCAAGGCACCATGAATCCAAAAACTATGAGCATGGAATTGGATGCCAGAAACTGTAAGTCAGACATCATGACTCAAACACCATGAGCGAGACATCGTAACAAAGATACACCATCAATGAGGCATAGTGAGGGAAACACCATGACCGAGACACCGTGAAAAGGAGACATCGTGAGCGAAAAACCGTGAAGTAGACACCATGAAGGACATACCGTGAAGGATACACCGTTTTCATAACTATTGTGACACCATTTCCTAAACTATTTTGTCGTTTTTTATTTATCTTTTTAAAGGTCATATTTAATGCCTTTAATACACTGACATAATTAATGTTTCATTATAGCCACAGTACGAGGTACGAGGTACAAAATACATGGAACCAGTCGGCTAACACTCATGCATTTGAAGATAAAGAGAAGTGTGCCCAAGAGGAATTAGAGACACACGATACAAGCAACAACTCATGAAACACAAGTGCACTGTAGTAAATAGAAAAACAAGCTTACAAGAATGACCTCGAAGAAGTGATTTCAAGATATTCAAAGAATTAATTGTCTCATGCATGCATTCCAACTCTACTGAATAACACACAAGTGCACTGGATTACAGAGAACATCTTCACTCGTGAAGAACATAAGTTGAACCATGACACTCTGTTTCTCAACAGAAAAACAAGTGAAGGACTCAGAAGAATTTCTGTGTTATCCAACGAGTCTAAAGTTGCACTGCTAATCACTAGAGCATTCAAAAATCACATCTAATCTCTCTTAGTGATGCTTTTATTTAAGTTCGAGTAGCGTGTGTACTCTGTATATTTTACACACACAATGAATCCTATGATGAACTGAATGACTTCAAAATCCTTAAACCAAACTCTTTAATTTTTTTTACCCATGACAACTGTAGAAGAGGTCCTTGTGTGGCTTGGCTATTTTTTTCCCCATGAAAACTATGTAAGAGGTCCTTTCATGGCCTAGATAGTCTACATACTATTGTTACCCCGATCCAGGGTGTGGATCAGAGTTTATTTATATAAACTGCTTGGTGGCAGGTGATCACCAAGTAGAGTGGATTAGGTCTTGGCTTGAGATTGAACCACTTGTTTTATATCTATAGTGTATCTTAGATAAAGTATAAAGTATACTATATATTCAATATTCCACTTCTATTTACTTTGAAATACAAATATATTTTAATGTCATTTTGATAATTAAGCTAGCAAGTGTTTGTATGTACTGTAAAGCATTAGGTTAGGTTCAAAAGTTAATTAATATTCATATTGAATTAAATGAGAACTAATCAATCTCATTATAATCTAACGGAACATTTATTATAATTAAAATTCACTACAGTTTAACTTAGTATTCTAATTGGGGATTTTAAAAGAAATATTTCATAACAGAAATTTTAATTGGTACTCAATTCACCCCCTCTTGATTAAACCACTCCGACCAACAATATTTTCTTTATAAGTGATTCTATAGATAATTCATTATCAAGTGAAATTGTGCCATTGTATATTTCATTAAATCATGTGAACATTATTCCCATATATTCATCTTAATTCATGGTAAAACGTTCAAGATCTTAACAAAACATATCGAATCATATATAGTTGACTTTTGTTGTGCCTTAATGTGTTAATTATAAAACTTTCTAAATTTTATAAGTAGTTTTTAATCTGTAAATATGATTAAACAAATTTCTATATAAATAAAAATATAACACATTCCTGGATTTGTAATCCAATTCAAAATTCTTTATATCTTTTGGGGTCCATTTTTCTTCAGATTCATCAATTGGAATATACTTGTGCCTTCCCATTTTCCAAATAAAATAATAAATACAACCAAAGAGACTTGACATATTATTCTTCCAATAGGAGTAATTTGTTTTTCCATAAATTAGAGATTTCAAATTTTTATAGATTCCATAATAAAAATATTGATTTGGACTCTATTAAAAATTGAATTTTTAAAAAAATACAATTTTTCAAAAAATGATTTTTTTTAAAGAATACACGGTCTTATTTGATTCCAACTATTGGTAAAATATTATGTCAAATGGGGTGATTTTCCCTTTTAAAGATTTTATTTAAACATTTATTAAATAAATATATAAATCATAAACACTATAGTTGATAAATTTTATTCTTGTTTAGAATAAAAAAATCAATTTAATTTAAGTATAAAAAAGATTGAATGATATTTTTTCAAGTATGTAAGTCAGTTGTAAATGATGTAGTGTGGAAATGAAAATAGAGGATAAACACAATTGATAAGGTGTTTGGAAAAAAGAATTATGTGTGAACATATCTTTCCACACCCTGATTAGAGATTTCAATGGTATAAATCCTTTGGTATTAACTATAATAAAGAATTTATCTCTCACAATTATAGCTTTTGATAATCCTCTTGATCTCCAATAATAACAAAGTCACCCATCCCACACTTTTACAGGCTATTAACAATTGGATAATAGTGGTTGAGAAAAAATATGGTTTCTTTAATATAACCCTTTACACGTCACTCACAAATATATATTATGAAATGATATACAATGGGGTAAAAATAGATTGTGGGAAATTTTGGAGATCCTTGAGGTGTTCTTCAATATGAAGGATCTTAATAAGAAATGAGAATATCTATAACTTCATCATAGATTCAGATCAAGAAATTTGTTCATAAGCAAGGTGGAACATACAAGGGGACTAAAACCACATTTTATAAGATCTAAAATACATGAGAATCTATTGGAATTTTTGGAATACAATGAAGTCGAGGAATACCAAAATTATCTTCATTTAGACCACAATTAATTTTGTCTCACCACCAAATACTTAGTAGCCTCCACCAGGTAGTCAGTGGGATACCTCAAACTGAGAGTTATTGAAGAAACTCTATCACATAGGTACTACTAGAAGGTGGATGGCTAATTGCCTTCTGATATAATAGTTTTACACCTGATATAGCTATTGCCTGACTAATGCTCCTCCACCGAAAGGCAAATGGAATTTCTGCACTTTAATGTAACTGCCACCATGCAACTAGGTAGTTGATTCCCTACATACTCTTTACGTTGTGTAATGTACACCTCCAACATCATGTGGAGCCTCCACAAATTCCTTCAACAACCTTATTTATATCTTCTAAAGTACATACAAGGCCATGAAAGATGGATTGATACATGACTAAGACATCATCAAGGACTTATATGATCTCTATGAATCAATGTAATTCACCATGTATAATTCAATAAAATACTACAACTAAATTAAAAAAATTATTAGAAGGATTGGTCAGTTTTTTGAATCATGAAAACATCAAGAGAGAGAGGTTAAATAGAAAAAGGCATGTAAGGTCAAGTATTTATTTCAACATAATTATATTATTTTTAATGATAAAATAATTATTATAATCCATATAAATTCAATCTATTTAATTCATTTTTCATTAAAATAATGTTTTTCCAAATTTAATTAAATTTTCCTTACAAAATATTTGTCTCGTTTCCAAGAGTTTGTTTTTTGTTTATAGTTTTTTTTTGCATCTATTATAATTCTAAGAGACCACAAAACTCCAATATTTAAATTTATTATATTATTTTTATCAGTTTGTTCTCTCATTTTACCAATATTAATTTTAAGGAGTATTTTTATACACTGTATGAAATGTTATACAATACATGTTGTATCCATTATAAAAAATGAAACCTTATAGTTGTGTTATTTAACTATGATGAAAAAAGGAGATATGTTGTAATGAAATATTAAAAGTAAAACACTTAATAAACCCATCAACATATTACTTAAATTAAACAATATAAAAAAAGTTAGAAGGCCATTACGTATTTCCCAATTTGGTCATAGTGCAATTCCATTATCCAGGACTCTCAATGTGGAAAGGTATGATTGTTCATGGTGTAGGGCCCCTATCTATAGCAATACCCAAATACCAAGGTCACCCATTATAATGTGAACTTTTACTCTATCTTGTAACAACCCTATAAATAATATTGGACTTGATACCTTTGGAAGATCCATTACAATGTGACATAAATTGTTACATCACAGTTGATTAAAGAATGGTACAACAACTTATATTGCGCCATGACCATCCCCTACAAAAAAATCTCAAACCAAGGTAGAACCATTCCTTGTTGTTCCCCCCAACAATACACCGGTATCCCATTCATTTTATATAATTTTAGACCCGAACCATGTCATACTTCTCAATTATTTATCCCCATCCATATCCAATACTTTCAATATTGTATCATATTATATTAAGTCCACTCCTGTAGGATAACATTATAAGTGAGTTAAAGGAATTTAAAGGCCTTATGAGTATGTAAAATATATAAAATATCTAAAATAATTGCCAATCCTTTTGAATCATTTCATAATATTTTATCAATTTATTCATAAATTTAATACGTTAATAATGACAATAGATACTCATGTTGATATAGTGACATAAAAAATGGAACAATTACACCAAAAAATATTTCTTCCATATCAATGACCAACATCATTAGATATCATAACTACAATATATCATTTAACTTCTCAAATAACCCAATACATTAAACTACATCATCGTGGTGAGATTTTATAATTTGAACAACTTATTTAATTATTGTGACTACAATTTAACAATTTTATAATAAAGAGGTTATCTTATGATTGATAAAAATCTATATAAGACTTATTTTCATTTCTAAAATACATGACTCAATCATTAATTTAACTTATAAAATCTTTGATATCATATCGATTCAATTTTATTAATTTTTATTCATATTCATTAAAAAATTATATTCCTTTTCTAATGTTTCACTATCATGTTATACAATCATATATATATTTATTAAAAATTACTACACTTTCAAAATTATCATTGAAAATAACAAAAATAATTAGTGTCGTGAAATTAAATTCATCATAGTTAGTGAAATATATATTAATGATAATATTAAAATGAATAAATTTTCTTTTAAACTACTAATTCTTTTACCAAATAAATATTATGTGTGTTATTATAGATTTATGATGTGTCATATTATAAATTTATAACAACAAGAATAATCACACTGTGTAATTCTAAAGGATTAAATATTATCTCAATTTGATGTATATTCCATGATCTTCTACAATATATTATCCCACATAAAAAAATGTGGTCTTCACCATTCTCTCTCAATTAAAGGATTGGTTTATATTAAATAAATAGTATTGCTTCATAAAAAAATTTATCCTTAAAAATAAATTTTGATTTAATAAATTTGAAATTATATTTAAAAATATAAATTAAAAAAAACCATGAAGATTAGGGATAAGAAATAATAAAATAAAAACAGATAAAATTTATAAAATTATCAATTATTGAAAAAATATACTGTGAATAACATTATAATGCATTAAAATTGAACTTCATGTAATAATTTAAATGATTTTTTATAATATATGATGTTTCATTAAATATATGAAATAAACTAACTCATTATTGAAAAATGTATAAAAGGAGTGTAAATTTAAATTTCAAGTACATTATAATTGAATACACTTTGATATATACCAAAATGTGAGTCTGACTACACTCTTCATGTTAGTTAAGACCAGTTTAAATAATGCAGTGGCTTGTACTAAGACTGCCCTTGGGATGGTCAAAATATTAAGCTCAGTTTGGGCATTTCTGGTCAAGACATAAACCTGAGATAACTAAGCCCTTGATTAAAAAAATAAAATTGAAAATATAAAAATGATTACAATTATATATTTCTCTGTGTGTCTATCTGTGGCCATGATTACAATTATATATTTAAACTATACAATTTAATTTTTTATAATTTTATTTTTTAAATCAACAAATAATTTTACTTTTTAAATAAAATTTATTTTTCCATTGTGATGATATATAATGTAATTTAGTTTTTTATGATTTGTAAAATTAAAATATAAATCCAAAAAAAAAAATTACAAAAAATTAATTACATTATTTATCATAAAAACTGACTATTTTTGAAAAAAAAAATAATTAAATTTATATATTATAAAAAATATTAAATCACATTATAAATTAAAAATAAATCATCTTTATGTAGATTATCCCTTGTAACAATAAAAGTTTCAACTATGTTGTGGATTAATCTTCTACAATAGTGATTAATAACTCATCAACTTTTACTAAAATTATATTATGATGCAACTAATGAAATATATACACTAAGTACTTAAACTATTCATGTTAGCACATCTCATATTGATTCATTATATTCCCACCAATTAAAATATTAATCTTTCATCATTATGGATATGAGGAGAGTATGAATATCATTAGATTTCAAATGAACTCATAGTATAATATTTAGATAGTATTATATTTTATATATTTTCTCATATAACACTACATCCACTATAAGAATAAGTTATCGATTTGGTCATTTTCATAAAAATATCAATACACATAATAGATTTATATTCATCATATAATTGTTTGATAAAATAAAATATACTATAAAATAAATCATCAAATATGGTTTACAAAAATTCTTTTAGACTGGTTCATTTCCCCCATTGATCTAATATTGTTGCAATAATAAAATTGATTGATAATAACATTATTTTTTAAATTATATAACCAAAAATAAAATATTATACCGATAAAATCAAAAGAATAATTATGTAGTGCTATATAATTGCTTATTTATCTTAATAGAAAATTGATTGTTTCTAATATGGGAATGAAGAACAGTTAGGTCTTGAAGGGGTGAAAATAGGTAATATGGGGTGAATTGTAAATTCTAAAATTATCAGATTTATTTACATTTAATTGTGGAATTTGGGGATTATGAAATTTTGAAATTCAAGACCAAATAATTAAGATAAAATGATGTGTTAAGAGTGAATATAAAAATAAAGATACATGAATATTTAAAATTATATAGTACTTCTTATCAAAACAATCTTACATCTACTCTTTAAACCCTAACCAAAGGAGTATGAACCCAACTAATATTTGAGAGATGCTTTTCCAAGGGAACAACCTAAACTAAAAAATTTACAACAATAGTACTCCCAACCCAAGATTTGACTAAGGAGATACCATGATTCTAACTCACAAAACCTTTTTATGGGAATATAAATAACTCAGGTTTTTGCTAGTAGATTATCCCTAACCTAGTCAATGTTCAACAGTATCACTCACAAAAAATGTACTAATTTTTGGCTAGGTGTTAGGAGAAATTAATACACTTTAAAGGAAGTATAACCTAAGTGTGAAAAAAAATCCATTATAGACAACTCAAAACCCAAAAGAATGAATAAATAAAACAATGAAACCCATTGCACAACTTTGAATAAAATTATTAGGATAGGAATTGTCTTCTAAACCCTCCAATTTATTAGAAACATCTAGTATGGGAATTCCAAATATTTTATTTCATAAATAAAATATGAACAATGAGGATTTCTCTTGGATGTTTTGTATATAAATTATCATCAAGTACATAGTTCATATGATGAGTGTTCTATTTCTTTACCATATCACATTATATTTCTTGTATGTATGTTCTCCATTGTATCCATAATGTCCTGATAAATGGTCATCTTTAATAAATTAACTCATACCACTTAAATGCTTTTTTATGTTTTACATTAAAATAATATTAAAATACCATTAAATTTCATAATGTCATTACACATGATTCATAGATATGCATTGTCACACCTACGAAAAGAAAAGGTATATACACATTAAATAATAATCTGTTCACTAAAATAAACTCCACAGGCATAAATTTTACCCTGAAGCTCGACCCTACCTTAAATATAATAAAATGGAAAATAACAATTAAAAAATTATATGCATTATCTTGTTTTTGTAATAAATATTATAAGTGATGTAGTGAGTGATGAAGAGAGAATAATGGTGTATTTATAGAAAATATATGACTATTCGGCTAGAGGAACACTATCTAATATGGTGGATGTACATTATGATTTTTAATAAATAAGATAGTTGTTCATTATTTTTTTGTATCAATAAATTATTTTTTAGGATTTTTTTATAACATTTATTTCTTTTTGAAACTATATAAACATCAAATTACCATTAAAAGTATGTTTTATGACAAATTTATATGTTTAAATTAATGTTATTTTCATTAAAATATCTTATAAAACACTTTTAGATGATAATATAAATTAGATAAGTCCCATGAAATTTTCATAATGGTCAGAAAGTTCATTATGTCATAAAAGATATTAATTGCAACATATTGTGCTTTTGAGTGGGTTATATTTTCCCAACCTGTTTGTACTTTGGGGTTTAGTGGTTGTACCAAACCTTTTATTTTTATCTTTAGAACACAATCCTAGGAGTTAAATTAACCCAAGAACTTGTTTTAACGTGGGTTTTAATTCTTGCAAAGTGCATGAATGTTTTAGATGGGTTTCAGAACCGCCATACTATGAGAACCCATTTTCAAGAAGTTTAGATAGAGGCACATGGTTTGGAAAAACCGTGCAACCTCCAAGAGAAAACATGAGACCCTCTAGTGTCTCTAGACATAGTTTATTAAATCATGAAGGAGGGGGTGCAAGGCCATGTTATCAGCTGTACAATTTTTAACAGATGTATTTCATACGGTTTCACATGGTTTGGAAAATTGTGCACTTTTTCCATGTGTGTTTGGTTCATAGGAAAAGAGAACTTCACTGAAGGTGTGTGTCTAGCCAACTTGTGTGGGAAAACTGTGCAAGTCACTAAATGAGGTGAAATGACCAAAATTCCCCTGCATCATTATTTAATTTTACTCCTCCTTCCTCCTTCATTTCACGCACAGAGTGGAGGGGGTTCTCCCATTTTTTTATAGGATGTGGATTTTACTGAACTCTTTCGAATGGACTCTAATGTTTTTTAAAATTGGGGATACAGATTCATCTTGATAATACCATCAATCTAGTAGCATATTATATTTTTTATCTTTCCATCTGGAGAACTAAATCTATGGGATCCTTTCTCACCTATTGTTACAGCGTTCATCAAAAACATTGTTTTATTCTGATTCAGAACAATTTAGAGGCATATATAAGATGAGTTAGTGATTAATAGTATAAGTTAGGTGGATTCTATATTTCTCCATTTTCGTTAAAGTTTTTTGGTTGTTTGCTCAACATGTGATGTGTGGGTTGGCCGAGTGATACCCTAATTAATTAAATTCTTATTGAAAATTTTTTAATTGAATATATGAGATTCCTATGTGCATGATATTTTCAATATACATATTTTTAATTCATGTAATTGTATTTGACCAACTTAGTATGTTTATTTTCGGTATTTTATTTTAATTAAATTAAATTTTTCATATTGTTCGATGAGTTCTATGGGAAAATGGAAGGATTGGTCTGAGAGTTGTAGTGATTTTGATCACCTCAACTCAGCCAACGTGATTCACAATGTTAGGTGAGGTGGAGGATACATGGGTTATTTTTATCACTTCATAAAGTGACATGGTCATTGGGATCAGTAGATAGGGTCTTTAGGATGAGAGCATGGCTCTCGGGACATAGGATGGTGTTGGCCATTGAGATGAGTGACATTGTCACAAGTCCATGAGGTTTCAGGATGACATGTCTTAGGTAATAATTTTGTGATTTATACTCACTGTTTCTTGCCAGAAACATTTTTGGAGTTATTTTCACATAGATAGGACTGAGATCGAGGTGTTGTTCACCACTTATTTGGCTGGAGGCTCTCGAAGATTATGTGACATAGGTGATGGTGTTGGCCATCAGATAAACTGGGGGTGCTCACCATAAAAATTCATGTTGATGGTGATGGAAAATAAGTTGAAGGTGTTGAGGCTATTAGTTAAGGGGTGAGGCTTCTCATGATACTTGAGCTCATTGAGTAAGGAATTTTGGAGGATGGATATCATCATGCCCCGGGATGTTGGTTGTTGAGCTGGCGATGATACTATATTGGAGGAATCATATCACTATGACTCAAGACAGTATGACATGATCTGATATGGGATAATATAATCTTATGTTTGAGGGTTCAGGTAATTATTTTTCAGACATATTGATGGATTTCAAGTACATGACTGATTACATAGGTGGTGTCGGCTGGAACGAGGTGATGGGTGATATTTTAAAGGTGGAACTCAATGGTTCACGTGGGTTTTTATTCAACAAGGGATGACTTGGGCACTGATCCATGGACCCTCACCACTATAAATTTACATTTATATATGTATTCTTTATGTTATATTTATATTTGGGGGAACATTTTTAAAATTTTATCGGTGATGGCTGAAGCAGGTAGAACACTCACTTATGGAAGTTCAGAAAAATTAGAGTGAGTGACATATCTAATGGGTTTTCTTTAACTGTTCATTTATTTTCTGCATACAGTTTATTTTATCATGGATATTAGTCAGGAACATGTGGGTGGTGGCCTGCTAAGATTTATTATCACACCTTCCATATGCCCCTTGGGTTGTGTATATATATTATGTATCTATAATCAGGTAAGGTACTAGGCTTGGGTGCTAGACCTTAGTGACCATGTTCATTCTTCTTATCAGGGGATGTATGGAAATGGACCACAGTGGTCACTCTACATTACCGAGAGTTTCCTTTTTTTAGAATGACTTATATATGTCTGTTTTGATGGTCAACCACATGTGACCCTTCTTATTATATATTTTGTATTACCTATTATTCCATGTAGTTGTTATCTTTAAATGGTTTGTTGTGGGATATTTTATTACTACTAATGCTTGTTTATGCTCATGATATTTCTTGTTATTTCATCTGATGAGTATGTTATTACATTCACTACTATAATTATATATGGAGAATTATTATTATCACAACCAGAGAGTATAGTCTCCCAACTATCACCTCTCAGACCCTCGCTACTAGTCAGTAGCATTTGGAATAAGGGTAGGCCCACCTATGGCCAAGTTTCCAATCATCATGGTGCACTGTTCTGGTAGAAAAAAAAGGTTAGGTCACTAAAAATGTTATCAAGGTAATTTTAATTTCTTATTTTTTCTTAAAATATTTCCTATGGTAGACCATATACTAGGATGTATTCAGTACAGGGTAAATAAGTCATTTTTGGGTTCTTGTAGCCCCTTGCAAGAGGGGAACACCAAGTTACAAGTGGTGGAAAATAGATGTTCTTCTTATCCCTTTTATAGATAATTTGATTTCCACCTCGACTGGAACACTTGAGTGTGATTGTTATTGATTATATGGTTCTGACCCCTTTCCCAGTGTGGCAAGGGAGGATTATTTATGCATTATGATAGGATTTTAGTCACAAATGATGTTTGTTTTATTTTAGTTATCATTTGGAACCTAGATTTCTCTAACATGGGTAAGGTTGTTTAAAGTGTCAATAAAGAAGCTCAAGATTAATTTTTGATTAGAATCTATTGGAGACATTCTATGAAACCAGCCTAGGAATGTGTTGCTAATGAATTATTTATGTGATTATATATATATATGGAATATGTTATTCTGACTTTGGTATGAGTTGGAAGGGATGAAATAGGGTTCATTTGATTAATGTTTCAACAGAGAATCTAAATTGCATTTTTCTATATAGCCTCTTTAGTGTAATTCTACTCAGATACCTTAGATTGATATGTGATAAGAAGTTACTAACACCAATGAGGGTACAAAAGGGGCCCTAAGGCTGGATCATATGTGATTCCTGAAACTGATGTAGGTAGGTAGGCTATGTAATGTCCGGGTATACATGATATATGCCCCCCGATATGAGTGGGTAAGGTTCTTGAGGCCGAATATCTTGTGAAATAGGTATGGTATGGGGTTGTAAGGGTGGTGATATGTGATTACTATTAAATATTTCTCTACTTACAATATTTATATAAATTGTTAGGTTCATATGACCATGGAATTGGTATTTAGCATGATTCCCCCTAGACGGGCTTCAGTAGAGCTCCAGAGGGTGGCGATTTGGAGACACATGAGTGTGTAGGGTATGAGTCCCCTAAGGGTTGGGTGAGGCCACAAAGGGTTGATATGAACATGATTTTTATGTATATTAATAATTAAGATCTTGGGTAAAAGTGGTATAAATGAAATATATGGATGATTTTTTGCCTTGCCTTGAAGTTCACT
Source organism: Viscum album (assembly GCA_963277665.1). Classification (NCBI taxonomy): domain Eukaryota; kingdom Viridiplantae; phylum Streptophyta; class Magnoliopsida; order Santalales; family Viscaceae; genus Viscum; species Viscum album. The sequence goes on along the minus strand of OY728137.1, from coordinate 1,609,458,390 downwards.
CAGGGCGAGCTTAGTACGAATCATACATGGTGTTGACTGAGAAGATCAGGGACCTGATCCATCTATGGAATACATAACTCCATAGATATAGCATAGAATCCAATAATATTTCAAGTTGTTTTTGGACTAAAGGTGGTAGAGAACTGAATTGCTTCGATCTATAATATTATCAACTAGCTCGAGACACCCCTTGGGTGGAGGGTGTAGCGAGTGGCATACATGCTCAGAGGACCAGAAAGGCACTTTTGGGACATAAATGTTTTGGTAAGAAGACATGAGTGGCCAGATTGAAAGGAATTCAAGGCCATGTTCATTAAGAACTTCTTTCCAAAGAGGTTGGGGATACAGAGTTACCATGAGTTATTGATCCTTCAGAATGGATATGTGTATGTCATGGGATATGCATCAAAATTCATAGACTTGTTTCATTTTTTCACCTGGTATGGTTGGTTGTGACATCATGAGGTTGATCCATATTTCGAATGGTTTATGGATCCCCATCAGGGTGAAGGTGAACAGATTCAGGTTATCCTCATCATTAGAGGTAGTGAACAAAGCTCTATTTTTCGAAGGGAACTTGATAGACAAGTCATATATGAACTGTGTGATAGCATCAAGGGATATGCATAGTGAGTTTTCATGTAGTAGGATGTGGGGTTATGATGAATCTCTATAGGGATGTCAGTAAAGAGATTGAGTCATACCACCAATGAGTGGATCCTTAGATATGTGCATCCAGTTCAGGAAGCTAGGACCTGTCAAGACATTGTGCAAGCGGCCTCCAAAGGAGTTCCCAAACATGTGGATAAATGGGAAATCTATAGAGGCTCTAGAAGAAACCTTCTTCAATATTTTGGAGTCAATGATTAGGTAATATTCAGGAATCTAAAGTAGGGCCCAGAGAAGTACCAAGATATTTTATATGGGAGTCTACTACACAAAAAGGTTGTTGCTGAGATTGTGAGATCTATCTTTGGGGTCAGTGGCTAGTAGCTAGTGCAGTTCAATAGGAAGTCTAGGCCTTGAGTAGTAGACCCTCAGGTCAGGTGCATGCAGTTGAGCATCCAATGAAAAAGAAGGTTGGAGATCCTAAAATGTTTAGAGGTATTCCATGATCATGGGAATGAATGAGTTCTTTTTTTATTTTCTCTTTGGCTAGTTTTCATGCATGAGGCCCATAAGTATTGATTTTGGATACATCAGGTGTGGGATAGTAGGTTGGTATCAGTTAAGATGTAGGTTTTATATTTACTGTGTATGCAGCAGGATTTTGATTATAATTACATTTATATACGATATGGGTCATTTTGAACATCTGTTGAGGTGTGGGGTCTATGAAAATATTTTGAGATTTGGGTAATTTTGAGTTTCAAGAATGGAAGATGTACCTATGGGAATCTGTTGAGATGTAGGACCTCATTGGTGTCATGTAGGTGAAGGGAATGAGGTGGGAATTTGATTAGATGTTTGACTTGATGAGTGTAAGATATGAAACATGCATGATTTTAGCACTTGATGAGGTTTAGGAATGAATGTGCACAATGGAAGGACTTTTGAGACAAGATATGGTCTGTGGTCCATCAGAATGGTTTATTTTGGGTCGGGAAGCAACTGGGTAGGTAACTCCTAAGTTGAAGAGGACCTTGGGGGGAGTTGAACATTGACTTGATTACTGGGGAAGACCAAGTTAATTTAAATGATATGGGTATGTTCAGTACCATCTCTAGAAAAGATTTTATATCTTCATGATGATCTATGTTAAGTTGTGGAGACTATAGAATCTTGGGTTTTTGATCGGTTCATATTTTCCCAACCTATTTGCATTATTGAGTTTGGTGGTTGGACCAACACTTTTCTTTTGATCATTGGAACCTAATTCATGGGAGTTTAATTGACCTAAGGCCTTATTTTTACATGGGTTTTAAGTCCCATTAAGCTCCTTGGTATTTCAGATGGGTTTCAAATGAATCATACTCTGAAATCCTAGTTTCCATAAGCATGGATAGAGGTCTATAGTCTTGAAAACCTGTAGAGCCACCCAGGATAAATCATACGACCTTCTAATGTCACTAGAAAAGGTTTTTGAAACTATGAGAGAGGGGTGCATAGTTTTATGAGCATATTTATTGTTTTTCACATAAGTATTTCATATTTTTTCACATGGTTTGGAAAAATGTGTGCCATTACCATGTGTGTCTAGTTCATGGGAAGAGATAACCATGTAGTTGTTTAACGGTTAGCAAAAGCATGCCTAAAAACTGAGTGTTTAACATAAATAGTTAAAATTTCCAAAATTAGCCTCCCTCTTTATAATATTTTCCTACCCCTTTTCACTTACATCATGTAAACAATAGAGGGTGTTCTCACATTTTTCATTAACCCTAGGATTTAAGAAAACTCTTTCAACCAGACTCTAATCTTTGATCTGTTGGTCTCTACAGATTCATCTCAGTAAGACCTTCAATCATATAACCTCTTTTCTTTTTTTATATTTCTAGGCATAAGACTAAATCCATGAATACCATTTTCCATATATTCAATGTGTTAATCTAAAACACTTTTTTCTTATGATTAAACTCGAGTTAGATGTTGATATCAGATGAAAGTGTACCTACTATTCTAAGTCTTGTAGGTCCTAGATTTCTCAATGTTTTCTTAGTGTTTTCGGAGTGTTTTCAATATTTTCCATGTGGGATTGTTGAGAAAGACACTACAAAATAAATTATTTCTTATTAAATTGATAAATTTATGAAGTGAGATGCTTATGGCCACTCTCTTTCAACTCTACAGCAGATTAATCTAGGTAAGGGTATTATCCCAACCTAGAAATCATTGGTTTGGTGTTATAATTTAATTAAATGGAATTGTTTATACTCTTTTTTGAGTTCCCTAGGAACGTGATGGTCTTGGACCAATGATTGAGGTCATGTTGATCACCCAAACCTAAGAGATGTGATTCATCAGGTTGCGAGGGTCCCATGATACATGGTTGATGTAGATCTTTGGTTCAAGAGACTTGATCGTTGAGTTAAGGAGACGAGGTCGTCAGGATGAGAGCATGCCTCTTAGGACATAGGATAGTGTCGACCATCAATGTGAGCAACATGGTCATAGGGGAATGAGGAGTTGGGATGATATGGATTAGAAATTATTGGGGGTATTTCCACTAACCATTTTCTTATTGATGCAATGTTGGAGTCATGTGCACCTAGATAATTCTCAGATCAAGGTGGTTTTGACCAACTGTTGTGGGTGGAGGCCCTTGTAGATTATGCGGCTTAGGTGATGTTGTTGACAATATGATATGTTGAGGGAGAAAACCATAGAAATCAACATGGATAGTGATAGACCATCAGTTGAGGGTGTTGATACCATCTGTTGGGGGCTGAGGTTCACTGTGATAATTGAGTTCTTTAGGTCAGGTCTTTCGCAGGATGGATATCATCATGCCTTAGGACATAATTTGTGGATCTTGAGATGATATTATATTAGATAATAGATATCATTGTGACTTTGGATGTCAATATTCAATCCATTGGGGACTATTCTGATTTAAGGTTCAAGGGACCGGGTACATACTTATTGAGCATGCTGATAGACATTGGGTACATGACTGATGACGTAAGAGGTTTTAGTTGGCATGATGTGCTTGGTGATATTTTAAGGGTTGAACATGATGGTTCACATGGGTTGTTATTCATCATGGGATACCTTGGGCATTGATCCATGGATCTCTTCTACTATATATATATATATGCATAAGTGATTTTTATTATTTATGTATAATTGAGGGTATGTATTCAAACTTATATCAGCAATTAAAGATGTAGGTAAAATAGACACATATGGAACTGAGAATAAGTTCAACAGGTAGTATATCTAATGGGTTTGATTTACCATATAATTTATTTTCAGCATACAGCTACATTTATTATGGATGTAATACATGAACACATAGGTGGTGGCCTACTAAGTTTTTTTCTCACCCCCTACACAGGAACCTCAGGATACATGTAGACTTTAGGTCTCTGCAATCAGGCATGAAACAAGACTCAGGAGTTGGAACAGAGTAATCAAATTTTTTCTTCTTAAAATGTGACGGATGATAAGGGACCATAGTGATTCCTCTACCTTAGCTACAGTTTCCTTTTTGTTTCAGCATGCCTTATATATTTATGTACTAACAGTCAACCATGGATAACCCTTATGATTATATCTTTTCTATGACCTACTATTTCATTTTGTTTTTATCTATAAATTTTATGCTTGGGGATTTTTTGTTACTACTATCTCTAGTTTATTAATCATGTATTTCTTTTTATTATTTTTACTGAGTGTGGTCCTACTTCTGCTGCTATATTTATCCATTGAACATTATTATTATCACCCGCATAGGTTATAGTAAACCAATAACAACCTCTCAGCCCCTCGATGCTAGCTAATAGCCTTTTTCTTATGGGGAGGTGCGCCTAAGGCCTAGTGGCCAACCGACCCATAGCACTATTCAAGAAGAATACCAGGTCGGGAAAATACATTAATCTTCAATAAATATGGAATTTCATTTAAAAGTTAAAATTATCATATTTAGATTATTATTTTTATAAATTAAAAATATTTTTTTTTATTTTTTACATCGTAATTATCTTAGGGTTATCATATCTTAATTTCCTAATAACTTGATTTTTGAGTTAAAATGTGGAAATAATTTTTTTAACAAAATATGATAGCTCTTATTATATAATTAGGATAAGATCATGGTTTAAAATTTATTAATCCAAATTATTTATTATAAATTATTCAAGGAACATTATATTACATAATGTGTTGAATTTACAATCATGTGCTTAGCATTTTGATAGCCATGATTATATCATCCCTAAAAAAGTATTTTTATTAGTTATTCGCTTATCATATAAGAATCATTTTTGTCACTTTTATAAATTGAATAAAGTAAAATGGACTGATTATTGGGAATTATAAGGTAATAAATTAGGTAATAAATTTTATTAAATTTTTATACATAAAAATTTTATCTTGATAAAAAACAGTTACCACATTATTAGTAAAATAACGTAGCAGGTTATAGTTAAATTGTAATACCACAATATACATAAAATATACCAAATTATATGTTTTTGATGTATTGTAAGACCTTAACCATCCTTGATAACATTATTTTACAATAAAAATCATTGTAATTAATCTCACCCACTAGTGGCTAGCCAAAAATAAAAAATAATCATTACTTAATCACTTTAAATCACCCCTCATTTATTATAAATACCCCAATATCCACTCCAAATCCCTTAAAGACAATTTTCTCATCATATAACCTCCTAACTAGTCCCTATAAGGTTCTCTAAAGGTCACAAGGTGGCAACCTAATGTTTTATAAAGGAAATATTGAAGTTAATGGAATTCTCCCCTTTATTCTTTTTATACAAGTACCTCATTTTATTGAGTATTATTAATGTAAATACATTTTTATTATCATACATTATGTATCTAATTTGAAATACAATAAAACTAAAAATATCTGATGTATTATTAAATGGATTACCATGTAATTAAAGGTTTATGAAATAAAAAATTGGGCCGTTATAGTAGGTATCATGGGATGGTTTAGTTATTTATATAAATTGGGATTAGAAGACATTAGTAAAAACAGCTAGGGATAAGTATAAATATAAGAAACAATAATTGTATTTTGGTGAAGTATAAAATTTATTACAAGATATTACATCCCATTCAAGATATTCAAATGTATGTGGATCTTTCACAGTTGTACAAAGGGGTAATAACACCAAAAAGCACACATTGATCTAGAATCAATCACCAGCTAGTGCAAGAAAACTTGCCTTTATTCAAACCTAGTTTGACATTACTTGGGGGTATAGATTGGTTATCATAATATTTTTATGAAACAGCATTAAAGGATGTATAGAAAGTGTAATTTTTTATATTAAAAGAAATATAAGATTAAATTATATGATTTGATCATCCCTTTTTTAGACAAACCTTAGGATTAAACTATGTATTATAATTTATTATCATAATGACTCATAAAATTATCAGTATTCATATTTAACTTTTTTTATTCAATGGGTGGAAATAAAAGGTAATTAAACAAGTTATAATTTATATTCATATAATTAATTTCATATTTTAACTTTTTCATTTCAATAAATAAACTATTATTTATCAAAATAAAGAAAATAAATACTAGAAAACATTAATATCTCTTCCAAGTTATTAAATAATCAATATTATTTCAAAGGATATTTTGAATGATTTAGAGAGTTTTTAAAATATTTAAATCACCTATAAGAAACTATTGGATCTATCCAACAACATTTTATTTCTATAAAATTTATATGGATCATGTTATCTATGTGATATGATTTTAAAACCTCATTTCTATCACCTCCATCAAAAAAAGGATCCTCCACAAAGAATGTGACCATTTATATATTTGATTATTAGACATAAAACTTATGGATGAATTAAATATCAGAAACGTTAAAGATGATCCTAATATTTTTAATTAAAGGCTTCGATCAATAAGAGAAAATTTCATGGATGAAATTTCATTAAGGAGGAGAATGTATTGTACCATAAAATATTCTTCTTTTAATAAAGGGTTTATTTCCTCTCAATAACATTTACAATTAATTTTAATATAATCATTTAAAAATACTTTTAAAAATCATAAGAACTTTACACATCATGCATAGATATAGAATAATAAAATAAGGAAAAGAAAAGGGATACACACATTAAAGAATTGTACATTCACTAAAACAAGCTTCATAGGAATAAATTATGCCAATAAGATTACCTCTGAATTAATGATTGAAAAAAGAAAATGATTTGTTAGGGAAACAATAGATATTATCATAATATGTGTAAGAAACATTCTATGTGGTTTACTATGTGTTGAAGAGAGAATTATGGTGCATATATAGAGAAATATTATAGCAATACATGTGGAACATAGTCAAATACAGACAATGGGAATTATGGCCATTATTTATTTCGACATAATAAAGTTACCATTGGGAGGATTTTATAATTGTATTTTTTTAGAAACTATATAAATATTTAATTTTCATTAAATTTATGATTTATAATAAATTAATTATTTTCAAAATTTCTTTTTTTAATAATAATATCTTATAAAATACATTTATTATATAAAATAAATAAGAGACGCCCTAAGTAAATTTTTATTATGGTCAGAATGTTCTTTATGTCATAAATACTATTAATATTCAACAAATAAGTATTTTCATTTTAAATTTAAATTCACAAAATTTAGATAATTATTTTGATAAATAAAAATCATTTTTGGACTAATCGTATCAAAATTTTCTTATGCTGAATTTATGGTAATCTTCTAAAAAAGTTGATTTTTTGGATTAAAATGTGAAAACACTATTTTTTTACGAAATATGATTACTATTATGATATTATTTGGATATAATCATGAATTAAAATTTATTAATACATATTCTTAATCAAAAAATATTTAATGAAAAACATAGTACATAATGTGTTACATTTAGAGACACATTTTTTTGAAAACCAAGATTCAATATTTTCTAAAAAAATTGTTTTTATAAGTTATACATGTATCATAATAGAATTTTTATTTATTAATTTTAAAATTTTAATCATTTAAATGGATTTAATATTTGGAATTATATGGTTCAAATTATGTAATAATGTTAATTTCATTTTTATACATAAAAAAATTTCATGGTAGAAAAGGTGTTACCATAGTATAAGTAAAATAATGTAGCAAGTTAAAGATAAATGGTAATTGAATAAAATTAATGAAAGCTACTAAATTAAATGGTTGTTTGGTATATTTTATAACTATAAACATCCTTGAAAACACTCATTTTCAACCAAAATCATTGAAATTAGTTTCACAAAATACTGGTCAACCATAAATTCAAAATAATCATTATTTAACCACTCAATTCCAACCCCCATAAAGTATAAAACCCACCTCTAAAACCCAAATATCCCCTTTAAATCCCATAATAATTATGTTATGGTTGTGTCACCTCCAAAATAGTACCTCCATTGTGTCCATAAGGTCTCAAGGTGTGATTCTCAACTTTTAGGAAGCAAGTCATCAATGAAACAGAATTGTCCTTTTCTTTCTTTTCATTCAACAACCTCTTTTTCATGAGTCTTATTAATGTAAAATATTATTTATTTTAATGTATTATTTTTCTAATTTTAAAGATGCTAAACCTACATATATCCTTTATATTATAAATTATTATACCATGTAATTATAGTTCCATGAAAAAATGATGGTCACTATAGTATAATACCATGTACCACATCAGGAAATCTCAATACCCATTAAATAAGATTCACCATAATAAAAAATACCCCTAAATTGGTTAGAATAACTCAAAGTAATGATACTGATAGTTATTACCACAATTACCAATCAACAATAATAATATCTAGTTTCCGAATAATTTTTATTGAAGGATAACAAACTTTTTAGAGTTAATCAACCCATTTAAATCCATTATTCAAATAGATTGATAAGTTTAATTAATAAATAGTCAAAAACTTCCAAATAATATCACATTCCTTATCTAATATTAAAAAAATGAATTTGAATTATACTTTCCCAAATTATCTTTATAATTCCTACATTTAAAATTTTATAAATATCTTCACATAATTAGTCATTCCAAAAACATTATTCTAAAATAAATTCCCTAAATTCATATAGATATACAATTATCTGAAAAAAAAATATATAAATTTTTATTTTTAATATTATTTCCAAAATAATTTTCCTTTGAAAATATCATAATTCACTCACGAGAAATCTTCCTGAAAATTAATAGTACACTGATATCACAAGATTCAATCAATTTTTCAATCCCTTAAAAATCAAATTCAGTTTCTAGTCCATTTGAATAATATTTAGATAATTTTTTAATATTTAAAACTTATCAAATTTCATCATAATATAAAATTATTATCTCATGATATGAATGGAAAATGGTATCCAATTTAATATGAAAATTACAGAATTATAATAAAAAGGTGGTGAGACTTCAGAATAGATTTAATACATTCAGAAAATTGATTCACTTTTCCTTATAGTTAAATAAAATGTAGATAATCTTCTTAGTTATCTATAACAATAAGAATTTTTTAATTCAAATTTCGTAATCCTAATTTATGATTAAAATACTATAAACTAATAAAACTAACAACTATAATTATATACATAAATATAAACAAAAAAATGTAAAATTGTATTCCATCAAAATCGTTACACAAAATTTATGCATGCATAAAACAATTAAATAACAATGTTATTCAAGAATAATTAATAAATGAATGAATAGTTTTAAAAGAATTAGTAATTTATTATTAATATTAATATATTAATAAAATGGTTGAAGGATGAAAAAATAATTATTAATAAATAAAATCACAGACAAAAAAACTGAGGAATTGTAATTATCAAAACACAATTAAATAAAGTGGCTCGAGTAGTCCCATAAAACATTTCCCACTATTTGGTAATTACAATACATATTGTCAATTTCAAAAAATAATCCTCATTTAAATTGATAAAAAAAGATTTAAATATTTGATACACAACTCCTTTTTTTTAAAAATTCCATTATTTAGAAAGATTACGGAAATAATATTTTTCAATATCTAATTATTCCAAAAAAAATTAACATTTCCTCCCACCCAAATACAAAATCCAAATCATATTCAAAATAAAATATATTTAAAAAATATTCATTCCACATGATAAGAAAAACAAAATTAAATATACTTAATAAACTTTAAAAACTTAACATAATACCATATCATCAAATAATTTATCTCGTAAATCATGATTTCAGGAAAAAAAGATAAATCAACTGTTAAATCCAACCACTAAATATCCCCATAAATTAAACAATGATATAACAAAGAATAAAAATAGTTAATGCTCCCTTAATTAATGATTCAATTATATTTTAAATAGATATAATCAATAAACATCCATCTTAATTCCTCACCCAATAAAATACATATCCTTGAAAAAGAACCACAAAAACTTGTTAATAATTTGAATAGAATAATATAATATATTTAATGAATTATAAGATATATGAAATGATTAATATTTTAAAATAATAAAATTTATATTGTGCTAACATAGTGAAGAAAAGAAATAAAGGGTATGCATGTTGGTCATAAAATAATAAATTTACATGGGAATCCAGACTAGTTTAGGTCCAATGGGATTTAGAAAATATTTCTCAATCACCCATGCTACAAAAGGGTTAGTCCTCATTATTCAAAATTCATAATCTGAAATAAAATCATTTATTAGTCTAATGATTGAACAAAATTTAATGGAATCCAAAATCATAATTTCCAAATTAAAATCTTATAACAAATGAGATAACTCTATTTTTACATTTAACTAATATATTTTTATCCATTTAAGGTAAACTCACTTCAAAGCCATTTTTTTTATTTTTTATTTTAGAAATTTTTTATAATCTCATTAATTCATTTAATGATTGAAATATAATAGAATACATAGATAAAATATCCATTAAACATTAATTATATGCTTAGGATTTATATTTTACTATAGAATAAATTCATGATCACCACAAACTATATATTTAGTACATAATGATCAATCTTTTATACAATGATTCTCAATTTCATGGTTAGGAAAGTTATTTTTGATAATGTTTTTTTCTCTTTTTCGTCATCTATTTTATAAATAGAATCTTTAGATTTCTTATTTTCCCAAATGTGACTTTTGTTTTCTTTAGTAACCTTATAATAATTCTTATTCATGATTTTTCATTTCCTCTTGATATTCAATATATATTTCACTTAACTTTTCAACTTTATATTTATCACAATTAGAACTACAATAGGATTGAGAATCAGAATCAAAATTACTCCCTTTTTCCATGTCTTTCAATAAATATATATTTCTATATTTATTAGTAGATTCTCCCAAATATCATTAAGTATATGAGTGAGTGGGTTAGAAAGTAATATTTTCATTTTTAGCCAAAATCTCTAGATTACATGTTTTATTTTCACTTATAAATTCCTATATAGAGTTTGATACTTCAGTACCTGTCCAACCTCTAATAAACTATTTATTTGTTTTATTTTATTCCTTATCTTATTTTCATTGATATATAAATATTGGAAACTCATATTTTTTATGGATAGGTTATCTATATATGTAATTTTATATTTAACTTTTTCACCTTTCCTCTTGTAGTTATTATTGTATCTATTACTTTTCCCTTCACCATTTTTAGTTGAAAGATTTTTCTTTATAAGTCCAATAATGAATTTTAAAACTAGATTTATTTCATAATTTTCACTAAGGTATAAGAATATAAATTATCACTAGAAGATTGAAAAAAAAAAATTTATATTTCAAGGAAATAAATTACATTTTTAAATGAACCGAGCTAGTTATTTTTCTGTTCATGTATATATTTTGAGGGATACCCAATTAGCTCATCTAGATAGTATTATAATAAATATTTAATTTATTCAATAGCTAATTTATTTAAAAATAATCACATGGGCAATTCTCGAAGTATTATTTCAATTAGAACTTCATTCGTCATAGTTTCTCCATATGAACCCATATTTTATATATTATAAACACTTAAATTATCATACATTAAAAAATTCTTCAATTTCATACCTATGAATTTCATTATTATTTCTCTATAATTTATTTCTCTGTTGATGAGTGGAATTTAAATTACTTAAAATTTCATAAGTAGTTTTACTAGAAGATACATGACTATACACATTTCAACTAAGTGAACAGTAATGAATATTCATGAATGGATTTGTAATTTAGGACCTATTTTGTAGCATCATTAACAATTAATGTTTCAAGTTAATCCTTGTGTAATTTATAAATTTTATACATGATTGTCTAATATTAAATACCTATATTATTTAAAAATACATTCATTATTTATTTCTAATATCCATAATCACTTTCATTAAAATGAGGTTGTCTCAAAGGATTCAAAATTTCAACATATTGACTTTCCATCATTATAAAATATATTTCTCTTAGTCTTGTTATAGATTAAGAAATAAGTTTTCTTAAAAAAATAATAATAACAATACTATAAATGATTACATAAAAAATATAGAAGAAGAACTTTATATGATACCAATTATGGTATCTACAAAAATAAACAAAGATAAAAAAAATTATTCCTTACAAGTTCATGATACAACATTAATTTTTAAGGCTCAAATGGGTGAATGGTAACATACAGGAGGGTGAAAAGTTTCAGTCTTAAAATTATCATAGATAATTAAATTTTTTTATAAAATTTGGTGTATTGTGATTTTAAATAATTCATGCTCAAATGATTAATTGAATATGATGTGTGAAGAGTGAATTCCTAAATATAAATAGATTAACATAAAGAATTTTATAGAACTTTGGATCTAAGAGACCTTACATATTTTTTTCACACCACAACCAAAGATGTATTACACCATATAAAATATAATAGAATCTTTTAAAATGGAATATCCAAAAATCATACTTTCGTAATGGGATAAATCTTAAACCAGGACTTTACTATGGAGCAGCATCAATCCTAACTCACACAAAATTTTTTAGTAAAAGATAAAGCATGGGATTTTGCTTACAGAGAAACCATGACCTAGTGAATTTTCAACATGGTCACTCACAGCCTATGTACATATTTTTGGTCATGTAAATAAATCATATAGTACTTTTAAAAGGGACTTATAACATGTGTCTGATACAATTTAGTGCAAATAACTACCAACAAAAAAAGAAAGAATAAATAAAACAATAAAACCAAAATGAGAGTTGTGAACATATTTTCTATAAAATGAATGATCTACTTTACCCTTACAATGATTTGAAATATATATTTTGTGAATTACAGATATTTTATTTCAATCAATAAAGATAAAAAATGAGTCTTTATCTTGGATGCTGTTTTAGCCACTTCGCGTTGAGTGTGTATTTCATGAAATGAATATTCTCTTTTTATTTACCTAATCACAGTGTATTGTTTTTACATATGTTCTATATCACATCTATTTAATATAAACTAAAATTATTAAATGAAATAATTTATTTCTATGCATTTATCTTATATATTATTTCAATAATAATAATCCATTATGAATGGATTAAACGAAATGAATATTCATTGAATATTGTTCAATGAGTTATTGGAAATGGAAATAAACACATATGGGTACATAAATATAGCCAATGCATTTCATATAATGAAACACATATTAAAAGGTTATATATAAAAAGGATTTAATCCCTCCTTTTGTGCACAACTAATTGCCTACAAGCCTCTCAATTCTCTCTTCCTCCCATACTATTGTTCATCATCTGGGAAAAAGAACTAAAACCCCTTCAAAATTTAGGTATCCTCATGATACAATCATAGACCCATTGGTTAGTATTCCCATCTTGGAGAAAGTGTGATTTTTTTCCTATTTTGTGATCTTTATGAGACATTCTCCATTTCCAAGGAAGAACATGATTGTTTTTGTTGCCGTTTTCCATTTACCATATTTTATAGATTTATTTACCTATTGATTCTTGAAGATATATCAATCTATATTTAGGTTGTCTTATGATTTATATGTACATATGATGATCATACAAAACCCATAAATGGTATTAGAGGGTAGGCATATTCAAAAAGTCAATGTGTTTTTTATTTTATGAAAAACACATTTTACAAATTGTAAAAGGAAATTTTGCATTCTTGGGAAGAAATATGAATATTTAAAATTTAGTAATTAAATAAAAAAATTTATTTAATTAGTTATGTTATTCAGATTTATAAAATGGTTTACAAAATGGTAATAACATTATTAATCTAGGATTAGTAATATTTGTTTCATTAACCTTTGTCAAAAATGAATATGTTCATACTTATTACACTTGTTTATGAAAATAAATATAATATATATTATTGAATTAATTTTTTTATAATTATTTTATAAATAATGGAAAATAAATTTTGATTCATTTATCAAAATTTATATTTATTTTATAAAATAATTAACTATAAAATGTTTATTGATAATTGATAAATATGTTTCAAAAATGTATTGTATATAAAAGTATATAGATCATAAAAAATTGTATTTTAGGAATATTTTAATTTATAAATGTTTTATAGATTAATTAAATATAAATTTCATATAATTAATGACATAAAATTTTATGAATCATTTAATAAAAAAAAATTAAAATTAAATGTTAATATTTAAAATAACTATTTGAAAAATTAAATGGAATTTTTTTTGATTTAGAAATTAAGGATTTATCTAAATCCTAAAATTTGATTTATAAAGTGCATATAATTTATTTTAAATATTATATCTCAATTATATATAAAAAATTATATAATAAATATTGAATTATAAAATGATTATAAATCATGAAATATCATATAAATTCCATTTAATACAAAATATGAAGAGGTTCGTACTAAAACAGATATAAAATGACTGTATTCTAATTTATTTATAAAATTTCTATATTTATCATTTATTCGTGAATACTTCATAAATTATTTCAGTTTTAGAAAATAAATAAATTATTTTTTTTACTAGTTAAATTTCATTAAAATTCATGTTTAGTTTATAATTAATTGTTGTTAAATTGTTCAAATTGATGGGGAATTATTTTAAACATTATTTAAGACACATCAAAAAAGTGCTTTGATAATGGATATGATCATATTTTAAATAATAATTATGTATATGATATTTAGATTATCTAAAATGTTTTCATAATATAAATTTTTTATAATTAATATAATATCATATATTTAAAATGAAAATGGAATAAAATGTTATTTATGAAATAATTTTTATCAAATAAATATATAAAGATTTTATATAAAAAATTATGGAATGTCCATAATGTTAAAGATAAAATTATAAAATGTTCTATGATAATATTTTATTAGTGAAATTGTTTATAAATGTTTATCTCATGATAAAATATTTGAATTTTTTATTTATTTAATGTTTGGTCCCTGTTTTATTGACAGTTATATATTATTTATATTATGAATTAATATATTCCAAATTTTATATGATAAATTAATTCTAGGATAGATCCTTTCATTACATTTTATGTATTATAGTGAATTTTTATTTTCATCTACATAGAATATGGATTTTAATTGAAGTTATGAACATGAATTTAGTTGATGAGTATTGTTTTTGCACATTAGGTGTTAGATATTTCATGAATTGAATTATCAATCATGTTAAGTATCCTCATGTAGAGGGACTTGAGTTCAGACCACCAACATTCTGAGAGGCTTTCCAATGATAGAAATGTGAATGGTGTTGGATATCTTTCACTTTGGGCATACTCATAAAGGTTTTTTTTTATTCTCATTAAACTCTATGTCTTTACATGAAGTGTTTTTGTATCTTATTCATATTATTCATATGGATATGTATGAGTATGTTTGACTTATATTTTTGGGAAAGTAACATAGACTTGTGGTTTTTGTAAAGAGTTACACATTAATATACCATGAACACATTAATTTGGTTGTTGGAAGATGAATTCCAAAAACCAAATCATTAGAATCATACATACACAAAAGTGGAATTCATGAGATAAGACGATGAGATAAAATTCCCACAAATACTATGTGTGTTATTATTTTCAATGTCACACTTGTCAAGACATCGATCATCTAACCGGTAGTTTAATTCTATATCAGGGAGCCCTTATATGATCCTTGTTTCTCTTTGTTTCATTTAATTTGTGTTAAACTAGTTGGGATTCACAAATGGATAGGGTACCATATAAATAGTGTTCAGTGAATTCAAATGATGGATTTCGATATAGGGTTATTGGTTAAACTATCCAAGAGTTATAACTATTGTGATTGTGATGATTCTCTACCTAAAAACTAAGTAGTGATATAAAATCCCAAACAGACACTTTGCTTTGTGAAATATGGATCTTTGATCACTTAATGAATATGATTTATCAGGTCACCAATTTTATGGGGATCGGTTTCATTAAAATTCTTTAATGAAAATATTTATGACAGGATATTCATGTGATAAAAAAATATATTGTACATAAAAGCATCATCATTGTCAAACTAAACCATATATTTGAAATGGTAATCATAATGTAACAAACTATTAATAATGGTACCTTAAGAAAAATTATTGATAAGTTCATGTATTTTATATGTTTCAACTTTTCCTTCCAATGTAACATATAGGAAATATTGTTTAATTAGTTAATTCTATTTCTTATGGAAGCATAAAATGTTTCATTAATTTTTTTAAAGGCATTTAATGCATAATTTACCTAAGGAATTATAGTATCATATACCCAAAATGATTGGGTTTGTCTATGATTTTAAATATGATTGAATAAGTTTGGAAAGACTAAATAATTAATATAAATCTTGTTCTGGTTTGGAAATTTATCATGTTCTTGTCTATAGAAATGTTTAGGAAAGAAGAATGAATTCATGATAAGAATACCCTGTATTATCAAAGTGTTGAGAATAGATCAACTAGTAATATGATGTATATGTTTAGGTACTATATAGATAGTACAAGTAGTTAAAATTTCAAAACCCAAAGAGAAAATGCTTTAATGTACAATGATATTTCATTGAGAATCTAGTTAAACTTGTTTGAAACATGAGGGTATTGTCATTAAGAATTGATTATTTTATAATATGGTATTTTATAAATTACAAAAAGTGGTTGGGAAACTTCATCGAATGTCTAGGTCATGTATTAAAGTTATAAGAATTAATTCATCAATTTTAAATGGTATGTGATACCAAGTGCATGTTTTACAAGTGTTATAAATATAGTAGGGATCAAAATTAAATAAAAAATTAATTGGTCATGAATTTTATATTCATGAAATAAATAGTTACCACATCAAGAATTTGAATGTAAAGGAATGTATCCAGGTCAGATGAATATAAGTAAATGATATGTATCATAATCTCAATCTCTTATATGATAAGAGAGTATGTTTAATAAAAAAGGGTTTTTGTGAGACGATTAAATGTGTACACATGGTTTATAATTCATCAATTTCTATAACATGTTTTTAAGAATAAGTTTAGGATAAAAACACTA
This sequence comes from Viscum album, assembly GCA_963277665.1. Lineage (NCBI taxonomy): Eukaryota > Viridiplantae > Streptophyta > Magnoliopsida > Santalales > Viscaceae > Viscum > Viscum album. Next base: position 1,609,441,170 of record OY728137.1, on the reverse strand, counting down.
GGCCAAATATGTTTATCCAAATATATGTTAAAATATGAGGGAAGGTGTTCATGCAACCAATTTAGGAATATTTTAATTTATGACTTATTTTCAAATAGGGAAAAACTAAAACACGTAGAATATAATATATTATATTACAAACGGTTGGTGAAGGGTAAAAACAAAGATATAAAGAAACATGAAAACACACACATGTAGAAAAATATTATACTATATTTATTAAAATGTTTTGGGAAAATGGTAAAGGGAAATATAAAGCGCTTCATTAGTTAGCATTAAAAAGTGGATATCACTTTATCTTAAAAGATTTTAAGATGTTCTGGTAATGTAATAATGTATGTAGTTTCATTATTTACAAAATATTTAAAGAAAAATATATTTTTAAATGTTTTTAAGGATGATAATGATTTTATTAGAAATAGTTCTATGTAAACAAACAAATAACATTTTAAAAATCGGTGTTATAAAGTTAATAAGTTTGAATAAAAGTTAAAAGAGATAAACATAAGGAATATGTTTCCTAAGTCTTAACATTATTCATAATTTATTTCTTCATAATGTTTACTCAACAATAAGTTAGTGGGAGATTTTATCAGACGGTGACATAGGGATGTGATGAAAATTACATATGGATGTAATATTCTAAAAATGAGTCCATTACTACAACAATCACATGAGGGTCATGGTATAAATCTATTATATGTTAGTTGTAATTATTTTAAACATATCATTTATTTGTTAAAAATTAAATATCTATTTTCCATTTATTCATGGGTACTAAAACATTATATTACATGATTGCTTGAATGATAAATATCCCCTAAAAGTTAAAACATTGAGTTGTCCCTAACGGATGATCATCATGGAGTTTAATGTATTGTGGTGATAGTTAAAGGTAAAATTTAATATATTCTTATATCCATTTTGAAGGGTTGTAAATTAAATATTAAAAAATAGATTCTTGAGGTAATAAGAAGAAGCTTATTACTATGACTAATCCATAAAAGTATATCTCATGGAATGTCATATGGTTATCAATATGTTTAGGGTTGTATACTTATTATTAGTACTCTTTACCTGAGGTTGGTGAGATACCTATCATTAGGACCTTCATACTTTGATAACAAACAAGAAAAAGTTACCACATGAACTATAATAATCAGGGGTGTTTGGGAATATTTTTTATCATGTCATCAGTTTAAGTAAATACAAGATGGTTTCTTTCTTCTTTTATGACAACAAATGAAATATGTCCCTTTCTCTAATTAAAATGAAGAAGTTCAAGATCATGATTAGTTGTTCCACATATGATATATTCAACTAATTGAATAGGTTACATGTGATGTTATTATTAGATAGATGAATGACATGTGATTTATCCATCCACAAGGTAAGTAATTTTTAGAGAATAAAGAAAATGATTATATTTTTGTGCTAGATGGACATGTTTCATTCCTAGTGGTAACCATATGTCATAGGCAAAGGGATTATATAATATTTATTTATTTTATATGATACATCTTGTGGTGTACATTTTTATATAGATATATGATTATATTTTATGAATATCACACTAGACTCCTTAGTACCTTAAGTAGAAAAGTTTCTTTTCATGAAGACTCACATTTCTCACAACTATAAAATAGATATTTTTTATAGTTGTTATCTATGTGGCTAAGAACTATATGATTGAACCGAGGGCACAATGGAAGCATAAAAACGCTATAAATATTAAATTTTTGGTTTTGATTCATGTTTAAAATAGGGAATTGATAAAAACCCTTACATTTATTTCTTAAAGGACCACATGTAATTCAATTTAAGAAAGAAAATTAAAATTGAAAAATACGTAAAGTCTACCTTGTTCGATTGAAGTCTCCAGTTTGATTCTCTCACTATTAATTTCTTATTGACAGAAGATGAAAAAATATATTTTTTATAGATCAGCCACACATGATCCAAAATTATAGGATCATTGATCAACATTTCTCAGGTGCTGGCATTGGAAATCAAAGATCATTATAACATCCCTTCAATTTCATGATGAATGCGGACTCGATCAAGAATGAGGGATCGATCTGAACTTGTTCTTCCTTCATAATATCTCTTTAAGAACATTATTAGAGATGATATGGGAGATTCTCTTACTAAATTCATGTAAATAGCGAAGAATTCTATTCAAGTGGAAAAAATTAGCTTTTATACTTAGTTTTTAATTTTTAAAATTACAATTTGGTCCTTGAAAAGTAATAATTATCATTTTATACTTTCACGGACAAATATTACTTCATAACATTTTCATAAATGTAACTGATATTTCACCACTCACTTGTAACACTATAAAATTTTATTCTGTAAAATAAGAACGTTTAACTCAGCCCATAAACTCCCTATATAATTTAATAAGCCTTGAATCTCATATCATCATTAGAAAAATTATATTTTCAAATTTTCACTTTTATCATCAAACAACTTGTGAATACCTTGTAAAATAAATTAAATCACAATAATTATAAAAATAAATAATATAATTGAATCCATATTTCTTCTGATTCTTCACACTTGTATGTTCAACATCCCTCTTATGTGGGGCCCACTTCATCTTAAATTACTATTACATAGAATAGGTGGAAGTTGTGGATACACTTATTGTGTCACCCTATGTGTCCTTTTCTCTATATTATTAAGTCCAACCCATAGACCAAGAGCAGATACTACCAACAAATCATGTACCTTAAGGAGATAAAAAAATTTATTTCCATGACTACATCATATGGACAAATAATGAGTAATATAATATCTTTGTCTCGCAATATCTCTTAAAGCCAGATGCACGCTTGTGTCATCATACTTTTTGTAGGTTTATATATTTCTTGACCTTACAGGACATACTTACCTTCATGTACTAGGGCCATGGATTTTTGAATTAACTAGCATCCTAGTCAACATTGTCCCACAATATATATCTTCCTCAACTCAAAAGTGAAAAATTATATCTTGATCATTCAACCAATTCCATAAAACCAATGATGAACCCAATAGAAACTACATCTCCATGATTCAATTATCGTGGTTTTCTCCTTGCATCAAAGTACATGATGAAATGGAACACATTGAAAATGATCTAAATTTTAGATACCAATACACATGTTAATAGATAGTAACATACAATTACACCCAATACATGTTGTGTTCCTATAAGAAGTTTTTTCCATATGTTATCACTTCGAGATATCACGAAGTGAGAACTTCATGAGAATAATTCTCATTTCCTATGATCCCCCAACACCTGATAGTCAGAAATCATATGTTATTTGTTAATATTATTTATCTAGATCATATTAAATATGATTAAGACTAATGTTATAGTATCTCTTAGTTTTCAATATAGATGGAAACTACAGTAACATTTGGATACAGTATTTAATCTATGGAAATTACCTGTTAAATAGTGGATTCAAAATATCAACACTATTACGGTAAGAATAAAAACATGAATATATCAAACTATATATATGTAATGGTAATAAAAATTATTATTCAAGTTGGGTATAGGGAACTCACTATAGAAAGACACCAACTTGCACTAGATACAACCTGCTAACTATCTTTGTTACCTACCACATGACAATATCATGTTTATGCTGAGATGTGGCTTTAGTCAGGGACATGCCATATTTCCACTACCTGGAAATTCTACTATCTGAAACTTTACCTATTTGTGTAATAATTTTCAAGAGATAATATCCCCAAGTATATCCCCTTTTACCAATTTATAAACTTGAATCTTGGTTATTACTTGTAATATAATTATAATAATGGAAAAATTTTACTTACTAAGTGTGGTTCCGATTACTAGAAAAATTATTTTACACAGCTTCTTTAGCAATATTAGAATCTTCATAAAAACATAGTTTATGTAGATATGGATACCACTATCTTAAATGATCTTGTCCTTCTCGTTACCTTAGCATGACTAAACTATTAGATCATGTTGATCTTATAAAAGGACTAGTTTCTATCCCCTTGTAACTAGTATCGCTTCCTATCCACATACTAGGTAAATATATTTTGTACTTACTCATGTATTATCACATAGTACTAACTGCTTCCCTTTTATTTCTCCTAGATATAACTTATTTTTTTCTATCATATATTATATGTTGAAAATATAATCTGTTGTACATATTAGGGTATATGTGATTCATTCATCATAGAATCATATAGAATAAGAATCACCACATTAATCTCCTCCAATGAACATGAATGCCTTTTAGAGGGATTTTTGGAATGTGACACCAATAATAATTATATCTTGAATTGTTCCAACTTATATTTTATCAATACATTGTCATTATATGCACTACATACTAGCTATAAGAAACCATTATATGTACCTTAGTAGATCTCAGTCCCTAAAAATTTCATTGTTACTTTAATTCAATCTATGGATATTTATTTATATCCTCATCTTAACTGATTGTAAGACCAATATCTATTTTACATATGTTATTAAACATATTTTACTTGAAAATAATTACACTTACATCTATAGTATACATATGAAAATGATTCATTACAAATGAAAATTATATGATCTAGTTTCTTACTATAATCTTAAATTTGATTTTAGTAACTTCCACCAGTATTGGAATTCAAAGATGTTATCATCACTTTCAAGTTGTTTTTTATATACATATTCCATGATTTTGGGTCTTGACATCCAATTATCAATTTAATGAACATAGAAAGTAACAATGATAGTAAAATCCTAAGGTATTTTTGCATTACAACATGGTATTACCAATAGTTCCTTATTGGCACCACACTTATACTATACATGTATAGTCTCACATGAATACCCTGATTAGTATTCAAAATAATAATCCTATGATACATTTATACATGGAATCCATTATTGAATTTTAATATATCTAGTCAATTTTAGCTTATTCTCATATTCTGGGTACTTGTAGGAATTAATATTCTCAATGAATAATGTATCACCATCCAAAGTGAATTTAACACCATCATCATAGTTGTATATCTCCTACATAAGTATGTGTATTTCAAATATTTCTTTTCCACAATGTTTCATGGAACTTATTCCTATGTCAACTATTCATGCATTTCTATCATTGACTAAACCCAATTCAATCTTTCACCCATTATCTAAAATAGATATGTGAACCCTTTTTTAAAAATATAGTCTATAACTTGAAAATATATTTTCTATCATTTAGATTTTTATATTTTCCTTAGAATAATTTAGAATGATTACTATATATTCATATTGTGTTATTTCTTGATGTTTGTTTGATTATATCCTAAAAAACTCTATCTATCAAAACACATGTTCTAGTGTGGAGTACTTCCCAAATGAACATTACCTCATAAATTTGATGTGTATACGGAAATTTTCATTAATTAATTTTATTACACTAAATTTTATTAATTAATGTTAGCATGTAATACTCATCATTAATACTCCTTATCAGGATCATAGATTTTATGTATATAAGGTAATGTGCATTTGGGATGTACTCCACACTAGATTATATTGATCGATGAATGCTTGGTCAGGATATTCTTCGGCACACCATCCTGAAGTATCTATTATCTTTGTAACATTCATATATCATACTCCGCTATTAAATTCCATAAATATATTAATGAATCTTATGAATTATACTTTCCACTAGCTTACCCTTACAATATTTCATTCCCTCTAGATGAACTAATTCTATAATCTTTGTGGGTTACCATTATTTCTAATGGTTTCATCATTAAAAACCATTTACATAAGTTTGTTGATAATAAATAAGGTATTAAATTACAAAGAGTCTAAAAAAATACTTCATATATCCTTGAAAATTATTTATTTTTCCATCAAACAGTATTATGTTTCCACAACTGGGTATATAAGTCTAACATTTCATATTCATCATGTATTGACAATGATTCTTACACCACAAAAAAATTAATTATAAGACACAAATAATGTATCCTTATACCCAAAGGAGGAAATATTTAATCAAGAATCAATAAATATAGTAATATATAAGTTTTATATTTCTTCACACTGACAAAAGAACCACCTTTTCGCTTCCACTTAGGGATAATGCCTTAATTATAGTAACATTTCATTACAAACTAGGACACTATATTAAAATAAACATATGTGATTATCATATTGTATTTAATATCCAAAAATTATGTTAGAAACATTACAAAAAATAATGAATATACTAGAAGGTTATTGAGATGTTCCACTTGTACAACATTATGATTGAGTTTGTGGAAATGAACTCAACTATTATCCACAGTTTGATTCAAGGGAAGATTAAAATATCTTGGACCATAACATACATCGTTCTCAAATAAAAAGGGTTTTTGTCGTGGAAGTGGTCCTTAGTCGTACATGGTGTAAGAGTAACATGGTTTCAAACTTCATAGATTCTAGGGTCACAAATGGTTATCATAGTTTTTTGTTTTCTAGGATACGGCTTCTTACACAGGCATGTGGTAATTTTTCTAGGGAGGATGCACTTGGCCTCTATTATTTTAGACCACCTTAATTTTGTTCTGTATAGGGAACTTCCCAACCTATAAAACAAGTTTATGTTGGATATAAGGATGATGAATATACCCGATGAAGAAGTGAATTTTACTTATTCACTTCATTACGTAGCATTTATCTTCAATTTAATTATCATCTGACATGCAATGAAAGCCACCCTTATTTAAAACCTGTTTTATTTGAAAGATGTTTTGAAGGTTCCTTTTTCATGACACTTTACCTTGTACTTTTAACATTTTATTTCATCTTTTTCGACATATTAATTACACATTAAACAATATTTACGTTCTTATTACATGGGGGACCATACCAAAAAGTTAACAAAGCACATTCTCCATATTTTTCATTTTTGTAATCGTAAATGAAACATTATTCTATTGGTGAAAATGATATGATAAATGGATACATTGAAATATCATGGACAAATTTCATTGTAATCATCATTCATTCAAATTACACTTCAATTTCTCCTCACAAGATTCTCGGAGATGAGACAACTTGTAAAATCATACATGTATAGATGTTTTATACACAAATCACATCAGAAATTGTTGATAATATAATGAACTAACAATTATATGTTCCATACATGATTCTACTATAATCATTTTTACACACTCACTTACTAAGGTAGTTTAATGGGTATGGGGACATCATCTCTATGAGTTTTCAATTTTGTGGAACTTTCAACAAGTGTATGTACTACTACTTAAACACTCATGCAATTTTGGACATTTTCGTTGTCCAATATTATCATAGTTTACTTTGGGTTCAAGATTCAATTTTATAAAAAATAAAATCTTGCAAACTATAACTTTTATCTTGATTTCCAGCAAAACTTTTCAAAATATTACTTTTAAAAGTCTCCCACTATTCTAATTGAATTCTAAGAACCCTCTGTACTGGTATCAAAATACTTTATCACATGGGAATTCTAATGGAAGGGTTATTTGAACCACTATTTATAGTCTAAAAGTTATAGTTATTCTACTACTTTTAGATTCCAAGGTAAGTGGCTGACTATTAAACCACATTAACTCGTCACTCCCTGATCTATTGAGTGGTGTATCATCTCCGGCAATGAATTACAATGCATTTCTCAATGATTTTACACAAAAGTTTCAAGATTCTAGATATGGATTTTAATTTTCTACCAATTTTAGGTAAGCCTATGAACCCCTATCATAAGAACCCCCTATTAGTAATAGTGACCCTCAACTATGGAAAATGAGCACCAATAACACACTTTTTTCTAAAATCTGAGTGATGGAAGGAATTTAATGAATTAATATTTTCATTGTGGGATTTGGTAATTTAATCACAGATAATGAAATCCATTTCTATTGAACAATATTATTCTATTAGATCACACTCACAACATAATAATAGAAAACATTCACTACACATGTTCATTTTATATTTACATGCTTGAATATTATTATAGTATGTGATTTCACTTAATAAATACACATTCACAAAATAATAAACCATGAACGTGATAAAATAAATAAATGAATAATGATTTGATCACAATTCATTAACTATTGGTTAATATATTGAGTGAATAATGGATTAATTGAGACCCTGGGGAAATTTCTTAAGTCAACACCGGAGTTGAATTGTTGCTCCCGCAACTCACATTCACTACACTTATTTAGTTTATGCCAGCTACAAACTCAAATCACACCACCACAAACCACTCAAATCATTACAATTTATTGTCACACATAGGTTAGGGTAACTCAGGGTGCGAAATAAAATTTTATCACTTAAATATGGACAAGTGGTCCCATATAAAAATTAAACATAGAGGGATAATGCACATATCGTAAAAATAATAATTATTACATTTTATATAACTTAAATGCAATAATTAATTAAAATAAATAATAAACCAAACTTGCAAGGGTTTGTCTCAGATCTTAATTACTCTATGTGAAATGTTAATGCATAAGAAAAAATAAATTTCCTAAAATTCAACTTGATTGTATTTTTAATTCATTAACTTTCATTAAAAAAAATTTAAACAATTATTAATATCTCTCAAAGCACCCCAAATAATTTTATTAAATCCTGGACAATTGAATGGAATTTTTAATGAAAAAAATAAATTTTCAGGTCATTTATGACCTAAATTAGATTCCTATAATTTAATTTAAGACTAGTGATGGGTTAAATAGGTCATGCGGGCCAGGCTTAGACAAAATTAGTTCGGCCTAAGATGGGATATCTATTTTAAGGTCATATATATATATATATATTAATTTAAAATTATAACAAGAATAAAATGAGTTTTTTCATTTTTTATTGATTTTAAATAATATTCCATGAGAATTTTTGAATAAGCTTCAATGAGAAGCTTTAAACTAGCTTCCTTGGGAAGCTTTACCCTTTTCAATTAAACCATCTTCCATGGAAAGCTTTAAACCAGCTTCCAAGGGAAGCTTTAAACTAGATTCTATGGAATGTTTTAATCCTATAATTAAATAATACTCCATTATATAATTTAAACTATTTACTATATAAATTTTTATTCGTTTAATTAAACAATCATCTATGAGTCATTAGACTAGATAATAAGGTAAGGTTTATATGATTAATTAAACATTCTTGCAAGGAAATCTTGAATTCCTAAAGGTCAGCCCCAATCAGATTATGGTATATCCAACTAACACACAATGTACTCATATTTCACTATTTATAGATGACTATAACATTGTAGTTATTAAAGTGAAATAGAAAATAAAACATTAATTTTTGTAACAATTTATATGCAAAACATATCAATATTTGATTAACCATATCTTGGCGATATGAAATTGGATTGATGTGTCGTTAGTTGTGTTGGGACTATATCAAAAAACTATTTCTAAATCATAAATAATTGAATTTAAATTTTTAATCTTTAAAATTAAATAATTACATGTTCTCTGTGATACCTAATGAAGGAACCAATGAAGTAGTAGAATCATGAAAAGTCACAATTTAATATTTTGGGTTTGGATTCATTCGGAAGAAAAAATAAAAAAAACATTAATGTTTTGGATTTCATTAAGGATTGTGTGTAATTCAATTTAATAATGAAAATTAAAATTTAATTAAATTATAAATTTTACCTTGTTCGATTGAAGTCTCCAATTTTATTTCCTCCCCATTCATTCTTCATGGATAAAATATGTCAAACTAGATGTCCTCTAGATCATAAAAAAGTGCTATACAATTACAATAACATCAATTTACCTTTACTGGGTGCTAGTGTGGGATATGAAAGAGCTTTATGATGTCCCTCTGATCACTTAGAGAATGTGGACTTGATTGAGAAATTTAGATTGATCTGACCTTGTTCTTCTTTCGAAGTCTCTTTCTAAGAACATTAGGGGATAGAATAAAAGAAATTTCCTCACTAAATTCTTTCAAATAGTGGATAATACTATTCAAGAGGCTAAAATGATCTTTTATACTTAGGTTATACTTTCCAAAATTTAACTTTCCTCCCAGGAATGTAATGACCATCATTTTAGAACTTTTCGCACACATATAAATTAAAAAATTTATTATAAAGGTCACCAATATTTTAGCACTCACTTGAAAAATTATAAAATGTTACATGATAAAAAAACCAATAAATCAACCCGAAAACTCCCAAATAATTTAACTATCCTTGAATATCCTATGTTCATTCAAAAATATATATTTTCTCGTATCAAATTTTATGATCAAAAAACATGTGAATAACATGAAAAATAAATTGAATCAACATTATTCTAAAATTTAATAATATAAAGGAATTAATTTTACTTGTGATCGATCGTACACATATGTTCACCATCCCCCGCACATGGGGTCCACTTAATATTAAATTCATATTCATTATAATAGTTGAAACATGTGGATACACATAGTTTGTGACACTCTAGGTCTTCATTTTGATTGTAGTGAGTTCAGAAAAATAAACCAGGAGCGGAGTCTAGAAACTCTTCATGGAACCTACAGAGATAAGGAATGTCATTTATATGACTACCTTTTATGAATAATTTCTTTGTAATATAATCTCTTTGTGTTGTGATATGTCATCAAGTATGATGCACACTTTTGAAATCATCCTTTTTGTTGCTCTATATATTTTGTGAAATTACTGGACAAACATACCTTCTTGTACTGTAGCTCTGGAATTATGATGGTACTACCCTATTGGTCAACCTGGGACAATGAGATATCTATACCTCAAATCATAAATGACAAAGTATATCTTTCTCATTCAACCAATTTCATACCACCAATGATGCTAAAAAACTATCTCATAACAATTTCATTATAATTTTTTTACCTTACATCAAAGTAGACAATCAAATGGAACGGACTAATAATGATCTCAAGTCTACAGACCAATAGAAATGATTATAGATAGGAATAGACAATGACCCATGAAACATGTGTTGTTCCTATTGGTGGGTTTGTCTTCATGATTTCACTACTAAAGATCACAAAGATATAAATTCATGAGAATACATTTAAATGATTTTTATCCTCCAACACATGATAGATTTAATTCATATGTTTCATGTTAGTATGATGTATCTAGACCACAGAACATATTTTTAAGATTGTTTTAACAATATCTTGATGTTCTAATTATAGATGGGAACAGTTATAAGATTTTGATACAATATGTAATCTAATGATATTACAATGTAAATAGTGGATATGGAAATATCAACACTATTGAGGTACGAATAAAAAAAAGTATATATCAAACTTCATACATGTAATGGTAATCAAAAATACTATTCATGTTGGGTATAGGTCAACCACTATTATAATACTATAGTGCCACAATTTTAGGACTCTGGATAAGGATAATGTTTTTGACAATGTGCTTGTTCCAAAATAAAGATAGTGTGATGAAATTGTATTCAAAAGTGATTAGGGTGAATTCACAAGAGTTGCGAGTTTTTTCTATGAGTCCTTTTGGATTTTAGTGCATGTTAGTGATTATTGAAATGAACAAAAATAATTAAATAGAATATTTAATTTAGTTCCATTAACAATAATCTATTACAAAACAATTATATATCTGGAATATTCATTGAATATGATTCAATTAATTAATGACAGTAGGAATAAATGTATATGGACACGTAAAAATTCATTAATCCTATAATTTAATGAAACTCGTCATGGATGGATATATAAATGGATGTGATCCCTCCTATTATGAAAAAAAAATTGTCTCTATGCCTCTCAATTATCCCTTCATCCCATACTATTGTTTATCATCATATATGAAGGCACAAGAACCCCTTTATCATTTTTTTATCCTCATGATATAATAGTGGATATATTTTCCAATGTTACCCCCTTAGTGGTATGGTTCTCTTATTCATGGCATTGTTATCCTTATAAATCATGATTCTTCTTCAAGGAAGAATAAAACTTCTTTTGTAAGAATTTTCCAGGTACTATATTTTACATATATATTTACACGTTGATTCTCAAAGGTAGATCTGGTTGTGTTTTGGTAATCTTCTTCTACATGTGGTCATATGAGGATCATAAAAAATCCCTTAGTATCACACCATTTACCTTATCCATGGAATCTTAATACCCTTTATATACAATTAAAAACAACAAAATTATACTTATGAAAATATTAGAATAAAAAATGATGATTATAATCATCACCACAGCTCCCTTTTGAGAATAAAAATATATCGTTTTCAAATAATATCTAGTGAAGGATAACAAAATCTTTAGACTATGTCATTCTACTCAAGTCCATCATTTTAATCTATTTAACATTTTCAATAATAACTAGTCAATATTCTCCCAATAATATTATATAATATAATCATTATATAATATTCATAATTTTTAATTTGAATAGAACTTCTACAAATTATCATCATATTTCATACATTGAATTGTTAACAATGATCTAAAAGTAATTAGTCTTTCCAAAAATATAGATTTAATTAAATTATTTTAATTCACATAGTCACTGAGTCCTTATAAAAAAATAAATTTTTAATTTTTAATATTATTTAGAAAAAATATGTCTTTCAAAATCTCATATTTATATCACATTAAATCTTCCTGAAAATTCATAGTAGACTGATATCCCAAGATCAATTAAATTTTTTAAACTACTAAATAGCAAATTTAGAGTTTATCCCAATTGATCTATATTTATGTAATTTCTATATATTTACACCACATAAAATATCACCTTAATATAACATTCGTAGCATAATATATCACTAAAAATGATATCAAATTTAATTTGAAAAAAAAGAGAAATTATAATAAAAAGGTGATGAGGCTTTGCCCCAAATTCCAGGCATCTAAATGCTTGGTATAGCCACCAATAGATTTAAATAAAATGAGGATACTCTTCATAGCTTTCTATTTCAAAAAAAATAGTTCAATTATAAGGTCTTCATCTCATGTTATGATCAAAATAGTGGGAACTAATATAAATTGAAACTATAAATATATTCTCAGACTCAAAAAAATGTAAAAAAAATTCGATTGAAGCATTATGAAATCTTTATGTAGTCATAAAATTAACTATTATAAAAAAAATATTAAATAATTTAATGGATAATAATTAACAATAATAATAATTAATAATTAATATTAAATAATAAAAAATGAACAGTGAATAAATAAAAATTAATTAATTAATTAAAGAATTGAAAAACAAATTGAGAAATTTAATTCATCAAAACAGGATTAAATGGAATTTTTCTTTCATCCATCTCAAAAAAATGACCATTATTATAAATTAACAAAAAATTTAAATGTTTATATTTTTTTTAAAATTCTCAATCAATTTAGTGAAGGTTTTGGTGGTATAAGAAGTGTCTTTGGTGGGTGTTATATTAAAAAAAATTTAACAGACCTTCCTGAATCCCAGAAATAGTATCTTTTAAAATTAAATTTATGATTAATTTATTTATGATCATAAGAAAATGTGACCTCATATTATGAGATTTCTTCGACATAGATTTTAAACGTCATGAAAAAATATTATTGTATTACCTTCACTAAGATGTAAGGATCAAAGGGTAAAATCCCTTTAATAATGATCCACTTGTGCTCCTTTGATCATTGAGTGATGCAGATTGATTTTTGGGTGCTAGCGGGGAAAAACCATCATCTAAATTTTTTTATCTTTGTTACTTCATGAACCAATGGTCTTTAATGATTTATTCTGGTTCTTCAAGAAGATGAGAGGAATAATTCTATAGAGAAGTTCATTATTCACAATGATTATCAATTCTCGATTAACCACACACAATAGACATAACCATCAATTTATAGAGATATATACTTGATTTAAATATTACTTATTTTCATATTAGCCCTTAAAAATTTTCATAATCATTTACAAACCCCAATTCATAAGATAATTATATTCATATTATTATTTTATAGAGTGCATAAACTTGTGGAATGATAAATATAATTTTTTTATTCTTATAAATTAATACCCTTCACCGAATGCGATCTTGGTCTGCTAAAATTCCTAGGAATTTATATAATACCAAAATAAAATTTTTTATTTATGTAAATAAATATTTCATTCACAAACCATAAAATAAATTTTTATCTAATATTCACTAAAATAAATATTTTATCCACAATCCAGTGAGTAAATATTCATTATATATTCATGTAACTAAATAAATTATTTAATAAGGAAGAAATAATCATTTATTACCTTGTGAATATCTCTGATCAATAAAAATGTATAAAATTATTCTTTAGTCATGAGAACAGTATTTATTCCAATAATTAAATTTAAATATAATTTAATAGAGATATAGGAAACACTTGGTGTGTGACCCTCAATCATTCTTTCTTATTGGCATTAGTTTGTATTTCCTAAATTACACAATTACAATCTCGCAAGAGGTCAAGGAACGCAATAAAAATAACATAATGTCGCAACGTTAACAACAACATATGAATATTAACTATGTAATATAATATCTTTGTGTCAATATCTCATCATGTAGGTTTCACATTTGTGTCATCAACCTATATGATTGATACATCTTTATTTGAATATATAAAAATAAACATTGTTACACCATGGCCATCAAATTTATGTGACATTTATAATTCGATAAAAATTTCAATATATAAACTTACATAAACATTGAATAGTATAATTTCTTCCTCAACATATACATTAATAACATGGAATTCGTAAAGTTTTCAATGTAACCTACATCCCACTAATTTATATAGGGATGATTTTTTTCAATAAATATATGTATATGACTCATGGAATGTTTTAGTTTTAATATCAAAGTCCAAGGATCATTACACATGCTCATAGATAGGAATATCTAATGTCAAAAAACATGTGGAATTCTTACTACTGGGTCTGTTCTCACAATCTCTCATCTTAGAGATTATCAACTGGGAAAATCATTTGAATAAGTATCATCCACATATGGTTAATTACACTCAATAGTATATATACTACATTCCTTATCATAGTATATTATCCGACCGTATAACTATTTTAATAGTATAATCAAGGAATTTTCAAGGTTCTCATCATAGCATGGAACTGTTATGGCTTTATCAACATGATAGATACTCTAAGACATTACCATATCGAAGTTATGTATAAGAAAAATAAATATGTGATAATATCTTTATATTACTATCAACTCCTTTGATTATACATGTTATATAACGTATGATGTAGTTTGTTCTAGGGAACTAACTCTAAAAGAATCTCACTTGCACTAGAGACAAATGTTAATGACTGGTTTATTATCCCATGTTGAACATACTTCAACTAATTATGGATATAGATTTTGGGAAAAACATTTTTCTACTACTAGGGATAGTAAATCCACATGTCTTTGTGCCATATTTACTAATTGTAAGATTACTTCCTTGATAAAAAATCTTATGTAGTGAAAATACTAAGTTTCTATATTTTATCTCATGTCAAAGTCTTGAAGTTCTATCTAATATCATATTTAGATCCTATCAAAGAGATAAGAATTCTTATTTTGTATATCCTAAAATGGAAATAGGACATTACTAAACTTCTTCAGAAGATACATTAGAAGCTACAACGTACTCAAATATTGTAGATATGGACACCACTAACTGTAATAATTTTTTCTTGCGTACTAATATAGCCTTATCAGTGAACTAGAAAAAATTTAAATAAACGGTTAATATAAAATGGTAGTAGATATCTTGTAATGTGAAATTAATTCCTAGAACTTATGCTTGTGAAATTCTTTCTCTCTTCATAATCTCTTCTTATGTTCATTTTTGTTCTACTAGAAGGATTATACACCAAAAAAATTGAAAATTGATTTTTTTAACATCTATTTTTCAATAGTATATTAATTTATATACTATTAATGGATTTAGAAAACTCATAGATCCATTTTGTAGATTTTGATACCTAGAACACGGTTTCTACATTAAGTCAAACTTGGAGATATTTCATTCATTAGTCTTAAAAGTAGACAATACACAACAATTGTATTCTATGTTGTCAAAATATATTATCTTCAAAACTTATAGTTCTCCTACTAACCAGTTAGAGACACTTGTCGCTGGTTCTTTTTTAAAAGAATATTGTATAATCACAAGGCATGATTTGTCCATAAATTAATTAATGTAATATGCTGGTCTTATTGTAATTTATTTATTTCATTGGACCTTTTTAGTTATGACTAGAATACATATACCATAAGGTATCCTTTTGGTCATTCATATGGAATTATTTCATAAGGATTTCTCAAAATAAGGCCTCCTTGAAAACCAATGTCCCAATATGGTGATCATAGAAATATAGTTTGACAAGATGAATTAAAAATTGATTTTAATAATGATTATTGATGAATAAGTTTAGTCCCAAAATAAACATTTCAATAATAAATAATTTTATATTTGTATTGTATTGTATAATCCATGTCTACTTTCTCTTTAATACTCACTCGTAGTATCAAGTCTTAGAAATATTCAAAAAATAGGGTCCATGAATCTTAATACATGGGGTCCATTACTTGACTTTACATATAATTTTCATCCATTGAATATTTCCATTTACTTCTTCTCTATAAGAATATTTATTATGAAATAATAATATATGTATCACCCACAGTTGTAACATCCCATACACAGTTCACTCATATGTAACATTACCTGGTTGGTCATGTGGCCTCAAACACACCTCCTCATATACTGAAGGATTCCAACTAATAGTGATGGTTAATAATGGTACACTAGAGAGACTATACCATCATGATCATGGTAGAGAAAAATGGTATAATAAATGTAAAAAAATGGAAATAGGTATCAATGATCAATAGATATGGAATCAGACACCCATTTAAATAATATAATTGAAAAGAATAAAAATCAAAGTCATGTATAAAATGAATTCATGTACGTATGCTATACAAAAAGTAAATTAAACATATGTGGATGAAAGAGTACAATACAATACATATACAAAAAAAGGGAAAAAATACATATCCCATGAGAATCCCAATTACTAGCTCAGAAAAATTATTCTAATATCCCATCCTAAAAGATAATCAGGAAACCATAGCTTGATGCATTCTATTGTCCCTATATGCATCCATGTGGTCTATTCAGGTACTAATCAGTGGTCTAAACAGGGTATGAGTAAAAATAAGTATGCCACCAACAACAGTGTCTAGTATAATCCATTCAGTGAACATAAAATGATTATAGTGTAGGTATAAAAAATTTAAAGCAATAATTTAAAATGAAACAAGTCATATTGGGATCCAAAAGGACAATCGCCTGACTCTACCTTCTTCGATCTAAGCTAGAATGTATCTGAAAACATGTCACCATATAGACACACACAGACATATATAAATATATAAGTATGTATATAAATATATTTAGTACATATTTACTTTCATATATAGTAATATATATATATATACGTAATACTGTCTAGGACCCAAGGTGTAACCAAGGCATCCATGCATAATCACAATAATCTCATGTTGTAGATAGGGGTATCGATCCATGAATTCAATCAAGGATTCATATGTTATCATAACCATATACCCTATGATATATTTGAAACTCTATGTCCAAAATTATCCATGGGAACATGAAACACCATTTCCAATTTCCAAATAAAGGATTTCAAACATCATATCTAGATGCACACATGAAGGGGTCATGGAGATTCGTTTTGAACACTAGCCTTAACATTTTCCCAAAACCCATCATAAGTTCCTAAAATAGTAATAGTCAATAATGAAAGTTATTCTTTAACATAATATAAATTATGGTTTCATCAATTTAGTTTTTTATTAGCCAAGGTCATAATACATAATTTATACGAAGGTCATATGACATGGTCATACCATTCACTACCATTTAATTTATAAAAATACAAATACATTTAGATGTTAGTTTGTTCTAAATATGTGTTTTCAATGTAATGGTATATGTGGGAAAACCCAAAGGGGTGGATCTAGTCAAGGAAGATGACCTCATACAATGTCAAGGGAAAATGGGAGAATTTATAACATGGATAATAATTTAACTTATGGAAGATCATTTTTTAGGGCATCACACGGAAGCTATGGCATGCAGCATCATTTCACATGATATGAATCAACAATACTTTGAGGGAAAAATACCAGACCACCAAACATATGGAGGTATATGACTCCCCATCTAGTATTGGACTCTAATCCAGGGTTGAATGGAAGAAATCAAAAGAATAGATGAATACCCTAAAATTAGGGCATATTAGATGACCTATAAATATCATTTGATATATCATAGTAAAGAAGAAATTGAATATTGTGGAATGAATGACTTAATGATGGATATCCAATGAAACCGATTGAGAGTGATTCTAACGTTGTTTGATGGAGGAGGCTCAAATCCAATAGAGGGAGAAGAAGATGATCAAAAGAATTTGTGGGAGGTAATGATCTTGAAAGAGAGAAGTAAATGGGAGAATATAGTTATATATAATGAGTGAAAAGGGTTTATTTATCCTCATTTTAAAGGGTACATGGTTTGACCTCATGTTTGGCCAAACTGGGCACCAACCGTGTGCACTCACTTCATAGGGTGGTAACCCCCTTGCACGGCTAGGCATGCGATTTGATAAATCATGTGAAAAAAATACAGATCACCTATCCAATTTTATACCACACCCACACACATTCGTATGTCTCCCTTTCATTGTTTAACAAACTATGGGCTTCTCTTATAGGGTTTCACAGTTTGAGGTGCATGGATAGAACTGACAGTGTGCCAACTATCTGCCTTGTCTATTTCTCCAAAAAAACCAATGCTTCAAGCTCTGAACAAACCTTGGATGCTCTCAAACCCTTCCTTAAATCATAACCACTTTTATTAGAGTAAAAATAATATATTTAAAATGAAAGGAAAATAATTCATACCTCTTTTAAAATAAAGGATCTTACAACCTCCCTTCCTTAAAGAAACTACTCCCCAAGTTTCCCTTTTGAGGGTTGTATGACATTGTATGAGAAAAGATCTAACTACTAAGAATGCATGTTGGCCTCTTATTCATAGGTATCACTATTTATAGGTTTTTTATATCATATCACCATAACTAGAGTAAAGTACTTACACCATATAGCTTTCATTCTCCAATAAAAAATACGAATAGGATGATCTGAAAAAGAAGAATCTCCATCCCACTCAACCTCATCAGAATGAAATATATGAGATGGGTCTAAATAGCAACAGAAAAGAAGTAAACAAGGACGATTTCATGCATGGCCTAGTAACTCTAAGATAACTACAACTTATATGTTATCGGGCTATCTCCCTCTAAAATATCAAATGGTATAATGAAACTAGGTAGTAGATTCTCTTGTTTTGGAATCATTTGATTCCCCAATCTTGGTGAAACACACAAGAAATTCATATTTCCCACCTCAAAATCTAGTGACCAGTAGAAAGTATCGATATAAGGCTTATTCCTAGACTAATTTGTAGTCATGCACTTCCTAATGAGCTATATCGGCTCTAAATTATTATAAATTAGATGAGGTCCCAATAAAACTTCCTCTCTAAACATTAACCAGAACAGGGGTGAATCGAATAACCTTCCATATAGGGACTTATATAAATCCATAAGTATGTTCCCATGGAAGTTTTTTTTATAATAATATTTCTAAATAGGTATATTTTTCTCCCAAGAACCTTCAAAATCATGGACAAATTCTCAGAGCATGTTCTATAAGACCTATATTATATGCTCAAACTATCCATTGGTGTATGGGTGATAAGTTGAACAGAAAAGTTCTTATGAACCCAAAGCATTATGCAAAGCCTACTAGAACTGTGAAATAAAGTTATTGTTTCCATCCAATATTATAGAATGAGGTATCTCATGAACTATGATAATTTCATGGATGTAGAGTCTACCTAGTTTTTCCACTAAAAATGTCTCTCTAGTGGGTATAAAGTGGGATCCTTTCATCAGTCAGTAAAAGATAACTCATACATCATCACTTCCTTAAGGGGAAAAAGGAAAAATCATCATCAAATATATAGTGGAATAATCTAGTTTCCACTCAGGAATGGTTAATGGATGAAAAGTCTCTATGGAAACTAGTGTTTAACCTTCACATACTGACAGGTAGAACACTAAGTAACAAAGTCATCTATCTCTTCATTCATCCACAACCACCATTAATAGAATATTAAGTCACAGTATATATTTTGAAGATAGAGATGTACATCCCAAGTAGAATCATGTGACTCTCATATCAATTGCTCTTTTATTTTTATAGAAACCCAAATGCATCCATGAATACGCAAGATATCTCCCTCATCAACAACCAAAATATGAGGTTGTAACTTTTCTGAGATGTTATCCCTTAGGACAAAGACATTGGTTTCAAAAATCCACCTCAACATCACTCTATCTATAATAAAAGATCTCACATATAATTATTTTATCATAGCTTTCCCGAGATGGTTCTGCACCTCTATGTGCATCTCATAAAAGGGTGTGATCAACTAACATTCTTCACTAGCCTCCTCAATCGCTTGTTTTTTATTCTTATGACTCGTAGTGTCATCCATGACATTACCTTTCTCTATCATATAAGAAATATCAAAATCAAATAAATTTAGGTATTCAACCAATATTTATTGTCTTATATTCAAATCTGGTTTTATAAAGATGTATTTGAGGCTTTTTTGATTTGTGTGTACAATAAAATTTTCTCTAAATAAATAGTGCCTCCAAAAACAAAAATCATAAGTCAAAAATTCATGTTGAAGATCATGTGTTGAGTAATTATATTCATGATGTCTCAATTGACTTGATCTGTACACCATGACTCAATCTCTCTACGGAAAAACAGCTCCCAGTATGATGCATGATGCATCAAAGTGAACCATATAACTTCTTCTTGATTCTGTAATAATCTGGATTTCCACTAAAGGAAATCATCATTTCAACTCCGAAAAGAATTTCTCATAAGCTTCAGACCATATAAACTTGACACTTTTCATGGTAAATCAAGTGAGTGGTGCTTCATGATGTGAAAAATCATGTATAATGTGCCTGTAATATCTTCTTATCCCCATTAAACTCAAAATATCAAAAACATTCTTAGGATTCTTCCCAGAAACTAGGGCTCTCACCTTCTTTGGTTCCATGTATAATCCTACCTTGGAGATAATTTTAGTGAGTTAGTGTAAATTATCAATCCAAAAATGTATTTTATGATATTATTATATAGCCAGTTATCTCTTAGTGTTCTCAAAATGATGTCATGATTTTTTGAATGTTTGTATTTTGTATGTGGGTACACCAAGATTTCATCCATTAAGAACAACAAAAATGAATCCAGATATGAGTGGAAAACCTAATTCATAAAGGCCATGAAAATAGCAGGTGTATAACAACCCTTCTCTATATTATATACATAAACATGATTTATTACATAAAACCTTCATTTTGTACAACATAGAAGATTGACAGGTCTAATGTGTTTGGATCTTAGAAACATTACATAACAACTTCAAACATAAAATTCAACATCTTATTGAAAAATTCAATCACATTACCACTACATTCCCTCGTACTTAGCATTGCATTGGATAACCTGAGGACATGCATAAGAAAAGAGTGAGCTATAATACCCAGTAAGGGAATAAACATGCAATAACATGAAGAATAAAATACATGTTAGACAATAGGAATATCGATGGAGCACAAGAGAAACATGAACATAAAGGCATGATAAAGCATGATAATCATAAAATAGAGATGTGGAAACAACCACTAGTGGAAATAAGGTATTTAACGTCGATGTAATAACATTGTTTTTTTATAAACTGCTTCTAATTATATGTGCGGGAACTTATTGGCATGGTTTTCAGTCGAACCAACTCCAAAACCCATTTATTGATGATTTTTCGTGTCATCTTTTGTTAAAACGGAAGAAACAAAGTAATAAAAAATTATTTTCGCATCGTTTTTCTTGAAAATAGACGCCAAAAATCAAAACAAAAATCTTTTGGTGTCATTTTTAGAGAAAACCAATTCCATATGATTCTTTTTAGGCATCAGTTTTTACCAAAAACCGACGTCAAAAGTCTTTTAAAAAATTTCGGGATCACGAAACCCTAATTTTTCTTGGATCATTGAAATCAAAAACTGTGGCGGCGCTCTCGACTCATGACGACCTCAAATCCATATTTGTGATTATCGATGGCTATTGTTAACGATTTTTCTTCCATTTTCATGTTTTTCATTTTGCGTTCTTCCTTATCCTCCCTTGATTTATCTTCCATGGTATATTTCTTCTTTTGTAACCCTATATTTTTATATTTTTAATTGTGTTTTGATTTTAGTTGTTCTTTATAATTATTGATCGTTTCTATAATCAATGTTGGTATTGATTTTGTAGTGTTTTTTTTCACGTAATTATACCGACAAAGCTCAGATTGAGGATCTCAATTCAGGTTAAACATCAAATTTGGTAAGTTTTTTTTAATATTTTAGATAAATTATT
The DNA here is from genome assembly GCA_963277665.1 of Viscum album. NCBI lineage: Eukaryota > Viridiplantae > Streptophyta > Magnoliopsida > Santalales > Viscaceae > Viscum > Viscum album. Next base: position 1,609,418,532 of record OY728137.1, on the reverse strand, counting down.
TATCATTTAAATTTTTTATTTATTTACATCAATTATTAGTTTATATTTTATTTTAAATCTTTTGGGACATGGTTCAATATTTTGTCAACAAACATTCTTATATATCAGGTCAAAAAATTGCATCTTTTTACATTGACTCCAACTTACCACCCCTGACACATGTGAGAATTCTAATCAAACACTGAAACCCACCCCCACATCATTTTACAATCCCAAATAGTTGTGCCTCCATAGTCTAAGAAAATCACAAGCACGTTAGTATATGAAATGACACAGTCAATGGATCGTAAATGTGTTTCATATCTGATTTTTTCTATCTGATTATCATTAGTTTTTGTTAAAATTGTTTTTTTACAATTTATCTGATATATATTTAATTATTTATATGTTTTAATATATTCACCAATTATATTGTGATATCATGTATTTAATGGATCATAATTGGATTCATTTAAGAAGAACCACTAGTGAATACGAAAAAGGAGTATATGATTTTTAGGAATTTTCTAAATTCAATCTTCAAAACATTGTTTTAATTTTCTATCCATGTGTGAATTGTGTAAATATTAAAATATTAAAATCCATAAGAATCAAGGATAATCTCATTTTTTATGGTTTTTATCCTTAATTATACACGTTGGTTCTGGCATGGTGAAAGAACTAAAAATTCAACATCTAATGTTGATGACAATATTTTTAATGATGTAGAGGATAGTATTAATGATTTAATTAATGATTTAGTATTTGAAACCATATAAAAACAAAATATTGAACGATTGTATGGAGATTCTCAGAAACCATTATTCTCAAGATGCAGTAAATATACATTGTTATCAACAATTTTGAGATTAGTTAACTTAATAGAAAAAAAATAAATAGATTAATAAAAGATTCTCCAGATTTGTTGAGGTTTTAAAAGTACTACTTTCAGAAGGCAATGAGCTTCCAGATTCCAATTATTAGGGAAGAATATATTACGCCCAATGGGATTAGGGTATATAAAGATACATGCTTGCCCAAATGATTGTGTACTACATAGGAATAAAAATTAATATTTATCAAGTTTTTCTAGCTGTGGGAAATCGAGCTATAAGATATATGGGAAAGTGTACTTAGATTCATTCTAAGGTGATGTCATCTAACATAATGAAAAATTAATTTTGTACTTTGCAATTATATCATCCAATATTTTTTTGCATCCAATTATGATTATTCAATTCTGATTCATTTTTAAGTACTAGAATCAATACTCTTGCTAAAGAAATTTGGTACATTCCAAAAATTCCTCGTTTGAAGCATTTATTTAAAAATTCAATTGATGAAAAAAGGTTAAAATGGCATTCAGATGAGCTCATCTCTGAGGGTAACTTAAGTCACCTTTCCGATTCACCATAGTAGAAGAGTTTTTATAAAAAACATTCTTTTGGATGTGAATTTAGAAATCTCAGAATGGGATTGTGTACTGATGGAATGAATCCATATCAGAGCCTCAGTAGCTAGCATAGTTCATGGACTGTTTCACTGGTAGTTTAAAACTTTTCCCCACATCTATTTATGAAGAAAAAATATTTTATGATGTGCTTGATGATTTCTAGACCAAAACAATTGGGGAATAATATTGATGTGTATCTCTCACAATGGATTGATGATTTGAAACCACTATGGGAGGACGATGTTAAAGTTTTTGATGCATACAGGAATGCATATTTTCTTTTGCATGATATGAAAATGTTCACTATAAATGACTTTCCTGCATATAGAAACTTATCTGGATATAGTGTTAAGGGACATAAAGCATGTCCAATTTGTGAATAACGAACATCATTTTATCAATTGTTGAATTGAAGAAAGAAATTGTACATGGGACATAGAATATTTTTTTGAATTGATCATCCATATCATCGATTGAAAAAATAATTTAATAGTTTACAAGAATACATCGTTCACCCTAAACCATTATCATATGAATAATGTTATAACAGTGCTAAATATATTGATTCGACTTTTGGAAAGAGAAGAAGTTATGGTTATTAAATAAATATATAGATGAAGATTTCTATTTTTTTTAAACTACCTTATTTGAGATTTTTATAGATAAGACATAATGTTGATGTGATGCATGTTGAGAAAAACATATGTGATAGTTTGATTGAAGCATTGTTAGACATAAAAGAGAAGAAAAAATATGGATTTCATTCTAGAGTGAATTTGATATTAATGAGAATACGTTTGGAGTTATCTCTCTCTGTGAAAGGAAACAGAACATATTTACCTCCAGCTTGTCACACATTAAAAAAGATTGAAAAGTTTAATTTTTTCAGTGTCTACATGGAATTAAAGTACCCCGTGGTTTTTCTTAAAATTTGAATAATTTGGTGTCGTTGAAGGACTGTAAATTACTAGGTATGAAATCTGAAGATTGTCATGTGTTGATGCAATAAATTCTACCAGTAGCAGTGTGTGGTAAATTTCTGATAGCTTTTAGAAAGACTATCACCAGGTTATGTAGTTTCTTCAAAGCCATTTGTAGAAAAGTTGTTGATCCAGATTTGTTACATGTGTTGGAGAATAAAGGAACTCTTATTCTTTTTCAATTAGAATTTTATTTCCCAACCACTTTTTTTGATATAATGGTTCATCTGCTAATTCATTTTGTGTGTGTCATAAGAATATGTGGGCCTATTTATTTAATATGGATGTATCCTTTTAGAAGATATATGAAACATTTTGAATAGATATATTAAAAATACTTATCAACCAAAGGCCTTAATTGTTCCAAAATATGTAATTGAAGAGGTGATTGAGTTCTGTACTGATTATTTGTCTGGGGTGGAGCATATTGGTCTCCTTGTATCTTGACATATGATAGTTTATAGTGAAAGTATAGGGGATCGGGGCTTAAAGGTAAAGTTCATTCCATGCGATGAAGTGATGCAGGCACATTTATACATTTTGAGCAACACAGATGAGGTTCAATAATATATATCCTCAAACATTGCTGAATTAAAGTTATGATATTAGAAAACAAACGAAAAATGTTGGATGATTGAGCATAAGAAGACATTTGTCTCATGGTTTAAAGAGAAAGTCACCACAAATATATCTGCGTCAGAAACATTGAAGTGGTTAGCAGGGGGAAAATCTATTAATTTGATCACATGGTCTAGTTTTGATACCAATGGCTATAAATTTTATACAAAAAAACATGGATTACAAGAGTACCATTCAACATAGTGGTGTGATGGTTTTTTCTAATGAAGTGCATTTTTCGAATGACAAAGATAACAACCCAATTTCTGCATCAACGTCATATTTTGGAGTTCTTCAAGTCATATGGTAAATTTATTATATTAAATTTTGAGTTACTATTTTTAATTGTAATTGTGTTTATAGTAATAGTGGTGTGAAAAATGATGAATATGGATTTGAACTAGTTGATTTTAAAAGATTTAATTACAACGAGGAAGCATTTATCATGGCGACACATGAAAAACAAGTATTTTATGTCATTGATCCATTGAATGATCAGTGGTAAGTTTTTTTGCAATGAAAATGATACCATTTGGGTGATGAGGATGATACAAATGATGTTAGTGATTTACAAGAGCCTTATTCATCTATTCAGCAATTTTCAGATGATTACAATGATTATAAGACAAACATTGTGCATGCAGTACGTAATGATCAGGATAAAGGCATGGGGGGAAAATTAAATTAGTCTGTTGATTTTTCTGGTAAATATTTATATTTTGTTTCCTTTTTTGAAACTTATAAATTGATGCCCCTTTTTTAATTACTTATTTTTGTCTTCATTTTTTCTAATTATTCATTTTTCTAATGATATGCAGGTACAAAAAATTTCATGACACTTTCTAGTAGCAATGTCAAATACAGATAGAGAGGAGTAGTTATCGCGGTATATCTATTTTGACATATTATTATAAATTCAGTAATATACTTCATTAAGTAAATAAAACTGTAAATTTACATCAAAAAAAATTGCAGCACTACTAATGCATCCTCGGCAGAGGCGACTTCTCCTTTTACTACTAAAAAATCAATTTTTCAAGTTGGTAAACATGGTATTACGCATTTACTAAAACTATCACTTTCTTATGATGATGACAGAGTACACATCCATTTTGATGATGATAATAATGAAGTTGGACCATCTGCAGTTCAGTTTGTTAGTTATATAGCAATGTAGAGCCATTATAAGATTAGTATTTTATATCCTGATTAGAAGTCAATGGACAAGACGGCGAAGTAACAACTTTGAGAGGCCGTGATGGTAAAATATCTTAATTGATTTATTTTCTCTCATTTATTTGAATATTATTTTTTTTAAATGTCATATTTAATTTATTCAATTACCAATGACATTCAATTTTGAGGAAACCAAATTTATTTATAAAAGACATCTCTATTTAGCAGCAGTTTGATGGAGAGATTTTAAAAAAATAAAAAAAAATTTGGAAAGAGATGGTTTGTAAGCCCATTCCTTAAGTATTCATTTATAGATTAAGATACATGGAAGTGATTTTTAGGGAGTCATAATGAAGAAAAATTCCATGCATTATAATGAATTTATATTTTAAATTTTATGATATATTAATATTATTACTTAATAGTTTATTTTTCCATAACAAGACTCTAGGAGATCTCATCAGGAGATCCAGATGAAAAATGTATACCCTCAAACTTTATCATGTGGAGGTTATTCGGATTTGGAGCAGAAAATGAATGAAGAAAAATTTGATGCATTAAGAGATCGATCAAGTAGTGGCTCAGAAGAGGTCCAGTTTGGTCCTTCATCTCCTCCCACTCGCCTTGAGAAATGGAAACGAGAAAGAAGAAGAAAAAATGAACAATATCTTACAAAGGAAGTTCAACAAGTAGCTGCTAGAATTTTAAGTAAATATTAATTATTTATTAATAATTTTTCTATTTTATAAATTATAAAAACTAATATAACTTTGTTAATTTTCATTTCTTGATGCACTTCAGGAGAAAGTGACACAGGTCCCTTTTATACCCATGGGTATGACGGACATACTAGCCACTACTTTGGGAAAGTCAAAACACTTCGGCCATGTTAGAGTATATCATGCGCGTGTTAGTATTCGGATGGTTTTTGGTAAAAGTAAGCAATTAGAAGACCAAAAGATATAATCCTTAAAAGAAGAGTTGAAAGATATGAAACCATCTATGGATGATAAAATTCAAGAAGTAGTGCATAAGGATTTGTTAGAACACTTGGCATGACAGTCACCATCTGCACATCCTTCTTAGATATATTATTTATTTGGAATCATTTTTTATTTTATAAATTATAATCACTGATATAACTTTTTTATTTTTCAGCCTTCCCAGTCTTCTCACCTGGACTACCATACCCCATCTACTTATCATGCCCCGTCTGCGCAGCCTTCCCATGTATATTATTTATATGTCATCAATTTTTCTATTTTATAAATTATTAACACTAATATAACTTTTTAATTTTTCATCCTTCTCAGCCTACTCACTTGGACTACCCTACCCCATCTGCTTACCCTACACCGTCTTCATAGCATTTCGAGGTATATTATTTTATTTTCATCGAGTTTTCTATTTTATAAATTATAGACACTAATATACCATTTTTTATTTTTATGCCTTCTCAGCCTACTCACCCTGACTACCCTGCCCCACCTGCTTACCTGGCCCCGTCTACACATCCTTTCAAGGTATTTTATTTTATTTTCATCAATTATTCTATTTTATAAATTATAAAAAATAATATATACCTTTTTAATTTTTCTGCCTTCATAGCTGACTCACCCAGACTACCTTATCTTATCTTCTTACTTTGATCCTCCACCTCCTTGCTCGGATGAAGCCTTATATTGTGAGTTTTTTGCTGGTGATTTTTATGTACATATTGTAGCATTAGGAGAGGTTCATTTTTTGGGGGACTTGGTACATCATCAACCTATGTAGATGGGTCAAGTTAGAGTATCGTTACTTGATATTATAGATCTTAATTCTCTACAACCATTTCCTACTATGGAGATCACCTGTGTTGAAGAATGTTTGAGACATTTTTTACCTTGGCCAACTAGACTTCTACGTTATATTTCATATGAGGTATTATTTTTTAAAATATTAATTAAAAATGATTCAAAATAACTTATAATGCATTCTGACATTTAACTAATATAGGAATATCTAAAAGAAAAATAAACTGCCCAAATTCAGCAAAATTTTCAGGAACAATCAATTGTTGAACCTTCTAATATTTATTCTAGGTTACAAATATTGCCATAGGCTTCTAATTCCTTGAATTATATATATGAATTTCAGATGAATCCCGATATATGTAGAATAAGTTTTCCATTGAGAATAATGAAAGAAGATATCATGCATTTAGTTTATTTTGAAGCGATCGGGCTGAGTGGGGGGCAGTTTTTTCCATGTTAGTAAATTGAAATTTGAATTGCTATTTCTCTAATAAAAGATGGTTTTAAATTGACTAACTATATTGTATTTTTAATTTAGGTATCTGAACAACTTATTTTAGAAAATGAAAGTGTAGGAATTTATAGTTTTATAGATCTAGAGTACATTTCCTTGAAAGTCATAACTGTGAAGAATAATCATAGATTTTAATATATATCTGAGAGATTATCACTGAATGATATTAAATAATGGTTTTTTCCATTTCATGATAATTAATAACATAACCATAATTATGAATTAAAGAACATTATAATGTCAATAGTTGTGAACTTTTTGTATTGTAGGGTACATTGGATGTTAGATGTATTTTTCCGAAGTGAATGTACCTTATATTGGTTTTCCCTTTTTTAAGAACAGTTCGTAAACCATTTTCCACCATATTAAACATGCATGTTTATTTATTGTTTTATAAGCTCATTATGTTTAATTTTCATTATTTAGAAATTTTTTATTAGATTATATATATGAGAATCCAGTTCATCGAATCAATTTAACAAGGAATGCATGTCAGTAATGAAAACCAAAGAAAATAAAATATATGGAAGTACATGTAATTAGTTTTTATATTATATTTTTCTCTGAATTTAATGTTATATATTTTATTTATTATCAGTTTACTGTTTTAAAACTACAGTTTCATTATCAAAATGGAAATATTGAGTGTGGTTATTATATTTCACAATTCATGTATGAGATAATCACAACTGGGGAAACTACTAATTTTCATAAGGTTAGTTGTATTAATTTTTTTATATTTTCTGACATATTATTTTATTTTTTAATCTCAAATCATTCAATATTATTGTAGGTATTCAATGATTCACAGTCCTATTCCCAATCTGATATGACCCATATTCAATCTACTTTAGTGAACTATTTGTTAAGTCTGATTAGGATTTCAGGAATGTATATTCTAATATTTATAAATAATAATACATATGGTTTCAAAAAACTAAATCTTTTGATATATTAGGTGTTTGAACCAACCAATAATAAAAATAATGCTTCAACAATAACCAACAATGAGCCATCCATAAATTTTAGTTACGTGTATTCTAATATTTTTTAACTTTCAACTTTGGTTTTTTTGTTTATGCTTGGTATTTGAAAGTTTTTGGTTTTTATTGAATGATTAATATTTTTTGACTATTAGTATATATTTTGTTTCTTTTAACATGTGTTTTTATATATTTAGATGGGTATTTTTTTGATTTTAAAATAAATTTTGTTTACTTTATGAGGTCATTTATTTTAAAAACTGATGCCTAATTTTTTTTAATAAAAATTGGAATTTCGACATCAGTTTTAGATAAAACGGACACCGGAAACCCGGTTTCATAGTCGGTTATAGAAAAAGCTGACACCAGAACCCTTAATGAAAATCATATTCTCTACGTCACCTTTATAGATGTTGATTAAAAACCAATGTAAAAAAATATAAAAAATAGACGTTAAAATGTGTTTTTGCACTTGTGAACATTTAACACGATACTAGCTTGATCCAAGGCTCATTGCAAATAGAGCATGATTAAACCCTAATTGAACATGAATCATGAGTAAACCCTTATTGCACTTCAATTATCATGTGTCGACACTCATTGCACATGACATATCATGATAGTATACTTTACCCAACGCATTGGAGCTCTATTAGGGTGCACCCTTCTTAAACATTTCATTTCATACATAAGTGTGCCACATGGATCATATAACATGGAATTAATTAACATAACAAGTTATTTCGTGATTAAGGAATGTGGAATAAATACATTAATATACCATTAAACATGTATATGTGTATAAAGGTGAATAACATTGATAAAGACATGGGTATAATATTCACTACACAATGATTTTGGCTTTGAAAAACACAGTGCAATTTCTACAGCATAACGGCATGAAATAAGAATTCATAAAAATGGTTGATGAGACAGAAATGGTTGTCTCATAATATTTACATGAAATTGACAGTAAGGGGGTCATATACATAAATTTCCCAACAAATTTAATGGAATTTATATATGTAATACAAAAGAATTTATTGAATGTAAATGAGGAGAGTGAAGTTCCTTACGAAATTTCGGCATGGTAATGGGTGTACATTGGAGGAAATAATGAGAGGTAAAGGGGATCTTTAATTATCCAAACATGAATATGGAAGTATGGCGGAGGTTTAAAATCATACCCCAACATTTATAATTGAAAATAAAAGGTCATAACAATATTAATAAACGTGGATAAAATGAGAAAGGAAGGAATCCCTTACATGGAAGTGTGATTACAAAGGCTTTGAAGAGGCATGAGAGAGGATTCATATGATATTTGGGCTCCTTGGGAGGATTCTAGAAAGAATATGTCAGAGTATGGAGAAACTCCAAAATCCTAGAGTGGAGAGGATGTGGGAGCTTGGGTGGGTTTATATAGGAATGGAGAGGGAAAACATTATTATTTAGGTTTGGGACACAACACATTTAACTAATCAAACCAAAAACAAGCCCTTGGTTTTTTCACATGGTTTTTGGAAAAGTTGAGTGTAAACCAATATTTTATATGGAAAATGGCTGAACTTATTATATAATAGGTTTTCTTATGTGATGGTGATTCACACTATCAATGAAAACAATTTTAAAAGCTAAAATGTTTTAGAATTATAGAAGGGTCCACTAAAGTTTTATAAAATAAATAAAATAAACCTAAAATCTGATTATTTTAATTTTAAAACATATAATGGACAAAAATAGTGTTTAGGGTATTTTATTACATCACTATTGGGTAATTATGATGTCTTAAAACACATTATATAATTAAACGGTATTTAATTTTTATCCAAAATTTTGAATGTCTCAGAAAATTATGAAAAAATCACCATTAGATAATTTTGACATCCTGATTCCAAAAATAATATTCATTTTATGCAAATAATTTTCTAAATATTTGAATTTTTACTTTTAAAATAAAAACCTACATTTATCGAAAATTCATGGGTTTTGTAAAAAATAGCTTTCAAACCTTAATAAAAATTACAATTGGATTCATAAAACTTATACAATCCTTTACACTTAATAAAAAATAATTTAATAATAATAAAATTTAATTAAAATAATATTTAATTAAAAAATAAATTAAATTATGAAAAATATATTTCTTACTTGAATATTAACTAAAAATACAATTTGTGGATTAAAAACTATTTCCAAATTAACAATAATTAAAAAATTGAATAATATTTAAACAAAAAATAATGTAAATAGTCATAGTTCTAGGGTCTTGTTACATAACACATTATAACACCTACATAAGACCAATGGGTAATGTGTCCGATGGTGACAGACTCTTGGGGTGGCTCAGATAACATCGCTCGGGTGGTAATATTTATCAAGATCCACATCTCTTGTAGGTGGTTCCGTTAAAGCTTAACATGCTGAAGATCAGAATGGGATTGGTCATGATTGAAGCCCAATGACACCACCTCCTTTATGAGCTCCGACAAATGGGCTTCATATGGGGAAAGTCTACTGGATGAGGTCATCGCTTCCTTTGTCTGAGTAAATTTTATTTGATAAAGGCCTATATTTATACTAATCATGTTATCACTATTCAATGTATATATTATCAATGGTCACAATTCATAATGTTATTTTAAAATCCAAAACGTAAAACCAAATAAGTTCATATGTTTTACATAACCATAAGAAGACATTTAAATAGACCAAGAACAATTTTCACAAATTATTTTTTGGGTTGTTACATGGTTTGTTCATGAGTTCAAATGAAATTATAAAACACTAATAGAATACATATGTACAATGGAATGTTTTACATGGTATATATGAAGGTCTAAAAAAAGATGATAACCAAACCATATCTAAGGACACTCGATCTATTTGGACCTGGTCAAAAATGTTTTCTATAGATGGTAATGGATATTAGTTCTTGACGATATGATATCTCAACCATCGATAATCCATGCAATTTCTGAGGATCTCATACTCATTCTTGATGAAAATTGTTGGAAAACCTCAATGATATGTAATAGGTTGTATAAAACCCTTAGATTTTTGTTCCTCTTATTATCTCTTGAGTTCCAAAAGATCAATATGTGTCATCATATAAGGAGGAATGGACTAGGGTGATGCACCTGGAACTAACTCAGTAGTAAACACTGCATCTCTCTCAATAGCTATCATAAAGAAATCATCCTAGAAAATTTCCCTATAACAATCCACTGCAGGTGGGAAATTTATACATAAAATTTTCAAGATGCTCAAATCATACAAGGAAATTTGTACAAAAAAATCACATAGTCATCCGTAAAGAGGATAGAAATAGGGTATCAAACTCCACCCAACCCATAATGATTGAATCTAACTCAATTATCCTATACATCCCATTATCCTTTGAGAATATAACTACTACCCTTGAGTGATGTAAAGGGAACCCTTCTGTAATAAAAATCAAAATGATGTTAATAAGGTAATCACTAGTCCATCCTGAGAATGATGTCAAAACCTATCATCTTGTGGATGGAGATGATACATATGAAATTATAGTCACCTATCTCAAGGGATAATTCCTTACACAGGCATACACACTCAAATCAGATCCCTAATGAAGTATCGAGAGACATTACACCATATAGTTACTCTATCTCAAAGTCAAAACATTCTATAGTAGACTTAGATATGAATGAATGTAAATCACCTCTATCAAATAAATCACACACCAAATAGGTGACTATTAAAATCATATCATGTACAGTAAATGCTTTTTCACTCTTCTCCTCAGATACTGGTTTTATTGAATGTAACTAGTCTAGACCACATCCCTAATAAGCAAACTGACTACCTCTAGTAGGCATGCTCTATTGATGTTGTATATTAGATGTATGGCTTCTTCAGCCACAACCACTCCCTCAGCTAGAATAGCCGGTAGTACTCTAAATTCCTACCTAGCAAGTATATATTAATCCCTCTCCTAAGGTAAGAGATGATTCAGATCCTCTCCCACTATATACATTTGGTAAGGTCCTACAAAAATGGTAAAGATACCCCATCCTACCATAGGATTGGCACTCAACGGGGTCTCTACTGCATTGGGGCTTCATTTGACTAGGCTTTCCATAAATTAAGCATATCACATAACTATAAATGTGTTTCATTTTACTACCACTACTCCCATGAGAAAACTCAGGGTGATGCTTTAAGACACTAGATGATGTGATTCCCCATCTCAGTGCTAAACCACCCTATCCAACACCGTTAACTTCCCTCAAGTTATTCTCAGGGATGAGGGCCCTATTTACTATCTCTAAAATTACAGTCAAGTAGAATATGTTTATCTTAGATCAAATGGAATTTATGAACTCATCCTCAAACCATATCGTTGTCACCATCTCATCGCTAGTGATAAATAGTGAAAAACATTGGATATTAGTGAAACAATTTTAATACTCCATCACAGACATGAAACCTTTGTGTTAGTGTATAAATCCCTAGCCTATTCATCTCTTAGTTTCTACATAAAAATAGTAGTCATAAAATACCATCTATAAATCTCTCTAAACCATATTCCAATTCTAATGAGCCTAGGAAATAACTCCACACCGTCACTTGGAAGAATCCTACAACCTATAAGTTACATGCTTGACCCTCCTTTCTATAAGTTCCACCAGGTGATTGAATATAGATAACAGGGATTCAGGACAAGATTCTACAACATGGGGAGACAACATCACTATATATTGTCGGTGGATGACACTATTAAAACACTCTAGTCAAATATTCGGTAGTAGGGGAAGGTTATGGACCTCCCAACATGAACTTTATGAATCATAGGAAGCTCTTTCGGAACTGAACATCAGTTCCCAACTCAAGGATAACATGAGGTGTGGCAAGTGGAATTGAAGGACTTAACACCACAGGCTCAGGGTTCCCCACCTCGGGAGCATGGTCATCCCCACCTTCCAAGTGTACACCTTGAGGCCATTAAGGTGAAATTTTTTTAAAAATCCAAATCCATGAATTAGAATAAGAATTGATATCAAAAATGATTACAAATAAACAAGTTGGATAGTTACAAGCCTTCCCATGTAATGATTCAATGCCACATTTCCTTATCCATGATCTAGATCTATGTGATATAGATTACCTGAAGGGTAACAATAGAGACTATCCACTTCCCACTTCTATGTTCAAGTTGGGGATAAGGTATCACGTCACATGTTAGAGGTACTGATATATGGAGTTTCAATTAAATGATATATAAGTAAAAACATTTTAGATTTCAATTTTTGTGTTCATTTAAAAAAAACATTTCATTTTAGAATAAGAATTTATTCAGGTTTGTAATCATTTATATATATGTGTTTGTGTGTGTATTTATATATCATGGTATAGTTAGATGAGTCACTATTATCATGTTATAAATGCATAAGATTGATAAGTTGCAATTGGAACATGTTGTTACTACAAAATGGACCTTACATTCAATATTCGAATGTAACAAGTTGTATATGGTTATTTTATTTGATGAATAATCATTTCCAATTTATAAAATTATATGTTTTATAAATTATAATTTTCATTTATGTAATCAAAATCAACTAAAGTTTCATCTCTTCTAAACATAGTTACATAGCTCAGATATTTGATAATTGGTTAATTAAGGTATCACAATAAATATCTATTATAAAACATTATTTAGGTTAATGTATAAAATTTAATTAATCCAATTAATTTATCATTATAAGAAACATTAGAAAACTTTCCAAATATAGTAGTCAGGGAACCAACAATATGCATCTGGATATGCATGCAGTAATAAAAATGTTTCATGTGCTATACACGACATATAAATCCTCAAGTGCCTAATATGTTTCATAAGACTCTACTTCCTAACAATTTTGGGCCAAGGGAAAAAATCAATAATAATAATGATAAGAACCACACAAATGTGAATCATTGTAGGGTGAAATCAGTACAATTGTAATTGGAATAATTTCAGAACAATAGTTTCGTCCAATTCAATTTTTCCCCCTTTACATGCGTTCGATACTCCTAAGCTCATGATCATTAAAAAATTCAGACACATACGAATATACATTCTATCAATCCAAAAATACTTAGTCAAAGAAAATAATCCTCTCATACTACTTGTACCTTCTCATACCTAATTCAATCATATGTAACCTAACTCAGATGGTCACATGACGCCAATCATACCTTCTCATATTCCAAAGGCTAATGACTAACAATGGGGGTCTACAATGGCAAATTGGATAGAATGTACCCTCAAGATTAGAGTGGAGCACTGTGGTATGATAAATGGATAAATATTGGAAATATATAATGATCAATTGTAATAGAATCAAATATCCAGATAAATAAAATCAGATAAAGGGATAATAACCAAATTAATATATAAAACTATGTCATGTATATATGATATACAAAAAAGAAAGTATTCATACATGAAAGAAGGATTACTATTCAATACGTGTATAAAAATGATACAAAATACAAAAACCCATCCCATGAGCATCTTGATAATTGGTTCAGTCATCTTCCACTAAGAACTCATCCCAACAGATAATCAAAAATCAAGAGAGAGAACCCTTACTTTGTCCCTACATGCATCTACGAGATACATTCATGTAATAATCAGTGGCCTAAATAGGGTGTAAGAAAAACTAAATATTCCCACACATATTGAGTTTAGTATAATTCAGTTAGTTTACATAAAATGATTAGTGTTCAGGTATAAAAAATGTAAAGTTGAAATGTAAATGGAACCAAGTCAACTCAAGTTTCTAAAGGACACCCATCTGACTCTAAGTGCTCCATCCTAAGCCGAAAATTATTTGAAAACATTTAACCATGTATATATAGATATATATATATATATATATATATATATAAGAATGTCTGTATATATATTTACGATATATATACTTGCATTTATACTCATATGTGTAGATACATAATACTAGTTTAGACCTAAGGTGTAAACAGGGTGTCGATGCATAATCACAAGAGTCTCATGTTGTGTATAAGGGAATATTTGCAAGCATTCATTAATGGATAAAGATGTTATCATATTTGTATCCCAATTATTTATGTGAAACATCATTTCCAGCATTCTCCAGGGGAATGTGAAACATCACATACAACATCCAAATAGATTATGAGAAACATCCTGTACAGCATCACAAGTCATGGGAGAGTGAAGCATCCTTTCCAACATTACCTTAACCAGGTCTCAAACCCCATCATAAGTTCCAAAAATAGTAACAATAAATCATAAAAATATTTCTTTAACATAATCTAAATCACATTTTCATCCATTCAACGTATTATTAGCAAAAGGAATAATACGCAATTTAAACAAAGGTCATGTGGCATGGTTGTACCATTTAGTTTCATTTAATTTATATCACTTAAAATCCCCATAGATGGTGGTTTGTTCCAAATTCTCATTTTTAAAATAATGGCATAGGTGAGAACAACCAAAGGGGTTGCATTAGTCATGGTAGATGACCTCCAGTAATTGAATGGGAATATTAGCGAATTTTTAACATGATTAATCATTAAAGTTATGGTAAAACATATTTTTAAGACAATAAGAGGAAGGCGTAATGTGAGACATCATGGTGTGTGATATGAAAAAACTATACTTTTAGTTAAAAATACTAAACCACCTATCTTAGGGAGATAGATGAATTCTCATCTAGTATTGGCCTCTAACCTGGACTGGAAAATTGAAAATCGAAATAGTCGAATACCCAAAAAATAAGGATTATATTCTCTTTTGGAAATAACATTTGTTATGGAAATATAAATGAGAAATGGAAAGAAGATGAATTAAATACATACCAATGTAAATACAACATAACTAAAAGAGGTAAATTTAGACATTGTATGATGGATGAGGCTAAATTCCTATTGAAGGAGGAGAACAAGATCTCAAGTGTCTCTGGGAGGTGCTCTATGTGAAAGGGGAAAAAATGGGAGAAGTAAGTCATATTGAAATAGGCCCAAATTGTTCATTTCCCCACATCTTAATGGTGCATAGTTTGGATGAACTGTTGTTCAAACCATCCTTCAACTGCACACACTCATTGTCTAGGGAGGGGACCCCCCCCCCCATGGTTAGAAACATTGTTTGATAAACTACGTTTAGCCCAAGATAATTATCTCTAAAATTTTGTACATCACCCTTACATGGTCGTACGGATCCATTGAACAGTTTGAAAACCCTTCTTCCAATATAATAGGTATTCATGGTTTGAAGTGTATGGGTAGAACTACTTGTGTGCTAGTCTTGTGGCTCGTCTGTTTCTCCCAAAAACTAGACAATTTGGCTCTGAACAAGCCCTGGATGTTCCAAAACCCTTCCTTAAATGTTAACCACCATTATTAGACTAAAAAAGGGTGTAAATGAAAAATATAAAGATCTTTACCTCTCAAAAAATTCAGGAAATCATAACTGTGGTGAACATGACTAACTCTTTGGTAATATATTTTTAAACAATATGCCTCTCGAACTACTCCCCCCACTAATCTCAGTGGTTCCCAAAACCCCTACGCAAACTCATGTGCATCCATAACATTCGCCTATAGAAGTTAAGTTTTCTCTTATTATCTTCAAAATAATAGGTTTCCTTTATGGAAATATAGTCTATTTGAAAATACATTAATATCCTTAATGAACATATAATCATTAACATAGAATCACCTTAGTGTTTTTATGTAGGTTTGTATCTATCGAAAACTTTTATTAAATTGTTTTTATAAAACACACGTGGTAGTGTCCTAAAATATTCTTATCATAATTTAGTTTATATAATATCCATTCGATAATATATTTGGAATTTGGCTGGTTTTTTCACTTCTACTGGAAAATTATGTCATGTAATGAAAGATGGAAGATTTTCAATATATATAAGTCTCACCACTGATCATCCTTTTACTATAATCATGAAATTAATGTATATATGGAATTATGAGTTTTGGAAAACCATTACTTCATATATATGATCATCAATTACTAGGATAATATGTTTTCTGACCATCCATCTTGGAGATTCTTAAATCCATACCTAGTGAACTCATTTAATTCACTAAGTTGTTCAAAAATTTCATAATTAAATATCATGAAGTATTTGGAGTTAAATTTATCTTTAGAATAGTTCACATGTCCATGTTCAAATAAATCTAAAATATTTAGGACATACCTTTATTTAAAATGTGTTTTATCTGAAACAAGATAAGTAGTTTATTTGTATATCTAGTATCTTAGCTCAAGTGAGACAAAAAAAATTTAACAGAAATAAACATGTAATTTACTTTTATTTTTATTTCATAATGAATTATGTTTAAAATATTTAGTAAGAGTCTTATATATTATATTAATAATTCCATGTAATGGATATTTGTGATTCAAGAGTTAATGAACCATTAGTTTAGTGTTAGAGTGTCATAATAAATTTTATTCTAAAAATAAATAATTCCTCATTATATCTATCTAGACACTGAGATAAATTTATTGGTAACACTTAAATGTAAACCAATATATTTGGAAAATTGGAATAGTTACCTCCCCTTGGATGAAATAGGAATCACCCATTCTAAGATCCTTTTAATTTCACTCTATAAAATTTATATTCATGCTTTTTTCTTGAAGTGGATGAAACTACTGGCTTCTTCATATTATTGTAATTTTGTTTCTAGTTTCCATTCATTACAAATAAGAAGAAAATAGCCTAATTTTTAATCTCCCGACATTGAATAATTTTTCTCTTTTAAGGATACTGTAGAAGATCATTTAGATTTAGATTCTTGATGGTATCATTTGCCTTGTCATTCATGATTTTTAGCAGAAGCAGTCAAGAAACATGTTTCAAAAAGTCCTTATCTCTTTGGTGAAGTGTGTAAAAAAGTTTCCTAAGTGACTTAACCATTTCATTTAATCTAGATTTTAAAAATCAGATAATATTAGTGATATGGATGATAAAATAAGATTAATAGATAATTTATTTTCTAATTAGAATAAAAAAATTTCTAATTGACCAATATACCCCCCATAATTTTAAGAGAATGATTTGCAGTTAGATTTCTTTTTTCTAGTTTACACTAATGTATTGTATTAAAAAAGTTACTTATTTTTTTTATTATTTTTTCTTAAGAGAATCGATATGAAATATTATGGTGTAAGAATTTATGTCTTTATTTGGTATCATCACCTCCCCCAACATAGTTGATAATATAATATAGAAGAAATAGGAATAATACTTAACTTATCTTTGAAAGGCATACTTTTCACCTTCTCTCACCTATTGGGGTAAAATAAAAGGAATAGGACATTCCAACACATAGTACAAACTTCTTGATAATAATTCATCACATAATTGATTTTCCATATCCAGAAATTTGTATTAGGAAGGACGTACCATGAGTTAAGGAATGATCTCACTCTTTTCATGTTTTTTATTTACATATTTTATTATTATAAAATACTAGATAATTAGTAATTCACTAGAAGAAAATTTATGTGATACATAATGAATTTAATTTTATCAGGTCTCATAATATTTTATTAGGTCCAAACATCCCTCACCATTAGACTCATAAAGTCTAGTTTTTTGACATTCAAGTGGAAATGATCCAAATTCCCCTTCGCAAGACCAATGTGGGGGTAGGATAAACTACTTGATGGTATTTAAGTAGATAGGCCTTTGTCAATATTGATCTTATAGCTTCTTGATCTGTTGAGGGGACTCCCCAATCCAGATATGTTGACTTCAGTTTCCTCAACACTTTCTTCTAAGTAACATCAAATCTATCATGGGATACTTATCTTGATATAATATGGTTAATTTAACCCATAACATTCATAATAAATCCATGTTAAAAGTTAGTGTCTAAATGAGGTTTAGTCAAACACCTAGTTCTAAGTCTTTCATTATTAATCAATTAATGGAAGACCAAGTATTCCATACTATTTGGTTGATTAAGTTTTCTTTATTATGCATAAAATCATCTTGTTTTCTCTTTTACATGTCCTATTAATATTAATTGGATTTTACTTAACTTATTAACCATGTTTTTATAAGACATTTACACATAATCCTTTTATTTATATTCCATATTTCTAAATTAATTCATTA
Organism: Viscum album; assembly: GCA_963277665.1. Classification (NCBI taxonomy): domain Eukaryota; kingdom Viridiplantae; phylum Streptophyta; class Magnoliopsida; order Santalales; family Viscaceae; genus Viscum; species Viscum album. Next base: position 1,609,399,868 of record OY728137.1, on the reverse strand, counting down.
ATTTATGTGATTTCATTCCTTCATACATAGAATAAATAATGTATAATACATGAATAAATAAATGACATAATCATGGGATTATCTGACAGTTGTTTGATTGAGTGGAAAATAAATCAACCTTTAACTTTGGGGAAACTCATTTTTCTAGTCTTTGAATGTGTTACAGCATTCCACATATACACCATTTTATGACATAGGTTGCTACCATTTTAGTTCTATCATGAAATGTGTTCATGTGCCTTGCGATACTCCATTAACTACATATACTTATAACACATGTAGATGAGTAAAACCAAAGGATTGGTAAATGTGACTACATTAATAATCATGCATGCCCAGGTCCTACAAAATAATGGAGTGAGGGATGAATTTATGATTATTATATTTAATTTAGTAATCAAAATTTTAAAATCGAGGCATTAAATAGAATTAAATTAAATCAAATCATACATAGATCTTGGTCAAGATCATGAAAATTCAAAAACATGTAATAGTTATGCAAAAGGTATACTAGATGACATTCATTTCTATTCATTATTTATTTATTAATATGGATGCACATGTATTAATTAAATGGTTGATTGATTAATTAATTCTATTTCATCTTAATGTCCATTTGAATTCTGTTGTACATACTCAATATGATGGAATTTAGGGAAAATAAATGGTACAAGAAATAATTATGGATTAATTACAATTAATAATTATTTAAAACAATTATTAAATTGTAAAACACAACAAGTTTCAATCAAAAAAATATGGTTTAATGAAGAAATTGTAAATTTATTGTAATTTAATTATTTCCATTGTTGGGAGACTAAATGGTCTATAATTTCTAGTTACAAGCCATATATCTTGATTTCGGTGTATCCAGGGTACATGCATGGGGCTTCAGCGTGTTTGTGCAACATATTGATAAAGTTGTCATGTTTATCAGATGCAGGAAAATACGACAGTACAATCTAGATACACATCATGTATCTCACATGTCATGTGTTTTTATAACTCACTAAGGAACAATAAGTGTATTTTTAATGTGTTAATTAATTAATTACAAATCTTGGTTGATGGATACACATTGTGTACATCATTAATACTCTAATATGTCATTATTTTGTGGTTCTGACCATGTATTTGACCACACTGTTTACTCAAATTTCACCTCTAAACCATCTAGACTACGCGGTGTATACACCAAATACACACCATGAAATCTGACATTTTTGTGCCAAATCGGATCGATCTACGCATGGTGTGAAATAAATACACTACATATAATTATTTCTTTATTTGTCGTGTATCCCACAACACAACACAGATCAGTGCACTATGGTACACAACATGTACTCTGACTACACATCATGAAATCAGATGTTATCCATCCATATTATTCAACACTTCCTAATGGAATCATCAATCATTCTTCGTCTGTTATTTGGACTTAATAAACTGTGAATTGTGAATGATGAAATTAAAATGATGAAGGCATGTTAATTTAAATAGATTTATTATAGAATGATTAATTCTTGAAATAAAAAATATTACCATTTTTACACATATAGATCAACAATAAAATATATTATTATTAATTTGAAATGTGACCACTTTGATACCACTAAAAGTTTTTTAGGACAGCGGAAGCACATTTGGTGGGTGTTATTTTGAAAAAAATACCATAGAGTTTTCTAAAACCCGAATATAGGATCATTACATGTTAAATATATAATTTATTTAATTATTATCTAAAGAAAAAATTTCCTAATCTTATGAAATTTATTCGATATAGGTGTTATGTTCGATTGGTGTAGCCCAATCAATTTGGATGAAGTTGGACTGAATGCTAGCTTCCCGATTTTCTCACCAAACCCCAACTTCATGGTTCAACCTCCATGGTGGGATCATAGGGGATTGTAGACTGAAATGTGCCCCTACAGTTTGGTTCCAAGGGTCGAAGGCCCCCATCCCAAATTTTGAGAACTGTAGAAGTTATGACTCACTATAGTCGTACAGACTAGCGACACCAAAAGGGCATTGTAGTTGTGTGGAATTCAATATGGAATTATATTAGAGTTGAATAAGAAACATTTATAGATAACTATAGCATCCCAAATATTGGGTACAACAATATTGTTTTTATGCTTCCTTCAAGCCATCACCATTCTAGTAGTATAGACTTGTGTGGTTGTTGCACTGTAACATTGTGGAATTACTATGTGATTGGTGGAAAAGTGTGTCTTCCTCTTTATTAGATTAACTAAATCTAGTATTTCTTTATGTGAAACATTTATTATCTCCCTGTAATTATGAAACAAAATTAGTAAAGTGATTCTACCTCTCCATAGATGTAGGAACATTTCTTGTACCACATAAATCAATGTGTTTGTGATCATCATATTCTTATTTTGTTTTATCTTTTTCTCATTTGAAAACCTATATACAATTAAGATTCCTGATGTTTCTGAAACAATGGGTATGAAATGATGAGTTTATATTTATATAATTAAATGATACCTATGGAAGAAAGAAAGTTGAAGATTTACTTCTTTGATGGAAATAACATCAATTACTAGAGGATACATATTGAAGACTACTTTAACCCAAATAAATTTCATTCATCACTTTTGGGAGTAAATCCAATATGTAAGGAGAAGTTGGAGTAGAATCCACTAGATAGATAGGTTCTAGGATTTGTGCCCCTTATTTTTTCCAAAATTGTGGTGTTCAACATCAGAGTGGATGAAATGATGACAGGACTAATGAAATCTCTCAAGAATATGTTCAAGAATCCATCTACATCGAATAAGGTGCACCTAATATGATGAATGTTCAATATGAAAATGACTAAAGGGGGGATTTTAATAGTTCGTGACAACGAATTCAACACCATCACAAGTAAGTTAAAATTGGTGAAATTATGCTTGACAACAAGTTATATGCACTCATTTTGTTGTCTTTATTTCCTAACAGTTGGGAAGAAACTGTAATAGTAATGATAAGTTCATTGTGGGAAACAAAGCTAGTTCTGAAGGATGTGTAAAACCTGATCCTTTGTGTAGATATACGAAAAAGTGAATCTAGAAGATTATCTAGTTCTACTCTAAATGTGTAAGGAAGAGGAACATATGTACAGTGAGATAATCGTAAAGGACAACCAAAATCAACATGAAAGAGCTGAGATATGGAAAATTTGACCGAACCTAGAAAATGAATTTATGGGGACCAATTATATTTCAAGGAGTGTGGGTAAAAACAAAAGGCACCTAAAACCAATACAATAAACATGGTGTATGATGAAACTAATGATGTGTTGGTGTTGAGCATGGATAACCTAACGGAGTCTTGTATTTTAGACTCAGTAGGGTCTTTACATTCAACTTAATAGAAGGGTATCCTAGAAATTTTGGAAGGGTACATCTTACTAATGATGAACACTTTCAGCTCATGGGGAAGGGTGATGTACAAATCAAGACCAGGGGTGGGTGTTTACTAGTTCTATTAAATATGTGGTATATCTCTAGTTTTAAAAAAATCATTTTTGATTCGGATAACATGAGGATGCAGGTTTTAGTACCACGTTAGTTGGTGGTATGTGGAGGATCACTAAAGGATATTTGGTCATAGCTTGGGGTGAAAATATTGGTACCCTATACAACATTTCATGAAACATTAATGGACATTCTTGAATCAATAAGTTCTTTAGGGGATTCACAACTATGGAAAAATAGGTTAGAAAACAAGAGTAAAAACTGGATAAAGGTGATAAAAAAGAAGTAATGTTATTGGAGTTGAAGTTAGCGGAAGTTATAATATGTTTATACTATTACCAAACAAAGCACAAGAAGGTATAATTTGCAAAAATTTTGGAAAACACCAAATGATAGGAATCTATACCTGGCACACATAGAAGTGTGGGGGGGCATGCACCGGTACATTCCATTGGAGGGTCACTAAAATATGTGAAATTTATCAATGACTCAACAATGAATTTATGGGTTTACTAAACGAAAAAATAAATATAATTCATTAAAGGTGATTTTGAATGAGAAGACCATAGTCATGAATCAGTCGATAACAAAGATGAAATGTTTGAGATAAGACAACAGTGGAGAGTATGGAAGTCAGGAGTTCATGGAATTATATTCTAATAATTTAATTATTTTGGAAAAATACTCGTCTAGGTGCACAAAAATAGGATGTTGTAGTTGAAAGGATTAATTGGAAATTAGAGGAACATTCTTGGAGGAAGAGGTTGCTCTGGAGGTTACCCAAGACGTTATAGGCCACTGTAGTGAACATAGAATCATATCTCATCAACATTAGTCCATCTACACCAATGGAATAATTTCTACCTGAGGATCTCTAGTCCAGTAAAATTTTGCACTCACATGTATGAGTTTTTAGTTGTTTGGAATATGTACATATTGGTGTTGATTTAAGGGACAAGTCTTGAAGCTAATTCCAAATCCTATTTCTTAGTTGGCTAGTATAATAAGGAGTTTAGATATTTCTTTAATAATGATAAGAACATAACGATCATCAAAAACCAGAACATGATATTCAATGAAGATGCTATGTATAAAGACCATCATGCTTTTGAATTTTAAGGTGGGAATAAATAATCAAAATTCAATGTATATGTGGAGCTTAAAGGTGTAACACATCTTGTGACATGATAAAAAGTGGAGTCTATTGTAACACCCCAATCTTCTACATTATGTTTTTCATTAAATAATGCAATAGCTTACGTTTTATGCAACTTGGAGTTTTAACACACCACGACCAATCAAACAATCAGTTATGAATAGTAATACCCACTTTCTAAAATTTTATAAATTTTAATTTTAAAAATGGACATCATTTTTGGATTCAGAATATCAAAATTACCTTTGGGTGAATTTTTGATTTTTTTTAAAAAACTTTCAATTTTCAATGAATAGTGAAAACCCTGTGTTATTGTTTAAAACTGACTTTTTATTTAAATTATTAATTATTTTATTCAAATTTATTTGAGGTAAAAATAGATACATAATACCTATATATATTCAATGTAATTCATTGGGTTCATTTTATAATAATATTAGATATATAAAATTTTATTGAACGTTTTACCGTCTTTTACCCAACTTCTATGCGCATTTGCAAATTTGCATAAAACATAATTTTTCCACTTCTGTGAATTTAATTTTAAAAATTTTAAAGACAATGTTGACATTAGATGGTATAATGTGGTTCAATAAGATGAAAATAATTTTTCGGTGAATAGTATCTTTTGACTTTTATTTACCACGGTTAAAAGTAAATAGGGTAATTAAAGGTATAAAATGATATTATAATTACCATTACACATGTCCAAATTCAATATTATAAGTGTATTTCGACCAAAATAAACTTTATGAATAAAATAAAATCCTTTTGGTCCACCTGGATTAGATTAGGACATTAATTACTATTATTTTTATAGAAGAGTTCAAAGTGTTAAATTCAATGTTTAATAACTAAAATATTTTTAATATAGGGTTATACATAAGATAAATTCAACTATAAATATTAATTAGAAATAAAAAAATATTTCATAAATAATGGTATTTTATTTATAATTTTTAGACATTAAATAATGAAATTTATTTATGACGCAATGATGATGTTGTAATTACCTTATTAATGAAGGATTAAAATAATTTATATTGTAAATATCCGAATAAATGTAAAATGAGACTTATGATGAATTCTACTAATTTTCATAGTTAATATGACATGTTAGGATTGATTTAATTTATTTTCTTAGAAGTAATGAAGTTTTGATGACTTTCCTAAAAACCAAATACAAAATAGTGTCAAAATTGACATAAATGATTTTTTACAACAAATACTATATTATTAATTGATATAAGATTCCTAAAAATATAAGGTTTGGCCAAACGACATAGATAAGGTTATATATACCAATAATGAACCAATTAGGGTTCTCTTGGATATTATAATAAGTTTATTAACCATTTATTATAATAGTACAAGAATACATGGTAAAACTTAAACTCTTTAACTAAGAGCCTGAATGGCACGACAACCATCATTTTAATTTACTTTTTATAACCCCCCTTTAAAGTGATGAGGGGGAACCCTTACAAGGATTATAGGCTCATATATTACATGGTCTGCTGGCTTAGGAGATTACACGACCCGAAGGACTTAGGGAAATTAACCCGACAATCTACAAGGAACTGCCCCTCCCCAGCATCTGCATTGTGATAGTAGCTCTCCACCTTCGCACAGTCATCTGTCTAGGCTTCCCGTACAAGCATAGGATAGTCCCGATGAAATTTCCATACCCTCTATTTCTAAAAAATCAATTTGTCTCTACTCTGGTGATTTCACCTGCTCTGAATCCTCTTCTGGGGTGGCTCCTTTTTTGTAGAGTCTGTCTAGGGAAGATGCATGTGGCCTGAAGGCCTTGATGTGGCCCGAAGGCCTTAAAAGTGACTTGAAATCCCTGCTGATCAGATTTCCTAGGTGGCCCGAGATCCTTAAGGACTCCAAGCCCAAACTGGGGGCCCAAGGTGAATAGTTACAGCTTCTACAACACCGAACAGTACCTCCTATAGTAACTACTACAGTACTCGGACTGTGTACATTTCTACTACAGTTCCTACTAAAGTACTAATATAGTACCCAGAAATATTCCTCTTCCTAGTTTTGAACTTCGGTCTCATGGATGCACTTAAGGATACCTCACCAACTGGGTTGAGGCTCATGTGAAACTAAGAGTTAAATATAAAAGATAAGGTTTATATGTTGACCTAAACATTTTTAAAAACAATTAGTTGAAAGGATTTCGACCTAACCACACTCTATTCTCTAAATAAATAATTTTGGAGCCATTGAAAACTGAATGTTATGTTTTAATAAAATAGTATTTCAATCTTTTCAAAAAGTGACCCTCACCACTCTTATAAAAGGGTACTTTCTCTTCTCTTAAAATCACACCTCCAAAGCCATTTGGATCTGCCAACCCTTTCCCAAATATCCTCCCAACTACCCTCACTCCGACTTAGAGTCCTTTATTTTGTTAGAAATCTAACCTAAGGATTCCTTTGGATCAACTCAAAAGGAAACAGCAGAAGAATAGGTAATAATTTAACCATCTCTTTCAAAGTTCTTTTCTTCCTCCACTTTTTCCTTCTTTGTTGTTTCCATACCAAAATAATAAATCTAGAAACTTATACATATTGTGATGTTATTATAAATATGGTACAACCATATTAATTATCTTATCCATCCTATTAATGACAAGTCACCATATGTGCGTAAGTACGGCCTACCCTCTCCACATCGTGCTGTAGTTTGTTATTCAAACACTTCATTATTTGGATGGGTATAATAATGAGTAAAACTAATTTAAATAATAAATATAACATGTTAATGATTATATATATATGATATAACATCAAATTACATATGATTTCACTATCAATATAATGTTATTGTCGCTGGTGTATACGTATGGATTACCGTCTCCACGAACGCGATGAAATTAATTCCCCATTAAAACCATTCAAGAATAATCCTCATTTTATGATTAATAATAGTGTTTAAGAACTTAATATCACTATCTATGTTAATCAAATACATCTTATCTATAACAAAAATGGATTACGCAACTAATCATATAACGTAAAATGAATCAGTTATCACCTAAAACTATGATACTACTAAAATATTATTAACAACGTAATATTAGAAGATCATATATGATATCATATTTAAGTATTTGGTTCTTGTATAATTTAATAACAATTAATTAAATATTTTATAGGAGGTTAATTTACCCTCAATCAAGGAAAGTACAAGGTAAGGGTAAAATTTTACAATCTCTTTAATATTTGAGGTCTCTTATACGTGAGTATGTACTGGGACCTCTTAATCATCCACATCCATGTATCTTAAAAATTGTATTTCAAAACATTTTTACTATTTACTAGACTATCGGTTGAAGTCATTTATACCATTTTCCAACTTTTTATAAAAAAATTTGAAAGTAATCTTTTTGTCCTTTTCCAAAAAAGGTACTTTATGACCTTTTCAACGAATTAAGGTAAGAATGATTTTTTAACATATACGGAGGGTGTGGCTATATTCCACCGTTATAACTCCTTTGAAGCTTCTCATACATGATTATCATAAAATTTCAAAATCAATGTTTTCTTTTATAATTATGTGACATTTAAATGATTTCAAAATAGAAAGAGATATTTCTCTCAAATAGTTTTGATACCATCTATGTCAGCATCCTTTGATGGATTTTACACTTGTTTGAAGTTGATTTTTTATGATACAATCTTCCATATTTTATTAAAGTTTTGTGATATGTTTTACTATAGATGTATTACTTCTATACCATTCATGGTTTATGGTTAAAGTATTAACATTTCATATTTTAGTTTTAATACGAATGTTTATGTTATGTTTCAACCATTTCATATAAGGAATGCATTGGACTTTTTAAGTGATTGGTGGAGCCCGCAATAAGTCTTCGATGCATCGGAGGGTCTCATTAGACAATCTACTGTATTGGCGCAATATCTTGAAAAAATATTATTTGTAGTCCCCTTGACTATGTGGTTATGAATTCTGGCATTATGCATTCCATCTTTATGAAATTGGCTATTGATATTACATGTGATTATTTGACTAGTAGAATAACCATGTGAATAAGAAAATGAAATAGTTTGATTTATCTTTTACATATTATTCTTTTGTTTAAGTTTAAAAATCTAGTTTTATAGTCTTATACATTGTCTTAAATGTTTATTATTATTTATAAAAGTTTTCTCTATATTGTTATCCTTACTGAGCATCTGAGCTCACCCCTTTCTATGTTTTATTTTTCCCATGATGTGAAAAATTATTTTATGGTTGGACTATAGGGATAGGTTAAGGGATATAAGTGTGTTCTAAGGGGAAAAAATGTTGTTTTTGTTTTTATATCATGATGTAATGTAAAAGTTATGTTTGTATCTAGTACTTCCAAGGCTACTAAACTGATCGGTATTTCGGAATTTGATCCCTTGTGATCATACCAATGTCATGAACTAATGCACCGACTTTGGGTGACCAGATTTGAGGCGTTACAATTGGTATCAGATAATTTTTAGTATAATGATTGGAATCTATATTTAGAAAAACTCTAATTAAAGAACATTACCCTAATATAAACATTGAGGATTAGTATAGAAGAAAATCCTATATTTTTGGTAATGTAGAAATTATCTGTGCTTTTCAAAAATAAATCGTGGTCTGGATACGAGCATATAGGGGAGTCTCTAGCACAGATGTACCTAGAAGTGAATACTCTACCAAGGAGTTCTAGGCTTGACCTAGGGTATCCTGGAATACGATAACAGGCCTTGATGCACTCTTGGTTACGACACTCCCAGGGGATATTCTTAGGATAATTCACATTTTATTTAAAAACTATTTTTGAAGGATTTATGAGTATATACCTCCTCAAAGAAATAATTTTTATGATTATGGATTATATCCATAAACTGTTAAATTTAAGTTAAGTGTTTTACAGGTTTGGAATTATGTATTGTGATTCATAAACTAATCTTGTGTATGCCATTATTTAGAAATGGTGCCTAGTGGAAGGAATTGAAACTGTATCAAGGCACATAATCCATTTATGGATTTAACTCCTTCTCAAGATAATTATAGTTGAGTTGGTGATGAAACTGGTTCTGATCTGGTTATCACCATACTGGGACAACTCACTCAGGTTATGAATAATAACCTTACTCGTATGCAGCACCCTGATCCACAACACAGATGGTCAATGTTCGACCGCTTCATGAGGCAACAAACACCATCATTCAATTTGACTACAAATCCATTTGTATCTCAAAAATGGATAAGTTCCGTAGAGAAAATTCTTCATGCTTTGGGGAGTAGCAAAAGGGAAAAAGTTTCCATGGTAGTTTATCACCTCACGGGAGATGCATATCAATGGTGGTCATTAATTAAAAACACAAAGAAGGATAAAGAGGTATCAAATATATAATGGAGGGAGTTTAAAGAGATTTTATTAGAAAAATACTTTCCACATGACTATCAAGTGGATATGGAAAGTTAATTTATAATTCTGATGAAAAAGGAGGAAGATAATGTTGCAAAGTATGAGGCTATCTTTACAAGGATAGCAAGACATGATAAAGAATATATATGCCACCAAAGGAGTACTATTGATTGATTATTTTATGGGTTAAAACCATTTTTCCATCGAGAATTAGTTTCATAATACTTATCATCATACGAAGATATTGTCTCATCTATTATCAAGATGGAAATGAAAATCTCTAAGTCTTATGACTTGAAAGAAAAGAAAGAGAATAATAAATCTACTGAACACTCTAGAAACTGAAATAAATGGAATGAGGGAAAAGAGGAATTTCAATCCTGTGGTAAATGTGGGAAGAAACACCCCAGTAATTTCCTGAAGGTAATGATATTCTGTTACAATTGTGGTGAAAAAGGCTACTAAGATCGTCATTACAAGGGAATGAAAGGGGTTTTCAATGTTGAATGCTACAATGGTAGAGAAATGGGGTATTATTCAAATGAATTTTATAATCACCAAGGACACTTACCTAAGAAAAGGATAAGCGAGAAAGGCCAAGCTTATGCTATCACTACTACTAAGGTTGATTTTCTGAAATACATGGTGGTAGGTAATTTAATAGTTTTATCAATTTTAGCCAATGATTTATTTGATTTTGGACCATATTACTGTTTCATATCTTCCTAGTTTGCTAAAAACAATAGATATTTCCAATTTTATTTAACAAGGGAGTTTTCAATTAAAACTCCTAAGGGAAGTATCATTGAAACAATGTTTTTTGAGTCAATTTCCATTAGGACATATAAATTTTCTTTATCTACTGATCTCATCATCATAGCCATTATTTAATTTGAGCGAAAATTTTTTGTAACAAGAAAAAGGTTACAATTTTCAATGATGATAAGAATTACCTTATCTTTAGAGTAGAAATGTCACCACCTAATTAAATTCTAGATCCACCCCCAATAGCTCTACTAAATTCAATTATTGGGGAGGAAGAGAATTAAATAACTATGGGTGAGGAAAAGAATGTTCAAATCGAGGACATACCTATTGAACAAGAATATGTTGATGTGTTTCCAGAGGATTTACCAGGACATACTCCTGAATGATAAATTGGTCTTCCATTGATTTAATTCTTGGTTCAAGGCCTATATCTAAGACCCCTTATGGAATGGACACTGTGGAATTAGTTGAACTAAATAAACTAATAGAAGAATTGAGTACTAAAGGATTTATTCTCCCTAGTGTTTCTCTGTGGGGATCCCCTGTTCTTTTTGTTAAGAAAAAATGATGTATCTATGAGGTTTTGCATTGACTACAGGGAGATCAATGTTATAATAATAATGAAAAAGTATCTCTTACCTCGCATTGATGATTTATTCGACTAAATTCATGGATCCCAATATTTTTCAAAGATTTACCTTTGATTTGGATATCATCAATTGTGTGTGAAGAAGGAAGACGTTTCGAAAATAGCATTTCGAACCAGGTACGGGCATTACGATTTTACAGTAATTCATGTTGGACTGACTAATACGCCCTCTATTTTCATGGATCTAATTAATAGAGTTTTCAAGGAATATCATGATGACTTTGTAGTGGTATTTATTAATGATATCTTGGTTTCATCAAAAAGCTAAAAAGATCATGAAAATCGTATAGGTACTATTTTAAAAACCAATAGAAGAAATTAATTATATGGGAAGTTTAGCATGTGTGAATTCTGGCTTCAGGATATTTCTTTTCTTGGCCATATTGTCTCTAAGGATCGAATCTCTGTTGACACTTCAAAGACAATGGAAATCCAAGAATGGCCAGCACTGACATGTATAACTAATGTACGCATTTTTATTGGTTTAACGGATTATTATCAGCACTTCATCCATAATTTTTCCCTATTGGACAACCCATTAACCATGCTCACATGTAAATAGTTAAATTTGTTTGGAAAAAAGTGTGTGAAGAATGTTTTGACAAACTGAAGAAAATATTATTCAATTCTCTTATATTGACTCAACCATTGGGGAATGATGGATTTGTTATTTATAGTGATTCATCAAGGAAAGGACTTGGTTGTGTCTTTATGCAGAATGATAGTGTTATTGCATATGCATCATGGAAGATAAAAATTCATGAACAAGACTATCCCACTCATGATCTTGAGTTATAAGCTATAATCTTTTCTATGAAGATTATGAGACACTGCCTATATGGTGAATATTATGAGATATATACTGATCAGAAGAGCCTAAAGTATATTTTGTCACAAAAAGAACTCAACATGAGGCAATGGAAATGGCTCTATCTACACAAGGATTATTATTCCACTATACATTACCACCTGGGGAAGACAAATAAAGTAGAAGTTCCATTGAGTAGAAAGAATCATGCATTTTTTAACAAAATGAGAATTGAAAGGGATCCTATGTTCATGGATCTATTAAGGATAGATATGGGAATAATCGTGGAAGGTGAAACATAAATACTTTCTCAAATTGTTTCAAAACCATCATTACTAGAACGGAAAAAAAGTTCTCAAATTGATGATGAGGAATTTCAAAAGAAAACTAATGTTGTGAATGATTGGAGATTTATTGACATCATATATGAAGATGGAATTTTGAAATTTGGGAAGAGAATTTGTGTTCCTGATATACCTGATCTAAAAAGGTAATTTTTTGGATGATGATCATAGCTCTAATTTCTCTATACACCCTGGTAGCACTAATATGTATAGAGATTTAAAGGAACATTTTTTGCAGGACAACATGAAGAGGGAGATTGCTGATTATATGTCAGGATGTATGGTTTTTCATCAGGTGAAGTCTAGAAGACAATAGCCTAGAGGATTAATGCAACATATTCCCATAACTAAGTGAAAATAGGGTGATATTACGATAGACATTTCCATGGGGATATCAAATAAACCTAGAAAAAACGATGCAATATGGGTCATTGTTGATCGTCTTACCAATTCAGCACATTTTATTGCTATAAGATAAGATTTACCACTTGAACATTTATCAAGAATATATATTAATAAAGTCTTAAGACTTCATGGAGTACCCTTATCGATTGATTCTGATCATGATCCATGTTTTACATCAAGATTCTGGAAATGTCTTCAAAAGTCCTTGAATACTGTACTTCATTTGAGCACTTCCTACTACCCTCAAACTGATGGACAATCAGAACGAACAATTAAAACCTTGAAAGACATGTTGAGATCTTTCTCACTTGACTTTCAAGGTATGTGGGATCAGTATTTACCTTTGGTATAATATTCCTATAACAATAGCTTCCATTCAAGTATTCAGATGGCACCATATAAAGCATTATATGGAAGGAGATGTCACACACTAACTTGTTGGGATGATGTTGGTGATTGAAAACTCATCGGCCTAGAACTTGTTGAGAAAAAAACAGAAAAGGTGAAGGTTATCCAAACCCACATCAAAGAAACTCAATGTAGGAAAAAGAGATATTCCAATAACTGAATGAAGGATTTGGAATTTCAAGTAGGAGATCATGTTTTCTTGAAGGTGTCTCCATGGAAGGGTGTTAAAAGTTTCAATATGAAGGGTGAATTAAGTCCCAAGTACATAGGAACATTCCAAATTCTAGAATGAATTGGAGTTGTAACTTATTATTTGTCAATGCCTCCAAGTATCTCCAAAGTTCATGATGTGTTCCATGTATCACTATTGAGAAAATACATGCCTGACCCAATACATATACCTACCTATTAAGAAATAGAACTAGAACCCGATTTGTCTTATTGTGAAGAGTCTGTCAAGATTCTTGATACCATAAAACAAGTGCTGAGAAACCAGATGACTCGTTTGGTGAATGTTCTATATAGATACCATAAGATGGAAGAGGCAATGTGGTAACCTAAGGAACTTATGATGAATTACCTCTTGAATCTTGTTATTCCATAATATTATAGAAAAATTTGAGGACACAATTATTTTTAAGGAAGAATGTAACAACATAACTTCCACGGTACATTTTCCTTTGAATAATTCAATATCTTGTGTTGTACGCAACATGGAGTTTTAACACACCATGACCAATCAAACTAGCTGTTATGAATAGTAATACCCAATTATTGAAATATTATAAATTTTATTTTTCAAAATGGACTTCATTTTTGGATTCACAATTTTAAAATTATCTTAGGGTGAATTTTTGGTATCTTTCTGAAAACATTCAATTTTTGATGAATAGTTGAAAACACTGTGATATTATTTAAAACCGACATTCATTTTAAATAATTAATTATTTTTTATAAATTTATTTTAGGTAAAAATAGATACACAATACCTATATATATTCAATTTAATTCATTGGAGTCATTTTATAACAATATTATATATATATATACTTTTATTGAACTTTTTACCGTCATTTACCCACCATCTAGGCGCATTTACAAATTTGCATAAATCGTAATTGTATCGCTTCTATGAATTGAATTTTAAAAACTCAAGAGACACTATTGACATAAATAAGTAAAATTTGGATCAATAATATGAAAATAATTTTTGATGATTAGTTACATTTGAATTTTATTTACCTTGGTTTAAAGTAAATAGGGTAATTAAAGGTAAAAATTGATATTATAATTACGCTAACACATGACCTAATTATAATGGATTAGTTTATTTAGACCAAAATAATCCTTAGGAGTAAAATATAATCATTTTCTTTCAATTGTATTATATTAGGGATTTTATTATTATTTTATTTATATAAGAGTTAAAAGTGTTAGAATTCAAAGTATAATAACTAAAACAATTTTAATATAGGGTTGTACAGAAGATAAATTTCACAATAAATATTCATTAGAAATATAAAATGATTTTATACATAATTTTCTTTTATTTATAATTTTTTTAATTAAATAGTTTAATTTATTCATGACACAAGTATGATGTAGAAATTACCTTATTAATGAAAGATTAAAATAATTGAGATTATAAATATCCAAATAAATGTAAATTGAGACTTCTGATGAATTACACTAATTTTAGAGGATAATGTGACATTTTGAGATTAATTTAATCAATTTTAATTTATGAAATAACGTTTTTATTACTTTCAAAAAAACCAAAGACTAAATAGTGTCAAAATTGACTTAAATGAGTTTTTAAAACAAATATTATATTACCAATTGATGTAATATTCCTCAAAATATAAGGTTCATCCAAAGAACCTAGATAAGGTTAGATATAACAATAATGAACCACTTGGGGTTGTTTTGGCTTTTTATAGTACGTTTATTATCCATTTATTATAATAATACAAGAAAACCATATAAAAGTTAAACTATTTAACTAAGAGTTAAATCTGAAAGATAAAGTTAATATGGTGACCTAAACCTATCTAAAACCTATTAGTAGAGAGTTTTTAAACCCAAACCCACCTTATCCTATAAATAAATCCTTTATTAGCCATTATAAACTGAATATGATTTTATAATAAAATAATATTTCATGCTTTTCCTAAAGTGACCCTCACCTCTCTTATAAAATGGTACTTCAACTTCTCTAAAAATCGAACCTCCAAAGCCATTTGGCTCTTACAAACCCTGCAGAAATATCCTTCCAACTACCCTTACATCAACCTTGAGTCCTCAATTTGATCATAAAGCCAACATAACGAGTCCTTTTGATCAAATCAAAAGGAAGCAGCTGAAGAAGAGGTAACAATTTCACCACCTCTTTCAATGTTCTTTTCTTCTTCCACTTCCAATTTATTTGTTGTTTCTATAACAAAATAATAGAATCAGTACCTTATACATATTGTTCTGTTATTATAAATATGGTACAACCATATTCATTATTCTATCCATCCTATGAATGAAAATTCATCATACATGCGTACGTACGGATTACCGTCTCCACGTCTAGGTGTAGTTTGTTATCCAAACACTTCATTATTTGGATGTGTATATTAATTAGTATAAATGATGTAAATAAAAAATATAACATGTTAAGGATTATTTATATATGATATAATTTCCAATTACATACAATTTAACCATCAATAGAATGATATTTTCGTTCATGCGTACGTACGGATTACTGTCTTCATGAATGCGATAAAATTCATTCACCATCATAACCATTCAAGAATAATCTACATTTAATGATTAAAAATAATTTTTAAGAAATTAATATCATTCTGAATATGAATAAAATGCATACTATTTATAACAAACATGTCTTACATAACCATGAATATAAAATAAAACGAATCAATTAACACCTGAAATGATGATACTACTGAAACATTATTAACAAATCAATATTAGAAGATCATATATGATATCATATTTATGTATCTATTTCTTGTATAATTTAATAACAATTATTTAACTATTGTACAGGAGTAAAATGTACCCTCTATCAAGGAAAAGTACAAGTTAAGGGTCAAATTTCATAATATCTTTATTATTAGAGGTTCTTTATACATGAGTATCTTCTGGGACCTCTTTATCATCCACATCTGTGTTTCTTAAAAATTGTATTTCATATTTTTTTACATTTTACTAGACTATGGTTAAAAGTAATTTATACCCTTGTTTGACCTTTTATAAATTTTTTAGAAATGAATCTTTCTATCCTTTTCCAATGCAGAAACTTTATGACCTTTTCGACCAATTAAGTTAAGAAAGTTTTTTTAACTTATACTGTGGGTGAGGCTATTTTGCACCGTTATAACACCTTTGAAGAAACCCTTACAAGATTATAATAAAATTTTCAAAATAAATGTTTTCTTTTATAATTATGTGACTTTTAAATGATTTCAAAATATAAAGAGATATTTCTCTCAAATAGTTATGATTTCATCTATGTCAACATCCCTTGATGGATTTTATACTTTTTTGAAGTTGATTTATTATGATACAATCTTCCATATTATATTGAAGGTTTTTGGTTTTTTGGACTATGGATTTGTTAATTGGATACCATTCATGGTTTATGGTTAAGGTATTAACATTTTGTATAGTAGTTTTAATATGACTGTGTATGTTATGTTTTAACTTTTTCATATAAAGAATGCATTTAACTTAGTAAGTGACAGGTGGAGCCTGCTATAGCTCCTCGATTCATCGGTGGGTCTCATGAGAAAAAATAATATCTTGGCACAAGGCCTTGACAAAATCTTATTTGTAGTCTTGGAATGAGCCCTTGACAATGTGGTTATGACATCTGGATTTATGCATTCCATCAATATGAAATTTGATATTGATATTACACTTGATTATTCAACTAGTAGAATAACCATGTGAATATGTAAATGGAATTATTTGATTTATCTTCTACATATTATACTGAATTATAGGATTAAAAGGTGTGTGTTTTAGTATTATACATTTCCTTTAATGTTTATTATTATTTATGAAAGTTTTTGCTATATAGTTGTACTTACAGAGCATCTGAGCTCACAATTTCTATGTTTTATTTATCCCATGATTTCAAGAAGTTTTTTATGGTTGACCTATAGAGATAGGATAAAGGATATAAGTGTATTCAAAGGGAAAAGAATATTGTTTCTGTTTTTATCTCATGATGTAATATAAACAATATATTTGTATCTAGTACTCTTATGGCTACTGAATAGATTGGTATTTCAGGATTTGAACACTTGTGATCATGACAATGTTATATAATAATGCACCAAATCTAGGTAACAAGGTTCGAGGAATTACATCTACTCCACAAGTGGATTTACGGAGATCAAAAAGGGGTAGAAGACATATGCAAAGGTATTCACCATCCAAATATTATCTATCATTGACTGATATTGTAGTAAAATAATATTTTAAAGAGAAAATATAGTTGAAGTATTTGAATAAGTTGGATTTGGATAAAAAGTAGAAGATTTTTTCATTACATGAAAATAATATTAGGAAAATGACACTGTTTCCACAAGGAAATAAGAAATTAGAGAACAAATGGGAGTATTGTATCAGGGAATAACATGCTTGTAAGATAAGACACGAGGAAAATATGGTGGTGAGTGGTTTTAAATAGAAGGAAGGTGTAGACTTCACTGATACTTTCTCTTCTGTAAAGAAGTGCACCACCATTTAGGTGGTTCTCTGTATTGATGCATCATAAGACTTATTCTTTGATTATATTGATTTCCTGACTATTGTTTATGTATGTATTGAAGATTAAATTTATATACAATATTCCAAGGGGTATATTGATTCTGTGAAGAAAGACCTGGTGTGAATAATCCAAAAGAGTTTGTATGGGTTAAAGAAAACACCTAGATAGTGGAACAAAAAGCATGAAGCATTTAGGACTAAAAATTTATAAAAAAAAATATGTGCCCGGGATGAAGGTTTCTATATCATTTATTTAGGATATGGGTACATTATAATGTTTCAATATTTGGATGACATGTTCATTGTAGATAATGTATTCAATGGATTGATGAGATGAAAGGGCAGTTGGTAGAGGTGTTCAAGATGAAATATCCTAAAGATGGAGGTAAAATATTAAGAGTTCAAGATGAAAGATCCGATCACTATCCCCCTGGGATACCATTTTAAATTATCAAAGGAGTAATCATCGAAGATATAATAAGTGGTTGAGTACATGGAAAAGGTTTTATATGTATCAATTATTGAAATTCTAATGCATGTTATGCTCTGTAACTAACCTAAAATTTCTCATGTAGTGGGATTTGTGAGAAGGTATATGTCTTACCCAAAAAAGAAACATTAGAAAGCTATGAAGTAGATACTAAGGTATTTGATGGTAAGTAGAGAATAATCATTGTGTTTTTTGAAAGAATAATAATTACATGGGTATGTGGATGTCAACAAGGGAGATAATGTAGAAAACAAAAGTACCATATGTTATATATTTTAAATATGGAGGAACTAAAATGATCTAGATATCTCAATTGAAGAAGGTGGTGTCTCTATATACCATAGAGGCAGAATATATTGTTTTAAAAAAATATGAAAATGAGATGGTTTGGTAGAAGAACTTATTGGATGAGATGGAAGAAGGTGAGTGGAAAATGTATTGCACTGTATTAGTCAGAGTGTTATACAACATGTAAATAACCCATTGTTTCATTCATAAATGAATAAAATTCAGTTTAATTACCATTTTATTAGAGGCATGATATAGTATGGGTTGATAATATTGTATAAGATTCTTAGAATCAACAATATGACATACATGTGGAAATATTTGACGGTAATACAGAAGATGATGAACTATTGTGCCTCTCTTGGTCTTAATTTATGAATAGAGGATGAGAGGAAGAATATGGGAGAACACTATGGGAGAAAAAAGGTCAAATAGCTAGTGTTTCATTAATTGTCACCTTGAAATTGAAGTTTTGAATGCAAATTACACACTAGTGAGGGTAGAAGAGGACAAGATTAGATTAAGTAACATGTCTATGTCAGTAGCATCATACCACATCAATAACTCAGATAGGGATCTAGATGGGAGATTGGGGGATTGGTGTATCTAAATCCATTTGGATAGAGTTGGGATGAATGCTACCGAACCGGACTATAAAAAATATTACTTTCTATAGAAATACTAATCAGTGACACTAATAAGGAAATATAGTAATTTGAACTTCAATATAGCATTGTAGTGGTGTTGAACGGGTGAAACTGATAATTCGACATTTCATCTTGGACTTTGGAGGCATTGGTACTATTTCTCTATGGAATTTTGTCCATTAACATTGTAGCAGTGCGGACTAGGGTTGTTGAGGAACTCTACCACAGTTGACTTACTATGTGGTTTGTGGAATTTTGAATTGTCGTCTTTATTATCTCATTTCGAGCAAGGGTTTATTTGTTTTAAATCCAAATTATATCCCTATAATTGTATTCACAGATTATTGAATTGATTCATCTTTTCTATGGACATAGGTATTTTTCTTGAACTACATAAATTGTTGTGTCAATGTACATATTCTTACTCTTCTTTTGTTCTATAATTTCTTAATTTGTAAACCAATATGTCATTATGACTCCGGGTATTTTTTCAATAACTAGTATCAATGTTTGAGTTCAGATAAGTTTATTTGAATGATGGGTATGGAAGAAGGAAATGTGGAGATTGACCACTTCGATGAAATTGGCTTTAGTTTCTTGAGGATACAGATTAGAGACTACCTTTACCAAAAGAAATTTCATTTTCTTCTTTTTGGGGTCAATCCAATCGGTATTGATCATATGGAGTGGGATCTGTTGGATAGATAGGATTTGGTATTTTTTTACCTTACATTGGCCAAAAATGTGGATTTAACATAAAAGATGATAAAAAAGACAAATGTGATGATGAACACTCTTAAAAATATAGACAAGGGGACTTCTTCATTGAAAAATGTATTCCTAATGTGACGATTGTTCAATCTAAAAACGATTTATGGGAGGTTTTTTCAGATCACATCAATAAATTCAACACAATCACAAGTCAGTTGACATTTTTGTGAATTGTTCTTGACATTGAGGTATATGCACCAGTTTTATTGTCTCTATTACCTGACAGTTGGGAAGAAACTGAAACATATGTGAGTAGTTATTTGGGTAATACAAATCTGGTTTTGAAGGATGTATGGGACCAAATCCTCAATTAAGATATTAGAAGAAAGCAATTAGTAAAATTATCTAGTTCTACTATGAATGTGGAAGGAAGTGTAATATATACATAGTGAGATAATCCTAGAGGATGTTAAAAATCAAGAGTAAAGAGATTATGAAAGGAAAAGGGGACCATTAAAACATGTAGGATATGTGGAAGGAATTGAAAAATCATAGATTATAGATACAAATGAATGTAACCAAAAACAAATACAAAAAGCACAAGGGATGATAAAACTAATGAAGTGTTGTTTCTTAGTGTGTATAACCCTATGGGGTCTTGGATTTTATACTATGGATCATCTATCAATTCCATATTGGATATGGGTTCCCTGAACAATTATGTATTTGGAAAAATTTTCATTATGCATCTTACAGATGATGAACACATACAGATTGTGTGGAAGGGTCGTGAATGGATCAAGACCAATAGTGGGAGTTTGTTGGTTTGGGGAAACATGATATATATCCCTAGATTAATAAAAATATAATTTTTATCAGATAGATTGATGATGTGGGTTTTAGTATCATGTTCACTATTGGTGCATGGAATATCACCAAAGGGCCTATGGTAATATCTCCGGAGAAAAGAATGGTACCCTGGGCAACATGAAATAATCATTTATGGACATTCTTGCAACAATAATGTTTTTTGGGGATTCACATCTATGGAACTACAATCTATGCCACATGAGTAAGAAGGGTATGACACTTCTAGAATAAAAATAATTCTACCAAAGTTAATGTTGGTGTAAGTTGTCTTATTTGAAGATTGTATCATTGTAAAAAAAAGGCATCATTTGAAAATGGAGGTAGAACGCTAAAGGTAGTGTAGATTATCATATTCACACTAATGTATGGGGGCCTGCACAAGTTCATTTCTTTGGGTAGTCCTTATATTATGTGAAATTTATCTGAGACTTAATAAGAAAAGTATATGTTTATTTTTTCATAACGAAATCGGATGTGGTTATGGTGTTTTGGATGTGGAAGACCATGGTGGAGAATGAGTTAGTAACAAAGATGTAATATTTTGGGTTTGTAAATGGTGGATATTATATAAGTAATGATTTTAAGGAATTATGTTCTAATAATGGAATTATTTGTTAGAAGACTCCTCTAGGTACCCCACAACAGAATGGTGTAGCTTACAGGATGAATAAGACACTACATGAATATGCATAGAGCATTAGGCTTGACTCGAGATTACTAAAGAACTTATGGGATAATGTAGTGAATATAGTAGCATATCTCATCCACAAGAGTCCATATATACAAATAGGATAATTTCTACCCAATAATATCTTTTTTGGTTAGTATATAAGACTCTCACATTTATGAGTCGTTAGTTGTTTGGAATATGTACACATTAATTGTGATGTAAGGTTACATGCTTGATGTTAAGTCCAAATCTTGTGTATTTATTGGTTATGGTACTATGGAGTTCAATTATAACTTTTGGGATGACAAGAACATGATGATCATCAAAATCCAAAACATTATATTTAATAATGGTTTTATATATAAGGACCTTCATGCAGCTAAAGTTGATAGTGGGAATAAAGAATCAAAATTCCATGAGAAAGTGGAGCATGAATGTGTACATGATCATATGACATAAAAAACAGTGGATCCTACTCCTCAAGTGCATTTGAGGTGATAAACAAGGATGAGAAGGAATGTACATAGGTATTGATTCTCTTTACATTATCAATTATTGATTGGTAGTAAAGAATCAGAATGTTTTGAAGAGACAATGTAGTTGAAGGAGTCGAACTAGTTGGAGTTGGCTATGGAGGTGTAAATTTCTTCATTACATGAAAACGATACTTGGAAGCTAACACATTTTACACAAGGAAATAATGAATTTTAGAAAAAATGGGTGTACCATTTCAAGTATGAACATGGTGGTAATAGTACATACAAAGTAAGGATGGTTGTGAAAGGTTTTCAATAGAAGGATGTTGTGAAATTTACTGAGATTTTATCACCTGTACTGAATCTTACCACCATCCAAGAGGTTCTTAATATTATTTCATTTGAAGAGTTATACCTTGAGTAGCATGATTTTGAGAATATTTTTCTTCATAGAGATCTATAAGAAGGAATATATATGTAGCACCTAGAGGAATAAAATATTTCAGGGAAGAAAGATCTTGTGTGAAAACTCTATAATAGCGTATACGGGTTGAAGAAAAAACTCAATCAGTGGAATAAAAAGTTGAATGCATTCATGAAGAAAAATGAATAAAAATGGGGTGGAATGGATCAATGTATCTAAATCAAGTATTTTTTATGGATACATTATACTACTTCTATTTGTGGATGAAATGATCATTGTAGGAACATGTATACAGATTATTGATGAAATCAAAGGGATTCTGGATGAGGAGTTCAAGTTGAATGATCTTTGAGAAGCAGGCATGATTTTGGGAATGAAGATCATGAGAGGTCATGCTACTAGAACCTTGATGTTTTCAGAGGATGGATACATTAGAAAGGATCTAAGATGATTCATTATCATAGAATAGAATCAAAACTATATCCCCTATGGAACCTTCATATGCATTATCTATTGGATGCCTGATGTATGTCATGGTTTGTACCTGACAAAACATTACTCATGCAAAGGGTGTTCTGATAATGGGTGTTCTAATAATGTAAATAGATGGCCCTAGAAAGGAACATTAAGAAGTTCTGAAGTGGATACTAAGGTATTTGAAGTGAATCAAGGAATTATCTATGTGTTTTGGTAATGGAAATTCGTTACATGGGTATGTGGATGCTGGCCTTGGAGGTGATGTCCATTGTAGGATGAGTTCCACAAGTTATGTATTTCCGTATGGAAGAAAATTCACTAAGCTGGGTATCTCAATTGCATAATTTGGTGGCTCTATATACCACACATCCACTGTGAAGTGCTATAACAGAATATAGAAATGAGTTGGTTTGGATGAAGAACTTCTTAGAATATTTAGATAGTAGGTGGGGGTAAAATTTGTTGAACATTGATAGTCGGATATCAATAAATCTTGGGAAGAATTGAGTGTCTCTTTCCCAAAAAAAGCACATTTTGTTGAAGTACTATTTTATCATAGTCTTGATATAAGATGAATTTTCTGACACTATAAAATATACCCAGAACCAAAAATCTCATAAAAATGTTCACAGATCTGATGGTAATACATAATTTGGGTCATAGTTTTGTTTTTTTATCTCCACTGATGAATGGTGGATGAGGGACCGAATATGGGAGAACACTAGAGGATCACAATAGGGAAAACAACTAGTATATCATGAATCATCATCTTGAAATTGAAGTTGTTAAAGGAAATCATACCATGGTGAGTAAATAAGAGGAGGATCTCGGATTTAGTACTAAAATCAGTAACGTAGAATCATGTTACTATAGTGAATCAGGTTCCATGTGGGAGATTGTTGGATTTTTGTAGACCGATATTTTTAGATGAAGATGGGATGGATGCTAATGACCCGAATAGTAGCAATGTTGACTCGTTGTATTAGTACTGATCAGTGAGACTGATAGAGAACTATAGTAGTGTGGGCTATGAAATGGCATTGTAGTTGAGCTAGCTAGGAGACACCAATAGGGAATTATACTATATTGAACTTTGTAAATAGATGCATTATTGCTCCACGAACTAATGGCCACTAACATTGTAGCAATGTGGACTTTAGGGGTCGCAAAACTATAGTACAATGGACTTACTATGCAGTTGGTGGAATAGTGAATATTCTTCTTTATTATCTCAATTCAATCTAGGGAGCCTATGTGTAATACATTAATTATCTCCCTAAAATTCTGCTCCCAAATTAGTGAAGTCATTCTATCTCTCCATGGGAGTAGGTATTTTTTTGAGCCATAAAAATTGTGGTTTCCATGTTCATCATTTTCTTCTTCTTTTGTTTTATCTTTTCTTCATATGAAAACATATCTATCTTCATGACATCCAAAGTTTTTGAAACATTTTGATCTATCGAAAAACCATTTTCAAATTACCTTTGTTTTTCTATAAGGATCCAAGTATAGAATCTATATATTGATGATCCACATGTTCTCCTAAGATCATGGAATGATGCTGATTAATTTTTAGGTGAAAGGGAAGAGAAACAATCATCATTCATTGTTTTCCTTGATCGCTTCAAGATATTTCAGGCTTGAGAGATTTATTTTCTTTATTAAGAAGATGACTGGAGGAATTTGATAGAGAATTTCATTTTTCACAATGATTCTTAATTCTCGATTGACCATACACAATAAACATAATCTCTTTATAGCGCTAGAGTTTAGATTGAAATATTATTTAATTTTTTTCCAACCATTAAATATTACTATAATCCTTAAAAAACCTCATTTCATATTATAATAATAATAATACTATTATTTTATGGTGTACCCTGACTCAGGTTGTTATAAATATTATTTTACAAGATATTGATTCTATATTCATCACCAAACGCGATCTTGGTCCTCTCGAATTCCTCTCTATTTACTGAATAAGGGAATAAATATATTTATTTCCTTAAATATATATTTTATTCAAAAAATAGTAGATAAATTCTTATAAAAAATTCAATTAAATGAATATTTTGTCCCTAATATAATGAATAATGATTTATTATAAATTCTCATAACTAAAAAATGTATTTATTAATGATTAAATTATTATTTATAACCTCATGAATATTTTAGACCAATAATGTAACACCTGAGATTTTTTTATGAGAAATATTTTGTATTTATGATATATACATCATCAAAGGAATCTTTCACTACACACAACACTGTCTTGGAATTCTTTACATTCAATCACGACCTTCCTCAATAGCTTGCTTTGTACGCAATACTGAGTTTCACTAAACAATGATATGCTTTTAAAATATTATTAAAACTAGCCATTATGAATAGTAATACCAAATTTTTGAAATTTTATAAATTTTATCTTTTAAAATGGACTTAATTTTTGGATTTGGAATATCAAAATTATCCTAGGGTGAATTTTTTTTATTTTTCTGAAAACTTTCAGATTTTGATGAATAGTGAAAACACTCGGTTACTATTTAAAACCCAATTTTCTATTTAAATAATAATTTATTTTATTTAAATTAATTTTAGGTAAAACATGATACCTAATACCTATATAAGGTCAATGTAATTCATTGGAGTCGTTTTATAATAATTTTTGATATATAAAAATTTTATTGAACTTTTCACCGTCTTTTACCCACCTCCACGGAGAATTTGAAAATTTACATAAAACGTAATTTTACCACTTTTTTGGGTTGAATTTCAAAAACCCGAGAGACACAATTAGTATCAAGCAGTAAATTGTGGTTCAATAATATAAAAATATTTTTTGGTGAATAGTAACTTTTCACTTTTATTTACCACGATTAAAAGTTAATCGTGTAATTAAGGGTAAAAACGATTTTATTATTAGCCTAACACATGTCCCAATTCTATTGGATAAGTTTAATTCGACCAAATACAACCATAGGAATAAAATATGACCATTTAGGTACAATTGGATTAGATTAAGACATTTAATATTATTTTATTTAAAGAAGAGTTAAAATAGTTAAAATCAAAGTTTAATAACTAAAACATTTTTAATATAGGTTTATAAATCATATAAATTTGACTATAAATGTTTATTATAAAGATAAATATATTTCCAACATAATAGTATTTTATTTATAATTTTTAGACTTTAAATAATTTAATTTATCTATTAGACAATGATGATGGAGTAATTACCTTATTAAGGAAATATTAACATAATTGATATTATAAATACCTAAATAAATGTAATTTGAGACTTTTTAGGAAATAAAATAATTTTATAGGTTAATATGAAATATTAGTATTGATTTAAATAACTTTTTTCTAACTATTAATTCTTTTATGATTTTAAAAAAAATCAATTACCAAATTGTGTCAAAATTGACATAAAATAGTTGTTAAAAAAAATATTATATTATTAATTTTTTTTATTCCTAAAAATCTAAGTATCATCCAAATGACTTAGATAAGATTATATATATTAATAATGAACCACTTGGGGTTCTTTTGACTTGTTATAGTAATTTTATTAACCATATAGTGTAAGAAAACAAGAAGACACGGTAAAAGATAAATTATTTAAGTTAGAGTTAAATCTAAATGATAAGGTTAAAATAGTAACCAAAACATGTCTAAAATATATTGGTTCAGAGGATTTCGACCCATCCCCACATTATATTATAAATAAATCAATTTTAAGCTATTAAAAACCGAATATGACTTTATAATAATATAATATTTTAAGTTTTTCTTAAAGTGCCGTTCTCCTCCCTTAAAAAAGGCCACCTCCACCCTCTCATCCTCACACCACTTTGAGCCTTCAAGCTCGGCAAACCCCTGTCAATTTCTATTCTCTACTTCCCTAGAAACATCCTATAGGTCCTGGTCTTCTACAAACACCATCTTTAGTTCCCTAAGATAAGGTTAAGAATAGGCGCTTCAAAGAAGAGGTAATGTTCGTTACTGATTCTTTGAACTTTATTTCTTCTTCTACATCCTATTATTTAGTTGTTTCATTTTGAATTAATAACATCAGTATCACTAATATAGTGATATGTTATTTTAAATATTAAACAACCATATTTCACCTTCTATCCATCCTATGGAAAATAAAATCACCGCGCATGTGTACGTACAAAATATCATCTCCACGCCTGGTGTAATCTGTTTTCCACCACCACCTTACTTGGATGGGTATAATGGTGAAAAGAATAACTATATATGATTATTATAAAGTGATAATGATTCTGAAATAGTATACATACACTTCAGTACAATTCCATGATCATAGAAATGATATCATCGCTCGTGCGTACATATGGCCTACCGTCTCCACGAAGTGATGCGACTCGTTCTACATGATCTTCAACGCAGAATGATTATATAAATGAATTGAATGAATAAATATGATGTATATTACACTAATTCCATTATATAAATGAGTTATCTATAACCTAAAAATAATAATAAGAATTTATTCGACAAAACACACATAAGAACAAAAAAGAAATAAACACCCGAATAACAAGTAACAATGAAATATTACTAATAAGAAGCAAAGAATATGACCACATATGATATCGTAACAATGAGTAGGATTCATTAATAATTCAATATCAATATTCAAATCATTATACAGGAGGTTCGGACACGTACGAAGAAAATCAGACCTAAGGTAATGGAAAATCTCGCAATCTCATTTTTATCCGAGATTTTTTATACTTCAGAATTTATTGGGGAATATTTGTCATCCACATCCATGTTTCATCAATATATAATATTATTTAAATCCTCCTAAGAATGTTTAAATCCAAATTTACCCATTGGTGTGTTTTTATTAATAGATATTAAAGGAATCTTTTGTCGTTTTTAGTATGAGGTAGTTTTTTGACTTTTTTGCCCAAAGTACGAGAAGAATGTTTTTATTTAACTTATATGGAAAGAATCAATTTTTAGAACAGTATTTCCATGAAGCTTCCTTTACAAGTTTTCAAGTTTATTTTTAATAAACTTCTTTTAGTTTAAAATTTCATGACATATTAAGAAAGGAAAAATGTTTTTGAAGTAGAAAGGATATTTTCCTCAAGAATGGAGTTCAAGTGTTTTATTAAAATTATTTTCCATATAAGATAATATAGGGTTCTGTTTCTATCCTTATTTTTACATTTATTTGATTATGTTATGATGGAATTATTTTTATGAAGTCATTTTATCTTATATGATTTATATTACGATTGCATGATGTTTATGAATCCCATTTTTATTACATGGGTTATGCTATGATGTATGATTTATGATCTTGTGGAACACATAAGAATGGTATCATTATGAGATCAGTGGGACCTATATCTCCCTCCAATTCATTGGGTAAATATTTATATCTCATGAGATAGACATGGCTGGAATAGAAGTTTAATACCGTTCAGTGATACAGGACTGAAATGAGGAGTGAACTCGGTTCAGAAATAGACTTTTTCTGCTAGGTTAGTCTTGGAAATGAGTCTTGACTACTAAGAAATGATTCTCGTTGATTATGTGTTTATGCCAAAAAGTTTCATGTTATGATTATTGGGATTACATTTAACTACTATGATATATCCCATGTTATGAAATTATGATCTCTTTTACAGGTTAAGATTTCCAAAATGGTATGTTCTTATGAATATGATGTGATTGATATTTCGTTTGATTACCCTTACTAAGCATTTGATCTCACCCTTTTGTATGTTTTATTTTCCCTAGGTCATGAAGAAGGGTATTACGTAAGATATGCCAAAATGGACTCAAGATATTATAAAATAAAAGGGAGATAGTGTAGATGATTTATGAACCAGTTGTTTATGTTTCCCAGTTTCTAAAGACACTATACCTATACGGTCCTTTTATGGTTTTGTTATATGTTGTAATAAGTTTTCTTTAATTCTGAAGTAATAACAATTTATGTAAATTATGGGTCATTATAGTTGGTATCATAGGATGGGTATAGTCATCCTTTGGATACTAGGATGTGAAAGCCTTAGTAAGAACCCTAAGGATATATCTAAGCATAGAAAACAATCTTAGTGTTTTAGAAATGGCCATGAAGAACCTATGATAAGACCTTAAATGTGAAATTTTAATCTTGATTATGTGTTTTTTCTATTATAATTAGTGTTTCTCTCACTATTCTTCTTGGTTTTAGTCAATGGTTGGAACCCGAAAGAACCGTGTTAATGTGGAATGCGACAGGAAATTCAATGATTGTCCCCCTGAGAAACCAAATGTTATGGGAGCTGGAATGAAAAATATTGTAGCCATGTCACACAACTTTCTCAAGCTATGAATCATGCAGGACTTCTAAACAAGAAAAGGAAGGAGCAAAATTCTATTGAATCCTTCATGAGGTAGCGTCCACCTTCATTCAGTGGGTCTACTGATCCATTAGTGGTTGAACAATGGATCAGTACCAATGAAAAGATATTTTTAGTTCTTCAATGTTCTGAACATGATAAAGTCATCTTAGTAGTATATCATTTGGAAGGTGAAGCTGATCAATGGTGGAATCTTATCAAGAATACGAGGCAAAGGGATGAAATTAAATCCAAGGAATAGGACAAGCTCATGAATTTATTTTTCAATAAGTACATTCCTCGTACTCATTGAACAAAGATGGAGAAGGAGTTTCTTGAACTGAAGTAAAAGGATGATGAATCAGTTGGTACCTACGAAGAAAATTTTACAATAATTTCTATGTACACTTCTGGGATTATTATCCAACTTGAGAGTAAGAACGATGGATTCTTTAGTCGCTTAAAACCAAGTCTCCTAAGGGAATTAGCCATAAGGGACTTCAATGGCTATGAGTAAATTGTTTTATGTACTCTCAAGGTTGAGATAGAGATTGGAGTAACCCATTAGTCATATGGGTTTGATAAGAAGATGAAAATGGAATTCAAATGGAAATCTAAAGAGAACACTGAAAACGAGATGAGTTTTTCCTTATGCTCATAGTGTGGAATGAAACATGGAGGGAGTTGTCTTAAAGGGACAAGTAAATGTTTCAAATGTGGAAAATAAGGTCATCGGGCATTTGAATACCGCAAATATGGGAAGAAGATGTCTACTAATGAGAACAAAGAAAAGGCTACACAGAGTGTACCTCCTACACTTCAATGTTACAAGTGCAAGGAAATGGGGCATTATACTAATCAATTCCCTAATCCAAGGGTTGTTGATGATGATCTATGTCAACAAACTCTTAAGGAAAAAGACAATAAAAATCACATGAAATTTCTATTAGCGATGTGGAGTATGATAACGAAGTGGTGAAAGGTACAATTACCATCCACACTAAAGTATAAAATGTTTTATTTGATTCCGGATCCAGCCACTCTTTTATTTCTGAAGAATTTTCTAAGGATATTGCCATATTACCACAGCAGTTAGATATTGTGTAAGTTGTGACAACCCCTAATGGCACAACAGTCGCATCAAAAGTTTACAATTCCTCTCCAATTGAAGTTTGTGGGAAAGTGCTTCCTGGAGATCTTGTGATTCTTCATATAGTGGAATTTTATGTGATTCTTGGCATGGATTGGCTTTCCTTATATGGATCTCATATCAATTTCAAAATAAGGGAAGTCACATTTTATATTCCATATCAATCTATGATCTTCTATCGATGCAATGATGAACAAAACCTTCCAGTGGAAATTTCATCCATCCTATGGGACTTGATTCCACTAAATGAAGGTTATTTATCTAAAATGGTTGGAGAGAAACTCACAATTAAGAATATTCCCATTGTACGGGAGTTTTATGATGTCATTCTGGAGGAATTGTCAGGTCTTCCACCAAATCGTGGAGTTGATTTTTCAATTGAACTCATACCACGTGTTATTCCCATTTCAAAGACACCTTAGAGAATGGCCCCAATTGAGTTGTAGGAATTGAAGTAGCAACTCCAAGAGAATCTTGATAAGGGATTCATATGGCCTAGTGTGTCACCTTGCCGAGCACTTGTTCTGTTTGTTAAGAATAAAGATGGATCAATGAGACATTCAATTGATTATCGAGAACATAACAAGATCACTATCAAGAAAAAATATCTTCTCCCATGCATCGATGGCTTATTTGACCAACTACATGGAGAAAAATACTTTTCCAATATTGATCTTCGTTCAGGGTATCATCAATTAAGGGTCAAAAGGGAGGATATACCAAAGATGGATTTCCGTACAAGGTATGGACACTATGAATTTATATTGATGCCATTTGGTCTTACTAATGCCCCTTCTATCTTCATGGATCTAATGAATAGAGTCTTTAGAGACTATCATGATCAGTTTGTGGTAGTCTTTATAGTCGATATTCTTTTCTATTCAAAGTGCAAGGAAGAACATAAAGATCACTTGAGAATTGTATTGAAGACTCTGAGAAAGGATAATCTTTATGAAAAATTTACCAAGTGTGAATTTTGGCTTCAAAAAGTTTCATTTTTTGGTCACATAATCTCAAAAGAGGGGATATCTGTGGATCCAGCAAAAACAAGGGTTATCGAAAGATGGTCGAGACCAACAACAGTAACTAAGATCTGAAGTTTTCTGGTTTGACTGGATATTATTGATGTTTTGTGAAAGATTTTTATAGATTAACTAATCCACTCCCCAGTTTGACTCAAAAAGGAGTTAAGTTAATTTGGACATAGGAGTGTGAAGAGAATTTCAATGAGTTGAAAAGAAGGTTATCCAGTGCACCTGTGCTCACACTGCCTTTTAGTGGAGAAAGGTTTGTAATTTACAGGGATGCATCCATGATAGGATTGGGGTGTGTTCTCATGAAAAATGATATGGTGATAGCTTATGCCTTGCGACAGTTAAAAGCCCATGATAAAAATTACCCAACTCATGATTTGGAGTTAGCTGTGGTAATATTTCCATTAATGATTTGGAGGCATTATCTTTATGGAAAAAAGTGTGATATTTATACTGATCAGAAAAGTTTAAAGTATATTTTCACACAAAAGGAGCTGAATATGCTCCAAAGAAGATGGTTGGAGATGATTAAGGATTACGAATGCTCAATTCATTATCACCCTGGGAAAGCAAACAAGGTGGCAGATGCATTAAGTCGACAAGACCATGCTAGCTTTTTTATGATGAGGATCAAAAAAGATCCAATATTTATGGGTTTACAAAGGATGGATCTTGGAATTTTAATGGAAGGGGAAAAATATTATCTTTCGCAAATGAATGCTCAACAATCTATACATGTGAAGATTAAATAGGCATAGAAAAAAGATGTAGAGTTACCAAAGAAGGCGAGAAATGTTCCTGATTCAACCTTGATTGTGATGGGATAATAAGGTTAGGGATTTGGGTTTGTGTTCCTCCCATATCAAAATTAAAGAAGGAGCTACTAGATGAGGCTCATAGTTCTTCATTCTCTATTCATCTTGGAAGCATGAATATGTATAGAGACCTGAAAGAGTACTTCTGATGGGATGGCCTGAAAAGAGATGTTGCTGAATATGTATCTCGATGCTTGGTTTGTTAGCAAGTTAAAGCTGAGAGACAGAAGTCTATGGGGATGTTACAACCATTACCCATACATGAATGGAAATGGTAAAACATCACTATTGAATTTGTCACAGGACTTCCTAAAACATCCAAAGGCAATAATGCTATCTGGGTCATAGTTGATCGTCTTACAAAGTCGGAACACCTCATTGCTATTAGAGAGGATTTATCTCTCGATCATCTTGCCAGGATATATGTAAAGGAAGTGGTAAGATTGCATGGAGTACCACTTTCCATTATATCTGATCAGGATCCGAGGTTTACCTCAATGTTTTGGCGAAGTTTTCAATATACTCTGGATACATAGTTGATTTTCAGTACTGCTTATCATCCTTAGACAGACGGTCAGTTTGAGAAAACAATTCAAACTCTAAAAGATATGTTAAGAGCTTTCTCTATGGATTTCAAAGGTGGTTGGGATCAACACCTACCTTTTGTGGAATTTTCTTATAATAATAGCTTTTACTCGAGTATTCAGATAGCTCTTTATGAAGATCTCTATGGAATGAAATGCCGAACTTCAACTTGTTGGGATGAAGTTGTGGAAAGAAAGCTATTAGGACCTTATCCTGTTGATGAGATGGTAGAATAGGTCTAATCTATTCAACAACACATTAGAGCAGCTCAGAGTCGACAAAAAATTTATACTGACAACAGAAGAAAAGACATAGAGTTTGAAGTGGGTGATAAAGTGTTCTTACGAATATCTCCTTGCAAGAGAGTAATGAGATTTTGAAAGAAGGGAAAGCTGAGCCCTCGGTATATCGGTCCTTTCGAAATACTGGATCATTTTGGGAAGGTAGCTTACTGACTGGCGCATCCACCGAATCTCTCTCAAGTTCACGATGTGTTCTATGTATCTCTCCTGAGAAAGTACGTACCCGATCCTTCACATGTACTCATCTCAGAATTTGTACCGCTGGAGCAAGATCTTTCTTATAAAGAACATCTGATAGAGATTCTGGATCGTAGAAAAAAAGTTCTATGGAACAAGACCACTCTCTTGGCTTTCTTTACACGCAATCATGACCTTCCTCAATAGCTTGCTTTGTACGCAATACCGAGTTTCACTAAACAAAGATATGCAATTAAAATATTATTAAAAATAGCCGTTATGAATAGTAATACCCACTTTTTAAAATTTTAAAAATTTTATCTTTCAAAATGGACTTCATTTTTGGATTCGCAATATCAAAATTAGACTCGGGTGAATTTTTGGTATTTTTCTGAAAACATTCAAATTTTGATGAACAGTGAAAACACTGGGTTACTATTTAAAAACAAAATTTTTATTCAAATAATTATTTATTTTATTTAAATTTATTTTATGTCAAAATTATTACATAATACCTATATAATTTCAATGTAATTCATTTGAGTCGTTTTATAATAATTTTAGATATATAAAAATTTTATTGAACTTTTCACCGTCTTTTACCCACCTCCTAGGAAAATTTCAAAAATTTATATAAAACTTAATTTTACCGCTTCTTTGAGTTAAATTTTGAAAATCCGAGAGACACGGTTAGTATCAAGGTGTAAAATGTGGTTCAATAAGATAAAAATAATTTTTGTTGAATAGTAACATTTTTACTTTTATTTACCACAGTTAAAAGTAAATAGGGTAATTAAGGGTAAAAATGATATTATTATTACCATAAAACATATCTTAATTCCATTGGATAAGTTTAATTCGAACAAAAACAACCTTAGGAATAAAATATGACCATTTAGGTCCACTAGTATTAGATTAGGATATTTAATATTATTTTATTTAAAGAGGAGTTAAAATAGTTAAAATCAAAGTTTAATAACTAAAACATTTTTAATATAGGGTTATAAATAAGATAAATTCGACTATAAATATTCATTAGAAAGATAAAAAAAATTCATTCATAATTTTATTTTATTTATAATTTTTAGACTTTAAATGATTTAATTTATCTATGACACAATGGTGATGTAGCAATTATCTTATTAAGGAAATATTACCATAATTGATATTATAAATACATAAATAAATGTAATTTGAGACTTCTTATGAATTAACCTAATTTTATAGGTTAATATTACATATTATCATTGATTTAATTAACTTTTTTCGAACTAATCCTGCTGTTATGATTTTCACAAAAATCAATTACCAAATAGAGTCAAAA
Organism: Viscum album; assembly: GCA_963277665.1. Classification (NCBI taxonomy): domain Eukaryota; kingdom Viridiplantae; phylum Streptophyta; class Magnoliopsida; order Santalales; family Viscaceae; genus Viscum; species Viscum album. The sequence goes on along the minus strand of OY728137.1, from coordinate 1,609,364,812 downwards.
TTGACATAAAATAGTTTTTTAAAAAAATATTATATTATTAATTGTTATTTTATTCTTAAAAATTTAAGTTTCAGCAAAATAACTTAGATAAGGTTATATATATTAATAATGAACCACTTGGTGTTTTTCTGTCTTGTTATAGTAAGTTTATTAACCATAAAGTGTAAGAAAATAAGAAGACACGGTAAAAGTTAAATTATTTAACTTAGAGTTAAATCTAAATGATAAGGTTAAAATAGTAACCTAAACTTGTCTAAAATATATTTTTTGAGATTATTTCGACCCATCCTTACCTTAGATTAGATATAAATCAATTTGGACCTATTAAAAACTGAATATGACTTTATAATAAAATTAAATTTTAAGTTTTTCCTAAAGTGCCCCTCTTCTCCCTTATAAAGGGGAACCTCCTCCCTCTCATACTCACACCACATTGAGCCTTCAAGCTCGGAAAAACCCAGCCAATTTCTCTTGTCCACTTACCTAGAAACATCCTAGAGGTCCTGGTGTTCTACAAAGACCATTTTTAGTGCCCTAAGAGAAGGGTAAGAAGAGGCGCTTCAAAGAAGAGGTAATGTCTGTTACCAATTCTTTCAACGTTATTTATTCTTCTACTTCCTCTTATTTAGTTTTTTCATTATGAAGTAACAACATCATTATCACTCATATACCGATATGTTATTATAAATATGAAACAACCCTATTTCACCTTCTATCCATACTACGAAAAATGAAATCACTGCGTGTGCATACGTACGGAATATCGTCTCCACGGCGTGGTGTAATATTTTTTCCACCACCACATTACTTGGTTGTGTATAATGGTGTAAAGAATAACTATATAAGATTATTTTAAAGTTATATTGATTCTGAAATAGTATACATACACTTCATTACAATTCAACGATCATGGGAACGATATCATCGCTCGTGCGTACGTACGGCCTACCGTCTCCACGATGTGATGCGACTCGTTCTACATGATCTTCAATGCATAATGATTATATAAATGAATTGAATGAATAAATATGGTATATATTACACTAATACCATTCTATAAATGAGTTATTTATAACCTAGAAAAGAAGAATAAGAATTTATTCAACAAAACACACATAAGAACAAAAAAGCAATAAACATCTGAATAACACGTAGCAATGAAATATTACTAATAAGAAGCTAAGATATATGACCACATATGACATCATAACAATGATTACGATTATTTAATAAGTCAATAACATTATTTAAATCATTATACAGGATGTTCGAACACGTACGAAGAAAATCAGACCTAATGTAAGGGAAAATCTCGCAATCTCATTTTTATCCGAGATTGTTTGTACTTCAGAATTTACTGGGGAATATTTATCATCCAAATCGATTTTTGATCAATATGTAATATTATTTGTATCCTCCTACAATTTTTTAAATCAAATTTTTCCCAATTGTGTGTTTTTATTTAAAGATATGAAAGGAATCTTTTGACATTTTTAGTACGAGGTACTTTTTTTACTTTTCCAGCCAAAGTACGAGAAGAATGTTTTTCTTTAACTTATACGGCATGAATGGATTTTTAGAACATTATTTCCATGAATCTTCCTTTAAAAGTTTTCAAGTTTATTTTTAATCAACTTTTTTTAGTTTAAAATTGGAGGACGTGTTAAGAAAGGAAAAAAAATTTTGAAATAGAAAGGATATTTTCCTCAAAAATGGAGCTGAAGTGTTTTATCAAAATTATTTTCCATATAAGATAATACAGGGTTCTATTTCTATCCTTATTTTTACATTTATTTGATTATTTTATGATGGAATTATTTTTATGAACTCCTTTTATCTTATTTCATTTATGTTATGATGGAATGATGTTTAAGAATCCCATTTTTATTACATGGGTTATGCTATGCTGTATGATTTATGATCTTGTGGAACACATAAGAATGGTATCATTATGAGACGGGTGGGAACTATATATCTCTCCAATGCATTGGGTAAAGATTCATATCTCATGAGATAGACATGGTTTGAACGGCAGGTTAATCCGATCTCGTGATACAGGACTGAAATGAGGAGTGAACTCGGTTCAGAAATGGACTTTATCTGCTAGGATAGTCTTGGAAATGAGTCTTGACTACTAAGAAATGATTCTCTGTGATTTTGTGTGTATGCCACAAAGTATAATGTTATGATTATTGGGATTACATTTCACTACTATTATTTATCCCATGTTATGAAATTATGATCTCTTTTGCAGGTTAAGATTTCCAAAATGTTATGTTATTATGAATATGATGTGATTGATATTTCTTTTGTTTACCCTTACTGATCATTTGAGCTCACCCTTTTGTATGTTTTCTTTTCCCCAGGTCAGGAATAAGGTTATTAAGTAAGATATTACAAAAGGGACTCTAGATATGATAAAATAAAAGGGAGACAGTGTAGATGATTTATGAACCAGTTGTTTATGTTTCCCAGTTTCTAAATACTCTATACCTATACGGTCCTTTTATGGTTTTTTTTTATGTTGTAATAAGTGTGCTTTAATTCTGAAGTAATAATAATGTATGTTAAGTATGGGTCGTTATAAATAAAATATAAATAAAATTATTACTTGGTCTTAAAAATAATATTTATTCCAATAATTGAATTCAAATAGAATTTAATCAAGATCAATGGAAACAATTAGTCTGTTCACCTCTAGTATTCTTTCTCGTTATCATTGTAATGGCTAACCTAAAATCCAAGACTACTATCTAGCAACGGGTAAAGGAAACCAATAGAAATAACTAAATGATGTAACATCAACAACCATATATAAATGCTCACTATGTAATATAGTCTTTTTTCCCTCAGAATATCATCATGTGGGTTTCACATCTATAACATCAACTTATATGTTTGATACATAATTCTTTAAATATCTAAAATAAACATCATTACAACATGGTCATGTAATTATTGTGACAATTATATTTAAATTAAATGTTTACGATATAAACCTTTATAAAGTTGGAAGAGAAAAATCCTTCCTCGACTTATCCCTTAATAACATTTTCTTCATGATTCTCCCAAAGTACACTACTTCCCACACACGTATGTCATAAAGGTTTTTGTTCATAAATTTAATTGTTTGAGCCATAAAATTCATTAATTATTTTCTTAAAGTTTAAGGACCATTATACACGCTCACATATATAAATTTTTTATAACACCAAACCATGTGAAATTCCTACTAGCGGGTACCTTCTCATAATCTTCCATATTGATGTTTATCAATTGTGAACACCATGAGATTAAATATCATCCACTTATGTATACTCACACATGAAATTATATATATTTTTCTCTCTGTCACAGTATGTTATCTAACTTTAGAACTATTTTATGAATATCATCATTGGATTTCAAGGATCTCATCATAGAATAGATCTTTTATGACTTTATCAATTTGACGTATAGTCTTGGAAATTATCATATCAATGTTTTTTCTGATGAATAATAAATATGTTAAAAATATATTTATATTAATATTCACTCATTTGATTAAACATGTAATCTAGAGGACAATGTAGTTGGTTCTAAGGCCCAAACTCCAACATGTTGACTAAGAATTTTATGTTCCTTGGATTCCTATATAATTTGGATTGATCCTGAAGATATTTTCCATGAGAATGAGACTCAACACTCTATAAAAAACACCTTAAAATCAAATCATTATGAAAAATCATCCTCTACATCCTTAAAATTTAAGGTTATAACAAATCATGAATATGAGAGAGTTTCTAAATATGTTTTGGGTGATTCCCATGTCCCAATCCTTGGGAGACCTCCATGTATCAAGCCTTGGGAGGTAGGAACCATTCTTCATTTTATTATTCATTCCAAATATATAAATATAATTCTTCAGCAATTTTTTGAAGTTAATATTCCATTTCTTTTAGAATGAGGGTCATTACTCCAAAATAATTCCCTATTAGTAGAATATTTACACATTAATTTTAATTTATAGGTTATATCACATTCATTGACATAAATTTTATCAAAATGATCATAATAAATATATTGATTTTGGAACCAAAATGAATCTGAAATCAAAAATTAATGATGCAATGTAAATAAAAATAGTCATTAAACATCAAAATAAAAAAATTGACCAACTCATTAAAATAATTTTTATTTATTTTTTGACAAATAAATTACCAATAATAAAAATAATTGTCGAGATGTAAGATGGATATCAGGGAGTGATAACTACTAAAAGAGAGGGCGACGAGGCATCATCTTGGTGACAGGAATTGACACTAGCTTCTCATTTGAGGGAATATATATGTTTATTATACAGGACATTGGGCCTCCACCAATATTCTAATATCTAATATATTTTGGGAAATATATTTTAATAAAATAGGCTTAGTGGGAATTTTTCCATTCTTATGGAAACGGATTAGGCTTTATCCAATTGGGTGTTTGGGTGTGTATTCTTTAGTTAATTGAAATATTATCTATCTTAAATAAAGATAAATTAAATTAAATTAAATAATACTAAAATCATATAATTTAAGGAAAATTGGCTTTAATGGTGCTTGAATTGTTAAATTGATTTAGACTGGGTGAAGTTCATTTGGACTAATCCTAAAAATACTCATTTAGGCCCACATTTAAAACGTTTAAAATTTTAATATTCATTACTGAAGAATATTAAATGTTAAATTGATATTAGTTATCACAAAATTTGTTAATTATATATATGTATATTCATCACATGATTCAAAAAATATGTTAAATTTTTTTCTTTAAACCAATTACAACTCACAACAAGAACATAGTTCTTCACCATCAACTTGAATTTGTAAATTCTATAGGTATTTTACCTATTTTAGATTCAAAAGATTGATTTTTTTAGACAACTACAAATCGTTCCAAGAACTTATACATTCAAATAATATTCAATTACAAATTCATTATGTTTTTAATTAGGAAAACAAATCATTTATTATAATTGGTTATCCCATAACCACAAGACATGTTTCCTAAAATGATGTGATTTTTATAGAAAATTGCATCTCCCACCAAGAATTTATACACTCCCATCAACATGAATTAAAAATTGATTAGGTATTTAATTTGGAAATAATCAATTAATTTGATTGGGTATCACATGACAAAAAAGATATGTTTCCCAAAATAAGATATTTTAGTGAATTGATGAATGACAATAAAAAGGGAAAAATGGGTTTAAAAACTTAAATGGGAATATAATAATTTTTAAAAAGCACCCATTTTTTATTAAAATTTGACTTTATTTCAAAGTATAGTTATCTTTTTTTACATTCAATTATTAAAATTTGGGTAATAAAAGGATACAAAATCATTGAAATAAAAAAAAATATAACATAAGTAAGCATTGAAGGATTAAAATCACAAACAGATACACATTAACCTAAAATAAGAAATCATAACTATATATAAATAATTATATAATTAAGAACATGGATGTTCAGAAAATGAACTCAATTCAGATCACACACATGTAAAACTAGTATGTCAATAATTTTATATTTATAATATTGAAGATTACCTAAAAACACAAATCCCTTTGACCTCGAAAATACAGAGGTTGACTCACTCAATATCAAACTCATTACATTAATTAACCCAAAATCCTAGAGTCACCTTAAATTATAACCATTCCCTCACTGAATGAGGTAGATTTCATATTGAAAATAAAACTCCTGAGACTGATAATATAAATGATAGAAAAAATAATTTTATAAAAAATAATCCAAAAAAACATACCTTACATTTTGAGACTAATGATATATAAGTAGAAATATTAATTTCATACAAGTTAATCAAAAATAACGTACCTCAACTTGTTCAATATTATATCATGTGAGTATAATAAAATATTATAATGTGATAAATAATTTCAAATAAAAACATATAATGTAGAATTTTTATATATTTTTTTCCAAATTTATGATCATGTTATTTTATTCAATCATACTAATTCCTCAAATTTTCAGTTACACTTGACTAATTTATAAAGTTAAAAAAATAGCTTAATATAATACACAATGGGAAGTATAAAATTTTATAAACAAAATAAGTATGAATTGGAAAAGATCATACTACATTTAAATTTAAATAGAAAGGTTGTATTTTTAATCCTATAGAAAACCCCAACAGGCAGGTAGATAAAAATCAGAAAACATATAATATATTTTTAAATTTAACATTGGTTCAATCACATAGATCAAATAAAATATGAATGGGATTATTAAGAATGAACACAGAATTTCAACATAAATAGCACTCAAATCCCAAGTCCACCTCTCTATGATCATATTTTAAAAGTATAGACAGTAAATCATATATGCATAGATAAAATTCATCACCTCCATCCATCACTTGTATCCTTATGCATCTAAATAAAAACCTATAGTGATTTTCAGTGCTCGGATTGGGTGTCTAGAATTTTATAGTGGAAAACATGGGTGATTATAGGGAATTCTTTGGATGGAAGAATGGCTAGTGTATCCTTAAACCCTAAACCCTGTTGTCAAAAGTTGAAGGAATCATATCCTATGTAATATTTTATAGTCTCACTTGAATAATCGAATCCATGAAATAGATCTCCCAAGAATGTGATGATACTTTCACATATATAATTTTCCCAAGGGCCACTAATTTTAATTTTAGATTATCTGTTTTAATTTTAGTATCCTATATTTAAGAATGTTCGGATATATATTAATGGTGTGATAATAATTAATTAGTTTTTATAGAGTGAATTGAAAAAACAATTATTTATTTATTACTTATATATTATTAGATTATGTTAATGCGATAAAATGTAATTATTAATTCTTTTTAAATCAAACTCCAAATAATTTAATTTCTACTATTTCATTACCAATGATTTTAAAATTATAAAATATATTTATTTAATTTCATATCCATCCATTTTAAATTTATAAAAGAGTTTTAAATCTTTCCAATTTTCAAATTATAATTGGATTCGAGTTTTGGAATGTTAAATGAGTTTTGTTTATAGTACTAAAAATCACCCTAGTACCCAAACCATTGTCAACAATGGTTATATTTTGAATCATCCATTAATTTAATATTACATATTTAAATTTAATGTAATTAATTTAAATTTTTAAAATTAAATTATAAAAAAGCCTCTCAAAGAGTTCCCATAAACCAAGTGCCCAAATAAATTAAGTAGGGTTATGGTATTGATTAATTAAGATTTAATATAATTAGTTTAATGAACTTAAAAATGATTATGTTTGATATTAATTATTAGAGTGGACTATATGTAAATGAATTTATGTTAACATATTGTATTCAATATATGGGTTGCCTAGAATTAATATGTATTAAAAATAATCCTTAGTTATATTGGTTTTTAAATTCAAATAACAAATATTGAATTTTTTACTTTTCATTCAATGTATGGTGTGAATTAAATGTCATCATTAATTGAGCTAAATTATGCGGTCAATTAAGATAAAAATTTATATTGGGGTTTAATACAATTAATGAATGTATGAGATTTTTATCTGTATAAATACACATCATTCCTTCTACTTATAGTGGGTAAGACTAATTATAATGAAATTTTACCATCAGGTAAGTTAATAAAGGGTTGTAGTCCCCAAATCATAGACAATATCATTTTATTCTGACAGTAATCTTTAAATAAAAAATAATAATTTTTAATATAAAGCCTATGATAAAAGAAATTACTCTTTATCAGTAGTAGATAAAAAACACTGTGAAAGGTACTCATTAAAAATGATTTTATTATATTTGATTAATACATGGTTTTATTAGTGTTTTTATCCTTCATAAATGGAGACATTTATCAATGTTAAAAAATGCTTCAAATGTATATTTATATTAAAAAATTCATATATTAATATATAAATATATATATTGATAAAAATATAAAATATCTAATTAAATGTGATTTATATACAACTAAATATACATTTACACTTGATATATAAGATATTTCATTTAAAATTACTTAAGTAAAAAACTAAATATAATTAAAATTTATATTTAATATAGAAATATATATTGACACACACACACAAAAACATATATTTATATAATTATCTTAAAAAAAATTTATATAATACTATTAAATGTTGCATACTTAAGAAAAGTGGAAATATGGTTTATAATTTTATTAAAAATAAATATTAAATGAAAATGTTGACTCATTAATTTGATTAGATATTAATAATATTTTTACCAATTAAATTTATTTTATAATATATATATATATATATCATATAATAAATAATTAATTTTTAATTAAAAAAATCAGTAAATATGTGTTTCCCTCAAAAAACTTTTTCGGGTAAGGAATTATTATTTCTAAATGGTTTACAACATATTTTTTCATGGAACAGTAATGACCCAATGGTTTTATATCCTTGGGGACCTACATTCCAAATCTAGGTGATCATTTAGAATCTTGGAGAGTGATGATTAAGAATTCACATTGGTCGAGAGGATGGGAGTTCGAGCAAATCACACCATTTTGGGGGAAATTATTGCCTACTATGAGACTCTATTATAGATTTAAGATATGTTAATAAATCCATTCTTTATTCCCATATATGAGGTATTTGACCCTTTAATTAACAACCAATCAATATCATGTATAGATTTTATAATCATATGTCTGTATTTGAGGTTCTTCATCATTGGAGATATATGTATGTATCTAAGTTTCTCCATCCATAGTGTCCCCTTATATGCTAATTAGAGATTATTTGGTCATTATGATGATACTAGTTTTCGATCCACACTGTGGGGCAATCTAGAGTGTATCTCTATCATTGGATATGATATTTGTTTTGATGTTGTGATTTAACCCATGCGATTGTCTTCTAATGTATCCTCGTGAAGGAATCAGAACCCTTATAGTTCGGTGTCGCTTAAGGGAGCACATCATTCATTTTTTGTTCGTGTGACAATGACCTAACCATACAATTTAACATCATGTGGAAATGAAGACTAGGAGAAAGGTGCCTAGTAAAATTTTGGTGTGGAAATTATTCCATGGTAGCCCTATGATCTTGGAAGAATTATAGATTTAAAAGTTGAATTATAACCTTCATCGAATGTGTCCAAGAGGGAATAGGGTTTATTTGATGTGTTGGGTTTGAAATTAAAGGAGGTTTACTAAGTATATTGTATAAGGGGGAATAAAATCCCAAGTAGTTTGATTGTAAGGACTTACACCTATTGAAGACCTTATAAGATTCATCTCATAGTGAATTATGGCCATTTGAGTGCATTAAGATAGTTCTTATTCTTGGAAAGGATAGGCGATAAAGGCACTGTGAGGGATGTCTCAACTCATGGTGATTTGAACGATTCTTTGGGGTATACTCCTATAGATGATGACCAAATTGATGGAATTGTGATTGGGGATTTCTTTGCAAGTGGATTTCCATTTATATTGGTCCCGATGGGGGAATCCTAAGTATCTTAATTGTAGTAGGAATCATAGTTATCATAGTTCAACAATTGGGGCTTATGAATTGAGAATTCCCATGATAGTTTATATTGGGGCTTACTCTTGAGAAGGATTCCTGGAAGATTAGGGATCATATGGATTTCATGACCACCTCTAACCTCTAATCCCATGTGAGTCACACATAGTGTGAGAAACAATAGGAAATGAATGATTTGGGAAACCACATGATCTGCTTTTCCCTAAGGTTGGATACATGGCCCTGAGGAACTACGCCTTTGTAGTCTCTCTAAAGAAAAGAGATAGGATGCTTTAAAGGATGATCCTCTGCAAATCCATGCATCCAAAAGTGTAGGTGTCATGATCATGGTTATATTATAATCCCACAAGTCAGGATGAGTCGTGATTGAATGTGATAGACCATAGGAAATCTATGATCTAGTAAACCACACACTTATCCACCTACACTGGTGGAAGCGTTAATGGTTATGGAACTTCCCTCTCTTCACTTTACCCTAAAACGTGTCCAGGGTATGGAAAACGAGGAAGGTGAAAAAGTGAAACCTCCTACAATAATGGTAGCGGGATTACTTTAAGAGGTATTCCATTCAGGTTCAACTAAGAATAAGAGTTAGGTGATGAATTTTCATGATTTTCATAAAGATTTTATCAAACCAATTTACTTGAGGAATTGAATATGAGAATCTTTACTCGTAATAAAGGAAAAAACCCTGAGAGGTATGTAAATTCAAGGAATTTTAGGGATTTGTGAGTTGTATATCAAATCATGGTATTTATGGGCTGAACATTAATGAAATATAATCCACAACATTAAATTACCTCAACCTGGCCTAAAACATTTACTGTGTGACTCTCCATTTTTCAAAGGAGTCAGTGAGGGTAGCGAAGGGACCGGCCGAATGGTATAGGACCATAGGCCGGTACTGATCCTGAGAAGGGGTATGGGGGAATATCCTTCATGGTATAGACCAATGGAATCACCTAGGTATGGGTCACCATGGAGTTGGTTTCCCAGGTTTTGGTAACCCAGGTGTGGGACACCCATGTTTGGGTCACCCAGGTTTCAGTCACCCAGGTCTAGGTCTCCATAGTTTGGCTCCCCAAGGTGTGGGTCTCCCAATTGTGGGTCACCATGTTCTGGGTCACCCAGGGGTGGGTCTCCCATGTTTGTGTCACCCAGGTCTGGTTTTCCCATGTCTGGGTCGCCCAGGTGGGTCTCTTAGGTATGGGTCGCCTAGGTGTGTTTCACCCAAGTGTTGGGTTGGGGGACTCTCCCAAGTGATAGTGGACCATGGTAGGTCCCCAAGTAGGGATGGACTACTTGGGAAATGGAGTTTCAGGACCCGAGACTTGTACTGGATTAATCGTTCGGGACTTCATTCATCCTTCTAAAATTTGAGGCGGATGGGTTTATTTATAAACCTTCTAGTGGGACATCATGGTGGGCCTATAAGAATTGGACTATGCGAACATCCTGCAAGAATGGATTCTTTATGTAACCTCTGTGGTGATGCAATTCCCTCTAAATTTTTTTTTCATACGAGGGCCATAACTTTTGATTTGTGAGTCGGTTTGGTCTCTGTAGCTAGTCAAATACAATTTATCAAAGATTTTTATGCTTCATGATATGGTTAATATACCAAATTTCATCGTGATAAATGTATAAATTTTATTTTAATTAATTTAAACCTTTTTTCATCGATCATGGAAATCCATTCCCTACTTCTGGGGGGTTCTTTCCAATTACACCTCATTCTGGAGTAGTATTTTTGAACATGGAAATCCATATTTCATCTTCTTCTACTATAGAGAAACATCTCTACTAAAACTGAAAATTTGATTTATAATTGAGGGAACCATCTTTAATTCGGTGGAAAAGTTTGTGGGGAACATTACACAATGTCAAAAATATCTTACACTTAATATTTCATTAAATAATTACATATGTACAAATATAAAATTAATTAGATTTTATAGAGAAAAACAAATACTCAAATAAAAAATTGTTAATATTATCATTTCATATTTTTACATATTAATATTAAATATTAAATATTTTTCATATTTCATTTTAATTATTAATTATTATTCATTTTATATATTTATATTTTTTATGTGATTAAGGCGGCGGTTGAGTGGTACTCAACTGCGGCACCACATCTGGTAGGTTTGGATTTAAACTCTCATCCTACACTAATTTGACCCGTTTGCAGGCATTTCATTTAGGGTGGAATGATTTTGGGTATAAAGTGCGTAGGATTATTCATGGATGAAATTTGGGTATAAATAGTAGGCCCTCGCCCTCATCTAGGTAGTATGAAATTGGGTCACCATGTTCAATCCACGGCGGTGAGGATTGCAATGGAGCAATGGATATTTTGATGTATATAGTCGATGATGAATTTTGGTATAATAATTTGACCCAAATACCCTCTCAAACTATCACCCAACCTCATTTTCCACATACCCAAATGTTGTTCCCAATCCCCATGAACATGTGAAGACAACCCAAGAATCCAATAGAAACTATAGAAAATGATTTCACAAAACCTAAAGTATTAACATGACACATGTATATAATAGGATCAAAAACCTAAAATAAAAATGTATGGAATAACAAGAAAAAAGAAAAAGAAACCGAACAACTCAATAGTAGAAACAATCTTCAATTATAGTTTCAACCAAAAAGAACTATCAAAACAGGAATGAAGAAAACTACCCCATGTGATATTGTGGGTAGAGTCCAACTATCTCACCACCGGCTACACAAATCATCTAACAGAAATCCTCACCACCTCACAATAGTGAATTATCATTTCATGCATAAAAATACCTAACCTAGTATATGTACCACAGAAGGGGTACACATGGTGTGATCTAAAAGGCACAGTAGGGTCCCATCCAATTTTTCTATGAAAAGTACCTATAAAAATAACTAAAAGTATGCTCATTTTAAATAAAACAAGGCATGATAAGTAGTAAATTACTTTTATCAAATCATGGTAAACAATTTCCTTTTTTAATAATTCCAAAAAAAGTAGGTATATCAATTTCAAGCATAATTTCTATTATTATTTACTAAATGGTAGTTTTTTTCACTCATAGAAAAGAAAAAAAGGAACTCATTGATGTGTTGAAGGTAGAAATTGGATTCTTAATTAAGTGAATGGGCCTTAGTACAGTGGGAAATTTCATCATTAGTCAACATTTTAATATGATTAAATTCAAGAACACATTACAAGTTATATGTATCCTTGAAGATAATGTGGTCAAACATAAGGTTGGATCAGGGCTTCTGGTCTTCATATTTTTTAATGATAATGATGACAGTAGATACTAATTGGGTGCCCTACTATTTTGATAATCACATCATTCTAATGGAATATCTAAACCCTGATGAAGATGTTATGCTCGTGTTCTTCTCTAAGTCTCAATTTTGTATTTTTCTTCATTGCATTTCCATTTGGGGGAGATCATATCGTGTTCTTATGGAGATTTATGATTGGATCAGAACATTCTTAGAATGGGATTGATCGAACCCCATTCTCTGGGGAACCTCAGTGAGGATAAGAATTGTGGTTGACATAGATTCCCTACTTATTAGGGATATATTTCTATATGAATAAGATTAAATGATATATATTTCTTGTGAATAAGAAAAAAATCCACTTTTATTCTTCTTATGTAGGTGTATTGGACATTTTGAGAAAGCCTGTGATGTTAGGATAGAAGATTAAATGCCAATATCATGTACTTCATCCCTTGGTTGTAGGAAAAAAATTCTGGCCTCCTTTGTTCTAGAATCAAAAAGATATAGGAAAATTGATAAAATCATGAAAGCACTTAATGTACATTTAGCATGTTACCATAATATGATTGTTATATTGGTTCCACCAAATCCTCCTTCAGATTAGAACATTTCTGAAAAGCTGAAGGAATCGATGAAGACATCCATTATATTAGGTCCTACAAATCTGGGTTCCATGACTCCTAGTATGTATAATCACCGATAAGAGATGACAATATCTTGTTTACGGACACCAATAGGAAATGTGGAGTTTTTTTACCCCCCCCCCCACCACCACCACCACCAAGCTGAAGTGGGTTTTCTACGACCACCCAAATCTAGTCCCTCCCATGTGTGAGATCCCTCCCATTCCTTCTTTTTCATAAAGTGATGAAAATAAAGGTTTGATGATACCAGGACCAAATAATCACCACACATGGAAGACAATACCTAGAGGGTAACCCGTATATGACATTATGGATTTGGTTTCTAGAGGTTCTAAAAGAGGTTATGAGGATTTGAAATAGGTGAATCATCTTCCTAAAATATTGAAAGAGAAATGGGATGCTTCCTTTCTGAAAGTATCTAAGGAAGATACTTGATTTATTCAGTCCATCTTGTCATAATGAAAACATTTTGATAAAACTCTCATTCTCTTGGAAACCCATGATTAGTTAGGATTTTCTGATTTTTTTTTTCACTTCATGCCTCCCATTATGGTTTTCTTATTTGAAATTATATTATGATTCAAGGATATGATTAGTATCCTGAAAAATATATCATTCTTGGTTACTTAATGATCCCTCACAATGGACACTTGGGTTTTCTTTATCTTATTTAGAAATAAGGAATAGATGAGTGAGTATCCTCCTTCTCACTAAACCACTTTGTGACTTCTATAAATCACCACAACATCCTCACATGGGTCTTCATTGGCTTTTATAGATGGACATCTCAGAGAGAAAAATGGAACTCTTAGAAGATTCTAGAAGCCCCATGGGATAAATTTCCAAGACCATTCTTATTTGGAATGTATTTTATTAAAATTATGTTCCATTTTGAAAATCAACGGGGTGCCAATAGATCTCATACCTCCATGATGGAATCCCAACACACAGTAATGAGGGTTGACCTTTTTGATCTGGGTAATGCAGACACACCCTTCACTTGGTTCAATAGAATCAAGATCCACACTCATATCATAGAAAGGATGGACCATTTCTTGGGGATGTGTTATTGGGATAATTTTTTTACATCCTTACATGTCTCTCACTTCATCTCGGAAACCTCACATCATTGCCCCATTATCATTGACACTGCTTTTCGATTGAGGAAACTTAGATATGTTAAATCCTTCAGGATTGAGATCTATTGGACCAAAGAGATGGAATGTGAAGATTTTCATTGAGATAGATGGAAGGTCATTATCTTCGAGATAGAGAGGGATATTCACCAGGAGGCAAGAAATCCTAAATCTTGGAGTGATTGCAAATTTCATCATCCTGAAATAAGGTGAAATTTAATTAAAAGATAACTAAATGTTATCTGCTCTTAACCTCCCTCTAATATCACCCTATCCAGAACTAATCATATGGAAACAAAGATGTATGAGGAACTCCATAACAGGTAATTCATCTGGGCTATGCATGCATAGAAATACCATTTCAATGTGGGTGATTCTAACACTTCTTATTTCCACCAGAATGTCTCTTTGAGTCATTGAAAAAACACCAACTCATGCCTACACAATAATGAAGGTTGTGTTGTCACAAATGATTCAGAGAAACAAAATATCATCATACATTTTTTGGAGAATCTATTCATAGTAGGGATCTCCCCATTTTCCACTAAACTTGAATCTTGTATTAAACATATGGCATCTAGTGCAATTAATTTTCATATCTCTTGCGATCTTCTGATGAGTAAATATTTGGGTCCCTCAAACAAAACAACTCTACTAAGGAACTGTAGATGAAGGGATTTCATCCACTTTTCTTCAAAAAAACTACCGTCATATGTTGGGTTGGGTATCTCAGCCCTAATGAGACACCTCGGATTGGGGAGATAGAATGTTTCCATTCTTAATGAAACCATTATCACTCTCATCCCCAAATTTAAAAATCCACCTATAGAATTATATTTTAGGATAATTATCCGAAGAAATGTTTATTATAATATTTTCCCTATGATCTTGGAAAATAGTCTACAACCAAGGAATCTGTCTATTGCCTCTAAAAATTAGACTTCTTTTGTTCCAAAAAGGATCATTACGGAAAATGTCATTATTTCCCATAAATATTTCCACTCTATAAAAACTATATCTATGGTGATAAGAGGTACTATATCCCTGAATATTTATATAAATAAGTCTTATGATCAGGTAGAGTGTTCTTTTCTACAGTTTGATCTGATAAAAATGAGTTATTTCCCTAAATTTATAGAGATTATTTTGCAATTTTTCTTGAAAGTCTCTTTCAAGGTCAATATTAATGGAAATCCCACTTAGAGATTTACCCCATACTGGGGCCTTCGGTAGGGGGATCCTCTTTCCCCATTCCTTTTTATTTTCAGGGATGAGGTTTTCTCCTATCTTATTTTAGTGGTAGCAAGAAATAATTTTATCCACTGGGAAAACATCAACTGATAAAGACCACCCATTTTACATCTCTTTTTTTTATGATATACTTCTTTTCTCAAGGTCCATGTATGAATAATTCATTTCCATGTTCAATATAATCTATATCTATGTGTTGGATTTTAGAAAATCATTGAATATTTCTAATCTAAATTTTCTTAAAGTAAAGGGGTTTCTTTGAGTAGGAAGGAGGATCCCTATCAGGTTTCTAGTATCTAGATGGTTTAAAAACATAATAAATACCTTGTCCTACCAATTATTATTAGTTTATTAAAAAAATATTCTTTGTCATATATTATTGAAATCATTGAGAAAGAGATGCATGTATGGACAACCAATCGGGTTTCTATGGTGGGGAATGGAACCCTTATTAAGTCAGTGATTCAAGTGATTCCAAGATATATGATGTCTCTACATAAAATTCTAGAAATTATTGTCGACCAAATTCATGCATTTACTTCCAATTTATAGGAGGATATAAAAATGGGAGGAAAAAAATACAGTATAAGGATTGGAATAAACTTTTCACCCCTAAAGCGTACATTAGAATGAGATTTCTTGGCATTTTCTTCTTCAATGATTCTCTTTTCACTAACCAAGTTTGACGGATGCTGAAAAAAAACAAACTATATCTATAATCATATTTTAATGGCGAAGTATTCTCCCCACACAGAATTTCTAAAGGTAGATTTAGGCCCCGACCCAATTTTCCTCTAGAGGATTATTTTGGGATCATGTAATATTTTCAATCGTGGAATATAAAGGAGGATCGATAATTTATTCTTTGTCAAAAATAAGAAGGATCCTTGGCTTCTTGAAGTTGATCAGATCCTGGAAAACTCCCCAATGGCTTGTGGATTTGAGGATGCCAACTTGTGTACCTTGTTTATTGAGGAAGGTAATGGATGGAGAACTGATTTAATTGAAATATGGTATATTGATAGAGATATCAAAACAACTTAAAGTATTACATGTGTATGTGATATGGGGAATGAGAAAAATATTTGGGGCTAGGATATTTTGGGATCATACTCAGTTAAGTCTTCCTACAGTCTGGCCCTTAGTATGTAGGTCTAGGATGTCGATGTGACATGGAAGGTTCATTGGTCCCGAGACGTCACCCCAAGTTTCACAATTTTTGGTGGTAGTCATACTCCGGTATCCTCCCATCCAAAATTATCTTCTTATTCTGCCTTGTGTATAACTATCCACCATGTCCACTATGCATGGAGGAGCATGAATCTCCCTCACATGTTTTTTTCTTTATGTTGAGGTAAAATATGATTAGAATCCATGGTTTTCTCATGCGACATAGTTTTTCAAGATAGAGATGGATCTTACGATGTTGTTAGTTTCTTGGGACACTTTTCTTCCTACATATGAAGGTAAACTTTTTGTGCATTCCTTTATTGTTCATATGGGTATTTCATAATTATTTTGTATTCAACTAGATCAATAAACCAAATTTTTCTTATATTTAAATGTTTATTTCGTGGTTAATAACATAGAAGAAATATAATTCTTTTATTGAGGTATCGGATAAAGTCTCTAGTATCACCAAGTTTACTTCTCCCACTCCATGCTTTTTAAAAATTATTTTCAACATTTCTATCCTATGTAATGAGATTACTAGCTTTAGAGTTATGGTCTATTACATCTTGGGATTTATTTTTGCAGCCATATATGAGTCAAAACATGAACTTTGGGACTTGTTGGTGGCCAAGGATTAAGAAATATTGGTTGGTTTATTTGTTCCTATTGAGAAGGGCTGGAAATATATCATCATCAAATCAGATTGTGTCCCCATAATTACGGACATTAATGCATAAGAGAGTGGATCTGAATCGTCTGGTTTTTTGATTCTCAACATTCAATGCATACTTAATCATTTCATGTATTTCTATTTATCCTTTATCAAAAACAAAGGGAATAGTGTTGCACATAATTTGGATTCTTGAGGTCCTTCTAGGTTTAAACATATTTGGTTGTATAACATTCCTCTATGGATTAAGTATCTTTTTCTCCTGGGTCTTGGATCTATTTAATATGTATCCAAATGATTCAAAAAAACATAGGCTATAGATGGAACCACCTACCTCAAAACTCATGATCTCACACACCAACAAAGGAACCACCCACAAGAAGATCACAACAACAACCACAAAAGAGGACCTAGAATCAACCTACACATCTAAAAATTGATTAAATTTTGAATAAAGGGTTGACAGAGAAGATAAAACAACATACCACAAGAACACACCCCCGCCACACCACAACCAACAAAGGAAATAGAACATGGAACAAGATCACACAAAGACCTATAAGGATACAAGAAGAAACCACACCATGGTCCAACAGATATGATAATGCAACACAATGGTGCTATTGTGATCAAAGAAATGAAGAATTAGAGAGTATTATTCACTGGTAGAGATATAAACCAACTGTAACGGTGATCATTCTCTAATAAAAGCAATCTGAAGCGAATGGTGAATCAAAATTTCATCATATGAGGGCTATAGGTTGATAGCTAAAGTATATACGGCTGAATGAAATAACATTTCACTCATACAGTGCACTAAAATCCATATCTATGACATTTACATGCAATGTAATCAATTTATTTGTTATGTAAATCTCAAGACTTCGATACAATAAATAACCCATAACATTTTTATTAAAAATCAACATCTAAACAGAACATGACATGTAATGTGAAAATCATGTGTACTCACGTCACTCTTTGTGCCTTGTTCTCAACATCCACCCTACAAAGTGTACACATTGTGTAATCAAATTACCCAACATTTATTTTTTCTCAAGACTGCATAAGATACAAATTCTTACACCAAGAACCCCATACTGTGAATTAAGTAATTCAATTTATTTTTTTCATATTGAACTTTTAACTTACATCATTATTCCATTTAGATTGTATTTTATTTCATACATGACGTATCATCTATTAAAATTATATTTGTCATAATTATTATATAATGGAAAATTATTTTTTATATGGTCCTGATTAATGGGACTTTTACACGGCCTACCCAGCATACCCTGCTACATTTTTTGGTTACCACATTGGTAATCTGACAGGTTCTAATTTCATCATTCCTTGTTGTTAATTACTGATGTTTCCTATTCAATTCCTGCTTTTCATTTTGTCTTGGTGGTTTTCATTCATTATTGGATGTTTTTTCAGACTCAACCAATGGAATCTTCCTCATGGATGTGTGGTTACACCGCTCAGAGTTTTCTAGGGGGATTTCATCACCCCCTATGATGGATTGAATCATCAAATGGAATTATATTTTTTTAGTCCCCCCCCCAACATTGTGTCTCTACTCCTCATCCAAGATCTCATAGGTATTAGTGGCTTCATCCTCATTGGAGGGTTTGGTCTTGTGTTTTGTTGACCTCCTTGCATGTCATTGGTGTATATATCAGGTTGGAGTGTCTTTGTCGGAATCCTTCCCTGTGAAGAAGTGAATTCAACACTAATATACAAACAATAATACCTTATATATCATGAGATTTCCCCTATAAAAGTTACAATATAGTATTTTTATCCCCTTTCAATGAGATTCAAGAGAATCGCATGGTCGGACCTTTTCATCAGGCATTGTATGTATTTTTATTTAGTTTGATTGAAAACAATCTTATAATTCCATAATCATTTTTTATCTTCTTTAGTGAATTCATTCTATATATTGTATGACTTTTTCTATTTTTTTATAATTAATAAGACTTATATGTTGGGTGGTGTTTTTTTTATGAACATAGGTCCCATGGGACATAAGCATGTAAATACTATTGTTCCATACTCTTCCATTTATTTCCTTACATCATGATTCATCTGGTTCTACAATTTTTATATTATTCAAGAATTAAATTAATTCTTTCTTATTTAGTTCGATGTTCTGTGGCTGCAAATTACTCCATGCCCCATCACAAGTGGTATCATAGCCATATTGATTTTCATTTTCAGTCAATTTATGACTCCTACTTCTATTTTATTTTTATTAATATTTGTTCTATTTTTTCACCACAAAATCACTCTAAAATATATATTTTCCCTTTTGATTGCATCATTTAAAGGCATTATCCCATATATATTTCTCTGAATTTTCCATCTCTTTGAATAGAGCATAGTTTTCCCAAGAGATTGGTCGGTTGTTGGGGGAGTACTCTTACTGTTTTCCTTAAGAACATGGTATATACTCTCTGGGTAAACATGTAAACAATGAGATATGAAATCAAGAAATTTGATGATGATAATGAATTTAATTTGTGGATAATTACGATGAGATATAAACTTGTACAACAAGGACAACATGATTCCCTCTATGGGCCTAAGAAAACAATTATTACTATAAATGAGACTGGTAAGACCACTATTGAATACAAAGATGTACCTCCTAATGTGTTAGTTAAAAAACATAGCTCTTTATTACTATCTTTAGGAAATAATGTTATAATAGAGGTTGCTTATGATTCTACTTCTAATGGTGTTTGGATTAAGCTATAGAAATTATATATGACTACTTCCTTAGTTGGTAGAATTTATAAAAAACAACCCTTCTTTACATTAAAAATTAAGCATGGAATTTTTGTTAAATCTCATCTTGATGAATTTAACAAAGTAATGTTACATATTGAAAACACTAATGTAACTATTGATAATGATGACCATGAAATGATTCTACTAATTTCTCTTAATAATAATTAAAGAACCTTAGTTGAAACCATGATGTATATCCAAGACTCACTAACCCTTGAAGAGGCTATGTCACCTATTCTATCTAAAGAACTAAAATATAAACCAAGAAACAAAGGTGGGGAAGAGAGTTTGATCACTAGGGTTAATCCTCAAACAAAAGTTAAAAAACAAGACTTTTTTCTAAGGACAAAGACAATATCAATAAGCACCATAAAGATAAATTTGACTCTAGGGAAAGAAAATTCACTTGATTCCATAGTGGTAAACTAGGGAATACTAAGCCTGAGTTTAGGAAACTAAAATGTGAGTTTGAATCCAAAAAACTCACTAACCAGTCCCTTCTAGTTGACTTAGGTTATGAAACTACTAATGTATTGAATGTGTCCAGCCATACACTCAATGAAGATTGGTTTTTTGACTTATGTTTTTCCTTTCACTAATGTCCTTCTAGGGAGTTATTTCTAGAATAGGTTTATTGGTTAGAATGAGATCTCCTCTTATGAAATAATAAGAGGTTTGAGGGAGTGGGGAGAGGTTCTATTTTAATAGAAATATACGGTCATTACAACATCACTTTACTTGACGTAAGTTGGGTTCCCATCCTTCATAGAAACATAATATCCATAGGGTTCTAAGATCAAAAGTTGTTTACCCTTAGAAATGAAACTGGTTTTCTTAAAATCTCTAAAGTATCTAGAACTATCATAAAGGGAACCCTTACCATTGGGTTGTATGTATTTAACGGAAAGACCCATTCAAGGTAGTTGGGTAGTGTTTACAACACAAAAATTGATAATTCAATTCTATAAAATAAGAGATTGGGGAATGTTACCTCCATGGCATTATAGAAACTCAATAACAAAGGGTTGTTAAGTGACATAACACCTACTAATATTTCTTTTTTGTGAATATTATGTGGTAGGTAAATCTAATAAGGTAACCTTCAATAGGTCCTCTTTCAATGCTACCAACCCATTTGAATACAACAATTCAAATATTTCTGGGCGATCTAAGACCACCTCTCATGGCAGAGATTCCTATTTTTTCACTTTTATACATGAATTCTCTTGAAATGTTTGGATTTACATTCTTGAAAATAAATATTATGTTTTTTAAACCATTAAAACCTAGAAAGCATTAGTTGAAACCCAAGTTGGGAAGAAAATAAAAATTGTGATAACTGTTAATGGGATATAATACCTATCTACATAGTTCATTTAGTTTTTTTAGTTTTGAAGTATTAAACTATATATGATTATTAGGGAATCCCCCAACAGAATGGATTTATATAGAGAATGAACATAATTATCTTAGAGAGAGTTTGAAGAATGATTTCTTGGTTGGGTCTCCCTAAATCATTTTGGACAGAGGCAGATAGCATTGTTTTTTACCTTATCAATGTTGAGTCAATAAAGTTTTCCTTATGACTTTCCATGCCTTCATGTTTTGAAAATCACAAACACCTTATACTTAAGTAAATTTATGTTTTACCTTCATAAGGAAATTTACCCTAAACTAGAGTTTCTTATACGTTGAAATATTTTTCTTAAGTAAAAAAACCGGAATCTTAACCAAAATCCCGAAATCACATAATGAAAAGTATTGGAGTATTCTATTTCTAGGATCCGAATTCTGGATGTGAACTATAATGAAGTTCCACTCCTAATTATGGATATGAACTTTGATGAGTTCGACTCCGAACTCTTATGATGTTTCACTCCAAAATTTCATGAGTTCGACTCCGAACTCTTAAGTAGTTCGACTCCGAACTCTTAAGTAGTTCGACTCCGAACTCTTATAAAGATCGACTCCAAACTTTCATGAGTTCGACTCTGAACTCTGATGTAGTTAGACTCCGAACTCTTATGAAGTTCGACTCCTAAATTTCATGAGTTCGACTCCGAACTCTCAAATAGTTCGACTCTGAACTGTTACCAGTCCGACTTTGAACTCTACAAGTTCATATTCCGATCTCTGGTGAAACCAGACTCTGAATTCCGATAAAATATAATCCGAACATTTCTTGACATAGAATCCAGATTTCATTTAGGTTAGACTATGAACTTTTAGTCTTCTTACACTCCGAACTTATTATATATTTTACTTACAAATGCTTCATTAAAAAACAATGACGTGCATTCAGTTATACTTGGTTTGTTATAAAACGATGTCTTCTATTCAGTTTCAAATTAACCGTTGGTTGAGTTACACGTGTACAGGTCCCTCCGAATTTCATGTAAAATATGACCGTAGGAGGAGGGAGCCGACCGTTGCAAATTTTCCTATAAATAGGATCTCATTTGGAAGAGCTCAAAAACAAGAAATGAAGTTGATCAATTTAGGGACCACACGTTGTTAAGGTGATTTCTAGAGAGAGAAGATTTTCATGCTTTGTGCGTACTGAACCACTCATTGAGAATGCTTCATGCGACTCTGAATGTTGGTGATTACATTCGAGGGCTTCCGAGGATAGGAAGATAGAGGTGCTGACTAACTTGAAGTTTGAGGGCTTCCTTGCTGTGGAAGACAGAGCTTCCAACTACCTTGAAGTTGAGGTCTTGCGTGGATAGCAAGACAGAGATTCCGATCTTCGTATCGAGGGCTTACCCTGGTGTGGGTAAAACAGACTTGCTTGAAATTAAAAATCAAGGGACCTTTATCTAAGGTTTTTGGATACCCTTCTCTTTGGGTTAAAAGACTTATATCGTGTTACTCATAGTTTTACTACTTGTTTTTTCGATTCACTTTTGTATTGTAAGGAAAGTATAACCTTATTATATTTCCTTACACTTGTACTCTGATTAGTTTAGATTCTATATGCTTTAAGGTAGAATCTCATATTGTGAACTTTGGTTCCAATTCTCCAGTTAGTTATTAGAGGTGTTGTGAATTTTCTTAGTTTAACTTTGTTAAACTTAGATTCTTCCTTGTCTAAGGAAATTTTTAAAAGTATACAATTCACCCCCCCTCTTGTATATTGAGCATCTACATCACTATTTCGATCCTACAATCAATAGTTTTCCCTTTTCTAAAAATCAATTCAAAACATATATATAATTGTGGAATGGTAAGACTTCTTATCATACCTACTTGGGAGTCATTAGTTGTGCAACTTATCCTCACATGAAAACTGATAAACTGGAACCATTATAACTTAAGTTCATATTTTTTGGGTATCCTAAGGGTGTTAAGGGGTATAAATTATGTATTGATAAGATGGGTTATCATAAATGAATTATAATTAGGGATGTAGTCTTCGTGAATCCTATTCTCCAAAAACCAAGGCCGCCACATCTAGTAGTAGTGATCGAGACCATGAAAAGGGTGAAGAAGATGATACCTCGAATCACATTGAGGTTGATGTTCAATACACTCCATTGGCTTCTTAGACCACTCATGTGGTTGCTTAGAAGTCTATTTATAGTTTAGATTCTAAATCTGAACCTTCTTCTAATAATTGGGATTACCGATTGACTCGAGAAAGTGAAAGTAGAGTCCCATGACCTCCTTCACATTCCATCTAGTTTGATATGTCTTTATATGCATTTCATGTATCCTGTTATATTATATATGATGATACTCAAACCCATAGGGAATCCATAAATGATAAATAACAAAGCATTGGGTGTTTTCTATCAATGAAGAAATGAAATAATTAAAAAAACCACACTTGGACCATCGTAAATAAACCACCTAATGATAAGATAATTGGATCCAAGTGGAATTATAAGAAAAAAGAAGAAAACACTAAGGGAAATAAATTATATACATATCAATTTTATTTGTGAATTGTTTCAGTCAAATAGTCGTTATTGATTGTTATAAAATAAATATCCTCGATTGTTGATAAATATTCTATTATGATTTTACTTTATTTTTTTCCCTTTATTGATATGCGCATTAAATAATGGTTTGTCAAAAGTAACTTCTTACATTCAGATTTAAATGAGAACACCTACCTAAAAACTCCTTATGGTTACTCTAAGGAATTCAAATTAATTCAAGTATGAATGTTGAATAAATCATTATATGGTTTAAAGTAATCATCTGGGGAATGGTATAAGAATATTGATTCCTTCATGTTAGATAACCAATTTACTAGGATCCAATATGACGCATGTGCCTATTTTAAATCAACACAAAATAGAATTCTTTACATGATACATCATGTTTATTACATTCTTATGATTTATAAAAAGATGAGTTTTATCATTGCTATAAAATCTCAAATAAGATGAATGTGTGAAATGAATGACTTAGCTGGATCTAAGAAAATATTAGGTGTTAAAATTTTTATAGATCTTATAAAAATTACTTTATTTATCTCATCGTGCTTATATTTAAAATATTATAAATAGATACACGTTTTAATCTCTCAAATCTGTCAATGTACCTCTTGTAAATCACTTTAAACTATCTTTGACACAAGAACCCATTACTCGGGATGATATTAATTTTAATGTGTAAAATAACCTATGAAAATATTTTTGGTAGCATTATGTACTCAATGATTTTCAACAATCCTTATATTTCTTTTGAAATATATACCTTAAGAATATTTATGTCTTCACCTGGAAAGCCACACTGGCATTACACTAAGTGGATTCTTTGATATCTCACATTTAGTTCAAAACTAACTTTTTGTTATGGTAAAAATATCGATTCTTATGAAATTATTCTAAGATGTGTACATGTCGACTATACAGATAATATTGACATAAGACAGTCCTTGATTGGATATGTATTCATTGCATGTATTTTCCCCATCACTTGGAAATGCAACATGCAATCTGTGGTTTCTCTTTCAACCATGGAGTCAGAGTACATTTCCCTTATAAAGGCAGTGAAGGAAGCCCTATTCCATAAAGTCTTATCCTCTGAAATTAATCTTTTTAATTAATTTCTAAATGTATATTCTGATAGTTAATCATAACTTCATTTTTCTGAAAATTTATTTTGTCATGGTAAATCAAAAAAGATTGATATTATAGTATAATTTATTATATATATTATATAATCATTAACAGTGTGTTTCAACAAGATATGCACTGATATAAACACAACTAATAATTTCACTAAATCAATGGTATTGTCTAAGTTTAGGTTATTTTAGATAGTTTGTGCTTGGATTCTATTATATAACCATAGTTGTAATAACATCACCATTTTCTATTTAAAATGGTGATGTTTTTGTGAATTAAGGAATTCAATTTATTTACTTTTTAATATTGAATTTTTACCCTATTTTATTATTCCATTTAGATTTTATTTTGTATTATACATGCATTATAATATGTTAATTTTATTTTTTTCATAATTATGATATGTTGGCACTGTTATTTTTATATGGTCATTATTATTAGGACAATTATGTAGCATGCTCTGCCTACCCAGCTTTATTTTTTGGTTTCCACTATCAATCTGGTTGGTTCTCATTCCCTCATTCTGGGTCATTGAGTGTTTTTTCTAACTATTCAATCCCCACCATTCATTTTTTATTTTTCGTTTGTATTCACTAATAGGTGGTTCATTTAGACTATACTTGTGGAACTATCCCCTTAGATAAGTGGTAACGCTGCTCAAGGTTTTCTATGGAGATTTCCTCACCCCATATACTTGATTAAATTGTTAAAAAAAATTAGATGCTTTTGGTCCCCCTCATTATTGGGTTTCGACACATCACCCTAGATCTCGTTGGTACTGGTGGATTCATCCTCATCAGAGTATTCGATTTGGTGTCCTTCAAACCTTTGTGCATAAAACTAGTGTGTATCACAGGGTGGAGTGCCTTCATCTGCTTCCTTCTCTATAAAGAATAGTAGGAAACACTAAGATCTAAATACTACTACATCAAATCTGGTGATATATCCCATTGAAAAGTTCCAATAGAGTAGTTTGATCCCCTTTCCTAATGATTTAAGAGAACCAGGTAATCCGACCTTTGTGTCCGGTGTTGTAATCATATTTTATTAGTTTCTCAAAATACTATATTTCAATTCATGAATCATTTTCTATTGTCTCTATTTTTTTGATTCTTTCTATTTTTTGTAATACTTGTTATATTTTTTAGAATTTATAAAAATTTTGTGGTTCGTGGTGTACTAATTGTGCACGTTGGTCCCCATGGGACTGAAGGACATAAATATTGGTGTTTCTTTTTCTTTATTTTATTTACATCCATCATGATTCATCTTGTTCTATAATTTTTGTATTCTAAATGAATTAAATCAACTCAGTCCTATTTGGTTCGGTGTTCATTTTCAACAAATTACACCATGAACCTTTACACATTCAAACTCTGGTGTTCTTTGAACATTAATTGATTTTCGCTAATAAATTTTTTCTATCCTCAGCAGCCCCAAGATGCACCCAATTAAAGAGGAAAAAAATTAAATGGAACAGAATTACCTAAAATTGGGTAATATGATGTTATAGTCAGTGGTGAAGAATGTTGGTGGCTTCCATCAACGTTATCTCACTCATCAGCAAGACACAGATTAACGTCCATGGCTTCATATCGCAATAGTAAAATATAACAATGCTTTGGAAATTGAAAAAAAACATGGTTTTCGGTGAACAGGAAGATCCATTGGTGGTAATGTGGGCTGGTGAACTAGTAGCATCGAAAATAGGGGCTTGGTGTGACCGTGGGTAGTCCTATAATGTTGACCTTCGAGAGGCTTCCTCACAATTATAATCCATGTTGGTACGATACTTTGGTCAATTATTTTTCACAGTGGACAACCACCTCAAGAGTGATGATGGGGGATTATGACTTTATACTAGAGGTTGTCCATGATGGAGGGTCGCCACCGAAGGTCACTATGATTGATTCTATAGGGGGTGGAGGAGTCAGTCTCTGACTACAATGATGGTTGAGTGTGAATAGGGGAAGTAAGGTCATTGTAGATTCCTTGGTAATAGAGGGCCTACCTGACGGTGGGTAGATGTTGATGAAGGAGTTGAACTAGTTCAACCAGTGATTTTTGTGAACCTACCGATGTAGGTGGTGAACGGCCAGTGGAGAGGTGATTGAGAGGGTAGATTTGATATACAATATGAGCACTATAGGTTGAAAAAATTAGGCCTTTGGTCTATGGTGAATAGGCCCTTAAGGACACCAAAAATTGATGTGGAATATGGGCCTTGTACTAAGGGCCTATGGGCCAAAAATAAATAAATAAAGTGATTGTTGGTTGTGTTATACCCTGGGGGATATTAATTTCTTTTCTACCCTATGGGTATGAGGTGTGTCTGTGTTAAATTGTAATTATACCCCCAAATATCTTATATGTATATAATATTTATTACTTTAAATTAATATATATATATATATACATAATTGATTTATTCATTTTCGATTTTATTTGTTTAATATTTTTGTAATTTTGTATATTTTTTAAATTTATTTATATTAATTTATTATCAGGTAATATTGTATTAATACACTTTAAATTTACATAAATAATATGTCAATTCATTTTCATTTAAATATATATTCATATTTAATCATTTAAAATTTATATAATTAATAACAAAAATTTATTTTTTAATATTTTTTCAAGATATTCAAATTTTTTATTAAATTTTACTAATTTTTATTATTCATTCATTTAATATTATCAATTCATTAACACTATAGGAAAATGGGGTTTTTGACAGGCTCATCACCTGTTGGAAATTGTCCTTAATGGGGAACTGTTTTTCAAAATGGCCCAAAGGCCTTTGATTTTTATTTATTTTTGGATAATCCCATCATTAAGGGTTAAGGGGGAACCCTTACATGACCCATAGGTCTTGTGGCACAAGTCCCATTACCTGACCTGAAAGTCCATAAAAATAAGACCTAATACATGACTAAAGCCCAAACCTTGACCCTTGGAACTTCTCCTCCCAAACATATGCCACACTGATGGCTTTATCTCTCCACTTCACATGACTGGTCATCTAGCATGACCCCATGGAATGTTTCATGGGTCCAGGTACTAATAGAAATTTTCATACCCTCATGTTCTTCCAATTAGGTTAGCTTTTCCCTAATGGATACTACTTGTTCTAAATCCTTTTCTATTTTCTGCTCATGCGTGGTCTGCACAGGCAGCATCGAGGTCCCTCTGGCTTGAAGTTCCTTGTGTCCCCCAGGCCTTGGTTCCCTAAAGGCCTTGTGGCCCAAAGGTCTATGACAGCCTGAAGGACCTAAGACCCTTATTCCCAAACTGGTGGCCCAAAGGCCCAAATCGGATTAATAGTTCTAACTACTATATTTCCAAATAACACCATCTATTGTACAACTATAGTAACTACTATAGTAACCTGAATATTCATTTCCCATCACAAATACCTTCTTCATGACTTTCACTCCAAACCGTGGGAATGGTATTTGCAATGGGTATATACTTTAGATGCAAATACATGTCATCATTATTGTTATTTACAACAAGAATTAATTCACATCGCAAATAAATTTTCAGAAAAAAGTGTATTTATGATGGGACATGTCGCAAAAATAAAATTATCATTAATGCACTTATTTCTAGTCTATTCTAATTACAATTGGTCCCCTCACAAATATAATCTTGTCGTTAAAAATCTAACCAATATATACCCCACCTGATTTTTTTCATTCATTCTTTATTTAATCTCTCCTCTTCATTTCGTCGATTAATAGATCAATTTTTATGGGAAAGTAAATTTTCATTTTTGCGTCTCAAAGAAGAATCAATTTTGTTGTATTTATTTAATTTTTTTAACTTTAAATTAATTTATTTTATTTTATAATTTAGTATTATTAATTAGAAGTAATCAATGTTATTTAGAATTAATTATTTATAATTTTTAGTAATTATTTTAATTTATAAATATTTAGTTTTAGTTAGAAGTTATTTTTATTAATGAAACTTAAATAGTTTTAATTTGAAATAATTAGTTTTAATTATCAAAAAATGGTTTTTCTTAATAGTAATTACATATAATTGATAAATAAATTGTATTGATTTATTGAATATAGTAATAATTAATATATCATAGTAATAAGTAATAATAATTTCTAATAACATATAATAAATAACAATAATCGGTAATGTTTACCAATTAATAGTAATTTTTAATAATTAAGGGTAAATATTAATAATTTAAAAATAATTTGAAAAAATTAGTGTTAATTAAAAAAATAGTGACAATTCTTAAATATTAGTGGTAATTATTAGAAAATATTAGTAATTAGTTAAAAAATAACTTTAATAAGTAAAATTTAGAAAAAATAAGCAGTAATTTGTTAAAATTAATGAAAATGATCGGTATTTAGTTAAAATTGGAAGAAAAAAACAGAGTGTTATTTACTAAACAATAGTTGAAAGGAGTTGGAATTATAAAAAAGTCATAGAAATGAGCGGTAATTAGTAAAAAAAATACCAGTAATGAGTGGAAATTATTGAAAATTAGAGGTAACGGGAAATAATTAATAAAAATTATTGGACATGAGTAGTATTTAGAAAAAATTAGCATAAATGAGTGATAATTAGTAAAAAATAGTGTAAATGAGTGGTAATTAGTAAAAACCTTCATAAATGAGTGGTAACTAGTAAAAATTAGAGTACATGAGAGATAATTATTAAAATTCAATAGAAATGAGTGGAATTTATTAAAAAAATATCATAATAATAAATAATTACTAAAAAATACCATTAAAGAGTTATAATGAGTTAAACATATCTATAATAAGAGGTAATTATTAAAAAATATTGGCAATGAGTAATTTTTAGCAAAAAAACCTACAATGGATGGTATTTAGTAAACAAATATTTGTAATGAGTGGCATTAAGTAAAAATACTGGCAATGAGTGGTATTTAGAAAAAAAATATCAGTAATGAGTGGTAGTTAGTAAAAGATATGCGAAATGAGTGGTAGTTAGTTTAAATTATCAGCATTGTGTCATATTTAGTAAAAAAATACTAGAAATGAGTGTTAATTAGTGAAAAAATATCAAAAATGAGCATTGATTAGTAAAAAATACTATAAATGAGCATTTATCTATAAAAAATACAAAAAATGGTGTTAATCAGTAAAAAATACTGGCAATGAGCATTAATCGGTAAAAAATATTATGAATGAGCAGTATTTAGTAAAAAATCTTGGAATGAACATTATTTATTAAAAAATGTCACAATTAACCATAATTTATCACAATTAGACATAATTAACCACAATTAACAAAAATTAACCCAAATTTTCCAAAATAACCATAATTATTGATAAATAAACACAATTAACCACAATTATCCACAATTAACCACAACTAACCATAATTAACCATAAATAACCACAATTATCCACAATTTACCACAATTAACTATAATTAGTAATATAATATTGACTATGGGGAATTATGGAAGCATAGAGGGAAGCGGATAGAGGTGATAATAGAGTGAAAGAATTTCAGTGCCCCTGTGGTAACATAGTTTGAAGGAGAGAAAGTCATGGGTAAATGCATAGGTTTACCCATGATTGTATCTCTTCCAAACTGACTGAACTTTGGGACACTGAAATTATTTCATTCTGTCTTGGCCTTCATCCCCTCTACTCTATGCTTTTCTCACTCTCCTCAGTCTAACATCAATTTCCCTTAATGATAATTAATGGTAATTTGAAAAGATTCGTTGTATTTAGAAAAAATTAGTGGTCAATGGTGGTATAAGTAAAATTTGGTGATAATTCTATTGCATTAATAATATTTACAAGTAAATTGATTTTTTTTATTTAATAATGTTTTTGGATAGTCTCTTACTTATTTTAGATAAATATTTAGAAATATTTTTATTTTCCATCTTTTTTGAAAAATATGGAACAAGAAAGTTGACAACAGTCTTTATTACAAGATTATGATGGGATAAATCATCCCAAGAATCCAAATGGGTCTAGAATAAATCATGTATATACTGAGGGTGTTGAATTATTTTTCATTTGTATCATCTAAACATGAATTTTTTTAGAAGGGATAGTTAAGTGTCCAATTTATAAATATAATATGAGGATATTTGAAACATTCGACAATATAGGGGGTTCATCTATTTGTTTTGGTTTTTAGAAAGATTATATTTTTTGGTATAAATATTGTCAATGAAGCTCTAGAGATAATATTAATAATTTGATTCCAAATCCATCACGGTTTCAAACATTTGTACCTGAGGTTGTGGGTAATTCTTTTCAATAAATAGAAACTCAAAACGTCATTGATATAACTTCCGAGTTAAACATTCTCTGTTTTATAAGTTGATGATGTCTATTAAAAATTACTTATATCTTGGTTGCATGATAAGAAAATATGAAGTGGTGAAAAAATTGTGGCTATTAAATAAGACAATATAATTTAAAAATATAAATTTTTATCAGATATTATCTTTGGTTAAATCACTATTTGTTGATGAAAATGTGTTACCTTCCAATTTCTGTTAGAGCAAGAGGTAGGTTCGTAATTAAGGTCCTAGTTACCAAAAGATCAACACATTTTCAAATGATTTCTTATTATATTATGATGAAAAAGGGGTTTTAGTTATTTTTCTTACATGTGGACAATAGAGGTACAAGGAATCTCAATAAGGGATGTATGGACTGATTCTCTCTAAAAAAATTAGGTATTTCCCACATAAACCTAGATTTTATCATTTAATTATGTATCAAAACAAAGCATCATTGATTTTAGGGAACAAAACCAATATTTCAATCTATAAAAACACAAATCATCCTTTTGATGGTTATTCATGGAAACATATGGACCATGTATATTCTTATTTCTATTTAGAATACCATAACATGCGATTGGGACTTTGAACTAATGGTTTTTGTCCATTTGGTTCATACGGTAGTCAATATTCTTACTGACCCATCTTTATAACTATGTACAACTTTCCTCCTTGGATTTTGATTAATGAAACATATATCTTTTTAACATTATTAATTCCAAGATATCCAAAAAATAATATCGTTACTTATTTTAATCCATTGATGAATGAATTAAATTTATTATGGAGTAATGGTGTCATAACATATGATTTTATTTTAAAATAGAATTTCAAAATGAAATTTTCATTAATATGGGCAGATAGTTAATTCCCCACATATAGAATGTTATTTGGATAGATTACACATCGTCCAAAATAATTTTCGTACTTTATGAGTGACAATAAAAATTTTATGTGTGTCAATGGGAGAAAGCATTGTATTTTTATTGCCTTCAAAGATTTCTTCTTATTATTCATCCTTCCGAAAGGTAAAAAATCATTTCAGAAAAGGTACAATTGAAAGAGATGGACCTCCAGAAATGATCAAGGGTCTTGATTTCAAATCAATTGTATCTTCATTACCACCCATTACTTTTGGACATGATATAACCCTAAAAAATAAATTCCTTTTGAAAAATTTCTCAATTGGATTAAATAAATTATTTTTTGGGATCTTCCATACTTGTTTAATTTTTTTGTCTTACACATACTGGATTTCAGGAATATTGAGATAAACCATTTTGATAATATATTTTATAATTTTTTGGAGACATCTAGTAAGAACAAAGATAATTTAAAGGCATGATTAGATCTTACCAAAATTTTAAGGTGACCAGAATATAATTTTTTTGAAAATGACAGATCACAGAAGTCAATGAAGCCAAAATAGTAGTATACATTTTCTAAAAAAAATATTTATTATTATCTTAGTGGATTTCATATTTGAGAAAATTGAATGGTTATGTTTCTGATTTGGTTATATGTGTTAAAAACAATCATATTACTAGATTAAGAATTCATGGTTATCATGTTATATTTAAAATACATCTACTAATTAGATTTATTGGTATCTTGAATTATTCAATTTGGGATGCGCTAATAGAAATATCATATTTTTTCTAAGACATGTGATCAGTGAAAACAGACTATGATTCACTTAGTATTCTACAAGAAGATATTGTTTTAATTTTATAAAAACTAGAAAAAAAATTTATCCATCGTTCTTTTTTTCAATTGAAATTTTCATATTAAATTTTCCACATGATGAAAAATGTGCAGGGTCAATACAATTCCAATGGATTTACCCAAATGAGAGATGCATTTAGAAACTAATGAAAAAGATATTCAACAAAGCATCAGTTGATGGGTCATTTTCAAAATCTTATTAATAGGAGGATATTTCTTTTTTCTTCTCCCATTAGTTCCCACATGAACATATTTCAAAACAAAACAAAATTTTCCTTAATAAGGGAAATATTTACGATGCATTGAACATTCAATTGTAAATTTTTAATCTTTTTGAACATAGATTTGGTGGATTTAATGAATGATGGATTTCAGATGATGAACATCATAGGTCTTATAATTATGTTCTTTTGAAATATGAATAAATTGAATGATTTTTATTGTGATTTATATTTCTTCATATTAGTTAATTTTTTTAAAAAAATAATTATTTTATTTTATTTTTATGTTACATGATTATAATATCAAGAAACAATTTTCAGAAGTTACATTAGATACTCTTAAAGAACATAGGCATCATAATTTTTTCTATAGGATTCAATGACTCGTAAAGTAAATTGTTTATTCTCTAACAAATTCAATGATTTTTTTATTTTTTTTATTGTTAATTATTTTTCAGTTTTATAGGTATCACAACATGTTGATAAAACTAACAATTGATTGTGTGTATTGACTAACCCACCATCCAAAATGGTTAAATCTTATAATTTATATGTGGTGAATGGTCTTCAATTTCATGTATGTGCATATGGTGAACCAAAAAAGCAATGGATGGATGGATTTAATTGAGAGGATCTCATCATAGAGAAATTGAAGATTTCTTTTATAGTATGCAAGATGAAATAATTGAACTCAATTATTTGAGATATAATTCTGTTATGATGTTGAAATTCCATTGGATTGATACTAATAGAGGATTGACTATTCATCTGTACCATGGAATCATCGACATTAAAAATAAAAACCTTATTCGAGTAAATGAACCATTTTTATTGGATCATCAAGCATAGAAAATATATTATGAAAATTATTAGGCTTATTTAAGAGAGTTAATTTATTTTTAGGGAATTATGAAAATGAAAACCCATGAAAACATGTTTATGAAAAAGAAAATGTGGTTCTTTTTTAGTGCAAGGAATTGAAATTTATCAAGAGACATGGGTATAGATAGTGAAACCCTATAATTAAAAGTTTATAGTGACAATGATAATGATTATGTAACAAAAAAATTTGAATTAACAAGTGATGATAAAGTTTAAAGTCCTGTGGAAATTGATGATATAGAATAGGAAGATGAAGATATTTACATTTTCATATACAAATATGGGGGTGATTTGAATAATGACATAATTTCTTGTTGGTTATAGTCAAAATATATAAATATATAATACCCATATTCAATTATTTTATAAAAACTTAATTTTCATTTTTCATATGGCTGAAGGGACTTATGATGATATCATTGGTAGCCTTAAGGAGGGTGTACTACCTGGTGATGATCCGGATGATATGTCCTCAGACCCTTAGGTTGCAGGTGGTGCGTCAACTCAGAGGAGTCATGATATTGCAATATTAATGAGTCTCGACCCTATTCTTAAGCGATGTACACATAAAGATTTTGATTCACGCATTAAGAGGTATGTTATGTTGTGTAATTTAGTTAATTTTCATTATCATTTATTTTCATTTATTAATTTATGTACTAATTATTTTATTATTTATTCTTCTTTCCTTGAGTTTTTCACATACAGGTGTTGGGTATGGCAGTTTTATTTTTTTAAATTGTTTTTCTATAGCATGGGTGACATGGGATCATATTCCCATTTATGTTTGTAAATACAAGTTTGATCATTGAAGGGTATGTAAATTTATAATAGTTATCTTGAAATTTTTTTAATTATTAACATGATATTATTAATTCTTTTTTAGGATTTATGGTATCTAATCGATGATAGTATGAGGACATATACGTGGGAGGTTTTGGAAGCATACATGCATGAGTGATGGCGTCATTGTTTTCACAATATAAGGAAGGGATCCATAAAGAATGTTTTATTCGTTATTTTTTAATAGTTTTTCTGAAATCAACATCTAGATTACATTTCCTATTAGGTTTAGAATGGATTGTACTCAAATTGGATGAAAAAAAGTTTTCAGAGGACACTGTCATTAGGAAAGAAAAACTGGGGGAGATAAGTGGTCACCCATAGAGCGGGTAGTCATACATTCAGTACTCATCGACAACATATGGTAAGTATTTTTTTAATAATTTATAACTGTAGATGAAATCTATTTATTTTATTTTTTATATAGTCAGCTGAGTAGCCTGCTATTATTGAATTTGATGTTTATAAGAGGATGTACATGGATCCTACCACTGCAGATATTATTGGTGGTTGACATCTCCAATTGGTGGTCAGCACTATATTTTTGGTTTCAAAATTAACTAAATAATATATTTTAACTATATTAAATTAAAATTTCATTTGAAGGAGTCATATAAGGCCATGAATTCTAAAAAAATGATGAGATTCTGGAAGAGACCAATGGTTAGGCTACCAGTGCAGTGGGATTTAATGACGCAGTATGAATGCAGGCGACTCATTATGCCTTCGATATTGGTCTAGTTGTTGGTATCAACTCTTAATTGATTCCCTGGAGTTCTTATGCTACTATCGGGATGCCATTATACTGCTAGATGGGAGATCATGGAGAGTCTTCATCATCGACTGCATAGTATGATGAGAAACTATGATCTAAGAATGAGGTTATAAAGACCCTCTCTAGAAAGAAAGAAAATTTTTTTCGACACATTTGTCGGAGGAGGATGAGTATCATTGAGCGCATGATCAGCAGCTGTAGAAGATGATAGAGTGTGTGTGGCGTTTGGTGCATAGTATATGGTGGGAGTTCCCTCCACCACCTCCTCTAGACAACCCTCCCCTCCTACGTGATTTATTTTTTAGATGTATTCACAATGATAAACATTTGAATGAACTTTTTTTTTAAATATTGTTATTAATTCATAAATTTACAGCTTTATATACCGTGTTTTTTATATTTTATTAATTTTTTAATTTTTTATTATTATTTTTTATATAATTCTGATGTTTTTTGTTTTTTTTTCATTTTTTATTTGATTTATTATATTTTATTTATTTATTTATATTTTATTATTTGTGAAGGGATACTAATATCATCACAAATAAATATTAAAATAATTTATCCTGGGATTAGTGTCCTCTAATAAAAAACAAATTTTGACAGGAGATTATTCTCTAAAAATATAAGTATAAATATAAATCCTTCAAAGTTTGATGTGATGGAATGTAGAAAAAAATTGTATTTGTGAAGAATTTTTTAAGAACAATCCATTTGCGATGGGATCCTGTTGTAAATGATTCATCAAAAATAAGTCATATTTTAGTAGTTTAATAATGTTAAGTGTTCTTTAAATTTATATATTTTATTATTTTTAAATATTTATTCATTTAATATTTTTTAATTTATTAATTGTTAATGTTTTTTATATATAATTACCCATTGATATAATTAATATTTTTAATATTGAAATATATATATATAATATTTCCTGAAATATAATTTATAAAATATAAAATATGAATTTACATTAAATAATTAATATATTTAATGAAAAATATTTTATAATTAAAAATTATTACCATTTAATAATATTGACTAATTAGGATCGAGAAATGGAAATTTTAAAAATTGTCATTTATTTTTGCAATTTAATATATATCAGAAATTTTTTATATTAATTTCATAAACAAATATATGTAATTAATCAAAATTTTCATATAAACATGTATACACACATAATATTTCTATAATTTATTCATTTTTAAACATTAAATATAGAATTTTATTTATTAAAATAATATATTTAATATATATTATTTACTCAATAATAATGTTAATTATTTTTTCGTATTGTTTTTAATCGATTTATTTTAAATATTTATTCATTTAATATTTTTTTAATTTATTCATATAATATTTTTAATATATATATGTATATTAATATATTTAATATTTCGTTAAATATGATTAATATAATAAAAAATGAATTTATTTTAAAAATCTCTCATATTTTATTAAAATTGATTTCTAATTAAAAATTACTATTAATTTGAAATATTGACTAATTAACATTAAGTTATGTACATTTAATAAAATTTCATTTTTTTTTTCAATATAAAATATATCAAACCCGTGTTATATTAATTATACACACACATATTTGTAATTAAAAAAATTTATAATGAAACACACACAAATAACATTCATATAACTTTTTCAATTTTTAATATTAATTATAGAAATTTATTTATTAACATAATATAATTATTATATATTATGTTTTAATATGAATTTTTTTTATTTCTTGTCATTCTACACTATTTATAAAATTTTCATCTTTTTCAA
Organism: Viscum album; assembly: GCA_963277665.1. Lineage (NCBI taxonomy): Eukaryota > Viridiplantae > Streptophyta > Magnoliopsida > Santalales > Viscaceae > Viscum > Viscum album. The sequence goes on along the minus strand of OY728137.1, from coordinate 1,609,326,669 downwards.
ATTTATTCATTTTTAATATTATATAGTCATTAATAATCGAAATTGTTATTAATATTTCTTTAATTCATTCATTTTCAATTTTTCTTTGCAAAATATTTTTTAATTTTTATCGATTTTGAATATTTATTTATACATATTTATTCAACAAAATTTAATGTTGTTAATATGGTTGTAATTTATATAATTACTATGTATTCATTTTCATTTTGAAATTTATTCATTTTTTATTTTTCTAATAATTTATATAATTAATAGCACTAATTCATTTTTTATTTTTGTCAATCTATTAATATTTAAATTATTAAATTTATCTCTTTTTTAGTATTAATTCATTTAATATTATTTAGTATTATTTATTCACAAATAATCTTGATTATTTTATAATTTTATTTTTAACTTATAAATTTTTAATATTTATATGTTTATGATTTTTTAAATTTGTTAAATTTAAAAAAAATTATAAATATTCATTTATTAACATCAACTGTTTTTATTATTACTATAATGTACATATTCAAAATGAATTCATCTTAGTTTTTAATTTTTTATAATTTATATAATTAAAAAGAGTTATTCTGCTTATTAATATTTTTGAACTCTATTCATTATTAGTAATTAAATTCCACTCATTTATAACAATCATAAATTTAAAACTATTTATTCATTAACATTGTAGTAAAAAAATTAATTTTTTGATTTTTAATATATATTCGTTTAATATTTTTAATTTAATTAATATAGTTATTATCAATGCATTCCAAAAAAACATTGATAAAACCATCCTATTCTATTAAATATATCCCTAATAGAGAACCTCATTGCATGCACCATTTATGCTCTCAAAACCAAACGTATATGATTATTTCTTCTCCTTTTTGGTCGATATTTTATTTTTTGTATGTGTTAAATTTTTCCAAAGGGTTTGGGTTTATATTCTTATCTACAGAACGTGAATAGACTTGCGACCAACCGATCCTAAATGCCTTATTCTCCCCACCAGCAGGCCAATTATACCTTGTTCTATAAAATGTTCTTCCATGAGAATCATTTTAGTTTTAATTCTACTATAATGACCAATATTTTATGTATTATACAGATAAACCTTCCATAAACTAAGGCATAACTATCCCTACCTTTCTCACAGGAAAAGAAAATTTTCAACCTTAATATCTTTATTTTTAGATAAACCATTTTTTCAAGAAGAAAATTTTAATAGATATACATCTTATATATTTATATTTTCATACTCAACCATCCATAGTATTACTATTTGTAAAATAAACACCTCAAAAATTTATTTTTTCCCTTAATAGAAACATTTGAGATCAAAACATGACCTTTCAACTGAAACATTTAGAATTTATTCTCTATAAAACTCCATCTCTTCAAAGGAAGTTTGAAATTATTTTAATGTTTCCGATCTACTCTACTCGAATTATCCATATAACCTCCACTTATGTAATTTTTCCTTGACCCTATTAACTTTGGAAGTAATCAAATTAAATTATTCTTTAGAAAATTGTTTAAAATTTTTGTAAAACACTCCTATATCTCAATCAAAACCCATTTTTTAATTATTACATATAAAAACTAGAATTCACTTATGAAATATGAAAACATCCTAAAAGATAATTTTTAAATTTTTGTTCCATTTTATACCCATCATGAAATCATACAAACATTTCTTAACTACTATAGTGTTTGATTTTTCTTTATATAGTATCACCAAATTGTAGATATTGTATTCATTCCTCATATAGGATTTAATTACTTATGCATTCCCCATTTATACTTTATATAGTGTTAAAGAGATAATGTTAGTTATAAAAATTCCTTAATTAATTATATAAAACATTGTGTGGAAATACTATTGACATAGATGACATATGATGTATTGGTAAATCCAACAGTTCCATATGATCTAATGCTCCATTTTTTGAGAATTTTTCATTGTTTCTATTTTTTTGCATGATTTAACAAACTATGTACAACTCTATAATTAAAGGACCCTCCCCCACCCCCACCCCCCAATGCACTAGGGTGTGGATCCTCTAATTATAAGCTAGGTTGTGAGATGGAGATCCCATTTATCTTTTTTCCTTATTTCTTTTATGATTATATATCTTTGTTAATTGGTTTTTTTTTCTATTACATTTGGTTGATCTATTTAATCCTACCATGTCTCAAACTAACACCCCCCCCCCCTCTTCATCTTTTGAGAAATCCTACTAGGATTGTGAATACCCACCTCTGGATGGGATTTTCCAACTCGTGTCATGTCTGGTAGATGACGGACAGGACAACAATGATTACAAAGGAGCACAGGGATTCTCTCGTACATTTCACCATGTTCAATGGTTGAATATTATAGGTTTGGAGTTGTGATCTCTCATAATTTACTTTTCTAGTAATTTTTAGGTCAAGACAATCTTTATAGTTGGGAATGTATTTTTTCCATTGCTTTTAAGACTATGTTTTTTTACTCTTGTGTTCCCTAGAGTGTGTTAGATGCATGGTTGTTACTCTACATGTTACATTCTTTTATATTTATTCCTCCTCAATTATTCATGGTGATGGTTGCATGCATTCATATAAGTACATTAAGAAAAATCTTCTCAGGTTAGTTCTGTATTTTTGAGCTTGTTGTCAACCCCTAGCCTATGGAGGTGGGCTTGGTGTAGATACGGCTCAACCTTCCTCCAGCTAGGTAGCCCCCTTGGGTTGGTCCAGGATAGTTCATTTATTTAATGGACAATAAATCAACTTATAATATATGGGGAACTCCTTTTTCCAGTCTTGGGAAGAGTTACAATATTCCACTTATCCACTTGTGTATCACCGGGGTTGGTACCATTTCAGTTCCTTATTGAATTTCCTCCATGTACCTTGGAATACACCATTAATTGTATGTATATATAACTCACATGCAGGTGAGGGGCACCAAATAATCGTCAAATGAGATTACATAAATAACCTTCGATACATATGTTATACATAATAATGGAGGTAGGAATGACTCACGGGCCATCATATTTAATTTAATAATTAATAATTTTAAACACCTGAAATAAATTGAACTCATACATAGGTCTTGATCAAGATCCTGGACCCTCATAAACACTAAATGGTTACACAAAATGTATACTTAGTAACAATAATTTCTATTCATTATTTATTTATTAAGATGATCATACTTGTATTAATTAATTATTTGATTGATTGATAAATTATCTTTCACATTAATGATCATTCAAATTCTGTTGGACATACCCATCATTCTCATATTCATGGAAAATTAACAAATGAACAAATAATTACATATTAAATAAAATAAATAAATTTAGTAGTTAATATTTCATTAAATACTATATTAAATTTTAGAACACAACTGTCGTAAATCAATAAAATAATTTTTTAATTATACAATTAGAAATTTAATTTAATTTATTTATTTATATTATTTAGAGATTACAGAGCATGTAATTTAGAGTTACATGTCATGTATCTTCATTTTTGTGTGTCCATTGTACATGTTCGGGGATTCGGTGTGTTTCACAGCTGGACTACATAGCATTTACTAACTAGATACATGTCATGTGTTCTATTTGTCATGGGTTCACACAACCTACTGAAAAATATGGCGTGATCATTGGATGTGATACTACATGACGTGTAAAATCTAGATAAATTTCATGAATCTTGCATGTCATGTGTTCATATAACTCATTGATGAACACAACATGCATTTCTGATGTGCAAGATAATAAAATACATGTTCTATACATAATTGATGTTACAATATATTAGTATCATGTTGTTTTGATCAATTATTTGACCACATGGTTTGTATGGTTTTTTCACTAAATGGTGTAAACTACAAGACATGTATGCTTGCCACATTCCATATAATCTAACATTTTTTGTTCTAGTCCATCCCATTCTACATGAATTTTTCAATAAATTCACTGCATATAATTAATGATTGGTGTGTTATGTATCACACAACATGACTCGGTGCAGATCACTTGGGTACACAACGTGTACTCAGGATACATGTTATGTAATCCCATGTTATCCACATAGATTCTTTAACAGTTCCAAATGGAATATGTAGTCATACATCAACTATTCATTGACTTAGGAAAATTTCAATCTTTAATTAATAAGTCAAAATGATTAAGGAATGTTAATTTAAACAATTTTGTTAAAGAACAGATTATTCATGAAATGAAAATATAACAACTATTTCAAATATAGATCAAAAATAAAATAAATAATTTTAAATTTTAAACACGGACCCTTTGATACCACTAAATGGTTTCTATTGCAGCGTAACCACCACTGGTTGTCATTATATTAAGATTTCTATGGACATAGAGTTGGTCAAAACCCTAATAGAGAATCTTTTCATGCTAAATTTATAATTAATTTATTTATGATCTAAAGAAATTTTATCTCATCTTATGAAATTTCTTTGACATAGATGTTGTTTTGGATAAGTGTAGCCTAATCTGTTTGGATTAATTTGGTATGATGTTAGCTTCCTGGAATGCACAAAAAATGGAAACTCTATGGTTTGACCTCTGTACTGAGGTCACTGAGGGTTGAGGGTGCAACACTCTCCTGCTCCGGGGGTCGAAGGACCCAAACAAAATAATTAATTTAAGAAATTCTAACTCATTGTAATAGCATTAACTGGTGAAACTAATTTTGAACTATAAAGATATGGACTTCGACATGGATTTGTGGAAAAACAGAACTGGAAACGTAAATAGGGCATTGTAGCATCTCAAACTTTGGAGACAATGATACAGTTTCTCTACATACTTCTAGAAACAAACATTAGAGCAGTGTAGATTTGGGTGCCTTTGACACTATCACATAGAGCACTTACTATATGATTGATGGAATGGTCCATCTTTTTCTTTATTATCTCAATTCAGGATAGGGTTTCATTGTTTGAAAACCTGATTATCTCCCCATAATTATTCTCCGAAATCAATGAAGTGATTATGCAACTTTCTGGTTTTGGGATTTTTCCAAAATCACGTAAATCATTATCTTCATGTTCATCGTAATCTTTTCCTTATTTTTCCTATCTTTTCTTCATTTGCAAACCTATCTACAGATGTGACTCGCTGAGTTTCTGCAGTAACTTGTATCAAAGGTTTATTATATATTTTTTGAATTAAATGATGGTTATGGAATAAGGCAAGGTGGATATTGACTACTTATATAGAACTAACATTATATAATAGAATATCAATATCTATGACTATATTTACTAGAAGAAATTACATTCGCCACTTTTGGGTGTAAAGCCAACGAATATTGATCATACGGAGTGAGAGCTAATAGATCGATAAATTTTGGGAGTTTTTCACCATATGTTGGCAAAAAACATAGTATTCAACATCAAAGAAGATAAAAAAGATGGATTCTATGAAGAAATATCTCCGGATTATAAAAGTGAAGACTTTTTTATCTATAAAGTTACACATAATGCGACGATAGTTCATTCTAGAAATTCTTGAATGGATGATTTTTTCATAAAATGTCAATATATTCAACACCACGACATCTTAGTTGTAATTTATGGGAATTTCACTTGACATGGTGGTATGTGCACCCATTTTACTATCTTCATTAGGTGATAGTTGAGAAGAAATTATAATAGTCACGAACCATTATTCTGGGAATACAAATCTAGTTTTGAAGGTTGAGTGGGACCTAATCCATGGTGCATCATTTTCCTAATCAGCTAAATTCAAGATAGGGTTTCTTTGTTTGAAACCCTGATTATCTGCCTATAATTTTTCTCCAAAATAAATGAAGTTATTCTTCCTCTTTGTGGATGTTTGGATTTTTTCAAAATTACCTATATCATTATTGTTTTATTCCTAATCATCTTATTCTTCTTTTGTTCTATCTTTTCTTCATTTTCAAACCTATCAATAGTTGTGACTCACAATGTTTCTACAATAACTTTTATCAAAGTTTGAGTTTATATTTCTTGAATTAAACGATGGTTATGGAAAAATTAAAGGTGAAGATTTAATAATTATATGAAATTGTCATTAGATATTTGAAGATGAAGATCAAATACTAGATTTAATAGAATAAATTCAATTTTTACTTTTGGGTGTAAAGCTATTGGATATGGAGCATATGGAGTGAGAGATACTAGATCGATAGGTTTTGGGAGTTTTTCAACTAACATTGGCCAAAAATATTATGTTAAACAGTAAATAGGATAAAAATTTGTTTTGCGAATGAAATCTCTCATGATTATAAATGAGATTATTTTTTTATCAGACAAGGTGTACTTGATTCGATGACTATTCAATATGAAAATTATTTAATAGAGGATTTTTTTAGACCACATCAACAAATTCAACACCACCACATGTTAGTTTAAATTTATGGGAATTGAAATTCAAAATGTGTTATGTCCACTAGTTTTACAATCATCATTACCTGATATTTGAGAAGAAATCATAGTATTCATGAACCTTTCTTTGTGGAATACAAATATAGTTCGGAAGGATGTGTGGGACCGAATCCTTAGTGATAAAATTCGAAGAAGATAATCAGCTAGATTATATGGTTCCTATATGAAGATGGAAGTAGGAGGAAGATATTCACAATGAAATAATCCTAAAAGATTATCAAAATCAAGAGTAAAAAATTAGACAAGGAAAATGGGACCAGTCCTGCCTGCTGGATTTTTGGGAATAAAAGACACATCAAAGAGTGTAGAGAAAAATGAAAGGCTCATGAAACCAATAAAAAATCACAAAGAATGAAGTAACTAATGATGTTTTACTTCTAAGTATGAATATCTCTATGGATTATTGGATTTTAGACAATGGGTAATATTTATATTTCACATCAAAGAGGGGTTTCCAAAAAAATTATGTTTATAGAAATTTTGCAATGGTACATCTTGCTAATTAAGTGCCCTTGCATATCATAGGGAGTGGTAATGCACAGATCAAGACAAAAATTGAGAGTATTATGGTTCTGGAAAATGTGATGGATATACCTGGTTTAAAAAAAATATTATTTTCATGGGATAGTTTGATGATGTAGGTTTTTGTACCATGTTCACTATTGGTGCATGGAAGATCACCAAAGGATATATAGTCACAGCTTGAGGAGAGAGGAATGGTACCTTTTACAACATGAAAAAAATCATGGACATTCTTATATCAAAAAATTATTTTGGTGGTTCGCAACTATAGAACTATAAGCTATACCAAATGAATAAGAAATGTATGATGGTTCTGGAAACAAAAGGAATTCTACTGGAGCTAAAGTTAGTGGAGGTTAGATTGTGTGAATATTGTACCCTTGGAATGAAGATGAAGGTATCATTTTTAAAATGAGGCAAAACACTAAAGGTTGGGAAGCTATACATGGTTCAAAATTATGTATGGGGCTAACACCAGTACATTACATTTTTGGGTCATTGTATTATGTGACATTTATTGATGAGTCAATAAGGAAGGTATGGTTTTACTTTCTGAAAATAAATTTTGATTTGTTAAAGCAGTTTCATATTTTTAAGACCATGGTGGAGAATGATCTAAGAAAAAATGAAATTTTTGTTTTCTAATAATTGTGTAATGTGTTTGTTGGTCGAAGTAGAGTACTCAAGATGTGGGTGAATTGAGTATCTATAAAATTTATTGTTTGAAAAGTTTTCTTAAAAAGGATCCTGATTAAAAATAAATACAACCCAATTAATCAAAGTAATATGGTTATGAAAGTTTGAATGTTTAAATAACTTCTCAAAAGATTGATTAATTCTTCGTATTGTTAATATCAGTTATTATTATTACCTTTGAAGTTAATCTAATAAGGAAAAACAATTATAACTTCTTTATAAGATTAACTATAAAAGTAAATCTAGTGATTTATGAATTATATAGTAAAATATAGAAAACTAAATTAAATAATACAATGGATATAAAACAAGTGGTTCGGTCTCAATACGAGACCTAATCTAATCCACTTGTTGATGACCTGCCACCAAGCAGTTTATACTAATAAACTTAATCTACACCCTAGATCGGGGTAAACAATAGTGCACATGACTTTCTTGGTCACACGACCTTTTCCACAGTTCTTCGTGGGTATAAACTACCAGGTCACACAGGTAACTCCTCCATATTTATCCATTAGAATAAACAAGTGTAAAAAGATATGATATAAAGGATATCTTGTATCCCTAACTTTAGTTCAGTAGACAGTGTGTGTTTTATTAAAAACACACACACTTCTCAAAAGCTATGAAAAAATATACAACAAAGAGAAGATGATGAGATAAGGTTAGAAGTTCTATGAGTGTAATTCTATGTAGCTCTGGACTTCTAGGATGTAGCAGAAGTAATAATTAGGTCCTCTTGCAAGAGAAAGAGTATAGCAAGTCTGGCGTTATGGTTTCTAGTGAATTTTGGCTTGTGTTCTTTGTGGATTTTGTATTTCGATGATGTTCTTGTCTCTGATATATGCTATTCCAGGTTTTGGATTCGTGATTGCTTCGTGTGTTGTTAAGATGTATCGTGTTGCATGTGTCGGTCCTTTTTGAAAGAATGCTTGCACTTCTGTTACTATATCGCGTATATGTTTTTGGGCCACACTTTTCTTCTTATTCATGGAGTATATGTGTTAGAGACAATAGGATGCATGTATTCTACACATTGTACATCGCGCTATTGGGTGACATGTCTACAAAGAAATATAAATTATGTCAGTTCATTTAAAGGGACACAAATATTATTTTTAGATTTTAAATTGAAAACAGCAAAATAGATTAAAAAACGTTGTCACGGTCTATTGGGAAACAGTGTCACTTGGAAATGGTGTCACAAAAATTTAGAGTCTTCTTGTTTTCCTTTGAGAGGTGAGATAGTCATGATAGAATAGTCATATAGAGATCAAGAACCGGTAGCACAGATGCTGTGTTAGGATCATAATGTCTGGTCCTTTGTCAAACATCCAACTGTGTCTAATTGTTGTGTCTGGGCCACGGTGTCTGGGTCATGGTGTATGGTAACAGTGTCTGGGTCATGGTGTTTGTTCATAGTTTCTGGGTCACAATTTCCACTCATGGTGTTTGGTTCACGGTGTCTAGACACAGTGTCTGGGTCACAGTGTCTGGGTCCTTTTCACTGTTTCTCAAACTTATCCAAATATATGTACATATACTCAAGAAGTAATATTAATATAATTAATTAAACATAATCATTCATGAAGGATATCATTATAGACCAAAGTTAATTATAGTTTCAATAATCAAACATGATTTATCTCAATTAAGATCTTCAGAAAATTTATGTAAAACATAAAGAAATCAACCATCTTTACACATGACTGGTAATATATTAAACAAGATGTATATGATTTTTGATCATTAAAACATTATTAAAGTATGCGGAGTCCAACAATTTCCCCCTTTTTGATGATCACAAATCATATGAGTGAGATATCTGATCTTACTGTGTTGTGTGTCCCTTAGTGTATGGGTTTCTCCCCCTTTTGGGATTATCAAAGAGAGTAATAAAGTAAATAAGATAATAGTTAATAAGAGTTCACATAGCATTAGATGGAGAAATACGTTTCATTCCAAATATTAGGCAACAAAAATAAAAAATATCCCTATCGAAATATAGAGGTCAATATTCTTCAGCACTGACTATCTTCTCTTTGTGCTTGGCAGTAGCATCAGGACAAGCCACAAGAGTAGAGGTAGGATTAGAAGAGGGGAGAGAACCAACTGACATAGATAGAAGAGGGAGTCCTTCAAAAAAAATAAGGGGACAAGGTAGGTTTGATGGAAGACTGAGGTAATTTTTGGTTAAGGATAACAAGTCTGATCTGACTCAGAGCCTAAGAAATATACAGAGTTAGAGGCAAAGTCAATGAATGGGGAATGAGGCTAACCAGTCCGCAAGGGTGAAGCTCTAGGAGCCACAATAGCAGTGCTCTGCACATGAAGAAAAGGCCTAAATAACTTGATGTAGTTAGTAATATTCTCACCACCATACTGCATTGCTTTCTCAAAGTCATATTTGTTCTCCATGATATTTTCCAACAAAGGAGTGAAATATTTCAAATTTTGAACTTGAGTTTTGAAAGATTGAGTGACAAGAAATATTTTTATATTCTCTACAAGGTAATTGAAATGGATTGTCATATCATGATTCGAGAAAATCTTATTGTAGTAGAAATCCACATTCTTAATAATTTATTCTTGAGCATCATTTTCAATATTGAAATAAATTCTTACTAAATCAAGAACACTGTCACTATTATTGACAATCACAGATAGAGACTCTTTATCAAATCCACTGAGCACAGATTGAAGTTCTTCCCTAACAAATGTTCTAAGAAGAACACTATCAAATGGGGATTGAGATGACTGTCCAAAGGTACTAGAAGATGTAACAGGTGATGTAAGGGACTCTAGTTGTTTCTGAAATTTCTGAAGACAGCTCTTATATTCATTAGTCAATTTTTTGAGACCAATAACAAGCTCACACATTTCATGAACATTTTTTTTGTTTCATTCATCCACCTTGTAAGATAAGGAAGTCAGGTTAGGTTTAAGTAGAGAGACAGCATCCTGTGGAATATGACCACTAACATCCTCAATAGGATGAGAAAGAGGATCTAGTCTTGACTTCAATACTCTCTTCATGTCTTTAACCATTTCTCTAAGAGACTTCACTTCATCACTCAACTGTTTGTTCTCAATTCTTAATAGATTTAATATAATTATTAAATTTTTGGCCCATTATCACTCATGCGTTCGACGTCCGATTGACTCGCCGTTAGCAGCGACATTCCTCTTGATGAGACGGATCTTTTGGCGTACTTCACCTGAGGTTTGGACGCAGTTGGAGTAAGGCTGGGTTGGATTGTACCCGAAATCCAATCGGGCCCCTAGAACGGAAAAGTCGATAACTTTCAGACCGGACGTCCGTTTGAAGAATCGTCAGTGGATTTGGAGATCACATTGAGAAACGGTCCATTTAAGAATACCCTATGAGAGTTCAGGGTACAATTGAGGTACAGTTGAGATACATCCATGTTGGTTCGTACACGAAACCAACCGGGCCCCCGAGACTAAAAGGCTAATAACTCACAGACCGGGCGTCCGATTGACGCGCCGTCTGTTGCGTTGAGACCCCTATGATGGGGAAGACCATTGAGATTCTTCTTCGTGGGACTTTTTGATACTTGTAGTATCAACCTGTAGCTCGTGGGGTGGACCCTTCCGGAGACGAGCATACGGAGTACAGAAACCGTGTAGCTGGCTAAGACCTGATGACTGCTTATCCGATTCGAGTCGGAGTGACTTGTTTATCCCAATGGGGAGCACTACTGTGTTTGGGTGGCAGACCCACGGCGGGGAGCACTACTGTGTTTGGGTGTGAGACCCACGGTACTCGATAGGAGGAGTACCTCTGTAGGCTATTGGGGGGGTTTCACTACTGTGTTTGGGTGGCCAACCCCAGTGAGGAGCACTACTTTGTTTGAGTGGCTGACCCGCGGTACTCGATAGGAGGAGTACCTCAGTAGTCTTAGGTTAGTGAGTAGTGCCTCAGAGTCATGACAGGATCACTATACTCGACAGAGATGGAGCTCTTCAGCAGTTGCGGTTTCGATAATGAAAATCCTAGTTTGAGCTGAGTCAATGACCTTTGTGTTTTCCTCTTGTATGAGATGGGTTACTTGATAACTTACGTATATGTATGTGCATATACCTAAGCAGTGGTTATCCGTCGACTTCATATCTGTGTGTTATCTCGTGGCTGAGATGGGTTACTTGATAACTTAGGTATAAGTATGGGCTTATACCTAAGTAGGGGTATTCTATTGAGAACATTCCTTGTGATTATACTTGTTGGATTTAGTGAGACATTGAGGGTCTCGGGGTCCCTACTTAGTATCGTATACTCACCCATGCACGGGCTATGCCCGCACCTTGTTGTGTTGGATGCAGACAACGGACAGTACTGACATAGGCCGAGTGTTCGAGAACTGGACGGCACCTGGAGGTGGACCTCACGACGAGTCGGTACCCAGAAGAGGTTGATGGATGAGGGCGCTGAGGAGGCTATCTGTACCTACCCTTCAGGTAGGATTTATGGTGGACGATCTAGGAGTTGCACTATCTGTACCTACCCTTCAGGTAGGATCCGTGGTGGATGATCCAGGAGCTTCTTGTCACCTTCTAATTGTTTTTTCTATTTCCTTGTACTTTACAGTTGGGCTTGTATTTTCAGCCCCTTTACTTTCAGCACTACTTTTTTATCCAGTGTTACTTATTGTTTACTTCTGCATGTACTCTGGTTGAGTGTGTTTTTGTTTTATAAAGGCAATACCTTCCCAGTTATAAGGATTTACGCCTTTGGTGCTAGTCGCTAGCCCCTGGCCTATGGAAGGCGGGCTTGGGGTAGTCAAGGCACGGGCCCCGAGGACGGGTCATGAAAAATTTGTATCAGAGGAGTCAGTTCTACCGTAGAACTTATAAATATGATATTCCCTTTCTGTTAAGCAATAGTGTTATGGGTACCGAGTGTGGTCTTTAGTTCAGGGAGTCCAGTGATGGTGCGGCGGCCAACGTATCTATACACTAGGACCCTGACTACTAATTTCTGACTTAGTGAACGAAACACTGATTGTGTGTGTGTTTCCAAAAGTTTTAAAGTCAGCTCAAACCAGGACAGCTCGCCAGGTATAAATCGTTTGATCGTGTCGCATCTATTCAGGATGCCTCTATGCAGACAGTCAGTTTGAGTACCGAGAGAGTACACGATGATGGCCGACCGAGCGACAAGGCTCCGGTGCAGGGCCCTTTTTACAGTATTGGCAACCTCAGGTGGTGTACCAGCATTACCACCACCTGTGGGGCAGCAGACTCCACCATCCATACTAGCGAATGGTGCACACTGACAGAGCGTGTTTCACAAGTTCCAGCCGTAGAGGCCTCCGAGGTTACGAGGAAAGACCGATTCCCATACATCCGAGGACTGGCTGGAGGCGATTGCTATAGTTTTTCACCTAGTTGGGACACCAGTAGAGAGGATGATGGACTTAGCTACTAGTGTTTTCTAGTGAGGTACCATGAGTTTTTTCTGTATAATGATGAGGCTTCGGTATGTGAACTGATGCCTGAGATAGTACCTTTGTGTAGTGTGCCCTCTATATCACTACCTGTTGGTCAGAAATTACAACCAGTGGTACCAGTAGATGACACATGTAGTCTTAGTACCTTACATGTGTTTCATCATCAGATACCCTCAAGTTCCAAGGTGATCCCGACTAACAAGCGGCTAAGGACTAGCTTGAAGAGGTGGTCGGGAGTTCTCTAGAGCTTATACAGCTTCGGCAGGACGATATGTCGGTAGCTGAGTATTCATCAAGGCATACCTATTGTTCTTGGTTCTTGATAACTATGATATGATCAGTGCTATAGAGCTCGGACCTCTGAGCATGGTTTGTTAAATATATCCGAGCCATCAATAATTCCTCTATGCATTCCTACATATGTTAGGGTTCTAGAGAGAACCTTTGTGGTTGAATGTTCTTTGGTTGATCGGTTATAGCCAGTGAATGTTAATAGTTGGAATATGAGAACTAGCGCCAGTCTCAGAGACCTGGGCATGTAAAATGATTCAAGAAGAGGAAGTGTTAAGGACAGATGAATCTGTAGAGCAGTAGACGTGGAATCAGAGCTAGGAGTGCAGCATGAGGTGGTGTACATTTCAACATGTTACAACCACCCACTCTTGTAGTCCCCGCAAGACTCAGGGGACTGGAGGCAGGGGAAGAGAATAACTGCATTCGGTCAAGGAGTGTGACCGAAGAGCTCTAAGAATGATGTGAGGTACGGTCTATGTCTAATACTTGTTGTCGTATCAGTAGACATAGGTACCAATCATTCCTACCTTCCACGAATCTTGCCCCAGGCCTAGAGTTTATGTTTATGCCGTTGACTTGACCGTTACGTCTGGAGATACCTTTGGGAGGAGACTTGATAATCACACTTATGCCGATGGTGTAATATAACCCATGAGGCGAGAGTTTCAGTTGGAACCTCTTGGTGGCACCGTCGAGGCCTTACGACGTTAGTTTAGGTATGGACTGGGAAACCACAGTTAATACACAGATTGACGGTATTAGGAAAAAATGGTTGTGGTTTATCTACAATGTTGGGAAGGAGTTTTCCTTAGTCGGTGAAAAGGAAAACCCAAGAAGCACAGGATAAACTCATGCATAGGAGGGTGCGGCTGATCACTCTTGAGTCGGCAAACCTTACCCTCGTGGTAGCAATAGTTTTGAGTTTTGAGTTCCAAGAAGGGAATGGAGGCCTCTAGAGTTTGAGGGTGGTGACCACAACTTTTTATGGGTCTCACCATGAAGAGTTCTGAGGATATTTGTCCGAGGTGGAAAGTTATCTCTGAGGTTCATCGGACCCTACTAGGTCCTCAGCAGGGTAGGCAAGGTGGTTTATCGCTTGACCTTTCCACCTCAGTTGCACCGGGTGCACGATGTCTTCCACGTATCACAGTTGAGGAGATACGTGCATGACCCAACGTATATCATCGACCACGAGGAGATGGAAATCGATGATGGAGTGAAATTCACAGGGTTCCAGTAGAGGTTGAGGATCGAAAGGAGCGGGTCCTATAGGGACAGTCGATTCCTCTTGTGAGCTTTCGTTGGAAGCACATGAACCTCTAGGAGATAACATGGGAGCGGGAGGTTCATTTGCGTGCTCGGTACCTCCTTTAGTTTCCCTAGTTAGCGTTATAGCTTTACGGGGACATAAATCTATGAGGTGGGAGTAATGTAAAGACCCATAAATTTGAAGGAAATTTTTTCCCTAAATTCTTTGGGATTTTATGAGTATACAGTTTTTTACGGCACCTGATTCCGAGGCCCGGTTTGCCCGGAATCAATTTCCGAAGTTTAGCTCAGGTACGTTCAGTGAACGAACGAGCGGGTTTTTCTATCTTTTGAACCGGTGCTTGAAATTGAAATCTGAGGGCACCAATTAAACCGCAGTTCTGGTAATTGCTTAAGAGGACCTTTTCCAAAGGTACCTTTGCTCGGGAGGAGTTGATAAAAATTAAGGATTAAATGTGAAGTAAATAAAATTGTGGTATAATTTTATTTTCTATATCTAAGTGGTTATATCCTAAGAGTGGGAGTAGGGGTGGGACCCACTAGTTCTTAACTACACTTGTTAGGATATTTGTGAGGTAGGGCACACACGAGCCCCACCACATCACATTCCTTTGACCCCCTAAACCCCTCACCCCATTAATTATGTTTTAAGCTCTTCATTAATTAAGAAACCTCTCTACCTTCCACTCCCCATTTAAGTTTTCTTACTCATAAAATTAATGAATTGAAGGTTGGAATTTATTTAAATGGGGGAAAGCTTTTGTGATTTGGGCTTGGAAAATAATCATGACGGGGAAAACCTCTGGACAAATGGAAAAATATTCTTCCCTCTGCGAAGAACGGCCCTCCATCCGACGGATCTCAAATGAACGACGAAGGACAAGAGGTAGGGGGATTTTTTTTGTATATTTATATGTAGGATTTATCTTTGTGAATTCTATACCCAGCTGAATTTTCATGAAGAACGCGAATTAAATGAATTAATTCATGGATCGAAAAAAATGTGATGAATAATTTATTATTATTGTTATTAAATCATCCGTCTAACGATGATGAGTCAAGGCTAATCCGAAAAATAGCCAAGGTGATTCATCAAATTTGTTAATCATTCTTTCCACTTAGTTCTTCCTCCATTCATGGCCATATTTTGGTGTGGTCGATGGTTCATCAAAACCGAACAATGAATTGATGTAAAACCAACCCTCGCACATTCATATACAAATTGATGATCAATCACCAAGAAATATTGTTTGATGGGGGTTTGGAAACAAATAGAGGTCCACCCCGAGGGTTTCCATACTCAGTTTGTCAAGAGGAAGGTGCGACGCTCGGATAGCATTTTCCGAACAGAACAACGATGGACGGGATTCGTCCACGGAGGTGGTTTAGTGGTGTGTGGCGAGTCCGAAGTGGCTTCAGCCAGTGGTCCAAATGGAGAGCAGGTCTCCAGGATGCTGGGTACGAGACCGGCGAGGGACGACCGTAGAGCTGGGGTGGCCGGTACGAGGCGGCGAGGTGGTTCCCGGTGAGCGACAATGAGATCGAGCGGACCAAAGATGCAGTGGTGCGGCAGGCCGGAGCCAGCGGCAGCGGTTTCAGCGGACTCACCCGGTGCGAAATAAGCTGGTCGCTAGGGTTACAGGTTGGAGGTGCTACTTGGGGTTGGAGCGTGAGAAGATTAAAGAAGAACATGGAAGATTGGAGAGAGAAAACTCTAAAGAAAATAAATTAAAATTTAAAAGAAAAAAAGGGAATCCGATGAATGGGTGATACGCACAAATTTGAATAGGGGTTTTATGCGTGGATTTTGGGTGTGATATGTTGAGAGATTAATTTAAATTAAAAATAATAATAAAATAATAATTTTATTATTATTTTTGTTCAGAAAACCTTATTTTGACGGTATCTTCTTTGTGCGACCTTGGTTTCACGAACCCTTAGTGGCAATGCGACCTTGACATCGAGACGGATTTCATGAGTCCAATATTGGATGTATTTTTTGGGTTTTTTGGATTGGGTACCCAAAATGCTCGTACATAATATATTTAATATTATTATTAAATCATTGGCCCGCTATAACTCATGTGTGTGATGTCCGATTGACTCATCGTTAGAGGTAACGTGACTCTGTCTTTAAGACGGTCGATTCAAGTCGAATGTTGGATACTAAATTCTAGTTCGTGGCTCGGGCCCACGAAACACCGAATAATAATAATATTATTATTATTACGGGATCTTGTGTCTGACATATCTCTCTCATACGGTGTCGGAATGACGAACTTTCTACGACGTTGCAACCCTGGAATTAAGATTGATGTTTCAATGCCAATTTTGGATATTTAAGTCGAGGTCGGGGACCGGGCCCCACGAGGCCCGGTTCGCGCATGATGCAGTGAAATGTAACTTTTTCACCGGCTATCCGTTTTGGACCAATGGGTAGTACATCTCGTGTGTTATTCCGTATGGATCGCAATGGTGTGACAGGTTTGGTTAACTGGTGTCATTTCAAGTATGACCAAGTTGGATCGAGCATGAATCCAGTCGGGCCCTCGAAGCAGAAATGCTTATAACTTGAGCTTCGGACGTCCGATTGACATGTTGTACACTTTTTTGGATTCCTATTGATGAGAAGTATCTTTTGGAATACTTCACCTGAGGTTTGGACGCAGTTGGAGTAAGGCCAGGTTGGATTGTACCTGAAATCCAACTGGGCCCCTGGAACGGAAAAGCCGATAACTTTCAGACCGGACGTCCATTTGATGAACTGTCAGCAGATTTGGTGATCACGTTGAGAAACAGTCCCTTTGAGAATACCCTATGAGAGTTTAGGGTACAATTGAGGTACAATTGAGATATAGCTAGGTTGGCTTGTACATGAAACCAACCAGGCCCCCGTGACTAAAAGGCTAATAACTCATAGACCGGGCGTCCGATTGATGCGTCGTCTGTTGCATTGAGACCCCTTCGACGGGGCGGTCCTTTGAGAAACTTATTCGTGGGACTTTGTGATACTTGGAGTATCGAACTATAGCTCATGGAGCGGACCCTCCTGGAGATGAGCGTACTAAGTACGGAGATCGTGTAGTTGGCTGAGACCTGATGACTACTCGTCCGATTCAAGTCGTAGTGACTTGTATAGCCCAGTGGGGAGCACTACTGTGTTTGGGTGGCAGACACAAAATGGGGAGCACTACTATGTTTGGGTGGCAAACCCGCAGTACTCGATAGGAAGAGTAGCTCTGCATTCTATTAGGGGGGTGCACTATTGTGTTTGGGTGGCAGACCCTGGCGGGGAGCACTACTATGTTTGGGTGGCTGACCCGCGGTACTCAACAAGAGAAGTACCTTAGCAGTCTTAGGATAGTGAGTAGTGCCTCGTAGTCGTGACAGGATCATTGTACTCGACATAGATGGAGCTCTTCAGTTGTTTCGGTTTCAATAATGAAAATCCTGTTTTGAGCTGAGTCAATGACCTTTGTGTTTTCGTCTTGATTGAGATGGGTTACTTGATAACTTACGTATATGTATGGGCATATACCTAAGTAGTGGTTATCCATCGACTTCATATCTGTGTGCTATCTCGTGGCTGAGATGGGTTACTTGATAACTTAGGTATAAGTATGGGCTTATACCTAAGTAACAGTTATCTATTGAGAACATTCTTTGTGATTATCCTTGTTGGATTTAGTGAGACCTTGAGGGTATCGGGGTCCCTACTGAGTATCATATACTCACCCCAACACGGGATATTCCCACACCTCATTGTGTTGGATTCAAAAAACGGACAGCGCTGACGGAGGCCGAGTATACAAGAACTGGACGACACCTGGAGGTGGACCTCACGACGAGTCGGTACCCGGAGGAGGTTGACGGACGAGGGTGTTGAGGAGGCTATCTGTACCTACCCTTCAGGTAGGATCCATGGTGGAAGATCTAGGAGCTGTGCTATCTGTACCTACCCTTCAGGTAGGATCTTTGATGGATGATCCAAGAGCTTCTTGTCACCTTCTAGCTGTTTTGTCTATTTCCTTGTACTTTACAGTTGGGCTTGTATTTCCGGCCCCTTTACATTCAGCACTACTTTTGTATCCAGTTTTACTTAGTGTTTACTTCCTCTTGTACTCTGGTTGAGTGTGATTTTGTTTTATAAATGCAATGCCTTCCCATTTATCAGGATTTACACCTTTGGTGCTAGTCTCCAGCCCCTGGCCTATGGAAGGCGGGCTTGGGGTAGTCACAGCATGAGCCCAGAGGACGGGTCGTGACACAAGTGATGTGACTCGTTCATGCAATACATGGAATGTATAAAGAATGAAATTAATTAAATTATGTGACCTATATAAAAAATATATTATACTGTAATTATAATATATATATCTCATTTAGTTTTAATTCCATTAATGTGACAAATAAATGAAAGTAGCATTCATGCCTACGTACGGCCTACCGTCTCCATGAACGGTGCATTTCATTTTCTTATATCTGAATGTTATGGAATAGTATAAATTGAATATATACTGGATATATATGATATTTAAATCATTAATACTATTCTGGATATGGGGTAATTATAACTACATGGGCAATTCTTTTCAAAAAAGTTTAATTTTGACTCATGTACCGAACATCGACAAAAACGTCTGATATGAACTCACATTATTAACCATTTATTATAACATTATAATATGTGATATTAACTGAATAATAATCTATAAAGTAGGTCCTTAATCAATTATAAATTGACCAAAGTTTATTATTTAGGAATATAATGAAACGAACAAGGCAATTCAAACTTGAGGTAAGAGATCCTACCTCTCTCGTTCTTTTCAAGTACCCTCTTTTATGTCATTTCATTTATGCTCCATGTTATTATGTTGGAGGTTGTTATTTTACATTCACCATACTGTAATTTTTATTTTCATATGATGAGATACCCCCTCTTACTCTCATCGATTCAGTTTTAGAATTTTTAAGTGGCGTCGTTAGGCTGTCGAATTTTCATAAGGGATCCAACCTCTCTCCTTATTTTTAAGTACTTTCTCTTATGTCATTTATTTTATGATCATCTTTCTTAGGTTTGGGGATGTTATTTTATATTCCTCATTCTGTAATTTTTATGTCCATATTATGAGAGACCCTATTTGATCTCATAAATCCATTTTTGGATGTTTTAAGTGGCGCCATTAGGCTGCCGAGTTTTCATAAGGGATTTTTCATCTCACTTTTATTCTCGTGGGATTTATGCTACATTTTCCACCATTTACTTTGAGTGGTGTATTTAATTCCCATTATTATACTCTTTGTTTAATATACTTTCATTTATGATAATTTACATCAATGTTGTATAGTCCTTCTTTCATGGGGTGTACGTTTCGAAAGTTACCCAAGTGGGTAAGGGAACCTTTCACCCTCCTCTTTCTAAAAGACTTATTTTTGTTTGGTATTTTAATTTCCATATTATTATGTTGGGATATGTTCTTATATATCCTTATTGATCAAAAATTTATTTCCAAGAGATGAGAGATCCTTTTTGTCTCATCAACTCATTTTCTGAATTTTAAAGTGACGCCGTTATGTTGTCTAATTTTTACAAGGGAACTTCTTAATCCAATTTCGATTTCTTTTGGTTCAACTTGTAGTTATTGAATATATCATCCTATAAATATGTGTGAATGACCTCTGATTGTTTTACACTTAATATCCACTTATATTAGGTGTATTTATATTTTTCACACATAATTATGAGATTGATTTATCTTTAATTTAAGGATACCTTCTTTATATGGGATTTCATCTCATTTTACATTTCTATTGAGACTTCATTGTTGTTATGCACCAATTCACTCTTATTTGGTGTATATAATGTCTTTTGGCATATTATATCATGAATACCTTTATTATCATGATATTATAAAGTTCTGATCAAATGTTATTACTCAATTATTTGTATTCAAGTGTCTCTCATTTTGTTAAAAAACTCCTTAACGAAAATATTGTTTTAAATGTTTTAATGATTTGTTAATATAAATATTTCTCATTAATATCCATGTTTTCAAAATGATTTTAAGGATTTATTTATATGGATATTAATGGTTTAAAATTTTGAAAGATTCAAAGTGGTATGGGACACTTTAATTCAAAAATCTCTTTATTAAATGTTTTAAATGGTTTTGAAAATGGTTTTGAAAATGGATTTGTTATGTCAATATATTTAAGTGATATATTGTGATTGAAATGTGGAAATGTTTTCCTTCCATTATATTTGTTTTATGTATTATGATTTTGTAATGGTACTTGGACATTTGATGGGTGGTTACATGATACACCATATGACTGGTGCTGTCATGAATACCAGGACGGGTGGTTACATTATAACCTCCAATGCATTGGGTATGGAAGTCGTCCGTATGGATATTCCATTAAGTGATATGTGTGGAAGTCGACCGTATGGTTATTCCATTTAAGTATGTTTATTTCCCAAGTTACCTTTATATGTTATGTGATCTTAATATGGGTTTATGGTAATATTTTGGTCACAAAAGGGTAAGTAATGATCTTTTATTCAGTGAAAAATATTTACTACATCATAAAGGTGAAAAGTATTACTTTGATAAAGTATTCGTGGTTTACTTGTTGTTTTGAAAAGATAACAATTTTCCTTCTTTATGTATCCTTTACTGGGATTTTTATGCTCATCCCATGTTTTTGAAATGTTTTCCACAGGACTTAAAGATGAATATGGTCAAGGATGGGATAAAGGAAAGACATGCTATCTAAAACATGGAACTAGACATGTTTCTTTTTAAGAGTTTTTATTTTATTGAAGCTTAGTAGAAGTGTCTACTTTGTAATTTTTTGAGATGTAATAGTTATGTCCTAATTCTCTAAAACTATAAACCTGAAAAGATCCTCTATGTGAATTATTGATTTAATTCATGATTATGTAAGGTTTTAAGGACGGGTCCTTATAAAAATGGTGCGCTCAAAGCACCCTGGTCAATCGATCTGCACCACCCTCTAACACGACCTGGGAAATATATGTATGCTGCTTAGTGAGTAGTATGGTATCATCTATCTTCATATATACAAATTAAATGAGTTTTAAGAGTAAAATGTAAGCATGACATTATGGTCAGCATAATGTACAATATGGGTTAAGTGTTCTGCTGAGTGCACTCTACTTTTGAGTTTTGGGGTTTATAAAACTACAAAAAAAAAGAGATAATAACATATAATTTACAATATAGGTTATGTTTTTTGATTTTGGATTTTTGAAATATATTCTATAATCAATGATTTTATTTAAGGAATAAGGATAAAGTTAATCCTTGAAATCATGAATGATTTTATTAAGGATTTTAGATAAATATGGTATTTAGATATTAGGTATGTGTCACTAAGATATACATATTTGGGATAATGGAATACAAATTTTTAGAATTGTAGAGACAATATTTCTAAATTATTGTGTATTGAATTTGGTTAGACATATTTTAGAGGAGTTTTAAAATTAAATAATTATGGTTTGGATTAAGATAAACCATGGGAATTACTAATGATGATTTAGGAAAATATCTAATTATCTTTATTGAATAACTTATGATAATCATTGTGATACTGTTATTTCATTATATAAAAGTTTATTAAAATATCATACACATAATGTTATCAAAACCCATTGTAAAGGGAAGATGTTTTTGGGTTTACGATTCAGTTTTTAAGTTTTAAGATTTAGATATTAGGGTTTTGGATATTGATTTTTGGGTCTATGTTTTTTGATTTTTTGAAATGATTTAGGGTTTAGATTTATGAATTTTGGGTTAGGGTTTAGGTTTTAAGGTTTAGGTTTTAGAATTTTGATATTAAGATTTAGGAAAGATTTTTTGGGTTAAGTGTTCTACTGTTGGGTTTTGAGGTTTAGAAAACCGAGAAAAAAATAGAGACAACAACATTTGAATTACAATATGAGAATGTCACAATGAAGACAATACATCATTCTAGCTAAGAGTGTGAACTTGACCCAACATCATTTAGGAATTATTTCCGGTTATTCCCTTATTTATGACATATGGTGAATCTCAAACTCTACCCTTGTTATTGAGGCCAGTCCATCTCATTATCCATCTTACTGGTTGTCGGTCTCCCACGAGGTTACAACCAATGGATGTCAGGTATCACTATTGGTTGGCCTTCAAGCATTGGGAAATAACGATACTTTCTAATAGGTGTCCATGATGCAGTATAACAGTCAGTAATGGTATCCACTTGGTACAGTGGATCAACAAATGCTTCCCATGATATGTTCACAAATGCACTTTCTACAATGGCGTGTGTTCATGGAAACCATAGGTACTGAAATTTTCCACACTGACATTGCCTCATTTCTAGTAATTCCACCATTTTTCCACTGTTTCTATTTTTGATGGGGTATGAACGCTCTTGAAATTCAAATCAAGAGTCTTCTTGTTGAAAAATGCAGGCGTGATAACTAGAAGCTTCTTCAATATTCTTATCAATATCTCATTGAAAGTGTCTTTCGTAACTATGCCCTTGTTGTATTCTGTCGGATGCTAGTTTTTTTCTATCAATAAAGTACTTCATACATCGATATAATTTTTCCTAAACTAGGGTGGTTATAGGTATCATTAAAAGGACTTTTAATACACCATTGATTCACTCTACAATGTTTGTGGTCACGTGTCCATACCTCTTCCCCCCGTCATATACCAATGTCCATTTTTCTTTTGGAATCTGCATCATATAATAATAAAATTCTTGATTAGCCTGAATATTTATTCAAAACATTCTTAAAACTATCATTGATCCATCTCATATTCTACATAGAATAGATGATATTTCACATAATTTGATTTTATCTTTATGTAGAAATAGTAAAAAATAAAAAAATAAAATGCGTACCAAGCCTCGTGATTTCCTTATTCATTGGTTCGTTGTGGAATTTGTTTATGAAAATTGCTAGAAATATGTCTAATACAGAACCAATCATGTGCATTTGGGTATCTCCATGTATCAGGATCCACATTGATTGCCTGATTGATTTCCCGATTGTGATTAGATATCAAACAAAAACCCTGAAAGTTGGTGGAATGGTTGCTGATATATGCCAGAAACCAACTGCACGATTCATAGTTTTCGTTCTCTAAAATGGGAAACATAAGAAGAAGAGGTGAAAATTTTCTATATTGGGTTTCCATAATAAAAAATAAGACATTGTATTTTCTGTATATAAACCTTTCATCAATCTAAATGAACTGTTTTCTGAAATGAAATGCAGAGATACAGGGGTGGAATGCCCAGAACAACCGATGAAATTGAACACAATATGGATAAAGTCGTTTATCATGAGAAACATGTTCACCTGTATCAACATAGAAGACAACTTGGTTATAATTTCTTAGTATGTATAGATATTGAGGCAACAATCAATATGAGTTATCGCAATCACCATATACATTCACAATTGCCTTCTGTTTATCCATCCATGACTTATTATAGGAAATCTTATAACCGAATGTCTTTTTTATTATCTCTTTCACAAGGGATATCAGAACATCTTGACACATCCTAATCATCTGAAAAACAATATATGACACAAATTTTGTGTCTATTGAGGTATGATATTGTGTCAGGCTTGGCTGAATGCAAGTATGAGCTTCCTCAATCCTCGAGATTCACCAACCTCCAAATGTATTGTTTGGAATCTCCCTCAAGATAAATCTACAAACATCTCCATAATTCTCACAATATATGACATATTTACTATGACATAATTCATGTACTATATAGATGTAGTGCCTCTCAATGTGAAATCTCATTAGCATGATTTTTAATGCATCTTTACTTGGAAAATTCCTTCCAACATATAAGGTTTTTTCCAACTCACTAAACATATCTGATACAACTTTGAGGAACTCAATTACCATTGTGAGAATATTATTAACTAATTCAAGAACAAGTTTCATTGCTTTTGACCAATATGTAAGGAGTGGTGGATGATTTATTGTAGGTTGAGTTTGATGTACAACTAATTCATTTCTCAAAAACTCCTTCCAAACTTCCGTTGATCCATCCTCATCAGCACTGCTGTCACTATCTAATCCATCATTACGAAACTCCTCATTGGAATTCAGATTGACAAGTATATCCAAGAGATCATCTAGGTTTCCCTCTTCTACATCATTTGGAATAGGCTCAATTTCATGGGGTGGACTATCTTCAACCACTCTTGTAATTCTACATTTTCATACAACTGGAAGTTGTTGTTATACAGTAGAAACAACAACATATAACTCCATCATGGTACCATCTGACCATTGAGAAAATAAATTAATTTCTTAGACCCACTACACACCAGCAACCAATGGACTGGATAGATGCCACAATGTTGCCGGGAATTGAAAATTTCTATAGCTCATAGACTTGATCTCTTGATCGGGTCCCAGATTTAAAGAACCACGAATTCTATCTTAAAGTTCACTTATGGTTACACTATCATATGTACTAACCACCATTATTGGTTGTGTATAGTAATAAACTCCTATCTCATTTTTAATGACCTTCCCATAGCAGTGCACATAGGCAAACATGACTCTCTACGTCAAAAATACTTCTTTCATCAAAATTATGATACTGTAACAATTGTTAACAATGATGGTTGACCATAAAATATTTATTTGAATGAAATTTTTGGATTCCGTTTTATACGCTAAAATATTCTAGTAATGTTTCATTATATAAAAGTTTTATAGAATATAATTCACAGAACGTTTTGGAAACTGAGGTAAAAAGAAGATGAAACATACGTATTCATTTTTAATCCTAAATTATCATTAATTAATCTATAATTAATCATTAATAATAATAATTATTATTTATGAAAAATATATAACTACTTAAACTACTTAATACATAACATCATTAATTACTAATAATAAATTTTTTTAACTAATAAATCATTCTTTAATCACAAGTTAATCATTATTAAGTTATTATTTAATTATTTATTCTTTAATCCTTAATCATATTAAATTTATTAGTTAATTATAACTAACTAATCAAATTTATTCCTTTTTTAATCCTAAGTTATCATTAACTAATCTATAACTAATCATTACTAATAATAAGTATTATTTCTAAACTATATGTAATTAATTAAACTACTTAAAAATCTCAAATTACTAATAATAACTTTCATTCGTTAATTCTTTTTTCCTTATTTCATTCTATAACATCATAATTATCATTTTATCATTGATAAATATACAAAATTTATTTTTCTTTTCTTATATATTTTAGTAGTTTATAATGAAAATATGTATCATCTTAAGTATATCCCCCATGAGTGTCAAAATAAGAGTACATCAAGACCTATTGTCTTTTACCAAGATACCCCAGTTCTAGCCCTAAACTCCTTGTTGGAGTTTTCACTTATAGGTACATGTGTTCCCGAGCCACGTCAACTTGTTTATATCTATACTGGGATTTGATTTCTTAGATAACCATGTAATCTTTATGCTACCAATATTTCACACTACTTAATCCTATGTTAATCTTAAGTTAATCTATACTTAATCTATAATTAATCTATACTACTAAAAAAAATTATTTAAAACTATATATAACAAATTACACAACCTAATAAACAAAATATTTAGAACTAACAAAACTACTTAAAATTAAATATTTAAAACTAAAAAAAATCAATTAAATAATTAAAAACATTAAATTAAATAAATAAAAATACCCTTAAATGATGCTTCCCAAAAAAACGCACAAAAATGAATTTTTTAGAGAGAGAAAGAGTGTATTTAAGAGAGATGAGGGGAAGATCGAGTGAGGAGAAGGGGGGATTCCCTTTTATAGGGTGTTGATGCAATGGTGGCATCGCTGATGCCGCCTTTCATATATGTGTGAGGCCAAAAGCGGCATCAGTGGTGCTGCTTTTCGCCTTACCGAGAGGTGAAAGGAAACATCCCCCCTGTCACCTTTGGTATGTCATTGATTTGGGACAATGGAGGTGCGAGGGAGGAAAGGCGGCATTGCTGATTCCACCTTTATGGTGTATTATCTTTTTTGAAAATTAATGTATGTCGTTTTAAAAAAATCAGAAAATGTATAAAAAAACTCTCTCTCCACTGTAAGAACCCTTTCATGGAAACAGTTGCATGTATTTCATTCCATGATGATCATCATACATTTTTTGTGGTCCAGGCATGACAACCTCACCGTGCATGGATATTCTATTTTACCCTAGATATCAGCTCTAGTTTCCCAAAAGTGAACTTGGGTTCCATAAATATTTTGGTGGCATGATGGTTTGCTTCGATGTTGCGGCAATCTGTGGAGTGAAATTTAATATTCTATGATCATATGCGGTGTATTGTAGTGATTTTTGTGATGGTGTGAACATAGTGATATTTATTTATTATTTTATGCATTGTTTCATCATCATGGTTAACTAATGTCTTTGGTGTCTAAGTTTTTATGATCGTGATGGCAATTTCATGCCATTATCTGATTCCATATTTGATGAAAAATAATTTAATATTAATTGGATATTTATTTAATTAATTATTTCTACATTTGAATTAATTGTCATTTAGACTTTTTACACATTATTTAGAGCCCGTTCATGTGGTTCTCTATAAGCGATCATGAGTGGGAGATCGTCAGGGAATTCATTTTTCTGGAAGTTGATCACACACGTGAGAAAATCATAAATCACATGTGATCCAATTCTAAAAAATTAAATATATTAATTAAAAATAATAAGCTTTTTTTGTGTTATAATTTAAACATTCATGAGTCATATCTAATAATTTATCTCTTGTGAATTATCCTAGAATAGATAGATACTTCGACGTTGTGAGAAACGGGTTGTGGTATTTTACCAAGTGATTTAGTGCTACAATGATGTGAAAAATATTCACCAAGCTAGAGGAAAAAATGATGGATGATTTGTGTAAAAATTAATATACTATCCAACATAATAGAATGATACAAGACACTATTTTTATTAAATTTTTAGTCAGTGATAATTGAATAAATAAATATTCATATGTTAGAATTAAATAATTGGAAGTGCATGCACCAAAACAGACATCACAACTCTGACACTTCCATATATTCTTACTTTCTTCCATAGATTAATTTATCTTGATTATATATTTTTAGTATATTTTAATTAGAGTTTTTAAATATTTAATTTATTCTTGATGTTTTTAGTGGTTTATCACTTTTAAAATTTGTTTCCCTGAACATTTTTTTAAAAGAATATTCCATGTGTCTACGCACATTCTCTTTGTGGTTCAACCATGTTCACTGCTTCTACAACTGTTAGTAGGTAAATAGATTCACCAATTGCACACGTTGTGATGCATGTGACTAATTTATGATGCCCTTGGTAGGGTTTTGAGTGGGGTTGGTCATGTGGATGCTTCTACTAGAGGAGGGAGTTGTGTGACCGTCTGGTGGTTGACTGTTACTGATCAGTGGAGGAGGTTTGAGGGTGGTGTGTTGCAATCTAGTGAAGAGGTGTCTGGATAGGGTGATGGTGCACCTATAAAGGAGGAAGGTGGTCCAGATGCATTGTATAGGAGGGTGCGCTACTTGGGTTCCTTTCTACAAAAGGAGAGGGTCCACCAGGCTGGTGTTGTATAGGTGGAGATGAAGGAGAGGCCGCCATGGATTGTTTTCAATAGGAGGTGAGACACCAAGTTCGTATAGCAGGAGGGAGGTAGCAAAGAGGGGGATGGTGAGGTAACTACAGCCTAGTAGATAGGTAATGAAGGATAGTTTGTTTGTCCTAGTGCATTGGGGATGGGTAACTCGAAGATAGGTAGTGACACTCATGTGAAGAGATTGAGGTTCCCCTTGGCTAGGTTTTTCCCCAACCAATGGAAGAATAAAAGGCGAAGCCCACTCTCTTATGTGATCTTCTTTGAAGAAGAAACTGAAAAAAAAATGAAATTCAATTCAATTTCTACTAATAATAAATGTTAGATTAAATTATATAATTATAATAAAAATATATTCAAGTGATAAATACATAGTCAACTAACAAAATTAAAATTATAAATACATGCACGCATGTAATAAAATTAAAGAATACTAAACCTAATGTTAACATTAATTAAATTAAAAGAGCTATATATGATATAATAACACTAAAAATATAAATTAGACGACCTAATAATTAAAATACTAAATCCTAGTTATAATACAAATTTTATTATTAAAAAAAATTTAAATAAAAAATATATAAAGAAATATTTAGAAAAACTAAGGATATAGGTTAATTAAAATTAGGTTAATTATATAATTACACACATAATAAAAATACTACCAATAATAATAATAATAATACTAAAACTAATAATAGAATTATAATTAAATAAATATTTTTTAAACTAATTAAATATAAAAAATAATTAAGAAAATTTTTTATATGAGAAAATATATAAAAATTTATACACATGTAATTAAATAAAAATATATTATTACATTAGAGGATTAGAGTTACAATTAAATTCAAACACGCACATACACTACACACACATAGTCCTAAAAATGGTTAAAATAATAAAAAACTAATAATAAAACTAATATTAATCAAACTACTAAAAAATTAAAAGTTTTAGAAATAAAATGTTAATAAAGTAATATTAATAAAAACTAATAATAAAAAATTAACAAATATTAATATATAAATAACTAAAAAATAAAAAAATAAAAAATAAACACTACAAAACAACGAAAATAAATTAAAAAAACTAGAAACAATTAAAATATTTAATTAAAACTAACATAAATAGTTATTGAAATATAAGTGAAATCCATATACATCAAATACTCCAAGATAATGATTTATTAAAATTCCAACTTGAAGATAGCCATCTAGGTTACTAATTCAGAATCTTGATGACGATCTGATGAGTGATGAGGCCTCAGTTCAGAGTCCATATAAAAATATCTTTTCTCCATGTGGACAGGTAGTAGTAATCGTATCTTTCAAGTAGAAAATAATACCAATAGAGGAGGATGAGGATGCATGCAGACTTGATGCACTCCACGAGTTCTAGTGACAGACTCTACTAAGGTTCTATGGTGATCCAGATCCCCAGGCAGCATAGGATTGGTTAGAGTTGGTGATCTATTTTTTCAGTCTTATCCAAACATTAGTTGATTAGGTGGTTGCATTGGTAGACAGTTTTTCATATAGAGAAGTTAGATGGTGGTAGATCCCATTTACACAAATTCATGAGGATTTGACACTTTCATAATCCAAATCCCATCAGTTTTTTTCATGAGGAGTACGACCCCTCATGCTTCTGCTCATTTCAGATTTAGGAACTTCTAGAGCTACAACAGGGAGGGATGAAAGTTACAATGTATGTTCCATGGTTCATATATCTTATGTGTTAATCCCCTAAAATTATTCTGGAAGGCTTATTTTGTGTCCAAAATCTTAACCAGGGTCTTTGTAGAGGAATTTGTGTCAGTGTGGTACCCCTTTACACTCTAGCTTATGTGGGAGGGTGAAGTGGGAACTAGAAATAGAGAGCTTCCTCTCAGAGGGAATCCTATTAGAGTTGGTGTCTATGTACCAACTTTTTATACTTAGAATACATAAATATTCGATGTATTTAATATTTATAAAAGTTCTTATTACATATTTTTTGATGTTTAGCATGACATTAAGGTAATATTGTCCAAAATTATATATCGTGTTGATAATGTCATAGAAGTTCCCCACTATGATGAGAAACTTGATGTTCTACGATGAAATTATCAAATAGTGTTCTACAATTGGATAACATACTATGATGGGACACATAGTACACAATATTTTAGGTTCATGTAATCATAATCCGATGAGGATTCTTATCATGATGTTCACAATTAGTAATCTCTAAAATGAGATATTATGAGAAAAGACCAACCATAAGAAATTCCACATGTTTTGGTGTCATCAGATATTCCTATCTACAGGTGTGTGTGGTGGTCCATAGAATTTAATATTGTTATTAATTCATGTTATATCTTTTCCCTTTTATTGTACAATAAAAGATGTATTAAATTCAATGGACATGGTGTAAAAATATTTTTATTTTAGATAGTCAAAAAAAGACATATCGGGAATATATGTTGGTGACATGGATGTGAAACCTGCTTTATGATATATTGTGATGAAGGGTTTATATTACATAGTGAGAATTTATATGTGGTTGTTGAAATTGTGATATTAAGTTCTTTCCCTTCGGTGACTTGATATATTTCTAGACAATAATCTATGACTTTAGGGAAAAACACCTAATTCCAATGAGAAATAATCCTAATGGTTCACACACTAAGTGTTTTTATCTCGATTGAACATTGTTTGAGTTTAATCAATGGAATGAATATTATTCTCAAGACTGAGGAATAATTTTATTCATAATATATTGATCACATAAATTAAATAACGATTTATTCTCCGATATGTGGGTAAATTGTTTACTTTATTTATTGAATATTTTATCAAATATTTATTTACTAGATTTTAAATAAAATATTTATTTATGACTAAAATATTTATTCGGTTATTCAATAAATTTTAGAGTTATAATGGACCAAGACCGAGTCTAATGAAAAAATATTAATTAACAATACTGTTACATAATATTTTTTATAGAGAAAGTTGGCACACCCCAATGAATAGTAATAATATAATTATTATTATGTAGAATGTGGCTTATTAAAGGAAATAATGTTTATTTAATAGCTAGTATGAAATTAAATAATATTTTATCTTAAATCTAATCTCTATAAATAGACAGCTATATCTATTGTGTAGAGTATCTAAAATTTAGAAGTTTAAGAGAGCTTTATTAAAGACTGAATAACGATTGAACAAGAATGAAAAATGCAATACTTTTGACTTGTCATGTAAGCACTCAGAGATTTAGTGGTGTTGATAGAAGATCATAAGAGCATGTGTGGATCAAAGTTAGAGGTATTCTATCACTGGATCCTCACAACATAATGAAGGTAATCCAAAAGGGTCATTTTAAATGATCAACATTCACCGGAGAAGAAATTTCCAAATCCCATGTATTTATTACTTCAAATATTAAAAAAAATAATCATAAATTTTACATGAAATATCATAGCTATTGGTTTTAGGAAACAATTACTAAAAAAATTAATATATCTCCCATCTATGAAAGCTTCTTCTTCACCCAGAACCAACAAGTGGTTTCAGATGGGTCACATTTAAATTTATAATTATTTATTTGATTGTTGGTCTATGTGAAATAGTGGTAAGATATTCATTTAATGTTATTTATTAATTAATATGATTTAAATTAACATTTTATCAACATATTTATCATGTCCTTTCATTGTTTATTTTCTCAAAGATTTAATAATAAATGAATAATGATAGGATATTCCACCAGGAAGTACAATATCATTAGCCGATGAAACAAGGTTAAACAAAATGCGATCGGATCACACACCATATACCCATGTAAATTGTAACAAGATTTGCTGATCAATTAATTTCACATGGTGGTTTTATTGAACATTTCATGTTGACCGGGACAAACTAGCACTCAGAAAGAAGATAATGGGGGTTTAGCTAGCACGTACACACCATGTAGTCCTGCTGAGTTAATACATAGAACCCCCAGGAATGTGACTTTGATATCAAACAACTAAGTTACATGTTGTGTATCTACATGTAAAAGTCAAGTAGTCTCCCACTAATGGATAAAATTAAAATTACATTAAATTTGAAAATTACAGCATTAAAACCCTATTTTATTGATTGAAAAAACATTGTGTTTTTGAAAATTTATTAATTTTTTTAAAAAAATTAAATGATCAATCAAGTTATTATAATTAATATGTCATTATTGGTTCTGTATTTTAATTTCCATGAATGTCATTAATGATGGGAATCTCTAAATAAGATCATATGATCATTAAGATAAAATAGAATTAATTAATTAATTCAATCTTGATTATATTAAATGATAATAGAAGGGATAAAGAAATGAATAATAGCACTTTAATTTTGTGTATTTGTTGCATGTATGATCGTTCATGAGCTCAACCAAGACCTATGTATGTGTTGGATGTTTTAATTTCATTTATTTCATGAGTTTCCAATTATTTAATACTAAATTAAATGAAGGTCAATGAGTCACACTTCCCCTAATTTTTATGTAGGATCTCTGTGTCCAAGAATATTTATATATCCCCTATTAACCAATCATTTAGTTCCCCTCACCTAGATCTGAGAAATAAATACTGTTAATTATTGGATCATCCCAATGTGTATGGATGTGGTTCGCGAATAAACCATAATGATGCCAACACAGGTGGTACATAGGTGGAATTTTGGACTATTGTAACTCATTACAAGACCAGAAATAGAAGTTATTTTCCCTAGTTAAATGGTTGATTTAATATCTACTCATTAAATCAATTTTTAGTTAAATATCATGATTGGGGAATTTAATTAATTGTTTATTTATGTCTATGCATTTATTTATTTTATGCATACATGATCGTGATCACAAGAATAAATGGATTAATGTGTAAAGAAATAAATTAAATAAATGAATTGGCCATAAATGTTTTATCCAATATGGTAAATTAATTAACATCAAATCAATATTAAAAATACTTGTAAAGGAAGAAATAGGATAAAATTTATGCATAATAAATTAAAAAACCTCAATTAAGCATTAATTCAAACAAAGAATTCCATTACTTAATGGGTAATGAAACCATAGAACTAAGTGTAGTATGTGGACAAAGTATGTACATGTAATTTTTTTGAGGAGATATCATGAGATTTTTGGGTAGACTTAACTGAAATTGTATTGAGTTTAATGACCAATGTATGTTCAATACAAATTTAGAGGAAATTATTGAGGATGTCTATGTCAAGATTTTTTGATAGGGGAATCCACTAAACGGATCAAGTAGCTATAAGTTTATTTTTCGAAAGACCACCTACCTAATTACTTTATTATGGTTTTCATGGCCAAATTTTGGATCATTAATAAAATTAATGGGGATCCTTTCTACTAGAATGTTAATGAAACTAGACATTCCAAGTTCAATGGTGAGGGCCATTAAAACTTGATAAAATAGTGGGAGATTTAATAATTAAATAAATAAAAACATTTAATTAATTATATATCCCTTATTTTTTAATTAATACATGTTATAATAATATCCCTATTTAATTAGAGAATAAAAAATAACTTCAATATCCACACTATCCATATTATCAATATTAGAGAAAGATAAACTCCCAACTAGAAGTAACTTTCATGAGAGGTTTAGAAGCCTTCAGGTTGTACTATTCCATGAATAGAAATCTTACGTTCTAGAATCCTCAATGTGTGATCCTCCTACTAAAGAGGTGAGTGATAAAAAGTTCCTTTTTCGGAAAAACATTTGAGTGATAGAGTCGATATTCAATGTTTGATGCTTTCATTGATGGATAGTGAACTAATAAAGTCCCATGAAAACATGTATGTGTACAAAATGCTTGAGAACCATTGTGGTCTTTACCAGGAGAGATATAGATAAGAAAAATTTTAGATTTACAAGGTTCTCTTTCATAGTTTGATTTAAGAGGGTTCCCCATCTTGGCCTCATGTAGTCGAGATCATTGGATACATTGATCTCTTAGAGGATCTAGTATTTAAACTCCCTGAAGAACTGGGCAAAAAACTCATTCTAGAATCACCCTCTAATAGATTCTCCATCTTTCTTGTGAATTTTGATATGAACATATTTTATAATTCTCTTATAGATCTTCTTACTCTTCTTCACCAAGTAGATAAGGATACAAGGTGTGAAAACCCATCCATCATTATGGTGAACAAATGGAAAGAAAAAGTGAAGAGATTTAATCCCATTTCTTCTTCGCACCCTTCCAATAAGAGGAAGATCCAGGAAAAAGAAATAGAACATGATGATGTTTATTTCACATATGGAAAGAAGGGCCACTAGAAGAGAAAGAATATCAAGCCAAAGAAGAAAGGGGAAGCTTGAGGTGTGTTTTGTATCAAGTTAAATTTTCTTGTTTCTACCAAATGGGTATGAGATACAGCTTTTGGTGCCCACATATGTATTCAAATATAAGAACAATGTAAATTAAAAAATATTTACTGAGGATAGGTAGATCTTCTATATCTAGTAGAGATAAACTTACTAGTGTAGCTATCGGGGACTACCACCTCACATTTCCAACATGAATGATCTTGGTCATAAAGGTTTGTTATTATGTGCCTTCAGTTACCAAAAACATTATTTATGTATCGAGACTTGATTCAGATGGATTTATTTTAAAATTTGGGAATAAATTTTGTTTCTGTTAAAAAGATAACATTTTTTATGGAAAATCACATTTAAATAATATTCTTTATGCGTTAGATTACACAAACTAAATAATGGACATCGATAATGATATAACTTCACTAGACTAATACCACACCAAACTTTGGAATCACCATCTAGGTTATGTAAATAAGAAGTTCTTAACTAAATTACCTCAAGATAGATATTTATATTCTTTTTAAATAAAACCACTTGGTGTATGTCACACATATTTACAAAGAAAAAATGACCACATCCCCATTTAGTGGGTAATGTGAAAGGGATAATGAACTTCTAGAATTAGGTCAAACTGATGTGTGTGAACCATTTCCTATTGAATCAAGGGGTAGGTTCTCATAGTTCATAACTTTTACTCATGATTTTAGTAGATATGGTTATGTATACTTAATGATGTATAATTCGGATTCTATTGAAAAAATCAATGAATACAATAATAAAGTTGAGAACTAGATTGGTAAGAAGATTAAGAAAGTTCACTTAGACCACAGTGGAGAATATCTTAATCAAGACTTCATTGATAATATATGGGATTTTTGGATTTACTCTCAACTCACTCCTCCTTATACACCTTAGTTGAATGGTGTATGTGAAAAGAATAACCACACCTAGTTAGAAATAGTGAGATCAATGATGATTCATCCAAGTATTCCATTTTTCTTTTTGGGATACAAGTTAAAAATAGCATCATACATACTAAATTGAGTTCCAACTAAATAAAGATCTGGTATACAATACCAATTATGGAATGGAAAGAAACTAATGTTGTTTTACTTACATGTGTGGGGTTATGAATTACTTGTTAAGGCCTCTTCATGTAACATTATTTTGCCCTGAGGCACAAAGTGAATCTTTATAGGATATCCCAAAGAAACAAAGGGATACTACCTATACAATCCTTCAGAAAGAAAGGATACATTTAGTAGACGTCCCGCATTTCTTAAGGAGGATCTTATCTCTAAAAAATATAGTGGGTGTTATATAAATTTCAATGAAGCCCAGGATCAAGATACTAAATATTTGTCATAAGAAAAAATTCCATAAAGCCCTGTGGATGAAGAAAATTCTCCAGAGACACAATTACTATGTAAGATTACAAGAGAGGTTATAAAACCAGAATGGTATGATTTTCTATTCACTAATGATGGTGTCTCATTATCAGTGGATAATAACGATCCTTTAACATACAAGGAATCAATAAGTGGAACATATATTTCCAAGTGGAAAGAATCCATAAATTATGAAATAGATTCCATGTACGAAAACCAATATGGATTTTGGTATAACCTTTAGTATATGTAAAGCACATTGGTTGAAGAAGGGTATTCAAGAAGAAACTGGAAATAGAAGGAAAATTCAATACCTATAAGGAGTGGAAGGTTACAAAATGACTTAAACAGAATCAAGGAATTGACTATGAAGAAACCTTTACACCAATTTACATGATAAAATCTATACATATTATACATACCATTGTAGATTTCTTGGATAATTATATTTGTAAAATGTATGTCAAATCATCCTTAATTAATGGTAACCTTAAGGAAGATGTCTATATGACACATCCTGAAGGGTTTTTGGTTCCAAAGGATTCCATCAAGCTATTCAAGATACAAATATTCATTTATGAATTAAAGAAATCATCCAGGTCATGGAAACTTTGTTTTGATGAGGTCATAATGAAATTTTGTTTCATAAATAATGAATGTGAGTCATGTGTCTATAAATTTATTGGTGGGAGTGGAGTCATTTTCTTAATAGTTTATGTTTATGAAATATTACTCATTGGAAATGAAATACCAGACTAATAGTTTGTTAAGCAGTGGTTGAATAGGTGCTTCTCTAGGAAGGACTTGGGAGAGTTCATATATATTCTTTCGATCAAGGTCCATTGTGATGCATCCAAGAGGTTTATTAGCCTAATTCAATTTACATAAATTGAAAATTTTCTGACGAGATTTAGTATGGTACAATCCAAAAGGGGATTGTTTCCAGCGTCACATGGATTTAATCATTCCGTGAAATTGTGTATTCAAAAACATGAAGAAAAAAACACAATGATAAGGATTCCATATGCATCATTGATTGGGCCAGTCAGGTATGATATAATATGTATTAGGCTAGATTTAACTTACGCATTAAGTGTGGTAGAAAGATATCATGTAGATCTAGGTAACCACCAAGGGAAGGTTGTCAAGATTATCCTTAAGTATCTTAGGCATAATAAGGATATTTTCCTAGTCTATGTGGGAAATGTGGAACTAGTCCTCAGAGGATATGAAGATTATACTTTCCAAACTGATCAAGATGACATGAAGCCACAAACGGGATACATCTTCACTTTGAATCGGGGTTTTGTGAGCTGTAATAGCTCCAAGATGTTTGTGGTTACAGATTCTTCAATAGAGTCTGAGTATATTGTGGCTTATGAGGTAGATAAAGAAGAAATATGGATGCAAAAATTTTCCAAGGACTTGATGTGGTACCTATAAATAAAGATCATATCACAGTCTATTGTGATAATAGTGTAGCAGTAGCTCCTACAAAAGATCCAAGGTCACATATGAAGATGAAACACATACTTCGGAAGTATCACCACTTTAGGGAATTTTCTCAGAGATGTAATGGTGCAGTGATAATTATTTCCATATAATAAAACATGTATTAACCCGTAACTATAGCCTTAACATAGAATAAACATGAATATCATGTGAGGTCTAGCGGAATGGAGGTCATAGGCAGTTGGCTCTAGTCAAAGTGGGAGTTTTTTAGAGTTAGTGTGCTCGGACCAACTATTTTTACTTTGATTACCTAAATATTTGATGTAATTAATATTAATAAAACATATTATTACATATTGATTATTATCTTCATGAAATTAATGTAATAATTTCCTAGATTATATGTCGCATTGATAAGGCCAAAGTAGTTCCCCACTATGATGAAAACATTGATGTGCTATAATGAAATTATAAAATAATATTCTATGGTTAGATAATGAACTATTATAGAAAAAATAGTACATAGACTATATGGTGTGAGTGGTTGTATGAAGATGGGGTTTCATCTCATAGAATTCACAGATAGTAATCTTCAAGATGGGAGATTAGGAGAACAGACCCACAAGTAGGAATCCCACATGTTTTGGTGTCATTGGATATTCCAATCTATGATTGTGTGTGATGGTCCTAAGACTTTAATATTATTATTAATCCATGTTTCAACTCACATACTTATATGTATTTTGTAAACTGTAATGATAATAGTTCATGGAGAATTTGAATATGTTGGGTGTATCATGAGTGACATGTCTTTAATGAATATGTCAAAGAATTATTTTTACCCTATATATTTATAGAATCTGATATCGCATCCCTTTAATTGGAATAGAACAATCACATTAAATTCCATGGACATGGTGTGACGATAAGTTTATTTTATATAGTCAAATAAATACATAACAAGCATATAGGTTGGTGACATAGGTGCGAAACCTTTTTGATGAGATATTATACATAGTGAGTTTTAATATGTGGTTGTCGATGTTGTGACATAAAGTTCTTCCTCTTGGGTTTCTTCACCTATTTATAAATAGTAATCTGGGACTTTAGTCTAGATCTCTTAATGCCAATGAGAATGATTCCTATAGTGTCACGTACTATGCATTTTCATTGATATCGATTGAATTATATTTGATTTTAATTAATGGAACAAATATTATTCTAAATTAAGAGGAATAATTTTATTCAAGTTATGTTGATTTTATAAATTAAATAAATATTTTTTCATCAGAATGTGAATAAAATGTCTATTTTGTTTATTGAATATTTTAATAAATATTTATTTTCTAGAATTTGAATAAAATATTTATTTATGAATAAAATATTTATATGGTTATTCAATAAAAGATAGAGGAATTTTAATGGACCAATAACGAGTCTAAAGAAAAATACTAATTGATAAGACTATTAGATAATATTTTTTATTACGCCAGTTGCTGCACACCACAAAATAGTAAGAATATAATTTTTATCACGTGGAATGGGGTTTGTTAAAGGTAATAAATTTTATTTAATGGCTGAAATAAAATTAAGTAATATTTTAAATTGAATCCTAACTCTATAAATAGACGGTTATTTTTATTGTGTAGAGTATCCAAAATTGATAATAGAGAATTGTTGTGAACAAATAATTCTCTATTAACTCCTTATTCTCTCTCCATTTCAAGAACATGAAGTTTTATATAGATTTCTTCAAGGCCAAATAATGATCAATCAAGAACAAACAACACAAGCCATTTGACTCACCAAATCGGCGCCTAGATATTGAGTGGTGTTGCTCGAAGATCATAAGAACATTTGTGGATGAATGCTAGCTGGATTCTATCCTTACATCCTCACAACTCAATGAAGGTAATCCAAAATGGTCTTTTTGGATGATGAACATTCACTAAAAAATAATGTTCCTAAGTCAAGGTATTTATTACTTCAATTATTAAATAAATTAACTATAAATTTTATATTCAAGATCATATCTATAATTTTTAGGAAATGATTATTAAAAGACATATTAATATATCACCCACCCCTGAATGCTTTTTTTGTGCCCAAAACCATCAAATCTTTACATCTAGAGCTGGTAGTAGGTGTTATAGGGATTATTCATCTCCAGTAGCTTCCAGGCTCCAATCGGCAACATATTGGACTAGGAGATATTTTGAGGATTAGACTTGGGCATGTGGTCTTTTTTATAGGGACCACATAGATAATTAGGGTATATTAGAGATGGGTGGTGTTATTCATGTGATGGGTGAGGTCATATGACACATGATTTCACAACCCGACATGTTGAGGAGGGAAGATAGATAGTGGATAGATCATCATAGTAATGATAGCATCATGATCATAGATCTACTAGATAGGGGAACGGTGGCCTCTTGGGAGTCGAAGATGGTAGAGGAGAAGGTGGGGCTCTAGGAGGAGGGGACATGGGTGTTGTTCAATGTTATGAGTTACTCCCACCACCACCACAAGGCGGCCCAGGTTAGGCTTCGGGAGTTGGTGGTTAGGGCCATAGGAAGCTGTAGGCTATTGATTCTTATGACCTAAAAGCTCGTGTTATGATTAGAGGGATGATCTATATTTATTCTAATATTGGTTCCATATTAGTATACATCATTTCAAGTAATTCATATATCTCTTTACTCCTTGTATGAGATCTAGGGATCCTCGTTGAGGATTTATCCCAACATCCTTTTCTTAAGCTTCCTATGGGGAACTCTTCTTCGGTATATTTTATTTACTTGTAGTGAAAGTTATCTCTTGGTGGAAATAGTCTCTAATGGGACATTTTAGTCATCGAAATGACACCTTATGGTGTTTTCCTAGGTATAGAATGGTAGTCCAAAATCTTCTCCAAGATTGACTGTTATCGCATATGATTAAGATGACTTCAAAGTGATGGGACAAGATTCTCCTTTGCGGGTGAGAGAGATCACATGTCAGAGTGCGTGGATTTTTTGAAAAAGAGGCTATAACCCATCCTCCATCAATTAGTGAGTTTATCCCTTATCAAAATGATCTCTTTAGGCATTTATATTCCTTTAGTCATGAAGGATTATATGGATACTTTCCCTAAAGATGTTATAGGACTACCAGTGGGGAAGGATATGTAGTTTTTCATTGATTTGCACCCTGAGACCACCATAATATCTTATGTGGCATATCGAATGGGCCCTAGAGATCTCTAGGTACTACGGTTGCAGTTAGAGGACCTTCAGTATAAGGGCCTCATCAGACTCAGTGTGTCCCCATGGGTATCTTTAGTGTTGTTTTTGAAAAAGAAGAATGATATTTTATGATTTTTTGTGGATTTTCATCACATAAATCAGGACATGATAAATAAAAAATGCGTTGTGCTGAAGATTTACAACCGCTTTGATCAATTTCGAGGAACGAGATGGTTCTCGAAGATCGGCCGTAGGTCTGACTACCACCAGTTGAGAGGTCAGAAGGTTGATATTCAGAATCTGGCATTTTAATTTCAATAAAAACATTATGAGTTCCTAGTGAGGCCTTTCAGTGTGATGAATGCTCCTATTGTGTTTATGGATTTGATGAATAGGATATTCCTGCCATACTTGGACCAATTTTTTTTCTTCATTAAATATGTACACATATACTCTACCTTAGAGGAGAAACATGCAGAGCATTTAAGGATGGACCTTAACTAAATTCAGGAGAACTGCCTTTATGTTAAGATCTCAAAGTGACAGTTCTGAATCCATAAGGATCACTTTATATGGAATTTCATTTCCAAAAATATATTAGCTTGGGAACTGATAAATTTCAATTCGG
Source organism: Viscum album (assembly GCA_963277665.1). NCBI lineage: Eukaryota > Viridiplantae > Streptophyta > Magnoliopsida > Santalales > Viscaceae > Viscum > Viscum album. The sequence goes on along the minus strand of OY728137.1, from coordinate 1,609,285,189 downwards.
TATTTTCATGAGAACCACCAAATATCATGTTAGAGGTTCATAGATTTCTTGGATTTCTGGGGTACTACAGGAGGATTGTGGAATAATTCTCTAGGATTTCAGCCCCTTTGACCTCTCTAACATGGAAAGGGAATCTGTTTACCTAGACTGAGTAGTGCCATAGAGGATTAAGGGAGTTGAGGTTGAAGAGTCCCCTAGTTTTTTTAGACTACCAAAGGAGGGTGTGAAGTAGGTGCTATAGTATGATTCCGAAGTGATCGATAGGGTGACTTCAATGGACAACAAGTGACATATTGGCTGATAAAAATAAGGCCTCTAGGATCTGGTGAAAAGTGGATTTGAGCCATCAAAAATTGATGGGCCTATGGGTCTTCTATTGAGGGTCTAAGGTCCTTTAATAAATAAATAAATATTTTTTTGGTGATTTATCCTCTTGAGGGCTATGATCTTCCCTTTCGACCTTTGGGTGTGTGGTGTGTTTGTGTTTTATTATAATTTTACCCCCAAATATCATATATATATATATATATATTATACTATTTATTACATTTAAATTAATATTTATAATATTTCCTTAAATATTATTTATATAATACAATATACGTATTTATATTAAATAAGTCATATATTAAATAAATAAATGTTTTATCAATAAAAAATAATATTAATTAAAAATATTAACAAATTAGTATCGAGTAATGAACATTTAATACAATTTTATTTGTTATTTTTTCAATTTAACATATATCAAACTCAGGTTACATTAATTTCCTGCAAACATATATTTATATATTTTGTAATTTTATATAGAAACACACACACATAATATTTAAAGAATTTATTTAATTTATAATATTCATTACAGAATTTTATTTATTAACATAATATATTTAATATATATTATGTTTTTAATCATTAACTTTTATTAATTCTTTATATTTTTATTTAATATATACTATTTATTACATTTTAATATTTTTTTCAAATTTATTCATTTCTAATATTATTTTTTCACTAATAATCTTAATTATTTTTAATATTTTTGTAAATTATTCATTTTCAATTATTCCTTCATTAATATTTTTATAATTTTATCCATTTTTAATATTTATCTATTCATATTTATTAAATATTAATATGATTGTACTTTATATAATTAATATTTATTCATTTTAATTTTAATATATATTTTTCTTTATTTTTTTAATGGTCTATATAGTTAACAAAACTTATCCATTTTTTAATAGTTTTTTCAATTTAGTGATTGGTTAATTATTAAATTTCACTATTTTTTGACATTCATTAATTTTTTATTATTTAGTATTGTTTATTTACAAATTATGTTGATTATGTTTTACTTTGGTTTTAAATTTATTCAAATTTAATATTTATTTGTTTATTATTATTGGAATTTATTAATGTTTAATATTTTTATAGATATTTATTCATTAATATTTAACATTTTTAATATGGTTGTAATGTAAATATTTAAATTCCACTCATTTATAACATTCATACATTTAAAATTATTCATTCATTAATAATGTACTAAAAATTTATTTTTTTATAATTTGTTCATTTTTAATATATATTCGTTTAATATTTTTGAATTTATTTTATATTGTTTTTATTAACACTTTGTAAAAAGCATTGATAAGACCATTCCATTATTTTAAATAGAGCCCTAACAAAGAACTGTATCGCTTGCGTCGTTCATGCTCTCATTGAACATATCCTTCATCGCTTCCCCCTTGAAATTCATGGATGAATTGACACCCTCAAAACGTAAGGTATGTGATTATTTATACTCCTTTTTTGTCAATCATGCATTTTTGTATTTTTTTAAGGGATTTTTTTTTCTTGTGATCCATAGAACTTAATGATAATTGAGACCCATTGATCCACAACACCTCATGCTCCCTACCCTCATGAAAAGTGTGACATCCTGGCTCAGATTCCATTTAAACGATGCCCCAAGCTGGTGGATGACATGACCTCAACCATGCCTCCTCGCATGCCAGAGGCTGCTAGCTAGCAGAGATGATCCAAGGAAATATAGTGGGGATACTATACCCTCATTATTAGAGTAGTACAATGGTTAAATAAATATATAAATAGAAAAAGCATAATATCAACTGAAAACAATCAGTGAAAGGTAAAGCATCTAAAGGTAATAAATAAACATTATCAATAATATCCAACATCACACATATAATGATTTAATGTCATGTGTCTAGAAAAATTAAAAGGAAAGCATGCTACACATTTTTGTATTAAAATACCAAATAGACAAAAATTATTTCTACAATAGCATCATGAGCCACAACTTGGTCTTATGCTTCCCTGCTCCCATGCTATAACCAAATCAAGTATCAACAACTAATCACTTTCCTCTGTACCTACCTGTATCCACATAATCTACACAGTTTCCATCTATGTTCCAAATAGGGTGTGAGATAAACTCAATAGGTCACCACCAACGATGTCTCTAAATATCCAATTAGTTCATATAATATGGCAGTTTTAAGATAATAATGGAAATTTTTAATTGAACATGTAAATGGGTCTTTCAGGACCCGTCCCCTGGGGCTCATGTTTTGACTACGCCAATCCCACCATCCATAGTCCAGGGGTTGGTGACTAGCATTGAAAGTAATATCTATAAAAAATGGGAAGGCATTTCATCTAAACCGGTAAACACACAATCCAAGAATACAACAAGCACAACCCACGTAGTAAAACTGCAGTAGTAAAAATATGTGTACTTAAATTAAAAAGGGTTGAGTTCTGTATGTAAAGGGGCCGAAATACGAGCCCAAATGAAAGTAAAATAGCAATAGAAAAATATCTCCTGAAATCATCTACCAAGGTTCCTACCTAAAGGGTATGTAGAGCTCATGGTTGGTCGTCACTCCAACACGTCACGTCTAAAGGTCCACATCCAAGAATTGTTCCTTCCTTGCTCCCAAGCCTCAGTCAAAGCAGTATGTCATCTGCACAAGACACAACAAGGTGCGGGTGAATCCCATGTAGAGTTGAGTATAACAATACTCATTAGGGACCTCGAGACCCCCGAAGGTCTCCCAGAGTTTCACAAAGAAAAAACCACAACGTAAGACCCAATCACAATGCATGTAGTAATGGTTAGCTTACACCAGGTATACAACTCAGAGATCAAGAATATAGAAGATCGGTCTTAAGCTATATCATCTTATTCCATTTATAAGTTTCACAACTGATCCACAAAGAAGTTTTTCTATTATCGATCCACTCTTGGATATACGTAGATGTCCCATGATGGTATAATGTAAGGATATTACTAATCGGGTCATGCTACTATTGATCCTCAAAGGGTCGCTAAAATTTTTATCCATACAGGTTCACTACAATTCTGATCTATATAGGGTCACTGAAATGTTGATCCACATAGGGTCGCTCGATGCTGATCCACATAGGGTCGCTAGATTCTGATCCTCAACAGGTCGGTCTAAGACCGGTCCTCATCGGTTAGCTTTGATATTGATCCACATAGGGTCTCTTTGATGCTGATCCACACAAAATCGCTACTTCAAAGACATCCAGCCACACAGTTCTCCGCACCCGGTGTGCTCGACTTCCATAAAATCTTCTCCTCGAGATATCAGTCATACCTTGACTGCCACTAAGCTCTACATGGGAGTAACCCAAAGGACCTCCATGTTGTAAGGGTTCTAATGTGATAGAGGACATGTCAATCAGATGCCTAATCGGTGAATTATAAGCGTTTTAATACCGAGGTCCCAGTTAGATTCGGGTTCAATCTAATCCGGCCATACTCTAACTTTCTCCAAATTTTGAGTGGATTAAATCAAAAGAACCGTCTCAATCCAAGGATCCCAGTTCCATAGATGGTTCGCCAAATGGACGTCTAGATTTCAAGATATGGAACTTTAAGTGACACTGGGCCTGGATGGGTCCGGGTCTGGTCCGGCCCTATTCGGGACATCCCGACCTGGCCTGGGTATGACCCGGCCCAGCCCGAACTATCTTGGGCTTGATGCAGCCAGGCCAAAATCGGCCTAGGCTGGGCCACAGACCAGCCTAAGCCACTGGGGGCACATGGCTCAGCCCGTAGGGGGGCGCGGCTTGGCCCGTAGGGGGTGCGGCCCGGCCCGCAAGGGGGGTCACAACCTGGCCCACAAGGGGGGCATGGCCCTGCCTGTAGGGGGTGCAGCCCAGCCCGGGGGAGGGCACAGCCCAGCTCGCAGGGGGCGTGGCTCAGCCCACAAGAGTTAGGGGGCTGCTCTAGCTAATAGGGGTAACCCCCCCGCCCCCCTTCTCCCAAATGGATAAGCCATTCGAGACATTGATCTACGGTGCCATGTGGCACCGCCTGGTCGTTGGGGGACCCACACGACAGTGGGTCCCTCATATACCATGGCTGAAAAGTTGTGGCCTCCTCCTCCTACGGTGCGAGACGGTGCGCCGCCACCTCCGCGGTCGACCGCCACCCTATCCTACTGGTGCGGGTCACCGGTGTTGTCGCACTGACACAATTCTGGTGATCTTCCACGGGCCACTGAGTGAGATCCGGTGGTCTTCATTTCCTTTTGATGGTATCTATGGGTTTCCTGAGTCATATCTTTCACCTCTTCACCCTCGGATTTGGGTTCCGACCAACCCAAAAATTTACTCTCATAGAATTCAATGATTGAACAAGAGGTGAAGGGATCGGGCCTTGTTCGTTTGGCCCACGCCCTCCGCGTTAGCATCTTATCAAGGGAGAAGTTAATGATTCAACCACTCTAGAAATTTTAATAAGACAAAACCCTACATTGAGAGTTTTTGGAGAGCACCCCACGTTTGAAGGTGGGTCGGTGTTCATCGATCCCGAAGCAAACCTCCAACGATGCTGCTCAAATAACATTCTTCGTTTCTTGCTTGATGGATCCATTCTTCATCAAGGGGCTCCTATAAAACCATCCTCTCCCAAGAACCCCACTTCATTTTTCAAAGAATTCAAAGAGAGGGAGATGATGGGAGTTAATTTTTACAACACATAATTAAGAGAGGTTCATTAATTTATTGAGTTAATGAACCTATTTAATTGCATGTAGGGTGTTTACACATTTTCGTGTAACCGGGCATTTAATGTCCTGCCTTAAGTACCCAACCACCCCTTCTGGTACCCACCACCAAAACCTAAAAGAGAGGTGGTAGATATTTAAAATAAAATAAATTTATTTTATTAATCCTCCACGAAAACTACAAAAACCAACTTCCTATCACAACCCACTGTGGTCAAGGTTAAGGCTCCCTTAAGAAAATGCTAGTGTTAAGAGTTCAATGGTGCCCTCAAATTTCAATTCTGAGCACCGATTCAAAAGATAGGATTTCCAACTCACATGTTTACTAAACGTACTTTAAGAAAGTTTAAAATTCGATTCCGAGTACACCATACATCAGAATCAAACGCCATCATATTTCACAGCCTCGGAATGGTTTCATATAATTAAAAAAATTACATGGAAAATATGGGTCTTTACATTCTTCCCACATTAGGACCTTTCACCCCCAAAAGATACAACATATACTAGGGAAACAATTGGGGGTACTGAGCATGAATCTATGCCTCCTGCTTCCATGTGCTCTCCAAGAGGTTCTCGTGCTGCCAAAAAATGCACACCAGAGGTATTGATCATCCATGAAGGACCCACTCCTCTCAATCCTCAAACTCTACTAGAACCTCCATAAATGTTGCCCCATCATCAATGTCCATCTCACCCCAGTCGATAACGTGTGATGGATCATGCATGTACTTCCTCAACTATGACACATGGAAAACATCATGAACTCGATGCAGTTGGGGGGGATCTAAGAGATATGCCACCTCACCAACTCTGTTGAGAACCTAAAAGGGTCCAATAAACCTCGCAGATAGCTTGTCGCCCCAGCCAAATCTATATAGAACTTGTCGAGGTGAGACCAGTCGGAACACATATTCTCCCTCCTCGAACTCCAATGGTCTATGTCTCCTATCAGAATAAGACTTATTCCTACTCTTTGTATTCTTCATCTTCTATTGTATGACCTACACCTTCTCAGTGATATCCAATACCAACATTGGACCCATAAGTGTTGACTCCCCTTATTCTGTCCAGCATAGAGGTGATCTGCATGGCCGACCATACATGGCCTCAAATGGTTACATACCAATGGTGGAGTGATAGTTGTTTTTGTATGCGAACTCCACCAAGGGAAAGTGATTCTCCCAACTGTGGATAAAATCTAGGACGCAAGAACGAAGCATGTCCTCTAGTGTCTAAATGGTCTCCTCCGTCTAACCATCTGTCTGAGGATGAATGGTTGTGCTCAAGCGTAGCTAAGTCCCGAACAACTCTTGCAATCTCTTCCATAACCAAGATGAAAAACATGTGTCATGATCGAAGACGATCACCAATGGTATCCCATGAAGCCGTATAATCTTCTGTACATAGAAGGGTCGCATTCCCTCTACTGATCCTTTCTCTTAGATGGGTAGGAAGTGGGTCGACATGGTGAGTCAGTCAACTATCACCCTAATAGAATCATGGACCCTGAAGATACGTGGTATCCCTATTGTGAAATACATGGAAATTCTATCCCACTTCCACTCTGACACCTCTACTGGTCGCACTAAGCCTTTTAGAACCTGATGCTTGGCCTTCAGTTGTTGACAAGTGAGGCATCATGAAACAAACTCTACCACTACTTTCTTCATCCCAGGCCACCAGTGCTGCTGTCATAGGTACATCTTTTCCACACCAGGATGTACCACCAGAGGGGACGTATGGAACTCCCTCAACACCGCCTCCTGTAGCGTCTTCGATACCATGGTGAGTCCTTTGAAGAGGATGAAGTGCTCCCCTTATTTATAAAATACATGAGGTGACTGTCATGAGTGTATATGAGCAAGTCAATCCTCACATTCAATGTTCTCAAGTTGTGCCTCCCAAACTCGCTGAAGTAGTGGGGGAGTTACAGTCATAGACTGGAGGTAAGCTTCTCCATCTCTATCCCTAAAGGATGTCTGTAATGCAGCTAGCTTCCCTATCACCTCACTCAGCAACTACAGACCAAACCTCTTTTTGAGTGCATCTATTACAATGTTCCCCTTCCCAGGAGTACAGACTATCTCAAATTCGTAGTCCTAGAGGAACTCTACCCATCACCACTATCTCGAGTTTAGTTTTTTCTGTGAGAAGATATAACTGAGACTCTTGTGACTAGAGTAGACTATAAAAGGTTCTCCCATCAAGTATTGTTTCCAAATCTTCACGGTGAAGACCACTACTGCTAACTACAGGTCATGGGTAGTGTAGTTATTCTCAATCTATCTCAGCTATCGTGAACCATAAGTTATCACTACTCACTCTCGCATCAATACACACCCATGTCTGGTCCCTGATGTGTTTTAGTAGACTACATACCCAACGCCCGCTTCTGGTGACCTCAAGATGGGGGAACTCGTCAGTCTCTACCTTAGATTTTGAAAACACTTCTAGCATATCTTCGTCCACACGAAGGGTTTTCCCTTCTTCTTCAATACTATCAAGGGTGTCGTAACTCTAGAAAATTCAAGTACGAACCTCTTGTAGTTACCCATCGAAGCCCAGGAAACTCCACACCTCGGTCACACTCCTCGGTGACTCCCAATTAAGCACAACCTCTATCTTCTCCGGATCCATTGAAACTCTAGCCTCCAAGATAACATGTCCCAAAAAGTGGACCTCTCATATCCAACTGGCACTTCGAGAGCTTACCACAAAGTTGGTGCTCTCAGAGTGTATCTAGAACTATCTGTAGATGATAGGAAAGCTCGTCCTCTGATGCCGAGTATTTCAAGATTCCATCGATGAAGACCACAACAAAGAGATCAAGGAATACCTGAAAGATACTATTCATGAGTCCCATGAACACTACTGGAGTGTTTATCACACAAAATGGAATAACCAAGAACTCATAGTGGCCATACTGACATCTGATGGTCGTCTTCTGCACATCTTCATCTCGTACCCTGAGCTGATGATAGCCTGATCTGAGGTCTATCTTAGAAAACCAATGAGATCCCTTAAACTGGTCAAATATATCATCAATACTCAGAAGTGGATACTTTTTCTTCATAGTCACCTGGTTTAGGTGATGATAATCCACACAGAGTTGCAATATTCCATATGCCTTTATTGCGAACAAAATCGGGGATTCCTATTGGGAAACACTGGGCCTTATGAACCACTTCCTCTGCAAGTCCTCTAGTTGTACCTATAACACATGAAGCTCCATGAGAGCTATCTGATATACTGGTGTAGATATCGATGTCATCTTGTGGTACAGGTCAATGTATAAGTCCACATCTCTATGAGGATGTAGTCCCAGAACATCATCAGGGAAGACATCAGCATATTGTTCCAGTAATATAGGATAGCTCGGACTCTAAATAACAAATTCTATGAGGGTAAGGCTAGCCTACAGATGTGTGATCAGCTGAACCCTCTTCCGAGTATGTCCATACTATGCTGCAAAAGTTTCCCTTCTCGTCGGTGAAGGAAAACTAAGTCCCATCCTCACGAACACACCGCACATTGTGCCTAATAAAATCTATCTGAGAATGGACTATGGATAGCTAGTCCATACCCAAGATGACATCGTAAGGCCTTTATTCTACTACTAAGAGATCCCAGCTGAATATCTCACATCCTAAAGTAAGTTCACACTGTCATCACCAGTGTGTAATCATCAAATCCACTTCTGTATAAGTCTCTAGCCGTAAGGATCGAGCCAACGACTCCACCAAAATCTCTTCGCTCTAAACGAGGTTTATGGAAATGAAAGAGTGACTGGATCATCTGTCTATCTATGTGGCAGCTAAGGTGGAGTAGACACATATCATACCTAAAATCATCTCTGGAGTTTCATGGTCGTAGGCCTCAGATGCCTGAAGCAAAACTAATCCCTATCCACCTGCTCACTATAGTGGGGGTGGACCAGCTGGAGGTGGTGGCGGTAAAACCTCAAACCATCATCCACCACCTACTGCATGAACTAATCCTTTACCACATCCTATGACTACCTATATACCTCCCCACTCAAATCCCTACCTCTTACTTGCTGTTACATCGACCTTATGTTGGTCATTAGTACAGCTGGTTGGGCGGTCACGAGCCATGTGACCCTGCCCGCCGCATGTGAAGCACAATCTGATCCTCTGCTAGCCTGCTCAACCTCGTGAGCCTCGCACCTCTGACCCTACATCTCGAGGTCTTACACCAGAAGATCTAGTCCAATTGGACCTCTATGTCATTTTAATACTACCAAACGCTGATGACTCTGCAACATGTTTCTCGGTGGTGGGTCTCGTTGTTGATGTCTTCTCATCAAGTAAACTCTTCACCAAGAGTGCTCTCTCCAGCACTCCAGCATACATCAGAATGCTATGAGATACCATAGAAATTATGATCTCTCATCGGAGTCCCTTCTCGAAGGTTTGGTCCCTAAATAAAGGGTCTTTCACCATGTCAATAGAGTAGCGCGAGAGGTCTATGAACCTTATTGAGTACCAGGACACGGACAATCTACCCTGTTGTAAGTGCAGTAGATCCTATATACGCACGGAGTGTAGAGTTACTAGAACAAACTCTTCCTTGAAGAGTCCCTAAAAATCTTCCCAGGTGAGTGTTTCCTCATCATGTATCTAAATCTTCAGGCTCCACTATCTCCTTACTACGCCCTGGAAAATGCTATCAGATAAGATCACCATCTGGTTATCTGGTGTCCCAACAAGGCGAAAAACTCTATCCACAACCTCCATCCAATCCTTAGCCATCGTTGGATCCCTCTCACCTCAGAACCTCAGAGACCTCTGCCGCTGAAACATGTGCAACGCGCTCAGTCAGTGTGCACCATTTCCTAGTGGGGATGGTGGAAAAGGTTTCCCAATGGGTAGTGGTGTTGCTGGTACCCCACCCAGTGGCAATAACACAATAATAAGGCCCTACACTGAAGCCTTATCACTTGGTGGGCCATCATTGTGTACTCTCTCGAGAATCCAGGCTAGTTGTCTATTTGGAGACATCCTGAAAGAAAACAGGTGTGCCATGGTCAATAAGTTGTACCTGGTGAGTTGACTGAAATAGATTAAAGTAACAACATTTCCAAAACACACACAATTAGTGTTTTTGTGCACTGAGTCAGAAATCAGAATTCAGGGTCCTGGTGTATGGATACATCAGCCGCTTCACCAACACTGGACTCCCCAAACTAAAAACCACACTCAAAACACATAACACTATTTCTCCATTAAAAAGATCAGAGTCACAATTCTTCCATAGAACTGACTCCTCGGATACCACTTTTTCATGACACATACCATGGAGCCCGCGCCCTGACTACCCCAAGCCCACCTTCAATAGGACAGGTGTTGGTGACTAGCAACAAAAGGTATATCTCTGAAAAAAGGTAAGGGATTGACTTTAAACCTTTAAACACACAATCCAAGAATACAATGAGCACAACCCTTGTAGAAAAACTACATTAGTAATGATATGTGTACTGAAAGTAAAAGGTGGTGAGTAATGTAAGTTAAGGGACTGGAATACAATCACAACTAAAATTACAATAGTAACAAAAAATTAGCTCATGGAATCGTCTGCCAAGGTTCTTACCTAAAGGGTATGTATATCTCATGGTCGGTCATCACTGCGGCACGTCATGTCTAATGGTCCACCTCCAAGCACCATCTAGTCCTGGCTCTCAAGCCTCGGTCAAAGATGTCAATCATCTACACAAGACACAACAAGGTGCGCGTGAAGCCCGTGCATGGGTTCGTATAACAATACTCAATAGGGACCCTGAGACCCCTGAAGGTCTCATAGAGTTCGACAAAGGGAAAACCACAAAGTAAGACCTCAATCACAAAGCACGTAGAAATGGTCAGCTCACACTAGGTATAAAACTCATATATCAGGAATATAGATTATTAGTCTTAAGCTACGTTATATTATTCCATTTAGAAGTTCCCCAACTGATCCAAAAATAAGTTTTTCTATTATCGATCCACTCTTGGACGTAAGTCGCTGTCCCATGACGGTCCACTATAAGGATATTCCTCGTCAGGTCACACTACTGCTAATCCTCATAGGGTCTCTAGAATGCTGATTGACAAAGGGTCACAGCAATGATGATCTAGATAGGGTCACTGGAATGCTGATCCATACAGGGTCGCTCAATGATGATCCACATAGGGTCTCTATATTATTATCCTTGATGGGTCTCTCTAAGATTGGTTCTCATTGGGTATCTACGATTCTGATCCATACAGGGTTTCTATGATGCTGATCCACACAAGATCGCTACCTCAAAGACAGCCAGCCACAATGTTCATTGCACCTGGAGTTCTCGAGTTCTGTAGAATCTTCTCCTCAAGATATCGGTCATACCGAAACCACCATTAAGATCAAAAAATAAGTAACCCAAAGTACCTTCATGTTGTAAGGGTTCCAACATGATAGACGGTGCATCAATCAGATGTCTGGTCTGTGAGTTATAAGTGTTTTAGTTCTGAGGGCCCAGTTTGATTTGGGTTCGATCCAACCCAGTCATACTCAAAAATTCACTAAAATTTGAGTGTAGTATTACAAAAGACTCATCTCTCTCCAAGGATCACAGTGCCGCACACAGTTCATCAAACATACGTCCAGATTTCAAGATATGGAATTTTAAGTGAAACTGGGCCTAGATGGATCCGGGTTTGGTCTAACAGGCCCAACCCATCCTGGGTCTATCTCGGCCCGGCTCGAACCGGCTTGGGCTGGCCCAGTTGGGTCAGGTTGTGGTATGACCTAGCCCGTAGGGAGGAACGACCCGACCCGTAGGGGGCGCGGCCCGACCCGTAGGGGGCCGTGGCCCGACCCATAGGGGGCGAGGCCCAGCCCACAGGGGCGCTGCCCTGCCTGCAAGGGGTTGCGGCCTGACCTATAAGGTGGCACGGCCTGGCCCACCTGGAGGGTGCCACCTAGATTGCAAGGAGGCACAGCCCAGAACGCAGGAGGGCACTTCCCCACCCACAGGGGGCCCAGATTAACCCACAAGAGGATGTGGGGCCCACCCTAGCTGGCACAGGGGGGTCACATCCCCCTTTCTCCCGAACAGCTAAGCCATTCGGGACATGGAGCGGTGGCACCACGTGGCGCTACCTGGTCGTCACTAGACCCACTATGGAGCGGGTTCCTACTCCATTGCAGCTTCGAGCTGTGGCCACCTCCAACAGCGCGTGATGGCACACCACTCCGCCTTTGTGGTTAGACTGTGCCAACCACCCTTCTCAACTACCGCTGCTGAAAAGTGGCAACCTCCTTCTCATGTGGTGCACGGCGGCGCACCGCCATCGCCTACCGGCATGGGTCACCAGTATCGTCGTGGCAACGGTCTTCCTCAGACCATCGGGTAAGATCTGGTGATCTGTTTTTCGATCTGATTTTATCTACAGGTTTTCTCAGGTCATCTCATTTGCTTCTTGACCCTCTAATTTGGGTTCTGTAAAACCCAAAAATCACTCGCATAGAACGCAATGATTGAACAATAGGCGGAGGGATCAAGCCTTGTTCATTTGGCCCACGCCATCCATTCCAGCATCTTATCAAGGGATAATATAATGATTCAACAACTCTGTAAAATTAAAGAATACAAAACTCTACATCGAGACTTGTTGGAGAGTTCCCCACGTTTGAAGGTGGGTCAGTGTTCGTCGATCCTAAATCAATCCTCCAATGATGCCACTCAAATGACGTTCTTCGTTTCTTGCTTGATGGGTCAATTCTTCATCAAGGGGATCCTCCAAAATCCTCCTCTCCCAATAACTCGACTCCTTTTTCCAACAAATTCAAAAAAAATAGGTGATGGGAGTTAATTTTTACATCACATAATTAAGAGATGTTAATTAAATAATGCAATTAATGGACCTCCTTAATGGCATGTAGGATGTTTACACATTTTAGTGTAACATGGGATTTAATGTCCTGCATTAAGTGCCCTACCACCCCTTGTGGTCCCCACCACCAAACCCTAAAATAGAGGTGGAAGATATTTAAATAAAATAAATTTATTTTATTAATCCTCTACGATAACCTCAAAAACCAAATTCCTCTCTCAACCCACTACGGTCAAGGTTAAGGATCCCTTAAGTGAATCCCAGCACTACGAGTTCAACAGTGCCCTATGATTTCAATTCAGAGCACCGGTTTAAAAGTTATTATTTACCACACTCACATTTACTAAACATACCTTAAGAATGTTTAAAATTCCTTTCTAGGAACACTGGGAATCGGAATCAAACACTGTCAGATTTCACAGCCTCGGAATACTTTCAAATAATTAAAGAAATACATGGAAAATCCGAGTCTTTATAGGGTCGTCTTGGGTTTGTGAAAGACACCAATTTGATTATACCTACTTCCTCCCATGCCATATAAAATTTGAATAAGTAACCATGTGTATACACAGATATGTACTATATAGGTTGTGACATCTATATCCATATATATGGATACTACTACTAGCCTGGACATGAGTCCTTACTCATGAATCCATAAGGTGTAACATGAGTATCACAAGTATAAAGGGACGCAATTCCCTGCATCATGAGAATAATGAACGCTATTCATGGTATCACAGTAGTAGGGTTTCCATGCATGTATAATAAAATTAGGGTCTCCATGCCTTGTATCATATTAATAAGGGCCATCTTTTCTATATACATCAATAAGGGTCATGATTAATGTATGTAATAAGAGATTTTCCATGCTCCTATCATAATAATAGGTTCACCATGCTTGTATCACAACATAGGGTCTCCATCCCCATTCATTATTATTCATAAGCATCTTCATGCCCAAGTGTCATTTTATATCAGGATTCCATGCCCATATGATGGTATAGAGATTCCATACTTGTATCATAACTATAGAAAAAGGGACTCCATGCCCGTCATATAATACATGTGGGTCACCATGCGCAAAGGGGTGGCTCATATTAAAGTTGAAGACTTACAATGTATCTCTAGATCTATAAGTGTCATTGGGTTACAAAACAGGGTTAACAATTTGGATAGATTCAGTTTAGATGCAATTTATGGTGAAACTAGTGTTTAGTACAATGAAACATGTTATAAAACATCTCAAAATTGAGAGATAAATAATATATCACTTAACTTATGCATGTAGAGGGGAACTCATCCATTATCGGCCTATAGTTGGGTCCAGATCGAAAAAAGATGGAAAAAAAGATGAACATCATGAAAATAGGGCATATGAGCCTCCACATACATAACCTTATCCAGAGGATTACAAATGATGAAAGGAAAAATATTAATGTAGTAAATATTGATGCATATCCGACAAGATGAACAGAAGTAGAATCAGGGTCTAGATTTGAAACTAATCAAAGAACCTAGATTGAGTCTTGAAGTTTCTAAAATGGGATGAAAAGGGTTGTTGTCCACTATAATGATGAAATAAGAAGGATGTTTAAAATTATAATCCATTAAGGGAATGGTGGTAATTTTTCCCAAATTTACCAGACCCCGTGGTTTGGATGCACAGCTGGCCAAACCGTGTGCCATGCACCTTCCAAGGAGGGACCTCACATGGTTTGGCCGCATGGTATGAGAAACCACATACCAACTATTCTATTCACCATTAGTAAAAATTGTATACATTTAAGAAATGTTTGAATTCCTAAGAACATGGGTAAGGAAAATTTTGAACCCTATTTTTCTCTTTGAAATTCCCCCTTGTGGTTAGGAGACACCTTGTGGGTTGGGCTACACGTTTTCTACTAACTGTGTGGGCCAACTCTATCTTCCACAATAAGGGGTTTCGTTCTCTGAACAAGACCAGAAAACCCTTTTTTCATTTATATCCTCACTAGAAATCCATATTTGGTCAACACTAAATAATTACACTAAAAATTAAAGGATATGTAACTCCTCTAAAATTCAGGTTCTTACAGTTGTCTCCCGTAAAAGAAACGTGTTCCCAATTTTCCCTTCCAAGGGTGTTGAAACATTTTCTGAGAACAATTTCGGAAACTGAGCATGTATGTAGGTCTCCCACTCTAAAATCTCTTTTTATACATGTACATTCTACCATAACACCCACACTAATGGGATGGACTTTCCTCAGATACATTTTTTTCTCCGATTAATTATGCATACGCGACACACCTCAAAAGAAGCAAAAACATCTAACTCGAAATCCTCAGAACCAAATTATGAGATGGTTTAGCATGCTAATGGTGAATATCTGATATATAGAAGTTTCCATGGATGGAACAGTACCTATGAGGTAATATTAATAGATAGGATACTAGCCCAACACACTCCAGGATCTCAAATGGACTGACATAACAATGAGATAACTTCCCTTTCCCATATATCCATCTATTACCATATATGGGTGATACCCATAAGAAAACACGATCCATGACCTCATACTCGAGAGTTCATCAATTAAAATCAGCATAAAATTTATTTTTAGATTAATAAGTATAAATCCACTTCCTGATGAGTTTATCCTACTCTGAAGTCTCCTAAATGAGACACTATCCCAGTAGAACTTCCTCTCCGGCCTCTAACTAGCACAGGGGTGAACACCATAGCCTACCATACAGATAATCATATGGAGCCATCTGAATCATCACTTTATGGATATTATTGTATGATAACTTCATGAGAGGAATATTATTATTTTAATAACCTATGAAATAAAGGATGAATGCTTGGATCACGTCCTCTAGTACCTATATAGTTTGTTCTGATTGGCTATTTATCTAAGGGTGAAAGGTAATGCTCAGAAGAACCTATGTATCTATATCTATCTCTAACCCATACCAAATCCTTCATATGAAATATTCATCCCCATATGAAAAAATAGTACAACGGACCCTGTGTAGCTATATAATCTCATGAACAACCCATCTTCCCAGCTCGTCAATTGAGAATGTCTCCTAAATAGGAAGGAAGTGGGCTACCTTTTTCAATCGATCCATATCTACCCAAACCGCATCGCTACCTCAAGGAGACCTCGGTAAGCCGATGAAAATAACTATCATGTCATCTTCCCATTTTTATTCTTAGACTGATAATAGTTGTATTAATATAGATGGATGCTAGTTTTACACTATCACCCACTGATAAGTTGAACACGAAGTGGTAAATCTTTCTATCTCACATTTCATCCCTCGTTTCCAATACTGCTACCACATATCGTGATACATCTTTGAGATAATTGGGTGAACTACCCACTAACAGGCACACGACTCTAGTATCATATCCTCTCTCATATCTATAGGAACCCTATAGAGACCTTATCCTTCTACACATAATGTTACATGATTTTAAGAATATTTATACATCATATTATAATCCAAGGATCATAAGTATAGTGTCTTGGAAGAGTAGGTACATAAAAAATAAAATATGGAACAAAAAAAATTCTTTATTTATTATTCATAAAGTGATCCAAACTTCCTATGACCCATTACATCTGTATAGTTTACCCTAGGGATCTCATGAACAAAGGGATGATCTAAAATTACAAAAAGGAAATAAAGAAAAGAATAAGGCTTTAGCACATATGTTAGAGATCATGACATAGTGGTATAAAATGGAATATAGAATCATAAAATAAAAACATGGGATTATATAAACTTGAATCATAGAAATGTGGAAGTAACATAAATCATGAATTTATCATGAGTCAAGGATCATTGCACATAGAGGATCACAAGTCAAGGTTAACCACCAAGACAATTAGAAATGGTAGCACAAGTAAAGGCTAACCGCCATGACCGTTTCACATAACTTCTCATGAGACTCAACTTTACCCAATGAAATTGAGAGTAATCTGACCACACCCATATTAACATGTACAGGAATATGTTTTACACATTATTAATCATACATAATCAATCATACATAATCATAAGGTATCCAATGGAAAGAAATGGGTATCATAAACATGTCATAAAGAATAATGAATAAGCGTATTATACAGGTGTCCAAAAAAGAAAGTAATTAGAACATACACGGACATTAATAAGTTATAATAACCATATATCATGGTAAGTGATTTCAAATAGAATTTACAACAAGAAATAATAGTATTTACGAAATTTTAGCAATAAAACATTTTAGTGTGATTTTGATGAGAATACTAATGATCATTTTTAATGGAAAAAGGTAGTAATATTTTATATAAAACCAAAGTGATACGAGAATTTTTTCATAAATAAAACATTATTTTTTTTTAAAATAATGGAGTATTAAAACATATGGTAGAGTGACCATGAAATTGGGTTGAAATTCAAGTAGTTCCCTTAAAAAGCTTTGGTTAGCAGGAAGTATTGAGGAGGGAATCACATAAAAGCGTGTATATCCCTAAAGGAGAATGGATAATGGATCTTGATTCACATGTTTGGATATATAAAGAGAAATTAAAATATTTAAGTAAAAAATTATTGTATTTTATTTGGTTAAAAAGAGTGTAAGGAAAACCTGAAGAAATAATGGAGGTTAGGATAGAATCCCTTACGGATTATCAGCATGGTACCAGGTGTTCTTATGAGAGATTCATGAGAGAGAAAGGGGTTTATATTATTTTATAAATCATGATGGAAGTATGGGGATGTTACAAATCATGTCACATCATAATGAATAGCACATAAAAGGACATAACATATAGGACATTCTGGAATAAATGTGTGAAAGAAAGGATCTCTTACCTTAAGTCAGATGGTGTTCCATGCTTTATCACAATGACCTGAATAATCAAATTAGGTTCATTAATTAATAATTAATAAAGCAAAGACATTTTAATTATTTATTATAACATTATTAAGTTCATCCTTGTCCTTTTTTATGATTTAAGAGGTTCAATTTCACTGTTTGGGAGTGTTTTCTTCCTTGGTTTTAATGATTAGTTCACTTATATTTATGTTCGGATAAATATGTATGATGAGAATGGTTGTATAGAATTAATGTTATACGAAATTAGTACATATCCATAATATTACATGTTTATAAATTTCATTTTTTAAATTTGGAGTGAAGGTGAATCATTATATAAAGCATTAATGATAAACGCTTGGATTAATTTGACGATTTTACACAGTGATAACTTATATTGTATTTTTATTTTACATCATGTGATAAAAAGGATACCACAAAATAAAATAAGATAAAATACATATTCAATAGTCTGTTTCAACCATAAAAAATAATTTCATGACCATATTTGAATATGGTAATAGAAGATGATAACTCTTCGTCCTTGAATGTGATAAATTAACTCATCTTAAAATAATGAGATAGGAGAGATTATAATGAATCATCACATTATAATAACAATATTATTGTAAATTTATGGTACTGTATTTTTAATACCATTTGGATAAGGGGAGGTTAAGAAAGAAAATAGAACAAAGGAACATGAGAAGAAAATGAATGAAAAGAGTAATTTAGCTCTTGATTTAATCTTCCTTGAAAGCCTCTTAAAGGGAGAGAATTTGGTCTTTATTGGAGACCAATGGATTATAGACGTGGGAGAGGATATTGTGGAGAGATTTTGAAATAATTTAGGTAAGGTAGAAGTCTTGAGTAGAGTTAATAGAAGAGGGGAGTGTGGGTGGTTTTTATAATGGATGGGTGCAGGGTTTTCTTAATATTTTAATCCTTAATTATTATTTTTCAATAAGATGAGAAATAGTTATAATTATTGTGACCAAAAACAGTAATATGTTAATGTTAATTCTAACCCAAGGTTCTTACATCATCCATTACTCAATAAATAGTGTATTTAACATATAATGTATATATACTGTAAATTACTGTATTTTACTATTCATCGTAAAATTCAAGTATTTTAGAAAAATCCCCAAAATTCACCCAAACCATTTTTTGAAATTTAGAATACAAAAAATAAGTCCATTTTTCAAAAATAATTTTCTAAATATGATTAATTTAATTTTTAATTAAAATCATAATTTACTTGAAAATACAGAATTTTAAACTATAAGTGATTTTATAATATTTTCAAAAAAATTACATAAGGTCATATAAAATTATTTTAAAACCAAAAGTCATAAAATTGTTAACTTATGACCACATTTTAAGAAAATAAAACTTCTTTTAAATTAATTAATTAATTATAATTAATTATATAGGACATAAAAAAATACCAACAAATTTACTATGGTCATATTATCACTTATAAGATGCCTAAATTTTATTTATACATTCATGGGTTAGGTTACTGTTATTTTGGATGATTTTATAATCATAAGGGTAATATTAATATTCATAAGGGTAGGTTAAAATTCATAAGGGTATGTTATTATTCACCAAAAATTAATTTTGTTCCATCAGATCCCAAAAATCACACTCAAAGCAACCATGTATGTCAGATTTCCGAAATTCAAATAACAGAAGTGACAATATTATGTTTAAAGGTCACATAGTACTTAGTATTTCATTGTTTTCTGATTTGATGTGATTATATGACATAACTATAAAAAGGTAAATTCCATTGATAAAACATTGGGTCATTACATTATTCCACCCTTAGGAAATTTCTCCCTCTGAATTTTATTTCACATTCTAATCCATAAATAGGTGTGGTTACTTTTCCTTCATTACCTCCTCTAGTTCCCGCATTGCCTCTCTGTACTTATGGTTATGACATACTACTTTGACCGGGTGAGTAGTCTTGTTACATATAAATTTATCTCTATGATCAAATATCCTTACTAAATGGTCCTTATAAAAAATTATCAATATCCAAATATATCACCTCTAAAAAATGTACATGTAAAGGATCCGGTATGTACTTCCTTAAGAGGGATACATGGAATACATCATGTGATTTAGACATGGTAGATGTACGTTTCAGTTGATATGCCACAGCTCTAACATGATCAAGAATCTCAAAGGGGCCGATGTACCTGGGACATAACATTCCTTTCTCCCCAAACCTTATGACTTTATTCCATGGATATATGTGTAGAAATACCATGTCTCTAACTTTGAACTAAAGGTCTCATCGATGATTGTATGCATAACTCTTTTTGATGACTTTGGGCTTCCTTGATGTGTTGCTGAATGTTTTTCACCTTCTCCACCATTTCTTTGGCCTTTTCAAGTCCTAGCAGCTTAATCTCACTGACTTTAACCCAACATACTAGTGTTCTGAAACTTTTCCTATAAAGGGCTTCGTATGGTGTCATTTGGATTCTTGATTGGAAACTATAGTTGTAGGAGAATTAAGGTAGAGGAATATATTGGTCATATCCTCCTTTTATGTCTATAAAAAACTCTCTAAACGTATATTTCAATGTCTGAATAGTTTTCTCAGATTGGCTATCAGTTTTTGGATGATAGATCGTACAAAAGTTCAGTTCAGGGCTTGGAGAATGTTGAAAACTTTTCTATAACTTCAAATAGAATCTCATATATCTATCAGATAAAATATATAGTGGTACTCCATGTAGCCTTACCACTTATTTGATATATATTTTTTCATGCTTATCCAATGAGAAGTCCTCTCGAATCATGATAAAGTGATCTTTCTTTGTAAGACAATACACAATGACCCATAGAGCATTGTTTCTTCTAGATGTCCTTAAAAATCCAGTGAAAAAATTCAATGTTGATGTTCTTCCACTTACATATTAGTATGGGTAGTGGTTGAATCATCCCCTTAGACTTATGTCTTTTAGCCTTCACTTATTGACATACCAGGCACATTGATGAATACTCAGCAATATCCTTCTACATATTGTCCCACAAAAAGTTCACCTGAAAATCTCGATACATATTTGTGATTCCTAGGTGAATATAGAAGGTTGAGAAAAGTGCATCATTAAAAATATCCTTCTTTATCTCTGGATCGGATGGTACAAATAATCATTACCCAAATCTTAAAACACCTTCCTTCTCAATCATAAACATAGAGGATTTCCCATTTATAATGTCTTCCACCCTTTTCTGAATTTGTACATATTTTTTTTGAGAATCCTTTATTTACTTTATGAGGTATGGTTAAGAAATCATTTGAGAAAGTATTGATGATTTTACTCCTTTAATTAATCCCATTTCTATCCTCTTCAACTCTAAGAATACTGGTTCCTTTTGAATTCTTTACATTTGTAAAGTTGTAGGGTTCTTTCTACTTATAACATCATTGACCTTGTTTTCCTTACCGAGATAGTAGTGGATTGAGAAGTCATAATACTTGATGAGATATATCCATATTCATGAGAATATAATAAAATATTTTCGTTTGAATATAGATTTTATACTTTTTTGATCAGTATATATATCACAATTCTCCCCATAGAGATAATGTTGCCATATTTTTAATGTAAAGATCATAACCACCAACTCCAAATCATGTGTAGGATAGTTTTGCTCATGTATTTTCAGCTTTTATGAGGTGTAGGATGTCACTTTATAATTTTTCATCAGCACACATCCTAATCCCTTATTTTAGTCATCATTTTACACCACAAAGAGGTCTCCACTTGTTGGGAGTGTGAGTATTGGTGCAGTGATAAGCCTCTTTTTTAACTCCTTAAAGCATTCTTCGCATTCATAAGTCTATAAAAGATTTAGTCCTTTTCATTTCAGCTTGGTCATTGGGATTGAAAACCATGATAATTTATTTACAAAACATTGATAATACCCAGCTAGACCATGGAATCTACAGATCTCTATTACCGATATTGTTTTGGGCCACTCTTCAATTGCCTTAGCCTTGGAAGGTTCCACAGATATCCCTTTTATGGTGATAACATGACCGAAGAATGAAACTTCCTCTATCCCGAACTCAAATTTACTATACTTTTCATATATCTTATCTCTTCTCATAGTTTTCAACATAGTATTTAAATGATCCTCGTGTTCCTCCTTTCTCATTGAGTACATCATAATATCGTCAATGAAAACTACCACAAATTTTTTTAGGTAATCTCTAAAGACACTATTCAATAAATCCATGAAAATTTATAGAGAATTAGTGAGTCAGAAGGACATCACTTCATGGTGTCCATAGATCATTCGAAAGGTAGTCTTGGGAATTTCTTCCTTCTTCACCTTTAATTTTTTATATCCCGACTGATAGTCCACCTTAGATAAATAACTAGCCCTATGAAGCTGATAGAACTAGTCATCTATCTATGGTAGGGGATAATTGTTCTTTATCATTATTATATTGATCTCATGATAATCAATGCATAAACGCATTGATCTATCCTTCTTCTTGATGAAGAGGACTGGTGCACCCCATGGTGAAGCACTTGGTCATATAAAACCCTTCTCCAACATCTCATGTAACTACTTCTTCAGCTCTTCCATCTCTATAGTTTCCATTCGATAAGGTGTCTTGGATATAGGTAGGGATCTGGGAATAAGTTCAATTGAGAAATTGACCTCTCGATCCGGAAGAATACTGGGAAACTCTTTATGGAACACATTAGTGTAATCCCTCATGATAGGAATTTCTTCAAGCATGATTCTATCCTTGGTCTCAATCATATGGGATAGACATGCTTGCTAATATGGAATTAATATACACACTTGACACAATGACTCTATAGGAGGTTCATCTTCCTCCTTACACTTGTAAATAATTGGAGGATTGATCGATATGTGAAGAGTGATCTACCTTTCCTAAAAGTTGGTGTTGGATTTGTATAAAGATAGTCAATCAATGCCCATGATAACATCAAACTCCACTAAAGGAAGTATGATGAGATTTTCTAGGATTTTCAATCCACAAACATTTACTAGGAAGGATTCATAAACCATGAGCATAATAATTTCACCATTTTCTATTCTAACAGATAACATATCCTCCAAATTTTGAGGTGGTGTTTGAATAGTTCTACTAAACTTTCAAGATATGACAGAATGCATAGAACCAGAATCAAATAGTATGTTCTAAATTTTTGAATGAATAACTTGTGTACCTATCACCACATCGTTGTCTAGCTCCACCTCAGTAGTATTGATAGCATAGGCCCTTTCTTGTTGCCTTGGAGGTTGTTTTTGATTTCCTATGACATCCCTTGGCTTTGGTCAATTGTTCTCATAATGCCCGTGTACCTTGTAGTTGTAACACTACACCACTAGTAGAGAGTTTATCTGAATCTTCCTTTCTTCTTCCACATTAGTGGGATTATTCATATCGCACCGGTAGTTTTTATCCAGATATCCCATCGTTCCGCATTTTAATGAATTCCTAGTTCACTTTATATAGTTCCTAGGTTGCTCTTTCCCACAATTTTTACATGTGGGATGGTCGATCTTCATTCCATAATAGAATTTATTTGCAGAACCACCAACATTAGATTCAATTTTCCTCTTTTTTTCATCCCACAATACCACAAAGATTATCTGATCTTTATTTCAACCTTAAGGGTAAAACGTAAAATTTCCTCATAGCTGTCGAAGTCTCAAATCACCAACGATTTTTATAGACTCATCTTTAGTATGATAAATAAGTGATCCACTTTCTCTTCAGTGTTCATGAAAAATCTATAGGCATACCTTGTAATTCTTGTAAAGGTTTTTTCAAATGCCCTGGTTGATTCATCTTCCCTCTACATGATTCTGGCGAATAGTCTTTCCATCTTGAGATAGAGGGTTTTGGGAAAATATTTACTGAAGAACATTCTCTTGAATTCCTCTCAATCCAATGAATCAATTTCCTCCTAGGGATTTGTATTCTGGATCTATTTCTTCCACCGACTAGCTTCGTCATCAAAATAATATACCACCAGCACAACTTTCTATTCTTCTAATCACTATAGGAAAGAGAATGTCTTTTCAATGGAGTTAATCCACTATTCCATTAGGATCGGATCATAAGATACACTAAACATGTGAAACCTTTTCTATATAAAGGATTTAATGGCAACTTTCTCTTTCCTTGTAAGAGGTCATTCCATAGGATTCAAGTTATTATTCATAACTTGATCTAGCTGAGCAAGTACTATCATGAATTTTTGAGCAACCGCTCCCATCATATTTGGCATATCATTAATGAAATCTTCGCATTACCTATCACATGATAACTGGAACGTATTCTTATATTTCCCTCCATTAACTAAAATAATTAACATACAATTAGAGTGCTTTAATACTTTCTTATTGAGTATAAAAAAGAAAAATTTAAACATAAAAGGATAAACTTGTCAACGAGAAGTATATCCTAACTTGTGATTCCCTATGTTTAAGTCTAGTTTATCCTTGTTCTATTTCTTAACTTATATTCTTATGGTATTTTTTTATTCACTTAAAAGTGGTTTGTACTAATCTCATGAATTTACCAAAGCATACACCCTGGGAGTGTCAAACCAAGAGTGCAGTAATGCCCATTATCATGCACCAATTACCATTTGAGTCTAGATCAAAGTGGTGTTTTTAGTTTTTACCCCTAGATACATTTGTGTTAGATCCACCTCTACCTCTTTGTATCTAGATAGAGCTTTATTTTTTTGAATAACCACTTACTCTATACTTACTAAAATTTAGGGGTGTTTTCTTATACTTAGTCTCATATTTAAGGTTCTAACTAAATTGTTATATTATTAATCTCCAAAAATAATTATAACATACTTTGATATCTACTATAGTGACCCTATCCTTCTAAACATAACGTTACATGGTTTTAAGTATAATTAGACATTATATTACAAGACAAGAATCGTAAGTCTAATGTCTTGGAAGACTAGGTACATAAAACATAAAACATGGGACTAAAAACACTTCTTTATTTGATCTTAATAAAGGGATCCTAACTTCCTTTGAGACCATACATATGTATAGGGTACCTAGGGGTCACATGAACCAAGGTATGCGCTAAAATCCCAATAAGTAAATAAACATAAGGATTAGTCTTTAGAACAGGTTTTAAAGATCATGACATAATGATATAAAATAGAATATAGAATCATAACATATAGACATGGGATAATATAATCATTGAATAAAATAAATGTTACATCAACATAACTAATGACTTTATCATGATTCAAGGCTTGTTTAATATAGAGGAGCACAAGTTAAGTTTACCTCCATGACCATTGCACATGGTATCACAAGCCAAGGCTAACCGCCAGGACCATTGCATATAATGTCTCATGAGGCATAAATTTACCCAATGCATTGGATTCATATCTGGTCACACCCATATTAACATGTTAATGAATATATTTTAAACATTAATAATCATACATAATCAATCATACATAAACATAAGGGTGCATATGTAAAGAAATGGGTATCATAATCATAGCATAAAGAATAATGAATGGGTGTATCATAAAAGTGTCCACAAAAGAAAGGAATTAGAACATAAATAGAAATTATAAGGGAAAATAATCATATATCATGGTATGTGATTTCAAATATATTTGACAACATTTAAGAAGAGTATTTATGATATTTTAGAATTAACACATTTTAGTGTGGTTTTAAAGAGAATACTAATTAGCATTTTAAATAGGAAAGGTAGTAATCTTTAATATAAAACCAGAAGTAATCTAGGAAGGTTTTAATAATAAAAACTATGGTTTTTAAAAAATAATGGTGTCTTAAAACATATGGTATAGTTCACTTGAAATTGTGTACGAATTCGAGAAGTTCCCTTAAAACGGGTTTGCTTAACGAGAAGTATGGAGGAGGGAATCACGTAAAAGAAAGTATATTCCCAAAGAATAATTGATTACAGATATTGATGCATGAGTTTTTACATATAAACAAAAATTAGTAGATTTAAGTAAATAGAATATAGTATTTCATTTTGGTAAAAAGAGAGTAAGAAAACCCCCAATGAAATAATGGAGGTTCGAATAGAATCCCTTACAGATTATCTGCATGGTGCTGAGTGTACATAAGAGGGATTAATGAAAGATAAAGGAGTTTATCTAATATTATACATCATGATGTTATTATGGGGAGGTGTTAAATCATACCCCATCATTACTAACTGCATATAAAAGTACATAACATAGAGGATATTCTTGAATAAATGTGAGAAATGGAGGATCCCTTACCTTAAGTCAGATGGTGTTATTTTCTGGATCTTAATGGCCTGAATAATCAAATTACATTAATTAATTAATAATTATATAACCTCCAATACATGTTATTGAGTTATTATAACATTATTAAGTTTATATATGTCCTTTTTCATTAGTTAATAGGTTCAATTTCATTTTTTTGGGGGGTCTCTTCTTTCTTGGGTTGAATGAGAGGTTCACTTATATTCATGTTCAGATAAACATATATGATGAGAATGGTTTTCTAGAATTAAAGTTATATGAAATTATTTAACATCCAAAAAATTAAATGGTTATAAAATTAATTTGGTTATTTTGAGTGAAGTTGAATTCTTATATAAAACATTAATGATAAATGCTTGGATCAATTTGGTGATTTGGTTTATAATTAACTTGGTTTTTATTATTATTTTACATCATGTGAGAAAAAGGATTGCAGAACATCATATATGGTAAAATACATATTTAATAGTCTCTTGCAACCATAAAAATGGTTTCATGACCAGATTTGAAGATTTTAATAGAAATTTATTACCCATTTTCCTTGAATGTGATAAAGGAACACGTTGCAGACAGTGTTTTTGTTTCTTTCATATAAAATAATGAAAAAGGGGATATGATAATGAATTATCCCATTAGTATAAAAATGTTCTAGTATTGTTATGGTAAAGTATTTTTCATACCATTTATATGAGGAGAGGTTAGTAAAGAAAAGTGAATGATGGAACATGAAAAGAGAATGAAAGAAAAAAAAGTGGAATTTACCTCTTGATTTAATCTTCCTTGAGAGACACTTATGGGGAGAATATTTGGTATTTTGAGAAGGCCAAGGTCTGAAGGACGTGGGGGAAGATCTTGGGGAGATATTTGGGAATGATTTAGTGAAGGAACATGGCTTGAGAGGAGTGAATAGGATAGGGGATTGTGGGTGGTTTTTATAGTGGAGGGGAAGAGGGTTTCCATAATATTTTAATCATTACTTTATTATTTTTCCATAAGATGAGAAATTTTGATGATTATTATGACAAAAAATAGTAATATTTGGATTTTATTTTGAAATAAAGATGATTACATCATCCATGTCCCAATAAATTGTGTATTTAACATATAATGTATATATACAGTAAATTACCTTATTTGACAATTCATCAAAAAAATCAAGTATTTTAGACAAAAACACAGAAAAACACCATAACCATTTTTGTCATTGTAGAATCCAAAAATGAAATCAATTTTTCAAAAATAATTTTTTATATATGATTCATTTAATTTTTAATTAAAACCATAATTTACTTGAAAAATACAAAATTTTAAACTATAACTGATTTTATAATGTTTTCAAAAATTTACATTTGGTCTTATAAAATTTTCTTAAAATGAGAAGTCATAAAATTATTAATTTATGAAAATATTTTAGGAAAATAAAGTTATTTTAAATTACTTAATTAATTGTAATTAATTATGTATGACTTGTAAGAAATACTAATACTTTTTACTATGGTCTTATTATCACTTATAAGATTCCTAAATTAGATTTGTACATTCATGGGTGAAGTTACTATTATTTTGGACAATTTAATATTCATAAAGGTCATATTATTATTCATAAGGGTTGGTTACTATTCACCAAAAATCAAGTTTGTTCCATCAGACCCCAACAATCACCCTGAACGCAACTGTGTATGTCATATTTTCAAAATTCAAATCACAGAAGTGACAATATTATATTTAAAGGTCTGATAGTACATATTAGTTCATTATGTTGTGATTTCATTTGATTATATGAAAAAATTAATCGAAGGAAATTTCCATTGATAAAACACTAGGTCGTTACAAACCCAGATACGCCCATGTATATGTTGGATGTTGTCACTATTGATAGACCAATTCAGAGGTGGGTGCTCACCATAAATACTATCTTATTAGACTAAGCCTTCATGAACGAAAAACTACCTCATCTTCACTCTCTCAATAAGTGATGATTTTACTAATAGCGATGCAAGTACATACTATCCATGATCCACCTCCACCTCCATGTTCATATCAAAAAACATATCCATAAGCTGCCACTAGAGACAAGCCTCCTGACCCATCTACAATTGATTCCTCCTTCTCAGAGCATCGGAAATAGTATTTCTATTTCTAAGTGTATATGAAATCTCTAAATTGAAGGAATAAAGGTATTCAAACCACCTTCATTGCCTAAGATTCAATTCACATTTTTTGAAATTGTAACTACATATTTTCTGGTCTATATACACCAAAAAACACTCTCCCAATGGGTATTGCCTCTAACAACATAAGGCGTGAACAACAGATGCTAAATTAAGACCCTATATCATGAAATTTCATTTATGAGTCCTCAGTTGTAATGACCCTTACA
The DNA here is from genome assembly GCA_963277665.1 of Viscum album. Taxonomy (NCBI): domain Eukaryota; kingdom Viridiplantae; phylum Streptophyta; class Magnoliopsida; order Santalales; family Viscaceae; genus Viscum; species Viscum album. The sequence goes on along the minus strand of OY728137.1, from coordinate 1,609,256,676 downwards.
CATTGACTCAATCTTCTTACATCAGAACTCCTCCTAACCTAATTTCTGATGCATCATAATATACCATATAGCTTTTTCTTGGATTTGGAAGAATTAGGATTGATGCTAAAGTCAATATCCCCTTCATCTCCTAAAAGAATTTATTGTAATATTATGACCATATAAACTTCACACCCTTTTTATTTATTCCCCTAAGATATTCTTCTAAGCATGAGATGTCTCGTATGAAATTCCTATAGTAACCCACTAGCTCCAAGAAACTACATATGTTAAAGAAGTTATTGGGATTCTCCTCAGTAACTGTACCTCTCACCTTTTCTAGGTGAACTGATACTCTAGCCTCATAGATGATATGACCTGGGAAGTGAACCTTTTTTATCTAGATATGAAATTTTCTAATTTTATCATATATTTTGTTCTTTCTTAGTGTATTTAAAAGTATCTCAAGATGTGTTTCATGGTCTCTTTGAGTATGATAATACACCAAGATATTATCTATAAAGACCACTAAAAAGGAATTTAGATAGGGAAGGAAAACCTATTGATCAAAACCATAAATACTACTAAAATGTTCATAAGACCAAAAAACATAACCAGATATTTATATAACCATACCTACTATGGAAATCTAAACATGGTATATCTGAAGGTCTAACATGCACCTGGTGATAGCCCAATCACAAATCAATCTTTGAGAAAACTCTCCCTACATTGATATAGTTCAAGAGATCATCTATAAAAGGTTAGGGATTCCATTTCTGCATAGTAACATGATTCAATTTATATTATTCCACACAAATCCTGAGCATTTCATCCTCCTTGGAAAAAAGGGCCGGTGAACCTAAGGAAGAAGTATTAGGTTGGAAAAAAACCATAGAATCTAAATCCTCTAGCTACCTCCTGATCTATTTCAACTAAATAGTATCCATATTTTAAGGAGTAATGGATACCAGTTCATCTCCAGACACTAGATCGATAGTAAATTCTACCTCCCTCTCAGGAGGTACTTCAGAAAATTTATCAGTGAAAAAATCCCTCAAATGACCGACTATAAGAGGTTATTTAGTCTAATGTAATCCCTGATCCTCCATATAATGGATATCAATATAGTGGGCACTCCACCTATCTTAAAATTATCTATTATATCTCTACCTACCTGGATATTCCTCTCACCCATGTTAATATAAGTACCACCCTCTGGTGATGTGAATGTCACCCTCGAGTGATAAAAATCTACATAGGTGTGTTAGGGAAAAAACAAGTCCATCTTGGTAATGACATCATATCCTATCATATCACGGAAAAAAATGTCCCATAATAAAAAATGGTTTCATTCCTCAAGAGGAATTCTTTTCAATGGCGTACACTCTATGAATGTATACCAAAAGGGGTTTCAATTGTCATAACGCCATAGGAGTACTCAATATCTAGCCCAAGGATCACCACAATATCCATAAAGATAAAGTAGTATGAAAAATCTATATTTAATACGGCAAGGACTATAGTTGATGCTACTAGAATAGTTTATCAAACAATAGATGTTCTAGCATCGTAGTCCTCTCATATAGGATACACTGAATAAGTCAGGCATGAACCATGAACCTATGAAATAACCGGACTACCATCAACATGTTTTATCTATGGTAACTACACATCTAAAGCTTAAATTCCATGTCTATGACCTCTTTCTTTTCCTATACATACATTAGTACCCCAACTACCAGTCTGGAGTGGTCCTATCGATACTTCTCCAAAAGGTAGAGTGAATATGGATCCTCTCCCACGCAGCACATATGGGAAGGTCCTGTAAAATTACTGAAGATATTAAAATATTACACCAAATAAACACTAAATTAGTTCTCTAGGTCATTGGGTATTTTTATACCCAGGATTTCCACACTAGTGACATACCACATCACAATCGGTGGATTCACCAGTATTCCACTTCTCACATGAGCAGTCTCAAAGAATCTCTTTTGAATACTAGTCGAACCACTACCTTATCTCATTTATGAACCACCCTATCTCAAACTATCTGCCTCCCTCAGTTTTCACTTAGTGACAACAGCTTGTTTTAATATATTATACATGGTGTTAAATCAAAAAACATTCACATGAGAATGAATAGGATTCTTAGGCCCATCCTTGAATAGTCTTGATTTCGCAGGCTCATTAGCAGTATAGGGAGGCGCAAAGTGATGAAGCCCTATAAAATGAGTTGAGTAGTCCATAACTATCATATAACCATGCTAAAGGTTCAAAAACTATCTATAATGATAATCCCTTAGGGTCTCAGTAAATAAATAGTCATAGAATCTCGACCAGAAATACTACCAAATCATTTCCTGATACGGACTGGCCTAGTTCAGAATATCCCACCAACGTTTTACGGATGAACAAAGAGTTGAAGTGGAAATATTCACTCTTATATAAGTATTTTTATCTAGATTATTGAATATAAATATATATATGATGGTATCAAGCCCTAACTCTCTAACCTGGGGGCCAGTATCCCCTAAAAAAGTAGGTGGATGCTACTCTTGGAACTCCCGTGCAAGATATCTCGAAGAAGGCGAAGGCCATATAGATCCCTATATCATCTACATAAGCCACAAAAACTCCCCTAAAAAATGTACATCATCACCTAAACTAGAGATAATTGGATGTTCCATAGGTGGCACTACTAGAGGTGTCATTGGTGGCTCAGGGCCCACCACCTCTAATGCAAGGTCATCACCACCCTCCTGATGAATGACCAGAGGATGTTATGGTGGAATATCTCTATAAATTCATAAAACATACATTATAGAGTATAGATCATGGTAAATATCCTAAATATTCAAATAGTATATGTAAAATTCTTCCTATATAGTAGTCACACCCCTCTTCCTATTCTTTAAGTCAAGTCTGGGTGATATGAACAATTACATAGAACACAAATGACACTAGAAACATCCAACTACTAAGGTCGGGTTAAGGTCAAGCTCTCTGTTTTACAACATGTTTCTCTATCTAAAGAGTTTCAGTTGAAATTTATTGAGGAAACCCCTTTAAATTGTTATTGGAATCCCTATTTAATAGTGAACATTTCGTTTTAGAATCAATTTCAATTAATTTCATTCTCATTTTTATTAAAATTAACTTTAAAAGGTTGAACTATATGGATCACCACTTCCAATCTATAAGAGCCCATACACATCATAAATTGAATTTTTGAATCCAATTAAGTGAAACCACTCACTTATCAAGTCCCTTCAGGAAGTGTTAAAATACTTCATGGACTAGAATTAAGCACCAAAACATACTCCAAGAAATGTACGAGGTAAGTAAACATAGCATGGAATGATGCATGACATATAAATCTAGTATATTGACTAAAATGATCCAAGATTCAATATTTATCTTCCATATTAGGCCAATGATATGATAAAATCCTCAATCATAATAATAATATCCTACATTATGTGTATCATACAACAATGGAATCAAATCAACTGAAATAAGAAAAATACTAAACAACATGTCCCATCCTAGGTAATTTGGAATTTCCTAGTATGTAGGTTAGAAACTCCTCAGAAAAAACATTACCAAATCATGAAACACTCTTAATATTATACCTAATATTATAAAATGAAAAAAAAAAAATTACTTTGATACCACTTTGTGACATACTGGTCTGAATGCCACTTAAAGGTTTCCCTAAGCCAATGGTACATATTTCCTCAAGCATGCCTCCTTGTATGCAGGAGGCTACCAACTAGTAGCAAGGATAAAAGGTGGTTTATTGAGGAGACTATAAACTCATAATGATAGTAGTATACTAGTGAAATTAATAGATAAATAGAGGAATCATGATATCAACAGACAACTGAGAAAAAAGGTAAATCGTCCTATGGAAATAAAAAATAAATATCAACAATATCCTACATCACACATATAATTATGTAATTTCATGTGTTAATAAAAATGAACCAGTAATAATCCTATACAATACATGTATCAAAAGAAAAAAAAGACCAAATGTCTATCTCCAATGACATCATGAGTCGTAGATTAGTTATATAATTCCCCTCTCTCATTCTATAACCATGTTAAGTATCAAAAATTGGGCACTTGGATCTATCCCTATCCACTTACACATAAGCTTTTCAGTTACCATAGGGTATCTAGATTTTATGTGAGATAAATTTAGTAATCAACCAAAAATGATGTCTATAAATATCTAACCAGTTCATACAAAATGGAATTGTGTTGATAATAATGGAATGTAGTAATAGAAACTGTAAAGGGGATGGATCTGGTTTGTAAAATATATCAGGTTGACACTAACTACTTCTGCTCGTTCAAGATAATATCTTTATAAGTAACCATGTGTATACATATATATGTATTGTATACATAGTGACGACTACAACCATATATATGGATACTACTACTATCTTGGACCCAATCCATAACTCGGGCACCCATAAGCTATAACATGAGTATCATAAGTATCATGGATGCAATGCCCAATATTGCAAGAATAGGGGATTCAATGTCCAGTATCACAGTCGTAGGTTCCCTATACCAAATCATAATAGTGGGGTTTACAGACCCACTATCATATCAATAATGGTATACATGATCATATATATTAGTGAGGGTCATCATGCACTTATGTAATAATAGGGTCTCGATTCCCATATCATAATAATAGGGACACCATTCCCATGTATCTTAATCCATAAATTTCACCATGTATGTATCATAACATAGGGTTTCCATGCCCATTCATTATTATTTATAAGGGTCAACATTCCCAAGTGTCATTTTATATAGGGATGTCAAGCCTGTATCACTATATAGGGACACCATGCCTGTATCACAACTGTAGAAAAAGGGACTCCATGATCATAACAAAATACATGAGGGTATCCATGCCAAATTTAAAATATAAGGGTCTTCATGCCTGATTATATTAATTATAAATAGCCAAGGCTTTAATCAGATCTAACTATTAATTCATAACTCATAAAAAATCGTTAATAGAAAGGGTGAAACTACTGTTCAATTTAATTAGGTTACGTGGTCATACCACTCACCTCCAGTCAATTTATTTCAATTGATAAGTGTTTTATCAATTTTATAACACAAAAATTATCCATTTCATTTATGATAACAAAATTTAACATTCAAACCAAACACACCACTAAATCATTTTTATTTTATTTTAAGAAGATAATTTTTGGTTAAGTGAGAACCATACAAAAACCTACAAATATTCCCACAAAATACACCACTTAGACATCAACATAGAACATACAAAATATAGAATTTAAAAACAAACATCATTGCAGACAAACCCTCCAAGAACTGCCATGTTTCGTCATCCAAGATCAAAACCGGATAACTTTTCCATATCTGATTTGCACCAAAAACCATTTCAAATTTTGAAAATAAAAAGATTTTAAGACCATCATTACAACTCAGACACCTAACCGCCTCGAAATAAAGAACACCTAATACGTTGGTCATCACATCACCATCGAGAACCTAACATCAAGGCCCTCACCACTATCAAAAGAAACCCACACCATCGTCATAATTATCACCATAGACCTCCACTGTAAACCATCATCGGTTCAATTGAGGACCCATCGTCACCACCGTGAGGCACCATCAACACATAATATAAAAACCAAAATAAGCAGTTGTTCCGCAAAGATGACTCTAACCAGCACCACTTGCACAATCACCAAAATAGAAAACATAACTGGAATGATATTCCATAGGTCACACTGACTGGAACCTCATGTTACTCCCTATACACATCCCAAAACCTCCTTCAGAATCATCTCACCCAACCAACCTGGGAGAGAGCAAAGAACAAGGAAGCCAAAGTAGAGATGAGTGGAATATAAGGGGGATAAATCAAGCCAATGGAAGAAAAATGAAGCTAAAATCCATGAAGCATGAACCACCATGGAGAGAGAAAAGAGAGACAGTGGGATAAAACCCTATGAGAACCATCGTGGAGAAAGAAATAGATAACTCGGGATAAAACCCTAAAAGAATGAACAATTTCCTAGAATAGAAATAGGGAATGCGGGATAATACCCAAAGAAAACTGGAATAATGGGGAAGCTAATATTGAAACAAAAATAAAAAACACTAAAAAGGGAGAATTGATAAATAGAGGTGAGATAATACAAGGGATGAAACTGTTGGATGGATAATTCCTCACAACCACTACTTCCACCAACATAGTCCCAAACCCATCTAAAAACCAACATATACGACCAATATGGGGTTCAGTTTGTTGGGCCAGACTAGAAGAGCATGTGTGGTAGAGGAGAGAGCATGACTTCACAAGAAGCAAGGAAAAAAAGAAAACCCATAAGGTGAGAATAGAAAAGAATATGTGAAGGATTATAGAGGAAGAAAACCTAGAATAGAAGGAGAAGGAAAGTCCCAACGATGTTGGGGAGAAATCAAAACCTTAGAAGAAAGTGAAATGTAGATAGCTAGAGGGAAGTAGTTGAGAAGGAATAGGTAGAGGTCGGGAGTAGAGGACTGGAGATGGGCGAGTGGGGTTCCATCCAAACCAAACACACTAATAGGTGTTTTAGTTATATAACCATTAAGATCAATTAATAATTTAAAAGGATAACCCAAAGGGGTGGCTCATGTTGAAGCAGACTACTTCCAATATCTCATGGGATTTATAAGTTTCATTGGGTTACAAAATAGGGCAACTAATTTAAGTCAGATGAAACACATTTTGAAACTGTTATGTGGAAAATGACTCATATTATAAATCATATCATGAGGTATGAATAATATACCACCTACCTTATTCTTATAGATGATCTCTCATCCTTTGTTATCCTTTTATTTGGTCCATGTCAGGAGAAATTAAAAAAAAAAGTGGAAATCCCAAAAAATATGGCATATGATCTTACACCTAAATAACTCTGTAGAGAGGAAGGAAAATGAATAAAGGCTCGAGATGAATAATTTTATTAGTGATGAAAATCCAATGAGATGAACGGAAGTCGAATAGGAGTCCAGATTAGAATGTTATATAAGAACCTAGATAGGGGCTTGAGGTTTCACAAATAAGAAGAAAAGGGTTGATGTTCGCTAGAATGGGGAAACAAGAAGGTGGTTTAAATTTATATTCCATTAAGAGAATAATGGCAGTTTTTCCCAAATTTAATGGCTCACATAGTTTCGCTGCATGGTTGGGAAAAATTTTCACCAATCATGCGGCATGTACTATACAAGAAGGGGCCCATTGTGGTTTGGCCACACTATTTTAGAAACTATTCACCAATAATTCCATTCACGTCTGATAAAAATTTCAGACATTTATCATGGGCATGCAGCCCAGGTTGCATATGTAGGAAAATTTTCTCACTATTTTTCTCTTTGAAATGCCCTGCATGATTACGAGAAACCGTGAGGGCTGGATGAGATAGTTTCTACTAACCGTGTGGCCAACTTATTTCTTCCATAAAACATGTTTTTTAGCACCAAAAAAGACCCATCCACCCATGTTTCTTCCATATCATCACTAGGCATCCATATTACTTCAAAATCAAAGAAATATACCAAAAATTAAATGAGTTTTACCTCATATAAATGTCGAGTTCTTACACCGACAATGTTATCTTCTATATTCATGGGGAACCATTTTAGTTTTCATTCAACTACAATGACCAATATTTGAAGTAGTATATAGATAAACCTTCCATAAACTAGTGTCTACTTAGACCTAACTTTATCACATGATATGAAAATTTTCAACCTCAATATCTTTCTTTTTAGATAAATAATTTTTCATGAAGATAAAATTTAAGACATATACATCTCATATCTTTAAATTTTAATACTCATCCATCATTTTTATTACTATTAGTTAAATAAACATCTAAAAATTTAATTATGTTCCCACAATAGAAGTATTTGTGAAATTTCAAAACAAGAATTTTCAACTGAAACATTTTAAATTTCTTCGAGATAAAACTATATCACTTTGAAGAATGTTTGAACATATTTTTAGGATTATAAAATAATTTACATGAGTTATCCTTACAACCTCCACTAAATGAAATTTTTCTAGACTCTATTAACTTTTGAAGTAATAAAATTTAAATCCTCTTTCCTAACAAGTTTAAAATTTATTAAAAACAATCTTATATCTCGATAAAAACCCATTTTGTTACCAGTACATAAAAAATCCTTAACCCACTAATAAAATATGAAAACATTCTAAAAGATAATTTTCTAGATTTTTTTTCATTTTATATCCATCATTGACTCATAAAAACTTTTCCAGAAAACTATAATGTGTGATGCTTCTTTAGATATTGTCACCAGATAGTAAATATTGTATTCATTCTTTATATAGGATTAAATTGTTGATTTATTACACATTAATACATTATATAGGGTTGGAGAGATAATTTACATTCCTGAAATCATATTTTAATATGCATTGGTTGCAGTTATATTAGAAATTATTTTCATCCCAAACTACACTTTCTATAATGGTGTAGTATAGTGATAGTACAGGGTCGATCTCATGAGGAAAGTTTTGTATAAAATGAACTATGGATTTGAACCCATTATGTAAGAGTCCTCATGAATAGGTTTGTGTTTTTAATTTTATTAATTCTATTGATTTTGGTTTAGTATTCATGAAGAATATAGGGTTCATGGTTGTCATGACCCGAACTATTATAAATGAAATTCCTTTTGAATTTTAATTAAATGACATATTATGTAATATGATTGTAGAAAACAAATTAAATTATTTGGTTTTTAATATATACTATCAAATTTAAATTATATTTATAATCCTTAACATTGATAATATATACTTTTAAGTGTGACCAAATGAATAGTATAAATATAGTATTTTAAAAAAACCAATTAACGCAGACAAAGGAAGTGATGGAATCAACTAGTATAATCATACCCTATGAATACAATTTATCAGAGATTACAAGGGACATAACATCACTGGTATTTTCCCATGATTATGAACAAGATGAGATTAAAAAATTTAACCATGAGAATAACCGTTTATGGTAGAAGTTCAGCCTCATTGTGATCACAATCCAAACCATGTATGCCGAAACACCCCAAGAAAGTCTCATAGTCATGAACCCTAATCTTAGGGAATTATCTAGTGTATTAAAGGGATATATATCAAGACCCTAGAAATATGAGAATGTAAATTATTTTTTATATAATAATTAATATATTTTCATCCTATTATTATTACTTTTTAAATGATTTATATTCTGAAACAATTGAACAGAAATAGTATTTTTGGATAATATTTAAATTCAATTAATGAATTTATTTTGATGAACTAATAGATTTTTTAAATAAATAATATTTTGAAAAAATAATTTTATTAAATAATTTTTATTAAATATAATAGATCATATAATTTTTATGAAGTCTAATGTAATTTTTATACGGGTTCAAAAACTGTTATTGTCAAAAAAATAAAGAATCTATCAATAAATGTCAATTATTATATTAAATGTAAAAATACATATAAATGGAAAATTATTTACATAAAATAAATATTATATTTGGAGTCACAATGTCTAAATCATCCAATTGTAAATTTTTCAAAATTTTCTGAGATAGTTGAATTTTCGTGTAAAAATTTAAGCACTATATAAATTTACCATATGTATTATAAGATCATAATGGCCCATAATTGATGTAATAAATACAATAAAAGTTATCCACGACCAAATATGTGTTTTCCCTTCAAAATAATGTGAATTAATTTTTATTTGGGTAATTCTATAAATCTATTATGAATCCTCCTAAACATATAATATATTTTAATGTTTTCAAATCCTTTATTTATGAGTGTTACTCATCTCCACATAAGCAAGGGTATTATTTTATTGATTTTTTATCTTGGAATTATAAAATATTTAAAAAGACTCCCATTTAGCATAAACCATGGGAAAACCCATGGTATGTTTTTTGTTATGACTATTTTATTATATAGAGTTTAAAACATAAGTTTGAGAAATAATAAAGAAATACATGCTCATTTATTATATAAACCCACAAAATATCCCATAACATTTATTAAAAATACATTGAGAACATACTTACTCTTCCCATAAATCTCTAGAGTCCTCCCAAGGTTCCCTCAATCTCTCAATAAGCTCTTATGAAGATTTTGGAGTCACACGCTCAAGTAAGGGATCCTCACCTTCTCTTCTTGATTCAAGTTTCTTTATTATCTTATGAATTATCTTTCCAATTACTAATATTGGGATATGTATCTCCATATCACTATTAATCTTCATTTGATGTAAAAATTATTAAAGATCATTTTTAATATCATCAACCCATTTTCATGAATTTTTAAGTGACTTTGTAAGGCTGCAGAAATTCCATTGCGATTTTCCAAGCCGGAACAATTGGGAAGTAAATACCATACAAATTTAATATCATATTTGGTCACCTTTATAAACTTATAAATTTTTGACTAGGTACTTACATGTATGTATTACATACTCCTAAATCATGGAATATATTATGATGAGGAATGAATCCATGTTGTGTGATCTATATGGAACACTTAAGCATGAAAATGAAATGAAAGTGATAGGTGCCCCCGAAATTATATAGTGTTTCAGTGCATTGGGTAATGTTTAGTCTCATGAAACATAATGTTGGGATGGGGAGTGAAACTAATTCCTTTATGGTAATTTTTAGATCATGACGTCTTCGCATTTAGGCTTAACCTATGTTTATTTTACGGTGTTTTAATTTGTTTCCATATTTCCCAAGTTTTCTTTATGATTATCATGATATATCATGTCTCATTGTTCATGTTTATGATTCTCACTCCTTTTATTTCACATTGATATTCCTATTATCTAACATGTATTACCTTATTCCATTTTTTTCTCTTAGTAGGATTTATCACTCACCCCTTTCTTATGTATGTACCCAGGTTATCCCATGAAGTTTTAAGTGCGAGCATGTTAAGTAAGTTTTTAATTAAAATGATTATTTTCCTGTTTTAAATTTTTATGTAATATACCTAATTCTCAAAGTCACTAGACTTATCGATATTTTGGGTTATATTATGTTTAATTTTATGTAACAAATAATGAAGTAATGTGAAATAAATAGCGGGGTTGTTATAGTTGGTATTGTTTTGGGGATATGATTGGAAAACTATAGAGAAATCCTTAAGGAAAGGAATAAGTATAAAAAGAAATCTATAAATTTTGTTATGTAAATTTTAAGTGGTAATAAAGGAAATAAAATCCTAATTTGATACTACAAGTGGGTATGGTTCTCGCATAGATGTACCTAGGGGTAACAACTCTTACATGGTGTGTCAGGCCTGACACAGCGTAACATGGTACACAACAACGGGCCTTACTGCACACCTAATTTGAAACTATCAAGGGATCTTCTTTAGTAAATTCATAAGTTCATTATGAACCAATAATAAGAGAACCAAAAAATGATCATAGGGGTGCATATTAGGAAATAGATTGTGCAAAACATAGATTGAATACAAGAAATTGATAAGTTAAGTAAATACATGTAATTTATAAGTTATCCATTTAATGTCATTGGATTCTCAATTATGTGTTTAATAGTTTAAAAACAATCATCCCTAATTTTTTTCTTTATTCTAGACAATATTAGAAAATATGAGGAATTGGGTAAATAATCAATGTCATAGTCATTGTAACAACTTCCCCAACTAGATGCCCAACCCGATAGGAGGAAGAATCAGGAACATTATGATAATACTCTCTCATATGACTCGGGTAATGAATAAGAACTTGGATCAAGAAGATTTTTCAAACCCCCTTAATAAAGAATAAGTTGATATTAATACCTTTATGTGAAAAAGGACTTCTCCTTTAAATGGATCATATGATCCCATAATCACTAAAAAATGGCTAAACTCTATTGAGAAGATCTTATCCATCCTTAAATTTTCCAAATAAGAGATGGTTGTACTAGAAGTTTATTATATGGAAGGAGAAGTTGATTAGTGGTATACATCGATCTAGAATACAAATTCCGAGTAAGGGATTGAAGTGATGTGGTGAAAGGAATTTTGGGAAAAATATTTAATAAATATTTTCCTCACACTCCCCGACTTAAAATTGAAATTTATTTCCATACCTTCAAGAAGAACGATTAAGAATCTATCAGGTTCTATGAGGAAAACTTTACAAGACTTGAAAGATTCACCTAAAACATTTAAATTACCCTCAAATTCAAGTTTGACCACTTCATTGGTGGGATAAAACCAATCATATGAAAAACCTATAGATCTAAGACTTTAATAACTATGATAAAATTTTCTGATGTTCCCTCAAAGTCAAAATGAAGATCAGTGAATCTCAAGAATATCATAGTGAGAAGAATCTGAAATTAGAGTTCAATTCTAGAAATTAGTTGTAGAAATATAATGTTGCTATAAAATTTAGACATCCCAGTTGTCAATGGTTTGATAGAAGAACCCAAGAATTTGCTTAAGGGGGATGAGGAGATTCTTTATGTGTGGGAAGGAAGGACACCTAGCTAACGATTACTGACAAGAGAAACCCACTAATGCGATGGAGGAAAGGAATGCTCTAGTCAACCCTTAGTGTTTTTTTAATTTCCTTAACTAAAAATAACCATGGAACTTTTCAAACCAATGAACTAATCCAAGGGTTCTCAGAGACAACCAACAACCTCCAAGGCAGTAAGTGTGATATTTTTCCGTCACAACCACTAAGGTGGATCTTAAAAATGAAATGGTGAAAGTTATGCTAGTTATTGTTTCAATAATAGAGAATGTACGTTTTTATTCTAGTTCTATGCATTCCTTCATATCATGAATGTTTACTATAACTATTCAAAAATCACCACAAAGCATTTAATTATCACATTTAGTGAAAATGTTAAATGGGGAAATCATTGTACCCCTTGTATAAAAATTCTCCCCTATCAAAATTTTTGGGTTAAACTTCCCAGTGAACTTTTTCACACTTTGGTGGAATTTGATGCAATTTCAGGTATGTATTATCTTTCCCTATATATATTCAACATAAACTGTTGTGAGAAGGAAATCATTATATATATTTCAAATAAACCCCTGATTCTTACAAGTGAAAAGAGGAGGATGAATCTTCTTTATCACCAACATCTCAAGAATGAATATTTTTCCCCCATGATCAAGTGTATCTATCTCAAATGATTGATTCTAAGGAAAGAACCATCCATGAATACATGCCTCTTTTGAGGGAATATGATGATGTGTTTCCCAAAGATTTTCTTGGTCTTCCTCCAACATGAGATGTTTAATTTTAAATCAAACATATACCTAGGTTGTTGAAATTATCCAAGACTCTATATAGAATGGATATTGTGGAACTTGAGGTAATGAAGAAGAAAATATAGGATAATTTAGATAAAGAGTTTATATGCCCAAGTTCTTCACCATAGGGTATATTAGTACTCTTCATCAAGAAGAAGGATGGGTCAATGTGCCTTTTAATTTATTATCATGAGCTCAAAAAGATCATGATAAAGAGAAAGTAGCATCTTCCACATATTGATGATGAGTTTGATTAGCTATGTGGAGCACAATACATCTCCAAGGTTGTTCTATGGTCAATATATTATCATGTTAGGGTGAAGGAGGAGGATATCCTCAAGACTGCTTTCGATACAAGGTATGGGCACTATGAATTCATAGTAATTCCTTTAGGACTCACTAATTCAACATAAATCCTTATGGGATTGCTGAATATAGTCATTATATATTACCTTGAGAAATTTTGGGAAGTATTTATATATGATATTCTAATATTTTCCAAAACCAAGGAGGAGCATAAAGAGCATCTGAGTACTATACTAAAGACCTTGTGAAAGGATAATCATTATGAGAAGTACAGAAAATGTGAGTTCTCATTGATGGATGTATCATTTTTGGGGAATATCATCATAAAAAATGGGATATTTATGGACCCTTAAAAGATATAAACAATTGAAGGATGGATAAGGCCGACATATGTGATATATATCCATATTTTCCATGGGTTATTAGGGTATAATTGCTGATTTTTGATAAATTTCTTGCAATTTTCAAACCCTCTTACCAATCCAGCTCAGAATGGAGTAAAGTTTTCATAGAATGATGAATGTAAGGGGATATTTAATAAGAAAAAAAAAATAAGTCTTATCACTGCACCTATGCTAAAACAACCCACTAGTAGAGAGATATTCATGTTATTTAGTGATTCATTGAAGAACAGCTTGGGATATGTGTTAATTCAGAATAACAAAGTCATATCCTATGATTCTGGGTAGTTGAAAGTTCACAAATAGAACTTCCCAACACATGATCTAGTGTTGGATGTAGTGGTATTTTCTTTAAAAATATGGTATCATTATCTCTTTGAGGAGAATTGTGAAATATATACGGATCACAAAATCCTAAAGTATATATTAACATAGAAATAGATGAATATGTGATAATGAAGCTTATTAGAGATGATCAAGGATTATGACGGCTCAATCCACTAAAATTCTGGACGAGTGAATAAAGTTACAGACACCCTAAGTAGAAATGATTGAGCAATTTTATCATTGATGATAATTGAGAAGGATCCAATATTAATGGATTTGAAAAGGGTGGACATGGAAATCATAAAGAAAGGAAAATAATCAATCCTTTTATAAATGATTGCATAAACATCCCTTCTGAAGAGGTTAAATAATGGTCAAAGGTATTATGTGGGAATTTATAAGAAATTGGAAACAATAAGAAAAGGGAAACCGTTAGAGTAAAATGTTAATGAAGAAAGAGTTGTGATATTTGGGTAATGACTATGTACACCATAAAATCCTAAGTTAAGAAGGAATTGTCAGATGATGCACATAGTTTGAATTCCTTCATTCACCCAGGATGAAAAAAGATGTATCAAGATATCTGAGAGCACTATTGGTGGGAAAATATGAAGAAGGAGATTTCTAAATATACATCAACATTCCTGGTATGTCAGTAGGTGAAGGTTGAAATGTAGAATTCTAATTCTACGATGAAACCATTACCCATAGAAACATGGAAATGGGAAAAAATCACCATGGACTTTTTCATTATAATTCCAAATACATCCAGGGGAAATAATTCTATGTGGTTTGTTTTGGATGATCTTTTAAAGACAACTCACTTTACCACAATTCAAGAGGTTTTCTCACTAGATTAAATTTCATGGATATATATAAGAGAAGTGTTAAGGATTAATGTATTACCACTATCAATTATATCTGATTGAGATTTTAGATTCACCTCTATGTTCTGGAAAAGTCTCCAACATGCTCCAGACACTGAGTTGAACTTCAGCACGGCTTATCACCCCAAAAATGATGTCCAATTTGAGTGGACTATAAATACACTTTAATACATGTTGATAACATGCTAGATTTACTTCAAAGGAGGATGGTACCAACTTCCTCTACTGTTTGAGTTCTCATGCAATAACAGTTTCCACTCCAGAATCCTAATGTCACCCTATGATGCCCTTTATCAGAATAGGTGTAGAACACCTTCATGCTGGGATGAAGTTGGGGAACAAGAAATTCTAGGTCCTAAAATAGTTTAAGAAATTATGTAAAAGGTTAAGACCATTCATCAGTACATCATGGCTTCTCAGAGTCGGAAGAAGAGTTATGTATACAATCAATGATGAGACCTAGAGTTTGACATTAGAGACATGTTTTAATTCACATATCTACATGGAAGAAATTTATCATATTTGGGAATATTGTAATTTTTATTCAATGATACATCATCACCTTTGACATCCTCAATCACACTGGAGTGGTGGCCTACAGACTTGTACTCCCCCTAACATATCTCAAGTTTATGATGTATTCCATGTATCCCTCTTGAGAAATTACATACCAGATCCCTCACACGTACTCAATCTAGAGGTGGTACCATTGGATATTGACCTATTCTATGAGGATTAGTTGATTACGATCTTAGATCATAGAGACCAAGTTCTACAAAATATGACAAAGCACCTTGTCCAAGTGTTGTGGATAAACCAAAAGTTTGAAGAAGAAATATGGGAATTGGAGGTGGTGATCAAATAGAGATACCCTTATCTATTTTAGTATGGAAAAATAAAATTTAGAATGTGAAATTTTGTAGTGGCCCCAACCCTCCTGGCCCATTACTTTGCCAAAAGTGAGGCTCCACCAAAATAGTGGCACCGTGAGGGTGAGACCATAACGGTGACACCGTGATGGTGGCACCGTGAGGGTGAGACCATGACGATGGCACCGTGAGGGTTATACCGTGACGGTGACACCATTACGGTGGAATGTTGACGGTGGCACCATGAGGGTGACACCGTGACGGTGGCACCATGTCCTTTCGCCGAGTACCTGACTTTTCCGCTCCCGCAACGTAAGTTTTGACGTAAATTAATTCTTTTACTCCTTTTAAAACCACTTAAAGTCCGTAATTAGTTCCTTAAAATCCCGAGAAGCATCCCCGATGGGGATATTAAATAACACCTTAATATCATCGTGTGTAACTGTCCAACCGCGTGGTCAACCCATGACCCCCGCTCATGCATTTTCGCATTCTTATCTCAACCGTCTGCGGCCCTTATAAACTAAAGGGATAGGCATGGTTTCTTCTTTCCTCAATCGTGGCTTTTCATGAACATCTTTTGGTGCATCGGGCGAGCCGCATCATTATCCATAAAATTCCATGCCCGGCCTAAGCATCGACCGTCTATCAACAAGTAGGGAATTTCTCCTTCGCCTCTCTCTTTTGTGTATCATGTGGGGTGGGCGTGTTTTTGATTCTATAGAATTGGATAAACCAGACCTAATTAAAAATAATGAACGAATCCTATAAATAATGAAGGGGGGATGTGATCAGTGATGTTGTTATATTAAAATAATCTTTCTGAGTTGTGTTGGCTTATGCATTTCTGAAAATTGAGGCCATTGGTGGTTGTTGTCTGTGCACTAATAAACCCTTCATGATGTTTTAAATGGCTTGTTTTGTAATTATAAACTCTTGCTGTGAAAAGTAAATTGGTTAATCACGTATACCCGGCTGAATAAATTGAAAGCACCAAGATCAACCCTTCTGTGATAACTCCCGGTTAAAACACACGGAATTGAAATCATGGAGTCTGTTAAATCTTTTAAATCTGAAAATACTTGGCGGGATGGTTGCTGGAGATGTGGGAGGGGATGGGATCCCCTGTGTTTATACTCTCAGTGGTTGTGAAATTGGGGATGGGATCCCCTATTGTTATTGATTCAGTGTTTGTGAGTTTTGAGACCGGGTGGTTACCTTGTTTATATCACGAATTGGGGTGGGATCCTCTGTTGATGAAAAACATTTTTGGGGTAGGGGACACGGGGCAGTGTCTCGGGGTTTTCTGGTTCCATTACTTCAAGGGTTCTCACTTTTCCTTTGTTGTTGTGACTTTACAAGAGAACCGGGTGTGGATGCTTAGTTGATGTTTAGCTGGTTTCTTTTATTTGGTTATGCTTATGGTTTAGTTTCCCAGTAGTGCATAAACTTATTTTAACATTATTGCTGAAAA
Source organism: Viscum album (assembly GCA_963277665.1). Lineage (NCBI taxonomy): Eukaryota > Viridiplantae > Streptophyta > Magnoliopsida > Santalales > Viscaceae > Viscum > Viscum album. The sequence continues at coordinate 1,609,239,043 of OY728137.1, read as the reverse complement.
TGAAAACAAGAATGGGACAAATGGATTTTGTTGGCGAGAGTTGTGACTCGGACTTGAGTGTTGTTGTGATCTATAGGCTGTCTGAAGAAAAACCTAGCTTGGGGTGAGTGCTTGTTACCTATATATATACATGTAGCTTTTTTTTCTTATTCGCGCCCCACCCAAGTTGAGAACTTAGTGCCGAACACCCCCATTTCATGGGGGAGGGTTCTTTTCCCAACACTATTCTTAGTGGCTGGTTATTAGCTCTTTTTCTGCTCCCTTTCCCGGATAGCCCAAGTATCTTCGGGCAGGCTGTGATGGCTTGAGGTCCATTATTACCTCAAGAACCTTCGGGCGGGGTAGTGTGGTGGTTGGCCAGGTGTGTGCGGCAGGCAGTTTTCCAAGTGTCTTCGGGATGAGGCCCAAGTGTCTTCGGGCGTGGCAGTGGATTTTCTAGACCAGGTGTCTTCGGGTGTGGTGGAGGTTTTTGTGGCCTAGGTGTTTGCGGGTGGGATTCGGCAGTGGGACTGCGTGTGGTTGTGGCCCAGGTGTGTGCGGGTGGGTGTGGCAGTGGGACTACGGTGAGAATGGCGGGATTGGTCAGATGCGTAAGATGTCTCAATAAGCAGTGGGAAAGCAGCGCGGGGTACCCAAACATCGATGTGCTCTGATTATATATATTACTTGACTTGAGTTATTTGGGGAGTGTGCCTTGGTGAGGCTTGGGTAGATAATTTACCTTGATAGGTGTTTGGTTTGCTCCTTTTTTTCACGGTACTTTAGTACGTTCCCCCACTTGTGGACGAGACTCTTTGGTTTTCCCTACTGAGTGTACTTGTATGCTCAACGTACGTATATAAAACTGCTTTAAGGTTTCCAGGAGGACTTCAAGGATCACGCAAGACCATACTAGCTCGGACCTTTGGGGTAGTTGCAGTTGCTACTTTTCTTCTTTGGTACTTACCTTGTAGTCACCTTTTGTACCTTGTGGCTTTAGTTTTGGAACGTGCATGTGGGAATGGTTTACTTTTGGCTTACTTTTCGTTTACCTTGGTGTTGTTGAGTTTCATTATCTTATCTCTCGATATTATAAAACAAAAAGGGGTAATGCCTTTCATTTGTGATAAATTTCTATACCCTTGATTCTAGTCACCACTCCAGGACCTATTGAAGGCGGGTCTCGTGGGTCATTATCTCTCCTTCAACTTAAATAAGGAAGGGCCTAGAAATCTGCTGACCCTTCCCTCCTTTTGGTGACGGCGGGTCGTGACAGAATGTTATCAGAGGCAGGTTGATGATTGAGGGATAGGATGGAGTCTGGAGTTAGGAACAGTGAGGAATGCATGGGATGGTAGGGAAACAGTGTTGGGTGACCTTGGTGCATGAATTAGTCCAGGGAAGACTGGCTAGGACACGAGATTTTAGGGCCCCACGTGATCCAATGCAAGGACTATGGACCTACCGAACGACCAAGTGATGTCGCGCTGATTGCAGGGTAGAGACCCTAGGAAAGGTACATGCATCATAATGACTTGTGTTCTCGTGTTTCTGGGGTGTTTTGGGAATTAAGAATAAACTAAAAGTTTAATAAGTTTTAAAGACAATAATCTGCACTACTTGGGCTTAGGCATTCCTTGTTTACCTTGCAGCTATGGCACCTGGAAGGCGACCGCGTGTGGTACAGACGATCGAGGCCACGCAGACTACCTTGGTCGATCGGCAGAGAGCTGACCGAGAAGAGGAGGACGACCAGTGGAAGAGGACTCTCCGATCCTTCCAGCGATAGACCCTCAAGAAGTATGAGGGCAGCACCTCTAACATGAATACAGAAGGCTGGCTAGAGGAGATAGTTATAGGTTTCGGCCTGATTCAGGCCCTGACCGAGTACTGGGTTCCTCTAGCCTTCATCCAGATGCGGGGAGAGGCGCGTCAGTGGTGGACGCTTTACTTGGGGGGGAGGAGAGAGGCTGAGGTGGCTTGGGAGGATTTTGAGAGGGAGTTCCGAGCGTAATTCCTCTCTTCGATGATGAAGGTGGAAAATAGACAGGAGCTACTCTCCCTCCAACATGGGAGTATGTCCATGAAGGAGATAGGGATCAAGTTCAAGGACCTATTATGTTTCTCTCCGGACCTCTTTCCCAACGAGGAGTCTCGGGCAAGATGTTTGGAGGAGGCGCTCCGACCCTCCCTCCAGTATGTTGTTACCCCCTTTACCCAACCGACATACTTGGAGGTCCAGAAGAAGGATGAAGTGGTAGAGAGAATGAACGCTCTAGGAGGTGTGTCATGAGAGGGGATCCAGCTGGGACCATCGAAGGGGAAGGCCGTCAGCACCAGACCTCCAGCATCTGGACCCTCCAGGTTCTGACCCGCAAGGAGTAGGACAAAGCAGTTTCAGTTTTGATCCACTAGTACTCACCCTTTTTCCCCGGGCCCAGGACCGCGGTGCTTCGTCTGTGGGTATAAGGCCCCAGCCTTAAACCTTACTTAATATTGAATTAAATGAATAATTCACATTGAGGATCTTTTCAGGTTTAGAGTTTTAGAGAATTAGAACATAACTATTACATCTTAAAAGATTACAAAGTAGACACTTCTACTAAGTCTCCATAAAATAAAAACTCTTAAAAAGAAAGATGTCTAGATTCCATGTTTTAGATAGCATGAAATTCCCTTGATCCCATCCTTGACCTTATTCCACTTTAAGTCCTGTGAAAAACATTTCGAAAAACTTGGGGTGAGCATAAAAAGCTCAGTAAGGGATACAAAAATAATGGAAACTATTAGTTTTTCAAACATCAAGTAAACCATGTATACTTTATCAAAGTAATACTTTTCACCTTTATGAAGTAATAAAAACTCTTCACTAAATAAAGTATCATTACTTACCTTTTTGTAACCAAAGGATTACCATAAAACCCATATAAAGAACACATAGAATATATAAAGGTAACTTGGGACATAAACATACTTAAGTGGAATAACCATACGGTTGACTTCCACACATATCACTTAATGGAATATCCATACGGCCAATTTCCATACATACTTAATGGAATAGCCATACGGCCGACTTCCATACCCAATGAATTGGAGGTTATAACGTAACCACCCGTCCTGGTATTCACGGCACCACCCGTCATATGGTTTATAACGTAACCACCCGTTAAAATGTCCAAGTACCAATATAAAATCATAAAACATAAAACCAATATAAAGGAATGATAAAATTTCCACATTTCAATCAAAATATATCATAAATATATTGACATAATAGAATCCTTTTTCAAAACCATTTTCAATACCAAAATACATAAAAGAGTATATGGTATTTATTTTATTCTAAAAACATTACGGCTTGTTGAGAAAGCCAAAGACCAAGAAAATACTCGCGGCGGCGGAAAAGGTCATTGTCACCGCATACGTTAAAAAAACATTCCTTTTTGTCATTTAGTAAAACGCTTTGTAGAAAAATATTCCTTTTGTATAAAAGTAAAAGACAAAGGGGTTTATACACCGTATAAAAGAAAGTTTTGTATAAAATGAAATATGCCTCAATGAAAGGAGATTGAGACGAAGTCCCTTACCTTGGGTCCGACTTGACTCGATCGTTCTTTAACGTCCTGAATAATAAACTTGAGTTAATTTATACTTGATTAATAACCTTTTTAAAGTTCATTATTCCTTTTATATCACTTATTTCCATGTTATAAACATTATGTAACCATTTAAGTTAATAATGTTTGTTTTGTCAATATTTGGTTCTTAAGTCGAAAGTTGACTTCTTACAATTACATGTTGTTCGTGTGGTCAAAAGTTCTTTATATCTAGAATGAAATTCCTTATTTGGATATCATATATATCATATATATCCAGCATATACATGTATTTATAATATTACATAATCATTTAGAGGTAAGAAATGAAATGCACCGTTCATGGAGACGGTAAGCCGTACGTACGCATGAACGCTACTTTCATTTCTTTGTCATATTAGTGGAATTAAAACTAAATGAGAGGTATGTATATTTTAATTCCAGAATTATATTCATCATTTAGATATATCATTAATTTTATATATACATTATATACATGTAATTTTAATAGTACATTACATTTGGGGATAAGAAATGAAATGCACCATTCATGGAGACGGTAAGCCGTACGTACGCATGAACGCTACTTTCATTTCTATCTCATACTTTAATGGAAAGAAATAATAATGATATAGAGGTATATTATAATTCCAGTATAACATCATATATAATAACTTTAAATCCATCCTTTACACGTCCCACATATGGCATTAACGAATCACATCACTTTTAGGGGGCGGTAGTCCGCACTTCCTTAAATGAAGATATCGTGTTTACCCATAATGGAAACCATAAAGGTATGCCAAAAATGAAAAATACAGAAGCTTAAAGAAAACATAAACATATTATATATCATATATAAAAATAGTGACATCATAATGGCCACCCTTGAAGGTGTTAAATGAGTATTGAACAATCATCGTTTCGGGAGGCAGAATTTCATCATCCACGGAAACCGTATGTTCTTTAACCATTTGATGTGGTTGTGTGAGAGTGTAGCTCAAATAAATAATATAACAACATCCTAGTATATTGAAGATAATGGTGTTGTTACAAAAGAAGTAAATAAAAAGAGTTTAGAGGGATGGAGAAGCAAACTAAAACAAATGAACAAGAGAGAATGAATTACCTTTAAAAGTGTAACTCCCTTTTGATTTGAGCCTAAATGCTTCTTTTGAAAGGAATCTGCCCAATGGTAATCCTCTAGGATGAGGAGAGGGATGTGGAGAGAGTAATTGGGAAGGGGTTGGCCGAGCCAAAGGCTTGAGAAGTGTGTGAAATGGGGTAGAGGTGGGGGCCTTTTATAAGAGGAGAGGAGGGGCACTTTTGGAAAGTAAAGAAATATTACTTTATTTGAAAATGTGTTTCGGTTTTAAAAGGTCCCACATTGATATAATTCGTGTATAAGGTGATAAGTGTTCGAAATCCACTCATAAAATCGGTTTTGGACAAGTGTAGGTTTTAGATTTTTCATTATCTTTCCATTTTATTTAAATCGTCAAATAATGATGTCATCGCTGCATCATTATTATGTCATATATAATTTAATTTATTTAATGTCTAAAAATTATAAAAAAATACTATGATGTATGAAATCTTTTTATCTTTCCAATGACTATTTATAATCAAAATTTTGACTTGTATAACCCCACTCAAAAATTATTTTAGTAAAACAATTTATGTTAGTGTCATTTTCACTTTAACATTAAATAAAAATATATTAATGTCATTTTCCAACTAAAGTGGCTCAATGGGGTCCCCAAGTTGGCCCATGGCTTTTCTTGGTCGTCCATGACTCACCCAATAGGTGTAGGAAAAGTTTCATGGTGTTTTAACATTTTTATAATATCATTTTTACCTTAAACTACACTAATTACCTCTAATCGCGATTAATGAAAAAAAATTACTATTCACCAAAAAATTATTTTAATCTCATTGAACCACATTTTACTTATTAATGACAACCATGTATGTCGTATTTTCAAAATTCAATACACATTAGTGGTAAACTTTCATTTAACTGAAAAATCAGTTTGCTTGATTACCACTTAGTGGTTTCACTATTCATCAAAAATTGATGTTTTTCAGAAAATTACCAAAAATTCACCCTAAGCTATATTTGATATTCCGAATTCAAAAATTAATTCCATTTTACAAAATTCAAAACATATAAGTCAAATTAATTAATTTAATAATTAATTCCCGCTGTCATGACAAATAGCGTGTTTTTGTGAAACAATAAGTATCAAAAGATTGACACCAGTTTAAGTCCAATTTCAAAATGAAATTGATTCCAATGACCACCATTGGATTAACTGGTAAAAATATTTTCTAATTTCACTTTAAAACCAATTAAAGTAATAATCTAATCATATAAATAATTTAGATTAAAAAGAGGTTTTGAATTAAAATACAACATTTTACACTATTCATAAAAAAAATGAACTTTATCAGAAAGGTACCAAAAATTTACACAAAGTAAATTTTGATGTCCCGATTCTAAAGAAGAGTTATATTTGGTCCAAAATAAAGTATAAGAGTGATCAAAACTATATTTAATGATAGTTCTCCATTAAAAGGTGATAAGTGAACCTTTAGTGAAAACTAGGGCATATACGCCTAAAATTGAATTCTTTCCGTATTTTAAGCCTTTAGCTTTTATTGTATAAATGTAAAAACATTTAAAAACATATCTAATCATATTTTAGTTATTTCTATCCATTCCCTCCAGTACAACGGCTAATTGTTAACTAACATTTAAAATAATATTATTTTATTACTAGTGTGCTACGTAAGTTTCAAAGAAACTCATCGTTGCGTATCGGGTACGCTATCGAACATAGCAACCCCTTTAAAATAAAATTAATATTTAATTCGTAAATATTAATAAATATGAAAAATATTTATTCTTTATTTACCTGGGATGTTACATCCTTCCCCCCTTTTGGGAATTGCGTCCTCGCAATTTTATTCACTTATCAAAATAAGTGGGGGTATTTATCCCTCATAGCATTTTCAGATTCCCACGTTGCCTCTTCAATCACATGGTTTTTCCACAAAACCTTTACCTGATGAATCACCTTATTCCGTAACACCTGCTCCCTATGGTCAAGAATCTGGACAGTTTATTCTTCATAAGATAGGTTCTCTTTCAACTAAACTACCTCTGGACTCAAAACATGAGATGGATCTGGCATATACTTCCTCAACATTGAAACATGAAAAACATTGTGTACCTGAGATAAACTCAGAGGTAAAGCCACTCGGTATGCAACTGATCCAACTCTTTCCAAAATTTCGTATGGTTCAATAAAACTTGGACTCAACTTTCCTTTCTTACCAAATCTCATCACACTTTTCCAAGGAGAAACCTTGAGAAAAGCATGATCACCTACCTCAAAAGATAGATCCTTCCTCCGGTTATCCGCATAACTCTTCTGCCTGCTCTGAGCTGTTCTCATATGTTTTCTGAATCAACTGAACTTTTTCTGCCACCTCTTCCACCAATTCTGGTCCCATCAACTTCATTTCACCCACTTCATCCCAGAAAGCTGGAGTTAGACACTGATTCCCATATAATGCTTGAAATGGTGCCATCTGTATACTGGAATGAAAACTGTTATTATAAGAAAACTCAACCAAAGAAAGATGTTGGTCCCAACTTCCCTGATAATCCATAGAACAAGCTCGTAGCATATCCTCCAATGTCTGGATTGTTCGTTCTGACTGCCCATCTGATTGAGGATGAAAAGCTGTACTGAAATTTAATTCAGTACCCAATGACTTCTGAAGGCCTTTCCAAAAGTTAGAAGTAAACCTCGAGATGTCTTCGGTAATCCAACAACAAAGTCCATGGATATATTCTTCCATTTCCACTCTGGCACTGGTAAAGGCTGAAGCATCTCTTTCGGTAATGGCCGCTCTGCTTTAACCTGTTGACATGTCAAACACTTCACTGTAAAATCAACAATGTCTCTTTTCATTCCATCCCACCAGTAATACTCCCGCAGATCTCTGTACATCTTAGTACTGCCAGGATGAACTGAAAACGGGGAACTATGAGCATCACATAACAACTCTCTCTTCAACTATGAATCACAAGGCACACATAATCTCTTCCCAAATCTCAAAACACAATCATTATCAATGTTGAATTCAGGCAACTTACCTTTCTGAACCAGCTCTTCCTTTTTCTGCAACTCATTGTCTTGCTTCTGTGCTTGTTTGATTCTATCTGATAGAGAAGATCTCACTGATACCTTAAACAAAACAGAAGGACTTCCTGCACCAACAACTTCTATGCCAAAGTTCATCAAATCCTTAACCAAAGGATCACGTTCCAAATGCAACATTGTTAATGAAGCATTACTTTTTTGACTCAAAGCATCAGCCACTGAATCATCCTCCTGCCTCAATTCTAGGAACTATTTTTCCATCCTAAGAAGAACCACATTAGGAAAATGTTTCTCAAGAAACATAACTTTGAATTCGTCCCAGTGAAGATCCTCAATCTCATCACTATCCCTTATATTTTTCACCATCGACCACCACTGATCATCTTCACCTTCAAAACGGTAAACAGAAAGACTACCCTTTTGATGTTCTGAACACCCCATGACATCAAAAATCTTCTCCAGTGCTTTAATCCACCCTTCAGCTTGCACAGGGTCAGATGATCCTCTAAATGATGGGGGATGTTGCCTCATGAAATGTTCCACCACTGACATGTTCCTCTGTGGTTGATCTGGCATATCTCGTGCATGGATACCACCACCATTTATAGCCTGATTCAACTGTGCCATCACTGCAACAAATTGTTCAGTTCCGATTCCGACCATCTCAGGTTGCTGATTTGGAAGGTTATCTTCCTCCTGATGTCGTCCCAACATAGCTTCTTTGTTTCCTCTGCGGAAAACCATTCTGAACACCGAAATATCTTAGGCGAAGCAACATTGTAATCCGTAAATGCTATATCATTTCAATCATATTATAATTTAACACTTTTCTAACTCCTAAAGTTGTTTAAACCGACCTCTGATACCAACTATAAGGCCCCAGCCTTAAACCTTACTTAATATTGAATTAAATGAATAATTCACATTGAGGATCTTTTCAGGTTTAGAGTTTTAGAGAATTAGAACATAACTATTACATCTTAAAAGATTACAAAGTAGACACTTCTACTAAGTCTCCATAAAATAGAAACTCTTAAAAAGAAAGATGTCTAGATTCCATGTTTTAGATAGCATGAAATTCCCTTGATCCAATCCTTGACCTTTTTCCACTTTAAGTCCTGTGAAAAACATTTCGAAAAACATGGGGTGAGCATAAAAAGCTCAGTAAGGGATACAAAAAGAATGAAAACTGTTAGTTTTTCAAACATCAAGTAAACCATGTATACTTTATCAAAGTAATACTTTTCACCTTTATGAAGTAATAAAAACTCTTCACTGAATAAAGTATCATTACTTACCTTTTTGTAACCAAAGGATTACCATAAAACCCATATAAAGAACACATAGAATATATAAAGGTAACTTGGGACATAAACATACTTAAGTGGAATAACCATACGGTTGACTTCCACACATATCACTTAATGGAATAGCCATACGGCCAATTTCCAAACATACTTAATGGAATAGCCATACGGCCGACTTCCATACCCAATGCATTGGAGGTTATAACGTAACCACCCGTCCTGGTATTCACGGCACCACCCGTCATATGGTTTATAACGTAACCACCCGTTAAAATGTCCAAGTACCAATATAAAATCATAAAACATAAAACCAATATAAAGGAATGATAACATTTCCACATTTCAATTACAATATATCATAAATATATTGACATAATAGAATCCTTTTTCAAAACCATTTTCAATACCAAAATACATAAAAGAGTATATGGTATTTATTTTATTCTAAAAACATTACGGCTTGTTGAGAAAGCCAAAGACCAAGAAAATACTCGCGGCGGCGGAAAAGGTCGTTGTCACCGCATACGTTAAAAAAACATTCCTTTTTGTCATTTAGTAAAACGCTTCGTAGAAAAAGATTCCTTTTGTATAAAAGTAAAATTCAAAGGGGTTTATACACCGTATAAAAGAAAGTTGTGTATAAAACGAAATATGCCTCAATGAAAGGAGATTGAGACGAAGTCCCTTACCTTGGGTCCGACTTGACTCGATCGTTCTTTAACGTCCTGAATAATAAACTTGAGTTAATTTATACTTGATTAAGAAACTTTTTAAAGTTCATTATTCCTTTTATATCACTTATTTCCATGTTATAAACATTATGTAACCATTTAAGTTAATAATGTTTGTTTTGTCAATATTTGGTTCTTAAGTCGAAAGTTGACTTCTTACAATTACATGTTGTTCGTGTGGTCAAAATTTCTTTATATCCAGAATGAAATTCCTGATTTGGATATCATATATATCATATATATCCAGCATATACATGTATTTATAATATTACATAATCATTTAGAGGTAAGAAATGAAATGCACCGTTCATGGAGATGGTAAGCCGTACGTACGCATGAACGCTACTTTCATTTCTTTGTCATATTAGTGGAATTAAAACTAAATGAGAGGTATGTATATTTTAATTACAGAATTATATTCATCATTTAGATATATCATTAATTTTATATATACATTATATACATGTATTTTTAATAGTACATTACATTTGGGGATAAGAAATGAAATGCACCGTTCATGGAGACGGTAAGCCGTACGTACGCATGAACGCTACTTTCATTTCTATCTCATACTTTAATAGAAAGAAATAATAATGATATAGAGGTATATTATAATTACAGTATAACATCATATATAATAACTTTAAATCCATCCTTTACACGTCCCACATATGGCATTAACGAATCACATCACTTTTAGGGGGCGGTAGTCCGCACTTCCTTAAATGAAGATATCGTGTTTACCCATAATGGAAACCATAAAGGTATTCCAAAAATGAAAAATACAGAAGCTTAAAGAAAACATAAAAATATTATATATCATATATAAAAATAGTGACATCATAATGGCCACCCTTGAAGGTGTTAAATGAGTATTGAACAATCATCGTTTCGGGAGGCAGAATTTTGCCATCCACAGAAACCGTATGTTCTTTAACCATTTGATGTGGTTTTGTGAGAGTGTAGCTCAAATAAATATTATAAAAACATCCTATTATATTTAAGATACTGGTTTTGTTACAAAAGAAGTAAATAAAAAGAGTTTATAGGGTTGGAGAAGCAAAATAAAACAAATGAACAAGAGAGAATGAATTACCTTTAAAAGTGTAACTCCATTTTGATTTGAGCCTAAAGGCTTCCTTTGAAAGAAATATGCCCAAAGGGAATCCTCTAGGATGAGTAGAGGGATGTGGAGAGAGTAATTGGGCAGGGGTTGGCCGAGCCAAAGGCTTGATAAGTGTGTGAAATGGGGTAGAGGTGGGGGCCTTTTATAAGAGGAGAGGAGGGGCACTTTTGGAAAGTAAAGAAATATTACTTTATTTGAAAATTTGTTTCGGTTTTAAAAGGTCCCACATTGATATAATTCGTGGATAAGGTGATAAGGGTTCTAAATCCACTCATCCAATTGGTTTTGGACATGTGTAGGTTTTAGATTTTTCATTATCTTTCCATTTTATTTAAATCGTCAAATAATGATGTCATCGCTGCATCATTATTATGTCATATATAATTTAATTTATTTAATGTCTAAAAAATATAAAAAAAATACTATGATGTAGGAAATCGTTTTAGATTTCCAATTACTATTTATAATAAAAATTTGGACTTGTATAACCCCACTCAAAAATTATTTTAGTAAAATAATTTATGTTAGTGTCATTTTCACTTTAACATTAAATAAAAATATATTAATGTCATTTTCCAACTAAAGTGGCTCCATGGGGTCCCCAAGTTGGCCCATGGCTTTTCTTGGTCGGCCATGACTCACCCAATAGGTGTAGGACAAGTGTCATTGTGTTTTCACATTTTTATAATATCATTTTTACCTTAAACTACACTAATTACCTCTAGTCGCGATTAATGAAAAAAAGTTACTATTCACCAAAAAATTATTTTAATCTCATTGAACCAAATTTTACTTCTTAATGACAACCATGTATGTCGGATTTTCAAAATTCAATACACATTAGTGGTAAACTTTCATTTAACTGAAAAATCAGTTTGCTTGATTACCACTTAGTGGTTTCACTATTCATCAAAAATTGAAGTTTTTCAGAAAATTACCAAAAATTCACCCTAAGCTTTATTTGATATTCCGAATTCAAAAATGAAGTCCATTTTACAAAATTCAAAACATATAATTTAAATTTATTAATTTAATAATTAATTCCCGCTGTCATGACAAATAGCGTGTTTTTGTGAAACAATAAGTATCAAAAGATTGACACCAGTTTAAGTCCAATTGCAAAGTGAAATTGATTCCAATGACCACCATTGGATTAACTGGTAAAAATATTTTCTAATTTCACTTTAAAACCAATTAAAATAATAATCTAATCATATAAATAATTTAGATTAAAAAGAGGTTTTGAATTAAAATACAACATTTTACACTATTCATAAAAAAATGAACTTTATCAGAAAGGTACCAAAAATTTACACAAAGTAAATTTTGATGTCCCGATTCTAAAGAAGAGTTATATTTGGTCCAAAATAAAGTATAAGAGTGATAAAAACTATATTTAATGACAGTTCTCCATTAAAAGGCGATAAGTGAACCTTTAGTGAAAACTAGGGCATATACGCCTAAAATTGAATTCTTTCCGTATTTTAAGACTTTCGCTTTTATTGGATAAATGTAAAAACATTTAAAAACATATCTAGTCATATTTTAGTTATTTCTATCCATTCCCGCCAGTACAACGGCTACTTGTTAACTAACATTTAAAATAATATTATTTTATTACTAGTGTGCTACGTAAGTTTCAAAGAAACTCATCGTTGCGTATCGGGTACGCTATCGAACATAGAAACCCCTTTAAAATAAAATTAATATTTAATTCGTAAATATTAATAAATATGAAAATTCTTTATTCTTTATTTACCTGGGATGTTACAGTGGGATCCCTGGACATCTCCGGAGTCAGTGCCCAAACAGGGTACAGTACGGCGGTGGCGGACACCCCAAGCGCCCGCCCCAGCAGCAGCTTCCAGCCCGACCTTTCCAGCAGCAGCAGTAGGGACAACGATCTCCCGCTCCTCCGAGGGCAGACGTAGGAGGAGGAGGCCAACCTCAGGGAACTCCTCAAGGACCTCGACCGGGGCGTGGGCAGGGAGGTGGCCTATAGCCAGGGGGAAGGGGAGTTGGGAATAGACAGTTACACGCCGTAGAGGTAGCAGTTCTAGCAGGGCCGGAGGTTGTTCGAGGTACGGTCAGTTTGTTTAGAACTCTTGCTTATGCCTTTTTCGATACCGGAGCTTCGCACTCTTTGGTTGCACCCAGTCTAGCCCGTGCCTTTGGTCTAGATGCCAATATACTTCCAGTTCCCCTGGTATTGAACACACTAGTTGGAGGTCAGACAGACTTGTTGTTCATTTGTCGTGGATGTAGACTGATGATAGGGCCACAACAGTCGGTTAGGGATCTTCTTCTGCTACAGATACAGCCATATGATATCATCCTAGGCATCGACTGGCTATTATCTATGTGCGCCGTCATCGACTGTTTCTAAAGAAGGGTCATGTTCTCGAACTAGGACGGCCGGCGTGTTACCTTCACCGGCGAGCGGAGCGGTCAGAAGGGCAGCAGGAGAGAGGAACCCCTCCTCTCCTTGTTAGCCGAGCTTTCAGTAGAGTCAGTGGATGCTGAGATGGTGGGGGTGTCAGAGGTTGTCCGTGAGTTTATGGACATCTTTCCTAAGGAGGTGACGACTCTACCCCCTCGACATGATATCGAGTTCGAGATAGACCTGCAGCCCGACGCTCGTTCGATCTCGATGGATCCTTACCGGATGGCACCTTCAGAGCTACGGGAGTTGCGGATCCAGATTGACGATCTGATGAAGAGGGGTTATGTTCGGCCGAGTGTGTCACCGTGGGGTGCTCCAGTCTTGTTCTCAAAGAGGGCATATGGTGGTCTCAGGTTGTGCATAGACTATAGGAGGCTGAATCAGATGAAGATCAAAAATCGCTACCCTCTTCTGAGGATAGACGATCTTTTCGACCAGCTGAAAGGGGCAGGATGGTTCTCAAAGATCGACCTACGGTCTGGGTACAACCCGCTGAGAGTGAAGGAGAGAGACATCCCGAAGACGGCCTTCAGGTGCAGATATAGACACTTCGAGTTCGTAGTCATGCCCTTCGGTGTTAAGAATGCCCCGACTATGTTCATAGGGCTTATGAACTCCATCTTCTGGGAGTACCTGGATCAGTTTGTTGTTGTGTTCATCGACGAAATCTTGATCTATTCGAGATCAGAGGAGGACCATCTAGAGCACCTTAGGACAGTTTTGGAGGTCCTCCAACATCATCATATCTATGGGAAGTTGTCGAAATGCAAGTTCTGGACACGAGAAGTGCACTTCCTCGGGCACGTGGTGTCCGAGCAGGGGGTAGCGGTGGACCCATCAAAGGTTAAGGCAGTTGTTTCTTGGGTAGAACCCAAGAATGTGGTAGAGGTCCGAAGTTTCCTCGGGCTGTCAGGTTACTATCAGAGATTCGTACCCAACTTCTCCCGAGTAGCATCCTGAAAGAGCGCTGTCGTGGGCGCCCTCAAATGATTAGTATGATTTTGGGGTACTTAGGTGCAGCAGAGTGGCTGACCAAGGTCGTCTCTCAAAGGAGGAAGTGAATTAAAACAATTTTTAGAGGTATTCTAGAAGTAAAATAAAAGAGAATAAAAACACTACTTGAAAGGATGGGGGTGTTTGTTTATAGTTTATTAATCTAGAAGAAGTTTGCTGGAAGAAGATTGTATTTTTTTTTTTTTTAGTTTTGAAATGAAGTTTGATTAAAATGACACAACAAAAAGATATTTGTTTAGACAATATTTAAAAGACGTAATCGATCTAACTCTACCTCTTCAATCATTTATTAATCATTATCATTTAAATTAATATTCACTTAATTATGATCCCTTAATTTGTTAAATCCCGAACCCTACGAGAATTAACTTTACCACGAAGATTGAAGTGAATTTAACCTTAGGCTAACTTCGGAACATGCAATCGCAGCACCCTGCTTTGATTGATGTTCTAAGATTAGCTTATGGTCAGTGGTAAATTAAGGCACATATCCACTCTGGAAATGAGGATTAATTGAGTTTAGGGATTATATTTGAACTCTACAAATTGATCCCATGTGGTTTTTGAATTACCGGTTAAGGTTACGCTCTCACAGTTCACACAATTCCCGACCTCGCGTGTTTTGTGTTAACTATTCAATTGCTTGCTTAGTTTCATTTAAATTTAAAACTCAATTAATAGATCATAATATGTGAATTACAGTAGCTCGTTGATTCAAAATAAATGAATGAAGAAGGATAGAAGATAGATCGATTACTAAAAGACTACTCTTCCATGGGTGGCGTAATCATCGTAGAAGCGTTTTGCATGTGCAAAGGTTTAAAATGGGTATAACCCAATAACGCTTCTACTCATGAATTCCAGCCCAATTAGGAAGATTAAGAGAAGAAGAAATTTAAACAAAACAGAAGAAAAGAAAAGAAATAAAAGAAGAACAAAGAAGTTTATTACATAAAAAAAATCATTACAACATGAAGGAGAAGAAGAAGGCTTCGTCGAAGGGATCCTTGCTTCAAGAGATACCCTTATTGAAATGGTTGGAGAATTGGAGTGGATCCACTTTACCTCTACCTCTCAACTTCCCAATGCACGTCCCAACCCCTCCAAATGAGAAAAACTCCAATTTATAGAGGGTAGGGGAGGAGAGGTTACAAGTGGTTTCAAGTGTGAATGTGGAAATTCGGCCAAATATTTTATGCCAAGTTGCACCGCCCATTTGACCTCCAAAACGCGTGAATTGACCGGCCTTCCAGAAGGATGATTTGTGCCACATCATGTCCCCGAGCATTCCTCAAAATTTGGGCTCAATAAAATCCCAAATATTTTATAAATAAACATGTTTAACACAATTTGAGGAAATTATATCATTTATTATCAATAAAATATTCAATAAAATAGTGTTTTATCAACTCCCCCACACTTGCCCTTTTGCACACTTGGGCAAAACCTCATATCAAGTAAACATCAATATCAAATCAAAACCAATTTTAAAACACATATCTTTAAGATCAATCAATTTCACACCAAGAATAAAAAGATATCATGCCTCATAAAAAACCTTATTTCAAGTTCTCCATTTATATCATTCAATATATTTCCACTTCATTTATCCACCCATGCACAAAACACTTACCTCGCTTGAATTTTCTCTCATCACTCAAATATCATTTTTTTTTCAATGTCTTTCTCATCCAAACTCATACAAGGGTCACCATAGGCTTGATAGATTCCTACATCGCTACCCGATGTGAGTCAAGGACATATGTTTATCATGAGGACTTTTCAGGGTTGTTATGTGGCTTTCGGTTGGTAGGATTAAGATGTGAAAAACTCTAAGGCTGAATGAGGAGGGCTTGACTCTTTTAAAGAAAAATTTCATTAATCTAATTTTCACTTAATTATGGTCTTCTCTTCAATCCCCATAGTATCAATTCAGCTCCATCATCATGAAAATTCATGAAAGGTTTACACCATTCATCATTTCAGCATAAAAAATGTCAATCTTCTCAAACATGATTTTCTTGAAAGCTCCAGATGGGCACAGCTTTCCACCTCAATTAGAAGCTCTAGAAAAGGCACAGCTTCACTTGTCATGAAAGCTCCAGAAAAGGAACAGCTTTCAATATAATGACTTTCTTTAGCAGCAAACACATATCTTCAGAATTTAATTTTCCACCCAAAGTATCACATAATGTGGTGGCACAACACAAGACAGCTTCCCCCACACTTAAGCTCAACTAGATTATGCAATTTCACTTCAAGAGTTGGTTGGATAGGGGAAATTGTCTTGTAATGTGGCTTAACCTAACAGGCTGTGCATGGCTTCTAAGGGCTACAAGGATTAAATATTCAAGGTAGGCCATTATAAAAAAGGATTCTTTGAAAAGGGGGCTTTAATACCAAACAAATGCCTCAATCATTTAAACATATGTACCTCAAACCCTCAAGTTTTGACAGGAATAGATCAAATTCTGGTTAAATCAAGCATGGTTTGGTTCTCTCAAGAAGTGAGGTGAATGTAAAGAATATGAAAATAATGGTTTAGAAGCCTCACAGGAAAGTGATTTCAAATATAAAGACAGTGAGATTGGCATGGGATTCAAAATTCAGCGTACTTTTCATGAAATTACTAAATATTTGAACTTGAAACAAAGTCATTTCAGCATTCATTTAAGCTTAGTTTCAAGGGGTAAATTTTTTCACTTATTGATATGGATTTAAAAATTGTGATGAGAATCATTTTAGCTAAAAATGTTTCAAAAAACGCATAAAATTGTAAAATAAACACACAAAATTTGAAAAACACACAATTTTTTTTTGGATTTTTTTAAACAAGAAAACAATTGAAATTACTAAACTAAAAGGTTCCCTCCCCCACACTTAAAATATTGCATTGTCCTCAATGTGAACCTATGAGATGATATATGCACATAAAATGAAGAATTTTTAAATAGGACAAATAATATAAAAGTGAAAGGGTTAGGAACAGCCTGATGTGATCAAGTGATGATGGGGTCATGCAGTGTGATAAAATCCACTGCATCAGTAGGATGGCCCTCAATGTATCTCTTCAAACGTTGCCCATTGACTGTAAAGCTCCTTCCAGTGTCCTCTTGTGTGATCTCCACTGCACCGTAAGGAAAAACATTAGGCACAATATAAGGACCTAACCATCTGGAACGCAACTTACCAGGCATCAACTTCAGTCGTGAACTATAGAGAAGGACTTTCTCTCCAACATGAAACTCCCTTTGTTGGATCATTTTGTCATGAGATGCTTTTGATCTTTCCTTGTAGAGCCTTGAGTTCTCATATGATGACAGTCGAATCTCCTCAAGCTCTTGAATTTGCAACTTCCTTTGAATTCCAGCTTGGGCCAAATCCATGTTACATTTCTTTATAGCCCAATAAGCCCGATGCTCGACTTCCACTGGGAGATGACATGCTTTCCCAAAAACAATCCGAAATGTGGACATACCAATGGGGGTCTTGTATGCTGTTCTATAAGCCCACAATGCATCATCCAAGCACTTGCTCCAATCCTTCCTATTTGGCTGCACGGTTTTCTCCAAGATTTGTTTCAACTCACGATTTGAAACCTCAGCCTGGCCATTTGTTTGGGGGTGGTATGGTGTTGATGTTTTGTGTGTCACCCCATACTTTCGAAGGAGGGAAGCAAAATTCCTATTGCAAAAGTGTGTCCCTTGGTCACTGATGATGGCCTTTGGTACTCCAAACCTGCAAAAAATTTGTGCTTTGACAAAGTCCACAACAACATGAGAATCGTCAGTCCTGGTGGCCTTGGCCTCCACCCATTTACTCACATAATCAACAGCAACCAAAATGTACAAAAATCCAAATGAACTAGGAAAAGGACCCATAAAGTCGATGCCCCATACATCAAAAATCTAACAAAATAGTATGGGTTGTTGGGGCATCTCATGTCTCCTAGAAATGTTCCCAGTGTGTTGGAAACGAGAGCATGACTTACAAAACACATGGGCATCATGGAATAATCTAGGCCAATATAATCCAGAGTCCAAAACTTTCATAGCTGTCCGTTGGGGTCCAAAGTGTCCACCACATGCAAGTGTATGACAGAAAATCAAAACAGACTCAAACTCATGATCGGGAACACACCTCCTAATGACTTGGTCACTACACATGCGCCATAAGTATGGATCATCCCAAACATAAAATCTTGACTCACTCTTTAATTTTTGGACTTTATGTTTCTTCAAATTTACTGGGATTTCAGAGCCAACAATGTAATTAACTAAATCAGCATACCAAGGATGCTTACCTGAGATGGTATAGAGATGCTCATCGGGGAAAGTGTCCTGAAGTGGTACCTGGTCCAAGGTGTCACCCTCTAGTGTGTGAGTAAGTCTACTCATGTGGTCCGCCACCAAGTTTTCTGACCCCTTTTTTTCATTTATCTCGATTTCAAACTCTTGAAGAAGGATCATCCAACGGATAAATCGCGGCTTTGCATCTGGCTTCTTCAGGAGGTACCTCAAAGCTGCATGGTCAGAAAAAACAACTACTTTAGAGCCCAATAAATATGAACGGAATTTATCTAAAGAAAATATGACACCAAGAAACTCCTTTTCTGTGGTAGTGTAGTTTGATTGGGCTGAATCCAGTGTCCTTGATTCATAGGCGATCACATGTGAATGTCCTTCCACCCTCTGTGATAAGACAGCTCCAACCGCGAAGTTGGAGGCGTCACACATAAGCTCAAATGGAAGGTCCCACCGTGGGGGCTGTATGATTGGTGGAGTGGTCAGACACTTCTTCAGCTCATCAAATGATACCCTGCATGAATCATCAAAATTGAAGTCAATATCTTTTTGAAGCAATCGAGATAAGGGTAGAGCGATCTTACTAAAATCTCTGATGAAGCGTCGATAAAATCCAGCATGCCCAAGGAATGATCGAACATCACGCACACATGTAGGATATGGGAGGGATGAAATAATGTCTACCTTAGATTTATCAACTTCAATTCCATGTTGTGAGACTATATGACCTAAGACAATTCCCTTTTCGACCATGAAATGACATTTTTCAAAATTTAAGACCAGATTCTTCTCAATACAACGATGTAACACATCACCCAAACTAGAGAGACATTCATCAAATGAGGACCCATAAACTGTAAAATCATCCATAAATACCTCCATGCAGGTCTCAATGAAATCTGAGAAAATACTCACCATGCATCTCTGGAAGGTACCTGGGGCATTGCAAAGTCCAAATGGCATTCTTCGGTAAGCAAAGGTACCGAATGGGCAGGTGAATGTTGTCTTCTCCTGGTCCTCTACTGCAATGGGAACCTGAAAATAGCCATAAAATCCATCCAAGAAACAATAGTGTGTCTTCCCATCTAGTCTCTCAAGCATCTGGTCAATGAATGGAAGTGGGAAATGGTCCTTACGAGTGGATTGATTTAGTTTCCTATAATCGATACACACTCGCCAACTGTTTTGTACTCTCACAGGAACTAACTCATCATTTTCATTTTTTATAACAGTGAAACCAGTTTTCTTTGGTACAACCTGAACAGGGCTAACCCATTGTGAGTCAGAAATAGGGTAAATGATACCCGCCTCAAGTAATTTCTCAACTTCTTTCTTAACAACTTCTAGGAGGGTGGGATTAAGTCTCCTTTGTGGCTATCTCACCGGTTTAGCCCCATCCTCCAAGAGAATCCTATGCATGCAAATGGAGGGGCTAATACCTGATATGTCTGCCAATGTCCAACCAATTTCCCTAATATTATCTCTCAAAAGATTCAAAAGTTTTTCTTCATGTTCAAAAGAGAGATTGTTAGCAATTATGACAGGTAATCTATCACCACTGAGCAAGTATGCATATTTGAGATTTGGGGGCAATGGCTTGAGTTCCAATGTAGGTGGGTGATGTATGGATGGAGAAATTGATGCAACAGAAATATCTGAACAATGAACATCAGTATCAGAATAAAAATCATCACAATTAGAGAATAAAGCACCAAATCCATCAGCATACTCAATAGCCATGTCATAATCAGAGTTCACATGATCAAAATCAGAATATGATTCCATTTCAAAATCAAATCTTAGAGAGTCTTGTTCCTTAAAAATGTGTGTAGAAGTATTCTTAGACATCAAACTAGAATCAATACTCATAATCTCCCTAAGCATAGGACAATCCAATTTCATGATGTTTTTACTTGGTGGTTCAAAATGGGAGATAACAAAAGCAGAATGGTCCTCTGAGGGGTACTTCATGGAATCCATAACATTAAATATCACAACTTCATCTCCAAACTCCATGGAAAGTGTACCCTCATTTACATTTATTATAGTTTTTTCAGCTTTGAGGAAGGGTCTACCTAAGATAATGGGGGCATGAGAACTTACCTGATCATCCTCCATGTTAAGAACATAGAAATCCGCTGGAAAGATCATGTCTCTTACCCGGACAAGTACATCCTCAAGGACTCCCGCTGGATATGTCGTAGCTCTATTCGCCAATTGCACCACTACTCTTGTTGGCTTCAACTCACCAACCTTCAAGGAAGAGAATACAGAGTGAGGCATCACATTTATGGAAGCTCCCAAATCACAAAGAGCATCAGAGAAGTGCAACTCCCCTATGGTACATGGGATGGTGAATGTCCCGGGATCCTTGCACTTTGTTGGCATTGCTAGAGTTGGTGTAATGAGTGCCGAGACATTCCTTCCAAGGTTGATCCTCTCATTTCCCTTGAGCCCTCTTCGATTGGTACAAAGTTCTTTTAAGAATTTCGCATACCTTGGAATTTGCTTAATGGCTTCATGTAGAGGAATGTTGATCTCCACATGCTTGAATGTGTCCAAAACCTCCTTTTGCATTGCTTCTTCAGCCATCTTCTTGGTTTGAACAACCCTATTTGGAAAAGGAAGGGGTTTATGAGGAACATCATCAATCTTTTTCTTACCTTTATCTTTCTCCTTGGATTTCTCATCAGTTGGTATGGAATGTGGCTTCTCTGAAGTTGAGGTGAATCCCGGTGGAATGGTAGGTGCAGATGTATCGTTCATTTGCTTCCCACTTCTCAATGTGATGGCACTAACATTCCCCTTTGGATTTGGAGTGGGTTGGGAAGGTAGATTTCCAGAATTCTTACTCACAAGTTCATGGAGGGCGGTGGCAATCTGACTCATTTGAGTCTTCAACTCTCTCAGCTCCGAACCTTGACTCTTCAGCTCATTCTGTTGATTAAGAACAATTTGTTTCAAAAGATCATCAGTGTTAGAGTCTACCTTTGGTGGGGGATTCCCTTGTTGTTGTCTTGTTGATGCTTGGGCTTCAAATCTCCTTTGGGGTTGTTGGAAACCCTGTTGGTAAGGTGGAGGCTGCTGGAAGTTTGGTTGAAAAGGGGGCCTTTGTTGTTGTCCAGAGCCATACCTCATGTCTGCTAGATCTTTCCACCCTTGGTTGTATGTTGGATCAAACTTCTTTTGGGGATATGGTTGTTGTTGTTGCTGCTGAAATGGTCTCCCAGGGAACACTGCTGCACAATCTTCTGTTTCTTGGAGTTGTGGGCAACAGTCAGTCGGGTGGCTTGTCTCAGTGCAAATACCACAAGGCCTTGAAGGAGGGGGTTGGGATGTCTTTTGAGCCAATGCAATCTGCCTCACCATAGTTGTCATTTCTTCTAACTTAGTATCAATCAAATGACTTTCAAGAGAAGAAGGACTTACTTGATGTACTCCTCGAACATGTGGTGTACCTCTATCACCAAATTGTTGGGAGCTTTGGGCCATCTTGTCGATCAACGCACGCGCAGCTACTGGTGTCTTGTCCACCAATGCTCCTCCAGCCGCAGCATCTACCATGCTTCTCTCCATAGGTGTGAGTTCTTTGTAGAAGTATTGGATGAGGAGTTTCTCACTAATTTGGTGATGTGGGCAGCTTGCACACAACTTCTTAAATCGCTCCCAGTACTCATACATTGACTCCCCTTGGGCTTGCTTGATCCCCGATATCTCCTTTCGAATGGATGTGGTCCTTGATGCTGGAAAAAATCTCTGCAAGAAAAGACGTTTCAAATCGTTCCAACAAGTTACATCTTCGGGTTGTAAATAATACATCCAATCTTTCGCAGCTCCATCAAGTGAGAATGGGAATGCTCTTAGTTTGATTTGATCCTCAGAGACATTTCTTGGTTTTAAAGTTGAGAAAACCACATTAAATTCCTTAAGGTGTTTGTTGGGATCATCACCAGATAAGCCATGAAACTTTGGAAGAAGGTGAATTAATCCAGATTTCAATTCAAAGTCCGATTCAAGATTTGGGTATGCAATACAATTTGGTTGATAGTTAATATCAGGTGCATCCAATTCTCGAATGGTTCTATTAAGTTCATTTCCATTGTTTTCAGACATTGTTAAACATGTTTATTTATAAAATATTTGGGATTTGATCATTCATTTGAAAATTTGGTGAAAATTCCAGTTTTACCCTTAATAGTGCACTGTAGTATTTCGAAGATAAATATTTTTATGTTTATTATTTGAATTTGAAATTTTGTAACAGTGTTCCTAACTTAATTATCTACAACTTTTATTCAAGACACTAAATCTAAAGAGTTAATTTGGTTGTTGAAATTGGGTCATGAATTCAAAGTTGGGCTGGGCTCGCCAGAATGGAGAAGGTTCTGTATTTGGGCCATATCCTCTACATACGGGCTTGGATTGAGCCCAAATACAGAACCTTCTCCATTCTGGCGAGCCCAACCCAACTTTGAATTCATGGCCCAATTTCAACGACCAAATTAACTCTTTAGCTTTAGTGTCCTGAATAAAAGTTGTAGATAATTAAGTTAGGAACACTGTTACAAAATTTCAAATTCAAATAATAAACATACAAATATTTATCTTCGAAATACTACAGTGCACTATTAAGGGTAAAACTGGAATTTTCACCAAATTTTCAAATGAATGATCAAATCCCAAATATTTTATAAATAAACATGTTTAACACAATGTGAGGAAATTATATCATTTATTATCAATAAAATATTCAATAAAATAGTGTTTTATCACAGCCCCTTTGACAGCCCTGACCAAGAAAGACCAGGCCTTCGTGTGGAGTGAGCAGTGCGAGTCAGCCTTCAGCTATCTGAATGAGAAGTTGGTTAGTGCCCCAGTGCTGAGATTACCAGAAGAAGGGGAAGCCTATGAGGTGTTCTGTGATGCTTCAGGACAGGGCCTGGGATGTGTTTTGATGCAGCGACAAGGGGTGATCTCTTATGGGTCCAGGCAGTTATACCCCCATGAGCGTAATTATGCCACCCACGACCTGGATCTTGCAGCGGTTGTTTTTGTGCTAATGTTATGGAGGCACTACCTCATCATAGAATGATTTGTGGTCTTCAAAGATCACAAAAGCTTGAGGTATATCTTCTCCCAGTGGGACTTAAACTAGCGACAGTGGAGATGGGTGGAGTTCCTCCAGGATTAAGACTTCCAGATTTCTTATACTGAGGGCAAGGGCAATGTAGTGGTCGATGCCTTGAGCAGGAGGACACAGAAGGATGCGGTCCGAGAGTCAACGGACACCGGGAAGGCGATGGAGGATTTGGCTGCTTTACACTTGTATGTGAAGATGGATAGCGGTAGAGGCTGCCTATATCATATGACGGGGAAGTCATCTCTATTTCAGAAAGTGGAGCAGTCTCAGTGGGGAGACCCAGAGTGCGAAGTGATGCGTGATTGAGTCGACCAGGGAAATGCTCTGGAAGGATGGACAGAGGATGGTCAGAACCGAATGCTTTTCCAGGGAAGGTTATTCGTTCCGGAGGGGATGCGTGTCAAGGTTCTCATTGAATTCCACAACTCGACCCTTGCAGTACACCCAAGAGTTTCCAATATGTACCAGGGACTGAAGAGGCAGTTTTGGTGGCCTGGAGTTAAGCGAGCGGTGGCAGAGTTTGTGGTCAAGTGCTTAGTAAGTCAGCAAGTGAAGGCTGAACACCGGGTACCAGGCGGCCTGTTACAGCCTCTAGTTATCCCCGAGTGGAAGTGGGATGACATATCGATGGATTTCGTCATGGGACTACCCAAGGTCCAAGGGGGATACGACACGATCTGGGTGGTAGTGGACAGGTTGACGAAATCGTCTCACTTTCTGGCGATCCGGGAGTCGAGTATTGTAGATGCTTTGGAATGAAATTACGTGGATGAGGTGGTGAGGTTGCATGGATTTCTGAGGTCTATAGTCTCGGATAGGGATGCACGGTTTACCTCACAAGTCTGGAGAGGATTGCAGCATGCTTTTGGCACATAGTTATGCCTTAGCACTACTTTCCATCCCCAGACAGATGGACAAATAGAGTGCACCAACCAGACCTTGGAGGATATGTTGTGGACATGTGTTCTGGACTCAGGAGGATCATGGGTGCGACACTTTCCCCTGGTATAGTTCGCCTACAATAATAGCTATCACTCCACCATCGGTATGGCCCCGTTTGAAGCCTTGTATGGGAGGCCCTTCCTTTCACCTGTGTGTCGGGCCGAAGTAGGAGAGTCATGCATCCTTGGCCCGGATGTGGTGCAGAGCATGATATAGAATGTTCAGCTCATACAGGAAAGGATGAAGGCGGCCCAGGACTGACAGAAGTCATATGCCGATACCATGAGGAGGCCCTTGGAGTTTGAGGTTGGAGAGCACGTGTTCTTGAAGGTCTCCCCTCGGCGTGGGCAGCAGAGGTTCGGCAAGGGGAGTAAGCTTTCTCCCAGGTTCATCGGACCCTTCTAAGTGTTGCAGCAGGTCGGCAAAGTGGATTATCAGCTAGCATTACCACTGCCACTACTGAGGATGAATGATGTCTTTCATGTGTCCCAGCTCCGTTGGTATCTGCACGACGATTCACACGTCCTTGATTGGGGTGAGATGGACATCGAGGATGACGTGACCTTTGTGGAGAGACCAGTGATGATCGAGGATCACAAGGAGAAGGTGATTCTTGGGCGAACCATTCCCTTGGTTCGTGTGTTGTGGAGATATGGTGGGCTTAAGGAGAGTACGTGGGAGAGGGAAGCACAGATGCGTACCCAGTACCCCTTGTTGTTTTGAGTCTTGTTCCTTATTGTACCTATTGTGGTAGAACGTTTTGTCTTTTTTGGCTATGAAATGTACTAGATTTATTTCCTCTGAATGTGTGTGAAAAGCCCTGGCTATGGGGGAGGAGAGAACCCGCCCCCTAATCAAGACGCATTAAGGTGGATGCGATTAAACCCATGTGGGCGAGTCAGTGCCACCAAAAGTGGATAATATCCTGACATGGGGGAGGAGACTCCCCAACCCACAGGCCTGGGTAGTTTGGCATGGTATGTTGCTTGGTTCTTGTCAGGGAAGTGTTTTTAGTTAGCATGGGTTCACTTCTAAGAGGTATATTTTGAGGTGGTTGTTCGGACCCTCTCTTTACCTCTTGGTTTGTTTTGATTCTCGAGGACGAGAATCATTTAAGAGGTATCTAATGTAATGGCATGGACCCTCCTGGCCCATTACTTTTCCAAAAGTGAGGCTCCACCAAAATAGTGGCATCGTGAGGGTGACACCGGCCACAGTGGAACCGTGACGGTGGCACCGTGAGGGTGAGACTGTGACGGTGACACCGTGAAGGTGGAACCGTGAGGGTGAGACCGTGACGGTGGCACCGTGAGGGTTACACTGTGACGGTGGAACCGTGTCCCATCGCCGAGTACCTGACTTTCCCCTCCTGCAACGTAAGTTTTGATGTAAATTAATTCTTTTACTCCTTTTAAAACCACTTAAAGCCCGTAATTAGTTCCTTAAAATCCTGAGAAGCATCTCGGATGGGGATATTAAATAATACCTTAATATCATCATGTGTAACTGCCCAACCGCGTGGTCAACCCGCAACCCCCGCTCACGTGGTTTCGCATTCTTATCTCAACTGTCTGCGGCCCTTATAAACTAAAGGGTTAGGCATGGTTTCTTCTTTCCTCGATCGCAGATTTTCACGAACAGATTTTGGTGCATCGGGCGAGCCACATCGTTATCCGTAAAATTCCGCGCCCGACCTAAGCATCGATCGTCTATCAAGAACTAGGTAATTTATCCTTTGCCTCTCTCTTTTGTGTATCATGCGGGGTGGGCGTGTTTTTGATTCTGTAGAATTGGATAAACCATACCTAATTAAAAATAATGAACGAATGCTGTAAAGAATGAAGGGGTGGAAATGATCGTTGATGTTGTTATATTAAAATCATCTTTCTGAGTTATGGTGGCTTACACATTTCTGAAAATAGAGGTCGTTGGTCACCGTTGTCTGTGCACTAATGAACCTTTCGTGATGTTTTAAATGGCTTGTTTTGTAATTATAAACTCCTTCTGTGAAAAGTAAATTGGTTAATCACATATACCCGGCTGAATAAATTGAAAGCACCAGGATCAACCCTTCTTTGATAACTCTCGGTTAAAACACACGGAATTGAAATCATGGAGTGTGTTAAATCTTTTAAATCTGAAAATACTCGTTGGGCCGGTTGCTGGAGATGTGGGAGGGGGTGGGATACCCTGTTTTTATACTCTCAGTGGTTGTGAAATTGTGGATGGGATCCCCTGTTGTTATGGATTCAGTGTTTGTGAGTTTTGAGACCGGGTGGTTACCTTGTTTATATCACGAATTGGGGTGGGATCCTCTGATGATGAAAAAAAAATTGGGGGAGGGGACACAGGGCAGTGTCTCGGGTTTGTCTGGTTCCAGTACTTCGAGGTTTCTCACATTTCCATTGTTGTTGTGACTTTACAAGAGAACCGGGTGTGGATGCTTAGTTGACGTTTGGCTGGTTTCTTTTCTTTTGTTAGGCTTATGGTTTATTTTCCCAGTAGTGCATAAAATTATTTGAACGTTATTACTGAACATGAAAACAAGAATGGGACAAATGGGTTTTTTTGGTGAGAGTTGTGACTCGGACATGAGTGTTGTTGTGATCTGTAGGTTGTCTGAAGAAAAACCTAGTTTGGGGTGAGTGCTTATTACCTATATATATACTTGTAGCTTTGTGTTTTTTATTTGTGCCCCACCCAAGTTGAGAACTTAGTGCCGAACACCCCCATTTCATGGGGGAGGGTGTCTTTCCCAACACTATTCATAGTGGCTGGTTATTAGCTCCATTTCTTCTCCCTTTCCCAGATAGCCCAAGTATCTTCGGGCAGGCTGTGATGTCCTGAGGTTCATTATTAGCCCAAGAACCATCGGGTGGGGTAGTGTGGTGGTTGGCCAGGTGAGTGTGGTAGGCGGTTTCCCAAGTGTCTTCGGGATGAGGCCCAGGTGTCTTCGGGCGTGGCAGTGGATTTTCTAGCCCAGGTGTCTTCGGGTGTGGTGGTGGTTGTTGTGGCCCAGGTGTTTGCAGGCGGGATTCGGCAGTGGGACTGCGTGTGGTTGTGGCCCAAGTGTGTGCGGGTGGGTGTGGCAGTGAGACTGCAGTGAGAATAGCGGGATTGGTCTGATGCGTAGGATGTCTCAATAACCAGTGGGAAAGCGGCACGGGGTACCCAAACATCGATGTGCTCTGATTATATATATTACTTGACTTGCGTTATTTGGGGAGTGGTCCTTGGTGAGGCTTGGGTGGATAATTTACCTTGATAGGTGTTTGGTTTTCTCCTTTTTCTCACGGGACTTTAGTACGTTCCCCCACTTGTGCACGAGAGTCTTTGGTTTTCTGTACTGAGTGTACTTGTATGCTCACCCTACGTATATAAAACAGCTTTCGGGTTTCCAGGAGGACTTTGTGGATCACGCATGACCATACTAGCTCGAACCTGTGGGGCAGTTACAGTTGATACTTTTCTTCTTTGGTACTTACCTTGTAGTCACCTTTTGTACCTTGTGGATTTACTTTTGGAACATTCTTGTGGGAATGGTTTACATTTGGCTTACTTTTCTTCTACCTTGGTGTTGTTGAGTTTCATTATCTTATCTCTAGATCTTATAAAAAAAAGGGGTAATGCCTTCCACTTGTGAGAAATTTCTATGCCCTTGGTGCTAGTCGCCACTCCAGGACCTACTGAAGGCGGGTCTCGGGGGTCATTATCTCTCCTTCAACATAAAGAAGGAAGGGCCTGGAAATATGCTGACCCTTCCCTCGTTTTGGTGAAGGCGGGTCGTGAAAAAATTTATTAAGAGCGAGATTGTAATGGCCCAAACTATTATAAATAAAATTGCCCTTGAAATTTAATTGAATTCCATATTATGTAATATGGTTACAGAAAAAACAAGAACTTATTTAGTTTTAATTTATTCTAAAAGATTTAAATGAATTTTTAGTATATTTATTGTTGAAAATATAATTTTTGAATAGTCATCACATGATTAGTATAAATATAGGGTGTTAACAAATCTAATTGACACATAAAAAGTAAGTGATGATATTAAATAGTGGGATCATATCCTATGAAGACAATTTATTAGAGATTCGGAGGGAGATAACATCATTGGATTTTTTCCTTGATCAATCCCAAGATTATATCCAACAACTTAAGCATGGTCAAAACTATTTATAGGATGTTTTCAAGCTCATCATGATCATAGTCCAAACCATGTCAATCGAACCACCCCATAAAATTCTCACACTCACACACCTTACTCTTAGGGAATTTGGTGGTGTCTTAAATGGATATGTATAAAGTCCCTAGAAATATGATTATATTCTCTATTTTTTATAGAAAAATTAAAATATTTTCATCCTATTAATGATACTTTATAAATGATTTTTATTTTGATATAATAAAACACAAACAATATTTTTCAGTAATATTCAAATTTAATTAAGTAATTTATTTTGAAAAATTAATACATTTTTGAAATAATTAATATTTTAATAAAATATTATTATTAGATAATTTTTATTAAATATAAACTATCAAATAATTTTTTTGATGTAAAATTTAATTTTTATAAGGGTTTGAAAACTATTATTCTAAAAAACCCATCATTTCTCAATAAATGTCGATTATTATTCTAAAATTGAAAATAAAAAAAATTTAGAAAATTATTTAGATAAATTAATTATTTTTTTTGGAATCATAATGTAGAAATTATCCAACAATTAATTTCTCATACTTTTCTGAGAGAGTCAAATTTTCAAGTAAAAAATTAAATATCGTATAAATATACGGTATATATTAAGACATCATAAGGACCCAAAAGTTATGTAATAAATAGTATAAAATTTATCCATCACCAAATAGATTTTTTCCATTTAAAATAATGTTATTTTATGTTTAATTGGTTAATTTTATAAAGTCTTTATGAATCTTCCAAAACTTATAAAATCTATTCAGGTTTTAAAATCCTTTCTCTAAGAGTATGACTCACCTCCACATAATCAAGGATATTTTTTTTAATTTAATTCATTGTAATTATAAAATAATTAGAACCAATACCACTTGGAAAAATCCATGTTAATTTTGTGTTTTTGATTATTTCATTCTATAGAATCGAAAACATAATTTTGAGAAATAATAAATAATCCCCACTCATTTGCAATATAAACCCACCCAATATCCCATTTCTCTTAACTAAAAATCCTTTGATCGCATAATTATCCTTCCTTACCCTCTCTAGAGGCCTCCCAAGTCACCCCCAAGCTTTCAAAAATCTCCTCCAAAGTGTTTGGAGTCACATGATCAAGTAAGGAATCCTCACATTCTATTTTTTATTCGTGTTTCATTATAATATTATGTATTATATTTCCAATTAGTAATGTTGGGATATGTATCTCCATACCCCTATTACTTTTTATTTTATTTCAAAATTATTATATACCCATTTATATCTCATCAATCAATTTTTATAAATTTTTAAGTGATGTTGTTATGCTACTGAAATTCCACTGTGATTTTCCACGCCAAAACTACTATGTAGTGAATACCATTACCATTTCCTATAAAGGGTGTTCAAATTTATACACTTATACCATTTTAAATTTGTACTTATATGTATTTATTCCATACTCCTTAATCATGGAATAAATTTTGATGATGGATGAATCCATGTTGTATGATCTATGTGGCATGCTTAAGCATGATAATGAAATGAAAGCGAATTGTGTGCCTGGAATTATATAGCGCTACAATTCATTGGGTAATGTTTAGTCTCATGAGACGTCATATTGGGATAGGGAATGAACCTGATTCCTTTATGATACTCTTTTCATCATGATTTTTTGGTAAATAGCCTTGACCTATGTTTATGATGTAGTGTTTTCAATTATCACCACATTTCCTATGTGTCCTTTATGATTATCATGATATATCACGTATAATTGTTTTTGTTTATGATTCCCAACCCTTTTATTTCCCATTTATATGCCTATTTTAAAACATTTATTATTTTATTCCATGTTTATTCCATTACTGGGCTTTATTGATCACATATTTCTTATGTATGTCCCCAAGTTATCCCATATTGTTTTAAGTGCGAGCATGTTATGTAAGAATTCTATAAAGATGGTGTTTTTCATATATTAAATTTTCATGTAATGTAACTAATTCCTAAATACAATTGACTTATCAATATCCTAGTTTTTATTATGTGTAATCATTTGTAATAAATCATTACTTAATTTGTAATATAGAATAGGGTTTTAATAAGTGTCGGATTCCGGGTTCTGGTAAAAAGGATAATCACGATCCTAAGATGGAATAGTTGTAAGGGTTGGGATACAAAGTGGTGCATAGGGAACTAGTTGGTTATGGTAAAACTAAATACATCTATTTAAGATGAAACTATTACTTGGTTCGGATATAAATAACAACCTACATGAATTAATTCAAGCTTCTATGGTAGTAACTGTCATAGGATAATAGTTATAGACCACTCTACTAAAATCAGGATATGTTTATTCACTTAAAATTCCCTTGGTCAGGGTTATTTAAAATATTTGAAAATAAATTATTATGTAAACTGATTACTATCCTTAGGGTCACCTAGTTACAATTTATATATTCATTTAGTTCAGAACACCCCAACTCTCGGCCCTTACCCTAAGCGATCTACCCTCTCATAATGGTAATTATCAATATTGAAGAAAAATTTATAAAAATTCATTGTAGATTACTTAAAAATTTGAAATATGATATTTTATAATTTATGGTTAAATAATAATGTAGTTATAAGTTAGATTAATAAACAAACTAATAAAACACTTACTTGAAAACGTAAACAAGCGAGAATGTATGGAGAATTTTCTACAGAACGGAAATGGAAATGGGAGAAGGACATTGAAATAGTAAATGATAAAGAAAGAAATATAAAACACGTGTTGAACAATCAAGGGATCAATGATTTAATGAAAATGGTAAGATTATTGTCTAGAATTGAGTTAGTAGAGAAACAAAAGGGAGTAAACGGGAGAGAATAGGATAAAATTGAAGCACCAGCCAGTTTTCTATTGTTGTGTGTGCTCTAGAAAATAAATAACCAAGAAATTATCTACTGTGAAAACTTCTCACATCATGTAATATTGATCCATGGTTTTCTCCATGTATTTTCTATTTAGTGTGAATATTGGTCTGAAAATTTTGGATTTGGATATTTGACTTATCTTACGACGTGTAATTGGAACTCACGGCATGCTTCTTCACACGACTTGAACATTAAGTGAGAAGTGGTCTTTGAATCTTACATGAGTTTTATTATAGATTCATGTTGTGTAATATTTTCATGACATTTAATTTCTTCATGACTTTCCTCATGACTCATCACATGCCGTGAATGATTCCTACACATCTTGTAAGTTATTCACAATGTGTAATTTTCAATTTTGGTTAGTTTTTATAGCTTTTACTTTTAGAATATTGGAAGAAAATTCTCTAAAATAATCAATACATACCATATGTATTATAAATTAAAATATGAATAATAATTAATTAAATGAATCAAAAATTTATATTCAATCTCATCATATCAAAATCCCCCACACATGAACAATTTCTTTCCCTCAAGGAAAAAGAATCTAAATAGGGATTTAAAAAGAAAAACAATAAAACAAGAAATGTTCATTACAACCAAGAAAATAAAAAAAATATAAGTCAAAAAAACTTGACCTACAGAATAAATCCAATAAATAAAACTAGTCATTCCTCATAGTTTAGTTCTTTATTCAGATTCTTAATCTTTTAATTATAATATCAAAAAAATCTTAAATTCTATACCCATTTTTCAGTTTAACTTATTATTAATTTTCTATCATCACTCTGGGTAAAATTTAAGTGGAGTTATTCTCATTCCCTAAACACATGTTCCGAACAAAATTATTTCATTGTTTTTATTATCTCCACTTTTTAAATAAAAACAAAAAATTAATCATGATGGATTTATCAAAAAGGTGAAAAAAACTGTAAGGTTGAGGTCGGGTGGGTTGAATGTGAAAGTCAAGCACAAAATGATGGTAATATCTAAATTCTAATGTATTATAAAGGGGAATAGTGTATTGTTTTGGTTCCATAATGATAAAATATTTTCCATGCTTAAAAAAGCTCAAACTGGATACATAAGTGTATCATGTATGTAACAAAAATTAACCATTCTGCTTTTTCTTTTTTATTTATTTTTTAAAATTCAAGTTTCTTCTAGATCTCACATCTATCTCTGAACCCTATATGATACTTCCAGGCATTCATCAATCTATAAATTAATATTTTTAACGTTCCTAATATACAACCCAGAATATTTTTGTTTTTCTTTTTGTATTTTTCAAAGAAATAGAGTAAGCGTAAAATTCTTGAAATAACACCTGGATAAAAAATCAGTTTGGAAAAGTAGCATTTACATCTTCTCAATCAACACATCTCATTTCCATTAATTGAATATTCAAAACACTTTATCAATTTATAATCAATCATAAAACAAAGTTCATAGTGGGAAGGTTTAATTGGATTGGAATAACTATATCCTAAATAGGTCATTCATAGAAACTATAGGCTAAATAAAGGAAAAAGGTAATGTGGGTATCAGGGAAAAGGTGGCTCAAAAAATATTACCTCAATCATATTTAAATTTTATTTGTTCATTCATAGCCTCAATAGGATATCAATGCAATTTTTGGTAGATTTACATGCCCCAATTGTCACTGAATAAATATTTTCAGTATATAAAATAAAATCATAGGCTCTGAATCCTCTTGCGAAAAGGAGTTCATAATAAAAACTGGCAATCACTCAGGGTATAAAATCATTTAATAAGACAATAAAAAGTTATTTCAAAAAAGATAAATCTGAATTAAATATATAAACTTAGAAATCATATTTAAAATATTTATAGGAGTAAAACATGAAATTCAAAAATTTCCAACTTAAATATGTGTTTTATTTAAATGGCTGCAATGATTTTTCTGGTTTTAAGTATACTTAGAATGAAAAATGTCTCCTAGATAAATTAAAACAAGAAAAAATGAATGCATATCAAAATTGAAGATCAAGAAAGACTCTCCCACACATAAAATGGGATAGTATCCTCACATTCCTTGAAAGTAATGTAGAAGATATATTATAGATATAACATAGAAAAAATGAAATAGATATTTTAAAAATGAATTTTATGGAATCGAGGGCTCCTTGTAATGATTGTCATGCCATGGGGAATAGGGAGAATCGTGATGTCAAACTAGGAGACCTGTATAATAGCTTATAAGGAAAAATAATTCACTAGATAGATCATTATTCCACAAGGTTTCAATATTTTGGAAGCAGTAATATGGGTAGGTGCACACAATGAATACAAACTATAGACATCTTAGATAAATGTTTAAATATTGGTATAATGAATTTCAAGAGACCTATGATAAAAAATGATACCAAAATAAAAAAACCTAAATATAAAAATACAAATGAAGAAAACAAATGAAATATGGATCCCCCCCATAAAGAGCTAACATAGATGTCATCAACCATATGGATAGAGAAAAGTATCAATCAGTGTCGTTCATCAGCTAAGAAGTGTTCTAATTCCTTCAAGAACTGGTGATTATGACAATGAGAATGCATGGATGCTTGGTGAGATTAATCACATCAAGAGCAGACTGAGAAGGAATCTGGTAAAGAATTAATAGTACCTATTCTCATCATGGTGGTGACCACTTATGATCATGGATCTCTAGTGAAAGTTCCTCAATTTTGTGATCTACATCAACCAGATATTGATTCATCCATAGTATGAGGAAGGATAGTGAAAAAACAGGTGCATCGATAACTATATAAGAGGAATAAGAGAAAGACCTGGATAATATAATAGAGTAATCAAATGAAAATTAGGTCAATAAATAGTGAGTAAAAATCAGTATCTCAAGTATATAATAAATTCCACGATACATCAATGATATGGAATAAAGAAAGTCTAAAAATATGGTCACCTAAGAAGGGTAAAAAAATGGGAAAGGGGAATAAGATATACTAAGTGTAATCAAAATTGTTGATATTCTCATCCAAATTCTACTCCCAAATATAGGGTGCCTGAAGTTGGACTTCTTTCTCAATAGTAGCAAGGGATGAAGGAGCCGGCGGATCAACTGATGGAGTGGGTGTCGTTGTGATGGCAGAAGTCTTAGTGTCTGGGAATGGTGAAGTATTGATCCTGAATTTTGTCATGGATCTGGAAGCTATATCAATGAAAGGTACCTCAAAATATTAAGGGGAGAATTGTCCTTTCCAATCTAGGCATGCTTTTCCATAAATTCCTTCTGACCAGCAAGATCTGTCAGCTAGGGTGGTCAATCGACAGAGGTAGTGGTGGGTATAGGAATGGTGGAAGATAAAGGTCCTAAATGAGGTGGAGGCTAAGTGGAATCATTGTCTTATGGGGATGAAGGGGTGGTAAATGATGGTGGGAATACTAATGGGATTCCTAGGTGATGACATATCTTATAAAGGTTCAGTATAATATACTAGTGAGATTTCCAGAGGTCAGCAGGGCTAGGTTGGTGGGTATGGTATTGGTTGATGGGAAAGTGAAGTAGGAGTGATTATGGGAAGGCATGGGACTTGGAATTGTAGTGGTGGAGGGATGGGATAAAATGGAAGTAGTTAGAGGGGTGGAAATAGATGTAATAGGGGAAGGTTGGAACAGAAAACTAAAATTAATGAAATTAAGAATGAGTGTAGAACAATCAATGGATATTGGATTCAATAAAAATGGAAAGAGTAATTTTATATTGTTCAGTTGGGAGAGAAAATAAGGTAGAAAATGTTAGAGAGTGAGAGAAAATTGAAGCACCAACCAATTATGTGTTGTTGTGAACATTCTAGATAATAAATATTTGAAAAATCACACTATGTGTAAACTTCTCACATCGCGTAATCTCAATCCATGGTTTTCTCCTTATATTTTGTATTTGGCATGAATCTAAGTTTGAATCTTTAGATTTAGAGATTTTACTTAATTATTAAAATTAAATGGAACTCATGACATTATTTTTCTCATGAATTGAACTTTATGTGGGAAGTGGACTTTGAATATTACATGATGTGTATAAGAGATTCACATCATGTAATAGTTTTATGAATTGTATTTTATTTTTGTGACTTGTGACATGTTGTGAATGATTCTTACAAGTCGTGTAATTGATTCAAAATGTGTAATGTTCACTTTATGCTAGTTTTCAAATATTTTCCTTTAGAATCTTGGAAATATATTCTCTATAATAATCAATACATACGCAGTTCATTATCAAGTAAATAATGAATAATCATTAACTAAATGAATCAAAATTGTATATACAATTTTAACTTATTAATAATTTTATTGTAACATCCTGCTTTTTTGAATCGTTCATTTTCTGAGTAATTTTGAACTTTTGAGTTTGGAGGTCGAGCCAACTTAAAATTCTAAACTTCAAAACCTAAATTAGGAAATTTTTATAGATCCAAGACCATTTTTTAGGTTGGGTTTTAATTTTTGTGGATGTTCTGGACGTTCATGGAAATATCAAAACAAGGTTGGATGAAAAAGATCTAAAAATAGTTGTTGTGAGTTTTATATGACGTTTAAACCATTTACATGGTGTTTAATGGGTTCATGGGGAGTTTATAGAAGATTCATGACGTGCAGTATGGCATGAAGGATTTGGGGGTCTACCCGACGAATAGACAATTTGTAACTAGTTTACATGTCGTGAAACCAAAGTAAGACATGTAAAAGTTGCATTCCGTGTAATTTGTAGACAATTTTTTTAAAAAATAGCTACATGGGGCTTGAACCCCTCATTTCTTCACACACAGAGGTTGTGGGAACCTTCTAGGTATACCTCTCCCTTTCTCCCCTTGGTTTCTTTCATTATTCTTCATTTAAGCTTTGATCCATGCTCCATCTTTCACAATGGAAGCATATCAGTAAGTCCTTGACTCCTCTTCCTTCTCTTCCTTGGTTATCTCTCCATATGGTATGGTAAATTTGTGCATTCTCGTTTGCCCTATTTTTAGGGAATTCATCTAAAATTCAATTTTCCTCTAATTTGGATCGAGTTAAAGGCTGATATCGGACAATATTTTGTCTATGAGTATGAGGTTGGTGGTTCCTAGCTTTCTAAAGTATTTTTCAAGTGTTTTAGGGGTGTGCTCTATATGCTCCATGTGGGTCGACCAGGAAAGAACCTAAAAAAGTTAAATTATTGTATTTAAAGTATATAATTGATTCAATGGTATGTTTTTGGGTATTCACTAGGCCCTTATTGTATGATAATACTTGTAAGGATCTTCGGACCATGTGGACAGGTTAGGCTGGGTGCATTTTGATTAATTAAATGAATTATTTATATTAAATGATTATTGGTATTATGGAATCTGATGGGTGTGTCATGAGAATTGAGGTGATGATGATTACCTTGATTGTGGTGATGAGGTCTTTAGGTTGGGCTTGGACCAGGTACTTGGGGGATGTTTATCATCAGGCATAGGCGGCATGGTTGTTGGGACTTGAGGCAATGAGGTTGTCAGGTTTGGGGCATAGACTGTATGATTTGAGATGGTGTTCACCATTGAGGTTTAGAAACATGATCTGAGGGGTATGGGGTTTTGGATGATGTTTCTTAGTTCGTTTGTTGTTTTCCGCTCATCATTTATTGGATGATGTTCCATTAGAGTCATTTTCACAAAAATATTACTCATATTGATGTGGTGTTGACCACTTGTGTTGGTGGAGGTTCCCATAGACTATGTGGCTTCAGAGATGGAGTTGACCATTGGTTGTGTTTGGGGATTATCAGCGGAGAAATCCACATGGATGGTGATAGACCAATGGTTGATGGTGTGGATACCATCAAATATGGGATGAGACTTAATGTATTACTTGAGGCTATTGGGATAAGTTACTGGGAGGACAAATATCATTATTCCTCGGGATGTCGGGATTCGAGTAGACGGTGATTATTTATTAAAGGATGGATATTTTACTATTTTGGGCATTGGGTTGGGAGGCGATGGGGACTTTTGAGAAGAGGTCTGAGGGACCAGGTACTTATTATTTGGTCATACAGTTTGGATGTTGGGTGTTTTGGTTAATTGCATGAGGTGTCAGGTGACATTTCATAGGTGGAACCTAAGGTTTCACGTGGTATGATATTCATCAGGGTATACCTTTGAAAATGAGACATGGATCCACACCACTATATTTATATATATATATAGGTATTGTATTCTATATATATATATATATAACTAGGGGTACGTATTCAGAGATTATAGGCAATGTCTGAAGCAGGTGATGGCTTCCTTATTGCGGAAGAGTATAAGGGAAGAGTGTTATATATTAAATGTTCTTGTGTTACCATTTTTATGATTTTCAGCATACACCTGAATTATCAGGGATTTAAGACAATAACATATTAGTGGTGGTCTACAGAGATTTATTCTCACACCCTATATAGGTCCTTCGAGAGGTGTGTAGACTTTATGTATCTACGATCAGGTAAGGCACCAAGCTTAAGAGATGGACCTTGGTGATCATGTTGGACCATTACATGGGAAAATGGTAAGGGACCATTGATGTTCCTCCATCAGTTATATGTTGAGTTAGATATTGTAGATGTAGTGGAAACAAAACAAATAATACAAAAAAATATCATGGTCTGAAGAAATGCCACTCCACCTGAGAATTGGTAATTTTATTTTCAAATAATAATTGAAATCCTAAAAAATTACACACTTCAATTGGAACAAAAATCCCAACTTCTCTCAGTGATTTATTTCAACTACCTCTATGATCCTAGGTTCCCCTCTTTTTTTATAGCCACATCATTCATCATGCACCAATACTCGAACCCTTTTGTCAGAATAGTATATCATGGTCGATGTAATCCTCAAATTTGAATGGTATTTTAGACCTTTAAAAACTACGCCCCTCCTCTATTTTCTACCTAACCTCTTATAGGAATTTTTTCAAATCTTCCACATAGTTTAGACCAATAAAAATCAGGTCTTATTTTTCAAGATAATTAAACCAAATATTCTATTCCAATTTCAAAATACTCCAAAAAATCTCCACTACGATTTAAAATTTTGAAAATTTTTCCATCATAATCAATTTTTACCTTCAATTACATGCCCAATATTCCATTAATTACCAAACCTATAATAGGTGT
The DNA here is from genome assembly GCA_963277665.1 of Viscum album. Lineage (NCBI taxonomy): Eukaryota > Viridiplantae > Streptophyta > Magnoliopsida > Santalales > Viscaceae > Viscum > Viscum album. Next base: position 1,609,200,031 of record OY728137.1, on the reverse strand, counting down.
GAAAATTATCAAATCTGATGAAAAAATATGTTGTAGCTCCACCGTGCCATGAAAAACTGAAGAAAATGTCACATTATTTTTAAAATAACAATTTTCAAAAAAAATATTAACATAACCTTTAACGGTACTCTAGGGCCTTGAAAAAGCTTCACCTACTGAAAACAACTTGTATAGATTCCCAATTTTCTCACCTTTAATCACAGTCATTACTCCTAGTGACACATTGAGAACTCCACTGCTAGTAGAAAACATAAATCCTATGACATCCAATATTACAAAATAAATCAAGTTCATTGTCAAATCAGGTACATACCACACATTATAAAGTATGTGAATAACCTCTTCAAACATATAAACTCACACCACACTGATGCCAAGAATTATTCATTTCGACTTTCTAATCATTTTCACAATATCACTATCTCACTCATCATAACTATCAAAACAATATTTTTCCACATATATGACAATAGAAACCAAAATCTAAAATTCAAACTATATCATCTACATCTTCAACATTTTTAAGAAATAAATCACTCTCATCCCTATCTTCTTGAGTCACGATATACTACTCAACTGATTCTTTATTCATTTTTTCTTATTTTTATTCTTTATTTACTCTCTCACTAAAATTATCACAATTCATTCTCATATGAATTTTTTCACACTCCCAACAAAAAAATCCCATCTTGGTATTCATTGACTATGATCTCTCACAATCCTTGAACTATTTCTTCATTCCATCAACCTTCCTTGATAGTTATGTCCATCGGTCACTGCAAAAATCTCATTATTACTTGATGATCCATCCTTTTTGGTCTTTTTTCGAGTCTCGTTCATTAGAAACTATGAAATAATTTCATCCAAATTTAGAGTTTCATTTCCAAATAATATTCTGGTGATAATATTTTCATACAAATCTGGAAAAGAACCTAATAAAAGCATTGCATTGTCTTCTTCTTCCATTTCTATAGGAACCACATTGCTTTTATCATCACTTCTAAACACCAATGAAAAAAATGACATCAATATTTTAGAGAACTCATCCGAATGGTCTCTAAAATCCCCACATTCTGAAAATCAAAGTCCATACAATATTTTTTTTAAATATAAATTATTTTTCAGTGATTTAGATATATAGATCATTTACATATTCATTCAGATCCCATTCAGTTCTATAAGATTCATCACTTATCATAGTGTATTGTCCACCAAATACGATTGAATTATGATCATTTACAAATCTCTCATATATTTCCAATCATTAGGGATAGTCTTCTATAGATTCTCTAATTTTTTTCTTCAACGAATTTAATATCCCTTCATGAGTCAAAATATTCATTACATGTTATTTCCACCATGTTAAATCACATTTACCATTAAACATGTCAATATGGTAGAAATATTTGAATCTGAATCTCCAATAATTAATCAAAAAGTAAAGAAAAAATCACCTCCATTGATACTGGATGTTGGGTTGGAGATTGTATATATAGCGGAAATAAATTAAAGAACACCAAATAATTATCATGGTTCAGTGAAATCATACTCTACCTGGGAATTAGTGATTTTATTGTCAAATAAAAATTAAAAGTATTGCAAATCACACACATCAATTTAAGTAACATTCCTTGATCCACTTGGTGTTTTATTTCAACTACATCTATAATCCTAGGTTTCCCCTCTCCACTTGTAGCCTCACCATGCAATGCACACCACCACTTAAACCATTTTGTCGGCGTAGTGTATCTTGGTCAATGTCACCCTCTAATATGAAAGGTCTTCCAGACATTCAAAAACTATTCCCCCTTCTATTTTCCACCTCACCTTTTATAGGACTTTTTCATTCACACCTTCCACATAGTTTAGATCAATCCAAATGAGATCCTATTTTCCAATGAATTATACCAAATATTCCATTAATATTTTAAATTATGCCCAACATTGGTGTTTACTTTTGATTTTTCAATCGGATTATCTTTTTTATCTATGTACGTACTAAAGGTCAAACATAGGAAACCTTATTGTTTATTTTTTTATGAACTATTATTCCTTGTTTTTGTTGTCTATAAATGTTATTATTTCATTTAGGCTTGTTTATTATTTTGTTATTGTTGTATTATGCTTCCACTAGTTTTATCTTACTGCTTCCACTGAGTAAGGTTTTTATTCGATAATTATATATATATATATAAGTATTATTATCAGCATGAGGGTATAATCTATCCCCTATAAAATTTTTACACCCTCGAATCTAGTTGATAGCATTTGGCTTATAGGGAGGCATGCCTAAGGCCCAGTGGTCTATCGGACCAGAGCATCGTTTAAGGTGGAATTCGGGTTGGAGTGGTACAACTTTATTGAGATAATTCCTTAATTAAGTAAATATAAAATTAAGTGTAAATACATGTGACATAGATGACATATTAAGTATTGATAAATCCAACACTTCCCTATGATCTAATTCTCTATTCTTTAAGAAGTTTTCATTGTTTCTCTATTTGATGCACACAACATCACTATTCATCACTGTGACTTGTTTATGAAACTTCTAGAAATTAATGTTAATATACACTTACGAAAATATGATATGATGTACTTTAAATAGTTTTTATAAGATTTAAATTTGATAAAATTGACCATTTTATATTGATAATTAACATAATTATTTAAAATTAGAATATTTGTAAAATTCATCTACTACAATCGAAACAATATCAAATATCTACCATTATCCTCTAAATAATTTTTTAAAATTTCATAAAACCACTTTCAAGATTAGTGTGGGAACCCTCACATCATCCCAATCACATGAATTTCAATAGGAACATAAGCACAAATTCAAAATTTGAATCCAACAACAAAAAACCAAATGGAGGGGGGATGTAGAAATTTCACATCATGAGCCACATAAGGACCTTAGCATCAAGGTATGTCACATCAAGTCCACATCATTAACCACGTCATCATCTCCATAATCAAATAATCCTCATTTTCATTAAACTATTTTCAACCACTGGGATGATGTCTGCCACTAAAAATTGAAATGAACTTCACCAAAACCAGAGACACAAAATTGAATCTTCACTGAACAAACAGTAATAAGGTTGAGCCACTACAAACCATTGCTGAACAAACTAACAATATAAATGAAATTCAAGAAGGATAAAAAATAGGGACCCAAATAGGGAAACTCCATCACAGATAGTGCCTCCCAAATACCATCATCTGCTTGAACAGCACATACCAAAACCTCCTTGGAGACCATCTCACCAAACTAATGGGAAGGGAGTGTTGGACCAGGACAATAGAGTAGAGTTGAGTAGAAGAGCTCAGTAGAGGTCTATTCTTTCACAAAAAAAATCATCCCAATCATTAGGACTACTCTGCCAGGATGCCAAAAATAAATATTCCAAATGAAACTTCACCTAAAATAACATCGTCATCTTCAAGGAATAGAAACACTCTGCCATATCATAACACCAAACGATAAATACTATTGTCATTATCACCACACCACCTGAACAATAATAAAAAACTCGAAATATGTCTTCATATGAAGTATATGAAAACAATAAAACCATGAGAAACATATCCATTGTGGACATGAGACCTTTAAATGCATTAGTAAAACCAAAAAGATGAAAAATAAAAACTAGATAACGAACATATTCCTTCAGATATTTAAATCGAAACCAAAACCTCATCAATCTAAAGAATACATATGATGACATAGACATTAAATGGATCTGAAGTTGAGTGAATTCCACTTAGGGAGGGAAGAACCAATAAGAATATATGAGATAAATTACTGGATGTGGATACCCATGTTGATTAGAATTGAAACGCTACTATGGGCTGAGATATAAACTGACTGAGTCTAGGGAAGAACCATCACTAAGGTCCAACAATAGAATCAAATCCATGAGATAGTGTAGGTGAAGGAAAATATGAACAAGAGAATTGACATAGGCCAGGGGAACCAGGAGGCATGTGGGTAGGGAATGAGGTGAAGCGAATACCCCTCAGATTCCAAAGAAGACAAGTAGGAAATGAACCTGATGAAACAAGAGATAGGTCAGGCATGAAGAAAAAGTGGATCCCTCTCAATAGTATTGAAGAATCCATAGAGCCAATAGGTGTGAGGGAATCCCTTGATCTTTACGGGAGGTATCCTACAAGAGTGAGGTAATCGAATAGTTGAGAAATGAGACATATCTCCCTTAACCATTTTGAGATTAATATTTTTTTCAAACATAGATACAAACAAGTGGTTAATGGATATTACATCCAACTGTTCCATTGTGGGAAAAAAATTCTAATTTGATGTCCCATTTCTTTACATGGTCCTATATGAAATGATATCTCATCTCAATGTGTATTTTTCTTCAATGATGAATTTGATTCATAGAAATTGATATAGAATAAGTGATTTTTCACATAAACTAGTTTTTAACACATATTTTATTTCAAATATGTATAATTAAAATGAGTTATACTCCTTTAAAATATATGGAACAATGGTTTGTTTAAGAATGTGGAAAACCCATTTATAATTTTTCCATCCATATTTTATAAAAAAATATAAATCTAAATAAAACAAAAACTCTTGATTTTTCTTTCTAGGGTAGAATAAATTGAGAATAATTATTTCTTTCATATAGTTAATTGTCATCGTAACCACTATCAAATAATTTTCCTTGGGATTTATCCTAAAAAACAGCCTTGTGTGAAAACATTTTACAAAATACTAGGTCTTCTTGTATTTAGACAAAGTAGACCATCAATCATTCCTCTAAATTGTTTGTAGTTAGATTTATGGTGTAATTCAAAATATTGTTTTTATTTGAAAATGAATTTAGAAACAATGATTTTTGAAGAGTGAAAAATAAATAAAAGAGTGACAGAGGGTTAAAATGTGAAGAATCTATATTTTTATGAAAGGAAGAACTAGATTTAGAGTAGTGACATTAAACACATTCAAGATATGTTAACATTCATAAAATAGAGCATGGATACACTCAAATTCTGAAACTCTATTTACATATCAGTGAATATATACATTATATGGATAACTTATGTGTATTTATTTATTTATTTTACAGAATTAATATTATTGAACCTTATAGGAATAATATGAATAAAAAATGGATTGATTCAAATCATTTGAAAAATGATTTTGAGGATAGTGTTAAATAGTTCATCAAGTCTACAATAGAGTGTGCATTCAACCCTTTTCAAATCATTTATTTGTGTTTGTGGTTTTTATTCAAGATGAATTCTTCTAGAAGAGTTGAAAGAATATTTTATTTTTCAAAAATTATATCAATGCTATAAATGTTGGAATAAACCTGGGGAAAATTGAATGTACATAATGATTTGGATGATATTGTAATTTATGGATCATTTGATATGAATACAAGTGTAAATGATATTGGAGATTATATATAAGAATTGAAAACAAAAATTAATGATTACCTTCACGGTTTTTGAAGTTGTTTGATAATTTAAATAACTATGAAAAGAGACCACTGTATAAAATTTGTAATAAACATATAGCATTGTCAGTTGAATTGAAATTATATAATTTGAAATATCCCAACAGATAGAGCAACAAAAGTTTTACAAATCTACTTAGTCTATTGAATGATATTCTACAAAAAGAAAATAAGATTCCTTATCAAACATATGATGATAAGTGAATTCTAAGTTCAATGAGCATCATCTCTGAAAAAATACTCATCTTCCCAAATGATTGTATATTGTTTCGCAAGAACCATGTATCACTTAGAAAATTCTATACATATAGAATAGATTGATACAATTAAGATGAATCAAGTCCTTCGAAAACCATATGGTACTTTACAATCATTAAAATTTATGTATGACTATATGGATGTTATGAAAACACTAAAAATTTGACATAACATGTTGATACAAGAATTAAAGATGGGAAACTACATCCCCTAATGAACTCTAATTAATGGAAATAATTGATTATGAGTATCCTAAATTTGAAAATTAGATGAGAAACCTACTTCTTCAATTATTTATAGATGGAATAAATCTTTTAGGTGTAGAAAGAAATACTTATAGTAAATGGCCAATTATGTTGGTAAATTATAACTTACCACTGTTGTTATGAATAAAATGAAAATAAATTATATTGTTTATACTTATATCTAGACAAACAAAGTAATGATATTGATATTTATTTGGATCCATTAATTGAAGACATGAAATTAAAGTGGGATACATGTTTTACATTTTATGTTTCTCATTTAAGTGATGAGTTCTCATTGAGAGACATGTTTTACAAGCTGATAAATTAATTTCCTTATTATGGAAATTTTTTAGGATATAACATTAAAGGAATGTTGTGTTGTTCAATTTTTGAATAAGTTACACACTCAATTAGGATAAAACATTCATTGAAGACTATGTTTTTATAACATCAAAAATTTTAACCCTGATGACATAAATATAAATCTTGAACCAAATCATTCAATGGAAATAAAAAAACAAGGTACAATATCATCTCCACTAATGGGAGATTAATTGTTTGAGAAAGTAAAAGATATTAGAAATGATTTTGGTAAACCTCTTTCAAAAAAATCATATGGTATCAGGTTGTAAAAATAGATCAATCTGCATAAAAATTATTTTTTAAAACATATCTTAGACTCAACTTGAATTATAGAATATTTAATAATTATACATATCTTAGATTCAAAAAATTATTTTTTAAAACAATTGAAACTCCAAACAAGAACTTGTACATTCCTATCAACATGAATTAAAAATTCATCATTCATTTAATTAGAAAGATGAATCATTTAATGTGATTGAATATCACATCACCACAAGACATGTTTACCAAAATCAAATAAGGATCAATATGAAATATACTTTTGTGGATGGATGAGTGTCAATAAAAATGAAAAAATGGGGACAGAAACTTAAATGGGAATAAATTAAATTTTAAAAAGCACCCATTTTTTTATTAAAAATTGACTTGATTTCAAAATATAGTTATACCTTTTTTAAAAACCATTTCTTAAAATTTGAGTAATAAGAGGAAGAAAATCATTGAAATAAAAAAATAGAACACAAGCATCAAGATAATTCAACTTTTCTTAGGAAAAAAATAAAACCACCACACAAGTGGAGAGTTTCAAAAAATTGAGAAAAATATAAATTAATTTTCATACAAATACATAAAAATAAAAAAAAAATAAGTAAACGGATACACAAAATTTAGCATAAATAAACAACTAAAAATAAGTAAACATTGAAGGATTAAAATACCAAAGGGATACACTTTGACAACAGAATAGAAGTGAAATAAATGCACATCACACACTTTTAAAACAAACTCAATACCTCAATAATCATATATTTAAGATCCCAGAAGTCACAAGAAAATAAAATGAATTCACATCACATACATGTAAAACAAACTCAATATATCAATAATTATATATTTTAGTTCTTGGATTTTATAATGAAATGAAAACCCTTAGACCAAAATATAGTATATACCTCATCCCTCTAAAGGTTCACCGACACCATATCAAACTCAGATCTGAAAACCTAGTCTTCCAAATCCTATTACAAGGATCCTCAATCATTAACCATTCACCACTCACTGAAGGAGTTATAGTTCTAATTGAAAATAAAACTTTTGAAGTTAATAACATACTAGTTAGAAAAATGAAGTTCATAAAAATTAATCCAAATGAAAAATCATACCTTTTGAGACTATTGATATACAAGTTAAGAAAATGAAGTTCATAAAAGTTAGTCCCAAAAACCATATAGAGTAGTCCACTTTTCACATCACCTTTATAATTTATAAAATTATACATTAGGTTAAAATCAACATATAATACATAAAGGGTTTAATCAAAGTTTTTAAAAATTATGAATGAATTGAACAATATCATGTTAGATTTAAATTTAAATAGAAATACCATGTTTTGAATCCCTTCTAAAACCATAAGTAGGTAGTCCAAAAATCAAAAAACATATAATATATTTTTAAAGTTAACATTGGTTCAATCGCATAGGTCAAATGAAATATGAATGGGATTATTAAGCAAGAGCACCAAATTTCAATATAAATATCATTCAAATATGATATCCACCTCTCTACGACCAGATATACATTTACACTTGTTATATAAGAAATTTAATTTAAAATGGCATATAAAATGAAAATTATATATTATTATAAATCTTATTTCATATATAAATATATATTGATATATATATAATTTTCTTAAACGTTATTCATATTATACTAATGTATTATATATCATATTAATATGTCATATACAAAGTGAATAAATTGTTTATAATTTAATTTAAAATAAAAACTCACTAAAAATATTCACTAATTAATATAAATAGAGATTTAATATCATTTTTTTATCAATGTAATTTTTTGATTTCACAGATATATCAAATAATAAATATTTAATTATTAACAAAAAAGTGGAATAAATTTGTTACACTTAATATGTAATTAAATAATTTCACATGTAAATATATGAAATTAATTCTATTTTATAGTGACAAAAAAACACCCAAATTATAAATTGTTAATATTATAGTTTTAGTTTTTTATTAATTAATATTTAATTTTAAATATATTATGTTTTTAGTGACTAAATTTTAATCTTTTTTTATATTTATATTTATATTTTCTATGTGTCCAAAGCTGCAGTTGATTAGCACTCAACAAATATTTCACATTTGGTAGGTTGGGGTTCAACTCTTAGCCTGCAAAAAATTGTCACGTGTAGCAGGTGTTTCATTAAGGGCACCGTGTAACGAACTAATCCAAATACCCTCTCAAAATGGTACCCAACCCGAACTGTCACATACCCGAAGGGCATTCCCAATCCCCACAGACTGACAACTAACACCTGGGCATCACTAAAAAACCAAAGGGTATGATTTCTCTCAACCTAAAACAACAACATGGAACATATATTGATAACATAGACAACAAAGAAAAAGATAATATATGCTACAATTGAAATCAAACAAAAAAACAATCAACTCTAAGTAGTTATAATATCTATGTACAGGTCCAACCAGAAAGGACTATAAAAATAGGAAAATCAACTACTCTATGTGATATCATGGGAAAACCCCCAATATCTCACCACAAGCTACCCAGACTCAACTAACCAAAAACATGACCACCTCACTATGGAACCTTGCCTCTCTCTACATCAAAACACATACAAAGGTCTATATACTAATGAAGGAGTGCGATGGGTGTGAGATAACAGAATTAGTAGGATCCCACTCAGGTGTTCCATAATAAGTCTCGGTAATATTACTCATGTTTCCTCATTTTAAAAAAAAACATGGCATGATAAGCATTGATTCAGTTTTATCAAAAGTGCGGTAAATAATTCCATTTTCAACCATTCCAATACAAAGAGAGGTATATCAATTTCATGAATAATTTCCATTATCATTTAACAAAATCCAAATCATGCATATCAAAGACAAAATAGTACAAATCCAAGAATAGGTAAATTATTCCAAGGAACTCAATAGGTCAAGATATAAGACTACTCATTCCACAACAAATTACTAATGCATAAAAATTCATTACAATACGGGCCTTAGGAGTAGAGGAACGCACCATGAGTGGACCTCCCAACAATGTCAAGATCATGTCCCTAGAACAACATTCCTAGGGAGGAGAGGACAGCCCCATGAGAAAACTTCCTGACAATAGTATGACAATGTCCCTGAGAAAAACCATCCGACTATGTACCCAAGGCTTCCTATGTGTTGTGTTTCATAAATCATTTCCATGCTTTGAAAATACCCCATTTTCCATTTACTAAAAACTTTGGGAAAACAACCTTTTATCACAAATCCATTTAATCATTAAAAAAATCATTCCAAAATTATTTAGAAATAAATTTATCAAAAAACAAGGGTAATACAGTTCATCCAACCCAGGCTAGAGGCGGAACCACCTGCCTCAAAACCTGGGCTCCACATGCCTGCAACGAGATCCCCCAATAATAAGCAACACAACGAATACAATGGAGGCCCTAAAACCAATCTACACATCTTTATAATGATTCACTTTAACAAAATGATTGGAAGAGAAGAGGAAAGAACACATATCTCAAGAACAAACACCTGCCACACCACAACCAATAAAGATCAGCCCCCTGAACAAGATCGCACAACGGATCTAGAAAGGAGATCAAGAAAAACATTACTACAAATCAATGGTTCCAATAACGCAATGCAACAGTGCTACCGTGATCAATAAAATGAATCAGAAAGGATTTCTCACCCCAAGAGATATACACTATGGGAAAACCAACTTTTTTTATGGGGGTATTTGCGACGGGTGGCTGACCCATCACAAATAGTACGTCGAATGAGACTATTTGTGATGGGAATTTTATCCCATCGCAAATAGTTAATTAAAAAAGAGTATATGTGACGGTAATATATTCATATCACAAACACCTCTAGCGTGCAATATGTGCCACACCATGGGAGGAGTATTTGTGACGGGGACATACACCAATTGTAAATGTTATCATGTGTTTTTTGTTATTTGTGATGGGTGTTTACTCTCGTCCGAAATAATATCTCGACAAGATAGTATTTGCAACGGGTCCTATCACATATAGTTACCGTCATTTTAAGTTATTTGCGACAGGAAATCCACCCATCGAAAAAATGAGTCATAGGGATATTATTCGTGACAGATCCCATAACAAATACTCTTTTTTACCATCATCGTAATTAATAATAGTGGTACTATTTACGATGGGTCCCATCACAAAAAACTATTCTTTGTGATGGAAATCCCGTAGCAAATATTCTAACCATTATACACCCAACCAAATTTTTGTTAGTCTATTGTTTTCTGAATTTATCTATCCTTCTCGACTCTAATATTCTTCAGTTTAAATTTTTTTGAGTTTTAAACATTATAGGGGAGTAACTTTTAAGCTTTGCGTCTGCTGAAAGATTCAGTTTTAAGGTGTCTATTTAATGTTTTTATTTTTTATTTAGTTTTTTTATTTTATATTAGTAATAATTATTTTTAATTAAAGTAATTAGATTTAATTAAATTTAATTAGTTTTATAAATATTTAGTTTTTATTTGTAGTATTTGTTTTTTAATTAAAAGTAAATAGTTTTAATTTGCGATATGTTGTTTTAATTATCAGTAATTAGTAATAATTAGCTATAATTACAAATAATTAGCTCTAATAAGTAATAATTAGTGATATTCTGTAAAAATTAGTCGTAATAAGTAAAAATTTGTTATATTTTGTAATAATTAATAAATATTAGTAATATTTTGCTGTAATTAGTAAAAATTAGTGGTAATTAGTAAAAATTAGTGGCAATTAATTATAATTCCTAAAAATTAGTAATAAATTGTTTTAAATAAATTAAAATTAGTTATAATTAGAGGTAATTAGAAATAATTAGAAAAATTAACAATAATTAGCAAAAATTAGTTGTAATTAGTGGTAATTAGTAATTATTAGCAGAAATTAATAATGCTTGCTAAATTTTTTTAATAATTAGTAATAATTATTAATAATTAGAAATAATTACTAATAATTCATAATAATTTTTAACAATTAGTAATAATTAGTAATGATTCATAATGATTTGTAATCATTCACAATAATTAGTAAAAAAATTATTAATTTGTAAAAATTAGTAAAAAATCGTGGTAATTAGTAATAATTAGTTTTAAATTGCAATAAAATAATAAAAATTAGTGTAAATTAGTGGTAATTAGAAATAATTAGTAATAAATTATTCTAAGCTGATAAAAATTAGCAAAAATTAATGATAATTGGTAAACATTAGTGATAATTAGTCATAATTAGTAATAATTAATATAAATTAGTAAAAATTAGTGATAATTAGCAATAATTAGTAATAATTCGTAGTAATTAGTAATAATTCATAATAATTAGTAAAAATTAGTGTTAATAAGTAAAAAATTATTAATAATTTAAAATAATTCATAATAATTAGTGGTAATTAGTAATAATTATCTCTAATTATTTATAATTAGTAATAAATTATTAAAATTAGTAATAAATTGTCATAAAATAATAAAAATTACTAAAAAATAGTGGTAGTAAATAAAAATTAGTGGAAATTAGTAATAAATAGTAAAAATTAGTAATAATTTGTTATAAAAAATAATAATTAGTAATAATTCGTAATTACTATGAATAATTCATAGGTATTAGTGATAATTACTAAAAAATAGTAATGATTCATAATAATTAGTGAAACAATTTCGTAATTAGTGGTAATTAGTGATAATTGTTAATAATTTGTAATAAATTGTTATAAACTAATAAAAATTAGTAAAAATTAGTGGTAATTAGTAATAAATTGTTATAAACTAAAAAATATTATTAAAAATTAGTGATAATTAGTAATAATTAGTAAAAGTTAAAAAACATTAGTGAAAGTTATTAATAATTACTAAAAATTACTGAAAATTCGTAAAAATTCCTAATAATTAGTAATAATTTTTAACAATTGGTAATAATTCGTAATAATTAGTAATAATTAGTGGTTCTTATTAAGAATTAGTGGTGATTAGTAAAAATTGGTGTTAATTAGTAAAAACATATTATAATTAGTGTTAATTAGTAATAATTAATGGTAATTAGTAATAATTATTGATAATTGGTAATAATTAGTGGTAATTAATTAGTCTTAATTAGTAATAAAAAGAAAAAAATAGTAATAGTTATTAAAAATTAATGGTAATTAGTAATAATTAGTAAAAATTGTTATAAACTAATAAATACTATTAAAAATTAGTGATAATTAGTAAGAATTAGTAAATAATAATAATAATTTGTAAAAATTAGTAATATTTAGTAAAATTTACTAACAATTAGTAAGATTTAGTAATAATTAGTAAAAATTTATAATAATTCATAATAATTAGTAATAATTAGTGGTAATTAGTTCAAATTATTGGTCCTTAGTAAACATTAGTGTTAATTGGTAAAAATTTATAATAACAGGTTTAATTGGTAATAATTAGTGGTAATTAGACATAATTTGTGGTAATTAGATATAATTAGTTTTAATTGGTAATAATTAGTAGTAATGAATTAGTATTAATTACTAATAATTTGTAATAACTTTTAATAAATTAATAAAAATTAGTAATAAATTGTTATTAACTAATAAAAAATAGTAAAAATTTGTGGTAATTATTAAAAATTATTAAGGATTACTAATAATTAGTAATAATTAGTAATAATTTGTAATAATTAGTTATAATTAGTAATAATTGTATGTAATTCATAAAAATTAGTAATGATTAGTAAAAAATTAGTAATAATTAATAATAATTCATTATAATTAGTAAACAAATTTGGTAATTGTTAAAAACTTGTAAAAATTAGTGGTAATTATAAACAATTAGTGATAATTACTAAATATTATTAATAAATAGTAATAATTAGTAATAATTAGTAAAAAAAGTAAAACTTTATATAATTTATATTAAATTGAAATCATTTACTATAATTTATACGAAATTACTATGAAATAATATAAATTGTTATAAATTACTATAAAAGTGAAATTAAAATAGTTCGTCTATTTTAATGTCATGAACAATGAAAATTTTGGATGTGCTTGACCCAAATTTGTCATTTCTCAGGACATGAAAGTTGATAATTCTATAATTTACACCTCCTTTGTATTTTATAATATATATTTTTTACTTTATGTAAAATTATACTTAAAATTGGTGTTAATTACTAATAATAGATATAATTACAAAATAATAGTGATAATTTGCAATGATTAGTAAAAATGAACATTGAATAACTATAATTAGTAAAAAACAGTAATTAATAAAATTTAGTTGTAGTTAATAAAAATAATTATTAAATAGATAAAATTAACAATATTTACAATTAAAATATAATTTTGTAATTTTATTCTATTTTTTGGGTCATCTTATTCATATATCAAATTATTCATAAACAATTTATTTATTTTATATTTTTTAGAGAAACGTGGAATAAAGAAGTTGACAACAATCCTTATTACCTGATTGTCTTTTGATAAATCATCAAAGGAATCCAAATGGTTTTGGAATAAATCTTTTATATATTGAAGATGATAAATCTTTTCTATCATTTACATCATTAAAAATATAATTTTTTTAGAGCATAGAATTTATGTTTCCATGTAAGAAATGTGATCTAAGGAGGTTTGACAAATTTTACAATGCTGGGGGTCATCTATTGAATTTTAGTTTTCAAACAGATTATGTTTTTTGGTATTGACATTGTGAATGTAGTTCTGGTGAAGATGCTAATAATTTGGTTTTAGATCCATCATAGTTTCCAAATTTTGTACATGATGTGGTTAATCTATATTTTCAAAAAAATGAAACTCAAAATGTTATTGATTTAACTTCTGATTTGGAACCATCTCAATTTTATGCATTGTTGATGTTTTCTAAAGATAAATTATATCCTAGTTGCAAGATAAAAAAAATTAAAGTGGTTAAAAAATTTATGGCAATTAAATCAGATAATGGAATATCAAACAGCTATTTTGATCATATATTCTCTTCGGTTAAAACACTATTTCTAGATGGAAATTTGTTTCCTGCATATTTATATGAGGGAAAGAGGATGGTTTGTAATTTGTGTCTTGGTTATCAGATAATTCATGCATGATCAAATGATTTTATCTTATATTATAGTCAAAATGATTCATTTGTTGTTTTTCCTATATGTGGAAAATCTAGGTACAAAGAGGATCAATTAAGTAAGTATATATTAATTCTTGTAAAAGAATTGTCATATTTCCCACTTACACCCTTATAGTAGCATCTATTTATGTCTCAGAATATAGTGTCATTGATGTCATGGCCCAAAAAAAATATTTCAACCAGTAAAAGCTTAAATCATTCTTATGATGGTGATTCATGGAAACATTTTGACCAAGTAGATCCGTATTTTTCTTCAAAATCCCGAAATGTGTGATTGGGTGTTTCTACTGATGATTTATATCCATTTGGTTCTTATGGTAGTAAATATTCTTGTTGGACTATTTTATCACTTTGTACAATTTATCTATTTGGATTTTGAGGAATGATCTATATATCCTTTTGACCTTATTAATCCTTGTACATCCAAAAAAGAATATCTATGTTTATTTTAACCCATTAATTGGTAAATTAAATTTATTATGGAGTAATGGTGTCAGTACATATAATGTTGTTGCAAAAACAATTTCCTAATGAAATTTGCATTAAATGTGGACAATTAGTGACTTCCTAGCATATGGCATGTTATCTGGATAGAGTACACATTTCTCATAATCATGTTTGTATTTTACGAGTGACAAAAAATCATTTATACTCATCAATGGAAGAAAACCTTATTCTTTTACTTTCATCAAAGATTTCTTCCTACTGGTCATTCTTTCCGGAAGAAAAAATTTAATTTTAGAAAAGTCATAATTAAAATAGATAGACCTCCAACAATGATCTTATGTATTAATTTAAAATCAATTGTCTCTTAATTCCATCCCATTAACTTTGGATCAACTATAAACCAACAAAAAATAGATGGATTTGGGAAAGACCACAATTGGATAAAACGGATCATTTTTTATGATCTTCGATATTGGTCTAATTTTTTGTTCTATAACATGATTGATGTATTTCATATTGAGAAGAAATATTTTTGTGATATATTTTATATATTTTGGGACATACCTGGAAAGACATAAGATAATGTAAAGACACTATTAGATCTTTCCCAAATTTACAGGTGACCAGAACTTGAACTATTTAAAAATGAAAAATCACATAATCTAATGAATCCA
This sequence comes from Viscum album, assembly GCA_963277665.1. Taxonomy (NCBI): domain Eukaryota; kingdom Viridiplantae; phylum Streptophyta; class Magnoliopsida; order Santalales; family Viscaceae; genus Viscum; species Viscum album. Next base: position 1,609,184,122 of record OY728137.1, on the reverse strand, counting down.
AAAGAATATTATAAAGTTCCCAAAAAAAATAATTTGTTATTTTTTTAGGAGATTTCCGATTTGAGTCTTCCAAATAGTTATGCTTCCAATTTGGTTAGATGTGTCTGAAATGGTCATATTACTGGATTAAAAAATACAGACTGTCATGTTATACAGGAAAGACTTATTCCAATTGGATTTACTGGTTTTTTGAATTCTATTATTTGAGATGTGATAAAAGAAATATCATAATTTTTATAAGATATTTTTTCGGGGAAAGAATACTACGATACACTGAGTAGATTGAATGAAGAATTTGTTTAAAATTTATTTAAATTTGAAAAAAAAATCACCTACATTCTTTTATTCAATTGTCCATTTGATATTATATTTTCCTTGTGAAGAAAAATGTGGAGCACTAGTATAGTTTCAAGAGATGTACTCATATTATTATGATATACATAAATTGAAGAACAAGGTATGTGACAGAGCATCAGTTGAAGGCTAAATTACATAAAATTATTTGCTAAAGAAAATTTATTTTTTTGTACTCTCATTATTTTCAATACGAATATCCATCAAAACATAATTGAATGGTAAATAATAATAGAAATGTTCATGATTAAATGAAACATTAATTATTATTTTTCAATTAGTTTGAACATGGATTTTGTGGAGTTCTTTAACAATAGATTTTAGATAACGAACATCATAGGGCTCATACATATGTTATGCTCAATTGTGAAGAAATGACACCATTTGTACAATGAGTGATAATATCACTTATTAGATATTTTTTAATTAAATTAATATGATTTTATTTGTTGGTAATATGATAATAATAGTAATTACCATTTTCCAAAAATTATAGCATCTGCCCTTGAATGATGTTAGAAAAATAATTTTTTGTACTAGTTTCAAAATTGGTAAAGTAAATTGTTTATAGTTTAACATAGAAAATAAATTTATTACTTGTTATATTGATAATTCTTTATCAAATGTTTTGGTATCTCAACATTTTGATAAAATTGATAATGGATTGTGTGTATTGAGTTACCAAACATCCAAAATGGATAAATCTTATAATTCATATGTGGTGAATGGTTTTCGATTTCATACGTGTGTATATAGTGAATGAAAAGAAACAATGAATAGTGGTGTTTTCGTGAGATAATATCATCATATAGAAATTGAAGTTGACTTTTATGGATTGCTGGAAGAAATAATCAAACTATTTTAAATGGGTTTGAATTATGTAATGATGTTTAATTATTTTTGGTTGGATACTAATAGAGGCTTGTATATGCATTTACACCGTGAAATAATTGATATTAAATATAAAATCCTTATTGTGGTAAATAACCATTTTTATTGGCTTATTAGAAAAAAAATTATTATTAAAGTTATTGTGCTACATTAAAGGAGTTTAGTGATTTGTAGAGCATAATAAAATAAAATCTCATGAAAATCAATCTATCCAAAGTGAATGTGGTTCCTCTAACGTGAAAAGAATTGAAATTTTTTAAGAGACAACTTCACATATATATTTTACATGAATATTCATGAATATCAATGATGAAACCCCATAGATAGGGGTCAATAGTGGTTATGGCGTTATTGATTTAACAAATGAATTTGAAATATAAATAGATGATAAGTTGAAACTCATATAAAAATTAATGATAATGAGGACTAATTTGAAGATATTGACATCGTCATATACAATGATGAGGATGAATAAAGAGAATGAAACAATTACTAATTATTTATAGTCAATATATATATAATAATCATCTTCCTTTATTTATTAATAACATTGTTTTCATATTTCAGATGGTCGAAAAGTCTAATCATGACATCTTTCATGACCTATAAGAGATTGTATTACCTGGTGATGAGCTTAGTGATATGTCATTAGGCCCTCAGGTTCCTAGAATTTCTTCATCAACTTGGAGGGGTTGAGGCCTTGCGAGATTGATGATTCATGACCCTATTCCCAAGTGATGTCCATGTATTGACTTCGATCCACGCATGTTGAGATATATTATCTCGAATATCCTGAAATCCTTCATTTTTATTAATTTTTTATAACCCCCCTTTCACGGGATGAGGGGGAACCCTTATGAGGCCTGTAAGCTCAGAGATTACACGGCCCATAGGATTAGGAGATTACATGACCTGAAGGTCTTAGGAAATTCAACCAGACTATCTACAAGGAACTGCCCCTCCCTAGCATATGCATCATGATAATAGCTCTCCACCTTTTCATTCTTTCTAGATAGGCTTCCCATGCAAGCACAGGCTGGTCCAGATGGCATAGCATTACCCTTTCATTTTGAAAATTCCATTTGGCTCTGCTCTAGTGAGTGCACCTGCTCTGCATCCTTTTCTGGGTGTTCTCCTTTTTTTATAGTGTGTCTAGGTAAATGCATGTGACCTGAAGGCCTTGAGGTGTCCTAAAGGCCCTACTAACCTGAAGGCATGGGTGGCCCAAAATCCTTAAGGACTCCAAGCCCAAACTGATATCCCAAGGTGAATAGTTCCAGTTGCTACAGTACCAAACAGTACCTTCTACACTGCCTACTACAGTACCACGCAATGTACAGTTCTGCTACAGTACTTGTACAGTGTACAATTCTGCTATGGTACCCGCATAGTGTACAGTACTTCTACATTACTACTACAGTACCTAGAAAATATGCCTCTACTTGGTTTTGAACCTGGGTCTTGTGGTTGTAATTAAGGATACCTCACCAACTGGGTTTGGGCTCATGTGTTGTTTAGATATGTTCAATTGTGTATTTTAGTTAGTTTTCATTACTTTTCATCAATTTATTTATGTAAAAGTTATTTGATTATTTGTTCTATTTTTTATAAATTTTTTCACATATAGTTTTTGGGAAGGGATGTGCTATTTTGTGGAACTATTTTTCTGAGGCATGGGTGGTGTGGGATCTGGTTCAGAGTTACATTTGATAGTGCATGTTTGATCACAGAATTGTATATGAATAAATAATAGTTATTTTAAAATTTATTTAATTATTAACTAGAAACTATTAAAAAAAATTGGGTTTATGGTATCCCATTAATGATAGTGTGTTGAGTTCTATCAGGGAGTACATAGAGGTTTGTGGGCATGAGTGTTGTCATCATATTTTTTAAAAATTTGAGAAGGACAACCATGGAGAAGGAGAGACTCACATATTTTGTTCAGTCTTACTATGCTCATCAACTTGATTACATCTCATCCTTGGTATGGTGTGGATTATGTTCATACTAGATGGGTGGTGGTTTTCAGGGGAGATCATCATTAGGTTGTATGAACCGAGGAGGTCAGAGGTGATGCATCATGTTTGTAGTAATATATTCAGTATGCATCAGCGATATATGGTAAGTATTTTTTTATAATTAATATAAATTTATATATAAACTTTTCATTTTATACTCATCTAGGAAGTTTAACATCCATATATTATGGAGTTTGAGGTTTATAAGAGGATGTACAATAATCCTATCACTAGAGTGATTATAGGTCATCGTTAGCATTATATTTTGGTAAGTATTTTTTTTATGTTTAAAAATTAATAGAAAATATTTTTTTAATAAAATTGCAAATTAAGGAGTCATATGAGTTTGATACTTCTCATACATATGATGAGAGTCAGGTTGATAATGAGAGTAAGACCACCAATGTGGTCAGATTCAATAATGCAGCATGGATGCAGACGACACAATATGAATTTGACTAGGGTTGAGTGGTTTGTATCGGTTGTCGACTGACATCAAGAAATTTTTATAGCACTATTATATGGTCAACCTCCTACCCAATGGGAGATCAATGAGATTTGTCATCATTGGTCTCACAGTGTGAAGAGATTCTACGTTCTCTTAGTGAGGTTATTGAGGTCATGCATAGGGAGAAGGATGAGCTCTGTCAAGAGCACTAGCAGTAATAGGAGGAGATATGATGATGTTGGAAGTATTAGAAAGAGTACATGTGGTGGCTTGTTCTGATATTAGGGATTGAGTCCCCTCCCCCTCCTCTTTCAGATGACCCTCCCTTTCCCCGCCACCTCCACAATGATGGATATATTTTGGACATATTTACTATCTAAAAATTTAAATGAATTTTTTTTTGAAATATTTTTATTATTTTAGATGTTTTCCTATTTTATTTATTAAATTTTTTAAAATTATTTTTTCAATTTTTTCAAATTTTTTAAATTTTTTAATTTTAATTTTTTTAATATTTTTTTTATTGTTTTTTTTGTTTTGTTTTTTTTTGTTTTGAGAAAATTATTTATGAAAGGTGATAATATCATAACAAATAAATACCCATTTAAACATCTATTTGTGATGAAAAAACTCTGAGTGGAAAAAGATAGTTTTTGTGACGAACCATCACAAAAACTATCTTTTGCAATGTCGTTTTTAGCGATGGGTTATTTGCAACAAGAAACCATCATAAATAATCTTTTTTCCAGTTGTGGTAATCCAACTACAATGGTGATTAATCATCGAGTTAATAAATTCATATCAAACATAGATTCCAAAAATCACCAGAGAGGAACCCTAGGTTGAGATAAAGGGGTTATAAAATATAGAATGAAAAAAATCAATCAATGCAGCACCCTAAAATTCAACCTCTCGACATTTACCAGGAATGTAACCCCTTTACACATCATGTAATCTATAAGGCTCAAGTAAACTAAAAACCCATCATTTTTTCTTAAAATTATCTTTAATATTTACATGGAACCAAACTTTTACATGGCGTGTAATCCATTCACATTGTATATGGGGTTCATGAAATCTTCCTTGTAGATATTACTTACATGGTGTGAAATCCATTTACACGATTTTTATTTCTCTAGATAACTGCAAAAAAAATATAGTTTTCAATAGAAAACTCGAAAATAACTTTCAGGCATTCTCTAAACTTGGGGAGAACCCTATAAAGACAATTACACATGTATAACTAGTTTCCATTAATTCAAAAAACATACATCCCTAAAATTTATTTCATTTTCCCATTAAAATTCTCTCTAACCATGGGATTCCCAAGACACACTCAATTAAATAAGAAAACAATTAAAGAGAATTCAAATACTTTAAACGTGGTAACAAGATGTTACAAACTCCCCTCAATGAGACTTCTCATCCTTGGAAAGTCGTGTAGAAAAATGAATTTTGGAAAGTGGTGTGTCCACTGCTCCCTTATCAACAAATCATGCTCTCAAGTCTCATAAGAATATAATCCATACAACTGTAATACTCTAGCCAACATAATGAACTTCCCATGCAAGACTTTCACTTGAGAGTCCACAATCTCTACGAGCTGCTCCATAATGGAAACATCTAGTTATAACTTGATATCCTCCAAACATAGAACATGAGAGGGTTTAGGATGATATTTTCTAAATTGTGATATATGGAAAACATCAGCAGGGGAATTGATGTGAGTGCTTCCCAGAGTGTTTGTTCCTTTTTATGTTTACTTGACTATAGGGGTCTGCTAGTTTGAGCCACCCAGAGAGTCAATGTGAATGTGGATTGTTTGGTTGGTTTATATGAGTCCGCCAAGACAAAGCACAATCTTGGATCTATTGGCATGCTTGTTTGTTTAGGTAGTCTTTTGATTCCTGTTGTGTTACCTGTTTACCTTGGAATAGAGAGATTTTCTAGATTCCGTGGTTTTTTAATTAAATGAATTAATTAATTTTTAAATGAATGTGAAAGGTAATTGGTAGGATTGTTTACTTGTGTACTTATAGTTCATTACTACATTTACATTCATTACTTCTTCTATATTACTCACTGACAGTAGGGCACAGATCTTATGGTGGTTTCCTACAGAGATTAGTCTCACACCCTGTTTGGGTCTTGCTTTTTAGCCCAAATAGGTTATATGGTTGCAGGTGTGGATAGGGATCATGGCCCTTCTACTTCATGTACATGATTGCTGGTTAGAGATGGAGAGAATAGGACTGATCTTAGGCTTGCTATTCTACTGGAGTTACTATTTACTTTTCGTACATTGTTTCTCAGTCTTATTTCAGCACGTTGTTGTGTTTTCTGCTTTCCTTAGATACTTGTACCTGCTTCATCATTATCATCATTACGATATATTCATTACTTCTACTATTTAGTTTCTGATATTTTATGTTGTTTACTTCTTCTTCTATTGACTATTATTTTCTTTCCCTTGTATACCTTACCAAATGAGGGCATAGTTTCCGCAATGACTCACCAAGTCCCTTGCTGCTAGTTGGTAGACTTTGGAATTTATGGAAATGGGCTTGCGGTCATGTGGAAAACCGGGTATGGGGCACCAGTTGAGTGGCTCCAGATTTGGGTCGTTACAAAGTGGTATCAGAGGAGATTCTTTTCTTTTCTATTAACTTACTGTTTAGCGACATTAGATAGGGATAGGACAGAATAGGTAAATGGTAAACAACTATTCATGGGATTTCTAGAACTCGTGTACAGGGAAAAATCCAGGTTACCTCGAATATTGCAATTTTTGAGTTTTGCAAATGTTACAGTTTAATTGACTTCACCATTGGGTGGTACACTTGTGTTGTGTTGTTACTATTTATATGAGTTTGGTTCTATTTTTTTGAAACCCGATGAGATGAGGGTATTCTATCTCATGCATCATATAGGCACTTGTTAGAAATTCACATGTCTTGAATTTTTTCATTCCATCTGAATTGCAATAGAATATGCATGCTGTTGTGATAGAATTTTTGATAGACTATGCATGATGTTGTGATAGTAGTTGTGATAGAATACCTGCTATGTTGATAGGGTATCGTTTATTTAGAGATTCTTTGTTATGCACGCCAAACTTTGGTCTTAGAGGTGTTATGGGCCCTTGAGGATCGGAATTTGGCGGATCGTGAGTTTTTTATACTATTTACTTGTTATATGCATTGTTATGATGCCAAAATTTGATTTTCAGGGATTATGGGCACCCACGGATCGGAATTTAGCACATAGGTTCTTGTTTCAGTGTTTTTTAGTGGTTTTGGGGGTTCTTGTATGTTTACTACCTAGAAACCTAGATAACATGGTGTGTGTTATAATGAACACACACCATGTGTTCTTTTGTTTGGGAAGAAATACTTTTCATGGTTACATTCCATGTACTTCCATGTACACACTGTGTACTAAGATTCCATGTGACCTAGCCATGTAGTTGAATACATGGGTTGGGAAATCCATAGGACAACATGCCATGTACCATGTTGACACACCGTGTAGTAGTGGTCCATGTACAAGTCTGTGTGACTAACGACACAGATAGGGGAAAATCTTAAGGACACGCCGTGTAGTGGACTAACACACTGTGTAGTTTCCTACTGGTATAGTACATTTTCCTAGACATGTAGGAGTAATTTGGTATGGATAAAAAGGGTTAGTACATGTATTGTAGTTTGAGAACACATCGTGTAGCTGGGTGGAGTACACACCCATATATGGCCAAGGTACACGCCTAGGGTAAAATTTCAGGAAACACATTGTGTAGTGGTACTAAACGTCGTGTAGTCATGTTTTCCCCAAATTTTAGAGCTTTCTCTCCTGTTCTATTTTAATCTATTAATTTTCTACCATGTTCGTCGTTAATGAAGGTATGCTTCTGACCTCGTAGACTCATGTCGCCAAGACGTCCTCCCATTGCACGTCATTAACCAGGTAGTGACCATACGCCTGATACGGTAGATCAGGGACAACCAGTAGTTCCTCCTATCCTTCTGGACATGAAACCTATAGTGATTCTAGACACTGGTGCCGACGCTAAGTTCAGAGAGGGTTTCATGAGATTCATGTGGACCTTCTAGAAATATCAGCATCCAGTCCCATCTATGGCCGAGCTGACGTTGTTTTTTCAGCAGCATCCTCCCACGTTAATAGGGGATGGAGGACCACAGGCTGCGGAGTTGTGGCTAGAATCTATGCTATCCATCTTCAAGCACATAGAGACTCCTCTGGAAAGGAGAGTGAAGCTCGCGACTTATGTACTGTGAGATTCCTCCAAGAGATGGTGGGATGTGGTTTCACATGCAGGGCGCTAACATGATATGGCTTGGGATGAGTTAATACATACGTTCTATGACTACTTCTACCCGGAGACACTGAGGGATGATAGATATAGAGATTTTATGAACCTGCAGCGGGGTACTCTCATAGTTATGGAGTATTCCTCTTGCTTCATAGAGGTACAACGTTTCACTCCCGTTTTGGGGAATGACGAGCTGTTTTAAGCGAGGAAGTTTGAGAAAAGCCTCAGACCGGACATCATATTAGAGGTGAACATCTTTCAGTAGACTTCTATTACTCTGATAGTCAACCAAGTGATTATAATGGAGAGAAATTTGAGGGATACTAGAGCTGTGGACTAGGGGGGTCAGCATCTAGGGCAGATTCATTTCAGATAGAAAACAGGAAGCGCCACTGAGAGTCTACACGAGGTGACTCGAGGAAGTGAGGTATTCCTTCTAGTAGATGGTATATTCCTTCTGGAAAACAATTTTTTTTCTATCAGTGTGTAAAAAGAAGGAATAAGATGTCTCAGTGCCCAAGAGGCCCAGTGGAGTTCCGATCTTGTGGAAAGATGGTTCATCTACAACATTTGTGTAGTGTTTTCTTTCCAGCGACTAGTGAGGGGGGATGAGTTTCGACTCTGCGTATAGGAGAAGGATTACCAGTTCCATAGTAGACTGGGGACTGGAGTTCTTCATTTCATTCAGGCCAGGGTATAGGCCGTGGGGACAGTGGTCAGGCTCAGAGAGGGTCATCTCAAGGATCTCAGGCTCCTACACAGGGCTACGGTGCAGGCCAGATTTTTGCGGTAGAGTAGATTCATCAGGAACAGGATCTGGGACCTTCTACAGTTCGAGGTATGATTTTAGTAGCCTTAGTTTTATCCTTTTCACTTTTTGATACAGGAGCTTCTCATAGCTTTATTTATATTCATATTGTGGAAATCCTTAGACTTACTTTTTATAATTCTGAGGATATGATGACACTAGACACTCCCTTGGGAATTAGAACTGCTAGTGTACGTCAGTTATTAGACTTCCACCTTGAGGTTGTTGGGTGTCGTATTTCACGGAATATCTATGTTTTGGAGATAACAAGATATGATTTCATTCTTAGGATGGACTGGTTAGTTCCTTTCCAGTCCTTTGTCGATTGTTATCACCGTAGGGTGAGTTTCCCATTACCGGAGGGAGAATCTTTTCTTCACAAGGTCAAATGGGATGTCCAGGTAAGAAGAGCTGGACCAGATCATCATGGGTTGGGCGGTGTTATGGCCTAGATTTCTAGCTTATATCTGGATGACCAGGGGACTTCTCAGATAGATTTTCCTCCAGTGGTTGATTGCTTTCCAGATGTCTTTCCAGAAGACTTTTCATGTTTTCCTCCGGAGTGAGAGGTAGACTTCTCTATTGAGCTTGTTCTAGGAGTTGCACCGATATCCAAACCTCCTTATATGATGGATACACCTGAATTACAGGAGCTCAAGAATTATTTGGAGGAGTTGCAGACAAAGGGTTGTATCTGACCCAGTACTTCTCCATGGGGTTCGCCCATTCTGTTTGCAAAGAGGGCGGATGGTACTTTACGGCTTTGTGTGTATTATCGGAAGCTAAACCATTTGACGGAAAAGAACCGATATCCATTTCCATGGATATATTATCTATTTTATCATCTTCTAGGATCCAGAGTGTTCTCGAAGATCTAATTTAGATCCAGCTATCATCAGTTTCATGTCAGACCATCTGATATACCTTTTACAGTCGTCTGGAGAAGGTATGGTCTATATGAGTATTTGGTTATGTCATTCGGTCTCATGAATGCGCTAGAAGTTTTCATGGAACTGATGAACAGAGTTTTCCATACTTACCTGGATTCTATCATGGTGGTTTTCATGGACGATATCTTGGTGTACTATCACACTCGACACGACCATGTTACCCATCTTGAGATCATTTTGAGTACACTAAGGGAGCATCAGTTATATGATAATCACTCAAAGTGCCACTTTTGGATGGATGAGATTTACTTCCTGGGTCATGTAATATCAGAGACAGAAGTATCAGTAAACCTAGAGAAGGTGAGAGCAGTATTTACCTGGGAGCAGCCGAAGAATGTATTCGAGGTACAAAGTTTCATAGGGCTAGATGGTTACTACAGGCAGTTTATACATGACTTCTCACACATAGCAGTGTCGTTGAAGGGCTTGACTAAGATTGGGGTGAAGTATGTTTGGTCAGAATCATGTGATTCATCCTTTCAGGAGCTGAAGGGGAGATTGACTTCAGCACCGATTCTTATTTTGTCAGAGTCGGGCAAGAGTTATATAGTATTCTGTGATATATCTAGCATCGGGCTTAGAGCAGTGCTTATGCAGGAGGATCAGGTTGTTGCATATGGATCTCAGCAGTTGAGTCCACATTAGAGGAACTATCCTACAGACAACCTGGAGTTGGCTGCAGTTGTTCATGCTTTGCGTTGTTGGAGACATAATCTTCTGGGAGAGAATTTTGTGGTATATACTGACCACAAGAGCCTCAAATATATCTCCACGCAGAGTGAATTCAATCCGAGACAGTGGAGGTGGGTTGAGTAACTACAGTATTTTGATTTCAAGCTTTCTTATACACCTGGGAAAGGCAACGCTGTGGCAGATGCACTGAGCAGGAGGACACAGATACAAGCAGTTCAAGAGGCCAGTAGCGAGTGGTAGCTTAGGGATCTATTCTATGAAATGCATTTGGAGGTTCATGACAGACATGGTTAGACTTTTCTTTCTTCGGTAGCTATTACCTCTACCCTTCTTGACTGAGTATGAATGAGTCAGCTATCAGATTCTGAAGGCCAAGTCCTACGGGAAAGCGTGTAAAGAGAGGACCCTCTTCCCAGATGGACCGTAGGCGAGGGTGAGATCTTGTATTTCCAAGGACGTGTATGGGTGCCAGAAGATATATGCGAGGAGCTGATGCGATACATTCATTCCTCAGTTTGGGAAGTTCATCATAGCATCACCAAGATGTATCGTGACCTACACTACCAGTATTGGTGGCCAGTTATGAAGAGAGGTGTTGATGGTTTTTTCATGAGGTGTTCCACCTATTAGTAGGTGAAGGCGGAGCACCAGCGGCCAGCAGGACTTTTACAGCAGCTACCCATTCCCGAGTGGAAGTTTAATGATGTTGCGATGGACTTCGTGATAGGGTTACTGAGATCACCTCAAGGGAATGACGTGGTATGGGTTTTCATTGATAGGCTCACGAAGGTTACTCACTTCTTACCGATTAGGGAGACCTTCGGTGTTGATGAGCTTAGAGGGTTGTACATCCGTGAGATTTTCCTCTTGCATGGGGTTTAAAGTACTATCTTTTTAGATAGGGATTCCCACTTTACGTCGCATTTCTGGAAAGGGATACAGAGGGCTTTGGGTACATAGGTACTTCTGAGTACAGCTTACTATCCCAAGACAGTTGGCCAGTTAGAGAACACAATTCAGGTGCTATAGGACATGCTACGAGCAGGCATCCTTGATTTTAGAGGTTCTTAGGAGAGACATATACTTCTAGTGGAGTTTTCCTAAAATAATAGTTTTCAAGCAACTATTCAGATGGCACCTTACGAGGCTTTGTACGGTAGGTCGTGCCGATCACCCTTGTGTTGGATGGAGGTAGGAGAGGCAGCTATGCTGGGACCTCGTCTTGTTCAGGAGACCACTTAATAGGTGGAGTTGATTTAGAAAAGGATGGCTATTGCATAGTCTCACCAGAAATCTTATGTTGATCAGTGGAGATGACCTTTTTAGTTCATGGTCAGAGATCAGGTTTTCCAAGGTGTTACCCTGAGTTTGGGACACAAGAGGATCAAGAGATAGGGTAAGCTTTCACTGAGATATTTCGGGCCATTTTTGGTTCCGGAGAGAGTCAGGTTGGTTTCTTATAGGTTGCAGTTTCCTCATAGGTACCAAGCTATGCAAGACGTCTTCCATGTTTCTCAGATTCGACGCTATTTCTCAAACCAGTCTCATGTTTTACAACCCAAGGAGGTTGATCTAGAGCAGGATGCATCATCCAAGGAGCATCCTATCAGTATTGTTGATCGTAGTGCAATGTTACTCTGTGGCAGGTCTATTCTTCTAGTACGGGTGTGATGGAAGCATAGCCGTGTACAAGATGAGACTTGGGAGAGGGAGGATGATATGCGATCACAATGGCCAGAGTTGTTCGAGGTTTCTTATTTTCCACCTTGATAGGGGAATTCAGGGATGAATTTTTTTAAGGGGGGACATTTTTAAGAACCAGGATCTTTTTTTCAGGTATGTTTTTTGTTTTCTGGTAGTTTTTGAGAAAAAGAGTAAAATCTAGAAACTTTCGTAGTACACGTCGTGTACTTTATGAGTACACACTGTGTACTTCGATGCCACAGGAAGCCATGTGCTGGTTGTGTCATGTCCACACACACATCCATGTAAGAGTGACTTGGAGGCCGCCTAAATAGGAGTACAGAAAAAGAAAGTACACGCCATATACTCCAGAACTACACACCATGTACTTTCTTTTTTTTTTCTTTAAACGGACTGGGGTCGCGTCTAATCCTTATTTCCATCTTCTTCTTTTCCAAATTCTGTCCAGAGCATCCAAGGAGGCCGAATCTTCTCTATGTCGTCGATCCTTCACCGGTTATCCAAATCGAACATCTTCGGTTTCAATAGAATCATCGTGTTAAGTTCTTGGTTCTTCTTTGGCCACATTTCTTTCAATATTTCTCTTCTGAGAGTTATTGTAGGATAAATATTTTAGATGTTTTTTGTATATCTACTCCATTCTAGGTCAATTCATGGGCCGATGTTCAAGTATATTGATATCCTAGGATCGAGGTAGGAGGTTTGTTGCCTTACGTTGAATGTCTTTGAGTTTTGTGCAAAAGTGCCAGATTCCCATGTTTCGGGTTTCCCGGGTTAGGGATTTTGGTCCTATTGTTTAATTGACTTATATTTATTGTTAGCTTAAGGTTAATTGATAATAATATATTCTTGTTTGCATGTTTTAGGATCACCTCATGGGTGTTATCCCTATTTTGTTGTTTATCACCATTTGGCACAGTTTGCCTACAAGGCAAACCCTATTGCAATAGATAGTTTGCTTGTTATAACTGATTGCATGTGTTTCCTATTTTTTTAATGCTTCTGATGCATTGTAGATTTCATCCAAGTAGTTTCTAAACTTACTTAGGGCTTATGATAGTCGATTATGCATGACTGGACTACTCAGCGCCATGAGAACCTGGTGCATGAGACCCAAGATGGAATAGACGATTAAGTGCTCCCCTAGGGGGTCTGTTAGAATTAGTTTCATACGTAGGACCTATAGGAATTGGACTTTGTGCTTCTGAAGAGTGTCTTTATTTTATGCACGTATCGAGACCACAAGTGGAAGTAGATGTAAGAGCTTCCTTAGAGGGTCTATAGCTATCGTTGCAAGACCACAGGGGAATCGATGTGAGTGCTTCCCAGAGTGTATGTTCCTTTGTATGTTTACTTAACTATAGGTTTCTACTAGTTTGATCCACCTAGAGAGTTACTGTGAATGTGGATTGTTCTTTTTTTGGTTTACGTGAGTCTACCAAGCCAAAGCACAAGCTTGGATCTATTGGCCTGCTTATTTGTTTAGGTAGTCTTTTGATGCCAGTTGTGTTACCTGTTTAACTTGGAATTAAGGGATTTTCTAGATTCCATGGTTTTTAAATTAAATGAATGAATTAATTGTTAAATGAATGTGAATGGTAATTGGTATAATTTTTTACTTGTGTACTCCTAGTTCATTATTACATTTACATTCATTACTTCTATTATATTACTCACTGACCGTAGGGCACAGATCTTGTGGTGGTTGCTTACTGGGATTGGTCTCACACCCTATTTGGGTCCTACTTTTCGGCCCAAAGAAATTATATGGTTTCAAGTGTGGATAGGGACCATGGATCTTCTACTTCAGGTACATGATTTCTAGTTAGATATGGAGAGAATAGGACTGAGCTTAGGCTTACGATGCTACTGGAGTTACTGTTTACATTTCATACTTTGTTTCTGAGTTGTATTTCAGCACGTTGTTGTGTTTACTGCCTTCTTTAGATACTAGTACCATCTGAATAATTATCATAATTACTATATATTCATTTCTTCCACTATTTATTTTCAGATATTTTATGTTTTTTACTGCTTCCTCTATTGACTGTTATTTCCTTTCCCTTGTATACCTTACCAAATAAGGGCATTGCTTCCACAATGACTCACCAAGGACCACGCTGCTCGTCGGCAGCCTCTAGCATTTGGGGAAATGTGCTTGGAGTCATGTGGAAAACCGGGTATGGGGCACCAATTGAGTGGATCCGGATTCGGGTTGTTACAGCTCCACAATGGAAACATCTAGTTCTAACTCGATCCCCTCCAAACTTAGAACATGAGAGGGTTTAGGAAGATATTTCCAAAGTTGTGATATATGGAAAAGGTTAGGAATATCTAACAACTGTGTTGGAAATTATAATCAATAAGAAACTATCCCAAGCCACTCAGTGACCTCAAATAGTCAAAAATTTCATAGAGACAACATTCCTTATTTTCCAATCCAACAATGACCCAGTAGAGGATAAAATTTTAAGAAAACTCGAGCACCAATGGAAAGATCCAAAGGATGAGGTCGTTGATTCACATAATATTTCTACCAACTCTGATCCGAAACTAGACACTGGAATATATTCTAAATATGTGTAGAAGTATCCTAAGCCAAACTCAATCCCACAAAAGAAGCTTCACCCACCTCTTCCCTACAAAGTGGGGACCTTCATGAGAAACTATACAAAGCCTTAAAGGTTTACATTCTGATTGATGATTGATAACTATAGTTAAAATAAAAATCAATCAGCCCCAGATGTCCATTCCATGATCCACCAGAATATAATACATAGTCACGGATAATATCCTTCACGATATGAATAGAACCCTCCATTTGACCTTCTTTCTGTGGTTGGTAAGTTATACTCAATCTTACCTGAGTCCTCATATCCTCCTAGAGACTCCTTCATAGCCTCAATGTAAACCTAGGACCCCTATTTGAAATAATGGTAGAAGGAACCCCATGTAACTTCAAAATATCATATACATAAAGCTTACCCAGATCCTTAACTTTCATGGTGTCCACAATCAGAATAAAATGAGAAAACTTTTTCAACCAATCAGTCACCAACCATATAGAATTACTCCCTTGGGGATTCCTTGGTAATCCGAAAACAAAGTCCATTGGTACCAAATCCCATTTCCAAACCAGCACCAGAAGAGGCTAAATCAGACCAAAAGGTTTTAAATTATCTACCTTTATCTTTTAGAAGGTGTAATAGCGGGACACAAAATCAGAAATTTCACACTTCATACCCAGCTAATAAAATTTCTATTTCATGTCATAATACATCTACATAGTGCCTAGATGAATAGTCCATGAAGGACTATGGTAATAAAAAACGAGATACTCATTGATAATGAGATAAAAAACTGATCTCAAAAATGTCTTATACCAACTGAATAGAGAAACCAACCATAAACAGTCTCCCCACTATAAAGGGTTTCTCAAATTCCCTTGAACTTTTCATCCTACTACTGAATCTACTGAATTTACAAAAGGAGATATGTTGATAACTAAACACTGGTTAGAACCATATCTAAAATATCATCATGAGAATTGATATGTAACTGAATGAATATTCCCACCATGTTCCACTTTTCCTTCGATTCCAAAATAGACAACAATGGCACTTTCTTGCTAAGATAATCTGTAACGGCATTCCCCATCATTAGGGTGTAGGTGATATCAAATTGAAATTTTTAAAGTCATTCCACCCATCATATATGTCTAATATTCAAGCCTTTCTGATAAAAGTTGTAACTCAAAAATTTAATGATCATAAAAGACCATGAACCCATCCCAAAGAAGATAGTTCTTCCAACACTTAAGTACATGCTTAACTCTGGAAATATCTAAATCATGGGTCAGAAAATTATTCTCATAAATTTGAAGCTAGATAGAACTATAAGCTACAACATGATCATATTGTATGATAACACAATCCAAACCAATGCTAAAATCATCACAAAAAACCACATACCCTTTATCAAGGTCAGTTAATATTAGAATAGGAGTCAATGTCATAAGAAATTTTAGCTCATTGAAGGAATTATGAGACTTTGTATCCCATGTGAATTGCACGCATTTCCTAGTAAGACTATTAAAAGGTGATTCCAACATAGATAAGTCCTTGAAGAACCATCTATAGAATCTATAAATACCACAAAATCTCTGAATCTCATAGACTTTACATGGTTATTACCTTGAAAATACAACCTTTACCTTCTCAAGATCAAGTAATAATCTATTCTTAGAAATCATATTCCACAATAAATTCACTTCACGGATCCAAAAGTTAAATTTCTAAATGCTTCCATATAACGGTGACTTATCAGGATTTCCAAAACCTAAATCATATGATTCTCATCCTTGTTCATGGATATTGAGTAAACCAAAATGTCATATATGAACACTACTAAAAAAGTGTCAATATAATTATGAAATATCTGATTCATCAAATCCATAAAAATTGTAGGAGAGTTTTTTTGACCAAATGGAATCAAAAGATATTCGTAATAGCCATAACATATCTCGAAATACATCATTAGTATATTAGACTCCAGAACTCTGAGCTGATCATAACCTGAACAAAGATCTATCTTCAAAAACCACTTTCCACCCTTTAACTGATCAAACAAATCAGCCACATGAGGCAAAGGTTACTTGTTCTTAATAGTTACATTGATTAACTTCCAATAATCCACACATAATTGAACTAAACCATCTACCTTATTAGAAAAGATAACTGAGGATTCCCAAGGAAAGACACTAGGGAAAACAAAACATTTTTCTATTAGGTATTCTAACTAAATCATGATATATTTCAGCTCCACCGGTTCCATATGATAAAAATGTATCAAAATTAGCTGTGTACCTAAAACCTTAAAAATCATAAACTCTACCTCCCCCTATAGAGGAATAAGAGATAAATAATCTAGTAAAACATATTGAAGATCATGAACAACAAGAATAAGATCAGTAAAAAAATAAATTTCATCAGACTCAGCCGCTATAGTAGTGATCAAACTCTTGAGCTCTGAGCGGGGAGATCCTACACAGACAGACCTCAGATCCCACTATCCTTGAAACACACTAGATCTCTCATCATTCATAATAAATGAGACACTCTAATGATAATAATAAAACTCATCTCAATTATCAATAATTTGTTCCATCCTAATGATAACGTCAAAAAAATCGAGATTGAGAATAAGAAAATCATGAACTATCCCCACATCATTTATCAAAAGAGCACAACAAAGACATTGAAACCCCTACTCTTTTTTTATTCCCAATAGTTTTCACTAACACTATAATGAAGGACATGTGTTCCCTTGGAAGGTTAACATTATAAAAAAATAGCCAGATAAAAACTTGTGGGAAGAAATAGAATCAAATAAATAAATCACCATCGAGGATGTAATAAATATGATTCCCCTCACTATCGATAGAACCGCATCTACCAACACCAAAAACCCATCTACTACGTGAAGGGGCTTCACTCCTTAGCCATGTTGATAGAACCTTGTAGTATTTTAAGTATCTAACTATATAGCAGTAACCTTTGGATCAAAAATCCATAACCATATCGAGGCGTAGATATAGACTCACAGAATCACTATAGATGACCGTAATTAAAGCATATATTATATAACTTTTCTGGTGTAGGACAAGAATTTTTGGTGTGTTCAACCATTCCAAGATAATTCAAAGGCAGAGGCACACTTTTTTTCTATAACTGAAGGTGCCGAGGAGGTCTTGAACTGAGAACCACCTCTGTCACTCCTATAATTATCTATCTTATTTGCCTTTTTCCCTAGAATGTCACGGAAGCTACCACTATCTAGAAGAGAAGATACAGAACATCCAACCATAATTACAATATTAATATATGCCATCATAGACCTATCTATAGTCTCAACATAGGTCAAAAGCTTCATTATAAATACTTGTGATCTAATATCTGGTCGCAAACCCTATAGGTACTTTTGAGCCTTCATCTAGTTACTCTTCACTACCTCTGGGGAAAAATAAACCAACATAGAAAACCAATTGGTGTATGCTGAAACAGCATGATATCCCTACTATAAAGAGAGGAACTCCAAAAACATCACTATTATCATGAAATCTGGACAAAATTGTTGGGAGAAGAGAGTCTTGAAACCCTTCCAGTCTGAACCCACATACTTATAAGCTTGTTCCATAGAATCCAACCACCTCTTGTTGGGGCCCTCGTGTCGATATTCCACACACTTTACCTTGATACTCTTAGGTTTATCCATGAATTTGAAGATCTGGTTGATCTTGTCTATCCATTAATCCACTTATTTAGGTACATTCATACCATTAAATGATGATGACTTCTCATGCAAGAACTCTCATGATTGATCCCTATCTACTGTAGCACCTAGTTGTACCTCAATGGTTATATTTTGAGCTTGAAGAACATTATAATCAACAACATGATTTTCCTATATGATAACCTCGATGAGATTTTGATCTATAAAAGGATTTCCATTATGAGAATTAGCTACACCCTCTTGAGGAACTCCCAAAACACGTCTCAGAGGCATATTTTTGCACATAGAAATAGAAGAAACAATTATCCAACATAACAATCATAGTTAAAACTAGATAACTCATTAGTAAAAAGCTAATATTAACATCAAGAATATAAAACAGGAGACAAACATCCCAACATCCTAGGGAAACTTGAGTCTCATAGTAGGAAGAGCTATCCAGGAACTCAAAAAAATATATCTCTCAAAGTCCCAACAATCCAATCTTCATGATACCAAACATCCCAAAATATGGACCCTTGAGGACATACCATCTTTGATACCAAACTGAAATGAATCGGCTAGAATAACCTCTCAAAATGGCACTCAACCCTACTTTTCACATACCCAAAGGGAATTCCTGATCCCCATAGGCTGGTGACTAGCACCCCAGAATCACACAATAGCCAGAGGGAATGATATCTCTCAACCTAAAGTAGAAATATGAAACATATATAGATAATAGAGAAAATATCAAAAAAATATAATATATGTCACAACTGAAAACAAATAGGATAAATCAAACAACTCGAAGTAGCTATAATATCCAAGTATAGGTCCAACAACAAATGACTATCAAAATAGAAAAATTGAATACTCCATGTGATAGCGTAGGAAAATGTAACACCCTAAGTTTCTATGGGCCTTTTTTCGAATAAATTAAATATTCATTTATATCTTACAATACACTATGTCAACAATTCCTTTCACATGACACAAAATTGGATTACAATACAGACAACACCTACTTGGTGTATTTTATATGTAAATACCAACTTGGTGTACGATACATGCAACACTGAGTCGGAAAACGATACATGCAACACTGAGTTTCTACAAAACATCTCTTTTTTTATAATTATTTAAATGAGAGAATTATAACCTAGCTATTAAACATAGTTATATGAATAGTAATAACTAAGTTTAAAATATATTTTATAATGTTTTTATATAAATAAAACATATTTAAAATAAAAGATATGATTTTTGGTAAAGTCCTTCTATGTTTAAAAATATTGTTTTCTCAAATGAACTGCTTTAAATGTCCTTCAATAAAAAATAATAAAATTAATTTTAAACACATTTAAAAATTAAATTTGATAAAACAAACTTATTTTTTGAATTTATAATTTCAAAATTATCTTAGGGTAAATTTTTGGTATTTTTCTGACAAACTTGATTTTTGGATGAATAGTGAAAAATACCGAATTTTAATTCAAACCTGCTTTTTAATTTAATTAATTTATAAGGTTAAATAATATTTTTAATTGGTTTAATAGTTTATTTAGAAAATATTTTTATCAATTAATACAATTTTGGTCATTTTATCTAATTTCACATTCAAATTGGAAATAAAAACTTTGAAAACTTTTGATCATTTTTACTTTAAAAACCCTCATTGTCGACTCAACTATGGGATTAATTTTCAATTATTATTTTCCAATACTGTGATTAGAATTTGTAAAAAATTATTAAATATTTTCAATAATAATAATTTATAATTTATAATAAGGAAAACGTTTTTTGACCAAAAATATTATTAAAAGTGATTAAAATTAATTACATTAGTTAAGAGAAAAATTAAGTTAATTAAGTACTAAACCTTAAATATAAGACCCAAAACGAACTATAAACTTGTAAAATCCCATTTTTTTACCATTATTCGTCCATTAAACTTTCATTATTGAGTTTTTTTGGTTTGTTTTGATTTTTTTTAGGTAAAACATGACTACACATAACTTGTTTTTAAAAATGTCAAGTTTGTCCTTTCCCTTCCCTATAAAAGGACACCACCTCTATCCACTTCCTCACACCTCTCTATCCCATTATTTCACCCAAAATATAACAAAATAAGCTCCCAAATTACTCCCCTTTCTCCTATAATCCTTTACTTTTTAAGAAGCCAACTCCAGGAATCCTTTTGGCACAAACCAAAAGGAGTTACCCGATTAATAGGTAACGTGTTCTCTCAAGATCCTTTCCTTTATTTTCCTTCTCCACCACCTCCAATCTCTTTATTTCATTATTTTATGACAAAACCAGTATATTAAATATAATAGTATGTTTTTCATATAATTTATCAACCTAAACCTACAAACACCTCCCTCTAATTGATATCGAACATACTGTTTACGTGTACGGTGAACTACTCCCTCACTAAATGATGATTGTTCATTTATCCTTTATCGCCTCTCATGGTGTAAATTATCATAGAAACTATATTTATATATTTCATATATTATATTTATTATTTATTTAATCTTATGTATTCCTTTTAAAACACACATCGTTTTACTTTCCATTTAGTGTAATTATGATAATTTCTTTTGAGGAAATGTGGACTACCATCCCCTCAAAGCGATGTGATTTGTTCACACACTACATGGAATGTATTAAAGAAGGGTTTAGTGAAATTACATGATATATATAAAATTATAATGATAATTTAATTATATTTTAAACATATACACTTTTATTTCATTTCATTTCTTTCTTTCAATCTGAGTATTAAAACGGAAACCACAGTCATTCATACGTACAACTTAACTTCTCCATGAACGGTGTATTCCCATTCATAATTATTTATGATATAGATTATTATAATATAAATATAATGTATATTCAAGATATTTATATCATTATTTAAATTCTACAATCTTGATATAAGTATAAGGACCAACTATATAACAAATTAAGACACATGTAAAGAACAAAGCGAAAATTACCCAAATTTAAACCTTAACATAGTATTGTTAACAATAAGGTAATATAAGGTCATAATAAAAATACATATATAATTATGTGCAATAATATTTTTCTATAAAATATGTATAATAAACTTATATTTATTATATGGGAATATTTTATGAGTATGAAGAGAGTCAAGATGCAATGTAAGGGGATTTCAACTCACTTTTTATTCACGGGAGATACAAGTTATGTTCTCCAATCCTTCCTTTTGTGTGGTGTATATACTACCCTAAATTTTAGTCTATGTATCTTATAAATAAATTTATGGGTATTAACATATTCATTATATGAACTTTAATTCATGGGGTTTATGTTTGAAAAGTTACCAAATCAATAAAAAAAATTCTCTAAATTTTCCTTCTTTGAGACTCATGTTTTGTTATGCACCTAAATTCTTTTTTGAGATGCATATACATCCATTTTACTTATTATATCATGAATATAATTATTTTTATGATATTTTAAAATTTATTTAATTTCCATTTATTACATAGATAATATTATCCCTATTTTCCAAGTTATAAGAGTTTATTGAGTCACTCTCATCACTTTTAGAGATTGTTTATGTTTATACTTCCTTTGATAAAATATTTTGATCAATATCTCAAGAATACTCATAAGTTTCCTTCTCCTATATTTATTTAAGATATCATATTGTGTTATTAAAACTTTTTCAAATCTTTGGTACTTAAGATAATGTTTTTTTGTAAAATCTTAATGTCTCTCTATTCAGTCAAAATCTTATTGTATTAAAAAAACATGTTTTGGAAAATGTTTTCAACAATGTTTTCAAAATAAGATCATTTTCAAGTAAAAAATTATTTTTATTATTTTTATTTTTTTCATATATTCCATTATATTTTTTCAAATCTATTTTCAAATAAAAATGTTTTCAAAGGGTTTTTTGTTATAAAAAGCATTTTTTTCAAAGAAGAAAGTATATTTTCTTCAAGAAATGTTTTTAAAACAAATTTTAAAATTATTTAACATCTAAGATAACATCCATTGGTGTTAATAATGCCTTTATGGGGAGATTATTCAATATTTTTATCCATATTATTTCTCTAAATGGGTTATGTTTTGATTTCATGATGTTTATGAAACCCATTTCTATTTCATGGGTTATAATCTTTTGATACCCGCTTCTTTTCATGGGTTATGTTTAAGATGAAATGATTATGAAACGAATCTATTTCCATAATTAATGATATGATTACATGTTTATAATACCCATTTCATTTCATGGGTTATGTTATAACTATTTATAATCTTGTGGAAGAAGTATGAATGATTTCACTATGATATGGGTGGGACCAATATCTCCTTCCAATTCATTGGGTAAAGACTTATATCTTATAAGATAGACTAATATGGTATTGGTAATGATCCCTAAATACTAGTATAGTGATGGGAGTGAACCATGACTACCATGATGGTAAAAGTAGTGAACTCATGCTACTAAGATGGCCATGGTAGTGAACCATAACTACCAAGATGGTATGGTGAGTGAACCCATACATCCAAGATGGCTTTGGAAGAGATTACTTGGATACTATGGAAATCATATTATATGCTTATGTGTCTACCACAATTCCATATTTTATTACTATGTGATGATTTGTTGGATTATGGCCTCTATTTAATTATGATTCAGGTCTTGTAAACATCCAATATATATGCCATGTTTCCCATTATGATCTTTTATATGAAAGGTATGATATTCTATTTTCATAATCACGTTCTCATACCAATATGATCATGTTTATTATTACATTTATCCCTTGTTTAACCTTATTGAGAAACTAAGATCACCCCTTTTATATTTCCTTTCCCCCAGGTTATGATGAGATGTATTATGTTTGAGCTATCTAAGAAGGGTTCCAGTCAAGAAGAACCTAGTGGGGGATGATGTTTCTCATTTATGTACCTGTGTTTATGTTTCTATGTTTCCAAAGTCACTAGACCAATTATGGTCTTTAGGTGTCTGTATAATTTTTAATTATTTTCCAAAATTTATGTAATGATTATGTTTGAAAAGAAAGGTTTTATATAATAGGTATCATAGAAAATTTTTAGTTAACCATTGGAAGCTGGGATGAAAAATCATTAGTAATAACCCTAAGGAAGTGTTTAAGGATAAGTTTAAGGATAAGGTAAAGTATAAGAAAATGTCATGGAATTTTGGAGAAGGATATATTGATTCGTTTCCAAGTAATAAATCCTTGTCTGAATAGTACAAGGGGATGTGGCTCTGGAATTGATGTACCTAGGGGAAACAACTACAACAAGATTTTTCGGTCCTTACTGAGGGTAATCTAGTACACGACAGTGGGCCTTGCTATACACCTAGTTTGATCCTCATAGGGTATATTCTTTGGGAATTCACAAACTATTCAAAAACCATTATGAAGGATTTAAATATAATTTGGTTATGAATAACCTATGATAAACCAAATGTGTCAAGATTAAGAAATATGTCATAAGTTAGACATCCTATGAATGATTTTTCATGATTATTTGGTTTCTAATTATGATAATTGTTTCTTACTCTATGCTTTTGTAATATTTTATTCAGGATCCACCCACACTTTCATATCTAAAAAATTTTCTAAGGCTGTTATTATTCCACCAAGAAAAATATATATGGAATTATCAATACAAATCCCTAATGGTACGATTATTTCATCTAAATTATATGATTACTCTATGGTTGAGGTTTGTGAAAATGTGCTTCCTAAAAATCTTGGCATTCTTCCTTTGGATGAGTTTGAGGTCATATTAGGCATGGATTGTATTTTTATACATAAATTACACTTCAATTTTTAAGTGAGGGAATTTTCTTTTGATATTCCAAACCCTCCTAAGATCACCATCAATATGATGATAAGTATGAAATTCTTAGGGAGATTACATCCAGTTCATGGGACTTAATTACCATTCAAAAGGGTTGTTTATCTCAAATGGTTAGGTAGAAGATCGACATCAATGATATGCCAATATTTTGGATTTGTTGATGTATGTATAAAATAGTTTCCTAGTATTCCACTAAAATTCGAATTTGTGTTCTAAATATAACTCATACATGGTTCCACACTAAATTTAAAGACTATTTATAGAATAGACCGATTGATTTGTATGATTTGAAGAAGAAATTCCCAAAAAACTATGATAAGGGATTCATTCAACCATGTGTATCACCTTTGTGTGCACTGGTTCTTTTTTTGAAAAATAAATATTGATCAATACGAATCCTCATTGATTATCAGGAGTTGAACATGATCACAATCATGAAAAAGTATCCCCTTCCCCATATTGATGAATTTTTTATCAACGATGTGGAGCTCAATACTTTTACAAGATTGAACTTTTTCCAGATATAATAAATTGAAGGTAAAGAAATAAGATATACACAAGACATCATTCCAACCAAGGTATGGTCACTATGAGTATATTGTAATGACTTTTAGTCCTATTAATGCCCCTATTATCTTCATGGATTTAATGAGTAGATTCTTCAAAGGCTACCTCCATATGTTTATGGCAGTCTTATAGATGATATTAATGTCCATTCAAACTGAATGTAAGAGCATGAAGATCACTTTAGAATTGTACTAAACACCCTAAGGAAGGATAAGATATATGGAAAATTTACAAAGTTTCAATTATGGCTCCAAAAGTTTTAATTTTTGGGTCATATAATTTCAAGAGATGGTATAGAAGTAGATCCATCCAAGATGGGGGTTATTTAATGTTTTCCAAGAACAACCACAGGGAGTAAGATCCACATCATTCTCGGTTTAGCTGAATATTATTGATGTTTTGAATAGAATTTCCCATGACTATCTGATTATATGACCATGTTTCCTCTTAAGGGTGTCATGTTCCTCAGGATAGATGAATGTGAGGAAAATCTCAAGGAAATGAAGAAAATTTTGGGCAGTGAACCTATGATTGCATTACCATGTAGTGGATAAGGGTTTTAAATCTTTAGAGATGAATCCAAGTAGGGATTGGGATGTGTTATTAAGCAGAATAACATGTTTATATCTTATGTCTCACAACAGTTGAAGATTCATGAGAAAAATTACCCAACTTGGGATTTAGATTTAGCAGTGGTATTTTTTGAAAGAAATATATGGAGGAATTTTAATTATGTAGAAACCTGTGATATATATATTTATCATAAAATTATAAAATATATATTCACACACAAAAATTTGAACATGATCCAGATAAGATGGTTATAGTTGATAAAGGATTATGACTACTTAATACATTACCACCTTGGGAATATGGACAAGGTGGCTAATGCTTTGAGTCGGAAGGATCTTTCCAGCTTATCCATGATGAGGATCACAAAATATCCAATATTTCTAGATTTTCAAAGGATGGATCTTGAAATATTGAAGGAAGGGGAAAATATTATCTTTCTCAAATGAATGTTCGACCCTATATCCAAGTAAAGATTAAGGAGGTGCAGAAGGAAGATGAAGAGATATAAAATAAAGTTATAAATGTACCCTAGTTTAACCTTGATTGGGATGGAATGATAAGGTTCATAAATCATGTATGTGCTTCTTCCATACCAGATTTAAATAAGGAGTTGTTAAAGGAAGCTCATAGTTATTAATTATTTATTCCTCCTAGGAGTATAAAGATTTATATTGACATAAAATAATAATTATGGTGGGATGCAATGAAGAGAGATATCATTGAGTTTGTATCTTGGTGCTTGGTATGCCAACTAATTAAGGATAAAAGAAAAAATTAAAAGGGGATGATGCATCCATTACCCATACCAGAAAGGAAGTGGGAGAACATCGCTATGGATTTTTTCATTAGGCAACCCAAAACATATAAAGTATTTAATTCTATATGGGTGGTAGTAGATCACCTTACTAATTCATCACACTTCATTATTATCAGAGAAGATTTTGTTTTGGATCAGCTTTCAAGGATATACATTAAGAATGTAGAAAAGTTCCATGGAGTACCACATTTTATTATATTAGATCAAGATTTAAGGTTTTCCTCAGTGTTCTAGAAAAGTATTTAGAAATAACTTGATACATAATTAAGTTTCAATACTACTTATCATCCTTAGACAGATAGTTACGATAAAATAATAATTCCAACCCTAGAGGATATATTCATATATTATTCTTTAGATTTAAAATTTTATTGGGATCAACACCTTCCTATAGTTGAGTTTTCTTAAAATAATATATTTCACTCAAGAATGAATATAGAACCGCATAAATCCCTCTACGGGAAGAATTGTAGTGCTCTAATGTGTTGGGATAAGTTTGGAAAAATAAATCTATTTGGACCTAAGATCGCTGAAGAAATGGTCAAGAAGGTTAGAAACATTTGGCAGCATATTAAGAAAGCTCAAAGTCGATAGAAAAGTTATGATGATAATTGTTAGTGTGATCTATAATTTATTTTTTATGAAAAGGTGTTTCTATGAATCTAAACATCGAATAAAGTTGTGATATTTGGGAGGAAAGGGAAACTAAGTCCTAGGTATATTGTTCCCTTTGAGATTCTTGATCATATCAGATGATAGCCTTCCAATTTGAACTTTCTCTAAATCACTCTAAATTCCATGATGTGTTCAATGTATCACTCTTGTGGAAGTAAATACCTAACCCTTAATATGTATGGAACTCATAGGTGATACCGCTAGAGCAAGATCTTTCTTATGAGGAACAACCTGTTGAAATTCTGGATAGATCATAAAAAGTTATATGAAACAAGACCACTCACTTGGTCAACATTTTGAATAGAAGTCGCTAGTTAGAGGAAGCTATGTGGGAATTATAGGATATGATAAAGCATAATTATCCTCATTTTCATTTACACAAGTGATGAATTAAAAGGGTGAAATTCATTTTAAGGGGGGGTATAATGTAACATCCTGAGTTTTTATGGACCATTTTTTTCAAATAAATTTAATTTTCATTTATATCTTGAAATACAGTAAGTATAACATTCCTTTACCCTGGAAAAATCATCATAAAATACATGAAACATTTTCTTGGTTTATGTTACATGCAACACCAACTTGGCATGTGATACAATAAACATTGAGTTCACATACGATACGCGTAACACTGAGTTTCTAAAAAACGTCTCTTTTTCATAATTATTTAAAAGAGATAATTATAACATAGCCATTAAACATAGTTATATGAATATTAATAACTACTTTTAAAATATTGTTAATAATTTTTTATATAAATAAAAGATATGATTTTTGGTAAAGTCCTTATATGTTTAAAAATATCATTTTCTCGAATGAAATGCCTTTAATGTCCTTCTTTAAAAAATAATAAAGTAAATTTTAGACACATTTAAAATTTTAACTTGATAAAATAGACTTAATTTTTGAATTTATAATTTCAGAATTATCTTAGAGTGAATTTTTTAGACTTTTCAAGAAAACTTCACTTTTGGATGAATAGTGAAAAATAGCGGATTTTAATTAGAAACTGCTTTTTAATTTATTTAATTTATAAGGATAAATTATATTTTTAATTGGTTTAATAGTTTATTTTGATAATATTTTTATCCATTAATCCAATTTTGTTCATTTTAACCAATTTCACATTGAAATTGGATATAAAAACTTAGCAAACGTTTGATTATTTTTAGATTAAAAAACTACATTGTCGACCCAACTAAGGGATTAATTTTAAATTAATTTCTTCCACATATATGATTAAATTTAGGAAAAATAGATTTAATATTTTTAATAATCATTAGTTATAATGTATAAAAAGTTTAACATTGTTTTTGACAAAAAATATTAGTGAAATTGACTAAAATTAATTGCATCAGATAAGAGAAAAATTAGGTTGATAAAGTACTAAACCTTAAATATAATACCCAAAATGACCTACACACTTTTAAAACACCATCTTGATATAAATTATTAGTCCATTAACCTTCAATTATTTATTTTGGTTGGTTTGTATAACTTTTTTAAGTAAAATCAGGGGTACACATAACTTGTTTTCAAAATAGCCAGGTGTGTCGTTTCCCTGCCCTATAAAAGGACACCAACTATACCCACTTCCTCACACATATAAATTCCCTTGTATCACCCAAAGTATGACCAAATAATATCCAAAATTCTCTCAATTCCACTTATAATCCTTCCATTGGAAATAAGGTAACTCAATAAATCCTTTTGGCACAGACCAAAAGGAGTTACTCAATTAACAGGTAACGTCCTCTCTCAAACTCCATTCCTTTATTTTTCATCTCCACCCCTCAACTATATTTATTAAATTATTGTATGAAAAAAAAAGTATCATAAATATACTATGACTTTTTTACATCTATTTTTTCAACCTATACTTACACACACCTCCATATAATAGATATTGAACATACTGTTTACATGTACGGTGAACTACCTCCTAAATAAACGATAATAGTTAATTTCTTCTTTACCACCTCACTACCTGATCATTATGATAGAAAATTTGTTTACATATTTAATATATTATATTTATTATTAATTTATGATTTTTTATTCCTTTTACAACATGAATCTTTTTAATTTCCACTTGGTGTAATTACAATGATTTCGTTCGAGGAAGTGTGGACTACCGTCCCCTCAAAGTGATGTGATTTGTTCATACACCACATGTAATGTATTAAGGATGGGTTTTGTGAAATTATATGATATATATAACATTATAATGCTACTATAAATATATTTTATACATATACACTTTTATATAATTTTCTTTCTTTCTTTTAATATGGATATTAAAACGGAAGCAACATTCATGTGTACATACAGCTTACCATCTTCATGAATGGTGTATTCCATTTCATACTTATTTAAGATATAGATTATTA
This sequence comes from Viscum album, assembly GCA_963277665.1. NCBI lineage: Eukaryota > Viridiplantae > Streptophyta > Magnoliopsida > Santalales > Viscaceae > Viscum > Viscum album. The sequence goes on along the minus strand of OY728137.1, from coordinate 1,609,154,748 downwards.
TAATATAAATTTACTAAATATGAGGGATATTTATTTAATTATTTAAATTCTGGAATCATGATATAATTATATTGACTAATGATATAACACATTAAGACACATGCGAAGAACAAAGTGAAGAGGGTCAAGACCCGAGGTAAGGGGATTTCAACTCACTTTTGATTCCCATGTGATACACACCATGTTCAATAATCTTGCTTATTGTGTGGTGGATTCACCTACCATTGTTGTATTATATTTATAATATACATAAATTTATGGGTATTAGCATATCCATTTTTTTAACTTTCATTCATGGGGTTTAAGTTTCAAAAGTTTCCAAATCGGAATAAATATTTTTTCTCAATTTTCATTCTTCCAGACTCAAGTTTCATTATGCACCTAAACTCTTTTTCGACTTGTATATACTTTATTTTTATAGGTTATATCATGAATATCCTTCTTTTTATGATATTTTAAGCTTTATGTGATTTTCTTTTCATACATGGAGAGTATGATCCAAAGTTATCAAATTATAAGAGTTTATTGAGTCAATCTCATCGGTATTAGAGATTGTTTAAGTTTATGATTCCTTTGATGAAATATTTTGATCCATAACACAAGAATACTCATGGGTTTATTTATCCTATGTTTATTGAATCTATCCTCATTTTCAAATAAAACTTTTTCCACTATTGGGTACTTATGTTTATTTTTAAAGTAAAATCTGATCGTCTCCCTCTCTTCAGTCAAAATCCTATTACATTCAAAAAAACTTGTATTAGAAAATGTTTTCAAACATGTTTTAAAAAGAATATAATTTTCAAGGAAAAGGTATTTTAAATTTTTTTATTGTTTTCAAATCTTCATTTAAAATTTTTCAAGTATATTTTCAATGAATAAGGTTTTCAACAAGTTTTATTTTATAAAAATCGTTTTTTTCAAATAGGAATGGATATTTACCCCAAGAAATGTTTTTAAAATAAATTTCAAAATTATTTCCCATCTAAGATAACATCTATTATTGTTACACAAGCCCTTATGGAAAAATTATTCAATGTTTCCATTCATGTTATTTCTATGAATTGATTATGTTTTGATGTAATTATTTTTAAGAAACTCATTTCTCTTTTACAGGTTATATGCTTTTGAAACACACTTCTTTTCATGGGGTATATTTATGATTAAATGATTATAAAACCTATCAATTTCCACATGTTATGATATTATTACATGATTATAATACCCATTTCCTTTCATGGGTTATGATATGAATATTTATGATCTTTTGGAATATGTATAAATTATTTCAGTATGATATGGTTGAGACTTATATCTCCCTCCAATACATTGGGTAATGATTTATATCTCTTGAGATAGACTAAGATGGTCTTCCGAATGAACCATGACTGATAAGATGGTCATGGGAGTGAAACATGACAACCAAGATGTTATGAAGAGTGAACTAATGATACTAATATTTCCATGGGAGTGAACCATAACTACCAAGATTTTATGGGGAGTCAACCCATACTACCAAGATGGTATTAGTAGTGTTGCCTTGGCTACTATGGAAATCATATCATTTGATTATGTGTCTACCATAATTAAATTTTTTATTCGAATGTGATTCTTTTAGGGATTATTCTATTTATTTAATTATGATTCATGTCTTATAAAATTATAATATTTATTCCATGATTCCGGTTATAATCTTTAATATGTCGGGTATGATCTTTTATTTTCATGATCACGTTCTCATACACATATGCTCGTGTTTTTGCTTTTATGTCTCCCTTATTTACCCTTGAGGAGCATCTGAGCTTGCCCCTTTTATGTTTCCTTTCCCCTGGGTTATGATGATATGTATATGATTGTGGTGTCTAATAAGGGTTCTAGTCAAGAAGAACGTAGTGTGAGATGATGTATCTCATTTATGAACTAGTGTTTATATTTCCACATTTCCCAAGTCACTAAACAAGTTACTGTCTTTTGGAGTGTGTATAATGTTTAAGTATTATGAAAGTGTTATGTAATGGTTATTTTTGAAAATATAGGGTTTCTATAGTTGCTATATCAGAAAAGGTATAGTTAATCTTTGGAAGCTAGGATGAGAAAACCTTGGTGAGAACCCAAAGGACGTGTCAAAGGATAAGTCTAAGGATAAGAGAAAGTATTGGAAAATGTCTTGGATTTTTAGAGAAAGATAGAGTGACTGGCTTCTATGAAATAAATCCCTATTTGGATACTACAATAGGATGTGTATATGTCATAGATGTACCTAGGGTTAACAAATCTGACAAGTTTTTGGGTATATACTCAAGGTAATCTGGTACATGAAAACAGTCCTTCCTACTAACATAGTTTGACCCTCCCAATGGTTTTTGCTTTGAGAATTCACAAACTATTCATGAACCATTATGAAGGATTTAACTATAAGTTCGATATGAATATCCTAGGATAAACCTAAGGTGTACTAGATTAAGGATGGTTTCCTAAGTTATACATAAGTGATTTTTCATGATTATGGAGTTCCACATTATGATAACTATTTCTTACTTTAGGATTTTTTTCGTATTTGATTCTAGATCCGCCTAGTCTTTCATATCTAAATAATTAACAAAGAGTGTTAATATTCCTCCAAAAAAATTAAATGTGGAATTATCAGTGCAAATCACTAATGGTATGATGATTACATCCCATGTCTATGATTCCCCTCTGGATGAAGTTTATGGAAATATGCTTCCTAAAAATACTATCATTCTTACAATGGACTAATTTCATGTCATATTAGGAATGGATTGGTTTTTTATGCATAAATCCCACATCAATTGTCTAGGAAGTGAAGTTACTTTTTCTATTTAAAACCATCCAATGATCATTCATCAATGTGATGATAAGTATGAACTTCTTATGGAGATTACATCCATTGTGTGGGTCAAAATTCAAATTAAAAATGGTTTTTTATCTCAAATAGTCAGGGGGAATATTGAAACTGATTATATGAATATTTTTTGGGATTTTTTGGATGTATTTATGAAAGAGTTTCCTAGTATTATACAAAAATGTGAAGTTGAGTTCTCAATAGAACTCATACCTCGTTCAAAACCAATTTCAAAGACTCCTTATAAAATAGCCCCTATTGAGTAGTATAAATAAAAGGGAAAACTCCAAGAAAACCTTAATAAGGGATTAATTCATCAATTAGTGTCACCTTTGGGTGCACTGGGTTTTTTTAAATAAAAATAGATCAATGTGAATCCACATTAATTGTCAGGAGTCGAATAGGATCGTAATAAAGAACAAGTATCATCATCCCCATATTGATTACTTGTTTGATCAACTATTCAGAGCTCAATACTTTTTCAAGATTTAACTTCATTTCGAATATTGTCAATTGAGGTTCAACATGGATGATATACCCAAGAAGGAATTTCATACAAGGTATGGTCACTATGAATGTATAGTTGTGCCTTTTTTTCTTAATAATTCCCCTATTAACTTCATGTATTTAATGAATGGAGTCTTTATATAATACCTCAATATATTTATGATAGTATTTATAGATTATATTCTTATCTATAAAATAGAAAGGAAGAGAATTAATATCACTTGAGAATTATAGTAAAGAATCTAAGGAAGCATAATATATATGAAAAAATTAAAAATTGTGAATTTTGGGAACAAAATGATTAATTTTTGGGTTACATAATCTCAAGAGATGGTATATTAGTAGATACATACCAGATGGAGGCTATTGAATATTGTCCTAGAATAACCATAGTGGTTGAGATTCATAACATTCTTGATTTTGATGAATATTATCAGTGGTTTTTAGAGAATTTATAATGACTATATAATCCTATAACAAAGTTATCTCTGAAGGGTTTCAAGTTTATTTGGATAGATTAATGTGATAAAAACTTCAAGGAACTGGAGAAAAGGTTGGTCATTACACCTATTCTTACATTACCTTGTATTGGAGAAGGGTTTGTAATCTATAGAGATGCATCCAATAAGGGATTGGGATTTTTTCTTAAGCAAAATAACATAGTTATAGCATATTCCTCACGAAATATGAAGATTAATGAGAAAAAATACCCAACACATGAATTGGAGTTAGCAGAGGTAATTTTTTCATTAAATATATAGAGGCATTATATTTATGGATAAAAGTGTGATATATATTATGATCATAAAAGTTTGACATAAATATTCACATAGAAGGTGTTGAACATGCTCTAAAAAAGATGGATAGAGTTGATAAAGGATTATGACTACTCAATACATTACCACTCTAGGAATGAAAACAAGGCGACCGATGCTTTGATTTTATAGTATGATGCTAGCTTATCCATGATGAGGATTCCAAAAGATTCCATATTTATAGATTTTCAAAGTATGGATCTAGAAATCCAGAAGGAAGGGGGTAAATCTTTTCTTTCACCAATAAGTGTTCAAACCCCTATCAAAGTAATGATTAAGGAGGTGTATAAGGAAGATGAAGATCTTGAAAAAGAAAGTCAAAATTTTTCTTGAGTTTAACCTTGATCAGGATGGAATGACATGGTTCAGGAAACATCTATGTTTTCCTTTCATATTAGATTTGAAGGATTTGTTAGAAGAATCTCATGGTTCATTATTCTCTATTCGTCTTTGAGGTAAGAAGATGTATAGGGACTTGAATGAATACTTCTAGTGGGATGGCATGAAAAGGGATATTGTAGAGTTTGTATATCAGTGATTGGTATGCCAACAAGTTAAGGCTGAGATATAAAGTTCAAAAGGGATGTTGCATCCATTACCCATACTAGAATGGAAATAGGAGAACATCACTATGGATTTTTTCATTGGACTACCCAAAACCTCTAAAGGGTATAATGTTATATGGGAGATAGTAGATCACCTTACTAAGTCAATATACTTCATTGCAATTAGATAAGATTTCTCTTTGGATTATCTTTCCAATATATACATTAAGGTAGTTTTAAGGTTTAATGGAGTACCACATTCTATTATAATATATCAGGATTTGAGGTTTAGCTATAAGTTCTAGAAAATCCTTCATTAAGAACATGATTTAGAATTGAGTTTTAGCACTGCGTATCATCCTTAGATAGATGGCCAGTCTCAAAAAATAATTCAACCCTAGAGGATATGTTCAGATCTTGTTCATTTTATTTCAAATGTTTTTGGGATCAACACCTTCATTTAGTTTACTTTTCATACCACAATAGATTTCACTCAAGAATTAAGAATGCAATGTATGAAGCCCTCTATAGGAGGAAATGTAGAACTCCAACGTGTATGGATGACATTGGAGAAAGAAAACTATTAGGACCTGAGATCTTTGAAGAAATGGTTGAGAAGGTTAGAACCATTCATATCATATCAAGGCAGCTCAAAGTCAGCATAAAAGTAATGATGATAACCATCAATGTGATATATAATGTGAAGTTGGTGAAAAGGTGTTTATATAAATATCACCCTGGAAGAATGTTATGATATTTGGGAGGAAATGGAAACTAATCCCTAGGTATATTGGTCCCTTTGTGATTCTTGATCATATTAGAATGGTATTCTATCTATTGGAACATCCTAAAAATGTCTCTCAAGTCCATGATGTGGTCCATATATCTCTCTTCAGTAAGTAGATAGTTGACCCTTCACATTTACTAAACTCAAAGGTCATATCGTCAGAGCTGGATCTTTCTTATGAGGAACAACCTATTAAAATTCTCAACTGATTAGTTAAAGTTATACAAAACAAGACCATTCACCTGATCAATGTTTTATAGAGAAATCTCCAAATTGAGAAAGCTATGTGGGAACTTGAGGATATGATAAAGTAGAATTATCCTCATTTTTTTACCCAATTGATGAATTTCTAGGGTAAAATTAATTTCAAGGGGGGTAGAATCTAAAACCCTTGGTTTTTGTGGAACTTTTTTTGAATAAATTAAATTTTCTTTTATATCTTTCAATGCACTAAGTCAAACATTTATTTCAATTGGAACCAAATCAGCATAAAATACACACAAAATCAAATTTTAGTATGTTACACGCAACACTAACAAGGCGTATGATACTGGTAACACTGATTTGGCATATGATACTTGAAACACTAATTTTTCACAAAACATATTTTTTTATAATTATTTAAATGAGATAATTATAACTTAGCCGTTGAAATTAATTATATGAACAGTAATAACTACTTTTAAAATATAGTATATAGTTTTCTTATATATCTAAAACATATTGATAATAAAATATATGTTTTTTGGTAAAGTCCAACTATGTTTAAAAATACCATTTTCTCAAAATTAACTGCTTTTAATGTACTTCTGTGAAAAATAATAAAATTGATTTTAGATACATTATTAAATTTAATTTCATAAAATATAATTCATTTTTTTTAATTTATAATGTCTAAATTTTATTAGGGTTATTTTTTGGGGGTTTTCTATCAAACATCATATTTAGATGAATAGTGACAATACCAGATTTTAATTCAAAAACACTTTTTAATTTATTTTATTTATAAGGTTAGATTATATTTTTAATTGGTTTAATATTTTAGTTAGATAAAATTTTTAACTATTAATCCAATTTTGGTCATCAAAACAAGTTTTACAGTGAAATTGGATAAAAAAACATCACAAATTTTTTATCATTTTTACTTTAAAAACCCATATTGTCAAACCGACTATGAGATTACTTTTTAATTACTTTATTCAAATTTGTGATTATAATTTGGAAAATTGGATTCCATATTTTTAATCAGATTAATTTATAATATTTAATTAGGTCAACATTTTTTGACCCAAGAGATTAGTGAAAGTGATTAAAATTAATTTCATGAGTTAAGAGAAAAAATATGTTAATAAAGTACTAAACCATAAATATAAGACCAAAAAATACCAATAAAATTATTCAAAACCCATTGGAAGGCCATTATTAGTCCCTTAACCTTCCATTATTTAATTTGGTTGGTTTATTATTACTTTTGTTAGGTAAAAACGTGGGTGCACCTAACTGGTTTAAAAAAATGCCTAGTGTATCATTTCCCTTCCCTATAAAAGGCCACCAACTCTACCCACTTTATCACACCTCTAAATACACATTTATTTCCCAAAAATATACTCAAATAAGTTCCAAAATTCCTTAACTTCCTCCTATAATCCTTTCATTTTGAATAAGGCAACTCAACAAATCCATCTCACACAAACCAAAATGAGTTACCCAATTAAGAGGTAATGTCTTCTCTCAAACTCCTTTCCTTTGTTTTCCTTATCCAAACCTACACTCTATATATGCCACTTTTTATGATAAAAAATATCTTAAATATTCTAGGATGTTTTTATTCTAATTTTTCAACCTACACTTACACACTTCTCTATTTAATAGATATTGAACATACTGTTTATTTGTACGATAAACCACCGCCTCACTAAATGATGATTATTCCATTCTCCTTTACCATATCTCATGGTGGAAACTATGATGGAAACTCTGTTTACATATGTCATATATTATATTTTTTATTTTTTATTCCTTTTTATTTCTCTTACAACACACATCATCTTACTTTCCAATTGGTGTAATTATGATAATTTTGTTTGAACGATGTATACCTTTTCATACTTATTTATGCTGTAGATTATTATAATATAAATTATAAATGATATTCATGATATTTATATCATTATATACATTCAAGAATCATGATATAACAATAAGTACGAATGATATAACTAATTAAGACACATGTGAAGAACAAGGTGAATATTACCTGAACTGAAACCTTAACGTTGGATTGTTAACAAGAGGGTAATATAAGGTCACAATAAAACCATATATAGAATTTTATATAAGAATAATCTGCTATAAAATATTTATAATGAAATTATATTTTTTTATACATGAATCTTTTACAAGTACAAATAGAGTGAAGACACAAAGTAAGGGGTGTTCAACTCACTTTTTATTCTTGTGAGATACATGTTATGTTTTCAACTTTTCCCCTTTATTTTTCATATGTAATTCCCATGATTGTATTCAATGTATCTTATACCTAAATTTACGGGAATTAAAATATTAATTTTATTATCATTTATTCATAGGGTTTATGTTTCAAAAGTCACCAAATCGATAAAAATGTTTTGTCTCAATTTTCCTTCTTTGTGACTTATATTTTTTACACACCAAAAATCTTTTTTGAGGTGTATATACTTTTATTTTACATGTTATATAATCAATAACCATATTTTAAGAATATTTTAAGCTTTATTTAATTTTTTTTTTACATTTATAGTAGGATCCCAAGTTACCAAGTTATAATATTATATTGAGACAATCTCATCACTTTTAGAGATAGTTTTTTGTTAATGATTCCTTTGATGAAATCATTTGATCCATATCTCAGGAATACTCATAATTTTTATTCTCCTATGTTTATGTAAGTTATACTCATGTGTTAATACCACTTTTTCCTCTCTTTGGTAATTAATATAATGTTTTTAAGTAAAATATGGTCATCTCTCCCTCTTTGGTCAAAATCCTATTATATTCAAAAAACAAAGTTTTCAAAAAAAAATTCAAAATTTTTTTCAAAATAAGATTATTTTTAAGGAAAAAGGATTTTAAAAATGTTGTATTGGTTTAAAAATATATTTTTTTCTAATAATATAGTATATTTTCATCAAGAAGTGTTTTTAAAAGACATTTTAAAATTATTTCAAATCTAAGATAACGTCCATTAGAATTATTTTTACCTTTATGGGGAAATTATTCAATGTTTACATTCATATTATTTCATTGGATGCATTATGTTTTTATGGCATGATGTTAATGAAACATGTTTCCCTTTCATGGGTTATATAATTTTGAAACTGGATTATTTTAATCGGTTATGTTTATGATGAAATGATTTTAAAACATATCTATTACCATAGGTTATGATATTATTACATTTTTATAATACCCATTTCATTTCATGGGTTATTAGATGAATGTTGATTATCTTGTGTCACATGTATGAATGATTTAAATAAGAGATGGGTGGGACCTATATCTCCCTCCAATGCAATGGGTAAAGATTTATATCTCATGAGATATACTAAGATGGTCATGGGAATGAATATTGACTACTAAGATGGACATGGGAGTGAACCATGACTTCCAAGATGGTATAAGGACTGAACTAATGCTATTAATATTTCCATGGAAGTGAACCAAGACTACCAAGATGGTATGTGGACTGATCTCATACTACTAAGACGGTCATGGAAATGATGTCTTGGATACTATAGAAATCATATCATATTCTTATGTGTCTTCCACAATTCCATGTTTCATTCTTATGTGATGCTTTCATGGATTATTCTCTTTATTTAATTATGATTCATGTCTTATGAACTATAAAACTTTATTTCATGATTCCTATTATGATATTTGATATTCAAGTTATGATATTGTATTTTCATGATCATGTTCTCATACCCTTATGTTCATATTTATGCTTACATGCCACCCTTATTTACCCTTAGGGAGCATCTGAGCTAACCCCTTTTATGATTCATTTCCCCTAGGATATGATGATATGTATTATATTTGAGGTGTCTAATAAGGTTTTTAGTCAATAAGGACATAGTGGGAGATGATGTATCTCATTTATGTACCAGTGTTTATGTTTCCGTGTTTCCAAAGGAACTAGATAAATTATGGGCTTTGGACTTCTGTATAATTTTTATGTATTCTGAAAAATTTATGTAATGGTTTTTTTTAAAATTAAGGGTCGCTATTGAAAAATCACAACATATCACCATCAACTACCCAGACTCAGTTGACCAGAAACCCCGCTGCCTCACTTTCAGAGATAAGATGGCGAAGGAAACCTCATACCTCTTCTAACTGTCTTGGAAAAAATATAAGACATTACTAGTCCTTAGGTGACATACCCAAGGGAAAAAGGATAAAAATAAATTTCATAGGATTCATATATAGTTGGGGGATGATTTTACATTTAAATATCAAAAATCCAACCAAGAGAACCATAACTAACAAAAACACTATATGATTCATGACTACAATTTCATACAACCCAATGTAAACTAACTTTAAAAAAACCCCAAATACAATAAGAACCATATTAGTGTACAAGGATGAAACTACAACCAACATACTCAAAGATGTGGAAGAACATAAATCGATAACACCCAGCAAGATCCAGGTTCCAACTCAATAATCCATTCCTAAGTTATCATGTTGCCTCACTAAAGAACTGGGATACCTTTCATTTTTCTTTGTTTCAATAAACAATATATACAAACACACAAAAGTTCACAAGCAAGAGGTGAGTATTAAACTGAATAGTATTTCCCTAATTACTTCCCTACTCACACCACTAGGATAGAACATGTTATACAATTTATATAAAATAATTTAAAATAATTTTTCTCAAATCATAAAAACAGATTTCCAAACCAAAGCCATTTCCATGAAAAGAAACCAAAAAACTCTTTAAACTAGTTCACATTTTCCATTATGAATAACTCATTCCATTTCATATATCCCCAACGCACACCCAGAGACAATATTGGTGTTACCATTGATGGTGTAACTTCATTTTCAAAGTCCATCCCTTTGATAGTGATACTTCATGACCATTATCCATCCCATTCAACTCATTCCCTACTATTAATGAAAAAAACCATGCCAAAAAATTGTTCCAAACCATTTCAATAAAAAAAATTATTGAAAATTGCTTTTCCAACATATTTACATGCATTAAAACTAAACACCCATTTTAAAACAATGAAACCAATTGCACTTTCCACTAAAGAAACCAATTTTCCCAATTCCACAAGCCATCATTCAAGAGGGTTCCTACAATATTTGAACCAAAATTTCATAATTCAATTTAATAAATTTGAAATCAAAACATCACATTCTAAAGATATTATTCAATAGTGAATCCACCTACCTCACAAACATAGGAAAAAACTAAGAACGATATAAATTATACAACAAAACGCGTTAAAACTCCAAAAACCAGCCTTAGATATAGTTACCTATCACCCAAAAAACCAGAACACATAATTAATTCCATAAAAAACATAGATATATCTCCAAGAGACTAGATATATGAAAAAAAGAGAGGGAAGAATATGAAATCTAAGAAAAATGACCAAGAATTGACACTTACCAAATAATTCAACCTCCAACAAACTAAGATTCACCAAAATATTGCTAATAGATAAAAGGTAAGGGTCTAAAAAGCCTTGGTTGTTAGAGAAATATAAGTTAGGTTTAAACTAAAGGAAAAACATGGAGTAATGGGGTTAAACTAGATTTGGTCAAAAAAATCTAGATCTCATTTTTAAGGCTTCAAGGTTTAGATGAATGCTTTGGAAGACCGGGCACTAGAAACTTCCTCTAAACATCCCTCACATGGTTAGATCATATTGTTAGATAGTGATTATAGTACTTTCAAGGATGAGGCCTGGTAGTTGAGAAGGACAACACATTGTGTGGGTCCCCTACATGTCGTGTACCAATTTTTTGTTAAGTATTATCTCTCATATCTCCTTACTTTGGAATCAAATTTTGGCCCATGAGATGTTCTGGGTGGGAATCGTCTTTACACGATGTTCAATGATGAAAATAATTAGATAGGATCATCATAGAGATTAGAGTGGCACCCTCCTACTTGGAAAAGGCATGGGTCCTCTATCAAACATCAAAGTTCCATCCTCCTATTGGACCAGGGAATGGGTCCTCAATATACTGACTGGAACCCTTCTACGGAGTTAGGGCATGGGTCCTCTACAATCAGAGTGGCACCCTCCTATTGGATCAGGTTATGGGTCCTCTATCTATTGAGTGTCACCCTCATGTAGAATCAAGGCATGGATCATCTACCATCAGAGTGGAACCCTCATATGGTTTCTAGTAATGGGTCCTCTATCAACAATTAGAGTGAAACCATCCTATGGTGTTAGGGAATGGGTCATCTATCTATAAAAATATTAGCACACTTATACTTGAACAGGTCTTGGTTTCCCTATCGACTAGTAGAGTGGCACTCTACTGTTGTACCAAGTTATGGGTACTCTAAATATATAATATGTCACCTCAATTGTGCATTATAGTTACAATTTTTGGATTGACATTGATATTTCTTTGGACTAATGAGTGAGATTTTCGGCATCACTGATGGACCCCTTGGAACTATTAGTAGACTCTTTTCCTAGGTGGGGTTATGAGATTAGCAACCTCTTTCTCACTCATATGGGTTTATTTTATTATCATATATTCATTTTGATTGGTTTTTGTTTCTCCCTTACTATGGGTTGAGTTTTTTACTTCTATCATGTCTCTTACTTCTCCCTCTTTAGCTTTCGGTGTGCCCTAATAGGTATGTATATACTCACCCATGCATGGGATTTCCCCACATCTGTCATGTCTTATGAAGATGATATAAATTTCTGTGGTGATTATAGAGGATCAAAAAAAATTTAAAAAAAATTATATAGGATCATAGGGATTCCTGGGTGCATTTGACTGTGTATGGTGGTCGCGACATCGAGATATAGAGTTGGTCTCTCTCGTAATTTACTTTTCTAGTTCTTTTTTCAGGTTGGGAAATCTTTCTATTTGGGAATATATTTGGACCTTTTTCTTTTTTAGATTACAATTTCATACTCTTATCTTCCCTATAGGTGTTACATGCATGATTATTACACTATATTTTACTATCATTACTTCTATTTCTCTGCACTTCTGCATTGAGATGGTTGTGTGTGTTCCTATAGGTACTTAGGAAAAGGCCTTTCATATTAGTAATGTATTTCAGTACATGCTTCCAGCCCATGACCTATAGAGGCAAGATTGGGGTTGTTACAGCTCGAGCCCCAATGGGTTGGGTTATTACATCACTATCAGTCACCATGAAATGTTTTTGACACTTATATAATTAAAATTTAATATACTATTAAGACTATATGATATGATGTACTTTAAATATTTCCTTTCTAAGATTCAGATTATATAAAAATGGACATTTGATGCTGAGAATGATCAAAATTATCCAAAATTAACATTTTTGTAAAGTTAATCTTCTACAACTGAAAAAATATAAAATCTCCATCATTCCATGATTAATATTTTTTAAAAGCATAATTTCATCCAAGGCATTAATGGATATTCTATCCAATTGATCCTTTCTAGGAAAAACATTTGATGCCCCATTTCATTACATGGTCTTGGATGAAATGATATCTTATCTAAATGTGTTTTTTTAATTAATAATGAATTGGATTGTTAAAAATTGATATAGAAGAAGTGTTTGTGGAGATAAACTAGTTGTTAAAACATATTCTACTTCAACTATGGATACAAAAAATGATTTTTTCTTCTTTAAAATCTATGTAATAATTATTTTTTTAAGAATGTGGAGAATACCAATTATACTTTTTCAGTCCATATTACAACAAAATATATAAATCTAAATTAATTCAAAACTCTAGATTTTCACTCTTGGAATAGAATAAATTGAGATTAATTATTCCTTTAATATACGTAATTATCATATTAACCATTATAAAATGAATTAACTTAGGATTTATCAAAAATATTCCTTATATGAAAACACAATACAAAATACTAGGTCTTCTTGTAGTTAGACATAGTAGACCCTCAATCATTCCTATAAATTTTTTCTAGTCAAATTTATGATGTAATTCGAAATGAATTTTTTATTAGAAAAATTAATGTGGAAAGAATAGGTTCTAAATAATAAAAAAACAAATAATAGGGTGAAAAGGGGTTTAATAAGGGAATAATTTATATTCTGACGAACGTAAGAACTAGATTTCGAGTAGTTACCTTAAACAAGTTCAATCTATGTAAACATTTTTATAATAGAGCATGCATACACTCAAATTATGATACTTTGTTTACAATAAATGTTTATAAACATTATATACAAACCTTATGTGTATTTATTTGTCTTTTTACATAATAAATATTATTGAACCTTATGGGATAAATACAAATTGAAAATGGATGGATTTTAATCTTATGACAATGGAGTATGAGGATGGAGTTAAAGAGTTCTCAAGTTTTCAATAGAGCATATTCATATAACCCTTAACCAATATTTTGTCTATTTTTAATTCATTGTTATTCAAGATGAATTCATCCATAAGAGTTGAAAGAATATTTTATTTTTCATGGAATAGATCGTAGCTAAAAATTTTGGACTAAACATTGGAAAAACTGAATGTACATAATTACTGGGATGATATTATAATTTATAAATCATTTGATATGAATTCTAGTGTAAATGGCAATGGATATCGTATGAAAGAAATGAAAATGAAAATTGGAAATGACCTTCATGATTTTTCAAATTTGTTTGAGAATTTAAATAACTATGAAAAGATACCACTTTATAATGATTGTACTAAATAAAACATTTTCAGTTGTATTGAAGTTATATAATGTTAAATCTTGCAACAGGTGGAGTGAAAATAGTTTTCAAAACTACTTCGTCTCCTAAATGATATGCTGCAAGAAGAAAATGATCTTCCATGTCGAACATATATTTTTATGTGAATTTTATGGTCAATGGGTATGATCTCTGAAAAAATATGTGAATTCCCAAATGATTGCATATTGTTTCACCATAACCATGAATCGCTCAAAAAATTCCCTAAATGTTGCACAGATCGGTACAAGAAAAATGAATCAAGACCTTCAAAATTTATATGGTACATTCCAATAATTACAATGTTTATATGATTATAGGTATGTTAAAAAACTACTTAAAATTTAACATAACAAGTTGATACAAGAATTAAAAATGGGAAACTATGTCACCTAAAAAACACTCATTAATGGAAAAAAATTGATTATGAGTATACTGAATTTGAAAATGAGTCGAGAGACCTCCATCTTGCATTATCGAAAGATATAATAAATCCTTTTTTTGTACAAAGTAGTACTCATAGTACATAACCAATTATATTTGTAAATTATATCTTACCACCTTGGTTATGCATGAAGCAAAAATACATAATTTTGTCACCAGTTATATCTGGAACAAAACAACTAGGTAATTGGATCAATTAATTGAAGACCAAAAAATGATGTGGGAGACATGCGTTACATTTTATGATACTCATAATAGTGAAGAGATTACATTAGAAGAGTTCACATTGGAAGGCATGTTGTGTGGGATGGTAAATATTTTTCCTACTTGTGAATATTTGTCTAGATATAACATTAAAGAAATGTTAGATTCAAAAAAATTATTTTTTTACATTAACAACTCCCACCAAGAACTTTTATGTTCCCATCTGTTCATAACTTTCCCATAAACTTGAATTACAAATTCTTAGTAATTTTACTAATGTTTGATTCAAAAAAATTTCTTTTTTTAAAAATTTCAACTCCCACCAAGAAATTATACATTCCCATCAACTTGAATTACAAATTCAATATGCATTTAATTAGGAAGACAAACCATTAGGTGATTGAGTGTCACATCACCATAGTACATGTTTCCAAAAATAACATAAGGATCAATATAGAAGATATTTTAGTGAATGGATGCATTACAATAAAAAGTAAACAAAATGGGAATAAATTAATTTTTAAAAAGAATCTGTTTTTTATTAAAATTTGACCTCATTTCAAAAATATATGTATCTTTTTTTACAAAAAAAATCTTCAAATTTAGGTAATAATAGGAAAAATCATTAAAATAAAAAAATAGAAAAAATTCATCTAGATAATTTAACTTCTCTTATGAAAAAAATAAAGCCACACTAGTAGAGATTCTTTCACAAAATTAAAAGAATGTAAATTAATTATCATATAAATATTTAAAAAACAAAATATTTATAAGTAAATGGATACAAAAAATTGAAAAGTGAAAAATTGAACACAAGTAAAAATTTAAGGATTAAAATACAAAACATATACACTTTTATCTCGAAAATTAAATGAAATCAATGCACATCACACACATCTAAAACAAACTAAGTACCTCAATAATAATATATTTATGATTATGAAAGTTATAGGGAAAGGAATTCAATTTAACATCACACATGTAAAACAAACCCAATATCTCAATAATTATATATTGAATATCTTAATGGTTTCAAAAAATCACAAACCCTTTGACCATGAAAATACAGTATACACCTCCCTCAAAAGGTCAACTCACTCCATATCAAACTCACTACATTAATTGACCCAAAATCCTCGTATCTAGAAGTCTATTACAAGGATCCTTCAACATTAACAATTCATCACTTGTTTAATGATAAATAGTTCACATTGAAAATAAAAGTTTTTAGACTAGTAATATAAAAATTAAAAAAATGATGTTTATAAAAATTAATCCAAAAGACAGATCATAACTTTTATGACTAATGATATACAAGTTAATAAAATGAATTTTATAAAAAATAAATCAAGATATCATACCTCAACATGATCAATATTAAAATATTCCACCATATGATGTATGATATAATATAATAATGCGATTGGAAATTTGAAATAAAATCATATAATGTTCAAAAATTTCAACTTAATTCATAATTTTAATAATTATATTTAATCTAAAATTTATGTATACTTTTTGTTTCAAATTCATAATAACATTATTTTATTTTATCATATCAAGTACTAAAATTTTTAGTTCATCTTCATAATTTATAAAATTACAAAATTAGACTAAAATCAATATATAATACACAAAGGATGAATCAACATTTAAAAAAATTAAGAATGAATTGGACAAGAACATGATTGATTTAAATTTAAATAGAAAGTCCAAATTTTGAATCCCATGGGAAAATTAAACTATTAGGTAGATAAAATATTAGAAAACATATAATATATTTTTAAAGTTAACATTCATTCAATCGCATAGATCAAATGAATTCTGAATGGGGATATTAAAAATAAATACCAAATTTCAACATAAATTGTGTTCATATGGAATTTTTGGCATTTTATAGTGGAAAACATGTAGTTTCTAGGGGTTTCATTGGATGGTAGAATTACTAAAATATCCTTAAACCCTAAACTCTATTTTTTAAAAAAGATAGAAGCCATATATTATGAAATATTTTGTGGGCTCAGTTGACAGATCCAACCAATGAAGTGACGCTTACACTTTTATAATTTCCCAAGGGTCGCTAATTTTTGATTTTAAATTTTTTTATTTTATTATCCTATATTTAGAAATTATTAGATATATATTAATAGGGTAATAGGAAAAAATTGGCTACTTTCAAATTAATATGTATTAAAAGTCATCATCAAATAATGCATATTGAATGTTGGAATTTTCATTCAATGTATGATGTGAATTAAATGTCATCATTAATTTAGGGAATTTATGTGATTAATTAATATGTACATTTATATTGGGATTTAATTAAATTAATGAAAGTATGCGATTTTTATTTTATAAACCAACATTATTTATTCAATTTATAGATTTTAAGACCGAAAATAATACAATTTTACCACTGGGTATGTTTATAAAGGGTTGTGGTCCCCAAATCACACTAAACATCCTTTTCTTATAACACTATTCTTTAAATATAAAAATGACTCACTTCTATAGAACCCTTGATAAAAAAACAAAACTCTTTATTAATGCTCTTATTAGCACTGAAAAATACATGCTTTTATTAGTTTTTTTATCACTGATAAAGGGTGACCTTTATGAGTGCTAAAAAATAACAAAAAAAATATATATTTATATTAAAAAATTATATAGTTAAAAATCATATATTAATATATAAATATATTTTTATTTATAAAAATATAATATATCTTATTAAATATGATTTATATGACTAAAAAAATTTACACTTGATATATAAGATATTTAATATAAAATGGCCTATGTAATAAAAAATACATATTATTAAGAAACATATTTCATATAGAAATATATATTGATATATGTATATATATAATAATTTTCATAAATATTATTTATATAATATTAATGTATTATATATCATATTTATATGTCATATACTTGGTAAAAAATGGTTTATAATTTAATTAAAAAAATATTAATTTAAAATATTGACTAATTAATATTAATGAACATTTAATAACATTTTTTTATCAATTTAATTTCTTATTTTTCATTTTTAAATCTATATTAAATAATAAATATTTAATTATTAATTAAAAATTTGAGTAAATATGTTACCCTCAATATGCAATTGAATAATTTCACATGTATATATATATAATTAATTTGATTTTATAGAGACAAATAAATACTCAAATAATAAATTGTTACTACTATAATTTTAGATTTTTATTTATTAATATTTAATATTAAATATGTTATGTTTTTAATTATTAAATTTTAAAAAAAAATTATAATTATATTTTTTATGTGGCCAAGGCTGCAGTTGAGTGGTACTCAACTGCGGTACCACATTTGGAAGGTCTAGGGTTCAACTCATATCCTACAAAAAGTTTATCCACATACTAGGTGTGTCATTTAGGGTGGCATGCTAAGAGGGGGAAAAAGTGTGGAGGCATGTTCATGAAGGTTATTTTTGGAAAAAAATAGGTGGGGCCTACTATCGGCGGGGTAGTATGAAATTCAGTCAAGCTTTGTGGTGGACTAAGATGAGGTGCACAATGGTGCTAGGGAGATTTTCATGCACAGGGCTGACAACACCCATCTAGGGTGATGAAAAATGGTGGTTATCACCAGTGATATCTCACTCATCGACAGGACACAGATTGATGGCCATGACTTCATGTCCTGGAATGAGAAGATGGAGGCACTTAGGTGGCCTAATGAAATGAGGCAGCTGGTGAACAACCAGATCCAACGGTAGTAATGTGGGGAGGCGGACCAAAAGTGATGATGATGGGGGCTTGTTGTGGCCTCAGGAACTACTACCATATTGAAATTCAAGAGGATACCTCACAGATATTGTTCATTTTGGTGTGAGCCTTTGGGCATCAGGTTTGAATGGTGGAAGACCACCTCTGATGTGACAATGTGGGAAGATGCCTTGATTACAAAGGTTGTTCGTGATGGAGGGCCATAGTTGCGGGCTTCTATGAGGGATTTCAAAGGGTTAAAGGCGGAAATCATTTCCGACAATAATGGTTGAGTGTGGACAGGGGAATAAAGGTAGAGTTAGGTGGCTCAGTAACAGAGGGCCCACTCGATAATGGGTATATGATAGTGATGGGGCCGCACCATTGCGTTCAATGATTCATGCATGCCTATAGATGCTGGTGGAGAGCTAACGAAGCTAAGGTGATCGACAGGGTGGATTTAACAGACAACAGGGACCATACAGGCTAAAAAAAGTATGCCTTTGGGTTGTGGTAAAGAGGGCCATCCGGCGTTCAAAAATTGATGAAGCCTATGTGCCAACTACTAAGGGTCTATGGGCCTATAATATATATAAAAAATTGATTTAAGGGTGAGTTATCCCCTGGGGGATATGAATTGACCTTCCATTATTTTGGTGTGTGGTGTGTGTGTGTTTCATTGTAATTATATCCCCAAATATCTTATATATATATATATAACATATTATTTATAACTTTTAAATTAATATATATATATATACACGTATCTGGTTTATTCTTTTTTAATTTTTATTTGTTTAATATTTTTGTAATTTACTCATTTTTATTATTTTTATTATTTATACTTATTCATTAACGTGTAATATGATTTTTAATGTAGTTTTAATTAACATAATTAATATTTTAATTTATTTTCATTTAAACGTATATTTTTTTTTTATTTTAAAATTTATATATCTAATAACTCAACTTCATTATTTAAATTTTTTTCAATATATTCATTTTTTTAATTAATTTTTTCTAATTCTTAACATTTATTCATTTAATATGATCTATTCATTAAAAATATTTAGCATTTTTTAATTTTTTTATAATTTATTTATTTTAAATATCTTTTCATTTAATATTTTTTCCATTATTTCTTTTTTAATATTTTTTAATATATAAATACTCTTTTATATATTTAATATCTTTAATATATAAATATGTTCATATATAAATATCAATATATTAAATATTTTTTAAAATATGAATTATATAATATAAAATATATATTTACATTAAATAAGTCATATATTTAGTGAAAATGGTTTATAATTAAAAATTAATATCAACTAGAAATATTTAGAAATTAGTATCGAGTAATGAATATTTAATAAATGTTATTTGTTTTTCCAATTTAACAAATATCAAACTTATGTTTCATTAATTTCATAAAAACATATACATAATAAATGAAATTTTATATATAAACACACATACACAAATAATAATTCTGTAATTTATTTAATTTTTAATATTCATTGAATAATTTTATTTATTAACATAATATATTTAATATACATTATGTCTTTAATTTATAATTTTTATTCAGTTTTTATATTTTTATTCAATATATATTATTTATTACTTTTCAATTTTTTTCAAAATTATTTTTTTTAATATTATTTAATCCTTGATAATATTAATTATTTTTAATATTTTTATAATTTATTCATTTTCAATTTTTATTTGTTTAATATTTTTTTTAATTTTATCCATTTTTAATATTTTATTTATACATGTTAATTTATTAACCTTTAATTTTTTTAATATTTTTGTAATTTATAAAATTAATATGTATTCATTTTCATATATCCTTTTTTTAATTTTCTTATTAATCTAAATAATTGATAACACTTATTAATTTTTTTAATATTTTTTCAATATATTGATTTTTTATTTATGAAAATTCTCCCTTTTTTAACATTAATTCATTAAATATTATTGAATTTTATTTATTCACTAATAATGTTAATTATTTGTTACTTTTCTTTTTAATTTATTAATTTTAAATATTTATTCATTTAACATTTCTTTAATTTATTCATTTAATATTTTTAATATTGAAATATATATATATATATATATATATATAATATTTCATTAAATATGATTTATATAAAACAGAATATATAATTACATTAAAAAATTCATATATTTAGATAAAAATGGTTTAGATTTAAAAAGTAATATTAACTAGTAAAATTTACTAATTGTATCGAGTAATGGAAATTTAATAATATGTCATTTATTTAATTTAACATATATCAAACTCGTGTTACATTAATTTCACACACATATATATGTAATTAATCAATTTTAAATAGAAACACCCACACACATAATATTTCAGTAATTTATTCAATTTTTAATATTCTTTGTAGAATTTTATCTGTTAATATATTATATTTAATATATATTATGTTTTTAGTCAATAAATTTTATCCATTTTTTATATTTTTTTAATCCATACTATTTATTAAATTTTAATACCTTTTCAATTTTACTCATTTTGATTAAAATTTATTCACCGATAATCTTAATTATTTTTCATATTTTATTTATTTATTCATTTTTAAATTTTATTTGTCTAATATTTTAGTAATTTTATCCATTTATAAAATTTATTTACACTTGTTTATTCGTTAACATTTAATGTTGTTAATATGGTTGTAATTTATATAATTAATATGTATTCATTTTCATTTTAACATATCTTTATTTTTAATTTTTTTAATAATCTATATAATTAATAACACTTGTTCATTTTCTTTAATATTTTTTTCAATCTATTGATTTTAAATTATTAAATTTTACTCTTTTTTAACATTCATTCATTTAATATTATTTATTATTATATATTCACTAATAATATTAATTATTTTTTACTTTTCTTTTTAATTTATTCATTTTTAATATTTATTCATTTATTATTCTTATTATTTATTCTTTTTTAATATTATATATTTATATTTATTCATCAACATTTGTTTTTTTAAATATGGTCATATGGTACATATTTAATATAAATTCAGCTTCATTTTTAATTTTTTAAATAATTTATATAATCAATAAAATCTATTAATTTTTTAAAATTATTTTTGAAGAATATTCATTTTTAGTTGTTGAATTCCACTCATTTGTAACATTTATATATTTAAGATTATTTGTTCATCAAAGGTGTAGAAAAAAATTTCTTTTAATAATTAATTCATTTTTAATATATATTCATTTGATATTTTTGAATTTATTTTATATAGTTTTTATCAATGCTTCCTAAAATACATTGATAAAACCATGTTGTTCTTTTAAATAGAACTCTAACAGAGAACCTTGAATTTTGCGTTGTTCATGCTCTGATGGAACCGAACCTTTACCCCCTAACTTCTTGGACGAATCGAGACACTCAAAACCCAAGGTATGTGATTATTTCAACTCCTTTTTAGTCAATCATGCTTTTTTTGTGTGTTTTTTATTTTAACAAAGGGTTTGGATTGGTCTTGTGATCCACCGAACTTGAAGAGACTTGAGACCAGTTGATCTGCAACGCCTCATGGTCCCCTCCCTAACGCTAATTATGACATCCCGACCCCGATGCCACTTAAATGGTGCCCCAAGAGAGTGGTCCACATGGCCTCACGCACACCTCCTTGTGCCCCAAAGGCTACTGACTAGCAGCAAGGGTCCAAGGTGGTACAGTGCATAGACTATACCTTCATGATCAGAGTATCATATTAGTGAAATGAATAGATAAATAGTGGAATCATAATATCAACTGACAACTAGAAGCGGAAGGTAAAGTATCTAAATGTAATAAATAACCAATATCAACAACATCCAACATCACACATATAAATATGTAATGTCATGTGTTTAACAAAAATGAACATGCATGCATATAATACATACATTTATCAAAAGAGAAAAAGGACAAGATTCTACCTCTAGTAGAATCATGAGCCATAGATTTCTCTTGTGCTTCACCTCTCCCATGATATAAACAAATCAAGTATCAACAACTGGGTGTTTTCCTTTATCCCAACTTGCATCCACAACATATGAATGGGTATCATCATTACCCCTGATAGGGTTGGAGATAGACGCAATAGGCCACCACTAGTGGTGTCTATTAATATCTAGTCAGTGTATATAATATGGAAGTGTATAGATAATAATGGGAAGAAGTAATAGAAAATATAAAGGGGTCAACTTTGGTTCGTGAAAGATACTAGGCTGACGCTACCTTCTTTGACCCATACCAAGTAATCTCTAAATAAGTAACCATGTCTATACAGATATATGAACTGTATATGTAGTGACATATACAACAATATATATGGATACTTCTACTAACCTAGACCCGAGGTGTGACTCAGGAATCCATAATCTTTAACAAGAGTATCACAAGTATCAAGGGATGAAATTCTTGGTATCATAAGAATATGGGACTTCATGCCTAGTGTCACAATAGTAGGGTATTTATTCCCAAATTATAATAGTGGGGTCACCATGTCAAATATCATATCAATAAGGGTCATTATTCCCATACATAACAATAAGTGTCATAATTCCCATATAAAATAATAGGGTTTCCATGTCCATATGATAATAACATGGTCTTCGTTCCCATGTATCATAATCCATTGGAATCACCATGCTCATATCAGAAAATAGGGTCACCATGTCCATTAATTATAATTTATAAGGTTCTTTATTACCTAGTGTCATTTTATATCGGGATGTTATGCCCCTATCATGGTATAGAGATTCCATGCTCGTATCATAATTATGGAAAAAAATTACATCATGATAGTAACATAATACATGTGTGTCTCCATGGATAATTTATAATAGAAGGGTCTCCATGAACAATTGTATCGATTACAAACAACCAACATTTTAATTAAATCCAACCATTAATTCCTAACTCAGTAAAATTTAATAATTACAATGGTGTAACCATTATTCTATTTAATTAGGTTACATGGTCATACCACTCACCTCTATTCAATTTATCTTTAATTGATAAGTGTTATAGCCATGATATAACACAACAATTATCCATTTTATTTATGATATCATAATTTAGACGTCAAACCTAACACACCAGTAAGTTTTTTGGTATATAACCAGGAAGGCCAATTAATATTTTAAAGGGTGAACACAAAGGGGTGGATCACATTGAAGTTCAAAACATCCAATGTCTTGTGGGATCTATAAGTGTCATTGGGTTCCAAAATAGGAAAACCAATTTAAGATAGATTCATTTTAAGGGCAAAGAAAGGTGAAAATGATCTGAAACCCAATGACACGTATTATAAACCATATCAACTTTGAGTGACAAATACTATAACACCTTCCTTATTTTTTAGAGGATCGCTCATCTAGTATTTTCCTTTGGTTTGGTCAAGATGGAGAGAAATCAGAAAAAAATATGAATGACCTAAAAATAAAACTAATGATACTCCACCAAAATAACTCCATCGAGAGGAACAAAAATGATAAAGGAACAAGATGAATAGTAAATTTATCGATACACATCCAACAAGACAAACATAAGTCAAATCAGATTCCATAGCATAAATTTATCCAAGAACCTAGATAAAGGCTTGAAGTTGATAAAATAGGAAGAAATTTTTATTATCCACTAAAATGAGGAAACATGAAGTATGTTTAAAATTATAATCCCTTAAGGGAATATTGGTAATTTTGCCCAAATTTTCATGGTTGCATGGTTTGGATGCATGGTTTTCTAAAGTCTTCTAGATATGAAGGAAGTGGACTACCTTTTTCAATCGATCTATGACTATCCAAACCACATCGCTACCTCAAGGCATCCTTGATAATTTGATTACAAAATCCATCATGATATCTTAAAATTTTCATTCATGAATTGGTAATGTATATAGCATGTTAGAGGTTCATTGGTATTCTTCATTCACCTACAATAGGTGGAACACTTAGTGATAAAACCCACTATCCAAAATTTCATCCCTAACCATGAATATTATTAGTGTATATCACGATACATATTCGAGATACTTGGGTAAACATCCCATTGAGATGCATGTGACTCCCGCATTATCTCTTATCTCATATATATATAAACCCAGATGCACTCATGTATACGTAGGATGTCATCACCATTAGTGGACCAATCTAGTGGTGGGTTCTCACCATAAATAATCTGTTTCAGAACCAATCCTTTGAGATCCAAAAACTACCTCATCTTAACTCTCTCAAGGAGTGAGAAGGGCACCAATGGTTATTCAAGTACATACTTTCCATGACAATCTAGAACCTCTATGTTCATCTCAGAGAATAGATACATAAGTTTCCACTCAATACTGGCCTCCTAAACCATCTGCATCTGATTCCTCCTATTCAAGTCATTGGTAATAGAATTTCCCTTTCTATGTGTATATGAAAGATCTAAATAAAAGTACTGAAGGTGTTCAACCCACCTTAACTGCCTGATATTTGATTCATGGTGTATGAAAATGTACCTAAGGCTTTTTTGGTCTGTAAACACCAAAATATTCTCTCCAAATAGGTAATATCACATACAACGTAAGGCGTAAACAATATCTTCTAACTCTAGATTATGCGTTGAGTAATTCCATTTATGAGGCATTAGCTAATTCAACCCATGTGAAATTAATCGATCTTCCTTAATCAATACCTCTCATATCCCAATTCCTGATGCATCACAATATACCATATAACTTCTTCCCAAATCTAAAAGAATCATGATTAGCACTGAATTAAATCTCCCATTTAGTTCTTAAAAGGTTTTATCATAGGATTCTGACCATATAAACTTCACACCCTTCTTATTCAATCCTATAAGAGGTGATTCTAAGCATGGAAAGTATTGTATGAAATTCTTGTAGTAACTAGATATCCTCAAGAAAATCTGTATTTCAAATACATTCTTAGGATAATCCTAGGTAACTAGATCTCTCACCTTCATTGGGTCAGATGATACACTTTCCTCTCAGATGATATGACCTAGGAAGTGAACTTTTCGATCAGTAAATGACATTTATTGAGATTAGAATATATATATATGGTGCTTTCACAGGGTATTTAGAACAATATCATGATGTGTGGCATGGTCTCTTTGAGTATAATAATACACCAAGATTTCATCTATGAATAACACCACAAAGGAATCCAAATAGGGTTGGAAAAACCTATTCATCAAATCCATAAAATCACTAGAACTTTTCTAAGATCAAACTACTTAAAAAATATTCATATGAACTATACCAACTATGGAAAGTCATATGTGGAATATCTGAAGGAATAACATCCACTTGGTGATAACCCAATATCAAATAGATCTTTGAGAAAACCCTCTATCATCTGATCTGGTCGAAGTGATCATTTATACAAGGTAAGGAATATCGATTCTTCATATTAAGTTGATTAAATTTCTATAAATCCAAATAAATTATGAGGGTTATATCCACCATCTTAGAGAAAATGGCTGGTGACCCCTTGGAGAAGTATTGGGTTATATAAAACTCTAATCTACTAGATCATCTAGCTACCACTTGAGCTCCTGAAACTCAGTAGAATCCATATTTTAAGGAATAATGGATACCAGTGAAGCTCTAGGAACTAGCTCAATAGTAAATTCTACCTCTCTCTAAGAGGTAGAAGAAACTTTTCTAGGGTAAAAATCCCTGAAATGATCAGCAACAGGAGAGAATTAAGTCTCATTCAATCCTCGATCCTCCATATAAAGGCTAGAAATTAGGGTGGTCACTCCACCTAGCCTAATATTCTCTATTATAGCTCTCCCTTTCTGTATATCCCACTCACCCTTGTAAATATAAGTACCACACTCTAGTGATGTGAATGATACCCTCCAGTGATAATAATCTGCATAGGCATGATAGGGGACCAACTAGTCTACCTAAGAATGACATAAAATCCCATCATCTTGAAGATGAATAAGTCCCATAAGAAACAATGGTTTTCTACCTCAATGGGGGCGTTATTTTCACTAGTGTGCACACTTTGAATGTATACCCAAAGGGGTGTCAAGTGTCATAACTTCATAGGAGTACTCAATATCAATTCTAATACATTCCACAACAGCCAGAGAGATAAAGGAGTGTCACATAACTATATCGAATAAAGAAGAAACTATAGTACAGGATACTAGAATACTACCTTGAACAGTATGTGGTCCATCATAATAATCCTCTACTATAGGATACACTGGATAAATCTATCCTTATTCACTACCCTGTGTTACAACATGACTACCCAAAGTGGGTCTACTCTACTAGTTCTGAATATATAAATCCTAGATACCATGACCCTGACCTCCTTCTATACCTATATGGTCGGTGGTACTCCACCTACCTACTTGGTGTGGTGCTCATAATCCTACTCCTGAAGGTATTGCTGACATGGATCCTCTCCCACTCAGTATAGATGGGAAGGTCCTGCAGATGTACTAAAGATGCCTTAATCTGTTATAGCCTTGGAAATCAACAGGATCTATAGAACATTGGGGTTTTTTTCCTAGGTTTCCCACACTAGTTAAATACCACATAACCATCAGTGGGTATCACCTGGATTCTATTACTCATGCACGCAGTCTCAAAGTGTTGGTTCTGACCGCTTGTCAAACCACTGCCCTATCTTGGTTCTAAACCACTCTCTCTCAAATTTTTTTCCTCTCATATTTTTCTATCAGTGTTAAGAGTTTCATCCACTATATCAGAAATGGTGTTCAACTGGAAAAAATTCAACTGATAATGAATAGGATTCTAAATCCCATCCTCTAATCGTCTCATTTTTATTGGATCATCTACAGTATACATATGTGAAAAGAACTGAAGTTCTATAAAATTAGCAGAATAATCCATTACTAGCATACCCTACGTAAGGTTCATGAACTCCCTAGAATGATCATACCTTAGGGTCTCAAGAAAGAAATATTCAAAGAATCTCGACTGGAAGTCCCTCCAAATCACTTCTCGATACAGACCTGCTTGGTTCATAATATCCCACCAATGTTTTGTGGATCTATAAAGCATATAATTGAAAATATTTACTCTTATATAAGAAGGTTTTTCTAGATGTGTGAATATAGATACTACTATCTCAAGATATAAATATGCTTCATGTTAAGTCAAAGTTGGATGGAGAAGCAGATGTCAAGACTATCTTTTCCAGGTATTGTCTTTTGCTGTCAAGGAGGTTTGAGAAGAAAGGAAATCACTTCACTTTTTCTAATAGGATGATGGAAGATAGGGAATTTACAAGACTTTCTAGGGTAAAACATATGATACTTTGATGTTTTTTATTTTCAAAATATCATAATTTTGGATAACTTTTGATGCAAGCCTTATGAAGGAAAGGGTGATAAAATTTGTTGCCTATCATATTTAGTTTTTATTGGAAAGCATGATATTGATGGAAGATAGGGAATTTGTAGTAATTTATGTTAAAAATATGATGATGCTAAAGGTGATCAATCAAAGACTATATATCATAGTAGATATGGTTCATAATGAAAGTAGTTTTTTGTTGAATATGCCAAATAACACTGAAGTAACATTGGTGTTCTTTCCAAAGAATATTTTAAGGTGGCGTCATTTCCCAGTGTTTTCCACATTTTTATGGCTAAAAATCGGGAGATGGAGAAATGTGGTTTTGGAAAAGGATGTAGCGTGAAAGTTTGAATATGGTCTGGTTTGTTGCACACAAGAGGAGTTCCAATATCCAAACATAGAAAAATGGAAAAGGCATGAATTTCATGAAAGATTCAAAAAGTGCATGAAAGATGAGTTTGGTGTGAAAGAGACCTATGCACCCAATGTGACATAAAATGGGATTTTTCACAATGCTTCTGGATCTTGTGTGATTTGTTAGGGTTTCTAAATATGGGGATCATAGAGGCCTATAAATAATAGGTGACCCTCTGTCATTTATAGAAGCTCTACACTTAGATAAATCCCAAGCTCTAAGGTGAAAATAATTTTACGTAAAGGGTAGTGCACGAAAGAAATAGAGTTGCACGCTAGAAGATGAAGTTGCATGCAAGAAGAGAGTTTCCTGAAATATTTAGGGTTCCCACAAGAGGTGTTTCGCGACAAAAGTAAAATCTTATGCATGTGGAATAAAAATTGCACACAAAACACCTAAAAGGGTGTGCAAAGGATTTGGGTTCTTCACACTTATTCAATTGTGCATAAGATAGCTCTTACTAGCTTCTAAGTAGGAAAGTGAATATTTTTACTTCATAGAATACACCTATTCAATTTTAAAGAAGCACTAAAATATTTTAATTCCATATTTTTTCTATGTGGGTGCAAACACTTGCAGATTGTTTTCCAAGTGTTATAAAAGTGTAAGGGAAAATCCTACTCATTGTATTCAACATCAAAGGATTTTTTTCTAGTGGATTGTGTGGTACTAGATTGTTTCCATACCATACCAAGGATGCAATTACTCTTGTTGAGTATTGAACCTTGTAAATCTTATTTTCATGTGGTAGTTTCCATTCAGCAGAGAATGAACTCATTGACAAGAGTTCAAGGTTGTCTCAAGAAGAAGGAAACATAAAAGAATAATATATCCCTAATTAACCCCTCCCCCTCTCAGTGATACTTAGATCCTAATTGGGAACTTTAATTGGGATCAGAGGCAGGTTCCCTTCATTTGATCTTTTCTTAAGTGTTTGAAGAGATTTTGTGATGGATAATCTAAATTATGTGAATAGTAAAGGTATTCTGATATTTTATGGAAAGAACTATAACTTCTGGATAGATAGAATGATGCCTTATCTTTTTTCTCTTGGGTATGACGTTCTTCAAACTACAACAGATGGATTCCCTCCAATTGATGGGAAGGTTCCTCTTACACCTACTGATGAGAAGAATATTTAAAATGATGGTAGAGAAAAAAATTCACTACTCTCATATATTTCTGAGAGTGAGTTTTTAATAGTGATAGGTGTCTCTATAAAAAATGAATCGAGAATAATCTGAAGAATATCTACGATGGAAATACAACAGTGAAAAAGGAAAAACTACAAGTTTGTAGGTTAAAGTATGAAGACATGAAAATAGGCGACTCTAAATCTGTTGGGGACTTCTTTACTAGGGTAAATTATATTATCAGTACTACTAGATTCCTTGGTGAAAAGTTAGAGGATTCTATAGTTGTTGAAAATATCCTATGAATTCTTCCAGAAAAGTTTGTTGCTAAAGTTTCATCATTGAAAGACAGAGATCCCAAAACATTATATCTAAATGATATGTGTAGCACTCTCATCACTTATGTAATGAGAAGGGAGAAGATTATGAAGATAAAAAAAACTGACAGATAAATGTATTTTAAGCCTCAAAGAAATATATTTCAAATAAAATTCACATAGTTGATGAACTCGGTGAGTCCAATTCTGAGGATGAGGTATGTAAAAAGTTTGATGAAATTTTATCCTTTTTTCTAAGAATGTGAAGAGAGGTATAGGGAAATATAAGGGGAAGCTTCCCTTGAAATGTTTTGAATGTGGATTTGTTGGGCACTTTGTGGCTAATTTCACTTAAAAGGGAAATATTAAGATAATGATGAAGAATATAGTAGACCAATAATATCACGGAAGAAAAAAAGATGAAAAAGATAAATATTCCTTAAAGGGAAAGGATAAAAAACTTCTTCAAATAAAAAAATAGAATATATTTATCTAAAGATGATGAAGAGGAAGATAGTGAATCAGAATCCGAAAAATCTTTTTCTGAGAAATCTTGGGAAGATACATGTATTACAACAATGAATAATGAAGATTATAAGAGCAGCAATTATGAAGAAGAAAAAGCTCAACTTGAATATCATCTTAAAGAAGAGTTGAAGGAATTCTTGGCGAAGATCAGAAAACATGAGAAGGAAAATAAGAAGTTGTTAAATGAAAATTCAACAACAAATAATCATTAAGGTTTTTCTAATAAGGAAGTCAATATGGAAAAGTAAATTCATGATCTGAATAATTCTCTCAAGAATGCTAATAATTGTAATGATCATCTTGAAGTTAAGATGAAGTGAAAAGAAAAAGAATTGTAACATGTCCAACAGAAACTTTCAAAATATGAATAAAGGAATATATTTTTTTGACAATCTATCTTAGAAGTTAGTGAAAGTTCTAGTAAGGATGTACCTAAAAAGGATCAACAAAATTTATCTTCAAAGGTTGAGAAGAAAGATGGAACTAGTCACGAAGATAACAAATATGGAAAGGCTATGTATGTTTCCAAATTTAAAAATGATGAAAAATCATAAGTATCTAACATTCACGAGAATAGAGAAATATATTCTACTTCTGGTTCTGATAAGTTCGAATATAAATTTGAACTAAATAAAAAAGTTACAGTTTAAAACAGGAAGATTGATTGTCAGCAGAGTTCTGTTAATAAGGTTATTGAGAATCATGTTCCCAATCCCGATCAGTATAGAAGCTTCAGAGGAAAATATTATTTCTATGGTTAATACTGGTATTGTTGTGGATTTTAGAATACTGTAAATATTTGTTGGTTTAATAAACAAAATTACTACTATTCCACAGGTTATGGAAGGAAAAGTTTGTGGGGGAGCCAATCCTCTCAAAATAAGAATTGTGTGAAGGAAGTTCAAAATAAAACTAAGAAGGGAGGTGTGAGAGTTGAGAATAGGTTTCAACCATTAGAAACTATTTATGATAGATGTGAATAGCCTAGAAATATTGCAAAGGGGTGTCTTGTTTTGTTTCCAGGACAACAAAAGGTTCTTAACAAATCCCAAAATCTAGAGGTGAATAATGAAAAGGAAAAATAGAAATCTCATATTGTAGAAACTACTTTGAAAGCTATAAAAGGAGAAATTTCAAGAATTCTTGATAGTGGGTGTTCTTCTCATATGACTAGAAACCTATAGTTTCGGAAGAATGTCAAAGACTTCAAAGAAGGAAGAGTAGCATTTGGAAATTATGAATCTCTTAGGATCAAAGGTGTTAGATCATTCATCATCGGGAAAAAGGATTAAATCCACAAAACATTAGATGTTAATGGGATAAAACACAATTTTTTGAGTGTCTCACAACTCTATGATGAGGAAAACAACATTATCTTTAGAAAATATGGGTTTTTTGTGAAAAGTGATGATTATGGAAAGGTAGTTACAAGATGCCAACGTACATAAGGAAACTTGTTCCAAGTTGGTGAATTACAAAACTCTTATTACATGAGTAAGGTGGATGAAAATATGTTATGGAATAAAAGGATGGGTAAAATGTGTCAAAGAAACATGTGTAAGTTATCAGTGCGAGATAGTATCCAATATATGCCTAATTTATCAATAATAAGAGATTGGTGTTCCACTATTTGTCAGAAAGGAAAGATCGCAAAATTTATGCATAATAGAGTTGAAATTCGTTCAAAGAGACCCTTCGAAATTATAAATATTGATATATATGGACCAATGAAAAATCAATCAAAAAATAGAGATAAGTACTTCATTTCTATCAATGATGGATTTACTCATATTACTTGTGTTATATACATGAGACATAAGTCAGGTGAACTAAAAATGATTAAGAGTTTTAGTGGGAATGACGATAAGGAATGTGAGTATTCAGTGAAGAATTTAATAACTGATAATGGTGGGGGAGTATAATAATGAAGAGTCTGAAAATTATTTTAAGAAGCATGGAATTTGGCCTGATTTTAGTTCACAAGACACACCTCAAAAAATGGGGTTTCGGAAAGGGATAATAAAACTCTGGTTAAAAGGGGGTGAACTATGTTACTTAAACATGGTTTCTCTCATTATTTTTGGAGGCAAGACTAAGTACTACAATTTATATTCAAAATGAATGTTTTTATAGAGCAAGTTCAGATATGACTCCATACGAATTTTTTTATGGAAAAACACCAAGTCTAAAACACCAACAGTTTTTGGGAGTCCACGTGTGAAAAAGAAGAAAGATGGAAACTTTGGAAAATTTGAGCAAAGAGGAGATTATGGAATTTTTATTGTCTATGATATGGAAGGAACAGGATATATATTTTTCAATAGAGAAATATAAATAATAGTTAATTATGCTGATGTGAACGTTATTGATAATGTTGAGAAAGAAAAGAAGACTATTACTGATACAGAAGTTGGACTAGATAAGGAAACACTTGTTAACAATTCTGATAATGCTGGAAATAGTGGTAATCCTACTTAGGAAGAAGAATTATACTTAGAAATTTCAAGCTATGAAGATGAAATTCAAACAGCTCATCCTAGACTGAGGAAGAAAGTGGTGGCTTAGAACCTTATTGGTGATTAGGATAAGAGGGTTCAAACAAGAAGAACAAAAAATACTATTACACATACTTATTTGTTTTCAAAATTGGATCCAAATGATGTGAATGAAGACTTTGAGCATCCAAAATGGGTTCAAGTAATGAATGAAGAGCTTGATCAGATAGAGAATAATGATACTTGGGAACTCGTACCAAAACCGAAAAATGAAAACGTTATTAGTACAAAATGGTTTTTTCAAAAACAAGGTGAATGAATAAGGTAAAGTGATAAGGAACATGTCAATATTAGTGTACAAAGGTTAATCATAGATTTAAGGTGTTGATTTTGATGAGACCTTTTCTCCAGAATCTAGATTAAAAACAATCAGAATATTTCTTGTGATTTATGTACAACGAGGCTACATATTTTTTCGAATGAATGTGAAGCCCGCATTTCTGAATGTGAAACTTGATGAGGTGGTTTAAATCGAAAAAACTTGTGGCTTTGTTATTGGGAAAGATTAAAGTTAGGTGTAAAGGTTGCATAATATCCTATATGGGATAAAACAAGCTCTGAGGGCACGGTATTCTAAGTTGGATATGTGATTAAGGAAGATGGTTTTTTAGAAAGGAAGATTTGACAGTAATCTTTACATCAAGGAATTTCGGGAGTTATCTATGATCATAATTTTTTATGTTGATGACATTATCTTCAATGGGAATGATGAAAGATCTTGTGAAATATTTTCTGAGGAGATGAATAAGATGTTTGAGATGTCTATGTTGGGAGAAATTAAATACTTTCTTGGGTTGAAAATCCTACAGAAGAAGAACCACATTTTTCTTTCTAAAGAAAATTATATGATGGAACTTCTAAATAAGTTTGGAACTGAAGATTAAAAACCAGTTTCCACACTAATTTCAGTGGGAACCAAGTTTTCTAAAGATGGAGAAGTCAAGGAAGTTGATCAGAAAGAGTTTTGAAATCTAATTATAAGTATGTTATATTTTACTACCTCAAGACCCGACATCATATAAGTTGTCACATTTTTTGTGATATTTCATATCACTCCTAAAGAGTCACATTTGATTGTGGGAAAAATAATTCTCAGATAAATAAAAATCACAACAAATTTTGGAATCTGGTATGACGGCTCAGAATATATTGATCTTTTTGGGTATTAAGATGCGGATCGGGTAGGAAATGTTGATGATAGAAGATCCACATCTGGTGGAGTTTTCATTCTCAAGAAAAGTTGTGTAAGTTTTCATATGAAGAAAAACAATTCAGTAACTCTTAGCATGGATGAAACTGAGTATATTTATTCCACTCAAGATGCTACCTAACTCATGTGGATGAAGACTCAGTTGTAAGATCTACATATTTAAGTAAATCTAACATTACTCTTTGGATGTGATAATCGGAGTGCAATAAATCTTACAAGAAATCCAGGATAATATTCTAAATCAAAATACATTTACATAAAGTACAATTTCATCAAATATTATGTGGAGAAGAATGAGTTGAAGCTGGAGTACGTTCCTACATCGGAACAAGTAGCTGAGAAATTCAAAAAAACTTTACTGAAGGAAACAATTTACAAATTAGGGTTGAACATGGTTGTACAACCTCCTTCTCATCAAGTTTGAGGTATGTGTCTTTGTCCCCTCTCTCATATTACCTTTGGGTAGTGTTTTCAAGGAGGATAATTGGTTCCTAAATCTATCCTTATGATTTCATGTATAATGGGGGAGTTTTGGGTAAGCTATGAATCAAGCATAAAAGTGTGTGAACTATTCTAATTATTTTTTGTAGGGATGTCCAGAACTGACCCAACCCGAATAACCTGACCCAACACAACCAGGTCAGGTTGGGTCAAATTAGGTTATGCTAAAAATATATGGGTTAGGTTTCTCATGGGTTGACCCGAGAATGGGTTGGGTCGGGTCTTAGGTTGGTTGCATATCGACACAAACTGGCCCTTTCACCCGACAACATGACTGTAAGAAAAAAACCCTCAACTCAACCAGCTTTGTGACCAGATACTCCTCTCCTCTTCATTTCATTCCCTCCTCCCTCTCCCTCTTGAGACGCTCGCGCTGGCCTCCTTCTCCCCCCCCCCCCCCCTGACGCGACCCCGACCTTCCCTTGGGTGCCAAAACCCTCATTCTTCATCATTACTTCATGGGTGACATCTGAATCCTGGTCTACTCTTCCTCACACCCTCCTCACCCGAGCTCCTCCCCATACTAGAAAACCATAACTCGCCTCTTCTCCATTCGCAAAACCCTACTCCTCCATCCTCGTCTCATGCTACCTCCTTTCACTCACACCTCCAGTAAATCACCCACCCGGACTCGCCTCTTGTTGGTTTCACAAAACTGATTTGCCTCCTCTTCCTGGTGTGGTGCGGTGCATGCAGTGCAATTTGTGGTGGTACGTAGCTTTCATTTTTTTCATATTCACAATATACTGGAACTCATTCTGATTTTATTTTAAGAGTTGAAATTTCATTCTACAAGACTTCCTTCCATGAAAATTTATCCTTGGGTTAAGAAGTGAGGAAGAGGAGGAATGTCTTATCTATTATTATTAACTTCAATGTCATAATATTGTCAAATTTATTAGAGCAAGAATTTTTTGTCATGGGAAATATTTGATTCCAAATATTGTCATGTTTAAAAAGGGGGAAAGAAGTTCATCATAAAGTGCCATCTGCATCATAAAATACTAAAATCAGAATGTAAAGCAGTCCATCATAAAGCGCATATCAATTTAATTCAATATAATTCTATTTACCATTTCTTACATTTTTATTGGATGTAGGTAGAAATTAATTCATATGGAAGGAGGTGCAACCACAAAAAGTGGTTCTAATCCCCCAGTTGTCGCAGTAGGAAATCAGAGTCACATGGGGTCTGCAACACATTCAATTACAGAAATAAAAGGGGGGATTTTTAGAAAACTAGTTAAAGAAACTAAAGGTAATAAGTCTCTTAAAAAGTTAATAATTCCTAAATCTTCTGCTGGTTATACAGTTTCTCAAGCTTGGGATCATTTTCAAAAGAAAAATGAAAGAGTTGTTTGTAATTATTGTGGTAAAGATTATTCTTGCACATCTGGTCAGCATGGAACTAGTAATTTGAATAGGAATTTGACAAAGTGCAACAAAAATACTCACAAAAAAAAAGAGAAAATTAAAACCACTCTTGGTCTTATAAGGAAGTGTGAAGATGATGATGATGGAATGATTAAAATTTCAGTAGCTCATTTTAATCAAGAAAAGTGTAGAATTGCTCTTACTAAAATGATAATCATTGATGAGTTATCATTTAAATATGCTGAGAATCAGAGATTTAGGGAATTTATTGAAGATTTTCAACCACAATTTCAAGTTCCATCTAGACAAACAATTGGTAGAGATTTATTGCAGTTATATTTGAATGAGAAAGATAAATTAAAGTCCATGTTTGATATGTTTTCTCATATGGTATGTCTTACCACCAACACATGGACTTCAATTCAAAATTTGAATTTTATGTGTTTGACTGCACATTTTATTGATGATAATTGGATCTTGAATAAAAAATAATCAGGATTTGTCTTGTTGCGGATGATAAAGAGGAAGCAATTGGTCAGGTATTAGAACAAACATTGAAACAGTGGGGGATTGAAAGGTTTAATACTGTTACTGTGGACAATTCTAGTTCTAATAGTATAGCAATCAGTTATTTGGTGAGGAGAGTTAATGATTGGAATGGGTCTATTCTTAAAGGAGATTATATGCATATGAGATGTTGTGCACATATTTTAAACCTTGTTGTTAGTGATGGGATAAAGGAAATATCAACATCAATTGGTAGAATCCGAGTTTCTTGTAAATTTGTGAGAAGTTCACCTTCTAGGTTGGATATTTTTATGATCATTGGTGAGGAGTTAAAAATTCCTAGTAAACAAGCTATAATTCTTGATGTGCCGACTAGGTGGAATTATTTTTATTTTATATTGGATGTTTCTGAAAAATATGAGAAGGTATTTATTCACCATGAGGAGGATTCAAGCTTTAGGAGTGCTCTTTTCTGTGAAGGTGGGGCTCCAACAATATATGATTGGGAACATGCTCGTGTATTTGTCAAATTTTTAAGGATGTTTTATGATAGCACTATTGTGTTTTCTGGTTCTATGCATGTGACATGTCACACTTTCTTTCACACTCTTTGTGACATATATAGAAAAATCAAGAAATCAATGAAGAGTGATGATATAACTGTGAGTGCAATGGCTATTGCAATGTAGGTGAAGTTGTAAAAATATTGGGGTATTGGTTCGAATTTTAATTAACTCTTACTTGTCACAGTTTTTCTTGATCCCCTATATAAATTAGAATATGTTTGGGATATTTTTGAAATGATATCTGATGAGGGAGACAAGAATGAGTTGATCAGTAAATTAACAGAGGATATGAATAATCTCTTTGAGCCTTATAAATGCATATATCCCATCCCTGTTGATCAATGCGATTCATGTTCTCATCAAAATGAACATATTTATGATGCCACTAGCGGTAGTGAGGATGATGAAAAATGGAAAGATGATTATAGATCAAAGAAAAGGAAAAGGCAATTGACACAATAATGAAATGAATTAGAAAGATATCTAGATATTGATGATTGTGAGGATGATTTCGATGGATTTCATATTTTAAACTGGTGGAAAGTAAAGTCAAGCAAGTATCATGTTCTCTCATGCATTTCTAGAGATATTCTAGCAATTCCATTAACTATAGTATCTTCAAAGTCCACATTTAGTACAGGAGGATGATTCCTTGATCCATTTTTCAATTGTTTGAATCCCAATACTGTTGAGGTGTTAATTTTCTCCCAAAATTTGTTTATAAAGTCTTAACCAATTGACATTCGAAAACAACTGGAAGAAGTTGAATTAAATGAATTAGGTATCATTAAAAATATTATGTTTTTTATCAGTTCACATTTATTAATTATAAACCTCTTTTTGAAAAATAAAAAAACCGACTTTTTATTTCTTCTGTTGTGCTTTTCAGATATGCCATCATCCACCACAACTCATGATCAAATTTTTACTATCTAAAAATAATGATTGTTGTTGCTAAGGTGGTTTCCCTTCCACACTACATTTCACTTTAGTTTCCCCTGATTTGTTGTGTTCCAAATTGGATGTTTATTTTATTTGGTTTTTGAATATTTTATTCTTTATAGTGCTAAATGTTTATTAATTTCTCTTGTATTGTTTGAAAAATGTTGATATTTTTATAGTGGTTTATTCATGTCTAACTAAAGTGATGATATGGTTTCTCTATCTATCAGATGTTTCTTGGTATTTTAGTACTATTAGAGTGAAATATACATTAATCATTATGGAAGTTATTCCATTCCTAGTCTTGGCTATAAGTTACATCATTAGGCTTTGTAGTAGCTATACTACAAACTTGTAGAAAATTTACCCTTCTCTGTATCTCTTATGCAGCATCTTGATATCTTTTAATTAATTAATTTCAATGGAAAACTTTCATCTGACTGGTATTATTTCTTTATTATGCTAAGATATGTGGACCTTAATTGGATTCTAATTCCTTTTTCCAAAGAAAAGACTGAAAACATGAACTGAAACCCAGTT
This sequence comes from Viscum album, assembly GCA_963277665.1. NCBI lineage: Eukaryota > Viridiplantae > Streptophyta > Magnoliopsida > Santalales > Viscaceae > Viscum > Viscum album. The sequence continues at coordinate 1,609,115,889 of OY728137.1, read as the reverse complement.
ATTGTTGCAGCTCTTAATTTTCTCTTGGACATCCTTCTACAAGTTACTTCTTTTGTCACGTTGATAGTTTTTTTATGAGATAAGAGGATAACAGGATCAACTGATTCCCATTCATAAATTTCCCTTACCATCTAGGGAATCTAATGAAGGTTTTTGCATTATTATTCACTTATATTTTTATGATGTACATGGTGTTTAATATGCTATAAATGTCAGTGAAATTATATATCCAGTATTCTAAAAATAAATTCTAATTTCAGTATTTAATTTAAGTGTAGGCATAAATTATAAAGATCTTAGACTGCTTTCACGCTATATGAAGGTAAATTAACTGGCTTTCAGTATAATTGTGTTATCGAATGTTTTGATCCTCAAAATAAAACTTGTATTTTGAGAATGTTCACATATTAACCTATGTTTATTTTCACTTTCAATTTTCTAACACATAAACGGCCCATGATGTCACACATTACCTAATTGGTGGTTCACTTCACTAGAATTCTCTGTTGAGTAACATTGATTTTGAATCTTCCTTTTAAATTGAAGTCGTTGGATTCGGTGATTTGATCAACGCTGAGGATTTTTTGTTTAATGTTTAAAGTCATGCATTTTTTGTGACATATTGAGAAATTGTATGGGCTTGTGGAATGCTATGATAGGGTTTTCACTATTTAAGGAATGTTGTGCATGTTGTAAATTCAGATTTCGATCTTTTGGGATGTCAAGCGATGTCCGGCTAACCTGGGTTGATTCAAGGTATGTCTGCAACATGCCTATGGAATTTGATTTTTAATCCTTTGTGACATTAATGGTTTGCATTATATGTGTGTGTTTGTGTGCTAGGGGAAAAAATCATGAATGTAATGTTGATTGACATATACGACGTCCATAAGATTCAAGTTCTTCAGTTACAATTCTCTATTGAAATTGTGTGTGATGTTATATTTTTTTATTTTCATGCTGATGAATCTTCAATTTCATTTGTCTCATCCTTAATTTTGGAATTGCATACCCCTACTAAACTGAAATTATATATGCTTCTTTCCTGCATTTTTTTGGAGTTCCTTGCTTGGAACCAATATGCTGCAATGGAACCAATTCGATCTGCTGCATTTTTTGGATCCATTCTTTCCTGCATTTTTTTGGAACCAAATACATTGGGTTGGATTTGTTAGGGTAGGGTCTCGATAGGGTATGTCTGATCTGCTTCATTTTTTTGGATCCATTCTTTGCTTCATTTTTTTAATCCATTCTTTGCTGCATTTTTTTTAATCCATTCTTTACTGCATTTTTCGGAACCAACTACATTGGGTTAGGTTGGTTAGGTAAGTGTCTCAGAAGTGGTATGGGTCGGGTTGGTCTGGGATGGGTAGGGTCTGGGTTGGTTTAGGCCTATAACTCTCGGGTTGGGTCGGGTCTAAACGTGTGTCCCTCGGGTTGGGTGAGTTCTGACCACTCAACCTGAGATGTTTGACCCAACCCACAAATTTTTGGGTTGGGTTGGGTCCTTTTGTCCATGCATCACCTAACCCAGACCCTACGGGTCGGGTTGGGTTGGGTCATCTGGTCATACAGTGTGTGACTTGACATGACCCAACCTGAATTTTTTCTTGCAGGTTAGGTCCAAAACCGCCTACGACCCGACCCAACCTGACCCGTGGACACCCTTAGTTTTTTGGAGTGGTTGTAGGAAAAAAAATTATATTCCATTACATTTGAAGAAGTGAAAAATCTAACGAATAATTCTGAGAGATAAGGTCTTGAAATAAATATTTTTATGTTTTGGAGAAGATAAAGGAAGAAATTTCATAGTCACTACATTTGGAATTTATGGTTTTGTTGTCAATAATTCTTGTTTTAAACAATGAGTTAGCTCATGTAGGCTTAGAATTGTTGATAATTAATCCATTTCATGACATTACAAAGTTCAGTGACTTGTGAATCTTGGTTGACAACAAAATCCAAAGGGGGAGATTATTGGGACCAAGTTCTATGGAGAAGTAGATATAAAGAGTATATTTTTTAGGTATTGTCTTTTGGTGTCAAGGAAGTTTGAGAAGAAAGGAAATAAATTCTCTTTTTATAAGTGGGTGATGGAAGATAGGAAAGTTACAATACTTTCCATGGAAAACTAGATGATTCTTTTCTTATTTGTATTTCCAAAATATCATAAGTTTAGAGAACTTGTGATGCAAGCCTTGTAAAGGAAAGGGGTAAATATTTGATGCTAATGATATTCAGTTTTGATTGGAAATAATGATATTGATGGAAGATAGGTATGTTGTAATACTTTCCATTGAAAATCTGACGATTCAAAAGGTGATCGATCAAAGACTATATATCACGACAAATACTGTTCATGATGAAATTAGTTTTTTGTTGAATAAGACAGATGATAGTGAATTAGCATTGGTGTGCTTTCGTAAGACTATTTTAATGTGGCATCATTTCATAGTTTTTGCTAAATTTGTGAGGCTGAAAATTAGGAGATAGAGAAATGTGATTTTAGCAAAGGATGTTGCGCGCAAGTTTCAAGATGGCCTGGTATGTTGTGCACAAGTGGACTTCGAATATCTAAACAGAGAAAAATGGAAAAGGCATGAAGTGTGTGAAAGATTCAAAAAGTGAACAAAATATGAGGTCGGTGTGAAAGATACTTATGCGCCCAATGCAATGTCAAATGGGGTTTTGCGTGATGCATCAGGATCTTATGTGATGCATTAGGGTTTTTGAATGTAGGGGTCGGCGAGGCCTATAAATAAGAGGTGACCCCCTATCATTTAAAGAAGCTCTAAACATAGAGAAATTTTGATCTCTAAGGTGTGAAATAATTTTAATTATGTGGGAGTACACGAAATAAATAGATTTACATGAAAGAAGGTGAAGTTTCATACAAGAAGAGAGTTGTGTGCAAGATTGAAGTTGCGCATAAGAGGTGTTTTTCAAAAAAAATCAAATCTTATGTGTGTGGCATAAAATTTGTGTGCAAGAAACCTAAAATGGTGTGTGAAAGATTTGGGTTCTTCTCACATATTCGATTGTGTGAAAGATAGTTATTATCATATTTTGGGTAGGAAAGTGAGGATTTGTACTTCATAGAATACACATGTTCAATTATAAAGAAGCATTGAAATACTATAATTCCCTATTTGTTCTAAGAGGGTTCACACACACTTGTTGATTGTTTTAAAAGTGCTACACGAGTGTAAGGTGAAATAATACTTGTTTTATTCAACATCAGAGGATTTATTTCTAGTTGATTGTGTGTCATTGTATTGTTTTTGTACCATACAAAGAACTTAGCTACTCTTGTTGAGTTGTGAACCTTGTAAATCTTATGTTGTTGTGGTTTTGTCTATTTAGAAGAGAAATAACTCTTTAACAGGAGGTGAAGGTTGTTTCAAGAAGAAAGAAATATAAAAGAAAAAGTTATCACTGATTCAACCCCTCCCCCTCTCAGTGATACTTGGATCCTGACTGAGAAACTTCACTTCTTAGGGGCCACCATCCCATGAAAAATTAGGTGGAGGATGTTGTCATAACTCTCCCGTAAGCTCCCTCATTGAAGGGGAAGGTTAAAGAGCTCCCTGTATCGTCTACATAATCCATATAAACTCCCCTAAAAACTAGACATCATCACCTTCATCTAGTATAATAGTAGTTTCCACAGGTGTAAATACTATAAGTATCCTTGGTGGATTAGGCCCCACTATCTCTGGAGCATGGTCACCACAACCCTCCTAGAAAACAGCTAGAGGACTTCATGGTGGCATATCTCTAAAAATTAAAAACATAAGATGAATATAATATTGGTCATAGTAAAGGTCATAAATACATGAATAAGATAGGTACAAGACATCCAATGTAGTAGTCACACCCCTATTCCTTCACATAAAGCGAGGTTTAGGTGATAGGGACAATTATATATAACACAAGAGATTCTACCTACTACCCACTACTATGGTCGGATCTAGGTCAAGATCTTTTTTTTACTATATGGGTCTTAGTATACAGAGTATCGGTTTCAATTTAAAGAGGAAAATAACCTTTAAATTATTACTATGATCCCTATTTAACTGTGAATATTTCTTTTTAGAATCAAGTTCATTTATTTTAATTCATATTTTTATAGAAATTCACTTTAAAAGGTTGAACTATATGTTTGAACACATCCAATCTATAAGGTCCCATACACCTCACAAATTGAATTGTGGAATCCAATTAAGCAGAACAACTCACTTATCAAGTCCCTGCATAAAGTGTTTTCACAATTCATGGACATAACAATAAGCACCAAAACATACTGCAAGCAATGAACGTAGTAAGTAAATGTGGTATGGCATAATACTTGATATATAGTTCCTGTAAGGTGCCAAAAATGATGCATGATTCAAAGTATACTTTCCATATCGGTCCAAGGATAAGATACAATACTAAATCATAATAATAATATCACAAATCATGTGTGTCATCTAATGGTGAAATCAAATCAACTATATTAAGAAAAATACTGAACAACATGTCCCATCATAGGTAATTTGGCCTTCCCCTATACATGGGTAAGATACTCCCAAGAACATCTGATTACAAAATTAAGATATATTCATAATATCCTATCTAATATTACCAAATGATAAGAAAAAAGAAAAAAACACTAATACCACCTTGTGACGTACCGACCCGAATTCCACTTAAACAGTGCCTCTAGCTAGTTGGACACATTCCTTCAAGTGTGCCTCCTCACATTCTAGAGGACAACAACTAGCAATGAGGGTCCAAGGTGATACAGTGGAGAGAACATACCCTCAAGATCAGAGTATCACAATGGTAAAATAAATAGATAAATAGCAAAACCATAATATCAACTAACAAATAGAAATTAAAGGTAAATTAACCAAAGGCAATAAATAAAAAATATCAAAAATATCCAACATCACGCATATAAAGATATAATTTCATGTGTCTAACAAAAATAATAGGAAAGCATGCTATACATGACATGTATCAATATAAAAAAAATTATATTCCTTCTCTAATAAAATCATGATTCGTAGCTTGGTCTTGTGCTTCCTCACTCCCATTATATAACCAAATCAAGTATAAACAACTGGGTGTTTTCCCATATCCCTACCTTCATCCACATAATATGTATGGGTACCATCAACAGCCCAAAAAGGGTGAGAGATAAACTCATTAGCCCACCACCAATGGTTTCTATAAATATCTAGTTAGTGCATATAATATGGTAGTGTGTATATAATAATGGAAACTGGTAATATAAACTTTAAAGAGGTCGACTCTAGTTCGTGAAAGATACCAAGCTGATTCTACATAATTCAACCCCTGTGGGATAATCTCTAAATAATTTTCCATATGTATACACATATATGGAATGTATACATAGTGATTTCTATAACCATATATATGGTTACTACTACTAGCCTGGACCCAAGATGTAACTCAGATATCCATAAGTTATAACGTATCACAAGTATCAAGGGATGCAGTGCCTGGTATCACAAGAATAGGGGATGTTGTGTCTAGTATCACAGTAGTAGGGTCACCATTCCTAAATCATAATATTGGGGTATCCATGACCACCAACTGTCATTTTATATCGGGACACCATGACCATATCACAGTATAGGGATTCCATGATCGTATCATGGTGTAGGGATTCCATGCCCATATCACAACTATAGAAAAATGGATTCCATTCCCATATCATAATACATGAGGATCTCCATTCACAATTTATAATATAAGTATCTCTGTATCTAATTATATCAAGTATAAACATCCAAGTCTTTAATCAGATCCAACCTTTAATTTTTAACTCACTAACATTCAATAATAAAAAGGGTGTAACCATTGTTCTATTTAATTAGGTGACATGGACATACCACTCACTCTACTCAATTTATCCTTAATTGATAAGTGTGATGACCATGATAAACCACAAAAAATAAACATTTCATTTATGATAAAATAATTTAAAATTCAGACCAAACACACTAATAGGTGTTTTTGGTATATAAGTATAAGGGCCAATTATTCATTTAAATAGAAAATCCAAAGGGGTGGATCATTTTGAAGTTGACTAATTCCAAAACCTTGGAGGATCTATATGATTCATTGGGTTCTAAAACAAGGCAACCAATTTAAGATAGATTCATTTTAGGGTCAACCCAAGGTGAACCCAATGTGCGACACAACGACTCATATTATAAACCATCTCAACATTAAAATATAAATACTAGACCACCTACCTTATACTGTATTCATTACTCATACATGATTCAATTACTGATGCATTCCACATTTATAAATTAGATAGTGTTAGATAGATGATGTAATTGTAACATCCTATGTTTTCAAACATGTAATATTTTGGTAAATTTTGAACTTTTGATTTTGGTGGTCATGCCAACTTAAAATTATGAAATTAGGAACCAAAATTATGAAAGTTTGATAGCTGCAAGACCTTGTTTTATGTGGGTTTTTAATTATGGTGGAATTAAAAAGGGTTTAGGTGAACAAAAAAGGACTGACAGCCAAGATTCTGAAAAATAGTTTCTGAAAGTTTTACATGATGTTTAATTCATTTACACGATGTGTAATGGGTTCATGGAGTGTGGTCAGTGGATTCACAACATGAATCAGGGTGTTAAGGCTTAGAGGGTATACCTGATGAATACATGACATGAAACTATTTTACATGTTCTGAACCTAATACATAATTTATAACAGTTACATGCCCTATAATGTGAGGGATTGTTTTTTAAATATCTATATGGGGATCGTCACCCTCATTTCTTCATGCAAAAAGACAGAGGGAACCTGCTTGTTACACCACTCCCTTTCTCCCTTAGGTTTCCTTCAATATTCATCATTCAAGCTCTGATCTGAGCAATGTATGTCACATTGGAAACATAGATATAATTCCTTGACTCCTCTTTTTTATTTTCCTTACTTATCTTTCTATATATTATGCTAAATCCATGCAATCCCTTTTACCCTATATTTAGAGTGTTCATATAAAATGTTGTTTTCTTCTGATTTGGCTTGAGTTAGGTATTGATATCATATGAACATAACCTAAATAGTATTATGTTGGTGGTGCCTATATTTCTCTATGATTTTTCAAGTGTTTCAAGGGTGCACTCTATATGAACCATGTTGGTCGACTGAGTGGGACCCAAATGAATTAAATGCTTCTTTTTAATGTATCAAATTGATTCCATGGGATCTCATTGGGTATTCTCTAGACCCTTATTGCATTATATTCTGGTAAATCAATTAATATCACTTTGGTAGTTTAGGATTGGTGTGTTTTCATTAAATAAATTGAATTGTTTTTATAAAATTATTGTTGGTTCCATGGGAACATGATGGACATGGACTGCCGATTGAGGTGATGATGATAACCTGGATTGATGTGACTTGGTCCTCAGGTTGGGCTCAGCCTGAATACTATGGGGATGTTAATCATCAAGATTATTCAACTTGGTCTTAAAAAATATAGGTGATGATATGACCGGGATTGGGGTAGGACTTGTATGATTTGATATGGTGTTCACCATCGAGGTTGAGCGATATGGTCATAGGGGAATGAGGTGTCGAATGATGTGGCTTAGGTTGTTTGGTTATTTATGCTCACTTTTTGTTATCTGACACACCATTAGAGTCTTCTTCACACATATAGTACAAATAATTGAGGTAGAGTTAACAACTTTTGTGGTTGGAGGCTCTCATAGACTCTCTGACTTAAGTGGTGGTGTTTACCATCAATTGTGTTTTGGGGTGCTCACCATTGAAATCCATGTGTATGGTGATGGACCATAAGTTTATGGGGTTGAGACCATCAAATGGGGGATGAGGCTCAACACATTACTAGAGGCTATTGGTTCTTGTTAATGGGAATAAAAATATCGTTGTGCCTCAAGAGTTTTGGCTTTGAGCCGATGGTGATTATTTATTGGAGGAAATATATTGATGTTCCTAGGTACATCAGGCTGAGAGATTATAGGTACTTTTGAGAAATGGTCTGAGGAACCATGTACTTCTTATTTGAGAATTCTATTTGGATTTTGGGTATTCTGATTGATGGAATGATGTGTCGAGTGACATTTCATAAGTGAAATCTGAGGGTTCTCCTAGTATGATATTTATTAGGGGATTCCTTGGTTGTTGAACCATGGATCCTCATAACTATAGTTATATATATACAGATAGGTTTTGTATTCTATATAAATATTTAGGCATGTATTCAGAGATTACCAGTGATGGATGAAATAGGTGATCACTTCCTTGTGGTTGTTGAGCATAAGGAAAGTAGGTTATATATTTAATGTGAATATGATACCCTTTTTATTATTTTTAGAACACACCTTCATTATCATGGATATAAAACAGACACACGTTTGTGGTGTCCTACTGAAATCTATTCTCACACCCCACACTGGCCCTTTAGGACATGTGTATACATTATGTCTCTGTGATCAGGTAAGGTACTAAGCTTAAGACCTAGACATTAGTGTCCATGTTGGAACTTTGCATGGGATTGATGGAAAGGGACTATGGTGATTCCTAAATCAGATAGAGTTTAATTTTTGAGTTTTCTTTTGGTTAATAATACTGATATATGTATATTCATAAGGTTTTCCATGAGTTAACTTGTTTTTTATTTCATTTTATGACCTGATATACCATGTTTTTTTTATTTTCTACATGTGGTATTATTGTGTTTTGGCTTGTTTATTAGTATACTACTATTGTATTATGCTTCCACTAGTTTTATCTTACTGCTTCCACTGAGTATGGTTTTATTCTATTGTTATATATATATATACCATTATTATTATCAACTCGAGGGTGTAGTTTCCTCACTATCACCTCTTTACACCCTCGCTTCTAGTCAATAGTCTTTGGCACATGGGGAGGTGCCCCTAAGGCTCAGTGGTCAATTGGACTAGACCACCATTTACAGTGGCATCCGGTTTAGGGTGATAAAAATGGTATTAGAGGATTTTTTTTCTATGGTATTGGTCGAATCATTCTGATGGCTACTAATAGTATTGAGGGGGTTTTATTTTCTTTATTTTGTTTTAATATTTGGGATATGGTAGACTATAGAGTAGGATGTAGTCGGGACTAGGTACAGAGATCATGTTTGGGTGTTGGTAACCCCATGAATGGGGTACATACTAAGTTGCTAGTGGTGGTAAATTGATGTTCTATTTTGGTATTTTTGAGTTGATTTTATTTCTTCCTCAAGTGGTTCACATGGGTGTGATAGTTATCTATTATATGGATTTTTAACCTTGTCCTATTACGGAAATGAAGGTTTATTTTTACATCATGATAGATTCTTAGGCTCATATGATGTATGCTTAATTTTAATTTTCTTTGAGAACCTGGATTTCCCTAAGAGGGGTTTGATAGTTTAAAGTGTAAATAATGGAATCTAAAGAGATTTTTCCTACTTATCCTCACTTTAGTGGGATTATAATCAACCATAAAAATAATTTGGTTACAATTAAATTTTTTTTTGATGCTATATATATGCATGTGATATGTAGGCCAAACCGTGATAAGGTTAGTTAGATATTATGATTGGGGTGAGTTATTTAAAGTGTTAATAAATAAGCTAAAAAGTGTTTTCATGTATATCCTCTTTGGTGGAATTATAATCAACTACCCTTGATTGATATCTGATATGTGATGTTTTACCCTATTATAGGAAGGCAAGGGGCCATGATTCTAGGTTATTTTTTATGTCTGAATCTTATACGGGTAGGTAGGGGTATGAGGCTCGATGATACATTTCATACTTGACCTTGATATGGGTGGGTAAGGGGCCTTGAGGCTGGATGTGGTGTGACATGGGGTGGTAGGGGAGTGTAAGGGTGGGTATATTGTGATACCTATTTCATCCTTTTGAATATGTGATATATATACTATTTTGGTTGTTTGAAGGATGTGTTAGTATTCAGCCGGAAACCACGTAGATGGGCTCCAGTGGAGGGTCAATAGGCTGATGATATGTTTTCACAGTAATTTTCATGAGATGAGGCCCTTAAGTGTTGGGATGAGGCCCCATAGGGTAGAGATAAACATGAGCTGCAAGTACGGGCACACGTACAGGATCAGATACTGGTAAGAAAACAGCGGGATATGGCAGCTTTTGGGTCGTGGCTTGATGATAAGCTCAAGGAAAGTCTGGTTTGGGTTATCCATGGAATTAATAGGGGAGTATAGGGGGACGAGTCATTGTAACACCCCATGCTTCCATGGTACTCTTGTCTTTGAATAATAAAATATCTTGCGTTGTACGCAACTTCGAGTTCAAGCACATCACGAACAATCAAACAAGCCATTTAAAAAAAAGTTATGAATATTAATACCCACTGTTTGAAATTTTATAAATTTAATTTGTTAAAATTTAATTCATTTTTGGATTCGGAATATCAAAATAAGCTTAGTGTGAATTTTTGGTATTTTTCTAAAAACATTTATTTTTGGATAAATAGTGAAAAAAAGCGTCATTGTTTAAAACCAACTTTTACTTCTATAATTATTATTTTTAATTAAATTTATTTTAAACTCAAAATAGTTACATAATAACTATATTAGTTCAATGTAATTCATTGGAGTCATTTTCTAATAAGAATAGATATATAAAATTTTATCAAACTATTTAACGCCTTTTACCAAACTTCTAGGCACATTTGCAAATTTGTATAAAAAACAATTTTACTGCTTCTGTGAATTGAATTTAAAAAATACAAGAGACACAGTTGAAATCAGTAATTAAAATTCGGTTCAATGGGATGAAATGAATTTTTGAGGAATAGTAACTTTTGAATTTTATTTACCACAAATAAAAGTAAATATGGTAATTAAAGGTAAAATGATATTATAATTACCCTAACACATGTCCTAATTCTATTAGATAAGTGTATTTTGACCTAAATCAACCTTAGGAATAAAATATGATCCTTTTTATCCACTTTTATTATATTAGGACATTTATTATTATTTTATTTAAAGAAGAGTTAAAAGTGTTAAATTCAAATTTTATGAAATAAACCATTTTTAATATATGGTTATACTTAAGATAAATTTGACTATAAATATTAATTATAAATCTAAAAATATTTCATTTATCATGGTATTTTATTTATAATTTTTAGACACTAAATAAATAAATTTATTTATGACACAATGATGAAGCAGTAATTACCTTATTAATGAACGATTAAAATAATTGATATTATAAATATCCAAATAAATGTAAATTGAGACTTTTAATGAATTAAAATAATTTTATAGGTTAATATGACATGTTAGTATTGATTTAATGTATTTTTTTCTAAGTAATCAAGTTTTTTTGAATTTCACAAAAACCAAATACTTAATAGTGTCTAAATTGACAAAAATGAGTTTTTAAAATAAACTAGTACTCACCCGTGCAATTGCATGACGTATTGGAATACTGGTTTTTTATTTTAATAAGATATTACTATTTATAAAATTTGAGAAGAAACAGTAATATTGAATAAATATTAAATAGAAAGTAATGGTGTATGAACATGGAATAGGAGTGCATAGAATATGAAGACACCATTCAAATAGTTGACAAATAAAAAGGATATAGTAGAAGTATATGGATTCTTAAATTATGAGGAAGATTATAATCCATTTTCAATTTCCATTACTATAACTGTAGTGGGGGCAGTGAAATAAATATTGAATGGATTGTTTCAATATACTTCCGTAGTTCGTTTTGGTGGTCGTTGCTTGGAACAGCCCACGCCAACCATACAGACAGCCCGACCCATCTCCAATCTTAATGGTAACCTTATCTAGAAGAAAACCATTTAAAAAATTGTAAAAACACAGTTCTTCAATTAGAAATTTAGTAAAAGTTGTATGGAAGATTTTATTATAATTGTCAAGTTCAATAATAGTTTTTCGATTTGTTTTAAAAATTGGAACAAAAACAGAATTGGAGTGCACCAACTAAGGATAAATATACCTAAATTGTCTCTGAAATGTCCAGTAAGAAGAACAGTAAATCACATATTCGATAACACTGAATTGATACCTGCACATTAAAAGACTTTTATAGGAACCTGTAAACAATTAATGGGAAATTTATTTCATATACTTTAAGGAGGAAGGTGGAAACCATCAAATACATTGAAAACAAATTAAAAACAGGAACCTAGATGTTTTTTTATACTTCTAAAAATAGTATGATTCAATCTTAAAAAGTGGATTTAGGTGTTGTCCTATTTTTTTACAGCACATAAAACAGAAAAAAAACTATTATTAAGTTGAAAATTATACAAGGGAAAAAAATTTAAATGAAAAGGAGAAGTTTTTTGGGGTTTATAACCGCAAGTAGGTGTTGTTGTTTACCTATCAACAGTTGGATAGTTCATGCAGGTCAACCCCAGTCCATTAGTTGGTGTGGTCTTCAGAGTAGGAACCACCACATCTGGGTATGCACCCCCTTTAGATGCACTGAAATAATGAGAAATGGGAAAATAATAGTTCAAAATGCAAATATCTCATAAAATAGAATTGCACATTATCAAATCATAACCCAAGAAAATAAACATAGTAACATGTCTTTATAAATGTAGTTCCTATTAAACCTATAAGGTCGTGATTTTTTAATGGGATTGAGTAAATTTTGCGTACTAAAAACATGCAATACTATAGGATAACTATTTCACATGAGAAAGCATTATGTAAAAATAGTTGTTTTATTATAAATGGTAAAACATAACAACTGATGAAGAAGAAAATATATGATGTAGGTTTAGATTAGACAAGATCGGAATGCCATGAAGCTAGGCAGAGGCCCACCTCTCAGCAATTACACTAAAAACAATGTAAGAACACAAACTTGGATCTCTGTTTCTTCTTCCAGCAAGAGTATGATTTGATATTCAACATGTATGTGACTTTTTGTACAGCTATTTTCCTGACTAGAAAACAAAAAAAATGTTATTAAAGAGTAAATTAACACCTTATTCATGTCAGTAATACTGTAGGTTATCACATCCGTGAAGGCATTGTCATCACTCGGACTTGCAGTGTTAAACAAAGAATCAATTTGGTAGACTAAGGCATTATATATGATCCCCTCAACATTATAGATCACAGTTTAATTATACAAATGATTTGTAATAATAAAAACTGTAGGAATTAAGGTATGAAACATGCGCATTTACTGTCTTTTAGGGATACGTGCAGATTAAATCCAAAATGTATTGCGTACACTTTTATGATAAAGGTGGAAACTATCAATTATATTGAAAACAATGTAAGAACATGAACCTAGACATCTATTTATGATTCCAGAAAAAGTATTATTTGATATTCAGCAGGTGCGTGACAAGTTGTCCAGCTATTTTCCTGACCAGAAAACATAAAAAAATGTTATGAAATAGTAAATTAACACCTTATGCATGTTAGTAATACTATAGGTTATCAACTCTGTGAACGCATTGTCTTCACTCCGACTTGCAGTGTTAAAAAAAGGATCAATTTGACAGACTAAATCATTAGATATTCTCCCCTCAACATTATAGATCACAGTTTAATTGTACAACTGATTTGTAATAATGAAAACTGTAAGAATTTAGATATGAAGCATTATATTGAAATTACAGATACTATCGACTAAAATGTTTCAAGTTTAATATAATTTCCCACAAAATTGACATCAATGAGAAAATAGTGAAAATAACAGTCATTGAAAACACATTAACTATGGGTTCACTGGATCATGGATACTGAAGGTACAGAGACTTACCAGTCCTGAAGTCATTAAATGTTTCCATAGATATGGGATGAGGAAAATAGTACGAAGAACCTTAAAACCTGTTTTGAAGACAACAGAATCCGACCCTTGAAGAATTTTATGGGAAAACATGTCTGTGAAAGAGAAAATATATCTAGGAATTAAAGTAAAAATCCCCTGGATGGAAGAATATAGATATCCTACCTTGGATAGATAATCCTAAAAAACATTTCATTGGAGGCACCCATAGGTTTTACATTGATCCATCTGATATTTGGCTAGAGGTTCTATTTCAGTTTTGCCTTCTACAAACCTAAAACCATAATCCACAAGTCAGTCTTAAAATTGTTGAATTGCAATGAACAGATGATAAATGAAAAAAAAATTATAAGAGTATCACCTAATTGATACGAATTTAATGTAACATAAATGCTAGTCTCTTGAATTTGCATACTAAATTCAGAAACATTTATGCACAAATTACCTGCAAGAAGATGAGGGTCAAAACAGAGGTTCACTTCCAGACTTTATGGCACAATACATGCATTCATTACCTATTCATTTTGTCGTGTTCATTAATACTGGTAAAACAATTAGATAACAGTGAAACAACATGGTAAACATTTAATGATGAGTACAAGGGTAAAATGTGATTATATGCGTAACGTTCATACAATAAACCATCAATATCCATGGAAAACCAAATAGAGAACATATAGCCCAGTTTTAAACAGTGTCTATTGTGAGTAACAGAAACTAAAAAAAATACATTAAAATTTTCAGCATCAAAAACCTCCACCATCATCCTATTCCATAACGAGTAATGTCCAGCTTAATGAGAAATCATCGAGCAACGAAAACTGATACAAAAACGTATTTCATGAATACTATCCAGTATGTCATGAAAACCGTCCAACATGAAAAGCATCATGTATGAAAATCATCCAGCATGTAAATTTTATAATAAACCTGCAGATAATTCATACTGAAATGTCCTCAATGAGAAATTACAAATACAAAAATCAGCAGTGCAGTATGTATTACACTTAATTTTTGAAATGAAAATAATAAAAACCAATTAAAACCCCAATAATTAGTATTACCAAGACAGTAGATCAGAAAATCTCAGTCTGCTTTCTCATTTTTCTTGTTCAAATTTCCCTTTATTTGCCTTTCTTGTTGAGTACAATGAGTAATAGTACCTAATATATCTCGACTAATCTGAAGACCGTGTTGCATGTCATCCTCCGTATCAAATTCATGTGAAAGTTTTTTCTACATAGAGAATATAGTTAGTAGAATTTGAAGCTACTTGTTGAAGTTGAAATCAATGCAGAACATATGTGATTGTTAACAGTGGACAGTAACAGATTTAAATAATTGTACGTCATGTATATTAAAAAAATTGAAACTAAACACTAATCATGCATGTATTGTTACAGAAATTGAAATACCTTATTATTCACTTAAGATGACTGTTACATACCTAAGTAGATAACAGATTAGATGTACAAGCGTCAAACCTAGTGGCAGTGTTTGACCTTGATGGAGAAGACCTTCCAATTTGATGCTCCTATTATGCAAGGTTGGAAGGAAAATTATAGTAACATTACTTATGTGTGTTATTTAAGAAAAATGTAAATAAAATAAAGCACATTGTATCTTGATAAATTCAATTCCACTACTAACTTATGAAGACACACTACTTTGAGGACCCTCTAGAGTATAATAAATTAAAAAGGTACAATTATGTAATTTTAAGTTAACTTTGGAAAATAAAAAAACCAATAATATAATACTTGATTGTGTTCAAATATTTCTATAAAGTTACTAATATAGTTTTCCTTATCACTGATAAATATTACTTTGAATTTGTTTTATTCAAATGAACAATGACGGTTTTGAATATTGTAATTGGGCACATCAACTGATAGTAGCACTTTTTTTTATTTGAAAATGTTCAACTGTGGAGGAAAACCATACTCATCATCATCCTAAATTACAAATGATAAGCAGTGTGAGGAAAAATATTTCATAAAATTTTCTAGGTCATACAAGAAGTTTCTTGTACCTGTATCATAGCAGTTCTCAACTCTGCAGCTTTTTTATGTAAGAATTGGATGAATTTTTTTTTCAAATAAAATAACTGAACATGAGTCTGTACTATCAGTAACCATTAGCTTCACTCTGAATCTGTTGCATTAAATATTGGGTTTACATGTCCAGTGTTACTAAGTAATTTTCTTTTATCATCATGATAGCATCATACTGACAAAAAGTACATTAAAAAATAGGAAACCTGTGAGTAGCGCTGTTAGGATACAATTTTCAATTATGGTACCAAATTTGGTTTTGTAAAACAAGTACATTTTCCATGCAGAAGTTACAGGAATTGAAAAACCAACTGTGAGTACATTGAACTTTTAGTAATGTAACTGATATTAAGCAATGTGTAGGCTGCGGTAGAGTGATTTCATAATAAAAATATCATTAGTACAGGGATTACGTGAAGATTTCATAATAAAGCATATTGAATTTCTGAAAATAAGGATGATTTAGTTACCTTGTAACAGTTTTTTACATCTGATATTGTTTTCTTTTTATTCTAGTACAAGACTGTTGTACACAGGTTGGCAATAGTTGGTGGTGGGCTGTGTAACTGTGTTGTTATTACCAACCCAGACCTGGTAATTTGAGAATGATATTCATGAAAATAATTAATAAGAATACTTGTGTATTACTATTGGGATACACAGAGATTAAACTTGTTAAAATAGACAGAAAATTTTACATATAATGTTACATGCTTCTTAGATTGTCTTCTTCCAGAATATGGATATTGTAAAGTATCTTCGTTGCATTTTTTGTAGTGGTGGAAATAATATATACGGAAAGGATTATGAAGTCAAAGAAATCATAATTACAGAGTTAGGTGTTCAAGAAACATATTTTATGAATGAATTACAAACTGCAAAAGTATATAATGTAGATAGAAGCCATAGTGCTCAACTGCTTCACCCAGATGGGTTGTAATATCATAATTGTCGATGAATTTTTGTTATTTTCCAAGTACTACATTGTTTCATTTACAAACTCATCCCATAAACTATAGGTTAGTTGTGAACAATAAAGTAACAAAATGAATGAATATTGACTATGTGCAGTTGCCAAATATAAGTTTACAAGAACATTGACCTGTCATCCTGTAGAGTAATCTGCATCCTCCAGTTTGAAGGACCCATAGATTCCACCAGTTTAGTGTCTCATAGTAGTCTGATTATTTATATAATATATATGACAGAAATATACATAATTTTATTACAATAAGGATGAGGTATGAAATACTATAATTTTTAATTTATTAAACTTTTCTACAAAGAACTTTAACATGATGTTGGTAGTGTAACATACCTATTAAATGTTCTTATGGAACCATTATTTGAATAATATCATCGAATAAAGTAAAATCAAAACTAAAAAGTGGAATTTCTACCTCACATGGACGAACAAACATCGTAGATGTGAACATTAGTATGTAGGAATATCAATATCCCAAGTAACTACCATAGTTTGATGCTATTTGGAAGTTTTGTATAATATAGTAGATCCCTTCATGCAAGTGATTTCAATACTTAGAGATAATTTGGTAGGTAGTGATTGTACACTGAATTTTGATTCCCTTATGATACAATGTAAAACGTAGGAAAATAGATTAAAATAGTTTTTCACATAGGATAGAGACAATATATATATATATATACTGACATATTTATAAAGCATAAAAGGAAAAATTGGAAGAAATTGATAATATTCATGTAATGAATGCTAACCACTTTATCAGTAAGTATTAGATCTATAGAAACAACTGAATTAGAGTAGTTTGGCGATGAATTGCACCAGATGTTTAAAACATGAACCTCTATCCTTAGTGTCTCATCATCCTCGGGGGTAATAGTATTCAACGGGGTAATTGATCTGGAAATTATCTGTTCAATCTGTATAAATTTAATTAGTGTTGAAAAAAGTATGATATCAAGCAGTTTCACACATCTTGAAGTACACATTCCAAATTCAAACAGCTATAAAAATCTTGACTCGTTATTTAAAATGGTACCTATGATAGGTTAAAAAATATTTATTTGTACACAATATTTTGTGTTTAATGAGATGATGTGTTATTGTTATCATCAATAACAATTTTTAAATCATTCACAGATGTGACCCTATAAACCACAACATATAGTTGACCATGAGAGAACATGGGTTTGCAGAGATATAACCCAATAGAAGACAATGATTGACCTTTAATTTTATTAATATTCATTGCATAATAAACGGTCAAAGGATATTGTCTTCTCTGTAATTTGAAAGGCCATCTAGCGTTAGAGTGTGTTATAGTTAGTCTTGGGATGAATGCTGAATACCCTGATTGATAACCAGTCAAACTTTTTCTCCAATGAAATGATCACCTAAGTGTGTAACTACCATACGGGTGTCATTACATAAACCAAAATATTGATCTACATTTCATAGTAACGTAATAGGGACACCAATCTTTATAGAATTTTTGTGGGAAGACAAACTGGAGAAGTTTATACCATTTAACATCTTAGAGGTGTATATGTTTTCGGCCCTATCTGTATCAAAACTTTCATTGGAGACTGGATTAGAGCTGAAGTAGTCTTTCTTTTCTGTGTTTGTGAGAGACATCATGTAATCGTTTACTTATTGAACAACATCATGAGTTGGAGCTAGAATGGCACGCTCTTTCATATAGGAGATGTCACTGTATTTCTCAATGAAATCAGGATAAGTATGCTCCAAAATGGAAATCATTACATTTGAAGTGTAGTTAAGAATATATGTAGATGGAATTTGGAAGATCACTTCACCGTTATTAGGTTATCCAACTCATCCATCGCCAATATCCAAAGTCCATTTTGCAAATTGGTGGATCTCATTCGAAACATCGGTGGATGTAGAGGAAAGTACTCTCGTGTTCCTTGTTAGTGTTAATACCTAACAGTTTTTCCAAAGATACGATGACTTAATACTTGAAAATACAATGTCATTTCTATTACTACCTGGTATTATAGGTAATATCTATCTGAAATCTCCACCCAATACAACTGTTAGACTGTCGAATGGTAAATTTGTTGCATTATCATTTTTTCTGTCATTATATCTCTAAGAGTATGGTCTAGAGCCTCAAAGTAGTATTTATGAACCATAGAAGCCTCATACCAAATAATCATCTTTTTAGACTATAGAAGTTGTGCTAAATAACTTCCTTGTTGAATATTGCAAATAGGAAGTTCGGTAATGGAGATTGGAATACGAAATTTAGAATGTGGAGTGCGTCCGCCTGGAAGCATCACGGATGAAATTCCACTCAAAGCGATCGCAAGTACAATAGATACCTCAGACTGAAGAAATGATGTCAGGATTTTCCATATGAATTTTTTAACTATGCCTCCATATCCATGCAAGAAGAAGAATCCACCAGAATTTGTAGATATAGAAAACAAAATGACATCCATCACCTCAATCTGTTCATTGGTAAGCATAGTCTATAAAGATTGGTACTCATTTAGTAGTAATTATCTATTATAATGTAGTTCCTCTGCAACTAAATTATTCACATGACTATGAATTGTAAAATCTGGTACTTTCATGGGAGGATAAAGTCGAAGAGATGTTCCATTGCTCCATAATATCTGCTCTATCTCAAGCAGATCATACATATGTATCTGATGTTCGGTGAGTGTAAAATCTAGTAAAATTAAAAACATGGTTTTATAGTAGTATAAAAGAAACATTATTCAGAGAATCTACATAATTTTATTTAGTAAAACATACATTCATATCTATGGGATAATAACTGATTAGATAGGACAAAGTACACGGAAACAACAGAACAGCCTGTAAGTATTATTTAATAAACTAATTTCACTGAATTTTTTAGTTAATTTTATGCAACTATATTTCTGAATAGCATAATAATGATGAAAGAATATAAAATAGTTATATGCAACTAGTTTGAAATTATAAGCTGACAGACACATTCAGACCTTGGATTTGTAGCCTATGTCGTTGGGCATATAAAATGTATTCAGATAGAATGTGATAGGTTTGCTACGAAACAATGTCTGGATGTGAAATGTTATTGGAAAACAACATTCTTGCAAAGATCCTGCATACATAATGTCCCATTCCCCAAGTTGAAACCTCCTTTATAGCTTCAATAAATTCGATGTCATCTGCTAGTAGTCCCAAAGCATAACAGGCATCTCTAAATGTGCCATGAGTAACAGAGTCAACTGTTTTTATATCTTCATATGATGGAGGACCTTTGATATTTTTTAGAAGTATCCGCAGGTAAAATAGCTCTCCAGTTGTTTAAGGAACATAGTAAAGCCTGTCAATAGAAAACCCTCGCCTTCAACAATGCCATTTCTTTTCATTTGAGTGGTAAAAAAAATTTAGTTGGGAATTCTAAAAAAGTTATTTCCCTAGCCTTTGGGTACTCTAAATTTGCTTGAAACCAAGAGCTGAACATTGTATATTTGAGGTTACAGTATCTGTGTCGTTGTAGGTTATAGAATTTTTTCCTAGTAAATGGAAGTCTAACCTCTCAACTAGTGGATATTTGTAATGGATATCATAAGAAAATATCCTTCAAGAGGCCTCACAAAGAGATATGTACCGAAAATCATAATTTTTTTTTATTTGATCCACATTTTTCGTATGTGAACTCGCTGTTGTTTCTTTAATAGAGTGTTACTGTTACACGACCATTTTCTTTGTTAATATATTTAAAAAATATTTGATGGAAGATGACTGATTGCAGGCTTCAATATTAATATGATAATGATAATTAATAGCAAAACAGGATTGTATGGTACGACATACTGATTATTTTAATGGATTCAATTTTTTAGAACTGTTATTCCATCATCCCTTCTGTGATAGAGAACGTAACCATCATCATCAATAGTGGTATTCCCAAAAAAATTATTTGGAAAAAATTTGGAACATTTTCCATTTCTCATATAGGTCGAAGTACGGTAGGCATCACCAAATGGGCCGTGGATCATAAAATTATTAACAGCTCCGTGTAGTCTTGGGTAGTCACAGTTATTCGGAATTTTAGCACATACAATTTTTTTTACTTCTGATTGAGTGTGAACTTTATTTTCATGACAGAGAAATATAAGGATGTTCATGTGGGGAAAGCCTCGTTTTTGAAACTCCATGGTTTGAACAAATGCGTTGTAAGATAATAATTTAACAGTTAGTAGAAGATGACAATTAATGTAAAAAGGAATTGAACTAAGGGGAATGTACAAAAATAGTTACATGACCGTGACAGCCCAAAAAAACAACCTTCTCTTAAATCTTTCATTAGAAAATCAACTTTAATATTGAAAACTTGAGATAATATTTGCGGGCAGTCTGGTGGATAGAGGTTTCTATTTCTAATAAATCAAGTTATTTCATGCCACATTGGGTTACCTGAAAATGTTAAAAACAAATCTGGATACCCCACCCAATTACATATCGATATAGCATATTGGTAATTCTAGATTATATACCTTGGTTCACCCATAAAATAAGAAGGTAATATGATACACTTCCCGCATGATGTCCCTTCATGGTCACCTCAAAGCAATGCATCTTGTAACCCATTGTAAAGTTTGACCCTCGGTTTCTTTTGATTGAAGCGAATGAATGATAGTCTTTGAGAATAAATCATTGTATAAGCATCAACTGTAAATTGTTGATGTAATCTTCAATAATGTAGTAAGATCGATGAATCATTATCACAGAATTTCAAGTGGAATGCAAAGTACTCTCTCATTGTTACCTTCCTGAGTGTAGTACTTTTAGTTAATTGAGTATCACGATGTAACATGTTGTCGCAATATCCATCATGACCGCCTATGAAAATCAAAGGATAATGTAACGGAAGATATAGTGGGTGCATCTCATTAATTCGTTGTAAATCACCACTTTGGGTTCGAAGGATGATGTCTCGTTCATGGTTGAGATCCTCAATGTCACCGATAATCAACATTTCTATTTCAGAAGTATTTGGAAGTTTATATGTATCAGGATGCATTTGTCTTCTTTTAAGGAGTTGTAGCTTTAAAGTTGGAACCTCTTAAGAGTTAAGCACATCCCTTTCATTTAAAAATTCTCGATCCAAAGTATTGTTGTCATGAAGTATATGTTGTAGGTTCTGGACGATATTGTAGTTAATAGTAGATTTTTGATTTCTCTCATCAAAGCTGGAGCAATTTGTAATGTTAATATAAAATGGTGAACATTTCGTTAACTCAGCATAAATAATTGAGTTTAACGGATACCTCATTCCATGAATTCTATTCTGACACTCATGCGTTGTATCATAGACGTATAGTTGTGTGAACCTCAGAGGATGACCATCAGATGGACAAAAACTACCTATGTGATGGTAGTTTTGTCCATGTAGTCTGTATATACATGGAGCTCGACCATTACGGAATGACCTATCTACCTTTCCACCCATTGATGTGAATGAAAACATCAAATTTTAAATATGTATGTGGTCTTGGAATAATTGGGATTCAGTAGAAGTTTGATCAAAAACCAGCATCCTTAGGTATTCGGGACATTCTGGTAGTAAGTCCAAAGAAACCTTTCCCATTGAGCAGTATAGATCAAAATGTTGGTTTTGTCTATTGCTAAATTTATTTTTTCTCTCAGCAAACCAAAAAAAATCTTGACAATGTTAATAGATGTTATAAGGATCATTAATATCATAATAACATGATTGAACAAAATTGAAATATAGAAAATGTTATTAAAAAGAGGAACTCAACAACTGAGATAATGATTTAGTATTAATGAAATGCTAATACAAGTATAGTAAGTACATGAACCTGTGTCCTTGGCATTGTCATGTTCTAGTGACTCTCCTGTAGAAGCAAGAAATATGTAATTTTAGACTCTCTGATAACTCTATAACATTAGTAGTGAAACGTGTACATTTCATTACCTGTACAGTTTCCTACTTCATTTATGTCAGCAGTTCTGTTTTTTTGAGCCTCGGAACTATTTATTCTGATTGTTTCTCGAAGAAATGAAAGGTTTCCTGAACCTGAAAGTAGTAATTGAAGACAACTAACTGCTATATAGAATGTACAGTGGTATATATATGTGTGTGTGTGTGTCAACATATATTGTACATCATACCTACAAAGGATAATGAATTGTAGTTCCCATCTATAGAAGGAGTTATGCAGCATCTGTTTGTATAGGGCAGAATAAGAAGTCTAATTGAAATCAAAGGTATGGTAATGTGTATAAATAGTATACATTCTTACTGTGTTGAGGTATCAGGTGATGAATCGGGTAGAGTATTTTCTTCATCCATTGTAGCTACACAAAATGATGAATGAAATGTTATTAAAAGACTACATTTGTTGTATGACATACAATATGTTCATGGAATTTAGTAGTTATGATTCTTATAGAAAGTTATAGGAATTTTTTCAAGGTAGTCGATTGTTGTTTCCATTTGTTAGATCCAGCTGATCTCGTTGACGTAGCTGTTGATGGTTCTGGCATTGTGCACAATGAATAACTTAATTATTAATAATTTTGGTTACTGTGAAATGGAGTGTGTAGTTCAATGGTTTATAAATGTAATTTTAAACATAACTAACCACCATTCCATAGAGATGATAATGGCATGCCTGTGACTTAATTTGTGGAAATAATTGTTGGTATAAGTTCATTGTTTGGGGATTCAGACAGGCTATCAGATGCCAGATTTGAATTTTCAGTGGAAGTTGCCACTGAAGCTTTGGCAATGTCAAATTCTATAGAGAAAAATAGATTGTGAAAAAGTACAATAATTTTTAGTGACGATATTAGTAAACTAACCATAGTTATTTCATTTCATCATCATCTTTCTGCATTGTATCCTTGCATCTGTACAATTAGATGGGGAATTGATGTTTGTATTTGACCTAGCAGACAATTACCCAGCATGTGTGATACAAGTAAATTAGTATGAAAGATTCTGGTTAGTATGGATTGTTCTTTGAAACATCACAAATAAGATATAGGTTAATGAAAACAAAACTAACCATTTATACATAGAGGTGATAATGGAATTTTTGTGACTCGACGTGTGATTCCACCTACTGATACTGATTTACTCGACTAAGTACCAGAATGGTTGGTAGATGACATATAATGGTCTGTAATAGTTGTCGGCACTGATCATGTTGCAACATTAGTGATTATAACTACTAAATAAAGGTTAGTAAAAAGAATAGAACATTTTCAAGGGTACTTAATAGACAACTCACAAACTATCTTCCCTTCCTTCATAAGTATCCTTCGTTGCATCCTTGCATCTTTAGAGTTTGATGGAGCAGACAACTCACAAACTGGCTCCATTCCATCCTTGCAATACAAGTTTGTATTTGATCGAGCAGACAAGTTCTCTGGATCTATAGTAAAAGTAAGTATGTATGTATGGTTTTTGTTAGCATGAAATGTACTATGAAACATCGCAAATATGCTACAGGTTAATTCAAACAAAACTAACCATTTATACATAGAGATGATAATGTCATGCGTGTGACTACACATGTGATGCCGTCTACTAATATTGATTTAATCAAATGAGTATCAGAATGGTTGGTAGATTACATAGAATAGTCTACAGTACTTGTCTCTACTGATCATGTTGCAAATGTAATGATTGAAACTACTGAACAGAGGAGACTAAATATAATAAAACATTTTCAAGGGTACTTAATACACAACTCACAAAATGTCTGTCGTTCCTTCATTAGTAGCCTTTGTTTCATCCCTGCATCATTAGAGTTCGATGGACCATTCACGTTTCTTTGTTTTGTCTTTATAGCATATAGTCAAGGTGTTCAGTAAGAGATTATAATGCACAAAGGACATAATAGTCACAGAAGTTTACATAATAAATGAAAAGATGAAGTAGGATTTAACAGATTTCAGTAGAAATTTATGTTCCATGTAGTTGTTCTAGTATCAGCAAACCAGATATGCATGTGGATATCCTCAGGGATAATGAAATTGTAGATTAAAAACCCTACAAAATTAGAATATCAAGCTTCATTGGCTTTTTTATATTGGGAATCTTGTACTGTCAATTCATACAACTAAATATGCAGTTGGATATCAACATGCTTCATCGAAATGAGATCACAATAAGTTGCAAGTAAAATTTTACAAGAAACCATCGTAGAAGTATATTTTATTCAAATTGTTAAAGAATATTAAAAATATAGAAACTGAACATGATCATTTAGAGAATTACATTGATACTATATTTTTGGTTTAAATAATTAAGCCTCTCCATTACAAAGATAAATTCATACTCGTGGTGCGTAGATGATGCGGGTGGGAAGATGAATAGCAGGAAGGTTGTCGAGATGGGAAGGATACTTCCTTTGAATTTAGAAACCTTTAAATAATTCTAATAGAATCATGTAATAAGAAAATGTATGGAAAGTTCAAACTTATGGACTATAAGTTATGACAATTATCAAGCATGGAATTTATTCAAAGAGAATACAAGTTATGAAAGTTTTCGGAAGATCACCAGGATGAAGTGGGTATGGTTGAGAGGAAATCGTGAACCGGTCATGAAATTTGGTTGTTCGACTATGCTTTTCAACATGATTTTCAAATATGTTGTAGTCGGTGTAGTGAAGAAGATGAAGTACGAGTACGTCGCACTTGGAGAAAGCCTGGAGGTAGATGAGGAAAAATTGGGGATTCTATAGGAACCCTAGGTCAGGAATATATTTGAGACAACCGTGACCAGGAAGGATATAAAACATCTACACTACAGTCAACTACTGGATAAGGTGCTCGGAGGTGATACATGTGGAAGTGGTAGTCGAAATCGGGAGCTGGTGATCAGAGATAGGCAGGTGGGAGACCGTGACTATGAGGATGGTGATGGAGGTAGTATGTTGGATAGGTAGGTCAAGACCTGCACGTTTCTTAGTGGAAGGAAATACAGGAGAAACTCCAGTACGCAGAGGGGAAAAAATATAAACTGCAGGGAGGAGGTACGTAGAGATTGGAATGATTGACATGTAAGGGAAATTAGACATGTAAGCATAGTGGAGGCACACGTGGTTGCTGGAAATGCCAGGATTAGTATATTTAGTATATATTATACTATTAAATGATATAATATTCCAAAAAAAATTATGTTTCATCCAGAGGACATATATAATGATATATATTTCATTAATTAACCACTTGGGATTCTCTTTGCATTTTAAAGTAAGTTTATTAACCATGTAATATAACAATACAATAAGACATTGTAATAGTTAAACTATTTAACTAAGAGTAAAATCTAAAATATAAGGTTAATATGGCGACCTAAACTTGTCTAAAACTTATTGGCTGAGAATATTTCGTCCCATCGGATCCTTGGACTTGAAATAAATTCATTTCTATCCATTAAAAACCTAAAATGATTTTATAATAATAAAATATTTCAAACTTTTCCAAAAGTGACCCTCACCTCTCTTATAAAAGGGTACTCTCCCTTCCCTTAATTTCACCCCTCGAAATCCATTTAGATCAGCCAAAACCTACTAAAATATCTTCCCAACTACCCTCAATTCAACCTAGAGTCATTAATTTTATCAGAAAGCCAACCTAAGGATCCCTTTTGATCAAATCAAAAGGAAGCACCCGAAGAAGAGGTAAAAATTTCCTCACCTCTTTCGAAGTTCTTTTCTTCTTCCACTTACTATTTTATTGTTATTT
The DNA here is from genome assembly GCA_963277665.1 of Viscum album. Lineage (NCBI taxonomy): Eukaryota > Viridiplantae > Streptophyta > Magnoliopsida > Santalales > Viscaceae > Viscum > Viscum album. Next base: position 1,609,089,242 of record OY728137.1, on the reverse strand, counting down.
CCATAACAAAATAATAACTCTAGTACCTTCTACATACTATTTTGTTATTATAAATATGTTACAACCATATTCATTCTTCTATCCATCCTATTAATGGAAAATCCACCATATGTGCGTACGTATGGCTTACCGTCTCCACATTGTGGTGTAGTTTGTTATTCAACACTACATAATTTGGATGTGTATAACAATGAGTATAATTGATCTAAATAATAAATATATCATGTTAATGATTCTGTATATGTAATATACCATCCAATTATATATGATTTCACCATCAATAGAATGATATGTTCACTCATGCGTACGTACGGATTACCGTCTCCATGAACGCGATGAGATTCATTCTCCATCGTAACCATTCAAGAATAATTTTCATTTTGTGATTAAAAATACTGTTTAAGAACATAATATCATTATTAATATGAATCAAATACATCCTACCCATAACAAACATGACTTATGTAAAAAAATTATAAAGAAAAATAAATCAGTTAACACCCGAAACAATGATACTTCAGAAATATTTTTAACAAATCAATATTAGAAGATCATATATGATATCATATTTATGTATGTTGTTATTTTATAATTTAATAACAATTATTAAACTACTATACATGAGGTTAACGTACCCTCAACTATGTAAAAGTACAACTTAAGGCTTAATTTTACAATCTCTTTATTATTGGTGGTTGTTTATACGTAATCATCTACTGTGAATTCTTTACCATCCTCATCTTTGTTTCTTAAAAATGTATTTCAAAACTTTTTTAATATTTCCTAGAATATGTATTAAAGTCATTTATACACTTTTTTTACTTTTTATAAAAAAAATTGAAAGGAAATTTTCTGTCGTTTTCCAAACAAGGTACATTACGACCTTTTCGACAAATTACGGTAAGAAAGTTTTTTTAACTTATTCGGTGGGTGTGGATATTTTCCACTATTATAACACCTTCTAAGATTACCTTACAATATTATAAGAATGTTTTCAAAATAAATGTTTTCTTTTATAATTATTTGACTTATAAATGATTTCAAAATATAGAGATATATTTCTGTCAAATAGTTTTCATTTTATCTATGTCAGCATCCTTTGATGAATTTTACACTTGTTTGAAGTTGATTTATTATGATACAATATTCCATATTGTATTGAAGGTTTTGTGATATATTTTATTCTGGATGTTTTATTTTTATATCATTCATGGTTTTTGTTTAAAATATTAACCTTTCGTATGCTAGTTTTAATACGAATATTTATGTTATGTTTCAAACTTTTCATATGAGGAATTCATTGGACTTTTTAAGTGAAAAGTAGAGTGTGTTATATATCCTCGATGCATCGGTAGATCCTATGATACAAACTAATGTCTTGGAACAAGGCCTTGAAAAAATCTTATTCATAGTCTTGGCACGAGGCATTGACTATGTGGTTATGTTGTTTGGCATTATGCATTCCATCATTATGAAATTAGCTATTGATATTACATGTGATTATTTGACTAGTATAATATCCATGTGAATAAGTAAATGGAATTATTTGATTTATCTTTTCCATATTGTGCTAAAGTTTATGTTTAAAAATCTTTTTTCTTAGTCTTATACGTTTCCTCAAATGTTTATGCTTATTTATGATAGTTTCTGCTATATTGTTATCCTTACTGAGCATATGAGATCACCCCTTTCTTATACTTTTTTTTCCTAGGATGTAAAGAAGTATATTATGATTAACCTGTAGGGATAGACCAAAGGATATGAGTGTGTTCAAAGGGGACAAAATTTTCTTTTTCTTTATTTCATGATGTAATGTAAAACTTATGTATGTATCTAGTACTTACAAGGCTACTAAACTAATCGGTATTTCAAGACTTGATATCTTGTGATCATGACAATGTTATGTAATAATGCTCCGACTTTGAGTAACTAGGGTTGTGGAATTATATTCATCGATGGAATTTCTGACTTGAGAGTTCTAGTCATACTACCACAACTATTTTAGGGTGAGGGTGGACCATAGTTAGAAAATAACATGATCGAGTCAGTTTTGAAGATCTTTGACCCACTCGAGACACCCCCGAGGTTAGAGGGGGAAGCTAGATACATACATGATCAGAGGGCCATAAATGCACTGGTGGAATTTATAGGTACAGGAAAGAAAACATGAGGGATTGGTTTGGAAGGATTTAGAAACCAGTTTCTTTGAGCACTTTTTTTTAATATGTTTAGGGTGGACATAGACCACAATTTTAGGAATCTGTAGCAGGGGGATACATCATTCATGGAATATGTATCTACCTTCACAGACCTCTCACTTCTTTCACCTATAATGGGGGTTAGTGACATCGCTAGAGTGTCGTGTTTTGAGGATGGCCAGAGGCATTCCATCAAGGTGTTGGTTAATATTTTTAGGCTAAAATCCTTTTCATAAGCTTTTAGACAAGTGATGATGCCTAGGATAACCTAACAGAACGATCTTGTATGAGCTGGGTGAAAGAATCATGTGATATGATAGGCGATACTTCAGGAAGTAAGAAGCGGGGCTGTGAGGAATCTTTTCAGGGAATTCAAATCATAGAATCAGGAAGACCACCGGAGAGTGGGTCTTCAGCTTTGTACTTCCAATGTGGGTATCCAAGACATGTTTGGACCAAGTGAGATTGGTATTAAAATGGGTGTCGGGTGTGCGGACAGATTGTCCATTTGGAGAGGTTGTGCAGGAATCCTTCTTAGACATCTCGAAGCCAAGGAACAGGGTGGACTTAGGGATTAGATTTTGGATTGGGAAACTTACCAGGATCTAGTAGTTTTGATTTAGTTTCACATGGAGGTCATGGAAGAGATAGTGGGACCCATAAGTGGGGTCAATGGCTAGTGGATTGCACAGATCTACGGGGAGGCCAGGCCTTGGGTGGATAGGCTTCAGGCCAGATGCATGCAGTTGAGCTGCCAAGGTTAGAGTATGTTTTAGATCTGACGACATTGATAGATACATCATTGGTGATACTAGGTTCTTTTTTATTTTTTCATAAACAATTTTTATGCACGAGTTTTATATGGACTGTTTTTAAACTAACCAATAATTGGATAGTTGGTTGGCAATAGATATGATGCATTATATATATGAAGTGCATTGGTACTAGTATCTATTAAGGGAATCAAAGCTATGTAGGTTATATATGATGTACATAGAAATCTGGAAATAGAAGCGATGTAGGTTATGTATGAGCTGCTTGGCATCAGTATTTTTATGGGCATGCATATTTATATATGATGCAAGATTGTTTGAGCATCTGTTGAGGTGTATGATCCTGGGAATCTGATGAGATGTAGGAATTGATGGATTCTAGATATATAATGGACATTATTTGAGTTCTTGAAGAGGTTTATGAATGATTATGCATCATTTGAGGACTTTTGAGTCCAGGGATGGTCGACGGACCCTCAGATGCTTGTTTTGGGCCATGAAGTAACTAGGTAGGTAACTTCTAAGGTGGGGAGTTCCTTGAGGAATGCTGACCTATGAATTTATGAACTGGGTAGAATAAGTTGATTTTGGTGATATGCGTATTTTTGGCACCATCTCTAATTAAATATTGATATCTCAGGGATGTTCTATGTTAAGGTGGGAAGATTATAACATTCTAGGTTCTTGAACATGTAATTTTTTGGTTAACTTTGAACCTTTGAGATTGGTGGTTGGGAAAAATTAAAATTATAAACCTTAAAACCTAAATTCCAAAAGTTTAATAGCTCCAAGACCTTGTTTTAGGTGGGGTTTTAGTTTTAGTGGAAGTTTTGGGGTTTGGCAGAACATCGAAAGGATGGACGTCTAGTCTATTGAAAATAGTTATTACTTTTTTTACACAATGTGTAAATCATTTACACAGCAGGTAATCGGTTAGTGGGGTGTAGTTGGAAGATTTGTGACGTTCAGTAGGTCATGAAGTCTCAGGGGGGGTCTACCCTAGGAATACACAATGTGTAATAGTTACACAACATGTAATTTGTGGAAAACAATTTTCTAAGAGCCAAAGGGGGGCTCAACCCCCTCATTTCTTCATAAAAAGAGGCAGAGGTCACCCTATCATTTTGTCTCTCACTTCCTCCCATTGGTTTCCTTCATTATTATCTATCCAAGCTCTAATCCAAGATTCAACTTCCATGTTTTAAGTGTATTGGTAATCCCTTGACTTATCTTGCTTCCCTTCCTTGGTTATCTCTCCATATCTTATGAAAAACCTATGGGATCCCTTTTAACCTATTTTCAGGGTTTTCATCTAAAATTTTGTTTTCTTATGATTTATCTCGATTTATAGATAAATATCATATGATCATACACCTATAAGTATGAGTTAGGTGGTTCCTAGCTTTATCAATGATTTTTTGAGTGTTTCTTGGGTGCGCTCTATATGTTCCATGTGGTTCGACCAAGTAAAACACTAGTAAATTAATTTATTGTATTTAAATTATCAAAATGATTTCATGGGATGTCATTAGGTATTTCCTAAACCCTTATTGCATGATAATACTTGTAATAGGCTTTGAAACACTTCAAAAGGTTAGGATGGGGTGTGTTTTAAATAATTAAATTTAATTTTTTGTATTAAATGATTTTTGTTTTAGCGGGAATGTAACGAGTGTGTCCTTGGGAATAAGGTGATGATGATCACTAGGATTAAGGTGAATCAGTTGTTAGTTTGGGCTACTCCCAAGTACACGGGGGATATTGATCATCAATTTGAAGGGACTTGTCCATTAGGAATTGAGGCGATGAGGTTTTTAATATTGGAGCATGGTTCGTATAATTGATATGGTGTGGACCATAGAGGTTGAGTGACATGGCCATAGGGGTACAAGGTGAAAAATGACGTGTCTTAGGTTGTTTGGTGATTTCTTATCACTTTTTTTTGTTCAACGTTCCATTATAGTTATGTTCAAATAGATAGGACTCAGATCGATGTGGTTTTGATCACTCGTGTCGATGGAGGCTCATATAGATTATGTGGATTAGGTGATGATGTTGACCATCATTTGTGTTTGGGGGTGGTATCCATATAAAGACACAGGGATGGTGATGGAACATCGATTAATGGTGTTGATACCATCGGATGGAGGATGAGGTTTTTTGTATTACATGAGGATTTTAGGTCAGGTTACCGAGAGGACAGATATCATTAGGTCTCAGGATGTTGGGCTTTGAGTCAAAAATGATTATTTATTGGAAGATAGATATTGCTTTGCCTCAAGACGTCAGACTGAGAGATGATAGGGACTTTTGAGAAAAGTTATGAGGGACTAGGTACTTATTAGTTGAGAATTCAGTTTAGATCTTAGGTATTCTGATTGATCTCATGAGGTGTTGGGTGACATTTCATAGGTGGAACACGAGGGTTAACCTGGAATGATAATCGTCAGGGGATTCCTTGATCACTAAGCCTTGGATCCTTGCCACTGTAGTTATATATATATATATATAAATATATATATATATATATTGTATCATATACATATAACTAGGAGAATTTATTCAAATATTATCTTCAATGGTTAAAGAAGGTGATCGATTCCTTGGGGTTGTTGAGAACAATAGAAGTGGGTTATATATTAAATGTTTGTGAGCCACCATTTTTATTATTTTTTGCATACACCTACATTATCATGGTTGCAATACATACACACATTGGTATGACCTATTGAGATTTATTCTCACACCCTCCATAGGCCCCTAGGGACGTATGTAGAATTTATGTCTCTGTAATCAGGTAAGGGGTCGAGCTCAAGAGCTGGACCTTAGTGATCAAGTTGGACCTATTCATAGTATGGATATCACGGGACCATGGCAGTTCCAACATCATCTAGATTTTACTTTTGAGTTTCCTTTTGTTTTATCATGCTTAATTATGTATGTACTGAAGGTCATCCATGTGTAAAAAAATTTATTTCCTTTTATGACCTATTATTCCATGTTGGTGTTGTTGTTTTCTATAAATGGCATTTCTTCCATTGGTCTTGTTTATTATTCTACTATTGTTGTATTATACTTCTACTAGTTTTATCTTACTAATTCCGCTAAGTATGTTTTATCTTCCAATATTATATAAATATAAACCATTATTACTATTAACCCAAGTGTATAGTCTCCACATGATCACCTCTTTACACCCTAACTACTATTCGGTATCCTTTGGCATACAGAGAGGCTCGCTTAAGGGCCAGCGTTCAACCGTCCCAGAGCACCGTTTAAAGTGGAATCTGGGTCAAGGAACTATAGTTATGTTAAGATAATTCCTTAATCAAGTGAATAAAACATTTTTTCGAAATACATGTGACATATATGAAATATTAATTATTGGTAAATCCAAAATTTCTCTATGTTCTAATTCTATTTGCTTTAAGAAGTTGTCATTGTTTCTCTATTTGATGCACACAACATCACTGTCTGTCACAGTGACTTGCTTCTGACACTTATAGAATTGAATATTAGAATACTATTAAGAATATAGGCTATGATTTAATTTACATATTTCCTTTATAATAATTAAATTAGATAACATTTAAAATTTCATGATGAGAATTAACAGAACTATTGAAAATTAAAATTTTAGTAAAATTAATCTACTACAATCGAAACAATATCAAATATACACTATATTGAGATTAATATTTTTTTTAAACATAGATTCATATAAGTTATTAATTTATATTCAATCCAATTTATATTTTTTGGGAAAAATTATAAAGTGATGTCCCGTTTCTTTACAAGGTCCTAGGTGAAATGATATGTTATCCAAATGTGTGTTGTCTTTTAATGATGAATTGTATTCATAAAAATTGATATAGAGGAAGTGTTTCTTCACATAAAATATTTTTAGCACACATTAAACTTCAAATATGGATAATTGAAATGCGTTATTATTCATTAAAATCTATGTAACAATGATTTTATTAATAATTTGGAAAATACTAATTATAATTTTTAATCCATCCTCCATAAAAAATATAAATCTAAATAACTCGAAAACTCTAGAGTTTTTCCCCTAAGGTAGAATAAATTGAGATTAATTATTCATTTCATATACTTAATTATTATCTTAACCTCTATGAAATGAATTTTATAATTATTTATCAAAAATATTCCTCATAGTAAAACATTGTAAAAAAATACTAGGTCTTCTTGTAGTTTGGTAGAGTAGAGAATCAATCACTCCTCTAAATGTTTTGTAGTTATATTTATGATGTAATTAAAAATGGTCTTTTTTTGGAAAATCAATGTGGAAACAATGATTTCTGAAGAATGAAAAACAAATAAAAGTCTCAAATTGGATTTAAAAGGAAAGAATTTAAATTTTGAGGAAATTGAGAACTAGATTTAGAGTTGGGAATTTAATCATGTCCAAGATATGTAAACATTCCTAAAATAGAGAATGAATACACTCAAATTTTGATACTTTGTTTACATATCAATGTATATATACATTAAATCCATACCTTAGGAGTATTTATTTATTTTTTTACATAATGAATATTATTGAACCTTATAGGATGAATATGAATTGAAAATGGATGGATGTTAATCGTATGAAAAAGGAGTATGAGGGTGGGGTTAAAGAGTTCATCAAGTTTTAAATATAGCAAGCATATGACCCTTCTTAAATCTTTTTTCTATGTTTATATTGTTGTTATTAAATATGAATTAATCTAAATTTTTTAGGAGAATATTTGATTTGTCCCTGAATTGATCAGAGGTATAAATGTTAGACTAAATGCGGGGAAAACTGAATTACATAATGACTGGGATGATGTTGCCATTTACAGATCATTTGATCTGAATACTAATGTAAATGATAATGGAGGTCTTATGGAAGAAATGAAAATGAAAATTAATGATGACCTTCATGATTGTTCAAATCTAATTAAGAAGTTAAGTAACCATGAAAAGTGACTATAGTGTAACGATAGTACTAAATATATATAATTGTCAATTGTATTGATGTTATATTATTTGAAAGCTCACAGAGGATAGAGTGACCACAGTTTTATAGAACTAATTCATATCTTGAACAATATTAAACTAGAATAAAATGATCTTCCTTGTCGAACATATGATGTTAATTGATTGTTACATTCAATGGGTATGATCTCTGAAAAAATACATGTCTTCCCAAATTATTTTATATTGTTTAACAATAATCATGAATCACTCAAAAAATTCCCTAACTATGACACAAATAGATACAAGAAAGATAAATCAATTCCTATAAATATTTTTTTGGAAATTTCTTATCATTCCAAGGTTTAGATGATTATATGGATCTCAGGAAACAACTAAACATATAACTTAACTTTTTGATACAAGAATTGATGATAGGAAGTAACATCACCTAATGAACTCTCCTCACTGGAAAAAAAATTGATTTTAAGTGGCCTGAATTTGTATGTGATATGAGAAACCTCCATTTGTATTATTTATAGATAGAATAAATCCTTTCGGTGTAAAAATAAATACTAAGAGAACATGAACAATTATGTTGGTAAATTATAACTTACCACCATTGTTAGTAATAAAGTTTAAATACATTATGTTGTCTCTCATTACATCATGAACAACACAACCAGGTAATGATATTGATGTCTATTTTCATCCATTGATTGAACACCTGAAATTGATACTTGATACTTTTGTTATGTCTTATGATTCTCCTAGAAGTGAAGATTTCACATTGAGAATCATGTTATATGAGATGATAAATGACATTACTACTTCTAGTAATTTTTTAGGATATAAAATTAAAGGAATGTTGTGGTGTCCAATTTTTGAAGGTACACGCACAATTAGGATGAAATTTTTTTTGAAGACTGTGTTTTTATAACATCACAAAATTTTACCCCAATGACAAAAATACTGATCCTGGATGACATCATTCTATGGAAATACAAAACAATGTGCAACACCATCTCCACTAATGGGTGATTAAATATTCGATAAAATAAAATACATTAGAACTAATTTTAGTAAACCTCTTTCAAAAAATCATATAGTATGAGGTTGTAAAAAGATATCAATCTCTATAAACTCATGATCTTATTTTCTAGATTAATTTAAACACATATAAGGAACTCTCATAATATAAATAATTTGAATTTTGGATTAACAAAATGATTTTTATATACAATTACATGTCCCACCAAGAACTTGGTACTTTCCTATCCATTATTTACTTTTCCATCAACTTGATTTAATAAATATTTATGTATTTTAAATTTTTTAGATTCAAAAAAAAATATTTTTTTAGATAATTGTAACTCCCATCAAGAACTAGTACATTCCCATAAAGTTGAATTACAAATTAATTATGTATTTAATTAGGAAGATGAATAATTTAATGTGATTGAGTGCCACATCACCGCAAGACATGCTTCCCAAAAATTATATAAGGATCAATCTAGAAGATATTTTAGTGAATGGATGTGTGATAATAAAAAGGAAAAAAATGGGTTTATAAAGTTAAATTGGAATAAATAACTTCTTAAAAAGAACCTTTTTTTATTAAAAATTGACTTGATTTCAAAATATAGTGGTACCTTTTTTCAGAACCATTAGTTAAAATTTGAGTCAAAAAAATGAAAATCAAGGAAATAAAAAAAAATAGAACACATGCATCATGATAATTCAACTTCACTTTTAAAAAAATGCACTAGTGGAGAGTTTTAAATAACTGAAAAAATATAAATTAATTTTCCCACAAATACATAAAAAACAAAATATTTACAAGTAAAGGGATACAAAAAATTTAACATAAGTAAACAACTAAACATATGAAAACATTGAAGGATTAAAATACCAAATGGATAGACTCTGATTACAAAAAAGAAATAAAATCAATTCACATAACAAACTTCTAAAAAAAATCAATACCTAAATAATCATATATTTAAGATCCTAAAAGAAAAGGAAATCAATTCACATCAAACTCATGTAAAACAAACTCAATATCTGATTAATTATATATTTAGGATCTTCAAGGTTACAAGAAAACACATATCCTTATACCAAAATGTAGTATACACCCCCTCCATCTATAGGTTGACTCACTCCATATCAAACTCAGACCCAAAAAAATCCTCCAAATGGTATTACAATGCTACCTAAATATTAACCATTCATCACTCCCTAAAGGAGATAGAGCACACATTGAAACTAAAAGTTTAGAAACTAATAATATAAAATTTATAAAAATGAAGTTCAAAAAAATTATCCCAAAAGACAAACCATGCCTTTTGAGACTAATAATATACAAGTTAAGAATATGATTTCATAAAATCTCATCAAAAAGATCAAACCTCAACTTATTAATATTAAAATAATATGTCATGTGATGTATCAAAAAATATAAAAATATGATAGAAAATTTTAAATAAAATCATATAACACAACATAAAAAATTCTAAAAAATCACTTAATTCATAATTTTAAGAATTTTATATAATATTACATCTTTGTATTTTTTTCAAATTTATGATGACATTATTTTATTATATTATATTAAGTACTCCACTTTTCACTTCACCTTCATAATTTGTAAAAATAGAACATTAGAAAAAAAGCAACAAGTAGATATATCAAAGAATAGAAAACATATAATATATTTTTAAAGTTAAGTTTGGTTAAATCTCAGAGGTCAAATAAAATGTGAATGGGGTTATTAAGAATGAACACCCAATTTTAATATAAATAGAATTCAAATCCCAGATCCACCTCCATATAATCATATTTTATAATGTAAAAATATAGATCGATAAAATCATATTTGCATAGACAAAATTCATCACCTCCATTAATTACCTACAATACTATACATCTAAAAAAACCCAATGCTTTATAGAGCTCATATGGGTTTCTGGTATTTTATAGCAGAAAGCATGGGCTTTTAGGGATTTCTTTGGTTGGTAAAATGAACAATGTACCCTAAAACTCAAAATGATATTGTTAAAATTGAATGGAATCCCTCTCTTACAGAATCATTTTTGGTCTCACTTGGAAGATCCCATATGCGAAATATATCTCCAATCAATGTCTTTACACTTACAATTTTTCATTTCTTGAGGTCACTAGTTTTTATTTTCGATTATTTTTTTTATCTTAGAATCCTATAATTAGGAATGATCGTGGTATTTCAAATTTCAATTATTAAATTTTTAGTTATATATTTTTATATTATAATAATATGACAAAATATAATTATTAATTTTTTTAAATAATAATCTAACTAAGTTAATTGTTACTAGTTCATTAACTATGATTTTAAAAATCTAAAATATATTTATTTAACTTGATATCCATTCATTTTAAATTTATAAAATTATTTCAAACTTTCATATTTTCAGATTATAATTAGATATTTAAATGGGTTTGAGTAGTTAAAGATGTATTTAAAAATATAATATCTTAGGTTTAGGGTTTTACCATTTAAAAAAATAGTTTATAAAAGGATTTGAATTTTTAAGAATTAAATGAGTTAGGGTTCAGGTACCCTAGATTTCTCTAGTACCCGAATCGTTGTCATCCTTGGTTATATTTTGAAACATCCATTCAATTAAAATTACATAATTAAATATTTAGTTATTAAATTGTAATTTTAAAATTCAATTATAAATTAAGCACTTATAGAGTGTGTATTAACCGAGTACCTAACTCAATCAAATAGGGTTATCATATTCATTGATCGAATTTTAATATGGTTAGGGTAATGTGTTTAAAAATATATTATGTTGGATATTATTTATATAAGTGGGATATATGTAAATTAATGTATATTAAATTTTTTCATTCAATGTATGGGATACAAGTGAATTAATATGTATTAACGGTATGGCTATGTGGCAGGGCGAGGGTGGTTTTGGGCTATTGGTCACGGGGTCGCATCCTCGGTCTGTTTCTATGTGGGGTTTCTTGTAGCGTGCATCATCCGTCATTTGATGGTTGTATCCCAAATTTTAAAATCTATTAAAAACCATACTAAATTATATTGGTTTTTACATTCAAATAATTCATATTGAATTTTGGACATTTAATTCAATGTATAACATCTGTTAAATGACATTATTAATTGAGCTCAATTATGTGATCGATTAGGACATACGTGTTTAATTCAATTCATGAACGTATGATATTTTTATCTTTATAAACATTATTCCTTATACTTATAGTGAGTAATACTGAAAATAATGAAAGGTAAACCACCTCGTTAGTTTATAAAGGATTATTGTCCCAAAATCATGCACAACATCTTTTTTTCCCGATGCTCGTCTTTAAATATAAAAAAGACTCGCTACTAAAAAACCTATGACAAACATTGCTACTCTTTATGAGTTCTAGATAAAAATTATTGATAAAGATACTAATTATAAACACTTTTATTATAACTGATAAGGACATGCTTTTATTACTATTTTTTTAGCATTGATAAAGGGATGTCTTTATTAATAATGATAAAATGTATATTTATATTAAAAAAATATATCATTAAAATCCTATATTAGTGTATAAATATATTTATATTGATATAAATATAATATATCTTATTAAATATTATTTATCTATGAATAAATATATATTTACACTATATTTAAGATATTTAATTTAAAATGGAATATAAAATAAAAAATACATATTATTAAAAATATTATTTCATATAGAAATACATATTGATATATTCACAAATATATATATATATATATATATATTTCTTAATAATTATTTATATAATACTAATTTATCATATATCATATTTATATGTTGTATACTTAATGACATAATGGTTTATAATTTAAATAAAAATCAATATTAATTAAAAAAATTGACTAATTAATATTAATAGACATTTAATAACATTTGTTTCAATGTAATTTGTTTCCTTCAATTTCACATATATAAAATATAAAATATTTAATTATTAATTAAAAAAATAAACTACATATCTTATAATTGATATGTAATCCAATTATTTTACATTTACATATATGAAATTAATTTTATTCTATATAGACAAATAAATACTCAAATAATAAATTATTAATATTTTCATTTTAGATTTTTATTTATTAATTTTCAATATTTTAATATATTATCTTTTTAATTATTAAATTTTATAAAAAAAATATTTATATTTTTTATGTGGCGAAGGTCGTAGTTGAGTTGTACTCAATTGTGGTACTACATTTGGCATGACTAGGGATCAACTCTCAGACTACAAAAAATTTGACTCGCATTGCAGGTGTTTCATTCAGGGTGGTGTGATTTTGGAGAGTGTGGAGGCATGTTCAAAAATCCAATTAGGGGAAAAATTAGGTGGGAATCACCCTCAGTAGGATAGTATGAAATCGGGCCACACTTTATGGAGGGTAATAGTGAGGCACACAACAGTACAAGAGAGATTCTAATTCATATGGTAGATGACAAACGATGGTGGTTGTCTCTAGAGATATCTCGCTCATCGGTGGGACAAAGATTGATGGACACAAATTCATGTCCTGGTAGTAAAATATTTCAGTGCTCAAGTGACCGAACAAAATGAAGTGCCTATTGAACATGAAGATCTAGAGGTAGTAGTGTGAGGACGTGGACTATATAGTGACCCAGACTTCTTATATATAGATATTTCATCTTTTTATAAGAATATTCAATACATTACACAAACACATGTCGGAGGACCTTAATAGTTTTTTGTCTTTGGAGGCTAGGTGTAAAATCTTCTAATTTGATGAAATATTTTCAACATCTCCCGTAAATATCTTTCCCCTCTAGTACTCGTCACAAACACACCCTAGTTAAAATATTTCATCATAACCTATGGATATAAAACTTACGAAAAGTTGATATCATATGCTCAGTTAGGGTAAAAAAGTGAGATACATAATTATAACATGAACATAAAGGTGTGAAGACATGATCATAACATTTTAAAACCATACTCTGTATATCATAGATCATAAACATGAGTCGTGAAATAAATCATAATAGTTCTTAAGACATTAATCATTGTATAAATAAAAGAACATGAGACTTGAGAACATAGAATTGGCATAAGAAATAAATTTGTGGCATATACATCACCTTATAACATTGTGAACATGTATAAATAGTGATAGGTTTACTCATTATGTTAAGGATATGAAATTATCCTCTCAGATAAACTTATAGACATACAACCAGGTCCACACATAACATTATGGAAATGAAATACATGTCTGTGAATCACATTGTGAACATGTAATTAGGTTCACTCATAACATTGTGAACATGTAATCAGGTTCATTTAAAAAAATTTAAACATGTATTTAGGTTCATGAAAAATAAAATTACTCATTAGTTATCCATATTTACCCAGTGCATTGGAGGGAGATATATGTAACACCTTGAGATTTTGTGATTTGTTTTCAAATGAATTTCATCTTTTTGATATTTTTTGTTATATACGATATCTATTTTATCTTTCATTACACACAAGACTAGGTTTAGATTTCATTGTATGAAACACTAAGTATAGTTTTTATTACACACAAAACCGATATTAGCTTGCATTACATGTGCCACTATGTTTAAACAGAACAAGTCATGTTACTAAAATATTATTATTTAATATGGTAGTTATCACATTGTCATTGGAATGATGGTTATGAATAGGATTATGTAAATTATAAAAATATATTGTTTACACATGTATATAAAATGAATTATTTGGTGACCAATTAATTTAAAAAATAAAAATAATAACTATTTGATAAAAAATAAATATTTTTTCAAAAAAAAACTATTTTTATGAAAATAAAAATGTTTTACCTAAATAAATTAAACAAGACACTTTTGGTAAATTATTTTAATGAAATTTATATAGTTTGGAAAGATGGTCCCCTTCTCTCCCAACTATCCTCTCGCTCTTAGTTCCACCTAGTTTTTCTTCTTGAAACCCATTGCTTTATGGTTGGTGGTGAATATGAGTGTTATTCATCTTATTTTTCATCCTTTCCTCCCCTATTTTCACCTCCTATGTCCTTCTATTTCTCTTTCAATGTGGATTCTCCTTGGGTTATTTTCTCTATAATTTCTTTTATGGATTATTCATGCCAGGTTTTCTTCCTCTTTGGTCATATTCCTCACTGTGGATCTAGTGAAAGTGCTTTGTTTTTTCATCTCTGTTGATGACTTCTTCTTATAGGTGGTCTTGGGGTCCCGATGAGATTTGTCTACTACAAAAGATTTAGGACACTATTTTTTCTTCATTGACCACATGTTCCACTATGAAACTCCAGATCGGATATGGAGTGGTGGTTCAAAGAGGTTTTGAGTGTTGTGGCTCATTAGTTGACAAGTCTCAAAAAACTACTAAGACAGATTTCTCCACTTTTGAAGGCTCATAAATTTCTGCGTCATCATTTTTTCTATTATTCAGAGACCTTAGGTGCTCAAACCATTTCTCTACACTCCAATTCTCCTCTCTCAGTCAGATCTGGAGCATTGGTATCAATGGAGTTTTAGGAGGTGTGGTTTAATGGTTGTTAGTGTTCCTAGAAAACATCCACCAATGAGAGTTATGGATTTTTTTGATTTCTTAATCATCTATTTTTTTAATGTTTGTTTTCTTCTTCTTGGTGGTATATCTTTTTGAAGCTCGTTTGATGGTGTTCAGATATGTGGTTCGGGTTTCGTTTCATTCATGATTGGTTTTGGTGGTGGTTGTTAGTGTCTCTCTCGACCATGCCATGTAGTTTTCTTATGATTTTTGTTGTAGTGAGATCATTTTTTTGTGGTCTAGTATTTTTTGCTTTGATTTGGGGTTAATGATAACTTGGTGCGATTCTATATAGTGGTTTCGAAGGATTTCAGCAGTCTCCAATGACTGGTGTGCTATTTTTTCCTGGAAGAAAACGATGATGGGGGTGATGGATGGCGATGAAGACCATGGTGTGTCATGATGTTGGTGGTTGGAGACATGAATTTGGATTACTTGGGTAATATCATACCATGATATTCTCAGGCAATGTGTTATTTTTGTACTTTTGAACTTGAAATTGGGTCTCTTGTTTTCTGGATCCCACTTGATTTTTTAGGTTGATGTGTAGCCTTAATGCATCTTTTGAGAATCAAATAAAAAAATAATTTTCAGTTAAATTTATATATTATATATTCCATCAACTTATTTATTTTCATCTTATGTGTTTTATACACATGTGATAAGAATAAATTCAAATTTACGCTTAAAAACATTATTTTTCTAAAAATCAGTTTTGTCGCCTCTAAATGAAGCACTTATTTTAAAAATAATTTTTAATAAATTAATAAAATTTAAATGAAAAATTTAACTTAATTATTTAAAATAAAATATCAAAATTATATTAGGGTTAATATTTGGGGTTTTCTGAAGGGTTCCATTTTTTGATGAATACTAAAAAATACTGAATTCTAATTGAAAATTTCCTTTTCATTTAAATGATTTATAAAGTTAAATTATATTTTGAATTATTTTTAAAGTAAAATTATTTCAATTGTATATTAATTAATCCAATTTATTTCATTGGAATAATTTTCATATTGAATTTAGATATAAAAACTTTGTAAACTTTTGAATATTTTATCTTTAAAAACTTTTTTTTTCTCAGCACATCTGTGGGATTAATATTAAATTAAAATTTGAAAATTCTGTAAATTTATTTTATAAAAATGGATTCCATTTTTGGAATCAGTATAGTCTATAATTTCTAATAATTTAATATAATTTTTTACCAAAATGGAAAGTGAAACAGTAAAAATTATTTATCATGGTCAATGTAAAAATGGGTTTACAGGGGAGTTAAACTAAAAAGATAAGTGTTAAAAATAACCCAAAACTTTTATAACACCAATTTTTTGTAAATATTTAAACCTTATCCCATATATTATCGATAATTTACCATTATTTAAGCATTAGGACTTGAAAAAAAACGTGGGACCACTCAGTTATTTTCAAAAATTCCAAGTGTGTCATCTCCTCCAATTATAAAAGGTTACCACCTATCCTATCATCTTCACACATTAATATCCATTTGTTTAAGAAAATATATACCCAAATATCTTTTTAAATTTCATCCTCCCATCCTAGATTCCTTATTTTTGGTAGAAATCTAACCTATAATACTTTTGGTGCAAACCTAAGGAGGATACCCGAAGAAAAGGTAGCATTCTTCAACAAGTGCTTTTTTTATTTCTTCTACCACCTCCTTAAATTATTATTATGACAAGATTATATGATAAAAATATTATCTTAAATAAATTTATATATATTTATGTTAAGTTAATGATCTAAAACTATCTACACTTCCATCAAATGGGTTACGAAATCATCGTGTATGTATACAACAGACTACCACCCTCCGAACCGATGTCATTTGTTTCTCCATTGCCACCTCTCAAGGATATAAATAATGATAGATTTAATGTTTATATATCATATATATATGATATTTATGATGTTATTATTATTCTGGAATTATTTTATCGCGCATGCCGTCATATTTTCCATTTTATGGGAATTTGATAATGTCATTCGTGTGTACGACAGAATACCACCTCACAAAGTGATGTGATCCATTAACACTTTACATTTAAGGAATTAATGATTATTTGAACAATAATAAGAGATATATATGAGATAAAAATTATTTTTTATGATAATATATTTCACTTACTTTTTCTTCTTTCAATCCGACAAGAAAATGGAAATAGCGTTCATGTGTGCATACGGCCTACCATCTCCATGAATGGTGTATTTCATTTCATATCAATAAATTTTTTGGATTACCACAAATAAATATATATTGAACACATATTATATTTAAATCATGGTTTATAGTCTATAAATTATGAAACCATGATTTAAGTAAGAGGAACAGGAAATAAAATGTTAAAACATACATGAAAAACAAAGCACTTATTGCCTGAAACATGACTTTAACATAGAATTGTTAATAAAAGAGTAATAAAAGGTTATAAGAAAATAATATATGGTATGATATATATGATCATTATAAAATAGATGTATAATAAACTTATATTTATTATACAAGATGTTTGAACTAGTATGATGAAAGTCCAGACATAAGGTAAGATATTTTTTTCTCAATTTTTCTTTCCTTGAGATGTATGTTATGTTATACACCAATATTATTTCAAAAAGTGTATATAAAACCCCCATTACTTGGAATATCATGAATTTATTCACCCTAATGATATTTTAAGTTATACTTTATTACATTCCATCATGAGAATTACGATTCAATGTTACCAAAGTGGTAATGACTTTATGTTACAATTTCATCATTTATCGAGATTATTTGTGATTATGTTTTTTATGTTAAATTCTTATCATCCACATATCAATAAACTCATGAATTTTCTTATACACTAGATATAAATGATTTTTTCATGTAATAGTATCATTTTTTCCATTCTATGGTACTTAAAAAAATTGAGAAAATGTTTTTAAGAAAATTCAACTGTCACGACCAAACATAAGTTAGTGCTCAACCTATATCTATTCCTTTCCTGCCTCTATAGGATAGAGGTAAATGACCAGTGTAAAAGGAAAAACTAACACGGATAGTACTTTTCCTAAGTACCTATACACATACACATCCATATCGATGCATAAGTGTGGAGGAAAAATTAAAAATATGAAACTCTTCTAGAAATTAAAACAATAATGCATGGCCTATAGGGTTTACAAGAGTACGACAGTGTAAATTGAAAATTAAAGGGTAAAATACACATCCAACAGTAAATATATCCCAATAGTTCCAAAATTCCATCAATGATTCACATCATCTCGCATGTCTTCCCAAAAGTAACTGGGCAAGTCAAACCATTGTTTTCACTATGTCGCACAGTCGGGTGGGCACAAACATTAAGTAGAGGACCCATGCCCTAGTATGTAGGGGGTTCCTATGAAATATCAAACCTTGATTCCACTTTGGAGGTTCCCCAAGCCCAGTTGTCCAAATGGCCTCAAGCGCATCTCCACCAATGCCAGAGGCTGCCGACTAGTAGTGAGGGCCTAGGGTGTGTCCATGGAGAGACTATGAACTCATTACCAGAGTGTAGCACATTGGATAATTATACATAGTGGTAAATAGAAAAAGTAATAAGTAAATAGAATGCGCAATGGAATGAGACAAGTCAATAATAACTGAAATAATTGGAATAATATACAATAACTGATGATGATAAATTCCATGTCACTATAAAGATTGAAAACATGGATACAAAGTAGTAGGAATACATGAAAAACCCAAGGTAGAAAAATGTAAATACATGAAATATCCCAAGAATACAAAGCTATAGCTCATTAATCTTCTACTATCTCTATCTTATCATGGAAATCAATCAAGTTTCTAGAGCATTACACTTCCCTTTGTCAACACCTACATACATGTAATCTACCACAGGTACCAATATCACCTGAAGAAGGTGTAAGATAAATCTCATTGGGCCACCATCAACGGTGTCTATAACATATGTCCCATGTGATGGAAATGTAATAGTGTGCAGGCATACATGTAGATAATGAAATGTATTATAATGTAACTAAATACCCAATAACCTGATTTATCCCAAGGTTGGTGTCTGAACATGTAACCAGATCATCAATTAATTAATTTCCAATTTATATTAATAGGTCACATGAGGTATATCCATCACTAACATCAACTCGTGATAGTATAAATAGTAAAGTTTCCAATATGTAACAAGGAAACCATAATTGATAAATAATATGAAGTGGATCTATAGAAATCACTAAGGAAACCTAGACCTCAGGGGATGATAAATTAGTAGTAACTAAATATATCTAAGGGGTAAGAGTATAATCCAAGGAACATCATCCAAGTATTTCCCATAATAATATATCTAACTGAGTATAAGGAATTCATCAAAGGTAAAATGGGATATAAGAAATGGTCAGGACCAAGGATATAACCATAGAACCTCATGTCATGTTGCATCTAAGGATTATATCAGAGTCATCCTCAAAAATAGTTAAGTTATCCTATGGTGTCATACCATGCATCCAAAGCTAGACAAGGATGAGGTTACTGGGTATGTCTCACCCAATGAAACTAGCAACCTTGAATTGGAATGACGTCCTCAAGTACCCAAGGCATTACATCAAATATCCAAGAGATAACATGAGTCAAGGATGTCAAGGTCCATGTGCATAAATATTCACTTTAAATTTAAGTCACTATAATTAATTTGGTCATATGATAACTATTCCATTAACAAATTCAATTGGTTCAATATTTTTGTTTCATTAGTTTGATAAGTCGATTTTTCATGTAACCTTTTAATTAAAATCATGTAATTCAAGTTCAATTAATAAGGTTCACTCCACTTCCTTCCATCAAAATGTAAAGGAGTTATATATATGTGAAACCAAACCTTCATTTACATTTAATAAGTCTAAGTCATATACTTAAGTATGCTTTCCATGATATCATTTGAATCAATTGCTTACATTTAGGAAATTACCTTAGGTTGGTTAAGTGGAATTCATGAGGTATAACCTAATAACAATTTCATGATTCAATAGGCAATTAATGTAAGGAGTCTTACCATTAGTGTGGTCTAGCACAAACACACTCGAATGGGGGATGAAAAGCTTCAAAACATTAAAAACCCAATTATGGAATATTACCCTAGATGGGGTGTTGTGTAATATTAATATAACCACCACCAACTAGTCACATTTATGGGAAGAACATAACCATATGGTTCTAATGAATATAAATAGGGAACATACATACAATAAATGGAATCCTATGAATCCGCAGGCCCAACATGTCAATTCAAAAATCAAACAACTTGAGGCATGAGTTATAAACCACCAACATAGTTCCCATACAACTCTCCCCCTCTAGAATCAGCTTCTAATTTGCCTTGTATTAGAGTAGATCTGAAAATTGAGAATAAAATCCTAAACCATGATAACTATGTCAAGAGAAAGATATATGAAGAATTGATAAAAAAGAATTGAGTACTTTCCTTTGCACATCTAACGTGATAAAAAGAAGATCGATCGGATCCTAGATGAAGAAGATATTTCAATCCCTAGATTATGCCTTCAAAGAGATCCAAAATGGGAGAAATTGAGGTTCATCTTGATATAAATCATATTGGGGAATAAGGGTTAATTTAATTAGATAAATAAGGTAAAAATAGTAAAATCACCCAAAATTGAGCATGTGCACATTTTGGCTGCATGGTTTTACAAACTGTGTTACAACCCTGCATGGGTACCTAGAGAAGAGATGACATTCGCATGGTTAGGTTGCACAGTTTTAGAAACCATGCATCAACCATGCAATATGGCTCTGCCTGAAAATGCAAACCATCTGCACAGTTTGGACTAACCGTGCATCCTCCCTGCACTATTTACTTTAACCATGACACGGGTCCATTTTTTCAAAAAATTTGGGTTCTAGGCTCTGAATGAGCCTCAACCGCCCCCAAGACCTTTGTGAACTCTCTAAAATCCACTTTATGTCCATAAAAGTGAAATAGAACAAACCTTTTAGGATCTCTACCTAATTAAAAAAACAAGATACTTATAGTCTTCCCCCCTTTAAGGGAATCATACCCGAGTTCACCTTTCAAGGGTGGTGAAACACTTTCTAAGAATAACTCTTGCCACTGAGCACATGCATTGGCCTCCCACTCCCAAGTCTCATACTCTATATGGTCGTACTACCACAGCACCCGTACTATAGGGACAGACCAGCCTTAGAGAGCCTTTGTGATCCTATCGATGATTTGTATAGGATACTCAAAAATAAGCTTTAGAATCAAGATCAACTTCTTCAGGATCAAAATTATGAGATGGGTATGCATGATAATGGTAAAGCTGTGAAACGTGGAAGACTTTGTGCATAGCATCATACCTCTGAGGTAGTAACAACTGATAGGCTACTGAACTGACTCTTTCTAAGATCTCAAATGACCATACATAATGAGGTGACATCTTCCCTATATTCTGTAACAATATGTTCCCTATAGTGGGTGTTACCTATATGAAAACATGATCCCAGACCTCGAACTCTAGAGGTTGTCGATGGCGATCAACATAACATTTCTGTCTAAATTGAGAAATAGATATACAATTCCTAATCATATAAACATGTTATGAAGTCGCTTATATGAGATGAGGACCTAGTAGGGTTACCTCACCTTCCTCTAGAAATCATATGGGTGAACAACATGGACTACCATATAATTCCTCTAAAGGATCCATATGAATTGTCACCTAAAATCTGTTATTATAGGCGAACTCGACGAGTGGGATATGATTCTCCCAATAATATCTAAAATCAATGAAACATTCTCCAATCATGTCCTATAAAACTTGTATCATCAATTTTTACTATCCGTCGGTCTGAGGGTGAAAAATATATGCTTAGAAACATCTATGTATGCATAGCATTCATCAATCTCTTCCAGAACTACAATGTGAAAAGAGTGTCCCTATATTAAATTATAGTATGAGGGACTCTGTGTAATTTTATGATCTTATAGATATACAGTCTTCCTAGATCATCAATGGAGAAAGTCTCCAAAATAGGAATTAAGTGGGATAATTTTGTTAGTTTTTAAATAACTACCCATAAAACGTCGCTACCCCTCGGTGACCTAGGTAAGACGACTACAAAATCCATAGCAATATCTTCTCATTTCCATTCTAGGACTGGAAGCGGATGTAACAAGCCTATAGGTCTCTTATAATCCACCTTCACCTACTGATAGGTGGAACACATATTGACAAATCCTTAAATCTGATATTTCCTCCTAGTCCACCAATACTATCATCACATATCTTGATAAATTTTAGAGATTTCTAGATGAACTTCCCACTCAGAAGTGTGGAACTCTTACATCAAATCCCATTTCAAATATATAGGAACCCAGATACACCCATGAAGATATAGGATGTTGTCTCTATCCATGGACCAATCTAGAGGTGGGTCAGCTCATGATATACTCTCGGAGAGAACCAATCCCTCAGGATCAAAAAATTATCTACCCTTCACCATCTGAAGGATGAAATCGGTAACTATCAAGGCTAGGAGGTAAGACTTCCCATTACTATCATGAAACTTTAGATGTGGCTCATAGAAGAGTTTCATTAACTTTCATTCATCACTGGATTCGCGTATGTCTTGCGTCTGAGTTTTCTGACACAGCATATCAGTGACTATGTTTCCCTTTTTATGAATATAGGAAAGCTCAAAATCAAAGTATTGTAGATATTCTACCTGTATTTTCTATATGAGGTTCAAGTAGAACTGTGAAAAGATATATTTCAGGATCTTGTGGTCCGTGTACTCTACAAATCACTCACCCAAAAGATAGTGTCTTTATCAACATAAGGCATGGACAACTACTACAAGCTCAAGGTCATTCATCAAGTAATTTATCTCATGAGGCTTCAACTTTTGAGATCCATATGCAATGACTCAATCCTCATGAATCATCAACGTTCTTATTCCGATGCCAGATGCATCACAGAAGATGATATAACCTCTTCTTGGCTTAGGTAGAGTCAAAATAGGTGTTGAGACAAGCCTCCCTTTCTGCTCCTGAAAGGATTCACCACACACTTCTAACAACAGGAATTTTACACCCTTCTTTGTAAGGAGATTAAGATGTGAAGTAAGTAGTGATAAATCCTAAATAAAATGGTTTTAATATCCAACAATCCCAAGAAAATCTATATATCAAACATGTTATTGGGTTTCTCCCAAGAAATCATTGCTCTCCCCTTCTCTTTATCAATAGTGTCTCATGATTATGAGATAATATGACCCAAGAAGTTAACTTTGTCAATACAAAAGCAGCACTTAGAAATCTTAGTATAAATCAAATGTGCTCTCAGGGTACTCAGAATTATCTCAAGTTTCTTGGCATGGTCTCTATGAGTGTGAGAATACACCATGTTGTCATCCATAAAGACTATGAAAAAAGAATCCAAATATGGGTAGAGAAACCTATTCACTAGATCCATGAAAACAGAAGGCACATTCATAAAAACTAATGACATAATTAGGTACCCATATAGACCATGCCTTCTACAGAATTATATATGAGATATGTTTGATGGCTTGACTCACACCTGATGATAGCCCGGGGTCAATTTGATCTTAGAGAAGACACATATCATTGGATATGATCAAAGATATCATCTATT
Organism: Viscum album; assembly: GCA_963277665.1. Classification (NCBI taxonomy): domain Eukaryota; kingdom Viridiplantae; phylum Streptophyta; class Magnoliopsida; order Santalales; family Viscaceae; genus Viscum; species Viscum album. The sequence continues at coordinate 1,609,064,970 of OY728137.1, read as the reverse complement.
AAAGTATGTGGATATCAGTTTTTGACCATAAAATTATTCAACCATATATAATCTATGCACAGAAAAAGGGTCTCATATGCCTTCTTGGTGAAAACAATGGGAAAACCCTAATAGGAATTGATGTTCCATATGAAACATCTAGAATATAATTCCTCTAACTACCTCTTGAGATTCTGAAGATCATTATGTGCCATCCTATATGGAGGAATGGATACTGGTGTTGCTCATGGAACAAGATCAATTGTAAACATTACCTCCCTCTTAGTAGGTAAGCTAGAAAATTCAACAGGAAAAACATCAATGAAACAATCTACTACTATAGGGAATTCATCCAGGCATAAACCTTGATCCTCTATAAAGATATTAGAAATATGGACGGTTACTTCACCTAGCCTATGATGCTCTGGTCTGAATATACTAGCCTCGACATCCCACTCACCCTTACGTAGATAATTGATATCCTTTGGTGATGTAAACGATACACTTCGATGATAGTTGTCTACAAAGTTGTGATATAGAACCAACCAATCCATCCAAATCATGAAATTGAATAATGTCATCTCAAAGAAAATGTGGTCTCATAAGAAAGGTTAACTACATACCTCAAGGGGACAATCCTTATATATTTTTATTCCCACTGATCATACCCCTAGTGGTGTATCTATGGTCATTACACCACAGTAACACTATATTTATATCCCATTGATTTCCATGATATATAATGAGATAAATGAGTGCGAAATACCTATATAAAATAAATAAGATACTGTAGTGGAGGATACTAGAATATTAAATCATACTGTAGATAGTCCCACATCTTGATCCTCATGTATCGGTTGTAATGAATGCAACTAACCTTATCTATGACCTTGTGCAATAGATGGACTACCGTGATAAAAACTACTCTGCTGGCGTTGTTAGTGATCAAGGGTCTGGATACCATGACCATGATCTCCTCCTTCAACAGAACCACCAGTGGAACACCAACTCCCAGCCTAACGTAGCATAAAATCTCCTGTTCCTAAAGAAAAAAAAGTGTGTGTATCATTCCACTAGAAGTTGATGTAAGGATCTGACAAAAACACTTAAGATGCCCCATACAGTGGCAAGCCCGACACTCCAGTGAGTCTCAATCACATTGGGGATTTAGATACCCCATAAATCCACTCTATTGATACACTATAGAGCTATGTACATGGGTACCAAGGATGCCACTTCCCTGAAGAGAAACATCAAGGGAACACTTATTTCCATCAGAAGAACAACTAGCCAAACAGAGCACTAGTCCTCTATTACTAGTAATGTCACCATCCCTCAGTTTTTGCTCAGTGATAAGATCTTGATTTTCTATTTCATAGAAATTAGTTTGGATAAATACATTAACCAGAGTATGGATGTCATACTATAACTCATCCTTGAAGTTTCTTGCAAACAAAATCTCATCACCGTTTAAAAGTAGTGAAAATTGATGCAACTCGGTGAAATGTGATGAATACTCCATGACTGATGTAGAACCCTACTCAAGATGCATGAACTCTATAGATCTATTATCTCTCAAAATCATAGGAAAGAACTTATCGTAGAAGGAAGTCTAGAAATCAACCCATAACATGCATAGATGGAAACATGCCCAAGTGATCACATCCCACCAGAACTTGGCTGAATCACGCAACATGTAAGTAGCAAGTCTGACCCTCTTATCTGGAGGAATATCTAGATAGTCAAAGATATACAGGGTGGCCTCTAGCCAAGACTCAGTATCATATGGATATCCATCCATAAAAAAACATTAGAGTATGATGTAGCTAGAAGTCATGAGTCAGATCAGCCATCACAAGTTCAGATTGTGGAGCACCATGCATGGACTGCATCAGACATAAGAAACTAGCACGAACTTGGGCATCAATTCCTATATCAGGTACAATAGGTGGTGCCTCTAGTGTCACTCCTAGTGTTAATACTTATGACTTAGGGCGCACTACATCTAAATCATAGTCATCTTCACCTTCCTAGCATACAATACAAGGAAATTTTGGAGGCATTGGTTTAAAAATTCCAAGCATATGCCTCAAATTAAACATAGAAGCATAAAGATAGAATCAACAATGGAAGATGAATGTATAAAAGGGATCACTACCAAAGGTTTACTAATCCAATTACCCACTTTGAAGGATAGGAATATGTAATTTCTCAAGTATTAATTACAATGGTTCTAGTAGATGAAGGATCAACAGTACCTTGCCTCCTCATTTACTAGAAACCATTTCATTCATTTCATATTTAATTTTCTACTTCACTCCTTTACCTTTCATAAACATCACAAGACTGGATAAGTATATGTACACATTAATTTTTAGAAGCCATGTTTCACTTTTAAGTTGCATTTTCTTATAAATTATATCAAAATTCATTTAAAATTAGTTTTCCATCCCAATGAATCAGGTCCCATACTCCTTATCACTGAGATTAAAACCCACTGGAATTTCTAATAAAAGTCTTGATTTGGTAAATTTCTCATTCCATCCCACGAGGTCCCATAAAACCTCATGAATTGAAAGAGATAATCCCTCAATCCCATCCCAAAAGCAGTACAATCATATATACAAGTAAGGATAATCCAACAATCACAGGTATATCAAGTAATGAAAGGAAATGAAATACACCAATATGGCATGGAAATTGCATGAAATGTAAATTCTATGTATATATAATGATGAATGTGACAAATATACTTTCCCTCATATCATCGAGCCAAGGATGAAATGAAATTCTCAATCATAATATTAATTAACAACTCCACATAGCTTGTGTGTCACCGAACGGTGAAATGATATCTACTCTAATAGGAAATGGTAGAATAAAAATTGTAGTTTAGGAAACTCGACCTTTACCCCGAACATGGGTTCTCAATGCCCAAGCATGACTTATGAACGAGTCCCAAGCATTCCTAATGTCCTTTATATTTTCTCAAAATAGTAATTTAATAAAGGAAACCCTTTGATACCACTTTGTGACATCTAGGACCAGGATTCCACTTAGGAGGTGCCCCAATCCCAGTGGGACACATGGCCTCAAGCGCATCTTTCCAAACACCAGAGGCTGTCAAATAGTAGTGAGGGCCTATTGTGTATCTGTGGGGAGACTATTCCCTCACTACTAGAGTGTATCATAGTGGATAATTATAAATTGTAAAATATAGGAAGAAATAAATAAACAAAATGCCCAGTGGAAGGAGACAAATCAATAATAACTAAAATAACTGGATTAATATACAACAGCTGATGATTATAAATTTAATGTCACTAGAAAGATGGAAAACATGTATAAAAATTAGTAGGCATTGAATAAAAACCCAATGTAAAAAAATTAAATACATAAACTATCCCAATCATCCTGAGCTACAACTCGGTTATCTACTACAAACTCCATACTAACACAACAAGTAATCGAGTTTATGAAGCATTATTCCTCTCTTTATAAATATCTACATACATTTAATATTCCTTGGATACAAATGGAACTCAGAGAGGTTGTGAGATAAATCTCAATGGGACACCACCAAAAGTGTCTATAACATCTATCCCATGTAATGAAAATGTAACAGTGTGCATGAAAGCATATATATAAAGTAAATCGGTACAATGTAACTAAATACCCAAGTAACTGCATCAGCCCTCAACTGGTGTCTAAACGTGTAACCAGTTCATCAATTAATTAATTACCAATTTATATTAATAGGTCATGTGAGGCATTGCTAACACTGACATCACCTTGTGATAGTATAAATAGTGAAGTTTTCAAGATGTAACAAGGGAACCATAATTTATAAATAATATGAAGTGGTTCCATGGTAATATCCAAGAAAAACTAAACCTCAGGGGATACTAAATAAGTATTAATTGAATCTAATTAATGTATAAGAGTGTAATCCAAGGAGCATAATCCACGACATTCCCATAATAATGTTTCTAACCGAGTCTAAGGAATTCATCCATGGTAAAATGGTAGATAGGCATTGGTCGGGCCCAAGGATGTAACCAAGGCACATTATGTCATGTTTGATCCTATGATTGTATCTAAGTCATCATATAATAATAGTGAAGGGATCCTATGGTTTCATACTAGAAATCCAAATGTAGACAAGGATCAAGTTCTTTGGTAGGTCTCACCCAAGGTAACAGACATCCTTGAATTGGAATGACGTCCTCGAGTACCCAATACATTCCATAGAGAATCCAAGAGGCAACATGAGTCAAGCCTTCCTATAATGATGTCAAGGTCCATGTGAAAAAATAGACACATTACACTTAATTAAATACAATTAATTTGGTCATATGATAACTATTCCATTAAAAAATTCACTTGGTTCTAGCCTTTCCTTTCATTAGTTTGACAAGGCCAAGTAGCGTACAACCTTTTAATTATTACCATATAATTCATGTTCAATTTATAATGTTCAATCCACTGCATTCCATGATCATGGAAAGGTTTGCTACGTACATGCAACCAAACATTCATTTACATTTAATAAGGCCATGTTATAAACTTAGGTATTCTTTCCATAATATCATTTCAATAAATTACTTACATTTAGGCACTTACCTTAGGTAGGTCAAGAGGAAGTCACAGGGGAAAATCTATTCACAATTTCATGATTCAATAGGAAATTAATGTAAGGAGGCATACCATTGTTTTGTTCAAGCTAGAACACACCCAAACAGTGGCTCAAAAGTGTCAAAACACTAAAATCCCTATTATGGAATATTAACCTACATGTGGTGTTGTGTGTTATTAATATAACCACCAAAAAATAATCAAATTTAGTTAAAGAACATAACCATGTGGTTTTAATGAATATAATCATGGAAAATAAATTCAATAAATGGCACCCGATGAAAATGGTGGGCCCCACATTTCAATTCCAAATTCAATGAACTTGAGGGAAGAGTTATAGACCACCCACCAAGTACTCGTACAAATCTACTCCTCTAGCATCGATCTAAAATTTGTCTTGGATCGAAGTAGATCTAAGAAATGAGTATAAAATTCTAAACTGTGATAATTAGGTCGAGAGAAATAGTGACAAACAATGGCTAAAAAGGACTCGATTACTTACTATTTCACATCCAACATGACAAACGGTAGCTCGATCATATCCTGTATGAATGAGATATTTCAATCCCCTACTTAGGCCTTCAAAGAGCTCCTAAATGGGAGAAATGGAGGTCCATATCATTGGAGATCTGATCGGGGAAGAAGTTTTAATTTAATTAGATCATTAAGGGTAAAATAGTAAAATCACCCAAAATTTATCCTATACATGGTTTGGCCACACGGTTTTCCAAACCATGTGCCAACCATGCACATATACGTGGAGAAGAGGGGGCACTCACACTATTAAGATGCATGTTTTCAGAAACCATGCACCAACCAAGAAATATGGCTCTACCCTAAAATGAAGATCATATTCATGGTTTAGACTAATCATTCATCCTCCCCGAATAGTTTACTCTAACCATGTGATAGGGCCATTTTTCCAAAATATTTGGGTTTTGGGCATCAAACTTTCCATAGAAACCCCTGAGACCTTTGTGAACTCATTATACATCCAATTTAGGTCTATAAAAGTGAAATAGACCCAAATTATATGAATCCCTACTAGAGAAAAAAAATCAAGTTCTTATAGTTCCAATCTGTAATTATCCATAGAGGACCCATACATAGGCCAAAGGGGGGTTCCACTCTAAAGGTCGAGGACCCATGCCCTCGTACTATAGTGGGGTCCACCATAGTCATCATGGACCCACTCCTTAGTGTGTTAGGTGTGTTCTACTTAGAATGTATCTATAGAGGACTTGTGCCCATGCTGATGGGAGGATCCAATATAGTGATTGAGGACTCGCACCCTAATGTGATATGGGGTTCCACTCTGATCCTCGAGGAACTACGCCCTATTTGATAGGGGGTGCACTTGGAAGAAGACATTGGTGATCCTTCCTAAACACTATCGTCATCGAGCATCGACTCTGTAAGGGTTGTTACTGGAACATTTTTCATAATATCTCAAAATCATCAACATAGGGAACCATCACATTCTACATGAAAGGAAACTCGTGATATGCTACTTGTGATCCAAAATCTGATTCCAAATGATGGATATATGGAGCTTTTATGTTTCTAAAAATGAACCAAGGGGTGTGCAGTGTGTGAGGGGACCCACACAGTGTATGTTCCCACTCCCTGAAATGGTTATATCCTTGTCTAGTACACATATCCCTATCCATGTGGTAGTATACACCGTGCAGGTGGAATACATAGTGTGTCCATGCCAACCGAGATTAGGTTGTGTCCTCCTGACCGTGTCAGTGTACTCAAGTCATATCTGTGTACTTGTCCATTTACTACTATATGGGGTCATTTCCATGTAAATCATCACATTTATTTTCCACCCACAGATGAGGTACACAACTTTTATGAGGACTATATTCCATTTTATACTTATAAATTTCAAAAACCCTTGTCGCCGCACTCGAGGGGCTAGATGTCATGTGTTCATCCTTATACACAGTGTGGAGTTGAGTTTTTCACAAATACATAGATCAAAGATCTACACCTTTAATAGAGTGTTCTACCTCCAAATCCATCCTAAATTTCATCCATTATTTGTGGATATATCATCGACTATCATATTTTGACACTTCGATGGATGGAAACTTGATTCCGGTGTAATTTCATGTGGACTGTATCGTCCCCTCATACCGCGCACACCTCAATCCTTCCTCCCTTGATTTATAAATCTATAATTATTGAAACAATCATCCATGCCTCACAAATTCCCCATATATAGTATCATTTCATCGATCCAATCCTCGTTTATTGATCTATCATGATTCCAGGGGTCTGATCGGGCTTGGTACCACCTGACAATGTTGAATCGGGACCACAAGGTACTACTGGTGAGGAACATAAAGAAAACAATGGATAAGGGAGCCACAAAAAAGGTTTAATCATAATTATCCAATAATTCTTGTTCAATGATCAAGAATATTGATACAAGGGTTAGAAAGCAATTAAAATAAATCAAATTCTAGTACACTGGCACATGTAATTGGACACAATTTATGCAGATCAAAGAATATGGATCGCTATGCTCAATAAATTTAATAAAAGTGTTTAAATCACAAATTGATGAGTCTTACCTAGATATTGGATCATTTATCATTGAAGAAAATACTCACCAATGATTATAGGATGTCTTACTGTTCTCAATACTCCAATATTCTCTGATCTAAAGTTTTTTCGTTGTTTGATGTGATCCACTAAAGGAAGGAGGAAGGAGATAATCATTGGAGATTTCGAGATTATAAGGCTAACCCTGGGAGAATATTCATGGTAGTATATTTACCAAAATTTATTCTAGGACTAAAATAAAAAATTAATAATTAATTAATCCATTGAATGTACTTCCAACGAGCGAGGAGTCTGAATACCCCATTCTGACCCATTTTAGGTCACGCTTAGGGTAAAAAACATGCTCTGAACTCAATTGTGGTTTCATATTTCTGATATAAGATTCATTTTTAGAGTAATATTATTTTATTTGAGTATATATGAACATTAAATATAAGGTATATTTAATATTTTTATAAAAATATTTTCAGGTACACCGGGCCTCATAATCACACGTCATCTCAGCTCTTAACTCTGGGAATATATGTAGAAATATTTCAAAGTATTATAATGAAAAAACGTGTCTCTAAATCGTTCCATTATTCAAGATTTGAATTCCCAAAAAATAAGAACTATACATAAATCTCAAGATACTGAGCATGCACCTGGCTCTCCCACTCCTAGGAACTATTCTGCACATTTATGTGCTGCCATGGCATGCAAACAAGGGGATGGTCTATCCACAAATGGTCCTCCCTTATCGATCCTAGATTTCCACCAGTTGATCCAAAAGGGTGGATCTATCCTAGATTTCAATATCTCCCTAGTATAATATGTGTGTGGGTTCATGCACATATCTTTTCAGTTGTGACATGTGGAAGATGTCGTGCACCCACTCCAGCTGGGGGTAGGGAGAGGCAGAAAGAAACCTCACCAACCCTCTGCATGTTCTCAAACATCCCTATGAAACTCAGTGATAGATTTCCTCCCTAGAAGAACCTTAATAATCCTCATAATGTGGAGACTCTCAAAAAAACACTATCTCCTTACTCAAACTCCTAGGACCTATGATGAAAATCTACATAAGATGTTTTTCTACTCTAGATCATTCTCATCCGCTCATGGATGACCTGGACCTTTTTTTTGTCTCATGTACCATCTCAAGTGTAAGATCCTAAACATTTATAGATTTGTACCAACCATGTTTTCATGTAATATTTTGTTTATTTTTTATTACATTTCGTTTGGGTTCTACTTTTGGGTGTGTTTGGGTAAAACTTGAGAAAAATGGAAGAAAATGGATTGTGCAAAGTTGGTGAATGTTTAGATAAAAATGTGAACCTTATCCCAGGAAACCATACAAACATGTACAGTGAGGGTTATCTGGGTTGGTTCATGGTTTTTCTAACCATTTTCCCTAAAAAGGGAACCATACACCCCAAAAATAGAAAGTTCATGGATTTCACATGATTAGGGAAAACCATGTACCCCTATATAGGAAACTGTGTATGAGAATTAATTAAGCCAGAATATTATTTAAAAAAACCCTAAACCCTCTGAACTCTCCAATTTTGATCCCCAATCGACCCTAGTAGGTCGTTCATGATTTTTGAGATCTTATGATGAATTCCAAGACCATCTGAACTCCTTTCTTCATGATTTAAATCCCAAAATAAAGATCTGAATCTCTCCTGGTAAGTGAAACTTATCCTGTTTCTTTCTCATTCATACTCTTTTTTTCTCTCTTTCTTTTTTTGGGATGTAATATTATGTATTTTTAGATCTAGGTCAAGATTTTTTTAATCTAGATCTAGTAATTTGGATCTATATCTAGATTTAATAGATTTTGAATTTTTAAATCATGATTTAGGGTTATAGATCTATATCTGTTCTAAATTTTTATGCTAGTCAATTTTGGGGATATTTTTGGGAGATTAAATATAAAAAAATCAAGGTAGCTGTTCTAATATTGAAATTCAATAATTTTGATTATGATTATGTGTATAAAATTTTTATAATTTATAGGTTTTACTATTAATTTATGTTCTTGATTAAATTAATTAATTAGGGTGAATTAATTAATTATGTAATTGAGAGATTGTGGGATTCGGGAATAATTAATTGTGAAATTAATTAATGTATATTGAGATTATTATTTGAGATAATTAATTGTATAATTAATCATGTGATTTTGATGTTATGAAATGAATAATTAATCAATGGAATTAATTTTGAGATATTATATCTACTAAAATTGGTTTAATTACTTGTTGGATTAATTAATAAGATTGGATGTGATTAATTAATTTGTACAAATAATTAATGGCATGAGTGTGAATAATTAATTTTTGGATTCATTAATGAGAATCATTGTGAAAAGAGGATTAATTTTGATTAATATTGACTGATGTGATATAATTATATTTGTGATATTGGTGATGTATATATGTGTGTTACATATATGAATGTTTGATAAATGAGTATGGGACATGGTCTGTTGTTTCCAAAGCAAACATGATAGGGACATGGACTTCTGATTTCGAACCCTATAGTGATAATTGTTGATAAATGTGTGTGTGAAATGGTCTATTGTTTCCAAATCCCACATGTGTGGGACATTGTCTACTGTTTCCAAACCCCAGGGGGTCCTAGGAATGGCAACCTAGACCCTAAACACTGGCATTGGACTATCGTTCCAATTATCCATAATATGAATTTAATTAAAATGGATAATGAAATACCATATTTTTTAATGAATGGTGATTTAATATATTGAAATGGTTCAGAATCTGACATGGGTTGAAGTAGGTATTGAGGTTCGGGTGTCCTCGGAAACTCTAGGGTGTATGTAGTTTAATAGATAATATTTGATAATTTGATAAACTATTCATTTATTTATTTTATTTATTTATTTAAATAACTACATACACTATTTTTGAATAGATTATTTTTAGAAACTATTGGTGGTGACCAACTGAGTTGTACTCACACCCTACTCGTGCTGCCTGATTGGTACCTGAATAGACTTTATTATTGTAGAATACGTTAAGGGAAAAGGCCATGGGATAGATTATTGATTGGGGATGGATCTCGGATGTGGGAACCAGATGTGTTTTGAGATCTCCTTGGGTTTCATTGGTGTATTTTCTTTCAATTTTCATTTTAGACACTTGAAACTTACTTTAGCACGACATGTTTTTAGTTTTAGTTGGATATTGTATTTCCTTATTTGACTATATTTAGATCTTGGTATTTTTTTATTGATATATAATGCTTCCACTATTGTTTATTATTTTTGATGGTGTATTACTCTGATAAAATAGTGTATAGTCTCCCCATGATTGACATAACATAACCTCACTACTAGTCGAAAGCCTCTAGCATATGGGGAGGCGTGCTTGAGGTCATTTGGAAGTCTACCTCAGGGCACTAGTGTGTAGAACCTAGGAAGAGATGTTACAAAGTGGTATCAGAGGTCCATTTTTATCTTCTTATTATTTTTTCATACTGTTTGAGAAAGGTAGAAATGAGACTAGGAAGAGTTGGGGCTTAGACATGAGCTCATGCATGGGAGTTTCAAACCCATGTACGAGGGGGAAACCCAAGTACTTACGATGGGATTATTGTTATTTTTATTTTCTATTACAGTTGAATATTGTTTCACCTTGGATGACGCACTAGTTTTGTGATGTGAAAATTGTTTTGGATATTTTGTTAGAAGTGAATTGTGTCCTGGAATGGCATGAGAGTTGAGTGAGCATGCATAATTCTAGAAAATCAAGATTATTTTATGGCATGCTTCATTTTATGCATACACAGGAAAACCAGTTATAGATAATTTTTTGAACATGAACTATTTTTATTCATTTTCAAATTGAATTAAAAGTGTTACTGGCATGAAATGAATTGTAAATTGATTCAAGATATGAATAATTTGGTGTTTAGATGAGAAAATTGAATAATGAAAATTCCCTTAGATAACCAAGACCTAGAAATAGGGATGGTTATGTGCATTGATGACACCTCAGTTTTGACGGTGTGGTGAGACTTGGGGAAAATACTTGTTTTGACTCGTTGTGACTTTTTATTTTATCTTAAATGTATATTGTTGTCAATTATTTTCTAAGGTGCATGTATGTAACTATAGAGTTCTGCCTCTAGGAAGATGCTTGTTAAGAGGATGATGATAGCACATGGTGGTGGATGATCCTCCACTGGTGGAACCTGAGGCACCGATAGTGTTGGGTGAGGAATTAGGGGAGAAGTTCTGATAGAAATTTGGTCGCTTCATGAAATTCATAGAAATAGGACTTGGGAAGGTTTAGAAGAGTATGTCTAACCTAAGGAGGGAGTTTTAGTAACAGAACCCTCTGAATTTTACTAAAGATGGTGAACCCTAGGGAGCTGATTTATGGGTTGAGTCCATCAAGATGATACTTGACCATCAAGAGACCCCTACTAAGAATATGGTTAAGTTTTATACTTATATGCTATGTGGATTAGTGAAGAACTAGTGGGACACTCATTCATAAACTGGATAGGCTAGCAGTATGCTTTGGAAGGACTTTTTGGAAACGTTCTTGGAGAAAAACTACCTAGTGTCGTTGAGGTAGGAGAGAGTAGTTGAGTTCATGAGATTGACTCACGGGAGCATGTCTATGAGGGACTATGGTGGATGCTTCATATATTTTAAATTATTTACTCCAATATTGGAAGGAGATGAGTCAACTATGGAAAACATTTTTAGGATGGTATTAAGTGCAATATTAAGTCTCAAGTTAACCTTTTTCAGTTAAAGATGTTTTATGAGGTGGTAGATAAAGCTCTCATAACCGAGGGGATCCTGAGGGAGGCTTCCAGTTTAGGATAGGTGGTTATTTCAAAAAGTCCAATGGGTACGACTTCTGATAGTAGGAAGCATCGCCATGAAAATGTTATCCAAATTATTGGGAATCAGAATACACAGAAATAGGGATCAATATTGCATGGCCTTACCCATGTGTTTTTTCACCAGTGTGGTAGGAAAAGACACTTTTGGAAACATTATATTTGGATACCAGTGGGATTTTGAGGTTGCATCAAGATGGGACATCTACATAGGTTCTGCAGGAACACAATATTGATAGTTAGTGATGGGGGATCTAGACTGAACTAGTGTGTGGGAAGGGGATATTGTACACGATATCAGTCTAGAAGCTAGAGTTCTATTGGTTGAGATGGTAGAGGCAGTGGACATGGTGATTATATTTAAGATTTCATGTATCAGAAGAGTGGTGTGACATAGGTGAGTTAGAAGACATCACAGGTAATAGGGGAAGGATAGTTTCATGCGGTACAGCCTACACTTGTGGATAGTGAGGTTGGAACCTCGGCAGTGAGAGGTACTATTCTGGTAGACTCTAAATTATCTAGTTCATTATTTGATATCGGTGCCTCAAATTCTATTATATATTTAAAACTAGTTAATGGTTTGATCTTAGTGGTCAATTTTGTGAGTGGGGTAATGACTATAGATACATCATTGGGGGTACAGTCTAGAGACGTATGTTTGTGTAAGGGATGTTCTCTTGAGATCAGGGGTATCATTTTTTCTAGGATCTCTATATTCTTTACATGTTAGGTTTTGAACTAACCATGAGTATAGAATGGCTAGTCACATACCGATCCTAAATTGATTATTACTAGAAGAGAGTGACTTTTACATATATAAAGGGTGACAAGTACATTAACCATGGGGAGTAGGATAACCCGGAATGTCATGCGGGCTTAATTACATAGCAACTGAGAGAGCTCACATACTAGGTTTTTAGACCTTTTCTGGATGACATATGAGTAAATAATGATATCATTACACCAGTGGTGGATCTATTTAATGATATTTTTCTTGAAGACTTATTAGGGTTTCCACCTGAGAGAGATTTGGAATTCACTATTGATCTCATGTTAGGGGATGAGCTGGTATCTATTCCACTCTATAAAATAGAGCTAATAGAGCTTCAAGATCTCAAGACTTAGAAATAACAGTTGGAGGATAAGGTATATATCTATCTGGGTATGTTTTAGTGGGGTTAACTTTTGTTCTTTGCAAAGATGGTGAATGAGAGTTTTCACTTTTATGTCGATTACTAAAAGTTGAACAAGATGAATGTGAAAAACTGGTATCCCCTTTCACGTATCAATGATCTTTTTTACTGGTTGAGAGGATCTTATGTATTTTTAAAGATCAACTTGGGATTAGGATGTCATCATCTAGGAGTTTGGACTTCTAACATATCGAGGATTGCTTTTAGAAGTAGATATGGTCTATATGAGTTCTTTATAATGCATTTGGGTTGACGAATGCAACATAAGTGTTTATAGACTTTATGAATAGGATCTTCCATATATACCTATATTAGTTTCTGGTGGTTTTATGTATGAAATATTAGTGTACTCCAAAACTCATAATGATCATTCCCAATATCTTGACATCATTTTGAGTAAATTGAGAGATAATCGGCTATAATCAAAGCTATCTACGTGATAGTTTTGTATTGATTAGTTAAAATTATTAGGACACATCATCTCAGAGGAAGGTGTGTCTATGGACCCATAGAAGGTTCATATAGTGGTTTCTTGGGAGAATCCCAATAATGTATTCAATATCTGAATATTTCTAGGGTTAGCTGGATATTATCGAAGATTAATCTAAAACTTTTCTTATTTAGAAGTGACTCTTTTAGGATTAATGAAAATGAGGATAAATTTTTATTGGTCGGAATCATGTGATAAGGCCTTCCAGGAGTTGAATAATCATTTGAAATTGACACTGATATTGACCCTACCAAAGCTCAGTGAAAAGTACACGGTTTATTGGGAGGCTTCTAGGATTATACTCAGAGCTGTGTTGATATAAGTAGATCAATTTGTGGTGTATGAGTCTAGGATGTTGGGGCCTTATAAATAGAACTAACCTATGCATGACCTAGATTTTGGAGTAGTGGTTTATGCATTAATGTGTTGGAGACATTATCTTTTGGGTGAAAATTTTAATGTGTATACGGATCACAAGAGTTTAAGGTACATATTTTCGCAATGATATTTGAATCACCGACAGTGGATATGGGTGGTGTATATGAAATAATTATATTTTAAGATATCATATACATTCGGAAAAGGGGGTCAATGTTACTGATGCCTTGATCAGGAAAACTCAGACCCATGCAGTACATAATTCTAGTGCTAAGTGGAAGATAATGACCTTACTGGTTGAGATGCACATTGTGGTTTAAGAAAGTCCGGACCAGATTACTCTCATGTCAATTTTAGTGGAGTACACTTTTGATCCTTATTAGAGATAGGAAGTATGAGGATATGGAGTGTTTTACCTTGAAGGAAATCCATGAAGGTTGGGAGTCACCTTCATATTGGAGCATAGATTAAGAATATATCATCTATGTAAAGAATCAATTTGTTGTGCCTACAAGCATTTGAGAGGAGTTGATGCGGGAATTTCATGCCTTGAAGTGGGTGGTGCATCCAAGTGTGACCAAAATGTACAATGATCTATGATGATAGTTTTTGTGGCTAGGCATGAAAAAGGAGATATTAGGGTTTGTGACATGATGCTACACATGTCAGCTGGTGAAGATCAAGCATCAATGACCTGGAGGTTTTCTATATCTATTTCTTATTCCAAAATGGAATTGGGATGATGTGACTATGGATTTCATGGTGGGTATATAGAATATGACTAAGAAGAATGATGTTATCTAGGTTATTGTGGATCGACTTACAAAAGTAGTGAATTTCTTACCTATAAGGGAAACCTTCTTAGTAGAGCAATTTGGAGAACTATATGTTCAGGAAATATACCATTCGCATGGGGTTCCATATACTATAGTTTTGGATCAAACTCACACTTCTAGAAATTCTTGATTAAGGCACTCAGTATTATGGTATTATTGAGTATGACCTTTAACCCACAGATCAATGGGAAGTTGGAGTGTACTATACAAGTTCTTGAGGATATGTTGTGAGCATGTTTTCTTGACTTTGGTGAGTCTTGAGAGAATCACATGGCTTTAGTAAAGTTTTCCTATAACAATAGTTATTAAGAAACTATATATATGGTTCCATATGAGGCTCATTATGCTAGGACATGCAAGTCAACATTATAATGGATGGAGGCTGGTGATTCGGAGATGTTGGGACTGAGTCGCAGGCCTGAGCATTAGGAAAGGTGCAGTTGACTCAGAAATGTATGGATACATCTCAGAGTAGGAAGAATTCATATTCTAATAGAAGGATATGACCCCTAGAGTTTACATAGTGTGATCATTTATTCTTTCAGGTGTCTCCTAGGTTAGGTCACCATGGGATATGGAGTCAGGGAAAGTGGGCACCCAGTTTCGTTAAACCATTTGAGGTTATGGAAAGAATTGGGATAGTGGCATACTAATTGGATCTTGCAGAACAATAAAGTGATATGAATTATGTTTTCCATGTATCAAAACTATGAAATTATCGCCCTGACCCTTTTCATGTGATATTGTAGATGATATTGATCTTGAGGTAGATGTATCCTTTGAGGAGCATTTGATTCATGTGTTGAATCATAGTGAGAAAGTGTTTCGGGGAAATACATTGTTGATAGTTCATGTGTTATGAAAACATGGATGTGTGAAGGATGAAATATGGGAGAGATAAGTGGATATGAAGGCACAATGGACAAAAAAATTTGGCACTAAATCTTAGAGAATCTTGGGAGTGCATCTCGAGGATAATCAATAATAAGGTGGGGAGATTATAAGATCCCAACCTTTTATAGAGTTGTCTCACACATGTTTACATGTAATATTTTGTTTAGTTTTGAGTAATTTTCTGTTTGGTTGTTCTTTGGCATGTGTTTGGGTGGATATTGAGAAACAAATTGACGAAAAAGTGGTTTTGTATAGTTGGTGCATAGTTAGAGAAAATTTTGTTCCCCATCTTGGGAAATCTTGCAACATTGGACAATGAGTGTTCACATAGCCGGTGCATATATTGTCTAACTATGCATCCTTAAAAGGGAATACTTTTACCTAAAAACAATAGGAGAATGATTGGCTCACATTTATAGAAAACCCTACACCCCTGTGCAGGAAATAGTGTATGGGAATTAATTAAGCCCAAAAATTATTTTAAAAATACCCCAAACCCTCAGGACTCACCTATTTTGACCCTCATTCAATCTTATCAGGTATTTCATGATTTGGATCTATTCAAATGAATTCCAAGGCCATATGACCTCTTTTCTTTTAAATTTGAATCGTGAGACAATGATTTTCATATCTCCCGATAAGTGGATCTTCTCCAGTTTCTTTCCTAGTCATCCTCATTTGTTATTTGTTTCGTTTGGTGGGATGTAATATTCTATTTTTTCTAGATCAAGATCTGTATTTGATTAATCTAGATCTAGTCTTGTGGATCTTTATCTATATCTAAGAGATATTTAATTTTTTAATCTTGATTTAGTGTTATAGATCTGGATCCGATCAATGTCATTGTGCTGCTAAATTTTGGGGATTCTTGTTGGGTGAATAATTATCAATGAATCATGATATGTGGTATAATATTCAAATCCCATAGTCATGATTTTGATTACCTGTATGAAAACTATATAATTTTTAGTGTTTCTTATCAAAGGAAGTTATTGATTAAATTAATTAATTATGATGAATTAATTAATGTTGGAATTGTGAGATTGTGGGATTTGGGAATAATTAACTATGAAATTAATTATGTGATATTGATATTCTTATTTGAGATAATTAATTATAGAATGAATTATGAGATTTTGATGTTATGAAATGAATAATTAATCAATGGAATTAATTATGGGATATTGTATCTGTGAAATTGGCTTAATTACTTATTGAATTAATTAATAAAAATGGTTGTTGTTAATTAATTTATAGAATTAATTAATGGTAAGAGTATGATTAAATAATTATCGTATTAATTAATGAAAATTATTGTGATAAGAGGATCAATGTTGATTAATCTTAACTGATGTGATATAATGACCTTTGTGATATTAGTGATGTATGTGTGTGTGTGTGTGTTACATGTATGAATGTTTGATAAATGAGGGACATGGCATGATATTTCCAAATCCCACATGAGAATAACATGGTCTACTTATTTCGAAGCTCATAGTTATGATTTTTTATAAATGTGTGTGGGACATGGTCTGTTGTTTCCAAAAACAATGTGAGCAGGATATGGTCTGCTGCTTCCAAATCCCGTAGTGATAATTCTTGGTCGGACATGGTTTGTTGTTTCCAAATCCTAAAACATCCTAGTCATGATTACCTAAACCCTAAACATTGTAATTGGACTATAGTTCCAATTATTTGTAATATGAATTTACTTGAAATGGATAATAAACGCTCATTTGTTTTAACGAATTGTGAATTGATAATGTGAAAAGGTTTAGACTCTAACATGGGTCAAAGGATGTATTGTGGTCTGGGTGTCCTCGGGAACCTAAGGGTTTATGTGGTTTAATAGATAATATTTGATAATGTTATAAACTATTTATTTATTCATTATATTTATTTATTTATAAATCTATATACACTATTTTTGACTGGATTTGTTTTAGACACTATTGGCGGGGGCTTATTGAGTTGTACTCGCACCCTACTAAGGTCGTCTGATCAGTACCTAAAACACTCCAATGATTTATAAATAAATGCATAAAACACTAAGTCTCCACAAAACACCACTTTATTATAACTTATCCAGTAAACATAATTTTTCCACCTCTGTGACTTGAATTCTGAAAAACTGATATACACAGTTGTGTTCAGTAAGATATTTAGAGTCTAATAAAAAAACTTAATTTTTGGGGAATAGTAACATACCCTTATGAATAGTTATATGAATAGTAACATGACCCTTATGAATAGTAAATCATATTATAATTTCATTGTCTTAAGTTTATAAGATAACTATATTTTCATTAATTTTTCAAGGTGATATAAAACACATTATAGTTTTAAAATTGTTATTTTCGAATAAATTATGGTTTTATTTAAATTTAAATTAATCATATTTGGAAAATTATTTTCAAAAAATAGAGTTCATTTTACAATTTTACATGTTTAAAAATGGTTAGGGTGATATTTTGGCATTTTTATGAAATACTTGAATTTTTTATGAATAGTAAAATATGTTAATTTACCGTATATATACATTATCAATTAAATTCACTATTCATAGAATCATGGATGATTTAAGCATAATTCGTTTGAACTCACATTCACTTATTACTATTATGGGTCACATGAATCAATAGTATTGGCTGTATTGAGGGAAATAATAAAATAATTAATAAGATGTTCACAAATCACCCCTCTCCTCCACTATAACCCCCCCCCCCCAACTCCCTCTTCTCTTAACTCCTCTCAAGAATTGTTACTTGTATAAATTCTACCCAAATATCTTCTCAAGATCCCCCCCCCCCCACATCCAGTAGCCTTTGGTCTCATAAAAAAAAGACCACAAACTCTCCTCTAAAGAGTCTCTCAAGGAAGATTACTTCAAGAGGTGAATTTCTCTTTTCATTTCTTTTATTTCAAGTTCCTTTCTTTTATTTTTCTTTACTCACCTCCTTTCATCCAAATGTTATGATAACTCAGGTACCCTATATGTATTTAAATTTTGTTATGGTAATGTAATAATTCGTCATCATTTCTCATTTTCCATTATTTTATGCTAGAAATGAAAAAACCATTTGAGATGTATTAATTTATCACATTCATGGATGATGGGTTTTCAATTTCTATTATCGTATTCAACTCTGGTCATGAAACTATTTTTATGGTCAAGCCAGACCATAATATATTTATTATAACCATTTAATATTCGGGTTTTTCACAAATAAAAAATCAACTTCTATTTTGTACAACCATTCTCATTCTACATGTTTATCCAAACATGAATATAAGTAAACTGATCATGAAAACCAAGGAACAAAACGCTCCCAAATAATGAAATTGAATCTCTTAACCCCTTAGAAGGACATGAATGAACCTATAAGGTTATAATAAATCTATTACATTTATAGGAGTTTCTTTAATTATTAATTTATTAACATAAATTTGATTATTCTAGTCATTATGATCAAGTTAGGAACACCTTCAGACTTAAGGTAAGGGTTTTCTGCCCGAACCTCCATTTTCATTCAGGTTACACTTATTGTCTACTTACCTCAATTAACTTATTATTTTTTCATATTTACTCCTCATGTATTCTGTGATAATTCTATATATATGTGAACCAACCATATTCCTACTTTAATTTATGGGTAGTTATATGTTTTAAAAGGATCTTTCAAAAATTCTTCCCGAAATACAAGCCAGTTTCAAGGGAATTTATCAAATTCTTACCTATTTTCAAGGGAACTCTATAATCTATTTTTATCGACCATTATAATTCTAAAAACACTAATTTTATTATGAAAATACTATCTTAATTCACTTCTAGTTTTACACAAAGACTTTTCCAAAAGAACTCTTTTTTTCAAAGTAAAAGAGTATTTATCTAAAGAATTACTCGATGATTTTATTAGAGTATATTCACCTATTTCAACAATATTGTTGATTATTATGTATTATTAGGATTAATATTTTATGATATCATATACCATATTTAATTTAATTGTTTATGATTAGTTTGAATATGTATTTTCTATCTAAAAACCATTCACCAATTTACTTCGAATGGTTTGAGTTTATGCTTAATGCTCGGGGAACGTTATTGACATTTCATATATTATTTTCAATATGAATGTATATATATTTTATGTTTATCCCCATTCATATTAGGAATTCATTTGACATAGAAATTTATTGGTGGGGCATGTTATAGCCCCTCGATGCATCAGTAAGTCTCATGAGACAAACTACTGTCTCGGCAAAAGGCCTTAACAAAATGATTATTTATCATCTTAACATGAGTCTTGGACGGTATGGTTATGATGTTAGGTATTATGCATTCACTAATTATGAAACTAGTAATTTAAATTTCATGAGGCTATTAGACTAGTATAATACCAATGATTATACTTTATTATGGCATTATTTACTCATCTCTTATTCCTACCATAATGTGTTCAAGTTCATTTTTTTAAGGAATGTGTTTTTAGTTATTAAGAAAGCCTAATAATTATGTTTATGATATCTTCCAATTTATTTCTTACCCTTACTATGAATTTTAGCTCACCCATTTCTTATGTTTCATTTTTTAGGACATGAAGATGTATATTATGAATGACATGCAGAAATAACCAAGGAGTTATGGATGTTTTCAAAGGAGTTTCTAAAAAAACTTCCTTTAAAGTTTTAATGTTGAAGTTATGTATATATATTATTTCCAAATCTACTAAACTAATAACTAATTTAGGATATATATTCCTTTTTTATATTCCAATATAATAAAATAATTTGTCAGCATTAGGCAACTAGGGTTGGGTCTATACTGTTGGTATCAAAGGATGTTTAGTGGAAAACATGGAAACTAGATTTAGAAAATGTAGATTATGGAACAAAACCCTAAGATAATATTTGAGGACAAACATACAAGAAAATCCTATATTTTTTGGTAAGAAATATATTATGTTCATCTTTCTAGAAAATAAATCCATATCTGAATACTACAAGTGCATCTGGTTATGGAACATATATACCTAGTAGAAACAACTCTGATAAGGAGTTTCGAGCTTGACCTGGGGTATCCTGGTTCACGAAAATGGGCATTAAGGCAGACATGGTTTGACACTCTTAGGGTACATTCTTAGGATAATTCACATTTTCTTTAAAATCCATTATGAAGGATTTACATGAAAATTTTTCCTCAAAGAAACCATGTTTATGATTATGAGATTAGCTATGTATAGAATTTTAATTTATTATAATTATTTTTCTATGTTGACATTATACATTATGATTCACAAACAAATATAGTATATACCATTATTTAGAAATGGTGCCTAGGGGAATGAATTGAAACTGTCGAAACATGTGTGTCCCATGTAGGGATTTCCCTCTGATGCATGATAATGATGTTGGCTCTGGTGCTATTATTGGTGCCGAGAAACTTATAACTATTCTGGGATAGATGAATCAAGTTATGAATAATTACCTTACCTTTATGGAGCATTCAGATCCACAATGTTGGGGAGATATGTTCGACTACATTATGCGACATTGTCTCCATTATTTAATGGGACTACAAACCCATTATTAGTGGAGCAGTGGACAAGTTCATTAGAGAATATATTTCTCGTTTTGGTATGTAACGAAAAAGACAAGGTTTTCATGGATGTTTATCAACTATTAAGAGATGGAAATCAGTGGTGGTATTTAATCCAACAAAAAAACGAGGAGTAATAAATACAAGAAATGTAATAGAGGGATTTTAGGGAAATATTCTTGAAAAAATACTTTCCTTGGGAACAGCAAGCATATATGGAAAGAAAGTTTCTGAATCTAAAGAAAAACAATGATGAGAATGTTCCAAAGTATAAATCTGACTTCACAAGATTATAAAGATAGAATTTGGACTATATATTTAATCCAAGGAGAAAGATTAATCAATTATTTTATGGTTTTAAACCATTCCTCTTAAGGGATCTAGTCTCCCAAAGCTTCTCATCATATGAAGATATAGTCTCAAGTGCTATCAAGATGGAAAAGAAATTCCATAAGACTTATGATTTTAAGGGAAATAAAGAGAAGAAAAGGGATACTAAAAACTCTATAAAAGGAAATATGTAAATGGGGAAGAAGAGAATAGTTGAAATTCCACCCTTCAATAATTATGGTAAGAGACACCATGGTACTTGCATGAAGGTTATGGGTGTTTGTTACAGGTGTGGAAAAAAGGAAACCTATCTTGCGATTGTAAGGGGAGGAAAGAATCTACCAATATTAAATTATACAATTGCGGGGAGAGGGTACATTATGAAAATGATTGTCCTAGGATTCAAGGAAACATTCCCCAAAGAATACCAAGGGAGAAAGTCCAATATTATGTGGTCACAACTGTGGAGTTTGAAGTTCCTAACAATGTAGTGGATGGAACTTTAATCATTTCTTTGAACATTAACAATGTTTTATTTGATTCTAGGTCATCACATTACTTTATATCTTCCCAGTTTTCTAAGAAAATTATAAATGTTCAATTTGATTTAATAAAGGAGTTGTTAGTAAAAACTTCTAGGGGATTTATCATTTCAACAAAGAAGTGTCGATCAGCCCCACCCCCACCCCCCCACCCCCCATGACACATAAATGTGATTTAGTTTCTAAACTTATCATCATACCCAAGATTAACTTTGATATAGTCCTTGGTATGAGTTATTATTTACATTATGATGTGAAGATCTATTCTAAGAAGAGGGAAGTTACAATTTTTTTGAATGGTGTTGAATCCCTTATCTTTAGAGAAGTAACCTCGCTAGTTGATACTTATCTGGATCCACTCCCAGTAGTTCTACAAAATTCAATTATTATGGAGTAATGGAATGAAATATCTATGGGTGAGGAAAAGAATTTCTAAATAGGTTACTTACCTGTTCTGTAAGAATATGTTGATTTTTTTCCAAAGGATTTACATGGGCACCCTCCAAAGTGGGAAATTGATTTTTCCATTGATTTAATTCTTAGTTCATAGGCCTATATCAAATACCCCTTATAGAATGGCCACTTTGGAATTAGTAGAATTTAAGAAACAACTACAGTAATTTAGTGATAAAGGATTTATTCTCCCTAGTGTTTATCTATGGGGAGCCCCTGTCCTTTTTATTAAAAAGAATCATAGATCTATGAGGTTGTGTGTTGACTATAGGGAGGTCAATTCTATAACAATAAAAAACAAGTATCCCATACCTAGAATTGATTATTCATTTTATCAACTTCATGGAGCCCAATATTTTTAAAAGATTGAACTTAAATCTTGATATCATCAATTTTGAGTAATGAAGGAATACATCCCATGACAGTATTTCGAACTAGGTATAGGAATTAAAAGTTTACATTAATTCCTTTTGAACTGACTAAGTCACCCTCTATTTTCATGAATATAATGAATAGAATTTTCAAGGAATATCTTGATGACTTTTTGGTGATATTTATTGATGATATATTGTTATACTCTAAAAGTTATGAGGATCATGCAAATAACTTGCGCACTATTCTGAAGACTCTTAGAATAAATGAATTATATAGTAAGTTCATCAAGTGTGAATTTTGGCTTCAATTATTTTATTTTCTTGGCCACATTGTCTCTAAGGATGGAATATCTGTTAATCCTGTGAAGACAAAGGATATTCAATAATGGACTACTCAAATGAACATAACTAAGGTGCATAGTTTTATTGGTTTAGCATGTTATTATCATCATTTCATTTAGAACCTCACCTGTTTAGCTAACCCAATTACCAAGCTTACACATAAAGGGGTTAAGTTCATATGGAAAAATGAATGTGAGGATTATTTTGAAGAATTTAAGACGATATTAGTGAATGCTCGGATCCTAACTCTACCACTAGGGAATGATGGGTTTGTGATCTATAGTAATGCATCAAAGAAAGGAATTGGTTTCATTCTTATGAAGAATGATAGGGTTATTTCTTATGCATCAAGATAGTTAAAAATTCATGATCAAAACTATCATACTCATGATCTAGAGTTAGCTTCTACTATTTTTTCTCTAAAAATATGGAGACAATATCTCTTGGAAAAAGATATGAGATATATACAGATCATAAGAGCATGAAATATATATTCTCATGGAAAGAAATCAACATGAGGAAAAGTTGATGGCTTGAACTACTCAAGGATTATTATTTTTCCATAAACTATCACCTAGGAATGCAAAATAAGGTAGCTAATGTATTGAGCAGGAAGGATCATGGAGTCCTAAATAAAATGAGGATTGAAAGGGATCCTATGTTTATGGATCTAGTAAAGATGGATATGGGAATTATCAAAGAAGGTGAAACATAACTACTTTTTCATTTGGTTTCCAAAAAATCTTTGTTGGAAAGAATTAAAACTTCTCAGTCTGATGATGAGAATCTACAAAAGAAAATTAATGGTGTGAAAGATGAAAAGTTGGCTGATTTCGTATGTGAAGATGGAATTATGAAATTTGGGAAGAGGCTATGTGTTCCCTCTATACTCGACCAAAAAAGATAGTTATTGGATGATTCCCATAGCTGAAATTTCTCTATACAACTTGGTAGCACTAAAATATATAGGGATTTGAAGGGACATTTCTGGTGGCAAAACATGAAGTGGGAAATTGATGATTATGTATTAATATGTTTAGTCTTTCATTAGGTGAAGGCCAAAAGACAACATACTAGAGGAGTCATGCAACCTCTACCTACTCCTACATGGAAATTAGATGACATCCCCATGGATTTTTTCACTTGATTACACAAAACTCCAAGAAGGAATGATGCAATATGGGGAATTTTTCATCGACTTACAAAATCTACACATTTCCTTGCTATAAGGGAGGATTTTCCACTGGAGCGGCTTGCACGACTCTGTATCAATGAAGTTGTAAGACTTCATGGAGTAGCTATTTCAATATTTTCTAATCAAGATCTTCAATTTACATTGAAATTCTATAAAATTATTTAGAAATCTTTGGATACTAAGCTTCGTTTGAGTACTTATTATCATCCTCAAATTAATGGGAAATCAGAAAGGATGATCCAAACTTTAGAAGACATGTTGAGATCATGCTCTCTTGACTTTCTAGGTATGTGGGATTGATATTTAACCATGTTGGAGTTTTCCAAATATAATATCTTCCATTCCAGTATTCAAATGGCGCCATATGAAGCATTGTACAAAAAGAGATGTATTGCACCAACATGTTGGGATGGAGTTGGTGGAAGGAATCTAGTGGGCCCAGAACTTGTGGAGGAAACAACAGCAGAGGTAAAGACTATTCAAGGCCATATCAATGCATCTCAAGTAATTCAAAAGATCTATTTTGATAATCGAAGTAAGCATTGGTAATTTCCAGTGGGATATCACTTTTTCTTAAAGGCATCTCCATGGAAGGGTGTTATAATATTTGGAATGAAATGGAAACTAAGACCTAGGTACATAGGACCTTTTAGAATTATGGAGAGAATTGGAGCTATTTCATATCATTTGGATAGGCCTCCAAGCCTGTCTAAAGTAAAAAAATGTGTTCCATGTCTCATTGTTGAGAGAGTACATGCCAAACCCAATGCATGTCCTCACTTCTGAAGGTATAGAATTGGAACCTGACCTATCTTACTATAAAGAGCCTATCTGGATTTTGGACACTAAATATTTGGTGATGAGGAATCAGATGACTCGACTAGTAAATATAATTTGGAAAAACCACAAAATCAAAGAGAAAACATGGGAGTTTGAGGAGCTTATGATGAAGAACTACCCAAATCTTTTTGTGAGGTAAAATTATGGTAATTTCAAGTATGACTTTTTTGTAAGGAGGGAAGAATTTAACACACCAAGGATTCATACATAAATTTATGAAACACTGATTCACCACAAAACACCAATTTATTATAACCTAGCCAGTAAACATAATTTTTCCACATCTCTGATTAGAATTTTGAAAAACTGACATATATGGTTGTGTTCAGTAAGATATTTAGAGTCTAATAAGACAAACTTAATTTTTGGTGAATGGTAACATACCCTTATGAAAAATAATATGAATAGTAATATAACCCTTATGAATAGTAAATCAAATTATTATTTTATTTTCTTAAGGTTATAAGATAATGATATCTTGATTGATTTTTCAAGGTGATATAAAACAAATTCGAGTTTTAAAATTATTATTTTTCGAATATATTATTCTTTTATTTAAAAATAAATTAATCATATTTATAAACTTATTTTTAAAAAATGGATTTTATTTTTTAATTTTACATGTCAAAAAATAGTTAGGGTTAATTTTTGGGATTTTTCTAAAATAGTCGATTTTTTTATGAATAGTAAAATACAGTAATTTACCATATATAAATATAAATTGTTTGTTAAATTTACTATTCCTAGCACTATGGATGATGTAATAACACTTATTTTTAAGTCACATACACTTATTACTATTATGAGTCACATGAATCGATATTATTGGTTGTCTTGAGGGTAATAATAAAATATAGAATAAGATATTCACAAATCACCCCTCTCCACTATGAACCCACCCCCCCCCCTCACTCCCTCTTCTCTTAACTCATCTCAAGCCTCGTTACTTGTCCAAATTCTACTCAAATATCCTCTCAATATCAACCCCACATCCATCATCCTTTTTTCTCATAAAAATACCAAAACCTCTCCTCTAAAGAGGCTCCCAAAGTAGATTACTTCAAGAGGTAAATTTCTCTTTTCACTTCTTTTATTTAAAATTCCTTTCTTTTCTTTTTCTTTCCTCACCTCCTTCCACCCCAATGTTATGATAACTTTAGTACCCTAAATTTACTTTAATTTGGTAATGATAATGTAATAATTCATCATCATCTCTCATTTCCCCTTATTTTATGCTAGAAATTAAAACATTATTCGAGATGTGTTAATTTATCAAATTCAAGGATGACGGGTTTTCAATTTCTATTACCGTAATAAATGTTGGTCATGAAACTATTTTTATGGTTGAACCAGGACATAATATATGTAATATAACTTATGTAAAAATCTAGAATATTTTTTAAAAATGATTTTAAATTATAAATTAAAATAATTTTGTTGTGATCAAAAACTGGAAATTAACCCAAACAATTATCATTGAAGTTTTATATAATGAATCATATTCTCTCCCAATAAACAAATGAATTTTATAACCATGTAATATTCTAGTTTCTCTTTGATAACATATAACTTCTATTCTAAAAAACTATTCTCATTCTACATGTTTATCCGTACATGAATATAAGTGAACTGATCATGAAAACCAAGGAAGAAAATGCTCCCAAACAATGAAATTGAATCTATTAACCCATCATAAGGCTGTAAATGAACCTAATAAGTATATAATAAATCAATTAAATGAATATAAGGTACTTTAATTATTAATTTTTGAACCAAAATTTTATTATTCAGGTCATTAGGATCAAGTGAGGAACACCTTCAGACTTAAGGTAAGGTTTTTCTACCCAAACCTCCATTTTCATTCGGGCTAATCTTATTGTATACTTACCTCAAACAAATTCTTATTTATTCATATTTAATACTCATATATTTTGTGATAATGTAATATGTATGTGAATCAACCATAATCCTTCTTTCATTTATGTGGAGTTATATGTTTTAAAAGGTTCTTTCAAAAATTCATCCCAAAATTCAAGACAGATTCAAGGGAATTTCTCATATTCTTACCTATTATCAAGGGCACTATATAATCTATTTTAATCAACCGTTATATTTCTAAAACAATAATTTTATTATGAAAAAACTATCGCAATTCACTTATTGTTTTATACAAATACTTTTCCAAAAGAACTCTTCTTTTCAAAGTAAAAGAGTATTTATCTCAAGAATTACTCGATGATTTTATAAGATTATATTCACCACTTTCAACACTCTTGTTGATTATTATGTAATATTCAGATTAATATTTTATGATATCATATATAGTATTTAATTAAATGTCTTATTATTAGTTTGAATATGGATATTCTATCTAAAAAACATTCACCAATTTACTCTGAATGGTTAGTGTTTATGCTTAATGCTTGGGGAACGTTATTGAAATTTCATATGTTAATTTCAATATGAATGTATATTTTGTTTATTTTTATCCTTGTTAATATTAGGAACACATTGGACTTAGTAATTGATAGTTGGGACCTGTTATAGCCCCACTATGCATTGATGGGTCTCATGATACAAACTATGGTCTTGGCATAAGGCCTTGGAAAAATGATTATTTATGGTCTTGGCACGAGGCCTTGATGGTATGGTTATGATGTCTGGAGTTATTCATTCCATCATTATGAAACTATTAATTGAAATTTAATGAGGATATTTTAATAGTAGAATACCCATGATTATGATTTATTATTCCATTATTTATTCAACTCTTATTCCTACCATAATTTGTTCAAGTTCATTTTTTAAAAGGCATGTGTTTTTAGTTATTCACCATGACTAATGTTTATGTTTATGATATATTATATTGTATTTCTTACCCTTACTAAGAATTTGATCTCACCCCTTTCTTATATCTCATTTTCCTAGGACATGAAGAGGTATTTTATGAATGACATACAGAAATAACCTAGGAGTTATGGATGTTGTAAAAGAAGTTTCTAATTTTTGTTCCTTTCAAGTTGAAATTTTGAACTTATGTATGTATCTTGTTTCAAAATCTACTAAACTACTTGCTCCTTTGGGATGAATATTCCTTGTTTATATTCTAATGTAATAAAATAAGACACCGGCTCTAGGAAACTAGGTTAGGATCCTTACAGTATCAGAATATACCTTATTGTTACAAGATGGGTTAAGGGAAAAGGCCATGTGTTAGATTGATGATTGGGGATGGATCTTGGATGATTGAATGATACATGGTTTGGGAATCACTTGGGAGTCATTATTGTCTTTATTTTTAGTTTTCATTTTAGACACTTGACACCTACTTTATCATGATAATTTTCCAATTTTAGTTTGATATTGTATTTTCTGCTTTGATTATCTTTAAATATTGGTTTATTTTATTAACATATACTACTTTAGTTATTGTTTATTATTTATTATGGTGTGTTAATATAATAAAATAGGGTATAGTATCTCCATGATTGACTTACTAGACCCTCATTATTAGTCGAAAACCTCTAGAATATGGGGAGTTTCCCTTGAGGTCATGTGGTGGTCTGGCTCGGGGCACCGGTGTATGGAACCCAGGATGGGATGTTACATATGGTCCCACAATAGATGTCTCACTAAACTATGTCTAGTATACGGGTGACCTATAGGCTCTCTAATATAGGGCCTAAAAAAGGTGCAATGCTGATGATGGTGTGGTAGCTGTTGTTGTACTCAAAATCTACCAGGGGAAAGTGATCCTCCTAGATTTTGCCGAAGTATAACACAAAAGACCTCTGCATATCCTATAACACTTGGATAGCACGCTCAGTCTTACCATTTTTCTAGGTCTGAAAGGATGTACTCATACTCATTGGGAATGAAATTCATTCTATAGGTATCTCCACAAACATGACGTAAACCATGCATCACGATTGGGTATTTTCATTAAGGGCACCCTATGGAAGCAAACAATCTCATGTACATACAACTACCCCAAAATCCCCACCAAAATCTACTCCCTGATAGCAAGAAAGTGTGTCAGATTCATCAATTAGTCAAATTTCCCCCAAATGAAATCATGGAACTTCTCTATGTGTGGAATCCCAATCACAAAGTCCATGGATATGTCATCCCACTACCACTCTAGGATCTCAAGGGAATGCAACCAACCTGTGAGAACTTGGTGCTCATCCTTCACCAGTTGATAAGTGAGGTGTCGATAGACAAACTCATATACACTCAACCTCATTCTAGACCACAAAAACTACTAGTAAAGGTCTCTATACATCTTCCCCACATTAGGATGTAGAGAAAGGGGATATGTGTGGAAATCCCACATCACCTCTTCCCACATCAGGACTGTAACCACAATCCATACTTGGAAAAAGATGGCATGATTACCTCCTTTAGAATATCCATATGGTGAGGCACCTATGGAGATCTAGTCATGTATGACCTTATAGTCAGTGTCTTCTAGTTGGGACTCTCTCACGTGATCAAGAAGCAAAGGTGTCAACACCATTGACTACAGAAAAGTTGTACCCTTCTACTCTACCAGTGTCAACTATAGGGAAGCAAACTACTCTGAAGATTCTAACACCAAGTGATCTTGGGACTTCCTACCAATGGAATCTGATAGTAAGTTTCCCTTCCAAAAACTATACACTATCTAAAATTCATCATCTAATATAAAATTAAACTAGTTTCATTGTCTCTGGTTCAAGTCCCTCTTCATGAAGATGTACCTGAGACTCTGATGGTCTAGGTAAACTATGAAGGACTCTCCCAAAAGTTAGCATCTCCACATACTTGGGGAGAAAACTAATTATACCACCTCTATATCATGTGTGGTGAATTTCTACACATGTGGTCTCAACTTCTTTGACTTGTATGTGATAACTGCTTGTTTCTACGTCAACACACATCCAAGCCCAGCTCCAAAGGCATCACAATACACTAAAAACTCCACGCCTTTCTTTAGTAGTCACAATAATGGATCACTCGTTAAACTTAGCCTCAACTTATCAAAGTACATTTGGCACTGCTTAGACTAGGTAAACGGTTTCCCCTTATATGTCAGGGTGGTCAAAGGGATTTCAATTATAGATAATTCCATCATAAAACTCTTTTATTACCCCCAACAAACCAAGAAATAAACATACCTATGACACACTCATATGTGGATCTTGAGAAATAACTTCATTGATCTTCTCTAGGTTCATGTCCAAACCAAGCTCGGAAATTAAATGCCCGAGAAAGTGAACCTCATGTATCTATAACTATAAGTTTGATAGATTTTAGTAAATCTGGTGCTCTCAAATAAAATCTAAAACCATCCTCAAGTTCTCTGCATGTTCCTCCTCTGATACAGTGTAGATTAGTTTTTCATTGATGAAGATGACCAAAAACTGGTCCAATTACATCTAGAAAACTTGGTTCATCAAATCCATAATCATGATGGGGGTATTCTTTACACCAAAGGGTATCACTAGGAACTCTTAGTTTCTATAGCAACATTAGAATGCAATCTTTGAAATAACATCCTCACAAACCTTCAACTGGTGGTGATCAAACTGGAGATTGATCTTTGAGAACTATCTCACACCATATAACTGTTCAAATAGGTTTTCAATCCTTAGTAAAGGGTACTTTTTCTTTATCATGGTCTATTTTAGATAACAATAATCCAAATGAACCTGAAATCTCACATCCTCATTTTTCGCAAACAACACTGTGGTTACCCAGGGGGATACACTGGGCCTAATGAAACTCTACTCTCGAAGGTCCTCCAACTCCAACCGCATCTCTCGGATCTTGGTAGGGTCCATTAAATATGTCGTAGAAGATATTGGAGTGGTTCTGATATGAAAATGATTGAAAACTCTATTTCTTGTATCGGAGGTAGTCCTAGAACATCCTTGGGGAAGACATCCATATAATCCTCCACATGTGAAGAAACCCAGATGCATGAGGAGCCTATAGAACCAAGGGTTATAATCAGTAACTAATGGGTGATGGGATGTGCCCTCCTACTCACAAAACCTGATTGTTCTATAATGAGGTCTATCTCACTAGAAAAAAAAGAATCTCATCCCATTAGTACATAGGCATCTGGCTTGTCTGAAGTGAAAGTCAATTATTTCTTGGACCATTGACAGTAAATCCATACCCAAGATGAAGTCATAGGTTTCCATCATGACAACAAAAAGTTCCCACATGAACCTCTCTCCACCCAGAGATAGCTCTCATTGTTGTTAGAAAAAAGATATAGAGTAAGTGTTCCTTGTAGGTACCTCAAGACAAAGTTGTTGGGATAGAATCTCGATTGTGATCTCCATCTCTCACACTAGGAGCGTATAGATGAAGGATGATTTCAAAATATTATTAATAATACTTAATCAAGATTATAAAACCCACATATTGTAGCTCTAATCATCTCATGTGTTGTGGGATCATAAACCTCCAAAGGCTATAGTTATCCATGACCCCGGTTTCTGACTCCCTGATCCTAACATGGGCTGTCTGGTTGGGTGGGAGGATCTCATAGTGGTGTCCACCACCCATAGCTCATACTGCTTCTCTTATAAATTAAAATCCTAAGATAACACCATATACTGGCCTGGGATATCCCTTATCATGGCACTACCTCTACCATGACGGTCTATTAACTTTCTTCCAGCACTACTTAGCATATCTATTTAAGTAGTATTATTCCGTGTGACATCACCCATCACAATAAAAAAAAACCCACTCTCTCTATGATTTTATATTAATCCCCATGGCCCCTGCCACATTCCTAAGTCTGATCATGGCTAGGTCTCCTGTATTGAGATCCTGGTGCCTAGTGTATGTTAAGATCAGCATATGACTCAGCTCTATGGCACTAACTAATAGATCTAGCTATCTGAAATCCCATTTAAAGGAAGATCTCTATCACTAGTGCCCACTCCAGTACACCAATATTGGTGAGGATACATAAGGGTACCACACTGGAACAAATCTCTCAGTGGATTCCTTTCTCAATCTTTCATTCTCAGAAATAGCCATCTCAGATCATATTAAGAGAGTACTAGGTATGGTCTGTGAATATCACTGCATAGTCATCCACCATCATCCCTCCATGTGGCAGCTTCTGAAGATTCTAAATCTAAACCGAGTGCATGTAAGAGGGGTAGTAATCTTCACATAATAGCTACTGGAAGTCAGGATATGAAAGTGTCGACTCGTCATATATCATATTAACAAGGCTCCACCAGAACCCAGCTACTCCATGAAAAACACTAGCTACTAGTTCAACCACCTGATCTGTTAGGGTCCAAGTAATCCTAATGATATGGAACACCAACTCTATCCAATCCTCTGATGCCTGAGGATATGTCTTTTCATGGATCCTCAATAACCTATAGCACTGAAACTCATGGAGTACACTAACCCTTTGCATATACTCATCCTACTCTTCTGGTATGATCTTTTACTAGATAGGTGGAGGTGATTCTACCTACCCATATGGATAAAGTGGGTCTCAGGATGGACCCTGAACTGAGGCCTCATCACTCATTGGATCGTCATCACGATCCGAAGTTGGTATCATGGATATTTGTCTTTATTGAGGAATCCTTAGATTTTTTAAGATGTACCATGATCAGATGAGCACACACACACACACACATATATATATATATTAATAATAGAGATTTGAAACTAGACGGATAGACAAATACTCAATTATATATGATGCATGTACCATTAATCCCTACAATCAATGTCTCAGTATGCCAAGTTGACAAGCAAGTATTCAAGATCCTGGTGAATGGATACGTCATCCACCAACACCATCAAAATATTCCTTATCCTAAGAGAGTCAATCGATACGCTTTGAAACTATTTCCCTAAATCTCAATAAAATACTCATAAGGGGTCTAGTCTGAAAAAATTTCCAAGGAAATAACTTGCTCGGATACCAATCTGTCATGACCCAACCCAAGCCACGGATCAATTTTTAACTACCCCAAGCCCACCTCCATAGTCTAGGGGGTGGCGACCAATGCTGAAGGAAAAACTAAAAGGGGTATTTCTTTTCCTAATTACTTATACACACACACATAAGCATCTCAATGTAGAAGTGTAGAGGGAAAGAGTAAAAGATGCAACACAACTAGAAATTAAACCAATCATGCATAGCCACTAGGTTTTACAAGAGTACAATAGTGTAAACTAAAAGGTAAAAGGGATAAATATACACCAAACTAGAAATATGTTCTAATAGTTCCAAAATATCTTCAATGATGTCCAGCATCTCACGCATATTCCCATAAGTAACTGTGCAAGTCAAACCATGATTCGTCACTCTGTCGCATAGTCAAGGGGAACGAACTCAAAATAGAGGACATACGAGATAGTACATCAGGGGGAGTTCCACTCTATAAGTATCCATATATAACCCATGCCCATAAATATGGGGGGTTCCACTCTAAAGGATAAGGACTCGCACCCTGATACTACAGGGGGTTTCCATTCTAGTCATCGTGGACATGCGCTCTAGTGAATCAGTGGGTTCCACTCAGAAGGTAGATATAGAGGAATTGCACCCTTGCTAATGGGGGTTACACTCTAGTGTTTGAGATCCCATTCCCTAATGTGATAGGGGTTTCCACTTTGATCATTGAGGACGTGTACCATATCTGATAGGGGTTCCACTCATAAGAAGCCTCTAATGATCCAGCCTCATAATTGTCATCGTCAAGCATCGCCTCAGAAAGGTTGATGCCTAAAAAATTTAACATAATATCTCAAAATCCACAACAGGGGGCACTATCACATTTTATGCAGAAAAAAACTCAGTGTAGGATACTTTTACTCTTGAATATTATTCCAAATGAAGGAGATATGGGGTTTTGAAATTTCCTAAAAAGGAACCAAGGGGTACACGGCGTTTGAGGGGACCCACATGGTATGTGATCCCACTCCACCACTAAGTCGTGTACCTAGTCAATACATAGATCCATGTCTATGTAGTATTAAACATCATGCAGGTGGACTACATAGTATGTCCAAGCTAACCGAGATCGGGTCGTGTCCTTCGAACTATGTCTGTGTACTCAGGTTGTGTCCATGTACTTAGTTGTGTACTCCAAAATATATTCCTACCCATGTCACTCATAAAATGTATCATTCGCCCAGGGAAGAAGTCTATAGAATTTAGGATTACTACACACAATTTCATAATTATAAATTTCCAAAACATTATATTTTTCACTCATGGGGGTACGCATCGGGTGTTCAACCATGTACCGGACGTGTAGTCATTTTTTTCATAGATAAGAATATCTATGATATGAAACATGAATAAAGTCTCCAATCATTAGATTCGGCCTCAATTTCATAAATTATTTGTGCATCTATTATCTTTTAGTTGATTTCGGTCTTCTAGTAATAGGAAACTTGATTCTAGTGTTATTTTGTACAGACTCGTACATTCACTTCGTAACGCACATGCCTTGATCCTTACAGCCTTGATTTATCAATCCAAAATAATTGAAACAATCATCCATAACTCACAAAAAATACCTTATTTGGTCTCACTTAATCAATACAATCCTTTTTCATCGATCTATCATCATTTTGGGGGTCTTGTTAGGCTCGGTACTGCCCAGCAATGTCAAAGAGGGACGGTGGGGTCTTACTGGTGAAGAATGCAAAGAAAATGAGGAATAAATGCACCAAAACAAAGGTTTAACCATCATTATCCAAGATTTATTATAAAAAAAATAAATGGGATACATGGGTTTTAAAATAATTGAAATAAATCAAATTCTAGTACATGGTCCCATGCAATTGGCCACAATTGGCGCATATCCAAGAATAGGGATCAATATTCTCAATCAATTTAATGAATGGGAATAAATCACCATTTTAAGATTCCTACCTATAGATTGGATCATTATTTATTAAATAATTTACTCATCAATTATTAGAAGAATATGTTGCATTCGTAATGCTCCAATCTGATCTAATCCAATGTTTTGTCATTGTCTGATGTGATATTCCAAAGGAAGGAGGATGGAAAGTGTTATTAGTGATTCTATGATTATGAGGAAAACCATGGGAAATAATCATGGAGATATATTTATAAACATTTAATTTAGGTCTAAAATTAATTAATTAATCAATTCACTCAACGTACTTCCAACAAGAGGGGAGTCTGAACACCCTGCACTGACCCATTTTATACCACGCCTAGGGTAAACACTATGTTTTAGACTCAAATGTTGTCTTATGATCCGAACTTTATTTTAAGATTTATCTTATATTATTTGAGTAACTATGCACATGTAATATGAAATTTATTTAATATTTTTATAAAATTCATTTCGGGCACATAGGGCCTAGGAACCATGCACCATCTTAGCACCAAGATCTGACAATATATGTAGAAATATTTCAAAGTCTTACAAGGAATAAACTGGGTATTTACATGAACTTTATTTCTCTCTTCATTTGAAAATATAATTTCTTACAAACCATGTATTCTAAAAATGTTTTAAAAAATATTTTACTATTTTCCTATGATTTTTAAAAGAAAATTTTAACCATGTTTTAATTTTCACAAAAATGTTTTGAAATGAATATTCATGTCATTTTCAAAAAAAATCTAGTTTTTCTTTGACCAAAAATGTGAAAGAAATATTAGTTTTAACGTTTATGGAATGAACGTACTTTTCTTTCTCCATGACCAGTATTTTCTTTAAATATTCCTTTATAAGGTTTTAATGTTATTTTCAAAGAAAAATTTTTTCAAAATTTGATATGTTTTAAAAAGTTATTTTCAAATATGAAATGATATTTTTCTCAGGAAATGTTTTAAATGATATTTAAAATCTTTCTTTATATGATTTAAAGTTTATTTTCAAGGAAATGGATTCCCAAAAAGGTTTTATGTTTTAAAAATAATTTTATAAAAATGATATTCGCCTCAAGAAATGTTTTACACGATCGATCAAAATCATTTTCCATATAAGATTACATCTATTGATGTTACCTATGCCTTAATGGGGACACGATCCAAGGATACCATTCTGATTCATTCTCTAAATGTTTTATGTTTATGATGACATGATGTTTATGAAACATTTTTCTCTTCTATGGGTTATACTATGATAATATTTTTATGAAACCAACTTCTTTTTCCACAGGTTATGCTATAATGATAATGAAACCAGTTTATTTTCCACAGGTTGTGGTATGATGAAATGTTTATGTAACCCATTTATTTTCATGGTTTATTATATGATTAATTTTTATAGTCTTTTGGCACACATATGTATGATGTTCATTATGTGACATTGGTTGCCTTATAACCAAAGATGGGTAGTATGAAATCGACCCGTGTAGCAGGTGTTTCATTCAAGGCGACATGATTTGGGGGAGAAAGTGTCGAGGTGTGTTTGTAAAAATTATATGGGAAAACATTAGCAGGTCCCCATCATCAACGGGGTGGTATGAAATTGGGTTGTGCTTTGTGGTGAACAATGGAAAGGTGCACAATGGTGTGAGGGGGAATTTGATGCACAGGGTTAATGATGATCGTCGGCAATGAAAAATGATTTTGGTTGTCACCGATGATATCTTTGTAGTCAGCGAGACACATATTTATGGCCACAACTTCATGTTGAAGTAAGTGAAGATGGTGTCACTCAGGAGGTCGGACAAAATGTGGTGACTAGTGAACAGGCAGATCTACCGATTGTGGTATGAAGAGGTGGACCACTAGCGACGATGATGGGGGATTGGCATGACCTCGAGCAGTGCTCCCATGCTGACCTTTGAGAGGATACTTTGTTGTTATCATGAATATCGATGTGGGCCTTTGGGTGGTGGATTTTCATAGTAGATGACCACCTCATGGGTGATGACGAGGGGTTGATGCCTTGATGGTAGAGGTGGGTCATGATGGAGGGTCGCATCTGAGGGTTGGGGTGATAGACATCAATGGGGGAGGAGGTCTCGATCTCCAACGACAACAGTGGTTAAGTGAGGATACGGGAAACAAGGTCGTACTAGGAAGAATAGTAAAAAAGGGCCACTTGACAGTGGGTATATGATGATTAAGGGCCCACACCGGTGCGACTGGTGTTTGGTGTGTACCTACTGGCGAGGGTGGTGATTCGGTAGAGCCAAAGAGATTGGAAGTGTGGCTTCAACGGACAAGAGAGATCATAAAAGCTGAAAAAAATTAGGTCTTTAGGCATGGTGAATAGTTCTTTCATGCCATCCAAAATTGGTGGTGGTTATGGTCCATGTACTGAGGGTTAAAGAGCATAAAATAAACAAATAAATGGATTGTTGGGTGACTTAACCTCTAGGTGATATGACCTTCCCTTTCGGATTGGGGGTCTGAGGTGTGTGTGTGTGTGTGTTTCATTGTAATTGTACCCCTAAATATATTATATCTATACCTATATATATATTTAATATATACTATTTATTAATTTTAAATTAATATATATATGTATACATATTTCATTTTTTCATTTTTTATTTTTATTAGTTTAATATATTTTTGATTTTATTCATTTTTAAAATTCATTTATATTTCTTGACATGTAATATGTTTTTAATAAAGTTATAATTTATATAATTAATATGGTTATTAATTTTTATATTAACATATGTTCATTTTCATACTTTTAAAATTCACATAATTAATAACTCAAATTCATATTTTAATATTTTTTTAATATATTCTTCTTTCTAATTAAATTTCTCTCATTTTTAACATTCATTCATTCAATATTATTTTTTCATTATTAATTTTAAGTGTTTTTTTTAATTTTTCTAATAATATTTTCATTTTAGATATTTATTCCTTTAATATTTTTTTAATTTATTCATTTTTAATGTTTTATATATATAATTATTCATTTATATATTTAGTATTTTTAATATAGAAATATATTTATATTTATATATATATATTAATATATAAATATATATATTGATATATATAATATTTTTTAAATATGATTTATATAATATAAAATATGTATCTATAACAAATAAGTCATATATTTAGTGAAAATGACTTATAATTAATAATTAATATCAATTAGAAATATTGAATAATTCGTATCGAGTGATGGACATTTAATAAAATTTCATTTTATTTTTCAATTTAACATATATCAAAATTGTGTTACATTAATTTCATAAACACATTTACGTAATTAATGCAATTTTATTTTGAAAAAAGCATACACATATAATATTTCTATAATTTATTCAATTTTTAATATTCATTATAAAATTTTATTTATTAACAAAATATATTAAATATATATTATGTTATTAATGAGTAAATTTTATATATTTTATATATTTTTATTCAATATATACTATTTACTAATTTTTTATATTTTTTCAAATTTTTAATTTTAATATTATTTATTCACTGATAATATTAATTATTCTTTATATTTTTATAATTTATTCATGTTTAATTTTTGTTTATTTAATATTTTTCTAATTTTATCCATTTTTAATATTTATTTATAGATGTTTATTTATTAACATTTACTGTTTTTAATATGGTTGTAATTTTCATAATTAATTTGAATTCATTTTTATTTTAACATATATTCATTTTTAATTTTTTTAATGATGTGTATAATCAATAAAAATTATTCAATTTTTTAATATTTTTACAATTTATTTATTTTTTAATTATTAAATTTCACCATTTTTAACATTAAGTCATTTAATATTATTTAGTATTATTTACTCATTAATAATGGTAATTATTTTTGACTTTTATTTTTAATTTATTTATTTTAAATATTTATTTGTTCAATATTTTTTGTGATTTATCCAATTAATATTTTTAATATAAAAATAAATTCATATACATATATATAATTTTCACAAATAAGATTTATATAATACAAAATATGTTTTTACATTAAAAAATTTATATATTTAGTTAAAAATGGAATATAATTAAAAATTAATATAAATTATAATTATTGACTAATTAGTATCGAGTAATGGACATTTAATAAAATATCATTTGTTTTTTCAATTTAATATATATAACACCTGGGTTAAATTAATTTTACACACACATATACGTAATTAATACAATTTTATTTAGATTCACACAAACAAACATAATATTTCTATAATTTATTCAATTTTAAATATTGATTACAGAATTTTATCTATTAAGATAATATATTTAATATATATTATGATTTTAATCGGTAAATTTTATTCATTTTTTATATTTTTATAAAATATATAATATTTAATACATTTTAATATTTTTCAAATTTATTTATTTTTAATATTATCTATTTATTGATTATATTAATTATTTTTAATATTTTTGTAATTTATTCATTATCAATTTTTCTTTGTTTAATATTTTTTTGTAATTTTAACTATTTTTAATATTTATTTATACATGTTTATTCATTAAAATTTAATACTGTTAATATGGTTTTAATTTATATAGTTAACATGTATTCATTTTCATTTTAATATATATTCATTTTTTATTTTTTTTATAATCTATATAACTAATAAAACTTATTCATTTTTTTAATATTTTTGAAATTTTTTGATTTTTTAATTATTAAATTTTACATTTTTTTAACATTCATTCATTTAATATTATTTTTCATTATTTATTCACTAATAATGTTAATTATTTTTTAATTTTCTTTTTAATTGATTCATTTTTAATATTTATTCATTTAATATTTTTGGTAATTTATTCATTTTTAATATTTTTATACATATTTATTATTTAACATTTAAATTTTTTAATATGGTTGTAATGTACATATTTAATATGAATTCATCTTTATTTATAATTTTTTTTAATAATTTATATAATTAATAAAATTAATTCAAATTTTTTTATGTTTTTGAAGTCTATTCATTTTTAGTTATTAAAATCCACTCATTTATAACATCTAATTATTTAATATTATTTGTTCATTAATAGTATGGAACTGTAAGAGTCTGTAATCGAAGCTCTTATTCAGTGTGGGGCACCAGAGGTTGATGTTTCCCAACCTAGAGGGAAAGGTTGTATGGTGCCACCATTGGCAATGGATTTCTCACGACATGCTCTAAATGATGATGAGTCTTGTCCATATGATATTCTACAGGATATAGATTATCATCAGAAGGATCAGAATGCATTTTTCACCTCAGGGATTGGAAGGTGGGGTAACATTTCTGATTATGGTTGTGATAAAGAACAACGGTTGGTGTTATTGGACACTACTCAACACAGTCCTTCCGATGGTGTTTCTTTTAAGGATGTTGTCATTGGAAAATTAAAGAGTGATATTCCAAAGATAAGTTCATGAAAGGATCATTCTAATATACCAAGGAATGTTTCTGCCAGATCTTCTTCAAATGATTCAAAGGTCATGCTCACTCCAGAGTAAGAAAGATCCAAGGTAGGTATCCTTAGGATTCTCAATCAATGTAACCCACAGTCATAGTGGGAGACTGTAAATGAATCTAATGATGATTATGGGAATTTTCCTTGCTATTATGATTAATAACCTGGCTTTGGATAAGGGAAAGTCTCTATGTTTGACCTCATTCTCCACTCTAGTTATAATTTTCTTTCTTTTAATAAAGGCCAGAAGCTTTGCTTCTAACTATATATTTTTAGTAAAAAAGAAAGCACTAATAAATATAGGCTTTATCAGTACATTCTATTTTATCACTAATAAAACCTATATGTATCAATGATTTTTTAAAAGTGATGATAAAACCATTTCATTCTTTTAAATAGTACCCTAATAAATAACCCCATCATTTTCATTGTTCATGCTCTTGTTTAATTGGTCATTCATTATTACTCCCCCCTCGAACTTCTTTAATGAATCGACACTCTCAAAACCCATGGTATGTGATTATTTATACTTCTTTTTAGTTTATATTTTACTTTTTGTGTGTTTTTAGTTATTAAAAAGGATTTGGGTTTGTCTTATGAACTACAGTACTCGAAGGGGCTTGAGACCCACTGACCAGTAATGCCTCATGCTCCCCACCCTCACACCAAGCATGCCATCTCCAATACAATGTCATTTTTGGGGAATCAAATTAGTTTAACTTCGACTGGAATGACCAATAATTGAAGTTCTATAGAGGTAAACCTTCCATAAACTAGGGCTCAGTTATCCATTCTATTCTCACATTATAAAAAAATTCAACCTCAATATCATTATTTTTAGATAAACCATTTTTCAATAAGATAAAATTTAATATATATATATATATATATATCCTGAATCTTTACATTTTTATACTCATATATAATTTTTATTACTATTAGTTGAATAAACATATCAAAAAATGATTTTTTCCCCTCAATAGAAACATTTTAGGACTATCAAAAAAATACTTTTCAATTGAAGCATTAAGAATTTATTATATAGAAAACTCATTCTATTCAAAGAATATTTAAACTTATTTTAAGGTTTCTAATATACTCAACACTACTTTAATTATCCCTACAACTTCCACTGAATTAAATTTTTCTTGACTCCATTAACTTTGGAAGTAATCAAATTGAAATATGATTTACCAACTAGTTCAAAATTTATTTAAAACACTCTTATATCTCAATCAAAAACCATTTTGTTATCAGTAAATATAAAAATCTTAATCCACTTATGAAATATGAATACATCCTAAAAGATAAATTTTTAATTTTATTTCCATTATATATCCATCATGAATTTTTAAAAGCACTTCCAGACTACTGTAGTGTGTGATTTTTCTTTGAAATATGTCCCAAGATAGTGGACTCCGTACAAAATCCACATATA
Organism: Viscum album; assembly: GCA_963277665.1. Taxonomy (NCBI): domain Eukaryota; kingdom Viridiplantae; phylum Streptophyta; class Magnoliopsida; order Santalales; family Viscaceae; genus Viscum; species Viscum album. The sequence goes on along the minus strand of OY728137.1, from coordinate 1,609,022,597 downwards.
GGATTACATTGTTGATTCATTCTACATTTATATTTTAGATACTATTATAGAGATAATATTATGTTAAGATAATTCAATAATTTAGTGCATAATTTTTTTTTGAAATACTTTTTATTTAATTAACATTTGGCATATTGGTAGAGCCAACACTTCCCAGTGAGATAATTCTCTATGCTTTGAGAAGTTGTCATTATTTCCCTATTAGATTCACACACCATCACTATCCATCCAAATGACTTTTTTCTGACACTTCAAGAATTGCATGTTAATATACTCTTAAGCACATATGATATAATGTACTTTACACCTTTCCTTTCTAAGCTTTAAATTATATAACATTGACCATTTGATGTTGAGAATTAACAGAATTCTCCAAAATTAAAATTTAATTAAAATAAATATACTATAAATGAAACAATATAAAATATCCACCATTTTGAGATTAATATTTATTTTTTCAAACATCATTAATACAAAATAGGCCTGTAACAATGTTGAGCTTTTTCAATGCTATAAATAAGCACTTAAAAGGTACCCTTTATTAGCCCTAAAAGAAACATTCATAAAGGCTCCTTTTATCAGTTCTAAAATACACTGATATATGGCGCCTTTTTTCAATGCTAAAAAACGCTAATAAAACAACCCTTTATGGGTGCTTCTTTTTTAGAGTTGATAAATCATAACCTTTATGAGTGCTTTTTTAGCACTGATAAATGATTACCTATATCAGTGCTTTATCTTTATAGATTATGAATGGTACCCTTTATCCGTGCTTTATATTTAGCGCTGATAAATTTCTGAAATAAAATGAAATAATTAAACAAATAAAAATTAAAAACGAGTAAATTAAAAAAAATATTATAAATTTTATTAATTAAATAATTATTGATAAAAGTGAATAAATCTTTTATACACATATATAAATTATAATTCTTAATAAATGATATATGTTAAATATATATATACGTAAAATTAATAAAATGAAATAATTAAATGAATAAAATTAAGATTGAGTAAATTAACATAAATATTAAAAAATTTATTAATTAGATAATTACTGATAAAAATGAATACTTTTAATATACATATATGTATATTATAAATATTAATAAATAGTTTATAATAAATATAGATATATAAAATGAATAAATTGTAATAATTGAACTAAAAAATAAAAATGAATAAATAGTAATAATAAAACAAAAAAAATTAAAAATGAATATATTCAAAAATTATTCAAAAATTTATTAATGAAAAATTTATTAATAAAAATGAATAAGTTTAATATATATATTAATTATAAATAGTAATAAATAATATATATTAAATATAAATATAGAAAATGAATAAAATGTAATAATTAAAAACATATTAATGTATTATTCATTTTTAATGGTTTTTATACATAATTATATATATTATAGGTGATTATGGGTATAATTACATTGAAATGCAGACACACACACCTCACACATGTCGATGGTCATGTCATAGCCTCAGCACTAAGGGATAACCCACCCACTACAATGTATTGAAGGCTCTATACATATATATGTTTTGGTCCACGAGGACTGATGCATTATTTTTGACTAGTAAACCCATATCATCCATGGACTATTCATACCACCCATAAGGTCCTCCGATACACGAAAACCTGTAAGTCGTTGTCATCAATCAGTCCTCCAAAGGCATTACCACCTCGATCAGGCATCCACTTGAAGATTAATGATAGCAATCCACCACCGAGCCATGTGTTTTGTGATCACTATTCCCATGTCACCAAACCTGCACCACCATTGTCTCATTGGAAATGAAACTGGTGAATGTTGGACCACCACCCCCACTGTCGAGTGGGGGTTCAATAGATACAATTTCTAGTCATCACGCCTACCATGGCATCAGGCACCAAACTAGTCCAGAAGTAGCCATCTAGATTCTACAGCGTTGACATAGCCCACTAGGAGGAGGAGTCACAAAAATGGGGTGTCGTTGTCAACCCTAATTCGAGTTCATCATCAAGTTGTTTCTACAACATCAATGAACAAAATCTCTTCCCCTCCTATGGATACCTCACTATCGTCCAATGTGTTCACCACTATCTCAAAAACTCAATGCATGAAAGACTAAATTCCCATGAGTGATCACATCAACGTCCCATACCTATCATCGGTAACCATCACAACATTGCTCCCCGATAGAGCCATCGTCGATTCGTCACCTTCACTGGTGGATGCGCCCGACCGGAAGCTGCACAGAGCCGCACACCTCCAGAAACTGAGTGATATCATAAAAATCTATCCAATCACTACTTCTGCACCATTAGAAAAATCTGACCGATGCTGGTAGACACCCCCCCCCCACCATCGAGCGGGGGCGGGCTACTACACCATGCATGCTCAGCACAGGCCCACTAACACCACCCCTAAATAAAAATACTGATTAATTACATCGAGTAATTAACATAATTGAATGTCATTTCATTTTTTAGTTGAACATATATCAAACACTTTTTACATTTATTTCACAAATACATATACATAATTAATGCATTTTTATATAAAATTCCTGCACACAAGTAAAATATTTACGTAATTAATGAAATATTATATAGAAAATAATAAAACTATTACTCAAATGGTTCACACCATGGAGAAACTGCATGTCCCCAAAAATTTATTATAAAAAGAAAGTAGTAGTTACAAAAAGGAGAGTTAGGGTAAGAGTGATAAAAACACGACCAAAAAAGAATACAAGATCATCCTTTATTCCTACCACCATGTCCACAAAAACTGCCACAACATCTTATGTTCCTTCCCCTTCAACATTGTTTTGGGGTCTACAAAAAACCACCACGGTCATCAAATTCCACTAATCCAATAAAAATATGCTCGAAAATCTAAGCTTCCACTAAAGGAGCACCACATGCAACATCACCTTTACCATCATCATCAAGTATCATGTTTTCTGAAACTTCCTTAGAGGAGGGATGCATTTCAACATGCTGAGAACCAAAATAATATGTCACTGAGAGTGATAAAGATATTTTACCTTTACTTTCAAGGCTCTCCTTATATAACTCATCAAATTCTAGAGAACGCATAGACTCCAGTATAGTAAAAAAAATTGTGCTTAAGAGCATTAGTCTTAGGTGAAATGGTATTAATTTTAAAGGGAATTGTAATATTAATTTTAGCTTCATGTATAGGAAACACATGCTCATTGAAGTTTATAGACTTATCAATGGGAACCACTATGGAATCATAAACAGAAGGGACCAGCACAATAGGATCATGAACACCTACGACACCAGCCTGTACAGGTTGTCCATTAACAGTAGTATAGCAAGGAGAAGCAAAAGCCTCCACCTGATAAGCATCACTTGTAATAAGGGATATAACATCAACTCTGTATTCAGAGATATAGGAACACCCCAAAACTTCTTGAGTAGAAATATGATCATGTCTAGAAGAAATATTCTCCTAATAAGTAAGTCCAAGAGCATGTGCAAGATCATGTGTAGGAGAAGAAATCCAAGATCATGTGCAGAATAAGTAACATGAACCTGAGAAGGGACATCCTTATCAGGACCAACAAAAATAGACTATGAAGGCCCTAGATAATTCTTCCCATCCTCAAAAATAGATCCCTAGTTGACATGAGCATGATCCAACTTTCCTTTTGACAAGTATTTCCCTTCTAGTAACATCACATGATCATTATATTCACCATCATGACTATCAACATCACACCATTTAGAAATGATCACCCATTGAACCATATGAGTAGCATGCAATAGTGTTTATGCATATAGATCACCCCCAATACCATCCACATAACCATGGTTACCATCAGTTCTATTCCCATCCACCACATCAGTAATGGAGAGAGGTCCTCCAATTAGTGATACAATATTAGTAGGCATCATTGAAACCTTTGAGGGAGGAGGAACTCCCTTCACAAATTTAGTATTACACAACTTCACAACCTTATAAGGTTCACTAACAATTGGAACTTTAAACATACACTTTTCTATGAGATGTACTTGTCTTTTACAAATAGAACATCGTATTCCCAGATGAAAATTCTCCTTAACAAGTCCAGTAGTTGAGTAGGTGATGCAAAAATTAGGGACATTTTCAAATTCAATTTCAAGTTCAAATTTAAACTCACCAGCAATAAAGTAAAAATATCAACAAGAGGCAAAGACATATCAAATTCAAAAAACATACATGAAAAATGACCATATCTAACCGAAACAGTTTCCTTATCAAGATTAATTGGTGTTACAATAGCCAAAGAAATATCCCAAAGTATTATTGGGTTCCAAAAAAACCCAATTTAGACCCTTGAAACGATTTCAAGACTGGGAAATAGTATGCTTAACACGCATCCGGTCAAACTAGGGGTACCAATTTTGAAACCTCAGGACCCCCGGATTGAGGTTGACAAACCCATAACTCTGGGATTTCATTTTCATTTCATTTGAAGATAAATTAATATGAAATAAATTCATACCAAGAGAAACAATATTCCAATTAATAAATCCCTAGAGATAAAGAAGATGTTTCTTTAAATCCTTAAGCTTCCAAGTATTTTCTTGCGCACTAAGGCGAGTGATAATCGAATGTTTACAAAATTCAATTATATATTGAAATAATCGAGGGTTCGACTCGACCACTGCGAGTGTTCCATTCTGTGAAATCTTATTGGGAGTTGGATCACCTTCCCGAGCACATAGAAAGAAGCGATCCACACCAGTAACCTATGAATCATCAGCTTCCTACACCGAAGCACCCAACCCATCACTCTTAAATGGTACCACTGAATCATTTAATAGATTATTTTTTTAATGGGTAAATTTTATTTATTTAAGTTTAATATTATTAGAGTTAGTTATTATTTTTCCTTTTTAATATTTTTTATTTTTTTGGAATTTAATTATTTGCTGATATTTATTAATATATATTTATTTTCTATCTTTTAAAATTTTCAATATGTATTTGTCTTTATTTAAATATATATCCATGTTTTTAAATAATTTATATTCAATTAATAAAACTTATTCATTTTTTAAATATTTTTAAAGTTTAATCATTTTTAATTATTCAATTTCACTCATTTTTTACATGAATTCATTTAATAGGGTGATTCTGTGTTTTCCTCTATCTCTAGGTGAGTTGGTCCTACTTTTTATAATGAAATGGAATTGCAAGTTAAACATGAAAGAGATAAAATTCAGTAAGGTAGAGAGGTGTGGGAGTCTAAAAATTAGGCACTTGTTAAGTGTGTCGCATCGTAGTATGTTGTTTCACAACCTGAAGGGTATGGTTTTATAGTGCATCAATTGGGAATGTAATTTTTAGGATATGCTCCACAGTCCAAGAAATCTGATATTTAGAAAGATGTGAATTATCATTAAGAAATTCAAAATGTATTATACTCCTCAGGAATTCGTAAGTGGGGTAATATTTCAGATGATGGTAGTGATAAAGAGTAGTATATGGTTTTATTGGACACTCCTCATCTCAGACCTCCTGGTGGTGGTGTATCTTTTAAGGATGTTTTCAGTGGAGAAAAGAGTGATCCTCCAAAAATAATGACACAAAAGGATTACTCCAACCTACCAAGGAATGTGTCTATCAGATCATCTTCCATGGCATTAAAGGTCAAGCTCACCCCTGAGTAGGAAATGTCCAAGGTCAGGATCCTTAGGATTCTCAACCAAGGTAACTCACAATCGGAGTGGGAAACCAAGGATGAATATGATTGTGACTATGGGAATGATCCTTCTTATTATGGTTACTAAATTGGTTTCTCGATGAGGGTAGGTCTCTTTGTTTGGCCCCATCTGATTCCTTTGATCTCTTGTTTTGTTTTTCTTTCTTTTAATAAATGGTTGGGATATTTGCTTCTATCTAGATCTTTTCCTTATTTATATAATTATAAATAATTAATTATATATTCAAATAATTATAAAATTATAATAAGTACATTTAAATAGTGAATATATTTACTATATTTATATTTATAATTATATTTTTTTATTAAATATATATATATATATAATGAAATATATATAATAATATAAATATATTTACTAAATTTATATTTATATATATTTATTAAATATATATCAATATATAATTACATAAATATATATATTTTTAATTATAAACAAATATAATTTTTTACAAAAAGTATTTATATGATTATATATAAATAATTATATATTTAAATAATTATAAATTTATAATAAATATATTTAAATAATAAATATACTTAATATATATATATATATAATTATATAAATATATATAATGATATAAATACATTTATAATCATATACAAATATTTATAAATATATTTAAAAAAGTTATTTATAATTATAACTATAAATCCTTTATCAGTACCAAAGTTTTATCGCTGATAAATATTTCATTTATCAACACTTTTTTAGAATGGATAAATATATCATTTATTACTACTTATTAATTTAGTACTAATAAAAATTGTCTTTATCAGTGCTTTTCTAGAAGCGCTGATAAGACTCTCCTGGTCTATTTATAAGAACCCTAATCGTGACTGATTCAATCGTAGTTCTCAAACATTTGTATAAGTCCCCTACTACCGATGTTCCTCCTAAACTTTCTCTTAGACGAATCAAGGCTCAAGTACAAGGTATGTTATTTTCTCCTCCTCACTCACTCATTGATTGCTTTTTTGGGTTCTGTGTAACGTGATTTTTTCAATATATTTTCCAGTAGGTGGGTGATTTAGGAGTTTCACCATTTTCATTTCTTTTTGCGTTATTTTATTCATTCTCTATTTCTATTCATTACCTTTTTTCCACTATGATTCCATTTTAAGAAATCTCAATACCTTTTTACTAATTCAATTTGTATGCAAACTTCCCTTCTTATTCAACAACTGATTGCTGATTTCTTCCACTCAATTTAACTCAATTTGGTTATCCTATACACCCTATATCACATGACCAATATATAAGAGATCTCTTATATATTCCTCCATTTTTTTCTCAATTTTTTTATGTATTCCTCTTGTGGATTTAAATGGATTCTAGAAGGTAAATAATTATTTCCTTCCCCATTACCATGATGATTTTTTATTTGATGATATTAACATAGAGATACCCACTACACATATTATTTTCCTTTAAAAAGGGAACATATTATGTATTACTCTAATGTTTTATATAATAAGTTTTTTTTAGTTTTTTTCTTATGATTCCTTTGTTCAGATTATTAATTTTTAACTATTTAGTTTATATCTATGGATGTCTAATGTATAGACACACCATGTTGGATACTCAAAAATGATTACAATCTTGTTTAATGTTATTGAAGGGTGAAATCAATCCCAATTCTATATAGATTGATTCCATGGTCCCTTCCCCAATCTATTAGAAATCAGGAACACTCTTTGGGTCTTATGAAGGAACAATTTAGGTGATTTTTCTGGTTTAGCCTAACATATTCATTATAAATGGTATCAAAGAACTCTTTTTATTTGAAGAGTCTTTTAGTATGGCTCTAGGACTTAAAATATCATAAGGTATGATATGTTTAGGTATTTTTTAAACAATTATATAGAAAGTCCCCCCTATATTAGGAAAAATTTGAAAGTCACTTTTGAAGAATGGGAAAAGAGGAGACCCATTATAAGTTTCTTAGGATTTTGGGTAATAGTTGAAGAACAATTTGAGGAAATACATTTCTTTTATGGTATGAAAAAAATTCATAAATCATGTGTATGGTAATGATAACTCTTAAGAAGATGTTACCTGGTTGTCGTAGGATTCAACTAACCTTGATGTGAAATCATTATTTTCCTTAGGTTGGTGGCCTTATTAGAATTTTTAAGGTCATGTATACTTTAAATCTTAGTTTTGAAATAGGAAAAACTATTTTAAATGTTAAAGTGGGTTTTGAAATGGAAAAATGATGTTTTCCCTTAAAATTAACTAAAATGGATTCAATGTTTTGAAACTCATGAAGTGATTTCAAAGTGAACTTGTAAAGTTTTAAAATTTTCAAAATGTACATCTTTCTATGGAAATAGTTTTAAAATTTTAATTTATTTTTAATAGATTTTAAATATGATTTTAAATTTTTTCACTTGATGCTAACAATTTTTATAGAAAAGGGGTTCATATCCCATTAAGTTTTTTGAAAAAAAAACGGGTTCATTTTCATGAAGAATTTAAAAAAATGGATTTCAAGTGGGGTTTTAAAAATTCAAAAGGAATACTCTTAGATTTTAAAAGTGGTTTTTAGTTAATATTTGAAATTTTAAATTAAGATGTGGTAACTTATAATATTTTGGTCTCTTGTAAAGTGTTTTGTAAATAGGTTGGTTTCAATATGGAATTTGGAAAACGTTCATAGTCATAAGATCATTAATTTCTTATTAATTAATATATTTCCATAAACCTATTTTTTTAATTCATCCAATTATTATTTCTTTCATTATAGGGAATATTATTTTTATGTTTTATTCCTTTTATACCAACTAGGATCCACTTCATAGTGTCCAAAATAAGCAGAACTAGGAAATCATACATCTGTTACCACTAGGAGACCATATTGTAGTCTTGGTGGAATAATTTTTCTATTCAAGGGATAATGGTTCTTGTATACTTGATCCAATTTTATCATGTATCTCAACCCATTGGGAATGGAGAAAGGGGTATAAAAGAATAAGGGAATTGTGAACATGTATTGTATTATCAACTCAACTATTAAACCATTTTGTGCTTAATAAACATTTCAACCTTGGGAAACAAACTAAGAAATGGTGTTTGGTGCTTCAAAAAATCCCATCCTAAGAACATTTAGAAGGAGACAATATTTATTCTCAAAAAATTCATCTCATGAATAGTTATTATTTCATTTTGTTTATTGAGACTCATCCCCCATCTCTTCTGGACATTCACCTATGTTTCTTGAACTACTCTGAGTAGTAGTCATTCCATTCCTCGTATTGATGATCATTTTGGATTGATTATGAGGATAACACCTACCAAATTGGATTAATTATTTTCTTAAATTCAATTACCCATTTCCTTTAATGAATACTGAAATTATTTGAAACAATCAAATCTTGGATTCCCCTTATTATAATTATCTATAACTTTCACCTTTGATAATAAATATCTTTTGTTTATTTATACATTTTTTGTATACAAAGAAAATTTTATGAACCTAATATGATGGATGTGAATAAAAAATGGATGCATGTTAATCATATGACATAAGAGTATTAATATAGGGTTAAATAGTTCATCATGTTTGTAATAGAGAATGCATACAACCCTTCATAAATCATTTTTATGTGTTTATGTTGTTGTTATTCAATAAAAATTAGTCTAGATTTGTTAGAAGAAAATTTGATATGTCATAGAATAGATCAGAGCTATAAATTTTGGAATAAATATTGGGAAAACTGAATGTGCCCACCGATTGGATTGATACTATAGTTTATATATCATTAGATATGAATACCAGGGTAAATGATGATTGAGATCACATGGAAGAAATGAGAATGTAAATTAAAGATAAACAAAATTATTTTACAAAAAAAATTAGAAGTTAAACAATATTCTAGGAGACCATTGTATACTAGTTGTACTAAATACCCAACATTGTCAATTCTATTGAAGTTATATAATTTGAAAACTGGTAGAAGATGGAGAGACACCAGCTTTACAGAACCACTTAGTCTCCTGAATAATATTCTACCATAAGAAAATGAACTTCCATATCGAAAATATAATACTAAATTAATGCTACGTTCAATGGGAATGATCTCTAAATAAACGTATCTATACAAATTATTTCATATAATTTTGCAAGGACCATGAATCACTCATAAAATTCCCTAAGTATAGCATGGATTGATATAAGAAAAATAAATCAAGTACTTTGAAAGATGTATCAAAATTTCATATCATTACATGGTTTAAAAGACTATATAGATTTCCAGAAACTATGAGATAGTTGACATGGAATGCAGATACAAGAATTAAATATGGGAAATTAGGTCATCTAGCAGGTTCTCCTCAGTGAAAAAAATTAATTATGAGTATCCAAAATTTTTAAATGAGCTTAGAAACATTCATCTTGTATTATCAATAGATGGAATAAATCATTTTGGTGCATAAATTAGTACTCATAATATATGGCTCATTATGTTGGTAAATTATAACATTCCACCATTGTTATGCATGAAGCGTAAATACATTATGTTTCCTCTGCTTATATCTAGAACAAACCAACCTAGTAATGATATTGATGTCTATTTGGATCCATTGATTGAAGAGCTGAAATTGATGTGGGATATAGGTTTTATAATGTATGATTATCATAGAAGTGAATAATTCCCATTGAGGACCATGTTATGTGGGATGATAAATGAATTTTCTACTTATGGAGTTTTTTTAGGTTATAGCATCAAAGGAATGTTGGGGTGTCCCATTTTTGAAGAATGCACACACTCGATTTGATTGAACAAATCTTCAAATATCATGTTATTAGGACATTATAATTTTTTACCTTGATGGTGTAAATATCAATCTTGAACAACAAGATTTGATGGGAATACCAAGAAAGGTAAAACACCACCTCCACTGAAAGGTGATAAACTATTGGATAATAGAAAAGATATTGACACTATTTTTAGTAAACCAAATTCAAAAAAACATATAAAATCAGGTTGGAAAACAAGATCAATTTTCTTTGAATTATTATGTTGTAATTTTTTGTACGTCATAAATTTTATTGATGTCATGAATTTAGAAAAAAAAATTGATAGTGTTATTGGAAGGTTACTAATTATTCTAAGAAAATTGAAAGATAAAATCAAGGCTAGTTTGGACATGATCTACATGGGGATAATGGAAGAATTGAAACTTGAGAAGGGTAAAGGGTAGAATTTTCTTCCTCTAATATTTTATAATCTATCCAGAAATAAAAAGTTTCAATTTTTCATTTTCCTTAAGAGTGTAAAAGTTCTATAGGGGTATTCATCAAATACCAAGAATGCCATGTAAATAAATAATTTGAATTTATAGGGTATAAAATCACACGACTATCATTTTTTGATTAAATATTTGATGCTCATTACTTTACGTTTCATTATTCCTAAAAAAGTATGGCATACATTAATTAGGCTCTATTTCTTTTTAAAATCCATATACAGTAAATTTATAGACCCAGTGAAGTTTCCAATCACGAATAAGGAGGTTGTGGTCATATTATATGAATTAGATATGTTCTTCCCGCCGCCATTTTTTGATATCAGGGCTATATAATGGTTCACTTGGTTAGAGAGGTTCAACTATGTGATCCTCTCTATTACAGATGGATGTAACCCATTGAGTGATATATAAAGATTTTGAAAGGGTATATCAAGATTCAAAGTTGGCCAAAAAAATTTATTATGAAAAAAATATTATTGAAGAAGCTATTGAATTTTGTAGTGATTACCTATCAGATATTGATAGAATCAGTCTCCCAAAGTCTCATCATAACAAATGCCTTATGGGAAAAAGGATTTATGGAAGACATTTTGTTAAAATTACCACCACAGAGTGAGATAAATATCACCTTTACATTTTACATAATAATGAGGATTTCAATCCATACATTGAATCCCACAAATAAATTCTTAAAGATTTGGATCCATTAGGGTATGAAGGATGGATATCAAATACACATAATTAATAGTTTTTATGATGGTTACAAGGACAAATTTATACGTAGTTATCTAAAAATCTAAATTCAATTGTCAAAAATAATTCAATAGAAGGCCAGGGGACCAAATGAAAATTTTATATCTTACACTAGTTTATAATCAATGCTTATGCATTCTATACAAAATAACATGGTGAATGAAGTATAATGAAATACAGTGGAGTTACAATTGTGGTGGAAGCGATGCACATATCTAGTTCCAAGGATAAAAATCCAATTTATATGAATTTATAATATTTTAAAATTATTGAATAGATATATCAATTGTATTATACAACATGTCAAGTTTTGATTTTATGTTGGAAATGTGTTGACAATATGATTATAGTGAAATTTGATGAAATGGGATTTCTAAAGGTGAATTTCATTATGTAAGGGGAAAAGTATGATCCATCCATAATGGAATCACAATCAGTGCAATTATTTTATCTCTCAGATCCAGTAAACAAGAATTGGTCGATTGTTTAACTTGAAACTAAAACAACAGTAGGGTCATATAAAAAATCAATTGAGGATGACTCTTTCATTGGTAGATCACAATAAATTCATGGTGCTCGCAAGGTTTAAAATGTATTTTATATTAGATGGTACCACAAAGAGGGTTTTTTTTATTTAGGATCCAAATACCATCAACCTATAACAAAAATAATGATCATTCAAGGAGAAGGTTAAAGTGTTTTTAATATACTATGTTTTTTCTCATAATATTATATGTTCTCTACTACATTAACATAAAATAAATTAAATGTTTGACTAATAATTTAGAAAATGTATTCTATACATGATGATGTTACCAATCTCAAGGAAGAATAATCCATTGATGTTAAAATTAAAGAATTATTAGAAAATCAATAGCATGTTGATGAAGAAAAACAAGAACGATGTCACATTAAAACATTGAATAAAATTATCAATGAAATAAGTAAGTGTATAAAATTTGAGGTTGGTTGTAATCAATGAAACCTATTGACTCCAACAAGTCAATGTTCATTAGTTTTGTTTGGGTAACAATGAGGATGAATGTGCGATTTATATAGATTTGTTTCACCACATCCATGATTTAAGGAAGTAAACCCTTTAGGAAGATATAAAGGTAATGTTACGATATAATTTCCCTATTTTATAGAAAATTTATATAATGAAATGTTGATTTAATTTTCATTATTCTATGTATAGTTAATTTATTTTAGAATATTTCCATAGGAAATATGTATTAATGGCTGCTAGAAAATCCTATAAAGGCTTTCAGACTCTTCTTAACAAGTTACATCTTATGGATGTTAAAGTGAAAGTAAATCACCACATACCAGTTAGTTATGAACACATTATAAATTAGGAATCATGGAATTATTTCATCAATAATCACAATTATAAATAATTTAAGGTGAATTATAGTTGATAATATGTTATTTGAAATTATTTATTTTATTCAATTTGTTTAAAAAAATTTAACTTATGAAATTGTAAAAGATTGTTTAAAATAAAGAACATGCATCAAAACAAATGTACCCCTATTGAAAAACAAGGATAGGGTACACTTCACTAGAGAATAAATTGGTATGTATTTTAAATAAAAAATTAATATTTTATGTGATATTAAACAATATATGTTCCTTTTTTATATTAAGATTTGTGAATCAAAATATGAGTCCACATTCATCCCATGTCATGTGCTATAAAAGGAGGATCCTATAAATAAGGAGGGTAAAATAATTGATGAAACACAAAGTATGGGAAACATTTTAGGTATTACATAATTTTAATTCATTGTGATTAATAACAGTATTATATAAAAATATCTATTTATGTTCATATGTTTTTTATATGGTTTAGACACAAGAATCAGCAGTGAACATACAAAAAGAAAAAAATACTTTTAGTAGCTTTGAAGAAATAGGAACAATATGGTCATTCTAGAGTAGTAGATTTTAGAGTTTCTCTTCAAATATATTTTGGGAAGATAAAATCACAAGAAGATACATGTTAGATGATGAAAGGGTTGTAGGAACAAATAGATGTTTAGAAAGATATTATTATTTGATTTTGTTTGGAAGACCAATATATGAGAAAGGATCGAAGTGAATCAGAGGATGAATAAATATCCTCAAATGAAGAACCAAATGACCCCACTAGATTTTAGGCTAGTCAATCCCCTCATCTGCATACCTTACCCAAATTAATGAATTTTTTAATTACTCATTCTCTTAAATGTGAATTAAATAACTTTTAAAAACAGTATATTACTAAAAAAATTCATGGTAAATTTGTATGATATTTATATCTATCAACACCCACGCATCATCTTGTTGTGAGGGGTATGGTGTATATATCCTAGGAAAAAATATATAAAATAAATAAATCATATAATATCACATAAGAGTGGGGATTGAGGTAGATCAAAATATGAACACTGAGTTTTATGTTCCACTTGATGATCAGAATATTACAACGACCAACTATGCTATTGGAAATTCTGTATCATGGCCATGAAATATCATAAATATACAAAATCTATGTCTTTAACAAATTTTTTCTTATGAAAAATCTGTAACACTAGATGAAAGAGGTATAAAGTGAGGTATGGTATTATATATGGATAAATTTATGGGGAAATAGAAGGTCAGATCAAGATAATCTAGTTAATCAACCAAGAAATCAAAAGGACCTTCTAAGAGTACCTTCTCCCCTCTAGTTCTATAGCAACATTTATTAAAATTACAAATTCTTTTAGAGACCACAATTAAATATGGAAATGTGTCTTAAATTCTATATGAAGAAGAAATATATGGAACTTTCAATAAAAATGCTGTTGGTCTCAAGTGTATATATTAGATTCTCAAGTTTGAATGGTTGGGGGTCTAAGATGTGAATATATACATAAGGTACATTTTCATAATATTTCTATCCAAAAAATGATATAATATGTTCATTAAATATAATAACTATTAATATTTTTTATAGAAGTGTATATTAAAACTATATGAAGGGAAACCATATGAAGAACAATTTGGATTCATTAATCCCTATATGATTTCTATGATAGAAACTTCTTTGGAAAAAAAGTAATTGAAAAGAAAAAAAGTGAGCTAAATGTTGCATTTGAGAAAAAAATAGACAACAGACTCTTTTGGAGGCATATACTGTAGGGGTAAAAATTTACAATATAATCACATAAAATATTTTTTTATTTTTTCAACACTTATTTGTGTTTGTTTTTTAGGAGTCACTGGATGTTTATAAGATAATATTGATACCCAAAATATTTATAATTTGGATCCAATATATGGATATCTAAAAAACCTAACACACATGAGGCGTATTAGGAATTTGTAATGCAAAGTAATCATAATTTTATAGATAAAATTCTCGTTATATGTTTCAGTCTTTTTACTAACAATAATTTTTCTATGATAGGTTGGTCTCTAAATATAGACTAAATCATGGAATAAATTTGTTGAATGAACATAAAAAATTTTGTGGATTACCTAAAATGGAGAAAGATTAATTTATATATAGAAATATTTAACTATCAAAAAATATTTCAAAAAAATTAACTTATTTTGGTAAATCTTTATGCAGTGTATGAAGAAAGATAATGTCAACAATTGTGGATATTATTTATATATATTTATTAGAGACATCATAAACCATGAAAAAACTAGCACCCCTGAACCTATAATTTCCAAATATAATTACAATTTCATAAAAAATACATCTTAATCATTTGTTTCTCTATATTTTCTCAGTAATACCCAGATTTCCAAAAACCTTTGTACTCAAAAAAAGAAGTAATTTTTTTTTAGATTTGAGTGGGAAGCATATATGGTTTCAAAAAAAATCCGAGAATAAATTTAGGTGATTACCTACTATCATTGTGATCTAGTATAGGAAATTACTTTAGAAATATAGTTTTGGTATGAAGAATTAGTATCATAATTATTATATATTATTTTTGTTCTATTTCTCAAGGATAATTGTAATGTAGGAAATCAATTTTTTTATAAATAAGCATAAATCATGGTGTTAGAATTTATATAGTCATCAAGAAGAGGTGACTTCCTACTACTTATTTTGTTAATTTTCTCATCGTTTTATCTATATTTTTAGTTAATTTTCTTATAATTCTTATAATAAAGTTAGAATAATTCCCTATCTAGGGATCCATAATGGGTGGTGGTAAATGATAAAATAAATTAATAATACAGTGGTTTCACATTGGTGGGTGGTGGAATTATTTGGGCTATTTTATCATCAATTGTATTCTTTTGAAATCCATACAAGTAACATATCATGTTTACATTATTAAAATGGATGGATTAAAACTAATTATTTTGAATGAACATGATATAAAATTAAATCATCCCACCATTATATCACATAAAATATCACAATAATTACATGATTAGAGGTTTTTAACCTATACTTATTATGCATATAGATACTTGTTCACTAGCTCACCATCAATAAATTTGTCCACTAGTTCATCACTAACATGAATGTTCACATTAAATATGTAAAATGATCTATGTTCACAATCACATTATTAAAAAAACATAATAATTCTCAATAAAAAATATATATGATAATAGGGATTAATAACATAAGAATTATTCCAAATTTATGTTTAATTTATTTCATTATAGTATTACAAACATAAGAATTTTTTTCTTATACCAGTGGATTATTTTTCTTGAGTTAGGATGGTTTGTTCAAACCTACTCATGCTCATGAGATATTGGACTTTGAGGCTACAACTAAGATAATGGAAATAAGGAAATGAGTCAATAATGTATACAACCATCATGAAAAGATAAATTCTTACAACTTATCCAACCTAAATGGCTTGAAGGTCAAAAATTTTTTATTCATTTTTTATAATCCCACTTTTAACGGTTGAAGGGGAACCCTTAAATAGCCTGTAATATTATTTGCATTACATGACCTGAAGGTCATAGAGGGATTATTCCAAGATTTTCACTACTTGGACCTACCCCTCCCTAGTATCTACATCATGATTTCAGCTCCCCAGCTTTGCATGGTTGTTCGACTAGTTGTATTGCACATATATTCACAAGCATGGTACTGATGTAAGATTTCATGCCCTCTCATTATTCCAAATCCATTTAGCTCTGCCCTGGTGAATGTTCCTACTCTGAATCCTCATCTGGAGAATGTTCCATGTATATTATGTCTGGTTTCTTCTGTACATCATGTGGACTAAAGGCCTTAAGTTGGTCCAAAGAACTTGAGGTGCCCAAAGGCTTTGAGGTGGCTCAATGGTTCCCTAAAAGCATAACTGAACCAAATTAATGGGTACCTGAAAGGATAGAAAAACTCAAGAACCAAATTGATGACCCAAAGGAAAAAATGGATAAATAGTTCTGATTACTACAGTGCCAACTAGTAGCTTCTAAAGTACCCACTACAGTGCTTTAATAGTAACCCAAAAGTATGCCTTGGCCCAGATTTGATCTTAGGTCTCAAGGATGCACTTGAAGATTTCCCACCAACTGGGATGAGGCTCATGTGCGTGAATTCCTACTAATTATTTAATTAATTTTGTCATCAGTTTACCTATTATTTTTAATTTAATTTCCTTATCATTTTTATCTAATACTTATTTAGTTTTTTATAGATCTTTTTGGAAGTCATATTTCTCTTTCAATTATCTGCAACAAACTAAAAAATAAGGAACATGTTTCTTTCTAGTCGAAGAGGAAACCACATACTGCCTGAAACATGAAGTGTTTGAGGAATCATGAGGTTTCCTCTTCTATAGGAATGGAACATGTTCTATATTTTCTATCTTTTTGAAGATAGTTTAATGAAAAACACATATCACATACTAAATCATCTTCACTTCAATTTGATACACAGTGTGCCCGGTATGACTCACATTATATGTTTTTAGTTTACAATTTACATTTTAGTTCAAAAAATACATCACATACTCAAAACAAAAAAAATACATTAATATTATTTTTCAAATTTTGGAAAAAAATATGTAAGTAATTTTGGACAAGTAATAATTAGTCCCACGTCAATCTGACGCAGGGTGTGTCCAGTATAACTCCAAGTGTGTATTTTATTTAAAATTGACATTTTAGTAAAAAAAAATTGACACACTAAAAACCAAACAAACTCATTTATATTTTTTTGATACTTTATAAAAAGTATGTATAAGTCATTTTTGATGCGTTGGTTTTAATCACACCTCAATATGATACACGATGTGCCTAGTATGATTCATAGTGTCTATTATCATTTAAAAATTAACATTTCAGAACAAAACATGTATCACTCATTGAATACTAAAACATTTTACTCAAATTATATTAATAATTTATTAAAAATATTAATAATTCATTTGAGATGTGTAGGAATTATTCTAATTTCAAACTGACACATGATGTAACCGGTATGAATCAATGTGCTTATTTCTAGATTAAAATGACAATTTAGTAAAAAAACAAGTGATATACTCAAAAAAACAGATTCATATTGTATTTATACTTTAGAAAAATTATCTATAGATAGTTTTCAATGTGTAGGAATCATCCTCACCTAAATCTGATGCACAGTGTGACTAGTAAGACTCCAAGTGTGTTTTTTATTTAAAATTAAAATTAATTTAGTAAAAAAGAAAACCCGCGTACTCAGAATTAATAAGACTCATTTAGATTATTTTGATACTTTAGGAAAATTATCCATATGTCATTTTTGACATTTCATAATAAACCAAACCTCAATTGGATGCACGGTGTGACTGGTATGACTCAAAGTTTCAATTATCTATTTAAAATCAATATTTTATTTCAAAAAGTACTACTTCATGAAAACTAAGATAACACTCTCTTGTTTTCTTGATAATTTAGGAGAAAAAATTAATAATTCATTTTTTATGTGTATAAATCAAACCCATATCAAACTGACACACGATGTGACTAATATGACTCAAATTTCATGTTTCCAATTTAAATGACATTTTAGTAAAAAAAAATACAAGTGACATAATCAAAACCAAGAAAATTAATTCATTTGATACTTTATTAAAATAATCCAAAATTAATTTTTGATGTTTATGAATTATACACACTTCAATCCGACACACAGTGTGACTGGTATGACTCCATGTGTGTCTTTTTATTTCAAATTGACATTAATTTAGTAAAAAATACAAGTGACATATTCAAAACCGAAAAAAAATCATATTGTTTTGATAATTTATTAAAACAATCCATACATCATTTTTTATGTGTAGGAATTAGTCACACTTCAATATAATACATGATGTTCCCGATATAATTCCAAGTGTCTGTTATCAATTTAAAATTGACATATTAGTTTAAAAAATTTCACTCACTGAAAACCAGGAAAACAAACTAGGATCATCTTGATAAATTAGGAAAAAGATTCATAAGTTGTTTTTGATATGTAGGAATCAGTATCATATCAAACTAACACACGATGTAATAGGTATAACTCAAATTGTGTGTTTCCAATTTAAAATAAAATTTTAGTAAAAAAGATAAGTCACATACTCAAACTTAATAAAACACATTTTTATTGTTTTGATACTTTATAAAAAAAATCCATAATTAATTTTCGATGTGTAAGAATCAGCCTCACCTTAATCGGATGCATGGTGTGACCGTTATGGCTCCAAGTGTATCTTTTTATTTAAAATTGACATTAATTTTAATAAAAAAGGAAAGTGACATACTCAAAACCCAATAAAATACTAATTTATTATTTTTATAATTTATTAAAATGATCCATAAGTCATTTTTAATGTGTACGAAGTATACTCACTTCAATCTGAAACATGATGTTCCCAGTATGACTCAAAGTGTCCATTATCAGTTTAAACTTCACATTTTAGTTCAGAAAGTGTCACCCACTGAAAATGGAGCAAACACAATCATGTTTTATTTATAATTTCGGAAAATAATTCATAAGACATTTGTGATGTGTTAGAAATAGTCTCATGTTAAACTGACACATGATATCAACAGTTTGACTCAAAGTGTGTGTTTTTAGTTTAAAATGATATTTTAGTAAAAAAGACATGTGACATACTCAAAATTGATAAAACAAGTCCATATTTTTTATACTCTTGTAAAATAATACATAAGTCATTTGTGATGTTTAGGAATCATCTACACCTCAATCTGATGCATGGTGTGACCGATATGACTCCAAGTGTGTATTTTAATTTAAAATTGAAATTAATTTTAGTAAAAAAGAAAAGCGACCAACTCAAAACCAATAAAATACATTAGTATTGTTTTATACTTTATAAAAAAGATACATAAGTCTTTTTTGAAATGTATAAATCATTCAAACATCAATCTGACACATAGTGTGACCAGTATGACTCCAAGTGTGTCTTTTTATATAAAATTGACACTAATTTTAATAAAAAGAAAATAGACATACTCAAAATTGAGAAAAATAATTTGTATTGTTTTAATACTTTATTAAAATGATCTTTATGTACTTTTTGACATTTAGGAATTATCCTCACCTTGATCCAATACACAGTGTGATCGGTATGACTCAAAGTGTTCGTTATTTATTGAAAACTGACATTTTAGTTCAAAGTGTCACTCACTAAAAAAAGAAAACACATTTGAATTGTATTGATAATTTATAACAACAATTAATAATCCATTTTTTATTTTTAGTAATTAGAATCATATCAAACTGACACACTATGTGTCAGGTATGACTCAAAGTGTGTGTTTCTAGTTTAAAATGACAATTTAGTAAAAAGCACAACTGACATAATCAAAACTGAGAAAACGCATTCAGATTGTTTTTATAATTTAGTAAAATGATACATAAATCATTTTTTGACCTATGGAAATCATCCTAACATCAATATGATTCAATTTGTGACTGATCTGAATCTAAGTGTGTCTTTATTTATAATTGACATTAATTATAGTAAAAAAGAAAAGTAACATACTAAAAAACTAATAAAAAACATTCATATTGTTTTTATACTTTTGGAAAATGATAAATAATTAATTTATGGTGCAGAGGAATTAGTCTCACCTCAATCTGATACGCGATGTGCCCGATATGAATCAAAGTTTCTATTATCAGTTTAAAATTAACATTTTACTAAAAAAAAGTGTCACCTACTGAAAACCAAGAAAACACACTTAGATAGTATTGATAATATAGAAAAATGATTTAAAATTAATTTGTGACATATATGAATTATGATAATGTTAAACTTAATCATGAAGTCTCCAGTATGACTCAAAGTGTGTGTTTTTAATTTAAAAAATATAAGTGACATACTAAAAACAAAGAAAATGCATTCATATAGTTTTGATACTTTAGAAAAATGGTCTATAAGTCAGTTTTGATATATAGGAATTAATCACACATCAATATGAGGCACATTGTGACTGGTATGACTATAAGTGTTTCTTTTTATTTAAAATTGATATTAATTTTTTTTTAAACACAAATTACATACTCAAAGCTGAGAAAGCACAATCAAATTGTTTTTAAAATTTTGTAAAATGATCCTAAAGGCATTTATAACATGTAATAATCAGCCTCACCTCAATATGATGAATTGTGTGACCATTATGAATCCATGTGTGTCTTTTTATTTAAAATTGTCATTAATTTTTTAACAAAGATAGATGACATACTCAAAACCAAGAAAAAATTGACATTTACTTTATTAACAAAGACAGATGACATAAATAAAACTAAGAAAACACATTCATATTATTTTGATACTTTAGGAAAATTATCTGTAAGTCATTTTTAATGTGTATGAATCATATAAACCTTGATCTGATTAATAGTGTGACTGTTATGACTCAAATTTTCCATTATCAGTTTAAAATTGACATTTTGGTTCAAAAAGTGTCACTCACTGAAAACTAAGAAAATGTGTTCGGATTATATTCATAATTTAGGAAAATTATTCATAACTTATTTGTGATGTTTAGGAATTAGTCTCATGTAAACCTAACACATGATGTGACCACTAGGACTCAAATTTTGTGTTTCAAGTTTAAAATTACATTTTAGTAAAAAACATAAGTGACATAATAAAAATGAATAAAACTTATTCAGATTGTTTTGACACTTTAAAATTGAAATCAATAATTCATCTGGGATATGTATGAATAATCCTCACCTCAAACTGATGCACATTATTACTAGTATGACTCCAAGTGCATATTTTCAATATATAAGTGACATTTTAGCTTAAAACATGAATCACATTTCAAAAACCAAGAAAATGATCCTAGGTTATTTTCTCATCATTCTATCTACTATTACTTAATTAATTTCCATTTAAATTTTATCTTATAATTATTTAGTAAATTTTCACATGGATAATGCTTAAAGATGAAAAAGAAATGGTGTAACAAGCAATAAGCAACCACAACTCAATCTCTTACAGAGTGTTTCTAGTATGACTCAAAGTTTAGTTTAAAATTAATTTTTTTTGTTTAATTTATTTTAATATATTTTTAGTAAAATAATAATTCTTTTATTATATTGGTTCATTCTTTTTCTTGAGGAGGGATGGTTTCTTCGGCACTAGTATGAATTGGGGTCAGGGGACAAAGACAATGGAACAGTGATGTTTTGAAAATTCTTTGATAATTTTTACTTAATCATGTAATTTTATAAACAATATTATAAAATTTATATAATATATTACTTTTTATTAAATTTTTTCCCTAAAATATATTTCATATAAAATCTATATTTGTACCTATTTTTTCTGATGTTTTTGGTGTTTTTTCTCATGTTGTAGTGTGCTGTAAATTTAATATAGCACCATAGTAACCCCCTTTATTAGCACTAAAAAAGCACTCATAAATGGGGTGCTTTATCAATACTTCTAAAAGTATTGTTAAAGGAACCCATTATCAGTGCTAAAAAATCACAGATAAAGGACCATGTTATCAGCACTTTTCAAGTGCTCATATAAGTTGAGGTCTTTTAATTAATCTCTTGTAGATAGTGCTTTTTTCCCTGAAAAAGGATATTTTAGCATTGTTAAAGTCCTGTTTTGTATTAGTTCATCAATTAATCCCATTAATTAATGTATATTCCATTCTATTGATCCTTTTTGGGAGAAAATTCTAAAGTGATGTCCTATTTCTTTACATGGTCCAAGATAAAATGATATACTATCTCAATGATTATTTTCCTTGAATAATGAATCGGATTCTTAAAAATTGATATATAAGAAGTGTTTTTGAACATAAAATATTTTTTATCTCATATTCAACTTCAACTATGGATAATTAAAATGGGCTAAACTTCTCAAAAATCTATGCAATAATGTGGAAAATACCAATAATACTTTTTCAGTCCACCTCACATCAAAAAATATAAATCTAAATAACATAAAAACACTATTTTTTCCTCCATTGGTACAATAAATTGAGATTAATTTTTCTTATCATATAATTAATTTTCATCTTAACCACTATAAAAATAATTTCCTTATGATTTATTAAAAATAATCCTCAAATAAAAACACTGTACAAAATTCTAAGTCTTCTTGTTTTAAGATAGAGTAGAGCTTTAATCATTCCACTAAATGTTTTGTAGTCATATTTATGATGTATATCAAAATTGTGATTTTAATAGAAAATGAATGTGGAAAAAATGGGTTTTGAATAATGAAAAACAAATAAGAGATTGATTGAGGGTTAAAAAGGGAAGAAGTTATATTTTTTTGAATGTAAGAATTAGATATAGAGTAGTGACCTTGAACATGTTCAAACTATGTAAACATTACTAAAATAGAGCACGCACACACTCAAATTTTTATTTGTTTACATATAAATGTATATATACATTTTATGCATATCTTATGTGTATATATTTATTTTTTTTGCACAATTAATATTATTGAACCTTATAATATGAATATGAATCAGAAATGGATGGATACTAATCATATAACAATGTAGTATGATGATGGAGTTAAACAGTTCATCAAGTTTGGAACAGAGCATGAATATGACCTTCATCAAATCCATTTTATGTTTCTACATTGTTTTTATTAAAGTTTCATTCATCCAAAAAAGTTAAAAGATATTTTATTTTTCACAGAAAAGATCAGAACTATAAATGTTGGACTAAACACAGGATAAAACAGAATGTACGTAATGATTGGGATGATACTTCTATTTATGGATCATTTTATATAAATACATGTGTAAATGATGATTTAGATTGTATGGAAAAATGATAATGATAATTTAATTTGACATTCATGATTTTCCAAATTAGTAGTAGAAGTTAAATAACTATACAAAGAGTTAACCTTAGGTTCCAGGAACAATGAAAGCATGTGATGGGTTGTTCCCAACTTTTCTCTTTTTCATGATCGATTATCAATCCAAGATTTTTCATGATGATGAATGATGTAATAAAGGGAATTAATTAAAATAAAAAATACAAGTGATAGAACTCTGGAACCAAGCACAGGATCATCACATATTATTTATAATTTATTTAACTAATTAAAGAATTACCTCGCATGAATTCTTTCTTAGTTGATGGATTTGAAAATAGATCTACACTGTACCATCATTTCATTAGAGTAATAAAGATGAGATTCCCTCCAGTAGTGATCCAAACATATTTTAAAATTATCTAAATGTTGTCATATGAATATCTGGGTTCTAGCATAACAGATCTTATCGCTTTCGTTGTTCACCTTTGATCGCCATGAGAATCACTTCCAAATCATTCTACTTGATCTATATAGACTCTATAGTGGGAGATGTAGGAAGTTCACTCTCTGTTATTGGGAGAATTATTGGAGATGGAACTGTCTAGGGCTTGAGAGGATTCTATCTCATTGTCGTTGTGTACAACACAAATGAATTTTCACCATTGGAAAAATAATATAATTAGGTTTAAATACCACTAGGTTTATAAATAAATATTTTCACAATTTCTATTTAATATTTATATAATCCTTTAATGAAGCTCCATTTCTAGAATAATAATATTTTTATTATTTCCTTGGCATGTTCTTAACTTGAAAATTAAATTAATTATTATTTAATCTAATAATATTCAATATATATTATTTATCACCGGATATAAAAACTCAGTTCTTAACTCCTCAATAGTATTTATCAATCCTTGAAAAAATGACTATTTATTTAATAAATAAATATCATTACATTATTTACCAATAAATAAATAAATATTATATTCACTAAATAGAAATTAAATATTTATTAAATATTTTTCTCCCATTATATTCTATCGAATAATTGGTGACAGACTATATGTGATCAAGCAAACATGAATAATTATTAAACCACATTTAGGAATAATATTTATCCAACTTGTTAAATAATAAATAATAATATATATTATTTAACTGAGATTCTGGATACACTTAGTGTGTGACTGTCTAGGCTTATTTCTTAGTGGCATTAGGCGATACAGCCTAACGTTTAAGGTTAGCATCTAGAAACATGCCAAGTCACTCATAAAGAAATAAGTAAATGATGCAACGGAATAATACCTCATATGGATGATTACTATACAAAATATTCTCTTTATCATGATATCTCTATTTAAGTAGGTTGTGTGCTAGTTCCATCAACCTATGTGCTCGATGAATCTTTCTTCGACTTTGTAGAAATTGAACTTACCTATAGAACACCATGGACAGGAATTTATTTAGGCTATATCATTTCTCAAAAATGGGATAATATATTAACCCTTAAAGGGGGAATTATAATAAATGAATAAAAAATGAAGGCCTTCTAGCCATTCAGACAATATTACTCATGATACACCCAATATATCCTACCTCTCCGCGAACATAATTCATCACAATTTTCATCAATATTTCAAATTACATGACATATAATATTAATTAATAATAATATTAAAGTCTAAGGATAAATACACATGTTCACATATAGGAACATCCAATGACATGTATGAATTTGGATTTTCTACTAACAAGTCTCATTCCCATAATATCCTACATTGGATATTACCAAGGTCTTTCACCATGACATGGTGCCTCAATGTCCTATGAGTCTCTGCTCCTGATAGCCTATAAATGTTTATCCCTAAAATGATATC
The DNA here is from genome assembly GCA_963277665.1 of Viscum album. Taxonomy (NCBI): domain Eukaryota; kingdom Viridiplantae; phylum Streptophyta; class Magnoliopsida; order Santalales; family Viscaceae; genus Viscum; species Viscum album. The sequence continues at coordinate 1,608,996,705 of OY728137.1, read as the reverse complement.
ATCTGACTATAGAACATAACTTTAAGAATAGTTTTATAGCACTTCTGTGTTCTCATCATAGTAGGGAACTACTGGGACCTTTTAGTGTAATAGCTAATCTTTGGACATTATCACATAATATGTTATGCATAAGAAAAATTGTGATATGATTAGAAGTTTATTAATATTAAAAACAAAGAATACTGGTTATAAAAAATTACTAAGAAGTTTATTCTAGGATGCCAACTCAAACAGACTCTCATTTGAACTAGATCCAACTGCTAACATCCTTTAGTCTTCTAGCTCTCACATGATACTCATGCTTCTGCTGAGAGGTTCCTTTATTCAAGGGTCCTTCCACGTTCTCTTCCATGGGTACTCTTCTTATGAAAAATTCACCCCTCTGAAAAAAATCCCTCAAGAGGTGATACATCTGGTGTATATTCTTTGTCTGTTGGTGTGTCCATGGATCTTTTTCAAGAGCCAACACTGTAATATTAACACAGTACATTGTGATAGGGTATTTACATCTAGGTATCACATCAAGATCTAGTACAAAGTTTAATATCCAAATATCTTCTATTGATACATCATAAGCCTCTATATAATTAGACTCCAATGTAGAATCAACAAAAACTGAGTGTTTTGAACTCTTCCATCTCCCAGGTCCTCTATTGAGACAGAAAATATCATCCTCACTGTTACTTTAGATCACTCTAATCTATATAAAAACTATCATTAGTATAACCCCAAATGACAAGATCTTCATGTCCCCCATACATTAAGAACACATCCTTAGTTATTTTTAGACACTTAAGGATATCCTTAACAATAGACCAATGTTGTTCTCTTGGATCATCTTGATATCTACCTACCATGTTCAATACATAGGCAACATCAAGTTTAGTACATAACATAGAACTTATGATTGATCCTATCTTTTAAGAATATGGTATATTACTTATTCTATCTTTCTCTTATTCTGTATGAGGACACATTTTCCTAGAAATATGTAATCCATGTGACATTGTAACCAATCCCCACTTGGATTGTTCCATAATAAATCTCTTTATTATCTGGTCAATATATGTACTTTGACTTAGTAAAAGAATCCTCTTGGATATATCAATAATTATCTTCATTCCTAGAATATAGGATGGTTCGCCTAATTCCTTCATGGAGAAACATTTTTTTCCCAGTCCTTAATAGACTATAAGATAGGTATGTAATTTCAATAAGTAATATGTCATCAACACATAATACTAGGATAACGAATGAACCTACACTAAACCTCTTGTAAACACATTGATCACATTCATTCTTAATGAAAACAAATTATTTTATAGCTTCATTGATTCGAATGTTCTAGGAAATGGATGCTTTCTTTAATCCATAAATGCATATGTTCAACTTGAAAATCTTTTTGGTATCACCTGGAGTCACAAACCCTTCTAGTTTTATTATAGAGACATCTTCCTAAAGGTTCTCATTGAGTAGTAATGTTTTGACATCCATATGCCATATATTATTGTCATGATAAAATGTCATATCAAGTATAATTATGAGGGACTTAACATGGAAACATGTAAAAAAATCATCTTATTCAATTCTTTAATGTCATTTAAACTCTTTTTCCACAAGAATATCTTTATAGGTATTTAATTTACCTTATATGTTCAATTTTCTTTTGAATACCTATTTTCACCCTACGGGTTTAACATCAACTAATGCATCAACTAGAATGAAAATATACTTCTAATACATGGATTCAATTTCATAATTCATGTATTATTTCAATCATGTAGCTTATGAGATCATTGTTACCTCTTTATAAGATATAGGTTCATCATTGTCCACCAATGATGAGTCACCAACTTCGATGACCAGAAATACATATCTCTAAGGTTATCTTACCTCACTTGTTCTTCTATGTTGTACTTGTGTTTTAGGAACAACTAATTCCATGGGGACCTATGCAACCAATTCCTATACCAACTCGTGTGTATCTTCAACATTAACTTTATCGAAGTCAATATTTCTCCCACTATCCTTTTTTGAGTATGTGCTCTCTCTTAATAAATATGGATTGTCTCAAGATGATCACTTTCTTGTTTGATGGGTTATATAGGTAGTACCCCTTTGTTTCCTAGATATACCCTATAAAGATACACTTTGTTACCATGGGTGATAGTTTTTTTCGTGGTAATGCCTTAAAAATGCCTTGCAACCCCACACACATGTATGCGACAAAATGGGTTTCTTTCTATTCCAAAACTAAAAGGGAATTCAATTTTCCAATTTAGTCAATACTTGTTTTAATTTTTATTCCATATTTTTTAATTCATATCCTCAAAAAGATAATGGAAGATATGTATGATTTGTTATCGAACTTACCATGTCTAACAAATTACATTTCCTCGTTTCACTCACAACATCCCACTATGGTGTACAAGGTGGAGTGAGTTGAGATTGAATCCCAAACTCTAGTAGAAATTCAATAAACTCTTGGTTAAGATATTCACCACATTGAACGGATTGAATTTTCTATATCTTCTTTACAAGTTGATTCTATACTTTATTCTTGAATTCCTTAAATTTTTTAAAGGACTCAAACTTATACCTTATTAAGTAGAAATAACCATATCTACTCAAGTCATTAGTAAAATTTATGAAGTAAAAATACCAACCTCAAGCTTCTACTAGAAATGGTACACACACATTTGTGTGTAATAATTCTAGGAGCTCTGGGGTCCTTTCACCCCATCCACTGAATGGTAGTTTTATCATTTTTTCTTGTAAACAACCAAGACATCTTTGAAGTGGTTTTATCTCAAACGAGTCTAAATAACCATGTAGATGGATATTTTTCAAATGATTCTCTTTTACATGACCAAGATAATGATGTCATAGATATGTGTTATATGAGTCATGTGAATATGATTATTTATTTATTTCCAATACTTGGATTTTATAATTTAATACATAAAGATCATTATTTAAATTTTTCATACCATAACGTATGTTGTATTTATAGTAGAAACAAATTTTATTTCCAAACATGAAAATAAACCCACCTACATCTAGGAATGATACGTATATTTTGTTCTTGATAATGTTTGGTATATAATAAAAATATTTTAAAACCAAAATCATTCTCATTGGCAATAAAATTTTGTGGTCATTAATGGCTAGAGTAGCCAGTATCACACCATTAGAATCTCTCAAATCCACCTCTCCTATATAAATCTTTTAGATCCAACTTAGTTCCTATATTTAGATACAAATGTGAGAACCAAAATATGTATCAAATACCTAATGTGTAGATATTGAAATATTATGTTTGATAATGAATGGACCATTAGTTTCCCCATGATTCTAGGTGTAATTCCCTTTCCCATACTTGGCTTTCCGCATAAAAAACATACTACCTATTTTTCCTTGCCCTACTTATGAATATTTTTCTTCTTGGAAGAATTCTTATTGGGGGATTTAGACTTTTTATAAGTCTTAGGGCCCTTCACATTGTTCTTAATTTTCTTATTCACAATAAGGATCATGGTTTTATCATGCAACATGTCCTTATCCACTTGGAGAATAAAATGAAGATGTTTTGAAATACTGTTCTCATTATTTATCATATTTTAATTAATAATAAAACAGGATAAGGTCTTAGAAGTGATAAAAGTATGAGATTTTTATGAAACTCATCAGGAAGTTTAATCCCCAAGATGTCTAAGCATTCAATGTTGCTAATAAGATTGAATAATTGAGGCCTAGTTAGCACATAATCTCTATGTTTAGTTGTTAAAAAGCATTGCAGATCTCCTATCTCTCTTGTCTCACCTTATCTTGATAGAAATATCAAAGGTGAGACATCATGCTATATGAATCCATGTACTCATGTTGCTTCAAAATATAATTGGTCATGGATGATAGCATTAAACACTGAACACCTATATCATCATTAAAATTTTTCTCATGGCGTGACAAATCTCCATCACTAGCCTCATTTCTAGGTGAATTAGGAATTAGTTATTCTAGAACATACAATTTCCTTTCACGACAAAGGATAATGCATAAGAACCTTCTCTACTCTTGAAAATTTGCATCGATGAGAAGGTTATCCTTCCCAAGTATGGATCCCAGCTATATGTTTGATGTCATTTTTATTGTTGTTTCTAAAAGTAAGAGGAGAATATATTTAGTACCTTATCATGTAAAATTTAGAAAAATAAATAAATATTACATTCATATCTCCCACTATTTTTTCAAAACTCAATATCCCTCACCATTGGCTTAATAATATGATGTTTCTTGGAAATTCTAGTTTTAAGGATCCATATTCACTTTATCATTACCCCAATTTTTGATAGTTAAGAAACATTAATGGTTTTAGTTAGTAATTTTAAATTCCAACTGCATTAACTCGTAGTTCCCTGATCAATTGAGTGGACTCCCCAATCATGAAATCCTTAAATTGGATTTCCCCAACCCTTTCCTCTTAGTTACACCAAGTCCTCCTTTGTAATTCAACCGTTAATGTGAACATAGTTAAGTCAAACCAAAACATAAAGTTAGAATTCCCTGATAATTGAAATCACCCCAAATTTGTCTAGTCAAGCACTTTGAACTCTGGTTAGATTTTAACTGAAGCCATGGAAGGCTATACCAACTTAATATATATAATTAAGAGATTTTATCTTTTATGTGTAAGTTTCCAATTATTATATTAAATACAAGAATTTTAATATTAATTGTATTTATTTATGTGATTAATAATGTATTATATAATATTTATGTATAAGCCAACTTATTTTAGTTTATCTATCATGCTTGTTAATTCATTAATTCATGTGATTACGATAAAACATCCATAATGAAATAACCATACAACTTGAAAGAAATAAAATAATAAAGTGGTACGATCATGAGCTATTCGTACTAATTATTTTTTCTATCAGTCGATAAATAAATCATTGATATAGGGCAAAAATACCTTGAAACAATTAATGTTCATGTTATATTCTTCCACCTGTCCACCTAAGTATCTCTCTTGGATTGGTTTCACCTTGGATCTAAACATGAACCACCTCCACAAGCTTGGTATCTCCATCTATTACATATAATTTTACTAATATGTAGGTGATTGAAAATGGAATACATTAAAAAACCATGGAGATGCAGGCCCTTACATAAAAATAGGAGAGAAGGTATACATGCCAAAAATATTAATTTAAAAATAAATTAAATGGAACAAATCACATACAAAGGTATGGTCCATGTTCATGATCCTATGCATTCATGCAATGAATTATACATTTAAAATGAAACCATCCTTCAATTATAAATAATTATTATTTAATAAAAATCACTCCTGAATAAATTAATTATTTTCTTTAATTAATCGATTATTTTATCTTAATTATCATCTGAATTTTCCTTGAGATTATCATCCATCATAATTTTATACAAATTAAATAAATTTATTTAAAATTAACTGTGTACATAAATATACCCAACATTTATTATACTCGAATATCGATTACTCTTGTGACACATGTCATACATGAATTATCACATAATTTCATGATATATATTATCAAATTAGATGATTTTTTTAATGTGTTATATTTCAATGCACATTGAGTAATGTCTATCATATGAAACACACATGATATGAATATCTAAAAATTACATAGAAATTAATCAAAAATTTATAAATATATATTTTAAAATCTGTCACATGGAATGTCTAATCAACTTAATGACCACACACAATCACATGTTGATAAGGTTTAAATAGTATAATAAATTAATTTTAATTATGTTTAATTTGGTATAAGTACACAACATGTACAAGCGAGCTACACAGCATGTACATCTCTCACCGTCAATTTGAGGCACATTCCTAGGGACTCGGTGTGTAAATAGTTCCTTAAAAAAATTGGAGTACATGGTCTGTATAAAGGCTACACAGTGTGTGGTCTCTGAGTTACATGGTAACCATTTAGGTAGGTCATGTACAAAAATACACAGTCCATCTATGACTTAAATGACTAAATGCTATGTACATGGGATATATGGTGTGTACTCCAGTTGACCATGTGCTAGGTTGGCCCAGTCAACACGTAGTGTAAGAAATTAAATGCACAACATGTATTAAATACACATGGTTTGAATTAATTTTGAATTAATTTCTAGTTCATTAAACACTAATACATTTCATGTAACCCCAGTTACACAATGATTACTCTTGTTATATCCATCCAGAATCCTCAGCACCTCTAAATGAAATCTTCTATTTTGATTTTTTTTATAAAATTAATCAATTTGATTAGATCTATGAGAAACAAAATAGGAAGAATAATATCTTGCAATTTGGGTTAAAATAATTATTAAACTTGAATTGAAAACAAAATGAAAAATGTGTAAATCAATCAACAAAATTTAAATAATTATAAATAATTATTTGACTACTCTGATAACACTTGTAAGTTACTGGAATAGGAGAACGGAGTGATGGGTCATTCCCAACTTTTCATTTTTTCATGATCGATGATCAATCCAATATTTACATGACGTTGAATGTTGTAATCAGTGGAATTGAATTGAAGAAAATAGATAAGGGATATAATTCTGGGACCAAGTGCAGGATTATCACATATTGTTTATAATTAATTTAATTAATTAATTAATTACCATATGTGAATTATTTTTTTTTGATAGATCTGACAACATATCTATGTTGTACCATCGTTACATTGTAAAAATCAAGAGTAGATTCCCACCAATGGTGATCCACACATATTCCAAAAATCCCCAAATATTGTCATTGGAATGTTTGGGTCCTAGTATGATAGATCCTATAGCTTGAATTGCTTTCATTTGGTCACCATGAGAATATCTTCCAAAGCATTCTGTTTGATCTATCTAGACTCGAGAGTGGGAGGTGGAGGAAGATCACTCTTTGTTCTTGATAATGTTCTTGGAGAGGAAACTCTATAGGTATTAAGAGGATTCTCTCTAGTTGTCATTGTTCACAACACAAATGAATTCTCTCTCTTGAAAACATAATATAATTAGGTTTAAATACCACTAGGGTTTAGAAATAATTATTTTCATATTTTCCCTTAAAAAATTATTTAATCCCTTACATAACCCCATTCCTAAAAGAATAATATTATTATTATTTCCTTAACATGAGCTTAACTTGAAAATTATATTAAAAATTATTTAATCAAATAATATTAAATATATATTATTTCTCACCAAACCTAAAAACTTGATCCTCCATTCCTCCACAGTATTTATCAAGTCTTGAATAATAAATATTTATTTAACAAATAAATATCACTGTACTATTCGAAAATAAAAAAATAAATATTATATTTACTAAATGGAATATAAATATTTATTAAATATTATTCTCATAATAAATTATCTCAAATAACTGGTGATGGAATATATACAATCAAGAAAACATGAATAATTATTAATCCATGTGTGGGAATAAATTTTATTAAAATTTTTATATAATAAATAATAATATATATTATTTAACAAATATTCTGAATACATTTAGTCTGTGTCCTTCTAGGACTCTTTCTCAGTGGCATTAGGTGAAGGATCCTAAAATCCAAGGTTGACATCTAGAAACACACCAAGGAACCCATAAAGAAAGAATTTAATGCTTCAATGATATAATACCTCATAAAAATTCTTACTATGTAATATAGTCCCTTAATCATGATATCTCTAATCAATAAGGTTGCACACTGGTTCCATAAACCTATGTGCTTGATGTCTTTTTCATTGAATTTTTCAAAATAGTACCTTCTAATAGAACACCATGGACATGGATTTATTTAGGATATATCATTTCCATCAAAGGGCCTAAGATATTAAATTTAATTAAAGAACAGAAGGGATAAATCCTTTCTCTCATTGTTTATTAATGAAATAATACTTTTGACGTACCTAATGTATTCTACATCATCGAGAACATATGTCATCAGGATTTTCATGAATACATTAAGGTACACAACTTATAATATTCATTAATAATAATATTTATGTCAAAGGATCTATATACACATCCATAGATAGGAATATCGAATGACACATATGAATGTGGATTTCCTATTAACGGGTCTCATTCTCAAAATATCATGTACTTAATATTACCATGGGTGTGCAACATAATAAGGTGTCTCAAATTCATATGATTATCCTCCCCTGATAACTTGTATCATTTATGTCTCATCAAATATTTCATCTGGCTATGGAATATATATTTAATAATAGTGTCTTAGAACTTTCAGGTTCTCATCATTGAGGGGAATTTCTATGACCTTTTAGTATGACCACTACACCTAGTATATAAAAGACTGTTATAGGGAACTAACTCCAACATTCATTATATATCAGTTGTACTAAATATATATCATTATCATTTATATTGAAGTTATATGATTTGAAAACTAAAAGTAGATGGATCAGCAATAGTTTAAAAGAACTACTTGGTCTCCTGAATGATATGATACCAGAAGAAAATTATATTCCTTATCAAACATATGACGTTAAGTGAATTCTACATTCAATTGGGATTATCTCTAAAAAAAATAAATTTATATCCAAATGAGTGTTTATTGTTTCACAATAACCATAAATCACTCTGTAAATTCCCTAAGTGTGGTGTAGATTTATATAGGAAAGATGAATCGTGTATTTAGAAAGTTATATGGTATTGTCCTATCATTCCAAGGTTTAGATGAATATATATTTTAGGAAACCACTAAACAATCGACATACCATGTTGATACAAGAATTGAATATAGGAAACTACATCACCCAAATAACTCTCCTTAGTGGTGGAGAATTTATTATGAGTATCATGAATTTGGAAATGAGCCAAAATACCTCAATATTGTGTTATCAATAGATATAATAAATCCTTTTGGTGTACAAATCAATACTCATAGTACATGGATAATTATGTTGGTAAATTATAACCTACCACTGTGGTTATGTATGAATAAAAAATACATTATGTCATCTCTACTTATACATAGACCAAAACAACCTAATAATGATATTGATGTCTATTTGGATCCATTTATTTAAGATCTGAAATTGATGTGGGGTACTTTTTTACAATTTATGATGCTTGTAGAAGTGAAGAGTTAAAATTAAGAGCCATGTTTTATGGGATCATGAATGAATTTTATACTTTTGAGAATTTATCAAGATATAAAATTAAAGGAATATAGGGGTTTCCCATTTATGAAGAAGGTACACATTCAATTAATCTAAAATATTCATTGAAGATTCTGTTTTTAAGACACACAAGTTTTTACCCCGATAACATAAATACTGATCTTTGATGACATCATTTGATTGAAATACAAAATAAGGTACAACACCATGTAAACTACTGTGTGATCAATTTTTTGAGAAGGTAAAAGATATTGACACTGATTTTGGTAAACCTATTTCAAAAAACAATATAGAATTAGGTTGGAAAAAGCGATTAAATTTCTTTAAATTGTATCACTAGAATTGTTTATCTGTAAGAAATTTTCTTGCCGTTATGCATGTAGAAAAAAATGTATGTGATAATATTATTGGAACATTACTAAATGTAAAATAGAAGAAAAATATGGAATTAAGACTAGGTTGGACATGACTGAAATGGGGATAAGGGAATATTTGGCACCGTTAAAGGGTGAAAGGTGAACTTTTCTTCCTCTCGCAGCTTACACTCTATCCATAGAAGAAACATTTCAATTTTCTATATTCCTTAATAGTGTAAAATGTTTAAAGATATATTAACCAAATATCAATAATGTAATTTCAATGGATAATTTGAAGTTATAGGGTCTAAAATCACATGATTTTTATGTTTTGATTCCATATTTAATTCATTTAACTTTATGTTTCATTCTGCCTAAAAATGTATTCCATACATTGACTTGAATTTTATTATTTTTCAAAGCCATTTATAGAAAATTTATACACCCTGTGAAATTTACAATCATGAATAATGAAATTCTGTTTATATTATATGAATTGGAGATTTTCTCCCCATTATTATTCTTTGATATAATGCTCCACATGATGGTTCATTTGGTTAGATAGATTCAACTATTTTGTTTTGTACATTATAGATGTATTTACCCCTTTGAATGGTAAATGAATATTTTAAAATGGTAATTCAAGAATAAAATTTTTTCAGAAGGTTGTAATACAGAGTAATATATTATTAAACAAGCTGTTGAATTTTAATAAATATTTGGCCCGAAGGTTGTATTACAGAGTAATATATTATTAAACAAGATTTTGAAATAAGTTGTTGAATCAAATTTGGCTAAAAGTTTGTACTACAGAGAAAAATATATCAAATTTCACCACCATCAAATAGATATAAAAGTTGGATTATATAACATTTCAAGTTAAAATTTTCCATTTTAATTGGTTGACAACATGAGTGTAGTGAAGTCGTTGAACTCGGCTTCGTGAAGGTGAATTTTAGTGTGGAAGGGTGTAAGGGAAAACTATTCATAATGACATCACAATTATAATAAGTATTTTATATTCCATATCTTACAAACAATAATTGGTCAGTTATTCTTTTAGAGACTAAAACAACTGCTGGTTCATATGATAATTCAATTTAGGTTGACCCTTTCACTAGGAGATCACAATTTTTTCATCACGGTTATAATGGATACAATGTCTTGTAAATTAGAGGGGGGAAATGAGGGTATTTGGATACTCGATATAGAAGCTAAATCCCTTCAAAATTTAAAGATAAAAAGTTAAATCAATGATTAGGTTAATGATTTTTTTAATATAATAAAATTTTCCTCATAATATAATGTGTTTTATATTTCATTTATGTAATATAAATTAAATGTTTGACTACTCATGAAAATGATGACTACTCCAAATGCTTATTTTACCAATCACAAGGAATGACACATGATTAAGGTTGAACCTATTGAATTAATAGGGGATCAACAACATATTTATGAAAAAAAGGGAATGACATAACATCATTGTGTTAAAAAAAACCATAAATCCAATAGGAGGAGGAATAAAATTTTAGGTTTTATTGAATCAATGAGACCAACCTATTGACGCCAATAATTCAATGTTTGTTATCTACTTTGGGGTTACAATTAGAATGCATGAAAAAATTGATATAGATACATGGTGCAATTTCATGCCTGGATTGAATTCAACCATTTGGGAAGATATTAAAATAATTGTGTGATATATGTTCTCTATTTTTACAAAAAAAAATATAATAAAATATTGAATTACTTTTTATTATCCTTTTTTAGATTAGATTTATTTTATAGGATTACCATAATAAATATGTGTTAATAGTCCCCATAAAAACTTATTGAGTCTTCTAGACACTTTTTACAAATCACCATCATAGGGATGCTAAGGGGAAAGTACACCCCCGCTAATAAGTTATGTATGTACACATTATAAACTAGGAAACATGGGAATATTTCATTATTTATCGCATTGAGAAATAATTTTGGGAACTTTTAGTTGATAATATTTTATTTAAAATTATTTATTTTATTCACTTTGAATTAAAAATTGTTATTTTATGAATTAAAAAATAAGTGTTGAAAACAAACAAAGTTCAGTAAAACCAATGTACCTCTACCATAAAACAAAGATGGGTACGCTACACTTGAAAATAAAATTATATGTATTTTAAATCTATAGTAAAATTTTTATGTGATATAAAATAATATATACACATTTTTTATATACATATTGATGAATCATAATCCAAATCCATTTTCATTTCATGTCATGTGTTATGGAAGGAGGCTTGTGTAAAAAAAGTGGTAAAACTAGTATAATAAAATACATAAGTAGTATAGGAATCATGAGTAAGTATGATAAATTAGTGATTTTTTTATTCTTTATAATAGTATTAAATAAAATATATATTTATGTTTGTATATTTTTTATATGGTTTATACATAATAATCAAAATCTGTTGTACCTAAAGAACAACTACTTTCGGTATCTTTGAAGCAACTTGAACAATATGACTGCAATAGCGGTGCAGGTTTTGAAGTGTCCCCTTGGACATATTTATAGATGAAAAAACCATAAAGAGATATATATGAGATGTTGAAAGGCATATAGGCATTGATAGATGCATTAAAATATATTATTTTCTGATTTGGTTTGGTGGACCTATAGATGTGAGAAGATCAAAAAGAACCAATAGTGGAACAATGGTCAACACCTGAAGAGCCATATGACCCTAATTGCTTTGAGGTTATCCATTCAACTAAAATTTATTCCATACCATAGGTAATCAATTTTTTCACAACTCTCTCTTCTAAATGTGAATCAAACAACTTCCTACAATTTTATATTACTAAAAAATTATGGAGGAATTATATGTGATTTATATCTATCAACACCCATGGATAGAAATTTTTTGAGGGGTATGGTGTACAATATCCTATGATACATGATATATAATAGAAAACTCCAAAAATATCACATGATAGAGGAAATTGAAGTAGCTCTCAAGAAAAGTTCTTGTTTTCTATTCTGCTTGATGATCTGGATGTTACCATGATCGATAATATTATAGAAACTTTTATAGCATGAATGTTTAATCTTATAAACATACATGAGGTATGTATTTCAAAAAAATCATATAAAAAACATTAACAATTGATTATAAATGTTTTAAATGAGGTATAATATTACATATGAATAAAAAAAGGGTAAACATGAGGTCAAATCAAGAAAATCCAATAGATCGACCAAGAAAACAAAAGGACGTTCTAATAGTACCTTCACCCCACCAATTCCACTACAACATATATTAAAATTACAAGTTCATGAAGAAACAAAATTAAAATATGAAAATATTTCTTACAATGAATTTGGAGATACCATTATATAAGAAGTTTCTATTGTGAGTATGAATTATATTATCAAGTTTGAATGGATGGGTGTTTCAGTTTTGAATACAAACATGAGGTGAATTTTCATATTATGTTTGTCCAAAAGATGATCTACTATTTTTATTCAAGTTAATAATTATTAATATTTTATATAAGAATATATATTACTACTATATAAAGGTAAAACTTTACAAAGAAAGATTTGGACTCATTAATCCCTCTATAATTTCTATAGAAAACATTTCCTTGGAATTTAAAAATATTGAAAATAAAAAAGATAATATGAGTGTGATATTTTAAAAGAAAATAGAATATGACATAATCCTCTTAATTCCTACAATATAGGGGTAAAACTCTATAATCTAATCATATAAAATATATTTTTATTTCTTTAATTTCTTATTGTTATTTTCTTTTTATGAATCATATGATGATAATTACAATCAATTTGGATACCCTGAATGTTTATTTTTTGTATCCAAATCATGTATTTCCAAAAAATTGACTACACATGATGTCCATTATAAATTTCTAATTCACTTTAATCAATATTTTATAGATAAACTTAAAATTATACATTTTATTTTGTGTTTTAAGAATAATTTTGCTATGATGGGGAGACAATCTATAAATATCATCTAAATTGTGGTATGAGGTTAGTGATTGAACACAAAAAATCCAATAGATTCCTTCAAATGGAAAAAAATAAGGTATATATAGAAATATTAAACTATCAAAATATATATTAAAAAATTATTTTTTTTTAATGTCTTTAGAATACCCATATTAAAATAACGATAATGATTCTGGATGTTAAATTTTAAAATTTATGAAGGATATTATATACCATAAATAAACTATCATCCCAGAATAGGTAATTTTCAAATATAATTACAATTTCATTTCAAATATTTGTTAATTTATTGTTTTTATATATTATCTTATTAATATTAATACTATCAACTATCTACATACTAAAAATAATAAGTAAATTTTTTTAGAGATGAGTGAATATAGTACAGGGTGTCAGAATGTTTATCGACATCAAGTTGAGGCAATTACCCATTATGTCTATGATCTAGTATAGTTTATAACCTTATAGATATATTTAGGGTGTGAATCCTTACTATCATAATGATTTAGATAATATTTTCCTAAAATAAAATCCAACTATTCTTTAATTTTCTTCCTTTAGGGGTTAGGATGATTTATTAGAAGTTGAAAAATACTTTGATGATAAACCTATAAAGAAATAAATATTTGAGTTGTTTCTCAAGGATATTGGAATTCAGGATATAGCTGAGATAGTGGTGAGTGAGAAATGGGATGAGGATACTTGTACCCACAAATATTAAGACATATTACCAATTTTGTGGAAGTTACTTCCATGTTCCTAACCTCGTCAATTTCATTTTGTTTATTACTATATTTTTATGAGTTCGTAAAAATAGTCTTATTCTTATTACAATCACTTACACCTCCATGATGAATAAGCAAGATAAATTCCTTTAATTTCAATTTGGATTCAACCAAATACATGACAATGAAAAATTCTATAAATACTAATAGAGATAACTCACCCATTTCCCAAACCACTGTTTAATGTAGAAATAAGGAATTAACTATGAAGGAAGTTAAACTAGGGTTCAAAGTTGAAAATGTTACTATGTTGGTTGATCTCTATAATGAAATTTAGTTTAAAAGATGTGTTATATTGTCAAAAATGATCAGAAAATATCATATTGTTTTTAAAAATCATGAAAATTTTCCACAAATCATTTTAGATATATAAGGATCAACCATACATCAATCTTATAGACAATGTGGCTGGTATTCCTATACATGCATGTTTTCAAACTAAAAGTGTCATTTTACTTTGAAATGAATGTCACATCCTCCAAACCAATAAAATGATCTTGTATTTTCTTGATAATTTAAAAAATTGATATACAATTTGTTATTTTAATTTAGGAATCAACCACACATCAATCCAACACACGATTTGGAATGCATCGCTCAAAGTAAGTGTTTTCACATTAAAAGTTTCATTTTAGATTAAAATAGGCATCGCAGTATCAAAATTGATAAAATGAGAACATATTGTTTCTAAAAATTATTTCAAAGATCCATAATCCATTTTTGATGTGTAGGAATTGACTGCATTTAAATCTAACACATAATGTTGTTGGTATTAATCAAAGTGCATGTTTTCAATATAAAACTATCATTATAGTTTAAAACATATTTCATGTAGTCAAAAATAAGAAAAAGAGTATGGATTATTTTTAAAATTTAATAAATTTATCCATAATTCATTTTTATTTGTAGGAATTGACCACAAATTAATCTTAAACACAATGTGGCCAGTATGACTCCAAGTTTTTTATTTTCAATATAAACGTTTAATTTTAACTTAAAACATGTGTCACATTTTTAAAATAAAACAAAAAAATATAGATTATATCCAAAGTTTAGGATAATAACCCAAAATTAATTTTTAATGTGTAAAAATCAACTGGATATCAACATATCACAAGATGTGGATGGTATGCCTCAAAGGGAATGTTTTCAATATAAAAGTGTCATTTTAGAGTAAAATGAATACTACATAGTCAAAACTGAGTAAACAAGATTTTATTGTCTTTAAACTGTATTAAAATGATCCATAATTCATTTTTAGTTTTTAGGAATGAACTACATGCCAATCCAACACACGATGTGGCTGGTATGAATCCAAGTGTGTTTTATCAATTTAAAAATGTCATTTTAGTTTAAAATATGCAACGCATAGAAAAAGCTAAGAAAACAAGATCATATTGTCTTTATAATTTATTAAAATGATCCATGATTCATTTTTGGTGTGTATAAATCCACTTCACATCAATATAACACATGATGTGTCGACTATGACTAAAAGTGCATGTTATAAATAAAAAATGTCACTTTAGTGTAAAATGTGTGTCACATAGAAAAACCTATGTGAATGAGATTATATTGTATTAAAATTTTATAAAAAAGATCCATAATTAAATTATTTTCATCTAATAATTGACCACATATCAATCTAAAACCTTATGTGGTTGTTAGGACTCAAAGGGCATATTTTCAATATAAAAGTTTCATTTTAGCTTAAAATGTGAATCGCATAAAAAAAACTAAGTAAAAGAGACAAAATTGTATTAATACATTATTAATAAAATTCATAATTCATTTTTGGTGTTTAGGAATTTACCACACATCAATCCAAAACATGATGTGGGTTTTATGACTAATATTTGTGTTTTCAATATGAAAGTGTCATTTTATTTTAAAACATGTGTTACATTTTCAAAACCAAGTAAACGATTGTAGATTGTTTTCAAAATTTAGGATAATTAACCATAATATAATTTGTATGCTTATGAATCAACTGCACATAAATATGACACATGATGTGGCTGGTATAACTCAAAGAGCATGTTTTCAATATAAAAGTGTCATTTTAGTTTAAACACACATCACATAGATAAAACCAGGAAAAAAAGTTCAGATTGTTTTCAAACTTTAGAAAAAATGATCCATAATTCATTTAAGATGTGTATTAATTTACCCCACATTAATCTAACAAACTAAGTGGCCAATATGACTTTATGTGTGTGTTATAAATATAAAAGTGTCATTTTAGTGTAAACAGGTGTCACATATCCAAAACTAAGTAACCAAGCTCATGTTGTATTAAAATTTTAAGCTAATGATCCATAAATTAATTTTTGTAATGTAATAATTGACTAGATATCAATCTGACACATGATGTGGTCAGTGTGACTTCAAGTCCATGTTTTCAATATAATAGGTTTGTTTTAGTGTAAAACGCGTGTCACATAGTCAAAACTAAGTAAAAGAGCTCAAATTGTCATAAAAATTTACGTAAATGATATATAATTCTTTTTTGGTGTGTAATAATAAACCACATATCAATCCAATACATTATATGATTAGTATGACTCCAAGTGCTTGTTTTAAATATAAAAGTGTAATTTTAGTATAAAATGGTCAACACATTGTCAAAACTAAGAAAAAGGGATTGTATTGTTTTAAAAATATTGGAAACTGATCCATAATTAATTTTTGATATTTGGGAATTGACTACATGTGAATTTTACACATGATGTGGACAATATGACTCAAAGTTCATGTTTTAAATATAAAAGTATCATTTTGGTTTAAAATGTACATCACATAGCCAAAACTAATCAAAAGAACTCAGTTTTATTCAAAAATTATGAAAACGATCCATAAATAATTTTACATGTGTATTAATTAGCCTCACATCAATTCGACACATGATGTGGCCAATACGACTCAATTTTCTTATTTTCAATATAAAAGTTTCATTTTACTTTAAAATGAACGATACATAGACAAAAATGAGAAAATGGTATCAAATTGTTTTCAAAAATTTAAGAAAATTATCCATAATTAATTTATGACATATAAAAATTGACCATGAATTAATCTTACACATGATTTGGCTTGTATGATTCCAAGTGAATGTATTCAAAATAAAATTTTCATTTAGTATAAAGTGTGTGTCGTGTAGCTAAAACTGAGAAAATGTGCTATGACTATTTTTAAACTTTTGGAAAATGATCCATAATTAATTCATGTTGTTTAGGGATATAACACACATAAATTTGATACATGATGTTATAGTTATGACTCCAAGTGCATGTTTTCAATATAAAAGTGACATTTTAGTGTAAATCATGCATCACATAGCCAAAACATGATGTGGTTGGTATGACTCAAAGTTCATTTTTTTAATATAAGTGTCATTTTAGTTTAAAAATCATGTCACATAGCCAAAACTAATTATATGATTTCGGGTTTTCTTGATACTTTAGGAAAATGGTCTATAATTCATTTGTGGTGTGTAAGATTCAACCAAACATCAATCTGACACATGATGTGGTCAGTATGCCTCCAAGTGTGTGTTTTAAATTTAAAATGTAATTTTTGTGTAAAATGTGAATCAGAAATCCCAAACTGAGTAAATTATCTTGAATTATGTTGAAACATTGTGAAAATGATCCATAATATATTTTAATTGTATTGGAATTGATCGTAAATCAATCCAACACACGCTATGGATGGTATGAATCAATATGCGTGTTTTCAATATAGAAGTGTCATTTTAGTTTAAAACACATGTCACATAGCCAAAATTGAGTAAACGAGATTAAATTTTCTTGGTACTTTAGTAAAATGATCCACAATTCATTTTTTTAATTTATTTAGGTAAGACTCTCACATTTACGAGCCTATAGTTGTTTTCCATATGTACATATTGATGCTGATACCAGGGAAAGGCGTGATTCTAAGTCCAAATCATGTTTATTTTTTACATATGGTGTTCAGGGGTATTTTTAAAACATTTGGAATGATAATAATAGGATGATAATTAGAATCCAGATCATGATATTTAATAAAGGTTTCACGTATAAATATAGACATGCAATTTAAGTTGATAGTGGGAATAAAGAATCAAAATTCTATGAGCAAGTGGATCTTGAACATAAAACTGAGCATGTGACACCAGAACTAGTGGATCCAACTCCTCAATTGGAGTTTATGAGATAAACATGGATGAGAAGGGATGTGAAAAGGTATTCACTATCCTTACATCTGTTATTGAAATTCCAAATGATCTAATAACAACTGAGAGGGGGTTGAAATAGTCGTTCACTTTTTATAAGTTTCAATACTTTTTAAAAATTAACCATTGAAATATGTTAGATTTCATATCCTTATAATATTTTTTAAATAATAATTAATTCAAAATATGAAAGAAATTAAAGAACATGAGATTTACAACATTTTTACTCATTATGAGAACCTACATCCTCACCATAGTAACTCTCGTGGATCTATGTAAATTCACTACTGTGAAGAAGTAAATACAACTTGTGATAACTCCCGTTAAACACCTTCTATATCCCGATAGAAATGATTATACTTACTACCATTAGTTTACAAATTTTCATTCAAAACAAATGATCCAAAATAAAAGAATAAATACTTTTTTCAATTTTACCCACAATGGTTCCTAGGCCCAATGAACCTGAGTCCAATGACCTTTAGTCCGATGAACACAATCTGATTGACTTGTTCTAATCAAAAAAGTATGATTCTCTATTTCTCAATTTTCACTTCTCAAACTATGATGAAATGTTAAATACAATATTCTTCAGTCTTGTCGACTCAATCCAATATTCCCAATTTTATTTTTCTTATTCCGGTAAATAAATCAACAGATGTATGATCTTCTAATGAGATCTATATCCGAAAATAATTTTTACTCAAATTCTTAAGTGATCACCATTTTTTCTTGCATAAAAATTTATAAAATGAGAATGAAGTGTCCCTATATTTATAGGTGACTCGGAAAATAAAAAGTGGGAAACTTGAAAACTTTCCCCTCTCTTTTAAATTTAAAATATCCAAAAATTACATTCAATTAAACTTCAACTTTGAATTCTTCCAACCTTATCAATATTTCTCTGAGATATTTCTTCTTTAATAAACTAACTTTTCTTCAATCCAATTAACTTCATCAACTTCATTTCAATGTAACTTTCATAGATTTATTATGATGAAACTTCATCACCAACATTACAATGAAACTTATTCATCTCACCCCAATGTAAATTTATTCATATGCCCATTATGATCTGACTATCTTCATCTCATTACAATCTGAGTATCTTACACTATTCATTACTATGAACTTCTTCAAATTTAGCTTCATCTACTCATTGTGATGAACTTCCTTTATCATCTCATTATGATGAAATTTATTTGTTATATCATTAAAATCTTCCTTTGATGGATCATTATCAGAAACGATTATTACTCTGGTAATCTACCTCTGATTTGTTATCTATGTTAGAAATTCATTTGTTGAAATGGTGCATATTCCCGATCCTATTGATCTTCCTCCTTAGATTTAGTCTGGTTAAATTTCCATATAAAATTAAATTTTATGGAATCCTCATAATGTTGTAATTATCAATAAGATGGATTCTTTGTTATTATGTTCTACATCATATGATAACTCCACTCAGCAACTTTAAAATTCTTCAAATTTCATCACATTTAAACATTTTAATGTCAAACAACTTACATGTCTGCTAATTTTGAATATGATCTCTTATGTCAAGGTTTTTGGAACTGATACATTCTTTTTGATTCCTCAATTTATTCAAAATCTTTTATCATGATAGTTTTCATGGATTGTGAGAACTTCATTGCCATTTAAGCATGGTATAATTTTGTTTAGAGAGTACCAAAACTTTCAAAATCTTAACTTAAATTTCTTATTTTAAAACTCTTTATAAATATTAAAACTTCTTCACTAAATAAATTATTACTTTCTTAAAAATTCTCAATCTGATGAATCTGGAAATTCATACTGATGGACCTCAGAATGATGGTGTGTCCAATTAAAAACTTCATCTTTCTAATCACCATTATGTCCCCCATTGTATATGTTGATATCCCCCATAAAAAATATTCCAACCCTTGTGAATTTTTTACAACTCAACTTTTGTAAACAACTCATGTTTTTTAAACTTTTATCAAAACATATCCTTTCTCAAAAGGTAGTGTCCTGACACCACAATACTGGATAAAGTAATTTTTTTGAATTAAGATCATCCCTCTATGAAAAGAAAATTTTATGGCCATAAAAAAGATAAATTTTCCACATTTTTATCTTTTCCTAACACTTTTATTTTTCTCTCTCCTATTCTATGATAACCCCAACTTGAGTTTCATAAAATAAAGATAAGTTAAAAATTCTTAAAAGTAGTAAGTTTTTTCTTCTCTTCCCCTTTTTCAACATAATCCAAAGAACGGGGGAATTCCTTAAGAGATTTAGGAATTCATTGGAGGAGGTTGAACATGAAGTTGCAACCTCAACTCAACAAACATTTTTTTAGAATTTCCTTTGTGAAGATATCTTCAATTTGATACTTTTTTGAGATATATTCCTGAAAAAATATCCAACAGAAAATTTCTCTTTTATAAAGTGAAAATTTATATCTGTGTGTTTTGACCTTTAAAGTTAGACAAGATTTTCAGAAAAATCAATTTAATTATTATTATCACAAAGTATCTGTAATGGTTTAGAAACAATCACTTTCAAGTCGTCCAGTTTAACTTTCATCCAAAAAATTTGAGTGAAATATTCAATAGTTTCAACATATTATAATTCATATGTGATAAAAGTTAATGAATTTTGTTTCTTACTATTCCAACTCACACAACATTCACACAAGAAAAATGTTCCTTCTGTGGTATATTTTCTATCATTAAAATATCTATCCCAATCACCATTAGTATAATAATGAAACTTCATCTCACTATTAATTTTATGTAAAACACATGTAAAGTTATTCCTTTTATATATCTCAAAATTCTTCTTGCTTCAAACATATGTTATTCTTTTAGATTACTTTGATACCTGAAACATAAAGTCATAGCATAAATAGTATTATGTCTTGATGTTGTTAGGTAAAGTATACTTCCTATCATCTTCTGAATATATTTATGATTTAAAATTTTTTTAGACTCATCTTTACTCGACTTTGTTCTTACAGAGATAGGATTAGAAAATTCCTTGAAATATTCCATGCCAAAATTTTGTAACAATTCCCCGGAATACTTTTCTTGAGATAGGAAAATGTATTTCTATTTTTGTTTAACTTATAGACCAAATAAAAAAGTTAATTATCCCAATATTAACATTTCAAAATTCTTCTTCATTTCTTCATCATATATTTTAGAAACATATTATTTATCCCCAAAAAAATTATATCATCTATAAAAACAATTACAATTAGATTTACACAGTCAACATATTTCACATGTAAGTTTCTCTCAACTTTTCCTTTAGAAAAATTAAACATTCTCAAACAATTGTTAGGATTTTAATACCAAGTATTCAGATATTATTTCATCCCATAAAAATATTTATTTAGTTTACAAACATTGTTTTAATCCTTATCAAGTAGAAACCCACAAGGGTTTTCAATTAAAACTTCCTCCTCAATCTCACCATTTAAGAAATGTGACTTTACATCCATATTCCAAACTTTTTAATCTTGATTTGTGTCCACAGATAGAAACATTATAATAGTTTATAATATTTCAACTGGGGAAAAATTTTCTTCAAAATCTACACCTTCTACCCATGCATATACTTTACAAACAAGCCTGACTTTGTTTCTTGAAACTTATCTATGTCTATTTAACTTGTTTTCTTAAACCCACTTGGTTATGATAACATTTTTATTTTCTGTCCATAGAACAAGTTCCCATGTTTCATTTTTCCCAATATTATCAAATTCTCAATTCATATAATCCACCCATTCTTCTTCTTTAAAAACTTATGAAACCGGTTCTGGTTCAAATTTTGTGATAAGTAAATTCTAATTTTCTAATATTAACTTTATTATAATATAAACTTGATCCTTCTAATTTCCAATAATGTTTTTAGACTATGGAAAAGTTTCTTTTACATTTTAACTATCCTCATTACACAATTCTCCAAAATCTTGATAAAGATTTTTTAACTTACTTCCAATATCATTAGAGTTTACGCTCCTAATCATTCTCAACAACTTTTGTTATGGAATTTTTATTTTCAACTACGTTCACATCATATGATTCCACCAACCTTTGTAAACATTTTTTACAAAAATTATAGCTTCTTTCATTTGGTGAATAACCCATAAAAATTTCTTCATCAAAATTTTCATCAAACTTTACAATATATAGATTTTTTATTTTGATTAAACATGGACTTCCAAAAAATTTGAAGTACTTTAATGAAGGTTTTTTGTTCTACCACATTTCATAAGAATTCATGTTGGTTTCGAGCCTCAAAAATCATCTGGTTTGAATATTTACAGTAGTACTAATAGCTTCTTTCCAATATAACTTTGAATGTTTGTATTTTGAAAATATAATTCTTCTCATTTCCACAAAACTAATATTATTTCTTAATACTACTCCATTATTTTGTGGAGTATAGGGAGAAATATACTGATTTTTAATACCATGCTTTCTCATATAAGTTTCAAAATTATTTCCCATGAATTTGGTACCATTATCAATTCCCAACTACTTTATATAAACCCCCATATCTTTCTCAACATCTTTTCTGAAGAAAATAATAATTTCCACATCCTCTGAATTGTGTTTCATAAACATGATGTTTATCATTTAAGTGTAATCATCAATAAAGGTGATTAAGTATAAATCTACTTTTTAAAATTGATTTCTCATTGGTCCACATAAATCAGAATAAATAAGATCAATAGGTCTGGTATATTGTATCTCAACTCTCTTATGAATTTTGTTAGTCATCTTCCATTTTTAGAAAGTAACAAAAATATATTCATCTCTTCTATTCATTTTTAGAAAGTAATGGAAAACATTAACTTTAGAAAAAAATCATTTTTTTCTACCCAATGTGGAAAAGAATTTGGTTCCATAGCTTATTTTCATCTTTAGAACTCAAGTAACATGAGTTATAAAACTCTAATATTTGGAAGAGATTACCACTAGTTACTTATCCTTTTGTAATAACTTTTCCATATTTCAAAATTTTTATGAAATAATAATATTTTTTGAATATCACTCTTTTCTATCATCACAAAGTTCACTTACACTAAGTAAGTTAGGTTTTAATCCATAAATAAATAAAACTTCTTTATATTTCAACTTTTCTGCTTCAATCTCAGTCATTCCAATCCCTTTTATTTTTAAGGAACTATCATTAAAAAAAGTAACCTATCCTCCATCATGACTTTAAACATGTTTAAATATTTTTATATCACCTATCATATGTGAAGAAAACTCACTATCAAGAGTCCATATTTTATTCCTTTTACTTTCTTTCAAATTTGTCTCAATAACAAAATATCATTCTTTAACTTTCTTCTTTCCAAAATTATTTTCTTTTCTACCATAAGAAAATTGTTCTAAAAGGATTGTCATACATCTTTCAGCATGATGAACAACCTCATCACATCTTCCAAAAACTTATTCCAGATAGTCAAATTGATTTTTAGTTGGAAGGTTTCTAACATATTGAGATTTTTCTTTTCTTACTTTATATAGGTTAGGAATGTTACTCATCTTTCTTCCACCATTGATTTTAATTTATTCAAACCTTCCACCAAAAATTGAAAAATTATGAAAAAAATTATAAGTCATATTCCAATAGTTTCCACAACACCAGTAATAGCTATCAAATATTTATTTTCTATTGAATTATGATCTTTCTCTGTCGAAATCATGTTATGGTTGATAACTTCTTTCTGCATCATACTCAGGAAGTGGTCCATTTTTTTTTCTGAGTGATTTTTTAACTTTTGTAGTTGTGATAGGTTTCTCACATCCTTTCCCCACCTAGTATCTCCCAAAATCTTTTCTAAAACCTTAAATGTTATAAGAATTAGATGAAACCTTATTTTTGGTGAGTGTGGACTTCACCTAATTCTTGTTTTGATCCTTCTAAAGAACTTTAGAATTAATATATTTTACTTCTTAAGATTTATTTAAATTTTCATTCATATTACTCATGGTACATTCGAACTCAAGAAATTTTTATTGAAACTTTTTATCTTCTTCTTCATTATCTTCCAACTTATTATTGAGATATTCAATCATCTTTCCATGTTCATAAATTATTATTTTTTAAATTAATATCTTATAAATGTATTCAACCACCTACTTGGTGACATATTTTCTCCCTTCAAAAAAAATTCACTATATTTCTTTATAATTTCTATTTATTTCTTGAGAGATTTGTTTTGCTTAAGACATACAAGAAGTCCTGTTCTAAGCCCATACCCTCAGTAAAATTATTCACCTCCTTCTTCTTCACTATTTGAGGAGTCTTCAACATTCTCAAATTTTGTAATGAATGTTCTAAACTTTTCTAAACCTTCAACCCCTTAGGATTTGTTATTAGTTGAGACTGATTAAAATTTCTTACTCACCATTCTTCTTTTTATTATTTTGAACATATTCTTATATCAATTGTATTATTTTTCTTCTTTAGAAATTTTGTTCCACTTCTTCCAAATATGTTTTTCATTATAATTCTCTCGATATTCTACAACTTTCATCTTGAAAAAATTCATAGAAAATTTTCTGATTCCACTACACTCAAAACATTAGAGAGTAAGTTTACCTCTATAATTTCCTATTACTATTTGATATTTCTTGGATATAAGAGACATGATTTTTGTCATTCCACTCATCATCCTCTTCATATTTCTATTCACGAGGATCAAAATCTTCATCATCTATTTTTTTGGTTTTTCTTAAGGTTTCAAAATCCATTTCATCTTTTATCTTCCTTTTAAACATTAGTTCTTTTCTCATTTCATAAGGAATAATAAAATTATGGAATTCATCAAATATCAATATTCCTTATTTTATAAATAGGAAATTTTAAAATCAAACTTGTCTAAAAAGTTTTTCATAAGTTTATTCACAATTTTATAATCTTCTAGGACATCACTGAATCCTTTGATGTTGCAAACAATTTCATTTACTTTGGTTAATTATTCATCAAGATTTTATTTGTCTCTCATTCTCATGTCTTCATACTAACTACACCAGATTTTTAGTTTTTCATCCCTTAAATTATTATCCCCTTAAAAAATACTTTCCAAATGTTCCCACATACTCTTTGAAGTTTTGAGACCCATCACCTTCTGATAAAAAAATTATAAGTACATAAGGATGTGATTTCTAGCTTTTCTAAAAACATTGATAATTCTCTTATCAAAAAAAGTCATTAGGTAATCCTTCTTAATAGGTGGAAAACCAATTTTAGAGGCATCAAAAACTTCTAGGCCAAGAGATAAGAGATAAGAAATCATCCTATTTTTTCATCCATGATAATTTTTTCCATCAAATGTAGTAATACCTATTATATTGACAAAATTGATACTATCCATCATAATGATTCAATAAGAGAACCTTTTTCTCTGATTCCAATTGATTTTCCAAAGGATTGAATAAAAATTGATAAGGGGGTTTAATTAGTTGTTCACTTTTTATATGTTTCAATACTTTTTAAAACTTAACCTCTACAACCTATTATATTTCATATCTTTATCATATTTTTTAAATACTCATGCTTGTAAAAAAAGGAAAGTAAGTATAACACAATATATTTACAAGGTTCAACCTCTTTGTGAGAACCTAAATCCTTTCCATATCCACTCCCATGGGTATATGGAAATTCACTATTAAGATGAAGTGAATACAACTTGTGCTAACTCCCATTAGAAACCTTTTATATCCTGATAGGAATGATTATACTTACTCCCATAAATTTACAATGTTTCTTTAAAAAATAATCCAAAATAAAATAATAAATACTTTATTCAATTTTATCCGCAATTGCTCTTGGGTCCAATGAACTTGATTCTGATGGCCTTTAGTTTAATGAACACAATATGATTGAATCATTCTAATAAATTAAATATAATTCTATCTTTCTCAATATACACTTCTCAAACTATTCCTAAATTATCAATATGATCTTCCTCGGTCTAATCAACTCAGTTTGATCTTCTCAATATGATTTTTCTTAGTATAGTAAACAAAACAGTAGATGTCAAATATTCTAATGAGATATATATTTGGAAAGACCGTTCACTCAAATTATTAAGTGGTCCTCCTTTTCCACATGCGTGAAAAGTTCCAAAATGTGGAAAAAGTGTGCCACTATTTATAGGCAACTTAAAAACTAAAAAATAGGAAACTTGAAAACTTTTCCTAGTCTATGAAATTTCAAATCTCTGAAAAACACTCACATTTAAAATTCAACTTTGACTTCTTCAAACCTTCCAAATATTTCTCTAAGATATATATTCTCAAAAAAATAACTTTTATTTAGTTTGATTAATTTCCTTAGATTCATTCTGATATAACTTCCTCATCTTCATTTTGATGAAAGTTCTTCAACTTCATTAAGATGAAACATCTTCATCTCATCATGATATCACTTTCTTCTTCTGCTCATTTTGATCTCACTATCTTCATCTCATTAAGATCTGAATATCTTACACTTCTCATTATGATAAACCTCCTCAAATTTAGTTTCCTCTACTCCTTATGATGAACTTCCTTTATCACCTCACTATGATTTTCCTTTTATGGATCAGCATCAGCAACTCTGATCACTATGATGTTCAACCTCCAAAGTGTTATTGGTATGAGTCATTAAATTGTTGAAATGGTTCTTATTCTTGTTCTAATTGATCTTCATACTTATAGTCATTCTGGTTTACTTTCCTTCTCAGAGTTAGTTTGATGGAATCCTTATAATGATGGAATTATTATTATGATGGATTCTTCATTACGATGTTCTACATACGATGATAAATCCACTCATAAACATTGACATTCTTAAAACTTCATCAGTTATACACATTATAACTTATGAAAACATCCATTTCTGGTACGTCTGGATCCAATATTCAATTTCCAAGTTTTTAAAATAGATACAATATTTATGATTCCTTCTATTCTTAACGAGATTTTATCGTGATATTTTTCATGATTTGTGAGAACTTAATGAATAGAAAATCGTCATATAATTTTATTTATAATGTATGAAAAATTTCTAACTCCTGACTTCACTTTCTTCTTTCAAAAATCTTTAGCAACATTATGACTTCTTCACTCAAAAACTTATCAATTTGATAAAAATTTTGAAGTCTAATGAATCTTAAATTTATAGAGATAGACCTGAGACCTATGGTGTGTCCGATCAAAAACTTCATCTTTATGATCACATATACATATGATGATTCTTAGTCTGATACTATATGTATGATGCTTCTTAGTCCAATAATATAAGTCCATAAAACATATTTCTCAAAAAAAACTTTTCTCACCCTTTATTTTTGGGTTTGAACTTTTAGAAACTTTTAACTTTCTTACAAATATCATTACGATGGACTGGGTCTGATTTTAAATAACAAAACATTGTTATAAAAAAATGTTATTTTCCAACAAATACAAAAACTTTGTTAAAATAATTATCACAAAGGTTATTCAGTTAATGACAAATAGTGGATTACCATAATGTTTTGATGAGGAAATGTATTTGAAGAAGTTGAACATGTGGTAGATGTATTTGAAGGAGGGTATTTCTTCATTAAACGACAATAATACTTTGAGGCTGATGACTTTTATACAAGGAGGGAAGGAATTTCAAAACAAATAATTGTATCATGATAAGGAAGAACGTAATGATAATAGGAGATACAAGTAAAGGCTATAAGTGAATGGTTTTCAATAGAAGTAAGGTGTGGACTTAATTAATATTTTCTCTCCTATAGTGAAGATTACCACCATCCATGTGGTTCTCAAAATTGTTGCATAAAAAGACTTATACCTTGAGCATCTTGATGTCAAGACTGCTTTTTCTTTATAGATATTTTGATGAGGTCATCTATATGTCAGAGCTAGATGGATACATTGAGTTAGGGAAGGAAGAATTAGTGTGCAAAATCTAGAAGAGCGTATATGGGTTAAATTAGGAACTTAGGGAGTGGAACAAAAATTTTGGTGCATTCATGAAAAGAAAATGCATATAAATGATGTGGCATGGATAAATGTTGTGACATTAAGTCTTTTGATGATGGTTATATTATAATACAATCAAGTATTTTGATGATGTATAAATTATACTAATTCTATATGTGGATGACATGTTAATTTCAGGATCATGTATGCAAAGGATTGATGAGATGAAAGGGTAGCTAGCTGAGTAGTTTGAGATAAAAGATCGAAAATAATATAGAAATATTTTAGGGATTAAGATCAAGAGAGACCACACTGCTCCAACCTTGATGTTATCATAGGATGACTACTTTGGAAAGTTTCTTAGAAGATTTAGTATGCTAGAATCAAAGACAATTTATGTCCTCCTAGAGATCCATTTCAAATTATTGTTGAAGAAATACATGAAGACAACATGAGAGGTTAAGTACATAAAAAAGGTTCCATATGAATTGGCTATTGAAATATAGATGTATTTCATGGTCTGTACCAGATCTGAAATTTCCCATGCAATGTGATTTGTGAGAAATTATAAGGATGGCCCTTGAAAGAAACATCGGGAAGTTTTGAAGTGGATATTGAGTTATGGGAAGGGATATTTTTTGGAAATAAAATTCATTAAAATGGTATATCAATATTGTATTTGTAGGTGATGATTATGAAAGGAGGATCACCACTGGTTATGACCTTTCCTATGGTGGAAATTCAATAAGCTAGATATCTCAATTGTATAAGGTGGTGAATCCTTCTACCATAGAGGTTGAGTGCATTGCTTTGAAAGAAGCTTGAAAGAAGATGGTTTGGCTAAAGAACAACTTTATTGAATTGGTTATAAGGTGAGAGGAATTTTTTTCCCCTATGATAGTAATAGTTCTATACATCTTGAAAATAACCTAGTGTTTCATGTTCGGATGAAGCACATTCATTTGAAGTAACATTTTATTAGAGGCTTGATATAGTATGGTTTTTTGACACTGAAAAAGATTCTTGGAACCAAAAAAATGAAAAACATGTTGAAAAGTCTAATGGTAATACAGAAGTCGCGGAACTATTATACCTATGTTGGTCTCCACTGATAAATAGTGGATGAGATACAAAATATTGAATAACTGTATGGGATCACAAAAGGGAAAAAATGGCATTTCATGAATCATCATCTTTAAATTAAAGCTCAAAATTAAAATCACACACTGGTGACTAAAGAAGAATGGGAGCTGAGATTAATTAAGTTATCTAAATCATTATCATCAAATCATGTTATCATAGAGGATCATGCTCTAAGTGTGAGATTGTTGGATTGGTGTAGCTTGATCTTTTTGGATGAATTTGTTCTGAATGTTAGTGTCCAAGACTGTAGCGATGCTGACTCGATGCAGTAGCTGATCAGTGACACTGACAGGGCACTATAACAGTGTGGACTTCTGTATGGAATTGTAGAAAAGCTAACTAGGAAACACTTTAGGTTAATGTTGAATCTCATAATTTTGATACAGTATCCCTATTTCTCCATAGCATTTTCGCCACCAACAATGTAGTAGTGTGGTCTTGGGTGGTTGTGGCACTATAGCACAATGGACATCCGGTGCGATTGGTAGAATAGTGCATCGTCTTAACTCAATTCAATCTAGGTTTTTTTTGTGTAAAAAAATAACTATGTACCTATAATTATTCTCCCAAATTAGCGAATAGATTCTTCCTCCCCATGGACATAGGGATTTTTCTCTAACCACGTAAAGCATTTTGTCCATGTTTATCATCTTCTTCTTCTTTTGTTCTATCTTTTATTTATCAAACCAATCTTTCACTGAGAATCCCAATGTTTCCACAACATTTTCATATTATGAAAAACCCTTTATTGATTACCTACAATGCGTTGAAAGGATCCAAATGTAGAATCCCTCTGGTGATGATCCACTTGTTCTCGTTTGATCTTCAAGCAACACTGATTGATTTCCAGGTGTGAGTGCTGTGAAACAACTATATTTCATTATTCATATTGATCACTTCAAGATCCTTCATGTTTGAATGAGTTCTTCTAGTTCTTGATAATATGAGAGAAATAATTTGAGAGAGTAGTTTGTTGTGTAAAATGATTCTCAATTCTCGATTAACCCTAAACCATAGACATAATCATCCATTTATAGAGCTAGGATTTATATTAAAATATTATTTAATTGTGTACCAGTGCTTAAATATTATTATAATACTTGAAAACCCCATGTCATATGATAATAATAATATTATTATTATTATTATTTTATGGCACTCACTAACTCATACAATGATATATATTATTTTACCGGCTTGAAAATTAAAATTCATTACATGACACGATCTTGGTCTGCTCAAATTCATTAGAATTTAATGAATATGAGAATAAATATTTTTATTCACTTAAAAAAAATATTTTATTCACAAACCAATAAATTAATCTTTATTAAATACTCAATAAAATAAATATTTTATTCACAATACAGCAAATAAATATTTATTATATATACACATAACCAAATCAATTATTGATTAAAAATAAATAATTATTTATTTCCTTTCAAATATTTGTGATCAATAAAACCTGAAAAAAAAATCTCAGTCTTGAGAATAATATTTATTCCAATAATTAAATTTAAATAGAATTTAATTGAGATAAACATAAAAACTTAGTGTGTAACCCTCTAAGATTATTTGTCATTGGCATTAAGTAGGATTGTCTAAATTTCAAGATTTGTATCTAGTAATGGGTCAAGAAACAAAAGAGAAAGAACTTAATGTCACAATTTCAACAACTACATACAAATTCTCATAGTGTAATATAATCCCTCTATCTCAATATCTCATCATGTAGGTTTCACATTTGTGTCCTCAACCTATATGTTTGATAAGTATTTCTTTGGCTATATTAAATAAACATTGTTATCCTATGACCATGGAATTTATATGAAAATTATATGTTAATCAAAGGGATAATATATCTTCCTCTATAAATATGGAAGGGAAAAATCCTTCCTCAAATTATCCATTAATAATATGTCATTCATGATGCATCAAAATTACCCTACTTCCAGCCAATATATAATGTGATGGTATTTGTTAATTAATGTAAGTGTGTGAGACATGAAATGAATTAATGATAATATTAAAGTTTAAGGACCACTATAAATGATCACATATAGGAATATCTGATAACACCAAACCATGTTGAATTCCTACTAGAGGGTATTTTCTCATAATCTTTCATCTTAGAGATTAACACAATTAGGTTAAACACCATGAGAGGGGGTGAATTTGGGTATGACAGATTAAAACAACTACCCCTTAATATCTTGTTTCACTATTAAACAAAACACTCTTCTCTCTCATTTCAATAAAAATATATGAACAAAAATAACATCATGAACGAGACACAACAATTTTACTTGGTTCACCCTCACTGGGATATATCCAAAGAGCATACAATGGAAATGTACTGATGTACCAAATCCACTGAGGCTCACTTTAAAATTACAAGGTTCAGGATAGATCACTTCTATAATCTGTCTCACTACCTTTACAATGCTTAGGGTTATCTCACAGCTTTCCCAAGGGTCACTCCCTATGTCTCTTTCTCTAGATAACTACTGGTGGAAAGGATCGTCTTCTTACTCTTCATTTTCTCACTGATCTAGAAAGGATCCACACATATTTTATGGATATGTTGGTCCCTTAATTATCACTAATGATTACATACTTAACTATAGATATATTCTCTGTTTAATTCCCTATTTTATGTGTACTTTTAGTTTATAGAAATTGATAATATGAACTATTTTAGTCCCTCTGTGAACTGTCATGCATCCTCTCTAAAGTGCCTTGAATCCTTTGTGAACTATATTACACAGTGTGGTGTGAGTACTTCATGGACCACTGATTCTTCAATGGACTACCTCTTCTTTCAAGAACTGCCTATGAAAATCAGTCCCTTTTCCTTTGTGGGCTACAGATCCCTACAAACTGCTTTCATGGAATTTTTCTTGCGAACTACTTCACCCTTTACGGAATCCTACCTCACAAACCACTTCGTAATTTGTCGAATTATTCCCTAATAAATGATATTTTCTAATAGAAATTCAATTGATCTAATGATCTGATTAGGGGTCTTTATACAGCAAAATATATCTAAAAAACCCAAAAATCTAAATTACCCAAAACTTCGATGTGGTGTAGCCTTCAATGTGAGCTTCTATAAGGTCCGCATAACACATTTCTCCTTTGCAGTGGTCAATGTCATCTGCAAATGAAAAAACCTTTTGTGGAATCCATAATCACTACCTCAATTCACAAACTAAATTCCACCTATGAACTGATGAGCCTCTCATGAATTGTAAGACTTTTGTGAACTGTTTTCACTACGTTTTCTATGAAGCATGACTCGCGATCCACATAGCACTCCTATGAGGAAATCCTTCCTTTTCTGATTTTTCATCGTCATTCCACGTACCACCTTTTTTGTCAGTGAACTATGCTTCGTGGTCCATAAACTACCATACATGAACTCCTTTTAAAAAAACCTTCTTTTTCCATAAAACAAAATCCTGATTTTTAAGGACTAAAAATTTGACAATCACTGGAAAATTGTGCCAACTTATACATCGGCTTCAGCATCACCACCCATACTAATTTATGGTCATCTTGCTTTGTCAACAAAAACTTAGACGACACCTTGAATAATTTTTTCCCAACAAGATTATCATGTGTGAACTTCATGGGAAGAAATATCATCCTCTTACAAGTAATCACACCTGACAGTCTATATACTATGTAACATCTTGAGATTTTAAAATGAAACACTATAGTATATGAACAGTTACATATTGTTATTTAAATGTGATTGTTTTAACTAAGATAATAAATTGACAAATATAAATAGGATGAAGTAATTTATGAAATAAATATAAAGTTATTAATCAATACGAATTTATTAAAAAATACTTATAAAATAATCACTTAATTTTTAGTAAAGTCGTTTTATTCATAAAAAAATACATTTTCATCAAAAAGGATTTTTATTGATTTTTATATACAAATAAAAATATAAGAACTATTAAAAGTACTCAAACACTTACCTAACTCTTATTTAATAATGATATTTTGGCCATAATTATCAAAATCTTGAACTTAAGACATTTTGGGGCCACTTGGATGAGATTATGACCTTTATATTATTTTATTTAAAGAAATGTCAAACATGACACACTCTTGTTTTTTATTAGTTTGATATTTTTAAAATGGTGTTATCTAAAGGATATGTTTGAATATGAAGACTATTTCGAAAGTTAAAAGATTTATTTTCATCAAGATAATTTATTTTTAAATTTTAGTTAATAAATAATTAACTTTAATGTTTTCACGACGCTGATGAAGTAATTATTAAATTAATAGAAAAATCAAATAAATAATATTAAAAATATTATAATAAATATAATTTGAGATAAATAATGTGGTTAATAAATTTATAGATGACCGGGAAATTTTAGGGATATAATAAAATATTTGGCTCAATTGTAGATGTTTTATTGATATTATTAAATTTAAACTAATGAATAGTTCTAAAAATTGACATTATTTATATTTTATAGTAAATAATATTTAATTAAATGATATAAAATTCCTAAAAACCTTAAATTCAGACAAATAATTAGGATAATGTCTCAAATATCAACAATGGTCCATTTATGGGTCTTTTTCCAATTTATAGAAACTATACTGACTCTCAAAGATTAAAAATACATGTTCTCACGGTAAGAGTTAAAAGGGTTAAATATGGGTTAAAACCAAAAATATAGGGATTTAAATATAGTCAAAACATGTCTAATTTTTATTGGATAAGTTGAAATAAAACCATAATTATATTATGTTTTAAATTAATAAATTTGGATCCATTTTTGAATTAAATATTAATTTTTATTAATTTAATATTTTGAGAAATGCGAAGAGTGCATCTCCCCACTCTAATAAAAGGAAACATATTTTACTCATTTATTACCACTTAAAAACTATTTTGGTTCTGAAAATACCTTCCCAAATAAATTCATAAAATCCCTTACCTCATTATAGATATATTTTTTTAGGCTGCATAACAATAATAAAGGTCTTAAGGTGCAATACAAAGGAGGTTTTCCAAATAAGTTGTATAGTTTTTATCTGTATGTTTTAGTTTTGGTTCATCTTCCACATCCCTAAAACCATTTTCAACCATGATAAAATAATAAATTCATTATAATACATATAATGAGACGTTATTATGTTATTTTAATGACCTATATCCATCTCATCTTCCATCAAATGGGAAATGAAATCATCATTCATGTGTATAATGGACTACCGCCTCGCGAACCAAAGTAATTGTTTCCATCATCATCTCTCAATATAGGTAGTAATGATGGAATTAAGGTTTATATATGATATTAATTACATATATATCATTATTAAAATATAATATAACATTTACCTTATTACATTTTCATGCACTAGAAAATGATAACGTTATTCGTGCCTACGTGTAGACTACCACCTCTACAAAGCGATGTGATTCATTTTTCATCAAAAAATCACATGGATTATATATATAAGTATTTTTAAATAAATAATATTATAAATGTTATATTGTTATTATTTTTTAAATATAAACTAATATTTACCTTTTTTCTATAATGATCTTTGAAAATGGAATCTTTACTCATGCATACAACTCCCTACAGTCTCCATGATTTTAATATAGATCATTTCTTCATAACCAAATTTAATGTATGGATTTAAAAGAATAATTTATGAATAAAAAATATAATTATATCATTATTATTATTCTAGAGATAAATTAACAATGACCTATTTTACTATATCCAACATACAGAAGTCATTTTGGACCAATGAAAAAATACATTCAAAATGTCCAACGTGAACTTAAGTAAATAAGTAATTGTATACAACATGGAAATAAGAGATATAAAAGGAATAAAAAACATTAAAAATGTTTTAACCAATTAAATAATTGACCTAAGTTTATTTTTTATGAAGATAAATAACATATGTGATGAGTCAGGCTCAAGTTTAGGTGCATTCTTTTAAAAATTATCTTTTAAAAGTTTCCCTAAAAACTATATTTCTCTTTCATATCCATGTTTTCTAAAAATATTTTCAAAAATATTTTTACTATTCTACAATTATTTTTTGAATTCATTTTTAATTTTTGATTTTTTATAAAATGGTTTGAAAGGAATCTTTTTTTTCAAATGAGGTACTTTGTGAGTTTTCCAATAAAAATATAGAAGGAACATTTTTTTAACTTATACGGCATGAATGGATTTTACCACCTTCATGAGGCCTCAATGTTTTGAAGTTCTCTTTATAAGTTTCCATGGTTATTTTCAAAGAAAATGTTTTCTATATGATGTGTGTAGGATTTAGACTTTAAAAAGTTATTTTTAGAATAAAATAGTATTTTGATATCCAAATATATTTTTATTTGGGTTTAAAATAATTTTTAATAGGGTTTTATAATGAAAAGGTGAAATAATAAAAAAATTTATTAATGATATGGTACTTTATCATTATATAAAAAATGGGTGAGCCTGATATAGCTTATACGACAGTTTGATCCCCATTATAGCTCACGGGCGAGCCCAGTATAGCTTATACAGAAGGTGATCCCCATTAAATAACTATAATTCATTGGGTAATGATTTATGTTATATAAAGAATTATATTGGAATTTTTTCTTGTGGTTGTTCAAATTTCAAGTGTTTTTTAATGGTTTCATGAATACGATGCTCTATGTTTCCAAAAAATGTTTTTTATTTTCTTGTTATGGGTTTTAAAGGTTTTATTTGATAAAAAAGTAGGTGTGTCTTTTTTAGGTGGAAATGTTTTATTTCATATGCTCAAATATATTTAAGGGCAAAGTTAACATTAAATAGGTTTTCATGTTTTTTACTGTACTAACATATTTCTTCTTTTTATGACCCTTTCTAAGCATTTTGTGCTCATTCACATTTTTAAAATGTTTTTCACAAGTTTTATGGATGAGTAAGGACAAGGAAGTGTTAAAGCTAAAAAATTTAAATAGTTTTCATGAACTTAAATCATGTTTCTTTTTAATAGTTTTCTTTTTGTAGGAAAAATTGATTTTGATTATAAATTTTCACTTGTAATGTATGTGTTTAATATATAATAGTATTTCATAATTCTCTAAAGTTATAAACCAAAAATATCCCCATGATTATAAGAAATTGAATTCTATTTCAAAGAAGCTATAATATGTAATGAATAAGGCTAGGTCTTTATAGTTGGTATTAGAGGAGGGTTTAGACAAATTTGGAGATTATGATATTTTCTTGAGAGGTTTTCTTATGAATTATAGATATCATCATGGGTTTATAATTTTATGTTTGATCATAAGTGAAATTTATTATAAAATAATTTCAATGGTTTATGTTATAAAATTTTAAGGTGACTAATGATATTTTTTTAGGCACTTATTTTTTAGGTAATTATAGGTTATTACATTTGGTATGTAAAATGAAAGGTATAAGAAAAACTTTTAGGTTAAAACATCTATTTAATGTATAATATATTAAGGTTATTTTTATGATTTTATCACATTTATGAAAATTATATAAGGATTATATTAATATATTTCTAGAAAAAAGGAAAAACCCTAGGTCGGGTGATAACTCATCACATCCATCAAGGATGTGAGGTTTGAACCCACAATCGGAGGGTGATAAGGGTGTATTGCCTACCACTAGCCTATGTGATGCACTAATTAGTGTGAAATTTTATTTTTAGTTAAAATATTAGATGGATGAAGAATAATAATATATTGGGAACATTTTTTTATCATATAGATATCCATTGGATTAGAAATTTATTTGGTTATTAAGTGAATAATTTTATTTTGAAATAATATCACTATAATTTTTTAGAACATTATAAGATTATGATAAACATAATTATATGGAATTTTATTTGTGTAATAAATGATGAATTATATTTTGGAATCATATGTGATTATATTATGGATTTATGGGGATTCATGTTATTTATGGAAATGGTTAGTGTATCTTGGAGATTATATGTTTAGGGAATGCATATTTGGGTATGATACTTCATGTGTAATTGATGTTATTTGGAGATAAATATAAAAATTAATCTTGGAAGACTATGTGATCAAATCCTTCTTATTTTTGGGGTTTAATATTAATTTGGAATATTTTTATGTACTTTTAAGGATAGTTATTTGTTCAATGGTCTATGTTGAACTTTGGGTATTACTATTGAATGTTATAGATTAAAAGTGGTTTTTATTTATTTTAAATTTAATTATTTTGGGTAAATTATCTTATCATTTACTAACCATTTTGGTTTTTTTTAATGCCTAAAAATAGGAGGAATGCATTTATATATTTTTGTGGATTTCTTTTATCTGTATGAGTTGATTATAATGCTTCAAGGATGAAAACATCATCTTGAATACTCATCATTTGTAGAAAAAGATGAGATTATAGTGGAAATTTATTAAAGGCTATAATTATACTATTAAAGTAAAAATATTTCCTTATTTTCTTAATTTATATAGTAATATAATTCCTAAACTCTAGTAAAATAATTTTAAAACAAAAATTTTATCAATCTAATTTTCTTACTGAGAAATCAATATCTTTTTAACCCAATATAGATTTACGGTTTTATAATGGTCAACTTTGGAATGACCATGTTCTCTATAAATATATATTATTCCTTGGTAGTTAGTTTTCTCTTCCATATCCATGTTTTCACTTCCCACTTATGTTCTCATACTTATAAACCCATTATAGGTTACTTCAGATGACCTTTGTACATCCTTTTTCTATCATATCAAGTGAAGGATTTATTACTCCTTTTTAAGGTGTGGGATTTCAACACAGGTATTTTAAAAATTAAAAAAATGGTTACCAAACCTAATTTCAAATTTATATGATGCAATTTCTTAAAGTGAATGAGAATGTAACATCATAATATTTTAAAAGGAAACAATACAGCGTACAAATGACAAAATATTTTATATAAATGTGATTGTTATAACTTACCCATTAAATTGGAAAGTATAAACAGAATTAGACAATTTATGAAATAAATATAAATGAATTCCTAAATATAAATTTATTGATAAATTTTTATAAATTATCACATGTTTTTATTTAATTCATTTTATTCTTCAAAAAACACATTTTCTTCAAAAATGATTTTTATTGCTTTCTATGTAAAAATAATATAATTAATTTTTGAAACTTTTAGAAAATTTATTTGATAAAATTAAAATAATTTTTTGAATCATCATATCAAAATTATCCAATGGTAAAATATTGATATTTTTTGAAAATTTTGATTTTTCAATGAATAGTGTAAATACTGATTTTTATTAAAATTTGTATTTTATTTTAAAGTACTTGCAAGATAGAATTATGTTTTGGATTAGTTTAAAATTTTAATCTATACATTTATGATTTAAAATAATCCAATTATGGTTTTTAAATGTATTTTATACTTGAATTTAATATAAAAATATTTCATATTTAAAAAGGACATTTTTTCGAAAAAATTATTTTTCGTTGTGTTTTTCCAATTTAATTTTAAATTAAATTTACAAACTTCTATGTTATTGATTTTTTAAAATTTATTCCATATTTGAAATAGGTTTTTACAAATTTAGTAAATATGATACTTTTATTTTTGGACAAGATGAATCGTAACCTTCGTAATTTTTATTAAAATGGTAAAGGGTAAATCGGGTAATTTATGTTAAAACTAAATTGATAATAAATA
Source organism: Viscum album (assembly GCA_963277665.1). Lineage (NCBI taxonomy): Eukaryota > Viridiplantae > Streptophyta > Magnoliopsida > Santalales > Viscaceae > Viscum > Viscum album. The sequence goes on along the minus strand of OY728137.1, from coordinate 1,608,957,289 downwards.
TTAGACGTTCCAAAATACATACATAAATATTATTTTTTTCTATATATCAACCAAAATCGTCCAAATTTATAATTTATGATATTTTAGGTCCACTTGGATGACATTATAACCTTTATAGTATTTTATATAAAGAAATATCAATATGTTTCACTCTTGTTTTTAATAAGTGTAATATTTTTAAAATGGTGTTATCAAATGGATGTGTTTTAATATAAATATTATTTTTAAATATGAAATATTTATTTATATAATGGTAATTTATTTTTAATTTTAGTGAATAAATAATTACCTTTAATTGTTTCACAACACTAATGAGTACTTTTTTAATTAATATAAAAATCAAATAAATGATATTAAAAATAATAAAATAAAAATAATTTGAGATAAATAATTTAATAAGTTAATTTTATAGATTACCATGTCGTGTTAGGGATATAACAAAATATTTTGTTCAAATTTTAGATGTTTTCTTGATATTAAAGTCAATGTAATGAATGGTTCTAAAAATTGATCTTATGGATATTTTATAGTAAATGATATTTCATTAAATGATATCAAATTCAAAAAAATATATATTAAGATAATTTATTAGTATAAGGTTTAAAATTTCAATCATGGTCCATTTATGGGTCTTTTTTTCATTTTATAGTAATGATATTGACCCTCAAAGAGTAAAAATTCATGTTGTCCTCAAAAGAGTTAACGGGGTTAAATAGGGGTTAAAACCAAAATATAAGGGTTGAAATATAGTAAAAACATGTATAATTTTTTATTTTTTTATTTTATTTAGACCCATAATCATATTATTTTAGAAATAAATAAATTTTTAGATATTTGGAGTTGAATATTAATTTATACTAATTTAATAGTTTAAGAAATATCAAGAGTGCCCCTCCCCTCTCTTATATAAGAAAACCTCTTCTCCTCATTTATTCACACTTAAAACCTCTTTTGGTTTATAAAAAATCCTACAAAAAATAACTTTCTATAATCCCTAAACTCATTATATAGATCTTATCTTAGGTTTAATACTGATCATAGATGTTTTAAGGTGTTAACTAAAGGAGGTTTTCCAAAGAAGAGGTATAGTTTCTATCAACATGATTTAGTTTTTTTTCATATTCCATATCCTTAAAATCTTATTAAACTATGATAAAATAATAATTAAAATATCCTATATATACTGATATTTTATTATGCTAGTTTAATGACATGTATCCATCTCCTCTTCCATCAAATAGGAAATAAAATCATCATCCGTGTGTATGGTGGGCTACCGCCTCACGAATCAATGTAATTTGTTTTCCATAATTGTATCTAAGGACAAGTTATAATTATGGAATTAATGTTTATATATAATATTCATGACATATTCATCATTATTAAAATATAATATATCATTTACCTCATTATCTTTTCATGCATTGGAAAATGATAATGTCGTTCGTGTGTACGTGTGGACTACCACCTTCACAAGGTGATATGTTTTGTTTTTCATCACAAAATCAAATGGATGATATATATATATAAGTATATTTAAATAAATAATATGATATATGATATATTATTATCATTATATAAATATAAAATAATATATAAAAACTTTCCATAATGATCGTTGAAAAATGAAAATGTTACTCATGCGTACGTACGGCCTACCGTCTGCATGATTGTAACATAGTTCATTTTCCAAAACCATATTTAATTGATGTATTTAAAAGTATAATTTATGTATAAAAATTATAATCATTTCATGATTACTATTCTGGATATAATGGTATAATGAACTCATTGACTATAGTCAACATACCGAAGTCATTTTCGACTTATGATCGAATATCATCAAAACATCCAATGTGAACTTAAGTGAATAAGTAATTGTATATAACATGGAAATAAGGGATATAAAAGGAATAATAAAAATGAAAAATTTTACTTAAGAAAGTAAATAACTAACCTAAGTTTATTATTTATAAAGATAAATAATTTATTTAATGAGTCAGACTCAAGGTAAGGGACTTTATTTTAAAAATTATCTTTCTAAAGTTTTTCTTAAAACTCTATTTTTTTCCATGTACAAGTTTTCTAAAAATGTTTTCAAAATTGTTTTTAATATTATCCAATTATTTTTTAAAATCATTTTTACTATGTTTTACTTTTTACAAAATATTTTGAAATAAATATTTTTTTTGTTTTCAAAATTAAGTACTTTGAGTTTTCTGAAAAAAATAGAAAATATTTTTTTTAAATTATAAAGAATGAGTATATTTTTCCACAATAATGATTTCCAAATGTTTTTAATTTTACTTTATAATTTTCCATGGTTATTTTTAAATAAAAAAGTTTCTTTATGATGTGCACAGACATTATATTTTAAAAAGACATTTTTAAAATAAAATGGAATTTTTATATCTAAATTTATTTTTATTTGGGTTTAAAAGGGATTTTAAAAGGGTTTTATAATGAAAAGAGGTAAGTATAAAATGTTTTATTAATGATATGGTACTTGATCATTATATGAAAAATGGTTGTTATGGATATATCTTATATGATGGGTTGATCCCCATTTTAACCCACAAGTAAGCCAGATATTGCTTATAGGAAGGGTTGAGCCCCATTATAGCTCATGAAAAACTGGTGAGCCCAATATAGCTTATATTAAGGTTGAGCCATGTTATATATCTCTAATGTATTTTTTTAATGATTTGTGTTCTCCTAATAAATCTATTGGAAGTTTTTCATAGTGTTATTATAATTGAATGGTTTTGAAAGGTTTTTATGAATATGATTCCCTAAGTTTATAGAAAAGGATTTTTATATTTTTTTCTATGGGTTTTAATGTTTTTCTTTGAGAAAAAATTGTGTATGTTTTTCATATAAAAATATTTTATATCATACACTCAAAGATATTTGAAGAAAAAGGAAAAAATTACATGGGATTTCATGTTTTTCACTAGACTAACAGATTTCATCTTTTTATGTCTCTAACGAAGCTTTCTGTGCTCATCCCACATTTTTAAAATGTTTTTCATAGGGTTTAAGTATGAGTAAGAAAAAGTGAATGAGGTCAAGATGAAAATTATGGATACTTTTCATGAAATGAAATCAAGTTTTTTTTAATAGTTTTGTTTAGTGGTAAAATGTATATTGACTATAAGTGTCCACTTTTAATGTATAGGTTTTATATGTAAGATTTTGTCCTAATTATTTAAAATTATAAGACAAAAGGATCCTCAGGATTGTAAGAAATTGAATTCTATCACAAAGACACTATAATATGTAATGATTATGGTTGATTATTTACATAATTTGTGCTCTATTATAGTATTTTATCCAACAACATAAATATTTTAAGAATATCATTTGGAATTTCAAGGTTTTTATCATAATGGAAAACTATTATGACCATATGAATGTGATGGATAATATAAGACATTATCACGTCAATTTTATACATATGAACAATAAATATATGATAAGATCTTTATATTAATATTCATTCCTTTGAAAATAAATTTAATATAAAGTACAAAGTATTTGTTTCTAAGGAACCAAATCCAACATGTAGACTAAAAAATTTAAGTTCCTTGGATTCCTATATAAGTTTGTTTGATCCTCAAGAAATTTTCCATGAGTATGAGATTCAATACTCAAGAAAAAACTTCTTCAAACCAAAATCATTTTGAGCACCCATCCTCTACATAATTTAAACTAAAGGTTCTGATCGGCCATGGATAGGATAGAGTTTCTATCCAAGTATCAAGTGATTCCCTTGAACCATGCCCTAGGGGATTCCCATAACTCATGCCCTGGGAGGGAGGAACCTTTCAATTTTTGCTCAGCGGTCTTGATCAAAAACATGTTCAAATCTTGTAAAAACCGAATCACCAAGGGGAAAGGTACAAATTTTTAATTTATTTTATAATTCATTACAAATGTATAAATTTATATTTTGGATAGTGATTTGAAGTTATTATTCTATTTCATTTAGAATGATTGTCATTACTCCAAAATATTTCTCACAACTGTCACTATTAGTGAAATATTTTCACATTAATTTTAATTTATTAGTGCATCACATTCATTGAAATAAATTTTACAAAAATGATTATAATCATTAGAGTGATTTGGGACCTAAATGAATTTGAAATCAACAAATTAACAAGGAACCAATTTAAATAAAAATCAAAATTAAACATCAAAATAACAAAAAAAATAACCAACTTATTAAATAATTATTAATGAATTTGTATCAAATGAATTACTAGCTATAAAAAAATTAAAAATAAATTACTACTAAAAGGGGACAATGAGACATAATACTGATAACTTGGTGTGATGACTAATAACACTAGGGCTGATGAGGCATTAACCTGGTGACATGACATGATGTAAGATACTCATTTGATGGAAATTATATAATTGGTCTTCAAGTCATTGGGCCTCCACCCATCTTCTAATACCTCTAATATTTCATGTTATATATTGTAATAAAATAGGATCAGGGGGTGTTTTTCATTTCTTATGAGAAGGGATGATACTTAACCCACTGGGGTGTTTGGGCATGTGTGTTTTTTTCATACATTAAATCTTATTTATCTAAAATAACAAATAAATGAAATAAAATTTAATAATACTACAGATATATAATTTTAGGAATAGTAGATTTAATGGTTTTTGGACCGAGCCTAAGAATACTCATTTAGAACCACATTTAATACAATAGTAGAAAATTTAATCTAATCTAATACACATTTTAAGAAGACAGGGTAAGATAACCAACATTCGTATTCAAGACTAAAAGTATTTTTAATAAATAAATAAAAATATTCATTATTGAGTAATATTAAATATTAAATAGATATTAGTTATCATAAAATTTATTATATATATATATATATTCAAATGATTTAGAAAAAAATGTTTTATATGAAAAATTCTACATTAAATTGAAATAACATTAAAATAAAGCCAAAATGCATAATCAATCTGCATAAAATCAAGGGCTTGTGTCCAAGATTCATTTATCGACATTTAAGGAACTTACATAATATAAAAAATAAAACATAACTTGGAAATTTATCATCATTTCTTTACATTCCTTACTTTCCTATCAACATGAATTACAAATTTAGTAGGTATCTTACATAGGTTAGATTCAAAAAACATTGTTTTTTTAGATCCCGTCAACTAGAATTACAAATTCATTATGTATTTAATTAGGATGAAAAATCATTTAATGTTATTGAGTGTAACATCACCAAAAGTAATATCCCACAAAATAAAATAAGCATCAATCTAGATATTTTAATGAATGGATGCATAATAACAAAAAGGAAAAAATGGGTTTAGAAACTTAAATGGGAATAAAATAATTTTTAAAAAGACACACTTTTTATCAAAAAAATGAATTGATTTCAAAATATGATTGTATATTTTTTTTAAGCAATTTCTTAATATTTGGGTAATAAGAGGATAAAAATCATTGAAATCAAAAAAAAATCAAACACATGCATCAATATAATCCAAATTCACTTACGAAAAAAATAAAAGCACCACATTAATGTTGAGTTATTCACAAAATTGAAACAACATAAATTAATTTTCCTAAAAATAAATAAAAAATATTTATAAGTTAAATTATACACAAAATTGTACATGAGTAAAAAATAGAAAATAATAAAATATTGAAATATTAAAATACCAAAGTGATAGACTTTGTGGAAAAGAAATGAATTAAATGCACATCACATGCATCTAAAACAAACTCAATACCTCAATGATCATATATTTAAGATCCAAAAATTTACAATCAAAGGAAATAAATGCACCACCACACATGTAAAACAAACTCAATTACTCAATAATTATATATTTAAGAATCTTAGAGGCTATAAGAAAACACAAACATTCTATCCTCATAAATAAAGTATACACCTACCTTAAAAGGATGAGTCACTCTATATCAAACTCATTACATTAATTGATTTGAAAACCCAGTGCCCAAAATTATATTAAAAGGCTCCTTCAATGTTATCTATTCACCAATCACTGAATAAAGTAGATTTTACATTGAAAATTAAACTTTTGAGATTAATAAAATACAAGTTAGAAAAATGAAGTTCATAAAATTTAATGAAAAAATAAACCATTCCATTTGAGAGTAATGATATAAAAGTTTATAAAATAATGTTCATGAAATTTTATGAAAAATTCCATACCTCAACTTGTTCAATATTAAAATGTTTTTTCATGTGATGTATGATAGAATAAAATAATGTGATCAAAATTTTAAAGTAAAATCATATAAAATAGCATCAAAAATTAAAAAATTTCTATTTAATTCATAGTTTTAAGAATTTTATTTAATATTCAATTTTTGTATATTTTTTTGTTTTGAATTCTTGATCACATTATTTTATTATATCATACGGAGTACTCCACTTTTCAATTCACCTATATAATTTATAAAATTACAACATTAGGATAAAATAAACATTTAATACAGAAAGAGATGAATTAAAATTTAAAAAAAATAAGAATGAATTGGAAAAGATCACGTTATATTTAAATTTATTTAGAAATGCCATGTTTTGAATCCCAAGGAAGAACATAACAAGTAGGGAGATCAAAATCAAAAAATATATAATATATTTTCAAAGTTAACATTAATTCAATCACATAGTTCAAATGAAATATGAATGGGTTTATTAATCATGAAAATCTATTTTCAACAATAAAATAGCATTAAAATGTAAGATTCAGCTCCCTATAATCAGAAGGGAAGTTGTGAAGTGGATGCTTAAGTATCTTAAGGGAAGAAAGGAAGCATCTATGTGTTATGGGGAAGAAAATTCATTATAGGGGTATGTGGATACCGACCTTAGAGGTGATGTTGATGGGGGAGGAGTACCATTGGTAATGTATTTCCCTATGGATGAACTGTAATAAGTTGGATATCTCAATTGTAGAAGGTGGTGGCTCTATCTACCACATAGATAGACTAAAATATTGTAACAAAATCTAGAAAGTAGATGGTTTGGATAAATAAATTCTTAGATGATCTGGGTAGAAAGTGAGAGGAAAATGTGTTAGAGTTTCATACATATAACAAAGAACCAAATGTTTCATACTCAGACAAAGTGCTTTAAGTTGAAATTCTATTTTATCAGAGGATTGATAAAGAATGAGTTTATGACACTATAGAAGATTCATAGAACCAACAATCTGGTAGACATGGTGAAGAAACCAATGGTAAAAAAGAAGTTGAGGCACTATTATGACTCATTTGGTCTCCACTGATGAATGAAGGATAAGAGATAGAATATGAGAGAATGTTATGGGATCACAGAAGGGAAAATAGTTGATATTTCATGAATCATCCACTTGAAATTGAATTTTTGAATTGAAATCACACATTGATAACTATAGAATAGGGGGATCTCAAATTACATAATTTTTCTAAGCTATTAGAATCGAAGCATGCCAATATAGAGAATCAGGCACCAGGTGAGGGATTTTTCTATTGATTCATCCCAATCCATTTAGATGAAGTTGAGTCAAATGCTAACAGAATATACTGTAGCAATGTTGTCACGTTGTAGAAGCACTCATTGCCAACACCAACAGGGCACTATAGAAATGTGGACTTCAACAGGACACAATAGTAGAGCTAACTAGGTGGCACCAACAGGGCACTGTAGCATCTCATACTTTAACTACTATAAAACAGGTGTTTAACAGTGTTGGAATTTATCACTATAATAAAAAAAGCATTGATAAATGGAATCTTTATCAGTTCTAAAGAAAGTGGTGATAAATTTAACCCTTTACTGACACTTTTTTTAGTGCTGATAAAGGGTCTCTTTATCAACACTTTATTTTTCATACTCATAAAGAGTATCCTTTATCAGTGTTATATTTTTCATGATCATAAATGAATCCTTTATTGTCACTTTTTTAGCGCTAACAAATTTATGAATAAATAAAATGAAATAATTAAAAAATTAGTTTAAAAAAATATTACAAATTTTATTAATAAAATAATTATTAATAAAATTAATAAATTCATTATACTATATATATATATTATAAATACTAATAAATAGTATGTATTAAATATATAGATATTTTCCAAATTAAAATTAAACAAATTAAAATTAAAAATAAGTAAATTGAGAAAAATATTAAACATTTTATTAATTAGATGATTATTGATAAAATTAATAAATAATATATACTAAATATATAGATATATATTAATATATATAAATATGATTTATATAATACAAAAAAATTATTTATGATTTATATTAAATACTAATATATATAGTGAATAATGGTTTATAATTAAAAATTAATATGAATAAAAAATACTGACTAATTGCATCGAGTAATGGACATAATTGAATATCATTTGATTTTTAATTTATAACATAGATCAAACGTATTATATTGATTTCACATATACATAATTAATTAATATTTATATAAATACGCACATACACAAATATATTTTTTGGAATTTAATCAGTTTATATTATTTATTTCATATATATATTTTTACTATGTTTTAATATTTTCAATATTTATTCATATTTATTTTAATATATATCCATTTTTTAATGATTTGTCTTAATCAAACTTGTCCAAATTTTTAATATTGTACTCATTTTTAATTTATCAATTTTACTTATTTTGAACACATACATGAAATTAAGATTAAATATTAATTAATAATATTAAAATACATTTGTAAAAAAATATTTATAAATAAATATATTTATAGATGTATATTTACTATTTTATATATTTATAATTATAAATAAATAAATAATATTTGATTAAAAATTATATATATAATTATAAATAAATAATTATAAATTTATAATAAATTTATTTAAATAATGAATATATTTACTATGTTTATATATATAATTATATAAATTTATATAATGATATAAATATTATTTTTTAAAAAAATTATTATATAATTATAAATAAATAGTTATATATTCAAAGAATTATAAAATTATTATTTTATAAAAATAATTATTATAAGTATTATAATTATATATAAGAATTATACATTTTTTAGAAGTATTATTTTTTTTAAAAAGTGTTACAAGTATTTATCAGCACTATTTTATCACTGATAAAAGTAGAGATTTATCAGCACTTATTAAATTATCACTGAAAAAGGAATATTTATCGATGCTTTTTTTGAAGCATTGATAAAAGTGTCACAATCTATTTTAAGAACCCTAACCATCATGAGCTAGTTCACGATATCTGAAGCTATCCACCGAATCGACCTATTGTTGGTGCTCCTCGTTGTTGAATCCAAGCTCAAATCTAGGTAAGAATCAAGGCTCCAACTATTCCAAGGCTCAAATCTAAGTATTGAACGATTCAAGGGTTGAACGCAACCACAACTCTAACTAAATCTAGGTTTTTCGATATGTCTAATTTCCCTCACTTATCCACTGAACCTTCTCATACTACATTTGTGTATCCTAACCAGTATAGTTGAACAATCCTATAATAAAACAACCCAAAATTCAATGTTTTTTAGATATATTGAAGAATCTTATTCCTCGATATCATGTGGGTCTCCGTGGGACAACATTGGTATTGTGTTACTTGAAATATATCAAACTCAATATTAGTTCATGTTTTTGTGAGTTAAAATAGGCTCCCAATACCTATATTCTAGGAAATCTCCCTCTTTTCAATGATCAACTTTTGAAAAATTCATCTATATAGTGGTCATGTTGTCATCGGTTTGGAATATTACATTGAAAATCACGTGGATGATGAAATATCTAACATCATTGGGGTATTATATTATGTCGTGCAGAAATTAGCCCTGAGAGGGTTGAGTGAGGAGGAACAAAAATATAGGGTTATCCCCTTCTATTTGAAAGGTAATTCTAGAAGTTATTTCCAAAAAAATGGATGATGAAATATATCACACATGGTAACAACTATATAATTTTTTTTCATGAAACTTTTTCCTAAGATAATGAGAAATAAAATATAGTGTAAAATTAAGGGATTTATTTAGAATTACTGTAAACTATTTCATCACACTTGGGATAGATTTATGGTTCACTTATAAAATGTAACAATCAAATGATTCTGATGAATCTATAAAACCATATGAGAAAAAATATTATAAATGTTTGATTTGTTGTCTTATTAATTTTACTACTTCTTGAAAAAATATAATGTTTTAAGTTTTTATTTTTCAAATATTTCAATTTGAATTTAAATAATATTTCTTAAATTCTATAAAAATAAAAATCAAAGAGGTTTAAGGTTCTATAATCCCTAGAGTATATTATACAAGAAAAACTGGTTTTTAGAAAAAAATTATTGATTTTTTGATTTTGGTTGTCGAAATATAGTCAGAAAATAAACAATTAGAATGAGTAATTTTCTAGGAAAAACTTCAACATCATTGTATTTTAAGAAAAAAATACAATTTCATTACATGGTGTAGAAGAATATTTCATTATTGATAGAATTTATTATTATCAATCCTTTAGGATTGATCAAAAATTTATAAATTTGATATTTTATTTGAAAAGTAACTTATTTAACAAGAAAAGGTTTCTATCATTTAAATTTTAAACAATATTTTAAATCATTAAAGAACAAATATTATACCACTAGATTTAACTAATTTTAATAAAAAATATTAACATTGATTGATTTAAATTTAAAAAATAAGTTTTAATAGAATCTATTTTGATAAAATAAAAAATATTTTTCATGGATAAAATAATTACACCTTTAGAATCTCACTTCAAGTCAACTTTATTAGTTTGGATTTAATAATTTAACGGCATGCTATGTTCACTGTGGATTCTTAATTCTATTGAATTTTATGGTTCACTAACATAAACTTAAATCCATTTTTATGTCCTTCTAGTGGTAATATGATTCCCCACATATGTGACCATCTCAATTACATGACATAAAAAATGTTTCATTACAATACATTACCGTGAACTTTTATGTTAAGAGTTTGACATAATTAGGAAAAACAATAAACTAAAAAACTCATGTATTCTTAAACAAATGGACATTTTTTGGAACAATATATGCAACAACATGATCCATAAGAAACCTTCATTGTTATTATTTGAAACACGCTCCTCATGTCACATTGTTCTTATTCAGATTAAGCTCCTCATGCATAGATTTGATCCAATTATTATCCTTTTTAGCCTATCCAATTTATTTAGGCTCTACTTGGGAGAAAACTTAGGTTTTTTTTAGAATCTTACCCCTTTGAGTTTTCACTGAAACTTTATAATCACTGATGAAATTTTATTCATTGATTTCAGAATTGATTGTATTTTGGACAGTTAATAAAAATATATCTATCTTTGAAATGATAATCCACTCATTAATACTTCTTAAAAATAACTACATTAATTTTATCACACATCTAATAAACAAAATATATGTTTTAATTTAATCCATCTAAAAAATTATTATTTAACATTTCCTTTTGGTTCCATCCTTAAGAATCTCTTATTACCATGCATGAAATACTCACAAATGGGAGACATTCACCTTTGATAATGAATATCTTATGTGTATATATTTATTTATTGTACAAAATGAATATTTTATTAACCCAATAGGATATCTTTATTTTATCTTGGATGATTCAAAGTTTCAATTCAATGTATATTATTTTCTCCTCATCCTTCTCACTCATTGATTTATTATTTGGTGAGATCTATTTGTGTGTTTTATCATCATTCTTTCTTTACTGTCGGCATATCCCTATGGTCAATAATGTTTTCTCAATAAAATAATTATCCATAGAATTATTATATTGTTTCGTATTTATTTTTATTTTATTTCTTTTCATTATTACTCATATAATAATTGTTTTCTTGTACAAGTGGATTCTTTTGTTTGAGTTGGTATGGTCTGTTCGAAGCCACTCATGCTCATGAGGGATTTGACACTGATCCTATAAATGAGATAATGACAACAAGGAAATGAATCAATAATAAATAAAACCATCAAGAAAATGTGAATTCATACTAATTATTTAATTAATTTTGTGATAATTTTATCTACTATTTGTAAGTTAATTTCCTTATCATTTTTATCTAATACTTCTTTTGTTGTTTCATAGATCTTTTGGGAAGTCCTATTTTTCTTTCAACTGTGTGAAATAAGTCACAAAATAGATAAAGTTATTCTTTCTACCAATGTTACCACATTTTCCATTTTCATGGTCTTTCTTTGTTTAACTACCAATACTACATATTTATTTGATGTTATTATCTAAAAAACCTTTCTCATTATTAAAATCCTCTACTCTTCTCACTTTCAACAATGATAAAGGTTTTTCAGCTAAGAACATCAATTCAATAGGAAGTTTTGTAAGTTAAACATATAAAAACAATATAAATGTGGTAAAATTGGAAGTTAAGATTTTTTTGAGTCTTTGGGATGTTTAGGAATCATCCACACCTCAATCTAACACATGGTGTGACTGGTATGACTCCAAGTTCATCTTTTTATTTAAAATTAACATTAATTTTAGTAAATAGGACAACTTACATACTCAAAATTGAGGAAAAATATTATGATTGTTTTTTTAATTTATGGAGATGATCCATAAGTCATTTTATATTTGTAGGAATCAGTCACACATTAATTTGACGCATAGTGTGACTGCAATGACTCAATGTGTCTGTTATCAGTTTAAAATTGACATTTAGTTCAAAAATGTCACCAACTAAAAAGAAATAAAAAGTGATCATATTTTATTATTTATTTATCAAATCAATTCATAAGTCATTTGTGAAATGTATGAATAGATATCACATTAAACTGATACATTATGTGATCAGTATAGGTCAAATTGTGTATTTTCATTTTCAAATGAAATTTTAGTAAAAAAAATAATCAGCATACCCAAACCTAAGAGAACTCATTTGTATTGTTTTGATAAATTATTAAAACAATAAATAAGTAATTTTTTAATTTTAGGAATCATTCTTACCTCAATCTGACACACAGTGTGAATAATATGACTCCAAGTACATCTTTTTATTTAAAAATTACATCAATTTTAATAAAAAGGGCAATTGAGCCACTCAAAACTGAGAAAACATGTTCATGTCATTTTGATAATTTATTTAAATGATCTATAAGTAATTTTATAAGTGCATGAGTCATTAATACCTCAATATTATGCATAGTGTGACCAGTATGGCTCCAAGTGTATCTTTTTATTTAAAAATGACAATAATTTTAATAAAAAGGACAACCAACCTACTCAAAACTGAGAAAATGAATTAATATTGTTTTGGTACTTTATAAAAATGATTCATAAGTAATTTTTTATATTTAGGAATTATCCTCACCTAAATATGATACATTATGTTCCCGATATGACTTAATGTGTTCGTTATCATTTTAAAATCGACAGTTTAGTTAAAAAAATCACTCATTGAAAATTATGTAAACATGCTCTGATTTTCTTGATAATTTTGGACATTTATTAATAATTAATTTCTAATTTTTAGTAATTAGTCTCACATCAAACTAATACATTATGTGATTATTATGAGTCAAAATGTGTGTTTCCAGTTTAAAATGACATTTTAGAAAAAAAACAAGAGTTGTGATCAAAATAAAGTAAATGCATTCAGATTGTTTTGATACTTTATGAAAACAATCCATAATACATTTGGGATGTTTAATAATTATCCTTACCTAAATATGATTCATGGTGTGACCTATATAACTCTAATTGTATCTTTTTATTTAAAATTGGCATTAATTTTAGTAAAAAGGAAAACTCACCTACTCAAAACCAATAAAACACATTAGGAAAGTTTTTATATTTAAGGAAAATGATCCAAAAGTCATTTTTGATGTGTAGGGATTAGACACACCTAAATATGATACATGATATGTCTGGAATGACTTAATGTGTTCATTATTATTTTAAAATAAACATTTTAGTTCAAAAAGAACTGATCCAACACACTTGGATTGTCTTTAAATTCTGGATAGTGATCCATAAGTCATTTTTGATGCGTAGAAATTAGTATCACATCAAATTGATATATGATGTGACCGGTATGAGTCAAAGTGTGTGCTTTAAATTCAGGATGACATTTTAGTAAAAAAGACAAGTGACGTACTTAAAACTGAGCAAACACATTCAGATTGTTTTGATACTTTAGAAAAATGATCCATAAGTCATTTGAATGTATAAGAATTATATTCACCCCAATCTAATGCATAGTGTGACCAGTAGGAATCCAAATCTACTTTTTCAATATATAAGTATCATTTTAGTTTAAAACCCATATCACATATCTAAAATCGAGAAAACAAGATTATTTTTTTCTCTTCATTTAAATTTTGTATTCATACTTGATTTTTATATTTTAGTAGTTTTTTTAGTGTTGCGATGTGATATTACGGCACATTGCATTGGTGTTCAAGTGTGTTATTATAGCACACCATAGTATTCCCCTTTATCAGCACTTCTAAAACTACTGATAAAGGACACCATTATGAGAACTTCTATAATTGATGATAAAGGACCCCTTTATCAGCCATTTTAAAAGCGTTGATAAAATACTTGGGCTTTTAATCTTTCTCCAGCAGTCAGCACTTCTCTAGAAATAATAATGGCCATTTATATAACTATTAAGGTTCTATTTTGTAATAGTGTTTAAAGGCAGTGGCATTATTACTCTATGGACTTCTGTCCACCGATATTGTAGTAGTTGGGACTTGGGTGGCTACATCACTGTAGAACATTGTAATTATTGTTCGATTAGTGGAATGGTGCATCATCTTCTTTATTATATCAATTAAATATAGGGTTTTTATGTGTAGACTTTGATTATATACCTATAATTATTCTCTCAAATTAGTGAAGTTATTCTGCCTCTTTGTGGATGTACATATTTTTCCGGAACCACATAAATCGTTGTGTGTATATTCTTCTTCTTCTTTTTCTTTTGTTATGTCTTTTCTTCATCTGCAAACCCATATATTTCTATGAATCCTAGAATTTTAATAACATGTTGATATTCTCAAAAAACTTATCTGGATTACCTTCATTATGTTGGAAGGATCCAAGTATAGAATCCCTCAACCGATGATCCACATGTGATCCTTTGATCTCTGAGCAACGGTGATTGATTTTTAGGTACTAGCATGGCGAAACAATTGTCTTACATTGTTCTTGATCACTTTAATATACTTTAGGTTTGAAGGGTTTCTTCTCATTCTTGAGAATATAAGAGTAAGAATTCAAGGAATAAGTTCATTGTGTACAATGATTCTCAATTCTCATTAACCATACACAATAGACATAATCGTCTATTTATAGATCTGGGGTTTAGATTAAAATATTATTTAATTGTGTACCAACCCTAAATATTATTATAATTCTTAACAAACCTCATCTCATATGATAATAATATTATTATTATTATTATTTTACAATGTTAGCTGACTCACAGAATGATAAATATTATTTTATTGACTTGTTAATTAATATTCATCATCAGACATGATCTTGTTCTGCTCAAATTCATTGGAATGTATTGAATATGAGAATAAATATTTTGATTCACTTAAATAATTATTTTATTCATGAACCAGTAAATAAATATTTACCCCGAAAGTCCGATCCAAGCAAGCTTGGACCACCAAATTTATTAATAAAATAAAAGTGCAGAAACAGGAGAAGGAAGAGAGAGAGATTACAAGTCAAAACATTCATAGTCACCACCCCCATACCCGGTCGTGTCATCAGCATCAGCTGATTCCCATTCTGATTGGGTCTCGTATTGTTTAAGAAGCTTCTTATAGAACTTCCGTTTGTCCATCTGCTCCTTTGATAGCTTCTCAATCTCCTTCTTGGCAGATGCCCTAGTGGTCACGGTCCTCGGAACTGCAGAGTAGTCCTTCCTTGGTTTCCTTGAAACAGGGGCAGATCTGACACCCTCGTTGTCAGAGCCTCTTTTCTTTTCTCCTCGGACAATATCACTATATGATATCGTAGTTGCATCCAAACCTCTTCCCTTGGTCTCAACATGAGAGGCACCCCCTTCGCAGAGGGTTAGGTCCCCAACTCCGGGAGTGGGTTCCTCCGCCCTTCCTTTCTCAGTAGTCTTTGACTTGTCACCATTGCCCGAGACCCTGATCGGTGTACACACCTTCCCCTGTTCATCTTCAGAAATGTTCCCCCATTTCTCATGAAACTCAGATATCTGAAATTGCTTCTTTATTTCATGATGATAATCAACATGTAATTGCACATCACCCTGAACCTGGTGAGAGTCAGGGATCAAATTATCAGAAATGATAACCTCATGATCTCTAGAAGGGCCGCTATAAGATCTTTTCGGAGTAGAATCAACAATCAACTCTTTGCCCTTTGAAGGAGTCAGCACATCAGGGACTGCCTTCATAGGAGGGTCGCTGTCCTTGGTGACATGCTTTGAAGAGGACGATTCCTTCAAAGTATCCTTTTTTCGACAGAGATTGGAGGGGTGTCCTCGCATCCCACACTCTTTACAAGAGTTGTTTTTACGACACAACTCCAGAGAGTGCCCCACAATCATGCATTTAGTGCAGAAAAGAGGCATCTTTTCATATTCAACATCAATTTGAATTTGATCAGACGGAATAGAAAGAGTTACCGTATCAATGAGAGTGGATCTGAGATCAACTTCCACCAGCATTCTAGCGAAGTGCCCAAATCGGACATCAGTTGTTTCCTTGTCAAGGCGGATGGGAGTTCCAATTGCCGTTCCAATATCATGCAGGATCTCTGGATTCCAAAGAACCCAATTAAGACCATGAAGAAGCACCCATACTTGAGCGAAGACATTTTTTGCATTCGAGACATTAAAGTCAAGTGACCATTCGTGCAGATGAAGCCATCCCGGTTTTAGAAACATGGAACCAGAACTCCATGCCCTAATCTTGAGATCCGCCGATGGAAACAAGCAGTGAAAGAATCCCCTCCCAAGGGAGACACATTTCCAGCTAGCAAAGCCCCACAACATCGAAATTCTGCAGAATAAATCTTCACATTTCCAGGGTTGCGCACCTTTAGGAAGAACAATGCGAGCAATCAATGAGTTCTCACCCAATGCCAACCTTTCAGCAATCACACCGGGGTTCGCCTCAACGTGAGCCAAAGATCCCTTTCGGAGAATCCTTATAAAGCAGGAATTCTCAATCTTTTTCTGATCTGATAACGAATCCTTCATCACATCAACAAATGAACGTTGTCCACATGATGCGGCACCAGCAGGAACCCTCATAGATTCCTGAAACTGACCAATATTGACATCGGAAGAGGAAAACTTCAAGACCTCCTTTACCTTGGACCTCGAAGAATCCCAAGCAGACTGGTTAATGGAATTGCCAGGCGGAGGTTTCGCAGCGACGCAACGGTCCACCCTCGCCGCACCATCCTCCGATCTCATCAGAGCAATCTCACAAGAGGAGACCTTCGCGCCACCAGCCGGTGCGACATCAGCAGAGGAAGCCGCCAGATTTTTGGAGCTTCTCGGGTCCACATCCTTCCCAGAAGGCCATTGCTCGCCAGAGGAGACCACACCACCACCCGACGCGCGCAAATCACGAGAGGAAGCCACTGGTCTTCTGACATCCGAAGTCGCCACTGGTTTTCTGACATTGGAACTCGGCGCTGGTTTTCTGAAATCTGAACTCGGCGCAGAGGAAATACCGCTCGGAGCCGGATCCTTCCCCACCGATCGCATGTCGAGGCTCCCAAGATAAAAAGTTAATGTTGCAACATCAAAAACCACATATGAATGCTCACTTTATAATATAATTTCTTTACATCAATATCTCATAAAAAAAGTTACACATCTATGTCATGAACCTATATGTTTGATAATTCTTTCTTTGACTATATGAAATAAATGTTGTTACACCATGATCATGGAATTTGTGTGAAAATTATATTTTAATAAAATGGAAAAGATATCAACCTTAATAAAGATGGAAGGGAAAAACATTTCCTTGACTTATCCATTAATAACATTTCATTCATGATGCACCCAAAGAACCCTATTTACCACTAACATATGGTGTGATGGTTTTTATTAATAAATCTATGTGTATGAGTCATACCATGAATTAATGATAATCTTAAATTCTAAGGACCATTAGAAATACTCACATATATGAATTTATGATAACACCCAAATAGAGAAATTTCTACAAGAGGGTATGTTCTCATAATATTTTGTCTTAAAGATTATAAAGTACAAGCATCATGAGAATAAATTTCATCCACTTATGTGTAACCACATCTAACAATCTATATACTATATGCTCTATCGTGGTTTGTTATCTGAATGTAGAACTATTTTAAAAATATTGTCATGAAATTTCAAGGTTCTTATAATAGAGGGTAACTATTATCACCTTACCAATGCGACAGATAATCCAAGACATTATCACATCAATGTTATATAGATAAAAAATCAATATACAATAAGATATTTATATTAATATTCACTCCTTTAAATATGCATGTAATCTAAAGTAAAAATTAGTTGGTTCTAGGGAACCAACTCCAACATTTCCACCAAATATCCTAAGTTCTTGGATGCCTATGTAAGTTGGTTTGATCCTCAAGAAATTTTCCAAAAGTATGAAAATATTCTCTAAAAAAAACAACATGAAACCAAAATCATTCTGAGCACTCATCCTCTCAATCCTTTAAACTGAAGTTCTGACATACCATGGATAAGAGAGAGTTTATACCCAAGCATCAGGTGATACCCAGGACCCATTCCTTAGGTGATTCACACAACCCATGCCCTAATAGGGTGGAACCTTTCAATTTATCCTCAGTGATCTTGATCAAAAACATGTTCAAATTGTGGACAAGACAAATCATCAAGGTGAAAGATACACATTTTTCTCCATTTTATTATTAATTCCAAATATATAATATAAATTTTGGATAGTTTCCATTGCATTTTGAATGAGTGTCATTACTCCAAAATTCTTTACACTAATGTCACTATTAGTACAATATTTAGACATTAATTTTAATTTATTGATGGCATTGGATTCATTAACATAAATTTTATCAAAATGATCACAATATTTATAGTAACTTTGGGAACTTAATGAATTTGAAATCAAAAAAATAACAATAATACAAATTAAATAAAAAAAATACTCATCAAAATAAAAAAAATACCAAATAATTAAAATAATTTTTAATTATTGTTTGTCAAATAAATTACTAGTTATAAAAATAATGACAAATAAATGATTACTAATATGAGGACAACGAGACATAAGACTGATAACACGGTGTGATGAAAAATGATAGCGGAGGCAACGGAGAGTCATCTTGGAGACACAATATAATGCAAGATTCCCATTTAAAGGAAAATATATATTTAGTCTTCAGGCCATTGGGCCTCCACCCATGTTCTAAGACATATGAGATTTTAGGGACATATATTGTAATAAAATAGACTCGGTGGGTGATTGTTATTTTTTGTGGGAAGGTATGAGACTAGAAATATTATTTATCTTAAATAATAAATAAATGAAATAAAATTAAATAATACTACAGTCATATAATTTTTGAAACATCGTCTTTAATGGTGTTTGATGAAATAAACTTATGTGGAGTGGTCCAAGGTCATAACAAGCCTAAAAATACTCATTTAGGCCCACATTTAATATGATATTAAAAAATTAATCTTGTCTAATACACATTTTAAGGAGTTCATGTATTTTATTCAAGAGTAAAAATATTTTTTTAAAAAAATCCTCATTATTGAGTAATATTAAATATTAAATAGATATTAACTATCACAGAATTGATTATATATATATATATATTCACATGATTGAAAAAGAAATATGTTTGGCATAAAAAATGTTATATTAAATTGGAAGAACATTAAAACAAAACCTAGATTCATATTCATAGGCTTGTTTCCCATATTCATTTAAACACATTTAAGTAACTTTCATAATATAAATAATTACAATCTTAGAATCAAAAAAATGATTTTTTTTATACAATTTAACTCTAGAATTAAAAATTATTTAGGTATTTTATATATGTTAGATTCAAAAAAATTTATTTTTTTAGACAATTGAAACTACCATCAAGAACTTATACATTCCCATCAACTTGAATTACAAATTCATTCTTTATTTAATTAGGAATACAAATAATTTAATGGGATATAGTGTTATATCACCAGGAGACATCTTTCCTAAAATGACAAAAGGATCGATAAATAATAAATTTTAGTGAATAGATGCATGACAATAAATTTGGGGAAATGGGTTTAAAAACTTAAATGGGAATAAAATAATTTTTAAAAATCACACATTATTTTATAAAAAAATGACTTGATTTCAAAATATCATTGTATCTTTTTTTACAACCATTACTTAAAACTAGTACCCAACCCATGAATTTTCACAGCATGATCATTTAATAACACATTCACTCGCACATGATTTAGATTTTTTCCAATATGATTTCTTAAAAATATGTGCATACTTGAATGAAATTATATTCCATATTACTGCATTATGATAATTCACTCAAAAAACAGTGCATATAAGAATACATATAGTAGTCATGTCATGCTTGTTTCTACATAAGTGAAAACTGGAAATGCATACTGAAAAATAAGCACAAATACAAATATGTATAATGAAAAATTAATACAAATATAAATCTATATAGAGAATAAATTTTGATTACATGTATAAGGAGAAATCAAATCCTTTAGTAATATAACTCAAAAATTCACCAAGAGAAACTACAAATAATCTCATTAACTATTTTCACACGGGACCCCCAACTGCAACAACTATGTTCGTGCTCTGATTCAAGCATAATATGTTCTTGGTATCATTCAAGAATACATGTACCATATGTTAAACACAAATAAAAATCACCAGGAATGAATCACCAGATGTGAAACACCATACGTGAATCACTATATCTAGATACATCAAAGAAAAAATCCTAAATCCTTAGAGAAGACAATCCCAGTTCACTGAGAAGATGATCACGATTCATCACCAAATATTCCAGATAAAAACCACCAAATTTGTGTAATAAATGAATAAATAACATAATAAGATTATACAAAAGATAAACCAAAACAATATAAGTTACCTCTCATGAAATCCAATTGAAAATTGATCCACCAAATATATGAAGACCAGGAAAAACCCAGACACATAAACTATCACGGTAGAGACCAATGTGGGTGAGGAGATGGAGAATAAGGCAAAGGGGGAGGAAAATCTAGAGGAGTAGGAGATAAGGTGGAGACAGAGGCGGAGGCATACTTGTAGGCAGAGGTTGAAACCAAATAACCACACAGTATCATATGATATAACTGAAACTATTTTAACTACAAAGCCTTAAAAGATGAGTTGCTCTACAAATTTCAAACTTTTTGATCTCCTCAGGTGACATTTCATCCACATGTGATACAATAATGTGGATATCAACAATTTTAACATTGTCACTTAGGGAGTACACTAACCTTTAATACATCCCAATATCAAAAGGAGGCCCTTTTATCATTTTTGTTGGTTGCCCTAGAAAGAGCATTATAAATCACTCTTTTCTTGTTGAAGTGGATGATCTAGACAGATTTCTTAACATCCACTTCACCCACTCACTTTCTTTTTGTATCTAGTAAACCCTTCAAGAATAATTTCATCTAACACAATGTTGATACACTCTAAGCGTCCAAGCCAAGGTCCACTTCTTTACCACACCTTCAAATCGAGGGTTTTTATCTAAAAAATATTTAGTACCTTGATCAAATATTCATAAAACAATATGGTGAGGGGTTTTATCAAAAATAATTTTTTTCATTCTTGATTTACTTCCCTTTTCAGGATGATGAATTCATATATGATACATCATATAAATGGGAAGGGCCAAGATGGAATCTTGAACTGTTGTTTTGAATGCCATCATCATCTTCAAAATTAAAAATGTGGAGTAAATTTTTCTGTATAAGGAAAAGGTAAATAAGTAGGATTGATATATGGTTATAGATATATCAATTAGATAGGGTATTTTATTTGAATGGAAACATGAGATTAATTTTTTAATTCTAGATAATAGAGATAATAATAAATTTACATATCTTAAGAGGTTGTGATGAATATTCTGTGCCACTTAACTTAGTTACATGAGAATTTTCATGATTGAAAATATCCTACAAAGAATGGAGTATTGAAAATTTAATGATAAAGAATAAGTGTTTTGATGAGAACATACAATATTTTAAAAGTAATGAAATTACAATTATAATAAAAAAATGGATATACTTTAGATGTCCTTACCTCTAAATGTTGAACAGTATTCTAAAATTCTGACATTTTTTTCTAGTTTTTAGTAATTAAAAGGTATTTGAATGTATTATGATCACATGAATGATGATGGATCCAAATGTGAAATTTAGATATTTCCAAAGTCTGTAACACTTGTTTAGATATCAAAATATTTAAATCTAGAGGGAAACTGAAGGGATAATTGTTTTGTAAGTAAGAAAGTTAGATAAATTTAATCATGTAATCAATATCAAAATATATCAAATATAATGACGTTGAATAATTACCTGATTGGGTTTTTCTCTAAATCTAATATGTAGGTTTTTATATAAAATGCATAACTTGTTTGTCAAATAGAACAATAGAGATGATCTTGTATGATTGTTGAGAAGCACTTGAACTCTATATTCACAGGATTAAAAAAATGAAAATTTGATTCATAGAATGTACTATTACTTTATATTTAATCTAACATTTCAAGTGGTCACCAAAGTCATCCCACAATGTGCAATGGTAACACCACCGCAATTGTTTTGTTTCATAAAAAAGAAGATTAAAAAAATTAATTTACGCACCAATGTACTAAATTTTTTAATATTTATTACCTTTAATCTATTAAGATAATATGCATATCAAAGAAGTAAAATATTAGTCTCATATTTGATAACAGTTTCTCTAGGAATGAGCTTCCTAAGATAAGTCAGTTTGTATCTGCACAGCCTGAGTACACCCAGATCTACCACCAACAAAACCACCCACAGTTGTAAAGATACATTAGATTACAATTTACATTCCCTCTTCTTATTCATTTCCTTCCATAGAATCCAACAGGCTTCAGAAAAATATATACCATGCATCTTTACCACCTTTGAATATGGATCCACCCCTTAGAATCAGAAAAAAATCAGATTTTCCCAAGTATCACCCTACACTGAATCTCCCATGCAACCTTGAAAACCCCTCCAAAATTCACGTTCCTAGTCACTACGAAACAACATGTTCCATGTAGTTTCTTGCCATGAAAATTCGCAACACCATCACTAAGAAGAAATACAAATACCTTTCTTATAAATATTGTCATCCATTGAAAGAGAAAATTCCATCATCTTCTATGCCAAAAAATTCATCTTAATTGGTATTCATTTTCACCACAACATCCCAACCAAATAATTGAACCCATTACTAACATAAATCAACTCTTATAAATATCCCTCATTAAAACTCCTAGATGTAGAGGTAATGAAAGAACCTTTATCTGTATCATCAGTCATATTGATGCTATCAAAAACCGGATGATGCTTAGAGTCCAGTATTTCACTAATGAAACTTGGGAACAGTAATGCTTCACATAATGTTATTTCTTGAACTGGATAGTCATGATAAAATAGGGGCACAAAAACTATGTCATCCTACCAATAATTAATATCCTTGTGCCCTACCACCCAGCGAACTTCCTCAGACAGAACTTCTAGGAGCTTGATCATTTTCCAAGTAAGGATCTGTGGTATTCTAACGGTATCATCCCACTACATCTAGTTGTTACCATATCTATTCTACATGAAACTTTTCCACATCATTTTTCTATCTATAATCTCCCATGATAAATTTTCTTGAATGGCCTATATGGTTTCTAAGATATCATGGATGCCAATATATAGCCTCTAGTTTCTATTTCTCCACATTTTCACTAGTTTGTGGTGATAAAGATGACCGATTACATCTATGTAATAGATGAAGTTGGTGTAGTAATATATAATGAGATTAAATTTCTTATACTGTAATGATTATCCCAAATAGATAATATGTAGTAATGAAGCCAGGATATGATTTGAAAACATGGATTCCATGTTATCACACACCTAGAAAATTTGTTTGCTTTTAGAACCATGTAATACAAAAAAGTGATAAAATTCATAATTTAAACAATAATATACATCAAGGCTGACTATTATGCTATATTAAACTATGTTTATGGATGTGTTAGTGATAGTGATAAAACTAATCATTTTTTATTCACAACAATCATGTGAGAAACATGCATGGGAAAACTTTTTGAATTTATAGTAAATCGATAGTGGATCAAAAAATAAGTCTCCTTATATCAGAACAATGTGAGGTTGTTTGGTTCCAAAATTATATAAGTAAAAGTAAATATCAAAATTTAGGAATTTAAGAATAGGGTGTCAAATGAGAAGCTTCATGGGAAGTGAAATCTAAAAATATTTAATCAAATGTGTAATAAATAACCCCATAAATCAATTATACTTACACAATAGTGTAGTATAATACTCATTCACATGTATACTTACATACTAAAAAAACAAATTTCAATATTGCAAAAATAATAAGGTGAAATTATTAGAAGATTTGGAAAATTTTACAAATCTAAAAGTAGTTATTGGATCTCTATAAGGCATCAATAATAGTACTAAGACATATGAATTTGTTATGGGATTTGTATGACTGGAATAATAGTTATGAAGAAAAAGATTAAAGTTATTATAAATTTATATAAAAACATTTTATCTAAATATGGGGAATTTGAACATATGAAAATCATAATTTAAATAAATGTGTTATTAAAAAAATTATGCATGTATTTTTTTTAACAATTCATGTCAAAATTAGAAACATCAATACAAATTTACCTATGGTTATTCCTTGGGAACCATTCTATATTTGATTTCGTGAAATATTTTTTAATACCTTGTAAAGATAATAAAATAAAATGTGTGGAATAACCCATAAAAACATACTATTAAAAATTTCTATAGTTGTTTGTAAATCAAGTGTGTCAAAGAGGAATAATCAAGTATAAAATTTTAATGGTTTTTATTGAAAAAATAGATAATCATAGAGAAAGTAGTAAGTAATTTAGAACCATTTCAAGGAGGTATTATTAGACATAGTGAAATGTTTCAAGAAATAATTACCATGTAGGTTGAAAAAGGCAATGTTATTAATGATGTAAACTAAATGAATATATCCCAAAAAATTAGCAATGTTAAAAAAATACTAAAAATGAGGGCATATTATGTTGTCATGCATGCATGTATAAGGGTTAAACATACATGTACCTTCTACTTGTAACCTTCATCATTATACATACAACATATCTTCTAAAAAAAGCTATCATGTTTCATTCAATACATGGTGAGGATGAGAAATCTTATTTTACAAATATATATGTGAAAAAAACCTATGTAATGAATCTCATACCATAATTTTTGAATAGAAAACAAACTTCGAAAAAAACATAAAGTGTTATGGACTGAACCCAACTTCGACATTTATTATTTATATTTTTCTTGAAGTTGGGTTTATTATATCCACAATATGAAAATAAAAATCACAACATAATTTGTGAATAGAGGATTTGGGATCAGGTTGTGCCCTTATACATCCCCTAATATGAAGTGTCCTAAAGGGAGATTTGGTAGTTTAGAATTTCAAATAATAGATGCACTGTTAATATATAAGAATGTTAAAATATTTTATGGGGGAATTCAGACTGGTTCCATAGGGAAAAAACCACATTAGATATTTATTTGTCATCTCGGGTCGTCCTACTGTTGGAATAGTGATCTTTCGGTAAGAAGTATTATTAGAGGAGTTCATTATGTTGGAGTGGCTATTAGTGGATGACACATTGATTAAAATAAAACATTAATGCAACTAAGTAGTTCTTGTAATGTGCAAGGTTCTGAAAAAAGTGGTGTAGATATGTTCATATAATGGATGGAAATAATCTGGGGACACTGATATAGTTCAAGGTATGATTTGTCTTCCCCCTTAATAAATACTCACACTTCCTCACAAGGGTGTGAGATATTCATTCCTTAAACACTTTTTGATTGGGGTTATAGATCCAAGGAAACCTCTACCTGGAACTTCATCATTTGTGGAATTTATATTTATGGATACCATATTTATCTTTATCTACATAAAGGTCACTATTCATTGGTCTATAAAGGGGTATGTCCTTGTATTCCTTCATAATGGAGATAATAACCAATGGTATCATCATTTATATGTATTGGTTACTGATTTACAACAATACAATGTCATATATAGTTGAGCGGATGAGGTGAGGACCACCTTCAGTGGTGAGAAAGATCCTTGGTAATTGATTTCTATATTGGATCTCAACTCATTCAAGTTGAAAACACTATTGATGTAATTTTTTTTCATGATAAATCCCTTTTTAATTTGAATCTCTTAAATCCTTGGTCTAATAGTGAAACTCTAATTACAAAAGAAGAAGAAAATTAAATTGATTTATCATATAATTTTATATTAGTTTCCTATAACTATTGAATCATTATAAGGCATGAGGTTTCCAATTCTAGTAATTTCTAAAACAATTAGCTCAATAATCTAGTCAAATTCAAGGAAGAAGTGATTGAAATATAGAGGCAACATATCAAGGAATGATCTGGGGCATTTTGAAATCCCCTTGAGACCTTGAATAAGGCTCTAAAGGTAAAAGAATTTATCTCTAGAAAAAAAATGTGCCTATGACACAGATTTCATCTACCTATAGTTAGAAAAGCTAAGTTGTGAAGCTAGGTCACATACCTGGAATAGGTACTAAGAAAATACTTTGTAAATCAAGTGATATTGGATGATTATTCATTGAAAATGGATTTCTAGGATGATATGGTCATGTTCTAGTAGTCGATCAAAGTAGCTTGCAAAACATGTTTGATATTTAAATGATTCCAGTATGAGAACAATGGGGTTGAGTTGGGGATGAAAGGGATAAATAGGTGGTGAGGGATATGAGATTCCATGGTGAGGGAGACGGGATAATGCAGAGCACTACCATAATTGACGAGGGAGAGATTTTGATAGAATAAATTAGAGAATAGAGATTGAACAATTTATGGATTCAAGATTTTCAGAAGCCATAGCATTGAAGAGGAAGAGGAATTGTCAAGAGATTCAACTAATCGAAGGTGATGAGATTTCTGGGAGCCAAATAGGAATATAAATTTTCAAGAGAATCCATTATTGAGGAAAACTGGAAGAGACCTGGACCCGGTATGGGTGGCATTTTTGGTAGAGAGTTGGACATGTAAGCATTGGAGACTGAGAATGAAGGAGGGAGATACATGTGGAATAGGATGGGTACACACTATATTATAGATAATGTATTTTGGTACTAATAGGATACAAGTAATTGAAAAAAAATAGAACTCATGCCTTAAGATAATTCAACTTAAATAAAGAGAAAAAATAAAACCACCACGCTAGTGGAGTATTTCACAAAATTAAAACAATATAAATTAATTTTCATACAAATACATTGAAAACAAAATATTTATAAGTAAACTGATACACAAAAGTTTAACATAAGTGGGGAATTTAACATAAGTAAACATTGATGGATGAAAATACCAAACGGATAAACTTTGATATCAAAAAATAAATGAAATCAATTTAAATCACACACTTATAAAAAATCAAAAGCTCAATAATTATATATTCAAGATATTGAATTTTAGGAATAGAAAACACAATATACACTTACCTCCAAAGGTTGTCTCACTCCATATCAAACTCATCAAAGATCCTTCAATATTAACCATTCATTACAGAAAGGATGAGATAGAGTTCACATTGAAAATAAAACTTTTGAAAATAATAATATACAAGTTATAAAAAGGAGTTTCATAAATATTAATCCAAAATACAAACCATACCTTTTCAGACTAATGATATACAAGTTAAAATGAAGTCCAAAAGGTTATACTTGATGTATGATAGAATATAATAATGTTATCGGTAATTTAAAATAAAAAGTAATATAACACAATCTAAAAAATTAGAATTTTCTATTTCTTTCATAGTTTTAGTAATTTTATTTAGTCTTCAATTTGTGTATATTTTTTGTTTTAAATTTCTGATCACATTTTTTTATTATATTATACTGATTACTTAAATTTCCAATTCACCTGTATAATTTATAAAATTACAACGTTGGCCTAAAATAAACATATAATGGTGAATCTCATGGAAAAATATAATAAGTAGGTAGGTGAAAGATTAAAAAAGGTATAATATATTTTTAAAGTTAAAATTCGTTCAATCACATAGATCAAATGAAATATTAATGGGATTATTAATCATGAACATTGAATTTCAATATAAATAGCATTGAAATTTGAGATCCACCTCCCTACGATCATATTTTTAAAGTAAGGATAAAATTAGATGAAATAATATATGCATATATTCACAGATAAAATTCATCACTTCCATCCATCACCCACAGTATTATGTATCCAAGAAAAAAAATTCTTTGTAGATGTATAGCAATTTATAGTGGAAAACATTGGTGCTTCTAGGGATTTCTTTGGATGGTAGAATGACCAATTTACCTCAAACCCTAAACCTTGTTTTTAAAAGAGGACAGTAGCCATATCCCATAGAATCTTTTGCAGTCTCACTTAACAGATCCAATTTTCCTAACAGATCTCCAATCAATGTTGTGACGCTTACACTTTTATCATTTCCCAAGGGTCACTAATTCTTTATTTTAGATTATTTGCTTTAATTTTATTATCCTATAATTATAAATGATCTGATATATATTAACTGGGTAGTAGAGACTAATTAATTTTTATAGAGTAAATTCAAAATTCAATTATTAATTTTTTAGTTATATATTTTCAGATTATAAAAATATGATAAAATATAACTATTAATTTTTTTTAAATCAAAATACAATTAAATTAATTGTTACTAATTAAATGACTAGGATTTTGACATTATAAGTTATGTTTAGTTACTTTTATATACATTTATTTTAAATTTAAAAAAGAATTTTTAAACTTTCAAATTTTCAATTTGTAATTGGATATTTAAATTTTTTTGAGTAGTTGAACCTGTATTTAGAAATATAGTATGTGTGGTTTAGGGTTTTACATTTAAAAAATAGTTCATAAACATATTCAAATTTTGAAAAATTAAGCTTGTTAGGTTTCAGGTGCTCCAAATTTCCCTAGTATCTGAACCATTGTCATCCTTGGTTATATTTTAAAACATCAATTCAATTATAATTACATATGTAAATATCTATATATTAATTTAAAATTTTCAAATTCCATTATAAATAGAGCTCGCACACAGTGCTTATTAACCATTAACGGAATACCCTACTTGATTAAGTAGGTTTATGGTATTGATTAATCAAGTTTTGATTAGTGAGGTTCATGAATTTAAAAATCAGTTATTTTGTATATTAATTCTATAAGTGGGATATATGTAAACTAATGTATATTAAATTGTTGAATTTTATGTATGGGCTACTTGTGAATTGATATGTATTAAAATTCAATTTTAATTATATTGGTTTTTAAATTCAAATAATGAATATTAAATGTTTAACTTTTAATTCAATGTATAATGTGAATTAAATGTCATCATTAAGTTAGCTTAATTATGTGATCAATTGGGACATACATTTATATTGGGGTTTCATTCGATTAATGAAAGTATGAGATTTTTATATGTATAAACCGACAGTATTCCCTACTTATAGTGGGTAAGATAGAAAACAAGGAAAGTTAACTACTAGGTTAGTTCATAGAGGGTTTTGGTTCCTGAATCATACACAACATTCTTTTCTTCTAACACTCATCTTTAGATGGAAGAAAAACTCACTACTACAAAACCTATGATAAAAAACTCTAATATTTATCCACTCTCACTAAAAAACACTGATAAAGATACTACTTATCAACGTTTTTATTAGAATTTATAAAATCGTGATTTTATTAGTGTTTTTTACCACTAATAAAGAGTGGTCTTTGTTGATGCTAAAAAATGCTGACAAAAGGTAAATTTATATTTAAAAATATCACTAAAAATCAAATATTAATATATAAATATATTTATGTTAATAAAATATACTATATTTTGTTAAATATGATTTATATATGACTAAATATGCATTGAAAATTGATATATAAGATATTTAATTTAAAATGACATATAAAATAAAAATTATATATTATTTAAAATATCATATCATATAGAAATATATATTGATATATATATATATATATATATAATTTTCTTAAATATTATTTATATGATATTGATGTATTATATATCATATTCATATATCATATGCTCAGTGGAAAAATGGTTTATATTTTATTTTTAAATTAATATTAATTAAAAATATTAACTAATTAATATTAATAGACATTTAATAACATTTTTTATCAATGTCATTTTTTTCAATTTGACATATATATCAAATAATAAATATTTAATTATTAATTAAAAAAATTAACTAAATGTGTCACACCTAATATATCATTTAATAATTTCACACATATATATATTAAATTAATTCAATTTTATAGAGACAAAGATATACTCAAATAATAAATTGTTAATATTGTTTTTTTAGATATTTATTTATTAACATTTAAAATTTAATATATTATGTTTTTTATTTTTAAATATTATTCATTTTTTATATTTATATTTTTTATGTGCCCAAAGATGCAATTGAGTGGTACTCAACTGCGGTACCACATCTGGAAAGTATGGGGTTCAACACTTAGTCTGCACAAATTTGACCCGCCTAGTGGGTGTTTCATTTAGGGCAGTGAGTTTGGGGGGTATAAAGTGCGGAGGCGTGTTCATGAAGGTGATTTGGGGAAAATTAGGGGGTAATAAAGTGTGGATGTGTGTACATATAGATTATTTGGGAAAAATTAGGAGGGCCCCGCCCTCACCCAGGTAATATGAAATTGGGTCACACTTTGTGGTAAGCGACGGTGAGGCGCACAACGGTGAAAGGAAGATTTTGATGCACAAGGGTGACGATGACTGTTGATAATGATGAACGATGGTGGCTGTATCTGAATATATCTTGCTGGTTAGTGGGACACAGATTGATGGCCACATATTTTGTGCCGAGGCGGTTGAAGATGGCAGCACTCATGCATCCAAACAAAATGAGGTGGTTGGTGAACATGCATGTAACATCCCCAAATGATAAAGGGTTAAATGACTAAATGATATGACTCATGTCAACAAGGAGCACCTTCCTTTTCAGAAACTTGTCTGATTAGAACTACACAGTTAAACGTGCTTGGCCTGGAAGTGATCAGGATGGGTGACCCTCTGGGAAGTTTCTCAGGGTGTGTGTGAGTGAGGACAAAACACACTGGAAAGGACATGTGTTGGCCTGTGGGGACTTTTATTAGTCAGATGACCCGTTCAGGCACGTGGGTGGACCCTGGGGTGGGCCCCACGTGTCTGCGGGGCAATTGTTGGTACCTGGTAGGCTGGAACCCGAAGGCCATGTTAAGGCGGGGTGTTTGTGCTGTCACTGGGTCCCGGTTGCCACAATTGGTATCAGAGGAGGAACCCAACCTTAAGTGCGGTGCACTGCCTGGGTTGAGATATAGGTCCCACAACGAGGACGTTGTGCTCTAAGGGGGGGTGATTGTAACATCCCCAAATGATAAAGGGTTAAATGACTAAATGATATGACTCATGTCAACAAGGTGCACCTTTCTTTTCAGAAGCCGGCCTGATTAGAACTCCACAGTTAAGCGTGCTTGGCTTGAAGTAGTGATCAGGATGGGTGACCCTCTGGGAAGTTTCTCAGGGTGTGTGTGAGTGAGGACAAAACACACTAGAAAGGACATGTGTTGGCCTGTGGGGACTTTTATTAGTCAGATGACCCGTTCAGGCACGTGGGCGGACCCTGGGGTGGGTCCCACGTGTCTTCAGGGCAACTGTTGGTACCTGGTAGGCTGGAACCCGAAGGCCATGTATCGGGCTGGGTCGGACCGGGCCCGAACCCCTTAATATCGAACCTCTTCCGGTCGGTTGCCCATAACTTGAGTTAAGGGCCTCCGATCGACGCACCGTCAGTTTCGATGTGATCCTTGGATCGAGATGGTCGTTTTGGTATATCGCACTCAAGGTTTAGGAGAACTTTGGGTTTGTCCGGGTTGGTTCGTACATGAAACCAACAGGGGCCTCGGAGTGGAAATGCTTATATCTTGAGCTACGGACGTCCGATTGACGTGTCGTCGACTTTTTTAGATTCCTCTTGAGGAGATGGAACTTTTGGCATAATTCGCTCAAGGTTTGGACGCAGTTGGAGTATATCCGGGTTGGATTGTACCCGAAATCCAACCGGGCCCCTGGAACGGAAAAACTGATATCTTTCAGACTGGACGTCCGTCTGACGAACCGTCAGCGGCGTTGGTGATCATGTTGAGAAGTGGTTCCTATGTGTATACCCTTTGAGAGTTCGGTGTACAGTTAAGATACGGCTGGGTTGGTTCGCACATGAAACCAACCGGGCCCCTCGAACGAAAAGGCTAATAACTCACAGACCAGGCGTCCGATTGATGCGCCATCTGTTGCGTTGAGACCCCTATGACGAGGCGGTCCTTTGAGATACTTATTCGTGGGACTTGTGATACTTGGAGTATCGACCTGTAGCTCGTGGAGCGGACCCTCTCGGAGATGAGCATACAGAGTACGGAGACCGTGTAGCTAGTTGTGACTGATGACTGCTTGTCCGATTCGATTCGGAGTGACTAGCATAGCCCAGTGGGGAGCACTACTTTGTGATGTGGCAGACCCATGGCGGAGGAGCACTACTTTGTGAGGTGGCAGACCTGCGGTACTCGACAGGAGGAGTACCTCTGTAGGCTATGAGGGGGATCACTACTGTGTGAGGTGGCAGACCCATAGCAGTGGAGCACTACTGTGTGAGGTGGAAGACCCGCGGTACTCGACAGGAGGAGTACCTCAGCAGTCTTAGGTTAGTGAGCAGTACCTCAGAGTTGTGACAGGATCACTGTACACTCCAGAGACGGGCTCATCAGCAGTTACGGTTTCGATAATGAAAATCCTGGTTTGAGCTGAGTCTATAACCTTTGTGTTTACCTCATGATTAAGATGGGTCACTTGATAACTTAGGTATATGTTTGGGCATATACCTGGGTAGTGGTTATCCGTTGATTTCTTAATCTTTGTGTTTCCTCATGATTGAGATGGGTTACTTGATAACTTAGGTATCTTTATGGGCATATACCTAAGTAGAGGTTATCTGTTGAGAT
The DNA here is from genome assembly GCA_963277665.1 of Viscum album. NCBI lineage: Eukaryota > Viridiplantae > Streptophyta > Magnoliopsida > Santalales > Viscaceae > Viscum > Viscum album. The sequence goes on along the minus strand of OY728137.1, from coordinate 1,608,923,780 downwards.
CTTCTTTGTGGTTATCCTTGTTGGATTTAGTGAGACCTTGAGGGTCTCGGGGTCCCTACTGAGTATCGTTATACTCACCCCTGCATGGGTTATGCCCACACCTCGTTGTGTTGGTTGCAGACAATGGGCAGTGCTGATGGAGGCCGAGTGTTCGAGGACTGGACGGTACCCAGATGTGTACCTCGCGACGAGTCAGTATCCGGAGGTGGACTTCACGGAGAGACGATACTCGGAGGAGGTTGACGGGCAAGAGCGTTATGGAGGCTATCTGTACCTACCCTTCAGGTAGGATTCGTGGTGGACGATCCAGGATCTGCGCTATCTGTACCTACCCTTCAAGTAGGATTGAGGAGGACAACCCAGGAGCTGCTTCCTTTCTTCCAGCTTTTTTCATTTCTGTTGTACTTTCGTTCAGTTGTAGTTGTACTTTAAGTTGGGTTTGTATTCTGGCCCATTTACTTTTTAGCACTTTCTTTTGTACTTAGTGTTTTACTTTCGCTTGTACTCTGTGGTGTTTAGTTTAATTTTATAAAGGCAATGCCTTCCCAGTTATCGGGATTTACGCCTTTGGTGCTAGTCGTCAGCCCCTGGCCTATGGAAGGCGGGTTTGGGGTAGTCACGGCATGGGTCCCGAGGACGGGTCGTGATAATGTAGATCCAGTAGCGGCGATGCGGGGTGGTGGACCAATAGCGACGATGATGGGGTATTGGCACAACCTCGAGCAGCGCCCCCACACTGACCTTCAAAAGGCTGCTTCATAGCTGTTATCCATCTTGGGGTGGGCTTGTGCGGTGGAATACCACCTCAGGTATGATAGTGGGGGATGATACCTTAACAAAAAACACTGCTCATGATGGAGGGTTGCAGTCGAGGGGTGTTCTGACTGATTTCTAAGTGGACAGAGGTGGTAATCCCCAATTAAAATGACGGTTGAGTGTCTATAGGGGTAGAAAGGTCACACTAGGTAGGCACACCAATGCAACAAGTGATTAGTACATGCCTACCGATGTGGGTGGCAAGCTGGCAGAGCCAAGGTGATAGATAGGGTGGATTTGATGGGAAAAAGGGGCCATAAAGGTTTAAAAAACTAGGCATTTGGGTTGTGGTGAATATGGTCTTTCGGAACATAAAAATTTGATTGGGCATAAGAGCTTTGTACTAAGGGTATACATGCCTAAAATAAATAAATAAATGGATTGTTGGGTAAGTTATCACTTGAAAGGGCAACGACATGCCCTTACGGCCTATCGGTAAGAGGTGTGTATATATTTCATTGTAATTGCACCCCCCAAATATCATATATATATATATATATATATATAATATATACTATCTATTACTTCTAAATTAATATATATATATATATATACATATTTGATTATTTCATTTCTAATTTTTATTTGTTTAATATTTTTGTAATTCTATTCATTTTAAATATTTATTTATATTTATTGATTAATATTTAATATGTTTTTAATACAGTTTTAATTTACAAAATTAATATGTGTACTCACTTTTATCTAAACATACATTCATTATAATTCTTCTAAAATTTAAAAAATTAATAACTCAAATTAATTTTTCAAAAAAATTTCAATATATTCATCTTTTTAATTAAATTTCACTCATTTTTACCATTCATTCATTTAATATTATCTATTCATTAATAATATTAAGTTTTTTTTATATTTTTTATAATTTATTCTTTTTAAATATTTATTCGTTTAATATTTTTATAATTTATTCATTTTTAATGTTTTTTATATATAATTATTCATTGATATATTTAATATTTTTAATATATAATTATATTCACATGTATATATCAATAAATATAATATTTTCTTAAATATGATTTATATAACATAAAATAGGTATTTATATTAAATAAGTCATATATTTAGTGAAAAATGGATTATAATTGAAAATTAATATCAATTAGAAATATTGACTAATTAATATCGAGTAATGAGAATTTAAAAAATGTCATTTTTTCCATTTAACATATATAAAACTTGTGTTACATTAATTCTATAAACAAATATATGTAATTAATGCAATTTTATATAAAAACACGCATACACACATAATATTTCTATAATTTATTAAATTTTTAACATTCATTGTAGAACTTTATTTATTAACATAATATATTTAATATATATTATGTTCTTAATCGGTAAATTTTATTATTATTTTATATTTTTATTCAATATATACTTGTAGCATCCCACCCTGGAAGCCATAATGTGGTGCCCCGAGATGGTCAGCCACATGAGCTCAAGTGCGCCTCCCAAAATGCTAGAGGCTACCGACTAGCAGTGAGGGTCGATGTTGTGTCCATTTGGAGACTATACCCTCATTGATCAGTGTTTAACATAGTGGTATGTGATAGTGTTAAGGAGTGTAAATAGAGTAAATGAATAAAATCAGAATAATAATGAACATGTGGAAGTGGAATAGTAAATAATAGATACAAGAAAATGATGATAATATGTCATATAGCGGTACAAAAATAAGGTACAAGGGATACATGGGAGACAATCATATACTGCAGGTTATACAAAAATACAAAAAGGAAAAAAATAGTAACTACTAGCATCAAGAGCATAGGCTTAGTCCCTTACTCCTGCACTCCATCCTAAGAATCGGAACCAAATATCAGAAGTTGGCTGCTTCCCATTATCAATACCTGCAACCATGAAGTCTTCTTGGGTACTAAAGATGGAACAAGTAGGGTGTGATATATACTCAGTAGGCCACCACCAAAGGTGTCTAGATCAATCCAGTACATGCATATAAAATGAGCAGTGTTCTGATAATGATAAATGCAAGTAAAAATAAATTGATAAGATATAATAGATTGGGATCCACTTGGGACACCCATCCAATTCTACCTACTTCAACCTAAGCCAAATTTCAATGAATTGAGGTAACCTGCACAAGTTTGAAATATGTTAAGAGCTTCTATAAGTAAGTTTCAAAGGTTGGATCATCCCCAAGCATGTGATTTGGTTTATCGAGCACGTCCTAGGAGTTTCAAGTCCACATTCTCACTCTTCAATTCAATTAAAATATTTTTAAATTATTAAGAGTAACCCTAATACCTTCCATGGTGATCCTAAAGGAAACCCAAGTATCACTCAAGGGGCTCTGTATATGTCCATTGTCATGGGAGTCTATCAAAAGCAACCCAAGAATGAGATCCCAAGTGTCACTCTAGGCATGGGGTGAAGACAGTAAGAACTAAACTTCAATTCCATCCCTAGTATCACGTGTAGGGTCTAAGTCTCTCTCATGGAACTGTACAACCATCTTGCCATTGATGTCGTCCATAGGGTTTACCCTAGATAACTAGTATCATGCATCTGGAGGTAAAAAGGAAAACGCACGACGATCCCGTGCCAGGATTATCTAGTGTCGCCCCTGGCGTATTTACAATTAATCAAAAAATTAACTATAAGTAACAAAAATCCCATCCAAGGTGTCCATAATTTGGTACCCTTGTATCACACTTGACATAATATGAGGATATTATTTGGCTACCAATAACATATTATTTAATTAGTAAACATTTACAACATTCCAACAACTTGACCATTTCATTTAATTCAACAATTCCAATTATGTAATGACATGTAGGGGCATAACTCATGGTTCACCATTTTAACAAATTCAACTTTTTAATTAAAGGAATTAATTATAAGGCAACACCCCTCAAGGGGTGTTTAGAAAATTTAAGTTGAAAGATAAATTAATCCTAAAAGGAATAGCACACACATTGGGATGGCTTAAGTCAAGGAAATCAACCCAGGGGGTTGATTCGCCACTTGTTGAGGTCATATTAGGCATGATAAGGCTTTCAGTTTAATTGATTTAACAATTTAGAGGTGACACTAAAATGGTACAGAGCATGGAACAATGATGCATGATATATAGTGTAATGAAACATGGGAAAATAAACTAGACCACTTAAATTAGGTTCATGGTGCTCTTTTCATACAGTGTTGGTCATTGAATCAAGCTAGAACGATATTTATTGGAAGAATCATCAAATGACCTGAAAATAGGGAAAATTTGGTCGCACCTAAATATAACAATCGAGAAGAAGAGAAACAAAGAACATGAAGATGAGGAGTGTAGAGATTACCTTGTAACAACCCAAAAAATGTACTTTTATTTATGGATCTCTTTACTCCCAATAACCTTTTATTATGTTTTATAATAGAATCACAGGGAATGAATTTGTATTTCATAAGAACATAGTATATCATGAATAAATTTGTATTAGTACAACTATGAACAACAATGTGATATAGACATTTAAAAATAGTTTTGATTAATAAAATATATGTTCAACTAAGACAAATTTTGATAAATTGGATTTTTGAACCCAAATTGCATTTTTTATAAATGATATAATTATAAAAGTAAATTAAGGTATTATGAATAATTATTATTTTAATGAAATGGTATTATTAAAACACCCCTTTTTTAAATGTAAATGATAAAATAATTTTTTAAGTTTCAAAAATTTCACTATGAAATTTCACTATGCATTTTCTACCCATTATTATTTTTAATAACTAAATATTTTTATAGTTAAAAGTTAAATTTATTATACTTAGAGAATTATTATGGTGAAATAGACATCATTTTTGAACTTCAAATGTCAAATTTTATTTAGGATGAATTTTTAGTATTTTTCTATGAAGTTTCATTTTTTTTATAAATAGTGAAAAATATCGCATTCTAGTTAAAAACTGTGTTTTTCATTTAAATAATTATGATACTTTAAATTGATCTTAAAGTCAAAATACATCAATTATACATATTTTAATCCAATATAGATCATTAGAATTATTTTTATATTTGAATTAGATATAAAAACTTATTGAAATTTTGAACGTTCTTTTTACCCACCTTCTCGCCACACCTGCAAGATTAGCATTAAACATAATTTTATCACTTCTGTGAATTGAATTTTGAAAAATATAATACACGGTTGTGATCATTAATATATTTAGAGTTTAATAGGATCAAATTAATTTTTGGGTGAATAGTTACTTGACCTTTCAGAATAGTAATGTTACCCTTATAAATAGTAATATGACAAATTGAATAGTAACCTCATCTAAGAAATTATAAATAAAATTCAAGAATCTTATAAATGGTAATGTGATATAATTATATCACAGTATAAGTAAATAAATGTTTTAGAAATTATTAGTTAAGTATTAGTATTTTTATAAAACATAAATGTTTATTTAAAAATTTATAATTAGTATAATGATTTAATAGAAAAATAATTTTCATAAAATATAATCATAAATTAATATTTTTTTGTATTATTATTATAAGTTAATTTTATGAGACCGTAGTTAATTTTTCAAAGAGTTATAAAATCAGCTATAATTTTAGAATTGATATTTTTCGAGTAAATCATGATTTTACTTCAAAATTAAATTTCTAATAATTAAAAAATATTTTCATAAAATTGATTTCATTTTTGAATTATAAACATTGGAAAATGGTAGGGTGAATTTTTGGGATTTTTCTAAAATAGTTGAATTTTTAGTGAATAGTAAAAAATACAGTTTGGGTTTTTCGGTATGTTTATCAACATCACAACTATGTCATAATGATGTAATGAGTAATATAAAATGTTTTTTGTCTATTTTGGATTAAAATAGGATAATTTATGTCTGAAGTGGCCAATACCATGGTCAAGCCCATGGTTTTACAAATACCAATAATGGGGTGTCCAAGGAAGTAAATAAAAACACTCCCTCACTTTTGCTATAAATACCCACCCATTTCTTCATTTATTTTAATTAAAAATTCATTACCCATGAATCTATAATATTATTACCTCTAAATGAGTCCTCCCGAGGTTTCATCAAGCCCTAAAGGATCCAATCTTTGAGTTGTAGGAGTCACTCTTCATGGTAAGGGAACTCTCAACTTCCCCTTTCCTTTCATGTTTCCTTTTTATGTGGTATGTACTTCAAATTTCCATACCATTTTATTTTGTCCATTTTATTCTATAACTTTACTATATTAATATTCATTTATGAATTGGATACCATTTCCCCTCTCTTTAATGTTTTCTAAAACTTTGTTTCATACCTGTATGCCGCCGAATTTTCGTCTCAAAATTTCATTAATTTTATCTAGAAATTATTTTATTTTATTTTTGAATTCCCATAAGTCTAAATTCTCTATGGGTATTCACATAGATTTCAAAATTTTCTATTTTAATTCTGGGATTAACATACATGAAACCCACCTTTATTTTTTTTTGGGTTTATAATTACAAAAGCATCTTATTCTAAGAACTTTCTAAAACACCATGATTTTGAAATGAAAACCGTTTCTTTTTATTCTCCATGGGTTATTTATGAGATTTTTTATTATGATATATTTTGATAACATTAATAAATAAATATCAAGGGTCTTCCCTGATAACACTCCAATTCATTGGGTAAGCATTTCATCTCTAGAGATGACATGATTTACGATGCCTTTGTGAATAACCTCACACTACACCAATGTTTGAGTTTAGCAGTGGTTTTTTAGTGGTGGTTTAATAAACCACTGCTAAAACTTTTATTCTTTTCAAAAACCCAACACTTCTCCCTCAAACCCCCCCACTCCCCCGACCTCCATGACTCCCAAAGCCCTACCCTCATCACGCCTCGCCGCCGGTCCCAAGCCTCTCCACCGCTCCCGATTCTCACCACCCCTCACTCCCTTTGATCATATATATTGTGGATTCTAACCTCTTGGATCATCAAAAAACATATACCCATTAATCAAGGTACCTTCTTCTTCCCATTTTCTCTATCATTTTCTATTTTTGTTTGGATTTTCATTCAAGTGAACCACTCTATTTTGTTTGGATGTTCATTCATGAGAACCCCTCTATTTGTTTTAATAGAAATTTACAATTACATCAAAATAAAAACCTTAATAATTATGAAATGTAATGAATTACATTTTTTCGATTTGAAATTTGGTATTTTTCATTCTAAAATATCATTTATATGTTTATGTGAGTGATGCATTTTTTGTGCTTCATGTGGTCCATGTGGGGATTTTACCATTAATAGTGGTAATTGGGTTTGAGTAATAGTGTTTTGTTCAGTGAAAAAATGTTTAGTTGTATTGATATGTGATGTTGGATGATGTGTGATATAGTTGTGTGATGATCATGTTTGTGGTGATGATGTGTGATGCAGGAGCATGGAGTTGGTATGTGAATTATGTATGGAGTTTTGTATTGGATTAGTTATTTCCTAGTAGTTATATGTTGATTGAAAAGTCTCATTCCCAAATTAAATGAACTTCACATGTATCAAGATTATTGGGGATTGAAATAAATAGATGATAGAATAAATTATATTGGGCATGCTAAAGGTGCATTATGTTTTCTTCTATAGTGTATTTCTTTCTTTAATATGAATAAATTATAATAATATATCATTTTGATATTAAACATGTAAAATCAATTAATATAGGGAATATTTATTGTTTTGATATGAAGAATATCTATGGTTATGATGTAGATAATTTTTAGTGTGTAAATATGGAAAAAAATTTATTTCTCTGTCATTAACTGATTTCATTGTGATTACCCTAGGCTTCCTTATTTTAAATTTTATATGTATAACCTTGATTTTTTTATGGATATCATATAGAACATTTGGGAATTATCTTATAGGTTTCATCATAAAACTTGTCTACTAGAATCCATGTTGGTTCATTAGGTGCTAATCAGGTTACCCCAACACTTAACCTCACCTATTTTGATCAATTCCAGTGATACATTTATTATAGCCACAAGTCATTAGAGTTACATCAGAGAATGGAATTTTAATATCTAGTACTAACCATAATAAAAATCATAAGGTGAGGTCATCACAATATCCAGTACTAATCATATAGAAAACCAATTACATATAACATGATATTTAAGGATATAATCTCAATATCCAAACTCTCTCACAAGTTGAATCATTCCCTCTGGGTAGTCTCCCATAGACACATCTCGTATACACCAGTCAACATCAGAAGTAGTATGAGGAGGGTATCTCAATTTCCAACCTAATCCAAACCATATCAGTATAAGGTAAGTCCCACGGCTAGTTACATAAAAATCAAGCATTATTATAAGTGGTGCGGGTACCAAATCTTAATATTTGACCTATAGTATGAGCTAAACCACACTAACATGAGGTATATACCATAGATAAACAAATATATATAACTCAACAAAAGATGGGAACCTAGAAGATGTAACTATACACTGTGATCCTTATGTCTCCAGTCCTTAGCCTCATCTCAAATATGAACATCTACTACATAGAATCCATAATGATCTCATGACCTTATGTCGCACTTACATCACAACTTGACCCTATGATCACACCACTCATTATGACCCTCATGGTTTTTTCACTATCCTGATATCACTGGATTCTCGTTCCCCTTCCTATCACTTCCCAAGAACCAAGTTCATATATGAACAAACCAAAATCCACTCATTTCCTCTGAGTCGTACCCCTTTCAACACTATCTAAGTCTTACATGACCTTTCACTAGGAATTATTACTTATATAATGATTTCTCCACACTCCCTCAGGATCCCCACACTCAACAGAGACTATTCTCCCAATTACACTCACCTAGTTATAATAAAAACACCCAAAGATATTGACTACTATCTTCTATAATCCGCCAATATAGATACTCCAAGACTAATGACTTGTCCTGGTCCATTAGACTCATTCCCACGTCCCAATATTCTCACTCAATGAGTTTTAGGATTCTAAGTATCCTTCTATATCATGTCCTATATAATTCATATGAACCTACACTAATTAGTATATTTCTCAGGGATAACCCCTTAAAATCCCTTCAAGTAACTCATTATGGTTCATACCATTTCCAAAAAAAATCATTCCACAATCAAAGAAAACTTTTTTGTCCTTTAATAAATTATAGATATCACTTCCCTTGTGGAATAGCCACCGAGAAACTCTCAAATCCCCCACCCAAGCATGAAACACTCACACCACTACGTATACACTATATATTCCAACTAACTGTTAGGCCTTAAAAGTTCCTCACACCATAGTAATAGTCCTTTTGTATTTGACCATTTTCATAGGATACTACACCTATCAACCATTTCATCATTTACCATGGGTGTCATGTATTTTTTTAGTCTTTTACAACTATATATCAACATGTTCCACACAACCTTCTTTGATGCTTCATTTTAGACCTAGAAAACATTTTATATAATTTGTAGATATTTTATAAATACAACAAATATTTGGGTGGAATTTTCAATAGAATTATATACAATCGTTTTTAGTAAGAAGTCAATAGAAAACCTTATTTAAAATTCTTCATTATTTATCATTTCTATGTATATTTGTTCTATTAGTATTGTGCATCTGTTATCATTTCAATTTTTTTCTACATAAATTTTTTGAATTATATGTTCTGAATTTAATTTTTTTTTGATTAAATGATAAGAATTCCAAGGAGAAAGCATTATATTATTCCATCGACCACACCGAAAAAAGATGATCCATCTGTCTCGCTCCCTAAAGCATCTAAGACACCATTTGTATTCCCCTTGCACTATCTATCACAGCCTCCATGAGCATCACATCAGTGATTCAGTTGACTCCTTCCCATTCAGTAGCCTCAGCAATAAGGGACCAGGGCGCCACTCCTTGTTCTTCATCGAGATGTAAAGACCGAGTATTTAAATGTAATTTTTTTAATTAAATAATAATTTTACGAGTCCGTGAAAATTTACATCAAATGATTTCGAGGCCCAGTGTGCCCAGAATCAATTTCTGAAGTTTTTTTCGGGTACGTTCATTAAACATACGAGCAGGTTTTTATAACATTTGAACCGGTGCTCGGAATTGAAATCTGAGGGAACCATTGAACTCACATCTCTAGTATTCAATTAAGAAGACTTTCACCTCGACGGCAGTGTCTTGAGAATAAAATATAGTTTTTGGGTTTTACGTGAAAGATTAAAATAAAAATAACTGTGTGTGACACTTTATTTTTATTTTACCAACAACCATGTGGGTGTTGGGAGGTAGTACCCACTGAAACTATAACCTCCATGTGGAGGTTGTAAGTGGGGACCACCAGGTTATAACCTCTCATGAGAGATTATGGTGGTGGGGACCACCACGCCTCAACCTCCCATGTAAGGTTAATGTGGTGGGGACCACCCGAGACCACATAACCTCCCATTTTGAATAATAGGTGTGGGGACCACCCGACCCCTATTAATGGGAGGAGAGGAAAACCTCTCAACTCCCCTCATTAATGAGGTAGAGCCTCTTGACCTCCTCTACCTTTAATCTTTCCAATGCACCACCCTCAATATGCCAACCTACGTAATTAATTTCCCCAATTTGAGTATTGTGCCAACAATTAAATTGGGGAAATCATATCACTTTTGGATTTGGGTGGAATATTGGGGAGAGGAGAGCTTAGGAGAAATAGAGTTCTCCAATGAAGAACCTCATCTCCCAACGAAGAACGAAGAACGCCAGTAACAATCTCCTTCGAACTTCATCCTCGGATCCTACCAATCTGGGACGTCCTCAACCAACCATCCCTCCACATCGTCATCAATGAGCTGACGCACGAGCTCAGGATTGGAACTATGTGGCGAACGCGACGAATGATGATCTCCTCCTTATTCTTTCCATGATTTCATATTCTAACAACGAACAAAGGTAGGGGTTTAATTTCATTTAAAGTTCCATGTTATTCCTTTCTTCAAAATGAAGAACAAGGGTGCTTTCTTTTTGCGGGTGGATTGTTGTGGTTCATTCTAAAGGAACGATTGCTATCACCCTAAACACAGAGGGTGTGGGCCAAACTAACATGGCCCGACACCCTCCATCGAACTCATTTGTGATTTCCTTTGGCATGGTGATGAAACGACGAGGCGATGAAGGCAGCAAATACAAAGGCCGCACTACCCACGAACACCATTACCTAGGCCGCTCCACGGCATCCCGCACCGCTATCGGATGAACCGGCCCCGGCAGAGCCCCCGTCGGCCTGCCTGGCCACCCTCCGGCCTACTCGACCATCTCCCCACCGCCCGTCGGCCTGCCGTCAGCCTTTCGTCGGCCTGCCCGGATGCCTCCCGGACGAACCAACTTCCTGGCCATGCCGGCCTCCTGAGCCAGCCCGCGGTCCCCCTCACGGCGCCCTGTCCGAATCGGTCTTGGCCACGCCTTCTGGGCCGAGCCACGCTGGGCCACGCCCTTGCGGCGCTCCGGGCCGAACCAGCCCCGAGCCCGGGCCGGACCACCCTCACAGCCTATTGGGTTGGGCCCCATGGGTCGGGCCAAACCCAACAGGTTGACCCACCCAACGGGTCATGCCGGGTCGACCCAAACCGGTTCGGCCCAGACTAAGTCGGGTTGGACCGGACCCAGACCTACAACCGACCCTTTACCTTCTTTGGCCATATCTTTGGCACCGAACGTCCATTTGACAAACCGTCAGTGGTGCTGGTAATCTTGGAGCTTGAAGGCCTCTTTGAGTATACCCCACTAGTGTTTGGGGTATAGTTGAGATTTGGTCAGGTTGGATTGTGCACGAATCCAACCAGGACCCCGGGACTAAAAGGCTAATAACTCTCAGACCGGGCATCTGATTGACGCATCGTCTGTTGCGTTGAGACTCCTATAATGAGGTGGACCTTTAGGATTTCTCTTCATGGGACTACATGGAAATTGATGTTTCGACACTTGGATTGAGGAGTGGACCCTCCCAGAATCAAGCGTGCCTGTGCGGAAACCATGTGGATGGTTTCTTTTTGACTGCTGTTCTGGGATCCTATGTGAGTTTGATAGCTCGGAATACTATTCCTGGATCCTATGTGGGTTCGAAAACTCTGAATACTGTTCCTGGATCCTGTGTCGGTTCGATAGCTCTGACTACTGTTCCTAGATCCTGTGTGGATTCGACAGTTCTGACTGTTGTTCCTGGATCCTGTGTGGGTTCAACAACTCTGACTACTATTCTAGGATCCTTTGTGGGTTCAACAGTTCTGAATGTTGTTCCTAGATCTTGTGTGGGTTCAATATCTCTTACTACTGTTCCTAGATCCTGTGTAGGTTTGACAGTTCTGACTGCTGTTCTTGGATCCTATGTGGGTTCAACATCTCTGACTACTGTTCCTGGATCTTGTGTGGGTTCGACAGTTATGACTTCTATTCCTGGATCATGTGTGGGTTCGACAACTCTGACTATTGTTCATGGATCCTGTGTGGGTTCGATAGTTCTGACTACTATTCCTGGATCTTATGTTGGTTCAATAGCTCTGACTACTATTCCTGGATCCTGTGTGGGTTCAACAGTTCTAAATAATGTTCCTGGATCCTGTGTGGGTTCAACAGTTCTGATTTCTATACCAGGATCCTATGTGTGTTTGATAGAATAAATGATTTAGTGGATACATATAATAATCTCTATATCTCTACATAAATTGTATACTTGTGTGAGTTGAGTCAGTATCTTTTTTTTTTCTCATGATTGAGATGGATTACTTGATAACTTAGGTATATGTATGGGCATATAACTAAGTGGGGTTATCTGTTGACTTCATACCTTATGGTTTATCCTTGTTGGATTTTGTGATACCTTGAGGGTCTCGGGGTCCCTATTGAGTATCATTATACTCACCCCTGCACGGGATTTTCCCGCACCTCATTGTGTTGGATGCAGACGACGGACAGTGCTGACCAAGGATGAGTATACCAAGACTGGAGGGTACCTGGAGGTGGACCACACGGCGTGACGGTACACTAAGGAGGTGGACGGACGTGGAGTGCAATGGAGGCTATCTGTACCTACCCTTAAGGTAGGATTTCCCGGTGGACAATCCAAGAGCATTTTTCCCTTTTTCTAGTTTCTTGTACTTTACAGTTGGGCTTGTATTTCCGGCCCCTTTACTTTTCAGCACTCTTTTGTTATATAATTTTACTTAGTATTTTTCTTTCATCTTGTACTCTTTTTTGTGTGTTTTCAGGTTATAAAGGCAATGTCTTCCCAGATTTAGGGATTCACGCCTTTGGTGCTAGTTGTCAGACCATGGCCTAGGGAAGGCGGGCTTAGGGTAGTTACAGAACGGTCCTGAGGGGACAGGTTGTGATAGGGTATACTAGAGGTTTAATTTTATAGATACAAATTTTAATATTAATAAATTTATTGTACTTTTTTTATATTAATTGTTTTCTCATAAAATATGGAAACAACGTAACTATGGAGAAAAATATGAAAAGTTCAGATGTAAAGAACCTGATAGAACTAAATATAGTTATCCCATTTGATTCCTATGGGATCCCTATATATGTCTCTATAGGATTACTTGGCCATATTCTTGGTCATCTAGTCACACAGCAAGTTTCCCTTCCAATTATGTATTGTGATTGGAGTCATATGCCTTCATCTTAGAAGAATGAACTTTTTTATTCACAAATAAGGGTAATTTAAACAAATTATGGTGTAATTTAATGTCAGTATGTTATTAAATTCTAAAATTTTTGAAATTAATTTTTGTATACAAATGTTTTTCCACTTTACGGTTGTAGATGTGATAGCACAGAAGTGTAAATTGAAAAATCTGGGAAAGAAATGAAAAGACTTTAAATGGATATTATAGGGCAGTGTCAATGAAACTTCATTGAATTCCCAACAGATGCATGACAAGGTACCCAATGGGGTACCTAGAGGGAAATGGAAAGTTTTTATTGAAATACATCGTGATGAAAAGCACAAGGTATTTAAATATATATTATTATATTAATATCATTTTACATTTATACATGTATATGAAAAGGATATGAAATTTCATAAATTACTATTAAATTGCATTTTATTTATTTCAATAACTTTCAAGGAAGAATGCATCGAGTTGAGATAATAAAATCATCCCTCACACTGCGAGGTCAAAGAGTTTTTCTAGAAGCTGATCGACTCTGGTAATCTTTTCACTAGTTTAAATATTTATAATACAATATTATCTATTTAATATATTAAATTTTTTATTTATCTTTGTTTAATGTAGTCATAGAGTTTAGGGCACCAAGCATCCATAACAAAAGTGTGCTTGGATGTTCATAAAAAATCTGATGGGAGTTTTGTTAATGAGCCTACCAAAGAAGTTGGGGTATGAATTCATTTTTCATTATAATAACTTATTATCAGTTTTCACTATGTTAATATCTATTTCTTCTAATATGAATGATATTTTATTTAAAGGTAAAAATTAAAGAACTATGTGATTTCAATATCATGCAATCCTACTCAGTCTTTCCGGATGACCCAGATGGTAAAGTGCTTGGGAAGGATCATCCTGGTTAAGTGCATGGGATGGGTTTGGGACCCTTACCATCTAATATCTTTAGAAATCCATTGGGAATTGAAGTTGTATCTACTCCAGGTTGTAGTCGAGATACTTAGAGAGATTATGTTTCTAGGAGAAACACAATTCAGGAATAGGGGATCAGATATTCGCTTTGTAGAAATCAATTGTCGATTTATATAAAAAGACAACCAGATCTTTCCTTAGTGATATTGCATCAATGATGGGTGGTGAGCAGGTAAATCACACAACTTCAAAATCATTTAGTTTGAAAACATTTATTAGTTTTAAGTTTAAATATAAATATACACCATTATTTAATTTTCAATATAATTTTCTTACAGGTTCCAGTAATAGGAAGTAGAGATGGAGGTGGAGTTGGTGACAAGCAGTGTTCATCATCAGATAGTGATTAGTGGTCTTGTTAATATGTTCGACAAATATGGAGACAGAAAGTTTGTTCATGTATCATGTATCATGTATCATGTATCATTTATCACGTATCATGTATCTTGTATCATGTATCATGTATCATGTATCATGTATCATGTATCATGTATCATGTATCATGTATCATGTATCATGTATCATGTATCATGTATCATGTATCATGTATCATGTATCATGTATCATGTATCATGTATCATGTATCATGTATCATGTATCATGTATCATGTATCATGTATCATGTATCATGTATCATGTATCATGTATCATGTATCATGTATCATGTATCATGTATCATGTATCATGTATCATGTATCATGTATCATGTATCATGTATCATGTATCGTGTATCATGTATCGTGTATCATGTATCGTGTATCATGTATCGTGTATCATGTATCATGTATCATGTATCCTGTATCATGTATCATGTATCGTGTATCGTGTATCATGTATCATGTATCATGTATCATGTATCATGTATCATGTATCATGTATCATGTATCATGTATCATGTATCGTGTATCATGTATCCTGTATCGTGTATCGTGTATCGTGTATCATGTATCATGTATCATGTATCATGTATCATGTATCATCTATCATGTATCATGTATCATGTATCATGTATCATGTATCATGTATCATGTATCATGTATCATGTATCATGTATCATGTATCATGTATCATGTATCATGTATCTAGCAGGTCCCTTCTGGGAAAACTACCAGGAGGAGATCACGCTAGGGCTCTCCCATGGGAATTGATCAGTCTCCTAATAAATTTACTCCAATTAGTGGATGATTATGGTCTGATCGTAGTGAAGACTGTGAAATCTCTGAGACTCCCTCTGAGGCTGAGAAATCAGGAAAGGGTAAAGGAAAGGGAAAGGGTAAAAAGATCAAAGCGGAACTAGTACAGAAAGAGGGGCCTCAAACGAGGGGCAAATCTTCCACCAAATGAAGATCTTTTTTTGGAACTGTCAGGGGCTTGGGAACTCTCCCATGGTCAAGGCCCTGAGATATTTTATTGTGACAAATAAACCTTTGATGGTTGCAATAGATGAACCCAAAATGAAGTTTGAAAACTATAAAGCCTTTAGATGGGAATCCCTTGGGTACTCTTTTGTTTCTCAAAACTCAAGTGATAGCGGGGCTGAGTCACTTTGGGTTCTTAAACACAACAGTATTTTCATTCAATCGATGACCAAGATACACCAGGTTGTTTATGTAGATATTCGATTTCAGGGAGCTATCATCTCTCTCTTGTTTTTTTATGCCTCAAACTTCTATATTAAAAGAAGGGGTCTCTATAAGGATCTTGTGTCTATTTCTGACCGGGTGACTAGGAGCTGGGTGGTCTTAGGTGACTTCAACATTGTCCTCAGACCAGATGAAAATACTAGTTCTCACTTCAACAAGCTGGATGCAAATGATTTTTCAATGTGTCTTGAAAAATGTAATCTGTCTGAAGTCCCAATTGTTGGAGCAGACCGCACATGGTGTAGGTACACTTTGAATGGATGCCAAGAAAGTAAATTGGATAGGTTCTTTGTTCAGATCAATGACAGAAATGATGCTATCACCACCTCTGGTCTCACCTTGCCCAAATGTCACTCTGATCATAATCTGATCCTTGTGGATATTTTTGTTGGTAGGATGCGGTCATCTCCCCTACCTTTCAGGTTCAACAATGCATGGCTTATTGTTCCTGGATGCAGGGAGGTCATCCTTAATTCTTGGGAGACTGAAGCAATTGGCATCCCTCTTACAATAATGACCAGCAAGCTGAAAAACACCAAGAAAATGCTCAAAGACTGGAGAAAAGAATCTTTCTCCAACCTGGAGCATGAAATCCAGGCTGCTGAATAGCGGCTTCTGCTTTTCCAGAATACATGTCAAAATCAATACATCCCCTTAAGGGATGAAATCTAGGCCCATGCTCATCTTGATGATCTTCTCCTGCTATAGGAACTCATTTTGAGGATCCAATACAATATCAAATGGATGCATGATGTAGATAGGAACTCAAGGTTTTTTCACTGCTTACATAGAGAAAAGAAGTCCAAGAGAGGGCTCTCTACGATTGAAGTAAATGGGTCTATTTATACATCAGAGCTGGAAATTTCCAACACTGTGGTGAAATAATTTGATGAGCTCTACTCAGAGAAGGGATTTGATGGAACTTCTCTCTTAATGGAAAATATTCAACCAACAGTCAGTACACTCCAGAACAAGCTAGTTGTGGAAACCCCATCAGAGAGGGAAATCAAATATGCTCTCTTATCGTTAAATATTGATATTGTGGCTGGACAAGATGGGTTTACCAATAAATTCTTCATGTTTTACTGGGATATTGTGTGACATGAGGTCATTAATGTTGTATGGGAGTTTTTCATCCATGCATCCATGCCCTATGGTGCCCATGCTTGCTTCATTGCTCTGCTTCCAAAGAAAGAAAATGCCTTGGACATCAAAGACTTTAGGCATGTGGCTATTGGAAACACCATCCCCAAAGTTATCAGCAAGATTATTTCCTTAAGGCTTGGACACATTATCAGTACAAAGATTACTTCAAATTAGTTTGGATTTGTCCCTAGAAGGCATATTCAGAATTGCCTTCTCACTGCCTCAGAATGTGTCAATTCCATGAGGAAAAATATGAGGAGTGGATGATTCGCCCTCAAGCTGGACATTTATAAGGCCTTTGACACCTTGAAATGGAGATTTATTTTTTCGTCTCTCAGAAAACATGGATTTTCTGAATTCTTCATCAGACTTGTCAAGACAATTCTCCATAATGTGAGAATTTCTATTATCATTAATGGATCGCCCAAGGGTTATTTCCAATGCTCTAGGGGAGTCAGACAGGGGGACCCCTTATCTGGACTCCTCTTCACTCTGGCTGAAGATTATTTGAGTTTTTTCTTGAATGATATGGTGTAGGCGGGTCTTTATAAGATAATCAAGGTTGGAAGGGATCTCTTCACTCCCTCGCACCTCCTGTATGCTGATGATATTCTTCTTTTTGGATAGGCCAATAGAGGTACAATATCCTGCATTCAGAAAATCATTGCTCACTATGAGGATGTCTCTGGGCAGGTGGTAAGCTAGGATAAATCATTTTTTGTATTTGGGAATGGAATGATTGTCTCCAAACAGAACAGAATTGCCAAGTGGCTTGGAGTTAGGAAAAGTGCCCTTCCTTTTATGTACCTTGGAGTACCGCTTTTTTAGGGAAGGGTGAAAAGATGCTATCTGAAATCCATATACTCCAGAATTATTAATCAACTATCTACCTGGAAAGGGAAATCAATATCTCAAACAGGAAGAATTTATCTTAGGAACTCGGTTATCAATTCAATGTTTGTCTATGATTTCTCTATTTATCAGTGGCCTCGTGCACTTATCAACGAACTTCAACATTTAATCAGGAAATTCATATGGACCGGGTGCATACATGAGAAGAAACACATCACTGTTTCCTGGAAAGATAGCATCAAACCCATTGAAATGGGGGGCATGGGTGTTAAGTACCTGAAAGGCTTCAACGATTCTCTTATAAGTAAAATCACTTGGAACTTGTTGACTTCTAATGATGATTCCCTGGATTTTCTTTCACATAGATTCATATCAAAGCTGCATAATGGGTACTCAGCATATGTATCTTCCTCCATATGGCATTACATTAAATAGGCTTATATTGGAATCATGTACTGCTCCTCCTGGTTGGTTTCCAATGCATCCGGCCTTAATTTTTGGACTACGAAGTGGCTGGACAGGACCATCATTGAATGCATGGAGATCCCTCCGTAGTTGAAGGATATCTTAATTGATGACATGCAAGGAGATAGGGACCTCTGGAATTATCTACCAGATCATACTAGGATGGATATGCAGAGTTATACCTACATGGATGTTGACACTTTGATCTGGACACCCAGCACCTGTGGCAGGCTCACTTCAAGGGAGTATTATAGACAATTATGTGGCAACAACATGACTTTTCCCTTGTGGTTGCAGAATTTTAAAAAAAACCTTTCATTATTCCTTCCAATTAATTGATACTATGGAGGATTTGGAAAGGCAGGATTCCTGTGCAACATCTTCTATAGCAAACGGGAATGCACTTAGCCTCTTGCTGCTATTTGTGCACCCAGGCTGAAGAAACGATTCAACATATTTTCATTGCTTGCAATTTCTCTTGCAGATTTTGGGAACATTTTCAAGATGTATTTGGGACTCCGTTATCATTGAACAGTTTGGATGATTTCATGAACTCGGTCACTACAGCTGGTCAAAGTGAGCAGGTTTTTGCACTTCTTCTCACTGCTACTGCGGCAACTTTTGCTCAGATTTGGAGGGCACAAAATCAGGTGATTTTTTAAAACTGCAGGCCTTCTTTGAAGGCTGGTCTGGCTATTGTTTATAGGGAAGTGCAAGCTACTTCCAAGATACAAACTGGTACAATGAATAATAATATTTCTGATCTCATAATGCTGAAAACGCTTGGGGTGTCTGGTAGGTTCAAGAAGCCTTTGATGTTGAAATTGATTAGATGGATTCCTCTCATTTCATCATGGTTGAAACTAAATGTTGATGGTGCAGCATTTGGTACACCAGGACCTTCTGGGTGTGGTGGGGTGTTCCGTAACCATCAGGGCTTCGTTAAGGGATGCTTCTATCATTATATAGGAATTGGTTCTGTGCTTGAAGCTGAATTATGGGCCATGATTAAAGCTGTCAACTATGATGTCCGCCATGATTAGAGGCACCTATGGGTAGAATCTGACTCAATTACAGTGGTGCACATTCTGCGGGCAAGGTCCAGGGATGTTCCTTGGAGGATTCTCCCATCATGGACTGCATGCCAGCATCTCCTTGAGGGTCTTCAACTGGAAGTCAGTCATGTTTATAGAGAATAAAACCAGGTTGCTGACACCCTTTTCAAGAGGGCGGTCATGGAGGTCTCCTCACGATGGTCCTTTGTCATCCTGGAATTTTTCTCACATCTTTTTGATTTAGAAGCGCATGGTACGCTCTATTCTCGCCTTTGTAAACCCCCTTGCACTACCACTTTTTCAGTTTTTTAAATTTTTTTTGTAAGGGGTGGGCTTTGTCTGGATCCGAGACCTGCTTTTTATGTTGGAGACACAAGCCCCACAGTTGTGTCATTCAAGGACAGGGCCCACAAATGTTGGGTCGACCATTGACCATATTTGAAACATGGTAAGGATCACTTCTCACAATAGATCTTTTTATGTGTGTTCCCTAGATGGTAGGAGAGCCTATTTTGGCCATGTGCCATCACTATAGGGGATAATAATACTTGGAGGATTATGAAGATCCAAATTTGGAGCTACACCACTATGTTCTTGAGCACATTGAGTGAGCATATATATAAGAGAGATTCAACCCCATTATTAATTGGAAGGTCCTGAGGTTGGTCATTGTTTGGGATGGGACTAAGAAATGAGATTTGGCATCTCTTTGTATCCCAGAAACTTAGAATCCATCCATATGTAGTTTTGTAAATTAGTATGGTAGATGACCATCATTAGAATAAAAAGTCTTGTTCCTATGTATGCGAGACCTCAATATCCCAACTGTGCTCCCAACACATTTAATATGTTACATGGGAGGATATTACCCCTGGTCCTTAATTTGTTTGAAATGGTTGAAATCCAATTGACCAAGCTCATACTATTCACACTATATTTTCCTTTAAAAGCTCTCATAAACCACTAAAATGAACCTATCTCAACCTACCATGTGCCTGAAGTGGTTCCTCACTGACTAAATACTACTTTTAGAAATAACTCATATTTAACTACTTTTGGTTGAGTATTTTTCAAGAAAACTCAACTTTAATAGTCGACATCTCTGAAGACATATTCTAACACCTTTTATCCAAGGTAACCCAATATCACTTTAAGCGTGCTCACCGCTACTTGTAACCAACTTCTGATGACATATATTGATCTTACCAAATATTACTCATTAATGTCACCATTCCAAAAAAAAATCTAGTTCATTCCTAATCCAACAAACCTATATAATCAAAAGGTTTCCCAAGCCTAATTCCTATACTTGAGCTTCTCCCAAGTATGTATTTGAACCATTATCTGGTATTCATCATGGAATACAATAGTACCCAATTCTAATTATCAAGAAACTCAAAAGACAAAATAGCCATCAAATAATTGGTCTAACACTCACATGAGTGTTACCCTCCAATATTTGACATTTTTAATCCATATCTTAATGCTTTCTATAAATCAATCATTGTGTAAACCTCCCATGGATTCCTTCCATCCAAACAAAAAGTCATTGGTTTTAATTATTTATCTTGGTATGTAAACACTCTCCCAACATACCTAGTATGGTGTAAGTATATTGGGAATGATTAAATCTAGAATAGAAGTACACCAAGTTTCTAAAACTTACCCATTCCTAGTCCACAAATAAAAACATCCTGACATTTTCAAAAAATTATATTGATAAGCATGTTTAGATCTTTTGATACATGCTCCATCAAAACATGTTATACTTGCCTTGACCCAACCCTTGATGTCACGTCTGTTGATGATGTGTGACTAGGTCCAACAATGGGTCAACCACCTCAGGACACCCTGAAACCCTCATTGTACATCTATTGTATATCTTTAAAGTGTTACACCCCCAAAAAGATCACATCATATTTAACATGATGCATATATGTAAGGCTCATCTCCCCTTCAAAATTTGATTACTAAAGCACCAGTCAATCCACTCCAGACTCACTTGTTTATGAGATTCCCATATTAATATCTGGTGTTTTAATTAATGTATTGATCACACAGCCTTATATCCTAATGATACCATGTTATTTCATGCATAACCAAAAATATCCAATAATGAATCTCATCATTCATCAATGTTTGTGTAATCAACCAAACACCTTTCCATCCTGTTGCCATGAATTCATAGACACACTACTGACCGATAAAACTCATGGATCGCTTATTTATCTCAAGCATGAATGTATCATCAAGAATTATTTTAAACTCAAACCTATGTTTTAAAATCCATCATCAAGTTTGAGATATGAAATATTGAATACACCAACTCATCGGCTTCAATAAGTCATTATAACAACTTCTAATTGGTCCATTATAGTTGTGTCCCTCTAAATGAAAGGACAGAGTTTCCATAATACTCATCATTCTCTCCACCTTAGAAATTTCTTGGGCAACATTTTATTGAAATAAAAAACTTTCCATGGAACATGCTTCATCCACTACTGAATATGGTTCCAAAACTAGGACAACACGCTTATATTAATCATTAACCTGAATTAAAAAAACACCATCCTCTTACAAGTGTAATGGTATAGGTTTTCTCATAGATACATGCATGATTATCTTACTAATTCATGTTTAAGAACTTCATCTATATCAAACATAAAGTTCAAACTAAAACTAATCAGTAGTGTTTTCAAACCCAATTCTTTTTACAATGTTATCCTGAGCACTGGGATAAATCATCCTTATTATGATGGATGAGGTATACATTTTATAAGTTCAAGCTCTATAGTTTAAAGGCTTACATCTCAGAAATTGGTTCTATATAGTTTAAAGTCTCAGATTTAGATCTATGAAACATTGTTAGATGATTGAGATGCTATGGTTTAGATTATTCTGTTATATGTTCTCTGTACATGGTTTTTTTATGAAACATTGTTAGATTGTTGACTACTGAACATTGTTAGATGATTTAGATTATTATTTTATATATTCTCTACACATGGTTTTTTTCTAGGGTACTGGTACTGGGGCTTTAGAACCTTCTACATTTTTTCACTTGTAAATCTACATTTAGCGGTGGTTTAAACGACCGCTAACAAAATGGACCATATTTTGTGGTGGTTTAAAACACCACTATAGTTTTATATTCTATTATAGATAGTTGTTAAAACCACCTCTAAATAAATTTTAATTACTTTTTATTAGTGGTTATGGTGGTTTTAGCGGTGGTTTTATGGTAAAAAAACGAAAAAAATAGCAGTGGTTTAAACTGCTGCTAAATAATGCCATTTTTTCCCATGAAACTACCACTAAACCCACCAAAACTGCTGATAAATATGTTTACTATGAAAATTTCCATAAATAATCACTAAATTAAAGAAAACACTACATTTTGGATGTCGACACCCAATTTAGTGACAGTTTTATGAAACCCTCACAGAAACATATGGCGGCAGTTTAAACCGCTGCTATGAGGTGCTTTTCATGTATTGTGAGTCATTATAATTTATGAAACCTTAGGAATGGACCTTGGGGGTATGATTATGAATGAATCAATTAAATATTGTATCCAAATTTACATGTTATGATTCATGATATTTATTTTATGGTATGCCTCATTTTCATATGATCATTCCTATTAATATGCCTCTTTCTCACATTCTTCTAAGTGTTTCCTCTTCCCTCACTGGGCTTTATGCTCACCCCTTTCTTTGATGTATGTTCCCATGTTATGAGATGTAGTATTTGTACTTAGGATGAACCCATGAAGAATCATTTAAAGCTATTTAGAATAATTTTTTAATATTTCATGTATTATGTACCTAATTTCCAAGACACTAAACCTAAAAGATCTTTCGAATTGCTAAAAGATACTCTTTTTGTAAAATGTAATGTAAAGTTATGTAAAAAAAAGACAGAATTTCACAGTTTGTATCAGGGGACAGTTTAGTTATTTTTCTAAATTAGGATATTAAAACTTTAGTAAGAACCCTAAGGATAAGATAAAATATAGGAAAACATCCTGGTATTTTTCTAAAGTATTAAGTAAGTGGTTTTGAGCAAATAAATCCCTGTATGGATATGAATAAGTGGATTTGGATCTAGCAGAGATGAATATAAGGGTAAAACCTGAAAAAAATGCTTTGATCTAGACTCAAATGGGAACTAGTACATGACAACAGGCTTTAATATACTTCTGGTTTGATACTCCTAGGGGATATGTTTGGTTAATCATACTCATTTTATGAATCATTATGAAGAATTTATAGGATATGTAATTGTTGTTAAATAATGATATTTTCTAAAACATGATGTTTTAAGACATAAGATTACTTTAGAATTATAAGATTCATAATATTAACAACTTTCTAATAAAAGAAAATTATGAGGATGAAATTTTTTCAAGGGGGAAAAATGTAACGACCCGAAAAAAATACTTTTTTTATTTATGGATCTCTTTCCTTCCAATAGATTTTTATTTTTTTTTTAAATTGAAGCACATAGAATGAATTTTTATTTCATGAGAACATCATAAAACATTCATAAAATTATATTATTACAACTATGAACAAAAATGGGATATAAACATTTAAGAATAGTTTTGATTAATAAAATATATGTTTAATTGAGACAAATTTGATAAATTGACTTTTCGGACCCAATTTGTACTTTTCAGAAATTATATAATTATTATAATAAATTAATTTATTATGAATAAGGATTATTTTGATGAAATAACATGATTAAAACAACCCTTTTAAAATTTAAATGATAAAATAATTTTCTTTTTTTTAAGTCTCATAAATTTCACTATGCAATTTCACTATGCATTTTCTATCAACTATTATTTTTAATAACTAAAAATTTTTATAGTTAAAAGTTAAATTTATCATACTTAGAGAATTATTATGGTACAATAAATATAATTTTTTAATTTTTAATGTCAAAATTTATTTAGGGTGAATTTTTATTATTTTTCTAAGAAGATTCATTTTTTTGATTAATAGTGAAAAATACTTCATTGTAGTTAAAAATTGTGTTTTTCATTTAAATAATTATAATAATTTAAATTGATTCATAAAGTCACAATAGAAAAATTATACATATTTTAACCCCATTTATATCACTGGAATCATTTTTATATTTTGAAAAAAAATATAAAAACTTATTGAACTTTTGAACGTTCTTTTTACCCACCTTCTCGCCACACCAGTGGGATTAGCATTAAGTGTGATTTTTCCACTTCTGTGACTTTAATTTCAAAAAACAGACATACATAGTTGTGATTAGTAAAATATTTAGAGTCTAATAGGATCAACTTAATTTTTTTCTGAATAGTAACTTGACCTTTCAGAATAGTAATGTTACCCTTATGAATAGTAATATGACCACTTGAATAGTAACCTCACCAAATAAAGTATAAATAAAATTTAGGCATATTATAAATGGTAATGTGATATAATTATATCATAGTATAATTAAATAAAAAAATTTGAAATTATTGGTTAAGTATTGGTATTTTTATAAAATTTAAATGTTTATTTACAAATTTAGAATTAATATAATGATTTCACAAAAAAATTAATTTTTATAAAATTGAATCATAAATTAATTTTTTTTCTTATGATTATAATTTAATTTTATGAGACCTTAGTTAATTTTTCAAAGTGTTATAAGAGCAATTATAATTTTAGAATTAATATTTTTCGAGTAATTGATTATTTTACTTGAAAATTAAATTTATCATATTTATAAAATTATTTCATAAAATGGAGTTCATTTTTGAATTCTACACATTTAAAAATGGGTAAGGTGAATTTTTTGGATTTTTCTAAAATAGTTGAATTTTCAGTGAATAGTAAAAAAATACAGTTTGGGTTTTTTGGTATGTTTAATGACATCATAACTATGTCATAATGATGTAATGAGTAATATAAAATTTTTTGATGCTTTTGGATTAAGATATGATAATTTTTTTCCCAATTGACCAATACCATGGGTAAATACCATGGTCAAACCTATGGTTTTTCAAATACCACTAATGAGGTGTCCAAGGAAATTATTAAAAAATCCATCACTTTTTTTATAAATACCCACTCATTTATTAGTTTCCTTTCATTACCAATTAATTATCCATGAATAATTGATATTATTACCTCCCAATGAGTCCTCCAAAGGTGTTCTCAAGCCCCAAAAGTCCCAATATTCAATTTTTAGGAGTCGCTCTTCAAGGTAAGGGAAGTCTCAACTTCTCTTTTCCTTGCATGTTTCCTTTTTATGTGATATTTATTTAAAATTTCCATATGCATGTACTTATTTATATTTTATTATATCCATTTATTTTATTAAGATTCGTTTATGAATGGGATACTCTTGTACCCCCTCTTTTTAATGTTTTCTAAAACCATGTGTCATACCCGTTATGCTGCCGGATTTTCATCTAAATTTTCTCTCTTTTTATCATGAAATTATTTTATTTTATTTGTGAATACCCAAAACTCTATCTTTTCCAGAGGTATTTACATAGATTTAAAAATGATATATTTTAATTTTGGGATTAACATACATGAAACCCACCTTCCTTTTTTGTGGGTTTATAATGAGAAAAGGATCTTGTTTTTAAGTACTTTCTCAAACACCATGATTTTGAAATGAAAACCGTTTATTTTATTATAAATAGGTTATTTATGAGATTTTTTTTATGATCTATGTGAATAATATTAATTAAGTCATATTAAGGTTGTTACTTGATAGCACTCCAATGCATTGGGTAAATAATTTAATCTCTAGAGATGGAATATTTTATGATTCCTTGATGAATAACATTGGAAATTATGATTTATAAGACCTTCGGGATGGAACTTCATGATATGATTATGAATTACATAATTAAATGGTGTATCCACATTTACATGTTATGATTCATGTTATTTATTTTATGGTATGGTTCATTTTAATATGATCATTTCTGGTTATATGCCTCTTTCTCACATTCTAAGTGTTTCTTTTTCCATTAATGGGGTTT
The DNA here is from genome assembly GCA_963277665.1 of Viscum album. Lineage (NCBI taxonomy): Eukaryota > Viridiplantae > Streptophyta > Magnoliopsida > Santalales > Viscaceae > Viscum > Viscum album. Next base: position 1,608,897,094 of record OY728137.1, on the reverse strand, counting down.
ATGCTCTCCCCTTTCTTTGATGTATGTCCCCAAGTTATGAGATGAAGTCTTTGTACATATTATGAACCAATGAATAAGACTTTTAAGTTTTTTATATGAATTTTTTTATGTTTTCATGTATTATGTACCTAATTTCCAAGACACTAAACCTAAAAGATCTTCTGAATTGCTAAAATATCCTATATTATTAAAATGTAAGGAAAATTAATGTAACAAAAAGGTGGGATGCCATACAAAAAAAAGATTTCAAATGAACCCGATGTTGAAATATTTAGAGTTCAAATGGAGAAGGAATCAAAAATCATAAGATGGCAGGAAGAGGAACCCACAGGATAGAAGGAGGGATCACGTCAACTAGAGAAGGAGGGATAAAGGAGAGTTTGAGGTATTTTAATTCATTAAGGGTACAAGGGTGATTTTCCACTCATTTACTATAACACATGGTTTGGACATACAATTGGCCAAACCATTGTCTAACCATGCACCCACTTATTCTTGAGGAGGGACCCCACATGATCTAGGAACGTGTTTTGGCTAACCGTGCACTAGCCATGTAAAATGCCAATATCCAAGTGGACCTGCAACTTTTCATGGGAATGTTCCCCATTCTTCATGGTAGTAGAGAGACCATTCGGCCTCCTACTCCATTCTTTCACACTTCCACATGGTCAGGGAAACCAGGTGGACTAGGTGGCATGGTTTCTTCTAATCATGTGGCCCAGTCCATTTCTCCAAAATTTAGGGCTCTAGGCTATAAATAGGCCCCAGACACCCATGTAACCTCCAAGACATTATTAAGTAACATTACAAGGGTATTACCAATGAAGTAAAGTGAAAAAACAATGGTTCGTACCGTATATAAAATCTTGGACATTACAATCTCCCAAACTTAAAAAAACTCGTCCCCGAGTTGCCCTTCAGATGGTGGTAGAGCGTCATATGAGAAAAGTTCTGGCCACTATGCACGTACATCGGCTTCCCACTCCTGAGTCTCATCCAGAACATGGTTGTGCTACCATAGCACCTAGATTAGTGGAACAAACCTATCTCAGAGAGTTTTCTTACTTCGATCAACAAAACGTTCCATATTCTCCTCAAAGAATACATCCACCTTCAACTCAATATCCTTAGGTTCAAATGAATTATAAGGGTTATCATGATATCGATGAAGTTGTGATATGTTGAATTCATCATGCATGGCATGGTACCTATGAGGTTACAACAACCTATAGGCTACTCTCCTAACTCTCTCCATTATCTCAAAAGGCCTGATGTATCGAGGTGATAATTTTCTCTGTCTCTAAATTTACCTCAGACCCATTCCAAGAGAAACACGTAGAAATACCAGATGTCCCACCTCAAACTCCAAAAGTCGATGATGATGATCTAAATAAGACTTCTACCTAGACTGACCTATATACATACACTTTTGAGTCATTTTTACTTCCTCTGAAGTCTCTTGGATGAGATGAGGACCCGGTAGTGCAGCCTCACCTACCACTAACCAATATAGAGGTGAACGACATTACCTACCATAAAGTGCCTCATACAGAGCCATCTAAATCTTTTCCTGAAATATTATATTGTATAAAAACTCCTTAATAGGTATATGTTTTTCCCATGAACCTCCAAATTCAAATATCCATGATCGAAACATGTCCTCATGTACCAATATCATCTACTCGGACTGCCCATCGGTCTAAGGGTGATTAGTTGTACTCAAAATCACCTGTGAACCCAATCCCTTCTATAGCCCCTACCAAAATCAGGATATAAACTGGGCATCTCAGTCTGATATGATAGAATAGGGAATACCTTTAAGTCACACTATCTCCCAGATATAAATCCTTCCTAGCTCATAAAATGATAAGGTTTCTTGTATTTGTACGAAGTGTGAATCCTTGGTCAACCTATCAATGATAACCTATATTTCATCACTTCACTTAGGGGATCTTGATAATCCTATCGAGAAATCCAAGGTGATTTCATTCCATCTCCACCTAAGGGTGGATAGAGGTTGTAGAAGTCTATAAGGTCATTGGGGCTCTGCCTTCTCCTACTGATAGGTGGAACACCTCATGATGAAACCTATAATCTTCCTATTCATACCTATCCACTAATACTGACAAAGTACATCCCAATACATATTGGTAAGACTGGGGAGAACTAACTAAACATAAAAATGAGACTCCCACATCAAAAATTCTCATATATCTGAAGGTACCCATACAAAACCACAAAAGATTAGAATATCAATCCTATAAACAACTCAACCTAGAGGTGGGTTCTCACTAGAGACACTCTCTCTTGGGAAATGGAATTCAGGATCTGATAACTATCTCATCTCCACCCACTCCATACGAGAGTATTTCACTGATAAAGTTTATAAAATAGGTTTTCTATGCTATTCTTGAACCTCCATGTGCATCTCATAAACAGAGTCATCAACCACCACTCACTATTGGCCTTCTACAAGGCTTATGTTTGATTCTTCCAGCTTAAGGCATTAACAACTACATTTCCCTTTCTGAGTGTATAAGAAAACTCAAAATCGAATGACTGTAGGTATTCCACCCCCTCCCCCCCACCTCAAATTCAAGTCTTTATATGTGGATATGTATTTGAGACTTTTTGATCCATGTAAACAATGAACTGATCACCTAATAAGTAGTGTATCCAATAATCCAAGGCATGAACTGTGACTTCTACCTTGAGTTCATGTGTAGGGTAATTCCCTCATGACACCTTAGCTGGTGAGATCTGTACACCACCACTCAATCTACCTACAATAGAACTACTCCCATCCCAATTCTTGAAGCATCATAGTATATTGTATAGCCTCTCCCTAGCTCTAGAAGAATCAAGATCGATGCTAAATTTGGTCTTCCTTTTAGCTCTTTAAAAGCTATCTCAAAATATTTGGACTAGAATAACTTCACACCCTTGTTAGTCAGGCCTATAATAGGTTCTCCTAAGTGGTACAAATACTATATGAATGGTCTATAATATCCAGTTATCCCTAATAAATAGCATATGTCAAACACATTCTTGGGAAGCTCCTAGGAAACCATGATGCTCACCTTCTATGGTTCAATAGATACGCCTACCTATGAAGTTATATGACCCAAAAAGTAAACCTTATTTATCCAAAAGTTGCATTTATTGATCTTAGCATATAGTTGATTCTCTCTCAGTGTATTTATCATGATATCAAGATGGTTGGAATGGTTGTGTATGGTGTGAGAATACACTAATATTTCATCTACAAAGACAACCACAAATGAATCCCAGTACAGGTGGAAAACATAATTCATGAGAGCCATAAATACTGGTGACATGTTCTTAAGGACGAACAACATGAATAAATACACATAAAATCTATACCTACATTGTAATGTTGTATAAGGTATGTTTGATGGCCTCACATTCACTTGATGGTGTCCAAACCTCAAATCTATCTTGGAGAAAACTATCTCTACCTGGAGCTGGTCTAAGAGTTCATCTATATGAGGTAGTGGATATAGATTCTTCACTGTGAGATGGTTCAACTGCATGTAATCCATGCACAAATAGAGGGTACCATCCACCTTCTTGGAGAAAAGGATCGTTAAACTCCAAGGCAATTTTTTGGGTCATATAAAACAGTTTTCCTCTAGATCTTCAAGTTGCTTCTTGAGTTCCTAGAGTTATATAGGTGTCATCCTATATGGAGGAATAGACACTTGTGTCTCACCTCACACTAGATTGATGGGGAACTCCACCTCTTTCTCTCATGAGGTAATCCAGAGAAATCATTAGGGAATACATCCTTGAAATGATCCTCTATAGGAGAGAATTCCATAAGCTTCCTTCCATGATTACTCATGAAGAGACTCACCAATTGAGTTGTTAGTCTACCAAGCCCAGTACGCTCAGATCCATCTCAGCCAGCCTGGATATCGCATTCTCCCTTATGAATATACATGCTACCCTTGGGTGATGAAAAGGACACATTCTAGTGACATAAATCCACATGATCATGAAAAGAAACAATCCAGTCCATATCGAGAATGTTGTTGAAGTCATTCATCTCGAGGATAAATAAATTCAACATGAAATGATACCCACCTATTTCAAGGTGGAATTCCCCATACTGCCACACATTTTCTATTCAAAACCACAATGGTGTGTCAATAGTCATGATTTCATCGAATTATTTTATAAATAGGCCTAAACTTTCCATAATTTCAGAAAATAAGAAATATTGTGATGCACTTGTATCAAATAGGACATAAACTAAAGTAGAGGATACCAGAATAGTACCTCTAACTATAGATGGTCCTAGACTCTGATCCTCTGGTGTAGGTTGTAATGAATATATGTGGCCTTAACCATATCCTTGAGATGCATCATGAATAACCTAAGCATGTCTAGTGTTCTATCACTGAACCTCTAAGGCCTAACTACCATGGCCTCGACCACCGCCTCACCTTGATCGGCTGGTAGAAGACCAACTCACAAATAGACATGGATTTTTGGATCCTGTACATGAAATTGGCATCAGTACATACCCCCTTCCACTAGATAGTATCGTAAAAGATCAATATAAAAGATGGATGTGACCCATCCTACTGAAATCCTAGCATTTGATTGGGTTTCTCATGCACTGGGGATTTTTATGCCCTGAACTTCCATACCAGTGACACAGGACATAGCTGTCTATGTGTGCCACCTGGCTAGTACTTCCCCAGCATGCACCCTAGAAACGAAATTTCCTATTGCTAGATAAAATAATTACCTATATAGAAGATGAACCACCCTGGCTAACATTGTCATATTCCTTCATCTTTTTCTCAGTTATGAGGGTTTGGTTCACTATCTTTCAAATTATGGTCAGTCGAAAGATGTTCACCTACGATCTGTTGGAATACATGAGACCATCCTTGAACTATTTCGTAGTATTCAACTCATTAATGGTCAAGGTCAGTGAGAAACATTATAACTCAATGAAGTGAGCTAATTATTCCATTAATGACATATCACCTTGTTATTGGTGCATGAACTCTCGAGCACAGTCTACTCACAATGTATGAGGAAAGAAGAAGTAAATAAAAGTATATTTAGAATTCTCCTCAGACCATACCAAGATGTAGACTAACATGAGTGAGGATGTCCCACAAATTATTATCAGAGTCACATAACATATAGGTGGAGATATTGACCCTACACTCTAGAGGCATCTCTATATGCTCAAATATGGACAACATGACCTCTAGCCATGATTCAACAACCCAAGGTCCTCCATCCCTAGAGAATGTGGGAGGATGTTGTTACTGAAAATCACGATTCAACTCTTCCATGGTAGGGGAAGGTCTAAAAGAACCTTTCACTGAATGTATAAAATGAAAGAAACTATCTCGGAACAGAGCATCGATGCCCAGTGTAAGATCCACATAAGATGCCTCAAGTGGCACTATAGGAGGTAATATAGATGGATCAAGGCCCACCACATCTAGATCATAGTCACCGCCACCCTCTTGGAATACAACATGAGGATGTCAAGGTGGCATAGGTCAATAAATTCCAAGAAAACTCCTTAGATAAGATTTACAGTATATAGAAACAACAATAAAGGAAATAACATGTACAAAGCCTTCCTACTCGCAAGTCATGCCTCTTTTCATGTTCCTAAATCCAAGTCTAGCTGACAAGAAATTGTCTTAGACTGATCACAGGAGACTCAACCTACTGCCCAATACTAAGGTCGGGTCAGGTTCAAGGTCTCATATGCATAAAAGAGGTTTCAGTATATAGAGTTTCAAATGCAAGGTATATAGGTAAACTCTCTTTACTTTGAATTTAGAATACCCATTTAGCAGTAACATTTTTATTTTAAAATTTTAATTTGTTGAATTTTTCTTATTTATTTATATATTGATATCTCAATCCATTTAATTATGTCACAAATTTCAAATTTATAAAGGCCCATACTCTTTATAAAATGAAATTTTCACATCAAGTAAATATGACGTGGCCCTTTATATCTAGTAAGAGGATATAACAGGCCATGTATAGTGATTTGATTTAATGGATCATAATTCTCAATTTATATAAGTAATTTCTTCTTAAATTTTCATTGGCATTCACCAATAAAATAAACTAATGTATAATAATTGGTTAATTAAGTTTTCATCATCAATATATATGGGAAAACACCATTTATATTGATGTAGGAACTTTAATTAATCCAATTATGTCATTCCTACAAGAAACAATAGCATAATGCAAGTTATAACAAACAATTCACCACACAAAAACATAAGATTCTGGCAATGCACATAGAAAATTAGATATATCGTAGAATAATGTATGACATTTAAGTCCTAGTGTGCCTAGTATGATGCATGAATTTTATATTCCCTCGTATCATCAGACCAGGGTAGGACTCGTAAAAATAATATCAACAATATAAATAGAAAAAAATAGGGGATTCACCTAATGGTGAAATCTGTGAAATTGTAACAAGCACAAAAAAGAAGCAGTAATAATGCTTCCCAATAAATTTGGGTTTTTGTCATTACCCCCTCCCTCCAAAGATACTGCAATGAGGGGAGAGAGATAATGACCCTCGATTCCATCCTCTAGTAGACCCCAGGTTGGTGATAAGCACTGAGGGTATAAAAATATCATTTATGGGACGCATTACCTTCTATAATATAATTAGGATCATGAAATATGATGAATCATCCATAATAAACTCCATGTCATAAGATAAAAGAAATCCAAAACCATACCATATGCATGTATAAACAAAAATGATACAAATAAAAGTCTCCAAAGTAGATACCCAAAAGAAAAGCTAAAGTATAAACCCAAAAAATATCTAAAGATTTGAGCTAGTAATGTCTATCATTGTTCATGTAATCCCCTTAGAAACGTGAAAATTGTTTATACACATAGGGTGAGAACATAAGTATACTCGGTAGGAAAACAAAATTATCCCATGCACATGTTAAAGAGGAACACTAATGAACCCATGGGAAAACAACAAAACCAACATCACCAAAAACATGTCAACTATATACCCCAACCTCACTAAGGCATGATCACCAAATAACACAAGTTAAGTAATATAATATAATAAGAATCACATCGATAAGGGTACCCTATACCACTTTCCTACTGGTATGCCATTCTCACACCCCAATGTCGTACGTCATGGCGCTCATGTCTCTTTCATATACCACACCACCCTAAAAACATGGTCACAACATATCTCACCTGAAAAAACTTGGGCTCGCCACCCCACAAGCACACCCACATCACATCTCACCTGAAAACACCTTGTCCACAACACAACCACTACCATAACCAGAGTAGTACGGTATCATGAACATGTAGGAAATCAACCTCATTCCCTCCTCCTACTAAGAACAACCCCCATTAGAAGCCACACCACAAGCATGGTCATATCGCACCTCACCTGAAAACACATGGATCACCACCCCACAAGAACAGTCATGTCTCACCAGAAAACACCTGGGCTATCACAACCACCATATAATACACTAACAGACCTATGACCATCACATCCTGTGCAATACCTACCTCACCTGGAAGAAAGAGAGGGAAAGAGGGGGTACCCATCCATCCATCCTCACCATATGTTGGGGAAAACACCCCCTGTGTGACAATTTAGGTTCCGACACATAGTTCTAGATGTGGGTGGGGTGCATATAGAAATCACAAATAATATAGGATTATATACATATATACACACACAATCCCAAACTAAGGGTTCACAACCAATCGCTAACTAACTCAGAACTTTTTATACCACCTATAAATTCATAACACTAAATAACAAGCCACAAACCCAATTTCACATTTCCAACTAATTTAATTTAATCAACCTATTATTTTCATTATTTAACATCAACAACATTTAACCATGTAACCCACCATTTAATTATTCGTTATCCATTTCCACCTCACCAACCAAACCAACCCATGCCATTTAAATCATTATTAAACAATAATTTATTCCATCACTACCTGGGCATATAACACTAAACAGCCACACATCACAAGTAACTCAACATTATCATTATACCATTATCCCACCACCCCAAAAGAATAGCAAAACAAAAACCACCTCGCCACACCAAAACATGGCCAAAAAACAACCACTTAGCCACCCCAAAAGCATGTCCAAACAACCATCATCTCCACATTCCCCAACCAGACATCACCATACATCACCACCCTATAAGTGTGACCACACATCACAACACATAAATATTATTTTATAGATTTAACAAGGGTATTTTATCACATTACACTTTGTTTTAGTGGTGTTATCACACAAACCATAATCCTAAGGCAAACATTTTATTAGAAAAATCTAAGTGGATAGACAATTTCCATATCAAGGTTATATAAAAATAATAAAAAAAGTATAAATAACAACACATTTCATCCTGGGAAAAAAAATCCCCCAACAACCATAATTTTTAGTAGAGTATTAAGCTCATGCAATCACAATATCACAACAATGTCAAACTTATAAAAGCATACAAATCAAACCCCTTTACCCTTCAATTTCAATTTAACCAATTATTTATCTTTTATTAATCCATAAAAACTATAACACATAGATAAAAAAAGTAAACCCCTCCCACATGATACACAATAAATATAAATGAGGGATTTCCTACCTTAAAGAAGATTTTCCAACTCGCTGTGCACCAAAGAGAAAAGAAGAAACACTTGTAAACTTAAACCATAGATAGAAAACCATGGATCAACCTACACTAAACCTAAAGACCATAAAAACACAACCCAAACACACAACCCAAACTAAACCAAACCACATAATCAAAACTTTAATTAAGAGTAAGAGGAAACTAACTAAGAGAGGATAACCTTCCATAGACTTCCAATAGTGATCCACTAGAACCAAAAGGGTTGAAGTAGAAGGAAGAAGGAATGAAGAACTTCTCAAGGAACCTATGGATCTTATAAAATAAGATATAAGGTAGATGGATTAATGAAAGAAAATTTGGCTGATAAAAGGATTTAAAACTTGGAATTCAGGCATTTTCTTGTTGTGTAAAACTTACATGATGTGTAGGTCACAAGTATCCATAAATTTTAGCATTTTCAAAAAAATGTGCCAACTTTTTATTATTTAACCTTGAAAATATATAAATCATGTAAAACCCCATTAATCTTACTTCACAAGCCATGAACTACACTTACATGACATGTATGTTTTACATGTTATGTATTCACACTGCCTAAAGCATTTAACATCCAAAATCTTCCACACCCACTCTAGGCCACATCTAAGCACCTCTAACACCAAAACTGGAAAAATAACTGACTGATAAGGTATGAACCATTACATAAGATACCTATAAAACTATTATCACCCTCAAGTATCAAAAACTAATCCCAGAAAGAAAGGGGTCTGAACAACCACCCCATGAGATACCTCTCAAGGGTCTCTTCATACCTCAAATGCTACCACCAGTTGGACACACCAAACAAAACAATGACAAACATAACACATAACCTCTTCACCACATAGCCGCAACCCACATCCTCTATCACACAACAACACCTACACACAACCACCTCAACCTCCACACTTCTCAAACCAACAACCATTGTAACCAACTAACCATTTATCCCCAAACGCACAAATCAGGAAATATCATCCTCCATGTCTGGATACTATCCACTCTGAGTGTCACTAAATCACCCATATAGATTTAATAAAATTTTAGTTAATGAGTATTAATTGTGAATTAGTTCCTTACATTTTCATATGTCGGGAATTTATCACACATCACAAATAAAGGAAAACAACTTATCAGATAAAACATTAAGGTATCAAACATCAGATAACAAAAAACCATAGAAAAAAATCAAAAAAACTCCAGATACTAGGCACACATCTACGTATCTCACTCCAAAGTAGTCTCCTCTATGCCATAATGCCTCCACAACACAAAAACCAAAGGAATGGACCATCCATGTGGCGCCTTCTCTTGGCGATCCAAGATCTCTATTGGCCACTCCATGAACTTCACATCATCCTCGATATCCAAATCTCCCCAGTAAATGACATGTGAGTCATTGTGAATATACCAATGAAGTTAAGAGATATGGAAGACTTTGTGGATTATCTCCATCCATAGTGGAAATTCTAATCGATACACCACCTCCTCGCCTCGCCCCAACACCTCAAAGGCCCAAAAAACCTAGGATAAAGCATACCTCCTCTATCAAACCTCTGTTTCCCATGTTGAGGGGAAACCTTTAAGAACACATGGTCTCCAACCTTGAACTCCAAGTACCTTCTCCAATGATCGGAACAAGACTTATACCAGTCCTATGCTGCTTCCATACTATCATGAACAACTCGAACCTTCTTTGTTGTACTTTGAACCACATCAGGACCAAGAACTGATACCTCCCCAACCTCTGTCCTACATGATAGAGAACAACATAGACTCCCATACAAAGCCTCAAACTAATCCATGACAATGGAAGAGTGATATCTATTTTTATAAGAAAACTCAACCAAAGGCAGGTTTCATGCCAAAGATCCACCAAAGTCCAAGACACATGCCCGCAACATATCCTCCAATGTTTGGATAGTCTGTTCCATCTTCCCATCTGTATGAGGGTGGAAAGCAGTGATGAGTCATAAATGAGTGCCAAAACCATGGTACAATCCCATCCAGAATTTTGAGGTAAAATTTTCATCCTGATCTAAGATAATGGACCTTGGAACTCCATGAAAACACACCGCCTCATTCACATACCTCTTAGTCAAATCATCCACTACTCCTGACTCCTTGATTGCTAATAAGTGGTATAATTTCATCAACCAATCCACAATCACCCGAATATAATCAAAACCTCCCTAATCTTAAGGTAAAACTATGATGAAATCTATGGATGTTTCATCCCATTTCCATCCATAGGATGTAATAAACTTCTAGTAAAATGATTCTTGACCATTACATGTTGAAAACCAAGAACTTTTCCATAAACCCCAACACAGCCTGTTTTATCTCGGGCCACCAAAACTGCATCTTCAAGGCATGCTACATCTTCTAAACTCCTATGTGTACATCCAAAGTTAATCTATGAAACTCGTGAAGGAATCCCCCATGAATTTATACTAGAATAAATAACCTCCAATGAAACTACACCTAGTTCCAACCATCCTCCGACCATTTCTATAGAGCATCACCATTCCCAACATGATCATGCATCACCTCTACCTTTGAGTCTTCCCACTGAGACTCCTCCTCATACCACATCAGAGAAGACTACACCATCATCTGAAACAAATATATTATACCACCATCCACCCTTATATCCAAGTGAAAGGCTGATAACTCCTTAATTTCTCTCTAAGCATCCCTAAACTCTTGAAAAACATCTTTCCATAACTTCCTACTCAAAGCGTCAACCACAATATTCCCCTTTCCTAAGGTGTAAGAGATCTAAAAATTGTAATCATAAATAAACTACATCCACCTACACTACCCCCAAATTTAGATCACACTAAGAAAATATATACCTCAAGATCCTACAATTTATGAAGACCAAAAATCACTCCCCAATGAGGTAATTCCACCACAAATTCATCACAAAAACTATCGTTGCTGACTCTAGATCATGGGTGGCATAGTTACACTAATGAGGTTGTAACTTCTTGGACCCATAAGAGATCACTTCCTTCTGTTGCATCAAAATTCATCACAAACCTAGATGAGAAGAATCAAAAAACACCTCAAACATAACCCCCTCCTTAGGAAACTAAAGCACTAGGGAGTTTACCAAATTTCCCATTAGGTAACCAAATGATACCTCGAACTGATCACTTCACACAAAATCCTATTAATTCCTCGTAAACATTTTGAATGGGGATAAAAATCAAGATAAATCAATAAAAAATCTCCTATAATATCCTAAAAGACCAAGAAAATTATGAACCTCTACCACATTCTTGGGTGCTTCCAAAGAAAAAACTACCTCAACATTTGACGAGTCCACTTCCACACTCTATGAGAACATGCCTGAGGAGATACACCTATCATGTCCATAACAAACACTTGGATAAATTTCCATAGATTTGGTGGTGTTGAAGAACCTAAAATAAAATTATAATATGTTTGGAATGATCCTCCTTTGACCTTGAGTAGATTAGTATTTCATCAACGAATATTATGATAAACCAATCTAGGAACTCAGGGAAAATTGATTCCACAATACCCACGAACACAGCTGGTTCATTCAAAACACCGAATTCCATTACTAAAAATTAAAAGTTTATGTACCTGTATCTGAATGAAATATTTAGTATATCACCCTCCTTCACCCTCAACTATTGATATCCAGACTATAGATGTGTAACGACCCAAACTTTTGTTAATAAAAATTCCTCTTGATCTAATTAAATTTCTTATTATATAAAATAGTTATATAAAACATATGAACTTCCTTGGATTTATGTTTTTGGATTTTAAAATTCCATTGAGAATTGTTACCATTTCTAATATAGCCTTTTAATAGTGATCACATTATTAATATAAATATAGATCTTTAACAAATATAATTTACTCAGACAAAGGAAGTGATGGCCTCATCAGTAGAATTTCTCTATAAGAAGCCCATTTTCTAGAGCTCAAAAAGGAGTTAGCATCATTGGGATTCTCTCTTGACAAAGACCAAGCCAATCTTCAACACATTGAGATTGAATAGAATCGCCTACAGGGGAAGTGAAAGTTAATAGAGATTACCACCTGAGCAATGTTATCTGAGCCACCCCAAGAGTCTCTCACCATCGCAAACCTTACCCTTAGGTCTTATGAGAGTGTTATAAGGGGTTATTTAACAAGACCCTATCACTATGATTATGTACATTATTTCTTTATAGAATAAATAATATACATCCATTTTATTATTGTTACTTTGTAAATATTTTTTAAAGCGCAAATAGTATTTTTAGTTAATATTCAACTAAGAAATATATTTTGATGAATTAAAATATTTTTGAACTAAATAATATTTTAATAAAATATTATAACTAAATTAATTTTTATTAAATATAAATGATCGTATAATTTTTATGAAAAAAATTTTATTTTTATTAAGGTTTGAGAGATGTTTTGGTCAAAACCCATGAATTTTCGATAAATGTCGGTTTTTATTTTAAAAGTAAAAATTTCACATTTTTAGAAAACTATTTATATAAAATGAATATTATTTTTGGAATCAGGATATCAAAATTATCCAATGGTGAATTTTTCATAATTTTCTGAGACGGTCGAATTTTTGGGTAAAAATTAAATACCGTTTAAATATATAATGTGTTTTATGACATCATAATGACCCAATAGTGATGTAATAAAATACTATAAATGAGATTTTGGAAAAATATATGTTTAAACTTTAAAATAATGTGATTTTATTTTTATTTTATTTTTTTTTGATTTATTTTACAAAGCCTTAGTGGACCCTACAAGACCTATAAAACATTTTAACTTTTTAAAGTGATTTCCTTGAGAGTGTGACTCAACTCCACATAAGAAAGACTAATATTTTAAGAATTTAATCCATCGTACTTATAAAATAATTTTTTCCACTCCCCTTTTATAAAAACCAGGGGCAAAAACCATGGTTTGGTTTGTGGTTTTAATTAGTTTAATGTGTGGTGTCCAAAACCTAAATAATAAAGAATTCCCTCCCTTTCCCTATATAAACCCACCCAATATCTCACTTCCCTTCACTCAAAAACCTTTGGAGCACAAATAAACTCTAACCTCTTATCTCTATAATCCTCTAAAGGCTAACCACTCTCCCTATAATCCTATCTCAAGCCTCTCCCAAGCCTTTGGGATCACACTTCCAAGTTAGGGATTTCTTCCTCTCTCATTTTTGTCCTGGTTTCTTAATGTTAATATACCCTTTTATTTTCAATTAAAAATTTTGGGGTATGGTTTTTAACCTCCCCTATATTTCCTTCATTATGTTTAAATGATTATATACTCATTTCTCTATCATTAATTCCTCTCATGTACACTCGTTACCATGCTGAAATTTCATAAGGGATTTCTCTCTCCTCATTTACATTCAAGAAATTATTTTGTATTATGAAACAAAATTCAATTAAATATGTTAGTACATTTATATATTTGACCCCCCCTTACTTTCCATTTTATGTAAATAGTATGATACACCCATTTCTCTCTCATCAACCATTTTTATGAGTTCTTATGTCACGTCGTTATGTTATCAAAATTGCACTGTGGTTCTCTAAGCCAAAGTCATTGTGTAGTGAATAACATGTCCATTTCTCTATCAAGGATATTCACCTTTATGAAAATTTACTTATTTATTATAGAGTTTAATTTATTAATTCCTTATTCCTTTATCGTGTAATAAATTATTATGTTTAATGAATCAATGTTATATGATCCATGTGGCACACTTATGCGTGAAATGAAATGATTAAGAAGGATGCACCCTGATAGCGCTCCAATGCATTGGGTAAAGATTAGTATCATGATATGATAAATAATGTGTAATGAGGGTTTACTCATTATAATTCAAGTTCAATGAGGTTTTACTCATGCTCCATGTGCAATGAGCCTTGACTCATGCTAATATCATGTTAAATGTTGTTTCCACATTTCCATGTTATGATAATCATGCTATATCATGCCTTTATGTTCATGTTTCTCTTATATTACATTGATATTACTATTTCCTAACATGTATTTTATTCTCTATGTTATTCCTTTTTTACTCCCTTACTAGTCTTTATAGATTACCCTTTTCTTATGCATGTCCTTAGGTTATCCCATTCAATGCTAAGTACGAAAAAATGTATGTGGTAATGTAAAAGAAGTTTTCAATAAAGATGTGTATTTAATGTTTTAAGTTGTTATGTAATGTTCCTAATACCCAAGACATTAAACCTATAAATCTTATATATTGTATCAAGTGATTATTTTATATAATAAATGATGTTTAAGTGTGAAATAAAGAGTACGGTTGTTATAGTTGGTATCAGAGGATTGGTTTAGTTATTTTTTGGATTAGGATTAAAAAACCATAGTGAAAGCCTTAGGGATAAGACTTAGTTTAATAAAAACATCCCTACATTTTTTTGATTATTGAGTTAATGTTTTATCATGAAAATACATCCCTTTCTAGATACGAGCAGGTAGAGGCGACTCTAGCACATATATATCTATGGGTAAAACCCGAAAACACTACTTTGATCTAGACTCAAATGGGAATTGGTGCATGAAAACGGGCCTTGATGAACTCTTGGTTACGACTCTCTCTGGCGATATGATTTGGTAAATTCATAAGATAAGTATAAACCATTATTAAGGGAATAAAAAAATTCCTCTTAGAATATATGTTGGGAAGTAGATCGTGGATAGGATAGATTGAATCCTATAAATTCATAAGCTAAGGAAATAAATGTAATTTATAAGTTATCCTTTTTTTCATTAGATTTCCCTTTATGTGTTACCCCTAAATTTACTTTTATTCCATCTAATATATAGTAATAGGAGGACTCGGGATAACAAATGATTTGAAGGTCAATGTGATGACTATTTTAATGAGATTCTCAATCCAATGGGAGCAGGAATTGAAAACTTTTTCATGATACTCTCTCAGTTATCTCAAGTTTTGAATATAAACATGGTTCAAGAGGAATTTTCAACCCCCCTCCCCCCCCCCCCCAATAAATAAAAATCCATAATAAAGATCTTCATGAGACAAAGGCCTCCTAATTTTAATGGATCATCTGATCCCTCAATCATCGAACAATGGATCAACAACATTGAGAAGATATTCTCCATCCTTCAATGTTCAAAAACAAGAAAAGGTACTTATGGATTCTTATCGTATAGAGGGTGAATCTGATCAATGGTGGACATTGATCAAAAATAAAACACCTGAGGAGGAGATCAAGGTATTTGAATTGAAGTATTTACAAAATAAAAATTTGATAAATATTTTCCTCGCACCCCCCAACTTAAGATGGAAAGGGACTTACTTTCCCTAAATCAAAAAGATGAAGAATCCATTGGAGAGTACGAGGAAAACTTCACAAGGCTTGCACGATACGCCTCCATCTTTTTTGTTACCCCAAAATTCACGGAAGACCGCTTCTTTGGTGGGATAAAACCTAGCCTATAGAAATCCATGGCAATACGTGACTTCAATAGCTATGAGAAAATTACTCAATGTGTCCTCAAAGTCGAAATAGTAATCGGAGAATCCTAGGGGTATCATGGGGATAAGAAGTGTAAAGTGGACTTTAATTCTGGTGGTCTGATGGATAAATTTAATGGTTCTAATAAATTCCAACACCCTACTTACCAAAGGTACGGAAAGAATCACCCTAAAAATTACCTAAAGGGGATAAGGAAATGCTTTAGGTATGGAAGAGAAGGGCACCTAGCCATTAATTTCCAACAAGAAAAACATGCTACTGTGATAGAGGAGAGGAAAGATCTGTTCAACCCTCAACTCACTGTTCATTCCTTCCACAACAAATAAACAAGGCACTTTGTAAACCAGTTCCCTAAGACAAGGGTTTTCAGAGGCAACCAACAACCTCTAAGGAATCAAGGGAGAGCTTCTTCCATCACTATTGCTGAAGAAAATCCTGACAATGTAGTGGTGAAAGGTACCCTAGTTATTTATTCAATAACAATGAACATAATTTTTTAGTATAGTTCTACACATTCTTTTATATCCTGAAATTTTAGTAGAACAATCCCAACACCACCACAAATCATGGAAGTAGAGATGTCGGTGAGAATAAAAAATGGGGAAATCATTGCATCCCATGAATATAACTCCTCCCCATCACAATTTGTGGTTTGAAATTCCCATTGAACCTTTTCATACTCTTTTTAGTGAAATTTTATGAAATTATTGGCATGGATTGGCTTTACCTATATAGATCCAACATAAAATTCTGTGAGGGGGAAATCACTCTCCATATGGAAAATCAACCCCCGATTCTATAAAAGTGCAAGGAAGAGGATGAATCTTATTTATCACCATCATCTCAAGTGTGGATATTAATACCCTATGAGCACACATATCTAGCTAAGATGTTTGAGTTTAATGAAGAAACCATCCTTGAAGACATTCCTATTCTAAGGGAATTCACTGAAGTGTTTCCCAAGGAATTTCATGTTCTTCCTCCTAGAAGAGATGTTGAATTCTTGATTGATATTATACCTAAGGCATTGACAATATCCAAGAATCCATATATAAAGGTCGTTGTGAAGCTTAAGGATCTAATAAAACAACTAAATTAGAATATGTATAAAGGGTTTATACACCTAAGTGTTTCACCATGGGGTTCACCAGTCCTCTTCATCAAAAAGAAGGATGGGTCAATGTGCCTTTGCAATTATTATCATGAGCACAACAAAATCATGATAAAGAACAAGTACCCTCCACCAAAAATTGAAGACTTATTCGATCATCTACATGGAGTAAAATAATTCTCCAAGGTGGATTTGTGGTCGGGATATTACCAAGTAAGGGTAAATAATAAGGATATCCCCAAGACTACTTTTTGTACAAGATATGGGCACTGTGAATTCATAGTAATGCCTTTCAAACTCACTAATGCTCTAGTAATATTTATGGACTTGATGAATAGAGTCTTTAGAGATTACCTCAAAAAATTTGTGTTAGTCTTTGTAGATGATATTCTAATATACTCCAAAACCAAGGAGGAGCATGAGGAGAATCTAAGCAATGTACTAGAGACCTTACTAAAAGATAATCTCTATGTAAAGTACAGAAAGTGTGAGTTATAGTTTAAAGAAGTCTTATTCTTAGTTCATATCATCACAAGTAATGGGATATATGTGGATCCCTCCAAGACAAATGCAATTAAGGGGTGTTGGAGGCCAACATCTATGATGGATATTCGTAGCTTCCTGAGGTAAGCTGGATATTATCGCTGATTTGTGAGAAATTTCTCACACTTGTCAAACCCTCTTACCAAGCTAACTTGGAAGGGAGTCAAGTTTTCTTGGAGTGATGAATGTGAAGAGTGCTTCAAGGATTTGAAAAGGAGGATTATCACTATTCGCATGCTCACATTACCCACAAGTAGAGAACATTTTGTAGTATTAAGTGATGCTTTGAAGAAGTTCCTAGGTTGTGTGTTGATGCAAAATGAAAAATTAATTGCCTATGCTTTGAGTCAATTGAAATTTCATGAGAAAAACTATCCAAAACATGATCTGGATTTGGCTTTAGTAATCTTTTATTTGAAAATTTAGCGACATTACCTATTTTTGGAGAAGTGTGAAAAATATACAAATCACAAAATCCTCAAGTATATATTCACGCAGAAAAAGTTGAACATGCGACAATGAAGATGGTTAGATCTGACCAAAGTGTATGACTTCTCAATCCATTACCACCCTATGAAAGCGAACAAGGTGTTGGATGCTCTAAGTAAAAAGGACTCAACAATTTTATCATTTATTAGAATTTAAAAGTATCCAATATTATTAGATTTTATGTAGATGGACATGGGAATCAAAAAAAATTGAACATCATCAATCCTTTCACAAATGACAGCATAACCATCTCTTTAGGAAAGGTTAAAGGATGATCAAAAGGATTATGTGGGAATCCTAAAGAAAGTGGAAACTTTAAAAAAAAATGTAAATCCTCATATTTCAATGTTAATGAAGAAGGAATTGTGAGATTTGGGACAAGAATATGTGTTCCATAAAATCTGAAGTTAAAGAAATAACTTTTGGATGATGCACATAGTTAAAATTTCTCCATTCACTCAAGAAACACAAAGATGTATCAAGATCTCTGAGAGCATTATTGGTGGGATAACATGAAGAAGTAGATTGTTGAATATACCTCAAAGTGCCTAGTATGTCAACAAGTGAAGGCTGAGAGGAAGAAGTCTATGGGGTTGATGCAACCATTACCCATACCAATGTGGGAATGGGAGAACATCACCATGGACTTTTTCACCGAACTTCCAAAGATATCCAAAGGAAACGATGCTATATAGGTTGTTGTGGATCATCTTACAAAGACTGCACACTTCATTCAATTCGGGATGATTTCTCATTGGATCAAATAGAATGGATATACATCAGATAATTGGTAAGGTTGCATGGAGTTCCACTATCTATTATATCCAATCGAGATCCAAGATTCACCTCTAAGTTCGGTAAAAGTCATCAACATGATATGAATACTAAGATGAACTTTAGTATGGATTATCATCATCAAACTAATGGTCAATCTGAGTGGACTATCCAAAAACTTGAGGACATGTTTAGATCATACTTTATGGACTTCAAATGAGGATGGGATAACCATCTTCCTCTGGTTGAGTTCTCTTACAACAACAATTTATACTCAAGCATCCAAATGGATCCTTATGAAGCCCTTTAGGGGAAGAGGTGAATAACATCAGCATGTTTGGATGAAGTTGGGGAGAAAAAACTCCTAGGTCCAAAAATGGTCAAAGAAATGGTGGAGAAGGTTAAGACCATTCAGTAGCACATTAAAGTTGATCAGAATCGAAAAAAGATATATGCTGATAATCATAGATGAGACCTAGAGTTTGATGTTGGAGACATGGTATTTCTCTGCATATCACCATAGAAGAGAGTTTTGAGATTTGGGAAGAATGGAAAGCTTGGTCTAAGGTAAATCGTCCCTTTTGAGGTCCTTGATCACATTGGAGCAGTGGCCTATTGACTAACACTCCCACAAAACCTGTCTCAAGTACATGATGTATTCCATGTATCTTTCTTGAGGAATTACATACCTGATCAATCACATGTACTCAATCCATAGGTGGTACCATTGGATAATGACCTCTCCTATAAAGAGAATCCGGTGAAGATCTTATATCATAGGAAAAAATTTCTACAAAATAAGACAATGCCCCTCGTAAAGGTGTTGTGGAGAAACCACAAGTTTGAAGAAGCAACATGGGAATCAGAGGAAGTGATGAAGCAGAGTTACCCTCACCTGTTTTAGAGTGGGGAAAGGAAATTTTGAGGGTGAAATTTCTTAAGGGGGGAAGATTGTAATGACCTAAACTTTTATTAATGAAAATTCCTTTTGATCTAATTAAATGTCTTATTATGTAAAATGGTCATATAAAACATATGAACTTCCTTGGTTTTATGTTTTTGGATTTTAAAATACCATTGATAATTGTTATTGTTTCTAATATAGCCATTTAATAGTGATCACATGATTAGTATACATATAGGGCTTTAACAAATCCAATTTATTCAGAAAAAGGAAGTGATGGCATCATCCAGTATAACTGCTCCATACAAAGCCTATTTTTCAGAGTTCATAAAGGGGGTAGA
This sequence comes from Viscum album, assembly GCA_963277665.1. Lineage (NCBI taxonomy): Eukaryota > Viridiplantae > Streptophyta > Magnoliopsida > Santalales > Viscaceae > Viscum > Viscum album. The sequence continues at coordinate 1,608,876,671 of OY728137.1, read as the reverse complement.
GTCACTGGGATTCTCTCTTGACCAAGCCCAATCTGAGCTTCAACATGTTAGTCTTGAACGGAATCACCTACAGGAGAAGTGGAAGTTAATAGAGATTATCACCCGAACAATGTTATCTGAGACACCACAATATTCTGTCACCATTGCACACCTTACCCTTAGGTATTATGTAGGTGTTATAAGGGTTTATGTAACAATACACTAGCACTATGATTATGTGCATTATTTTTTTTATAGAATAATAATATATATTCATTTTGTTATTGTTACTTTGTAAATAGTTTTTAAAGAAAAAATAGTATTTTAAGTTAATATTCAACTAATAAATCAATTTTGATGAATTAATGGATTTTTTAATTAAATAATATTTTAATAAAATATTATTACTAAATTATTTTTTATTAAATATAAATTATTGTATAATTTTTATGAATACAATTGTAATTTTTATTATGGTTTGAAAGCTATTTTTTTAAAACCCATAAATTTTTTATAAATGTGGGTTTTTATATTAAAAGTAAAAATTCACATATTTATAATATTATTTAGATAAAATGAATATTATTTTTTGAATTGGGACATCAAAATTATCCAATGGTGAATTTTTCCTAATTTTCTGAGATGGTCAAATTTTTGGGTAAAAATCAAATACCGTTTAAATATATAATGTGTTGTATGACATCATAATGACCAAATAGTGATGTAATAAAATACTATAAATGGTATATTTGAACAATATATATTTTAACTTTAAAATAATGTGATTTTATATTTGTTTGATTTATTTTACAAAGCCTTAGTGGAACCTCCAAGACTTATAAAACATTTTAACTTTTTAAAATGATTTCCTTGAGAGTGTGACTCACCTCCACATAAGAAAGCCTAATATTTTAAGAATTTCGGCCTTTGTAATTATAAAATAATGTTTTTACCCAAATTTTGAAAAATACATGGGCAAAAACCATGTTTTGGTTTGTGTTTTTGATTAGTTTAATGTGCGGTGTCCAAAACCTAAATAATAAAGAATTCCCTCCCTTTTCCTATATAAACCCACCCAAGATCCCACTTATCTTCACTCAAAACCTTTGTATTTAGACAAAAATCTGCCATAATCTCTCTATAATCCTCCCATGGATCCCCAATCTCCCTATAATCCTCTCTTAAGCCTCTCCCAATCCTTTGGGATCACACTTCCAAGTTAGGGATCTATTCCTCTCTCAGTTTTGTCCAAGTTTATTTATGTTTCTATACCCTTGTATTTTCAATTAAAAATGTTGGGGTATGATTTATAACCTCCCCTATACTTCCCTCATTATGTTTGAATTATTATAGACCCCTTTCTCTCTCATCAATTCCTCCCATGTGCACTTTTTACCATGCTCAAATTCTAAAAGGGATTTCTCTCTCCTCATTTACATTCAAGAAATTATTTTATATTATGAATCTAAATTCCATTAAATATGTTGGGAAATGAATCTATATGAAACCCCCCCCCCCTTTACTGTCCAGTTTATGTACATATGATGAGACACCCCTTTCTCTCTCATCAACCATTTTTATGAATTCTTATGTCACGTCGTTATGCTGCCAAAATTGCACTGCAATTTTTCAAGCCAAAGTCATTTTGTAGTGAATATCATTCCCATTTCTCTGTCAAGGGTATTAAAATTTATGAACATTTACTTATTTATTATATATTTTCATATATGAATTACATATTCCTTTAAAGTGGAATAAATGATGATATTTAATGAATCCATGTTATATGATCCATGTTAGCGATGCAAAGAGGGCTCGCGGCCCGCGGGCTTTGCAGGTATGGGGTGGATGTGGGGCGGGGCGGGCCTAAAATTTTTGACCGTTTAGAGTGCGAGCCAATGTGGGTTGAGCCTACGCGGGTGCGGGCTAATGCGGGTTGAGCCCGTGCTAGTGGGGGCTTTCCCGCAGGCCTGATTTAAAAAAAATATTATTTTTACAATATATGTTTCTTTAACATTTTAGTTTTTTTAATAAAAAATCATGGTTAAACGGTGACATATGATTTCTCACCGTAATGGTCATATTAATTCACCATTTATTCACATGTGAATTTTAAATAGCCCTATATTTATTGATTTAATATGATATTATATTATTTATATAGTAATTATTAACCATATTCACATGGTGTGTCATCCCATCTCTCGAAAAATGAAACTCATCACCCCTATGCATGGTTTCAATTCTATAAGACTTATTATAATCATAATATTTTTTAGGTCGATTTAATTTTGTTATTATTTAATTTTATTTTGTTATTAAGTGAATTGGATAGAACCTCGTGAAAACACTAATAGCTTCCTCTGGAACTGATCATTACCTAGAGAGACTTCATTCATTCGTAGGTTTAGTTGTTCACATCACCACAAAACCAACATTATCATTCATCTCCCATCACTGATCACTCACCTACTTTTTATTGCAACAGTTAGCCACCACATCAGCATTACCGCAAGACACCATTAACCCACAGAAAAATGTTCCATCACATCCTTTAAAACTCTAGTTATTGTTAATTCATACTTCTCCCCACAAATACCTTTAAAAATGATAAAAAATACAGTATTTAAATGATTATAAATAATTTTTTCTGTAAATGTGGGTAAGCCTATGGGCAACCCGAGGGCAACCTGCAGGTTTATGTGGGGCAGGGTGGGCTTGAAATTTTTTGTTCGCATTATATGCGGGCTTTTGCGGACAAACCTGTGTGGGCTCAAACCCATGCGGGCTTGGCCTGCCCCACCTCACCCTGCCTGTTTCGCATTACTAATCCATGTGGCACACTTATGCATGAAATGAAATGATTAAGAAGGGTGCACCCTCATAGCGCTCCAATGCATTGAGTAAAGATTAGTATCATGATAATTCAATTTCAATGAGGGTTTACTCATGATAATTCAAATGCAATGAGGGTTTAATCATGATCCATGTGCAATGATCCTTGGATCAAGCTAATATCATGTTAAATGTTGTTGCCACATTTCCATGTTATGATAATCAAGCTATATCATGCATTTATTTTCATGTTTATCTTATGCTCCATTGATATTTCAATTGCTTAACATGTATTGTATTATCTATGTTGTTCCTTGTTTACACCATTACTGGGCTTTATATCTCACCATTTTCTTATTCATGTCCTCAGGTTATCCCATGAAATGCTAAGTACGAAGTAATGTGTGTGGTCATGTAAAATAAGTTTTTAATAAAGTTGTGTATTTCATGTTTTAAGTTGTTATGTAATGTTACTAAGCCCCAAATACACTAGAACTCTTGATCTTATATATTGTATCAAGTAAATATTTTATGTAATAAATGATGTTTTAGTGTGAAATAAAGAGCAGGTTTGTTATAAGATTGATCTTAGAAAACCAAATCTCCCCTCTTAGCTAGTCGAAAAGATCATATATCCTTAGGAGAATGTAATGGTTTTTTACCATCACCTGATTCAACCTATACTAGAATATATAAGACTTCAAAATACCATCCACATTCTTCTTGAACAACACTAGAGAACCCCATGACGACACACTGGGCCAGATAAAACCCTTCTACATTAGATCATTAATCTGAATCCTCAACTCCCGCAACTCAAAAGGTTCCATATGATACGGATCCATCAAAATTAGATAATCACCACACTTAAAGTCTATCCTAAACTCAACATCACATTGAGGGGGTATTGTCTCAACCTCCTTGGTTAAAACGTACAGAAACTCTCCATAAACTCTAGGGACCTCCATTATCCCAATATCCACTGATTCCACTAATAAATCATCTAATAAGGAAAGAAGGGGCTCCACATGCCGACTGACAATCTAAAAACCCCACTCACAAACTAAAACCATATTCTTCGACATCCAAAAACATGAATCTATTCTAGAAGAAATCGATAATAACACATATGTAATACAACAATTCAATTTCAAGGATAACATTGTATGGCTACATCAGTAGAAAAAAAATATCCCATGGGACTTATGTGGCCACATCATCAGTCTACATCCCCAGAACACATCAAACAAGTTGTTCCAGCCTCTAACTAGCACAGTCAACACTAGTGGAATAGGAATCCCCTATAAATATAGTCACATGGCATAATCTATAGTGGGTGAAACAAAGGATTGTGAATATACTAAATCAAACAAGGCATAAACAAGGTTACTAAACAAAATGATCATACCTTGGATGATCTATGGCCTCTCTGGCACTACTTCCTCCACTACATGAAACTTACCAAACCCAGATCCTCCGCCTCTGTTCCTAAGACCAAATCAAAAACCACACTCGATTGTAGGTACCTAAACATGAGGAAAATCCTAATTTCAGTATCTACATACTCCACCTCCCCTCAACATAGCATAACTTTGTAACCCCTACTGCTGAAACAGTCTCACCAAAAACTGTTATTGAGGCTAGTGATGAAACAATCCGTCTCCACCAAACTGAGCTCAAGAACCACTAGGCATTGGTTTTGGAGATGGAAAAAAACCCCAAATACAAAAAAAATTATAACAAATCCCTTATGAAAATCATATAAACCACTGATCCCAGAAGGCCAGAAAGGAAGATTTTGAGGTCGACTTTCTGCAAATTTAAACCTCAAAGATCTTGGAGCCTAATACCTTATTCTAAAAACTCATATCCTTGAGTAACCCTTATAGTTCCTATATCATGTAAAGACTCCTCAGAAGTTCATCATCTCATTTCCCTCTACCTTATTCTAAACCTCTAGATACATTGGAAATGTAAAAAAAGTAACTGCATACTCGATAGAAGGACAAAGTACCTCTTCAAGATGTCTCACATGAGAATAATCATCTAGAAAAAGGTATAAAGAAAAATGTAGAAGGTCCTTGAACATGATTTGAAATTCCATATTTATATACTCCCCTACTAAAGATAAAGAATATATTACCTCTTCACTACCTTCATGGTCGATGAAAGTAACTCTACTTGAAACTCTTTTTGAAAGTTGCCCAAAAAACATTTGTCTCCTTCCGCTCACCCAGATACGACGTCCACTGCTAAAATGCAGCTCCCAAAATTTGGATAACTACCAAAGGGACTTAGTATTCTACCATTGCATTGATCAAAATGAAATAGATCTTTAGATCCTCTAGCCAGCTCTTTATCTCCACATATGAAACACTACCTCATAATTACCTAATTCCTACTGTAGAAAATCATGCAGCACCCTCTACCACTGATCATCCTCCTCAACCAGATTAACCCTCTGAATATCAACTAGATCAACCTACTAAACCTCAACTGCCTGAGCCACATGTAAATGATGAATAGGATCCATATCTAAAATAAGAAACCATTATTTTCTATACCCAGTTAGTATGGAATTTTATTAAGATTCATTTTAATTCTCTTTATTTATTTTAAACTTCCCAAAAACCCAAATTCAAACAAGAAAAAAATTCATCATGATGCATGTACCTCTTCTAGATCTCTACCCTAAAAACATAACCATCTCACTTTCTCATTCAATAATCTCATAGTCCATGCACTAGATCATGCAAGGGCCTAAAATCACATATCCTAGCCAGTCCCCCAAGCATATGTCATGCACCGAGGTCAAGTGGAACTATTTCCATACCAACCCATGCAATCCTCACTATACCTAACTCAAAAATACATCTTATCACTCAACCACTCCTCTGATACCACATTGTCACAACCCCCTCCCTCTAAAGATACTACAATGAGAGGAGAGAGATAATGACCCCTGAGTCCCACCTTCAGTGGGACCTGGGTTAACGACTAGCACCAAGGGTATATAAATCCCATATATGGAAGGCATTACACTCTATAATAAAAATATGATCGATTGATAAGATGAATCGTCCACAATAAACTCTATGAAAAAAGATAAAAAAAAATCTAAAACCATCCCACATGCATGTATAAATAAAATTGATACAAATAAAAGTCTACAAAGTAAATACCCAAAAGCAAAGATAAAGTAGAAACACAATAGCTATCCAAAGATCCAAGCTATTAATTTATATCATGGTCTACATAATACTCCTAGAGAACTAAAAACGGTTTATACACATAGGGTGAGAATACAAGTATACTCAGTAGGAAAACCAAAGTGTCTCATGCACATGTGAAAGAGGAACACTAATGCACCCATGATAAAATAAAAGAACCAACAAAATCTAAACAGGCCAACTATCAACCCCAACCTCACCTAGGAATGCTCACCAAATAACACAATGAAAGTAATATAATATAATAAGAATCGCATCGATAAGGGTACCTACCATCACTTTTCCACTAGTATTCCACTCTCACACCCAAAAATCATATGTCTTGAGACTCCCATCTCTTTTGTATACCACACATCCCCACAAGATTGGTCGCAACACATCTCATCTGAAGACACCTAGGATTGCCACCCCATAAGCACGACCATATCACAAGTCACCTGAAAAAACATAGGGCACAACACAACCACTAACATAACTAGATTAATAGGGCATCATGAACATATAAGACATCACCTCCTTCCCTTATCATACCATGCACGACCCCTACCAGATGCCTACCCACAAGCATGGAAATATCAAAACTCACCTGAAAACTCCTAGTCCATTTCCCCCACAATCATGGTTATGTATCACCCAAAAACACCCAGGCTATCACAACCACCATCTAATGCACTTACAGACCTCTGACCATCATAGCATGTGCAATACTAACCTCGCTTGGAAGAGAGAGTGGGAAAGAGAGGGTACCAAGACATCTGTCCTCCTCACTATATGTCAACAAAAACACCCCCAAGTGACTATGCAGGTGTCATCACATAGCACTCGATGAGGATGGGGTGTGTATAGAAATCACAAATAATAAACAATTATATACATATATCCACATAAAATCACATCCTATGGGTTCAAAACCAATCGCAAACCAACTCAAAACTTTTGCAACCATCTTTAAATGCATAACACTAAAAAATAAGCCACAATCCCCATTTCACATTTCCAACCAATTTCATTTAATCACCTCATTATTTTAATTACTTAGAATTAACCACTTTTAACCGTACAACCAACCATTTAATTATTAATTATCTATTTATACCCCATTAACCAAACCACCCTTTATAATTTCAATCATTATTAAATAATTATTTATTTCATCACTACCTGGGAATCTAGAACCAAACTACCACACATCACAAGAAGCTCAACATTCCCACTATACAATCACCCCACCACCCAACAAACACGGCTAAACAACAACCACCTCATATCCCCAAAAGCATGGCCAAACAAAAAAACCTCTCTGCCCCAAAAGCATGGACAAATAACCATCAAACCCACATTCACAAACCAGACATAATCACACATCACTACCCCATAAATGCGACCACACATCACAACACACCAAGATAATTTTACATATTTAACAAGGGTCTTTTTATCATATTCCACTTTATTTTTAGGGGCGTTATCACATAAACCATAATCTTGGGGAAACCATTTTATTATCCATATTTAAGAGGTTATACAATTTCTATATTATGGTGATATCTGAAAAATCACAAAAATTATTAGTCATGACACAATTCATCCAGTGAAAATAAATCCCCCAATGGACATAATCTTTAGCAGGGAATCAAGACTATACAATCACAATATCATAATAATATCAAATATGTAAAAATATGTGAATCAAACCCCTTTACACTTCAATTTCAATTTAACCAATTATTTATCTTTGATTAAGATAGCATAACCACAACCTATAGATAAACAAAATTAAATCCCTCCTGCATGATACACAATAAATAGAAATGAGGGATTCCCTACTTTAAAGAATCTTTTTCGACTCACTGCGCACCATGGGGTGAAGAAGAAATGCCTGAAAATCTCAATAGCACACAAGAAACCATGGATTGACCTAAAATTCACCCAAATACTATCAAAACACAACCTAAACACACAACTCAAACAAAAATAAACCACTATAGTGAAACTATAAAGAAGAAAACGAGGAAACTGACCAATAAAGGGAGGAGGACCTTCCACGAACTTCCAATGATGATCCACTAGAACCAAAGGATCAAAGTAGGAGAAATAGGGCTTGAATAAATCCTTGGGACACCTAGGGATCTTCCAAAATAAGATGGAAGGTAGGTGACCAAATGAAATAAAATTCATTTGAAATAAGGATTTTAAACCAGGAATTAAGGAATTTTCACGTCATGTAATACTTAAATGATGTGTAAGTCCGGGTTTTCCAAAAAAAAATTAGCATTCACTAAAAAACACATTTTATTTTTATTATTTAACCCCAAAAATATACATGTCATGTAACACCCCATGAACTTTTCTTCACAAGTTGTGAACCAAACTTACACAATGTGTAAGCTTTACAAGTTGTGTATTCACCCAACTTCCAGTATTTAACAACCAAACTTCTAGAGGCCCACTCTAGGCCTCATTCAAGCACCTCCAACACCAAAACTAGAAAATTAATGGACCAAAAAGGTAAAAACCATTACATGTTTCCCCTATATGCAGATTAGCTACTCCCAATAATAGGATCATAAACAAATTTTATTTGTTTCTACTATTCTGTCTAAACCCAAATTGTATGTAAAAGGAAAAAACCCTCTAATACTACTTTGTAGCGTCCCACTATATAATCCAATAAGTGGTTCCCCGATACAGTTGGTCACATGAAATCAAGTGTGCCTCTCTAAATGCCAAATATTTCTGTCTAGTAGTGAGGGTTTAGGGTGTGACAATGGGGAGACTACGCCCTCATTGATCAGAGTTTAACAAAATAATATGTAATAGTTGTAAGTAGTGGAAATAGAATAAATGAATGAAAGTATAATAATAATGAACTAGCATAAGATAAATAATAAATAATAGATACAAAAATGAAGATGATAATCATATCATGTAGCGGTACAAAAATAAGGTACAAGGGATGTAAGGGAGACATGAATATACCACATGATATACAAAAATACAAAAAAAAGTCCAAAAACAATAACTACTAGCATCATGAGAATAGGATCGATCCCTTACTCTCATGCTTCATCCTAAGAATCAGAATCAAATATCAGAGGCTATACACTTCCCTATACTAATACATACAACAATAAAGTCTGCTTGGGTACCAAAGGTGGCCTAAGTAGGGTGTGAGATATACTCTGTAGGACACCACCTATAGTGTCTATATCAATCTAGTACATGCATATAAAGTGAGCATTGTGTCAATAATGATAAACAAAAGACAAAAAAAAGATAAATCGGATTGGGTTCTACTTGGTACACCTATCAAACTCTACCTATTCGGCCTAATCTAGATTTATTTGAACTAAGGTATCCTACATAAGTGTGAAATATGGTAAGAGATAATATAAGTATGTTTCAAACACTAGAACATCCTTAAGTATGTTATTTGGCTTTGTGTGCACATCCTAGGAGTTTCAAGTCCACATTCTTACTCTTTAATTTAATTAACATCTTTGTAAATTATTAAGAATCACCCTGATTCATCTAAGGCAATCCTAAGGGAATACCAAGTATCAGTCTAGGGTATTTCATATATGTCCAATGTCATGGTATTGCGTCCAAGGTGACCCAAGAATGAGATCCCAAGTGTCACTTTAGGAATGGTGTGAAGACAACAATAACTAACCTCCAAGTCAGTCCCTCGTATCTCACATAGGGGTCTGAGTATCTCTCGTGGCAAGGTACGACCATCTCTCCATCGATCCCATCCATGGGGTCTCCCCTAGGGAACCAGTATCACTCTTCGTGAGGTAAAAAGGAAAATTCATGGTGATCGCATCCCAAGATTATCTAGAGCCACCCCAAGTATATTTACAATTCTTTAAAAACTAACTATAAGGCACGACGATCCTATCTAAGTCATCCTTAAATTGGGACCCTTGTATCTCCATCAGCATAAGATGAGGATATGATTTGGCTTCCAAGATCATATCATTTAACAATATAGTATCATTTAACAAGAAAAATTTGATAACATGCCAAAAATTTGACCATTTTATTTAATTGAACAATTCCAATTATGGTATGAGGTACAAGGGCCTAACTCATGGCTCACCATCCAAACCAATTTAGCTTATTAAGTTAAGGCGTTAATTATAAGTTAACACCCATCAAGGGGTGCTTAGACAATTTAAGGTAAAGGGTAAATTAATCCTCAAAGGTAGAGTACACACATTAGGGTAGCTTAAGTTAATGAATCAACCAAAGGGGTCAATTCCCCACTTTCTAGGTTCATATTAGGCATGATAAAGATTTCAGTTCAATCCATTTAATAATTTAGAGTCATTGTTGAAAGGATCTGGCATGCGGAATAATGGAACATGATGTAGAGTGAAATTAAGCATGGGGAAATAAACTAGACCACCTACCATAGGTTAATAATGATATCCTCATCCTACATTGGCCTTTGAATCATGCTAGAAAGAGAGTTATTGGAAGAATATTCAAATTCCTCGAAAATAGAGAAAAGGAGTTCTCACTTAAATAGCACAACGGAGAAGAAGAGCAATGAATAATGGAAGGAAGAGGATTGTAGATATTACCTCAAGATTTACAATGCACCCAATGACATATAATTTGGAGTTCAAATGGAGGAGGAATAAAAAAATACTAAGATAGATCAGGGAGGAACTCATTGGAGAGGAGGAGGGATCATGTCCATTAGAGAAGGAGAGATAAAGGAGGGTTTGACATATTTTAATTAATTAATGGGACAAGGGTAATTTTCCCCTCATTTAATAGGGTGCGCAGTTTGGAAACATGGTTGGGAAAACTATGTGCCAACTATTCACCCACTTCTTCTTGAGGAGGGACCCCACAAGGGCTAGGTGCATGGTTTGGCTAACTATGCGCTAACTGTGTGAAATGACACAGTCCAAGTGGACCGAAAACACTACATAGGAATGCACCACATTCTACATGGTTGTAGAGAGACCATGAAACCCTTTATTACCTTCTACCACACTCACACAATTAGGAAAACCTTAAGGACTAGGCTACATGGTTTCTCCTAACCATGTTTCCGAGTCTGTTTCTCCAAACTTTGGGGCTTCGGGCTCCAAACATGCCCCGGACACCCCCCATGACCTTCAAGACACCATTAGGTGACATTAAAAGGGTTTTGAAAAGGAATTAGAGCTGAAAAACAATGATCTGTGCCTTAGAAAAAAGTTGGGATGTTACAATACTATTTTTTAATTTTTATATTTTTTCAAATTTATTCATTTTTAATATTATTTATTCATTGATAATATTAATTATTTTTAATATTTTATGTAATTTATTCATTTTAAGTTTTTCTTTGTTTAATATTTTTAAAATTTACTATTTTTAATATTTATTTATACATGTTTATTTATTAACAATTAATTTTTTTAATATGGTTGTAATTTATATTATTAATATGCATTCATTTTTATTTTTATTTTTATCATTTTTTTATTTTTAAACAATATATATAATTAATAACACTTATTAATTTTTTAATATTTTTTCAATCTATTGATTCTTTAATTAATAAATTTCACTATTTTTTACATACATTTATTTAATATTATTTAGTATTATTTATTCAATAATGATGTTAATTATTTTTTACTTTACTTTTTAATTTATTAATTTTAAATATTTATTCATCTAACATTTTTTAAATTTATTAGTTTGATATTTTTAATATATATATATATATATATTCATATATATATATATCAGTATATATAATATTTCCTTAAATATGATTTATATAATACGAAATATGTGTTTACATTAAATAAGTCATATATTTAGTTAAAAATAGTTTAAAATTAAAAATTAATATTAATTATAAATATTGACTCATTTGTACTGAGTAATGGACATTTAATAAAATGTTATTTGCTTTTTAAATTTAACATATATCAAACCCATGTTACATTAATTTCACACACAAATGCAATTTTATATAGAAACACACATGCAAATATAATATTTTTGTAATTTACTCAATTTTTAATATTCACTTTAGAATTTTGTTTATTAACATAATATATTTAATATATATTAGGTTTTTAATCGGTAAATTTTTATCATTTTTTATATTTTTATTCAACATATACTATTTATTACATTTTCAAATTTTTTCAAATTTTTTCTTTTTTAATATTATTTATTCATTCATAATCTTAATTATTTTTAATATTTTTTGTAATTTATTCATTTTAAATTTTTCTTTGTTTAATATTTTTGTAATTTTATCCATTTTTAATATTTACTTATACATGTTTATTCATTAACATTTAATACGGTTAATATTGTTTTAATTTATATAATTAATACATTTTCATTTTCATTTTAACATATATTCATTTTTAATTTTTTAATAATCTATATAATTAATTACACTTATTCATTTTTTTAATATTTGTTTAATCTATTGATTTTTAAATTATCAAATTTCACTATTTTTTAACATTCATTCATTTAATATTATTTAGTATTATTTATTCATAAATAATATTTTTTTTACTTTTCTTTTTAATTTATTCTTTTTTAATATTTATTGGTTTATTTTTTATAATTTATTCATTTTTAATATTTTTTATACATATTTATTCATTAAATTTTAATTTTTTTAATATTTTTGTTATGTACATAATTAATATGAATTCGTCTTCTTTTAATTTTTTTATAATTTATATAATTGACAAAACTTATTCAAATTTTTTAATATTTTGGAAGTGTATTCATTTTTAGTTATTAAATTCCACTCATTTATAATATTTAAACATTTAAGATTATTTATTCATTAATTGTGTAATTAAAATTTATTTTTTTATAATTTATTCATTTTAAATATATTTTTATTTAATATTTTCTAATTTATTTTCTATAGTTTTTATCAAAACTTTCCAAAAAGTGTGGATAAAACCATTCCATTCTTTTAAAAAGAAACCCAACAGAGAACCCCATCGCTTCCATTGTTCATGATCTAATGGAATTGAATCTTCATTGTCGCTCCACCTTGAACATCTCAGATGAATCAACACTCTCAAAAGACAAGATATGTGATGATTTCTACTCCTTTTTAGTCAATATTTCATTTTTTGTGTTTTTTAATTCTTTCAAAGGGTTTAGGTTTGTCTTGTTATCAAAGGAACTCGAAGAGATTCAAAACCCACTAATCTAAAATGCCTCATTCTCCCCACCCTCACACCAAGCATACCATCTCCTCTACAGTGTTCTTCTTAGGGAATCATTTTACTTTTCTTTTAACTAGAATGATCAATATTTTAAGTAGTATATAGATAAACCTTCCATAAACTAGGGCCTGGTTAGCCCTACCTTTCTTACATGATATGAAAATTTTCAACATCAATGTATTTATTTTTAGATAAACCATATTTCAACAGGATAAAATTTAATATATTTATATCGTGTATCTTTACAATTTCATACTCATCCATCATTGGTATTTGTTTTTAGTTGAATTAACATCTCAAAAATTTATTTTGTTCCCTTAATTGAGAACTATAAAAACATGAATTTTCAATTGAAACATTTTAAATTTCTTCTAAAGAAAACTCCATTTATTCAAAGAATGTTTGAAATTGTTTTAAGGTTTCTAATATACTCTACTTGAATTATCCCTACAACCTCTACTTAAGTAAATTTTTCTTAACACTATTAACTTTTGAAGTATTCAAATTGAAATTTGTTTTACCAACTATTTTAAAATTTATTTAAATCACTCCTATATCTCGATCAAAAACCATTTTTTTATCAATACATATAAAAACCTTAATCCACTTATGAAATATGAAACCCCATAAAAGATAATTTTTTACTTTTCTTTCCATTTTATATCTATCATGCATTCATATAAACATTTCTAGACTACTATAGTGTGTGATGTTTCTTTATATAGTGTCATAATATAGTTTATACCAATTTCATTCCTCATATAGGATTAAATTGATGATTCATTCCACATTTATACTTTAGATAGTGTTAGAGAGATGATGTTATGTTAAGATAATTCCATAATTAAGTGAATAAAACATTGTGTGGGAATACATGTGATATATATTACATATGGATTATTGTTAAATCCAACACTTCCCTATGATCTAATGCTCTATGCTTTGAGAAGTTTTCACTATTTCTCTATTTTATACACTCAAAATCATGTTTTGAGACCTTGTTTTTTTCTTATAAGACTTTGAAATATATCAAGGAATATTTTTGTACTCAAGTGCCAAGATGGAATGCGATTTTGAGGACCGATATGCCCGGAATTAATTTTATAAAAAATATTAAATATGTTTTATATCACGCATGCATGGTTTTTCAAAAATAATGGAATATTTCATAAATGGAGTTTTGAAATAGTAATCTAAGGCCACAGTTGAATCTGAAATGTGAGGTTTACCCTTTACATGATATAAAGTGGGTCAGCATGGGATTTTTGGATAAAACATCCATTGGCAGGTGCGTTTAATTAAAATAAATAATTTATTTATTTATTTTAAATTAAATAACCTAAAGAAAAATTATCAATGAATAGCTTGTTATGGAGAATCTCTAGGGTTATCCATATAACCCTGGGACTATTGATAGGACCTTCCACCTAATCTACATTGGAAAATTGAGATCAGACGATAACGAGCTTCTAGATCTAGGTGAATCGAGGCGCAGTGAATGCAACAGATCTTCCTCCTTCATTGACAGTGGCATTATTCACTAATTATTGATCTAAATCGATGTAGGACTCATCATTTATGGATTATTTCCTTGTGATTAAATTATTGAGCATGATCATACTTTTATTCTTTGATCTATGTTCAAATTCATCCTTTACATGAGCTCGTTCATCGGATTAAATTATTTATTCAATTTTTTAATCTTGTTATGCAATATTTATAATCTTGGTTATCCCCAATATAATTCATTGTCTAAGAGCACTTGGAAAAAAAATTTCACCTGTATTCTTGTGTCTTTCCCTCAAAATTTCTTCACGTTCTTCTTTGTTGGCCTACAGGGCTATGGTTCGACATTATCGAGCAGGTTTGAGTACGATTAAACACCCAAATTCATGGCAAATTCATGAAGTATTCACATGTGATGAATGGATTGAAAAATCAGGGATAGTTTCAGATAGATTTCTATATGTGGGTGATTCCACCATGGATTGAGAATCCAGTGAGACAATGGGAGATGATCAGAGATGCGACGGTGCATTTGGGTATCGAACTGAGAATCAGAACTATGATTTCTAGCCACTGGAAGGCCGGAAGCGATGGACAGAGTTGATTTCCACAAATTACAGGTGGTCAAGTGACATGATTTGTAGTAGATAATATGGATTCGAGACATGTAGTGTGGGTTTAACTTTCTGTGAAAATCCCGACAATACGACGCGTACTGGGATGAACACACGCCGTGTAGTGTCCCATATGCATTAGCTAGGATTTTTGGGTGAGTTAAATATAACACATAATGTAGGACCCCCACATGATGTTTGACTTAGTGATAGTGACCTGGAATGTACTTTGGGAGTACATAGACACGTGCACGGCCAGACACATGACCAGTGTACAGAGACATGGCTCGAAGGACATGAGCATGACCAGGAAGACATGGCTCAGACCTGGGTGGCTGAGACATGCCATATAGTCCCCTTACACACCATGTAGGACCACATGGATAGTGATCCACGTATTTTAAAGGACACAACCAGGAAGCAGAGTAGGACCACATTCCATGTGGGTCCCCTATACATTGTGTACCTTTTTTTAGGAAACTTCTACCTCTCATAACTCCTTCATTTGGACTTAGATTTTGGATCGTGAGTAGCCTTTCTTGAGTGTTTTTTCCATGTAGAACATGATGGTTAACTTTGTAGTGAACTTTGAGATACGATGTCAGATGTTCCAGGATAGATTCTTCTTTAGGTAATATTCGATGATGGCAGTGATTGGGTAGGATCATTAGAGAGATTATAGTGACACCCACCCGCTGGGACAGGGCATAGATCCTCTACATACCATAAAAGTGTCACCCTCATATTGGATTAGGGAATGGGTCCTCTATATACTAATGGGAACCATCCTACGGAGTCATGTCATGGGTCCTTTACCATCAAATTGGCACCCTCCAGTTGAATCTGGGCATAGGTCCTCTGTCTATTGAGTAGCATCCTCTTACGGAGTCAGGGCATGGGTCCTCTACCATCAGAGTGGAACCCTCCTACGGTGTCATGGAATGCCTCCTATATCTACCATTAGAGTGGAACTCTCTGATATTGTTAGGTATTTCATTCTCTATCTACCATTAGAGTGGAACCCTCCTACTATGATAGGGCATGGTTCCTCTATCAACCATCAGAGTGGTGCCCTCCTATTGTACCAGGTCATGGGTCCTCTACCTAGAGATTATGTCCCCTCGACTGTGAAGCACAACAGTGAGGTGTGGCCAAAATGGATATTTCATCAGACATACATATTTTTTGTTCCAAGAATAGTGAAATCATATAGTGGTTGAAGATATATTAAAATTTCTTTTCATAATTGTTTCCTGAAACCATGAGTGAGGATCTTATAAGTCAAATTTATAATTAATTTATTTAATATCTGAATAAATAAATAAATGGGATTAGGAACATTCTTCATTGATGAATGTTTATCATCTAAAAATACCCATTCATATTTCCTTTATTTGTCTATAATTATCCAAGGACATAATCCATATAGCGATGATCCACATGTGTTCAAATGATCTCTGAGTAACACCACTCATTCTTCAGGTGCTAGCATGGATAATAGAATGTCTTGTGTTGTTTTTTATTGATCACACATTATTTGGTCTTGAAATCTATCTTTCATTTCTTGTTCTTAATATGTATATATAAAGAGGAGTTGAGAGATAATTCGTTCTATGCAACAATTCTCTATTCTCAATTTTTGGATTCAATACACAACAGACATAATCATTTATTTATAAACTTTGGATTTATGTTAAAATATTATTTAATTGCATGTAGTATATTAAATAACATTTATTACCATTAATAAATTAAATTCCACATAATATTATTATTATTATTTTGTGGTGTGCCAATTTTCACAAATTGATAAATAATATTTACCGGCTTGTAAATAATTATTTTATCACCAAACGTAGCATTGGTCCAATAAAACACCTTGGTATTTATTGAATACTTGAATAAATGTTTTATTCATAAATAAATATTTTATTCACATACTGGTGAATAAATATTTATTAAATATTAAATAAAATAGAAAAATAATTTTTTATTCACATGTCGATGAATAAATATTTATTTAATTTATGTGATCAATATAACTTGAATAAAATTATTCCTCGGTCTTGAGAATAATATTTATTAATTAATTAAATTCAAATAAAATTTAAGTGAGAACAATGGAAACACTTAGCGTGTGACCCTCAAGGATTCGTTCTCATTGGTATTAGGCAGGCTTACCTAAAGTCCAAGTTTATTGTCTAGCAACAAGTCAAGGAACCCAAGAGAAAGAACTTAATGTTGCAATGATGAAAACCAAATATGAACACCCACTGTGTAATATAATCCCTTTGTCACAATATCTCATCAAGTAGGTTTCATGATGTTGTCATCAACCTATATGCTAGATATGTATTTCTTCGACTATCTGAAATAAAAACATCATTACACCGTGACCATGGAATTTAGTTAATAGTTATATTCCAATCAAAGGGCTGAGATATCAACTCCCATAAATATGAAAGGTAAAAATCCTTCCCTGACTTATCTATTAATTACATGTTAATTATGACACACCCAAAATTCCCTACTTCCCACCAACATATGGCTTGATTTATTTTGTTAGTAAATCTAAGTGCATGAGTCGTGACATGTATTATTGATAATACTAAAATCTAAGGACCATTAAATACACTCATAGATAGTAATATCTGGTGACACCATACATGAAGAATTCCTATTAGTGGGAATGTTCTCAAAATCTCTCATCTTGGATATTAACAAGTGCAAACTTCATGAGAATAATCCCCATTTATTTATGAGTACTATCAAATTCTAGTCTAAATACTATGTGTGCCATCATAGTATGTTAACCAACCATATAACTATATTAGAAATATTGTCATAGATCTTTAAGATTCACATCATAGTGGGGAACTACTATGACCTTATCAGTGCAACAAATATTCTAGAAAAATATTACATTAAAGACATGAAGAGAAATAAAAAATATGTAATAATATTTATAATTAAAATTAAATATATATAATATACATGTAATAAAATTATAATCAGATGATCCTAGGACACCAACTCTAATAAACTCTCACTTGGACTAGATAAAACTACCTATGAATTTCATTCTGCTAGACCTCATATGATAATCATGTTTATGTTGAATCGAGGCTTTAGTAAATGGGTATTCCATAATGTATTTTTTTGGAAATACTGCTCACTAAAACCTCACTTATCTAAGAAAAATCCCTCAAGAGATGACACTTTTGAATTATGTGATTCATCCTTTGATGTGACCTTATCTCCTTTGTGAGATCCACCACTATAGTATTATCACAATAGAGTGTGATAGGATATTTACTACAAGGTACCTTTTCAAGCTCACAACACCAAAAGAGTGTGATAAGATCTTCACAATAGAGTGTGATAGGATTTTTTCCCACATTGTATTATCCAAGGGGTTTCACTTGGATGAAGTTTTACATCCACACTTTTTCCTTAGCTACCTTGGAAGCCATAATATACTCATCCTCTACTATAGAATCTTCAACTATAGCCTGCTTTGAGCTCTTCCAACTCACAACACCTCCATTAAAAGTGAAGATGTATCCCGTTTATGAATTCATTTCATCTTGATCAATTTAAAAACTAGTATCTACATATCCTCTCATGAATAGTTCCTCATATCCTCCATATACCATGAACATATCCTTAGTATGCCTTAGATACTTACGGATGGTCCTGACTGTCGTCAAATGGTGGTCACCTAGACCGTCTTGATATCTTCCTACCACACTCAATGTATAGGAAACATCTAGCCTAATATATAGAATAACATAAATGAATGACATGATCTATGATGCATATGGAATCCTTTTCATTTTGTTTCTTTCCCCATGTATATGAGGAAACATTTTTCTGGAAATATGAATGCCATGTGACACTAGAAACGATACCCTCTTGGATTGTTCCATACTAAATCTCTGCAGAATTTTGTCAATGTATGTACTTTGAATTAGGCCAACCAACCTCTTGGATCTATCACAATAGATCCTAATCCTAGGAATATATGTTGCCTCACCCAATTACTTCATATATAATTCTTTATTTAACCACTTCTTAACATTCTACAAGACTGGTATTTTGTTGCTAATAAGTAATATGTCATCAACATATAATATCAAGAAAATGACAGCACTCCCCCTAAACCATTTATAGACAGACGACTTACATTAATTATTTATGAAACCAAATTCAATTATGGCCTCATAAAAACAAATTTTCCATGAACTGGATTATTTATTTAATCCATAAATGGATCTTTGAAACTTGTATACCTTGTTGGCATATTTTGGAATCAAAAAACCTTTGGTTTGTGTTATATAGATATTTTCATTAAGGTTCCCATTAAAAAATCTGTTTTGACATCCATTTTCCAAATCCCA
Organism: Viscum album; assembly: GCA_963277665.1. Taxonomy (NCBI): domain Eukaryota; kingdom Viridiplantae; phylum Streptophyta; class Magnoliopsida; order Santalales; family Viscaceae; genus Viscum; species Viscum album. The sequence goes on along the minus strand of OY728137.1, from coordinate 1,608,856,884 downwards.
TAATCATGGAAGGTCATAATGGCAAGAAAAATTATGATGGATTTCAGCATTTAACTTATGTGGAAAAAATCATAGAAGGTAACTTTGCAGTGTTTTGGGTTGATAGTGTTTTTTAAAAAAGCAGGTGGAAAAGGTTATTTGTGGATTTTTAGAATGGTTTTTCACTAGGTATGTTAAAAAATATCCAAGATAAAGGAATGGATGCTCTGGAGGTGGTACAGAATGTTTCTTGATGGACTGGTGCTTCATGAAGGTTTGATGTTTCATGATGGACTGGTGCTTCACGAGGATTTGATGTTTCATGAAGGACTATTGTTTCGTGAAATCTTGGTAGTTCATGAAGGTGTGGAGCTTCACAAAAGGTGGATGATAATTAATGGTTGATGGTAAAGTTACAAAACTACCAAAAGCTTCATGAATGGGAAATTTTCCTTGAAGCTTCATGAAGACAGGTAGGTTCACGAACAAGAAAGGAGAGCTTTGTAAAAAGAAAATGGTGAGGATAAAATCTTTCTGAAAGAGAGGAAATTCCTATAAATTGGCCTCTAACCCCATCATTTGAAACAAAAATCCTTAATGAAAATAAAAATGCTCTTAATTCACAAAGGTTATTCCTGTAGTATTTTTCTTACGTGTAGGTTTTCATAATATCGTCTACTTTTTGGAGAAAGGGAGTTTGCAAAGGAAATATATTTTTCACAAAAGTTTCGAGCTTTGTGAAAGCAGAAATCCTTTCTCAAAAGAGTTGAGATTCATGAAAGTGGTTAGCATTGTGAAAGGTGTGAGCTTTAAGAAAGGTTGTGTGAGCTTTGTGAAAAGTTTGAGCTTCAAGAAAGGTTTGAGCTTCATGAAATGCAGTGAGCATCGTGAATGTAGGGAGCTTCAAGAAAGTAGTGATCATAGCGAAAGTAGTGATATTTGAAAACCAAAAGGATTTTCCTATTAATTTTGTGGTAAAGTGTTATTCATCAAGTGGGTTAAAGTGTAAATTAATGATACTCTGAATGAGGTGTAAAACATATTGATTTAAGTGATCAAAATAAGTATCATCTAAAGGATAAGTGAGCACATTTTTGTTGAGAGAGTGGTGAGCCTTCAAATTGTTATTGGTTGTAAACTAGGAGGTATAATGAATACGCTCCAAACTTTTTAATAGTAGTGAAATTCAGTGTATTTGGTACATATTCCCATTACCTTTGTATGATCCTTGGACGAAGCCTAATATAGTTGAACCAAGTAAAATTGTTGTTTCTCGTACATGATTTCATTTCTGCTCATACATTTATATGAGAAAGGGAGATAAAAGTATTTTTTTAATGATGAAACAAGATATTAAGAGGTGGTAATTTTAATCTATCATACCCCAATTCACCCCCCCCCCCATCTTAGGGTATTTAACTTGGTTGTGTTAACATAACTGGTGAAAAGGTATCATCATAGTAAATGCATTGACATTGTTTAAACCCTTTTTTAACTAGTCGTGTCTTCTAAGTACTGAATTATCCTTGCATGCTCAATTTCTTCTTGAATACCCATTTTTAACCAATGGGGTTTAAATCTACTAGAGGGTATACCAAAATCAAAACTTGGTTTTAGTACATGGAATCCATTTTAAAATTCATGTTTTATTACTATTTAGCAACATATGTTTCACTTACTACTTCCTTATTGGTTATAGGATCATTATTATCAACTAATAACGAGTCACCATCCTCAATGACTAGAAAATTGTAACATTATGGTTCTTTAACCTCTCTAATACTCTTACGTGGTACTTATTTCTCTCGAATACTATCTTCTTCCATGGGTATTTGTGGAATTTGTTCATGTACCAACTCTTGTGTGCCTTGTTCCTCAACTTCATCAAATTCTATCTCACTCCCACTATCTATTTTAGATATGTGATCCCTCTAAAGGAATATGTAATGTCTTTCCACTACAATATTTTTATCTAAGGGTTTGTATAGGTAATATCCTCTCATTTCTTTGGGGTATCCTATAAAGTTACACTTTATGCCTTGGGGTGAAAGTTTGTTACCTGAAGAGGACATAATAAATGTTATTCTTCCCCACACATGTAAATTCGATAACATGGTATTCATTACAATCCAAAATTTGTATAGAATACCATTTATCAATTTATTTGGTTCTTGGTTTATTATATGTGATACTATTTGTAATGTGTATCCCCAAAATGATAATGGAAGACTCTCATGACTCATCATTGATCTCACCATGTCTAACAAGGTACGTTTCCTCCTTTCTCTTACACCATTCCACTAAGGCATGAAAATTGAAGTGAGTTAGGATAGGATCCCAAACTTCTGTAAGTAATCAATGAAGTCTTGATTAAGATAATCTCCACCATGGTCTGAGCAGAGTTTCTTAATCTTCTTACTAAGATGGTTCTCAACTTCATTCTTTTATTCCTTGAATTTATCAAAAGAATCCAACTTATACCTCATTAAGTAGACAAATACATATCTATGAAAATCATAAGTAAAAGTTATGAAGTATGAGTACCCTCCCATTGCTTTAAAAAGAAATGGTCCACACACATTAGTATGAACTGATTCAATAATATCTTTATCCCTTTTACCTTTCCCACTAAATATGGATTTGGTCATTTTTCCTTATTATCATGTGTGACATGCACCAAGTGGATTTAGATCAAAAGAATCTATATATCCATCTTGATGTAATTTTGTCAAGTTCTTTTCATTTATATGACTTAGCCAGTTATGCCAATGTTGGGTGTGGTATGATTCATGTGAATTAACTTCATTATAGATATTGATTACTTGGTTCATGTAATCAAACACATAAATATCGTTATTTAAATGTACATTACCATAAAAAAAATATCTTTATAAAATAAGTATAATTTATTCCCAAATTTGAAAATAAATTCATAAGTATCAATTATGGATATAGAAATAATTTTTTTGGTAACCTATGAAACATAATAACAACCTTTCAAAACCATGATCATTTCAGTTGGAAATATGAGGTGGTATTCCCTGATAGCTACAACAAAAAATTTACCTCCATTGGTTGCTCATAGATCTTTCTCCCCTTGTTAAATATTTTTTAATCCACTTGGTTCTTGTATTTGAATACTTATGTGATAACTATAAGCTATATCTAATAAACAATTTGTATAAATAAAGAAATTTCACTCAATAAAAATGCACTAGAACCTTTCCCTTGCTTCTTTGGATGGGTGAAGTTTTTCTTTGAGTGGCCTTTCTTACCACATAAAAAATAAATACTATCTAGTTCCCTTTCTTTCCCCTTGATCTTGTTATTCTTAGATAGGAATAAAGAATATTTGGGCTTAAATCTCTTCACTTTACCTTTCCATTTGTTCACTATAAGTATAGAAGGTTTTTTATGATTCATATCCTTATCTACTTGGAGAAGAACAATAATAATATCTAGAAGATACTTCTCAATGTTTTTCATATTAAAATTAATGACAAATATAGACAAGATATAAGGGAGTGATTCTATAATGAGATCAATGTGTAGTTCTCCAGGAGGTTTAAACCCTAGAATCTATAATTGCTCACTGTATTTAATGATATTGACTACATGAGGCCCAAATGAAGCACCCCTATGTAAAATCCCGTGTGTTTGAACTGGGTTAAAACACGAATGTTTTTAAAAAAAATCTTTTTTTTGTTTATCATCGGGTAGTTCTTTTTAAACCGAGATCCGGGATTTTATTACAAGTTTTGAACACCTAAATATTTCATTTTTTGAACTTTGATTGAAGTTTTGAGGTAAAGGGTACGTCGCACGGGCGGCGCATGGTTTGTCTAATCGTACGGCCAAACCGTGCATAGTTGAAGTTTTGAGGCAGTGGCTAACGCATGGTTAGCACACAGTTTGTCTAACTATGTGGCCTAAACATGTGAGGGGTCTTTGCCAAGGCAGTAGCTAACGCATGGTTAACGCACAGTTTGTCTAACCATGCGATCAAATCGTGCGGGCACTTCAGTGAGATCCTAAAAAAGTGGATCTCACACGTTTTTTCCCCTAGATGGCTCGTTTTTTCTCCTAAGTAGTCATAACTCAGTATCAACCTCCCTTGAAGGTAGGAGAACTTCTCCCAAGCATTTTGGAGGTGATCCGAAGGATTCTCTGGGAAAATCGAAGCTGAATTCTTGAGGTAGGTAGATGTTATTCTTCGTTCTTGTTCGGTTTCTTAGATATACTTAGATCTACATCTCCTCTTATCTCGGTTTCTTAGATATATGCTTGTTATGAGTAAATATAAGTTTTTGGATGACAATTATGATGAGTTTTGTTCTTTTTCTTGCTAGTATAATTGATCTAAGGCGGGTTCTTGAAGAATCAACCCATATTTCTTGAGTGTTCTTCGTTTGTTGTGGTTTTTCTCAAAACCCCGAGGTAGGGTCCCAAATCTTTAACACTTTATATGAGAATTTGACCTCCTTTTGATAAATTGAGAATGTGAGTTTCCTTGATTATGATATGTCGATTCATGGAACTTATGATGTTATAAAATAATGCTTCCCATATGAGATAAATGAGGACTTGAACATGTGTTGATTTTAAGCATGGGTTACTAACATAGTTAAAGTGAAATGATTAAACAGATGAATGGTTTGAATGGTAAGAATGAGTAATAAGGTCATTAATGGTATAATTAATTATCAAGTCATGAGTTGGAATGAAATTGTGGCTTTTATTGATTATTGGGAATATTGAATATTTGACATGTTTGGCATATAAATTGGAAACTAGTAATAATTAATGGATGGATTATTTATTACATGTTAAATGGTAAATGGTTAAATAATTTATGATTGGTTAAAGAGATGATATTTAATTAATTAATTATTGAATTAATTAATTTTCATGCATTAAATTAAGATTGTGAATTGATTGTTTGTTACGATTGTTAGCCAGGAGTACTTTTGATTCATATTAGTCTTCTATGCCTTAAGTTTCCTTGGAGGGAGTTGTTTGAAAATATGATATTTTGTGTGAGATGGTTGATAAATATCTTGGCTTTGTTCAATATGTTTTTTGATGATTATGGGGTGCTTGTAGATTTTTAAAGTCCTGGACGAATCACTGTTTGAGTGGACGAGTTCAGACTTGTTAAGTAATTTTTTTAATTAAGTGTTGAATTATCTGAAGAGTGATTTGTGTTGTTAATTAGTTTTTGAATTAATTAACGAATTTGTTTTGTGGTGTTAGACATGATATTCTACACCAATTATAAATATATATGTATGATTGGTAAATGGGTTGTGAGACAAGGACTGAGGCTCCAAATAATCACAAGGGGTTAGACATAGCGTTCGAACCCAATGACAGATGTATATGTATGTTTGATAAATGGGTTCTGAGACAATGACTAATACTCTAAATACTCATGGGGTGATAGACATGGTGTTCTACATCCAGATTGCAAGCGAATATTCTTTTATGGGATAGGGACTGATGCTCCCAATACCCATGGGTTGTGAGACATGGACTGATGCTCTCAATACTCACGAGGGTGCTAGACATGATTTTCTACACCCATTAATTAACATTGGACTGTGGGTCCAATTTTTCTTGCATGAAATGAAGTGATGGGAAATAAAAGTGTTTGTGACATAATGATATTGTGATTTGATTATGAGAAAGGGTTCAGACTTATTTATGAATTGGGTAAATCACTGTTAGTGGATAGACCTAGGAACAAATCTCTATTTTAGTGGATAGGGTCAGACTTAGTATATGAAAGATTAAATTGAATAACTTATGATGCATTATCCAAGAAAAAGCACAAGATTGGATCTGGTCTTTACTTTAAGTACTTAGATGGTCCTTAGAGACATCTTTGGGGAGTGACTTATATGGGGGAAGTCGGGCATAGGCCGAATCTCAAGACTTTCATAATAAGATTTGAGTAATTAATAAATGAAAAATTATTATGTAATGATTGTTGAGTATGCATGAAAAATAAATAATGCAGGTTCAGACACAAGCTGAGGGATGAAGTATGTACTTGGGTATATAGTTACATTGTACTTCTCACTTTATTTATGCATGCATTCATGTGTTTTAAATTATTTATTAAATGTATGGAATTGGGGTAGACACCAGTGGTTCTGGCTTACTGAGATTTATATCTCACACCCTACTCAGGCCTCCATTACACTGGGTACCCAAGTAGATTATATTTGGTTGCAAGATTATGTTGTTTGCATTTACTTGGGAGATAGGAGTAGAGGACCGATTAGATGCTCGGGATGCTTGAGGAGACTGACCTTGGGGATTTGAGTCATTAATTATTTATTTCTGTATTGGAATTTAAATCATGTTTTTATGTTCACTATTTTCTATTTTGTATCATTAACATGTTATGCATGCATCTGCGGTACAATTTTGCGTTGGCCATTTATTTTGTACAAGATTTATAAAATCTAGTTTCCACTACTTCATCATTTATTATACCGTTTCCGAAATTTATTTCCTTTGTCTATTTTTAAACACTAAAAAGAGGTTATAGTATCCCCACTAACTATCCTTAGACCCTCACTGCTACTCGGTAGCCTTTGGCATAAGGGGAGATGCGCTTGGGGTCATATGGCGACCGGTCCGGCCACCGGTTCAGGGGTGAGCCATGTCGGGACGTTACAAAGTGGTATCAAAGGTTTAGGGTTCTTTTTTTCTTTTGTCTTACTGTTTTGGGGTTGGTAGATAGGATACTAGGAATGTGTCGGTGCTTAGGTTAATATCCATGCTTGGGATTGATCACCTCATGTATGGGAAATGACCAAGTGTCTAGATATGGGAATTGATGTTTGTACTATTAGAGGTTATAGTGGATGTTATTTCACCTTGAGTGGCTGGTGTATTTTCTATTGTTTATTGATTTTGAGAATTTTGAAAAGAATAATTTTCTTGGCCTGATATGTCAAGGAATTTTCATACATGCATCATTTTAGGCACTTAGAGATTCGCATTTCATGCATATAACATGCCATGTAGTGGCATTAGTAGGATGCCTGCTAATTTGGATTGTGTTCCTTGGGTTCAATGCCATGTTTGATCTGCTTTAGCTTTCCTCTATAGATATCATGTTTCAGTGATGGATTTAACATGCTTGAATGATTATATTTCATACTACCTCAATTATTATCTTGTTTTGTTTTTGTTCCATGCTTCTGTGTTGTATCATGTTGTTGTTTTATTTCTTATGTTAACATGTTAGAGATGTTTTGAATAGGTGAAAGAGGTGATAAAGATAAAATATGAAATAAATTTTTATTGTGTTAAATGGAATCCAAAATCCAATGATAAGGTGTATGGGCACCTTATTGATTGGCAGGTGGTCACCCATATAATTTGGACCATTAGGTTGATCATGTTAATTTCTGAATTGACATTGGTATCGATTAATGAGAGCCAATTTTCAATCCATGGAGTGTATGGGCGCTTCATGAATTGGGAAGTGACGACTCATATTAAATGTGAAGACTTGATGCCTTGTGAAATGATTATAAATTTGAAAGATGTTTAATGTTCATCTGAAATCAAATTTCTAGCTTCCAAAATGCAACTGGACCCAAGTAGGCTAGTTGGGGAGTGTGTTTTTTTATGTGATGACCCATTTGGGTGTTTGGAATTTTAATACTTGTGCATTTGATATTGGGTTGCTTTATAGAGAACTCAGGTTGGTTAAAATTAGATCCTTGTAAGTCGCCTTATCTTCTTAAAAGGAATTTATTTTGATAAATTTTCTGAAAATGAAGGGTTGTTAACTAACGTAAATGTTTTAAAAAAGGGTTTTTGTGAGACTTGCCTATTTTTCCCTTGGGGTGTTTTGAAAATGGTACTTTTATGTTTTGATTAAATCTTTGATGACTAAAGATTAAAAGTGATTAAATATAAGAGGCTTGGAAATGGAACCTATTGTGGTATCCACTGTTTAAAACCCTCATGTAAAGGGTAGTTTGGACTTCTCTTGAGTTGCCTTAGAACAGAAGCATGAGTACTTTCTGTAGGCATTATTCTCCTTAGCAATGGCCTTATGTTCGGCTTTTTATTCTAGTGACTTGTTTGATGTGACCCGGTTTAGGGTTGACACTTATTCTTCGTAAGGGGCTAACTTATGGTCGGTAGCACCCTCAGAACTTAAATTCCTTGCTAGTGCTATGTATTTTCTCACTCTTTTGGTGTTTTTGGGTGCTGTTGTCCCAAGTAGGAATTCTATTTTCCAATTACACTCTTGTTTTAACGGATGGTGATGTGTTTCTTGACATTTTTATGGGCTTGAGCATCGAGAAATTCTATTTGTCAGCTGTTTCGACATGCCTCGGGCATGGTCGGTTGTTTTGTTGGTCGTTTGACACTTCCTTCTTAGTAATGGATGATTGGTTATAGTGTTGTCTAGGAAAATGGTCATATGAGGCAATATGATTCTGTAATAAGTCTTTTTGTACTGTTGAGTACAGTCTCGAGTCAACTCCATGTAGAGTGACTTGAACATTAAAGAATCAGTTTCATTTCAATACATGTAATGGTTTTTTAAAGACTCGGGTGTTGTGACATGCCGATATTGTTGTTAATCTAGCACGCTGGTGAGTGGCTGATCTTTTCATGAGACGTCTTGGGAAATCCTAAGGTGGGTATTGTCACTTTGTTCTCGATGAACTTGTTGGCAGGTGATGCCGAGCTTTAAGAACATATTTTTTTGGTAATGGTTTGAACGATCTTCTTAATGACCCTAGTTTTTCTCTTAGTACTCTCTTCTGAATACGACGAGCATGTCCCCTATCTTTACTTCATCTTGGATATACTAAGATAGCATTGGTCTTACGCCGCGCTATAGTTTAAATGTTGTTGGGCTTGATGAGTGGTTATTATTTGGGTAGTACGCGGGATGCGTTGATTCTTTGGGATACTTTTCTTTTTGTGTTTGGGAATGGTTGTTTTAAAATATCCTTGTGATGAATTGACTTGGATATTTCACCAGAGGTTGGGTAAAGACTTTTTTTTACATGCGGATGGTTTTGGATAGTTTTAAAGGAACATCGTCAGATAAAGGGTGAAATGGGGTTTTTGGTCTGCGGCGTCTTTTGAGGGAAGCATGTGAAACTTGTAATTTTTATTGGTTGAGATTCAACCTTTTTTTTTTGACAAGATCCTTCTAATGACCTAATATATAAGATCATTTTCGATGTTTAAGCTTTAGAGTAATCTTTGGATCTAGTTGTAAAGGCTTATCCACCAGGTTTTTCATGGGTTAAAGGTGTGTTTGGCGTTGGGAATGCAACATGTCACTTATAAAAAGATTAAATGACCTTGGTAGTTTGGTTCTTTTAGTAGTGGTCCCTGATGGATTCTTGAGGATGAGATGATTTTTTTAAAGGTGGGTATAATGTAAAATCTTGTGTGTTTGAACCGCGTTAAAACACGAATGTTTTTAAAAAAAATATTTTTTCGGTTTATCATCAGGTCATTATTTTTAAACCAAGCTCCGGGATTTTATTCCAAGTGTGGAACACCAAAAGATGTCATTTTTCGAATGATTGAAGTTTTGAGGCAAAGGGGAAGTCGCATGGGTGGTGCACGGTTTGTCTAACCGTGTGGCCAAACCGTGCATAGTTGAAGTTTTGAGGCAGTGGATAATGCACTGTTAACACACGGTTTGTCTAACCATGCGGCCTAACCATGCGATGGGTGTTTTCCGAGTAGTAGCTAACGCACGGTTAGCGCACGATTTGTCTAATCGTGTGGGCACTTAAGTGAGATCCTAAAAAGTGGATCTCACATGTTTTTTCCCCTAGATGGCTCTTTTTTCCTCTTAAGCGGTCATAACTCAGGATCACCCTCCCTTAAAGGTAGGAGAACCTCCCCCAAGTGTTTTGGAGGTGATCTAAAGGCTTTTCTTGGCAAATTAAAGCCTAATTATTGAGGTAGGTAGATGTTCTTCTTCGTTCTTGTTCAGTTTCTCAGATCTACTTAGATCTACATCTCCTCTTCTTTCGGTTTCTTAGATCTACACCCGTTATGAGTAAATATAAGTGTGTGAATGACAATTATGATTATTTTTTGTCTTTTTCTTAGTAGGAGAAGTGATCTAAGGTGGGTTCTTGAAGAATAAACCCGTATCTCTTGAGTGTTCTTCGTTCGTTGTGGTTTTCATCAAAACCCCAAGGTAGGGTCCCAAATATTTAACACTTTATATGAGAATTTGATCTCCTTTTGATAAATTGAGAATGTGAGTTTCCTTGATTATGATATGTCGATGCATGGCACTTATGATGTTATTAAATAATGTTGCTCGTATGAGATAAATGAGGACTTGAACATGCGTTGATTTTAAGCATGGGTTACTGACATAGTTAAAGTGATATGATTAAATAGTTTAATGATTTGAATGGGATGAATGAGTAATAAGGTAATTAATGGTATAATTAATTATCAAGTCATGATTTGGAATGAAATTGTGGCTTTTACTGATTATTGGGAATATTGAATATTTGACATGTTCGGTATATAAATTGGAAACTAGTAATAATTAATGTATGGATTAATTATTAGATGTTAAATGATAAATGGTTAACTAATTGATGATTGGTTAAAGAGATTATATTTAATTAATTAATTATTGAATTAATTAATTTTCATGCATTAAATTAAGATTGTGAATTGATTTTTTTGTTACGATTGTTAGCCAAGAGTACTTTTGATGCATATTAGTCTTCCTTGCCTTAAGTTGCCTTGGAGGGAGTTGTATGAAAATATGATATGTTGTGTGAGATGGTTTCTAAATATCTTGGCTTTGTTCAGCATTTTTTTTATGATTATGGGGTGCTTGTAGATTGTTAAAGTCTTGGATGAAACACTGTTTGAGTGGACGAGTTCAGACTTGTTAAGAAATTTGGTTAATTAAGTGTTGACTTATCTGAAGAGAGATTTGTGTTGTTAATTAGTTGTTGAATTAATTAACATATTGGTTTTGTGGTGTTAGACATGGTATTCTACACCAATGATAAATATATATGTGTGATAGGTAAATGGGTTGTGAGATTAGGACTGAGGCTCCAAATATTCACAAGGGGTTAGGCATGGCATTAGACCCCAATGATAGATGTATATGTATGTTTGATAAATTGGTTGTGAGACAAGGACTGATGCTCCAAATACTCATGGGGTTCTAGACATGGCGTTCTACATTTAGCTTGCAAGAAAATATTCTTTTATGGGACAGGGACTGATGCTCCAAATACCCATGGGTTGTTAGACATGGACTGATGCTCTGAATACTCACGAGGGTGCTAGACATGATGTTCTACACCCATTAATTAACATTGGAATCTGGGTCCAATTGTTCATGCAGGAAATTAAGTGATGAGAAATAAAAGTGTTTGTGACATAATGATTTTGTGACTTGATTATAAGAAAGAGTTCAAACTTATTTATGAATTGGGTGAATCACTCTTACTAGACAGACCTAAGAACGAATCCCTATTTTATTAGATGGGCTCAGACTAAGTATATGAAAGATTAAATTGAATAACTTATGATGTGTTATCCAATTTAAAGCACAATCCTGGATCTGGTATTTACTTTGAGGACTTAGATGGTCCTTAGAGACATCTGTGGGGAGTGACTTATATGGGGGATGTCGGGCGTAGGCCGAATCTCAAGACTTTCATAATAAGATTTGAGTAATTGATAAATGAAAAATTATTATGTAATGATGTTTGAGTATGCATGAAAAATGAATAATGCAGGTTCAGACACCAGCTGAGGGCTGAAGCAAGTACTTGGGTATATGGTTACATTATTCTGCTCACTTTATTTATGCATGCCTTCATGTGTTTTAAATTATTTATTAAATTTTTGGAATTGGGGTAGACACCGGTGGTTGCGTCCTACTGATATTTATATATCACACCCTACTCAGGCCGCCATTGAACTGGGTAACTGAGTAGATTATATTCGGTTGCAGGATTATGTTGTTTACATTTACTTGGGATATAGGAGTAGAGGACCGATTGGATTCTTGGGATGCTCAAGGAGACCTCCCTTTGGGCTTTTAGTCATTAATTATTTATTTTAGTATTGGAATGTAATGCATTCTATTATTTTTACTATTTTCTATTTTGTATCATTAGCATGTCATGCATGCATCTGCTATAAAATTTGGCATTGGCCATTTGTTTTGTACAAGATTTATAAAATCTGGTTTCCACTGCTTTATCATTTATTATATTGTTTCTTCTATTTATTTCCTTGGTCTATTTTTGAACACTAAAAAGCGTTTATAGTCTCCCAACTGACTATCCTTAGACCCTTGTTGTTAGTCGGCAGCCTCTGGCATAAGGGGAGACACGCTTGAGGTCATGTGGTGACCGGTCCGGCCACCAGTTTAGGGGTGAGCCAGGTCGGGACGTTACACCCTCCATGATATATCTAAAAGAGAACCTTTTAAATCTCAAATCATTCCTTTCCATCTCTCTCTTAGTAAAGACCACAGATTTTCTCATGCACGCTATGCACATCCAAGTTTTCATGAGACTTAATGAGTTTTCTATACATAGACGAAATCATAAAACATTTAACATCGAGTGAATCATTCATATGTTTCTCATAGACTATGAACTCTTCATCACTCGCCTCCTTAGTAGGCGGATCACGAAATGAGGATTCTGGTATGTAAAATTTCTATTTATGGAATAGCACAACCCAAAGGCATCTATACCATTCCTAGAAGTTACTACCAGTTAGAAGGTTGTCTTTATCCAATATTTATCATAGTGATAATTTATATTATGATATTTCTATTTTATTCTGCAATTAAAAGATTATATTAGTAGTACTTTGATTGATTATAGATTGGGTTGATATAATAAATTAATTTAATTTATTAAATCTATCATTGTTTTATCAAGTTCCAATAGAACTCTCCATTAAACTTGGAGTGTCTAATTTCTATGAGATTCTAGTGGAAGGGATCCATATTCCCCTTCTCTTAACCCTGAAAAGTGTTTTTCAAGCTACTTGAAGGTTTTTAGTATGCCGATTTTTTTTATCTGTAGGCTTGAAGATCTTTGATATGTTGAGTGTACTCCCATATCTTGAAATCATAACTTTTTTTTCCTCAACACTTTCCTACAAATTACACCAATTCTCACAAGGGATACTCCTCTTGATGTAAAATGGTTAAGTCAACCCAAAACCTAAATAAGAACTCTCCTTATAAAAGTAAGTGTCCCAATAAGGGTTGGTCAAACACTTAGTTCAATTGAGTTTTATTCTTAATCAAGTAATGGAATGTCAAGTCTGACTTAATATTTAATTGATGGATTTTAATTTATGATGCATAAATTTTATCTTTTTTATCTTTTACATGTCCTATTAGTATTAAGTGGATGCTACTTAATTAATTAACCATGTTGGATAAAAAATTTACACATAATTTATTTAATTTCAGTCTTTGTACATTGATTCATTTATTTATGTGATTGTGGCCTTGCATCCATAAAATAAATAATTGCCTAGAAAAAAATAAAAAATTAATTAAATGACTCATTCATGAGCTTTATTTAATGGTTGATTTAATGATCATAAATTAAATCATCCTTTTACCTAGGGGAAATAACTCATATTTACAATATTGGCATGATTTATAACATTCCACTTGTCCGCCTGTGTATCACCTGAGTTGGCATCATAATGGCTCCATCTTGAAGCACCTCCATACACCTTGGGATCCTCCATTAATTACAAGTATTTACTACTCACACACTGGTGAGGGGAACCAAAGGATTCGTTAAAAGGGGATTACATAAATATCTTTGGACATTTAGGTCCTATATAATAATGGAGGGAGGGATGACACGCAGTACATTATTTTATTTAATATCAAATAATTTAAATATCATGAAATAAATTAAATTAAAACACCCAACATGTACAAAGGTCATGGTCAATCTCATGAATGTCCACACACGCAACGAATATGCAAAAGTAACTGTCTATCATTCATTTATTTATTCATTATTTATTATTAAGATGATAAATATTGCATTAATTAATTAATTACATTTCATATTAATGATAATATGAACTTTATTAGAGATACCCATCATTTATGGAATTCATGGAAAATAAATGGAAAACCCAATAATTACATATATTTATTATAATAAATTAATTGATCATTTAAAATACATTAAAACCATTATTAAATCATCAAATACACAATGGTCTTCCAATAAATAAGATAAGGTTTTAATGATTCAATTTTACAATTTAATGTAATTTTAATTATATCCATTAATGGGAGACAACACACCATGTACATTTAGCTACACACCGTGTATCTCAATTACCTTGTATCTGGGTCACATGCCTGGATTTGCGGCGTATACCTTGGCCAGACTACACAACACGTATAGACTAGCTACAACTTGTGTGTTTTTCTTTTCATGTGTTTGGGATATACACTTGGGTCTTCGACGTGTGTCTCAACAAACTACATGTCATGTACAATCTAGCTACACGTCGTGTATCTCTTTCATTCATGTGTCTATTTTTCACATCATGTTTCTCAATGTGTTCTTCAGAAATGGGAATTATGTTGTGTGAAATACATATATGTAATGTATATAATAAATTATCTAGGTTTTTAATCTCATGTAGTTTTGACTGTGTATAATAACCACACAAATTGTGTGATTTACACTGCTAACCTGTGTAGACTATATGGCATGTACACCGATACACGTTGTGTAATATAACAACCCATGTTCCATCCTAGATATTCAAGACACAATGTACAAAATGTGTAATTACTACATGGAAGAGTTTGTATCCCTAAGCATGTCCATATGTAGTGCACTAGGGTACAAGATGTGTAATTCTGAGTACACGTCGTCTAACCCTATCTTACCAACCAAAAATATGGTAGTTCCTGATGGCATCACTGACCATTCTTCATTTTTTCTTGGACCTTTAATAAAATGAAAACACTTGAATGAAAATGACTCATATGTAGAATCATGTTAATTAAAATCAGATTTTGGCCCATGATTATCCTATACTAAGTGTTTTCCCATGTAGAATGAGATGATGGACCTTGTAGTGAATTTTGAGAAACGATGCGAGATGTTTTGGGTGAAACACTTATTTAGGTGACATTTAAAAATGAAAGTGACCAACAGGATCATTAGAGTGATTAGAGTGGCACCCTCATGTTGGTACAGGACATAGGTCCTCTATCTACCATCAAAGTGGCACCAACCTGTTGGATTAGGGCATGGTTCCTCTATCTATTAAGTTTCACCATCCTATGAAGTCAGGGAATGAGTCCACTACCATCAAAGTGGAACCCTATTATTGGATCAGTGCATGGGTCCTCTATCTATTGAGTGGAACCCTCCATCAGAGTCAGGACATGGGTTCTCTATCTACCATTAGACTGGCACAATCATCTGGTGTCAGGGCATGGGTCCTCTATCTACCATTAGAGCAGCACCCTCCTTTGGTTTCAGGACATGGTTCCTCTATCTACCATTAGAATTGCACCCTCCTATTGGGACAGGGAATGATCAAAGTGGTACCCTCTTGTTGTACCAGTGAAAAGGTACTCTACCAAGAGATTGTGTACCCTATACTATGGAGAATAATGGGGAGGTGTGACTTGACAAGGATATTTCTTCGAAGAGATGTGTGAGATGCTGGGCATTGCTGATGGACCTCTTAGAACTATTGGTAGACTCTTTTCATGGGTGGATTTGTGCAATGGAGATCACCTTTATATCTTATCTAAGGGTTTTTATATGATCATATATTCATGTTGATTGGTTTTCATTTCTCTCTTGTTATGGGTTGAGATGTTTACTTTTATCGTGTCTCTTACTTCTCACCCATTATATTTCTAGGTGTCCTACAAGGTATGTATATACCCACCCCCACATGGGATTTTCCCATACATGTCGTATCCTATACAGACAATAGTAAGTTCGACAGTGATTACAGAGGAGCATAGGAATTCCCTAGTGAATTTGACCACATATGATGGTTGGGGCATGGAGATCTGGATCCAAGCTCTCCCAGCATTTATATTTCAAGTTTTTTTAGGTGGGGACATATTTATAGTTAGGAAAGTATTTAGACCTTTTCCTTTTTTATATTCTATTTCCATATCCTTGTATTACCTAGAGGTTGTTACATACATGATTGTTACTCTAGATGTTACTGTATTTACTTTTATTCCTCTTCACTTGTGCATGGATATTTCTGTGTGGGTGTGTACAAGTACTTAGGAAAAGACATCCCATAATAGTTATGTCTTTTGGAACTTTTCTCCAGCCCCTGGCCTGTGGAGGCAGGCATGGGGTAGTTACGACTCGAGCCCTATTAGGTCGGGTTGGGACATCACTATCTATCACTGTGACTTGTTTCTAACACTTCAAGAATTGAATGTTGATATAATATTAATAATATATGATATGATGTACATTAAAGATTTCTTTTCAAAGATTTAAAGTAGATAACATTGACCATTTGATGCTGAGAATTAACAAAATTCTCCAAAACTAAAATTTTAGTAAAAATAATCTACTACAGTCGAAAAAATATCAAATCTTCACCGTTTTGAGATTAATATTTTTTTTCAAACATAGATGCATCTAAGGATTTAATGTATATTTGATCCAATTGATCCTTTTTGGAAAAAAAATTAAAGTGATGTACCATTTATTTATATGGTTCTAGATGAAATGATATATTATCTCAATGTGTATTGTCCTTGAATGATGAATTGGATTCTTAAAAATTGATATAGATAAGTTTTTGTGAACATAAACTACTTATTAGAACATATTTTACTTCGACTATGGTTAATAAAAATTAGTTCTGCTTCTTTAAAATCTATGTAATAATGATTTTTTCAAGAATTTTGAAAATACCAATTATACCTTTTCAGTCCATCTTGCATAAAAAATAAATATAAATTACTCAAAAACTCTAGATTTTTACTCATAGGGTAGATTAAATTGAGATTAATTATTCCTTTCATATACTTAATTGTTATCTTAACCTCTATCAAATTAATTTCTTTATGATTTATTGAAAAGCTTCCGCACATTAAAACACTATACAAAATACTAGGTATTATTTTAGTTAGACATTGTAGACCCTCAATCATTCCTCTAAATGTTTTGTAGTCAGATTTATGATGTAATTCAAAATGGTTTTTTTATTGTAAAAATTAATGTAGAAAGAATCAGTTTTGAAGAATGAAAAAAAAAGTGATATATAGTGGGTTGAAAAGGTAAAATTTTATATTTTTAGGAAAGTAAGAACTAGATTTCGAGTAGTAACCTTAAAAATATTAAATCTATGTAAACATTCATAAAATAAAGCATGAAAATACTCAAATTCTAATACTTTGTTTATATATCAATGTATGTATATGTTACATGCATACCTTATGTGAATTTATTTATTTTTTGTACATAATGAATATTATTGAACCTTATTGGATGAATATGATCTAAAATAGTTGGATGTTAATTGTATTAAAAAGGAGTATGAGGATTGAGTTAAAGAGTTCATCAAGTTTTCAATAGAACAACCATATAAACCATCTCAAATCCTTTTTCTATTTTTACATCATTGTTATCCGAGTTGAATTCATCCAGAATAGTTGGATGAATATTTGATTTATCATGGAATATATTAGAGCTATAAATGTTGGACTAAATGTGGAGGAAAATGAAAATACATAATGACTGGGATGAGACTAAAATTAATGGATCATTTGATATGAAAACTAGTGTAAATGATAATAAAGATCATTTGGAAGAAATGAAAATAATAATTGACAATAACCTTCATGATTTTTCAAAAAAAATGAAATTTAAATAACTATGCAAAGAGACCACTATATAAAGGTTGTAGTAAATATATAACATTGTCTACTGTATTGAAGTTATATGATTTGAAAGTTGGTAACGAATGGATTTTCAATAGTTTTACAGAACTACTTGGTATCCTGAATGATATTCTACCCAAATAAAATGAGTTTCCTTGTCAAATATATGTTTCTAAGTGAATTCTAGGTTCAATAGATATTATCTTTTAAAGAATAAATGTATGCCCAAATAATTTTATGTTGTTTCTCAAGAACCATGGATCAATTAGAAAATGTCCTAAGTGTGGAAAAGATTAATATAAGAAAGATGAATCAAGTCCTTCAAAATTTGTAGGGTTCTTTCCTATCATTTGAAGTTTTAGATGGATATATTGATATTAGTGGAAAAATTGATTATGAGTTTCCTGAATTTGAAAATGAACTGAGAAACCTCCCTCTTGTTTTATATACAGATAGAATAAATCTTTTTGATATAAAAAAATAGTACTCATGGAACATGTAAAATTATGTTAATAAATTATAACTTAACATCTTGGTTATGAATAAATCACAAATACATTATATTGTCTCTACTTATATCTAGACCAAAACAACCCAGTAATGATATTGATGTTTATTTGGATCTATTGATTGAAGACGTGAAATTGATGTGGGATACATGTGTTACATTTTATTCTTCTCATAGAAGTGAATAGTTTACATTGAGAGGCATATTTTATGGGATGATAAATGACTTTCCTACTTATGAAAATTTTTCAGGATATAGTATTAAAAGAATGTTAAATTCAAAAATATTGATTTATTTAGAAAATTACAACTCCCACCAAAACATTTTACTTTCCAATCAGTTATTTACTTTCCCATCAACTTGAATTAAAAATTCTTAGTAATTTCAAAAAAATTAGATTCAAAAAAATATATATTTTTTAGACAGTTGAAACTCCCATCAAGAACTTTTTCATTGCAATCAACTTCAATTACAAATTCATTATGTATTTAATTAGGAAGAAAAATAATTTAATCTGATTGAGTGCCACGTCACCACAAGACATGGTTCTCAAAATGACATAAGGATCAATATAGAATAGATTTTTGTGAATGGGTACATGGAAATAAAAGGAAGAAAAAATGGGAATAAATTACTTTTTAAAAAGCATCCATTTTTTATTAAGAATTAACCTAATTTCAAAATATATTTTTACCTTTTTGTTACAACCATTGCTTAAAATTTGGGTAATAAGAGGATACAAAATATTGAAATAAAAAAATACAACACATGCATCAAGATAATTCAACTTAGCTTATAAAAAAAATAAAACCACAGTAGTGGAGAGTATTTCACAGAATTAAAGGAATATAAATTAATTTTCATGAAAATACATGAAAAACAAAAAATTTATAAGAAAATGGATACAAAAAAAATCAAAAGTGAACAATTGAATATAAGTAAGCATTAAAGGATTAAAATACTAAACAAATACAATCTGATTCTAAAAAATAAATGAAATAAATGCACATCACACATATAAAACAAACTCAATACCTAAATAATCATGTATTTAAGATCCTAAATGTTACAAGAAAAGGAAATCAATTGAACATCACACACATGTAAAACAAACTCAACATATCAATAATTATACATTGAAGATATTAAGGTTACAAGAAAACACAAAACCATTGATCTCTCAAATATAGTATACACCTCCCTCCAAAGGTCACTCACTCCATATCAAACTCATTACATTAACTGATCTAAAAAAAGAAGTATCCTGAAAGCTATTATAAGGCTCCTTTAATATTAACCATTCATCACTCCCTAAATGAGATAGAGTTCAAATTGAAAATAAAGATCTTGATACTAGTTATATAAAAGTTATAAAAAAATGAATTTTATAAAAATTAATCCAAAAGATAGATCATACATTTTGAGACTAATGATATAAAAGTTAAGAAAATGGATTTAATATAAGTTAATCCAAAACACCATACCTCAAATTGGTCAATATTGAAATATTCCACCATAAGATATATAATATAATATAAGATCATGATCATAAATTTTAAATAAAATCATATAACATTCAAAATTTTAAAATTAATTCATAATTTTAAGAATTTTATTTAATATAACATTTACATATAATTTTTGTTTCAAATTTTGAATCACATTATTTTATTATATCATACCGAGTAATGAACTTTTGACTTCAACTATATAATTTATAAAATTAAAACATTAGCATAAAATCAACATGTAATACAAAAAGGGATGCATCAAAATTTTAAAAAATTAATAATGAATTGGACAAGAACATGATAGATTTAAATTTAAATAGAAAGAACATATTTTGAATCCAATGGAGAAACTCAACAAGTAGGTATATCAAAGATCAGAAAACATATAATATATGTTTAAAGTTAACATTGGTTCAATCACATAGATAAAATGAAATATGAATGGGGTTATTATGCATGAAGACTGAATTTCAACATAAATAACATTAAAATACCAGATCTATCTCCCTATGGTCATATTTTTAAATTAAATATATAGTTAGAGGAAATAATATATGCATAGATAAAATTCCTCAAGTTAATCCATAGATTTAAGTCTTATGAATTCAAAGAAAAAAAACAATGCTTTACTGTGCTCATATGGGGTGTCAAGCATTTTATAAAGATGGTACCTAAACTCCTGAAAATCCTATTAGTACCTCAACTCCTAAAAATACTACTAGCACTTCTCTTTCCCCATGAAATACTTCCCCTTTTGGGTCAAAGATATCATGAGATCTCGTATCCTATAGAAAGCAGGTATGAATCTCTGGTAATATCCTGCCAACCCAAGGAAACTCTACACCTCTATAAAGATCTTGGTTGGATCCCAAGCTAACACTACCTCATGCTTCACCAGGTCCACTACTGCACCATCAGCTGAGATAACATTACCCAAAAAGTGGACCTTCTAAATCCATAACTTTCACTTCAATAGCTTACTATAAAGCTAGTTCTCTTGAAGTACATCCAGAACCATTATCAAGTCTCTCATGTGCTCCTCTTCAGACTTTGAGTACACAATGATATCATTGATAAATATTACCATAAACTGGTCTAATAAGGGATGAAATATTTGTTTTATGACTCCCTTAAACACTTCTAGGTCATTTTTCACACCAAAGGGAATCACAAAGTTTTCATAGTGACTTTAGAGACATCTGAATGTCTTCTTCAGTATAGCCTCATCTCATACTTGCAACCTGTGATAGCCTAACCTGAGGTCAACCTTTGAGAACCATCATGCTCCTCTCAACTGATCAAAGAGTTCATCGATCCTTGATACTGGATACTTATACTTAAAGCTCACCTAGTTCAAGAATAGGTAGTCCAAACATAACCTCAAGATCTTATCCTCCTTCTTGGTAAAAAAATCAGGGTTTCCCAGTGTGAAACACTGGGTCTAACAATTCCCTTCCTCTACAAGTACTCGGACTTCACCCTTAGCTCACGAAGCTCTATAGGATCCATTCGATATGTTGGCATAGATATTGGGGTTATCCTAGGGTGTAGATCAATATAGAATTTTTTCTCTCAGGATGGAGGTAATCCCAGAATTTCCTCAAGAAATACATCATCATACTCTGCCACCACTATAGGAAACTGAAAACACATAACATCCACTACACCATGGGTAATGCTAGCCAATTGATGATTAATCAGTAGAACCCTCCTATGTGTGATTTTATCTTACACTTCTTGAGTTTCCTTTTCACCCAAAAAAACCCGGTCCCATAACTATAGACACACCTTATCCTCCACCTGAAACAGTCAATTTGAAAATGAACTGTGGATAACTAGTCTATACTTAAGATGATGTCGTAAGGTCTCGTTGCTACTATAAAGATATCCCAATAGATACTCTCACCTCCAAGAGTTGGTTCACACTGTCGACAAAAGTGTGTGATTGTTGAGTCATCTATAGTAAGAGTCTCTAAGAATAAGGGTAAAGCTAAGGGCTCAATCAGAATCACATAGTCTTGAACCCAATATGTTTCAATAAATTAATTACTAGCACATGTGTTTATAAGTACTGTAGATATGGTAGAAAATAAAAATATCATACCTATAATCATTCCCAGAGCCTTTGGGTTATAAACCATGACCACCCACAACTGTCTTCGCCCCTATCCTCTAGCTCCCTAAGCCTGGCATGGACCACCTGTGTAACACCCCAAGATTTCATAGTGTGTTATTTCTTCAAAATAATTCAATAACTTGCACTACACGCAACACCGAGTTCAATCACACCATGACTTACAAAAAAAATCCATTAAAAGAGGTCATGAATAGCATTAACTACATTTTTAACTTTATATAATCCTTGTAATTTTAGAATCCATATTATGAGTTTCTTAGTCATAATGCAAGAACAGATTCATTTTCAGTATTGCACTTTTATCAACTTTTAATAGTGAAAACTTTTTAAATACAATATTTTAAACTTTTTGACTAAATGGGGACATCAAAAAATTTAAAATGAAACATCCCAAGCTTACACGGTACGCTTTCCTTTGAATAAAACAGTAGCGTGTGTTGTACGCAGCTTCGAGTTTTAACACACACCACAACCGATCAAACTAGCCGTTATGAATAGTAATACCTAATTTTTGAAATTATATATATTTTATATTTAAAAATGGACTTCATTTTTGGATTCGGAATATCGAATTTAGCCTAATGTGAAATTTTGGTACTTTTCAGATAACTTTAATATTTTGATGAATAGTTAAAATTACTAAATTTTAATTAAAAACAACTTTTTAATCAAAATAATTAATAGTGATAAATTATGAATTTGAGTAGTTTTAAAGTATATTTAGAATATATTTTTAACATTTAATATAATGTTTGTCATTGGACATAATTTTACAATTAAACCGAACATAAACAAGTGTCAATCTTTTGATAGTTATTATCTCTTAAAAACACGCTTTTTGTTTTGACAGCGGGAATTAATTTTAAATTAATTTCTGCCACTTCTGTGTTTTGAATTTAGGAAAATGGATTCCATATTTGGAATCAGGATGTTCAAATTTTGTAAATAGGTAACTTTTATTTTTAGACATTTTGAATAATTACTGCGGTAAATATTTTATTTACCATGGTTAAGGGTAAATCCGGTAAATAAGGGTTAAAAAATAATATTATAATAATACTAAATTACCCTAAAACGTGTCTTAACCCTATTGGTTGATACATGGTCGACCATGGGCATCTTTGGGTCGATTTTGGGACCCCATGGATCCACTTGTAAGTGATAATGACACTTTATTTTAATTAAGTTAAAATGAATACAAAAATGACACAAGCATATATCTTTTAGAAAAACAATTGTTACAAAGGGTTATATATGTTGGATTTTAGATTATAAATATTCATTAGAAAGCTAAAAATATTTAATACATAATGATATTTTATTTATAATTTTTAGACATTAAATAATTTATTTTATTTATGACAAAATGATGATGCAGTAATTACTATAATAGTGAAAAATTAAAATAATTGATATTATAAATACCCAAATAAATATAATATGAAACTTGTAATGCATTAAAATACTTTTCTAGGATAATATGATATATTAGGATTTATTTAATTGACTTTGTTTTAAGTAATCAATCTGTTATGAGTTTCACAAAAAACAATTATTGAATAGTGTCAAAATTGACATAAAAGAGTTCTTAAAACAAATATTATATTATTAATTGATATTAAATTCCTAAAAATATAATGTTCGGCCAAGAGACTTATATCATGATAGGTTAATCATTAATGGACCACTTGGGGGTCTCTTGGATTTATGTGGTAAGTTTATTAACCATATTATATAAAAATACAAAGAGACATTGTAAAAGTGAAACTAATTAACTTAAAGTTAATACTTAAAGATAAGGTTAATATAAGTACCCAAACCTGTCTAAATTCTATTGGTTGAGTTGTTTTCGACCCATAATCACCTTAACCTTTGAATAGTCAACTTTGGAGCCATTGTAAACCGAATATGAATTTATTATAAACTAATATTTCTAGCTTTTCCAAAGGTGCCCCTCACCCCTCTTATAAAAGGGCACTCCTCCTTCCCATTTCTTCACACCTTCAAAGCCTTTTGGTTCGGCAAAACTCTGTCCAAATACTCTCCCAACATCCCTCACTACAACCTAGAGGACTTAGTTTGATCATAAAGCCAACCTAAGGAGCCCTTTTGATCAAATCAAAAGGAAGAACCCGAAGAAGAGGTAATGATTTCACCACCCTTTTCTAAGTTCATTTCTTCTTCCACTTCTTCTTCCTTTGTTGTTACCATTCTAAAATAATAAATCCAGTATCATATATATACTGTGATGTTATTATAAATATGGTACAACCATATTCAGTATTTTATCCACCCTTTGAATAACATGTCACCATACGTGCGTACGTACGGCTTACCGTCTCCACGTCGTGGTGTAATTGTTATTCAATATAATATTATTTGGATGGGTATAATAATGATGTGTAACTCATGTAAATAATAAATATAACATGTTAAGGATTCTGTATATATGATATACCATCCATTATATATTATTTTAATATCAAAAGAATGATATTGTCGCTCGTGCGTACGTACGGACTACCGTCTCCACGAACGCGATGAGATTCATTCTCCATCGTATCCATTCAAGTATAATTATGATTTTATGATTTAAAAATGATGTTTAAGGGATTGATATCATTATGGATATTAATAATATACAACCTATCCATTAAAAACATGTCTTACGTAACAAAACATATAAAAGAAAACAAGTAAGTTAACACCCGAAACAACGATAATACTAAGATATTATTATCAAATCAATATTAAAAGATCATATATGATATCATATTAATGTATATGATTCTTGTATAATTTAATAACAATTATTTCACCATTATACAGGAGGTTAACCTACCCCAACCAAGTAAAAGTACAAGGTAAGGTATTTTCTTATCTCACATTCAATTCCGTGAGATTTCCATTATTTGCCACTAAATTATTGAAAGTGGTGTATTGTGTACTGGCATTTGATATATATTATCATTATTATCATTATATTCATGTTATTCTGTAAATAATTTGGTGGTTATTAACTTTTATCCATACGACTCAGTTGATTAACGTGGTAAGGGGTTTTCATCTCACTCTTTATTTCCGTGAGATTCATGCCATATTTCCACTATTATCTTTTGTGTGGTGTATATACTGCCCATAATTGTATTCTTTGTGTAATACACTTTACCTTATGTGTATTTACATTTTCATTGTATGATACCTCTTTCATGGGTTGTATGTTTCATAAGTTACCAAATTGATAAGGGTTTACTTCACAATCTCTTTAATATCCGAGGTTGTTTTTACGTAAGTATCTACATGGACATATTTACTATCCATGTCCATATTTCATAAAAGAGTTTTCAAGGGGATTATTTCTAAGGGAACTTTTACTAAAACATCATTTTAAATGTTTTAAATATTTATTCTTTTAAATCATTCTCATTTATGTCCATGTTTTCAAAATGGTTTGTAAGGATTTATTTATATGAAAATGAATGTTTTAAAAGTGTTAATTCCATTCAAAAGTTTCAAAGTGGTATGGGACAATTTGATTCAAAAATGTATTTAAATGCCTTACTTTCTAAATTGTGTAACATTAAAATGTTTTCATGAAAAAGGGATATTTCTCTCAATAATTTAAAAAAAACATTTTCATCTATGTCAACATCCTTTGATGGATTTTAAGATTATTTGAAGTTGATTTATTATGATTTAAAACTTCCATATTGTAATGAAGTTTTGTGATATGTTTGACTGTAGATGTGTCATTTATATAGAATTCATGGTTTATGAGTAAAGTATTGACATTTCGTATGCTAGTTCCAATAAGAATGTTTATGTTATATTTCAATCTTTACTTCATATTAATGTGTTCGACAAGTATGTTCCAGGTTGGGGACTGGTTAAAGTAAGCCCTCCAGGTTGAGGACTGGTAAAATTAAGCCCTCCAGGTTAGGGACTGGTAAAAGTAAGCCCTCCGGTTTGGTCTCCGGTTATTAGAGGCACTCCGGGTTGGTGTCCGGTTATTAGAGGCACTCCGGGTTGGTGTCCGGTTATTAGAGGCACTCCGGGTTGGGTTCCGGTTACAGTTAGCCCCAAGGTCTTGGGATGAGGCCTTGAAATGAAATTAAAGTTTAGCATTATGCATTCCATCATTATGAAAGTGGTTATTGATTTTGCATGTGATTATTCGATTAGTAGAATATCCATGTGAATAAGTAAATGGCATTATTTCATTTTACTTTTTCCATACTATGTTGAAGTTCAAGTTTAAAAGGCTTTTGTTTTAGTAATGCATTGCCTTAAATGTTTATGCTTATTTTGAATGTTCCGCTATATTGTTATCCTTACTGGGCATTTGAGCTCACCCCTTTTCTATGTTTTATTTTCCCCAAGATGTGAAGAAGTAAGTTATGAATGACCTTCAGGGATATTATGAGGGGATAATAGTGTGGACTGTGGAGACATTATGTTGTTGTAGTAGTTTTTCATTTTATGATGTAATGTAAAACTTGTGAATATATCTAGTGTTTCCAAGGCTACTAAACCAATCGGTCTTTCGAGAATTGATCTTTCTTGTGATCATGTCAATGTTATGTAATAATGCACCAACTCTGGGTAACTAGGGTCGGGGCGTTACAACCTGGGGGTGGTGGTGTTAAAAATTTGAAGTTACTACAACCTACATCTACTCTCCCAACTCTTATTCTACATCCTCCACCCTACAGACCTATCTGTTCCTTCTGCTACCTCTACCTCTATAGTTCATCCATTGTCTTGCTTTCAGTCATACAGTAGGTTGGACAATCTCATGAAAGATGACCCCTATCATCACATGAGTAGCACCGCCACTCCTTGGGCTGACTAGACCCATTCTATGGGCCCTAAATCACATACCCTCTATCCTAGAACTTCATCCTAAAATGTCTCACACATCTAGGTCCCTGATACTAACTTTGGATCCCTACTGCCAAAGTCTCTACTCCTGTTGTACCACTATCGACAACCAATATCTATGTCTTCTCGGCCAAAAAACTCTCAACCAAAAAAACTCTCCCCATAACCAAACATAGTTTGGAATTCCTAGAGGAATAACGATGGCCTGTATGTCCCTAAATAGTCCTCACTTGAATGTTAGAGCCTGAAAAAATTGATCTCGAACCATATCCATCGAGTTCTTAGAGAGGTTTGCGAAATTTAATGAATACTCAACTATCGTCGTGCTTCTATTCTAGAGATACAGAAGATCCTAGATACATACATAACTCAGTGTAGATAGAGAGAATTCCTCTCTTAAAAGGTTCTCAAACTATGACCATGATAGAGTCACCTCATCATAAGACTGGGTCACCAAACCCCACCACCATTTTGCTGAACCAAGGAGAAGTATCACCGCCAGGTGTAACGTCCTGACATAGGTTCCACACACTAATGATACTAGTCAGTCCACTATGTGACCTCAAGTGAGCTTCCCCATACACCAGAGGCTTTCGAAAAGTATCGAGGGTATAATATCAATCATGGTGAGACTATAACCTCCTTTATCAAATTAATAGACTAGTGTAAAATAATAAATAATAACATAATAACATATAACCATAACAATAATAATAAAAATATCTCAAGATGACCAAAACTAGAAATAAAATATCATAACCGAATAGTAGATATTCCAGGCCAAAGTATGTGTTATGGGTCAATATGAAAACCCCAAAATAAATAAAGATATTGAAAACTGCCAAGCGCGTATCGAACCACATCTAGTTCCCTCATCCATGCTTCATCCCAACTCATCCATCTAACATTGGGCCTTTTCACTTAACCTAGCCTGCAACCATGAAATCTATTCAAGTACCGATCAGGTAGGCCAAGTAGGGTGTGAGTACAACTCAGTAGGCCACCACAAACAGCATCTAAAACAATATCTAGTCAAACATTGTATATAGTTATATAAATAATAAATACCAACAATAAATTAAATAGTTTACATTTATTCAATTACTCTTTATTTAACCACATAAACCACTAGGTTCCCAAGGACACCCAAACGATATCATATATCTAAATTTCATTATTAATATTCATAACTCATAATTTAATTCCATTGTTACCATTCATATTTTATAATACATGAATGAATTTCATGGTTACCATTCATCATTTCATAATTGAATACAGTTGTTACCATTCATATTTCATAATACGTGATTTAATGTCATTACTTCCATTCATCATTTTATAATTGAATGTAATTATTACCATTCATATTTCACAATACATGGCTAAATTTTACTATTACCATTCATCATGTAATGTCACTTGTGAATTCCATTGTTAACATTCAACATTTCAAGTATCGTGGGAATTCCATGGTTACAATTCACCATTTCAAGTCACAAGTAAATTTCATTGTTACTGATCACCATTTCAAATCAAATATTTGACAATATCACAATAATTAATTTACCAATTAATTAATCAAAATCAAAAATTCCATATTCACATCATTCTGTTAATTAATTCAACAATTAATAAACCCCATCAATTTCATTACTAATTTAACAATTAGTTTATTACATAAATCACCTTAATTAATTTTTCAATTAATTAAGCACAAAAATATCATTAATTAATTCACCAATTAATTAATCATATCAATTTCATTACTAATTAAATAATTAGTTTATCACGTCAATTCCCTTAATTAATTCCCCAATTAATTAAGCACATCAATCCCATTAATTAATTCACCAATTAATTAATCAAAATCCACAATCCCAATAATCCCATAATTAATTCAAAAATTAATTATTCTATTTCCATAATACCAATATCTCTATAATTAATTCAACAATTAATTATTCCAAATCCACAATTCCAATATCACTAATTTTATAGTCACTTAATTAATTAATCTATGAGATTAATTAATTCAATTTAGGAAACACAAATTCTAACCAACCAAAATAAATTCTACAATTGCATACATATAATTGAAATTTAGACTTTATGATTTAAATATAGGCCATCTACCTCAATTCGTTGACAAACGCTCACCAATGTAAATCCCGAAATTTGAACTGAATAATGACGTAGAATGAGATCTAGATCTTAAACCCTAAATCAAGATTAGGAAATCAAGATCCCACAATTCTATATCTACTTATAAAAATCCTAAATCTAGATCCAATAATACATAGTATAAATTCCCTCTAAAATATGTGGGAGAGATGGGAGATAAGAAGGAAACTACACAGGATTAGATCCTCTTATCAGAAGGGGTGTGGATCTTCAATTTGGGCTTTAGATCACGAACAAAGAAGCTCGAAATGGCCTGAAATAATTCTGGGAGGCTCTAAAATCATGAAAAGACATTAGGGGTCGAGTTAGGGCTGAATAGGGGTTAAAATGGGGGCTCATAAAATTTTAAAACAAATTTTCAAGGGATTAAAATCCCATATGCACAGTTTGCTACTCAGGGTGCATGGTTTCCCCTAACTATGCACCTTAACCATGTGCCTCTTCTAGGAGGTGGTTGCACGGTTTATCCTAATAAGGAACATAGTTTGAAAAACCATACACCATCCATGAAAATACCCTTTGTTCGGGTTCATATGGTTTTTTGGGCTAGGGTGCACGGTTTAGGAAAACCACGCACCAACCATGAACGTGTCTACTTCCTTCCAAAATTTCCAATTTTCACCCAAATTCACCCCATAGAAAAACCCAATAAAATTATTCTCAAAAAAAAAGAAAAAATAATAACTAAAAATAAGCCTAATGAATCTCCAAAAAAGGTCAAGATATTGCACCAGAACCACCATCTGATCTACTGGTGTCCTGACCAAATAGGAAACCCATTTCAATGCCTCAAGCCAGTCCCCAGTCGCCTATGGGTCAGGCTTGCCTCAAAACCTTATGGGTCTCTATCACTAAAACTTGTAAAGTGTGATTATCCTATACACCTTATCCACTATTACTTAGGGTACCATCTTTTACTCTATATGTGGTTATATAGTTGGTGCACCACCTGAATGTAGTACTTATGGAACTGGTACCTGTATTCATGCCTCATCACTGATGGAATCATCCTCACTATCCTAATGATAAATCCTATCTGGCATATGTCCCAAAGGCATCCTAAAATTAAACAATATGTATGGTGATCAATGGGTATATTTGGAGAGATGACTCCAAAAGGCCATGGAAACCACAAACCATTCCTATATGATGCATGTACCATTATTTTCCATGCAACTAGTATTCTCATATACCAAGTTGAAAGATAGGTGATTTTGGTTCTGGTGTATGGATATGTTGGTTTCCACACCAACACTGGAGTCCTTGGCCTGAAAGTTGAACTCTAAATACTTAACTCTGTTTCCTTAAACAAAAATCACAAGATCCGGTCCTAAGGTAGAACTAAATTATCTGATACCACTCTATCAAGACCCGTCCAAATGGGACCCATGTCGTGACTCCCCAAGACCACCTCCAATAGGCCAGGGGTAGGTGACTTACACCGAGTAAGAATATCACTAACATGGGAGGTCTTATCCTAACTACTTGTACACACACACGCGTCTTCAAGCCTATAAAATGATGAAATTGAAAACAACTGGAAGAAACCATGTATGTATATATTTATTCCCATAACCAGAGTATGATAGAAAGTAAATGAAAGTAAATAGGACCAAA
Source organism: Viscum album (assembly GCA_963277665.1). Taxonomy (NCBI): domain Eukaryota; kingdom Viridiplantae; phylum Streptophyta; class Magnoliopsida; order Santalales; family Viscaceae; genus Viscum; species Viscum album. Next base: position 1,608,826,123 of record OY728137.1, on the reverse strand, counting down.
TAAAATCCCACCAAAGAGTCTAAGAAATAAGTCCAACCTGAAATTAAAGATGGGTACTACTATTAATATTCCACAAGGAAAAAACTCGGTCTATTTGTTCTCACTCATCATTGTCTGGTTAGGGTTCATCTGGGACTCAGTCAAAATGTTGATTGTATGCACAAGACATAACACATGTTGGAAAAGACCATATAGGGGTGATTATAAAAATACCTGTTAAGACACCCTGAAACAACAAAGTATATAATAAAAGAATAACTGTCAGTGCTATATAGGTATGTGTCTACAACACATATAACAAGAATATCCAGATATTATTAGAAAAGACACATAGTCTAAAGGTAAAATCACAACCATAATTTCAACATAGGATTCTAGATCCAAGATTCCACAAAAAAACTCATCTAGGAGAACATAATACATGAGTCAGATAGAACTAATGACATCTGTCTAAGAGGTATTTCTCCTCAGGTCTCACTATTAGAGGTATACACTGAAATTATGAAGAGATACGATACACAGATGAGGATCACGCCCAATGCCATGGGCTATACCAATAACTCAGTATGGATTAACCCGCTAACTAGAGTATCAGCACCCGTGCAGTGTTTGTTATGACGATACAAATAACTCCACCTAGGGAATGAAGATGATAGAGGATATCACTCTAATCCTCACGTAAGGATTCCAACAACTCTATCTAATAAGTTCTACTAAAAGGATCATCATTCTATGTGTAGGATGTGATTCTAAACTTACCCTTGGGTAAAAGGATATAGGGAACAGACCCTAAAAAATACTTGTCTAATATACAAAGAATAAGGGCTTCAAGCCAAATCTGAAGGATTACACAGTGTGTACTAGGAGTACAGGTGCACTCCTTTGGCCTCGGGTCTTACCCATGTAAAACGACTCGTTCCCTTTTCTGTGTCCATGTATAAGTACACGGCATGTTGTTTCTCATGTACTAGTATCATTGTTTTGGTACATATCTTAGCCCATGTACCATCTGGTTGGTCATGTCTGAGTAGGGTTACATGTTGTTCCTATGGACATGTACCTCAAGTCATGCCCATGTACCCTCCTAGGTACATGTCGAGCTAACAAAAGGGTACCACACGCTATGTGACAAGGTCACACGCTGTGTGATACATAAATCCCTTAAAAAACACTAACTACTACTATAAGGGTTACACATGATGTATAGACCCACAGTACACACTGTGTAGATCAAAAATTTCTACATTTCTAGATCTTCAATCATGTGTCTTCTTCACTACTCTGGTAACTGATTTGGCCCCTCCCCATGCCAGAAGAAAGGAGTGTCATCAGTCAGGCCTTCCCATCATTGAATCATCAAAATCCATACATAAAATCCATTTAGAAAATTCCTTCGAATGTTGTTCTTCATTTCACATCTAAGAACACAAAAACTAGGAATGTACACCATCATACCCACTTCTTCTTCCATTTTTTCACCACTGTCACAATGTTCCAAGCCCGAATCTATAATATCGAATCATTGCACCAATAAACGGGTGTGGAATGTTTGATTCTTCATATTTTTAAGAATTATGGTCCAAGAAAATCTCCCATGAGGAATGATAAATGGGAAAAAAATTCACAAAGAACATTCATGAGGAATGAACCTCAACTGATGTTTGTGTCAATCTTGATTCATTTCCGTTAAAATTATAAATGAATAGATAATAAAATAATCACAATTAAATTTCCCAATTCCTAAATAAAACTAACCCATCTCGTAATATGCATGACCCTCAGATCAATCCATTGGTTGATTCATTCACGTTCATCATAAGTATCGATAACAGGGAAGGAATCTGATCAAAACAAATTTCCTACCTTGATTTGGATTAATCACTGATGAAGAATGGAGAAACACTGTGATCATTGGAGAGATCCTCTGATTGTTTCTCACATTGGTCGTCAATATTCAATCCGGTCATCTTCCGCCAATATAATCTTCTTCAAAACTCTCCAACATCTCTACAATGATTTTGATGGTTGTTTTACTAACCCTACAAATCTTCCATAATCATGATTGAATAGAGAAACCTTAGGTCGTTGCATCATAACAGATTAAATAAATTAATTTTATTAATTTATTCAGCATCCATGATCATGATGAATTTTCCAAAAATGCTCGACACCAATGATGTTTATGTCACCCCTATAGTAAAACCCACACTCTGAACTTAACTTTTCCCTCAAATATTTTATCCAAACCCCCCATTTAGATGTTATTCTGCTTTTTCAAGAAAACTATGTGCTCATACTATTTAATATATTTAATATATTTCAAACATTTATTCTGGGAATACTGGGCCTCAGAATCACATGTCGTCTTAGCGCCTGGTCTCAAAAATAATCCATAAAATATCTAAAAATTATTCATGGAAAATTAGAGTCATTAAATTCTCCCCACCTTTGGGATTTATGTCACAAAAAGCCAAAACAAGTTTCTACATAAAGATATGGGAGTATTGAGAATGAGTCTGAGCCTCCCGCTCCAAGGTGATCTCTTGATGATTCTCATGTTTCCACTGGACACACACTAAAGAAATCAATCACCCATGAAGGATCATATTTTTCAGATCCTCGATCTCTACCACATACTTAGAAAAGGTAGATTCATCCTCAATTTATAGCTTCCCCCAATCGATAATGTGTGATGTGTCATGCACATACCTCCTCTATTGTGACACATTGAAGACATCGTGTACCTGGTATAACTATGAATGTAGAGATAAGTGGTATTCCACCTCACTAACTCTACATAGTATCTATAAAGGTCTAATGAATCTCAAAGATAACTTTTCACCCCGACCAAATCTCTATAATCCTCGTCGAGATAAAACTCGTAGGAACACATGGTCTCTCTTATCGAACTCCAAAGGCCTTCATCATCTGTCTGCATAAGATTTTTGATGGATCTATGCAATCCTCATCTATTCTTGGGTGATCTACACCTTCTCAATGGTGTCTCACACCAACTTTGGTCCCATGAGTGTTGAATCTCCTAGGTTAGTCCAACAATGTGGTGACCTTAAGGGTTGACCATACAAATCCTCAAGTAGTGCCATACTAATTGTGGAATGGTAGTTATTGTTGTACATGAACTCCACTAGTGGTAGGTGATCCTCCCAACTACGGAAAAAGTCCAATATGAAATCTCACAGCATGTCCTCTAGAACTTGAATGGTCTGCTCAGTGTGGTTATCTATATGGTGATGAAACACTATGCTCAAACATAACCAAGTCCAAAATTACTTCTACAATACCTTCCATAACCAGGATGTGAAGTGACAATCATGGTCTAAAATTATCATCGATGGAAATCCCTAGATTCGGACTATCTCTTGTATGTAGAAGCATGCCAAGCTCTTTATTAAACTCTGATCCTAAATATCTAGGAAGTGGTCTCACTTTGTGAGCCGGTCTATACTCACCAAAATGGAATCATGTCCCCAAGACGTATGTGGTAAACTCGTAACAAATTATATAGATATCTCATCCCACTTCCACTCAGGAACCTCAAGGTGTTTAGCTAAACCCCCTGGAACTTGGTGCTCAGTCTTCACTTGCTGACAATTAAGGTATCGAGAGACCAACTCTGAAACTCCCTTATTTATCCCTAGCCACCAAAAATTATGTTGGAGGTCCTGGTACATATTTACCACATCTGGATGTACTTATAAAGGATATGTATGAAACTCTCTTAGAATCTCCTCCTACAACATCATTGATACCATTATGCATCCTCTAAAAAGAACAACATACTCCCCACATTTATAAAATCCATTATAAGAATGTTTAGCAGATATCTGGGAATGTAGGGTCTCACAGTTGGTATCCCCAAGCTACACCTCCTAGACTCATTACAAAATCGGAGGGGTAACAACCATAGACTAGAGGTAAGATGCTACATCTCCATACATAAAGGATAATGACAATGAGTTCAACTAATCTAACACCTCATTCATCAATTATGAACAAGATCTTCTTCTGAGAGAATCTCTTACCATGTTCCCCTTCCCATGAGTATATAAAATCTAGAAGTTGTAATCTTAAAGGAACTCAAGATATCATCTCTATCTCAAGTAGTGATCCTTGTAAAAGAAGATATACTTGAGAATCTTTTAGTCAGAATAGATGATAAATAAATCACTTATCAGGTAGTGTCTCTACATCTTTAGTTCTAAGACTACTACTACTAACTCAAGATCATGGGTTGCATGGTTCTGTTCATGTGGCCTCAACTAACATGAACCATAGCCAGTCATCACCTTTTTCTGAATTAGAACACAACCAAGATTGGTTGTTGATGCATCGTAGAACACTACGTACTCGACAGCCTCCTCTGGAAATCTCAAGATGGAAGCACTCATCAATATCTAACTCAACCCCTAAAAAGCCTACTAAAAATACTCTATCCACATGAAAGGATTCCCTTTTCTGGTCAAATATATCATGGGATTTGATATCCTAGAGAAATAAGTTATGAATCTCTAGTAATAGCCTATCAACCCAAGGAATCTCCACACCTCCATCACCCTCCTGGGTGGATCCCAAGATAACAATACCTTGACATTTTTTGGTCCACTACCACACTATCCACTGAGATAACATGTCTTAGAAAGTAAACCTCCTAAATCTATAAATGGAACTTCAAGAGATTCTTGTAATTTTGGTTCTCTTGGAGTACATCTAGAATGATCCTAAAGTGTCTTGTGTGTTCTTCCTTGGACATCGAGTACAAAAGGATATTATTAATGGAGACTACCACATAACAGTCTAAGAAGGGATGAAAAATCCAATTCATGAGTCCCATGAACACTATTGGGGTGTTTGTCTTGCCAAAGGGCATCATCATGTACTCAAAGTGACCGTAGTGACATATAAAAGTCATATTTTGTATATTCTTATCTTGTACTTCCAATTGGTGATAGCCTGGCCTGAGGTCAACCTTTTAGAACCATCATGCCCCTCTCAAATGATCAAGGGATCATCGCTCCTCAGTAGTTGATACTTTTTCTTCACATACACTGAGTTTAAGCACTGTTAATCCCCACATAACATCAAGATATAATCCACCTTCTTAGTGAACAAAATTGGGGCTTCCTTGAGTGAAACACTGGCTCTAACAAAGCCCTTCATCTACAAGTCCTCCAATTACACCCTCAACTCACGAAGCTCTATGGGAGCCATCCGATATGCTTTAATAGATATTGGGTTCATCTCAAGGTATAGATCAATGTAGAATTCTATATCACAGTGGGGAGGTAAGCTTCAAACATTGTCAGGAATGATGTCCTCATAATTTTCCATCACTAAAAGGAGCTGAAAACTCATAACATCCACTACACCAAGGGTCATGCTAGCCAACAGATGAGTAATCGACTGCACCCTTCTATGAGTGTGTTCATATTACACTTCCTGAGTTTCATTTTCACCTAAAAAGGAAAACCTGGTCCTATCACTATAGACACACAACATCCTCTTCCTGAAATAGTCAATTTGGGCATGAATCATGGATAACCAATCCATACCTAAGATGATGGCGTAAGGATTCATTTCCTTTACAAAGATATCATAACAGAAACTCTTACCTCCAAGAGTTAGGTCACACTGTTGACACAAGTGTGTGATCACTGAGTCATCTCTAATAGGAGTCTCCAAGAACAAAGGTCAAGCCAAGGGATCAACCGGAATCTCTAATTCTTGAACCTGATAAGTGGAAATAAAGGAATGAAAAGCACTTATGTCTATAAATACTATAGATAAGGTAAAAAAATAAATAGATCATACCTAGAATCATTCCTAGGGCCTCTATGTCATAAACCTCAATAGCCTACAGTTGTCCTCTCCCATGTCATCCAGCTCTCTGAGCCTGGTGTAGACCACCTGGGGGTGCTGGTGGTAACAAGTTGAAGCACCTACCACCTCCAACTACTCTCCTATATCCTTTTTCATGTCATATTCCCTACGATCCTATCTTTTCTTATCACTACCGTTACCTCAAAAGTGCTTCCACTATATTTATATTATCCATATGGTGGGTTAGACAATCTCATGCAATATGTCTCATTCTATCACATGAGTATAACCACATCTCCCTAGTCTGATTGGACCCATACTATGAGTCTCGAACTATAAACCCTCTATCTCGGGGCCTCACCCTAAAGTGACTGACACATCTAGGTCTCTAAAACTAACTTTGGCTCCCTATTTTTGAATTCTCTGCTCTTTCTTTCCCACTGTCAGCAACCACTATCTGTGTCTACTCGGCCCAGAAACTCACAACCACAAAATCTCATTCTAACACCCCAGCATTGGTAGGAATTCACATAGGTATAACATTGTCCCATATTTATTTACACAGTCCTCTTTTGAAGGATTAATCCCAAAATAACTGATCCTAAACCATATACATCAAGTACCTAGAAAGGTTGGTGAACATTGATGAATACTCAGCTATTGTGGTGATACTCGGCTGGAGCTGTAGAATCTCCTGGATACATACATCCCTCATAATTTCTAGAGAGAACTCCTCTCTGAAAATATACTCAAAATTTTACCATGCTAGAGTCATATCATCATAATATTGGGTCACCAAACACTACCACTATCCCACTTCACCATAGAGAAGGTTCTCCACCAGGACCATCATCTAATTTTTTGGTGCCTTGACCAGATGGGAAACGCATGTCACCACCTCAATCCATTCCTCAACCACATGTGATTCAGGATCACCTAAAAACATGAGGGGTCTATGTCACTAAAACTCATGATGTGTGCTCTGCCTGCACACCTCATTCGCTGTTACTGCGGGTACCATCTACTACTCTACAGGTGGTGGTATAGCTGTTTCACCACCTAGAGGTAGTACCTCTGAAACTGGTCCCTATATTGATGCATCTTCAATGAGAGGATTATCCTCATGATCCTTATGTTTAATCCTAGTTGTAATATTTTGTGGAGGAATCCTGAAAGTAAACAAGATATACCACGTTCAATGAGTATATCTAGAGATATGACTTAAGAAGTACATGGAAACTACAACCCATTCATATATGATGAATGTGCCATTTTTTTCCTACAATCAGTGCTATCATGTATCAAGTTGAAATGTATGTGATCAGAGTCTTGGTGTATGGATACATCAATCATCGCACCAACACTAGAGTCCCTGGCCCGAAAGCCGAACTCAAAACACTTAACATTGTTTCCCCAAACCAAACTAATAGAATTTGGTCCTAAGGTAGAACTGGAAGCTTTGATACCACTCTGCCATGAACCATTCCAATGGCGCCTATGGTGTGACTCCCCAAGCCCACCTTCAATAGGTTAGGGGCTAGTGACTAGCATTGAGTAGGAATATCACTAACATGTGTGGCCTTAGACTAAGTATATGTACACACACACATATCCAAGCCCATACAATGCTGAAATGTGAAACATATGAAAGAAACCATGCATTCATACATATAATCCCACAACTAGAGTATGATATAAAGTAAAGGAAAGTAAACAGGGCTAAATACATGCCCACAACAAAGAGTCTGAAAAACAATTACAACCTAGAAGTAAAGATGGGGACTACTGTCAAGATACTACAGGGACACACCTTAGCCTATTTAGTATAACTAAGCACTAAAAATTACTACTCCATATAGGACTATGTTAAAGGTTAAATCATCTATAAAATACATGACACATGTGGGAAAATCTCATGCAGGGGTGAGTATAACAATACTCAGTAGGACACCCCGAAACCACAAAGTATATAACAAATTAATAACAGTCATCTATACATAGGTATATTTCTACTACACATATAATAACAATATCTAGATATGCTCAGTAAAGAAACACATAATAAAGGTAAATCCACAACTGTAATTCCATACTAGGATTATATCTTGAAGGTTCTACAAAGCACTCATCTAGTAGAACACACTCTACAAGTTATATTGAACTGATGACGTTTGTCTGAGAGGTAGTGCTCATCAGGTCTTGCCATTAGAAGTATATGACGGAAGTCTAAAGAGATACAATACATAGATGAGGATCACTCCCAAGGCCATAGGGTATACCAAGAACTCAATCTAGATTACCCACTAAGTAGAGGATCAGTGCCCATGTAGTATTGTTCATGACGATACCAAGAACTCCACCTAGGGAATGAAGATGATATAGGATCTCACTCTAGGACTCGCGGAAGGATTCAAACAACTCTATCCAAGAATTCCTACTAAAGGGTTCACCATCCTATGTGTAGGATGTGATTACTAACTAACCCTCAAGGAAAAGGATATAGGGGATGTATTCAGAATTAAAATCATCCAATATACTAAGAAAATGGGCTTCAATCCAACTTTGAAGGAGTACATGGTGTGTACTAGGAGTAGACGACATGCACCTTTGGACGTGGGTTGTTCCGTTATAAAATGGAATTTTATCTTGTCTGTTTCCATATAGAAGTACACAGCATGATCCTACCCATGTTCTAGTACACAGCTTAGCCCATGTACCACATGGTTGGTCGTGTATGAGTAGGGGTACACGACATGCCCATGGCTGTGTACCCTAATTCGTGCTCGTATACCCTTTGAGGTACATGTCAAGCTAAAAAAATGGGACGACACGGCGTGTGATACTTAACTTCTTTCTAAAACCCTAGTCATCATTGGAAGTGTTCCACATGATATGTATCCCTACAGTACACATTGTGTAGATCATAAATTTATAAATTTATAGATCTACAATCGTGTGTCTTCTTAGGTTCTCTAGAAACTGGTCCAACCGTTCCCCATACCAAAACCAAGGAGTGTCATTGGTCAAACCTTTCCATCGTCGAATCATTGAAATCCATCCATCAAATCTATTTGGAAAATTCCTTTGAATTTTGTTTTTCATTGCACACTGAAGAACACAAAAAATGGGTATTCACACCATCCAATTTGTTTCCTCTTCCTTTATCGCACCACTTTCACATCGTGTAGAGATCAAATTTACGATATTGGATCATTGCGCCAATAAATGGGTGCGCAATGTTTAATTATTTGGAGTTCTTCAAACCGCAAGCCAACGAAATCTCCCATGATGAACAAGAAATTGGAAAGAAATGCCCAAAGAACATCCATGATGAATGGACCTCGATCGATGTTTGTTTCAACCTTGATTCATTGTTGTTAAAACAATAAATGAAGTGATAATAAAACAACCAAAAAGAATTTCCCCAATTCCTGAATAAAACTATCCCATCCCACAATACGCACGACCAGTGGGTCAATTTTTTGGTTGATTGGTTCGCGTTTTTCATAGAATTAAATAACGGGAAAGGATTCCAAAAAAAATTACTACCTCGATTTAGATCGATCACTGATAAATAACGAAGATACATCATGGTCATTGGTGAGATCCTATGATTTTGTCTCGCACTGGTCATCGATCTTCGATCTGGTCATCATCCACCAATAGAATCTCCTTTGATGTTCTCCAACAACTCTCTAACAATTTGTAGGGTTATGTGGTTATCCCTGAAAATTTTCCATAAGCGTGATTAAATAGATAATACTTAGTTTTTTGCATTATAACGAATTAAATAAACTTATTTTATTGATTTATTCACCATCCACACCCATGATAACTTTTCCAAAAATGCTTCACACCGACGAAGATTATGTCATGCCTATGGAAAAACACCCGCTATTAACTCAACAGTGCCCTCAGATTTTTTATCTGAGCCCCCAATTAGAAGATATTTTTCTTAGGAAAACTGCATGTGCATGCTATTTAATATTTTTAATATATTTCAAATATTTATTTCAAAAACACCAAGCTTTGAAATCACACGTCGTCTCAGCGCCTAGTCTTGAAAATAATCCATACAATATCCAAAAATAATACATGGAAAATCCAATTCATTAAAAATTTATTCAAATTTTAATATTTATTGTATAATTTTATTTATTAACATAATATATTAATTATATATTATGTTTTTAATCAGTAAATTTTATTCATTTTTATATTTTTATTCAATATATACTATTTATTACATTTTAATATTTTTTTCAAATTTATTCATTTTTAATATTATTTATTCATTGGTAATCTTAATTATTTTTAATATTTTTGAAATTTATTCATTTTCATTTTTACTTTGTTTGAAAGTTTTTGTAATTTTATCCATTTTTAATATTTTTTTATACATTTTTATTCATTAACATTTAATGATGTTAATATTGTTGTAATTTATATAATTAATATGTATTAATTTTCATTTTAACATAAATTCATTTTTATTTTTTTAATAATCTATATAATTAATAAAACTTATTTGTTTTTTTAATATTTTTTCAATATATTGATTTTTAAATTATTAAATTTTACCCTTTTTTAACATTCATTAATTTAATATTATTTGGTATTATTTATTCACTAAGAATGTTAATTTTTTTAATTTTCTTTTTAATTTATTATTTTTAATATTTATTCGTTTAATTTTTTTATAATTTATTATTTTTTAATATTTTTTATACAAATTTATTAATTAAAATTTAATATTTATATATGGTCTTAATGTACATATTTAATATGAATTTATCTTCATTTTTAATTTTTTTTATAATTTATATAATTCATACAAATTATTCAATTTTTTTAATATTTTTGAAGTCTATTCAATTTTAGTAATTAAATTTTACTCATTTATAACATTCATACATTTAGGATTATTTATTTATTAATAGTGTAATTAAAATTTGTTTTTTTATAATTTATTCATTTTTAATATTTATATTCGTTTAATATTTTTTAATTTATTTTATATGGTTTTTATCAATTCTTTCCAAAAAATGATGAAAAAACCATTTCATCTTTTAAATAGAAACCAAACAGAGAACCCCATTGCTTGCACTGCTTATGCGCTCATGGAGATGAATTTTCATCGTTGCTCCCCCTCAAACTTCTTGAACGAATCGATGCTCTCAAAACCCAAGGTATGTGATTATTTTTACTCCTTTTTAGTCAATATTTCATTGTTTTTGTGTTTTTAATTTTTCCAAATGGTTTGGGTTTGTCTTGTGATCCGCAGAACTTGAAGAGACTCAAGATGCACTGATATTCAATGCCTCTTTCTCCCCACCCTCATGTCGAGCATAGCATCTACTAAACAATGTTCTTAATGGGGAATCATTTTAGTTTTCTTTCAACTGGAATGACCAATATTTGAAGTAGTATACAAATAAACCTTCCATAAACTAGGGCCTAGTTATCCTTAACTTTATCCATGATATGAAAATTTTCATCCTAAATATCTTTCTTGTTAGATAAACTATTTTTTCAACAAGGTAAAATTTAATAGATAGACATCATGTATCTTTACATTTTCATACTCATCCATCATTGGTATTACTGGTAGTTGAACAAACATCTCAAAAATTGATTTGTTTCCCTCAATATAAACATTTGATAACTATAAAAACATGAATTTTCAATTCAAAAATTTATAATTTATTCTAGAGAAAATGAAATCTCTTCAACTAATGCTTGAAATTATTTTAAGGTTTCTAATATACTCTACTTGAATTATCCCTGAAACCTCCACTAAAGTAAATTTTTCTTGAAACAATTAACTTTTAAAGTAATAAAATTGAACTCTACTTTACCAACTAGTTTAAAATTTATTTAAAACACTTATATATCGATTAAAAAATATTTTTTTATCAGTACATATAAAAACCTTAATCCACTTATGAAGTATGAAAACATCCTAAAATATATATTTTTAATTTTATTTCCATTTTATATACATCATGAATTTATAAAAACATTTTCATACTATTATAGTGTGTGATTTTTCTTTAGATAGTGTCATCAAATATTAGATATTGTATTCATTCCTCATATAGCATTCAATTGTGTATGCATTCCTCATTTATACTTTAGATAGTGTTATAGAGATAATGTTATGTTAATATAATTCCTTAATTAATTTCATAAAAAATTGTATGGAAATACATATGATGTAAATGACATATGAAGTATTAGTAAACCCAACACTTCCCTATGAGATAATGCTCTATGATTTGACAATTTGTCATTTTTTCTCTATTTGATGCACATAACATCACTTGTAGAGACCTTATTTTTTCCTTATAATATTTTGAAATATATCAAGGAATATTTTCATAGCCAAACACTAAGACAACTTTCAATTCCAAGGTCTAGTGTGCTTTTAATTAATTTTATAAAAATATTAAATATTTTTTATATCATGCATGCACGGTTTTTCAGAAATAATGTAATATCTCTTAAAAAGTCTCAAAATGGAAATCTGAGGTCATGGTTGAATCTGTAATGCGAGGTTTACCCTATGCATGACCTAAAGTGGGTCTATTTGGGACGTTTGGATAAAGCAGCCCTTGGTGAGTGCATTTAATTAAAATAAATTATTTATTTATTTATTCTAAATTAAATTATCTAAAGAATAATCCTCTATAAATAGACTATTAGGGTGAATTTTTTGGGTTATCCACATTAACCTAGGGCCATTCTAAAGAGCTTCCACCCGATCTATGTTGGAAAATTGAGATCGGAGGACAACAAGCTTCTAAATCCAGGTGAATCGAGGCATAGCAAATGAAACAAATATCCCTCCTTCATTGGAAACAACATTTTTTCACCAATGATTGATCCAAATCAATTTAGGACTTTTCATTTTTGGTTTCTTCAATTGTGATTAAATGATTGATCATGGTCATACTATTATTCTTCAATATTTATTCAAATTCATCCTTTGCATAAGCTCGCACATCAGATTAAATTTTTTATTCAATTGTTTATACTTGTTGTGTTATATTTATCACCCCATCTATACCCAATATAATTCATTGACCAATAACACTTGGCCAAAAAAAATTGCACCTTTTTTCTTATGACTTTCCCCAAAACGTTCTTCACATTCTTCATCGTTGGCCTACGAGGCAACAGTTCAACATTGTCGAACGGGTTTGAGAGTGATCAAACCCCTAGATTTATAGCGGATTCATATGCAAGGAATGAATTGACAAATAAAGGATGGTTTCAAATAGATTGTGGTATTTAAGTGATTCCACCATGGATTGGGAATCTGATGAGACAAAGGTATATGACCAGAGATGTGACGATGCATGCAGGTATTGATTGGAGAATCGAAACTCTGATTTCCAGCTACCAAAGGGCCAAAAACGATGGTTGAAGTTGACTACCATAGATTAAAAGTAGTCAAATGGGGGGATTTAAAATGGAAAATTCATATCTGAGGCGTGAAATGTAGATTTGAGTTTCTGGGAAAATCCTGACTACCTGACGTGTATTGGGATGAACACATGTTGTGTAGTGGCCCAGTTGTGGCAGTTAGGGTTTTCAGGTGAGTTAAATGTCATATATCATTTGGTACCATAACATGTTATGTGACTCAGTGTTGGAAACCCAACATGTAATTTTGGAGTACACAGATATGGGAACAGCTAGTCACATGACCATTGTACATAAACATGGCCTAAAGGACACGAGCATGGCTAGGAGGACACAGCTCAGCCCCGGGTGGCTGAGACACATTGTGTAGTCCCCTTAAATTCCATATAGGACCACATGGACAGAAATATGTGAAATAGAAAGAATACATATAGGTAGTATATTGGGACCATACGTCATGTGGGTCCCCTACACGTCATGTAACTCCTTTTCAGAAAACATCTATCTATTGTATCTTCTTCATTTGGACTCATATTTTGGTCTGTGATTAGCCTATCTTGAGTTTTTTTCTCATGTAGAACATGATGGTGGCATTCATAGTGACTTTTGAGATACGATGTGAGATTTTTCGGGTGGGATTCTCCTTCAGGTGATGTTCGAAGTGGAAGTGATCATCCAAGATCATCAAAGAGATTAGAGTGAAACCCTCCAACTAGGACAGGGAGTGAGTCCTCTATCTACCATCAGAGTGGCACCCTCTTATTGGATCAGGGCATGATTCCTCTATCTACTGAGTTACACCCTCCTACAGAGTATGTACATGGGTCTTCTATGATCAAAGTGGCACTCTCATATTGGATCAAGGTATGGGGCCTCTATCTATTGAGTGGAACCCTCCTGCAGAGTGAGGGTATGGGTTCTCTACCATTAGAGTGGCACCATCCTGCAGTTCCAGGGCATGTATCCTCTATCTTCCATTAGAGTGGCACCGTCTTATGGTGTCATAGAATGGGCACTCTATCTATTATTAGAGTGACACACTCCTACTGGAACAAGGCATGGGTCCTCTATTAACAATCAGATTGTAACCCTCCTTATAACACCCCAGGTAAATAAAGAATATGACATTTTTATATTTATCCCTATTTGTGAATAAAATGTTAATATTAATTTAAAGGGAACGTTATGCTTGATGGCTTACCCAGTACGCAACAATGGGTTCCTTTGAAATCTTACGTTGCACTATAATAATAAAATAATATTATTTTAAATGGTAGTTAACGCCTAGCCATTGTAATGGAGGGAATGAACAGAACTAACTAAAAAATGATTATATATTTTTGTCAAATATTTTTTACTTTTTACAATAAATGTTAGAGGATTAAAAAATGTGAATGAATTCAATTTTAAGCGTAAACATTCTAATACTCTTAAGAAGGTCGATTAACCGCCTTTTGATGGAGAACCTCTTTTAAATACACTTTTTAAAAATTTTATGTGTTATATTTGACTAAATAAAATTATTCTTTATAATTGAGACATCAAAATTTACTTTGTGTAAATTTTTGGTATTTTTCCGAAAAAGTTCAATTTTTAATGAATAGTGAAAAATGTTGTATTTTAATTCAAAACCTCTTTTTAATCTAATTTATTTATATGATTAGATTATCTTTTTAATTGGTTTTAAAGTTCAATTAGAATATATTTTTACCATCTAATCCAATAGTGGTCGTTGGAATTAATTTCATCTTGAAATTGGACTTAAACTAGAGTCAATCTTTTGATACTTATTGTTTCTTAAAAACATGTTATTTGTTTTGACAGCCGGAATTAATTATTAAATTAATTATTGCAACTTATATGCTTTGAATTTTTTAAAATATAATTAATTTTTGAATTCGTAATATCAAATATATCTTAGGGTGAATTTTTGGTATTTTTCTGGAAAACTTCAATTTTTGATGAATAGTGAAACCACTAAGTGGTAGTTAAAGAAACTGATTTTTCGTTTAAATGAAACTTTGCCACCTCTGTGTTTTGAATTTCAAAAATCCGACATACATGGTTTTCATTAATAATTAAAATGTGGTTCAATGGGATTAAAATAATTTTTTGGTGAATAGTAATTTATTAAGTTTTTAATCGTGATTAGAGGTAATTAGTGTAGTTTAAGGTAAAAATAATATTTTAATAATATGATATGAGATTGACACATGTCCTACCCTTATTGGATGTTTCATGGCAGACCAAGAAAATCCATAGGTCAACTTGGGGACCCCATGGAGCCACTTTGGTTGGGAAATGACATAAATAACATTTTATTTAATGTAAAATTAAAAATGACACAAACATGAGTTGTTTTACTAAAACAATTTTTACATGGGGTTATACAAGTAATATTTTTGACTATAAATATTAATTGTAAATCTAAAAAGATTTCCTACATCATGATATTTTTTTATAATTTTTATACATTAAATATATTAAATTATTTATGACATCATGATGATGCAGTGATTACCTCATTAATAAAGGATTTAAATAAAATGGAAAGATAATGTAAAATATAAGACCTACACATGTCCAAAACCTATTGGATGGGTGTATTTAGAACCCTTATCACCTTATCCTTGAAACACATCAATGTGGGACCATTAAAATCCGAAACTCATTCTAAAATAAAGTAACATTTCTTTACTTTCCAAGAGTGCCCCTCCTCTCCTCTTATAAAAGGCCCCCACCTCTACCTCTTTACCCACAATTCCAAAGCCTTTGGCTCGGCAAACCCCTGACCATTTTGTATCTCCACATCCCTCTATAACTCCTTGAAGCCTCAATTTGTGCAGAAGTCTTCCCAAGGAAGCCTTTGAGCTCAAACCAAAGGGAGTTACCCGATTTTAAGGTAATGTCTTCACTTGAGTCCTTTTGTTTTATTTTGCCTCCTCAACCCCCTAAACTCTTTTTATTCATTTCTTTTGTAACAACTCCAGTATCTTAAATATACTAGGATGTTTTTATAAGAATTATTTGAGCTACACTTACACACACCTACATCTAATGGTTAAAGAACATACAGTTTCCGTAGATGGTGAATTTCTGCCTCACAAAACGATGATTGTTCAACACTCATATAACACCTTCAAAGGTGGCCATTAAGATGTCACTATATTTATATATGATATATAATATGTTTATGTTTTACTTAAGATTCTGTATTTTTCTTTTTTGGCATACCTTTATGGTCTCCATTGTGGGTAAACACAATAATTTCATTTTAGGAAGTGCGGACTACCGCCCCCTCAAAGTGATGTGATTCGTTAATGCCATATGTGGGACGTATAAAGAATGGATTTAAAGTTATTATATATGATTTTATACTGGAATTATAATATACCTCTATATCATTATTATTTCTTTAAATTAATGTATGAGATAGAAATGAAAGTAGCATTCATGCGTACGTACGGTTTACCGTCTCCATGAACGCTGCATTTCATTTCTTATCCCCAAATGTAATGTACTATTATAAGTACATATTTATAATGGATATATATAATGTATGTTACATATAAATGATGAATATAATTCTGGAATTAAAATATACATACCTCTCATTTAGTTTTAATTCCATTAATATGACAAAGAAATGAAAGTAGCGTTCATGCGTACGTACGGCTTACCGTCTCCATGAACGGTGCATTTCATTTATTACCTCTAAATGATTATGTAATATTATAAATACATGTATATGCTGGATATATATGATATATATTATATCCAAATCATGAATATCATTCTGGATATAATGAACCTTTGACCACACAAACAACATGTAATTGTAAGAAGTTCACTTTCGACTTAAGAACCAAATATCGACAAAACAAACATTATTAACTTAAATGATTACATAATGTTTATAAAATGGAAATAAGTGATATAAAAGGAATAATGAACTTGAAAATGGTTCTTAAGCAAATATAAATTAACTCATGTTTATTATTCAGGACGTTAAAGAACGATCGAGTCAAGTCGGACCCGAGGTAAGGGATCCTACCCCTCTCTTTCTTTTTAAGTACACTCTTTTATGTCATTCCTTTTAAGATCATCTTTCTTATGATTGGGATGTTCTTTTATATTAATAATACTGTAATTTTTATTTTCATATGATGAGAGACCCTATTTGATCTCATAAATCCATTTTTGAAAGCTTTAAGTGGCGCAGTTAGGCTGCCGAGTTTTCGTAAGGGATTTTTCATCTCACATTTATTCTCGTGACATTTATGCTAAATTTGCCACTATTTCCTTTGAGTGGTGTATGTACTGCCCATTATTATACACTTTGTGTAGTATAATTTCATTTATGGGTATTTACATCTTCATTGTATGACACTTCTTCCTTGGGGTGTACTTTTCGAAAGTTACCCAACTCGGTAAGGGGACCTTTCACCCTCCTCTTTCTAAAAGAATTCTTTTGTTATGTCTTTTAATTTACATCTTATTATGTTGGGATATGTTCTTATATATCCTTATTGATGTAAAGTTTATGTCCATGTGATGAGATACCATTCACTCTCTCATCACCTAATTTTATGAATTTTGAAGTGACGCCATTAGGCTGTCGAATTTTTACAAATGAACGTCTTAACCCAATTTCGATTTCTTTGGGATCAACTTGTACTTCTTGAACATGTCATCCTATGAATATGTGTGAATGACCTCTGATTGTTTCACACTTAATATCCACTTATATTGGGTGTATTTATATTTCTCACACATAATTATTTGATAGATTTATCCTTAATTTAAGGATACCATCTTTATAATGGATTTCATCTCAATTTACATTTCCATTGAGACTTCATTGTTGTTATGCACCAATTCACTCTTATATGGTGTGTATACTGTCCTTTGACATATTATATCATGAATCCCTTTATTCTCATGATATTATAAAGTTTCAATTAAATGTTATTCCGCAATTATTTGTATTCAAGAGTCTCTCATTTTGTTAAAAACTCTTTAACAAAAATATCGTTTTAAATGTTTTAAAGATTTATTATTCTAAACCCTTATCTATAATGTCCATGTTTTCAAAGTGGTTTTCAGTATTTATTTATATGGACATTAATGGTTTAAAATTATAATTCCAATAAAATCTTCAAAGTTGTATGGGACACATTGATTCAAAAATCACTTTTAAATGGTTTTTGAAAATGGATTGCTTAATTCAATATCTTGGAATTACTTATTGTGATTGCAAATGAAATGTTGTTATTGAAATGATTATATTTTCTATATTTTATGTGTAATGATGGTACTTGGACATTTTACGGGTGGTTACGTGATAAACCATATGACGGGTGGTGCCGTGAATACCAGGATGGGTGGTTACGTTATAACCTCCAATGCATTGGGTATGAAAGTCGGTCGTATGGATATTCCATTAAGTATGTGTGGAAGTCGACCGTATGGTTATTCCATTTAAGTATGTTTATGTCCCAAGTTACCTTTATATGTTATATGTTCTTTATATGGGTTTTATGGTAATCTTTTGGTTACAAAAGGGTAAGTAATGATATTTTATTCAGTGAAGAGTTTTTATTACTTCTTAAAGGTGAAAGGTATTACTTTGATAAAGTATACATGGTTTACTTGTTGCTTTGAAAAACTAACAGTTTTCATTCTTTTTGTATCCCTTGCTGAGATTTTTATGCTCACCCCAAGTTTTTTTTTGAAATGTTTTTCACAGGACTTAATGTGGAATAGGGTCAAGGATGGGATCAAGGGAAAGTCATGCTATCTAAAACATGGAACTAGACATGTTTCTTTTAAAGAGTTTTTATTTTATGGAAACTTAGTAGAAGTGTCTACTTTTTAATCTTTTGAGATGTAATAGTTATGATCTAATTCTCTAAAACTCTAAACCTGAAAATATCCTCAATGTGAATTATTCATTTAATTTAATAATAAGTAAGGTTTAAGGCTAGGGCCTTATAGTTGGTATCAGAGGTCGGTTTAGATAACTTTAGAGGTTAGGGTATTCTTTAAGTATAAGTGACATTACCAAAATGGTTAGGATTTCAGAAAGAGTCATAGTTTTTAGATAAAGTGAATGAGTAAGTATATCTTTCTCATTAGTACATGATGGTTTTGTTGATATACTCACACTGACCCTTTTTGGTTTTAGTAAATGGCTGGATCTAGCAGGCACCAAAGTAACAGTGGATGTGAAGGAAACTGTGACAGTTTTCTGAGCGAGCAACTGAATGATATGGGATCTGCAATGAGAACTCTTGTTTTTATCCTCAACCAACTATCTGGAGTCATGATTTACCACCTAAACCTTGGTAATTTCTATAAGGCATCATATATGCGAGAAACAAATATCTACGGAACTACAGGTAATAATCATAAAGGTAAGTGTGTTCAAAAACCTATGTGTCAAAGATGTGGAAAGAAACAGCTAGGAAAATGTTTCAAAGGGACAGAAATATGCTATAGATGTGGAAATGAAGGTCATAAAGAAAGAACCTGCCATAGAAAAAGGAAGCATCTAGTTTACTCGAGGAAAGGGAAAGAAGTTATTTCTGATGGATCAATTGAATGTTTTAAATGTGGTGTGCATGGTCATTATGCAAACACATGTCCTATGAAGAAGTTTCGGGAATGGGATCACCAAGATCGTACAAATATTCATTTACCAATACCTAATTCCATTCCGATTGAGGATGAAGAAACTGACAATGACCAATCAAAGGTATGGATTATTTCATAACTTTTGTTTTCCTATTTTGGAATCTTAGGATATGATTCATGATTTTGTTTGTAGGAAAGAAGTATTTCAGAATTAGTTGGAAAGGAATGGTTAATGGATCATGAAGAATGTTGAATGAGTAAGAAGTCAACATATAAAGGCTTCAAGAGTTATGGTGAAATTATTAAGAGTATTAAGTCTCTTTTGATGATGGGGTTACATTAGAAGAATTTTTATAGTATGTGTAACCCTGATGTTTGATATATGAAAATTTTATTCAAGGAATAGTTATCTGTTCTTTTGTGGACATAGTTATAAAGAACCATTTTGGTTTATATGATCCTTACTTTTGAGGTAATTATGGGTTACTATATGTTATGATGGAAAGTGAAAGTCATGAGATAAACTTGAGGTTAAAATATGTTATGATTATTTTTGAAGATTTTATCTCGTTTTGGGGAATGTTTTAAGAATTATATAGTTTTGGAAAAAGGAAAACACGCAGACCGTGTGACAACCCGTTGCGTCGGACAAAGATGTGGGAATCGAACCCACAACCAAAGTGCAACTGGTATTTATCACCTACCACTGGACTACGTGAAGCCCCTGGTTAGTTTGACTACGTATTTTTAGTTAGATGATTTTATGAATTAAGAGTAAGTTGATTTTGGGTTATCTATGGAAATTATTAACCTATTATGGAGGATATGTGATTAGGTTAATTACTTTTCAATACGATACTTTAAGAGCAACTGATGTTATTTGAAGATAAATGATACGATTTAACTTGGAAGACTGTGTGATTAAATCATTCAAATATTTGGGTTTCAATCTTAGTTTGGTTTACTTATGGTCTTCGTTGAACTTTGGGTTTTGTTGGACAAATTTTGGAGATTAAGAATAGATTTTATTTTTATAAAGGGTTATCCTTTTCTGGATTATCAGATCTTGTACTAACCTTTTTGGTTTTGGTTTTGGTTAAAGTCAAAAGACATGGGAAGTATATAGTTCTCTTTTTTGGATTAGGTGATTCTCAAGAAGTTGATTATAGTACTCTTAATGCGAACAAGTCTTCCTAAATACTTTTCTTTTGGAGAAAATATGAGTTTGATTAAAGAATCTAGTAAAAGTTGAAAGTCTACATGACAAGTAAGTATGTTTCATTATGATTTATTTAAGCTCAAAAATAAATTCCTCAATAAAAATTAACTTAAAACAAAAATGTTGTCTGTTAACTTTTCCTACTGGAGAATCGAATACCGTTTAACCCATCACAAGTTTGTGATTTTCTTATGGTTAACTTTCTCCTAGACATGTTTACTATCACTCTCCATCAGAACATGACCCTTTGTTTTTTCCTCCATGTCCATATTTTCATACAAGGAATCCTAGTATGGGTTAACTTGGGTGACCTTTGTACTTCCCTTTCTTTCTTTTAAAGTGATAGTTTAATTTACTCCTTTTCCGATGTGGGACTTTCAATGGAGTTTTCAAGCCCAATTTTGAATTTGTGAGTACGCAATTCCCAAAAGGGGGTAAGGATGTAACACCCCAAGTAAATAAAGAATATGACATTTTTATATTTATCCCTATTTGTGAATAAAATGTTAATATTAATTTAAAGGGAACGCTATGCTTGATGGCTTACCCAATACGCAACAACGGGTTCCATTGAAATCTTACGTTGCACTATAATAATAAAATAATATTATTTTAAATGGTTATTAACGTCTAACCGTTGTAATGGAGGGAATGAACAGAACTAACTACAAAATGATTATATATGTTTGTCAAATATTTTTTACTTTTTACAATAAATTTTAGATGATTAAAAAATGTGAATGAATTCAATTTTAAGCGTAAACATTCTAATACTCTTTAGAAGGTTGATTAACCGCCTTTTGATGGCGAACCTCTTTTAAATCCACTTTTTGAAAATTTTATGTGTTATATTTGACTAAATAAAATTCTTCTTTATAATAGGGACATCAAAATTTACTTTCTGTAAATTTTTGGTATTTTTCCGAAAAAGTTCAATTTTTAATGAATAGTGAAAAATGTTGTATTTTAATTCAAAACCTCATTTTAATCTAATTTATTTATATGATTATATTATCTTTTTAATTGGTTTTAAAGTTAAATTAGAATATATTTTTACCATCTAATCCAGTAGTGGTCGTTGGAATTAATTTCATCTTGAAATTGGACTTAAACTAGAGTCAATCTTTTGATACTAATTGTTTCTTAAAAACACGCTATTTGTTTTGACAGCGGGAATTAATTATTAAATTAATTAATGCAACTTATATGTTTTGAATTTTGTAAAATAGATTTCATTTTTGAATTCGTAATATCAAATATAGCTTAGGGTGAATTTTTTGTATTTTTCTGGAAAACTTCAATTTTTGATGAATAGTGAAACCACTAAGTGGTAGTTAAAGAAACTGATTTTTCGTTTAAATGAAACTTTGCCACCTCTGTGTTTTGAATTTCAAAAATCCGACATACATGGTTGTCATTAAGAAGTAAAATGTGGTTCAATGGGATTAAAATAATTTTTTGGTGAATAGTAACTTATTAAGTTTTTAATCGCGATTAGAGGTAATTAGTGTAGTTTAAGGTAAAAATAATGTTTTAATAATATGAGATGAGCTTGACACATGTCCTACCCTTATTGGATGTGTCATGGCCGATCAAGACAATCCATGGGGAAACTTGGGGACCCCATGGAGCCACTTTGGTTGGGAAATGACATAAATAACTTTTTATTTAATGTAAAATTAAAAATGACACAAACATGAGTTGTTTTACTAAAACAATTTTTACATGGGGTAATACAAGTCAGATTTTTAAATATAAATAGTCATTGTAAATATAAAAATATTTCATAAATCATGATATTTTTTTATAATTTTTAGACATTAAATATATTAAATTATTTATGACATCATGATGATGCAGCGATTACCTCATTAATAAAGGATTTAAAAAAAATGGAAAGATAATGTAAAATCTAAGACCTACACATGTCCAAAACCTATTGGATGGGTGTATTTCTAACCCTTATCACCTTATCCTCGAAACAAATCAATGTGGGACCATTAAAATCCGAAACTCATTCTAAAGTAAAGTAACATTTCTTTACTTTCCAAGAGTGCCCCTCCTCTCCTCTTATAAAAGACCCCCACCTCTACCTCTTTACCCACACTTCCAGAGCCTTTGGATCGGCCAACCCCTGCCCATTTTGTATCTCCACATCCCTCTCTAACTCCTTGAAGCCTCACTTTGGTCAGAAGTCTTCCCAAGGAAGCCTTTGTGCTCAAACCAAAGGGAGTTACCCGATTTTAAGGTAATGTCTTCACTTGAGTCCTTTTGTTTTATTTTGCCTCTCCAACCCCCTAAACTCTTTTTATTCATTTATTTTGTAACAAATACAGTATCTTAAATATACTAAGATGTTTTTATAATAATTATTGGAGCTACACTTACACACACCTACATCTAATGGTTAAAGAACATACTGTTTCCGTAGATGGTGAATTTCTGCCTCACGAAACGATGATTCTTCAACACTCATATAACACCTTCAAAGGTGGCCATTAAGATGTCACTATATTTATATATGATATATAATATGTTTATGTTTTAATTAAGCTTCTGTATTTTTCTTTTTTGGCATACCTTTATGGTCTCCATTGTGGGTAAACACGATAATTTCATTTTAGGAAGTGCGGACTACCGCCCCCTCAAAGTGATGTGATTCGTTAATGCCATATGTGGGATGTATAAAGGATGGATTTAAATTTATTATGTATGATGTTATACTGTAATTATAATATAACTCTATATAATTATTATTTCTTTCCATTAATGTATGAGATAGAAATGAAATTAGCGTTCATGCGTACGTACGGCTTACCGTCTCCATGAACGGTGCATTTCATTTCTTATCCCCAAATGTAATGTACTGTTATAAGTACATATTTATAATGGATATATATAATTTATATTACATATAAATGATTAATATAATTCTCTAATTAAAATATACATACCTCTCATTTAGTTTTAATTCCTTTAATATGACAAAGAAATGAAAGTAGCGTTCATGCATACGTACGGCTTACCGTCTCCATGAACGGTGCATTTCATTTCTTACCTCTAAATGATTATGTAATATTATAAATACATGTATATTCTGGATATATATGATATATATGATATCAAAATCATGAATATCATTCCAGATATAATTAACCTTTGACCACACAAACAACATGTAATTGTAAGAAGTTCACTTTCGACTTAAGAACCAAATATCGACAAAACAAACATTATTAACTTAAATGATTACATAATGTTTATAAAATGGAAATAAGTGATATAAAATGAATAATTAACTTGAAAAAGGTTCTTAAGTAAATAGAAATTAACTCAAGTTTATTATTCAGGACATTAAATAACGATCGAGTCAAGTCGGACCCGAGGTAAGGGATCCTACCCCTCTCTTTCTTTTTAAGTACACTCTTTTATGTCATTCCTTTTAAGCTAATCTTTCTTATTATTGGGATGTTATTTTACATTACTCATACTGTAATTTTTATGTTCATATGATTAGATACCCTATTTTATCTCATAAATCCATTTTTGGAAGCTTTAAGTGGCGTTGTTAGGCTGCCGAGTTTTCGTAAGGGATTTTTCATCTCACATTTATTCCCGTGACATTTATGCTACATTTGCCACTATTTCCTTTGAGTGGTGTATGTACTGCCCATTATTATACACTTTTTGTAGTATAATTTCATTTATGGGTATTTACATCTTCATTTTATGACCCTTCTTCCTTGGGGTGTACTTTTCGAAAGTTACCCAACTCGGTAAGGGGACCTTTCACCCTCCTCTTTTTAAAAGACTTATTTTGTTATGTCTTTTAATTTACATCTTATTATGTTGGGATATGTTCTTCTATATCCTTATTGATGTAAATTTTATGTCCATGTGATGATATACCATTCACTCTCTCATCGCCTAATTTTCTGAATTTTGAAGTGATGTCGTTAGGCTGTCGAATTTTTACAAATGAACGTCTTAACCCAATTTCGATTTCTTTGGGTTCAACTTGTACTTCTTGAACATGTCATCCTATGAATATGTGTAAATGACCTCTGATTGTTTCACACTTAATATCCACTTATATTGGGTGTATTTATATTTCTCACACATAATTATTTGATAGATTTATCCTTAATTTAAGGATACCATCTTTATAATGGATTTCATCTCAATTTACATTTCCATTGAGACTTCATTGTTGTTATGCACCAATTTACTCTTATATGGTGTGTATACTGTCCTTTGACATATTATATCATGAATCCCTTTATTCTCATGATATTATAAGTTTCGATTAAATTTTATTCCGCAATTATTTGTATTCAAGAGTCTCTCATTTTGTTAAAAACTCTTTAACAAAAATATTGTTTTAAATGTTTTAAAGATTTATTATTCTAAACCCTTATCTTTAATGTCCATGTTTTCAAAGTGGTTTTCAGTATTTATTTATATGGACATTAATGTTTTAAAATTATAATTCCAATAAAATCTTCAAAGTGGTATGGGACACTTTGATTCAAAAATCTCTTTTAAATGGTTTTTGAAAATGGATTGCTTAATTCAATATCTTGGAATTACTTATTGTGATTGCAAATGAAATTTTGTTATTTAAATGATTATATTTTCAATATTTTATGTGTAATGATGGTACTTGGACATTTTACGGGTGGTTACATGATAAACCATATGACGGGTGGTGCCGTGAATACCAGGACGGGTGGTTTTGTTATAACCTCCAATGCATTGGGTATGGAAGTCAGCCGTATGGTTATTCCATTAAGTATGTGTGGAAGTAGACCATATGGTTATTCCATTTAAGTATGTTTATGTCCCAAGATACCTTTATATGTTATGTGTTCTTTATATGGGTTTTATGGTAATCTTTTGGTTACAAAATGGTAAGTAATGATATTTTATTCAGTGAAGAGTTTTTACTACTTCCTAAAGGTGAAAGGTATTACTTTGATAAAGTATACATGGTTTACTTGTTGCTTTGAAAAACTAATAGTTTTCATTATTTGTGTATCCCTTGTTGAGCTTTTTATGCTCACCCCAAGTTTTTTTTTTTTTTTGAAATGTTTTTCATAGGACTTAATGTGCAATAGGGTCAAGGATGGGATCAAGGGAAAGTCATGCTATCTAAAACATGGAACTAGACATGTTTCTTGTAAATAGTTTTTATTTTATGGAAACTTAGTATAAGTGTCTACTTTGTAATCTTTTGAGATGTAATAGTTATGACCTAATTCTCTAAAACTCTAAACCTGAAAAGATCCTCAATGTGAATTATTCATTTAATTCAATAATAAGTAAGGTTTAAGGCTTGGGCCTTATACTCCTATTGTACCAAATCATGGGTCATCTACCTAGAGATTATGTCCCCTAGAATATACAGCACAACAGAGAGGTATGTCTCAACATGGATATTTATTTTGAAAGATGTGTGAGATGTTGGGAATCACTGATGCTCTTCGGACTATTGGTAGACTCTTTTCTTGGGCTAGACTATGAGATAGATATCCTCTTTATCTCTCATATAGGTTTCTTATATGATCATATATTCCTATTGATTAGTTTTCATTTCACTCTTATTATGGTTTGAGTTGTTAACTTATATCATGTCTCTTACTACTCTGTCTTAATCTTTTAGGTCCTACTGGGTATGTATATACTCACACCGGTATGGACTTTTCCTACACCTGTCATGTATTATGCATATGATGAACAGGTCGGTGGTGATTATAGAAGAGCATAGGGATACCATGGTCCATTTGACCACATATGGTGGTCGGGGATTAGATATCTAGATTCAGGATCTCTTAGTATTTAATTTTCTAGTTTTTTTTAGGTTGGGACATCTTTCTGGTTGGGCATGTATTTGACCCTTTTTTTAGATTACATTTTCACACTATTGTATTCCCTTGAGGTTGTTACATGCATTATTGTTACTCTATATGTTACTATATTTATTTCTATTCCTATGTACTTCTACATGGAGATGGTTGTGTGAGTGTGTACAAGTACTTAGATAAAGGCCTCCCATATTAGTTATGCCTTTCAGTGCTTGGCGCTAGCCCCTGGCCTATAGAAGCAGGCATGGGGAAGTTTCGACTCGAGCCCTGTTAGGTTAGGTCATGGCATATTGGTATCAAAGGTAGTTCATTCCTTAGTATGGTGTTTGTATTTGTCCCCTTATGGGGATTTGGTTGGGACTTAGAGCAATAGTGTCAAAGTGTATCAAGGATTTCAGGCCAAGGAACCCAGTGTTGGTGCGGAAGCCGACATATCCATACATCAGGACTTTTCCCACCTACTTTTCGACTCAGCATACTGAAAAATTGGTTGCAGGGAACATTGGTACACACATAATATAAGATTGAGTGTTTTGACTATCCTTCTTGAGTCAGCTCCCCATATATATATGCTCATTTGACCATGATATGTCTTGATTAAATTTTCAGGATGTCTCTACAAAGACAGCCAGACATGTTACTGATTCAGGATTGTGATAATGATCTAATGAGTGATGAGGCCTTAGTTCAAGGGGCATCACGTGAGATCTTTCCTCTAGGCGGACAGGTAGTAGCACCTCCTCCTATTGATCTACAAATAGTACCAAAAGAGCAGGCTGAGGATGTGCATAGGCTTGGTATACTCCATGAGTTCAAGCACAAGAGGATGTTAAGGTTCTACAGTGAGCCAGATCCCCAGGTAGTGGATGATTGGTTAGAGTCAGTGATTTGAGTGTTCAAGATTTTCTAGACACTGGATGATTAGGTGGTTGCGTTGGTATCCAGTATTTTCCATGAAGCAGTTTGGCACTGGTGGAGCATAGTTACACATTTTCATGAAAAGTTTATACTCTCATGGTTTTACTTGAAAATATTTTTCTAAATGAGTAATAGCCCTCATTCTTATGCACAGTTTTAATTCAAGAGCTTCTAGAGCTGAAGTAGGGAGGGAGGAAAGTTTTTGAGTATGTTTTGAGGTCCGCAGACCTTATGTGGTACTCCCTTGACATGATTCGGGATGGCTACTTCCAGATGCTGAAGTTTGAACAGGGTCTCCAGAGATACATTTGTGCTAGTGTGGTACCCTTGTGCATTCCCACTTATGTCGGAGTGTTATAGAGAGTTCTAGTAATGGATAGATTCCTAACAAAGATAATACATGAAGTTAGAGCTGGTAGTGGGAATTATAGGGCTGAGTCTTCTACAACACCTAGCAGGCACCAGTCGGTAGGATCTCAGCACAGATGATCTTTCTAGGATCAAACTCAGGTACAAAGACCACGTAGAGTATTAGGGTAGAATGAAGAGGGGTGATGTTATAAATTTTATGAGAAATTTCAAATGACACGTAATTTCCTGACCGATGTGCTGAGGAGGACAGACAGATAGTGGGTGAACCACCATGACAGAGACAGTGTCATGATCATGGATCTCCTAGGCAAGGGAAGGGTGCCCCCTAGGGAGGCAGAGCTAGAAAAGGAGCAAGTGGGGCTCTAAGATGGGGACCTGTGGGTACTAGTAGACATTATGAGCTACTACCACCACCCTCATCAGGCAGGCCACGTTAGGCTCAGGGAGCTAGCGATCAAGGTTGTGGGCAGTTGTAGGCTATGGAGGTTTATAACCAAGCAGATAACGATATTATTAGAGGTACAATCTATGTTTATTCTACTCTTTCTTTAGTATTTGTAAAGACATGTGTGATTAATTCCATTATCTATTTACTCTAGGTGTGACAGTTGGGGCTCCCTGTTGAGGCTTTATCTCAACAGCTTTGCCTTGAGATTATTACAGTTTACTCTTATTTGATATCTTTTATTTTTTGGTCATGAAAAATGTCTCTTAGTGGAGAGAGTTTCTCATGGGACCTTTTGGTCGTTATGATGAAACCTTATGAAATCATCAGGGTTATGGAATAGTTTTCCATGATCCAAATCCAGATTGACTGTCACTGTAGATGAGTTGGATGTCTTTAGACTAATGGGATAATATTCTCCTTTGTTGGTGAGAGAGATGTCATGGAAGAGTGAGTGGTTTTTCAAGCAGGAGGCTATAACCCATGAACCATAAGTTGGTGAGTTTATCCCTTGGCATAATAGGCTCTTCAGGCATCTGGATTCCTTTAGTCATGGAGGATTATATGAACTTCATCCCTGAGAACGTTCTGAGACTACTTTTGAGGTGATATATGGTGTTTTTCATCAGCTTTCACCCCAAGACCACCTTGATATCTTCTACATCATATCAGATGGCCCCTATTGAGCTCTAGGAGCTGCATTTACAGTTGTAGGACCTTCAAGAGAAGGGTTTCATAAAAACTAGTGTCCCCCCTTGGGAAACTCTGGTGTTTTTTGTTAAAAATTAAAATAAAATCTTATGGCTTTGTATGGATTATTATCACATTAATAATGATAGGATAAAGATCAAGTACCCATTATCAAGGATTTATGACCACTTTGATATGTTGCAAGGTGTAATATGGTTCTCAAAGATCAATATTAGGTCTAGTTACCACAAGTTGAGAGTTATCATGGATGATATTCTGAAATTAGCATTCTGATGTCACTATGAGCACTATAAGTTCCTGGTGATTCCTTTTGGTGTGATGAATTCCCCCACTATGTTTATGGATTTTATGTACTGGATCTTTTAGCCATACTTGGACCAATTTATTATTTTCTTCATTGAATACATACTCATATACTTTACATCATAGTAGGAGTATGAAGAGAACCTGAGGATGGTCCTAGACTTTCTTAGAGAGCACCATCTTTATGGTAAGCTCTCGAAGTGCCAGTTCTGGATCCACAAGATTTACTTTATAAATCATGTAATTTATAATCATGGATTAGTTGTGAACCTGATGATAATCGATGTAATTCTTTCATGGGAACCATCCAAGATCGTATCATAGGTTGGGATTTTTCATGCCTTGGAAGTGTACTATAAGAGGTTTTTGGAAGAATTCTCCAGGATTGAAACCCCTTTGGCCACCCTAATGAAAAAAGGAATTCGTTTACCTGGATTGAGTAGTGTCATATATCCTTTGACGAGTTGAGTTTGAGCCTTATGAGTTATCCTATTTTGAGACTATTAGAGGAGGTTGTGGGGTACATAGTATATTGTGATGCTTCTGAATGTGGGCCTGGTTGTGTATTGATGAAAAGGATGATGGTGATCACATATGGGTCTAGGCAGTTGAGACCCCATGAGATGAACTACATGAATCTCATCTTGGAGTTGGCAGTGGTAGTCTTTGCTCTGAGGATATAGAGGTACTATATTTTGGGAGAGTACTTTATTGTTTACTCAAACCACTAGAGTCTTAGGTATTTCCTCATATAGAGAGACCTGGACTTGAGATAGAGGTGCCAGTTGGTGTTCCTACAGGACTATGACTTTGAGATAGTCTATACTCTAGAGAAGGGAAATTTCATGGAATATTACCTTAACAGGAATTCCAAGGCTTGTTTGGTGATAGAGGTGTCAAAGTAGTTGGCTTCCTTAAAGCTGGCCCTAGTTGAGGAGGGTTTATATTTTCTTCAGTCGATGGTGTTGACTCCTTTTCTTCTCCAATGTGTGATAGAGTCTCAGTTATGATACATCAACTATGAGTTATTACGTGATCATATATCCTCAGAATATTCACCAAAGGGATTTTCTGAGGAATAGAATCATGTCATCCTTTTCTAGGGATGGATAGTGGTTCTGGTCATGATGTGGTAGAAGATGATGATATATTTTCACACATATACTTTTTTATTCATCCCAATGTAGGGAAAATGTATATAGACCTTTAGTATCAATTTTGGTCAGTTGGCATGAGGCAGAGCATGGCTGAGTTCATCTCTCGGTGCCTCACCTATTAATAGGTGAAGACCGGGCACTAGGTTCCGGCAGGTTTTTTGCAGCCTCTTAAGATTTTGGAGTGGAAATGGGATGGTATATATAGGGACTTTCTGACAGGGATTCCACATACAGCGAGATTCCATGACACCTTATGTGTGATAGTTGATCGACTGATGAAGTTGATGCACTTCATTTCTATCAGGAAGCATATTTCAATGGAGAGTTTGGGAAAGGTATATGTGTGGGATATTTTCCTTCTTCATGGGGTTCCCTCGACTATTTCCTCTGACTATGATGTTTGGTTTACATCACAGTTGTGGAGAGTCCTACAGAAGGCATTTGAGACCCAGATGAGGATGAGTACAGTCTTTCACCACCATAAATATTGGCAGACTGAGCACACTATCCAGGTTATTGAGGGTATATTGAGGTCTTGTGAGTTATACTTTTTCCAAATCTAGGAGGATAATTTTCCTTTGATATAGTTTTCTTACAATAATAGATACCACTTTACTATCAGCATGGCACCTTTTGATTCCCTATATGAGAGACCCTGTAGGCCACCCTTATGTTGGACTTAGATCAGTGAGGCATCTCTTGTTCAGTTTAATATGGTGCAAGAGATGACAGAGAAGGCCTAAGTTTACAAAAGTAGATGAGGACAGATCAGAGAAGACATAAATTTTATGCATATCAACATCATAGGCCCTTGGAGTTTGAGTAGGGAGATCACATTTTCTTGAGAGTCTCTCCAAGACAAGGATTGAATATATTGAACCAGAGCGGAAAACTATCCCTAAGGATCATCAAATAATTTGAAATATTACAAATGGTTGGAGAGGTTATCTATGACCTTAACTTACCCCCACATTTATATCAATTGAACGACATATTCTATGTGTCAATGTAGAGGAGATACACGTATGATCCTACACATGTTATTGACTAGGGTGAGCTAGACATTGAGGATGAAGTCACCTTCATGAATCACCTAGTGACGATCAAGTATCATTAGGGGGATCATTCTTGGATGATCCATTCCCTTGGTTCATGTGTTGTGGTAGTATGAGATCATGAAGGAGAGTTATTGAGAGCAGGATAGCTAGATGTGAGCTAATTATACCAAGCATTTTGTTTAGTTTTTTCTTTTTTAAGATGAAAATATTGAAGGAGGGAATTATATAGATACTTTTTTTAATTTTTAATACTTTAAAATATATCAAGGAATATTTTAAGAGCCAGGTATTGGGACTACAAGTGATTATGAGGCCAGGTGTGCCCAAAATTAATTTTATAAAAATATTAAATATTTTGAATATCACGTGTTCATGGTTTTTCATAAATAATGGAATATCTCCTAAACAGAGTATCAAAATGGAAATCCAAGGCCACAATTGAATCCATAATTTAAGCTTTACCCTAGGCGCAACATAAAGTGGGTCAGCATGGGATGTTTAGATAAAATAGTCGTTGGGGATGTGTTTAATTAAAAAAATATTTATTTATTATAAATTAAATAACCTAAAGAATTATAATCTATAAATAGATTATTATGGATAATCACCAGGGTTATCTGCATAACCTTGAGACCATTGAGATGAGCTGCCACTCGATCTACATTGGAAAATTGAGATTCGACGATGATGAGCTTTCGGATCCAGGTGAATTGAGGCACAGCAAACACAACAGATCTTCCTCATTTGTTGGTGACAACGTTATTCACCAATGATAAATTTGAATAGAGGTAGGACTCTTCATTTGTGGTTTCCACTCTTATGATTAAATGATTGAGTATGATCATTCTATTCTTATTTTATCTACGTTCAAATTCATCCTTTGCATGATCCCATGCGTCAGATTAAATTTTTTATTCAATTACTTACTCTCGTTGTCCCATATTTCTCACTGTGGCTATCCCCAATATAATTTGTTGGCCAAGAATGCTTGACCAAATAAATTTTCACCATTTTTCATATGTATGCCCCCCTAACATTCTTCATTTTCTTCATCATTGGCCTATGGGTCCACAGTTCGACACTGTCATGTGGGTTTGAGCATGATCAAACCCACGAATTCACAATGGATTCACGTGCGATGAACGAATTGAAAAATTGGGGATGGTTTCAGATATATTTTAGGATATGGTTTATTCCACCATGGATAAGGAATACTATGAGATAATGTGAGATAGTTGGATATGAAATTATGCATGCGGGTATCGAATGGAGAATCGGAGCTTTGATTTCTGACTATCATAGGGCTGGAAACGAAGGGTAGAGGTGATTACCACTGATTCGTGGCCCAGCTGCAGTGACTAGGGTTTTTTGATGAGTTAAATATCACATGAAATGTGGGGGACATATGTTGTGTGACTCGGTGCTGGAGACCCAACATGTACTTTGGGAGTACACGGACATGGGTATGACCAAGCACACAACCAGTTTACACAGGTATAGCCGGAAGGACACAAACACGGCCAAGAGGACACAGCTCAACCCTGGGTGGCTGAGACATGTCATGTAGGGATACATGGACAAAAAGTCATGTAATAGAAAGTATATTCCCATAAAATAGAGTGGGATCACA
Organism: Viscum album; assembly: GCA_963277665.1. Taxonomy (NCBI): domain Eukaryota; kingdom Viridiplantae; phylum Streptophyta; class Magnoliopsida; order Santalales; family Viscaceae; genus Viscum; species Viscum album. The sequence goes on along the minus strand of OY728137.1, from coordinate 1,608,792,544 downwards.
TTCCATGTGGGTCCCCTATACGTCATGTACCTCCTTTTGAGGAAACTTCCACCTCTCATATCTCCTTCGTTTAGACTCATATTTTGCCTCATGAGTAGCCTATATTGAGTGTTTTTCCACATAGAACGTGATGGTGACCTTCGTAGTTACTTTTGATATATGATGCAAGATGTTTCAGGTGGGATTATTCTTTAGGTGATGTTTGAAGATGAAAGTGGTCATGTAGGATCATCGGAGAGATTAGAGTGCCACCCTCCTTCTAGGAAAGGGCATGGGTCCTCTATCTTCCATCAAAGTGATACCCTACTAATGAATCAGGGCATGGGTCCTCTATCTGCTGAGTGGAATCCTCCTACAAAGTTTGGTCATAGTTCTTCTACCAACATAGTGGCACCCTCCTATTGAATTAGGGAATGAATCCTCTATCTATTGAGTGGCACCCTCTTGCAAAGTTGGGACATGGGTCCTCTACCATCAGAGTGCCACCCTCATGTGGTGTCAGAGCATGGGTACTCTATCTATCATTAGAGTGGTACCCTCTAGTGGTGTCATGGAATGAGTCCTCTATCTACCATTAGAGTGTCTCCATCTTGCAAGGACAAATCATGGGTCCTATATCGACCATCAGAGTGGAACCCTCCTGTTGTATCAGGTCTTGGGTCATCTACCTAGAGATAATGTCCCATCAACTATGTGGAACAATAGGGATGTGTGAATCGATATGTATATTTATTCGTAAAGATGTGTGAGATGTTGGGAATCTCTAATGGACCTCTTGTAACTATTGGAATACTCTTTTTATAGGTGGGGCTATGAGATGAAGTTCCTCTTTCTCTCTTATCTAGGATTATCTTATGAGCATATATTCTTATTTATTGGTTTTCATTTCTCTCTTATTATGGGTTGAGTTTTTTACCTCTATCATGTCTCTTACTTCTCCCCATTCATCTTTCGGGGTGTCATATTGGGTATGTGTATACTCACCCATGTATGGGTTTTTCCTGCACGTGTCATGTCTTATGCAGACGAGAGACAGGTCGGTGGTGATTACAAAAGTGCATAGGGATACCCTAGTAAATTTGACCATATATGGTGGTCAGGGATTAGATATCTAGATTTTGGCTCTCTCAGTATTTACTTTTCCAGTTTTTTTCAAGTTGTGACATCTTTATGGTTGGTCATGTAGTTGGAAATTTTTATTTTTCAGATTATACTATCATACTTTTATATTTCCTAGAGGTTGTTGCATGAATAATTATTACTCTATATATTACTATTGTTACTTTTATTCCTATACACTTTTTCAGGGATATGGTTGCATGTGTGCCTACAGGTACATGGGAAAATGATTCTCATATTAGTTATTCCTTTCAGTGCATATTGTCATCCCCTAAGGTATAGAGGCAAGCATGGAGTAATTTCAGCTCAAACTCCATTAGGTCGGGTCATGACATCTAAAGTTCCAAAGGATCGAAAAATAATTGATAAGGGGGGTTGAATCAATTGTTCACTTTTTATGAATTTTAATACTTTTAGAAACATAATCTCTGCAGACTGTTAAGATTAATTTCCTTAACATATTTTAGTAAATACCCATGAAAAAAAAAGTAGGAAAGCAAGTAAATCACACAATATTTACAAGATTTATCCTTAGTGTGAGAACATACATCCTTCCCATAGCCACTCCCGTGGGTCTATAAAAATTTACTATTAAGAATAAGTGAATAAAACTTGTTTCAAATCCCGTTAGACACCTTATATATCCCGATAGAAATGATTATGCTAACTCCCATAAATTTAAAAAGTTTATTCCAAAACAATTGATCCAAAACAAAAGAGTACAGACTTTGTTCAATCTGCTCCACAAAATCTCATGGGTTTGATGACCCTGAGTCTGATAGCCTTCAGTTCGATGAACACAATCTGATTGACTCAGTCCAATCAAATCAATATGGTTCTATCTTTATCAATATACACTTCTCAAAATTTGCTCAAAATTGTTAGCACGATATTCCTCAGTCTGATCGACTCAATCTAATCTTCTCAATGTGATTTTTCTCAGTCTAGTAAACAAAAAAACAGATTTATGATATACTAATGAGATCTCTGTCCAGAAATAAATTTCACTCAAATTCTTCAATGTTTCACCTTTTCCACTTATGTTAAAAATTACAAAGTGCAAATGAAGTGAGAAACAATTTATAGGAAACCCAAAATGGAAAAGGCGATAAACTTGAAAACTTTCCCCACACTCAAATTTTAAATCTCTAATAAATATTTGCATTTAAACTTCAACATTTACTTCTTAAAAAAATCTCAATAATTCTCCGAGATCTGTCTCCTCAAAAAAAACTAACATTTCTTCAGTCTACTTAACTTCCTCATCTTCATTCTGATGTAACTTCCTCAGCTTCATTACGATGAAACTTCTTTAGCTCACCATGATCTTAAATTATTCTTCTTCTCATTATGATCTGACTATCTTCATGTCATTATGATTTGACTATCTTTCACTACTCATTATGATGAAATTCCTCAACTTTAGCTTCCTCTACTCAATATTATGAACTTCCTCAGCTTCATCATCCTCTACTCATTACAATGAACTTTCCTTATTAGATCATTACGATCTTCCCTTTTTTTCTCATCTCATTACGATATCCCTTTTCATGAATCAGAGTCAAAAACTCTAATCACTCTAATGTTCTTCATCTGATGTGTTATCGGTGTGAGACATTCATTTGATGAATCGGTGCCTATTCTTGATCTGATTGATCTTACTCCTCAAATTCAGTCTGATAGAATCCCCATAATGATGGAATTCTCATTACGATTAATTATTTATTATTATGTTCTATATATAATGATAACTCCACTCAAAAAATTTGAAAATCTTCCAACTTCATCAAATTTACACATTCTAACTTCTGAAAAACTTCCATGTTCGGTACTTCTCAATCTAATATTTTGTGTCTGGGTTTTTGAAATCGATACAATCATTATGATTCCTCCCTTTCTTCAAAAAATTTTATCATGATAGTTTTCATGATTTGTGAGAACTTCATAACCAGCAAAGCATCGTCTTGTTTGGTTTAGAAAGTATAAAAACTTTCAATCTCCTGACTTCACTTTATTGTATCAAAAATCTTCAGCAGCATTACAACTTCTTCACTAAAAAACTTTTGACTTTCTAACAAACTCCAGAGTCCAATGGATCTTGAACTTTATACCGATGGACCTAATACAAATGGTGTGTCTAATGAAAAACTCAATATTTCTGATAACCTCTACATCCAGTGTTTCTCAGTCTGATACACTGTGTCTAGTTCTTCTCAGTCTGATCCTCTGAGTCTATAAAATAACTTTCCTCAAAAAAATTGTCTCCCCATATATGTTTGGGTTCAAACTTTCAAAAACATTAAGCTTCCTTACAAATATCATTACGATGGATTGGTTCCAAACCTAAATAACAAAAACATTCTTTTACAAAAAGGTTAGTTGTCAATAAATATAAAACATTTTTTAAAACAAAACATCACAAAGTTTATTAAATCTTCCCATTTAGATTTGTTGACAAACCTCATTAACAACTTTTACAACTCTTAGAAATTTTTCACAACTAAAATTTTGTAAACAACTCAAGTTTTTTGAATTTTATCAAAACATAGTCTTTCTCAAAAGAGAGTTTCAGTAAACCACACTAATGGATAAAATAATGTTTTTAAGGAATTTCATCCCTTATTGGAAAGAAATTTTTTTGGCCATGTAGAGATAAACTCCCCCTCACTTTTATCTTTTCCTATCACTTTTCTTTTTCTCTTCCCCATTTTATGATAACCACATCTTCAGATCCCTTAAAGAAAGGTAAGTAAAATCTTCTTACAAAGTAGAAAGTTATTACTTTCTCTCTCCATTTTTTAACATAATCCAAAGCATGGTGGGGGTTTTTTCCTTATGAGATTTAGGATTTAAATAGAGGAGGATGAACATGAAGTTGCAACCTCAACTCAACAAACCTTTCTTTCATCATTACCTTTGTGAATATATTAGCAATTTGATACTTCATTGAGATATATTCTAGTAAAACATCTATAGTATCAACTTTATCTTTTATAATGTGTAACTTTATATCAATATGTTTTGATCTTGAATTTTGGACAAGATGTTTAAAAAGATAAATTGCACATTAATTATCACAAATTATCTTCAAATGTTTATAAACATTCATTTTCAAGTCTTCCAGCTAAAATCCAACCACAAAATTTGAGTACAAACCTGAGTAGCTACAAAATATTTGGATTCATATGTGCTTAAATTTATTGAACTTTGTTTATTACTATTCCAATTGACACAACATTCATCCAAGAAAAATTCTCCTCTTGAGGTTGATTTTCTATCATTACAATCTCCAGCCCAATCGGCATCAGTATAACCATGAAACTTTATCTTATAATTTATTTATTTTTAACAAACCATGTGAAGTTGTTCCTTTAATATATCTCATAATCCTCTTTGCTCCCAAAATATGTGATTATTTCATATTACTTTGATACCTGGCACACAAAGTCACAGCATAACAATATTAGGCCTTAAGAATGTAAGGTAAAGTAGAATTCCTATTAGCTTTTGAAATTATTTCTAATTAACACTTTTTTCAGATTCATATTTACTCAAATTTGTTCTTATAGAGATAGGAGTTAAAAATTACTTGAATTCTTTCATGTCAAAATTTTGTAACAATTCACTGGAATACTTCTCTTGAGATAGGAAAATTTATTTCTCTTTTTTTTGGACTTGTAGACCAATGAAGAAAGTTAATTCTCCAATTATTTAAATTTTAAAATTATTCTTCATTTCTTTAGAAATTTTTTTACAAACATCTTCATTATCCTAATAAAAAATTACATCTTCCACATAAACAATTACAATTATAGTTCGAGCATCAACATCTTTTACATACAAGTTTCTATCAATTTTTCCTTTAGAAAAATTCAATATTATTAAAAAACTGTCAAGATTTGAATACTAAGAATGTGGATCTTGTTTCATAACATAAAATTATTTCTTTATTTTAGAAACTTTGTTTTCATCCCCATCAAGTATAAACCCACAAGTTTGTTTAATGTAAACTTTTTCCTCAATATTACCATTTAATAAAGATAACTTTACATCCATATGATAAAATTTGTAACCACGATGTGTGGCCACTAATAGAAACATTCTAATAGTTTCTAATATTGCAACTAGGGAAAAAGTTTCTTCAAAATCAACACCTTCCACCTGTTCATATCCTTTGCAAACAAATCTTTATTTGTTTTGATGATACTTCTCTATGTTCGTTCAATTTGTTTTTTTAAACCTAATTTATTCTGAAAACATTTTTATTTGTTGGTCTTGGAACAAGTTTACATGATTAATTTTTCTAAATCTAATCCAACTCTTCATTCATAGAATCCACCCATTATTTTTGTTGAATAGCTTTCAAAACTAATTCTAGTTTAACCTTTGAGATAATTGAAATCTTATTTTCTAATCCCAACTTTCTTCTGGTCTAAATTGGATCATTATGATTTCCAATAATGTTTTTAGACGCAACGTGTTTTTGTAAGATAATAAATTTCAGAGTTTATTTTCTAGTTGAACCTCTCTCATCACATAATTCTCCTGAATCTTGGTAAGGATGTTTTGACTTACTTCATCTATTTTTGTAAATCTCTAGCTTATCCTCCTCATCACTCCCAACAACTTTTGTTAAGGAATTCATATTTTCAACTACTTTAACAGCATATGAGTCAACCAACTTTTTTAAACATTCATTTTAATATTTCTAACTTCTTTCATTGGGTGTATAACCCAAAAAAGCTCCTTCGTCAGCTTTCTCATAAAAATTTACAAGATCTGAATTTTTTATTTTTTAGAAAACAAGGACTTCCAAAAACCTTGAAGTATGGTAATGAAGGTTTTTTTATACCATATTTCATAGAAATTCATGTTGGATTCTTGTCTCAATAAACATTTATTCTAAACATGTGCAACAGTACTAATAGCTTCTCTCTAATAGAACTTTGAAATTTTTTATTCAACTAACATGCTTCTTCCCATTTCCACCAAGATTCTATTATTTCCTTTTACTACTCCATTTTATTGTGGAGTATATAGAGAACTATACTGATGTTTATTACCATGATTTATCGGAAAATTTTCAAAATTATTTCTTGTGAATTCAATGACATGATCTATTATGAAATTTAAATAAGCCATCATTTATTTCTCAACTTATTTTCTAAAAAAACATGAACATTTCCACATCCTATAACTTGTGTTTCATAAACATGATATTTTTCATTTTAGTGAAATCATCAATAAAAGTGATAAATTATAAGTCTCATTTTTTTATTTATATCTCATTGGCCCACATAAATTGGAATGAATAAGTTCAAGAGGTCTGGTAGATTGAATCTCAACTTTCTTATGACTTTTATTACTCATCTTCCCTTTCTAACAAGTAATAAAAACATCTTCATATATTATTTTCAATTTTGGAAAATAACGGATAGCATCAACTTTAGAAAGATTTCTCGTGTTTTTGTAACCAAGGTGTTCAAGTCTTTGATGCCACAACTTATTCTCATATTCAGCACTCAATTAACATGAATCATCAAACTCTCTAATTTAAAAAATATTACCACTAGTTATTTCTCATTTTGTGATAAATTTTCCATCTTCAACACTTTTGATGATATAAGAATATTTTATGAAAACAACTTTTTTCCATCATCATAAAGTTGACTTATACTAAGTTATGTTTTAGCCCATCAACAAATAAAACTTCCTTAGATTTCAACTTTTCTACTTCAATCTCATCCATTCTGATTCCTCTAATTTTTAAGGAACTATCATTAACAAAGTTAATTAATCCTCTATCATGACTTTTAACATGTTTTAATATTTTTATATCACTTTTCATATGTGAAGAAAACCCACTATCAAGTATTCATGGTTTGTTCCTTTTACTTGCTTTCAAATATATCTCGACAATAAAAAAATTTCCTCAAATTTCTTCTTTCCATATTCCTTTTCTTTTCTATCATAAGAAACTTGTTATGGAATGAGTTTAATAAAACTTTCAGCATGATGATCAGCCCGATCATATCTTCCTCAAAATTCTTCTATACATTCAAATTTATTTTTTGTTGGAAAGTTTCTAACAAATTGAGTTTTTCCTTTTCTGCATTTATGTTGGTTAGAAAAGTTACTCATCTTTCTTCCATTATTTATTTCTCTTTGATCAAACCTTATTCTAGAAAGTGACAAGTTATGCCAAAAATTATAAGCTATGTACCCATAGATTCCACAGCACCAGGAATAACCATAGAATCATGATTTCCTACTAAAGAAAGATCTTTCCCTATAAAAACTTTTTTGTGTTTGATAACTGCTTTATGTTCTATCATACTTAGGATGTGGTTCATCTTTACCTCTGAGTGGGCCTTAAAATTTTGTAGATGTGATAGTTTTCTCATATCCTTTCTCCACCCAATAATTTTAAAACCTTTTCTGGAACCTAAAATGTTAGAAGAATCAAATGAAAATTTATTTTTAGTGATGATTTCACCTGATTCTAGTTTTGAGCCTTCTCATCAACTTTATAAGTCTTGGATTTTACTTGTGAATCTTTGTTGAAGTTTTCATTCATCTTATTCAAGGTACTTTTAGACTCAAGAAGTTTTTATTGAAACATATTAACTTCTTCTTTCTTAGTTTCCAACTTCTTACTAAGATCTTCAACCATCTTTCATTGTTAAACAATTCTAAGTTTGTAACTTAATATCACCGAGATGTATTCTTCCTCCTTCTTGATGTAAACTTTTCTTCCTTTATCAACTTCTTTACAATCTTCCTTTATTACTCTGATTTCCTTCTTGAAAGTTTTGTTTTGCTCAAGACATGTGACATGTTTTGTTATGAGTTGTTACTCTCTATATAATTCTTCACCACCTTCTTCACTATTTGATGAAACTTTTGTTTTATCAACTTTTTCAATGAAGGTTTTGAATTTTTCTAAACTTTAATCTTTTGAAGAATTATTGTTAGTTGAGTATAATTCAAATTTCTAACTCAGCATACTTATTTTATATCTTGTGAACTTCTTCTTATATTTGTTGTGTAATGGCCTGGACCTCTCCAGTCCATTCCATTTTGAAAATGTGGTGTTGGAGGTGTTCCGAGAATTCAAGGTGACTTGGGGGTGTGTTTGGGTGGACTTGGAAAGTTAAAGGGTAATAGCTTTCGCATGGTTGGCGCACGGTTTGCCTAAACCATGCAGCCAAATTGTGCAAGGCTGGTCTTGAGGACAGTGGTTGATGCATGGTTAGTGCACGGTTTGCCTAACCATGCGGACTAACCGTGCGAGGAGGGGTTGTCGAGGTAGAAGCTAACGCACAGTTAGCGCACAGTTTGTTAAACCATGCAGACTAACCATGCGGGCACTTAAAGTTAGATCCTAAAATTGTGGATCTAACTCGTTTTGCCTTTAATCACCTTGTTTAAGCCCCTAATCGGACATAACTCGAGATTACCCATCCTTGGAGGTGGAAGAACCTCTCCCAAGCGTTTTGGAGGTGATTTGGAGGCTTCTCTTTGTGAATCCAAGTCGGTTTTTTGAGGTAAGTGACCCTTTTTGTTTGGTTTCTTAGATATCCCTAGATCTACTCCTACTTTTCTCTCAGGATCATAGATCTACGCCCGTTATGGGTAGATCTAAGTGTGTGGATTAAATTTGTGATGGCCTTTGGTCTTGGTTGTGTTAGTAGAGGAAATATAAGGGGGATTCTTAGAGAATCAACCCGGTTTCTTGGGCGTTCATCGACCGTTGTGGTTTTCCTTGAAAACCCTTGAGGTAGGGGATTCGTGGATTCTCTAATTGTTTATGTGAAATCATAGAGTTAGCATGATTTATCCCTTTGGATCACAATGGAATTGATCTAATTAAAAACTTGAACCGGATTAAAAGAATTGGTTTGGTCGCATGTTGTTGTTTTGTACCGTGACAACGGTTTGCCTCTTGATTTTCTAGATAAGTGTGATATATATGCCTTTCTTGTTAGCATGTTGTTCTTGATGGAAATTGATAAAGAACGTAAAGCGGGAATTAATTGATAATTAATTGCCTAAAGATAAATAGGAATGTAAATGAATCTGGTTGTTGTCATTGTTTTAGTTGTTCTAATTTGATGTTGATCAAATTTGGAATAGTAAGCATGTTTAATCTTTGGTGATAGCTTACTGAATTGGTTCATGATGTTGGAACCAAAGAATTGAAATTGTTAATTCAAGATGTATTAAATAACTTAATTGGGTTCCATGAAGGGTTCTGAGTTACCCTCTTGTTGTGAATTAGGGCTAAAATTCCATTTGATGTGATTGTTAGTGTTTGTTGTTTGAAGGTCGGATGCCTTGTTAAAGGGCCAAGAGCCCATTTGTTGTAATGATTGTTTTCCTGCTGCTTGTGCTGTGTTGTGACCCTAGAAGGGGTTCTGTGATATCTTGTGTTGTGATGTGACCCTGGAGGGGTCTTGTGATATGTGGAGGTAGGGAGGCCTTGTGGTTGTGGCAGAAGATGATGCCTAGAGTGGCGAGATGCATCGGTTTATGCATGTGGGTGTCGGGGAGGACATTGGGGATGATGTAATGGGATGGTTGTGATTGTTGGATGTTGTTGATCCTTGGTTTTTTATCTGCTTTACTTTTCCCCACTGCTCAAGGCATCTGGTCTTGCTTACCATTCTTCCGAATGAGGTGAAGACACGTGAGGTATGCCACGTGCTTTCTGTATTTAGCCTCTCAAGGGAGAATGGGTCTACGCTCTTGCTATAGGCGGCAAAGACTCGACGGGTAGTACGTCTACTCACCGTGTTGATCCCCCTTGTGTTTAGTAGCATAGGTTTCTTTTATAGAATGCCTGGGAATATGGGAAAGTAATTCTGTAATGAATGTTTGAATAAATGATTTTAACCCATGGGGTTGGAGTTTGTTGGAACTTAATGATGAGATTGAGAACTTTTGAAGGGACAGTGGTTTTTGAATGTGATGCCAAGAAAGTTAATGTGGGTTGTTCATGGTTAATTAATAATAGAAGAATTAATTAATGTACAGTGGAATTGATAAAAAGTGAAGGAATTAATCTAATAAATCCCTTTAATTGGTTGTGTGCTTATAGGATACCTAGTCGTAGAAGTGGAAACCTAGTGTCTGAGAGACATTAGTTGTAGTTGTGTCTAAGACTAGGTTATGCCCATAGTGTGGTTGTCAGTTATAATATATTCTATACTTTTTTTGTTTCTATACGCTACTCCACCCTATCAGTAAGGGAAAGTGACACCCTGGGTATTTTAATCCCTGGGGGGTGTTTTACTCAACATTATAGTGGGAGGATGAATGGCTGACTACCCCCTTTGACCCCACTCTCTTCTCTTGGTAGATACTAGTGCCATTGGAACAAGGGTTAGTTTTCCCCATATATGTGTGTGGAGGGCTGTAATGGCTTGTGTTTATTTCCACACATATATTCTGGATGTAGTATCCTATGGACTACTATAGGTGAAACGTGTATAGGTTGTGATGGCTTGAGGATCCTTACGTGGTGTATGGGCTGTAATGGCTTGAGGTACAATACCCGACGTATGATACACGTTTTGCGGGCTTTGGTGGCTCCCAAAACCAACCTGGTTACTTTTGGTTGTGAGGATGGTGTAGAGATTAGACCAGGTGTCTGTGGGAAAGCCTTTGTGGTGCACGAGGTGCAGATTGTGGAGCTTAGCCCAAGTTTATACGGGCAAGCCTTTGGAGAGAGATGCATAGGACATATGTAATTGGGGCAAAGCGGAAAACCAGTGTGGAAGTAGTAGCGGTATACCCTTGATATTCTTTATTAAATGATATATTCTTTTATGCGTTACTTGGTGAGAGTAGCCATGGTGAGGTTGGGAACATAGTATACCTGTTAGGTGATGAGTTAGTTTCACTGTTGTTCATTGTGCTTTAGCATGCTTTCCTTACTTTTGCCCAAGAGGCTTCGGGGAGGATCCTACTGAGTATACTGTTATAATCACCCTACGTATATATAAACTGTTTTTCAGGTCACTTAGAGCAGTTAGAGATCAGGCTGGTTTCTACTAGCTTGGGGTTGCAGGAGCTGTTCGGGCTTGTGGTTGCGGCTGTTTTTACATTCTTTTGGGTACTTGTAGTTTTCCCTTTCAGTTGTCGTACTTTTTCATGGCATTTCATATATGTACATGGGTTTCTTTTATATTTTAGTTCTGAGTTGGAGTTGGTTGGTGTCTATATTTTCTCTCTCTTCCGCATGTGTTCTCTTAGAGGGTAATGCCTCCCATTTGTCTGTTTACTATACCCTCGGTGCTAGTCGCCAACTCGGGGCCTACTGGAGGCGGGACTCAAGGGTCATTATCTCCCTTCTCACATTGCTGGCCTAGGAGGGGTACACTTTGTGGGGAGGGGGTCATGAAAGAGTGGTATCAGAGATCTGGTTGAGGGATAGGATGGAGTTTGGAGTTTGGCACGGGTGAGGTTGCACGGGTTGGTAGGGAAACGGTGTCATTCATGTTTAGCAAGTGAGGTAAACACTGGAGACCGGCTGAGACATAGGCGTTTAGGGCCCCCCATGATCTGTTGCACGGACCTTTAAGTTTACAATGGCTACTAAACAAGGTGATACTGGTTGTAGGGTAGAGACCTAGGAAAGGATCATGCATCATTCTTATTTGTACCTAGGGGCGTCCATGGGTCGGGTCGGGTCGGGTCGTAGGCATTTCAGGGCCCGACCTGAACCAAAAGGTTTGGGTTAGGTCGGGTTGGGTCACATGCATCATGAGCGGCTAACCCAACCCAACCAAACCCGTTGGGGTCAGGTTACCCGTCGCATGCCCGAAAGACCCGACCCAACCCAACCCACTGTGATTCGAATCAATTCGGGTCGGGTTATATGTGTAAACCCGACCCAACCCGACCCAACCCGCCCCAGTCTGATGGACCCGAACCATCCACTCATACCCAACCCCCCTAAACCCAACCTGATGGACCCATGTTGCCCCCCCTGCTGCACACCAGCAACTTGCCCGTACCCCCCCTGTAAATCAGTCGGCCCCCTCCTCCACCCTACACTGCATAGCCTCAGCCTGCCCCTCTCCCCCCTACACACAAAACCCAGCACCCTCCCCCTGTACTGAACCCCTTCCCCCTCCCCCCTGCACCCCCTCCCCCTCCCCCCTTCACACCAGTCACCAAACCCAGCCTCCCCCTACTGCACACCATCACACAAACACCCTTGCACCAGCCTCCCTACACCCCCCCCCCCTCTCCCCCCTACATACTCCCCCTGCAAACTAGCACAAAAACACCCCTGCACCAGCCTCCTTAAACCCCTACCCCCCCCCCCCCTCTCCCCCCTGCATACTCCCCCGGCAAACCAGCCCCCCCCCCCTCCCCCCTTCCTACACACCAGACCCACCCTCCCACCTACACACACCACCTCCCCCCCTCCACCATGCACACCAGCCTCCCCCCTACAAGTGAAAACCAGCCAGCCTCCCCCCCCCCCCTCTCCCCCCTTCCTGCACACTAGACCATGACCCAGCCTCCCCCCCACCTGCACCCCTGCACCAGCCTGCCTCCCTCCCCAATGAACCCCTACCCACCTCCCCCCCCCCCCTGCACTGCACTGCACCCCTACCCCCCTCCCCCCCTGCACACACCAGCCTCCCCCCCTTCCTGCACATTAGACCCAGCCTCCCCCCCCCCACCTTCACCCTTGCACCAGCCTGCCTCCCTCCCCACTGAACCCGTACCTACCCCCCTGCACTGCACCCCTGCCCCCCTCTCCCCCCTACACACACCAGCCTCCCCCTCCCCCTTGCACACACCAGCCTCCCCCTCCCCCTGCACACACCAGACCAGACCCAGCACAACACCTCCCCCCCTGCACTGCACCCATGCCTCCCTCTCCCCCCTGCACACACCAGCCTCCCCCTCCCCCCTACACCACCAGCCCCCCCTATTTCACCCCTGCACCAGCTAAGCTAGCAGCCTGCACCCCTTCCCTAGACCAGACTCAAACACTGAACAGACAGTGAACACATGGAGAAAACAAAAAACAGCATCTATTTGTATTAAATGAAGAATACTAAATACTAAATATGTTTTCCTTATAAAAATCAGCATATAAAGGTGAATTCAATCACACCAATAATAAACATGGAGAAAACAAAAAACAGCATCTAATTATGCCAAAATTCCAATAAGTTAAGGTTCATATCAGGATTCAGAAGTGCAGATATTCAAAAAATGTGTATGCTACGTATAGGTAAGAAAACCTGTTGACAAAAGAAATTAGCCAGCAGCATCCAAACTTCTGAGAGCAGAGACTCCACCATCTTTTACCCTATATAAGTTCAAAGTTTTTGAAAATTTAAGAACAAAATTAAGAATGGAAAAAAAATAGAAGAACACCATGTTTAAATTACAAGTTAAGAATCAGTCACCCAGATCAATTTCAGGAAATAGATAATATAAAATTGGAAGCCTTCATGGATTACATCTCTGCACAACAAACCTAAAAAAATCACCCAGTACAAATATGTGTCTCAACAACCTCGTAATTTTAATAAACAACTTAAAAAACACACACAAAATGATGGCACGAACGATTGCTCACTGAGCAAGTTTATCATTTTCCAAAATTCAGAAACAAATGACATGAAATTTACATCCTTGTAAGTATGTAGTGGGTACAGTCAAGACGGTTAAAAAGCCAAGGTTTTAATGACTGTTTATAGGAGAAGGTCCCTATGCTATGAAAGGGAATGAAATTCAAAAAAATAGAGAAAAAGGAATGCATGAAAGATGATGGAAGACGTTAAGAAGGCATGTCAGCAGCCCAAAAATATTGGTCAAAAAAATAAAGAGTGTTTAGTTTTGGCCTGATAAATTGGAAAAGACTAAACAAATTAATAAATCATAATCCAATGCTAAGAATAAAGAAAAACATCTACTTTTATTTCAGGAGGAGTCATCCACAAAATATGCCTTGAAAAGAAAAATGAGATAGATGAAACAAACATGAGGAATCAATTCATGGGGAGAAACTATATATTCTTTTTTTGTGGGTGATCTATGTATGTGATGACAGTATTATGAAAAGAATTTGTAAAACAACCATAAATTTATACCTTAATGAAGAGTGCTTCATCCATCCATCAACTTTTCCTCTACTACTACTTTAGACGGTGAAACTTTAATCATGAATTGTGGTGGATGATGGCATATCTTAAAAAACACAACAAAAGAAAGAACAAGTCGTTATTTTATTTTTTCAAACAAAAGTTTATAATTGAAAAATGAAAAAAGATAAAAAATCATAATATTTTTAATAGTACCTGATTCAATCGATTCCACTTCTTCTAATTGATTTCGAATGTCAATTGGTTTTGACTTTCTAAACCAATTTTGTGAGAAAATTAATGCTTCAACGGTGTTCGGATTCAAACAACTATGAAACAGATCAAGGACTCGTCCTCCTATACTAAAATTAGACTCTGAAGATATAGTACTTAATGGAATTGCTAGAATATCTCTAGAAATGCATGATATAACATGATATTTTCTTTCCTTTACTTTCCACCAACTTAAAATATCAAATCCTTCAAAATCATCCTCACAATCATCAATCTCAAGATATCTCTCTAGTTCATTCCTTTGTTGTGTCAATTGCCTTTTCCTTTTCTTTAATCTATATGCATCTTTCCATTTCTTATCATCCTCACTATCGGTACTAGAATCATGAATATGTGACTCTTGATGTGAACTTAACTCACATTTATCAATAATTGGAATGGGATATTTACATTTGTAAAACTCATAGAGATTATTCAGCACCTCTGTTAATTTATTGATCAACTGATTTTTGTCTTCTTCATCATCAAACATCATTTCAAAACTATCTCGAACATATTCCAATTTATATCGGGGATCAAGAACAACTGCCACAAGTAATAGAGAATTAAAATTTGAACCAATACCCCAATACTTTTCCAACTTAAGTTTCATTGAAATAGCCATTTCACTCACAATAATATCATGAATCTTCATCCATTAATTGATTTTTCTATATATGTCACAAAGAGTATGAAAGAATGTGTGACATGTCACATACATAGAACTAGAAAACTCAACAGTTCTATCATAAAAAAAATTAAGAACTTGACATATACACGAGCACGCTCCCAATCATATGTTGTAGGAGCCCCACCTTGACAGACAAGAGCACTCCTGAAACTTGCATCCTACTCAAGGCGAATAAATACTTTCTCATAATTCTCTGCAACATCCAACATAAAGTAACAAGAATTCCACCTAGTAGGAACATCAAGAATTATGGCCTGTTTACTAGGAAGTTTTAACTCCTCGGCTTTCTCTTGAAAAGAGCCAATCTTGAAGGTGAACTTCTCACAAATTTGCAGAAAACTCTGATTCTAGAAATTGATGTTGATATTTCCTTTAGCCCATCACTAACAATAAGGTTTAAAATATGTGCACAACATCTCATATTCATATACTCTCCATTAATAATAGACCCATTCCAATCATTAACCCTCCTCACCAAATAACTGATCGTTGTATTATTAGAACTTGCATTGTCCATGGTAACAGTATTAATCCTTTCAATCCTCCATTATTTCAATGTCTGTTCTAATACTCGACCAATTGTTTCCCCTTTATGATCCTCAACAAGACAAAACTAGATGATTTTTTTATTTAAGATCCAATTATCATCAATAAAATGTGCAGTCACACACATATAATTCAGATTTTGAATTGAAGTCCATGTGTCGGTTTTAAGACATACCATGTGAGAGAAAATATCAAACATAGACTTCAATTTTTCTTTCTCATACAAATATAACTACAAGAAATCCCTAGAAATTGTTTTTATAGATGGAACTTGAAATTGAGGCTGAAGAACTTCAATAAATTCTCTAAAACCTTGATTCTCAACATATTTAAATGATAACTCATCAATGATTATCATTTTAGCAAGAGCTATTCTGCACTCTTCTTGGTTAAAATGGGCTACTGAAATTTTAACCGTCCCATCATCCTCATCTTCACACTTCTTTGTAAGACCAAGAGTGGTTTGAATTTTGTCAAGATTTTTGTGTGGATTTTTGTTGCAGTTTATCAAATTCCTATTCAAATTACTAGTTCCATGTTAACCAGATGTGCAAGCATAATCTTTTCCACAATAATTATAAATAGCCCTTCCATTTTTCTTAAGAAAATGATCCCAACCCTGAGAAATTCTAGAACCAATAGGTTTATGAATTGTTACTTTAGGAGACCTCTTAGTACTCTCACTTTATTCAAATGGTATGCAACTACTCCCCCCTCCTATTTCTATTGAATGTGTAGTTGGAGTAGACCCCATCTGACTTTGGGTTCCTGCGCCAACTGGAGGATTAGAACCACTTATTTTATCACCACCTCCTTCCATGAATCGCTAGCTAGCAGTGCTGTCAGCTCATGGCACACACACCCCTGGGCCCTGGTAGAATAAGGAGAATAAATTTTAAAACCAATATATGGATTTGAAATTATAATAAAAATACAAGGATAATCAATAATAAAATTTTTAAGAACAATTTTTAAATGATTATAAGGTGCATCATGCCTTGAGCCCAACACGACACCTACTCAACAACCAAGGTTGCTTCGACCACTGCTCATCATCAAAAAAATCCAACACTTTACATTACTAGAACCACCAATATCAATACACCACCATCGACATCACTGATGATGAAACACCAAAAACCAATATTATTATTGTCAGACCATCACAAAAAAACCAGGGACAACAAGAAAACCCAATGCCACCAGAAAACACAACTGACCACAAAACAATTTGGAATCGACTTGAGACCAAATGGAAGTCGAGACTAGACCACATCATCACCATCACATCACAAGAACACCAGCAGTAAATAAGGAAACCCCAAACTACCACCATCAAAGGAAAAATGAAACCCGAATGAAGAAATGAAACCAAGTCTATTCATCCTGCCTCGTGTAAAATTAAATTGTTGGATTCTAAAACAACACATCCTAAAATCCCTACAAAAACCACATCACCAAACCAGAACTGGGCCTAGTGGTAGTGAAATGGTTCAAACAAAAGGTTCAAGGTGTAAAGGTTGAGTCGAACTAGCTAACGTTAACCAGTGGATGTGTGACTAAACCAAAATTTTACAGGAGTAGAAAAATAAAATTGAGAACTCATACATAATGGAAAGGAAAACATAATTTAAAAGAACATGATAAAAATAAAATCAATTTCTTACCATCACCACACCCACGTGTAACAGCAACAGCAGTAGGAGGTCACCTGAGCTAAGGTATTTCTCCCGAATATCGAACCCAAATTGCTGCTGAGCTGAGAAGGTGTCTTTCGTGGGAGAAGGCAAACTAGGATACCTTTTCTGGGTGGGTTTGGAGGTGTGAAAGGAGGCAAGAGGAGAGGAGGATGGAAGAAGGATTTTTTCGCAGAAGGAGAAGAGAGAAGAGCCGAAGGAGAGGGGTTCGGGAAGCTCAGGGAATGAAGGAGGAAGGAAGGAAGAAGAGGGGTGTCTCCTCGCCTGTCGCAGGGTTTCTTCACCACGCGTGAGGGAAGGTAGGGGCCGTGTCGTGGGGAGAGGAAGGAAGGCGAGCGTGAGGAGCCCGATGGGAGCGTGCGTGAGGGAGGGAGGGAGGGCGACGTGAGTCGCGGCCGAGCAAGAGAGAGAGATAGGTTAGAATTTCTTTTAGGTCAGTACCCAGTGGGTCACGGGTCGGGTTGGGTCTAAATGACTCCAACCCGAGACCCGACCCAACCCATGCATGGTTCAACCCGTTATGAACCTGGCCCAAGTTTTTTTTTGTGTAACCTGACCCAACCTGACCAAACCCGGTCGGGTCGGGTCGAACCCATCAGGTCGGGCCAGATATGGACACCCCTATTTGGGCCTGTGTTTGAATGGGTAGACCTTGGGATAGGTTAACCTAAAATGAATGAAATAAAACAATAAATTAATTAATGTTGAATCTTCCATATTCCAAGCTTAGGAGCTCTAACAATTTTTTATTTTACAGGTATGGCTCCAGGTCGACATCCTCATCAGTTTTTCGTAGAAGATGTCCAGCAGGCTGTCCCAGCAGATCGTCGTAGGGTGGAGGTCGACGATGATGACACGTGGAGGAAGACACTCCGAGAGTTTCAGCGCCAGAGTCTGAAAAAGTATGAGGGATCCGTTTCATATGCAGTCATGGAAGACTGGTTAGAGGAGGTCGAGATAGGCTTCAGTTTGATCCGTGATCGGAAGGAGCACTGGGTTTCCTTGGTTGTGACGATGTTGTGTGGAGCAGAAATGAAGTGGTGGTTGTTGTTCCTCAAGGATCGTGAGGAGTCAGCGATCTCATGGGAGGAATTTTGAGACAAGTTTAGAGTTGAGTTCCTTTCTTCTACTGCGAAGGCGTCCAGTCGTCAGGATCTTCTTACCCTTCGACAGGGGAGCTCCACTGTTCGAGAGTTTGGAATCCATTTTAGGAACCTTATACGATATTCTTCGAACCTGTTACCCGATGAGGAGACCAGGGTGAGGCATTTCGAGGAGGCTTTGCATCTAGAGATCCAACACCATGTCACTCCATTTATGATGAAGACATATCTTGAGGTGCTGGCGAGGGAGGAGGTTGTTGAGAGGACTTTGTCCAGGACCAGATCGTCATGAGAGGGGAATCAGCACAATTTCTCACGGAGCAGAGCTGTGGTCCGGGGTTCCCGGTTTCTAGGGTAGAAGAGTTTTCATTAACCTGGGGGTAGGTCCCATCCCTTTCCATCTCGTTTCTCTGGAGGCAACAACTCTCAGGCTTATGCCAAGGGATCAGGTGCTTGTTTTTCTTGTGGTGGTTGTGGTCATCAGTAGTAGGAGTGACCGGCCTTTCAGAGTAGTCATCGTGCACCGGGTGCTCCTCTCCAGGTTCCTCCATTGAGGCAGTTTCAGTCGAGGCAGCAGCAGCAGGTTGCACCAGATTTTGATCAGTAGAGGGGAGATGGGGCGGGTATAGGACATCCCCATGATGCTTCCCGTCCTCGGAGAGTAGAGAACGTCCATGGTGGTGGTTTCCATCGGGGCCAGAGAGGCCGTGGAGGAGGTCGTGGTTAGCTTCATACTCTAGTGTTTCCAGCACCAGACGAGCCATATGTCGTTTGAGGTACCCTTTGCTTGTTTTCTACCTTGTTGTATTCCTTGTTTGATTCAGGAGCGATGCACTCCTTCATATCACCTACCCTTGTCCATGCTTTGGGACTTGAGGTAGAGAGGCTTCCAGTGCCCTTGGAGTTGACTACGCCAGTTGGAGGTCGATCTAGCTTGTTTGAAGTATGTAGAGACTATGAGCTAGTGTTAGGGAAACATCGCTCTTGGGGAGATTTCCTATGTTTACGGATACAACCATATGATTTCATCCTCAGCATGGATTGGTTGTATTCAGTGCAGGCTATCATGGATTGCTTCAGGAAGAAGGTCATCTTTATCGGTACGGATGGAGATCAGGTGGTGTTTTTTGGTGAGAGAGATCCTCGGATGGGTCATAGACGCGTTCCATCCTTATCAACCATGGCGGATGATATGATGTTGAGTTCTTCATAGGATCGGCAGTTGGCATTTCCTAGGGTCGTAGAGGAGTACCCTGATGTTTTTCCAGAAGAGGTTGTAGCCTTACCCCCTCGATGAGAGATCGAGTTTGGGATAGATCTACATCCAGGAGTGTCTCCTATATCTATGTCTCCATATAGGATGGCCCCTTCTGAGTTACGAGAGCTACGTATATAGCTTGATGGTCTATTGCAGTGTGGTTTTGTTCAGCCAAGTGTGTCACCATGGGGTGCACCAGTCTTTTTCGTGAAGAAGGCTGACAATAGTTTGCAGTTGTGTGTCGATTATCGTCACTTAAACAAAGTTACAATAAAGAATCATTATCATATTCTGTGGATTGATGACTTATTCAATAAACTGAAGGGTGCAAGTTGGTTCTCAAATATCGACTTGCGGTCAGGATATCATCATATGTGTGTGAAGGATGAGGATATCCCGAAGACTGCTTTTCGTTGTCGTCATGGGCATTATGAGTTCGTTGTAATGTCGTTTGGTGTGACAAATGCTCCAGATATGTTCATGGGTTTGATGAATTTTGTGTTCTGTGAGTTCTTGTACAAGTTCGTGGTAGTTTTCATCGATGACATCCTTGTGTACTCCATCTCTGAAGAGGAGCATGCAGAGCATCTGTGAGCCATCTTGGGAGTTCTTCGTCGACATCAGCTGTTTGGGAAGTTGTCAAAGTGTGAGTTTTGGGTTCGAGAAGTCCGTTTCTTGGGGCATGTTGTGTCCCAATAGGGAGTAGTTGTGGATCCATCAAAGATAGAAGCAGTCGTGTCTTGGGCAGCCCCCAAGATAGTGTCAGAGGTGCGAAGTTTCCTTGGTCTCGCAGGCTATTACAGAAGGTTCGTAGCCAATTTTTCACGAGTTGCGACTCCTCTAATAGCTCTGAAAATGAATGATCGGGCCTTCGAATGGACTGATCAGTGCCAGGAATCATTCGATTATCTAAAGGAGAGGTTAGTAAGTGCTCCTGTTCTTTGTCTTCCAGCTGAGGGAGTCCAGTTTGATGTTTTCTGCGATGCTTCACATCTGGGGTTAGGCTGTGTTCTCATGCAGCGGAGGTCAGTTGTTTCTTATGGGTCTCGGCAGTTTTGTCCCCATGAACGCAACTATGACACCCACGATCTTGAGTTGGCAGATGTGGTGTTTTCTCTGAAGTTGTGGAGACATTACCTCATTGGTGAGTGCTTTTTGGTCTTCACCGTCCATAAGAGTTTGAGGTATGTTTTCTCCCAGTGTGACTTGAACTTGCGGCAGCGTCGGTGGATGGAGTTCTTGTAGGAATATGACTTCGAAATATCGTATACACCTAGAAAGGGGAATTTTGTAGCTGATGCACTGAGCCGAAAGTCACATAGTGATGATGTGCATGAATCCGGTGATTACTGGAGAGTAATGGAGGAACTATCAGCTTTGAATCTTGACATGGGAGAAGTTAGAGGAAGAGGTTGTCTTTTCCAAATAACGGTATAATAATCCCTGATGCATAGGGTGGAAGAGTCCCAGTTGGGGGATCTTGAGGTGGAGTGTTGTACCTCTCGTACCCCTCGTGGTTTAATTTTCATGATCACAATCACTCTTATTTATCTAATCTTGTTTTAAGTGTTTTTGGATGATAGGCATGATTTCAGGTTGCCATGGAATTGGGCCAAGAAAGCAAGAAGCCAAAGTGGACTGATTTCAGTCCCACCAGCCAACCGGTGGATGCCCACCGGCCAGCCGATGGAGCCTGGACAGAAGATATCACCTCTGTCCAGACCACCGGCCAACCGGTGTCACACCACCAGCCAGCCGGTGGACCCAGACAGAATAGTGACACCTACTGCCTCAGCACCGGCCAACCGGTGGCCTCCTCACCGGTCAGCCGGTGGTGTCTGAGCCCGAGCCCTCTCCCTTTTTCAAAGCACCAGCCAACCGGTGGCCAAGCACCGGTCAGCCGGTGGAGCCAGTCAAACTAGCCGTTGGGCTTTGACCAGGCTTGTCCACTTGACTCCCAACGGCTCCGAAGGCCTCTCCAACGGCTCCAAAGACCCCCAAAGGCCATTTGAGGGTTCCCCCTCTATAAATAAAGGACTAGGAAGCCCCGGAACACAAGCAAAACATACGGAAGCCCACGGGAACATTTTTTATCATTTGGCGAACCTCTGGCGCATTCCTCCAAGGAACCCCCAATTGCTCCAACTCACTTCCACATCCAAGGAGCACCACCAAAGAATCTTGGGAGCACTCTTCATCAACTCCATCAATCCTTTGGCGCCCAAGGCTTCTCCCCATTACGGTTTTTCATTGTTTTATTATTTTGAGCTTCAATTTGGGTTTGTGCCTACAAACCCCTCATTTCTCTCATCCTCTCTTCTTTGGGTTTTCACACCACCTTCAAGGTGTGAAGAGGTTAGTCAAGCCTTCCCTTTAAAAGGCTTGAGTCATAGGTGAGCTAGCCTTCACCTGTAAGAAGGCTAGTGGGTTCTTTCTCAACCATTAAAAGCAAGCTGTAATAGGTTCTAGACTAACCTTAAAGTCTAGTGGGTTTCTTGCTAAAACCATTAAAAAGCAAGCGGTAGTAAATCTCTCAACGGTTGAGTTGGGAGCGGAGACGTAGGCTTTGGTTTAAGCCGAACTCCGTTATCAATTTTGTGTCTTGCCTATTTTATTTCCGCTGCACCTTTAACTTTGATTTTAAATTGTTTTTTATTTTTAAAAGGCAATTCACCCCCCCTCTTGCCATCACTTCTCCGTCCAACATTTGGTATCAGAGGAAAATTTGAGTAATACCCTAACCGGTTTCAAATTCAAGATCCTTTATGATGGCTTCAACTTCTTTCGCCCCTGAAGGCTATTCTTTGGGTCATGCTCCATTCTTTGATGGAACCGACTATACTTATTGGAAAACCCGCATGACTACTTTTCTTAGAAGTATTGGTTATCCTATATATAAAATTGTCATGCATGGTTATTCTCTTTCTTATCCTGATGAATCCAAATGGACCCAAGCCAATATTAAAAATTTCGAGCTTGATGGCAAAGCCATGAACGCTCTTCATTGCGGCCTTGATCGTAATGAATTCAATCGAGTTTCCACATGCACCTCATCACATGAAATCTGGAAACTATTGGAGGTTACCCATGAGGGGACCAACAAAGTTAAGGACACTCGATTGGATATGTATCGCCAAGATTTTGAAAGTTTTACCATGCATCCATCCGAATCTATTTCTGAAATGTTTAAACGTTTTACTGATGTTTGCAATGGGAGAAAGTCCCTTGGTGATGATGTGTCTGCAGAAATGATGGTCAAGAAGATCCTTTGGATCCTACCATACTCATGGGCACCAAAATTCACGGAAATTCAAGAAGCAAAAGACATCAAGAACATGCCGGTCGAAGAGCTCATCGGATCCCTCATGACCTACGAGATCACCATGAGGAGGCAAGCTGAAAAGGAAGGCAAACCGATCAAAGTTCCAAAGAACATCGCCTTCAAAGTTCAATAAGAAGAAAGCTCCTCCTCCTCATCGTCTTCCTCTTCAAGCGGCGATTCCGAAATGGAGAATCTTGCCCGCAAAATGCACAAATTCATGAAGAAGAACAAAAAGAAGAAATCCCGCAAGGCTCAATCCAACGAAAAATCTGAGCCCAAGGTAACATGTTACGGGTGTGGCAAGAAAGGCCATTACAAGCCCGATTGTCCACTCAACAAGAAAAAGACCAAGCAAAAGGAAAAGAAGAAGGCTTTCAAGGCCACATGGAGTGATAGCTCCACATCCTCCTCCACCTCCTCCTCAAGTGACAACGGTAAAAAATGCCTAATGGCATTTCATGAGGTAACCTCTTCCGACTCCTCATCCTCTAGTTCTTCAAATTCTTTCAATCATTTATCTTATGAGGATCTCCAACATGCGAGAGATCAATTGGAGGAAGGTTTTCACGAACTTTCTTCCAAATTTGTTGCTTTAAAAAAGAATTTCAAAAAACTTTCTTCCGAAAAGGAACAACTTCTCAAAGAGAAGGAAGAGTTGTCCCTCAAGGTCCAAAACCTTCCCGATGTTGATTCTATGGAATCAACAATCAAAGATTTAAGGGAATCCCTTGCCAAGTTCACTCAAGGTGAACAAAATTTGACCAAATTGCTCGGTTCCCAACACATATCTAGAACCACCCAAGGGCTTGGCTATTCCAATCAAGATTCCTCTTCCCATGCTCCAACTATTTTTGTAAGGGGGAGCTCCCAATATAAATTTTGCAACTATTGTAAAAAACCCGGGCACTTAATTTATGAGTGCGATTGCAAAAATGCCCGGTATGGTAGGCCCAAAACCATTTCCTTTAATGATGAATTTTATAGGAGAAGACCCGCCACTAGACAAGTTTTGTAACACCCCAAGTTTCCTCGGTATGTTTCCTTTCGAATAATGCAATGGCGTGCATTGTACACAACTTCGAGATTTTAACACACCATAACCAATCAAACTAGCCGTTATGAATAGTAATACCTACTTTTTGAAATTTTATAAATTATATCTCTCAAAATGGACTTCATTTTTGGATTCGTAATATCGAAATTATCCTAGGGTGAAATTTTGGCACTTTTTGGATAACTTTCAAATTTTGATGAATAGTGAAAATTACTAAATTTTAATTAAAAACAACTTTTTTAATCAAAATAATTAATAGTGATAAATTATGAATTTGAGTTGTTTTAAAGTATATTTAGAATATATTTTTACCATTTAATATAATTTTGGTCATTGGACATAATTTTACAATTAAACCGAACATAAACAAGTGTCAATCTTTTGATAGTTATTATCTCTTAAAAACACGCTTTTTGTTTTGACAGCGGGAATTAATTTTAAATTAATTTCTGCCACTTCTGTGTTTTGAATTTAGAAAGATGGATTCCATATTTGGAATCAGGATGTTCAAATTGTGTAAATAGGTAACTTTTATTTTTAGACATTTTGAATAATTACTGCGGTAAATATTTTATTTACCATGGTTAAGGGTAAATCCGGTAAATAAGGGTTAAAAAATAATATTATAATAATACTAAATTACCCTAAAACGTGTCTTAACCCTATTGGTTGATACATGGTCGACCATGGGCATCTTTGGGTCTATTTTGGGATCCCATGGATCCACTTGTAAGTGATAATGACACTTTATTTTAACTAAGTTAAAATAAATACAAAAATGACACAAGCATATATCTTTTAACAAAACAATTGTTACAGAGGGTTATATATGTTGGATTTTAGATTATAAATATTCCTTAGAAAGATAAAACGATTTCCTACATAATTATATTTTATTTATAATTTTTAGACATTAAATAATTTAATTTATTTATGACACAATGATGATGCAGTAATTACTATAATAGTGAAAAATCAAAATAATTGATATTAAAAATACCCAAATAAATATAATATGAAACTTTTAATGAATTAAAATAATTTTCTAGGATAATATAATATATTAGTATTGATTTAATTGACTTTTTTCGAAGTAATCAATCTTTTATGAGTTTTAAAAAAATCAACTATTGAATAGTGTCAAAATTGACATAAAAGAGTTTTTAAAACAAATATTATATTATTAATTGATATTAAATTCCTAAAAATCTAAGGTTCGGCCAAGAGACTTATATCATGATAGGTGTATCATTAATGGACCACTTTGGGGTCGCTTGTATGTATATGGTAAGTTTATTAACCATATAATATAAAAATACAAAGAGACATTGTAAAAGTGAAACTAATTAACTTAGAGTTAATACTTAAAGATAGGGTTAATATAAGTACCCAAACCTGTCTAAATTCTATTGGTTGATTTGTTTTCGACCCATCCCCACCTTAACCTTTTAATAGTAAACTTTGGAGCCATTGTAAACCGAATATGAATTTATTATAAACTAATATCTCTAGCTTTTCCAAAGGTGCCCCTCACCCCTCTTATAAAAGGGCACTCCTCCTTCTCATTTCTTCACACCTTCAAAGCCCTTTTGTTCGGCCAAACCCTACCCAAATACTATCTCAACTTCCCTAACTACAACCTAGAGGCCTTAGTTTGATCAGAAAGCCAACCTAAGGAGCCCTTTTGATCAAATCAAAAGGAAGAACCCGAAGAAGAGGTAATGTTTTCACCACCCCTTTTCAAGTTCCTTTCTTCTTCCACTTCCTCTTTCTTTGTTATTTCCATTATAAAATAATAACTCCAGTATCATATATATACTTTGATGTTATTATAAATATGGTGCAACCATATTCAGTATTCTATCCATCCTTTGAATAACATGTCACCATACGTGCGTACGTACGGCTTATCGTCTCCACGTCGTGGTGTAATTGTTATTCAATATATTATTATTTGGATGGGTATAATAATGATGTGTAACTCATGTAAATAATAAATATAACATGATAATGATTCTTTATATATGATATAAAATCCAATTATATATTATTTTAATATCAAAAGAATGATATTGTCGCTCATGCGTATGTACGGACTACCGTCTCCACGAACGCGATGAGATTCATTGTCCATCATATCCATTCAAGTATAATTATCATTTGATGATTTAAAAATAATATCTAAGAACTTGATATCATTCTGGATATGAATAATATACATCCCATTAATAACGAATATGGCTCACATAACAAAGAATATAAAGTAAAATGAACCCGTTAACACCCGAAATGACGATAATTCTAAGATATTATTAACAAATCAATGTTAAAAGATCATATATGATATCATATTAAAGTAAATGATTCTTGTATAATTCAATAACAATTATTTCACCATTATACAGGAGGTAAACCTACCATCGACCAAGGAAAAAGTACAAAGTAAGGGATTTTCTTATCTCACTTTCAATTCCGTGAGATTTCCATTTTTCACCACTAAATTATTGAAAGTGGTGTATTGTGTACTGCCATTTGATATATATTCATGATTCTATTTATATTCATGTTATTCTGTAAATAATTTGGTGGTTATTAACTTTTTTCCATACGACTCAGTTGATTAACGTGGTAAGGGGTTTCTTATCTCACTTTTAATTTCGTGAGATTTCCATTGATCACCACTTAATTATTGCATGTGGTGTATGTGTATTGCCCATGATTGTATTAATTGTGTAATATAATTTAATTTATGGGTATTTACATCATCATGGTATGATACTTCTTTCATGGGTGTATTTTTCGTATGTTACCTAATCGGTAAGGGAATTTGAGATTTCAATTCCCACTCATTTGGCTTTACGCATATTTCATTGATTATATTACTCCATGATTATGTGTGGAATCACTATTCATTTGATTATGTCATAATTTCCACTCCCCTTCCTGTGGATATAAGTTTGATACACATAATCACTCATTGGTAATTCTCAAGTCATTGATATGAATTTGATAAGAGTAATTTTAACTCATTCACCATTTGTTGAGTTAAACATCCAATTCGTTGGTGCTGTTTTTACAAGAATATGTGTGAATATACTTTGATTGTTTTACACTGAATATCCAATAATATTTAGTGTATTTATATTTGTCACACATAATTATGTCGTTGATTTATCCTTAACCTAAGGATACGGCCTTTATGAGAGATTTCATCTCAATTTACATTCCATTGAGACTTCTTTGTTGATATACACCAAATCACTTTTATGTGGTGTATATAATGTACTTTGACATAGTATATCATGAATCCCTTTATTCTCATGATATTACAAAGTTTTGATTACCTCAATTATTTGTATTCAAGTGTCTCTTTTGGTTAGAATCTCTAACTAAAATACCATTTTTAAATGTTTTAAAGACTTATTCTTCTAAATCTTGCTCATTAATGTCCATGTTTTAAAAATGGTTTTAAGGATTTATTTATATGGACATTAAAGTTTTAAAATCAAAACTCCTTTTAAAAGTTTCAAAGTGGTATGGGACACTTTGATTCAAAAATCTATTTTAAATGAATTCTTGACAAATATTGTGACTTTTGAATGATTTCAAGAAAAGGGGGATATTTCTCTCAAATTGTTTTGATGATTATTTTCATCTATGTCAACATCCTTCATTATTCTTGATTGAGGTTAATGTGATACAATACAATCTTCCATATTATATCGAATGAGTTATTTTTGACTTTGGATGTGTTATTTTTATAGCATTCATGGTTTATGAGTAAAGTATTGACATTTCGTATGTTAGTTCCAATAAGAATGTTTATATTATATTTCAACCTTTACTTCATATGAATGTGTTGGACAAGTATGTTCCAGGTTGGGGACTGGTTAAAGTAAGCCCTCTAGGTTGGGGACTGGTAAAAGTAAGCCCTCCAGGTTAGGGACTGGTAAAAGTAAGCCCTCCGGTTTGGTCTCCGGTTATTAGAGGCACTCCGGGTTGGTGTCCGGTTATTAGAGGCACTCCGGGTTGGTGTCCGGTTATTAGAGGAACTCCGGGTTGGGTTCCGGTTATAGTTAGCCCCAAGGTCTTGGGACGAGGACTTGAAAAGAAATTAAAGTTTAGCATTGTGCATTCCATCATTATGAAAGTGGTTATTGATATTGCATGTGATCATTCGACTAGTAGAATATCCATGTGAGTAAGTAAATGGCATTATTTCATTTTACCTTTGCCATTTTATGCTGAAGTTCAAGTTTAAAAGGATTTTGTTTTAGTTATAAATTTCCTTAAGTGTTTATGATTATTTATGAAGGCTTCTGCTATAATTTTATCCTTACTGAGCATCCGAGCTCACCCCTTTCAATGTTTTATTTTTCCCAGGATTATGAAGAAGTAATTTATGAATGACCTGAAGGGATAGTATGAGGGGATATGAAGACAAGATGTTTTTTTTTATGATGTAATGTAAAAATTTATGGATGTATCTAGTTATTCCAAGGATACTAAACTAATCGGTCTTTCGAGACTTGATCTTTCTCGTGATCATGCCAATGTTATGTAATAATGCACCGACTCTAGGTAATTAGGGTCGGGGCGTTACAGTTGGTATCAGAGGAAGTTTAGTACAAACCTTGGAAGCTAGATTTAGATAAACTCTGATTAGAGCACGTAGACCTAAGATGAACTTTGAGGATTAGTATAGAAGAACTTCCTAGAATTTTGGTATTGTAATGATTTTGTGAGTTTTCCAAGCAATACATCCCTGTCTGGATACGAGTAGGTAGAGGTGGCTCTGGCACAGATGTACCTAGGGGTAAAACCCGAAAACACCGCTTTGAGCTAGACTCGAACGGGAACTGGTACACGACAACGGTCCTTGCTGCACTCTTGGTTACGACACTTCCGGGGGATATGCTTTGGTAAATTCACAAGATTAGTATAAACCATTATTAAGGGAATACAAAAAAATTCCCCTAAGAATATATGTCGGCAAATAGATAGTGGATAATGTAGATTTTAACATAGGGTACCCCAAGTTAGGATATATTGTTCAATTACAAGATTATCCTATTATGTCTTTTTTTTATTCCTATTAGATAAGTATTCAAAAACCCTAATTGTATTTTATTTTGTTAGTTGAAACATTGAGGGAGCAAGATCACGAACAACTCTTCTCTCTCTTCCTGAAGAACTACTTACAATTATTATCCAGAAGTCATGCGCAGACGATGTTAAAACTTTTTCAAATGTCCAAGTTACATGAAAACAACTTTATGAGACATCCAATACCTCTAGCATTGCACGATTCTTTCAAGGATCAAGTACCGATTGTGGGATAATGTTGCGCTCTCAACTTTCTTACCACGCTAAGCGTGGGAAGTACCATCAGGGTATTTTCAAATTATTCACTTTATCTCAAAATTACGATGCACTAAATGATTTTCTAGATGCTGCAGAAGAGGGAGACCTTCGAGCAGCCTATATGTATCAAATTATATATTTATGTCTTTTGGGATATACGAAAACTGATTTACCAAAACCTTATTTTGAAATATTTGAAGATGAATCAGTGAGAAGTTTTCTAAAAAAACATGTTAAAGACGATGTCTCCAAATTATATATAAGAAATACCTATTTTTTTATGATGCATCGATGCTTCCATCGATATAATCCAAAATGGATGAGGAGTTTTTGGGTAAAGGAAGTAGATGATTTGGAAAAATTCCTGAGGTACCATTGTGACACATGAACGCATTCTACCAAAAGGAAAATCCGCCTAGTCTCTCCAGAGTTCATGTTGTGATCCACATATCTCTAGTGACAAAATACATGCCTGACCCAACGCATGTACTCACCTATGAAGAATTATAACTGGAACCATATCTATCTTATTATGGAGAGCCTATCAGAATTCTTCATACCAAAGATCAAGTGTTGAGAAACCGGATGACTCGTCTGGTAAAAGATCTATGGAGAAATCATAAGATGGAAGAGGCAATGTGGGAACCCGAGGAACATATGATGAAGAACCTATGTGGAAATAAATGGATGGTGAAATGTTTAAAAGTGTTAGTGCTCTTTATTGATGGGTTTACTTTGGAATAATTTTCTCTTGTAACCCCGCAGTTTGCCATGTGAGAATGATATTTGAGGAAGAATTGTCTCTTCTCTTGTGGATATAGGTATAAATAACCATTTGGTTTTATATGATCATTGGGGTTTGAGAAAATTATAAGTTATTATAATTTGGGATAAAAATGCAAAGTATGATATAACATTTGTGTTTAAATTATGTTATTTTGAGGAATTTATCTCATTTTGGTAATATTATAAAATATAGTTTTTGAAAAAGGACAACACGTAGACCGTGTGACAACCCGTCGCGTCGGACAAAGCTATGGGAATCGAACCCACAACCAAAGTGCGATTGGGATTTATCGCCTACCACTGGACTACGTGAAGTCCCTGGTTAATGTGACTATTTTTTTTGTTAAATGATTTTATTGATCAATAATAAGATGATTTGGGTTCTTATGTCTTATCAAATGAATACCCTTGGTATAGGAAAATTATTTGGTGATTAAGTGATAAATGTTATTTTGGAAGATGTTCGCTTTGTTGGAAACACTATATGCCCAAGGAAAATAGAATACAATGGGGTTTCATTTGTAGAGTAATGGTGGATTTTTATCTACGTTTTTATTGTTGATTTATAGTGATTTGGGTTATTTATGGAAATTATTAACCTATAACAGAGAATATGTGATGATGTTAATTACTTTTAAGTATGTGACTTTAAGAGTATTTGATGTCATTTGGAGATACAATGTAACATGGGAGACTACATAATCAAATTCTTCTATGATTTGGGTTTCAATATTAGTTTGGATTATATTAAAGGATTTTAAGGACAATTGGTTATTGAATGGTATCTATTTAACTTTGGGGTATTGTTGGTTTAATTTTAGAAATTAAGATTAGTGCATATTTATCTCAATGAATATTCTTTTGGGGGATCATTAGATCATTCACTAACCATTTTGGTTTTGATTAATCTTCAAAGACAATGTAAATATATGGTTTATCCTTCATGTATCATGTAATTCTATAGAAGTTTATTCTATCTCTTCCAGTGTGACCAAGTCTTCTTGAATACTCATCGTTTAAAAAAAATTGATTTAGTGGTGGAAATTTATTAAAGAATGAAAATTTACTTAAAATGTAATTATATCTCATAATGTTCTTAGTCAATATCATAAATGAATTCCTCTTCCTTATGTAATGTAACTTTAAAAAAAATGTTGTCCGTTTACTTTCCTAATAGGAGACTAATGGTCGTTTGTCCCAACACAAGTTTGTGGTTTTCTCATTGTTAACTTTCTCCTGATCATGATTTCTATCCCTCTCCATCAGAACTTGACACTTAGTTTATCATCCATATCCATGTTTTCTTACATGGAATCCTAGTATGGGTTATCTTGGATGACCCTTATACCTCTCTTTCTTTCTTTTAAAGTGATAGTTTTATTGGCTCTTTTTCCGATGTAGGACTTTCCATTATATTCCCAAGAAAAATTTTAAAAATTGTGAGGACACAATTTATTGAAGGAGGGTAGAATGTAACACCCCAAGTTTCCTCGGTATGTTTCCTTTCGAATAATGCAATGGCGTGCATTGTACACAACTTCGAGATTTTAACACACCATAACCAATCAAACTAGCCGTTATGAATAGTAATACCTACTTTTTGAAATTTTATAAATTCTATCTCTCAAAATGGACTTCATTTTTGGATTCGTAATATTGAAATTAGCCTAGGGTGAAATTTTGGTACTTTTTGGATAACTTTCAAATTTTGATGAATAGTGAAAATTACTAAATTTTAATTAAAAACAACTTTTTTAATCAAAATAATTAATAGTGATAAATTATGAATTTGAGTTGTTTTAAAGTATATTTAGAATATATTTTTACCATTTAATATAATTTTGGTCATTGGACATAATTTTACAATTAAACCGAACATAAACAAGTGTCAATCTTTTGATAGTTGTTATCTCTTAAAAACACGCTTTTTGTTTTGACAGCGGGAATTAATTTAAAATTAATTTCTGCCACTTCTGTGTTTTGAATTTAGGAAAATGGATTCTATATTTTTAATCAGGATGTTCAAATTGTGTAAATAGGTAACTTTTATTTTTAGACATTTTGAATAATTACTGCGGTAAATATTTTATTTACCATGGTTAAGGGTAAATCCGGTAAATAAGGGTTAAAAAATAATATTATAATAATACTAAATTACCCTAAAACGTGTCTTAACCCTATTGGTTGATACATGGTCGACCATGGGCATCTTTGGGTCTATTTTGGGACCCCATGGATCCACTTGTAAGTGATAATGACACTTTATTTTAACTAAGTTAAAATAAATACAAAAATGACACAAGCATATATCTTTTAACAAAACAATTGTTACAGAGGGTTATATATGTTGGATTTTAGATTATAAATATTCCTTAGAAAGATAAAAATATTTCCTACATAATTATATTTTATTTATAATTTTTATACATTAAATAATTTAATTTATTTATGAAACAATGATGATGCAGTAATTACTATAATAGTGAAAAATCAAAATAATTGATATTAAATATACCCAAATAAATATAATATGAAACTTTTAATGAATTAAAATAATTTTATAGGATAATATGATATATTAGTATTGATTTAATTGACTTTTTTCGAAGTAATCAATCTGTTATGAGTTTCCAAAAAATCAACTATTGAATAGTGTCAAAATTGACATAAAAGAGTTTTTAAAACAAATATTATATTATTAATTGATATTAAATTCCTAAAAATCTAACGTTCGGCCAAGAGACTTATATCATGATAGGTGTATCATTAATGGACCACTTTGGGGTCTCTTGTATGTATATGGTAAGTTTATTAACCATATAATATAAAAATACAAAGAGACATTGTAAAAGTGAAACTAATTAACTTAGAGTTAATAATTAAAGATAAGGTTAATATAAGTACCCAAACCTGTCTAACTTCTATTGGTTGAGTTGTTTTCGACTCATCCCCACCTTAACCTTTGAATAGTCAACTTTGGAGTCATTGGAAACCGAATATGAATTTATTATAAACTAATATCTCTAGCTTTTCCAAAGGTGCCCCTCACCCCTCTTATAAAAGGGCACTCCTCCTTCTCATTTCTTCACACCTTCAAAGCCATTTGGTTCGGCCAAACCCTCCCCAAATACTATCTCAACTTTCCTCACTACAACCTAGAGGCCTTATTTTGATCATAAAGCCAACCTAAGGATCCCTTTTGATCAAATCAAAAGGAAGAACCCGAAGAAGAGGTAATGTTTTCACCACCCCTTTTCAAGTTCCTTTCTTCTTCCACTTCCTCTTTCTTTGTTATTTCCATTATAAAATAATAACTCCAGTATCATATATATACTGTGATGTTATTATAAATATGGTACAACCATATTCAGTATTCTATCCATCCTTTGAATAACATGTCACCATACGTGCGTACGTACGGCTTACCGTCTCCACGTCGTGGTGTAATTGTTATTCAATATATTATTATTTGGATGGGTATAATAATGATGTGTAACTCATGTAAATAATAAATATAACATGATAATTATTCTGTATATATGATATAAAATCCAATTATATATTATTTTAATATCAAAAGAATGATATTGTCGCTCGTGCATATGTACGGACTACCGTCTCCACGAACGCGATGAGATTCATTGTCCATCATATCCATTCAAGTATAATTATCATTTGATGATTTAAAAATATTATCTAAGGACTTGATATCATTCTGGATATGAATAATATACATCCCATTAATAACGAATATGGCTCACATAACAAAGAATATAAAGTAAAATGAACCCGTTAACACCCGAAATGACGATAATTCTAAGATATTATTAACAAATAAATGTTAAAAGATCATATATGATATCATATTAAAGTAAATGATTCTTGTATAATTCAATAACAATTATTTCACCTTTATACAGGAGTTAAACCTACCATCGACCAAGGAAAAAGTACAAAGTAAGGGATTTTCTTATCTCACTTTCAATTCCGTGAGATTTCCATTTTTCGCCACTAAATTATTGAAAGTGGTGTATTGTGTACTTCCATTTGATATATATTCATGATTCTATTTATATTCATGTTATTCTGTAAATCATTTGGTGGTTATTAACTTTTTTCCATACGACTCAGTTGATTAACGTGGTAAGGGGTTTCTTATCTCACTTTTAATTTCGTGAGATTTCCATTGATCACCACTTAATTATTACATGTGGTGTATGTGTACTGCCCATGATTGTATTCATTGTGTAATATACTTTAATTTATGGGTATTTACATCATCATGGTATGATACTTCTTTCATGGGTGTATGTTTCGTATGTTACCTAATCGGTAAGGGAATTTGAGATTTCAATTCCCACTCATTTGGCTTTACGCATATTTCATTGATTATATTACTCCATGATTATGTGTGGAATCACTATTCATTTGATTATGTCATAATTTCCACTCCCCTTCCTCTGGATATAAGTTTGATACACATAATCACTCATTGGTAATTCTCAAGTCATTGATATGAATTTGATAAGAGTAATTTTAACTCATTCACCATTTGTTGAGTTAAACATCCAATTCGTTGGTGTTGTTTTTACAAGAATATGTGTGAATATACTTTGATTGTTTTACATTGAATATCCAATCATATTTAGTGTATTTATATTTGTCACACATAATTATGTCGTTGATTTATCCTTAACCTAAGGATATGGCCTTTATGAGAGATTTCATCTCAATTTACATTCCATTGAGACTTCTTTGTTGATATACACCAAATCACTTTTATGTGGTGTATATAATGTACTTTGACATAGTATATCATGAATCCCTTTATTCTCATGATATTACAAAGTTTTGATTACCTCAATTATTTTTATTCAAGTGTCTCTTTTGGTTAGAATCTCTAACTAAAATACCATTTTTAAATGTTTTAAAGACTTATTCTTCTAAATCTTGCTCATTAATGTCCATGTTTTAAAAATGGTTTTAAGGATTTATTTATATGGACATTAAAGTTTTAAAATCAAAACTCCTTTTAAAAGTTTCAAAGTGGTATGGGACACTTTGATTCAAAAATCTATTTTAAATGAATTCTTGACAAATATTGTGACTTTTGAATGATTTCAAGAAAAGGTGGATATTTCACTCAAATTGTTTTGATGATTATTTTCATCTATGTCAACATCC
Organism: Viscum album; assembly: GCA_963277665.1. NCBI lineage: Eukaryota > Viridiplantae > Streptophyta > Magnoliopsida > Santalales > Viscaceae > Viscum > Viscum album. Next base: position 1,608,757,032 of record OY728137.1, on the reverse strand, counting down.
TTCATTATTCTTGATTGAGATTAATGTGATACAATACAATCTTCCATATTATATCGAATGAGTTATGTTTGACTGTGGATGTGTTATTTTTATAGCATTCATGGTTTATGAGTAAAGTATTGACATTTCGTATGTTAGTTCCAATAAGAATGTTTATGTTATATTTCAACCTTTACTTGATATGAATGTGTTGGACAAGTATGTTCCAGGTTGGGGACTGGTTAAAGTAAGCCCTCCAGGTTGGGGACTGGTAAAAGTAAGCCCTCCAGGTTAGGGACTGGTAAAAGTAAGCCCTCCGGTTTGGTCTCCGGTTATTAGAGGCACTCCGGGTTGGTGTCCGGTTATTAGAGGCACTCCGGGTTGGTGTCCGGTTATTAGAGGCACTCCGGGTTGGGTTCTGGTTACAGTTATCCCCAAGGTCTTGGGACGAGGCCTTGAAAAGAAATTAAAGTTTAGCATTATGCATTCCATCATTATGAAAGTGGTTATTGATATTGCATGTGATCATTCGACTAGTAGAATATCCATGTGAGTAAGTAAATGGCATTATTTCATTTTACCTTTGCCATTTTATGTTGAAGTTCAAGTTTAAAAGGCTTTTGTTTTAGTTATAAATTTCCTTAAGTGTTTATGATTATTTATGAAGGCTTCTGCTATAATGTTATCCTTACTGAGCATCCGAGCTCACCCCTTTCAATGTTTTATTTTTCCCAGGATTATGAAGAAGTAATTTATGAATGACCTGCAGGGATAGTATGAGGGGATATGGAGACAAGATGTTTTTTTTTATGATGTAATGTAAAAATTTATGGATGTATCTAGTTATTCCAAGGCTACTAAACTAATCGGTCTTTCGAGACTTGATATTTCTCGTGATCATGCCAATGTTATGTAATAATGCACCGACTCTAGGTAATTAGGGTCGGGGCGTTACAAGTTTGGATTGAAAAATCCCTTTTAGCGAGTCTCACCGGACAAAAATTTGTCTCGGTTCCAAAATCCTCTCCCCGATGATTTGTTGTTTTTATTTAGGGGGAGTTAGGATCGTTTAAGCCTTTTTGATTTCAATTTCAAAACTTTCAATTCAAAATTCTCAATTCAAAATTTTCAATTCAAAACTTTCAATTCAAATTTCAAAAATTTCAATTGGTTTAAAATCTCTATCTCGTTTTTCAACCTTTCCCTCAATCAAGTTTTATGCCCCGTGCTATTTTGATAATCACAAAGGGGGAGAAATTCTTGGTTGATTGGGGGAGAAATCTTTCTCTCATGATTTGCTTTACTTTCCCATTTATCCTTTAAAGCATGTCTTTCATTTCATTTTTACATTGTTTGTTTTGGTGATTGTGATCATCAAAATAGGGGGAGATTGTTGTACCTCTCGTACCCCTCGTGGTTTAATTTTCATGATCACAATCACTCTCTTATTTATCTAATCTTGTTTTAAGTGTTTTTGGATGATAGGCATGATTTCAGGTTGCCAAGGAATTGGGCCAAGAAAGCAAGAAGACAAAGTGGACTGATTTCAGTCCCACCGGCCAACCGGTGGATGCCCACCGGCCAGCCGCTGGAGCCTGGATAGAAGGCATCACCTCTGTCCAGACCACCGGCCAACCGGTGTCACATCACCGGCCAGCCGGTGGAACCAGACAGAATAGTGACACCTACTGCCTCAGCACCGGCCAACCGGTGGCCTCCTCACCGGCCAGCCGGTGGTGTCTGAGCCCGAGCCCTCTCCCTTTTTCAAAGCACCGGCCAACCGGTGGCCAAGCACCGGTCCGCCGGTGGAACCAGTCAAACTAGCCGTTGGGCTTTGACCAGGCTTGTCCACTTGACTCCCAACGGCTCCGAAGGCCTCTCCAACGGCTCCAAAGACCCCAAAAGGCCATTTGAGGGTTCCCCCTCTATAAATAAAGGACTAGGAAGCCCCGGAACACAAGCAAAACATACGGAAGCCCACGGGAACATTTTTGATCATTTGGCGAACCTCCGGCGCATTCCTCCAAGGAACCCCCAATTGCTCCAACTCACTTCCACATCCAAGGAGCACCACCAAAGAAGCTTGGGAGCACTCTTCATCAACTCCATCAATCCTTTGGCGCCCAAGGCTTCTCCCCATTACGGTTTTTCATTGTTTTATTATTTTGAGGTTCAATTTGGGTTTGTGCCTACAAACCCCTCATTTCTCTCATCCTCTCTTCTTTGGGTTTTCACACCACCTTCAAGGTGTGAAGAGGTTAGTCAAGCCTTCCCTTTAAAAGGCTTGAGTCATAGGTGAGCTAGCCTTCACCTGTAAGAAGGCTAGTGGGTTCTTGCTCAACCATTAAAAGAAAGCTGTAATAGGTTCTAGACTAACCTTAAAGTCTAGTGGGTTTCTTGCTAAAACCATTAAAAAGCAAGCGGTAGTAAATCTCTCAACGGTTGAGTTGGGAGCAGAGACGTAGGCTTTGGTTTAAGCCGAACTCCGTTATCAATTTTGTGTCTTGCCTATTTTATTTCCGCTGCACCTTTAACTTTGATTTTAAATTGTTTTTTATTTTTAAAAGGAAATTCACCCCCCCTCTTGCCATCACTTCTCCGTCCAACATGGAGGTCTGGAGAGACCGAGTTGTTTGTGCTGAGGCCCATGATGGTTGGTCTGAGGATGAACAACACAGAGTGTTGTATCAAGGTAGGATTTTTGTTCCCTTGTCGATGTGCGAGACGGTTCTCAGAGAGTTCCATAGTTCACCTCTAGAAGTACATCCTAGCGTGACAAAGATGTACTGAGCTTTGAGGAGTCAGTTTTGGTGGCCTGGGCTGAAGCGCGTGGTTTTGAAGTTTGTCTCTCAATGTTTAGTCTGCCAGAAGGTGAAGTCCAAACACCGTGTTCCTGGTGGTCTTCTCCAGGAATTAGAGATTCCTCAGTGGAAGTGGGAGGATATCTCAATGGACTTTGTTACTGTTTTACCTCGAGCTCCGGGAGGACACGATGCTATTTGGGTGGCAGTGGATCGTTTAACAAAATCAGCCCACTTCATAGTGATCAAGGAGTCGAGATCAGTGGAAGTTTTGTCGAGGCAGTATCTGGGGGAGGTGGTGAGACTTCATGGAGTCCCTAGGAAGATTATATTTGATCGAGATCCTCGTTTTACCTCTAGGGTGTGGAGGGGTCTCCAACATGCTTTCGGTTCTCAACTATTCCTTAGCACTGCTTTTCATCCTCAAACGGATGGTCAGACGGAGTGAACCATCCAAACTCGTGAAGACATGTTGCGCTCTTGTATTCTTGATTTTAGAGGTTCATGGAGGAGGCACTTACCCTTAGTGGAGTTTTCCTACAATAATAGTTTTCACTCCACCATCGGTATGGCGCCGTTTGAAGCCTTGTATGGCCAACATTTCCGTTCTCTGTTGTGCTGGACTGGGGTCGGAGAGTCAGAAATTCTCGGACCATAACTAGTGCAGAATACAATAGAGATGGTTCATGTGATTCGTGAGAGGATGAAGGCAGCGCAAGATCATCAAAAATCATATGTCGTTCATAAAAGGAGACCCTTATAGTTTAATGTCGGGGATCATGTGTTTCTGAAGGTGACTCCCCGTCGTGGGCAGTGAAGTTTTGGTCGTGGGAGTAAGCTTTCTCCATGTTTTGTTGGGACTTTAGAGGTGTTAAATCATGTTTGAGTTGTGGCATATCGAGTAGCACTTCTGCACAGATGAGTTAGATACATGATGTTTTCCATGTATCGCAGCTACGTCGTTATCTTCATGACGACTCTCACATCATTTATTGGGGAGAGATCGATGTTGATGATGATGCCACCATTGAGGAGCGACCTGTGGAGATCCAAGACCGCAAGGAGAAAGTGTTGCGTGGATGTTCCATCCCCTTAGTTCGTGTCTTGTGGCGACACGGTGGCATGGAGGAGAGTACTTGGGAACGTGAGTCATAGATACGTGATCAGTACCCATAGTTATTTGATGTTTAACTATTTTCATGTATCATTGTAACTTTTGTGGTTATGAAACTTTCATGTTTATGAGATGGCTCCCTTTGTTGCTTTGGTGGCTTGCTCTCTTTTGAGAGGTATCTCGAGGGGTGTTTGTTTACACCCTATTTCGTTTTTCTCTTTAGGTGGGTTTTGGATTATCAAGGATGATAATGTTTTGAGAGGTATCTGATGTAATGTCTCGGACCTCTCCAGTCCATTACTTTGTGAAAATGTGGTGCTGGAGGTGTTCTGAGAAGTCAAAGTGACTTGGGGGTGCGTTTGGGTGGACTTTTGAGGAAAGTTAAAGGGTAATAGCTTTCGCACGGTTGGCGCACGGTTTGCCTAAACCGTGCGGCCAAACCATGCAAGGTTGTTCTTGAGGACAGTGGCTAACGCACAGTTAGCGCATGGTTTTCCTAACCGTGTAGACTAACCGTGCAAGGAGGGGTTGTCGAGGTAGAAGCTAACGCATGGTTAGCGCACGGTTTGTTAAACCATGTGGACTAACTGTGCGGGCACTTAAAGTTAGATCCTAAAATTGTGGATCTAACTCATTTTTCCTTTAATCACCTCGTTTAAGCCCCTAATCAGCCATAACTCAGGATTACCCATCCTTAGAGGTGGAAGAACCTCTCCCAAGCGTTTTGGAGGTGATATGGAGGCTTCTCTTCGTGAATCGAAGCTGGTTTCTCGAGTTAAGTGATCCTTTTTGTTTGGTTTCTTAGATCTACATAGATCTACTCCTCCTTTTCTCTCGGGATCTTAGATCTACGCCCATTATGGGTAGATCTAAGAGTTTGGATGATGTTTGTGATGAGATTTGGTCTTGGTTGTGTTAGCAGAGGAGATCTAAGGGGGATTCATGGAGAATCGTCCCGGTTTCTTGGGCGTTCATCGACCGTTGTGGTTTTCCTCGAAAACCCTTGAGGTAGGGGATTTGTGGATTCTCTAATTTTTTATGTGCAATTATAGAGTTGGCATGATTTAGCCCTTTGGATCACAGTGGAATTGACCTAATTAAATACTTGAACTAGATTAAAAGAATTGTTTTGGTCGCATGTTGTTGCTTTGTACCGTGATAACGGTTTGCCTCTTGATTTTATAGATAAGTGTGATATATATGACTTGTTTGTTAGCATGTTGTTCTTGATGGAAATTGATAAAGAATGTAAATCTGGAATTAATTGATAATTAATTGGCTAAAGATAAATATGCATGTAAATGAATCTGGTTGTTTCCATTGTTGTAGTTGTTCTAATTTGATGTTGATCAAATTTGGCATAGTAATCATGTTTAATCTTTGGTGATAGATTACTGAATTGGTTCATGATGTTGGAACCAAAAAATTGAAATTTTTAATTCAAGATGGATTAAATAACTTAATTGGGTTCCATGAAGGGTTCTGAGTTACCCTCTTGTTGTGAATTAGGGCTAAAATTCCATTTGATGTGATTGTTGGGGTTTGGTGTTTGAAGGTCGGATGCCTTGTTAAAGGGCCAAGAGCCCATTTGTTGTAATGATTGTTTTCCTACTGCTTGTGCTGTGTTGTGACCCTGGAAGGGGTTATGTGATATCTTGTGTTTTGATGTGACCCTGGAGGGGTCTTGTGATATGTGGAGGCAGGGAGGCCTTGTGGTTGAGGCAGCGGATGACGCCTAGAGTGGAGAGATGCATCGGTTTATGCATGTGGGTGTCGGGGAGGACACCAGGGATGATGGAATGGGATGGTTGTAATTGTTGGATGTTGTTGATCCATGGTTGTTTATCTGCTTTACTTTTCCCCACTGCTCAAGGCAGCTGGTCTTGCTTACCCTTCTTCCGAAGGAGGTGAAGACACGCGGGGTATGTCACGTGCTTTCCGTGTTTATCCTCTCAAGGGATAATGGGTCTATACTCTTGCTATAGGTGGCAAAGACTCGACGTGTAGTATGTCTACTCACCATGTTGATCCCCCTTGTGTTTAGTAGCATAGGTTTCTTTTCTAGAATGCCGGAGAATATGGGAAAGTAATTGTAACACCCGAGATTCTTTTTTATGAGAAATATTTTGTTTTTATGTTATATACATCATCAAAGGAATCTTTCACTACACATAATACTATCTTTTCTTTCTTTACACGCAATCATGACCTTCCTCGATAGCTTGCTTTGTACGCAATACCGAGTTTCACGAAACAACGATATGCTATTAAAATATTATTAAAACTAGCCATTATGAATAGTAATACCCACTTTTTGAAATTTTATAAATTTTATCTTTCAAAATGGACTTTATTTTTGGATTCGGAATATCAAAATTAGCCTAGGGTGAATTTTTTGTATTTTTCTGAAAACTTTCAAATTTTGATGAATAGTGAAAACACTCGGTTACTATTTAAAAACCAAATTTTTATTTAAATAATTATTTATTTTATTTAAATTTATTTTAGGTCAAAATTGATACATAATACATATATAAGTTCAATGTAATTCATTGGATTCATTTGATAATAATTTTAGATATATAAAAAATTTATTGAACTTTTCACCGTCTTTTACCCACCTCCTAAGAGAATTTGAAAATTTACATAAAACTTAATTTTACCGCTTCTGTGATTTGAATTTTGAAAATCTGAGAGTCATAGTTAGCATCAAGGAGTAAAATGTGGTTCAATAAGAAAAAAATAATTTTGGTGAATAGTAACTTTTTACTTTTATTTACCACGATTAAAAGTAAATAGGGTAATTAAAGGTAAAAATGATATTATTATTACCCTAAATATAAGGCCCTAGACTTAAACCTTACTTAATCTTGATTTATTACAAGATTACACATTGAGGATCTTTTCGGGTTTACAGTTTTAGAGAATTAGATCATAAAACTTGCATTAAATTCCACATATAAACAAAGTGGTTACATAAAGATAGTATTCTTCATTCCCATCAATGGAAACATATTGAAAATAAAACATGGATTCTTTCTTGACACTTCCTTAACACTATCATCATATCATGTACCTTTCCCTTGACCTGTGAAAATCATTTCAAAAAAAACTTGGGATGTGCATAAAAAGCTCAGTAAGGGATTTAAAAATATGGAAAGGAAACATGGGTACATATATACATAAGAATGAAATCATACTTTACCCATAAAACATAAGCACTTCAACATACCTCATCAAATCATGAATAAATCATAGAAATCATAAGACATAAAGGTAACTTGAGGCATTCATAACATCCTTACGTAGGGAGTAACCCTCTTGGTAACGTTTGGAATACCCATCACAGTATATTCCCTAAATCTCTTCGAAGAAACCTTAACGTTTCACTCCTTCACGTTACCCAATGCATTGGAGAGCTATATCGGGCTCACCCGCCCTTAGTTTATCATGGAACCACCCGTCTTCATAATAATGCCCAAGAACCTCAACATAATCGTATCACATAAAACATGCATAAAGGAAACCTAACATTTCCACCTTTCAATCACAAGATATCAATACAACACATTGATATAAAAACATTATGAAAACCATTTTCAATACCAAAATAAAAGAAAATTAAAACATGGTATTTATTTTTCTTTTAAAAAGAAGGTATGGCTTGTAGAGGAAGCCGAAACTCAAATAAAGGTCACGGCGGCGGAGAAGTCGTTGTCGCCGCATACGTACGACAAAAACATTCCCTTTTGTCATTTAGTAAACGCTTCGTATAAAAAAGATTACTTTTGAATAAGCGTAAAAGTAAAAGGGGTTTATACACCGTATAAAAGAAGGTTGTGTATAAAACAAAATATGCCTCAACGAAAGGAGATTGAGACGAAGTCCCATACCTCGTATCCGAATTGACCCGACCGTTCTTTAATCTCCTGAATAATAAACTTGAGTTAATCTCTACTTTCTTAAGAACCTTTTTCAAGTTCATTATTCCTTTTATACCATGTTATGAACATCATGTAATCATTTAAGTTAATAATGTTCATTTTGTCGGTATTTGGTTCTTAAGTCAAAAATAGACTTCTTACACTTACATGTTGTTAATTTGGTCAAAGGTTCTTATATCTAGAATGATATTAATGATTTGGATAACATATATATCATATATATTCATCATATACATGTATTTATAATATTACATCACATTTAGAGGTAAGAAATGAAATGCATCGTTCATGGAGACGGTAAGCTGTACGTACGCATGAACGCTACTTCCATTTCTATTTCGTATTTCTGGAATGGAATCATAATGATATAAGAGTATATTATAATTCCAGTATAATAACATATATAATATCATTAACTTTATCCTTTACAAATCCCACATATGGTATTAACGAATCAAATCACTTTCAGGGGGCGGTAGTCCGCACTTCCTAAAATGAAGATATCATGTTTACCCATAATGGAAACAATAATGGTATGCCATAAATGAAAAATACAGAAGCTTAAGGAAAGAATAAACATATTATATATCATATATAAAAATAGTGACATCATAATGGCCACCTTTGAAGGTGTTAAATGAGTATTGAACAATCATTGTTTCGGGAGGCAGAATTTCGCCATCCACGGAAACCGTATGTTCTTTAACCATTTTATGTAGTTGTGTGAGAGTTTAGCTCGAATAAATAATATAACAACATCCTAGTATATTGAATATACTGGTTTTGTTACAAAAGAAGTAAATAAAAAGAGTTTAGGGGGTTGGAGAAGAAAAATAAAACAAATGAACATGAGAGAATGAATTACCTTTAAAAGTGTAACTCCTTTTGATTTGAGCCTAAACGCTTCCTTTGAAAAGATTTTTCCCAAAGGGAATCCTCTAGGATGAGGAGAGGGATTTGGAGAGAGTAAATGGGCAGGGGATGTCCGAGCCAAAGGCTTGAGTAGTGTGTGAAATGAGGTAGAGGTGGGGGCCTTTTATAAGAGGAGAGGAGGGGCACTTTTGGAAATCATGAAACTATTATTTTATTTTCAAAAGTGTTTCGAATTTCTAAGGTCCCACATTGATATAATTCGAGTATAAGGTGATAAGGGTTCTAAATCCACTCATCCAATAGGTTTTGGACATGTGTAGGTCTTAGATATTACATTATCTTTCCATTTTATTTAAATCGTTAAATAATGAGGTCATCGCTGCATCATCATGATGTCATAAATAAATTTATTTATTTAATGTCAAAAAAATTATAAAAAAAAATACTATGATGTAGGAAATCTTTTTATCTTTCCAATGAATATTTATAGTCAAAAATCGGACTTGTATAAACCCATATAAAAAAAATTTCGTAAAATAACTCATGTTTGTGTCATTTTTACTTTAACATTAAATAAAGAGTTATTTATGTCATTTCCCAACCAAAGTGGCTCCATGGGGTCCCCAAGTTGACCCATGGATTTTCTTGGTCGGCCATGACACATCCAATAAGGTTAGTACATGTTTCTAGGTCATTTTATATTATTAAAGCATTATTTTTACCTTAAACTACACTAATTACCACTAATCGCGATTAAGAACTTAATAAGTTACTATTCACCAAAAAATTATTTTAATACCATTGAACCACATTTTACTTCTTAATTAAAACCATGTATGTCGGATTTTTGAAATTCAAAACACAAAAGTGGCAAAGTTTCATTTAAACGAAAAATCAGTTTCTTTAACTACCACTTAGTGGTTTCACTATTCATCAAAAATTGAAGTTTTTCAGAAAATTACCAAAAATTCACCCTAAGCTATATTTGATATTCTGAATTCAAAAATGAAGTCTATTTCACAAAATTCAAAACATATAAGTCACATTAATTAATTTAATAATTAATTCCTGATGTTATGACAAATAGCGTTTTTTTATGAAACAATAAGTATCAAAAGATTGACACCAGTTTAAGTCCAATTTCAAAGTGAAATTGATTCAAATGACCACCATTGGATTAAATGTTAAAAATATATTCTAATTTCACTTTAAAACCAATTCAAAATATAATCTAATCATATAAATAGATTAGATTAAAAAGCAGTTTTGATGTAAAATGCAGTATTTTTCACTATTCATTAAAAAATGAACATTGTCAGAAAAATACCAAAAATTCACACAAAGTAAATTTTGATGTCCCAATCATAAAGAATAAGTTTATTTTGACAAAAATAGTTTATAAAATTGTCAAAAGATAGATTCAAAAATGTTTTTCCATCAAAGGCAGTAAAACAATCTTTTAAAAATATTAGTGTATTTCATGCTTCAGATTGGATTTATTTTCATTTTAAGCCTCTAAAACACAATCTAATTCATTAATAGACATAGATAAAATATCTATTATTCATTACTTACTTGGGATGTTACATCCTTCCCCCCTTTATAAAATTGCGTCCCCGTAATTTATTTACTTATCGAATAAATGGGGGTACTTATCCCTCATTGCATTTTCAGATTCCCATGTTGCCTCTTCCATCATGTAGTTTTTCCACAAAACCTTTACCTGATTAATCACCTTATTCCGTAAAACTTGCTCCCTGTGGTCAAGAATCTGGACCGGTTGTTCCTCATAAGATAGGTTCTCTTCCAGCTGAACTACCTTTGGACTCAAAACATGAGATGGATCTGGCATGTACTTTCTTAACATCGAAACGTGAAAAACATTGTGTACCTGAGATAAACTCAGAGGTAAATCCACTCGGTAAGCAACTGATCCAACTCTCTCCAGAATTTCATATGGTCCAATGAACCTTGGACTTAGCTTTCCTTTCTTACCAAATCGCATCACACTTTTCCATGGTGATACTTTGAGAAAAACATGATCACCTACCTCGAAAGATAGATCCTTCCTCCGGTTATCCGCATAACTCTTCTGCCTGCTCTGAGCTGTTCTCATGTGCTTCTGAATTAGCTGAACTTTTTCTGCCAAATCTTCTACCAATTCTGGTCCCATCAACTTCCTTTCACCCACTTCATCCCAGAAAGCTGGAGTTCGACACCGCTTCCCATATAATGCCTGAAATGGTGCCATCTGTATACTGGAATGAAAACTGTTATTATATGAAAATTCAACCAAAGAAAGAGGTTGGTCCCAACTTCCCTGATAATCCATCGAACAAGCTCGTAGCATATCCTCCAAGTTCTAAATTGTTCGTTCTGACTGCCCATCTGATTGAGGATGAAAAGCTGTACTAAAATTTAATTCGGTACCCAACGACTTCTGAAGGCCTTTCCAAAAGTTAGAAGTAAACCTGGGATCACGATCCGATACAATGGAGAGAGGAACTCCATGTAACCTGACTATCTCTTTAAGATACAAACGGGAAAGTTGATCTAGCGAAAAAGTATCTCGTATAGAAAGTAAATGAGCAGATTTGGTCAAGCGATCAACAATAACCCAGATTGCATTATTACCTCGAGATGTATTCGGTAATCCCACAACAAAGTCCATGGATATATTCTCCCATTTCCACTCTGGAACTGGTAAAGGCTGAAGCATCCCTTTCGGTAACTGCCGCTCTGCTTTAACCTGTTGACATGTCAAACACTTCACAGTAAAATCAGCAATATCTCTTTTCATTCCATCCCACCAGTAATACTCCCGCAGATCTCTATACATCTTAGTACTGCCCGGATGAACTGAAAACGGAGAACTATGAGCTTCACATAACAAATCTCTCTTCAACTGTGAATCACAAGGCACACACAATCTCTTCCCAAATCTCAAAACACAATCATTATCAATGTTGAATTCATGAAACTTACCTTTCTGAACTAGCTCTACCTATTTCTGCAACTCACTGTCTTGCTTCTGTGCTTGCTTGATTCTGCCTGATAGAGAATATCTCACTGATACCTGAAACAAAACAGAAGGACTTCCTGCACCAACAACTTCTATGCCAAAGTTCATAAAATCCTTAACCAAAGGATCACGTTCCAAACACAACATTGCTAATGAAGCATTACTTTTTCGACTCAAAGCATCAGCCACTTTATTTGCTTTTCCCGGATGGTAATGAATTGTACAATCGTAATCCTTGATTAATTCCAGCCATCTCCTCTGTCTCATGTTTAACTCTTTCTGAGTGAATATATACTTTAAACTTTTGTGATCGGTATATATTTCACACTTTACTCCATAAAAATGATGCCTCCAAATTTTTAAAGCAAAAACAACAGCAGCTAATTCCAAATCATGTGTAGGGTAATTTACCTCATGAGTTTTCAACTGTCGTGAAGCATAAGCAATTACCTGATCATTCTGCATTAGGACTCAACCAAGTCCTTTCAATGAAGCATCACTGTATATAACAAACTCACCATTCCTATAAGGTAGTGCCAAAACTAGAGCATTCACCAATCTTCTTTTCAAATCATGAAAACAATCATCACATTCTTTTGTCCAGATAAACTTGACACACTTCCGAGTTAGCTTAGTCATTGGACTAGATAATCGTGAAAAATTTCTAACAAACCTTCGGTAATAGCCTGCCAAACCAAGGAAGCTACGAATCTCGGTTACATTTTTGGGTCTTGGCCATTCTTCCACAACTTTTGTTTTTACAGGATCAACAGTTATTCCATCTTTAGAAACAATATGACCAAGGAAAGAAATTTTTTGCAACCAAAACTCACACTTGCTGAATTTTCCATACAGTTTCTTTTCTTTTAAGGTTTGAAAGATAACTCTTAAATGTCTTTCATGCTCCTCTTTACTTTTAGAAAACACCAAAATATCATCAATGAAAACCACCACAAACTTATCCAAGAACTCATGGAAAATTCTATTCATTAAGTCCATGAATACAGCAGGTGCATTGGTTAGCCCAAAAGGCATTACTACAAATTCATAATGGCCATATCTTTTATGGAACGCGGTCTTCGGAATATCTGCCTCCTTTACCTTCAACTGATGGTACCCCGATCTCAAGTCAATCTTTGAAAAAAACTGAGCTCCCTGGAGCTGATCAAACAAATCATCGATATGAGGCAAAGGATATTTGTTCTTAACAGTGATATTATTCAAGTCTCTATAATCAATGCAAAGTCTCATAGAACCATCTTTCTTTTTAACAAATAAAACAGGAGCACCCCATGGTGATGTGCTAGGTCGAATGAAACATTTCTCTAATAAATCTTACAATTGCTCCTTCAACTCTAAAAGTTCAATTTGAGCCATTCGATAAGGAGGTTTTGAAATTGGATTAGCATCAGGAACTAAGTCAACAGTAAACTCAACTTCCCGATCTGGTATTATTCCAGGCAACTCATCAGGAAAAACATCAGGATACTCATTTACCACTGGCACATCATTAATTTTAACAGTTCCTTTATTTTCAACGATGTGTGCAAGGTAACATTCATTTCCATATTTTACAAGTTTCTCGGCCTCTTGATAAGTTATCAACAGTAAGGGTTCATTCTTGTACACAAATTGAAAATCTTTCTGAAAAGAAACTTCTTTATCTCTACAGTCAATCTTAGCATGGTAAATAGAGAGCCAATCCATACCCAGGATAACATCAAACTCTACTAGAGGTAGAACAATAAGGTTTGCAATTAGGTTCTTTCCACAGATATGGATAGGAAGATTCTTATAAATTCTTTTTGCCTCAACATTTCCCCCAGGTGTTTTTACCAAAAGTTCAGGAGTCATTTCTTGAGATGGTATTCCCATTTTACTAGAAAAGGATTTAGAGATGAATGAATGTGTAGACCCCGAATAAAACAACACACTGGCATTATCTGAAAAAACAAACAAAGTACCTGATACAACTTCATTTGATGGTCCGACGTCTACTGAAGTAGTTGCAAAGGATTTCACCACCCCTTTCTGCTTGTAGTCTAACTGCTTCCCATCACTCAAGCTCTTTGTCGTACACTCATTTTCATAGTGACCCATCTCATTGCACTTAAAACATTTCACTAACTGTAAATCAAATTTGGTCTTACCTTCACCTTGATCCTTTTCAGTTCAATCACGATCCTTATGTCCCATCTTACCACATCGGTAGCACTTTCCAGAATTCAGAAGATATTCCCCAGCATGCCTTTTGCCACATTTATCACAAACTGGAAACTTAGTTTTCTTACCATCAGACTTTTTTAAAGAATTCTTACCTTTCTCCTGCCACCTCGGTCTCTTCTTCTGTTGGTTGTTATAGAACACTTGGTCATCGAAAAACTCCATTTCCACCTTCTCAGCACATCGAACAAGCTTTTCATAACTTTTAAACTCAAGAGAAGCTAATGCCCTTCAATATTTTGGCTTTAATCCTGAGTAAAAATGATTGATTTTACTATCAAGGTCTCGGATAAAATTTGGAGCATACCTTTCTAATCGAGTGAACCTTTCTTCATAGGCATCCACTGAGTCTTCCTCTTGCCTCAATTCCAAAAATTGATTTTCCATCCTAAGTTGAATAGCCTTAGTAATATACTTCTCAAGAAACATACCTTTGAATTCATCCCAGTCGAGATCATCAATCTCATCAGCGTCCCTGATATTTTTAACCATCGACCACCACTGATCTGCTTCACCCTCCAAACGATAAATAGCAAGACTATCCTTTTGATTGTCTGGACACCCCATGACATCGAAAATCTTCTCCAGTTCTTTAATCCACCCTTCAGCTAACACAGGGTCAGATGATCCTCTGAATTATGGGGGATGTTTCCTCATGAAATGTTCCACCAATGACATGTTCCTCTGCGGTTGATCTGGCTGATCTCGTGCATGGATACCACCACCATTTATAGCCTGATTCAACTGTGCCATCACTGCAACAAACTATTCAGTTCCAATTCCAACCATCTCGGGATGCTGATTCGGAAGGTTATTTCCTTCTGTATGCCTTCCTAGCACTGCTTCCCTGTTCCCTCTGCGGAAAACCATTCTGAACAAACATGTCTTAGATGAAGCCACATGGTAATCTTCAATTGCTATATCATTTCAACAAAAATTTTGAATAATCATTTAATAGAATTCTAACTCCTAAAGTTATCTAAACCGACCTCTGATACCAACTATAAGGCCCCAGCCTTAAACCTTACTTAATCTTGAGTTATTACAAGATTACACATTGAGGATCTTTTCGGGTTTAGAGTTTTAGAGAATTAGATCATAAAACTTGCATTAAATTCCACATATAAACAAAGTGGTTACATAAATATAGTATTATTCATTAACATAAATGGAAACATATTGAAAATAAAACATGGATTCTTTCTTGACACTTCCTTGACACTATCATCATATCATGTACCTTTCCCTTGACCTGTGAAAATCATTTAAAAAAAACTTGGGATGTGCATAAAAAGCTCAGTAAGGGATTTAAAAATATGGAAAGGAAACATGGGTACATATATACATAAGAATGAAATCATACTTTACCCATAAAACATAAGCACTTCAACATACCTCATCAAATCATGAATAAATCATAGAAATCATAAGACATAAAGGTAACTTGAGGCATTCATAACATCCTTACGTAGGGAGTAACCCTCTTGGTTACGTTTTGAATACCCATCACAGTATATTCCCTAAATCTCTTCGGAGAAACCTTAACGTTTCACTCGTTTGCGTTACCCAATGCATTGGAGAGCTATATCAGGCTCACCCTCCCTTAGTTTATCACGGAACCACCCGTCTTCATAATAATTCCCAAGAACCTCAATATAATCGTATCACATAAAACATGCATAAAGGAAACATAACATTTCCACCTTTCAATCACAATATATCAATACAACACATTGATATAAAAACATTATGAAAACCATTTTCAATACCAAAATAAAAGAAAATTAAAACATGGTATTTATTTTTCTTTTAAAAAGAAGGTATGGCTTGTAGAGGAAGCCGAAACTCAAATAAAGGTCACGGCGGCGGAGAAGTCGTTGTCGCCGCATACGTACGACAAAAACATTCCCTTTTGTCGTTTAGTAAATGCTTCGTATAAAAAAGATTCCTTTTGAATAAGCGTAAAAGTCAAAGGGGTTTATACACCGTATAAAAGAAGGTTGTGTATAAAACAAAATATGCCTCAACGAAAGGAGATTGAGACGAAGTCCCATACCTCGTATCCGACTTGACCCGACCGTTCTTTAATCTCCTGAATAATAAACTTGAGTTAATCTATACTTTCTTAAGAACCTTTTTCAAGTTCATTATTCCTTTTATACCATGTTATGAACATCATGTAATCATTTAAGTTAATAATGTTCATTTTGTCGGTATTTGGTTCTTAAGTCAAAAATAGACTTCTTACACTTACATGTTGTTAATTTGGTCAAAGGTTCGTTATATCCAGAATGATATTAATGATTTGGATAACATATATATCATATATATTCAGAATATACATGTATTTATAATATTACATCACATTTAGAGGTAAGAAATGAAATGCACCGTTCATGGAGACGGTAAGCTGTACGTACGCATGAACGCTACTTCCATTTCTATTTAGTATTTCTGTAATGGAATCATAATGATATAAGAGTATATTATAATTCCAGTATAATAAAATATATAATATCATTAACTTTATCCTTTACACATCCCACATATGGTATTAACGAATCAAATCACTTTCAGGGGGCGGTAGTCCGCACTTCCTAAAATGAAGATATTGTGTTTACCCATAATGGAAACAATAATTGTATTCCATAAATAAAAAATACATAAGCTTAAGGAAAGAATAAACATATTATATATCATATATAAAAATAGTGACATCATAATGGCCACCTTTGAAGGTGTTAAATGAGTATTGAACAATCATCGTTTCGGGAGGCAGAATTTCGCCATCCACGGAAACCGTATGTTCTTTAACCATTTGATGTAGTTGTGTGAGAGTGTAGCTCGAATAAATCTTATAACAACATCCTAGTATATTGAATATACTTGTTTTGTTACAAAAGAAGTAAATAAAAAGAGTTTAGGGGGTTGGAGAAGAAAAATAAAACAAATGAACATGAGAGAATGAATTACCTTTAAAAGTGTAACTCATTTTGATTTGAGCCTAAAGGATTCCTTTGAAAGGATTATACCCAAAGGGAATACTCTAGGATGAGGATAGGGATGTGGATAGAGTAAATTTTCAGGGTATGGCCGAGCCAAAGTCTTTAGGAGTGTGTGAAATGAGGTAGAGGTGGGGGCCTTTTATAAGAGGAGAGGAGGGGCACTTTTGGAAATCATGAAACTATTATTTTATTTTAAAAAGTGTTTCGAATTTCTAAGGTCCCACATTGATATAATTTGAGTATAAGGTGATAAGGGTTCGAAATCCACTCATCCAATAGGTTTTAGACATGTGTAGGTCTTACATATTACATTATCTTTCCATTTTATTTAAATCGTTAAATAATGAGGTCATCACTACATCATCATGATGTCATAAATACATTTATTTATTTAATGTAAAAAAATTATAAAAAAATACTATGATGTAGGAAATCTTTTTATCTTTCCAATGAATATTTATAGTCAAAAATATGACTTGTATAAACCCATAGAAAAATTGTTTTCGTAAAATAACTCATGTTTGTGTCATTTTTACTTTAACATTAAATAAAAAGTTATTTATGTCATTTCCCAACCAAAGTGGCTCCATGGGGTCCCCAAGTTGACCCATGGCTTTTATTGGTCGGCCATGA
Source organism: Viscum album (assembly GCA_963277665.1). Taxonomy (NCBI): domain Eukaryota; kingdom Viridiplantae; phylum Streptophyta; class Magnoliopsida; order Santalales; family Viscaceae; genus Viscum; species Viscum album. The sequence goes on along the minus strand of OY728137.1, from coordinate 1,608,739,438 downwards.
CACATCCAATAAGTTTAGGACATGTGTCTAGGTCATTTTATATTATTAAAGCATTATTTTTACCTTAAACTACACTAATTACCACTAATCGCGATTAAGAACTTAATAAGTTACTATTCACCAAAAAATTATTTTAATCTCATTGAACCACATTTTACTTCTTAATGACAACCATGTATGTCGGATTTTTGAAATTCAAAACAAAAAAGTGGAAAAGTTTCATTTAAACGAAAAATCAGTTTCTTTAACTACCACTTAGTGGTTTCACTATTCATCAAAAATTGAAGTTTTTCAGAAAATTACCAAACATTCACCCTAAGCTATATTTGATATTCCAAATTCAAAAATGAAGTCTATTTTAAAAAATTCAAAACATATAAGTCACATTAATTAATTTAATAATTAATTCCCGTTGTTATGACAAATAGCGTGTTTTTATGAAATAATAAGTATCAAAAGATTGACACCAGTTTAAGTCCAATTTCAAAGTGAAATTGATTCCAATGACCACCATTGGATTAAATGGTAAAAATATATTCTAATTTAACTTAAAAACCAATTAAAAATATAATCTAATCATATAAATAAATTATATTAAAAAGAAGTTTTGATGTAAAATGCAGTATTTTTCACTATTCATTAAAAATGAACATTGTTAGAAAAATACCAAAAATTCACACAAAGTAAATTTTGATGTCCCAATCATAAAGAATAAGTTTATTTTGACAAAAATAGTTTATAAAATTGTCAAAAGATAGATTCAAAAATGTTTTTCCATCAAAGGCAGTAAAACAATCTTTTAAAAATATTAGTGTATTTCATGCTTAAGATTGGATTTATTTTCATTTTAAGCCTCTAAAACACAATCTAATTCATTAATAGACATAGATAAAATATCTATTATTCATTACTTACTTTGGATGTTACACTAAATATGTCCTAATTCTATTGGATAAGTTTAATTCGACCAAAAACAACCTTAGTAATAAAATATTACCATTTAGGTCCACTTGTATTAGATTAGGACATTTAATATTATTTTATTTAAAGAAGAGTTAAAATAGTTAAAATCAAAGTTTAATAACTAAAACATTTTTAATATAGGGTTATAAATAATATAAATTCGACTATAAATATTCATTAGAAAGATAAAAAGATTTCCTAAATAATTTTATTTTATTTATAACTTTTAGACTTTAAATAATTTAATTTATCTATGAAAGAATGATGATGCAGTAATTACCTTATTAAGGAAATATTAACATAATTGATATTATAAATACCCAAATAAATGTAATTTGAGACTTTTAATGAATTAATCTAATTTTATAGGTTAATATGACATATTACTATTGATTTAATAAACTTTTTTCGAACTAATCATGCTGTTATGATTTTTACAAAAATCAATTACCAAATGGTGTCAAAATTGACATAAAATAGTTTTTAAAACAAATATTATATTATTGATTGTTATTTTATTCCTAAAAATCTACGGTTTGGCCAAATCACTTAGATAAGGTTATATATATTAATAATGAACCACTGGGGGTTCATTTGGCTTGTTATAGTAAGTTTATTAACCATATAGTGTAAGAAAACAAGAAGACACGGTAAAAGTTAAATTATTTAACTTAGAGTTGAATCTAAATGATAAGGTTAAAATAGTAACCTAAACTTGTCTAAAATCTATTGGTTGAGATTATTTCGACCCATCCCCGCCTTAGCATTGAAATAAATCAATTTTGAGCTATTAAAAACTGAATATGACTTTATAATTAAATAATATTTTAAGTTTTTCCTAAAGTGCCCCTCTCCTCCCTAATAAAAGGGCACCTTCTCCCTCTCATCATCACACCACTTTGAGCCATCAAGATCGGTCAACCCCTAAAAATTTATCTTCCCCACTTCCCAAGAAACATCATAGAGGTCCTGGTATTCTACAAAGACCATCTTTAGTACCCTAAGAGAAGGTTAAGAAGAGGCGCTTCAAAGAAGAGGTAATGTCCGTTACAGATTCTTTCAAATTTATTTCTTCTTCTACTTCCTATTATTTAGTAGTTTCATTATGAAGTAATAACATAAGTATCACTAATATAATAATATTTTATTATAAATATGAAGCAACCCTATTTCACCTTCTATCCATCCTATGGAAAATGAAATCACCGCGCGTGCGTACGTACAGAATACCGTCTCCACACCGTGGTGTAATCTGTTTTCCACCACCACCTTACTTGGATGGGTATAATGGTGTAAATAATAAATATATATGATTATTTTAAATTGATATTTATTCTTAAATATTATACATACACTTCAGTACAATTCCACAATCATGGGAACGATATCATCGCTCGTGCATACGTACGGGGCCGTCTCCACGATGTGATGCGACTCGTTCTACATGATCTTCAATGCATAATGATTATATAAATGAATTTAATGAATAAATATGATATATATTACACTAATACCATTCTATAAATGATTTATCTATAACCTAAAAAGAAGAATAAGAATTTATTCGACAAAACACGCATAAGAACAAAAAAGCAATAAACACCCGAATAACAAATAGCAATGAAATATTACTAATAAGAAGCTAAGAATATGACCATATATGATATCATAACAGTGATTACGATTCTATAATAATTAAATAACATTATTTAAATAATTATACAGGAGTTTCGGACACGTACGAAGCAAATCGGACCTAAGGTAAGAGAAAATCTCGCAATCTCATTTTTATCCGAGATTGTTTATACTTCAGAATTTACTAGGGAATATTTATCATCCAAATCCATGTTTCCTCAATATTTAATATTATTTATATCCTCATACAATTTTTTAAATCCAATTTTACCCATTGGTGAGTTTTTAGTAAAAGATATGCAAGGAATCTTTTGTCGTTTTTAGTACGGGGTACTTTTTTGACTTTTCTGACCAAAGTACGAGAAGATTTTTTTTCTTTAACTTATAAGGCATGAATGGATTTTTAGAAAATTATTTCCATGAAGCTTCCTTTACAAATTTTCAAGTTTATTTTTAATCAAATTCTTTTAGTTTAAAATTTTATGACATGTTAAGAAAGGAAAAATGTTTTTGAAGTAGAAAGGATATTTTCCTCAAGAATGGAGTTCAAGTGTTTTATAAAAATTATTTTCCATATAAGATAATATAGGGTTTTATTTATATCCCTATTTTTAAATTTATTTGATTATTTTATGATAGGATTATTTTTATGAAGTCCTTTTATCTTATATGATTTATGTTATGATGGCATGATGTTTAAGAATCCCATTTTTATTACATGGGTTATGATATGATGTATGATTTATGATCTTATGGCACAAATAAGAATGGTATCATTATGAGATGGGTGGGACCTATATCTCCCTACAATGCATTGGGTAAAGATTTATATCTCTTGAGATAGACATGGCTAGAACGGTAGGTTAATCCGGTTCAGTGATACAGGACTGAAACGAGGAGTGAACTCGGTTCAGAAATGGACTTTGTCCGCTAGGATAGTCTTGGAAATGAGTCTTGACTACTAAGAAATGATTCTCTGTGATTATGTGTGTATGACACAAAGTTTCATGTTATGATTATTGGGATTACATTTCACTACTATGATTTATCCCTTCTTATGAAATTATGATCTCTTTTGCAGGTTAAGATTTCCAAGATGTTATGTTCTTATGAATATGATGTGATTGATATTTCTTTTGTTTACCCTTACTGAGCATTTGAGTTCACCCTTTTGTATGTTTTCTTTTCCCCAGGTCAGGAAGAAGGGTATTAAGTAAGATATGCAAAAAAGGGACTCTAGATGTGATAAAATAAAAGGGAGACAGTGTAGATGATTTATGAACCAGTTTTTTATGTTTCTCAGTTTCTAAAGACACTATACCTATACGGTCCTTTTATGGTTTTTTTATATGTTGTATTAAGTGTGCTTCGTTTCTGAAGTAATAACAATGTATGTAAAGTATGGTTCATTATAGTTGGTATTAGAGGAAGGGTATAGTCAACCTTTGTAAACTAGGATGTGAAATCCTTAGTAAGAACCCTAAGGATATATCTAAGCATAGAACACAATCTTAGTGTTTTAGAAATGGCCATGAACAACCTATGATAAGACCTTATGTGTGAAATTTTATTCTTGATTATGTGTTTTTTCTATTATAATTAGTGTTGCTCACACTATTCTTCTTGGTTTTAGTCAATGGTTGGAACCCGAAGGAATCATGTTAATGCAGAATGTGACGGGCAATGCAATGATAGTCCCCCTGAGCAACCAAATGTTATGGGAGCTGGAATGAAAAATCTTGTAGCCATTCTCACACAACTTTCTCAAGCTATGAATCATGCAGGACTTCCAAACGAGAAAAGGAAGGAGCAACATTCTGTTGAATCCTTCATGAGGAAACATCCACCTTAATTCAGTGGGTCTACTGATCCATCAGTGGATGAACAATGGATCAGTATCACTGAAAAGATATTTTCAGTTCTTCAATATTCTGAACATGATAAAGTCATCTTAGCAGCATATCATTTGGAAGGTGAAGCTGATCAATGGTGGAATCTTATCAATAATACGAGGCAAAGGGATGAAATTGAATCCATGGAATAGGATGAGTTCAAGAACTTATTTTTCAATAAGTAATTTCCTCGTATTCTTCGAACAAAGATGGAGAATGAGTTTCTTGAACTGAAGCAAAAGGATGATGAATCTGTTTGTACCTACGAAGAAAATTTTACAAGACTTGCAAGGTACGCTTCTGGGATTATTATCCAACTTGAGAGTAAGATCGATTGATTATTTAGTGGCTTAAAACCAAGTCTCTGAATGCATTATCCATAAGGGACTTCAATAGCTACGAGGAAATTGTTCGATGTGCTCTCAAGGTTTAGATGGAGATTGGAGTAACCCATCAGTCATATGGGTTTGATAAGAAGAGGAAAATGTAATTCAAAGGGAAATATAAAGAGCACAGTAAAAATAAGATGAGTTTTTCCTTATGCTCAAAGTGTGGAAAGAAACATGGAGGGAGTTGTCTTAAAGGGACAAGTAAATGTTTCAAATGTGGAAAAGAAGGTCATCGGGCATTTGAATGCTGCAATGTTGGGAAGAATATGTATAGTGATGCGAACAAAGAAAAGGCTACACAAAGTGCACCTCCTATGCTTCAATGTTACAAGTGCAAGGAAATGGGGAATTATGCTAATCAATTCCCTAATCCAAGGGTTGTTGATGATGATCGACGTCAACAAACTCTTAAGGATAAAGACAAAGGAAAATTACATGCAATTTCTATCAGCGATGTGGAGTACGATAACGAAGTGGTGAAAGGTACACTTACCATCCACTCTAAAGTAGAAAATGTTTTATTTGAATCTGGATCTAGCCACTCTTTTATTTCTAAAGAATTTTCTAAGGGTATCGCCATATTACCACAACAGTTAGATATTGAGTTAGCTGTGACAACCCCTAATGTCACAACAGTCACATCAAAAGTTTACAATTCCTCTCCGATTAAAGTTTGGGGAAAGTGATTCCTGCAAATCTTGTGATCCTTCCTATAGTGGAATTTTATGTGATTCTTGGCATGGATTGGATTTCTTTATATGGAGCTCATATCAATTTCCAAAGAAGGGAAGTCGCATTTCATATTCCAGATCAATCTATGATCATCTATCGATGCAAGGATGAACATAACATTCCAGTGGAAATTTCATCCATCCTATGGGTCTTGATTCCACTAAATGAAGGTTATTTATCTCAAATGGTTGGTGAGAAACTCACGATTAAAAATATTCCCATTGTACGGGAGTTTTATGATGTCTTTCCGGAGGAATTGTCGGGTCTTCCACCAAATCGTGATGTTGAGTTTTCAATTGAACTCATACCGGGTGCTATGCCCATTTCAAAGACACCTTATAGAATGGCCCCAATTGAGTTGCAGGAATTAAAGAAGCAACTCCAAGAGAATCTTGATAAGGGATTCATACGCCCTAGTGCATCACCTTGGGGAGAACCTATTATGTTTGTTAAGAAGAAAGATGGATCAATGATACTTTTCATTGATTATCGAGAACGTAACAAGATCACTATCAAGAACAAATATCCTCTCCCACGCATTTATGACATATTTGACCAAGCGGAGCTCAATACTTTTACAATATTGATCTTCATTCAGGGTATCATAAATTAAGGTTCAAAAGGGAGGATATACCAAAGACGGATTTTCCGTACAAGGTATGGACACTATGAATTTATAGTGATGCCATTTGGTCTTACTAATGCCCCTGTTATCTTCATGGATCTAATGAATAGAGTCTTTAGAGACTATCTTGATCAGTTTTTGGTAGTCTTTACCGATGATATTCTTGTATATTCAAAGAGAAAAGAAGAACATGAAGATCACTTGATAATTGTATTGAAGACCCAGAGAAAGTAGAAGCTTTATGCAAAATTTACCAAGTGTGAATTTTGGCTTCAAAAAGTTTCATTTTTGGGTCACATAATCTCAAAAGAGGGGATATCTATGGATCCAGCAAAAATAGAGGTTATTGAAAGATGGTCGAGACCAACAACAGTAACTAAGATCCGAAGTTTTCTTGGTTTGGATGGATATTATCGATGTTTTGTGAAAGATTTTTCACGATTATCTAATCCACTCACCAGGTTGACTCGAAAAGGAGTTAAGTTCGTTTAGACAGAGGAGTGTGAAAAGAATTTCAAGGAGTTAAAAAGAAGGTTATCCAGTGCACCTGTGCTCACATTGCCTTGTAGTGGAGAAAGGTTCGTGATTTACAGTGATGCATCCAAGAAGGGATTGGGGTGTGTTCTCATGAAAAATGATATGGTGATATCTTATGCCTCATGACATTTGAAAATCCATTAGCAAAATTACCCAACTCATGATTTGGAGTTAGCTGCGGTAATCTTTTCATTAAATATTTGGAGGCATTATCTTTATGAAGAAAAGTGTGATATTTATACTGATCATAAAAGTTTAAAGTATATTTTCACACAAAAGGAGCTGAATATGTGCCAAAGAAGATGGTTGGAGTTGATTAAGGATTATGACTGCTCAATTCATTATCACCCTGGGAAAGAAAACAAGGTGGCAGATGCATTAAGTCAACAAGACCATGCTAGCTTATCCATGATGAGGATCACAAAAGATCCAATATTTATGGATTTACAAAGGATGGATCTTGGAATTATAATGGAAGGGGAAAATATTATCTTTCTCAAATAAATTTTCAACCATCTATACATGTGAAGATTAAAGAAGCAAAGAAAGAATATGTAGAGTTACAAAATAATGTGAGAAATGTTCCTGAATTCAACCTTGATTGTGATGGGATAATAAGGTTCAGGAATCGGGTTTGTGTTCCTCCCATATCAGAATTAAAGAAGGAGCTGCTAGATGAGTCTCATAGTTCTTCATTCTTTATTCATCCTGGAAGCACGAATATGTATAGAGACCTGAAAGAGTACTTCTGGTGAGATGGCATGAAAAGAGATGTTTCTGAATATGTCTCTCGATGCTTGGTTTTTCATCAAGTTAAAGCTGAGAGACATAAGTCTAAGGGGATGTTACAACCATTACCCATACCCAAATCGAAATGGAAAAACATCACTATGGACTTTGTCACCGGACTTCCTAAAACATCCAAAGTAAATAATGCTATCTGGGTCATAGTTGATCATCTTACAAAGTAGGCACACTTCATTGCTATTAGAGAGGATTTCTCTCTCGATCAGCTTGCCATGATATATGTAAAGGAAGTGGTAAGATTGCATAGAGTACCACTTTCCATTATATCTGATCGGGATCCGAGGTTTACCTCCAAGTTTTGGAGAAGTCTTCAGCATACTCAGGATACAGAGTTGAGTTTTAGCACTGCTTATCATCCTCAGACAGACGGTCAATCTGAGAGAACAATTCAAACTCTAGAAGATATTTTAAGATCTTGATCTATGGATTTAAAAGGTGGTTGGGATCAACATCTACCTTTGGTGGAATTTTATTATAATAATATCTTTCACTCCAGTATTCAGATGTCTCTTTATGAAGCTCTCTATGGAAAGAAATGCTGAACTCCAACTTGTTGGGATGAAGTTGGGGAAATAAAGCTATCAGGACCTGATCTTGTTGATGAGATGGCAGAAAAGGTCTGATCTATTAAACAACACATTAGATCAGCTCAGAGTCGAAAAAAAAGTTATGCTGACAACTGAAGAAAAGACCAAGATTTTGAAGTGGGTGATAAAGTGTTCTTACGAATATCTCCTTGGAAGAGAGTAAAGAGATTTGGAAAGAAGGGAAAGCTGAGCCCTAGGTATATCGGTCCTTTCGAAATACTGGATCATGTTGGGAAGGTAGATTACCGATTGGCGCTTCCACCGAATCTCTCTCAAGTTCACGATGTGTTCCATGTATCTCTCCTGAGAAAGTACATACACAATCCTTCACATGTACTCAGCCCAGAAGTTGTACCGCTGGAGCAAGATCTTTCTTATGAAGAACAGCCGATAGAGATTCTGGATTGTAGCGAAAAAGTTCTACGGAACAAGACCACTCGCTTGGTGAAATTTTTATGGAGTAACCACCAATTAGAAGAAGCTACATGCGAGCTTGAGGATAAGATGAAGGAGAGTTATCCTAATCTGTTTGTTACAAAGTGACGAATTTCGAGGGCGAAATTCATTTTAAGGGGGGTAGAATGTAACACCCAAGATTTTTTTTATGAGAAATATTTTGTTTTTATGTTATTTACATCATCAAAGGAATCTTTCACTACACACAACACTAGCTTGTCTTACTTTACACGCAATCGCGACCTTCCTCGATAGCTTGCTTTGTACGCAATACCGAGTTTCACTAAACAACGATATGCTATTAAAATATTATTAAAACTAGCCATTATGAATAGTAATACCCACTTTTTTAAATTTTATAAATTTTATCTTTCAAAATGGACTTCATTTTTGGATTCGGAATATCAAAATTAGCCTAGGGTGAATTTTTCTGAAAACTTTCAAATTTTGATGAATAGTGAAAACACTGGGTTACTATTTAAAAACCAAATTTTTATTTAAATAATTATTTATTTTATTTAAATTTATTTTAGGTCAAAATTGATACATAATAACTATATAAGTTCAATGTAATTCATTGGAGTCATTTTATAATAATTTTAGATATATACAAATTTTATTGAACTTTTCACCGTCTTTTACCCACCTCCTAGGAGAATTTGAAAATTTACATAAAACTTAATTTTACCACTTTTGTGAGTTGAATTTCGAAAATCTGAGAGACATGGTTAATATAAAGGAGTAAAATTTGGTTCAATTAGATAAAAATAATTTTTGGTGAACAGTAACTTTTTTCTTTTATTTACCACTATTAAAAGTAAATAGGGTAATTAAGGGTAAAAATGATATTATTATTACCCTAACACATGTCCTAATTCTATTCTATAAGTTTAATTCGATCAAAAACAACCTTAGGAATAAAATATGACCATTTAGGTCCACTTGGATTAGATTAGGACATTTAATATTATTTTATTTAAAGAAGAGTTAAAATAGTTAAAATCAAAGTTTAATAACTAAAACATTTTTAATATAGGGTTATAAATAAGATAAATTAGACTATAAATATTAATTATAAATATAAAAATATTTCCTACATAATGGTAGTTTATTTATAATTTTTAGATTTTAAATAATTTAATTTATCTATGACACAATGATGATGCAGTAATTACCTTATTAAAAAAATATTAACATAATTGATATTATAAATACCCAAATAAATGTAATTTGAGACTTTTTATGAATTAAACTAATTTTATAGGTTGATATGACATATTTTTATTTATTTAATTAACTTTTTTATAACTAATCATGCTTTTATGATTTTCAAAAAAATCAATTATCAAACAGTGTCAAAATTGACATAAAATAGTTTTTAAAACAAATATTATATTAATAATTGTTATTTTATTCCTAAAAATATAATTTTCGACCAAATGACTTATATAAGGTTATATATATTAATAATGAACCACTCGTGGTTATTTTGTCTTGTTATAGTAAGTTTATTAACCATATAGTGTAATAAAACAAGAAGACACGGTAAAAGTTAAATTATTTAACTTAGAGTAAAATCTAAATGATAAGGTTAAAATAGTAACCTAAACTTGTATAAAATCTATTAGTTGAGAGGATTTAGACCCATCCCCACCTTAACTTCTAAATAAATCAATTTGGAGCTATTAAAAACCTAATATGACTATAATAAAATAATAATTTAAGTTTTTCCTAAAGTGCCCCTCTCCTCCCTTATAAAAGGGCACCTCCTCCCTCTCATACTCACACCACTTTGAGCCTTAAAGCTCAGACAACCCCTGAAAATTTCTCTTCTACACTTCCCTATAAACATCCAAGAGTTATTGTTCTTCTACAAAGACCATATTTACTTCCCTAAGAGAAGGTTAAGAAGAGGCGCTTCAAAGAATAGGTAATGTCCGTTACTGATTCGTTCAAATTTATTTCTTCTTCAACTTCCTATTATTTAGTTGTTTTATTATGAAGTAATAACATAAGTATCACTCATATACTGATATTTTATCATAAATATGAAACAATCCTATTTCACCTTCTATACATCCTACGGAAAACGAAATCACCACGCGTGCGTACGTATGGAATACCGTCTCCACGCCGTGGTGAAATCTGTTTTCCACCACCACCTTACTTGGATGGGTATAATGGTGTAAATAATAACTATATATGATTATTTTAAACTGATATTGATTCTTAAATAGTATACATACACTTCATTACAATTCCACGATCATGGGAACGATATCATCGCTCGTGCGTACGTACGGCCTACCGTCTCCACGATGTGATGCGACTCGTTCTACATGATATGCAATGCATAATGATTATATAAATGAACTGAATGAATAAATATGATATATATTACACTAATACCATTCTATAAATGATTTATCTATAACCTAAAAATAATAATAATAATTTATTCGACAAAACACGCATGAGAACAAAAAAGCAATAAACACCCGAATAACAAGTAGCAATGAAATATTACTAATAATAAGCTAAGAATATGACCACATATGATATCATAACAATGATTAAGATTATATAATAATTCAATAACATTATTTAAATCATTATACATGAGGTTCGGACATGTACGAAGCAAATCGGACCTAAGGTAAGGGAAAATCTTGCAATCTCATTTTTATCCGAGATTGTTTATACTTCAGAATTTACTGGGGAATATTTATCATCCACATCCATGTTTCCTCAATATGTAATATTATTTCTATCCTCCTACAATTTTTTAAATCCAATTTTACCCATTGGTGATTTTTTAGTAAAATATATGGAATGAATCTTTTGTCGTTTTTAGTACGAGGTACTTTTTTGACTTTTCCAGCCAAAGTACGAGAAGAATTTTTTTCTTTAACTTATACGGAATGAATGTATTTTTAGAACATTATTTACATGAATCTTACTTTAGAAGTTTTCAAGTTTATTTTTAATCAACTTCTTTTAGTTTAAAATTGTATGACATGTTAAGAAAGGAAAAAAAAAATTGAAGTAGAAAGGATATTTTCCTCAAGAATGGAATTCAAGTGTTTTATCAAAATTATTTTCCATCTAAGATAATATAGGGTTATATTTTTATCCCTATTTTTACATTTATTTTATTATGTTATGATGGAATTATTTTTATGAAGTCCTTTTATCTTATATGTTTTATGTTATGATGGCATGATGTTTAAGAATCCCATTTTTATTACATGGGTTATGCTATGATGTATGATTTATGATCTTATGGCACACATAAGAATGGTATCATTATGAGATGGGTGGGACCTATATCTCCCTCCAATGCATTGGGTAAAGATTTATATCTCATGAGATATACATGGATGGAACAGCAGGTTAATCTGGTTCAGTGATACAGGACTGAAACGAGGAGTGAACACGGTTCAGAAATGGACTTTGTCCGCTAGGATAGTCTTGGCAATGAGTCTTGACTACTAAGAAATGATTCTCTATAATTATTTGTGTATGCCACAAAGTTTCATGTTATGATTATTGGGATTACATTTCACTACTATTATTTATCCCATGTTATGAAATTATGATCTCTTTTTTAGGTTAAGATTTCCAAAATGTTATGTTCTTATGAATATGATGTGATTGATATTTCTTTTGTTTACCCTTACTGAGCATTTGAGCTCACCCTTTTGTATTTTTTTTTTGCCCAGGTCAGGAATAAGGGTATTAAGTAATATATGCCAAAAGGGACTCTAGATATGATAAAATAAAAGGGAGACAGTTTAGATGATTTATGAACCATTTGTTTATGTTTCCTAGTTTCTAAAGACATTATACCTATACGGTCCTTTTATGGTTTTGTTATATGTTGTAATAAGTGTGATTCAATTCTGAAGTAATAATAATGTATGTAAAGTATGGGTCATTATAGTAATTATGTAATGAATGTTTGAATAAATGATGTTAACCCATGGGGTTGGAGCTTGTTGGAACTTAATGATGAGATTGAGAACTTTTTAAGGGATAGTGGTTTTTGAATGTGATGCCAAGAAAGTTAATGTGGGTTGTTCATAGTTAATTAATGATGGAAGAATTAATTTACGTATAGTGGAATTGATAAAAAGGGAAGGAAGTAATATAATAAATCCCTTTAAGTGGTTGTGTGATTATAGGCTACCTAGTCTTAGAAGTGGCAGCCCGAAGCCCGAGAGACGTTAGCTGCAGTTGTGTCTAAGACTAGGTTATGCCCATAGTGTGGTTGTGAGTTATAATATATTCTGTAATTTTTGTGTTTCTATACGCTACCCCATCGTGTCAGTAAGGGAAACTGACACCCCGGGGATTCTGAGCCCTGGGGGGTGTTTTCCCCAACATTCTGGTGGTAGGATGAATGGATGAATACCCCCTTTTACCCCGCTCTCTTATATTGGTAGATACTAGTGTTGTTGGCACAACGGTTAGTTTTCCCCATATATGTGTGTAGAGGGATGTAATGGATTGTGGTTATTTCCACACATATATTCTGGATGTATTATCCTATGGACTACTATAGGTGTAACGTGTATAGGTTGTGATGGCTTGAGGATCCTTACGTGGTGTATGGACTGTAATGGCTTGAGGTACAATACCCAATGTATGATACACGTTATGCGGGATGTGGTGTCTCCCGAAACCTACCTTGTTACTTTTGGTTGTGAGGATGGTGTAGAGCTTAGCCCAGGTGTCTGCGGGAAAGCCTTTGTGGTGCACAAGGTGCAGATTGTGGAGCTTAGCCCAATTTTATACGGGTAAGCCTTTGGAGAGAGATGAACAGGACGTATGTCATTGGGGAAAAGCAGAAAACCAGTGGGGAAGTAGTAGTGGGGTAACCTTGATATTCTTTATTAAATGATATATTCTTGTATTCATTATTTGGTGAGAGTATCCATGGTGAGTTTGGGAACATATTATACATGTTAGGTGACGAGTTAGTTTCACTGTTGTTCACTATGCTTTAGCATGCTTTCCTTACTTTTGCACGAGAGGCTTCGGGGAGGATCCTACTAAGTATACTGTTATACTCACCCTACGTATATATAAACTATTTTTCAGGTCACTTGGAGCAGGTTGGAGATTATGCTGGTTTCTACTAGCTTGGGGTGGCAGGAGCTCTTCGGGATTGTGGTTGCGGCTGTTTTTACTTTCTTTTGGGTACTTGTAGTTTCCCCTTTCAGTTGTTGTACTTTTGCATGGAATTTAATATATGTACATGGGTTTCTTTTATATTTCAGTTCTGAGTTAGATTTGGTTGGTGTCTATCTTATCTCTCTCTTCTGCATGTGTTCTCTTAGAGGGTAATGCCTCCCATTTGTGTGTTTACTATACCCTCGGTGCTAGTCACTAACCCGGGGCCTACTGGAGGCAGGACTCGGGGGTCATTATCGCCTTTCTCACATTGTCTTCCCAGGAGGGGTACACTTTGTGGGGAGGGGTTCGTGACATGTTAGATGGATTTTCTTATTTAGAACTTTTGTTCCACTTCATCCATCAAGGTTTTTTATCAAAATCCTCTTGATATTCTCTAACTTTATTCTTGGTAAAATTCATAGAAAAGTATCTGATTCCCTTACACTCAAAACATTTGAGAGGAAGTTTACCTCCATACTTTCCTCTTCCTATTTGATAATTCTTAGATATGAGAGACGTGATTTTTTCATTAAACTCGTCATACTCTTTATCTTCAGAGTCACAAGGATCAACATATTTAGCATCTTATATTTTCATTTTTCTCATGGCTTCAAAATCCATTTCATCTTTCATCTTCTTTTTTAACATTGGAGTTTTCCTCATTTCATAAGCAATAATAAATTTATGAAATTAATAAAGAGATAAATCATATCTATCTTCTAAATGGTAAATTTTAGAATCAAACCTATCCAGAAAGTTTCCCATAAGTTTCTTCACAGTTGTAGAATCTTCTAGGATATCACTGAATCCTCTTATATTGCAAACAATTTCTTTTACTCTTGTGAAGTATTTATCGACAGTTTCTTCATCTCTCATCCTTATGTCTTCATACTTACTATGTCATATTTGTAGTTTTTCTTCCTTCACTTTAGTATTCCCTTTAAAAATACTTTTCAGGTTGTCCCATATACTCTTTGAATTTTTGAGGCTCATCACATTCATATAAACATTTTTTGATAAGGACATAAGGATAGCATTTCTAGATTTTCCATCAAATGTGTTATTTATCTTATAATAAAAAGTCATTGGGGAATCTTTCTCAATAGGTGGGAACCCTATTATATAAGCATAAACAACTTCCAAGCCAAGAGATAAGCAATAAGGAATCATCCTATTTTTTCATCCATAAAGAGTTTTTTTATAAAATGTAGGAATTACTCTACTATTGATAGAATTGAGATTATTTGTGATAAGGATTCAACAAGGGACCCTAGGCTTTGATACTAATTGAAGTTCCAAATGATCAAAAAATAACTGAGAATGGGGGGTTGAATTTGTTGTTCACTTTTTATGAGTTTCAAGACTTTTAGAAACTTAACCCCTACAACCTATCAAGATTAATTTCATTATCATATTTTAGTAAATCCTCATGCATGTAAAAGTAGGAAAGAAAGTAAGGAACACAAGATTTACAAGTTTTGACCTTAGTGTGAGAACATACATCCTTATTATAGCCACTCTAGTGGATCTATAAGAATTCACTATTAATAATAAGTGAATATAACTTGTGTCAACTCCCATTAGACACATTCTATCACCTGATGAGAATTATTATACTAACTCTAGTTAGTTTACAAAGTTTCTTACAAAAAAATTGATCCAAAACAAAAGTGTATAGACTTTATTCAATATAATCCATAAAAGTTCCTAGATCTGATGACCCTGAGTCCGATGGCCTTAAGTTAGATGAACACAACCCAGTTGACTCAATTCGATTAACTCAATATGATTCTCTCTTTCTCAATCTTCACTTTTCAAACTCTACTCAAAATGATTAATACAATATTCCTCGGTCCGATCAACTCAATCTGATCTTTACGATATGATTTTTCTCAATTCAGTAAACAAAACAACATATGTTTGATCTACTAATGAGATCTTTGTTCGGAAATAACTTTCACTCAAATTATTCAGTGCTCCACCTTTTCTTCTTACGTGAAAAATTACAAAGTGTGAATAAATTGAAAAACAAATTATAGGAAACCTAGAATGGGAGAGGTAGGAAACTTGAAAACTTTCCCCACTCTCAAATTTTAAATCTCTAAAAAACACTCACATTTAAACTTCAACTTTGAATTATTCAAACCTTCTCAATATTTCTCCAAGATTTGTCTTCTTAAACAAACTAACTTTTCTTTAGTTTGATTAACTTCCTTAAATTCATTCTAATGTAACTCCCTTATATTTTTTATGATGAAACTTCTTCATCTCACTATGATATGACTTTCTTCCTCTACTCATTATGATCTGACTATCTTCATCTCATTATGATCTGACTATCATGTATTTTTCATTGCAATGAACTTCCTCATCTTCAGCTTCATCTTCCCATTATGATGAACTTACTCAAATTCATATTCCTCTTCTCATTATGATGAAATTTCTTTCTCATAACATTACAATTTTCCTTTTTTTCTCAGCTCATTATGATCTCCCTTTTGATGAATCGAAATCCATAACTCTGATCGTTCTGATGTTCTTCATCTGATTTGTTATCAGTGTGATACATTCATTTGATGAATCGGTGCTTATTCCGGAACTAATTGATCTTCCTCCTCATATTCAGTCTAATGGAATCCTCATAATGATGGAATTATCATTATGATGGATTCTTCATTATGATTTTCTGCATCTGATGGTAACTCCACTTAGAATCCTTGAAAATCTTCAAATTTCATTAGCTTTACACATTCTGAATTCTAAAAAACTTGTGTTTCTGGTACTTCTAGATCCAATATTATGTGTTCTGGTTTCTAGAACCGATACCATCTTTACAATTCATCCCTTTATTGAAAAGTTTTTATCATGAAAGTTTTTATGATTTGTGAGAACTTAATGAGCAGAAAATCATCATTTGATTTGATTTAGAAAGTATGGAAAATTTCTAACTCCCAAATTCACTTTCTTCGATCAAAACTCTTCAATAACAATATGTCTTCTTCACTCAGCAACTACTGACATTCTAACGAACACCGAGTCTGATGGATCTTGAACTTCATAAATATGGACCTGAGACCGATGGTGTGTCCAATCAAAAACTCCATCTTTATGACCACCTTTGCATCTAGTGCTGCTCAATCCAATACTCTATGTCTAATTATTCTCAGTCCAATCCTCTGAGTCCAGAAAACAACTTCCTTAAAAACAAAACTTTTCTCCCCATTTATGTTTGGGTTCAAACTTTCAACAACTTTCAACTTTATTATGAAGCACATTATGATAGACTGGTTTTGATCCTGAATAACAAAAACATTCAGAATATGATTACTTTAAAAAATCTTTTCTATGCTTTAAATTATATAAAATTTACAATTTGATCTAATAATTAACATAATTCTCAAAAATTAAAATTTTAGTAAAATTAATCTACTACAATCGAAACAATATCAAATCTCCACCATTCCAAGATTAATATTTTTTTTCAAACATAGATTCATCCATTGGATTAATGGATATTCCATCCAATTAATCCTTTGTGGTAAAAAATTCTAAAGTGATGTCCCATTTATTTATACGGTCCTAGATGAAATGATATCTTATCTCAATGTGTATTTTCATTGAATGATGAATTGGATTTTTAAAAATTGATATAAAAGAAGTGTATGTGAACATAAACTAGTTGTTAGCACATATTATACTTCATCTATGGATAATGAAAATGAGTTTTGTTTCTTGAAAATCTATGAAATATTGATTTTTTTATGAATATGGAAAATACCAATTATACTTTTTTGGTCCATATTACATCAAAAAAATATAAATATAAATAACTCAAAACACTAGATTTTTCCTCTTAGGGTAGAATAAATTGAGATTAATTATTCCTTTAATATACTTAATTGTCATCTTAACTGCTATCAAATGAATTTCCTTATGATTTATCTAAAATATTCCTCACATGAAAACACTATACAAAAGACAAAGTATTCTTGTAGTTAGAGAGAGTATACCCTCAATCATTCCTCTAAATTTTTTGTAGTCAGATTTATAATGTAATTCAAAATAGAGTTTTTTATTGTAAAAATAAATGTGGAAAGAATGGGTTTTGAAGAATGAAAAAAATAAGAGTGACAGGGGGTTGAAAAAGGAAATATTTATATTTTGAGGAAAGTAAGAACTAGATTTAGAGTAGTGGCCTTAAACATGTTAAATCTATGTAAACATTCTTAAAATAGAGTATTCATACACTCAAATCCTAATACTTTGTTTACATATCAATATATATATACATTATATGCCTATCTTATGTGTATTTATTTTTTGTATGTAAGGAATATTATTGAACCTTATAGGATAAATATGAATCAAAAATTGATGGATGTTAATTATATGAAAAAAAGAGTATAGAGTAAGGAGATTAAGAGTTCATCAAGTTTACAATAGAGCATTGGAAGAATATTTTATTTTTCACAGAATAGATTGAATCCAGCAGAGCATTGGATGAATATTTAATTTTTTGTATAATAGATCAAAGCTATAAATATTGGACTAAACGTGGGGAAAAAATGAATGTACATAATTGTCATGACCCCCTCCCCATAGATTGTACCCCTCTTGGGCCGGCAATGTGAGAAGGAAGATAATGACCCCCGAGTCCCGCCTCCAGTAGGCCCCAGGTTGGCGACTAGCACCGAGGGTATAGTAAACACACAAATGGGAGGCATTACCCTTTAATAGAACACATGCAGAAGAGAGAGATAAGATAGACACCAACCAACTCCAACTCAGAACTAAAATATAAAAGAAAACCCAAGTGCACATATGTAATGTCATACAAAAGTACTACAACTAGATGGGGAAAACCGCAAGTACCCAAAAGAAAGTAAAAATAGGAGCAACCACAAGCCCAAAAAGATCCTGCAACCCCAAGATAGTAGAAACCAACTTGATCTCCAACCTACTCCAAGTGACCTGAAAAACAGTTTGTATATACATAGGGTGAGTATAACAGTATACTCAGTATGATCCTCCCCGAAGACTCTCATGAAAAAGTAAAGAAAGCATGTTAAAGCACAGTGAACAACAAGTGAAACTAACTCATCCCCTAAATACGTATACTGTGTTCCCAACCTCACCATGGATACACTCACCAAGTAACGCATACAAGAATATATCATATAATAAAGAATATCAGGGGTACCCCGCTACTACTTCCCCACTAGTTTTCCTCTTTTCCCCAACATCGCACGTCCTGATCATCTCTCTCCAAAAACACTTCCCCATAGACACCTGGAAGAAGCACCACAATATGCACCTCGTGCAACAAAACCACCACATCCACGTAAGAAAAGTAACCAGTTAGTTTCTAGGATCCACCACAGCCCACATAATGTGTATCATACATCGGGTATTGTACCTAAAGCCATTACATCCCATACATCGAGTAAGGATCCTCAAGACATCACAGCCTATACATGTTACACCTATAGTAGTCTATAGGATACTATATCTAGAATATATGTGTGTGAATAACCACAAGACATTACAACCCTCTACACACATATATGGGGAAAACTAACCAATGTGCCTGCTAGCACAAGTAACTACCAAGAGAAGAGAGTGGGGCCAAAGGGGGTAGTCATCCATCCATCCTCCCACCGGAATGTTGGGGAAAACACCCCCCCAGGGATTAGAATCCTCGGGGTGTTAGTTTCCCTTACTAACATGGTGTAGTAGAATATAGAAACACAAAATGTACAGAATATATTATATCTCACAACCACACTGTGGGAATAACCTAGTCTTAGACACAACTGCAGCTAACGTCTCTCAGACTCTAGGCTGCTACTTGTAAGACTAGGTATCCTATAAGTACACAACCACTTAAATATCTTTAATAAATTATTTCATTACCTTTTTATTAGTTTCACTTTATGTTAATTAATTCATTAAATATTAATTAACCAAAGACAATTCCACATTAAATTTCATTAGCATCACACCCAAAGTCCACTGTCCCTTTAAAATTACAACCTCATCATTATGTTCCAGCAAACTCCAACCCTAGGGGTTAACACCATTTATTCAAATATTCATTACAAAATTAATTTCCCACATTCCCAGGCATTATAGAAAAACATTTTATGCTACTAAACACAAGGGGACTCAACATGGAAATTAGATGTACTACCCATCAAGTCTTTCCTGCCTATAGCAAGAGTGTATACCCATCCTCCCATGAGAAGTGAAACACGGAAAGCACGTGGAATACCCCATGTGTCTTCACCTATTTCAGAAGAAGGGTAAGAAAGACCAGCTGCCTTGATCAGTGGAGAAAAGTAAAGCAGATAATCAACCAATAAGAATCAGCAAGCATCCAACAATCACATCCATCCCATTCCATCATCCCTAGTGTCCTACCTGACACCCACATGCATAAACTGATGCATCTCGCCACTCTAGGTGTCAAATGCTGCCACAACCAAAAGTCTCTATGCCCCCACATATCACAACAGCCATCCAGGCTCACATCACAGCATAAGAAGTAGGAAAACAAACATCACATCAATTGGGCTATTGGCCCTTTAACAATCAAGAGGGTAACTCAAAACCCTTCAAGGAATTATCAAACAATTAGTTCTTTAATCCATCTTGAATTAACAGATTTATTATTCATAGGTTCCAAAATTCAGGAAACCTAATCCATAAGCTATCATAAATAATTAAACATTCTTACTGCACCAATTTGATTAACTTCAAATTAAAACAAGAAGAACCAGATTCATTTACATGCCTCTTCATCCATAGCCAACAATTATCAATTAATTCTGGTTTATGTTCTTTACAAATTTTCTTCAAGAATGAACAGCTAAGCGAAGCAAGCATGGATATCACACTATCTAGAAAACAAGTAGAAATAACATACGACTGATATCAATTTATTTATCCAGTTCAAATATTTATTATTCCAATTCCATTATGGTCTAGTGGGATAAAACATACTAACAATAAAGTTGCACATAAAAGAAAATAGAAGCAACGAATCCCCTACCTCAAATAGTTCTTGATGTTCTTTTCCACCCAATGGGTCACGAATCTCCTCTCGCGTCAACTGCATCCACCCGAGGATGCCATGGTACGACCGCACCAACCGAAACCCAAGAAAACCACATTAGAAGAATAGATATTACATGCTATAATATGGAAAGGAGAAACAGGATAAGATGAACCCCAAAAGAATGATGATAAAACATACCTTATATCGAAGATCGACCAATACATCTCGGTTGCATCAAAACAGATCAGAAACAATCCTAGGAGGAATTTTTGATTGTGAAACTCCTATGGGAAGGATTGAAATGTTCTAGCGTCTCATAGATGTGAACAAAGATGAAGAAGAAGGGAGGAAGATATCTTGTCCCTTTTGAATATTTAACGGAGTGACAGTTTAAGATACGCTTAATTTCCCATTAAAAGAGGATCTCATTAAACCACATGGTTTGACCAAGTAAAAACATCCCAGGCCTTAGGAGTAATTAATATAGGATTTATGGCCTTTGAATTGGCCTTGAAAGTCCTTAAAATGAGGCTTTAAATGCATTTTACGTCAAAGAAAACATCAAAGGGGAAAAACTGTAGGAAGCTAGAAACATTGTACACCAAACTCAAAATTTGGAAAAGGAAATAGAGGCTACTGTTAGAACCTCACTGATGTGGAAACATTGTTCATGAACTTGAAATTTGGAAAAGGAAATAGAGTCTGATGTTAGAACCTCACTGATCTAGAAACACTGTTCATGAAATCGAAATTTGGAAAAGGAAATAGAGGCTGCTGTTAGAACCTCACTGGTCTGGAAACACTGTTCATGAACTCGAAATTTGGAAAAGGAAATAGAGGCTGCTGTTAGAACCTCATTGGTCTAGAAACATTGTTCATGAACTCAAAATTTGGCAAAGGAAATAGAGGCTGCTGTTAGAACCTCGCTAGTCTGGAAACACTATTCATGAACTCAAAATTTGGAGAAGGAAATAGAGGCTGCTGTTAGAACCTCACTGATCTTGAAACACTGTTCATGAACTCAAAATTTGGAAAAGGAAATAGAGGTTTCTATTAGAACCTCACTATTTTGAAAACACTATTCATGAACTCGAAATTTGGAAAAGGGAATAGAGGCTTCCGTTAGAACCTCACTGTTCTGGAAACACTATTCATGAACTCAAAATTTGGAAAAGGAAATAGAGGCTACTGTTAGAACCTCACTGTTTTGGAAACACTATTTACAGAACTCAAAATTTGGAAAAGTAAATAGAGGTTACCGTTAGAGGTTACCATTAGAGGTTGCCGATAGAACTGTTCACCGATGGAACTATTCACATAATTGAAAATTTGGAAAGGGAAAGAGAGGTTACCATTAGAGGTTACCGATAGAACTGTTCCCCGATGAAACTATTCACAAAATTGGAAATTTGGAAAAGGAAAGAGAGGTTACCGTTAGAGGTTACCGATAGAACTGTTCACTGGTGGAACTGTTCACAGAATTGGAAATTTGGAAAAGGAAAGAGAGGTTACCAATAGAAATATTCACCAATGGAACTGTTCACAGAATTGGAAATTTGGCAAAGGAAAGAGAGGTTATCGTGAGAGGTTACCAATAGAACTGTTCACTGATGGAACTGTTCACAGAAGGTTACTGTTGCACTGTTCACAACTGTCTACCATTGGAACTGTTCACCAAACTTGAAAATTGGTAAAGTGTTGGGGATAAGTCACCTTGACCTCCCGGAACACCTCAAAACCCATATTTTCACAAAGTAATGGACTGAATAGGTCTATTCCATTACATCAGATCCCTCTCAAAACATTCTCATCCCCGAGAATTCAAAACCCTCTTAAAGTGAAAACGAAACGGGGTCTGAACAACCACCCTTCGAAATACCTCTCAAAAGAGAGAAATCCACAAAATCCACAAAAGGATCCATCTCATAAACATGAAAGGTTCATAACCACATAAGCTACATCAATACATGAAAACAGTTAAACGTCAAACAACTCTGGGTATTGAGCACGTATTTGTGACTCACATTCCTAGGTACTCTCCTCCATGCCACCGTGTCACCACAAGACACGAACCAAGGGGATAGAATACCCGTGAAAAACCTTCTCCTTGCAGTCTTGGATCTTCACAAGTCACTCCTAAAAGGTTGCATCATCATCAACATCGATCTCTCCCCAATTGATGATGTGAGAGTCGTCATGAAGATAATTATGGAGTTGTGATACTTGGAAAACATCATGTATCTAACTCATCTGCAGGGGAAGTGCTACTCGATACACCACAGCTCCAACACGAGCTAACACCTCGAAAGGCCCAACAAACTGGGGAGAAAGCTTACTTCCACGACCAAACCTTCGCTGCCCACGATAGGGAGTCACCTTCAGAAACACATGATCCCCAACATCACACTCTAAGTGCCTCCTCCTTTGATAATCATGTGATTTGTGATGATCTTGCACTATTTTCATCCTCTCACGAATCACATGAACCATCTCTATTGTATTCTGCACTAGTTCCAGTCCGAGAATTACTGACTCTCCAACCCCAGTCCATCACAACAGAGAATGAAAAGGTCGACCATACAAGGCTTAAAATAGTGTCATACCAATGGTGGAGTGAAAACTATTATTATAATAGAACTCTACCAAGGGTAAGTTCTTCATCCACAAACCTCCAAAATCAATAACACAAGAGCGTAACATGTCTTCAAGAGTCTGGATGGTTCGCTCTGTCTGATCATCTGTTTGAGGATGAAAAGTATTGCTAAGGCATAGTTGAGAACCGAAAGCGTGATGGAGACCTCTAACACCCTGGAGGTAAAATGATGATCTCAATCAGAAATTATCGTCCTTGGGACTCCATGAAATCTCAACACCTCCTCTAGATACTGCCTTGACAAAACTTCTACTGATCTCGACTCCTTGATCGCTATGA
Organism: Viscum album; assembly: GCA_963277665.1. NCBI lineage: Eukaryota > Viridiplantae > Streptophyta > Magnoliopsida > Santalales > Viscaceae > Viscum > Viscum album. Next base: position 1,608,715,648 of record OY728137.1, on the reverse strand, counting down.
AGTGGGATGATTTTGTTAAACGATCCACTACCACCCAAATAGCATCATGTCCTCCCGAAGATCGAGGTAAACTAGTAACAAAGTCCATTGAGATTTCCTCCCACTTCCACTGAGGAATCTCTAATGGATGGAGAAGACCACCAGGAACACAGTGTTCGGCCTTCACCTTCTGGCAGACCAAACATCGAGACACAAACTCCGCAACTGCACGCTTCAGCCCCGGCCACCAAAACTGGCTCCTCAAGGCTTGGTATATCTTTGTCACGCTAGGATTCACTGCTAAAGGTGAACTATGGAACTATCGGAGAACCATATCATGTATCGTCAAAGGAAAAAAAATCCTTCAATGATACAACACTTGGTGTTGTTCATCCTCAGTCCAACCATCAGGGGCCTCGCCAAAAACAATTAGGTCTCTCTAGACCTCTACCTCAAGATCCCCCAACTGAGATTCTTCCACCTCTTGCATCAGGGATGACTATACCGTTATCTGAAAAAGACAACCTCTACCCCCAACTTCTCCCATATCGAGATTTAATGCTGACAGTTCTTCCGTTACTCTCCAGGAATCATCGGATTCACGCACAGCATCACTACGTGACTTTTGACTTAGCGCATCAGCTATAACATTCCCTTTTCTAGGTGAATATGATATTTTGAAGTCGTATACCTATAATAACTTCATCCAATGACGTTGTCGTAAGTTCAAGTCACACTGGGAGAAAACATACATCAAACTCTTATGATCGGTGAAAACACCACGGCTACCAACTCAAGATCATGGGTGGCATAGTTTCGTTCATGGGGATGCAACTGCCGAGACCCATAAGAAACAACTGACCTCTACTGCATGAGAACACAACCTAACCCCAGATGTGAAGCGTCGCAGAAAACATCAAATTGAACTCCCTCAACTGGAAGACAAAGAACTGGAGCACTTACTAACTTCTCCTTTAGATAATCAAAAACTGCCTGAAACTGATCAGTCTATATGAATGCATGATCCTTCCTAGTAAAAGCTGTCATAAGAGTCGCAACTCATGAGAAATTGGCTACAAACCTCCTATAGTAGCCTGGGAGACCAAGGAAACTTCTCACCTCTGACACTGTCTTGGGGGCTGCCCAAGATACAACTGCTTCTATCTTTGATGGATCCATAGCTACTCCTTGTTGGGACACAACCTACCCTAAGAAATGTACTTCTCAATCCCAAAAATCACACTTTAAAAACTTCCCAAATAGATGATGTTGACTAAGAACTCCCAAAATAGCTTGTAGATTCTTTGTATGCTCCTCCTCAGATGTGGAGTGCACAAGGATGTCATCGATGAAAACTACCAAAAACTTGTCTAGGAACTCATGGAACACAGCATTCATCAATCCCATGAATACATCTAGAGCATTCGTCACACCAAACGGCATTACAACAAACTCATAATTCCTATGACGACAACGGAAAGCAATATTCGGGATATCCTCATCCTTCACATGCATCTGATGATATCCTGATCGCAAGTCGATCATTGAGAACCAACTTGCACCCTTAAATTGATCGAATAAATCATCAATCCATAAAAGAGGATAGTGATTCTTTATTTTCACTTTGTTTAAGTGAGGATAATCGACACACAACCGCAAACTGTCGTCATCTTTCTTCACGAACAAAACTGGTGCACCCCACGACGACACACTTGGACGAACAAAACCACACTATAATAGACCATCAAGATATATAAATAGCTCTAGTAACTTAGAAGGGTCCATCCTATATGGAGACATAGAGATAGGAGATTCTCCTGGTTGTAGCTCGATCCCAAACTCGATCTCTCGTCGAGGGGGTAATGTTGCAACCTCTTCTGGAAAGACATCAGGGTACTCCTCTATGACCCTAGGAAATGCCAACTTCTGAACCTCTGAATAACTCAGCATCATCTCATCCATCATGGATGATGAGGATGGAACGTTCCAATGACCCATCCGAGGATCTCGCTTACCAACAAACACCACTGCCTCTCCATCCGCACCAATGAAAATGACCTTCTTCCTGAAGCAATCTACGATAGCCTGCACCGAATAAAACCAATCCATGATGAGTATAACATTATATGTTTGTATTCGTAAACATAGGAAATCTCCCCAAGAGTGGTGTTGTCCCAACATTAGCTCATAGTCTCTACATACTTTAAACAAGTCAGCTCGACCTCCAACTGCTGTAGTCAACACCAAGGGAACTGGAAGCCTCTCTACCTCAAGTCCCAAAGCATAAAAAAGGGTAGGTGATATGAAGGATTGTGTCACTCCTAAATCAAACAAGGCATACAACAAGGCATAAAACAAGAAAAGGGTACCTTGGACGATGTTTGGCTTGCCTAGAACTAGCAATGCTTGAGCATGAATCTGACCACAACCTCCTCTACGACCTCTCTGACCCTGATGAAGACCACCACCACAGCTACGCTCTGCTCTCTAAGGATGGGGAGCATCATGGGGATGTCCTATGTCTGCCCCATCTACCCTCTGCTGACCTAAATCTAGTGCAACTGGCTGTTGCTACCTCGGCTGGAACTGCCTTAACAGAAGAACCTGGAGGGTAGCACCTGGCACACGATGACCGCTCTGAAAGGTCGGTCACTCCCACTGCTGATGACCATGACCACCACAAGAAAAGTAAACACATGATCCCTTGGCGTAGGCCTGAGAGTTTCTGCCTTTGAAGAAATGAGATGTGAAGGGTTGGGACCTACCCCCGGCTAAACGGAAACTCTTCTCCCCTGAAAAATGGGAAACTCAGACCACATCTCTGCTTCATGAGGAATCATGTCGATTCCCCTCTCATGATGATCTAGTCTGGGACAAAGTCCTCTCGACAACCTCTGCCCTCTCCAGCACCTCAAGATATGTTTCCATCATAAATTGGGTGACCTAGTGCTGGATCTATGGATACAAATCCTCCTTAAAATGCCTCACCCTGGCCTCCTCATCTGGCAGAAGGTCTGAAGCATATCGTAAAAGGTTCTTGAAATGGATTCCAAACTCTTGAACACTAGATCTCCCCTGTCGAAGGGTAAGAAGATCCTGGCAACTGGACTCCTTCACAGTCGAAGAAAGAAACTCGACTCTAAACTTGTCTCGGAACTCCTCCCATGAGATTGCTGACTCCTCACGATCCCTGAGAAACAAGAACCACCACTGCCTCACTACTCCACGCAGCATCGTCACAACCAAGGACACCCAGTGCTCCTTCCAAGCATGAATCAAACTAAATCCTATCTTGACCTCCTCCAACCAGTCTTCCATGGATGAATCTGAAACGGAGCCCTCATACTTCTGCAGACTCAGGTGCTAAAACTCTCAGAGTGTCTTCCTCCAAGTGTCATCATCATCAAACTCTACCCTACGGCGATCTGTTGGAACAGCCTACTAGATATTTTCTGCACAAACCTGATGAGGACATCAACCTGGAGCCATACCTGTAAAATAAAAAACCGTTAGAGTTCCTAAACCTGGAATATGGAAGATTCAACATTAATTAATTAATTGTTTTATTTCATTGATTTTAGGTTAACCTATCCCAAGTTCTACCCATTCAAACACAGGAACAAAGAAGAATGATGCATGATCCTTTCCTATGTCTCTACCCTCCAACTAGTATCACCTTGTTTAGTATCCATTGTAAACTTAAAGGTTTGTACATCAGAACATAGGGGGGACTAAATGCCTATGTATCAGTCGGTCTCCTGTGTTTACATCACATGCTAAACATGAATTACACTGTTTCCCTACCAACCCATGCAACCTCGCTTGTGCCAAACACCAATCTTTATCCTATCCCTCAACCTGAGCCTCTGATACCACACTTTCATGAACCCCTCCCCACAAAGTGTACCCCTACTGGGAAGACAATGTGAGAAGGAAGATAATGACTCTCGAGTCCTGCCTCCAGTAGGTCCCGGGTTGGCAACTAGCACCGAGGGTACAGTAAACACACAAACGGGAGGCATTACCCTCTAAGATAACACATGCGGAAGAGAGAGATAAGATAGACACCAACCAAATCCAACTCAGAACTGAAACTTAAAAGAAAACCCAAGTGCACATATGTAATGTCATGAAAAATTACTACAACTGAACAGGGAAAACCACAAGTACCCAAAAGAAAGTAAAAACAACAGCAACCACAAGCCCGAACAGCTCCTGCAACCCCAAGCTAGTAGAAACCAGCTTGATCTCCAACCTGCTCCAAGTGACCTGAAAACAGTTTGTATATACATAGGGTGAGTATAACAGTATACTCAATAGAATCCTCCCCAAAGCCTATCATGAAAAAGTAAAGAAAGCATGCTAAAGCATAGTTAACAACAAGTGAAACTAACTCATCACCTAAATAGGTATACTATGTTCCCAACCTCACCATGTCTACACTCACCAAGTAATGAATCCAAGAATATATCATATAATAAATAATATCAAGGGTACCCCCCTACTACTTCCCCACTGGTTTTCCACTTTTCCCCAACGTTGCACGTCCTGAGCATCACTCTCTAAAAAGGCTTGCCTGCAGACACCTGGGCGGAGCACCACAATATGCACCTCATGAAACAAAATCACCACATCCATGTAAGCAAAGTAACCAGGTAGTTTCTAGGAACCACCACAGCCCGCATAACATGTATCATACATCGGGTATTATACCTCAAGCCATTACAGCCCATACACCGAGTAAAGATCCTCAAGCCATCATAGCCTATACATGTTACACCTATAGTAGTCCATAAGATACTATATATATAATATATGTGTGTAAATAACCATAATACATTACAGCCCTCTACACACATATATGGGGAAAACTAACCAATTTTCCTGCCAACACAAGTAACTACCAAGAGAAGAGTGTGGGGCCAAAGGGGGTAGTTAGCCATCCATCCTCCCACCAGAATGTTGGGTAAAACACCCCCCCCCCCAAGGGCTCAGAATCCCCGGGGTGTCAGTTGCCTTTACTGACAGGGTGGAGTATCATATAGAAACATAAAAAGTACATAATATACTATATCTCACAACCACGCTATGGGAATAACCTAGTCTTAGACACAACTGCAGCTAACGTCTCTCGGACTCTGGGATGCTACTTTAAAGACTAGGTATCCTATAATCAAACAACCACTTAAAGAGATTTAATAAATTATTTCATTCCCTTTTTATTAGTTTCACATTATGTTAATTAATTCCATAAACATTAATTAACCAAAGAAAATTCCACATTAAATTTCATTAGCATCACACCCAAAGTCCACTGTCCCTTTAAAATTACAACCTCATCATTATGTTCCATCAAACTCCAACCCCAGGGGTTAACACCATTTATTCAAATATTCATTACAAAATTAGTTTCCCATATTCCCAAGCATTCTATAAAAACATTTTATGCTACTAAACACAAGGGGGCTCAACATGATGAGTAGATGTATTACCCGTTGAGTCTTTTCTGCCTATAGAAAGATCGTAGACCCATCATCCCTTAAGAAGCTAAATACAAAAAGTACATGGCATACCCTGCGCGTCTTCACCTCTTTCGGAAGAAGGGTAAGAAAGACCAGCTGCCTTGAGCAGTGGGGAAAATTAAAGAAGATAATCAACCAATAAGAATCAACAAGCATCCAATAATCACATTCATCCCATTCCATCATCCCTATTGGCCTCCCCGACACCCACATGCATAAACCGATGCATCTCGCTACTCTAGGCGTCAAATGCTGTCACAACCAAAAGTCTCCATGCCCCCACATATCACAACAGCCATCCAAACTTACATCACAGCACAAGCAGCAGGAAAAAAAACATCACATCAATTGGGCTATTGGCCCTTTAACAATCAAGAGGGTAACTCAGAACCCTTCAAGGAATTATCAAACAATCATTTCTTTAATCCATCTTGAATTATCAGATTTATTATTCATAGGTTCCAAAATTTGGGAAACCTAATCAGTAAGCTATCACAAATAATTAAAAATGCTTACTATGCTAATTTAATTAACATAAAATTAAAATAATAAGAACCAGATTCATTTACATGCCTCTTAATCCATAGCCAATAGTTATCAATTAATTCCAGTTTACGTTCTTTACATATTTTCTTTAAGAACGAATAGCTAAGTGAAGCAAGCATGGATATCACACTATCTAGAAAACAAGGAGAAATAACATACGACTGATATCAATTTATTTATCCGGTTCAAATATTTATTATGTCAATTACATTTTGGTATAGTGGAATAAAACATGCTAATAATACAGTTGCACATAAAATAAAAGATAATCAACGAATCCCCTACCTCAAACAGTTCTTGACGTTCTTTATCCATCCAATGGGTCACGAATCTCCTCTCGCATCAACTGAATCCACCTAAGGATGCCATGGTATGACCACACCAACTGAAACCCAAGAAAAAACCATTAGAAGCATGGATATTACATTCTATAATATGTAAAGGAGAAACAAGAGAATATGAACCCCAAAAGAACGACGATAAAACATACCTTATATCGAAGATCGGCCGATACAACTCGATTGCATTAAAACAGAGCAGAACCAATACTAGGAGGAATTTTTTATTGTGAAACTTCTACGGGAAGTATTGAAAGGTTATAGAAACTCATAGCCAAGAACAAAGAGGAAGAACAAGGGAGTAAGATATCTTGTCCCTTTTGAAGATTTAACGGAGTGACGATTTAAGATACGATTAATTTTCCATTAAAAGCGGATTGCATTAAACCACGCGGTTTGACCAAGTAAAAACATACCAGGACTTAGGAATAATTAATATGGGATTTATGGCCGTTGAATTCCCCTTAAAAGTCCTTAAAATGAGGCTTTAAATGCATTTTACGTCAAAGGAAACTTCAAAGGGGAAAACTGTAGGAAGCTGGAAACACTGTACACCAAACTCAAAATTTGGAAAAGGAAATAGAGGCTGCTGTTAGAACCTCACTGATCTGGAAACACTGTTCATGAAATTAAAATTTGGAAAAGGAAATAGAGGCTGCTATTTGAACCACACTGATCTATAAACACTATTTATGAACTCGAAATTTGGAAAATGAAATAGAGGCTGCTGTTAGAACTTCACTGGTCTGGAAACACTGTTCATGAACTCGAAATTTGGAAAAGTAAATAGAGGTTGCTATTAGAACCTCACTGGTCTAGAAACACTGTTTATGAACTCGAAATTTGGCAAAGGAAATAGAGGCTGCTGTTAGAACCTCACTGGTTTGGAAACACTGTTCATGAACTCGAAATTTGGAAAAGGAAATAGAGGTTGGTGTTAAACCTCACAGATCTGGAAATATTGTTCATGAACTCAAAATTTGGAAAAGGAAATAGAGGTTGCTGTTTGAGCCTCACTATTCTGGAAACACTGTTCATGAACTCGAAATTTGGAAAAGGGAATAGAGGCTACTGTTAGAACCTCACTGTTCTGGAAACACTGTTCATGAACTCGAAATTTGGCAAAGGAAATAGAGGTTGTTGTTAGAACCTCACTGTTCTAAAAAACACTATTCACATAACTCAAAATTTAGAAAAGGAAATAGATGTTACCATTAGAGGTTACCGATAGAGGTTACTGTTAGAGGTTATCGATAGAACTGTTCACCGATGGAACTGTTCATAGAATTGGAAATTTGGAAAAGGAAAGAGAGGTTACCGTTAGTAGTTACTGATAGAACTGTTCACTGATGGAACTATTCACAGAATTGGAAATTTGGAAAAGTAAAGAGAGGTTACCGTTAGAGGTTACCAATAGAACTGTTCACCGATGGAACTGTTCACAGAATTGGAAATTTGGCAAAGGAAAGAGAGGTTACCGTTAGAGGTTACCGATAGAACTGTTCACCAATGAAACTGTTCACAGAATTGGAAATTTGGAAAAGGAAAGAGAGGTTATCGTTAGAGGTTACTGATAGAAGTGTTCACTGATGAAACTGTTCACAAAAGGTTACTGTTTCACGCTTCACAACTTTCTACCGTTGGAACTGTTCACCGAACTATAAAATTGGAAAAGTGTTGGGGATACGTCACCTTGACATCCCGGAACACCTCAAACACCATATTTTCATAAAGGAATGGACCTAAGTGGTCCGGGCCATTACAATAATGACTTTGATGATACTACCATTAATGGATCATTTGATATGAATACTGGTGTAAATGATAATGGATATCATATGGAAGAAATGAAAATGACAATTAACAATGATCTTCAGGATTTTTCAATGTTTGAGAATTTAAATAACCATGCAAAGATACCATTGTATAATATTTGTACTAAATATATCATTGTTACCTATATTAAAGTTATATAATTTGAAAGTTGATAATAGATGGAGAAACGAAAATTATAAAGAACTACTTGGGTCACCTAAATGATATGCTACCATAAGAAAATGAGTTTCTTTATCGAACATGACATCAAGTGAACATTTGATGGGTATGATCTTTGAAAAAATACATATCTGTCAAAATTATTGTATATCATTTCACAATAACCATGATTCACTCATAAAATGTCCTAATTGTGGTGAAAATCAATACAAAAAGATGAAAGTTCTTTGAAAGTTGTTTGGTATTTTCCTATCATTTCAAGGTTTAGATGGGTATATGGATATTAGAAAACTACTAAAAAATTAATATGACAGGTTGATACAATAATTGAGAATGGAAAACTACATCACCCAACGAACTCTCCTCATTGAAATAAAATTGTTTATGTTGGTAAATTATAACTTACCGTTGTGGTTATACATGAAGCACAAATACATTATGTTGTAACTGCTTGTATATGGACAAAAACAACTTGATGATTGGGTTCATTAATTGAAAACCTAAAATTTATGTGATATGTTTATGTTAAATTTTGTGATTTTTATAGAAGCAAAGAGTTCACAATAAAAGGCATGTTGTATGGGATGATTAATGACTTTTCTAAGAAAATTTGTTAGGATAACATTTAAAGTATGATGTTAGAGTCCACTTGAATTACAAATTCTTAATAATTTTACAAATGTTAGATTAAAAAATGATTTTTTTAAACAATATCCACTCCCACCAAGAACTTGTACATATCAACTTGAATTACAAATTCATATTCAATTTGAAAGATCGATCATTTAATGTGATTTGAGTGTCACATGAGACGTGTTTCCCAAAATGAAAGGATCAAATTTTAGTGAATGGATGCATGAAAATAAAAAAGGAAAAAATGGGAATAAATTACTTATTAAAAAACATCAATTTTTAAATTTTTTATTAAAATTTAACTTCAAAACTTAGTTATACTTTTTTTACAACCATGTTTAAAATTTTTGTAATAATAGGATACAAAACATTGAAATAAAAAAAATAGAACACATGCATAAGATAAGTGGTCTTTCACAAAATCAAAAGAATATAAATTAATATTCATAAAGATACATTAATAAAAAAGTATTTATAAGTAAAAAAATGCACGATTTAACATAAGTAAACATTAAAGGATTGAAATACCAAAGATACACATCACACACATCAAAAAGAAAATCAAGAAGATCTTAAAGGTTGCAAGAAAACAAAAACCTGCTGACATCTCAAATATAGTATACAACTCCCTTCAAATGTAACTCACTCCATATCAAACTAATTACATTAATTGACACAAAAACCTAGTATCCTCAAAGTTCATTAAATTAATTGACCTGAAAACCTAGTATCCCTGAAGGTTATTACAAGGCTCCTTCAATGTTAAAAAGATGAAGTTCATAAAAATTAATCTGAAATACAAATCATATACTTTTAAAACTAATGATATAAAAGTTAAGAAAATGAATTTAATAAAATTTAATCCAAAATACCATGCCTCAACTTGATCAGTATTAAAATATTCCGTCATAGAATGTATAATAAAATATAATAATGTGATCAGGAATTTGATATAAATTCATTCAAAATACTAAATTAATTCATAATTTTAATAATTTTATTTAATCTAAGATTTATGTATTTTTTTTTCAAATTCATGATCACATTCTTATATTATATGATTCGGAGTACTCAAATTCCACCTCCATAATTTATAAAAGATAGGATCTTCCCACACACTAGCATCACTTTTTCACCTTAATCGTTCAATGATCAGCCTCACTGAAACAACGACCCATATGACATGAGGGTTAGTCACCCACAACTGATATGATTCTACCCACCATAGGAGTACCATTATCATTAACCTTCCAAACCAAACATCGGGTCTCTGTAGCCCCTATTCTATCCATCACAAAATGCAATGACTAGATGTGGCTAACCCGCTTATCCCTAAATTCCAATATAAAATGTCTATTTCCATCGACTCTCAAATCATCATAGATCATCCATTCCAGCCAATGATAGTCAACAGTGCACTCCCCACCCTATGGCTTCCCATACACAGTCCTTATGGATTCACATACACGACTACTCAACCACGGATCCAAACGGGCCCTATCAGCAAACCTCACTGAGAATACCCCTGCTAAGGACCAAAAAATCAGGCTATCAAGGGAAGTACTGGGTTTTGTTGTTAGGGGCAGGGGGTGCAGGGGTGTGGGGGTGGGTAGGGGGGTGTGTTGGGGGAAGGGGGAGGGTGCGGGGGGTCCAAGGGGTGTGATGGGGGTGTGATGGGTTCTTTTTCAAGGGGTAGGGTAGTGTGCAGGGGGGTGGGAATGGGGGTGTGCTTGGGGGGGCAGTGTGCAGGGTGTGTGTGTAGGGGATGGGGTGGGCAGGGGGGTGTGCTGGGGAAGGGGGTAGTGGGTGTGCTGGGTGAGGGGGCAGGGGGGTGTGCTGGGGGGGAGGGGGCAGAGGGTGCAAGGGGTAGGGGGGTCCAAGGGATGTGTAGGGGGTGTGCTGAGGAGGGGTGTGCTGGGTTCTTTTGCAAGGGGCAGGGGTAGGGTGTAGGGAGTGTGCTGGGGGGAGGGGGAAAGGGGAGGTGCAAGGGGGAGGGGGAGGGGTGTTGGGGGAGGGGGAAAGGGGCAGGGGGTGTGATGGGTTCTTTTTCAAGGGGTAGGGTGCAGGGGGTGGGCAGGGGGTGCTGGGGTGCAGGGGGTGTGCAATGGGTTGGGGGTGTTGTGGGCAGGGGCTGTGTGGGGGGTGTAGGGGGTGGGTAGGGGTGATGGGGAGTGTGTTGGGGAAGGGGTAGGGGTGTGCAAGGGGCAGGGGGAGGGGCAGGGGCAGGGGGTGTGTTGGGTTCTTTTGCAAGGGGTGGGTGTAGGGGGTGGGAAGGGGGTGTGTTGGGGGCTGGGGGGGTGTGCAGTGGGAAGGGGGTGTGTGCAGGGGGGTAGGGGTGTGTTGGGGAAGGGGGAAAGGTTGTATGCAGGGGGAAGGGTGAGGGTGTAGGGGGTGTGTTGGGGGAGGGGGTAGGGGTGGTTCCAGGGTAGGGGGAGGGGTTCTGGGGGGTTCTGGGTTCTTTTGCAAGGGGTAGGGTGCAAGGGTGTCTGCTGGGGGTGTGTTGGGGGTGCAGTGGGCAGGGGGTGTGTGCAGGGGTGGGTGGGTAGGGGGTGTGCTGGGAAGGGGGAAGGGGTGTGCAGGGGGAAGGGTGAAGGGGTAGGGGGTTGGGGGTCAGGGGGTGTAAAGGGGGCAGGGGGTGTGTTGGGGGGAGGGGCAAGGGGGTGCAGAGGCAGGGGGAGGGGTGCTGGGGGGAGGGGGAAGGGGGTGTACTGGGATCTTTTGCAAGGGGTGTAGGTTCCGGGCGCAATGGAAGTGTGTTGGTGGGTCGGACCAACTTTAATTTTAGCGTTAATAACGATCAATTAGATATATGTCACGATGTAAAACATCAGATCTTCGAAATCGAACGAAGAATGAAAAACAAAATGAGGGAGTCCTGAAACCATAGAGATAGGATCATCATGTGTTGGTTATAATTAATTTAATTAATTGACAAGAATTACCTTAAGGATAGTCTTAACAGTAGTCCAATGTTTTTCTCTTGGATCTGCTTGATATCTTCCTACCATGCTCAGTGCATAGGCAACATCAATCCTGGTACATAACATGGCATACATGATGGATCCTATAGCTGAAGCGTATGGTATCTTACTCATTCTATCTTTATCCTGTTGTGTCTGGAGACAAATTTTCTTAGAAAGATGTAAGTCATGTGACACTAGAACCAATACCCACTTGGATTGTTCCATAATAAATCTCTTTAATATATGGTCAATGTATGTACCCTGACTTAGTCCAAGCAACTTCTTGGATCTATCATAAATGATCTTGATCCCTAGAATGTAGGATGCTTCACCCAAGTCCTTCATGGAGAAACACTTGTTCAGCAAGTCCTTAACTGACTGTAAGACTGGTACATCGTTTCCAATAAGTAATATGTCGTCAACATATACTACTAGAATAACAATTGCATTCCCATTAAACCACTTATAAACACATGGCTCACATTCATTCTTAATGAAACCAAATTCCTTTATATATTTATCAAATCCAATGTTCCATGACATGGATGCTTGATTTAATCCATAAATGGATTTATGCAACCTACAAACCCGTTTGGATTCACCCGGTGTCACAAACCCTTCTGTTTGTGTCATATAGACATCTTCCAGAAGGTTCCCATTATGGAATGTCATTTTGACATCCGTCTACCAAATCTCGTAGTCATGGTAAGATGTTATGTCAAGTATGATTCTTATGGATTTAAACATGGAAACTGGTGAGAAGGTTTCATCATAGTCAATTCCTTGACGCTGTCTGAATCCTTTAGCCACTAGTCTTGCTTTAGAGGTGCTAACTTGACCTTCCATGTCCAATTTTCTCTTGAATGCCCATTTGCATCCAACAGGCTTTACATCAATTGGCTCATCGACCAGAACCCAGAATCGGTTCGGATACATGGAATCCATCTCAGAATTCATAGCTTCTAGCCATCTTGCAGCTTCTGAACTTTCTACTGCTTCCTTGTTGGAGAGAGGTTCATCATTGTCCAACAATAATGATTCACCATCCTCGGTGACTAGGAAACCAAATTTCTCTAGTTCCCTTACCTCTCTTGAGCTCATACGTAGTACTTGTGTTTTTGGAACCTCTTCCATGGGGACCTGTGGAACTTCTTCATGTACCAATTCCTATGTATCTGGAGCATCAACTTCATAGAATTCAATCTTTATCCCACTATCCTTATTGAGGATGTGCTCCCTCTCAAGAAAGACGGTTTGTCTGGCGACAGTCACTTTCTTGTCTAAAGGGTTATATAGGTAATATCCTTTTATTTCCTTTGTATATCATATAAAGATACACCTTGTGCCCTGGGGTGCTAGTTTTTTGCCTGATAAGGCCTTAACAAACACCTCGCATCCCCATACACATGTGTGCGACAAAGGGGGTTTCCATCCATTCCATAACTCGGATGGAATTCCATTTTCCACCTTAGTTGGTACTCAGTTTAATGTGTATGATGCAGTTTGTAATTCATATCCCCAAAAGGATAATGGAAGATCTACCTGACTCATCATCGACCTCACCATGTCCAACAAGGTGTGGTTCCTCCATTCACTAACACCATTCCATTGTGGTGTATAAGGAGGAGTGAGCTGAGATAGAATCCCAGACTCCTGTAGAATATCGATGAACTCTTGGTTCAGATATTCTCCACCACGATCCAATTGAAGTTTCTTTATCTTCTTACCAAGATGATTCTCTACTTCATTCTTGAATTCCTTAAATTTCTCTAAGGCTTCTGACTTATACCTCATTAAGTAGACAGAGCCATATCTACTAAAATCATCAGTAAAATTAATGAAGTAAGAATATCCACTTATAGCTTCTAGTGGAAATAGTCCACACACATCCATGTGCACCAATCCTAGAAGCTCTATGGCCCTTTAACCTTGTCCACCGAAGGGTGTATTGGTCATTTTTTCGTATAAACAATTGTCACATCTATCAAGTGGTGTTAGCTCAGTAGCGTCCAAATAACGATCTTGGCAGAGCTTTTTCAAGTGCTTCTCATTTACATGACTGAGACGGTGATGCCACAACTGGGTAATGTATGAGTCATGTGAGTTTGTTTTATTATCGATTTCCAACACTTGGTTTTCGTAATTTAATACATACAAACCATTATTTAAATGCGCCATACCATAACATACGTTGTTATTATCAAAGAGACAACCCTTGTTTACAAACTTGAAAATAAATCCATCTATATCCAAACAAGATACATAAATTATGTTCTTGGTAACAATAGGCACATAATAATAGTTTTGTAAAACCAAAATCATCCCAGCCGGCAATAACAGGTGGTAATCACCAATAGCCAATGTAGCCAGCCTTGCACCATTGGCAGCTCGAAGATCCACCTCTCCTCTGGTAATCTTTTTAAATCTAATTGGTTCCTGCATTTGAATACAGATGTGTGCCCCAAAAGCTGTATCTAATATCCAATTAGTATAAAAATAAAGGTTACACTCAATAAGTAACACACCTTTTAGCATCCCCACACTTCTGGGTGCAGTTCCTCTTCCTGTGGCCTTTCTTTCCAAATGAAAAACACACCACCTCCTATTCCTTGCCCTGTCTCTGGATCTTTCCCTTCTTGGAAGGATGGCGCTCAGGGGATTCGGACCATTTATAATTCTTTGGCCCCTTTGCCTTATCCTTCCTTTTCTTATTCACCATAAGGACTGCGGGTTTGTCACGCCCCATGTCCTTATCTACCTAGATAATTAAGGTCAAAAGTTACGATAGACTCTTCTCATTGTTGCTCATGTTATAATTGACAATGAAGCTTGAGAAGGACTTGGTCAGTGATGATATTATGAGATCTATACGCAAATCATTCGGGAACTTAATTCCTAAGATGTACAGGCATTCAATGTAGCCAATAATCTTGAATTCATGAGGCCCAGCTGGCACAGACTCTCCAAGATTAGTTGTAAAAAAAACCGTTAGAGATCTCATATCTCTCTTGTCTCGCCTTCTCTTGGTAGAGATCCTTAAGATGAGACATCATGCTATACGTGTCCACGTTTTCATGTTGCTTCAAGAGCTCATTAGACGTGGCCGATAGCATGAAACCCTGGACATTTGTGGCATCATCCATGTGTTTCAGGTAGAGAGATAGTTCCTCATCACTGGCCTCCCTTCCAGGTGCAACTGGAATTGGCTCTTCGAGGACATACAATTTCCTTTCATGGCGAAGGATGACGCGTAAACGCCTCTGCCACTCTTGGAAATTGGTGCTGGTGAGAAGTTTTTCCTTCTTGAGTATGATTCACAATGATATTTTTGAAGTCATTTTTTCATTTTATTTCTACAAATTAAGATGAGAAAATGTTTAGTACTTTATTATAAAAAAATGAGACAAATAAATAGATTAATACTTATTAGTCTCCCACTATTTTATTGAAATCCAATAGCCCACACCGTTGACTTCGGAATATTTTGTTGCCTGGATATTCTAGTGGCAAGTATCCATATTGCCCTTTGCATTACCCCAACTAGGGTTGGTCAAAAAACTTGAAGGGTTTTAGGTAGGCATTCCAAATTCCAATTGCATTAACTCGCAACTCCTTGATCCGCTCAGTGGACTCCCCAATCCTAAAATCCTTTTATTTTGGATTTCCTCAACCTTTGCATCTTGGTCACACAAAGTCTTGTTGTGGCAGTCAACCCTTGATGCGAACCAAGTCAAGTCAACCTAAAACCTTGAATCAGAATCCCCCAATAATTGAAAGCACCCCAACTAGGTTTGGTCAAGCACTTTGAACTATGGTTCGATTCTAACCAAGATTATGGAAGGCCATACCGACTTAATATTTCTTTGAGGGATTTTATCCTTATACGTAAATTTCAAATTTATTATCTTTTATTACATGCTTGTTAATATTAAGTGGGATATTCTTAATTGATTAACCATGTCTAAGATAATATTTACATATAATTCGATTTTATTTTAGTTCCATCTTGCATGATCATTTAATTCATTAATTGTGTGATCGTGACAACACACCCACAATAAATAAATCATGCAACTGACAGAAATAAAATAAATGGAATGATAATGATCTTTTTCTATTGGTTATCTTATCTAGTAGTTGATAAACTAACCCAAGACCTAGGGGAAAAACACCTTGAACCTTTCGGGTTTGTGTTTACAGCTTTCCACCTGTCCACCTTTGTATCTTCTTGGATTGGTTTCGCCTTGGCTCTTGACTTGAGCCACCTCCACCAGCTTGGGAGTTCCATCCATTATATATGCATTTATCTCACACGCAAGTGATGGGTAAAAATGGGTTTTTACATAAAATAATCTTTGGGCGCGCAGGCCCTACATATTAATGAGGATAAGGCTCGCAGGCCAACAAATTTAATTTAAATAAATAAATTAAAAGAAACCATTTACATACAAAGTTCTTGGTCTCACTCATGATCATCCATACATGTAATGATATTTACGCATAAATAAAACTAGCATTCAATTCTTTAATCGTTCTTGTTTAAGATAAATCACGCTCAAATAAATTAATTATCTTTAATTAATCAATCCTTTTATCTTAAACCCTTTTATGAATTTCATTGAGATTCTCATCCATCATAATTTTAAAAAAAAAAAATTCATTTAAAATTATCCTTGTACGTAACTTGTACCTTGGAGGCAACCCAGTGAATTTTCATTCATTACACAGATGTTAAATTAAACACATATATATATAACACTTATCACGTGTTGTGCCTCATCTTTACACCTACACTATGGTACACGACTCAAGGGTTTGTATAATATAATAAAAAAATTTAATAAATCTGCATAATTTGGATGAGTACACGGCATGTAGTTCTGACTACACGGTGTGTACTTTTTGTTCATTTTCCACCCGAAGTACACGCCTGGGGACATGGCATGTTGATGTACTTTGGAAATTTTTGGAGTACACGGCGTGTTCAGTGGGACACACGATGTGTAGTTTCCGTGTTACATGGTTTCCGGCTGGGAAAGCTATGCACGGAATACACAGTCCAACCCTAACACAAAGGGACTACAGGCCGTGTTCAGTTGGACCACATGGCGTGTAATCCGGAAACCATGTTCCACCTGTTCCTCGTCAACACACGGTGTCATAAATGACTTAGATAGGATCCAATACACGGCCAGATTTTGCGGATCAGTCAATGAATTTAACCTAGACTACACGGCGTGTACTTCCAAATACATGACGTGTATTATGGTGTTATACGAACAAGAGTGTTTGGAACCTCTATATGAGTTCCTTTATTTTATTTTAATCAAAATTAAAAGAAAAATTCATTTCTGTAAGGAGAACGAGAAACAAGAGGGGAGGAATAGATCTCGAGATTCAAATTTTTAAGAACGGTTAACTTGAATTGAAACAACTAAATTATTAAATGCGTAAATCACCAATGAAAAAATAAATAATTATAATCAACGATATGACCCCTATAATACCACTTTTATTTCGGGTGCAGTGGAAGCGCATTGATGGGTCGGCCCAACTTTAATTTTAGCGTTAACAATGATCAATCCGAGATCTGTCACGATGTAAAACGCCGGATCTTCAGAATAGAACGAAGAATGAAAAACAAAAAGAGGGAGTCTCGGACCCATAGAGATAGAATCATCATATGTTGGTTATAATTAATTTAATTAATCAACAAGAATTACCTTGATGGAATTCATTCTTTGTTGATGACTCCGGTCACGATCTAGTGTGATATGTCATTGCGTTGTAAAATCCAAGTGTAGGATTCCTCTAGCCCTGATCCACACGTGCTCCACATATCTTTGGACGTCGCTGAAGGGATCTCCGGGTGCTAGCGCGGAAGAGCATTCACTTACGGTGTCCGCCTTCGATCGCCTTGATCCGGTGGTGGTGGATCTCTCTCATTCTTGAGAGCGTTCTTGGAGGAAAGAGTTCTTTTGACCTTGAGAGAACCATCCAGAATTATTGTTTACAATGATTGGGGAAAATTGTTGGGGTTGTGAGGATATTTATAATCAGGTTTGAGGTTATAGAGTTGTGACAATAAATAAACGCATTACGCGTTTTATTTATTTCATTAACTCTTATTGAAAACCCCCCATGTCAAATGATTAATTCCTTGACATGTGTCCACATTGATTATAATAAATATCATTTAATAAAACGATATTATTTCTTCAAAATCCCAACTTGAAAAACTACACATCGTGTAATCATTAATACACGGCGTGTACTTGTTTTCCATAAAACTACACGGCGTGTATATTCAATATACATAGCGTGTACTTTTATTTTCCATTTTTATTTATTTACTCCACCACATTTATTAGTCCTTGAGTGATGGCTATTTATTTCTTAAATAAATGTAACTTCATTACTCACTAATAAATATATATTATTTCATCCACAATATATTCTCTCGAATAACTAGTGTCGAAATAAATGTGATCAGGGTTCCTTAAATAATTATTAAACCACAGTTGGGAATAATCTTTATTTAACTTGTTAAATTAATATTTAACTGAGATACATGGATACACTTAGTGTGTGAGCCTCTAGGCCTCTTTCTCGTTGGCATTAGGCGTGCTTGCCTAAAGTCCAAGATTACTGTCTAGCAACGGGTCAAGGCACCCAAGAGAAAGAATTTGGCATCGCATTGACGTGTCACCTCATACGAACGCTTACCATGTAATATAATCACTTTTTCACGATATCTCGAATCAAGCGGGTTGAATGCTAGTGTCATCAACCCATGTGCTCGAGTATTCTTTCTATGACTTTCCAGAATTGAACTCTCTCATACCTTACCATGGCCATATATTTATTTAGGCTGTATCAATTCCATCAAAGGGCCTAATATATCTAATTCTGTTATGGAACAGAAGGGACAAATCCTTTCTCGCATTATCTATTAATGCAGTATTACTCGTGACGCACCCAACGTATCCTACCTCACTGCGAACAGTGTGTCGTCACAGTTTTCGTCAATACATCTAAGTGCGCGAGTTGTAATACCCATTAATAATAATCTTAAAATCTAAGGACCAATACACATGTCCGCAGATAGAAACATCCAATGACATTATGAAATGTGGATTTCCTACTGGCGGGTCTCGTTCTCATAATATCCTCCTGGATATTACCAAGGGAACACACCATGAGAAGGTGACTCAAAGTTTTATTAGTCCTCACCCCTAATGGACTGTATTATTTGTTTCCCTTAAATAACAGCATCCGTCCATAGAACATATATTCAAGAATAGTGTTATGGCAATTTTGGGTTCTCATCATAGCAGGGATCCGCTATGACCCTTTAATGCAATAGTTATCCTTAGGAAATTATCACATGCATTACCATGCAGAAGAACAATCAAGATGTGATAAGGCTTTTATTAATGAATAAAGTACAAAGTAGTTGGTTCTAGGCCACCAACTCCAACAAGGGGTAGGGTGCAGGGGGTGGGCAGGGGGTGTGCTAGGGTGCAGGGGGGTGCTGGGGGGCAGGGGGCAGGGTGAGGGTAGGGGGTGTGTTGGGGGGAGGGGGGAGGGGGTGCAAGGGGAAGGGGGGAAGGGGTGTGCTAGGTTCTTTTACAAGGAGTAGGGTGCGGGGGGTGTTGGGGGGTGTGCAGTGCGCTGGGGGTGCACTGGGCAGGGTGTGTGTGTAGGGGGGTGGGCAGGGGGTGTGTTGGGGAAGGGGGCTGGGGTGCATGGGGGAGGGGTGCGGGGGGGAGGGTTAGTTTGCTTGGGGGGGGCATTGTGCTGGGGGTCAGTGTGCTGGGGGTGTGGGTTAGGGAAGGGGTAGGGGTGTGTAGGGGGCAGGGGGGTTGCTAGGGGTGGGCAGGGGGTGTGTGTTGGGGACGGGGCATGGGGGTGTGTTAGCGGTGTGAATGATGCTGTTTTTTTTTTATGGAATGAGGAGACATATAGCTACAGTTTTAAACTGTGGCTACAGCCCTATAGCCACGGTTTAAAGCTGTGGTAAAAGGATTATAGCCACAGTTTAAAGTTATGGCTATATGTATTGCCTGACTTAGGATTCTGCCACGGTTTGAAAACCGTGGCTATAGGGTGTTGCCAGATTTCAAATTGTGGCTATAGGTTTTGCCTTGTAGCCGCACCAATACTAGCCACGGTTTTTGGGCATATAGTCATGGTTCCAAACTATGGTTATAGCCTTATTTTGTAGTAGTGTTTGTTTAATATTTTTTGTAATTTTATTCATTTTTAATATTTATTTGTATTAATTGACTAACATGTAATATGTTTTTAATAAATTTTTATTTTACATAATTAATATGTGTATTCATTTTCATTTAAACATATATCCATTTTTTATTCTTTTAAAATTTATATAATTAGTAACTCAAAATCATTTTTTAATATTTTTTTCAATATATTCATCTTTTTAATTAAATTTTACTCATTTTTAACATTCATTCATTTAATATTATTTATTTATTAATAATATTAAGTGTTTTTTACTTTTTATATATAATTTAAACATTTTAAATATTTATTCATTTAATATTTTTTGTAATTTATTCATTTTTAATGTTTTTATATATAAGTATTCATTGATATATTTAATATTTTTAATATAGAAATATAATCATATATATATATATTAATATATATAATATTTCCTTAAATATTATTTTATAATATAAAATATGTATTTACATTAAATAAGTCGTATATTTAGTGAAAATGGTTTATAATTAAAAATTAATATCAATTAGAAATATTGACTAATTAGTATCAAATAATGTACATTTAATAAAATGTCATTTGTTTTTTCAAGTTAACGTACATAAAACTTCTGTTACATTAATTTCATAGAAATATATACGTAATTAATGAAATTTTATATAGAAACACACATACACACATAATGTCGCTTCGGCGGTGGCGTAGTGGTGAAGGTGAGTTGCCTAAATTAATAGTTCTTTGGGAGATTCAGGGTTCGAATCCTAGGAGTCCGCTTTCAGGGCGAGCCTCTCCCCCAGGATCCACCCATCTTGTCGAGTCACCCGGTCCCTGACCGGGTGGGTGTGAAGCGCGACCTATAATGTTTTTTGTTTTGAACTGAATGAAAAAAAAACGAAATAAATTATTTTCTTCCCATTATATGGGTAGGTCAGTTTTAAAACCAAGTGTCGGAAAAAAAAATTCGATAGTTGACATGGCGATGTGTCTTTTAAATAAATTTTATTAAATTAATTAGATTAAAATTAAAATAGAAACAAATTAAATGAAGGGTAAAAGCCTTATTAAAACTTTAGAATATTCTATGAAATATTTTCAGAGTTTGACGATGAGTTAGCGCAGGATTCTGAGACCAGTAGACTCTTGACGTTGTTGGAATAAAAATATTAAATTTATTTTATTTATACACGTGTGTTTTTTTAAATGAAATAACTCTCAAACGGTGCATCATATGAGAAATCTGAGACTACTGTTAGGTCCAAAACACCGGGTTTATCCGAGGAATGGAAACCTCGCATGTGATAATACCCTCTTTATTTTTAATTAATTTATTATTCTATTTTATATATAATAAATAATTATTTTCTCACAAATGGTGCGTCGAATGAGAAATCGGAGACCACAGATAGTTCTGAGACGTGGGGTTTACCCTAGGCAGAGTATAACTTCTGTGAGCATCAGACGTTTTGTCAGATCGCACCTGAAGATAATTTATTTGGGTTATAAATATTTGTGTTAAACAGTTAGAAATAAAAATAATAATTTTATTATTAATATTATTATTTGAGTTAAATTCAAAAAATGAAAATATATGTAACCTCCCGACCCGGAAGCCACTAAACCGATGCTCCGAGCCGGTTCGCCACAAGGCCTCAAGCGCGCCTCACCGTATGCCAGAGGCTGCTGACTAGCAGTGAGGGCCTAGGGTGTGATAGTGGGGAGACTATGCCCTCATACTAGAGTAAGCAAACAGCAGAAATAACTATGTATCATACACAGTGGAAAGTAAACAAAGTGCGGAAGCAGTAAACAACAGAAATAGAACTAGTTGTAATAGTAAAATGTTGTAAAAGCCCGAACAGCTATGCAATACAATACACCACCGGTCACCCACCGATGTGACCATACAGATACAAGTACAAAAGAAACTGAAAGTAAAAGTATAGGGTTATGCTACTAACTTTGAGCCAAACCACGTACCCGATCTCTAGACACTGTCGAACTACTGCAACCCGATCAGTAGAACCACTCGAGCAGCTCCGCTCGATCATGCAACACTGGGCCTCAACCCTATCATCCGTGCAACTCGTGCTCAACCTAAAAATCAGACATGAGGTCTACACATACACTGAGTTGCATGTGCAAGGGTGGGAAATAATCTCATTAGGGCACCCTGACAAGCAACCTATAATTGTGCTGCTAAAAGTGTATGCAACAACAACGTGCTCAGCCTAGCTAGAACACAACAAAGGAAGTAAACCAAACGTGCAACCACAGTCAAACCTAGGGAATGTAATCCATGTCGACTGGGTAAGTTCCACAATGGATGTCCATATCAAGGTATTTATGCATGTATAGTCCCATACTTATACACATATACATAAATATTAATATTCATGATTAGGTGATTCAAATAACAAGAAATCACATCAGCAGTTGATCCTTGAGACCATAATCCTGATCTCTTGGAAATCTTGTGCAAGGGCATTGAGCTAGACGTCGTGCCACTCAAGTCGTGTATCATTAAGTCGATCTATGGGTCTGTAATCCCATCGACATACATGTTTCGGCCAACGCCGGAAATATATCTCTGAACAAGTTAACCAGTTCAATATAATTCAATTCTGAGTTTCTCCGAGACTCAGCCTCGACCGACCATCTCCTATACCAAAGCCACAGCAGAAACCACAACAGGCTATCAACAAGTCAAAGATAATAACAATGTCAAGCCTGTGATGTAGCTTGGCAGGTTCAACAGAAGAAATCACCACAGTGACTATACAAAGTAACCACTATCCTCAGACATGTGAATCCTTTCCCTCAGGCGAACAGAAACAAAACCCTCAGGTGACTGCCCTCAGGCATAACGAATACTACCCTCAGGCGTTAAGAGATATTTCCCTCAGGCACAGAAGCTACTGCCCTCAGGCATGAGAAACATTTCCCTCAGGCTAAACAACACTGCCCTCAGGCTAAACAAGCACTACCCTCAGGCATGAGAAACTTTTCCCTCAGGCTAAACAAACACTACCCTCGGGCTAAACAGAAACTTGCCCTCAGGTGAAACAAAACACTGCCCTCATGCTAAATAAAATACTTCCCTCAGGCATTCCATAGGAAATCAAGTAACCAGGCCCATCCCAACATACAAACAAGAATTTATATATACTTTCTCTCAATAAATTGCAATGTATAGTATAATCATGGCATACCCTCGAATATCCTGGCCAAACAGCTTAACAGAGGAACGCACCCCCGGGGTGGTCCTGGATCCAAGCAGTGATCCCAAACAGCAGTTTAAACTTATCATTATATTATCTCTACACTTTTTGATATCTTTTTATCAAAGGCCTCAGCCATACGACACCCCAACCATGGGCGCTTAGCACAATGGTATACAAATTCAACTCAATAGTTGGAAATAAACACCAGACCACCTACTACTTAGGCACACAAGGAAAAGTAGACATCCCAACAAACAAGAAGAAGCCTCGCGTCAGGCTAAATAGCCACCAACTAGGAAGTAACTCTATTAACCACTACAGCATCAACAAACCATGTCAGATATAAACAAACAAGTGTGGGTGGCCCGAATGCCCAACCCAATAATACATCTGAAGCCCAAAGGGGTCACCAGTTTGGCATGGGTTCTAGGTGACACCTGATCATCATATCTACCCAAACCGGACATAACAACTCAGGGTTGTTCAAACAATGAGCACCCACTGGGTCCCTCAAGTCAAACACTTAGGAAGCATCAAACTTGGGATTCTCCAGATAAACAAGAGCGAAGGAATCCTACACGGGATCCTTAGCGAAGGATAAGGGAGGAATCTTACATGGGGTCCTCAAAGGAAGGACAACATAGGCATTTCATAACATGGATCCTATCAAAGGAAGAACCTGAGAGATCCTACAGGGAATCCCTAGGTCATCACACAAGCAAAGGCATCCCTCAGGGGATCCTTAGAAGTATCCGGTCTCACAGAATCATAGGCCAGAAGGGAACATATCACAAGGGAAACATCCTCTAAAGAAAATTTTATGGGAGATATCTCACAGATCATCTCATATTAAAGGTCTCAACTAAGTTGGTCCAAACACCCAACCAAAAAACCTCACCAAGTCTCACCCTCAGGTGACGACTAGGCTCGATAAATAGAGGAAGAATCCATTACATTTGGATAAAAACCCCCCAAAACCCATTTTTATGACCTATAAATGTCAAAAGTATTCCACCATTGCGATCTACGTGGAAAAACGGTCATAATTGACTACTCACACGCCCAATTTTGACTTCCAGAGCCCAAGATATCCCCAAAACTACCAAACTGAAGTAGTACATGGCCAGAGCACATGGCCAAAGCACATTGGGCCTACCTGTGTAATAGTACACGACATGTACTTTACTGTACATGGAATGTACTATTCACAAAAATTAACACTGTGTGTGTTTTCACTAAAACACATTCCCAAGTACCACTACACGGTGTGTACTTTACTGTACACGACGTGTACTTCAAAAAAAACACTATTCCATGTTCTATTCCACACGGCCACCCACTACACGGCGTGTACTCAAAGTACACGGTATGTACTTAAGAAAACTTTGTCTTCCCCGAACGGGAAGAATTCACAGTGTATTCCCCTGGAACACACGCTGTGTATACTGGGTTTTCCGACGGGAAATCCCTAAAAACGCTTGATTCACCCGTTTTCGCCCCCGAAACAACAGATCGAGCCCCATGGGCATACAAGCAAGAAATATAAGGATTTAAAAAATTAAAAAAAAACTTTTCTAAAGGGGATCTATGGTGAAAACATAAATGGCCCTACCTTTGATCAGAAATCACTGAAGCTTCGATTGATTTCACGGCTCACGGTTGTTGCACGCCGACTCAGTGCGTTGAGAGCATCGAATCGGTACCCCTCTTTACTTCCTTCTCTCCCATTTTCTCGATCTCCCAATTCTCCCATGGGACATGGACAAGGATAATCCACACAAGTTGCGTGCGCAAGGAGGAGGAGGGAGGAAGAGAAAAGAAAGAAAGGAAAAGAAAAGGAAAAAGGAGAAAAAGGGGCCCGGGCCTGCCCGGCGCCCGACATGAGTTTATGTCTTCCCTAGGATAAAATCCCCATTCCGGACTCAACGGTGCAGACGGAATCTCAATCCGAAGCTCCGTTTAAAATTTATCACCAAACAAACTTGTGTGAATAAATTAATATTTAGTTTAATAATATTAAAAATTAAATATTCCGCCAAAATTCAAACAGCTCATATTTCCACCAAACTCATGTCCTAGGGTAAACACCCTATTTCGGGACCAAAGGAGTTGTCAAAAAAATCTGAGATCATCTGGTAAGGTAAAATGACCATTTTAGCCCTCACGAGCGTCCTACAGCAAAAATTCAAATTTCTGCTCAAAACAACAGTCCAGAAAAACACAGGTTCTTACAATATTCTTCTGTAATTAATAAATTGTGTTGCGATATAAATAATAATTGGGCAATGTAATAAAAGTGATATTATTAATTGTTCAAATTAAATTCAATTATGCAATCAATATTAAATTATTATGTGTTATCGGTTTTTTAAATGGTTGTTGTTAAAATATTAATAGTTTCATTGATGGATTGAATTAAATAATTATTATTTAATCATGGGGTCCACCACATTCTCTTCCGTGGACACTCTGCTCACTGCAACTTCACCCCTTTGATAGAAATCCCTCAAGAGGTGATACTTTCGGAGTATCTTCTTTGTCCGTTTATGTGACCTTGGTTCTTTCACAAGAGTCACCGCTGCAGTATTATCACAATACAACGTGATAGGATATTTACTAATATGCACCAAATCAAGCTCCTGGACAAAGTTACGAAACCAGACGGCTTCCTTGGCTGCATTAGAAGCCGCTATATATTCGGACTCCGCTGTAGAATCGGCAACAACTGGCTGCTTTGAACTCTTCCAGCTCACATCTCCTCCAATGAGACAGAAAACATATCCAGATTGCAACTTCAGATCGTTCTGATCTTTCTAAAAACTAGCATCATAATATCCTCTGATGGCAAGCTCCCCGTCTCCTCCATACACCAGGAACATATCCTTAGTTCTTCTCAGATCGTAAGGATAGTCTTAAAAGCAGTCCAATTTTGTTCTCCTGGATCTGCTTGATATCTGCCTACCATGCTCAGTGCATAGGCAACATCAAGCCTGGTACATAACATGGCATACATGATGGATCCTATAGATGAAGCGTATGGGATCTTACTCATTCTATATTTATCCTATTGTGTCTGGGGACACATTTTCTTAGAAATATGTAAGGCATGTGACACTGGAACCAATACCATCTTGGATTGTTCCATAATAAATCTCTTTAATATCTGGTCAATGTATGTACCCTGGCCTTATCTAAGAAACCTCTTGGATCTATCACGAATGATCTTGATCCCTAGAATGTAAGCTACTTCACCCAAGTCCTTCATGGAGAAACACTTGTTCAGCAAGTCCTTAACTAACTTTAAGACTGGGACATCGTTTCCAATAAGCAATATGTTGTCGACATATACTACTAGGATAACGATTGCATTCCCATTAAACCACTTATAAACACATGGCTCACATTCGTTCTTAATGAAACCAAATTCCTTTATAGCTTCATTAAATCGAATGTTCCATGACCTGGATGCTTTCTTTAATCCATAAATGGATTTCTGCAACCAGCAAACCCGTTTTTCTTCACCTGGTGTCACAAACCATTTTGGTTGTGTCATATAGACATCTTCCTGAAGGTTCCCGTTATGGAATGTCGTTTTGACATCCATCTTCCAAATCTCATAGTCATGGTAAGCTACTATGGAAAGTATGATTCTTATGGATTTAAACATGGAAACTGGTGAGAAGGTTTCATCATAGTCAATTCCTTGATGTTGTCTCAATCCTTTAGCCACTAGTCTTGCTTTATAGGTGCTAACTTTACCTTCCATGTCCAATTTTCTGTTGAATACCCATTTTCATCCAACATGCTTTACATCAACTGGATCATCGACCAGAACCCAGACTTGGTTCTAATACATGGAATCCATCTTAAAATTCATAGCTTCTAGCCATCTTGCAGCTTCTTAGCTTTCTACTGCTTCCTTTTAGGAGAGAGGTTCATCATTTTCCAACAATAATGATTCACCATCCTCGGTGACTAGGAAACCAAATCTCTCTGGTTCCCTTACCTCTCTTGATATCCTACGCAGTACTTGTGTTTTTGGAACCTCTTCCATGGGGACCTTTGGAACTTGTTCCTGTACCAATTCCAGTGTATCTTGAGCATCAACTTAATAGAAGTCAATCTTGCTCCCACTATCCTTCTTGAGGATGTGCTCCCTCTCAAGAAAGACGGATTGTCTGAAGACAGTCACTTTCTTGTCTGAAGGGTTATATAGGTAATATCCTTTCATTTCCTTGGGATATCCTATAAAGATACACCTCATGCCCCGGGGTGCTAGTTTGTTGCCTGAGAAGGCATTAACAAACTCCTCACATCCCCATACATGTGTGTGCGACAAAGTGGGTTTCCTTCCATTCCATAACTCGGATGGAATTCCATTTTCTCCCTTAGTTGGTACTCAGTTTAATATGTATGCTGCAGTTTGTAATGCATATCCCCAAAAGGATAATGGAAGATCTACCTGACTCATCATCGACCTCACCATGTCCAACAAGGTGTGGTTCCTCCTTTCACTAACACCGTTCCATTGTGGTGTATAAGGAGGAGTGAGCTGAGATAGAATCTTAGACTCCCGTAGAAGATCGATGAACTCTTGGTTCAGATATTCTCCACCTCGATCCGATTGAAGTTTATTTATCTTCTTACCAAGCTGATTCTCTACTTCATTCTTGAATTCCTTAAATTTCTCTAAGGCTTCTGACTTATAACTCATTAATTAGACATAGCCATATCTACTCAAATCATTAGTAAAAGTAATGAAGTAAGAATATTCACCTCTATCTTCTACTGGAAATGGTCCACACATATCCGTGTGCACCAATCCTATAAGCTCTGTGGCCCTTTCACCTTGTCCACCGAAGGGCGGCTTGGTCATTTTTCCTTGTAAACAAGCGTGACATCTATCAAGTGGTTTTAGCTCAGTAGAGTCCAAATAACCATCTTGGCAGAGCTTTATCAAGTGCTTCTTGTTTACATGACTGAGACGGTGATGCCACAACTGGGTGATGTATGAGTCATGTGAGCTTGTTTCATTATCGATTTCCAACACTTGGTTTTTGTAATTTAATACATACAAAACATTATTTAAATGTGTCATACCATAACATACGTTGTTCTTATAAAAGAGACAACCCTTATTTCAAAACTTGAAAATAAATCCATCTATATCCAAACAAGATACATAAATTATGTTCTTGGTAACACTAGGCACATAATAATAGTTATGTAAAACCAAAATCATCCCAGTCGGCAATGAGAGGTGGAAATCACCAATAGCCAATGCAACCAGCCTTGCACCATTGGCACCTCGAAGATCCACCTCTCCTATGGTAATCTTTCTAAATCTACTTGGCTCCTGCATTTGAATACAGATGTGAGCCCCACAAGATGTATCTAATATCCAATGAGTAGAAATAGAAAGATTACACTCGATAATGAACTCACCTTTTAGCGTCCCCATGCTTCAGGGTGTAGTTCCTCTTCCAGTGATCTTGCTTGCCACATGAAAAACACACCACCTCCTATTCCTTGCCCTGCCTCTGGATCCTCCCCTTCTTGGAAGGACGACGCTCAGGGGCTTTGGACCATTTATAAGTCTTTGGCCCCTTTGCCTTATCCTTCCTTTTCTTATTCACCATAAGGACTGCGGGTTTGTCACGCCCCATGTCCTTACCTACCTGGAGAATTAAGGTCAGAAGTTCTGATATACTCTTCTCATTGTTGATCATGTTATAATTGAAAATGAAGCTAGAGAAGGTCTTGATCAATGATGATAGGATGAGATATGTACGCAACTCATCCGGGAACTTAATCCCTAAGATGTACAGGCATTCAATGTAGCCAATAAGATTGAATACATGAGGCCCAGCTGGCGCAGACTCTCCAAGATTAGTTATAAACAAAGCGTTGGAGATCTCATATCTCTCCTGTCTCACCTTCTCTTGGTAGAGATCCTTAAGATGAGACATCATGCAATACGTGTCCATGTTTTCATGTTGCTTCAAGAGCACATTAGACATGGCCGATAGCATGAAACACTGGACACATGTGGTATCATCCATGTGTTTCATGTAGAGAGATAGTTCCTCATCACTGGCCTCCTTTCTAGGTGCAACTAGAATAGGCTATTCCAGGACATACAATTTCCTTTTGTGGTGAAGGATGACGCGTAAACGTCTCTGCCACTCTTGGAAATTGGTGCTGGTGAGAAGGTTTTTCTTCTCGAGTATGATTCACAATGATTTGTTTGAAGTCATTTTTTCTTTTTATTTCTAAAAATTAAGATGAGCAAAGGTTTGGTACTTTATTATAAAAAAATGAGACAAATAAATAGATTAATACTTATTAGTCTCCCACTATTTTATCGAAATCCAATAGCTCACACCATTGACTTTGAAATATTCTGTTGCTTGAATATTCTAGTGGCAAGTATCCATATTGCCCTTCGCATTACCCCAACTAGGGTTGGTCAAGCAACTTGAAGGGTTTTAGGTAGGCATTCCAAATACCAAGTGCATTAACTCGCAACTCCTTGATCCGCTGAGTGGACTCCCCAATCCTGAAATCCTTTTATTTTGGATTTCCTCAAACTTTGCCTCTTAGTCACACCAAGTCCTGTTGTGGCAGTCAACCCTTGATGCGAACCAAGTCAAGTCAACCTAAAACCTTAAATTAAAATTCCCAAATAATTGAAAGCACCCCAACTAGGGTTGGTCAAGAACTTTGAACTATGGTTCGATTCTAACCAAGATTATGGAAGATTATACCAAAGTAATATTTCTTTGAGGGATTTTATGCTTATACGTAAATTTCAAATTTATTATCTTTTATTACATGCTTGTTAATATTAAGTGGGATATACTTAAGTGATTAACCATGTCTAAGATAATATTTACGTATAATTTGGATTTATTTTAGTTCCATCTTGCATGCTCGTTTAATTCATTAATTGTGTGATCGTGACAACACACCCACAATAAATAAACCATGCAACTGACAAAAATAAAATAAATGGTATGATCATGAGCTTTTTCTATTGGTTATTTTATCTAGCGGTTGATAAACTAACCCAAGACCTAGGGGAAAAATACCTTGAACCTTTCGGGTTTGTGTTTACAGCTTTCCACCTGTCCACCTTTGTATCTCCTTGGATTGGTTTTGCCTTGACTCTTGACTTGAGCCGCCTCCACCAGCTTGGAAGTTCCATCCATTACATATTCATTTATCTCACACGCAGGTGAGGGGTAAAAATGGGTTTTTACATAAAAGAATCTTTGGGCGCGCAGGCCCTACATATTAATGAGGAGAAGGCTCGCAGGCCAACAAATTTAATTTAAATAAATAAATTAAAAGAAACCATTTACATACAAAGGTCTTGGTCTAGCTCATGATCATCCATACATGCAATGATATTTATTCATAAATAAAACTAGCATTCAATTCTTTAATCGTTCTTGTTTAAGATAAATCACACTCAAATCAATTAATTATCTTTAATTAATCAATCCTTTTATCTTAAACCCTTTTATGAATTTCCTTGAGATTCTCATCCATCATAATTTTAAACAAATAAATTAATTTAAAATTATCCTTGTACGTAACTTGTACCTTGGAGGCAACCCGGTGAATTTCCATTCATTACGCAGATGTTAAATTAAACACATATATATAAAACATTAATCACGTGTTGTGCCTCAGCTTTACACCTACACTATGGTACACGACTCAAGGGTTTGTATAATATAATAATAAATTTTAATAAATCTGCATAATTTGGATGAGTACACGGCGTGTAGTTCTGACTACACAACGTGTACTTTTTGTTCATTGTCCATTCGAAGTACACGCCTGGGGACATGGCGTGTTGATGTACTTCAGAAATTTTTGGAGTACGTGGCATGTTCAGTGGGACACACATCGTGTAGTTTCCACGTTACACGGTTTCCAACTGGGCAAGCTGTGTACGGGGTACACGGTCCAACCCTAACCCGAAGGGACTACACGCCGTGTTCAGTTGGACCACATGGCGTGTAATCCGGAAACCGTGTGCCACCTGTTCTTGGTCAACACACGGTGTCATAAATGACTTAGATAGGATCCAATACACGGCCTAATTTGGCGGATCAGTCAATGCATTTAACCTAGACTACACAGTGTGTACATCCGAATACATGTCGTGTATTCTGGTGTTATACGGCCAAGAGCATTTGGAACCTCCATATGAGTTCCTTTATTTTATTTTAATCAAAATTAAAAGAAAAATTCATTTCTGTAAGGTCAACGAGAAACAAGAGGGGAGGAATAGATCTCGAGATTCAGATTTTTAAAAACGGTTAACTTGAATTGAAATAACTAAATTATTAAATGTGTAAATCGCCAATGAAAAACTAAATAATTATAATCAACGATATGACCCCTCTTATACCACTTGTATTTCGGGTGTAGCGGAAGTTCATTGATGGGTCAACCCAACTTTAATTTTTGTGTTAACAATGATCAATCCGAGATCTGTCATGATGTAAAATGCCGGATCTTCGGAATAGAACGAAGAATGAAAAACAAAGAGGGAGTCTCGGACCCATAGAGATAGGATCATTGTATGTTGGTTATAATTAATTTAATTAATCGACAAGAATTTCCTTGATGGAATTCTTTCTTTGTTGATGTCTCTGGTCACGATCTGGTGTGATCTGTCATTGCGTTGTAAAATACAAGTGTAGGATTCCTCTAGCGGTGATCCACACGTGCTCCGCATATCTATGGATGTCGCTGAAGGTATCTCAAGGTGCTAGCGTGGAAGAGCGTTCACTTGCGGTGTCCGCCTTCGATCGCCTTGATCCGATGGTGGTGGATCTCCCTTGTTCTTGAGAGCATTCTTGGAGGAAAGAGTTCTTTTCAACCTTAAGATAACCATCCAGAATTGTTGTTTACAACGATTGGGGAAAAGTGTTGGGGTTGTGAGGATATTTATAATCGGGTTTGAGGTTATAGAGTTGTGACAATAATTAAATGTGTTACGCGTTTTATTTATTTCATTAACTCTTATTGAAAACCCCCCATGTCAAATGATTAATTCCTTAACATGCGTCCATGCTGATTATAATAAATATCATTTAATAAAATGATATTATTTCCTCAAAATCCCGACTTGAAAAACTACACGTTGTGTAATCATTAATACACGGCATGTACTCATTTTCCATAAAAACTACACGGCGTGTATATTCAATATACACGGTGTGTACTTTTATTTTCCATTTTTTATTTATTTACTCCGCCACATTTATTAGTCCTTGAGTAATGGCTATTTATTTCTTAAATAAATGTAACTGCATTACTCGCTAATAAATATATATTATTTTGTCCACAATATATTCTCTCGAATAACTAGTGTTGAAATAAATGTGATCAGGCGTCCTTAAATAATTATTAAACCACAGTCGGTAATAATCTTTATTTAACTTGTTAAATTAATATTTAACTGAGATACATGGACACACTTAGTGTGTGAGCTTCTAGACCTCTTTCTCGTTGGCATTGGGCAGGCTTGCCTAAAGTCCAAGATTACTGTCTAGCAACGGGTCAAGGCACCCAAGAGAAAGAAGTTGACGCCGCATTGACTTGTCACCTCATACGAACGCTTACCGTGTAATATAATCTCTTTGTCACAGTATCTCGAATCAAGCGGGTTGCATGCTAGTGTCATCAACTCATGTGCTCGGTTATTCTTTCTTTGACTTTCCGGAATTGAACTCGCTCATACCTTACTATGGCCATTGATTTATTTAGGCTATATCAATTCCATCAAAGGGATTGAGATATCAACTTCTGTTATGGAACAGAAGGGACAAATCCTTTCTCGCATTATCTATTAATGCAGTATTACTCGTGACGCACACAACGTATCCTACCTGGCTGCGAACAGTGTGTCGTCACAGTTTTCATCAATACATATAAGTGCACGAGTTGTAATACCAATTAATAATAATATTAAAGTCTAAGGACCAATACACACGTCCGCAGATAGAAACATCCACTGACATTATGAAATGTGGATTTCCTACTGGCGGGTCTCGTTCTCATAATATCCTCCTGCATATTACCAAGGAAACACACCATGAAAAGGTGCCTCAAAGTTTTATGAGTCCTCACCCCTAATGGCCTGTATTATTTGTGTCCCTCAAATAACATCATCCGGCCATATGGCATATATTCAAGAATAGTGTTATGGGCACTTTCGGGTTCTCATCATAGTAGGGATCCGCTATGACCCTTTAATGGAATAACTATCCTTAGGAAATTATCACATGCATTGTCACGCAGAAGAACAATCAAGATGTGATAAAGCTTCTATTAATGAATAAAGTACAAAGTAGTTGGTTCTAGGCCACCAACTCCAACAAGGGGTAGGGTGCAGGGGGTGGGCAGGGGGTGGGCTAGGGTGCAGGGGGTGCTGGGGGGCAGGGGGCAGGGTGAGGGTAGAGGTGTGTTGGGGGGAGGGGGGAGGGGGTGCAAGGTGTAGGGGGCAGGGGGTGTGCTAGGTTCTTTTACAAGGAGTAGGGTGCGAGGGGTGTGCAGTGCGCTGGGGGTGCACTGGGCAGGGGTGGGCAGGGGGTGTGTTGGGGAAGGGGGCAGGGGGTGCATGGGGGAGGGGTGCGGGGGGAGGGGTAGTGTGCTTGGGGGGGGCAGTGTGTTGGGGGGCAGTGTGCTGGGGGTGTGGGCTAGGGAAGGGGTAGGGGGTGTGCAGGGGGCAGGGGGGCTGGTCGGGGGTGGGTAGGGGGTGTGTGTTGGGGATGGGGCATGGGGGTGTGTTGGGGGTCTGAACGATGCTGTTTTTTTATGGAATGAGGAGACATATAAGTACGGTTTTAAACTGTGTCTATAGCCCAATAGCCACGGCTTAAAGCTGTGGGAAAAGGCTTATAGCCACGGTTTAAAGTTATCGCTATATGTATTGCCTGACTTAGGATTCTGCCACGGTTTGAAAACCGTGGCTATAGGGTGTTGCCAGAGTTCAAACTGTGGCAATAGGTTTTTCCCTATAGTCCCGCCAATACCAGCCACGGTATTTGGGCCTATAGTCACGGTTCCAAACTGTGGCTATAGCCTTATTTTGTAGAAGTGTTTGTTTAATATTTTTGGTAATTTTATTCATTTTTAATATTTATTTATATTAATTTACTAACATGTAAAATGTTTTTAATAAAGTTGTATTTTACATAATTAATATGTGTATTCATTTTCATTTAAACATATATGCCATTTTTATTCTTTTAAAATTTATATAATTAATAACTCAAAATCATTTTTTAATATTTTTTTCAATATATTCATCTTTTTAATTAAATTTTACTCATTTTTAACATTCATTCATTTAATATTATTTATTTATTAATAATATTAAGTGTTTTTTACTTTTTATATATAATTTAAACATTTTAAATATTTATTCATTTAATATTTTTTGTAATTTATTCATTTTTAATGTTTTTATATATAAGTATTCATTGATATATTTAATATTTTTAATATAGAAATATATTCATATATATATATTAATATATATAATATTTCCTTAAATATGATTTTATAATATAAAATATGTATTTATATTAAATAAGTCATATATTTAGTGAAAATGTTTTATAATTAAAAATTAATATCAATTAGAAATATTGACTAATTAGTATCAAATAATGGAAATTTAATAAAATGTCATTTGTTTTTTCAATTTGACGTACATCAAACTTCTGTTACATTAATTTCAGAAAAATATATACATAATTAATGAAATTTTATATAGAAACACACATACACACATAATGTCGCTTCGGCGGTGGCGTAGTGGTGAAGGTGAGTTGCCTAAATTAATAGTTCTTTGTAGATTCAGGGTTTGAACCCTGGGAGTCCTCTTTCAGGGCGAGCCTCTCCCCCAGGATCCACCCGTCTTGTCGAGTCACCCGGTCCCTGATCGGGTGGGTGTGAGGCGCGACCTATAATGTTTTGTGTTTTGAAATGAATGAAAAAAATGAAAGAAATTATTTTTTCCCATTAGTTGGGTAGGTCAGTTTTAAAACCGAGCGTCGGGACTTTTTTTTCGATAATTGACATGGCGATGTGTCTTTTAAATTAATTGGATTAAAATTAAAATAGAAACAAATTAAATGAAGGGTAAAATCCTTATTTAAACTTTGGAATATTCTATGAAATATTTTTAGAGTCTGACGATGAGTCAGCGCACGATTCTGAGACCAATAGACTCTTGACGTTGTTAGAATAAAAATATTAAATTTATTTTATTCATGCACGTGTGTTTTTTTCAAAAAAAATGAAATAACTCTCAAACGGTGCGTCGTATGAGAAATCTGAGACCACCGTTAGGTCCAGAACACCGGGTTTATCCTAGGAATGGCAACCTCGCATGTGATAATACCCTCTTTATTTTAATTAATTTAGTATTCCATGTTATATATAACAAATAATTATTTTCTCACAAACGGTGCGTCGAATGAGAAATCTGAGACCACCGATAGTTCTGAGGCGTGGGGTTTACCCTAGGCATAGTATAACTTTTGTGAGCATCAGACGTTTTGTCAGATCTCACCTGAAGATAATTTATTTGGGTTATAAATATTTGTGTTGAACAGTTAGAAATAATAATAATAATTTTATTATTAATATTATTATTTGAGTTAAAGGCAGAAAATGAAAATATATGTAACGTCCCGACCCGGAAGCCACTAAACCGGTGCTCCGAGCCGATTCACCACAAGGCCTCAAGCGCGCCTCCCCGTATGCCAGAGGCTACCGACTAGCAGCGAGGGTCTAGGGTGTGATAGTGGGGAGATCATACCAGAGTAAGCAAACAGCGTAAATAATTATGTATCATACACAGCGGAAAGTAAACAGAGTGCGGAACCAGTAAACAACAGAAATAGAACTAGCTATAATAGTAAAATGTTGTAAAAGCCCGAACAGCTATGCAATACAATACACCACTGGTCACCCACCGGGCCGACCATACAAATACAAGTACAAAAGAAACTGAAAGTAAAAGTACAGGGCTCTGCTACTAACTCCGAGCCAAACCACGTACCCGATCTCCAGACACTGTCGAACTGCTGCAGCCCGATCAGTAGAACCACTCGAGTAGCTCCGCTCGATCATGCAACACTGGGCCTCAGCCCTATCCACCATGCAACTCGTGCTCAACCTGAAAAGTAGACATAAGGTCTACATGTACACCGAGGTGCACGTGCAGGGGTGAGAAATAATCTCAGTAGGGCACCCTGACAAGCAACCTATAATTGTGCTGCTAAAAGTGTATGCAACAACAACGTGCTCAGCCTAGCTAGAACACAACAAAGGAAGTAAACCAAATGTGCAACCACAGTCAAACCTAGGGAATGTAATCCATGTCGACTGGGCAAGTGCCACCATGGACGTCCATATCTAGGTACGTACGCATGTATAGTCCCATACTTATACACATATACATAAATATGAATATTCATGATTAGGTGATTCAAATAACAAGAAACCACATCAGCAGTTAATCCTTGAGACCATAATCTGGATCTCCTGGACATCCTGTGCAAGGGCATTGAGCTGGACGTCGTGTCACTCAAGTCGTGTATCATTAAGTCGATCTCTGGGTCCGTAATCCCATCGACATACCTGTTTCGGCCAACGCCGGAAATATATCTCTGAACAAGTTAACCAGTTCAATATAATTTAATTCGGAGTTTCTCCGAGACTCGGCCTCGACCGACCATCTCCTATACCAAAGCCATAGCAGAAACCACAACAGGCGATCAACAAGTCAAAGATAATAACAATGTCAAGCATGTGATGTAGCTTGGCAGGTTCAACAGAAGAAATCACCACAGAGACAATACAAAGTAACCATTGTCCTCAGACATGTGAATCCTTGCCCTCAGGTGAACAGAAACAAAACCCTCAGGTGACTGCCCTCAGGCATAACGAATACTGCCCTCAGGCACAGAAGTTACTGCCCTCAGGCATGAGAAACGTTTCTCTCAGGCTAAACAACACTGCCCTCAGGCTAAACAAGCACTTCCCTCGGGCATGAGAAACGTTTCCCTCGGGCTAAACAAACACTGCCCTCGGGCTAAACAGAAACTTGCCCTCAGGCGAAACAAAACACTGCCCTCAGGCTAAATAAAATATTGCCCTCGTGCATTCCATATGAAATCAAGTAACTAGGCCGAGCCCAACATACAAACAAGCATTTATATAAACTTTCTCTCAAGAAATTGAGATGCATAGTATAATCATGGCATACCCTCGGGTATCCTGGCCAAACGGCTAAACAGAGGAACGCACCCCCGGGGTGGTCCTAGATCCAAGCAGTGATCCCAAACAGCAATTTAAACTTATCATTATATTATCTCTACACTTTTAGATATCTTTTCATCAAAGGCCTCAGCCATACGACACCCCCACCATGGGCGCGTAGCACAAAAGTACACAAATTCAACTCAACATTTAGAAATAAACACCAGACCACCTACTACTCAGGCACACAAGGCAAAGTAGCCATCCCAACAAACAAGAAGAAGCCCCGCGTCAGGCTCAATAGCCACCAACCAGGAAATACCTCTGGTAACCACTACAGCATCAACAACCCGAGTCAGATATAAACAAACAAGTGTGGGTGGCCTGAACGCCCAACCCAATAATACATCTGAAGCCCAAAGGGATCACCAGTTTGGCATGGGTTCTAGGTGACACCTGATCACCATATCTACCCAAACCTGACGTAACAACTCAGGGTTGGTCAAACAACAAGCACCCACTAGGTCCCTCAAGTCAAACAATAAAGAAGCATCAGACTCGGGATTCTCCAGGTAAACAGGAGCGAAGGCATCCTACACGGGATCCTTAGCGAAGGATAAGGGAGGAATCTTACATGGGATCCTCAAAGGAAGGACAAAATAGGCATTTCATAACATGGGTCCTATCAAAGGAAGAACCAGAGAGATCCTACTAAGGACTCCCTAGGTCAGCACAAAAGCAAAGGCATCCCTCAGGGGATCCTTAGAAGTATCCGGTCTCACATAATCATAGGCCAGAAGGGAGCATCTCACAAGGGAAACATCCTCTAAAGAAAAGGTTACGGGAGATGTCTCACAGCTCATCTCATATTAAAGGTCTCGACTAAGTTGGTCTGAACACCCAACCTAACAACTTCGCCAAGTCTCACCCTCAGGTGACGATTGGGCTCAATAAATAGAGGAAGAATCTCTTCCATTTAGATAAAAACCCCAAAACCCCATTTATATGACCTCTAAATGTCAAAAGGATTTCACCATTGTGATCTACGCGGAAAAACGCTAATAATCGACTACTCACACGCCCAATCCTGACTTCCAGAGCCCAAGATATCCCCAAAACTACCAAATTGAAGTAGTACATGACCAAAGCACATTGGGTCTGCCTGTGTAAGAGTACACGGCGTGTGCTTTACTATACACGGCGTGTACTATTCACAAAAAGTCACACCGTGTGTGTTTTCACTAAAACACATGCCCAAGTACCACTACACGGTGTGTACTTTAATGTACACGGCGTGTACTTTACTGTACACGGCGTGTACTTCAAAAAAAACATCATTCTGTGTTCTATTCCACACGGCCACCCACTACACGGCGTGTACTCAAAGTACACGGCGCGTGCTTAAGAAAAATTCATCTTCCCCGAACGGGAAGAACACACAGCGTGTTCCCCTGGAACACACGCCGTGTATACTGGGTTTTCCGACGGAAAATCCCTAAAAACGCCTGATTCGCCCGTTTTCACCCCCGAAACAACAGATCGAGCCTCATGGGAATACAAGCAAGCAATATAAGGCTTTAAAAACTTAAAACAACTTGTTTAAAGGGGATCTATGGCGAAAACATAAACGGACCTACCTTTGAGCGAAAACCGCCGAAGCTTCGGTTGATTTCACGGCTCGCGGTTGCCGCACGCCGACTCAGTGCGTCGAGAGCTTCGAATCGGTACCCCTCTTTCTTTCCTTCTCTCCTGTTTTCTTGATCTCTCAATTCTCCCATGGGACACAGCCAAGGAGAAGCACCACAAGGTGCGTGCGCAAGGAGGAGGAGAGAGGAAGAGAAAAGAAAAGGAAAAAGGAGAAAGGGGGGCTCGAGCCTGCCCGGCACCCGACATGAGTTTATGTCTTCCATAAGCTAAACTCCTCATTCCGGACTCAACAGCGCAGACGGAATCTCAATCCGAAGCTCAGTTTAAAATTTATCACCAAACGAACTTGCGTGAATAAATTATTATTTAATTTAATAATATTAAAAATTAAATATTTCACCAAAATTCGAACACCTCATATTTCCACCAAACTCCTGTCCTAGGGTAAACACCCTCTTTCGGGACCAACGGAGTTGTCAGAAAAAAAAAATCTGAGATCATCTGGTAGGGGAAAATGACTGTTTTACCCCTCACAAGCGTCCTAAATCAAAAATTCAAATTTCTGCTCAAAACGACAGTCCGGAAAAACACAGGTTCTTACAATATACTTCCGCAATTAATAAATTGTGTTGCAATATAAATAATAATTGGGCAATGTAATAAAAGTGATATTATTAATTGTTCGAATTAAATGCAATTGTGCAATCAATATTAATTTATTAGGTGTTATCAGTTTTTTAAATGGTTATCGTTAAAATATTAATAGTTTCATTGATGGATTGAATTAAATAATTATTATTTTAATTATTGTTAATATTATTATAGTAGGACAAAAAAATTGATATATATGTATATGATGTGTGTGTGTGTTTATATATATGGGATTAAATATATATATAGTTATATATACATGTGCGGATGTATATATATGAATGTGTGTGTGTGTGTGTCTAACACGTATATATTTACATATATGAGTGAATATTTATTATTATATTAGATAAAATATTATTATTTTCCCACATAAATGCTTCTAACGTCTCGGCTTAAATCAAGGTGCGGTCTGTTTAAATTTTTTTATTCAAAATCTTTAAAGCGACGCAGGGCGCACGTCTGCGCACCATGTTGCAAGTCCCGAGAAGCTATTAAAATTAATTAAATAATTGCTCAGGTTTTATGTAAAAAATTTACGTCGCACTCTAGCGCTACGTTCAGGCTAAAAATAATTTAAATGGGTTAAAAAGGAATAAAAAGAATTTAAAGAAAATTAATGAAATTTAAAGAGAGAAAAATAATAATAAAATAGAAACTGTTGAAGAGAAATTAAAAATAATTAAAATGGGGTAAATCAATTTTAATTAATTGTTTCATTTTTTCCACCATTTTATTTTTATTAATTTATTAATTTATTTCTTTTTTTCTCCTCTCTTTTTCTTTCTTTTTTTCTTTTTTTCCCTATCCTCCTCTCCTCCCTCTCCCAGTGCGTCGCCCATGTAGCGCCCCTCTGGTGCGCCTCCCCTCCCCTCCTCTCCTCCTTCGAAAGCCCGCTACGACTCCGTTTCTCATCTGTTTTCTTTGTCGTCAGTTGCGTAGTAAAGCTCTCGGTAAGGCTAACATCACGCAACAAGAATCGTATGATCTCTTTCTAAATCTGTCGCGCAATCTGTCCCGAAAGGATTTTACCTGAAATTGAAGTTTTTCTAAAATCGTCTGGTTTCTTTCGTTTTAAGTCAAATCAAATATCACCGCAGAGCATAGGATCCTCTACGAGTATAAGGTAAGGTGTCTACTCTCTTTCCCTTCGTTTCGTTGCGTCATTTAAATCGCACGTTGGTGCCTACCGGCGAGATCTAATTTTTACCCTTTCTAAATTAAATAAATTGCTTTGTTGAACCTTCGCAACTTTGTGTGATACATTTTAACCCATTTAAATAATTGCAACATCGTTGGATACCCCTTTGGGTGTGCTGACGTTCTTAACCTATTGTTCGTTAGTCCCTAATTAATTAAATTAATTAATTGCATATGTTGTGTGATCTATTTTCTTGAGTTTTAATTAAATAAATTATTTTGGGTAATTGTGAACAATGATCTTTGGTTGTGTTTGTTAATTATTGCCTAATGAATTTCTTCTTTGTCCATTTATTATCTTCTTGTGCCTTTATAAATTAATATGTGCATTTTTATTGCTTTCGGTGATAAATTACATTAGCTATAGGTGCTCAGTTTAAATGATCATTTGTGGTAGAGTTACCTATACATTTTAGTTGCAATTGTAAATGCAACTATGTGATACATGTTCTGTGACATCTAATTAAATTCAGGACGGTGAGAACGAGGTTCCATATTAAGGACTCACACTTGAATTCTTCATTCCTGACTAGTTACCTTTATGCGTTGGTGAGGGCGATGTCATAGGCTTTGCCAGACAAGTACTTCCTTGAACCTTCTATATACTTTTGGGGGACACTGGTTCCCGAAGGGATCATCGAGGACAGACCATTGGCAAGTGGTTATGCCAAGCCTTTGGTGATACTCGACCCTTTCAGTGCGAGATCAGGACGGACTCATAGTAAAATCATGCCTCGAGTGATACTTGGTATTTCGATAGATTGCCTTGAACGAGCTCAATGGTATTGGGTAATTGAAGGATGTGTTGTAGCGATACCCTTGGGACGGGCTCAGACTCCAACTCTAAACTTGAACCTCATCATAATGAAATTTCATGGAAAACATTATTTGTTGCAGCTTTAGTTTTCCTTGTGAATTGTGATACTTTTCTGGTACTTTGACGCACCTTGTTGACATATGAATTAAACTCAAGCCAAAGCACAAGCTTGGGATATGTTTTCTTTTGTTTGTCATCTGTTTCCTAACCTTTTTATATACATATATACACCTCCTGCTTTATTACAGATAACTTCTTCAGATTTCTAGCTTATGCCGAAGTAGGTGGTATGGGATGGGTGACGTTGGAAACTCGGACCAAGTTACATTTATTTTATTATGGCTATTTAATTGCTTTCATTTATTATATATATATGTATGGCACACTGATATTATTTACAACACGAAATGGAAAGGTTTAGACTCCGCAAGTGCCGGCCTACTGGGATTTTATCTCTCCCTACTCGGGCGTCGTTTGGTACCTGAGTAGACTTTATACTCACAGGTATGGATAACGAGAAGTGTGCCGCTTTTGGTGCTTGAGCATTGCTTGCTGCTTAGGATGAAAATTGGGGCAGATGAGCCTTTACTCGAAATGCAATTGTTGCTTTTGTGTCGTTTTCCTTTCAGTTTAATTGCATGCTTGTATTTCTGTTTGTCCTACTTTTACATTATCACAGACATCATAGCATGACATCATTGTATATCTGGTTTCATTTATTAGCTTTCACATTTATAATTTATTTAGTTGCTTCTGTTGCAGTTTACTTGTTTATACGCTTCTGCTATTTGTTATAAATTGTCGTTTCTTCCGCTATGTATTACATATTACCTATAGGGGCATAGTTTACCCCACAGACACGTTAAAAAGGCTCTCACTGCTAGTCGACAGCCTCTGGCGTTCAGGAAGAGGTGCTTGAGGTCATGTGGCCCATCAGTCCGGCCACCGTCTTAGAGGTGAGCTGGTCGGGACATTACACGACCCACCTGTGCTGATGGATTGTTGTGTCGAACCACCGCCAATGGGGTCATAAACCTCGGGGACACTTTGTCATCTCGACTGGCATGAGCTCCTTCCCGATTGGGGCCTCTCCAGAGTGATCCCTTCGTGGGGAGGGGGGTTTCCTGGTGTGGAGGGTTCAAAAAGGCCAAACAAATTTGAAGCGGTAAGCGGGTTTTGAGGGATCGTTGAAACGTCAAACAAGTCAAGAGTCATCGCAACAGAGACGAATTACAGAAAATCTGATCTTACACATCATCCTCTTATGCGAAGCAGTGAACAAATCGCCACATCAAGACCAAAATACTGGGATTTACAAAGAATACATCGCTCAAGCGGCTGGAGCACATAACACGTAAAGTGATCACATAAAACAAGAGCAAGATAAAAAATAACGAGGGGATATCGATTGGGGGGCAAACCCTAGCTAATGCGCAGCGTGCGTCCTAGGAATCGTCGATGGAGATCATATTCCCCCCGGGGATGCCGAGCGATGATCTCCACACATATTGTTGGCCTGCAATGTCACGGAGGATCGTCATCGGTCTCACCGACAACCAAGCCAGAATTCCCTTTTAAAAAAACACACCTTTTTAAAGAACACATAATATTTCCTTATTACTTTTAAATTTATTCATTTTTAAAATTATTTATTCATTGATAATCTTAATTATTTTTATAATTTTTATAATTTTCATTTTTAATTTTTTTGTTTAATATTTTTGCAATTTTATACATTTT
This sequence comes from Viscum album, assembly GCA_963277665.1. Lineage (NCBI taxonomy): Eukaryota > Viridiplantae > Streptophyta > Magnoliopsida > Santalales > Viscaceae > Viscum > Viscum album. The sequence goes on along the minus strand of OY728137.1, from coordinate 1,608,671,848 downwards.
TAATATTTATTTATACATGTTTATTTATTAACATTCAATGTTTTTAATATAGTTGTAATTTATATAATTAATATGTAGTCATTTTCATTTTAACATATATCCTTTTTAAATTTTTTAATAATCTATATAATTAATAACACTTGTTCATTTTTTTAATATTTTTGAAAACTATTGATTTTTTAATTATTAAACTTCACTCTTTTAATATCCATTCATTTAATATTATTTCGTATTATTTATTCACTTATAATGTTAATTGTTTTTTAATTTTTTTTAATTTATGCATTTTAAATATTTATTCATTTCATATTTTTGCAATTTATTTGTTTAATATTTTTAATATAGAAATATATTCACACACACAGAGATATATATATATATATGTATGTATATATATATAATATTTCTTTAAATATGATTTATATAATACAAAATAAGTATTTACATTAAATAAGTCAATATATTCAGTTAAAAATGTTCATAATTAAAAATTAATATTAATTAGAAATATTGACTAATTAGTATCGAGTAATGAACTTCTAATAGTGTCATTTGTTTTTTCAATCTAACATATATCAAACTCGTGTTACATTAATTTCACGCATATGTAATTAATTCAATTTTATATAGAAACACACATGCATGCATTAATTTCATGCATTACATTAATTCCACATACACTGGAATGGGCATGTCATGTACTTTTACACGGACATGAGTACAGGTCGTTTACATGGGCAAGACCCGATGCTGAAGGGACACGTCGTGTACTACACGTCGTATACTCCTTTAGAGTTGTCTTAGAGCCCTTATTCCCTTCAGCGTGGACAAATTTTGTTACGGTGTGTTCTATATATCCATTTCCTGAGGGTTAGTATGGAATCACATCCTACACACAGGATATTGATCCCGTCAGTAAAACTTCATGGATAAAGAAATTTTTGTCTGCAAAGCCCGAAGTGAGATCCTCTATCATCTTATTTCCCTAGGTAAAGTTATACCGCTGAAGCAAGACATTTCTTATAAAGAACAGCCGATAGAGATTCTGAATCGTAGCGAAAAAGTCCTACAGAACAAAACCACTCACTGGTGAAAGTTTTATAAATGAACCACCAATTAAAAGAAACTACATGGGACCTTGAACCAACATTATGCGGGCGATAATCCACCACTTAGCAGGTTAAATCCAAATTGAGTTATTGGTATACCCCATGGCATTGGGTGTGATAATTATTTGTGTATCGTATCTCTTTAGAATTCCAACGTATTGTTCTTATGACAAGACCTGACTCGTGGAATGCTTCTCCCGAACAAGTGATATCTGGAACCTTCGAGCAGGAATCCTATATCAGCATTACAGTTGTTTTGGGTGGCCCAAAAGTCTTGAAGAACTTAAGAACCAAACCAATAACCCAAAAGTCCAAACAAATGAATAGTTTAACTGCTACAATACCTATGATGCTAATGGAAGTAGAGTTCACATTGAGACATTTTGTACGAAATATAAATGATTTTTCTGGTTTTACTTTACAAATAGTTTTTTACTTGCACCAAAGGTGAATTACAAATTCTTAGTAATTTGACAAATGTTGGATTAAAGAGATCTTCGTACATTAACTTCAATTACAACAATTAATGTGATCTAATAGTCACCATTTTGTACAAAATGATAAATGATCTTTTTGGTTCTTGAGAAGCTTACATCTTGAGTTGCATGATTTTTCTGGTTTTACTTGGTTTTACTTTCCAAATAGTTATATACTTAACCAAAGGTGAATTACAAATTCTTAGTAATTTGACAAATGTTGGATTAAAGAGATCTTCGTACATTAACTTGAATTACAACAATTAATATAATCTGATGTCACATCACCTGATTGTCAGGTCACCACAAGACATGTTTCACATTGAGACATTTTGTACAAAATGATAAATGATGTTCATGGTCCTTAAGAACCTTACATTAACATCAAATACAATATCCCAAAACCATATATTGAGACTAATGATATAAAAATCAAAATAAAAAAAACCATACCTCCCTTTGATCAATATTAAATTATTCCACATGTGAGATGTAATCAAATATAAGAATGTGATCAGGAATTTGAAATAAAAATGTAACATTTATGTATGTTTTTTGTTTCAAATTCCTGACCACATTCTTATATTCTATGACACCGAGTGATCAAATTTCACCTGCATGATTTATAAAATTAAATATTAACCTAAAATCAACATATAATACAAAGGATGCATAACATTAAAAAAAAATTAAGAATGAATTGAACAAATCATGAGAGATTTAAATTTAAATAGAAAGACCATAATTTGAATCCCATGGTAGATAGATCAAAGATCAGAAAACACAAAATATATTTTTAAAGTTGCCATCCCTTCAATCTCATAGATAAAATGAAATGTGAATGAGGTTAATAAGCATGAACACCCAATTTCAACATAAATGGCGTTCAAATCCCAGATCCACCCCCCACCGATCAGATTTGAAGTAAAGATACAATTAGAGGAAATCATATATGCATAAATAAAACTACTCACCTCGATCCATCGACTGCAATCATACGCACCCAAAGCAAAAAAAACCCTACGATTTGTAGCGGTGGGGTGTCTGGCATTTTATAGTGGAAAACACGGGTGCTTCTAGAGCTTTCTTTGGGTGGTAGAATGACCGGTGTACCCTTCAACTCTAAACGCGGTTGTTCGAAGTGGACCATATCCCGCCGAATCCGATTACACTTTAATCGTTTCCCAAGGGTCCCTAGTTTTTTATTTTATATTATTTGTTTTAATTTTATTATCTTATATTTATAAATGATCGGATATGTATCAACGGGGCAGCAGCCACGGCTTGGCTTCATCTGAATTAATATGTATTAAAAGTCATCGTCGGTTAGTTTTTAAATTCAAATAAATGCTGGACTTTTTATTCAATGTATGCAGTGTATTAAATGTCATCGTTAATTGAGGTCAATTATGTGCTCTATTAGGACGTACATTTATATTAAGGTTTAATTCAATTAATGAAAATATGAGATTTTTATCATTATAAATCGACATTATTCTTTTCTACTTATAGTGGGTAAGACCTAAAATAATGAAAGTTAACCATTGGATTAGTTTATAAAGGGTTGTGGCCCCGAAACGCACACATCATTTTCTATCAAACACTTACCTTTAAATATAAAAAACTCACTATAACACCGATAACAACATGACTTTATCAATTATTTTTTTCATGGTGATAAATGGTGGTCTTTATTAGCGTTTTTTAACGCTGATAAATGGTATATTTATACTAAAAAATATATATCATTAAAATTCATATATTACTATATAAATATATTTATATTGATAAAAATATAATATATTTTATTAAATATGATTTATATATGACTAAATATACATCTACACTTAAATATTATTTAAGTGTAGATGGCATATAAAATATAAAATTATATATTATTAAAAATCTTATTTCATATAGAAATATATATATATATATAATTTTCTTAAAAATTATGTAATAACCCAGCTTTTTGCTATAAAAGATTTTGAAATATTCTTAAAGTTATTCCAGAGCAGCGCCTTCAGACGACGTGCGATTCCGAGCTCCGGTGTGGCCGGAATTAAATTTTCAGTGCGTCCACACTGGACACGCCAAATAAATAGGATAACTCATAAACGGTGATCTAGATCATAAATCTGAGAGTACGGATGGGTCCGAAATGGAGTGTTTACCCTAGGAACGACATAAAACATGTCGACGCGGGACGTTGGGATCCCTCACCCGTTAACGGAACATTAAACGGATAAATAAAAAAATTAATTTATTATTTTAATGGATTAACTCAGGTATCTCTTAAACGGTGGCTCGGATTGGAAAACTGAGGGCACCGTTGAGTTCGAAACATGTCGTTTACCCTAGGAGGAGTGTAATTCTTCACCGGCGCGGCCGTCTGAGAAAAATGGCTCCAGGGGCGTTTTCATAATGTGGTGGCCTCGGGTGTTCAGTTTTATAAGTTTTGAACGGGGTCTCGGATTAAAATTCCGAGACCGCCGTTGTGCTTGGGAGGTGGTGTTTGCCCTAGGGGATACTTAATCTTGACCGCGCCAGAGGTTTCAGATGCGGGTCATTTTAGGGGTTTAAATTAATTAAACGTTTTAAATAATTTTCTTTATAACCCCTCTTCCCCCTTCTCCTCCTCCCCTCCCTTTGCCCCCCTGGCGAAGCCCTCCCACCCTCAACCTCCTTTTCTCCTCCTCCTCCGATCAAGATGGGAGCAGCGGTGGTAAAGCGTGGAACGTGCGGCGAAGCTCCGGGCTACGCCCAAAGAGGTAAGAGATTTTCGTTTTACGTTTTAATCTCTGAACCCTTGTTTCAAGTTGAATTATGGCGTCGATTTGCTGTTTGATCTTCGAACAAAGCCCATAAATGAGTAGTATACATTCTGAGATTCCCAACGCACCCCTCGGATTTAAATTTGGAGTCCCGAGGCGTCCGCGGCTGCAATTCGAAGTTAGCGGGTTTTTAGGTGGTTTCCGGCGACGTTTCGGCCATCCGGGCGGCGACGGCCCGGGGTAGCGGCGGTCCGGAAGCTTCGTGCGTCGGCCCGACGGTCCAGGGCGTGCGACACGGCGGTCTTCAGGCGGTGGTGGGCCGGCTTCCTCGAGGGCGTGCGAGTGGGGAGTGGCCGGGGCGCGCGGTCGAGCGGCACGACGGGCTGAGGGTGACGGCGGTCGAGCGAAGGGGGAAGGCGGTCAGGCGTGCGGTGGGGCGTGGCGTCGAGCGGTGGAGCAGGAGGACCCACGGCCTGGCGCGGTCGGCGGGGAGGATCCGAGGTGACGACCTCGAGGGATGCGGAAGGAAACCAAGACCCGCCTTTTGCGGGTCCTGTTGGGCGACGAAGACCGACCGAAAGGCCCGTCGATTGAGGAAAACCGGACCCCCTCGGGTCCGGTGGTTTGAGGCGGGCCGCGGCCAGCAGGCCGCGGCGTGACGGGCCGGACCTGCGGCTAGGCCGCGGGCCGACGGTTCAGACCGGGCCGGCCGGGGTGAACCGGCCCGGTTAGGCCCCCTTGCATTTGGGGGGCCGTAACTTCCAAACGACGCGTCCGTTTGACGCGCCGTCTACGGCCGTGAGTTCGTATCGGCGAGATAGACTGTTTGAAATGGATTCCGGGGGTTTTGGGTTCTGCGCCCGAAGACAGGTGCCCTGTAATGCGTCAATTTAATAATATTAAATTGTGATTAAAGTTTGCAACGAACAAGATTCGCGAGCTGGACGTCCGTTTAACGTGCTGTCAGAGGCGTTGTAGCCCTGGGGGTGAGGTGGTCCTTCCAAAGTGGTTCAGAACCTTTGCGGGTTGGTTTCGTTGCTCGGTGGCACAAAACGCTTAATGCGATTAATTAATTAATTAATTAATTGTTGCGTCGGACCTAACTCCTGCTTGGGAGGTCCGATTGACGCGCCGTCAGCGGCAGCGTGACCCCAGTCCTCGTACAGACTTTTTGAGATACTTTTTGAAGCGTTCGGGTTGGAGACAGGGTGCGGCCACACAAGGCCTAGTTCGCACGCTTTACGGTGAAACACCACTTTTTCACCCGACATCCGTTTAGGGTGAATGAGCACTCATTTTTGAGTGTTTTTTCGAGGGGATTGCAACAGCGCAATCCACCCGCTTAAATTCGGGCTCGAGGTGTGGGCCCCACAGGGCCCCGTTTGCATATAACGCGGGGAGTTGCAGCTTCTGCATCCGGAGTCCGATATAGGCGTCGTCAGTGGCATTGTGACCCTAGTAACGAGACAACATAGTCTGGGGTGGTTTCAGGCGGTGAAGCCGGAGTTGAGGCGTGGGCCCCACGAGACGTCTTTTGAGCTAAGTGCAGCGTACTACGACTTTTTCATCAGGCATCCGTTTGGGGCGTATGAATAGTCGATTTGACGTGTTTTTTCGAGAGTATCGCGATGGCGCAGTTCGCCTGACCTTTTTCGAGATCGTGGTGTGGGTCCCACCCGACCTGGCTACGGTGAACAGTACCTTTTTCACCAGGTGTCCATTTTGGGCAATTGAGTAGTCAATCCCGTGTGTTTTTCCAAGGGGATCACAGTGGTGTGATCCGTTTGTTCAATTTCGGGATCTTGGGGTGGGCCCCACATGGGGTGGCTATAGTGAATAGTACCATATTCACTCGTTGACCGTTTCGGGCGAGTAAATAGTCTATCTTGCGAGTTTTTCCGTGAGGATTGCAACGATGTGATCCGTTTGGGCATGTAGAGCCTCGTTTGAGATCTTATTAAATGTGGAAATATGAAAGGGCGTTGGTCGAAGGCTTCTTTGGACGTACTCCAAACCTACGCACGGTAGCGGTGCTAGTGACACCCAACGATGGCACGGGCATTGAGCCTCTACTAGGTGAGTTGTTTTGGAATTGGGTGGTTGCGCGATACCCACTCCGTGTTCGGCTAGCCAGTGTTGTACCATCCAGTAGAGATGGCCAAAGCAGTTCCGGGTTTACCCTCCAGCGGGGCTGGGCAGTTGGTTACTCATCGGCTTCTTCGGGTTTACCCTCCAGCGAGGCTGGGCAGTGGGTTGCTCATTGACTTCTCAGGGTTTACCCTCTAGCAGAGACTGGGTAGTGGGTTGCCCGTCGACCTCTTCCAGGTCTACCCTCCATAAGGGCTGGGTAGTGGGTCGCCTATCGACCTCTTCCAGGTCTACCCTCCAGCAGGGCTGGGCAGTGGGTTGTCTGTCGAATTATTCCAGGTCTACCCTCCAGTAGGGCTGGGCAGTGGGTCGCCTGTCGACTTATTCCAGGTGTACCCTTCAGCAAGGCTGGGCAGTGGGTCCCCGTCGACTTCTTCCAGGTCTACCCTCCAGCAGGGCTGGGCAGTGGGTCGTCTGTCGACTTATTCCACGTCTACCCTCTAGCAGGGCTGGTCAGTGGTCGCCTGATGATGTATTAGGGTTTACCTTGCAGCAGGGCTGGGCAGTGGGTCACCTGTTGGCATTTCAGACTCAGCCCTTCTTATGAGGCTAGTCTGTGGATTTTCTCAGTGCCTACCGGAGCAGGACCCTTGGTTGTATGGGTTAGTGATGTGACGGTTTTGACTTTGAGCGGGCCTCTCAACTACGGGGCAGTGACGAGGTGTGGTTTGAACTTTTTTCCAAAACTCTCAAAGTACGAGGGGCTCTTTCCCCACCGAGACGCGTCCTTGAGACGCGACCTAAAACCGTGCGTGCGAGTCAGTACCGCCCAAAGAGGATAGTGTCGAGGTGCGTTGATTTGAGCCCCTTGACTTGTAGTTCGGGGAAGACGTACGGGATACTGGGCTTCGATGGTGTTTTCTTCTAGGACTGTTGGCTACTCAATTTCTTGGGCTGAGCTATGGGACGAAGACCCCCTTACGATCTTGTTTGGGTTTCTTGACAGAGCATATATATTTGTATACCTTGTTTTAGTACCCACTACATGGGTTTTGGTTACTCTCCTTCCCGGAGAGGCGAAGACACGCGGGGTTTGCCACGTGCTTTCTGTGTCTAGCTTCTCGTGGTTGGACGAGTCTACTCTCCTGCTATAGGTAGCGAAGACTCGACGAGAAGTTCATCTTCTCACCGTTTCCAGCTCCCTGTGTCTGGATGAGTCTACCTCCTTTCTCTTGTTGGGTTGAGCTGGACTCTCTTATGTTACTCTTTACTGCACTCTCAGTTGTACTCTCTTACTTTTCCCTATTCGATCTACTGCTCACCCTTCGGTACCACATTTTTTGCTCCCTCGAGCCTTCGGGGTATCCTACTGAGTATTTTTATACTCACCCCTACTTGGGCTTTTCCTGCACTTGGTGTGCCCTTGCAGGCGACGGGCAGGTTGATCGTGACTTCAGTCGAGCTTAGGAGTACGGGAGCGTGGACCGCGTGCAGTGGTCATAGTCGGGTTCTAGGCGTGAGACTCTCCCAGTTGTTTACTTTTATTTACCTGTTGCCAGGTTGTGGCACTTTTCTGGTTGGGCGCGTATTTTCCCCTTTTCTTTTTCAGTTTACCTCTAGCACTTGGTTTGTACTGTTTAGAGGTTGATGCACTTTGTGGTTTATTTATAGCAGTTGGTACTTTACTTTTTTTTACTCTGCACTTTTGCATTGAGTGGGTTGCGTGTGTGTGTACAGGTACTTAGGCAAAGGCCTCCCCGAGTTGTTGTGCCTTCGGTGCTGGTCGCCAGCCCCTGGCCTATGGAGGCGGGCTTGGGGTAGCTACGGCTCGAGCCTGGGTAGGGTCAGGTCGTGAAAAAGTGGTATCAGAGGGAGGTTCATTCCTTAAGACGTTGTTCGGACATCCCTAAAAAGGAATTGGTTGAGATTTAGGGCAACAGTGTTAACATGTCTTGAGAGCGGCTCTCAGGCCAGGGAGTCCAGTGATGGTGCGGTGACCGACGTATCCATTCACCAAGACCCTGATAACTCGCTTGTCGACTTGGCATGCTGAGACACTTGTTGCAGGGAAAATTTGTTTGTGCATCACATAGGATTGAGTCTTTGAATGTCCTTCTTGAGTTAGATCCCCATTGTTATTATTTTTATATACATATATGCTCATCGGACCGCGACACTCCTTGATAATATTCAGGATGTCTCCGCGAAGACATCCATCCAGGATTCCAGCTTTGGTTCGTGATGACGACCCTGTGAGCTACAAGGCCTCAGTCTAGGACCCATCATGTGAGTCCCTTTCTCCAGGTGGGCCAGTAGCAGCACCCCCACCTGGTGAGCAGCAGACAGCTTCAGCAGAGCAAACTGAGCTTGAGCGCAGGTTGAGCGCGCTTCCTGAGTTCCAGCATCAGAGACCACTGAGGTTTAGTGGTGAGCCAGACCCTCAGGCAACATAGGTTTAGCTTTAGATGGTGGTTCACCTTTTCAGGATTGTGCAGATGCTGGCGGATCTTATGGTGGTTTTGGCCGCCAACCTTTTTCCGCGGAGCAGCTTGGCATGGGTGGAGTCTGGTGACTCAGTTTCTTGACGAGTCGTCGCTTTCGTGGGGCAAATTCCAGTTGTTGTTTCGTGAGGAGTTTTTCCCCTCCTGCTTACGCTCTGTTTGGATTCATGAGCTCCTACAGTTTCAGCATCGAGGGATGACAGTGGCCGAGTACGCAACTAGTTTCACAGACCGTGCATGTTTTTACCCGGACTTGGTCCATGATGGCAAATCCGAGTGTGGAAGTTTGAGCAGGGTCTCCTCTGAGAGATTCATGTTATCATAGTACCCTTGGGAATTTCCACTTATGTTGGGGTGCTAGAGCGGGCGCTGGTGACAGAGGGCTTCCTGTCACATTCTACAATTGGTGGTGGCAGCCGGCTCAATAGAGCCGAGACGTCTGCCGCAACTAGCGGGTGTCGGGTGACAGAACCTCTACGCATGTGGCTTTCCGATAACCGGACTCAGGGGCGTGGTCGTACACCACAGTGGCGCCGGAGGGCACCAGGGCAGCCCGGAGAGCACTGGTGCTATGCTTGCGATGGGTGAGGTCACCTGGCATGGGACTGCCTGACCAGGCACACTGAGAATATCGGGTTGGCAACAGGTGCACCACCGCGGCAGAGGCAGCACCGTGATCGGAGTAGTGCCCTGAGAGATGGTGCTAGCGGAGGAGCGGGGGAAACTGGTAGTGGAGGGACAACTTTATGAGGTCCTCCCATCACCACTAGGTGATCCACGTCAGGCTCCGGGAGCTGACGGTTGGAACCGCGGACAATCGCGAGCTTTGGATGTCTACGATCCTAGAGAGCATGAGGTGATAAGAGGTACGCTCTACAACTCTTCTAACTTTTGCGGTATAATTAGAAGACCTTGTGTGTGAAATGATTTTCTCCATGCTCCCTGCTTGAGTTGTTACCAGGGTGACGCAGGGTGTCGGTGTGGCCTTGTGTCGGTAGAGTAAAAGGTGTGAAAACCTTCTCTTTAGTCGATGGTTTTGACTCCGCTTCTGAGCGTGTAAGAGGGTCTTGGTTGTGGGACATCGACTGTGAAACCTTGTGTGACCAGATATCCTTGGGTGTTTCACCATATGAATATTTTGAAGAAGGGAATCACTGGGCCTTGTTCCAAGTGCGGGCGGTGATTCCAGTCGCGGCATGCGACGTAGGGGTTCGATCAGGGAGGTGAGCTACCCCCGAGGTCCTTCGGACCGTTTGAGACCGTGAAAAGGGATGACGAGGTTCCCTACCGCCTTGCCCTAACCCCAAAGTCTGGAGTGGGTGCATGACGTATCCCACGTGACTTACCCGAGAAGATGTGTGCATTCCCCTATGCACGTCATCGGCGAGGGCGGACCTTGCTTGAACAGATCAAATCCATTGGTCTGTGTGTAGTGACGTAGACCTGTGCAAGAGTTCCTTTGGGTATGGGAGAGCCAGGTGTGGGCTTAGTACCCTGAGTTGTTCCTTGATTTTGCTTTTTAGGGATGAAAACCTTGAAGGAGGGAATAATGTAGGAAACTGGTTTTTGGCTATAAAATACTTTGTAATATTCTTGAAGTTATTGCAGAGCAGTGCCTTCAGACGACATGCGATTCCGAGCCCCGATGTGGCCGAAATTAAATTTTCAGTGTGTCCACCCTGGACACACCAAATAAATAGAATAATTCCTAAACGGTGATCCGAATCAGAAATATGAGAGTACGAATGGATCTGAAATGGGGTGTTTACCCTAGGAACGACATAAAACATGTCGGCGCGGGACGTTGGGACCCCTCGCCCGTTAACGGAATATTAAACAGATAAATAAATAAATAAATTTATTCTTTTAATGGATTAACTCAGGTATCTCTTAAACGGTGGATCGGATTGGAAAATCGAGGGCACCGTTGAGTCCATAACATGTCGTTTACCCTAGGAGGGCTGTAATTCTTCGCGGGTGTGGCCGTCAGAGAAAAATGGCCCCAGGGGCGTTTTCGTAATTTGGCAGCCTCGGGTGTTCAGTTTTATAAGTTTTGAACGGGGCCTCAGATTAAAATTCCGAGACCTCCGTTGTGATTGGGAGGTGGTGTTTTCCCTAGGGGATACTTAATCTTGACCGCGCCAGAGGTTTCAGATGCAGGTCATTTTAGGGGTTTAAATTAATTAAACGTTTTAAATAATTTTCTTTATAACCCCTCTTCCCCATTCTCCTCCTCCCCTCCCTTTGGCACCCCCTGGCAAAGACCTCTCACCCTCAACCTCCTCTTCTTCTTCTCCTCCTCCTCCGATCAATATTGGAGCGGCGGTGGCAAGGCGCAGAACGTGCGACGAAGCTCCGGGCTACGCCCAAAGAGGTAGGAGATTTTCGTTTTACGTTTTAATCTTCGAATCCTTGTTTCAAGTTGAATTATGGAATCGATTTGCTATTTGATCTTCGTAAAAAGCACATAAATGAGTAGTATACATTTTGAGATTCCCAACACACCCCTCAGATTTAAATTTGGAGTCCCGAGGCGTCCGCAGTTGCAATTCGAAGTTAGCTGGTTTTTAGGTGGTTTCCGGTGATGTTCCGACCATCTGGGCGGCGGCGGCCCGGGGTAGCAGCGGTCCGGCAGCTTCGCGCGCCGGCCCGACTGTCCAGGGCATGCGGCGCGGCGGTCTTCAGGTGGTGGTCGACCGGCTTCCTCGAGGGCGTGCGAGTGGGGAGCGGCCGGGGCTCGCGGTCGAGCGGCACGATGAGCTGAGGGCGACGGCGGTCGAGCGAAGGGGGAAGGAGGTCAGGCGTGTGGTGGGGTGCGGCGTCGAGCGGCAGAGTAGGAGGACCCGCGGCCTGTCGCGGTCGGCGGGGAGGATCCGAGGCGGCGACCTCGGGGACTGCGGAAGGAAACCAGGACCCGCCTTTTGCGGGTCCTGTTGGGTGACGGAGACCGGCCAAAAGGCCGGTCGGTTGAGGAGAACCAGACCCGCTCGGGTCCGGTTTTTTGAGGCGGGCTGAGGCCAGTGGGCCGCGGCGTGACGGGCCGGACTCGCGGTTGGGCCGCAGGCTGGCGGTTCGGACCGGGGCGACCACGGTGAACCGGCCCGGTTAGGCCCCCTTGCATTCGGGGGGCCGTAACTTCCAAACGGCGCATCCATTTGACGCGCCGTCTGCGGCCGTGAGTTCGTATCGATGAGACAAACTGTTTGAAATGGGTTTCGGGGGTTTTGGGTTCTGCGCCCGAAGACGGGTGCCCCGTAACGCGTTAATTTAATAATATTAAATTGTGATTAAAGTTTGCAACGGACGAGATTCTCGATCCGGACGTCCGTTTGACGCGCTGTCAAAGGCGTTGTAGCCCTGGGGATGAGGCGGTCCTTCCAAAGTGGTTCGGAACCTTTGTGGGTTGGTTTCATTGCTTGGTGGCACGAAACGCTTAATGCGATTAATTAATTAATTAATTAATTAATTGTTGCGTCGGACCTAACTCCTGCTTGGGAGGTTCGATTGACGCGCCGTCAACGGCAACATGACCCCAGTCCTTGTACGGACTTTTTGAGACGCTTTTTGAAGCGTTCGGGTTGGAGAAAGGGTGCGGGCCCCACAGGGCCTAGTTCGCACGCTTTACGGTGAAACACCACTTTTTTCACCCGACATCCTTTTAGGGTGAACGAGCACTCATTTCTGAGTGTTTTTCCGAGGGGATTGCAACAGCACAATCTGCCTACCTAAATTCGGGCTCGAGGTGTGGCCCCCATTTGCGTATAACGTGAGGAGTTGTAGCTTCTGCATCCGGAGTCCGATATAGGCGTCGTCAGCGGCATTGTGGCCCTAGTAACGAGACAATGTTGTTCGGGGTGGTTTCAGGCGATGAAGCCAGAGTTGAGGCATGAGCCCCACAGGCCGTCTTTTGAGCTAAGTGCAGCGTACTACGACTTTTTCATCAGGCGTCCATTTGGGGCGTATGAATAGTCGATTTGACGTGTTTTTATGAGAGCATCGCGATGACTCTGTTCTCCTAACCTTTTTCGGGGTCGTGGTGTGGGTCCCACCCGACCTGGCAATGGTGAATAGTACCTTTTTCACCAGGTGTCCATTTTGGGCGATTGAGTAGTCAATACCGCGTGTTTTTCTGAGGGGATCGCAGTGGTGTGATCCGTTTTTTTAGTTTCGGGATCTGGGGTGGCCCCCATACGGGCTGGCTATAGTGAATAGTACTATATTCACCGGTTGACTGTTTCGGGCGAGTAAATAGTCTATCTCACGAGTTTTTCCGTGAGGATTGCAACGGTGTGATCCATTTGGGCATGTGGAGCCTTGTTTGAGATCTTATTAAATGTGAAAATATGAAAGGGCGTTGGTCGAAGGCTTCTTTGGACGTACTCTGAACCTACGCATGGTAGCGGTGCTAGTGACACCCAATGATGGCATGGGTGCTGAGCCTCTACTAGGTGAGTTGTTTTGGAATTGGGTGGTTGCACGATACCCACTCCGTGTTTGGTTGGCCAGTGTTGTACCATCCAGTAGAGATGGCCAGAGCAGTTCCGGGTTTACCCTCCAGCGGGGTTGGGCAGTGGGTTACTCATCGACTTCTTCGGGTTTACCCTCCAACGAGGATGGGCAGTGGGTTGCTCATTGACTTCTCAGGGTTTACCCTCCAGCAGAGACTGGGCAGTGGGTCGCCCGTCGACTTCTTCCAGGTCTACCCTCCAGCAGGGTTGGGCAGTGGGTTGCCTGTCGGCCTCTTCCAGGTCTACCCTCCAGCAGGGCTGGGCAGTGCGTCGCCTGTCAACTTATTCCAGGTCTACCCTCCAGCAGGGCTGGGCAGTGGGTCGCCTGTCGACTTATTCCAGGTTTACCCTCCAGCAGGGCTGGGCAGTGGGTCACCCGTCGACTTCTTCCAGTTCTACCCTCCAGCAGGGCTGGGCAGTGGGTCGTCTGTCGACTTATTCCAAGTCTACCCTCCAGCAGGGCTGGGCAGTGGGTCGCCCGTTGGAATTTCAGACTCATCCCTTCTTATGAGTCTAGTCTGCGGCTTTTCTCCATGCCTACCAGAGCGGGACCCTTGGTTGTATGGGTCAGTGATGTGACAACTTTGACTTTGAGCGGGCCTCTCGACTGTGGGGCAGTGACGAGGTGTTGTTTGACCTTTTTCCCAGAACTCTCAAAGTAAGAGGGGTGCTTTCCCCACCGAGACACGTCCTTGAGACGCGACCTAAAACCATACGGGTGAGTCAACTCCATCCAATGTAGATAGTGTCGAGGTGCGGTGATTTGAGCTCCTTAACTTGTAGTTCGGGGCAGACGTATGGGATACTGGGTTTCGATGGTGTTTTCTTCTGGGACTGTTTGCTACTCACTTTCTTGGGCTGAGCTACGGGACATAGATCTCCTTATGATCTTGTTCGGGTTTCTTGACAGAGTATATATATATGTATACCTTGTTCTAGTACCCACTCCTTGGGTTTTGGTTACTCTCCTTACAGGAGAGGCGAAGACACGCGGGGTATGCCATGTGCTTTCCGTGTCTAGATTCTCGTGGTTGGACGAGTCTACTCTCCTACTATAGGTAGCAAAGACTCGACGATAATTTCATCTTCTCACCGTTTCCAGCTCCTTGTGTCTAGATGAGTTTACCTCCTTTCTCTTGTTGGGTTGAGCTGGACTTTCTTCTGTTACTCTTTACTGCACTCTCGGTTGTACTCCCTTACTTTTCCCTGTTCGATCTACTGCTCACCCTTCTGTACCTCCTTTGTTTCTCCCTCAAGCCTTCAGGGTATCCTACTGAGTATTTTTATACTCACCCCTGCTTGGTCTTTGCCCGCACTTGGTGTGCCCTTGCTGACGACGGACAGGTTGATCATGACTTCAGTAGAGCTTAGGAGTATGGAATCTTGGACCGCGTGCAGTAGTCGTAGTCGGGTTCCAGGCGTGGGACTCTCCCAGTTTTTTACTTTTGTTTACCTATTGCCGGGTTGTGACACTTTTCTGGTTGGGCGCGTGTTTGCCCCTTTTATTTTTCAGTTTACCTCCAACACTTTCTTTGTACTGTTTAGAGGTTGATGCACTTTTTGGTTTATTTATAGCAGTTGGTACTTTACTTTTCTTTTTTTTACTCTGCACTTTTGCATTGAGTGGGCTGCGTGTGTGTGTACAGGTACTTAGGCAAAGGCCTCCCTGAGTTGTTGTGCCTTCAGCGCTGGTCGCCAGCCCCTGGCCTATGGAGACGGGCTTGGGGTAGTTGCGGCTCGAGCCTGGGTAGGGTCGGGTCGTGAGAAATTATTTATTTAATGCTGATATATTATATATCATATTTATAGAAAAAATGGTTTATAATTTAATTAAAAATTAATATTAATTAAAAATATTGACTAAATGATATTAATAGCATTTAATAACATTTTGTTTTATCAATGTCATTTGTTTTTTTCCAATTGACTTATATATCAAATAATAAATATTTAATTATTAATTAAAAAAATTGACTAAATATGTTCACTTTATATGTCATTCAATAATTTTACATGTGCATATATGAAATTAATTCGATTTTATAGAGAAACAAACACCCAATTTTTTTTAATATTATTGCTTTAGTTTTTTATTTATTAATATTTCATATTAAATATATTATGTTTTTAATTATTAAATTTTATTCAGTTTTTATATTTATATTTTTTATGTGAACAAGGTCACAATTGAGTGATACTCAAATGCAATACCACATCTAGCAAGTCTGAGGTTCAACTCTTAGCATTACAAATTTGAATTGCATAGAAGGTATTTCATTCAAGATGGCATGTTTGGGGGGGGGGGCAGAAAGTGTGGAGGTGTGTTCATGGGACAATATAAAATTGGGTCGTGCTTTGCGAAGTACGACACCAAGGCACACAAGGGTGCAAGGGAGATTTTGATGTATAGGGCTGACAACGACCGTCGATGGTGATGAATGATGGTGGATATCACCAGCGATGTCTCGATTGTCAACGAGGCATAAATTGATGGCCACAACTTCATGTCACGACAGATGTAGATAGCGGCGCTCAAGTGGCCGAATGAAACGAGCCAGCTGGTAAACAGGTAGATTCAGCAGCGACGGTGTAGGAAGGTGGACTGGTAGCAATGACGATGGGGACCTGGTGTGAACTTGGGCACCACTCCCATGTTGACCTTTGAGAGGATACTTCGCAGCGATTGCCCATGTCGGTGCGGGCCTTTGGGCAGCAGGTTTGCACAGTGGACGACCACCTCAAGTGTGATTAATGGGAGTGATGCCTTGATGGCAGAGGTTGGTCACGATGGAGGGCCGAATTCGAGACCTATTATGACAGACGTCAAAGAGGGCAGAGCTGGCGATCTCTGATGACAATGACGGTTGAGTGCAAATAGGGACAGGAAGGTCGTGCTTGACGACTCTATAACAAATGGCCCACCCAACAACGAGTAGATGATGACGGCGTCGTCGCACCAATGCGACCAATGAATGGTATGTGGCTACCAATGTAGGTGGTGAGCTGGCGGAGCCGAGGTGATCGACAGGGTGGCTTCAACGAACAATAAGGGATATACGGGCTGAAAAAAATCTGGCCTTTGGGTTGCGATGAAGAGGGACTTCGGACCATCAAAAATTGATGTGGCCTATGGGCCATGTACTAAGGGTCTACTATCCTATTATAAATAAATAAAGGGATTTTTGGGTGAGTTGTCCTCTTAAGGTTTATGACCCACCCTTCTGACCTTTGGGTGTGAGGTGTGTGTGTGTTTCATTATAATTATACACCCAAATATCTTATATATGTATATATATATTTAATGTATACTATTTATTACTTATATATATATACATATGTAAATTAATCATTTTTAATTTTTCTTTGTTTAATATTTTTTGTAATTTTATTCATTTTTAATATTTATTTATATTAATTGGCTAACATGTAATATGTTTTTAATGTAGTTGTAGTTTACATAATTAATATGTGTATTCATTTTTATTTAAACATATATTCATTTTTATTCTTTTAAAATTTATATAATTAATAACTCAAATTCATTTTTTAATATTTTTTCAATATATTAATCTTTTTAATTAAATTTTACTCATTTTTAACATTCATCCATTTAATATTATTTATTCATTAATAATATTAACTGTTTTTTACTCTTTTTTTATAATTCATTCATTTTAAATATTTATTCCTTTGATATTTTTGCAATTTTTTCATTTTAATGTTTTTATATATAAGTATTCATTGATATATTTAATATTTTTAATATAGAAATATATTCATATATATATATATATAATATTTCCTTAAATATGATTTATATAATATAAAATATGTATTTACAATTAATAAGTCATATATTTAGTGAAAAATGGTTTATAATTAAAAATTAACATTAATTAGAAGTATCGACTAATTAGTATCAAATAATGGACATTTAATAAAATGTCATTTGTTTTTTCAATTTAACATATATCAAATTTATGTTACATTAATTTCATAAAAATAAATACGTAATTAATGTAATTTTATATAGAAACACTCATACACACATAATATTTCTGAAATTTATTTAATTTTTAATATTCATTGTCGAATTTTATTTATTAACATAATATATTTAATATACATTATGTTTTTAATCGGTAAATTTTATTCATTTTTTATATTTTTATACAATATATACTATTTATTACTTTTTAATATTTTTTCAAATTTATTCATCTTTAATATTATTTATTCATTTATAATCTTAATTATTTTTAATATTTTTATAATGTATTCATTTTCATTTTTTTTGTTCAATATTTTTGAAATTTTATCAATTTTAAATATTTATTTATACATGTTTATTTATTAACATTGAATGTTTTTAATATGGTTTTTATTTATATAATTAATATATATTCATTTTTATTTTAACATATATCTTTTTTTTAATTTTTTAATAATATATATAATTAACAACACTTATCTATTGATTTTTTTAATTATTAAATTTCACTATTTTTTAACATTCATTCATTTAATATTATTTAATATTATTTATTCACTAATAATGTTAATTGGTTTTTACTTTTCTTTTTAATTTATTCATTTTAAATATTTATTCATTTATTATTTTTTTAGTTTATTTGTTTAATATTTTTAATATAGAAATATAATCACACACACACACACACACATATTGTAAGAACCCGGGTTTTTAGAACGGGTCAAAATCCTGACCCTCTTTGAATTTTTGACTTGTTCCTGAGAAAATTGGGGAAATCTGGAAAATTATGGAAATTTCCAGGCTACACGCCATGTATACTAAAGTACACGCCGTGTATGGGTTAGGCAAGTACCGGCCGTGTGCTCGCCAAGTACATGTCGTGTGATGACAAAGTAGAAATTTCCTACTACACGACGTGTAGTGTTGCTCAACACGCCGTGTATCCTCCTTTCTGTGTACCAGCTGTGTTCAAGCTGTGTGTCAACCCGTGTGGCGCGTCCAAGCCGTCTGGCTACCCCGCTTAAGTTGGAGTATGGACAAGGCCACTACACGACATGTAGTCCTTAAATACACGCCGTGCACTTTTTTTCATTCGCTTAAATGAAAGAGTGTCGTGTCTTATTTCGGAAAACAACTTCTTCTTCCCCAACTTCGGAACAAGTCCATTCCAAAGTTCTGAAGAACGTTTCCTACCCTAGAATCATCATCTGACCTCCGTTCTTCAATCTGTCGGTGGCTGCTGGATCGCAACAGCGAGGCTAAACCCGCACACTCTGTTTTGTTCCAGTTTCTCCGCCTCACGCGTTGAAGTTTCCATCCAGTGGAATTGATGGGATTTGACGGAAATGTAGATCTACGAAGATCGACTTCGAATTGGAGCTTGATATCGGATGTGGCTATGTCCACGAGTCTCAGGTAGGTGGTGCATACCTTCTTTTTTATTTTCGTAGACCTTTGGGTGGTGCGACTTAAAGCGCGTATTTGAGTATTTTGTGAGAGACCCTGTTTTATCTTCTATTGTATATTTAATTTCTTATTAGACCTATGGAATGCCTTTGGGTATTTCCTTTGTCTTGTTTTCCTTGAGCAGGGCCGGGCGAGGGGCATTGCTCATTTGGGGCAATTTGGCCGGGGGTGCCAAAATGGCACAAGTTGTTTTATTTGGTTAAATTGCTGAGTTATTGGTTAAGTCATAATATGTTTTGTTAGAGGCTTTTAAGACCTTGGCACTGGTTTGAGACAACACATAGTTAGCGCAATTTGACTGTTTAGTTTGTTTTTCTTGCTTATAGTTTTTCTTTTGATTGTATATATATATATATGTGATGTGTGATATTGCATATGTTGGAACCTTCGAGTTGGGCTGGGCATGGCCTGGGTATTGTTTAGTGATGCTGATCACAGGTTGGGTTTGTCCCAGGTTACATTGGGTGGTTCTGAACACGGGATTGCTTGTCAGGGACGTCGGGTTGTGGCAGGGTGACTATCAGGTTGGTCATGGCCCGATTTACTTGGATGGAGAGACCGTCGGACTTGAGCGGCATGGTCATAGGGACACGAGGCGTCAGAGGTGTTGTGGCTTGGGTACTATTTTGGTGATTACCACTCACCCAGAACTTTGAGTAGTGTGCATACAAAGAGACTCCGTGAAGAGGTGGTTTTGACCACTCGTGTGGGTAGAGGCCCCCGTTAGTTACGGTTTAGGTACTTTTGGTTTGGGGGTGCTTGCCATAGGAAGCCACGTGGAAGGTGATGAGCCTTCAGGGGATAACATTGAGACTATCGGGTTGGGAGAAGAGGCTCGCTATTATTTGAGGACAGACATCGTTGTTCCTCCGATTACATTATTTGAGGGAAGACATCACTGTCCCTCCAGTTACTTAATTTGAGGGCAGACATCGCTGTCCCTCCGGTTACTTATTTGAGGGTAGACATCATTGTTCCTCTGAGCTGCTATTTATTGGGCGTGCCTACGGGACATCGATGCTTGAGACACATGGTGTCAGGGGGCACATGGTGCTGGGCTACATGACAGAGATTCCGACATTGGCTGAAGCAGGTGACACTCCATGGTGGCTGCTGAGCACTAGTGGAGTTTGTGTTTGTTGTGTGCATCATACTATTTACGGTTTCCTTTATAACTGCATGCCTGCTTAAACACTTATATTAGGTGCACACCATTGGGTAGTATCCTACTGAGATGCGTCTCACACCCTGCACAAGCCCTTCGGGACACATGTAGAATTTATGAATTTATGTGTAGGAAAGACGCCAGCTTCAGGAGTGGACTGCATTAGCTGTTTCATGGAGATGGTATGAACCTCGAGGTCTTGCCTAGCTGGAGATTATTATTTTTTTCTTCCTTTCCTATATCAGCATGCTTACTTGTTTTGTAGATATGGTTGGTTAGCCATTGGCGCCTTTACATATGGATATGTATGACCTACTTTGGATGTATGGTTGTTGTTCAGTAGTAGTCACAAGTGATCAGCATGACATTGTGTTTACTTTCCACTGCTATATTTATATTTATTGCTTCCATTTTTTATCAATATTGAATGTGCTTCCGCTCTACGGGTCTGGTTCGAGTGTGCTGAGTCGTTTATTTCGCCGCATCTTTATTTTTATACTCGGACCACTACCATTATTATCCTCCGAGAGGGTATATCCTCCCCACTATACCTATAAGACTCTCGCTACTAGTCGGAAGCCTTTGGCATTCAGGGAGGTGCGCCTAAGGTAGTAACACCCGACCCGTTTAGCACTGTTCGGGCCTGGGTCGTTACAAAGTGGTATATGAGGAGTTCTTGAAAGGGATTTAGTAGCAGCATTTTGCTGGCTACTAATGAGATTGAGGCTTCTCTTTTATTTCTTCTGGTTTTACTATTTGGGATATGGTAAACTGGATATAGGTTGTGACAGGAACTGGGTTTCTAGCTTATGCTTGGGTGCCTGTAGCCCTAGGTACAAGGGATAGACCAAGTTTCCATGGGTGAGAATTACTATTTTCTTTTTGCTCAGATTACAGTTTATACGATTTCCACCTTGGTGGATCAATTGGCGTGTGATGTTATTGATTAGGATATGTGACCCTTGACCTGGTGCGGTAAGGGAGAATTAAACCTTGGCCCGGTATGGCAAGTCTTGTTTTTTTGGCTTTTGATAGGCACATTTTTAGGGTATTTCAATTTCATAACTGCACATATGCTTTGTGAAGTGATAATACCATGTGAATAATATCAAATTGGCATGCTTTGTATGCTTTGAAGGTGAATAAGTGAAATTCCCGATAGAATTGCTTGTGTTATGCCATGCTTATTATATATATTGTGAATTGCTTGTGGCAGGAGATTTTGAGTCTGGCTCTTGTATGAGCAGGCAGGTAATATGATTGAGGTGATTTGATCACCAGGATTGGGTGACTAGGTTGTCAGGTTGAGGCAACATTGGTTGTCAGGATGGGAATGGCCTGAGGTACTTTTGGTACTTGGCTCTGTTAAGGGCGGATAGAGAGGCCATGAGGCCGGGATGCCGTGGGCATGGGTTGCGGTGGGGGAGAGTAAGGGTAGTTGTTTTATACTGCCTCTTTACTGCTTTCCTTATCTGCGTTGAATATATATTGTTATATATATATATATGGGTTGTCTGACCATTTATGGTATTTAGTGGGTTCCTTCTAGTCGACTCAGATGGAGAGTCAGGCGGGAGATGGTACAGTGCCACAAGAGTGGGATCAGGTTTAGGATCTAGTGCAGGTAGACCATGAGCCACAAGTACAGGCTCAGGGATAGGAACATGTCTAGGATCTAGCCCAGGCAGGACAACAACTGGGTTTGGAAGAATTCAGACCATGGCTTGACGAGCAGCTCCGAGCTAGCCTGGTACGTGTCTTGTAGGGGATCAAAAGAGGTGCACAGGGTAGAGAGCCGTCTATGGCATATCTGACACGAGAGTGACAGTCACAACACCTTCCACTTTTTTAGGGTGAGGGTGGTCCACAGACAGCTGAGAATTGAATAGAGAGCATGCAGATGATTTTCGAGCAGCTCGAGACGCCTCTAGGGCGGAGGGTCAAGCTGGTGATGTACATGTTGCGAAAACTGGCAATGTGTTGGTGGGATGTGCAGGTTCAGGTTTGCATGCACGAAGGTCCAACATGGAAGGACATTGAGGACAAGTTATTTGAGCACTTTTACCCAGAGACACTGAGGGTCGAGAGATCTCAGGAGTTCTTGATCCTTCAAGAGGGAGACATGTCCGTCATGGACTATGAAACTACTTTCACTGAGCTATCTCGCTTTGCACCTGGTATGGTAAATGATGACGCGACAAAGGTGATGTGCTTTGAGGATGGATTACGAAACACCATTGGGATCCAGGTGAACATCTTCATGCTAGGTTATTTTTCAGAGGCGATGAATCAGACACTCATAGCGGAGGGCAACCAGAGGGATAGGCCCCAGGTTGGCTGAGAAACGACTTCAGGTGATGGTTCAGATAGCAGGAAGTGAGGACGGGATGAGTTCCAGCAGGGAATTCAGGCCTTGGACTCAGCTAGACCACCTCGTAGCAGTTCTTTAGTGATTTTCTTTCGGTGTGGACAACCAGGACATGTTTGGACTCAATGTGATAGGCCTCCAAAGGAGTGCTGGGCATGTGGATAGGTTGGACATCTTGAGAGGTTCTGCAGGAAACCTTCTCAGACAGCCGACAAGTAGGGACCAGGACAGACTGTGTCATATGGGGTTGATTCAGGTTTAGTACCAGGAAAGGGTAGTAGAGTTTCAACTGCACGCAGAGGACGAGACAGAGATAGTGGGACCCAAATGAGGGGTTAGTGGCTGGTGACTAGAGCAGCACCGTAGGGAGGTCAGGCATCAGGTAGTCATACTTCAAGCCGGGTGCATGCCATGGAGCTACCATGGGCTGAGCAGGCTGGTGAGCCAATGATGGTTAGAGGTACACTGTGAGTGTGTCCATGAATTTTTTGTTTTCTTTTGGCATGACCAGTTGAGGCATGACCGTTTTGAGTGCACGAGGTGCACAAGATTCATGTGGAATGACTAGATGTTGGTCAGTGGGATTGACGCCATATCGGGTGTGTGATATATTTATATATATGTATGAGATGCGTGGCATTGGGGCATCGAGGATGCGGGTTACTTGAGGTATCGTGGAAATCAGGGCATCAGGGATGCAGTTTACTTGAGGTGTTAGGTACCAGGTTTGTTTTGAGCATCCATAGGATGTGGGACCTCATGGAGGCGGACACTGATGTGGTGCGGGATACGTTGGGTTTCAGAAACGACATGGGAGCACCAATAAGGCATAGGAGTGACAATGCATCACGAGAGAACCATGAGTCCGGAAATAGGTCAGTAAACCCTTGCTTTGTTGAGTTTTGTAGGGTTGAGACAAACTTAGGAAATTCCTAAGGTGGGGATCCCTTGGGGAATTTACCCAGAACCTCTGAGATCGGGAGAGTCTGGGTTACTTTGATCGGGGTGTTATGTTTGGTGTCATCTTTAGGTTTTGTTTGATAGCTCCGGGACGAGCTATGTTAAGGTGGGGAGATTGTAAGAACCAGGGTTTTTAGAACGGGTCAAAATCCTGACCCTGTTTGAATTTTTGACTTGTTCCTAAGAAAACTGGGGAAATCTAGGAAATTTTGGAAATTTCCAGACGACATGACATGTACACTAAAGTACACACTGTGTATGGATTAGACAACTACCGACCGTGTTCTCACCAAGTACATGTTGTGTGATGACAAACTAGAAATTTCCTACTACACAGCGTGTAGTGTTGCTTGACATGCCATGCATCCTCCTTTCTATATACCGGATGTGTTCAAGTCGTGTGTCAACCCGTGTGGCACGTCCAAGCTGTGTTTCTACCCCGCTTAAGTAGGAGTACAAATAAGGCCGCTACATGGTGTGTAGTCCTTAAATACACGTTGTGTACATTTTTTTATTCGCTTAAATGAAAGAGTGTCGCATCTTATTTCAAAAAATAGATTCTTCTTCCCCAACTTTGGAACAGGTCCGTTCTGAAGTTCCGAAGAACGTTTCCTACCCTAGAATCATCATCCGACATCCGTTCTTCAATCCGTCGGTGGCTGCGGGATCGCAACAGCAAGGATAAACCTGTTCACCTTGTTTCGTTCCAGTTTCTCTGCCTCACGCGTTGCAGTTTCCATCTGAGTGGAATTGGTGGGATTTGATGGAAACGTAGATCTATGAAGATCGACTTCAAATTGGAGCTCGATATCCTACGTGCCTATCTCTAAGAGTCTCAGGTAGGTGGTGCATACCTTCTTTTGTGTTTTTGTAGACCTTTGGGTGGCATAGCTTAAAGGGCGTATTCGGGTATTTTGTGAGAGACCCTGTTTTATTTGATATTGTATATTTAATTTCTTATTAGACCTATGGAATGCCTTTGGGTATTTACTTTGTCTTGTTTTCCTTGAGCAGGGTCGGGCGAGGGGTCATTGCTCATTTGGGGAATTTTGGCCAGGGGTGCCAAAATGGCACAAGTTGTTTTATTTGGTTAAACTACTGAGTTATAGGTTATGTCACGACCCGGTTTCACCAAGATGAGAGAAGGGATAGCAGGTTTCCAGACCCTTCCTTCTTCAAGTTGAAGGAGAGATAATGACCCCCGAGACCCGCCTTCAATAGGTCCCGGAGTGGCGACTAGCACCAAGGGTATAGAATCACACACAAGATGGAAGGCATTACCCTTTTTATTTAATAGGATTAGGAGATAAGATAGTAAATCCCAACAACACCAAAAGTGGAAGTACGGGTAAAGCCAAAAAAACCATTCTCATATGCATGTTCCAAAAGTAAATGATACAAAAGTAAAATAAACCCCCAAAAAGAAGTACCAAAAGAAAGAAAAACAACAACAAAAACTGTCCCAACGTCTAAACTAGTACGACCCTGCACAATCCCTGAAGTCCTCCTGGAAACCTAAAAATAGTTTTATATACATAGGGTGAGCATACAAGTATACTCAGTAGGGAAAACCAAAATCTCTCATGCACAAGTGGGGAGGCATTCTAATGCCCCATGAGAAAAGAGATAACCGAAACACCTATCAAGGAAAACTACCCACCCCAGCCTCACCAAGGCACGCTACCCAAATAAATCAAGTCAAGAAATATAATAGTAATAACACATCGATGTTTGGGTACCCCGTGCCACTTCCCCACTGGTTATTAAATACATCTTAAGCATCGAACCTCTCCCGCCATTCTCACTGCAGTCCCACCGCCACACCCATCCCGCACACACCTGGGCCAAAAACACACACCCTTCCCGCAAACACCTAGGCCACAACAACCACGCGTAACCACGACCACAAACACCTGGGCCAGAACAACTACTGCCACGCCCGAAGACACCTGGGCCTCATCCCGAAGACACTTTGGAAACAACATGCCCGCACACACCTAGGCAACCACCACAACTACCCAGCCCAAAGAATCTTGGGCTATAATGGACCTCAGTCCATCATATCCTACCCGATGAGTCTTGGGATATTCGGGAAAGGGAGCAGAAAAGGAGCTAATAATCAGCCACTCATAGGAGTGTTTGGAAAAAAACCCTCCCCCCATGAAATAGGGGGTGTTCGACACTAAGTGCTCAACTTGGGTGGGGCGCAAATAAGAAACATAAGAACTAAAATTATATAATATATATAACAAGCACTCATCCCAAACTAGGAGTTCTAAAACCAACTTAAGTATAAACACTCTCATT
The DNA here is from genome assembly GCA_963277665.1 of Viscum album. Lineage (NCBI taxonomy): Eukaryota > Viridiplantae > Streptophyta > Magnoliopsida > Santalales > Viscaceae > Viscum > Viscum album. Next base: position 1,608,646,134 of record OY728137.1, on the reverse strand, counting down.
ACTATTCATTCACAAGAAACACCGAACCCACGACCATGTCACCACTCATCCCGAAAAATGATTCCCCATTGATCCCATTATTGTTTTCATGTTCAAGTGATCCCATTTAAGTAAATTCTGCACTACTGGGCAACTAACAGGCATAACCACAAGCCAGAGAAAGAGGAACACCCAAACAACAATTTAAGCATTCACACCTGGTTCTCTTGTAAAGTCACAACAACAAAGGGACCCATGATATCCCTCAAAGTACAGGAACCAAACCAAGCCTCGATATACAGCCCCACACAACTTCATATTCACAACCAACAACCATGCCACAACAGAGGATCCCATCCCCATCCACATCACCCCATAAGCATCAGGCAGAACAACACACCTACTACCAAAACAGAGTAGGGAAACTTCCAGGTTTAATCACATTATTCATTAGGTTCTTCTTTCTGTTGGTTAATCGGTGTGACCACACAAAGATTGATGTTCACTAGGCATCCATTTAACCAAATGAGTTTAGGTGATTAACCAATTTCCATGTTACAGTCATTTAATCATCACATAAGAAAAGGGTTCATTAGTGTGAAAAGAAAGACCACCAACAACCATGATTTTCAGTGAGAATAAGCCCATACAGTTCACAACATATAACAATTATAAAAGAGTACAAAAAAATTTTCAAACGCACCCCACCATTATTTAATAGTTTGTTTATTATCTTTGTTAAGGTTTGGTTTCATCCATTCCCACAGAAATAGTAGCGTACCCACCCCGCATGATACACAGTAAGGATAGAAGAAGGAATATCCCTACTTGGTTGATCAAGGATCAAAGTTCTTCTCCACGCGCCAAGAACTGGGGATGTGTGACTTTCAGGGGAGGAACGTCGAGGACTCCAAGGTTGAGCAGAAAGGCTCCAGCACAGGTGCACCACTTGCCTCGGGAAGGGGAACTCCAAACACACAAAGAAGAAAAGGAGACTATCCAAGAGGAAGAAGAAAGAATTTCTAGCGTGATATAAAGATGAGATCATGTTGTTATGGGATATGGAATTTTGAATGGCTATAAAGTTGGATAGTGGTTTCACCACGCGGTTGGGTGGTTACGCACGATGGAATTAACTTTCATTTAACAATTCTCCACAGAGAGGTGGTCATAATGGCTATGCGTTAAACAGTTTTCTTTAACCATAAGGAAACACGTAAGAGGGGCGGATCTGGAAGGTATGGGGAAGGGCGTGAAACCGAGGAAAAACCACAAGTTTTGGTAAGTTAAGGGTTGCCCGACTCTTGGGAGATTTTAGATATTATTTATGGGATTTAAATGGATTTGAAATGGGGAATTAAATCATCTTTATGTCAAAAGATATGTTGCGGGAGTGGAAAAGTCGGGAACTGGGAAAGAACGAAGACCGCTCGGTGAGGACACGGTGCCACCGTCACAGTGTCAACCTTATGGTGCCACTGTCACGGTGTCACCCTTACGGTGCCACCGTCACGGTGTCACCCTTACCGTGCCACCGTCACGGTGTCACCCTGACGGTGCCACCGTCACTGTGCCGCCCTCACGATGGAGCCGTGTTTTGGAAAAGTAATGGAACAGGTGGGTCTAGGCCATTACATCAGATACCACTCAAACTATTCTTTCCCTCAAGAATCAAAACTAGACCCTAAGAAAATAGGGGTTCTGAACAACCACTTCAAAAGATACCTCTCAGGAGTGAACCTCATCGACATCTAGGAACACCTCTCCCTCAAGTAGCCAGGAAACACTCGAGGGTCAAACTGTCCAGTCATATGGGTTAGGGAGTTTCTTCCTCCATGTCAGGATACTATCTGCTTTTGATGGCACTGACTCGCCCGCACGGGGTTTAATTGCATCCAAATTAATGCGTATTGATTAGGGATTGGGTCCTCCCCTCCCCATAGTCAAGACTCTTCACACACACCCACAGAATAAGAAAAACTGCATGTTCTATAGTTAATAAGGTAAAGCATTCCTGTAGAGACCCGAAGCCTGACGTACATAGACATTACATTACTTTTGAGGAATACTTAGTACATAACAAAAACACACACACACAAGGATCGTAATAGTTTAGTGTCTTTGGAAACTCGGAACGTAATCTTCTAATCATGGTGAAAGATCTTCAATATCTCCCATAAAGATCTTCCCCTTTTTTTCCCTAAAACCATTCTTTATATCCTGGGGAAAAGAAAACATAAAAGGGTGAGCTCAAATGCTCAGTAAGGGTATACAAAAGAAATAAAAATCATATCATATCTTTTTGAAAATCATAACCTGCAAAAGAGATCATAATATCTTAACATGGAACAAATCATAGAAGTGAAAATGAGATCACCATAATCATAACATGAAACTTGAAACTTTGTGTCATGAACACATAATCATAGAGAATCATTTCTTGTTAGTCAAGACTCATTGCCAAGACTATCTTAGTGGACAAAGTCCCTTTCTGAATCGAGTAACCCTCGTTTCAGTCCTGTTTCACTGAACCGGTATAACCTACCATTCCAGCCATGTCTATCTCATGAGATATAAAATCTTTACCCAATGCATTGGAGGGAGATATAGGTCCCACCCATCTTATAATGAATCCTTTCTTATGTGTGCCACATAATCATAAAACATACATCATCGCATAACACATGTAACAAAAATGGGATTCTTAAACAACATGACATCATAAAACCATTCATATAAGATAAAGGAATTCATAAACATAATTACATCACAACATAGTCAAATCAATGTAATAATATGGATAAAAAATAGAACCCTTTATTATCTTAGATGGAAAATAATTTTGATAAAACACTTGAATTGAATTCTTGAGGAAAATATCCTTTCTTCTTCAAAATCAATTTCTTTTCACAAAACATCATGCAATTTTAAAAGAAAGAGATTTTATTGAAAATAGTCATGAAATATTTTAGAGGAAGCTTCATGAAAATAATGCTTTATAAAACAGTAGAAATCCGTTCGTGCCGTATAAGTTAAAAAAAAACATTCTTCGTACTTTTGTCAGAAAAGTCAAAAAGTACCTCGTACGACAAAAGATTCCTTTCATAGATATTACTAAAAACTCGCCGAAGGGTAAAAATGGATTTAAAAAATTGTAGGTGGATGGAAATAATATTACATATTGATGAAACATGGATGTGGATGATAAAATACACCCCAGTAAATACTTACGAATAAACAATCTCGGATAAAAATGAGATTGTGATATTTCCCTTACCTTAGGTCCGATTTGCTTTGTTCGTGTCCGAAGCTCCTGTATAATGGTTTAAATAATGTTATTGACTTATTACAGAATCATACATATTGATATGATATCATATATGGTTCACTTATGACATTATATTACCCGTTCTTTTGTAAATTCCATGTTAAAGAAGCGTTTTGGGTAAAATCGTTTCATTTATCGTAGGTGTTTTGACTTGTTGTTCTTGACATCATTATTACTTATATCATGATTTACTTACTTCCAGAATATAAAATATGATTTATATATCATATATATTCAGTATATATATATATATAATAGATAGATAAATAAAATGAAAAACACCGTTCATGGAGACGGTAGTCCGTACGTACGCATGAACGCTGTTTTTCTTTCCTTATTGTCTTGAAATGGAAGTAAGTAGATGACATACATATGTATATATATACATAAATCCAGTAGCTTTATAATGTCATATATTTCATTATTATTTCTTATATATACATTATAATCATTCTTAAATGGTTAACATGGAGAATGAATCTCGTCGCGTCGTGGAGACGGTAGTCCGTACGTACGCACGAGCGATGATATCATTTCTATAAATATTGAATTGAATTGGAGTGGATTATACAATATATCAGAATCAATATGATGTTGTAATAACTATGTATAGTTATTCTTTACACCATTATACCCATCCATGTAAGGTGGTGGTGGAAAATAGATTACACCACGGCGTGGAGACGGTATTCCGTACGTACGCACGCGCGGTGATTTCTTTTTCCGTAGGATGGATAGATGGTGAAATAGGGTTGTTTCATACTTATAATAACATATCAGTATATGAGTGATACTGATGTTATTACTTCATAATGAAACAACCTAAGAAGAAGAAGTGGAAGAAGAAATAAAGATGAAAGAATTGGTAACGGTAATTACCTCTTCTTTGAAGTGCCTCTTTGAGACCTCCTCTTAGGGCACTAGAATTGGTCTTTGAGGAAGAACAGAACCTCTAGGATGTTGCTAGGGAAGTGGAGAAGGGATTTTGGCAGGGGTTGGCCGAGCTTGAGTGCTCAAATTGGTGTGAGGAGGAGGGGGAGGAGGTGTCCTTTTATAAGGGAGGAGAGGGGCACCTTAGGAATATCTCAAAATATTATTTTATATTAAAGTCAAAATCGGTTTATAATGGTTCCAAAGGGTCTTATTTAAAAGATAAGGTGGGGAGGGGTCGAAATCCTATCAACCAATAGAATTTAGACAAGTTTAGGATATTATTTTAACCTTATCAATTAAATTTAACTCTAAGTTAAATAATTTAACTTTTACCATGTCTTTTTGTTTTCTTTCACTATATGGTTAATAAACTTACTATAACATGCCAAACGAACCCCAAATTGTTTATTATTAATATATATATCCTTATCTAAGTCATTTGGCCGAACCTTAGATTTTTAGGAATACAATAACAATTAATAATATAATATTTGATTTAAAAACTATTTTGTGTCAATTTTGACACTATTTGATATATGATTTTTGTGAAAGTCATAACAGAATTAAATGTTCGAACCAAGTTGATTAAATCAACATTAATATATCATAGTAACCTAGAAAATTAGTGGAATTCATAAAAAATCTCAAATTACATTTATTTTGGTGTTTATAACATCAATTATGTCAATATTTCATTAATAAGATAATTACTGCATCATCGTTGTGTCATAAATAAATTAAATTATTTTATGTCTAAAAATTACAAATAAAATACCATCATGTAGGAAATCTTTTTATCTTTCTAATGAATATTTACAATCTAATTTATCTTATGTATAACCCCATATTAAAAATGATTTACTTATTAAACTTTGATTTTAACTATTTTAACCTTTCTTTAAATAAATTAATAATAAATGTCCTAATCTAATCCAAGTGGGCCTAAATGGTCATATTTTATTCCTAAGTTTGTTTTTGGTCGAATTACACTTGTCCAATAGAATTAGGACATGTGTTAGGGTAATAGTAATATCATATTTACCCTTAGTTACCCTATTTACTATTAACCGCGGTAAAAAAAGTAAAAAGTTACTATTCACCAAAAAATTATTTTCATCTCATTGAACCACATTTTAGTCTTTGATATTAACCGTGTCTCTTGGATTTTCGAAATTCCATTCACAGAAGCGGCAAAATTAAGTTTTATGAAAAATTCAGTTTTTTTTTAACTACCACTTAGTAGTTTCACTATTCATCAAAAATTGATGTTTTTCAGAACAATGCCAAAATTTCATCCTAAGCTATATTTCATATTCCGAACTCAAAAATGAAGTCTATTTTTCCAAATTCATAACATAGAGGTTGCATTAATTAATTTTATAATTAAATCCCGCTGTTAAAACAAATAGCGTGTTTTTAAGAAACAATATCTATCAAAAGATTGACACTAGTTTATAACTGGTTTAAATGTGAAATTACATCCAATGACCAACATTGTATTAAATTGTAAAAATATATTCTAAATACACTTTAAAACCACTCAAATTAATAATTTATCAATATTAATTATTTCGATTAAAAAAGTTGTTTTTAATTAAAATTTAGTAATTTTCACTATTCATCAGAATATGAAAGTTATCCGAAATGTACCAAAATTTCACCTTAGGCTAAATTCGATATTCCGAATCCAAAAATGAAATCCATTTTGAAAAATAAAATTTACAAAATTTTAAAAAGTGGTTATTACTATTCATAACGGCTAGTTTTAATAACATTTTAATAGCATATCGTTGTTTAGTGAAACTCGTTATTGCGTACTACACACGCTATCGAGGAAGGTCGCGATTGCGTGTAATGCAAGGCAAGTCAAGGATGCGTGTTGTGCAAGATCCTTTTCGTGTAGCGTACAACACAAGACATTAGTGAAATAAAAAGAATATTTTTCATAAAATCTCGGGCTGTTACATTCTACCCCCCTTAAAATGAATTTCGCCCTCGAAATTCGTCGGGGTTATAAATGGTTTACTATTCGAAAGTTTCTTTAATAGAATCCCACATCGTAAAAAGGAATACCAAAACCAATCTTTAAAAACAAAAGTATGAAACCTAACGGTTACCCAAATAAACTAATCACTGGGTTTCCACATAGGTGAAAATATGGATATGGAAGAAAAATATAACCATCATGTTCTGATGGAGAGTGGTAGAGAACATGGCTATGGAAAATCCAGTAATCACAAAGCCATAAATTTGTGACGATCTAAGGTACCATCTGATTCATCAGATATAAGATCACTAGGACAACATTTTTGGTTTTCAAGATCGTTTCCCTAAATTTAAAGAATTAGAATAAATACTTACTTTATGTTGGTACAACCTCATTGTTGTTCGTTCCTTTAACAATTTCAACTTCATCTCTTAAATAAATGAAGTTGAATTTGTTATTTGTGAAGTGTTAGCAGATCATGTGATAGAATGACGGGTCATTCCATCTGTCTCAAACAAAAGGTTAGCAAAAATTATATACATAAGTCGATCTATAGTGAGATTAATCATATATTGTTCCTAAAATGGACTTATACTTCATATATCATACGGCTTAATATAATAAAACTAGTTTCTACTAAACAGGGACTTCCTGTAGGCCAGTGGTAGGCGATAAAGGCCAGTCGCACTTCGGTTGTGGGTTCGATTCCCACAGCCTTGTCCGAAGCGATGGGCTGTCGCCCGTCCTGCAGGTTGTCCTTTTTCTAAAACTACATTACTATAACATCCTATCAATAATATCAAAAGAAGAACTTCTTTAGGCTTATCCATAATACTGCAGTCCACTTTCATAACATAGTGAAAATGATTACCAGAGATTTAATACCATCGTTGATCCCCATATATCATAAGATATATCTTGTTGGACATATTCCAAACATTCAAAGGCCTTAATCTTGTACTCTCTTGAATACCCATTGAACCTTAGTGAAAACTTGAATGCAGTTAAAAGTTAACACTTTCCACATACCAAAATCCTCAAAATTCTATATACTCAAACCATGATATCACTTAGTCCTTATATTAATCATGAGCTCATGAATACTGTTAAACATTTCGTTTTCTCGTTTTCCCTTCATTATGCGCATAATATCTCAATCACTTTGAATACCACCTTAGACCAATACATAAATATTCCAATATTCCATTATACAACATTATTTTGGAATCCCATTACATAAAAACTTAATCATTCCACCACATCGTTGTCATATTCAACATTGTCAATAGTGATCGCATGTGACTTCCCTTTGTCCTTTGCCTTAACCGGTTGCTCATGTCGATCATCACTAACCCTTGGATTAGGGCATTTATTGGCATAATGTCCCATCTCCTTGCACTTGAAGCATTGAAGTGTTGGTTGTGCGTTCTCTGCAGTGTTTGCTTTATTCACTTCATTAGAATCCCATTTTCCATTACTTCGACACTCAGCTGCTCGATGACCTTCTTTTCCACACTTAAAACATTTTCTAGTACCTTTAAGACAATCTCCACCATGCTTCTTTCCACACTTTGTGCATAAGGAAACATTCATCTTCTTTTCACCATTATTCTGAGTTTTCTCCTTGAACTCCATCTTTCGTTTCTTGTCAAACCCATGAGATGGATATGTAACACCAACTTCCATTTCTACCTTGATAGCACAACGCACAATTTCTTCATAGCTACTGAAGTCTCTTATAGCTAATGCCCTTCGAAGACTTGGTTTTAAACCACTGAAAAATCGATCAACTTTACTTTCAGGTTGGATGATAATGCCAGAAGCGTACCTTGCAAGTCTTGTAAAATTCGCTTCATAGGTACCAACAGATTCATCATCCCTTTGCTTCAGTTCAAGAAACTCTTTCTCCATCTTTGTTCGGAGAATACGAGGGAAGTACTTATTGAAAAATAAGTTCTTGAACTCGTCCCATTCCATAGACTCAATTTCATCCCTTTTCCTCGTATTCTTAATAAGATTCCACCATTGATCAGCATCTCCTTCCAAACGATACACTGCTAGGATGACTTTATCATGTTCAGAACATTGAAGAACTGAAAATATCTTTTCAGTAGTACTAATCCATTGTTCAGCAACTAATGGATCAGTAGACCCACTGAAAGAAGGTGGACGCTGCCTCATGAAGGATTCAACAGAATGTTGCTCCTTCCTTTGCTCGTTTGGAAGTCCTGCATGATTCATAGCTTGAGAAAGTTGTGTGAGCATGGCTACAAGATTTTGCATTCTGGCTCCCATATCGTTTGGTTGCTCAGGGGGACAATCATTGCATTGCCCATCACATTCCGCATTAACACGGTTCCTTCGGGTTCCAGCCATCGTCTAAAACCCCAAAAGAATAGTATGAGAGGCAAAAATCATGCTAGGGAAAACAACATAATAAAGGGGTAGTACCCTCAATATCTAACATCTTATGTTAAATTCGAAGATCGTTAGCGCAATTCTAGGACTATAACCTATACGTATACTTAACCTTAGAGACATCCCTAAACATACCTTAGAAATATCTCTAGGGATCTCACTAACGTTTTCGCATCCTAGTTTCCAAAGGTTGACTAAACCTTTCCTCTGATACCAACTGTAGAGACCCGAAGCCTGACGTACATAGACATTACATTACTTTTGCGGAATACTTAGTACATAACAAAAACACACACACACAAGGATCGTAATAGTTTAGTGTCTTTGGAAACTCGGAACGTAATCTTCTAATCGTGGTGAAAGATCTTCAATATCTCCCATAAAGATCTTCCCCTTTTTTTACCTAAAACCTTTCTTTATATCCTGGGGAAAAGAAAACATAAAAGGGTGAGCTCAAATGCTCAGTAAGGGTATACAAAAGAAATAAAAATCATATCATATCTTTTTGAAAATCATAACCTGCAAAAGAGATCATAATATCTTAACATGGAACAAATCATAGAAGTGAAAATGAGATCACCATAATCATAACATGAAACTTGAAACTTTGTGGCATGCACACATAATCATAGAGAATCATTTCTTGTTAGTCAAGACTCATTTCCAAGACTATCTTAGTGGACAAAGTCCCTTTCTGAATCGAGTAACCCTCGTTTCAGTCCTGTTTCACTGAACCGGTATAACCTACCATTCCAGCCATGTCTATCTCATGAGATATAAAATCTTTACCCAATGCATTGGAGGGAGATATAGGTCCCACCCATCTTATAATGAATCCTTTCTTATGTGTGCCACATAATCATAAAACATACATCATCGCATAACACATGTAACAAAAATGGGATTCTTAAACAACATGACATCATAAAACCATTCATATAAGATAAAGGAATTCATAAACATAATTCCATCACAACATAGTCAAATCAATGTAATAATATGGATAAAAAATAGAACCCTTTATTATCTTAGATGGAAAATAATTTTGATAAAACACTTGAATTGAATTCTTGAGGAAAATATCCTTTCTTCTTCAAAATCAATTTCTTTTCACAAAACATCATGCAATTTTAAAAGAAAGAGATTTTATTGAAAATAGTCATGAAATCTTTTAGAGGAAGCTTCATGAAAATAATGCTTTATAAAACAGTAGAAATCCGTTCGTGCCGTATAAGTTAAAAAAAAACATTCTTCGTACTTTTGTCAGAAAAGTCAAAAAGTACCTCGTACGACAAAAGATTCCTTTCATAGATATTACTAAAAACTCGCCGAAGGGTAAAAATGGATTTAAAAAATTGTAGGTGGATGGAAATAATATTACATATTGATGAAACATGGATGTGGATGATAAAATACACCCCAGTAAATACTTACGAATAAACAATCTCGGATAAAAATGAGATTGTGATATTTCCCTTACCTTAGGTCCGATTTGCTTTGTTCGTGTCCGAAGCTCCTGTATAATGGTTTAAATAATGTTATTGACTTATTGCAGAATCATACATATTGATATGATATCATATATGGTTCACTTATGACATTATATTACCCGTTCTTTTGTAAATTCCATGTTAAAGAAGCGTTTTGGGTAAAATCGTTTCATTTATCGTAGGTGTTTTGACTTGTTGTTCTTGACATCATTATTACTTATATCATGATTTACTTACTTCCAGAATATAAAATATGATTTATATATCATATATATTCAGTATATATATATATATATAATAGATAGATAAATAAAATGAAAAACACCGTTCATGGAGACGGTAGTCCGTACGTACGCATGAACGCTGTTTTTCTTTCCTTATTGTCTTGAAATGGAAGTAAGTAGATGACATACATATGTATATATATACATAAATCCAGTAGCTTTATAATGTCATATATTTCATTATTATTTCTTATATATACATTATAATCATTCTTAAATGGTTAACATGGAGAATGAATCTCATCGCGTCGTGGAGACGGTAGTCCGTACGTACGCACGAGCGATGATATCATTTCTATAAATATTGAATTGAATTGGAGTGGATTATACAATATATCAGAATCAATATGATGTTTTAATAACTATGTATAGTTATTCTTTACACCATTATACCCATCCATGTAAGGTGGTGGTGGAAAATAGATTACACCACGGCGTGGAGACGGTATTCCGTACGTACGCACGCGCGGTGATTTCTTTTTCCGTAGGATGGATAGATGGTGAAATAGGGTTGTTTCATACTTATAATAACATATCAGTATATGAGTGATACTGATGTTATTACTTCATAATGAAACAACCTAAGAAGAAGAAGTGGAAGAAGAAATAAAGATGAAAGAATTGGTAACGGTAATTACCTCTTCTTTGAAGTGCCTCTTTGAGACCTCCTCTTAGGGCACTAGAATTGGTCTTTGAGGAAGACCAGAACCTCTAGGATGTTGCTAGGGAAGTGGAGAAGGGATTTTGGCAGGGTTTGGCCGAGCTTGAGTGCTCAAATTGGTGTGAGGAGGAGGGGGAGGAGGTGTCCTTTTATAAGGGAGGAGAGGGGCACCTTAGGAATATCTCAAAATATTATTTTATATTAAAGTCAAAATCGGTTTATAATGGTTCCAAAGGGTCTTATTTCGAAGATAAGGTGAGGAGGGGTCGAAATCCTATCAACCAATAGAATTTAGACAAGTTTAGGATATTATTTTAACCTTATCAATTAAATTTAACTCTAAGTTAAATAATTTAACTTTTACCATGTCTTTTTGTTTTCTTTCACTATATGGTTAATAAACTTACTATAACATGCCAAACGAACCCCAAATTGTTTATTATTAATATATATATCCTTATCTAAGTCATTTGGCCGAACCTTAGATTTTTAGGAATACAATAACAATTAATAATATAATATTTGATTTAAAAACTATTTTGTGTCAATTTTGACACTATTTGATATATGATTTTTGTGAAAGTCATAACAGAATTAAATGTTCGAACCAAGTTGATTAAATCAATATTAATATATCATAGTAACCTAGAAAATTAGTGGAATTCATAAAAAATCTCAAATTACATTTATTTTGGTGTTTATAACATCAATTATGTCAATATTTCATTAATAAGATAATTACTGCATCATCGTTGTGTCATAAATAAATTAAATTATTTTATGTCTAAAAATTACAAATAAAATACCATCATGTAGTAAATCTTTTTAGATTTCTAATGAATATTTACAATCTAATTTATCTTATGTATAACCCCATATTAAAAATGATTTACTTATTAAACTTTGATTTTAACTATTTTAACCTTTCTTTAAATAAATTAATAATAAATGTCCTAATCTAATCCAAGTGGGCCTAAATGGTCATATTTTATTCCTAAGTTTGTTTTTGGTCGAATTACACTTGTCCAATAGAATTAGGACATGTGTTAGGGTAATAGTAATATCATATTTACCCTTAGTTACCCTATTTACTATTAACCGCGGTAAAAAAAGTAAAAAGTTACTATTCACCAAAAAATTATTTTCATCTCATTGAACCACATTTTAGTCCTTGATATTAACCGTGTCTCTCGGATTTTCGAAATTCCATTCACAGAAGCGGCAAAATTAAGTTTTATGAAAAATTCAGTTTTTTTTTAACTACCACTTAGTAGTTTCACTATTCATCAAAAATTGATGTTTTTCAGAACAATGCCAAAATTTCATCCTAAGCTATATTTCATATTCCGAACTCAAAAATGAAGTCTATTTTTCCAAATTCATAACATAGAGGTTGCATTAATTAATTTTATAATTAAATCCCGCTGTTAAAACAAATAGCGTGTTTTTAAGAAACAATATCTATCAAAAGATTGACACTAGTTTATAACTGGTTTAAATGTGAAATTACATCCAATGACCAAAATTGTATTAAATTGTAAAAATATATTCTAAATACACTTTAAAACCACTCAAATTAATAATTTATCAATATTAATTATTTCGATTAAAAAAGTTGTTTTTAATTAAAATTTAGTAATTTTCACTATTCATCAGAATATGAAAGTTATCCGAAATGTACCAAAATTTCACCTTAGGCTAAATTCGATATTCCGAATCCAAAAATGAAATCCATTTTGAAAAATAAAATTTAAAAAATTTCAAAAAGTGGTTATTACTATTCATAACGGCTAGTTTTAATAACATTTTAATAGCATATCGTTGTTTAGTGAAACTCGTTATTGCGTACTACACACGCTATCGAGGAAGGTCGCGATTGCGTGTAATGCAAGGCAAGTCAAGGATACGTGTTGTGCAAGATCCTTTTCGTGTAGCGTACAACACAAGACATTAGTGAAATAAAAAGAATATTTTTCATAAAATCTCGGGCTGTTACAGTTCCATCACAAAAAAGTACAAACAAAACAGAACAAAACTCAAAACAGCTCTGGGTACTGGGCGCGCATCTGCGTCTCCCATTCCCAGGTACTTTCCTCGAGCCCACCATGCCTCCACAACACATGAACCAAAGGAATGGTTCATCCATAGAGAAACTTCTCCTCACGATCCTCAATCCTCACTGGTCTTTCCACAAAAGTCATATCGTCCTCGATATCAAACTTTCACCAGTTGAGGGCATGTGAATCGTTGTGTAGATATCATCGGAGCTGAGACATGTGGAAGACATCGTGTAGTCTCAGTAGCAGCAGTGGTAGCGCTAGCTGATAATCCACTTCACCGACCCGCCGCATAACTTCGAACTGTCCGAAGAACCTGAGAGAAAGCTTACTCCCCCTGCCGAACCTCTATTACCCACGCTGAGGGGAGTCCTTCAAGAACACGTGGTCCCTGACCTCGAACTCCAAGGGTCTCCTCATATTATTGGCATATGACTTTTTCCAGTCCTGGGCCGCCTTCATCCTCTCCCGTATAAGCTGAACCTTCTCCGTCGTGCTCTACACCACCTCCAGGCCAAGAACACCTGCCTCCCCGACCTCTGTCCAGCACATGGGTGAGCGACACGACCTCCTGTACAAAGCTTCGAATAGATCCATGCCAATGGTAGAGTGATAACTATTATTGTAGGCAAACTCCACCAGAGGCAAGTGTCATTCCCACGATCCCCCAAAGTCTAGAATACATGCTCGTAGCATATCCTCCAATGTCTAGATGGTGCGCTCTGTCTGTCCATTTGTTTGGGGGTGGAAAGTAGTGCTAAGACGTAGCTAGGTTCCAAAAGCATGCTGAAATCCTCTCCAAACTCATGAGGTAAACCGTGCATCCCTATTCGAAACTATGGATCTCAGGACTCCGTGCAACCGCACCACCTCATCCACGTACCTCTGTGCTAGGGCATCCACCATACTTGACTCCTTGATTACCAGGAATCGGGCCGATTTCATCAGTCGGTCCACCACTAACCAGATAGCATCGCAACCCCCTTGAACTATGGGTAGTACCGTGACGAAATCCATCGAGATGTCATCCCACTTCCACTCAGGGACATCTAAAGGTTGTAACAAACCCCCTGGGATGCGGTGTTCATCCTTCACCTACTGACACATGAGGCAATTTTCTACGAACTCTGCCACCACCTACTTCACCCCGGGCCACCAAAAATGACCTCTCAAGCCCTGGTACATTTTGGAAGCTCCCGGGTGTACTGCCAGGGGTAAGTTGTAGAACTCACCAAGAACTCTCTCGCGCATCGTCTCCGGAACAAACAAATTCCCTCTAAAAAGCATCTGATTCTGACCATCCTCCTTCCACCCTTTTGAAGCATCGCCATGGTTAACCTGGTCACGCATTACTTCACTCTCTATGTCTCCCCACTGAGACTCCTCCACCTGCCGTAGGAGAGAGGATTGCACTATCATCTGAAACAGACAACCTCTACCACCATCCTCCCTTACATCTAGGTGCAGGGCAGCCAACTCCTCCATCGCCTTCCAAGCATCTGCCGACTCTTGAACCACATCCTTTTGTGACTTCCTGCTCAAGACATCAACCACCTCATTCCCTTTTCCTGATGTGTAGGAAATATCTAAGTCGTAGTCTTGAAGGAACTCCATCCACCTTCGCTGCCGTAAGTTCAGGTCCCGCTGGGAGAAGATATAATTCAAGATTTTTCGATCCATGAAGACCACGAAGAACTCCCTGATGAGGTAATGCTTCCACAACTTTAGTGCGAACACGACCACCGCAAGCTCCAGATCGTGGGTGGCATAATTACGCTCATGGGGATGTAACTGTCTAGACCCATAAGAGATCACCCCTTGTCGTTGCATCAGCACACACCTGAGGCCTTGTCCTGAAGCATCACAGAACACCTCATACGCCACCCCTTCTTCTAGAAACCTCAGCACTGGGGCACTTACTAACTTCTCCTTCAGATAGATAAAGGCTACCTCGCACTGCCCATCCCATACAAAAACCTGGTCCTTCTTGGTCAAAGCTGTCAAAGGTTCTGCAACTCGGGAGAAGTTGGGTACGAACCTCCGGTAGTAACCTGCCAGTCCAAGGAAACTATGAACCTCTGCCATGTTCTTGGGTGCTGCCTAAGAAACAACCACCTCAACCTTCAATGGGTCCATCGCTATTCCCTGCTCAGACACCACGTGCCCAAGGAAGTGCACTTCTCGTGTCCAGAACTTGCACTTGGAAAATTTCCCATAGAGTTGGTGTTGTCGGAGGGCCTCTAAAACTGTTCTCAGGTGCTTAGCATGATCCTCCTATGACCTTGAGTAGACCAGGACGTTGTCAATAAACATGACTACGAACCGATACAAGTATTCCCAGAAGATGGAGTTCATGAGTCCCATGAACAAAGCCGGTGCATTCGTAACACCGAACGACATGACTACAAAATTAAAGTGTCCATACCTACATCTGAAGGTAGTTTTTGAGATGTCTCTCTCCTTCACCCTCAATTGGTGATATCCAGACCACAGATCAATCTTAGAGAACCAACCTGATTCCCTCAGCTGGTCAAAGATATCATCTATCCTCGGAAGAGGGTAGTGATTCTTGACTGTCACCTGATTCAGTCTCCTGTAATCTATGAACATCCTCAGAACACTATCTTCCTTCCTTGAAAATAAGACAAGAGCACCCCATGGTGACACACTTGGTCGAACAAAACCCTTATTCATCAGATCATCAATCTGAATCTGCAACTCCCACAACTCAGAAGGTGCCATCCGGTAGGGAACCATCGAAATCGGACGGGCACCAGGTTGCAAGTTTATCCTGAACTCAACATCACGTTGAGGGGGTATAGTCTCCACCTCTTCAGGGAAGACGTCTATAAACTCACTGATGATTCCTGGGACTTCCACCATTTCTGTATTCACCGACTCCATTGACAGTTCAGCTAACAAGGAAAGGAGGGTCTCCAATCATCCGTTACCTTCCTGGTAACCCTGCTCACTGATGAAAGTCACACGTCGGCCGCCCAAAGCTGAAAACACGATCCTTCCTCGAATGCAGTCAATAACGGCACATATAGAGAAAAACCAGTCAATGACTAGGATGACATCATATGGATGTACCTGCAACAGTAGAAGATCCCTGATTGACTAATGTGGACCTATCATCAGTCTACACCCTCAACAAACATAAAACATGCCAGTTTGACCTCCGACTGGTGTACTCAATACCAGGGGAAGTGAAAGTCTCTCAACATCTAGACCCAGTGCACGGGCCAGACTGGGTGCAACAAAGGAGTGCGAAGCTCCTGTATCTAACAAGGAATAGTCAAGAGTACTAAAGAAGCTGATCATACCTCAAACGACTTCCGACCCTGCTGGAGCTGCTGCCTCCGCGGCGTGTAACTGCCCTCGCCCAGCTCCCCTACCCCTCTACTGTTGGCTGCCTCCCCGACCGCGCCCTGGTCGAGGTCCCTAAGGAGTGCCCTAAGGTCGGCCTTCTCCTGCAATGTCTTCCCATGGAGGAGTGGAAGCTTGCTGTCCCTACTACTGCTACTGAAAGGGCCTGGCTAGAAACTGTTGCGGCTGGGGTGGGTGCTGCACTGGCCCACCCCCATTGTAATGTACTCAGTCTGGGCACTAATTCCGAAGGTGCCCATGGCTACCACAGATGAAGCATCTCAGTCCTGGGCCTAAAAGGAAAAGGCGAGGACCGGGAGATCAGAACTGGAACTCCTGGGGCCTACTCCCTACTGGTCAAAACCTAGAGGGACCTGATGCTGGAGGCCTACTACTGACGACCTTCCCCTTTAACGAGCCCAAATCGATTCCCTCTCGCGATACACCTCCCAGCGTGTGCATCCTCTCCACCACTTCAGCTTTATTATGGACCTCCAAGTATGTCGGTAAGGTGAAGGGACTAACATCATACTAAAGATAAGGTCAAAGTGCCTCCTCCAAACGTCTCGCCCGAGACTCCTCATCAGAAAAGAGGTCCGGAGTAAAGCAGAGGAGATCCTTGAACTTGATCCCCAACTCTCTCACTGACATGATCCCCTGCTGGAGGGAGAGTAGCTCCTGCCTCTTCTCAGCCTTCATCGTGGAAGAGAGGAATTCCACCAAAAACTCCATCTCGAAGTCATCCCACGTAACCTCAACCTCCCTATTCTCCATGAGGTAGAGTGTCCACCATTGACGCACTGCTCCCCACATATGGCTTACATTTAGAGGAACCCAGTACTCCATCAGAGCCCGGATCAAGCTGAAAGCTATCATAGGCTCCTCTAGCTAGATTTTTGTCTCTATGTCTGAGGTGCTACCCTCATACTTCCCAAGGGTCTGTTACTAAAAGGAAAAACACATCCTCTACCACTAATCATCCTCCTCCTCTCGGTCAGTCCTCTGCCGATCGGCCAAGTCAACCTCCTGGGCCTCGATCACCCGCACTACTTGTGGTCTTCTCCCAGGTTCCATAGCTGCAAGGTAAATAAGGAATGCCTAAGCTCGAGTAGTGTAGAATATTGTTCTTAAATTTTATTAGACTTATTATTCATTTTAAATCCCAAAAATACCCATGAAACATGTGAACACAAGTCATTATGATGCATGTACCTTTCCTAGGGTCTCTAACCTGCAATCAGTGTATCCTCACTTCGACGTTCGGTAGGCCTAGAGTCCTTGCATCAGATCACGGGGGGCCCTAAAATCCTGTGTCCTAGCCGGTCTTCCCTAGCCTATTTCACGCACCAAGATTGTCCAACACTTTTTCCCTACCATCCCATGCAATACTCACTATTCCTAACTCCGAACTCCATCCTATCTCTCAACCTACTCCTCTGATACCATTCTATTATGACCCACCTTCACCAAGATGAGAGAAGGGACAACAGGTTGCTAGACCCTTCCTTATTCAAGTTGAAGGAGAGATAATGACCCCCGAGACCCGCCTTCAATAGGTCCCAGAGTGGCAAATAGCACTAAGGGTATATAATCACACACAAGAT
The DNA here is from genome assembly GCA_963277665.1 of Viscum album. Classification (NCBI taxonomy): domain Eukaryota; kingdom Viridiplantae; phylum Streptophyta; class Magnoliopsida; order Santalales; family Viscaceae; genus Viscum; species Viscum album. The sequence goes on along the minus strand of OY728137.1, from coordinate 1,608,628,024 downwards.
GGAAGGCATTACAATTTTTATTTAATAGGATCGGGAGATAAGATAGTAAATCCCAACAACACCAAAAGTGGAAGTACAAGTAAATCCAAAAAAACCATTCTCATATGCATGTTACAAAAGTAAATAATACAAAAGTAAAAGAAAACCCCAAAAAGAAGTACCACAAGAAAGAAAAACAGCAACAAAAACTGTCCCAACGTCTGAACTAGTACGACCCTGCATGATCCCTAAAGTCCTCCTGGAAACCTAAAAATTGTTTTATATACGTAGGGTGAGCATACAAGTATACTCAGTAGGGAAAACCAAAACCTCTCGTGCACAAGTGGGGAGGCATTCTAATGCCCCGTGAGAAAAGAGATAACCGAAACACCTAGCAATGAAAACTACTCACCCAAGCCTCACCAAGGAACTCTCCCCAGATAACGAAAGTCAATAAATATAATAGTAATAACACATAGATGTTTGGGTACCCCGCGCCACTTCCCTACTGGTTATTGAAGACATCCTACGCATCGAACCTCTCCCGCCATTCTCACCGCAGTCCCACTGCCATTCCCCACCCGCACACACCTGGCCCATAACCACACATCCCACCCACAAACACATGGCCCACAACAACCATGCGTAACCACGCCTGCAAACACCTAGGCTAGAACAACTACTGCCACGCCCAAAGACACCTGGGCCTTATCCTGAAGACACTTGGGAAGAAACCTACCCACACACACCTGGGCAACCACCACAACTACCCTGCCTGAAGAATCTTGGGCTATAATGGACCTCAGGCCATCACAGCTTGCCTTATGAGTCTTGGGCTATTCGGGAAAGGGAGCAGAAAAGGAGCTAATAACCAGCCACTCATAGGAGTGTTTGGAAAAACACCCCCCATGAAATGGGGGTGTTCGGCACTAGGTGCTCAACTTGGGTGGGGCGTGAATAAGAAACATAATAACTACAATTATATAATATATATAACAAGAATTCATCCCAACCTAGGAGTTCCAAAACCAACTTAAGCACAAACACCCTCATTACTATTCATTCACAAGAAACACTGAACTCACGACCATGTCACCACTCACCCCGGAAAACAATTCCCCATTGAGCCCATTCTTGTTTTCATGTTCAAGTGATCCCATTTAAGTAAATTCTGCACTACTGGGAAACTAACATGCATAACCACAAGCCAGAGAAAGAGAAACACCCAAACAACAATTTAAGCATTCACACCCAGTTCTCTTGTAAAGTCACAACAACAAAGGGATCCGTGAGATCCCTCAAAGTACTGGAACCAAAACAAGCCTTGAGATACAACCCCACACAGGTTCAAATTCACAACCAACAACCGTGCCACAACAAAGGATCCCATCCCCATCCACATCACCCCATAAGCATCAGGCAGAACAACACACCTACTACCAAAATAAGGTAGGGAAACTTCCAGGTTCAAGCACATCATTCATTAGGTTCTTCTTTCTGTTGGTTAACCAGGGTGACCACACAAGGATTGATGTTCACTGGGCATCCATTTAACCAACCGAGTTTAGGTGATTAACCAATTTCCATGTTACATTCATTTAATCATCACAGAAGGCAAGGGTTCATTAGTGCGCAAGGAAAGACCACCAATGACCATGATTTTTAGTGAGCATAAGCCCATACAGTTCACAACATATAGCAATTATAAAAGAGTACAGCAGAATTTTCAAACGCACCCCATCATTCTTTAACAGTCTATTTATTATCTTTGTTAAGGTTTGGTTTCATCCATTCCCACAGAAACAGTAGCGTACCCACCCCTCATGATACACAGTAAGAAGAGATGAAGGAAAATACCTAAGGATCAAAGTTCTTCTCCACGCGCCAAGAACTGGGGATGCGTGACTTGTAGGGGAGGAATGTCAGGGACTCCAAGGGTGAGCAGAAAGGCTCCAACACAGGCGCACCACTTGCCTCGGGAAGGGGAACTCCAAACACACAAAGAATAAAAAGAGACTATCCAAGAGGAAGAAGAAAGAATTTCTAGAATGATATAAAGATGAGATCCCGTTGTTACAGGATATGGAATTTTGAATGGCTATAAAGTCAGATCGTGGTTTTACCATGCGGTTGGGTGGTTACGCACGATAGAATTAATTTTCATTTAACAATTCTCCTTAGAGAGGTGGTCATAATGGCTATGTGTTAAATATTTTTCTTTAACCATAAGAAAACGCGTAACAGGGGCGGATCTGGAAGGTATGGGGAAGGGTGTGACACCGAGGAAAAACCACACGTTTTGGTAAGTTAAGGGTTGCCTGACTCTTATGGGATTTTAGATATTATTTATGGGATTTAAATGGCTTTGAAATGGGGCATTAAACTATATTTATGCTAAAAGATATGTTGCGGGAGTGGAAAAGTTAGGAACTGGGAAAGAACGAAGACCGCTCGGTGAGGACATGGTGCCACCGTCACGGTGCCACCGTCACGGTGCCACCGTCACGGTGCCACCCTCACGGTGCCACCCTCACGTTTCCACCCTCACGGTGCCACCATCATAGTGCCACCCTCACGGTGCCACCGTCACGGTGCCACCCTCATGGTGACACCCTCACGGTGTCACCCTTACGGTGCCACCCTCACGGTGTCACCCTCACGGTGGAGCTGTGTTTTGGAAAAGTAATGGACCAGGTGGGTCCGGGCCATTAAAAGTTAAGTCATAATATGATTTTTAGAGGATTTCAAGACCTTGGTACTAGTTTGAGACAACACATAGCTCGTGCAATTCGACTGTTTATTTTGTTTTTCTTGCTTATAGTTTTTCTTTTGATTGTATATATTTGTGTGCTGTGTGATATTTCATATGTTGGAACCTTAGGGTTGTGCTGGGTATGGCCTGGGTATTGTTGAGTGATGCTGATCACATGTTACGTTTGGCCCAGGTTACATTGGGAGGTTCTGACCATGAGATTGGGCATCAGGGACGTCGTCTTGAGGCAGGGTGACTGTCAGGTTGGGCATGGACCAGTTTACTTGGATGGAGAGACTGTAAGACTTGAGCGGCATGGTCGTAGGGACACGAGGTGTCAGAGGTGTTGTGGCTTGGGTACTATTTTGGTGATTACCGCTCACCCGGAACTTTGAGTAGTGTGCACACAGAGAGACTCCATGAAGAGGTGGTTTTGACCATTCGTGTGGGTAGAGGCCCCCGTTAGTTGCGGTTTAGGAACTCTTGGTTTGGGGGTGCTTGCCGTAGGAAGCCACGTGGAAGGTGATGAGCCTTCAGGGGATCACATTGAGGCTATCGGGTTGGGTGAGGAGGCTCCCTGTTATTTGAGGGCAGACATCATTGTTTCTTCGGTTACATTATTTGAGGGATACATCGCTGTCCCTCCGGTTACTTTATTTGAGGGCAGACATCTCTGTCCCTCTGGTTACTTTATTTGAGGGCAAACATCATTGTCCCTCTAAGCTACTATTTCTTGGGCGTGCCTACAGGACGTCTGTGCTTGAGACATGTGGTGTCAAGGGGCACATGGTGGTGGGCTACATGACAGAGATTCTGGTGTTGGATGAAGCAGGTGACACTCCATGGTGGCTACTGAGCACCAGTGAAGTTTGTGTTTTTTTGTTCATCGTACTATTTACAGTTTCCTTTATAACTGCATGCCTGCTTAAACACTTATATTATGTACGCACCGTTGGGTGGTATCCTACTGAGATTCTTCTCACACCCTGCATGGGCCCTTCAGGACATGTGCAGACTTTATGGATTTACTTGCAGGAAAGAGGCCAACTTCAGGAGCTGGACTGCATTAGCTATTTCATGGAAATGGTATGTAACTTTAGGTCTTTCCTAGCTGGAGATTATTTTGTTTTACTTCCTTTCATGTATTAGCATGCTTTCTTGTTTTGTAGCTACAGTTGGTTATCCATTGACGCGTTTACATATGGATATGTATGACCTTCTTTGGATGTATGGTTGTTGTTCAGTAGTAGTTACATGTGATTAGCATGCTGTTTTGTTTACTTTCCACTGCTGTTGTTATATTTATTACCTCCACTATTTATTGGTATTGAATGTGCTTCCGCTCTGCGGGTCTGGTTCGAGTCTACTAAGTCGTTTATTTCATGGTATCTTTGTTTTTATACTCGGACCAGTACCATTATTATCCTCTGAGAGGGTATAGCCTCCCCACTATACCTATAAGACCCTCGCTACTAGTCGTAAGCCTTTGGTTTTCGGGGAGTTGCGCCTAAGGTAGTAACACCCGACCCGTTTAGCACTATTCGGGTGATTGTTTTTGGTCCGGGTTATTACGAAGTGGTATCAGAGGAGTTCTTGATAGAGATTTAGTAGGAGAGTTTTGCTAGATACTAATGAGATTAAGGATTCTCTTTTATTTATGCTGGTTTTACTATTTGGGATATGGTAGACTGGAGATAGGTTGTGACTGGAACTGGGTTTCTAGCTTGTGATTGGGTGCCTACAACCCCAAGTACGAGGGATGTACCAAGTTTTCATGGGTAGGAATTGTTGTTTTATTTTTACCCAGATTACAATTTATGCGATTTCCACCTCGGTGGCTCACTTGGTGTGTGATGTTATTGATTGTGATATGTGACCCTTGACCTGGTGCGGTAAGGGAGAATTGAACCTTGGCCCGGTATGGAAAGTCTTGTTTGTTTGGATTTTGATAGGAATATTTTTAGGTTATTTCAATTTCATAACTACACGTATTCTTTGTGAAGTGATAATGCAATGTAAATAATATCAAATTTCCATGCTTTGTATGCTTGGAAGGTGAATAGGTGAAATTCCTGATAAAATTGCTTGTGTTATGCCATGCTTATTATATATATTGTGAATTTCTTGTGGGAGGATATTTTGAGTCTCGCTCTTGTATGAGCAGGTAAGTAATATGATTGAGGTGATTTGATCACCAGGATTGGGCAACTAGGTCGTCGGGTTGAGGCAACATTGGTTATCGGGATGGGCATGGCCCAAGGTACTTTTGATACTTGGCTCTGTTAAGGGCAGGTAAGGAGGCCATGAGGCCGGGATGCCATGGGCATGGGTTGTGGTGGGGGAGAGTAAGGGTAGTTGTTTTCTGATCCCTCTTTACTACTTTCCTTATATACTTTGAATATGTATTGTTATATATATATATATATATATGGGTTGTCTGACCATTTATGGTATTCAGTGGGTTCCTTTTAGTCGACTCAGATGGAGAATCGGGCAGGAGATGGTATAGTACCGTAGGAGCAGGATCAGGTTCAGAATCCGGTGTCGGCAGACCATGAGCCACAGGTACAGGCTCAGGGATAGGAACAGGTCGAAGATCTAGGGCAGGAAGGACAATTGCCGGGTTTGGCAGCATTTGGACCATGGCTTGATGAGCAGCTCTGAGCTAGTCTGGTGCGTGTCTTGCAGGGGATCGACAAAGGTGCGCAGGGTATAGAGCCACCTATGGCATATCTAACACAAGGGTTCTAATCACAGCACCTGCCACTTTTTTAGGGTGAGGGTGGTCCATAGGAAGTTGAGAACTAGATAGAGAGCATGTAGATGATTTTTGAGCATCTCGAGACGCCTCCAGGGCGAAGGGTCAAGCTAGCGACACACATGTTGTGAGGACCGACAAAACGTTGGTGGGATGTGAAGGTTTAATCTCACAGGCACAAAGGCAGAGCATGGAAGGACTTTGAGTAAAGTTTATTTGAGTACTTTTACCCAGATACACTGAGGGCCAAGAGAGATCATGAGTTCTTGAGCCTTCAGTAGGGAGACATGTCCGTCATGGACTATGCAGCTACTTTCACTGAGCTATCTCAATTTGCACCTAGTATGGTAAGCGATGACGCGGAAAGGGTGAGGCGCTTCGAGGATGGATTATGACATGCCATTCAGATACAAGTGAACATCTTCAGGTTGGGTTCTTTTTCAGAGGTGGTTAATCAAGAACTCATAATGGAGGGAAACTAGAGGGATAAGCCCCAGGTTGGCTGGGCAATGACTTCAGGTGATGGTTAGAACAGTAGGAAGCGAGGGTGGGATGAGTTCCAATAGGGAAGTCAGACCAAGGGCTCATCTAGACCACCTCGTAGTAGTTCTTCAGTGATTTTCTTTCTGTGTGGACAACCAGGACATGTTCAGACTCAGTGTGATAGGACTCCAAAGGAGTTCCAGTAATGTGGATAGGTTAGGCATCTTGAGAGGTTCTATAGGCAACCTTCTCAGATAGTTGGCAAGTAGGGGCTAGGATAGACTGTGGCATATGGGGTTGGTTCAGGTTCGGTGCCAGGAGAGGGTAGTCAAGTTTCATCTACACATGGAGGACTAGATAGAGATAATAGGACCCAACTAAGGGGTTAGTGGCCGGTGACTGGAGCGGCACCACAGGGAGGTCAGGCATTAGGCATTCTTACTTCAGGCCAGATGCACACCGTGGAGCTGCCAGGGGCTGAGCAGGCTGGTTAGCCGATGATGGTTAGAGGTACACCAAAACTGTGGCCGTGACTTTTTTGTTTTCTTTTGGCATGGGCTGTTGAGGCATGTCCGTTTTGAGTGCACGAGGTGCACAGGATTCATGTGGACTGACTAGATGTTGGTTAGTGGGATTGATGCCATATCGGGTGCATGATATATATATATATATGTATGTATATATATATGTATGTATGTATAAGATGTGTGGAATCGAGGCATCGAGGATGTGAGTTACTTGAGGTGTTGTGGGCATCAGGGCATTGAGGATGCAGGTTACTTGAGGTGCTATGCACCAGGTTCGTTTTGAGTATCCATAGGATGTGGAACCTCATAGAGGCAGACACTGATGTGGTGCAGGATACATTGGGTGTCAGAAATGACACGGGAGTACCAATGAGGTGCAGGAGTGACGATGCGTCACAAGAGGACCATGAGTCCAGAAACAGGTTAGTGAAACCTTTCTTTGTTGAGTTTCATAGGGTTGAGGCCGACTTAGGAAATTCCTAAGGTGGGGAGCCTTTAATGAATTTATCCAAAACCTCTGAGACTGGGAGATTTTAGGTTACTTTGATCGGGATGGTATGTTCGGTTCTATCTCTGGGTTTTGTTTGATAGCTCAGGGATGAGCTATGTTAAGGTGGGGAGATTGTAAGAACCCGAGTTTTTATAACGGGTCAAAATCCCACCCCTATTTGAATTTTTGACTTGTTTCTAAGAAAACTGGGGAAATCTGGGAAATTCTAGAAATTTACAGACTACACGCTGTGTACATTAAAGTACATTCCGTGTATGGGTTAGGAAAGTACCGGTCGTGTGCTCAACGAGTACATGCTGTGTGATTACCGAGTAAAAATTTCCTACTACACGGTGTGTAGTGTTGCTCGACACATCGGGTATCCTCCTTTCTGTGTACTGGTTGTGTTCAAGCCATGTGTCAACCTATGTGGTGCATCCAAGCCATGTGGCTACCCTGCTTAAGTCGGAGTATGGACAAGGACACTACATGGCGCGTAGTCCTTAAATACACGCAATGTACTTTTTTTATTCTCTTAAATGAAAGAGCGTGGAGTCTTATTTTGGAAAACAACTTCTTCTTCCCCAAATTCAGAACAGGTCCATTCTGAAGTTCCGAAGAATGTTTCCTACCCTAGAATCATCATTCGACGTCCGTTCTTCAATCCGTTGGTGGCTGCAGGATCACAAAAGTGAGGCTAAAACCATGCACCCTATTTCGTTCCATTTTCTCTACCTCACGCGTCGCAGTTTCCATCTGAGTGGAATTGGTGGTATTTGATGGAAACGTAGATCTACAAATATCAGCTTCAAATTGGAGCTCGATATCATACATGCCTACGTCTATGAGTCTTAGGTAGGTGGTGAATACCTTCTTTTTTGTTTTCTTAGACCTTTGGGTTTTGCGGCTTAAAGCGCGTATTTGGGTATTTTGTGAGAGACCCTGTTTTATCTTATATTTTATATTTAATTGCTTATTAGACCTATGCGATGCCTTTGGGTATTTCATTTGTCTTGTTTTCCTTGAGAGGGGCCGGGTGAGGGGTCATTGCTCATTTGGGGCATTTTGGCTAGGGGTGCCAAAATGGCACAATTTGTTTTATTTGGTTAAACTACTGAGTTATTGGTTAAGTCATAATATAATTTTTTAGAGGATTTCAAGACCTTGGTACTGGTTTGAGTCAACACATAGTTAGTGCAATTTGACTATTTAGTTTGTTTTTCCTGCTTTTAGTTTTTATTTTGATTGTATATAAATATATATGTGATGTGTGATATTGCATATGTTGGAACCTTAGGGTTGTGTTGGGCATGGATTGGGTATTGTTTAGTGATGCTAATCATAGGTTGGGTTTGACCTGAGTTACATTGGGTAGTTCTGACCAAGGGATTGGGCATCAGGGATGTCGGATTGAGGTAGGGTGACTGTCAGGTTGGACATGATCCGATTTAATTAGATGGCGAGACCGTCGGACTTAAGCAGCATGGTCGTAGGGACATGAGGTGTCAGAGGTGTTGTGGCTTGGATACTATTTTGGTGATTACCGCTCACCCGTAACTTTGAGTAGTGTTCACACAGAGAGACTCTGTGAAGAGGTGGTTTTGACCACTCGTGTGGGTAGAGCCCCCCGTTAGTTACGGTTTAGGTTGGTTTGGGGGTGCTTGACTTAGGAAGCCACGTGGAAGGTGAGGTGCCTTCAGGAGATAGCATTGAGGTTATCGAGTTGGGGGAAGAGGCTCGTCATTATTTGAGGGTAGACATCATTGTTCCTCCGATTACATTATTTGAGGACAGACATCATTGTCCCTCCGGTTACTTTATTTTAGGGCAGACATCTTTGTCCCTCTGGTTACTTATTTGAGGAAATACATCATTGTTCATCCGAGTTACTATTTCTTGGGAATGCCTACGGGACGTCGGTACTTGAGACATGCGGTTTCAGGGGGCACATGGTGTTGGGCTACATGACAAAGATTACGGCATTGGACGAAGCAGGTGACACTCCATGGAGGCTGCTGAGAACTAGTGTAGTTTGTGTTTGTTGTGTGCATCGTACTCTTTACGGTTTCCTTTATAATTTCATGACTGCTTAAACACTTATATTAGGTACGCACCATTGTGTGGTATCCTACTGAGATTCGTCTCACACCCTGTATAGGCCCTTTGGGATGCGTGTAGACTTTATGGATTTACATGCAGGAAAGAGGCCAGCTTGAGGAGCTGGACTACATTAGCTATTTCATGGAGATGGAATGGACCTTGAGGTCTTGCCTAGCTGGAGATTATTTTGTTTTTCTTCCTTTCATGTATCAACATGCTTACTTGTTTTGTATCTACAGTTGGTTAGCCATTGGAGCCTTACATATGGATATGTATGGTCTTCTTTGAATATATGGTTGTTGTTTAGTAGTAGTTAAAAGTGATCATCATGCTGTTGTGTTTACTTTTCGCTGTTGTTATTATATTTATTGCTTTCGCTGTTTATCGATATTGAATGTGCTTCCATTCTGTGGGTCTGGTTTGAGTCTGTTGAGTCGTTTATTTCACCACATCTTTATTTTTTTACTCGGACCAGTACCATTATTATCCTCCAAGAGGGTACAGCCTCCCCACTATACCTATAGGACCCTCGCTGCTAGTCGGCAGCCTTTGGCGTTCAGGGAGGTGCACCTAAGGTAGTAACACCTGACCCGTTTAGCACTGTTCGGGTGGTTGTTCGGGTCCAGTTCGTTACATATATATATTCACACACACACACACACACATATCAATATATATAATATTTCCTTAAATATGATTTATATAATACAAAATATATATTTACATTAAATAAGTCTTATATTTAGTTAAAAATGGGTAACAATTAAAAATTAATATTAATTATAAATATTGACTAATTAGTATAGAGTAATGGACTTCTAATAAAATGTTATTTGTTTTTTCAATTTAACATATATCAGACCTGTTTTACATTAATTTCACACACACATATGTAATTAATGAAATTTTATACAGAAACACACACACACACAATATTTCTATAATTTATTCAATTTTTAATATTCATTACAATATTTTATTTATTAAGATAATATATTTAATATATATTATGTTTTTGATCGATAAATTTTATTCATTTTTTATATTTTTATTCAATATATACTATTTATTAAATTTTAATATTTTTTTTCAAATTTATTCATTTTTAATGTTATTTATTAATTGATAACCTTAATTATTTTTAATATTTTTTAATTATTCATTTTAAACTTTTCTTTGTTTAATTTTTTGGTAATTTTATCCATATTTAATTTTTATTTATACATGTTTATTCATTAACATTTAATGTTGTTAATATGGATGTAATTTATATAATTAATATGTATTCATTTTAATTTTAACATATATTAATTTTTAATTTTTTTTAATAAACTATTTAATTAATAACACTAATTCATTTTTTTAATATTTTTTCAATCTATTGATTTTTAAATTATTAAATTTGACCCTTTTTTAACATCCATTCTTTTAATATAATTTAGGATTATTTATTCACTAATAATGTTAATTGGGTTTTACTTTTCTTTTTAATTCATTCATTTAATATTTTTTGTAATTTATTCATTTTTAATATTTTTTATACATATTAATTCATTAACATTTAATGTTTTTAATATGGTTGTAATGTACATATTTAATATGAATTCATATTCATTTTATTTTTTTTAATAATTTATATAATCAATAAAACTTATTAATTTTTTTAATAGTTTTGAAGTGTATTCATTTTTTGTTATTAAATTCCACTAATTTATTAATTTCTTACATTTAATATTGTTTATTCATTAATAATGTAATTATTTATCCATCATTCATTCATACAAACATTTCCAGACTACTATATTGCGTGATGTTTCTTTAGATAATGTCACGAGATAGTAGATACCGTATTGATTCCTCATATAGGATCAATTGTTGATGCATTCCACATTTACACTTTATATAGTGTTAGAGAGATAATTTTATGTTAATTTAATTCCTTAATTAAGTGCATAAAACATTATGTGGAAATACATGTGATGTAGATGACATATGAAGTATTGGTAAAGCCAACACTTCCCTATGAGCTAATGCTCTATGCTTTGAGAAGTTGTCATTATTTCTCTATTTTATGCATATAACATCACTATCCACCACCATGACTTGTTTCTGATTCTTCTATAATTGAATGTTAATATACTCTTAAGCATATATGATATGATGTACTTTACATATTTCCTTTCTAAGCTTTAAATTAGATAACATTGACCATTTAGTGATGAGAATTAACAAAATTCTCCAAAATTAAAATTTTAGAAAAATTAATCCACTACAACCGAAATAATATCAAATCTTTACTATTCCATGATTTATATTTTTTTCAAACATAGATGCATCCAAGGGATTAATGGATATTCCATCCAATTGATCCTTTATGGGAAAAAAATTCTAAAGTGATGTACCATTTCTTTACATGGTCCTAGATGAAATGATATCTTATCTCGATGTGTATTGTCCTTGAATAATGAATTGGATTCTCAAAAATTTATATAGAAGTAGTGTATGTGAAAATAAACTAGTTGCTAGAACATATTCTACTTCAACTATGTATAATGAAATTGAGTTCTACTTCTTTAAAATCCATGAAATAATGATTTTTTCAAGATTGTGGGAAATACCAATTATACTTTTTCAGTCCATCTTGCATAAAAAATATAAATCTAAATAACTAAAAAACTAGAGTTTTCCTCCCATAGTAGAATAAATTGAGATTAATTATTCCTTTCATATACTTAATTTTCATCTAAATCGCTATCAAATGAATTTCCTTATGATTTATCAAAAATATTCCCCACATGAAAACACTATACAAAAGACTAGGTCTTCTAATAGTTATATAGAGTAGACCCTTAATTATCCCTCTAAATGTTTTGTAGTTAGATTTATGATGTAATTCAAAATGGTGTTTTATTGGAAACTGAATGTGGAAGCTATGGTTTTTGAAGAATGAAAAATAAATAAAATAGTGAGAGAGGGTTGAAAAGGGAAGAATTTATATTTTGATTAAAGTAAGAACTAGATTTAGAGTAGTGACCTTAAACATGTTCAAGCTATGTAAGCACTACTAAAATAGAGCATGTTATTGGCACCTCCTTAGGAGGAGAGTGTTTTGCACACCCTTATTTTAATAACCAAAAACCATTATTCTTTTAGTACTAATTATTTACATGTTGTATGATAGAATTTTATATGGAAAGACATTTTTTATGATAATAAGGCTAAGTATCGAGGTGAGACACTGTTAGCCAGGAGCTACTGCTGAGTCTAGTTACCATCAGGCTTTTCACTGCCAGCCTTGTCACTACCAAGAAGTTACCATCATGCTTGTCACTGTTAAGGTGTTACCATCAGGCATGTCACCACCAAGGAGTTACTGTCAGGCTTTTCACCACCAAGGAGCAACCACTGGGACCTATCATTGTTAGACTCTGAGTCACCTTTGGACTCTGAATCACCTCCAGTGTGAGGTACCGCTAGTCTGAGATATTTTCAGATGCTGAGTCACCACTAGCTTCATGCTACCGTTGTTGTCCAAGGACTTTAACGTGAATAGATCAACAACTATTTCTATTCAAGGATAAATTGACCAAGTATTAATGACATAGTCAAATCCTATTTTAGGATTTTGAATGTCCTTCAACCTATGTTGCTATATCTATGGGAAATACTATATCTCCGTCCCCCTCTCTATAAGATGATTACTGACTAACAAGTCAATGGGAAAATTGTGCAATTGAATCTATGAATCTTTACAATCTCACAGATTCATCTGCTATGAATATCAACGACACAAAAGTATAATATCCTTTACAGATATTGATTGAGATATCAATAAAGATCGACTAGAATACCTAAAAATTCCGACGATCCTCTTTTACTACAACTTTTATGAATGCAGCTCAAACTCCTCGCTAAAGCCAATCTGAGGACTTTGAACATTCTGAGCATACCAGAATAAGCATCACTATTTTCTTCATATTATTTTGATTGCTCTTTCTGTTTTTCAAGAAGTGTGTTGTTACTTTATTTTCCAAACACATACTGTCTATTATACCTAATATGGAGAATACTTGTTATTCTCTCTTTCACTTTACATCTTTTTTCCCACAGTGTTTATGGAAGAGGTCCTTATGTGGACCATACTATTTTATTTCCCACATATAACTATAGAAGAGACCTTTTAGCCTGGACAAATTGTTGCTGTTGTTTGTTTACCTAATTCAGGTTGTGGATCTATTTGATTATTATTATAATCTTCTTGGTAGCAGGTGATTTCCAAGTGGAGGGGGTTAAGTATCATTTTGAGACTGAACCTCTTGTTTATTCTGCTGTGTTATTTTGTTTTATTTTATTACCAAAACCTAAATTATTTTTAATCTATAAACAAAACTATTACTTTGATAGTTAATCTTAACTATTGTTTATATATGTTTGTGTATAAGTAAATTGATTTTAAAATATACAATAATTTTAAAATTATTTTAACTGATACATAATCACTCTTTGAGAAATCCTTTAAAAGGATAGATCTTATATCAATTTTCTATTTTGATCAACTAGCTATTTTATTTTATGAATTGGATTTTATTTTTAGCAGAAATTTTTATTGGGAACTTAATTCACCCCTTATTGAGTTACTCACTCCAAAAAACATTTGGCATCATAGGATTTTGAATTATCTTTTCAACTGTGATTTTGGTTGTATACTAAAGATCACAAATTTCTGTCAATTCTAATTTTTAGGTTTTTATGGATAATAGACAATACGAATTTTCTACCAACAAACCTCCTTATTTTAATGGTACAAATTTTTCTCAATGGAAAGTCAAATTGAAAATTCATTTAGAAAGTATGGGTTTTGACATTTGGACTGTAATAAAAGATCATTATAAAATACCACAAACTGCTAGAGTTACTTGGAGCGATGCTACAAAAACTGTATACAATAATAATTATAAATCAATGAATGCTTTGTTTTGTGATTAGGGTGATGATGAATTTAATAGAATATCTACTTGAAAATATTCTTTTGAAATATGGGATACCTTATATATCTCTCATGAAGGGACATCAAATGATAAAGAAATGAGACTAAATGTATATACAATCAAGTATGATACTTTCAAAATGAAATCTGATGAACCTATTTCTGATATGTATCTCAGGTCTAATAAAATAGTAAATACCATTCACTCACTTGAAAAACAAGTGACAGACAAAGATCAAGTGATGAGACTCTTTAGATACTTACCAGACAAATAGAGAGGAATATCTATGTCAATTAGAGAATCTTGTGATGTAAGTAAACTGCCTGTCAAGGAATTGATAGGAAAAATAATGATGTATCAAGAATAGATTAAGTCAATAAGGAGATCGATGAAGATGAACCAAAAATAAAATCAGCATCCTTTAAGATTGCTACCTCCAAAACAAAGAGAAAAGGTACATATTAAAAGTAACAGTGAAGAAGAATCTCCTGATTATGGGGATGAAGAGATGACCCACATGGCCTGAAGATTTAAGAAATTCTATAGGAAAAATATGTTCTTCAAAAAGTCAAATTTCAAAGAAAATTATGAAAATAAGGGAAAGTGGAAAAGGATTGGAAAAAGGACGACATTCAAAATAAAATCACCTGCTATGAATGTAAGAGGAAATGTCACATTAAAGATGACCATCCAAAACTGAAATATAAAAAGAAATATGAGGATAAAGATATAAATTCAAGAAAGCTATGAAAGAAACTTGGAGTTCCTATGAAGATAGATCCAATGACCCAGAAAATAATCAAGAAGATAAGTCTGATAGGGAAATTATGTGCTTTGTATCAAGCACATCAGAGGTAAAAAATATTCTTCCTACCACTTCTACAAATATTCCAAACTATTCTAAAAATAAAAATAATGAAGAAATAATGAACAATAAAGATCTGTATGAATATTGTAACATGCTGGAAGATACATTTCATGAACTGAAAGATAAATATAAGTCACTTAAAAAACAAAATGCTATGACAGTAAATATTAAAACTAACCTGACGGTTGAAAAAGAGAAAAATACACAATTATTAAAAGAAAACGGTGAATTAAAATTTTCAAATGAACAATTAAAGAAAGGAATAGAAAGTTTTACCAATGGTAAGAAAACTTTGACTCAAATACATGGAAATAAAGTTGCTCCCAAATATAACACTGGTATAGGTTGCCAACTCGGGTAGTGAAAATTTGTAAAAAATAGATTTATGTCAAGTACCAGTTCTGAAAATTTATATACTATAAGTACCTACTCAATTGGACCTAAAAACTTATTTACTCCCAGAATCTTACAATTTATTTATAAGAAACCCATTAGGCAATTGTGGTTTCCAAAATCTCTTATTACTAACAAAACTAGATCCAAGAAGATCTGGTTACCAAAATCATTTTTTGTATAAACTTTTTTTTGTAGGAAACATATTTGAAAACCTCCAGAAAAAGCATATGGTATATGGACAGTGGGTGTTCCATAAAAATGACTTGTGAATATTCAAATTTCAAAATTTTGATCAAAGTTAATGGTGGACATGTTAATTTTGGTGACAATACTAAAGGGAAAATCATCGGCCTTCATCAAATTGTTAATTCTAATTTAGTATTAATTTCTAAAGTTTTATATGTATACGATTTAAAATATAACATGCTTATCATTTCTCAATTATGTGATGACAGTTTTTATGTAAAGCTTGAAAATAATGTCTGTCATGTTTTTGATGATAAAAATGTTTTAATCTTTATTATTTTAAGAAATGATAATATTTATTTTATTAATTTAAATTCTTTATCTTCTAAAAATATTTCTTACTTAAGTGCCTTTTACAAAGAATCTAGTATTTGACATAAGAGACTAGGCCATCACAACACTCATTCACTTAGAAAGCTAACTAGGAATAAAGAATTAGTTAAAGATCTTCCAATGATTGAATTCTCAAATGATAAAGTTTGTGATCCCTATCAAAAAGGGAAACTTCACATGATTTCTTTTAAATATAAGAAGGAAGTTTCAACCTCTCAGCCTCTAGAGTTAGTTCATATGGACCTCTTTAGACCTTATAGAGTTTCTATTTTAAATGGAAAACATTATGCCTAGGTCGTTGTAGATGATTTTTCATGGTACACTTGGGTATTCTTTTTTATCTCAAAAAGTGAAGCTTGTTCTTACTTTATTAAGTATTCCAAATCTGTATAAAATCTAAGTGGAATTAGGATTAAGACCTTAAGAAGAGATCATGGTTGAGAATTTGAAAATAAATACTTTTAATCATTTTGTTCTCAAATGGTTATAATCACAATTTTTCAGCACCAATGACACCACAACAAAATGGTATTATAGAAAGAAGAAATAAAACTCTTTAAGAGATAGCCTGGACATTGATAAATGATTATGACTTACCTATTTACTTTTGGGAAGTGGCTATTAATACATCCTATTAGACAATAAATAGAGTATTAATTATACCTCTCTTAAAAATAACACCTTATGAGTTATGGAGTAATAGAAATACAAAGGTTAATTACTTTATACTTTTTTATTGCAAATTCTTTATTCTAAATACAAAGGATAATCTTGAAAAAATTTCTTCCAAGAGTGATGGAAGAATTTTTATTAGCTATTCAATTTCTAGTAAATCTTATAGAGTGTTTAATAAAAGAACTAAAAAAATGGAAGAGTCTATTCACATTAAATTCAATGAAATTGATCCAAATAAACATAATCTATCTTAGAAAACCTTGAGTATGATCTATAAAATATGAAAATTAATGCTAAACCTTATGAAATTCCTATTAAATAAGAATAAATTTCATTTATTGAACTTCCAGAACCCAAACTCGAAGAAAATTTTGAGACAACCAACCCCTCTTTTCAAAGAGTTGTTAGGACTCATAGAAACCACCCTTTAGATGTAGTAATAGGAAACCTAGATATAGGTACACAAACTAGAACTTTACTTTGGAATCAAATTGAACATTATGATTTCTTTTCAAATCTTAAGCTAAAGAACATCAATGTTGCAATGAATGATGAATTCTATGTAATATCTATGCAATAGGAACTTAATCAATTTGAAAGAAACAATGTTTGGGAACTTGTTGATAGAGTAAAAGATATCTTAACTATTGACACTAAGTGGTTTTTTAGAAACAAGGTTGATGAGTTAGGCACTATAGTAAGAAATAAGGCTAGATTAGTTGCACAAAGGTATAATCAAGAATAAGGTATTGATTATGAATATACCTTTACACCTATAGCCATACTTGAATCCATTGAGATACTGATTTCCTATGCATCACATTTGGATTTCAAACTATATCAAATGGATGTTAAAAGTGAATTCCTAAATGGTTTTATAATTTAGGATGTTTTTTGAACAACCCCCTATATTTCAAAATCTACATTTTCCAAAACGTTTTTTTAAATTAAAAAAAAAACCTTATATTGTTTAAAATAAGCTCCAAGAGCTTGGTATGATAGGCTTACCTCTTTTCTTATTTCAATTTTTTTTCAAAAGGTATAACTAATCAAAATATTTTTATAATTTTTTTTTCAAGGATACTTTAATAGTACAAATTTATGTGGGTGATATTATTTTTGGATCTACTAAAGATTCCCTATGTACCGATTTTTCAAAACTAATGAAAAATGAATTTGAAATGAGTTTAATGGGTGAAATAAAATTCTTTCTTGGTTTTCAAATATTTCAAAATAAAGAAGGGATTATTTTAAATCAAAGAAAATATACTAAAAATATTTTAAACATTTTGGGTTAGACAACACTAAAAGTAGTGATACTCTTATGAGTACCACCTATAAACTAGATCTTGATGAAGATGAGAAATCATTAGATCAAACTAGTTACAGAGGTATAATTGAAAGTCTATTGTACTTGACTGCTAGTCAGTCTTATATTATGTTTAGTATGTATATGTGAGATTGCTTTCAAGAAAATCCTAAAGAGTCACACTTATTAGCTGTTAAAATAATTTTTAAATACCTAAAATATAAAACTAATTTAGGATTGTTCTATCCAATAGGAAAAGCATTTGATTTAATAAGTTATTCAAATGATGATTTTGGTGGTTGTAAGTTAGACATAAAAATCACATCAGGAACATGTTATCTTTTAGGCAAATCTTTAGTATTATGGTGTAGTAAGTAACAAAATTATGTTGCACCGTCTACTACTGAAGCTAAATACATAGCTGTAGGCAGTTGTTATATACAAATTCTGTGGATGAAATATACTTTACTATACTTTGTATAACAATTTAGATATGTACCTATAAATTTTGCTAACACAAGTACAATAAACATTTCTAAGAATCCAATATCACACTCTAGAAAAAAACACATTGATGTAAGACATCACTTTTTGAGAGACCATTATCAAAAAGGTGATATAACTTTATAATTTATTAGAACGGAACATCAGATTGCTTATATCTTCACAAAGATTTTGAATTATGAAATATTAAACTACATCAAACATGAATTAAGAATGATAAGTTTTGGATGATGAGTCATCGTTAATGAATCACCATTGATGAGTCAATGTTGATGAGTCACTGTTGATGAGTCACCATTGATGAGTCACTATTGATGAATCACCATTGATGGGTCACCATTGGTGAGTCACCCTTGATGAGTCACAATTGGTAAGTCACCATTGAACAAGTCACCATTCCTTTTGTTATCATTTTTTGTTACCATTTTTTTTCACCATTACTATTTCTTTTCAGATTAATTTTTTTAATTTTATATTTTATTATTTTGAATCCCTAAATGATATGATTTATGGAATAAATCAAATTGATTCACTTAACCCTCAATACTTTTAACTCCAAATCCTTCCCTTTAACTAGAATCGATCATCTTTCCTTCTTATCTCATTCAACCTAAACCTTCACCTGATCAGTATGGCCCATGTGAAGTGATCATCATAATCAAATCTGAAAGAGGTGAGACAATCCAAGAAATGTAAAGGAACTACCAGTAGTTCAATTGTTGTTTCAAAAAAACCCACATATGGTGAAAATGGTAATTGAAGCAGGAAAGGAGATAAATGTGAAATTGATTCCATCAAGTAATACAATCATATTTAAAGTAATATAAGATCATAAGTGGGTGAACTAGTTCACAATAAATAACTATATGTATTATCCAAGGTTGGTATATGATTTCTATCAGAATGTTGAGTTTGTTTTTGAAGATAAATAGGATGAAATAAAAAGTTTCATTGATGGAGAATAGTTTTCTTTCTCTTCAAGGGAATGGGAAAACTGCCTTAAGAGTACCTTATAAAGGGGTATATGAGGATTTTCAAGGAATCATTCCCACTGACAGTGGGATTTTTAATTATGAAGAAGCTCTCATATGGTTAATAGGAGATGATACACTATGTAGAACTATATATGTTGAACTCAATGGTGAGTGTAAGCTGTTATTCAAGTTTTTACAACATGTATTATGTCCTAGAAAGAGATATTTCAATACCATGAGATATCAGGATGTTTACTTTCTATGTGTGATGAATCAAGGACAAAGAATCAATCTTTGTAGATTTATGATGATCTATATATATGAAATGTGCAATAAAATTTCAATGTTGAACTCTTTTATATACCCTAAGATAACATCTACCATATTTTATGCTAAGGGATTAATCAAATAAGGTGAAGAAGCTAAAGATAAGTATGGTAGTTTTTGTTTGTCAAAGACAATTTTCAAAAGAGTTAAAGTGAGTTAGAATCCATGGAAGAAGTGATGGGTGAGAGATAATTAATAAATATATGATGAATTCAACCCAATTGATTATACAATGAGACCTAAGGACATGATGGATCCTAGTATTGAGCCTGTTGAGTTAGTTAAATATTTTTATGATTGTAATAATAGTGATAAATTTGAGAAAGCTGTGGAAGAAAAAGAAGAATTTTCAGTTGAAGTGGGGAGTGATCCGGAGATCCCTAAATCTCCTCCTACTATTTCTTTTGAATATGTTAGTCCACCTAGTTCCCTACCTACCTGATAATACCTTTTGGATGAAGGAGATGATGATGAAACAAAAGTATCAGGATTGGACCAATTCAAGACATCTTCCTCTAAATCATCAAGAGACCATATTACTAATTCTGATAATGGTAATGACAAGGATGTTAATGCTTTTAAGGAAGCAGATGGTGATTCAAATCATAAAAAATTATATGGAAATGAAAGTAAATATGAAGATGATCATGATGGTGTTGATGATGAGGATCATGATGGTGGAGATAATGATGATCATGGTGATGATCATAGAGATGGTCATATTGATGGAGATGATAAGAATGGAGGTGATCATGATGATCACGATCAGGAAATGGTTCAATCACATCCTTTATCCCCAACGGTATCAAGTTCTATAAGGAATGAGGATCAATCCAAATATGATGAGATGAATGTTATACCACATGTTATTACAAATGATAAGCAAGCTATTAGCGACGGGTAGAAGTATCCTAAACTAATTGATCACACAAAACTAGTCTCCATTGTACCTGAACTTAGTGAATCTCCTCCAGTTCATAGAGAACCACCTATTTTTCCATACATAAGACCCGACTTAAGTAATTTTGAAGAGTAGGAGAAATTTTATGGTTATGTTAGACTTGGAATTGATTATAGTGATTCAGATGTTGAAGAAAGTGAAAGTCTTGTCAAAGGATAAGTATCCTTAGTGGGTCAAATTGATAAATCTGGTGAGTTACAACCCTTTACTCCAATAGAAATAAACAACCAGGATGTGGCTGTTGTGCCACCTAAAAATAGAGATCATCCTCCTGCTCCAATTATAATGCCTCCTAATGTTGTGAAAAAGAGTGATTTAAAATATTTTCAATAGAGCGTGTTTTCTAATTTATAATCCTTAAGAGGAAATTTAATTTCAGATTTTAAGGATGCCTTGAACTCTCAGTACTCTCATGTTTTTAGACTGAATGAAGATAATGATCGATATTTGGTTGAGCTTGTTATATCTCATTTACAACCAAAAGTTCATTTTCATATTCAGGAATTAGAAGTGGAGAAGAAAATATTGTCAAGAGAAGTGGAAATTCTGAAAACCTTATTAGAGGAAGTGAAAAATTCCATCCCAGAAAGTTTGAATACTTTTTCTCATAAGTTGGATTGCATGTCTACTGCTACATATTCATCTACTTCACCTCCTCGTTCTTTAGTGCCTATTGATAGAGAGATACTCAAAAAGATTATAAGGTAAGAACTAAATACTTCTTTGGGTGATGTGTCAACACATGAAGAGAAGTTAAGAAAAATATACCATCGTGGAGAGTACATCTATGAGATATTAAGAGAGTATTCCATTGAACTCGGGGCAGATAAGGACACTATAAAGAAAGATATAAAGTATTATTTGAAAATAATTTATACAAATAATTAGATGTCTGATAACTTCAAATTCCTAGTAGGGAACTTGAGAATTCCACCGATCACAAGAGATTTAAAATAACTGGTAAGTCAACTGAAGGTTATCACACCAGTGTTGCAGTGATTCATGGAAGAGAAAATGGATTTATTTGTTGCTATAGAGAGGGGAGGTAACATTATTATGGATTTTATCAACCTCATGAAACCATTCCTTCATGTTCATATTACGAATGTTATTTCAAGAGAGTCCATCCCAGTGACAACTGTTCTTTCAACAACATCCACTGAGCCAGTTAGATACAGACCTATAGTGATTACTCAATCAGATGGTCTTCTACCTCTACTATTTAAACCTATGATTTTATCTCTAATTGAAGCTATTCGTCACATGAGACATGTTCTTCTTCATGAAATTATTCATCCTTCAACAACAATCCTTTCCATCATAACCTATGCTCCTACTGTAACTACAACTATTTTAGTACCTCAAGAAAAAGGACAAGGGAAAACGGAAAGAGAGAGAAACACCTCCACCCACCTCAGATAGTCGATCTGATTAGATAATGTCTTTGATATGGATGATTTTTTTACATTTTCTCTCTTGATAAGGTACTAAATATATTTTTGACTTATTGTAATGAAATTTCTCCATTTTTTAAAATCTTTTATATGAGTTTATTTCTATTTTTTATCTATTTTTGTTAGTCACAAAGGGGGAGAAAATATGGGAATTACCTATTATATTCTTTGATATTATAGTTTTTTATATCACTCATATATATTTTGAAATGATAAGTATATTTTTTTAATTCAAACACATCTCTGATTATCTATGTTTATATTTTTAGTACATGACTTATAAAATTTCATCTTTTGTGATCATCAAAAAGGGGGAGAATGTTGGAAACTCATTATGAGGAGAGTGTTTAGCACAAATTTATTTTAATAATAAAAAACCATTATTATTTTAGTACTAATGATTTACATGTTGTATGGTAGCATTTTATATGGAAAGATAGTTTTTATGATAATTCAACTAAGTATCGAGGTGAGTAACTACCAGTCAGGAGCTACTACTGAGTATAGTTACCATCAGGATTGTCACCACCAAGGAGTTAGCATCAGGCTTATCATCACCAAGGAGTTACTGTTAGGATTTTCAATGCTACGGTTTTACCATCAAGCTTTTCATCATTAAGGAGTTACCATCAGGCTTGTAACTTATGAGGTGTTATCACTAGACTTGTCACTTCCAAGGAGATACCACCGAGATTTATCACTATTAAACTCTGAGTCACCATTGGACTCTGAGTCCCTGACAGTATGAGGTACCACTAGTTAGAGATATCATCAGATGCTGAGTCACCACAAAATTCATGCTATCATTGTTGTTTGAGGAATTTTATGTGAATGTCTTAATAACTATTTCTATTCAAGGATAAATTGACCAAGTCTTAATGACATAGTCAAATACTATCCAAGGATTGTGGATACCCATCAACTGATGCTGCTATATCTATGGGAAGGACCATCTCTCTATCTATCTATCTGCTCGATGATTATTGACTAACAAGTCTACAAGAATATTGTGCGATTGAATTTGTGAATCTGTACAAGCTCACTGATTCATCTACTATGAAGATTAATGACACAGAAGCACAATATCATTTATAGAGATTGATTGATATATAAATAGTGATCAACTGGAACATCTGTAAATTCCTATAATCCTATTTTGCTGCAACTTTCAAGAATGAAGCTCGAACTCCTCACCAAATCTAATTTGAGGACTTTGAACATTCTGATCACACCAAGAATGATCATTAGTATTATCTTCATATTCTTTTTTTTCACTTTTTTGTTTTTTGATCCGTGTTTTGTTACTTTGTTTTTCAAACACATGCGGTCTCCTGTACCTAATATGGAGAATACTTGTTATTCTCTCTTCCTCTATACATCGGTTTCCCATGGTGTTTGTGGAAGAGGTCCTTGTGTGGCGTGTACTATTTTATTTCCCACTTATAACTGTATAAGAGGAATTTTATCCTAGACATCTTGTTGTTGTTATTTGTTTACCTGATCCAGGTTTTAGATCTATTTAATTATTATTATAATCTTCTTGGTAGCAGGTGATTACCAAGTGGAGGGGATTAAGTATAATTTGGAGACTGAGCCTCATGTTTATTCCACCATGTTATTTTGTTTTGTTTTATTTCCAAAACCTAAATTGTTTTTAATCTATAAACAAAATTATTACTTTTATAGTTAATCTTAACTAGTGTTTATATATGTTTGTGTCTAGGTAAGTTTATTTAAAAATCTAAGATAATTTCAACATTATTTTAACTGATACATAATCACTCTTTGAGAAATATTTTAAATGGGTATATCTTATATCTATATGCTATTTTGATTAACTGGATAGTTTATTTTATTAAGGGGATTTTATTTTTAACAGAAATTTTTATTGGGAACTCAATTCATCCCCTCTTGAGTTACTCGCTTCAATCAACATTTACATACACTCAAATTCTGATACTTTGTTTACATATCATTATATATATACATTATATGCGTACCTTATGTGTATTTATTTATTTTTTATACACAATGGATATTATTTAACCTCATATGATGAATATGAATAAAAAATGGATGGATGCTAATTTTATGACAAAGGAGTATGAGGATTGAGTTAAATAGTTCATCAAGTTTGTAATAGATTATATATATGACCCTTCTCAAAACCTTTTTATGTGTTTATGTTGTTTTTATTCATGATTAATTCATCCAGAAGAGTTGGAAGAATATTTGATTTGTTACAGAATATATCAGAGCTATAAATGTTGGACTAAACATGGGGAAAAACTGAATGTACATAATGACTGAGATGATACCACCATTTATGGATCATTTGATATGAATACCAGTATAAATGATAATAGAGATAGTATATAATAAATGAAAAGGGAAATTGATGATGAGCTTCATGATTGTTCAAAGTTGTTTGAGAAGTTAAATAACTATATAAAGAAACCACTTTATAATGGTTGTACTAAATATATAAAATTGTTAGCTGTATTGAAGTTATATACTTTTAAAGCTAATAGTGAATGGAGCAACAACAGTTTTATAGAACTACTTGGTCTCCTGAATGATATGCTTCTAGAAGAAAATGAGATTCCTTGTCAAATATATTAAGTTAAGTGAACTCTATATTCAATGAGTATGCTCTTTGAAAAAATACATTCTTGTACATATGATTGTGTATTGTTTCATAAGAAACATGAATCACTCCTAAAATACCCTATGTGTGGCATAGATTGATACAGGAAAGATGAATCAAGTCCTTTAAAAGTTTTATGGAACTTTCCTATCATTAAAAGGTTTAGATGGCTATATGGATTTCAGGAAACTTCTAAACAATTGATATAACACGTTAAAGATGGGAAACAATGTCACCCAACAGACTTCCTCTGTGGAAAAAAATTGATAATGAGTATCCAGAATATGGAAACGAGCTGAGAAATCTTCGTCTTGCTTTATCTACAGATGGAATAAATAATTTTTCTATACAAATAAGTACTCATAGTACATGAACAATTATGTTGGTAAATTATAACTTACCACCGTGGTTATGTATGAAGTAAAGATACATTATGTTGTCTATGCTTATATATAGAACAAAACAACCTGGTAATGATGTGGGATACATGTGTTAAATTTTATGATGTTCATATAAGTGAATAGTTCATATTGAGAGCCATGTTATATGAGATGATAAATAAATTTTCTACTTATGGAAATTTTTAAGGATATAACATTATAGGAATTTTAGGGTGTCCAATTTGCGAAGATGATATACACTAAATTAGGTTTAAAAATTCATCGAAGCCTGTGTTTTGAGGACATTATAAATTTTTACCCCAATAAAATAAATACCTATCCTAAATGAAATCATTTTATGGATATATATACAAGTTGAAATACCAAATATACTAATGTATGATCAAATATTTGAGAAAGTAAAATACATTGACTCTAATTTTGGTAAACCTCTTTCAAAAAATCGTATGAAATCAAGTTATAAAAAGTGATTAATTTTCTTTGAATTTTTTTAATAGAATTGTTTGTATGACAGACATTTTCTTGATGTCATGCATGTAGAAAAAAATGTATGTGATAATTTTATTGGCACATTAGTAAATGTACCAAAGAAAAAAATATGGAATTAAGGTTAAGTTGGACATGACTGACATGGGGATAAGAGAAGATTTTCCATCGGTGAAGGGTGAAAGATGGATTTTTCTTCCTCCAGCATCTTACACTCTGTCCAAACAATTTTTTTTTAAATTTTCAACTTACTTAATATTGTCAAAGTTACAAAGGTATATTCATCAAATATCAATAATTTCACGTCAATGACTAATTTTAAGTTACAAGGTCTAAAGTCACATGATTTTCATGTTTTGATGTAAGATTTAATGCCTATAGATTTATATTGCATTCTACCTAAAAATGTATTCCATACATTAACCCGACTTTACTTATTTTTCAAATACATATATAGTAAAGTTATAGACCCAGTGAAATTTCCAATAATGAATAAGGAAATTGTAGTCATATTATGTGATTTGGAGATATTCTTCCCACCATCATTATTTGATATAATTCCCCACATGATGGTTCACTTGGTTAGAGAGATTCAACTATGTGGTTTTTACATTATAGATGGATGTACCCCACTGAATGGTATATGAATATTTTAAAAGGGTAATCCAAGAATTAAAGCTGGCCAGAAGGTTGTATTGCAGAGCGATATACTATTGAAGAAGCTATTGAATTATGTACCAATTACCTATTAGATTTTTATAGCATTGGTATCCCAAAATATCATCACAACATAGGCCTTTTGGGTGAAGGTATTTTCAGAAGAGATGTTGTTACAATTACCGTTATAGAGTAAGAGCAAGCCCACCTTTACATTTAACATAATAGTGCAAGGGTTTATCTATACATTGAATCCCACAAAGTGCTTCTTAGACATTTAAATCCATAAAGTGTTGAAGGATTGTTTCGCGCGGAATCCGGGGATGACCTCCTGGACGGGAGATTCAAACGTTCCGATTGGTTTCTAACGGGTTTGTTCGTAGAACCGGAAACATCCAATGATTCCACATCTGTTTGGACCTAGTTTCCAAAGGCAGGCGCTCATTAGCCTGTGGACTAATGAGGCTTAGGAATTTGCATTGGTCGAGAGGATGGGAGGTCGGACTCATCACACCTTTTTGAGGGGAATTATTGTCTACTCCGGGAATCTCTTTATAGATTTAAGTTATGTTCGTGAATCCTTATTACATTACCAAGTAAAAAAATGTGCTTTCCTTTAGTTTTAACAATCAATGATTAAATATGCAAGAAATTTAGAGAATCTTTTATATGTATTCAAGGTTCTTCATCAATAGATAATCATCTATATCTATTTAGAGATTCTTGGTCAATGGTATCCTTCAAAACATTTATATAAAATTCTCTTGGTCATTATGATGACCAGGCTGGTTTTAAAGCCACTCAGTGGGGCACTTGAAGTTTATCGTCATTCAGAAGGACAGAGATTATTTCAAAGTTGGGATCGAACCCATAAATGGGCTACCTACGTATCCTTTCTTTTGGAAAAGGAATCAGAACCCACGTAGTTCGAGGAATGGGGTATGATGTTTATGATTGATGGCTCAAAGATGAATGTCATAATTACTTTTACACTCTAAGCTCACGTGAGTCATGCTCGGTGTGAGAAACAAGAGGTATTGATAAAATTTAGACAATTGTGCCATAAAAGATGCAATCATAAGAATTTGTTTGGGGCTTATGTATAGATGACTGCCCAGATAGATGAAGGTTTAGGATCTACTTTTAGGGAGAAAATCCATGAACAGGGTCCATAAAGTTATATGTGCTTCATGGAGATTTGAATACTCTAATCTTGGGGATTACTCCTAAGGAGGATGCCCAAGTTAGGAGGGGACTTATGATTGGGTTTTACTCCTGAAAAGGAAACCCAAATCAAAGGTAAATTATGACTGGTTAAGAGAAATTTAAGGGGACTTGGGGCTTATTCCTGAAAAGGAGACCCAAGGTTATGACTGAATCTTATTCCTGAAAAAGGAGACTCAGGTTAGAGATTAAGGTTTGGGGCTTACTCCTGAGGAGGATGCCCATATTTGAGGTTGGGGCTTATTCTTAAGAAAGATGCCCAAGATTAGAGGACTTGATTGGGGCTTACTCCTGAGGAAGATGCCTAGATTAAAGGTTTTATAACTGGGGATTATTCCTGAAAAGGAGACCCAGGTTAAGATTCTCTCATTTTAAAGGATGAGGTTGAATGAATTAACTCTCCGTATTTTAGTGACATAAGGATATTTAAATCACTAGACTTTGAGAGAGATTCCACAGAATTCCTTTTAGATAAGAAAGTCAAATCAAGAAATCATGCCATAAATGTCTTTGAAGAGTGTCTTGAAGACTGAATCTTGAAAAGGAAAGGTGAAATGGCTTAAGAGGGGTAAAATGGGCAAGATGGGCACCCAAAAAGATATGGGCGCGCAAGTCTTGAAAGGCGCGCAAGTCCTGCGGCGGCGCGCAAGTATTGACCGTGCAAGTATACTTGCGCGACACATGGTGTACTTGTGCGATTTTCAATCAGAATTGAAATACTTGAGCGACTCTTGATAAAACCCTTTAGAATCCCCTTGAGGTTCTTCCAGAAAAGGGACGCGCAAGTTATATTGAAGGAATTAAGTCGGCGCGCAAGTGTTTGATAAGTTTCAACACTTAGGCCTTCCTTCTTCTCTTTAGATCTTCCGTTCTAGGTAAGAAATTACCTTAGAAGTGTTCCGGAAGCTTTGAGAAGAGACTTGGGCATCGGGAGCTTCAATCCGAGTTTCTAGAAAAAGATCCTCCCGAATGGGGGGCCCACAGGGTCTATTTATAGGCAAAAGAAGACCCAGGGCGGTTACCGGGCGGTTATCACTAAGGTCGCGCAAGTCACTTGCACGACCATAAGGCGTCGCGCAAGTACTTGCACGACCACTAGGCGGCGCGCAAGTGTACTTGCGCGACCATGAGGGAACTTGCGCGACCTATGGGCAATGTTCTCCTGGTTCATCCCTTTGTCGATTTTTGATGTTTCTTCAAAGGATGAATCACATTGGACTCAGATATTCCCCTTTTCCGATCCTTAGATTCTGTGAAGAAAGGAGTGTCAACAAAAGTCCCCCCTCAGAGTTGGATCCGGAGAGAAATGAGGATTTGACTCTGAGGAAATTGAATCCATCCAAAGGAAAAGGGGGCGCGCAAGTCTTCAGGGCACAGAAGGCAACATGCAAGTGTGCTGGAACTTGAATTTTATTCAAAGTTCCTTTGTCTTTTGTGTGGGCAGTTTAAAGTCATGCACACCGGACATAAAGGGGATAATGTTTAAGGTCGAAATAGCTTTGACCGAAAATGGATTAAAAATGGATTCAATTCCTTGACAATTTATCTGAAAACATATTACCATACTCAAGTATGAGGGAAAAAATGTAAACTATGGCTTAAGAACATTTGAATCTGAGGAATGATATGAAAAAGAGCTAAAAGGCATTAGAAGAAGTAGTTTCCAAGAATGAAGTTACTATTATTTAACAAAACCCGTTAGGGGGTTGAAATATGCAGGGCCACCTATGGGCATTGGCTGCATGGTCAAATAAAATTGCATCTTTTGGCTGACAAGTCTGTTATGTGGACTGTTTATGCAAGGCCACCTATGGGCACGTGCTGCATAGTCAGGCAAAAGAACTCCCAGAAATTTACTTTCCTAGTGCTAAAAGCCAGTGAAAGTTTATGGAGATTCAAATTTTCTAAAGCATAGAGTTTGTTGTATGGAAAGAGGTACTTGAATATGGAGAAGATATTTCCAAACAAGAATATCGAAGAACTGGATGAATATCACTCCTATGAAGGTCTGACCCAAACATAGGGAAGAAGAATAAACCATAGACTTGAATACTTTCAGATCATGAAAAAGGATATGGGACAAATATGTTAAGGATGGCTATTTTTTTGCAGATCCCTACATATTGTTGTTTAAGACAAATAAGGAAAAAAGAGTCATTCTTCCCAAGAATGAAGTTACTATTATTTAACAAAACCCGTTAAGGGGTTGAAATATGCAGGGCCACCTATGGGCATTGGCTGCATGGTCAAATGAATAGCATCTTTTGGCTGACAAGTCTGTTATGTGGACTGTTTATGCAAGGCCACCTATGGGCACGTGCTGCATAGTCAGGCAAAAGAATTCTCAGAAGTTTGACATTTTTGTGACTAGAAGTCATGAAAAGGGTTATGAAGATCTGAAAATATTTAAGGTTAGGATTATAACACATAAAGATGGGTATTTTCCAATGTATATAGAGATACATAGGTCAATGAAAACCATAATCATGTTGTGGCTGGGTCCTGAATTGGAACTTGGACTTCACTACGTATCTCATAAGAATGAGAATCAAGCCATACGTAGTTCTTGAAATGCATTTTAACGTCGTGCAGGACGAAAGTATGAGTGATCTTAGTTTAGGGTCATAGAATTCGGACCATAATAATGAATACACAGTGTGTGTTTTCATGAGGACTTTTCAGCCAAGGGACTGAAAGTGAAATTTGGGGTTAGGCCCAAAAGACTTGGGACTGGATTCGAGGGACACTCGAATGTTCCTACGTATCCCATAAGGATGGGAATCAAGTCTACGTAGTTCTAGAACTACCCTTTGTACAAATTTGGTCCGTACATGTGAAGGGTGAAAGGGGACTTTAGTGCAATGATGGTTTAACTTGAGATAAAAAGTTTAGGCATTACCATGTATGCACGTAGTCTTTTGAAAATGAAACATGATTTAAAAAATCAATGTCAATAATGGTTCCTTCTCAAATGATGGAATCAAAGAATATTGTAGTTTATTGTCATACCGGACAAAAGTGTTGTATAGTTTAACGTCATATAACAAGTACGAAAGTGAATCAATGTAAAGATATTGATTCCAGGGGCGGTTTCACAAATCAACATCATATGAGGTTGTGGTGAACCGATGTGAAGAGATTGTTTTTGGGCTTGAACCTTGGGAGGTTGCCTACATACCCAGCCTGGAGGGTAGGGATCAAAGTCCGTGTAGTTCAATTAAAGAATGAATTAATGATCAAATTGTTTTTTGGGGACAATGATCTAATAAAAAATGTTGTTGGGACTTACACATGGTTAGTGGCCCAAAGGGAGTGTTATGGTTGATGTTCGCTCTAAGCTCACGTGAGTCATACTCGGTGTGAGAAACAAGAGGTAATAACAACCTTAACGATGTACAGTTTAATGTCATGTAGGACAAAAAAAAGGGGACTATGCAGTTTAAAGTCTTGCAGTTAGGACTATTGGTGCTGCACAGTTTAGTGTCATGTAGCAGGGACAAAATACAGTTTAATGTCATGTAGGAAATATCAAGGATTTTCTGTACAGTTTAGCGTCATGTAGTTAGGACGATGGGGATAAAATAGTTTAACGTCATATTGGACGAAAGGGGGACTGTGCAGTTTAATGTCATGCAGTAAGGACAAAAGAGTGTACCACTTTAACGTCATGTCGGACGAAGGTGCGAATAGTTTAAGGTCATATTCATGGACCGTGAATGGTGCAGTTTAATGTCATACTGGACTTTTGAGATTATATAGTTTAACATCTTTCCGGACGTGAGGGACTTTTATACAGTTTAGCGTCATGTAATTTAGGACGTCACAGTTTAACGTCTTGCTGGACATAAGGGATTTGAAAATAGTTTATGGTCATATACATGGACCAGGGGAGAAACAATTTAAGGTCATGCTGGATGGTTTAGGGAACTTTTTCACAGTTTAATGTCGTGTGGGACGAAGTTGTAGTTTAAGGTCATACTGGACCATTTCTGTATAGTTTAACGTCATATAGCAAGGACGAACTGGTGCTGTAATGTTTAAAGTCATGTAGCTAGGACTAAGGTGAACCAATATGAGGATATCAGTTCTGGGGACTTTTTACAGTTTAACGTCATGCTGGACGATGAAAGTGCCACACAGTTTAATGTCATGTTGCTAGGACAAAATATAGTTTAATGTCATCTCGGACATTGAAGGTAACACAGTTTAACGTTATGTTGGACGAAGTTGCAGTTTAAGGTCATACTGGACCATTGCTGTATGAACCAATTGTAAGAGTCTTGGTTCTGGGAACAATATTTTGTGTTTATACAAAATACTTCTTTAGAAATCTGGCATTAGTTGGAGTCGTGATGTGTTCTCCATCCATTGAGATCAGAGAATACGCTCCATTGGAGTAGACCTTATGTATTGAATAAGGTCCTTCCCATTTTGGTTCAAACTTGGGAGGCTTCTTTCCTGGTATCATTGGTGCTCTGAGAACCAATACCAATTCTCCCTGAATGAATGAACGAAGACGAACTTTTTTGTTAAAAGCTCGTGCTATCCGATTCTGATAGATTTCCAAGTGGTGCAAAGTGCACAATCTTTTCTCATCTAACTGTTCCAATTCATTCAACCGCTTTTGGGATTGCTCATCTGTTGACAACTGATCACAAATTGCTATTCTGAGTGAGGGCAATTGAACTTCAATTGGCAAGACTGCTTCTGTTCCATATACCAATGAATATGGAGTAGACCGCGTTGCATTGCGAGTGGTAGTCCGATAAGCCCATAAAGCATGAAAGAGTTTATCAGGCCATGACCTCTTATCTTTATCCACCATCTTTTGCAGTATGTTTGAAAGAGTCTTGTTGAAGGCCTCTATCTGGCCATTAGCCGCTGCATGATATCGAGATGAATGGTTGGACTTAATGTTGTATTCTTGATACAATTTCTTTACCTCAGAAGAACAGAAGTTGGTGCCGTTGTCCGTCAATATGGTATGAGGGACACCAAATCTAGTAATGATGTTAGACTTGATGAAGCTAACAATGCATTTAGAACTGACTTCTTTGAGAGGTACTGCCTCTGCCCATTTGGAAAAGAAATCAGTAGCAGTAAGAATGTACTTAAACTGCTTGGCCGTAGCTGAAGGGTAAGGTCCCACCACATCCATTCCCCATGTGGAAAATGGCCATGAGTATTTAGCTGTATGAAGCAACTCTGGAGGTTGATGAATGAAGTTGGCATATACTTGGAATGAATGACACTTCTTTGTGAAATTAACACAATCTTGTATCATTGAAGGCCAGAAGTATCCAAGCCTTCGAATTTGATCAGACAGTCTATGTCCAGACTGGTGGGCACCACAGACTCCTGCATGCACTTCTTTTATGACAGCCATTGTCTCTTCACCATCAATACATCTGAAGAGAACTCCATCAAAACCACGTTTGTAGAGAATTTTCTCGAGGTGGTTTGGACCATCATAAAGAGTAAAATTGACCACACGTCGCCGAATTTGTTCTTTCTTGGCTCTATCAGGTGGAAGTGTTCCATTTTGAAGGTATTACTTGATAGGTGACATCCATCCTGTAGTATGACCATACGGTTCAGGAATGGGACTAATTTCATTAATTTCCTCTGTTCTGACTTGAACATAAGGTGAAATTGCACGACGGTGGGCAATATAGATGGTTGTCTCGTCCCGATTTGGATCTGCTAAAGTTGTGGCTATATTAGCCAGTGCATCAGCTTGAGCATTTTGTGATCTTGGGACATAAGAAAATGTCGGTTCTGAAGGGAATTCCAACATTAAATCTCTGACGTAATCATACAAAGGGATTAATTCTTCTTTTCTGATGGCATAATCCCCATTGACTTGTTTGATTACCAGGTCTGAATCACCTTTCACCTTTAAGTGATTCACTTGTGCTTGAAGCGCTAACTCCAAGCCTGTAATGAGAGCTTGGTATTCAGCTTCATTATTGGTACCACCTTCCCACAACAAAAAGGAATAAGGTAACACTGCCTTATCTGGAGAAATGAGCACAATTCCTAAACCAACTTTGTTGAATTTAGGATTTTCCATTTTTTTCCCTGTTGGAATTCTAGAAGCACCATAAAAATACATTTCCCATGTTTGAGGACTCTCTTGAATAGAGAAAACTTCCTCATCAGGGAGTTCGATATCTGAATACGTGTCTTCTACTGAAGGATGTTCAGCCAGGAAATCAGCCAGAGCTTGGCCCTTAATTACCTTTTGAGACACATACTGGATGTCGAACTGCTGTAGAATAACCGCCCACCTTGCCAGACGTCCTGTAAGCATTGGACGACTAAGGATGAATTTGAGTGGATTATTACGAGATATTAATTGGACCTCGTGATGTTGCAGGTAGTGTCTCAGTTTCTGAACTGCAAAGATTAATTCTAGGCAGCACTTTTCAATACTCGAATACCGGGTTTCTGCTTCAAGCATAGTTCTACTGAGATAGTAGAGACTATTTTCATTCCCAGCATCATTCTTTTGAGTGAGAAAGGCACTCAATGATCGCTCTAAAGCTGTCACATAGAGGATAAGAGGCCTACCCTCAACAGGTGGCATGAGTACTGGTGGACTCAAGAGGTATTTCTTGAGAACATCAAATGCTTCTTGACATTCTTCAGTCCACTGGTAAGTGACTCCTTTCTTCAATAATTTGGTAAAGGGTAAACTTTTGCCTGCCAAATTGGCGATGAAACGCCGAATATAGGCTAAGTGTCCTTGAAGTCCTCTTAATTCTTTCAAATTCTGAGGAGGTGACATACCAAGGATTGATTTGGTCTTCTCAGGATCGACTTCAATACCACGATGGCGTACAACAAAGTCGAGGAATTTTCCTGAGGTTACCCCAAAAGCACATTTTAAGGGGTTCATCTTCAAATTATGTTGTCAAAGCTTGTGGAATACGACTTTCAAATCAGCCAAGTGATCAAAACGTTGTTTGTATTTAACCACCAGATCATCTACATAGCATTCAACAAATTTCCCTAGAAAAGGTTTGAAGATACGATGCATGGCGCGTTGATATGTTGCACCTGCATTCTTTAAACCAAAGGGCATCACCCGGTAACAAAACACACCTTGAGGAGCTCTGAAGGCTGTATATTCCTCATCTTTTGGGGCCATTCGGATCTGATTATATCCAGAATATCCATCCATGAAAGAAAGTACTTCATAGCCAGCCGTCGCATCAATTAAGAGTTCTGTAATCGGAACTGGGAAATCATCTTTAGGACAATACCGATTAAGATCTCTGAAATCGATGCAAACCCTAATTTGTCCGTTCTTCTTCTTTACAGGGACAATATTAGCCAACCACTTGGGATATTGAACTTCTTTGACGAAGTTAGCTTTGATAATCTTATCCACTTCAGCCTCGATTTTGGAAGCATAGGTTGGGTGTGTTCTTCTTGCGGCTTGCTTGAATCCTCGATGTTCTTTTGGCAAACCCAAATGATGGGTGGAAACATCAGGATCAAGGCCAGGCATCTCTGTATAATTCCAAGCAAAAATATCTTTATTTTGCTTTAGAAAAGAAATATACATCTCTTGCTCTTCAAGGGTCATGGCCGCACTAATTAAAGTGGGGCGTGGATCTTTCTCTGTACCCAGATTTACTTCTCTGAGTTCATCCACAGTGGTAGAGATACCCTCTTCAAATGCTGGAGGAGCATCTCTAAGATCTTCCTCTTCCTCTTCATCATGTGTTATTTCTTCCGTTTCTACTTGCAAAGTAGATGAAAAAACGAAATTCTCATGATCATAAGAGATGTCAAAATTTTCACATTTTGAAGAAGAAGCTTCCATTTCCGACCCTATTGACGATAAAGGGTCTTCTTTGGGAAATAAAGAGGAGATAATGGATTGAGAATTGACATCAATATTCACCTCTGGTGTTGCTATAACTTCTTCTGGCCTGATTAGCGAAGTATAGACTTGTTGGATTTCAGCAGACGAAATGAAAACGTCACCACTTATGCTTTCATCACTACTTGGTAAGTTACCAATTTCTCCCATGTGGTCTGGCTCGATTGCCGTAATTGACATTATGGATCTTTCCATAAGAGTATTTTGATTTGGGCCTATTTTGTCAATTTGACTGATAGGTAACACATAATCTGTAATCACATGTGAAAATGGATTTATTGGAATTTTTTCCAAACCATACGGAGCATTAACTTTGGTAATTTCCTTCATTGTAGATTTTTCTCTTCCCTTCATGTGATAAAATTCCGCCTCAATGTATTGAGACTCACATGTCTTGAACGGGGCCTTATCACCATACAATGTTCCAACTTGACCATCGAAATAGTATTTGAGACATTGATGGTATGATGACGGAATAGCTGCATGCTGATGTAGCCAGGGTCTTCCAAGCAAGATATTGAAAGCTGAGTCTTGATCAACAATCATGAAATCCGAATTGGAAACAAGATCTCCAAACTGAGTTCTGAGCGTAACTTCTCCCAGTGGTTCTTGTTCATTTTTATCATATCCTTGCAACATCATGGTAGAAGGAGATAAATCAGATTCCGTGAGGCCCAATCGACGAAGTGTGCGAATGGGCATGAGGTTGACTCCTGAACCATTTTCAATGAAAGCTCTTCGAACATCTATACCATTGACTTTTCCAGATAAGTACAAAGGTTTTATGTGCCCATGCACAACATCATCTTCATCTTTATCAGTAAAAGATATCACTGCATGGCATTCCGCAGGATTATTCTCTATGTGATAGATTTCAGCTGCAGAAATTTCAGTTTCAAACTCCTGAGGACTTGACAAAGCTTCGATGAGTGCTTCCCGAAGATCTCTTGACAGATTCAAAGCATCCAAAATTGATAACTTGGCTGGTACTTGGGCCAAGTGTTTCAATATATCATACTTTTGATCTAGAGGTCTGCGTTTCCCAATAGGAATATGCGGTTTAGCAGGTACTTTGGAAGCAGATGCTTTGGAAGCTGATGCATCTTGTATTGAAGTTGGCAACATCCTTGGTTTTGGAAAATTAGACTGATTAGATCCATTTACTTGCTGAGATAAAGAAGATGGAACCTTTAATCGGTCTTCCAAAATAACTGTGCCGAAGCTGAGTTGGCCATTGGCAGAATAACTTGCTTGTTCTTTTTGAGCTCGCTGAAGGGCTCTACCACGAGTTTCTGCTGCATATACAGTGCTAGTAGGGGTAGAATTAGAGTAGTGGCTTCGGAAAGATCCACGTCTTCCCCTATATCCTGAACCTCTAGAACTTCCTCGGGTTCCCTTATTTGATATAGGGAATTCAGGCTCATCAAGACTGGAATATGAATCTGTTAATTGAATCATATTAACAGAACCAAAGATTAACTCTTCGTCTGATAAAGACTCTGCCTGATTAGCCTGTTTAGGTTGTGCCGTTTGGTGGGACGGTGCCCGTGGCTTTGAAGTAGATGGCATGAAATCTGCCAGAGTCAAAGACAATTTAGGCTTTGATACATACTCATCTTCTCTTGATTCCTCTTTCTTCTTTGAATTGAGCTGCCCTTTTGAGGATTTGTCTTTTGATGGAGTCTTTACTGCAGCTTTTGTAGGAGACACAATTGGCTTCTTCAATTGTGTTCGCAAAATGGAATGGGTCCGATTGATTGTCTTTCTGACCATCCAATCATCATATTTTTTCGCAGTTTTGCTTTTGACTTCCTGCCACTCGCCTCCTTCCTCTGGATCTGTAGCGGTAATACACGCTACATGAGCTGAAGAACCCTTCAATTTGACTTGTCCCAAGTCGAACATCTTTTGCAGGAGGTCTTTAAAGACAAAACACTCCTAGATGGGATGCCCCAACATTTGATGAAAGGGACAATAATTGGGACGGTCTTCATCTCCTTCCTTGTTTGGCCTCTTCGGCACTGGTAATTGAACCAAATTATTTTCCAGAGCTAAAATGAAGTAACCAGGAACTTGCTCACTTCGGAAAGAGTATGTTTTACTCTTCATATCCTCAAATTGTTTTCGTCGTTGATCTTTTTGATCATTTGGACGAAACAGCCTTTGTTGTTGGCGTTTAGGAGGTGGATCCCTTCGAGAAGATGAAGGTTTTGAAGTAGAAATAGGTACAGGTGCCTGTTTAAGCATAACTGTAGTAGTTTCTACTTTACCCATTCTTCTTCCTAGAGCTGATGGAATTACACGAGATTTAACCTTAGCTTGTATAAGGGAATCTTCAATCTGTTGAGCGATTGAAGTAAGGTCTCGAAACCCTCCTGTGTATTTCACAGGGATCAATGGCGTGCGTAATTCGTCATGCAAATTTTCCACACAGATTGGCAACAATTTCTCCTGAGGGAGTGATAAACTCAAGGAATACGTTAATCCCTTCCAACGAGCAATGAAATCAGAGACTCTTTCATTCTCCCTTTGCTTGCAGTTTGTAAGATCGAAAACTGTCGTTTTTTGCAAAGTTGAGCTAAACTGAAGAAGGAATTTTTGACGAAGATCCTCCCATCCGATGACTGACCGGGATTTCAAGCTTGTATACCAGACAAAAGCTGGTCCTTGCAAGGTTCGCACGAAGCATCTGAGTTTCACTGCTTCTTGCTGCTCTGGAGTTCCCATCATAGGATCACAACAAGACACGTAATGCGTCAAATGTTGTTCAGGGTCACCTGATCCATTGAAAGTAGGGAAAATAGGGTTTCCAAAACTGGATGGAGGAGAAATTGAATCTACCCATTCAGGGTAAACTTTCTTTTCAGGTTGAACTTGCGCTCGTTTCCCTTCCATAGTTTCTAACCGAGCTGTTAATGACTCAATAGTAGTTATTAACTTTTGAGAAACATCAGGTTGAACTTGGTTTTGGGTAGGTGCAATGAATGGAGCTTGGACAGACGTGGTGGTTGGTGCTGCAACTGATGGTAGTGCTGCCAACCGTTGTTGCGTTTGACCCGTAGGATTAGACCTCTGTGGGTGTACTAATAAAGGAGGATATTCTTGATCCATCTCATTAGTTACAACAAATTCCTTCGGCTGTCGGACTTCAGCATTCTTAAGAAGAATACTATTCTGAAGTAGTTCTGCATTCAACCTTCTTAATTCTTTCATTTCTTCCTCCTGTTGTGCAAACCTTTGCTCTAATGAGAGCGATTGACCTCCTTCAGAGGAAGGGTGAGAAGTAACCTGATTCTTTCCTTTCCCCTTATTAGATCCTTTTCGGAGAGGGGGAAGTGGGTTACTTGAAGGAATACCCAGATTTTGGGTAAGCCTTTGATTACGTGTGCGCGCACCTTCTTCATTTAGGTCTGTGTGCGCAACTTCTTGAGCAGGAACCTCTTCGTCTGATCCCTCTGATTGAGCCTCATCTGGTGAATCAGCAGCAACGGCATTGATGACATTGATGGATGCATATTGCATGGAATCCTTTCTATCAGCATTTCTGTGATATTGTCTCCTTCTATGTCCATGATGAGACATGGCATTCCGTTGACTTGATCCCTCAGGAATTTCTTGGAGAACCGTCACTTGGAGAGAATCTCCTGACAGCTTGGCTCTTCGTTCCTCTTGAGGCTTATTCCCTAATCGAGAGAATACTGACTTTCTCTGAGGGAAGGATTGAAGATTTGAAAAATTCCCCAGTCCGGTGGACTGGGGATGTTCCTGCTGCTTCCGCTCAATTCCTCGAATCACATTCGTTGACTCTGAGGGTTGGGTTAGAGAAGTCCCCAGTCTGGCAAGCTGGGGTGTCTCTTGACATGCTATGTCTGAGATCTTCTTAAAATCTCTCTTGATCTTGCGAATCTTAGTTAGGAAATTAGCTGGATGCATTAACCTGTATCCACTTTTATCACCTGGTTCAACAGACCGTTGGATGATTTCCGAAACTTCTGTCATTTGATGATGTGTTTGCTCCAGACGAGAAGCTTGTGCAATATTCTCGCCTGCTTGATGTAGGAGCAATTCAACAACTTGTTCTCTATATACTTGATTTTGAGAGGAACTAGTTGAAGCTTGTACTTGAGCAAGCTTTTGATTATGAACAAAGCCCATTTACTGTGGCCGGCCATGGGCAATAACATTGCATGAGACCATTTTCGGCGGGCTTTGCTGACCAGAAAGCACTGTGAAATGTAGTGCTCCGTGAACACCCCATCCTCTGATATGAACATCAGATGGAGCATTGGAAATTAAC
The DNA here is from genome assembly GCA_963277665.1 of Viscum album. Taxonomy (NCBI): domain Eukaryota; kingdom Viridiplantae; phylum Streptophyta; class Magnoliopsida; order Santalales; family Viscaceae; genus Viscum; species Viscum album. The sequence goes on along the minus strand of OY728137.1, from coordinate 1,608,588,294 downwards.
TGACACAATCTTCTTAGTGCGCCAAGGCATGAATGTTGAAGGGTTCTCTGTTGCTTTTCAGCCTTTGGATACCGAGAGACTGATAGAGATGCCAAATCAATCTGGCGTTGTAACCCTTCTATTATCTTAAGATGATTTTCATATTCATCGTAAGATAATACCTTCTTCTTTAATTGAAAAAGAGTTTTCCATATGTTGAGACGAATATCATGGATTCCATCATCCGTCAACATCTTTGGAATGTCGTACTGGGAGTCAGCCAAGGGCCAAAACATGACTGGTACTTCACCTTTTGCCAGTTTTTTCCTCATGTTCAGCATTTCCTCTTTATCATTAAATGAAGATTCTTCTACCTGTTTGGACCAGAGTTGGTATTTCCTTGTTGCTTCATCGGATTCAACAAGATTGGTAGAGAAATCACTATTCATGCTGGAAGATGAATGACCCAGGGAAGGTTCGGAGAATAACCTGAACCCCAGGCTATCTTCTGATGGAGAAAGAGTTTCACCTGCCGATAGTAAAGTATCAGACATGACTGGTTTTACGTTTGCAAGTGCCTCGAGATAGGAGGGCTTTCTCGTCACTACATTGCCTTCTGAAGAATTTTCGAGACAATGTGAATCACTACTGCGGAGAGGACTTTCGCAGCGAAGTTCATCACCATGAGGAGGACCGTCATGATGGGTTACAGCAAAAGATGAAATCTCTTTCTCCTTGGTCTTCTGACCACACAGAGGGTTCCTGTGTCTCTCATCTGAAGAAGAAACTTCAAGATTGACCGAATTTTCATGAAGCAAGTCTTCATGAGGAAGTGTCTGTTGAAGACCTTCAGAATTAATGTTCCCGTTATTGGGAACTGAGGGAGTAGAATCTTGAATTCCGACAGATAAATGTCTGAGGGCTTCAAGAACTCCAGCATCGAGTAAGGCCTTGTTGCAGATTGGCCTTTGATCTCCTGACTGTGCTGGGCGGATCTTTTTCTTAGATGCCTTCTTACTCGCTTTAGAAACCACTTGATGATGAAAGTGATTGCTCTGAGCAGGTGTATGTGCCTGATCAGGAAAGATGGTCAGGTTAGGCTGATGATCTCCACTCAAATCAGGTGTATGTGCATGACTTGGTTGTCCGTATGATATGGGGGAGTATGCCCCATAACCCTCTTGGACTGGAACAGATGTGTGTGTCTGTTCCGGAGTGAATCGTTGATGTGTCACTCCATTGCTAGGGATAGATTTATGTGTCTGTCCCTGAGATGATGCTGAAGCTGTTATGATATCCTGGCAAGCATCCAGAATATGAGCAGGAATTTTCTTCTGCTCTTTCACCATTGACAAAATATGTTTGGAGACTTCAGCTGCCGGAACGGGGATATACGTCCATTCCGGGCTTAGAGTAGGTGTATGTGCCTGCTCCTATCCTCCTTTTCCTGTCAGTGAATCCTGACAGTACTCAAGTGTGGAGGCAGAGAGTTGAGTCTGCCTCCTGTTTGTCATCGGGACTTTCCGACTAACTTCTCCAGACGCTACCAAGCGAGACTGTTGGTAGGCCTGATTAGTATTAGCAGGTGTATGTGCCTGCTGATTACACTTCGCCAAACGCAGTTGACGAGATCCACCATATGTAGTCAGACGAGCCTGCTGACTAACTGGTGATGTATAAGCAGGTGTATGTTCCTGCCTATGGTACTCCGCCGGAATTTCCTGGCGGGATCGGCTTGATGCTTCCAGACGAGTCTGCTGGACAGCGGAATTAAAACGGACAGGTGTGTATGCCTGCTCGTTGTTTGCCACCAAGTTAGGTTGGTGGACTTCTCCGGAGATAGCAGGGATGACAACCTGCTTATTATTAACCGGATTCCGTCTCTGGCAGTTCATCTTGCCTGCTCGGGTTCGAGGAACCTGAGCTGAATGCCTGGAGTCGGTACCCTCATCATGTTGAGGGCGCACTACCACACGAGTCTGGCGGCGATTGTTGATGGGATCCCTTGAGAAGGACTCCTGTCTTTTTGAATTAAGGTCCTGCGGGACCTGCTCATTCACTTCCTCAGAGTAAGGGAGTGAATGGAAATTGCGTTCCGGGGATAAGGACCCGAAACGGTTGGAGACGGTAGTCAGCACCGCCTGCTTCTTGATTGCTGGCCGCCTTTGTCCGGACGACCAGGTAGAGTTGTTAACTTGGAGGGCTTGACGAGCGGCCTCCAGAGTTGGGATAGTACCGTTGCGACGGTACTCCTTAACCAGTGCATTAGAAACACAGCGTTGAAGACGCTGAGTTGGTGATGTCATCCTCAGAGCGGATGACGTTCCAGTAAGAGTAGCAGCATTGGTTTTCACAGCAGCAGACCTCACAGTAGAGGTGTTTACAGCAGCAGTATTCACAGGGGTGAATTTAAGGAAAGCCATTTTTGCAGAAGATCTTGAGAAAAGAGTGCCTGTTCCATGTAACAGACATAATCAAGATGAATCCATCCACTGCATCTTTTGGATGAGCATATGTCAATGATTGCCTTGTTGGCCCAAGGGGCCTAAAAAATAAGAAGAACATCACTTTCACTTGGTTAAGGATTCACGTCGGGTTCACCATTTTTGTTTCGCGCGGAATCCGGGGATGACCTCCTGGATGGGAGATTCAAACGTTCTGATCGGTTTCTAACGGGTTTGTTCGTAGAACCGGAAACATCCAATGATTCCACATCCGTTTGGACCTACTTTCCAAAGGCAGGCGCTCATTAGCCTGTGGACTAATGAGGCTTAGGAATTTGCATTGGTCGAGAGGATGGGAGGTCGGACTCATCAAACCTTTTTGAGGGGAATTATTGTCTACTTCGGGACTCTCTTTATAGATTTAAGTTATGTTCGTGAATCCTTATTACATTACCAAGTAAAAAAATGTGCTTTCCTTTAGTTTTAACAATCAATGATTAAATATGCAAGAAATTTAGAGAATCTTTTATATGTATTCTAGGTTCTTCATCAATAGAGAATCATCTATATCTGTTTAGAGATTCTTGGTCAATGGTATCCTTCAAAACATTTATATAAAAGTATCTTGGTCATTATGATGACCAGGCTGGTTTTAAAGCCACTCAGTGGGGCACTTGAAGTTTATCGTCATTCAGAAGGACAGAGATTATTTCAAAGTTGGGATCGAACCCATAAATGGGCTACCTACGTATCCTTTCTTTTGGAAAAGGAATCAGAACCCACGTAGTTCGAGGAATGGGGTATGATGTTTATGATTGATGGCTCAAAGATGAATGTCATAATTACTTTTACACTCTAAGCTCACGTGAGTCATGCTCGGTGTGAGAAACAAGAGGTATTGATAAAATTTAGACAATTGTGCCATAAAAGATGCAATCATAAGAATTTGTTTGGGGCTTATGTATAGATGACTGCCCAGATAGATGAAGGTTTAGGATCTACTTTTAGGGAGAAAATCCATGAACAGGGTCCATAAAGTTATATGTGCTTCATGGAGATTTGAATACTCTAATCTTGGGGCTTACACCTAAGGAGGATGCCCAAGTTATGAGGGGACTTATGATTGGGTTTTACTCCTGAAAAGGAAACCCAAATCAAAGGTAAATTATGACTGGTTAAGAGAAATTTAAGGGGACTTGGGGCTTATTCCTGAAAAGGAGACCCAAGGTTATGACTGAATCTTATTCCTGAAAAAGGAGACTCAGGTTAGGGATTAAGGTTTGGGGCTTACTCCTGAGGAGGATTCCCATATTTGAGGTTGGGGCTTATTCTTAAGAAAGATGCCCAAGATTAGAGGACTTGATTGGGGCTTACTCCTAAGGAAGATGCCCAGATTAAAGGTTTTATAACTGGGGATTATTCCTGAAAAGGAGACCCAGGTTAAGATTCTCTCATTTTAAAGGATGAGGTTGAATGAATGAACTCTCCGTATTTTAGTGACATAAGGATATTTAAATCACTAGACTTTGAGAGAGATTCCACAGAATTCCTTTCAGATAAGAAAGTCAAATCAAGAAATCATGCCATAAATGGCTTTGAAGAGTGTCTTGAAGATTGAATCTTGAAAAGGAAAGGTGAAATGGCTTAAGAGGGGTAAAATGGGCAAGATGGGCACCCAAAAAGATATGGGCGCGCAAGTCTTGAAAGGCGCGCAAGTCCTGCGGCGGCGCGCAAGTATTGACCGCGCAAGTATACTTACGCGACACATGGTGTACTTGCGCGATTTTCAATCAGAATTGAAATACTTGAGCGACTCTTGATAAAACCCTTTAGAATCCCCTTGAGGTTCTTCCAGAAAAGGGACGCGCAAGTTATATTGAAGGAATTAAGTCGGCGCGCAAGTGTTTGATAAGTTTCAACACTTAGGCCTTCCTTCTTCTCTTTAGATCTTCCGTTCTAGGTAAAAAATTACCTTAGAAGTGTTCCGGAAGCTTTGAGAAGAGACTTGGGCGTCGGGAGCTTCAATCCGAGTTTCTGGAAAAAGATCCTCCCGAATGGGGGGCCCACAGGGTCTATTTATAGGCAAAAGAAGACCCAGGGCGGTTACCGGGCGGTTACCGGGCGGTTATCACTCAGGTCGCGCAAGTCACTTGCACGACCATAAGGCATCGCACAAGTACTTGCACAACCACTAGGCGGCGCGCAAGTGTACTTGCACGACCATGAGGGAACTTGCGCGACCTATGGGCAATGTTCTCCTGGTTCATCCCTTTGTCGATTTTTGATGTTTCTTCAAAGGATGAATCACATTGGACTCAGATATTCCCCTTTTCCGATCCTTAGATTCTGTGACGAAAGGAGCGTCAACAAGGATGGATATAAAATACCCATAATCAATAGTTTATAGGATGGTTTTAGGATCATGTTTATAAGGATTTATCTAAAAATCTAAATTCAATCGTGAATTACTTTTATGGATGTCTAGGGGACCTTATTTAAATGCTATATCTTACAATAGTTTTGTAATTAATGGTTATACATTCTATATATAAAAATAAGATAAAAAAGTATGATGCAAAACAATAGAGTTATTCTTGGGGCACAAATGATGGATGTATCTTGTTCCAAGAATAGAAATCCAATTTATTCAAATATGTTATATTTCAGTGTCATCGAACAAGTATATGAGTTGGATTATACAACATTTCAAGTGATGATTTTCCATTGTAAATACGTTGATGACAGAAGTGCAGTGAAATTCAATGAATTAGGATTCATGAAGGAGAATTTTAGTGTGGAAGGGTATAAGGATGAACTATTCATAATGGAATCAAAAGAAGTGTATGTATTTTATATCCCAGATATAGCAAACAAGAATCAGTTAATTATTCCATTATAGACTATAACAACTACAAGGTCACATGAAAATTCAACTGAGGATGAACCTTTCATTGGGAGATCACAATCATTTCATAATGTTCCCAATGGAGACAATGTATTTTACATTAGAGGAGACCACAATGAGAGGATTTAGATACTCAGTAGAGGAGCTAAATCCCTTCAACCTTTAAAGAAAAAAATATAACTCAATGAGAAGGTTAAAGTTTTTTTAATATACTATTATTTTCCTCATAATATAAAATTTTCTCTACTACATTGAAATTATATAAATTAAATTATTGACTACTCATTCAGACAATGACTTCTCCATATGCTAATGTTACCAATCTCGAGGAATAACACATGATTGATGTTGAAACTATGAAATTAATATGGGATCAACAACATGTTGATGAAAAAAATAAATAATGAAATAGTTTCACAATGTTAACTAAAATTATCAAGGAAATAATAAAAGTTATAAATTTTGAGGTTGCCTAGAATCAAAACGGTCAACCTTTTGACCCCAACAAGTCAATGTTCATTAGTTACATTGAGATCACAATGATAATGCATGAGACAATTAATATAGATACATGGTGTAATGTCATACCTAAATTTAATATAACCATTTTGGAAGATATATTTTTTGAATATTCCATTTGGGAAGATATTAGGGTAATGGTATGATATACATTATCTATTTTAATGAAAAATTATATAATAAAATGTTGATTTAATTTTCATTATTCTTGACTGAATTCATTTATTTTAGATAATTTTCATTAGAAATATGTCTTAATGGTCACTAGAAAATCTCATAGAGATTTCTAGAAACTTATTACAAAGAAATTTCTTAGTGATGCAAAGGGGAAAGTAAACCCCCACCCACTAGTTATGTATGTATACATTATAAACCAAGAAACATGGAAAGATTTCATTAGTTATCATGTTGAGGAATCATTTTTGGTGATTGCAGCTAATAATATTTTATTTTACATTATTTATTTTATCCAATTTGATTCAAAATTGTTAATTTATGAAATTAAAAAGGAGTGATGAAAATAAACGTGCAAAAAAACTAATATACTCCAACCATAAAGCAAGTATGGGGTACACTTCACTTGAAAAGAAAATGGTATGTATTTTAAATATTTAGTAAAATTTTTACATGATATGAAACAACATATTCTCTTTTTTATATATATATTGATGAATCATAATCCAAATCCATATCCATCCCACATCATGTGTTATGAAAGGAGGCATGTGTAAATAAATAGGGAAAACTAGTAGATGAATACTCAAAAGCAGTATGGGAATCATGTGTAACTATCATATAATAGTAATTTTTATTATTTATAACAATATTATATAAAAATATCTATTTATATTTGTATTTTTTTTATTTGGTTTAAACACAACAATTGAGATTGATTATACCTAAATAACAACTACTTTCACTAGCTTTGAAGCGACCATAACTATATGGATGCATTAAAGGTGTAGGTTGTAAAGTGTCACCTTAGACATATTTCGATAAGAAAAAGACACAAGGAGATACATATGAGATGATGAAAGTCACGTAGTCATATATATATACTTTAAAAGATATTATTTTCTTATCTGGTTTGGTAGACCAATATATGTGAAATGATCAAAGTGAACCAGTAGTGGAACAATAATCAGTATATGAAGAGACACATGGCCCCACATGATTTGAGTCTATCCATTCCCCTAAACTATCTTCCTTACCATAGGTAATCAATTTTTTCATAATTTTTTATTATAAATGTGAATAAAAAAACTTATGATAACTTTATATTACTAAAATTCTATAGGGTAAAATTAAATGTGATTTATAACTATAAACACAAATGCATCACCTTGTTGTGAGGGGTACAATGTTTAATATCCCTGGATACATAATACACAATAAAAAACTCCCAAAAATATCATGTGGGAGTGGGGATTGAAGTAGCTCTCGAGCTAATCATTGAGTTTCCTATTCTACTTGATGATCTGGATGTTATCACAGTCGATAATACTATATGAACTTTTATAGAATGACTATTTAATATTATAAAGATACATGAGGCATGTCTAACAATTTTTTTCAGATAAAAAATATTTATCAGTTGATGAAAAAATTTCTAACATGAGGTACGATATTACTGATGAATAAAATAAAGGGCAAATAGAAGGTCAAATCAAGATAATCTAGTAGATAAACCAATAAAACAAAAGGATATTATGAGAGTACCTTCACCCTACTAGTTGCACTATCATATATATTAAAATTACAAGTTCATGTGGATACAAAATTCAAAGTTGAAAATATTTTCCACAATGAATATGAAGAAGAAATATTTAGAGACTCTATTACAGATGTGATTGTTCTTGAGTGTATAAATGAGATTATCAAATTTGAATAGTTGGGAGTATCAGTTGTGAATACATACATGAGGTATATTTTCATAATCCATGTGTCCAAAAAATGATATACCATGTCTATTATAGTTAATAACTATTCATATTTTCTACAGATGCATATATTACCACTGTATAAAGGGAAAACCCTATGAAGAAAGATTTGGATTCATTAATCCCTATATCATTTCTACGAAAATGGTTTCTTTGGAATTGAAAGAAATTGAAAAGAAAAAATATGACCTAAGTGTGAAATTTGAAAAGAAAATAATAGATATTAGACTCCTCTTGATTCCTACAATGTAGGGGTAAAACTTTATAATATGGCCATGTAAAATATATTTTTCTTTTTTTCATTACTTATTTGTATTTTCTTTTTTAGAAAGCACTGTATTCTAATCACAATCAATTTTGATACCCCAAATATTTATTTTTTGGATCCAAAGCATGTATCTCCAAAAAATCAACCACACATGATGTCCATTGTGAATTTGTAATACGCTAAAATCAAAATTTTATAGATAAACTTAAAATTATATGTTTTAGTTTGTGTTTTAACAACAATTTTGTTATAATATGAAGATCTATAAATATCAACTAAATCATGGTATGAGGTCAATGACTAAACACAAAAATCCTATGGATTTATTCAACTGAAAAAAAAATTAAGGTATATATAATAAAATTTAGCTATCAAAACATATTTAAAAATAATTTACTTATTTTGGTCAATGTATATGCACTGTCCAAAACAAAATAACGAAAAAAATTATGGATGTTATATTTGAAAATTTATTAAGGATATTATATACCATCAACAAACTAGAATCTATGAACATGTAATTTATAAAGGTAATTACAATTTCATTTGAAAAATTTGTTAATATTTTTTGTCTATATTTTATCAGTACTACTAGGACTACCAACAATATACATACTAAAATGAAGAAGAAATTTTTTTAGATATGAGTGGGTAGAGTACATGGTGTCAAAATGTTTTCCAACATAAAGTTTTGGAAATCACCTATTATATTTTTGATATAGTACAAACTATGTACCTAGATATATATTTGGGATGTGAAACATTAATATCGTAATTCTTTATATAACATTTTTTCTAAAATAAAATTCAATTTTTCACTAATTTCCTTTCTTTAGGGTTTAATATGAGTTGTTAGAAACAAAAAAATTCTTTGGTGATGAACCTCTAAAGTAAGAAAGATTTGAGATATTTCTCAAGGAGATTGGACTTCAAGGATATATTTTAGATAATGATGAGAGAGAAATGGGCCAAGGATCCTTCTTCCCACCAATATAAATAAATATTACCAACTATTGAGTAAGGTACTTCCATGATCCCAGCCTCATCATTTTTTTATATTACCATTTTTGATGAGTTTGTAAAAACAGCTAGGTCCTTATTACAATCACTTTTACCTCCATGATGAAGAAGCAAGATGAATTCCTTTTCCTTCACTTTTGATTCAAACAAATACATGACAATTAAAGATATTGTAAATACTAATATATATGCCTCACCCAAATCCTAATAAAATACTAAAAGTATAAATCATGAATTAAATATGAATGAATTTTAACTGGGGTTCAAATTTTAAAATGTTGAGATGTTGATTGATCTCTATAAGGTAATTTAGTTTAAAACATGTGTCATATTGTCAAAACTAAGCAAACAAGATCATAATACTTTCAAAATTTAGGACAACGATCCATAATTAATATGAGATGTGTAGGAATCAACTGCACATCAATTCAATAGATGATATGGATGATATGACTTTATGTGCATGTTTTCAATATAAAAATGTAATTTTACCTTAAAATTAACATCACGTTCTCAAAACCAAGAAAATGATATCACATTGTTTTTATGTGCATGTTTTCAATATAAAAATGTCATTTTACCTTAAAATTAACACATGATGTGTCTTTTATGACTCAAAGTGCACATTTTCACTATAAAAGTTTCATTTTAGTTTAAAACACGTGTGACATTGCCAAAATTGTGAAAACAAGATCAAATTGTTTTCAAAATTTAGTGAAAATATCCATAACCCATTTTTGATGTGTAGGAATCAACCACACATCAATCTGACACACGATGTGACCATTATGACTTAAAGTGCATGTTTTCAATATAAGTTTCATTTTAGTTTAAAATGAATGTTATATAGCCAAAATTAAGTAAAAAAGTTTGTATTTTTTTCAAAATTTATCACACCGATCCATAATTCATTTTTTACATGTAGTTGTTGACTGCACATTAATCTGACACACAATGTGGCTGGCATGACTCTAAGTGCGTGTTTTCAATATAAAAGTGTCATTTTAGTTTAAAACATGCATCACATTGTCAAAACCAAGAAAACGAGCTCATATTATTTTAAAATTTTAATAAAATGATAATTAATTCATTTTTATGTGTAAGAATCAACCACACATAAATTTGATACATGATGTGTGTGGTATGTCTCTAAGTGTGTGTTTTCAATGTAAAAGTGTCATTTTAGTGTAAAACGCATGTCACATAGTCAAAATTGAGTAAAAGAGCTCGTATTATCTTAAAACTGTAAGAAAATGATCTATAATTCGTTTTTATAATGTAGAAATAAATCTCATGTAAATCCAACACATGATGTGACTATTATGACTAAAAGTGCATGTTTTCAATATAAAAGTGTTATTTTAGTTTAAAATGTGAGACACATATCAAAAAACGAGTAAACAAGATCATATTATCTTTAAACTTTACAAAAATGATCCATAATTCATCTTTTGTGTGTAGGAATCAACTTCACATCAATACAACACACGATGTTTCTGGTATGACTCCAAGTGCATGTTTTCAATATAAAAATATCATTTTAGTGTAAAAAATGAGTCACACCACCAAACCTATGTAAATAGAATCATATTGTATTTAAACTTTAGGAAAATGATCTATAATTCATTTATACCATATAGGAATTTACCACACATTAATCCAACACACGATGTGGCCGGTATGACTCAAAGTTCATGTTTTCAATATAAAAGCGTCATTTTAGCTTAAAATGATTATCATATAGACAAAACTAAGTAAAAGAGCTCATATTATCTTAATACTTTAGTCAAATGATCCTTAATTTATTTTTTGAATATAGGAATAAACTGCACATCAATCTTACACATGATATGGTCGGTATGATTCAATTTTTGTGTTTTCAATATAAAAGTGTCATTTTAGTTTAAAACATGTTTCACATTGTCAAAACTGAGAAAAATAGCTTATATTGTTTTCAAAATTTAGGATAATGATCAATAATCAATTTTTGATGTGTAATAATCAACCTAACATCAATATGACACATGATATGGCAAGTATTGTAATGGAACAAATCTTCTATCCCATTACTTTATAGAAAATACGGTGATTGAGGTGTCTGGGGAAATCCTAGAGGTGTTTGGTGGAGCAAGGGATGAGTTTTATGGTGTTTTGAAGGAAAAAAGGAGTGTTTTAGAGGATGATGGTAGATCATAACAGTAGATCACTGGAGGTAGATCTCTAGCAGTAGATCATTAGTGGTAAATCTCTAGACATAGATCATTAGGGGTAGATCATTTGTGGTAGATCTCTGGTGGTAGATCAGTAGTGGTAGACCACTGGTGGTAGATCACTGGAGATAGATCCTGGTGGTAGATCTATGGAGGTAGATCACTGTTGGTATATTACTAGCGGTAGATCTCTAATGGTAGATCATTAGAGGTAGATCTCTAGTGGTAGATCATCGACTGTAGATCACTAGTGAAAGATCACCAGCGGTAGATCACTCATGATAGATCACTCGCGGTAGATCACTGGTGGTAGATCACTGGTAGTAGATCTTTCACGGTAAATCTATGGTGATAGATCACTAGTGATAGATCTCTGGTGGTAGATCTCTAGCAATAGATCTATAGCAGTAGATCTCTTTCACTAGATCACTAGCGGTAGATCATTGGTGGTAGATCACATAGTTCCAAAAACTAAATTTTTTGGGGGTGTTTTTACCAACATCTGGGTGTTGAGGATGGATGTCTAGCTACCCGCTCTTCTTCGTTCCCTCTTCTAGGTGATGATGACATACATGGGGTGTAATGACCAAAAGTAAAAAGTGCCACTATCAATATATATTGTGATGTGATGAGATGAACTAGGTGTATTCGATCGAGGTGATATGTGATGAACCGGGTGTTTTTAGGTGAGATGGTGAGGTGGTTTATGGTGGGGGTCATACATGGTAGGAGGAGGATGCGAGGTTGATGTCCTACATGTTCATGATACCCTATTGATCTGGTTATGGATGTGATGTGAGGTGATGGCCCTAATGTCTCTGGGTGGGATGTGATGTGATGGGATGGGATGGGATGAGATGTGATGTTATGTTATGAGATGTTATACGGAAGATGTGGGAGCACTAGGACATACCACATTGGGGTGTGAGGGTGGAAAATCAGTGGGAAATAGGTGTGGGGTACCCTTTATCGATGAGATTCATATTATGTTATTATAGTTGGCTTGTGTTATTTGGTGAGCATGTCTTGGTGAGGTTTGGGATGGATTATTGACCTGTTTAGCTGCTATTGGTTTTTCTATTTACTCACAGGTGCAATGGTATGCCTCTTTCACATGTGCATGAGAGAATTTGGTTTTCTAACTATGTATACTTGTATGATCACCCTATATATATAAACCGGTTTTCAAGTTTCCAGGAGGATGATGTGGACTATTATAGACATTACTATCTTGGATCTTTGGATAGTTGTTTTGTCGCTTCTTTATATTTACTTTTGGGTATTTTACTTTGGAGACTTTTTTCTATATCCGATTTTATTTATACATGCATGTGGGATGGTTTTTGGATTTGTTTTATATTATGTCATTGAGTTTCCTGTGATCTATTCATCCTGTCTCTTGATCATATATTATTATAAATGGTAATGCCTCCCATTTTATGAGATTTTTATAACCTTGACGCTAGTCGCTAACCCGGGGACTACTGGAGGTGGGACTTGGGTGTAATTATCTCTCTACCTTCATTGTTATATCTTTTGTGGGAGGGGTTCATGGTAGAGTGGTATAAAAGGGGATGATTGAGAGATATTATGGACTTTGGAGTGAAGCACAATGAGGATTTCATGTAATTACCCAAAGTTTCATTAATGGAAATCCCTCTCGATCTAGTTAAATGTCTCTTTATGTAAAATTTTTATATAAAATGTCAACTTATTTGGTTTTATGTTAAGAATTTTGACTGTTTCTTTTATATATATTGAACAGTGATCACATGATAAGTATAAATATAGGGCTTTAACAAATCCAATTTACTCAGACAAAGGAAACGATGGCCTCATTCAGTAGAATTGCTCCATACGAAGCCCATTTGTCGGAGCTCGGAAAAGAGGTGGCGTCTTTGGGCTTCGCTCTTGACCAAGCCCAAGCTGAGCTTCATCATGTCAAGCTCGAACATGACCGTCTACGGGAAAAGTGGAAGTTGATAGAAATTACCACTCGAACGATGTTATCCGAGCCACCCCAAGAGTCTGTCACCATCGCACATTTTACCCTTAGGTCTTATGCGGCTGTTTTAAGGGGTTATGTAACAAATCGCTAGTACTATGTTCATGTACATTATTTTTGTATATAATAATGAATATACTTTCTTGTCATCATTGATACATTGTAAATAGTTTTTAAAGTACAAATAGTGTTTTTTAGTTATTATTTAATTAAGAATTATATTTTATTAAATTAAGGGATTTTTGAATTAAATAATATTTTAATAAAATATTATTATTATTATTAAATTAATTTTTATTAAATATAAATGATCATATAATTTTATGAATGCAATTATAATTTTTATTAAGGTTTGAAATCCATTTTTGTCAAAACCCGTGAATTTTCGATAAATGTCGGTTTTTATTTTAAAAGTGAAAATTAACATATTTAGAAAATTATTTATATAAAATAAATGTTATTTCTGGAATCAGGATGTTGAAATCATCCAACAGTGAATTTTTTATAATTTTCAGAGACAGTCAATTTTTTGGGTAAAAATTAAATAATGTTTAAATATATAATGTGTTTTATGACATCATAATGACCCAATAGTGATGTAATAAAATACTATAAGCTTTATTTTAGGACAATATATGTTTTAACATTAAAATAATTTGATTTTGGGTTTGTTTGACTTACTTTTAAAAGCATTAATGGACCCTTCAAGACTTATTAAACACCTTGTCTTTTTAAATTGTTTTCCATGGGAGTGTGACTCACCTTCACATAAGCAACCCTATTATTTTAAGAAGTTAGGACTTTTGCCTTATAAAATATTGTTTTCCTCTTCCCTTTTCTAAAAACCATGGGCAAAAACCATGGTATGGTTTGTGGTTTGGACTAATTTAATATAAGGGGTCCCAAACCTAAATAATAAAGAATTCCCTCACCTTTCCTATATAAACCCACCCAATCTCCCACTTCCTACTCACTAAAAGCCTTTTTAGTTCTTCCAAACTCTTACCTAATCTCTCTAGAATTCTCTCAAGGTGCCCCAAGCTCCCAAGAAGCCTCTCTCAAGGCTCTCTCAAGCCTTTGCAAGCACACTTCCAAGTAAGGATTTTTTTTCTTCCTTTCTCATTTTTGTCCAATTTTATTTAAGTTGTTTTGCCCTTTTAATTTCAATTATTAATGTTGGGGTATGGTTTCACACCTCCCTCATACTTCCCTCTTTATGTTTTAATGATGGTAGACCCCTTTCTCTCTCATTAAATGCCTCCCATGAACACCCGTTACTTTGCTGAAATTCTGAAAGGAACTTCTCTCTCCTCTTTTACATTCAAGCAATACTTTTGTATCATGAATCTAAATTCCATTACAATTGTTGGGAAATGTATCTATATGACCTCCTTATTTTCCATTACTTGTAAATATTATGAGGAACCCCTTTCTCTCTCATCAACCATTTTTATGAATTCTTATGTCACGCCGTTACGTTGCCGAAATCGCACCGATTTTCTAAGCCAATGTCATTGTGTAGTGAATACCATGCCCATTTCTCCATCAAGGGTATTCAACTTTATGCACATTTACTTATTGATTATAAAGTTTCATTTATGAATTCCACATTCCTTTATCTTGGAATAAATGATTATGTTTTATGAATCCATGTGGCACACTTATGCATGAAATGAAATGTTTAAGAAGGGTGTGCCCTTATAGCGCTCCAATGAATTGGGTAAAGTATAGTATCATGATACGTCATGTGCAATGATTGTTGACTCATTATAATTCAAGTGCAATGAGGGTTTACTTTTTCTTCATGTGCAATGAGGATTTACTCATGCTCCATGTGCAATGAGCCTTGGCTCATGCTAATTCCATGTTAAGTGTCGTTGGCACATTTCCATGTTATGATTATCATGCTTTATCATGACTTTATGTTCATGTTTCTCTTTTTCTATATTGATATGCCTATTTTCTAACATGTATTGTAATCCTCATGTATTCCATGTTTATTTCCTTACTGGGCTTTATAGCTCACCCCTTTTCTTATGCATGTCCTCAGGTTATCCCATGCAATGCTAAGTACGAGGGAATGTAGTGGTCATGTAAAGGAAGTTTTCAATAAAGATGTTGTACTTCATGTTTTAAGTTGTTATTTAATGATCCTAAGCCCCAAAGACACTAGAACTCTCGATCATCCATGTTGTATAAAGTGAATGGTTTATGTAATAAATCATGTTTAAGTTTGTAATAAAAGCAGGGTTGTCATAGTTGGTATCAGAGGGAGGTTTAGTTATTTTTGGGATTAGGATTAGAAAACCCTAGTAAAACCTTAAAGACAAGACTAAGTATAATAAAAACATCCCCAAGTTTTGGTAAGTACTTATTAAGTGTTTTTTCAAACAAATACATCCCTGTCTGGATACGAGTAGGTAGAGGCGGCTCTGGCACAGATGTATCCTAGGGGTAAAACCCAAAAACACCGCTTTGAGCTAGACTCGAATGGGAACTGGTGCATGACAACGGGTCTTGCTGCACTCTTGGTTACGACACTCCTGGGGGATATGTTTTGATAAATTCACAAGCTTAGTATGAACCCTTATTAAGGGAATTAAAAAAAATTCCCCTAAGAATATATGTTAAAAGCCTAGGTTGAAGCCTATAGACTCATGAGTTAAGGAAATAAAAGTTTATTTTTTAAGTCATCAACTCTTGTCTTTGGATTACCCTTTATGTGTTACCCTCTAAATTTCCTTTTATTCCAGCCAATGGCTGGTAATAGGAGGACTCGGGCTAACAACCGGTGTGAAGATCAGTGTGATAACTATACTAATGAGATACATAATCCAATAGGAGCGGAAATCGTGAACTTTGTCACACTTCTCTCTCAGCTAACTCAAGCTTTGAATAGAAACACAGGTCAAGAGGAACGTCCAAACCCCCCTAAGAAGGAACAAGTCGCTATTGAGAGCTTCATGAGACAAAGGCCTCCTACTTTTAGTGGATCATCTGATCCCATGATCGCTGAACAATGGATCAACTCCATTGAAAAGATCTTCTCCATCCTTCAATGTTCTGAACAAGAGAAGGTTCTCTTGGCAACTTATCGTATGGAGGGTGAAGCTGATCAATGGTGGATGTTGATAAAAAATACGAAGCCTGAGGAGGAGATCGAGGCGTTGGAATGGAAGGATTTACGAAATATGTTTTTCAATAAATATTTTCCGCGCACCCTCCGGATTAATATGGAAAGGGACTTCCTTTCCCTAAAACAAAAAGAAGAAGAATCTGTTAGAGCGTAGGAGTCAAACTTCACAAGGCTTGCACGATACGCTTCCAGCTTTTTCGTTACCCCTGAATGCAAGGTTGACTGCTTCTTTGGTGGGATGAAGCCTAGCCTGCGGAAAGTATTAGCGATTCGTGACTTCGACAGCTATGAGGAAATTTTCCGATGTGCCCTCAAGGTTGAAATAGAGATCATGGAATCACAGGGGTATAATGGGGACAAGAAGCGTAAGGTGGAAATCAATGTTGGCGGTCCGGTGGATAAATCCAATGGTTCTAAGAAGATCCAGAACCCCACTTGTCAAAAGTGTGGAAAGAAGCACCCTGGAAATTGCCCCAAGGGGACGAGGAAATGCTTTAGGTGTGGAAGATAAGGGCACCTAGCTGTTAACTGTCGGCAAGAAAGACCCGCGACTGCGACAGAGGAGAGGAACGCTCCATTTGAACCTCAACGCGTTGTTCATTGCTACAACTGCAAAGAACCGGGGCAATTTTCAAATCAATGCCCTAAACCAAGGGTTTTCAGAGGCAAACAACAACCTCCAAGGCAGCAAGGAAGAGCTTTTTCCATCACTTCTGCCGAAATGAACCCTGACAATGAAGTGGTGATAGGTACGCTAGTTATTCTTTCAAGAATAGTGAATATACTTTTTGATTCAGGTTCTACGCATTCTTTTATATCTCGAAAGTTTAGTAGAACAACCCCATCACCACCACAAATCATGGAAGTGAAGATGTCGGTGAGTACAGAAAATGGGGTAATCATTGCATCCCATGAATATAAGTCCGCCCCTGTTATAATCTGTGGATTGAATTTCCTAGCGAACCTCATCATACTCCCTCTGGTGGAATTTTATGCAATTCTTGGCATGGATTGGCTTTCCTTATATAGATCCAATATAAATTGTCGGGAGAGGGAAATCACACTCCATATGGAGAATAGACCCCTGATTCTTTACAATTGTAAGGAGGAAGATGAATCTCCTTTAGCTCCATAATCTCAAGAATGGATATTACTACCCTATAAGAACACGTATCTGGCTCAGATGATTGAGTCCAATGAAGAAACCATCCTTGAAGAAATTCCTATTGTGAGGGAATTCGCTGAAGTGTTTCCCGAGGAACTTCTTGGTCTTCCTCCTAGAAGAGATGTTGAATTCTCAATTGAACTTATACCAGGGGCGCTACCAATATCCAAGACTCCATATAGAATGGTTGTCATGGAACTTGAAGAGATGAAGAAACAACTACAGGAGAATCTGGATAAAGGGTTTATACGCTCAAGTGCTTCACCATGGGGTGCACCAGTCCTCTTCGTCAAGAAGAAGGATGGGTCAATGCGGCTTTACATCGATTATCGTGAACTTAACAAAATCACGATAAAGAACAAGTATCCTCTGCCACAGATTGATGAATTGTTCGATCATCTGCGTGGAGCACAATACTTCTCCAAGGTTGATTTGCGGTCGGGATATTATCAAGTAAGGGAGAAGAAGTAAGATGTCCCCAAGACTGCTTTTCGTACAAGATACGGGCACTATGAATTCATAGTAATGCCTTTCAGACTCATCAATGCTCCAGAAATCTTCATGGTCTTGATGAATAGAGTCTTTATATATTACCTAGACAAATTTATGGTAGTCTTTATAGATGATATTCTAATATACTCCAAAACCAAGGAGGATCATGAGGAGCATTTAAGAACTGTACTGGAGACTTTGCGCAAGGAGAAGCTCTATCCAAAGTACAAAAAGTGTGAGTTCTGGTTGAAGGAAGTCTCATTCTTGGGCCATATCATCACAAGCAATGAGATATCTGTAGATCCCTCCAAAAAAGATGCAATTGAGGGATGGCCGTGGCCAACATCGGTAATGAATATCCGTAGATTCTTGGGGTTAGCTGGATATTATCGACGATTTGTGAGAAATTTCTCACGATTGTCCAACCCTCTTACCAAGATAACTCGAAAGGGAGTAAAGTTTTCTTGGAGTGATGAATGCGAATAAAGCTTCAAGGAGTTGAAAAGGAGGCTTATCACTTCTCCCGTGCTCACTTTACCCACAAGTGAGGAAATTTTTGTGGTATTCAGTGATTCTTCGAAGAAGGGCTTATGCTGTGTGCTGATGCAGAATGATAAAGTGATATCCTATGCCTCAAGGCAGTTGAAAATACATGAGAAAAACTATCCAACACATGATCTGGAGTTGGCAGCGGTGATCTTTTCCTTGAAAATCTGGTGGCATTATCTCTATGGGGAGAAATGTGAAATATATACTGACCATAAGAGTCTTAAATATATATTCACAGAGAAAGAGCTTAATATGCACCAGAGAAGATGGATAGAGCTCATCAAGGATTATGATTGTTCAATACATTACCATCCTGGGAAAGCAAACAAGGTGGTAGATGCCCTAAGTAGAAAGGACACAGTGATTCTATCAATGATGAGAATTGAGAAGGATCCAATCTTCTTATACTTGATGAAGATAAACATGGGAATCATAAAGAAGGGAACATCATCAATCCTTTCACAAATGATTGCTCAACCATATCTTTTGGAAAGTTTAAAGGATGCTCAAAAGGATGATGTGGGAATTCAAGAAAAATTGGAAGCTATCGAAAAAGGGAAATCCTCAGAGTTTAATGTTAATGAAGAAGGAATTGTGCGGTTTGGGAAAAGACTATTTATTCCATCAAGTACGGAGCTGAAGAAGGAACTTTTGGATGATGCACATAGTTTAAATTTCTCTATTCACCCAGGGAGCACAAAGATGTATCGAGATCTCCGAGAAAACTTTTGGTGGGATAATATGAAAAAGGAGATCGCTGAATATACATCAAAGTGCCTGGTGTGCCAGCAAGTGAAGGCAGAGAGGCAGAAGTCTAAGGGGATTATGAAACCATTTCCCATACCATAATGGAAATGGGAGAACATCACCATGGACTTTGTCACCATAATTACAAGGACATCCAAAGGCAACAATGCAATCTGGGTTGTTGTGGATCATCTTACAAAGACTACACACTTCATTGCTATTCAGGAGGATTTCTCATTGGATCAACTGGCACAGATATATATCAGGGAAGTGGTAAGGATTCATAGAGTGCCACTATCTATTGTGTCTGACTGAGATCCAAGATTCACCTCTAAGTTTTGGAAGAGTCTTCAAAAAGCTCTGAATACTGAACTGAACATCAGTATGACCTATCATCCTCAAACTGATGGCCAATCTGAGCAAACTATCCAAACACTTGAGGATATGTTGAGAGCATGCTCAATGGACTTTAAAGGAGGGTGGGATCAAGATCTTCCTCTGGTTGAGTTCTCTTATAATAATAGTTTCCACTCGAGCATCCAAATGGCACCATATGAAGCCCTGTATGGGAAAAGGTGCAGAACACCGGAATGTTGGGATGAGGTCGGTGAACGTAAGCTGCTTGGACCAGAAATGGTCAAGGAAATGGTGGAGAAGGTGAAAACCATTCAGAAACATATCAAGGCAGCCCATAGTCGACAAAAGAGTTATGCAGATAATCGTCGACGAGACCCTGAGTTTAAAGTTGGAGACATGATTTTTCTACACATATCTCCATGGAAGAAGGTCATGAGGTTTGGAAAGAAAGGGAAGTTAAGTCCAGGGTACATCGGCCCCCTCGATATTCTTGATCGTGTTGGGGATGTGGCCTATCGACTAGCACTTCCACCTACCATGGCCAAAGTACATGATGTCTTCCATGTATCCCTATTAAGGAAGTACATACCGGACCCTTCACATGTACTCTCTTCTGATATGGTACAGTTAGAGGATGATCTTTCTTATGAGGAGAAACCGGTGAAGATCTTAGATCATAGAGAAAAATTTCTACAAAATAAGACAATGCCCCTCATCAAGGTGTTGTGGAGAAACCACAAGTTTGAAGAAGCAACTTGGGAACCGGAGGAAATGATGAATCTGAGTTACCCACATCTGATTTAGTGTGGGAAAAGGAAATTTCGAGGGTGAAATTTCTTAAGGGGGGAATATTGTAATGACCCAAAATTTCATTAATGGAAATCCCTCTTGATCTAGTTAAATGTATCTTTATGTAAAACGTTTATAT
Organism: Viscum album; assembly: GCA_963277665.1. Taxonomy (NCBI): domain Eukaryota; kingdom Viridiplantae; phylum Streptophyta; class Magnoliopsida; order Santalales; family Viscaceae; genus Viscum; species Viscum album. The sequence goes on along the minus strand of OY728137.1, from coordinate 1,608,567,630 downwards.
AAAATGTCACCTTCTTTGGTTTTATGTTAAGAATTGTGACCGTTGATTTTATAGTCGTTGAACAGTGATCACATGATTAGTATAAATATAGGGCTTTAACAAATCCAATTTACTCAGACAAAGGAAGCGATGGCCTCATCCAGTAGAATTGCTCCATAAAAAGACCATTTTTCAGTGCTCAGAAAAGAGGTGCCATCTTTGGGCTTTGCTCTTGACCAAGCCCAAGCTGAGCTTCATCATGTCAAGCTCAAACATGAACGTCTACGGGAAAAGTGGAAGTTTATAGAAATTACCACTCGAGCGATGTTATCTGAGCCACCCCAAGAGTCTCTCACCATCGCACACCTTACCCTTAAGTCTTATGCGGCTGTTTTAAGGGGTTATGTAATAAATCACTAGTACTATGTTCATGTACATTATTTTTTTATATAATAATGAATATACTTTCTTGTCATCATTGATACATTGTAAATAGTTTTTAAAGCATAAATAGTGTTTTTTTAATTATTATTTAATTAAGAATTATATTTTATTAAATTAAGGTATTTTTTAATTAAATAATATTTTAATAAAATATTATTATTATTATTAAATTAATTTTTATTAAATTTAAATGATCATATAATTTTATGAATGCAATTGCAATTTTTATTAAGGTTTGAAAGCCATTTTTGTCAAAACCCGTGAATTTTCGATAAATGTAGGTTTTTATTTTAAAAGTAAAAATTAACATATTTAGAAAATTATTTAGATAAAATAAATGTTATTTCTGGAATCAGGATGTCAAAATTATCCAACGGTTAATTTTTCATAATTTTCAGAGACAGTCAATTTTTTGGGTAAAAATTAAATAATGTTTAAATATATATTGTGTTTTATGACATCATAATGACCCAATAGTGATGTAATAAAATACTATAAGCTTTATGTTCGGACAATATATTTTTTAACATTAAAATAATGTGATTTTGGGTTTGTTTGACTTACTTTTCAAAGCATTAATGGACCCTTCAAGACTTATTAAACACCTTGTCTTTTTAAATTGTTTTCCATGGGAGTGTGACTCACCTCCACATAAGAAACCCTATTATTTTAAGAAGTTTCGACTTTGGACTTATAAAATATTGTTTTCCTCTTCCCTTTGCCAAAAATCATGGGCAAAAACCATGGGACGGTTTGTGGTTTGGACTAATTTAATATAAGGGGTCCCAAACCTAAATAATAAATAATTCCCTCACCTTTCCTATATAAACCCACCCAATCTCCCAATTCCTCCTCACTCAAAGCCTTTGGAGTTCGTCCAACCTCTACCCTACTCTCTCTATAATCATCTCAAGGTGCCCCAAGCTCCCAAGAAGCCTCTCTCAAGCCTTTGGAATCACACTTCCAAGTAAGGGTTTTTTTCTTCCTTTCTAATTTTTGTCCCATTTTCTTTAAGTTGTTTTGCCCTTTTAATTTCAATTATGAATGCTGGGGTATGGTTTCAAACCTCCCTCATACTTCCCTATTTATGTTTTAATGATGGGGGACCCCTTTCTCTCTCATTAAATGCCTCCCATGTACACCCGTTACTATGCCGAAATTCCTAAAGGAACTTCTCTCTCCTCTTTTACATTCAAGCAATACTTTTGTATCATGAGTCTAAATTCCATTACAATTGTTGGGACATGTATCTATATGACCTCCTTAATTTCTATTATATGTAAATATGATGAGGAACCCCTTTCTCTCTCATTAACCATTTTTATGAATTCTTATGTCACACTGTTACACTGCCGAAATCGCACCGATTTTCTAAGCCAATGTCATTGTGTAGTGAATACCATGCCCATTTCTCCATAAAGGGCATTCAACTTTATGAACATTTACTTATTGATTATAAAGTTTCATGTATGAATTCCACACTACTTTATCGTGGAATAAATGATTATGTTTTATGAATCCATGTTTTATGATCCATGTGGCACACTTATGCATGAAATGAAATGTTTAAGAAGGGTAAACCCTTATAACACTCCAATGCATTGGGTAAAGTATAGTATCATGATACATCATGTGCAATGAGTGTTGACTCATGCTAATTCAAGTTCAATAAGGGTTTACTCCTGCTTCATGTGCAATGAGGATTTACTCATGCTCCATGTGCAATGAGCCTTGGCTCATGCTAATTCCATGTTAAGTGTCTTTGCCACATTTCCATGTTATGATTATCATGCTTTATCATGCCTTTATGTTCATGTTTCTCTTGTTCTCTATTGATATCCCTATTGTATAAAATGTATTGTACTCCTCATGTATTCCATGTTTATTCCCTTACTGGGCTTTATAGCTCACCCCTTTTCTTATGAATGTCCTCAGGTTATCCCATGCAATGCTAAGTACGAGGGAATGTCGTGGTCATGTAAAGGAAGTTTTCAATAAAGATGTTGTACTTCATGTTTAAAGTTGTTATGTAATGATCCTAAATGCCAAAGACACTAGAACTCTCGATCATCTATGTTATATCAAGTGAATGGTTTATGTAATAAATAATGTTTAAGTTTGTAATAAAAGCAGGGTTGTCATATTTCATGTTTTGGTATGAAAAAAAATCCATTTGACATTGGTATGTGACATAGTCTAGGGAGACTATTTAGGACACATGATTTTATCACCCATGTGATTTATTTCATGAACTTTGAGCTTATTTAATGATCAAGTGAGGTGGATTTTTTGCAGGTTATAGACCTAGGAGAGGTACATGCATCCTAATGAATTGTGTTCTTATTAGAATTGGGTGGTTTTGGTTTTGGGAAAGTTGAAATAAGTTAAAATTAATTAAATAAAACTTAATAAAATTTTATACTATCGAGATTAGGAGATATTTGTTTACCTTTTCAGTTATGGATCATGATCATCATCCTCATGTGGATCAGGTAGTGGAGGTTAATTAGGCTAACCTAGTTTATCGCTAGAGGGTTGATCCAATTGAAGAGGATGATCAATTGCAAAGGATGTTGCACACTTTTTAGTGGCAAGATTTTGGGAAGTACAAGGGAAGTTTTTTGGATGTGGAGATATAGATCTAGTTGGAGGATATTGAGATTTTATTTAGTTTTATCTAGACCCTAGTGGAGTAATATGTCCTTTTGGTAATTAGATGGATGCAGGGAGTTGCACGTTAGTGGTGAAAATTATATCTAGGTGATTGGGAGGAAGATTTTTCATGGGTAAAATTTTAGAAGGAGTTACAAGAAGAGTTCCTTTCATCAACCATGAAGGAAGTGAGGAGCCAGGAGCTTCTTTCTCTTCAGCAGGGGAGTTTTTTAGTGTGGGATTTGGGGATCAAGTTCAAGGACCATTTTCATTTTCCCTAGATCTTTTTCCAGAAAAGGAGTCTCAAGTGAGGAATCTTGAGGGGGCACTCCATCCTTCGATCCAGTATATAATTATTTTTTTACATTTCCAAAGTATCGAGAGGTTCATAAGAAGGCATAGGTGTTAGGTATCAGGAACTAGGACCTTTGAGGTTTTGACTAGATATGATTCAGCCTAAACAACTTCCTTTCTGTACTCTTGGGAGTTTCGGTCCATTTTTTTCATCTGTGGAGGTCATGGTCATCTTGAGTATCATTCCCATTGGTTATTAGGGATCAAATTGGTAGAGGAGGTCAGTTTAAATGATAGTTTTAGTAGTAGTTTCTAGTGAGTCCATTTTAGTAATAAGAGAAGTAGAATTATGCTCTACTAAGAGCAGATTTGGTAGGTAGAGAGCGACCTCAGGATTTCCCTCACCCTCAAGGAGCTTAACCCAAGCGTGGTCATAGAGGTGGTTGTCAACAGAGAGGTTGTAACAAACCAGTTTTTTGTATGAGGCATGAGCCCCTTAATTCTTGGTTTAAATTCATTTTTTAACTTTATAAATGTTCCTTATGGTCTAAGGAAGGAATCATGAGTGTTTGAGGCTTGTTCGAAGCCCAAAACTCCATGATATAGTGGAAACAGACATGGTGCACGATTTTATTAAACCACACACTAAAGGTTTCATAGTTTGGAAAAACCATGTGGTGTGATATAGAGGGATTTAGAGGGCGTGCATGGGATATGCACACTTTTTCTAACCATGAACATATCCCATGCAAGAGGGTGTGACCCGAACAATGCTTAGTGTATGGGGTGCACATGGATGGACTCAAGAACCTCCAATAGAGTATTTAATTTCTAAATATCTTTGGGTTACATATGATAGGGAGTAATATAAATAAGATCAGTACTTGATACCAAGTCGATCAGAAACCTCACCTAGAACTCAGGTAGTAACCACATGAAATTCTCAAGAAACATAACCTAATAATGTTCAACGATATGAGGAAAAATAGAACCAACATCACTCTCAACAGACCCAAGATATATCCCTACCACCTAAGATGTTATCCTACTCTATTATAATTGTTCAATACCTATCTTTCTATCATTATAATATCATTATCTCATAAATGAAAAATCCTCTTCACCAAAAGGATAAAACATCACACATTATCCGTACTAGTCAATATTCACCCAAAAATTCCACAATAAATCTATCTTGGTATCCACATCAAAATACCCAATCTTTTAAGAAAATAAATTCTAAATATGAGTAAAACCATATACATAAAAACTAAACAAAAATCGCCTCTTAATATGATCCCCCTCATGTCCAATAGGGTGTCTATGGATAGAAATCCAAAAATTAGATCAATAGTAAAATCAAGGTTAGAAACTAGAGAAACAAACATAAAAGAACGAGACACAAAAAAATAAAATAAAAAATTATTTTGGGTAGAGGTAACTAAAATTATACCTATCACTATAGAATAACCATCACTGAGATCCATTGGTGCCTTCTTAGCTACAAACAACAACTTAAACCTAAAACCATGACCTTACCCCTAAGACACCAAGTTCCCATGCACTACATCTCCCCACATAGTCTTCATTTGAGGTCCTCTACAACAAACTCATTTTGATTAGTCCTCTGAGCCTATTGTAGAGAACTAGACTATACTCGTGATGCCTGAGTAGAAACCTAACCATGATATTCACTTCCTTGAGAACCCCATCAAAAAAATCTATGAGGATGGACAATTTTAACACATAAGTGACACCCATTGGGATTATAAAAATAAAGAGATAAAGTATGGACTTTACTTTCACTTTGAAAACATAAAATAGACACCTTTACTCAAGTAGAATGAGATGATAAGGTCTTTCACCAACCCCTTGAACAAATTTCATATCCATGAGAATCACCTCCCTTACTATTATTACCACTACTAGATCCACCCAATAAAACTAATTATAACTTCAATTTCTTAGGATATTTCATGGAAATCAAATATTTGTTCACCATCTCCATAATAGTAGGTAAAAAAAGAGATTAACCTTTGAAGTAATCTATATCCTCAACCATTACTCAAACTAATGTGCCTAAGAGAGTTCATCTCCACCCAAATTTATAGAAAATTTAAGCAACACCATGCACCTAGAACCATAATTTATAATTGATATACTCTCATTATTAAGTTATAAAAAATTTAATTCTCTATCCTCACTCCATGTTTACGGATAAAAATACTCAAGAAAGAAGACCCAAAAAGCCACCCAAGACAACCCCTCAGTCCTCTTTTCCTAGGTCAAGATATCAAACCAGTTCTGAGCTGGACTCTCAAGAAAAGATATCAAGATTCACCTTTTTCATTTTTAGATCATTAATCAATTAAAATATTTGATCCATTCCCTATAGTTATTATTGAGATCCCTGAGGCCCAATGTATCCACTGATAAAGGGAGTGTGTTCAAATATCAAAAACCACATCTGAGACAAAATCCACTTCATAGGATAGTTTCACCTCCATACCCTAAATCAGCTTAATAAAATACTCATTAATTTTATTTTCCACCTAGGTATCTAGTATAACCACTAAGGTAACATTATTTTCTTCCCCCTCCATATTCCCCTTAATGGCACACTCATACTCAACCTCACTTTCCTGATGTTAATTAACTCTGCTATCTGGTTCCATAATTCTATAAAAGAATCAACACACCCATTAACAACATTAATAATTTCACATAAAAAAATATATCATGCATCAAGTCACGAACACCTTCAAACGATAGTTATCCATATCTACTAGTAACATCATATCACCCAAAAAAATATATAAAAACATGCACATACTTACATGTAATACTCAAATGTGCTAGGAATGATGCATGGATTCCCAACTAATCAACCTTATTCAGGTGAAAGTTTACCCAAAAATATCCAATAAAATATAAAAATACAATCTCACACCCCTAGGTAACATGTACTTAAACTATGGTTATGTTCAACAACCACCCACACAAAGATTCCACACCAAGTTTTGACTCTTATTATCCACTCTACCACAATCCAAATATTATGACTCTAAAAAATAATATCTCTAATTCCATTTTTTAATGTATCTCCTTGGTGTGACCACACCAATGAGGTGAAACTCCACATGAAATCAAGTGCACTCCCCGATCACCGAAGTCTAGTGACCAACAATGAGGGTATAAAGGTAATTCTTGGGGAGAAATTTACCCTCCAATGTCCCATTAAATCAAATACATTGTTAATATGAAACACAATATAAATAACTATAAAATTAAATTATATCAACTTAAAAGACTCAAAAATAGTATCCTAACAAGCTGAAAAATGTTATACCTCAAAACAAGGCACAAAGTTCAGTATTACATGCCAAAAAGTAAACAATATAATAAAATAAACCATAAAAAGATGAATAGAAAACACACTTTACAAGACAATTAAATAACACAAAATAATCTCAAAAGTGTCTCCAAACACTGAATCCTAGATACAAAGGCATATTGACATTACATAAAACATTATACATGTAATTTGTATGCACATGAAGTGTGTACATATAGTAAGTGATAATGAAATCCTCTACAGAAACCATTGAAACTCTTGACTTCTCAAGGATTCAATACATGAATATATATAAATAGTGTAAGAAAAAATGATTCAATTACTATCAATATTAGAAATAAAATATAAGGGTAGGTGAAACCATATCACTCAAACAAGTCATACCTTTTTCAATAAATTCACATACTTGTGGATCAAGAAGCATGCTCATAGCTCATCGTAGAATCCAAACCTTACTCAAGGCCAACCATATACATGGAATAGTCACATCTTACCCCTTAAGGTCATATTAGCTAGTAACATCACATGTATCTGACCCCTGCGGGTTAACAATGTTATATTACGTAAAATCACATATATGACCACTCAAGGCCAACCATGCAACATCAAATATTATCACATATTCAACATCACAATGTCATCCTTGCCACATCATAGAATATCTCATATTTCATCTCACCATAGGTCATCACTAAGAGTCTAAAGTCATGGATCAAATACAACATAATAAGTTTAGGGATAAACATATCATACGTCACTTTAATCACAATAGAAAATAATAATTATATCCAATAAAAACTCGTGTTGCCACATCAAATATCCTTCATATAAAATGAAATCAACAATAATTTATAAATCCATTTACACTATCAAAGATTATAATTTTAGTAAGAAAATTCCCAACATTTTCTTCTAATAAGATCTTAATATCTCACTTTTGAAGCAAAGGTTTATTACTCACCCTTTCTCAAATAGTCCTTCCAATTAACCATTAAAATTTCCATTTCTAGATTTCGTATATCTTATTCTTTTTAAAAAACACGCACATTACCCCTCAAATCATATGGTTAATCCTTGAGGCAACCTAGTTACCTTATGTTCATTATATCCCTCATATTCACATTTGAATACACTCCTTACAGTAGGAAAATCTTTTATTAAACACACTAAACAATGTAAAATCATCCCCAAAGACATAACATGATCCAAATACTCTAAATCTATTTTTTAGTATTATGAAAAGGAACTTTAGGTTAATAGACTCTGTTTGTCTCCATTCATAGAATTTGACCCTTTTATTCCTCATTTCCAACCCATGTTTAACTACCTAAAATCATAAAATATTTATCTAATTAATTAACACACACCATATTAGTATTTACCTTAACAAATCCATATTCAGTACATGGATAAACTCAATTAAATCCCTAAAATAACATTTCAGAGTCACAACCACATATTAATAATTCACAGTAAATTCACCTCTCAATAATTAATTCCATTATGAAGCCAAGAAACTCATAGAAGAAATTTAAATCATCATTAATCTAAAAATTTATATATATAAGTGTTCCAAATCCAAAATCAATAGGTTACCTACCTCAATGAAGACTAGCAACCCACTCAAGGAAAAAACCTTTAACAACTCAATGAACTCAATAATTCTAGAATATGGTGAACTAGATGTAATAAAATGATAATTAAAACAAAAAACTGATGAATTTCTCATCTTATTTGTATAAAAAGGTAATATTCCCCATGAATTTACTAAGACGAAGACAACACACCAATCATATATCAAATTTGGGCTCAAAAGAATATAGAACAAAAGGTTGAAGTTAGATAATGAAGTGATGAATTTAAGTATCTAAATACCCATCCAATTTCTTCAAAATGATCCCTAAATTATATAAATACCCTAATAATAACCAAATCCCACAGTTAGAAAAAAGAAAAAACTTCCCTACATTAAAACACACCCACTAAATATCTATTGGGTACCCGCTTGGGCTTCACGAGCCTCTCAGTATCCCACTAGTCACTTGATGCAAGCCCATTGGAAACGCCAAGACAAGTCTAGTGGACCTATTCCCTTATCTCAAATAGTGGGTACTAAGTACCTCAAAACTGAGTACTTAGTGTTTTTTGCTGAGTAATTTACATCAAAGTCACCTTTAACATCTTCCCTCTTCTCTTTACTTCACCTCAAACTCTAAAAAAATCTAAAAATAGGTCCAAAATCAAACCAATATCTTAGAAATAAATAAAAGTCATAGCTTAATGAAAAAGTTCATTATAGGTGGAGGAATTATGAAATCAATGAGATACTAAAGGGATTAGTGGCTCAAGGTTTTGATAGAAAATTATAAGTTTTCAATATTTGGTGGGATGGAACATTGGTGATGGATCAAAGAACCATGGTGTAGTAGGTCCAAGAGTGATCCTATGATAGGGGTTTTATAAGATGGTATGAGTGTGGATTTGAAGGAGTGATTTGTGAGTAATATAGGTATTTGACTAGATTGATGCTTAGAAACTAGTATGAGGAAAGTTATATAATGTAGAGATAACCATTGAATGTCGTAGGGTGTGACCCTCATTTTAAATAAGTTGTGGTGAATATCAAGGGTGATGTTTTTCATAAGACCATAATTGGTAGTGAATAGTGATTCTTATTGGTACTCTGGTGTGAGTGGGTTGGTCATCTATTTCCATTATTTTTGGTAATGGATAGGTTTTGGGCTATTTAAATCAACAATGATGGTTTATAAGGATGTCAATAATAATACTCCTATGGTGGGAAGTATCTTATTGATTGTTGGTGTATGAATATCACATTGGATGGGTCGGGGAATGGTGAAACCAGTAGGTGGGTGGTTATAATATCACTTGAGGTACCGATACAGAGCCTAGAAAATTTCTATCTAAATCCAAGTTAAATACCATTTTGGAATTCATCTATAGTGTTCAAGTAGAGTTTGTGTCTTTGAAGGATGACTTGGGGTGTAATTTCATGTTTTATCTAAGAGAGACTTGAATCGAGGGAATGTTAGTGATCTTAGAGAGGGTATTATAGTAGGTTTGGTTGGATTCATAATTTGAGCATAGAATTACACTATCGGGTTTTGGAATTCAATGTAGGTATTTAATATTCCTATAATGACATCAGGGGTTAAAGATTCATGATCGAATTAAGGTGATAGAGCGTTGGCATGACAGGTCATGTGTTTTTAGTAAAAGTCTCTCAGTGGAGCACTGAATAGTTTTTTCTTGTGTAATTGGATGTGGTGATTTGGAAATCACATCTGATGCATTATATTAGGAATTATATATGTGTTTCAAGGATCAAATTGATAATTTTTTAATAACATGTAGTTTTTATGGGTTCGGTGCATGGGCAGTTGTACTACACTAATTTTAGTTTAATAATTTCAATTAAAGATATGTATTGTATTCCAATTGATGTATTAGAAGTTTAATGACATTATCAGTTATTATCTGGGATAATATGCATCATGGTGGGGAGTTTTCAACGACTCATTTCATTAAATATTGGTAATTATAAGGGAAAATTTAAAAATTTAATTATGGAGTCAGGGTGATTTGAGAATTTGGATTAATATTGGAATTCTAGGTTTTTGAAAACACATAGGGGATATTTTTGGGCTTTTTCAATGGTTTGGTAGGTGTCTTGGGTGGTTAGGTGGTAGACAGAGTAGGTTTTGGGCAACCCTGCTACTAAATTTTAGTAGATGAAGAGAACTAGGTACCCAATGTCCTTTCCAAGAGGGTGGTACCACTTAGACCTACACTTACCACCAATTGGAGTTATACTATAAAGACGATAGATGACTGGGTACCTAGTATAGCCTAACTAGGAACTTGATATGCAAAACCCTTTAAAAAATAAGTGGCACAACTATAATTTACACTCACCCCCTTTAATTTTTAGTGATCTGAGGGGGGGCTTGGAAGGGGACTGTTAAACCATCCCTCCCCCTCTTTTTATCTTTTCGCAATTCTAAATAGAGGGATGGATTTTAGGGTGTTTTCATATCATATTGAGGTATGATCGCCCCCTTCTATGACACACTGATATTTCATGCATATTTTTAATCAATTTTCAATGGATTTTTGAATGATTTTAATGAAAATTACTAAGTAAATCAATGTTTTATTTGAAAGATGATATTTATAAATAGAGAATTAGAATTGATTAAAATAGAAAAAAAATAATGTATTTGAATTCAGAATTTTATTGGACTTGAATGATTATTTTTTTGAAGATTTAACTTTTCTTCTAATGTTTTCTAGGTTTACTTTACCAAAAAATATGGGCCAACAGGCCGGACAACCCTCATTTAGGGGTAGCTAGCCATCTAGCCAGCCCCAAGAGGGACTAGCCAGCCAACCCACCCATTGGGAAGGCCAACACAAGGTGTCAGCTTCATGGGGGCATCAGACCCATGCATAGGTGGCCCGCAGGGGATCAATCCCATGGGGGGGATCATAGTGGGCCGAAAGGCCCACATGGGTTGTGCAATGCACACAACCTGGGTGTGTGCGTGTGTCTTAGAGGAGCCTATCCCAACTATAGGCAATATGAACGATGATACCATACCTTTAATTATATGGAGGTGTCCTCCACTCATTCATTTTGATGTGTTACAAATATTTTTAGGTTAATGTTAATTTTTTTAATGAACCAACACTATTTTTCCTTGGCCATGCACACCTCGACTTGGAAATTTCCCTAGCCATAATGCTTCCACTCTCCACTGCTCAACATCATCGGTTGGATACTGTAACTCCCAAAAACTTCATGGAAACATAACTGGAAGCTCAATACTGAGATCCTTATCCACTATCATTACTCGTAACCACTTTTGATCACCTCTACAGTCTCATCCAAGCTCCATGAAGATAAATTCGAGTTTCATCTAGCTGCTTCGAAGGATGAACGAAGGAGTCCGCCCCACTACAACTTAAATAGATTTTTCATGATGCTTCTAATGCCATGTATGTCCCATGTAGCCTATAAAAATAAGGCCATACCACTCAACCATATGTCCAAACTAGTAGAGGAGGTATGGACCCATGAAGTTCATGTGTTTCTAAATTTATTCCTCAATGTCGAATCTCATGAGCATTTAAAATTTGGATATTCAAAGATTTGAAATAGAATATTTGGGAATGATCCTCTATTGACCATGAGAAGAGGAGGTTGAGGGCTCAATCCACTACCTATAAAAGGAGAGGATCAACCATGAAAAGGAGTTCAAACCATCTAGAGGGAGAAGGTCTACTACCGAGGGCTTGCGCGGTTATTCTTCATTTTATTTTTATTTTCTTTTTATTTTGTGTTGTTTTATTTTAAATGAAATCTTAATTTTGTTTTATTTTATAAACAAATAATTAATTCATGTTTTTCTTCTGTTCCACCCATCATCTTCTTCCTATCTTCTTATTCTTTTCTTTATTTTTATTCCTTCTTCTTCTTTTATTCTTTTAACATTGCCTCTATATGTTATATTTATTTATTAAATTTTATTTTATTTTTATTCTCTCTCTCTCTCTCTCACACTCTCTCTTCCTTATTCTCTTTTTTTTTTTGTGATTTCATGCATGTGTTTCCTTCTTCTTATCTTATCTCTTTTCTTTTTATTTTATTTTTCTTGTTTTCTATTCTTCCTATCCACCAAAGTGATATATTACCCTTGAAAATGAGAGGTCGACCTGAGGCTTGGCCTAAGGGATTTCATGGTGTTCTTTTCTTAAAGTTTATTTTATGTTTGTGATAAATGAGAGTGACATGCATGGATGTGACTAATGATATACAGGTTAAGAAAACAAATTTAATAAAAGTTAATCCAAAATACCATGCCTCAACTTGATCGGTATTAAAATATTCCACCATAACATGTATAATAAAATAAAATAATGTGATCATAAATTTGAAATAAATTCATTCAAAAATACCAAATTAATTCATAATTTTAATAATTTTATTTAATCTAAGATTTATGTATATTTTTTGTTTCAAATTCATGATCACATTCTTATATTCTATGATTGGGAGTACTCAAACTCCACATTAGCCAACATTTAAAAAAAATAAGAAGGAATTGGACAACATCATGATATATTTAAATATAAATAGAAAGACCATATTTTGAATCCCATGGAAAAACTCAACAAGTAGGTAGATCAAAGATTAGAAAGCATATAATATATTTTTAAAGTTAACATTGGTTCAATCGCATAGATCAAATCAAATATGAATGGGGTTATTAAGCATGAACACCCAATTTCAATAAAAATACATATCAAATCCAAGATCCACCTCCCTACGATGAAATTTTTAAAGTAAAGTTGCCGTTGAAAATCAAATATGCATAGATAAAATTCCTCACCTCCATCCTTCGCTTCTAGGGCTTTCTTTGGATGATAGAATGACCGGCGTACCCTTCAACCCTAAACGTTGTTGTTAAAATAGTACGACAGCCATATCCCGCAGAATATTTTCCGGTCTCACTTGACGAAGCAAATCCCCGAAACAGATCTCTAATCAATGTCGTGGCCCTTACACTTTTATCTTTTCCCAAGCGTCACTATTTTTTTTATTTTATATTATTTGTTTTAATTTTATTATTCTATATTTATAAATGATCGGATATATATTAACGGGGTTGCAGGCACTGACTTCATCTGAATTAATATGTATTAAAAGTCTTTTTTAATTATATTGGTTTTTAAATTCAAATAAATGCTGGACTTTTTATTCAATGTATGTATTAAATTTCATCGTTAATTGAGGTCAATTATGTGATCAGTTTGGACTTGCATTTATATTGAGGTTTAATTTAATTACTGAAAGTATGAGATTTTTATCTTTATAAACGGACATTATTCCTTCTACTTATAGTGGGTAAGACTGAAAATAATGGAATTTAACCACTGGGTTAGTTTATATCTAACGCTCACCTTTAAATATAAAAAACTTACTACTACAGAACCTGTGATAAAAAGTGATCATTTTATGAGTGTTAACCAAGTATTGATAAAGGTACTCATTATCAAAGATTTCATTAGCGCTGATAACAACATAACTTCATCGTTGTTGTTTTTAACGTTGATAAATCGTGGTCTTTATTAACGCTAACAAAATGTATATTTATACTGAAAAAAATCATATATTAACATATAAATATATTTATATTGATAAAAATATAATATATCTTATTAGATATGATTTATATATTATTAAATATACATTTACACTAATATTATTTAATTTAAAATGGCATATAAAATATAAAATATTTAATTTAAAATGGCATGTATAAGATGCTTAATTTAAAATGGAATATAAAATAAAAAAGTATATATTATCAAAAAAATTATTTCATATAGAAATATATATCGATATATATATATATATATATATATATATATATATATATATATATATATATAATTTTCATAGATATTATTTATATAATACTAATGTATTATCATATTTATAGAAATAATGGATTATAATTTAATTAAAAATTAATATTAATTAAAAATATTGACTAATTAATATTAATAGACATTTAATAACATTTTGTTTTATCAATGTCATTTGTTTTTTCAATTCGACATATATATCAAATAATAAATATTTAATTATTAATTAAAAAAATCGACTAAATATGCTACACTTAAAATGTCATTCAATAATTTCACATGTACATATATGAAATTAATTCGATTTTATAGGGAAACAAATACCCAAATAATTTGTTTAATATTATTTCTTTAGTTTTTTATTTATTAATATTTAATATTAAATATTTTTTTTAATTATTAAATTTTATTCATTTTTTATATTTATATTTTTTATGGGAACAAGGCCACACTTGAGTGATACCCAACTACAATACCACATCTAGCATATCTGAGGTTCAACTCTTATGTAACGTCCCTGTCCCAAGAGCCACTGGAAGGGTGATCCGAGCCGATTTGGTCACATGACCTCAAACACATCCCCCCTAACGCCAGAGTCTGCCGACTAGCAATGATGGTATTTTTAACGTGTCTGTGGGGGGTGACTATGCTCTGGGAGGTAATAGGTAATACAAAGTGGAAGAAAAACAATCTTTAACACGTAGTGAAAGAATATAAATAATCAAACTGCAACATGATCAATTAAAATAATCCCAACTGAATAAATGAAAGATGTGGAAGGTGATAAATCAACCTAGCTACACAATGATATCATGATATGATGTTTGTATTAAAATAAAAGTATGGAAATCAAGAATACAAGCATGCTATCAAATTGTAATGAAAACGACACAAATTGCAATAATAGCATCTCGAGCAAAGG
Source organism: Viscum album (assembly GCA_963277665.1). NCBI lineage: Eukaryota > Viridiplantae > Streptophyta > Magnoliopsida > Santalales > Viscaceae > Viscum > Viscum album. The sequence continues at coordinate 1,608,552,532 of OY728137.1, read as the reverse complement.
TTCAGTCCTCTGCCCCCAGCCTCCATCCAAAACAACAAAGCAACCAAGCATTAGAAGCGGCACGCTTCCCTATATCCATACCCACAGACTTAAAGTCTACTCAGATACCAAATGGCGCCCGAGCAGGGTGTGAGATAAAATCTCAGCAGACTCACACCCACGGTGTCTAAACCTTTCCACTTCGTGCTGTAAACAAAAAAAGCATGTTAATATACGATAAATGCAAGCAATTAAATAAACAAAATAAAATAAGTATAACTTGGTCCAGGTTCTCAACGACACCCGTCCATACCACCTGCTTCGGCCTAAGTCAGGAATCTGAATAAGGTACCTATAATAAGCAGGATGTATATATATATATATATATATATATAAAGGCTAGAAAAACCTAAGGCAAATAAAAAAGAACATACCCCTAAGCTTGTGTTTTAGCTTGGGTCTAATTTATGTGTCAAAAAAGTGTGTTTCAAAGCATCAAAAAAGTACCACAATTCCCAATTAACCTAAAGGTGCATCAACTAAAACCATCAACGCATCATCATTTTTATTATATTAAAGTTTAGAGTTGGAGTCCGAGCACATCCTGAAGGTATCATTATGGTATATCCTTCAATTTATCCAATACCACCGAGCCCGTCCAAAACAATCTTCTGAAAGACCAAGTATCGCTCAAGGCATGGTTTTATCATGAGTCTGTCCCGGGTGTCGCACGTCAAGGGTTGAGTATCACCCAAGGCATGGCACAACCACTTTGCCAACGGGTCCCTTCTCGATTGTCCCTTAGGGAACCGGTATCACTCAGGAGTATATGGAAACTCAGGGAAACCCTTGTTTGGAAAAGCCTAAGACATTGTCTCTCTGGCGTAATGTGTAACCAATCAGAAATGGAGAGTCCACGTGTGGTCCTTAATACCGAACTCACGTTGTCTCGCCGCCTTGAATTTAATTAGATTTCAAGGAAGAAAATATCACATAGAATGTATTTATAATTGCAACAAAACAATTTAGCAACTAAAGTCACATACTTATTAATAAAATTAATTATTCATGGCAAATGGAAAATAGACCAATTTCATCGGCCCACCTAAAGAGGTATCCAATGATGTTGCAACAATTTAAACAAGTTATTTTATCTCAAACAAGGGTGCAATAATCATGTCGAGCAATTTATTTAAATTAGAAAATGTGAAATTAAATATCACTGGTCGACACTAACGATCGACACAACGTGCGATCTAAGAGACACAATGAAACAAAGGGAAAGGGCATATATGCCATTCCTCATAACCATAGAGGATCCTACACTCCACGAAAATCTTTGATTTGACCTAAAACAGAAGAAAACATATGATTTTAGAAAAACCCCAATTTCAGATCAAAAAATTTCCGTGACAGATTGTGCGATGGATAGTGGATGAGATCCTACGATTTTTGGTGCTTAACATTATTCTTACTGAGAGTTTTACTATGCACCAGACAACATTGAAAATGGGTGAGAAACGAAGTCGCACGAAGCATCCGAAAGAGGAGAGGAGAAGGACACGCACCGCAAATGGGGGGGCTCTACAGGGGAAACACACCAAAGGAGAGGGAGAAGAGAAAGAGAGAAAAAAGAAAAAAAGAAAGGAAAATGGAAGGAAAAAGAAAAGGAAAAATAATAAAATAAAGAAAAATAGAAAAAATAATAAAATAAGAATAAAATAAAATAAAAGGGATGAAAAAGAAAAGGAAATAAAAATAATAAAAAATGGGCTAATACCCATTTTAATTATTTTTACTTTTCTCGTAACCTCCTAATTTTATTTTAAAGTTTCTTTTTATTACTTTTTTACTTTATTTTAATTTCCTATAAAAAATCTTTTTATTCTTTTTTAATTTCTTTTTATTATTTTTAACTTGAACGTTGTGTTATGACACGATATAATATTTTACATGAAACCCGTGCAATCATTTAAATAATTTTAATAGCTGTATGGGACCCGTAACAGAGTGCACAGACGCATGCCCCGGGTCACTTTAAGGATTTGGACTAAAAATTTAAACGATATGTACCTTGATTAAAGCCAAGATGTTACATCTTATCATTCACAAATTTGACCCGCATAAAAGGTATTCCATTCAGGATGACATGCTTGGGGGGGGGGGCAGAAAGCGTGGAGGTGTATTCATGAAGACGATTTGGGGAAAAATTATGAGGCCCCCGCCCTCAACAGGACAGTATGAAATTGGGTCGCGCTTTGCGGTGGACAATGGCAAGGCACACAAGGATGCAAGGGAGATTTTGATGCACAGGGCTGACAACGACCGTCGACGATGGCGAATGATGGTGGGTATCACTAGCGATATCTCGATTGTCAACGAGGCACAGATTGATAGCCACAACTTCATGTTGTGACAGACGTAGATAGTGGTGCTCAAGTGACCAAACGAAATGAGGTGTCTGGTAAACAGGTAGATCTAGCGGTGGCAGTGCAGGAAGGCGGATCGATAGCAACGACGATGGGGGTTTGGCGCGACCTCAAGCAGCGCTCCCATTTTGACCATCGAGAGGTTGTTTTGTAGTTGTCATCCATGTCGGTGTGGGCCTTTGGGCAGCAGGTTTGCGCAATGGATGACCACCTCAGGTGTGGGAATTGGGGGTGATGCCTTGATAGCAAAGGTTGGTCGTGATGGAAGGCCGCAACCGAGGGATACTGCGACAAACACCAAAGGGGGCAAAGGCGACGGTCTTCGGCGACAACGACGGTTGAGTGCAGACATGGACAGGAAGGTCGCGCTCGGTGGCTCGATAATAGATGGCCCTCCCAACAACAAGTAGATGACGATAACATGGCCACACCAATGCGACCAGTGATTGGTATGTGCCTACCGATGCTGATGGTGTGTTGGCGGAGTTGAGGTGATCTATAGGGTGGCTTCGATGGACAACAGGGGCCATACGAGTTAAAAAAAATAAGCCTTTGGGGTGTGGTGAAGAGGGACTTCGGACCATTAAAAATTTATGGGGCCCTATGGGCCATGTACTAAGGGTATACTAGCCTATTATAAATAAATAAAGGGATTGTTGGGTGAGTTATCCTCTTAGGGGTTATGAAATGCCCTTCCATCCTGTGGGTATGAGGTGTCTGTTTCATTATAATTGTACCCCTAAATATCTTATATATATATATATATATACACATACGTAAAATATTCATTTTTTATTTTTATTTCACTACTAGAAATTAAGGATATAGCCACAGTTTAAAAAAACCGTGGCTATAACCTAAGATATCCCCATGGGTCTTAAGTTACCCGTGGCACTACGCCCCCAACCCTCGCGATTCCACCCCCGATATCGATGTCTCCTCCCCGCGAGTTGGCGAACCTCCATGCCCGATGCTGCCACCCACCTCCCAATATCCTCCTCTGATGAAACAACCACCCAATCTCGATCTTCCTCCGACAACATGCCCACCCAACCTCTCCACGATACTCTTCTTCCGATGCAGCTCCACCTCCGCCTCCGCCTTCGGGCCACCCTCTTCCTCGACTCATATGTTTTTTTAGTCTTCACACATTCTAGGCGCCCCTCCACATCTCAACAGTGGGCGGTCCATGACTCACAACTTGTGAGTGGCCTGCGGAAGGGTGCGTTAGGGTTTGTTTTCTATTTCCTCAAATCTCTTATGCTTTTGGGGTTTAAATTAACTCTGATTTTCTCCAATACACAGCCACATACATATGAACCAGGACAGTTCTAATTCCTCACATGCCCTCTAATTTATTCCACGGAGAAGGGTTTATTTGATTTCAGATCCACAACCTCTTCAATTTGCATTGGGTAAGATTTATTTGTTTCGATTTATTATCTTCTTAATTCTCACATTTGTCTTTTATAGGGTTTATTTGTTTTCACATATTGCATCAAGTATGATTTCTTTGATTTTTTGTCTGATTTTCATTGGGTTTGATTGTCTTATAGAGTTTAAATCTGCAAATGCTGGAAATAAGAAGTTATGATGATATGATTTTAAGATGGATGAATGGTCTATGGTGAGTTCTATAAGAAAATTTCATAAATATATAGTATTCATTGATTATTATTACTTTGGTTAATGTAAATATATGTTTCATAGTGATGGATATATGACATATCAAGATATAGTTGCAGTTGTTGATTAAAAGTAATGTTTGGAGGATTTACTAAATTGCATGTTGACTTATCAATTTTTTATTAGAGAACATCATTTTCCCATATAAATAAAATCCAATATGATTATGACGAGTCACATAGAATATGTATGTTCTGAAACCACAATGTGATAGACACATAGAAGATTGTTTCCTCACAGGGTCTTATTCATTTCTTATTGGGTGTTTAGTCTTAGGTTTTGCTTCTAGAGGTTAATCCACACTACCCTATACCTCCCTACCAATTCTTATAGAAATAACACTTTGGGTTAAGAATTGGTTACAATAAGTGTTTACCCGAACCTTGATTTATCAATGTATTTAAAATAATAAGGATTTTTCCATATTGGCCTTTTAACTCCTTAAGCTTAGAACCATGAGTTGTCAAAGTAGATTGTTGATTACCTCGATACTCCATCTGTCTCTACAGGTCCTTCATGGATGGATCTTGAATTTGTCCTTAAGTTTGGTAACCTGTTGAAGGTTTTGAGTTTTTACTTACCTACTGGAAGTGTGGAGGATGATAAATCTATTATAAAATATATTAGAAAGGTGATTTGGATTGATATTTCTTTCCATATCCATATGATACTATTTAATACTCCTTGAAACCTTGATTTTTCAACCACAATTGATGGACCCCCCCATCAAGTGTCTACATTGATCTAGTGGGATCTATAATTGGTATAATAAAAAATTTCCTTTGGTTTGATTTATATTTTTTCAAGTCCTACTGATTTTTTTTTGAAATACATGAACTAAAAAATTAAGAAATTTATTGAAGTTCCTTGGATAGAAAACTCAATTTCAATTCCTATTGAATTTGAATTGAATGTCTTAGCTAAGACTTCGAGGAACATGAAGAAATAAGAGGCTACAATTCAAATAAATAATTCTTAAGAGAAGGTGATTACACCACTATTTGAAGGTAATCAAAGTGGGTTTCCTTCTATTAAATCTACCGAGAATGATTCTTGTAATGAATTAAGTTCATGTTGTGATGAAGTTATTTCCATTGAATCATTTAGTGATATTAATTATGAAACCAAGGATTGTCTTAAAATGGACCCTATTGAAGTTATTATATACATATGTGAATACATCAAGGGGATACAATATTAGAAATCATAGTTATATTTAGATTCGAAGTCAATGAAATATAAAATCGCTAAAAAGGTAAGTAAATGTATCACCATCATAATGTTTATTGAAGCTAAGGAGACATTTCTATCACTTTTCAATGGAAAATTGTTTATAAATGAACAAGAATTAAAAAGGGGAGTTTTTAGGAGGTTATTATTATAGAAGTGGTCTTTGTACTAGAAAAACTATATTGGACCTCTATGGATGTCAAAGATTTATAGCTGAATGTTAAAGATAATAGAATTAAAGAACTAGATAGTTCTCTTATAAAGGCTAATAAAGTGTATGGAGATCTAATTATGAAGTTACAAAAGGGATATGAAGAAATGTTAAAATCTTGTGAATATGATATGTATTATCTAAATCTATAATGATTGGAGTAAGGGTGAAATTGATAAATCAAGAAGTCACCCAAGTTGAATCATTACATGTTTTTAGGAAAATCAGAGTAGATACCAAACAAACTAATGATGATGATATTACTAACAAAAGGACTCAGAATTGGGTCAAAATAACTTTAATTGATCCACTGATTTTTTCACTGTAAGCTCATGGAGGAATGTGACAGACTATCCTAATAAATCTATTGGTACTCATGTATATTTATATATTAACCATGGTTTAAAAACAAATTCTGTACAAATATGGGTGTGATTAAATAATGATAATCCATCCATATCATCCAATTTGGCTATGAGCATGAATAAAATACTTGGATCTCTAAATAAGGCTCATGATCGTATTGATGTTGTCTAAAAATAGAAAGCAAGAAAAACTAGATATACTACATACAATAGAAAGAGAAGGTGATTTATTTGTCAATAATAGTGATACTAGACATTTGGAAAAAATTATAGTGAATGTTGGAATAATATGTCGACCTATATATGATATATATAGTCTATATTCCAAGGGTGCGGACCATATTTTGAAAGAAGACCTGTGGGAAAAATTAAGAATTCACAAAATATGAGTAATCTATCTATAATAAATAGATTTCAATATTTTTAATATATTTTTTAAATGTGAAAAAAGTGATCATAGTTAAGATTCTTGTTTTCATATTCTAACTCAACATAAAGTACATACTAATTTCAGAATAAGAACAGAATAAAAATTGAAGTAGGTAAGAAAAGTAAATGAATCTACCTTGGGGAGAAAAAAAATAAGGATATTATATCATGTAATCTCAATAATTCAATGAAGGGGGTTGAAGAGGATGTTGAAATAGAAATGATCTTCCTACACTATGGAAGAATATTCCAAATCATAGACCATTGAAAATTGGCCATTAACATCATGACTGATGGAAGTGAGCTAAAGTAACAAATGGAATCAATTCAGGAAAGGAATCATAGAATTCATTTAATTAAAGATATCCTAGAAGAAGAAGAGTAATACTGACTTCAAAATATTGATATTCTAAATAATACCAAAGAGATACATGGAAGATACAAAATTCCAAGTCATACAACAAACAAATTCTTAACTCCACTTCCAGAAAAAGATGAACTATTGATGTGAAAATCTAAAACATTAGTGGCTCTAAATATCAATAAATTTGTTGTAGAAAAAGTTTCCACACACATTAATTAGGTAGACCGTGTGCCTAAAGGATGTGTGATCATATGTCCTGAGTAATTGGTAGAGCCTAAGTGTAAGAACCCAGATCTTTTTTTCAGGTACCTTTTTCCTTTTTCTGGAGTTTTTGAGAAAAATGAATTTTCTAGAAATTTTAGAAGTACACGCCGTGTACTTTCTGAGTACACGCAGTGTACTCTTCCCCGGATCGAAGCCGTGTGCTGGCCATGTCCGGGCCACACACATGGTGTGTAAGGCTGAGGTGGAGGCCGGTAATTCAGAGTACAGAAAATTGAAGTACACGCCGTGTACTCAAGAAGTACACGTCGTGTACTTTTTTTTTCACTAAACGGACCGGGGTTGCGTCTAAACCCCATATTCGTATTCTTCTTAAGATTTCGTCTGTCCGAGAGCAACCGTACGACCGGATCTTCGACAGACGACCGCCTTGCCGTCTGTTTTCCGATTCGAGCACGATCAGTTGTGTTGGAATCGCAGCGGTGAGTTCTTACTTCTGCTTTATCCTTGTTTCTTGATTCCTCCTGGTTTCCAAGTTATCATAGGTTGAGATTTTTGTGCGTTTTCTCAGATCTACGTCGTTCCAAGGGGAATTTGTCATCGTGGTTCACTTATATTGATCTCCTCGGATCGAGGTAGGTGGTTTGTGCCTTTCTGTAGAAAGTTGATGAATATTATGTGCAAATTCCACCAATACCCTTGAATGGGGTATTGCGTGTTTCCTGTTTTTCCCTTGTTGTTTTCCTACTTTGCTTGATTGCTGTAGTAGAGGTTATTGCTTATGTGTAGTGTAATTTATTTTGTGCCCATGTTGCTTTTCCATGCTTGTTTTGCCTGTTGAGCATTTTTCCAGTTGCCATACCTTGTTGTAGGATAGCGGAACTGTCTCTTTTGATTTTCTATTGAGCCTTAGTTGATAGCCAAGTAGTTCTTGAGGTTTACTTGGACGATACACACGCGCAACATGTTTAGTTGTACTCAGGACTATGAGAACCTAGAGTAGCAGACCAAAGGGAGAATTAACGGAAGGGCTTCCCCAGAGTGTCTTTTAATTACGATGCGAGACTATAGGGGGAATTAAAGTTGAGTGCTTCCCCAGAGAGTCTGTAGATCCTCGAAACGGGCCACATGGGGAATTGATGTTGAGTGATTCCCCAGAGAGCCTTTAGCACGATATGAGACTATAGGGGGAATTGACGGTGAGTGCTTCCCTAGAGAGTCTGCTTAGTTACATAGCTGAACCAGAGGGGTGAGACTGTATGTTCCTCCTAGAGGGTTGCTATTACTATAGGTTGAACCATAGGGGTTAGGATGTGAGAGCTACCCAGAGGGTTACCTTTTTTCTTCTTGTTGCTGACTGCTAACTTGTGTGCTATACTTGTTAGAACTGCAGATTGTAGCTGCTTGTGCTTTGCTGTTTACTGCCATGTATTCATTGACTGTTAGGCACAAATCTTTGGGTGATTTCCTACTGGTATTGTGTCTCACACCCTGTTTGGGCCATGTTTTTGGGCCCAAGCAGACTATGTTGCTGCAAGTATAGATAAGGGTAAGCACCCTTCTACTTCAGGTTCTTGATTGCACTGGAGCTGGGGAGCATGGGATTGAGCTGGGGCTCGCGATGCTGAGGAGATTACTTTATTTTTCTTTTGTATTTGGTTTCAGTTGTATTTCAGCACGTTGTTGTGTTTGCTGTTTTCCTTAGATACTTGTACCTGCTGCATCATTGACATCATAGTTATATATATACATTTCTTCCGCTGTTTGGTTTCTGTTGTTATGCATGTTGTTTACTGCTTCCGCTGTTTATTGTTGTTTTCTTACCTTTTATACCTCACCGAATGAGGGCATAGTTTCCCCACTGACTCACCAAGGCCCTCACTGCTAGTCAGCAGCCTCTGGCATTCGGGGAAACGTGCTTGAGGTCATGTGGCGAACTGGGTACGGGGCACCAGTGGAGGGGCTCCAGACTCGGGTCATTACACTAAGAAGATGGATCTAGTAGAAAATTATAGAAGTGATCTATTTTCTAAAATAAGGTTGCATGTTCCATCTTTAATGAATGGCGAAAAGAGCAGAAAAGAATATTTTCCAATGATTTATATATTTTGAAAATCAAGGGTGAATGATAAAACCCTATTTTGTTGAATATTTTATTTATAATAAATGATATAATTTCCTCACATTGTGCTAAATATATTCATTTATGAAATATTTGGGATTAGATCATTCATTTGAAAATTTGATGAAAATTCCAGTTTTACCCTTTTAAAATATATTGTAGTATTTTGAAGATATATATTTTAATATTTATTATTTGAACTTAATATTTTGTAACAGTGTTACTAACTTAATTTTATACAACTTTTATTCAGGACACAAGAGCTAAAGAGTGCATTTGGATGGAGTAAATGGGCCATTAAGTCAATGGTGGGCTGGACTCGACAGAATGGACATGGGTTCTGTATTTGGGCCATAACTTCTTCATTCGTGCTTGGATCATACCCAAAAATTTAAAGGAGCTACATGACTCATTTTCACGTGGATCATCCTTCTATAAGGAAAGCTTATTCACACGTTTTGGTGGTCAAATGGTCGGTGCAAGTTGGCATAAAATATTTAGCCGAGATTCCCCATTCACACTTGAAACACTTTGAACCTAGCCTCCCCACCACTCTATAAATTGGTGTTTTTCTCATTTGGTGGGGTTGGAAAGTGCATTGGGAAGTTTAGGGCATAGGATAAGTATATCCACTCCAATTATACAACCATTTCAATAAGGGTAGCTCTTGAAGCAAGGATACCTTCGACGAAGCCTTCTTCTTCTCCTTCATGTTGTAATGCTTTTTTTTGTGTAATAAATTTCTTTGTACTTATTTTATTTCTTCTCTTTTATTATATTTTATTCAACTTTCTTCTTCTATTAATCTTCCTCTTTGGGCTGGAATTCTTGAGTAGAAGCTTTATTGGGTTATACCCATTATAAACCGTTGCAAATGCAATTCGCTTCTACGATGATTACGCCACCCATGGAAGAGTAGTCTTTTAGTAATCGATCTATCTCTTACCTTATACATTCATTTATTTTAAATCAATGATATACTGTAATTAATATAATATGATAAATTAATTGAGTTTTTAATTTAATTGAAACTAAGCAAGAAATTGAACAATTAACACAAAAACACGCGAGGACGAGATTTTGTGTAAATTGTGAGAGTGCGAACTTAATCGGTTATACAAAACCATACGGGATCAATTTGTAGTGTTCAAATATAATCCCCAAACTCAAGTAATTCTAATTTCCAAAGGGGAAATGTTCCTTAATTTACCACTGACCATAATCTAATCTTAGAACATCAATCAAAGCAGGGTGTTGCGATTGCATGTTCCGAAGTTATCCTAGGGTTAAATTCACTTCATCTTTGTGGTAAGGTTAATTATCGTAGGGTTCGGGGGTTAAAAAGTTAAGGGATCATAATTAAGTTGATGTTAATTTAAATGATAATGATAAATAATTTATTTAATAGGTAGAGTTAGATCGATTACGTCTTTTAAATATTGTCTAAAAAAACATCTTCTTGTTGTATCATTTTAATCGAAATTCATTTTAAAACTAAAAAAAATACAATCTTATTCCAGAAAACTTCTTCTAGATTTATAAACTATAACCAACCCCCATCCTTTCAAGTAATTTTTTATTCTATTTTATTTTATTTTTATAATTCCTCTAAAAAGTTGTTTTAATTCACTTCCTCCTTTGAGAGACGACCTTGGTCAGCCACTCTGCTGCACCTAAGTACCCCAAAATTACACTAATCATTTGAGGGCGCCCACAACAGTGCTCTTTAAAATTGGCACCGTTTCCAGGGAGGAAAGTAATTTATTCAACCAATTATGGGTATTTATTTTATTTTTCATTTAATTCTTTTCTTCTCCTCTTTCTTTCTTCTTTCCCCTTTCTCAAGTTTTTTTCTCTTACTCTCTTCTTTTATTTTTATCAGACCAACTCAAACTTATTTTCTTTTTATTATGGTCCACTTTTCTTTATTTACTTTTCATATTTCATTGATTTATGATAGGAACTAATCCCAAATATCTCTTAGATATTGACCCTGAGATTGAACTTAGCCTTAGGGTACGAATAAGACATTCTCAGTCTACGGGAAGTTTCAACATTCAACCAGTTGTAGAATTACTCCAATATTAGAACATTGAAATTGGAAGAAATTCAAATTCAACCATAAAATAGGAACCAATGGCTGAAAATAATGGAAATGAACTTAATAGAACCATTCGATAATTGGCTGAACCCTATATTAATTATCAACCAAATTGCATTGCATATCAAAATCTCAAATCGGACTTTGAACTTAAATTTGGATTAATTCACCTGCTTCCAAAATTTCACGGCCACTCTAGTGAGGATCCTAATAAACACCTTAAAGAATTTAATGTGGTTTTCTCAACCTTAAAACCAAGAAATGTTTCTGAAGATCAAATCAAACTAAGATCATTCCCATTCTCCCTTGATGGAGTTGCGAGAGATTGGATGTATTATTTACAACCCGAAGATGTAACTTGTTGGAACAATTTGAAACGTATTTTATTGCAGAGATTTTTTCCAGCATCAAGGACCACTTCCATTCGTAAAGAGATATCTGGGATCAAGCAAGCACAAGTGGAGTCAATGTATGAGTATTGGGAGCGATTCAAGAAGTTGTCTGCAAGCTGCCCACATCACCAAATCAGTGAGAAACTACTCATACAGTAATTATATGAAGGAATCATACCTATGGAGAGAAGAATGGTGGATTCTGTAGCTAGAGGAGCATTGGTGGACAAGACACTAGTAACTACATGTGCGTTGATCGACAAAATGGCCTAAAACTCCCAACAATTTGGTGATCAAGGTACACCACATGTCAGGGGAGTACATCAGGTAAGTCCATCTTCTATTGAAAGTCATTTGATTGATACCAAGTGTTGAGTCAATAAGGTTTTCCTTAGGACTTTTCCATTCCTTCTTGTTTTGAAAATCACAAACACCTTATACTTAAGCAAATCTATATTTTACTTCCCTAAGGAAAATTTCCTTCCTTAAAGGAAATTTACCCTAACCTAGATTTCCTTATACATAACAATATTTTTCTTAAGTATAAAAATTGGATTCATATCCAAAACCTCAGAATCATATAATGCTAAGATATGAATCATTCTGTTTTAAGATCCGAATTCTGGATATGAGCTGTAATGAAGTTCCACTCCAAATTCTGGATATGAACTGTAATGAAGTTCCACTCCGAATTTAGGATACGAACTCTCATGAAGTTCCACTCTGAATTCAGGATACGAACTCTGATGAAGTTCCACTCCGAATTCAGGATACGAACTCTAAAAAAGTTCCATTCTGAATTCTGGATACGAACTCTAACAAAGTTCAACTCTGAATTCTGGACTCCAAAATTTTACTAGTTCAACTCTAAAATTTTACTAGTTCAACTCCTAACTATTATGAGTTCGACTTGAACTCTATAAGTTCAGATTATGAACTCTGATGAAACCAGACTCCGAATTTCCTTAGAAATTTAGACTCCGGATTTCTACAGAATTCAGGTTCTGAATTCCTATAAAACAGAATCCAAATATCCTTTTTATTATAGACTCCAAATTCCATTTTGGTTAGACTCTGAACTTTTATTTTATTACATTCCTAACTATAGTTTTTCTTATGCTTACACTCATTTCATTATAAAACGATTTCATGCTTTCAGTTACATATGTTTTGTTATAAAACGATTCCGTGATTTCAGTTACAGATGTTTTGTTATTAAACGATGTCGTCCATTCTGTTTCTAACAAACCGTTGGTTTAGTTACACGTGTACAGGTCCCTCCGAAATTTATGGAAAATATGACTGTTGGAGGAGGGAGCCGACCGTTCCAACCGAGCTTATAAATAGGAGCTCATTTGAAAGATCTCACAACAACACACTGAAGTTGATCACTCTAGAGACCACACACTGTTAAGGTGATTTCTAGACAGAGAATATTTTCATGCTTTGTGCGTACTAAACTGCTCATTCAGATTGCTTCATGCGACTCCGAATGTTGGTGATTACATTCGAGGGCTTCCGGGGATAGGAAGGCAGAGGTTCCAACACCTTGAAGTTGAGGGATTCCTTGCTGAGGAAGACAGAGGTTCCAACTACCTTGAAGTTGAGGGATTACGGGGATAGCAAGACAGAGACTCCGATCTCCGTATAGAGGGATTACTCTGGTGTGGGTAAGACAGACTTGTTTAAAAGTATAAATCAAGGGACATTTATCCAAGGTTGTTGGATACCCTTCTCTTTGGGTTAAAAGATTTATATCTTGTTACTTGTTCTTGTTACAAGTTTTTCCGCTGCATTTTGTATTGTAAGGAAAGTATAATATTATTATATTTCCTTACACTTGTACTCTAATTCATTTAGATTTTATACGCTTTAAGGTAGAATCTCATATTATAAGCTTTGCTTAAGTTTCATTTTCTAGATCCATATTTCCGAAACATGTTTTTCGGAATCACTTTCCAGATTTAAGCAAGTGTTTAGAACTAGAAGTTTGTAACTTCATACTTTGTTCCAATCTTTCATTAGTGTTAGAGGTGTTGTGAATTTTCTTAAGTTTAACTTTGTTAAACTTAGATCTTTCCTTGTTTAAGGAAATTTTTAATGTGTAAAATTCACCCCTTCTTGTATATTGAGCATCTACATCGTTATTTCGATCTTACAATCGTTATTTAGATCCTAAAATTGGTATCAGAGGTTGGAAACCTCATACTCTATACCAATCTTACATTTGGTATCAGAGCAGGTTCTGAAATACTTATACTCACATATAAGTTTTTCTTGCTCAATTTTTTCATTGTTCTATATTTTCCTTGCTTAGGAATATTTTCCTTGAATCTGAACTTTTGTTATTAAAAAGTTTTTGTGTAGAAATATTTTTAAGATGACAAGTTTAAATGTTGGTTCCCTCGACAACTTAAATCCTACAAGACCACCGATTTTTGATGGCAATGATAATGAATACTGGAGAGATCGAATGAATACTTTAATTATCAATACTGGGGTAGATAACTTTGTTATGATTACTGGAGGTTATCAAATTCCTGACAAGGAAGTTAGTGCTTTCACAAACCAAGAGAAGCATGATTATCAATTAAACTATAAGGTACACAATACTCTAATATGTTCAATGACTAGGAACACATATAGCCAAATTTTTTCTTGTGAAATAGCTAACTGTATATGGAAGAAACTTGAAGTTACTCATTTTGGTACATCCAAAGTCATAGAGACAAGAAGATCTATGTTGAGAGTTGAGTATCATGGTTTTAATTTTCCTTATGGAAAACCTATAAGAAAAGTTCAGCAGAGGTTTATGACTATAGTGAATAGCTTACAATCTATGGGAGAGAAAGGTCTGGATGATGAATCTCTTGTGGAAAAGATTATTGATATTATGCCCAATGAGTGGGAATCAAAGAGAACATCAATTGATGAGAATAGAAAGGTTACTCAAATTTCCTTAGATGAACTATTTGGAACTCTTCTCCAACATGAAACAAGAATGAAGAGAGATGCTGAAAACATCAAAAAGAAGAATGGGAATGGTACTGTTGCTTTTACTACAACGTTAAATCACATGAAAGCCAAGACTCCTGAGAGAGTAACTAGATCCAAGTCTAAAAAGGTTACTATCCAATCCAAATCTAGTGAGAGTGAAGTCTCAGAGAATGATTTAGAAAATCTTGCTCGAAGAATGAACAAGATAGCTGGTCAAAGAAAATTTACAATCCATGTATAAGAAGAAGGAAATGAAAGATAAGAAAGATTCAGAGGTCACATGCTATGAGTGCAAGAGAAGTGGACACATACGACCTGATTGCCCTATGCTTAAAAAGAAAGAAAGAAAAGAAAGGAATTCTGAAAGAAACAGGAAGAAATTTTAAAAAGCTAAAGCTAAGAAAAGTCTGAAAGCTAATAATACTTGGAGTGCTAGCTGTGGAGACTCTTCAGAAAGTGAATCCTCAGAATATGATTCATCAGCTCAGAAGAATATAGGATTAATTTCTAATACTTATTTTCCACATACATGTTTTATGGATAAGGTACGCTCTGCTGAGGCTTTAACAAATTTATCTCTTGATAAGAATTACTATTCCAAAAATAGTATTTCTAATGAAGATACTTCATCATCAGAAAATGAAGAACCTTCATATGAATAAGTATATAGTTTTTCCAAGTTACTTGAAGAAAAAAATTGTAAAATTTATAAGAAATTAGACAAGGAAAATACTAGGGAAGAAATTCTTACAAAAGAGATTTTAGATCTTTCTTCAGATCTTCAAGATAAAGAAGAGCTTATAGAAAAACTTTCTAAAGACCTTAAGAAAGAAAATTCTGATAAGGAAGAACTTTCTAAAGATCTTAAGAATGATATTTTAAAAATGAAAGTTTTTGAGGAAAAATGTAACTCTAAGGAAATGATTCCTGAGGATAGGAATTTAGTCATTAGAGTAAAATCTGAAATTTTTTCTCTTAAGAAGATCCTTGCAAAATTTACCTTAGGAAAGGAAAATTTTGACAAGATGTATTCTCAAATTAAACCTAACGGAAACACTACTGGAGTAGGTTATACTCACCAAAAACTAGTTTTAAAAAACAACTATTTTGTTCCTTCTAGAGCCCCTTTTTGCACTAAGTGTCAAAGTGGTGGGCATTGGAAGAAAAAATGTTCTTTGAATAAAGTTCAATATCTTGGGTTTCATAAAGTATATTTCTCTAAAAAAATGTGTATACCCAAAATTTTGTTATCTGAAAATCTCATATCCAAACAAGTTTGGATTCCAAAAGTCTAATTCCTTTCTTATTTTCAGGAAGATAAAGGAAGTACCAACAACAATACTTGGTACATGTATATTGGATGTTCCCGACACATGACTGGTAACAAAAACTATTTTGAAAATATTATCAAGACAAAAGGAGGAAAAGTAACTTTCAGAGATAATGCTCAGGGAGAAATTGTTGGTATAGGTAATATTGTTCTTCTTGGTAAAACTTTGATTTCAAATGTTTTTTTTGTTAAGGGTCTTAAGAAAAACCTCATTAGCATAAGTCAATTATGTGATGAAGGATACCTTGTGAATTTTAGGAATGATATGTGCTTAGTACACAATTCCAAGGAAGAGTTTATTATTTCTGCCCATAGGAAAGAGAATGTTTACACTTTGAACTTAGAAGATCTTAGGAGCCAAGACTTACCTCGCCTTAGTGCAATGGAAGATCATTCTTGGTTATGACATAGAAGGCTAGGTCACTGTAACCTTAGGAACCTATGCAAACTCTCTAAGAAAGGTTTAGTTAAGGATATACCAGAGCTTAGATTTGATTCTTCTAAAGTCTGTGATCCTTGTCAATATGGAAAGAAACATAAATCTAGTTTTAAGTCAATCGGCGAAGTCTCAACAACTGATGAATTATAGTTGGTGGACATGGATCTTTTTGGTCCAACACAAACTGGAAGCATTGGAGGAAAATACTATGTGTTTGTTCTAGTTGATGATTACACTAGATTTACATGGTTCTATTTTATAGAAAATAAGTCTGAAGCTTTTTCTTATTTCAAAAGTTTTAGAGCCCAAGTTAAAAATGAGAAAAATCTTCCACTGAAAACTATTCATAGTGATCATGGAGTAGAATTTCAAAATTCTGATTTTGAAACTTTTTGTAGTAAAAAAGGTATTACTCACAACTTTTCAGCATCTAGAACTCCTCAAAAAAATGGTGTAGTTTAAAGAAGAAATAGAATTATTCAAGAGATATCTAGAACCATGTTGATTGAATACTCTATAGCTAGACATTTTTGGGATGAAGAGGTAAGTACTGTTTGTTATACTATAAATCGAGTTTTGATTAGACCTTTTCTTAATAAAACTCCTTATGAGTTATGGAATGGTAGAAAACCTAGACTTTTCTACATCAAAGTTTTTGGTTGCAAGGTATTCATCCTGAATACTAAAGATAATCTACACAAATTCGCACCAAAATATGATGAAGGAATTTTCTTGGGTTACTCCAAAACTTCTAAGGCTTATAGAGTTTTCAATAAAAACACTTGTACTATTGAGGAAACAGTACATGTAAAATTTGATGAAACTGATCCTTTTATTTTTAAACCATCCCAACCTATATCCTCAGATGTGTTTTCAAAAATTTATTATCAAAATTTGATAGAAGATCCTTCTGATAAGGAAAATGTTCAAGAAAATATTTCTGAGACATTTACCCCAGAAGACTTTCTAGCCTATGTTGATGAACAGGTTTTACAAAACCCAAGTCAGGTGTTTCTTAAGAATCATCCCAGTGATAGTATCATTGGTGATGTAAATCAACTTGTAAGGACTATAAGTTCCTTGAGAAATTAAGTAGAACATCTAGTATTTCTTTCCCAATTAGAACAAAAAATCACTGATGAAGCTTTAGGTGATGATGATTGGATCAAAGCCATGCAAGATGAACTAAATGAATTGGAAAGGAATAAAGTCTGGACCTTGGTTGAAATACCTAAGGAAACTTCTATTATTAGAGTAAAATGGGTCTTCAGAAACAAGTTTTATGAAAATGGAGTCATTTTTAGAAATAAAGCTAGACTAGTTGCTAAAGGCTATAATCAACAAGAAGGAATAGACTATGAAGAAACCTATGCTCCAGTAGCTGGACTTGAATCTATTCGTATTTTAATTTCCTTCGCAACATTCTTCAATTTTAAACTTTTTCAAATGGATGTGAAATGTTCTTTTCTTAACAGTTATGTTCAAGAGGAAGTTTTTGTTGAACAACCTCATGGCTTTGAAGATACAAAACATCCCGATCATGTTTTTAAACTTACCAAAGCTCTGTATGGCCTTAAACAAACCCCATGAGATTTGTATGATAGAATTACAAGATTTTTGCTTCAAAATAACTATGTTAAGGGAAATGCAAATCCAACCCTTTTTATAAAGAAAGACAAGAATTTTTTTTGATTGTTCAAATTTATATTGATGACATTATATTTGGTTCAACTCAGCAATCATTAACTGATTCCTTTATAGATCTAATGAAATATGAGTTTGAAATGAGTATGATGGGTGAGTTAACATTTTTTCTTGGCTTTCAAATTTCTCAAAAACTAGAAGGAATCTACATATCCCAACATAAGTATATTAATGATCCTCTTAAAAATTATGGTTATGACAACGCTAAGAGTATAAGTACTCCTATTGGTACCTCAAACACACTTGAGCTTGATGAAGCTGGAAAACCAGTAGATCAAACATCTTTTAGAGGTATGATAAGAAGTCTAATTTACTTGACAGCTAGTCGACCATACTTAATGTTTTCAGTATGCTTATGTGCAAGATATCAATCCAATCCTAAGGAATCTCACTTAAAGACAGTGAAAAGAATTTTTCGCTACTTAAAGGGAACCATGGATCTAGGATTATTTTATACTTCTAGAAATGATTTTATCTTAAAAAGATTTTCGGGTGCTGACTTTGGTGGGAGTAGAATGGATAGAAAAAGTACATCCGGAACTTGTCATTTCTCAGGAGATTCATCAGTTTCTTGGTCCTGCAAGAAGAAATATTCTGTAACACTCTCCACTGCTGAAGCTGAATATGTAGCAGCTGGAAGTTGTTTCGATCAAGTGTTGTGGATGCAACACACACTCACAGATTATGGATTGAGTTTTAATAAGACTCAAATTTTGTGTGATAACACAAGTGCCATTGCCCTTAGAAAAAACCCCACACATCACTCTCATGTAAAACACATAGATATTAGTCATCACTTTCTTAGGGATCACGCACTAAAAGGAGATATTATTCTTCAGTTTATCAGAACGCAAGATCAACTTGCTGACATTTTCACAAAGTCTTTACCTTCTGATAGATTTGAATACATTAAATAGAAGTTAGGAATGATAACCACGAGGTAATATTTCTTTATTAACTTCTTGTTGAACAATTCTCCTTACAGTAATAAACTCCTTTTCATAAGGGGAGTACATTCGCATGTTAGCATAATCAAAATTTTCGTAGTAAGCTTTTGTAATCAAAATTTTCATAGTAAGATTTTGTAATCAAAATTTTCGTAGTCATTTTTTTTAAACTTTTTCAACAAAATTTTTTCGTAACGAGTTTTTTCAGAATAAAAATTTCAGAACTGAAATTTTCGGAATGAAAATTTTCAGAACTAAAATTTTCGGAATGGAAATTTTCAGAACTGAAATTTTCGGAATGGAAATTTTCGGAACTGAAATTTTCGGAATGGAAATTTTTGTACTAAGAATTTTCATAATGAAGTTTTCATACTGACTTTTTCATAATGAAGTTTTTCGTAGTAAATTTTTCTTAGTCAAATTTTCATCAAGGAGAATATTACTAATTACAAACAATCTTTCTAGCCAATCCGAAAGGTATAACTTCTTTACTTAAGTCTTTGTAATCATATTTTACTTGCTGGTGTTTTCTTAAGTGTTTTAAAATTTTTTGGATTATAGTTTTCTCAAATCCGATTGTTTTTCTTAAAACCTCAAAAGATCGGATTCAAGATTTTCTTGTGGGTATGTTTTCAACCGTCAGATCAGATCAAAATGTTTTTCAACTGTTAGATGGTTTTTGGAAGTTCAAAGGTCAAATCCATCTCCTATATAAAGGGGACCCTTGAGGGTCATCCCACATTGGTTTTCCAAAGCTCTTGCGTCTCGAAGCTCTGCCTCTCTTCTTAAGGTCATTCCGATATTTGTCAAAGCTCGTTCTGAATCTTCCATAACTCTCCATTCTGAATTTCTTTTGAAGCTACTTCCCAAGATATGTCTACCTCAAAGCCAATCTCAAAATGGTTAGTTTACAGAGAGAGGTTAGTGCATCTGAGTTTTTTCAAGTTTGATTCTCTTATATCTAAGAATATAAAATTGAATGGCTGGGAGGAGGTTTGCTTATCAAATCCAGAGAAATAGGATCTGGTTTATACAGAGTTTCTTATTGAGTTCTACGAGTCTGTTTCCTTCCTTGAGGAAGATGGCAGAGATTTCTTTTCTTTAAAGTCTTATGGGAAGACTTAAAAATTATCTTACACCATGGCTAAAAGCTTGGTGGGTTTGTCTTATGAAGGTGAAGTTGAGTTTTGTTCACATAAGATTCCAGATGAGCAAGGAAGTTTCAACAAAGTTAAGGAATTAAAATGTCTTGGACTTAAAGATGCCAAGACTGCTAAGATTGCTCATCTCTCTTCGAATAATTGGATTCTACAGCTGTGGGTACAAGGCTTTCTCGTACCAAGAAGGGGTGATAAGGATAATCTGAAGAAGAGTGACATTTACATCCTAGATTTCTTTGTAAATCTAAGGAAGATAAATATGATGAGGCATGTTTTGATTACAATTAATAATATCAAATAAGGGAATCTGGAAGCTCAGATCATAATGTATCCGACCCTGATTTCTAAACTTATCATTAGATGTCTTGATTCATTCAAAGTTTCTTGCACTTACAAGCAAAGAAATTTCAAGGTAATTCTAGTAAGTGATGATACATTAAAGAGGATGAAAATGGGTTTTTCGGATGAATCCGGTGAATTCTACCCTTTACCAGAAGAAGAGGCTGAGACCATTCTGTAAAATGTGGTGAAGGCTGAACCAGTGAAGAAAGTTACTAAGAAGAGGAAGCTTAAGAAAGTAGTTGCTGAAGACAAAAACCCCAAAGCTAAGGAAACCCAGTCTGCACCTCCCAAGCCGAAAAAACAGAAAGCATATCTAGATGAGGTAGCTGTTAAGTGGAGAGAAGACAAGGAGAAGAGGAAAGAAGAGGATCCACAGTTCATATTGGACCCTACAGAGGCTAAGGCCTTAAGGGAAAGAGCTACGGATGAGTTAGAAAAACAAGCGAAAGAAAATAAATTGAAGAAGAAGATGTTAAAAGAAGATATTATTCAATCTATTTTGAAAGAAACTGAAATATCCTCTGAGAATATTCCTATTCCGGAAACCTTTGATGTCCAAACTTTACCAGAGACCACTAGGAAAAAATACCCCACTCCGGAAACTTCCAAAGGGAAAGAAGTTGTTGAAAGAACAGAATAAGAAGTTATTGAGAGAGTAGAGGAATAAGAAGAAGAAGAAGAAGGAAGTGATGATCTTTATGATCTAATCAAACAAGTAGAAGATTATCAAGAAAAGGCTAAATCCGCAAAACTTGTCACTCCGGGAAAGGGAGTAGAGAAAGAAGGTAGGAAGGATGATGATAAGGAAGAGGAAGAGAAGGAAAATGTTTTATCTGAAGAAGAATCCTATGAGAAGCATTATCTTGAAGAAGGAGCAGAAAAGGAGAAAATAGATGAAGACCAAATTGTTCAACTATTAGAGAGTGAGGAAAAATCTCCAGATGATCAACCTATTCTGAAAACTGATAAAGGTAAGAAAGTGCTCATGGATACACCAACAAAAGATATCTTCAGGAAGAAAGAGGTTGGTGGTTCTTCTAAAAGGAAGCTGGTGTAAATTGAAGAAGAAAAATCTCCAAGCAAGTTATTGGATTTGGAGTCATCAGCACATGGTCATGACTTTGTTGTTGAGTCTTTGAAAAAGTTGGTGGACACCATTCCGATATTTCCCACTATAGAATCCAGATGCCAGATGCTGCAACATAGCTTGAATCAGAAGTCAAAATCCTTATCCATGGTGATGGATAAGTGTGTGAAGATTGAAGCTGACCATAGAAGTTTCCTTATTAATTATGATGTACACAGGAAATCATGCAGCAAAATCACTTAGTGGTCTAAGAAAATTGAAGAAGACATGGCTGAGTTTGATAATTTTCAGAATGAGGTAAAAGATGCCTTTGACACCGAGGATAACAATATTAAGAATCTTCAGGATGAGCTGACCATTGAGCAAAGTTCCAGGAATCAATAAGTGAAGGAACTGAATGATAAGGCTAACTATCTTGCTCAAAATTTTATAAGGGATAGAGATCTCCAGATTGAGCTCGAAAAAATACTTGTAAAGCAAGATGAGTTATTGAAGATGAAAGAAGAAGCCATGAAGGATCATGCATAAGTTTTGAAATCTCAAGATGAAAGGATAAAATCTTTGGAGAGGCAAACTGAGGAGGATCAAAGAGATTTGAAGAAACTGAAAACCTTGTTGAAGAAGCTAATCCCGAAGGAAAAGGAAGACAAATAAACTCAATCTGATCTTTTGTTGCATTTTTCCATCCTTGTAAAAATTTATCAACTCTAATGAAATTTTGGGTGGTTTTATCTTGTGTTGTTATATACTAATGTTTCAGGTACTCTATTTCTTTTCCATTCCCTTAAATTCTTTTTAAAAATCACAAAGGGGGAGAAGGAAAAAGAACTACTAAAAAGGGGAGAAGGAAAAATTTTAAAATATAGAAGGAAAATTTCTAAGTGAAGACATCCTTAAAGTAAGGGGGAGTTCCTCATTACGAAGTTTTTCATTCCCATGATAATGAAAACTCTACTCCGAAAATTCTGAATACAATCCTTAGAGTTTCAATGTCTAAGGGGGAGTTAGTTGTATTTACTATCATCCATGAACAAAGGGAGATAAGTTTTAATTTCAAAGTCTAATGAAAATTTTCAAATTCCTTATATTATTTTTCGTAAGGATGTTTGTGCTTTACAAAAAGGGGGAGATTGTTGAGTCAATAAGGTTTTCCTTATGAATTTTTCATTCCTTCTTGTTTTGAAAATCACAAACACCTTATACTTAAGCAAATCTATATTTTACTTCCCTAAGGAAAATTTCCTTCCTTAAAGGAAATTTAACCTAACCTAGATTTCCTTATACATAGAAATATTTTTCGTAAGTATAAAAATCGGATTCATACCCAAAACCTCAGAATCACATAATGCTAAGATATGAAGCATTCTGTTTTAGGATCCGAATTCTGGATATGAACTATAATGAAGTTCCACTATAAATTCTGGATATGAACTGTAATGAAGTTCCACTCCGAATTCAGGATACGAACTCTGATGAAGTTACACAACGAATTCAGGATACAAAATCTAATAAAGTTCCATTCCAAATTCTGGATACGAACTCTAACAAAGTTCAACTCTGAATTCTGGACTCCGAACTTTTACTAGTTCGACTCCGAACTTTTACTAGTTCGACTCCGAACTTTTACTAGTTCGACTTCGAACTTTTACTAGTTCAACTCTGAACTATTATGAGTTCAACTCTGAACTTTTACAAGTTTGACTCTGAACTATGTAAGTTCATATTCTGAACTCTGATGAAACCAGACTTCAAATTTCCTTAGAAATTCAGACTCCGGATTTCTACAGAATTCAGGTTTTGAATTCCTATAAAACAGAATCCGAATATCCTTTTTATTATAGACTCTGAATTCCATTTTGGTTAGACTCCAAAATTTTATTTCCTTACATTCTGAACTACAGTTTTTCTTATGCTTACACTCATTTCATTATAAAATGATTTTATGCTTTCAATTAAATATGTTTTGTTATAAAACGATGTCATGATTTTAGTTACATATGTTTTGTTATAAAACGATGTCGTCCATTCTGTTTCTAACTAACCATTGGTTGAGTTACACGTGTACAGGTCCCTCCTAAATTTAAGGAAAATATGACCATTGGAGGAGGGAGCCGACCGTTCCAACCGATCCTATAAATAGGATCTCATTTGAAAGAGCTCACAACAACACACTGAAGTTGATCACTCTAGAGACCACACACTATTAAGGTGATTTCTAGAGAGAGAAGCTTTTCATGCTTTATGCATACTGAACTGCTCGTTCAGATTGCTTCGTGTGACTCCAAATATTGGTGATTACATTCGAGGGCTTCCGGGGATAGGAATACAGAGGTTCCAACACCTTGAAGTTGAGGGATTCCTTGTTGAGGAAGACAGAGGTTCCAACTACCTTGAAGTTGAGGGCTTGCGGGGATAGCCAGATAGAGACTCCGATCTTCGTATCGAGGGCTTACCCTAGTGTGGGTAAGACAAACTTGCTTGAAAGTATAAATCAGGGGACCTTTATCCAAGGTTGTTGGATACCCTTCTCTTTGGGTTAAAAGATTTATATCTTGTTACTTGTTCTTGTTACAAGTTTTTCCGCTGCATTTTGTATTGTAAGGAAAGTATAATCTTCTTATATTTCCTTACACTTGTACTCTGATTCATTTAGATTCTATACGCTTTAAGGTAGAATCTCATATTGTAAACTTTGGTTAAGTTTCATTTTCTAGATCCATATTTCCAAAACCTGTTTTTCAGAATCACTTTCCAGATTTAAGCAAGTGTTTAGAACTACAAGTTTGTAACTTCATACTTTGTTCCAATCTTTCATTGGTGTTAGAGGTGTTGTGAATTTGCTTAAGTTTAACTTTGTTAAACTTAGATCTTTCCTTGTTTAAGGAAATTTTTAAAGTGTACAATTCACCCCCCTCTTATATATTGAGCATCTACATTGTTATTTCAATCCTACACCAAGTTAGAAGAATTGAAAACTATGGTGAGGCAGATTGCTTTGGAACAAAAGACATCCCAACCCCCTCTTTTAAGGCCTTGTGGAATTTTCACTGAGACAATCCACCCAACTGATTATTTCCCCCAACTACAAGAAACAAAAGATTGTGCAACAGTGTTTCCTAGGCGACCTTATCAGCATCAACAACCATATCCCCAAAAGAAGCTTGATTCCTTTGCACCAACATACAACCAAGGGTGGAAGGATCAATCGGACATGAGTTATCGATCTGGACAAAAAAAAAGGCCACCCTTTCAACAAAACTTACAACAGCCTCCGCCTTACTAGCAGGGTTCCCAACAACCCCAAAGGAGATTTGAAGCCCAAGCATCAACAAGCCAGCAACAAGGGAATCCCACGCCAAAGGTAGATTCTAACATTGATGACCTTTTTAATCAAATTGTTCTTAATCAAAAGAATGAGTTAAAGAGTCAAGGTTCAGAGCTGAGGGATTTGAAGACTCAAATGAGCCAGATTGCCATCGACCTCCATGAACTTGTAAGTAAGAATTATGAAAATCTACCTTCCCAACCCACTCCAAATCCAAAGGGGAATGTTAGTGCCATCACATTGAGAAGTGGGAAACAAACAACTGATGCTTCTCCACCTACAATTCCATCGGGATTCACCTAAACTCCAAAAAATCCCAGTTCCACATCAACTGATTAGCAACCCAAGGAGAAGGATAAAGGTAAAAAAAAGATTAATGATGTTCCTCCTAAACCCCTTCCTTTTCCAAACAGGGTTGTTCAAACCAAGAAGATGGCTGAAGAAGCAATGAAAAAGGAGGTTTTGGACACATTCAAGCGTGTAGAGATCAACATTCCTCTACTTGAAGCCATTAAGCAAATTCCAAGGTATGCGAAATTCTTAAAAGAACTTTGTACCAATCAAAGAGGGCTCAAGGGAAATGAAAGGATAAATCTTGGAAGGAATGTGTCAGAACTCATTACACCAACTCTAGCAATGCCGACAAAGTGAAAGGATCCTAGGACATTCACAATCCCATGCACCATAGGGGAGTTACACTTTTTTGATGCTCTTTGTGATTTAGGAGCTTCCATAAATGTGATTCTTCACTCTGTATTCTCTTCTTTTCAGGTTGGTAAGCTAAAACCGACAAGAGTAGTGGTGTAGTTGGTGAATAGACCTACGACATATCCAGTGGGAGTCCTTGAGGATGTACTTTTCTGGGTAAGAGACATGATATTTCCAGCATATTTCTACGTGCTTAACATGGAGGATGATCAGGTAAGTTCTCTTTCCCCCATTATCTTAGGTAGACCCTTCCTCAAAACTGAAAAAACTATCATAAATGTCAATGAGGGTACACTTTCCATGGAATTTGGGGATGAAGTTGTGATATTTAATGTTATGGATTCCATGAAGTACCCCTCATAGGATCATTCTGCATTTGTTATCTCCCATTTTGAACCACCAAGTAAAAACCCCATGGAATTTGATTGTCCTATTCTTAGTGATATTATGAGTATTTGTTCTGATTTAATGTCTAAGAGAACTTCCACACCTGTTTCTAAGGAACAAGACTCTCTAAGATTTGATTTTGAAATGGAATCATATTCTGATTTTGATCATGTGAACTCTAATTATGACATGGTTGTTGAGTATGCTGATGGATTTGATGCTTTATTCTCTAATTGTGATGATTTCTATTCTGATACTGATGCACTTTGTGCACATATTTCAGTTCCTTCTATATCTCCATCTATACACCACCCCCTACATTGGAACTCAATCCATTGCCACCAAATCTCAAATACTCATACTTGTTAAGTGGTAAAAAATTACCTGTTATCATTGATAACAATCTCCCTTTTGAACCTGAAGAAAAACTTTTGAATCTTTTGAGGGAGAACATCAGGGAAATTGAGTGGACCTTAGCTGGCATATCAGGTATTAACCCCTCCATTTGAATGCATACGATTCTTTTGGAGGATGGGGCTAAACCGGTGAGGCAACCACAAAGGAGACTCAATCCAACCCTTTTGGAGGTTGTTAAAAAAGAGGTTGAAAAAATTCTCGAGGCAGGTATAATCTATCCCATTTCAGATTCTCAGTGGGTAAGTCCTATTCAGGTTGTGCCTAAGAAAAGTGGTGTTAGTGTTGTTAAAAATGAGAAATATGAGTTAGTTCCAATTAGGGTACAAAATAGTTGGCGTGTGTGTATTAATTATAGGAAACAAAATCATTCCACTAGAAAAGGCCATTTCCCCCTCCCATTTATTGATCAGATGCTTGAGAGACTAGCTGGGAAGACACACTATTGTTTCTTGGATGGATTTTCTGGATATTTTCAGGTTCCTATAGCTCTGAAGGATCAGGAGAAGACTACATTCACTTGTCCCTTTGGCGCGTTTTCCTACCGAAGGATGCCATTTGGACTTTGCAACGCCCCAGGTACCTTCCAGAGATGTATGGTGAATATTTTTTCTGATTTTATTGAGACCTGCATGGAGGTATTTATGGATGATTTTATAGTGTATGGGTCTTCATTTGATGAATGTCTAAGTAGTTTGGGAAAGGTGTTGAATCATCGTATTGAGAAGAATCTGGTCCTGAACTTTGAAAAGTGTCATTTCATAGTAGAACATGGCATTGTCTTAGGGCATGTAGTGTCAAAACATGGGATAGAGGTTGATAAATATAAGATAGACATTATTTAATCCTTAACCTATCCTTCATGTGTGCGTGATGTTAGATCTTTCCTAGGGCATGCAGGATTTTATTGGCGCTTCATCATATATTTTAGTAATATTTCTCTTCCTATGTCACGATTACTTCAAAAAGATTCTGATTTTATGTTTGATGATTCTTGTAGGACTTCCTTTGATGAGATAAAGAAGTGTCTGACCACTCCACCTATCATACAACCTCCACGGTGGGAGATTCCTTTTGAGATTATGTGTGACGCCTCCAACTTTGCGGTTGGAGCTGTCTTATCTCAGAGGGTGGAGGGACGTTCACATGTGATCGCCTATGCATCGAGGACACTAGATTCAGCCCAATCAAACTACAAAAAAAATGGAAAATGAGTTTCTTGCTGTCATATTTTCTTTAGATAAATTTCGTTCATATTTATTGGTCTCTAAAGTAGTTGTTTTTTCTGACCATGCAGCTCTGAGGTACCTCTTGAAGAAGCCATATGCAAAGCCCAGGCTGATCCGATGGATGCTCCTTCTTCAAGAATTTGATATTGAGATAAAGGACAAAAGGGGTAAGAAAACTTGGTGGTGGACCACATGAGTAGGCTTACTCACACACTAGAGGGTGACACCTTGGACCAGGTACCACTTCAGGACACTTTCCCCAATGAGCATCTTTATTCCATCTCAGGTATGCATCCTTGGTATGCAGATTTAGTTAACTACCTTGTTGCCTCTGAAATCCCTAAATATTTAAAGAAACATCAAGTCCAAAAATTAAAAAGTGAGTATCGATATTATGTTTGGGATGATCCATAGCTATGGATCATGTGTAGTGATCAAGTTATTAGAAGGTGTGTTCCTGATCATGAGTTGGAGTATTTTTTACATTTTTGTCATACACTTTCTTGTGGTGGACACTTTAGACCCCAACGGACAGCTAGGAAAGTTTTGGACTCTGGATTATATTGGACTAGATTATTCCATGATGCCCATGTGTTTTGTAAGTCATGCTCTTGTTGCCAACACACTGGGAACATTTCTAGGAGACATGAGATGCCCCAACAACCCATACTATTCTGTGAGATTTTTGATGTATGGGGCATTGATTTTATGGGTCCTTTTCCTAGTTCATTTGGATTTTTGTATATTTTGGTTGCTATTGATTATGTGAGTAAATGGGTGGAGGGTAAGGCCACCAGGACTGATGATTCTCATTTTGTTGTGGACTTTGTCAAAGCACAATTTTTTTGCAGGTTTGGAGTACCGAAGGCCATAATCATTGACCAAAGGACACACTTCTGCAATCAGAATTTTTCTTCCCTCCTTAGAAAGTATGGGGTGACACACAAAACATCGACACCATACCACCCCCAAAAAAATGGCCAGGCTGAGGTTTCAAATCGTGAGTTGAAATGGATTTTAAATAAAACCGTGCAGCCAAATAGGAAGGATTGGAGAAAGCGCTGGGATGATGCATTGTGGGATTATAGGACATCATACAAGACACACATTGGTATGTCCCCATTTCGGATTGTTTTGGGGAAGCGTGTCATCTCCCTGTGGAAGTTGAGCATCAGGCTTATTGGGCTATAAAGAAATGCAACATGGATTCGACCCAAGCTGGAATCCAAAGGAAGCTGCAAATTCAAGATCTTGAGGAGATTCGATTGTATTCATATGAGAACTCAAGACTCTATAAGGAAAAATAAAAATCATCTCATGATAGAATGATCTAAAAAAAGGAGTTTCATGTTGGAGAGAAATTCATTCTCTATAGTTCATGACTGAAGCTGATGCCTGGTAAGTTGCGTTCCAGATGGTTAGGTCCTTATATTGTGACTAATGTTTTTCCTTATGGTGCAGTGGAGATCACGCAAAAGGACACAGGAAGGAGCTTTATAGTCAATGGGAAACGTTTAAAGAGATACATTGAGGGACTTCCTACTGATGTAGTGGATTTTATCACACTGCATGACCCCATCATCACTTGAGCACATCAGGCTGTTCCTAACCCTTTAACTTTTTTATTCTTTGTCCTATTTAAAATTATACATTTCATGTGCATATATCATCTCATGGGTTCACATTTAAGACAATGAAATATTTTAAGTGTGGGGGAGGTAACCTTTTAGTTTAGTAATTTCAATTGTTTTCCTGTTAAAAAAAACCAAACAAAAAAAATTGTGTGTTTTTAAAATTTTGTGTGTTTATTTTTTTTTCAATTTTTTGTGTGTTTTTGAAACTTTTGAACTAAAATTATTCTCAAAAACCATTTTTAAATCCATATAAATAAGTGGAAAAATTTATCCCTTGAAACTAAGCTTAAATTAATGCTGAAATGAATTTGTTTCAAGTTCAAATATTTAGTAATTTCATGAAAAGTACATTGAATTTTGAATCCCATGCCACATCTCACTGTCTTTATATTTGAAATCACTTTCCTGTGAGGCTTCTGAACCATTATTTTCAAATTATTTACATTCACCTCACTTCTTCAGATAACCCAACCATGCTTGATTTAACCAGAATTTGATTTATTCTTGTCAAAACTTTAGGGTTTGAGGTACTTATGTTTAAATGATTGCGGCGTTTGTTTGGTATTAAAGCCCATATTTCAAAGAATCATTTTTTATAATGGCCTACCTTGAACATTTAATCCTTTTAGCCCTTATAATCCATGCACAACCTATTAGGTTAGCCACATTATAATCCAATTTTCCATATCTAACCAAATCTTGAAGTGAAATTGCATAATCTAGTTGAGATTAAGTGTGGGGAAAGTTGTCTTGTGTTGTGCTACCACATTTTGTGATACTTTGGGTGAAAAATTAAATTCTGAAGATATGTGTTTGCTAATGAAGAAAAACATTATATTGAAAGTTGTTCCTTTCTGGAGCTTTCATGATAAAATAATTTGTGCCTTTCTGGAGCTTCTAATAGAGGGGGAAAGCTGTGACTATCTGGAGCTTTTAAGAAAATCATGTTCAAGAAGATTGACATTTTCACTATTGAAATGTTGAATGGTGTGAACATTGCTTTATTTTTCATGATTATGAACATGAATCAATGCTATGTCGATTGAGGATGAGACCATATTTAAGTGAAAATTAGATTAATGCAATTTTTCTTAAAAAAGAGTCAAGCCCTCCTCATTCAGCCTCAGAATTTTTCACATCTAAATCCTACCAATAAAAAGCCACAGAACAACCCAGAAAATTCCTCATGATAAACATATGTCCTTGACTCACATCGGGTAGCGATGTAGAAATTTATCAAACCTATGGTGACCCTTGTATGAGTTTGGATGAGAAATACATTGCAAAAAAAATTGTGTAATAAGAGAAAATTCAAGTGAGGTAAGTGTTTTGTGCATGAGAGGATAAATAAAGTGGAAATATAGTGAATGATATAAATGAATAAATTAAAATAATGTTTTTATGAGTCATGATATCTTTTGTTTCTTGGTTTGTAATTGCTTTACCTCAAGGATATGTGTTTTAAAATTGGTTTTGATTTGATATTGATGTTTAGTTGATATGTTGTTTTGCCCAGGAGTGCAAAAAGGTAAGTGTGGGGGAGTTGATAAAACACTATTTTGTTGAATATTTTATTTATAATAAATGATATAATTTCCTCACATTGTGATAAATATATTCATTTAAGAAATATTTGGGATTAGATCATTCATTTGAAAATTCAATGAAAATTCCAGTTTTACCCTTTTAAAATGTTTTGTAGTATTTTGAAGATAAATATTTTAATATTTATTATTTGAACTTAATATTTTGTAACAGTGTTCATAGATTAATTTTATACAACTTTTATTCAGTACACTAGAGCTAAAGAGTGCATTTGGATGGAGTAAATGGGTCATTAATTCAATGGTGGGCTGGACTTGGTAGAATGGACATGAGTTCTGTATTTGGGTCATAACTTCTTCATTATTACTTAGATCAGGCCCAAATTTTGAGAGGAGCTACACGACGCATTTTCGCGTGGATCATCCTTCTGGAAGGATAGATTATTTACGCGTTGTGGTGGCCAAATGGGCGGTGAAATTTGGAATAAAATATTTGGCCGAGATTCCCCATTCACACTTGAAACCACTTTGAACCTAGCCTCCTCACCACTCTATAAATTGGTGTTTTTCTAAATTGGTGGGGTTGGTATGTGCATTGGGAAGTTTATGGAAGAAGAGAAGTGGATCCAATCCAATTATCCAACCATTTCAATAAGGGTATCTCTTGAAGCAAGTATCCCTTCGACGAAGCCTTCTTCTTCTCCTTCGTGTCATAATGCTTTTGTTTGTGTAATAAATTTCTTTGTACTTATTTTATTTCTTCTATTTTATTCTGTTTTATTAAAATTTATTCTTCTATTAATCTTCCTCTTTGGTCTGGAATTCTTGAGTACAACCGTTATTGAGGTATACCCATTATAAACCGTTGCAAATGCAATTCGCTTCTACGGTGATTACGCCACCCATGGAAGAGTAGTCTTTTAGTAACCGATCTATCTCTTACCTTATAAATTCATTTATTTTGAATCAATGATATACTATAATTCACATAATATGATCAATTAATTGAGTTTTTAATTTAATTGAAACTAAGCAAGCAATTGAACAATTAACACAAAAACACATGAGGATGAGATTTTGTGTAAATTGTGAGAGTGCGAACTTAATCGGTTATTCAAAATCATACGGGATCAATTTGTAGTGTTAAAATATAATCCCTAAACTCAATTAATTCTAATTTCCAGAGGGGAAATGTACCTTAATTTACCACTGATCATAATCTAATCTTAGAACATCAATCAAAGTAGGGTGTTGCGATTGCATGTTCCGAAGTTAGCCTAGGGTTAAATTCACTTCATCTTTGTGGTAAGGTTAATTCTCATAGGGTTCGGGGGTTAACAAGTTAAGGGATAATAATTAAGTGGATGTTAATTTAAATGACAATGATAAATAATTGATTGAATAGGTAGATTTAGATCGATTACGTCTTTTAAATATTGTCTAAAAAACATCTTCTTGTTGTGTCATTTTAATCGAAATTCATTTTAAAACTAAAAACAAAAAAATACAATCCTCTTACAAAAAAATTATTCTAGATTTATAAACTATAACCAACCCCCATCCTTTCAATTAGTGTTTTTATTCTCTTTTATTTTATTTTTAGAATACCTCTAAAAAGTTGTTTTAATTCACTTCCTCCTTTGAGAGACGACCTTGGTCAGCCACTCTGTTGCACCTAAGTACCCCAAAATTACACTAATCATATGAGGGTTCCCATGATAGCGCTCTTTTAGTGAATCTATCATGAATAGATCTCAATATTTAATATATGTAAAAAATATTTTCTCAGTTGGGATATAATTCATGACCTTATTACCTTAAATATTTGTTCCATTTTTTGTTGGGAATTAAATGTGCTAATGAAAAAAGGTTAGAACTACTTGGAAGTTATTATAATTACACAATTATGTGTTTTATCCATCATGGTTCATTCAAACTGGTATAATTATCTCATAAAAATACCAAAAAAATCCAATGGTTAAAAATAGAATTTATCTTTGAAAAAAACTACCCATGATGAAGACTGTTGGGAAGCATTCCTAGAGGTTGGGGGTGGGGTGTGCCGTTGGAAGTGGGGGGGGGGGCAGTGGGGGTACAGGTGGGAGGGGAGGGGCTGGGGGTGGGGGGGGGGATAGTGCAGGGGGTGGTGTGGGGGGACTTGTGTTGGGGGGGGGCTAGTGCTGGGGGTTGGGGCAGTGGGGGTGCAGGTGGGGGCTGAGGGCTTGGGGGAGGGGTTGGGGGGTGGGGTTCTGGGTGTTGGTGTAGGAGGGGGGGTGCTGGGGGGCTGGTGTATGGGGGGACTAGTGCTGGGGGGGGGGGGGGGGCTGGGGGCAATGGGGTGCAGCTGGGGGTGGGGGGATGAGGGGTGGGGGGAGGGGCTGGGGGGAGTGGTTTAGGGGGGTTGGAAATCAAATTTGGGAAGTGTTCTTGAAATAAAGAGAATAGGGAAAATGGAAGGTAATGAGAAATAGAAGATGAATATGAGTTCCTTTATATTCTATTTGTTGATTAAATACTGACCATGCACAACTTGTTTTATATGATTTCATATGGTAATTGAAATATATATTGGAAGGAAATGCTAAGAAGAGAATATGTAATGGAAATTATAATATGGAAGAATAGAGTATCCTTCATGGATGTGTTATTTCTATTGTTTATGCATGTACTGATGTAATGATTATTGATATTATGATGAACAATGTGTGTGTTTGTGGTTGTTTTGTGTTGACATGACCAACATAAATTATCAGTCAAATGGGAGTGACTAAATGATGATATTGTGGTAATAATAGAAAGAAATTATAGAATCTATAATGGTAATGGATTCATGTATCATTTATCATCACTAATCACATATATATAATAATTCATTATATCTCATTTAAATTCATACTATTTCCTTACAGGTGGTTTCTTGTGATGAGGTTGGTTCTATCCACCACCATTGATGATAGTGACTTCAGCATCGGATTTGGGTAAGATTTATTCCATTTTTATTCTTTGGCCAAATTTTAATTAGGGATTTTGTGATTTTTGAGTTCTTTATATTTTTGTAGTGCTGTCTGGATGTCGTTGAGGTGGATTAGAGTTGCCGTTGACAAAGGCTCAAATGTGTATGCATAGGTAGGCATATACATATATAGGTTCCCCCTTTATATATATTCACTCGTGGCGATATGAATATATATATTGGGGCTAGGTGTGCTTATATATAGACATGAATAATGCATACATGTGTAAGTGTAAAGGGGTGTATGCAAGTATAAACATATATCTAAGGACCCCCTTGTGCATATTTGGCCATGAAAATATGTACATAGGGGCTAGGTGTCCTTATATATATGTGAAGTTTCATATGCATGCAAGAAGAAAAAAGGAAGGTTTGAGTTGTCGTCGTCAAAAGTAGCGTGCCTTGAGGTTGAGGTAAGTTCCCTCTACCTAACCCTTTAATTTGAATTCTATAATTTCTTGAGTATTTTAAAAACTTATTTTCATTATTATATAATGTGTATATGCTATGAAAATTGGTTTTGGCTCTTTTAAATGACATTTTCACTTGTTTTACATGATTTCCCTAAGCCTTTAATGTGGACTAGTAGAAAGTTTCATCCAACTCAATAGTAGAAAATAAAATTTCTTTCACTTTAGAGATGACAGTACCCTTATTTTGAGAAAACATGAACCGATCGTTCTCATAAAAATCTAAAACTTAATGAAAATCATTGTTTTCATTTCATCAAACACAAATAACCGACCTTGAAAACTTTACACTTTCTTCAGTAACATCACTGTGAAATACTTGACCCAGAAAAAGACAGAATTTAACCTATTAAAATAAATCCACCACGGCATGATTCATGGTGTGACCAGGGGTTTCACACCATGAATCCCTACCCCCGGGAATTCCATGGCTTGAACTAAGGTTCAAAATCGGAAATGTTCGAGATAGGGGTTCACCCCTCAACTAACCCCATTCAAGGAATAAACCTGATGGATCACAACATGAAAGGATGTGGTAGCTTCCACCCAAACCTCAAAGGTTCCAACGGGGGACTAAAACCAAATCCAAAAATACCATTTAGGAACATCTAATGTTCAGATTTCTGATCCAAATTCCAATTTAAGCAACAACCCATGTTTCATATTAAGAACACAAATTTACTCCAAAAATAATGAATCAGAAACCTATGGGGTATTACAAACTCCCCACCTTAACACTTCTCATCCCCGAGAATCCATGGTATTCGTCAAAACATGTCTCACAAACTAATACGGTTGTCAATTCCCTGAGAACTAACTATTCTCCATATTTTAATTCTAAACATGTTTCTCTTACACAAATCCAAACATCAAGGCATGCTTTTCACCAGAAGTCGAGCCACTCACTCACTACAAATGATAACACCAAGAAGGCTCCCACTACACCCATATATCTGGACACTCCTTGGTGTCTTCAACTGATTCATCCTAAAGCTTATAGTTATCCCCACCATACCAATCTTCTCGTGAAGGTTGACTAAACATCATGGTTCTCCTAACCATATGAATTTCCAACTGAGAATGATCTTCCAACAGTCTATCGACCTGGTAACTGGATTTTGAAAAATGATCTCAATGCAGTTTCCAGCTCACTGCATTCAACCCCACAAAAAACACCATTTCGTTCTCCTCTGAATAAATTTTCCTAAAATTTCTTGGTTTCACCCACTGGTGTGCTATCGCATCTCTCAATAAAGATGACTTCACCTCTTGAGGCATCATAAGATCATATAATGCCTACACCTAAGTCTGATCCCTGACTCCCAGTGTAATTTCATGGTTGGATCACCAACTATTTGCTTCCTCCATCATGCTCCTACTCTAAGTATTGACTCACCTCTGATGTGATTCACCCTTAGATCACTCAAAAACCATCCTGAGACCAATTCCAATTCACTAACTCCACTCAACACCACATCTGAACTTCAAATCTAGTATTACCCAAGGAACCAGAAAAGATAGGATCTTCTCACACACTAGCATCACTTTTTCACCTCAATCGTTCAATGATCAACCTCACTGCAACAACAACCCATATGACATGAGGGTTAGTCACCCACAACTGATATGATTCTCCCCACTATAGGAGTACCATTACCATTGACCTTCCAAACCAAACACTTGGTTGTTGTATCCCCTATTCATCCATGTCATCCAATGATAACCAACAGTATGCTCCCCACCCTATGGCTTCCCATACACGGTTCCAATGGATTCCCATACACCACTACTCAACCACTGATCTAAACGGGTCATATCAGCAAACCTTGCTGACAATACCCTTACTAAGGACCAAAAAATCAGGCTATTAGGGGAGGTTCTGGGTTTTTTTGAAAGGTGCATGGGGGTGCAGGGGTGCATGGGGTGGGTAGGGGGTGTGTTGGGTGTGTTGGGTTCTTTTTCATGGGGTAGGGTAGGGTGCAGTGGGTGGGAATGGGGGTGTTCTTGGGGGGTGCAATGTGAAGGGTGTGTGTGTAGGGGTGTGGGATGGGAAGGGGGTGTGTAGGGTGAGGGGGCATGGGGGTGCTAGGGGGAGGGGGCAGGGGGGTGTGCAAGGGGTAGGGGGAGGGGTTCAGGGGGGTCCAAGGGGTGTGTAGGGGGTGTGCAAGGGAGGGGGTGTGTTGGGTTCTTTTGCAAGGGGCAAGGGTAGGGTGCAAGGGGGTGTGTTGGGGGGAGGGGGCAGGGGTAGGGTGTAAGGGGGATGGGGATGGGTGCAAGGGGGAGGGGCAAGGGGCAGGGGGTGTGATGGGTTCTTTTGCAATGGGTAGGGTGAAGGGGGATGGGCAGGGGGTGCTGGGGTGTAGGGGGTGTGCAGTGGGATGGGGGGGTGTAGTGGGTAGAGGGTGTGCGGGGGGGGGGGGAGGGGGTGTTGGAGGTGTGATGGGGAATGGGGCAGGGGGTGTGCAAGGGGCAGGGGGGCATGGGTGTGTTGTGTTCTTTTGTAATGGGTAGGGTGTAGGGGGTGGGCAGGGGGTGTGTTGGGGTGCGGGGGGTGTGTTGGGGGGGGGTGTGCTGGGGGATGGGGGTGTGCAGTGGGTAGGGGGTGTATGCAGGGGGCAGGGGGTGTGCTGGGGAAGGGGGGCAGGGGGGCGTGTTGGAGGGAGGGGGCAGGGGGTGGTGCGAGGGCCAGGGGGAGGGGTGCAGGGGGGAGAGGGCAGGGGGTGTGCTGGGTTCTTTTGTAAGGGGTAGGGTGCAGGGAGGTGGGTAGGGGGTGTGCTGGGTAAGGGGAAGGGGGTGTGCAAGGGGCAGAGTGAGGGGCAGGAGGAGGGGGCATGGGGTGTGCAGGGGGCTGGGTGAGGGGTAGGGGGTGTGCTGGGGGGGGGGTGGGGGGGGGGTGCTGGGGGAGGGGGAGGGGTGCTGGGGGGAAGGGGGAGGGGGTAGAGGGGTGATGGGTTCTTTTGTAAGGGGTAGGGTGGAGGGTGGGTGTGAGGTGCAACCTATAATGTTCTGTGTTTTGAACTGAAAGAAAAAATGAAAGATTTTTTTTTCATTAGTTGGGTAGGTCGGTTTTAAAACCGAGCGTCAGAACTTTTTTTTCTGATAGTTTACACTGCAATGTGTCTTTTAAATAAATTTTATTAAAATAATTAGATTAAAATAAAAATAGAAACAAATTAAATGAAGGGTAAAAGCCTTATTAAAACTTTAGAATATTCTATGAAATATTTTTAGAGTCTGACGATGAGTCAGCACAGGATTCCGAGACTCATAAACTCTTGACATTTTTAGAATGAAAATATTAAATTTATTTTATTCATACACGTGTGTTTTTTTCAAAAAAATGAAATAACTCTCAAACGGTGCATCGTATGAGAAATCCGAGACCACCATTAGGTCTTAAATGCTGGGTTTATCTTAGGAATGACAACCTCACATGTGATAATACCCTCTTTATTTTTAATTAGTTTATTATTCCATTTTTTATATAATAAATAATTATTTTCTCAAAAATGGTGCGTTGAATGAGAAATATGAGACCACCGATAGTTCTGAGATGTGAGATTTACCCTAAGTAGGGTATAAATTTTGTGAGCATTAAACGTTTTGTGAGATCACACCCGAAGATAATTTATTTGGGTTATAAATATTTGTGTTGGATAGTTAAAAATAATAATAATTTTATTATTAATATTATTATTTGAGTTGAAGGAAAAAAATGAAAATATACTTCTGCAATTAATAAATTGTGTCACGATATAAATAATAATCGGGCAATATAATAAAAGTGATATTATTAATTGTTCGAATTAAATGCAATTGTGCAATCAATATTAATTTATTAGGTGTTATCAGTTTTTTAAATGGTTGTTGTCGTTAAAATATTAATAGTTTCATTGATGGATTGAATTAAATAATTATTATTTTAATTATTGTTAATATTATTATATTAGGACAAAAAAATTGATATATATGTATACGATGTATATATATATGGGATTAAATATATATATAGTTATATATACATGTGAGGGTGTATATATATGAATATGCAGATGTGTGTATATATATAACATGTATATATATATATATATGAGTGAATATTTATTATTGGTTTAGATAAAATATTATTATTTGCCCACATGAATGCTTGTAACATCTCAGCTTAAATCAAGGTGAGGTCCGTTTAATTTTTTTTATTCCAAATCTTTAAAGCGACCGAGGGTGCACGCCTGCGCACCGTGCTGCAAGTCCCGGGCAGCTATTGAAATTAATTAAATAATTGCTTGGGCTTTATGTAAAATTTTTACATTGCGCTCTAGCACTACATTTAGGCTAAAAACAATTTAAATGGGTTAAAAGGGAATAAAAAGAATTTAAAGAAAATTAATGGAATTTAAAGAGAAAAAATAAATAATAAAATAGAAACTGTTGAATAGAAATTAAAAATAATTAAAATGGGGTAAATCCATTTTAATTAATTGTTTCATTTCTTCCACCTTTTTATTTTTATTAATTTATTAATTTATTTATTTTTTTCTCCATTCTTTTTCTTTATTTTTCTTTCTTTTTTCCCTCTCCTTCTCTCCTCCCTCTCCCTATGTGTCACCCATGTAGCGCCCCCTTGGTGGTGTGCCTCCCCTCCTCACTTATCCTCCTTCAGAAGCCCGCTACGACTCTGTTTCTCATCCGTTTTATTCGTCGTCAGTTGCATAGTAAAGCTCTCGGTAAGGCTAACCTCACACATCAAGAATGGTATGATCACTTTCTAAATTCGTCGCGCAATCTATCCCGGAAGGATTTTATCTGAAATTGATGTTTTTCTAAAATCGTCTGGTTTCTTTTGTTTTAGGTCAAATCAAATATCACTGCGGAGCATAGGATCCTCTACGAGTATAAGGTAGGGCGTCTACTCTCTTTCCCTTTATTTCGTCGCGTCATTTAAATCGCACATTGTGCTGCTCATTGGTGCCTATTGGTGAGGTCTAATTTTTACCATTTGTAAATTAAATAAACTGCTTTGCTGAACCTTCGTACCTTTGTGTGATACATTTTAACCCATTTAAATAATTGCAACATCACTGGATACCCCTTTGGGTGTGCCGATGTTCTTAGCCTATTGTTTTTTATCCCCAAATTAATTAAATTAATTAATTGCATATGTTGTGTGATCTATTTTGTTGAGTTTTAATTAAATAAATTATTTTGGGTAATTGTGAACAATGATCTTTGGTTGTGTTGGTTAATTATTGCCTAATGAATTTCTTATTTGTTCAATTATTGTCTTGTTGTGCCCTTATAAATTAATATGTGCATTTTTATTGCTTTCGGTGATAAATTACTTTGGCTATAGCTGCTTAGTTTAAATGATCATTTGTTGTGGTAGAGTTACCTTTACAGTTTAGTTGCAATTATAAATGCAACTATGTGATACATGTTCTGTGACATCTAATTAAATTCAGGGCGGTGAGAGAACGAAGTTCCGTATTAAGGACTCATGCTTGAATTCTCCGTTCCTCACTGGTTACCTTTATGCATCGGTAGGGGCAATGTTTGAGGCTTTTCCAAACAAGTACTTCCTCAGGCCTTCTATATACTTTTGGGTGACACCGGTCCCCGAAGGGATCATCTAGGACGGACCATTGGCAAGTGGCTATGCCAAGCCGTTGGTGATACCCGACCCCTTCAGTGCAAGATTGGGATGGACTCGTGATAAAACCATGCCTTGAGCGATACATAGTATTTCGATAGATTGCCTTGAATGGGCTCAGTGGTATTGGGTAATTGAAGGATGTGTTGTAGGGATACCATTGGGACGAGCTCAAACTCCAACTCTAAACTTGAACCTCATCATAATAAAATTTAATGGAAAACATTATTTGTTGCAGCTTTAGTTTTTCTTGTTAATTGTGATACTTTTCTGGTACTTTGACACACCTTGTTGACACGTGAATTAAACTCAAGCCAAAGCACAAGCTTGGGGTATGTTTCCTTTTGTCTGCCTTCTGTTTCCTAACCTTTTTTTATACATATATACGGCTCCTGCTTTATTACAGGTAACTTCTTCAGATTTCAAGCTTAGTCCGAAGCAAGTGGTATGGGACGGGTGATGTTGGGAACCCAAACCAAGTTACATTTATTTTATTCTGGTTATTTAATTACTTTCATTTATTTTATATATATGTATGGCACACTGATATTTTTTACAACACAAAATGAAAAGGTTTAGACACCGCGGGTGCCGACCTACTGGGATTTTATCTCACTCCCTGCTCGGGCACCATTTGGTACCCGAGTAGACTTTATGATCACAGTTATAGATAATGGGAAGTGCATCGCTTATGGTGCTTGAGTGTTTCTTGCTGCTTAGGATGGAGATTGGGGCAGAGGATGAAGCCTTTGCTTGAGATACAGTTGTCGCTTTTGTGTCATTTTCCTTTCAGTTTAATTGCATGCTTGTATTTCTGTTTGTCGTACTTTTACATTTGCACAGACATCATAGCATGCCATCATTGTATATCTGGTTTCATTTATCACCTTTCGCATTTATTATTTATTCATTTTCTTCTACTGTAGTTTTCTTGTTTATACGGTTCCTCTATTTTTTACAAATTTTTGTTTCTTCCATTGTGTATTACCTATTACCTATGAGGGCATAGTTTCCCCCACAGACACGTTAAAAAGGCCCTCACTGCTAGTCTACAACCTCTAGTGTTTGGAGAGATGTGCTTGAGGTCATGTGACCCACCGGTATAGCCACCGTCTTAGAGGTGAGCTGGTCGGGATGTTACACGACCCACCTGTGCTGATGGATTGTTGTGTTGAACCACCGCTGATAGGGCCGTAAACCTTAGGGACACTCTGTCATCTCGACTAGTATCAACTCCTTCCCAGCTGAGGCCTCTCCTAAGTGATCCCTTCGTGGGGAGGGGGGATTCCTAGTGTGGAGGGTTCGAAAAGGCCAAACAAATTTGAAGCAGTAAGCGGGTTTTGAGGGATCATTGAAACATCGAACGAGTCAAGATTCATCGCAATAGAGATGAATTACAGAAAATTTGATCCTAAAAATCATCCTCTTATGTGAAGCAGTAGACAAATCCCCACACCATGACCAAAATACTAGGATTTATAGAGAATACACCGCTCAAGCAGCTCGAGCACATAACACGTAAAGCTATCACGGAAAACAAGAGAAAGATAAAAAATAATAAGGGGAGATCGATTGGGGGGAACCCTAGCTAATGCGCAGAGTAAGTCCTAGGAATCATCGATGGAGATCAGATTCCCCCCCCCCCCCCCTGAGGATGCCGAGCAGCGACCTCCAAGCATATTTCCAGTCCGTGATGTCACGGTGGATCGTCGTCGGTCTCACCAACATCCATGCCAAAATTCCCTTTTTAAAAAACACACATGTCTCACAAGGCACACATTGCACCAAAAGATAAGCCACTCACTCATTACAAATGATAACACCAAGAAGGATCCCACTACACCCATATATCTGGACACTCCTTGGTGTCTTCAACTGATTTATCCTAAAGCTTATGGTTATCCCCACCATACTAATCTTCTCGTGAAGGTTGACTAAACATCATGGT
The DNA here is from genome assembly GCA_963277665.1 of Viscum album. Taxonomy (NCBI): domain Eukaryota; kingdom Viridiplantae; phylum Streptophyta; class Magnoliopsida; order Santalales; family Viscaceae; genus Viscum; species Viscum album. The sequence continues at coordinate 1,608,510,677 of OY728137.1, read as the reverse complement.
TCTCCTAACCATATGAATTTTCAACTAAGAATGATCTTCCAATAGTCTATCGACCTGGTAACTGGATTTTGAAAAATGATCTCAATGTAGTTTTCAGTTCACTGCATTCAACCCCTCAAAAAACACTAGTTCATTCTCCTATGGATGAATTTTCCTGAAATTTATTGGTTTCACCCAATGGTGTGCTATCGCATCTCTCAATCAAGATGACTTCACCTCTTGAGGCATCATGAGATCATATAATGCCTACACCTAAGTCTAATCCCTGAATCCCAGTGCAATTTCATGGTTGGATCACCAACTATTTTCTTCCTCCGTCATGCTCCAACTCTAAGCACCGACTCACCTATGATGTTATTCACCCTCAGATCACTCAAAAATCATCTTGAGCCTGATTCCAATTCACTAACTCCACTCCACACCACATCTAAACTTCAAATCTAGTATTACCCAAGGAACCAGAAAAGATAGGATCTTCCCACACACTAGCATCACTTTTTCACCTCAATCGTTCAATGATCGGCCTCACTGAAACAACGACTCATATGACAAAATGGTCAGTCACCCACAACTGATATGATTCTACTCACGATATGAGTACCATTATCATTGACCTTCCAAACCAAACACCAGGTCTCTATAGCCCCTATTCTATCCATCACTAAATGCAATGACTAGATGTGGCTGACCCGCTTATCCCTAAATTCCAATATAAAATATCCATTGCCACCGAATCTCAGATCACCATAGATCATCCATGTCAGCCAATGATAGTCAATAGTTCACTCCCCACCCTATTCCTTCCTATACACAGTTCTTATGGCTTCCCATACACGAATACTCACCTGCTGATCCAAACGGGTCCTATCAGCAAACCTCGCTAAGAATACCCCTGCCAAGGATCAAAAACTCCAGCTATCGGGGGAAGTGCTGGGTTTTTTTGCAAGGGGTGGGGGGTTCAGGGGTGCATGGGGTGGGTAGGGGTGTGTTGGTGGCAGGGGGCAGGTTCCAAGGGGTGTGTAGGGGGTGTGTTGGGTTCTTTTGCAAGGGGTAGGGTAGTGTGTAGGGGGTGGGCATGGGGGTGTTCTTGGGGGGGCAATGTGCAAGGGGTGGGGTGGACGGGGGGTGTGCTGGGGAAGGGGGAAGGGGGTGTGCGGGGTGAAGGGGCAGGGGGGTGTGCTGGGGGGAGGTGGCAGGGGGTGCAAGGGGCAGGGGGGTCCAAGGGGTCCTAGGAGTGTGAAGGGGGGTGTGCAGGGGAGGGAGTGTGATGGGTTCTTTTGCAAGGGGTAGGGGTAGGGTGTAGGGGGTGTGCTGGGGGGAGGGGGCAGGGGGTGGTGCAAGGGGGAGGGGGAGGGGGTGCTGGGGAGGCAGAGGGAAGGGTGAGGGTAGGGGGTGTGATGGGGGGAGGGGGATGGGGTGCAAGGGGTAGGGGAGGGGAAGAGGGTGTGCTGGGTTCTTTTACAAGAGGTAGGGGGTGTTGGAGGGGGGTGCAGTGGGCATGGTGTGGGTGCAGGGGGTGGGAAGGGGGTGTGTTGGGGAAGGGGGTAGGGGGTGTGCAGGGGGGTGCATGGAGGATGGGTGCAGGGGGGGCAGTGTGCTGGGGGGGGGGGGCAGTGTTCAGGGGGTGTGGGCTAGGGAAGGGGGCAGGGGGGTGTGGAGGGGGCATGGGGTTGATGGGGGGTGGGAAAGGCGTGTGTGCTGGGGACGGGGGCAGGGGGTGTGCTGGGGGTGTGAACGATGCTGTTTTTTTTATGGAATGAGGAGACATATAGCTACGGTTTTAAACAGTGGCTATAACCCTATAGCCACGGTTTAAAGTCGTGGAAAAAGGCCTATAGCCACAGTTTAAAGTCGTGGCTATATGTATTGCCTGACTTAGGATTCTGCCAGAGTTTGAAAACCGTGGCTATAGGGTATTGTCGCAGTCCAAATCGTGGTTATAGGTTTTGCCCTATAGTCGCGCCAATACTATCCACGGTTTATGAAACCGTGGATCGAACATATAGCCACAGTTTTTGGGCATATAGCCACGGTTCCGAACTATGGCTATAGCCTTATTTTGTAGTAGTGTATGTTTAATATTTTTTGTAATTTTATTCATTTTTAATATTTATTTATATTAATTGACTAATATGTTATTTTTTTTGATACAGTTGTATTTTACATAATTAATATGTGTATTAATTTTCATTTAAACATATATTCATTTTTATTCTTTAAAAATTTATATAATTAATAACTCAAAATCATTTTTTAATATTTTTTTCAATATATTCATCTTTTTAATTAAATTTTACTCATTTTAAACATTCATTCATTTAATATTATTTATTCATTAATAATATTAAGTGTTTTTTACTTTTTATATATAATTTAAACATTTTAAATATTTATTCATTTAATATTTTTTTAATTTATTCATTTTTAATGTTTTTATATATAAGTATTCATTGATATATTTAATATTTTTAATATAGAAATATAATCACACACACACACACGCACATATATATATATATAATATTTTATTAAATATGATTTTATAATATAAAATATGTATTTACATTAAATAATCCATATATTTAGTGAAAAATGGTTTATAATTAAAAATTTAGATCAATTAGAAATATTGACTAATTAGTATCAAATAATGGACATTTAATAAAATGTCTTTTGTTTTTTCAGTTTAACATACATCAAACTTTTGTTACATTAATTTTATAAAAATATATACATAATTAATGAAATTTTATATAGAAACACACATAAACACATAATGCTGCTTCTGTGGTGGCGCGGTGGTGAAGGTGAGTTGCCTAAATCAATAGTTCTTTGGGAGATTCAGGGTTCGAATCCCGGGAGTGCGCTTTCGGAGCGAGCCTCTCCCCCATGATCCACCCGTCTTGTCGAGTCACCCAGTCCCTGACCGGGTGGGTGTGAGGCGCGACCTGTAATGTTCTGTGTTTTGAAATAAATGAAAAAAACAAAAGAAATTATTTTTTTCCGTTAGCTGGGTAGGTCGGTTTTAAAACCGAGCGTCAGAACTTTTTTTTCGATAGTTGACACAACGATGTGTCTTTTAAATAAATTTTATTAGATTAATTATATTAAAATTAAAATAGAAACAAACTAAATGAAGGGTAAAAGCCTTATTAAAACTTTGGAATATTCTATGAAATATTTTCAGAGTCTGATGATGAGTCAGCGTGGGATTCTGAAACCCGTAGACTCTTGACATTGTTATAATAAAAATATTAAATTTATTTTATTCATACGCGTGTGTTTTTTTTTCAAAAAAAATGAAATAACTCTCAAATAGTGCATCGTATGAGAAATCTGAGACCACCGTTAGGTCCCGAACGCCGAGTTTATCTTAGAAATGACAACCCCGCATGTGATAATACCCTCTTTATTTTTAATTAATTTATTATTCCATTTTTTATATAATAAATAATTATTTTCTCACAAACGGTGCGTCAAATGAGAAATCTGAGACCACCGATAGTTCTGAGGCATGGGGTTTACCCTAGGCAGGGTATAACTTTTGTGAGCATGAGACGTTTTGTCAAATCGCACCCGAAGATAATTTATTTGGGTTATAAATATTTGTGTTGGACAGTTAGGAATAATAATAATAATTTTATTATTAATATTATTATTTGATTTGAAGAAAAAAAATGAAAATATACTTCCACAATTAATAAATTGTGTTGCGATATAAATAATAATTAGGCAATGTAATAAAAATGATATTATTAATTGTTCGAATTAAATGCAATTGTGCAATCAATATTAATTTATTAGGTGTTATCAGTTTTTTAAACGGTTGTCGTTAAAATATTAATAGTTTTATTGATTGATTGAATTAAATAATTATTATTTTAATTATTGTTAATATTATTATATTAGGACAAGAATCATATGATCTCTTTCTAAATTTGTCGCGCAATCTGTCCCGGAAGGATTTTACCTGAAATTGATGTTTTTCTAAAATCGTATGGTTTCTTTCATTTTAGGTCAAATAAAATATCATTGCAGAGCATAGTATCCTCTACGAGTATAAGGTAGAGCGTCAACTCTCTTTCCCTTCATTTCGTTGAGTCATTTAAATCGCACGTTGTGTCGCTCGTTGGTGCCTACCGGCGAGGTCTAATTTTTACCCTTTCTAAATTAAATAAACTGCTTTGATGAACCTTTGCACCTTTGTGTGATACATTTTAACCCATTTAAATAATTGCAACATCATTGGATACCCCTTTGGGTGTGTCTACATTCTTAACCTATTGTTCATTAGCCCATAATTAATTAAATTAATTAATTGTATATGTTGCGTGATCTCTTTTGTTGAGTTTTAATTAAATAAGTTATTTTGGGTAATTGTGAACAATGATCTTTGGTTGTGTTTGTTAATTATTGCATAATGAATTTCTTCTTTTCTCAATTATTATCTTGTTGTGCCCTTATAAATTTATATGTGCATTTTTATTGCTTTCACTGATAAATTAATTTGGTTATAGCTGCTCAGTTTAAATGATCATTTGTTGTGGTAGAGTTACCTATACAATTTAGTTGCAATTATAAATACAACTATGTGATACAGGTTCTGTGACATCTAATTAAATTCAGAGCGGTGAGAGAACGAGGTTCCGTATTAAGGAATCACGCTTGAATTCTTCGTTCCTGACTGGTTACCTTTATGCGCTGGTGGGGGCGATGTCTTAGGTTTTGAGAGAAAAATACTTCCCCGGACCTTCTATATACTTTTGGGTGACACTGGTTCCCGAAGGGATTATCGAGGACGGACCATTGGCAAGTGGCTATGTCAAGCCTTTGGTGATACTCGACCCTTTCAATGCGAGATTGGGACATACTCATGGTAAAATAATGGGTCGAGCGATACATGGTATTTCAATAGATTGCCTTGAACGGGCTCGGTGGTATTGGGTAATTGAAGGATGTGTTATAGCGATACCTTTGGGACAGGCTCGGACTTCAACTCTAAACTTGAACCTCATCATAATGAAATTTCATGGAAAACATTATTTGTTGCAGCTTTAGTTTTCCTTTTGAATTGTGATACTTTTCTGGCACTTTGACGCACCTTGTTGACACAAGAATTAAATCCAAGCCAAAGCACAAGTTTGGGGTATGTTTCCTTTTATCTGCCTTCTATTTTCTAGCCTTTTTATAAACATATATACACCTCCTGCTTTATTACAGATAACATCTTCAGATTTCTGGCTTAGGCCGAAGCAGGTGGTATGGGATGGGTGACGTTGGAAACCCAGACCAAGTTACATTTATTTTATGCTGGTTATTTAATTGCTTTCATTTATTTTATATATATGTATGGCACACTGATATTGTTTACAACACGAAATGGAAAGGTTTAGACACTGCAGGTGTCGGCCTACGAGGATTTTATCTCTCCATGCTCGGGCGTCATTTGGTACCTGAGTAGACTTTATGCTCGCAGGTATGGATGACGGGAAGTGTGCCGCTTCTGCTGCTTGAGTGTTGTTTGATGCTTAGGATGAAAATTGGGGCAGAGGATCAAGCCTTTACTTGAGATGCAGTTGTTGCTTTTTTTTCGTTTTCCTGTCAGTTTAATTTCATTTTTGTATTTCTGTTTGTCGTACTTTTACATTAGCATGGACATCATAGCATGAAATCAATGTATATTTGGTTTCATTTATCAGCTTTCGCATTTATAATCTATTCAGTTTCTTTTGCTGCAGTTTTCTTGTTTATACAATTCTGTTATTTGTTATAAATTGTCGTTTCTTCCGTTGTGTATTAACTATTACCTATAAGGGCATACTTTCCCCCACAAACACATTAAAAAGGCTCTCACTTCTAGTCGACAGCCTCTGGCATTCAGGGAGAGGCTCTTGAGATCATGTGACCCACCAGTCCGACCACCATCTTAGAGGTGAGCCGGTCGGGACGTTACACGACCCACCTGTGCTGATGGATTGTTGTGTCGAACCACCACTGATTGGGCCATAAACCTCGGGGACACTTTTTCATCTCGAATGGCATCAGCTGCTTCCCGGTTGGGGCCTCTCCGGAGTGATCCCTTCGTGGGGAGGGGGATTTCCTGGTGTGGAAGGTTCGAAAAGGCCAAACAAATTTGAAGCAGTACGCGAGTTTTGAGGGATCGTTGAAACATCAAACCAATCAAGAGTCATCGCAACAGAGACGAATTACTTAAAATCTGATCCTAAACATCATCCTCTTCTGTGAAGCAGTGGAAAAATCGCTACACCATGAGAAAAATACTAGGATTTATGGAGAATAAATCGCTCAAGCGGCTGGAGCGCATAACACATAAATCTATCACAGAAAACAAGAGCAAGATAAAAATAACGAGGGGAGATCGATTGGGGGGAAAACCCTAGCTAATGCGCAACGTGTATCCTAGGAATCGTCGATGGAGATCAAATTCCCCCCGGGGATGCCGAGCGGCGACCTCCACGCGTATTGTCGGCCCGCGATGTCATGGAGGATCATCGCCGGTCTCGCCGACAACCAGGCCAGAATTCCCTTTTTAAAAAACACACCTTTTTAAAAAACACATAATATTTATGTAATTTATTCAATTTTTAATATTCATTGTCAAATTTTATTTATTAACATAATATATTTAATATATGTTATATTTTTAAACGGTAAATTTTATTCATATTTTTATATTTTTACTAAATATATACTATATATTACTTTTTAATACTTTTTTAAATTTATGCATTTTTAATATTATTTATTCATTGATAATCTTAATTTTTTTAATATTTTTATAATTAATTCATTTTCAATTTTTTTTGTTTAATATTTTTTGCAATTTTATACATTTTTAATATTTATTTATACATGTTTATTTATTAACATTCAATGTTTTTAATATGGTTGTAATTTATATAATTAATATGTATTCATTTTCATTTTAAAATATATCCTTTTTAATTTTTTTATTAATCTATATAATTAATAACACTTATTCATTTTTTTAATATTTTTTCCAACTATTGATTTTTTAATTATTAAACTTCACTCTTTTTTAATATCCATTAATTTAATATTATTTTGTATTATTTATTCACTAATAATGTTAATTGTTTTCTAATTTTCTTTTTAATTTATTCATTTTAAATATTTATTCATTTAATATTTTTGCAATTTATTTGTTTAATATTTTTAATATAGAAATATATTCACACGCACAGACATATATATATATATATATATATATATAATATTTCCTTAAATATTATTTATATAATACAAAATATGTATTTACATTAAATAAGTTGTATATTTAGTTAAAAATGGTTTATAATTAAAAATTAAAATTAATTAGAAATATTGACTAATTAGTATCGAGTAATGGACTTCTAATAAAATGTCATTTGTTTTCTCAATCTAACATATATCAAACTCGTGTTACATTAATTTCACATATATATGTAATTAATGCAATTTTATATAGAAACACACATGCACACATTAATTACACGTGTTACATTAATTTCACATACACTGGAATGGGAATGTCGTGTACTTTTACACGGACATGGGCACAGGTCGTTTACACAAGCAAGACCTGGTGCCGAAGGGACACGTCGTGTACTAGTACACGTCGTATACTCTTTCAGAGTTGTTTTAGAGCCCTTGTCCCCTTCAGCTTGGACAAGTTTTGTTAGGGTGTGTTCCATATATTCATTTCCTGAATGTTAGTATGAAATTGCGTCCTACAGACAAGATAGTGATCCCGTCAGTAAGACTTTGTGGATAAAGTTATTGGAATCCTTCTGCAAAGCCTGGAGTGAGATCCTTTATCATCTTATTTCCCTAGATAAAGTTCTTGCAATCGTCATGAGCAACATTACACGGGTGATGATCCTCTACTTAGTAAGTTAATCCAGATTGAGTTGTTAGTATACCCCATGTCATTGGGTGTGATCCTCATAGGTGTATCATATCTCTTCAGAATTCCAACGTATTGTTCTTATTACGAGACCCGACGAGCACAACCTCTCAAATGAAAGTCAGTGTTATCCGACTCGTGGAATGCATTCTCCTGGATGAGTGATATCTGGAACCTTCGAGCAGGAATCCTATATCCACATTATAGTTGTGACTTTACCTTGAGACTATGTGTCTTTGTTGAGAATATATGGATATTCTTGTTATATGTGTTATAGGCATATACCTATGTAGAGCTAACTGTTATTCTTGTTGTTACATGCTTTGTGATTTCAAAGTGTCCTACTGAGTATTGTTATACTCACCCCTACACGGACCTTACCCACATGTGTCATGTCTTGTGCATACGATCGACCTTTTGATGAAGTCCTAAAGGGACCAGGACCAAGCGATGCTTAATGAGCCAGACGGACCAAGGTGTGTTCCGATGGTGATCTTGACAGCACTCATCATCTTTACGTTTAGGTTGGACTTCTTTTCAAACTCTTTTTGGTGGGCTTATAATTAGCCCTATTTATTTTCCACTTACTTATTGTCATAATCTGGTTGTGGAATTTAAATGCATGCATGCATGGTTTATTAGTTGCTTTACATTTCATCGTTGTATGGGCTTAAAAATGTGTGCATGTGTACAAGTACTTAAGGATAAAGCCTCTCATGTTGCTTTGTGGTTTCCACCCTTATGATTATATGATTGAGAATGATCATACTATTATTCTTTGATTTGCATTCAAATTCATCCTTATCCATGAGCTCACACATCAAATTAAATTGTTTATTCAATTGTTTACTCTCATTATGTAGTATTTCTCATTAAGGCATTTTGTATGGAATAATAAATGATCTTTATGCTTACGAAAATTTATCAAGATATAATATTTAAAGAATGTTAGATTAAAAAAATGATTTTTTAGAGAATTACAACTCCCACCAAGAACTACTTCTACTCAAGATACATGACCAACTATGTTGGTGACACATGAAGAGAAAATCTATTATATTGTCTTTTCTTATAAATGGTCTTTCTACTTATGAAAATCTATCACGATATAATATTTAAAGAATGTTAGATTAAAAAAAAATGTTTTTTTTAAACAATTACAACTCCCACACTGTAAATATGCATGAAGCGCAAATACATTATATTATAGCCAGAAGGACCCAAAGACATTTTTATTTATTTTTTATAATCCCCATTTTAAGAGTTTAAGGGGAATCATTACATGACTCATAGGCTTTGCGACATTACATGGTCTGAAGGTCTTAGAGGAATTCATCCAAACTTAAAACTACTCCTCACCAACATCTACATCATGATGTCATCTCTCCACATTCGTATGGTTGTTTGGTAAGACTTCTCATGCATGCACAAACTAGTCTCGATGGCAATTGTCATACCTTATCATTTTTTCAAATTCGTTGTGAATACTCCTATTCTGAATCCTTATCTGGAGTATGTTTCTTATAGTATGTTTTGTTCATTAAGCATAAATTTCATAAGACCTAAAGACCTTAAGTTGACCCAAAGGCCTTGATGTGGCCCGTAAGCCTTACTAGCACAAAGTCCTAGAGTGGCCCGAAGGTCTTGAAGGACCTGAGGACCAAACCGATGACCCAAAAGTCCAAACAGATGAACAATATCAGCTGCTATAGTACCAAATAGTACATGCTATAGTAACCAAAAAACATGTCTACACCCAAATTTGATCTCTAACCTCTTGGATGCACTTATCGACTCCTCACAACTAAGGTAAGGCTCCTGTGCACAAATACATTATATTATTAGTCTCTTGTATTTAGAAAAAAACAACCCAATGATGATATCAACATTTATTTGAATCCATTGATTGAAGACTTATAATTGATATGTAATCATATGTTACATTTTATGAATGGAAGTAAAGAGTTCACATTGAGAAATTTTGTACAGAATGATAAATGATCTTTCTAGTTCTTTTACTTTCCAATTAGTTCTTTACTTACACCAAAGGTAAATTACAAATTCTGATCTTTCTAGTTCTTTTACTTTCGAATTAGTTCTTTACTTACACCAAAGGTAAATTACAAATTCTTAGTAATTTGAAAAATGCTAGATTAAAGAGAACTTGTACATTAACTTTAATTACAATAATTAATGTGATCTGAGTGTCACATCACCACAAGACATGTTTCACATTGAGACATTTTGTACAGAATGATAAATGATCTTTTTGGTTCTTGATAACTTGTACATTAACATAAACTTGAATTACAACAATTAATGTGATTTGAGTGTCAATACAATTTCAACTTGAAATATGAAAAACATGGACAATTAGAATTACCTTATGAAAAAAAACCACTAGTGGAATCTTTAACAAAATTAAAAGAATATAATCATATATTTTATGGTTACAAACCACTAGTGGGGTCTTTAACAAAATTAAAAGAATATAATCATATATTTTATGGTTACAAACATCTCAATAATTATATAGCTAAGGTTACAAAAAAAACACAACCCCTATCAAACTCCTTTACATTAATTGACCGAGTAGACTAATGATATAAAAGTCAAAAGAAAAAAGAAAATAAGTTACCAAAAAACCATACCTCCCATGGATAAATATTAAATTATTTCACCATATAAAATATAATAAAATATAAGAATGTGATCCAGAATTTGAAATAAAAATGTAACGTCTATGTATATTTTTTGTTTCAAATTCCTGACCACATTCTTATATTCTATGATACCGAGTGCTTAAAATTCACCTGCATGATTTATAAAAGTAAATATTAGCCTAAAATCAACATATAATACAAAGGATGCATAAACATTTAAAAATAATAATAATTGTACACCATCATGAGATTTAAATTTAAATGGAAATACCATATTTTGAATCTAATGGAAAAAACTCAACAAATAGATAGATCAAAGATTATAAAACACATAATATATATTTAAAGTTAACATCCATTCAATCTCATAGATAAAATGAAATGTGAATGGGGTTATTAATCATGAACACCCAATTTAAACATAAATAGCATTCAAATCCCAAATCCACCTCCCACCGATCATATTTGTAAAGTAAAGATACAATTAGAAGAAATCATATATGCATAAATAAAATTACTCACGTCAATCCATACACTGCAGTCTTACGCATCCAAAGAAAAAACCCCTACGATTTGTAGCGCTGGGGTGTCCGACATTTTATAGTGGAAAACATGGGTGCTTTAGGGATTTCTTTTGGTGGTAGAATGACCGGCGTACCCTTCAACCCTAAACACAGTTGTTCGAAGTGGATGACACCCATATCCCGCCGAATCCAATTACACTTTTATCATTTCCCAAGGGTCCCTAGTTTTTTATTTTATATTATATGTTTTAATTTTATTATCTTGTATTTATAAATAATCGGATATCTATCAAAGGGGTAGCAGGCACAGCTTGGCTTCATCTGAATTAATATGTATTAAAAGTCATCGTCGGTTAGTTTTTAAATTCAAATAAATGATGGAATTTTTATTCAATGTACACAGTGTATTAAATGTCATCGTTAATAGAGGTCAATTATGTGGTCTATTAGGACGTACATTTATATTGAGGTTTAATTAAAAATTAATATTAATTAAAAATATTGACTAAATGATATTTTTTTGACAAAAGAAGATGATATATTAATAACAAAGGTCAGCAGTTACACATTCATGAAACCAAGAAGGAAAGTGATAAACCCAGAGATGATTCGCGTCAGACGTGCGGAAAGAAGCCAGGTGATGAACTGATTCATTTCCACCCCTTTTAATGAATGAGAACAGGTTGTGAAGCTTCGACTGAGTGACTGGATCCTCCTGATAACGGGGCCAAAAGAATGGAGGCCGTCACCATTAAGCCCGATAGCGTTTATGATGGTGAGGCAATCTAATTCAATGTGAATAGCATCCCAACCACGATCTTTTGCAAGAGTCAGCCCGATAAGGACAACAAAGGCTTTAGCAACAACGGGCTCCTAGAGATCATGGTGTGATTCATGTTTGGCAGCAATGATTTAACCATGAAAGTCCCGGGCCACAATTCCAAATTCGACAATCCCATCCATGGAGAGAGATGAATCAACGTTAATATTGAGGATCCCTTCTGGGGGAGGGTACCATCTTGAGGGAGCTGTGTGAGTTCCAGAGAGCCCCTGACGGTCAGAGTCCCGATTCCACCCCTAAATCCAGGATGTAGCCCGTTCAATCCAGAATCTAGGGGGGCATTTTTGTGTGATTAAAGATGAAGTCATTGCGTCTCACCCAAACAATCCATGCCACAATGCATAAAGAATCAACTTTTTCAGCAGTGAAAGAAGATGACCACAACATTAGCAGTGTTGGAAGGTCTGGCGCTGTATCAAGCATAAGCTCCAAATCAGAGCCCCAAGATTTCTAGATCTCTTTCACCCCCAGGCATTGGGTGATCACGTGCAGAGGAGATTCAAGTACACCAGAGCAGATGAGACATTGCTTGTCATCCATGACATATCATAAGGCAAGGAAGTCCATGGTGGGAAGAATACCTGTGCAAACCTGCCACCAGAAAAAACAAATTTTCGGGGGGACCTTGAGATGCCAAAGGGTTTTCCAGAGCCCTCCCCTTTCCTCGACATGAGTGTCGAGAGCAAGCCTATACCCTGAATTTACCATGTAAGAACCAGAGAAATCATTGCTCCAAAAGGGGCAGTCTGGCCCCGCATCCCTCACAAAGGGAATGCTAAGAATGATCCTTCTGTCCCTTTCGTTGAACCATGAGTTGATTTTATCCATACACCACCCAGAACCGTGATCATCAAACAAACAGAAAACAATGACATTCTCGTAGCCAGGTAAGGCAGGAGATGTAGCTTGCAAGTCATCTTTATCAATCAGCCATGGATTAGTCCAAATATTAATTTTTGTACCATCCCCGACCCTCCAGCCCAGCCCTTTATTGAGTAAATTTCACGATCCCCAAAGGCTTCTCCAAAGAAAGATGGGGCGGGGGCCAAGAGAGAAGTTCTGGAAATCTGAGTGGGGAAATTATTTCGCCCAGAGAATCCGCGCACAAAGGGAAGATGGATGAATCATGAGGCGCCAACACTGTTTATCCAAAAGAGCATCATTAAAAAGCCAGAGGTCTCGAAATCCCATTTTGCCGCCTGTTTTAGGGATGCATAGTGACTTCCAAGAAACCCAGTGAATTTTCTTTCTTCCATTATTATGACCCCACCAGAAGTTAGCGATGAGGGAGTGGATATGGTCAACAAGCATGCCAGGAAGCTTGAACATAGACATAATGTAGTTGGGGATGGACTGAAGAGCGGCTTTGATGAGTGTTTTCTTACCCGCTTTAGAGATTCTTTTCGGAGTCCATCTTTGGATTTTTTTCTTGATTCTATCCACCGTAGATGAGATGATTTCTTTTTTTGATCGAGCAAAAATAGTGGGAAGCCCAAGGTATTTGTTGTGTTTGTCAACCATTTGAATGCCTGCAATAAGACAAAGCTCTGCTCTCTTGGTCGGTGGGACGCCCGAACTGAAGGAGATTTCTAATTTGGCTTGATTGATCACTTGTCCATATGCCTTTTCATAAAGGCGAATCACCTGGTAGATAGCGAGACATTCATTATGAGTAGCTCTGGAGAAAAGAAGGCAGTCATCGACAAAGAAGAGATGTGAGACGGGTGGGATGGCCCGACACACTTTAGCCCCATGAATCCCTTTTGAGGAAGCGACCATGGAAATGAGGTTGGAGAAGACATCAGCCACCAGGATGAAGAGAAAGGAGGAAAGGGGATCTCCCCGGCGGAGGCCATGGGTGGGTGAGAAGCTTTGGGTGAGTCCGCCATTGATGTTAATCCGAAAGGAGATAGACGTAACGCATTTCATGATCATATCTGTCCATTTGGGGCAGAAACCCATTTTTTTTATAACGACCTGGAGAAAGTGCCATTCCACTCGATCATAGGCCTTAGTCATATCCAATTTCCAGGCCATAATACCTCTTTTCACAGCAGATCGCATTTTCATAGAGTGAAACACTTCACGGGCCACAATGGCATTATCCATGATAAGCCTCTTTGCTACGAAAGCACTTTGATTTTCAGAGATAATAACAGGTAACCACGTGCACAAATGATTAACCAGGACCTTTGAGAAAATATTGTAGGAGACGTTACAGAGACTGATAGGCCTGAAGTCTGAGGCCACAAGGGGTTTCTTGATCTTTGGGATGAGGGTGAGAATTGTCTCATTGATAGAGAAGAGGTTAATTTCCCCAGTCCAAATGCCTTTCATTAGTGTGCACATGTCAGGACTGAGAATGTGCCAGTATTTCTTAAAGAATAGAGCGTGGAAGCCATCAAGACCGGGGGATTTTGTGGAGTGGATTTATTTGAGAGCCTGAAGAATCTCATCATCTGTGAAGTCTTTTGTGAGCTGGTGGTTCATCTCGTTGGTGATCACATGTTTGATGCAGGACTCAACCTCAGACGATAAGATGGAATCTCCTACAGTATAGAGTGTTTGGAAATAACATGAAATAATATCGTGGATACCTTCAATGTTGGACACAATTCCACCATCAGGGTGAGTGAGGCCCGAGATGTTGTTTTTGCGGCGCCTGGAAGAAGACTTTTGGTGAAAGTATTAGGTGTTTTCATCCCCTTCTTTGATGTGTATTTCTCGTGCGCACATAGCCTAGAAGCTTTCTTTAATACGAAGCGCCGCATCCATTTCACATTGCAGAGTAGAAATTTTGGATAGAATATCCTCCGTTGGGGGTTGGGCAAGAAGGGCAGTGAGTTGCTGTTCTAGGGAGTTACACAACTTGTCAGGTTGGCGAAATATTTTATTGCTCCACGATCTCAGATTAGCAGCCACCTGCTTGAGGTTAAAGTTGATGTCTTCACTTCCACGATCTCAGATTAGCAGCCACGATCTCATAGTAGCAATTTTTTAATATTATTAAATATATTATGTTTTTAATCATTAAATTTTATTTAGTTTTTATATTTATATTTTTTATGTGAACAAGATCATAATTGAGTGATACTCAAATGAAATACCACATCTAGCATGTTTGAGGTTCAAATCTTAGAATGCACAAATTTGAATTGCATAGAAGGTATTTCATTCAAGATGGCATGTTGGGGGGGGGAGAAAGTGTGGAGGTGTGTTCACGGGACAATATGAAATTGGGTCGTGCTTTGCGGCAAACGACACTAAGGCACACAAGGGTGCAAGGGAGATTTTGATGTATAGGGCTAACAACGGGCATCAACGATGATGAATGATGGTGTCTATCACCAACGATGTCTCGATTGTCAACAGGTCACAAATTTATGGCCACAACTTCATGTCGCGGAATATGTAGATAGCGGCGCTCAAGCGGCCAAATGAAACGAGGCAGCTGGTAAACAGGTGGATTCAGCAGCGACAGTGCAGGAAGGTGGACTGGTAGCAACAACAATGGGGATCTGGTGTGAACTCAGGCTGCGCTCCCATGTTGACCTTTGAGAGGCTACTTTGCACCGAGTGTCCATGTCGGTGCGGGCCTTTGGGCAGGGGGTTTGTGCAGTGGACGACCACCTCAAGTGTTATTAATGGGAGTGATGCCTTGATGGCATAGGTTGGTCACGATGGAAGGCTGAAGCCGAGGCCTATTGTGACAGACGTCAAAGAGGTCAAAGGTGGCGATCTCCAACGACAATGACTATTGAGTGCAAATAGGGGCAGGAAGGTCGTGCTTGATGACTCTGTAACAGATGGCTTACCCAACAACGAGTAGATAATGACGACGTCATTGCACCAATGAGACCAATGATTGGTATGTGGCTACCAATGCGGGTGGCGAGCTGGCGGAGCCGAGGTGATCGACAGGGTGGCTTCAACAAACAATGGGGGCCACACGGGCTGAAAAAAATTAGGCCTTTGGGATGCGATGAAGAGGGACTTCGGACCATCAAAAATTGATGAGGCCTATGGTCCATGTACTAAGGGTCTACTAGCTTATTATAAATAAATAAAGGGATTATTGGGTGAGTTGCCCTCTTAAGGGTTATGACCCACCCTTTCGACCTTTGGGTTGTGTGTGTTTCATTATAATTGTACCCCCAAATATCTTATATATTTGTATATATATATATATATATTTAATGTATACTATTTATTAATTTTAAATAAATAAATAAATATACATATGTAAATTAATCATTGTTAATTTTTCTTTGTTTAATATTTTTGTAATTTTATTCATTTTTAATATTTATTTATATTAATTGGCTAACATGTAATATGTTTTTAATGTAGTTGTAGTTTACATAATTAATATGTGTATTCATTTTCATTTAAACATATATTCATTTTTATTATTTTAAAATTTATGTAATTAATAAATCAAAATCATTTTTTAATATTTTTTCAATATATTAATTTTTTTAATTAAATTTTACTCATTTTTAACATTCATTCATTTAATATTATTTATTCATTAATAATATTAAGTGTTTTTTACTCTGTTTTTATAATTTATTCATTTTAAATATTTATTCCTTTAATATTTTTTCAATTTTTTTCATTTTAATGTTTTTATATATAAGTATTCATTGATATATTTAATATTTTTAGTATAAAAATATATTCATATATATATTTATATATAATATTTCCTTAAATATGATTTATATAATATAAAATATGTATTTAAAATTAATAAGTCATATATTTAGTGAAAAATGGTTTATAATTAAAAATTAATATTAATTAGAAATATCAACTAATTAGTATCATATAAAGGACATTTAATAAAATGTCATTTTTTTTTCAATCTAACATATACCAAACTTATGTTACATTAATTTCATAAAAATATATATGTAATTAATGCAATTTTATATAGAAACACTCATACACACATAATATTCCCATAATTTATTTAATTTTTAATATTCATTGTCGAATTTTATTTATTAACATAATATATTTAATATACATTATGTTTTTAATCGGTAAATTTTATTCATTTTTTATATTTTTATATAATATATACTATTTATTACTTTTTAATATTTTTTCAAATTTATTCATCTTTAATATTATTTATTCATTGATAATCTTAATTATTTTTAATATTTTTATAATTTATTAATTTTCAATTTTTTTGTTCAATATTTTTTCAATTTTATCATTTTTTAATATTTATTTATACATGTTTATTTATTAACATTGAATGTTTTTAATATGGTTTTAATTTATATAATTAATATGTATTCATTTTCATTTTAACATATATCTTTTTTTAATTTTTTAATAATCTATATAATTAACAACACTTATCTATTGATTTTTTAATTATTAAATTTCACTATTTTTTAACATTCATTCGTTTAATATTATTTAGTATTATTTATTCACTAATAATGTTAATTGGTTTTACTTTTCTTTTTAATTTATTCATTTTAAATATTTATTCATTTATTATCTTTTCAGTATATTTGTTTAATATTTTTAATATATAAATATAATCACACACACACACACACATATTGTAAGAACCCGGGTTTTTAGAACGGGTCAAAATCCCGACCCTGTTTGAATTTTTGACTTGTTCCTGAGAAAACTGGGGAAATCTGGGAAATTCTGAAATTTCCAGACTAGACGCTGTGTACACTAAAGTACATGCCGTGTACGGGTTAGGCAAGTAGCGTCCATCTGCTTGCTGAGTACATGTCGTGTGATGACCGAGTAGAAATTTTCTACTACACGGCGTGTAGTGTTGCTCGACACGCCGTGTATCCTTCATTCTGTGTACCGACTGTGTCCAAGCTGTGTGTCAACCCGTGTGGTGCGTCCAAGCCGTGTGGCTAACCCGCTTAATTTGGAGTATGGACAATGCCACTACATGGCGTGTAGTCCTTAAATACACACAATGTACTTTTTTTATTCGCTTAAATGAAAGAGCGTCGCGTCTTATTTCGGAAAACAACTTCTTCTTCCCCAACTTCAGAACATGTCCGTTCTGAAGTTCCGAAGAACATTTCCTACCCTAGAATCATCATCCGATGTCCGTTCTACAATCCGTCGGTGGCTACGGGATCGAAACAGCGAGGCTAAACCCACACACTCTGTTTTGTTCCAGTTTCTCTGCCTCACATGTCACAGTTTCCATCCTAGCGGAATTGTTGGGATTTGACAGAAACGTAGATCTACAAAGATCGACTTTGAATTAGAGCTCGATATCGGAGGTGCCTACGTCTACAAGTCTTAGATAGGTGGTGAATACCTTCTTTTGTGTTTTCTTAGACCTTTGGGTGGCGCAAATTAAAGCGCGTATTCAGGTATTTTGTGAGAGACCCTGTTTTATATACTATTGTATATTTAATTTCTTATTAGACCTATGAGATTCCTTTGAGAATTTGCTTCATCCTATTTTCCTTGAGCGGGGCCGGGCAAGGGGAGTTTCTCATTTGGGGCATTTTGACCGGGGTGCCAAAATGGAACAAGTTGTTTTATTTGGTTAAACTGCTGAGTTATTGGTTAAGTTATAATATGATTTGTTAGAGGCTTTCAAGACCTTGGTACTGGTTTGAGACAACACATAGTTAGTTCAATTTGACTGTTTAGTTTGTTTGTCTACTTATAGTTTTTCTTTTGATTGTATATATATATGTGATGTGTGATATTGCATATGTTGGAACATTCGGGTTGTGCTGGGCATGGCTTGTGTATTGTTTGTAGAGACCCGAAGCTTGACTTACATGGACATTACATTAATTTTGTGGAATACTTAGTACATAACAAAAACACACACACAAGGATCGTAATAGTTTAGTGTCTTTGGAAACTCGGAATATAATCTTCTAATCGTGGTGAAAGATCTTCAACATCTCCCATAAAGATATTCCTTTTTTTATACCTAAAACCTTTCTTTATATCCTGGGGAAAAGAAAACATAAAAGGGTGAGCTCAAATGCTCAGTAAGGGTAAACAAAATAAATATCAATCACATCATATTCATAAGAACATAACATTTTGGAAATCTTAACCTGCAAAAGAGAGCATAATTTCATAACATGGGATAAATCATAGTAGTGAAATTAAATCCCAATAATCATAACTTAAAACATGAAACTTTGTGGCATACACACATAATCATAGAGAATCATATCTTATTAGCCAAGACTCATTTCCAAGACTATCTTAGTGGACAAAGTCCATTTCTGAACCGAGTCACCCTCGTTTCAGTCTTGTTTCACTGAACCGGTATAACCTACCATTCCATCCATGTCTATCTCATGAGATATAAAATCATTACCCAATGCATTGGAGGGAGATATAGGTCCCACCCATCTCATAATTATACCATTCTTATGCGTGCCACAAAATCATAAACCATACATCATTGCATAACCCATGTAATAAAAATGGGAATCTTTAAACATCGTGACATTATAAAACAATTCATATAAGTTAAAAGAATTCATAAAAATATTTCCATCACAAAATAATCAAATCCATGTAATAATAGGGATATAAACAGAACCCTTTATTATCTTAGATGGAAAATAATTTTGATAAAACACTTTAACTCCATTCTTGAGGAAAATATCCTTTCTACTTCAAAAATACTTTTCCTTTCTTAACATGTCATACAATTATAAACTAAAAGAAGTTGATTAAAAATAAACTTGAAAACTTGTAAAGGAAGCTTCTTGGAAATAATGTTTTAAAAATCCATTCATGCCGTATAAGTTAAAAAAAACATTCTTCTCGTACTTTTGTCGAAAAAGTCAAAAAAGTACCTCGTACGAAAAACGACAAAAGATTCCTTTCATATATTTTACTAAAAACTCACCGAAGGGTAAAATAGGATTTAAAAAATTGTAGGTGAATTGAAATAATATTACATATTGAGGAAACATGGATGTGGATGATAAAATACACCCCAGTAAATGCCAAAGTATAAACAATCTTGGATAAAAATGAGATTGTGATATTTCCCTTACCTTAGGTCCGATTTGCTTCGTAAGTGTCCGAACCTCCTGTATAATGATTTAAATAATGTTATTGACTTATTACAGAATCATAATTATTGTTATGATATCATATATGGTCATATTCTTAGCTTCTTTGTAGTAATATTTCATTGCTACTTGTTATTTGGGTGTTTATAACTTTTTGTTCTTATGCGTGTTTTGTCGAATAAATTCTTATTCTTCTCTTTAGGTTATAGATACCTCATTTCCAAAATGGTATTAGTGTAACATATATCATATTCATTAATTCAATTCATTTATATAATCATTATTCAATGAAGATCATGTAGAACGAGTCGCATCACATCGTGGAGACGGTATTCCATACGTACACACGAGTGATGATATCGTTCCTATGATCGTGGAATTGTATTGGAGTGTATGTATACTATTTCAGAATCAATATAACTTTATAATAGTCATATATAGTCATTATTTACACCATTATACCCATCCAAGTAAGGTGGTTGTGGAAAATAGATTACACCACGCCGTGGAGACGGTATTCCGTACGTACGCACGCGCGGTGATTTCTTTTTCCGTAGGATGGATAGATGGTGAAATAGGGTTGTTTCATACTTATAATAACATATCCGTATATGAGTGATACTGATGTTATTACTTCATAATTAAACAACTAAAGAAGAAGAAGTGGAAGAAGAAATAAAGATGAAAGAATCGGTAGCATACATTACCTCTTCTTTGAAGTGATTCTTTGAGACCTCCTTTTAGGGCACTAAAATTGGTCTTTGAAGAAGACCAGGACCTCTAGGATGTCTCTAGGGAAGTTTAGAGGAGAATTGGGTAGGGTTTGGCCGAGATTTAAGGCTCAAAGTGGTGTGAGAAGAGAGGGAGGAGGTGCCCTTTTATAAGGGAGGAGAGGGGCACCTTTGGAATAACTAAAAATATTATTTTATTATAAAGTCAAGTTCGGTTTTAAATAGCTCAAAATTGATTTATTTCGAGGATAAGGTGGGTATGGATCTAAATCCTCTCATCCAATAGAATTTAGACAAGTTTATGTATCAATTTTAACCTTATCATTTAGATTTAACTTTAAGTTAGATAATTTAACTTTTACTGTGTCTTCTTGTTTTCTTATAATATAAGGTTAAAAAACTTACTATATCAATCAAAACGAACCCCAAGTTGTTTATTATTAATATATATAACCTTATATAATTCATTTGGCCGAACCTTATATTTTGAGGAGTAAAATAACAATTAATAATATAATATTTGTTTTAAAAATTATTTTATGTCAATTTTGACACTATTTAGTAATTGATTTTTGTGAAAATCATAACAGAATGATTAGTTCAAAAAAAGTTAATTAAATAAATACTAACATGTCATATTAACCTATAAAATTATTGTAATTCATAAAAAGTCTTAAATTACATTTATTTGTGTATTTATAACATCAATTATGTCAATATTTCATTAATAAGACAATTACTGCATCATCTTTGTGTCATAATAAATGATAATTATTTAATCCCTAAAAATTCTAAATAAATTCCTATGATGTATATAATTGTATTAGATTTCTGGAGACTATTCATTTTCGAAGTTTCATGAAGTGTATCACTAAATTAAAATTATTATACTTATAAGATTTAAGAAAGTGACATGTTGTCACATTCTTTGTTTTAATAATAATTAAATTATTTTCATGGTCAAAAGTCCATTAAATGAATCTAATCCGACCCTTAGGTGATATGGGTCTACTTTTATTCATCCAATAGGATTTTTACAAGTGTT
Source organism: Viscum album (assembly GCA_963277665.1). Taxonomy (NCBI): domain Eukaryota; kingdom Viridiplantae; phylum Streptophyta; class Magnoliopsida; order Santalales; family Viscaceae; genus Viscum; species Viscum album. The sequence goes on along the minus strand of OY728137.1, from coordinate 1,608,488,883 downwards.
AAGATAATTTTATAATCTTATATTTACCCTTAATTACCCGATTTACCTTTAACTATAATAAATAAAATTTACCGTAGTTACTATTCACAATGCCCAAAAATAAAATGTAGCTTATTAACATAATTTGGACCCACTGATTCCAAATATGGAATCCATTTTTCCAAATTCAATACACAAAATTTGCAGAAATTAAATTAAAATTAATCTCGTTGTCGAAAGAAAATGGGTTTTTCTTTAAAACATTGCAAAAGATTGAATTGATTTAACCTACGAATTCAAGGTAAAATCAATGCTAATGACATACATTATATTAAATGGTAAAAATATATTCTATTTATACTTTAAAACCATTCAATATTATAATTTAACCACATAAGATATTACAATGAAAAAAGTTGTTTTTAATTAAAATATAACGTGTTTTTACTATTCATTAAAATATGAAAGTCATCAGAATAAAATGAAAAATTTATCCAAAGTAAATTTTTGTTTCATGATTCCAAAGAAGAAGTTTATTTTGTCAAATTTAAGTTATAAACATGTTAAAAACTAGATTTAAAGTGGGTGCGTCATCAAAAGGCGACAAAACTGCATTTTTTGAAAAATACTTATTTTACCCGAAAAATTTATTTTGTTCTTATACCATGTTTTAGAAAATGTGTAAGATGAATAATAATGTTATAAGATTAAAAATTTAGTTAATACTTTTCCAAAAGTCTAGTTCATAATAATATTATAATAATATATCGTCGTTTAGTAAAACCCGGTATTGCGTACAACACACGCTATCGAGGAAGGTCGTGATTGCGTGTAATGAAAGACAAGTCAGGGTTGCGTGCTGTGCAAGAATCCTTTGTTGTTTCGTATATCATAATCCAACCATATTTCATTTATACATTGAATATATATATATATATATATATATATACTCAATGTTGCGTAGAATAACTATTATCAAAATTGTGTGTAACACGATCCAAGAATAGTGTTGCGTATACTGCAAGCTAATACAGTGTTGCGTATAGCGCAAGGTAATCTTGGTGTAGCATACAACACAAGACATTAATGAAATTAAAAGAATATTTTTCATAAAATCTCGGGGTGTTACATTCTACCCCCCTTAAAATGAATTTCTCCCTCGAAATTCGTCGGGGTTATAAATAGTTTACTATTCGAAAGTTTCTTTGATAGAAACCCACATCGTAAAAAGGAATACCAAAATCGATCTTTAAAAACAAAAGTATGAAACGCAATGGTTACCCAAATAAACTAATCATTGGGTTTCCACATAGGTGAAAATATGGATATGGAAGAGAAATCTAACCATCATGTTCTGATGGAGAGTGGTAGAGAACATGGCTATGGAAAAGCCAGCAATCAAAAAGCCATAAATTTGTGATGATCTAAGGTACCATCTGATTCATCAGATATAAGAGCACTAGGACAACTTTTTTGGTTTTCAAGATCATTTCCCTAAAGTTGATGAAATTGGAATTAGAAGAAATACTTTCGTGATTTTGGTATAGTCTCACTGTTGGTCATTCTTTGGACAATTTCCACTTCATCTCTTAAAGAAATGAAGTTGAATTTGTCATTCATGATGTGTTAGAAGATCATGTGATAGAATGATGGATCATTCCATCTGTCTCAAACAAAAGGTTAGAAAAGTTATCAAAAAATACATAAGTCCATCTATAGTGAGATTAATCATATATGGTTCCTAAAATGAACTTATACTTCATATATCATACCGCTTAATAAAATAAAACTAGTTTCTACTAAACAGTGACTTCTTGTAGGCCAGTGGTAGGCAATAAAGGCCAGTCGCACTTCGGTTGTGGGTTCGATTCCTACGACCTTGTCTGACGCGATGGGTTGTCGCCCGTCCTGCAGGTTGTCCTTTTTCTAAAACTATATTACTATAACATCCCATCAATAATATCGAAAAAAAACTTCTATCCTTAAAAAATACTAACTTATAACCCATTCCAATCTTTAGGATTATCCATAATACTGCAGTCCATTATCATAATATAGTGAAAACGATTACCAGAGATTTAATACCCTCGTTGATCCCCATATATCATAAGATAATTCTTGTTGGTCACATTCCAAACATTCAAAGGCCTTAATCATGTATTCTCTTGAATACCCATTGAACCTTAGTGAAAAAATGAATGTAGTTAAAAGTTAACACTTTACACATACCAAAATCCTCAAAATTTTATATACTCAAACCATGATATCACTTAGTCCTTATATCAATCATGAGCTCATGAATACTATCAAACATATTAGATTATCTTTATCCCTTCATTATGTGCATATCATCTGCTTTCCAAAAATATTTCAATCACTTTTCATGGTTACCGATGCCATAAAATTATTGAAAACCACAATAGACCAAATCATAAATATTCCAATATTCCACGATACTATATACAACATTATTTTGGAATCCCATTACATAAACAATTAATCATTCCACCACATCATTGTCATATTCAACATCGCCAATGGTGATCACATGTGAATTCCCTTTGTCCTTTGCCTTAAGTGGTTTCTCATGTCGATCATCACTAACCCTTGGATTAGGGTATTTATTAGCATAATGCCCCACTTCCTTGAACTTGAAGAATTGAAGTGTAGTAGGTTCATTCTGTGTATTCCTTCCTTTTTTTGCATCATTAGACATCTTCTTCCCATCATTGCGGCATTCAAATTCCCGATGACCTTCCTTTACACATTTTAAACATTTACTTGTCCCTTTAAGAAAATCTCCACCATGATTCTTTCCACACTTTGAGCATAAGGAAACATTCATCTTCTTTTCACCATTATTCTGAGATTTATCCTTGAATTCCATCTTTCGTTTCTTGTCAAAACTATGAGATGGATAAGTAACAACAAATTCCATTTCTACCTTGATAGCACAATGCACAATCTCTTCATAGCTACTGAAGTCTCTTATAGCTAATGCCCTTCGAATATTTGGTTTTAAGCCACTGAAGAATCGATCAACTTTACTTTCAGGTTGGATGATAAATCCAGATGCATACCTTGCAAGCCTTGTAAAATTCGCTTTGTATATACCAACAGATTCATCATCCTTTTGCTTTAGTTCAAGAAACTCCTTCTCCAACTTTGTTCGAAGAATACGAGGTAAGTACTTATTGAAAAATAAGTTCTTGAACTCATCCCATTCCATGGACTCAATTTCATCTCTTTGCCTCGTATTCTTGATAAGATTACACCATTGATCAGCTTCACCTTCCAAACGATATACTGCTAAGATGACTTTATCATGTTCAGAACATTGAAGAACTGAAAATATCTTTTCAGTGGTACTGATCCATTGTTCAGCAACAAGTGGATCAAACGACCCACTGAAAGAAGGTGGATGATGCCTCATGAAGGACTCAATAGAATATTGTTCCCTTCTCTGCTCATTTGGAAGTCCAGAATGATTCATAGCTTGTGTAAGTATAGAAATAAGATTTTTCACTCCATCTCCCATAACATTTGTTTTTTCAGGAGGACAATCATTGCATTGTCCATTGAATTGATCAACACGGTTCCTTCAAGTTCCAGCCATCGTCTAAAACCCAAAAAGAATAGCGTGAGAGGCAAAAATCATGATAGGGAAAACAACATAATAAAGGGGGAGTACCTTCAATATCTAACATCTTAGGTTTAATTCTATGATAGTTAGCGTAATTCTAGTACTATAACCTATACGTATACTTAACCTTAGGGACATCCCTATACATACCTTAGAAATATCTCTAGGGATCTCACTAACGTTTTCGCATCCTAGTTTCCAAAGGTTGACTAAAGCTTTCCTCTGATACCAACTGTAGAGGTCTGGAATTACTTCCAGTGGACTATAATTGATACCTATCAGGGCACTCCATGGGCGGCTACACCCCCTGGGCGGGACACACCACCATCCCCAGTGGCACCCATTTCCTCATGAAGCCCTTGTGCAGAGAGCCATGCTTCGTCCAACACTCACATGTGAGAGTTCCCAAGGATCGGATACATTCAAACCTCCTTTTCCTCTGATACCAACTATAGAGACCCTAAGCTTGACTTACATGGACATTACATTACTTTTGCGGAATACTTAGTACATAACAAAAACACACACACAAGGATCGTAATAGTTTAGTGTCTTTGGAAACTCGGAATATAATCTTCTAATCATGGTGAAAGCTCTTAAACATCTCCCATAAAGATATTAATTTTTTTTATACCTAAAACCTTTTTTATATCCTGGGGAAAAGAAAACATAAAAGGGTGAGCTCAAATGCTCAGTAAGGGTAAACAAAATAAATATCAATCACATCATATTCATAAGAACATAACATTTTGGAAATCTTAACCTGCAAAAGAGAGCATAATTTCATAACATGGGATAAATCATAGTAGTGAAATGAAATCCCAATAATAATAACTTAAAACATGAAACTTTTTGTCATACACACATAATCATAGAGAATCATATCTTATTAGTCAAGACTCATTGCCAAGACTATCTTAGTGGACAGAGTCCATTTCTGAACCGAGTCACCCTCGTTTCAGTCCTGTTTCACTGAACCGGTATAACCTACCATTATAGCCATGTCTATCTAATTAGATATAAAATCATTACCCAATGAATTTGAGGGAGATATAGGTCCCACCCATCTCATAATGATACCATTCTTATGCGTGCCACAAAATCATAAACCATACATCATTGCATAACCCATGTAATAAAAATGGGAATCTTTAAACATCATGACATTATAAAAAAATTCATATAAGATAAAAGAATTCATAAAAATATTTCCATCATAACATAATCAAATCCATGTAATAATAGGGATAGAAACAAAACCCTTTATTATCTTAGATGGAAAATAATTTTGATAAAACACTTGAACTCCATTCTTGAGGAAAATATCCTTTCTACTTCAAAAATACTTTTCCTTTCTTAACATGTCATACAATTCTAAACTAAATAAAGTTGATTAAAAATAAACTTGAAAACTTGTAAAGTAAGCTTCTTGGAAATAATGTTTTAAAAATCCATTCATGCCGTATAAGTTAAAAAAAACATTCTTCTCGTACTTTTGTCGAAAAAGTCAAAAAAGTACCTCGTACGAAAAATGACAAAAGATTCCTTTCATATCTTTTACTAAAAACTCACCAAAGGGTAAAATAGGATTTAAAAAATTGTAGGTGAATGGAAATAATATTACATATTGAGGAAACATGGATGTGGATGATAAAATACACCCCAGTAAATGCCAAAGTATAAACAATCTCGGATAAAAATGAGATTGTGATATTTCCCTTACCTTAGGTCCGATTTGCTTCGTAAGTGTCCGAACCTCCTGTATAATGATTTAAATAATGTTATTGACTTATTAAAGAATCATAATTATTGTTATGATATCATATATGGTCATATTCTTAGCTTCTTGGTAGTAATATTTCATTGCTACTTGTTATTTGGGTGTTTATAACTTTTTGTTCTTATGCGTGTTTTGTCAAATAAATTCTTATTCTTCTCTTTAGGTTATAGATACCTCATTTACAGAATTTTATTAGTGTAACATATATCATATTCATTCATTCAATTCATTTATATAATCATTATGCAATGAAGATCATGTAGAATGAGTCGCATCACATCGTGGAGACGGTATTCCGTACGTACGCACGAGTGATGATATCATTCCTATGATCGTGGAATTGTATTGGAGTGTATGTATACTATTTCAGAATCAATATCACTTTATAATAGTCATATATAGTCATTATTTACACCATTATACCCATCCAAGTAAGGTGGTGGTGGAAAATAGATTACACCACGGCGTGGAGACGGTATTCCGTACGTACGCACGCGCGGTGATTTATTTTTCCGTAGGATGGATAGATGATGAAATAGGGTTGTTTCATACTTATAATAACATATCAGTATATGAGTGATACTGATGTTATTACTTCATAATGAAACAACTAAATAATAAGAAGTGGAATAAGAAATAAAGATGAAAGAATCGGTAACGGACATTACCTCTTCTTTGAAGTGCTTCTTTGAGACCTCCTTTTAGGGCACTAAAATTGGTCTTTGAAGAAAAACAGGACCTCTAGGATGTCTCTAGGGAAGTGGAGAGGATAATTGGGCAGGTTTTGGCCGAGCTTGAAGGCTCAAAGTGGTGTGAGGAAGAGAGGGAGGAGGTGCCCTTTTATAAAGGAGGAGAGGGGTACCTTTGGAATAACTAAAAATATTATTTTATTATAAAGTCAAGTTCGGTTTTAAATAGCTAAAAATTGATTTATTTAGAGGATAAGGTGGTTATGGGTCGAAATCCTCTCATCCAATATAATTTAGACAAGTTTAGGTATCAATTTTAACCTTATCATTTAGATTTAACTTTAAGTTAGATAATTTAACTTTTACCGTGTCTTCTTGTTTTCTTATACTATAAGGTTAACAAACTTACTATATCAATCCAAACGAACCCAAAGTTGTTTATTATTAATATATATAACCTTATATAAGTCATTTGGGCGAACCTTATATTTTTAAGAGTAAAATAACAATTAATAATATAATATTTGTTTTAAAAATTATTTTATGTCAATTTTGACACTATTTAGTAATTGATTTATGTGAAAATCATAACAGAATGATTAGTTCGAACAAAGTTAATTAAATAAATAATAACATGTCATATTAACCTAGAAAATTAGTGGAATTCATAAAAAGTCTTAAATTACATTTATTTGGGTATTTATAACATCAATTATGTCAATATTTCATTAATAAGACAATTACTACATCATGTTTGTGTCATAATAAATGATAATTATTTAATCCCTAAAAATTCTAAATAAATTACTATGATGTAGATAATTGTATTATCTTTCTGTATACTATTCATGTTTGATGTTTCATGAAGTTTATCACTAAATTAAAATTATTATACTTATAAGATTTAAGAAAGTGACATGTTGTCACATTCTTTGGTTTTAATAATAATTAAATTATTTTCATGGTCAAAAGTCCATTAAATGAATCTAATACTACCCTTAGGTGATATGGGTAGACTTTTATTCATCAAATAGGATTTTTACAAGTGTTAAGGTAATTTTATAATCTTATATTTACCCTTAATTACCCGATTTACCTTTAACTATAGTAAATAAAATTTACCGTAGTTACTATTCACAATGCCAAAAAATAAAAAGTAGCTTATTAACATAATTTGGACCCACTGATTCCAAATATGGAATCCATTTTTCCAAATTCAATACACAAAAGTTGCATAAATTAAATTAAAATTAATCTCGTTGTCGAAAGAAAATGGGTTTTTCTTTAAAACATTGCAAAAGATTGAATTGATTTAACCTACGAATTCAAGGTAAAATCAATGCTAATGACATAAATTATATTAAATGGTAAAAATATATTCTATTTATACTTTAAAACCATTAAATATTATAATTTAACCACATAATATATTACGATGAAAAAAGTTGTTTTTAATTAAAATATAGCGTGTTTTTACAATTCATTAAAATATGAAAGTCATCAGAATAAAATGAAAAATTTATCCAAAGTAAATTTTTATTTCATGATTCCAAAGAAGAAGTTTATTTTGTCAAATTGAACTTATAAACATGTCAAAAACTAGATTTAAAGTGGGTGCGCCATCAAAAGGCGGCAAAACTGCATTTTTTGAAAAATACTTATTTTACCCGAACAATTTATTTTGTTCTTATACCATGTTTTAGAAAATGTGTAAGACGAATAATAATGTTATAAGATTCAAAATTCAGTTAATACTATTCATAACGGCTAGTTCATAATAATATTATAATAATATATCGTTGTTTAGTAAAACCCGGTATTGCGTACAACACACGCTATCGAGGAAGGTCGTGATTGCGTGTAATGCAAGCCAAGTCAGGGTTGTGTGATGTGCAAGAATCCTTTGTTGTTTCGTATATCATAATCCAAACATATTTCATTTATACATTGAATATATATATATATATATATATACTCAATGTTGGGTAGAATAACTATTATCAAAATTGTGTGTAACACGATCCAAGAATAGTGTTGCGTATACTGCAAGCTAATACGGTGTTGCGTATAGCGTAAGGTAATCTTGGTGTAGCATAAAACACAAGAAATTAATGAAATTAAAAGAATATTTTTCATAAAATCTCGGGGTGTTACATTGTTGAGTGATGCTGATCACAGGTTGGGTTTGGACCGGGTTACGTTGGGTGTTTCTGACCACAAGATTGGGCGTCAGGGACGTCGACTTAAGGAAAGGTGACTGTCAGGTTGGTCATGGCCCGATTTACTTGGATGGTGAGACCGTCGGACTTGAGCGGCATGGCCGTTGGGACCCGAGGTGTTAGAGGTTTTGTGTCTTGGGTACTATTTTGGTGATTACCACTCACACAGAACTTTGAGTAGTGTGCACAGAGAGAGACTCCATGAAGAGGTGGTTTTGACCACTCATGTGGGTAGAGGCCCCTGTTAGTTACAGTTTAGGTACTTTTTGTTTGGGGGTGCTTTCCGCAGGAATCCACATGGAAGGTGAGGAGCCTTCAGGGGATAACATTGAGGCTATCAGGTTGGGGGGAAGAGGCTCGCTGTTATTTGAGGGCAGACATCGTTGTTCCTCTGGTTACATTATTTGAGGGTAGACATCGTTGTCCCTCTGATTACTTTATTTGAGGGTAGAAATCGCTGTCCCCTCGATTACTTATTTGAGGGCAGACATCATTTTTATTACGAGCTACTATTTCTTGGGCGTGCCTGCAGGACGTCGGTGCTTGAGACACATGGTGTTAGGGGGCACATGGTGCTGGGATACATGATAGAGATTTCGGCATTGGCCGAAGAAGGTGACACTCCATGGTGGCTGCTGAGCACCAGTGGAGTTTGTGTTTATTATGTGCATCATACTATTTATGGTTCCCTTTATAACTGCATGCCTACTTAAACACTTATATTAGGTACGCACCGTTGGGTAGTATCCTACTGAGATTCGTCTCACACCCTACACGGGCCCTTTGGGACGCTTGCAGACTTTATGGATTTACATGTAGGAAAGAGGCCAGCTTCAAGAGCTGGACTGCATTAGCTATTGCATGGAGATGGTATGAACCTTAAGGTCTTGCCTAGCTGGAGATTATTTTGTTTTGTTTCCTTTCATGTATTAGCGTGCTTAATTGTTTTGTAGTTACAATTGGTTAGTCATTGGTGCCTTTACATATGGATATGTATGATTTGCTTTGGATGTATAGTTGTTGTTCAATAGTAGTTACAAGTGATCATCATGTTGTTGTCTTTACTTTCCACTACTCTTATTATATTTATTACTTTCGCTGTTTATCGATATTGAATGTTCTTCCACTCCGCAGGTCTGGTTCGAGTCTACTGAGTCGTTTATTTCGCTACATCTTTATTTTTATACTCAGACCAGTACCATTAGTATCCTCTGAGAGGGTATAGACTCCCCAATATACCTATAAGACTCTCACTGCTAGTCGGAAGCCTTTGGAGTTCAGGGAGGTGTACCTAAGGTAGTAACACCTGATCCGTTTAGCACTGTCCGGGTCCAGGTCATTACAAAGTGGTATCCGAGGAGTTCTTGACAGGGATTTAGTAGCAGCGTTTTGCTGGCTACTAATGAGATTGAAGCTTCTCTTTTATTTCTACTGGTTTTATTATTTGGGATATGGTAGACTGAATATAGGTTGTGACTGGAAGTGGGTTTCTAGTTTGTGCTTGGGTGCCTGCATCCCTAGGTACGAGGGATGGACCAAGTTGTCATGGATGGGAATTGTTGTTTGCTTTTTGCTCAGATTACAATTTATACGATTTCTACCTCGGTGGATCACTTGGTGTGTGATGTTTTTGATTGTGATATGTGGCCCTTGACCCAGTGCGGTAAGGGAGAATTGAACCTTGGCCCAGTATGGAAATTCTTGTTTGTTTGGCTTTTGATAGGCACATTTTTAAGGTATTTCAATTTCACAATTGCACGTATGCTTTGTGAAGTGATAATTCCATGTGAATAATATCAAATTTCCATGCTTTGTATGCTTGGAAGATGAATAGGTGAAATTCATCATAAAATTTCTTATGTTATGCCATGATTATTATATATATTGTCAATTTCTTGTGGCAGGAGATTTTGAGTCTGGATCTTGTATGAGAAGGCAGGTAATATGATTAAGGTGATTTAATCACCAGGATTGGGCGACTAGGTCATCGGGTTGAGGCAACGTTGGTTGTCAGGATGGGCATAGCCCGAAGTACTTTTGATACTTGGATCTGTTAAGGGCGGGTAAGGATGCCATGAGGCCGGGATGCTGTGGGCATGGGTTGTAGTGGGGGAGAGTAAGGGTAGTTGTTTTATGCCGCCTCTTTACTGATTTCATTATCTGCGTTGAATATATATTGTTATATATATATATATATGGGTTGTCTAACCATTTATGGTATTCAGCGGGTTCCTTTTAGTCGACTCAGATGGATCGTCAGGTGGGAGATGGTACAGTGCCGCAGGAGCAGGATCAAGTTCAGAATCCGGTGTAGGCAGACTATGAGCTGCAGGTACAGGCTCAGGGATAGGAACATGTCCAGGATCTAGCGTAGGTAGGACAACAGTTGGGTTTGGCAGCATTCAGACCATGGCTCGACGAGTAGCTCTAAGCTAGCCTGGTGCGTGTCTTGCAGGGGATCAATATAGGTGCATAGGGTACATAGCCATCTATGGCATATCTGACGCAAGGGTTCCAGTCACAGCACCCACCACTTTTTCAGGGTGAGGGTGGTCCATAGGCAGCTGATAACTGGATAGAGAGAATGTAGATAATTTTCGAGCAGCTTGAGATGGATCTAGGGCGGAGGGTCAAGCTGGCGACATACATGTTGTGAGGACTGGAAAAATGTTGGTGGGATGTGCAGGTTCAAGATCGCAGGCCCGAAGGGCTAGCATGGAAGGACTTTGAGGAAAGGTTCTTTAAGCACTTTTACCCAGAGGCACTGAGGCCCAAGAGAGCTCGGGAGTTCTTGAGCCTTCAGCAAGGAGACATGTCCATCATGGACTATGAAAATACTTTCACTGAGCTATCTTGCTTTGCACCTGGTATGGTAAGCGATGACGCGGCAAGGGTGAGGCGCTTCGAGGATGGATTACGACATGCCATTCGGATCCAGGTGAACATCTTCAGGATGGGTTCTTTTTTAGAGGCGGTGAATCAGGTACTCATAATAGAGGGAAACTAGAGGGATATGCCCCATGTTGGCTGGGCAACAACTTCAGGTGATGGTTCAGACTGTAGGAAGCGAGGACGGGATGAGTTCCAGTAGGGAAGTTAGGCCAAGGACTCAGCTAGACCACCTCATAGCAGTTCTTCAGTGATTTTATTTCAGTGAGGACAACCAGGAAATGCTCAGACTCAGTGTGATATGCCTTTAAAGGAGTACCGGGCATGTGGACAGGTTGTGCATCTTGATAGGTTTTGTAGGCAGCCTTCTCAGACAGCCGGTAGGCAGGGTACAGGATAGAATGTAGCGTATGGGGTTGGTTCAGGTTTGGTACCAGGAGAGGGTAGCCGAGTTTCAGCTGCACACGGAGGACGAGACAGAGACAATGAGACCCAACTGAGGGGTTAGTGGCTGGTGACTGGAGCAGCACCACAGGGAGGTTAGGCATCAAGCATTCGTACTTTAGGCCAGGTTCACGCCGTGGAGCTTCCAGGGGCTGAGCAGGCTGGTGAGATGATGACGATTAGAGGTACACCACGTGTGTGGTCGTGACTTTTTTTTTCTTTTGGCATGAAATGTTGAGGCATGTCCGTTTTGAGTGCACGAGGTGCACGATATTTATGTGGACTGACTAGATGTTGGTCAGTGTGATTGCCGCCATATCGGGTGCGTGATATATTTATATATATGTATGAGATTCATGGAATAAGGGCATCGAGGATGCGGGTTACTTGAGGTGTCGTGGGAATCATAGCATCGAGGATGCATGTTACTTGAGGTGCTAAGCACCAGGTTTGTTTTGAGTATCCTTAGGATGCGGGACCTCGTGGAGGTGGACACCGATGCGGTGCGGGATACGTTGGGTGTCAAAAATGACACAGGAGTACCAATGAGGTGTAGGAGTGACGATGCGTCACGAGAGGACCATGAATTGGGAAACAGGTTAGTGAACCCTTGCTTTGTTGAGTTTTGTAGGGTTGAGACCGAATTAGGAAATTCCTAAGGTGGGGAGCCCTTGAGGAATTTAGCCAAAACCTCTAAGACTGGGAGAGTCTGGGTTACTTTGATCGGGGTGGTATGTTCGGTGCCATCTTTGGGTTTCGTTTGATAGCTTGAGGATGAGCTATGTTAAGGTGGGGAAATTGTAAGAAATCGGGTTTTTAGAACGGGTCAAAATCCCAACCCTGTTTGAATTTTTGACTTGTTCCTGAGAAAACTGGGGAAATCTAGGAAATTCTAGAAATTTCTAGACTACACGCCATGTACACTAAAGTGAACACCGTGTATGGGTTAGTCAAGTACCGGTCGTGTGCTCGTCAAGTACATGTCATGTGATGACCGAGTATAAATTTCCTACTACATGATGTGTAGTGTTGCTTGACACACCGGGTATCCTTATTTCTGTGTACTGGCTGTGTTTAAGCTGTGTGTCAACCCGTGTGGCGCGTCCAAGCCATGTGGATACCCCGATTAAGTCAAAGTACGGACAAGGCCACTACATGGCGTGTAGTACTTAATTACACGCAATGTACTTTTTTTATTCGCTTAAATGAAAGAGCTTCGTGTCTTATTTAGGAAAACAACTTCTTATTCCCCAACGTCGGAACAGATACGTTCTGAAGTTCCAAAGAATGTTTCCAACCCTAGAATCATCATCCGACATCTGTTCTTCAATCTGTCAGTGCCTGTAGGATCGCAACAGCGAGGCTAAACCCGTGCACCCTGTTTCATTCCAGTTTATCCACCTCCCACATTGCAGTTTCCATCTGAGTGTAATTGGTGGGATTTGAAGGAAACATGGATCTACGAAGATCAGATTCAAATTAGAGATCAATATCGGATGTGCCTACATCTACGAGTCTTAGGTAGGTGGTTCATACCTTCTTTTGTGTTTTCGTAGACCTTTGGGTGGCGCGACTTAAAGCGCATATTTGGGTATTTTGTGAGAGACCCTGTTTTATCTGCTATTGTATATTTAATTTCTTATTATACTTATGGGATTCCTTTGGGTATTTCCTTTGTCCTATTTTACTTGAGCGAGGATGGGTGAGGGGTCGTTGCTCATTTGGGGCATTTTGGCCGGGGGTACCAAAATGGCACAAGTTGTTTTATTTGGTTAAACTACTAAGTTATTGGTTAAGTCATAATATGATTTATTAGAGGCTTTTAAGACCTTGGTACTGGTTTGAGACAACACATAGTTAGTGCAATTCGACTGTTTAGTTTGTTTTGCATGCTTATAGTTTTTATTTTGATTGTATATATATGTGATGTATGAAATTTCATATGTTGGAACCTTTGGGTAGTGTTGGGCATGGAATGGGTATTGATGAGTGATGCTGATCACATGTTGGGTTTGACCCCGGTTACATTGGGTGGTTCTGACCACAGGTTGGGCGTCAGGGACGTCAGCTTGAGGCAGAGTGACTATCAGGTTGGGCATGACCCGATTTACTTGGATGGCGAGACCGTCGGACTTAAGCGGCATGGTCGCAGGGACACAAAGTGTCAGAGGTGTTGTGGATTGGGTACTATTTTGGTTATTACTGCTCACCCAAAACTTTAAGTAGTGTGCACATAGAGAGACTCCATGAAGAGGTGTTTTGACCACTCATGTGGGTATAGGTCCCTGTTAGTTGCGGTTTAGGTACTTTTGGTTTGGGGGTTCTTACCATAGGAAGCCACGTGGAAGGTGAGAAGCCTTCGGGGGATAGCATTGAGGCTATCGGGTTGGGGGCAAAGGCTCGCCATTATTTGAGGGCATACATCGTTGTTCCTTCAGTTACATTATTTGAGGGTAGACATCGCTGTCCCTATAGTTACTTTATTTAAGGGCAGACATCATTGTCCCTCCGGTTACTTATTTGAGGTCAGACATCACTGTTCCTCCGAGCTACTATTTCTTGGGCGTGCCTACGGGACATCGGTGCTTGAGACACGCGGTGTCTGGGGGCACATGGTGCTGGGCTACATGATAGAGATTCCAACATTGGAAGAAGTAGGTGACACTCCATTGAGGCTACTGAGCACGATTTTAGTTTGTGTTTGTTGTTTGCATCGTACTGTTTACGGTTTCCTTTATAACTGCATGCCTGCTTAAACACTTATATTAGGTACACACCGTTGGGTGGTATCCTACTGAGATTCGTCTCACACCCTACACAGATAATTCGAGATGCGTGCAGGCTTTATGGATTTATGTGTAGGAAAGATGCCAACTTCAGGAGCTGGACTGCATTAGCTATCGCATGGAGATGGTATGGACCTTCAGGTCTTGCCTAGCTAGAGATTATTTTGTTTTGCTTACTTTCCTGTATCAGCATGCTTACTTGTTTTGTAGCTACAATTGGTTATCCATTGACACCTTTACAAATGGATATGTATGACCTAATTTGGATGTATGGTTGTTGTTCAGTAGTATTTACACGTGATCAGAATGCTGTTGTGTTTACTTTTTGCTGCTGTTGTTATATTTATTGCTTCCGCTATTTATCGATATTGAATGTGCTTCCGTTCTGCGGGTCTGGTTCGAGTCTGCTGAGTCGTTTGTTTCTCCGCATCTTTATTTTTATACTCATACCAATACCATTATTATCCTCCGAGAGGGTATAGCCTCCCCACTATACATATAGGACCCTCGTTACTAGTCGAAAACCATTGGTGTTCGGGGAGGTGCGCCTAAGGTAGTAACACCCGACCCGTTTAGCACTGTTCGGGTGGCTGTTTGGGTCCGGTTCATCACATATATATATATTCACACACACACACACATCAATATATATAATATTTCCTTAAATGTGATTTATACAATACAAAAAATATATTTACATTAAATAAGTCTTATATTTAGTTAAAAATGGGTAATAATTAAAAAATAATATTAATTAGAAATATTGACTAATTAGTATAGAGTAATGGACTTCTAATAAAATGTGATTTTTTTTTTCAATTTAACATATATCAGACCCGTGTTACATTAATTTCACACACACATATATGTAATTAATGCAATTTTATATAGAAACACACACACACACAATATTTCTATAATTTATTCAATTTTTAATTTTCATTATAGAATTTTATTTATTAAAATAATATATTTAATATATATTATGTTTTTGATCGATAAATTTTATTCATTTTTTATATTTTTATTCAATATATACTATTTATTAAATTTTAATTTTTTTTTCAAATTTATTCATTTTTAATATTATTTATTAATTAATAAACTTAATTATTTTTAATATTTTTTAATTATTCATTTTCAAATTTTCTTTGTTTAATTTTTTGGTAATTTTATCCATATTTAATATTTATTTATACATGTTTATTCATTAACATTTAATGTTGTTAATATGGATGTAATTTATATAATTAATATGTATTCATTTTAATTTTAACATATATTCATTTTTAATTTTTTTAATAATCTATATAATTAATAACACTAATTCAATTTTTAATATTGTTTCAATCTATTGATTTTTAAATTTTTAAATTTCACCATTTTTTAACATCCATTCTTTTAATATTATTTAGGATTATTTATTCACTAATAATGTTAATGGGGGTTTACTTTTCTTTTTAATTCATTCATTTAATATTTTTTGTAATTTATTCATTTTCAATATTTTTTATACATATTCATTAATTAACATTTAATGTTTTTAATATGGTTTTAATGTACATATTTAATATGAATTCATCTTCATTTTATTTTTTTAATAATTTATATAATCAATAAAACTTATTAATTTTTTTAATAGTTTTGAAGTATATTCATTTTTTGTTGTTAAATTCTACTCATTTATAACATTCATACATTTAAGATTGTTTATTCATTAATAATGTAATTATTTATCCATCATGCATTCATACAAACATTTCTAGACTACTATAGCGTGTGATGTTTCTTTAGATAGTGTCACGAGATTGTAGATACTGTATTCATTCCTCATATATGATTAATTGTTGATGCATTCCACATTTACACTTTAGATAGTGTTAGAGAGATAATGTTATGTTAAGTTAATTCATTAATTAAGTGCATAAAACATTATGTGGAAATACATGTGATGTAGATGACATATGAAGTATTGGTAAAGCCAACACTTCCCTACGAGCTAATGCTCTATGCTTTGAGAACCTATCATTGTTTCTCTATTTGATGCATACAACATCACTATCCACCACCGTGACTTGTTTCTAACACTTCTAGAATTGAATGTTAATATACTCTTAAGAATATATGATATGATGTACTTTAAAGATTTCCTTTCTAAGCTTTAAATTAGATAACATTGACCATTTGGTGATGAGAATTAACAAAATTCTCCAAAATTAAAATTTTAGAAAAATTAATCTACCACAACCAAAATAATATCAAATCTCCACTATTCCATGATTGATATTTTTTTCAAACATAGATGCATCCAAAGGGTTAATGAATATTCCATCCAATTGATCCTTTGTGCGAAAAAAATTCTAAAGTGATGTCCCAATTCTTTACATGGTCCTAGATGAAATGATATATTATCTCAATGTGTATTTTCCTTCAATGATGAATTGGATTCTCAAAAATTGATATAGAAGAAGTGTATGTGAACATAAACTAGTTGTTAGCACATATTCTACTTCAACTATGGATAATGAAATTGAGTTCTGCTTCTTTAAAATCCATGCAACAATTATTTTTTCAAGAATGTGGGAAATACCAATTATACCTTTTCAGTACATCTTGCATAAAAAATATAAATCTAAATAACTAAAAAAAACTAGAGTTTTCCTCCCATGGTAGAATAAATTGAGATTAATTATTCCTTTCGTATACTTAATTGTCATCTAAACCGCTATCAAATGAATTTCCTTATGATTTATCAAAAATCTTCCTCACATGAAAACACTATAAAAAAGACTAGGTCTTCTAATAGTTAGATAGAGTAGACCCTTAATTATCCCTCTAAATGTTTTGTAGTCAGATTTATAATGTAATTCAAAATGGTGTTTTATTGTAAACTGAATGCGGAAGCTATGGTTTTTGAAGAATGAAAAATAAATAAAAGAGTGACAGAGGGTTGAAAAGGGAAGAATTTATATTTTGAGGAAAGTAAGAACTAGATTTAGAGTAGTGACCTTAAACATGTTCAAGCTATGTAAGCACTACTAAAATAAATCATGTTGTTGGCACCTCCTTAGGAGGAGAGTGTTTTGAACACCCTTATTTTATTAACCAGAAACCATGATTCTTTTAGTACTAATGATTTACATGTTTTATGATAGCATTTTATATGGAAATACAGTTTTTATGATAATAAGGATAAGTATCTAGGTGAGTCACTGTTAGCCAGGAGCTACTGCTGAGTCTAGTTACCATCAGGCTTGTCACCGCCAAGGAGTTACTGCCAGCCTTGTCACTGCCAAGGAGTTACCATTAGGCTTGTCATCGGTAAGGTGTTACCATCAGGCATGTCACCACCAAGGAGTTACCGTCAGGCTTGTCATCGCTAAGGTGTTACCATCAGGCTTGTCACCACCAAGGAGCAACCACCAGGACCTGTCAGTATTAGACTCTGAGTCAGCTTTGGACTCTGAATAACCGCCAGTCTAAGGTACCACCAGTCTGAGATACTTTCAGATGCTGAATCACCACTAGCATCATGCTACCGTTTCTGTCTGAGGACTTTGACGTGAATGTATCAACAACTATTTCTATTCAAGGATAAATTGACCAAGTATTAATGACATAGTTAAAGCCTGTCTGAGGATTTTGAATGTCCTTCAACCGATGTTACTATATCTATGGGAAATACTATCTCTCCATCTCCCTCTCTATAGGATGATTACTAACTAACAAGTCTATGATAAAATTGTGCAATTGAATCTATGAATATTTACAAGCTCACAGATTCATCTACTATGAAGATCAACGACACAAAATCATAATATCCTTTATATAGTTTGATTGAGATATCAATAGAGATCAACTAGAACACCTACAAATTACTATGATCCTCTTTTACTAAAACTTTCAAGAATGAAGCTCAAACTCCTCACCAAAGCTAATATGAGGACTTTGAACATTCTGAGCATACCAGAATGAGTATCAATATTTTCTTCATATTCTTTTGATTGCTCTTTCTGTTTTTCAAGAAGTGTGTTGTTACTTTGTTTTTCAAACACATACTCTCTCTTATACCTGATATGAAGAATACTTGTTAGTCTCTCTTTCAATTTACATATTTTTTCCCACAATGGTTATGGAAGAGGTCCTTGTGCGGACCATACTATTTTATTTTCCACATATAACTATGGAAGAGGCCTTTTAGCCTGGACAACTTGTTGCTATTGTTTGTTTACCTAATCCAGGTTGTGGATCTATTTGATTATTATTATAATCTTCTTGGAAGAAAGTGATTTCCAAGTGGAGGGGGTTAAGTCTCATTTTGAGACTAAACCTCTTGTTTATTCCGCTGTGTAATTTTTTTTTGTTTTATTACCAAAACCTAAATTATTTTTAATCTATAAACAAAACTATTACTTTGATAGTTAATATTAACTAGTGTTTATATATGTTTGTATCTAATTAAACTAATTTTAAAATCTACGACAATTTTACCATTATTTTAACAGAGACATAACCACTCTTTAAAAAATCATTTAAAAGGATATATCTTATATCGATTTTCTATTTTGATCAACTAGCTATTTTATTTTATTAATTGGATTTTATTTTTAATATAAATTTTTATTGGGAAATAAATTCACCCCCTCTTGAGTTACTCAATTCAAACAACATTTGGAATCATAGGATTTTGAATTATCTTTTCAACTGTGATTTTGGTTGCATACTATAGATCACAAATTTCTATCAATTCTAAATTTTAGCTTTTTATGGATAATAGAAAATACGGATTTTCTACCAAAAAACCTCCTTATTTTAGTGGTACAAATTATTCTCAATGTAAAATCAAATTGAAAATTCATTTAGAAAGTATGGGTTTTGATATTTGGAATTTAATAGAAGATCGTTATGAAATACCACAAACTGCTAGAGTTACTTGGAGCGATGCTACAAAAACTGCATGCAATTATAATTATAAATCTATGAATGCTTTGTTTTGTGCTTAGGGTGATGATGAATTTAATAGAATATATACTTGAAAATATTCTTTTTAAATATGGGATACCTTATCTATCTCTCATGAAAAAACATCAAATTATAAAGAAATGAGACTGAATACATATACAATCAAGCATGATACTTTTAAAATGAAATCTAATGAACCTATTTCTGATATGTATCTCAGGTCCAATAAAATAGTAAATACCATTCACTCACTTTAAAAACAAGTGACATACAAAGATCAGGTGATGAGACTCTTTATATTCTTACGATACAGATGAAGAGAAATATCTATATCAATTAGAGAATTTTGTGATGTAAGTAAACTACTTGTCAAGGAATTGATAGGAAAAATAATGATGTATTAAGAAGAGATTAAGTAAATAAGGAGATCGATGAAGATGAACCAAAAAAGAAAATTAGTATCCTTTAAGATTACTACCTCCAAAACAAAGATAAAAGGTACATATTGAAAGTACCAGTGAAGAAGAATCTTCTGATGACAGTGATGAAGAGATAACCCATATGGCTAGAAGATTTAATAAATTCTATAGGAAAAATATGTTCTTCAAAATGTCAAATTTTAGAGGAAATTACGACAACAAGGGAAAGTGGAAAAGGATTGGAAAAAGGATGACATTCAAAATTAAATCAACTTCTATGAATGTAAGAGAAAAGGACACATTAATGATGACTGTCCAAAATTGAAATATAAAAAGAAATATGAGGATAAAGATATAAATTCAAGATAGCTATGAAAGCAACTTGTAATGCCTATGAAGAAAGATCCAGTGAACCAGAAAATAATCAAGAAGATAAATTTAATAGGGAAATTATGTGCTTTGTATCAAGCACATCAGAGGTACAAAATATTCTTCCTACTAATCCTACTAACATTCCAAACTTTTCTAAAAATGAAAATAACGAAGAAAGAATGACCAATGAATATCTGTATGAATATTGTAACATGATGGAAGATACCTTTCATGAAATAAAAGATAAATATAAGTAACTTAAAAAACAAAATTCTCTGATAGTAAATATTAAAACCAACCTAATTGTTGAAAAAGAGAAAAATACTCAATTATTAAAAGAAAACAATGAATTAAAATTGTCAAATGAATAGTAAAATAAAGATATCAAAAGTTTTACCAATGGTAAGAAAACTTCGACTCAAATAAATGGAAAGAAATTTGCTCCCAAATATAACACTGGTATAGGTTTCCAACCTAGATAGAGAAAAATTGTAAAAAATAGATTTATGTCAAGTATCGGTCTTGAAAATTTATAAACTACAAGTACCTACTCAACTGGACCTAACAAATTATTTATTTCTAGAATCTTACAATCTATTTATAAGAAACCCATTTGGAAATTGTGGTTTCCAAAATATCTTATCACTAACACAATTAGATTCAAGAAGATCTAGGTACCAGAATCATTTTTTGTATAAACTTTGTTTTGTAGGAAACATATTTGAAAACCTCTAGAAAAAGCCTATGGTATCTGGACAATGGGTGTTCCTGAAAAACAAGTGGTGAGTATTCAAATTTCAAAAATTTGATCAAATTTGGTGGCAGACATGTTACTTTTGGTGACAATGCTAAAGGGAAAATCATCAGCCTTGACCAAATTGGTAATTCTAATTTAGTATTAATTTATAAAGTTTTATATATAGATGGTTTAAAATATAATATTCTTATCATTTCTCAATTATGTGATGATGGTTTTTATGTAAATTTTGAAAATAATTCCTGTCATGTTTTTGATGATAAAAATATTTTAATCTTTATTATTTTAAGAAATGATAATATTTATTCTATTGATTTAAATTCTCTATATTCTAAAAATATTTCTTAATTAAGTGCCTTTCACAAAGAATCTTGGATTTGACATAAGATACTAGGCCATCACCATATTCATTCACTTAGAAAGTTAACTAGGAATAAATAATTGGTTAAATATCTACCAACACTTGAATTATCAAATGATAAAGTTTGTGATCCCTATCAAAAAGGGAAACTTCACAAGATTTATTTTAAATATAAGAAGAGATTTTAAACCTCTTAGCCTCTAGAGTTAGTTCATATGTACCTCTTTAGACCTTATAGAGTTTCTATTTTAAATGAAAAACATTATGTCTATGTCGTTTTAGATGATTTTTCAAGGTACACTTGGGTATTATTTTTGATCACAAAAGTGAATCTTGTTATTACTTTATTAAGTATTACAAATTTGTAGAAAATCAAAGTGGACTTAGGATTAATACCTTAAGAAGTGATCATGGTTGAGAATTTGAAAATCAATACTTTGAATCATTTTGTTCTCAAAATGGTTATAATCACAATTTTTCAGCACCTAGGACACCACAAAAAATGGTGTTGTAGAAAGAAGAAATAGAACTCTTCAAGAGAGAGCCCAGAATTTGATAAATGATTATGACTTACCTGTCTACTTTTGGGTAGAGGCTATTAATATAGCCTGCTATACAATAGAGTATTAATTATACCTCTCTTAAAAAGAACACCTTATGAGTTATGGAATAATAGAAAGACAAAGGTTAATTACTTTAGAGTTTTTGGTTGTAAAGTCTTTATTCTAAATACATAGGATAATATTGAAAAATTTTCTTCCAAGAGTGATGGAGGAATTTTTCTTAACTATTCAATTTTCAATAAATCTTATAGAGTGTTTAATAAAAGAACTAAAAAAATATAAGAGTCTATTCACATTAAATTTTATGAAATTGATCCTAATAAACCTAATATTATCTTAGAAAACCTTGAGGATGATCTATAAAATATGAACATTAATGATAAACCTTTTGAAATTCATATCAAACAAGAATAAAGTTCATCTAGTGAACTTCTAGAACCCAAACCTGAAGAAAATTTTGAGACAACCAACCCCTATTTTCAAAGAGTTTTTAGGACTCATAAAAACCACCCTTTAGATGTAGTAATAGGAAACCTAGATAGAGGTACAAAAAATTGAGATTCCCTTAGGAATAAAATTTAACACCAAGATTTCTTGTCCAATCTTGAGCCAAAGAACATCAATGATGCTATGAATGATGAATTCTATGTAATATCTATGCAAGAGGAACTTAATCAATTTTAAAGAAATAATGTTTGGAAACTTGTTGATAAAATAAAAGATATATTAACTATTTAAACTACGTGGTATTTTAGAAACAAGGTTGATGAGTTAGGCACTATAGTAAGAAACAAGTCTAGATTAGTTGCACAAAGGTATAATCAAGAAGAAGGTATTGATTATGAAGAAACCTCTACACCTATAGCCATACTTGAATCCATTAGGATACTTATTTTCTATGCATCACATTTGTATTTTAAACTATATCAAATGGATATTAAAAGTGAATTATTAAATGGGTTTATAATTGAGGATGTTTTTGTTGAACAACCCCCTATATTTCAAAATATACATTTTCCAAAACTTTTTTTTTAAATTAAAAAAAGCCTTATATGGTTTAATATAAGCTCTAAGATATTGGTATAATAGACTTACCTCTTTTCATATTTAATTTTTTAAAAGGTATAGCTAATCCAAATATTTTTATAATTTTTTTCAAAAGATGCTTTAATAGTACAAATTTATGTGGGTGATATTATTTTTGGATCTACTAAAGATTCCCTATGTACTGATTTTCAAAACTAATGAAAAATGAATTTGAAATGAGTTTAATGGGTGAAATCAAATTCTTTCTTGGTTTTTAGATCTTTCAAAATAAATAAGGGATTATTTTAAATCAAATAAAATTTACTAAAAATATTTTAAAACATTATGGGTTATACAAGACTAAAAGTAGTGATACTTCTTTGAGTACTACCTGTAAACTAGATCTTGTTGAAGCTGAGAAATCAGTAGATCAAACTAGTTATAGAGGTATAATTGAAGGTCTATTATACTTGATTTCTAGTCATCCTGATATTATGTTTAGTGTGTGTATGTGTGCTTGATTTCAAGCAAATCCTAAAGAGTCACACTTATTAGCTGTTAAAATAATTTTTAAATACCTAAAATATAAAAATAATTTAGGATTGTTATATCTAAGAGGAAAATCACTTGATTTAATAAGTTATTCAGATGATGATTTTGGTGGCTGTAAGTTAGACATAAAAATCACATCAAGAACATGTTATCTTTTAGGAAAATCTCTAGTATTATGGTGTAGTAAGAAACAAAATTTTATTGCACTGTCTACTGCTGAAACTAAATACATAGATGCAAGCAGTTGTTATATACAAATTTTGTGGATGAAATATACTTTAATGGACTTTGGATATCAATTTAGATATGTGCATATAAATTTTGATAACACAAGTTCAATAAACATTTCTAAGAATCTAGTATCACACTCTAGAACAAAACATATTGATGTAAGACATCA
The DNA here is from genome assembly GCA_963277665.1 of Viscum album. Lineage (NCBI taxonomy): Eukaryota > Viridiplantae > Streptophyta > Magnoliopsida > Santalales > Viscaceae > Viscum > Viscum album. The sequence continues at coordinate 1,608,465,042 of OY728137.1, read as the reverse complement.
ATTTTTGAGAGAACATTATCAAAAAGGTGATATAACTTTAGAATTTATTAGAACTGAACATCATATTGCTGATATCTTCACAAATATTTTGAATTATGAAAGATTAAACTACATCAAACATGGTGTATTAATGATAAGTTTTGGATGATGAGTCACTATTGATGAGTCACCATTGATGAGTCAATGTCGACGAGTCACTATTGATGAGTCACTATTGATGAGTCACTCTTGATGAATCACCATTGATGAGTCATTGTTGGTGAGTCACCATTGGTGAGTCACCCTTGACGAGTCACCATTGGCGAGTCACCGTTGGCGAGTCACTTTTGAACAAGTCACCATTTCTTTTGTTACCATTATTTTGTTACCGTTACTATTTCTTTTCAGTTTTTTTTATTGTTTTATATTTTATTATTTTGAATCCCTAAATGATATGATTTATGAAATAGATTAAATTGATTCACTTAACCCTCAATCCTTTGAACTCCCAATCCTTCCCTTCAACTCGAACCAATCGTCTTTCCTTCTTCTCTCATTCCAGCTAAACTTTCACCTGATCAGTATGAACCCTTTGAAGTGATTAGCATAATCAAATCTGAAAGAGGTGAGACAATCCAAGAAACGTAAAGGATCTACCTGTAGTTCGATTATTGTTTAAAAAAACCCACAGATGGAGAAACTAGTTATTGAAGCAGAAAATGAGATAGATGTTCAATGGATTCCATCAAGCAATACACTCGTATTTAAAGTAATAGAAGATCATAAGTGGGTGAACTGGTTCACAAAAAATAATTGCGTGTATTATCCAAGGTTGGTATATGATTTCTATCAGAATGCTAAGTTTGTTTTCAGAGATAAAAAGGATGAAATAAAAAGTTTCATTGATGGAGAAGAGTTTATTTCTCTTCAAGGGAATGGGAAAATTGCCTAAGAGTGCCTCATAAAGGGGTATATGAGTATTTTTAAGGAAGAATTCACAGTGATAGTGGGATTTTTAATTATGAAGAATATCTCTTATAGTTAATTGGATATGATACACTATGAAGACCTACATATGTTGAACTCAATGGTGAATGTAAGCTATTATTCAAGTTTGTACAACATGTATTATGTCCTAGAAAGGGATATTTCAATACCATGATATATCAGGATTTTTACTTTATATTTGTGATGAATCAAGGACAAAGGATCAATCTTTTTAGATTTATGATGATCTATATATATGAAATGTGAAAGAAAATTTCAAGGTTGAACTCTTTGATATACCCTAAGATGACATCTACCATATTGGATGCTAAGGGATTGGTAAAATAAGGTGAAGAAGCTGAAGAAGTTGAAGATAAGTATGGTGGTTTTTGTTTATCAAAGACATTTTCCAAAATAGTTAAAGTGACTTAGAATCCATGGAAGAAGTGCTGGGTGAGAGATAATGATAAACTATATGATGAATTCAACCCAATTGATCATACAACCAGACCTAAAGTCATGGTGGATCCTGGTATTGAGCCCGATGAGTTAGTTAAATATTTTGATGATTTTAATAATAGTGATAAAGCTGAGAAAGCTATAGAAGAAGAAAAATAATTTTCAGTTGAAGTGGGGAGTGATTCGGAGATCCCTAAATCTCCTCCTACTATTTCTTTTGAAGATGTTAGTCCACCTGATTCCCTACCTACCCAATAATCCCTTTTGGATGAAGAAGATGATGATGAAACAAAAGTACCAGGAGCGTACCAATTCAAGACATATTTCTCCAAATCATCAAGAGACCGGATTACTAATTCTATTAATGGGAATGAAAAGGATGTTAATGCTTCTAAGGAAGCAGATGATGATTCAAATCATAAAAAATCAGATGGAAATGAAAGTAAAGATAAAGATGATCATGATGGTGTAGATGATGAGGATCATGATGGTGGAGATAATGATGATCATGGTGATGATCATAGAGATGGTCATATTGATGGAGCTGATAAGAATTGAGGTGATCATGATGATCATGATCATGAAATGGTTCAATCACATCCTTAATCCCCAGTAGTATCAAGTTATATAAGGAATGAAGATCAATCCAAAGATGATGAGATGAATGTTATACCACCTGTTATTATAGATGATAAGTAAGCTATTAGTGAGGGGGAGAAGTCTCCTAAACCTTCTGATCACACAAAACCAGTCTCCACTATATCTGAACTTGGTGAATCTCTTCTAGTTCACCAAGAACAACCTATTTTTCCATACATCAGACCTGACTTAAGTAATTTTGAAGAGTGGGAGAAATTTTCTGGTTATGCTAGACTATGAATTGATTATAGTGATTCAGATGTTGAAGCAAGTGAAAGTATTTTCAAAGGATAATGATCCTTAGTGGATCAAATTGATAAAGTTGTTGAGTTACAACCCTTTACTCCAATAGAAATAGACATCCGGGCTGAGGCTGTTGTGCCACCTTAAAATATATATCATCCTACTATTCCAATTATAATTCCTCCTGATGTTGTGATAATGAGTGATTTAAAATATTTTCAATAAAGCACGTTTTCTAATTTAGAATCCTTAAGAGGAAATTTAATTTCAGATTTTAAGGATGCCTTGAACTCTCAACACTCTCATGTTTTTAGACTGAATGAAGATAGTGCTCGATATTTGGTTGAGCTTATTATATTTCATTTACAACCAAAATTTCATTTTCATATTCAGGAATTAGAAGTAGAGAAGAGAAGATTGTCAAGAGAAGTAGAAAGTATGAAAACCTTATCAGAGGAAGTGAAAAATTCTATCTTAGAAAGTTTGAATACTTTTTCTCATAAGTTGAATTGCACGTCTGCTGCTGCATCTTCATCTACTTCACCTCCTTCTTTAGTGCCTATTTCTAGAGAGATACTGAGACAAATTATAAGGGAAGAACTAAATACTTCTTTGGGTGATGTGTCAATACATGAAGATAAATTAATGAAAATACACCATCATGGTGATTACAGCTATGAGATGTTAAGAGATTATTCCATTGAAGTCGGGGCATATAAGGACACCAAAAATAAAGATATAAAGTATTATTTGAAAATAATTTATAAAAATAATGATATTTAGAACAAATTCAAATTCCTGGTAGGGAACTTGAGAATTCCACCAGTCACAAGAGATTTCAAATAATAGGTAAGTCAACTGAAGGTTCTCACACTAGTGTTGCAGTGATTCATGGAAGAGAAAATGGATTTCTTTAGTGATATGGGGAGGGGAGGTAACATTATTATGGATTTTATCAACCTCATGAAACCATTCCTTCATGTTCACAGTACAACTATTATTGAAAGATAGGCCATCCTAGTGACAACTGTTCTTTCAACAACATCAACTGATCCGGTTAGATATAGACCTATAGTGATTACTCAATCAGATGGTCTGCTACCTTCACTATTTCAACCTACGAGTTTATCTCTAATTGAAGCTATTCGTCACCTAAGACCTTTTCTACTTTGTGAAATGATTACTCCTTAAACAACAATCCTTTCCATCACAACCTTTGCTCCTACTGTAACTAAAACTATTTTAGTACCTCAAGAAAAGGACAATGGAAAAGGGAAAGAGATAGAAGCACCTCCACCCACCTTAGATAGTCGATCTGATTAGATAATGTATTTGATATGGATGATGTGTTTTTACATTTTCTCTCTTGACAATGTACTAAATCTCTTTTTGACTTATTGCAATGAAGTTTCTCCATTTTTTAATATTTTATATGAGTTTATTTATATTTTTTATCTCTTTTTGTTAGTCATAAAGGGGAATAAAAGATGGGAAATACCTATTATATTATTTGATATTATAGTTTTTTATATCACTCATATATATTCTGAAATGATAAGTATATTGTTTTCATTCAAACACATCTCTGATTATCTATGTTTATATTTTTAGCACATGACTTATAAAATTACATCTTTTGTGATCATCAAAATGGGGGAGAATGTTAGAGCCTCATTATTAGGAGAGTGTTTAGAATAACCTTATTTTAATAATAAAAAACCATGTTTATTTTAGTACTAATGATTTACATGTTTTATGGTAGCATTTTATATGGAAAGATAGTTTTATGATAATTCAACTAAGTATAAATGTGAGTAACTGTCAATCAGGAGCTACTACTGAGTATAGTTACCATCATGCTTATCACCACCAATGAGTTACCATCAAGATTTTCACCACCAAGGAGTTACTGTTAGGATTTTTACTAATAAGGTGTTACCGTCGGGCTTGTCACTACTAAGGAGTTACCATCAGGCTTGTCACCACTGAGGTGTTATCGTTAGGCTTGCCACCGGTAAGGAGATACCACTGAGATTTTTCACTATTAAACTTTGAGTCACCATTGGAATCCAATTCCCTAATAGTATGAGGTACCACAAGTCAGAGATATCTCCATATGCTGAGTTACCACCAACTTCATGATACTGTTGCTGTTTGAGGAATTTGATGTGAATGTCTCAATGACTATTTCTATTCAAGGATAAATTGACCAAGTCTTAATGACATATTCAAAGCCTATCCAAAGATTATGGATATCCATCAACCGATGCAGCTATATCTATGGGAAGGAACATCTCTCTATATCTCTCTCTGCATGATGATTAATGACTAACAAGTCTACAAGAAAATTGTGCGATTGAATATGTGAATCTATATAAGCTCATTGATTTATCGGCTTTGAAGATCAATGAAATATAAGCACAATATCCTTTATAGAGATTGATTGATATGTCAATAGTGATCAACTATGACATCTATAAATTCCTAAAATCCTCTTTTGCTGCAACTTTCAAGAACGAATCTAGAACTCCTCACTAAATCTAATTTGAGGACTTCAAACATTCTGAGCATACCAAAATGATCATCAGTATTATATCCATATTCTTTTTTTTTCACTTTATGTTTTTTGATTCATGTGTTGTTACTTTTTTTTTTCAAGCACATACTGTTTTCTGTACTTAATATGGAGAATACTTGTTATTATATCTTCCTCTATACATTTGTTTTCCCATGGTGTTTTTAGAAGAGGTCCTTGTGTGGCGTGTACTATTTTATTTCCCACTTATAACTGTGGAAGAGGGCTTTTATTATAGATAGTGTGTTTCTGTTATTTGTTTACTTGATCTAGGTTGTAGATCTATTTGATTATTATTATAATCTTCTTGGTAGCAGGTGATTACCGATTTGAGGGGATTAAGTCTCATTTAGAGACTGATCCTCTTATTTATTCCACCATGTTATTTTGTTTTGTTTTATTACGGAAACCTTAATTCTTTATAATCTATAAACATAATTAGTACTTTGATAGTTAATCTTAAATAGTGTTTATAAATGTTTATGTCTAGGTAAATTTTTTTAAAAAGATAAGATAATTTTAACATTATTTTAACTGATACATAATCACTCTTTGAGAAATATTTTAAAAGGGTAGATCTTATATCTATATGATTTTTTGATTAACTGGCTAGTTTATTTTTTTAAGGGGATTTTATTTTTAACAGAAATTTTTATTGGGAACTCAATTCACCCCCTTTTGAGTTACTCACTTTGATCAATACTTGCATACACTCAAATTATAATACTTTGTTTACATATCATTATATATATACATTATATGCACACCTTGTGTGTATTTATTTATTTTTTATACACATTGAATATTATTGAACCTCAGAGGATGAATATGAATAAAAAATGGATGGATGCTAATTTATGACAAAAGAGTATGAGGATTGAGTTAAATAGTTCATCAAGTTTGTAATAGATTATATATATGATCCTTATAAAAACATTTTTCTGTGTTTATGTTGTTTTTATTCATGTTGAATTCATTCAGAATAGTTGGAAGAATATTTGATTTTTTACGGAATAGATCTGAGCTATAAATGTTGGAATAAACATGAAAAAAACTGAATGTACATAATGAATGAGATGATACCACCATTTATGGATCATTTGATATGAATACCAGTATAAATGATAATGGAGATCATATAGAATAAATGATAAGGGAAATTGATGATGATCTTCATTATTGTTCAAAGTTGTTTGAGAAGTTAAATAACTATGTAAAGAGGCCACTTTATAATGGTTGTACTAAATATATAACATTTTCAGGTGTATTGAAGTTATATAATTTTAAAGCTAGTAGTTGATGGAGCAACATAAACTTTATAGAACTACTTGGTCTCCTGAATGATATGCTTCTAGAAGAAAATGAACTTCCTTGTCAAATATATAAAGTTAAGTGAATGATATATTCAATGAGTATGATCTTTGAAAAAATGCATGCCTACCCAAATGATTGTGTATTGTTTTATAAGAACCATGAATCACTCATAAAATACCCTATGTGTGGCATAGGTTGATACATGAAAGATGAATAAAGTCCTTAAAAAGTTGTATGACACTTTCCTATCATTCAAAGGTTTATATAACTATATGGATGTTAGGAAATCTATAAACAATTGAAATAACACATTGATACAATAATTAAATATGGGAAACTATGTCACCCAACAAACTTACTCAGTAGAAATTTTTTGATAATGAGTATCTTGATTGTGGAAATGAGATGAGAAATCTCTGTCTTCCTTTATATAAAGATGGAATAAATCCTTTTTATATACAAATAAGTACTCATAGTACATGACCAATTATGTTGGTAAATTATAACTTACCACCACGATTATGTATGAAGAACAAATACATTATTTTTTCTCTGCTTATATATAGAACAAAACAACCCGGTAATGATATGGGATACATGTGTTAAATTTTATGATGTTCATATAAGTGAAGAGTTCATATTAAGAGACATGTTATATGAAATGATAAATTAATTTCTTTATTATGGAAATTTTTAAGGATATAACATTATAGAAATGTTGGGGTGTCCAATTTGTGAAAAAGGTATACACTAAATTAGGTTGAAACATTCATTCAAGACTGTGTTTTTAGGACATGATAAATTTTTACCCCAATAAACTAAATACCGATCCAAAATGAAATAATTTTATGGATATATATATATATAATGTACAACACCATATACAATAATGTATGATCAACTGTTTTAGAAATTAAAATATATTGACTCTAATTTTGGTAATCCTCTTTCAAAAAAATCGTATGGAATCAAGTTATAAAAAGTGATTAATTTTCTTTGAATTTTTGTACTAAAATTCTTTGTATGTCAGAAATTTTCTTGATGTCATGAATGTAGATGAAAATTTATGTGATAATGTTATTAGCACATTAGTAAATGTACCAAATAAAAAAAAATGAAATTAAGGTTAGGTTGGACATGACTGACATGGGGATAAGAGAAGATTTGGCATCGGTGAAGGGTGAAAGATGAACTTTTATTCCACCAACAGCTTACACTCTATCCAAACAAGATTTTTTTTTAATTTTCAACTTTCTTAATATTGTCAAAGTTACAAAGAGATATTCATCAAATATCAAGAATTTCACGTCAATGACTAATTTGAAGTTACATGGTCTAAAGTCACATGATTTTCATGTTTTGATGAAAGATTTAATGCCTATAGATTTTTGTTTCATTCTACCTAAAAATGTATTCCATACATTAATATAACTTTACTTATTTTTCAAATACATATGCAGTAAAGTTATAGACCTAGTGAAATTTCTAATAATGAATAAGGAAATTGTAGTCATATTATGTGAATTGAAGATATTCTTGTAACGCCCTAACCCCAGAAGCCTAGAGCCAGTGCATTATTTTAATACATTGGCATAATTACAAGGAATAAAATCCTTAAGGACTAAGTAGTTTAGTAGTATTGGAAAACCAGATACATACATAAGTTCAACATTACAACTTGAAACGAAAAATAACTTAGAAATTTCATCGACAACATCCATAACTCCTAAGTTATTTCAGCATGTCATTCATAATAAAATTATTCATGTCCTGAGAAAATGAAACATAAGAAATGGGTGAGCACAAATGCTCAGTAAGATTAAGAAATACAGTAGAATATAACATAAAAATTAGGCATGGTGAATAATTTAAAACACATGCCTTTACAAATAATAAACTTGAACACATTATAGCTGGAATATGATCTGAGTAAATAATGCCATAATAAAACATAATCATGGGTATTCTACTAGTAGAATAACCAAATAAACCATAAATACTATTTTCATAATGAGAGAAATTAATATGCCAGAAATTATAAAATATACCATCAAGACCTTGGCCAAGACATCTAAAAATTATTAAGGCCTCAGCCAAAACCATAAATATTCATTTTTTCAAGGCCTCATGCCATGACCATAGTTTGTCTCATGAGACCTACCGATTCACCAAGGGGCTATAGCAGGACCCACCCAACACTAACTAAGTCCAATTAATTCCTCATATGAATGGGGATAAACATAAAAAATATACACATTCATATTGAAACTAACATATGAAATGTAAATAACTTTCCCCAAACATTAAGCATAAACACTAACCATTCAGAGTAAATTGGTAAATGGTATTAATATAGCACATTCACAGTCAAACTAATCATAAAACATAAAATTAAATATCTTAGATGATATAATAGTAGATAAATCTCAATGAATTACAAGATTCAATAAGGGATGTTGTCTTAGATGAAGTTAGTTTTAAATGAGACCATTGAAAAATTCCTAAGGAAATAATCCTTAAACATTCCAAAGTGTCCCATACCACCTTGAAACATTCAAATAATAATACCTTAGAATATAATGATAATAAGGAGACTCTTTATATGATATAACAAAGGGAAGTACATACACCACAAGAAAGAAATAAGTGGTGAACAAGGCATATATCTCAATAAAGTTAAAGTGAGATGAGAAAAATCATTTTTTACTTTGGAAAGAAGAGTTATTTTGGAAAATCATTTTTATTTTTCATGAAATCATATTTTAAACATGTAAATATTATAAAATAAAAGGTAATTTTATTGAAATTATATTTGAGTCATAAATGATGTCCCACTGAAGTGAAATCATGTAAAAAGGGTTCTTAAGAATTTTTAGAAATAAAACATTTTAGAGCATTTTAAGGAAAACATTAAAGAGAATTTTAAAGTGGAAAGGAATGTTTGTTTTTATAAAACCATAAATGAACCAATATAATTTTTCATGATAAAATTAGTGATTTTATAAAAATAATGGTGGCTTAAAACAGATTCTAGAGTACACTTGAAAATGAGTAAGAATTCGAGAAGTTCCCTTGAATCGGGTTTGTTTATCGGGATGAAATTTTGGAAGATTCTTTTAAAACACGTAACTCCAAAAAAAATAAAGGATTATGATTGGTACAAAAATATATAACATTCAAACATAATTTATGAGGAGTACATAAGAATAAATAAGAATTTCATTAAGGTGAATATAGAATAATAGCAACCCGAATGAAAATAGAGGTTCAGGTGGAAAATACTTACAACTTTGTAATCAATTGAATCGTATGCACAAAAATTAATAATATTAAAATGGTACATTTAATACCATGAAAATAAATATATTAATGATATGATACATCAATGGTCAGTATACATACACCATACACAAGTAAAAGTAGTGAATAATGAATGTCTCACAAAAATGGAAGTGAGATGAGGAAACCCTTACCTTAAGTCCGATGATGTTCTTAACTTGGTATTAGTGTCCTAGATAACCAAATTAAATTAATTAATTAAGATTTAAAGAAACTATTATACATGTAATTGATTTATTATAACCTTATTAAGTTCATTCATGGCCTTTTTGATGGGTTAAGAGGTTCAATTTCATTGTTCGGTTCCGTTTGTTTCATGATCGGTATACTTATATACATGAATAATGAATCGTGTAAACTGAGGATTTTTGTAAAGAATTGAAGTTATATGTTATTAGATAACATCCAGAAGGTTACATGGTTGAAAATTTCATTTGGTTACTTGGAGTTAAGATGAATCAATATATAAATTATTTAATGATAACTGTTTGAGTTAATTTGCGGTTTTTGAACACCATGAACTAATTTTGATTTGTAAATAAAAAAAATGTGTACAAAAAGATTATATAACCAGAGATGATACATAATACATAAATTATATTTTGGTTCAATCATATTAATGGTTTTATGACCATAATTGAATATGATAATACAAATTGAAAACCCATTGTCCTTGAATGTGGTAAATTAATACATCTCGGATGGTGTTTCCATTTTTAGTATAAAAGAATGGGAAAGAAAAGATGATAAAAAATTATTCCTTTAAAAGGATTTTTTTATACATGTAAGATATTGGAGTCATCAAAACATTTGGAAGAAATTAGGAGAGGAAATAAAAATAAAGGAACTCAAAATAAAAGAAAATTTGAGAAATCCCTTACAAAAATCCGGCAGCCTAACGACGTCACTTAAAAATTCATAAAATATATTGATGAGATAAAAAGGGAATATCATAATTATTACATAATATATATATTAAGGGAGATATTTAATTACATATACAAACATAATACAATTTAAATTAAAATATAATAACATAATAAGAGTGCTTGAAAAAGAGAGAGATTTTTAGATGAAAATTCTGCAGCATAATGGCTATGCAACATGGTTTTAGAAAACATTAAAAAGAGAGGGGAAAGGGAGAAACAATTCATAAAAGAATCATAAAATATTATAGGGACAGAATAATATGTAAATAAGAACATGGTATTAAAACTATAAATACATACCACATATAAGATAACTTGAATGGTAAGAAATGAAAAGAGGTGTTTACCTCTTGAAGTAATCTTCCTTGAGAGCCTCTTTAGGGGAGAGGTTTTGGTATTTTAGAAAGAAAAAAATATCTTTTAAGTGGAGAGTTACTAAGGAAGTGTTTTTGGGAAGATCTTAGACAAGTCACAAGTCTTGATAGGAGTGAATACAATAGGAAGTGAAGGGGTTTTTTATAGTGGAGGAGAGGAGTAAATTTTGAATATTTTATTCATTATTTTATTAATTACCTCAAGACAACCAATAATGTTGTTTCATGTGACCCATAATAGTAATAAGTTCATGTGAGTTTGAAACAAGTGGACTTACATCACTCATGATGTCATAAATAGTGTATTTAACTAATAATTTGTATATACGACATTTTACCGAATTTCACTATTCATAAAAAATTCAAGTTTTTCAGAAAAATACCAAAAATTCACCGTAACCATTATTCGACATGTAGAATTCAAAAATAAACTCCATTTTTCGAAAATAATTTTGTAAATAATTTTAATTTAATTTTTAAATAAAATCATAGTTTATTCGAAAAATAGCTATTTTAAAACTATAATTCGTTTTATATTACATTGAACAATTAATCAAGATCTCATTATATTATAACCTTAAGAAAATAAAATAATAATAATATTTAATATTCATAAGAGTCATATTACTATTCATATTACTATTCATAAGGGTATGTTACTATTCATCAAAAATCAAGTTGGTTCTATTAGACTCCAAATGACTTACTGATCACAACTCTAGATGACCATTTTTCAAAATTCAAAATATAGAAGAGGAAAAGTTGTGTTTAAAAACTAGATTATAAAATGTGTTGTTTTGTATGGAATCAGTATTTCATGCATTCAATATTTATTTTCAAAACCTTGGGGTGTTACATTCTCCCCCCCTTACAAAAATTACTTCCTCGAAATTTGAAATTGAACTTTGAAAGTTAATGGTTGATACTTGAAAATTCCTTGATGGGAAACCCACATCAAGAATATGGTTAAAATATCCTATTAATAATAGGAAAGGGAAATGCATCAGTTACTAAAAAACAATGCATTCTAATTGAACAACATGGTCAAGGAAGAATAATCAAACCATCATGTAGTGACATTAAACTCTAAAACCCATACAATGATCAAATTAAACCATTTTGTATATGGTTAAAAATTATAAAATATAATGATTCAACATAATATAATTAAGGTCTCTAAATTTCCATGATGAACTTATCATTAACCCTTAATCAATAAGAAGTAGCTCTAAATTCACATTCCAAACATGTGAATAACTTCATCATGTATCCTCTTGAAATATGGTAATAACTTAAATTACTATAAAAACCATATTGGAAACATGAATTATTCCATATTCCTTAAGTATGATACATGTTATTGGATATATTAGTTAAATCCAAAAGTGATGTAAACCCCATTGATGATAGCATAGACCAGCACATGAGCCTCAGCCCAGTTAGTAAGGTATCCTTAAGTGCATCCATGAGGCCCAAGTTCAAAACTAGGTGGAGGCATATTTTTGGGCTACTGTAGCAGTACTGTACCAGGTACTATAGCAGGTAATGTGGAAGTTAATGTAACAGGTACTATTTTGTACCGTAGCAGCCAGAACTATTCACCTTGGGCCACTGGTTTGGGCTTGGAGTCCTTAAGGCCTTCGGGCCACCCAACCCTTCAGGTCAGTAAGGCTTTCAGCCAACCTTTAAGGCCTTCAGGACACCTCAAGGCCTTGATGCCACATGCAGTTTCCCTAGACAAACTCTAAAAAAAGGAGAAAACCCAGAGGAGGATTCAGAGTAGGTGCACTCACTAGAGCAGAACCAATGGATTTGGAATAATGAGAGGGTATGGCTACGCCATTGGGACCAGCCTGTGATTGCACAGGAAGATTAATCGGATGGCCATGAAAATGTGTAGAGCTACCATCACGATGCAGATGTTGGGGAGGGGCAATTCCTTGTAGTTATAGTCTGGTTGAATTCCCTAAGACCTTCAGGTCATGTAATGTCTCATAAGCCTATGGGATATGTAATCACTAAGCCTACATGCCTTGTAAGGGTTCCCCCTCATCCCTTGAAAGGGGGTCATCAAAAAATCAATAAAAATGAAGGCATTCGGGCCATTCAGGTCGGATAGCATAGAACACTTCTTGACAAGGAAATAATCAGTTCCAAGGTAGTCAGTATTTATCCGAATCAATCATTTCTTCATCATTATCTCAACATTAGATATATATTAAGGGTTGTCTTTCCCTCAATCATATTTTTTTTCTAAGAAGTTTAACTTTCTACTGAATCACTTTTCCTTTGTACCATTCATCATATGACCTCAAATCCTTAATGAAAGAGTACTGAAGTACAATCCTTATATATCTCATAATTTATACAACCAGTACATTATAGAAAAAAATATTCAAATGGCATGATTCTTGATTAAGCATATTAATCATTATACTTCATCTGTGGTAGCATCATAACTTGATCATTATCCAAAATCATCATTTGCGGTATGTTTATTTTATACTTGGGACATTGATTCACATAGTGTCCCATCTCCTTGCAGTTGAAGCATTGAATATAGGAAAATTCTTTACTTTTATTGCAATTATGAGCATGGTGGCCTTTTTCTCTACACTTGAAGCAAAATCATTTTCCCCTAAAGCATATACCAAGGTGTTTCATTCCACAATTATCACATGTGGGAAAATACATGTTTCCCTTCTTCCCCTTATCCATGTTTTCCCCTTCCATTCCATTCTTCTTTTTATTCCCTTAAAATCCATTGGAATCAGAGAAGTCTTTACATACCTTGTCAACACATGATACTATTTCCTCATATGATGAGGATACTTGGGAGACAACCATCCTTTGAAATTATTGCATAAGACCATTAGAGATATGATCCATCATATTCATCACATAACGTGCATTGGTGAAGTTCTCATTACTTCTACTAGGTTCCATTTCTAATCAATTCCATATTATATATTAGCTCATAAAATTATGAACTCTCTTTACATCTATAAACATGGTATAACACATAACATAAATTTATGCATCATAAATCCTAGAACCATATACTTTGGTTACTTTGGGGCACAAATCCTTCATTTTTTTTGTAATAATACTATGAATTTTACAAAGCATATCCCCTGGGAGTGTTAAAACAAGAGTGAATCAAGGCCCCTTGTCATGAACCAGTTCCCATTCGAGTCTAGATCAAGCAGTGTTTTCGGGTTTTACCCCTAGATACATCTGTTCCAGAGCTACCTCTACTTGTTCGTATCCAGATAGGGATGTATTTTCTTGATAAACCACATATTTATTCCTTACCACAATTCTAGTATGTCCTTTTATTCTTACCCCCAAAGTCTATCTTATGGTTTTTTCACTAATCTACTTTTTCTATATTTAGTTTCCATGCTTTCTACTAAACTTCCTTTGATACTAACTATAACGCCCCAACCCTAGAAGCCTTGAGCTGGTGCATTATTTTAATACATTAGCATGATTACAAGGAATAAAATCCCAAAGGACTTAGTAGTTTAGTAGTTTTGGAAAACTAGATACATAAATAAGTTTAACATTATAACTTGAAAGAAAAAACAACATAGAAATTTCTTCGACAACATCCATAACTCTTAGGTTATTTCAGAATGTCATTCATAATAAAATTCTTAATGTCCTGAGAAAATTATACATAAGAAAGGGGTGAGATCAAACACTCAGTAAGAGTAATAAATATAGCGGAATATATTATAAACATTAGGCATGATGAATAATTGAAAACACATGCCTTTACAAATAATAAACTTGAACACATTATGGCAGGAATATGAGCTGAGTAAATAATACCATAATACAACATAATCATGGGTATTCTACTAGTCGAATAAACACATGAACCATCAATACTATTTTCATAATTAGGGAAATTAATATGCCATACATTCTAAAATATACCACTAAGGCCTCAACCAGGACATCTAAAAATGATTAAGGCCTCACCCAAAACCATAAATATTCATTTTATGAAGGCCTCATGCTCAAACTATAGTTTGTATCATGATACCTATCGATGCACCGAGGGGCTATAGAGGTCCCCATATGACACTTACTAAGTCCAATGAATTCATCATATGAACCAGGACAAATATCAACAATATACTCATTCATATTGAAACTAACATATGAAATGTAAATAACTTTCCCCGAACATTAAGCACAAACACTAACCATTCAGATTAAATTGGTGAATGGTTTTAAGATAGCACATCCACAGTCAAAATAATCATAAACCATTAAATTAAATATGGTAGATTATATCTTAGTAGATAAATCTCAATGAAGTACAAGATTCAGTAAGGGATGTTGTCTTATATGAAGTTACTTTTAAATGAGACCACTGAAAAATCCCTAAGGAAATAATCCTTAAACATTCCAAAGTGTCCCATACCACCTTGAAACATTCAAATCATAATCCCTTATAATATCATGAGAATAATTAGAGTATTTATATGATATACCAAAGGAAATTACATACACCACAAGAAAGAAATAAGTGGTAAACAAGGCATATATCTCAATAAAGTTAAAGTGAGATGAGAAAAATCATTTTTACTTTGGAAAGAAGAGTACCTTTGGAAAATCATTTCTATTAGTCATGAAATAATATTGTAAACATGTAAATACCATAAAATAAAATTTAATATCATTGAAATTATATTTTAGGCATAAATGATGTCCTGCTGAAGTGAAATCATGTAAAAAGAGTTCTTAAGAATTTTTATAAATAAAACATTTTAGAGCATTTTAAGGAAAATATTAAAGATAATTTTAAAGTGGAAAGGCTTGTTTGTTTTCCTAAAACTAGAAATGAACCAAGATAATTTCTCATGATAAAATGAGCGATTTTATAAAAATAATGATGGATTAAAATAGATTCTGGACTGCACTTGAAAACGGGTAATAATTCGAGAAGTTCCCTTGAATCAGGTTTGATTATCAAGATTGAATTTTGAAAGATTCTTTTAAAACTTGTAAGTACCCAAAAAATAAAGAAATATTCTGATTGGTAAAAAAATATAGAAAATTAACACATAATTTATTAGTATTACATAATAATAAATAATAATTTCATTGAGGTGAATAGAGAATAAGAGCAACCCAAATGAAAATGGAGGTTCAGGTAGAAAATACTTACAACTTTGTAATCAATTGAATCGTATGACACAAAATTAATAATATTAAAATGGTACATTGAATATCATGAAAATAAAGAGATTCATGATATTATACGTCAATGTAAAGTATAAATAAATCATACAAAAGTAAAACTAGTGAATAAGGAATGTCTCACAAAAATGGAAGTGAGATGAGGAAACCATTTCCTTAAGTCTGATGGTGTTCTTCACTTGGTATTAGTGTCCTGGATAACCAAATTAAATCAATTAATTAAGATTTAAAGAATATATTCTATATGTAATTGATTTATTATAACCATATTAAGTTCATTCATGTCCTTTTTGATGGGTTAATAGGTTCAATATCATTGTTCGGGTCTGTTTGTTTCATGATCGGTATACTTATATACATGAATATAGAATCGTGTAAAATGAGGATTGTTTTCAAGAATTTAAGTTATATGTTATTAGTGAACATCAATAAGTTTACATGGTTGTAACTTTCATTTGGTTACTTGGAGTGAAGATGAATCATTATATAAATTATTTAATGATAACCGTTTGGGTTAATTGGCGGTTTTTGAACACCACAAACTAATTTTGATTTATAAATCAAAACCATGTGTAAAAAAAGATTCTAGAACCATATATGATACATAATAGATAAATTATAGACTTGTTTAAACATATTAATGGTTTTATTCTGATGAACCAGGCCGGGTCGCCATCCGACTCGGCACCCGACCCGGTCCGCAACATGGCCCGAAGGGCGTTCCCGATCCCCACGGGATGGCCCAAGTGCCTGGGTATCAAAACTAACACATGAGAACGATTTTAACCGAAATAGTAAACAAAAAAACAACTGATAAGATAAAGAAACTGAAACTGAAAGTAGACAAAAAATGGCCTTAAAGTAAAAACAAAATCAGGGGTTTACAACTTGAACACACCACCAAAATAAGTGATAACAAAAGAAACTCAAACTCAAACCTCCAAGCAACCAGAGAGACGCAACATCCACAATCCACAACACCAAACTGCATGAGAATACCATCAATGGATAGAACCACCATCGTTGAGCATGATTTCACAACCTGGTATACACAAGAAACAAATTCTACATACACCCAAAGGTGTATGTTGGGTGTGAGCCAACATCCCAATAGGACGTCACCCAACAAACAGGTTCCACATATAAACATTAAATGACAAATAAATTTGCAGGATAAATAAACAAAAGGACACCAAAGCTTAAACAACCTTAAATAAATAGTTTTTATAAGCAAAACACTTTTAAATAAAAAAAATTAAATAAAATAAAACACCATTGCATAAAAGAAAAACTCAAACCTTAAAAAAACCCTAAAGTTACACCATATGCCGATGGTGGGTGTATAGTAGTCCAGGAGCACCAAAATTGGGAGAGACTCTAAAGGTACTAGAAAAAGGAATGGGACCCTAGAACCTCGCGTCTCGGTGAACAGTATAGGAATCACAACAAAATACATTCTCGTGCATGAGCCACTAGACAGGGCAACACATCCATAACCTAGTGGTCTCTGATCATCTTCCAAAGTTTAGTTAGTGTTGTAAGTGTCAATCCAGCTAAGTGAAACTGGGCGGGAGCCACTCCCATATCACTATCACGCTAGTCTACTCCACCCACATAGTACCCGGGCTTCCCCTTTTGTGCTCAAGATGTTCCAACTCCACATTTCATGTAAAAATCAAACAAATAAAACAAATAGGGTGTAACATAAACCCAACGCCACACTTCCACACACACCAAAAACCATTTGACAAAGTATGCACGACAAAATACTTTACCCACCTCAATTAAAACAATTTTCTCATTGCTAATGATTGTTTATTAAAAACACATTAAATTTTTATCGTCAATAATTTTATTAAATCAGATTAAATTCTTGGTAAACAAATTCTTTAAAAAGAAACATAACACGACTTAACACTCAAAAACAACTCAACCCTGTTTCATGACCAGACACACCCAACGCCACATCAAGAACACAAATTTCACCACTTTCATTAATTAATAACCCAACCGCACTGTTAAAAATACATTTTTACCGATTAAAAAAAACCCTATAAATTTTATTAAGCAAACCAGAAGATAAAACATGACTCTAAACACCAAAGACACACTCAAATTCCCTTTTTGAACAAATGCATATGAACGCTACACCAGAACATAAACTGCGCACTTTGCGCATTTTCACAAAAGAAAATGCAAAATTTATACAAACTCTAGAACACAAACATTGCACTTTGCACATATGAAAAGGCTAACTACACATGCTGTAAAACACTAACAATTGACTAAAAGTAAGATTTCATCCAATGAACGCACCCACCCATATAAACATACTACCAGACAAATATGAACACATGAAAAACTTCATGAGAACCAAATTCGCACCCAAAATAATTAATCAAAGAACATCGCAAATTAACTAAGCTAGAAAATTAATTCATTAAGTAGTGTTTAAACGGGGAACCACTTACCTTTGATGATAAATTTCCCACAAATGAGTGAAAAACGTCAGTCGCACCACAAACGGACCGTACAAAGATCGATTGAAACCTAAAACCAGAATTCAAACAAAAATGAATAAAAAACAACCCCTAAATTGGATCACAAACCTGCTGAAAAAATCTAACCTCAAAAAAAAAAGAGAAAAGGAAATAGAATAAGGAAGGGGGATTAACCAAGGGAGGTCGGATCGCCGGAAGGGAGTCTGGCCATGGGGAAAGCAGGGCATGGCGCAAGGGGGGGGGGGGGGGGGTTGGGGTTCGTCGGACCAAGCATGGGGGCTGCTCGTGTGGGAGGCGCCAGAGGTTGCGGTAAGGGCAGCTGCCGGACATAGTTCCAGGGGGGGTTGCACCTCGGGATAGACAAAGGTAGCAGGGGGTCCGTATAAGGCCCCAACCTTAAACATTACTTATTATTGAATTAAATGAATAATTCACATTGAGGATCTTTTCAAGTTTAGAGTTTTAGAGAATTAGGACATAACTATTACATCTCAAAGATTACAAAGTATAAACTTCCACTAAGTTTCCATAAAATAAAAACTCTTAAAAAGAAACATGTATAGTTCCATGTTTTAGATAGGATGTCTTTCCTTGATCCCATCCTTGAACCTATTCATCTTTAAGTCCTGTGGAAAACATTTCAAAAACTTGGGATGAGCATAAAAATCCCAGTAAAGGATACACAAAGAAGGAAAACTGTTTGTTTTTCAAAAAAAAAGTAAACCAAGAATACTTTATCAAAGTAATACTTTTCACCTTTATGAAGTAGTAAAAAAACTCTTCACTGAATAAAAGATCATTACTTACCCCTTTTGTAACCAAAAGATTACCATAAAAACCCATATACAGAACACATAACATATAAAGGTAACTTGGGACATAAACATACTTAAATGGAATAACCATACAGTCGACTTCCACACATATCACTTAATGGAATATCCATACGGCCAACTTCCATACCCAATGCATTGGAGGTTATAATGTAACCACCCATCCTAGTATTCATGGCACCAACCGTCATATGGTTTATCACGTAACTACCCGTAAAATGTCCAAGTACCATCATTACACATAAAATATTAAAAATATATTTCAATAACAACATTTCATTTGCAATCACAATAAGTAATTCCAAGATATTTAATTAATCAATCCATTTTCAAAAATCATTTAAAAGAGATTTTTGAATCAAAGTGTCCCATACCACATTGAAGATTTTAATGGAATTATAATTTTAAAACATTAATGTCCATATAAATAAATACTAAAAACCATTTTGAAAACATGGAAATTAAAGATAAAGATTTAGAATATTGAATCTTTAAAACATTTAAAATGATATTTTTGTTAAAGAGTTTTTAACAAAATGAGAGACTCTTGAATACAAATAATTGCGGAATAACATTTAATCCGAACTTTATAATATCATGAGAATAAAGGGATTCATGATATAATATTCCAAAGGACAGTATAGACACCATATAAGTGTGAATTGGTGTATAAAAACAATGAATTCTCAATGGAAATGTAAATTGAGATGAAATCCATTATAAAGATGGTATCCTTAAATTAAGGATAAATCTATCACATAATTATGTGTGAGAAATATAAATACACCCAATATAAGTGGATATTAAGTGTGAAACAATCAGAGGTCATTCACACATAATCTTCAAAAAACAAAACCAATGACATAGATATTTAACTCAATGAAATGAGATTGAGTTATGATTTCCCATACAAGTTCGTAAGAATTTATCAATTAGATGATTATGTGTAGAAATAGTATATCCACACAAAGGTTTGTGGAAATTACAACATAGAGATTACACACATAATCTTGGAATAATAAAATCATGAAGTAGAGGTTTAACCCAAATAATTGAAAGTGGGTTAAGAAATTCCCTTACAGAAATCCGATAGCCTAATGACGTCACTTTAAAATTCAGAAAATGAGTTGATGAGAGAGAAAATGGTATCTCATCACTTGGACATAAAATTTACATAAATTATGATATATAAGAACATATCCCAACATAATAGTATGTTAATTAAATGACATAACAAAAGAAGTCTTTTAAAAAGAGGAGGGTGAAAGGTCCCCTTACCGAGTTGGGTAACTTTCAAAACGTACACCTCATGGAAGAAGGGTCATGCAATGAAGATGTAAATACCCATAAATGAAATTATACTACACAAAGTTTATAATAATGGGCAGTACATACACCACTCAAAGGAAATAGTGGAAAACGTAACATAAATGTGACGAGAATAAAAGTGAGATGAAAAATCCCTTACGAAAACTCGGCAGCCTAACGACGCCACTTAAAACTTCCAAAAATGGATTTATGAGATCAAATAGGGTCTCTCATAATATGAACATAAAAATTACAGTATGAGGAATATAAAAGAACATCCCCAAACATAATAAATATGAGGTTAAAAGAAATGACATAAAAGAGATTACTTAAAAAGAAAGAGAGAGGTTGGATCCCTTACGAAAATTCGGCAGCCTAACGACGCCACATAAAAATTCTTAAAATGAATTGATGAGAGTAAGATGGGGTAACTAATCATATTAAAATAAAAATTATAGTATGGTGAATGTTATATAACATCCTACAACATAAGAACATAGAGCATAAATGAAATTACATAAAAGAGGGTACTTGAAAAGAAAGAGAGAGGTCAGATCCCTTACCTCGTGTTCGACATGACTCGATCGTTATTTAATCTCATGAATAATAAAATTTGGTCAATTTATAATTTATTATCCTTTAAATATTATTATTCAGTTCATATAAAATATTATAATGTTATAATAATTGGTTAATAAAGTGAGTTCATATCAGACGTTTTTGTCGATGTTCAGTACATGAGTAAAAATTGAACTTGTTGAAAAAGAATTTTCCATGTAGTTATAGGTACATCATCTCCAGAATTGTATTAATTTTTTAAATATCACATATATCCAGTATATATTAATTTTTTACTATTCCATAACATTTGGAGATAAAAAATTAAAAGCACCGTTCCTGGAGATGGTAGGCCGTACGTACGCATGAACGCTACTTTCATTTTTTTGTCATATTAATAGAATTAAAGTTAAAAGAGATATATATATATTATAATTACAGAATGATATCCATAATTTAGATGTAATATATGACATATATATCCATTATATATATATGTACTTATAATAGTAAATAACATTTGGAGATAAGAAATGAAATGTACCGTTCATGGAGACGATAAGCCGTACGTACGCATGAACGCTACTTTCATTTCTTTGGCACATTAATGGAATCAAAAATAGATGAGATATATATATATATATATATATATATATATTATAATTACAGTATAATATATATGTTATATATATCACATAAGTTCATCAATTTCATTCTTTATACATTGCATGTATTGCATGAACGAGTCATATCACTTAAGGGGGCGGTAGTCCACACTTCCTCAAATGAAATTATCGCATTTGCACAACATGAAAAACATAAAAGTATGTATTAAATATAAAATACAGAAGAATATAGAGGAAAAAAATATAATATATATCATAAATAAATATAGTTCCATCCTAATGGCCACCATGATAGGTGGTTGAGAAGATAGAACAATCATCGTTTCGTGAGGCAGTAATTCGCCATCCACAGAAACAATATGTTCTTTAACCATTAGACGGAGGTGTGTGTTAGTGTAGCTAGAATACTCCTCATAAAAACATCCAAGTATATTTAAGATACCTTTGTTGTTACAAAAGAAATAAATAAAAAGAGTTTAGGGGGTTGGAGAAGCAAAATAAAACAAAAGAACACTAGGGAAGACATTACCTTTAAAACGGGTAACTCTTTTTGATTTGAGCTCAAAGGCTTACTTAGGAAGACTTATGCACAAAGTGAGGCTTCTAGGAGTAATATAGGGATGTTTAGAGACAAAATGGGCAGGGGTTTGCCGAGCCAAAGGCTTGAGAGGTGTGGGTAAGGTGGTAGAGGTGGGGGCCTTTTATAAGAGGAGAGGAGGGTCACTCTTGGAAAGTTATAAAAGGATACTTTATTATAAAATGATTTTCAGATTTTAAAGGTCCCAAAATTATATATTTCTAGGATAAGGTGATAAGAGTTCTAAATCCACCCATACAATAGGTTTTTGACATGTGTAGGTCTTATATTTTACATTATCGTTTCATTTTATTTAAATCGTTAAATAATGAGGTAATCGCTGCATCATCATGGTGTCATAAATAATTTAATTTATTTAATGTATAAAAATTATAAAAAAACTATCATGATGTAGGAAATATTTTTATCTTTATAATAAATATTTATAGTCAAAAATATTACTTGCATGACCCCATTTAAAAATTGTTTTAGTAAAACAACTCATGTTTGTGACATTTTTATTTTAACTTTAAATAAAAAGTTATTTATGTCATTTTCCTACCAAAGTGGCTCCATGGGGTCCCCAAGTTGACCCATGGATTGTCTTGGTCGGCCATGACACATCCAATGAGGGTAGGACATGTGTCTAGGTCATTTCATATTATTAAAACATTATTTTTACCTTAAATTACACTAATTACCTTTAATCGTGATTAATAAAACTTAAACGTTACTATTCACCAAAAATTATTTTAATCTCATTGAACCACATTTTAATTCTTAATGAAAACCATGTATGTTGGATTTTTGAAAATAAAATCACAGAAGTGGCAAAGTTTCGTTTAAACGAAAAATCAGTTTCTTTAACTACCACTTAATGGTTTCACTATTCATCAAAAATTGAAGTTTTTCAGAAAAATACCAAAAATTCACCCTAAGATATATTTGATATTCTGAATTAAAAAATGATGTCTATTTTACAAAATTCAAAACATATAAGTTTCATTAATTAATTTAATAATTAATTTCCGCTGTCAAAATAAATAGCATGTTTTTAAGAAACAATATCTATTAAAATATTGACACTAGTTTAAGTCCAATTTCAAAGTGAAATTAATTCCAATGACCACCATTGGGTTAAATAGTAAAAATATATTATAAATAAACTTTAATATCAATTAAAAATATAATATATCCATATAAATAAATCATATTAAAAGGAGGTTTTGAATTAAAATGCAACATTTTCACTAAAAATGATCTTTATCGGAAAAATAACAAAAATTTACACAAAGTAAATTTTGATGTCCAGATTCTAAAGAAGGATTTTATTTTTTCAAATACAACATATAAAATTTTCAAAAGTATATTTAAAAAGGGTTCTCCATCAAAAGGCGGTTAATCGACCTTTTAAAGAATATTAGAAGATTTATGCTTAAAATTGGATTCATTTGCATTTTACGACTCTAACATTTATTGGATAAAAGTAAAAATATTTGATAAACATATATAATCATTTTGTAGTTAGTTCCGTTATTTCCTACCATTACAATGGCTAGGCGTTAACTACCATTTAAAATAATATTATTTTATTATTAGAGTGCAATGTAAGATTTCAAAGGAACTCGTTGTCGCGTATTGGGTACGCCATCGAGCATAGAGTTCCCTTTAAAGTAATATTAATATTTTATTAAAAAATATGGATAAATATAAAAATGTAATATTCTTTATTTACCTGGGGTGTTACAGTCCGTGCGGTGAGACAAGGTACCAGCGGGTGGGGGTCGACCACCGGGAAGGGAGGCTGTCAGTGAGGGAGGGGAGGCGGCGTGCTGGGTAAGAGGGGTGGTTGGTCCCGGACGGTGCTGGTGAGGAGGAGTGGGGCTGCGGCCTATTGAAGAAGGGAAGGGCAGGTTTGCGATGGGATGTAGGGGGAGGGGATGCGCTGCAGCCTGAAAGCAAAAAGGGGAGAAGGGGCGGGCTCGACGGCCTGGGCAGGAAGGCGCGACGGGAATGGGGGGAAAACACACAGCCGCAGCCCGAAAAAAAAACTACAGAAACCCTAAAGCGCTAAAACAAATAAAATAAAACCATTAATATTAATGAACTAAAACTAGAATAATAATGGTAATATTAATAAAAATAATAAAGCTCAGTTGATGACAATAAAATAAAAATAGAAATCCATAACAATTGTGATAATAATGATGATAATAATAATAATAATAAACCAAAATAGGAATAATAATAATAACTTAATAAAATTTACACCCTTAAGGATAATTATAATGATAATATTATTAATTGAAATTTAAACAACTTTAATAGTGATAATTAATGATGATAATAATAATAATTTATGGCGATAATATTAATACCATTAATGACATTGATAATTTTGTAATAACAATAATAAAAGTAACGACTTAATAAAATATCAACAATATTAATAATGATAACTTAATAAATAAAAAAATTTATATTCTTAACACTATTACTAATAATAATAATAATATTCTCAAACAATATTATTATTATTATCCTTAAAATAACACCTTGAATTTTTATTAAACTTAACTCTTTCATTGTGTTAAAATTTTATTATTCAATACATTTTATTTATCTGCATTGATCATCATCCAAGTTGTGCGGTGAACAGGGTGTGGTCGCGCGGCTTCGACCATGCCCTTCCTGCGTGCTGAATGCTGTCAAGGAAAAAACATACATTTTTAAATAAGAACTCAAAATTTTAATGTTGGACTTCAATCCTGTCTACCTGATGCCCCAAAATTTAATAAAATAAATAGTGTAAAAGAGGCGGGTGTGACAATTCTCCCCACCATAGCACTTTCCGTCCCTAGAAAGCCACAACTAAGGCTAAACCCTGAAGCAGAAAACCATACTCCCTTAAGGTTAAAATGGGATCCCCACAAATATCAAGCAAAGAGAGGCAAAAGTGTCGTGCTCAGAGAGGGTGACTCAAAGACAACTTCAAGAAACTCGTAAAAGGTCTTTCTGACATGTGTTGCCCGCCCCGAAGAGATATAACGCCTCCAGTTGAATGATCAAGGAAGGTAACTCTCACACTGACGGAAACCAACTTCACAAGCCGAAACACCTCAAGCACTATTCAACCGAAACCACACCATTTGGATAGAATGAACAAACAAGGTCAAAACACGTCCACAGAACACTCTTATCACTTATCACCAAGCCATATTTAAAAACAGAAGAAAAAGATCAACATGGGGAGGCCTGAGGGGCTCCCCACCATTAGGAACTCACTGACGCTCGAAACGAGACTGGAAAACCGATATGGGGAGGTTCGAGCGGACTCCCCGCCATTAAAGAAAAGTCCAACACTGATTCATTCTAGAGACATTCGGGCGAGACCCAATGTGGGTCTCCCCACCATTAAGAACCTACCAACGCCCAAGGCGAGACAAGAAAACCAACATGGGGAGGTCCAGGCAGACTCCCCACCATTAAGGAAAGGCCAACACCGATTTATTCCATAGATCTTTGTGTGTGACCCATCGTGGGTCTCGCCGCCATTAAAACTAAAAAAGGATACATAACTTTGAAAAATTCCCAATGGTGACCAAACACCCCACTACAAGGGGAGGGGAGGGTGGGGCCCGACTACCGGGGCGTCAAAAGCATGACCCAAGAAAAACCAGTATTTCCACATTCCTGGATGAGAATTATTCAAATTTGTGATAGATTTACCCAACAGACTCTCATAAGGACCACTAAAGAGATTGCATCCAGTGGGACGCAACACCGATGATAGAAATAAGGTTGGGGTCCCGTACACTCCCGGGGTTCCTGACCACGTGCCAGCTTCACTCCGAGGCCTATGGCTGGAGCCCTGATGTTTGAAGCATCTCTTGGATCGCAGTCAGGTATTGAAGACTCCCGAATGGAGCTTCTCCTTTTGGTGTCACACACAACCACACTGCAATTGATACAACCCCAACAAACACAACACATTACAACATCCAACTAATCATACACAATACATTCACCAACACCAGAGATGAAATGGTGCATACGCATCACCCTTTGTCACACTGAATGGGAACAAGACACCACAAATCATCATTAGAACATGACTATTGCTATTGGAAAAAATATTATACAGAGAATGGATTCAAAATGAGTCTTACACAACACGTGATTCCTGCAAATGACCGTAGCATCCCCATGTGACTAGGTCTGCAACACTAGTGGCCTAACATAGACCCTTTCTTAAACAAAACCAACAAAGGACCAAAAGTCATTTAGAATAGTGGCCCGCACCGACCATTCTAGGTTGCCTCCACCTTTTCCCCACTGGAATCTCCCTCACTGTTTCCAAACAAAATTTTCAAATTAATGAGGTCAAACTTCACCCTTGAAAATCAAAGAGAACTCACACTGCAAGATGTCACCGAACATGACCCTTGCAGCCGATGTAAATACTACAAATCCCTTCAAGACACTAGTCAACACTAAAAATTCTGAACCACCTTCACCCTTCCCTACTGGAATTCCTTTCACCATTTCAAGGGGGAACCTTCAGACACAATGACGTCAAACTTCATACCCGACGACTTAGACAACTCAAAGAGACCGAAACTCCCTTCAGATCCCATCACGTCTATCATCCCGCTATGAGAGGATCTGCTTAGTTGTAAAAAAGAAGAGGTGGGTTCAATTCTAGAATTCAATAAGAGATTCCTCTGATCAACTGGAGGGTTGGCCAATGGTGAGTTGCATGTATCCACACTTCAATCACATGTCAACGCTTTAGGGGGGGGGGAATACAATGGTTAATAAAGAAAACCATGGACCCAGTCAAACTGGTCCAATGGATAAGACATACCACAAGTGAACACTACACATGCAGTGGGTACCACTGCAAGGAGTTCCTAAAGCACTTCTCAAAAGGGACCATTAACCACAGGCTTTCGCACCAACTGACCAACTTACAAATAAGAATTAAAAATCAAGACACAAGTCAGTTAAAAAGGATCCTCAGCTCGAAACGCCTAACACACAACATTTCCAAAACACAAGGACACACCATTCAACCACCAGTTACTAAAACACCAAATTTTTAATTTAACAAAACTTTTTGAAAATAATCAACGCTGGTGGGTTGCACAAACACCAATGATGTCCCATGGGCCAAACACATGCATGTTCTCGTGCAGCACAAACACCCACATCATGTCCATCCAGGCACTCATCTGCTCGTGCCATTAACCCTTTCTCTTTCCCATATACACTCATGCATGTGGTTTCCCACGAGAGCACCAAGGATCAAAACCAAACCTTTCCATTTTACAAAACCAAAACATCCAACCCACACTTTTCAAACCTCATACCTCATTTCCTTTTTAAAGTGATTTATTTCAAAACATTTTCCAAAACATTTTACAAGACCAAATCATTTTTACTTAAAAACCAAATTTCCACAATTCCAAAACAAAGAAACGAGGAACGGTGCAGGAGAAAACTAGTATCAGCGGGTGACTAGAACATATAGTTGGCGGCCATACGCCAATCACACCACTGCCATGGAGGGTATTCTAGGACAGCGTCCCCACCTCCACAAGGCTTTCCAGACCCTGAGAGATCACTAAGACCATTGAACCTACTTCCTTTTCATTTCACCTAGACAAGATTAACTACAATGACCAAAACTCAGACAAACCTCAACATACTTTGGTAACTTGAGTCCCGCCACGAGGTGTGCTGTCCATGTACCTTACTCGTAGCCAGGACGTCGAGTCCCGAAAACCTTAACTCAAGTATACCGTGACTCTATCCAAAAAGAACACGACCCAAGAGAGGAAACCTGCTCCTCTGATACCATTTTTTCACAAACCAGGCCGGGTCACCATCCGACCTAGCACCCGACCCGGTCCGCAACATGGCCCAAAGGGCGTTCCCAATCCCCACGGGCTGACACAAGTGCATGGGTATCAAAACTAACACATGGGAACTATTTTACCTGAAATAGTAAACACAAAACAACTGATAAGATAAAGAAACTGAAACTGAAATTAGACAACCAAACAGGTCCTTAAACTGAAAACAAAATCAGGGGTTTACAACTTGAACCCACCACCAAAATAAGCGACAACAAAAGAAACTCAAACTCAAACCTCCAAGCAACCAGAGAGATGCAAACATCCACACGCCATAACACCAACCTGCATGAGAAGACCATCAACGAACATAACCACCATCACTGAGCACGATGTCACAACCTGGTATACACAATAATCAAAGTCTACATACACCCAAAGGTGTGTGTAGGGTGTGATCCAACAGCCTAATAGGACGTCATCCAACAAACTGGTTCCACATATAAACATTAAATGACAAATACATTTTCAGGCTAAATAAATGAAAGGACACCAAATCTTAAACAACCTTATAGAAACATTTTCTATAAGGAAAACACTTTTAAAGAAAACAACTTAAATAAAAGAAAACAACCTTGCATAAAAGAAAAACTCAAACCTTCACAAAAACCCAAAAGATGCACCGTATGTCGATGGTGGGTGTATAGTAGTCCAGGAGCACCAAAAGTGGGAGAGGCTCTAAAGGTACTAGAAAAAGGAATGGGACCCTAGAACCTCACGTCTTGATGAACAATATAGGAATCACAACAAAATACGTTTTCATGCACAAGCCACTAGATAGGGCAAGACATCCATAACCTAGTGGTCTCTGATCATCATCCAAAGTTTAGTTAGTGTTGTAAGCGTCAATCTAGCTAAGTGAAACTGGGCCAGAGCCACTCCCGCATCACTAGCACGCTAGTCTAGTCCGCCCACCAAGTACCCAGGATTCCCCTTTTGTGCTCAAGATGTTCCAACTCCACATTTCATGTCAAACTCAAACAAATAAAACAAATAGGGTGTAACATTAACCCAACGCCACACTTCCACACACACCGAAAACCATTTGACAAAGTACGCACGACAAAAGACTTTACCCAACTCAATTAAAACAATTTCTGCATTGCTAATGGTTGTTTATTAAAAACACATTAAATTTTTATCATTAATAATTTTATTAAATCATATTAAATTTGTGGTAAAAAAATTCTTTAAAAAGAAAAATAACATGGCTTAACACTCAAAAACAACTCAACCCTCTTTCATGACCAGACACACCCAACGCCACATCAAGAACACAAATTGCACCACTTTCATCAATTAATAACCCAACCGCACTGTTAAAAACACATTTTTACCGATTAAACAAAACACTAGAAATTTTATTACGCAAACCAGAAGATAAAACATGACTCTAAACACCAAAGACGCACTCAAATTCCATTTTTGAAAAAACACATATGAACACTACACCAGAACATAAACTGCACACT
Source organism: Viscum album (assembly GCA_963277665.1). Classification (NCBI taxonomy): domain Eukaryota; kingdom Viridiplantae; phylum Streptophyta; class Magnoliopsida; order Santalales; family Viscaceae; genus Viscum; species Viscum album. The sequence goes on along the minus strand of OY728137.1, from coordinate 1,608,435,194 downwards.
TTAAGCATTTTCACAAAAGGAAATGCAAACTTTATACAAAATATAGAACACAAACATTTCACTTTACACATATAAAAAGGCTAACTGCACATGCTATAAAACACTAAAAATTGAATAAAAGTAATATTTAATCCAATGAATGCACCCAACCATATAAACATACTACTAGAAAAATATTAACACATGAAAAACTTCATGAAAAAAATTTTCACCCAAAATAATTAATCAAAGAACATAGAAAATTAACTAAGATTGCAAATTAATTCATTAAGTAATGTTTAAACGCGGAACCACCTACCTTTGATGCTGAATTTCCCACAAATGAGTACAAAACTTCAATCACACCACAAACGCACCACACAAAGATCAATTAAACCCTAAAACAAGAATTCAAACCAAAATGAATAAAAAACAACCCCTAAATTGGACCACAAAACTGCTGTAAAAATATAACCTCAAAAAAAAGAGAAAAGGAAATAGAATGAGGAAGGGGGCTTAAACAAGGGAGGTCGGATCACCGGAAGGGAGGCTGGCCATGGGGAAAGAAGGTCACGACGTAAGGGGGGGATGGCGGTTTGGGGTTCGTCGGACCAAGCAAGGGGGCTGCTCCTGTGGGAGGCACCAGAGGTTGCGGCAAGGTCAGCGGCCGAACATGGTTCCTGGGGGGGTTGCTCCTCGGGATGGACAAGGGGATCAGGGTGGTCCTTGTGGTGCGACGGGGTACCAGCAGGTGGGGGGTCAACCACCAGGAAGGGAGGCCGCTGGTGAGGGAGGGGAGGCGGCGCGCTGGGTAAGAGGGGCGGCTGGTCCCGGACGGTGCTGGCGAGGAGGAGTGGGGCGGTGGACTATTGAAGAAGGGAAGGGCGAGTTTGCGACGGGATGTAGGGGGAGGGGATGCGCTGCAGCATGAAAGAAAAAAGGGGAGAAGGGGTGGGATCGACGGCCTGGGCAGGAAGGTGCGGCTGTAATGGGGGAAAAACACACAGCAGAAACCCGAAAAAAAAAACTACAGAAACCTTAAAGCGCTAAAAAAAACAAAATAAAATCATTAATATTAATGAACTAAAAATAGAATAATAATGGTAATATTAATAAAAATAATAAAACTCAGTTTATGACAATAAAATAAAAATAGAAATCCATAAAAATTGTGATAATAATTATAACAATAATAATAATAATAAACCGAAATAGGAATAATAATAATAGATTAATAAAATTTACACCCTCAAGGATAATTATAATGATAATATTATTAATTTAAATTTAAAAAATTTTAATGGTGATAATTTATGATGATAATAATAATAATTTATGGCGATAATATTAATACCATTAATGACATTGATAATTTTGTGATAACAATCATAAAATTAACGACTTAATAAAATGTCAACAATATTAATACTGGTAACTTAATAAATAAAAAATTTATATTCTTAACACTAATAATAATAATAATAATAATAATATTCTCAAAAAATATTATTATTATTATCCTTAAAATAAAACCTTGAATTTTTATTAAACTTCTTGCTTTTATTGTGTTAAAATTTTATTATTCAATACATTTTATTTATCTGCATTGATCATCATCCAAGTTGTGCGGTGAATAGGGCGTGGTCATGTGGCTTCGACCACGCCCTTCCTACGCGCTGAATGCTGTCAAGGTAAAAACATACATTTTTAAATAAGAACTTGAAATTTTAATGTTGGACTTCAAGCCGGTCTACCCGATTCCCCGAAATTTAATAAAATAAATAGTGTAAAAGAGGTGGGAGTGAAATTCATGACTTTAATTGAAGATGATAATAGAAATTGAAAACCCATTTTCCATAAATGTGGTAAATTATCACATCACGGATGGTGTTTTCATTTTTAGTATAAAAGAATGGGAAAAAAGATATGATGAAAAATTATTACTTTATCATGAAAAAATTCCAGTACATGTAATATTATAGATTCATAAAAACATTTGTAAGAAATAATGAGAGGAAATTAAAAAAAGGAACTAAAAATAAAAGAAAAGTTGAGAAATCCCTTACAAAAATCCAGCAGCCTAACAACGTCACTTAAAAATTCATAAAATATATTGATGAGAGAAAAAGGGTATCACATAATTATCAAATAATATATAAAGTAACGGGGATATGTAATTACATATAAAAAAATAATACAATTGAAATTAAAATATAATAACATAATAAGAGTGCTTGAAAAAGAGAGAGATTTTGAGATGAAAATTCTACAACATAACGGCTATGCAACATGGTTTTAGAATACATTAAAAAGAGATGGGATATGAGGAAACCATTCATAAAAGAATCATAAAATAGTATAGGAACATAATAATATAGAAATAATAACATGGTATGAAAACTTGAAATACATACCACATATAATAGAACTTGAATGGAAAGAAATGAAAAGAGGTGTTTACCTCTTGAAGTAATCTTCCTTGAGAGCCTCTTTAGGAGATAGATTTTGGTCTTTTGGAAATAACAAGAGATCTTGGAAGTGGGGAGTGACTAAGGAAGGGTATTTGGGAAGATATTAGACAAGGCAGAAGGAATGAGATGAGTGAAGAGAAGAGGAAGCGATGGGGGTTTTATAGTGGAGGGGAGGAGTGAATTTTGAACATTTTATTCATTATTTTATTAATTCCCTCAAGACAACCAAAAGTGTTGTTTCATGTGACCCCTAATAGTAATAAGTTCATGTTATTTCTAACCAAGTTTCCTTAAATCACTCATGATGTCATAAATTGTGTATTTAATTGATAATTTGTATATACGGTATTTTACCGTATTTCACTATTCATAAAAAATCATGTTTTTCAGAAAAATACCAAAAATCCACCCTAACCATTATTCGATGTATAGAATTAAAAAATGAACTCCATTTTTTGAAAATAATTTTCTAAATAATTTTAATTTAATTTTTACATAAAATCATAGTTTATTCAAAAAATAGAAATTTTAAAACCATAATTTGTTTTATATTACATTGAGAAATTAATCTAGATCTCATTATCTTGTAACCTTAAGAAAATAAAATAATAATATTATTTACTATTCATAAGAGTCATATTACTATTCATATTACTATTCATATTAATATTCATAAGGGTATGCTATTATTCACCAAAAATCAAGTTGGTTCTATCAGACTCCAAATGAATTACTGATCACAACTCTAGATGACCATTTTTTAAAATTAAAAACATAGAAGAGGCAAATTTGTGTTTAATGGATAGATTATAAAATATTTTGTTTTTTAAGGAATCAGTGTTTCATGCATTAAATATTTATTTTCAAAACCTTGGGGTGTTACAATTATTCCCAGTATCATTATTTGATATAATGTCCCACCTGATGGTTCACTTGGTTAGAGAGATTCAAATATATGGTTTTTTACATTATAGATGGATGTACCCCATTGAATGGTATATGAATATTTTAAAAGGGTAATTGAATAATTAAAGTTGTCCAGAAGGTTGTATTTTAGAGCAATATACTATTGAAGAAGCTATTGAATTCTGTACCAATTACCTATTTGTTGTTTATAACATTGGTCCCCCAAAAATATCATCACAACGGAGGCCTTTTGGGTGAAGGTATTTTCAGAAGAGATGTTGTTAAAATTACCATTATAGAGTAGGAGCAAATCCACCTTTACATTTAACATAATAGTGAAAGGGTTTATCTATACATTGAAACCCACAAAGTGTTTCTTATACATTTGAATCCATCAAGCGGAGAAGGATGAATATCAAATACCCATAATCAATAGTTTATAGGATGGTTTTTGGATCATATTTATAAGGATTTATCTAAAAATCCAAATTCAATTGTGAAATTACTTTGATGGATATCTAGGGGACTGTATTTAAATGCTATATCTTACACTAGTTTTGAAATTAATGGTTATACATTCTATATAAAGGAATAAGATAAAAATAGTATGATGCAAAACAACAGAGTTATTCTTGGGGTGAAAACAATGGATGTATCCTGTTTCAAGAATAGACATCCAATTTATGCAAATATGTTATGTTTTAGTGTCATAGAACTGGTATATGAGTTGGATTATACAACATTTCAAGTGATGATTTTCCATTGTAAGTGTGTTGAAAAGAGAAGTGCAGTTAAAGTCAATGAATTAGGATTTATTAAGGTGAATTTTAGTGTGGAAGGGTATAAGGATGAACCATTCATAATGGAATCACAAGAAGTGTATGTATTTTATATCCCATATCTAGGAAACAATAATCAATTAATTGTTCCATTGTAGACAATAGAAACTACAAGGTCACATGAAAATTCAATTGAGGATGACCCTTTCATTGGGAGATCAAAATCATTTCATAATGTTCCCAATGGAGACAATGTATTGTACATTAGAGGAGACCATAATGAGAGGATTTAGATACTCAATAGAGGATCTAAATCCCTTCAACATTTAAAGAAAAAAATAGAACTCAATGAGAAGGTTAATGTTTTTTTAATATACTATTATTTTCCTCAAAATATAATTTTTCTCTACTACATTTATATTTTATAAATTAAATTCGTAACTACTCATTCAGAGAATGACTTCTCCATATTCTAATGTTACCAATCTCTAGGAATAACACATGATTGATATTGAAACTATGAAATTAACAGGGTATCAATAACATGCTGATGAAAAAAATAAAGAATGAAATAGTTTCACAATGTTAACTAAAATTATCAAGGCAATAATAAAAGTTATAAAATTTGAGGTTGGCTAGAATCAAACCGGTCAACCTTCTACCCCAACAAGTAAATGTTCATTAGTTACATTGAGATCACGATGATAATGCATGAGCCAATTGATATATATAAATGGCGTAATTTCATGACTACATTGAATATAACCATTTGGGAAGATATTTTTTTGAATATTCCATTTCAAAAGATATCAGGGTAATGGTATGATATACATTATCTATTTTAATTAAAAATTATATAATAAAATGTTGACTTACTTTTCATTATCCTTTAATGAATTCATTTATTTTAGATGATTTCCATAAGAAATATGTCTTAATGGTCACCAGAAAATCTCATAGATATTTCTAGACACGTCTTACAAAGAACTATATTAGGGATTCTAAGGAGAAAGTAAACCCCCACCCACCAATTATGTATGTATACATTATAAACTAGGAAGCATGGAAATATTTCATCAGTTATCATGTTGAGGAATCATTTTTGGTGCTTGCGACTGGTAATATTTTATTTTACATTATTTACTTTGTCCAATTTTATTCAAAATATTTAATTTATGAAATTGAAAAGGAGTGATAAAAATAAACAACGTGCAACAAAACAAATATACCCCAACCATAAAGAAAATATGGGGTATGATTCACTTGAAAAGAAAATGGTATGTATTTTAAATATTTAGTAAAAGTTTTACATGATATGAAATAACATATGCTATTTTTATATATACATATTGACGAATCAAAATACAAATCCACATCCATCACACATAATGTGCTATTGAAAGAGGCCTGTGTAAATAAAGAGGGAAAACTAGTAGATGAAAACTCACAAGTAGTATGGAAATCATGTGTAACTATGATATAATAGTAATTTTTGTTCTTTATAACAATATTATATAAAAATATCTATTTATATTTGTATATTTTTTATTTGGTTTAAACACAACAATCAAGATTGACTATACCTAAATAACTACTACTTTCACTAGCTTTGAAGCGACCATAACTGTATGGATGCATTAGAGGTGTAGGTTGTGAAGTGTCACCTCATACATATTTTGATAAGAAAAAGCCACAACGAGATACATATAAGATGATTAAAGTCACACAGGCATAGATATATACTTTAAAAGATGTTATTTTCTTATCTAGTTTGGTAGACCAATATATGTGGAAGGATCAAAGTGAACCAGTAGTGGAACAATAATTAGTATATGAAGAGACACATGACCCCACATGCTTTGAGTCTATCCATTCCCCTCAACCATCTTCCTTACCATAGGTAATCAATTTTTTCATAATTATTTCTTCTAAATGTAAATAAAAAAACTTTTGATAACTTTATATTACTAAAATTCTATAGGGTAAAATTAAATGTGATTTATAACTATAAACACCCATGCATCACCTTGTTGTGAGGGGTACAGTGTGAAATATCCCTTGATACATGATACACAATAAACAAATCCCAAAGATATCATGTGAGAGTGGGGATTGAAGTATCTCTAAATCCAATCATTGAGTTTCCTATTCTACTTGATGATTTGGATGTTATCACAGTCGATAATACTATATGAAATTTTATAGAATGACTGTTTAATATTTAAAGATACATGAGGCATGTCTAAATTTTTTTTTTCAGATAAAAAATATTTAACATTTGATGATAAAATTTCTAAAATGAGGTATGATATTACTGATGAATAAAATAAAGGGGAAACAAAAGGTCAAATCAAGATAATCTAGTTGATAAACTAAGAAAACAAAAGGACATTTTGAGAGTACTTTCACCCCACTAGTTCCACTATCATATATATTAACATTACAAGTTCATGTGGATACAAAATTCAAACATGAAAATATTTCCCACATTGAATATAAAGAAGAAATATTTGGAGAGTCCATTACAGGTGTTATTGATCTTGAGAGTATAAATAAGATTACCAAGTTTGAATATTTGGGAGTATCAGTTGTGAATACACACATGAGGTATATTTTTATAATCCATGTGTCCAAAAAATGATATACCATGTCTATTATAGTTAATAAATATTCATATTTTCTATAGGTGCATATATTACCACTGTATAAAGGGAAAACCCTATGAAGAAAGATTTGGACTCATTAATCCCTATATCATTTCTATAGAAATAGTTTCTTTGGAATTTAAAGAAATTGAAAATAAAAAAGATAACCTAAGTGCGACATTTGAAAAGAAAACAATAGATGTCAGACTCCTCTTGATGCCTATAATGTAGAGGTAAAACTTTATAATATGACCATGTAAAATATATTTTTCTTTTTTTTTCATTACTTATTTTTATTTTATTTTTTAGAAAGCACTATATGATAATCACAATCAATTTTGATACCCCAAATATTTACTTTTTGGATCTAAAGCATGTATTTCCAACAAATCAACCACACATGATGTCCATTGTGAATTTTTAATACATCAAAATCAAAATTTTATAGTCAAACTTCAAATTATATGTTTTAGTTTGTGTTTTAACAAGAATTTTGTTATAATAGGATCTATAAATATCAGCGAAATCATGGTATGAGGTCAGTGACTAAACAAAAAAATATTATGGTTTTATTCAAATGAAAAAAATTAAGGTATATATAATAAAATTTATCTATCAAAACATATTTCAAAATAATTTACTTATTTTGGTCAATGTTTATGCATTGTCCAAAAAAAATAATGAAAACAATTATGGATGTTATATTTGAAAATTTATTAAGAATATTATATACCATCAACAAACTATCAACTATGAATAGGCAATTTTTAAAGGTAATTACAATTTCATTTTAAACATTTGTTAATATTATTTTGTCTATATTTTATCAGTACTACTAGGACTACCAATAATTTACATACTAAAATGAAGAAGTAAATTTTTTAGATATGAGTGGTTAGATTACATGTTTTTAAAATGTTTTCCAACATCAAGTTGTGGAAATTACATATTATATTTTTGATATAGAACAAACTATATACTTAGATATATATTTGGGATGTGAAATATTAATATTGTAATTCTTTAGATAATATTTTTCCTAAAATAAAATTTAATTGTTCACTAATTTCTTTTCTTTAAGGTTTAGTATGAGTTGTTAGAAACAGAAAAATGATTTGGTGCTGAACCTCTAAAGAAAGAAAGATTTGAGATATTTCTTAAGGAGACTGGACTTCAATGATATAGTTGAGATAATGATGAGAGAGAAATGGTCCCAGGATCCTTCTTCCCACTAATATAAATAAATATCTAAAACTATTGAGTAAGGTACTTCCATGATCCCAACCTCATTGTTTTATTTTTTTATATTACCATTTTTGACGAGTTTGTAAAAGCATTCAGGTCCTTATTACAATCACTTTTACCTCAACGATGAAGAATCAAGATGAATTCCTTTTCCTTCACTTTTAATTCAACAAAATACATGCCAATTAAAGATACTATAAATATTAATATATATGCCTCACCCATATCCTAATACAATACTAAAAGAATAAATCATGAATTAACTGTGAATGAAGTTGAAATGGGTTCAAAGTTTAAAATGTTGAGATGTTGGTTGATCTCTATAAGGTAATTTAGTTTAAAACATGTGTCATATTGTAAAAAACAAGTAAACAAGATCATAGTAATTTAAAAATTTAGGACAATGATACATAATTCATTTGATATGTGTAGGAATCAATCGCACATCAATTCAATAGACGATATGGATGGTATGACTTTATGTGCATGTTTCCAATATAAAAGTGTTATTTTACCTTAAAATTAACATCACACTCTCAAAACTGAGAAAATGAGATCACATTGTCTTGATAAATTAGGAAAATAATCAATTATTCATTTGTGTCATATAGGAATCGACCACATATCAATCCAATACATGATGTGTCTTGTATGACTCAATGTGCACATTTTCACAATAAAAGTGTCATTTTAGTTTAAAACATGTGTCACATTGTCAAAATTGAGAAAACAAGATCGAATTGTTTTCAAAATTTAGTGCAAATATCCATAACCCATTTTGGATGTGTAGGAATCAACCACACATCAATCTGACACACGATGTGTCCAATATGAATCAAAGTGAATTTTTTCAATATAAGTTTCATTTTAGTTTAAAATTAATGTTACATAGACAAAATTAAGTAAACAACTTTGTATTTTTCTCAAAATTTATGACACTAATACATAATTCATTTTTTACATGTAGTTGTTGAACACACTTTAATCTGACACACAATGTGGCTGGCATGACTCTAAGTGTGCGTTTTTAATATAAAAGTGTCATTTTAGTTTAAAACATGTGTCACATTGTCAAAAATAAGAAAACGAGCTCATATTATTTTCAAAATTTAAGAAAATGATACTTAATTCATTTTTTATGCGTAGGAATCAACCACACATCAATCTGATACATTATGTGTTTATTATATCTCTAAGTGTGCATTTTCAATGTAAAAGTGTCATTTTAGTGTAAAATACATGTCACATAGTCCAAATTGAGTAAAAGAGCTCATATTATATTGAAACTGTAAGAAAATGATCTATAATTCGTTTTTATCATGTAGGAATCAATCTCATGTCAATCCAACACATGATGTGACTGTTATAACTCAAAGAACGTGTTTTCAATATAAAAGTGTTATTTTAGTTTAAAATGTGAGACACATATAAAAAAATGATTAAATAAGACCAGATTTTCTTGATACTTTAAAAAATGATCCATAATTCATCTTTTGTGTGTAGGAATCAACTTCACATCAATCCGACACATGATGTGTCTAGTATGAATCCAAGTGCATGCTTTCAATATAAAAATATCCTTTTAGTGTAAAAAATGAGTCACATCGCCAAACCTATGTAAACAAGATCAGATTTTATTGAAAATTTAAGAAAATGATCCATAATTTATTTATACCATATTTGAATTTACCACACATCAATCCAACACATGATGTGACCAGTATGACTCAAAGTTCATGTTTTCAATATAAAAGCATCTTTTTAGCTTAAAATGATTGTCATATGGACAAAACTAAGTAAAATAGCTCAGATTATCTTAATAATTTAGTCAAATGATCCTTAATTTATTTTTTGTATGTAGGAATCAACTACACATCAATCTTACACATGATGTGGTCAATATGAATCAATTTTTGCGTTTTCAATATAAAAGTGTCATTTTAGTTTAAAACATGTTTCACATTGTCAAAACTGAGAAAAATAGATTATATTGTTTTCAAAATTTAGGATAATGATCAATAATCAATTTTTGATGTGTAATAATCAACCTAATGTCAATATGGCACATGATATGGCCAATATTTTAATGGACTAAACCTTCTAGCCCATTACTTTATATAAAATATGATGATTGAGGTGTCTGGGGAAAGTCTAGATGTGTTTGGTGGAGGAAGGGATGAGTTTTATGGTGTTTTGAAGGAAAAAGAAGTGTTTTAGAGGATGATGGTAGATCCTAATGGTAGATCACTGGTGGTAGATGTAAGAGTTGGTGTCCTAGAACCTACTATTTTTATTTTTATTACATGGATATTTAATGGATTATTACATATTGTTCATTGTTCTGCATGACTATGATGTAATAATGTCCTAGATTATTTGTTTCATTGATAAGGTCATGGAAGTTCCCTGCTACAATGAGAACATTGAAATTATATAACAATATTCTTAAATATAGTTCTGTGGTTGGATGACATGCTATGACGGGACACATAGAATGTATACCTTTAAGTGTGAGTACTCGTAAGTAGATGAGACTTCCTCTCATGAAGTTCGCACTAGGTAATCTCAAAGATAGGATATTATGAGAACAAACTTACTAGTAGGAATTCTGCATGTTTTGGTTTCATCAGATATTTCTATCTGTGAGCATGTGTAATGATCCTTAGACTTTAAGATTATAATTAATACATGTTACAACTTACACACTTTGATTTAGTGACAAAAACCATCACGCTTACAGTTGGAGGGAAGTAAGGTACGTTGGGTGCATCACGAGTGACGTGTTATTAATGGATAAGTCGAGAAGGATTTTTCCCTTCCATTTATGGAAGTTGATATCTCAGCCCTTTGATTTAAATAGAACTGTTGCATGAAATTCCATGGCCATGGTGTAATGACGAGTTTATTTTAGGTAGTCAAAGAATGACGTATCAAGCATAAAAGTTGATGACATAATCACGAAAACTGCTTTATGAGATATTGTGACAAAGGAATTATATTACACAGTGAATGTTCATATGTGGATGTCATTGTTGAGAATTTACATTCTTTCTCTTGGGTGCCTTGACCCATTGCTAGACAGTACTCATAAACTTTATTCAATCCCGCCTAATGCCAATGAGAAAGAATCCTATAGGGTCACACACTAAGTGTTTTTGGTGGTCTCAGTTGAATTCTATTTGAATTTAATTAATGAAATAAATATTATTTTCAAGATCGTGGAATAATTTTATTCAAGTTACAATGATCACATAAATTAAATTAAATATATTTATTTATTTTATTGAATATTTAATAAATATTTATTTACTAGTTTATAAATAAAATATTTATTTAAGAGATTTATTTATTTATTTGGGTGTTCAATAAATGGAAGTGGAGTTCGAGTGGACCAAGTTTGGTCCAGTAGTAAAATTATTATTTTCAAGATGGTAAATAATTATTTAACTAGTTGGCACAAATTAAAATAATGATGCTATTATTTTATGACGCATAATTTTATTTATAATTCTGTTTTCCGAAATTTGGAACATTATAAATAATGACGCGGTATTATTATTAAATGCATGGATTTTTTCTAAGTTCATGAATGTATTTAATTTTTGCTATGAAATTAAATATTGTAATTGAAATTCCATGTATATATATAGGAAATTACACCTATTGTGCCAGACACCACACCACATTCCAAGTGAATTGAGAATTGTTGAGCCAAAAAATTTCTCTATCAAATCCTCTTATCTATCCTCTAAAAAATTAGAGACGTTATTCAAGGTTGAAGAATAAGCGATCAAGAATGATCGACACAAGACACTCGCTTCACCGTGCTAGCACCCAGAGAATGAGCAATGTCGATCGGAGGCCATCAGAGCACGTGCGGATCATCGGTAGAGGGATTCTAGTTTGGATCCTTACAAGTGCAACGAGATAATCCGAAAGGGTTATTCCAGACAATCAACATCATCAAAGAAGAAAAATACCAAAGATACATGTATTATTTTTCTTTATAAAATTAATTAAATTAATTATAAACATGATGTGAAAGATCCTATCTAAGGTTTTGGGTATCTTTCTTCATTATGTAAATCTTTGATTATATTCCATGGAGACTGGCGTTCATTGTCATATTGATCCCAACATAATCATTGGTCATGGTAAAAATCAAATTTGGGTCCTGTCCCAACCACGCTTCCGCTGCGCCTGGAACCTTCAAGTAGTATTAGAGCGGTTACATCATAGTTTATAATTATTTAAATATTTCGTTGATGAATTACACATTTATAATTTAGTTGTTTCAATTCAAGTTAATCGTTCTGAAAATTTGAATCTAGAGATTTATTCCTCCTCTTTCATTTCTTGTTCACCTTACAAAAACGATCTTTTCTTTTAATTTTGATTAAAATAAAATAGTGGATCTCATCCGGAGGTGCCAAAGCTTCCTGGACATACAACACCAGACCGCACGGTGTGTATTCGGTAGTACACGCCGTGTGGTCAAGATTCAATGCATCGGACCGGTCCTCAAAACCTAGCCGTGTGTTGGAGTCTTTCTAAATCTTAAATGACTCCGTGTGTTGACTAGGAATAGGCAGAACACGGTTTCTAGATTACACACCGTGTGGCCCAATGGACACGGTGTGTAGTCCCTTCAGGTTAGGGTTGGACCGTGTACCCCATACACAACTTGCCCGACTGGAGACTGTGTAATGATGAACTACACAATGTGTGGCCCACTGGACACGCCGTGTACTCCGAAGATTTCCAAAGTATACTCACATTCCGTTTCCCTAGGCGTGTACTTCAGATAGACGATGAAAAATAATACACACCGTGTAGTTGGAACTACACATAGTGTACTCATCCAAATTATGTAGTTTTATTAAAATTTATTTTTATATTATAAAAACCCTTGAGACGTGTACCATCGTGTGGGCATAAAGCTGAGGCACAAAACGTGATAGGTGTTTTATATATGTGTGTTTAATTTAACACCTTCATAATGTTAATTTCTACTCATTGGGTTGTTATGAATAGGAATTCACCGGGTTACCTCCAAGGTACAAGTTATGTATAAAGATAATTTGAAATGATTTTTTTTAAAATTATGATGGATGAGAATCTAATGGAAATTCATAAAAGGGTTTAAGATAAAAGGATTCATTAATTAAAGATGATAATTAATTGATTCAAGTGTGATTTATCTTAAACAAGAACGATTAAAGAATTGATTGCTAGTTTTATTTATGCGTAAATATTGTTGCATGTATGAATGATCATGAGCTATACCAAGAACTTTGTATGTGGATGGTTTCTTTTAATTTATTTATTTGAATTAAATTTGTTGGCCGGCGAGCCTTGTCCTCATTAATATGTAGGGCCTATATGCACAAGGTTTGTTTTATGTAAAACCCCTTTTTACCCCTCACCTACATGTGAGTTAAAAAAGGCATATGTAATGGATGGAACTCCCAAGCTAGTGGAGGTGGTTCAAGCTGGATCTGAGAAGAAACCAATCCCAGGAGATACAGAGGTGGACAGGTGGAAGCTATAAACACGAACCCAAAAAGTTCAAGGTGTTTCTCCCCTAGTTCAGGGTTAGTTTATTAACCGATAGATAAACTAACCATTATAAAAGCACATGATCATTCCATTTACTTTATTTTATTTCTATCAGTTGCATGGTTTATCATTATGGATGCGTTGCCATAATCACATAATTAATGAATTAAACAAGCATGCAAGATGGAACTAAAATAAACTAGACTTATGTGTAAATATTATCAAGACATGATTAATCACTTAAGTAAGTTACACTTAATATTAACAAGTGTTTGATAATGATTATAAGCAATTCACCCATAAGAGATAAAGAATCCCTCAAATAAAATATTAATTTAGAACGAGCCTTCCCTTACTTGATTAAGGGAAAAACTCAATAAAAATATGTGTTTGAACAACCCTTGTTGGGACACTTACTTTTATACAGGAAGCCCTTATGAAAGGTTTCAGTTCGACTTAACCATATTACATCAAGAGGAGTAGCCCTTGCTAGACTTGGTGTAATATTGGAGGCAAGAGTTGAGGAAATCCAAAGTCATGATTTCAGGATTGGGGAGTCCACTCAACATATCAAGGAGCTGCAAGCCTGCAGTTGGAAATGACCAGCCTGCCTAAATACCTTCTAATATCTTGAACAACCCTTATTGGGGTTATACAAAGGGGAATATGGATCCTTGCCACTAGAATGTCATGAAAAATGGACATTCCAAGTTCAATGGTGAGGGCTATTGGGACTTGATAAAATAGTGGGAGACTTAATAAAATTTATTATTTCTTATAAAATGTAATCAAGAAAGTACTAATGATCTGCTCTTTTAATTGTAGAATAAAAATGACAAACTAGTCAACCACACTATCCCTACGATCAATTATGGATAAAGACAACATCCTCACTGGCAGTAACTTTCAGGAATGGTTTAAACGCCTTAGATTTATCCTACGCCATGAACGGAAGTCCTAAGTGATAGAGTCAGAATTACCTGATCCTTCTGCCAAAGAGGCAAGTGATGAGGATTTCCTGGTCTATGAGAAACATATGAATGACGTGGTCGATGTTCAATGTTTGATGGTATCATCAATGTATAGTGAGCTTATGAAGTCTCATGAAAACATGGATTCTTATAGCATGATTGAGCTCCTATGTGGTCTTTACTAGGGGAGAGAAAGACAGGAAATGTTTGAGATCTCAAAGGCACTCTTTCAGAGTAATCTTGGAAAAGGTGCCCTAGCTGGGCCTCATGCAGTCAAGCTCATTGGCTACATTGAGTGCCTAGAGGTTCTAGGATTTAAACTCCCTGAAGAACTGGGAACCGATCTCATTCTTGCATCACTCCCTCATAACTTCTCTAACTTTGTTGTTAATTTCAATATGAACAACATTAAGAAGTCTCTATCTAATCTTCTTATCCTCATTTTCAAAGTGTACAAAGATATGAATCGCGAAAAGCCTTCTGTTCTTACAGTGAATAAGAGGAAAGGGAAGGCAAAGAGATTTAAGCCCAAAGCTTCTTCATGACCTTCTAAGAAGTGGAAGATCAAAGGGGAGGAAAGGGAACATGTGGCTGTTTGTTTTGTATGTGGAAAGAAGGGCCACTGGAAGAAGAACTGCACCCAGCCTAAGTAGCAAGGGGAAGCTTCAGGTGCATTTGTTATCGAATGAAATCTATCGGTTTCTACAAATCGGGTATTAGATATAGCTTGTGGTGCTCACATATGTATCCAAATATTGGAACCAAGTAGATTTAGGAAGATTGATCAAGGGGAGGTAGATCTATGAGCAGCCGACAGAGCCAGACTTGCTGCTATAACTATCGGGGACTACCACCTCACGTTGCCAACTCGAATGATCTTGGTGTTAAAGGGTTGTTATTATGTGACTTATATTACTAAAAACATTATTTCTGTATCCAAATTAGATATAGATGGATTTTTTTTCAAGTTTGGAAATGAATTTTTCTTCTTTTACAAAGATATTATTTGTTATGGTAGGGCACATTTATACAACGGACTTTATGTGTTGGATTACACAAACCAAGTAATAGAAATCGATAAAAAATATAATTCACATGACTCATACCACACCCAAATTTTGCATCAACGACTAGGTCATATAAATGTGAAACGCTTGACAAAGTTACATCAATATGGATATTTTGATTCTTTCAAACTAAAACTACTTGGCGTATGTCATGCATGTTTACAAGGCAGAAGGAACAAATCCCCATTTAGTTGGAAAGGATAAAGGGATAAAGAACTTCTTGAATTGGTTCATACCGATGTGTGTGGAACATTTCTAGTTGAAGCAAGGGGAGGGTACTCATACTTCATAACTTTTAATGATTATTTTAGTAGATATGAATATATCTACTTAATGAGGTATAAGTCAGATTCTTTTGATAAGTTCAAAGAATACAAGAATGAAGTTGAGAACCATCTTGGTAAGAATATTAAGAAACTCAACTCAGACTGAGGTGGAGAATATCTTAATCAAGACTTCATTGATTACTTACAGAAGTTTGGGATCCTATCCCAACTCACTCCTCCAAACACACCCTAGTGGAATGGTGTGAGCAAAAGGAGAAACCGCACCCTGTTGGACATGGTGAGATCAATGATGAGTCATGCGAGTCTTCCATTATCCTTTTAGGGATATGCGTTACAAACGGTGGCTCACATACTAAACCAAGTACCAACTAAATAAATAAATAGTATTTTATATGAGTTCTGGAGTGAAAGAAATGCCATGTTATCGAATTT
This sequence comes from Viscum album, assembly GCA_963277665.1. Taxonomy (NCBI): domain Eukaryota; kingdom Viridiplantae; phylum Streptophyta; class Magnoliopsida; order Santalales; family Viscaceae; genus Viscum; species Viscum album. Next base: position 1,608,418,853 of record OY728137.1, on the reverse strand, counting down.
ACATGTGTGGGGTAGCAAAGCATTTGTCAAGGCCTCTTCAGGTAACAAACTCGCACCCTTAGGAACAAAGTGTACCTTTATAGGATAACCCAAGAAACAAGGGGAAATTAACTATAAAAACCCTTAGACAAAAAGGTTATAGTGGCAAGACATGCCATATTCCTTGAGAGGGATCACATATATAAAATAGATAGTGGGAGTGAGATAGACTTCAATTAAGTTGAGGCTCAAGGTACACAAGAGTTGGTACATGAACATATTCCACAAATCCCTGTGGAATAAGAATCTATTCTAGAGACACAAGTACTGCATAGAAGTACAAGAGAGGTTAGAGAACCAGAACGGTATGGTTTTCTAGTTACTAAGGATGGTGACTCCTTATTAGTTGATAATAATGATCCTATAACCTACAAGGAAGAAGTAAGTGGCAGAGACATTGCCAAGTGGTAAGAATCCATGAATTCTGAAATGGATTCCATGTACCAAAACCAAGTCTGGATATTGGTAGATCCTCCAGTTGATGTAAATACTGTTGGTTGCAAATGGGTATTCAAGAAGAAACTAGACATAGAAGGACAAGTCAGTACCTATAAGGCACGACTGGTTGAAAAAGGTTTTAAACAGCGTCAAGGAATTGACTATGATGAAACCTTCTCACCAGTTGCAATGTTGAAATCCATCAGAATTCTACATGCCATTACGGCTTACCATGACTATGAGATTTGGAAAATGGATGTCAAAACAACATTCCTTAATGAGAACCTTCAGGAAGATGTCTACATGACACAACCTGAAGGGTTGTGACTCCAAATGATGCCAATAAGGTATGCAAGTTGCAAAAATCCATTTATGGATTAAAGTAAGCATCCAGGTCATGGAACATTCATTTTGATAAATCCATAAAAGAATTTGGTTTTATCAAGAATGAATGTGAGCCTTGTGTCTACAAACGGTTTAGTGGGAGTGCAGTCGTTTTTCTAATTACATATGTTGATGACATATTACTTATTGAAAATGAGATACCAGTCTTACAGTATATTAAGGCATGGTTGAATCAATGTTTCTCCATGAAAGACTTAGGCGGGGTAGCATATATTCTTGGGATCAAGATACATCGAGATAGATCCAAGATATTGCTGGGCCAAAGTCAAAGTACAGAAATTGATAAGATACTAAATAGATTCAGTATGAAAAAATCCAAGAGGGGATTGTTTCTAGCGTCACATGACATTCATCTTTCCAAGAAAATGTGTCCTCAGACACATGAGGAAAGAAAGATAATGGAAAGGACTCCATATGCATCAACGATTGGGTCAGTCATGTATGACATGCTATGTACTAGGTTGGATGTAGCCTACACATTGAGCATGGTAGGCAGATATCAAGCTGACCCAGGTGACTGCCATTGGATGGCAGTCAAGAAAATCCTAAAGTATCTGAGGCATACTAAGGATATGTTCCTGGTTTATAGAGGAGATGAGGAACTAGTCATCATAGGATATAAAGACGCTAGTTTCCAGACTGATCAAGATGACATGAAGTCACAAACAGGATATATCTTCACTTTGAATGGAAGTGTAGTGAGCTGGAAGAGCTTAAATTAGAGTGTGGTTACAAATTCTACAGTATAGTCTGAGTATATCGTAGCTTCTAAGGTAGCTAAAGAAGCAGTTTGGATGCGAATATTTGTACAGGAGATAGATGTGATACCTAGTAGTAAAGATCCCATCACATTGTACTGTGATAATACTGTAGCGGTGGCTCTTGCAAAAGAGACACGGTCACATCAGCGTATGAAGCACATACTTCGGAAGTATCATCTCCTGAGGGATTTTTCTCAGAGTTGAAGTTGCAGTGAGCAATATTTCCACGGAAGACAACATGGTGGACCCATTAACTAAAGCCTTAACTCAGCAGAAACATGATCATCATGTGAGGTCTAGCGGACTGAAAGTTGTAGGCAGCTGACTCTAGTTCAAGTGGGAGTTTGTAAGAGTTAGTGTCCTAAAATCAACCGGTTTTATTTTGATTACATGGATATTTAATGGATTATTACATATTGTTCATTTTTCTACATGACTATGATGTAATAATGTCCTAGAGTATTTGTTTCATTGATAAGGTCATGGAAGTTCCCCGCTATGATGAGAACCTTGAAATTATATAACAATATTCTTAAATATAGTTCTGTGGTTGAATGACATGCTATGATGGGACACATAGCATGCAGACCGTCATGTGAGAGTACTCGTAATCAAATGAGACTTCCTCTCACGAGGTTCGCACTTGGTAATCTCCAAGATAGAAGATTATGAGAATAAACCCGTTAGTAGGAATTCCGCATGTTTTGGTGTCATCATATATTTCTATCTGGGAGTGTGTGTAATGATCCTTAGAATTTAAGATTATCATTAATACATTTTACTACTTACACACTTTGATTTACTTATGAAAACCGTCACGCAGATAGTTGGCGGGAAGTACGGTACGTTGGGTGCATCACGAGTGACATGTTATTAATGGATAAGTCGAGGAAGGATTTGTCCATTCTATTTATGAAAGTTGATATCTCAGACCTTTGATTTAAATAGAACTATTGCATGAAATTCCATGTTTATGGTGTAACAATGAGTTTATTTTAGGTAGTTAAAGAACGATGTATCAAGAAAAAAAGTTGATGATGCAATCATCAAACCTACTTGATGAGATATTGTGACAAAGGGATTATATTACACAATGAGCATTCGTATGTGGAGGTCATTGTTGCTACTTTACGTTCTTTCTCTTGGGTGATTTGACCCGTTGCTAGACAGTACTCTTGGACTTTAGGCAAGACCGCCTAATGCCAATGAGAAATAATCCTAGAGGGTCACACACTAAGTGTTTTTGGTGGTCTCGGTTAAATTCTATTTGAATTTAATTAATGAAATAAATATTATTCTCAAGACCATGGAATAATTTTATTCAAGTTACAATGATCACATAAATTAAATAAAATATATTTATTTATTTTTTTGAACATTTAATAAATATTTATTTACTAGTTTGTAAATAAAATATTTATTTAAGAGAATAAATTACTTATTTATTTATCCAAGTTTTCAATAAATGGAAGTGGAGTTTGAGTGGACCAAGTTCGGTTTGGTAGTAAAATATTTATTTGCAAGATGGTAAATAATTATTTAACTAATTGGAACAAATTAAAATAATGCTGCTATTATTTTATGACACATAATTTTATTTATAATTCCATTTTGAGCAAGTTGGCACACCATAAATAATGACGTGGTATTATTATTAAATCCATGGTTTTTCTCTAAGTTCTTGAATGTATTTATTTTTTTTATGAAATTAAATATTGTAACTAAAATTCCATGTATATAAATAGGCAAGTATGCCTATTGTGCTAGACACCGAACCACACACCTAGTGAATTGAGAATTTTTGAGCCCAACAATTTATATCTTGAATCCTCTTTTCTCCCCTCTCAATAATGAGATACGTTCCTCAAGGTCGAAGAACAAGTGATCAAGAATGACCGAAAAAAGACACTCGCTTCACCATGCTAGCATCTGAAGAACGAGCAGTGTCAATTAGAGGCCATTGGAGCACGTGTAGATCACCGCTAGAGGGATTCTAGTTTGTATTCTTATGAGTGCAACGAGATAATCCGGAAGGGTCATTCTAGATGATCAACATCATCAATGAAGAAAAATACCAAAGATAAATGTATTATTTTTCTTTATGAAATTAATTAAATTAATTATAAACATGATGTGCAAGATCCTATCTAAGGTTTTGGGACTCTTTATTATTTATCTAAATATTTAATTATATTCTATAGAGACTAGCATTTATAGTCGCATTGATCCCAGAATAATCATTGACCATGATAAAAATCAAAGTTGGGTCCCGTCCCAACCTCGCTTCCGCTGTGCCCGAAACCTTCAGTAGATCTCTAGCAGTAGATCATTGGTGGTAAATCTCTGGACATAGATCACTAGGGTTAGATCACTGGTGGTATATTTATGGAAGTATATCAGTAGTGGTATAAAACTGGCGGTAGATCTCTAGTGGTAGATTACTGGAGATAGATCCTGGTGGTAGATCTCTGGTGGTAGATCACTGTTGTTATATTACTAGCGGTATATCTCTAATGGTAGATCACTGGAGGTAGATCTATGGTGGTAGATCACTGGAAGTAGATCACTAGAAATAAATCACTAGCATTAGATCACTGGCGGTAGATTACTCATGGTAGATCACTCGCGATAGATCACTGGTAGTAGATCAATGGTGGTAGATATCTCATGGTAGATCTCTAGTGATAGATAACTGGTGATAGATCTCTGGTGGTATATCTCTGGTGGTAGATCTTTGGTGGTAGATCTTTGGAAGTAGATCATTGATGGTAGATCATTGGCGGTAGATCACTGGTGGTAGATCACTCGTGGTAGATCATTTGTGGTAGATCACTGGTGGTAGATCACTCGTGTTAGATAACTAGTGGTAGATCACTGGTGGTAGATCACTGGTGGTAGATCTCCAGAGGTAGATCACTGGCGCTTGCCAACGAGCCCGTACCCGAGTGGTAAGGGCTCCTGCTTGGCTTCCAAGAGACTCGGGTTCAAAACCAGGTGGAGGAAAATTTCCAGGTTACTGTTCAGTACTGTAGCAGTTACTGTTCGGTACTGTAGCAGCCGAAACTATTCACCCGATTTGGGCCTTCGGGCCACCGGTTTAGGCCTATGGGTCTCTAGGGCCTTCTGGTCATCAAAGGCCTTCGGGCCACAGGGCCTTCGGGTCACGTAGACCATGGAGTCGCCCAGTTCACATAGAACAGGCCCCAAAAGAGGATTAGAGCAACAGGAGTAGCAGCCACTAGATGCAGAGCTAACCGGATTGGAAGAATGAGAGGGTATGGCAGTCTCCATCAAGACCAGGCACCATGCAGCTTTATACGGGGCAATGCTAGCCTATTAGAAATGCAAGGTGGGGAGCTAAGGAGATCAATGATGCAGGATGCTGGGGGAGGGGCAGTTCTAGTGGGCCGGGCCTACGAGTCATGTAATGGGCATGGTATGCCTCTGGGCCTTTGGGTCATGTATTGCGGGTCATGTCGGGCCTTGTGCCTTAGGTTTACGGGTCATGTACGGGTTCCCCTTCAACCCTTAAAAGGGAAATTATCTATAATAAAATAAAAAAAGAAGGCCTTCGGTCCATTCAGAGGTAGATCACTAGCGCTAGATCAGGGCAGTAGATCTAGTTTTTCCATAATTTTCTGTTTTTCTCTTTTGATGTCTTTTTTGATAAAAAATGGATTTAATTCTTTAACTAATGGAATTTAAATATATTTTAATGGAGGATAATTATATCCTATATTTATAAAAATTCAAGATCTTTTTTATTGGTTATACTATGTGGATTTGATAAGATCCAACTTTAATGGTTAATTAAAACCATATCAAATCCCATTGGTTTTAGATTTTATCATCATAAAGTGAAGATATTTCCAACGTTCTTTATGGATTGCTTTATCTTGAGGTGAGAGGTTCCATATCCTTTTCCCTTATATTCATGGAACTCTTTTATTTGAGTTCCCTATAGTTGGTTTCCTCCGGTGTGTGCACCCCCTGTTTTTTATGCAACAAATTGGTGTAAAGATTATTTCTTCCAGGTAGGGGATTCCTTCATCTCTCATTAGTGGTAACATACATGAGGGGTTGATGATTCTATTATATTTTGGGAAGATAATATACACCAAATTAATGAATATAATAAATTGTTTTAATTAAATTTAAGGTTAAGGGGAATGTTTCTCATGCTTTTATAGTTTTTTGATGTTTTGATATTAAGTCTATCCATGTTTTTATATCACTGAAAATCATGTCTATTGGTAGCCCCTGTTTTTGAGATTTTGATATATGTTTTGAATCCCATGTTGTGTGATTATTGTGAAACCCTTTGAATAAATGGTTAAACAATTATACTCAAAAAATAAATTGGTTACACTAGGATATATGGATTGTGTGAGAATACCCCTAAAATGAAATAAGTGGAAGTGATGGACATCCCTTTGTTAAATTTTTAAAATTTTATGTGATGATTTGAATAAGTTTTGTTGAATGTGTGAATGTGTGATGTGTGGTTGTGTTATGTGAAGATGATGGGCTCTGTAACCATGCTCTGGGGTAATTTTTCTAGAAAGTGGTGGTGATGTGGTGGCTATTGTACCATGTGGCTGGGAATGTGGTAATGGTGTATGGGTTTGTTGGTAATAAGAAAGAAGGGTTGTTGTGTTGTGTTACTTGTTGTGTGTTTTTTTATTCTAGTTTCCTAAGTAGTATTGGAATTAAATGATAATGTTGAAGTTAACATGATATGGAAATGGTTAAAAAATGTTCAACTAAAAGGGTAGTGTGTTAAATGTGAAAATGGTTTATGAATAAATTAAATTGGATGGAAATAATAGAATGATTTGACTATTTAAATGAAATTGGATGATAATGTTAAATTTAGAAAATGGATTAATTTGAAAGGGGTTTTGGAATATGAAATGTGGCTTGTGTCTTGTTTTATGGTGTTGTGCATTTATTGGTGGTAGTGAATGTGGGGAATGTTGTGAGTTGGTTGGTGATATGGTTGTAAACCCATAGGTTGGGATTGTGTGTTTTGATATTATAAATGTCATGTATGTTCTATGCAATTTTTATATGTGCCCCACCCATGTCAAGCACCTAGTTCCAAAAAATAAATTTTGGGGGTGTTTTTCCCAACATCTAGGTGTTGAGGATGGATGGATATCTTCCCGCTCTTCTCCTATCCCTCTTCTAGGTGATGATGACATGCATGGGATGTGATGACCAAAAGTTAAAATTGCCATTATCAAGATATATTTTGATGTGATGAGATGACCTAGGTGTATTCTATTGAGGTAATATGTGATGAACCGGGTGTTTTCAGGTGAGATGGTGCGGTGGTTTATGGTGGGGGTCGTGCATGGTAGGAGGAGGATGTGTGGTTGATGTCCTACATGTCCATGATACCCTACTGTTCTGGTAATGAATGTGATGTGAGGTGATGGCCCTGGTGTCTCTGGGTGGGATTTTATGTGATGGTATGGGATGAGATGTGATGTTATGTGATGAGATGTTGTACGGAAGATGTGGGAGTTCCAGGACATACGCCATTGGGTTGTCAGGGCAGAAAATTAGTGGGAAAGAGGTGTGGGGTACCCTTTATCGATATGATTAATATTATGTTATTATAGTTGGCTTGTATTATTTGGTGAGCATGCCTTGGTGAGGTTTGGGATGGATTATTGACCTGTTCAGTTTCTATTGGTTCTACTATTTACTCATGGGTGCATTAGTATGCCTCTTTTACATGTACCTGAGAGAATTTGGTTTTCCTACTATGTATACTTGTATGATCACCCAATATATATAAATCAATTTTCAGGTTTCCAATAGGACTATGTGGACTATTATAGACATTATTAGCTTGGATCTTTGGATAGTTGTTGTGTCACTGCTTTATCTTCACTTTTAGGTATTTTACTTTGGAGACGTTTTTCTGTATCCTGTTTTATTTATACATGAATGTGGGATAGTTTTTGGATTTGTTTTATATTATATCATGGAGCTTATTGTGGTTTATTAATCCTATCTCTCGATCATATATTTTTATAAATGGTAATGCCTCCCATTTTATGAGATTTTTATACCCTTGATGCTAGCCGCCAACCCGAGGACTACTGGAGGTGGGACTTGGGTGTCATTATCTCTCTACCTTCATTTCCATATCTTTTGTGAGAGTGGTTCAGGATATAGTGGTCTCAAATGGGATGGTTGAGGGAAATGATGGACTTTGGAGTCAACCATAATGAGGATTCCATGGTTTGGTATGAAAAAAATTCCATTTGACCTTGGTATGTGACATAGTCTAGGGAGACTATTTAGGAAAAAAGATTTTATCCCCCCTATGATTTAGTGTACAAACTCTGAGCTTATTTAATGACCAAGTGAGGTGGATTTTTTGTAGGTTAGAGACTTAGGAGAGGTACATGCATCACGATGAATTACGTTCTTATTTGAATTGGGTGGTTTTGGTTTTGGGAAAGTTGAAATAAGTTAAAATGAATTAAATAAAACTTAATAAAATTCCATATTATTTAGATTTGGAAATATTTGTTTACCTTTTTAGTTATGGATCCTGATCATCATGTGCATGTGGCTCAAGTAGTGGAGGTTCAATAGGCTAACCTAGTTTATCACTGGAGGGTTTATCTAATTGAGGAGGATGATCAGTTACAAAGGATGTTGCACACTTTTTAGTGGAAAGATTTTGGGAAGTACAAGGGAAGTGTTTTGGAAGTGGATATATAGATCTATTTGGAGGATCTTGGGATTTTATTTAGTTTTATTTAGACCCTGGTAGAGTACTATGTCCTTTTGGTAGTTATCCAGATACAGGGAGTTCCACTTCAGTGGTAGAAATTATATCTAGGTGAGCGGAAGGAGGAAGATTTTTCATGGGTCAACTTTTAGAAGGAGTTACAAGAATAGTTCCTTTTATCAACCATGAAGGAAGTGAAGAGCTAAAATATTCTTTCTCTTTAGAAGGGGAGTTTGTCAGTGTTGGAGTTGGAGATCAAGTGAAAGGACTATTTTCATTTTCCCTAGATCTTTTCCAGATATGGAGACTCAAGTGAGGAATCTTGAGGTGGAACTCCATCCTTCAATCCAGTATATAATTAATTTTTTTACATTTCCAAAGTATCTAGAGGTTCATTAGAAGGAAGAGGTGATCAAGTAGATACACTCATGTGGGGGTTTACCATGATAGGGGAACCAACTGGGTTTTTTAAGGAGTATAACTATCGGTGTTATGTCTCAGGCACTAGGACCTTTTAGGTTTTGACTTGATAGGATTTGGCCTCAGTAACTTATTTCCTACACTCTTGGGAGTTTCAGACCGTTTTTTTCATGTGTGGAGGTCATGGTCATCTTGAGTATCGTGCCCAGTGGTTATTAGGGATCAAATTGGTAGAGGTGGTCAGTTTCAATGATAGTTTTAGTAGTAGTTTCCAGTGAGTCCATTTTAATAATAGGGGAAGTAGAATTATGCTCCACCAAGAGCAGATTTGGTAGGTAGAGAGAGACCTCAGGATTTCCCTCACCCTCAAGGATCTTAACCCAAGCGTGGTCATAGAGGTGGATATAAACAGAGAGGTTGTACCAACCTAGTTTTTTGTATGAGGTATTAGCTCCTTAATTCTTGGTTTAAATTCATTTTGTATTATTATAAATGTTCTTTATGGTATAAGGAATTAGGAGTGTTTAGGGATTTTTCGAAGCCTGAAACTCCATGATTTAGTGGAAATAGACCCGATGCACAGCTTTATTATACCGTGCACCTGAGTTTACACAGTTTGGAAAAACCATGTGGTGTGCTATAGAGGGATGTAGAGGGAGTGCACGAGCTATGAACACTTTTTCTAATCATGAACCTATCCCATGTAAGGTGGTGTCACCTAGACAACGCTTAGTGTATGGGGTGCACATGGATGGACTCAAGAATCTCCAATAGAGACTTTGATTTCTAAATCTCTTTGGGTTACATATGATAGGATGTAATAGAAATAGGATCAGTACTTGATACCAAGTTGATCACAAACCCCGCCTAGAACTCAGGTAGTAAACCCATGAAATTCTCAAGACACATAACCTAATAATGTTCAACTATATTAGGGAAAATAAAACCAACATCACTCTCAATAGACCCAAGATATATCCCCACCACCTAAGATGTGATCCTACTCTATTATAATTGGTCAATACCTATCTTTTTAAAATGATAATATCATTATCTCATAAATGAAAAATCCTCTTCACCAAAAGGATAGAACATCACACATTATTAGTACCAGTCAATATGCACCCAAAAATTCTACAACCAATCTACCCTAGTATCCACATCAAAATCCCTATTCTTTTAAGAAAATAAATTCCAAATATGAGGAAAACCATATAGATAAAAAATAATAGAAAATCACCTCTTAATATGACCCCACTCATATACAATAGGGTGTATGTGGATAGAACTCCAAAAAGTAGATCAATAGTAAAATCAAGGTTAGAAACTAGAGAAACAAACATAAAATAATGAGACTCAAAAAAATAAAATAGAAAATTAGCTAGGATAGAGGTAACCGAAATTATACCTATCACTATAGAAGAACCATCAATGAGATCCACTGGTGCCTTCTTAGCTACAAACAATAACTTAGACCTAAAACCATGACCTTACCCCTAAGACACCTAGTTCCCATGAACTACATCTACCCAATTAGTCTTCATTTGAGATCCTCTACAACCAAATCATTTTGATCAGTCCACTGAGACTATTGTGGAGAACTAGACTATGCCCATGATGTCTGAGTAAAGCCCTAACCATGATCTTCACTTCCTTGGGAACCCCATCGAAAAAATCTATGAAGATGGAAAATTTTAACACATAAGTTAAACCCATTAAGCTTATAAAAATAAAAAGATCAAGTATAGACATTACTTTCACTTTGAAAACATAAAATAAACACATTTACTCAAGTCAAATGATATGATAAGGTCTTTCAACACCCCCTTGAACAACTTTCATATACACGAGAATCATCTCCCTTACTATTATTATCACTACTAGATCCACCCAATAAAACTAATTCTCACTTCACTTTCTCAGGATATTTAATGGAAATAAAATATTTGTTCACAATATCCATAATGGTAGGTAAAAAAAAAAGAGACAGAACTTTGAACTAATCTATATCCTCAACCATTACTCAAACTGATGGGCCTAAGAGAGTTCATATCCACCCAAATTTATAGGAAATTGAAGCAACACCATGAACCTACAACCATAATCAATAATTGATATACTCTCATGATTAATTTCCAAAAAATTTATTTCCCTATCCTCACTCCATGTCTATAGATAAAAATACTGAAAAAAGAGGACCCAAAAAGCCACCCAAGGCAACCCATCGGTCCTCCTTTCTTAGGTCAAGATATCAAACGAATTATAAGATAAAATCTCAATAAAAAAGATATCAAGATTTACCTTTTTCATTTTTTGGAGAATTAATCAATTAAAATATTTTATCCATTCCCTATAGTTATTATTGAGATCCCTAAGGCCCAATGTATCCACTGAGAAAGGGAGTATGCTGTACTGAAATATCAAAAACCACATATGAGACAAAATCCACTTCATAGGATAGTTTCACCTCCATACCCTGAATCACCTTAAGAAAACACTCATTAATTTTATTTTCCACCTATGTATATATTATAACCACTAAGATAACATTATTTGATTCCCCATCTATATTCCACTTAATGGAACACTCCTACTCAAACTCATTTTCCTGATGTTAATTAACTCTCCTATTTGGTTCCATAATTCTATAAAAGAATCAACACACCCATTAACAATATAAATAATTTCACATAAAAAATATATCATGCATCAAGTCATGAACACCTTCACACAATAGTTATCCATATCTACTAATAACATCATATAACCCAAAAAATTATATAAAAACATGAACATACTTACATGTAATACTCAAATGTGCTAGGAATAATGAATGGATTCCACACTAATCATCCTCATCCAGTTGAAAGTTTACCCAAAAATATCCAGAAAACTAAGAAAATACAATCTCACACCCCCAGGTAACCTAAAATTCAACTATGGTTATGTTCACCAACCACCCACACAAAGATTTCACACCAAGTTTTGACTCTTATTATTCACTCTACCATAATCCAAATATTATGACTCTAAAAAATAATATCTATAATTCCATTTTTTAATGTCTCTCCTTGGTGAGACCACACCAATGAGGTGAAACTTCACATGGAATTAAGTGCACTCCCCGATCACCAAAGTCTAGTGACCAACACTGAGGGTATAAAGGTAATTATTGGGGAGAAATTTACCATCAAATGGACCATTAAATCAAATACATTTTTAATAAGAAACACAATATCAATAACTATAAAATGAAATGATATCAACTAAAAATAATAAAAAATAGTATCCTAACAAGCTGAAAAATGTTATACCTCAAAACAAGTCACAAAGTTAAGTATTACATGCCAAAAGTACACAATATAATAAAATAAAACATAAAAAAGATGAATAGAAAACACACTTTACAAGAAATTTAAATAACACAAAATAATATCAAAAGTTTCTCCAAACACTAAATCCTAGATACAAAGGTATATTGACTTTACATAAAACATCATACATGTAATTCGTATGCACATGAGGTGTGTACATATATTAAGTGAGAATGAAATCCTCTACATAAACCATTTAAACCCGTGCCTTATCAAGGATTTAATAAATGAATATATATAAATAGTGTAAGACAAAATTATTCAATTACTATAAATATTAGAAATGAAATATAAGAGCATGTGAAACCATATAACACAAACAAGTCATACCTTTTTCAACAAATGCTCATACTTATGGATCAAGAAGCATGATCATAGCTCATCATGGAATCCAAACCTTACTCAAGGCCAACCATATACATGGAATAGTCATATCTGCCCCCTTAAGGTCATATTATCTAGTAACATCACATGTATCTAACCCGTGAGGGTTTACAATGTTATATTAAGTAAAATAACATATATGACCTCTTAAGGACAACCATGCCACATAAAAGATTATCACATATTCAACATCCCAATGTTAGCCTTGACACATCATAGAATATCTTATAACTCATACCACCATAGGTAATCAATAATAGTATAAATTCATGGATCAAATACATAATAATAAGTTTAGGGATAAACATATCATACATCACTTTAATCACAATAGAAAAAAATAATTATATCCCATAAAAACTCTTGTTTCCACATCAACCATCCTTCATATCAAATGAAATCAACAAGAATTTATAAATTAATTTACACTATCAAAGATTATAATTTCAATAATAAAATTCCCAACATGTTCCTCTAACAAGATATCAATATATCACTTTTGAAGCAAAGGTTTATTACTTACCCACTCTCAAACAGTCCTTCAAATTAACCATTAAAATTTCCATTTCTAGATTTCATATGTCTTTATTCTTTTTAAAAAATACACACATTACCCCTCAAAGAATATGGTTAATTCTTAAGGCAACCTAGTTACCTTATGTTTATTATTTTCCCCATATTCACATGTGAATACACTCCTTACAGTAGGAAAATATTTTATTAAACACACTAAAAAATTTCAAATCATCCCCAAAGACATAACATGATCCAAATACTCTAAATATATTTTTTGGTATTATGAAAAGGAACTTTAGGTTAATAGACTCTATTTTTCTCCATTCATAGAATTTAACCCTTTTATTCCTCATTTCCATCCCATGTTTAACCACCTAAAATCATAAAATATTTATCTAATTAATTAACACACACCATATTGGTATTTCCCTTAACAAATATATATTCAGTACATGGATAAACTCAATTAAATCCCTAAAGTAACATTTCAGAGTCACAACCACCTATTAATAATTCACAATAAATTCACCTCTCAATAATTAATTACATTATCAAGCCAAGAAACTCATAAAAAAATTTAAATCATCATTAATCTCACCTTTTATATATAAAAGTGTTCCAAATCCAAAATCAATAAGTTACCTACCTCAATGAAGATAAGCAAACCACTCAAGAAAAAACCTTTAACAACTTAATAAACTCAATAATTCTAGAATATGGTAAACTAGATGTAATATAATTATAATTAAAACCAAAAACTGATGAATTACTCATCTTATTTGTATAAAAGGTAATATTCCCCATGAATTTACTAAGATGAAGCCAACACACCAATCATATCTCAAATTTGGGTTCTAAAGAATATAGAACAAAAGGTTGAAGTTAGATAATGAAGTGAGGGACTTAAGTCTCTAAATACCAATAAAATTTATTCAAAATGATCCCTAAATTATATAAATACCATAATAAGAACCAAATCTCACAACTAGAAAAAAGAAAGAACTTCCCTACATTAAAAAACACCCACCAAATCTCTATTGGCTACCCGTTTGGGCTTCACCATCCTCCTAGTATCCCACCAGTCACCTGATTCAAGCCCATTGGGAACCCGATGACAAGTCTAATGGACTTATTCCCTTGGATCAAATAGTGGGTACTCGGTACCTCAAAACTGAGTACTTAGTGTCCTTTGTTGAGTAATTTCCATAAAAGTCACCTTTAACATCTTACCTCTTCTGTTCACTTCACCTCAAAATCTAAAAAAAACCTAAAAATAGGTCTAAAATCAAACCAATGTCTTAGAAATAAATAAAAGACATAGATTAATGAAAAAGTTCATTACAGGTGTAGGAATGATGAAATCAGTGAGATATTAAAGGGATTAGTGGCTCAAGGTTTTGATAGAAAATTATAAGTTTTCAATATTTGGTGGGATGTAACATTAGTGATGGATCAAAGCACCGTAGTGTATTAGGTCCAAGAGTGAGCCTCTGATAGAAGTTTTAGAAGATGGGACGAGTGTCAATTTGAAGGAGTGATTTGTGAGGAGTATAGGCATTTGACTAGATTGATGCTTGGAAACTAGTATGATGGAATTTATATAATGTAGAGAGATCCATTGAATGTCATAGGGTGTGACCCTAATTTTAAATAAGTTGTGTTGAATGTCAAAGATGATTTTTTTTCATAAGACCATAATTGGTAGTGAATGGTAATTCTTATTGGTACTCAAGTATGAGTGGTTTGGTCAGCTTTGGCCATTATGTTTGGTAATGGATAGGTTTTGGGCTATGTAAATCAACAATTATGGTTTAGAAGGATGTAAATAAGGATACTCCTATGGTGGGAAGCATCTTATTTATTTTTGGTGTATGAATATCACATTGGATGGGCCAGGGAATGGTGAAACCAGTAGGTGGGTGGTTGTAATATCACTTGAGGTACCGATACAGAGCCTAGAAAATTTCTATCTAAATCCAAGTCAAATACCATTTTGGAATTCATCTATAGTGTTCAAGTTGAGTTTGTGTATTAGAAGGATGACTTGGGGTGTAATTTCATGTTTTATCTAAGGGAGACTTGAATCAAGGGAATGTTAGTGATCTTAGAGAGGGTATTATGGTAGGTTTGGTTGGATTCATAATTTTAACATAGAAGTACACTATTGGGTTTTGGAATTCAATGTAGGTATTTAATATTCATTTAATGGAATCAAGGGTTAAAGATTCATGATCAAATTATGGTGATAGGGTGTTGGCATGATAGGTCATGTGTTTTTAGTAAAAGTCCCTCAGTAGAGCACTGAATAGTTTTTTCCTGTGTAATTGGATGTGGTGATTTGGAAATCACATATGGTGCATTATATTAGGAATGATATATGTGTTTCAAGGATCAAATTGATAATTTTTTAATAACATATGTTTTTTGGGTTCATTGCATGGGCAGTTGTACTACACCAATTTTAGTTTAATAATTTCAATCAAAGATATATATTGAATTCCAATTGATGTCTTTGAAGTTTAATGACATTATGAGTTATTATCTGGGATAATATGGATCATGGTGGGGAGTTTTTAATGACTCGTTTCATTAAATATTGTAAATTCTAAGGGAAAATTTAAAAATTTAATTATGGAGTCAGGGTGATTTGAGAATTTGAATTCATATTGGAATTATGGGTTTTTTAAAACACCTAGGGGATATTTTTGGGAATTTTCAATGTATTGGTAGGTATCTTAGGTGGTTAGGTGGTAGGTAGAGTAGGTTTTGGCAGCCCTACTACTGAATTTTATTAGATGAAGAGAACTAGGTACCCAATGTCCTTTCCAAGAGGGTGGTACCAATTATACCTCCACTTACCACCAAGAGAAGTCTATAAATATGATATATGGCTGTGTACCTAGTATATCCTAACTAGGAACTTGATACACTAAACCCTTCCTTTAAAAAAAAGTGGCACAACTATAATTTACACTCACCCCCTTTAATTTTTAGTGATCAGGGAGGGGCTTGGAAAGGGGACTATTCAACCATCCCTCCCCCTCTTTTTATCTTTTCTTGATTCTAAATAGAGAGATATGGATTTTAGGGTGTTTTTATGTCATATTGAGGTATTATCTCCTCCTTCTATGACACACTGATATTTCATGCATATTTTTAACCAATTTTCAATGGATTTTTGAACGATTTTAATGAAAATTACTAAGTAAATCAACGTTTTATTTGAAAGATGATATTTCTAAATAGAGAATTAAAATTTATTAAAATAGATAAAAAATAATGTATTTTAATTTTTAATTTTATTATACTTGAATGATTATTTTTTTGAATATTTAACCTTTTTTCTAATGTTTTTCTAGTTTACTTTACCAAAAAATTTGGGCCAACAGGCTGGACAACCCTCAATTAGGGGTAGCTAGCCACCTAGACAGCCCCACGAGGGACTATACAGCCAAAAAAAAAATCACTGGGAAGGCCAACACAAGCTAGAAACTTCATGGGGAAATTGGGCCCATGCATAGGTGGCCCGTAGGGGATCAATCCCATTAGGGAGGATCATAGTGGGCCTAAAGGCCCACATGGGATGTTCAGTGCACACAACCTGGGTGTGTGCGTGTGTCCTAGAGGAGTATATCCCAATTATAGGCAATATGAACGATGCTAACATACCTTGGATTATATGAAGGTGTCCTCCACTCATTCTTTTTGACATGGTAGAAATATTTTTAGGTTAATGATAATTTTTTTAATGAACCAGCACTATTTTTCCTTAGCCATCCACACATCGACTTGGAAATTTCCCTAGCCACAATGCTTCCACTCTTCACTACTCAACATCATCGGTCGTCTATTGTAACTCCCAAAAACTTCATTTCAGCACAACTAGAAGCTCATTCCTAAGATCCTTATGCTCTATCATCACCTCTGTCTCTCTCTCTCTATTCCTTCTTCTCTTTTTTTTTGTGATTTCATGCATGTGTTTCCTTCTTCTTATCTTATCCCTTTTCTTTTTATTTTATTTCTCTTGTTTTCTCTTCTTCCTATCCACCAAAGTGATCTATTACCCTTGAAAATGAGGGGCTGACCTAAGGCTTGGCCTAAGGGATTTCATGGTTTTCTTTGCCTAAAGTTCATTTTATGTCTATGATAGATGATAGTGACATGCATGGGTGTGAAAATTATCCCCCATGACATGCAAATAAAATTTATTTCTATTATTTTATTTCATTTGTTTTCCATTTATTTATTGGTTAACTTATCACATAATGTGGTTTAACCAATCAATTTATGAAAATGCATTCAATAGATCTGGGTCCTGGAATATTTCTCACCTTTGTTCGAGGTGTGCCATCAACCTTGATTATAGGAGGATGTAGAATTTATATTTCTTAAGGCATTCAATATTTAAAATTTAATAAATAAAAGGATAGTAATTCATTATGATATTTCATGCTTATATTATCAAAATAATAAAAAAAAACAAAGTATAATAATTATTTAACCCAAAACTAAACTTAAAACCAAGTGTTTTCTTTCTTAACTCATTCTGTTTAGCATTTCATGTTAGTGTAAGTATAAATTTTAATATTTCTTGTCTTTTAATTATTTTAAAATATAAAAAAAAATCCCAAATTCAAATTTATCATTATTTTCATAAAATAATTGAAATAATAAAAACAATATGATTTAGGTGAATTTGAATAAGCAGGTAAACTAACTAAGAAGCTCCTCAAGTAAGATAACCCCAGTCATCCACTATACTACACTAGAAAAATAATTTACTTTTTCCATGACCCATGATAAGAATGCTCCATTCTCCATCAATTCTTCAACTTATTCATTATCATTTTTTATAGTGAATTTGGTTTTGGGATTGAGTGATGATTCCACCAGAGCATGGTTAAATAGTCCCAAAAAATAGGGATTTTATGTGCAATGGATAAAGGATGCAATGGAATGATGAAAATATGATATCATTTGTTATTTTGGTCAAGTAATATAACATTCCCTATTTATTTATGGTATTTAGTTAAATTGGATGAAATTGGTAGATAACTGGGTGCTAATTGATAGAGATTTTTCTTATAGTGGTTTTAGGTGTGATCTATGGACCATCCCTATGTGATTTGTCTTACTTTTGGTGTCATGGGAATGTTCAGTGAGTTTTTGGGTGTTATTTTACCATGTTTTTTTTATTAATTACAATTTATTACAATTAATTGTATTGGTGTTTGACTTCAGATTGGGGCTAATGAGTTGATGTGGCTTGGTGCAATAATGGTTCATACTTGGTAGGTGTAACAAAATGGGGGAGACCCTTATTCAAGGTAGGTTGTTCCTATAATACTGAACCATATTATTTTTTATTCATTATTTTTAATGCTTTTATGTGGGTTTGGGTTGAGGTAATTTTTATAGAAAATGGGAGTGCCCTAAAGGGACAATTAAATGTCTTAGATCCACCTCAACTTAGATATACCACTCTAGTGTATATTGTATCGTTTATAATTTCTTAGTGAATTTATTATTGAGGTTCAAGGAATCTAGTGAGGATATAATAGTTCCAAGATAGGGCTTTAGGCATGGGTGTGGTTTTGAGTAACCTTGTATGAAACTAATTGAGGTCGGTGTGGTGGGCATGATAGGATTTGTTTATTAAGGGATCTGTGAGATGATCATTCATATCAGGGATATTTGAGAACAACCCATTATGGGTGGGTAGTGGTCTTGGTGGAAGAAATGAATATGATAAGTTATTCAGGTCTTGGTTTAGTGTGATGATGAGGGTTATCCTCTAAATAATGGGATTTCAAGCTTCACTATAAGAAATTTGAGATAGGACCCTGACATGGGTTATGAGATGTGTGTTCTTATCACCCAACAATGAGTTTCTAAGGGTATTTAGATGAGTATGACTGAAATGGTCCCTAGGTATTAAGATTAGAATTTTGGCATAACAAATTTAAGGGAAGTGGACCAACCTTTGAGGCCAGAGTTAGGAAGGGACTTTAGGGTATGATTTACCATAGTGTTTGGTGTAGGTTGGTATCAGTGAGTAGATTTGGGATGGGTTGGGGATCCCAATAAATTATATCTTAGGGAAAGGATGAAAATGTTGATGGGTACACTATTTAGTATGATTTATTGAGTCTCATGATATAAAATTTGGTTAGGATAAGTTATCTTGAGAGGTTAGATGGTGATGAGGTATGATTTGGGATATAGGGTTAGGAAATGAGTGACCATCACCCAGGTTGTGAGTTGAGTGTAAGGCATGATTATGATGTGAGAGGCTATTAGAGAGATAGAGAATATTCTATATGAGCCTTATCATAATTTATTGTATCCTAAAACATAGTGATAATGTGTTGGTACTATATGTGACATAATACCTCTCCTTGAGTAAGAGGGTTATGGTCAAGAAATGTTATGAAGCCTCTCTCTAAATGGGTGAGAGGTGGTTAATACATGATATGAGACAACACCCAGAGTCATAGGGTGGTTTTCAAGGCTTGATGTGTAGACTATCCCTAAGTGATTGGGTAGTGGTCAAGGTGTGATATGAGAACTCACTCTAAGTGGAAGAGTTGTGGTTGAGATGTGATACAAAACCACACCCTAAGTGATCAGTTGTGCGTATAGAATTTTTATATAAGATATACTCTAAGAGATAGGTTTTCATTATAGGTATTAATTAGGTATCCTACCATGAGTGATATGATATTAGTTTAATTACACAGAATCATTCCCAAATATTCCATATTCCTAGGTCTAGCCTTGTTTCACTATTCCCTTGATATTTTTTCTATGACATGTGTTTCAATGGACATTGTTCAATTGATGTGGTTAGTCTAAGTATGTATATGTATCATGATGGATTGGTTATCACAAGATATCTCAAAATGTATTATTGTATGAATTTTTTTCTATGTTATTTATTTTCCATATGTACACACAAATATATGATGTTGTATATTTGGATAACTTGGTGAGACCATATCGAGGTGTATTTATCACACCATGCATAGGCACCTTAGTGTGTTTCCAAAACTTTTTTCTGGTATGCAGGTATAGAAAATGGTTTTATAGGGGATTGAGTTGGCATAGATTAATAGATATTAGAGATAATGTTGATGTAAGGGTCTTGGTTGATAATAGACCCACTTGTATATTTTATTTTTAGGTTTTATTTATCTTATGTGATTGGAATGATGGGAGATCATTTAACATTCATGTGATTTATGGCCTATATTTTTCACTTATTATTTCATCCATATATGTTTATTTTGTTATAAGGTGATTTTAGTCAGGATTCCATATGTTCATTATGATATGTGATGGTGGATAATGTTTGATTAATTATTTTTTATCAATGGATATGATATAGAGAGTGCAGTCTCCCTAATGTTGATCATAAACTCTCACTACTAGTCGTTAACCTCTAGTGTATGGGGAGGAACATTTGAGGTCATTTGAAACTCAATATCTAGTGTATTTTTAGGAATTTTAGTCAAGTAATTATAAAGGGGCTTGGTAAAAACCATATGTTGGAATGGATTTGGATATAAACCGTCTATATTAATAAAATAATTACTTGAAAACCAAAATTTATTCTAACCCAAAGCCATCATATTTATCAATTATAAAACGTGGAATTTAATATTTAATCACTTTAATTCACTCCTTATCCTTACCCATTATTCTTAATATAACAGTGATAATATTCTTTTCCTTAATTAATGGATTTTTATTTATTGAGATTATATGTATTGAGTTTTTTGAAGTTATTTTAATTCATAAATTCATGATGGTCATTATGTTTTGAAGACAACAACCTTTAATTGATACAACTAATAGACACTCAAATAAATATTAGATATTAAAAAATAAGGAATCTAATTGTTTTAATATCCCCCATATTATGTTAATTATATTTTAATATTTTTTTTGATTTAACTTTCACTTGGTATAGTTTGGTAATATTTCTTAATTCATGTAGATTGTGTTTACTAAAATGGTCTCCAAATATCGTTGTGTGGAAGGATAATCTCATGGTAGAAATATCAATAATGTTACTTGTTCTTATCTTGAATTTTAATTATTTAAGTGATGCATAAATTTTTTCAAAACACTATATGTAGATTTATTTATGATAATAAAAGAACAATGACTGGAAATAGTCTAGTTCATTTAAGAGCATGCATTGAGATATATATTTCATATCCACTTCAAAAGTATTATTAATTTAGGGTTTAATATAATGGTGGTATTAAATAGTGGATCATATATTAAATTATAATTGAACATTGGGCCATGTGAAATATTCACTAGAATTGCATCAATAATATTCATAAGAAATTAGTAAATACATTTATCGCTAAAAGAAATAAAGGGTTATAGACTTATATTTATCCTTAACTTTCAAAAGAAAAATAAAAAAAATATTGCAATGATATTCTTGAAATGGTTGGAGAAAAAAATATTATTTTTTATTTGTTTTACATGTTATAGAAGTTATAATTGGATCATAAAAATATAAGGATAATCCATTCACAAATATAGATATATCATTAGAGTAGATATATTGCAAGATATATTGTTGGATATGCATGACACCCCAATGTCACTATTATTTGGGGATATTTATTATATGTCTTGGTCCCTTGAGATCAATGTGTTTTAGGATGAAAAATATGAAAATTTGGGACTTTTTTTGGGCTACAAGGTTTATGTGTAGTTTTTCAAACCATGCAACCTAATTTTGAAACCTCCTATAGTTTTTAACATTATAAATCTTCATGTTGATCACATGTTCTGGAAAACTATACGAGTAAACTGTGTAACCCACTTGAAAATGGGTATTTTGGTCTTTTTGGAGTGTTTTTATTTCCATTCAACTGAGATTCCCCTATAAGCCTTCTATGTTCTTCTCCAAGCCATCCAAGGTATATTTTTGATGATCCATTGGTTATTTTTCACCCATATTTAAAGGTTATGGTTCTATTATTCTTATTTATGGGGTTTCTTACATTTTTTATCTTCACCACTAACACTAGTGGAATTGGATGACCGATTTCTATACCATGGGTTGTTTTGATATTGGGGTTTTGGTTTCTAGGTGTTGCGATCCCTCTTTTGAGAATTAATGTGATGGTTTTCATCAAATTCCATATGATTCTCCCACAAAAGTTAAGTGTTTCCATTTAATTTCTTTTTATTTAAGAAATATATGAATGATTAGATTTATATATTAATTTTTGATCTAGAAAAATATATTATTGGCTATCTAGATTTGGTTTATCAAGGTTTTACATTAACTTCTCTAGGTTTTCATCCAGCATGATGGGTGGAATTTCATAATTCAATGGAACTTTGATTTTAAATGGATATTTTATGAATTACAAATGTTTGATAAAATTAAAAACATTGTTTTATCTAGGAAAAATGTTTTGTAATTGTTTTTTAATCCAAATTTTATTTTCAAAATGGAATTACCTTTTGTGTTTAAAGTGTTTTCATGTTTTTAAAGGGAGATGTTTCCTTATGAAATGAAATAGTTATTCCTTTGAGTTATCAAGATTGGTTTTTAGTATCGATTGTGATTTACCTTTGATTTGTGTTTGGATTCCAAATCATTTTGTAAAGGAATTTCCAAAATTTATACTTTATAAGTGATAAGTAAAAGGCCTATTTGGTACTTTGTGAAGTGTTGTTTGATTTATTGGTTGGTTATTCCCTTATTGAGATCCATTTTATTTATTGATGATGTTTATGTATATCCATGTGATGAATTCTTGAATTGGGATTCTTGATGTGATTATGGTTTTGGGGCTCTTGTTAATGGAAATTTGGGAGGTGGGAAAGATATGTTTGTCATGTTTTCCATTGGGATTTTTTATTTGTCATGAGTTGATGTTTATTTTTAATGTTACCCACTTCCTTTAGCTATTAAATAAGGGGATTAAGTGGATATATCTATACTTTTTTAGGTTTATTCAGTGGCTAAAAGCCCCTACTTGAATGTAATGCTTGATTAGGGGGAGTCATTGATGAGACTAGTTGAGAGTGATTCAGGTGATGACATGTGAAACTATTAATATTTTGGAAGTTATCCCCTATTTTCACATATTTTACTTTCCCCATTAGTACCTATGGTGTTTCCTCATTATATTTATATTATTCTATTCCTGTTTATTTTGTTTTTTCACGTGTGTTTATTATTTCTTGGATGGCCATTTATTATTGTATTGATCTTCTTGTGATTGAGTCTTGATATTGATTTTTTACCCATATGATTATTAGAATTGTTTATGAATTTATATGGATAGATTTTCATTATAGTTTATTTCTATTGTTTATATATATTTGAGTTTGGTGTGTTAAATCTTTTAAAGGAAAAGGGGGAAATTGTTTTCAAGTGCTAGTGTTTATTGGAAATACCTTTTAAATGTTTTAAATCGTGTGATTATTTTTTCAAATGTGATGTTTTAAATAGAAAGTAATGGTTTAATATATTATTTAAAATTGTGATTTTATAAATATAAATGGATTATTTTTTTTGGAAAAACATATTTATTCCATGCTTTATAAATGGTGCTCTTTGAGAGTGTACAAGTTGTATATTTTTTCCATCCCTATACGACATAAAGGAAATGAAAAAATATTTTTTTACATTATTTTAGAACTATAGGTTTTGTTTTATTTAAAAATAATAATGAAATGGAATCATGGTGGTATGCTACCAACCTTTAGATAACACCCTATATACTCATGTAGATGAGTATGTAGGCTTTATGTCTTATGCATGTTTCTTTAGGTATTGGATTTCAGGTTTGTTTTAGTGCTATTTCCCTTGGTAAGTAGATAAATGTTAGGATCATGGTAGAGTCTTGAAAGTCACATAGAGATATTTTTTGTTCCTTGGTGTTATGGAATTGGATGGATCTTTTTTGGGTGTATGATTCTTTGGCCTTAAGATTTTGTTTGATATTTGGTTGTAGTATTTTCAATCTTGTATCTAATGTTTAATTGTTAGTAATGTATTTTTTAGAATTTTTTTTTGATGTTGTTATGTTATGGCTGGATGTCAATGTTTATGGATTATGATTATATATTGTGGCATGTCGTCCAACATCTAAATACCTCATGTTGGGTTTTCGGTTAGGACCTGTTGTTTATGTTTAGTTTATTAAGTGTGAAACCATACCCAATATATATTTTGATACCATTTATGCTCATTTATAGACTAGGGGGGATCATGGATACCCTTATATCAGTAGTGGATTGGTTCGGGCATCAACTTAGATAGTAGTAAGGGCCAGTTTTCTGAAAATGACATCGAAGACCATGTTTTTTGAAAGGGTCCTTTTTTTAGATTCACACTCTTTTTATTCAGGGGTATGTAGTAGAAAGAAGTTAGTACCATTATAAATCATGTGGTAGGTCCAAGGAAGTTATTTCCTAGCCATTCCATGTGTTGGATCTCAAGTTTACATGGGTGATTGAGAGTTTTATTTTGAGTTTGGGTTTTATAGATTTCTATTTTTTAGATATTTTGATGTGGTTTTCTGCGACTCTGAGTGGTAGAGAGATCATAAAAAATTTATTAGGAAATTAGTCATTCTAGAGTAAAAAATGAGAAAATTTGAAGGGACAATGATTAAGGTGAATGATCAATTATACCATGCTTAGGCCGTGAGAACTATTATAGACAATCTATGGTGTCGCTCTCATGGTTGGTGTGCAGTCTGAAAATCCATGAGGCCAAACCGTGTGCAGTGGAAAAAGTTTTACACCATGACCCAAACCATCAGGTCCCAGTTGGCTGACAGTGAGATGAGAATTACACCCCAATCCCACCTTCAATAGCCCAGGGGATAGCGACTAGAACTGAATAGGAATATCACACAAATGAGAGGCATTATCCAAACTTACCTATAAATAGGAATACATCTCTATACATAATTATAATGTAGAAAAGATAGAAAAATGATACTATAAATTCATTCTTAATAACTAATCCCACATTAGAGCATGAAAAATGGTATAATAAAAAAATATCCAAATAAAATCCCACCAAAATTGCAAATGAGTCCAACTAGATAAGGGAGAATTATATAAAAAATAAACTCCTAAAACCATCAATGATTTGGTTAGAACGACTAAGCTCCACCTACTCTTGGTCCTCATAGGGATTTATTGAAAGTCATTTCATCTACACATGACATGACATGTGTGGGTAGTCACATCTAGGGGTGAGTATTAACATACCCAGTAGGACACCATGAAATCACCAAACAAAAATCACTAAAGAAAGAGAGTTATCTCTAATTCACAAAGCCAAGGAATGAACAAGATAACCTAGATATGATCAAAGGAAGACTCCAAGTCTCAAGGTGTGGTCACATCCTCACTACTAGCCTATGATTCTAATCAAGGATCCAAGGTAACATTCATCTGAGAGAACTCACTCATCAATTCTTGCCTTAATGTTTCTACTTACCATAGAGGATATACTCATTGAGTATTTCAATGAATAATCATGTAGGAACTGAGAGGGATCATCTGAGATACTCACTTGATCAAACTACACCTCACCAAAAGAAAACAAATATTGATACACAACCAAGGGATCAAACCTAGAGCCTATAGGGTATACCTAACTCTAACTAGATTAACCCACTAGGAAGGTGATCACAAATCTTGGATGTTTGAAGCAGTATAATTGATCTACCCTAGGGAATATTGATATAGGATCACACCCTATTCCTCACAAAGGGATACCAGACTCTATAGAAAACTAACCAATCGGGGGGGGGGGGGGTCTCATCCTATACATAAGACATGATACCTCATTTTACCCTCTTAGGTATGGACCAAGTGAATGGACCCAGACTGATATAGTTTGAGATAAATCACCCAAGATTATACCATAGATGGAATGAGAAGAACAAGGGATACAACCTACACTAAAATGAGTACATGACTTGTCCCATGAGGCACATAATGTGTCTCACTAATTATGGAACTGTGTATGTCCTTTAATCTCACAAAAAATTTACCTCTATAGATACATGATGTGTTATTATGATACACAACATGTAGAGGTTGGGCCAAAACTTGGTGTGTGCCACCTTCTCAAGCCTGTTCCCTTTCCAAAGTTCATGAGGTGTTCCCTATCACACATGGTGTGTGGGGTCACATGAACTTCTAGGAATGTACTCCCTATACACACTGATTTTTCTAGAAAAGGGTCACACAATGTGTGGGCCCTACACACTACTTGTGATATTCTTCTAACCATGTAAACCTTAGCTGTCATATAGAGGGGTCCACAAAACATGTGTTCTTTTGAACTACACATCATGTAGTTAAAAATTTTATATAAAATTTGAATATTCAGACGTATCCACCTACATCACCTCCTCCATTACTCTATCCATGAAACATGACAATAAATTCACAAATCCAAGTTTATCTAGCCTTCAATGTCTCTAGTTTCTGGATTATAGCCACACTTTGACCGGAAATCACTCTCAATCACCATCCAAAAGTACCTACATGACCCAGGTTGTGAAAGCTCCATAAAAAACTCCATCACTAGAACAATATTATCTCTAATGGTCATATTTTGAACACCCATTTCTTATAATTACTCATCACCTCTCCTTAAAATATACTAGATCAATCTAGCTCATGGAACTATCGTCTCCTAACCCATAATAAAATTCCTTTCATCTCCACCATACCTAAATCATGTGTTTAAACCCCCAAACCAAACCTATAACCAGGATCCATTTTGAAAAAGAAAAATTTCACAATGATCAGTTCCCCATGTATCATTGAAACATCCAACAATCAAAACACCAATGATGAATATCAAAGAACATAGAGAGAAAGGCATGAAACACACAAGTGATAATCAAGAGAATCCCATGTTCATTTTGGCCATCATTGTCAGAATCTAAAGAATGAGGTGGATTGTAAAATTAAAAAAAATCAAGTATGAATGAAAATAAAAATTTTAATTACAAGAAGAGAAAAAAATGTTGGACAATACAATAAATAACGATCCACAAATTAAGTTGAAATGAATTAATTTGTACTCGTCTGAAAAACCAAGAATAGGGAAATAAACAAAAAAAACAAAAATCCTACATTGATATGGAATGATCACTGATAAATAATAATTATACATTATTTTCATTGATCATATGCAAGAACTCTATTGATGATGAAAAACATCATGGTGTTCTGTTCATAGATCCATGATCATATGATCACCCACCAATGTGTTTTCCCATGGGTATATCTCACCATCCTATCAATCCTCTAGGGTAATTTTGATAAAACTAAAGAATTCTCTAATTAGAATTTTATAAAGAAGTTTTTTTAGGGTTTGAAATTTAAATGATAATTAAATTAATAAATTATTTTAATTCATTTAACCCATTCATGAACACACTCTATTGAAGAATCTAATGCTGAGAAGACTTATGTCATGCCTAGGAAAAATCCTACACTTTAGATTTAATGTTGGTCTTGATTTTACCATATGATACACTATTAGGGAGACAATAAATTATTTCCAATAATCAATTAATGCGTGATGTAATAAATTTAATACTTTTATATATCAATATTGAGTCTCTTTGGGCCTTGCAACTCCACACCAAATCCGCTTCTAACACCAGAAATATTATTTTAAATATTCCAAAGTGTAAAACATAAATTATAGAGTCTATAAATTGTCCATACCTTCAAGGATTTTAATCCTAAAAATAAAATACCTTCTTAGATAGGTGATTATACTAAGCTCACTTCAGGTTCTCCCACTCCCATAAGCTCTCTTGGAGGTTCTCATGTTTCCAAAAAACATGTACGAAGGGAATCACTTACCCTCTAAGAACATTCTCTTGCTGATCATTAATATCCAACACATAATCTAAGAGGGTATCTATATTTTAAATATCTAGATCAACCCAATTTATAATGTGTGATAGGTTGTGTGCACATATCCTCAACTTTGACATGTGGAAAACGCTATTTACCTGATCTAACTATAGTGGTAGGGCCAAGTGGCACACCCCCCTCTCCAACCCTTCATAATAAGTGAAAAAGGGACTATGAAACTTAGATATAACTTGCCGCATCATCCAAATATCTATAATTCTCATTGATTCAAGACCTTATGGAACAATTGGTCTCCCTTTCTTAACTCTAAAGGCATCCTTCATTAGTGCTCATGGAATTTTTGACAACTCTGGGTAGTCCTCATCCACTTCTAGATGACATGTACCTTCCATATCATCACTCACACCAAATTTGGTTCCATGAGTGCTATATCCCCTAAATCAAACCAGCACAACATTAATGTACATGTTTCCCCATACAAGGATTCTAATGGTAACATAACAATGGTGGAATGATAATTTTTGTTACTCGAAACTTTAGTAGGGGTAGATAAACCTCTCAAATATGACCAAAAATCATCATGCTATCCCAAAGTATGTTTTGTAGAACATGAATGATATTATTTATCTACTTGTATTCCTAGGGGTGTAATTACATTATCATCCTCAATTGTGTCTTAAAGAATCTTGTAATCCTCCCCATAATCATGTCATGAAGTGAGCATCACCATATAAAATGATCATTGAGGAAAATCCATGAAACAAAAAATCTCTATTTTATAAAAAGGTATTCAAAGTTCTCCATTTAACAATATCCTAGAATGGATAGAAAGCGGGAATAATTGGAGACTCAATCTAAGATCATCAAGATAACATTATAACCTCTTTTTAATCATGGAAGTCCCATCACAATATCTATGGAGACACTATCCCACTTCCACTCTCATACCGACACATAAAATTTTAACTTTTATTAGGTGAGGCATCAAGAGATAAAAACAACAATATAAAAATTATTCCTAGCTAAAAAAAATAACACTAAAGGTCCTGGTACATCCTCACCACTTCTGGATTTGCTGCTAAGGGGAAACTAAGAAACTCCCTCAGCACCTTCTATAGCAGTGTAGCTGTAACCATTGTATATCCTTAGAAAAAGGATGATGTTCTCCCCACCTTCATAATTCCATTAGGAGTATATCTAGTGGATATATATTCATGAAATGTATCTATTAATATAGTACCACCAAGTATTTAGGGAGAAAAATACTTTTATTCTCTCTAAGTCACGGGTCACGTATTTCTTACCATGGGGTCTCAGCTGTCAGGACCCAGAAGAAATTACTATATACCACTACATTATAATGAATCCAAGATTATATCAAAGAGATATGTAGTCTAGTACACACTCGACACCCTCATATAGAATTCATAAGATGGGGGTTCTTATCCATCACTATTTCAACTCATGGAAAGCCCGTTGACACTTCTCTATCCACATGAGAGGCTGCCCTTTAGACTTAAAGGTGTCGGAGGTACTACGATCCTATGGGAATTTGGAACAAATCTTTGATGAAAGCCTACAAACCCAACAAACCTATATGCCTTAGTAATTATCTTGGGTGGTTATCAAGATAGTAGTACCTCAAACATTTATGGTTCCACCTATATTCCATTTTTTGTGATTAAATATCCCAAAAAGTGGACCCAACGAATTCTAAACTGACTTTGAGAGATTCCCACAATGATGGTTCCCCCAGAGTGTGTCCAGGACCATCCTAAAATTTATCTCATGATCCTCCTCTAACAATGAGTTCATGAGGATGTCAAATAATAATAACTCCACAAATCGGTCTAATAAGGGATCAACGATCCAATTCATGTATTCCATAAACATTATTTGATCATTCAAAAAACTAAAGAGAATCACCAAGAACTCAATGTAACCATGGAAAATATGGAAATCCACCTTCATTATATTATCATCTTGAACCCAGAAATAATGATAACTTGTCTTGAGGTCAAAATATAAGATAAACATTGACCTTAACCACTGGTGAAATAAGTCATCGATTCTTGGAGTTGGATAGTCCTCTATGAAATTAACTTGGTTCATCCAATGTTAATCTATGCATAACCTAAATATCTCATATTAATTCTTGGAAAACACTGTTGGGGATTCCTAGGAGAATATACCGAGTCTAACAAGCCCTTCCTCTATAGATCTTCCAACTAAAACTTCAACTTTATAAGCACTATGGGGTCATATGATATATTAGCACAAGTATCATTCCACCCCTAAGTGGTCTATAAATAATTCAATATTTCAATGGGGTGGTAAGTTTGGTAAACCCTCAAGAAAGAAACCCTCATATTCCTTCACCAATGTAGGAAACTAAAATCTCATATCATCTTCTACTCTAATTTCATAGTAGAAAACTGTTAATAAATCAATAGTATCCTCCTATATATGAGCTTATCCAACCCTTCCTAGGATTCCTTCTCACAAAATAAAGAAAATTACATCCCATCAACTCAGATAAACTACAATCCTCACTAGTAGTAGTCAAACTTGTCATGGATAGTAAAAAACCATTACATACTAAGGAAAACATTGTAGGGCCTCATTTACACTACAGATAGATCCCACATGAAGCTCCCCTCTAAGAGTCAATCCAAACTACTAAAAGATAAGTGTTATTACCAACACATACTCAGAAAGAGTCTCCAAGAATAAGGGTTGATCTAAAGGCTCTACTAAAAACTATAGATCTCAAACAAGGGATGTGTTAAGGAAAGAGTGGTCCACAATTACATCTACCAAAACTGTAGCTAAAGTAAAGAAGACTCAGGTCACACCTTAGATCAAACCTATATCCTCCTATTTATTTGGATCCAAAACCTACAACTATAATTTCCCCTTTCCTACCTGTTCTCCATAATAGATTTTACTTTGAGATCCTAACACATCCAAAACGGTCCCAAAAATACAAATCAATAAACTCATCCTATACACCTTAATAATTAGCAATTTAGGTGGTAATAACTCATCTATATGAATTTAAAGCACATCATAATAGAAGAATTTTTGGTTGTGTAATAATCCTACTTATCTACATTTCCTAAGCCACATCAAACACCAATAACACATGGGTTCACCAATACCTTATGTTGCCTTGGAGAAGGAATGACACTTGGACCACCACTAAGAAGGTTCCTAACCAGGTGAAACATTCACACCGCAAACTCAAGCTATTACTTGGGGAAGGGGGTCTGAATCACAAAGAATCCTAGATGTTTCATACCTATGAAACTCATAGAGTACACTCAGCATAGGTTCGTCATCTTCTGATACCACTAGAACTAACTAGTACTCAACCAAACATAGATCATATACCTAAAACACTAGAGGCTGGTCAATATGTTACTCAATGAGTAGAGATTCCACTTTTTATCCACTTAGAGGAACCACCTCTTGCACAAATCTCTAGACTAAATTCTCATTTCCAAGAGGATTATAATCACAGTACTTTTATATAATCCTAGTATATTAGTTATGGTGGCATACTATGATAGCCATGATACACCATGGTGAAAAGAACATATCCAGATAGCTGACTCAAGAAGAACACATAAACCAAAACCCATTCATATATGATGCATGTACCTTTTTTCCCTGTAACCACTACCATCACATGCTGATTCAAAATGTAGGTTATCATAATATTAGTGAATGGATATGATGGACACCACACCATTTCTAGGTTCCCTATCCTAAGATCCAAACTCAAGGCACTTTAAGACCATTTCCCTAGTTCTCAAACCAAACCTCATATCTAAACTATCTCAAAACTTTGATCCTAATATGACCTTCATTGATACCACTTTGTTGCAATCCGACCCACTTGGACCCTTTTGGTTGGTGGTGATCCATGGATAATATCTCAAGCCCACCTCTAATAGGCTAGGGGCTGGAGACTAGCACCAAGTAGTCATATCACACACATGAGGGGCCTTAGCCTAAATTACCTTCCCACACACTTACATACACTACTATAATGTGGAAAAGATAAACAACTAATACTGTAAATGCATGTATAAAAACAAATCCCACATCAGAGTATGAAAAAGTGTATAAAAAAAACCCAAATACAAGCCAACTAAAACTGTAAAAGAGTCCAACCAGACAATATAACGGGGAACTATTGTCAAAAATAAACTTCCAAAACCATGAATGATCTATACAACATGAATAAGTCCCACTTTATCCTAGTTTTCCAAGGGATCCTTCAAAAGTATTTTCATCTTCATAAGACACGACATGTGTGGGAATAATAACATATGTAGGGGAGAGTATAAATATACCTAGTAGGACACCCTGAAATCACCAAACACAAAGCACCAAAGTGGGAGTCATCTCTAAATAAAAAATCCAAGGAATAAATAAGATAACCTAGATATGATCAAAGGAAGAATCCAAGTCTTAAGGTGAAGTCACTTCCTCACTGCTAGCCTAGGATTCTACTTGAGGGTCCAAGGTAACATTCAACCAAGATAACTCACTCATTAGGTAACTATTTATTTATGAAACTCATCTAAGAGGATATACCCACCGGTTCTTTCCATGAAGAAGCATATATGAATTGAGGGGTCTCATCCGAGATACCAAATTGATTAAAATACACCTCACTAGAAGATAATATATGTTTATACATAGATAGAGGATCACACCTAGGGCCTATGTGGGATACATAAACCTAACTAGATTAACCGACTAGGAAGGGGATCAAATGCCCTGGATGTCAAAAATAGGGTACCTGTTCAAACCTAGGGAATAAAGATAGAGGATCACATCTTGGGCCTCATGGAGGGATAACTGACTCTATCTAGAAGTAACTCAAGGGGGGGGGGATCTTTTAACCTATGCATAGGATGGGATACCTCACTATACCCTCTTAGGGACAGACTGAGGGAATACACCCACAATAATACGGTTTGAGGGAACACACATAAGATCATGCTGAAATAGGATTGAGAAGAACAATGGCTCTAAACTATCATATAAGGAGTAAATGATGTTAGGACGAATATTTTTTTCGTTGTATTGTTGTTAATAGATCAAATATATTTATTATGCTGAATATAGTAAGTGTGTTGAGAAGGTAATGGAATATGGATAGAAGAAGGGTGGGTGTGCAAAGTTATCAATTGAATTCAGAACCATATGCATAAATATCAGACTCACAATCATAATAATCTAATCTAATACATAATGTTTAATAAATTCCATCATATTGAGAAGATGTTTTCTAGAAGAAAAGGTTCATCGATATCAACTAGGTTCTGTGATAAAGGAAGATCATAATGAGAAGCTGTGTTGGAGTCTGAATGACTATGATGTAAAGCTGATGATGCTTTACTGATCTTGGAGTTCTTATAAATCATATTCTGTTTTGAAAACTTATGATACAAGCCTTATAAAGGAAAGGTGGAGAAGAAGTGATGCCAATCATATTGGGGTTTGGTTGGAAATCTATAATTCACTATAAAGGATGGAAAGTTACAATACTTATAAATGTAATTCATATGTTTCTATACCAATCTTAAACATTTTCAAAGTCATGGGAAAGTCATGATTACAAGAAGAAGTTTGTGGAAGAAGGAAGTTGTTTAACCAAAAGCTTTCTAGTCTCATCGCATAAGTGTGAGATCATCGGATGCAGATTTTTTTGAAGTTTGGGAAGGTATTTGTTTGGAAAGTGAGAAGAAAAATATTCTATTTTTCAGTTAGACCAATATCTCTCAAGATATAAATCTCTGAAGAAAGAAGTTGGTGTGAATTGTAATCAGAAAAGAAAAGAACCTACTGAAGTCTAAGATATTAATACCTGTCCATTGAAAATGGTGTAACATTGATCATCATAGTTATGCTGACACCAATCATCATATGTAGTGATGTTTTCAAAATCTAATCAGAGGTATAATTTGTTTGGTTAGAAGTTATTGGGACTGATGATGGTGAATAAAGTCAGAGGATGATCAATAATTTATTAAACCATTTTTATCAAGATAAATGGTTGGTTGTTTTAATTTGGGTTTAGTGAAATGAAAAGAACTCTGATATGTTTTTAATTGGGTCAAGACTATCGAACTAGAGTTGACATTGATTATTAGAGTGAAATAGAGACTGATCTATCAAGCACAGGTTGAGACCAATTAAAGACATCGGATTATAGAAACCACCAGACACAAGATCATCGACCTGAGGAAAAGAAGAACTGCTTAAATTAGTTATAAAAGTGTTTTCAAGGGGAGCTTATAAAGTTTAGAGAAAATGTTTATTAAGGGAGTTTGAAGTTGATGGTTAAGTGATACCAAGGAAGTATTGAAATATTTAGAAGTTACAATGATATTTATAAAGGAATTTTTTTCAAAGAATTATATTTGGTACTGAGCATCATAATGAGAAGTTTCAATTCTGATTTATTTGTAAGTGGGCTAAGAAAATCATAGTGACCTTATGTCTACATCATAATGATAAAAATTGGAGTGAAAATCAAAATTGGAATGAAGAATGTTCAGAAATTATGAAGAGAGAAGAATTTATAAGAATATTTGATAAGGTTCGAGAAAAAATGAGAAGATTTGAGAAGTGATGAGGAAGTCAAATATGTATCCAAAATTTAAGGGAAATTTATGTTTTGTGATTTTTTTTGAGTGGGATAAGTTTTCAGAATCCCTCCCAAACCACATTTGAATCACTTATAAAAGGATTAAGTACTTTTAACTTTATGACATAGATGGACTATTGAAGGGATAATATGGATCACTAATTTTTTTAGAGAGAAGGAGTTTCTAGATTTAGAATTATTGAGGATGTTTGATAGACTGAAGAAGAAGAAGACGAGAATAGATTGTATTCAACTGATCCTCATATAAATATGTATCATTAGACTGGGAATCAAACTAGGATTTATGGATGAAGGTAGAAGTAGTTCGTATTTGTTTCAGTGTTATTCTGATGGAGTTATATTTTGAGACCGACCAATCAGATTGGGAATATCATGCTAAGAAATCATACTAGGTATCATTATCAACTCCAAAAAGTTCTTGCCTACTATTGGGTAAGAATGTGAAGAATTGTTTTTAAGATCATATTTATGAAAGTTGACTAGGTATCACATTAAAATGCTTTTAAGGATTTGGTGAAAGTTTCTTAACTTATTATACAAATTTCATTACATTATTTTGTTCTACTTAAAGAACATGCACTATTGTATTAAATATAGTGATACACAAGTATAAGGGTATATCCTACTTATTATATCCACACAAAAGGATTGTTTTTAGTATATTGTGTGGTATTGGATTGTTTCTAGACTATACTTAGTATATAACTACTCTTTTTGAATAGTGAACCTTGTAAATTATCGTGTTCCATTGGATGTGTGATTTTTTATTTTCATAAAAAATTATAACTCTTTAATAGGAGGTGAATATTGTTTCATAATAAAGGAAAAATAAAAGAAAAATATATCAATGATTAACCCCTCCCCATCTTAGTGATACTTGGATCCTTGTAGGGCATTTACATGTGGTATCAGAGCGAATGTTCCCTTTATTTTTCTCTTTTTTGAAGTGTTTGAAGAAGAAGTTGTTATCGAATATTTGAGTTATGTGAACAGTAAGGGGATTCCAATATTAAATGATAGGAATCATCATATCTAGAAAGATATAATTCTACCACATATTATGTCTCTTTTGTATAATGTTTTGAAATCCACTGTATATTGGTTTTATCCCTATGTTGAGAATAATCCTCTTACAACTACTGATGAGGAGAATATTGAAAATTATGGAAGAGATAAAAATTATTTACTATCATCATTATTTGAAAGTGAGTTTCTTATAATAAATGGAGTTTCTACTTCCAAAGTTACCTGGGATAATCTCAATAATATTTATTAAGGCAATACAAAAGTAAAGAAAACAGAGCTATAAATTTGTATATTTAAGTATGAGGATCTCAAGATGCGTGAGTATTAATCTATTGATGACTTTTTTACTAGGGTGAATTACATTTTTAGCACTATTAAATGTCTTGGTTAAAGTTGGAAGATTATAATATTGTTGAAAAGATCTTGACAATTCTTCCTAATAAGTTTGACGCAAAAGTTTTCTCATTGGAAGATAGAGATATATAAATATTATCTTTGGGTGATTTTCACATTACTCTCATTACTTATGAAATGATAAGGGAGAAATTTATGAAAGTAAAAAAAATTGATAGATAAATGTCATTAAAATCCACAAAAAAATAAAGGTTTAAGAATATTCTTGAAGAATAATAATTTAGAGAATATGATTTTGAAAATGTGGTATGTAAAAGTCTTGATGAAATTTTATTCTTATTTTTTAAAAATGTGAAAAGAGACAAAGGAAAGTATAGAGGGAAAATTATTTTAAAATGTTTCGGATGTGGAGCCATTGGACACTTTTTTTCCAATTTTCCTCAAAGAGGTGATAAATAAGAAAGCAATGGAGAAGAAAGTGATGAAAAATAAATAAGGACTAGAAGATCTTGGAAGAAACAAGGTGATAAAGCAAAGTCTCATTCATAGGGGAAAGATAATAAGTTATCCAAATCTAAAAGGAGAATATTGTTTTATAAGTATGATGATAGTGAATAATTTACAAATATTTCTAAATAAAACACATTTATTTAAACAATTAATGAGGAAATATTTTATAGCATTGAAAGTAGTTGTTCTGAAGAAGAAAATAGTGAATCTAAATCTAAAAAGTCTATTTAGAAGACTAGAGAGAATAATTGTATTAAAAAAATTAAAAATGAAGATTTTAGAAGTAGTAGTTCTTATGAATAAGAAACTATATTATAATTTCATCTGAAGGAAGAACTGAAAGAATGTTTGAGAAAGATTGGGAGGCTTGAGAAAAAATCAGAATTTGAAAAATGAAAATTCTTCAATCAAAAATAGAGAATGTTTTCTTGATGAGAAATTCAAGTTTATAGATGATATTGACGACTTAAAATAAATATCTTGAGAATTAAAATAATTGGAATGAGCACATGGAAGTTAAGAATAAAGATAAAGAATACAAATTGGAACTTGTTCAATAAAAAATATCTAAATCTGAGCAGAGGGTTACAAGTTTTAATAATTCTATTTCTATAGTCAGTGAAATCTCTAGGAAGGATAAACCTAATAAATATCAACAAAATTTACCTTCAAAGTTTTTGAAGAAAGTTGGAATACTTTCTAAGAAAAATAAAGTTTCTGAAAGTTATGTATGTGGCCAAGACCAACAAAGTTGAGAAGTCATAAGTTTTTAAAAATCCCGAGTGTAAAAAGTTTTCTTCAAATTTTGGTTCTGATAAGGATAATAATAAATATAAAGTGAAAAACAAGACTCTGGTTGATAATAGAAAGGTTGGTTTTCAAAAAAATTTAATAAGAAGGTTGTTGGGAACTATGCTCATAACTCTAGTCTGTATGGAAGTTATAGAGGTAAATATTCTTTCTATGTGTTCTGCTGGTATTATGGTTGATTTGGATATACAAAAGATATGTGTTGGTTTAACTAACAGCTGTAGGATCGAAATATAATATGAGATGCTCAATATACAAGAGGGGGGGGGGGTGAATTGTATACTTTAAAAATTCCTTTGGAACCTTTAAAGTTAGTTAAGAAACTATAGTTTCCTTAAGAAAAGGAAAGGGCTAAGTTTAACAAAGTTAAACTAAGTAAATTCACAACACCTCTAACACCGAACTGAACTTGGAAAGTGATTCCAAAAGTAGGTTCCAGAAATACGGTTCCGGAATTTGAAACTTAACAAAAGTTACAATATGAGATTCTACCTTAAAGCGTATAGAATCTAAATGAATCAGAGTAAGTAAGGAAGTATAAGAAAGTTATACTTTCCTTAAGATACAAATTACAGCGGAATAAAAACAAGTAGTAAAACTACTAGTAACAAGATAATAGTCTTTTAACCCAAAGTGAAGGGTATCCAACAACCTTGGATAAAGGTCCCTTGATTTATACTTTCAAGAAAGTCTCTCTTACCCACACCAGGGTAAGCCCTCGATACGAAGATCGGAGTCTCTGTCTTGCTATCCCCGCAAGCCCTCAACTTCAAGGTAGTTGGCAACCTCTGTCTTTCTCAGCAAGAAAGCCCTCGATTTTTAAGGTAGTCGGCACCTCTGTCTTCCTATCCCCGGAAGCCCTCGAATGTAATCACCAACATTCGGAGTCGCACGAAGCTTTGAGAGTTAATAAGAGACTCTCTCTCTAGAAATCACTTCAACAACATGTAAGCACTTTTTCAGCAATCAGCTACGAGCTCTTTCAAATGAGCTCCTATTTATAGGTAAGGTCGGCTCCTTCTCCAACGGTCATATTTTCCTTAAAGTTCGGAGGGACCTATACACGTGTCACTTAGACAACGGTTAGTTTATAACAAAATGGATGACATCGTTTTATAACAAAACAAGTGTAACAGAATGTACGACATCGTTTTAAACTCTAACATAAAGGTTCGGAATGAAAACTTCGGAGTGATAGTTCGGAGTGAATAAATCAGAGTGTATAAAACAATGATAATCAGATTCTGTTTAATAGGTGAATTCGGAATGAGAATTCGGAATAGGAATTCGTCATCAGAAATCGTAATGAGAATTCATCATCAGAATTCGTAATGAGAATTTGTCATCAGAATTCGTAATGAGAATTCGGAATGAGATTTCTTCATTAGAATTCGTAATGAGAATTCTTCATTGGAATTCGTAATAATAATTCTTCTTCAGAATTCGTAATGAGAATTCGGAATGGGATTTCTTCATTAGAATTCATAATGAGAATTCTTCATTGGAATTCGTAATAATAATTCTTTTCAGAATTCGTAATGAGAATTCGGAATGGGATTTCTTCATTAGAATTCATAATGAGAATTCTTCTTCAGAATTCGTATCCTGAATCTGGAATAGAACTTAGTCAGAGTTCATATCCGGAATTCGGAATGAAACTTCCTTATAGTTCTTGTCCAGAATCCGAACCCTAAAACAGAATGCTTTATATCAAAGTTTCAATGATTCTGAGAAAATGAATCCGAAACTCATACTTAAGAAAAATATGGATGAAAATATGATAAGGATAATTTTTCTTATAAAAGCGATTTTCCTTAAGAAATTAATTTTCCTTATAAAATCAATTTTCCTTAAGAAAGCAATTTTCCTTAAAGAAAAGGTGTTTGTGATTTTCAAAACAAGAAGGAATGGAAAAGTCATAAGGAAAACCTTATTGACTCAACAATCTCCCCCTTTTTGGAAAGCACAAACATCCTTACGAAAAAGCTATTCCAAGAAGAAAGAAACACATTAAAGCTTATCTCCCTTGGTTTAAGAATATAGATGAATACGACTAACTCCCCCTTAGGCTTTGAAACTCTAAGGATCGTATTCATATTTCCGGAGTGATGTTTCATAAGAAGGTCTTCTTTAAGAAAAACTCCCCCTTAAACATACTCTTTTTAGAGTTCTTTTTCCTTGGGTATTTTTTCTTTCTCCCCCTTTGATAGACTCTTATTAGAGTTCCTCTTTTTCTTAAGGATCTTTTCCTTCTCCCCCTTTGTGATTTTCAAAAATAATTGGAGGGAATGGAAAAACTTAACAAAGTACCTGAGAGATTAGTAATGACAACAATAGAAACAACAAGTACGACTTTCATTAAATTTGAAATCTCGACAACAAAGAAAAAAAAAATTACAACAAAAAGATCGGATTAGATTATTTCGGATCTTTCTCCTTCGACATGAGGCCCTTCAGAATAGTCTTGATCTTCTTGAGGTCCTTATGATCTTCTTCAGCTTGCTTTTCTAAGGCAACTATCCTTTCAGATTGAGATTCAATCTTTTCTTCCTGAGCCTTCAACCTTTCTTCCTGAGCCTTCAACCTTTCTTCCTGAGCTTTCATTTTCTCTTCCTGAGCCTTTATTTTTTCTTCAAAATCTATCCGATGATCCCTTTCAAATTTCCAATTTTGATTAACGGAATTCAACTTCCCATTCAGATCCCTGACTACTTGGATCTGGAAGTTCTTTTCCTCTGTCAACTTCTCTTCAAAGGATACAGTCAGCTCATTAATTTTCTTGTCTTCGGTCTCAAAGGCATCCTTAACATTATCTTGAAACTCATCGAAAAGCCTCATTTCTTCCACAGTCTTCTTAGACCAGCTTGTCATCCTCTTGAAAGATCTTTTATGGGCTTCGAAACCAACAAAGAATGTTTTGAACTGAGCTTCAATCTCAACACACTTATCCATAACCATCGATACAGAGTCTGTTTTCTGATTCAACGCATGTTGGAGCATCTGGCACCGCGAATCAATAGTTGAGAAGGTCGGAATGGTTCCCACCAACTTCTTCAAAGACTGAACAACAAAATCATGTCCCAACGAGGATGACTCCGAATCTGAAATCTTGCTTGGAGAGTTTTCTTCCTCAATAAGTTGCAGCTTCCTCTTAGAAGAACTACCAGCTTCCTTCCTCTTTCTTACTACTGAGTTCGGAGTCTCGGTAAGAATTTTCTTTCCCTTATCTTTTTCCGGAATAGAATCCTGTTCCGGAGTTTTCTTTTCACTGTCAGAAACTTGAACAACCAAATATTCCTCATCAGCAACTTCTTGAACACCAACCTCTACGTTTCCCATCTGAGCAATATCATGTAAAAGTTGTTCTTCTTCTCCATGATAGGAAACTTCTTCTTCTCCTTTCTCTTCTTCCATCGCAGGAGTAACTAACTTCGAAGATTCAGCTTCTGAAGTCCGGAGTGATAAGTGTTCCGAAGGAGTTCCCTTGTACTCATCAACTTGTTTTAGCACATCTCCTGTCTCACCACTTCCTTCAGCAGCCTCTTCAACTTGTTCCACTTGCTCTTCTTCCTCAGTATTCTTAGCAATAGGCTCTTCCGGAGCAACAAGATTTCTTCCTGGAGTCTCAGGTAGAGATTCCAGGGAGAAAGATCTCGGAACTGGAATTGTTGCTGAAACCATTTCATTGAATTTTAACAAGGACTGAGCTACCTCAGCCTCGGACATTTTCTTCTTAAGATTCTTTTCCTTAGCTTGTTTCTCGAGCTCATCAGCAGCTTTCTCTTTTAGGGCCTTAGCTTCCGCAGGGTCCAATCCGAACTGCAGATCCCCTTCTTTCCTCTTCTCTTTGTCAGCTCTCCACTTTGAAACAACTTCATCAGGATAGGCTTTCTTCTTCTTAGGCTTTGGTGGTGCGGAGTGGACTTCCTTAGACTTGGGTTCCTCGGCTTCGACTACCACTTCTTTCAGCTTTCTCTTCCTTACCGGCTTGGATGATTCCGGATCAGCAGATTTCAGAGTCACTTCTACTTGAGGAGGTAGATCAATAAACATACCAGACTTCTTGTCAAAAGCTACATTCATTCTTTTAAGAGTGCCATCGCTGATCAGCATGATCTTACACACCCTTGGTTTAGAACTACAAGCTACCTTGAAAGATTCTAGGCACCGAACTATGATCTTTGATAATATTTCTGGGTACATTACGATCTGAGCTCTCAGATTCCCCTTCTTCAAATTCTCAATATTAAGAAGAATATGCTTCATCAAGTTAAACTTCCTTAGATTTATCAGGAAATCTAAGATATATATCTCACTCTTCTTCAAGCTATCCTTATCACCTTTTCTCGGTACGATAAGCCCTTGCACCCATAATTCAAGAATCCAGAAGTTTGTAGATAGGCTTGCAATTTTCGGAGCCTTGTCATCATCCAATCCGAGAGTTTCTAAGGCTTTTCCTTGTTGAAGCTACCCTTGGAGTCCGGCAATACGTGAGAAATAAACTCAGCTTCACCTTCATAAGATAACCCTACCAAGCTTGCAGCCTTGGTGTAAGAAAGCTTATATGTCTTGCCATACGATTTGAACGAAAATTTCTCTCTATTATCTTCCTCGAAGAAAGCAACTGACTCATAAAACTCAACAAGCAAATCAGAATAAACTTCATCTTGATTCCCGGTTTTAGATACCGCAACATCCTCCCAGCCATTTAACTTGATGTTCTTTGAGATGACAGAATCGTAGTTGCTGAAAAAAGTTGGATGAACTAACCTTTCTCTGTATACTAACCACTGAGATATAGGCTTGGTTGAAGACATTTCTTGAGATGCTAAATCTGCAGACATTCGGATCTGAAGTTCTCTGGGAAATTCGGAACGGAGAAGACTGAAGTTCGGAGCGGAGAAAACTGTGGTTCGGAACGGCCTTAAATCGGAGAGTCAGAGCTTCAGGATGTAAGAGCTTGAAATCGATGTGAGACAAGAAATTGGGTCCCCTTTATATAGGCAATGGGATGACCGTTCACCTTCCACGGTTGATCTAACGGTTTAGAATGAAC
This sequence comes from Viscum album, assembly GCA_963277665.1. Taxonomy (NCBI): domain Eukaryota; kingdom Viridiplantae; phylum Streptophyta; class Magnoliopsida; order Santalales; family Viscaceae; genus Viscum; species Viscum album. The sequence continues at coordinate 1,608,376,405 of OY728137.1, read as the reverse complement.
TGAGATCAAATCTGACGGTTGAGAGCTCGAATCCGATCTTTTTGAGGTTTTATTAAAACAAATAATTAAGAAATATAAAATCCGAAAACAAAATATAAGAAACTGCCAGCAAGTAAAATATGATTACGAATACTTCAGTAAGGAAATCATACCTTTCGGATTAGCTTAGGAAAGTTATTCGTAATGGGTAATATAAAGATGACTACGAAAAACTCGATACGAAAAACTAAATACGAAAAACTAAATACGAAAAACTCAATACGAAAAACTAAATACTAAAAAGTAAATAAAAAACTTGTTATGGAAGATTCAGTACGAAAGTTCCATTATGAAAATACCAGTACGAAAGTTTTTCATTCCGGAAATTTTCAATACGAATACTTCCATTCCAGAAGTATTCTGTACGAAAATATCCATTCTTGAAAATTTTCATTCCGGAAGTTTTCATTCCGGAAATCTTTGTTCCTAAAAATTTGAAAACAAATTTTGAATTTTTTTTTAAACAACCAAATGTACTCCCCCTATGAAAAGGAGTTTATTACTGTAAGGAGATTTTTTTCAGCAGAAAGTTAATTAAGAAAGATTACCTTACGGTTATCATTCCTAACTTCTGTTTAATATATTCAAATCTATCATAAGGCAAAGATTTTGTGAATATATCAGCAAGTTGATCTTGCGTTCCGATAAACTGAAGAATAATATCTCCTTTAAGTGTGTGATCCCTAAGAAAGTGATGCCTAATATCTATGTGTTTTGCACGAGAGTGATGTGCAGGGTTTTTACTTAGGGCAATGGCACTTGTTTTATCACACAAAATTTGAGTTTTAGTAAAACTCAAGCCATAGTCTGTGAGTGTGTGTTGCATCCACAACACTTGTGCACAACAACTTCCAGCTGCTACATATTCAGCTTCAGCAGTGGAGAGTGCAACTGAATGTTGCTTCTTGCAGGACCAAGAAACTAATGAATCTCCTAAGAAATGACAAGTTCCGGATGTACTCTTTCTATCCATTCTACATCCACCAAAGTCGGCATCAGAAAAGCTTTTTAGAACAAAATCATTTCCAGAAGTATAAAATAATCCTAGATCCATGGTTCCCTTAAGGTAGCGAAAAATTATTTTTACTGCCTTTAAGTGATATTCCTTAGGATTGGATTGATATCTTGCACATAAGCATACTGAAAACATTAAGTCTGGTCGACTAGCTGTTAAGTAAAGTAAACTTCCAATCATACCTCTAAAAGATGTTTGATCTACTGGTTTCCCAGCTTCATCAAGATCTAACGTGTTTGAGGTACCAATGGGAGTACTTATACTTTTAGTGTTGTCATAACCATACTCTTTCAGAAGATCTTTAATATACTTATGTTGAGATATGTAGGTTCCTTCTGGTTTTTGAGAAATTTGAAAACCAAGGAAAAATGTTAACTCACCCATCATACTCATTTCAAACTCAGATTTCATTAGACTAGCAAAAGAGTCAGTCAAAGATTGCTGAGTTGAACCAAATATAATGTCATCAACATAAATTTGAACAATCAAAACATTTTTCTTATCTTTCTTTATAAAAAGCGTTGGATCTGAATTTCCCTTAACATAGTTATTTTGAAGAAAAAATCCAGTGAGTCTATCATACCATGCTCGTGGGGCTTGTTTAAGGCCATACAAAGCTTTGGTAAGTCTAAAAACATGATCTGGATGTTTTGTATCTTCAAAGCCAGGAGGTTGTTCAACAAAAACTTCCTCTTGAACATAACTGTTAAGAAAAGCACATTTCACATCCATTTGGAAAAGTTTGAAATTAAAGAATGCTGCAAAGGCAAGTAGAATACGGATAGATTCAAGTCTAGCTACTGGAGCATAGGTTTCTTCATAGTCTATTCCTTCTTGCTGATTATAGCCTTTAGCAATGAGTCTAGCTTTATTTCTTACTATGACTCCATTTTCATCACATTTATTTCTGAAAACCCATTTTACTCCAATAACAGAAGTTTCCTTAGGTCTTTCAACCAAGGTCCAGACTTTATTCCTTTCGAATTCATTTAGTTCATCTTGCATTGCTTTGATCCAATCATCATCACCTAAAGATTCATCAGTGCTTTTAGGTTCTAATTGGGAAAGAAATGCTAGATGTTCTACTTCATTTCTTAAGGAACTTCTAGTCCTTACAGGTTGATTTACATCGCCAATGATACTATCACTGGGATGATTCTTAAGAAACACCTGATTTGGGTTTTGTAAAACCTGTTCATCAACATAGGGTAGAAAGTCTTCTGAGGTAAATGTTTCAGAAGTATCTTCTAGAACAATTCCCTTATCAGAAGGTTCTTCTATCAAAGGTTGATAATCAGTTTTTGAAAACACATCCGAAGATGTAGGTTGAGATGGTTTGAAAACAAAAGGATCAGACTCATCAAATTTTACATGTACTGTTTCCTCAACAGTACAAGTATTTTTATTAAAAACTCTATAAGCCTTAGAGGTTGTGGAATAACCTAAGAAAATTCCTTCATCAGACTTTGGTGCGAATTTATGTAAGTTATCTTTAATATTCAAAATGAATACTTTGCAACCAAAAACCTTGAAGTAGGAAAGTCTAGGTTTTCTACCATTCCATAACTCATAAGGAGTTTTATTAAGAAAAGGTCTAATCAAAACTCGATTTATAGTATAACAAGCAGTACTTACAGCTTCAGCCCAGAAATGTCTAGCAATAGAATATTCACTCAACATGGTTCTAGTTATCTCTTGAAGAATTCTATTTCTTCTTTCAACAACACCATTCTGTTGAGGAGTTCTAGGTGCTGAAAAATTGTGAGTAATACCTTTCTTACTACAAAAAGTTTCAAAATCAGAATTTTGAAATTCTCCTCCATGATCACTATGAATAGTTTTCAATGGAAGGTTTTTCTCATTTTTAACTTGAGCTCTAAAATTTTTAAAATAGGAAAAAGCTTCAGATTTCTTTGCTAGAAAATAGACCCAAGTAAATCTAGTGTAATCATCAACTAGAACAAACACATAGTATTTGCCTCCAATACTTCCAGTTTGTGTTGGACCAAAAAGATCCATGTGCACCAACTGTAATGCGTCAGTTGTTGAGACTTCACCGATTGAATTAAAACTAGATTTATGTTTCTTGCCATATTGACAAGGATCACAAACTTTAGAAGAATCAAATCTAAGCTCCGGTAGATCCTTAACAAGTTTCTTCTTAGAGAGTTTACATAGGTTCCTAAGATTACAGTGTCCTAGTCTTCTATGCCATAACCAAGAATGATCTTCCATTGCACTTAGGTATGGTAAATCTTGGATTCTTAGGTCTTCTAAGTTTAAGGTGTAAACATTCTCTTGCCTATTGGCTGAGAGAATAAATTCTTCCTTGGAATTGTGAACTAAGCACTTATCATTCCTAAAATTCACAAGGTAACCTTCATCACATAACTGACTTATGATAATGAGGTTGTGCTTAAGACCTTTAACAAAAAGAACATTTGAAATCAAGGTTTTACCTAAAATAACAATATTACCAATACCAACAATCTCTCCCTTAGCATTTTCTCCGAAAGTTACCTTTCCTCCTTTCGTTTTGATAATCTTTTCAAAAAAGCTTTTGTTACCAGTCATGTGCCGGGAACATCCTCTATCCATGTACCATGTATTGTTGCTGGAACTTTCTTTATTTTCCTGAAATCAAGAACAAAGTTAGATTTTTGGAATCCAAACTTGCTTGGATCCGGGATTTCCAGACAATAAAATTTTAGGTACCCACATTTTCTTAGAAAAGTAGGCTTTATGAAATCCTAGAGATTGAGTTTTGTTTAAGGAACAATTCTTTGCCCAGTGACCACCACATTGAAACTTGGTGCAAAATGGGGCACTTTGAGGAACAAAATAATTGTTACTGAAAATAGGTTTTGCATGGGTATAACCAAATCCGGATTTATTTCTTAAAGGTCGTATTTGGGAATACATCTTATCAAAATTTTCCTTACCATGGGTAAAGTTTGATAAACACTTCTTTAAGGAAAAAATTTCGGACTTGAGTTTTACAACCAAGTTTTTATCCTCAAAATCATTAGTTTTAGAGCTAGAGTTAGGCTCGAAAACATTTTTATTAGAAATTACTTTTTCTAATTCTTTAGAAAGTTTATTCTTCTCAGAACTTACTTCCTCAAGATTTTTTGAAATACTTTCAAAATCAGCATTTTTCTTATCAAGATCTCTAGAAAGATCTGATATCTCTTTAGTAAGAATAGAATTCCTAGAGTTTGCCTTATCAAGTTTCTTGTTGAGTTTGGAATTTTCAATCTCAAGAAGTTCAGCAAACCTAGAGACTTCTTCATAAGTAGGTAAAGTATTTTCCTCATCAGAAGATGATTCTTCATCAGAAGAGTTATAATACTTACTATCATTAGGATTTAAGGAAATATTGGTCAATGATTCAGCATTTCGTGCCTTAGCCATAAGACAATGATTGTCAATAGGTAATCTGGCTATAAGACCAATATTCTTCTAGCCTGAAGATTCATAGTCAGAAGATTCATCTGAAGAGTCACCACCACTGGCACTCCAGGTGTCATTAGCTTTCAGAACTTTCTTAGCTTTAGCTTTGTAATACTTTTTTCTGTTCCTGTCTGAATGTCTTTCCTTTCTTTCTTTCTTTTTGAGCATAGGGCAATCTGGTCTAATATGTCCAGCTCTTTTACATTCATAACATGTAACTTCTCCATCTTTCTTATCTTTCCTATCCTTCTTCTTATACTTGGATTGAAAGTTTCTCTGTCCAGCTATCTTGTTCATCCTTCGAGCAAGATTGGATAATTCATTTTCTGAGACTTCACTCTCGCTAGATTCAGATTGGAAAATGACTTTCTTAGACTTGGATCTGGTTACTCTCTGAGGAGTCTTAGCTTTCATCTGATTCGAATTTGTAGTAAAAGCAACAGTACCATTTCCATTTTTCTTCTTGATGTTGTCAGCATCTCTCTTCATTCTTGTTTCATGTTGTAGAAGAGTTCCAAATAATTCATCAAGAGTAATTTGAGTGACCTTTCTGTTCTCATCTATAGCTGTTCTCTTGGATTCCCAATCATTGGGCATAATGTCAATTATCTTGTCCACAAGAGCTTCATCATCTAAACCTTTTCTCCCATAGATTGTAGACTGTTGAAAATAGTCATAAATCTTTGTTGAACTTTACAGATAGGTTCTCTATAAGGAAAATTGAAGCCATGATATTCAGCTCTAAGCATAGCCCTTCTAGTCTCAATCACTTTAGAAGTCCCAAAGTGTGTAATCTCTAACTTCTTCCATATACAGTTAGCTGCTTCACAGGAAGAAATTTGGCTATATATATTTCTAGTCATTGAACATAGTAAAGTATTGCGTACCTTATAGTTGAGTTGATATTCTTGCTTTTCCTGGTTAGTAAAGGTTCTGACTTCCTTGTCAGGAATTTTATAATCACCAGTAAGCATCACAAAGTTGTCTACTCCAGTATTGATAACAAATGTCTTCATACGATCTCTCCAGTATTCATAATCATTACCATCGAAGATTGGTGGCCTTGTAGGATTCAGATTGTCAATAGATCCAACATTAATTCCTTCCATACAAAAAAAAACTTTGCACACAAACTTGTTAGTAGCAAAGATTCGTAATAACAAAGTTCAGAAAAAGTTCGGAATGGATAATCCGGAATGAAAAAGTTCGGAATAGAAAAGTGAGAAAGAAAAACTTGTATGTGAGTACAAGTATTTCAGTAACCTTGGCTCTGATACCAAATGTAAGAATGGTATAGAGTAAGAGGTTTCCAACCTTTGATACCAATTTTAGGATCGAAATATAATATGAGATGCTCAATATACAAGAGGGGGGGTGAATTGTATACTTTAAAAATTCCTTTGGAACCTTTAAAGTTAGTTAAGAAACTATAGTTTCCTTAAGAAAAGGAAAGGGCTAAGTTTAACAAAGTTAAACTAAGTAAATTCACAACACCTCTAACACCGAACTGAACTTGGAAAGTGATTCCAAAAGTAGGTTCCGGAAATATGGTTCCGGAATTTGAAACTTAACAAAAGTTACAATATGAGATTCTACCTTAAAGCGTATAGAATCTAAATGAATCAGAGTAAGTAAGGAAGTATAAGAAAGTTATACTTTCCTTAAGATACAAATTACAGTGGAATAAAAACAAGTAGTAAAACTACTAGTAACAAGATAATAGTCTTTTAACCCAAAGTGAAGGGTATCCAACAACCTTGGATAAAGGTCCCTTGATTTATACTTTCAATCAAGTCTGTCTTACCCACACCAGGGTAAGACCTTGATACGAAGATCGGAGTCTCTGTCTTGCTATCCCCGCAAGCCCTCAACTTCAAGGTAGTTGGCAACCTCTGTCTTTCTCAGCAAGAAAGCCCTCAATCTTTAAGGTAGTCGGCACCTCTGTCTTCCTATCCCCGGAAGCCCTCGAATGTAATCACCAACATTCGGAGTCGCACGAAGCTTTGAGAGTTAATAAGAGACTCTCTCTCTAGAAATCACTTCAACAGCATGTAAGCACTTTTTCAGCAATCAGCTACGAGCTCTTTCAAATGAGCTCCTATTTATAGGTAAGGTCGGCTCCTTATCCAACGGTCATATTTTCCTTAAAGTTCGGAGGGACCTGTACACGTGTCACTTAGACAACGGTTAGTTTATAACAAAATGGAGGACATCGTTTTATAACAAAACAAGTGTAACAGAATGTACAACATCGTTTTAAACTCTAACATAAAGGTTCGAAATGAAAACTTCGGAGTGATAGTTCGGAGTGAATAAATCAGAGTGTATAAAACAATGATAATCAGATTCTGTTTAATAGGTGAATTCGGAATGAGAATTCGGAATAGGAATTCTTCATCAGAAATCGTAATGAGAATTCATCATCAGAATTCGTAATGAGAATTTGTCATCAGAATTCGTAATGAGAATCCGGAATGGGATTTCTTCATTAGAATTCGTAATGAGAATTCTTCATTGGAATTCGTAATAAGAATTCTTCTTCAGAATTCGTAATGAGAATTCGGAATGGGATTTCTTCATTAGAATTCATAATGAGAATTCTTCATTGGAATTCGTAATAAGAATTCTTCTTCAGAGTTCGTAATGAGAATTCGGAATGAGATTTCTTCATTAGAATTCATAATGAGAATTCTTCTTCAGAATTCGTATCCTGAATCTGGAATAGAACTTAGTCAGAGTTCATATCCGGAATTCGGAATGAAACTTCCTTATAGTTCTTGTCCAGAATCCGAATCCTAAAACAGAATGCTTTATATCAAAGTTTCAATGATTCCGAGAAAATGAATCTGAAACTCATACTTAAGAAAAATATGGATGAAAATATGATAAGGATAATTTTTCTTATAAAAGCGATTTTCCTTAAGAAAGCAATTTTCCTTATAAAAGCAATTTTCCTTAAGAAAGCAATTTTCCTTAAAGAAAAGGTGTTTGTGATTTTCAAAACAAGAAGGAATGGAAAAGTCATAAGGAAAACCTTATTGACTCAACAACAGCATTACTAGATTCCAAAAATTACAGAAGGAAAAGTTTTAGGGGGATTCAATCCTCTCAAAAGGATAATTCTGAGAAGGATGCTTCAAAAGTTTGGAAAAGTAAAAATGTTGAATCTATAAAGAAATAATTCTTAGTCATTTGGATAGAACAAGTTGACATGGAAAAATGGTTAGAAGAAGAACAAAAACTAGAAGAAGAAAAGGAGTAAAAAAGTATTTCTGAAAATATTAGTGAAGTTGATAAAAATATATCAATAGATTTTGGTTTGAGGATTCTGAAAAATATGTAAGATATGTGAGAAAGAAGTTAATGTAACCAAAAGTAGTTTGACTAATTTTCTAGAATAAAATGAAATCATGGACAAGATTTTACAAACTCTCTGTAAAAAAGATGTTACTAAATACAATAAAATTTTTATAGATGCATCAGAAGATTATATATATGATAAGAAAGTGGTTAAAAACATGATAAGGATTAACAGTAGGAACAAAACATTTATGATGAAAAATCAAAGAAAAAGAAGAAAAATCCAGGACTGAGAGAGGAATCTTAGTCAGATTGTTTCTTCTAAGTAAAAACTGATGTTTCTCCCTATTCCCAAACTTTTGGTATGATTATACTAACTTGTAGGGAATTTAAGGAGTTGAAATAAGGTATTTGATGTTTTTGATTCTCTTAATATTCTTTTAAAATAATGTAATAAGATTAAAAAAATGATTTTTTTGGAAATTTGTGTTTATATGCTTGAAATTTATAATTTATTTGTTGAGATGGGTGCATGTTACTTTTATATTGATCAAATATTCTCCAGATTTTCCTAGATATGATAATGTATAAAAGTATTACATGAAAGTTGTGTTATGGAAAACATTGATAACTTTGATTATACACTCTTTTTTTACACCGGGTTTCCCCACATGGATTTAGATTTGTTTAATTAAAGGATATTTGTTAAGAAACTCATGTGATACTTATACTCTATTAAAGAATAGTTTCAAGATTTTTATATTAAGAAAAGTTATCATGAGTGGCCCCTTTGAATTTTATTGTCAGTAAAGGGGAGAGATAAGAAATAGGGGGACCAAGAAAGGAATGGGGAAAAGAAAAAGTGAAAAATAAAAACCACAAGTGGTATTTTTTTGAAGTTGGTATTGACAACATCCATAAAGTGGGATATTTTTAGGACTAAGATTGTGTTTTAGTTGTATTTTATTCAATAGATCAAATATGATAATTATTTTTAAGAAAGTAAGTATGTTGAGAAGGCAATGGAATCTCGATAGAAGAAGGTTGTGTGTGAAAAGATGTCAATCAAATTTAGAACAATAAATATAAATATTAGACTCACAATTGTAATCAACACATCTGATATAGAATTATTAAGAAATTCCATCAGATTGAGAATAAGTTTTCTAGAAGAAAAGGTTCATTGGACTCACCTAGGTTCTGGAATTAAAGGAAGATCATAATGAGAATCTGTAACAGAGACTGAATGACTACAATGTAAATCTGATGATTCTTTACTGATATTGGAGTTATCATAAATTATAAGTTTTTTTGAAAACTTTTTATGAAAGACTTATGAAGGAAAGAGGGATAAAAAGTTATGAAAATCATATTGAGTTTTGATTGGAAATAAAGAAGTCGCTAGAAATGATGGGAATTTAAAATACTTCTCAATGTAAGTCAGAAAATGGTATCTTGATCTTAAATGTTTTCAAAGTCATGAGAAATTCATGATTATACACATAATTTTGTGGAAGAAGTATGTTTATAAAGTCATAGATCTCCAATCTCAGGGCATTGGTGTGAGATCATTAAATGCATAATTATTTGAAAGATGGGAAGTTTTTTTTAGAATTTGAGAATATAAATATGATGGTTTTTAGTCAATACAATAAGTCTCAAGATATAAATATTTGAAGAAACAAGTCGGTGTGAATCATAATCATAAAATAAAAGAAGTTTCTAAATTCGAATCTACTAATACCAGTCCACGATATGTGGTGTTCCACTAATCATTGGAGTTATACTGACATTGATCATCAGAATAAGTGATGTTTGTAAAATCTAATCAGTGGAAGAATTTTTTTGGTTGGATATTTTTGGGACTGATGATGGTGAAGAAAGTCAAAGAATAATCAATAATACAGTCAACCATTTTCATCAAGATAAATGGTGGGTTATTTTCAATTGGGTCAAGAGAAAATAAAATAACTCTAATATGTTTTAAATTGGGTAAAGGAAATCATACTGAAGTTGACACTGGTTGCCGAAGTGAAGCATAGACTGATCCATTAGGTGTAGGCTGACACTGATTAAATTCATTAGAAGCTGGACACCATCAGACATAGGATTATCAGTTCGAGTAAAAGAAGAGATGGTTAAAGAAGTTATAAAAAGTGTTGTCAAGTGGAGATTGTAGAGTTTATAGAAAATGTTTATTAATGGAGATTGAAACCGATGCTGATGTACTGCTAAGGAAGTACTGGAATATTTAGAAGCTTCAACGATATTTTTGGAGGAATGTTTTCCAAAGTATTATAGTTGGTACTGAGCATCTAAATTAGAATTCTTTAGTTCTGATTTATTTTTAAGTGGGTTAAGAAAATTAGAGTGACATTATGTCTCCATATTAATGAAAAAAATTAGAGTGAAAATCGGAATCAGACTTAAGAATGTTCAAAAAGTCTAAAGTGTGATGAAGACATGAGAATATTTGAGAATGTTTGAGAAGAAACAAAAAGAGTTGAGAAGTGAAGAAGAAGTCAAATATGTGTCCAAAATGTAAAGAAAATTTATGTTTCGAGAAACTTGGTTGAGTGGGAAAAGTTTTCAGAATATCACACAAAACACATTTGGGTCAACTATAAAAGGAGGAATTACTTTGTAATTTTTGACATAGATGTACTATTTTAAAGTTAAGATGAAGTGTTGAAGTTTTTAGAGACATGGAGTTTGTAGATTAAGAATTATGGAGGAAGTTTTCTATACTGAAGAAGAAGGAGAAGAGACAAGATCATATTCATCTAATCATCGTATCAGATTGTATCATTAGACTGGGAATCATACTGGGATTTCCGTACCGAGGCATAAGTAGTTCAGATTTTTTTCAGTGATATTATGACAGAGTATCCAAACTGAGCAATTGGTCTGGGAAGATTGTATTGGGAAATCATTATGAAGTTTAGGAAGTTATTGCTTGCTGCTGGGTAATATAGTGAAGAATTATTTTTAAGATCACATTTGTGAAAGTTGACAAGGTAGTAGAGTAACATGTTTTGAATCATATGGTGAATGTTTCTTAACTTGTTACACACATTGTAGTACATCATTTTGTGCTACTTTAAGTACATGCACTGTTTTATTGAACATAATGCTACACAAGTGGAAGGGTATATCCTACATGTTGTATCCACACAAAAATATTGTTTTCTAGTGGGTTGTGTGGTATTGAATTGTTTTCAAACCATAACAAGTATGTAGCTACTCTTTTTGAGTAGTGAACCTTGTAAATTATTATATTCCTATGGATGTGGGATTTTTTTTGTTTTTAGAAAAAGTGTTACTATTTAATAGGAGTAAAAGTTTGTTTCACAAGAAAGGAAACCTAAAAGAAAAGGATATTACTGATTTGGACCCTCCCCCTCTTAGTATACTTGGATCTTGGATGAAAATTTATACCTGATATGTCCCATTGGGTACATGAAATGTATTACTAAGTCTAGAACTACCCATGTCCCACTGCCTCTCAGAGCATGTAACTCCATAGATACACAGTTTTTTGTTACAACACATGACATGTAGAGGTTAAGTTGACACTCAGTGTTTTCCACATACCCAAAACCATGCACTTTACAAAGTACACAAGGTGTTCCCCATCACACATGACATGTGGGGTCACATCAACTCTTAGGTCTGTACTCACTGCACATGATGATCAAGCTAGATAAGGTTCACATGACATGTGGGTCCTCCCAACTACATGTGATATTTATCTAATCATGTAAACCCAAGTCGTTTCATATATCTGTCCATATGACCTATGTTCTTCCAAACCACATTCTGTGTAGTTCGTAATTTCAGATAAAATTCTAGTTTTCAAATTTATTCTCCCACATCACCCCCTCTATCAATATAGTTACAAAACACAACCATAAATTCCTAGATCCAATTTGACTAATATTTTAATATCATCAGTGGATTGATTTCGATAGCGGGTTCATCTAAAATCTACCATCATCACCATCCTGAAGCACTTATGGTCTGATAAACGATATCTCCATCAACCGCTCCATCACTATAACACCGTCATCTATAATGTCCAAATTTTGGCTACCCATTGCTTAGAATCTCCTACCGTCACACCTTTGGAGATACCTTCTCAATCAATCTTGCAGAACCACTGTCACGTGAACTATCTTTGGATTACCATTATTGCCTCCATACATCCATCACTTCTCTAAACCTAAAAACCAAACCTGTAACCATGATCCATTTCACTAAATAACTATTTCAAAATAATCAGTTCCCTATGTATCAAAAAAAAATCATCCAATCGAAACATCGATGATGAACATCGAAGAACCAAGGGAGAAAGTCATGAAACAAAAAGTGATAATAAAATGAAGGTCCTATTAATTTTTTAAATCATTATCCAAATTTTAATATTAGAGTGTATTATCAAATCAAAAAATTCAAGAATTAATAAAACTCAAATTCCTAATTCCAAGGAGTGAAAAAAAACATGGGAAAAGCCAATAAATAATAATCCATGAATTAATTTTAAATGAATTAGATTATGTTCTTCTCAAAAACCATGAATGAGGAATTAAACCACAAAAAAACATTATACCTCAGATTATATCAATCATTGATGAAGAATTATTTTGTATCATTTTATTTGGTGAGATTCAAGAACTCCATTGATGATGATAAGTATTATACTGTTCTGATCATTAATCTACGATCCTGTGATCACCCACCAATGCGTTCACCACCGAGGCTCTCTCTCCATCCTCTCGATCCTCTAGGGTTATGAAACTAACCCATGGAATTATACAAATAGAAGTTTATAAATAATTTTTTTAGGGTTTGGATATTAAATTAAAATTAAATTATGAAGTTAATTTAATTTACTTAACCCACCCATGACTGCACTCTATCAAAGTGTTTGATGTCAACAAGGCTTATGTCACGCCTAGGGTAAAAACCATGCTTTGGATTTAATAGAAGTATTAGTTTTTTCATACAAGACACCATTTGAGAGGTAATATATTATTTTTTAAAAATTTCATGAGCATGATATAATAAATTTAATATTTTAAAATATCAACTTTGAGGCTCTTTGGGCCCAAAAACTCTATGCCAACTCTATAACTAACTCTATAAATATTATCTAAAATATTCCAAAGCGTAAAATAGAAATTTAAGTCTCTAAATTTATAAATTTGGTTATTTTCACTTCTTTAATGCTTTTGGATTCTTCATTTATTGATAATGTCCATTTATGATTATTTGAATGGGATTTTATGGAATATGATGGTTGTTGAATGAGTTTTAAAGCAATGTTTTATTATTTAATTTTTGGGATCATTTTAAAAACAATATGTTGGGTAATTTTAGGTGTTCTTATGATTTTTTAAGATTTATTATAATTGATTTGTGTAAATGAAGTGAATATGGGGTAGTGTTGGTATTAAAATGATTTAGGTGTATTGTATGAAAATTTTTCAATGATTTGGTTAAAAAAATTGAAAGGGGATTTATGAACTTGATTTGTTTTATTCAAAATCTTGTTTCACTTGTGTGGGATTTTGAGGTGGTTTTGTAATTTTTGTTTGTTCATATTGTGTTTTTCATCTTTGTGTTGAAATTTAAAGTGGTCTGATTGAGTGTTTAATTTTGTGATGTTTTAGAAAGTGACCCCTGAGATATAACTAACAAGTCAAGAAGGGACCGCCTTGGGTAGTTTTCCTAGTGATACAAGAGTTGTATTTATAGTCTTTGAATCTTACTAGACTCATGATAGAGTGGTAGAGCCATTTTCTTATATACTATTGGATCATGCACAAGATTTTTTTTTATCATTATCTTCTAGTATTATATAGTGATCAAGGATCCCATGAGGTGATTGAGTGGTTAGCTAAGGTTGAAGTAATTTTTGACTCACTATAAACTCCTAAATACTCTAGAGTGAGGTAAACTATTTCATTATTAAACAAATTGAGTTTGGAGTGTTGTAATATCACTATTCATGCGCAAAATTTTGAGGTCTTGTCTTTTATATATTTCAACACCACCTTTATCAAGCGGTTTTATCCCAAGGAAGTGAGAGTTGAGAAGGTGATGGAGTTTTTAGGAATTCTCTAGGGTGATCTGTCAGTGAAAGAATATGTGGAACGTTTCACTACATTGGCTCCCTTATATCTAGATTTGGTTACTAAAGATTTGAACAAGGCATGTTTCTTTGTTAGTGTACTTCATCTAAATATTTTTTTATTAGTGTTTTAGTCTAGAATGAATGTTTTTATATAAGTGGTTTATAAGGATATCATACTTGAGGAAATTTTAGTAGGGAAGCCTATAATGGGTGATTAGTAGATGCTATCTATATCTAGTAAGGATGATCCAGCTTGTGAGAAGAAAAAATAGGAAATTGATGATGATGGAAAGCCATATTATCAACCTTCCATTCCCATTTTAGTAAAGAAAATTTCGTTAGTGTGTTTCCAGTGCAAAAATTTTGGGTATGTTAAACCCTCTTGTCTATCATCTTTGAAATCCTATCATTAGTGTGGCTATCCAAAAAACATTTAGGGGATTTTCAAGCTGATTATTCCTATGAGGAAAAATTAACAAACCCAAGTTTGATCATGGTAGTAGTCTAAAGTGCTGCTTCCATTGGTGAGTTTGAGGTTGGGTGTTGTTTGGGGAGAAACCTCTTTTTTAATTTTTCTTTTTTTCTCAGGACTTATCCCATATCATGTGTATCTAGTTCCTTTATATATAATGGATGAAAGGGATTTTGACCCTATTTTTGTATCTTTTGGGATGTCCATGAATCACCATTTCTTGATACATGTTATCTTATTTTCATGGTTTTGACCATGAGTTAAAGGTTGTTTGAAGGATGGAAAAGGGATGAATTAAGTTGAGGATAAGGTAAGAGAGATAATTTATTGTTTTATGGTTAGAATGTGAGAGATATCAGGTTAGGATTTTCTTTTGGGATCAATAAGAGTGCTTGTTTTATGAGTTTAACACTGAGTTAACCTCTGTGTAGTTTCGAAACCTGAGTTCAGAACCCTGAAATTATATATCGACTCATGTTCATGTTTGGGGTGTCCCTATTTCTACATGGAGTGTTTTATCTTGGTGATCATGTATAGAGACCATTCATTTGTTCTCAAGGGTTTTCTCTCTTGTGGTGTTTTGATCTAGTTGGTTGTAGTTTTTGGATCATGTCTCTTTGGAGATGATCATTATTTTTAGTAGGAATATTTTATAATTCACCACTTTAGATAGATTCTAAATGGTGGGAAGACCTATATAGAGTCTTCATGTGTTTCACTTTACCTTGTGAAATTAACTTTTGGGATGTTTTTAGTTGGGATGTGTCATTTCTCATAGCTCTTGTTGGGAAAAAATCCCTCAGGGTATCATTGAATCATTTTTGAGGTGATTGTGTTTGTTGACAAAGTGGGCCTCCGTGTTGTGTTTGTTGACAAACCGAACCATGACATACAAATTTTTTGACAAAGGGGATTTAATGGTGGCATTACGAGTTCAAGGGATTTTATTAATGATCAATGATTGATTCAAGAATGTCGACAAAGGAATGGTCTATCTGGAGGTGGTTCAAAAAGAGTAGAGACAAGGTGGCACCATTTTCCAGTGTGCCAAATTTTTAGACCTCAAAATAGACAAATAGAGAAAAGTGTTTTTGGAAAAGGGACTTGCGCGTTGATGTCTTGTAGGATTGGAAACTTTCACGCCATATGTTTTTAAATATTATAACATCAAAATATGGTAAAAAAAAGGGGCGCCCAAGTTTTGGGTTTGGTCGCGCAAGTGACTAGCACGACAGAGACTAGAGCGGCTGGACTTGCGCGCCGAGAGGGGACTTGCACGCTGGAACTCAGAGTGTCCAAATTCCTATAAATAGAGGTCAACCCATCCTCATTTAGTAGAGAGTTCAACACTTAGAGAAAATAAGAGCTCCCATCACGCAGGTGGTGTGGTCACACAAGTATAAATATATTCAGAAGTTGCGTGCTAGTTGATAGTTGCGCGCCCAAAGTGGTTTGGGCGAGAAAAGGTGTGAGTCGCCCAAGTTTAGAGTTGAAGAAAGGGGTGTCGCGCAGGTGGTTTGGTGACACTTGCGCTCTAGGCTTTAAAGAAGCATGACAGTTGATAGTTGGGCACCAAAATTGGTTTGGGCCTAAAAGGGTGTGAGTCGCACAAGTTTGGAGTTGAAGAAGCGAGTGCCGCGCAAGTGGTTGGGGTGAAATTGCGCGCTGGCTTGAACTTACACTCCAGAACTTGCGCACTGGCTTGTAGAAGCGCTCCAGGTATGGTTGAAGTATGCCAGTCTTTTTAGGGCTGCGCGAAATCTGTAAGATTTCCCAATACCTTTGGTGCAAAGTGAGATTCATCTACGGGTGAAAGTTGGACTTCAACATAGCATCTACAGACAATAGAGGATGTATTCATTTGTGATAATGAAGAGACCTACAGGTCTATAAACTATCAGTGGATATTCTGAAGAATAAGTGAGCACACTTCAGTTGAGAGAGTAGTGATCTTTCATTTTGTGAGTGGTTGTAAACCAGGAGGGATAGTGAGTCCGCTCCGAACTTGTAAACAATAGTGCGCTTATAGTTGAATTGGTACATCGGCACACTGCCGGTGTATGGTCCTTGGAAATAGCCTAGTGAGGGTGAACCAAGTAAAAATCACTGTGTATTGTGCATGCTTTAAGTTTTATTCATACTCTACATCGGGAAGGAGAGAGAAGAGAGTTTTTTCTAACAGCAAAACAAGATCAAAAGGGGCAGTTGTTTTTATCTGTCATACCCTAATTCACCCCCCTCTCAAGGTATCTTGCCTAGTTGACCTAATATATTTAGTAACCTTAGATGTTTTAGTGGTGATGTTTTTGTTCTGACCCATGATTTGGTTTGGGATTTAGGATGCTCTTCAGAATGGTAGTTGATACATTGATACTCTTAATTTTAAAACAAATCATTGGAGTGACCATACCAATGCCTCTTTTTGTCATCTCTTCACTTTCATTCTGTGAGGATCTATCTTCCTAGAATTCTTAATGTGTTGTTGGTTGCTAGATTCTAAATATTTCATAAATTATTTTCATTAGATGTGGGTTTTTTTCATCTTATTTCATTTTTTTAAGGTTTAGGAAGTTAGTTAGTGATCGAGTTTATGATAGGGGAATGGTAGTGTTGGTCTTCCCACTTTTCCTAAATCACCAAATGATTTTTGGGGGTATAAAGTGGTATAGTAGGGATAATTGTGACATCACGATGTAAATTTTATGGATGAGTATTTATTATATGTCTTGGGCCCTTGAGATAGAGGCATTTTAGGCTCAAAAATATAAAAATTTCAGACCTTTTCCTGGATTCACAGTTTGCACATGGTCTTTCAAATTGTGTATCCTACATGCTAAACTTTATATAGTTTTTAATAGTGAAAATATACACAGTTACCACATAGTTTGGTAAACTGTTCTGATAAATTATGAAATCCACTCAAAATGGGGGTTTTTGGTATTTTTGAGTGTTTTTGTTTGGGGTTTCTTTCCTATTCTCCCTGACTTCAAACCAACTGAATGAGACACCTCTCTAAGACTAATCCATTCTTCTCAAATCTCACTAAGAGGGATTTTTGATTATCACTTGGTGACTCTTCACCCATATTGAATGGTTAGGTTTCAATTTTACTTATTATTGAGTTTTCTCTCATTTTTTTCTCTTTTCCACTAACACTATTGGAATTGGATGGCCAATTTCTATACATAGGGTTATTCTAAAATTGTTGTTCTAGTTTATAGGGGTTGTGTGCCCTTTTTTGATACATAATATAATGGTTTTCATTTTATGTGATATGATTCCCCCACATGAGGTAGGTGTTTCCAATTCATTGATTTTTTATTTAAGATTTATATAGACTCTTACTGTTCTAAATTTATTTTTGATCTAGATAAATATATTTTAGGTTGTCTATATTTGGTTTATCAAGATTTTCTATGAAATGCTCTTGGTTTTAATTTGACATAATGAGTGTAATTTAATAATTCAATGAAAATTTTATTTTAAATGGGTATTTTATGCATTCCACATGTTTGATAAAATTATAATGATGGTTTTATCATTTTAAGAGAAATGTAATTTTTAAAATGGGATTCCCTTTCAGGTTTAACAAGTTCACATGTTTTAAAAGGGTGGAGTGTCCTCATGAAATTTAAATGTGATTCCTTTGAGTTGTTTTAGATTTAATTTGGTGTGGATTGTAATTTCCATTGGATTTGTGTTTGGATTCCAAATCATTTTGTAATGGGATTTCAAAAATGTATACTTTATATGTGATAAGTTAAAGGCATGGTTGGAACTTAATGAAGTGATGTTTGATTTATTGGTCAACTATTCCCTTATTGAGCCCTATTTTATTTATTGATGATGTTTTTTTATATCCATTTGATGAATAACTGTATTGTGACTGATGATAAGTTTATAGAGTTGGGGATATTGTTAAGGGAAATTTTGGAGGTGTGAAGGATATGATTTTGATGATAGCCATTGGGATTTATTTTTTGTCATGAGATGATGTTTATTTAAAAAGGGACCCATCTCCTTTAGCTATGACATAAGGAATACTAGGATACTAAGTGGAGAGTTAAGGGATTTATCTATGGTAGTTGTGATTTACACATTGGATATTATCCACAAGTTTAATGGTACACCTAGATAGGGGGTGTCACTGATGATACTAGTTGTGAGTGATTCAGGTGATGGGGTGTGAGACCGTTAAACTGTTGGTAGTTGGTCCACCTTTTCACATATAGTAATTTCCCGATTATTAATTTTGGTGTTTCCTCACGATATGTATCTTATGTTATGAATATTTATTGTTGTTTAATAATATGTGTTTTTATTTCTTGTATGAAACTTGATTTGTTGTATTGATCATATTATGATTTAGTCATGATATTGGATGGTTTTTCTCCATCTGCTTATTTTCATTATTTATGACTTTCAATATCTCTATTTTTATTATAGTTTGTACTTATTACTTAATTAAATTTGAGTTGGGTATGTTAAATATTTTAAAGTGAAAGTGGGAATTTTTTTTCAAGTGATAGACTTTTTTGGAAATGCCTTTTAAATGTTTTAAACCACAGTTTTTTTTTCAAATTTGATGTTTTAAATATAAAGGATGGTTTAATATGCTTCTTTAAAAGTGTTATGCTTTGAAAAAAATTGGATTGTTTTTTAATAGGATTTATTTTTTTTTCTAAAAAATATTTATGATATGCTTTATAAATGGTGTACTTTGAGAAGGCATAGGATGCATATTATTTCCCTTCCTATACTACATAAAGGAATTGAAAACCAATTTTCTTAATTTACCTTAAAACTAGAAATTTTGGTTTATTTTATAAAAATAATTATATTGAATAATGGTGGTATTCTATTGTCCTTTGTCTCGAACTCTACATACTCATGTTTATGGGTATGTAGTCTTCCTATCTTATGAAGGTTTCTTCAGGTCATTGATTATGGGTTTGTTTTGGTTCCATTTTCCTTGGGATATGGATGGATGTTAGGATCGTGGTAGTGTGTTTAATGTCACATGGATATTGTGATTGAATCATTGGTATTATGGAACCAGATGCCTCATTTTTTGGTCTTAACCACTTTGGCCTTCATATTTTGTTTTATTTTTGGTTATAGTATTTTGAATCTTGTATCTAATGATTAATTTTTCATAATGTTATAGTTAAAAGTTATTCTTATTCCTATCCATTTATGCTACATTTGGATGTTCCTGTTTATGGGTTCTATTTATATATTGTGAAATTTCATCCAATATATGTATAACTCATTGTGGGTATTTGATTGGGACCTTTTGTTTATGTTTAAGCTCTTGAGGATGAAACTATCCCCAATGGTTATGTTGATATCCTTGAAACTCTTCGTTAACTCGGGGGGATTAGGGATGTCCCTTAGGCCAGTGGAATATCGGGTTGGGTGCTGATTCAGATAGTGGATAGGGTTGTTTTTTAAACATTGGTATCAGAACCTAGGTTTCTTAAAAGGGGCCTAGGCTTTGGAGATTCACCCTCTTGTTATATGAGGGTTAATGATATAATGGAGTTAGGACTATTGGGACTAGGGTGGTACGTACGAGGATGTAATTTTCCAAATATTCCTTATTTTAGGTCTTGAGTCTCTATGGGTGGTCATGAGTTTTATTTTGAGTTTCGGTTTTATAGTTTTCTATTTATAAGATATTATGATTTGGTTTGTTATGAATCTAAGTGGTCAGAAAAATATTAGGTTATTTATTGGAAAATTACTCATTTCGAATTGAAATTATAGGAAATTTAGAGGGCACACATTTAAGGTGCATGATCTATCAAACTATTCTCAGGTCATGAAAATTATTCTAGAAAACTTTTATTTTCTCTCACATAGTTGTAACATAGTCTGAAAAACCATGCGTCCAAACTGTATATGGTGGAAAATTTAGAAAATTTTGTTGTTTTCAATCATTTTATTCTTTTGGAAACTTTTTTGATTGACAATATTTGTTTATGAGTATTTTAATTCCATTTTATTAAATTTTAAGGTTTTTGAATGAGTTTTAAAGAAAAATTTTATGATTTAGTCATTGGTAACATTTGAAAAGTACGTTCATATGTGAGTTGAGGTGTTCTTATGAAAGGTTTTAACCTTTATTACAAGTGATTTGAGTAAAAAAATTTATTTTGGGTTTATGTTAGTTTTAAAATTCTTTTGGTGTGTGGTATGATTTTTTGATGTTTTTTCATAAAAAATTAAAAGGGGGTTTGTGACCTTGATTTTTTTACTTCAAGAT
This sequence comes from Viscum album, assembly GCA_963277665.1. NCBI lineage: Eukaryota > Viridiplantae > Streptophyta > Magnoliopsida > Santalales > Viscaceae > Viscum > Viscum album. The sequence continues at coordinate 1,608,355,722 of OY728137.1, read as the reverse complement.
TTTGTTTCCCTTTTGAGGGATTTGAGGTTGTTTTTTAATTTTAATTTATTTGTCTTGTGTTTTTACTCTTTGTGTTTAAATTTAAATTGGTTTTATTGAGTTTAATTTTTCTATATTTTAGAATGCAATGTTTGGGAAGAAACTATAGAGTCAATAAGGGAATGACTTGTGTATTTTTCATAGTGATTCTGGATTTTTCTTTCCAGTCTCTAACTCCATCTAGACTCACGATGGAGTGGAAAAGCCATGTTTCTCTCATCTTGTGAATCATGCATGATAGTTTTTTGAATTAGTATCCTCTTGTGTGGTATGTTCATTGGGGATACCATGATGCAAATCAATTGGATAGCCAAGGATGAAGGTATTTTTGACTCACTGCATACTCTTGAAGCCTCTAGGGTGGGGTACACTATTCCCTTGTATGAAGGATTGGGTTTGGAGTGTTGGAATAACACTATTCATGCCCTACCATTTAAGGTCTTGTATTGGGGATATTTGAAGGTAGCCTTCATCCAATGATTTTATCTGGAGGGAGCGAGAGTTGAGAAGGTGATGTGTTTTTTGGATATTCTCTTAAGTGATCAGTCAGTGAAATCATATATGAAACATTTCACTATGTTGGTACCTTTATCTCTGGTGTTGGTTACCGATGACTTGAATAAGGTTTAGTTCTTTTTTATTGGCCTTTATCTGGATATTCATTCCTCAGTGTTTTAGTCCACCCTAATTTCCTTTATGGAAGTGGTTAATAAGGCCATAATTATCAAGGAAACTTTAGTATGGAAAACAATGATAAGTGATGCTTCAATACTAGCTAGATCCAGTAAGTATGATTTATCTCAAGATAAGTAGAATCATGGAGGGAATGATGATGGGAAGCCATCTTCTCAACTTACCATTCTAGTTTCAGTAAAATAGAGGCCACTAGTGTGTTTTTAGTGCAGGAATTATTGGTATCTTAAACCCTATTTTCCACAATCTCTGAAAATATATCATTAGTGTGGATATCTAAGAAACATTAATAGGTTTTTCAATCTAATAATATCTCATAAGTAAAAGTACTAGACCCATCTTTGATCCAGGTATTAGTCTATGTTGTTGCTTCCGTCGAAGAGTTAGAAGCATGGTTTTTTAGAGAGCATCATATTTTGTAACTTTTATTTATTTATTAAGACTTGTCCCATATATTAGGCATCTGGATCCTTTATATTCAATATATTAATGGGTTTTATCCCTATTTTTATGTCTTTGAGAAGTTCATGCATCGTTAATTCTTGATACATGTTATCTTCTTTGAAAATTGTGGACCATGTATTGAAGGTTGTTTGATGGATGAAATGGGGATACCTTGGGTGCATGTTAGGGTAACATGGATACTTTTTTGTTTTTTAGTTAGACTATGAGATCTAACAGGTCAGGATTTTATTTTGGGACCACTAAGAGTGGGTGTTCCATGAGTTTTGCCTTGAGTAACCCTCTATGTAGTTTCTTTACCCAATTTTAGAACCATGAAATTCTATGTCATGGAATGTTCATGTTTGGGGTGTCCATCTTATTTCATGGAGTGTGTTGTTTTTTATGAGGTATATATAACTTTCAATTTTTTCTTGAGGGTATTATCTCTTATGGTGTTTTGATCTGGTATGTTTTGGTTTTTGGATCATGTCTCTTTGGTAATGATCTTTCTTTTTGGCAGGTCAGTATAATGTTTCAACACTTTAGATAAAATAAAAATAGTGGGGAGACCCGTGCTTGGTCTCCAAGTTTTTTACTTACCTATATAGAGTTTTATTTTGTGATGTTTTTTAGTTGGTACATGTCATTGCATGTAGCTCCGGTGTCCTTAGATGTTCTAGAGGTGTTTTTTTTGAAATTTGATATGGTTCGAGATTCGAGTGAATATTATGAGTGGTGGTGGATATATTTATACTCATGATTTAAAAGTAGATAATAAGAGTGGCTATCCCAATGTCTCTTTTTTTATCTCTTCACTTTCATTCAGTGATGAATATACTTCCTAGAATTCTCAGTGTATTGTCAGTTGGTTGATTCTGAATCGTTCAAAAGTAGTTTTCACAAGGAGTGGGTTATTCATGTCTCATGTACTTGGTTTCATGGTTTAGGATGTTGGTTAGTTATTGAGTCCATGATATAGGGAATTTATTCATGGTATTACCACTATTATTAAGTTTCTAAATACTTTTTAGGGGTAGAAAGTGGCATCATGGAGAGAATTGTGACACCCCAATGTCACTTTTATTTGTGGGTTTAAGGAGATAAGATTTTAAAAGAGGAACATCATGTTTGATAGAATATAAAACATGAAACATAAAGCATAGAAGATAATGTATCACCTCAATAATTTAAGATATATTTCTTTTTTAAAAAAATCCAATCTCTTCAATAGCTTGAGAAACACACAACATTGGGTTTAAACAAAACATGACTCTATTAAAATATTATTATTTAAACATGACCATTATAACATAGATGTTAAGTGTGTTGGTATGAATTGAACTAAATAAATTATGATAATTATATTCTTTACACATATATAAACTAAATTCCACGATTATATTTTGATTAGAAATAAAATAAGAGTCATTTGAAAGAAAAAGAAATTTTAAAATCTCTGGCCCACTGGCTTTTGCTATGGGCCCCGAAACCTATCAGTGGTATCAGAGGGATCATGTATATTTTCTAAGTGATTATCCAATAAATACACATATTTTTATTACATTTTAAGGGTATTAAATTTTCATTTTTGATCTTATGGGCTTGAGTTAGTGGATTTTAATTTTGAACCTCCATTCTCATCATTTGTGCACTTCATGCCTAATATGCACCAATTTAGGCCCAATGTTTCATCTGATTTTAACGAATGTAATTATACATATTTTAATTTGATATTTATGTAAATTTATATAAACATAAATATGAACATTTTTCATTCCGGGATCAATGGAGGATTCATAAAGGATGATGGGGATATTTGGTGATGAAAGGAAACAATTCTGGAGAAGGCAGATTGGATATCATCCCACTGATGGAAATGTGGGGCCCACAATACAGGTCCAATGAAGCCCAACATTCATGGGAGACTATAATACATATAGTGGAACAAATAATTCTTCTGGAGCCAGTGCTAATTCGTCCTAAATTGTGGTGATTAAGGCGACCCAATTTGAAGATTCAATTCTGAGCCAGATTCTTCGGCCCAGAAAAACATCCCACTATTTATATCATATCTCGAGAAAGGTTTATTATTTTGGGATGAAATTTTACATTATGTTATAGGAAATCCATGGATTCATTTAAGTCTTATAAGGCCCACTCAAATTATTCCTTCTAGAAGGTCCTTTAGGCGCTTCTTTCCGGTAGATGCAAGCTGGCTGCAACTTCGGGGCAAGAAGTTGAAAAGTCTCTCAACATTAATGTTCCACCCAAATTTCCCCAACACAATTAATTAAAGGCACATGAGATGTTGGGGGCTCGGACAAGACTTCATTTTTTCCTATTTAAGGCATTAGTGGTGGAGGATTTAGGGATCTTGGAGCTTTGTTTTGATTGTAATGTTATTATGTCAAATTGTCTTTGTAGTATTTTTCCTTCCCATGTAAGTTTTTCGAATCACCTTAGTTTTTAATAAAAGTTCTTCTTCTTCTCTTGTTCTGTTCTTCCTCTTATCACCTTGATACCGTTGCATCAAGGTGTTAATTTATTCACACCAGACCTTGTTATTTTTTTTCACACAACAGTGGAGTGATCATTATTTTTGTTGTATTTACTTCTTCAATTCCACTCTTGTAAGTCTACTTTCCACTTCCGTTGAGAACTTGTCATCAATGGAGGGATATCTATTTTATGGGTTGATCCAAGGGAGTATAAAGGGGCTGGATTTAATGTTATTTCTCATTCCCTAAATGTTATTAATTTCTTTTAATTGAGTTTCTTTCATTCAATGATTTTTATTCTTCCTCTTCATTATTGAATTTATTCACCCCACTTTCATGTGCTAATTACATACTTTACCTTGGAGTGCTCATAAAAATGATCCTACAAGTTTATAGGTGATTATCATGTGTTTTTAATGTATTTAATCAGTAATTGATAAAGTTAGTTTTAATTCATTGCATGAATCCTTCTTGAGTCAATGAAATTAAAATCCTAAAAAAAGGAATTCATTCAATCCACCCCGAGCAATAACCTAGGATCAACTCATTTTCTCATAATTTGAATTCACATAGATATTTTAGTGCTCTTTCAAAACCGTCTAAAATCAACACAAGTTGGCCACTTCATATCCAAAAATCCATCTCTTTTTATTGAGTGTCTTAAGGTTCTTCTTAGGTCTCTGAGGATTCGACAACCCAAGCTACACTACAAGCGACCGCTTGACCCTTAAAACTTGGCTAAATTTGGGCGAAACCAAATTTTGGCACTGTTGTCGGGGACCAAGTAAGTTCCTTAGAAAAAAAACTTATTTCCTCACCCCCATTATTCTATTCTCACCCAAGATCTCTTATCTTTTCCCTTTCTCGCTTTTTTTCTTTTGGTACATGTCTTCCATCACCAGCGATAACTCAAACAAACTAGTTAGGGTGGAAAGTCATAGGATAGGGGAGTCAAGTACACCATTGGATCCTAATCTTCCTAGTACCCCAGAGTTAAATATTTAGTCAATTTTAATGGAGGGTCTTCAAATAAACAAACTAATAAACCCGGGCGGGAACCAAAATGGAAATCCAAATGAGGCAGCCCCAAATTTGGGGAATTCAGTCGATCAAACCATGAATGACTACCTTACACCTACCTGGACCAATGCACCCTCTTGCATTAGGCATGCTGCCCTAGGATATTCCCACTATGTCTTTAAACCTCATGTCCTAAACCACCTTCCAACTTTCCATGGGATGGAGTCAAAAATGCCTTACCTTCATGTCAAGGAGTTCAATGACATTGTTGAAACCATGTGCTCACCACATCAACTTGAGTCAGCTAAGATGAGGATCTTTCCTTTCTCACTTATGGATCGAGCAAAGAACTGGTTAAATAATCTGAGACCTTCATCAATACACACTTGGAACCAACTACAAAGAGAATTTTACAAAAAATACTCCCCCCATCACAAAACCATTGCACTAAAAAAGAGCATCCAATTTTTTTTTGAAAAAGAGGGAGAGTCATTTTATGAAACATGGGAGAGGTTAAAAGACACCCTAAACATGGTTCCACACCATGGTTTTTCTATTCCTGAACAATTAAGAATTTTCTATGAAGGTTTGGGCCAGGGGAACAAACAATTCATTGACATTATGTGTAATGGGACCTTTAAAAACAAATCCCCAAATGATGCTTACGAGTATCTAGAAATCCTTGCTGAACAAAACCAAACATGGGGAACATTACCTTATTCTGAAAACCATCAAAGAACTACTGGAATGCATACACTTAGAGAAGAGGAAATCCTTAGGGCGAAACTTGCAGCACTCTCTAGGAAGGTTGAAGAGATAGACCATAGGAAAATCCATGAAATCCAAACTGTAGACCCTGTTTGCACAATCTGTGACAAACATGACCACAAAACAGACAACTGCCCAACCATTCCATCCATCAAGAATGTTCTTTTAGGAGGAAAACCTGCTGAAGTCAATGCCCTAAACTTTAAAAAGCCTCAATACCCAAACACATTCAACCCAAGGTATAATGACCACCCAAGCTTCCGATGGAAATATAACCAACAACCTAGCCAACCACAAGGACCAAACCCCTATCCTACACAAAATTTTCAAAACCATAACCAATTATAACCACAACCAGTCCAATACCAACATACTCCAGTCCAATACCAACAACCCATACAACAACCAAAGTATCCCCCTGGGATAACTCAACCAACACAAGCCCCTTCCCAATCTGTCCCTCTCCCAATCCTTGAACAACTGTGCAAACAAATGGAAAGGATGAACTCAGAAGTCTCTTCCCTAAAACAAGAACTTCAAACCATCAAAACTGGAAAGGCACCCATGCCTACACAGTCCATTCCACAATAAAAATCAAAGGGAGATACAAGTTTCACTCAAACAACTCATGAACAAATAAAGGCTATGACAGTTTTGAGAAGTGGGAAATCAATTGAGAAACTTGAACAAATAGTTCAAAACCCACATGAAGATTCAAACTCTAATGAAAATTCAAATGAAACACATGAACAAACTGAAGATACTAATAAAAATGTGAATGAAACAACTCTTCAAAAAACAACCCCACAACCTGCCCCATTTCCTCAACGCATGAGGGGGAAAACCAAGCCTGAATTGAGTGAAACATTGAGGGAAATATTCTCACAAGTCAAGTTGAACATTCCACTCCTAGATTCCATTCAAACCATTTCTGCATACTCAAAATACCTTAAGGACCTCTACAAATTTAAAAGGAAATTCTCACATAAGAACGAAGTCCTTCTGGTAGAAAATGTTAGCACACCAATCCAAGTAACCCTTCCTCCAAAGATGAAAGACCCAGGATGCCCTTACATAAATGTTAAACTAGGAGAGAACAAAGTTGTCAAAGCCTTGTGTGATCTAGGAGCAAGTGTGAACCTCATTCCTTATGCTATGTATTTTTAGTTAGGGCTCAAAGAACTCCAACCCACATCTGTCACTCTTCAAATTGCTGATCGTAGTATTTGAGTTCCAAAGGGGATCTTAAAGGATGTTTTGGTGAAAGTTGAAAATTTCATTTACCCAGCTAACTTCATTGTTCTATAAAATCACCCAAGCTTAGGTCCTATGGAGCAAACCCCAATCATCCTTGGTCATCCCTTCCTTACATCAATCAACTCTGTTATCCGAGTCCGAAATAGGAACATGACCATCACCTTTGGAAACATGAGTCTAGACTTGAACATCTATAATGAAAAATCTCAAATTGGGGATGATGAAGAGATTGATGAGGTTAATTGGATAGGTAGTGTTGATAGTGAACTCAAGGAACATCAAGTAATTACTGAAGGATGTTTAAGTCAAGAAGAGATTGATTTTATTTGTTCACATGAGGGAAATTTGTCTCCTTGGCTTGAATCTCTTTCAGATAGCTCTATTGATGATTTTATGGAATCACCAATCAATGATACCATGGGTGAAATCAATAACATCGAGTCCATACCCATTCATGAAACTACTCTAGCTAATTTAGTGGATGAAAATTCTTTTCACAAGGAACCAATTTTGTCAAGAAATCTGAACAAAGAAACTGAGTTCAATATAAAGTCTCATACTTTCTTGGAAAGTGATAACCACTCTGATCTTGAATTTAAGGTTTTACCTTCATCACTCAAGTATACGTTCTTAGGGGACAATCAATCCTTTCCCATTGTCATTTCTTTCTCTCTTGAATCCAATAATGAGAGGATGCTTTTAGATGTCCTTAGGAGACACAAGAAAGCCATTGGATGGACCCTATCTGATATTCCTAGGATTAACCCACTTATCGAGACTCATAGAATTGTTCTAGAATTCTATTTAAATACATGTTGTCAACCTCCGCGACGACTCAATCCTAATCTCATGGAAGTAGTGAGAAAAGAACTTTTGAAATTGTTAAAAGCTGGTATCATCTATCCTATAGCTGAGAGTGAGTGGGTTAGCCCAATCCATGTGGTTCCAAAGAAGGATGGAATCACAGTAATAACCAATAATGATGGAGAGATTCTTCCAACAAGGGTTAGTAGTGGATGGATATTCTGTATTGACTATAGGAAGCTCAACTCTTGTACCAAGAAAGACCATTTCCCCTGTCCCTTTATAGATCAAGTCCTCGAGCGAGTGGCAGGTCATCAATTCTACTACTTCCTAGATGGATTCTCAGGGTATAATCAAATCAAAGTCTCCTTAGAGGATCAAGGAAAAAATACCTTCACTTGTCCATTCAGCACTTTTTCCTTCAAGCGCATGCCCTTTGGGTTATGTAATGCCCCTGGTACCTTCCAGCGGTCCATGATGGGAATCTTCTCAGACATGGTGGGGGATTGTTTAGAGGTATTCATGGATGATTTATTCATCTTTGGGGATACTTTTGAGGGATGCCTTCTAAATGTTGAAAAGGTTTTGTCAAGGTGTGAGGATAAGAATCTCATACTAAATTGGAAAAAATGCCATTTCATGGTAAGGGAAGGACATGTTCTAGGTCATCTGGTATCTGGTAGAGGGATTGAAGTTGATAAATCTAAGGTTGAAATCATTCGTCACCTTCCCTCTCCTAAAACCATTAAGGAACTGAGGTCCTTCTTAGGACATGATGGCTTTTATAGAAGGTTCATTAGGAATTTTAGCTCTATTTCTCGACCACTTTGTGCTCTATTGGTAAAATATGCTCCATTTTTATGGACAGAAAGCTGTGAGGAATCATTCTCTACACTCAAGTCAACTCTTATATCTCCACCTATCATGCAATATCCAAATTGGAAACTTCCTTTCGAGCTCATGTGTGATGCAAGTGACTTCGCTGTAGGGGAAGTCTTAGGACAACAGTGTGATAAAACTCCATGTGTCATTTCTTATGGAAGCAAATATTTAAATGATGCACAAATAAACTACACCACCACTGAGAAAGTGCTTCTTGCTATTGTATTTGCCTTAGAGAAATTCAGGTCTTATCTCTTAGGATCACCCATCATTGTCTTCACTGACCATTCAGCCCTAAAATACCTTTTCCAAAAACAATATGCCAAGGATAGATTGATTAGGTGGGTCCTTATTCTTCAAGAGTTCTATTTAACCATTAAGGATAAAAAGGGTGTTGAAAATGTTGTAGCTGATCACCTCTCTAGGATGGAATTCAAAGACAACTCACACCACCTCTCTGTGTCTGATTCATTTCCCGATGAGAACCTCTATTTAGTGAGTGATTGACCTTGTTATGCTGACATAGCAAACCATTTTGTGACAGGTGACATTCCAAAATTCTGGGGGACCCAAGCTAAGAGTTAATTCCCTTCTGATGTCAAACACTACGTGTTTGATGATCCTTACCTCTTCAAGTTCTGTCCTGATAAAATCATCAGGAGATGTGTTATCGAGTCTGAGCAAGAGTCCATTCTAAAATTTTGTTATGGAGAGGCATGTGGAGGCCACTTTTCTACAAAGAAAACCATTGCAAAGATCCTCCAAAGTGGTTTCTACTAGCTGAACCTCACTAAGGATTCCTTCGAATTCTGTAAAAGTTGTCCTCAGTGTCAGCAATTAGGATCCATTTCCAAAAGGAATCCAATGCCCCTCACTCCCATTCTGGTCATTGAAATATTTGATTGTTGGGGAATTGATTTCATGGGACCCTTTCCAAACTCTAAGGGATACCTCTACATCCTCTTAGCTGTTGATTATGTCTCAAAAATGGGTTGAGGCCATTCCCACCAAGACTAATGATCATCAAGTTGTGATCCAAATTCCTAAAAGAGCATATATTTTCTAGATTTGGAGTTCCAAGGGCTATAATCAGTGATCGTGGAACCCATTTCTGTAATCTCCCATTCTATTCACTCATGTCTAACTATGTAATTTCTCATAAAGTTTCCACTGCATACCATCCTCAAACCAATGGTCAAGCCGAGTTAGCAAATAGGGAGATTAAGCAAATTCTTGAAAAAACTATCAACCCCTCTAGGAAAGATTGGTCTGAGAAACTCTTAGATGCTCTTTGGGCATATCGTACAACATTCAAAACCATCCTAGAAATGTCACCATATAGGTTGGTTTATGGAAAATCATGCCATTTACCTATTGAAATTGAGCATAAGGCATTTTGGGCAATCAAAAAAATGAATTTTGACATTTCTTTAGCCGAAGAAAAGAGGAAATTATATCTTAATAAACTTGAGGAACTTAGGATGGAGGCTTATGAAAATTCAAGGATAAATAAAGCTAGAGTTCAAGCCTACCAATCTAGGAATATCAAAGTCAAAAAATTTGAACTGGGAAAACCTATGCTCTTGTATAATTCAAAACTTCATTTACACCCGGGAAAGTTAAGGTCTATATGGTCAGGTCCATTCATAGTGCATCATGTGTACCCCCATGGGGCAGTAGAGATTCAGGATCCCACAATTGGTAACATTTTTAAGGTCAATGGTAATTGGTTAAAATCATTCATTGAATCATTCAATAAACATGAAATAGAGGTAGAGTTAACAGATCCAACCTATGAACCAGGAAAAAATTGATAGATTTAGGATCCATATCGGGCTAACGACGTTAAACAAAAGCACTGCACGAGAGGCAACCCGTGGTCATCATGTTTCTAATATTTGTGAATCATCTTTTTTTTCCTTCTTCTTCATTTTGTTATTTAAAAAAATATATAGACTGTTGACCTGTTCTTATTTTATGAGTAAGGATGGGTATGAAAGGGGAGCACCGTATTCATCCGTGTCACGCGGTGTGTTCCCTAAGTAATACCTTACCCATAAAATATAAATAAGACAATGTATCACCAGTTTATTTTATTTTATTTTATATTTTTGTAGGTATTTTAAAAAAAATAGATTGTTGACTTGTTCTTCTTTTATGAGTAAGGATGGGTATGAAAGGGGAGCACCGTATTCATCCGTGTCACGTGGTGTGATCTCTGAGTAATACCTTACCCAGAAATTTAAGAGAAGACAATGTATCATCAGTTTATGTTATTTATACCTTTTTTAGGTTAAAAAAATACAAAATATATATATATACATTAAAAAAAATTAAAGGCATGTCATAGGTCATTGGGAAAAGCTGGTCACAACCGTCCAAGCCATTGGGAGATAAACCAGAACTGAAGGGAGACATGGGAATGCATTTTCAACATCAACCACCAGGTGACTTCATTCCATAATTTTCATTTTCAATGTCTTCGTTGAACTTCTATCCTACCCCTTCTATGTTTCAGTTCTTTAAACACTGGGGAGAGTGTTATTCCAAGTTCAGGGGGAGATGAAAATGTGTGGAAGGAAAAATGTAATTAACCTTGAACATGATAACACACATTCCAAACTCTGAAATTGGATATCAAATAATTTTTCATGCCTTGATTCTGATTTTAATGAAAGTTTATGTTCATGGCCTAGATATTGGAAAGTGCGGTTGTCCGATGTAATTTTTCACTGTTATATTTTCATCCATTTAATAAAAAAACACAATGCACGTCCTCTATATTGTGGGGTTTTAGTTTGAGTTCTTGGGGACCCATAATAAATAGCATAGGATTGGCGATCATTTTAATTTTAACATGAGTATTAAAAAAAATTCAATTTCACGTAGAGCAATGAATTGACCTAATGTGTGGCTTTCGACACTTGGGGATCGTGACTCCATAGTTGTCTGGCCCAGAGTTGGGAATTTTATCTCTATTTTTGGTAATTTGAATTTGTTTTTGATTGAGTTAACTCAAGATGATGCCCGAGTATGTGAACTTCACTTGGTTCCCTAAGGTCTTTGAGCCTTGGAGTCATTGGAAAAGTCTTGCTACATGGGTTGACTCGTTTGAGTTCAATTTCAATTACCATGGAAAAATTGAAAAAAAAACCAAAAAAAAGAAAATAAAAAAATGAGTACTCATCTTATTATTAAAATTTGATTGCTCCTAGCGCTTCCATCTTTTCTCCCTCGAATGGAAATGAACCCCCATGTCTATTGTGACGCACAACACTTCATCATGCTTAATTGTATTTGGATGAAATATGGAAATGAATTTAATAAAAGGAATAGGCTTGGGCTTGAGATATTCCTGTGGAAATAGCTTGTTTTAAATGATTTTTATGGGTTTCATAATTGTTTGGTATGTGATCTTTGGGTGAGAAATGCGTATTAAAATGTTTTTGGAAAAGGTCATTTGAATTTCTTTTTTGTGACATCTATTTTGCTCGGGACTAGAAAAAATCAAGTTGGGGGGTGTGATTATACAATAAAAATACATATTTTGATTACATTTTAAGGTTATTAAATGTTCATTTTTGATCTTAGGGGCCTGAGTTAGTGGATTTTAATTTTGAACATCCATTCTCATCATTTGTGCACTTCATGCCTAATATGCACCAATTTAGGCCCAATGTTTCATCTGATTTTAAAGAATGTAATTATAAATATTTTAATTTTATATTTTGGTAAAGGTCTATAAGCATAAATATGAACATTTTTCATCTAGGGATCAATGGAGGATTCATAAAGGATGATGATGATATTTGGCGATGAAAGGAAACAATTCTGGAGAAGGCAGATTAGATATCATCCCACTGATAGGAACGTGGGGCCCACATTACCGGCCCAATGAGGCCAAATTTCATGGGAGACTAGAAGACATATAGAAGAACAAATAATTCTTTTAGAGCCGGTGCTAATTCGTCCTAAATGGTGGTGATTAAGGCAGCTCAAGTTGAAGATTCAATTCTGGGACAGATTCTTCAGCCCAGAAAAACAGCCCACTATCTATATCATATCTCGCTAAAGGTTTACTATTTTGGGCTGAAATTTTACAGTATGTTAGAGGACTTCCGGGGATTCATTTAAGTCTTCTAAGTCCCACACAAAGTATGCCTTCTAGAAGTTCCTTTAGGCGCGTCTTTCTGGTGGATGCAAGCTGGCTGCAACTTCAGGGCAAGAAGTGGAAAAGTCTCTCAACATTAATGTTCCACCCAACTTTCCCCAACACAATTAATTAAAGGCACATGGGATGTTGGGGGATCGGAAAAGAATTCATTTTTTCCTATTTAAGGTAGTAGTGGTGGAGGATTTAGGGATCTTGGAGCTTTGTTTTGATTGTAATGTTATTATGTCAAATTGTCTTTGTAGCATTTTTCCTTCCCATGTAAGTTTTTCGAATCACCTTAGTTTTTAATAATAGTTCTTCTTATTCTCTTGTTATGTTCTTCCTCTTATCACCTTGATACCGTTGTCTCAAGGAGTGAATTTATTCACACCAGACCTTGTGATTTTTTTCACACAATACTGGAGTGATCATTATTTTTGTTGTATTTACTTATTCAATTCCACTCTCATAAGTCTACTTTCCACTTCCGTTGAGAACTTTTCAATAATGGAGGGATAAATATTTTATGATTTGATCCAAGTGAGTAGCAAGGGTCTGGATTGAATGTTATTTTTCATTCCCTAAATGTTATTAATTTCTTTTAATTGTTTTTCTTTCATTTAATGATTTTTATTCTTCCTCTTCCTTATTGAATTTATTCACCCCACTTTCATGTGAGAATTACATCCTTTACCTTGGAGTGCTCATGAAAATGATCCTACAAGTGTATAGGTGATTATCATGTGTTTTGAAGGTGTTTAATCAGTAAGTGATGAGGTTAGTTTGAATTCATTGCATGAATCATTCTCGAGTCAATGAAATTAAAATCGTAAAAAAAAAGTAATTCATTCAATTCACCCCGAGCATTAACCTAGGATCAAATCATTTTCTCATAATTTGAATTCACATAGATCTTTTAGTGCACTTTCAAAACCATCTAAAATCAACCCAAGTTGGCCACTTCATAGCAAAAAATCCATCACTTTTTATTGAGTGTCTCAAGGTTCTTCTTAGGTCTCTGAGGATTCAACAACCCAAACAACACTACAAGCGACCGCTTGACCCTTAAAACTTGGGTAAATTTGGGCGAAACCACTAAGCATATAAAATTAAATTTGCATTAAAATTAAGTATAGGGTTCAAAAATTGTCCCAGCGGTTCAAATCGCATGTCGATCCGATCTCGAATGACCATGTTGCGACCATTTTAAATTTTTTAATTGGATCAAATTTCAGTTTGATCTCAGGTATTAAATTTTAATTCATACCAAAAAACTGATCAAGTTTTGATTAGTTTCGGTTAATTGGAATTATTTCAAATAATGTGAAAATTATAATTTGAAAAATTAAATAATTTGCACAAAAATATTATTATTATAATAATTATTATTTTATTATTATAATGATGTGGTAATAATAAATTATTATTTTATTATAATAATTATATTATTGTTTATTTTTAAAAGCTAATATATAGCCTTTGGAAATTGGAGGGGAGACCTTGACTTGTGGAATTACACAATTCTACACATAAAAAAGGTGTTTAGACTTGACTTAAAAAAATAATTAAAAGGAAATAAAAGTAAATAAAAAAATTAAGGGGGGGGGGAATGAAAAATAATAATAATAATAAAGAGGAAGGGGGGTCCATGTGGACCCCCTACTTGTCTTCCTCCCCACGCTAAAGAGAGGTTCATCCCGACATCCGTGTTGTAGCTGCAACGCGCCACCCCAGCCCAGCTCCCCACCACCTGCCCCAATCCTGCCATCCGCCTCCTGTCGCACCTATAGTAGGCAGTGGACCTACCAGACTCCCCTATGGTCTTCTCTCCCTGCCAGTTCTAATACCAAGCATGCCGCCCACTCCAGAAATCGTTGCGCAACCCACAATAGCCAGACTGCCCTCCTCCGGACCGCCCTCTGCTCGTGCCAGCCAGCTCGCAAGCCGCCGCCCTCTGTTCGCACTAGCACCCACGAAGGGTCGCCATCCCATGCCCTGTCATCTTCCCTTACCCGGTGTTGCATCACCACCTCCTCCCGCCTTGGTCCAGCCATGGCCTCCTCCCACGCCGACTAGGCCCCCCCTACTTCCCTGTCCAGCCATCTCCCATCCACACCATATCCGCATCATCTCTCCTGTCAGGTCGCACTGCCAGACCAGCCGAGGTCGGCTCCCCTGTGCGCTGCAACACCTGACCCGACGCCCCTGGTTGTGACCTTCCTTTAGCTGGCATCTACGGGCTGCCTCTCCTCTATGGGTCAGATCCGCAGCCATGTACCCATGAAAAAAACCCATCTTGACCCACTTTAGCCTGTAAATGGATTGGTCAGTTTGGTCCAATTCAAAACAGATTTGAGCAGACATGCATCGCCCTGAAATGCCAAACATCGGCATTGTATGGCGCAAAACGAGTTTGTATGGGTTTAGCATGATCCTCTTTAGGTCTTCTCAGTGTTTCAGGGCCTAATTTTACCATAATTAAATCAATTAATTAAATAATTAAAATATTAACTTATGGTTTAACCAATAATAATTTTAATACCCGAGTAAGATTAATTTAATTTAGATATTAAATTAATTAATTAATTAATTAATTTTTTGACATTAAAATTAAACTAATTAATGAAATTAAGAATAATTAAATTATTTTAATTATTAATATAATATAATATAATTAATTTAACCTCATATTTATTTAATGAAATTTAATTTTCATCGTGCTTTGTTTTTTACCCGCCTACTGGTCTTGAGTACCGACCCTTGTATGTCTGCATTTAATTAATTATTTAATTAATTATTTAACTATGTGAGATTATTGTAATTAATTAAATAGACAGTCTGCTCATCGTCTTTTGTTTTCGGTTAAAATGTATAAGGGCCTACATGCCCAATTTTACCTGATGTACATTTATACCCCTAGTCCCCCTCGCCTGCGCGCGAGTAAATTTGTACTTAAGATGAATATGATGCAAGACGTGATAGGACCCCACCAAGATGAGGCGATACTCTAAGACATGATGTGGACCCCGATAATACCAGACGATGCTTTAGAAGAGATGCAAAGCAGACATACAAGATTGAGGCAAGTTGCATCAAGAGTCAAGCTTCGACTCAGGTATGATGCCCTTAGGTCGTCTAGATGCTCAAGACTAGTAGTATAGTAGTTTACCTTTATGAATATATTTATTATTTTATGCATTTATAAACAGCAGGAGAAATACATAAAATAATAGATAATAAAACACATAAAGAAGAGGCATATGTTTTTCTATTAAAGTTCTGTTGTGAGTGCAACAATATAGATGAATAAGTTTAATAGAAATGGATCACATTCATCGAGAGAAAAATATAAAACCCTCAAAGAAATATTAAGTCACCAAAGCCTTCCATCATTCAAGTTTGAACAAAACTGGGTGTTTGGGGTGCCGATCATGCCATAGCTGAGGGTGCATCTTACTATTGGGGAGTTCTCATTTGGGTGGTGGGTTGACTTAACTAAAATTTCAGCAAAGAAATAGCCATAGCTAGCTTGTTGTAATTTTAGAGGCAAGCATTGAGTAAATCAGGTTATGATTTTTGAAGTTGGGACTTCACTCAACAGATTAAGGAACCACGAGTTAATGTGGTTGGATAGCCAAAAGCCTACCTTGAACCCTCCGAGTAGTGGCATAGGCTTAGCTTGTAGATTATGAGGGAGGTTCAGGGATTCTTGCCATTAGGATACTAAAACAATAGAGTATTCTGATTATAGTACAGAGGGTTCCTAGAATTTGATAAATTAGTGGGAGACATTTAATGATTAAATTAATCAGTAATGTCACATTTGGTAATCAACATTAAAAGTACCAATCTACTAAAGTTTATTTGTAGAGAATGGCAAGTAATACCAGAATAAAAACTGCGATAAATATTGGACAAAGTTAATGTCCAAACTAGCATGAATTTCAAATATATTATAGATACTTGCGCATAATATTACTATATTGTAAATTCAAGGTGCTAGTGTCCCAACTCGTTAAGCCACCTCTGGAAGTGAGGGTTTAAAATTGATTATAGGAGACTCATGAATTAAGCATATGATGGTTCTATCATAATTCAATCATCAACCTCTGATGTTATTTGCAGTTTCTACATCATGACTGGGATGATATAACATGTAGTCTCATTTCCATGAAGTTTCCAAGGAGAAAGCTAAGAAAGATTTGAATGTGATGACTGCACTCGCTTAGTGTGAAGTGAAAGAAAGTTTATAATATTTCATGGAATCCCATTCTTATTAATTTTACACAAAATTACTCTAGTTTCATTTAAGGATACAAATGAACGGTATAGAGTAATTGATTTATTACCTTTAAGGTAATATTTTCCAAGTAATATGAATATTAAAGATAACGCCATCTTTTTTTTCTTATAGTGAATTAATTGAAAGACAAGGTGAAAAGGCCCATGGAAAGTTACACCCAAGGAACCTTCGTAATGTACTTCAAAGAAAAGAGGTTGGTTATTTAACAAGAGGTTATTTTCATCACATAATAAATTTATGGAAGTTTTCAAATGAAATGAACTAAAATACTAGAAGCAAGTACCCACTTCTCGTTCAGGTATATTCATCAATATAAATTAATGTTTCTAACATAATTCTTGGGTATTGAATACAATATTCCAATAACATATGTGTATTTAAATACATTAACCAAGTAAGTATAGAAACATTATAAGAAGTAAAGTTTCTTCTCCAAGAAGCTGAGAAAGGGTGATTCCTAAGTTAGTGGTGAGAAACACATAGCTTATATTTTCCAAGTGAATGAATCTAGATGAAAAAGTTGTTGAGTATAACTAAAACATTTATCTCACATTCCCTTTGGACATAATGAGACATTATTCCATTTTTTGGAATGAATGTTGTTTTTGGTAACATACTCAACAAATAGTTCAAACAAACATGAATCATTGGAAATACACGATGAATATAAAAATTTAATACTTATCCAACTGTGTAAATATAATTCTTTGTCAAGTAAAACTAAAGTGGACATAAAGAATATACCCAGTATGCTATTTAGACTCGGCACAACTAAACACCATCGGTATAATTGACATCTTTATTTTGGGAAAATAAACCTTTATAATTATAGGTATACCACAAAGATTTTGGGGTTAGTTCAAAAAGAGAGTGTTAACTATTCCAAAGGAAATCTATAGGTAAATATACATCATAATATTCCACTAAGAAATGTAATAGTGAAGTATATTCATTGTTAGAATATATGATTTTCTTTAGATCAGAATACCGGAGAATATCTTGACTATGCAATCGTCGATCATGATAATGTAGCGTGGAGTAATTACTAAATGCATGTTACTTTATCGACATCACAATATTGATGTTCCTAAGGAGGATCAATGATAAAGTCTTACATGTCAGCATAGATAAAAAAAATGTAGCGTGGAGCAATTTCTAAATGCACATTTTATACATCAAAGTTATGATGTATGGAGTATCAATGTTTCAACATGCAGAAACATCCATCATACTTCAAGATGTGAATTGAAAATTATGGTGTAAACCCATAACCAATATGCTAATTAAAATGAAAAATGGATATCATACGAGTCATAGTATGATGAAAATCCATTATGCCATAGGACATGTGTTATAGATGCAAAGCGTCTGTTAGGATTTAAACAAACTTGCATCAAGTTAAACACATTGTGCATCTTAGGTTAATATCCTAAAAGTTTCATTGTATATTACATAAATCCCTAATATAGAAAAGATGTTGTCAAGTATTAGACTAAATTTCTATATAATGGTGAAAATCTCTATTAGAGATAGTGGGAGAAAGATTGACTTGGGTTTAGTCAATGTTCGAGATGCACAAATGGTTGAAATAGGAACAAGTTTCAAAAGTTCATGTGGAAGAGGAATGTTCTAGTGACACATACTACATAGAAAGTATGAAACCATGTTGATGGTTTTATATTCACCACGACCGGTGATAAATTATTCATTAAGAATAATAAATCCTATAAGTTAGGAGTATATGGAAATTATCTAAGATTAAAAAGATCAATTAAATTCAATAATGGATTCCATATATAAAATTGAAAAGGTTGAATACTGTGGTGGGTATTCAAATGAGATGATACATGGATGGTACAAGCCTGATACCAATAAGGCTCGATTGGTTATACCAAGTCATTATGCCTAAATTTATTAGAATTTTACTTGTAATATCTAACATCTATGATAATTATATTGGTCATTGGATGTCAAAATAATATTTCATGGAAGGTTTCTATACGACGCAACTCGAAAGGAATGATGACATCATATGGTGCCAATAAGGGTTGCAAGTTACTAAAATATAGTTCAGGATTAAAGTAAGCAACAATATCTCAAAGCATTCATTTCAAATGAATCTTTACCTTGTATCCATGAAAGGTTAGTGGGAGCACCAATGTTTTCCAAGAGAAATACATTTGGAAACATAAAGAAAACATATTTTGGTCTTATAGTTAGATAAGACCAGATTAAAAGTAATTCTCCAGCGATTGACTTAAAGTATCAACCTAAGTTCTAGGGAACTGGATCTATCGAAGTAGATCTAACAGTTTCTTGGAACTAGTAAATCATACATATATTGACAATGTATTAAAAAATACAAGTTAGAACAATTCATGTTAAGAATTGTTGCCTATGTCACAGGGCATAATCTCTTCAAGTTGACATGTTCAGAACATGGGAAGAAATTAACGTTGTGAATTGAGTTCCATATGCTTCAACGATGGATCAGTCACGTATTCTATAATATTTAAAATAATTGATATTTCCAGAATATAATTTATAGTAGGAAGATATAAATTATTTCCAAGAGCACTGAAAGTGAAGCAGTTAGAACTATCATCTTGTACTTTGGAAAGTACACATGATATGTACCTGGTGAGTGGAGAAGAAGGATACTAGTTATGGCAGGACAAAAACTAGTAATCCTAAGATCAATTTGATCTAGTATCGCAGTTAAGAAAAGGTGATGAGCGATTCAAGGTCATAAAATAGAGTGGTAGCCATATCTACAAATAACGAGTACATTGCAGCTTCTAAGGAAACTAAGAAGTAGTTAAATGAAATGATTTGTTCTAGTTCATGGAATCACACCTAGTGAGAAAAGTATTATCATAATGTAAATTATGATATTTTTACTATCCAAGTTGTCAAGTTATGGCAATGGAAAAAATTTATATACTTGGGGATACCATCTCTTGAGAAGTTTTACTCAAGGAGATGAGGTCACAAACAAAAGATATGACACATAGCGAAAAACATGGTAGGCCCTACAGTTAAATCCATTACTCATCAGAAGCATGATTTTTATCATGTGAGTAGATAACAAGTTTGGTTACAAAGTTGGCTCTAGTTCAAGTGGGAGTGTTGAAATAGTGGGTTCCCTAGACCCAACTATGCAGTACTTTTGATTACCACATCATGTGTACAGTTAGTTATACATGATTTCATGTTACCATTATAGTGTTGAATTTTCTGCGTCGAATATTGAAATGGTAATGTCCAAAGATTAATTGTCTTTTCAATAGGTTATAGAAGATCCTAGGATATAATGAGAACCTCGAGATACTATGACATTAATATTAAATATATGTTCTATGGTTTAGATACATCTTACTGACTAGACACAATAGATGTTTGACTATATGGTGCTGGGGGCTCATAAGCATTGAGACTTCTTCTCATGAAGTTTGCACTTAGTGATCTCTAGTAGTGAGATCATGAGGATAGAATCTTTAATAGGAAGACCACATGTTTTGTGTGTCATTGGTTGTTCCTATCCACTAACATGTTTATTGGTCTCCTGACTTGAGACCATTACCAATGTGTATCATTTTATTGTATACTTTAATGCAAGGAAAAAAATAATAGTATTGAAATCATGGTGAGGTGGCTTGTGTTGGGTGTGTCGTTGGTGGTATGACATTAGTTGAATGGTCAAAAAAGGTTTTGTCGATTCCATGTTTAGAAAGTTGTATATCTCAGTCCTGGTTGATCAGGATGGTGCTACCTTTATAAGTCTTTGTCCAAAGTAGTCAAAAGGAAAATCCATCCGGTTAGATCAAAAAATAATAATGTAAAGAAAGGATGACGACACAGGTGTGTGTCCTTTTTTATGATATATTTAAAGAAAAAGATATTATAGTACACAATCATTGTTCATAGGTTGGTTGTCATTAATATGACAATCCTTATCTATTTAGGGGCCATAATCTATTTCTAGACTACACTCTTGGTCTGTAGATTTTATTCACTGCTATTGAGATAAGGGCTTAGAGGGTCACACAGAATAACATATTCAAGAATCCACCCTATTCAGTTGAATAGGTATATGGACATGTGGGGGCCCACCACAGGGTCCGAGTGTTGTCCAAAGTTTTTTATCACCAAAATAATTAAATAAACTCATTAATATTCAAGTTACGAATATTTGAAATTGAATTTATTTAATGTATTTACAAGTTTAGTAAATATGAGAAAATGTTAATTGAATGAATATTATATTAATATTCAAGGTTTGTTTAATGTTAAGAGGTATAGAGAGTCGAATTAAATGGCTCAGTTTTTATCACGTAATACATTTTATATATATTACAAGTATGTGATAAAATAATAAATAATACTGACTCAGTTTAGTTTGTAAAAATTATTTATTTATTGGATGTTGAAATAAACAGGGGTCGGGGAACACAACCAAGTATTTATCAACTCCACTATAAATAAAGTAGGAGGATCTCTCTCTTGGGTAAATTCTAACTATTAATTCATTCTGTGGAATGATTAATTAGAGCTCTATCTCCTCCCACTTTCTAGATAGAGAAGCATTTGATCCAAAAGTTAGGATCAATATCTCCCTAAAGCATCGAAGGCATCTCGATTAAGTGATTGTTGGGACATCGAAGACATTGTTAGATTTCCGCAATAGCACCCAGAATTCGACTATCGACGTTCCAGCTGATTTTTGAAGCATGTGTGGATGATCTAGAGGGATCCTGCTATGGATTCTTCAAGCAGGAATCACCAGTGACGAGTTGCAGTAGAGCGCGCCTTCATATTTTAAATGGGTAAGTTTTCAATTTAATTTTGTGCTCTTTATAATTTATGTGAGATCCTCGGACCTTTCTGGGGCTTGGATCATCAGCGTCGAAAAGTCCCGTTGACCCGTTGATGAAATTTTTTAAAATCCTCAGCCCACCGGCTTCCGCTTCGGGCCCTAAAACATATCATGAGGCACACTTAAGCATGAGAATAAAATGAAAGTGATAGGTACGACCAGAATTATATAGCACTCCAATGCATTGGGTAATGTTTAGTATCATGATATGTAATGTTAGGATAGAGGTGTATCTGATTCCTTTATAGTAATTCTTCCACCATGAAGTCTTTGTGGTTTATCCTTGACCTATTTTTATTATGCAGTGCTTTAAGTTGTTTCCATATTTCCCATATAATGATTACCATGCTATATCATGCCTTATTATTCATGTTCCTTTATGCGACATTGATATGAATTATGTAACATGTATTATTATCTTGATTTTATTCCATGTATATTCCCTTACTGGGCTTTATGGATAACCCCTTTCTTATGTATTTCCCCAGGTTATCCAATAGAGTTTTAAGCTCAAGCATGTTAAAGAATCTTTCAATAAAGATGATGTAGTTCATGCTTAAAGTTGTAACACAATGTAACTAATTCCTAAAGACACTATAATTCTAAATATTTCAGATTGTATTAAGTGTAATTTTATGTAATTAAACCATGTCTTAATGTGTAATAAATAGAAGGGTTGTTATAGTTGGTATTAGAGGAAAACTTTAGTTTTTTTGGGATTAGGATTAAAAAACTCTAGTGAAAGAATTAGGCATAAGACTAAGTATATGAAAAAATACCTAAATTTTGGTTAGTATAGAGTAAGTGTTTTATCAATAAAATACATCCATGTCAGGATACTACAAGTGGGCATGGTTCTGGCATAAATGTACTTAGGAGTAACAACTCCAACAAGGTGTTATGATCTTGACTTGGGGTAACCTGGTACACAACAACAGGCCTTACTGCGCACCTGGTTTGACACTCCTGAGGGATATGATTTAGTAATTTATAAGATCACAATGAACCATTTTTAGTAGATTAAAAAATTCCCATTAGAATATATGTTATGAAATAGATCATGGATAACAAATACTAAATCCTAGAAATCCACGAGTTAAGGAAATACTTGTAAGTTATAATTTATCCCTTTAATGTCATTAAATTCTCAATTATGTGTTTAAAAGTTTAATATACTCATACATAATTTTCCTTTTATTCTATCCAATGGCCGGAAATAAGAGGAATCAGGTAAACAATCAATGTGAAGAGTAATGTAATGACCGCCACAATGAGACACCCAACCTGATGGGATTAGGAATCACAAACTTCCTGAAGATAATCTCACAGTTGACTCAGGTTCTAAATAGAAACCTAGATTAAGAGGAGAATCCAAACCCCCCTAAGAGATAACAAGCAACAATTAAGAGATTCATGTGATAAATCCCTCTTACTTTCAATAGACCATTCGATCCCTTATTCACTGAATAATGGATCAACTCCATTGAGAAGATATTCTCTATCCTTTACTTCTCCAAACAAGAGAAGGTTATTTTGGATATTTATCATATGGAGGGTGATTCTGATCAATGGTGGACAATGATAAAAAATATGAAGCTTGAGGAAGAGATCGAGGTGATGGGATGAAAGGATTTATAGATTTTTTTTGATAAATAATTTCCCTACACACTCCAACTTAAAATGGAAAGGGATTTCCTTTCCCTTAAGAAAAAAGATGAAGAATTTGTCGGGGCATACAAGGAAAATTTCATGAGGCTTACATTATATTCCTCTAATTTTTTAGTTACCCCTGAGAGCAAGGTTGAATAATTATTTAGTGGTATATAACCTATCCTATGGAAATCCTTGGTGATTCATGACTTTGATAGCTATGAAGAAATTATCCTATGTTCCCTCAAAGTCAAAATAAGGATTGGATAATCTTAGGGTATCATAAGATAAGAAGATGAAAGTGGAGATAAATTTTGGTGGTCCGATAGAGAGATATAATGGTGACAAGAAATTTCAACATCCCACTTTCCAAAGGTGTGGAAAGAATAAACCTGAAGATTTACTGAAGTGGATGAGGAAATACTTTAGGTGTGGGAAGGAAGGGAAACTAGCCAATGATTATCGAAGGAAAAAACCCACTACTACAATGGAGGAAAGGAATGCTCCAGTCAACCCTCAATGTATTTTTTATTTCTACAACTACAAATAACGGGGGAATTTTTCAAACTAATGCACCAAGATAAGGGTTTTTGGAGACAACCAACAACCTCTAATGCAGTAAGGAATATCTTTTTCCCATCATAACTATTGAATTAGATCTTGACAACAAGGTGGTGACAGGTACACTTGTTATTTATTCAGGAATAGTGAACATACTTTTTGATTCTAGTTCTATTAATTCCTTCATATCATGAAAGTTTAGTAAAATAATTCAAACACTATCACAAATAATGGAAGTGGAGTTATTAATGATGATGAAAAATGGGTAAATCATTGCATCCCAAGTATATAACTCCCCCTATCACAATTTTTTGGATGAAATTCCTAGATAAACTTTTAATACTCCGTTCGATGGAATTTTTTGAAATTATGGGCATGGATTGTCTTTCTCTATACAGACCTAACATAAATTTACACGAGAAGTAAATCACTCTCCATATTGCGAATTGACCCTCGATTCTGTACAAGTGCAAGGATGATGATGAATCATATTTAACACAATCATCTCAAGTATGGATATTATTTCCCTATAAGTAAGAGTATCTAGATCAAATGATTTAGTCTAAGGAAATAATCATCCTTTAAGACATACCCATTATGAGGGAATACACTGATATATTTCCCAAGGAATTTCCTGGCCTTCCACCTTGCTGAGATGTTTAATTTTCAATCGATATTATACCCATGTCATTTCCATTATTAAATAATCCATATAGTATGGATGTTGTGGAACTTGAGGAGCTAAAGAAACAACTATAGGAGAATCTAGATAAAGGTTTCATATTCCCAAGTGCCTCACCATGGGTTGTACCAGTCCTATTCATTAAGAAGAAGGATGGGTCAATATGCCTTTTCATTTTTTATCGTGAGCTCAATAAGATCATGATAAAGAAAAAGTATGTTATTCCACAGATTGATGACTTATTTGATTTACTATATGGAGAAAAATACTTTTCCAAGGTGGATCTACGGTCGACATATTACCATTTTAGGACGAAGATGGTGGATATCCCCAAGATTTATTTTCATATAAGGCATGGACACTATGAATTCATAGTAATTCCATTCAGACTCACTAATGCTATAGAAATATTCATGGACTAGATGAATAGAGTATTTATAGATTACTATAACAGATTTGTGGTAGTCTTTATAGATGATATTCAAATATACTCTAAAAGTAAGGAGGAGCATGAGGAGCATTTGAGTACTGTGCTAAAGACCATGCAAAAGGAAAAGCTTTATGCCAAGTACAAAAATGTGATTTCTAGTTGAAGGAAGTCTCTTTATTGGGGAATATCATCACAAAAAATGGTATATCTATAGACCCTTTGAAAATAGAAGAAATTTAAGGATAGATGAGGTGAACATCTATGATAGATTTATGTAGTTTCCTTGGGTTAGATGGGTATAATATCTGATTCATGAAAAATTTCTTGTGATTGTGAAACCCTATCACCAAACTAACTTGGAAGGGAATAAAGTTTTCTTGGAATGATGAATGTGAATAAAGCATCAAGGAATTTAAAATTAGGCTTATCAATAATCCCTTGATCACACTACCCACAATTAGAGATATTTTTATGGTATTCAGTGATGCTTCGAAGAAGGGCCTGGGCTGTGTGTTAATGTAAAATGAAAAATTCAGTGCCTATGATTCAAGGTAGTTGAAATTTTATGAATAAAAATACCCAAAAAATGATCTGGAGTTGGCCATAGTGATATTCACTTTGAAAATATGGAATCATTATCTCTTTGGGAGAGGTGTGAAATATATACGGATCACAAAATCCCCAAGTATATATTCACATATAAAGAGTTTAATATCTACCAAAAAATATGGTTAGAGTTGATCAAAGACTATGTCCAATCAATTCACTACCATCATAGGAAAGTGAATAAAGTGTAAGATGCTCTAATTAGAAAGGATCTAACAATTCTATCACTGATAATAATTGGGAAAGATTTTATCTTCTTAGATTTGGAAATGATGGACATGGGAATCATAAAGTAAACAACATCATCAATAATTTCACAAATTATTGATCAACCATCTCTTTTGGAGTGGTTAATGGATGCTAAAAGAGTTGATATGGGAATTCAGAAGAAAATGGAAGCTATAAGGAAAAGGAAATCCACATAGTTCAATGTTAATGATGAAGGTGTTGTGGGTTTTGGGTCAAGAATATATGTAGTATCAAATCCTGAGTTAAAGAAGGAGGTATTGGATGATGTACATAACTCAAACTTCTCTATCCAACTAGAAAGAACAAAGATGTATCAAGATCTCTGAGAACACCATTGGTGGGACAATATGAATAAGGAGATCACAAAATATACATAACGATTTCTTGTATGTCAACAAGTGAAAGTACAAAGGAAAAAAATCCATCACCAGGGACTTTGTCACTAATATTACAAATACATCTAGAGGGAATAATGATATATGTGTTATGATAGATATTCTTACAAATAATGTAAACTTCATTGCGATATGATAGGAATTATCACTGGATCTACTTGCATGGATATACACTAGGGAAGTGGTCTGACTATATAGAGTACCACTATCAATTGTATCCAATCAAGATCCAAGATTTACCTCCAAATTCTGGAAAAGTCTTTAGCGTGATCTAAAACATGAGTTGGACTTAAACACAACTTATAACCCAAAAATTGAATGCCAATTATAGCAGACTATCTAAACACTTGGGAAAATGTTTAGAGAATGCTCAATTGACTTCAAAGGAGGATGGGATCAACACCTTTCTTTGGTCAAGTTCTATTATAACAATAGTTTCCACTCGAGCTTCCAAATAGCTCCCTATGAATCCATTTATGGGAAGAGGTAAAATACACCTACATGTTGGGATGAAGTTAGGGAATGAAAGTTATTGAGTCCTAAAATGGTCGAGGAAATGGTGGAAAAGGTTAAGACCATTCAGTAGCACATCAAGGTTGCTCAGATTCTACAAAAGAGATATGATTACAATCGTCAATGAGACCTAGAGTTTTATGTTAGAGACATGATATTCCTCCACATATCTATATGGAAGAAAGTGATGATATTTGGGAAGATGGGAAATCTTAGTCCAAGATACATTATCCCCTTTTAGATCTTTTATCACATCGAAGAAGTGGCCTATCGACTTGCACTCCTACCTAACCTATCTCGAGTTCATGATACATTCCATATATCACTATTGAGGAAGTACATACCTAACCCCTCATATTTACTCAATCCATAGGTATTACCATTGGAGAATGATATTTCCTATGAGGAGCATCCAATGAAGATCTTAGATTATAGAGACAAAGTTCTATGAAATAAGACAATGAACCTTGTTAAAGTGATGTGGAGAAACCAAAAGTTTGAGGAACCAACATGGGAACTAAATGAAGTGATGAGAAAAAATTACCCTCATCCATTTTAAGGGGTAAAATGAAAATTTCTAGGGTGAAATTTCTCAAGGGGGAAGATTGTAACGACCTGAACTATTATAAATGATGTTTCCATTTTTGATTTAATTAAATGAATTATTATGTAATATGGTTATAGAAAACACACTCACTTCCATGGTTATATATTTGGATTTAAAATACTATTAAGAATATTACCATTGTTAATATACATTGTATAGTGATCACATGATTCATATAAATATAGGGATTTTAACAAATCCAATTGGCTCAGACAACGAAAGTGATAGAATCAACCAATATAATTGTGCCCTACAAAGACCATTTATCTGAGATTCCAAGGGAGATACATCTATGATCTTTTACCTTGATTAATTCCAAGTTGATATCCGGCAACTTAAGCATGAGAAAAACTATTTACAGGAGAATTTCAAGATCATCAAGATCACGACCCAAACCATGTTCACTGAAGAGACCCATAAAAGTCTCACCGTCACACACCTTACTCTTAGGGAATACACCAGTGTAATAAATGGATATGTATAAAGACCTTAATAATATAAATATTTATATTTTATAGAATAATGAATTTTTATTTTGACATTATAAATGATTTTGATTTTGATTCATTAAATATAAATTTTATTTTTTGGGTAATATTTAATTCAATTAAGGGATTTATTTTGATGAATCAATGGATTTTTGAAATAAATAGTAATTTAATAAAATTTTATCATTAAATATGTTTTATTATTTTTAAATTTTCATATAATTTTTATGAAGTGAAATGTACTTTTTATCAGGGTTCAAAAGCTGTTATTGCAAAAAACCAATCATTTTCAATGAATATTGATTATTATTTTTAAAAGTGAATGTTATAATATTTAGAAAATTATTTAGATAAAATGAAAATTATTTTTGTAATCATAATGTCGAAATTATCCAATAGTGAATATTTCATAATTTTTACGAGACATTCAAATTTTCGTGTGAAAATTAAATACCATATAAATATACAGTGTGTTTTAGGAAATCATAATGAACCAAAAATGATGTAATAAATACTATAATGGGTATCCTAGGAAAAATATATGTTTTAAAATTAAAATATTTTGATTTTAATTTTATTTTATTAATTTTATATTGCATCTATGAATCCTCCAAAATATATAATATATTCTATGATTTAAAATTCATTTCTTTAAAAGAGTGTCTCACCTCCACATAAGAAAGGGTAATATTTTATAATGTTCAGAACTTTTCATAATAAAATAATTAAAACCTACCCACTTAGTAAAAAACCATTGGCAAAAACTATGGGAAGTTTTGTGTTTTTGAATATTTTATTATATAGAGTCTAAAACCTATATTTGTTAAATATTTAAGAATTACCCTCACATTTCCTATATAAACCCACCCAAGATCCCAATTATATTAAATAAAAATAATTTTAGAGAATACTTAATATTACCTACCCTCTCTATAATCCTCCCAATGTTCCCAATCTCTCAATAAGCCCCCTTTTAATCTTTTGGAGCCACACATTCAAGTAAGGGTTCTCTCCTTTCTCATCTTTATCTAGGTTTCTTTATCTTGTTATACCCTTTTATTTTAAATTAATAATGATGGGTTATGTTTTATAACCTCCCACATACTAAAATTAATATGTAAAAATTATTATATAATCCTTTATAGCACATTAATCCTCCCCATGTACACCTATTACCATGCCGAAATTTCGTAAGCATCATTTCCTCTCTCTTTTTATTCAAGCATATTTATTATTATATACTTTCTTTTTCTATTTCTAAATGTGTGGACATGTCCCTATTACTTTAAAATTAATTTCAAAATTATGAGATACCCATTTAGATCTCATCAACCTATTTTATTAATTTTCATGTGACGCTATTATACTGCAGAAATTTCACCGTGATTTTCCATGCCAAACCAATTGTGTAGTGAATACCGCACCCATTTCCTATCAAGGGTATTCAATTTTATGCCCATATAAATTTTTATTAAGGAATTAAATTTATATTTTACACACTCATTGATCATGGTATTAATTTTGATAATGAATTAATCCATGTTTTATGATCTATGTGGCACACTTATGCTTGAGAATGAAATAAAAGTGACGGGTGCACCTAAAATTATATAACGCTATAATGCATTATGTAATGTTTAGTATCATGATACGTCATGTTGAGAAATGGGTGTAACTAATTACTTTATGGTAATTTTTACACCATGAAGTCTTGGAAGTTTATCCTTGACCAATGTTTATGATGTAGTGTTTTAAATTGTTTCCACATTTCCCTTGTTATGATTATCATGCTATACCATGCCTTATTATTCATGTTTCTTTATGGCTCATTGATACGCCTTGTCTAACATGTATTATTATTTTAATGTTATTCCATGTTTATTACCTTATTGGGATTTATGGCTCACCCATTTCTTATGTATTTCTCTAGGTTATCCAATGTAGTTTTAAGCTCAAGCATGTTAAAGAAGATTCCAATAAAGATGTTGTACTTCATGTATAAAGTTTTAACGCAATGTACCTAATTACCAAAGACAATAGAATTCTCAATATTTTGGGTTGTATTAATTATAATTTTATTTAATAAAATCATGTATTAATGTTTTATATACCTTCTTACTTTCCATTCTATAGGGGATATGATAACGCCGCATGTGTGTATGATGGATTACCGCCTTGCAAAGCGATGTGATTCGTTTTTCGCTTACACTTTTCATGGAAGGTAGTAATGATAAATTAAATGAATACATTTGATATTCATTACCTAAAAATACTTCTTTAAATATAACATCACATCTAACTTTCCACCTTCCCATCCATTGTAAAACAAGAAAGTATCTCGTGTATATGTGTGGACTACCGCCACCACGTAGAGATGTGAAATGTTTTTCATTTTATTTTAGATGGATGGTAGTAAAGATATATTTTATTAATAAAAATTATATATATGACATAATAATTATTTTATCATGGTTTAATAATATTTATTTTCCTATCATTCCATTCATCGAGAAAAATGGAAACATCGTTCATGCGTACATACGACCTACCATCTCCATGAATGGTGTAATTAAGTTTTTATCTATAATATTTGTAGATTTATATAAATACATATAAAGTGAATATATATTATATTTATATTAGGTTTAAAATTTTTCATATGATGAAACCATGATCAAAGTAAAAGGATCAAAATTACAAGTCCAAAATATATGGAAAAAATGAGGTCATTATCACCCGAAATAGGGATTCTAACAAAGAATTGTTAATAAATGGGTGATAAATGACTATAAATAAATCATATATGGTATGAGATATATGATTAATATTCTATAATAGATTTATAATAAATCTATATTTATTAAACATGAGGTTCATACACAAACAAATGAAGTCAAACCCGAGTTATGGGTTTCTCATATCACTTTTAATTCTATGAGATATATTCCTTATTCACTATTTATTCCTTTGTGTGGAGTATATAATAATATTTTTTATATTTTATATCATGAATTAGTTTATATTCATGGTATTTAAAGTTTCATTTGATGTTATTTATTTCATAGGGATTATTATTCAATGTTACCAAAGTGGTAAGGGTGTATTTCACAATCTCGTCATTATTCAGGATTGTTTATGTTTAAGTATCCCATGGGGAAATTATTTAATATTTATTAAAATAAATATATTTTCATATAATGTACTTATTAACGAAATTATTCAAGTTATATTTCCATTTTTACACTCTTTGATACTTAAAATGATTGGGAAAATATTTTTAAGAAAACTTGACTTTATTTTTCTCATCTGTCAAAAATCCTTTTTCATCCAAATCCATGTTTTCTAAAAATGTTTTAAAAAATGTTTTTAACATTATGAAAATTATTTATTAATTAAAATTTTACCCATTTTTTACTTTTTACAATTTTTTTAAAGGAATATTCATATAATTTTCCAAACAATTTCAGCTTGGATTTTACTGAAAATTTGAAAAGAATCTTTATTTGAATTCATATGACATGAATATAATTTTATGTCTTAATGAAAAATTTATGTTTTAGAGAATATTTTCCTAGTTTACAAGGTTATATTAAAAATAAAATTATTTTTAAAATGTATTTTTAACTTTTTTTAAAAGGTTCTTTTCAGATGCAAAGGTTATTTTCCTCAAGAATGTTTTAATGACATTTTTATAGTATTTGTTTTCATCAATGAAGTCAAAACTTTATTGTAGTTATGATCCATTGGGGATATGTTTTATTAATATCAAACTTATTATTTATTTTTATGGTTTATGATTACTTAAACTGGGGATGTACAATTTTATTACCATTCACCATATTGCTATGGATGGTTAATGATTATACTTATTGGTTGGTGTAATTATTAACATTTTGAATGTTAGTTTTTCAATATTATTTCTTATGTTGATTATGTTTCAATACTTTCATGTGAGGAATTATTTGGACTTATTATGTGATGAGTGGGTCCCTCTATATCCCCTCGATGCATTGATGGGTCTAATGAGACAAACTAAAATGGGTTTTTGGCTAATGCCTTAACCATTTATGAAATATGTGTTGGAACTAGGCCTTGACGGTACATTTATGTCATATAAAATTATTAATTCCCATATTATGATATTATCCATTGATTTAAATGTGATTATTTGATTATTTATAATATCTTTATAAAAGTTTCAAACTCACGTGATTATGTATATGGAATTATTTGATCATTACCTATGCCTTCCATATTATGCTCAAGTTATTGATTAAATGGAATGTGCTTTAGTTATTTACCTTTCCATATTTATTATTATTTATTTATTCATATCTTAAGCCATACTCAAACAATTAATGAGCATTTAATGTCACCCCATTCTTATGTTTCTTTTTCTAGGATGACAAGATGAGTATTATGATTGATATACAGGGTTATACTAGAGTAAATAAAGATGGTATCAAAGAAAATAATATGTTATAATTTATGTTTTTATTTTTAAAATGATATTAAAGTATGTATCTAGTCAAAAATACTACTATAGTATTTGTTCCTTTGAGATCCGATATCTTGTATCTTATAACAATGTAATAAAGTAACCACTAAATCTGGGAAACTAGGGTTGGGGTCCTTACAGTTGGTACTAGAGTAAGGATTAGTAGAAAACTTGGGAACTAGACAAAGGAAAATAAATATTAAGGAACATAAGCCTATGATATACACTTAGTATAAGTATATAAGAACATTATAATGTTTTGGTAAGGTAGATATTATTTTCTTCCTAGTAATATATACCTATATAGATACTACAAGTAGACATGGTTTTGGAAAAAATGTATCTAAGGGTAATAAATCTAAAAATGCACTTCAAGCTTAACTCAAGCTTTACCTAGTATGAGAACATGAGCCTTACTATGCACCTGGTGTGACGGTCATGGGGGATATGCTTTGGTTAATTCATATTTTCTTTACAAACCATTATGAAGGATTTGAATAGATGATGAAAATGAATGACCAAGGTTAAACATAAGGTGTATTAGACTGAAAATAAGGTGTCGTGATTTAGATATACTATAAATTTTTATATAGTTTTACCACTATTATTATTGTTTCTAATGCTATGATTTTTGGTTTTAGTCAATCACTGGAACCCAAAGGAATCACGTTAATATTGAATACAAAGGAAAATACAGTGACTATGAGTAACCTAATAGGGTGATGATTAGAGTGAAAGATATCGTGATTATTCCTAATCATTTTTCCTGAAACATGATTAAAAATATGTACCTTAAAAAAATCTCAGACTCACCAAATAAGATAAGTTTGGAGTTTTCTAAGAGCTAGAGTGATGTATACCATGGAGGAAAGAACACTAGATTTCATTAATGTTATAAATGTGGAAAGAGAAACTGAGGAAAGTGTATTAAAAGAATGAGAAAATGTTTTATGTGTGGAAAAGAAGAGTACAAAGCAATTAATTTTTGAGGGAAAATTAAGAGTATGATGGAAGGAAATACATTTCACCCTAGATATACATTTATAGTTCATTATCTTAGATACATGAAACTTTGACATTATCTAACACATTTCACTCTTTTAAAGGTTAAATCCTAGACCATGGAAATACCTATGATATACTAATCAATAAAGTAAAAGGATTTATTATTTATTTATTTGGATTGAATAAATATGTTGTATAAGTTTTTTTACCAATGGTATTTTGGTTATAAGAATCATGAAACATTTAAAAATTGTGTTTATTTTGGAAGCATATATGTCTTTAAATAAGATTAACTTGATAGTTATGGATACCATCATGGGTTTATGAGTTTATGTTGATCAAGATTTTATAGTTTTAAGAACCAATTTTTAGGTTTTTTATATCGAGAGTTTATAAATATTAAGGATATTTTGGGTGGAATTTATGGAAATTCAACCGATTGGTTTAGTATATGTTTTAGTTAAAAAGTTATTTAAGTAAGAATTAATATACATTTTTTATAAATATGTCCAAAGGTATTGGTAAACTTTAAGTTTTATATTATCTTTGATTTTGATTTAATTATAGGTTATTACAATTTGGGAATTTTATAGGAGTTATATTAATATATATTTAGAAAAAGGACAACCCGCATGTTAGGTGACAAACCATCACATCCAAAAAGACATCAAGGCTTGAACCCAAAACTGAGAGATGATAAGGATGAAATTACTACCAGTGGCCTCAGTGATGTATTTATTTATATGAAATTATTTTCACATAAATGGTATGAGGGTTAAATATTAAGTTAATTTTGGGAAACATATTATATGATCAAATATTTTTGATTTTGAGGTAATTAATGATATTTTAGGAGAAATTTTATTTGGTTGAGATATATATAACCATTAGATTTAATGTACATGATTTTTTTGGAAGAATGATATCATATTTTGGGAGATGTAAGCTAAAGGGTTCAAGGATAAATACTTATGAAATAGATTAAGTTGAACTTTGGGTGTTACTATTGATGTTTTAGAAATAAATGTATGATTGGATAAATTTGTCACGACCTGTCCTCAGGGCCCATTCCGTGACTACCCCAAGACTGCCTTCCATAGGACAAGGGCTAGAGACTAGCACCAAAGGCGTAAATCCCGATAAAAGGGAAGGCATTGCCTTTATATAAGCAAACAAACACAACGGAGTATGAAAGATGAATTAAACACTATGTAAACTGAGTACAAAAGTAAGTGCTAGAAAGTAAATGGGCTAGAATACAAACCCAACTGAAAGTACAGTACAATAGTAAAGAAAGAACAGCTGCAGTAAAGTAAACGAGCAACCACTGAGTCGTCCTCTGGATATCCCACCTGAAGGGTGGGTAAAAATGGTCTCCTCAGCTCCTCGAGTCCGACCGTTCGATCCGTGTACGTCCTGCCAAGTGGTCCACCTCTAGGTATTGTCCCGCTCCACAAGACTCCACCTTGATTAGTGCTATCTGTCGTCTACATCCAACACAATCTAGTTCGGGCATAGCCCGTACAGGGTTGAGTATACGATACTCAGTAGGGACCCCGAGACCCTCGAAGGTCTCCCAGAATCCACAAAGGATAAACCACAAAGGAAATATACAAACATGAAGTATCAACCAAATCTACTTAGGTATATGCAGATAGATATACCTAAGTTATCAATTCTAGCTCGGCTCCAACTCACGAGCCCATGTACAACCCAATCCACACCGGAAAACACAACTTAGTCCACACAAGAAAGCAAGTCAATCACAACAAAGATAATGATTGAAAGTCAAGACTCAGCTCACACAGGTATACTACTCACGAAGAGGGGTGGAGATGATTAGATGTAGCCACTAAATCATCTCCTCTTCCTAACCCACGTAGGATCCAAGTACAAAATTCGTCGCTGCCGAACCCACATAGGATCCAAGTACAGTAACCATCGCTACCAAACCCAGGTAGGATCCAAGTACAATCGTCATCACTGTCGAACCCACGGAGGATCCAAGTACAGTCGTCCTCGCTGCCAAACCCACGTAGGATCCAAGTACATTCATCTTCGTCGTCGAACCCAAGGAGGATCCCGACACAGTAGTTGTAACATCCCAGGTAAATAAAGAATATGACATTTTCATATTTATCCATATTTGTGAATAAAATATTAATATGACTTTAAAGGGGACGCTATGCTCGATGGCGTACCAAACACGCAACAACGAGTTTCTTGGGAATCTTACGTTGCACTCTAATAATAAAATAATATTATTTTAAATGGTAGTTAAAATGTAGCCATTGTATTGGCGGGAATGGATAGAAAAAACTAAAATATGATTATATATGTTTTTTAATTGTTTTTACATTTATCCAATAAAAGATAAAGGGTTAAAATACGGAAAGAATTCAATTTTAGGCTTTTATACCCTAATTTTCAGTAAAGGTTCACTTATCGCCTTTTGATGGCGAACTGTCATTAAATATAGTTTTGATCACTCTTATACATTCTTTTGGACCAAATAAAACTCTTCTTTATAATCGGGACATCAAATTTTACTTTGTGTAATTTTTTGGTATCTTTCTGATAAAGTTCATTTTTTTAATGAATAGTGTAAAATGTTGTATTTTAATTCAAAACCTCGTTTTAATATAATTTATTTATATGATTATATTATCATTTGTATTGGTTTTAAAGTGAAATTATTTAATATTTTTAACATTAAATCCAATAGTGGTTGTTGGAATTAATTTCACTTTGAAATCAGACTAAAACTAGTGTTAATCTTTTGATACTTATTGTTTCATAAAAACACGCTATTTGCTCTGATAGCGGGAATTAATTATTAAATTAATTAATGCAACTTATATGTTGTGAATTTTGTAAAATGAACTTCATTTTTGAATTCGGAATATCAAATATAGCTTTGGGTGAATTTTTGGGATTTTTCTGAAAAACTTCAATTTTTGATGAATAGTGAAACCACTAAGTGGTACTTATAAAAACTGATTTTTCGTTTAAATGAAATTTTACCACTTCTGTGTTTTGAATTTCAAAAATCCGACATACATGGTTGTCATTAAGAAGTAAAACGTGGTTCAATGGGATAATAATAATTTTTTTGGTGAATAGTAACTTATTAAGTTTTTAATCGCGATTAGAGGTAATTAGTGTAGTTTAAGGTAAAAATAATGTTTTAATAATATGAAATGAACTTGACACATGTCCTAACCACATTGGATGTATAATTGCAGACCAAGACAAGCCATGGGTCAACTTGGGGACCCCATGGAGCCACTTTGGTTGGGAAATGACATAAATAACTTTTTATTTAATGTAAAAGTAAAAATGACACAAACAAGATATGTTTTACTAAACCAATTTTTAAGTGGGGTTATACAAGTCATATTTTTTATTATAAATAGTCATTAGAAAGATAAAAAGATTTTATACATCATAGTAATTTTTTTATAATTTTTAGACATCAAATAATTTAAATTATTTATGACATCATAATGATGCAGCGATGACATCATTATCTGACGATTTAAATAAAATGAGAAGATAATGTAAAATCTATGACCTACACATGTCCAAAACTTATTTGATGGGTGGATTTAGAACCCTTATCACCTTATCCACTAATTATATCAATTTGGGACCTTTTAAAACCGAAACATATTTTCAAATAAAGTAATATTTCTTACTTTCCAAAAGTGCCCCCCCTTTCCTCTTATAAAAGGCCCCCACCTCTACCTCATTTCACACACTCCTAAAGCCTTTGGCTCGTCCAAATCCTGCCCATTTAATCTCTACATATCCCTATACTCATCCTAGAGGATTCCCTTTGGGAATAATCCTTTCAAAGGAAGCCTTTAGGCTCAAATCAAAAGGAGTTACACTTTTAAAGGTAATTCATTCTCTCATGTTCATTTGTTTTATTTTGCTTCTCCAACCCCCTAAACTCTTTTTATTTACTTATTTTGTAACAAAACAAGTATCTTAAATATACTAGGATGTTGTTATAAGATTTATTAGAGCTAAACTCTCACACAACTACATCAAATGGTTAAAGAACATACGGTTTCCGTGGATGGCGAAATTCTGCCTCCCGAAACGATGATTGTTCAATACTCATTTAACACCTTCAAAGGTGGCCATTATGATGTCACTATTTTTATATATGATATATAATATGTTTATGTTTTCCTTAAGCTTCTGTTTTTTTTTCATTTTGGGCATACCTTTATGGTTTCCATTATGGGTAAACGCGATATCTTCATTTAAGGAAGTGGGGACTACCGCCCCCTCAAAGTGATTTGATTCGTTAAATACCATATGTGGGACGTATAAAGGATGGAACTTTGATATTATATATGATATTATACTGGAATTATAATATACCTTTATATACTTATTATTCCATTCTATAAAATACGAAATAGAAATGAAAGTAGCGTTCATGCGTACGTACGACTTACCGTCTCCATGAACGATGCATTTCATTTCTTACCTCTAAATGATTATGTAATGTTATAAATGCATTAATGTACTGGATATATATGAAATATATGATATCTACATCATGAATAAAATTCTGGATATAATAAAAATTTGTCCACACGAACAACATGTAATTGTAAGAAGTCCACTTTCGGCTTAAGAACCAAATATCGGCAAAACAAATATTATTAACTTAAATGATTACATAATGTTTATGACATGGTAATAAGTGATATAAAAGGAATAATTAACTTGAAAAAGGTTCTTAAGGAAGTATAAATTAACTCAATTTTATTATTCAGGAGATTAAAGAACGATCGAGTCAAGTCGGACCCGAGGTAAGGGATCCTACTCCTCTCTTTCTTTTTAAGTACACTCTTTTATTTCTTTCCTTCTAAGCTCATATTTCTTGTTATTGGGATGTTATTTTATATTACTCTTACTATAATTTTTATTTTCATGTGATGAGAGACCCTATTCTCTCTCATCAATCCATTTTGGAAGTTTTGAGTGGCGCCGTTAGGCTGCCGAACTTTCGTAAGAGATCTAACCTCTCTCTTTCTTTTTAAGTACTCTCCATTATGTCACTTCTTTTAAGATCATATTTGTAATGTTGGGGATGTTCTTTTATATTCCTCTTGCTGTAAATTTTCTTGTAATGTGATGAGATACCCTATTTGATCTCATCAATCCATATTCGGAAGTTTTATGTGGCGCCGTTAGGCTGCCGAGTTTTCGTAAGGGATTTTTCATCTCACTTTTATTCCCATGAGATTTATGCTACATTTTCCACAAATTCCATTGAGTGGTGTATGTAATGCCCATTATTCTACTATTTATGTAATATAATTTCTTTTATGAGTATTTACATCAATGATCTATTGTCCTTCTTTCATGGGGTGTATGTTTTGAAAGATACCCAAGTCGGTAAGGGAACCTTTCACCCTCCTCTTTTTTTAAAGACTTATTTTGTTGGGTCTTTTAATTTACATATTGTTATGATGTGATATGTTATCATATATCCTTATTGATTTAAATTTTATGTCCAAGTGATGAGATACACTTTTTATCTCTCATCAACTCATTTTGATGTGATGCCGTTAGGCTGTCAAGGGAACTTTTTAACCCAATTTCGATTTCTTTGGGTTCAACATGAAGTCATTGAATATGTCATCCATTGAATATGTGTGAATGAACTTTTATTGTTTTACAATTAATATCCACTTATATTGGGTGTATTTATATTTTTCACACATATTTTTGAGATTGATTTGTCCTTAATTTAAGGATACCTTCTTTATAAGGGATTTCATCACATTTGACATTTCTATTGAGGGTTCATTGTTGTTATGCACCAATTCACTCTTATATGGTGTATATACTATCCTTTGGAGTATTATATCATGAATCCATTTATTCTCATGATATTATAAAGTTCTGACTAAATGTTATTCCTCAATTATTGTATTCAAGTGTCTCTAATTTTGGTAAAACCCCTTTAACCAAAATATCGTTTTAAATGTTTTAATTATTTGTTCTTATTAATATCCATGTTTTCAAAATGGTTTTAAGGATTTATTTATATGGATATTAATGGTTTTAAATGTTAAAATCTTCAAGGTGGTATGGGACACTTTGATTCAAAAGTCTCTTTATTAAATGTTTTAAATGGTTTTGGAAATGGTTTCTTTTTGAATGGATTCATTATTTCAATATCCTAAAATGTTATATTGTGATTGAAATGTGGAAATGTTATATTTCCTTTATGCATGTTTTATGTGATACATTTATGTTATGGTTCTTGGGAATTATTATGAAAACGGGTGGTTCCGTGATAAACTAAGGGCGGGTGAGCCCGATATAGCTCTCCAATGCATTGGGTAACGCGAAGGAGTGAAACGTTAAGGTTTCTCTGAAGAGATTTAGGGAATATACTGTGATGGGTATTCCAAACGTAACCAAGAGGGTTACTCCCTACGTAATAATGTTATGAATGTCTCAAGTTACCTTTATGTCTTATGTTTTCTATGATTTATTCATGATTTGATATGCCTATGTTTTATGGGTAAAGTGTAATTTAATTATAATGTATATATGAACTCATCTTTCCTTTCCATATTTTTATAACTCTTACTGAGCTTTTTATGCTCATCCCAAGTTTTTGAAATGTTTTTCACAGGTCAAGGGAAAGGTACATGATGTGATGATAGTGTCAAGGATGTGTCAAGAAAGAATCCGTGTTATATTTTAAATATGTTTCCGTTGATGGGAAGAATTAATACTGTCTTTTATGTAACCACTTTGTTTAAATGTGGAATGTAATGCAAGTTTCATGATCTAATTCTCTAAAACTCTAAACCTGAAAAGATCCTCAATGTGTAATCTTGTAATAACTCAAGATTAAGTAAGGTTTAAGGCTGGGACCTTATAGTAGTCGTCGCAGTCGCAGCCAGCTCTAGGGTTCCCTCAAAAAGCGTTCTCAATTCCGAGAGGGTCCGCTCCACGAGTAAAGAGGG
The DNA here is from genome assembly GCA_963277665.1 of Viscum album. NCBI lineage: Eukaryota > Viridiplantae > Streptophyta > Magnoliopsida > Santalales > Viscaceae > Viscum > Viscum album. The sequence goes on along the minus strand of OY728137.1, from coordinate 1,608,315,291 downwards.
GGTCGATACATAAACTGTCACAAAGTCCAGAGTTGATGTATCCAGAAGGTACGCCACATCATAGGGGGATAAACCAAACAAACGTGTCCAAGACACTGAGTACAAGATGACCAAGCCATTTCCCAAAAAGTACACGGCGTGTTGGTATGGTTACACGCCGTGTCTTCAGACCTCGGGTACTGCCTGTGTACCATGGCCCCTGTCGAAGGGATGTTCATGTAAAAGGTAAGTAAACTACGTGTGGTATGGTTACACACCATGTATTCAGTTCCCAGGTATTGTCCATGTACCACATCTCGTGTCGAAGGGTTGTTCGTGTAAAAAGTATGTACACAGCGTGTGATATGGTTACACGCCGTGTCCAAACTTCTGGGGTCAGATCCGTGTACGCTGGCCATGTGCCCGTACATGGCCTCAACCCGTGTTCTCCATCCCGTGTAATTGGTACACGAGTTAGCCCACACCATTGGCCATGTCTGGCCGTGTGGTAGAGTACATTCCCGGGTACTCCACACCATGTCCGTGTATTCTCGGGTTACACGCCGAGTCTCACTTAGCTGCCACCTCTGTAACGAACCAAAGTTTCATTAATGGAAATCCCTATTGCTCTAATTAAATGTCTCTTTATGTTTATATAAAATGTCAACTTCACTGGTTTTATGTTAAGAATTTTGACCATTGCTAATATATCCATTGAACAGTGATCACACGATTAGTATAAATATAGGGCTTTAACAAATCCAAATTTACTCAGACAAAAGAAGAGATGAACTCATCTAGTAGAATTGCTCCATAAAAATCCCATTTTTCGGAGCTCAGGAAAGAGGTGGCATCTTTGGGCTTCTCTCTTGACCAAGCCCAAGCTATGCTTCATCATGTCAAGCTCGAACGAGACCGTCTATGGGAGAAGTTGAAGTTGATAGAAATTACCACTCGAGTGATGTTATCTAAGCCACCCCAAGAGTCTGTCACCATCAAACAACTTACCCTTAGATCTTATGTGGCTGTTTTAAGGGGTTATGTAACAAATAAATAGTACTATGTTCATGTACATTATTTTTCTGTATATAATAATGAATATACTTCCTTGTCATTTTTGATACATTGTAAATATTTTTTAAAGTACAAATAATTTTTTTAGGTGTTATTTAATTAAGAATTATATTTTATTAAATTAATGGATTTTTGAATTAAATAAAATTTTAATAAAATATTATTATTATTATTAAATTAATTTTTATTAAATATAAATTATCTTATAATTTTATGAATGCAATTGTAATTTTTATTAAGGTTTGAAAGCCATTTCTGTCAAAACTCGTGAATTTTCGATAAATATCAGTTTTTATTTTTAAAAGTTAAAATTAACATATTTAGAAAATTATTTAGATAAAATAAATTTTATTTCTGGAATCAGGATGACGAAATTATCCAACGGTAAATTTTTCATAATTTTCTGAAACAGTCACATTTTTGGGTAAAAATTAAATACCGTTTAAATATATAATGTGTTTTATGACACCATAATGACCCAGTAGTGATGTAATAAAATACTATAAGCTTTATTTTCGTCAAATATATGTTTTATCATTAGAATAATATGATTTTGGGTTTGTTTGACTTACTTTTCAAAGCATTAATGGACCCCTCAAGACTTATTAAACACCTTGTCTTTTTAAATTGTTTTTCATGGGAGTGTGACTCACCTCCACATAAGAAACCCTATTATTTTAAGAAGTTCACACTTTGGAATTATAGAATATTTCTTTCCTCTTCCCTTTTCAAAAAACCATGGGCAAAAACCATGGGTTGGTTTTTGGTTTGGATTAATTTAATATAAGGGGTCCCAAACCTAAATAATAAAGAATTCCCTCACCTTTCCTATAAAAATCCACCCAAGCTCCCACTTCCTCCTCATTAAAAGCCTTTGGAGTTCCTCCAACCTATGCCCTACTCTCTCTATAATCCTCCCAAAGTGGCCCAAGCTCCCAAGAATTCTCTCACAAGCCTTTATCTAGCCTTTGGAAGCACACTTCCAAGTAAGTTTTTTTCTTCCTTTTTCATTTTTGTCCAATTATCTTTAAGTTGTTTTTTCACTTTTAATTTCAATTATGAATGTTGAGGTATGGTTTTTCACCTCCCTCATACTTTCCTCTTTATGTTTGAATTATGGGAGACCCTTTTTATCTCATTAAATGCCTCCCATTTACACCCGTTACTATGCCGAAATTCCGAAAGGAACTTCTCTCTCCTCTTTTACATTCAAGCAATACTTTTGTATCATGAATCTAAATTCCATTAAAATTGATGGGAAATGTATTTATATAACCTCCTTACTTTCCATTAAATGTAAATATGATGAGGGACCCCTTTCTCTCTCATCAACCATTTTTATGAATTCTTATGTCATGCCGTTACGCTACCGAAATCGCACCGATTTTCTAAGCCAATGTCATTGTGTAGTGAATACCATGACCATTTATCCATCAAGGGTACTCACCTTTCCACACATTTAATTATTTATTATGAATTATCATGTATGAATTCCACATTCCTTTATCATGGAAAAAATTATTATGTTTTATGAATCTATGTTTTATGATCCATGTGGCACACTTATGCATGAAATGAAATGTTTAAGAAGGGTGTGCCCTTATAGCGCTCCAATGCATTGGGTAAAGTATAGTATCATGATACATCATGTGCAATGAGTTTTGACTCATGCTAATTCAAGTGAAACGAGGGTTTACTCGTGCTTTATGTGCAATGAGGATTTACTCATGCTCCATGTGCAATGAGCCTTGGCTCATGCTAATTCCATGTTAAGTGTTGTTGCCACATTTCCATGTTATGATTATCATGCTTTATCATGCCTTTATGTTCATGTTTCTCTTATTCTCTATTGATATGCCTATTTTCTAACATGTATTTTACTCATCATGTTATTCCATGTGTACTCCCTTACTGGGCTTTATAGATCACCCTTTTCTTACGCATATCCTCAGGTTATCCCATGCAATGCTAAGTACGAGGGAATGTAGTTGTCATATAAAGTAATTTTTCAATAAAGATGTTGTATTTCATGTTTTAAGTTTTTATATAATGATCCTAATCCCTAAAGACACTAAAACTCTCGATCTTCTTTGTTGTATCAAGTGAAGTTTTATTTAATAAATCATGTTTAAGTTTGTAATAAAAGCAGGTTTGTCATTGTTGGTATCAGAAGATAGGTTTAGTTATTTTTGGGATTAGGATTAGAAAACCCTAGTAAAGCCTTAGAGACAAGACTAAGTACAATAAAAACATCCCTAAGTTTTGGTGAGTATTGAGTAAGTTGGTTATCAAAAAAATACATCCCTGTCTAGATACGAGTAGGTAGAGGCGGCTCTGACACTGATGTATCCTAGGGGTAAAACCCAAAAACATCGCTTTGAGCTAGAATCGAATGGAAACTGGTGCATGGCAACGGGCCTTTCTGCACTCTTGGTTACGACACACCTGGGGGATTTGTTTTGATAAATTCACAAGCTTAGTATGAACCCTTATTAAGGGAATTAAAAAAAATTCCTCTAAGAATATATGTTAGAAGGTAGATCATGAAAATCCTAGATTTAAGCCTATAGACTCATGAGTTAAGGAAATAAAAGTTTATTTATAAGTCATAAACTTTTGTCTTTGGATTACCCTTTATGTGTTACCCCTAACATTCCTTTTATTCCAGCCAATGGCCGGTAATAGGAGGACTCGGGCTAACAACCGATGTGAAGATCAGTGTGATGACTATACTAATGAGATGCCCAATCAAATGGGAGCGGGAATCATGAAATTTTTCATGCTTCTCTCTCAGCTAACTCAAGTTTTGAATAGAAAAATGGGTCAAGAGGAACGTTCAAACCCCCCTAAGAAAGAACAAGTCGCTATCGAGAGCTTCATTAGACAAATGTCTCCTATTTTTAGTGGATCATCTGATCCCACGATCACTGAACAATGGATCTACTCCATTGAAAAGATCTTCTCCATCCTTCAATGTTCTAAACAAGAGAAGGTTCTCCTGGCGGTTTATCGTATGGAGGGTGAAGATGATCAATGGTGGACGTTGATAAAAAATACGAAGCCTGAGGAGGAGATCCAGGCATTGGAATGGAAGGATTTCCGGAAGAAGTTTTGTGATAAATATTTTCTGCGTACCCTCCAACTTAAGATGGAAAGGGACTTCCTTTACCTCAAGAAAAAAGTCGAAGAATCGGTTGGAGCGTACGAGGAAAACTTCACAAGGCTTGCACGATACACTTCTGGCTTTGTCGTTACCCCTGAATACAAAGTTGACCGCTTCTTTGGTGGGCTGAAGCCTAGCCTGCGGAAAGAATTGGCAATCTGTGACTTCGAAAGCTATGAGGAAATTGTCAGATGTGCCCTCAAGGTCGAAATAGAGATCGAGGAATCACCGGGGTATCATGGGGACAAGAAGCGTAAGGTGGAATTCAATGTTGGTGGTCCGATGGATAAATCCAACGGTGCTAAGAAGATCCAGCACCCCACTTGCCAAAAGTGCGGAAATAAGCACCCTGGAAATTGCCTTAAGGGGACGAGGAAATGCTTCAGGTGTGGAAGAGAAGGGCACCTAGCTATTAACTTTCAGCAAGAAAGACCTGCGACTATGACAGAGGAGAGGAACGCTCCGTTCAAACCTCAAAGCATTGTTCAATGCTACAAATGCAAAGAACCGTGTCATTTTTCAAATCAGTGCCCTAATCCAAGGGTTTTCAGAGGCAACCAACAACCTCCAAGGCAGCAAGGAAGAGATTTTTCCATCACTTCTGCTGAAGTGAACCCCGACAACGAAGTGGTGACATGTACGCTAGTTATTCATTCAAGAATAGTGAACGTACTTTTTGATTCAATTTCTACGCATTCTTTTATATCTCAAAATTTTAGTATAACAATCCCAGCACCACCACAAATCATGGAAGTGAAGATTTCGGTAAGTACGAAAAATGGGGTAATCATTGCATCCCATGTATATATGTCCTCCCCTGTTATAATCTCTGAATTGAATTTCTCGGCGAACCTCATCATACTCTCTTTGGTGGAATTTGATGCAATTCTTGGCATGGATTGACTTTCCTTATATAGATCCAACATAAATTATCGAGAGAGGGAAATCATACTCCATATGGAGAATCAACCCCCGATTATTTACAAGTGTAAGGAAGAAGATGAATCTCCTTTATGTCCATCATCTCAAGCATGGATATTACTGCCCTATAAGCACGAGTATCTGGATCAGATGATTGAGTCCAATGAAGAAACCATCCTTGAAGAAATGCCTATTGTGAGGGAATTCACGGAAGTGTTTCCCGAGGAACTGCATGGCCTTCCTCATAGAAGTGATGTTGAATTCTCAATTGAACTTATACCTGGGGCATTTCCAATATCCAATACTCCATATAGAATGGCTGTTGTAGAGCTTGAAGGGCTGAATAAACAACTACATGAGAATCTGGATAAAGGGTTTATATGCCCAAGTGCTTCACCATGGGGTGCACCAGTCCTCTTCGTTAAGAAGAAGGATGGGTCAATGCGGCTTTGCATCAATTATTGTGAACTTAACAAAATCATGATAAAGAAAAAGTATCCTCTCCCAAGAATTGATGACTTGTTCAATCAGCTGCATGGAGCCCAATACTTCTCCAAGGGGGACTTGCGGTCAGGATATTATCAAGTAAGGGTGAAAAAGGAAGATATCCCCAAGACAGCTTTTCGCACAAGATACAGGCACTATGAATTCATAGTAATGCCTTTCAGACTCACTAATGCTCTATAAATATTCATGGACTTAATGAATAGAGTCTTTAGAGATTACCTAGACAAATTTGTGGTAGTCTTTATAGATGGTATTCTAATATACTCCAAAACCAAGGAGGATCATGAGGAGCATTTAAGAACTGTACTAGAGACTTTGCGCAAGGAGAAGATCTATGAAAAGTATAACAAGTGTGAGTTCTGGTTGAAGGAAGTCTCATTTTTGGGACATATCATCACAAGCAATGTGATATCTATGGATCCCTCCCAAACAGATGCAATTGAGGGATGGTCGAGGCCAACATCAGTAATGGATATCCATAGCTTATTGGGGTTTGCTGGATATTATCAAAGATTTTTGAGGAATTTATCACGATTTCCCAACCCTCTTACCAAGCTAACTCGTAAGGGAGTAAAGTTTGCTTGGAGTGATGAATGCAAAGAAAGCTTCAAGGAGTTGAAAAAGTGGCTTATCACTGCGCCCGTGCTCACTTTACCCACAAGTGGGGAACTTTTTGTGGTATTAAGTGATGCTTTAAAGAATGGATTAGGCTGTGTGATGATGCAAAATGATAAAGTGATATCCTATGCCTCAAGGCAGTTGAAAATCCATGAGCGAAACTATCCAACGCATGATCTAGAGGTAGCAGCAGTGCTATTTGCCTTGAAAATATGGCGGCATTATCTATATGGAGAGAAATGTGAGATATATACTGACCACAAGAGTCTTAAATATATATTCACACAGAAAGAGATTAATATACACCAGAGAAGATGGATAGAGCTCATCAAGGATTATGACTGTTCAATCCATTACCACCATGGGAAAGTGAACTGGGTGGCAGATTCCCTAAGTAGAAAGGATCCAGTGATTCTATCAATGATGAGAATTGAGAGGGATCCAATCTTCTTAGACTTGATGAAGATGGAAATGGGAATCATAGAGAAGGGAAAATCATCAATCCTTTCACAAATGTTGCTCAACCGTCTCCTTTGGAAATGTTAAAGGATTCTCAAAAGGATGATGTGGGAATTCAAGAAAAAGTGGAAGCTGTAAAAAAGGGAAATCCTCGGAGTTTAATGTTAATGGAGAAAGAATTGTGCGGTTTGGGAAAAGACTATGTGTTCCATCAATTCTGGAGCTGAAGAAGTAACTTTTGGAGGAATCACACAGTTCGAATTTCTCTATTCATCCAGGGAGCACAAAGATGTATCGAGATCTCCAAGAAAACTTTTGGTGGGTTAATATGAAGAATGAGATCGCTGAATATACATCAAAGTGCCTGGTGTGCCATCAAGTAAAGGCAGAGAGTCAGAAGTAAAATGGGATGATGCAACCATTTCCCATACCGGAATGGAAATGGGAGAACATAATCATGGACTTTGTCATCGGACTTTCGTGGACATCCAAAGGAAATAATTCACTATGGGTTGTTGTGGATCGTCTTACAAAGACAACGCAATTCATTGATATTCGGGAGGATTTCTCTTTGGATCAACTGGCATAAATATATATCAGGGAAGTGGTAAGGTTTCATGAAGTACCAATATCTATTGTGTCTGACTGGGATCCAAGATTCACCTCTAAGTTTTGGAAGAGTCTTCAACATGCTCTGAATACTGAACAGAACTTCTGTACAACCTATCATCCTGAAACTGATGGCCAATCCAAGCGGACTATCCAAACACTTGAGGACATGTTGAGGGCATGCTCAATGGACTTTAAAGGAGGATGGGATCAACATCTTCCTCTGGTTGAGTTCTATTATAATAATAGTTTCCACTCGAGCATCAAAATGGCACCATATGAAGCCCTGCATGGGAAAAGGTGAAGAACACCGGCATGTTGGGATGAGGTCGGTGAACGTAAGCTGTTTGGACCAGAAATGGTTTAAGAAATGGTGGAGAAGGTGAAAACCATTCAGCAACATATCAAGGCAGCCCAAAGTCCATAGAAGAGTTATGCAGATAACCGTCGATGAGACCTTGAGTTTAAAGTTGGAGACATGGTTTTTCTACGCATATCTCTATGGAAGAAGGTCATGATGTCTGGAAAGAAAGGTAAGTTAAGTCCAAGGTACATCGGCCCCTTCGAGATTCTTGATCGTGTTGGGGCCGTGGCCTATCGGCTAGCACTTCCACCTACCATGGACAAAGTACATGATGTATTTCATGTATCCCTCTTAAGGAATTACATACCGGACCCTTCACATGTACTCTCTTCTGAGGTGGTACAATTGTAAGATGATCTTTCTTATGAGGAGAAACTAGTGAAGATTTTAGATCGTAGAGAAAAAGTTCTACGAAATTAGATAATGACCCTAATCAAGGTGTTGTGGAGAAACCACAAGTTTGAAGAAGCGACTTGGGAATTGGAGGAAATTATGAAGCTGAGTTACCCACATCTGTTTTAATGTGGGAAAAGGAAAATTTCGAGGGATAAATTTTTTAAGGGGGGAATATTGTAACGACCCAAAGTTTCATTAATGGAAATACCTCTTGATCTAATTAAATGTCTCTTTATGTTTATATAAAATATCAACTTCACTGGTTTTATGTTAAGAATTTTGACCATTACTAATATAGCCATTGAACAGTGATCACATGATTAGTATAAATATAGGGCTTTAACAAATCCAAATTTACTCAGACAAAAGAAGTGATGGCCTCATCCAGTAGAATTGCTTCATACGAAGCCCATTTGTCGGAGCTCAAAAAAGAGGTGGCATACTTGGGCTTCGCTCTTGACCAAGCCTAAGCTGAGCTTCATCATGTCAAGCTCGAACGGGACAGTCTATGGGAGAAGTGGAAGTTGACAGAAATTACCACTCGAGCGATGTTATCCGAGCCACCCCAAGAGTCTGTCACCATCGCACACCTTACCCTTAGGTCTTATGCGGCTATTTTAAGGGGTTATGTAACAAATAAATAGTACAATGTTCATGTACATTATTTTTTTGTATATAATAATGAATATACCTTCTTTTAATTTTTTATACATTGTAAATAGTTTTTAAAGTACAAATAATGTTTTTAGTTATTATTTAATTAATAATTATATTTTATTAAATTAAGGGATTTTTGAATTAAATAATATTCTAATAAAATATTATTATTATTATTAAATTAATTTTTATTAAATTTAAATGATCTTATAATTTTATTAATGCAATTGTAATTTTTATTAAGGTTTGAAATCCATTTCTGTCAAAACCCGTGAATTTTTGATAAATGTCAGTTTTTATTTTAAAAGTGGAAATTAAAATATTTAGAAAATTATTTAGATAAAATAAATATTATTTATGGAATCAGGATGTAAAAATTATCCAATGGTGAATTTTTCATAATTTTCTGAAACAGTCAAATCTTTGGGTAAAAATTAAATACCGTTTAAATATATAATGTGTTTTATGACATCATAATGACCCAATATTGATGTAATAAAGTACTATAAGCTTTATTTTTGGCCAATATATGTTTTACCATTAAAATAATGTGATTTTGGGTTTGTTTGACTTACTTTTCAAAGCATTAATGGACCCCTCAAGACTTATTAAACACCTTGTCTTTTTAAATTGTTTTTCATGGGAGTGTGACTCACCTCCACATAAGAAACCCTATTATTTTAAGAAGTTCTGACTTTGGACTTATAAAATATTTCTTTCCTCTTAAATTTTCCAAAAACCATGGGTGGAAACCATGGTATGGTTTGTGTTTTGGATTAATTTAATATAAGGTGTCCCAAACCTAAATAATAAAGAATTGCCTCATCTTTCCTATATAAACCCACCCAAGCTCCCACTTCCTACTCACTCAAAGCCTTTGGAGTTCGTCCAACCTCTACCCTACTCTCTCTATAATCCTCCCAAGGTTCCCCAATCTCTGAAGAATCCTCTCACATGCCTCTCTCTAGCCTTTGGAAGCACACTTCCAAGTAAGGGTTTTTTCTTCCTTTGTCATTTTTTGTCCAATTTTCTTTAAGTTGTTTTGCCCTTTTAATTTAAATTATGAATTTTGGGGTATGGTTTCACACCTCCCTCATACTGCCCTATTTATTTTTGAATGATGGGATACCCCTTTCTCTCTCATTAAATGCCTCCCATGTACACTCGTTACTATGCCGAAATTCCGAAAGGAACTTCTCTCTCCTCTCTTACATTCAATCCATACTTTTGTATCATGAATCTAAATTACATTAAAATTGATGGGACATGTATCTATATAACCTCCTTACTATCCATTACATGTAAATATGACGAGGGACCCCTTTCTCTCTCATCAACCATTTTTATGAATTCTTATGTCATGCCGTTTTGCTCCCGAAATCGCACCGATTTTCTAAGCCAATGTCATTGTGTAGTGAATACCATGCCAATTTCTCCATCAAGGGTATTCACCTTTATGTACATTTACTTATTGATTATAAAGTATCGTGTATGAATTCCATATTCCTTTATCGTGTAATAAATGATTATATTTTATGAATCCATGTTTTATGATCCATGTGGCACACTTATGCATGAAATGAAATGTTTAAGAAGGGTGCGCCCTTATAGCGCTCCAATGCATTGTGTAAAGTATAGTATCATGATAATTCATGTGAAATGAGTGTTGAATAATTATAATTTTAGTGCAACGAGGGTTTACTCTTGCTTTATGTGCAATAAGGATTTACTCATGCTCCATGTGCAATGAGCCTTGGCTCATGCTAATTCAATGTTAAGTGTTGTTGCCACATTTCCATGTTATGATTATCATGCTTTATCATGACTTTATGTTCATGTTTCTCTTATTCTCTATTGATATGCCTATTTCCTAACATGTATTGTACTCCTCATTTTATTCCATGTGTACTCCCTTATTGGGCTTTATAGCTCACCCTTTTCTTATGCATGTCCTCAGGTTTTCCCATGCAATGCTAAGTACGATGGAATATAGTGGTCATGTAAAGTAAGTTTTCAATAAAGATGTTGTATTTCATGTTTTAAGTTTTTATGTAATGATCCTAAGCCCTAAAGACACTAAACCTCTCTATCTTTTTTGTTGTATCAAGTAAAGTTTTATGTAATAAATCCTGTTTAAGTTTGTAATAAAAGAAGGTTTGTCATAGTTGGTATAAGAGGATAGGTTTAGTTATTTTTGGGATTAGGATTAGAAAACCCTAGTAAAGCCTTAGAGACAAGACGAAGTACAATAAAAACATCCCTAAGTTTTAGTGAGTATTGAGTAAGTGGGTTATCAAGCAAATATATCCCTGTCTGGATACGAGTAGGTAGAGGCAGCTCTGACACAGATGGGTCCTAGGGGTAAAACCCAAAAACACTACTTTGAGCTAGACTCGAACAGAAACTGGTGCACGAAAACGGGCCGTGATGCACTCTTGGTTACAACACACCTGGGGGATATGTTTTGATAAATTCATAAGCTTAGTATGAACCCTTATTAATGGAATTAAAAAAAATTCCCCTAATAATATATGTTAGAAGGTAGATCATGAAAAGCCTAGATTGAAGCCTATAGACTCGTGAGTTAAGGAAATAAAAGTTTATTTATAAGTCATCAACTTTTGTCTTTGGATTACCCTTTATGTGTTACCCCTAAATTTCCTTTTATTACAGCCAATAGCCGGTAATAGGAGGACTCGGGCTAACAATCGATGTGAAGATCAGTGTGATGACTGTACTAATGAGATGCCCAATCCAATGGGAGTGGGAATCGCAAACTTTGTCACGCTTCTCTCTCAGCTAACTCAAGTTTTGAATAGAAAAACGGGTCAAGAGGAAAGTTCAAACCCCCCTAAGAAATAACAAGTTTCCATCAAGAGCTTCATGAGACAAAGGCCTCCTACTTTTAGTGGATCATCTGATCCCACGATCGCTGAATAATGGATCAACTCCATTGAAAAGAACTTCTCCATCCTTCAATGTTCTGAACAAGAGAAGGTTCTCCAGGATTCTTATCATATGGAGGGTGAAGCTGATCAATGGTGGATGCTGATAAAAAATACAAAGCCTAAGGAGGAGATCTAGGCGTTGGAATGGAAGGATTTCTGGAAGAAGTTTTTTGATAAATATTTTCTGTGCACCCTCCGGCTTAAGATGGAAAGGGACTTACTTTACCTCAAGAAAAAAGTCTAAGAATCGGTTGGAGCGTATGAGGAAAAATTCACAAGGCTTGCATGATACACTTCCAGATTTGTCGTTACCCCCGAATGCAAAGTTGACTGCTTCTTTGGTGGGCTGAATCCTAGCCTAAGGAAATCATTAGCGATCTGTGACTTTGAAAGCTATGAGGAAATTGTCCGATGTGACCTCAAGGTTGAAATGGAGATCGAGGAATCACAGGGGTATCATGGGGACAAGAAGCGTAAGGTGGACTTCAATGATGGTGGTCTGATGGATAAATCCAACGGTGCTAAGAAGATCCAGCACCCCACTTTCCAAAAGTGCAGAAAGAAGCACCCTGGAAATTGCCTTAAGGGGATGAAGAAATGCTTCAGGTGTGGAAGAGAAGGGCACCTAGCTATTAATTTTCATCAAGAAAGACCCGCGGTTGCGACAGAGGAGAGTAACACTCCGTTCGAACCTCAACGCATTGTTCAATGCTTCAAATGAAAAGAACCGGGTCATTTTGCAAATCAGTGCCCTAATCCAAGGGTTTTTGGAGGCAACCAACAACCTCCAAGGCAACAAGGAAGAGCTTTTGAAATCACTTCTGCCGAAGTGAACCCCGAAAACAAAGTGGTGACATGTACACTAGTTATTCATTCAATAATAGCGAACATACTTTTTGATTCAGGTTATATACATTCTTTTATATCTCGAAATTTTAGTAGAACAATCCCAGCACCACCACAAATCATGGAAGTGAAGATGTTGGTGAGTACGAAAAATGGGGCAATCATTGCATCCCATGTATATAAGTCCTCCCCTATTATAATCTGTGGATTGAATTTCCCAGAGAACCTCATCATACTCCCTCTGGTGTAATTTTATGCTATTCTTGGCATGGATTTTCTTTCCTTATATAGAGCCAACATAAATTGTCGGGAGAGGGAAATCACACTCCATATGGAGAATCGACCCCCGATTCTTTACAAGTGTAAGGAGGAAGATGAATCTCCTTTAGCTCCATTATCTCAAGCATGGATATTACTACCCTATGAGAACGAGTATCTGGCTCAGGTGATTGAGTCCAAGGAAGAAACCATCCTTGAAGAAATGCCTATTGTGAGGGAATTCACGGAAGTGTTTCCCGAGGAACTGCCTGGCCTTCCTCTTGGAACAGATGTTGAATTCTCAATTGAACTTATACTTGGGGCATTGCCAATATCCACGACTCCATATATAATGGCTATTTTGTAGATTGAAGAGATGAAGAAACAACTATAGGAGAATCTGGATAAAGGGTTTATACGCCCAAGTGATTCACCATGGGGTGCACCAGTCCTCTTGGTCAAGAAGAAGGATGGGTCAATGCGGCTTTGCATCGATTATCGTGAACTTAACAAAATCATGATAAAGAACAAGTATCCTCTCCCAAGAATTTATGACTTGTTCGATCAGCTTCATGGAGCACAATACTTCTCCAAGGTGGACTTGTGGTTAGGATATTATCAAGTAAGGGTGAAAAAGGAAGATATCCCCAAGACTGCTTTTCGCACAAGATACGGGCACTATGAATTCATAGTAATACCTCTCAGACTCACTAATGCTCCAGCAATATTCATGGAATTAATGAATAGAGTCCTTAGATATTACCTAGACAAATTTGTGGTAGTTTTTATAGATGATATTCTAATATAATCCAAAATCAAGGAGGATCATGAGGAGCATTTAAGAACTGTATTGGAGACTTTGCGCAAGGAGAAGCTCTATGAAAAGTACAAAAAGTGTTAGTTATGATTGAAGGAAGTATCATTCTTGGGCCATATCATCACAAGCAAAGGGATATCTGTGGATCCATCCAAAACAGATGCAATTGAGGGATGGATGAGGCCAACATCGGTAACGGATATCCGTAGCTTCTTGGGGTTATATGGATATTATCGACGATTTGTGAGGAATTTATCACGATTGTCCAACCCTCTTACCAAGCTAACTCGGAAGGGAGTAAAGTTTGATTGGAGTGATGAATGCAAAAAAAGCTTCAAGGAGTTTAAAATGAGGCTTATCACTGCGCCCGTGCTCACTTTACCCACAAGTGGGGAACTTTTTGTGGAATTCAGTGATGCTTTAAAGAAGGGCTTAGGCTGTGTGCTGATGCAGAATGATAAAGTGATATCCTATGCCTCAAGGTAGTTGAAAATCCAGAGCGAAACTATCCAACGGATGATCTAGAGTTAGCGGCGGTGCTCTTTGCCTTGAAAATCTGGCGGCATTATCTCTATGGAGAGAAATGTGAGATATATACTGACCACAAGAGTCTTAAATATATATTCACATAGAAAGAGCTTAATATGCACCAGAGAAGATGGATAGAGCTCATCAAGGATTATGACTATTCAATCAATTACCACCCTGGGAAAGCGAACAAGGTGGAAAATGCCCTAAGTAGAAAGGATCTTGCAATTCTATCAATGATGAGAATTGAGAGGGATCCAATCTTCTTATACTTGATGAAGATGGACATGGGAATCACAAAGAAGGGAAAATCATCAATCCTTTCACAAATGATTGCTCAACCGTATCTTTTGGAAATGTTAAAGGATGCTCAAAAGGATGATGTGGGAATTCAAGAAAAAGTGGAAGCTATCAAAAAGGGAAATCCTCGGAGTTTAATGTTAAGGAAGAAAGAATTGTGCGGTTTTGGAAAAGACTATGTGTTCCATCATGTCTGGAGCTGAAGAAGGAACTTTTGGAGGACAGAAATAGTTTAAATTTTTCTATTCATCCAGGGAGCACAAAGATGTATTGAGATCTCTGAGAAAACTTTTGGTGGGATAATATGAAGAAGGAGATTGTTGAATATACATCAAAGTGCCTGGTGTGACAGCAAGTGAAGGCAGAGAGGCAGAAGTAAAAGGGGATGATGCAACCATTTCCCATAGCAGAATGGAAATGGGAGAACATAACCATGGAATTTTTCATCGTACATCCGAGGACATCCAAAGGTAACAATGCAATCTGGGTTGTTGTGGATCGTCTTACAAAGACTGCACACTTTGTTGCTATTCAGGAGGATTTCTCTTTGGATCAACTGACATAAATATATATCAGGGAAGTGGTAAGGTTGCATGCAGTACCACTATCT
This sequence comes from Viscum album, assembly GCA_963277665.1. Lineage (NCBI taxonomy): Eukaryota > Viridiplantae > Streptophyta > Magnoliopsida > Santalales > Viscaceae > Viscum > Viscum album. The sequence continues at coordinate 1,608,300,237 of OY728137.1, read as the reverse complement.
ATTATGTCTGACCGAGATCCAAGATTCACCTCTAAGTTTTGGAAGAGTCTTCAACATGCTCTGAATACTAAACTGAACTTCAGTACGACCTATCATCCTCAAACTGATGGCCAATCCGAGCGGACTATCCAAACACTTGAGGACATGTTGAGAGCAAACTCAATGGACTTTAAAGGAGGATGGGATCAACATATTCCTCTGGTTGAGTTCTCTTATAATAACAGTTTCCACTCGAGCATCAAAATGACACCATATGAATCCCTGTATGGGAAAAGGTGCAGAACACCGACATGTTGGGATGAGGTCGATGAACGTAAGCTGCTTGGACCAGAAATGGTTTAAGAAATGGTGGAGAAGGTGAAAACCATTCAGGAGCATATCAAGGCAGCCCAGAGTCGACATAAGAGTTATGTAGATAACCGTCGACGAGTCCTTGAGTTTAAATTTGGAGACATGATTTTTCTACTCATATCTCCGTGGAAGAAGGTCATGATGTTTGGAAAGAAAGGGAAGTTAAGTCCAAGGTACATCGGCCCCTTCGATATTCTTGATCGTGTCGGGGTTGTGGCCTATCTACTAGCACTTACACCTACCATGGCCAAAGTACATGATGTCTTTCATGTCTCCCTCTTAAGGAAGTACATACCGGACCCTTCACATGTACTCTCTTCTGAGGTGGTACAATTGGAAGATGATCTTTCTTATGAGGATCAACCAGTGAAGATCTTAGATCATAGAGAAAAAGTTCTACGAAATAAGACAATGCCCCTCATCAAGGTGTTGTGGAGAAACCACAAGTTTGAAGAAGCGACTTGGGAATTGGAGGAAATGATGAAGCTGAGTTACCCACATCGGTTTTAGTGTGGGAAAAGGGAAATTTCGAGGGTGAAATTTCTTAAGGGGGGAATATTGTAATGACCCAAAGTTTCATTAATGGAAATCCCTCTTGATCTAATTAAATGTCTCTTTATGTTTATATAAAATGTCAACTTCACTGGTTTTATGTTAAGAATTTTTACCTTTTCTAATATAGCCATTGAACAGTGATCACATGATTAGTATAAATATAGGGCTTTAACAAATCCAAATTTAGTCAGACAAAAGAAGCGATGACCTCATCCAGTAGAATTGCTCCATAATGAAGCCCATTTGTCGGAGCTCGAAAAAGAGTTGGCATCCTTGGGCTTTGCTCTTGACCAAGCCTAATCTGAGCTTCATCATGTCAAGATCAAACAAGACCGTTTATGGGAGAAGTGGAAGTTTATAGAAATTACCACTCGAGCAATGTTATTCCGAGCCACCCCAAGAGTCTGTCACCATCGCACACCTTACCCTTAGGTATTATGCGACTGTTTTAAGGGGTTATGCAACAAATAAATAGTACTATGTTCATGTAAATTATTTTTTTGTATATAATAATGAATATACCTCCTTGTCATTTTTGATACATTGTAAATAGTTTTTAAAGTACAAATAATGTTTTTAGTTATTATTTAATTAAGAATTATATTTTATTAAATTAAGGGATTTTTGAATTATATAATATTTTAATAAAATATTATTATTATTATTAAATTAATTTTTATTAAATATAAATGATCTTATAATTTTATGAATGCAATTGTAATTTTTATTAAGGTTTGAAAGCCATTTCTGTCAAAACCCGTAAATTTTCGATAAATGTCGTTTTTTATTTTAAAAGTAAAAATTAACATATTTAGAAAATTATTTAGATAAAATAAATGTTATTTCTAGAATCAGGACGTTGAAATTATCCAACGGTGAATTTTTCATAATTTTCTGAAATAGTCAAATTTTTGGGTAAAAATTAAATACCGTTTAAATATATAATGTGTTTTATGACATCATAATGACCCAATAGTGATGTAATAAAATACTATAAGCTTTATGTTCGGCCAATATATGTTTTAACATTAAAATAATGTGATTTTGGGTTTGTTTGACTTACTTTTCAAATCATTAATGGACCCCTCAAGACTTATTAAACACCTTGTCTTTTTAAATTGTTTTTCATGGGAGTGTGACTCACCTCCACATAAGCTACCCTATTATTTTAAGAATTTCGGACTTTGGACTTATAAAATATTGATTTCATCTTCCATTTTCCAAAAACCATGGGAAAAAACCAAGGGTTGGTTTGTGTTTTGGATTAATTTAATATAAGGGGTCCCAAACCTAAATAATAAAGAATTCCTTCACCTTTCCTATATAAACCCACCCAAGCTCCCACTTCCTCCTCACTCAAAGCCTTTGGAGTTCATCCACCCTCTACCCTACTCTCTATATAATCCTCCCGAGGTTCCCCAAGATCCCAAGAATCCTCTCACGAGCCTGTCTCTAGCCTTTGGAAGCACACTTCCAAGTAAGGGTTTTTTCTTCCTTTCTCATTTTTTGTCCAATTTTATTTAAGTTGTTTTGAACTTTTAATTTCAATTATGAATGTTGGGGTATGGTTTAGAACATCCCTAATACTGGCCTCTTTATGTTTGAATGATGGGAGACCCCTTTCTCTCTCATTAAATGCCTCCCATTTACACCCATTACTATGCCGAAATTTCGAAAGGAACTTCTCTCTCCTCTTTTACATTCAAGAAATAGTTTTGTATCATGAATCTAAATTCCATTACAATTGATGGTACATGTATCTATATAACCTCATTAATGTCCATTACATGTAAATATGAGGAGGGACCCCTTTGTCTCTCATGAAACATTTTTATGAATTCTTATGTCATGACGTTACTGTAACGACCCAAACTTTTTAAATAGTATATTAACTTACTCTTAATGATTTAATAGAGATGTTAATGGTTAATGCAGAAAGAGGAGTCGATGGCTTCATCCAGTAGACTTGAACCTTATGAAGCCCACTTATCAGAGCTTGGGAAGGAGGTAGCATCTGTGGGCTTCTCTTTGGACCAAGCCCAAGCCGAACTCCAGCGTGTCAAGCTTGAACGAAAACGCCTACGGGAGAAGTTCAAGTTAGTAGAGATTACTACTAGGGCAATGTTATCTGAGCCTCCCTCAGATTCTCTCACCATAGCACACCTTACACTTAGGTCATATGCCGGTGTTATAAGGGGCTATGTGACGAGACCCTAGCTTCTTTGTGTAATCCTTTGCGATGAATGAATTGAGATTTCTTCCTTTAGGGATTTTTGTGAAATTTCAAATGTCCAGATAATTTTAGAATGTATTTTATTGATGAATTTTGGAAAAAAGGATATTTTAAAATATTTATGAAAACCCTAAATAACTAATGATGTGTAATGATTTTCAAAAAATGGCCTTCTACAAAAGTGTTCAGTAAGGAATTTGGAGTCTAATAAGATCAACTTAATTTTTGATGAATAGTAAATTATGAATAGTGATTTTACGCTTAGGATTAGTAATGTGACCAAATGGATTAGTAATTTCACTCAAAGAAAGTTTTAATATAATTTAGACACCTAGATTAAGTAATGTGATTCAATAAAATGGGTAAATAACGGTTTCATAAATGATTAATCAAGTATTAGTTTTTTTCGGGTGAATAGTGTTTTTTAATTAAAAATTTAATTAAAAATAATTAGATAATTATTTTTATAAAAAGGAATTTATTTTTGAACTCAGAGCATCGATATTGTGGTATGGTAATTTTTAGGGATTTTTCTGAAAAAAATGAATTTTCGATGAATAGTGATTTTATTTAAAAAATTAAATTAAATATATTTAGAAAATTATTTTTATAAAACGGAGTTCATAAATGTACTTAGAGCATCGATAATTGGTTACGGTGAAATTTTGGTATTTTTCTGAGAAAGTTGAATTTTTAGTGAATAGTAGAAATACAGTTTTAGGGTTTCGGTATGTTTAATGACATCATAACTATGTCATGATGATGTCATGAGATATTTTAAGGGTTTTCCAGCCAAGGGTGATGAATTATTGTTTTGGGGGCCCCATGTGGCCTAACTTTATGGAAAATATCATGAGAGAGCACATGGGTTTGAGAAAAGCACTTGTGAGGTGTCCCTTGGCCATTAATGCCTTGTCCCCTCACTTTCCCAATAAATACCCACCCTTTCCTCCTTTAGTTTTCACTCACAACTCTCCCCCAACGAAGTTCTGGTCTTCTTACCTCCCAAAGAGTCCTCCCAAGATTCCCCCAAGCCCTCAAGGTCCAAACCTTTGAGTTTCAAGAGTCACGTTTTAAGGTAAGGGATCCGACCCCTCTCTTTCTTTTCAAGTGATCTCTTTTATGTCATTCCTTTTATGCTCCATGTTCTTAAGTGAGAGGATGTTATTTTATATTCCTCTTAGTTCCCTTTTCATGTTTTTATTATGAGAGATCCTCTCTCACTCTCATCATTTCGTTTTATGAAAGTTTAAGTGACGCCGTTAGGCTGCCGAATTTTTAAGGGATTCTTTCACCCTTCTCTTTTTTTTAAGTTCTATTTTCATGTCAAGTCTTTAAAGTTCCTTTTTATTATGTTGGGGTATGATCTCTATATCTATCATACTGATCTCTTATGATCATATGATGAGAGGCCCTATTTTGATCTTGTCTAATCTTTTTATTAAAGTTTAAGTGACGCCGTTAGGCTGCCGAATTTTCATAAAAGAAATCTTATTTTTGTCTCACTTCCATGTGTTTCATTTCATATGGTATATCTTTCAAATTTCATTACCATGTTCTTAAATACCATATATTATGTCCCCCTACTGAATTATGGATCATTTATGAGTGGGTGACTCATGTCCCATCTCTTTTCAATATTTTCTAAAACCTTGTAACATAGCCGTTATGCTGCAGAATTTTCGTCACAAAATGTCTCGCTCTTTTCTCAAAATTATTTTATGTTATAAAGTGAATACTCAAAGCTATTATTTCTATAGGGGTATTCACATATATATCAAAATGTTCTATTTTAAATTCTCGGATTTTCATACATGAAACCCTCTTTCCCTTTCTGTGGGTTTAAAGTGACATAAAGATCATGTCTTTAAAGCAGTTTTTAAAACATTATGATTATGAAATGAAACCCATTTATTTTATGCTATATGGGTTATTTATGAAATGTTTGATGATGATATATGTGTCTCACATGATAATAAAGGCAAATTTAAGGGTGCACCCTGATAGCGCCCCATTTCATTGGATAATGATGTAACCACAAGAGATTACAGTTTAAGGGTGCGCCCAGATAGCGCTCTAATGCATTGGGTAAAGACTTAATCTCTAGAGATGAATTTTTAGACTGATACCTTGGTGAATAACCTTGGTAATTATAATGAAACCTTGGGAATGGACCTTGGTGAAACGAAATGATTGTCAATATTGAATGTTGCAGCCACATCTTCAAGTTATGAAAAATGTTATTTTTATTATGATGTATCTAATGATTTCTTTCTCATGCCTTAAAGTTCTTTTCATGTCCTTATTGAAGTATCTCAAGTTCACATGTAAAATGTTTCTCTTGTTTCCCTTACTGGGCCTTCTGCTAACCCTTTCTTTTTATGTATGTCCCCAGGTTATGAGATGCAGTAATGAACCTATGATGAACTTAAGGAGAAGCCTTTCAAGTGTTTAAGAAGAATGTTTTATGTTCTTTTCATGTATTATGTTCCTTGTTTCCAAGACACTAAACCTTAAAGATCCTCAGTTCCGTGTAATGAAATGAAAGTTTATGTTATAAAAATAAGAGATGCTATAGTTGGTATCAAAGGATGGTTTAGTTATTTGTGGAAAGTAGGATATAAAAACTTTAGGAAGAGCCCTATAGAAAAGTTTAAATATAGGAAAACTTCCTGGTATTTTGGTAAGTATTGAGTAAGTGGTTTATCAAACAGATACATCCCTGTCTGGATACGAGCCGGTAGAGGCGGCTCTGGCACAGATGTACATAGGGGTAAAACCCGAAAACACCGCTTTGAGCTAGACTTGAACGGGAACTGGTGCACGATAATGGGCCTTGCTGCACTCTTGGTTACGACACTCCCGGGGAATATGTTTGGTTAATCACAAGCTTTTTATGAATCATTATGAAGGAATTATAGAGAAATGTAATTGTCTAAGCATGAAGTCTTAGTTAAAAGATTCATAAATGAAATAAGTTTCTCACTAAGGTTTTATTCTTTTAGAAAATGGCGGGGAATAGGAGAAACCGTGCCGATGGTGACCGCAATGAACCATGTGCTGACGACCCTCTTATGGAAGCCGGAATGGAAACATTCATGCGAATGATGAACCAACTGACTCAAGTTATGAGTAATAACTTGAATCAAGCTGAGAGGCCGATCTAACCATGAAGGGAGCAACTTTCTGTTGAGTCCTTTATGCGTCAAAGACCGCCAACATTCAGTGGATCTACTGACCCATTGGTTGAGGAACAATGGATAAGCTCCATTGAAAAGATATTTTCTGTACTTCATTGTTCGGAACAAGAAAAAGTCACCCTTGCTGTTTACCGCTTGGAGGGAGAAGCTGATCAGTGGTGGTCACTGATCACAAACACGAAGCCACGAGGAGAGATGGAAGCTATGGAGTGGGAAGAATTCCGGGGAATATTCTTTAACAAGTATTTCCCTCGTTCCATGAGAACGAGAATAGAGAAAGAGTTTCTTGAGCTGAAGCAGAAGGAGAACGAATCTGTCGGAAGCTATGAGATGAACTTCACAAGGATTTCCTGTTATACCTCAAGCTTTGTCATGGACCCTAATGGGAAGGTTGATAGATTCTTTGGTGGACTACGACCTCATCTACGGAAGAATCTAGCCAACAAGGACTATGATAGCTATGAAGAAATAGTTCGAAGTGCTATGAAAGTCGAGCTAGAGTTTGGTGAGACACAATGGTCTCATAAATCCAATGAAAAGAAGAGATCATTGGAGCCCAGTTCAGGGAAAACTTTTGATCAGGGAAGAGGTGGAAAGCAAATACAACTTACCACATGCAATAAATGTGGGAAGAAGCATCCGGGGAACTGCTTGAATGGAAGTGGAAAGTGCTACAAGTGTGGAAGAGGAGTCCATATTGCTCGGAATTTTCATAGTGAGGTGAAGCCTCAGCTTCCCAACACTAACGACAGAGGAAAGATAGTTCTGGCCCTACCCGAAGTCACATGCTTCAAGTGTGGACAGCTTGGGCACTTTGCTAATCAATGTCCAAATCCGAGGGCGGTGGAGGGGAATCACCATCAACCTCAGCAGAGGCCAAGGGAGCAAGGTCGTGCTTTTTCTATCACAACAACTGAAGTTGAAGTTCCGAATTATGTGGTAGCAGGTACTCTTGTTGTCCTCTCAAAACTAGAAAGTACTTTATTTGATTCTGATTCTACGCATTCCTTTATTTCTTCCAAGTTTGCAAAGAATATAGAATCAATCCCCAAATTTCTTGAGGTAGAGCTGTCAGTCAAGACTCCAAGTGAGATTATCCATGCATCAACAATATTTAGAGACTCTAGTGTTTACTTTAGTGAGAACAATCTTATCGAAAATCTAGTAGTCATTCCCATGTTGGAATTCGACATTATACTAGGGATGGACTGGCTCTCAAAGTATAATGCTAAGATCAAATGCAGAAGTAAGGAAATCTCAGTAGTCTTGAATAAACGACCTACAATTATCTTCCAAGGAGAGATATCTCGAACTGATCCCTATCTAGAAGCACCTCCCATAGCTTTCTTTATGGAGTTAATCAGTGATGATGAAGAAGGGAAAGGGAGCATACAAATTGAAGATGTTCCGATTGTTTAGGAATACATGGATGTATTTCCTGAGGAGTTACCTGGACCTCCCCCAGAAAGAGAGGTAGAGTTCTCCATTGAACTCGTACCTGGGTCTCAACCGATATCAAAGACTCCATATAGAATGACAAATGTGGAGCTAGAAGAGTTAAAGAAACAACTCCAAGACTTGTTGGAGAAGGGGTTTATCCGACCGAGTGTGTCTCCTTGGGGGGCACCAGTTCTCTTTGTGAAGAAGAAGGATGGATCAATGCGGCTATGCATTGATTATAGATAACTGAACGGGATCACAGTGAAGAACAGATACCCTCTTCCACGAATTAATGATTTATTTGACCAACTTTGTGGGGCTCAATTCTTCTCTAAGATTGACCTTCAATCTGGTTATCATCAACTGAGGGTGAAGAAGGAAGATATTCCAAAGACTGCCTTCCGATCAAGATATGGGCATTATGAGTTTACTGTTATGCCATTCGGCTTGACTAATGCTCCTGCTATTTTCATGGATTTGATGAATAGAGTCTTTAAGGACTACCTTGATAACTTTGTGGTAGTTTTTATTGATGATATTTTGATATATTCAAAAAGTATTGAGGAGCATGAAGATCATATGAGGGTTATTTTGAAAACTCTACGGAAGGAGAGGCTCTTTGGGAAGTTCAGCAAGTGTGAGTCTTGGTTACAACAAGTGGCTTTCTTGGGGCACATCATAACCCATGAAGGAATCTCGGTTGACCCTGCAAAGACAATGGTTGTGGAGGAGTGGCCTCAACCCACAACAGTAACTGAGATTCGTAGTTTCCTTGGTTTAGCGGGATATTATAGGAGGTTTGTGAAAAACTTTTCACGAATTTCTAATCCACTAACCAAGTTGACTCGAAAATGGGTTAAGTTCATCTAGAAAAAGGAATGTGAGGAAAGTTTCCAAGAGCTGAAGAAGATATTGGTTACTGCACCTATGTTAACCGTACCCTCTATCGGAGAAGGATTCGTTATTTTTAGCGATGCATATCTGAAAGGGCTTGGGTGCGTCCTCATGGAAAATGGCAAGGTAATTGCTTATGCATCTCGACAGTTTAAGATTCATGAGCAGAATTATCCTACGCATGATCTAGATCTGGCGGCTATTGTTTTTGATCTAAAGATATGGAGGCACTATCTTTATGGGGAGAAATGTGATATATAAACTGACCACCAAAGTATAAAGTATATTTTCACACAGAAAGAATTGAACATGAGACAAAGGAGATGGTTGGAGCTTATTAAAGACTATGATTGTTCAATACATTATCACCCTGGAAGAGCAAACAAATTCGCTGATGTGTTAAGCAGGAAAGATCCTGTTGTTTTGGCAACAATGAGGATCTTAGGAGATCCCTTGATTAAAGATCTAGTAAAACTGGACATGGGAATTATAAGGAAAGGGACATCATCAACCCTATCCCAAATGATTTCTCAACCTTCATTACTAGAGAAGATCAAGAAGGCTCAAAAAGAAGATCCTTTGCTGCAGGAGAAGTTCGAGGCTGTAAAGGATGGGAAGTTCCCTGATTTTAATATTGATTAAGAATGTGTATTGAAATTTCGTACAAGACTATGTGTTCCATCTATTCCGGAGATAAATAAAGAACTGATGGATGAAGCTCATAGATCTACTTTCTCTATACATCTGGGAAGCACTAAGATGTATAGAGATCTTCGTGATCATTATTGGTGGGATAACATGAAGAGGGAGATTGCTGATTACACTACAAGGTGCCTGGTGTGTCAGCAAGTAAAGGCAGAACGACAACTTCCTAAGGGGGTATTACAACCGCTACCCATACCAGTATGGAAGTGGGATAATATCACTATGGACTTTGTAACTGGTCTCACGAAAACATCCAAAGGAAACAATGCGATATGGGTTATTGTGGACCGTCTCACCAAGACAGCCCATTTTATCTCTATTCGGGAGGATTTCTCTCTGGATCAGCTTTCCAAGATATATGTGAAGGAAGTGGTAAGGCTGCATGGGGTACCACTATCCATCGTATCTGATCGTGACCCAAGATTCACATTAAAATTCTGGAGAAGTCTTCAACATGCTCTGAATACTGAATTGAATTTTAGTACGGCCTATCATCCTTAAACTGATGGACAATCTGAAAGGACTATTCAGACACTCGAAGACATGTTGATATTATGCTAAATGGAATTTAAAGTTGTATGGGATCAACACCTCCCATTAGTGGAGTTATCTTATAACAACAACTTCCATGCGAGTATTCAGATGGCACCCTATGAAGCTCTGTATGGAAAGCGGTGTAGAACTCCTACTTGTTGGGATAAAACTGGTGAGAGGAAGATTCTTGGGCCTGATCTCGTGCAAGAGATGACGGAACAGGTTCATGCCATCCAACAACACATAAAGGCAGCTCAGAGTCGGCAGAAGAGCTATGTTGACAATCGTCGAAGGGACTTGGAGTTTGGTGTTGGTGACAAAGTCTTCCTTCGAATCTCTCCATGGAAGAGAGTCATGCGGTTTGTAAAGAAAGGGAAGCTTAGCCCTAGGGACATTGGCCCCTATGAAATCCTTGATCACATAGGAGCAGTGGCCTATCGTCTATCACTTCCACCGAACCTAGCTCAAGTTCACAATGTCTTCCATGTATCTATCTTGAGGAAGTACGTACCCGACCCTTCGCATGTACTGAACCCAGAGGTGGTACAACTGGAACATGACCTCTCTTATGAGGAGCAGCCAGTGGAGATCTTGGACTGTAGAGACAAGGTTCTACGAAACAAGACTACCCACCTTGTGAAAGTGTTGTGGAGGAATCATAAGTATGAAGAAGCGACTTGGGAGCCTGAGGAAACGATGAAGCAAAAGTACCCTCACCTTTTCGACTAGGCCTCAAGTATAAATTTCAGGGACAAAATTTCTTAAGGGGGGAAGAATGTAACGACCCAAACTTTTTAAATAGTATATTAACTTACTCTTAATGATTTAATAGAGATGTTAATGGTTAATGCAGAAAGAGGAGTCGATGGATTCATCCAGTAGACTTGAATATTATGAAGCCCACTTATCAGAGCTTGGGAAGGAGGTAGCATATGTGGGCTTCGCTTTGGACCAATCCCAAGCCGAACTCCAGCGTGTCAAGATTGAACGGAAACGCCTACGGGAGAAGTTCAAGTTAGTAGAGATTACTACTAGGGCAATGTTATCTGAGCCTCCCTCAGATTCTCTCACCATATCACACCTTACACTTAGGTCATATGCCGGTGTTATAATGGGCTATGTGACGATACCCTAGCTTCTTTGTGTAATCCTTTGCGATGAATGAATTGAGATTTCTTCCTTTAGGGATGTTAGTGAAATTTTAAATGTCCAGATAATTTTAGAATGTATTTTATTGATGAATTTTGGAAATAAGGATATTTTAAAATATTTATGAAAACCCTAAATAACTAATGATGTGTAATGATTTTCAAAAAATGACCTTCTACAAAAGTGTTCAGTAAGGAATTTGGAGTCTAATAAGATCAACTTAATTTTTGATGAATAGTAAATTATGAATAGTGATTTTACGCTTAGGATTAGTAATGTGACCAAATGGATTAGTAATTTCACTCAAAGAAAGTTTTAATATAATTTAAACACCTAGATTAAGTAATGTGATTCAATAAAATGGGTAAATAACGGTTTCATAAATGATTAATCAAGTATTAGTTTTTTTCGGGTGAATAGTGTTTTTTAATTAAAAATTTAATTAGAAATAATTAGATAATTATTTTTATAAAAAGGAATTTATTTTTGAACTCAGAGCATCGATATTGTGGTATGGTAATTTTTGGGGATTTTTCTGAAAAAAATGAATTTTCGATGAATAGTGATTTTATTTAAAAAATTAAATTAAATATATTTAGAAAATTATTTTTATAAAATGGAGTTCATAAACGTACTTAGAGCATCGATAATTGGTTAAGGTGAAATTTTGGTATTTTTCTAAGAAAGTTGAATTTTCAGTGAATAGTAAAAATACAGTTTTAGGGTTTCGGTATGTTTAGTGACATCATAACTGTGTCATGATGATGTCATGATATATTTTAAGGGTTGGAAGGAAAAGGGTGATGAATTATTGTTTTGGGGGCCCCATGTGGCCTAACTTTATGGAAAATATCATGAGAGAGCACATGGGTTTGAGAAAAGCACTTGTGAGGTGTCCCTTGGCCATTAATGCCTTGTCCCCTCACTTTCCCTATAAATACCCACCCTTTACTCCTTTAGTTTTCACTCCCAACTCTCCCCCAACGAAGTTCTGGTCTCCTTACCTCCCAAAGAGTCCTCCCAAGGTGCCCCAAGCCCTCAAGGTCCAAACCTTTGAGTTTCAAGAGTCACGTTTTAAGGTAAGGGATCCGACCCCTCTCTTTCTTTTCAAGTGATCTCTTTTATGTCATTCCTTTTATGCTCCATGTTATTATTTGAGAGGATGTTCTTTTATATTCCTATTACTTCCCTTTTCATGTTTATATTATGATATATCCCCTCTTACTCTCATCATTTCTTTTTATGAAAGTTTAAGTGACGCCGTTAGGCTGCCGAATTTTTAAGGGATTCTTTCACGCTTCTCTTTTTTTTAAGTTCTATTTTCATGTCAAGTCTTTCAAGTTCCTTTTTATTATATTGGGGTATGATCTCTATATCTATCATACTTATCTCTTATTATCATATGATGAGAGACCCTATTTTTATCTTGTCTAATATTTTTATTAAAGTTTAAGTGACGCCGTTAGGCTGCCGAATTTTCATAAAAGAAATCTTATTTTTGTCTCACTTCCATGTGTTTCATTTCATATAGTATATCTTTAAAATTTCATTACCATGTTCTTAAATCCCTTATATTCTGTCCCCCTACTGTTTTATGGATCATTAATGAGTGGGTGACCCATGTCCCATCTCTTTTCAATGTTTTCTAAAACCTTGTAACGTAGCCGTTATGCTGCAGAATTTTCGTCTCAAAATGTCTCGCTCTTTTCTCAAAATTATTTTATGTTATAAAGTGAATACTCAAAGCTCTTATTTCTACAGGGGTATTCACATATATATCAAAATGTTCTATTTTAAATTCTGGGATTTTCATACATGAAACCCTCTTTCCCTTTCCGTGGGTTTAAAGTGACATAAAGATCATGTCTTTAAAGCAGTTTTTAAAACATTATGATTATGAAATGAAACCCATTTATTTTATGCTATATGGGTTATTTATGAAATGTTTGATGATGATATATGTGGCTCACATGATAATAAATCCAAATTTAAGGGTGCGCCCTGATAGCGCCCCATTGCATTGGATAATGATGTAACCACAAGAGATTACAGTTTAAGGGTGCGCCCAGATAGCGCTGTAATGCATTGGGTAAAGACTTAATCTCTAGAGATGACTTTTTAGACTGATACCTTGGTGAATAACCTTGGTAATTTTAATGACACCTTTGGGATGGACCTTGGTGAAAAGAAATGATTGTCAATATTGAATGTTGCATCCACATCTTCAAGTTATGAAAAATGTTATTTTTATTATGATGTATCTCATGATTTCTTTCTCATGCCTTAAAGTTATTTTCATGTCCTTATTGAAGTATCTCATGTTCACATGTAAAATGTTTCTCTTGTTTCCCTTACTGGTCCTTCTACTCACCCTTTCTTTTGATGTATGTCCCCAGGTTATGAGATGCAGTAATGAACCTAGGATGAACTTAAGGAGAAGCCTTTCAAGTGTTTAAGAAGAATGTTTTATGTTCTTTTCATGTATTATGTTCCTTGTTTCCAAGACACTAAACCTTAAAGATCCTCAGTTCCGTGTAATGAAATGAAAGTTTATGTTATAAAAATACGGGATGCTATAGTTGGTATCAAAGGATGGTTTAGTTATTTGTGGAAATTAGGATATAAAAACTTTAGGAAGAGCCCTATAGAAAAGTTTAAATATAGGAAAACTTCCTTGTATTTTGGTAAGTATTGAGTAAGTGGTTTATCAAATAGATACATCCATGTCTGGATACGAGTAGGTAGAGGGGGCTCTAGCACAGATGTACATAGGGGTAAAACCTGAAAACACCGCTTTGAGCTAGACTCGAACTGGAACTGGTGCACGATAACGGGCCTTGCTGCACTCTTGGTTACGACACTCCCAGGGGATATGTTTGGTTAATCACAAGCTTTTTATGAATCATTATGAAGGAATTGTAGAGAAGTGTAATTGTCTAAGAATGAAGTCTTAGTTAAAAGATTCATAAATGAAATAAGTTTCTCACTAAGGTTTTATTCTTTTAGAAAATGGAGGGAAATAGGAGAAACCGTGCCGATGGTGACCGCAATGCACCATGTGCTGACGACCCTCTGATGGAAGCCGGAATGGAAAAATTCATGCGAATGATGAACCAACTGACTCAAGTTATGAGTAATAACTTGAATCAAGCTGAGAGGACGATCTCACCACGAAGGGAGCAACTTTATGTTGAGTCCTTTATGCGTCAACGACCGCCAAAATTCAGTGGATCTGCTGACCCATTGGTTGCGGAACAACGGATAAGCTCCATTGAAAAGATCTTTTCTGTACTTCATTGTTCGGAACAAGAAAAAGTCACCCTTGCTGTTTACCGCCTAGAGGGAGAAGCTGATCAGTGGTGGTCACTGATCACAAACACGAAGCCATGAGGAGAGATGGAAGCTATGGAGTGGGAAGAATTCCGAGGAATATTCTTTAACAAGTATTTCCCTCGTTCCATGAGAACGAGAATGGAGAAAGAGTTTCTCGAGCTGAAGCAGAAGGAGAACGAATTTGTCGGAAGCTATGAGATGAACTTCACAAGGATTTCCCGTTATACCTCAAGCTTTGTCATGGACCCTAATGGGAAGGTTGATAGATTCTTTGGTGGACTACGACCTCATCTACGGAAGAATCTAGCCAACAGGGACTATGATAGCTATGAAGAAATAGTTCGAAGTGCTATGAAAGTCGATCTAGAGTTTGGTGAGACACAGTTGTCTCATAAATCCAATGAAAAGAAGAGATCATTAGAGCCCAGTTTAGGGAAGAATTTTGATCAGGGAAGAGGTGGAAAGCAAATTCAACTTACCACATGCAATAAATGTGGGAAGAAGCATCCGGGGAACTGCTTCAATGGAAGTGGAAGGTGCTACAAGTGTGGAAGAGGAGTCCATATTGCTCGGAACTGTCATAGTGAGGTGAAGCCTCAGCTTCCCAACACTAACGACAGAGGAAAGATGGTTTTGGCCCTACCCGAAGTCACATGCTTCATGTGTGGAAAGATTAGGCACTTTGCTAATCAATGTCCAAATCTGGGGGCGGTGGAGGGGAATCACCATCAACCTCAGCAGAGGCCAAGGGAGCAAGGTCATGCTTTCGCTATCACAACAACTGAAGTTGAAGTTCCAAATGATGTGGTAGTAGGTACCCTTGTTGTCCTCTCAAAACTAGCAAGTACTTTATTTGATTCTGGTTCTACACATTCCTTTATTTCTTCCAAGTTTGCAAAGAATATAGAATCAATCCCCGAATTGCTTGAGGTAGAGCTGTCAGTCAAGACTCCAAGTGAGATTATCCATGCATAAATAGTATTTAGAGACTCTAGTGTTTACTTTGGTGAGCACAATCTTATCGCAAATCTAGTAGTCATTCCCATGTTGGAATTCGACGTTATACTAGGGATGGACTGGCTCTCAAAGTATAATGCTAATATCAAATGCAGAAGTAAGGAAATCTCAGTAGTCTTGAATAAACGACCTACAGTTATGTTCCAAGGAGAGATATCCTGAACTGATCCCTATCTAGAAGCACCTCACATAGCTTTCTTTATGGAGTTAATCGATGATGATGAAGAAGGGAAAGGGAGCATACAAATTGAAGATGTTCCGATTGTTCAGGAATACATGGATGTATTTCCTGAGGAGTTACCTGGACCTCCCCCAGAAAGAGAGGTAGAGTTCTCCATTGAACTCGTACCTGGGTCTCAACCGATATCAAAGACTCCATATAGAATGGAAAATGTGGAGCTAGAAGAGTTAAAGAAACAACTCCAAGACTTGTTGGAGAAGGGGTTTATCCGACCGAGTGTGTCTCCTTGGGGGCCACCAGTTCTCTTTGTGAAGAAGAAGGACGGATCAATGCGGCTATGCATTGATTATAGAGAACTGAATGGGATCACAGTGAAGAACATATACCCTCTTCCAAGAATTGATGATTTATTTGACCAACTTCATGGGGCTCAATTCTTCTCTAAGATTAACCTTCGATCTGGTTATCATCAGCTGAGGGTGAAGAAGGAAGATATTCCCAAGACTGCCTTCCGATCAAGATATGGGCATTATGAGTTTACTGTTATTCCTTTAGGCTTGACTAATGCTCCTGCTATTTTCATGGATTTGATGAATAGAGTCTTTAAGGACTACCTTGATAACTTTGTGGTAGTTTTTATTGATAATATTTTGATATATTCAAAAAGTCGTGAGGAGCATGAAGATCATCTGAGGGTTATTTTGAAAACTCTACGGAAGGAGAGACTCTTTGGGAAGTTCAGCAAGTGTGAGTTTTGGTTACAACAAGTGGATTTCTTGGGGCACATCGTAACCAATGAAGGAATCTCGGTTGACCCTGCAAAGACAATGGTTGTGGAGGAGTGGCCTCAACCCACAACAGTAACTGAGATTCGTAGTTTCCTTGGTTTAGCGGGATATTATAGGAGGTTTGTGAAAAACTTTTCACGAATTTCTAATCCACTAACCAAGTTGACTCGAAAAGGGGTTAAGTTCATCTGGACAAAGGAATGCGAGGAAAGTTTCCATGAGCTGAAGAAGAGATTGGTTACTGCACCTGTGTTAACACTACCCTCTATCGGAGAAGGATTCGTTATTTTTAGCGATGCATCTCTGAAAGGGCTTGGGTGCGTCCTCATGGAAAATGATAGGGTAATTGCTTATGCATCTCGACAGTTGAAGATTCATGAGCAGAATTATCCTACGCATGATCTAGAGCTGTCGGCTGTTGTTTTTGCTCTAAAGATATGGAGGCACTATCTTTATGGGGAGAAACGTGATATATACACTGACCAACAAAGTCTAAATTATATTTTCACACAGAAAGAATTGAACATGAGACAAAGGAGATGGTTGGAGCTTATTAAAGACTATGATTGTTCAATACATTATCACCCTGGAAGAGAAAACAAATTCGCAGATGCGTTAAGCAGGAAAGATCCTGTTGTTCTGTCAATAATGAGGATCTTAGGAGATCCCTTGATTAAAGATCTAGTAAAACTGGACATGGGAATTATAAGGAAAGGGACATCATCAACCCTATCCCAAATGATTTCTCAACCTTCATTACTAGAGAAGATCAAGAAGGCTCAAAAAGAAGATCCTTTGCTGCAGGAGAAGTTCGAGGCTGTAAAGGATGGGAAGTTCCCTGATTTCAATATTGATCAAGAAGGTGTATTGAAATTTCGTACAAGACTATGTGTTCCATCTATTCCGAAGATAAAGAAAGAACTGATGGATGAAGCTCATAGCTCTACTTTCTCTATACATCCGGGAAGCACTAAGATGTATAGAGACCTTCGTGATCATTATTGGTGGGATAACATGAAGGGGGAGATTGCTGATTACACTACAAGGTGCCTGGTGTGTCAGCAAGTAAAGTCAGAACGACAACTTCCTAAGGGGGTATTACAACCGCTACCCATACTAGTATGGAAGTGGGATAATATCACTATGGACTTTGTAACTGGTCTCCCAAAAACATCCAAAGGAAACAATACGATATGGGTTATTGTGGACCGTCTCACCAAGACAGCCCATTTTATCTCTATTCGGGAAGATTTCTCTCTGGATCAGCTTTCCAAGATATATGTGAAGGAAGTGGTAAGGCTGCATGGTGTACCACTATCCATCGTATCTGATCGTGACCCAACATTCACATCAAAATTCTGAAGAAGTCTTCAACATGCTCTGAATACTGAATTGAATTTTAGTATGGCCTATCATCCTCAAACTGATGTCCAATCTGAAAGGACTATTCAGACACTCAAAGGCATGCAGAGATTATGCTCAATGGCTTTTAATGGTGGATGGGATCAAAACCTCCCATTAGTGGAGTTCTCCTATAATAACAGCTTCCATGCGAGTATTCAGATGTCACCCTATGAAGCTCTGTATGGAAAGCGGTGTAGAACTCCTACTTGTTGGGATGAAACTGGTGAGAGGAAGATTCTTGGGCCTGATCTCGTGCAAGAGATGACGGAACAGGTTCATGCCATCCAACAACACATAAAGGCAGGTCAGAGTCGGCAGAAGAGCTATGTTGACAATCGTCGAAGGGACTTGGAGTTTGGTGTTGGTGACAAAGTCTTCCTTCGAATCTCTCCATGGAAGAGAGTCATGTGGTTTGGGAAGAAAGGGAAGCTCAGCCCTAGGTACATTGGCCCCTATGAAATCCTTGATCGCATAGGAGCAGTGGCCTATCGTCTAGCACTTCCACCGAACCTAGCTCAAGTTCACAATGTCTTCCATGTATCTCTCTTGAGGAAGTACATACCCGACCCTTCGCATGTACTGAACCCAGAGGTGGTACAACTGGAACATGACCTCTCTTATGAGGAGCAGCCAGTGGAGATCTTGGACCGTAGAGACAAGGTTCTACGAAACAAGACTACCCACCTTGTGAAAGTGTTGTGGAGGAATCATAAGTATGATGAAGCGACTTGGGAGCCTGAGGAAACGATGAAGCAAAAGTACCCTCACCTTTTTGACTAGGCCTCAAGTATAAATTTCGGGGACGGAATTTCTTAAGGGGGGAAGAATGTAACGACCCAAACTTTTTAAATAGTATATTAACTTACTCTTAATTATTTAATAGAGATGTTAATGGTTAATGCAGAAAGAGGAGTCGATGGCTTCATCCAGTAGACTTGAACCTTATGAAGCCCACTTATCAGAGCTTGGGAAGGAGGTAGCATCTGTTGGCTTCGCTTTGGACCAAGCCCAAGCCGAACTCCAACGTGTCAAGCTTGAACGGAAACACCTACGGGAGAAGTTCAAGTTAGTAGAGATTACTACTAGGGCAATGTTATCTGATCCTCCCTCAGATTCTCTCACCATAGCACACCTTACACTTAGGTCATATACCGATGTTATAAGGGGCTATGTGACGAGACCCTAGCTTCTTTGTGTAATCCTTTGCGATGAATGAATTGCGATTCCTTCCTTTAGTGATGTTTGTGAAATTTCAAATGTCCAGATAATTTTAGAATGTATTATATTGATGAATTTTGGAAAAAAGGATATTTTAAAATATTTATGAAAACCCTAAATAACTAATGATGTGTAATGATTTTCAAAAAATGGTCTTCTATAAAAGTGTTCAGTAAGTAATTTGGAGTCTAATAAGATCAAATTAATTTTTGATGAATAGTAAATTATGAATAGTGATTTTACGCTTAGGATTAGTAATGTGACTAAATGGATTAGTAATTTCACTCAAAGAAAGTTTTAATATAATTTAGACACCTAGATTAAGTAATGTGATTCAATAAAATGGGTAAATAACGGTTTCATAAATGATTAATCAAGTGTTAGTTTTTTTCGGGTGAAAAGTGTTTTTTAATTAAAAATTTAATTAAAAATAATTAGATAATTATTTTTATAAAAAGGACTTTATTTTTGAACTCAGAGCATCGATATTGTGGTATGGTAATTTTTGGGGATTTTTCTGAAAAAAATGAATTTTCGATGAATAGTGATTTTATTTAAAAAATTAAATTAAATATATTTAGAAAATTATTTTTATAAAATGGGGTTCATAAATCTACTTAGAGCATCGATAATTGGTTAAGGTGAAATTTTGGTATTTTTCTGAGAAAGTTGAATTTTCAGTGAATAGTAAAAATACAGTTTTAGGGTTTCGGTATGTTTAATGACATCATAACTGTGTCATGATGATTTCATGAGATATGTTAAGGGTTGGCCGGCCAAGGGTGATGAATTATTGTTTTGGGGGCCCCATGTGGCCTAACTTTATGGAAAATATCATGAGAGAGCACATGGGTTTGAGAAAAGCACTTGTGAGGTGTCCCTTGGCCATTAATGCCTTGTCCCCTCACTTTCCCTATAAATACCCACCCTTTACTCCTTTATTTTTCACTCCCAACTCTCCCCCAATAAAGTTCTGGTCTCCTTACCTCCCAAAGAGTCCTCCCAAGGTGCCCCCAAGCCCTCAAGGTCCAAACCTTTGAGTTTCAAGAGTCACGTTTTAAGGTAAGGGATCCGACCCCTCTCTTTCTTTTCAAGTGATCTCTTTTATGTCATTCCTTTTATGCTCCATGTTCTTATGTGAGAGGATGTTATTTTATATTCCTATTACTTCCCTTTTCATTTTTTTATTATGAGATATCCCCTCTTACTCTCATCATTTCGTTTTATGAAAGTTTAAGTGACGCCGTTAGGCTGCCAAATTTTTAAGGGATTCTTTCACCCTTCTCTTTTTTTTAAGTTCTATTTTCATGTCAAGTCTTTCAAGTTCCTTTTTATTATGTTGGGGTATGATATCTATAGCTATCATACTGATCTCTTATTATCATATGATGAGAGACCCTATTTTGATCTTGTCTAATCTTTTTATTAAAGTTTAAGTGACGCCGTTAGGCTGTCGAATTTTCATAAAAGAAATCTTATTTTTGTCTCACTTTCATGTGTTTCATTTCATAAGGTATATCTTTCAAATTTCATTACCATGTTCTTAAATCCCTTATATTCTGTCCCCCTACTGTTTTATGGATCATATTTGAGTGGGTGACCCATGTCCCATCTCTTTTCAATGTTTTCTAAAACCTTATAACTTAGCCGTTATGCTGCAGAATTTTCGTCTCAAAATGTCTCGCTCTTTTCTCAAAATTATTTTATGTTATAAAGTGAATACTCAAAGCTCTTATTTCTACAAGGGTATTCCCATATATATCAAAATGTTCTATTTTAAATTCTGGGATTTTCATACATGAAACCCTCTTTCCCTTTCCCTGGGTTTAAAGTGACATAAAGATCATGTCTTTAAAGCAGTTTTTAAAACATTATGATTATGAAAAGAAACCCATTTATTTTATGCTATATGGGTTATTTATGAAATGTTTGATGATGATATATGTGTCTCACATGATAATAAAGGCAAATTTAAGGGTGCGCCCTGATAGCGCCCCATTGCATTGGATAATGATGTAACCACAAGAGATTACAGTTTAAGGGTGCACCCAGATAGCGCTCTAATGCATTGGGTAAAGACTTAATCTCTAGAGATGACTTTTTAGACTGATACCTTGGTGAATAACCTTGGTAATTTTAATGACACCTTGGGGATGGAACTTGGTGAAATTAAATGATTGTCAATATTGAATGTTGCAGCCACATCTCCAAGTTATGAAAAATGTTATTTTTATTATGATGTATCTCATGATTTCTTTCTCATGCCTTAAAGTTATTTTCATGTCCTTATTGAAGTATCTCAAGTTAACATGTAAAATGTTTCTCTTGTTTCCCTTATTGGGCCTTCTTCTCACCCTTTCTTTTGATGTATGTCCCCAGGTTATGAGATGCAGTAATGAACCTAGAATGAACTTAAGGAGAAGCCTTTCAAGTGTTTAAGAAGAATGTTTTATGTTCTTTTCATGTATTATGTTCCTTGTTTCCAAGACACTAAACCTTAAAGATCCTTAGTTTTGTGTAATGAAATGAAAGTTTATGTTATAAAAAGACGGGATGCTATAGTTACGCTGCCGAAATCACACCGATTTTCTAAGCCAATGTCATTGTGTAGTGAATACCATTCCCATTTCCCCATCAAGGGTATGCAACTTTATGCACATTTACTTATTGATTATAAAGTATCGAGTATGAATTCCACATTCCTTTATCATGGAATAAATGATTATGTTTTATGATCCATGTGTCACACTTATGCATGAAATGAAATGTTTAAGAAGGGTGCTCCTTTATAGTGCTCCAATGCATTGGGTAAAGTATAGTATCATGATATGTCATGTGCAATGAGTGTTGACTCATGCTAATTCAAGTGCAATGAGGGTTTACTCATGCTTTATGTGCAATGAGGATTTACTCATGCTCCATGTTCAATGAGCCTTGGATCATGCTAATTCAATGTTAAGTGTTGTTGCCACATTTCCATGTTATGATTATCATGCTTTATCATGCCTTTATGTTCATGTTTCTCTTATGCTCTATTGATATGACCATTTCCTAACATGTATTGTACTCCTCATTTTATTCCACGTGTACTCCCTTACCAGGCTTTATAGCTCACCCTTTTCTTATGCATGTCCTCAGGTTATCCCATGCAATGCTAAGTATGAGGGAATGTAGTGGTCATGTAAAGGATGTTTTCAATAAAGATGTTGTATTTCATGTTTTAAGTTTTTATGTAATGATCCTAAGCCCCAAAGACACTAAAACTCTAGATCTTCTTTGATGTATCAAGTGATGTTTTATGTAATAGATCATGTTTAAGTTTGTAATAAAAGTAGGATTGTCATAACCTCCTTGCTATGTGGAGAGTACACACCATGTGACAGAGGTCACACGCCGTGTGTTAGTCATCTGACATCCGAAACCCTAGCCACAGAATGCCCACACTACACAGCGTGTTCTCCAGGAGTACACACCGTGTAGTCTGGAATTTTCTAGAAATGACGCCTCTGTCCAATGCGCCTCCCTTGATGCTGGTTCTTCATTCTGATCGTTCGTTTGTCATGAAACTTTATACTCTAGGTCACCCCGTTGCCCCGAAGTCGATTCCGGCATTCTCGGGCTTCCGATCGGCTCCAAAAACACATTTTGAATTCTTGTTCGAAGAACAGTCGAGGAACGGTCCATCCCGTTCCGGTCTGAACCATCGCCCGCTATTATCGTTGTACCTCCGCTAGGTTGTCGTGATGATGAGTCTTGAATTTTGGATCGTTGTGTCGCTTAATTAACTCGTAACGATCCGTTGTTCTTCATCTATAAAGAACACGAAAAATTGCCAACAATCACAAAATTGGCGGAGGATTTGGATCGTGTCAGTTTGGCCCAGTCTCTCCACATTAGTTCGGTAGCAGGCGGTTAAAGAGAACAAAACAAGAAGGAAATAATATTCAATCATTGATCCAATCAAAACACACACCTACCTCAACAAATGATGTCGAACGTCGGCGTCGCGGAAGACGGCGTCATGATGTAACGATTCATAGACGTCGTCAGAGTGCGTCCGAGGAGGAAGAGGCGTCTCCTCACTTGTCGCGGAGAAGAGAATTGAGGTGCGTTGTCGTTCTTCATCAGAGAGTTTGCGTTCTTTGACAAAGGAGAAATCCTCCTCTCCTTTACAAGAGTTCTCTCCCCAAACCCCCACACAACAAGCCAACCTAAAATAAAATAAGGCCACCCCATTATTTTAATTGATCATTCCATGCATTTCAAAATACAAATTTCAAACACTTAATTAATTAATGAAAGAGTTTCATTTAATTAATTAAATGTTAGGTTGGAAAGTTTAAATGAAGTGAGAGGGAGAGAGGAAGGGTCCTCATTAATTTAGGGAAGTTGTCATGTTTAAAGGGGGAGTTTATGAGAGTTATGGGAATGTGAAAGGTTGGGGATCGTGTGGGATCCACCTTAAAAATATTCTTAAATGGGTAGTGTGAAGCTTGTGGGTCCCATAACAACTCCCCCATGTATGATATAACCACTTAGATATAAAAATAAAATTTTCCCACAATTTTATTCACTTCTCATTTAATCCGCAAATTAATCACTTCTCCTCTTGAGCAAACGCATCTTCGGTAAAGGTCCTATTAAACAATTACCAGCGCTGCGAGTTCATCAGTGCCCTCGGTTTTCAATTCTGAGCACCAGTTCAAAAGATAGAAAAATCAGTTTGTTCGTTCACTAAACGTACCCGATCTAAACTTCGGAAATTGATTCCGGGCACACCGGGCCTCGGAATCAAGTGCCTTCAGAAGCCACAGACTCGCAAAATTCCAAATTATTTAAGAAAAATTTTTCTTTAAATTTTCAAGTCTTTACATTACTCCCACCTCAGGGATTTACATCCCCATAAAGATAATTCATAAACAAGGAAACAAATTAGGGTACTGTGTATGCATCTGAGCCTCCCGCTCCCATGTGCTCTCCTGGAGGTTTCCGTGCTGCCAACGAATGCGCACCAGAGGAATCGACTATCCACGTAGGACCCTCTCTTGTCGATCCTCAATCTCCACCGGGACCTTCGCTAATGTCACCCCTTCATTGATGTCCAGCTCCCCGTGATCAATGATATGCATCGGGTCATGCACGTATCTCCTCAGCTGAGATACGTGGAAGACGTCGTGCACCCGGTGCAACTGAGGTAGAAGGGCCAGGCGGTAAGCCACCTCGCCTACCCTGCTAAGGACCTGGAATGGTCCGATGAAGCACGAAGATAACTTTCCGCCCCTGAAAAATCTCCGTAATCTACATCGAGGTGAGACCCGTTAGAAAATGTGGTCGCCATCCTCGAACTCCAGTGGTCTCCGCCTCCTATCAGCATAGGACTTCTGTCTGCTTTGTGCAGTCTTCATCCACTCCTGGATGATCTGCACCTTCTCCGTTGTATCCTGAACCATCTCTGGTCCTACGAGTCCTGACTCCCCAGGGTCAGTCCAGCACAGAGGTGATCTGCAAGGTCGGTCGTACATTGCCTCATATGGTGCCATCCCGATGGTGGAGTGGTAGCTGTTGTTGTACGCAAACTCCACCAAGGGTAGGTGATCCTCCCAGCTACGACCAAAGTCAAGGACACATGCATGGTGTAGAGACCCAAAGCTTGACAGAAATGGAAATTACATTAATTTTGCGGAATAATTAATACATAACAAAAAAAGACACACAAGGACCGTAATAGTTTAGTGTCTTTGGAAACTTGGAATATAATCTTCTAATCGTGGTGAAAGATCTTCAACATCTCCCATAAGGATCTTCCCCTTTTGTTTTCTTACCTAAAACCTTTCTTTATATCCTGGGGAAAAGAAAACATATAAAGGGTGGGCTCAAACGCTCAGTAAGGGTAAACATAGAGAACATAAAACAATCCATAAACATTTGAATGGAAAAACTTGAACATAAAATCTAAACATCAAAATCTTGATCAAAGACATAAATCTTGTAAGTATATGAGGCATATATCATAAGAGAACATAAATCATGATAAAACAGCATGGGAAAAAACATGTAATTGTGGAAAACCATTAAGCACATGATATGATTTCCATAGTATCCAAGGCATTGCTTCCAAGACCATCTTAGTGGACAAAGTCCCTTTCTGAATCGAGTTCACTCCTCATTCTAGTCCTTTAACACTAAACCGAATTAACTTACCATTCCATCCATGTCTATCTCATGAGATATAAATCTTTACCCAATGCATTGGAGGGAGATACAGGTCCCACCCATCTCATAATGAAATCATTCTTTCATGTGCCACAAAATAAACATACACAATTCATAATAACATAACGAATAAAACGTGTTTCATAAACATCATTCCATTATAACATAATCCATATAAAACAAATGGATATCATTTCATCATAAGAGAAGTTAAATCATGTAAATCATAGAGACATTATACTTGAAACATAAACATATGAAATAACGTCATCTTAAATGGAAAATGGTTTTGATAAAACACTTGAAAATAATTCTTGAGGAAAATATCCTTTCATCATTAAAATCATTTTCTTTTCACAAAATGCCATTAAATTTTAGAAGAAAATTATTTTTTGAAAATAGTCATAAAATATTGTAGAGTAAGATTCATGAAAATGAGGCATTATGAAACCATAAAAATCCATCCACGCCCTATAAGATAAAAATAACATTCTTCTCGTACTTTTGTCAGAAAAGTCAAAAAGTACCTCGTATGGTAAACAAAAGAAAGATTACTTCCAAACCTTATGGTAAAAGTCATAAAAGGGTAAAAATGACTTTAAAAATACATGTAAGAATACTAAAAATTTTATGAAAACATTTTTAGAAAACATAGACATGGATTATAAACATAACCCCAATAAATACTTATGAATAAACAATCTCGGATAAGAATGAGATTGGAATAATTATCCCTTACCTCAGGTCCGATATGCTTCATAAGTATTAAAAACTCCTGTATAATGATTTAAATAATTTCATTTACTTATTATAGAATCATATTCATTGTTATGATATCATATATGGTTCACTTATGACTTTATATTACCCGTTCTTTTTAAAATTCCATGCAAAAGCTGCGTTTTGGGTAAAATCGTTTCATTTATCATACGCGTTTGGACTTGTTGTTCCTGATATTATTACTTATATCCTGATTTACATAATTTCATAATGTAAAAAATGATTTATATATATAATATATATTCAGAATATACATATATATATGATAGATCAATAAATGGAATGAAATACACCGTTCATGGAGACGGTAGACCGTACGTACGCATGAACACTATTTTAGTTTCCTTATTGAATTGAATGGAATTAAGTAGATGACATACATATATATATACATAAATAAAATATCATTATTATGTCATATATTTCATTATTATTAATTATATATACTTTATAATCATTCATGAATGGTTAATATGGAGAATGAATCTTTTCGCGTCGTGGAGACGGTAGTCCGTATGTACGCACGAGCGATGATATCATTCCCATGATCGTGGAATAGTATTGAAGTGTATGTATACTATTTCAGAATCAATATCACTTTACAATAATAATATATAGTTATTCTCTACACCATTATACCCATCCAAGTAAGGTGGTGGTGGAAAACAGATTACACCACGGCGTGGAGACAGTATTCCGTACATAGGCACGCACGATGATTTTGTTTTCCGTAGGATGGATAGAAGGTGAAATATGGTTGTTTCATATTTATAATAACATATAAGTATATAAGTAATACAGATGTTATTAATTTATAATGAGACAACCAAAGAAGAATAAGTAGAAGAAGAAATAAACTTGAGAAAATCAGAAGAAGAGATTACCTCTTCTTCGACGCACCTCCTTTAAGCTTCCTCTTAAGGAAGTAGAGTTGGTCTTTTGAGAAGACCAAAACCTCCAGAATGTTTCTAGGGAAGTGGAGAATATAAATGGGCAGGTTTTGGCCGATCTTAAAGGCTCTAAAGGGTGTTAATAGAAGAGGGAAGGGGTGCCCTTTTTATAATGGAGGAGAGGGGCACCTTAGGAAAACTTAAAATATTATTTTATAAAAAAGTCATATTCGGTATTTAATGGCTCCAAATTGATTTATTTCAAGGATAAGGTGGGTATGGGTCAAAATATTCTCATCCAATAGGTTTTAGAAAAGTTTAGGTTACTATTTTATCCTTATCATTTATATTTAACTCTATGTTAAATAATTTAACTTTTACCGTATCTTTTTGTTTTCTTACACTATATGGTTAATAAACTTACTATAACAAG
This sequence comes from Viscum album, assembly GCA_963277665.1. Lineage (NCBI taxonomy): Eukaryota > Viridiplantae > Streptophyta > Magnoliopsida > Santalales > Viscaceae > Viscum > Viscum album. The sequence continues at coordinate 1,608,272,919 of OY728137.1, read as the reverse complement.
ACAAAATAACCCCAAGTGGCTCATCATTAATATTTATATCCTTATCTAAGTCATTTGGATGTACCTTAGATTTTTATCAATAAAATAACAATTAATAATATAATATTTTCTTTAAAAACTATTTTATGTCAATTTTGACACTATTTGGTACTTGATTTTTGTGAAAATCATAACAGCATGATTAGTTATAAAACAGTTAATTAAATCAATACTAACATGTCATATTAACCTATAAAATTAGTGTAATTCATAAAAAGTCTCAAATTACATTTATTTAGGTATTTATAACATCAATTATGTTAATATTTCATTCATAAGGTAATTACTGCATCATCATTGTGTCATAAATAAATTAAATTATATTATGTCTAAAAATTATAAATAAAATACAATTATGTAGGAAATATGTTCAGATTTATAATGAATATTTATAGTCTAATTTATCTTATGTATAACCCTATATTAAAAATGTTTTAGTTATTAATCTTTGATTTTAACTATTTTAACTATTCTTTAAATAAAATAACAATAAGTGTCCTAATCTAATCCAAGTGAACCTAAATGGTCATATTTTATTCCTAAGGTTGTTTTTGGTCGAATTAAACTAATCCAATAGAATTAGGACATGTGTTAGGGTAATAATAATATCATTTTTACCCTTAATTACCTTATTTACTTTTAACCGTTGTAAATAAAAGTAAAAAGTTACTATTCACAAAAAATTATTTTCATCTCATTGAACCGCATTTTAGTCCTTGATATTAATCGTGTCTCTCGGATTTTCAAAATTTACCTCACAGAATCGGTAAAATTAAGTTTTTTGTGAATTTCCAAATTCTCCTAGGAGGTGGGTAAAAGACGGTGAAAAATTCAATAAAATTTTTATATATCTAAAATTATTATAAAATGACTCCAATGAATTTAATTGAACTTATACAGGTATTATGTATCAATTTTGACCTAAAATAAATTTAAATAAAATAAATAATTATTTAAATAAAAAGTTGGTTTTTAAATAGTAACCTGGTGTTTTCACTATTCATCAAAAATTGAAAGTTCTCAGAAAAATACCAAAACTTTACCCTAGGCTAATTTCGATATTCCGAATCTAATAATGAAGTCCATTATGAAAGATAAAATTTATAAAATTCCAAAAAGTGGGTATTACTATTCATAACAGCTAGTTTATATAATATTTTAATAGTATATCTTCGTTTAGTGAAACTCGGTATTGCGTACAACACACGCTATCGTGGAAGGTCGCGAATGCATGTAATGTAAGCCATGTCAGGGTTGCGTGTTGTGAAAGACTCCTTCATTGTTTTGTATAACAGAATCCAACCGTATTTCATTTATACATTGAATATATATATAAATACACACACACACACACACTCAATGTTGCGTAGAATGACTACTATCAAACGAACTTGAAATTGTGTGTAACATAATCTAAGAATAGTGTTGCGTATACTGCAAGCTAATACGGTCTTGCGTATAGCGCAAGATAATCTTATTGAAGCGTACAACACAAGACACCAATGAAATTAAAAAGAATAATCCTCATAGAATCTCGGGTTGTTACACACGGAGCATGTCCTTGAGTGTTTGAATGGTCCTCTCCGTCTGGCCATCCTTCTGAGGATTAAAGGTGGTGCTCAAGTGTAGCTGCGTCCCAAAAGCCTCCTATAACCCCTTCCAAAGCAGGGAAGTAAATCGAGCATCTCGATCAGAGACGATAAATGATGGCACACCATGAAGCCGTACGATCTCCTGAACGTAGAGGCATCCCAAGATCTCCACTGATAACTGCTCTCTAATATGTAGGAAGTGGGCCAACTTGGTGAGTCGGTTGACAATCACCCAGATGGAGTCATGTCCTCTGGAAGTATGAGGGAGCCCCGTCATGAAATCCATGGATATACCATCCCACTTCCTCTCTGGGACCTCTAAGGGCTGCACCAAGCCTGCCGGTACCTGGTGCTCCGCCTTCACCTACTGGAAGGTGAGGCATTGTGAAATGAACTCTACCACGACCTTCTTCATACCCGGCCACCAGTGCTGTCGTCTGAGATCCTGGTACATCTTCGCCACTCCTGGATGTACCGCAAGAGGGGAAGTGTGAAACTCCCTCAGCACTTCCTCCTACAGTGCAACTGGAACCATGGTACGTCCCCTGAAGAGGATGACGTGCTCTGCTCCTTCAGAAAATCCATCAGGCGCCTGTTCTGTGGATATCTGTGGACGTCGCGTCTCACAGTCAATGTCCCCACGCTGTGCCTCTCTGACCCACTGATGTAGTGGAGGAGTGACTGTGAGTGACTGTAGAAAGGATGCTCCATCTCTATCCATGAAGGATATCTGCAACGCGGCTAGTTGCTCCGTCGCCTCTCCAAGTAGCTGAATGACCAATCTCCTACTGAGAGCATCAACTACCATGTTCCCCTTCCCAGGAGTATATACTATATCAAAGTCATAGTCCTAGAGGAACTCGAGCCATCGCCGCTGTCTCAGGTTTAGGTCCTTCTGCGAGAAGATGTACCTGAGACTCTGGTGGTCTGAGTAGATTGTAAAGCAATCACCCATCATATAGTGCCACCACATCTTCAATGCGAATACCACTGCTGCTAACTACAGGTCATGGGTAGTATAGTTCTGCTTGTGGTACCTCAACTATCATGAACCATAGGCGATCACTGCCTGCTCCTGCATCAGGACACACCCGAGTCCAGTCCCTAATTCATCGTAGTAAACTACGTACCCTACACCCTCCTCCAGAAGTCTCAAGATGGGCACACTGGTCAATCTCCGTCTCAGCTCCTAGAAGCTCTGCTGACATCTATCTGACCACACGAAGGGCTTCCCCTTCTTCATCAAAGCTGAAAGTGGTGATGCAACTCTGGAGAAGTCTGACACAAATCTTTGATAGTACCCAGCCAGACCTAGGAAACTCCGCACCTCTGTCATGCTCCTGAGTGGCTCCCAAGAAAGTACTGCCTCGATCTTCACAGGATCCACAGAAACTCCTGCCTACGAGATTATGTGCCCCAAGAAGTGAACCTCTTGAATCCTGAACTGGCACTTCGAGAGCTTACCATAAAGCTGGTGCTCTCGGAGTGTGTCCAGTACAACCCACAAGTGGTAGGCGTGCTCCTCCTCAGTAGTCAAGTAAATCAGTATGTTTTCGATGAGGACTATGACAAAAAGATCAAGGTAATTCTGGAAGATCCTGTTCATGAGACTCATGAACATTGCTGGTGTGTTGGTTACGCCGAAGTGCATAACCAAGAACTCATAGTGGCCATACCGACACCTGAAGGCCGTCTTCTGCACATCCTCATCTCGAACTCTGAGCTGATGATAGACTGACCTGAGGTCTATCTTCGAGAACCATCATGCTCCCTTGAGATGATCAAAGAGGTCGTCAATCCTCGGGAGTGGATACTTATTCTTTATGGTCACCTGATTCAGGTGACGGTAGTCGACACATAGTCGTAAGCTCCCATCTACCTTCTTGGTGAATATAATCGGAGAATCCCAGGGTGAAACACTGGGTCAGATGAATACCTTTCCCTATAAGTCCTCCAGCTATACCCACAGCTCACGAAGCTCGGCGGGAGCCATCTGATATGCTGGAGTAAATATTGGGGCTGTCCTGGGGTACATGTCAATGTAGAATTCTACCTCTCTGCGATGAGGTAGTCCTAGAACGTCATCATGGAAAACGTCCGCATACTGAACCACCACAACAGGAAAAATCGGACTCCACACATCAACCACTCTGAGTATGATACTAGCCAACTGATGTGTGATCGGCTGCCCTTTCCTCTCCGTAAGTCCATCCTGTGCTGCAAAGGCTCCCTTCTCACCAGTGAAGGTGAACCTGCTCCCATCTGTGTGGACACACTGCACTTTTCACCTAATGCAGTCAATCTGAGCATGGACTATAGACAACCAGTCCATACCCAAGATGACATCGTAAGGCTTCGACGCTGCTACAAGAAGATCCCAGCCGAAGCTCTTTCCTCCTAGAGTAAGCTCACACTACTGGCACCAGTGCGTAATCATCGAGTCTGCTCCCGTAGGAGTCTCTAGCCGTAAAGATCAAGCCAACGACTCGGTTGGAATCTCTGAGCTCCGAACAAGGGAAGTGGAAATAAAAGAATGACTTGCTCCAGTGTCTATTAGAACTGTAGAAAGGGTGGAGTAGACATAGATAGTACCTCAAATCATCTCAGGTGCGCTGTGGTCGTAGGCCTTGACTACCTGGAGTTGAGCCTGCCCCTGTCTGCCAGCTCCCTGAGGTCGAGGTGGTCATCCTGGTGGTGGTGGTGGTAGAGCCTCGAAGCTTCATCCACCACCTTCTTCTCAGATAGATCCTCTGCCTCGTCCGCCTGCTCCCCGTGGACCACCACGGTCGAACCTCTGCCTCTGCCTGAGTGGTCCCTCAACTGTCTGCTGCTCCTCTGCATGGCGGGTTGGGAATTCACGAGCCATGTGGCCCTACCCGCCGCATGCATAGCACTACCTACCTCTCGTATGTCTGGCTCTGTTACGTGTGCCCTGCATATCTGAACCACTATCCTGAGGTCGCCCACCTGATGTCCTAGTCCGCTTAGACCTCTGCGACATCTGTCTACTACCGGATGCAGAAGACTCCGCTACGTGTCGCCCTGCAGTAGACCTCGCTACTGGCGTAGGCTCAACAAGGAAGCTCTCCACAAGAAGGGCTCACTCTAGTACTCCTGCCTGCGTCGGAATGCTGAGGGAGATCATCGAAGCCCTGATCGCATGGATCGTTCCCTACTCAAAGGTCTGAGCTCAGAATAATGGGCCCCGTACCATGTCCGTGGAGTAGTGCGAGAGGTTGGTAAACCTCGCCGATTACTGGGATACTGCCATGCTACCCTGCCGCAGATGTAATAACTCCTGGATGCGCACCGCACAGAGGGTGGCCGGAACAAACTCCGAGAAAAAGAGGCTATCGAAGTCCGTCCATAGTAGATATGCCTCGTCATGCACCTGGAGAATCATGCTCCACCATCTACCTGCTACTGCGTGCAGGAGACTCGCGACAAGGATCACCATAAGATCTGTTGGTGTCCCTACCAATATGAAGACTCAGACAATAGCCTTCAGCCAATCCTCGGCTGCCTGAGGGTCCGTCTCTCCGCGGAACCTGGGCGGCCTCTGTCGCTGAAACTCGTGCAGCACACTCAGGTGGCGTGCACTCTCCGCTGCTAGGGCTGGTGGTATCGGTGGCCCAGCGGGTAGAGGTACCGCTAGTGCCTCCACTGTAATGGGGCCCTATACCGAGGCCTCGTTGCTCGGTGGGCTGCCATTTTGCACGAAGCTCGGATCCCTAGCTGACTGCCATCATGGGGTCATCTTGAAAAGAAACAAGTGCGCCACAATCAAACATTATACTTGGGGAGCTGACACAAAGTAATCACAAAGAAAACTTTTGAGACACACATGTAATCAGTGTTTTCGAGCACTAAGTCAGAAATCAGAAGTCAGGGTCTTGGTGTGTGGATACGTCGGCCGCCACACCAACACTGGACTCCCTAAACTGAAAACCACACTCCATACTCTTAACACTATTGCTTCACATAGATGAAATTATCAGAGTCCTGAGTTCTGCGATAGAACCGAGTCCTCTGATACCAATTTGTCACAACCCGTCCTCTGGGCCCGTTCCAAGACTACCCCAAGCCTGCCTTCCTAGGCCAGGGGCTTGCGACTAGCACCAAAGGTGTAAATCCCGATAAAAGGGAAGGCATTGGATTTATATAAGTAAATAAACACAACAGAGTATGAAAGCTAAAGTAAACACTAAGTAAACAGAGTACAAAAGTAAGTGCTGGAAAGTAAATGGGCCAGAATACAAACCCAACTGAAAGTACATTACAACAGTAAAGAAAGAACAACTACAGTAAAGTAAACCAGCAACCACTGAGTCGTCCTCCGGATATCCCACCTAAAGGGTGGGTGCAAATGGTCTCCTCAGCTCCTCGGATCCGGCTGTCCGCTCCGTGTACTTCCCGCCAAGTGGTCCACCTCCAGGTACCATCCCGCTCCACAAGAATCCACATCGATCAGTTTTGTCTATCGTCTGCATCCAACACAACGTAGTGCGGCCATAGCCCATGCAGGGGTGAGTATACGATACTCAGTAGGGACCCCGAGACCCCTGAAGGTCACCCAAAATCCAGAAATGATAAACCACAAATGAAAGATACAAACATGAAGTATCAACCAACTCTACTTAGGTATATGCCCATAAATATATCTAAGTTATCAATTCCAGCTCAGCTCCAACTCACGAGCCCAAGTTCAACCCAATCCACACATAAAATCACAACTCAGTCCACATAGGAAAGAAATTCAATCACATCGATGATAATGATTGTAAGTCAAGACTCAGCTCACACAGGTATACTACTCACGAAGAGGGGTGGAGATGATTAGATATAGCCTCTGAATCATCTCCTCTACCGAACCCACATAGGATCCAAGTACATAAGTCATCGCTGTAGAACCCACGTAGGATCCAAGTACAGTAACCATCGCTGCCGAACCCACATAGGATACAAGTATAGTCGTCATCACTGCCGAACCCATGGAGGATCCAAGTACAGTAATCCTCACTACTGAACCCATGTAGGATCCAAGTACATTCGTCTTCATCGTCGAACCCATGGAGGATCCTGGCACGATAGTCGTCGCAATTGTATCCAGCTCTAGGGTTCCTACACACAACGTCCTCGATTCCAGGAGGGTCTGCTCCATGAGTAAAGAGGGGGTCGATACATCAACTATCACGAAGTCCAGAGTTGATGTATCCCGAAGGTCCGCCACTTCATAGGGGGATAAACCAAAAAAATGTGTCCAAGACAATGAGTACAAGATGACCAAGCCATTTTCCAAAAAGTACACGACGTTTTGGTATGGTTACACGCCGTGTCTTCAGACCTCAAGTACTACCCGTGTACGACGGCCCATGTCAAATGGATGTTCATGTAAAAATTAAGTACATGGCATGCGGTATAGTTACACTTCGTGTCTTCAGTTCCTGGGTACTGTCCATGTACCAAAACCTGTGTCGAAGGGCTGTTCATGTAAAAGGTATGTACACGGCGTGTGATATGGTTACAAGCCATGTCCAAACATCTGGGGTCAGATCTGTGTATGCTGGCCATGTGCCCGTACACGGCCTCAACCCGTGTTCTCCAACCCGTGTAATTGGTACACGGGTTCGCCCACACCATTGGCCATGTCTGGCCGTGTGGTAGAGTACATGCCCGTGTACTCCACACCGTGTTCGTGTATTCCTGGGTGACACGCCGAGTCTTGCGTAGCCGCCACCTCCTTGCTATGTGGTGAGTACACGCCGTGTGACAGAGGTCACACGCTGTGTGTTAGTTATCTGACATCCGAAACCCTAGCCGCAAGAATGCCCGCACTACATGACATGTTCTCCAGGAGTACGTGCCGTGTAGTCTGGAATTTTCCAGAAACGACACCTCTAGACAGCGCGCCTCCTTTGATTCCAGTTCTTCATTCCGATCGTTTGTTCGTCACGAAACTTCAGACTCTAGGTTACCCCATTGTCCCGAAGTCGATTCTGGCCTTCTCAGGATTCTGATCGGCTCCTAAAACATGTTTTGAATTCTCGTTCGAAGAACGGTCGAGGAATGGTCCATCCCGTTCTGGTCCGAACCGTCGCCTGATATTATCGTCGCACCTCCGCTAGGTTTCCGTGATGATGAGTCTTCAATTTTGGATCGTTGAATCACTTAATGAACTCGTAAAGATCTATTGTTCGTCATCCATGAACAAAACGAAGAACCTCCAACAATCAAAAAATTGGCGGAGGATTCGGACCGTGTTAGTTTGGCCCAGTCTCTCTGCATTAGTTCGGTAGGAGGTGGTTAAAGATAACAAAACAAGAAGGAAAGAAGATTCAATCATTGATCCAATCAAAACACACCCCTACCTCAACAAATGATGTCAAACGTCAGCGTCGCGGAAGACGGCGTCGTGAGGTGAGGATTCGTGGACGTTGTTGGAGTATGTCCGAGGAGGAAGCAACATCTCCTCACTTGTCGCGGAGAAGAGAATGGAGGTGCGTTTTCGTTCTTCGTCAGAGAGTTGGCATTCTTTGACAAAGGAGAAATCCTCCTCTCCTTCACAAAATTTCAATCCCCAAATCCCCACACAAGAAGACAACCCAAAATAAAATAAGGCCACCCCATTATTTTAATTGATTATGCCATGCATTTCAAAATACAAATTTCAAACACTTAATTAATTAATGAAAGAGTTTCATTTAATTAATTAAATGTTAGGTTGGAAAGTTTAAATGAAGTGAGAGGGAGAGAGGAAGTGTCCCCATTAATTTAGGGAAGTTGTCAAGTTTAAAGGGGGAGTTTATGAGAGTTATGGGAATGTGAACGGTTGGAGATCATGTGGGCCCCACCTCACAAATATCCTTACTTGGGTAGTTAGAAGCTTGTGGGTCCCATCCCAACTCCCCAATGTAGGATATAACCACTTAGATATAGAAATAAAATTGTCCCACAATTTTATTCACTTCTCATTTAATCCAAAAATTAATAACTTCTCATCCTGAGCAAACTCATCTTTGGTAAAGGTCCTCTTAAGAAATTACCGGCGCTGCGAGTTCATTGGTGCCCTCGGTTTTAAATTCTGAGCACCGGTTCAAAAGATAGAAAAACCCGCTCGTTCGTTCACTGAACGTCCCCGAGCTAAACTTCAGAAATTGATTTCAGGCACACCGGGCCTCAGAATCAAGTGCCATCAGAGGCCACAGACTCGAAAAATTCCAAAGTATTTAAGATTTTTTTTAAAATTTCCAGGTCTTTAAAAAATTATACTAACTATTTTGGTTTTGGAAAATATATAACGATAAGCGGAATAATTTTTCATTTTTTTATGGATATTATGATATGTTAAAAGTTAATTTGAGTGATTTAGGAATAAAAATTCATCCCGAATACTCATCATTTGGAGAAAAATATGAGATCATAGTGGAAATTTATTAATGGAAGAAATAAAAATTTTCAAGTTGGTATATGTTCTTATGTTCTTATATTGAAGAGTAAATTAATTCCTCAACTTTAGGAAAAGGATCTTGAAATAAAAATGTTATTCTAGTACCTTCATTTTTAATGAAATAATGGTATTTTTACACCTAAAAAATTTATGGTTTTGTGTTTTTTAACCTTATCTATATCTCCCACTTTCTTTTGATTATTGATCTCTAGCACTCTCAATAATTATTTACACTTTTTCTTTCTTGTACATATTTTTATTTCTCACTAACGTTTTCCTACATAGAAACCTAGTTATTTGTTATTCTAGATGTGCTTAATACTTCAATTTCTCTCTTATTGAAATAAATTTTTATTAACCATTTTTATAATATTGTATTTCAATAAAGTTATTTTAAAATTTCAAACCCTTGATTATCGAGATCAAGATTAAATTTCAAGGAAATAATTTATTTAAGGGGTTAGAATGTAAGGACCTGAGATTTTAAAAGAGGAACCTCATGTTTAATAACATATATGACACAAAACACCAATATTATAAAATAAACTAGAACCCTAAGACATTATTATGTATTTATTTTTTAAATAAATTCAATATCATCGATAACTTGCAAAGCACATAACAACGGGTTTAAACGAAATACGATAGTCTATTAAAATATCATTATTTAAACATGATCATTTTAACCTAGCCATTATGTTTGTGGGTATAAATATGAATAAATAAATTGTGAAAATTATATGGCTGACACATGTATAAAATAAATTCAATGTTTATCTATTAATTATAGATAAAATAAGTGTCATTTGAAAAAAAAGAAATGTTTTCTAAAAAAACTTTAATTTTCTAAAAGGTGGTTTAATCTTGATTTGCACACATATTTTAAATTAATTTTTTCCGATTTTAGAAAATTTATTTGACAAAATAAAATTAATTTTTTAAATCTAATGTCAAAATTATATTTGGGTAAATTTTGGAGAATTTCATGAAAAGATTAATTCTTTTGATGAATAGTGATTTTTTTTGATTATTATTGAAAACTATATTTTAATTTAAATTATTTAAAATGTAAAATTATATTAATATTTATCTAATTTATATAATTTTAATAAATTTAATATCTAGTTTCGGTATAATTTTTTTAAACTTTTGATAGTTTTTCTTTGGAAAAACAGTTTTCTCGACCTACCTGTGAGTTTAATTTTAAATTGAATCCCACCACTTATGTGAATTGAATTTGAAAAATGGATTAAATTTTTTGAATAAGAATAATTTATATTATCTAATAATTTCAACTTAATTTATGACCATAATGAATAGTGAAAACATTAAAAATTAATTACCATGTTTAAGGTAAAAAGGGCTTATCGAGGGGTTAAACTGATAAGATAAGGGTTAAAGATGAATTAAAATTGTTAAAAACCCATTTTATGGAAATATTTAGACCTTATAACCTATAAGGTTTTAGAATGACCCATTTTTAGTCTTTTTGAATGAGGAAAACGTGGGTATCACTTTATCTTTAAAAAAATTCCATGTGTGTCCTCTCCCGAACTTATAAAAGGCCATCCCCTCTCCGCTCATATTCACACTACAAAATGAATTTGGTTTGAAAAAAACATACCCAAATATCTTAATTAATTCTCTCCCAACATACTATATTCCTTTGTTTGATCATAAATCCAATTTAGGAAGGCTTTAGATTAAACCTAAAGAGGTTTCCTCAAGAAGAGGTAAAGTTTGTAACTATGTGTTTCCATATTACTTCTTATTATAACTCCTTAAAATATTATTTGTATATTATTATATAATAAAAAAATATAAAATATATTGAGATTTTATTAATTTAAGTGAATTACCTATATCTATCACCTCTTATATCAAATGGGAAATGAAATTGTTGATTGTGTGTATGGAGGACTAATGCCTCGCAAACTAATGTAATTATTTTTTCATCAGCACCTTTCAAGGATGGATATAATGATGGATTTTACATATTTATATTATATTTATGATTATATTATTCTTATTTAATTATTATTTCACATATAACTTCTTACTTTCAATTCTGTGGGGGATATGATAACGTCGCTTGTGTGTACGACGGACTACCGCCTCACAAAGCGATTTGATTTGTTTGTCACTTACACTTTAAATAGAAGGTAGTAAGGATAAATTTAATGAATATAGATATATTTATAACCTAAAAATAATTCTATAAATATATCACCACATATTAATTCCTACCTTCCCATCCGTTGGAAAACAATAAGGTCACTCGTACGTACGTGTAGACTACCGCCTCCATGTAGCGATGTGAAGTGTTTTTCATTTCATTTTTTCATGGATAAAAATAAGGATGTATTTGATTAATAAAAATTATATAAATAAATTAATATTGATTTTTAAATTTTTAATTAATATTTATTTTCCATTCATTTCATTCATCAAGAAAAATGGAAATAACGTTCATGCGTACGTACAATCTACCGCCTTCATGAACGGTGTAATGCATTTTATATATCTAAAATTTATAGATAACTATAAATAAATATATAATGAATATATATGATATATATATCTAATGTTTAAAGTTCTATATATTTTTTAACCATGATCAAAGTAAAATGACCAAAATTACTGAACCAAAACATATGTAAAAAATAATGGAAATATCACCTAAAACAATGATTTTAACAAATAATTATTAACAAATGGGTGATAAAAGACTATAAGTAAATAATACATGTTATGAAATAAAATATTATATTTTTAATATATTTATAATAAACCTTTATTTTTTATGCAATAGGTTTAGACAGAAATGAAGGAAGTCAAACATGAGGTAAGGGTTTCTTGTCCCACTTTTACTTTCATGAGACATATTAAATATTCACAACTTATTCCTTTTTGTGGTTTATATAATTACATTTTTTATATTTTATATCATGAATAAATTTATATTCATGGTATTTAAAATTTTGTTTTATGTTATTTCTTTCACGAGTCTTATGATTCCATGTTACCAAAGTGGTAATGGTGTATTTCAAAATCTCATCATTATTAAAGATTGTTTATGATTAATTCTCCCTTGGGGGAATTATTTTATATTTGTTAAAATAAATATATTTTCTTATCATATGTTTATTCATGAAATTTTTCAAGTAATAAAACCTATTATACTCTATTTGTTACTTAAAATTGTTGATATTTATTTAATAGAATCCAACTTTATTTCTATCTTCGATCGAAAATCATTTTTCATCCAAATACATATTTTATAAATTTTATTTAATTTTTTTAATATTATCCAAATTATTTATTATATATATTTTTATCAATTTTTTTACCTTTTAAAAAACTTTTTGATAGGAAACTTCCTACCATTTTCCAAACAATACCCATTTGGCTTTAACCGAAAATGTGAAATAAATATTTATTTTAATGTGTACGACATGAATAAAATTTTATTCCTTCATATCCAATCAACATTAAATATAATTTTACATGTTTCCAAGGTTATTTTAAAATAAATTTATTTTTATACTTTTTTGTGATTTTTTTGTTTTAAAAGGTTATTTTCAAATGCAAAGGTTATTTTCCTTAAGAATGTTTTCCATGAAATTTTTATGGTACTTATATTCATTAATGACATCAACCCTTTATTTTAATTGTGATCCAATAGAGATATACTGTATTGATATCATTATTATTCATTCATTGGATGGTTTATTATCATTTTTTGGTGATTTACAATTTTATTACGATTCACTATATTACCCTTAGTGGTTTATTATCATACTTATTGATTGGGGTAAAAATTAATATTTCATATATCAGTTTTTTAATATGAATGTTTATGTTGATTATGTTTCACCCCTATCATTTAATGAATTCATTGGACTTAGTAAGTGATGGGATGAGACCACTATACCCACTCAATGAGTTAAAAGGTCTCATAAGACAAACTACAATGGGTTTTTGGGTGAGTACTTAACTATTTTTGAAAGATGTATTAGTACAATTCCTTGATGATATGGTTTTTATTTCTATCATTATGAATTCCTTCATTATGAGATTATTCCTTGATGTCCATGTGATTATTTGATTATTTATAATATCCATGGAAAAGCTTCAAGATCGTGTGATTATGTATATGAAATTATTTGATCATTATTTATTCCTTCTAAATTACACTTAAGTTACCTATTAAATGGTTTATGTTTTAGTTATTTTCTTTTATATATCGATTATGATTTATTTATTCATAGATTCTACCATACTCATTCCATTACCGAGCATTTGAGTTCACCCCTTTCTTATGTTTCTTTCCCCATGATGACATGATGAGTATTTTTATTAATATTTCGGGTGATAATAGTAGAAATAAAGAAGATCTTAAAGAAAATAATTTTTTATACTTTATTCTTTCATTTTTAAAATGAGATTTAAGTATGTATCTAACTACCAAGACAACTAAATTATTCGGTGATTTGGGATACTATTGCTTTTATCTTATGCCAATTTAATAAAGTAACCATCAACACTAGGCCACTGGAGTTGGGGTCTTTATAGTGGTATTTTATTATATGGATCAGTCCCTTGAGATCAATGTTATTTGAGATAAAAAATATAAAAATTTGATATTTTTTAAAAGCCACATATTTTTCACAAAGTTTTTCAAAACCTGCAACCAAAGAGTATAACATCCTATAATTTTTAACAATGGAAATATATAAGATTACCACATGGTTTAATAATCCATGTGGGTAAACCATGAAAACCACTTGAAAATATGAATATTGGTCTTTTTGGAGTGTTTTTAATTGGGGTTTCTTTCCTCTCCTACCCACATCAAGCCAGCTGACTAATACACCTATCTCAACCTTCTCCATCCTTTTCTAATCCCTTAAAGATGGATTAGTGATGATAAATTCGAGATTATTCACTTGGATTAAAATTTCAGGGTTCCCTTCTTCTTATTCATAGATCTTCTCCCATTTTTTCTTCTATAATAACCCTAGTGCTATTGGATGGATGATTTCCATATATAAGCTTGTTATAAAATTTGGATCTTGGTTTATAGTGCCTATAATCCCTCTTTTGAGACATAATCTAAAGGTTTTCATCCAAGGTGATATAATTACACCACATGAGGTAGGTGTTTCCATTTTATTACTTTTTATTTTATATTTCCATGGATTCTTGTATTTTTAAATTTATTTTTGATTTAGATAATTACATTTCAAGTTATCTTGGCTTGGTTTATTAATGTTTTTCTTTAACTCCTCTCAGTTTTCATTTGGAACTATGGGTGTAATTTTATAATTCTTTTCAAATATTATTTTAAATTGGTATTTTATATATTATACATGTTTTATAAAATTCCAATAATGGTTTTCTCAATGAGAAATGTTTGATTATTGTGTGTTAATCCAAATGTGATTTTTAAATTGGGTTTATCTTTTGGGTTTAAAGGGTTTGTATATTTTTAAAGGTAAAGTTTTCCTTATAAAATCAAATTGTGATTTCCTTTAGTTATTATGGTTATGTTTTAGGGTAAATTTTTATTTCAATTAGATTAGTGTTAGGATTAAAAATAATTTTCTAAAGGTATTTAAAAAATTTATACTTTATAAGTGATAAGTGAAAGGCCCAGTTGGAACTTTGTGATGTAATATTTGATTAGTTGGTTAGTTATTCCCTTATTGGGACCATTGTAGTTATTGATGATATTAATATATATCCATGTGATGGATTCTTGAATTGTGATCCATGATGTATTGATGGTTTTGGGGATCTTGTTAAAGGAATTTTGGGAGCTGGGATATATATGATTATGATCTTATTTAATGGTATTTTTTGTTTATCCTGAGATAATGTTTGTTTTAAAAGTAACCCACATAGTTTATCTATAACAATAAGAATATTGGGATACTAAGTAGGGAATCAAGGAAAATAGTTATAATAGTTTATATTTACACACTGGATAGAATCCCTTAGTTGAATGCAACACCTGGATGGGGTGGGGGGTGTCACCGATTATATTAGTTGAGAGTGATCTAGGTGACAATATGTGTGACCACTAATATATCGGTAGTTTTTCTATCTTTATAAATCCATTAATTTCCCCATTAATCACTTTGGTATTGTCTCACGATATGTATCTTTTTTATACAACTTTATTGTTGTTTTAGAATGTATTTTTCTTATTACTTGGATGGACTTTGATTTTTTGGTATTTATCTTCATGTGATTTATTCTTGATATTGATTGGTTTTTATCCATCTACTTATTATAATTAATTATTATTTTCTATGGATCTATTTTCATTATATTTTATCCTTATTCCTTGATAACATTTGATTTGGATGTGTTAAATCATTTAAATGAAATGGTTGATTTTTTTTTCAAGTGCCAGTATTTATTGGAAATTAATTTTAAATGTTTTAAACCATGTGAGGCTTTGTTATCAAATGTGATGTTTTAAATATAAAGTAATTGTTTAATAGTATTCTTTAAAAGGGTAATGTTTTGAATATAAATGGTTAGTTTTTGAATTGGATTTGTTTTGACAAAACATATTTGTGATATGTAATATAAATGGTGTGATTTAAGAAATTACATATTTTATATTTTTTCTATTCCTATACCATGTAAAGGAAATGAAAACCTATTTACTTAAATTATTTTAAAACTATAATTTTTGGTTTCATTTATAATTATAATGAAATAGAATCATGGTGGTATCCTACCATCCTTTGGCTCAAACCCTATATAATCATGTTGGAGGGTATGTAATATTCAAATCTTTTGCATATTTCTTATGTTCATGGATTTTGGGTTTATTTCGGTGCTATTTTACTTAGGAACTAGGTGGATGTCAGGATCATGGTGGTGAAATGGAAGTCACATGGAGATGGTGGTTGAAGCCTAAATGTTATGGAACCAGTTGGCTAGTTTTTGGGTCTTGGCCTCTTTGTCCCTTAGCTTTTGTTTGAGTTTTATTTATAGTATTTTAAATCTTTTATATAATGGTTAATTTTTGGTAATTCCTTAGTTAGAATTTATTATTGTTCCTATATTGTTATGTTATGTTTTAGTGTCCATATTTATAGATTCTAATTATTTATTATGACATGTCATCCAATATCTCGATACCTCATTTTGGGTTTCCATTTGAAACCTATTTATTATGTTTGGGTTCTTGTGGGTGAAACCATTCTGAATGGTTATGTTGATACCCTTGACCCTCATCATCATCCCAGGGGGATTGGGGATTCCCCTCGAGTTAGTGGAAGATCGGGCCAAGCACTGATTCAGATGGTGGACCATGTTGGTTTCCTATAATATGGAACTATAAATGTTAAAGTAAATGGAATAAAGGAATAATTACATTTATATTATGTGTTTTAAAGGTTTATACACCTTTAATAGGATAAATTTATGATTTTATATATTTTAAATAGTCAAATAAACTAAATATTATACTTTGAATATTTGTTTGATAGAAATAATAGAAATATTTAAATTGATGATTGGGTTTTTGGAAACACTATATATTGATATTATTGGATATATTATAAATCAAATTTAATCTACCATTGATTTCTATGATTAATATTTTGATTTATAACTCCAATACAGTTTACCAAAAGGTTTAGAAGATAATTATTAATTGACCTTTGAGTAAGTCTACCTTTGAATTTATCCCAGTTGAATTTATAAAAAATAATATGAGTAAAGAATTTGATTATTCATATTGAACAATATTCTACTTGAAAAATTAATATTTTTCTCGATGAAGCTTCCTTGGAAATGGTGTTGACAGTGTGGGAGTGTTGGTGGTAGTTTGGCTTATTAGTAGTCCTCAACAGGCATCAATGGAGGTTGATAGTATACGACTCATCTGGGAGGTAGACCTTGGTGGGAAGTGCTTGCCTCGATGGTGGAAAGGCCCTCTATGGAAGGGAAAAATTATCATTAGAAGAGGGGAAAAAGTGAGGGCATTGATAATAATAGGAGAAAACCTAGATGAGGCTTCAAAGAAGTTAGATCCATATATTCAGGGCTACTATATTGGGAAGGGATAGAGAGTGCATAACATATTCCATCAGTATCAAGCATAATTGATCTCTTCATGGGGAAATTCATACTCTGCATCCATGCGAGGTTGGGATCTTGGAATGTTCAATGGGTCAGATGATGCAGAGGGGTTAATCTAGAAGTTTTAGGTCCCTGGGCCTTTTGATCATGTATTTAGGCCACGCGCCTATTTTCCCTATGGGTTATGTAAGGGTTCCCCCTCTACCTAGTTTAAAAAAGGGGGATTATTCAAAAATAGATAAAAAATATGAGGCCTTTGGACTATTGGAGGAGGTGGTGGATCATTGGTTACAATATTATTAATAGGTAATTTGGTGCTACAAAAAGAAACTATAACTTGTCAAAGAGGAATATCTAGTTCACATTGTGAATAAATATTTACTGAAGTATTTTTTCAATACCTCTATATATGTTCTCCCTACTTTGGATATTGTAATGAATGATTTATTAATTCATTTCTAATAATACGATTGATTATGAGATTTATCACACCTCACTATTAATGTATGATAGTATTTTTTCATGAAAATACGGTATAACCCAAACTATGGTAATTCATGATTCTCAGATAGTGTGTGTAGATTATACCATTATTATCTTATATTTTTTACTTTTCATTAATATTTTTTTTATCAATATAGAGTTTAGTGAAAAATGTTCTTAAAAACTATTATGAAGTGATTTTGGTTATCCAATATTGTTTTTTTTTCATTGTAATTTATAGGGTAATCCATTAGTTTTTATAATAATCAGTATTAATTACCTATTCCTAATCACAAAGTATATATATTTTTTGTAAATGATTTTATAAGAATTATGAGGCTTTTATTGAGAGATTATGGTAAGAGGTTATTGTATTTGAAAATGGTAGGATGAAGATCGAAATTTTTAATGGATAGATTTGGTTTTTAGAAGATAAAAAAGGGAACTATATTTATTATAAATTCCTAAATATTCCATTATATAAATTCAAGATAGAGGATATAAAGAAATGATAATCAATGAATCTTTTCTTGGAGGCACTTAGATTTTTTAATAAAATATTGGAAAAAATAATTTTTTTCAATAATTGAGAGGCAAAAACAATTACTTATATTATGCAAAATATACTAATATTTATGATATGGAGACTTCTATGAACATTTTTTTATGATGATGATACTTTTTAGTATAAATATGGTTGAATGTAAATGATAGCTAATCAGTAGAATGAGTTTAATGGGATCATCATATACTTAAAGTCTTTAAATGTTAAATTTAAAAGTAATATATGGGCTATGATTTTATTATCATAATTAATACAGTATTGGGATATAATTTTTATTGTTATTAGTAGTTTAAATAACAACACTTATTTTTTTAGGATATTCTTAATCTGATTCTAAGTGAAGCAATCAAATGTAAGGAATTACATATGTTTACTAGTAAAATATGTAGCATAGAGGGTAAAAAATTATAATCTCAACTGAGAAGTTAAAAAGAAGGAAGTAAATAAAGATAAATGAAATGAGTTAAATCAATAAGGTTGGGTTATATTTTATTGTAGGGATTAAAGAAGTGATATTCTTAAAAAATATTAATAAGATTGAAATATAAATTCATGAGGATCATATGAAAATACCATAGTTGAGAAAAATAATAATAGTTTTATTAGTTCCAACAAATTGATTGATTTATGGAACTTTGATTCTATAGAATCATTTCATTCTAAATCAGATAGATGATACATGCAAATTTTTGTATTTGAACGTTTTTGAAATGTTCATCCTATTGATGATGGGACTCTTAAGATTTTATGGAAAGTTAATGTTGAGGTTTTGAAAAAGAATTTTTGTTTTCTAAAATTTCATGTGGTAAGACACATACTAATATTAAGGTTTTATTTTTCTATATAGTAGGTTAACTGGATGATTTTTAGAATTATATAACATAATAAGAGAGTGTGTGGAAAATCACTAAGTTGCAGCTATGGTAGCCAAAACTGTCAAAGATGGTATGCCATATATGAAAGGTGTATAAGACTGGATAACAGTTACTATTTGTTTTACCATAGACACATAGATATTTAATTATGATATACATTATATTATTGATAATGATATGCATGTTTTGGTTGATAAATGAGTGTCAACCTTAGCATAGGGAGTTTAGAGTATGTGCTGAGTTTATTCTTGGAAAGAAAAAATAGAGGGTGTTTTAATGAGAGAATGAGTACCAAACTATCAAGAGATATAGAATATATATACTAATTTATGGGAACCAACTCTAATAAATTCTTATGAAACCTAACTATTTTATGTTACTTCCATTGATAATAAAATATGGAAGGCATGGGTTTAATTTTTAAAGAATAATTAAAGATTATTTGGAACCTTCAACTAATAGAGATCCATGACTGAAATAAAGACCAATTTAAATTTGTAATACTAAAGATTAGATAATTTTGGGGATTTTGGTTTTATATATTTTAATAAATTTTTATTCAAATAAGGGGATCAAGTTTGAAAAAACAGTATATGAAAGAATCGTGTGGTATAATAGGAAAACATGACACTAAAAAAGAGAGCCATAAGGATGTGATGACACTTGTTTTTTTTCAATGGATTTTTTTTAAAAAGATAGTGAATATAGTGTTTTATCTAATTAACATGAAATAATTTATACCTTTAGGGAAACATTTATGTAAGGAAAATTACATTAATATAATATTTTATGATCACACCTAAATGTTTCTAAAAGTATCACATATGTTCATGTTAATAATATCGAATATGAAAATATATAAGTGAAGTCTAAAACATTTTTATTTATTTGATATTATCATGAAGAAACCAAATATATTATTTTAAATAATGACCAATGGAGGGTTAGTAAAATTTGGAATGTGATCTTCAATAAATATATTATTTACAGGGATTGAAACTAGCTAAAAGTATCAATTGAGAAAAAAATATAGAATGATCAAGTGGAATTATCCTGATATATAAGAATTTTTAGGGATTACTATAAGTCTAGATGCACAAAAAAGTCTTAATTTACCAGAATTATATTGAAATTCATAGACAATAAGTAGTCTGGATATACCATATTGTTCAAAATTTTATTAAGTTCGTATGCATTTACTATAAGAATCAATTGATTATCATGGTCAATTAATAATATTTACCTGGATTAAATTAATAATTATAGGATATAAATAAAAATTACACTTTTTGATTCTAGCAAATAAGGGGTGAGGGGGGGGGGTCTAAAAACTTGAAAAATAAAAAATGGTTTAGAGACTTAAAATAGTTGAATATATAAATAAAGAAGAAAAAAATTCATTACAAATACATGGTACAAAGGAGTTCGTGAATTTATCATTGGAAAAGTTATAATTTCAGAAAAAATTATTTTACTTGAAAAATGAATAATCCAATGGATTGAAAGAGTATAATAAAAGGTTACTTTTGAAAAGTTATCAACAAAATGAAGGAATAGGTTTTAATGAAATCTTATCTCTAATTTTAATATAGTTAACTCTCTTGATTGTACTTAGTTTTCTTATATTGGAATGTTTATATCTTTAAATTTGTATATGAAAAATCATTAATTCAAGGAGATTTAGAGGAATAAATTAATATAGAGAGACTATAAGGATTAAATGAATTAGAAAGAAGTATCTAGTTTACATTATCAAAAATAATTTGTAAGTGTTAAAAAAATCACATAGATAATGGAATTAGAGGATTAATTATTTTAGGGAACAAAAATACTATAATATGATCTAATGATGTTCATTATTTTAATTATAGGGTGTTTGATGATAGCCATTTCAGTATAATTATTTTATATATGGAATCTATACCTTTTTTTGGTTTCTAAATTAATTGAATAGATGATCTATAATATCAGTTATATGGAATGTCTATGATGAATGATTTTATAGTAGAAAAATGGATTTTGAGGATAAAGATCAATAGGGACTAGAACATGTGAACATTGATGTTGTCTTGGTCATGATTTATTGATTTTTTTGAAGGAATAAAATGTATAGAGTAAAACTTATTTCCACCCAAATTTCTAGTCACCTAATGTTATCCAAATAGAAGACATCCAAAATAAATGATGATTCCAGGTAAATAGAAATATTTTAATATGCTTTACTTGTGAGAAGATTTATGCTTATCATGGTTTGTATAAGGAGAAAAATTGATCATGAAATGGAAATTTTCTACCGATTCATGTTTAAAATAGGTTAGTAAAACTAGGAAGTTATGTAGTTGATAATATAAAATCTCAAAGGGATCACAATTGTATCTTTTGTTATAGAACAAATAAACTGTTATAAGGATATGTAGATGTATAATTTAGTGGTGATACTTATAATGGTAAGAATATAAGAAGAAATGTGTTTAATTATATAGGAATAATATTTAGTTGGTTATCATTAATAAAAATATTAGAAACACTTTAAACTATGGAAGCATAGTATATTGTAGGAATAAAGGAATGAGAATGATGTAATCTGGATCAATTGTTTGCTAGAGAAACCTAAAATAAAATTTAGGAAATAAATTTTATTTTATTATTGTTAAAGTGAAATAATTATAGATAGGAATTTGGTGTTTCATTCATAGATAAAGAATATTTATATAAAGTATCAATTTATCTTGATATTTGTTAAGAGGAAGTATTGAAACTATAAAAGTTTAGTGGGAGATAAAATCTAGAATATATTTTGGAAAAGGTTATAGTGTTGGAAATAATAGGGTGGTTTTGTGCCTTTGTGAGACTTAGATAATGAGATATATTTGATATTAATAAAAATTAAAATATTAAATAAATTTAGTTTAGATTATAAATAAATACATAATCCTTTAAAAAATATTTAAGTGGGATATGTTTTAAGAGTGAAGCTTATTTTTTAGTGGTATCTTTACAATTTAAATAGGATGGAGCACTATTTTAATTATATAGACAATAAGATTAACAATTGTAAGTAATTGGGTTGTGGAGTTTTGGTTACATCATTATCAACATTTTAGTTTGTGATATTATAAACAATAATAACCATTAAAAGAATAATATCCCTTCCACGTGGTGAAAAATGATTAAGTGAAGGTGATGGGTGATGCCTATGAATATGTGGTCTCTATATGGGATGTTATAATGAGTGACCCAAAAATTTAATTGAAATGAAATTGATTTCTTATGATATTTCTCTCTCTTATCACTAAGTGAATTACCCAATTTCTTTAGGTAAATATGGCATATTCAAAACCATATTTATTCCTTATGTGAGGATAGTGTTTGTAACTTTTATTATTATTCCCTTTCCATTTTATATTCATTAATTATTTTTATGTTTTTAATTTTAATTAGTGGTCTTTTGGTGCCTTTTATTTTTGGTTTCATAAAATTTATGGGCTTCACATTTGTATTTTTATAAATTTCATTTATTTTTAATATTTTAGACCCATAAATAGATAATTCAAAGGATTCTATAAGGATTTATATCAATAAAAAAAATTTTCTTCTCTTTTTGGTTTTGAATCTTGTTTTTTATTTCCATATTAAAAATATTTATGACCTTTTCCTAAAAACAATATTTATAGAGTAACATTATAGTGTATTTAGTAATTTTTGAATAGTTCCCTATACACTTTTGTTAATATTAAATTATAGTGTAAAATTATATCTACTATATTATATGTGATAAATTAATTATAATTTTTATCCTTCCATACCATGTAGGGTCCTAAAAAATTTTAGTTTTGAAGTTGGTAAATTTATTGGAAAATTTTAGTAATTTAACACCCGACAGGTGAAATTATTATTTAACCCAGTAAAAAATCTCCAAAAAATATTTTTTTTATTATGATGATCATACAAATTGGTTTTCACATTAGGGAGGAATTATTTAACAAATTATAGGTCCTTTGGTTTTTGATTTTCTAATTCAATTGATGATTTAGTTAATTAAATGTTGTGTGTGTCATTTATAATTTTTTGGAGAAAAATGAGAATAACCTACAAATAGGAAATTGAACTAAATTTTCATCAATATAAAATTGATTGGGAAATAGTTTTTTAATGTAAATATAATTTAATTTTAGACTCTAGGTTTATCGAAATATCTTTTTTGATATTTTTCAATAAATTATTTTTTTACTCTTTACCCCCATTCTAGAATAATTTTCAAAGAGCGAAATATTATATGAATTTGAGGGGTTGTAAATTTTTTTTCTATTTTGCAATCATATATTATTCTATATAAATTTCTATTAATGAATATTTTCAAATCATAATAATAATAATAATAAGTTAATTTTTTTAATTATTATTATTATTAATATTCAAATTTAATGTATATTTCATATAGTTGAGAGTTAGATATTTGATTCAGTTTATTAATGTGTCATAGAGATAAAGACATCTTATTAGATTGATATGAAACCACTTAAGTCCATATTTTTTTAGCCAATAAGGAAACCATATTTCATGCCAATGACTAACCTCCATTCAGTGGTGAGAGAAATAGATAAATGATGGGTTTATAAAAAGAAGTTAGTTAAATTAGTATAGGTTAGGGTAGGATGATTCTAAGTGATGGTACAAAACAATTAAAAATAGTGCAATGACCAAGGGATTATAGTATAAATAATATCAATTGGTTTAGTGGTGTGTAGTTGAGAATAAACCTGGTTCGAAACCTGATGGAATTGTTGTTGGACAACGTAATAACTATAAGGTAAACAATTTGTGGAAGTGATTGATGTAGTTTTATAGAATTTTATTAGGCATTCAGATCTATAAAAAAAAATAGTGGATCTCAAGGTGTATTACATTGGTGTGTCAAGGGTTAATCATAGAAATATAAACTAAAACGGAAACCATGGAATAGTTGTTTAAACCATGTTGTGGTTTCTTTTGGGATAAACCAAAACATATTGAAGTCTACTACAATGTGGTTTAGTACATGATAGTTCACGAGTTATGTGATAAAAAGTATCTTAACCTCTTTCTACTAATATAAGCTATCATATTTGGTAAAATCATTATGTGGTGATGATTAGAAAAGTTTTAACACCCAAAATTATTGTCCAAATTTCAAACAATCAATTGAAGTGATTAAGCTTGGATTTTCAAGGGAGTTATAACATTTTAAATGTTTGATAAATGATTCATTATTATGATAAATATTTATTAAATGTTTGAAATCCCCAGGATCATCCTTTGTGGCTATGAAATAGGTTTAATCCATGTTCATGTAGTGGAAACTAATTTTATTCAGACATTGCATAAAATTACTCAAAGATGAATCTCACACACACACTCTCTCTATATCTAAACAATGTTCTAGAAGACCATGAGAAAGATGAGATCATAAGGGGGAATAAGGGGTCTCACCCATTACCCTAACTGGATATAGAGTGACCTAGCCCCTCCCTCACCTATAGGATAGGAGCTCGAAACTTATCCTTGGCCTCATGGTGCTATTTAATGCATTTTCTCCTTCACTAATATTGATCTTCTTATATCACTCCCACATATCATGATTTTACCAAAGGTTTAAGATTATTAGAAAGACTTTATATTATATCGATATCATAATTAGAGTTCACAAAGTATTATTCACTCCACATTTTCACTCTTCCCTCAAGATTCATGCATATCACAGCTTCCATTGAAACCTTAGATTTGTTTGTCGATGAATCACAGGGGTTCATTAATTGATTATCCATAAATATTTTGGATCCCCATCACATGATTATTTTCATTGAATATGAATTCAATTTTATTCAATCTTGGTCCATTTCCATAAGGTTTTTTCAACCTATCTTAGTTTTCCCATATAGGTGAACCTTTTATATCCATATATAGTGAGGTTCATCCTCTTTGAAAATATGGGTGAAATTTATTTATCTCACCCTCTCCTTTCATAACCCCTAGATATTAAAATTATTGGGTAATGTGTTTGGTAGGTATATATGCTCAAATCCAGGAAAAAAAATTCTTTTTTTCACCAAATTACTCAGTGTATTTTTGTTGAAGTCAATTTCCTGAAGGCTCTTCCTAAATTCTTATGATTATAGATTTAAGGATTTTGGAAACCCAAAACTTACATACATAAATAATAAATCTTATTAAATGAATATTCATTATATATCATTACAATCCATCCCAGGACCATAAAGTTTTAGTGTATTTATAAACTTAAATACATAAAAATATTCTTAAATAAAAGATTTACATCATCTATGACTAAGTTCTTCACAACTGGTACCCTTCTTAGACATATCATTCTTAGAACCCTTATTCATATCCTAGGGAAAAATAATTACAATAAAGAGTGAACTTAGATACTCAGTAAGGATAAACAGGGGATATATCCATCAATGATCATATGTAATCATATCATGAGAATAAGGATATGTGAACATGAACTTAACACTCAAAAATCATACACAAAAATTCATAGATCATAATCATAGAATAAGTATTTGGAAGTTCTTAAGAAATGAATCATAAATGAATTAAATTTTTTGATCTAGGATATCATAACATAAGAATAATAAAATGACATAAATACTATCATAAAAGTGTGGTATAATCATAATTATATAATTCTTATGTTAAGGATACCCACCAAGACATTTATCACATGTTAGGCTTGGGATAACAACCCATATACCTAATTTAGGCTTGGGATAACCTCTTATTCACCCTATTTCAGTCTTGGAGTAACCTATCATGTACCCTTTTAGCACATAAACATTAATCATTACACAATATATTTGACGGATATAAAAGAACCACCCATCATATAATCATAATCCATTAATATAAATTACACTAGATCATGAAAACATTTATCATTTAATCATAGCTTAACCCATAGAAAAGTAAAATGAGTTTCATCAATATTTCATCATCATAATAATTGACTATTTAGAGAAATAAAAAGTATGGTATGATAATATCATATCCCCTGTGAATTGTTAGGAACATTAAAGGATGTTTCATAGATGAAAAATGACTTTAAAATATCATTAGAATATTTATTGAATAAAAGAACATATTTATTTTTAAATAAATTATTTAAAATATAAAATTTATAAAATATTAAGGAAAAAGTTTTATTTGAAAATAACCATGGAAAATTTTAATGGAATCATACAATCAAAGAGTTGTCATGATAGTGGAAAACAATATTCATACAGTATATGTTAAAACAAAGAATATGTTCACACCTTTGGTAAAAAGCACCTCATTTAAAAAATGAAAAACAAATTACTTTTAAACCCTTTCATAGAATGTAAAAATGGATAAAAATTAAATTAATAAATCTTTAATCTATAGTAAAAAAAATCTTTAAACCATTATAAAGAAAATATGGGCATGATAGAAAAAATTCCTGATGGAAGAGAGAAATAAAGTCAGGTTTCATTAAAAAATTATTTCAGAGTTTTGAGTATATAGATTTAGAAAAATGAAATGAAAATATTTAATTTTTAGAAAAATCTATAGGATAATAAAATTCTTAAGATTTATTAAATATATATCATATAATTTGATCATTATAAATCTAATCATAAATAATCCCTATAAAGAGAGAGATTAAAACATAAAACCTTATTGTTTTGGTATCTTTTGATCCATAATTACCATGAATGAAATAACATAAAATAAAAAATTAATTTACATGAAAATAATTATATTCATGATACAACATATCAAATGTGTAGTAGATAAACCATATAAAAGAATATTGGTGTATAACATATTTTCCAAATAAGACAATCTAATACTGTAAACCCTTACCAATTTGGTAACTTTCAAATCAAAAACACTTGTATGAGATAATATTAATTTATATACAATTAATTAATAAGGATTCATGATATAAAAAGTATAATGGAGACTATATATACCACGTAAACATAAATTAGTGCATAACATCAGACCCATCTCAATAAAACAACATTCAGATAAATAACCCTTACATAATGTTTGATTCAATTTGTAAGCAGTCTAACCACTTGTATAATAAATTTCGTATAACACCCTAAAAATTTATTTTAAAAAGAATAATAATCTTGATAGCTTTCTTAACACGCAACACCAAGCTTTAAGAAAATTAAGATATATTATAAAAATATTATTATATTAATGTGATTATTATAACCTATCCATTGAATTGGTGGTTATGAATATGAGTAAATGCAAAATGAAATAAATTTATAATGGTAAAAATCAATAAAAAATTTTGGATTAATATTTAAGAAATAATCACTCATTTTTGTGATGTCATTTTATTCTTTAAAAATGTATTTTCTTAAAAATTGATTTTTATTTCATTTTGTGCATGGAAATTATAATTTATTTAGGCCACTTTTAGAAATATTATTTTATAAAATGAAAATATTTTTTGAAATAAGCATATCAAAAATAAATTCGGGTGAAATTTTGATTTTTTTTAAAATGATTGATTTTTAATGAATAGTGAATGTACCTATTTTTAAAATACTCTCAATTATTTTCATTAAGAAAAGTAATTTAAAAGTTATATTATATTTTGGATTTGGTATTAAAGTGAGTTATTATCCCTTTTATTTTTAATAATATAAGTAATTATGTTTGAATTATAAACATTCAAGACTTTGATATAAGTTAATTTTTATACTTAAAAACACATTTTTCTAAAAAATGATTTTGATTGTGTTTTACCAATTTATATAAAAATTGATTTCTTATATTTAGATAGAATGAATATAGAAAAATATAAATAGTATTTATAATTAGTAGTTTCAAAATTTTTTAATAGGTCTCTTTTATTTTTATTCATTATGAATAGTAACCGTGGTAAATATTATTCACCTTAGTATGTGTAAATTGGTTAAAACATGGTTAAAAATATAAAATAATGTCTCAAAATCAATAAAAATATTGAATTTATTTAATTGGATTGGATTAATTCAACCATAGCCATCCTAAATTTTAATATATGGAATTTTGATGCCATTTTACTTTGATAATCACATTTATATTATTTAAGTAAACAAAATTCCAAAATGACACTCTCTTTATTTTAATTTCTCTCATATTTTACCATAAGGACAATTTTTTTTGAATTAATATTAAAGTTTATTTTTATCACAATGAAACTATTTTCCTTATGTAATTTATTACTAATTTCTAGTGATTATATAATTACATTAAACTCCTATACAACGATGACATCATTCTTGTGTAAGTACTAGAAAAATCCAAGTAAATGATTTAAAAAACATCAAAAGAAATATTTTTGGATGAATTATGAAATAAAAATAATATTATGGTTAATAATAATGTATAATATATGGTTAAATATTTTATATTATAATTTATTTTTGGTTTCTGTGTATTTAAAGTCAAATTAATCGAATATTTCCCAAAATGATATCAATCATATTTTATGAAAAATAATATTTTATCAAATTATTTATAAAATATAATTTTTTTAAAAGAGTACAAGTAGGTTAATAATTATTATGAAATATCTTCCCTTGGACATTTATGATCCAATTTTTTCCTTACAAGTAATATTATAACCCTTTAAGGCTGAAAAAGTCATTATTATGGTTAAGATTAAAATTGTTTAAATATGGGGATAAACAATAGATAAGGTTTAAAATACCATTTAAACCTCTAAAAAAAATTTTTGTTGAAGGGATTTCAACCATATGCTATCTTATCATCTAAATTATAGACACATGGTTCTATTTTCACCTAAAAATAAATTTATTATATTTAAATACTTTTATTGATTATAAGTGTGTCCTTTCTACACTTATAAAAGGACACCCTCCTTTCTCTTCTTTACACCACTTTGATCCATATAGCTCGACCAAAACCTATAAAATTCTCTTCTAAAATTCCTTATATATGAATTCGAGGTTATATTATATTTAAATACATCCAAATGCTCTAAATATATGATATTCATCATAAATAATAACCTAATTATCCTTAATAAATTGAAATGTTATTATGTTTATATAACCACAATTATTATCTCTATTTTCCATCAAATGTGAAGTGAAAGTATTACTCATGCGTAAGCGTGGATTATCGCTTCCACGTAGTGATATAATTCATTTTCCATCACCTTTTTTCATGGATGGTTTTAAAGGAGGGTTTGAGGTTTATATATAATATTTATGAAATAATTATACTTCTAGAATTATAATATCAAATATACCTTCTTACCTTCAAATCCATTAGAAAATGATAACATCGCTCGTGCGTATGTGTGGAATACCATCTCCATGAAGTAATATGATTCACTTATTATTTCATATTTAAATGGATAAAAATAAGGATATATTTAATGTATATATATATATATATATATGTTATTAATGATATAATTATGGTCATGTAATTATATAATAGTATCTATCATTCTTTCCTTATTTCTGTTAGAAAATGAAAATTTCTTTTATGCGTACGTATGACATACTAACTCTAGGAACAATGTAAATAATTTTTCTATATCTAATTTTATTTAATAATATATCTATTTCTATATATATAGAATATATATTTTATTTATAACATTATTAGAATTTTGGATATTATGGAACCATGATCAGGGTACAAGGACTAGAAACACTGAACCGAAACTTCCATGGAAAATATAACTATTAACACCAAAAAATGACGATTTTAATAAGTAATTATTAATAGATGGGTTTTAAAATGGTATAAGTGGAAAATATATGATATTATAATTATATATATTATTCGATTATATAATTATAATAAATTTAAATTTATTATATAATTGGTTAGAGTGCTTTTGAAGAAATCCAAACTTGAGGTAAGGGTTTCTCATATCACTTTTATTCCCATAAGGAATATGCCATATTCATCACTTATTTACTTTTTGTGGTATATATACTACCTATTAATGTATTTTATTATTATTTTAATGAAATATATATACATTTACAAATCTATATAAGGTTCTCTCTTTCATGAGGTTTTGATTTAGAGAATAATGAAGTTGTAAGGGTTTATCATCTCAAATTATCTTCTTTGAGACATATGTTATGTTATGCACCTATCTAATTTTATGATGTGTATATACAGACACATTGACCTATTATATCATGAATAAACTTATGATAATAATATTTAAAGTTTAATTTTTTGGTATTCTTTCATGGGGGTTATGATTCAAAAGTTACCAAAGTGGTAAGGAATTTATGTTTCAATCTCATTTTAATTGGGATTAATATGATTGAATTTCCATTGAAGGAAATTAAATGAAAATTTTCTAAGAAAACATATATCATTTTATTATCCTATGGTTATTCATTTAAATTTCAATTAATAATACAATTTTCCTTTCTTTGGTACTTAAACTGATTGAGAAAATGTTTTTTTTATAAAAATAGACTTTATTTCCCATTTGATTGGGAATCTTTTTCTTTAATATCCATGTTTTCTAAAAAAATTTCAATATTTTTTTATTATCATATTATTGTTTAAATTAATTTTTAACCATGACTTAATTTTTTGAAAATGGTTTTAAAGGAACCTTATTTTCATTTTTTAACGAGGTATGTTTACTTTTTACCAAAAGTGTGAAATGAATATTTATTTTATCATACATGGAATGAATATAATTTTCAACTATCATGGTTATTAGATGATTTTAAGATTAAAATAAAAGTTTAAAAGGTTATTTTCAAGGAATTGTTTTATTAATGATTTGTAAATTTATATATTTTAAATAAGTGATTTCAAAATGAAAAGGTTATTTTTGATAAGAAGTATTCTATAGATCTTTTAAAGAAATTGTCATTTATAATAAAATACTTTGATGTTATTTATTATTTACTAGGGATATTACTAAATGACGCCATACTTATTATTTATCCAGATGATTTATGATTATGATGATGAGATTTTTTTGAAACCCTTTTATTTTCCATGATTTATACTACGATCAAATGTTGAAATGATTATAAAACCCATTTATTTTCCATATTTTAAGATATATGATGAATGATTTATTATATTATAGAACAAATATGAATTGATTATGATTATGTGATTGTTGGGACTAGATTATATATCCCTCCAACGAATTTGGTATATATGGATATCTCATGAGATAAGAATTACTAGAATGGGGAGTGAACCCAGTTCAGTAAGGGAATCTGTCCACTATGATAGTCTTGGGAGTGAAACTTAACTAAGGATATTATGGAATGGAGAGTGAACCCAATCCAATATGATAATCTTGGTAGTGATTATCAACTAATTAAATGATTTTCTGTGATTACGTGTATGCGAAAAAATTATATTTTATGCCAATGTTATGCTCTCATGGCTCATGTTTTTTGATTCCTTTATGATTCATATCTTATGAACTACCAGGATTTATTACATGATGAAATATTATGATATATCATATGATTGGTATGGATTTAAAAATGTGAAATGCATGTTATCATACCCATAGTATCATGTTATGTTTAAGTGGTCATTAATATCCCCCTTTTTACCCTTAATGAGCATCCGAGCTCACACTTTCTTATGTTTCCTTTCCCCATGTTGTGAAGAAAGGTTTCAAGTATGGTATGTTTAATAGGATTTCTAAATGAGAAGATATTTATTTAATTTTTTTAATAAAATTAATGAAATTAGAATATTTTATGTCTATTCTCCAAAGACACTAATACTTTATGGTCCATGGGTGTATTTGTAAACTATATTAAATATTAATCTATTAAGATGTAATATATATGAATGAAATGTATGGGTCACTATAGTTGGTATAAAATGAGAGTTTAGTTAACATTTGAATATTAAGATTAGATAAATTTGATAGAAACCCTAGGGATATGTCTATGCATAGGACAAAATCCTAATGTTTTGGTAAGGTAGATATTATATGGTTTTTATCGCAATATATCCCTATCTAGATACGATAAGTGGACATACTTTTGGAACAAATGAATCTAGTGGTAATAAACCTAAAAAGAGTTGGTTGAGTATATCTAGAACATCATTCTAGAGTATAGTGAGGGTGCCATTACTGTGCACCTGGTTTGACACTCCTGAGGGATATTCTTGGGTTAATTCACATTTTCTTTATGAACCATTATAATTGATTTGAATAGATAATGAACATGAGTGATCTACTTAAGGTTTCATATAATGAAAAGAATGATTCTTGATTTAGATATCATATAAATTATTTTCATGAATATGTGATTTCCCACTATGATTATTATTTCTCACACTATGCTTTTTGGTTCTAGTTAATGGTTGGAACCTAGATGAATCTTATTAATGATAAATGTGACAGACAATGGAATGATTATCCTAAAAAGATACCAAATTAAACAAGGTATGGAATGAGAAACCATATGATTATTCCTAATTGGTTATATCATTATATTATTAAAAATCTCAAAATGGGTGAGTTTATTGACACACTTAATAAGAGAAAAATGGAGTTTCATGAAGACCATACAGGAAAAAAGATTTAGTTTCTTACATGTTAGGTATGTGTGAATAAAGACCATAGAAATGTCTTAGATGTAATTCCCCAAACCTAGTTACCCATATTTGGTGCATTATTTTAATACATTGGCATGATTACAAGGAATCAAGTCCCGAAGGACCGATCAGTTTAGAAGTCTTGGAAAATAGATTACATACATGAATGTTATATTACATTATAAAATGAAAAAAAACCACAACATTGTATCCATTTACCACATTCATATCCCTTAGACTATCCCTGCAGGTCAGTTATAAAATACTTCTTCACATCCTATAAAAAATAAAACATAGAAAGGGGTGATTTTAGATGCTCAGTAAGGATAACAATATTGCAAAAACTTTCATCAATAAGAATAAACATTTAAGGCAATTTATATGACTAAAACAAAAGCCTTTTAAACTTAAACTTCTGTATAATATGGTGAAGACAAAATTAAATAATTTCATTTACTTATTCACATGGATATTCTTCTATTCGAATAATCACATACAATATCAATAGCCACTTTAATAACGATGGAATACATAATGCCGGACTTCATAACCACATAGACAAGGCCTTGTACCATGACTAAAAATAATAT
Source organism: Viscum album (assembly GCA_963277665.1). Classification (NCBI taxonomy): domain Eukaryota; kingdom Viridiplantae; phylum Streptophyta; class Magnoliopsida; order Santalales; family Viscaceae; genus Viscum; species Viscum album. The sequence continues at coordinate 1,608,239,602 of OY728137.1, read as the reverse complement.
TTTGTTAAGGACTTGTTCCAAGACACTAATTTGTCTCATGAGACCTACTGATGCATCGAGGATCTATAGCGGGATCCACCCATCACTTACTAAGTCAATGCATTCCTTATATGAAAAGGTTTAAACATAACATAAACATTCATTTTAAAACTAACATATGAAATGTCAATACTTTATCCATAAACTATAAATGGTATAAAAATAACACATCCACAGTAAAACATATCACAAAAACTTCAATAAAATATGGAATATTTGTATCATAATAAATCAACCTTGATCAAGAATAATATGCCGTAAAGGATTTTGACATAGTTGAAAATAATTAGTAAAAATATTTTAGATAAATATCCATTTTTCATGGAATCATTTAAAAGCCACCTAAGTTATAAAATAAGTCATTTAAAAGATAGTTTTTAATCAAAGTGTCCCATACCACTTTTAAAGTTTTGAAATGAATTATCATTTTAAAACATTCATGTCCATATAAATAAATCCTTAAAATCATTTTGAAAACATAGACATTAATGGGAAAGGTTTAGAAGAATAAACATTTAAAACATTTAAAATGATTCTTTAGTTAAATAGTCCCTTAAAAAGAATCCTTTTGAAAACTCTTTTATGAAACATGGACATGGATAATAAATATGTGCCTGTAAAAACTTACACATAAACAATCTCGGATAATAATTAGATTAAGGAATTAACCCTTACCTTGTACTTTTACTTATTCAATGGTATGTTAACCTCCTGTATAATAGTTAAAACATTTTTATTAAATTATAAAAGAACTATATACATAAATATGATATCATATATGATCCTCTAATATTTCTTTGTTAATAATATTTCAGTAGTATCATCATTTCAGGTGTTAATTGATTCGTTTTCCTTTATATGGTTGGTTATGTAATACATGTTTGTTATGGATAAGATTTATTTTATTAATATAAAAAATAATATTATGTTCATAAAAATTATTTTTAATCATAAAATGAAAATTATTCTTGAATTAGTATGATGGGAAATGAATCTCATCTTGTTCGTGGAGACGGTAATCCGTACGTATGCACGAGCGACAATATCATCATATTAATGGAAAAATCATATGTAATTGGATGTTATATCATATATAAATAATAATTAAGATGTTATATTTATTATTTACATCAGTTATACTCGTTATTATACCCATGCAAATAATGAAGTGTTTGAATAACAAACTACACCACGACATGGAGATGGTAAACCGTACGCACATATGTATGGTGACGTTGTCATTCATATGATGGATAGAATAATGAATATGGTTGTACAATTTTTATAATAACATCATAGTATTTGGAAGATACTGAAGTTATTATTTTATAATGGGAACAACAAAGAAAGATTATTTGGAAGAAGAAAAGAACTTGAAAGAGGTGATGGAATATTTACCTCTTCTTCAGGTTCTTTCTTTGAATTTGATCAAAAGGGCTCTATAGGTTAGCTTTCTGACAAAAGGAAGGACTCTATGATGAAGGGAGGAAAGTTGGTAGGATATTTGGGAATGGTTTGGCCAAGACAAATGGCTTTGGTGGTGTGAAATTAAGAGAAGGGGAAGTACCCTTTTATAAGAGAGGTGAGGGTCACTTTAGGAAAAGCTTAAAATATTATTTTATAATAAAATCATTTTAGGTTTCTAATGGATATAAAATAATTTATTTCTAGTATAAGGTGGTTATGGGTCTAAAATATCTCAACCAATAGGTTTTAGATAGGTTTAGGTCATCATATTAACCTTATCTTTTAGATTTAACTATTAGTTAAATAGTCGTACATTTAACATGTCTCTTTGTATTTTTATATTACATGATAAATAAACATAATATAACTAGCCAATAGAACCAAATGTGGTTAATTATTAATATATATAACATTATATAAGTCCTTTGGATGAACCATATATTTTTAGTAATATTATATCAATTAATAATATAGTATTTGTTTTAAAGACTCAATTATGTCAATTTTGACACTATTTAGTATTTGGTTATTTTGAAAGTCATCACAAATTGATTACTTCAAAAAAAAATACACTGAATCAACCCTAAAATTTCATATTCACCTATAAAATTTATTTATGTCATAAAAACTTTGAAATTTAATTTATTATAGTATTTATAATACCATTTATTTGATTGTTTCATTAATAATGTAATTACCGAATCATCATTGTGTCATAAATAAATTTAATTATTTAATGTATAAAAATTATAAATAAAATATCATGATGTAGGAACAAGTTTTATCTTTCTAATGAATATTTATAGTCTAATTTATCTTATGTAAAACCCTATATTAAAAATGTTTTAGTTATAAAACTTTGAATTTAACACTTTTAACTCTTCTTTAATAAAATAATTATAAATGTCCTAATATAATAAAATTGGACCAAATGGGATCATATTTTTTTTCCTTAGGTTGTTTTTGGCCGAATTAAACTTATCCAATAGAATTTGGAAATGTGTTAGGGTAATTATAATATCATTTTTACCTTTAATTACACAATTTACTTTTTACCGTGGTAAATAAAAGTCAAAAGTAACTACTCACCAAAAATTATTTTCATCTTATTGAATCAAATTTAACATAATTGTGTCAACCGTGTCTCTACAATTTTTTAAATTCAACTCACAGAAGCGGTAAAATTACATTTTATGGAAATTTTCTAATGTGTCTAGAAGGTGGGTAAAAGAGGTTAAAAAGTTCAATAAAATTTTATACATCTAATTTTATAATAAAATGAATCCAATGAATTAAATTGAACTTATATAGGTAATATATATATATTTTGACTAAAAATAAATTTAAATAAAATAAATAATTATTTAAATAAAAAGTCGGTTTTAAATAATAACTCAGTGTTTTTTTTACAATTCATCAAAAATTGAATGTTTTCAAAAAAATACAAAAAATTCACCCTAAGTTAATTTTGATATTATGAATTCAAAATTGAAGTCTATTTTACCAAATTAAAAACATATAAGTTTCATTTATTAATTTAAAATTAATTCCCGTTATCGAATCCAAAAAGCGGGTTTTTAAAAAGTAAAAACTATCAAAAGATTGACATGTGTTTATGTCAAACTTAAATGTGAAATTAATTATAATGACATAAATTGTATTAAATGATAAAAATAAAATCTAATTATTCTTAAAAATCATTGAAATGAATAATTTAACACTATAAATTATTTTTATTAAAAAATTTGTTTTCAATTAAAACATAGTATTTTTCACTATTCGTCAAAATATGAAAGTTATTAGAAAAGTACCAAAAATTTATCCAAACTGAATTTTTATGTCCAATTTCTAAATAAGAATTTAATTTCATTAAATTTAATATATAAAAGTTTCAAATATTGATTTTAAAAAGGGTTCTCCAATAAAAGGCGGTAAAATTTCTTTTTTTGAAAATTACTTCTTTTATCTAAAAAAATGAATTTGTTATTATTTTATTTCTAAGAAACACCTAATATGGATGTTAAAATTATATAGAGTATATAAGATTCAAATTTCAGTTAATACTATTCATAACTTCTTTTTGAACGATTAGTTTGGTAAGTTGTGGTGCGCTCGAACTCAGTGTTGCGTGTAGCGCAAGCTGTTAAATTACTTTAATGAGATTACATACTATGAAATCTTGGGGTGTTACATTAGAGTTATGATAATATGTTTTTTTAATGAAAATAAGTCCATAAAGAAAGTAATTTCTAAGGAAAAATGAATATTTAGATTGAGGGATATGAAGTTCATCCTAAGGTTCCATTTATTGTTCAATGTCTTATGTGTGGGGAACATTATCATTATTAGAGTCAAAATATTAATCCAAGAGTTAACTCATAGACCATGGAAGGTCCTATAATAAGCTAATTGTTAAAGTTTTTATATATTAGGATTTGAGAATTATTATGTAGATGTATTTTAGCAATAATATTATGGTTATATGAATTATGAAACATCTAAGGATTATTCTCTAGTAGTATCTCTTTAAGTATTTTCATGTGTTTGTTAAATGGTACCAACAACCCGGAAAAGTGATTTTTGTGGTAAGGTAATATTTTATGGAAAAACATGATTAAGAGAATGATAACCCATAATATGTTCCTAAATTTTAATTAATAATGTTTAGTTAGGATAATGAGATTTTTTATATTGATGAAGTAAATGGGATAATATTGTTGACCTTGAAATTAGTTATGGATTTGATAATAGAGTGATTAAGGTCATATTTGATGAATTTTATTAGATTTTTGGATTTAGTAATATATTCAATGGCCTATGATTTTATTTTAGTAATACCTATTAATTTAATATTTAGAAGAATATATGATTTCATCAAGGTTATAAGGATGTTTAGTTTATTATCCCATTTTAAGAGAATCTATGATCAAAGTATTCACATGTTTGGCATGAAAAATTATGAGCTACTTTATGTTTTATAGGTATAAATGTTAAAGTTGACATAAAAAAACATGTGATAAAATATTTTTGATTTTTACATTTTGAATTTGGTTTGAAATATTTTTGAGGATTCTTAAGGCTAACTATTTATGTAATGGATTAGGTTAAACTTTGTTTTTAATTATTTAGGTTTTATAGATTAAGGTATTATATTTATCCACATTGGATAACTTGTGATAACCATTTTGGTTCTGGTAAGTATCATGAGATAGAAGTAATGAGTTTTAATTCTTTTATGAATATTATGACATATTAAATGTAAATTTTAGTGATTTAGGCATTAAAAATTCATCACGAATATTCATTTCTTAGTGTAAGAGATAAATTGGAAATTTCTCAAAGAAAAACTAAAGGATGAAATTGTGCTTATGAAATGGAAAAAAATAAATTAACTATATTTTCTCATATTCTTTATCCTAATATTAAAATAATCCATTAATTTCTTGAAAATGATCTTGAAATAATTTTTTTTATTCTTTTACATTAATTTTTGATAATTTTTTGGTCTTTTTACCACTCACTGTTTTTTTGATTTGTGGTCATTAACTTTCTCATAAACATGTTCTCTTCCACTCTCTATTAGTCCATGGATGTTTGTTTTCTTCTCCATGTCTATAATTTAGTTTCCCATTAATTTTACCCATATCAGGGAACCTGACTATGTGTTATTTTAGGTGACCTTTAGGTTTCTCACTTCCCCTTTTCAAAGGAAGTTTTATTATCCCTCTAAACGATGTGTATTTTCAATAAATGTATTTTCAAATATAGAACCTTTTATGACTGAGATAAAATTTTAAGAGCATGATTTATTGGGGTGGGGGATGAAACACTATGAAAATTTATATTGAAACACTAATAAGCTCAATTTCTTGCTTAACACGTAACATCATGCTTTAAGAAAATTGTGATATATTATAGAAATATTATTATTTTAAATGCGACCATTATAACATAGAAATTGATTTTGTGGGTATGAATATGAGTAAATTCATTATAGAATACATATATAATTGTACTAATCAATAAAAAATTACAAATTAATTTTTAATAAATTGTCACTCATTTTTTAGTGAAATAATTTTATGCTTCAAAAATGCATTTTCTTCAAAAGGGATTTTTATAGAATTTTGTGCATTGAAATTATAATTAAATTTTTATCAATTTTAAAAATTTTATTTTTTAAAATATATTTTTCAAAATATAATTTCAAAATTGAATTAATTTTAAAATTTTGAGGTATTTTCGAAATGATTGATTTTTCTAGTGAATAGTGAAACTACTAATTTTTCAAATGGTATCTTTTCATTTCATTAAATAAAGTAATTAAAAGTCCCATTTTATTTTGGATTTGGTATTAAAGTGATATATTATACTTTTTATTTAAAATAATATATTTAATTACATTTTAATCGGCAATATTCATGATTTTGATATAATTTATTTTTTATTACTAAAACACATTTTTTTAAAAATTGTTTTTTTGCGTTTGAGGCATATATTTTGAAATTGATTTCTACTAATTATAGAGATTGAATATTGAAAAATTGATAAAATATTTTCAATTATTAGTTTCAAACTTGGTTTATCGTGTCCCTTTTATTTTTTTCATTATTAATAGTAACCTCAATAAATATTTGTCACTTCAGTAAAAGTAAAATGGGTAAAACTTGGTTGAAACTATTATAGAAGGTCTCAAAATCAACACAAAACTTAAGTTTATTTAATTTTATGAGATTAATTTAACCATATACATCCTAAATTTTAATATATGTAATTTTTATGGCATTTACCTTTAATAGTGACATTTATATAATTTTAGGTAAAGAAATTTCCAAAATGATACTCTATTTATTTTAATTTGTCTTATGTGTTCTCATAAGGATAAAAATAACTTTTGAAAGAATATTAAAGGTTATTTTTAGCATGATGAAATTATTTTCATAGTGTATTTTTTTTAATTTTTAGTAATTATATAATTACCCTAAACATTTATTTGATGCTGACACAGTGCTTGTGCAAGGAGTCAAAAGATCAAAGTAAATGATTTTAAAAACATAACAAGATTTTTTTATGAATTATAGTTTGAAATAAAATATATGGTCAATAATAATTTGTAATTTATTTTAAAATATTTTATATTCAGATTCCTTGGTTATCTTGATGTGTTTAATGTCAATTTAAATAAATTGTGTCAAAAATGACATTAATGATATTTTATGAAACATAATATTTTATTAAATTATTGAAAAATTATAAAAATATCAAAAATAAGGAAATTAGGATGAGAAATTATCTAATATATCATACCTTATCCATTTATGATCCTAATTTTACATTATAATTAAAATTATAACCTTTTAAGATTAAAAAGTTGTTACAATGATTATGGTTAAGATTAGTTAATCAAGGGGTTAAACTAAAAGATAAGGTCTAAAATACCACATAAATATAAAGACCCTGACATTAGTATCCTGGAGCCGGTGACATAATTTATTAAATTGGTATGATTATAAGGAATTTTTATCCCAAAGGAACAAATAGTTATGTAGTTTTGGAAAACTAGACACAAACATAAGATTTTCATTACAACTTCAAAAAAAATACAATATAGAAATTCCATTAGAAACATCCATATCTCCTAGATTATTCCTGGAATTCATTCATAATATTCATCTTCGAATCCTAGGGGAAAATAAAACATAATAAATATGTGAGATAAAATTCTCAGTAAGGGTAACTAATACAATAGAAGTTATCATAAACATAAACATTAAGTATGGTGAATAATTAAAAATAGACGCCTTTGAAAATAAACTTGAGCCTAATATGGAAGGAATGGAAGCAGAGTAAATAAAGCCATATAACCGATCATAAGATAATGAAAGTTAATCATGGATATCCTACTAGTCACATATTACAAGGTTTATCAATTAATAATATCATAATTAGGGAATGCATAATGCTGGATATCTAAAACATATTGTCAAGGACTCGGCCAAGATGTATGAAAATACTAGGGTAAGGCCTTGGCTAAAACCCAATTCTGTTTTGTGTCATGAGACCAACCAATGCATCAAGGGGATATAGTGGGAAACACACATAAATTTATAATTATAATTCATTACTCATATGAATGGGGATAAAAATAAACAACATGAACATATGAAATGTAAACAACTTTATCTAATCTGTAATCATAATAACCTACCAATATGAGTAGCATGGTGAGTGGTATCAATATAGAAAATACAGAGTACAACCAATAATAAAACATTTAATAAAATATGTTGTATTAAAATAATAAGATATAAATCTCAATAAATTATAAAATTTAGTAGAGGTGTTGAAATAGATGAAGATACTCTAATAAAATCATTGATACATTCTTAAGAGAAATACCCCTTTCAAAGAAGATTTATTTTGGAAAAAATAATTTTTATTTTTCATAATTGTTTTTATAATACCAGTAATTAACCAATATATTTTTGTCATGAAAAAATTATATATTTTATAAAAATAATGGTGTCTTAAAATAGATTATGGATGGAACTTGAAAATGGGTAAGAAATCAAGATGTTCCCTTTAATCGGGCTTGCGTATCAGGAAGAATTGAAATGGGAACCTTAAAAAACATGTATTTATTATAAAAGAAGTTTAAATACTCTAGAAACATGAGTTTGGAATGTATACACAAAATTTAGAAGAATTATATAAAAATAATGAATAATTACATAGGTGTATAGAGGAAGGAAGCATAACGTGACTGAAAATGGAGGTTCAGAAAAAAAAACCCTTAGCTTATGCCGAATGTGTTCTGCCCTTGACCTTAATTTCCTGGATAATAAAATTAAATCCATTAGTTAATTAATTAACAACCTTATCCTCATGTATTTGAATTGTTATAATTTTATTAATAACATTTATGTCCTCTTTGATGAGTTATAGGATACAATTTTATTGTCTTAGAGCATTTGTTTCCTTGGTTTTCATAATCGATTTAGTTTTATATGAGTATTAAAGTTCATGTGGAATGGGTATAATTATCCAAAATTGAATTTATATGATATTAATTAAAATAAATATGTTTAAATGGTTATATATATCATTTTTATATGGTATGAGGATGAATCATTACATAAGACAATTAGTGACAATCATTTGCATTATTACGACAGTGTTTGAACTCATTTGTTTTGTCATTTAGTATTATGTAAATATGTTACTTCCAGAATAATAATATTTTTTTTAATAAATATATTGTATAATTGTTTAACCATAAAAATGGTTTCATTTTTATCCTTTAATGAGAAATTTAATAACCAAAATCCATCATCCATGAAGGTTGTAAATCGACACCTCTAAGATGATGATTTCGTTTTAAAAATAAAAGAGGGAGACAAATGAGTTTGAGTAATGGTATTACGTTAACATGATATAATTATAGTATATATATTATACTAGAGTTATCAGGCACATTTGGATGGGGTATTAGAGGATATACTAATAAAATAAATGAACTTGAAAAAGAAATTAAATGGAAAATGAAGATAATTTTACCTCTTGAATACTCCTCCTTGAGAACCTTCTTTAAAGGGATTGGTTTTGGTGTTTTTATAAGAAAAATAGCTCCAAGATGTGGGGGATAGTCTTGGTAATAGTATTGTTTAGAAATTCGATAATTATCAAATCTTGGAAGGTGTGAGGAGAAGGGGTGGTGTTTATAATAAAGGAGAGGAGTGTTTTCTCATTATTTTATTCATTATTTTATTATTTTTCTCTATACAAGAAATAGTGTTGATTATTGTCACTAAATACAGTAATAACTTCATGTGAGTTTTAAATAATGGTGCTTATATCATCCAAAAATCACCTATGACTTAATAAATCACGTATTTATCATTTATTTTCAATTATCATATTTTAATATTCACCAAAAATTCAAGAATTTTAGAAACATACCAAAAATTCACCCTAACCATTTTTTGACATGTATAATTTAAAAATGAACTCTATTTTATAATTTTTTTTTCTAAATATGATAAATTTAATCTTTAATTAAAACCATCATTTACTCGAGAAATACATATTTTAAATCTATAACTGATTTTATAACACTTTAAAAAGTTAAATAAAGTCTCATAAAATTATCCTAACATAATAATACAACAAAATTTTAATTTATGAATAAATTTTATATGAATATATTTTCTTTTAAATCATTTTATTAATTATAAAATTGTAATTAAATAATTAAGACTTACAAAATTACCAATACTTAATTTAATTTTTTTTAAAATATTCATTTACTTATACTATGGTATAATTACATGATACTTTATTTTATAAGGTTCCTAAATTTTATTTATACTTTCATGGGTGATGTTACTATTCATTATTCTGATTTACTATTTATAAAGGTTATATTACTATTCCTAATTTTAATTTACTATTTCGTCGATATAGGTTCCTTAAATTTTATAAATACCTGTTATTTCATTCATTCTTCATTTATGATGTTTGTATTGTGTTCTATAAGTGATTTTATGTGATCTATACTATATAAACATAAGAAGGGAAATTTCATTGATCTAGTTTGGGGTCATTACATTTTCCCCTCATTAAAAGATTTTTCCCTCAAAATCTCCAGATTATCACCCCACAAAAAGATTCGGGTAGGTTTTTCATCATAGGATCCTCAGTCTCCCACATCACCTCTTTAATTTTATGATTTTTCCAAATAAAATTTACCTACCAAGTCATTTGAATCCTCCACACCTATTCTTTATTGTCCAAAATCCATACAGGCTCTTCATATTAAGATAAGTTAGGTTTAAATTCCATTCCTTCAGAAGAGAGTACATGTGTTGGGTATGACACATACTTCCTTAATAAGGAAATGTGAAACACATTGTGTACCTTAGAAAGGATAGGCGGTATTTCCAAATGATAAGTTAAAACTCCAATTCTCTCTATAATTTCAAAAGGACCAATGTATATGGGGATCACTTCCCCCTTCCTCCCAAATATTATAACACCCTTCCATGGAGATACTTTCAAGAAAATGTGATATCCCACTTGAAATTCTAAATCCTTACTTAGATTATCAAAATAGTTATTTTGCCTACTTTGAGCTGATTTTATATTGGTTTTAATAGTCTTTACCTTCACTATTGTTTCCTCTAAAATCTATAGACCTATGAGCTTCCTTTCACCAACATCATCCCAACATATTGGTGTATAATATCTCTTTCCATGCGACACTTCATATGGTTCCATTTTAATACTTGAATGGAAGCTATTATTATAGGAAAAATCTAGCAAAAGAAAAATACCAATCATAAATACCTTGAAAGTCGAGCGAGCATGATCTCAACATGTCTTCTTATGTTTGAATTATCCTTTTAGACTTCCCATTGGTTTGAAGGTGTTAAACAGTACTCAAAAAAAGATTTGTATCCAAAGCTTTCTGAAGACTTTTCCAGAATTGTGATGTAAATCATGGATCATGATTATACACAATAGAAAGAGGTTCTACATTAATTCTTACAACTTCATTAATATATAGTCGTTCAAGGCACTCTAGTGGAAAATCCTCCCTTATAGTGAGGAAAGGTGCAAATTTTTTAAGTTGATCAACAATCGCCCATACCGCGTCATTATTTCTTGGAGTTTTTGGTAATCTAGTGATCAAGTCCATAGTAATTTTATCCTATTTTTATTTAATAATAGGAATGTGTTGTATGAAACCTTTAGGATGTTATCTTTCAACCTTAATTTGTTGAAAGACTAAACATCTTGATACATAATCATCAATTTCCTGCTTCATATTATCCCAACAGAAATGTTCCTTCAAATATCTATACATCTTAGTGAAACCAGTGTGTATAGAGAAATTTGGGTTATGAGAATAATCCAATAAATCCCTTTTTAGCTTGGGTATATATGGAACACATAGCCTCCTCCCAAATTTTAGGATTCTTTCCTCACATAAAAAGTCTGTAAACTTCCCATCATTCACAACTTTAATTTTCTTTTGAAGATTCCCATCATCACACCGAGAAATTTTAATTATTTCGAATAAACATGGTTGGGAAACTAGTTGAAAAAGTAATGATGTTTCACCTTCCTTGATAATTCCCACATCCATATTTTCTAGAGTCATGTACACATGGTCCTAATCAATCCTCATTTTGTTCATCACTCCATGATCCTTCTTACTAAATGCATCTGCTACTTTATTCACCTTCGAATAGTGGTAGTGTATCGAACAATCATAATCCTTGAGAAAATCAAGCCATCAAATTTTCCTCATGTTGAGTTTTTTATATGATAAGATATATTTTAAACTCTTGTGATCTGTATATATCTCGTATCTTTCACCATAGAGATAGTGTATTTATATTTTCAAAATAAAATATTACAACTACTAACTCAAGATCATGAGTTGGATAGTTTTGTTCCTAAATTTTTAACTTCCTTGATGTGCATGCAATAACTCTATCATTCTACATAAGGACACACCTAAGTCCTTTCTTTAATGAATCACTATAAATCACAAATCCACCATTTCTTGATGGTAGAGTCAATATCAGAGAATTCACCAATATCTTATTCAATTCTTCAAAATATTCTTCACATTCATTTTTCCGTATGAACTTATCCCCTTTACGAGTAATCTTGGTTAACGATTTAGCTAATTGAGAAAATTTCTAAATGAAATGCTGATAATAACCTGCTAAACCTATAAAACTATGTACCTTGGTTTTGTTCATTGGTGTAGGACATTACTGAATCACCTTTGTCTTCAAAGGTCCAACAGAGATTCCTTCCTTTGAGACAATATGGCCAAGAAAAGAAACTGATTGAAGACAAAATTCACAATTTCTAAAATTCCCATGAAATTCATTTATTCTAAGAGTCTTCAAAATAATCTTCAAGTGATTCTCACAATATTCATAGATTTTGGACTATACCAAGATATCATCAATAAATACCCTAACAAATTCATCAAGATATTCCTTTAAAATTCTGTTCATTAGATCCATGAAAAAGGAGGGTGAATTAGTCATTTTGAATGGAATTACTGTAAACTCATAATGTCATTACTTGGTTCTAAATGTTGTTTTTGGAATATCTTCCTTCCTCAAATGAAATTGATGATATCTAGATCAAATTTCAATCTTAAAAAAATATTTAGCTCTATGAATTTGATCAAATAAATCATTAATACAAGGAAGGGGAAACTTTTTCTTTATTGTAATAACATTGATTTCTCTATAGTTAATGCACAGCCTCATGGATCTATCTTTCTTCTTAATAAAGAGAATAGGGGCTCCCCATGGAGAAACACTATGGAAGATAAATCCTTTATCACTCAATTCCTTTAGTTGTTTATTCAGTTCTACAAATTACACTATAAAAATTCAATAAGGAGTCTTTGATACATGCCTTACACCAAGAATTAGATCAATAGAAGAATCAATTTCCCACTCTAGATTATGTCTAGGTAAATCATTTGGAAATAAATCAGTGTATTCTTTTACAATAAGTACATATTCAATTTGAATATTTTTTTCCTCACCTATAGATATTGTGTTCTCTTCCTCCCTAAGAATTACATTCAATAGAGATACTCGGGGTAAATATAGATAAGAATCAGATGGTGATGTTTCTTCTCTAAAGATAAGGGATTATACACCTTTATCACAAATCCTAATTTCCTTTTATTATAATATATTTTCACATCATATTTTGAAATCTAGTCCATACTAAGGATTATGCCAAATTCATCCATATTTGTGATGATAAAATCAGTAGATAAAGAATGTTTATATTCCATAATGGGAACTACCTAACACATCTTTGATGCAATGAGACTTCTGTTAGGGGTTTTGAATGATAACTCCTTTGTTAAGGAGAATTGGAAATATCTAATTTCTAAATAAAATTGGGAAGATATAAAGGAATGTGATGATACAGAATCAAAAAAAGATTTAGCTAAATTTTAGAAGATGATTAATGTACCTACAACCACATCATTGGGAACTTCCACATTAGCTATTGTGATCGCATATGAGGATTAAATTAATTTTCTCCTATGGAATTTTATGAGGATGCTTTACTTGAATATTACAACAATTATTTTCATATTGTCCCATCTCCCTAAAATTGTATCATTGAACATTGTTATCTTCTTTATTTCCATTACAATCACAAGTTTGGTGGCCATTTTCTCCATACTTATAATAAAATCCTTTTCTTTTTAAGCAGGATATAGGGTGCTTCCTTCCAAAAGTATCACATGTTGGAAAACTCCCTTTTTTATTCTTCCCTTTATCCATTCTTTAATCTTTCAACCTATTATTATCTTGTTTTACCTTAATGTCATAAGACTTAGAGAATTATTTTTCTATCTTGATAGTACATGAGACTATATCTACATACGATGAGAAATTTTGGGAGACTAGTGCCTTTAAGGCGAATGGTTTTAAACCATAAAAAAATAGATCAATCTTGATCCTTGGATTATGTATGTAGTCTATATAATTCCTTGGTAACCTTGTAAATTAGGATTCATAATTTTCAACATTTTCATCCCTCTTTTCCCTTAGATTCAAGAATTGCCTTTCCATATCTGCTTGTTGTTCATAAGGAAAATATTTTTATAGTAAAATTTATTTAAAATACCCCCATTACATATTTTTAATTTCTTACTCCTCCTTTTTGTTTTAAATTTGTGACCACCATTAATTTTCATCTCCCAATATATGATAAACTACAATAAAAACCTTCTCCCTTTCATTACTTTCCAAACTGATAAATATATTCTCTAAGGAAATTATCTACTAGTCATATACAAATGGGTTTATAGTCCCATTTAATTATTGAGGTTTTTATTGCATAAAGAATTCTAACTTTTCTCCTAAACATTATAGATCTAGATTATCCATACCATTAAGGTTATTTTACATAACCTGAGTTAGCTATCCTAGTATAGTTATAAATTGGTCAGCACTAGTCGCTGCTCCAATACCGACATCATTATCTTTCATAGGAGATAAATACCTACATGAGATATGTGAGTTGATATGATTTCCATTCCTTCTATTAGGTATCATTTCTAAATAATGGAATACAATAGATTAGGTTATGAATTGTAATGTATAGTCTCAAACTTGAAAAAAATAAACATAAATTGAAATATTATGCATATATAATCTCATAATCATAATTATGGTTTCATTGAGGACAAATTTAATTTTAAATCCTTCAAAGTGGTTTGTAAAGAAAATGTGACTTATCTAAAGCATATCCCCTAGAATGTTAAACCAGGTGTGAAGTAAGGCCCATTTTCCTGTACTAGGTTACCCTGAGTCAGGCTTGAGACACCTTGTTAGAGTTGTTACCCCTATGTACATCTGTGCTAGAACTGTGTCCATGTTTAGTATCCAGACAGGGATGTATTTCTAGGAATTCGACATAATATATACCTTACCAAAATTTAGTATTTTTTTTATTATTATCCTCAAATTCTATCTTAGGGTTATGTTCCATAATATATGTTTTATAAATCAACTTTTCAATATTTCTACTAAACTTACTCTGATACCAACTGTAAAACCCCAACCCTAATAGCTTAGAGCTAGTGCCTTACTTTATTACATTAGTATGATTATAAAGAATTCATATCCAAAAGGACATAATAGTTTAGTAGTTTTTGAAAAATAGATACAAATATAAAACTTTCATTACAACTTGAAAAGAAATACAATATATGAATTCTATTGGAAGCATCCATAACTCATAGATTATTCCAAAAATTCATTCATAATATTCATCATTGTATCCTAGTGAAAAAAAAAGAAATGAGTGATCTAAGATGCTCAGTAAGGGTAAGTAATACAAAAAAAGTTATCATAAACATAAACATTAGTCATGGTGAATAATTAAAAACACATTCCTTAAAAATAAACTTGAGCATAATATGGCAGCAATAAAACCCGAGAAAATTAATCCATATAAACGATAATAAGAGAATGGACCTTAATCATGGATATTTTACTAGTCAAATATAACAAGGTTTATCAATTACTAATATCATAATGAGGGAATGTATAATGCTGAACATATGAAATATATCGTCAAGGCCTTGGCCAAGACCTATGAAAATACTAGGATAAGGCCTAAGCCAAAAACCAATTTTGTTTTGTCTCATGATACCTACTGATGCATATAGGGGATATATAGGGACACACACATCACTTGATAAGTCCAATTCATTCATTATATAAATTGGGATAAACATAAACAATATAAATATATGAAATACAAATAACTTTCCATAATCTATAATCATAATCACTAAACAATCTGAGTAGCATGGTTAATGGTATCAAGATAACACATACATAGTCAAACCAGTCATAAAACATTTAGTAACATATCGTAGATGAAAATAATAATATATTCATATCAATAAAAGATAAAATTCAACATAGGTGTTGAAATATATAAAAATACTCTAATAAAATCATCGAGTAATTCTTGAGAGAAATACCCCATTGAAAGAAGAGTTCTTTTAGAAAAAATCATTTTCATTTTTCATAATTGTTTGTATAAAACTAGTAATGAAAAAATATAGTTTTTAACGATAAAATTAGTTATTTTAGAAAAAAATGGTGTCTTAAAATAGATTATAGATGGTACTTGAAAATTGGTAAGAAATCGATACATTCCCTTTAATCAGGCTTGCATATCGGGAAGAATTGAAAATGGAACATTGAAAAAATATGAATTTTTTATAAAAGAAAGATGAAATAATCTGGAAACATGATTTTAAAATGTATATAAATAATTTATTATAATTATATAAAAATAATGAATAATTACATTGGTTTATAGATGAAGGAATCATAACCCGAATGAAAATGGAGGTTTGAGAAGAAAACTCTTACCTTATGTCTAAATGTGTTCTGCACTTGAACTTAATGTCCTGGATAATAAAATAAATCCATTAATTAATCAATTCATAAATTTATATACATGTATTTGATTTATTATAGTTTATTAAGTTCATTTATGACCTTTTTTATGAGTTATAAGATACAATTTTATTGCTCGAGAGAATTTATTTTCATGGTTTTCATGATCAATTTTGTTGTATATGAGTATGAAAATTCATGTGGGATGAGTATAATTACCCAAAATTTAATTTATATGATATTAATGAACATAAAAAAAGTTTAAACGGTTATATATATAATTTTTGATATGGTATGAGTCTGAATAATTAGATAAGACATTTAGTGATAATCGTTTGCATTATTATGACGGTTATTGAACTCATTTGTTTTATCTCTTAGTATTATGTAAAAATGTTACTTCCAAAACATAAGAAATGTTGTAATAAATATATTATAGTCTAGTTTAACCCTAAAAATGGTTTCATTACAAGACTTTAAGAATAATTTAATGAATGAAAATCCATCGTCCATGAAGGTTATAAATCGGCACCTCTAGGATGATGATTTCATTTTAAAAAATAACAAGATAGATAAAATGGAGTTTGATTAATGATATTACATTAACATGATATTATTAAAATATATAAGTGATACTAGATTTATCATTATCATGTGGACAGAGGAGGTGAGGAGATACTAATAAAATAAAATAACTTGAAAAGAAATTAAAACGAAAAGGAAGATGATTTTACCTCTTGAATAATCCACCTTGAGAACCTTCGTAAGGGGATTGATTTTGATATTTTGTTAAGAAAAAGAGTAGATAAACATGGGAGAGATGCTTGGGAAGATGATTGGACAGAAATTTACAAGCCTCAAATCTTGGAAGGTGTGAGGATAAGGGGTACTATTTATAGCGAAGGAGAATGCTAATTTCTCATTATTTTATTCAATATTTTATTATTTTTCTCAAGACAAGAAACTATGTTGATTATTGTGACTAAATAAAGTAATAATTTCCTGTTATTTTTACCCAACTAAATAAATCATGTATTTACCATTTATCGTAAATTTTCAAATTTTACTATTCACAAAAAATTCAAGTATTTTAAGAAAATCCCAAAAATTCACCCTAACAATTTTTTGATGTGTAGAATTCAAAAATAAACTCAATTTTATGAAAATAATTTTCTAAATATGAGAAATTTAATTTTTAATTAAATAAATCATTTACTAAAAAAAATACATATTTTAAACCTAAAACTTATTTTATAACACTTTCAAAAATTAACTAAGGTCTCATAAAAATATCCTAAAATCCTTAGACAAAAAATTTTAATTTTTGAATACATTTTATATGAATATATTTTCTTTTAAATAATTTTATTAATTATAAAATTGTAAATAAATATTTATGACTAAGAAAAATACCAACACTTAAATTAACATATTTTAAAATATCCATTTACTTATACTATGATATAATTACATGATACTTTCATTTATAAGGTGCATAAATTTTATTTATACTTTCATGGGTGATGTTACTATTCATTAGTCAGATTTACTATTCATGAGGTTCATACCACTATTCCTTATTTTAAGTTACTATTTCATCAGTATAGGTTCCTTAACTTCTAAAAATACCTCTTATTTTATTAATTCTTCATTTATGATATCGGTATTGGGTTATATAAGTGATTTTATGTGATCTATACTATATAAACATAAGAAGGGAAATTTCATTAATAATGTTTTGGGTTGTTACAATAAACCTATCAAAATTTAATTTTTTAAAGGAATTTCAACCATATATTATATTATATTTCAAATTTTGGCCACATGGTCACACTTTCACATGAAAATCAATTTATTATATTTAAATTGTTTTACTAATTCCAAGTGTCTATTCTCCAACACTTATATAAGGACACCCCTCCGTTCTCTTATTTACACAAATTTGAGCCATCTATATCAACCAAAACCTTACCAATTATCTTCTAAAATTACCTATACATGCATTAGAGGTTTTGGTATTCTTAAAGCACCATTCAAAGTGTTCTTAAGTAAGGATATACAGAAGACCTTATAAAGAAAAGGTAATCATCCTACCTGAGTTATTTGTAATTATTTCTTCTTATAACTCTTATAAATCCATAGTATTCACCATAAAATAAAAAATTTAGTATCCTAAACATATTTAAATGTTATTATGATTATCTAACCACAATTATTCACCATATTTTCAGTTAAATGAGAAGGTAAAGAATCACTCGTGTGTACATGTGGACTACCTCCTCCACACGGCGATACAATTCATTTTTCTTCCCTATTTTTCATAGATAGATATTATGATGAATTAATAAATTATATATGATATTTACGAAACAATATTTATTATTGGATTATAATATCATATCTACCTTCTTACCTTCCAACCAATTGATAAATAATAATGTCAATCATGTGTATGTGTGGACTACCATCACCGTGAAGCGATGTGATTCATTTTTCATTTCTGCTTTATATGGATGATAACAATGATATATTTAATATATACAAATATATATATATTACTCATGATATAATTATGGATCTTTTCTAATGTTCGAGAAATTACATATAATATTTTTAATTATATAGAATTGTTTTGAGACTGCGAAATCTAATGGCGCGTGATTATGAGGTCTGAAGTGCCCAGAATAATCCGTCGAAGTTTGGCTGAGTTTTAATTAGCACGCATAAGAATTTTTCCTGAAAAAGTGTAATAAATCTTAAACGGAAACTCGAATCATAAATCTAAGGGCACAATTGCATTCAGGATGGCGGTTTTACCCTAGGCGCGACTTAAGTTTAGTTGGCGCGGGCCTCCTGTGAGAAAACCCAAAAATGACATAACCGTAAAGAAAATAATTAAATAAATTATTTTGTTTTTCAGATGCTTATAACTCACAAATAGTAGATCGTATTGAAAATCTGAGACCACCGCTGAACTTGTGATGGTATCCTTTATTTAAGCAGATACTAACTTTGGCCGATGCGGGCCACGAGTGAAAGTTAGTTTTTGTCCATAAATAAAATTATTAAGTGAAAATTATTTTATGGTTAAATACATAACTTTTAAACGGTAATTTGGATTGGAAATCTGAAAGTACCATTGGGTTCATTGGGGCGTGTTTTACTTGGGAAGAGCCTAACCTCGAGCGACATGGGTCGAGGATGACTATTAATAATTTTCCAAACTTTTTTTCTAGTAAGTTTAGGAAATGCATGAGCGACATTTTGTAACTTTTGAAACGGTACTCAGAATTGAAGTTCGAGGGCACCGTTGAACTCGCAGCGCCAATATTCTCTTAAGGATACCTTCACCTTGACTGCAGTGGGTTGAGGGTGTAAGTTAGTTTTTTGGATTTTCATGGGAGGAGAAAAAATAATATAAAAAATAACTTTTTATTTATTTTATTTGAAACCACCATTTTGAATGCTTGGTGGTGGGGACCACCCAAACTCCAAATTAATGTGGGGGAAACCCTTGGTATTCCCCTAGTTACTGTTCTAAAATCAATTTACCTAATAATCCAACTTAACTTGTTAAATTAATAAACTTAATTTAATAAGCTATCTCCTCTTTTTCTTGAGTTTGGGGAAAGCGTTGGCAAAGGGAGAATTTGGGATAGCTTTTAGAGGATCGTCTTCTCCAACAAAGAACCTTATCCAAAGAACGGAATCCTCAAATATCAGAGAATGAGGACTATGCTTGATCCTGGATTGGAAACATCTTGTAGGAGCAATGAACGCCGATGTCACCATCTCATTGACTTCGTCTTCTTCCTCGCGTGACCTATAATGGAAAATCAAGGTAGGGTTTTTTATATATGTTTGAATTAGTTTTATTTATTCTTCATATCCAAAATTCACGATTAAAATGTCCAAACGAACATGGAAATCATCCCGCACATAAACCATGCTCCTCTTTCATTTTATTCTTTGTGCATTCTTCGTGCGTTCTTCAACACCTAATATTTATTGGCACTGGAAACACGAAGTTTTGCTGAGTGTGATATATGGACATGAAGCCCGAGATGCATGGACCAAAAATATGTGATCATTTAATTTTTCAGGCTTGGAACAAAGTCACAATGGCTCACAGAAAGAGGCGACCAAATATTTATTGGTGCTAGAAACACAATATTATGTTGAGCGCGACATATGGATGCAGAGCCCTCGACTTAAGGATCCCAAATATGAAATCATTTTATTTTTCAGGTTTAGAACAAGGATGCAGTGGTCCGCAGAAGTGGCAATGTGGAGTTTCAATTTTGGAGTGTCTTTGGGGCATAGCTCCAGGTGAGATAGGCAGTGCGGTGATGGTTCTAGATGTGTGGAGGAAGCCTATGGTAAGAGTTGCAGGAGAAGCCGTGGGCTTGATTGCTTGCTGGAATAGTGCATTAGAATTGTGGGGAAAGAAGAGTTAATTGGAGAGAGGAATAGTTGAAAAGAAATGAATTAACAATCTAATGAAATTAAAGAGGAAATCGTTGGAATAAGGGGGAGGCGCTACCCTTGTGCGTGAAATCTCAATTGATATGGGTTATAAGAATGAAAACAGAATAAAATAATAATAATATAAATAATGTTATTATTATTTTTGGTTGAAAAACCATAATTCGTTCGTAACATATCTGTTCGACCTTGGTTTCATGAACCATCAGCCGTAGTACGACCCTGACATCGAGACAGAAATTATGAGTCCAATATTGGATGTCTTTTTTGGGGTTTTGGATCAGGTATCCGAAATGCTCAAATAATAATAATAATATTTTATTATTAAATCTTTGGCCCTCCATAACTTCTGCGTGTGACATCTGATTGGCTTACCATCTAGGAGATGTGATCCTATCATTAAGACGGTCAATTTAAGTTTAATGTGGAATATTAAATTCTGGTTCGTGGCTCGGGTTCATGAAACACCCAATATTATTATTATTATTATTATGAGATCTTGTATTCGACATATCTATCTCATACGGTGTCGAAATGACGAACTATCCGCGGCACCAGAAACCCTGGATCGAGATAGTCCTTTTGGTATACCCCACTTGATTTTTGGATAAAGTTGGGGTATGACCAGGTTGGATTGAGAACGAATCCAACCGGGCCCTTGGGACTAAAAGGACAATAACTTACAGACCAGATGTTCGATTTATGCACCTTCTGTTGCATTGAGACCCCTTTTACGTAGCGGTCCTTTGGGATACTTTTTCGTGGGACTTTGTGGAAATTAGAGTATCAACCAATGGATTGCGGAGAGGATCCTCCTAGAATCAAGAGAGCTTAGTGCGGGAACCCTGTAGCTGGCTGTAACATGAGAAAAGGATCCTGTGTGGTTTTGTGCTCTGGGATCTTGTGTGGGTCTGTGTTTGAGAGTCTCACTTGGATCTGCTCTAGGAATCCACATGGGACTACTATAGGATCCTATGTGGGTCTTTTGTACTAGGATCCTGTGTGGGTCTAATGATTTAGGATCCTATGTGGGTCTGATGATTTTGGATCCTGTGGGGGTCTGATGATTTAGGAACCTGTGTGGGTATTCCTCTTAATAGAGTAAGATGATTCAGTAGTTATATCTAATAATCTTTACTATTGTACCTTAGTTATACCTAGTGTAATCTGAGTCCTTACCTTTGTGGTGGTACCTTTGTGGTATTATTCTTTGTGGCATACCTATATGGTACTTTCCTTCATGGTGATACCTTGGTGGTATTCTTCTATGTGGCGTACCTGTGTGATACTTACCTTTATGGTGATACCTCTGTGGTATTCTTATGTGTGGCGTACCTGTGTGGTACTTTCCTTCGTGGTGAAACCTTTTTGGTATTCTTCTGTGTGGCGTACCTGTGTGGTACTTTCCTTCATGGTGATACCTTGGTGGTATTCTTCTATGTGGCATACCTATGTGGTACTTACCTTTATGGTGATACCTTTGTGGTATTCTTTTTTGTGGCGTACCCATGCGGTACTTTCCTTCACGGTGAAACCTTTTTGGTATTCTTCTATGTGGCATTACCTTTGTGTTACTCACCTTTGTGGTGTTACCTTTGTGGTATTCCTTCCTTTGTGGAACAATTGAGCTTCAGGTTTTTGAGTTGGACCTTGTGTTTCCTCATGAATTAGATGGGTATACTAGATAACTTGGTTATATGTATGGGAATATAACTAAGTAGGGTTTTCAGATGTTTAAATGGTTTTTGGTTTATCCTTTGTGGATTTCATGAAACCTTTAAGGGTCTCGGGGTCCCTACTGAGTATCGTTATACTCACCCCTGGACGGGTTAAACCCGCACCTTGTTGTGTTTGGTGTAGATGATGGAAATCGCTGAATGAGGATGAGAGTACTAGGATTGGAGGTTGCACGGAGGTGGACATTAGAAGAGGTGTACTGTAGAGATTACTGTTCAATAGCTGTACCTACCCTTCAGGTAGGATCCTTGGCAGGTGTTCACAGGAGCGGTTTCAGTTTTCTTATACTTTTTCAGTTTTCTTGTACTTTGCAGTTAGGCTTGTATTCTGGACCCTTTTTTCTTACTGTACACACTCTTTTTACTATACAGTTTACTTATGTTCGTATCTCACTGTGTGATTGGTTGTGTTTGTTTACAGGTTATAAGGGCAAGGCCTTCTCAGTTTTAGGGAATACGCCTTTTGGTGCTAGTCACTAGCCCTTTGGCCTATGGAAGGCGGGCTTGGGGTAGTCATGACCCGGGCCCCAGGGGATGGG
Organism: Viscum album; assembly: GCA_963277665.1. Lineage (NCBI taxonomy): Eukaryota > Viridiplantae > Streptophyta > Magnoliopsida > Santalales > Viscaceae > Viscum > Viscum album. The sequence goes on along the minus strand of OY728137.1, from coordinate 1,608,216,355 downwards.
TCGTGACATCTTTAATAATGAAATAATAGATATCTTTATTTCCATCATTTTGTTAGAAATTGAAAACAGTGTTTATGCGTACATATGACCTACCATCTCCATGAATGGTATAACTCATTTTTCTATCAATAATTTTTATAGACAAGAAATAAATAAATATATAATGAATATATATGATATATATAAATGATTATTAAAATTATGTAAATTATGGAACCATGATAAAAGTACCAATACCTGAACAATGAAATTGAAACGTCCATGAGAAACTAAAAAATTAACACCCGTAACTGACGATTTTAATAATGAATTAATAATAATTTGGTGTGAAAATGTTATAAGTGGAATATATATGATATTATCAGTTTCTAAAGAATTCTATTTTAGAATTATAATAAATATAAATTAATTATATGTGAGGTTAGATCACTTTCAACACAATTTGAACTTGAGGTATCTCACTTTTATTTCTATGAGGCATATTCCATATTCACCACTATTTTCCTTTGTATGGTGTATATAATTCCCATGAATGTATTTATTATTATTATTTTCATTAAGATTATGAAGATTTAAAAATAAATATAATTTTATATCTTTAATTATACTTATATTAAATGATTACAAAAGTTTTAAGATATTATCATCTCAAATTGTTTTCTTTGAGATATATATAATATGCTATACACTTATTGTAATGACACTAACTATTATAAATGAGGTTTCCCTTTGTGATTTAATTAAATGTCTTAATATGTAATATGGTTATTGAAAACACATGCACATAATTGGTTATATCCTTGTATTTATAAGACCATTAAGAATATTACAATTGTTAATATAGCTGTTGAATAGTGATCACATGATTAGTATAAATATAGGGTTTTTAACAAATCCAATTGGATAAAAAAACAAAGTGACGAAGTCAACCAGTAAAATCATGCCATATGAGGCCCATTTATTAGAGCTTCGAGGGTATATAGAATCTCTGGGATTTTACCTTGAACAAGACTATGTTGATATCCAACAACTTAAGCATGAGAAAAACCATTTACAGGAGAAGTTCAAGCTCATCAAGACCATGACCCAAACCATGTTCGCCGAATGGCCCCATGAAAGTATCACCAACATGCGCTTTTCTCTTAGGGTGTACACTAGTGTCATAAAGGGATATGTATCAAGACATTAATAATATGAATATGTATATTGTACAAAATAATGAATTTATTTACATTTTTATTGTTACTTTATAAGTGATTTTGATTTTTATTTAATTAAACACAAATTATATTTTCGAGTAATATTCAAATTAAATTATTGAATTTATTTTGATGAATTAATGGACTTTTTGAGATAAATAGTATTTTAATAATTTTTTTATTAAATAATGTTTATTAATTATAAATTGTCATTTAATTTTTATGAAGTGAAATTTACTTTTTATTAGGCTTCAAAAAATGTTATTGCAAAAAACCTATCATTTTCAATAAATGCCGGTTATTATTATTAAAAGTGAAAATAAAAATATTTATAAAAATATTTAGATAAAATTAATATTATTTTTGGAATCAGAACATCGAAATCATCCAATGGTTAAGTTTTCATAATTTTCTGAGACAACCAAATTTTCGTGTAAAAAATAAATATCAAATAAATATACGGTGTGTTTTATGACATCATAGTGACCAAAAAATGATGTAATAAATACTATAATGGTTAAAATCGTACAAATATATGTTTTAACCTTAAAATAATTTGATTTTATGTTTATTTAATTATTTCTATTAAGCCTTTATAAATCTTCTAAAACCATGTATATATTTTAGAGTTTTAAATTAATTTATTAAAAAGTTTGACTCACCTCCACATAAATAAGAGAACTATTTTAATAATTTCGGCCCATTTCCTAATAAAATAATGAAAAAACCACCATTTGTAAAAACCATGGCTAAAAAACATAGGAAGGTTTATGGTTTTGAATATTTTATTATATAGAGTCCAAAACATAAGTTTGTAAAATATTAATAAATTACCCTCTCATTTCTTCTATAAACCCACCCAATATTACATTTGTCTTTACTAAAAATCCTTGTAGAATATCCTTACTCTGACCTACCCTCCCTATAATCTTCCCAAGGCACCCCAAGATCTCAAGAAGCCCCTTTTCAATCTTTTGGACCCACATATTTAAGTAAGGGTTCTTTCCCTTCTCATCTTTCTCTGAGTTTCTTTATCTTTTTATACCCATTATTTTCAATTAATAATGATGGTGTATGTTTTTTCACCTCCCCTATACTTATATTATTATGTATAAATGATTATAGACCCCTTTATCTCTTATTAATCCATCCCAAGTACACCTGTTACCAAGCCGAAATTTCATAAGCACCCTTTCCTTTATCTTTTTATTCAAGCTTATTTATTATTATATGCCTTATTTTTCTAATTATAAATGTGTATAAATATCATTACATGTACATATTACTATTAATTTCATTTAAAAATTATTATATATCCATTTATCTCTCATAAAACCATTTTATGAACTTTTAAGTGACGTCGTTATTCGGCCAAATTTTCACCGTAATTTTCCATACCAAACCCATTATGATGTGAATGCTATACCCATTTCTTTAAATAGTGTTAAATTTTATGCACATATACCATTTTATGGGGTACTTACATGTATTTATTACACAATCCTTGTTCGTGGAATAAATTATGATAATGAATGAATCCATGTTTTATGATCTATGTGGAACACTTAAGCATGAGAATGAATTGAAAGTGATGGGTGCGCCTAGAATTATATAGAACTCTAATGCATTGGGTAAGGTTTAGTATTATGATACTTCATGTTGGGATAAGTTTGTAACTGATTAATTTATGGGAATTTTTCAACTATGAATTCTTGGTGGTTTAGCCTTAACTTATGTTTATGATGCAGTGTTTTAAGTTGTTGCCACATTTCCTATATTATTATCATGTTACATCATGACTTATTATTCATGTCATTTATGCCAAATTAATATGCCTTTTATAACATGTATTAATATCTTCATGTTATTCCATGTTTATTCCCTTATTAGGATTTATGGATCACCCCTTTCTTAGGCATTTCCCCTGGTTATCCAATGCAGTTTTAAGCTCAAGTTTGTTAAAGAAGTTTCAATAAAGATGTTGTAATTCATGTTTAAAGTTGTAATGAAATGTTCCTAATTTACAAAGACACTAGAATTTTTGGTATTTTGGGTTTCATTAAGTGTAATTTTATGTAATTAAATCATTTATTAATGTGTAATAAAGAGAAGGGTTGTTATAGTTGGTGTTATAGGAAAAGCTAGTTATTTTTGATATTAGGATTAAAAAACTATAGAAAAATCCTTAGAGATAAGACTAAGTACATGAAGAAATCCCCAAAATTTTCGTGAGTATAGAATAATCGGTTTATCAAGAAAAAACATACCTATCCGGATACTATAAGTGTAAGTGGTTCTATAATAGATGTACATAGGAGTAACTACTTCGACAAGTTGTTCCGGGTCGAACTTGGCGTAACCTGGTACATAGCAATGGGGCTTAATGTGCTCTTGGTTCGACATTTTCATGGGATATTCTTTGGTAATTCATAATATCATTACGAATAAATTTTAAGGGAGTAAAAATAATTCCCATAATAATATATTTTAGGAAATAGATCATTGATAACAAAGAATAAAGCCAAAAAATCCACAAGTTAAGGAAATAAATGTAAAATATAAGTTATCCCTTTTAACATCATTAAATTCACATTTATATTTTTAAATGTTTAATATAATCCCACTTAATTTTACTTTTATTCTAGGTAATGGTCAGAAATATAATGAATAATGTGAACAATAAATGTAAAGAAAAATTTGATGAATGCCCTAATAAGATGCCCAACCCGATGAGAGCAGGAATTGCACACTTCATGACGATACTCTCTCAACTGAATTAGGTTTTGAATACAAACCTAGATCGAGAGGAGTGTCCAAATCCCCCCAAAAGAGAACAAGATGCAATCAAGAGCATTATGAGACAAAGGACTCCTACTTTCAATGGATCACTTGATCTTTTAATCACTGAATAGTGGATAAACTTCATTGAGAAGATCTTCTCCATCCTTCAATGCTTTGAACAAGAGAAGGTTATTTTGGGTATTTATCATATGGAGAGTAAAGCTAAAAAATGGTGGAAATTGATAAAAAATATAAAGCCTTAGGAAGATATTGATGCTATGGGATGGAAGGATTTCCAACAAATGTTTTTTGATAAATATTTCCCCCACACCCTTTGACATAAAATGGAATGGTATTTCCTTGCCCTCAAGCAAAAAGACAATGAATCTATCGGGGCATACGGGAAAAACTTCAAAAGTCTTGCATGATATACTTCCGAATTTGTTGTTATCTCTAAATTTAAGGTTGAAAAATTCTTTGGTGGGATAAAACCTATACTATGAAAATCCCTAACGATCCGCGACTTTTATAGATATGAAGAAATTGTCTGATGTTCCCTCAAATTTGAAATAGAGATCGAAAAATCTCAGGGGTATAATGGGGATAAGAAACAAAAAGTGGAGATTAATTCTGGCGGTCTGATAGAGATACATAACGGTGCTAATAAATTTCAACATACCACTTTCCAAAGATAAGGAAAAAATAACCCTATAAATTTCCTAAAGGGGTTGTGGAAATACTTTAGGTGTAGGAAGTAAGGGCACCTAGCTAGCGATTATTGGTTGGAAAAATAACTAATCTTATAGAGGAAACAAATACTCCAGTAAAACCTCAACGTATTATTCATTGCTACAACTTCAAGGAACCATGGAACTTTACAAACCAATGCATTAAGCCAAGGGTTTTTTTTGTAGAAAACCAATAACCTTAAAGGCATCAAGGGTGAAATTTTCACACCACTACCACCAAAGTGAATCCTAACAATGAAGTGTTGATAGGTACATAATTTATTCACTCAAGTATAGTGAATTTAATTTTTGATTCTTGTTCTATGAATTCCTTAATATCATGAAAGTTTAGAAGAACTATTCAATCACCACCACAAAGCATGGAATTAGAGATGTTGGTGAAAATGAAAAATGATGAAATTATTGCATCTAAAGTATATAACTCTTCCCCTTTCAATGTTTGTGGGATGAATTTCCTTGAAAAAAATTTCATACTCTCTTCAGTGGAATTTAATGAAATTTTGGTCATTGATTGGATATACCAATATAGAGCCAACATAAATTTTTGTGAAAAGGAAATCGCTCTCCGTATTGGGAATAAACCCTTGATTATGTATAAGTGCAAGGAGGAAGATGAATCTTATTTAGCTCCATCATCTAAAGAATCGATATTATTGACCTATGAGAAATCATATCTATCTCAAATGATTGATTCTAAGGAAATAATCATCCTTAAATACATGAAAATTTTGAGGGAATACACTGATGTGTTTCTTGAGGAATTGTCTGGTCTTCCTCCTAGACGAGATGTTAAATTTTCAATTGAGATTATACCTGGGGGGTTACCATTATCCAAGACTCCATACTTAATGGATATTGTTGAACTTGAGGAGTTGAAGAAACAAATATATGATAATATAGATAAAGGTTTCATATTCCTAAGTGCTTCACTATGGGTTTCACCCATATGATCCGTGAAGAAGAAGGATGAGTCAATTCTCCTTTGAATTTATTATTGTGAACTCAACAAGATCATGATAGAGAAAAATTATCCTCTTCCACAGATTGTTGAATTATTCGATCAGATACATGGAGAATAATTTTCTATGGTGGATTTGTGGTAGGGATATTACCAAGTTAGGGTGAAGAAGGAGGATATCACCAAGACTACTTTTTGTACAAGGTATGAGCACTATGAGTTCATAGTGATGCCTTTGGGACTCACTAATGATCCATAAATCTTAATGTACATGATGAATAGAGTCTCTAGGGATTACCTTGACAAATATTTGGGTAGTATTTATAGATTATATTATTATATACTCCAAAAGTAAGGAGGACCATCAGGAGAACTTGAGTACTATTCTAAAGAACTTATGAAAGAAACATCTTTATGCCAAGTACAAAAAATGTGAGTTCTAGTTGAAGGAAGTATCTTTCTTTGGGAATATCATCACAAGAAATGGGATATATGTAGACCCTTAGAAAACAAAATAAATTGAATGATGTATGATGGAAACATCTGTGACAAATATTTGTAGCTTCCTTAGGTTAGTTGGGTATTGTTGCTGATTTGTGATAAATTTCTTGAGATTGTCATACCCTCTCACCAAACTAACTTAGAAGGGAGTCATGTTTTCTTGGAATTATGAATAATAAGAATGATTCAAGGAGTTGAAAAGGAGTCTTATCAATTCATCTATTCTTACACTACCCACAAGTGGAAATCTTTTAATGGTATTCAGTGACACTTAGAAGAAGGACTTAGGTTGTGTTTTGATGAAAAATAAAAAACTCATTGACTATGCTTCAAGGAAGTTAAAAGTTCATGAATAGAACTAACCAACACATGATCTAGAAGTGGATATAGTGATTTTATATTTAAAAATTTGGCGGCATTATCTATTTGGGGATAAGTGTAAAATATATACGGTTCACAAAAGTCTTAAGCATATATTCACGCAGAAAGAGTTGAACATGAACCAACGAAGATGGATAAAGATGATCAAAGACTATGACTGCTCAATTCACTACCATCCCGAGAAAGAAAATAAAGTGGAATATTCCCTATGTAGATAGGATCCAGAAATTCTATCATTGATGAGAATTGATAAGGATCCGATCTTCTTAGATATGGAAAGGATGGACATGAGAATCATAATGGATGGAATATCATTAATACTTTAAAAAATGATTACTCAAATATCTATTCTGGAGAGGTTAAAGGATTCCCAAAGAGTTAATGTGGGAATTCAGAAGAAAGTAGAAGATATAAGGAAAGTGGAATCCTTAGAGTTCAATGTTAATGATGAAGGTGTTGTGAGATTTTGGTCAAGACTATGTGTACTATAATATACCGATTTAAAGGAGTTGTTGGATGATGCACATATCTCAACCTTCCCTATCCACCTGGAAGCACAAAGATGTATCAAGACCTCCAGGAACACTATTGGTGAGACAATATGAAGAATTAATTCACAGAATATACATCAAGATGTCTTGTATTTCAACAAGTGAAATCATAAAGGAACAAATCCAAGGTGATGATGAAACCATTACCCATACCAACATTGAAATAAGAAAACATCACTATGGACTTTGTCACTAATATTCCAAATACTTAAAGAGGGAAGAATTATATAAGGTTCTAGTGGATCATATTAAAAAGTCTACACACTTCATTGCGATACGTGAGGAATTATCACTAGATCTACTTGCTCGAATATACCTCATGGAAGTGGTCAGGCTATATAGAGTACCACTATCCATTATATTCAGTCAAGATCCAAGATTCACCTACAAGTTTTGTAAAATTATTAAGCATGGTCTAAACACAGTGTGTAATTTCATCATATATTTTCATCCTAAAACAAATTTAACATCAGAGGAGACTATCTAGACACTTGAGGAAATGTGGAGAGAATGATCAATTGACTTTAATGGAGGATGGTAAGACCATCTTCCTTTGGTTGAGTTCTCTTAAAACAAAAATTTACACTCCAGTATCAAAATGGATCCCTATTAAGCTTTTTTTGGGAAGAGGTGAAGGACACCTACATACTAGGATGAAGTTGGGGAATAAAAATTTCCATTTTCTAATATGGTTAAGGAAATGGTGGAAAAGGTCAAGACTATTTCGCAACACATTAAGGATGCTTAGAGCCGACAAATGAGTTATGCTGACAATCATCAATGAGACCTACAGATTGATGTTAGAGATAAGGTTTTCCTGTATATATATTCATGGAATAAAGTGATGATATTTGGGAATAAGGGAAAGCTTAGTCCAAGATACATCGACCCCTTTGAGATCCTTGATCACATCAGAGCGGTAGCCTATCAACTTGCACTCCCAACTAACCTATCTCGAGTTCATGATGTATTATATATATCACTATTGAGGAAGTAAATACATAAACCTTCAAATGTACTCAATCCAAAGGTGGTATAATTGGAGAATAATCTTTCTTATGAGGAGCATCGAGTGAATATCTTAGATCATAAAGAAAAAGTTCTATTAAATAAGACAATTCACCTTGTCAAAGTGCTATGGAAAAACCATAAGTTTGAAGAATAAATATGTGAATCAAAGGAAGTGATGAGAAAAATTAACCTTATCTATTTTAAGGGGGTGAAATGAAAATTTTGAGGGTAAAATTTCTCAAGGGGGGAAGATTATAATGACCTGAATTGTTATAAATGAAGTTTTACTTTGTGATTTAATTATTTGTCTTATTATGTAATATGGTTATAGAAAAAAAATTCAATTCAATGGTTATATATTTGTATTTAAAATAAAATTAATAATATTACCATTTTTAATATTTCCATTGAACAATGATCACATGATAAGTATAAATATAGGGATTTTAACTAATCCAATTGACTCAGACAAAGGAAGCGATGACCTAAACCATCAGAATCATGCCCTATGAAGCCCATTTATCAGAGATTCTGATGGAGATATCATATTTGGGATTTGAAATTGACCTATCCCAAGATGATATCCAATAACTTAATAATGAGATAAACTATTTATGGGAGAATTTCGAGCTCATAAGGATCATGGACCAAACCATGTTCTCCGAACAACCCCCTAAAAGTCTCACCATCATGCACCTTTATCTTAGGGTGTATGCTGGTCTAATAAAGGGATATTTATCAATTAATTAATAATATGAATATGTTTATTTTATATAATAATAAATTTATTTTCATTTTTATTGTTACCTTATAAATTATTTTGATTTTGATTCAATTAAAAAAAAATTGTATTTTCAGGTAATATTCAAATTCAATTAAGGGATTTATTTAGATGAATTAAAGGAATTTTTTGAGATAAATATTATTTTAATAATATTTTATTATTTAATAAGGTTGATTAATTATAAATTTTCTTATAATTTTTATGAAGTGAAATATAATTTTTATTAGGGTTCAAATATTGTTATAACCAAAACCCGTCATTTTCAATAAATGTCAGTTGTTATTTTTAGAAGTGTAAATAAATATATTTATCAAATTATTTATATAAAATTAATATTATTTTTGGAATTATAAAGTCAAAATTTTCCAACGATGATTTTTTCATAATTTTATGAGAAAATCAAAATTTCGAGTAAAAAATAAATACCGTATAAATATACATTGTGGTTTAAGACATCATAATGACCAAAAAATCTTGTAATAAATACTATAATGGGTGTACTCATAGAAATATATGTTTTAACCTTAATATAATTCTATTTTATGTTTATTTTATTATTTTTATTAGGCCTTTATGAATCCTCCAAAACCATTAATATATTTTAGAGTTCTAAATTCATTTATTTAAAAGAGTGACTCACCTTTATGTAATAAGGGGAATTATTTTAATAAGTTAGGCCAATTAACTAATAAAATAATTAAAATAAATATCCTTTTTTATAAAAATTGTAAAAAACTATGGTAAGTTTTGTGGTTTTGAATATTTCATTATATAGAGTCCAAAACATATGTTTGTGAAATATTAAAACATTCCCCACTCATTTCCTATATAAACCCACCCAATATACAATTTATCTTCAATAAAAATCATTGTATAACATACTTACTCATATATCCCCTCTCTAAAATCCTCCGATGGTGCCCCAAGATCTCAATAATCCCCTCTTCAAGATTTTGGATCCACACATTCAAGTAAGGGTTATTTCCTTTCTCATATTTATCCAAGTTTCTTTATCTTATTATGCCCTTTTATTTTCAATTAATAATGATTGGGTATGTTTATACACCTACCCCATAGTAAAATTATTATTTATAAATTATGAGATACCCCTTTATATCTCATTAATCCCTCCCATGTACACCTGTTACCATGCCGAAATTTCATAAGCATCTTTTCCTTTCTCATTTATCCAAGCTTATTTATTATCGCATGTATTCCATTTATAATTATAAATGTATGGAAATGTCCTTACATGTACCTATTACTGTAAAATTCATTTTCAAATTATTATAGACCCATTTATCTCTCATATTCCCATTTTTATGAATTTTTTAGTGACGCTATTATGTTGCCGAATTTTCATCGTGATTTTCCATGCCAAACCAATTATATAGTGAATGCCAAACCCATTTCATAATAAGGGTGTTCAATTTTATGGACATATACCTTTATATTGGGGGATTAAATGTATTTATTCTAAAATCCTTTATCATAGAATAAATTATTATGATGAATAAATCCATGTTTTATGATTTATGTGGCACACTTAAGCATGAGAATGAAATGAAAGTGATAGGTGCGCCCAAAAATATATAATGATCCAATACAATGGGTAATATTTAGCATCATTATATGTCATGTTGGGATTGAGTTTTACCGGATTCCTTTATGAGATTTTGTCCATTATGAAATCTTGGCGGTTTATCCTTAACATAAGTTTGTGACATAGTGTTTTAAGTTGTTGCCACATTTCCCATGTTATGATTATCATGATATATCATACCTTATTATTCATGTTCTTTTATGAAAAATTGATTTGCCTTTTCTAACATTTATTAATATCCTAATGTTATTCCATGTTTATTCCCTTACTAGGCTTTATGGATCACCCCTTTCTTATGTATTTCCCCAGGTTATCCAATGCAGTTTTAAGCTCAAGCATGTTAAAGAAGTTTTCAATAAAGATGCTGTAATTAATGTTTAAAGTTGTAATGAAATGTAACTAATTCTCAAAAAAATAGACTTATCGATATTTTGGGTTGTATTAATTGTAATTTTATGTAATTAAATCATGTATTAATATGTAATAAAATGGAGGGTTGTTATACCCATCATCTTTAATTACGTGTATATACAGCCATTTTGACATGTTATATCATGTATATCCTTATGATCATGATATTTAAATTTTTATTTTGTTTTATACTTTCATGGATTTGATGATTGAAAAGTTACCAAAGTGATAATGAATTTATGATTAAAACTCATTGAAATTGAGATTTTCCAAGCTTAAATTTCTCTTAAAGGAAATTATATGATAATTTTCTAAAATAACCCCTTTAATATTATTTTCCAATGTCTATTAAAGTATTTTTCAAGTAATATTACTATTTTCCTCTATTTGATACTTAAGATGAATGATAAATTTTTTTAATAAAAAAAACTTTATTTTCTCTTTGGCTGTGAATATTTTTCTTCCATATCCGTGTTTTATATTTTTTTTTTCAAGATTTTATATATTATCATATTATTGTTTAAATTAATTTTTAACCTTTATTTATTTTTTTTAAAATGGTTTAAAATGAATCTTATTTTCATTTTCTAAATGAGGTATATTTGAATTTTTAATAAAAATATAAAAGGAATCATTATTTTTATGTACACGTGATGGATATAGTTTTCCACCGTCAAAACCATGAAATATTTTTAAGATTACTTTTAAAGTTTCCTAAGTTATTTTCAAAGAATTTTTTTTTCTTAATATTTGGGAAATTTATAGATTTTAAATAATTTATATTAAAATGAAAATTATATTTTCTATAAGAAATATTCCTGATATTTTTCAAATAAATTTTTCATTTATGATAACATCCATTGATGTTACTTATGATTTATTGGGTATATGATCCAAAGATAACATCCTTATTCTTTATCTAGAAGGTTTATTATTATTTTGATGAGATTTTTATGAAACCAATTTATTTTATAGAGGTTATACTAGGATTTAATATTGGGATGTTTATGAAACACATTTCTTTTACATGAATTATAACATATGATTAACGAACCTACATGATGTTATTGATTACACATGGGCATTGATCAAATTAAAATTTATATTTCCCAAACTACACTTAGCTATAAATGCCTAGCATAGTGGTAGTCTGAAGTAGAATCCATTGGGACAACTTGTAGTCAAGAAACATGTTTGTAAGAACCTTTTGGCAGAAGTCACTATGATCTCTCTTTGGGTTTGAGTTTTCTAAAATCTATGTACATTGAGATTAAATCATATAGAAGGAAGGGTTCATGGTTAATTTTATGGTATATTCAAAGGATAATCCTAAATAGAGCTTGGGATAGACCTATGGATTAGGCTATAAAGTGGTGTAAATATCACTAATTAGTCTTGGTAAAACTAATTGGATGTAACTAAGATGGAAACTTCTCGTTATTTCAAAGATAGTCGATAACCTAAGTGAATAAGCTTAACTTCTAGAGAGAAAGAATCATAGCCTATTGGTCTTAGCCTGGTCAACTCTAAAATTGGTAAAAGATCTTTTTTTTTCACCTACAATGGTCATGTTAGTTGTAAAATAATGAGATTAATAATTTTTAGACCTAATTACTATCCATAGGGTTACTAAATTTTGATTCATTGATTAATTACATTTAAAGCCACCCTTATTCTCAACAACTAACCCAAAACAGATGAACCACACATTATGGTACTAAATGAAAGTGGGGAAATGGTAAACATGATCGAAATAATGAATAATCTGTTTAAATCTATGCAATCCCCAATTAAAATCATATGAAATAAATCAAATACTAACTTGAATGAAGAAACAATGAATAACAGAATACCAATTTAAGTTTAAATGACAAACAGAATTGGATTAAAGCATTGGAAGACAATGTGAAGAGAACGAGTATTGGAATTAAAAGAATTAAAAATGGAATTAATAAAAAAAGTATAAAAATAAAAATAAATGAATTAAAAAATGGGAAAGAAATATAGGAGAAAGGTAAAAAGGCTTTGGGTTTCCTAGCCCTCCTTTACGCATTGGGGCCACTGAATATTTATAGAGTCCAATTGGTTCACAATGTGTAACTTATTCATGTCATGAAAATTATTTAAGTGAGTTCAACATTGAGGATTTCATAGTGTGTTATTGGATTTCACACCATGTACTTCAGATCCAAAAATTTCTCCAAATATCTTGGATCTCCAGATTCTAAAGTTTATATCTTAAGTGGAAATTATATTTTGAACTTCACATGTCATGTATGAGGTTCACATTGTGTATCTTTATTAGGTTCATACTCAAGTCTTTCACAAAGTGTAAAATGGATTCATTTCATAAAATTGGTTTATGCCTTGTATATGGGAATCACAGCTTGTCTTTAGGCTCACAGGCAGTCAATTTGAGGAGTACACATTGTGTACTTCATATTCATGATGTGTAATATTGATTTTTCTATTTTTCGAGCATTACTTCGTTGAGTCTTGAATTCCAAATTCCTATTAAAACACATCAAAACCCATTTTATTGTTGAATAAAGAATTATTAAACATTAAATAAATGTATAAAAAATATGTATATGAATTCATCTTATCAAATACCCCAATACTTGAACAATTGCTTTTCCTCAAGTAAAAAGAATCTCAATAGTGTTTTCAAATCAATAATTTTTAAATTGGAATTTTATATTACAACTAGTAAAATAAAACTAAGTGCCGGTAGATAAAGAAATTACCCCAGAATCAATCCTATGGATAAAGTTTGTAATGCTTCATAGTTATGTTCTTTATTCAAATTCTTTCTTTTTTTAATTACAATTTCACAACTGTTCCTCAAAAGATATACCCATTTTTTAATTTACCTCACAATAAATTTTATCTCATCATTAAAGGTGAAATAAAACTATAATTATACTCATACCTTGATTTTATATTCCTAAACACAGACTTCAATTAGTTATAACATTTCCACTTCACAAAGAAAGATACAAAATTATTCATAAGGGATTAAGAAATAGGGTTCAAATGTCTCTAAGGATGAGGGCATGTGGGTAGATGATAAAAAACAAGATCAAAATAAAGGTTAAGCTCTACAATATAATGCATGATAATCGTGAATAATGCAATAAAGTTTATACTCTTATACAAAAATGTCTCCGTTCTCCGAACAGGTCAAACCGGGTCTATGAATACGTCAAGAAAGCACAAAAAATGTTCCCTGTTTCTTTCTCTTATTCATTTTATTTATTTATTGGCAGTCATGTCTAGGAAAGATCTTACATCAATCACCTAACCACATATTATCCATCATAAGATTTATCTACATGCTATTGGTTCTTTTTTACCTTCCTAATACACAAACCATTTTTTAAAGGAATATAGTATACATAGCAAACTCCAAAGTTAATCATATACCATGTCATATAGATCTAGTGAAAATAAAACCATATATATCCTTATCAATGAACATCCTATGTATGGAGAAATGAAAAATTACCCACACATTTTAAAAATAAAATCATGAATAATACCAATAGTAGGGTAGGAAGGGATAATAGGCTCGAAATGGATCCATACTAATAGGGTTATTCACGGATACTATGGGCTAAAAAAGGATAGATGTACATGTGGGTCTTAGTAAAAATGGATCAAAAAATATTTGAATCAATAATTTTAATAGTCTATTATTCAATCATAGCCTCAATAAGATTACAATGAAATTTTTGAATGGTTTTCATGTCCCAAGTATCTATCAGAAAATATGCTCAAGAAATAATATGAAAATTCAGGTCTAGAATCCTCTTGGGAATGGAAGTATAAAATAACTCGCCGTCACTCAGGTTATAGTATCTTTTAATAAGTTAATAAAAAGTACTTGCAATAATATGTAAATAGAATTAAATTACACAACTCTACAATCATGCCGAAATTGGAATATTAACAATTATTTTTAACGTAATTAATATCCATAGGGTTATCATGTTATGATTCACATATTCATTACATTTGAATCCACCCTTACTCTCAACCCCTAACCATAAGTAGATTAACCATGCCTGATGATTTTAATTTAAAGTAGGAAAATTGGAAACATTCTCGATATAATTAATAAAGAGTTTAAATTAAAGAAATACAAAACTAAAATCATATGAAAGAAATCAAATACTTACTTCAATGAAGAAACAATGAGGAACACAAAAAAGGTTGAATTTTGAATGGAAAATGAAATTGTATTGAATCATTGGAAAGAAATTTGCATATAATGACTATTGGAATTGAAATATGTAACAATATAATGAATAAAAAAATTAAATAAAGTAATATAAATAAACTATAAATAAAACGGGGAAGAAATAGAGAAAAAAAATGAAAAAACGCTTCAGGCATCCCACATCTCCTCTATTCATAAAGGTTGATAAATATTTTTATATCCTAATAAATTCATGAAGTGTTACTTATTCACATAATGAACATCCTTTTAGTGACTTATACATCTTGGATTTCACAAAATGTAATTGGATTTCACATCCTATACTTCAGATCGAGAAATTTTCTCCAAATATTTGGATCTCTAAATTTCATGGCTTGTATCTTCAGAGACAATTAGATTTTTAACTTCAAACATTGTGTATGAGGTTCACATCATGTATCTTTATTATGTTTAGACTCAAATATTTCATGAATTTTAAACTATATTCACATTATGTACTGGGTTCATACCTTTTACATGGGACTCACAGCTTGGCCTTCGGCTCGTAGGTAGTCAATTAAAGGAGTACATATTGTTCACTTCAATTTCATGATGTGTAATGTTATTTTTTTTATTTTTTATATCACTCCTAATTTGATTATTTAATTCTTAATTCTTATGAAAGAACATCAAAACTCTATATATTATTGAATAAAGAATAATTAATCATTAAATAAATGTATCTAAAAGATATATATGAATTCATCTTGTCAATGATGAATGATTTATGATATTATGAACAAAATATGAATGGATTATAATTATGTGATGGGTGGTAACATAATTATATATCCCTCTATTGAATTATGTAACGATGGATATCTCATGAGATAGTAAGGACAATAATGGGGAGTGAACCCAATTTAGTACGAGACTCTGAACCTTGACTTAGTTTATGATTGAATTGAGATTGAAACCAATAAATTATTATAGTATTTGTAGTTATACTTGAATAATGAAATTATTTTCTATGACTATGTGTATCCTACAAACTTATGTCTTATTCCAATGTTACACTCTCATGGATCATGTTTTTGATTCCTTTATGATTCATGTCTTATGAACTACCAAGATTTATGCCATGATTTTGGATTATGATATATGATATTTTGGGTATTAATTTTAAAATGTTAAACTCATTTTCTCATACCCTTATGCTCAATATTTTTAACCGAACATTAATATCTCCCTTGTTTATCCTTACTAAGAATCAAAGATCACCTTTTCTTATATTTCCTTTCTCTTGGTTATGAAGAATGGTTTTAAGTAGGGTATGTGTAGTAAAAGAAATATATGGGAATATATTTTTGGTATATATTGAATATATTTCATAAAATAATAATATGGTGCATCTTTTCTCCAATGACACTAAACCATTATGATCCTCATGCATGTATATGTAAAATTTATTGAATATTCATCTATTATGATGTAATATCTATATACAAAATGTATGGATCACTATATTTAAGTTTATTATATTTATATATGAAAACAATATACATTATAATAATATAATATATGATCCACTTATAATGTTTCAATGTCTATTTATTAATAATTCTTTATTAAAATCACCGTTTCTGGGTGTCAAATTTTCATTTTTTCTTGTATGTTTCATTTTGGAAGTGATGGTTATTGCACTTTGATCATGGTAAAATAATCTCTATATTATTAATTATTATTTTTGTATCATATTTAATTATTATAAAAACTTTTATAACCTTTCATATAAAGAGGTGATCAAAAATTAATTACATCACTTCATGGAGACGGTAGTCCATATGTATGCGTGAGTGATGTTTCAACTTTTTAATGGATTTAATGAATGAAAATTTAATAATAATTAAACTTTTGAAAATTATTATTATAAAATAAATTTCATATATATTTAATAAATATATCTATTTTACCAGCCATGCAGAGTTTAAATGAAAAATGAACCACATCGCTTCGTGAAGGTGGTAGTCCACACGTATGCATGAGTGATGTTATCAATTTCCAACAGATGGGAAGATAAGAAGGTAGAAAAGATATTATAATTCTATAAGAATAATTATTTAATAAATACCATATATAAACATTAAATCCATTATAATAACCTACCATGAAAGATGGTAATGAAAAAATGAATCATATCGCTACATGGAGGTGATTGTCCACACATACGCACGAGCGATACTTTCATTTACCATTTCATGGAAAGGTGGTGGGAAATGGTTGTGAAATAATTATAATAAAATAAAATTATTTTTATTATAAAATATTCATTTTTTATTAAGGATAAAATATAATTATATAAGGTGAAAAAGAAATAAAATTGAAAGAGCTTGGTTAGGATTTATACCTCTTCTTCGAGAGACGTCCTTTGGAATACACCTTAAGCCTTATTAATATTCCTTTAGGATAAGAAAATAATATATAGGATTAGTGGAATAAATCTATGAAGGTTTTTTATTAGGGACAAGATAATATAGAAAACTTGAATTTTGTGAATAAGGTTGGATAATTGGTGCCCTTTTATAAGTGAGGGGATGGACACACATGGAATTACGTAAAATATATCCATAATACACTATCAATTTCATCTGAAAGTGTCTATAAATGATAAATAATTTAAACTTACGATAATATAAGTTCTAAATATCTTAAAACAATAATAATTTGACAAGTTTATGTAAAATTCTTACCCATATTTCTTAGTTTAACCCTCAATAAACTGATTTTAACCTTAATCATGAAAGAAATATTTAATATTTTTAATGCTCATTATGAAAAAAATTAGTTTCCACTATTATATTAAATTAATTATTATGATTAATACTATTTTATCCATTTTAAAATATTTAATTTCTATAAGTAGAAGAAAATCACTTTAAAATAAGTGTGAAAATGTAACACTCCGAGATTTTATGAAAAATATTCTTTTTAATGTCTTGTGTTGTATGCTACACCAAAATTAGCTTGTGATATACGCAACACCGTATTTTCTTGAAGTATATGCAACACTATTCTTGGCTTGCATTACACACAATTTCAAGTTCGTTTTGTAGAAACTATTCTACGCAACATTATGTATAGATTTTGTTTAATGTATAAATGAAATAAGTTTTGATTATGTTATACGCAACACCAAACAGAGCATTCACTACACACAACCCTGACATGGCTTGCATTACATGCAATAAAGACCTTCCTCGATAGCGTGTGTAGTACGCAATACCGAGTTTCACTAAACGAGATATTATAATAATATTATTATCAACTAGCTGTTATGAATAGTAATACCCAATTTTTGAATTTTTATAATTTTTATCTTTCAAAATGGACTTCATTTTTGGATTCGTAATATCGAAATTAGCTTAGGGTGAAATTTTGGTACTTTTCAGATAACTTTAATATTCCGATTAATAGTGAAAATTACTAAATTTTAATTTAGAATATCTTTTTTAATCGAAATAATTAATAGTGATAAATTATTAATTTTAGTGGTTTTAAAGTATATTTAGAATATATTTTTACCATTTAATACAATGTTGGCCATTGGATGTAATTTCACATTTAATCCAGACATAAACAAGTGTCAATCTTTTTGATAGTTATTGTCTCTTAAAAACATGCTATTTGTTTTGACGACAGGAATTAATTTTTAAAATTAATTAATGTAACTGATATGTTTTGAATTTGGTAAAATAGAAATAATTTTTTAATTCATAATATCAAATATTTCTTAGGCCTAATTTTTGGTATTTTTCTGGAATCTTTCATTTTTTGATGAATAGTGAAACCACTAAGTGATAGTTAAAAAAATGAATTTTTCATAAAACATAATTTTACCGCTTCTTTGAGTGGAATTTCGAAAATCCGAGAGGCACGGTTAAAATCAAGGACTAAAATGTGGTTCAATGAGATGAAAATATTTTTTTGTGAATAGTAACTTTTTACTTTTATTTACCACAGTTAAAAGTAAATAAGATAATTAAGGGTAAAAATGATATTATTATTACCCTAACACATGTCCTAATTCTATTGGATAAGTATAATTCGACCAAAAACAACCTTAAGAATAAAATTTGACCATTTAGGCCCACTTGGATTAGATTAGGACATTTAATATTAATTTACTTAAAGAAGGGTTAAAATAGTTAAAAGAAAAGTGTAATAAGTAAATAATTTTTAATATAGTGTTCTAAATACGAAAAATTCAACTATAAATATTGATTAGAAATATAAAACGATTCCATACATAATGGTATTTTATTTTTAATTTTTAGACTTTAAATAATTTAATTTATTTATGAAACGATGATGATGGAGTAATTATCTTACTAATGAAATATTGACATAATTGATGTTATAAATACCCAAATAAATGTAATTTGAGACTTTTTATGAATTAAAATAATTTTATTGGTTAATATGACATGTTAGTGTTGATTTAATTAACTTTGTTAGAACTAATATTTCGGTTATGATTTTCAGAAAAATCAATTTCCAAATAGTGTGAAAATTGACCTAAAATAGTTTTTAAAACAAATATTATATTGTTAATTGTTATTTTATTCCTAAAAATATAAGGTTCGGCCAAATGACTTAGATAAGGTTATATATATTAATAATAAACAAATTGGAGTTCTTTTGGCTTGTTATAGTATGTTTATTAACCTTATAGTGTAAGAAAACAAGAAGACACGGTAAAAGTTAAATTATCTAACTTAAAGTTAAATCTAAATGATAAGGTTAAAATAGAAACATAAACTTGTCTAAATTCTATTTTATGAGAGAATTTAGACCCATCCCCAACTTATCTTTTAAATAAATCAATTTGGATCTATTAAAAAACCGAATATGACTTTATAATAAAATAATATTTTTTGTTTTTCCAAAGGTACCCCTCTGCTCCCTTATAAAAGGGCACCTCCTCCCTCTCTTCCTCACACCACTTTGAGCCTTGAATCTGTGAAAAACCCTGACAAATTCTGTTATCCACTTCCCTAGAAACATTCTAGAGGTCCTGGTCTTATTCAAAGAGCAATTTTAGTGCCCTAAGAGGAGATCTCAAAGAGGCGCTTCAAAGAAGATGTAATGCCCGTTACCGATTCTTTCAACTTTATTTCTTCTTCCACTTCTTCTTCTTTAGTTGTTTCATTATGAATTAATAACATATGTATCACTCATATACTGATATGTTATTATAAGTATGAAACAAACATATTTCACCATCTATCCATCCTACGGAAAACGAAATCACCGCGTGTGCGTACGTACGGAATACCGTCTCCATGCCGTGGTGTAATCTATTTTCCACCACCACTTTACTTGGATGAGTATAATGGTGAAATTAATGAATATATATGATTATTGTAAAGTGATATTGATTATGTAATATTATACATACAATTTAATACAATTCCACGATCATGTGAATGATATCATCGCTCGTGCGTACGTACGGACTACCGTCTCCACGAACGCGATGAGATTCATTTTCCATGATTAACCATTCAAAAACGATTATAAAGTATATATAATGAATAATAATGAAATATATGACACAATAATTCTACTGGATTTATGTATATATATGTATGTCATCTATTTAATTTCATTCTATTCAATAAGGAAACGAAAACATCATTCATGCGTACGTACGACCTACCATTTCCATGATCGGTGTATTTCCTTTCTTTTTATAGATCTATAATATATATGTATATGATGAATATATATTATATATAAATCAAGTTTTAAACTCTGGAATTATGTAAATTAGGATATAAGTAAGAATATCAAGAATGACCAGTCGAAACACATACGATAAATGAAATGATTTTACCCAAAACACTACTTTAACATAAAATTTACAAAAGAACGGGTAATATAAAGTCATAAGTGAAACATATATGATATCATAACAATGAATATGATTATGTATTAAGTCAATTACATTATTTAAATCATTATACAGGTGGTTTGGATCCATACGAAGCATATCGGACCTATGGTAAAGGATAAATTTTCAATCTCATTTTTATCTGAGATTGCTTATACGTAAGTATTTACTGGGGTTACATTTATCATCCATGACCATGTTTTCTAAAAATGTTTTCATAAAATGTTAATTATTCTTCCATGAATTTTTAAAGTCATTTTTACCCTTTATTGACTTTTTACCACAATGTATGAATGAAATCTTTCCTTTGGTTACCATATAAGGTACTTTTTGACTTTTCCGACAAAAGTACGAGGAGAATGTTATTTTTAACATATACGGAGTGAATGGATTTTTACAGTTTCATAATGCCTCATTTTCAAGAAGATTCCTCTAAAAGATTGCATTATTATTTTCAACAAAACCCTTTTCTTTTAAAATTGCATGGAATTTTGTGAAAAGAAAATGATTTTAAAGAAGAAAGGATATTTTCCTCAAGAATTCATTTGAAGTGTTTTGTCAAAACTATTTTCCATATAAGATGAAATTATTTCATATGTGTATGTTTCAAGTAACATGTCTCTATGATTTAAATGGTTTCAATTTTCTTATGATGAAATGATATCAAATTTTTATTGATTATGTTATGATGGCATGATGTTTAAGAATCCCATTTTATTACATGGGTTATGCTATGATGTATGATTTATGATTTTGTGGCACACGAAAGAATGATTTCATTATGAGATGGGTGGGACCTATATCTCCATCCAATGCAATGGGTAAAGATTTAAATCTCATGAGATAGACATGGCTGGAACAGCAAGTTAATCCGGTTCAGTGTTACAGGTCTGAAACGAGGAGTGAACTCGATTCAGAAAGGGACTTTGTCCACTAAGATGGTCTTGGAAGCAATGACTTGGCTACTATGGAAATCATAACAAGTGCTGAATGGTTGCGAAAATTACATGTTTTATTCCCATGATATTTTATCATGATTTATGTTCCATTATGATCTATGCCTTATGTACATCCATGTTTTATGTCGTTGCTCAAGATTTTGATGTTTAAACATTATGTTCATGTTTTTAAGTTCAAATGTATATGGTATGTTTTATTTTATCCATACTTACCCTTACTGAGAATTTTATCTCACCCTTTTTATGTTTTATTTTCCACCAGGATTAAAAGAAAGGTTTTTGGTAAGGAAACGAAAAGTGGAAGATCTTTATGGGAGATGTTGAAGATCTTTCACCACGATTAGAAGATTACGTTCCAAGTTTCCAAAGACACTAAAATATTACGGTCCTTATGTGTATGTATTTGTTATATATTAATTATTCCGCAAAAGTAATGTAATATCCATGTACATCAAGCTTCGGGTCTCTACAATTGGTATCAGAGGAAAGGTTTAGTCAACCTTTGGAAACTAGGATGCGAAAACTTTAGTGAGATCCCTAGAGATATTTCTAAGGTATGTCTAGGGATGTTCCTAAGGTTAAGTATACATATAGGTTATAGTCCTAGAATTGCGCTAATTACCTTAGAATTAAACCTAAGATGTTAGATATTGAAGGTACTCCCCCTTTATTATGTTGTTTTCCCTAGCATGGTATTTCCCTCTCACACTATTATTTTTGGGTTTTAGACGATGGCTGGAACCCGAAGGAACCGTGTTGATCAATGTAATGGACAATGCAATGATTGTCCTCTTGACCAAACCAATGTCATGGGAGATGGAGTGCACAATCTTATTTCTATACTTACACAAGCTATGAATCATTCTGGATTTCAAAATGAGCAGAGAAAGGAGCAACATTCTGTTGAATCCTTCATGAGGCAACGTCCACCTTCATTCAGCAAGTCTTCTGATCCCTTAGTGGCTGAACAATGGATCAGTACTACTGAAAAGATATTTTCAGTTCTACAATGTTCCGATCATGATAAAGTAATCTTAGCAGTATATCGTTTGGAAGGTGATGCTGATCAATGGTGGAATCTTATCAAGAATACGAGGCAAAGAGTTGAAATTGAGTCCATGGAGTGGGACGAGTTCAAGAACTTGTTTTTTAGTAAGTACTTCCATCGTATTCTTCAAACAAAGATGGAAAAGGAGTTTCTTGAGATTAAGAAGAAGGATGATGAATCTGTTGGTATATACGAAGTGAATTTTACAAGACTTGCAAGGTATGCATCTGGCTTTATCATCCAACCTGAAAGTAAAGTTGATAGATTTTTCAATGGTTTAAAACCAAGTCTTCGAAGGGAATTATCTATAAGAGACTTCAGTAGGTATGAATAAATTGTGCGTTGTGCTATCAAGGTAGAACTGGAAGTTGGTGTAACATATCCATCTCATGGTTTTGATAAGAAACGAAAGATGGAGTTCAAGGAGAAATCTCAGAACAATGGTGAAAAGAAGATGAATGTTTCTTTATGCTCAAAGTGTGGAAAGAAGCATGGTGGAGATTTCATAAAGGGTACTAGAAAATTTTTTAAGTGTGGAAAAGAAGGTCATCGAGTATTTGATTGTCGAAGTAATGGGAAAAAGGTTGCTAATGATGTGAATAGAGAAAAGACTACAGAGAACTCTCCACCAACACTTCAATGCTTCAAGTGTAAGGAAATGGGGCATTATGCTAATAAATTCCCTAATCCACGGGTTAATGATGATCAACGTGAGAAACCTCTTAAGGAAAAGGATAAAGGGAAGTCTCATGCGATCACTATTTGTGATGTTGAGTATGAAAATGATGTTGTGTAATGATTAAGTGTTTATGTAATGGGATTTCAAAATAGTATCATGGAATCTCATTTATGGTATTGTAGAATTTTGGAATATCTATGTATTGGTTTTCAATAATTATATGGTACTGGTAACCATGAAAATGTGATTGAAATATTTTTAGAAATTAGATGAAATGCGCATAATGAAGGGATAAAGAGAAAATAATATGATAGTAATCATGAGCTCATGACTGATACAAGGACTAAGTGATATTATGGTTTGAGTATATAGAATTTTTGGGATTTTGGTGTGTGGAAAGTGTTAAAATCTAACAACATTCATGTTTTCACTAAGGTTCAATGGGTATTCATTCTTCATAAGAATACATGATTAAGGTATTCACATGTTTGTAATTTGACCAAAAAGATATATCTTATGATATATGGGGGATAAATGATGGCATTCACATGATTGTTATGTGACATTTCAAGTAATCATTTTCTTTATACTATGAACTTGGACCGAAGTATTTTAGTTAAGCCTAAAGATTGGAATGGATTATGTTGGACATAAGTTAGTTCGATATTATTGATGGGATGTTATAGTAATGTAGTTTTAGAAAAACGACAACCTGTAGGACATGCGACATCCCATCGCGTAGGACAAGGCTGTGGGAATCGAACCCACAACCGAAGTGAGACTGGCCTTTATCGCCTACCACTGGCATACAGGAAGTCCCTGGTTAGTCGAAACTATTTTTATTTTATTAAGTGGCATGATATATGAAGTATAAGTTCATTTTTGGAATCGTATCGGATTAACCTCACCATAGATGGACTTATGTATATTGGATAACTTTTGCTAACCTTTTGTTTGAAATAGATGGAATGGCCCATCATTCTATCACATGATCTGTTAACACTTCACGAATAACAAATTCAACTTCATTTCTTGAAGAGATGAAGTGGAAATTGTTCAAAGCACGAAAAATAGTGAGATTGTACCAAAATCAAGCAAGTATTTCTTCTAATTCAAAATTTTCAACTTTAGGGAAATGATATTGAAAACCAAAAATGTTGTCCTAGTGCTCTTATATCCGATGAATCAGATGGTACCTTAGATCATCACATGTTTATGGCTTTGTGATTGATGGCTTTTTCATAGCCATGTTCTCTACCACTCTCTATCAGAACATGATGGTTAGAGTTTTCCTCCATATCCATATTTTCACCTATGTTCTCCTATGTGGAAACCCATTGATGAGTTATTTGGGTATCCTTTATGTTTCTAAAGTTCCATTTTTAAATGAAGTTTTAGTATTCCTTTTTACGATGTGGGTTTCTATAAAAGAAACTCTCGTGTAATAAACCATTTATAAACCCGAAGAAATTCGAGGGCGAAATTCATTTTAAGGGGGGTAGAATGTAACACCCATAGATTTTATGAAAAATATTATTTTTAATGTCTTGTGTTGTATGATAAACCAAAATTAGCTTGTGATATATGCAACACCGTATTTTCTTGCAGTATACGCAACACTATTCTTGGCTTGCGTTACACACAATTTTAAGTTCGTTTTGTAGAAAGTATTCTACGTAATATTATGTATAGATTTTGTTTAATGTATAAATGAAATAAGTTTTGATTAGGTTATACAAAAAACCAAGCAGAGATTTCACTACATGCAGCCCTGACTTGGCTTGCACTACACGCAATAAATACCTTCCTCGATAGCGTGTGTAGTACGCAATACTGAGTTTCACTAAACAAGATATTATTATAATATTATTATGAACTAGCCGTTATGAATAGTAATACCCACTTTTTAAAATTTTATAAATTTTATCATTCAAAATGGACTTCATTTTTGGATTCAGAATATCGAAATTATCTTAGGGTGAAATTTTGGTACTTTTCGGATAACTTTCATATTCTGATGAATAGTGAAAATTACTAAATTTTAATTAAAAACAACTTTTTTAATCGAAATAATTAATAGTGATAAATTATTAATTTGAGTGGTTTTAAAGTATATTTAGAATATATTTTTACCATTTAATACAATGTTGGCCATTGGATGTAATTTCACATTTAAACCAGACATAAATAGGTGTCAATCTTTTGATAGTTATTATCTCTTAAAAACACGCTATTTGTTTTGACGACGGGAATTAATTTTTAAAATTAATTAATGCAATTGATATGTTTTGAATTTGGTAAAATAGACATAATTTTTTAATTCATAATATCAAATGTATCTTAGGCCTAATATTTGGTATTTTTCTGGAATCTTTCATTTTTTGATGAATAGTGAAACTACTAAGTGGTAGTTAAAAAACTGAATTTTTCATAAAACTTAATTTTACCACTTCTGTGAGTGGAATTTTGAAAATCAGAGAGACACGGTTAATATTAAGGACTAAAATGTGGTTCAATGAGATGAAAATATTTTTTGGTGAATAGTAACTTTTTACTTTTATTTACCACGGTTAAAAGTAAATAGGATAATTAAGGGTAAAAATGATATTATTATTACCCTAACACATGTCATAATTCTATTGGATAAATGCAATTCTACCAAAAACAACCTTAGGAATAACATATGACCATTTAGTCTCACTTGGATTAGATTAGGACATTTAATATTAATTTATTTGAAGAAGGGTTAAAATAGTTAAAATCAAAGTTTAATAAGTAAATAATTTTTAATATAGGGTTATAAATAAGATAAATTCGACTATAAATATTCATTAGAAAGATAAAACGATTTCCTACATAATGGTATTTTATTTGTAATTTTTAGATTTTAAATAATTTAATTTATTTATGAAACAATGATGATGCAGTAATTATCTTATTAATGAAATATTGACATAATGGATGTTATAAATACCCAAATAAATTTAATTTGAGACTTTTTGTGAATTAAAATAATTTTCTAGGTTAATATGACATGTTATTGTTGATTTCATTAACTTTTATTAACTAATATTTCTGTTATGATTTTCAGACAAATCAATTACCAAATAGTGTCAAAATTGACCTAAAATAGTTTTTATAACATATATTATATTATTAATTGTTATTTTATTCCTAATGATCTAAGGTTCGGCCAAATGACTTAGATAACGTTATATATATTAACAATAAACAACTTGGGGTTCGTTTGTCTTGTTATAGTAAGTTTATTAACCTTATAGTGTAAGAAAACAAGAAGACACGGTAAAAGTTAAATTATCTAACTTAAAGTTAAATCTAAATGATAAGGTTAAAATAGAAACCTAAACTTGTATAAATTTACTTTTATGAGATAATTTTGACTCATCCCCACCTTAGCTTTGAAATAAATCAATTTGGAGCTTTTAAAAAACCTAATATGACATTATAATAAAATAATATTTTTAGTTCTTCCAAAGGTACCCCTCTCCTCCCTTATAAAAGGGAACCTCCTCCCTCTCTTCCTCACACCACTTTGAGCCTTCAAGCTAGGCCAACCCCTCCCAAATTCTCTTCTACAATTCCCTAGAAACATCCTAGAGGTCCTGGTCTTCTTCAAAGAGCAATTTTAGTGCCCTAAGAGGAGGTCTCAAAGAGGCGCTTCAAAGAAGAGGTATTGTCCGTTACCGATTCTTTCAACTTTGTTTCTTCTTCCACTTCTTCTTCTTTAGTTGTTTAATTTTGAAGTAATAACATAAGTATAAATCATACACTTATAAGTTATTATAAGTATTAAACAACCATATTTCACCATCTATCCATCCTACGGAAAACGAATTAACCGCGCGTGCGTATGTACGAAATACCGTCTCCACGCCGTGGTGTAATCTATTTTCCACCACCGCCTTACTTGGATGAGTATAATGGTGAAATTAATGAATATATATGATTATTGTAAAGTGATATTGATTCTGTAATATTATACATACACTTTAATACAATTCCACGATCATGGTAATGATATCATCGCTCGTGCGTACGTACGGACTACCGTCTCCACGAATGCGATGAGATTCATTTTCCATGATTAACCATTCAAAAAAAATTATAAAGTATATATAATGAATAATAATGAAATATATGACATAATAATTCTACTGGATTTATGTATATATATGTATGTCATCTATTTAATTTCATTCAATTCAATAAGGAAACGAAAACATCGCTCATGCGTACGTACGACCTACCATCTCCATGAATGGAGTATTTCCTTTCTTTTTATAGATCTATAATATATATGTATATGATGAATATATATTATATATAAATTATGTTTTACACTCTAGAATTATGAAAATCAGGATATAAGTAATAATATCAAGAATGACAAGTTGAAACACATACGATAAATAAAATGATTTTACCCAAAACGCTACTTTAACATGGAATTTACAAAAGAACGGCTAATTTAAAGTCATAAGTGAAAAATATATGATATAATAACAATGAATATGATTATGTAATAAGTCAATGACATTATTTAAATCATTATACAGGAGGTTTGGATCCATACGAAGCATATCAGACCTAAGGTAAGGGATAAATTTTCAATCTCATTTTTATCCGAGATTTCTTATACGTAAGTATTTACTGGGGTTACGTTTATCATCCATGAAAATGTTTTCTAAAAATGTTTTCATAAAATTTTAATTATTATTCCATGAATTTTTAAAGTCACTTTTACCCTTTATTGACTATTTACCACATTTTATGAATGGAATCTTTTCTTTGGTTACCATATAAGGTACTTTTTGACTTTGCCGACAAAAATATGAGGAGAATGTTATTTTTAACTGATACGGCGTGAACGGATTTTTATGGTTTCATAACGCCTTATTTTCAAGAAGCTTCCTCTACAATATTGCATGATTATTTTCAACAAAACCTTTTTCTTTTAAAATTGCATGGAATTTTGTGAAAAGAAAATGATTTTAAAGAAGAAAGGATATTTTCCTCAAGAATTCATTTCAAGTGTTTTGTCAAAACTATATTCCATCTAAGATGACATTATTTCATATGTGTATATTTCAAGTAAAATGTCTCTATGATTTAAATGGTTTCAATTTTCTTACGATGAAATGATATCAAATTTTTATGGATTATGTTATGATTACATGATGTTTAAGAATCCCATTTTATTACATGAGTTATGCTATGATGTATGATTTATGATTTTGTGGAATACGAAAGAATGATTTCATTATGAGATGGGTGGGACCTATATCTCCCTCCAATTAATTGGGTAAATATTTATATCTCATGAGATAGAAATGGATGGAACGGTAAGTTAATCCGATTCAGTGTTACAGGACTGAAACGAGGAGTGAACTCGATTCAGAAACGGACTTTGTCCACTAAGATGGTCTTGGCAGCAATGCCTTGGCTACTATGGAAATCATAAAAGGTGCTGAATGGTTGCAACAATTACATGTTTTATTTCCATGCTATTTTATCATGATTTATGTTCCATTATGATCTATGCCTTATGTACTTCCATGTTTTATGTCGTTACTCAAGATTTTGATGTTTAAACATTATTTTCATGTTTTTAAGTTCAAATGTATATGGTATGTTTTATTTTATCCATGCTTACCCTTACTGATCATTTGAGATCACCCTTTTTATGTTTTATTTTCCCCTAGGATTAAAAGAAAGGTTTTAGGTAAGGAAACAAAAAGTGGAAGATCTTTATGGGAGATGTTGAAGATCTTTCACCACAATTAGAAGATTACGTTCCAAGTTTCCAAAGACACTAAACTATTACGGTCCTTGTTTGTCTTTATTTTTTATGTATTAAGCATTCCACAAAATTAATGTAATATCCATGTACGTCAAGCTTCAGGTCTCTACAGTAAAACACAATGAAAACCCTTTTTTAGAAAATTTCATTTTTTAATCATAAGATTAAATTTAATTTCATTCTTTAGTTAGTAAAAACTATAAAATTAATATTAATATATTATTCTATCAATAATATAAAAAATACATTCAAATCTATTAATCAATTGTGATATAATTAATTAATTAATATAAAAATAAATTGTACATAAAAAGCACAGTTTTTGGAAAAATGTGTTTTTAAGATGAAAAATGAACTTATACCAAAGTCATTTATAATGATAATAACTACGTAATTAATTTTATTATTTCTAATTAAAGGTCACTTATGTTAAATTTTGATCAAATATAACACCTAATGATACTTTTAAATTACTCTATTTAATGAAAATAAATGATAGTTTTACAAAAAACCTTATCTTAACCATTCAATTAAAAATAAATATTTTTTCATAAATATCCGAAAATTCACCATAAGATAATATTGAGATGAATTTTTCAAAAGTTATATTCATTTAGTCATATAAAATTTCTAAAAATGGTAGTAATTAATTATAATGTCCACACACAAGATGAAATAACAAACATTTTTGAAACATAAACAAATTTACATAAAATTGTGTACTTATTTATTAAGAATTAATAAATACATTTGCATTATATAAAACCTATATATATATATATATTTCTAATGTGGTTATTAATATTAATACTTCAAAATTTAGCAGCTAGTTGATAACATTCACATTTAAATAATATTATTTTTATTCCATATAAAAGTTCACTTAAAGCTCAATGTTGTATGTTAAGTGATCCATAGTGAATTGTATTATTTTAAACTAAATTTTATGCTGTTACAAAGAGAATAACATCACAAAAAAGCGGTTATCTTCAAATATGGGAAATATTTATTTTTCTAGATTTCACCGTCCAAGGCTATAAGTGTCAACCTTATCATCACATAGGGCATAATATGGAAAGACAAATGAGTAGTAAACCATTGGAAGCTAACAAACACCCGAACACTATGATGTTATGTGAGGATATTGAGTAGGATAATGTTTATCACCTCATCTATGTGAGTATTTTTTTTGATATGGTTTTAGTTAAGGATATGAATGTTATTCCTTCAATAATGTTAAAATTTAATGGGTATTGATCTACCCATACCTTGGCCACTTTGAGTCAACAAAATGGAACCCCAACTATAGGCTAGTAGTGGAATGACTTTGGAACCGATCATATGTAAAGGTAGTGCACTAAGGAAAAGTAAGTTCTCTTTGAATGTATAATCAAGTAAGGCAAACGAGTTTAGAAGCAGACTTTACTAAGGACCATATATAAAACTACGGGAAGAACCTCCTATCCTATATACAAGTATGGACTTAGAACCCATAGAAATTTGTGTCTCCAAATGATGTTAAGATCTTGGATGTGGTTGTTTAGCCTGATGTTGGAAATAATAACATTTTTCTAACAATATAGGATAGTTTCACTGGAACTGAGGTTTTGAATTAGTTTGAGATGTTAAAAGAAGTTATTATGGACAAAGAGAAGGTAAAGTAGAAATAGGTTGGTCTAAAGAGGATAAATATATTAGACTAACTGATGTCCAAAAATCCATTGCATGGAATGATAGATCCTTAGGATGAGAAAACCGATGATGCCATAGATGAAGGAACTGAAACAGGTGATGGTTCACTGGATTCTTTTGAGAAATAAGAATAATTATTAGTAGGATAGTTTTATTATATAGAGATTTGGAAAGGAAAGAGGTCCATTATCGATTCTAATGGTTCCCCAATATTTATAGGGAAGAAAAAAAATGTCAGTATTACTAATTCTTTTTAAACCCTTGGTGATGAGGATAAAAGGTAAATTAGTTGTATATATAGAGACCTCTCAAGAGGTCATTGAAGGGATTTTGGTTCCCTGATACATAAAATACCACAATATCCTAATCCAAGATCAAAGTATGTGGGGGAAGTTCCAAATAGTCAAAACTAAGAAATCATATATTACCACAATACTTTTCAAAAGTGATGAAAATTATCTCTAATTAATTTGGAAATCCATATAAAGTGTAATGTAAAAAATATATGTTAATGAACTTTAAAATTAAGTATACACTAAAGGATTAATCCAATGTAAAGTTGGAAAGACTTAACAATGGTCTTAATGAAAAATTCTATATTTTTTTGATTTATATGTTGAATGTGTCTGTAAAAATGAAACCTAATTTTATCACCCAAGTTGACTACCTTGGTATCTTGAAATTCATAGCCTATATTGCCAAGAAAACCTTTGACTCAATCTAGATATTGAAATCAAATATATTACATGGAAATACTGGTTTGATAATAGTGAATCAAAGTTAAATGATGCCTTATAATGTTTTATTCTTCAATTTTTATTGTTCATTAATTCTATTTTTTGTCAGTTTATTATCAAATTTGGTTAGGGTTTTTATTCCACCCCCAAAATTGGATATTCAATCATTCCAAAAAAATCAATTAAAGGATAAGGATGAGATCCTTTCCAAGATTCAATTGATTTATGGAAACCTTTGATACCCTATAAGGAATAAGTTTGTTGGCTTCTTCTTAGGGATCCTAATCAAGATTATGGAGAATAATCTTAACAAGATCAATTAATCTATGAAAATTTATGTGTTCTTAATTTATTTTTATTCATTTTAATTTAATGGATAGATCTTAATAAAATTGAGTTTTTATTAATTTTTTTTGTTGAATTTTGACAAGTATTATCCTCCCTAAAATATTTTATTAGTATCATATAATATTATTTTTCATTTGTATTGAGTGTTTAGAAAGAAGAATGAACTTGAAAACCATGTATTTTCAGAATCATGATGTGTTATTTCTAGAGAATTCATGGTTTTTCATTTTTCTTAAAACTATAATGTTTTTAAAAAGAAAAAACCATTGTTTTACAAATTTTATTAAACCACATTATGATTTGTGAAAAAATAGGAATTAAATAGTTTCATTAAAAATAGTGCCTCATAAATATGTTAAATCCATGTCATGGTTTAATGGGGAACGAACCATGGTTTTCATAGAAATATGGTTTGTATAAGACAACTATGATGTAGTTGAGGTAAATCACATAATGGTTTCTAAAGTATTACTTCTTGTAGAGGCTAATAGATTTTTCTGGAAATCTAGGGTGTGGGGTGGGATGAATTAGTTTACTTACAAGTTACCAAGATTAACATTATTTTAATTAAACCCTCTTACACTCAGAACTATTACCTATTTAAGTGGAATGAATCAACTAATACAATCTCTAATATCACCTTATTATAAAATGTAGAAATAGACGAAGAACAATAAAAGACAGTATTTACAACATTTGGATTTGATGTAAAAGACTAAACCATTCTATGGTAAAATTTATTGAGTGCAAAAATTTTATGGTCACTATAAATTTATAGTGATTAGAAGTGTAGTTTAAGTCACAAAAAATGGACTAGTATCTTCCAAATCCTAAAAGTAAAAAACTATCAAATTATTGAATGCGTGGCATTGTTAATACTAGTACCAAACGTTTTTCAATATATGAATTTAGATATCTACCATAAATTCTTATAGCCTACTTCATGAACTAGAAAATTGGTCATTAACCTCCAAAGAGCGATCACCACATATGCATACAGACATGACTTGTTCTCCCCATGGAATCTTTATGAATATTTGATCATAGTGGTTCTTAGTATTCATGAGGCTCAATTCCAAGATATAATTAGAAATTTCAATATCAATATATGCTAAAAAATCCTAATTAAGTTAAAAAATATGAATATTAGAGGGAATCATAAACTTTTCATCAACTCTCAATATAAGGAAAATAATGTTGGAGTTTAATCATCCTCACTATGCCATATTTTAAATATGATACTTTCTTCTTGGTATTACTACTATTAAATGCTCCGATTTTTTTTATTTCTTTACTCACAAAATATATTTCATTAAGAAAAATGAGATTTGAATAAGATTTATATATTTGAGAATGGGAATCACTATAATTATAACATCAGGATTCCCATAGGATTAAATCAATTCAAAATTGAGGATCAAATAAAATCTCCTTGAAGACTAAAATTTTTTCATCTCTATATTATGTGGTCATAATATCCTCTAAAATAATTTTTTTGCAAATAATTCTTCATTGGAATTTATCATACATAATTATTGAAGATTTAATATTTGGGATGTAAATTATTATTTCATTATGCATCCACAAATTGTATCATTTTACTATGATATTTTTCACAAATCCCCTTACATTCTCATTGTATAAAATTATATCATAGGATATTGAAAAGTCTTACACTTGAAATAAAAGTCATATTTTCAATTTTTTGAAGTAAATCAATGTGTTCAACATATAAGTCATGCATGAAAATCATCTAGAGAAAATTCATATACTTATGAAATATTATGAACTTTAATTTAGTCTTTCATTCACTTTAACAACCAGAGAATGAATTTATGGGTTATTAAATATTTTAAATGAGATGAACGCATATAGTAAGTACAAGAAAATATATTCCAAAGAACTCATGTTGAAGAAGATCGTTCATTTCTTTTGTATTTTCAAAGAATTAATTTTCACTATGGATTATACCATTTCTTCATAGAATAGATATCACTGGTCTATAACTCAGCTTGAATCATGATACACTTATGATCATGATGACATTTTCATCTTTGAAAGTTTGAAAAAGCATCATATAGTATTGTAGGGTGTTTTTAATGTGTTCATAACTTTCTTTCATCAATTCCCATTTTCTTTGAACAAATTGGTATTTTTGAATCATATTTAATAATTATATAACTGCATGAAACCATTAAAAACGTGTCATGTAAATATTTTACCTCATGAGGAAACACATCATGAAAAATAGTCTTAAAAAAACTTTTTATGGAATACGTTTGAAGACAAATAATAAGACATCATTGTGTATGTCTGCATTTTTATATATATGAACTGTTCTTCAACACTGAGTTTCACATCAAAAATAAATTTTGGAGGACATTGAATTACAATAAACCATTCTCTATAATAAGCTCAATAAATTATTCTAAGGTCGATGTTCTCTAGTGGTCTAACATGCCTAACCCCCGTAGTGGCTGCTAAGCGACCTTAACCTTTTTCACACCATCACTGACCTCCACTGGTGCTATACAATCTCCATTCCTCTCCCAGTTTACTCCAATATTTGAGCCTTGATAGCAACCACTTGGGTTAAATATGCTTGGATGGGTTATAATCCCTTTATATGGCCACTTTTTTCACCTAACTTTACCCTGTTAATAAATTAGTTGTAAATAGTACAATTGTATCTAAGCTAGTAATGAATATCACAGAAAATCCTCCTTATTTATTTTTTAAACCACATATTATAGTTATTTTAATGTATAAACTTCTATCTTTTAATCTTGTAACCTTAGCGATGAAACTCTACTTTTTATTTTAAAACCACCTTCTTTAAATGTTATTTTCTATTGGTAGTATTTTAATCAACATATAATTATCCAAGAATATTTAATTTATTTATCTTAAGAATAATGTTGGTAATAACTGACATTAATTACTTTAAGCCTCAATGTTTTTCTTTAATATACATGTAATATTTTTTTCCTTGGTAACCTGACCAACTTAAAATTATTCCTTTATTAAGATATTGATATAAAAAGCCTTTGAAGTTTCCTTGTATATTGTCAATAAATACAACACACACAAAGTAGGATCTCTAATATCCCCATTTGTATTTGTTATCAATACCAGTACTAAATGACATATCAATATTAGTTTTACTAATTCTATCTTCAACAAACATCTTATTTTCTTGTCTTGTATTATTAATAATATTCTATTTTCTTATCTCCACTTATTGATAATGAATACAAAGTGCATGAAGGGGTCAAATATTACATGTCTTCAATCAAACTCTCCTCCAAACTTGAATAGTTTGGAATATGGATTGGCACCACATTTTCACTTAATGATGATTATTTAGTTAAAAAACTCTAAGCCTATATGGTGTAACTCAGTTTAGAAAAAAAACTAATAACCAAGGTGATCAAAGCTATTTATAAATTCCAGGAATGTGATAATACTTCTAAATTTTATCATTAAGGAATGAAAATTATATTTATCAGGATATTATAACTATTAATTATCTCAATAAATCCATTAGAATAGTTTTGGTGGATGGCATAAAATACCCTTTCTCTTATCTGACTCAACAAATTACACCTCCCATAATAATAGATTTAATATAAAAAATGTAGTGGTAGAAAATGTTTTTTGAATACCTCATAATTTAATTTTTATCAAGAAATTACAGATTATAAAAATTATGACACTTGATCTCTTATCTTTTAGAATCCCATTCCCTCAAGGAATAAACCCTAATATACTTCGAAGGTTGTTAACAAATTTCTAGGTTAGAACAAGTGGTTGATACTAATTGTTATAAGAATTATCTAATCTAAGTTCCCATATCTAACTCATCACACAAGTTAAAACATTGAATTTCACATGGTATGATTTAATTTTGGGAATCATCCTTGATTTTTTTCTTAAATAATAAATTTTATATAATTGAATAAATAATAATTTCTCCCCCTTTATTATATAATTTTATCCCTTACACCCAAGGATAAGATAATATCAACCCATAACTTTTCAATGAAATTACCTCAAGAAATTTCCCAAAATATGATTTTTATTTCATTGAATAAATCTAATATCATTTCAACATCACTTCCATTTGTCTCCCCCTCAAGGAGACACTTCAATTCATCATCATTATCAAGGTGAGTCCTTACATGGATGAATTTTATGATGTTTCATGTTAATAAAACACAAAGATGGAATAATTAAATATTTAATAAAGTTTTGAATAATGATTCAATATTCCTTATATTAATATTTTTATCCATTTTTGATAGCTCTCACACATACTGTCTTCACCTTCAATTACCTACATAAAATAGAAAACAATTATAATAAAGAAAATTAAGAGAATAAGATGGTTATTTTATTCTTCAATGTGAATAGAAAGGTTAAGTAGTTTTTCTTAAAAAAGTTACTCCTTTAATTCATGCCATCATGATTTAACATTGGGTTTTCAATTCTATATTTTATTTTGGATTCATGGAATTATTGAGGGCTACAATATATTTGTGTGAGATTCTACCATATACATCACTTCGTGCGGTCCCCATTTTCTTTAAGGATTATTTTATGTTTAAAACATTTTTAATCACTCTTTAGAACAATGTATTTCCATGTTTCATCTCCCAAAAAACTCTTATTTAACACTCGGGTAGTTAATTATTGATAAACTCTCTTTAAATTCTAGATCATAATGTGGACTCTCCTCTTTTCCTTTAGAATAAGATTTTACTTATGCTCATTCCATCTTTTTTGATGCCTCTAAATTTGTGGGTTATATTGTTAAGCACACATTTTTCACATTAATAGTTTTATTTTATTCTCTATATGTAATATTATTCTAAGTGTATTTCATAAAATTAGTCTCTTTATGACTTTCTTTTACTGATTTCCATTTGTTTTCTTAATTATGTCAACACAAGTATCTATGGATTATTTTCATTTGACCATAGTGTGACCTCTATTTCCAAAATAGAATATGATCTTTATATTTGATATAAAACTTATAATGGACTTATTATATTATATTTTAACATTATCTTATTTATTTTTGTTTTACACGGATGAACCATATTTATTTTTTAAACTTTTTGGGAGTAATCTGGAAATCATCTTTGTTTGCCTTCTTTCCCATGTCTATCTCTCCTTTATACACCAATTTTTGTTTCTTTCTCTTTATATTTTGATTTTAATACAAGTATATATAGAAATAAACCATCCATGTGATCATAAAAATTTTAAACACCATACCTATATCCATGTTTTGAAAATCTATTTGAGTTATGTAGATTTTTCTAAATTTTTGAATATTACCTTTTCTCATGATTCCACCCAAAATTTTTGGACTTCATTGAAGTTATAAAATTGATAGATTATGAAGAAAATATAATGATTTATTACCAAACCTATAACAATACTATAAGTGAAAAAAACCATGGTATTATCTTTGGGGTACTTGTTTTCTAAAGTTTAAAAAATAGGAAGCTTGTAATTTTTCATTGTTTTTAAAATATATTTTGTCTTATTTTGAGGAAAAATATATTTCAAACAATATTTTATCCACCCTTAACGCGTTGGTAGGTTTATCATAACTTTTCTTCACATATATTTTAATTTAATTATATTTAAAACCTCTATTATTTAGAAAAATAGATTTAGAATGATTCGTAGATTTAGACCTAGATGGTACTTTTTTCAAAGAGATAAAAATAATATTTCCTTAGACCATCTCATATTTTTTTTACCACTACTATAAACCCATTTTGGGACAATATACCCTTTTAAATATTTTGTGAAAGTTAGGAAACTTGATCCTAAAATGTATAAATGTTTCCTCATTTTAGATGAAAATTAAATACATTTCACAATAATACACACTATATGACCATAAGGGTTTAGTGTATTAGAGATTAGAAACATAATTAACTAAAGTTATAAATATATTCAACATTTATCAAAAATTTATTCTTTAATAATAACCTTATTATAATCTTATTACTTAATACTTTTCTTTATTACTTGGGAAAAATGGAACCATAAGAAAGGGCGAGCTTATATGCCCAATTAGGGTAAATATAGGAGATGTCAATCAATGATAATAAGTGAGATTAATCATAAGGGTTTTATAACATTATCATAATTTAAGAGAGTCATACCCAATAATTCCAAGATCATGAATCATGAATCATGGAATAAGGTTTTATGATAAAAAAAGATATTAGTTATAAGAGTGTGAAATAATCAATAATCAATCATGATCCATGATAAAATATCATAATAATAAGAAATAAGTTTGGGGAATACACATAAGCATATAAAATCCTTTCCTCAGTCAAGTATCACTTCCAAGTCTATCATAGTGGATTGGGTTCACTCGATATTCCATCATTTCCTTAGTACATGATTAATCTCAAGACTATCAAAGTGAATAATTTTAATTAAAGAATAATATTTACTCCCAATTATAATATTTATAATCTCATGATATATCATTCAATATGAAATTCATTAAATGGATATATAATTCTAGGCCTACCTATCACATAAAAAAACCTTGCATATTTATTCCCAATATCATAAAACATTAATCATATCATCATATCATAACCCCTATAAAATAAATGGGATTTGTAAACTTCTAATCATTACATAATTATAATCAATATTTAAAAATGAAGTTGATGGTATCATAAAAGAATTCATTATCATAGAAAATATTAATTGACCCATGATTAAGAAATAGGTTTCATGTAATTATCCTAAGATCATAATTATCATAATTAATCTAAAAACGTGGATGGAATCATAGGAGAATATACCAAATTAAATATAAAAATCAATAAATTACATGGTTATAGATGAAAAAAATTAATTTAAAATATCATTCAAACCTTTCTTCGAAAACATGAGAAAAGCATCCTTTACTTTTGATAAAATTTTAACTAAATATTTTCAGTATATAAGGAAATTTTTTTATTTTAAAATAACTATAGAAAATTTTAAATAAATATTGATAGAAAATAATATCCATAGTGGTGGGAAAATTCGTTCATACCATATATGTTAAAAGTGAACATTGTTTTCACACTTTTATAAAAAGTAAAAAATAACTTTTTTGGAAAACATTTTTTAAAATGTTTCATTTTAATCATTTATAAATAATTTAAAAGTTATTTAAAAATAAATATTTAAAATCATTAAATTTATAGGTAAAAACTTACATAAAACAGTTTTGAAGAGTGTGGACATGGAAGAAAAAATTCATCAACCAAAGAGAAAATAAGGTCGACTTGTCTTAAAAAAATCCTCAATAATTTTATATAAAAAATAGTGGTTATTAAAATAAAACATGGTATCTATATAAATAAACATAGGAGAGGAAAATATATGGGTTTTAAAGTATAAGGATCATATATTTTTCCTCAGTGGAAGTTCAATATAGACAATCCTGAAAAGAAATGAGATTGTAACATAAATCCTTTACCTCAAGTCTCGCCTTAATATATATTTCTTAAAAACTCATCTATAATAAATATATATTTATTATAAATATATATTAAAATTATATTAATATAAATATTTCTATATTCCAATCCCTAAGAAATTTAAATTATACTTTTTTTAACAATTCTTTATTAAAATCAATATTTGGGTGAAAACTGGTCTGTTTTCCATGTATATTTTAGTTCAAATGTTCCAGTTATTACCCCATTATAATGGTTTAAAAATATAAAAAGTCTAAAAAATTCAATTAATATGATTTACCCTTTTATAATCATTCATAAAAATTGGTGTTGAAAAATTAGTTACATCATTTTATGGAGAACGTAGTCCATACGTATGTATGAGTAATGTTTCCACTTTTTGATATATGGAATTAAATGAAGGTAAAGAATAATTAAAATGTATATAATTATTATATCATAAATTTCATATATATTCATTAAATATACCCATATTACTATCCATGTAATGTGTAAATGAAAAACAAATCACATCCCCTCAGGGTTGTCGTAGTCTATACGTACCCATGAGAGATGTTATCATTTTCCAATAGATGGGATAGAAAAAATGTAGATAAGATATTATAATTCTATAAAGATGATTATTTCATTAATATCATATTAAAATATTAAATCCATCATGATAATATTCCATTAATTCTAGTGATGGAAAATTAAATACATCGCTTTGTGGAGACAGTAGTCTGTACATACGCATGAGCGTTGCTTTCATTTAACATTGGATGAGAAAGGATATAAAAAATGGTTGTACCATAATCATAATAAAATATCAGTATATTGATGATATTATATTCATAATTTTGTTATTTATACAACTTTTTTATAGTAATTAGAAGAAGAAATAATCTTTGATAGAGTCGGGTAACACAGTTACCTCTTCTTTGAGAGATCTCCTTTGGCATATAACTTAAGACTTCATAGGATGGTATTAGGGTAATAAAAGGAGATCAAGAAAAAAATTAAGGAATATTGGAAGGTTATTGTGTATATTTTTTTGATCTAGGAAACTCAATGTTTGTGAATAAGAGAGGATAAGTGGTGCCTTTTTATAAGTGAGGGGGGTGACACACATATAATTACTTAAAATATTTAAATAATATACCGTCAATTTCTTGTTAAAGTGGGACCAAATAGAAAATAAATACAATTTAGGTTAATAAAATTATTAAATATCATCATATAATAATATTTAGACAATTTTTAGTGTAATATTTATTCTTATCTCTTAGATTACCCCCCAATAAACCTGTTTTAACATTGATGATAATAACAAATTCTTACAACTTTTACTAGTTATTATGACCAAAAATTAAGTTGAAAATATTAAATAATAATAATAATAATAATAATATATATGGAATCCATTTTAAATTATTCAATTTATGTAAGTGGTAGAAATTTATTTTAAAATCAGTGTTTAAAACACAAAAAAGCTATTTTTAGAAGAATACGTTTTGAGCATAAAACAGAATTTATTCTTATCTTGTGGCTTGAAAAAACCATTACAGGAATGATTAAATAATTTATTGAATGTATTTTTGAAACATTTAATTAAAACATTTTCATTAACAGATATTGATTTAATTTTTTAAGATAAAAACACATTGTGCGCATAAAAATATATTTTTTGAAAAAAAATATCTTTTTAACTAAAAATGATTTTATTTTAATTTATAACTAATTGAAAACCAATGAATTAATTTTATAAAAAATTTAAAAATATTTTTTAATAATTTTATAATTACTATTAATAACTTTAAATATAAAGGCTATGTTATAACCGTTATATTGAATAATAATATTTCAAGTGTATATTGTGGTACATTTAAGCTCGATGTTGAGTGTAAAGTTAGATATTAAAGAAATGAAATTTATTTAAAAAAGAATATATCATAAAATTTTGGGGTGTTACATTATACCCCTTATAATAATTTCTCACTTTAAATTCTATCACTCTAATACAAACAAATAGAAATACTTCTACCTCATCTCTACTTCCTCAAATTTATGGTTTTTCTACAATGCTTTAACCAGATGAATAGTCTTATTCCACAACAAATTATCTATTAGATCATGAATATAAACCAATTTTTCATCATAATATAGATAATTGTATAGTGTTACAATCTCATAGTTTAATATATGTGAAGGTTCATGCATGTGCTTCCTTAAGAGTGATACATAGAACACATTATGAACTTGAGAGATATTTAGTTGAGCACTAAGAAATAATCAACTATCCTGATAAGAATAAGAATGTATAAGAGGGTGATATATTAAGGAATAAAATTTAACTTTTTTCCAGATCACATACCATTCTTCCAAGGATATATTCAAAGGAATAATTTTTTCACCAACTTCCAACTCTAAATCACGCCAACAATTGTTAGTATAAATTTTCTGTCGACTTTGAGCTGCCATGATGTGCTACTAAATAGATCTAACCTTATTTTAAATTTAATTAGTTATATTAGGTCCCATTATATTTAATTCTCCAAATTCATCCAATCATAATGTATTTATTAACTTCTTTCTATAAAGGGATTCATAAGGATCCATCTCAATTCTTGAGTGGAAGCTATTATTGTAAGAAAATTGACCAGATAAAGGTGTTGATCCCAAAAACCTTTAAGATACATAGAACATGCTCCAAAAATTTCTTATAGGTTTTGAATGTTTCTATAAAACTAAACATATATTTAATGATGATACTCAATGTTAAAGTTCAACTATGCAGTGAAAGCTTGTTAATGCTTATCCAAAACATTGAGGTAAACCTCAAATCCCAATTAGATATAATAGAACGTGGTACTATATGAAACCTTACCACTTCTTTAATGTATATCATGAAAATATGATTAAGAGATAAATCTTATCTTACTATAATGAAATATTCTGAATTATTAAGGTGATTAGCTATAACCAAAACAAGATTATGGAATTTCGATGTTTTGGGGAGTCTGATAATGAAATCTATAGTAATGTTTTCTTATTTCATTTCTAGTTTGGTAAATGTTTGTAGTACCCCATTAAAATTATATCCCCAAACCATAACTTTCTAAAATACTATACATCTGTATATATACTCTGAAATATCTTTTTTTATGTTTTCTTAGTAGATTTAATCTTTCATATCTCTATACATCTTCATACTTCTAGGATGAATAAATAATGACGAACCATAAGATTTATCAAATAAGTATTTCAAAAAAATTGGTATTGATGGGATATAAAATTGGTTATTGAACCTTATCATTCCACCAAATTCAAGGTAGAACACGATAACATTTCTCACCGTATTCATCAGTTCCACATATTCCTTCTGCACCTTCTTAATCTTCACATAGATAGATTGTTAAACATTCATATGGGAAAGATAATATCTATCCCCTTTCCTCTTGATTTCAATATTGATATTCTGAAAATACATAAGTATTGGATCTATTTCAATCCTTATCATGGAAATACAAGCATGGTCTTTCGAATTCATAGCATCATCCACCTAGTTAATATTCCTAGAGTTGTAATGTATTAAGAAGTCATAATATTTAATGAAATATCACCATCTAATTTAGTTAATATTTAAATATTTTTATATGAATATATAATTAAATATTTTAAGATCAGTATATATATGTCACATATTTCACCATAAATATAATCCATCTATATTTTTAATGCAAAAATTATTTCTTCCAATTCAAAATCATGAGTCAGTAATTTTTCTCATGATTTTTTAATTGTAATGAGGCATAATCTATCACCATATCAGTTTTCATGATGTATCATCCTACTATCTTATTTAACACATCACTATAGATAACAAACACTTCTCTATTGTAGGGTAGTGTGTGTATAGGTTCCCTTACCAAACTTTCCTTCAATTCCATGAAAATTTTCAAACAATCACTTATCCAACATAACTTAGACCCCTTCTGAGAAAACTTGGTTATTGTATTATATATCTATGAGAAATCCATTAAAATTAATCAGAAGTATACATCTAACCGAATAAAACTTCGAATCTCAGTTATCATGATTAGTCTACGCTATTTCTCAGTAACTTCCATCTTTGAAGGTTCTACTGATATACCCTCATTTAAGATTATATGAGCCAAGAATGAAACTTTTTGTAGCTAGAATTTACAATTACTTAACTTGGAATAGAACTGCTCCTTCCTTAAGTTATTAATACAATCCTCAAATGATATTCATGCTCTTACTTACTATTAGAATATATAATAATATGATCTATAAAGACTATGAAAAACTAATTTTGTTAATATCTAAAGACACTATTCATTAAATACATGAATATATTAAGGGGATTGGTAAGGATAAATGGAATCATTTTGAATTCATAATGATGATACCTTTCCTGAAAAGCTATATTGGGTTTATCCACCATTTTGAACCTCAATTTATAATATAAGTAATGAAGGTAAATCGTTAAAAAATATTTAGTACTACATAATTTGATAAAAAAGTCACCAGTAAAAGGTAAAAGATAACTATTATTTATAGAGATCATATACATTTCTTGATAATCAATTCATAGATGCGTCAAACCATTTTTCCTCTTAAAAAAAGAATAGGTGCAGTCCACTCCAAGTGATGCAATCAGGTATATGAATACCTTATCAAAATTCAAATAGATTTTCTTCTTTAATTCCTACTGATTAACAAGGACCATTATGTACATAGCCTTTAAAATAATTGTAGCACCAAGTTTGAGTTCTTTTAAATTCCCAAATTCATGATTCAGGTTAAGACTATGAAATCCTTTAAGAAGTAAATCAACATATTCTTAAATTATAGCCTTATATTCAAGGTTAAGTTTCTCCCTAGAATTTTTAGAGAAATATCCCTCCAAAATAT
This sequence comes from Viscum album, assembly GCA_963277665.1. Lineage (NCBI taxonomy): Eukaryota > Viridiplantae > Streptophyta > Magnoliopsida > Santalales > Viscaceae > Viscum > Viscum album. The sequence continues at coordinate 1,608,171,557 of OY728137.1, read as the reverse complement.
ATAGTAATAACCATAAAATAGAAGTAATGTTCATTGGAAGTTTATATTCATACTCACACCAAAAGATGATCATAGGTTTATTAAGAATATAAATGTGATTTTCATATTCTAGAAATTTTTATGCAATTTATATAGAGAGAGACAATCAATGCTCAAAATCACATAAAATTCCACTAAATGACGAAAAATAATATTTTCATAGGGAGTATTCTTATAAACTTCAATATGACATCCCCAACTATAGAGTGTAGGATAAGTGTTCCTTAATTTTTATTATCCACTTTAGTGATATGCATAACACATGCACTTCCTTTATCTAGAATTTATCCCTTTGATTATGGAATTGACTTGAATAATTACAATGTGGCCCACATATAATACATTGAACTATAAATGGTACCTTAATATGTAATTTATTTCCCGACATTGAAATCTTAATTTAACCGGAGTAAATTATTTCTTTAGGCCCTTCTTTTCCACATATAAGAGATTTTCCCATTCCATTGAGACATTCTCCTAGACATTTCTTCGCACATTATTGACATTTTGTAAGATTATTTTTCTTCCCTACATAGTCTTTATCAACTAAAATCCCATGAAAATCCATTTTCTTAATATTTATTTTATTAGGAAACTCACCAAAATTGAGTCTATATTTATCATATATATAGATATATGGCTAGGAATAATAACAGGGGTTTTCATTCTAAATCCTATATCATCCAATTAATTTAGATAACAACCATTTTTTTGTCCATCACATTTATCATTAACAAGCGTACTCTTGAATCCATCCCTTGACTAAATCCAAAAAAAGAAACTTAATATGAGTATTAAAAATCAGTAATCAAAGTAAAAAATTATATGATTATGAAAGTGATTCATATAATGTTCTAAATTATAAAACCTTGTTTTAATGTAGGACACTTTAAGTTTATTTCATATAATTATGGATTATCATAGGCTTTCAAAAGTTATATACTCTTATTCCTCATAATGGTTCATATTGAAAACATGAATTAACAAAAGCATACCCCCTTGGAGTGTCAAGCTAGGTTTTCAGTCTTAGGACCACTCATCATGAAACTGTGACGATCAAGTTAATACCACACCCCATTTAGAGTTTTTACTACTAGGTGTATCTAGGAAAAAACCACATCCACATTCCAGTGTCTATATTGAGAATTATTTTCTAGGAAAACTACACTCCATTTCTTATCATAACTTATTATGTTCTCATATACTTATGCTTATCCTAATGTTTGTCAATAAATTTTTATAATACTAATCTCAAATAATAACTAAACCCTCCCCTAATACCAACCAAGGTGTACCAATCATAACATATAGAAATATTGCATGATTTTTGATGAATATTTAATACATTTTAAAATAATACACACTATATTACCAACAAGGGTTAGTTTGTTTGGAGTCTAAATACATAATCAACTTATTTCATAAAATATATTCAACATCTATCATAATTTTCTTCTCTCATATTACCTTTATTAGACATTTATTACTAAATAACTTTCTTCATAACATGGAGAAAATGGAAACATAATAAGGGGTTATCATAGATGGTCCATAACGGTAAATATAGAATATATTAATCCATGATCACAAGTGATCATAAGTATAAGGGTATGTGAACATGTTCATAACTTAATAATTTTCTACAAAATTAGTCAAAAATCATTAATCATGAATCATGGAATAAGGATTTTTTATAATAAAAAACATAAGTCATAAGAGTGATAAATAATGAATAATCAGTCATGATCCTTAGTCAAGGATCACTTACAAGTAAATCATAATGAACTGGGTCCACTCCCAATTTCATAATTTCTTTAGTAAAGGTTCACTCCTAAGACTATCATAGTGGACAAAGTCCCTTTTTAAAATGGGTTCACTCTCCACTCCTATCATTATTATCTCATGAGATATCAGTCTTTACCCAATGCATTGTATGCATATATAATTCTTAGTCCACCCATCACATAATGAAACCCATAAATATGTGCGCAAGTAGGTCATTAAGTATTCATCATATTATCATAACATAACTCATTGAAGATAAAAACATTTTGAAAACATCTCATCATCATATAATCATAAGCTATCTTTGGAAAAGAAGTGGATGATTTCATAAAATCATTTATTATCTCAATATAGATTAATTAACCTATGAGGAAGAAATAGGTTTTATGTAATCATTATAAGATCATCATCATCATAAGTCATCTATAAAAGTGGATAGTATCACAAGATAATATCCCCATTTAAACATAACAATCCTTAAAGGTGTAATAAAAAATTAAAAATACCTTTATAATATCATTTGAACCTCTCTTTGAAAACATGAGAAAAATATCCTTTTATTTTGATAACATTTTAACAAAAAATTAATAAAATATAAAGAAAATTATTTTATTTGAAAATAAACAAGGAATCTTGTAAAGTAAGTGCTAAATAAAATAAAATTCATGATATATGGAAAATATATTCATACCACCTATTTTAAAAAAGAACATTCTTTTCACACTTTTGTAATAACTCAAAAAATAATTAGTTGGATTTTTTTTGAAAATATTCCTTTTGAACCATTTTATGTAAAGTCAAAGGTAGTGAAAATAATTTTTTTTATAAAATTTCAGGTATTTATAAAAATATCCATAAAACAATTTTTATGATTATAAATTTTGAAGAAGAAATTCATCAACCAAATATAAATAAGGTTGAATTTTCTTAGAAAAATATCTCTATCATTTTATGTACATTAGAGGGAATAAGGAAAGAAAAAAAATGGAACATTATAAATAAATATAGGAGAATTAAATAGTTATATTTGAAAGTATAAGGAATTTATAATTTCCCTCAATGGTTTTTCAAAATAGGAAATCCCGAAAATAAATGAGATTGTAATATAAATCCCTTACCTCAAGTATCACCTTTCTTCATATGTATTCAAACCTCTTAAATAATAAATACTAATTTATTATACAAATATACTAAATCCATATTCATATATATATATATATATTTCTATATATCATCCCTTTATAAATTCCAATCATAAATTTATTAACAATTCTTTATTAAAATCATTATTTTGGTGAGAATAGGTCCGTTATCCATGCATGTTTTAGTTAAATGGTTCTAGTTATTGAAAATTTTTCATGGTTTTATAACATAAAAAATATAAAATATTCCATTAATATTTTTTTTAAATTTATACACTTCTATAACCATTCATAAATTTTGGTGTGAAAAAATTAATTACACCACTTCGTGGAAATATTAGTCCATATGTAATCCTGAGTGATGTTTCCACTTTTTTATAGATGGAAAAAGAAAGGTAAATAATAATTAGCATTTATAGAATCATTATTATATCCTAAATATCTTATATATTCATTAATTCTTTCCTTATTACCATCCATGTAAATTAGAAAAAAAAACGATTCACATTGCTTCATAGAGGTTGTAGTTCATATGTATGCCTGAGCAACATTATCATTTTCCAACAGATGGGAAGGTAAGAAGGTAGATAAAATATTAATTTTTTTGAATAATAATTATGTAAAAAATATTATATATAAACATTAAATCCATCATAATAAGTAAACATGAAATTTGGTTATGGAAGATGAACTACATCACTTTGTAGAGATGGTTGTCCATACCTACATATGACCGTTGCTTTCATTTCCTATTAGATGAGAAAGGAGATGAAAAAAGGTTGAAACATAGTCATAATAACATCTATTTATATTTATGATACTAAAATCATTATGTTAGTATAGATACAATAGATTTAAAATAATTATAAGAAGAAATAAACTTTGAAAGAGTTGGGTAAGTCGATTACCTCTTCTTTAAGAGACCTCCTTTGGGTTACACATTAAGCCTACATAGGATGCTATTAGGGTAAGAAAAAGAGATCAATATTTAATGGAGGGAATATATTATGGTGTTTTATTGGGTATTTTATAATATTGAGTGCTTGAAGCTTGTGAATAAGGGTGGATAAGAGACGTCCTTTTATAAGTGAAGAGAGGGACACACACGGAGTTTCATATAAGGTTTAAATAATATGAAAAACTTTCTTCTAAAAGTGGAACCAAATAAAATATTATTCAAATTTATTGTAAGATACGGTCAAAATATCTTCAACTAATAATATTTTGACAAGTTTAGGTGGAATTTTTACCATTATCTTTTAGTTTACCCCTTGATAAACTTTTTTTAACCTTTACCGTGAAACATATTTTTACTATTTTGATAGTTAATTATGACCAAAAGTAAAGTTAACCATATTAAAATATATTAATTATTCTGTTTAAAGATACATAATTAATTTTACATGATTAAATTTCTATAATTTATGGAAATTATTTTTTAAATAAGTGTTCAAAATAGAACAAAAATGATTAAAAAAAACATTTTAATCCTAAAACTGAATTAATTATTATTCCTTACCTAGTAAAATCCATTAGATGAATGATAACATATTGTATCGAATGTTTTATCCAAAACTATAATTAAAATAATTAATTTATATATATTAATTTAATTTATTAATATAAAATTATATTTTGCGTATAAAAACATTTTTTTAGAAAAAACACATTTTTTACCTTCAAATGATTTTTTTTTAATTTTTACGAAATTTAAAACCAATGGATTCATTTTATAAATATGTAAAAAATAACTTTTAATAAATTAATTATTCTTATTCAAAATTTCCAATAAAATTTCCATGCGATAACCATGACATTAAAAAATAAAATTTTAATAGTATATTGTGGTTTGTTTAAACTTAGTGTTGCGTATAAAGAATGATATCAAAGAAATAAAATTTATTTAGGGAGAAAAATATCATAAAATAATGGTTTGTTATAGCAAGCATCCCATTTATCAATAATCTTGGAAGCTAATGTTTGGTTAGTGTCTAAATTTTTTACTTCTATCCTAAGATTAAGACACTTCATATTGGGGGAATTTATTTTATCAAAAACTAATTTCTACTCAACATCCCAATATTGATTATTATTTTGAATATAACCTTTATGAATCATTATTGTTTTTTAGTTATCAAAAAATGATTTTCCTTACTGTATGCTTAGACTACAAATATTTTATATTAATGGATGTGATGTGAAATTTTTTTAATTGCTAAATCACTTCTTCAAGAATAATCACTATTAAATCTAACTTACAACCATTTATTTATATTTTTTCTTTAATTAGGGAAACTTTTTCATTGAAAAGTATCACTTTTTTTGTTTGGATTCAATAATGTCTATGGGAGCATTGATATTTTTGAATTTTATTCCCAATTATTTTTCCATTACTTTAACTTCCTCCTCTATCAATGATTTATCGATAAGAAGTTACTTGATAAAACCATATATATAAGTGATTTTTAAGGATAAATTCCTTCCCATACCTTTAAATTTTAGTTTATAAATCATAAAATAATTCAATAGACTCAACTTACTTATATTGATCATATATTGAGATTCCTTATTTAATTTTATCATTATCAATTGATTTAGGTGTTGAATACATTACACTTTTATAAGTATAAAGTAGTGATAAATCTAACTATATTTTTATGAATTTTCTCAATTTATTGGCCTCCATCTTCTTTATATTGTCCAGAGTTTTTATAGAAACTATTCCTTTAGTTTTAAGAGGAATTTAATCCTAGTTATCAATATGATACACTTAAAAATTTACCTCAAATATTTACTTTATATAAATATTGTAAGAACAATTATGGAAAATTATACAGTCAGAGTTAGACCCATGAATTGGTACCACTTATAGAGCCTAGGATTATACAATGTCATTGAGAGTGGAGGGTAAATTAGTTTACCCAAAATTTAGTGAGTTTTTATTTTTTAATTAATTCATTTTACACTCAAACCTCTAACCCGATTAAAAGTAATGAATTAAGAAATAAGCTCCCCAATCTCACTTTACCATGCAATGAAAAAATAGAAAAATAATAGAAGTAAATAGTACTCACATGGTTTATACTTGATGTGATAACCCACTCATTATCACATTGAACTATTTGAAATATATATATATATATATTTATCACTATAGATTTCTAGTGATCAAAAGTTCATTTAATATCATACATAATATTTTGGCCATTATCATATAAATACCAAAAGGCAAGAAGAATAAAATTCCTCAATGAATAACATAGTTTATACAAGTACAATTAGTTCTTCAATGATGTTATTTAGAAAAGTATCAAATTTCCTTCAAGACTCATCTAAAAATTAGTGAATAGATTTTAAATTTCTAAAGAGTGATCAACACATATACATGTAGTCTGTCCTTATTATCCACTAAAACTCATAATGATTATTTGATCACAATGGTTCTTAATATTTAAGAGCCTTTACACTAAGAGAAAATAAGAAATTATAGAATTGGAAAACTCTCAAAATATTTATTTTACTTCTTTAATATATTAATATCATATGGAAACCTCAACTCTTCTTCAACTCTCAAAACATAGAAAATATAATTGTATTTGAATCTATTTCACCATTTCTTCTTTAATAGATGATGCTTTCTTCTTGGAAAGACTACATTGAAAGAAACTCACTTTTTTTCATGACTCACATAATATATTTCATTGGAAAAAATATATTCGATTAACACTTCCCTATTTCAGAAAGATGATCTCCATGATTAAAACATTGAGATTGTCATGTGATTAAATCTAATCATAACCATCTTAATGATATAATTGAAATATCCTAAAAGAATGTAATATAACTATCATTTTAAGTTTGGTGTTGTGTTAATTAAAAATTAAATTTATCATATTTGGAAAAACTATTTTCATAAAATAGAGTTATTTTTTTAATTATAAATATAAAAAATGGTTTGTGTAAATTTTTAGAATTTTTTTAAATAGATAAATTTTTTGTGAATAGTGAAATACAATAATTTACAGTATATATACATTATAAGACGAATACACTATTCCATGAGTCCTAAATGATATAAACAACATAATATAAAACTTAAATTAATTATTTAATTTATTTAATGAACGTTCTTAAACTATTCATATTACTGATTCAAAATATTAAACTAATGATTAAAATAATCAAAAAACACCGCTCTCCTCCACTATAAATACCACACCTCACCACCTCTGCTCTTCACACTTCAAAATACATTAATATTTCTTATATTATACCATTTTCTCTACAAAACCTCTCCCCCACAATATGTTATGTATGGTCTCACCAAAATACCATTTCATGTTTCCCTATTGAGGTTCTCAAGGATAAGAATTCAAGAGGTAAATCCTTTTTCGTTCTCTTCCAATTTATTTTAATTTATTTTCTTTTTATTATATCCTTACCTATTCTGTCCAAACATGAATGATAACTATAATTATATTATATATATTGTAATTTTAATATGTTAATGTAATATACCTCATCAAAAATCTTCATATCCTTCCTTTTATTCTAAAAATGAAAACATCATTCGTGATGTGTCGATTTACCGCCATCGTGGATGATACGATTTAATTTTCTATTAAATCCTTCAAGGTTGGTTATAAAACCATAATTAGAGTTAAAAAATATTTAATGATACATATTGTAAGTTATTTAGTTTTCTTAAACTATTATATATATATACTATTAATTAATAATACAAAACTAGTTCATGACGATAGAAAAACCTCCAAAATAATCTAAACGATTATCGCTGAAGTTATATCTAATGAAAAATCCTAATATCTAAAAAAATAATATATAAAACCATTAAATCATATTTATGATCATTAATAAATTATAATTTAAATTATATAGAGTTATTTTAATTTTACATTATCTTTCAAACACGTATACAAGTGAATCAATCATGAAAATCAGGGAAATAAACACTATCGAATGATGAAATTGAATATTATAACTCATAAAAAGACTATAAATGAACATAGTAGAATTATAATAAATAAAATAACCATTTAATAGTTTCTAAATTAAATTGTTAATGAATTTAATTTCATTATCTATACATTAAGTACAGGAGTAGAACACTTTTAGACATAAGATAAGGGTTTCTCCCCGAACTTCCATTTTTCATTCAGGTTATATTTTCTCTATATTTAACCCAATCTAATTATTATTTACACACACACACACACACACACATATATATATATATAATTTCTCTAAATTACTTTTATATGTTCGAAACTCATGCATCCAGATCATTTCATTCTTGTTTTATGTGAAATAGATGATTTTATAGGGCTCCCTTCTCAATTCTCCCCTATTAGTAAGCCCAATTAAAAGGAACTTACTAGTTTCATATACATTTTAAAATTCACTCAGTAATATATTTTAAGGAAACATTATTTTTAAAAAATCACCCATTTTATAATTACAAAATATATATTTTCATTTTTGGTTTTAGAAAAAATTTATTCCTCTTTCTTTTTTAAAGAAACTTTAGTATTTTCCTCTTAAACAACACTTAAACGTCTCATTTCTAAAGATTCTTAAATGATATTTTTAAATATTTTCACTTAAGTTAGAAATGATTATTTCCTAAAATATAATTTCATACCATCCATTTTCTTTTTTGGGGTATACATGTTACAATCTAATTTTATGACAAATACAAACGATTTTCAAAAATAAATATTCTTTCTAATGTTAAAAAGCTATTTCTCTCAAGAATTACTCAATGATTTTATTAGAGTATTTTTATATATCTCAACACCCTATGTTTAATCTTATGATTAATTGGTATATATATTTTATGAAATCATTTACCATATTTTATTAAATGATTTATTATTATTTTTGACCGTGGATGTGTATCTTGACCCCATTCACCATATTACTCATAATGACAAGTGATTATGTTTTTTGATTGGGGAAAGTTATTTATATTTCATATTTTTATATTTTTTAAGTTTAATCGTATTAAAACAAGGAATGTATTGGACTTTTTAAGTGATGGGTGGGGCCCTCTATATCCCATTAATGCATTAGTAGTTCTCATGAGACAAACTAGACTGAGTTTTTACCCACTTATGTATAGTGTCTTGGCTGAAACGTTGACAGTATTTTTATGATGTCCAAAATTATGTATTCCATCATTATGATACTATAAATTGAAATTCCATCTGATTATTCATCTAGTATAATATCCATGGTTAAGTTTCATTCTCTTGTGAATATTTATATGTAATTATTTAATTAGTTTTTATTCCTGCCATATTATGATAAGGTTTATTTTTTAATGGCATGCGTAATTCACCTTGAAATATTGTTTATGTTTATATTAGCTTAAAAATTATTTATTACCCTTGTTAAGAATCTGAGAGAACCCCTTTATTATGTTTTATTTTCCCCTTGGATTCAAAGATGTATATTATGAATGACTTGTAGGGATAATCTAGGAGTTACGAGTGTTTCCAACTTCGTTTCTATCTTTTTTTCCTGTAAAAGTTGCAAAGTAACAATTATTTTTGTATCAGGTTTTCAAAATATACTAAACTATTTGGTCATTTGGGATGCTATCCCTTTTTCATCGTACCAATGTAATTAAGTAAGTTACCAGCTCTGGGATACTGGGCTCTGGGACTTTACAGTTGGTATCAGAGAAAGTTCAGAAGAAAACATGGAAACTAGATTTAGAAAACATAGATTAGAGAACATAACCCAAAGATAAACATTGTGGATAAGAATATAAGAACATAATAGAATTTTTTTAAGGTATATATTACAGGGGTCTTACTAGAAATACATCCCTTTATGGATACTACATGTAGACATGGTTCTGACATAGATATACTTAGGCGTAACAACTCTGACAAGGTACATCAAGCCTGAATCAGTGAAAATTGTTACACAACAATGAGCCTTACTACACACCTATTTCGATAATACCCATGTATATGCTTAGGATAATTCAAATTTTCTTTATGAACCATTATGAATGATTTAAAATTAAATATGTACAGAAAGAAAAAATGTTTATAATTATGATATTTTCTATGAATAAATTTTAAATTTATGTTAAGTGTTTTTCTATTTTGAGATTATGCATTATGATTCATAACTTAATTTAGTGTTTCCCATTGTTTTAAAATAGAATTTATTGGAAATAATGTTTACCTCACTATTTCAAATGATTTGATGAGTAAGAATGATATTGTATTTTATGAGCTTAAGACAATATTTTGATGGGATGTTTTCTCCCAAATATTCTCATTATATGACGGAATAATATCATCTTCTAACAATACAGGGAGAAAATTATCCAAGTCTTATGGATTCAAAGGGAATCAAGAGAAGAAAAGTACAATTGGGAAAAAGATAGATAAATGATATAAGGGAAAGAAGTATTTTCCCACATGTGATAATTATGGAAGAAAACACATTGATATGATTAAGAGGAAAAGGAGTTTGCTTTAAGTGTGGAGAAAAGACCACTATATTCATAATTCAAATACAAGGAAAGAATTTTACAATATTAAATGTTTTAACTATAATAATATGGGGCACTACACAAATTAATGTCCCAATCATTAGGGGAATATACCTCAGAATAAGAAAAGAGATCATGATTAAGCTTAAGATACTATATAAAATGAAGAGGAATGATTAATGTGCCTGTGTTTGGATTTACGGATTATATTATTTGACTATTTTAACAATAATTATCTATGTATAGGATTCATTTGATATATATGTATTGTACTAAAATACTTATTCTTAAAGTAATTGAAAGCATGTGATGAATATGACCAGTAATCAAGAGAATTTATTTAGTTGTAGGTTGATCTTTTTGAAATCAAATATATTGGGAAGGATAACCCTAAATATTTTCCTCATTATTGAGATAATAATAAATATATGTTTATGGGATAATATGGGTGACCATTAAGGTGGTTAGTGAACTGAGGGTTTATGTTATGCTATAATTGTTAGATGTTTGGATTTAAGGACAACCTGAGATTTTACTCTTGGAAACAAAAATGTTTTATAAAGGTTTAACTGTGATCAATGTAATTATATATTTTGTATGTGACAATAAGATATTGATTTTTCTATTTTCTAGAAAATCTGATATAAAGTAACATTTCTTCTAAATCTTCTGTCTTTGAATTTGGAAAGACATATTTTAAATGAGTATTAAGGTTAAATACTTATGGAATAGATTAATGAAATTATTGATTAATATTAAAGTATGATTTATCATATTGGATAACCTATGCTAACCATTTTGGTTATATTAAACATTTAAAGGCTGAAGGAATGACTTAAGGACCATATGATTTGTTAAAAGTGATTTAGGCGTGAAAAATTCATCTAGAACAATCATTTCCAGGTGTAAGGGATGAAGAGAAAACATATTTAAGCATAACCAAATGTTGTTATTATTCTTATGAAATGAAAACTAATCAAGTAAGATTATTTTTTCAAATTATCACCTGAATATTAAAATAATACATTAACTATATGAAAAATATTTTGGAAAAAACATTATCTACTGACTTTTCATTTTGAAAAATCAATGGTGTTTTAACCGATCACAAGATTTATGATTTTTTGATGGTTAACTTTCTAATGACCATGTTCTTTATCACTCTCCATTAGAACATGAGATTTAAATTTATCTTCCATGTCCATGTTATGTCTTTCCACTAATGATTTCTTGCCAGAAATCCTAGTTTTTTAGTGACATTCACATTTTCCATTTCCCTCATATTAAGAGGATATTTTCACCCATATTTCTGTAATATATTTCCCAAAAAGGAATTTTGAAGTATCAACCATTGATTTTTGAAGTAAAATTTCAAATTTTGTGGAAACAATTTATTGAATGAGGAGAGAATGTAACACCCTAATATTTCATGGTATGTCTCAGTTTAAATTTTATTTCTTCGACAACATAGGTTTCACACAACACCAAGCTTAAATAAACAATGATATAAAATTAAACCTAGTTGTTAAATTAGTGGGATTGAATAATATAGACCAATTTATTAAATTTATATATTATATATTTAATCAAACATTTTTAACTTCATGCAAATCATTTTATAGACATAAGATAAGAATGAATCCAATTTTATGCATTAAAAGGCTATAATTTTTAAAAGGTAGTTTTACCGGCTATTAAGGGAATACTTGTTTTAAAACTGAATTTTGAAACTTTTATTAATTATTTTGAACAAATTAAACTTCATTTTTAAAATCAAAATGCTTGGGGTGAAATTTTGGTATTTTTCTAAAATTATTTATTCTGTAGAGAATAATGAAAATCAGGATTTTTATGAAATTTTAATTTTAATTATATTAATATTTTATTTATAATTTGAATAGTAACTTCACGTATGAAATTAAATATAAAATCTGGGTATCTTATAAATGAAAATATGATATATTTGTATTTTGGTATAAGTAAATAAATGTTTTAAAAAAGATAAATTAAATGTTGGTATTTTTTTAATGCATAAATATGTATTCACATTTCATAATTAATATAATTATTTAAAATAAAATTGATTTTCCTAAAATAGATTTATAAATTAATATTTTTTATTATGATTAAAATATAATTTTATGTGACATGAATTAATTTTTCAAAGTGTTATAAAATCAGTTATAAATTTAAAATTTGTATTTTTAGAATAAATGATGATTTAAATTAAAAATTAAAGTTATCATATTTAGAAAATTATTTTTATAAAATGAAGTTCATATTTGAATTATATAATTCAAAAAAATGGTTATGGTGAATTTTTTTAATTTTTCTGAAAAAGTTGAATTTTTAGTGAATAGTATAATATGATAATTTATAGTATATATACATTATGAGATAAATACACTATTACTTGAGCCACGAATGATGTAAGCACCATAATATCTAGCTTCACTTCATTATTTAATATATTTATTTATAATTCTCAAAATATTCATATTCTTGAGCCAAAATAATAAACCAATGATTAAAATAAAAAACACCCCTCACAACCTATTCTCCTCACACTTACAAAGATTTGAATAATTCTTATATTCTGACCATTTACTATCCCAAAACTATCCCTCACATTATTTTCATTCTGGAATGACCAAAATACCATTTGAACATTCCTTAAGGATTTTCTCAAGGAGAAGAATTCAAGAGTTAAACCCTTTTTTGTTCTCTTTTAAATTATTTTAATTTCTATTATTTTATTCTATCATTAACAATTCTATACATACATGAATGATAACTAAAATATATTATATATACAACAATTTTATTATTTTAATGGAATATCCATCATAAAACCCCTTCTCCTCCACCCTTTTATTCTATAAATGAAAACATCAGTCGTGATGTGTCGGTTTATCGCCATTATGGACGATGCAACTTCATTTTCTATTACTACATTCAAGTATAGTTATAAAACCATAATTATGGTTAAAAAATATTTCATTATACATATTATATGTTATTTAGTTTTCTGTAACAAGTATATATACATATTATTAATTAATAAGACAAAACTACTTCATGATGATCGAAAAACCGCCAAAATAGTCTAAATGATTATCATTAAAAAAATTATTTAATGAATCTTCCTAATATTTGGAAAAAAGTTATATATATAATATCATTAAATATTTTTTATTTTGATCAATAACATATAATTTCAGTTCTGGATAATTATTTCTATTTTACATGATCTTTCATACATATATACAAGTGAATCAATCATGAAAATCAAGGAAATAAACACCCCTGAATGACGAAATTGAATATTATAACTCAACAAAAAGGACATAGATGAATTTAATATAATTATAATAAATAAATTAAATGTTTAATTTGTTCTAAATTAAATTATTAATGAATCTAATTTTATTATCCAGGGCATTAAGTTCAAGTGCGGAACACTTTCAGACATAAGCTTATAGTTTCTCCATGAAATTCCATTTTTCATTCAAGTTATGTTTTCTATCTATTTACCATAATGTAATTATTATATATATATATATATATAATTTCTATAAATTTGGTTTATAGGTTCCAAACTCTTGTATCCATATCATTTCACCATTCTTTGACAGGAAATACATGATTTTATAGGTTTCCCTTCTCAATTCTTCCTGATAAGCATGTCCGATTAAAGGGGACTTCCCAGTTTCTTACCCATTTTCAAATTTACTCCATAATATATTTTAAGGAAATTTTTTTTATAAAATCATCCATATTATCTTTAAAATCTATATTTTTTCATTTTTTGATTATTCAAAAATTATTCCTTTTTCTGTTCTAAAGAATCTTCAATATTTTCCCTTAAATTGCACTTAAGCACCTCCTTTCTAAAGGTTCTTAAATACTCCTTTTATAGGTTTTCACTTTAGTTGGAAATAATTATTTCATCAAATACAATTTCATTTTCCATCACATTTATTATTTGGGATATACATGTTATAATATACTTTAATGACAAATACAAATGATTTTCTAAAAGAAGCCTTCTTTCCAAAGTAAAAAGGGTATTTCTCTAAATAATTACTCGGTGATTTTATTAGAGTATTGTTATCTATTTCAACACCCTCTATCGAATATTAACTTTAATTGAGGTTGATATTTTATGATATAATTTACCATATTTTATTAAATGATTTATGATTATTTTTTAATGTGGATGTTCTATCTTAATACCATTCACTATATTACACGGAATGGTTAGGGATTATGTTTACTGATTAGGGAAAGTTATCGACATTTCATATGTATATGTTCTTTATGGTTCACGACATTTATATGAGTAATTAATTGGACTTAGTAAGGGATTTTTGGGTCCCAATATAGCCCCTTTATGTATCGGTAGGTCTCATGAGACAAACTAGACCAGGGTTTTACCCACTTATGTATGGTGTCTTGGCTGAAGCCTTGATAGCATGTTTATGATCTATGAAATTATTCATTCCCTCATCACGATACTAGTAATTGATCTTCCATGTGATTATTCATCTAGTATAATACCCACGGTTAAGTTTTACTCTCCTGTGATTATTTATATAACATTATTTAATTAGTTTTTATTCCTTCTATATTATACTCATGTTTATATTTTAATGGAATGTGTCATTCTCATTGCCTTATTATTTATGTTTATATTAGATTAATTAGTATTTATTACCCTTAAATATCATATGAGATCACCCATTTCTTATGTCTTATTTTTCCCAAGGATTCAAAGATGAATATTATTAATGACTTGAAAGGATAATCTAATTGTTTATGGGTGTTTACAATAGAATTTCTTTGTTGTTTTTTCTTTCAAAGTTGTAATGCAACAATTATGTTTGTAATTGGTTTTCCAAATCTACTAAACTGTTCATTCCTTTGGGATGCGATTTCTTGTCCACATTACCAATTTAATTTATGTACCAACTCTAGACTATTAGAGTTAGTGTCTTTACACATGTGCATCATGTAAAATTATATCACAACACTTTAACAAAGCATCACACTTGACATTAAAGTCATATATGATATTTATATAAATAAAAGTCGTAAGTTTGACATAAAGTTTTTATATAAAAGTCTTATTAAGAAATGTAATATTGTTATGAAGTCTTAAGATTTTTTATTTACTCTTTAAAAGACTATAAAAACTTGAGAATTAATTGTTTTTTTTATTCAAAATTTTACTTTTAGTGAACTCATGGTTGGAATATTTCAAAATATATTCTAGAGAACTCATGAACAAGAAGATCCTTACTTTGTCATGTATTTTTGAGTGATTATTTCTTGATACGTTTATATCATTTCTGTATGGTGTAGATATCACTAGTATATAACTCATATTGAATCATGATTCACCTATTATCATCATAATATTTTTATCTTTTATAGTACAAAAAGGAATCATCTTGTATTTAGTGTGCTTCTTATTCATTCATAACTTTTGTTCATCGAAGTTGATTTTTTTCAAACACACTGGCATTTTATAAACATCTTTAAGTTGGATTTCAATACTTATTCACCATTAAAAATGTGAAATGGAATTCTATGATCTATCATGGAATATCAACTAAAAAATAGTGGCATGAAACCTCTTTGGATGGTTCCTGGTTAAAGAAAAATAATACGACATCATTATCTTTGTATGTGTTTTTAAACAGATGAAAAATTATTACTTCATTGAGTCCCACATCAAAAAATAATTTTTTCTTGACATGTACTTAAAATTAACTACTCTCTATAAGTGTATCAATAATTTTTTTGGCGATGATGTTCAATAGTGGTCCACCGTTCCTGATCATAAAGGTTGCTTTTAATAATCCTTCACTTATTCACATGTGTTCCAACCTGTCTAGGTGCTCTGAACTCTCCATGAATCACTTAAATATATCCTATATTTAATATTGGTTAGATTTTATAGGTTTCTAGGAGATATATATAGTTTTCATGGCATTTGTTTCCACTAACATTACATAATCAATAAAGTAGTAGTAAATAATATAACAGTATTTATAGTCGGTAATGCATCTCATGCCACATCCTATAGATTTTATTTTTAGACCACCTCATCTAATTATTTTGAAATAAAATATTCTATATTTTATACTTAAAACCATAGGGATAAAACTCCATTTCCTAATTAAACACCTCATTCTTGAAATATCCATTTTCCATTGGTAGTCCTTTCTATAACTTATAATCATCCAAGATATTTCATTCCTTTATCATAGGAACAATGGTAGAAGAAACAAACATTACCTCTTCTAAAACTAAAGGTAGTTCTTCAATATATACATATAATATATATTTTTTTGGGAACCCATCCAACTTAATAGTATTTATTTATCAAAATATTTACATAAAATTTTATTGACACTTCTTTATATAATGAAAAAAATATAACACACACACAAAGTGGGATCTTTACTTCTGAAGGCTTAGAATAAAATTTCTCTGCCTAATAAAGTGGACATGGTTTTATTTTTAGAAATATTATTCACCTGGTATAAAATAAATCATGATTAAAACATAAAAATACCATGGATCATATTAAAAACAATTAAAAAACTAAAAAAATATTCATTACCATGGGCGTTGAGGACCCCCAAAAAACAAGATGGGGGATTTATATGGTACCAGAAAAGTTTTATTGGATGTGAACTTGGATTAAATTTTATTTAAATGGTAAATCTATAATATTTATAAATTAAAAATATGAAAAAATATAAAATTGTTAATATCAATTTATGAAATGATCATATTGAAAGGCCTTATTTGGAAAATATATGATGTTTAATTTTTGTAAAGTGTCTATATGAAATATAAAATGTTTATATTATTGTAAAATATTTCATAAATATCATATATTTGGATTATTAAATTCCATGTAAAGTTTTAATATAAAAGGGTTCATAATAAAACAATTTTTATTTTTTACATTTATGTTTTTAGAATTTCCATAAAGCATGATTAGTTATAATGTATTTATAAATTTCATTTGTAAAATGGTAAAAAAGTATTACATTATTTCAAAATTTAGTAAGTTTTATGAATTTAATTTATTCTTAGATTTATCATTCATGAAGATAAATTTTTATTTTTTGAATTATTATTTTTGATCAAAATGGAAATTTGGTTCTTATAAATTTAATATGATGAATATAAAGAGTTTCATGCTAGGTATGACATAATATTTGGTCATGTTAAACTGTGTATCTAATGTTTTTGGGGTTTTTAATTAAATTCATGAAATAATATATCTAGATAACTGAGAGGGGGATGAATCAAGTGTTGAGTAGTTTTTACCAATTCCAAATTATTCTTTGAAACATTAAAACCCTTTTTTAATTTAACCTCTATTTGATATTAGTGAAAATGGATTGTTTAATATTTTAAAATGGAATGTAATTCCAATATTCTTTTCTATATGTAAAGTAAAATAAGCACATAAGAATTAAAAGATTTACTATAAAGAACCAGTCCTTACTGTACTCCTAATGTCCATGGCTCTAATTCTCCCATATAATCTTGTTACCAATACTATTAGAGTGTGGTAATTATTGGACTAACACACTAGTTCCTCCCACACCAACAAAAATTCTTACCATTTTCAAAATTTCCTACTTTCTATAGGAATTTATTTCATCTTTACAATATTGTCACATATTACCACCATGATCTTCTTATATATCCAGAATCCCTTAGGTTCAATGGCATGCTTCCATGTATATGAAAGTATTGATTTTAGATCCTCTATGAAGTATATCACCTATTCACAATATAAATATTTTTCATCCACAAGAAATGATCTCTTTCCACTAATAATAATGTATTTGAATGATAGAACATCTCTTGGAACCAACTTATAAGTTGGTCACTAATGGTAGTGTAATTTCATAAGTCTTCATCGTAGCTTGTTCCATAGATTTCTCAAATCAATAAGCTCATGTGATATTCAAACCCAATATATCCTCATTATTTGAAATAATAGACACATATGAACAGTAATATGTATTTCATGTTGGAATATTTTTAGTTTTTATTCTCATCAAGCTTATGAAACCATGGGTTTCATGGGAACCACTTTTTCACTATTTAGATTTAATACCCAACTAATTTATCTTTTTTGAATAGGCATAGACCCTCATTTTTGTTATTATTATATGAGAGCTATATTATTTTCTCTATTCTCCCCATTATTAGACAAACTCATGAACCCAGCTCCTTTCCCTTTATTTTCCCCAAGAATTATCTTTTCCCATTTTGAATATAAAATATTCCCATATAATTTGGCTTCCATGATAATAATTAATTTCTCAACCTTTTCATATGTGGTATTCACCTACAATCATACAATCCTTTTTATCTCAATTGTTTTCTCTTGTGAAATTCAAGGAGTACCCTCTCTTTTTATATTTTCAATTGGTTCCCAATTTTTCTCATTTCTCTCAGCCAAATTTTCTATTATAAAGTCTCCATATTATTCTAGTTAGCCTCGAGTATTCCTCATATTATCCTAAAACTCTTCTTTAAATATAAAAATTTAATTATTTATATTAATATAGATAAATTGTACAATATTATAGCTTGTGGAAATTTCAATTTAAAACCCTTCATATAGAATTAAGAACTGATCCATTATAAATAACTTATAAACTCAATAATAATAAATATCAAATCTCACTTCATTTCAATCTCCCCAACTATATAGTATTCATCAAAAAATTCAGTTGTATCTCAACATAGTTTTCATTTTTTTGAGATATTTAGTGATTAACCCTTAAAAAATTTAGATCATTTTTACATTGGGATATCAATTATGGTTGAGTCAAATTAGTATTCATTATAATAATGAATCTCAACTCTATTTTTGGTATTTAAAAAATTATAGGTCAAAAAAGTATTCATTATATTCACTTCATTTCGAATTTCAATAAATATAGGAGAAAAAAATTCAGGCTTAATTTATTTCTAATAAATTTATCCTACACTGAGATTCCCTTAAAACTATCTTGGATCATGGTTCTAATAAGAATTACGATGTTTAGATCAAGTTAATAATGTTACAATATAAACAAAAATTCACTTTTCATTTCTGAAACTTCTTCATTTGTCATCATTCTAAATGTTTCATAACTCTTCCTATTTTATTCTTCCTTAAAAAACCTTGAAGACCAGAACTAAAAAATTAAACACATTTATCACACTTAAATTGTGATGTTTTGAACATTTTAAACCTTCCTAAGAATCACATGGATTGATTTTATCATCAGATTACAAATCCAAAATATTAATTTTTTGTCGTTAGTTTTTAAATTTTTCTCTATGTATTATATTGACCGTACTATCATGTTGAAAAGTGACTGTGAGGTGAATCATCTACATGAACATTAAAACTAACTGTAAGGAATTGGAAGATAAGATACAACATGTAAATTGACTACATTTTTAAATGATTGAATGTGTCCATAAATCATGTGGACTAACCTTATAAATAAGAAACTGGCCATGGATGAATTAACCATATGTATAACTATGCATTCAGTGGATCAAATGAAATTATGAAAATTGAAAAAATTAATTTCTATTAGGTCCATAAAACATGAACATTAAGACTTATAAAAAAATTTAATTTATTTAATAAACCATATGGATTCTTAGAATTTCCAACATCCATTGTCAATCACATATTAACATAGAAAAAACCTTTGGGGGAGTTTATAAAACTTCATCAAATCCTTCAACACTCTTCCTAATAACTTTTAGTATATATACTCATATTTTAGTATCAATGAATTAAATTTCACTTAAAACTTTAACCACCATTCAATTACTTCAACCTTTTATACAAGTGATAGTAACATCGATTTCAGTCGTTAAATATACCATCACACTGGGATGACCTTCTCCCATATCATGGATCTTTAAAACCTCAAACTAGCTAGACTTTTCCCATTAGTTATACCAAAACTTCGAGCAATTCACTACAAAAAATTAATATATTCAAAACTATTATTAATAGTACTAGAACTCCTTTTTAGAATATTTAATTTTTTTATATTAAGTACAACACACTAAATCATTTGATTTTAGGGGATTACTTTAAAACATACATAGATAGATATTAAAAGGCATCAAATTAAGTTATTCATTACCTATAGCTTATTGGAAACAACTTCAATGTTCATGTAGTGGGTGGATTCTCCAATCCACAAGCCATCCTATTCAATCATACATTTACTTAAACATTATGTATTGAATATTGAAAACAGATACAACATTAACATCATACACTCCACAAGGGAACTTCAATGTCCCCCTTTAGATTTATTTTCGATAATATATTAACATATCACACAAATGTGCCACTTATCTGCTTTAATTACTTTAATTATAAAGGAAGAAAAGGTTTCTCTTTTGTCTTCACATACCAACTAAAGTTCTACTCGGTCATGGGAAGGTATTCTGGGGGACAATTATTCTCCCCTTAAACATCTAATTTCAAGAACCACATCCTCCCAATTGATCATACATCCCCTTTAGGGAAGGAATACACAACCAATTACCTATCAATGGTCCCTAATTAAATCATCCCTATGTGTACATGGGTTATCCTTGTATATAAAACAAGAGTTGGTTTTCCATGAATGTTCCAGGCATAGTTGAAGCGTGTGATGGGTCATTTCCAACATTTCTTTTTTTTCACGATCATTGATTAATACTAGATATTAATGATGATAAATTCCATGATCAATAAAATTGATTTAAAGAATATAGATAGTGGATAAATTTCCAGAACTAAAGTGCAATATCTTTACATATTATTTATAATTAATTTATGCAAGTGAATAATTAACTTGTAATAAATTATTACTTTATTAATGGATCTAAAAATGAATCTACATTATAAATTTGATGTTTTGAAGTAATAAAGATTAGATTTCCTCTAGAAGGGATCCACATATGTTACAAAAATCATTGAGCATTACAAATGTAATCTCTATGTGTTTGCCCGATAGATCCTATAACTTGGATCGTTCACCATTGATCACCTTGAGAATCACATCCAAATTATTCTCCATGATCTCTCTAGACTCAAGAGTAGAAGGTGGAGGAAGATATATCTCAATTATTGGGACAATTATTTGAGAAGGGATCACTGTAGTGCTTCGAGAGGATTCTAATTATTTCATTATGCACAACACAAAATGAATTGGCTCTCTTGAAAAATAATATAATTGGGTTTATATACTGTTAGGGTTAAAAATAAATAACTTCACAAGTTCCCTTTAACATTTATTCAATCCCTATAGAACCCCATTTCAATAATAGTAATAATAATATTATTTCATGACAAGCACTTAACTTGCGAAATAATTTAAATATTATTTAATTAAATAATATTCAATATATATATTATTTCTCACCAGAACTATAAACTTGGTTTTCCATTCCTCCATAATATTTAATGGGCCTTGAATAATTATTATTTATTTAATAAATAAATATCACTACATTATTCACCAATAAATGAACAAATATTATATTCATTAAATAACCAATAAATATTTATTAAATATTCTACTCATATAATATTCTCTCAAATAACTGGTGGCGGAATATATGTGATCAAGTAAACATGAATAATTATTAACCACATATAGGAATAATATTTATTGAAATTGTTAAATAATAAATAATAATATATCCTTTAACTCAGATTATGGATACACTTAGTATGTGACCCTCTAAGCCAATTTCTCAATGGCGTTAGGCGAAGCAACATAAAGTCCAAGTTTAATATCTAGAAAGATTAATAGGAACCCATAGAGAAATAAGTTAATGTCATAACTACATAATAACTCATATGGATTCTTATGATTCAATTTAACCTCTTTATCATGAAATCTCTAATCAAGTAAGTTGCACACTAATGCCATCAACTTATGCTCTTGTTGTATCTTTCTTTGAATTTATAGAAATAAAACTTGATAATAGAACACCATAGACAGGGATGTATTTAGGATCTATCATTTCCATCAAAGGGTTTGAGATATCAAATTCCATTTAATAATAGAAGGGACAAATCATTTGTTGTGTTATTCATTAACAAAATATTACTCCTGAAACATCCAACATATCCCACCTCACCTCAAACATATGTAATCACCATTTTCATCAATAAATCAAATCACATGACTTATAACACTAATTAATAATAATTTTAAAGTCCATGAACCAATACACACACCCACATATAAGAACATTCAATGAAACATATAAATGTGGATTTACCACTGGAGGGTCTCATTCCAATAATATCCTACACTAGATATTACCACGGGCGTACAACATGAGAAGGTGACTCAAATTACTATGTGTATCCAAGCTTGATAGAATATATAATTTGTGTCCCTTAAATGATATCATCATACTATAGGGATTATATTTAATAATAATGCCGTGGTACTTTTGGGTTCTTATCAAAGAGGGAACAGTTCTGACCTTTTAGTGTGACAACCACTCTTAGGAAATTATCACATACTATGTTATTAAACATAACAACCATGATGTGATAAGAAGTTTTTTAATACTAAAAACTATGAATACATGTTATCATAAAGTACACACCATTTTGTTATGGGGCACAAAATCTAATAAACTCCCACTTATACTAGATCCAAATGGTAATAACCTTTAGTCTACCAGCTCTCACATGATACTCATGCTTTTGATGAGATATAAATTTAGTGAAGGGGTTAACCATGTCTTATTTTCTTATTATAGTTTATACAAGTTCACTCATCTAGGGAAAATCCATCAATAGGTGATAATTTTAGAGTATGTACCTTTTCTTTTTATGTGACCTTCACTCTTTTGTAAGAGCCACCATTGTAGTATTATCACAATACACTGTGATATGGTATTTAATGATTGATACCATTTCAAGATCCTAGATGATGTCTTGTTTCCAAATAGCTTCCATAGATGAATTAGAATACATTATATTCTAAGAATCTACTATATAATTTGTGACAACTAGCTTCTGTGAACTTTTCCAGCTCACAGCTCCTTCATTTAGATAGAAAATTATTTTCGAATGTGAAATCATATCATTAGGATATATTTTAAATCTAGAATCAGTATAACCCCTAATGAATAGATCCTCATATCCTCCACACACTAGGATTATATCCTTATTTCTTCTCAGATACTTATGGATAATATTAATAAAATAACAATGTTGTTCTCCTCTTATTGATATATTCCTACCATACTCAATGCATAGCCAATATCAAGTATAGTATATAACATGGCATACATGATTGATCCTATAACTAAAGTGTATGTGATATTACTCACTCTCTCTTTCTCCTATTATATTTGAGGAAATTGTTTCATAAAAAGATGTTTACCATGTGAAAATGGAACCAACATCCTCTTAGATTGTTCCTTAAAAAATCTCTTTAGGATATGGTCAATGTATGTACTTTGTCTTAGTCTAAGAAGCCTCTTGGATCTACCAAGACTGATCTTGATCCCTATAATATATGTTTCTTCACCTAAATCCTTCATAGAGAAACACTAGTTTAACCATTCCTTTATAGACTGTAAGACTGAAATGTTGTTTCCAATAAGTAATTTTTCTTAAACATTTACTTGTAGGATAACAATAAAATTCCCACTAAACATCATGTAAAAACATGACTCACATTCATTCTTAATGAAAAAAATACTTTATAGCTTTTTTAAATTGAACATTCCATGACCTTGATGATTTATTCAATCCATAAATGGATCTCTGTAACTTGAATTTATTTTTGAAATCATCAGGAGTAACAAACCCTTATGGTTGTGTCATATATAAATATTCCCGAAGGTTCCC
Source organism: Viscum album (assembly GCA_963277665.1). Taxonomy (NCBI): domain Eukaryota; kingdom Viridiplantae; phylum Streptophyta; class Magnoliopsida; order Santalales; family Viscaceae; genus Viscum; species Viscum album. The sequence continues at coordinate 1,608,147,127 of OY728137.1, read as the reverse complement.
ATTAAATAAATTAGTTTTAACATCCATCAATCAAATTCTGATAGTCATGGTAAGCTACTTTAGTAAGTATAATTCTTATGGATTTAAACATGGAAACTGGTGAAATGGACTCATCATAATTAATTCCATGATTTTTTAATCCCTTTATCCACTATACTTTATTTATAGGTATTTAATTTATCCTACATGTATAGTTTTTTCTTGAGTACCCATTTGAACCCTATGGGATATACATCAACCAACACATTGACCAGAACCCAAACTTAGTTCTGATACATAGAACCCATTTCAAAATTCATGTATTCATTCCATCTTATAACTTCTGTGCTCTCTAATACCTCTTTGTAGGAGAGAGGTTTATTATTGTCAAAAAATAACATATCACCATCTTTGGTGATTATAAAACCATATCTCTTTGGTTTTATTACCTCTCTAGAGCTCCAATGTAGTACTTGTGTTTTGGGAAATACTTATTCTATGGGACCTATGGAATCAATTCCCGTACAAACTCTTTTTTATCTATAACATTTACTTTAAAAAAGTCAATATTGCTCCCACTATAATTTTTGAGGATGTTCTCCCTATCAAGAAAGTTGTCTTGTCTAACGATATTCACTTTCTAGTATGAGGAGTGTATTATCCCATTATTTCCTTGGGATACCCTATAAGGATACACCTTTTTCCATGGGGTTCAAGTTTGTTTCATGAGAAGGCCTTATCAAATGGTCCGCAACCCCATATATGTGTATGTGAAAAATATGTTTCTTTTCACTCCCTAACATGAAGGGAATTATGATTTCCAATTTAGTTGGTATTTGGTTTAGTGTATATGTTGTATTTTGTAATTAATATCTATAAAAGTATAATGGAATATCCGCATGACTCATCACCAAACTTTCCATGTATAATAAGGAACAATTCATCCTTTCACTAATAACATTAAACTATTGTGTGTAAGATGGAGTGATTTGAGGTAACATCCCAAAATCCCACAAAAGGTTGATAAAATCTTGGTTAATATATTCAACACCTCTATCTAATTGAATCTTCTTTATCTTTTTTCCAGGTTGACTATCTAATTAATTATTTAATTCTTTGAATTTATCAATTGAATCATACTTATACCCCATCATGTAGACATATCCATATCTACTCAATTCATTAGTAAAATTTATGAATTAAGAATACCCACCTATAGATTCTACTAGAAATATTCCACACACCTTAGTGTGTACCAATCCTAAAAGATATGTGGATCTTTCACCCTGACCACCAAATGGTGGTTTGGTCAATTTTCCTTGTAAATAAGCCGGACATATTTAAACTGGTTTTAGCTCAAAAGAGTCTAGGTAAACATCTTAATAGATATTTTTCAAACAATTTTTTTATATTTCCAAGACGATGATGACATAGTTAAGTGATATATGACTCATTTGAACATGATTTTTATCTATTATCAATACTTAGCTTTTATAATTTAATAGAAAATGAATGCTATTTAAATGATCCAAACCATAACTTATGTTGTTTTTATAAAAGAAACATCTCTTATTTTCAAACTTGATAATAAAACCATATACATATATACGTGGCACATAAATTATGTTCTAGGTAATAGTTGGTACATAATAAAAATCCCTTAAAAGAAATTTAATTCCTATGGGAAATGAAAGGTGGAATTCACTAATGGATAGAGTTGTTAGACCTACACCAGTGGTAGCTCGAAAATATACCTATCCTCTAGAAATATTTTATAATGTACTTGGTTCCTAAATTTGGATATAGATGTGATCACTATCAACTACATCTAATACCCATTTTGTAGATATTGAAATATTACACTTGATAAAGAATGAACCTTTATATTCCCCTTGCTTCTAGATGTAGTTCATCTTCCTGTGGTCTTACTTAACACTTGAAAAAATACTTCCTCTATTGTCGTTCCCTACCTATGGACCTTCCTCTTCTTGGAGGGATGGTGCTCGGGAGATTTAGACTTTTTATGATTCTTATACCCCTTTATCTTGTTATTCCTTTTCTTATTCACCATAAGGACCGTGATTTTTTTACACCCCATGTCTTTATCCACTTGGGGAATTAGATTAAGAAGTAAAAAAATTCTCTTATCATTATTACTATTGTTATAATTAATAATAAAAATAGATAAGGTATTTGGTTGTATGGAAGGTATGAGATATATTCACAACTCATCTGATAATTTAATCCCTAATATTTTTAAGTGTTCAAGGTTGTTAATAAGATTAAATACATGAGGGTTAGTTGGAACATACTCTACAAGACTATTTATAAATAGTGAATCAGGGATCTCATATCTCTCTTGTCTCAGCTTTTCTTGATAGAGATCCCGAAGGTCAGACATCATGCTATATGCATCAATTTACTCATGTTTCTTTAAAAGATCATTGGTCCTAGATGACCACATATAAGCACATGTTGATAATATTTTCATTGTACATGGTTTGTACAATTTAATATACATGACATGTATTATTATCACCAACTATCTGTAACACACACCTAAGGTATTAGTGTGTAAGAATTCCATGAAAATTTTTAGAGTACATGACGTGTACATGAGATACATGGTGTGTGGTCTCTTAGTTACACAACAACCAATCATGAAGGACATTTTATAAGATACATGGACCGTCTATGACGAAAGGACTATATTCCATATATGGATGTTACACAATGTGTACTCTAGCTAATAATTCACCAGGTTGGATCGATCAATAGACAATGTAAAATTAAATTCACCATGTGTAATAAATGCACATGCCTTGAATTAATTCCTAATTAATTCTTGGTACATTAAACACTAGTACATAATGTGTAGTTTTGAGTTACACAGTGTGTACTGATTTGTTATCTGGTAGACTCCTTAGCACCTCCTGATGAGATATTCAAATTTAGTGTATTTAAAAAATTAATTTCTTTGATTATATTTATGAGAAAAAAGGGATAAATTAGATATCAGAATTCAGATTAAATAAGGATTAAAATAGAATTGAAAACTAATAATAAATACTTAAATCAATCAATGATATTTAAATAATTATAAATTATAATGTGAACACTTTGATACCACTTCAAGGTTTGGGAACATCAGAAATGTGTGATGGGTTGTGCCTAAAATTTCATTTTTTCATGATCAATGATTAATATAATATTTAAATGATGAAAAAAATGGTGATCAAAAAATTTGAATCAAAGAATATAGATAATGGATAATTTTCTAGAACCAAAGAACAAGTTATTTACATATTATTTATAATTAATTTAATAAATTAAGGAATTACCTTGTGAGAAATTCATTATTTGTTGATGGATATGACAAAGGATCTACATCGTATCATCATTTCATTTTAAGAATTAATATTATATTAACTCTGGTAGAGTTCCACTTGTGTTCCACATATTTTCAATCATCACCATAAGAATATTCGGGTGAAATCATCAAAGATACTATCTCTTATATCTTCACTTTTGATCCCCTAAATAGTTGCTATCAAATCAGTCTACTTGATCTCTTTAGACTCAAGAGTGGAAGGTGGTGGAAGACCACTCTCTGTTATTTAGAGCGTTCTTGGAGAAGGGATATCTATAAGGCTTCAAGAGGATTCTTTTGATTTTGTTGTGTACCAAACAAAATGAATTTGATATCTTGAATGGATTTGTCCCTTTAATATTTATTTAATGCCTGCAGAGTAACATATCTATAATAACAGTAATATTATTATTATTTATCGACTTGTGCTTAACTTGAAAACTAAATTAAATATTTTTTAATCAAATAATATTTAATATATATATATATATATCATTTCTCACTGGGCCTATAAACTCGGTCCACCATTCCTGAACAATATTTATGAGGACTTGAATAATGACTATTTATTTAATAAATAAATATCACTATGTTATCTTCCAATAAATTAACAAATATTATATTCACTAAATAGAAAATAAATATTTATGAAATATTTTTTTCAAATAATATTATCTCAAATAAATAGTAATGGAATATATATGATTAAGAAAACAATAATAATGTTTAAACCATGTGTGAGAATAATATATTATTTAACTAAGATTCTGGATACACTTAGTGTGTGACTCTCTAGGCCGCTTTCTTAGTGGCTTAGGCGAATCGGCCTAATGTCTAGAGTTAACGTCTAGCAACACAACAAGGCCCCAATAGAAAAAGAAGTTAATTCCGTAATAAAATAATATATCATACAAATGATAACTATGTAATATAATCCCTCTATTATGATATCTCAAATAAAAAAGGTAGTAGTCTGGTGGCATCAACCTATATGCTCAATGTCTCTTTCTTTGAATTTTAAAAAATTGGTCATGCCTATAGAACACCGTGGCCATGGATTTATTTAGTCTATATCATTTATTTCAAAGGTCCTAAGATATCAAATTCCATTAAAGAACAGAAGGTGCAAATCCTTTCTTGCATTATTCATTATTGAAATATTACTCGTGATACACCCAACGTATCCTACCTCACCGCAAACATATATCATCATGGTTTTCATCAATATATAAAATCACATGACTTATAATAATAATTTATAATAATATTAAAGTTCAAGGAATAATAAACATACACATAGATAGGAACATCCAATGATACATATAAATGTGAATTTCATACTAAAGGGTCTCATTCTCATAATATACTACACATGATATTACCAAAGTCATATACCACGAGAAGGTTCCTAAAAGTCCTATGAGTTTTCACCACTAATATCCTATATCATTTTTGTCCCTAAAATAATATCATCTGGATATAGAACATATATTTAAGAATACAATCATGAAACATCTGGATTCTCATCATAATAGAGAACTGATATGACTTTTTAAATGTGTAGCTACTCTTTAGACATTATCACATACAATGTTACACTGAAGGAAAATCATGATGTAATAAGGAGTTTATTAAAATTAAAATATATGAATAAAAGTTATCATAAAGTACAAAGAAGTTGGTTCCAGTGCATCCTATCTAAGGTACAATATAAACAATATTGTGTGAATATATATATATATATATATATATATATTTCTCATTATAGTGACAACTCAGACTTTCAATTTTATTGGTTATATAAAAAATATTTTTGAGAAATTTCAAACACCTACACTTATCTTAACAAATTATAAGTACATTCAAATGTATTTAATTTTACCTCCCCATTTTCTTTTAAAAGCACACCCTTAATGATTAAATTAAGAATAATTTAGAATAGGTCTAGGATAGTGAATACCATACCTAAATTTTATTATTTAATGAGTCTCTCCTATATCCATATTTTGAGAAAATAAAAATATCTAATAGCCATAAATTATTTAGTTTCTTCACCTTAGGGGATGCGTTCCATACTTTTTCACCATGTTTAATTTCTTCTAGAAATAATTATCATGCAGTTATGATACATGCAAAAAATTTATATTAATTAAAAATGAATACCACTTGAAACAATCATTATGCTGGTTCTCTATCCTAGATGTATGAGTATCACAACTATCCTTAAAACTTCACCTTAAATCAATGATAATGAACCATAAAAAATATTTATTTGGGAATAAGGTGGAAATAATTACCTTCTCAATTATAGTTCCATGGATAATACTTTTTTTTTTATCAATTTTGTTTTTTTAATTAAAGCTCTAAGATTCCTTATCTTATTGATAAATACATTTTATTTAGGTTTATATATTGGATTGCCCTTGGGAAACATGGATTTTTTATCCATTTTATCATTATTATTAGCTAGAATAGTTTCTTTTATTCAGATAGCATAATAGTTTTACTCCTTAACTATTTTACAACCTCCTTTCTTATTCCACCTGATCTGGGCATATGATCGATATATCATTAGGTACATACACTTCATTAATCATAGGTGTGGAATTATTATTTTAATAATATTTGACACTAGAGATCAATGAAACTTTCATAATTTCTTTAATGGATCCATATATTCTAAAAGAGTAGTTATACACTTGTTTGGAGTGCGTCCAATTATATTTCACCAAGCACACACAACACATTTTATCTTTAAGTTACAATCCTCGGTTAAGTTCTCATCTTCCTTATTAGAGTTTTCTTCCACCATTACAATCTTCATGTACATATCCCTGATTAGTTTATTATTTATTTTTAGATATCCAATTCAATATTTGGTTTAAATTAATTATTTTCAAAAGACCATGGTGTGTAAACTATAACCCCAATTGAATAATCTTATTCTAGTTAGTGTGACATTCTAATTTTTATTCTTTATTGTTTTCTTGGTCGTACTCTTCTTCCCTAATTTAGAACCTAGGGAAGATATAGTTTGTTGCTATAGGTAATTCTCTATATAGAAAAGTTATTTATCTTTTTATGTATATTAATGTTACCTAATTATATTATACAAGAATTAATTATAACTGGGACCACTTATGTCCCATATCTCTTATAAATTATCAAGAAATTCAAATCTCTTCCTTATGGATAGATTTTTCTTCAACTATGATGTATGTTTATTTTTAGATTATTTATTCGATTATTCAACTCAACTTATATTTTATTCTATCCTTATACCACTTAAAAATGATATATTTTACCAGTAATCAATGACCATGTTCCTCAATCTCCAACAACACCAATACTTTTCGATACATATATTTAATTTTCTTGTTGATGAAATTTGTCAAGAATTTTCATCTTGGAAACCTTTATATTTTTGGATGTTATTATAACACTCTGATATTTTATGAAATATATATTTTTCTAAATAAATTTAATTTATTTGATAGCTTGTTTTACATGGAGAAATAAGTTTAAATGAACTACAATATGCTATTAAAATGTTACTATTTAATGTTATTGTTATAAAATAGTCTTTAAATTGGTGGGTATGATTAGGAATAAATAAATTATAAACATTATATGTTTTACACATGTATGAAATAAATTAATATCTTATCATTTATTAGAAATGAAAATAAAAATCATTTGAATGTTAAACAAGTGTTTTTCTAAAAAACAATTTTTCTGTGCGTAATGTGTTTTTATCTTAATAAATTAAATGAATAACTATTGGTGAATTATTTTAATGAAGTTTATATAATATATATTAAAAAATTGTTTTATATTTCTTTTATTTTTTTAATAATGGGATATGAATAAATCCATTTTAGGCTTAAAATTGTATTTTGGTTTAAAAATCCGTTTTATCGCGTTTTGGGAACTTAATTAAAAACTATTTTTTCACACTTTTAAAAAATTTATTTGAAAAAATAAACTCTGTTTTTGATATAATCATGTATAAATTATCTAATATTTAATTTTTGAGAATTTTTTGAAAAGATTATTTTTTCCATGAATAGTGAAAATACTGAATTTTTATTGAAAAACTACCATATAAGATAAAGAATTTACCTAGATAAATATCATTTTAAAATGTTTAAAAACAAAAATTAGTAAAATTATTTTATTATTAGTCAAATTTAGGTCATTATAATCAATTTAATGTTGAATTTTGATATAAAAGTTTTTATACTCCTGAAAACTTTTCTTTAGAAAGCGAATTTTTCTTCACATCTACAGGTTTAATTTTAAATTAAATTCTGCCAATTTTGTGAATTTAATTTGGTAAAATAGATTCAATATTTTTAATATTAATAATTTCTATGAGGTAATAATTCCAACTTAATTTTTGGGCATAATGAATAGTATAAACTCTAAAAATAAATACAACGGTTAAGGTTAAAACGGTTTTACCAAGGGGAGTAAACCAAAAGATAAGGGTAAATTTACCAATTAAATGTGTATAAGTCCTATTTTATGGACATATTTAAACCGTATATTATTCCATATTAGAATATATATCCATATTAGAGCATTTGGATTGATAATAACTCTATCATTTTTTATTCTTCTATGAAATTTCCAAGTGGGTTCCCTCCCCCACTTATAAAAGGACACCTATACTAATTTTCTATACACACTTAAAGAACCTTTTTATTAGGATAATAATTCTCTATAAACATTAATTATATCCATATAGATGATCTATATACATTTTTATCGTTATAAAACCATCATTGGAAGGAACTAGGTGTAAACCTATGAGATTGTCTGCAAAAGAGGTATAGTTCTTAACCATGAGTTTTCTTTTTTTATTTCTACATATAACTCCATAAAATATTATTACTTTTTTTTTGATTTAATAACATAAATAAACCCCAAATACTGGTATGTTATTATTTTAATGTAATAATGTACAACCATATCGTCTTTCATCAAATGGGAAACAGAGTTGTCAATCGTGTGTACAGTGGAAAACCACCTCACGAATCGAGGTAATTTGTTTTCCCTCACCATATATCACAACTATATATAAGATAAATATATGATATTTATGAAATAATTATAAATTTTTAATTATAATATCAAATCTACCTTCTTAACTTCTTATCTATTAGAAAACAATAACTCCGCTCATGCGTACGTGCAAACTACCACCTCCATAAAAGTGATGCGATACATTATTCATCTTTTTTTAATATGGTTGGTAATAAGGATAGATTTAATTAATATTTAATATATATTATATAAAAATTATTCTCAAATTTTAATTATTATATACCTTTTTTTCATTCCATCCTTTGAAAAAAAGGAAACAACATTCATGCATATGTATAGCGCACTATCTCCATAAATAGTGCAACTCATTTTCCTATCTATAATTTTTTAGATGAATATATATGAATATATAATTAATATATATGATATTTATTTCATTATTATAATTATTGAGATGATGGAATAAAAATCAAAGTACAAGGACCAAAACTATCAAACATACATGAAAAATGAAAAAATTATTTCTCAGAATAGTGATTTTAATAAAGAATTGTTAATAAACTTGTGTTAAAAGACTATAAGTAAATAATCTATGGTATTATTTATATTATTATGTTTATTTTATATATTAATATTAAATCTATATTCATTATATAGGACGTTCGAACACATACGAATGAAGTTTGAGGCAAGGTAAGGGATTTTCGTCTCACTTTTAATTCCATGGGACACATGCCATATTCACTACTTATTTTTTATGTGGTGTATATACAAAATATGAATGTATTTTATGAATAATATAATAAAAATTATGGGATATAAATATCTATATAATGTTATTTATTTCATGGGGATTTTTATTAAAAAGTAACCAAAATTGTAAGGGTTTACGTTATAATCTCATTATCTATCTGGATTTTTATGATTAAGTTTATGGTGATAAAATCTTATGATATACCTATAAAAAAATGAGTTTTATTATATTATGGTTTTTTCTAAGAATAAATGTTTTTCCTTAATTTTTATCACTTTAATTACCTGATAAACTAAAAAAATGTATTTATAGATAGATGACTTTATTTATTTATTCACTCTAAAATCCTTTTTCTTTCATATACAAGTTTTCCAAAAATGTTTTGAAGAATGTTATAATATTAATCTATGAATTTTTAAAGTAATATTTACCCATTTTTTAATTTTTAAAAATGGTTTAATGGGAATATTTCTATATTTTCCCAAATGAGGTACCTTTGGATTTTTACTAAAAATGGGAAAGGAATAATTGTTTTACCATACATGGTATTAATGTAATTTTACACCTAAACAAACACTCATTTATTTGAAGAATCCTTTAAAAATTTCCATGTTTAATTTCAAAGAAAATGTTTTATTTAATATTTTGGAATATTTCTTATTTTAAATAAATTATTTAAAAGTGGAAAGGATATTTTACTCGAGAAAGGTTCTAAGTTGTCTTTCAGAATCATTTTATATCTAATATGGGTTCCTTTAGTGTCTCTATTACTTAATAGGGATATGATCCAATATTACCATCCCCGTTCTCTCTATGCATATTTTATGAATACTATGAAAATATTTTTTTGAATACCTTTCCTTTTTCATCAAGTTATGTAATGATGAATTGATGTAATGATTGTGAAACTTGTTTATTTTATTCAGGTTTTTCCACGATGAAATATTTATGAAAGTCATTTTCTTTTCATGGGTAATAATATGATTAATGTTTTGTGATCTATTGTCACACATCTATATAATTTTTATTATGTGATGGGTGGGCCTAAAATTATATATCCCTCCAATGTATTGGGTAAATATCGATATCTCATGAGATAAATAGGACAAGAATGGGTAGTGAATCTAGTTCCAATAAGAGAATATTTCCACTATGATAGTCATAGGAGTGAACCTTGACTACTATGATGGTTTGGGTAAATAACCCAATCCACTATGATAGTTTTTACCATGATCCTTGACTACTAATAAAATTATTTTCTATACTTATGTGTATGCTGCAAAATTATGTCTTATGAAAATGTTATTTTCTCACAGATCCTACTCTTTGATTAATTTATAATTCATGAATTATGAACTACTAAGATTTATTCCATGACTAAATATTATGATATATGATATAAAAGGTATGGTTTTTAAATGTTATGATCATATTATATTACCCTTTTGATCATGTAATATTTAATTGATCATTAATTTGTCCCTTTTTTACCCTTACAAAGCATATCAGATCACCCTTTATTAAGTTTCCTTTCCATAGGTTATGAATAAAGGTTTTAATTATGATATGTATAAGAATGGTTCTATTTATGAATAACTAGTTCTTTTTCATCCATTTTTACAAACACAGTAGGCCTATACAATTTTAGAATGTATCATTTTGTTATTTAATGAATATTCATCTATTAAGATGTGAAATCTCTGTATTAAAGGTATGGGTCACTATAGTTGGTATCATAGTATGTTTTAGTAACCTTTTTAAAATAAGATGAGAAAAAATTATTAATATCTCTGAGGAGATGTCTATATATATATATATATATGAAAAAATCCAATTTTTTTAGTAATGATTTGGGACGGCCTAGGTCAAACATAAGTTTTCATAGATTTAAAAGAATTTTTCTTTATTTATATATCCTATAAATGATTTTTCTGGAAAAATTATTTTCATAATATGACTATTATTTCTCACACAATGTTTTTTGGTTTTAGTCGATGGATGGAACCCAAAAGAATCATGTTGATGTAGAATCTTATAGAAAATGCAATGATTATCCTCCTGAGAACTCCAATATTATGGGATATGGAATGAAAATATTGTTGCTATGATCACACAAATTTTACAAGCTATGAATCATACCGAACTTCCAAATGATAAATTGAGGGAACAACGTTCTATTAAGATATTCATAAGGAAATTTGTACCTCATTTTAGTGTGTTCTCTAATCCACTAATTATTGAAAAATGGATCAATACCATTGAAAATATATTTTAAATTATCCAGTTTTTGTAACATAAAAAAGTCATTTAAGTTGATTATCATTTGGAAGGTGAAGTGAATCAATATTGTACTCTTATTGAGAATATGAGGCCACATAAAAAAATTGACTCCATAGATTATGATGAGTTTAAAATAATATTTTTCAATAATTAATTTCCTTATATTATTTGTATGAAAATAGATAAGTAACTCATTGAACTAAAGTAGAAGGACGATGAATATATTTGTACCTATGAGGGAAACTTTAAATTAATTTCCAGGTTTGCTTATGATATTATCATCTTGATAAAAAGAAATGTTGATCAGTTATTTAGCGGCTTTAAAAAAAGTCTCGAATTAGTGTTATACCTAATATACTTTAGTAGCTATGAAGAAATCATTTGATTTTATATCAAGGTGGAAATTGAGATTGGATTTACCCATCAATATCATAGTTTTGACAAGAAAAGAAATATGGAAGTCAAGGGAAACTTTGAAAACCACAGAGAGAAAAATATGCACTTTCCTTCATTATTGAAGTGTGGAAGGAAACATGGAGGAAGTTGTCTTAAGGGTATTGGTAAATATTTTATGTTTTTAAAGGAAGTTAATCGATCAATTAAATTCTAATGTTATTGAAAGAAGTTAATTAATGATGTGAATAGAGAGAATGCTCCACAGAATGCACCACCCATTCTAAAGTGTTACAAATTCAAGGAGTGTGAGAATTATGATAACTAGTGATCAAATTAGAAGATAAATGATGATGATTGATGCTAGAAACCTCTTAATCTATGAGATAAAGACAAATCTCATGCGATCACTATTTTTGATGAGGGTAAATATATCTATGTGCTGAAATGTATACTTACCATCCACTGTATAAATAAAAATGTCTTATTTGACTTCAGATCAACCCAATATTTTATATCTTAATAATATTAATGGGGTATAAAAATACTTCTTTAATGATTATATTTTGAATTATTAGTGAAACCCCCTATTGGAATAATGATTACTTCTCTAGTATGTGATTCTTATCTAAATAAAGTTTGTGGGAATATGCCTCCAATAAATCTTCTTATTCTCTCCTTCATTGTATTTAATGTTATATTAAGAATAGATTGGATTTCTCTACATAAATCAAATATTAATTTCAAAGGAATGTAAGTCATTTTTGATATTTTGAGTAAACCATTCATCATATGATCAGTGTAATGATAAATATTAACTTCCAATGGAAATTGAATCCATTATGTGGGTCCTAATTCCTTTCCAAAAGGGGTGTTATATCTTAGATTATTTAAGAGAAAATCAACATCAATGATATAGATATTATGAATAAGTTTATTGATGTCTTTTAAAAAGAGTTCCTAGTCTTCCAATGAATTTTCAAGATGAGTTTTCAATCAAACTCATACATATTGCTACACAAATTTCGAATACTTCCCATAGAAGGGTCTCGATTGAGTTATAGTAACTAAAGAAGAAACTCTAAGAGACTCCTAAAAAGGGATTTATTCTCCAAAGTGTGTCACCTTGAGGTGCACCTATTATTTTTATTAATAATAAATATAGATTGATGAGTGTTTGATTTAATTATTAGAAACTAAACAAGATCACAATCAAGAAAAGCATCCCCTACCTCCTATTGATGACTTATTTATTCAACTACATGGAAATTAATAATTTTTTAAGATTTAACTTTTTTCTAGATATCATAAATTTATGGCTATGAATGATTATATACCCAAGAAAATATTCCATAATAGGTATAAACACCATGAATATATAGTGATTCCATTTAGTTTTACAAATTCCCCCACTATCCTCATGGATTTAATGAATTGATCCTTTAGAGTTTACCTTGATTAATTTTTGGGAGTATTTATAAAAAATATTCTAATATACTCAAATAAAAAATAAGATAATGAATATCACTTGATAATTATGTTGAATACCCCAAAGAATGGTAAGTTATATGAAAAATTTATGAAGTGTGAATTTTGGATGAAAAAGGTTTCATTTTTTAGGTCATATAATCTCAAATTATGGTATATCTGTTGATATATCAGAGATGGAAGTTATTGAGCATTGTCATAGAACAAATATAGTGACTAAGATCCATAGTTTTCTTACTTTGGAGGGATATTATCAATGATTTTTGGAAAATTTCTCATCTCTGTCTAATCTACTCACCATGTTAACTTAAAAGAGAGCCAAGTTCCTTTAAAAAAAATTATTGTGAAGAAAATTTCCTGGAATTAAAGATAATGCTAGAATTTACACTTATTTCAATACTTACCTGTAGTAGAGAAGAATTATTTATCTTTAGTGATGCATCAAAGAAGATAATTGGTTGTATACTCATGGAGAATGATATAATGATAGCTTATACCGTCTAATAATTTAAGGTTCATGGAAAAAATTACCCAACTCATGATTTGTTGTTTTTTGCAGTAAATATTTCATCAAATATTTGGAGGCGTTTTCTTTATAGAGAAATATGTAATATATATACTGATTATAAATGTCTAAAGTTTATAACCATAGAAAAAGAGTTGATTATGCGCTAAAGATTATGGTTAGAACTGATTAAGGATTATGACTTCTCAATAAATTATTACCCTTGGAAATCAAAAGAGTTGGCTAATACTTCATGTCCAAAGTATCATGATATATTATCTATGAAGATGATAAAAAAGATCTAATTTTTTTTTTTTCAGATTATAGATATTGAAATATTTAAGGGATTTGAGAAATGTTGTCTTTCAATCTCAAGTGTTCAACCATATATCTAAGTAAACATTAAAGAGGTATATAAGTAAGATATAGTGATATATAGAAGGTTAGAAATTTTTCTAAGTTTAAACTTTATTATGGTGGAATTATATAGTTTATGAACCATTTATACATTCCATCCATACTATATTTGAAGAAGGAGCTGTTAGTGGAAGCTCATAGTTCTTTATTATCCATTCATCTAAAAGTAAAAAATATGTATAAATACCTGAAAGATTATTTCTTGTGGGATGGATTGAATAGATATATTATAGATTTTTTATATTTGTGCTCGATATGTCAATAATCTATAGCTGAGGGTAAAATGTGTAATGGGATGTTTCAACCATTACAAAAACTAGAATGGAAATAGAAAAACATTGTTATGGTTTTTGTAATCAAACTCACAAAAATATCTAAAGGATATAATGTTATTTGGGTTGTAGTCAGTAACCTTATAAGTCTAGAACACTCCATTATTACCATTGAATATTTATCTCTTAATCATATTTCTATAAGATACATTAAATAATTATTAATGTTTAATGGAGTAGCTAATTCTATTGTATTTGGCCAGGATATGAGGTTCACCTCAATGTTATTGTGACCACTTCAGTAGGATTCAGAGATGGAGTTGAGTTCCAACACTACATATGCTCAGATATATGGAAAGTATAAGAGAATCATTCAAACCCTAGATTATATTCTAAGATATTTTTCTATGTATTTCAGTGGTGGTTTGGATTAACACCTTCCTCTATTTATGTTTTCTTACAAAAACAAATTTCAATCGATCATTTAGATAGAACCTTATGAATCCCTCTATGGAAATTAATGTAGAACTAAAAAAATACTATAATTAATTTGGATAGATATATATTGGGATTTTATCCAGTTGAAGAAATTATAGAGGGTCTTGGATACATTTAGAATCACATAAAGGTAACACAAAGTCAATAGAAAACTTATACTGATAATTATCAATGTGATCTAACATTTGTAGTTGGTGAGAAGGTTTTTCTGGGAACCTCCCCATAGAAAACATTTATTAGGTTTGTAAATAAGGTAAATCTAATACCTAGGTATATTGTCCCTTTTTTATTCTTGATCGGGTAGGGATGATAACTTTTCGTTTGGTTCTTCCACCAAACCACTCTTATGTTCATTATGTGTTTTATATATCTCTTCTAAGTAAGTATATACCTAAACCTTCACATGTACTAAACTAAACGGTCATACCATTATAGTAAGATATCTCTTATGAGGAAATATTATTGGATATTATAGATCATATAGAAAAAGTTCTCTGAAACCAGAGAACTCACCTAGTTAATGTTTCATGAAAAAAACATCAAGTTGAAAAAACTACATAGGAACATGAGGACATGATGAAAAAAGTATCCTTAATTGATTTTATCAGTGTAATAGATTTTTTCGAGAGACTTTTTTTAGGGGGGTATAATTATTCAACCTATTATTTTATGAAATATATTTTTCAAATAAATTTAACTTCTTCGATAGCTTATATTACACACAATGCTGAGTTTAAACAAATCGTGATATAATTTTAAAATATTGTTATTTAATGTGATAGTTATAACCTAACTATTTAATTGGAAATTATGAATAGATATATATAATTTACGAAAATTATATGGTTTATACATCTATTAAATAAACTTATTTGTTATAAATTTATTAGAAATGAAAATAAAAAACATTAAATTTTTTTTTTCTAAAAAACTATTTTTCTGAACAAAATGATTTTTTAACTTAATAAATAAAATTAAATAATAATGTTGATTTTTTTTAATTAAATTTACATATAATATATTCAATTAATTTTTTTATCATTCATTTAATATTTTTAAAGGAATGAGATAAGAATAAATCTAATTTTATGCTAAAAAAATTATTTTTTTTCTAAAAAACGGTTTCATTGTGTTTTGCGCACATATTTTGAAATTATATTTTCAAATTTTTGAGGTTTTATTTAAAAAAATTAAATCTATTTTTTGTAATAAATAGGTAAAAATTATCTTATAGTGAATTTTTGACAATTTTCTGAAATGTTTAATTTTTCGATGAATAGTGAAAATACTTATTTTTATTTCAAATCCTACTTTTCATTTAATGAATTTACAAAGATACATTTTATTTTAAAAAGTTTTAAAAGTAATATTCTATAAATTATATTATTATTAATCCAATTCATGTCCTTGGAATCAAATTGATGATGAATTTTGATGTAATTTTTTTATACTTATGAAAACTTTTCTTCTGAAAACCTATTTTTCATCACGTGTGTGGGATTGATTTTAAATTAAATTATCAAAATTATATGAATTGAATTGTTAAAATGGATTCCAAATTTTTAATTATAATAAATAATATTATTTAGTACTTCTAACTTATTTTTTGGTCATCATTAATAATAAAAATTAATTACAATGATTAAGGTTAAATGATGTTTAATATGGGTGTGTGTGTGTGTGGGGGGGGGGGGTGTTAAACCAAAAGATAAGGGTATTTTTTCTAATTAATCTTGTATAAATCCTATTTTTGGGCCATATTTAGTCCTTAACTTATCCCACCTTCTAATATATGGCCATTTGGAAGAATTTTTCTTGGGAATGACTTTATCATTTTGTATTCTTTTAATAAATTTCCAATTGGGTTCCCTCCCCCACTTATATAAGAACACCTCATATCTTACAATATATAAAATTCAAGATCATTTTTGTTTGGATAATCCTTGAAAAAAAGACTTCCTTATATCCCTCCCCACGACCTAGATCCCTTGGGTTTATCATAAATCTATCCTAGAAAGGCTTTAAATGTTAACCTAAAGAGATTATCTGAAGAAAAAGAATAGTTCTTGACAATGTGTTTTTGTTTTATTTCATCTTATGCCTCTTTAAAATATTATTTGACCATACTTATATAATAACATAAATATCCCCTATATAATGATATGTTATTATTTTAATGTAATAACCTACATCCATCTACTCTTCCATCAAATGGGAAATGAAACCCATAACACCCCAGCCTGGGAGTGTGAGAACCTGGTTCTTCTATAATGTAAGAATATCTTGTTTTAGTAAATTCTCTATTTAATTTCTTAAATATAGCATAATGTGGATGCATGTTGGGGTCATAGAAGGATCGAGTGTGTCCAAGATTAGTTTGGATCCCAAAACCCAAGTTTTGTGGTGTGTTTTTGTCCGGGCGCATAGTTAGTATAAACTATATGGGGAAGGCTGCATGGTTTGTATGAACCATGTGGGGCTGGAAAATGGGTTCATACAAGCCACACGGTTTGAGGAAACTATTTTGGAAGAGTGACATGACTATGAAAATAGGTCTGAAATTTCAGCAGATCTTAATATAGGCATTTCACATGGTTTCCACATGGTTTACAAACCATGTGGGGGTAACCATGTGGGTACCCCTTCCCCCTACAGAAGATCATGCGATTTGGGTCACATTTTGACAAACTCTACTCTTAAACCGTGCAACCCATAAATTTTAGGGTAAAAAGAACATTATGCCATTATGTTCTTTTAAATTAAACCTAAGACATATTTCTTCATCATAACAACAAAACTTCTCATTTTAAAGCATCTTTGAAGAATAAAATTCAATTTGATCTACTTTCTTCATCTGAGATCTGGTTCAAACGTGGTTCATCTCCTTGGATCCACAACGGTAAGGCCTTAATTCCTTTTTATTGATTCTCCATTTTTCTAAGAATTAGTTGCACTATTTGGATTTAGTCTTATATGCCCCAATTTCTCATTCTTCATCTATTCATCAGATTTCTTCCAAACTAGGATGAATTGGTGCTTCATACTAAATGATATATCAAGAACGAGCCTCTGGTAGGTAATCCCATGTTTTTTTGTTAAAAGTCGGATAATTTATATATGACGGCATGCTGCATACCCATTTTCTAGGAATCACCTAAATTGAATTTAAATCCTAGAGTTGATTGGTATGACCGAATCAATTAAATAATATCATTTATTGACGTTTATAAGTTTTACACCTTGAATTTAAGTCACCCCATGGGTTATTTGACTTGAATGGTCCTTTTTATGATTTTTTTCCTTAGACACCCCATGAGGCGTGCCTTTATCCATTTTATGGGATGTTAAAAAGTATAATTTGTTATAAATTTATCGAAATGTTGTTGAATTTTAATTTAATTGAATCAAGGGTATGGGTTGGATGAGATTCCCTTTGACCCTTGAATTCCAATATTTTTTAAATATTGAGTTGCTTAATTAAATGATTTCCCATGTGAGATATTGATTCCTATGCTATAAAATTGATTGATTTTCTCATTATAATGATATGACCATATGATATATAATGATACTATTCCATGTGATAGCTTCATCGGATTTTAAATCTTGAGTTTTTAGAAGTTCCCATGTGAGTAATTGGAGGTAATCCCTCGATCTTGTCCTGGTTTTTCAATTTTTTAAATATGAATGAATTGAACCCCTTTTATTATTTTCACCATTTGAGTTAAAGGAAAACCAAGCCATATATTAGTTTATTATGTCTTGAAACTATATTATACAAAATATTCCCATGTGATTAATTTAAAGGCCAAGCCCTTTGAGGTTTGACAAGGATTGATACACCTTTTTTGGGGTTCTTTTTCAATGCTCTTGGTTTTGACCTTAGCATGTTAAATAAAATGTTTAAATGAAATTGAATTGGTTAAATAATGAATATCCTTGGGTGATACATAGGTTAAAATTAGAATTCCATTGATGTAATCATGTGACTATTGACCTTTATACCTTGGGTGATACATGGATCAACCTTAGGATGCCATGGATGTACTCAATGGTTAAATGTGATTAAACCATAGGTGGCACATAGATCCATTAAGGGTTACCATGGATGGAGTCTTTGATGATATACTTATATTTCGAGTAAAATATGGATTCTTATGAGAATTAAATTGTTGGAATCAAATAGAATTTGACTATTATTCCAAGGGTGATACTCATTATTTCATGTGGAGCACCAAGGACATACTCGATTGGATGGGTCTTTATACCTCAACTAGAGAAATATTAGTTTCCTGAGAGGCTCACTAGGGATGAGATTGTAGGGTGTTGGTTTATTTTTTACTTGGAGTGAAACTTGAATTCCAACTTAGGAATGTCAAGGATGGGATGATGTTTTGTTTTAATTATAAATGAAATGACTAATGCCCCATATTCCAAGGTAAAGCACAAGCTTGGAGTCGATCTTGAGTTGTATCATAGATGGCCTTTGGAGGAATCTATTGTGATTCCTATTATACAGGGGATTATAGGCTTGATATAGATATTGAGACTTATAAATTCAATGTAATTGGATTTTTAAGTGAATGTGAACTGAATTAAATGAATTTAAATGAAAACCAGTGCATGTAGGATGTTTACTTTTTAGTAATTCCATGATCACGCTTTTCTTATTGCACACTTCTGGTTATATATACCCAATGACTGATTGAAAGAGACCTTGGGTGGTTTCCTACAGATATTATATCTCACACCCTATTTGGGTCACCCTTTTGGACAAAAAAATATTATATGATTGTAGGTAATGATAAGGGAAAGCTCCCTTCTAGAGGAACATGATATGCTGCTTAGGAGTAGGACAACATAGGACCATGCTAAGGCTTGTGATGCTACATAGATTATTTTGGAATTTTTGTAATTTTTTTATATATATTGTACATCTAACTTGTATTACTTATTTGGATGATTTATAAAAAACATTCAATATATATTATCATTCTGTATATGAGACATATTATATTATTTTCATTTATCAGTCTTCTATTGTTTATTTTTGTTGTATGTTTTACTGATCCTTCAATTGAACTATTATTGTTTTTTATGATTTGTTACACTCTAATAATGAGAGAATAGTCTCCCAACTAACTCACCCTATCCCTAACCACTTACTGGAAGCCTCTGGCTATTAGGGAGATGCACTTGATTCCAAGAGGCCAACTGGGGTATGGAGCACCTTTGAGTGGCATCCAGAACTAGGATGTTACAAGGAGCCAATAAAACGGTGCCCCAAGCCATTTTTCCATATGACCTCTGGTTCACCTCCTCATACTCTAAAGGTTACTGACTAGCCATGGGGTCTAATAAGACTTGTGGAGAGAGTATATTATCTTTATCAGATTAATCCACAATAGATAAAAAAATAAATAATGAACAAAATATTAATAATAAACATACATCAAAAATAAATTTCCCAAAATTGAGTACATGCCCACAACCAAACAATAAATATTCCATGTCATGTATTTTAGTTCCAATTGTAAAAGAATAGCCCAAATAAAAACAAGATGAGAAATCCACCAAATGGGTCCCAAAATCAAGTTCGTTTCCATGATCCATGCACATCCCTAACTCCCAATTCAACTTTCTAGTAAAGGTCCTTTGCCCTTATCCTAAACTATAACCATGAAGTCTTCTTGGGTACCCAATGGAGGCGCAATAAATGTGTTAGTATAACTCATTAGTCCACCACCAATGGTTGCTAAAAAATATATAGTCTAAAATAGTGTATTCATAAGTATGGTAAAAAAATAAACAAAAGATAAACAAGGTTGTATCAATTAATAGGATTTATATTAGCCACTTTCATCATTAGTTCCATGTGTTAACCATATTCATCAAACAAGATTTGTCTTATGCTGGTCAACTAAACAACATAAAAGGGGAATAATGTTCCCTACATCACATGGAAATTAATTTCACAAAACAATTTATATCAACTTACCACAGAGCCTCAGTCCAGTTAATCATATCACATGCATTCTATAAAATAATAGAGTCTCAGTTCAAACGTATAAACTATGAAATACAAGGGTATAACTAGATCCTCAGTCTAGCCTGGCCTGTGGGAGTAGAGGCTCAATCAAATACCCCACCCATAACACTTATTTACATGAGCATGCCTCTTTAACCATTTAGCTCATTTACAATTTATATGACATAACTCATTTAACATATTGAAGTTAGGATAAACATACCCTTATTCCATGTTAACAAGATAAATACAATTATCATTAGTTATTTCGTATAAAACCATCAATATTACATTTATAAACTCAATTTCAAGTTCATGGAATAGGCACACCCCATTTGAATCCTTAGGCCTAGTTTACTCATCCACAACAGATCCCATGGTGATCATGAGGGGTTAAATACACCATTTGGAACCCAGTTTATAATTTGTTTATAATATTTAAATTTAAAAACATATCAACACCTAATAAAAACCACATTAACGTAAATTAAACATCAATAATATGGGATATAACTTTTATACCACCTACCTCAAGTTCATAAACAAACGCTCAATTAAACTTAGCCCTTGATTTGAACTCTACCAACCTTTAAATCCAAAAAATTAAAATCATCTATAAAAGAGGTTTTTATAGACTTTAAATGAAGAATAATTATTAAACAAGGCCTCTTCTAGAAAATAGAGGAAATAGGAGATTCAAATTCACCCAAATGTTCAATTCACACACAACCACACTACAAATGGCTAAGAATCAAAGGATAATGACCCTTGGGAAGCCTGGTTAGAAGAGGGTCATCAACTAGATACTATAGGGTTAAAATTAATCTAGAATACTTAAATATCAAGAGGAAAAAACAAGAATTTTCCCAATTTTTAAAGCGTGAATTATTTGGATGTTTTATCCATCTTTTTCATCCCAACCGCTTGAGACCCCCAAGGCTCTTCATATTCTAGGAGAGCACTTTATTAATCATATTAAAGGAAGTTATACTAATATTTGAGAAATTACATACCTCCTTAAAAGGTCGGAATATTACAACCTCCCCATGTTATAATAGCTGTCCTCAAGTTATTATCCAAAGCATTAATAAGAATCCATGGTAAAAAGGTTGGGCCATTGGGCCCACATATCTACCTCCCTCTCCCAAGATTCCTCCAAAAAAATGGTATTCTACCAAAACACTCAGACCAATGACACTGTGTCACCCCATAAGACCTACTCACTATAATCCACAATATGATCTGTATGACCCTCAATGTATGTATCAACCTCATGCTCAACATCATCAATATCGATCATATGAGAAGGGTCAGGGTGATACTATAAAAACTATGACATATCAAAAACATCGTGCATGACACTATATCACTATGAACGAATGAATCTTTACACCACCAGTCTGATCCAATACACAATATAAAATATCCCCACATACCTGGGTGCCAACTAGTCCTATTTTCAAATCCATTGGTTACCTAATCTTAGTGGCAGCCGAAGGAACACATGATCACCCACTACAAACTCAATAAGTTGATGATATCGATCTAGAAATGACTCCTTCGAACTCTAAGATATAGCCATATTTTTTTTCAATCAATTGAACCTACCTGGATGTATCCTTTTTGAAACTCAATCCCAATAAATTTGAATCACCAGATTCCAACTAAAACAACTTTGGTTTACATGGCCTACTATAGAGTGCATCATATGGAACCATATAAATAGTCACATGGTAACTCTTTTTGCAGGAGAACTCAACAAGTTGCAAGTTCTTTTCCAAACATCCATCAAAGTCTAGAACACATTCCCTCAAATTTTCCTCTAGAACCTAGATTTTACAATCTGATTTCCCATCCATATACGGGTTAAAATCCGTGATCAGAAACTCCCAAGTACTTTGTGCGTTATGGACCCCTTTATAGAAGCAAAAATTAAAATTTAGATCATGATCTAAAACAATACTCTAAGTTACCCCCTAAAAACGCACCGTCTTACGAACATAGAGGTCACCCAGCTGGTCAACAGTAAAAGTCTATTGAATTAGTAAGAAATGACCCACCTTGGTCAACCGATCCACAATAACCCATATCACATCATTATTCCAAGGATTACTCAGGATACCTACCATAAAATCCATGCTGAAATAATCCCTCTTACATAATGTAATGGGAAAAGACTGTATAAAATCACATGTTGAATGATGCTCGGCCTTCACCTACTGACAAGTGTAGCGTCGTGTCACAAAACCTATAATATCCACTCTAATTTTTGGCCACCAATATTTTCTATAAAGATCACAGTACATCTTGGTAAACCTAGGTGTTTCACCCACTTCAAGGAATGAAACATACACATAATCTCTTCCCACATACAAGTACAAACAAAAACATGAGCATAAACATAAATGATTTCATCATCATGGATAGTCCATTCGGAAGGTGACTCCAGACCTTTAAGGCTTTCTCTAAAGGAAAAACACTCTGGATCCTCATACTACCTCCCCTTGATCTATAATAAAAGTGTGGAATTAAATGATAAAGATACAAGGTAAATAAATCTATGTCTCTCCTAAAGATCTATATGCATCTTAACTAATAGGGCCAAAATCTTCAACTCAGAACTAGTCTTTTGGACTTCCGAAGTCTATGCCTTTCAACTTAAAGAATCTAAAAAAATAGGTCCCTTTTCCTAAAGTATAGGCGAATTAAAAATCAAAAGTTTGCATATACTCAAACCATAAACATGATTGATGGTTCATGTACCATTGGGAAAATATGTATTGCAAGATTTTAGGGTCGGTATAAAAAATAAAAGTTTCACTCAATAGGTAATTCCACCAATACTTAAGCGAATAAACCACCATGGATAACTTGAGATCTTGTGTAGTGTAATTTTTTAAATACGACCTCAATTGTTGTGACCCACATGCCATGAATTGATCTATTGGAATCAATAATGATCTATGTCTGAACCCAGATACGTTAAAAAACAATATGTACTCCTCATCCAGCTTGGGTTGGATCAAAATCAGTGTGGTAGTCAAACACTTCTTTAACTTCTGAAAGAAATCCTCACATTCGCTATTCCATTCAAACTTGATTCCCTTCTGGGTTAATCCCAAGAGAGGAACTTCAAAAAAATAAAATACCTTGAAGAAACTTCAATAATATCATACCAAACCCAAAAATATTTTATTATTTAAAATATTCTTGGGCTACTCTCAAGATACAACAACTTGAATATTCTTCGGGTTCACTGATACACCTTCCTCTAAGATGATGTGAACCAAGAAATATACTTTATCAATCCATAATCAAAACTTAGATAGATTTTTGTATAACATATGATATGTTAGTGTACTTAGGATGATGTATAGGTGTTTGAAATGATTATCATGAGTCTGAGAGTACACAATGATTTCGTCCACAAACAACTAAAAACTGATCCAGGTATAGATAAAAGATTCAATTCATCAGGGTTATAAACCTAGCATGGTCATTTTTCAACCTGAAAGGAATCAAAATGAACTCAAAAAACTCAAACCTACTACTTAAAGTTGGATTCAATATATCATAAGGTCTCACCCTTAGCATATGATACCCAAAAATCAAATAGATTTTAGAAAATATAGAATCACCTTTCAACTGGTCAAACAGATCATTAATACATGGAAAAGGATGTCAGTTCTTAACTGTTATCTGATTTAATTTTTTTAATAAATGCACAAATGTAATGTCCCATAAAACTTCTTTGAAAACAAAACTAGAGATCCCCAAGGTGACATAATTGGAAGAATAAACCCTTTATTCTCTAATTACTTCAACAAAGTATTAAGTTCTTATTGTTTTAATTGTGTCATTCTCTATTATGGAATGGAAAGTTTTATGATCTAAGCATCAATTTAATCATGAACTCAACCTATATTTCATATAAAAACCCTAATAATTCCTTAGGAATCACATCATAGAACCAATCTACCATAGGAGTAAATAAATTATACTCTACTCCCCCATCATTAAGCAACATAAATTCCACTTTTGTTGTGATCCCACCTGACTACTGATGAAAAGGAACTGAATGGCCTTCCTGAATATCCCATTCCACTTTTGGAACATAAGTGTCACCTTTAAGAGACGTGAAACTCACTCTATTATGGTAAAAATATATTTTTTCTTGGTATGTAACCAACCATTCTTTACGCCATATTATGGAAAAACCTGGAATCTAGTGTATACACAAGTTTTAAAGGTAGAAAAAGTCACCAAACATGAGATAAGACTCCTTATATTGGTGGAATTTTTTTGATTTTAATCCAAACAGTGACTTAATAACATAACTCCATACATATATTCCACAAATAGACCCAAAAAATTCACAAACTGATTAGATATGAAAGAATGAGAGGCCCATGTATCAAATAAAGCTCTGGAAATTTTGAGTTTCTAATGCAGCACTACCCGGATGATATGGAGTATTTTGTATTAAAATACCACATTGACAACCTCGACTAGTACGAACACTATAAATCCAACAACCTACTTGGTATAGGGTAGTTGATCCCCTTCCTTCACTTTATATCTGTCTTGAACCTAAATCAGTACTCACTTACTAAGGGTTCCAACAAAACCTCTATACATGTCCCATCTTACCACATGCTCAGAACTCAACAGATGGTCACAAACACTGTACAAACATGTGTCTTGGCCCGCTGCACTGATAATAGAACACATAATTACTCCCATAAGAGGTCAATCATTTTACATGTCTACTCTTTCCACCACCACCCTAGTGAAAACCATAAAAATGGTGCTTCCAACAATAGAAAGTCAAACCACTACACCTCCCAAATGAAACCACATGTCTACCACCAGATTACTCCTTTAGTTTTCCGATTGAAATGTGAGCCTCATACACCACCATAGAAAATGTATTTAAATATAAGATATTTACCTTGGACTTGATCTCATATTTTAGTCCATTTGGAAAATATCACTCCATAGCTTCCTCATACCATACAAATGTCCGAATAAAGCATTGTAATTTGGTGAAGTGGCTTGCATAATCCATCACATACATAGTGTCATGAACCAACCCGGGTTGACCCTGAACCGATCACCCGAGCTGGTCCGCGACATGGACCGAGAGGCGTTCCCGATCCTCCCAGGCTGGCGACAAGCACCAGGGCATCAACAGAGGCTGTGGGAACGATTTCTCCCAATATAAACAAATAAGACTGCAATATAATACAGAGCATGGCAGAAAAGATAAACCAAACAAAGTGACTAAAAAGGAATAGAAGAAAAAAATAAAACTGACCAAACACGATGTACGAACAAACTCTATGTGACCTTGCAGGTCACTCTCCGACTTAATGATCAAGCGTATCCCTAGGCGAGCGCACTCAAGCTATAGCCTACACGAACACTAAAAATAGAAAAGAACTATAGGCGTGAGTATTTAAAACTCAGTAGTCTAGCCCGATATCTATTCCCAATGCACTACATTTAAAATAGAAGAAACATCATTTCAAGTTTGAACTACAATTTATAAAAGTATGTTTTTCTAAATATTCTACTTAAAAATAAATTATGAACCATTTCCATAAACCATTTCCAGATTTGGGTTGAATTCATTAGTGTCAAAGAGCTTTTAGGAAAAGGGAAAGTGATGTTTAAATTTTTCAAATTTGTACAAAGAGGATTAAACTCTTAATTTGAAAACCATTTTTATATGCCTAATCAAAAGAAATTTACCACTTTCCATGGAAAACAATACACCATAATGAACAAATTAAATCACACAGCAAGGGCAATGTAGGTATACATGTGAGCATCATAATCCTTACTGCAAGCTGTAAGATCTGAATAGACATGGGTGAACCTAGGAGATCGAGAATAAACCAGAAGACACCAATACATGAGAAAACATCCTTATCGACATGTCATGATGAAATCAAAATGAACAATATGCTCAACCATCCTCTCTCAGGCAGGTCAAAGGCAAATCTCATAGTAATAAACCCAATATATCCACCTACTATGGGCCACTGGTCAGAACCATAACCTACCAGTGCAACAATCATTCATAGAATATTCTCTCAATATGCCAGATTCCCATGTCTCAAGTGTTTGAAAAAGGGGTGAGCCAACTGATGCCAACCGAGCATCCAATCATATACATATATATATATTAAAGCACAATAGGCATCACCCCGAGACACTCTGTGGAGAAACCTCTTGCCTTTAAACTACTCACGTACCTGGGAGCCTCTAAGCACGGCCTCCCAAACAATCAATTGGGACCAAGGCATGAGTGTTTTCCTAAGAGGGTTTTTATCAAAACATTTTCATCTATTTCCATAAAGTTCCAAACGGGCATTAAATAAATTTCACAATCACTACTCAAAAAAATGTACAACTTCTTTATAAGACAAAACCCAGTTTGAAACAATTTAAAGAACCCCAAAACACTACTTCACAGGCTGACAATATTTTTACAAACCAAACCAAACCAAACCATTTTATTTTTTCCAAATAACCATTAAGAGCCAACCAGACAACTTCTTAAAAGAACCAAATTACTTGTTCACGCTTCAAAAGAAATCATTTCTCATTAAACCAGAACTCTATTTTATATTCCGTAAATTATGTTTAAAATCCAAATAGGCATTCTTTCATTATTGGGTGTCCACTCGTCAAGAGGATATTTCATGCTTCGTGTATAAAATAAACGACTCTTTTTACACTAAATAATCATTTAAAAATTAACTATCTTATATTAAAAATTAATTATCGTTTATTATCTCATATTTATTAGAATTAATAAAATATTTATTTTGAATAATTAGTGTGTGAAAATAGCCGGAAATAATGTAACTTAAATTTTAAAAGCAGTGCAAAGGGAACCTACCTCAGCTCATAGTCCAAACGCAATGGCGTGTCGCACCTCGCACATACGCACAAACATGTGCACATCAATGACCACAGTATCACTAGGTTACATCGCAAACGCGCTGCAACAAATGCACAATTACTAAAATTACACAAACACAGACTTAAAACAACCCAAAAGAGAAACCAACGCGAAAGAACCACCTCGACACATTTTCAAATCACCGCTCACACCATCGAAACTATTTACAAAACCACTTCAAAATTTATTAAACAAATTCAAAGAAAAAACACACCTTTACATACCCAAAAACATTTCAAAACCACTTTTTATAATTAACGCGCCCTCGTAACACGTCGCATCCGAACGTGCTGCACTTGCACCGCTAAATAAACTAATTGCATACCAAAATAAAAATACACCGCATGACAAAACCCATCTCGAAACCATGAACACACCGATTTAAAAACCGTAAAAAAAAGTCTAACTTTGATGTCAAGAACGCCTCAAAATATTCCCAATCACAATCCACACCACTTATAAAATTTATTAAACTAGTTAAAAGTTTATAGGATAATTTAATAACCTCGTAAACCACTAATTAATTATCACAGACAAAGAATAACACAAGAAACGAGTGAATACTAAGTCAATAAGACTTGTTCAAAGGGGGAAACTCACTTCAATCGATGAAGAAGGCCCCGGAAGTGGCGTAAAGCACTGTTTTCAACTCAATTACACACATTAGAATTTCAATTAAACCCTACACAACCAATATTGAATCCAAAATAATGGATAACACATGAAATCGAATCCCGACACATAAGGTTTTAGAAAAACTTAAAAAATCTACTCAAAGAACCCACTAACGATGAAATAAACTTATGTCAAAAGGAAAGAAAAAAATATACCATGAAGGGGAGGCTGCCGAAGAAAGATGACTCTGGAAATGCAGTGGGCAGGAGGATTTTCACTGGTAGGAATGGTCGCTGGATGGAGGGGGTGTAAGAATAGGGTGTGTCGGCAAGGGGAGGGGTCATGCTAGCCGGAGGGGCGCCGGAAACAGTCGAAGAGATATAGGGAGTTGGATCGAGGATATAGGGAGTGGGCTGGATGGCCGGTGAAAAGCAGGGAGGCCGGGATGGGTGTGGGGTGCTGGAGGTTGCGGATAGGAGGCAGAAACGTGAAGGGCGGCTGCTGGACCCATGCAAGGTGGCTGGGGGGTATCAGGCGGCTGGTGCACAGAGGATGAAGGGGAGCAGGATGAAGTGGGTTCGAGAAGGGAGTGAGATGCAGGCAGGAAAGGATATGGGGTCTTGCGTGGAGGGAAGTAGGATGAGGGTGAGGCGAGGTCGGTCGGGGCATGAGGTGAGGTCGGTGACCTAGGGAGCAGCTAGCGTGTGCGGAGGCCGGGAGAGTAGGCATGGAGGAAGGTCACCGAAGAGCCGTGAGAAGGCGGGGGGGGGGGGGGGGAGTAGGCGGTTGAGGGGTGCAGGAAGAGGATAAAGGGTGGTCGGACGATCATGCGAGATAGAAGGGAAGGAGAGGGGACTGGTAGCGGTGCGGATGTAGGGTTATAGGGAGGGGCTCCTCGCGATGGGAAGAGAGTGAAGGGGATGATAGCGGGAGAGGAAAAAAAAGAGGGGGAAAAGAATAGAAGGAGAAAAAAGAAGAAGAAACATAAATCAAAATAAAATAAAAATAATAAAAATGAATAAATAAATAAATAAAGCATTAATCTATAATAAATATAACTCCATAAAAACCTCAATAATTCTAATTGTAATAATAAAAATTTAGTAATATTATTATTAACAATAATCATTATTACAAACCTCATTAAAAACAATAATACTAATAAAAATTATGTAATAAAAATTTATGTCAGACATTAATAATAATAATAATAATAACAACAATAGTAACCACTAATAATAAAATGATAATAATAAAATGACTTCATATCATTTTAATAATAATAAAATTAACGAAAGGGCCATGCAGTTGAATGGGTGAAGCCGTGCAACGTCGCGCTCCACCCGTGCGTCCAATGACGTCGAAACCAAAACACGCACTTTTTATCCTAAGCTCAAAACTTTTGTTCGCGACTCAGACCGAACCCCCAAAAAAGAAATTAAGGCCAAGAAAATAATAAAATAAATTAAAAACCTTGGTCGGGGTGCGACAATTCTCCCCACCATAACGCTTTCCGCCGCCGGAAAGCCGCAACACTATCCAGTCGATCGATCAACACCTAAGGGTTCCACACAACACGATCCAACCTCTTATCCCAAGTACATCACACTGACTACCAGCGGGACTGAACCTCATTGCCCGAAATAAATCACTAATAGAGGGGAGGCCTGAATGGGCTGCCCACCATAAGAACTCAACTAGAATTCGATACCAATTTAAGAGAAAACCCAATGAGACTCACAATGGTTCTCCCCACCATAAAAGGACTGACCTCTTAGAGACTAACTAGAAATCCAACTTAGGCCAGATCGGGGCCTTACCCAAGATATATATATAAAAAAACACAGCAAAACCTTTAAACCACCCACTCCCATCCGAAAGGGATAGGAGTTAATCTGAAAAGTATGTGCAAACCAAAAACCCTTACCCCATGGGCGTGGATGGTGGGCCCAAGGACCGGCTCACTGAAACTACGAGGGACGACTACTCACGACCCATCACTTTGTGATAAACACAACCCAAAGTCGCAACTGATTCACATGGGTTGTCCACTCATGACCACCAATTGACACCTCACATCCAAACAAAAAGACACAATTATCGACATTGTGTGAGGGTTAAGTCCATCGCACGCTTTGTGACAAGAGAAAAACTACAACGACAGAGAAACTTGAGCAGCACACCATAACTATCTCACCACGACGATAGAGGCGCGACTTTAACCAGACTCCTTAAAATTTCCCGTGGGGTTCCTGACTACGCGCTGGCTTCACTCCGAGACCTTTTGGCTGGAGCTCTGTTGGATGAAGCATCTTCTGCCTCGGAGTCAGGTTCTGATTATCCCAATGAGAAACACACATCTTTTGATTTGACAAAAGAAAGGACAAGATTTTAAAATTTAAAAACATACCAGCACATGTCTTTTCCAGTGTGCTTTGTCCTCACTCACACACATCCTGGGAAACTTCCCAGAAGGTCACCCATCTTAATCACTACTCCAGGCCAAGCAGGCTTAACTGTGGAGTTCTAATCAGGCAGGCTCCCGAAAAGGAAGGTGCACCTTTTTGACATGAGTCATATCATTTAGTCATTTAACCCTTTATCATTTGGGGATGTTACAATCACCCCCCTTTAAGGCACAACGCCCTCGTTGTGGGCCCTACATCTCAACCCAGGTAGTGCACCACACTTAATGCTGGGTTCCTCCTCTGATACCATAGTGACAACGGGCCCCGGTGACAGCACAACCACCCCGCCATAACATGGCCGTCGGGTCTTGGCCCACCAGGTACAACCAGTTGCCCCACAGACACGTGGGGCCCACCCCAGGGTCCACCCATGTGCCCGAATGGGTCATCTGAATAATGATAGTCCCCACAGGCCAACACATGTCCTTTCCAGTGTGCTTTGTCCTCACTCACACACACCCTGGGAAACTTCCCAGAAGGTCACCCATCTTAATCACTACTCCAGGAAAAGCACACTTAACTGTGGAGTTCTAATCAGGCAGGCTCCCGAAAAGGAAGGTGCACCTTTTTGACATGAGTCATATCATTTAGTCATTTAACCCTTTATCATTTGGGGATTTTACACATAGTCACCTAAGTTAACCTCATAAACTCTATAGCTTTATCCTATCTCAGAGAATTCAGATAGAAATTTACCATAAACCTTTCTTGGAAATATTTCCACCGCATACCATCTTCCTGCTTAGTTTAAACTGGGATATCCCATCAGTTCATTTCCAATCATCACAACATATAATCCAACAACTTGAATCTCTTCTTAGGTGTATTCTCTATGTGATACAAACATAATCTGTATGGAATCTATTCAGAACTCATTTACGTTTGGTACACCCTCTCCAAAAAATGTTGGATGGTGCTAGAGCTGAAAATTTATAGTCAGGTCCAAAATACTCTACACAACCCACCTTAGATCTCTCTCCATAAAATTCATAAAATGTGAAAAGTTCTCATGGAACCCCTCTTTCCCTGTATTACCTAGAACTAATGGTGGATCTTATTCCACAACTAGTGGTACATTATTAGTGATATCCTCATATCTCCCAACTAATATATGTCATTGTGATAACATCTCTCTAAAATTCCAAATGAACATCTCAAAAAACATAACATAATGTTTCCTTAGTTTATAAAAAAGTGGTCTCACTACTAGAAATAAACAACTCACTCTATATAATTTGTCCCAATAGACATGATCACATCTCTATCACTTCCCTCAACCATACTTATAACTGTTCATGGATAACATAGGTAACCAAACTTTCAAATTTCAACTTAAAGTTAAATTCCATACTAACCTATTCATTTAACATACTTTAATTACATAAATAGTTTCAACTTTCTTGTTTGGCATTATTTTTAATCATTTAATATAATCCCCTCCATTTAACTGATTCCTTCATCTTCTCTAAACATAATTTCTTCAAAATTTCAAGGAAACTAAAATGAATTTTATCCATCACACCCACATGATTTCTCCATGCATTCCTATTATGATTCATGCCATATAAAATACTAATTTCCTATAATGATGCATGTATGTACAACTTCATGCCATTCCAGAATATGATAAAAATCCTATAAAATAATAACATCACACATTAAGTGAATCACCCAAGGTGAAATAACATTCAACTGTAACAAAAAATATCAGGAACAACAATCCTACCTTAGGTACACAGGTTTTCTACTATACATGGGTTATTTTATCCCATTTACAAGATCATTTCCAAGGACTGAAATATCCTAATCTCCCATAACGATTCCCAAAATGTAAAAAATCTAAAAAGAAAAACTCCTCCGATACCACTTTGTAATGCCCCATCCAGAAATCCACTAAACTGGTGCCTCGAGTCAGTTCCCAACATGAACTTAGGCACACCTCCCTATATTCTAGAGGATGCTGACTAGTAGTGAGTGTATAATGATACATATAGGGAGAATATACCCTCTTTATTTGAGTAAGGAACAATAGATAAAATAAGAAATATTGAAAATATTATCAATAATAAACATGAATGACAAATCAATTTCCAAAATCTAGGTACATGAACACAACTAAATAGTAAATATTCCATGTCATGTCATATACTTACATGTGTAAAGAATAACCCAAAATAAAGAAAACTAAAAAATATATCCAAAACAGGTCCCAAAGCCATGTTCAGTTCCCTCATCCATGCACATATCTAAGTCCCAACTCAACACTCTAGGATATGGTCTCTATCCTTGTCCTGACCTACAACCACAAAGTCTACTCGGGTTCCTAGCAGTGGCCCAAGTATGGTGTGATTACAACTTAGAAGGACACCACCAACGGTGCCTATAAAATATCCAGTCTAAAATAGTGTTTTCACAAGTATGGTGAACAAAAAATAAACAAAATACAAACCAAGTTCCATTAAATAACATGATTTACATTAGATAATTTTTTCATAAGTTACATGTGTTACCCATATTCATAAAAAATTCTCCATCCTATTAAAATCAACTAAACGACATACAAGGGGAGTCAAGTTCCCTATATCATAAGTACATTCATTTCACTAAACAATGTGTATCTACTTACCTCAGAGACTTATTCCAGGTAATCATATCACATGAATTATTTAGGATCATAAACCCTCAGTACGACCTCCAAAACCATTCAATACTGGTGTGATCCTAGAGTCTCAATCTAGCGATACTTTTTGGAGTAAATCCTTAGTCTAATACTACTCTCACACCACTTATTCACTTGAGCATGCTTCTTTAACTATTTAACACATTTACCATTTATGTGACATAACTCATTAACCAATTCATGTAAGAAAAAACACACCCTTATATTGTGTTAACGATATAAAAACAATTATCACTAGTTCTATATCATAAACCCTTTAATTTGACATTTATCAATTAAATTTCAAGTTTAATAAAAAGGAACACCCCATTGGAATCCTTAGGACCGGTAAAATTATCCTCAATGGATCCCATAAGGATCATGTGGAGTGGAAAACAAAAATAGGGAACACAAGTTATCATTTTCTACCAAGAGTTTAAATTAACAACATAACAACAACCAAGAACAAACCTGTACACATAAATTAAATGATAATATAATAGGATAAAACTTTTAGAAAACCTACCTCAAGTTTGTTGATGAAACCTCTCTAAACCTTATCCATTGATTAAAACTCAACCAACCTTGAAATAGAAAACTTAGAATAATATGGGAAAATAAGGTTTAAGATACTTCATAATAATAAAAATTATTAAACAATAACTCTTCTAAAAAATTGAGGAAAAGGAGTGTTAGATTCACCTTAATCTTCGATTCCCAGCCAACCACACTCTAAACATACATGAATTAAAGGATAATAAAACTTGAAAATATTGGGAGGAATAAATTTTTCACATAGATTATATAGGGTGTAATTATTTTGACAATTGGGTTATAACTCTTAAATACTGAGATAGAAAATGGAATTTTTTTCCACTTTTTAAAGGGCACACATTTTGGTCATTTTCTCCCCCTTTCTCATCCCAAATGCCGAGGACACCCCAAGGTCCCTCAAATTCTCAGATAGAATTTTATTAATTATGTTAAATAAATTTAAAAAAATATTTATGCAAGTAAGTACCTTCTTAAAGGTTGAGATCTTACAGAACTATCGACCATGTTTATAGAGGACTACCCCCTCGCAAACCTATGCAATTCATTTTCCATCACCACTTCCTATGGCTGGATTTAATGATGTATTTAATGTATATATATTAAATTTATAACACAATTATACTTTTATAATTATATTATCACATCTATTATCTTACATTCTAATCCGTTGAAAAGTCTTGTCATCACTCATGTGTACATGTGGACTATCATCTCCACGATGCGATGTGAAACATTTTTCACTTTATTTTGAGATGGATGGTAATAAGGATTGATTTAATGAAAATATATGATATAAATTATATAAAAATTATTCTATAAATTTTATATATCAAATACCTTTCTTTCATTCCATCCGTCAAAAATATGAATCAATGCTCATGTGTACGTACGACCTACCGTCTCCATAAACAGTATAATTCATTTTCATTTCTATAAAATTTATGGATAAATATAAATATGTATATAATGAATATATATAATATTTATATCATGTTTATAATTATTGATATTATAGAACCATAATAAAATTACAAACCAAAACTACTAAACTAAAAAATAAATGAAAAATAAAGCAGTTATCACCTAAAATAGTTATTTTAATAAAGAAACAAATGGGTCGTAAAATGTTATAAGTAAATAATATATTCTATGATAATATGATTATGGTTCTATAATATATTTATAATAAGTATATATTTATTGTAAAGTAGGTCCAAATATTAACGAAGGAATTCAGATCATTGGTAATGGATTTTCATCTCACTTTTAAATATGTGGGACACATGGCATATTGACCACCTGTTTTTTTTTGTTGTATATATACTAAGAATTAATTTATTTTATGATTATTCCCAGGAAAATTATGGGACATAAATATCCATATAATTTTCTTTGTATCATGGGTACTATGATTCAAAAGTTACCAAAGTGGTATTGGTTTAAATTACAATCTCATTATTTATCGAGATTGTTTATTATTAAGTTTCTAATGACAAAAATTAAAATATACATATATATAAAGTCATAAATTTTCTCATACTGTGGTTACTTCTTGATAATAAATGTTTTAAATTTATTTTCCTCTCTTTAATTACTCAAGAAACTGAAATATTTTTTTTAAAGAAAAAATGAATTTCTTTCTTTCTTCAGTCGAATATATTTTTTATTTCTTTTCCATGTTTTCAGAAAATGATTTAAAGAAGGTTTTTATATTAATATATGAATTTTTAAATTCATTTTTAAATTTTCTTTACAAATTGTTTTAAAAGGAATATTCTTTTTATTTTATGAATTAGGTATCTTTGACTTTTTAGAGAAAATGTGAAATGAATATTTGTTTTTTTGTACATGAAATGAATAGAATTTTACACTATCATGACCAGTAAATTATTTGACCCTTACTTTACAAGTTTACATGTTTAAATAAATCATTTCAAAGTGAAAATGATATTTTCCTCAAGAAATGTTTTAAGTGGTATTTCAAAAGAATTTTATATCTAAGTTAACATCCATTGATGTTCCCAATACTTAATGGGGATATGATACAATGGTACCATACTTATTGTTTCTTAGGATGTTTTATGATTATGATGATAATATTTTCCTGAAACCCATTCCATTTTCTATGGGTTATGTTTTGATAGATTAATGTAATGATTTTGAAACCCATTTAATTTCCATAGCCTATGCCATTATAAAATGTTTATGAATCCCATTTAATTTTCTTGGTTTATGATATAATGAATGTTTTATGATTTTTTGGAACAAAACATGGTGATTTTAATTCTGTGAAAGGTGGGATAATAATTATATAGTCTTCCAATGCATTGGGTAAAGATAGATATCTCATGAGATAAATTGGACTAGAATAGGGAGTGAGAACTTTTTAGTAAGGGACTCAGTCCACTATGATAGTTTTGAGAGTGAAACTTGAAAAAATGAAGGTTTGGGGAGTAAACCCAATCCATTTTTATAGTCTTGGATATGATCCCTGACTAATAAGGAAATTATTTTCTATGCTTATGTGTATGCCAAAAAGTTATTTCTTTTGCTAATGTTATGCTCTCATGGATCTAATTATTCGATTCCATTATGTTTCTTGTCTTATAAACATCCAATATTTATTCCATGACTCAAGATTATAATCTATGATACAGAAGGCATGTTTTTTCATTTTCTACGATCTTATTCTCATACCCTTATTCCCTTGTTATGTTTTTGTGACCATTGATACTCATTTGTTTAACATTACAAAGAATCTCAGCTCACCCTTTCTTATATTTCCTTTACCTAGGTTTTGAAGAAATGTATTATATACGATATATCTAATAAGGGTGAAAGTTATGAAGAACCAATTATTTATATATCCAATTTTACAAATTGACTAAGATAATACGATTTTGGAATGGATTGTTATTCTATGTAATGAATATTCAACTATTAAGATGTGATGTATATATATGAAAAGTATGGGATTATTTAGGAACCCCAACTTTTCATATTTAAATTGGGATATTCTACTCTTTAACTTTCTTACTTCCACCCTTAATACTTTTGTGGTTTTATTGGTATATTTATTCATCTACATTTTCCCATAATTTAACTTTTGTCCCAGTCTTACAGATAAAATAGATTTATCATACACAATTATATTTGGCTAGTGAGATTCCATATTCTACGTGGATGGTGTGGAGGATTGTCCACATATTCTCAAACTCCCTACCAATTACATGAATCCATTTTGAGGGAAAAATAATATCTAATTATTTAGTGTAATGATATGTTTTATTAATTCGTTAAAAAGATCCATATTATATTGATTCTATACTCTTGAGTGTTACCTCAAGCTCTAGGTAATTTAAACTGGGTTTATTCTTCTCAGTCACAACTGATTTCAACCTAAAATCACCCTAATTATTCAAATTCTTAAATTTTTCTTCATATATATTAATTTATTCAATTAATGAAATATCTATCTCTTTTACTCTCTTGGATTTCACATATAGATATGATTATTTGATATTATTATATATTTTATTCAACCTCTAAAATGAACATATTACTTATTAATTAAAAACATTCTCACAAGTATCTATTTTAAAATCTTTATCAATTATGAAAATTATTTTATTATAAAGGGTAACTAATTAATCCTTTACTTTAATGAGTCTTGATAGAGTGTTAGATTTTCTAAAAATATTAGCCATTGAATCTTCCATTACATTGTACTTTTATTCTAGTAATAACTTTTTATCATATATCCCCTTAATATGTGTCAGTATGTATCTAGAAACTTAAATAGGAACTATTTCACCTTAATACTTAGTTTTTGAATAAAAATCATCAAGAGATTTATTATTCTCATGCTCTTAAAATTCCTCATATGTCGGACAAGTTTCACTAGATAAATATTTCTCACCAGGTTTAGTTTTACAATTACCACTATGGGTTTCATCAGATAGTGGTAGTCCTTCTTTCTTTCTTGAAATTTTTCTTAGCATCATGGCCTATTTCTTTATATTTTTATATAGACTTGGATTAGACTTTCATATCAGTAAAAACAGGAATATATTATAATCTATCAACTTTAGGCACTTAAAACATCTATAATATACACTTCATTAAATTTGATGAAATTTAGTGGGTCTTTATGGTAAATTTAATCAAATCAAACCTTCAATATGATACCAGTTGAAATTTATTATAGGATATATAAAGAAAATTATTGCGGGGGAGTAAATCATATGTTGACTGGATTTTAAAAATTCATAATTATTTTTTAATCATTAATCCCCTTTTTAAATTTAGCATTTATTACAAGTTAGAAAAAATAGAAATTTTAGTATTTTAACCTAGAAAGTAATATCTATATGTTATATAATATGTAAAATAAAATGAACACACAAAATTTTCAAGGTTCATTATAAAGACCAATACTTTTTAATACATGGAAGGTCCAATGAATGAATTCTCAACAATAATATTATCATTAATACAAGTGAAGTGTGAGAGGATATTAACCTAAATCACTAGTTCATCCCACAAAAACACAACATCCCACTCCATTTAAAACTGGCAACCTTCTACATGCCTTCTTTATAACTTTCCACTATTCTTAAAACTTCCCATCATTATCTCCCTACATACCCTGAATCCCATAGGTTCAATGAAGTCCCACCATGTATATGAATGTGTTTCTTTAAGATCCTTACAAAAGTATGTCATCTGTCTAGTACATGATGCTTTTTCATCCAAAAGATAGTATATCCTTCCACTCATAACAATGTCTTTGAATTCTAAAATATCTTCATGATCATAGCTTACAATATGGTCACTACTAATAGTATAATTTCAAAGGTATTATTCAAAAAAAAAATTCACTGGATTTAACAAATCAATGTGATCTTATGATCTTGAAATCATGTGTCACCTCATTATATAAGAGCCTCAATAGATATGAATAGCTTTAGGAATTCAATTTTGTCTTCTCCTCATGTCACACCCGACCAAAAATTTTATTCTTATTTTAATTAATTATTTTTAACCCTTACCTTGGGGTTCAGTTTGAACAAGTTTAAAATTTTAATTTTTTTATTTCTTCATAGGTGCCTGATTAGGAAATATTATAAAAAAACTATTTGAATGAATTTATATTTTAGTATAGAAAATATTCATGGTTGGTGAATGGTTTGTTTAACCATGTGTCCAACACTATATGGGGTGCTCCAGGCCCCATAGTAGGAGGTGAATATTTTGAACAACCATGCGACCAAATTATAAACAATTTCCAAAATATAAAAAGGGAAATCACCCTAATAAATATACCTTCTTATACCTTAAATGAGACCCTTACCGCCCTTATCCCATGACCATGTCACACCACATAGAGGGATCCCTAGACAAATGGTACCTACTCCCCTCTCCCTATTGTCATTATTTTATAGTTGGGGGTGCATGATTTGAGATTGGTTCATCAAGGTTAGGCCACCTCCTCTATCTGCCTTCTCCACTTCTTAATTTTAATTCTCTCCCATCACTACATTCGAAACACAGACAAAACCTAATATGAAGGGGGTATTTTATTTTTGTCAATTTTTGATTTCAAGGGGTTGTACGATTTGATTTAAGCCCCATTATAGAAACATTAATCAAAATTGTTGAGTTTCATTCTATTTTGGTTGGTTTCCACTTGTTTTGGTATTTACATTCTTGTAACCTTACTACTTATTCATGAAATATATGTTTTAGGAGTCAATGGATAATAATTAAAGTATATATGAATTCATTTGAAAGGGGAAACTAAGTTTCACTTGGTTTATGCTGAATACAAGGGTTTTTATTTAAAATGTGTGTTTTAATGTTACCTAGAAACTAATTTTCACATCAACTGATATACGAATTTTATGAATGGATTTTACTCATGTGTTTTAGTATTTCAAAAGGTGTTAGAGTTTTCATTGTAAATTATTATTTGGATATTTATATTTTTCTTTTAGTTTTAAGTTAAACATTAAATTTCTAGTATATATAGAATATTTAAGAATTTATTTTTAATAAAAATATGGGGTTTGGAAAA
This sequence comes from Viscum album, assembly GCA_963277665.1. Classification (NCBI taxonomy): domain Eukaryota; kingdom Viridiplantae; phylum Streptophyta; class Magnoliopsida; order Santalales; family Viscaceae; genus Viscum; species Viscum album. Next base: position 1,608,106,748 of record OY728137.1, on the reverse strand, counting down.
TTATTTTGATTTAGTTGGTAGTTTCATACATATACATGGATATACATACATAAATAAATAAATTTGTATGTATATGTATGAATTCATATGAAAATTTGTGAATTTTTGTAGTGAGAGAAATATGTATTTTTTTATATATATGTGTGTGTGTGTAAATATACATGTTCATAATGACAAAATAAAAAATTTGGAATTCAAAGTTAATGTTCAAACTTGGTTTCTAAAAGAGAATTTAATTTAATTAATAGAATAAATTATAAATACCTTTTAACATGTTCCAAATAAATTTTTAAGCCTTTGATTTCTTTCAAATGTAAATTCCATGGGTTATTCTTGAAGAAATTGGTTGTTTTGTTTTGATATTCTTCTAGTTGGATGTTGATTTTTTATATATTTTACTTTGTGGTTATTTATATGATTCCAAATTCATGGGAAACTTGGGTGATTAGGTAGGAGGGAATACATTGGGATAAGGACCATTTAAACTAAATAAGATAGTTAAGTATGTTCTATTCCATTATCCAGTGACATGTTACTAGTATCTTTTCACTAATATATTGTCTCCCAAATTATTGATGTTCATTCTAGGTTTCTCCTATTCCTAGTAATATTAGGGTGTTTCTCCCATGATGCTTATTTAAAATTATTCATTATATTTATTAATCTTTAACATTCCTTAATTTATTATTCTCTTAATTATATCATTTTTATTATTTCTAGAGATTTGGTCATTTTTACAAAAATAGTATTCTAAAGTGTATTGGAAATAATATCTCAAAATTCATTAAAAAGGAAGTTTTAAAAACATGTTTTATTTAAATAAGCTTCATTCATGATAAATTATTTTCAAAGTGATCGCATTCAATAAAATTAAATTTTAAATAAAACTCTTGTACAATTATACTAGCTTCAATGTGAGTATTCATGAAAAAACTATTTTAAATAATGTATTTTTAACTAGTGTAAAATGTATCCTTTAATTAAAGACCATAAGTGGGGTATGGTTTCACTTTGGAATGCCTAATGAGCTCATTTATCATGCCTATCATATCATTATAGTATAATATATGGTTTAAGTATATAATTACTCATGGTACAAGTTTGGTTATTGGTGGATGATGACTTATGGATTCACATAGAGGTATGTTAGTTATTTTTTGTAGCTTTCTTTATAATATTGATCAAGTAGGCCTTTACTAATTTCAATTATGGTTATTAGTGGAAAAATTATATCTAGGATGTTTAGTGGGACTTAGAGTCGGTTCTAGGAGAGGGCATATGGGGATGAGTAGAGGGGTACTCTGTTTAAATTGGTTTACTAATTTTGAACTAATATTATTTTGTTTCCTATTAGTGAATGGGACCTTAATATATAAAGTGGCCATTATAATTTTTGAGGATTTTTTAATTATTTTACTAGTGAAATTATCCCAAAAAAATTTATTTGATGCCAGTGATTCTTTACATCAATCAGGGGGGATTAGGGATTCTCCTTAGGTATGTCATATGCTAGTTCAAATGTCTGATGGATGGATGTATCACGATAGTCTATGAAAAATAGAATTAAATCCTAGATTATTTGGATGGAATGGGGTTTGGAATTCCATTTTTTATTTTAAAATTTCATAATTTAAGAGGTAGGAGTGGGAATAGTGTCGTTATATCTTGTTCATTATGAGCATGAAGTTTCTAGGGGAATTTGGGTTTTGATTTTTGTATTTTGAGTTTCTTTTTGTTTATTTTTTATATATTTTATATTTCTTTGGGGATGATTTTGGGAGTGAAATGGTGGTTCTGAGAGAGCTTGATGGTCTTTGAAATCCATGTGGAGCTCAAGTATGTAGATTTATATGACACTCAATGGAAGTTATGTGGTTGGAACATGGTTTTGCAATCCAGGTGTCTAGGATTTACATATACATAAGTCTCCCTTTGAATCTCATATTTGACATATTTTTTTATTTTAATTAATTTCTGATCATGTCATGTCTATCTTGTTTGGGTAAAACTTGATTTTTAATTTTAGTGGGTTATTTTTGAAATAGTGAGGTTTTGGTTTTAAAGGTAATAAATGAGTTTTTAAAAATTAATTTTAAGATAAACTTCTTATTTATATTTATAACTAAATGGTTTTTGCAAGATAATATTTAGTTTTAGAGGAAATTTTTCTTGGATTTCAAATGGTTTGATGTTTTAATTATTTCAAAACATTTGTGAGAAACTTTATAATGAACTTTGTTTGGTATTGTTTAATTCTTTCAAAATATTAATAATTTTTAAGGATAGTGTTTTAAATAGTAATATTAGTTTTTTGGGGGTTAAAAGTTGTTTTATATGGGTTTTTGACTTTTAGTAAATGCTTCATTTTCCAGTGTTTTTAATTTTTTTCAAAGGAAGTTGAGGTGATTTAAAATATTGATTTGGGTGTTGTTTTAAAGGAAAAGTGATCTATTTTTGAATTTTAAAGGGTTTTATAAATTTCTTAATAAATGGATTTGGTTTTTGTATGTAAATTGGACATATTGATTTTATGTTTTAAAAAGGGAGATGTGTCCTTCTAGTGTATTTACCTATAGAAAAAAAGTTTTAAATGCTTGATTAAAAAATAGTGAGATTTAAAGGGGAAGATATTTTTAAAAAAAATGTGATTTAAAAATGTGACAAGTGTGTTTTGTCCAAGTACCTTGACTTGATTATAATTTGGTTTCTCTTAATTGTGATATATGTCTTAGTTTCAATAATATTTGGTGTTATTTTGCTTCTACCTCCTAGAAAAGTGAGATTAAATGGGAGAGTGTATTCCCTTTTGTTTCCTATGTGTAGTCCCATTTTAAAAGAGTGATGGTTATCTCTTTGTAATATATTATTTCCAATAATAGAGTTGTTGTAGTATTCTCAATTTTTTCATTTCATCTTCTAAGGTGTTCCCTTGGTTACTTTTATGGAATGTGATTCTTTTGGGCAGTGCATCTGCCTCAATTTTTCATTGATCTCCTTTTGTAATCAATGTGATGTTAACATAGTGATAATGTTTTTCATTTTAGGGTATGTACTTAGAGATATTTGGGAGAGTGTTTTGGAAGGTAGTATGAGTGATATATTTTAATTTTTCTATAGGGTTTACCGAGAGTTGTTATTCTCGAAGTAGATTCCCATGTTACTCTTTCTCTCTCAAACCATGTATAGGACCATGTTGTTCATGTTGAGGCATATCATATATTTTATTTTTCTAGTTGTACTTGGTCTTCTACCATATGACCTACCTTGATTTTATTTTCTTGAGGTGATGTTATTCTTAAGATCTTGAAGACAATATATAATTATGGCACATCTATATTTTTGGTAGTGTCTCTTGTGAACCTTTATCCTCTTATTGGGTTTATCCCTTATAGGATGGTCTTGATCTATCTTTATTTTTGGACTAAATATGCATTTTAGTGAGCTAATATATTATTGGGACTTTATTATAGTGTAGAGGCTACCCAAACTGGACCTTTTTGGGATGCTAGTCAATTTTGAATTTTTGTATACCTTCTTTTTTATAGTTAAATGGTGTCATGGGGTTAGGGACCCTATGGGCAATTCTTTCCCAATAACTCCATCCCAGAGATTGTAGTATTGATAAATGATTTGAACTTTTTCCTTTTAATGTCACTTTGGGTCTAATGTTTGAGTTTTTCTTGTTTATTTTAGTTGTTACCATTTTTATTAAGGGTCTTATTTTATTTTGATATTTTTTATAGATTCAAACTATCACTTTCATTGAGATTAATTTATTTTTTATTTTGAGTCCTTATTGGTTTATTGGGTTCCTTTTTGATTGATTATTATGGGGAAATTGTAAAATTTTGGTACATTCAATTTCCATATTGTGGATGAATTCATTAGTCATTGGTTATAATTCTAGTTGGTTTTCATGTTTCATTGGTCGTGTTCTTAGTATAAGGGCTGGACCCTATTATTTTATCTTGAATTAATCATTTCATCTAAAGGATTTATAGGGGTAAAAATAGTTATGCTATGGATAATTGTAAAACCTAAACATTTAATTACAATTTAATTTTTTTAATTAATTACTTTCAACCTTTTTCTTAGGGTTTATGCTGAACTAATTTATTTTTTTTGGAATTTTAGCATAGTTGCATGATTTATGGAAACCATGAAAAAACTATATGAATGAATCTATAGATTTATAGAGAAAAAACTCGTGATTGGAATATGTATTTTATAAATTCATGTCCTACCCTATCATGGTACTCTAGGTCCTCTAGTAGGAGGGACATAATTGAAACAATGTTTGGAAAACCATGCATCCAAACAATGAATAGGGTTCAGAATTTAAAAAAATGGGAAATTAACCTAATACCCTTTTATATTTTACAGTAAATGAGACCCTTACTCCTCCCTTATCACACGCACATCATGCACAAGATAGGGGGATCCCTAGACACACGTTACCTCCTCCCCCTCCCTCTCATTATATTTTCATTAGGAGAGGGGGTTTTTTATGATTTGAGTCTGATTTTTCTAGGTTAAGCGACCACCTTCATCCTCCTTTTATTCTTATTCATTTTAATTTTCTCCCCTCAATATGTGAATTACATGTAAAAAACCTAATCTGAATGGGAATTTTTATTTTGTTTAGTTTTGATATTTAGGATTTGTAGGGATCAATTTAAGGCCTATTCTTTCTATGCTCATCAAAGGCAATGAGTTATGCTCGATTCATGGTTGGTTTTCTCTTTTTTGTCTTTAAATTATGTAACACTTACTTCTTTTTATTTAAATATTTGTTTTAGGCCTTTATATATAATAATAAATGTATCTATGAATTAATTTAAAATGGGAAACCAAGTTTCACTTGGTTTTCATTTTATATAAGAGATTTTATACTTCAAAATGTGAGTGTGAAAGTTATTTAGAATATTCACTGCACACAAAGTATATAATGACTTTATTTAATAGAATTTTATCCCATGTTTTGGTATTTTAAAATATTTTTGGCTACTCAAAGTAAATTTTCATTTAACCCATTATGTTTTACTTGATTTTTCAAGTAATACATGAAATAATAAGTATTACTAAAATATTTTAATTTTTTTGAATACAAATATAGGGTTTGGACATGTAATTTTATGTGATTAATGGTTATACACATATACATTGGTATATAAACACACACACACACATACACACATTTTTATGTATAAAAATTCACATGAAATATGTAAATTTGTGCAATGATAGATATATACATTTATCTATCTATCTATCTATCTCTAGGTGTGTAAATGTATATGAGTATAACAATAAAAGAAAACATTGGGAATTTAATGTTGATGCTAAATCTTGGTTTACAAAGGAACATTTAAGTGTATTTGGAAAATTAATTATAATGATCTGTTGGAACCTTCCAAATAAATGTTTAAGCATTTTATATATTTCTAATTAAAAGTACCATGTCTAGTTCTTGATGAAATTTGATGTGTTGTTTGCGTATTCTTTTAGTTGACTTTTTATGCTATATATATTCTTCATTATGGTTATTATTACTATAAAAAATCACGGGAACCCCGAGTACTTATGTAGGACAACTTGAACAAGGACAAGATCTCCTTCCTCTAGATAATATAGTGAATTATGTTTTTTCTATTGGCCAATTATGTGTTTCAAGTTTCTTTCCACAAATCTAGGGTCTCCATAAATAGTGACATAGGTTCTATATTTCCCATAGCCTTATTTTCCTTTGAGTGTTTCTGTAAAAATTATTATTTTTGAATTATTCTTTATATGGTTTATACATTCAATTTACATACTTTATACCACTTTTGATTTATATTTCTTTAATTATTTATTATGTTATTCTTTAAAAAAGGTATCCTAAAGTATAGTGAAAATAATACATCAAAAGTAGTTTAAAAGGTAGTTTTAAGTGGGTGTTTTATAAAATAGGATTTATTTCTAATTTTGTTTTTCAAATTTATTGATTACATTTAAATTAAATAAAAATGAAATGTTAATAAAATGATACTAGCTTCTAAATTATTATATGTGTAAAATATATTTTTAAATAATATATTTCAAACTAAAATGAAATGGATCCTTTATTTAAATAATATTCATGAGATGTGTGTATCTATTTGGATACCTACTGTGCTATTTTTTCTTGATTATCATATTATTTAAATTAAGTTTCTATCTTAGAATTATAATTTCTCATGTATTTTGTTTATTTGTAGTTAGATGGTGAATTACAGATCAACATGGAGGTATGTTAGTTATTTTTTAATTTAGATTTTATTATCACACAAACCATGTAAGACTTTACAACTTTAAATTATAGTTATTAGTTGATGCATTATATCTATGGAGGCTATTGTGGGACTTAGATCTGGTTATAGGAGAGGGAATTTATGGTACCCCAGGCCCACACACCCAAATTTAGTGTTTAAAACACATAGTTTATATACTATCTTTGATACCAAATTTAAATTCCCAAACATAATCATCCCAAATATCATGTATTTTAAAAAATAATGCATTATATACATTCCCAATTCCTTTTAGGTTTATATATTTAGAGAATTAGGATAAAAAATTAATTGATAATTCCCATATCATTCTTAAATAATTAAAAATTTAACACTATATAAGAAACATATTAAACCACAATAATTATTCAATATATCTCAAAAATTATATAAAAATTATATTTTCATCTATAAATATCATATGTTATATGTTTCTTTATAACCTAGGGAAATAGAAACATAAGAATGGTGAGATCAATTTCTTAGTAATTGAAAATGTTTATCAGAACCTATCGTGGAATGAATAATATGGAAGGGATAAATAAAAGTCAAATAGTTCAATAAAATTTAACACATGATATTTAAATAAATACATGTATGAAATAATAATATAAATAATCACATGTATAACAATAATTGAATTCATAGCGATGGAAGGAATATTCCATGGCATCTTTTTGCACCAATGCCTCAAAAAATTCATCATTCATACCATCAAGGTTATGACCGGGACATCATTCTTACTATCAAGTTCATAACCATGAAATCATGCTTGAATTGTGTATACATACACCAAATACCCAAAAAATTTATCTCATGAGACAAACTAATTCATCAAGGGGATATATAACACCAGGCCCCACCCATCACTGCTTTAAATTCAATGCATTCACCATATGAATGATATGAATAAAAATACCATGTATAATCAAATTCCCTTACTGAAATTAGTCATTGGAGTAAAAATATATATAATGTTAACAATTTTACCCATATTAATAAAAGGTATAACATGATCACTACCCATCTAGATAAATAATGTTAATGGTTAAACAATGCATAATTAACTTGCATGAGTAGTCAATAAACATCCATATTAGAATAATATATATATATATATATATATATTTTCAATATTTCCCCAATTAATAAATGGAATAAATTTATATATATTAATACCTTAAAATAACGTTAAATATATAATTTTTAATACAGTTAATTCAATTATTTTCCCAATCAATCGATGTATGGAATCTATGAATACCCTTCAATCAAGCAATTAAATATCAAGCGTGCATAGTGGAAATACATTGGAAGAAAAATAATTTCAATAATAGCAGATGATTTAGAATTAAAAAGGAAGTGATGGATTTTTTAGAGTTAAATCCCTTGATGGAAAATAGTATCGAGGGATTTGTAAAGTAATCTATGTCCAATATGAACACCAAAAAAAAGGAAACAAGTTCTGAATACAAATCATGTTACAATAAGGAAAAATTGAGATGTCAACACCCTTACGATAATGGTATCATAAGAATAAAAAGAACATGAGAGGGTTAACATGAAATAGAAATATAATTATATGATATAAATTCATTATAGTTGAAAAATAGGGAATTTAATACAACATATAAATGAAAAGATGGTGCACAATATCAAACATGTCTCATGGAATTGGAAATAGAGAAAAATAACACTAAAAAATTTAGAAACATTCAAATCAATAACTATTGAAGGATATAATTTAAAATGAAACATTAAATATCATAAATTATGATATGGGAAAAATATATTCACCCTAAAAAATAAAACATGGTGTATAATATGAAACATGTATCAATGGGTGAAAATTTAGACAATAAACCCTTTCCTTAATTACCTACTTCAACTAGAGATATTAAATATCCTATATAAAAAATAACTATATTCATCATCCATTTTAGAATATTATTAATTTATATAAAATTTTATAAATTTTTTCAATAATTATTCTCTACATGCATATTAGTTTGATATTATCTATTTTTGATATCAGGTGAGAGTAGTTTTGATCATTTTTGATTGGTTTCATTATAGAGATGATATTCTTCATTTTCCACCCAAATTACAAATTTAATAGATAATAAAACATACTATAATTTAGGTTTTATAATTATTTATAAGACTCTGATTTCATTCTATGAGTTTTTTGGTTATGATCATTAATGATGAAATCAGTGATGAGTAATTTTTGATTATTTTCCATGAGTAGACATTGATATATTAATCAATGAGTTTAAAATTAATGTTACCATTATAAAACTAAAAAAATTATCTTATTATTTATATTATATCATATCCATAATTAATATCTCACAGTCATTTGTGATATTATTTTAGGGATTTTTTTAGTAGGTGGTTAGACTGAAAGAAACATAAACATACCATAATGAATGGATGATTATGATTATGGAAGAAACATAAATCCATATAATGCATGAATGATAGTTTCATTTTTCTTAATTGAAATGGGAAAAAGTGGTTAAAAAAATTCCCTTAGCATAATAAAATTTATTATACAAAAATAAATAAGTTAATTATATAGGATTTATAAAATTATATTTGGGAAAGTAATAAAGAAATAAAAATAAGTTAGGAAAAAAATACCTACATTGAGGAGTTGGTGTTTCCCTGGGATGACTCCTTTGAAATGGAAGAATTAGACCAATATATTTGACTTGAGGCTCAAGAAAATGAAATATTATTATTTTTGATGTAAAAAGTGAATATTTTAAATATTATACCTAATTTTTTTAGTGGAATTGAATAGGTGTTGAGAGGCCACTGTTATAATTGTTGAGAATGATTTTTTTTTAAATATTTCAACTTAATATAATGAAAGAACGTGTTTTACAGGTAAAGTGGGAAAATAAATGGATAATTAGAGTGTGTATTATGAGATATGTCCAATAATACATCAGAAATTAATTTTCAATCATGGTTTAAAGTCCTTTACTCTTATAATTTCCACTTTTACCATTTTTGGTTATACCACAGTAACTAGTTTTTACCTATTTAAATAATTTTTTATGACTGAAAATAAATTTGAAGTTAATATATAATTTGTTCCTGATTATTATAAATATGAAATATATTTTATCATATAAAATTTATATGCATATAAAAAACCAATTTTAATATCAGGTCATCTAGCATGTAAAAATATGTTTTTATAAGAAGAGTATTTTTATGTTTAATATTTATATGTATGGTAAAATTATCAATGTATGTGATTTTAAAGTAATACATTGGTTTACTATTAATTTTTTTATATTGATTTTAAATCAATCCCCAACAATATTTTTCCAAAAATATAATTTAAATAAAAGAAAATAATAAAACCAAAATTTTAGTGGAAAATATTACTTATGTTCTAAAATGTTAAACATATTTTTTATAAATTCAAAATAGTATTTTTAAAATTTGCAGTTTTACATCATATTTTTTTTACCAACTAAATGTTTTTATACAGTTTTATCTATTTTTTAATATGCCATAAAATTTACACTTTTTTTTAAAAAATATATATATTTCCCTATTCACATAAATAAAATATTTAAGAAAAATTCCAAAAATTCAAAATATGATAATATTTAAATAATTAATTTTTAAAATAATTTAATTTCATAAAATTAAATTTAAAAAATTTATGAATTTTTCTTTTAAATATGAAATATAAAGAAAACTAAAATTAATTAAAAATAAACTATATTTTTCTTTAAAAGTAATAAACAAAATGCATAGAATAAAGGTTTTAAATAACTTATTAGATCAATAATTACCATATTAATTCATATTAATTTATAATTACATAGCCCCTCAATATATCCACATAACATCTGAGGACATGGTAATCTCTGTTGGCAATCATGGGCGGTGATTCTGCTTGCACAGATATCATAAAAATTTCTACAAGCTTTAATTTTTCTCACATATGATTTCTCTCATATCATAATTATTTGAGTCCATCTTGTGATTTATATAAGAAAATCCATATTGAATCTAATTCATTTCAAATCTTGTACAATTGAGCTTCACGAGGTAGACATATTACAACCAATAAAATTTCGTTCCTTTTTTGTCATAAGTTTCATAATATCAGTATTTATTTATACCAACTAATTATATATATATATATTATATTAATCAAATTTCATTTTTACATTTCATGTTTTCATCTTAGATTAGTGATACATTTGAAGAAATATATTTAACACATTTTGTTTTAGAGTAATATAAATATAATCTAAATTCTCAGGGTGTCACATTCCCCCTTAAATAAATTACATCCTTGGAATTATAATTATCACTCACTAATAAGATTAGTTATGTATATAAAAAAATGAGGAATAAATCCTCATATATTTTCTTATGAGGTTACTACCTTAATATCTTTGGTATGATTGGGAAATAAATATTTTATCTTCATAGTGTTAACAGATAGATTCATCTTTCCTTTGAAATTTTTTGTTTTATTCCCTCATTTTCTACACAATAACCATATTCCTGTTCCCTAAAGACTTTCAACTAGGTGTTTCTTCCATCATTTTTGATATGTAGGAAATTATATTATTTCCATAATCATATTTAACACCCTAAATTAAATTATATTCCATCCTTCTATTATTTATTGTATTTGGGAATTAAAATATGTTCATGTTGTTAATTATAATTCATGATAACTAGTTGGGTGTAATCAAAATTTTTCTCACTTCAGTTTGTATCCTATTTGGTTTCTCGTTGGGGGAAATATCTAAATTATTCATAACATCTATTATTAACTTGTTTCCTTTGATATATAACCATACTTAAACAAAATTTAGTTAACATGAGTAATGAACACCAAAATAGAATTATTGTGAGATAATTAAATGAAAAATTGTACTTCAAAATGTTTTATTCTTAAAAATTATTTTATTTGATTTCAGTTCAGCCTAAATAAATCTTAGATAAATCAAGGTTTTTTATGTTGGGTTCTCTCTTATTCCATATCATAATTACCTATAGTAAATCATTTATAATTTATTATAAATAGAGCATGATTAACCAAATCATTTCCCCAAGGAGTATTTCCTAGTGTGTAATCTTAGTCTCACTTATCCCGAACCAGAGTAAATATTTAGTTGAAACTTAACCTACCATTTCCAAGGTGATTAGACCGATGTTTATCATTTCCAAAACTACATCCAAATTACAATATCTATATAGGTGTGCGATTTCTTGAAGAAACACACACTATCCACTTTACAAAAACTTTAGGATGTTATCATATACATATACTTAACCCATATACTTATCTATAGTTTTTTTCACTAAAGCTCTATTATCACAATCCCAAAAATATTCAATATTACCTAAACTAACCTAAAGGGTTTTCTATAACTTTTCAATAATGATAAAAATTATCTTATCACCCCTTAAATCACCCTCAATTAATATCATGATATCTCAAGTTATCTAAACCCTAATATGATACCAACTATGCTGCCCCAGACTCGTACTCCTAGATCCAGTGAAGAAAACACAAACATTTCATGTTGGATTTGATACCAAAAATATATTCATAGACATAACCATTTCATAATTACATGTATTTATGAAAATATTTCATTTCATAAATTCCCATGAACTTTTAGGTTAGAAAATTTAGATAATTAGGAAAAAAAATTTAACCAATAAAACCCATATATTTTCCAACTAATGGATATTTTTCTCACTATAAAATAAACTACTAAATCCCTAACTATTTTTCATTATCTCTCATAAATTCTCCATACATTATATTTTATTATAAATATGTCATTAAAATAATTTTCTTTATAACCTGGGGAAATGGTTACATAAGGAGGGTGATATAAAATGATCTGTAAGAAAAAATGTATATAAATAGCTATCATGGATTGAATAATATTATAGGAATAATTAAGAGTCAAATAATTCCATATAACTTAATATATGAGATTTAAATAAATCCATGGATGATATAACAATATAAACAATAACATGGATACAGAAATATGAATTTATTATGACATAATTTATAATGGCATAAATCTTTAACTATTAAGGCCTTAACCAAGACATTATTCTTTCCATCAAGGCTGCAACAAAGATATCATTCTTTCCATCCAGGTAAAAACAAACACATCAAGCTTGTACTAGGTAGTCATACACGAAAAATATAATCCTTTTGTCTCATGAGACCAATCATTTAATGGAGGGGATATATTATACTAGGCCACCTATCACTTCTTTAAGTCTATGAAATTCACCATACAATAGATATAATTAATAATACAATGAATAATAAACTTAGATTCATAAACCTTTTTATTGGAATAACTACATATAAAACATGAATACTTATCCCAATTTCAATAAAAGGTATAAATGATCATAAACCATATATATAAAGAATATGGATGGTTAAAAAATACATAATAAACTTGTAAGAGAAATCAATAAATATCCATATTAGAATAAAAAATATATAAATTTTCAATATTTAATGAACTAATAAATAGAATATATTTATTTATAATAATCCCTTAAACTAACACAATATAGATAATTGAGTATATGGTTAAATTAATAATTTTAATAGTTAATCAATGTATTTAATCTAGGTGAACGCACTTTAATCAATGGGAGAAAGTGATAGGAAAATCATGCATATAATAGAGGATGATTTGGAAAGACAAACATAGTGACTGATTCCTATGAGTTTAAGCCCATAAAAGAAAATAGTATGATTTTATTTATAAAGTAATCAGTGGAAAATATATACAGTACTAAAAATTAAATAGGTGGTGGATATGAATCATATCTAAGTAAAGAAAAAGTGATGCAAACACTCTCATTGTAAGGGTAATGTAAGAATAAAAAGATCATGATATGGATACAATAAAATTAAAGCATAATAAAATGAAATATATTCATTAAATATGAATTTAATAAGCTAGTAACAACACTATATAAAATAAAACATGGTTCACAATATGAAACAAGTCTCATGGAATTAAAAACTGAGGAAAATAATAATTAAAACGTTAGAAAATTTCGAATCAAAACCTATTGAAGGATATAATTTATGACTTAAAATTAAATAACATGAATAATGAGAGTATAATGATACAAAATATTAAATAGGTAAGTATATAAAAAAACTAAAAAAGTTAAATAATAAGAAATATGTCCCATGGGGTGAAAATTGAGGCAAGAAACTCTTACCTTAATTCCATACTTCCACTAATTCACATGAATATCCTGTATAATAAAAATAAAAATCTTAATATTATATTTTAAATTACTATTAATATCTATAAAATTTTATAAAATTATTTTATAATTATTATCTACATGTATATTTGTTATTTATTATCTGTTTTTTTTTTTGATAATAGGTGTGAGTAATCTTAATCATTTTGAACTGGTTTTGTAATAGCGTTGTTGTTCATCATTCTTCAAAAAAAATTATTATTAACATATCATAAAAGGAACAAGAATTTATATTTTATAATTAATTATAATTTTATAATTTTATTCTATGGGAGTTTTGGTTTTGTTGCTTAAATATTAAATCAACGATGAGTAGGTTTTTGTGATTTTTCACAAACAAATGATGGTATCTTGATTAATCAGTTTAAAAACATTTTTACCAATTAATATAAAAATAAAATCTTTATTTTCTTATTTATATAAATTATTATGAGTAATCAATTTCTCATAATAATCCATTGTATTATTTTTAGTATTTTCAATGTAACTGATTAGACATACCCAAACATGAACATACCATAATTAATGGATGATTATGATTGTGAAATTGGTTTATTTTGGAAATGATATCATTTTTTAAATACAACATGGTATTATTTTTATAAATTTAAGGTGTTTAATAATATTTTAATAGGGTTTAATAAATAATAATTAAACTATATGAAAAATGACACACACACCTTTATAGATGCAACAATATGAAAAACACACAATTAATGTTTTCATTTCTCAAAGAATAATGGGAAGGACTGAAGATTAAAAATTTTCTCATAATAATATTAGTTATATTATATTTTTTACATTTATTATTAAGCTTCACACTTATATATATCTCAGGGAGGGATTAGTGAAAATAGAATTCGTCGCTTCATGGAGGCTGTAGTTTGCACAACACACAAATGATGGTTTCATTTTTACTAATTGAAAAAGGGAAAGATGGGTAATATTTATTACTTTTAAATAATAAAATTATTTATAAAAACAATACAGTTGTTGTTAAATAGTAATTAGAAATTTATATTTGGGGAAATAATATTTATAATAATAATTTATGAAAAAAGTACCCATATTGAGGACTTGAGCATTCCCATGGAAGACTCCTTGGAAATAGAGGTCATAGAACAAACTATTGTGAATATAGGTTCAAGGAAAAGGAATATTATTTTAGGTAAATTTGAAATGGAATATTTTCAAGAGTACACTTAATTTATGGAGTGTTCTTGAAGGGGTGGTGAGAGGCCCCTTTTATATTTGGTGAGAATGACATTTTTTTAAATATTTCAACTTAATATAAATAGAGAACATGTTTAATATGTAAAGAGTAATAAAAAATGGGAAATAATAGAGTGTGGGATGATATAAGTATGATAATCCGTTATTATTTCATTTTACACATCTTTTAAAAAAATTTAATGTGTTTACTCATCAAATCGTCACTTTACTATTTTTGGTTTTTTCGTGGTAACTAGTTTTTGGCTAAGTAAAACATTTTTATGCCTAAAAAAATGAAAAATTTTAGTTAATTTTTTTTAAAAAAATAAAAAAAATATATTTTATTCAAAAGAATTTATTTGTGAAAGAAAGGCCAATTTTAACAATAACACATTTTATGTGTAGAAACCAGTCTTTAGAATGCATATTTTTAAGGTTTTAATTTATGTGTAGAGTAAAATTGTCAATATATTTTATTTTAAAGATATAAATTGGTTTATAATAAAAATAATAATTTTATGTGTATTTCAAATAAATCTAAAACTATATTTTAGCAAAATATTAATTGTTTAAAAGAAAAATCCAATAAAATTTTTTATTGGAAAATATTATGTATGTTTCAAAATTGTGAATCATTGGTTTTATAAATTCAAAAAATTATTTTTAAAATTTATAGTTTTACATATTAAATAATTTTTTTATACTGATTTAAATTTTTTATAAACTTATAGGTTTGGCTTATAATGCCACAATATTTAATGTTTTGGTCGAAAAACAATATTTTTCACTATTCACTAAAAATTAATTATTTTAGAAAAAAACTAAAAATTCACACTAAGATAATATTGATATGATTAATTTTAAAATGGATTTCATTTCATCAAATTAAAATTCTAAAATTTATAAGTACATATTTCAAATAAATAATTTTAATAAAAATTATATTTATAGAAAATATGACTTGTTTTTATTTAAAAGTTATAAAGATGAGTTATATAAAATAGATGTGATAAATAAATGATTAAATTAATAATTACCTAATTATATATTCCTAATTTTTATTTATATATCCCCTTAATATATTCATGTAATATATGTGTATAAGGTAAGCTCTAGTGGTATTCGATGGTGAGGATTCTACTAGCATAGATCACATGGAAATTTCCATGAGCTTGAATTTATCTCACATAAAATTTAATTAAATTCCATAATTGTTCAAGTTTATATTTGTATTGGCTTAAGGTGAACCATTTTTATTCAAATTACTTTCCAATATTAGAAAAATGAGCTTCAAAATGAATATTTTCGCAACCTAATTTCATTTATTTACCTTTTCTTCATTTGTTTAATAATATAATTTCTTCATTTTATACATGTTAATATAATACCTATATTATCATGGAAATATTTTATTTTAACATATCAAGGTTTAATTTTAGGTTACCATTGAATGAAAATGAAGATATTTAACATGTTATGTTTTAAAGGAATATATATAATTTAAATTCTCAAGGTGTTATAGTATTGGGGGTGAGTGCAGGTATTACTCTATTTATATTATTTTATTGATTTTATATTATTATTGTTTTATTTCGTACTAGAGAATGGACCTCCGATTTACATTGTGGTTATAACCATTTTCCTCTACTTGTTTTAAATTATTATATATGTAAAATCATCATAATTAATTCATTAAATTATAATGTTGATTGTCGTCTACCCATAGGGATCAAGGTCCCCCCCCCCCCGAGTACAACGTGGGTTTGTTTGGGTATCCAATAAAGGTATGGGTCAGGCTAGTCTATGAAACAATAGTTCTCATTGTTTTCCTGCTTCTAAAACTACAAGTGTCACACAAACAAATTATTTGTACATTATATTTAAATTCCAATGGATAAAACTCATCGACACATGCTCAAATACTTATTTTTATTATTATTCTTCTTCAAGATCTATATTATTTTCTATATTATCCCCATTCTTGGATGAACACACAAAAAAGATCTTCTATCCTTATTTTACCTTTTATACATAAATCACCTGAAATCATTATTTTCTCTTTTTAGTATATATTTTTTTCCTAGTCAACAAAAAATATTCTAGATTCTTCTATCTTCTTCTAGTGGGCCTAGAGTCTTACTCATCTTATCCTAAAAACTTTATTGAAATATAATTATTGATTAATTTTATATATATGATGATAAATTATAAAAAAATAGCTCAAATAAAAATTCATATTTTTTTGGTGTTTTATCTCTAACATTTAAATTTAAACTCTATTATATGGAATGAATAAACAATACATGACACATAACTCATAAAATAAATAGAAACAAATATTGACACTCAATGCATTTCAATCTCCCCAACTGTATAGTAGTTATAACTAATTTTTTTTGTAGATCAACTCATTATTTTGTATCTTAAGATTTTTCATTATAACAAGAATATAAATTATTATGATCTATAAATTTTTATAGAAACTCATTTTAAAAAAACTCAATATTCATTCTAATATTGAATCACAACTCTCTTTGTGATATTTAGAACAATAGACCCCAATAGAAGTATCTCCAGATTCATTTAATTTCTAGTTTCGAAAAACCTGAAAGAACAAATTTAGGAAAAATTAATTTCCCATAAATTAAACGCACTCTTTAATTCTCTTCAAACTAAACGTGATCATAGATCTTAGAAGTATCATGATGTTTAGATCAAGTTACTGTAGTACTAAAATAAAAAAAAATATTTTCTCATTTTTAAAATTTCTTCATTTATCTGTATTTTAAATTTTCCCTAACTTCTCTTGGCTTGATCTTCCTCGAATCACCATGAATATTAATAAACCCTAAGTTAACACATGTATCAAACTTTATATGTGATATAATTAAGATTGAAAAACGTCCCAAGAATCATCTCAATCAATTTATTCCTCAAATTTAAAAAATGGAAATATTCATTTTTAGTTTGTAGTTTTTTTATTTATGCCTATAAATTAAGTCAATAGTATTCTCAGGTATAAAAGTAACCCGGAGGTGGATCAAACACATTAATATTTAGATTTATTGTAAGGTATAGGTAGAGAACTGATAGTTTTTCAATCACTCACATGTTCAAATGGATGAACTTGTCCATTGATCGTAGAAAATTAACCACATGAAATAATCAAAATATATAGGAATAACATAAGATAATTCATATGTATAAAAACTTGGATCACAAAACATGAGACATGGATTAAAGCTTTAACATAAGAAAAGAATCATATAAGTCAACATACACGAGCCATGTCAAAACAATCCTTGAGAAAATGATACATTAAAATTTAATGAAATCAAAATGAAAAATTGTTAGCAACTTGGAAAATAATTTTAATATCATGGTTACAATCACTCTTACAAATGGAATAATATACGTAGTAAATTCCAATAATCTCTTATGATAAGAAAATATTTTTAACTCCATCTATTTACCTAATGAACTGGAAATCTATATTAGGATCACCCATCATCATGAGCTATATCGACCTTACCTTACATTATAAAAAATGTCAAAGAATTACAACATAAGAATAATAAATGAAGTATTTCATTTTTAAACATAATAATAAGCAATGTTAGTTTATAGCTTGATTTACTCATGGAAATGAAACTAGTTCCATGTTAACCTCTTTGAAATATATCATAATTAATCCTTAAAAAGAATAGTTATGATATCATTACATCATATCCATAGTATAGAATAAGTAAAACCAAGGGATGTTGTGTTTTATGAATATAAATACCATAAGAATAAAATTAAAAACATACTTGAAGAAAATACACTTTTCACTTTTAAAATAACTTTTAAAAAGTTAAAATTCAAAAAATGTATTGAAATTAATTTTATTTAAAAATAAAAATGGAAACATATAATTGAATCTTAAAATAAAAAATTCTAATGATGGTGGGAAAATTTATTCATTTTGTAAATGTTAAAAAAATAAACATTATTTTCAAACTTCTTTATAGAGATTCAATAGTGACCCAAGCAGAAAATTTTAAGAAATTTCATTTTAAAGCCTTTTAAGAGAAGGTAAAAGATAATGTAAGATAAATTTAGGAAATATTTTTATATTAAATAAAATTCTTGAAAACACTTTAGAAAAAACGGTTTTAGAAAATAATATTCTTGATCTAAAAGTAGATAGAGAATAAATATAACTTATAAATAACTTTTTTGATGTTTATTTAATTAATAAGAGGTTAAATAGAAACCAAAAATTTAATCCACATTCATAAATATAGGAGAAAAAAAATATAATTTTCAATAAAATAATTTCATATGATTTTCCCCAAAGGAACCTTGAAAATAATAAATCTATAAAAGAAAGAAGATTGTAACATAAATACTTTATCACTTTGGTAAATTTTAAAAAACATATCATTGAAATAAATTGTATGATATGGATATATAAATCCAATTATATTCATGATGTAATATTTAAAAATTTATTCATTAATTATTAAGTACACCATATAATGAATTCATGGTGCAAGATAATAAATATATCTCATGAGACAAATAAAACACATGAAAAGATCTTAACTTTTGAAGTGTTAATTAATAAATTAAGTGATTATGTGAAAATATTTAAATCCATAAAAAAATTTTAAATGTAAAATAAAAATAATTTATATATCCAGTCACATTTAATTATGGTATAAAAATGTAAATTAAGTTGAAGTATAACCCAATAAATTGAAATTGAGTTAATAAATCCCTCACAATTTGGTAACATTCTAGTCAAATCTAGCTGGATAAAATAATTTTAATTGAAACTTAAAGTACCCTAAATTATGAATGATTCATGATATAACATTTAATATTTTATTATATACACCATATTAATTAAATTAGGTGTATAAAATTAAAATAATCCTTAATAAAAGGAAATTTAGACAGAATACTTTATTTCAAACCCATAATTTCCATGTATGTGCTTTAACACATGTATAATAAAATTATATAAATTATATAATTGATTTATAAAATTTTAAAGGTATATTAATTTATCATTAATTTTTTTTATTTAGAAAAATGAAATATTTAATAACTTCATTGGTTAATTTTACATTGGATGTTCTGAGGATGTTCAGTTCATAATTTCAAAATGACTTTGTGATGTTAAATGTTGTAAAAATGTTGATTTCCCATAATATTTAGAATAATAATAAGGATATAATTATAATTTTTATAATTTAATTATACTTTTAAATCTAACCATGAAACATGGTTATGAAAAATTAATTACATTACAATCATGGAAACAGTAAGTAGTACATACACATGAGTTATATTTTTATTTTTAAATAAGCACGAGGGAAAGAAAGTAAGTATTATTTTATCTTTAAAGAAATATAATTATATCATAAATATCATAATTTATCTTTAACTAAACTTTTATATACTATCCATGTTATGTGGTGATAATAAAAGGAATCACATCACTTCATGGAGGTGGTAATCCATACGTAGGCACATATAACATTGTCATTTCTCAATGGATAGAAAGATAAATAAATTGATGTAATATTATCTTTAAATAATTTTAATAATTTAATTAATATCAAAAATATAAATTAAATACATCATTATAAACATCTGCTATAGGTGGTGATGGAAAATGAATTACATCTGTTCACAAGGCGGAACTCCCATGTATATAAAATTATGGTTTTGTTTCCCATTCGATATAAGAGGAGATGAGAATAGGTTATTCCATTAACATAACAACATTTCAATATTTGGATTATATTAATGTTATTATTTCATAATTTTTTTAGAAGTTTTTAAGGATTTATAAGAATAAATAAAAAAAATGGTTGGTTATGAACTATACATTTTTTGGACAACCTCTCTAGATATATACCTAAAGACTTCCTAGGTTAGATTTATGATAAAAAAAGGGAAAATAAGATACGGGGAGGTATTCTAGGAAGGTATTTGGGTAGGTATTTTTTGAAACAAAATTCTTTCAAATTGTGGAGAGGAGATGATAATGGGTATCCTTTTATCAGTAAAGGTGAGGACACACTAAGAATTTTTAAAAAGTTTAAAATATTTAAATATCTTGCTCAAGAAAAATGGATCCAAAATTGAACCATTAAAAAATATTTGATGAAATAAGGTTGAAATATGTCCATAAAATAGGTTATATATGTTTTTTAGTTCATTTTAACCCTTATATATTTAAATTAATCCCCCCGATAAACCTGTTTTTGCCTTTACCATGGGAAAATAGTTTTACTGTTTTTATTATTAATTATGAAAAAATTAAGTTGAAAATATTAAATTGTATCAATTATTTTGAATAAAAATTTTAAATTAATTTTATTAAATTCAATTAATGTAAGTTGTATAATTTATTTTAAAATTAATCTCAAAAAACAAGATAAGAATGCTTTTTGTTGAAAATTCCTTTTTAAGAATAAAAATGTCATTATATCACACTGTAGTATAATTTTTATTCTAATAATATTTATTATATTTTTTATAAAATGGAACTAATTAAAGTTATAATGTTACTATATAAATACTTGAAAGGAAAACAAAGTTTGGAATATAAATTAATATTTTTCACTATTAATTGAAAAATAATACTTTTCATAAGAATATTAAAAATTAATCCTAAGACAATTTTCACATTATAAATTAAAAAAATATTCAATTTTTTTCTAATTTAAATAATAAAATTTAAAAACCAAAGTTATAAATAAAACCATATAATGCCTGAAAACCCAATTTGTTTAGAAATAATACCCTTTCCTTTTTTTCGAAAAAATTACTTAGTATTTTTATAATGTATATAAATATATAAAATACAATTAATTAATATTAATGATTCATGAAAATGATTTATAACCATCTCATGTTTTGTCACATTCTTTTCCCCGTTTGGAATTTCATCCTTGTAATTTTATCTCGTGCTTGATAGAAAGGGTTTAAAGCATATTCAAAATCAATTCCTAGGAGTAGAAGATAAATATTATGAACATGAATGGATTTTTCTTAATATTTTTAAATACCATTATTAAAAATACACATCATAAAAAGTTTTAATAAAACCTTCTCTTGAAAATAGTGAAAGGGAAATTTTTTTATCTAGAATAATGAATAACTATGTTTCTAAATAAGAGAACAATAGTGGGAAGTGAAAATATGGATATTGAGAAAAAAATTATTGTCAGAATAATGATGGATTGTGATAGAGAACATTAAAAACATGAAATTAAAAAATTTTGGGAAGGTTAATGACTAAAATAAATAAATTAATTAGGTCTAAAAATGACCATCAATTCTTCAAAAATGAAGGTTATGTGATAAAATTTTGGTTTCAAGACCCTTTTCATAGAGTTGGTGGATTTATTTACAATATAGAATAAGAACATAAATAAAAATACTTAATTAAAAAGTATAATTGCCTCATTTAATCAATTTCTGCAATAATATCATATTTTTATCCAAATAATAAGCATTGAAGATGATTTTTTTCCTAAACCACTAAAGTAAAATCTAACAGATCCTATACTCCATAAAATTATAACAAGGTATTCCTCATATATTTAGATATTAATCAAAATTTATATTGTTAAAATAAGGAAAGTTAATATTCAAAATGTAAAATCCTTCATATAAATAAATAATACATTAAACTTCAAAATTTCAATAATAAAAAATGGTTCAGCTTAGATCTTTCAATAAATAAATAACCCTATATCCTAAATAACCTTAATAACAGAGACATTAAATAAATATTAAACCTTAATGTTTATCTCATGAATCTATGTATACATCCCCAAAATTGTAATTGTATTATTCTGAAATTATTCTTCATGTTAAACCTAATGGTTAAATATTCCTCAACCCAAAAAAACATCTCACAATATATAATTAATTACCTCAAAATACCATCCCTTATAACCCCAAAAGGGGTTTATACAACATTGAAAAAATGATAAACCTTAAACTTATAAATTCATGGTGGTATCTATAACTCTTAAGATAACCTCTGATGAAATCATCATAATCTAAAAAATTATCTAATCCTTTCCTTTGATACCAACTATAACAACCTTACACTCGCACACCTGGATCCAGTGCTAACATGTAAAATTTACATTTCTGGCAATGATTCTGATAAAATTGATAGAAATTTAACCCTTCTAAGAATACAACATCAAAATTGAATATTAGATTAATTACATACCTAAGGAAATTTTAGAACTACTGGAATTTCTGTTATTTGCAACGAGATATTTACGATGGGAGCCCGTCACAGAAAAATTCTATTTGCGATGGGAAGCGGTCCCGTCCCAAATAGATATATGATTAAATACATTATATATACAAGAACCTGTTGAAATATGCCCATCACAAAAAGTATTTGCGATGGTCCCGTCTTCCCATCTCAAATAATTCTCTGTTTATATATTTTATATATTCTTAAACATGTTGAGATAGGCCTGTCGTAATTTTTTTTGTCCCAGTAAAGTAACCCGTCGCAAATAATTTTTAAAAAATATATATAAAATCTATTTGTGATGGGGTCCCATCATAAAAGTTCCTGTCAAAAATACTTAATAAAATAAAAAAATTAATAAAATTATGATTAATGAAAAAATAATATTAATATTATTGAAATAATAAAAGAAATAAAAAATATTAAAATTCTCTATATTAAAAAAAATAAAAAAATAAAAAAAAAAATCATAAAATATTATTATTATTATTATTAATAAAATAAACAAACATTTGAAAATATAATACTAATAATAAATAACAAAATAATAAAATATTAAAAAGAATTAAATTATGCAATATTCACACCAATATAAAAGACAAAAATTGTAAATAGTTCATATTAAAACAAATGTTGAATTCAAATGTTTTCAACAGAAGAAAATATCATTGGGTGGATAGTCCTCTAGAGGAGCTGGTGGAGATGAAGAAGATGGTGGAGGAAAATCCAATCCAAAACTACGAGTCAGACGTCACATGTACTCCATCTGCTCGTGCTGCTGCTGATGCCATTGACGCATATCATCCTCATGCTGCTATTGCTGCTGCTGAAATGGCACGCGCGTCGCAACGCGTGCAAATTTGCAATATTTATTTACCTACTAACTACTGTAGAAGTGGCGAGCAGGGTCGAACCACAGAGAGAATGTGAGTAGACACTAGAAATGTCCTTTTGGAGGAATGTTCAGGCGAATGGGATTTAATTGTGTGATTATCAACTAAGTTCTAAAAACTAAATGACTATTTTAAAAATGACTAATTAAATTAACTAAAACTATCTAAGTGAACTTAGCTATGAAAGAAACTGGCAGAGATGGAAGTGTCAGAGTCGTGATGTCCGTTCAAGTGCATGCAATGTCAATTATTTAATTCCCACATTTGAATATTTATTTATTCAATTATCACCGATTCCAAATTTAATCAAAATACTATCTGGTCTCGTTCTCTGATGTTAGACAATATTTTAATGTTTACACAAATTATCCGTCATTTCGTTCTCTGTCCTGACGAATAATTTGTGCGTCATTAAAGCACTGAATCACTTGGTGAAATACAACGACCCGTTTCTCACAAAGTCGAAGTATCTACCTGCGTTGGGTTCGCTCACATGAGATTACTTATTAGGTATCACTCATGCAAGTTGAAGGAGAGCGCACACAAAATATTAATTTTTCAATTAATATATTTATTTATTCAAAATTCGATCGCGCGCTTGATCGAATTTCAGATAAATAAATTCTCTGATGAACTCCCGTTCGTGATTACTTATTAGGTATCACACGAACGAGCACCAAATCACGTGTGCAGAGCCCAAATGACAATTAATTTAAACGCAGATATAATTAATTAAATAAACATCCAATTAAAATTAATTTAAAAGGCAATCAAACATGAAGATAAATTAAAGACATGCATTCACCATCACATTCGTCACAACTCCGACACAAAGCAAGTTAGCCTGCCATCGCGACGACAACACGACACATAAAATAATAAACAGATATCACCATGCTCAAGTTGTCGTAATTGTCACCGCAGGACGCCGTCAATGATCGCAAAATAATAATCATCGCTCCGCTCGGTGCAGTCGCTGACGCCGCGCCCGAATCAAACCACCGCGTCGCTGAAAAATATGTTTTGATCTGCGCTCGCTCTCGCCGTGCATCTTGAATCTCCGGAAGCTTAGACGAACCGCCGCGCACGTCGATGAGAGCTCCCGGCTGCTTGGTGTACCTAAAAGTAAGAGAGAAATAAAAAAAAGAATATGAAGAAGAGAATAAGAAAGAAAAATGAAGAAGTGAATATAAAAAAAAGAGCGGGTAGGCGGGGGTGGCGAGGGAGGCCGGCGGCGAGGGAGGCACGCCGGGATGGGGGCGCGCTGGCAGCGAGGTGGCGGCGAGGTGTGGTTCAGAAAGGGGGCTCGCTGCACCCAAGCAGGGGAGTCGCGGCTTTTCGGTTCAAGGTAGAGGGAGAGGGTTACGGCGGCTAAGGCGGGGTGAGGGAGAGCGGCGAGGGCGGCTGGCGAGGGGCTGGTGGCGCGCGGCGGGTTTAGCGTGGGGAGATGGGGGCACGGCCGTGGGGAGTGGAGAGCGGAAGGGGCGGCTGGGGGTGCGCACGGCCAGGGTAAGGGGAGGCGGGATGGGGATGGGAGAAGGGAGAGGCGGCGAGGGGTTGAGCGGGTGAGAGGCTTTTTGCCGAGAGGATCCAGCGGGATCAATAATATAGAGGGGGGTGGCGGGTCCAGGGGGAGAAATAAGGGGGAGGTGGTTCCGCGGGTGAGAAAAAATGGGGAGGGGCGTGGGGTTCGGCTGGGTAGATAGGGGGCCAGGGAGTGGGTCAAAGGGGTAGATAAAAAAAACAAAAAATAAATAAATAAACAAGTAAAATAAAAGTTAAAACTAAATTTCAAATTCAAATTAAAAGAAAACAATTATCTAATTATTTAATGTTAGAAAATAATAATAATAATAATAATAATAATAGAACTAAAAATTAATGAACTTGTAATTAGATATTATACTATTAAATATAAAGATAATAAACTAATAAAAAGATACTATGTTATTAATACTATAAAAATAATGAAATAAAATACAAATAGAGAATTAAAATATATACATACTTATACAAATTAATAAAATAAACTAAACTAAAATTAGTGAAACTAATAATAATAATATAGTGTTAAATATAATATATAAAATTAATATGACTAATAGAAATACTAAATTACTAATATTAGTATATAAATTAACTAAAAATTATCAAAATACCTAAATTACTACAAAACTACAAAAATAAACTAAAAATATAAAAATTGGTTAAACTAATTAATTAAAACTAAGTTAGAAAGTTATAAAAATATATGTAAAAATCCATGTACATCAAATCCCCCACACTTAAACTTTTGCACTCCTGGGCAGAACAGTCAGAAATAGAACACAAGTGGCCGCAGACAAATCAAAACATCCAAGTTACATGTTCAAAATTTTCCAATCTCTTTCCTCATAATATATCATGCTTCATTTAAAACTTTAGTTTCAAAAACAATTTTTCTTTCACTTTCATTTTTTCAAAACAAGTATGTGCACTCATCAATCATGTGACCTACCTTGCCATTACACTCATCACTCGAAAAGATTTGATCAAAGTTTTTCTCAGTTCTCATGCACATGCATGCTTACCATAGGCTTGCCATGAATTTCACATCTCCACTAGTGGAAATCAAAAGAATGTACCAATCTCAAGGACTTTACATGAGGTTCAAATGTTTCTGAAGCTGTGGGACGGTGGGTAAAAAAAATTGACATCTTTTTGGTAAAAAGGAGGGTTGAATCTTGAAATAAATTCATGATAAGTCAATCTAAATGTCTCCCTCAAACTCTCGCTCCCCCACACTTAAAACACTGCTTGTCCCCAAGCATTTGATAATCCAATGTTTCACTCTCTTTTTTTTTCACTCTTTTTTTTTAAAAACAACTCACTCAAATAATATGGTTAGGAAAAACAAGTGAGTATCAGTTCCAAAACCCCATGAAATAAATGTCAGACAATAATCCCAAAGAAAGGTACACAAGTAGCGTATACGATGTAACATCTCAATGAAGGTAGGTCATATAGAAAACTTTCTAGTTCCTGGAGTAATGGATCATCACTTTAATAGGTATCCCCAAAGTCGAGGGTTACCGCGTAATGACCACCAATATACTCATTGTTGGAACTGAAAAGGATTCTATATTCCTATATCAAAATAATATGAAATGAATGTGGCTACTGTGAAAAAGAAATCATATGATCAGGATGGGATAATGTCAATCCATGGACATCAAATGACTCACTGCCCCTCGAAGAACTCTCTCCATGAGTAAGTCTCTCTCCACCACACTTAAATTGAAATCATCATGCAAAAATTCAAGAAATTGGTAGGGAAGGGTATCGGCTTGGGCTCATCCTAAAAGGCTCCTGCATGGCTTCTAAGGGCTATACGAAGGAGAAAATGTTTGGGTGGCTCAGTGGGTCAACGGGGCTAAAATATCAAACAGATGCCTCGATCATTTTAGTACAACTTTCAAAAATTCCTATCGCTTTGATGGAAAAACATGGCAAGTTCTAGAAGACAAAACATGGTTGAGATTCCCTCAAGAAATAAGAGAAATAAGAGATGATTGTAAAATAGCTCAGAGTCCTCACGGGTATGGAAATATAATTTTGGACAGCACAGATGATCATGAGTGCGAATAAGTGTAAAAAAAATACAAGTTTTTGAAAAACATTTTCGAAGCATGAAATAATATCAGCAATCATCTAAGTCATGAGAGAAAGGATCAGATAATTCCAACACAAGAATCAGGTGCTCAAACTGCCTAGGGACACAAGTGTTATGTTCCTGACTGTGTTGTGACAAAAATACAATGGCTTTTATGTGGGTTCATCAATGACAAGAATGTTAGTTTTTTTTTTCATTTTTCAAAAATTTTCTCTCTTTTTTTTTTGTGTTTTTTTTTACATGGTGTTTTTGGAAGCATAAAATATGGAAAAAAATAGAACTCTTCCCTGTGTAAGTGCAGATTGACGTGGAGAGGTTGTTTGTATCCGATGAAGCTCCAGAAATGGTATACCTGTAAAACCTACACATTGACAACACGTACTCACATCATATCAAAGAAGTCACACCATAATCAAAATCATGTGGATGATAAAAATATTTATGATGAATTTAAATCCACTGCAGTTTCAGGAGAAAAGAGATTGTGGTAAATGCATGCCTTTTTATTTTAAAATAAAACTAAATGAAATGAAATTAAATGCAGTGAAAAGAAAACAAACAAATGATGGGTTGCCTCCCATTGAGCGCTAAGTTTACTTCGTCTTCAGCCAGACGTTATTGAAAATCCTCCAGGATCGAATGGAAATGTAAACCATGCATCTGCTTCTTTTTCAGTAGTAGCGCGGAATCCATTCATTGAAGATGAGTTTATCCTGCAAGCTGCACAAAATCTCAATGGAATCTTGTTAGAGTAATGTATGTGTGGAATGAAATGAAAATATGCCAACTCACAAGGGAATGAGTATACCTCACCTGAAGAAAGACTCATCGAATAATTGAATTTCGGGAAAAGGTCATCAATGGAAAGATCAAGAAGATTACCTCCTTGAACATACACAGGTGAAAAAATGCCATTACTAGAATCCTTCAGTGGTTCGCTTATATCCATCACATTCTTGAATGCAGTATCTGGGTTGATGATGTATCCCAATTCGTTTTCACACCCAACTACTAGCATAGAAAAATCCACTGGTTTCCAACTCAATTCATGCTTGATGGTTTCATTGATTGTGCCAAGGTCAAAAATATTGTTAGAATATGTGGGTATTTCAAGTGAAGTGTTTTTAACCTCGACGCATAGAGCAAGCGGCGCAGGATCAATTGGAGCAGATGACTCCATTGTGTCAAGAATGACATCTTTTTCAAAATTTTCTTCTATACCACCCTCATCATTTTTCTCTGTTGGTGCATGTGTCACCACGAAATCAGGATCCTCCAAGCAATCCCATTCTTCCATTGTTTCTAGAAAATTATGAGTGTTCTCTTCCACCAATGCTGATTGATTCTTCGACTCCATAAATGTTTCAGATGTCTCCATTTTAGAAAAAGTTTCAGACTCACATGGATTTTCAGAAAGAGGTGATTCAATATCATTTGAAGTAATGTCCTCTTGAGTGTGGCAATCCACTGTCTCTTGGTTCAATTCTGAATCTATCATGGTAAAGAATGGTCCTAGTTCAATGTCCTCTTCATCCTCAAAAGGTGCAGTTTGATATACATTGAATGTGTCCTTTTTCACTTTGGGATGACTAGGTTGTGAATTCACAGAAGGACATGAAATCACATTTTCTGAGGGACCGTTATGTTCAACAGGGCGGAAGACCAAGCTCTCATATTCTTGAAATGTGATTAGATTAGAAGAATTATTTTGTGATGGAGGGGAGTAATCAATTGTATGATAAGAAGGCAGATCAATCCCATTGTCAGACTCAGGACATAGATGTTGTTCAAATGGACCCTCTATTGCACTCTCCTTAAAAGAATTGTTTTGAATTAGATCATCAAGGGGTAATGAAGCAGCTAGTTCGGAAATATGATTCATTTGATATAATAAATTATTCAATTGATTTTCTAGATCTTTTGTTGAGGAAAGCAACTTTGCATTGCATTCATCTTGAAGTTCAAACCTCCGATTGGTCTCAGTAATAGCACAATGCAACATGTGTTCAATTATTGAATCATTTGTTTGACATGAATTGTCAGGTTCTAAATTTTCAGGAATGCATTGACTTTGAAAATGATTAACATATGTATAAGGACTTGTTTCATAGCATGATGAAATGTTCTCATATGGATCATAGCATGGACTTGAATAAAGATCATTGAAATAAACGGGATTACCTGGATAGATCATGGGCGGTGAATCGTTATACGTCATACCTTGAGTCGGGGCTGCATAGGGAGGGTACTGGTTGTAATGGTGTGGTGCGGCCCACGTCATTCCGAGCTTCTGGGTGTCTTGAAAATTCCTGCAATGAAAAATTCCCAGAGTAGTAAACTCTTTTTTTTTGTTGGTTTTTTTTTAATTAATTTTTTTTTAATTTTTGACCTAAATTACTCTTTTAAAGGAACTTCTAATGCTACTATTCTCCCCGGCAACGGCGCCAGAAATTTGGCACGCGCGTCGCAACGCGTGCAAATTTGCAATATTTATTTACCTACTAACTACTGTAGAAGTGGCGAGCAGGGTCGAACCACAGAGAGAATGTGAGTAGACACTAGAAATGTCCTTTTGGAGGAATGTTCAGGCGAATGGGATTTAATTGTGTGATTATCAACTAAGTTCTAAAAACTAAATGAATATTTTAAAAATGACTAATTAAATTAACTAAAACTATCTAAGTGAACTTAGCTATGAAAGAAACTGGCAGAGATGGAAGTGTCAGAGTCGTGATGTCCGTTCAAGTGCATGCAATGTCAATTATTTAATTCCCACATTTGAATATTTATTTATTCAATTATCACCGATTCCAAATTTAATCAAAATACTATCTGGTCTCGTTCTCTGATGTTAGACAATATTTTAATGTTTACACAAATTATCCGTCATTTCGTTCTCTGTCCTGACGAATAATTTGTGCGTCATTAAAGCACTGAATCACTTGGTGAAATACAACGACCCGTTTCTCACAAAGTCGAAGTATCTACCTGCGTTGGGTTCGCTCACATGAGATTACTTATTAGGTATCACTCATGCAAGTTGAAGGAGAGCGCACACAAAATATTAATTTTTCAATTAATATATTTATTTATTCAAAATTTGATCGCGCGCTTGATCGAATTTCAGATAAATAAATTCTCTGATGAACTCCCGTTCGTGATTACTTATTAGGTATCACACGAACGAGCACCAAAGCACGTGTGCAGAGCCCAAATGACAATTAATTTAAACGCAGATATAATTAATTAAATAAACATCCAATTAAAATTAATTTAAAAGTCAATCAAACATGAAGATAAATTAAAGACATGCATTCACCATCACATTCGTCACAACTCCGACACAAAGCAAGTTAGCCTGCCATCGCGACGACAACACGACACATAAAATAATAAACAGATATCACCGTGCTCAAGTTGTCGTAATTGTCACCGCAGGACGCCGTCAACGATCGCAAAATAATAATCATCGCTCCGCTCGGTGCAGTCGCTGACGCCGCGCCCGAATCAAACCACCGCGTCGCTGAAAAATATGTTTTGATCTGCGCTCGCTCTCGCCGTGTGTCTTGAATCTCCGGAAGCTTAGACGAACCCCCGCGCACGTCGATGAGAGCTCCCGGCTGCTTGGTGTACCTAAAAGTAAGAGAGAAATAAAAAAAAGAATATGAAGAAGAGAATAAGAAAGAAAAATGAAGAAGTGAATATAAAAAAAAGAGCGGGTAGGCGGGGTGGCGAGGGAGGCCGGCGGCGAGGGAGGCACGCCGGGATGGGGGCGCGCTGGCAGCGAGGTGGCGGCGAGGTGTGGTTCAGAAAGGGGGCTCGCTGCACCCAAGCAGGGGAGTCACGACTTTTCGGTTCAAGGTAGAGGGAGAGGGTTACGGCGGCTAAGGCGGGGTGAGGGAGAGCGGCGGGGGCGGCTGGCGAGGGGCTGGTGGCGCGCGGCGGGTTTAGCGTGGGGAGATGGGGGCACGGCCGTGGGGAGTGGAGAGCGGCAGGGGCGGCTGGGGGTGCGCACGACCAGGGTAAGGGGAGGCGGGATGGGGATGGGAGAAGGGAGAGGCGGCGAGGGGTTGAGCGGGTGAGAGGCTTTTTGCCGAGAGGATCCAGCGGGATCAATAATATAGAGGGGGGTGGCGGGTCCAGGGGGAGAAATAAGGGGGAGGTGGTTCCGCGGGTGAGAAAAAATGGGGAGGGGCGTGGGGTTCGGCTGGGTAGATAGGGGGCCAGGGAGTGGGTCAAAGGGGTAGATAAAAAAAACAAAAAATAAATAAATAAACAAGTAAAATAAAAGTTAAAACTAAATTTCAAATTCAAATTAAAAGAAAACAATTATCTAATTATTTAATGTTAGAAAATAATAATAATAATAATAATAATAATAGAACTAAAAATTAATGAACTTGTAATTAGATATTATACTATTAAATATAAAGATAATAAACTAATAAAAAGATACTATGTTATTAATACTATAAAAATAATGAAATAAAATACAAATAGAGAATTAAAATATATACATACTAATACAAATTAATAAAATAAACTAAACTAAAATTAGTGAAACTAATAATAATAATATAGTGTTAAATATAATATATAAAATTAATATGACTAATAGAAATACTAAATTACTAATATTAGTATATAAATTAACTAAAAATTATCAAAATACCTAAATTACTACAAAACTACAAAAATAAACTAAAAATATAAAAATTGGTTAAACTAATTAATTAAAACTAAGTTAGAAAGTTATAAAAATATATGTAAAAATCCATGTACATCATGACACATATCTTCTTGCTACTTCTGTAGACTCTCTATAAGCTCAGTTTGAGCTTGCAACTGCTCTTGATACTGTGAGGCAGAAGATGATTCCCCTCCACGATCTCCTATCGAGCTGTACGCCGACATCACAACAGTACCATAATAGTTCTTAGAAGTCATATAAGAGACGATACCAACTACTCAGCCCTTCTCAAAGGCATACTGGGTCACCTGCATCCATACCACGTCATCGAAATGGTGGGCACTAGTCTGATCAACAGTCTCTACCAGAATCTTATCCCGTGTCTGTGAGGTCACGACCTCATATGACACCTTCAGTTCCAATGTAAAATTAAAATAGTGAAAATATTATATGAAGTTAATTTTCAAACTGAAAAATAAATAATACTGACCACCATTTGACGCTGGAGATCAGCTCTAATCTTTCTAGTGGCTGGAT
The DNA here is from genome assembly GCA_963277665.1 of Viscum album. NCBI lineage: Eukaryota > Viridiplantae > Streptophyta > Magnoliopsida > Santalales > Viscaceae > Viscum > Viscum album. The sequence continues at coordinate 1,608,073,855 of OY728137.1, read as the reverse complement.
CACTGTACATTCTCTGATAAACGTCATACTCCGTTATATCGGGATACTCGACAGCCTATATGAATATAAAATAAACCGTTTATATTTAATTTTATATAAAATATTTAATAAAGATACTTACCAAATGCCTCTATGTATACTAAATATACGACTACCAACTTGATGTGTCACCTCTGGTCTCACCCGGTTCTACCTGCCAAATAAAGATCTCCTCTGAAATCCACCACTCAACCAGTGTAAACATAATCTATCTAAAACCTGAGATGAAATGTACTCTGGTCAGTGGACTCTGTATGACTCATAAAATAGTGTTACTACTACTTTCTTAATGGATTTACATCTCAACGAGTGCACAAACTAACGGAAACGATCATGCATAGACACCTCTCATTCCTCGTGGATAGCGTTACATATGATATCATTGTTGAGATACTATAAGCCCTACAAATAATTTATAATATCAAGTTTTTAATGAAATTAATTTCTAAATAAATATTATTTATTTATGTGCCATCCAATGATTGACCATACCAATCCACACATCAATGAGAATCTATTCCCATGTGATCCATGGCTTAGAAAAATAATTGCACAAGATAGCGCTCCCTTGTCGAACAGATACTTGCACAAAACTTTAAAAAAAGAAAAAAATAATCAAACGATTAGTATATAAATAAATTAACGAAAGATAACTAAAATACACAGGCTACCATACCTCCGCCTACATGGATCAAAGCCAAGATGTGGATATGGACCAGGGATAGGGTCATGAATCATCAGTCATGCAAGATCGCGCCCCCTCTACGTACCCCCTGAACCGCAAGTAGGCTGAGTGTGAGATGATCCTAAATAATCATCATCCAAAGGTAGATCAGCCTCCTCCAACTCAAAAAAGAGATCACGGTCTATCTGAAATACAAAATGAATGTTGTTAGTAGATAGTTGAAAATAACTGTTACAAATAGATAAATATTAGTAATGATTACAACAATCATTTAACTATGTCAATGTTCACCTTCATCATCATCTTCATATATGACGATGTTAATGTCATCGTATTCATCATTGACATCATCAATATCCATATGAGTTTTAGTTGCATCATATCTTTCTATTTCAAATTCATTTGTAACCTCATTAACATCATCGTCACCATCGACCCTTAATTTTGGGGTGTCATCATTAATATTCATGTTTATTTGTGAAAACGATGGATTTTGAGTAGTCTCTTGAAAAATTTCAATTCCTTGTACTTCATCAGAACCTCATTCAGTTTGAGTAAACTGATTTTTCCAAGATTTCATTATTATTATGCTCCACCAATCACTCAGGTCTCTTGAAGTAGCACAATACTTTGTGTAATATATTTTATGTTCCTGTTGAGCCAGTAAAAATAGTTCATTTACTGCAACAAGAATTTTATATTTAATATAAATGATTCCATGAATCATATGAACACACAAGCCTCTCTCAGTATCCAACCACCGAAATTTAAACATTGTTATGTAATTTTTTCCTTAGATAACATAGTTCAATAATTTTATCGAGCATGCCATAAAAGTCAAATTCAGTTTCTCTATGATTCGATCCTCTCAAGAAAACTCCCATGTTCATGTTTTTTTATTCCCTATATGCATGTGTATGAAATCAAAAACCATTCAGCACATATGCATTATAATATTTAACCATTTTGGATGGTGGGTTACTCAATATACACAGTGTCTTATCAATTTTATCAGCATGTTGAGACACCTGAATTTTTTTAAAAAAATTATAAATATAATAAAGAATAAACTAAACTCAAATGTTAAACCATCAATAATTTATGTTACTAGTTTTTGATACCATTGATAATTTTTTTTGTTCGCGTTCTTCAAGAGCAGTTGTTGTAATTTGTGGAAGATTTTTATTGATATGATTATCATATAAACTATAAATAATATAAATTTACTTATTGTAACATAAATTATAGAATAAGTGATATAATCACTCATAGTACAAATGATTTCATTTTTTATAGTTGAGCATAACATATGTTTGAGCTTTGTGATTTTCATTATCTGAAATCCATCGTTCATGATCTCTATCGAAGATAAGACCTGGCTAATTAAAAACTGATAATTGATTTTCTATTTCATCATCAACATTCCCCTCATTCTATCCCATGTGGTCTCATTTTTGGGGATATTCAGATTAAAAATAATGAGAGCAGAAAAAACAATTTCCTCTTGCAAATAAGTTTCATTAATTGACCCTTCAACTGATGCTTTTTTAGGTTCTTTTTTATTTAATTTTTGCATGAATCTATCAAATGGGTACATCCATCGAAATTTTACCTCACCTCCATATTTAGACTCTTGTGGAAAATTTAATATCAGATGCTCTATTGAGTCAAAGAAAGCTGGAGGGTAGATTTTTTCCAGTTTACATATAATTACAACAATATCTTCTTCCAGTTTTCTTAGTGAATCATATTTTGTTGTCACCACACAAGTGTCTCAAAAAAATATGATATGTATGTTATTTAATCCCAAATCATGGATTTAAACAGACATCTGAATCCAATTGGAATAAGTATTTCTATTATTGCATGACAATCACGACTTTTTAATCTGGTAATATGTCTATTCTTAACACATCTGACCAAATTGGAGGCATAGCCATCTGGAAGTCTCAAATCTGAAATCCACTGACAAAATAATAAGAGAAACTATTTGGACAATGTACAAGCTATTTTTGGCTTCATTAACCTCTATGATCTGACATTCTAAAACTATTCAAGTTTCAGTCGTCTGAAAATTTGGGCAAGATCTAATCATGCCTTTACAATATCTTTGGTCTTACTTGGGGTCTTCAATACCGTATTAAATAAATTATCAAAACAATTCTTCTCAATATGCATGAAATTGAACATGTGGCATACCAACAAATCAGACCAATATGGAAGATCCCAAAAAATAATCTGTTTCATCCAACTATGTTCTTTTCCAAATACATAAATTTTATATTGGTTTACTGTTGGCCCAAATGTTATGGGAGGTAATTAAAATACAACTAATTTTAACTCTATACCTGAGATCACTTTTATAGGTTCATCCCTTTCAATATTGCCTTTTCTGAAATGAGATTTTTTCCTCGGAAAATGATGATCGGTTGGAAGAAACTATGATGATAGTAAAAATAGAAAGGTTTTTTCCATTAAAGATCATAAAGGGTTTGTTATCTTTCATATAGTAAGAACATGATTTCAGACCATGTGTACTCTAGCTAGATAACATGCCATATGCCGGGAAGTCACTAATCATCCACACCAATGAAGCTTTTAATATGAAAGTTGGTTTCAGAGCAACATTATATATACTAACACCATTACTCCACAATGAATTTAACTCATCAATGAAAGGATTCAAATAAACATCAATATTTTTTTCGAATGTCCTAGGATTAATATGGTCAGAAATATAAAGGGATCTTTAATCAACATCCTTGGAGGTAAATTGTATGGAGTTACAAAGATAAGCCAACATGAACACTGACTAACTTAAGAACTAAACGGATAGAAACCATCAGTAGAAAGACCCAATCACACGTTTCAAGCTTCTAAAGCAAAAGACAGATGCATTTGTTCAAAATGTTTCCATAAATCACCATCAGATGGGTGATTCATGCTTTTATAGGTTGAAATCTTGGTTTTGTGCCATGACATCATTGGCGGTGTGTTCCGAGACATAAATAAACATTGCAACCTTGGTGTAAGGGGGAAATATCTCAATTTTTTTATAGGAATCGATCCAGACTTCCTCAGTTGAGCTTCTTTATACTTCGATTTTCGACATGTGGGACAACTATCTGACGAATAATTTTCACCAGAATACAAGATAAAATCATTTTTACATGCATGAATCTTATGATAACTAAGGCCCAGATTATGAATCAGTCTGTTTCTCTCATATTAATTTATAGACAACACCTTTCTTTCAGGTAAAAATGTTTTAACCAAAGAAAATATCTGATCAAAACAGTTGTTTGACATTGCATTATCTTATTTAATAGCCATAACTTTTGCAACCGTTTCTAATATTTTTATCTTGTAACTAGGATATAATGCATCCTCAGCAGACCTCAACAACTCACAAAATTCAGATGGTGGCAACTTAAGATTTAAATCAATAATAGTTTGAGTTTGAGTTTGTTTAAAATATGGACATGAAACATCATGTACTAAATTTTGAAACCTTAATGGATCCAAAATCAAGTTATTAGTTTATTCTATGGAACAGCATTCATCATGTTGATACCAAAAAACATAATCTGGTTGAATATCAAATTGCAATAGATATCCCCTAACCTTTTCAAATGTGTCAAATGTTTTCAGAGCACATTTTTTAAAAGGACACTTAATTGTGCCTTCTGAAACAAATTCTGATTTTGATGATGCAAATGATAAGAAATATTCAACACCCTTAATATATGCAGGATTTAAACTAGAACCCTTTTTATTTCTGTACTAATTTATATAAGCGTGGTCATCTAATAATGGCTGTTTTCAATATCCTTGTTTCATATTTTTCTACAAAATATAAAATGATTACTGTTTTTGAATAACTTGAAATTAGAAAAACACAATCCAAAAAAAGAAGATAAATAATTACAATTACTTCTTAATAATTACCATTAATTGTGGGTGAGACAATTTCCAGTGGATTGGCGGCTACTCTTTTGTCCAACGACTCATTTACTTGGAACTTTCTCACACTAAAATCATAATTAAGAATCTGATCAGAGGTATGCATATTCATTCTCATGCATACAAGAATATATAAGCGTACCTTCGAGCAGATTCATCATTGTGATTTCAATGTGAGAAATATGCAAGTAAATGAGTTGTCAGATAAATGTGACCCCCTTTTGTCGATGAATCATCTTCTTGCAACTGTCACCACCTGAAATCATTATAAAACATATGTTCCTATGAATTCATATTCAAACTCATGCATATGATATTGGATATGGATATGTAGAATAATACTTTTCATAATGTTTTGAGTTAGCGAGAGTTTAATGGAGAAGAGTCATTGAGAAAAATTAGTGTCGTCAATCTACAATAAATTATACCAAGTTATTATAATTTATTAAAATTGATTTTATTGCTAATTATTCCTAATTATTTCTAATTATTCATAATTATTTCTAATTATTCATAATTATTTCTAATTATTACTAATTATTCCTAATTATTACTAATTATTCCTAATTATTACTAATTATTGTTAATTATTCTTAATATATGCTAATTATTCCTAATTATTGCTAATTATTGATAATTATTGCTAATTATTTCTAATTATAGCTAATTATTTCTAATTATTGAAAATTATTGCTAATACCTACTAATTATTGTTAATTATTGCTAATTATTTCTAATTATTTCTAATTATTGCTAATTATTCCTAATCATTGCTAATTTTTCCTAATTATTTCTAATTATTTCTAATTAGTGCTAATTATTCGTATTTATTGCTAATTATTGCTAATTATTGCTAATTATTGCCCATTATTTCCAATTATTCATATTCATTTCTAATTATTCGTATTTATTGATAATTATGGCAAATTCTTGGTAATTATTGTTAATTCTTGCTAATTATTTGTAATTCTTGCTAAATATTGCCAATTCATTCCAATTATTGCTAATTCTTGCTAATTCTTGCTAATTATTTCTAATTATTTCTAATTATATGTAATTATTGCCAATTCTTGCTAATTATTAGTAATTATTCCTAATTATTGCTAATTATTTCTAATTATTGCTACTTATTCGTAATTATTGCTAATTATTCCTAATTATTACAAATTTTTCCTAATTATGGCTAATTGTTACTACTTATTGCTAATTATTGCTAATTATTTCTAATTAAGAGTATTAATTTCTAATTGTTTCTATTTATCGTTAATTATTTCTATTTATTTCTAATTTTTGCTAATTTTTGCTAATTATAGCTAATATTGCGAATTATTGATAATTATTGATAATTATTGCAAATTATTGCAAATTATTGCTAATTATTAGTAATTATTTCTAATTATTCCTAATTATTATTAATTATTTCTAATTATTAGTAATTATTGCTATTTATTCATAATTATTCATATTTATTCTTAATTATTACTAATTATTACTAACTGTTACTAAATATGACTAATTATTACTAATTATTACTAATTATTACTATTTATTAGTAATTATTACTAATTATTACTATTTATTACTAATTATTACTAATTATTACAATTTATTACAATTTATTTTTAATTATTACTGTTTATTACTATTTATTACAATTTATTACTATTTATTACTATTTATTACAATTTATTACTAATTATTACTAATTATTACTAATTATTACCATTTATTAATAATTATTAATAATTATTACTATTCATTACTCTTTATTACTATTTATTACTAATTATTACTAATTATTACTAATTATTACTAATTATTAGTAATTATTAGTAATTATTATTAATTATTACTATTTATTACTAATTATTACTATTTATTACAAATTATAACAAATTATTACAAATTATTAATATTTATTACTATTTATTACTAATTATTACTAATTATTACTAATTATTACTAATTATTACTTATTATTACAAATTATTAATAATTATTAATAATTATTACTAATTATTACTATTTATTACTATTTACTACTATTTATTACATTTTATTACTAATTATAACTAATTATTAGTATTTATTACTTATTATTTGTATTTATTACCAATTATTAGTATTTATTACTAATTGTAAATATTTATTATTTTTTCCTAATTATTACTAATTTTTCTAATTATTACTAATTTTTGTTAATAATTATTAATTATTACTAATAACTAAAAATTAGTACTAATAATTTAATTTTATTATTACAAATAAATACTGATGAGAACATAATTTAAATATAACTTAATTACAACTAATCAACAATAATTAAAATTAATATAAAGAAATGAAATAAATACTAATTTAAATAAAACAAAAATACCTTTAAACATGATCTCTTATAATTGTAGACGACTTCACAACTTTGTTAAAAAAAACAAACACTGAAAAATTGTCATTCTAAAATTAGAGTTCAGACAAACAGAGTAAGAAGGAATTGAGGAGGAAAAAAAACGGGTGTGGGGTATATATTGGTTAGATTAGTTGCGACGAGACTATTTGCGATGGGTTTCCCGTCGCAAATAGTATTTATGGCGATGCATCCCGTCGCAAATACCTTCGACCGTATTAATTACTATCGGCGGTTAAAAGGTTATTTGCGATGGGCCCCATCGCAAAAAGTAACCTGCCGACACACTATTTGCGATGCGACAACATCCCATCGCAAATAGGTTTTTAACGCCACAAGTTATTTATGACGAGTCCCATTGCAAATACCCTCCGGGGGTCGAACTAGTTGCGATGGGGGATCCCCCGTCACAACTAGTGTTTACTGCTTCCCTGTATTTGTGACGTGCGGTGCCTAATCATCACAAATACCCTTTCGTGCGGTTTGGTGCGTTTTTCACACCAAACCGTGGGAAAGTTTTTTTTTGCGATGGGGTGCCTAGGCCCGTTGCAAATAATTAGTTATTTGCGACGGGTTGATTTTCCCTCCGCAAGTACCCTCTTTGACGGACTATTTGCGTTGGGAATAAATCCCGTCGCAAATAACCCATTGCAAAAATCAGTTTTTCCCGCAGTGTAGGTTTTGAGTTTTATATAATTAGGGAAAACACTTATATAAAGACTTAGATACATTAAAAATTTGATCATAAAAGTCTACATCATCTATAAATAAATTATTCTCATATCGTAACCTTCTTAAGATTAACATACTTAAAAAATTTCTTCACAACTTTAGAAACAAAGTAAAGATAAGAAGGGCGAGCTCAAAATCTTAGTAACGTTAAATATAAGCATTAACCATTTGATATTGTCAGTGATCATAAGATGAGTATAAGGTTTTTACGACATAATCAAAGTGAATGATCATAAAATAAGAGAATTCATACCCATCAAAACCCGGATCTTAAAACATGAGACATGGAATAAATATTTAACATATGATAAAATTCATAAAAGTTAACCATCCTGATCCTTTTGAAAACAATTCTTAAGAAAAGGTTTAATTATAGTTTGATTAAAGCATAAAGAATTGGTAACTTGGACCATCATTTTCATAAAGCTATTACAATCACTCCTTTAAATGTAATAACCTACCCAGTCAATTCCAATAATATCATAGGATAAACCTATAACTGGTTAACTCTGCCCCTTTAACCAATGCATTGGAGAGCTATATGAAGATCAACCATCATCATGAGTTGTATTAGTCTCACCCTTTATCATAAAAATGTAAAAGAACAATAACATAAACAAAACATCTGAAATCATTAATTTTAGAACCTAACAATAAACATTTTTGTTCATAACATGATTTAATCATGGAAAAGAAACAAGTTCCATGACAATCTCTTTGAAATGATGAAAATCCATCCAAAGAAATATTAATGATGATATCATTACAACATTTCCCTAGTGTAACATAAGTAAAATCAAGGGTTTTTTCATTAATGAATATAAATATCATTAAAGTAACCATTAAAAACATTCTTGATAAAAATAACCATTCTACTTTGTAAATCACTTTTGAAAAAAAACAAAAAATATTATGAAAATCATTTTCTTTTAAAATAACCTTGTAAACTTATAAATGAAGCATAAATGAAAATAATAGTCACGATGGATGGATAATCCATTCATGTCATAAAAATTAAAAAGGTAAACACTATTTTCTATATTTTGTAAAGAGAGTAAAATGTTACCCCATGCAAAAAATATAAAGAAATTTACTTTTAAAACCTTTTAAAAGAAGGCCAATGATCATGTAAAATTTCTTTAGAAAAGAATTTATGTTTTGAAAGGAATATTCTCTTATTTTTTTGAAAACATGGATATGGTAGATAAATATTCTAGATCTAAAATAAGATACGAGATCATTATCACTTACAAACAAATTTATTGATATTTCTTTAATTTATATTTCAAATTGTTTTATTCTAGGAGATTTTAATTCAAAGTTACAAAGAAATAAGGGATTTCATAACTCAATTTAATTTTATTTGGTTATATTGCATTTTCGTTATCTTCGTTGTTCCAAGATTATGTGTGTAATGACCTTTTATTTTTTTTATTGTATTTCTAATTGTTTTTTTACACATATTTTCTATTAATTAATTCTCAATTCAATGACATGATCCTTGTAAGGTTTTATCATCTCAATTTTATTTCAATGAGACATATTTCATATTCACAACTTTTTTCTTTTGTGTGGTGTATCTACAAACCATGAATGTATTTTATAAAGCTTGTCATGAAAATTTTTGGGATTTATAAATCTATATACGAAAATATATTTCATTAGATTTTTATAATTAGATTACCAAAGGAGTAGGATATTTTATTCTCAATGTTGTTTCATTGAGAAATGGCTGACGTTATTAGCCTATCTATATGTATGAGGTGTATACACTACCCATTTGACATGTAATATCATGAATATCCATATGTTCATGATGTTTAATATTTCATTTGAAGTTATTATTTTTGATCACTAATTTATTTTAGTCTATATTTCCACTAATTTTATATGTATTTACATATGGTTACAAAATCAATTCATAGATTAATTATTACCTTCAAATTTATGATCTTTTCAAGATATTTCTTTACTTAAATATCACTTTTCTGAGACATATTTCATTTTGTGCACCATGATTTACTTTTATTGTTTAAATAATACGTCATGACTGAATTATGACATATTAATATATGAAATTCCTTGGATTTACAGATCCATATCATGGTGTTTATTTTAAAAACTTTTTTATTTCAAAGTTACCAAAGAGGTAAAGGATTTATGTTAGATCCTTTATTATTTTTTATTTTTCCTGAACCATATCTCTTTTTTTCACCTCGGGTTATGAATGTGGTTGAATGTTTTAATTATCATTTCCTCCCTTATTGATTAAAGAATCATTATGAATGTTGTTTGTGATAATAATGTTGTTTAATATTTTGGATCAGGAATCAATTTGTACATACCCATGTTTTCTAAATTTTTTCTAAGAATGTTCTTATTTACCAATCATTTATTTATCAAGTTAATTTTCAAGTATATTTTTCATTATTTAAAAATTTTCAAAAATGGAATCGTTTTAACATTTTCTATATGATGCATTTTGAATTTTTTTACCAAAGTGTGAAAGGAATGTATTATTTTATCATTTAAGGGTTAACCAAATTTTAGTACTATTAATAATATTTTTTCTTTAATACTCCCTTTATATGTTTCCAAGGTTAATTTTAAATAAAAAAATTACTACAATTTTTTTTTGAATTTTTAGTTTTGAAAAGTGATTTTCAAAATGAAAAAGTTATTTTTCATTTAGATTTTTTAATCTTGTTTTAATGTAAATTTGTTCATCATAAAAAAGAATGGTTTATTTTACTAATTCTATACTGAGGATATGTGGTAATGATGACATCCTTATTTATTATTTGTATGGATTTTTATTCTTCCAAAGAGATTATCATGAAACTCATTTCTTTTTCATGAGTAAATCATGATATAAAAGAAAAATGGTTATTGTTTTATTAAAAAAATGCAATATTACCTGTGTTATGATTATTAGATGGTTATTGGAACTTTTCAGTTATGTATATTTCCATATGTTCTTAGTCTTGATGGTGACTAAATTAATAAAATCTAGAAAATGGTATTGAAATAAAAATGTTATCCTATTACATTTATTTTTGATGAATTAATTGAGTTTTCACACCTCATTTATTTATGTTTTTATGGTTATTTAATTTATCATGATCCTTAAATATCTTATGATCAATGTCTATATAACTATACATCATTATTTTGATATTATACTTTCTTCGTTGTATATTTTTTTACTTCCCATTTATGTTCTCTTTTTAGAAACCTTACTATGTGTTATTCCAGATAACATTTTTATTTCAATTTACCTCTTTTAAAAAAGGTGTTTTTATCCTTTTTTTTGATGTGGGTTTTCAAAAACGTTGTTTTTAAATAATTAAATTGGTTTCCCTTCATTTTTGTATGTTTTATTTTCCACCCCTTAGAAATGATTTTTGAAAATGTTTAATTCCCTTTATATGAGTAATGTCACAACCTATTTATTATTTTATTTTTTTTTACTTCGGATGTTCTTATTGGTCTGGGTTTCTCTCTCATGTTTTGAGTGTTTTAGACTAAAATTTTGAGGTTCGGGCTATTTTTCCTCTATTGCACAGTTTAGGTACATGGTTAAGCGGTAACCATGTGGCCTCTTGAGGTTGAGATCCTTTTCAGTTCATTTTGAACTAGCATGATTTGAGTTTCAGGGGATCTGCATTTTTATCCCAAATTGTGCAAGTCCAAGGGAAAATCATGTGGGTCCTTTTGTGTCTCTATTCAAGGGAAAAAGTCCTGATATTTTTTATCTAAACTATACATAAGGTATGCACATGGTTCTGTAATTTTTGACAAAACCATGAAAGATGATTGTTTCACAGTTTCACAAACAGTGTGGCAAGACCATGAAGGTTTTTGTGTGTCCAATTAGGGGCAACTGATTGGCATATGGTTTGGGAAACCACACAACCTAATCATGTGTTCTGACCTAGTGTCTTAAACTTGTGAAATTACCTTTCTAAGATCTTGTAATTTCAACCCTAAACAATCCTATTCTTCCCCATTTGGATCTTGTGGCTCTAAGGGGGATCATACCTTCTATTACACACCTTATATACTCTTCCAAGGGTGGAATTAAGGTATTTCATCATGTTTTGGGGTGATTTCTTGAGGAAATATCCTTCTCTCCTTCTCCTCTCCCATATTCTTCCATTTTATTTGTGGGTTCTATTCTCCCGGGGTCTTTGGGTTCTAGGGTTAATATTTCTTTGGGTTTTAATTTGGGGTTTTTATTATTAAGGTTCTTTGTGGGTGTTGTTGCATCTTTGGACCCCCGTGGTGTTGTTTCAAGTTGCCATTGTTGAGGTAATTGTGGTTTTAGGTAGGTATCCCTTGGTATTTTCCATCTAAATTGAAGAATCATTGATTGATTTATTTTCAAAACACAGTTTAATGCTAAATAGTGGTGTATGATTTTTAGAATTATTTATTTCCTTGAAAAAGAGTGATTTTATTTTTTGTATTTAAGTTGAATAAAATTGTTTGGTAAAAATCGTGCAACTAGTATTTGATAAATTGCCATGTTGGCCTTTGTAAATAATTCACGGTTCTTGAAGTATGGTTTTACATTTTAAACATGTTTGGATTATAAAATGGTGGTTTGGATTCCTCAAATGTATCTCTAAATTGTTTTGGATTTAAAAAAGGTATCTTTTGTTCTTTGGAAATGGTTGGTTGCTCCAAGGTTGTTTGAGGCCCATTTGGAACTTTCACAGGTTGGTATTCTTTTGAAAACTCTACTTGAACACCCCTCTTTCCTTGGTTATGTTGAATGGTTTGGGAGGACCTTGGTATGGGAATCCCTTGCGGATGAATTTTTGAAAGGAAAGGGATCACTCCTTGGGGTGATAAGAGTGTTTGTTCTTGAGTGTGTGATTGTGCTATATATATGTATATACGTTTTTAGTTTCTTATTTGGTTTCATGTGGAACGTCCCCAATTTAGTCATGAAAGAGAACCTGTAATATCTAGTGGATTCTTCAAGAATGGTTGATTCATTAGTTTAGATCATGCACTAGCTAGTGGCCCTTAGTATGGGCCTTACTCTACTTTGGGATTGTTCATCTCAATTTGTCCAGGTAGGGTAAGACCAAGTGTGTGGGTGGATTGATGTTATAAGGTGCAGTATTCCCATGGGATGAGTTAGGTATTGGAATTTTCTAGATCATCTACTGAGGTCTTAGGTTCTCCCATGTTCTTTGGAACTTAATTGTCTGCGGAAGATGATTGAGTTGCTATGTCTGGTCAGTTACTCTTCTATATTATTTTACCTTTCCCTTATTGCATGATCATTGATCCTTCTTTTGGATGGTGTATATATTTTCTAAAGGTGATGAAGTGGTATTCAAATAATTTTGGATTTTTTTTGAGAATTATTTACAACTTAGTTTCCCTTTTTAAATAAAAACACAACTCCTTCTTCTCTATGCCTCTCTCTTTAAAATTTTTAAGATTCCTTCTTGAAAAAAACACATTTTAAATAAAAATGGAATATAATTTTTTAAAGATAAAATGTGTGAAAAAATATGTTATATATATATATATTGTATTTCAAACCGTAAATTGATGATTCTATATTTAGAGGAAATGAATTGGGAATATATTGTTGGGTCATTCCCATTGAGTTTTAATACTCACGCCTATACCTCTATCTTGTTTTTTACGTCTAGTAAATGATCCATCTTGGTTTTGATCTCCATGGGTGATATTTTGATTTGGAATCAGAGAGTATCTTTTAGGTTTACTTAGTGGTTTAGTGGTCATCAAGTTTGATTTTGGATTTGATATTATATTTTCTTGTATTTTCATTTTATGTACAGATGTTGTTCCATTGGTTTGAATAGTAATTTTTGGGTTTGTCTGTTTACTTCTACTTCTGTGTTTATTTTTATTGGGAGAAATCATTCCCATTATTTCTCACTAATGCCCTTAGTGCTTGTCGCCATCCTGGGAGGATTGGAAATGCTTCTTGGGTCTTGTTCCATTACGGATTGGGTGATCGGTTCGGGGTCGACCCAGGATGGTTCGTGATAAGATGGTATTAGAGATTAAGTTATTTCACATACGTAGATTTTAGATCACCCTTTGTTATTTGGGATGTCTTGGTAGATATATTAGGACTATTGAAACGTAGGGTGTTGGTGTGAGGGAGTGTCCGGACAACACATTATGTGCCAAGCCTTGGGTTACCATGGGATGTTTGGTTTTGTTTGGTTAATTTGGTTCTTTTGGGTTGTTTTATGTTTTGAAAAAAGAAGTGAGAGTTTGTGCATTCATCTTGGTGAGGTCGCAAGACATGGAAATCCATGTGGATCTTGGGAAAAGGTATTGAAATTCTCTCTGTGATGGTGGTGTTATAGGCATATGGCCTCCAACTATATGACCAAGTCACCCATTGACACTAGTTTCCTATCATGAGTTTTTTTTGAGTGTTTGATAATACTGAAAAACTTTTTTGAAATCATTGTTTTAGATTGTGATAACCTTACTTCAATAAGTAATATTTTGGATTTTGGAAGATGGAAAATGAATTTTTAGAGTTATTATAAATAAATTTTTATAAAATATATTTTTAATATGATGACATTTGGGTAAAACAAGGATTGATTTATCAAAATTTGATTTTTTAATCAAAACATGTGGTTTATCAAAATTGGTTACTTTGGAAATAGATTTTTTTTTAAAATAATGGTTTTGGAAAATGTTTAGGCTGATTTCTAAAAAGTTCTGTGAAATTTGTAGTGAGAAGTAGATTGAGAATTTGAAACCCGGGTTGAATGTTTTTTTTGAAAATGGAAATCTGCTATTTTGACCTTTGGTATTCTTATGATCCCTTATATTTAAGGATGTTTGAGGAAGTTGTTGATTGATATAATGAGAATATGAGTGCCAAAATCGGCATCAGAATTTACATGTGTGAGGATCCCTGAAATACCATTGATAAGTGTGTAACTAATGAAGTTCATTTTTCTTTACAAAAGTGTTTTTGAAGAGAAAAATTATAATATTTTTATAATTTCAAGCAGTGTTGAATATTTTATTAGGATTTTGGTATTTTGTTTAAGCAGTATTTTGAGTTTGAGTTATTGTTGGTGAGTTAGTCTTGATTGAGTTCTTGGTTTTTATTTTGTTTAGTGTACACCCACACTAACGATACGATGGATATTCAAGGTGAAGCTATGGGTAGTTCATTATTAGTAGACCCTCCAGTTGATCAACCTAAGGGATTCCTTCTTGAGTTCCAAAAGTTGACCCTTAATAACTTTTGTGGTCAAGCAGATCCTTCTAAATAAGAGGAGTGGATGTAGAAAATTGAAAGGATATTTGGTTTCCTTGAGTTTCTTGAGTCTCTAAAGTTTACATTTTCTACCATTATGCGTGATGATCCAAGTTGTAACTAGTGGATGTCATTCATTAGAAAAAATCCTTAGGAATAAATTTCTTGGGAATTCTTCAAGGATTTATTCATCTGACAATACTTTCCCAGCTCTTGTGAAGGTGAAGAAGGTTCTAAATATGTTCTATCTTTATCAAGGTGATGGAACAGTGTTGGAGTTCATTTATAATTTTTAGGATATAGTTCCCTATCTTCTAGAGTGGGACAAGTATGATTCCATAAACTCTTGAATTTTTTAAAAACGGATTCATCCTGATCTGTAGTTGATGGATTTAGAATCCATTCGAATATCCTTTACTACTGTGGCGAGGAAAGCTATTTGGGTTGAAGTTGTGTTAGCAGGAGTACTTGAGGTATAAAACCTTCCTCCTATCTTTAGAAGTGGTGAAGGGAAATATAGTAAATATATAGGGTATCGTCCTAAATTTGGTTGTGATGATAGTAGAATTAATAGTCTATAAGATCTTTCATCATCTAATTCCGGGCATTGGACTCTGGTATGTCACCCATGTGGCAAGTCAATTCATAAGAAGCCATAGTGTCAAAATTATCCAAATACCCACCATATATATGGAAACTTGGGTCACTTTTTAAATTTTTTTATAGAGAGTTTATAGGAAGTGACATGGTTCCATATCCACCCCTTCAGAAAACCCCCTGCCCATTTAAGGGAGTAGGGTGTTGAATCAGGCTCAGTTTAAAGTCCCTTTTTGATGTAATTGTTTATATATTGTAATGGTTGGGTCTTGTGGTGTTGTATTTTTTTTGAAATGTATAAGTGGTGTTGTGAATCTCCTGAGAATATCTATTTCAATGGAAGTGTGTCTTTTGGAAATTATGAATTTGTCCATTTTGAGTGGAGGTGTGTCCTTTTGTGTGTCTTGTTCTTACCTATTCTAGTTTGAGGTGAAATAGGATGACATGGGTGTATGTTATGAATCATTATTTTTATGGAAGTTACTTGTTTGAGTAAAGAGAGTTCCATGGTGTGTCATGTTCATTTGGTTCTTTTTAGGGCTGGTGTATGGTAATTCTAGTTTAGAGTATTGGTGTTGGGAGCGTGAACACTAAAATGGTGGGGAGTCCATTCTGGACTCCCATATTGATAATATGGATTGGTCTCTAGTGTTGGATTGTTAATTGGTGGTATCCTTTAGAGTTTTCTGATTCTAAGTCTTTTCCATTTGGATAGACATTGGGATTTTGGAGTACTTCCAAGGGTTTTATTTTTGGTAAGGCTATGTAGTATGTGGTTTGTTTTTTCCAACTTTTTTAAATGAGTGGTTTGGTTTTATTGGCTTATTTCATTTTTTGGTGTGTGTTTTCATCTTGGAAATGGTTAATGTGATCTTTGGTTTAAGGGATTCGATCGTGCGAGTGAGTGAATCTCTGTTAGTTATTTGATTAACTGGAGATGTTATGGCTTTCTCGAAGTAGAAATCATAATGGTGGTGGGAATTATCACACCTTGGTTTTCAGATTCTTTTTTTTTCAGCTTATTTTTTTGTTCTTAGTTTATCTTTCAGGTTTTAGTTGTTTCAGACATAAATTTTGAGTTTCAGTATATTTTTCCTCTATTGAACACTTAAAGGTTCATAGTTAATGGGTAACCATGTGGCATATTTAGGATGAGTTATTTTCAGTTTATTTTGACTTATAATAGTTTGAGATACATGGGATTAACATGTTTTGAAACAAACCATATATCTTCAATGCAAAACCATGCAGGTCCTTGGGTTTCTCCGTTCGAGGGCATACAACCTGATCACTATTAGCCAAACTGCGCGTAAGTCTTGAGTATGGATATGCAATTTTTCGAAGATACATATCGCATGGTTGACACATAGTTCCCCAAACCAAATGACAAAACCATGTGGCTGCCCAATGTGTTCTGTAAGGGGTGAACAGTTGGCATACAATTTGGGAAAATGTGCAGCCTAACCATGCACAGTGTCCTAGTGTCTTATAATTGGGAAATGATCTTGCTAACCTCTCTAAATTTTAACCCCAAACCACCCTATTCTTACCCATTTGAAAAATTCAGCTCCAATTGGGATCCTCCCTTATTTTACACACCTCACTCCTTTTTGAAGGGTGGAATCTAGTTATTTATTCTAGTTTTGTGGTAATTTTTAAAGAAATTTCATTCTTCCCTTCACCTCTTCCTTATTCACCAATTTTTTTGTGGTTACTCTTCTCCCTTAGTCTTCTAGTTCTAGGGTTAAGGTTTAATTAGGTTTAAATTGGAGGTTTCACTTGTTAAGGTTCCTTGTGGGTGTTCTTACTTCTTTAGACACCCGTGAATTTGTTTCGAGTTTCTATCATTGAAGTTCTTTTGGTTTGAGGTAAGTTTCCCATTTTAGTTTTATATTTAAATGGAATAAACAGTGATTTATTAGTTTTTTACCATCTCTTTAATTCTAAATAGAGATTTATGATTTTTAAAATAATTGTTTTACTTGAAATAGAGTGATTTTCTCCCTTGTGTTTAAGCTTCATGAAATGGTTTTTTATAACACGTACACCCTGTGTTTGATAAATTGATCAGTTGGACATTGTAAATAATTTATGGTTCTTAAAGTATGGTTTTGTATTGTAAACATGTTTGGATTATAAAATGGTGGTTTGAGCTCCTGAAATTATTCTCTTAAAGTTTTTGGATTAAAAAAAGTTATGTTTGGTTATTTGGAAGTGGTTGTTTACTCAATGGTTGATTAAGGCCCATTTAGCACTTTCACCGATTGGCCTTCTTTTGAAATGCATCCTTTGATGAACCTCATAACATGGTGGTTTTGAATAGTATGAGAGGTCATTGGTATTGGACTACCTTTTGGAATAATTTTTAAAATGTAAGGGATATTTCCTTATGGTGATACGAGTGTCAGTTCTTATGTGTGTGTTTGTGCTATATGTTTATATATACATGGTTGGTTAACTATTTGGTTTTGTTTGGCACACCCCCACATTAGTCAAGACTTGGTAAGATATCATAGATAGAGGATTTTTTAGGAATTTTTGCTCGAATAGTTTATGTCATATATTGACTAGTGTCCCTTAGTATAGGCCTTTCTCTACTTTGGGATTGTGCCCCTTTGTTAGGTGAGGTAGGGTAAGACTGAGTGTGTGGGATGATTGATGTCATCAGGAGTGGCATGACTACATGATTAGATAACTATCCATTTTTTCTTGATTATGCATTTATCTGCTAGGTTCTTCCATGTTCTTATATGATTAGTTTTCTATGACAGATGATTGAGGTTTCTTGTTTGGTCAGTTACTCTTATGTGTAATTTTACACTGCCCTTGTTGTGTGATCATTTATCCTACTTTCTTATATGGTATATCTCATTGATAAAGTAGATGAAATAGTTTTTAAATGCTTACAGAAATGTTTTTGAGAATTATTTAAAACATATTTTTCATTTTTATATAAAAATACCAATCTTTATTCTCTATGCTTCCAACTTTAAAATTGTTAAGATTTATTCTTAGAAAAGATACTCGTTTTAAATAAAAATGGAAATAGACAGTGATTTTTTAGAGAGAAAATGTGTGAGAACCTATGTTTTTATATATATATATTTTATTTAAACCCTAAAATTGATGATTATTTATTTAGAGGAAATGCATTGGTAAAATATTGTTTGGGCACACCTACTGAGTTTAATTACTCACGCCTATACTTTTTCTTGTTTTTTGCTTATGGTGCAGGTTCCATCTTGGTTTCAATCACCATGGGTGATATTAGGTTTTGAATTAGAGAGTGAAACTCAGGGTTATATAGAGACTTATTGGTATTTGGGTTCAGTTTTGGTTTTGATGTTCGACTTTTTTCAATTTTTAGTTTTTTTTATAGATGTTGTTCACTCGTTTTGTTTAGTTATTTTGCTTTTCTTTGTTTACTTCTTCTAATTTATTTTATTTTACTTGGAAAAATTAATCAGATTGGTTATAATTAATTCCATTAGTGATTTTAGGTATCCTAGGAAGTTAGTTAACTCCTCTCGTTCATTATCATAGGCTAACATGAGTGACCAGTTTGGGGTCGAACTGAGCGGGTTCGTGACAAGGCACAAGATAAAATTACTGGGAAGTAATTTAAAAAGGAAGGAATAATATAAAAACCTGGTTAATTTTAATAAAAATCATTTTCAGGTGTTATTAGTACTAATTAATTATATTTTATAGAGTTATATCCAATATAATAATAATAGGAATTTTTTATTCAAAATGAAAATGCATTATTTCTAACTGAATTGGGATTTGTTTCATTATATGGTTTTGTATAAAATATTTATTTCCAAATTATATAATTTTTATTTGATAAAATAGAATTATTTTTTAGTTTATCATTTTAAATTTATATTATTCTTTATTTTTCAAAATTTTCTAAAAAAATTTATTTTTCAATAAATAGTGATAAATAATGTTTTTTATTGACAAATGTATTTTCTTTTGATGTATTTACTAGGTTTAATTCTATTTTATATTAGTTTGAAAACATTATTAATTATTTTTTCTTAAAAATAATCCAATATTTTTTTATTGGAATCAAAATTAAACTTGAATTTGGTATAGAAACAATTTTACACTTAAAGGTATTTTTTTTGAAAACCCATTTTTTATCACATTTTATGGGTTTAATTTTAAATGAAATTATTAAAATTATTTGAATTTAATTTGAGAGAATTTATTTAATATTTATAATTTTCTTAATTAATATTAATTAATAAATTTATCTAAGATTTCTTATCATAATTAATCGTAAAAACATTAAAGATCTATTACCATGGTCAAGGTTAAGTGGAGATTTCAAGGGGTTTAACTAAAGTGATAGGGGATAAAAAGATCCATAAACTTGTCTAAAACCTATTTTATTGACATATTTAGACCATATATCATATAATATTCATAAATAGTCCATTTTGTATTCATTTTTATTGAGTAATACATTAATATATTTTAATATTTTTAAAAATTACTTGTATGTCCTCTATCCCATTTAAAAAGGACACCATATATCCTCTCATCTCCACACTTAAATAGCCTTCTCATTCAGCCAATCATTAACCAAATACCTTTCTAAAATTCTTTAACATTATCTAAAGGTCTTATTTTTGGAATAATACTATCCTTAGATTGATTAAGTTGTAAATCAATGGTGGTTGTGTGAATAAGATGTATGGATTTTAACTGCATATTTTAGTTTTATTTATTCTTATGCCACCTTCAAATCTTCTTAAAACACTATTAAATATTAAAATAAATATACTAAATATAGTGATATTTTATAATTTCAATTACATAACCTATATGCATATCCTATTCCATCAAATGGGAAATGAAACCATCGTTCATGTGTATGGGGAACTACCACATCCCGAACTGATGTAATTCATTTTTCGTCATCGCATACGATGGATGATTATAATGATGGATTTAATGAATATATATGATATTAATGAAATAATTATAATTTCCACTTCATTGGTGGCAGAGTGTTGAGGGTGAGGAGCATACCGATGCTGTTCTTTGGGATGTGTAGGGTTCAATACCTGGGAGTCCGCTCTTAAGAGGATTTATCCTTACCCAAGATCCACTCATCTTTTCAGGTTACACGATCCCTAAATGGGTGGGTGAAATGAGGATAAACACACCTATGCTGATATATTTCTATGTTAACCCTTCAATTCTTGGGTTGATAACCTCTGGGATGCCTTTCCATCTCGGCTGACAATGAATCCTTCCTAACCGGGGCTCTCTCTGGAGTGATCTATTCGTGGGGAGGGTGGATCCCTTGTGTGGAGGGTTCAAAAAGGCGACACCTGTGGATTCCATTTTTTTAAATTGACATAATTATAATTCTCTAAATATAATTTTTAATCAATTTTCTTACCTTTTCATCTATTGAAAATGGATAATGTCATTCATGAGGTTATATGGATTACCAGCTCCAAAAAGTGATGTAATTTTTTTTTCATCACAGCAACACATGAACTATAAATATAAGTTTATATAAATATGTAAAATGATATTTATGACATAATAATAATTATGGAAATTTAAAATAATTCTTACCTTATTTTCCACATGATTTTTGAAAAATATAAACCTTACCCTTTTATATGTATGACCTACCATCTACATGATTATAATGTAATTAATTTTACATAACCATATTTTATAGTTGTTTTTAAAAGAATAAATAATTTATAAAAATTATAATTATATCATGATTATTATTCTATAGATGATGAAATAATTACTTTTTTGACCACGATCAACATACTAAATTAATTTTGATATTATGAACCGAACTTCCTTAAGAAGTCCGACCTAAACTGTCCAATTTTGTAATTAAATATTTCATTGTAATAAAAGAAAAACATGGTTTAATGATAAATTAAAAAATATATATGTTTCTCAGAGAAGTGAATAGTTGATATTTTTTTATATAGAAATTAAGTGGTAAGTTATTTCGTCTCAATTTTCCTTCATTCAGGCATATTTTAGTGTGATACACCAAATTTATTTTATGTAGTGTATATAATTACCTTTTACATATTATATCATGAATGCATCCTACATCATGTAATTTAAATTTATAATTAAAATTATTTCATCCAAGAGGATTTGACAAAAAAGTTTCTAAGTGGTAAGTGGGTTATTAACTCAATTTTATTTGATTGGGGTATATCAGTTATTCATTGATTATATTATGTCAAGACTATGTGTGAAATAACAATTTTTTATTTATGTTTTATTTGAAAATTTTTACATGGATTTAAATTTTTAACCCTTGATCACTTCATTGATTAACTCTCAATTCAATGATATGATCTTTATAAGGTCTATTTATTTAAAATTTTCATTCTTTGGGATATACTTTAATGTCATGCACCTAAATTATTTAACGAGTTGTATATAATTCCCCTTTGGAATGTTATATCATAAATGTATTTATGTTCATGATGTTAATGATTATTTTGAAGTTATTATTTCATGTTTTTTACAAGATAATTATCACTTTAAAAAATATAATCATTGAAAGGGTTTTCTTCATCTTAATCTCATTTTACTAAGATATGTTTCATGTCATGCACTGTTATTTCCTTGTATGGTGTACTTACTACTACATGAATGAATTTTTTATATATTTCATTATTAAATTAAAGTTATTTAAAAATCTATATCATAATTTTTCTTTTAATGACTTTTGATTTGAATGTTACTAAAGTGGTAAATCATTTATGTTACAATTTCCAATATTTTTGAGATTATTTATGTTCAAGGTTCCTTTAGGAAATATCAAATACTATTATTTTATTGAACCATATCTCTTTTTATCTTCTATGGTTATGAATGTATTTTGATGTTCTAATTAAATTTCTTCAACTATTTAATAAAGAAACATCAAGAAAGTTTACTGTAAGTGATACTGAACTTTCATCTTCTTTTTTATTTGGAATATTTCCGTTCCGTATTTTTGTATTATTAAATGTTTTAAATAATTTAATTTTTATAAATAAATTATTTCCTAAATTTCTTTTGCATGATATTTTAAATACTTTTAAATAGGGTTTAAATGGAATTTTCTTAATGTATTCTGCATGGGTCACTTTTGAATCTCCTTACAAATGTTTTGAAGAATGATTATTTTTAACATTTATTTCATGAATGGATTTTCTCACCATCAAGCCCGTTATTTTATTTTATTCTTCCTTTATAAGTGTGAATGTTTTTTTAAATGAATTTATTATAATAATGTTTTGTGATTTTTTAGTTTTTTAAAGTGATTTTCAATATAGAAAGGGTATTTTTCCTCGAGAGTATTTTAATGTTCTTTTTTATCATATTCATATTTATCAATGAAATTAACCTTGATTTTAATTATTTCCACCAGGGATATATTGTTATGACACTGTACTTATTATTTATTTGGAAGGATTATGATTTTTTTGAAGTGGGTTTCATGGAACCTGTTTCTTTTCTATCAGTAAATAAATCCATGAATGAATAATGGTAATTTTTATGTTAAAAATGAAATCAATCATGTGTTATATTTCGGTTATGGTTCTTGGAATTTTTTTTATAATGATGGGTGATATGGTAATGATTAAGATAATGGGAGCTTCCAATATTATAAGGACCTGACCTTAAAACATTACATAATCATGAATTAAATGAATAATTCACATTGAGGATCTTTTCAGGTTTAGAGTTTTAGAGAGTTAGGTCATTACTATCACATTAAATCTTAAAAATTACAAAGTAGACACTTGCAATCAGTATCAATTTATTCCATAAAATAAAAAATCTTGAAGAAAAGTCATGTCTAGTTCCATGTTATAGACAACATGACCTTTTATTTAATCCCATCCCTGACCCTGTTCATCTAAGTTCTGTGAAAAACAATTCAAAACTTGGGATGAGCATAAAAAGATCAATAAAGGAATATAGAAAGAAGGAAAATTGTTAGTTTTTCAAAACAACAAGTAAACCATGAATACTTTATCATAAGTAATACTCTTCACCTTTATGAAGTAGTAAACACTCTTCATCAAATAAAAGATCATTTATTACCCTTTTGTAACCAAAATATTACCATAAAACCCATATAAAGAACACATAGCATATAAAGGTAACTTGGGACATACACATACATAAATGGAATAACCATATGGTCGACTTCCACACATATCACTAAATGGAATAGCCTTACGACCGACTTCCATACCCAATGCATTGGAGGTTATAACATAACCACCTGTCCTGGTTTATCACGTCATCACCCGTCATATGGTTTGTCACGTAACCACCCGTCAAATGTCTATGTACCATTATAAAATCATATCACAAAAATTATTGAAAATATAAACATCTCACTAATAACATTTAATTTGCAATCACAAAAAATAATTTCAAGATTTTGAAATAATCAATCCCTTTATAAAACATTTTCAATACCAAAACACCCAAAAATAGAATTAGGGACTTCATTTTCATTTTAGAAAACATTAATGCATATAGGGGAATCCAAATAACGATTACGGCGACAGAGAGGTCATTGTCACCGCAAATGTTAAAAACATTCCATTTTTTGTTTAGTAAAACACTTCGTAGAAAAAATATTCCCTTTGAATGAAAGTAAAAGTGAAAGGGTTTTATTATACACTATGTAAAAGAATAAAGTATATATTATCTAAATATTCCTCAGTGAAAGGAGATTGAGACGAAGTCCCTTACAAAGACGGTATCCTTTGATTAAGGATAAATCAATTACTTAATTATGTGTGAAAAATAAGAATACACCCAATATAAGTGGATATTAAGTGAAAAAAATCCGAGTTCATTCACACATATTCATAGGACGACATATTCAAGAAGTATAAGTTTAGCCCAAAGAATTGAAATTGGGTTAAGAAATTCCCTTACAAAAATTCAACAGCCTAACGACGTCACTTTAAAATTAGAAAAATGAGTTGGTGAGATAAAAAAAGGGAATCTCATCACATGGAAATAAAATTTACACCAATAAGTATATATAAGAACATATACCAACATAATAAGATGTAAATTAAAATACATAACAAAAAGAAGTCTTTTAAAAAGAGGAGGGTGAAAGGTTCCGTTACCGATTTGGTAACTTTCGAAACATACACCAATTGATAGAAGGATCATAAAATGAATATGTAAATACCCATAAATGAATTTATATTACACAAAGAGTACAATCATGGGTAGTACATACACCACACAAAAGAAAAATAGTCACAAATATAACATGAATCTCACGGGAATAAAAAGAGAGATAAACCCTTTACCACGTTGTAATCAATTAAGTCATATGAAAAAAAGTTAATAACCACCAAATGAATCATAGAATACCATGAATATACGGAGAATCATGAAAATATATATCAAAAGGCAGTACACAAGACACCACATTCAATAAATAAGTGGCGAACAATGGAAATCTCACGAGATTAAAAGTGAGATAAGAAATCCCTTACCTCTTGTCCAACTTGACCCATTCTTTCTTTAATCTCTTGAATAATAAACTAAAGTTAATTTATAATTTCTTAAGAACCGTTTTCAAGTTTATTAATCCTTTTATATCAATTATTACCTAGTTATAAACATTGTGTAATCATTTAAGTTAATAATGGTCATTCTGTCGATATTTTGTACTGAAGTCAAAAATGAACACCTTATATTTACAAGTTGTCCAAGTGGTTAATAGTACATTATATCCAGAATGATATTAATTATTTACAAATCATATATATCATATATATCCAATATATATATATATATATATATTTTTATAATAGTACATATCAATTGGAGGTAAGAAATGAAATGCACAGTTCATGGAGATGGTAAGCCGTACGTACGCATGAACGCTACTTTCATTTCAATTTCTTATTTTAGTGGTATTAAAACATAATGATACATAGTTATATTATACTTCCAGTATAATATCATATATAATATCATTAAATATATCCTTTATATATCCCAGGTATGGCATGAACGAGTCATATCGCTTTCAGGGGGAGGTAGTCCGCACTTCCTCAAGTGAAATTATCGCATTACCCATAATGGAAATTATAAAGTTATACTTTAAAAGAAAAATAAATAAGTATAAAGAAAACATAAACATAATATATATCATATATAAATACAGTTCCATATTAATGGCCACCACGATAGGCGGTAGGAGATAATCGAACAATCATCGTTTCGTGAGGCGTTAGTTTTCCATCCATAGAAATAATATCTTCTTCACCCATTAGATGGAGGTGTGTGTAAGTGTAGTTAGAATACTTCTTATTAAAACATCATAGTATATTTATGATATTGGTTTTCTTATAAAAGAAAGTAATAAAAAGAGTTTAGTGGTTGGAGAAGTAAAATAAAATAAAAGAAGTTAAGAGAAACTGTTACCTTTAATTTGGGTAACTCCCTTTGGTTTGAACCAAAATGACTTCTTAAAGTGCCTTCTGCCTAAGGTAAAGCTTCTTGGAGGAGTAGAAGGATCTTGATAGCTTATTTGGGTAGGGTTTGGATGGTCCAAGTGTCTGGAGTTGTGTGAGGAATGAGTTAGAAGTGAGGGCATTTTATAAGGGGGAGGATTGGCTCTTTATGAAAGTGTAAAAATATTATTTTATTATATAATGATATTTGGTTTATAAAGGTCCAAAACTAATAAAAGTTTAATATAATATGAATAATGGTCTAAATGAAATCATACAATAAGAAGTTAAAAAGTTTCAGATATTATTTTAATATTTATAATCTTATTTATTTAAATCATTTATTAATGAGGTAAATACTACATCATTACTCTGTCGTAAATAATTTAATTTATTTGATATCTTAAAATTATAAAAAAATACCATCATATAGGAAATATTTTTATATTTGAAATGAATATTTATATTCTAAAATATAATTTATATAACCTCTTTTCAAAATTAATTTACTAAAATATATTTGTTTATGTCATTTTTGCCTTTACTTTATGTTAATTAATCTAAAGTGACATTATCACTCCCAAGTGGATCAATGGGGTCCCAAAATCGACCCAAAGATGCCTATGGTCGTAAATGACTCAATCAATAAGGTTAGGACAAGTTTTAAAGTAATTTTGTATTATTAATATATTAGTTTTACCTTGAATTACCCTATTTACCTTTAACCGCGGTAAATAAAATTCAAAAGTTACTATTCACCAAAAATTATTTTCATCTTATTAAACCACATTTTACTTTCTAATAACAACCATGTATTTCATATTTTCAAAATTAAATCCATAGAAGCGGTAAAATTTCATTTAAATGAAAAACTCAGTTTTTTAACTACAACTTAGTGGTTTCACTATTCATCAAAAATTGATGTTTTTTAGAAAAATACACAAAATTAAGCCTAAGATATATTTGACATTACAAATTCAAAAATGATGTTGTTGATCCCTCTGGAATATTGTTGAATTCTTCCTATGATTGCTGTTTTAATAATCACAAATCATCAATTACTTAATCCGGTTGGAGTTCTCATAATCACAATTTCTTAATGAATCTATGTATATTGGATGAATATGTTTTCATCTCTTTGTTATTGATTTACAAGTATTCTGGAAGTGATCCATATCAAAGGACAACGGTCGCACCGATCCATATCAAAGGACAACGGTCGCACCGATCCATATCAAAGGACAACGGTCGCCCCGATCCATATCAAAGGACAACGGTCGCACCGATCCATATCAAAGGACAACTGTCGCACCGATCAATATCAAAGGACAATGGTCGCACCGATCCATATCAAAGGACAAATTTCTCACCGATGCTGATCGAATGAGTCACCGAAGATGTCTCACCGATGCTGATCGAATGAGTCATCGAAGATGTCTCACCGATGCTGATCGAATGAGTCACCGAAGATGTCTCACCGACGCTGATCGAATGAGTCACCGAAGATGTCTCACCGACGCTGATCGAATGAGTCACCGACGATGTCTCACCGATGCTATTCGAATGAGTCACCGAAGATGTCTCACCGACGCTGATCGAATGAGTCACCGAAGATGTCTCACCGATGCTAATTGAATGAGTCACCGAAGATGTCTCACCGATGCTGATCGAATGAGTCACCAAAGATGTCTCACCGATGCTGATGACCAACCAATCACTTGACACACTGATAGTCATAAACAGCTGTTTGAATTTATTTATCATTATTTAATCTAACCAACGGTCATATTATGAATATTTTAAATGCTCTGTCATTTGTTTAATGTGTGTTGTTGGATGTCAGGGAACCGTACCTCGTACTTGAAAAAAGAAATCATTTCCTTCGTCGGAGCACATGATTTAAATAGAGGAAAGATGTGCTAATTCAAAACGAGAAGAAATACAAGAAGAAGTGAGACATACATAGAAACAAAGACAGACCACAAGGTGTGCTGAAAGAACAACCGAGTGTGAATGCAAAGAGACTACTGAACTTACATGAGGAACTCTTTCATCAATGCAAACCAGTGAAGAGCTGAGAACGAGATCATAAAACAAGAACTTCATCGACTACTTCTTCTCTATATCTGAACCTGGAAGTCAAGGAAACAGACGATACTCTGTTTTCTAGACAAAAACCAGAAGAGGACTCAGATCGAATTCTGATCAATCAATGGAGTCCAGAACTGCACGACAAATCACTAGATCCATTTCTAAACTCTAAATATTTTCTCTGTGATTTATCCTTTTACATATTGAGAAGTGTGTGTTATCTATTTTACACACACACTGTCTCCTGTACTCTAACTGGAGGATTTTTAAATCCTCACTCAATACTCTTACATCTTTTATTTCCCACTGGGATAGTGGTTGAGGTCGTGTGACTTGGACAGCTAGTTGCTGTTGTGTTTGTTCCCACGAATAACTGTGGTAGAGGTCTTAGACCTGGATAGCTGGTTGCTGTTGTTATCCCCGATCCAGGGTGTGGAACATATTTTTATAAAATCTTTTGAGAGGACTAAGTCTCGGCTTGAGACTGAACCTCTTGGTTATATCTGCTGTGCTATATCTTTCAAAGTTATTCTTTTATTCCACTCCTAATCTCTTTAAAACCAAAATTGTTTTAAAGTCACTTTGAGAATTAAATTCTCAAGTGTTTATATCAGTTGTAAATCAGTAAGTTGGTTTCAAAAGTTAATCAACCTTTCTGTTTTGATTAACTGGGAAATAATCAATCCCTCGAGAACCCAACCGACCCCTTACTTTGATATGAATTCACTACAGTTTAATTCAGTATTTTATTTGGGGGTTTTAAGACAAAGTTTTTAAAACAGAAATTTTAATTGGAACTCAATTCAACCCCCTCTTGAGTATCCACTCTGACCAACAATTGGTATCAGAGGATTATTTTAAATATTTTCTAAAAGTTTTTTCAACTGTGATTTTAGTTGTATTTTAATGTTCTTAAAATTTCTGTTATTTCTAAATTTTTATCTCTTTAAAATCTTTGCTTTAATTTAGTTATCATGGATAATAGAGTTTAAGGTGTTGCTACCAATAGACCACCATTTTTCAATGGCACTAACTATGCTCAGTGGAAAATCAAGATGAAAATTCTCTTAGAAAGCATGGGTTTTGATATTTGGACTGCTATAGAATCTGAATATAAAATTCCTACTACTGTTAGAACTACTTGGAATGAAGCTAATAAGACAGTCTACAATAATAATTGTAAAGATATGAATGATTTATACTGTGCTCTAGGAGATGAGGAATTGAATAGAATATCTGCCTATAAAACTGCATATGAGATTTGGGATACCTTAGCTGTCTCTCATGAAGGAACAAATAATGTTAAGGAGATGAGATTGAACACTTATACTATTAAGTATGATAATTTTAGGATGAAGTCTGATGAACCCATTTCTGATATGTATCTCAGGTTCAATTAAATTTTCAACACAATGACTTCTCTGGGAAAGGATGTTCCAGCAAAGGAACAAATCATGAGAATTTTGAGATGTCTACCTGAATGATGGAGAGGAACCTCTGTCTCCATTAAAGAATCATGTGGCATTGGTGAAATACCAGTCAAGGAACTAATTGGAAAGTTGATGATGTATGAAGAAGAACTCAAAGTGAACAAAGAAGAAGAAGATGAACCTAGAAGGAAGTCTATTGCCTTCAAATCTACAACCTCAAAGAATAAGGATAAGGAAAAGATTCAAGCTATCAATGAAAGTTCAAGCTGTGAATACAGTGAGAGTGACTCTGACAGTGATGCTGAGATGGCTCACATTTCTAGAAGGTTTAAGAAATTTTATAGGAAGAAGAAGTTTTTTAGAAAGACAAACTACAAAGGTAAGTATGACAACAAGGGACATTGGAAAACGGATTGGAAGAAATCTGACAAATCAGATGAAGTTGTCTATTATGACTGCAAAAGGAAGGGACACATAAAAGAAGACTGTCTAAAGCTGAAATACAAGAAGAAGTATGAATACAAGGACAAAAAGTATAAGAAAGCCATGAAGGCTACTTGGAGTGTTTCTGAGGACAGTTCTAGTGAATCTGAAGTTTCTGAAACTGAACACAGAAACATGGAAAACATGTGTTTTATGACAAACGCTTTTGAGGTAACTTCAGAAACTCGTGCTTCTAATTCATATTATTCCGGAGATGATTCTGAATGTGATAACATGTCTAAATATGAACTGTTTGAATATTGTGATATGTTAGAAGAAAACTGTAATGAGCTGAAAGACAAATACAATGGTTTAAAGAAACAGTATGCTTTAACTGTTAAACATAAATCTGATCTTGATATTGAAATAGAAAAGAATGCCCAGTTTCTTAAAGAGAACACTGAACTAAAATTATCCAATGAGCAACTCAAGAAAGACTTAGAGAAATTTACAAATGGTAAAGATACTCTTACTTAGATGCTAGGTAAGAAAATAGAACCTAGATACACTACTGGTATAGGATACCAACCTGTACAAAGGAAGATTACCAAAACTAGATTCATTCCTAAATATGGACAGAATGTAGCTAGCTCTGGAACTTCATATGCTTCAACGAGTTATATTCATAGTTATGGATCTAATAAGATTTATCTTTCCAAATCTATTGATTCTAGAAATTCTATGAGACCCATTAGACAAATCTGGGTACCTAAAGTATTATTGGCTAACCTGTCTGGACCCAAGAAGATCTGGGTACCAAAATCATTTCCTATCTAAATCTGTTTTGTAGGAAACCTGCTTAAAGAGCTGCTGTAAAAAGACCTGGTACTTATATAGTGGATGTTCAAGACATATGTCAGGATACTTGTCATGCTTTAAAAGCTTAGTCAGAGTTGATGGAGGTTTTGTCACCATTGGTGATAATTCTAAAGGGAAAATCATCGGCTTAGGCCATATTGGTAACACTGACTCAGTACTAATTTCTAAAATTTTATTTGTTGATGGACTTAAATACAATTTGTTAAGTATTTCCTAGTTATGTGATGATGGTTTTTATGTTAAATTTGAAAATGATTCTTGCAATGTTATTAATTCTAAAAATGTTTTAGTGTTTTCTTCTTTAAGAAATGAAAAAGTTTATGCTGTCGATTTAAATTTTTTAGCTAAGCAAAATATTACTTGTTTAAATGCTTTTCATAAAGAGTCTTGGATTTGGCACAGATGATTAGGACACTGCAATGTGCATTCACTTAGAAAACTTGGTAGGAAGAACTTAGTTAGAGACCTACCCAAACTTGAATTTCCAGAAGACAAAGTTTGTAATCCCTGTCAAAAGGGAAAGCAACATAAAGTTTCTTTTAAATCAAAGAAAGAAGTGTCAACTTCTCAACCTCTCGAGTTGGTTCAGATGGATTTATTTGGACCTTCTAGAGTTTCTAGTTTAAATGGGAAGCATTATGTCTATGTTCTTGTAGATGACTTTTCTAGATATACTTGGGTATACTTTCTAGCTCACAAAAGTGAATCTTGTTCTTACTTTGTTAAATATTCCAAGTCTGTAGAGAACCTTAGTGGACTTAAGATTAAAACCCTGAGAAGTGATCATGGTCGTGAGTTTGAAAATCATGAGTTTGAATCTTACTGCTCACACAGTGGCTATAGTCACAATTTCTCTGCCCCTAGGACACCTCAACAGAATGGTGTAGTAGAAAGGAGGAATAGAACCCTGCAAGAAATTGCTATAACTATGCTTAATGAGTATGACCTACCCGTTTACTTTTGGTCTGAAGTTGTAAATACAACTTGTTATGTTATTAATAGAGTCTTGATCAGACCTGTTCTTAAGAGGACCCCTTATGAGTTATGGAACCATAGGAAACCTAAGGTTAACTACTTCAAAGTTTTTGGATGCCAAGTATTTATTCTTAACACTAAAGATAATCTTGATAAGTTTTCATCCAAGAGTGATGAAGGAATTTTTCTAGGTTACTCAACTTCTAATAACACCTATAGAGTTTTTAATAAAGAACCAAATGTGTGGAAGAATCTGTTCACATCAAATTCGATGAAACTGATCCACATGAACCTAAGAACTCTCTTGAAAATCTTGAAGATGATCTCTCTGGTTTAAACCTTAATGATAATAACAGTGGACCTATAGTTAAAACATCCAGTTCTGGAAATTTTCTAGACCCTGCTTCTGTTGAACCTCAACCTGTAGATGAACCTGAAATCTCAAGCCCTAACTTTTCTAGACCAACTAGAATTCTGAAGAATCATCCTTTAGATGCTGTTGTAGGAAATCCTGATAGAGAAACACAGACTAGAGATTCTCTTAGAAATCAGGTTGAACATCAACCCTTCTTTTCATAGCTAGAACCTAAAAATATCAATGATGCTATCAATGATGAATTTTGGGTAATGGCTATGCAAGAGGAACTAAATCAATTTGAAAGAAACAAAGTCTGGAAATTAGTAGAAAGACCTAAGGACACTATCATCATAGGCACAAAATGTGTTTTTAGAAACAAAGTTGATGAATCTGGAAACATCATTAGAAAAAAAGCTAGGCTAGTTGCACGAGGTTACAATAAAGAAGAAGGAATTGACTATGAGGAAACTTTTTCACCTATAACTAGATTAGAGGCTATTAGGATCTTAATTTCTTATGCATCACATCTGAATTTCAAGTTATATCAAATGGATGAGAAAAGTGATTTTCTAAATGGTTTTATTGTTGAAGATGTTTTTGTAGAACAACCACCTGGTTTTTCAAATCCTCATTTTCAAAATCATGTTTTTAAACTTTCTAAAGCTTTATATGGTTTAAAACAATCTCCAAGAGCTTGGTATGAAAGACTTTCAAACATTCTTATTTCAAAAGGATTTTTAAAAGGAATTGATGATCCCACTGTTTTTATAAAAAGAATTTCAAAAGATATATTGATAGTACAAATCTATGTTGATGATATTATTTTTGGATCTTTTGAAAATTCGTTATGTATTGAATTTTCACAGGTTATGCAAAATGAGTTTGAAATGAGCTTAATGGGAGAGATTAAGTATTTTCTTGGTTTTAAAATTTTTCAAACTAAAGATGGAATTATTCTAAATCAAAGTGAATATACTAATGATTAATTAAAACGTTTTGGTTTGGATAGTATTAAGGAAAGTGATATACCTATGAGTACCACCTGTAAATTGGATATTGATGAAACTGGTAAACCAGTAGATCAAACTAATTACAGAGGTATGATTGGGAGTTTAATTTATCTTACTGCTAGTCGACTGGATATTATGTTTAGTGTGTGTATGTGTGCTATATTTCAAGCTAATCTTAAAGAAACACACATACTGGATGTTAATAGGATTTTTAAATATCTTAAGTATACCATGAATTTAAGTTTTTTTTTATCTAAAAGGACAATCATTTGACCTAACTAGTTAATCAGATACTGACTTTGCTGGATGCAAGTTAGATAGGAAAAGCACATCTGGAACATGTCATTTACTTGGAAAATCGCTAGTATCATGGTGTAGTCAGAAACAGAACTTAGTTGCATTGTCTACTGCTGAAGCAGAATACATCGCTGCTGGTAGTTGCTGTGCACAGATTCTGTGGATGAAACACACCTTATTGGACTATGGATTTGATTTTAAACAAGTTTCAATTAATTGTGACAATACTAGTGTGATCAACATATCTAAGAACCCTGTGTCTCACTCTAGGACTAAGCACATTGATATCAGACATCACTTTCTAAGAGATCATTATCAAAAAGGTGATATTTCTATAGAATTTATTAGTTCTGAACATCAAGTAGCTGATATTTTTACAAAGCCTTTATGCTCTGAAAGAATGAATTTTATTAAACAAGAATTGGGTATGATCGATCTGTGAAACTGATCTGTGAAACCGATCTGTGAAACAGATCTGTGAAACTGATCTGTGAAACTGATCTTTCTTTATAATACTTTTTATTTTGTGATTAATTAACTACTTTTATCTTTATTATGGGAACCGTAAATGATGAAATAAATGAGACATGACTATTCATATTCCCCAAACCGTCGACCTTTCATTTCTTTCCCGCGAAACCTTATTTTCTCTCTTCTCCTCCACTTCGAACCTTTGAACTCCTGCTTTCCCCGGAATCGTCAAATGGCTAAGCAGAAGAGACCGAGCAAAGGATCAGAAAGTCCTGAACCTTCAAAGCGTGCTCGAGGAGAGTCGAGTAGTACCACTCAAAGATCAGTAAATCCGAACCTGGAAACTTGGATTGTTGCTGTAGAAAAGGAAGTCAGCTCCGCCTGGCTTTTGACAAGTAAGTCGCTATTGTTACATGTTTTAGATTCCCACGGATGGAAAGCCTGGTTCTCAGACAACACTCGTGTATACTACCCAAAGCTAGTGCATGAGTTTTATATAAATATGCAAGTTACTTTAGAAGGTGTCGAGGCTGCCAGAATGTCTTCAGTAGTGAAAGGAAAGAAAATATCTTTTTTGTCAAAACAATGGGCTGAATGTTTGAATGTACCCCACGAGGGTCGGTATGAGGATTATGCTGGAAACATTCCTCCAACCACTGAATATTTCTCTTATGAGTTATCATTAGAGCTTTTTACTGGAAACAAAGAGTCAAGGAGAATCATAGCATCAGAGCTGGATGGTGAATGTAGACTTCTCTTTATGTTTATTCAGCACCAAATTTTCTCCAGGAAAGGAGATTTTGCTGTTGTAATATACCATGATGTTTTTCTATTGTTTTTACTAAAGACCCATGAGAAGATAAATTTGTGTAGATATCTAATGGTGCACATAGATAGAATGTTGAAACCTTATAAGAAAGCCACTGCCCTGTTCTATCCCAAAATGATCTCTGCTATGTTAAAAAGTCTGGAATGTGTTGATGACGCTGATGAGATAGCTGAATCTGATAGTGCTTTTTGTATTACCAAAGAAATTTGTAAACGGATGAAAATAAACTGGAACCCATGGAAAAAATTCTGGGTTGCTGATGAGGACAAGTTTTATGAATCCTGCAATCCCACTGATCATGGAAAGAGGCCGAAGGGTTTGAGAGACCTTGGTTTGAAATCGGATGAGGAACCAATTTATTCTAATGACGAAGAAAAAGTAAATGTTGAAAGGAATAAAGACACTGAAGAGTCTAGTAAACAAGGGATGGAAGACACTGAAACAGAAGAAGGAAGTGTGTCACCTCCGGATTGTAGGAGTGATCCTGATACTGTGAGTCCTAAGAGACGAATAGACTTTGGACCTGCCAGTCCACCTTTACCCTTACCTGAATCAGAACCAGTTCTTGGTGATAAAGAAGCTAGTGACACTGAAGTATCTGACAGTGACATTTCTTTGAAGAATGGAAATGGGAATGGAGATGATGATGATGATGATGATAATGATGATGATGGTGATAACCGAACAGTGGATGGTTTTGTTGTACCTCCAACAGAAACACATCAAACTGTACCAGAAACAGATGCCAATGGCAAGAGAGAATCTATTAAAAACAGTGGAAAAGAAAGTTATGATAAACCAAAATATACTCTGTGTGCTGTTGTCTGGGATGATTACCCTGGTTTTGCTGTGTTGGGTTTAGAGTATTCTGAGGAGGAAGAAGAAGAATCAGAATCTACTGCGGTTATGATGGAAAGCCAACCAGTTGGGGCAAGGTCTGCTCATGTTGTTGATGCTACTGGTGCTCATCTACCTAGTTTTACTGTCTCTCAGTCTGATTTTGACAAGTACAAAAGGGAGTTGCTTACTGCTGGGAGAGACACAGTCAGAGAAGAAATTTCAAAGGCTATTACACCAGACCTGGCCAATACTGGCGAGTTTATTAGCAGACACATAGCCTCTCTAAATCAGATTCTAAAGGATCTAAAATCTGGGTTAGTTTCTTTATCCAATGAATTTAGATCCACCATCTCTGGTATAATGGAAGTGTTGAGAAATCTGATTGAACATCTTAAGAAGTCTGATCTGAGAAATTTGAAGGCTGAGATAACTTAGATAGTTGCTCAAGCCAGTACAACCAAAGTAACCAAGATCACTACTCATGAGCTAGAGGATCTAAAGCAGTTTGTGCATGATGAATTGGCCGCCATTAGGAAGTTCTTGATTTGGACTCGTTGAGGAAGATGAAGGAGCACAGTGATCACATTCATAAGATGGTAACATTATATTTAGAATATGCCACTAAAGCTCAGAGAGAGATCAAGGAAAAGGTTGATCACTACTTTTCAAAAATCTATACCAAGCATGAGATGACCGCGAATTTCAAAGTGTTAGCTGAAAATCTAAGACTACCTCCAGTCACTCAAGCTTTCAAGACTCAAGTTCGACAGTTGCAAGTTTTTACTCCAACCTTGGAACGGTTCATGGAAAAT
The DNA here is from genome assembly GCA_963277665.1 of Viscum album. Lineage (NCBI taxonomy): Eukaryota > Viridiplantae > Streptophyta > Magnoliopsida > Santalales > Viscaceae > Viscum > Viscum album. The sequence continues at coordinate 1,608,037,236 of OY728137.1, read as the reverse complement.
AAGGATGATTTTGAGAAGGCTATGCAGTATGGTGCAGAAGTTATTCAGAATTTCATAAATCTTTTGAAGCCTTATCTGAATGCACATGCCACTGCCATTGTGCTTCCTACTGTTGACCCTCTCGGTGCCTCTGATATTGCTCCAAATCAGATCTCTGTTGCTCAAGCTCTATCTCAAATCCGACCAGGTCCTCAACAATCTTCTCAACCAGCTCCTACAGCTCTTACATCTCCATAGAAAATCCCGGTGGCATCCTATCCTCCAACCTCCAGAGTCATTTTACCACCGTTTCAAATTCGCCCAGTTCAACCTGCCTCCAAGTCTTCCAACTTACCCAACATTGATCCGTCTGACAAGGGAAAAGCCCCATTACACCCCCATAAATAGTTGTGCGTTGTTGGTGATAGGGTTAACCCTTTTATGATTGTACTGTGATGTCTTATAAACTTTATTCTCTTTTCTTTTTATTCTCACTACTGCCTTCTTTTAATCTCTTCTTTATCTGTTTTCCCTCCTTTTTGATTATCCGAAAGGGGGAGAAATCTGTATATCTATGGATCCATTGGAGATATGGGGGAGATGGGAGAAATCTGTATATATATGGATCTATGGGAGATATGGGGGAGATTCATCTCTAAATGGGGATATTTATATATTTTTATGGCAATGCTTGCATACGTATTTAAAAGCCTACTTTCAGGGGGAGATTTATATCTCATTATGTTTTTTTATTCTTATTATGCCTTATTATTGATGATATCTTATATTTATTAATGGTTAAGCTTTGTGATTGGCTAAGAGTTGTGATTATCAAAAAGGGGGAGATAGTTGAGCCCTCTGGAAGATTGTTGAATTCTTCCTATGATTGCTGTTTTAATAATCACAAATCATCAATTACTTAATCCGGTTGGAGTTCTCATAATCACAATATCTTAATGAATCTGTGTATATTAGATGGATATGTTTTTATCTCTTTGTTATTGATTTACAAGTATTCTGGAAGTGATCCATATCAAAGGACAACGGTCGCACCGATCCATATCAAAGGACAACGGTCGCACCGATCCATATCAAAGGACCATGGTCGCACCGATCCATATCAAAGGACAACTATCTCACCGATGCTGATCGAATGAGTCACTGAAGATGTCTCACCGATGCTGATCGAATGAGTCACCAAAGATGTCTCACCGATGCTGATCGAATGATTCACCGAAGATGTCTCACCGACGCTGATCGAATGAGTCACCGAAGATGTCTCACCGATGCTGATCGAATGAGTCACCGAAGATGTCTCACCGATGCTGATCGAATGAGTCACCGAAGATGTCTGACCGAAGCTGATCGAATGAGTCACCGAAGATGTCTCACTGATGCTAATCGAATGAGTCACCGAAGATGTCTCACCGATGCTGATCGAATGAGTCACTGAAGATGTCTCACCGATGCTGATGACCCACCGATCACTTGACACACTGATAGTCATAAACAACTGTTTGAATTTGTTTATCTTTATTTAATCTAACCAACAGTCATATCAGGAATATTTTAAATGCTCTGTCATTTATTTAATGTGTGTTATTGGATGTCAGGGAACCGTACCTCGTACTGGAAAAAAGAAATCATTTCCTTTGCCGGAGCACGTGCTTTAAATAGAGGAAGGATGTTCTACTGCGAAACGAGAAGAAATACAAGAAGAAGTGATACATACATAGAAACAAAGACAGACCACAAGGTGTGCTGGAAGAACAACCGGGTGTGAATGCAAAGAGACGACTGAACTTACATGAGGAACTCTTTCATCAATGCAAACCAGTGAAGAGCTGAGAACGAGATCATAAAACAAGAACTTCATCGACTACTTCTTCTTTATCTATGAACCTGGAAGTCAAGGAAACAGACGATACTCTGTTTTCCAGAAAAAAAAACCAGAAGAGGAATCAGAGCGAATTCTGATCAATCAAAGGAGTCCAGAACTGCACGACAAATCACTAGAGGCATTTATAAACTCTAAATATTTTCTCTTTGATTTATCCTTTTACATATTGAGTAGTGTGTGTTATCTGTTTTACACACACACTATCTCCTGTAATCTAATTGGAGGATTTGTAAATCCTCACTCAATAATCTTACATCTTTTATTTCCCATTGGGATAGTGGTAGAGGTCGTGTGACCTGGACAACTAGTTGTTGTTGTGTTTGTTCCCACGAATAACTGTGGTAGAGGTCTTGGACCTGGACAGCTGGTTGCTGTTGTTATCCCCGATCCAGGGTGTGGATCATCTTTTTATAAAAGCTTTTGAGAGGACTAAGTCTCGGCTTGAGACTGAACCTCTTGGTTATATCTACTATGTTATATCTTTCAAAGTTATTCTTTTATTCCGCTGCTAATCTCTTTAAAACCAAAACTGTTTTAAAGTCACTTTGATAATTAAATTCGCAAGTGTTTATATCAGTTGTAAATCAGTAAGTTGGATTCAAAAGTTAATCAACCTTTTTGTTTTGATTAAATGGGAAATAATCAATCCCTCTAGAACCCAACCGAACCCTTACTTTGATATAAATTCACTACAGTTTATTTCAGTATTTTATTTGGGGGTTTTAAGACAATGTTTTTTAAAATAGAAATTTTAATTGGAACTCAATTCACCACCCTCTTGAGTATCCACTCCGACCAACAGATTTCTATTTTATCAAATTCAAAACATAGAAGTTTCATTAATTAATTTAAAATTAATTTCCGTAGTCAAAACAAATTGCGTGTTTTTAAGAAACAATAACTATCAAAATATCGACACTTGTTTATGTCCAATTTCAAAGTGAAATTAATTAAAATGACAATAATTGGATTAATTGGTAAAAATATAATCTAATTACACATTAAAACCAATTAAAAATATAATATAACCATATAAATAAATTATATTAAAAGGAACTTTTGAATAAAAATACAGTATTTGTCACTATTCATTACAAAATAAATTTTACCAGAAAAATACCAAAACTTTACCCAAAGTAAATTTTGTTGCCTTGAATCTAAAGAAGAATTTTATTTTGTTAAATGGAACATATAAAAGTGACCAAAAATATATTTAAATAGGGTTTCCATTAAAAGGCGGTAAATCAACCTTTTAAAGTAAATTATGTTTAAAATTAGATTCATTCACATTTTAAGCCTCTAAATTTTATTATAAAAACATTTAACCAAGACATATAATAATATTGTAGTTAGTTTGGTTAATTCCCTCCATTACAATGGTTAGGAGTTAACTGCCATTTAAAATAATAATATTATATTATTAGTGTGCAACGTATGATTTCAAAGAAATCCATTGTTGCGTATCAGGTATGCCATCGAACATAGCATCCCCTTTAAAGTAGAATTAATATTTATTTTTACAAATATTAATAAATATTAAAAATTTCATGTTCTATATTTTCATGGGATGTTACATCCTTCCCCCTTTTGGGAATTGTGTCCCCGTAATTTTAAAACTGGGCTTGGAAGCTTTATTAAAAGTCCCACACCAGAAAAGAGTCAGTAAAACTACCACATTAAAAGAAAGAAAGAAAATTACAAAGGTCACCCGAGATAACCCATACTAGGATTCCATGTAGGAAAACATGGATTTGGAAGAGAGAAAAAAAGGTCAAGTTTTGATGGAGAGTGATAGAAAACATGATTAGGAAAAATTGAACCACCAGAAAATCACAAACTTATGATGTGTTAAACGGTCATTGATTACCCAGTAGGAAATGTAAACCAACAATGTTTTTGTTTTACAATCCTTTTCATAATTTTGAGGTATTCATTTATTACATGGAATATGAACATAAGTAAATATACTTATCTTCAAGTATAGTTTAATCCTTTAATAAGTTTCTACCAAAAACTAATCTTTTCTCCAAACAATGAGCATTCAAAAAGACTTGGTCCCATCAAAAGCACAAGAATCATCTTCTAGAGAATCACATAATCCAAAAAAGAAGAACTATATATTTCCCTTGTCTTTAGACATCAACTAAAACCAAAATGGTTTGTGCGAGATCAGATAATACCCAAAAGGATAGTCTTTTACAAAAAGAAAAAATATACTCTTAATCTCCAAAATTCATCAAACAATACCCAAAGTTAAACCAAGAACACTCAATAAACAACTGTACATAAAATTCCTTAAAATTAATCCAAACTAATATTGAAACTCAAATCTCATAAGGATTTAATTACATAGTTGTCCAAGATAAATCTTAACATTTATCTCAAAATAACATCAATTACTCATAAAGTCTCATATTGAAAAGTAATTATCCTGATCACATATTCTCCTTGATAGGTTTATCATTTTCATAATTAATCCAAATCGTCATATGTCCATAATAAAAACAGATATTCTTCCAAAATAAAATTTCAACCATTACTTTACAAATGTAATCCCACAGTATTCTATTTTTCTTAAGCATACAGTGTTGCCAAAAGAGAGAACGTGTTCCAAAATCACTTTTATCACGTAACCACAAAATAACTTTCTTATACTAAGGATATCCATTTAATAAAACATAATATCCCAAATCAAATTATTCTTGATAAATAAAATCATTTAACTAAAAAGAATAAGTCATACTAACCAGAGAATTCATGCAGTCTAGTGGTAGGCGATAAATCCCAATCGCACATTAGTTGTGGGTTTGATTCCCACTGAATTGTCCAATTCGACAGGTTGTCACACGGTCTGCGTGTTGTACTTTTTATAAAAATAAGAAATAATCCTTACATGTTTTAGCCTAAATGTTTTCCATAAACCTCTCATTTTAATCCCAATTCATTATGATATCAACATCTTAATTCTTGAAGTCATATATATATTTCCATTTTTTTATTTCACTGCAATATGATAAAATAAAACAATCCACAAAATAAAGAACATCATACCTTGATAATGGTGTCCACTTGGTTTCATCTTCATCTTGTTCACATAGGTTGAAGGTCCCTGCATTGCAATAATGGTTTAGGGATCCTTCAAAATAATTTGATTCCTCCATCCAAATACACCTTTCTTGAAAATATAAGAATATTGTGAAAATCAGATTTGTATAAATAAAACACATGATCCATGATGATAACGAGGCATAGTAGAGGTGTTTGATATCTCAAACAACTGCTTGCAAGAGAGTTGTATGATATAAAAAGTTTCACAATCATCCGAACATGACTTTGCAATAATTATTGCAAGCATGTCATCATGAAGAGATAGGAATGTCATTTCGGATCATCCTCCTTCCATTTGTAACTGAAACTCCTTGATCTAAAAATAGTTATAAAACAAGGATTAAACTGAAATAATAGACATAGGGACTTACCATGTGTCTAATGAAAACTCTTAATCCCTAATGTTTTCTAAACTGACCTCTGATACCAACTATAAGGACCCATCCTTAAAACATTACATAATCTTGAATTAAATGAATAATTCACATTGATGATCTTTTCAAGTTTAGAGTTTTATTATACACCATGTAAAATTAGAAGGTATATATTATCGAAATATGCCTCAATGAAAGGAGATTGAGACGAAGTCCCTTACAAAGACGATATCCTTTGATTAAGGATAAATAAATTACTTAATTATGTGTGAAAAATAAGAATACACCCAATATAAGTGGATATTAAGTGTAAAAAAATCATAGGTCATTCAAAAATATTCATAGGACGACATATTCAAGAATTATAAGTTTAACCCAAAGAATTGAAATTGGGTTAACAAGTTCCCTTACAAAAATTCGACAACCTAACACCGTCATTTTAAAATTCAGAAAATGAGTTGATGAGATAAAAAAAGAGTTTCTCATGACTTGGAAATAAAATTTACATCAATAAGGATATATAATAACATATCTGAGCATAATAATATGTAAATTAAAATACATAACAAGAAGAAGTCTTTTAAAAAGAGGAGGGTTAAAGGTTCTCTTACCGATTTGGTAAGTTTCGAAACGTACACCACATGAATGAAGGATCATACAATTAATATTTAAATACCCATAAATGAAAGGATATTACAAAAAGAGTATAATAATGAGCAGTACATACACCACACAAAAGGAAAATAGTAGAAAATATAGCATGAATATCACGGGAATAAAAAGCGAGATGAAACCCTTTACCACATTGTAATCAATTGAGTCGTATGAAAAAAAGTTAATAACCACCAAATGAATCACAAAATACCATGAATATAATAAGAATCATGATAATATATATCAAAAGGTAGTACAAAATATTCCACATGCAATAAATAAGTGGCGAACAATGGAAATCTCACGGAATTAAAAGTGAGATAAGAAATACCTTACCACTTGTCCGACGTGACCCGTTCGTTCTTTAATCTGATGAATAATAAACTAAAGTTAATTTATAATTGCTTAAAAACATTTTTCAAGTATATTAATCATTTTATATCAATTATTACCATGTTATAAACATTATGTACTCATTTAAGTTAATAATGGTCGTTTTGTCGATATTGGTACTTAAGTAAAAAATGAACACCTTATATTTACAAGTTGTCGATGTGGTCAATAGTCCATTATATCTAGAATGATATTAATTATTTAGATATCATATATATAATATATATCCAGTATATATATATATATATATATTTATAATAGTATATATCATTTGGAGGTTAGAAATGAAATGCACCGTTAATGGAGACGGTAAGCTGTACATACGCATGAACACTACTTTCATTTCTATTTCTTATTTTAATTGAATTAAAACTTAATGATACATAGGTATATTATAAATCCAGTATAATATCATATATAATATCATTAAATCAATCCTTTATACATCCCACGTATGTCATGAACGAGTCATATCACTTTGAGGGGGCGGTAGTCCGCACTTCCTCAAATGAAATTATCTCATTTACCCATAATGGAAACCATAAAGGTATAATTTAAAAGAAAAATAAAGAATAATAAATAAAACATAAACATAATATATATCATATATAAATATAGTGACATCTTAATGGCCACCAAGATAGGCGGTAGGAGATAATCGAATAATCATCGTTCTGCGAGGCTTTAATTTTTCATCTATAGAAATAGTATGTTTTTCACACATTAGACAGAGGTGTGTGTAAGTTCAGTTCGAATAATTCTCATAAAAAGATCCTAGTATATTTAGGATACTGTTTTCTTTATAAAATAAAGTAATAAAAAGAGTTTAGTGGTTGGATAAGGAAAATAAAATAAAAGGAGTTAAGAGAAACCGTTACCTTTAATTTGGGTTACTCCCTTTGGTTTGAACCAAAATGACTATTTGGAGTTCCTTATACCTAAGGTAAGGATTCAAGGAGGAGGATATAGATCTTCAGAGCTTATTTGGGCTGGTTTTGGACGAGACAAGTGATTTTATAGGTGTGAGGAATGAGTTAGAAGTGATGGATTTTTATAAGGGGTAGGAGGGGATCTTTAGGAAAGTGTGAAAATATTATTTTATTATATAATGATATTCAGTTTGTAAAGGTCCAAAACTCATTAAAGTTGAATATAAGATGACTAATGGTTAAAATAAAATCATCCAATAAGAATTAGAGAGGTTTTAGATTTTTTTAAAATTTATAATCTTATTTATTTAAATCATTTATTAATGACTAAAATACTACATCATTATTGTGTCATAAATAATTTAATTTATTTGATGTCTAAAAATTATAAAAAAATACCACGATGTAGGAAATATTTTTATATTTTCAACGAATATTTATAGTCAAAATGATAATTTATAAAACCCCTTGTAAAAATAAATTTACTAAAATATATTTGTTTATGTCATTTTTACTTTTAAGTTAATTAATCTAAAGTGTCATTATCACTCCCAAGTGGCTCAATGGGGTCCCCAACTCGACCCAAAGATGCCCATGGTCATAAATGAATCAACCAATAAGGTTAGGACACGTGATAAAGTAATTTTTAATTATTAATATATATTTTTTACCTTGAATTACCTAATTTACCTATAACTACGGCAAATAAAAGTCAATAGTTACTGTTCCCAAAAAAATATTTTCATCTTATTGAACCAAATTTTAATTACTAATAACAACCATATATTTTGAATTTTCTAAATTCAATCCACAGAAGTGTTAAAATTTCATATAAATGAAAAAGTCAGTTTTTTAACTACGACTTAGTGGTTTCACTATTCATAAAAAATTGATGTTTTTTAGAAAAATACCACAAAATCAGCCTAATCTATATTTGATATTACAAATTAAAAAATGATGCCTATTTTACCAATTTAAAAACATAGAAGTTGCTTTAATTAATTTAATCTTAATCTCCATTGTCAAAACAAATAACATGTTTTTAAGAAACAATAACTTTCAAAAGATGGACACTTGTTTATGTACAATTTCAAAGTGGAATTAATTAAAATGACCAAAATTGGATAAATTTGTAAAAATATAATCTAATTACAATTTAAAAACAATAAAAAAGATAATATAACCATATTAATAAATTATATTAAAGGGCACTTTTGAATGAAAATATAGTATTTTTCACTATTCATTAAAAAATGAACTTTACAAGAAAAATACCATAAATTTACCCAAAGTAAATTTTGATGTCCCTAATATAAAAGAGAATTCCATTTTGTCAAATGGGACATATAAAAGTGACCGAAAATAGATTTAAAGAGGGTTCTCCATTAAAAGGCTGTAAATCAACCTTTTAAAGTAAATTATTTGTAAAATTTGATTCATTCACATTTTAAGCCTCTAACATTTATTGTAAAAACTTTTAACAAACATATATAATAATTTTGTATTTAGTACTATTTATTGCATCCATTTTAATGGCTAGGTGTTAACTACCATTTAAAATAATAATATTATATTATTAGTGTGCAATGTAAGATTTCAAAGAAACCCATTGTTGCGTATCAGGTACGCCATCGAACATAGTGTCCCCTTTAAAGTAGAATTATTATTTAGTTAAAAAATATTAATAAATATGAAAAATATCATTTTCTTTATTTACCTGGGATGTTACAAATATAACTCTCTAATGCTTTGGATAAAGGGACAAAGTTAACTAGTTATTGGTTTTTCCTAAGTGATTAATGGAATTTTTTAGTTAGGTTATTACATTTATAAGAGTGATATGGAAATGATATTCCAGGTTACCAACATGTTTTATTTTTTCTTTTGTAAATCATTAACGAAATTTTTTCTTAAGTATTATTTTCACATAGACCATGATAGTTGAATTATATGTACCATGTATTTGTTTAAAGCTTTATTCCATGTCTAATATTTTATGATCCATATTTTTATGGGTATTGATTCTATTATTTTATGATTGGACAATTTGATAATTCAATTATACTGTTATTCTCATAATATTATCAGTGATGCAAAAATCAAATTTCAAGAGCATAACATAATTTAATTCTTACCCATCAAAACTTGAATCATAAAACATGAGACATGGATTCATGATTTAACATATAAAAATAGTCATATAAGTCAAAAATCAAATGCCATGTGAAAAAATTCTTGATTAAATTAAATATTAGAGCTTTATTCAAGCATAAATAAAGCATGTTTGTAACTTGTAACATTATTTTAATATTACTCTTACAATAACTCTTATAAATTGAATAAACTACCAGAAAAATTCCAGTAATATTTTAATATAAACCTATAACCGGTTAACTCCATCCATCTACTCTATGTATTGTAGATAAATAGTAGGATCACCCATCATTATGATATATATTAGTGTCATCAATAATTATAAACAATTCATAAAAATCAAAACATAAACATAACACATGAATTATTAAGTTTTTCATCATAATAATAACTATTATTTATTCATATCTAGATTTACCATTGGAAGTGAAACGAGTTCCAGAAAAATATAGTTGAAACAATCATAATCTACCCATAGAAATAATAAATATGGTATCCTTAAAACATATCCCTAGTTTTTCATAAATAAAGTCAAGGGTTGTTGTTATTGTTGAATATAAATAACATAAAAAGATCCTAAAAAACTTTCTTGAGTAAAATACCATTTATACTTTGAAAATTACTTTTAAAAACCTTAAATTCACAAAATATTATGCAAAACATTTCCTTTAAAATTAAACTTAAAAATTATAACAAAATATTAAAATAAACTAATAGTCATTATGGTGTGACAATGTGTTCATATAGTGAGAATTTAAAAATAAATATTATTTTCAAATTTTGTTAAAGAGAGTCAAAAGTGACCCATGAAAAAAATGTTAGGAAATTTTGTTTTAAAAATAATAAAAGTAGGAAAAATAAAATTCCAAATATCATCAAAAAATAATTTATGTTTTTAAAATAATGTTTTCATATTTTTATAATAAATCAATGTGGAAGAGAAATATTCTAGATATAAAATAGTGATACAAGTTCAGTATCACTTACAAACAAATTTCTTGATGTTTATTTAATCAATAAGGGAAAAAATGGAAATTGAACATATAAAACAGATTCATAAAAAATGAGATGAAAATATATGTGGTTTAGGAAAATAATATCATATTATTTTACTCAAAGGAACTTTTATCATAAAACAATATCGAAAATTAATGATATTGCAATATAAAACCTTAACCACTTTTGTAGATTTTGAATCAAATGTCATTCAAATCAAGAGTATGACATGGTTTTGTAAATATCATGAATTTCATGAAGTAATATGTAAAAATTCATTCATGATATAGTGATTATAATATACAAGTAAATCATTATGCATGAATTGGAACGTTTCTCAAGAAAATGAGATTGATATAAAGAAAACCCTTAAAATTATCATTACTTTTGAAGTGATAATTAATATTTGAATTGATTATTTGAATACATATAAATCCTTATAGAACAATTGGTCATAAATAATAAAAGAATTTATAGAACAATTCACACATAGTCATTGAATAATAAAGTCATTGAAGTAGAAGTATAACCCAATGAATAGAAATCGAGTTAAGAAACCTCTTACCCCATGATAACTTTCAAGTCAAATCCTATTGGATGAATTAATTTGAATTGAAAAATAAAAAAAAATGAATTATGAATGATTCATAGTTTACTATTTAAAATTGAATTATATACACATCATAAATTTAATTAGGCATATAACATTAAAATATCCCTTAATGAAGTGAAATTAAGACGAAACCCCTTACCTCGAGCTGAGAATTTCCATGTATATCCTTTGACTACAATTTAATAAACTTATATAAGTTATTTACTTGTTTGATAACCTTATAAAGGTTTATTAAATTATAATTAAACCAGTTTTTTATTTATTAAAAGAAATATTTAATTACTTAATTGGCTAAGTTTATGTCAGATTTGTTGAGGATGTTTGGTTCGGAATTTCAAATCAACTTCTCTATGTTGACCATAATCAAAAACATAATTGTTACACAATATACTAATTAATAATCATGATATAATTATAATTTTCATACATTAATTTTTATTTTAAAACTAACCATGATATATGGTTTTAAAAATTTACTTACATTACAATCATGAAGATGGTAAGATGTACGTACTCATGAGTAATGTTTTCATTTCTCAAAGTGCATGAGTGAAAGAAGGTAATATTAACATTATATTTATATAATTATTGTAATATCATAAATATCATATTATCTACTTAAATAAACTTATATATATTATCCTTGTGATATGATGATGGAAAATAAATCACGTCTTTCTATGCTGGTGGTAATCCACACGTACACACTAACAACATTATCATTTATCAATGGATGGAAAGATAATAAAAGATAATTCATATTATATTTATATAATTATAATTATGACATAAATGTTATATATATATATATATTAAATATATCATTATAAATATCCATGATAGGTGGTGTTGGAAAATGAATTACATCAATTTGTAAGGTGACAGTCCACCGTACAGAAGAATGATAGTTTCATTTCCTATTTAATAGAAGAGGAGATGGATATAGGTTATTCAATTAATATAACAATATATGAGTATATGGATAATATTTATTTAATTATTTCATATTTGTTTTATAATATATTAAACAGGTAAAATAAGGAATAAAATAAAAATACTCTATTAAGAACTATACCTTTTCTTCGAACAACAACTTTTTTTAGACCCGATTTTTTCCTAGGTTGATATTATGATCAATAAAAGGACTCTAAGAAATGAGAAAGGATGTTAGGAATATATTTTTTCTGGTATTTTATGATAAAAAATTCTCTTTAAGTGTGTATAAGAGAGGGGAGTGGGTGTCCTTTTATAAGTGGGGGAGATGACACAGTTGGAATTTTTTAAAATTAATATATATTAATGAATTGATAAAGAAAAATGGATAACGAATAGACCATTTATGAAAATAATATGATATAGGGTCTAAATATATCCATAAAAAATGTTTTAGAAAAGTTTATAGATCATTTTAACCCTTATATATTTATTTTAATCCCTTGGTAAATCTGTTTCAACCTTAACCACGTTAATAGTTTTTTATTTTTATTTTATTAATTTAGGACAAGAATTAATTTTAAATTATAAAATAATATTAATTATTATGAATAAAAGTATTCAATAAATTTTAAAAACCCAATTACTTATTTTGGAATAATTTAATTTAAAATTAAACCAGCAAAATGTAATGAAAAATGGTTTTCCATAAAAAATTATTTTTAATTATAAAAAAGTTTTTATACCAAATTATAGTATATTGTTGATTTTAATTAAATTTACAGGGTCATTTTTTATCATAATCGAATATTTAAATTCTAAGACTAATCCAAAATATAATGCGACTTTTTAAATAATTTCAAAGAAAAGACAATTTTTACTAGAAATTAACATTTTTCACTATTTATTGAAAAATAAAAAATTACAAAAAATTATTAAAAATTAGTCCTAATTTAATTTTGCATCTTTAATTAAAATTTTAAGTTTATTTTTTTTTCAGATTCAAATTCTATATTTTTGAAATAAATTATTTAATTAAAACCATATAATATATATAATACTAATTTGGTTAGAAATAAAGTCTTTTACTTTTGACTAAAAAATTTACTAATATTATTATAATTAATATAAATATATAAAATATAATTAATTAATATTAATAATACATGAAAATGAATTATCATAACAATACTTTTGTTGTTATATTTTAGAAGCTCAAATTTGGAATGGTGTGGCTTATCATTTCTCCAATCATCCTTTTTTTATTCTTTATTAAAATAGATTAATTTTCTACTTCTAATTCTATAGGTATTTTTAAATATTCCACTTTTTAAGGATTCACTTGAATATAGTATTTTTAATATTTTATACTAGGCATATCTAAGGTATTTTCATTTTCTTAATTTCTATATTCCATATTTCTTGTTTAGTGAAGGTAAATACCTAATGCCCCAAATGCTTGGTTGGTCTTTTCAATACATGGAATCATCTCCTCATCCTTTAACCCTTGAAGGAATGATTTAAATTTTTTTTCTAAGGTAAAAAAACTATTCTTCTCTTACTCATAAATTTTTGTTTTTAATATATTTATAGGTGACATTATTTGATTATAATTTTGTGATTTCAATGAATATAGTTTTTATAAATTGTTTTTAGAAAGATGTAGACCATTTTGAATAATTTGGTTTACATTATCATGTTTTTATATTAACATGAACATTATATAAATTACATATATTATGTTTAATTATTTTCTTGGAAAATGTATCGTGTTATCCTAGTTTGGATATTTATCTAATGTAAGAATCAAATAAATATATGTTTTTTACTCTATGAACTAAATCGTCATTTTACTGGATGATGTTTACCTTGTTTATTAATTATGTTGATTAACATGTCCAAAAAATCTTCTAGTAATGTTGGGGCGTTTTCTAAGATATAATATGGTATAACTAAGAAATTCAACATGGATATCTATGTTGTTTCATGTATATTATGATCATGTACTTCTCATAAGGTGAACATACTAATCAATAAGGGATGGATTATTGAACCCTGAATGATCATAAATTTTCATTTCTCATGGGATGGTTTTTTATACCCTAAAGGAGTAAACACTTTCCCCATTCCATGGGATGGGAAATGAAAACTAACTATATCAATAACAAATCTAGTAAACTAGAGTCATTGTATACATTATTACATTGGCATAGATAAAAAGGGGTAAAATACAGAAGGACCAGTCTATTTTGTTGTCTTAGAGAAATAGATATGTACATTATACAAATTTTACATTGGGTATATAATATAAAACATAAGAAAAGAAAATGATCAACATCCTGGAAACTCATTCAAAGGATTAAAATTCATATCTTGGGGAAAGGAAACAAAATAATAGTGTTCTCAAATTCACAGTAAGGGTTTTGTACAATAGAATATATCTGTAATCAATTAAGAATAACTAGTATAGAATAGTATACAACCAAAAAATAATTCAATTTAATTAATAACTAAAATTTAATGATTATATAAGTCATAATCAATTTGGAAATCTTAATATCTGAAAACACATTCTATTCAATCAATAACATGAGTGAAAAAATAAATTCATGGATAATATCAAGGTAATAATATCATGAATTATAAAAACTAATTTTTTAACAAATTAAATGATTAATATCATATTTCATGATCTTAAACATCAAGATATCAATACCTTTAAGACCTTGGGAAAAGACAGTTTAAAACAGTGTGTAAAAAACTATTTATTTTGGACAATGATTTGTCCTATGTGACTTACCAATACATCGAGAGGATATATATTTTTTGGCCCCGTGCATCACAACCTCGAAAAATCATTCATCATAAACCAAATTATTTATTCAATTCAAGAATCAATATGTCTTATTTATAAATATTCAAATTGATAAAATGATTTATATTCCTAAAAATTTAACTATTTAATAAAATAACCATTAAAGTAAACAAAGTATATAAAAAAGTCATAAAGTTAGGAAACAATCATATATGTTTTAAAAATAATATTGATATTTAATAAGAATTTAATTTCTAATGAAAAATGATAAAAAAATGTGACTTTCTTATAATAAAGTTGACAATGAAAAAACTAATAAAGAGACGAGAGGTGAAAATCAGTTCATTGGGAATATAGGGTTTTATAATAAAATCATTTCTTTCAGAATAATAATGGGAATTGATGTGAAATATAAAAATAATATTTCATAAAGTAGTTTTATTTGTAAAACCATTGAAAACATGTATTGTAAGCAAAATTTCTTATAATAGTTACGACGATGGGGGAGTCTTTTATCACCATATACGTTATGAAAACATTTCTTTTAAACTTTTAAAAAAATACCTTTCAAAAATTCGTATCATGTTTCATTTTAAACTATTTTTAAAGGTCATGGATAACTTAAAAACCCCTTAATAAATCAATTGAGTAAATAAACAAACTTTTTTAAAACCATTTTTAAAGAAACGTACATGGAAGAAAAATATATCCAATTAAAAATGAAATAAAATTAGTTTTTATTTTAAATTTTATTTATTTTATTCAACTAAAAATGATAGAAAAGGTTTTTAGATAATGATAAATGATTAGATTCTATCAAAAAGAGTAAAATCAATGCCAAAAGAATGTGAGATTGTAATATAGATTCTTACCTCTTTCATAACCTTAAAATTGTAACCTCTTGAAAGGATAAACTAGAATTTAAACCCTTTCCATCCTGATTAAATTTTAATTCATGATAAATACATATGATGGGTAGTATATACATAATATTGAAGTGGATATGTGTATATTAACAATTGTAAATTGAGATGAAATTTCTTACCTCATGCTTCCATTTAGATGAACATGATTTAAAATATAATATAATGGTTTTAGAAATGTTATTAACATATAACAAATCCATATTAATATTAATATTATCCTATATTATTCCATTATAACATATTACCACTCATTTGATAACAATATTTTATTACGACTATTATTTTGGCTGTTAATTGCCAGGTTTTCTCATGCACATTTTGTCATAAATGTTCAAGTTTATTTGTATAGGGTATAAAATAATAATCTATATAGTGATATTAATGTTCTAAACATATTATTGAAACATTATATACCTTTTTAGAACCATTGTTTGATGTTGTTCATGGAAAATGAATTGTATCGTTTCGCGGAGATGGTGGGTCGTATGTACGCACGAGCTATGATATCGTTTATTTTATAGATTAAAGGGTAAAGAAGGGGATGATATATTAATTTTTAAAAAATAAAATAAATTCTTATTTATCATATATATATATATTAATTATTTCTATAATTATTAATATTAGTTATCTTATGATGGAAAACAAATTTCATTGATTTTCAAGGCCATAGTCTTCTATACAAATGAGTGATGGATTTGTTTCCTATTTGATAAGGAATGAGATTGATAAAACTTATGAAATCAACACAATAACATATAATTATATTGTTTATACTGGTTTTATGATATTGGAAGTTTAAATAAATTATTCATGGTTGTAAATGAAGTAAAAAAAGAAAGATCATTTTTTAGAATATTACCTTCTCTTAGAGAAACCTTCTTTGGATCTCTTCTTAAAGATCCAATAGTTGGTATTATAGGAAGAAAATAATATATATAATTTTTATAAGGATGGAAGGGAGATATTTTTAATTGTTTTGGTGGAGAAAAATGGCTTGAGATGTGTGAATAAGTGAGGGGAGGGAGTGCGCTTTTATAATTGAGGAGTGATTTTTTTGTAAATACCCAAAAATATTCAATAATGGGAAGTCTCTCTCACTCGAAGTGCCTCCAAAATTGATAAATAATGTATTATATGGAAGTTAAATTCAATAAAACCTCCATCACATAATAATTAAATTTTTAACCATGTCTTTTCCTTATCGTCAATGTTTACTTAGTTTTACCAATTTAGTTTTCACCATAGTATCTTGTTTTTTTTACCTAGGAAATTTATCCTTTAATCCTAAAACAAATTGAGACTTATTAGATATTTTACCCAATTATCCTAAATATTAAATTCAATGAATCAAATAAAAAATTCTAGTTGTGTGAAAAATTAATTTTAATACAGGATCATGTGATGTGCATAACCTAGTTTTAAACATAACCACATCAATTAATTTATATTATTTTTACAAATTATTATTACCAAAAATTAATTTGATATTATTAAATAATATGAATTAATATAATTCAATATTTTGAATCCATTTTATTAAATTAAATTCACATAATTTAAATTATTTAGTTTAAAAACAAATCTGTAAATTGGGTGGAAAAATGATTTTTCAGGAAATGTGATTTTCAAGAATAAGATGATATTATATTAAAAATATGAATAATAAATATCCTTATATGTATATAAATTAATATATATATATATATATAATATAAATTTAAATTAAATTATTCACCATTAAAGTTTATTTTAGTTCATTAATATTGATAGACATTATTCCATTTAAAACTAAAAAGTTTTATTAAAAATACTCTTTTTTTACCTTTAAATGATATTATATTTATTTATATCAATTTTATAGTTAATTAATTATTAGTTATACATATAATTACACATTATTATAAAAATTTTGGTAATTGTTAAATATTATATTTTTTTATTATTCATAATACATTATTTGTAAGGGAAAATTACAAAATTTCATTTTATGATTTTTTGACCAAGTAAGTTCAAAATAAATATCCATCCTATATAATTATATTTGTTTCACCATAAAATATTAATTTTTTTTATTGTTATAGTTTTATTAAAATAAAATCTTTACTTACTATAATTGATTCTTGGGTGTTACATTCTTCACTCTAATAAAAATTTCATCCTCGAAATTTTCATATATATTACTATCTATTAAAATAAGGGTGGTTCTTTTTCATAATAAGATTTGGTTCCCAAATTTATTCCTCCATTTTATTATTTATCCAAAGTACATATTCTAGTTCAGTCACCCAATTTATCAATACAATATCTCTAATATCAATAATCTAGATGGGATCCTTATAGTAAGATATATCATGTTCCAAACCTTATGACACCCTTACATAGAGATACTTTCAAAATAACATGATATCTTACTTGAAATTACAAATATTTCCTCTGTTTTTAGAAACATTATTTTTCCTAATTTTAGATACTTGAATATGATACTGAATATTATTTACTGTTTTTATTGTCTCTTTAAAATGTTCTTGGCCTATAAATTTACTTTTACCAATGTTATCCTAATAAGTTAGAGTACCACATCTCTTACAATACAGTGCTTTGTACGAAGCCATTTGAATACTTGAATGAAAACTGTTGTCATTGGAAAACTCTATCAATGGTAAATATTGATCCCACATAACATTAATTTCATGTGATATTTACCTAAATAAGTCTTCCATTGTTTGAATAGTCCTTTTTAACTATCCATCAGTTTAACGATGGTAGGGAGTGCTCAAATGAAGCTTATTATTTATTGACTTTTGAAGACTCTTCTAGAATTTTTATGTAAATTGAAGATCTTGATCATAAAAAATTAAAGGAGTTTCACCATGAAGCCTTAAAAATTAATTAATATAGAGCTTTACATGGTAATAAATAGGTAAATATTATCTTATAGAGAAGAAATGGGTAGATTTGGTTAGGTGATCAACAATAATCCATACTGTATCATTGCGACAAGGATTAATTTGAATTCCTATGAAAAATTCCATAGTAATGTAATCTCATTTCATCATAAGAATATGAAGAGGTTATATGAATCCACAAGGATGTTGTCTCTTAGCCTTAACTCGTTGAAAAACCAAACATATGGATACATAATTAGAAATTTCTCACTTTATGTTATCCCACAAAATGGATACCTCAAATACCTATTATCAGGTTAAGAAATTTTAATATTTTTTAATAAAGATGGTCTCATAATCATTTGAATATAAAGAAATGTCTCATATTCCTTAATAATTTCCATATCCATAATTACTAGATCTAATAACGTAGAGTCCCTCTCAATCCTGATTTGAGCCAGAACTCCATGATCCTTCCTTCTTAATGTATCCATTACCTTATTTTACTTCCTCAAGTGGTAGTGTATTGAATGATAAATTTTTTTGAGTTTATAGGGCCATATTCTTCTCCTTGTGTTGAGATATTTCAATGAAAAAATTTATTTTTGGATCTTATAGTCTGTGTATATATCACATGTTCGACCATAAAGATAATTTCTGCATATTTTGGAATGAAATAATATAGTTGCCAACTCAAGATCATGGATTGAATAGTTTTCTTCCTAAGTCTTCGAATGTCTTGATATATATGAAATAAATTTATCATTTCACATAAGGACACACCTTTATCCATTATTTTATGCATCATAATATGTCATAAACCCATCATTTCCAGATAATAAATCCAAAATTGGAGAATAAACCAATATACTCTTCAATTATTCAAAGTATTCTTGAAATTACATTCTATAAATGAATTTGACCACGTTATCTGAATGATATTTTAATGAATTATCCAATTGGGAAAATTATGAATGATTCACTGATAGTAACCTACCAAACCAATGAAACTACATACCTCAGTTATGTTCACTAGTGTAGGTCATTTTCTGAATACCTTCATATTCATGGGATCAAGTTAGATTCCATCCTTAGAGAAAGTATGTCTAATAAAAGAAATATCATAAACCTATAAATTACACTAACTAAATTTTCCATATAAATATTTTCATATAATAGTCTTAATAATGATACCAATGTGATTCTCATGGCCCTCAAAACTTTTAGAATACATTAAGATATCATTAATTAATATTAGAATAAAATCATAAATGTATTCCTTGAATACTCAGTTCATTACATCCATAAAATTGATGGTGAAATAGTCAATATAATTGGAATTATTTTAGTCTCTTATTGTCTATACCTCATTTAAAATGTTTTCATTAAAATATATTCCTTTTTTACTCGCAATTGATGATACTTAGAAAAAAATTCAATATTTGAAAAATATTTTTATATGTAAAGTTAATCGAATAATTCACCAGTTAGTGGAATATGATAATTATTATATATACTAATATCATTTATATCCCTATAATATTTGAACAACCTGATGGATCCATATTTATTATTAACGAATAAAACATGATCTCCTCAAGGTGAAAAAATTGGGTGAATATATCCTTTATAAGAAAAATAATCTATTTGTTTCTTTAACTCCACTAATTCTATAGCGATCGTTATATATGGGATTTTTATATAGTTCTGGAATCTTGGATTAAATCAATGGAAAACTAGACTTCATGATCTAGTGGATGTCTAAGAAATTCATCATGAAATACATGAATGTATTCATATACAATAATTATATCCTCAAATTTAAGATTACCTTATCCATCCAAAGATTTTGTTTTATATTCTTCCCCAAGAATATGATTTAGAAGTGATACTAGTTGTGGATCTATACATGACAATGATGATGAAGTATCCAATCTAAAGGTAAGGAATTCGATTTCTTCATCAAAAATAATTATTTACTTTACCTTATAATAAATTATTGCATCATATTTAGAAATTAAATCTATAAAATGGATTATATCCTAGTCAAACGTAGGTAGGACAATAAATAACACAAATGGAGTACATTTACATGTCATAATGGGGACTGTATGAGACATCCTTTTTATAGTCAGTCTTCTACTAAATGTTTTTTTAAAAAACTCTTCCCTTGAGGTGGCAGGTGAAAATCTAATTTTATTGGAAAACATTGATGATATAAAAGAATGTGAAGATCCAAAATCAAATTAGTCATTGGAAAAATTTAAATCTATGATTAAATTATATTCTACCACATCATTGGTTACTTCCTCCTCATATGTAGTCATTGAAAAATCTTGGCCTTATCTCCTCTTGGTCTCTTCTTTGGTTGATTACATTAATACATAAGAAATTTATTTAAATAATACCCCATTTATTTTCTAGGTATGCACTGGCTAATTTTGGTATCTTCCTTCCCACTATATTCATGAGCTAAATAATCCTTATCACCATTATTGAAACAAACACACATTCCCCTCATGTATTTTCTAGGATGTTTCTTTATAAAATTTTCACATGATAGAAATTTCTTCATCTTGTTATTCTTATTTGAATAATTAATTTTTTCTTAGTGTTTATATGACCTATTCTTAACTAGGTAAATTTTAGAGATAAATTATCTATATAATATCTTATCTATTTTGATGGAATATAAAACTATTTAATCATAGGATGATTTTTTTGATAAACTCGTGCCCTTCAGAGACTTGGATTATGTCCATAAGAGAAATACCCAATCCTTCATTATGCATTGCATATATAATAAGTATCATACCTAGATATTCTTATAAAGGTATCCATATACTTTGAAATACATTTTTATTCTTTTTTATTTAATCAATAGAAATATCTCCTCATATTAATTCATCACCCAGAAGGGAAATATTTGTCGACGAGTTATTCTTTAAAATATATATATTCCATGCGTTCAATTTATTCTTCCTTACTAATATTTTGGATCAACAACCCCCAGTGTTAAGAATCCCATTTACGAAAATACATTACAATTGTAACATTTTCTTTTTCATCACATCATAATGCTAGAAATATATTTTGAAGGGACTTAATCCATTTCTCAGCTACCACAAGATTAGTAGTAAAACTAAATGACGAGGGATTAAGTCACATGAAGTAATCCAACAATGGAGAATCACATTAGGGATTAATTGGTTTCTCTATTTAGGAATGGTTATTCATCATATCCTATATAAGAATTCTAAATATAGCCATGATCTGCTCAGATCCAATACGAGCTGTATTGGCTTGACCAGTAGTGAATTTTTTACATTCACAATGATTGTTAATACCATTATTTATTCCAGCTCCATATCTAAATTATGAAATATAATATATTAGTTCACAACATGATGAATTTCAAATAATAATGTATTATTAAAAATTTAGTGTAAGACTTAGCATTAATTAATTTTTTTTGAATTGTTAATATCAAAATAATCCACACGGTTTCTTTGGGGATATATTTATTTTCAAATCCTTCATAATGGTTTGTATAGAAAATGTGAATTTTCCTAATAATATCCCCTTGGAGTGATAAACCAAGAGATCAGTAAGGCCCGTTGTTGTGTACCAGGAGATCATCAAGTCAGATCTCAATTCACCATTTTTATATGTTTTCCCCTAGGTACAATTTTTCCATAACCATGTTAACTTGAAGTGTCTAGAAAAGGCTGTATTTATAGGAAAGCACACATAATATCTCCCTTTACAAAACATTAAGATATTTTTCTATACTTATTATCGAAGTATACCGTAGGGTCATGTTTGCTAATATTTGTTTTATAGTTCATAGGGTTTCTAATAAACTTTCTCAGATACCAAACAAAACAACCAATACTCCGATAACCCAAACCTGGCATCTATTTTTCTATGTTTTCATAGATACAATGGGTAAAATCTTAAAGGAATAATATGTTTTTTAGGGATAGAGAACCAAATACATACGTGATACCCATTTTACATTAGGGATATAATATAAAAACTAATAAAATAAAATTCTCTACATCCTTGAATCCCATTATAATGATTCGTCTTTACATCCTAGGGATAAGAAACAAAATAAGGGTGTTCTCAAATTCTTAATAAGGGTTATGTACAATGGAATCCTTCATAAACCAATAAGACATAATCTATATTTTCAGGTAAATAACTTAAAACAACTTCCATTTCATTAATGACATTAATTTCATGATCGAACATGGAATAATAAACACATAAAGTTATGTATCTAAAAACATGTTCCATTTAATCAATAACTTGAGAACAAAATGAATCCATGGGTAATATAAATGAAATAAAATCATGGAAACTAATAACTAAATTCTAAATAAAGGAAATTTATAATGTTAGACATGATAATCTTAGACATCCTGATATCTATACCATCATGACCTTACACCATGATGGCTTAAAACTATGGGTAAAACCCATTTAATTTGTCCTACATATTTGTATCATGACAAATTTTAATGCATTATGGGGATATATATTTTCAATCCCCACCCACCACTGCATGTACAAATAATTCCTCATATATTTAATGATTTATTTAATTCATGAATCAATATGACTTATCAAAAATACCCATATTGAGTAAAGGATACGCATTTTATAATATTTCCCTAGTTATTTTTATAACCATAAAAGTTAACACCATATGTAAAATCAGTATTCAATTTAGGAAATAATAATTTCCATCACACAAATAATATGGATATTTAAGAGAAATTTATTTTATATTGAAAAATTATTAAAATAATGTGATTGACTTAATACAAAGTTAACAATTAAAAAATTAATCAAGAGATGAGAGTAGACCTTCGATTCATCGAGAATATAAGTTTTTCAATAAAATCATTTCATTTGGAATAATAAAGGTAATGAAATTGAAGTATTAAAATAATATTTCATAAATTTTTTCTATTTTTAATAATATTTAAAATACATAGAATAATCTACATTTCATAAAATGGTTTGGTGATGGGGATGTTTGTTATCACCATATACATTAAAAAACATTCCATTTGACTTTTTTGTTGAAAATTTCCCATAAAAACATTAAAAACATATATTAAAAACATTTTTAAAATTAAATTATAACATAAAATTTTCTTAAAAAATCATTTGATTAAATAAAAAAACAATTTTTTTTATTAAATTTTGAAAAACATGGACTTGGAAGAAAAACATATCCGATTAAATGTGAAAAAATTGTTTTTTTCAAATAATCTTTGCTTGAATCAAGTGAAAAAGATAAACAAATTTGCAAAAATTATTTAAATTTATTAAATATATATAGGATCATATAATATTATATATTATTAAGGATAAATGATATCATTCCTTCAACAATAGTAAAAGCAATCCCATAAGAAATTTATATTGAAAAATCTATTCTTACCTATTTAGTAACATTCAAATTACAACCCCTTGAAATAATAAGTATGAATTTAAACATTAACCATTATTAATAAATATTTATTCATGTAAAATACCTAAAAGGGGTATTATATTAATCACATAAAATTAAATAGGTACATATTAATAAATATTTATCAAATAAATTTAAGATGAGACGAAATCCCATACCTCAAGCTTTTCGTTATTTCAAAATTATTTAAAATATATTATTGCGGTTTTAAAAATATTATTAAACAATAAAATAAATATATTAATATTTATAAAATCATATATAATTATCTTATAACATTTTACCACTCATTAAATAACTATCTTTCGTTATTACTATTTTTTATGTTTTAATTACCATGTTTTCTCATGCGAGTTTTTTCATAAAAGCTATGGTTCATGGGAATATAATATAGATAAATCATATATATAATTATATAAATGTAATAAATTTAATATTTAAACATTATATAACTTTTTAGAACCATTATTAAACGTTATATGTGGAAAATTTATCATATCGCTTCGTTGAGATGGTAGGTCGTACATTCGCACAAGCGACAATATTTTTAATTTAATGGGTGAAAGGTAAAGAAGTAGATGATTTATTAATTTTATATAATTAGAATAATGTCATATTAGAAATATATATTCATTATTTATATCATTATTACTATCCATGATTATTTGTTATGGAATACAAATTCCATCGGTTCACGAGGTGATTGTCCACCGAACACATGAGTGTTGGATTTGTTTCCCATTTGATGGAGAACGATGTGGATAAATAATATTATGTCAACATAATAAAATCTAGGTTTATGGTATTTATTGGTTATATTATATTTTAAATGTTAATACATAATTTTATATTGTTTACGAATAAATAATAAGAAAGAGCATCATTAAGACGATTACCTTCTCTTAGAGAAACCTCATTTTAATCTCTTTTTATGGAAACTATGGTTGATATTTTGGGAGGAATAGAAGCTATATAATTTGTATGAGAATTTTTTGGGGAGAGTTTTGAAGGTTATGGTTGATCTTAATGGTTTTATAGTTGTGAATAAGTAAGGGGAGGGAGTGACCTTTTATAATTTAGGCGGAGTGACATTTTTGTAAATACAAAAAACTATTCAACAATGGGAAGTCAATTTCCCCCCATGTTCCAAAACAAATAATAAATAATAGAGAATATGGAATTCTAGGTTGACCCAATCCACCAACACATGAAAATAAATAGTTTTTAAACATGTTATTAAATTATCCTCTAGGTTTAATTACTTTTACCATTTTAGTTTTCACCGTAATAATTAGCTTTATTAATCAAGATAATTCATTCTCTATGTCTAAAATAAATTAAGAATTGTTAGATATTTTGTATCCAATGATCCTAAATATAAAATCCAATTTATCTAAATAAATCCATGTGTTTTGAAAATTAATTTTAACACAAGAACATGTAATACACATAATATTATTTTAACGTTAACCACATTAATTGATTTTTAATGTTTTACTAATCATTATTACCAATACTTAAGTTTATCTTATTACCTATTATTTTTTATTCTTAATGAAAATATGGTCAATTTTTTAAAAAAACTTGAAAATTTTGTTAATACATTGTCTTTTTGTTAAATTCAATTCACTTAGGTGGAAGAATATTTTTTTTAAAAACAAACTAGCAAATCATTGCTAAAAACTATTTTTAAAGAAATACATTTTACAAGTATAAGATGATCTTATATAAACTATATGACTTGTAATCATCCCTATATGGATTTAAATACTTATATTTAGATTATATATTTATATATATTTAATTTAAACAATTAATCATACAATATAATTTTAATTAATGAAAATGGATTGACATTATGTCTTTTTATAGAAACACAGTTTTCTAAAAAAACGATTTTTTGAAAAATATTTCATTTCACCTCCAAATTGTCTTATATTTATTTGTATCAAATTAAAAATTTATAAATAATTAATTAAACAAATTATTTCATATTATTATAAATAAAAGGGGAATTATTAATAAAAGATTATTTCTATGGAGAAATTTCAAAAATTTCTTTTAGGATTATTTTGACTAAGTAAGTTCCCAATCAATATTAGTCTTCTCAAATTATAATTTTTATTTCTTGAAAATGATTTTTTTATTACTATTTTATTAAAATAGAATGTACAACTACTATAATTGAAGCTCCAATGTTATACTAACTCTAGATTCTTATAGTTATACATTGATTCTAGTATAAATATGTATCACAAACTCTAAGATATTCCTATAATAGTTAGTTTGAATATGGATACTCCATCTCTTGGGAGTTATATAATTTACTCTAAATCATTGAATATAAATTACATATTGTATATTTTTTTATTGTTTTTAGTATATTAATCTTCATTTTTTATTTCAACATACTTAATTTATGACCAATTATAAGGGAGTGACCACCTACTAGTCATAATATAATCACACCCTATATATTTCCTTATGGGAAACATATATATCATTTTATATGTGATCCAGGGAAGGTAAAATTATTGGAGTGTTGGAGAAAGTACTATATAGAGTGCAGAGAATGAGTGAATTCTTTTGGGATTTTTTATGGATATATAGGGTGAGGTTATAAAAGTTTTCCATGGAAAAATTTATAGGAGTCCTCTGACATAAGATTTTATTTTTGATTCTAAGGGATATTTTGATTTACCTATTATGTTTATAAGTAGTTCTATCCTAATGCCACTTTTTTCAATATTTTTAAATATTTTTCTCTATGGATATGGGATATAAAAATTTATTGAAATTTCATACATTTAATGTTATTTATGATTCACCAATTCCATTAATTTTTTTATTGTTCACTTATTATATTTATTATAAAAATAGATCATTCCAAATATGAGTATGATCCATAAATAGTTTATTATATCATTTTTAATATGGAAAATAACCTCCCAAATTTATATAATATATATCTCAAGGTATAGACAAGCCTCAAGAAATTGGAAGGTGTGTCTAAGATGTTTTGGTGGTATTGTCAAATATAGTTTGGCTAATTAGATATCAGTGCTTGAAAAATGGACTATAGATTTCATGACAAAAATCGCATATTAAAATGATATAAATAGTGTCACACTACTTTAAACTATCACATTATCCTTTAGTGTGGTTGTATGACTTAAAATTAAAGGATGTTTTAGGATTTCAACCATTCATTTCACATTTAATAGTATATTTATGATTGGTTAGTTTAACTAAAATTACCTTTTTCAATAATGAAAACCGTAAGAGGTTGGAAGTTTTCCTTTATTATTTAATTAAATGATAAATTCCATGCCAGTTAAATGTATTGAATGTTGTGATATTGGATAATTAGAATCATTTAATTTCTTTTTCACTCTCCCTACTTTTCAAACATTGTTTGGTTATAAATGTATAAATGTTTATCTTCATTATTTTAAATTTTTACTCAAAAAGTTTTTATTTATCGAGGGAAATATGTTTAAGAAGTTTTTCTTAAGAATACATGTTCTAGTTTATTCTTGATCAAGTAGTATTACTATTTTGAACATATAAGATGTTTTCTATAATTATTATATATACTTTATATTCTTTTATAACATTGATATTTTTACTCATTGTCTAATTAATATAATCAATTTAAGTTTATATAAGGCATCATAAAAAATTGAAATATGGACTATAAATGAGAAATTAAAATATCTTAAATTTATCATGTTGGTAAATTATGAAACATGTCTATGAAAGTTTTAACATGATTAAATTAGTAAAAAAATATACTTGAATAAATATGTTATTCCCCAAATGAATCATACCAAAAATGTATACCTATAAAAGGATGTTTATAGATATTTAAAAATATTTGACCTAAATAAACCACACAATTTTACTTTCATGATGAAGGGATTACCTGATAAATGATACCAATATAATAAAGTTTTTGTACATTTAATTTCAATTAATATAATTGATCTTCCTTCATAATATACCTATTGATATCATGTGATTGCTTTCATTTTCAAAATAAATTTTTTATTTTAATAATATTTATTTTAAATTAATAAAATTTAAATATGTAAAATAGTTTATTTGAAATAACTAGGATTAAATATATTCAAAATGTTTTGTTTTTTGT
The DNA here is from genome assembly GCA_963277665.1 of Viscum album. Classification (NCBI taxonomy): domain Eukaryota; kingdom Viridiplantae; phylum Streptophyta; class Magnoliopsida; order Santalales; family Viscaceae; genus Viscum; species Viscum album. The sequence continues at coordinate 1,608,008,936 of OY728137.1, read as the reverse complement.
CTTCCTAGAGTTATTTATTATGATATATAACCTAAATGAATAAAAAATATTTGAAAAAAATATAACCATTGGTAAAAATTTGAATAAGAAAGGACTTGATGTTTGGGTTATATGGATGTGTATTTGTGATATTTTTTCCATATTTTAATATTTGTATTATTTAATGGTGATTTGTGTTACCGAATTATAAGATTCATGTTTTATGTAATTAATAAGGGATTATTCAAATCAATTATTTTATAGTCATTCTACCTCAAAATAGTGACTATTTTCTATTTGGTATTTTATATTTTAGAGTTTTCTAATAGTATAGAGTCATCATACAGCTGATCTAGAAAATGGGAACCCTCAAGTTGATTTTAATTAATATCTTTAGCTATTGGTATATATCATTTATCATTTCTTGATATTCTTTTCAAGGATTAAAATATAAATGGTGGGGAATATGTAATGAAAAATATTTTTAGAGTCCTGAATTTTTCTAAAAATAAGATCATTTTATGTCGAATTGATGGATACATAATGGTGAAAATGATAAGAGGTTATTAGAGGAAATGTCCTTATCTTTTCGATGTAATTTATATTTAGATTTAAAATTTTAATTCCTTAGTTTTATTTTGAATTATGGAGAGGTAGATATATTTTGATGGGAATTAGGAAAAGGAAGTGAATGAGAAGAGGCATAACAAATGCATTGGGTACATAAAGGACTGGTAATAGATACTCAGTGGGGGTTTAATGGACATAGTAGATTCTACTGAAACCATTGCATACTCAGTGTCCTTGTTCTGAGTACCCAAAATTCTCATGGGTAAAATCATATATAAAAGGGTATTTTTGGTTATTTAGAAACATAATGTTTTCCCTTAAAAACCATGGGTCTCAATTGACCTAATTTTAGACATTATCTCATTTCCTTAGTGATGTCATTCCCCCTCATTCTTTAAGAAAACACCCCTTCGACCCTCATATGGATCACTCTCAAGACACCATGAAATATTTTTTCATCATGGTGTGGGATATTTATTATCCAATCCTATTATTTCTTATTTTCATTAAAGGATGTGGATTAAATACCTTTTTATCATATTATATGTCTTGGAATTCATTCTAAAATATTCATATTCTCTTCTGTATAGTCTTGGAATGTGTTTATACAAGGTAAGGATAAGTTATTTTCATTATCTTGATTTACAAATTATTAATTTATTATTGTATTTGAGTGAATTTAGGATACCATTTATTCTAGGTTATCCTACTCTTTCTAAGGAATTATAGACTCATACTTTATTTACTAAAGGACAATTCTATATTAATTTTGGGTATGTAAACCGCTTCTTCCTATCATACTCATAAAGTGTTAGCTGTCATTAGTGTAGGGCTGAGTGAATTTAATTATAAATAAATTATTTAAATAAATAAAGTTATTATAAGTTTTTCATGAGGGATATAAACTATTTTTACTAATTTAATTATAGTTATCATATTTTTGGAAAGAATTGGTAATCATTTTTATATCTTGAATCCTTTTTAGTTATTTAAATGACATTTTTAATGTGAAATAATTACTCAAATATTTATATTTGGGAATATGGATGCTATTATGATATCCACTACAATATAAAGGATGATTTTTTGGGGATACTAATTTCCTTGAATATTAATCATGTTTAATAACATGTTTACTTGATATTTAGTACTGTTGGGTTGTTTTCTAAGATAAAATTTTGTATAAATTATCTTGTTCGAAAGGATATATATATTTTGTGATGTGAATTATGAGTAGGTACTATTCATATGGTGATAAGGTTGATAGACTTGGTATGGGATCTTATGCATTAATTGGGTATGTGTTTTAACTTCTCATAGGATAGGTTGTTATTCCCAGACCGAGTATACAATTTTCACTTTTTATGAGATGGGTGATACACCCTGACTCTAAGGCCAATGTGTTCTATATGAATCTGGAATAACCATGTGCCTTAGAATTTGGAATCTTCCTAAAGTGGGTAGTTTATGAATGGATAGTACTTTTATTTAGGATTATATCATATAATTTAAAGTACTAAATAAAAATTAATTAGACTATTTTATTTTTCTTGATTTTTTGAAATATTCATCTACTTTTATCTTTTACAACATAAAAATTAGTTTATGATTGTTTGTAAGGGGTGAAAGTGTTGATGCATACTGGGTATGATATACTCACACCATATACATGTCTTTATGAGACTTTTGTAGATCCTTATTCACATGGTATTGGTAATGCTAAACTACTGAAGTATAGGATATAATGGTATATAGATCTTGGAGTATTTGTGGAGTATTTTGATATTTTGAGGGACATATTGGAAAAGGATAGAGGGGTTTAAAAAAAACACATTCATGGTATAACTGTCACATGGAAACTATGTTTTGGGTTATTCGGGAGAGATTAATTTATTTATTATTTATATAAGTGGTTCTATCCTAATTTCAATTATTTTTAATTTTTTAATGGTTTGTTCTATGTGTACAAGATATCTAATGTTTATATCATTCCATGAATTTTGTATTATTTAGTATTCACCAAATCCCATTAACTATTTTATTATACAACTAGTATAACTGGAATATCAAAAGATCATTACAATTAGGTCCATGAACTTTAAATAGTTTACTATATAATTTTAAATAGTGAAACTCATCTCTTACAACGGTGTTAGTAATCCCTATACATTTGCGATAGACTTTAGACCTTAAAAGGTTCATTTGAGGTGTTTGAAAGACATAGTTTGATTCTATATTTATAATCATGTAATGATCATTACAAAAGTTATTAACACATAGAGTATGATGGTAGTATTGGGGGTAGGGATAAGATGATAATGGATGATGTTACAAGAATGTATGGTGATTAATTTTATTAATAGATCTATTTTTGCAATGAAATTATTTAAGTTACTAGTTATTGTATATATGAGGTTATTATTGAAATGTGAGAACCATTATCTATGAAACCACCACTCGAGGGTGGTTTCCTCAAGTGTAACCAAAAATTTAATTAGTGAGAAGATTAAATGGATGACTAGGGTAGCATACCATCTATAAACTCATTGATTTGTATTGAATCAATGTGTATTATATATAGATTGGTTATGTTGTAGTTCACCTATAGAATATATGTGGATGTGGTAAGATTATGAAAATACTTTCTGACAGGAAACTAATTGTTTAAGACGTGGATTCTAGAAAGTGGTCGCTAGTTTTTGATTCATCTTCAATATATGAATAGTATGCTTTACTATGTATGAACTAAATTATTTGGTTTGTGATATTTTTAGTCATATTGTGGATGAAATCATCCAATGAGTTATATCTACTAACTATAACATGTGTATTATTTATATTTGATAGAGTTTTATATATTATCTTATGAGGATACGAGGATAAGATAGTTCACAAGGTGATGTTGGACTAATATTACCCATGTTTGGTTTGGGTTGGTTAGAATGATACTACATATTATGATCTCACTATAATAATTATTAATATATGGTATTGACTTATTTGTTCTAACTTAGGGGATAACCTATTTTGTATTTGAATATACTCACTGCCACTTCCACTTAAGTATTTATTATAACATATCATCCTGGAAGGTTTCACATCATACTTGAACCAACATTCCTAGAAACAAGTACCAAATATATCCATGAAACAAATATAGGAAGGATTAAATATTTAAATATAAAATATAATAAATGAAAATAAATAATTAAAAACAATAAATATCTCATATTCAATCAAATAAGGTACCAAAATTCATACAAATTTAAGGATACAAAGTCTACAAAAGAAATATTAATGACATAAGACTAAAAAAATGAATGAGATACAATAATAACATTATATTTCACATGGATAATACCATATGCAACTTCATCTGCCCAAAGTGAGGCTTCTAGGAGTAAGAGGGGGAAGTTGGGAGAGTATTTGGGAAGAGGTTGGCCGAGCCAAATGGCTTGAAAGTGTGAATAAGGTGGGAGTGGTGGGGGCCTTTTATAAGTGGAGAGGAGGGGCACTCTTGGAAAGTAATGAAATGTTATTGTATTATACAATGATTTTCGGATTATAAAGGTCCCACACTTGTATAATTCGAGGCTAAGGTGATAAGGGTTCGAAATATACTCATCCAATAGGTTTTTGACAAGTGTAAGCCTTGGATTTTACATTATCTTTTCATTTTATTTAAATCATTAATTAATCAGGTAATCGCTGCATCATCATGGTGTCATAAATAATTTAATTTATTTAATGTATAAAAATTGTAAAAAAAATATAATGATGTAGGAAATAGTTTTATCTTTCTAATGAATATTTATAGTCAAAAATATTACTTTTATAACCTCATTTAAATTTTTTTTTAGTAAAACAACTTATGTTTGTGACATTTTTATTTTAACTTTAAATAAAAGTTATTTATGTCATTTTCCAACCAAACTGGCTCCATGGGGTCCCAAAGTTGACCCATGGATTGTCTTGGTCAGACATGATTAATCCAATAGGGGTAGGACAAGTGTCAAGATCATTTCATATTTTTATAATATCATTTTTACCTTAAATTATACTAATTACCTTTAATCGCGATTAATTAAACTTAAAGGTTACTATTCACCAAAAAAATATTTTAATCCCATTGAACCACATTTTACTTCCTAATGATGACCATGTATGTAGGATTTTTGAAAATCAAATCACAGAAGTGGTAATGTTTAATTTAAACGAAAAATCAGTTTTTTAACTACCACTTAGTGGTTTCACTATTCATCAAAAATTGAAGTTTTTCAGAACAATGCCAAAATTTCACCCTAAGATATAATTGATATTCCGAATTCAAAAATGATGTCTATTTTACAAAATTACAAAAATATAAGTTGCATTAATTAATTTCATAATTAATTCCCGCTGTCACAACAAATAGCATGTTTTTAAGAAACAATATATATCAAAAGATTGACAATTGTTTATGTCCAATTTCAATGTGAAATTAATTATAATGAAAACCATTGGATAAAATGGTAAAAATATATTCTAATTATACTTTAAAACCACTCAATATTATAATTTATCACAATAAATTATTTTGATCAAAAAAGTTGTTTTAAGTATTTTTCACTATTCATAAAAAAATGGACGTTCTCAGAAAATTACAAAAAATTAAACTTAGGATAATTTCGATATTACGAATACAAAAATGAAGTCCATATAAAATTTCTATAATTTTAAAAAGTGGGTATTACTATTCATAATGGCTACTTTGATTAGTCGCGTTGTGTTAGAACTTGAAGTTGCGTACAATACAAGATATTGAATTATTGAATGAGAAGCGTATCTTGGAAGCTTGGGGTGTTACATTCTCCCCTCCTTCAATAAATTTCTTCCTCGCAATTTGAAATTTTTCTTTTAAAATAAAAGGTTGAAAATAGAAAATACCTTTGTGATAAACCCACATCGGAAATAAGGTTAATAAAAATATAACATTAAAAGAAAGAAAGAGAAGTACAAAGGTCACTCGAGATAGCTCATACTCGGATTATATGAAAATATGGATATGGAGGAGAAACAAACCATCAAGGTCTTATGGAGAGTTGTAGAAATCAGGTTTAGGAGAAAGTTAACCATAAGAAAATCACAAATATTTGATTGGTTAAACAGTCATTGAATCCCCAGTTGGAAAAGTTAACCTGAAACGTTTTTGTTTTAAGTTACATTTTATAAAGTTGAGGAATTTATTTAGGAGATTTACTAAGAACATAAGGGAATATACATACTTGTCATGTAGACTTTCATTATTTAATAAATGTTTACTCCAAACCCATCTTTCACTCTAAATGGTAATAGAACTCAAAAATATTATATTTATACTAATCGTACAAGGTTAAAAATATTAACACATACTATTTAGATTACGAAATCTATTTTGTAATAACCAGGGACTTCCTGTAGGCTATTGGTAGGTCATAAAGGCCTGTCGCAATATGGTTGTGGGTTCGATTCCTACAGCTTTGTCTGAAGCGACGGGTTATCGCCCAACCCTGCAGGTTGTCCTTTTCCTAATACTATAGTATTATAATATTCCAAAAATAATCTTCAGAAATGTTTTAACCTTAAACAATACTATCCAAAGATCAACTTAATCCATTCCAACCTTTATAGTTATCCAAAATACTTCTTCCCAACTCACAGTCCAAATTTTATAAGGAAGGTAAACATAATGAAGATCCTTTTTTCCCCGTAACAACATGTGAACACCTTCATCATGTATTCTTTTAAAACACTGCAACATACCGAATTACCATAAATCCTTATTGATTACATTCATGATCCCTTATTCCTTATATAATACTAGATATACTCCTTTTATCCAAAAATGAATAAAAATCATTAATCAGTTTCATGAAAGATAAGAATATCCAATATAATTTATCCAAATCAATCATGTATTATTCCAAAATCACTATCTCGGTATTAGAACCATATTATGGTTTATCTTTCTCTCAACCATATATTTTCTAAAAATTTAACCTGCTGTGGAGTCACATTTCTTGGTTCCACACAATCTCAAGTCCTTGATGAAATAGTAATGCAGTACAATCCTTATATACTCCATAATTATTATAAACAGTACATCATTGATACAACACTCAAATGAAAAAATTATTTAGTAACAACATAAGAACTCTAATAATTCCTCTTCATCTGTGGTAGTATCATAACATGATTATTATCCAATAACATCATTTGGGGCATACTCTGATGATTTGAACATTGGTTTGCGTAGTGTCCCCACTCCTTGCAGATGAAGCATTGTAAATTTGAAACATTTTTCTTTCCCTTGCAGTCACACACTTGGTGTCCTTTTTCTCCATAGTTATAACAAACTCCAATTCCCTTCAGGAAAGTTCCAAGGTGTTTCTTCCCACAGTTATCACATATTGGAAAATTCTTCTTTTCCCACGTCCCTTTTCCCATCATTCTCTCTTCCATCCTTTTCTTCTATTTCTTCCCTTCAAAGCCAAAAGACCCAGAGAATTCTTTACTTATCTTATTAACACATGATACTATTTCTTCATATGTTGACAACACATGGGAGATTATTTCCCTTTCTAAATGTTGGCTTAATACCGTGAAAGATATGATCCTTCTTACGCTTTGGATCATACATATTGCTGGAGTTCACATTCCTTCTACTGGGCACCATTTCTATACAATGACATAAACTAGGTTAGTTTATGAATTGTAATGAATAATTCTAAACTTGTAAAATACTTAATGTAAATTGAACGGTTTATAGATATAATCCAAAATCATAAAAAAATTTTCTTTGAGGAAGTATATACTCATAACCCTTCATAGTGGATTGTAAAGTAAACGAGAATTATCCTAAGCATATTCCCCAGGAGTGTCGTAACCAAGAGTGCAGCAAGGACCGTTGTCGTGCACCAGTTCCCGTTCGAGTCTAGATCAAAGTGGTATTTTCAGGTTTTACCCCTAGGTACATCTGTGCCAGAGCCACCTCTACCTGCTCGTATCCAGACAGGGATGTATTGCTCGGAAAACTCACACAATCTCTATAATAGCAAAATTCTAGGAATTTCTTCTATACTAATCCTCAAAGTCTATCTTTGGGCTATTTGCTCTAATCAGAGTTTATCTAAATCTAGCTTCCAAGTTTAGTACAAAACTGCCTCTGATACCAACTGTAACACCCCGACCCCAGTTACCTAGAGTCGGTGCATTATTGCGTAACACTGTCATGATCACAAAAGATCATGTCTCGAAAGACCGATTAGTTTAGTAGCCTTGGAAACACTAGATACATTCATAAATGTTACATTACATCATAAAGTGAAAAACTACAATAAAATAGTATCCATAGTCCACACTCATATCCTCTTCTGACTATCACTGCAGGTCATTCATAAAATACTTCTTCACATCATAGAAAATATTAAAACATTGAAAGGGGTGAGCTCAGATGCTCAGTAAGGATAAAAATATAGCGGAAGCTTTCATAAATAAACATAAACATTTAAGGCAATGTATAACTAAAACAAAAGCCTTTTAAACTTGATCTTCAACATAATATGGAAAAAGTAAAATGAGATAATTCCATTTACTTATTCACATGGATATTCTACTGGTCGAATAATCACATGCAATATGAATAACCACATTCATAATGATGGAATGCATAATGCCAGAATATCATAACCACGTAGCCAAGGCCTCGTGCCAAGACCGCAAATAAGATTTTGTCAAGGCCTCATGCCAAGACACTAGTTTGTCTAATGAGACCTACCGATGCATCGAGGAGCTATAGCGGGCTCCACCCGTCAATTATTAAGTCCAATGCATTCCTCATATGAACAGGTTTAAACATATCATAAACCATAACGTAATCGTATCACATAAAACACGCATAAAGGAAACATAACATTTCCACATTTCAATCACAATATATCAATACAACATATTGATATAATAAAAACGCTTTCAAAACCATTTTCAATACGAAAATTGAAGAAAGTTAAAACTTTGTATTAAAAAAAAGTGATGGCTTGTAGAGGAAGCCGAAACTCAAATAATGGTCACAGCGACAGAGAAGTCGTTGTCGCCGCATATGTACGGAAAGAAAAACATTCCCTTTTTTCGTTTAGTAAAACTCTTCGTATAAAAAAGATTCCTTTTGAATAAACATAAAAGTGAAAGGGGTTTATACACCGTATAAAATAAAGTTATGTATAAAACCAAATATGCCTCAATGAAAGGAGATTGAGACGAAGTCCTTAAAAAGATCATTTAAAAAAAATAGATCTATTATGTGTGTTCACTATAAGTACACATAAAGAAAGTACAAATACAAGATAGGACATAATAATATCATGACATAATTTGAAAGTAGGAGATTAACCCAAAGAATGGAAATTGGGTTAAGAAATTACCTTACCTCGTGTCCGAATTCACTCGTCCGTTCTTTGATCTCCTGAATAATAAACTAGAGTTAATCTCTACCTTCTTAAGAACCTTTTTCAAGTTCATTATTCATTTTATATCACTTATTACCATGTTATGAACATTATGTAATTATTTAAGTTAATAACGGTCGTTTTGTCGATCTTTGGTACTTGAGTCAAAAATAAATTTCTTATAATAACAAGTTGTTTATGTGGTGATATATCCAGTATATCCATAATTATGTTCATGATATTGATATCATATATCTCATATATATCTAGTATATACATGCATTTATAATATTCCATAACTTTTAGAGGTAAGAAATGAAATGCACCGTTCATGGAGACGATAAGTCGTACGTACGCATGAACGCTACTTTCATTTCTATTTCATATTTAATGGAATGAAATAATAATGATATAAATGTATAATATAATTCCAGTATAATATAGCGTATAATACCATTTACTCCATCCTTTATACATCCCACATATGGTATTAACGATTCAAATCACTTTGAGGGGGCGGTAGTCCGCACTTCCTAAAATGAAAATATCGTGTTTACCCATAATGGAAACCATAAAGGTATGCCATAAATGAAAAATAAAAAATCATAAGGAAAAAAACATAATATATATCATATATAAAAATAGTATCATCATAATGGCCACCATTATAGGTGTTATAGGAGTTTTTAACAATCATCGTTTCGTGAGGCAAAAATTCGCCATCCACAGAAACAGTATGTTCTTTAACCATTAGATGTAGGTGTGTGTAAGTGTAGCTCGAATCATTCTTATAACAACATCCTAGTATATCGAGGATACTAGTGTTGTTACAAAAGAAATGAATAAAATTTTTTTAGGGGGTTGGAGAAGAAAAATAAAACAAAACAACATTAGAGAATACATTACCTTAAAATCGGGTAACTCTTTTTGATTTGAGCCAAAGGCTTCCTTGGGAAGAGTTCTGCCAAAAGTGAGGATTCTAGGAGTAAGAGGGGGAAGTTGGGAGAGTATTTGGGCAGATTTTGGCCGAGCCAAATGGCTTGAAAGTGTGAATAAGGTGGGAGTGGTGGGGGCTTTTTATAAGTGGAGAGGAGGGGCACTTTTGGAATGTAATGAAATGTTATTTTATTATACAATGCTTTTCGGATTATAAAGGTCCCACACTAGTATAATTCGAGGATAAGGTGATAAGGGTTAGAAATATACTCATCCAATAGGTTTTTGACAAGTGTAAGATTTGGATTTTACATTATCTTTTCATTATATTTAAATCGTTAATTAATCAGGTAATCGCTGCATCATCATGGTGGCATAAATAAGTTAATTTATTTAATGTCTAAAAATTATAAATAAAATATCATGATTTAGGAAATATTTTTATCTTTATAATTAATATTTATAGTCAAAAATATGACTTGTATAACCCCATTTAATTTTTTTTAGTAAAACAACTTATGTTTGTGACATTTTTATTTTAACTTTAAATAAAAGTTATTTATGTCATTTTCCAAACAATGTGGCTCCATGGGGTCCCCAAGTTGACCCATGGATTGTCTTGGTCGGCCATGATTAATCCAATAGGGGTAGGACAAGTTTCAAGGTCATTTCATATTTTTATAATATCATTTTTACCTTAAATTTCACTAATGACCTTTAATCGTGATTAATTAAACTTAAAAGTTACTATTCACCAAAAAATTATTTTAATCCCATTGGACCACATTTTACTTCCTAATGAAAACCATGTATGTCGGATTTTTGAAAATCAAATCACAGAAGTGGTAATGTTTAATTTAAACGAAAAATCAGTTTTTTAACTACCACTTAGTGGTTTCACTATTCATCAAAAATTGAAGTTTTTCAGAACAATGCCAAAATTTCACCCTAAGAAATAATTGATATTCCGAATTCAAAAATGATGTCTATTTTACAAAATTCCAAACATATAAGTTGCATTAATTAATTTCATAATTAATTCCCGCTGTCACAACAAATAGAGTGTTTTTAAGAAACAATATATATCAAAAGATTGACAACTGTTTATGTCCAATTTCAAAGTGAAATTAATTCTAATGAACACCATTGGATAAAATGGTAAAAATATATTCTAATTATACTTTAAAACCACTCAATAGTATAATTTATCACTATAAATTATTTTTATCAAAAAAGTTGTTTTAAATATTTTTTCACTATTCATAAAAAAAGGACGTTCTCAGAAAATTACAAAAAATTAAACTTAGGATAATTTCGATATAACGAATACAAAAATGAAGTCCATATAAAATTTCTATAATTTTAAAAAGTGGGTATTACTATTCATAATGGCTACATTGATTAGTCGCGTTGTGTTAGAACTTGAAGTTGCGTACAATGCAAGATATTGCATTATTGAATGAGAAGCGTATCGTGGAAGCCCGGGGTGTTACATTCTCCCCTCCTTCAATAAATTGTGTCCTCGCAATTTGAAATTTTTCTTTGAAAATAAAAGGTTGAAAATAGAAAATACCTTTGTGAAAAACCCACATCGGAAATAAGGTTAATAAAAATATAACATTAAAAGAAAGAAAGAGAAGTACAAAGGTCACTCGAGATAGCCCATACTAGGATTATATGAAAATATGGATATGGAGGAGAAACAAACCATCAAAGTCTGATGGAGAGTTGTAGAAATCAGGATTAGGAGAAAGTTAACCATAAGAAAATCACAAACATTTGATTGGTTAAACAGTCATTGAATCCCTAGTTGGAAAAGTTAACCTGAAACGTTTTTGTTTTAAGTTACATTTTATAAAGTTGAGGAATTTATTTAGGAGATTTACTAAGAACTTAAGGGAATATACATACTTGTCATGTAGACTTTCATTCTTTAATAAATGTTTACCACAAACCCATATTTCACTCTAAATGGTAATAGAACTCAAAAATATTATATTTATACTAATCGTACAAGTTTAAAAATATTAACACATACTATTTAGATTAAGAAATCTATTTTGTAACAACCAGGTACTTCCTGTAGGCTAGTGGTAGGTCATAAAGGCTTGTCACAATATGGTTGTGGGTTCGATTCCTGCAGCTTTGACTGAAGTGACAGGTTATCGCCCAACCCTGTAGGTTGTCCTTTTCCTAATACTATAGAATTATAATATTCCAAAAATAATCTTCAGAAATGTTTTAACCTTAAACAATACTATCCAAAGATCAAATTAATCCATTCCAACCTTTATAGTTATCCAAAATACTTCTTCCCAACTCACAGTCTAACTTTTATAAGGAAGGTAAACATAATGAAGATCCTTTTTTCCCCGTTACAACATGTGAACACCTTCATCATGTATTATTTTAAAACACTGAAACATACCAAATTACCATAAATCCTTATTGATTACATTCATGATCCCTTATTCCTTATATAATACTAGATATACTCCTTTTATCCAAAAATGAATAAAAATCATTAATCAGTTTCATGAAAGATAAGAATATCCAATATAATTTATCCAAATCAATCATGTATTATTCCAAAATCACTATCTCGGTATTAGAACCATATTATGGTTTATCTTTCTCTCAACCATATATTTTCCAAACATTTAACCTACTGTGGAGTCACATTTCTTGGTTCCACACAATCTCAAGTCCTTGATGAAATAGTACTGCAGTACAATCCTTATATACTCCATAATTATTATAACCAGTACATCATTGATACAACACTCAAATGACAAAATTATTTAATAACAACATAAGAAATCTAATAATTCCTCCTCATCTGTGGTAGTATCATAACATGATTATTATCCAATAACATCATTTGGGGCATATTCTGATGATTTGGACATTGGTTTGCGTAGTGTCCCCACTCCTTGCAGATTAAGCATTGTACATTTGAAACATTTTTCTTACCCTTACAGTCACGCACTTGGTGTCCTTTTTCTCCATAGTTATAACAAACTCCCATTCCCTTCAGGCAAGTTACAAGGTGTTTCTTCCCACATTTATCACATATTGGAGAATTCTTCTTTTCCCACATCCCTTTTCCCATCATTCTCTCTTCCATCCTTTTCTTTTCTTTCTTCTCTTCAAATCCATAACACCCAGAGAATTCTTTACTTATCTTATTAACACGTGATACTATTTCTTCATATGTTGAGAACACATGGGAGATTATTTCCCTTCTAAATGTTGGCTTAATACTGTGAAAGATATGATCCTTCTTATGCTTTGGATCATACATATTGCTGGAGTTCGCATTCCTTCCACTGGGCACCATTTCTATACAATGGCATAAACTAGGTTAGTTTATGAATTGTAATGAATAATTCTAAACTTGTAAAATACTTAATGTAAATTGAACGGTTTATAGATATAATCCATAATCATAAAAATGTTTTCTTTGTGGAAGTATATACTCATAACCCTTCATAGTGGATTGTAAAGAAAACGAGAATTATACTAAGCATATTCCCCAGGAGTGTCGTAACCAAGAGTGCAGCAAGGCCCGTTGTCGTGCACTAGTTCCCATTCTAGTCTAGATCAAAGCGGTATTTTCAGGTTTTACCCCTAGGTACAACTGTGCCAGAGCCACCTCTACCTGCTCGTATCCAGACAGGGATGTATTGCTCGGAAAACTCACAAAATCTCTATAATACCAAAATTCTAGGAAGTTCTTCTATACTAATCCTCAAAGTCTATCTTTGGGCTATTTGCTCTAATCAGAGTTTATCTAAATCTAACTTCCAAGTTTAGTACTAAACTTCCTCTGATACCAACTGTAATGCACCGACCCCAGTTACCTAGAGTCGGTGCATTATTGCGTAACATTGGCATGATCACAAAAGATCATGTCTCGAAAGACCGATTAGTTTAGTAGCCTTGGAAACACTAGATACATTCAAAAATGTTACATTATATCATAAAGTGAAAAACTACAATAAAATAGTATCCATAGTCCACACTCATATCCTTTTCTGACTATCCCTGCAGGTCAGTCATAAAATACTTCTTCACATCCTAGAAAATATTAAAACATTGAAAGGGGTGAGCTCAGATGCTCAGTAAGGATAACAATATAGTGGAAGCTTTCATAAATAAACATAAAAATTTAAGGCAATGTATAACTAAAACAAAAGCCTTTTAAACTTGATCTTCAACATAATATGGAAAAAGTAAAATGAGATAAGGCCATTTACTTATTCACATGGATATTCTACTGGTCGAATAATCACATGCAATATGAATAACCACTTTCATAATGATGGAATGCATAATGCCAGAATATCATAACCACATAGCCAAGGCCTCATGCCAAGACCACAAATAACATTTTGTCAAGGCCTCGTGCCAAGACACTAGTTTGTCTAATGAGACCTACCGATGCATCGAGGAGCTATAGCGGGCTCCACCCGTCACTTATTAAGTCCAATGCATTCCTCATATGAACACGTTTAAACATATCATAAACCATAATGTAATCGTATCACATAAAACATGCATAAAGGAAACATAAAATTTCCACATTTCAATCACAAGATATCAATACAACATATTGATATAATAAAAACGCTTTCAAAACCATTTTCAATATGAAAATTGAAGAAAGTTAAAACTTTGTATTAAAAAAAGTGATGGCTTGTAGAGGAAGCCGAAACTCAAATAATGGTCACAGCGATGGAGAAGTCATTGTCACCACATATGTACGGAAAGAAAAACATTCACTTTTTTTCGTTTAGTAAAACGCTTCGTATAAAAAAGATTTCTTTTGAATAAACATAAAAGTCAAAGGGGTTTATACACCGTATAAAAGATAGTTATGTATAAAACCAAATATGCCTCAATGATAGGAGATTGAGACGAAGTCCTTAAAAAGATCATTTAAAAAAATAGATCTATTATGTGTATTCACTATAAGTACACATAAAGAAATTACAAATACAAGACAGGACATAATAATATCATGACATAATTTGAAAGTAGGAGATTAACCCAAAGAATGGAAATTGGGTTAAGAAATTACCTTACCTCGTGTCCGAATTCACTCGTCCGTTCTTTGATCTCCTAAATAATAAACTAGAGTTAATCTCTACCTTCTTAAGAACCTTTTTCAAATTCATTATTCCTTTTATATCACTTATTACCATGTTATGAACATTATGTAATTATTTAAGTTAATAACGGTCGTTTTGTCGATCTTTGGTACTTGAGTCAAAAATAAATTTCTTATAATTACAAGTTGTTCATGTGGTGATATATCCATTATATCCAGAATTATATTCATGATATTGATATCATATATCTCATATATATCCAGTATATACATGCATTTATAATATTCCATAACGTTTAGAGGTAAGAAATGAAATGCACCGTTCATGGAGACGATAAGTCGTACGTACGCATGAACGCTACTTTCATTTCTATTTCGTATTTAATGGAATGAAATAATAATGATATAAATGTATAATATAATTCCAGTATAATATAGAGTATAATACCATTTACTCCATCCTTTATACATCCCACATATGGTATTAACGATTCAAATCACTTTGAGGGGGCGGTAGTCCGCACTTCCTAAAATGAAAATATCGTGTTTACCCATAATGGAAACCATAAAGGTATGCCATAAATGAAAAATAAAAAATCATATGGAAAACAAAAACATAATATATATCATATATAAAAATAGTATCATCATAATGGCCACCATTAGAGGTGTTATAGCAGTTTTTAACAATCATCGTTTCATGAGGGAAACATTCGCCATCCACAGAAAGAGTATGTTCTTTAACCATTAGATGTAGGTGTGTGTAAGTGTAGCTCAAATCATTCTTATAACAACATCCTAGTATATCTAGGATACTGGTGTTGTTACAAAAGAAATGAATAAAAATTGTTTAGGGGGTTGGAGAAGAAAAATAAAACAAAACAACATTAGAGAAGACATTACCTTAAAATCGGGTAACTCTTTTTGATTTGAGCCAAAGGCTTCCTTGGGAAGAGTTCTGCCAAAAGTGAGGCTTCTAGGAGTAATAGGGGGAAGTTGAGAGAGTACTTGGGCAGAGGTTGGCCGAGCCAAATGGCTTGAAAGTGTGAATAAGGTGGGAGTGGTGGGGGCCTTTTATAAGTGGAGAGGAGGGGCACTTTTGGAAAGTAATGAAATGTTATTTTATTATACAATGCTTTTCGGATTATAAAGGTCACGCACTAGTATAATTCTAGGCTAAGGTGATATGGGTTAGAAATATACTCATCCAATAGGTTTTTGACAAGTGTAAGATTTGTATTTTACATTATCTTTTCATTTTATTTAAATCGTTAATTAATCAGGTAATCGCTGCATCATCATGGTGGCATAAATAATTTAATTTATTTAATGTCTAAAAATTATAAAAAAATATCATGATGTAGGAAATATTTTTATCTTTCTAATTAATATTTATAGTCAAAAATATGACTTGTATAACCCCATTTAATTTTTTTTTAGTAAAACAACTTATGTGTGTGACATTTTTATTTTAACTTTAAATAAAAGTTATTTATGTCATTTTACAACCAAAGTGGCTCCATGGGGTCCCCAAGTTGACTCATGGATTGTCTTGGTCGGCCATGATAAATCCAATATGGGTAGTACAAGTGTCAAGGTCATTTCATATTTTTATAATATCATTTTTACCTTAAATTTCACTAATGACCTTTAATCGTGATTAATTAAACTTAAAAGTTACTATTCACCAAAAAATTATTTTAATCCCATTGGACCACATTTTACTTCCTAATGACAACCATGTATGTCGGATTTTTGAAAATCAAATCACAGAAGTGGTAATGTTTAATTTAAACGAAAAATCAGTTTTTTAACTACCACTTAGTGGTTTCACTATTCATCAAAAATTGAAGTTTTTCAGAACAATGCCAAAATTTCACCCTAAGCAATAATTGATATTCCAAATTCAAAAATGATGTCTATTTTAAAAAATTCCAAAAATATAAGTTTCATTAATTAATTTCATAATTAATTCCCACTGTCACAACAAATAGCGTGTTTTTTAGAAACAATATATATCAAAAGATTGACAACTGTTTTTGTCCAATTTCAAAGTGAAATTAATTATAATGAACACCATTGGATAAAATGGTAAAAATATATTCTAATTATACTTTAAAACCACTCAATAGTATAACTTATCACTATAAATTATTTTGATCAAAAAAGTTGTTTTAAGTATTTTTTACTATTCATAAAAAATGGAAGTTCTCAGAAAATTACAAAAAATTCAACTTAGGATAATTTCAATATTACGAATACAAAAATGAAGTCCATATAAAATTTCTATAATTTTAAAAACTGGGTATTACTATTCATAACGGCTACTTTGATTAGTCACGGTGTGTTAGAACTCGAAGTTGCGTACAATGCAAGCTATTGCATTATTGAATGAGAAGCGTATCGTGGAAGCTCGGGGTGTTACATTCTCCCCTCCTTCAATAAATTGCATCCTCGCAATTTGAAATTTTTCTTTGAAAATAAAAGGTAGAAAATAGAAAATACCTTTGTGGAAAACCCACATCGAAAATAAGGTTAATAAAAATATACCATTAAAAGAAAGAAAGATAAGTACAAAGGTCACTCGAGATAGCCTATACTAGGATTTTATGAAAATATGGATATGGAGGAGAAAAACAAACCATAAAGGTCTGATGGAGAGTTATAGAAATCAGGATTAGGAGAAAGTTAACCATAAGAAAATCACAAACTTTTGATTGGTTAAACAGTCATTGAATCCGCAGTTGGAAAAGTTAACCGGAAACTTTTTTGTTTTAAGTTACCTTTTATAAAGTTGAGGAATTTATTTAGAAGATTTACTAAGAACTTAAGGGAATATACATACTTGTCATGTAGACTTTCATTCTTTAATAAATTTTTACCACAAACCCATCTTTTACTCTAAAAGGTAATATAACTCAAAAATATTATATTTATCCTAATCGTACAAGGTTCAAAATATTAACACATACCATTTAGATTACGAAATCTATTTTTTAATAACCAGGGACTTCCTGTAGGCTAGTGGTAGGTCATAAAGGCCTGTCGCAATATGGTTCTGGGTTCGATTCCTGCAGCTTTGTCCGAAGCGACGGGTTATCGCCCAACCCTGCAGGTTGTCCTTTTCCTAATACTATAGTATTATAATATTTCAAAAATAATCGTCAGAAATGTTTTAACCTTAAACAATACTATCCAAAGATCAACTTAATCCATTCCAACCTTTATAGTTATCCAAAATACTTCTTCCCAACTCATAGTCCAAATTTTATAAGGAAGGTAAACATAATGAAGATCCTTTTTTACCTGTAACAACTTGTGAACACCTTCATCATGTATTTTTCTAAACCACTACAACATACCGAATTACCATAAATCCTTATTAATTACATTCATGATCCCTTATTCCTTATATAATACTAGATACACTCCTTCTATCAAAAAATGCATAAAAATCATTGATCAGTTTCATGGAAGTTAAGAATATCCAATATAATTTATCCAAATCAATCATGTATTATTCCAAAATCACTATCTCGATATTAGAACAATATTATGGTTTATCTTTCTCTCAACCATATATTTTACAAAAATTTAACCTGCTGTGGATTTACTTTTCTTGGTTCCACACAATCTCAAGTCCTTGATGAAATAGTATTGCAGTACAATCCTTATATACTCCATAATTATTATAACCAGTACATCATTGATACAACACTCAAATGACAAAATTATTTAATTACAACATAAGAACTCTAATCATTCCTCCTCATCTGTGGTAGTATCATAACATGATTATTATCCAATAACATCATTTGCGGCATACTCTGATGATTTTGACATTGGTTTGCTAGTGTCCCCACTCCTTGAAGATAAAGCATTATACATTTGAAACATTTTTCTTACCCTTGCAGTCACACACTTGGTGTCCTTTTTCTCCACACTTATAACAAACTCCCATTCCCTTCAGGCAAGTTACAAGGTGTTTCTTCCCACAATTATCACATATTGGAAAATTCTTCTTTTCCCACGTCCCTTTTCCCATCATTCTCTCTTCCATCCTTTTCTTCTCTTTCTTCCCTTCAAAGCCATAAGACTCAGAGAATTCTTTACTTATCTTATTAACACATGATACTATTTCTTCATATGTTGAGAACACATGGGAGATTATTTCTCTTCTAAATGTTGGCTTAATACCGTGAAACATATGATCCTTCTTACACTTTGGATCATACGTATTGCTGGAGTTCACATTCCTTCCACTGGGCACCATTTCTATACAATGGCATAAACTAGGTTAGTTTATGAATTGCAATGAATAATTCCAAACATGTAAAATACTTAATGTAAATTGAACGGTTTATGGATATAATCCATAAACATAAAAATGTTTTCTTTGAGGAAGTATATTCTCATAACCATTCATAGTGGATTGTAAAGAAAACGAGAATTATCCTAAGCTTATCCCCCAGGAGTGTCGTAACCAAGAGTGAAACAAGGCGCATTGGCGTGCACCAGTTCCCGTTCGAGTCTAGCTCAAAGCAGTGTTTTCAGGTTTTACCCCTATGTACATCTGTGCCAGAGCCACCTCTACCTGCTCGTATCCAGACAGGGATGTATGGCTCGGAAAACTCACAAAATCTCTATAATACCAAAATTCTAGGAAGTTCTTCTATACTAATCCTCAAAGTCTATCTTTGGGCTATGTGATCTAATCAGAGTTTATCTAAATCTAAATTCCAAGGTTAGTACTAAACTGTCTCTGATACCAACTGTAACGCCCCGACCCCAGTTACCCAGAGTCGGTGCATTATTGGGTAACATTGGCATGATCACAAAAGATCATGTCTCGAAAGACCGATTAGTTTAGTAGCCTTGGAAACACTAGATACATTCATAAATGTTACATTACATCCTAAAGTGAAAAACTACAATAAAATAGTATCCATAGTGCACACTCATATCTTCTTCTGACTATCCTTGTAGGTCATTCATAAAATACTTCTTCACATCCTGGAAAATATTAAAACATTGAAAGGGGTGAGCTCAGATGCTCAGTAAGGATAACAATATAGCAGAAGCTTTCATAAATAAACATAAACATTTAAGGCTATGTATAACTAAAACAAAAGTCTTTTAAACTTGATCTTAAACATAATATGGAAAAAGTAAAATGAGATAATGCCATTTACTTATTCACAGGGATATTCTACTGGTCGAATAATCACATGCAATATCAATAACCACTTTCATAATGATGGAATGCATAATGCTAGACTATCATAACCACGTACCCAAGGCCTCGTGCCAAGACCACAAATAAGATTTTGTCAAGGCATCATGGAAAGACACTAGTTTGTCTCATGAGACCTACCGATGCATAAAGGAGCTATAGCGGGCTCCACCCGTCACTTATTAAGTCCAAAGCATTCCTCATATGAACAGGTTTAAACATATCATAAACCATAACATAATCGTATCACATAAAACATGCATAAAGGAAACATAACATTTCCACATTTCAATCACAAGATATCAATACAACACATTGATATAATAAAAATTCTTTCAAAACCATTTTCAATACCAAAATAGAAGAAAGTTAAAACTTTGTATTAAAAAAAAGTGATGGCTTGTAGAGGAAGCCGAAACTCAAATAATGGTCACGACGACGGAGAAGTCGTTTTCACCGCATATGTACGGAAAGAAAAACATTCCCTTTTTTAGTTTAGTAAAACGCTTCATATAAAAAAGATTCCTTTCGAATAAACATAAAAGTCAAAGGGGTTTATACACCGTGTAAAAGAAAGTTGTGTATAAAACCAAATATGCCTCAATGAAAGGAGATTGAGATGAAGTCCTTAAAAAGATCATTTTTAAAATAAAATAGATCTATTATGTGTGTTCACTATAAGTACACATAAATAAAGTACAAATACATGATAGGACATAATAATATCATGACATAATTTGAAAGTAGGAGATTAACCCAAAGAATGGAAATTGGGTTAAGAAATTCCCTTACCTCGTGTCCGAATTCACTCGTCCATTCGTTGATCTCCTGAATAATAAACTAGAGTTAATATATACCTTCTTAAGAACCTTTTTCAAGTTCATTATTCCTTTTATATCACTTAATACCATGTTATGAACATTATGTAATTATTTAAGTTAATAACGGTCGTTTTGTCGATCTTTGGTACTTGAGTCAAAAATAAACTTCTTATAATTACAAGTTGTTCATGTGGTGATATATCCATTATATCCAGAATTATATTCATGATATTGATATCATATATCTCATATATATCCAGTATATACATGCATTTATAATATTCCATAACGTTTAGAGGTAAGAAATGAAATGCACCGTTCATGGAGACGGTAAGCCGTACGTACGCATGAACGCTACTTTAATTTCTATTTCGTATTTAATGGAATGAAATAATAATGATATAAATGTATAATATAATTCCAGTATAATATATCATATAATACCATTTACTACATCCTTTATACATCCCACATATGGTATTAACGATTCAAATCACTTTGTGGGGGCGGTAGTCCGCATTTCCTAAATTGAAAATATCGCGTTTACCCATAATGGAATCCATAAACGTATGCCATAAATGAAAAATAAAAAATCATAAGGAAAACAAAAACATAATATATATCATATATAAAAATAGTGTTATCATAATGGCCACCATTAGAGGTGTTATATGAGTTTTGAACAATCATCGTTTCATGAGGCAAAAATTCTCCATCCACAGAAACAGTATGTTCTTTAACCATTAGATGTAGGTGTGTGTAAGTATAGCTCGAATCCTTCTTATAAAAACATCCTAGTATATTGAGGATACTGGTGTTGTAACAAAAGAAATTAATAAAAAGTGTTATGGGGTTGGAGAAGAAAAATAAAACAAAACAACATTAGAGAAGACATTACCTTAAAATCGGGTAACTCTTTTTGATTTGAGCCAAAGGCTTCCTTGGGAAGAGTTCTGCGCAAAGTGAGGCTTCTAGGATTAAGAGGGGGAATTTGGGAGAGTATTTGGGCAGAGTTTGGCCGAGCCAAATGGTTTGAAAGTATGAATAAGGTGGGAGTGGTGGGGGCCTTTTATAAGTGGAGAGGAGGGGCACTTTTGGAATGTAATGAAATGTTATTTTATTATACACTTATTTTCGGATTCTAAAGGTCCCACACTTGTATAATTCTAGGATAAGGTGATAATGGTTTGAAATATACTCATCCAATAGGTTTTTGACATGTTTAAGCCTTGGATTTTACATTATCTTTTCATTTTATTTAAATCGTTAATTAATCTGGTAATCGCTGCATCATCATGGTGTCATAAATAATTTAATTTATTTAATATCTAAAAATTATAAAAAAAATATCATGATGTATTAAATCTTTTTATATTTATAATTAATATTTATAGTAAAAAATATGACTTGTATAACCCCATTTAAAAATTGTTTTAGTAAAACAACTTATGTCTGTGACATTTTTATTTTAACTTTAAATAAAAGTTATTTATGTCATTTTCCAACCGAAGTGGCGCCATGGGGTCCCCAAGTTGACCCATGGATTGTATTGGTCGGCCATGATTCATACAATAGGGGTAGGACAAGTTTCAAGGTCATTTCATATTTTTATAATATCATTTTTACCTTAAATTTCACTAATTACCTTTAATCACGATTAATTAATCTTAAAAGTTACTATTCACCAAAAAATTATTTTAATCCCATTGAACCACATTTTACATCCTAATGACAACAATTTATGTATGATTTTTGAAAATCAAATCACAGAAGTGGTAATGTTTCATTTAAACGAAAAATCAGTTTTTTAACTACCACTTAGTGGTTTCATTATTCATCAAAAATTGAAGTTTTTCAGAATAATGCCAAAATTTCACCGTAAGCTATAATTGATATTCCGAATTCAAAAATGATTTATATTTTACAAAATTCCAAACATATAAGTTGCATTAATTAATTTCATAATTAATTCCCGCTGTCACAACAAATAACGTGTTTTTAAGAAACAATATATATCAAAAGATTGACAATTGTTTATGTCCAATTTCAAAGTGAAATTAATTCTAATGAAAACCATTGGATAAAATGGTAAAAATATATTATAATTATACTTTAAAACCACTCAATAGTATAATTTATCACTATAAATTATTTTTATCAAAAAAGTTGTTTTAAGTATTTTTCACTATTCATAAAAAATGGAAGTTCTCAGAAAATTACAAAAAATTCACCTTAGGATAATTTCAATATTACGGATACAAAAATGAATTCCATATAAAATTTATATAATTTTAAAAAGTGGGTATTACTATTCACAATGGCTACTTTGATTAGTCGCGGTGTGTTAGAACTTGAAGTTGCGTACAATGCAAGCTATTGCATTATTGAATGAGAAGCGTATCGTGGAAGCTCGGGGTGTTACACCATGAATGATTCACATTAAATAAAACATAAAATATTGAGAGAATAATTAAATTCCTGAAATTATATATCAATGAGCATTTATATAAAAAATCTAAAGTAATATAGGTGAATAACATAACATTTTACTCAAAGAAGAAAATTTGTGACAAAAACCCCTTACCGTATTGGTAACTTTGAAACCATAATCTTATGAAATAGATATCCTATGATTCATATGTGAATACACATAATTTTCAAGATAAAAGTTATAGAAGAGACTAAAGGAAAATATTTAAACCACATAAAATAAACACATAGTGAATATGAAATTTTCCTCACATTAAATTAATTTTATATGGTAGTCTCTTTCCATATGTATCGGCATTCATCTAACATGTTTAAATTTCTTCTTTTTCTAACAACCTCCATAGGTATGCATCAAAATTATTCTTAGGATGGATTTATGATCAAAATAAGGGCTATAGGTCATGGTTAGGGAAGTAATGAAGATATTTTGGTAGGTTTTTTCTGATCCCATTGAATTTCAATGTGTGAAGAGGGGAGGAGATCAGGTGGCCCTTTATAAGCGTGGTGAGTGGAACTCTACTAATTTTTGCAAAGAAAAACGTCCACCCATGATTTTCACATAACAAAATCTCCAAAATTATCCATTAACAAATATTAGACGTGATAATGTTGAATTATGTCCATATAATGGGTGTTACATAGGTTTCTAGGTTATTTTCCCCTTTTCTTTTTTGTTTAATCCCTCGGTAAATCCATTTTAACCATAACCATTTTAATTATTTTTTTTACAATTTTTACTATTATTTTTTTGAAAAAAATAATTTGACTTATTATATAATATAAAATATTATTATTCCAAATATGGAATCCATTTTCCAAAATTCCATTCATAGAAGTGGGAAAAGTTAATTAAAATTCTCCCTACAGACATGAAAAAATCGGTTTTCCAAAGAGTACATTTCTAAATGTTTTAAAAGTTTTTTTCCAAAATTCAACATGAAATTTATTACAAAGAACTATATTGGATTAATATATATATATATATATATATATATTTAATTTAGTTATTTTAACTTTAAAAACCATATCAAAATAAAATTTATCTTGTAAATACATTTAATAAAAAAGAAGTTTTTTAATAAAAAATAGTATTCTTCACTATTGATTAAAAAATTTATCTTTTCATAAAATTATCAATAATTATCCCCAAGATAATTATTAAATAATTATTTAAAAAATTTAGTTCATTTTATCAAATAAAAAATCAAAAATTTGAAAAATTTTATCATAAAATAAATCTAAAAAATGAGACAAAACATCTTTTCTCAGAAAATACAATTTTAAGCATTAAATTGGATTTATTCTTGTATCTTATCTAGATATAAAATAAGATGAATTTTAAACATTTTATTGAATAAATAATTTTTAAATTTCTTTTAATATATTCACCAAAAACAATTTGATTAATTTATTTATGTAAAATGTGTTTGTGCATAGAAAAAGCGTTTTTCAGATATAGATTTTCACTATTTCCAAATGGTTATTATTTTAATTTAAAATTATATTTTAACCAAATAATAAAATTTATATACATGTGTAAACCACATATTTTCATAATTTAGTTAATTGTATTCATACTTTCCATTCCAATAGCTAGGTGATAACTATCCAAATAATAAAATTAAATTTAATAATACGTTGTGTTTTTTTAAAATTATGTATTGCGCGTAGAAATAGCTATTAAATAGATTAAAATTATTTGAAGACATATTTCATTGAACATTAAGGTGTCAAATTATACCAATGATAATATGAAATTATTTCACAAAATTCACCACTCTAATAAAACCAAATGAGGATAATTCTACCTCATGACATCCTCTAGTTCGGACACAACTTCATTAGGTTAGTGGTTTTACCACAAAACTATTACAACATGATAGTTAATATTTCATATAACTTTCCCTATTTGGTCTAGAATCTCGAATGAATTTTCATTATAAGATAGATCATGCTCTGATAGTATGACTTCTGAGTTCAGTATATGTGAAGGATCATTTATATATATCAACATGAGAGATAAATAGATCACATCACAGACATGAGAGAGGTTTGGTGGAAGAACAAATATATAGGCTACCAACCTGATATGACCGATAATTTCAATTGTACCAATATACATAGGGGATAAAATTCTTTTATATCATAAGAAAAATTCCATCTATTGTTTGTGATTCAATAATTTTTTTCTCATCTCATACTCCAAGAAATGAAGATGAATTTATTATTCTTGAAGCACTAACGAATCATAAGATCCAAAATTGAATGATATGTTACTTCTTCTATCTCTAGTAATCATTATAAATTTTTTTATCAAAAGTTATCTAATATATATAAATATTAATATAGTTATGTAATATATTAATCATTAAAACCTCATCCAAAGTTCAAATTAAACCATTTCATAAATAGTTTACCTTATGACCCTTAAAAAATTAAAATTCAAAAATAAAGTCACTAAATTTCAAAAAATAAAATCAACATTAACCCCCCATATATTATTAAGTGTCTGTTAATGGTCACATACCAATTATGTGCATACCTTGGTCATATATTCTCATGAAGCAAGGTAATAACTAGAGTTTATATAAAACCTCAATGAAAAAATATATGCTTCTTCATTATTTAAATAAAACCATATTTTATCATATATATATATATATCATAAATAAAAAAATATTATAAAATCCAAAAATGATAATATTTAATACCTTTTCAATAAACTATTAGTCAGTTCTTGGGCCTTCTATACAATATAGTTTAATTTTTCTATATTAATTATCTCTTTATCCAAACTAATCAACATTTTCTCAGCATCAGAAATATATTAAGGGATATATTAGCTTAATCATGTGTTTTCTAAGAAATTTCAAGTTTTTGTTAAATCACTTTTCTAGGTTGTTAGTACTAGTCAACATATTATTTCGAATCCTCAATGAAAAACTTCTACAAAATAATCTTCATATATTTCATGATTCATATAACATAATTCATGAATTCCCACAAACACTTAATCATTCCACTTCATTCTTAAAAAATTAAGTTGGATTTATTATCACATTCCTTAATATTTCTTTCCAGAAATATAAAATATAAATCCTATCTTAACATTTACCAACCTTGATATAGTTGTAATTTACACATTCGAAAAAATAATACTATTAGAAAAACACATAAATTTCATATGTCATTCATGGTATATCCATCATCAGTTGTATAATCATTGATCATACCTTTCTGATTCACTTCACAATATTCCCCCTACAACATTGATTGTTATAATTCCAATACATTATACATTTATAATATTCACCCATTGAGAATGGCTTAGGGAAACCATTATTCTCATTTATTGTGCTATGAAACTATACATTTTTACAGAAAAATTATTATTTTTGTTCTTTTTTCCAAACTCAAAACTCCTTTTCATCACATTGAGAAATTACCTTGAGTGATTCTTCCCACATTCTAGATATATAGGAAACTGAGTCTTCTTTTTCTCCATGGTCTCCACCACATAATATCTTGGTGAACTATATCATTCTCTTTTTTGGTGAGTCAAAGAGTTAGTGAGGTGAATGTAAGATCCCAAACTTTTCAATAGATGTATCCATATTTTTTATAGGTAATCTTTTTCCCAGTATTGAGTATTTTTTTGGGTTTACCTTGGGGTTTTTTGGGATAAAATTAAGAATTTTTAATGGTGGATGGAAAGTGCATGGTTGGTGCACGGTTTGGGAAAACTGTGTGCTCCAGCCAAGAAAATCTTGAAAACCTAAATAGAGGGGATTCATGTGGATAGAGAAGTATTTGTAAAATAATTCACCCTCTTAGGAGAAACCATGCACCCCACTTGAATAGGTGCACGGTTAATGCGCATGCTTAGTAGAAATTGTGCACCCCTTCCCATAAAACCTGGTGTGAGAATTAAATTAACATGAAAATTAGTTTAAAAATCCCTTAACTCCCCATTTTATCCCTTAATTGACCCCCATTCCATACTAAACTCTCTTCCATAATTTAGAGTCTACCAAATAGATACCAATACTTATTGACCTCTGTTCTTGGAGAATCTATTGGAGGATTGAAGATTTACACCTCCTTGGGTACGTGATTTCCTCCCATTTAGAGCTCTCTCTATCTCTCTCCTACTCATCTTCCCATATAAAGGAGGGATTTTTATCCACAATTAGATCTAGATCTGGATCTAGGTTTTATTAGATCTTGATTCATTTAAATATTGGATCTAGTAATTGAATCAAGATCTCATTCTTTGTTGGTATTCTATTCAAATTTGGGACTTCCATTGGGTGATTGATCATCATAAAATTAAGGTAGGTGGTCTATTATTCAAATCCCATAGTCATGATCTTAATAATAAGAATATAATTTTAGAATTTTAAGGTTTGGTTTATAAATTGTATTTCCAATTGAATTAATTAATTTGGTAAATTAATTAATTAAAGGAATTATGTAATTGAGGATAATTAATTGTTGAATTAATTATCAGGATATTGAAATATGGGATTTGGGAAATATTTAATTGTTGAATTAATTATGGGTTTTTGAGATTGTGGAATGGTATTAATTAATTTGTAATTAATTAATAGGATATAATATGATTATGAAATCATGAATTGGAATAATTAGTTGTTAAATTAATTATGGGATATTGACATTATTGAATTGTACTAATTAATTATTGAATTAATTAATTATAAAATTATTGTGATATGAAAATGGATTGAATTAGATTAACTAATTTATGAATTAATTAAAGTAATTTTATAGTGAAAGGTGATAAGAGAATTAATTTTGATTAATCTTGAATGATGTTATATTTTGAAACATGTGATATTGTGATACATGTGATATTGTGATATATGTGATTGTTTGATATGCGAGTATGGGATATAGAACGATACTCCAAATATCCATGTAAAATTGATTGATATAGGTGTTTGGAATATATACTAATGCTCTAAATACCCATAGTTTGACAAAGGAATGTGTGATAATTAAATGGGATAAGTACTGATGCTCTAAATACCCATAGGGCGTGAGACATAAAATATTGCTCCAAATACCCATAGTGTGCTATACATGACATTTTACACCAATGAGATTATCATTGGACTATGTTTTCAATTAGTTGTGGTTATGAATTGAAATCGATGTACAAGGAAATAACATTTCATTATAATGAATCGTGAATTAAATGTGTGATATGGTTCAGAATCATCCATGTGTTGAAGCTGGTATTGAGGTTCGAGTGTCCTCAAGAAACTAGAGGGTTTATGTGGTTAAATAAAGAATAATTGATATTATTATAACTGTTTACCTACACATTTTACTATTTATTTATACAACTACATACATTTTTTTAATGTATTTGTTTTAGACGCCATCAGTAGTGGCCTACTGAGTTGTACTCACACCATACTTGGGCTTTTTGATCAGTACCCGAATAGATTTTATGATTATAGGACATGATTAGGCTAAAATAACCATGTTATATGAATGATTTGGGATGATTTATTAGTGAGGTAACCAAATGTGGTTCAGGATGCATTGGTGAGTTTTTAGTGTATTTACTTTTGGTCATTCATTTTCACACTTGATGCATACTTTGGCATGACATATATACTATTCAATTTTGATATTGTAATTATAATTTTGGATATTGTTTGATACTGATTTTTTTTTATGGTTATGGTTATATTACATTTGGGTTTTGGTAATTTATTTCCATTGTAATATTACTCTGATAAATAGGGTATATTTTCCCCTTTATCGAAATTAGATCTTCACTTCTAGTTGATAGCCCCTTGCGGATGGAGTGATGTGCCCGGGGTCTTATGAAGAATCATCTTAGGGAACTGATGTTTGGAACTTCGGTCAGGACATTACAAAGTGTTATCATAAAACAATTTTATTTTATTTAATTTTTTGGTAAAGTTAGCTGGGAGACTAAGAAGAGTCGATCCTTGGTTATGAGCTCATGCAGGGGAGTAGCTAACCCATGTCTGGGGGAGAACCCAAGTTCCCAGGGTGGGATTTTTAGTGGTATTTTATGATAAAATTGATGTTATTTTACATTTGGTGGTGCACGTGATGTGATAATAGTTGTTGAGAATTTTTGAGATTTTAATCCTAGCTTGGTGGGACATGATCATTGAGTTTTCATGCATAATTTTGGGCTCACATGGTTAATTTTGGACATAAAACATAGTAAGCATGCACAAGAAAATGGGGGTTGGGTATGTTGATGAACATGAAATATTGTTACTTACCAGTGAAATTGAAATGAAAATGTTATTATTTATGAAATTAAGAATTTGTAAATGGTTCAAGATGAGAATAAATGGGTGTCTAAAAGAGAAACTAGAATTTGAAAATGTTTTTCCCCGTGTTATCTAGGAACTTGGTGTAGGATGTAACATCCCAGTTCTGGAAGCCACCCAGAGGCGCCACGTACCCGGTTGTTCACATGGCCTCAAGCGCATTTCCCCAAACGCCAGAGGCTTCTGACTAGCAGCGAGGGGCTTGGGTGTGTTAGTGGGGAAACTATGCGCTCATTGGTAGAGTACACAGTGGAAGTAAGCAACACATACAATAGCGGAAGCAGTAAATATCCAACAATAGTAAACAGGTGAACACTAAAACAATAAAAAACTAGCACACACACACACACACACATATATATGAAATGATGCATGATACATATATCTAGCAAAGCATACAAACAAGTCACAATACTGAATACAATACTAAACCAAATTACAAAAGAAAAAAAAACTCTTCACCATCACAAACCTAGGCTTGGTCCGATGCTCTCCTGCTCCATTGCAATCAAGTACCTGAAGTCGAAGGGCTCTTGCCCTTGTCTATACCTACAACAATATAATCTGTTTGGGACCAAAAGCCTAACCCAAATAGGGTGTGAGACTAAATCCTGGTAGGCAACCACCCAAAGATCTGTGACTAATAGTCAGTTAGCATATGGAAGGTAATAGTACATTAAGGAATAAATAGTAAACAATAAACAGTAAACATGATGATACACAATGGAAAACAATCCACTGATCAACAAGCAGCAGTGAAGAAAACTGCTAACCTCAAATTATAATCCCTCTGTGAAGTACTCATAGCCATCCTCTATGGTCCTATCCACGAAGTACCAATAACCCTCTGTGTAGTACACTCAGCCTAACCCCTCTGTTTTGGTCATATGAAATTATAAGACTCTCTGAGGAAGCACGCTTAGTCAATTCCCCTTATAGTCAAATGTAGTCAGGGACTCTCTGAGGAAGATCACGCGGTCAAATATTTTTATAGCCCCAAGGTCTAGAGACTCTCTAAGGAAGCTCAGTCAGTCAATTCCTCTTGTAGCCTCAGGTCGATCACCGAATCTCTGGGGAAGCTCACTCAGTCAATTCCTGCAATATCCTAGAATAGTTTAAGGAAAATCAAACAAAACACAGACTCTATGAGGAAGATCACTTGGTCTACCACCTTATAGTCTATAAAGCTCAATAATATCTAAGGAAGCTCAATCGCTCTATCCTCTAGTATTCTATAATATCCAAGACTCTATGGGAAGCTCACTCGGTCTATCCCCTATAGTCTATGATGTCCAAGACTCTCTGATGAAGCTCACTCGATCTATCCCCTTGTAGTCTATAGAACTAGGTTCTCACGGTCCTGTTCCAGTTAGTGCATAATAATTCTATAAGGACAAATAAAACATAGAGAGATACTTGGATAACCAGTCTATAGTATAACAAGCTTTTAAGGGAACAACACTCCATCATACAGTCACAAGGCATAGAAAACAGGTATAACGACCAAAGGTTGAATAAGACCAAAAGGTCATAAAAAGAACAAGTCATGGGAAAAATATCCAATCATAGCAATTATCCTCATACATTACCAAATTTCCTTTACACAACCATACAAGCAAGGCAGGAAAACAACAGGGGCATAAAAGTAAACACACAATACCACATTCAAGGGTATTGGTGTAAATTGCACACAAAACTCAAGGACTTTGAACGGAAAGGCACAAACCACATAACTTAATGCTAGAAGATCTATATACATTATCCACAAGTCTTGAATCTCCTTAGAATGTCATAGATCTACAAAAATGCACAAAACGTTCAACCCATGATAACTTGAAAAAGAGGAGGAATTGGAAAATGATGCTCTAGAAGAAGGGAGAGCTTAATACTGCAGTTCCAACACAGTCAACGATGGTAGATTCAGAGAACGGACGAAGGAACATGGGCTCAGAGAAGTTCTATCGCTGTACGACTTGTCTCGGTCGAACGAGACCTAGAAGAAGACAATTCTGGCGGTCAGACGTGAGCCCAGTCTGTTTAATGAAAAAAAAAGTACGTGGTATGTAATTTTTGAGTAAACTGCGTGTACTAGGATTTTCCGTACTCCACTTTAAGAGGCCTCCAAATCACCCCACATGACAGTGTGTGTGTCATGGACATAGCCAGCACATAGCCTCGCGCGACATCGAAGTACACGACATATACTTCCCAAATTTCTAGAAACTCCTCTTTTCTCAAAAACTACATAAATGGGAAAAAAATACCTAAAAATAAGGTCTAGGTTCTTACATAGGATGGTTAGGGGGAGTCATGGAGCCTCAGTTTTGACTATGTGAAAGGGTTTGGGATATTACATGTTTGGAATATTGTGTTTCCCCTAAATGTGTTAACATTGTGAAATGTGTCCTAAGGGCTTTGTTTGTAATTGTAGAGTTATGACTCAATGAAGATGCTTGTCGATAAGAAGACTAAATTACATTTATAGGGATGATCCTCTATTGGTTAAACCTGAGGCACTGATAATGATGGGTGGGGAATTGGGAGATCATTTCTCAAATAACATTTCTCGGTTCATGAAATTTATGGAAGGAGACCTAGGTAGGGTTGTAAAAATAATATCAAATATTACACAAGATTTCCAGTTGTAACACCCTCCAATGTTTGTTATAGAGGGAGTACATGAGGTAGTTGAGTTTTATATTGTGTCTTTATAGACTATATTTGACCACTTAGAGACTCTTACTGAGAAGAGATTCAAATGGGATACTTACATGTTGCGTTGTCAAGTGAGGAATTGGTTGGACATCCAGAATCAGGATGTATTCCTGGAGACTATGGAGTGGAACGACTGTTAAGGGGAGTTATTGGAGCCCTTTTATCCCGAGACTCTCAGGAAGGAGTGAGCGGCTAACTTCATGGTATTGACTAAGGGGATCATGTATGTGATAGACTATGTTGGATTCTTTATAGATTTATAACTCTTTGCTCCAACATTGGAAGTAGGTGAGGATACTTCAACAAAATGATTTACATATGGACATACGAGTAAAATTAATTCCTATCTGAATATCTTCAAGCTAAATTAGTTTGTAAAAGTGGTGAATCAAGCTCTCATATCTAAGGGGAACCTAAAAAAGGATTCCTACTAAAGACATGTTATTTACTTTAGTCACCTCGGAGGTACGTCTTCCAAGGGTAAAAACTCCCTATGATAAAGTTATTAAGAGTATTGTGAAATAAAGTGGATAGGGGGAAGGACCAATCACTTAGGATCTTACCCTAGTGCTTTTCCACCAGTGCGGTTGGACATGGAAATTTTGTAAACATTTTTATTGACCACTAGTGGAGTTTCAATCTTATTGTGAGATAGAACATCTATAGAGGTTCTAAAAGAATCCAAGAAATATAGGAAATGAAAGACCAATTAGAAAAAATATGTGTGAAAAAGTGTTATTCCACACTATACCAGTCTCGTAGCTGGTGTTCTACTGGTTGAGGTGGTAGATCTAGTGTATGTGGTGCTTCTAGGAAGGATCACCCATATCAAAAGAGTTGTGCTACACACGGGACTCATACTTCATCACAAGAAGAGGGGATTTACAATTTTATGTATTGAAACCTGTACTTATTAACAGAGAGGCTGAACCATCTATAGTGAGTGGTACTATTTATGTAAATTTTATCCTAGTTAGTGATTTATTTGTTATTGGTACCTCTCATTCCATTATTTATGAACAACTTGTGAATGGTTTGATCTAGGGACCCGAGTTCATGAGTAGGGTGTTGATGATATACACACCATTGGTATAATGATTGAGAGACATATGCTTATGAAAGGGGTGTTCTCTCAAGACTGGGGAGTATCATCTTCTGTGGGATCATCAGATCCTAGACATGTTAGGATTTGACTTGATTTTGGATACCTTATGATTAGTAGCAAACTAAAACCACATTGAATTTTACTATAAGGGAGTGAGTTTTACATCACTTATATTTGAATATTATATTCACTGGTGTGAGTGGGATATCAAGGAAGGATGAACAGGTCGAATTACTCAAAAAATAGGAGATCTCATAGCCTAGGTTGATATTCTATTGTAATCCAATGGATGTGTAAAGAAGGATGTATTTACACCTATAGTAGAACAGTTTTAGGATATGTTTCCCAAAGATTCTTTGGGCTACCGCGTATGAGAGATATAGAATTTACAATCGAGATCATACAGGGGGCGAAGCCAGTTTCAATTCCACCATAAAGAATGGAAATCATAGAGATTTAAGAGTGGAATAACCTATTGAAGGAGTTAAAGGATAAGATATTTATCTGTTCGAGTATGTTTCCTTGGATTTGTTCAGTCTAATTTGAAAATACATATGATAGGACTCTAAACCATTGTGTTGATTACTAGACATTGAACCAGATGAAAGTGACGAACCAGTATCCTCTTCTATATATCAACGATCTGTTTGAATAGTTGAGTGAAGATTATGCCATTTCAAATTTTAAATTGAGATCAGGCTGTCATCAGGTTAGAGTTTTACCTTCTAATACACCAATTACTTATTTTTAGATGTAGTTATAGTCTATGTTAGTTCATCATAATTCCATTTTGTTTGATCAATTCACTAAGAGTGTTTATGGATATGATGAACAAAATCACCCCTCCATACCTAGATTAGTTTGTGGTAGTGTTTATGGATGAAATCTTACCATAATCCAAGACCCATGAAGGTTATTCCCAAAATCATGACACCATATTCAGTACAATAATAGAGAATTAGATATATGCCATGCTAACAATGTTTTAGTTTTTGGATTGATCAGGTGTAGTTATTGGGCCACATCATCTCAAAGGAATGTGTGTCTGTGGATGCGAAGAAAGTGTAGTAAGTTTTATCTTGGGAGTATCACATGAATGTTTTCAATATCCTCAAATTTCTAGGGTTAGAAGGATATTACAAGAATATCATTCATGATATTTCCCATTTGGAATCACCTTTATTGAGATTACCAAGACGGGGGGACTATTTTAATGGTTGGAAGAATGCAATAATGCCTTCCAAGTGATGAAGAAGAGGTTGAAATCAGAACCAATCTTGATCCTACTTAATTTAAGTGTGGATTACACAGTATTTTGTGATGCTTTAGGAATTAGACTTCAATCTATATTGAAATAGGGAGATTGATTTTTGGCATACAGGTCTTGGTAGGTGAGGCCACATGAACTAAATTACCTTATGCATGACATTGAGTTAGAAGCTGTAGTTTATGATTAAAAGTGTTGGTGACACTACATGTTTAAAAAAATGTTTATTGTGTATAAGAATCGAAAAATCTTGAATTGTATATTTTTGAAATGAGATTTTAATCTCTGACAATGGAGGTCGGTTGAGTATATGAAGTCATTTTATTTTGATCTAGCATATATCCTTGGAAAGGGGAACTGTTTTGTTGACACTTTGAGAAGGAAAAATCTGACATAGGTAGTTTAGGAGTCTTGTACTGAGTATAAGATAATGGCTCCACTAGATGAGATAAGTGTTTTGGTACAAGAGAGTCAGCAGTAGATGTACATCGTATTAGTTTCAGAAGAGACTACACTTTGGATATGGACCAGACACCAATAGTATGAGGGTCTAGAATTCGTAAACATGAAGGAAAGCCTTGAAGATGGGGAGTCACCTTATGATTAGAGAATTTATGGGGATAAGATCATCTATGTCAAGAATAGAGTTGGGAGGAGCTGTTGCATGAGTTTCATGCCTCTAGGTGGGCCATACATCTAGGTGTGACAAAAATGTACAGTGACTTACATCTGTAGTATTAGTGTTTGAGAAATAAAAATGTGATGGTAGGGTTCATGACATGATTCTACACCTATCAATAGGTGAAATCCATGCATCGTTGACCTTGTGGTTTACTAAAACCATTGCCGATTCCGAAATGTAAGTGGGATGACATGAACTTGGACTTTTTAGTGGGTATCCTGAGGATGAATCAAAAGAATGACACTATTTGGGTGGTTTTAGACCATTTGAAAATGGTGTTATATTTATTACATGTATGGGAGACTTTATCAGTAGAGCTATTTGGAGGACTGTATGTTCAGGAAATAGTTTTTCTTCAGGGGGTTCCATAGATTAGAATTCCATACTATGCATTATGATTTTCTACACACTTCTTCCAGGGAATAAAAAAGATGCTTGGTACACGGGTTTTATTGACTATAAAATTACACCCATATATAGATGGGCAGTCGGAGCGTATGACACATGTTATTGAGGATATAGAATGATCATGTGTCCTTAATCTTAGAGGGTCTTCAGAGAAACAACTATCCTTGGTGTAATTTTCCTACGAAAGCAATTATCAGGAAACTATATAGATGGTACCATACAAGGATCCTTGTGGATAGCCATACAGAACACCTCTAAGTGGGATGGAGATAGGTGCGTTAGATTGGATGGGATAGAGTCTCATGTAAGATACGTTAGAGTAGGCTCAGCTGATTTAGAATCACATGGATATGGATATGGATATAAGTAGATAGAATTCATGTGATGATAAACATAGATGACCCCTAGAGTTTACAGAGGGTGATCATTTATTCCCTTAGGTGTCTCCTAGATTGGTTCACCATAGGATATAAAGATAGGGGAATTTGGAACCCCAATTGATTGGACTATTTGAGGTTGTAGTGATATTTGGGCAGGTAGCACACCGATTAGATCTTACATAGAGATACAGTGTAATGATTGACATTTTCCATATGTCAAAAATTCATAGGTATCAGCCCAAACCTTCTCATGTGATTGATATTGATAATATTGAGGTTGAGATAGATACATCTTTTGAGGAGAATCCAATATGTGTGTTGGATCACATTGAGAATGTGTTTTGAGGAAAGACCAAGCTAACAGATTGTGTATTGTGGAAACATGGCTATGGTAAATAATAAACATGGGAGAGATAAGAGGATATGGGGGATCAATGGCCAGATATTGTTGACCTAGAATCCTAGAGATTCTTGGGAGTGAAACTCAAGGACATGTATTTATAGGGTGAGTATATTGTAAGATCCTGAACTTTTTGGGATGTGTCTCTAGATTATTTATAGATAACATTTTACCTTATGTTTATTAATTTTTTGTGTGTTTTACATTGGGGTGCATTTGGGTGAAAATTCATAATTTTTCAAGCAAGAGGGAAAGTTAATTGTTGGCACATGATTTTCCCAAACCTTTCACCCCATCCCAACAAACTATGTGAACCCAAATAGAGGAGAATCGTATGGGAGGTGTATGATTTTTCAAACCATGCACCCTCTTAGGAGAAACCATGCACCCCCTAGAAGAAGAACAAAATTAAGGTGTATGGTTAGGGGAATCCATGCAACCCTTCCTAGAAAACCATGCATGAGATTTAAATTAACACAAAAATGATTATTAAAATTCCTGAACCCCTTATCTTAACCCCAACTCAACTCCATTCAACCCTAACCTATCTTTCTTGATTGTTGGGGCTCTCAGATAGGTTCCAAGCCTTCCTGACCTCTTTTCTCAACGAATTGAATTTTTCATTTAAGATATTGACCCCCAAAGTATGTGATTTCTTCTTATTTAGATCTCCCTCTCTCCCGCTAAACTTTCTAGATAAAAAAGGGATGTTTATCTGCTATTGAATCTAGATCAAGATCTAGGTTTATTAGATTTTGATTCATTTAAATCTTTGATGTAAGAATTGAATCAAGATCTCGTTATATGTCATCATTCCATTCAAATTGGGATTTATTTTTGGCGATCACTCATCAACAAATCGAGGAAGGTGGTATATTATTAAAATCCTAAAATCACTATTTTTATCCAGTGTATGTAATTTTATAATTTATAGATTTTGTTTAGAAATTAAATTTCCAATTAAATTAATTTATTTTTTAAATTAATTAATTAAAGGAATTATGGAATTGGGGATAAATAATTATTGAAGTAATTATCAAAATATTGAATTGTTGTATTTGAAAAATAATTAATTATTAAATTAATTATTTTTTGTTGAGATTATGGAATGGTATTAATTAATTATTAATTTAATTAATTGTATTTTTTATGATTATGAAATCATAAAGTGGAACTATTAATTATTAATTTAATTTTGGGATATAGAAATTATTGAATTGTATAAATTAATTGTTAAATTAATTTATTGGTCAATTGTTGTGATATGAAAATTGATTGAATTGGATTAATTAATTGTAGAATTAATTAATGTAAGATTTTGATAGTGAATTCTTATAAGAGGATTAATGTGGATTAATCTCAAATGATGTGATAATATGCAACATGTGATATTGTGATAAATGTCATATTGTGATATATATGTTTATTTGAAATGTAAGTTTTGGAGATTACCTGATGCTCTAAATACCCATGTGAAATTGATTTATATATGAGTATGGGATGGGTATTGATTCTCCAAATACCCATATAGCACCAAAGGAAAGAATTTGAACTATATGAGTCACCAAATGATGCTCTAAACTACCCTTGGGGTGTAGGACACAAAAGTACGCTCCAAATACCAATGGGGTGATAAATATGATGTTTTCCCCCATGATATTAGCGTTGGACTATGGTTCCAATTAGCCATGATAATGTATTTAATTGAATGTATAATGAAATCCCATTGCATTATAATGAATTTTTAATTAAATGTGTGATATGGTTCAGACTCTGACATGGGACGAAGCTGGTATTGGGATTCAGGTGTACTGGAGAAACTTCGAGGGTTTGTGTGGTTAAATAAATAATAATTGATAATGTGATGATTTTTACCGATTCATTGTAATTATTTCTTTATATAACTGCATATATTTTTTTGAATGGATTTTTTTCAGATGACGTTTGTGATGGCCTACTGAGTTGTACTCACACACTACTCAGGCTGCCTGATCTATACCCAAATAATTTTCATTCTTATAGGATAAGATAAGGGAGAATGTCTTGTATTAGATGGATTATTTGGGATGGAACATGGATAAGGTAACCAGACATATTTTGGGACCTGTTGGGGAGGTATCTGTGTCTTTACTTTTGGGTTGTCATTTTGAGACTTGACACATACCATGGAATGGTATATTTACTATTTTGTTTTTATATTCTATTTCCAGTTATGGTCATTTTTTGATACTGGTGTTGTTATTGTTATAGTTATATGTCCTTTCATTATTTTTTTATTCTTTGGTATTACTCTGATAAATAGGGTATAATCTTCCAATGATCGACATTATACCCTCATTGCTAGTCAGAATCATCTGGAATTCAGGGAGGCACACATGATGTCATGTGGTGAACCATCTTAGGGAACCCTCACGTGACAAATAGGTCAGTATGTTACCATGCGATTTTTTAAACATATATCATGATAACTGAGTTGGAATAATCACAATATCCTTTACTCTAGTCATCAATCCATTTGGTTTCCTATCAACAGATTGTCTATCACACAAAACATTAACCCAACTCCTAAATGATTTTGGTCTTTAACTAAAATGAAAAAATAGCAAGATCAATAATAATCAATGTTATAAACCACATAATCATGAAAAATCACTTATAGGATGACTCAATCATGAAACAATCTTTTTCAATGAAGTAAAAAATTTGGCTTAACCTAGGTTATTCTCTAAATAATTATTGATGGTTCATAATGAGCTTGTTAATTACTAAAGAATATCCCAAAGGAGTGTTAAACTAGCAGTGAAGTAAGGCTCATTGTTGTGTACCAGGTAATGCTTATGTCAATCTCGACAGACATTTTTGGAGTTATTTCCCCTAGGTAAATTTTTCTAGAACCATATCCACTTATAGTATTCATACATGGATTGAATTTCTTTGAAACCACTCAATATATCCTTCAAAAATATTATAGGATATTTTTCTATACATATAATTATCCTTAGAATTATATTTATACATATCCCTTGGGAGATCACTAATGTTTTCTCATCCAATATTACAATGGTTAACTAAACCTTTCCTCTTATACCAACTATAGAGACTCAAAATTCTCATATATAAATATTACATCCTTTTAAATGAATATTAAATACATTTGGAAAAAAAACACCCTTAGACAATTTGGGTTTAGTGTCTTTGGAGGCTAGATACACTACATTATTTTTTCATGAAAAAGGATCGATGTGTCCCACAAAGATCTTATAATTTAGTACTGTTCATAAACATACCATAAAAACCCAGGTAATGAAAACATAAGAAAGGGTGATCTGAGTCTCTCAATAATGGTAAATAATGGATACATAAATATAACAAGAGTATAAGTGTATGAGAACATGATAATAAAATTTTAAAACTATAACCTATATATCTTCGACCATAAACAGGAGACATGACATAAATCTTGGTTGTTCATAATACATTAATCATAAAGGAATCAAATAACATAAGCCATATTAGGCATAATACATGGAGTTTTAGAATACATGTAGGCATAGAAAATATAATTTCAAAGCTATCTACCAAGACATTTATAACATCTTATTCTGGGGAAAACCATTAGTGTACTAACTTCTAGATTGGTATAACCTCAATTTTACCCTCTTTTATGCTTGGGATAACCTCTATTGTACCATATTTCATGATTGGGATAACCTCATATATACCATTTGAGAACATATAACATTAATCATTACCCAATACATTTGAGGGAGATATAGTCCCCACTCGTCTTTGGTTATAACATAACCAACATCCTTGGTTATAATGTAACCACCATCATACAATGAAAACCATACATAATTATTCCATAAGGTAATAAAACATTCATTATATTATAACCCACATAAAATTATACCCCACATAATAAGATTTTCACTGTAACAACCCAAGATTTTATGAGGATTATTCTTTTTAATTTCATTGATGTCATGTGTTGTATTCTACACCAAGATTATCTTGCGCTATATGCAGGACCGTATTAACTTGCAGTATACCTAACACTATTCTTGGATTGTGTTACACACAATTTCAAGTTCGTTTGATCGTAGTCATTCAACGCAACATTGAGTGTATATATATATATATATATTCAATGTATAAATGAAATATGGTTGGATTCTGCTATACAAAACAACGAAGGAGTCTTTCACAACACGCAACCCTGACTTGGCTTACATTACATGCAATCACTACCTTCCACGATTGCGTGTGTTGTACGCAATATCGAGTTTCACTAAACAAAGATATACTATTAAAATATTATATAAACTAGCCATTATGAATAGTAATACCTAAATTTTGGAATTTTATAAATTTTATCTTTCAAAATGGACTTCATTTTTGGATTTGGAATATCGAAATTAGCCTAGGGTGAATTTTTGGTATTTTTCTGAAAACTTTCAATTTTTGATGAATAGTGAAAACACCAGGTTACTATTTAAAAACCTACTTTTTATTTAAATAATTATTTATTTTATTTAAATTTATTTTAGGTCAAAATTTATACATAATACCTATATAAGTTCAATGAAATTCATTGGAGTCATTTTATAATAATTTTAGATATATAAAAATTTTATTGAAATTTTCACCGTCTTTTACCCACCTCCTATGAGAATTTGGAAATTCACATAATAAATAATTTTCCCACCTCTATGAGGGGAATTATGAAAATCCGAGAGAGAAAGTTAATATCAAGGACAAAAATGTGGTTCAATGAGATGAAAATATTTTTTCATGAATAGTAACTTTTTACTTTTATTTACCACGGTTAAAAGTATATAGGGTAATTAAGGGTAAAAATGATATTATTATTACCCTAAAACATGTCCTAATTCTATTGGATAAGTGTAATTAGAACAAAAACAACCTTAGGAATAAAATATGACCATTTAGGTCCACTTCGATTAGATTAGGACACTTATTATTATTCTATTTAAAGAATAGTTAAAATAGTTAAAATCAAAGTGTAATAATTAAAACATTTTTAATATAGTGTTCTACATAATATAAATTCGACTATAAATATTAATTAGAAATATAAAAAGATTTCAGACATAATTTAATTTTATTTATAATTTTTAGACATTAAATAATTTAATTTATTTATGACACAATGATGATGTAGTAATTACCTTATGAATGAAATATTAACATAATTGATGTTATAAATATCCAAATAAACGTAATTTGAGACTTTTTCTGAATTCCACTAATTTTATAGGTTAATATGATATGTTAGTATATATTTAATTAACTTTATTTGAACTAATATTGATTTTATGATTTTCACAAAAATCAAGTACCAAATAGTGTCAAAATTGACATAAAATAGTTTTTAAAACAAATATTATATTATTAATTGTTATTTTATTACTAAAAATCTAAGGTTCATCCAAATTACTAATATATGGATATATATATTAATAATAAACCACTTAGGGTTCTTTTGGCTTGTTATAGTAAGTTTATTAACCATATAGTGTAAGAAAACAAAAAGACACGGTAAAAGTTAAATTATTTAACGTAGTGTTAAATCTAAATGGTAAGGATAAAATAGTAACCTAAACTTGTCTAAAACCTATTTGATGAGAATATTTAGACCCATACCCACCTTATCGTAGAAATAAATCAATTTGGAGCTATTAAAAACCGAATATGACTTTTTTATAAAATAATATTTTAAGTTTTCCTAAGGTGCCCCTCTCCCCCCTTATAAAAGGGG
Organism: Viscum album; assembly: GCA_963277665.1. Taxonomy (NCBI): domain Eukaryota; kingdom Viridiplantae; phylum Streptophyta; class Magnoliopsida; order Santalales; family Viscaceae; genus Viscum; species Viscum album. The sequence continues at coordinate 1,607,966,249 of OY728137.1, read as the reverse complement.
CACCCCTTCCCTATTCTCTTCACACCCTTTTAAGCCTTGAAGCTCGGCCAAACCCTGCCCATATCTCTTATCCACTTCCCAAGAAACATTCTTGAGGTACTGGTCTTCTCAAAAGACCAACTCTACTTCCTTAAAATGAAGCTTAAAAGAGGTTTGTCGAAGAAGAGGTAATCTCTTCTTCCGATTTTATCAAGTTTCTTTCTTCTTATACTTCTTCTTCTTTAGTTGTATAATTATAAAGTAATAACATAAGTAATACATATATACTAATTTGTTATTATAAATATGAAACAACCATATTTCACCTTCTATCCATCTTACAGAAAACGAAATCACAGTGCGTGCGTACGTACGGAATACCGTCTCCACGCCGTGGTGTAATCTGTTTTCCACCACCACCTTACTTGGATGGGTATAATGGTGTAGAGAATAAATATATATGATTATTTTAAAGTTATATTGATTCTGAAATAATATACATACACTTCAATACAATTCCATGAACATGGGAATGATATCATCGCTCGTGCGTACGTACGGACTACCGTCTCCACGACGCGATGAGATTCATTCTCCATATTAACCATTCAGGAATGATTATAAAGTATATATAATGAATAATAATGAAATATATGGCATAATAATGATACTGAATTTATTTATATATATATATGTATTTCATCTACTTAATTCCATTCAATTCAATAAGGAAACAAAAACAACGTTCATGCGTACGTACGACCTACCGTCTCCATGAACGATGTATTTCATTCCATTTATCGATATATCATATATATATGTATATGATGAATATATATTATATATATAAATCATGTTTTACACACTTGAATTAATTAAATCAGGATATAAGTAATAATATCAAGAACAACAAGTCGAATCACGTATGATAAATGAAAAGATTTTACCCAAAACAATGCTTTAGCATGGAATTTACAAAAGAACGAGTAATATAAAGTCATAAGTGAACCATATATGATATCATAACAATGAATATGATTATATAATAAGTAAATGACATTATTTAAATCATTATATAGGAGGTTTGGATACGTAAGAAGCATATCAGACCTAAGGTAAGGGATAATTATTCCAATCTCATTCTTAGCTGAGATTGTTTATTCGTAAGTATTTACTGGGGTTATGTTTATCATCCATGTCTAAGTTTTCTAAAAATGTTTTCATAAAATGTTTAGTATTCTTCCATGTATGTTTAAAGTCATTTTTACCCTTTTATGACTTTTACCACAAGTTTTGGATGGACTATTTCTTTTGTTTACCATACGAGGTACTTTTTGACTTTTCTGACAAAAGTACGAGAAGAATGTTATTTTTAACTTATACAGCTTGAACGGATTTTTACAGTTTCATAACGCCTCATTTTCATGAAGCTTACTCTACACGTTTTTATGACTATTTTCAACAAAATAATTTTCTTTTAAAATTGCTTGGATGTTTTTGAAAAGAAAACGATTTTAATGATGAAAGGATATTTTCCTCAAGAATTATTTTCAAGTGTTTTATCAAAACCATTTTCCATTTAAGATGACATTATTTCATATGTGTATGTTTCGAGTATAATGTATCTATTATTTACATGATTTCACTTCTCTTATGATGAAATGATATACATTTGTTTTATATGGATTATTGTAACAGCCCAAGATTTTATAAAAAAATATTCTTTTTAATTTTATTAATGTCTTGTGTTGTACGCTACACCAAAAGGAGCTTGCACAACACACATCCTTGACTTGACTTGCATTACACGCAATCACGACCTTCATCGATAGCGTGTGTAGTACGCAATACCGAGTTTCACTAAACAACGATATGCTATAAAAATATTATTAAAACTAGCCGTTATGAATAGTAATAACCACTTTTTGATATCCAGTAAATCTTATTTTTCAAAATGAACTTTATTTTTGGATTCGGAGTATCGAATTTAGCCTAAGGTGAAATTTTGGTACTTTTCGGATAACTTTCATATTCTGATGAATAGTGAAAATTACTAAATTATAAATAAAAACAACTTTTTTAATCGAAATAATTAATAGTGATAAATCATTAATTTGAGTGGTTTTAAAGTATATTTAGAATATATTTTTACAATTTAATACAATGTTGGTCATTGGATGTAGTTTCACATTTAAACTAGACATAAACAAGTGTCAATCTTTTGATAGATATTGTTTCTTAAAAACACGCTATTTGTTTTAACAGCGGGATTTAATTATAAAATTAATTAATGCAACTTTTATGTTATGAATTTGGTAAAATAGACTTCATTTTTGAATTCGGAATATGAAATATAGCTTGGGATGAAATTTTGGCATTGTTCTGAAAAACATCAATTTTTGATGAATAGTGAAACTACTAAGTGGTAGGTTAAAAACTGAATTTTGCATAAAACTTAATTTTGCCACTTCTGTGAATGGAATTTCGAAAATCCGAGAGACACGGTTAATATCAAGGACTAAAATGTGTTTCAATGAGATGAAAATAATTTTTTGGTGAATAGTAACTTTTTACTTTTTTTACCATGGTTAATAGTAAATAAGGTAACTAAGGGTAAATATGATATTAATATTACCCTAACACATGTCCTAATTCTATTGGACAAGTGTAATTCGACCAAAAACAAACTTAGGAATAAAATATGACCATTTAGGCCCACTTGGATTAGATTAGGACATTTATTATTAATTTATTTAAAGAAGGGTTAAAATAGTTAAAATCAAAGTTTAATAAGTAAATCATTTTTAATATGGGGTTATACATAAGATAAATTCGACTATAAATATTCATTAGAAAGCTAAATAGATTTCCTACATGATGGTATTTTATTTGTAATTTTTAGACATCAAATAATATAATTTATTTATGACACAAAAATGATGCAGTAATTATCTTATTAATGAAATATTGACATAATTGATAATATAAATACCAAAATAAATGTAATTTAAGACTTTTTATGAATTCCACTAATTTTCTAGGTTACTATGATATATTAGTGTTGATTTAATCAACTTGGTTCGAACATATAATTCTGTTATGACTTTCACAAAAATCATATATCAAATAGTGTCAAAATTGACACAAAATAGTTTTTAAATCAAATATTATATTATTAATTGTTATTTTATTCCTAAAAATCTAAGGTTCGGCCAAATGACTTAGATAAGGATATATGTATTAATAATATACAATTTGGGGTTCGTTTGGCATGTTATAGTAAGTTTATTAACCATATAGTGAAAGAAAACAAAAAGACACGGTAAAAGTTAAATTATTTAACTTAGAGTTAAATCTAATTGATAAGGTTAAAATAATACCCTAAACTTGTCTAAATCCTATTTGTTGATAGGATTTCGACCCATCCCCACTTTATCTTCGAAATAAGACCCTTTGGAACCATTATAAACCGATTTTGACTTTAATATAAAATAATATTTTGAGATATTCCTAAGGTGCCCCTCTCCTCCCCTATAAAAGGACACCTCCTCCCCCTCCTCCTCACACCAATTTGAGCACTCAAGCTCGGCCAACCCCTGCCAATTTATCCTCTCCACTTTCCTAGCAACATCCTAGAGGTTTTGTTCTTCCTCAAAGACCAATTTTAGTGCCCTAAGAGGAGGTCTCAAAGAGGCACTTCAAAGAAGAGGTAATTACCATTACCAATTCTTTCATCTTTATTTCTTCTTCCACTTCTTCTTCTTAGGTTGTTTCATTATGAAGTAATAACATCAGTATCACTCATATACTGATATGTTATTATAAATATTAAACAACCCTATTTCACCATCTATCCATCCTACGGAAAAAGAAATCACCGCGCGTGCGTACGTACGGAATACCGTCTCCACGCCGTGGTGTAATCTATTTTCCACCACCACCTTACATGGATGGGTATAATGGTGTAAAGAATAACTATACATAGTTATTACAACATCATATTGATTCTGATATATTGTATAATACACTCCAATTCAATTCAATATTTATAGAAATGATATCATCGCTCGTGCGTACGTACGGAATACCGTCTCCACGACGCGATGAGATTCATTCTCCATGTTAACCATTTAAGAATGATTATAATATATATATAAGAAATAATAATGAAATATATGACATTATAAATCTACTGGATTTATGTATATGTATACATATGTATGTCATCTACTTACTTCCATTTCAAGACAACAAGGAAAGGAAAACAACGTTCATGCGTACGTACGGACTACCGTCTCCATGAACGGTGTTTTTCATTTTATTTATCTACCTATTATATATATATATATACTGAATATATATGATATATAAATCATATTTTATATTCTGGAAGTAAGTAAATCATGATATAAGTAATAATGATGTTAAGAACAACAAGTCAAAACACCTACGATAAATGAAACGATTTTACCCAAAACGCTTCTTTAACATGGAATTTACAAAAGAACGGGTAATATAATGTCATAAGTGAACCATATATGATATCATAACAATGAATATGATTCTGTAATAAGTCAATAACATGATTTAAATCATTATACAGGAGGTTCGGACACTTACAAAGCAAGTCGGACCTAAGGTAAGGGAAATATCACAATCTCATTCTTATCCGAGATTGTTTGCACTTTGAAATTTACTGGGGTATATTTTATCATCCACATCCATGTTTCCTCAATATGTAATATTATTTCCATCCACCTACAATTTTTTAAGTCCAATTTTACCCTTAGGTGAGTTTTTAGTAAAGAATATGAAAGGAATCTTTTGTCGTTTTTCCGTACGAGGTACTTTTTGACTTTTCCGACAAAAGTACGAAGAATGTTTTTTTTAACTTATACGGCATGAACGGATTTCTACTGTTTTATAAAGCCTTATTTTCATGAATCTTCCTCTAAAAGATTTCATGACTATTTTCAATAAAATCTCTTTCTTTTAAAATTGCTTGATGTTTTGTGAAAAGAAATTGATTTTGAAGAAGAAAGGATATTTTCCTCAAGAATTCAATTCAAGTGTTTTATCAAAATTATTTTCCATCTAAGATAATAAAGGGTTCTGTTTATATCCATATTTTTACATTGATTTGACTATGTTGTGATGGAATTATATTTATGAATTCCTTTATCTTATATTAATTGTTTTATGATGTCATGTTGTTTAAGAATCCCATTTTTATTACATGGGTTATGCAATGATGTATGATTTATGATTTTGTGGCACACATAAGAAAGGATTCATTAAGAGATGGGTGGGACCTATATCTCCCTCCAATGAATTGGGTAAAGATTTTATATCTCATGAGATAGACATGGCTGGAATGGTAGGTTATACCGGTTCAATGAAACAGGACTGAAACGAGGATTACTCGATTCAGAAAGGGACTTTGTCCACTAAGATAGTCTTGGCAATGAGTCTTGACTAACAAGAAATGATTCTCTATGATTATGTGTGTATGCCACAATGAGTAATGTTTTATGTTATGATTTCATTTCACTACTATGATTTATCCCATGTTATGAAATTATGCTCTCTTTTGCAGGTTAAGATTTCCAAAAAATGTTATGTTCTTATGAAAATTATGTGATTGATATTTCTTTTGTTTACCCTTACTGAGCATTTGAGCTCACCCTTTTATGTTTTCTTTTCCCCAGGATATAAAGAAAGGTTTTAGGTAAAAAAAGAAGAAGATCTTTATGGGAGATGTTGAAGATCTTTCACCAGGATTAGATGATTATATTCCGAGTTTCCAAAGACACTAAACTATTACGATCCTTGTGTGTGTGTTTTTGTTATGTACTAAGTATTCCGCAAAAGTAATGTAATGTCCATGTACGTCAGGCTACGTGTCTCTACAGTTGGTATCAGAGGAAAGGTTTAGTCAACCTTTGGAAACTAGGATGCGAAAACGTTAGTGATATTCCTAGAGATATTTATAAGGTATGTCTAGGGATGTCCTTAAGGATAAGTATACGTATATGATATATTCCTAGAACTATGGTAATGATATTAGATTAAACCTAAGAAGTTAGGTATTGAGGATACATTCCCTTTACTATGTTGTTTTCTCTAGCATGATTTTTCATTCTCACAAAATTATTTTTGTGTTTTAGTTAATGGAGGGAACCAAAAGGAATTCAGTTAACATTGAATCCAATGGACAAATTGGTGACTATGAGCAACAAAATTGTGTAATGACTAGAGAGAAAGATGTTGTGATTATGCCGAATCAATCATCGCGATATATGATTAACAAGGTGAAATTTAGAGGAATGCCTAATTCTTCAAAGAAGAGGAAGATAGACTATTATGCATGTTCGCATGTTGAGGAGCATAAACAAAGGAAGATTGAGATTTCTAAAGAAGGGAAGAAGAACCTTGAGGAATACCTCAAATGGAGGGACCGATGTTATCTTTGTGGAGAAAAGGGTCATAGAGTGACAGACTGTTATGGAGTTCAATGTCTTATTTGTGGAGAACATGGGCATTACCCAACTCAATGCCCTGACCTAAAAAGTTACTTCTAAATCAAGGAAGGACTTATTCCAGGATAATCATTGATGTGGATGGACTGAAGTGTTTTGGTATTCAAGAATAATGTTGTTGAGGTACTTTTATGGTGTATTGAAATATTTAAGTATTGGTCTATTGTGGTTTTCAATAATTTTAAGGTACCAATAACTATGAAAAGTGATTCAAATATTTTGGAAAGTAGATGATAAGTGCATAATGAAAGGATAAGAAGATAATGAGATGTTTGATTGTATTCATGAGCTCATGATTGATATAAGGACTAAGTGATATCATGGTTTGAGTATAAATAATTTTGAGGATTTTGGTATGTGTAAAGTGTTAACTTTTAACTGAATTCAAGTTTTCACTAAGGTTCAATGGGTATTCAAGAGTATACATGATTAAGGACTTTGAATGTTTGGAATGTGACCAACAAAACATATCTTATGATATATGGGGATCAACGATGATATTAAATCTTTGGTAATTGTTTTCACTATGTTATGAGAGTGGACTGCAGTATTATGGATAAGCCTAAAGATTGGAATGGATTGTGTTGGACGTAAGTTAGTATTGTTTAAGGATAGATTTTTTTTTTCGATATTATTGATGGGATGTTATAGTAATATAGTTTTGGAAAAAGGACAACCTGTAGGACGGGCGACAGCCCATCGCTTCGGACAAGGCTATGGGAATCGAACCCACAACCGAAGTGCGACTGGCCTTTATCGCCTACCACTGACCTACAGGAAGTCCCTGTTTAGTAGAAACTAGTTTTATTATATTATGCAGTATGATATATGAAGTATAAGTCCATTTTAGGAACCATATATGATTAATCTCACTATAGATCGACTTATGTATATAAGTTTTGCTAACCTTATGTTTGAGACAGATGGAATGACCTGTCATTCTATCACATGATCTGCTAACACTTCACGAATAACAAATTCAACTTCATTTATTTAAGAGATGAAGTGGAAATTGTTCAAAGCACGAACAACAGTGAGATTGTACCAAAATAAAGTAAGTATTTATTCTAATTCAAATTTTCAACTTTAGGGGAAATGATCTTGAAAACCAAAAATGTTGTCCTAGTGATCTTATACCTGATGAATCAGATGGTACCTTATATCATCACAAATCTATGGATTTGTGATTACTGGCTTTTCCATAGCCATGTTCTCTACCACTCTCCATCAGAACACGATGGTTAGATTTCTCTTCCATATCCATATTTTCACCTATGTGGAAACCCAGTGATTAGTTTATTTGGGTAACCGTTACGTTTCATACTTTTGTTTTTAAAGATTGGTTTTGATATTCCTTTTTACGATGTGGGTTTCTATTAAAGAAACTTTCAAATAGTAAACCATTTATAACCCCGACGAATTTCGAGGGCGAAATTCATTTTAAGGGGGGTAGAATGTAACAGCCCAAGATTTTATAAAAAAATATTCTTTTTAATTTTATTAATGTCTTGTGTTGTACGCTACACCAAAAGGAGCTTTCACAACACACATCCTTGACTTGACTTGCATTACACGCAATCACGACCTTCCTCGATAGCGTGTGTAGTACGCAATACCGAGTTTCACTAAACAACGATATGCTATAAAAATATTATTAAAACTAGCCGTTATGAATAGTAATAACCACTTTTTGAAATCCAGTAAATCTTATTTTTCAAAATGAACTTTATTTTTGGATTCGGAGTATCGAATTTAGCCTAAGGTGAAATTTTGGTACTTTTCGGATAACTTTCATATTCTGATGAATAGTGAAAATTACTAAATGATAAATAAAAACAACTTTTTTAATCGAAATAATTAATAGTGATAAATCATTAATTTGAGTGGTTTTAAAGTATATTTAGAATATATTTTTACAATTTAATACAATGTTGGTCATTGGATGTAGTTTCACATTTAAACTAGACATAAACAAGTGTCAATCTTTTGATAGATATTGTTTCTTAAAAACACGCTATTTGTTTTAACAGCGGGATTTAATTATAAAATTAATTAATGCAACTTTTATGTTATGAATTTGGTAAAATAGACTTCATTTTTGAATTCGGAATATGAAATATAGCTTGGGATGAAATTTTGGCATTGTTCTGAAAAACATCAATTTTTGATGAATAGTGAAACTACTAAGTGGTAGGTTAAAAACTGAATTTTGCATAAAACTTAATTTTGCCACTTCTGTGAATGGAATTTCGAAAATCCGAGAGACACGGTTAATATCAAGTACTAAAATGTGGTTCAATGAGATGAAAATAATTTTTTGGTGAATAGTAACTTTTTACTTTTTTTACCATGGTTAATAGTAAATATGGTAACTAAGGGTAAATATGATATTAATATTACCCTAACACATGTCCTAATTCTATTGGACAAGTGTAATTCGACCAAAAACAAACTTAGGAATAAAATATGACCATTTAGGCCCACTTGGATTAGATTAGGACATTTATTATTAATTTATTTAAAGAAGGGTTAAAATAGTTAAAATCAAAGTTTAATAAGTAAATCATTTTTAATATGGGGTTATACATAAGATAAATTCGACTATAAATATTCATTAGAAATCTAAATAGATTTCCTACATGATGGTATTTTATTTGTAATTTTTAGACATCAAATAATATAATTTATTTATGACACAAAAATGATGCAGTAATTATCTTATTAATGAAATATTGACATAATTGATAATATAAATACCAAAATAAATGTAATTTAAGACTTTTTATGAATTCCACTAATTTTCTAGGTTACTATGATATATTAGTGTTGATTTAATCAACTTGGTTCGAACATATAATTCTGTTATGACTTTCACAAAAATCATATATCAAATAGTGTCAAAATTGACACAAAATAGTTTTTAAATCAAATATTATATTATTAATTGTTGTTTTATTCCTAAAAATCTAAGGTTCGGCCAAATGACTTAGATAAGGATATATGTATTAATAATATACAATTTGGGGTTCGTTTGGCATGTTATAGTAAGTTTATTAACCATATAGTGAAAGAAAACAAAAAGACACGGTAAAAGTTAAATTATTTAACTTAGAGTTAAATCTAATTGATAAGGTTAAAATAATACCCTAAACTTGTCTAAATCCTATTGGTTGATAGGATTTCGACCCATCCCCACTTTATCTTCGAAATAAGACCCTTTGGAACCATTATAAACCGATTTTGACTTTAATATAAAATAATATTTTGAGATATTCCTAAGGTGCCCCTCTCCTCCCCTATAAAAGGACACCTCCTCCCCCTCCTCCTCACACCAATTTGAGCACTCAAGCTCGGCCAACCCCTGCCAATTTATCCTCTCCACTTCCCTAGCAACATCCTAGAGGTTTTGTTCTTCCTCAAAGACCAATTTTAGTGCCCTAAGAGGAGGTCTCAAAGAGGCACTTCAAAGAAGAGGTAATTACCATTACCAATTCTTTCATCTTTATTTCTTCTTCCACTTCTTCTTCTTAGGTTGTTTCATTATGAAGTAATAACATCAGTATCACTCATATACTGATATGTTATTATAAATATTAAACAACCCTATTTCACCATCTACCCATCCTACGGAAAAAGAAATCACCGCTCGTGCGTACGTACGGAATACCGTCTCCACGCCCTGGTGTAATCTATTTTCCACCACCACCTTACATGGATGGGTATAATGGTGTAAAGAATAACTATACATAGTTATTACAACATTATATTGATTCTGATATATTGTATAATACACTCCAATTCAATTCAATATTTATAGAAATGATATCATCGCTCGTGCGTACGTACGGAATACCGTCTCCACGACGCGATGAGATTCATTCTCCATGTTAACCATTTAAGAATGATTATAATATATATATAAGAAATAATAATGAAATATATGACATTATAAATCTACTGGATTTATGTATATGTATACATATGTATGTCATCTACTTACTTCCATTTCAAGACAACAAGGAAAGGAAAACAACGTTCATGCGTACGTACGGACTACCGTCTCCATGAACGATGTTTTTCATTTTATTTATCTACCTATTATATATATATATATATACTGAATATATATGATATATAAATCATATTTTATATTCTGGAAGTAAGTAAATCATGATATAAGTAATAATGATGTTAAGAACAACAAGTCAAAACACCTACGATAAATGAAACGATTTTACCCAAAACGCTTCTTTAACATGGAATTTACAAAAGAACGGGTAATATAATGTCATAAGTGAACCATATATGATATCATAACAATGAATATGATTCTGTAATAAGTCAATAACATGATTTAAATCATTATACAGGAGTTTCAGACACTTACAAAGCAAGTCAGACCTAAGGTAAGGGAAATATCACAATCTCATTCTTATCCGAGATTGTTTGCACTTTGAAATTTACTGGGGTATATTTTATCATCCACATCCATGTTTCCTCAATATGTAATATTATTTCCATCCACCTACAATTTTTTAAGTCCAATTTTACCCTTAGGTGAGTTTTTAGTAAAGAATATGAAAGGAATCTTTTGTCGTTTTTCCGTACGAGGTACTTTTTGACTTTTCCGACAAAAGTACGAAGAATGTTTTTTTTAACTTATACGGCATGAACGGATTTCTACTGTTTTATAAAGCCTTATTTTCATGAATCTTCCTCTAAAATATTTCATGACTATTTTCAATAAAATCTCTTTCTTTTAAAATTGCTTGATGTTTTGTGAAAAGAAATTGATTTTGAAGAAGAAAGGATATTTTCCTCAAGAATTCAATTCAAGTGTTTTATCAAAATTATTTTCCATCTAAGATAATAAAGGGTTCTGTTTATATCCATATTTTTACATTGATTTGACTATGTTGTGATGGAATTATTTTTATGAATTCCTTTATCTTATATTAATTGTTTTATGATGTCATGTTGTTTAAGAATCCCATTTTTATTACATGGGTTATGCAATGATGTATGATTTATGATTTTGTGGCACACATAAGAAAGGATTCATTAAGAGATGGGTGGGACCTATATCTCCCTCCAATGCATTGGGTAAAGATTTTATATCTCATGAGATAGACATGGCTGGAATGGTAGGTTATACCGGTTCAGTGAAACAGGACTGAAACGAGGATTACTCGATTCAGAAAGGGACTTTGTCCACTAAGATAGTCTTGGCAATGAGTCTTGACTAACAAGAAATGATTCTCTATGATTATGTGTGTATGCCACAATGAGTAATGTTTTATGTTATGATTTCATTTCACTACTATGATTTATCCCATGTTATGAAATTATGCTCTCTTTTGCAGGTTAAGATTTCCAAAAAATGTTATGTTCTTATGAAAATTATGTGATTGATATTTCTTTTGTTTACCCTTACTGAGCATTTGAGCTCACCCTTTTATGTTTTCTTTTCCCCAGGATATAAAGAAAGGTTTTAGGTAAAAAAAAAAGAAGATCTTTATGGGAGATGTTGAAGATCTTTCACCAGGATTAGAAGATTATATTCCGAGTTTCCAAAGACACTAAACTATTACGATCCTTGTGTGTGTGTTTTTGTTATGTACTAAGTATTCCGCAAAAGTAATGTAATGTCCATGTACGTCAGGCTACGGGTCTCTACAATTATGTTATGATTGAATGATGTTTATGAAACCCATTTTATTCGTTGGGTTATTATAAATGATGTATGTTTATTTTGTGGCAAACGAAAGAATGATTTCATTATGAGATGGGTGGGACCTATATCCCCCTCCAATGCATTGGGTAAAGATTTATATCTCATGAGATAGACATGGCTGGAATGGTAAGTTAATCCGATTCAGTGTTACAGGACTGGAACGAAGAGTGAACTCGATTCAGAAAGGGACTTTGTCTACTAAGATGTTCTGGGAAGAAATGCCTTGGCTACTATGGAAATCATATCATGTGCTTAATAGTTTTCCACAATTACATGTTTTTTTCCCATGCTATTTTATCATGATTTATGTTCTCTTATGATATATTTCTCACGTACTTCCAAGATTTATGTCTTTTCTCAAGATTTTGATGTTTATATTTTATATTCAAGTTTTTTCATTCAAATGTTTATGGATTGTTTTATGTTCTATATGTTTACCCTTAGTGATAATTTGAGCTCATCCTTTATATGTTTTCTTTTCCCCAAGATATAAAGAAAGGTTTTTAGGTAAGAAAACAAAAGGGGAATATCTTTATGGGAGATGTTGAAGATATTTCATCACAATTAGAAGATTATATTTGAAGTTTCCAAAGACACTAAACTATTACGGTCCTTGTGTGTCTGTTTTTGTTATGTATTAAGTATTCCACAAAAGTAATGTAATGTCCATGTACGTCATGCTATGGGTCTGTACAGTTGGTATCAGAGGAAAGGTTTAGTCAACCGTTGGAAACTAGGATGCGATAACTTTAGTGGGATCCCTGGAGATATTTCTAAGGTATGTCTAGGGATGTCCCTAAGGATAAGTATAAGTATAGGTAATAGTCCTAGGATTATGGTAATGATATTAGAATTAAACTTAGGATGTTAGATATGGAAGGTACTCCCCCTTTATTATGTTGTCTTCCCTATCATGATGTTTGCCTTACACTACTCTTTTTTGGTTTTACACGATGGCTGGAACCTAAAGGAACCGTGTTGATCAATGTAATGGACAATGCAATGATTGTCCTCCATAACAAACCAATGTTATGGGAGATGGAGTGCACAATCTTATTTCAATACTTACACAAGCTATGAATCATTCTGGACTTCCAAATGAGCATATAAAGGAGCAATATTCTATTGAATCCTTCATGAGGTAGCATCCACCTTCATTCAGTAGGTCTTTTGATCTATTAGTGGCTGAACAATGGATCAATACCACTGAAAAGATATTTTTAGTTCTACAATGTTCTGAGCATGATAATGTCATCTTAGTAGTATATAGTTTTGAAGGTGATGCTGATCAATGGTGGGATCTTATCAAGAATACGAGGCAAAGAGAAGAAATTGAGTCCATAGAATGGGAAAAGTTCAAGAACATATTTTTCAATAAGTACCTCCCTCGTATTCTTCGAACAAAGATGGAAAAGGATTTCCTTGAGCTTAAGAAAAAGGATGATGAATCTGTTGGTACATACAAAGAAAATTATACAAGGCTTGCAATGTATGCATCCGGCTTTATCATCCAACCTGGAATTAAAGTGGATCGATTCGTCAGTGGCTTAAAACCAAGTATTGGAAGGGCATTAGCTATAAAAGACTTCAGTAGCTATGAAGAAATTGTGCATTGTGCTATCAAGGTAGAAATGGAAGTTGGTGTTACATATCCATCTCATGGTTTGGACAGGAATTGAAAGATGGAGTTCAAGGAGAACTCTCAGAATAATGGTGAAAATAGATGAATGTTTCTTTATGATCAAAGTGTGGAAAAAAGCATGGTGGATATTGTCTTAAAGGGACTAGAAAATGTTTTAAGTTTGGAAAAGAAGGTCATCGAGTAGCTGAGTATCGAAGTAATGGAAAAAGGGTTTCTGATGATGCGAATAAAGAAAATACTATAGAGAACACACCACCGACACTTCAATGCTTCAAGTGCAAGGAAATGGGGCATTATGCTAATAAATGCCCTAATCCAAGGGTTAATGATGATCGACAAGAGTAACCACTTAAGGAAAAGGACAAAGGGAAGTCACATGCGATCACTATTGGTGATGTTGAATATGAAAACTATGTGGTGGAATGATTAAGTGTTTATGTAATGTCATTCCAAAATAATGTTGTATATAGTATCGTGGAATATTGAAATATTTATTTATTGGTGTATTGTGGTTTTCAATAATTTTATGGTACCGGTAACCATGGAAAGTGATTGAGATATTTTTGGAAAGAAGATGATATGGGAATAACGAAGGGATAAGGAGAAAATGAAATGTTTGACAGTATTCATGAGCTCATGACTGATATAAGGAAAAAGTTATATCATGGTTTGAGTACATAGAATTTTTGATTTTGGTATGTAGAAGAGTTAAATTTTGACAGCATTCATGTTTTTACTAAGATTCAATGGGTATTCATTTTTCAAGAGAATACATGATTAAGGTATTCACATGTTTGGAATGTGAAAAACAAGATATATCTTATATGGGGGATAAATGATGGTATTCACATGATCGGTAGATGAAATTTCTAGTAATCTTTTTCATTATACTTTAAGATTGGACAAAAGTATTTTAGAAAAGCCTAAAGATTGTAATGGATTATGTTGGACCTAAGTTAGTATTGATTAAGGCTATAATTTTTTCGATATTCTTTATAGAATGTTATAATAGTATAGTTTTAGAAAAAGGACAACCTGTAGGACGGGCAACAACCCGTCGCGTCGGACAAGGCTGTGGGAATCAAACCCACAACCAAGGGGCGGCATGCCTTTATCGCCTACCACTGGCCAACATGAATTCCCTAGTTATTAGAAACTAGTTTTATTATATTAAACAGTATGATAGATGAAGTATAATTCCATTTTTAGAATCATATACGATTAACCTCACCATATATGGACTTATGTATATTTGATAAATTTTTCAAACCTTTTGTTTGAGACAAATGGAATGACCCATCATTCTATCACATGATCTGCTAACACCTCACGAATGAAAAAATCAACTTCATTTCTTTAAGAGATGAAGTGGAAATTGTTCAAGACATGAACAACCGTGAGATTATACCGAAATAAAGTAACTATTTCTTCTAAATAAAATTCTTCAACTTTAGGGAAATGATCTTGAAAACAAAAAATGTTTTCCTAGTGACCTTATATTCGATGAATCAGATGGTACCATAGATCATCACAAATTTATGGCTTTGTGATTGTTGGATTTTTCATAGCCATGTTCTCTACCACTCACCATCAGAACATGATAGTTAGATTTATCTTCTATATCCATATTTTCACCATTGTTCTCTTATGTGGAAACCCAGTGATTAGTTAATTTGGTAATCGTTACATTTCATACTTTAGTTTTTAAAGTTAAGTTTTCGTATTCCTTTTTATGACGTGGGTTTCTATTAAAGAAACTATCGATTTGTAAACTATTTATAACCCTGATGAATTTCGAGGGTAAAATTCATTTTAAGGGGGGTAGAATGTTACAACCCGAGATTTTATGAGGATTATTATTTTTAATTTCATTGATGTCTTGTTTTGTATGCACACAAAATAATGATTTCATTATGAGATGGGTGGGACCTATATCTCCCTCCAATACATTGGGTAAAGATTTATATCTCATGAGATAGATATGTATGGAATGATAAATTAATCCGGTTCAGTGTTACAAGACTGGAACGTTGAGTGAACTCGATTTAGAAAGGGACTTTGTCCACTAAGATGGTCTTGGTAGCAATGCCTTGGCTACTATGGAAATCACATATTGTGCTTAATGATTTTCCACAATTACATTTTTTCCCATGCTATTTTATCATGATTGATGTTATCTTATGATATATGCCTCATTTAATTCCAAGATTTATGTCTTTGCTCAAGATTTTGATGTTTAGATTTTATGTTCAAGTTTTTGCATTCAAATGTTTATTTATTGTTTTATGTTCTCTATATATACCCTTAGGGAGCATTTGAGCTCACCCTATATATGTTTTCTTTTCCCCAGGATATAAAGAAAGGTTTTAGGTAAGAAAACAAAATGGGAAGATCTTTATGGGAGATGTTGAAGATATTTCACCACGATTAGGAGATTATATTCCATGTTTTGAAAGATAATAAACTATTACAGTCCTTGTGTGTCTTTTTTTTATGTATTAAGTATTCTGCAAATGTAATGTAATGTCCATGTAAATCAAGCTTTGTGTCTCTACATTCACCCTAAACATTCATTACTATAATAAAAAAATGAGGATACATCTACCTCATTACATCCTCAGGTTCCTACATAGCTCTCTCATGTTGGTGGGTTTTCCACAAAACTATCACCATGTGAGTGGTCTTGTTTTTTAGTACTTTCTCTATATGATTCAAAATTTGAAATAATTTTTGCTTATAAGATATATTATTATCATGCGCTATAACTTATAATTTTAATTTATACTAATTATTATGTATATAATTCCATAAGAGGGAAACATAGAACACACAATGGAATTAATAGAGGTTCAATGGAAGCACAAATAGATAGGCTACAATCCTGATCTGATCAAGAAATTTTAAGGTAGACATATACCTAGATTTTAATTATCATTTATATCATAAAAATAATTTCAATCTTTTGTTGTTATTTGATCAATTTCCACTACATCTCTTACTCCAAGACATACATACGAATTTGTTATGGTTGAAGCACTAACAGATCACAAGATTCATAATATAATGATAATTTATTTATTCTATCTCTAGTTATCATCCTAATAAAATAGTGAGAACAAGTTATTCAATATGAATAAATCTTTATATAGTGATGTAATAAATTAATCTCTGAATCTTGATCCAAATCTCAACTTAATCCCTTCATCAAATGGTTTCCCTTATTACCCTTCCAAAATTAAAAATATGAAAAGAAAGTTACTAAATTTCCCAAAATAAACATAACATTAATCACCTAAATTTCATTAAGTATATAATAATTGTAACATACCAATTATGTGAATACCTTGGTAATATTTTCTACAGAAGCATGAAAGTTACCAGAATTAACATAAAATCACAATGAAAAAATACATGCTTCCTCATTCCTTAAATAAAACCACATAATACTGAATATATTCAACATATCAAAAAATGTTGAACACTCCATTGATGATAACATATAACACTTTTCAATAGTTGATTAATCATTTATGGGGCCATGAATACTATTATATTTCCCTTGTCCATATCAATCATATCCTTATCCAAATTAAACACCATTTTATCAACATTAGGAACATATTAATGTATATCTTCCATTAATAGTGCATTTTTATAAAATATAACATTTATATTAAATAATTTTTATTGGTCATTAGTACTATTAAACATATTCTAAATAATCAATAATTAAGAACTTATAAAAAAAATACTTATATATTTAATGATTCATATGACATAATTTCTGAATTCCCACAAACACTTCAGTCATTCCCCTTCTTTATGAAACCATTAACTAGGATTCATAATCCTATTACTTAATTACACTTTTCTATAATATGAAATATGAATCGTTTATTAACATTCATCAACCTAAATTTAATCATGCTGTACACATTTAACATAAAAATACTAGTAAAACAATCAATGCCTTTCATATGTTGTTTGTGTTCTCTTCATAATTTGTTGTATGCCCACTACTTGTACAACCTTACAAATTATCTTCATGGAATTTTCCCTGGGATATCAATTTTTTATAGTGCCCATAATTTCCAACTTTATAAAATTCAACCATTGATAATTCCTTAGGGAAACCAATATTCTCATCCATTATTTAAAAAAAATACATTTTTTCTCTATAATTACTTTCTTTTTATGATTTATTACACACTCAAAACATATTGTAATACCTTTGAAACATTCCCTTAAATTCTTATTCACACACTCTATATATAAATTGTTTGTAATTTCCCAAAGCATATACCCCAAGAGTGTCAAACTGGGTGTAAAGTAAGGCCCATTTTCATGTACCATGTAACTCTTGATTCAAGACCGAAACATATTTTTCCAGGTTTTTACACCTAGGAATATATATTATATAACCACATACATTTTTTTATCCATACATGGATGTAATTTCTTGGAAACCACTCTCCCTACCATTCACCAGTATTCTATAATATTTTACTATACTTAGAATTATCCATAGACTTATCCTTATAAATATCCTTAGGGACCACACTAAAGTTTTCTCAATCGTTGATCCAAATGTTAACTAAACATTTACATTGATTGGAATTTTAGGGACGAAAAAATCTCAAATATAAATATTAGATATTCTTAAATGAATATAAAATAAATTTCAAATAAATAATAGTTGTAAACTCTATAGGTTTAGTATTTTTAGATACTACATACACTATTTTCTTATTTCATAAAATATATTCAAAATCATCCAAAAATATCATCTTATAGAGTATAATTTATATACATACACAACATAGAAAATTTATTCATAACCTTGGGAAATGAAACATAAGAAAGGGTGAACTTAGATTCATAGTAAGGGTAAACAAAAGAGATAACTATATAAACTGAGTATAATGGTATGAGAAAATGAGAATAAAATCTGAAAACCATACCCTACATATCATAGATCATGAAGATGAGACATAAAATAAATATTAGCAGTTCATAAGACATGAATCATAAAGGAATAAAATAAAATAATCTATATTAGGCATAAGAAATGGAGTTGTGGCATATATGTAATAATTGAAAATCTTAAGTGAATGATATCTGACAAAAAATTCATGAAATGTTAGGATTGGGAAATCCACCAATGTACCTACTTAGATCTTGAGATAACCTTCTAGGTACCCTATTTAGAGATTGGGATAACCACCCTTGTACCCTCTTTTGGGCATGGGATAAAATCCCTTGTACCCTATGCGATCATATAAAATTAATTATTACCCAAATAATTGGAGGGAGATATAGGTCCGACCCATGTTTGGTTGTAAGATAACCACTACCCTTGGTTATAATGAAACCACTGTAACATAATGAAAACAATACATAAGTATTCCAAAAGGTTATAAAACATTCATTATATTAGAACCCATGAAAATAAATGGGCTTTATAAGAAATTAATATATCAAACCACTTGAAATGAAATGGTCTTTATAAATTATTCATCATATCAGAACCCATGAAAAGAAATGGGATTCATAAATAATTTCATCATAGAATTACTAATGGAAAAGAATATGGTTTCCTATATATATCCTCATCATAAAAATAAACCATATTGATAAATAATATTAATTTTATCCTTGTATCATATCCCAAATAAATTATAAGAAAAATCAAAGGATTCTATCTTAGATAGAAACCGATTTTGAAAGATCGTTTAGAAATATTTTGAGGAAAACAACCTTTCCAATTTAAAAAAACCTTTTCAAAATATAATTTTTTTTGAATGTCCTTTTCTTTGAATATTACCTTGGAATAATATAAATAAATATTTAAAAACATTTAAAAAATTTACTGATTAAAATACCTTTTTTACTTTGAAATCATTTATTTAAAATCTTGAAATTATTTAAACATTAGAGAAAACATTTTCATTAAAAAGAAACATGAAACTTATAAGGGAATTTTAAACTAATTAATCAGACATTAAAATGATAAATATAATTAATAATTCATATATTAAAGAAAATATATCTTTCACATTTTATGTAAAAGCGAATGGGAAGTTTTTTTTGAAAATGACATAAATATTCCATTTAAAACATATTGTAAAAAAATCCAAAAAATGGAAAAATTGTATTTCAACAATCATACAGGAACATTATTTGTTTTAAAAATTTCTGGAAAACATGGATACATATGATAAAGGGTTTTTGAAAAAAAGGAGAAATAAAACTTGTTTTAATTAAAAACATTCTTTTAGAATGACGAGTTTATAAAAAAATGAAATTAAATGGAGAAAATGTATTCTCAAAAAATATCCGAAGGATAAGAAAATTCATGAGTTTATTAAGAGATATATTATAATATTTAATCAATAAATGTATAAATATAAATTATATAGATAAAAAATGGTATCATATCTTAAAAACCTTACTAATTTGGTAACTTACAATTATAGGCCCTATGAAGGAATCACACTAAATGAAACCTAAAATATCATGAAAATAAATAAATTCATGATATTACACGTCAAAGGAAATTTATATAAGATTCATAAAATATGATAGGTGAATAACATAATTTATGTTCCAAATAATACAAATTGAGTCCAGAATCGATTACCTCATTGGTAACTTTGAAACTATATCCCTATGAAAGAGAGATACTCAAACGTATATGTAAATCCCCATAAAATTCATAATAAGAATCATAAAATACATTAATGGGTAGTGTATACAAAAAATAAAACAAACACATGGTGAATATGGAATTTCACTCATAGGTAATGAAAGTGAGATGTAAATCCCTTACAATAAGTCTTGAACTTCTTCGTATACATTAAAACTTCCTTTTTGTCACACAACCTCCTTAGGTATGCACCCAAAGGCTTTATAGGATAGGTTTATGATAAAAATATATGCTCTAGGTTATTATGTTGTAATTAAATAATATATTTTGATAGGAAATGTAGGATCCAAATTGATTTGAATGTGTTAATATGATATGATAGTGGGAGGAATTTTATAAATGAGGTAAGTGATACACTAGTACTTTTTGAAAACAAAAAGGTGTAATCCTATTTTTCACTTGAAAAAAGGCTCTAAAATGGGAAATTCATGAACTTTAAAATTTATTAGATGTAAATATGTTGATATAATGAGTTTTCTATAAGTTTCTAGGTTATTTTACCCCTTATATTTTTAGTTTTACCACCTAGTAAACCAATTTTAACCATAACCATGGTAATTATTTTTAAATATTTTTACTATTCATTAAAAAATCATAATTTGAACTTGTTATATAATATAAATTATTCTGATTTCAAATACGGATTACATTTTTACAAATTACATTCACATAATTTAAAAAATTTTAATTTAAATTAACCCCATAGACGATGCGAAAAAAGCATTTCCCGAAGAGAAAATTTTGTAGTGTTAATTTTTTTATGACAGAATTAAATATGAAATTGATTAAAATGGATTTAATTTTATTATTATATATATAGTTTAATTAATTTTACTTGTAAAACCATATTAAAATAAAATTCATCTTGTAAATGATTTGAATAAAAAGACAATTTTTTAAATAAAAACAAGTATTTTTCACTATTCACAAAAAAATTTATCTTCTTAGAGAATTCTATAAAATTCACCCCATTATAATTCCAAAATTATGATTCCAAAACTGAAATTTATTTTTTAAAATAAATTTTCTATTTTTTAAAAAATTAATTTAAATATAAGTGCTGAAAATACCATAAAATTATTTATTAAGAAAATATATTTTATAAGCATAAAATTTGATTTAATCATAAAAATTTTCTAGAAAACACTTAAGTTGAATATTAAAAATTTTATTGAATATATAAAATATATATTAATTAAAATTAATTGTTCAAAATTGATTTGTTTAATTAATTTAAGTAAAATGGATTGGTGTACTCAAAAATTTTTTTATAAAAAAATATTTTCTTTATTTTAAATTGTTGTTGTATTTATATCTTATTAATTGGTCAAAAAATAATTTATTTTATATACATGTGTAAAAAATATATTTTAATAATTTAGATAATCCTATTCATACCCACCATTCCTACATCTAGGTGATAACTATCACATTAATTAATAATATTTTAGTAGTATGTCGCGTTTCGTTAAAACTCAATATTGTATATAGATCAAGATTTCAAAGAAATTAAAATTATTTGATTTTTTATCATAAAATATTGGGGTGTTATATTGTTTCTTATATTCTCATTAAACCTTTGATATTATGTAAATTAGGAATCATTTTTTATTGATAAAGACATTTATATTATTTTAATTAATGGAAAATTACAAAACATCACTGTCTTTATTTTAATATCTTTTTTTTTGTTTTCTTAGTGATAAATAAGTTATAAAATCTTATTTTTAAGATAAATTAATTATTATTATGATAATTATTTATTTTTAATTTTTATTGATTGTATAATTTCCTTGAATTCTTATGCAACGCCGATGCAATTCTTGTGTAAGAAGTAGAAAAAATAAGGAAATTATTTTAAAAATATTAAAAGTAAAATATTTTGGATGAGCTGTGGTGTTCCATAAGTGTATTATGTAATTATAGTTTATAAAATTTTAATTATTTTATGTTCAAATTATATTTTTTTATTGGTATTTTTAAATTCATATTTTTTGAATAGTATCTGAAATGACTATAAATGGTAATTAATGTTTAAAAATTAAATTTAAATCCTTATAAAAACATTAAAATCCTATTAAAGATAAATGGGATGCAATATCATAGAGGATATAACGAATATTTCTTTTATAATCCTCTCATAAATTTTAAAATTACTTTTATGACCATTAAATATTGGAAGATGTGTTATAATGGTTAAGGTTAAACATAGTTAACAAGGGGTTAAACAAAAATATATGATTTGAAAAGAAAGATGAAATTTTATAAATTTTATTTATTTAATTAATTAAAACCATAAAATCATTATAATATAATAAATATGACATTTTATATGTTCAACATGAGTTCGATTAATATCATATATTTATATTTCATGGATTTAAAATTTTTTCACCAACCTCGCCTTTAAAAGGGAACCGCCTTGCCTCTGAATCACACATATTAATCTATTTTTTACTAAGAAAACCTAAAATAAATTAATTATCAACCTTCATACCCATGTATTGAAGGTTATATTATAACTAAAGGACCAAAATTGAAGGATTAAGGTACAATCCAAAAGAGGTTTTCCAAATAATACTCACAACTCTTAACCGAGTGTTTTGATGTTTATTTCTTATTATAACTAATTAAAATATTATATAACTATGTTAATATGATAAAATAAGTTTCTATAATATAATTATATGTTATTTTGTTGATGTAATATTCTTTTTCAATATCCTTTTACATCAAATGGTAAATTAATACATCTCTCATGCGTACGTGCGGCTGTCATCCCCATAAAGCGATGTGTTTTGTTTTTCATTACAACATTACAAGTCTGATTATTATGATGTATTTAATGAATATATATGATATTAATTAAATAATTATGATTATATAAATATAATATATTACTTACCTTATTACCCTTTAATCCCTTTGAAAATGAGTACATCGTTCGTGAGTAAGTCTAGAGTAAAACCTCTATGAACTGATATGATTCTTTTTTCATGTCCTCATTTCATAGGTGATTTTAAAATTGTATTTAGTGAATTAAAATTAAAATTATTAATGATTAAAATTATGTATATGTTGGAAGGATTATCCGTTTTACCTTGGTCAATCTACCAAAGTTATTTTGGGAATATGAAATGAATGTTTCCAAAATGACTGAAATGAAAATAATTAATTTAGTAACTATATAATACACTATAATAAAAGAAATAAAATGGACTATGATTGTGTATTAATCCTTAATGATTTTTTTAGTAAATTAAATAATTATTATAATTTTATTATATAGGAGTTAAATAATATATGTGATGAGTTGAACTCGAGGTAAGGAATTTCTTGTCACAATTTATATTCTTTGAGTCTTATTCTATTTTCACAACATGTTTAAATTTTTATGACGTGTGAACTAAAAAATGGATGTATATTATCATAAAATTTGAAAATTATAGTGGTTTTCAAATCCATTTCGTGTTTTCTCTTTCATTGTTCTTTTGATTTAAATTTCATCAAATATACAAGGGATTTCCTTTAAAACATTATTTTAAATGTTTTAAACTCCTTCTTTGACATATCCATGTTCTTTTAAATGTTTCAATAATGTTATTATTTATTATTAAAAGTTAGATATAAGTTATTCTTTACTATATTTTAAATTATTTACGATGGTTTACCAAGTAATATTTTCAATGTTTTCTATAAAAGTTATTTTGACTTTATCTACCAATGTACAAAAAAAATGTTTTTAATATTTAAAGATTTAATGCATTTTCCCACCATCATATACATTACTCATTAACAATATTAGTCAACCAGTTAATTTTTTTTTTCAAAGTATTACCTATTCCCACTAATTTTATAATTTTTTATGTTTACCTATTTTAACAAAGTTTATTTCTCCTTTGGATTTTATGAAAAAATAAATTGTTTTCTTATCAATGAATATGAGGGTTCGTAATTAAAAAGTGAAAGGTTATATATGTATTATTCATGATTTTGAACTTTATAATTATATATGCTGATGGGTGAGGCTAATATATCAAATCATGAGAGATTTTCCTAATATAGCTCTCCAATATATTGGGAAATGAATAATTTTCATTGGAAAAAATGAGGGAGATAACTAGATAGGTTACTCCTATATAATTAAATAGGAATCAGCCAGTGAAACATAGTTTAAACATGAGTGTGCATGGATTACTAAAATTATTATTGAAAATAACTATTTTATTCAAGCAATTTTTTATTATGGACATCTCTTTTATTTCATATGGTAATGAAATTTTGTGAACATTTAAATGTAAAAATATTTTTTTAAAGAAATATTTTCACAATGATCTTGTGGTTTTCTTTATGATATTTAATGGATTTCAAAGGTTTTATTTGAGTAATGTTTTATTTTCTCATGTGGATAAGTTTTATTTATATACTCAATGTTTCATTGTAAAAGGTAAACATTATCATGGGATTTCATGTTTTTCACCAGATTAATGGGACTCATTTATTTTTATATATCTTGTTGAGCATTATTTTTATCATCATATGTTTTCAAATATTTTTAAAGGGATATGAGGATATGTAGAAATGAAATAAAGGTCAACATATATTCTATGATGAATAATATTTAAATATGATGAAATGTTTTTAATGAAAAAAGTGTTTAGGTTTAATAATCCTATATTGTCAAAAAAATGACATTGAGTAGAAGTGTACACTTTTAGTTGAAAGGGTTTTACATGAAAGTGTTTTTAATAATTATCTAAAACTATAAGACTAAACTATATTAAAAATGAAATAAATTTCAATCATTTTTATAAATCATATAATTATCGATTGTTTATAGTATGAGGTGATATATTTAGTATCATATGAAATATTTTGATAACTTTAGAGGCTATGAGGATTAATATGAGGTTTTTATGAGTTTTAAACACCATAATGGGTTAAAAAGTCTGTGTTTGATAATAATTTTAATGTTATACATACACATTGGAGGTTTAATGTGATGTGAGTTTAATATGATTAAGGGTATTTGGGGAGAAATTTATTGGAATACAAGTATTGGGTTTAATAATTATTTTAGTGAAAATGTCATTTGTGGAAGAATTATTTATTTTATGTGTGAAAATAAGTTGAAAGTTATTTGAAAACCATTATATTTAATTCAGTATTCAATGTTGATGACATTATGGTTAATTAGAATAAAGGGTTAATACATCCTGAGAACATATTTTTTATTGCATAGATAATCATTATATTCGGAAGTGAGTATGGCATAATCTGATTAATGTTATTTATGAAGAAGTTAATTATTTATAGAACATTAAATGATTAATGTAAATAGAATTTGAGGGAACAATATTGGGTTAATTTATAAATCACATATGATTTTATTATGGGAAATATTTTGTAGATTATATTATCAAGGAAAATATATATTTTTGGTATGTGATTTTATAAGTGACTAGTATTGTTTGTAATTAAATTTTATGTTGATCCCAGAAGAACATGTGATAAAAAATTTCTAATTTTTTTTGGGGTTTTAAGTTAGTTTTAATATTTTGAATATCTTTAAGGTGGGATATTTATGGAATGTTTTAAGTTTAAATTTGGGTGTTATTGTTGAGGCTTTGAAGATTCATTTAGTATTTCTTCAAATAAAGGTGTATTCATATTAGATATTATCTTATATTATGTTAATTTTTTTTTGGTTTTGGAAAGTGGATAGGGATATGAGAAATAATTGGTAATCCATTTTTGGATGTTGTGATCTATTGAAATCTAATTTTAGTGGTTCAAGCACTTAAAATTTATCTTGAATATTTATTTCTTATAGTGAGTTATGAGATAAAATTGGACACTTCCTTAAGAACAACCATAGAATGAAATTATATTTATTAAATGTAAATAAATCAACTATTTATATTTTCTCATATTCTTTATAACAGTGGTAACATAATTACTCAAATTAAGAATTTGGAAAACAAATCTTCCGAGTTTCATCACTCAACTATTAGGGCATGCTTTTATAAACTCTTCTACAAACATGAATCAAAAAATAATAAATACCATGTTTAAGAAATATTTAAGAAATGATATGCTTCTTAGTTTTATCATTTACAGTGAAGTTATTTTCAAAAGTAAATGTTATTGATGTTTACTAAAAAATATTTTTTTCCACATATTTATATTCCATTCCACTCCATGGAATTGATCTTGAAAATGATTTAAACCCTTTTTATTAGTCACAAGAAGTAATTACTATGATGAATTTTTTTAATGTGGTATAATTTAAATCCCAAATATTTTATGATTTATTTTATTTAAATAATATTATTTTTAATAGTGTGTGGTATATACAACATCAAGATTAAATGAATAGAGATATATTATAAAATCATTATCATTTAAATAAAACCATTATAATCAAGTCAATAGTTTGGATGGTATGAATATAAATAAATCTATTATGAAATAAATGTATACATATTTTCCTTATTAAAATGAATAAACAATAATATATTGATCATCAATTGGTTAGAAATGAATATAAAATATTTTTAAAGGAAATGATATTTTTTTTATCAAACTATTTTTATGCGCATAATGTATTTTTATTTTAATATATATAATTAATTACTATTAATAAATGATTATAAGGAATTTTTTAGAGTATATAACTAATAAGATAACTGAAAATTCATTTAATTATGGTTATTAGAAAAATAATGATGATAAAGAAATTTTATTATTCAACAATACAATTTGTTAAAAAATGGGTTTTATTGTATTTTATGTGCATATATTATGATAATTTTTTGAAACTCTTTGAAATTATATTTAATATAATTGATATAAAGTTTTAATTATTTATGTAAAAATAATCTCATTATAAATATTTTTAATTTTTCTGAAAATATTGATTTTTGAGTGAATAGTGAAAATGCTATTTTTATCAAAACTGTTATTTCTTTTCATTGGAAAAATTAATTTAAAAGTAAAATTATGTATTTTATTTTGTTTAAAAAAACAAAAGTATGATATTTTTAGACAAATATCAAATATTTATATTGGAATCAATACTATCCATAAATTTGTAATAAAATCAACTTACGTGCTTAAGACAAGTATTTCTATAAAAATGGGTGATCATTGCATGTTGTGATATTTTATTAAAATTAATTTCTTCAAATTATCTAAATTAAATATTATAAAATGAATTCAAGAGTTGAAATCATAATTTTATAGTTTTTTATATGTTTATTTTCTTTTTTGGTCATAATGAATATTTACCATGACAAATGTTTATCACCTTTTCAATAGGTAAAATGAATTAAATAAGATAAAAAATGGGATAAAAACTAAAAATAAATCCAAAAGATGAAATCATTTACATTTTTTAGTGTATTTATACCACCCTCCTATATTTTAAATTATGGGAATTTTGGAATCATTTTCCTTTGACAATAACCTTTATTTTATTTTAAGTAAACTAAAACTAAAAATATCAGTCTCTTTTAATATATCTAATATATTATACTAGGGGTAAAAATACTTTATTAATGGTTATAAATTGTTTTTTTAATATTAATAAATTATGTTCTATTAATTTAATTCTAATTTTTAGGGATGAAATAATTACCTTGATGGTTTACGCAACATCGATGACTCCCTTGTGCAAGTAGTAGAAAAAGAAAGTTAATTATTTTAAATACATTAAAAGAAATATTATTTTGATGAATTATGGTGTTACATCTATTTATTTAAAAATTATTATTTATTAGTGATTTAAGATAGTTTATATTTAAATTAAAGTGGTGTCATGATATTCTTAATGTCTAATTTTTTGGCTAGTCCCAAAATGACATTAAATTGTATATATTGTTTAAAAGTTAATTTTAAATAAGTATAAAATAATTAAAAAACTATAATTAATTTTTTTTAATGAAAATGTTTTTAGGATATCATTAATAGCTCATTTATTTTAAACTTGAATTTTAAAATTACTTTCATGACCCTTAAATATAGAACATGTGTTACAAATGTTATGTTTAAACAGGTATAATGAGGGGGTTAAACAAAAATATATTCTTTCAAATAAAACATATACTTTTATATATTCTATTTTATGAGTTTATTTAAAAATTATCCACATTATTTTTTATATATATAAATTTTGTGCAATTTCATATGAGTTTTAAACATATTATATATCAATATTTCATGTATTTACAAGTTCACCTCCCATATCACATAAAATAGGGAACCAACACTCCTCTATTAATAATAATTATAGAGCCATTTATCTCAATAAATCCCTAATGAAACCCCTTTAAAAAATTCATCCTTATATCCTAGCGGGTTTTTCCTCACCAAAATACCAACCTAGAAGGCCTAAGGTGTAAGCCAAACGAGATTTTCCAAAGAAGAGATTTAACTTATAACCGAGTGTTTTCATGTTTATTTCTTCTTCCAAATCCTTAATATATTATATAAATATGATGATATTATATAAAATTATAATAATTATACTAAAATTTTATTATTTTTATGGATTCCCCTTTTCCATCTCATTTTCCATCCTATGGGAAATTAAGAATCTTTCATGTGTATATGTGGACTACCTCCTCTACAAAGCGATGTGCATCATTTGATATTACCACCTTACATGTATGATTATTATAAATTAATTAATGAATTTTTATAATATTTATGGAATAATTAATACTTTTTAATGACAATATATTAATTGCATTCTTACCCATTCATCTTTTGGAAAATGGTAATGTCATTCATGTGTACATATTGACCACCACCTCTATAAAGCAATGTGATTCAATTTTCGCACCCTATATCATGAATGATTTATATTTTATTTAATATATAAAATTATAACTATTTCATGCCTTATAATATGTATATTATAGGATAATTACCCCTTTGATTTTTTAACTCACCAAAGTTGTCTTGGGATTATGAACTGAATGCCCTAAAAATATCCGATATATGCTAAATTGATTTAGTAACTATGAAATATAAGGTAATAAATCAATTAAAGTAGATTATCATAATGTAATAAAACATAAAAGTATATTAATCAAGTAGGTAATATGGTTTTATTAAATAGGAGTTAAATATTGTAAGTGGAGAGTCAGAATCGAGGTATGGGATTTCTTGTCTCATTTTTCCTTCATTATGACTTATTCCCTTTTCAGAACATATTTTTTTTGTGTGGTGTATTAATTTAATTATAGATTTATTTTATCAGGAATTTATAAAATTATTGTGGTTTTTAAATCCATTTCATTCTTTCTCCATCATTTTTTGTTTTAAAAGTTACCAAAGATGTAAGCGATTGTCATTTAAAACATTGTTTTAAATGTTTTAATCATTTTTTTCTCTAAATACATGTTATATTAAATGTTTTAAGAGTATTATTATTTTTGTTAAAAAGTTTACAATGGACATTTTTGGAAATATTTTACTTTCCTTATAACAGATTTAAAAGGAATATTTTGAATTATTTGTGTACGAGTTATTTTTAACATTCTTTAACAAAGTGAAAAAAAAGAATGATTTTAATATATACAACATGACTCATTTTTTCCACCATCATAAAAATCACTCATTATCATGATTACTATACAAGTTCACATGATTTTTAAAATAATATCCTATACACACAATTCTAGGATTTTTTCATTTTTAAGAGTTTTAACTGAAAAAGGATATTTCTTTTTATAATTGTTTGGAAAAGGAAAGTGTTTTATTTATAATTTCAAATGAGTTTTTTTATGAAAATAATTAAATATTACAATTTTTTATTCATGATATAATATATGAGTATTATAAATGATGATGATTTAGTATTACATATCTCATTTTGATGGGTGAGTCTGATATAATTCTCTAATGCATTGAGAAATGAATAGTCTTCAACGGAAAAAAATAAAGAAGATAACCTACTAGGTTTGTCCTATGGAATTATATGGTGTTTAGTTATTCCAAAATAGTTTAAACAAGAGTGAATATGGGTTATGAATTTTATGCTCTGAGGTAGAAAATTTATTATTCCAAAGGGGTTTTATAGAAATATTTTTGATTTAATAAGGTAATTTTTTTGATCTTTTATAGGTAAAATTATTTGTTTTACATTGAAAATTGTTCATGATACTTTCATGGTTTTATTTATGATTTCTAGTGGGTTTAAAAGGATTTATTTGATAAAATTTTCATTTTATCATATGGATAATTTTTATTTATGTTCTCTATATTCTATTATGAGAAATATAAGCATTATCATGGATTTTCATGTTTTTTCACTAGACTAATGGGATTCCTTTACTGTTATATCTGTAAATAAGATTTTTTTTACTCAACCCATTTTATCACTAAAAGATCTGTATAATTTGGATGGTTTTCATTCATATATAAAAATACCACATTTCCATAGATTTTGGGTTTAAAAACACATGTCAGGAAGAATGGAAATTTGAAGAGGAATAGAAAGAGAAAAAGTGGAAACCTAACCTTGAATTTTAATTTATTGATCATAAGGAATCATCTTAAAGAAGAAGAATAAGATGAATAAGAAAGTGAGAGTAACCTATTAGATGTAAACCCATATAAAAAATAGGGAGAAAAATTGGGAAAAATCCCTTATGTGAAACTCTCATAATAATAAGAATAATAAATAATTATAATAGTAATAATAATAGTAACAATATTAAAATATTATATTTATAAAATATCAAACACAATGAATAAGCATACATATTACTAACTCGATCTAACAAAAAAATTTATGTTCCATATGCTACTCATAATAACTATTCTATAATCCATTGATAACAATTCTCAATATTTTAATATAACAATATATAATAGTAACTCAAAAAAAATTATATCACTTACCCAATACATAAATACATTTTTTATATAAAAATAAATTTTAATATTAAAATAACATTCTATAATGTATAGTATTAGAATAAATATCAAAAAATATTATTAAAAATTCCACCAACCAATTAGAGAGGGCCACGAGAATTCTAGACATGAAAAATGATGTTTCAAGTTAACATAGAAAAATCCATTCCCTCCTTTCATGGTATTAAAGATTATGCATGTATTATAAAAATTCATTTCCTTTAGAAATATATATTACATAATCACCTGGAACGGTCTCATAGATTATGCAAATACCGTGGACAAAACTATAAATTTTAAAATTTTAAATAATATCCTCACTTTCATTACAAATATATTATAATAATAGAATATATCTCAAATAGAAAATGGGTTTTCAAATTTTTTGGATTTGATAATAGAATTATTTAGTAGGTGTTAGTATGATGATTGATATTTATAATAAGATATTTTTGTTCTCAGAAAATTGTTTATATAAAACTAATGTATATGGATTTTTGGGTTCCTATATATGTTGGGGGTTAGTAGTAGTTCTATTTCAATTAATTTTACTACATTATAATAAATTATTATTTTCATGAATTATAATTAATTATGATATTATTATATATTTAATTAGTTATTATTCATGGTTTGGTGGTTTGCGTATCCTTCTCAATATTCCACTTTGTTTTTAGAGTGTAAATTTATCTACTTGAGACTTTTATACCCTCATCACTAATATCCATCATCTTTCTTATTAGACATGGGATTTAATATTTATACTAAATTTAACAACTCATATGGGGAGGAGATTTGGTGGGTTCATTTCATGATAATAAAATCACATTATTATTTTTTATTTAGTATTTTCTAAGAAAATTGATTTTCTATATACATTTTTTAGTAATAAACACAATATTATTTTAGTTATATATCCTAAATGTTTTTCCTTCAAAGTGTCAAAATATAATATTTACCAAATATATGTCCTTTAATTAAGTTAAAGAGTTTAATTCTTCTTTAATTTCTTGTATTATTTATTAAATTATTTCGGTGTATAGTTAATAACTTCGAAAATAATTTCAAAGATAAAGTTTAAGTTATTTAAAAAAATTTCAAATTCATGAACCATTAATTAAATGTTTTTAACTTATTCTAGTTTATTTGGTAAATTTTATGTCACTTAATCCACCATTTTATTTATATTAATTATAAATAGGTCAATACCATCATATTTTTCAAGTTATTTTCTTATATTTGTTAAAACCCAAATATTTCTTCTTTTGAATCTTGTATATTATATATGGAGTGATTTTTTACACTAATTTTTTTTGATTTTTCTAAATTCTTTTATCCATTCTCAACACATTTTTTTATTCTCCTCTTCATAACAATTAATTATTTCCTTGTAAATTGAAAATAAATAAATTTATCCTTTATTTTCTACAAGAACATAATATATTTAATTATCTAAAATTTCATCAAAATTAGTAAAAAATTCACCATAATGTGATTTTTATTAATTCTCTAATTGTAGGTTCCATATTTTCCACCATGAGGTTATCTTTTTATTCTATTGAAAAAATATTTATAAATATTGTAAATAATATCATCATTATATATATTTTTCCATTTTTTTATGATTTTCTTATCATATTAATCATGATTTTTTTCTATAGATAATTAGAGAGAAATTTATATCTTTCAAATGGATAAAGTAATTTAAAGATATTTTTCATTTATATTTAACATTACCTCTAAAAATTTTCCTCTTGAAATGGGACATTATTTCTTTATAGTTAACTTCCTCTTCATAAAACTATAATTTATCACGAGGAGTACTTTTTATTCTTATTTATTTTAAAGTCTTTAAGGGATTCAAATTTAAACTATTGTTTACTATAAAAATTATAATTTAGTGAGTATAATATTTTAATCACCCATGTTATCAATATATTTTTATCTAGTTGTAGATTTTTCTTTTTATTGATCATCAAATAGAATGATTTTATCATTATTATTTTATGAGATAATTATAAAAAAATATTTAATATGGACTCATTAATATTTTTATCATCAACATGAATTCAAATGACTATCATTTTTAACCTTATAAAAATTTAAAACTAAAACATTACTTTATTAAATAAATATCCTAAAAAATCATCTAAAAAATTATATTTTTCACTTGAAATTTCTATTTTCCCTTGTATTTGTTTTGTGACTTTATCCATACATTCATCAGATACATACATCCAATGACATTTATAATAAATACCTTTAAGAGTGATTAAAATAATTAATATCATGTATGATCATCCCATTTATTTATTTTTTCATTGTATTTGAAATATATTATTAGTTCATTGTAGTATAATAAATTTTATGGTAATAATATAAAAATATTAACAATAAGATACAAATATATAATATATAATATATTCTTTCAAAATATAAAATATTTTCCTATAAATTTTTTGATTTTTTATGTTATTGATTGAGTTAGTTTATTTCATGATAATATAAAATTATAGAATCATTATAAGATTATTATTAATGGATACTTAACAGAAATACTATAACCCATATTCAAATTTTGGGGCTCAATAATCAACCAAGACCACTCAAAGGTTGGATGAATTAGTATATTAATGTCATTATTATTTTTTTCCTTATTTTAACACAATTTAGATAAAAAAATAATATAAAAGAGTTAATGTTCAGAGAATTAAAAATTTATTTATTAATTTAGTAATTAATTTCATATCTTACTCTAAATAAAAAAATCTGGATGCCACAATAAATGTTACAATGGTTTTTTAAGAAATCGTATTCCTTAGTAGAAAACGTTATCATATTAATTAAATCTCATAATTACTACTCAATGGTCTCCTAAAAATTCCTATGGATTTATAAAATCTTAAAATAAGAGTGAATAAATCATAGAAGAAGAGTTTCAACCTATATTAAAGGATAACAAATAATTTTTAAGAAAGAAAAAAGATGACATTAGAATAATAGGAAAAGTATTAGTGAGAATAAATATTACATTATTATATTGTCCAATAAACTGGATCCTATCTCTATCGTAATATTTATTCATTTCAATCCATTTTTCACTTATAATTTCCACTATAAAATAATTGTGATATTATTTACTTTAAGTTGGATTATAAAAGTTTATTGAAAATATTATTTTCATAAATAAAGTATAGATATTATTATTGAAAGAATACATTATTCATATTTCTTTTAATTTTAAGAATAATAATTAATAACATTATACATATGTTTTTTAATATATCAAATTTAGATAACAAGATATGAAATGTGGAAGGATTTAAGGAATAATAATACACATTGCATAAAAACTGACAACACTATAAAGGTAATTATATTATTTTACATTAATTTAAAACTATTTAAAAATGATCAATAATAATATTATTTTATAGTTTCACAACCTTCAATACTGAATAGTCAATTTATTAATTTAGAGAATCAAATTTGTTCATTATTGTCTAAATAAGTTAATTATTGATTAGTGTAAAATTTATGAAATTAATGGTTTATCGCTCATCTAATTTATGATTATTTTAACCACAAATTTATTTAATTTTAGGTGTTTTATTATATAATTAGTAATAATAGTATTAATACTTTTTATAGAATTTACATGCTAATTTTACTATTTCTAGAGTTTTATTTTTTAATTATTGTAGTCCAATAATTTTTAATTATTTATTTTTATGGGAGGTGGGAAAGTGTAGAGAAATAAGAAATAAATTATTCATGGTATATAAGGGAAAAGTTTAAAGGAGAAACCAGAAAAGAAAATATGACATAATGGGTTGATTATATAGGTTAAAGGTGAATCATGTGAAGATACAATAATCATGGGATACTTACATAACATGGTAGGTATGGTTATTGGTACATTGGAAAAATGAATTGAACCATAATCAGCGGATATATTATTACATAATGATTAATGTTAAAAAAGGATTTTTACATTCAAAAACATTAACATTTAAACATAAGAATCATGTTTTTATAAATATATTTTTTATAAAATTGAAACCATGGTAAAAAAATAAATGAATCACATCCATTTTTTTATATTTATTTGCAATTCAAATAGAAAATATATATAAAAAATGATTTAGATTAAGTCACCGCACCATGGGTTTCAACTGGAGGAAATTTTAAGAATAATGTTGGATTCTATTGGTGAAAAAAAATGATAGATTTTAATGGGGTATTTTAAGACACTATTGGTTCCTTCTAGAGTTTGGATCAAGATAGAATTAATTTTTTTGAAAAGGAAAATCCTATCAGGTGGGATCACTAAATGTTTATGCACATGCTCTTGAAATAGTATGTAATTCGACTCGGTTATAAAAAATGTAAACAGAGAAGCTCCGGTGAAGGATGAAAGCTAGTAATATCATCTAATGCATAAATCCATGAAGCCTGCCATTAAGTCTTAGAAAATCTCAATTGACCTAGTATGTGATTGGGCCTTGGGTACATGACCCAATGATGTGATGAGTTAATAGATTACTGATCATCCATCTATTAAACCTACCTCATGCATCAATTAGTTTTACACTATATTTGTTAGGTAGTTTTTGAAGGATACAATGGAATTATGTATCCGTTATGTAGTCTATTGTTTCACATCATAAGTGAATTGCATATCACCATGTGTTTAATAGCCCCATACGTCCTGATATCATTTACCCAATTATTTTATAGTATCACCCATCAGTTTAATCGATCATCCATGAGGAATGTGATACATTGATGGATCCTTCCATAAGAGAAATCCCATTTCTCTTACTTTCTTTATGAAACTCAAGACTCTTTTAGGTATGATTCTTAAGAACCACCACCAAATAGTGTATCTAGATACCCCCACCATTTCCAATAAACATATAGACCACTCCTCCCATAATACATAAAAAAAATAAAATCAAGGAGTTAAATCCCTAGAGGCCATGAGATAGATTTAGTAATAATATTCCTTAG
The DNA here is from genome assembly GCA_963277665.1 of Viscum album. Classification (NCBI taxonomy): domain Eukaryota; kingdom Viridiplantae; phylum Streptophyta; class Magnoliopsida; order Santalales; family Viscaceae; genus Viscum; species Viscum album. The sequence goes on along the minus strand of OY728137.1, from coordinate 1,607,929,710 downwards.
GTGAACTAGGGTTGGATAATTGTGGTAGGAAAACTATTATTGGTGAACCACATCTAGATAATCCTATTAAGTGAATTGAATTAAGTGAGATACCCTATGCAGATCCCATCATGAATGTGTAATTCCCCATACATTCCTACATATATTTCCATAGTGGGATACATGCATAGGGTTGGTAAAAATAGGTTATGCGCACAATACGATACATGATGTATAATATGAAAAGGAAAATTTTAAGAAATACACATGGTTATAACTACCAAAATCATAAATGGTATGTCAAAATTATCTTGTGTCACCAAATTCATTGAAGCATTATATTTTTATGGGGTAAAGTTTAAAGACCATAATGGCTTCCTTTCACCATGGTTAAAACCCTGAGAATTCTAGTTAAAACTCTTCTCCAAAACCATCTACCCCAAAAATTCAGGTAATGCACACTAACATGAACACAATTGATCATCAATTCCACTGATAAAGTTAGGATTTGGGTTACTATATTGAAATTGAAAAAATATCAATGGGATCATAATCATATATTCCCTTGATAATGAGTGTCCCTTTTGGGGAAACAATAGAGTGGTCTCTCCGTACTCGGTGATGGATTTCTTCTCCATTAAATGAGGAAATCCAGATAGAACATCCTTCTTGGAGTAATCCACTAGTGTTTATTAATAAATACCATAATCACACCCACATAAAACTACCCCACCCATCAACAAGATATAATATGGTAGGATGAGTTTTCTTTTTGTGTATAAGACCCAATTAGTCCCTATTGGGAACACGATAGTTCCTGTTGATGGTGCTATCAATAAACCAAAGACCTACACAAGGTGAATACTTAGAGTATAGGTTTCTTCCATGTTCAATTGAATTCTATAATGCAATAGGCCCAAAATTCTATCTCTTGTTTCTCAAAATAATCATTACTCACATGGGTGGAGGTATCTACGTTAGTCTTGCTACTAGTATCACCAAAATGCCACTATGATGGACCTCTATTTGATGTGTAATCCCCAATCTATGATGAAAATATTAATAATATCATTCTGATGATTTATTATAGATCCACATTAGGTATTCCCCATATGAATAATAACAGATTGATACTGTATTTCTACATGTTTCATGGAACAAAAATTATATTTGTATGATGTAAAACAACATGAAAACATCATTCATTCATGAAATTTAAATTTTTGTTATAGGGCCACCACATATCCTTTAAATGTGTCACAAAAAAGTAGGATTTGATTCCTATTTTTAAGGTATATGTAGAAAACCTCCCAGAGGTTCAAACCCAATATCATCAATCCTATATCTCACTCACTTTTTCCATATTTCATATAAGCTACCTAGCTATCTATATTCCTGCTAATCAGCCTAACACATTCCTATTGAATCATATTTCCATTTAAGATAGTCATAATGGGACACTCATGAAAAATTCACTCACTATAGATTACTAGGAATCATTAACTAAGATGTACTAACCACATTATATTAAAATATGTGGGCTGGTCCTTTCATCCAAATTTAAAATGTACTACATGTCTCATTAAGTGGAAATAAACTATATGGGTTCTGATTTCATTTAAATGGATACATTGGTATCCTATCTTATAATCCCAATCCTAACTCCATAGTAACCCAACAAATATTTGGATGGCTTTAAACTCCAGAGTTCCTAACTTTGTATCATTAAATCGTTATACTATAACAATTGAGAATCACTGGACAATAAGAACAAAAACAGAAAAATTTTAATGCATAGAAATGTTTACATACACACATGATAATGATTAATTATTAACATAGGGTAAATATGTATTATCCTCATGAAATTAGGAAAGATTATTGAATATATATTAAATCAAAAATATAGTCTTGGAGTAGGTAATAATCCCCCTCCTAAAGGATGTGATTATGAAAACCACACATCCTCTCAACCATTGAGAATTCCAGAGTTTCATTGTGTAGTAACCCTAGTGTTATTTTCCTTTGGTAAATAGGTCCTTAGTGGAATCCCTTTTCATAGATGTGGGAGACATTGGGTGATTATTTTTTCCCAAAAAACTCCCATCATAAACTTATCGAATCAAAAATGATGAAACCGATGTGAATCTTTTGTTACCCATAACCAAAACTAGTTTTTCAGATTTTATGATTTTTTTTTCTGTTTTCCCATATATAAAAAATGGATAACCCAATACGAATCCTTAATTAACTAAATCAATACATTTTTAGGTCATTGTGCCATTTCATTTTTTGTATTTCAATCAAAAAATGACAATGGACCCAACAAGACCCATTTAACCCGAAACAAATTAACAAAGAATAAAATTTTTTATGACACTAAACTAATTAGATTTATTTCTTATGGTGTCATTGTCTTCAAAGGTACCACTTAAAATGATCTATTTAATCTAGAGTGATGGAATATTCATTCATCATATGTTATTATGATTCAACGACTTCCAAATATACAACCCCTCATGTAAGGAAGGAAGTAATCACCCATCCATTTCCTTCGAAATTTTGTAGAGAATAAGATGGAGAATAATTATCATTTATATGGGTATCATTTCAAACTTTGAGGTTTCATGAGAAAGTCTATATGAACTAAGGGATGTGATATCATCCTTTCATAATATATCTAATACAAAGTTAGTGGTACATGTCTCCAAATTAAACCCTTTTAGGATCATATCCTTTGGGCGTGATACCATGTACCCCCTTAATCAATGAGGATGAAATTGGAGGTCAACTATAACCTATTTATGACTCAAAAGACACCCTATAGGGCTCCCAATAATCACTTCTATCACAGACATCATGGAACCACCATCCCTTAGTGGCCCACTAATGAAACCACCCGACCGATCCCTATTACTATCTCTTAAGCCTGAGAATCTATGATATATTACTAGGTTTTAAAATTTTCTGACCATAGGAAGCAAGATTATATCATATTTTTTACTAAAGGATCCCATCGTCACACCATGACCACAAAATGCTACTATTCCCTTATTTCTATTCACACTCTATATGTTTGTTGGTAGGCTCTAACAACTACAAAAAAAGCATGAAAACATATCTTGGTATCCAAAAGGGATTAGACACATGATCTCACCCCCAAACATAAACCCCATAGACATATCCAAATAAAAAATGTGGGACAAAAGTGGGAACATACTCCCATTAACACCAAGCAGTGAGCACATATTCTAATTCCATACATAATATCTCTTAAAAATCTCTGAGTGTAAATAAAATGATTTAACTCTATCCCTAAAAATATATTAGAAAGTTATCAGAAGATACTAATAACACTAGAAAAATATTATAAATATTATATCCTGAAAGATACTCATGCACAAACCCATATATGCTCTTCCCTTCTGGATGGTAGTGTAAACATTATGATGAAACAAAAGTTTGGGATGATATTCTTACATACCTATAAGTAGCCAATAAGTATATCCTATTAGTATCTCAAAAGAAGTTACATGTGTCTAATTACCTTTAACCTAAAAGGAAATAATGATATTCCTTAATAAATACTAAAAAATGGGTATATATTCCCACCTTATCCAAAGGGACCCATTGTCATATTCCTATGGAAAAAAATTTATAGTCTTATATACCTATCTAGAAATGAGGAGCTCATCACCGCGATATATCAACAACATGGTGTTTTTATATGAAAAATAAAACCCACAATGGTTTATATTCTCCCCCAAGAATTGTATACAAAATAAGGTCGCACAGATGGTATAAAACAACCCTAGAGTAAGGATATATTCCTACACTATTTTACACTGAGACACTTGAGGCCTATAAACTATTATCTATAGTGTCCCGAGAGCCCACTGACTCTATCAGATAGTGAGAGTAGTGTTATCCTTGAACATACTATCCCTGATACCATGATTTGTAGTTACAAAGGTCCTCCATAGAAAACATGACAAAAAGGACATCCCCTTATCAATCATACTTTGATAATTTCATCATACGGAGAGGCACTTGAATGATTAGGGTTGGTCATTCTCATGACCTCAACTAACATATGGGGTGAATCATATATATGAAAGTAAGGAGACATTATCCTTTATAAAAAGGTCTATGGTAAGTATACAAGGTTGTAAGATTATTTGTAATAATCTTACTATAGAGATGATGAAGACGATTTAGAAAAGTAGAAAGAAATAACCAAGGATAACCTATCCACTATGTTCATGACCATTTAGACTCCATGAAATGATATACAAGAGTTTTTAAATGAGGAATTCATTCTTAATTTTCATTAAAAAAATGTTAGAACCTTCATCATCTAAATGATAAAAAAACCTTATTAGGGGTTTCATTAACACCTCTTGGATGTGAATAAAATATATTGTTAGATCAATGTTTATACTTTATCATTAGCTCAGAATCCAAAGACATAAAAACACTTCTGAAAACTATGGCAGGCTTGTCTCCAAAAAATAAGGTTTCATCAGATGATAATCATTGATTCCTCATTTGATGTTAATATTTCAGGATATGGACCTGATTTAGCATTGAACATCACTCTACCTATAGTGCTATAATGTCCTCAAAATAAGGCATCCTTCAATTTATTTACCATTTGAGATGTCAAATGAAAATAAATTCACATAACAGTTGGTCTATCTGATAAAACCATATTGATTATAAATCATGAAAGATACCTAAATAAAGGTAGGTATCCACTTATATACTCCTACTATAAGATTCTAAAATAGTCACATGAGTATCACATCTAAATCAGTTTAAGACATCAACTATTGGCCATTCTATAGTGTTAAGTAATTCACATTATAAAGAGGTGTTAAAATCGATTCACCCAAGAGTAAAAGAATGTAAAATTTTGTAGATTATGTTGGCCACCACTGAGGTATCCATTTAGAAGAAAACCCTTCCCACAAGGCTGGGGTAATATTTATCACCGTAAAGACTACATAGATCATAAAATGTTCAAAGGGTGTATGATGTGCTAGTGGAGGGATCAAATCATCTACAACCCTCAAGGTGGTGGATTTTTACCTCTTCCTTCTATGGATTCAATATTTTATAAGATAGATAGTGACATATGATAGTCAAAACCCCTATTATTTATATCATTTCATAGTAAAACCATATCATTTAGGGAACACTTGATACGTATGGTTGAGAAATCCCTCAAGATCACCATCCAACGTTTTATAACAATTTTATGGTAAAAAAAGAATAATAATCCCCATTGGTCTAGAAAAACAATGCGTCCCACTAGGATATGGGATCTAGGGTATGACCTTAGCATGCCCTTAGAAGAGGTTATGTGGAATGAGGTGCCAATTTTGTGTTTAGAATATGATGAGATTATTTTCACTCTATGTTATGTGTCAGTGAATGTCATCCTTATCGATCATGTAGATGATGTTGGCATAGACATAAATCTGAAGGAACATAACAAATATTGTGTGTGTACATTGAAACAGCGGTTGAACCTAAATCCTCTATCTCTAAATGAAAATTTGTGACTAACTTGGTACACTTATACTAATTAAAAAAATAAAATTCATGATTATATCACATTTTCAACCTAGAGAGACTAAATTTCTCTCCACTAAAGTTAAACTAGCACAATTCAAGGATGATATTAACCATCTAACATGAGCCAATATTGAACTACTTAGATGAAATATTCTTACTAAGTATAATATTTAGGTGGAATCCAATATTTCTCCACCCACTCAATGAGAATGGGTTACCCAACCCTTGAGAGCATATTATAATGACCAAGTTGGCACTAGGTCTTGGAAACTAGTGTGTTTATATCCAAAACAGGATGCTGATAAAGAATTTCCTCCCCCATGATAGTATCTTCCATCATTCAAGAAATGTCACCAAGGCCTAGATCGAGTTTGGTGTCAACAACTAATGTATGGAGAATAGAAACTTTAATCTTCACTCATAAACCACATTCTGGTCTTGGATAAGATATCATTTCCCCAAAAATCATCTGCTCTATTGTGTCTATTATTTCATGAAAGAAATTCATTAATGAGAGGAGTTCTCAAATATAACCCGAGAGAAAACAATACCCTGATTGGGTGTATGTCACTTTTCATCCACCCAATTCTCGAAATACAATATTTCTAACCAAAAAGGGCATGGGAGATCCAGAAAATAACCAGTTACATTTTATGTCTCAATAGGGCCCTATTATGGGCCTATTAAATCAAAAACAATGAAAAAATATATGTTCTTTTTCAATAATTTATTGTGAACAATCTTTATCTGGTAAAAAAGCATAATAATTTGATTTGTGATGGGTTAGGAAGTTCTTTGTAATTATTTCCTTAACCAATTCATATCTACGCTAATGAAGATATTGTTCATTGACATAAAAAGAATTAAGAGACATGAAAATGAGAGAGTTTGTTATTTCATAGCCATATAGAAAGTCATGAAATAATTCTAAAAATTCAACTACCATTGGATAAAATACTAGTTTTTTTGTAGAGAACATTCATGATTAGATGTAGATTCCATTGATCCCATTAAAAGATTCAATTTGGTTCCATGAGTTTATAGACAAAACATAACACTTAGATGATTCCATTTAGTGTACTATGGCTAAATATTTTCATGCTCTTGTTGCTTAGGGTTGAAGGTTTAGTGAATAAGATATTTAAAAAGTTATGATTAATCTATCACCAAAATATATTTGGTCTTGAAGAAAATCTCTATATCATATGATACCTCATGTAGGGTGAGAAAAATAAAAAAAACACCCTCATTCAAAGGAAAGGAAAGATCATGGACACCCAGGATATGAAGATCGAATAAAAAATCCTATCCATTTTGAATAGAAAAAGTTATAGGAAACATAATTATAGTTATAGAAAATAACATTCTCAAGATAAATAAGGCCTATATATTGAATAATTTATTCTCAATGATCTTCTTGAAAATTTACCTTTTCATATGATGTTGGGTCAAACTATCTAGGGATGACTTGTCTTTTTGGATATCCTTTAGAAAATATTCAATTGTGGATTGGTGATCTTTGAAAAACATTCATATTAGAAAAATTTTGGGTCGAATATCAAATTAGAGGAAGAAGGAAATTTCTAAAACATAATAGCTAGACATTAATTAATGTTCAATAATTAGATAACCCAAAAGATAACCGATCAGATTATTTTCTTTCTCATGGAACAAATTATTCAAATAGTTGTTACCTTAACTCCCACTATATCATTTGAACCCATTCCTTTGAATCTTTCCCTTGTAGGCATACACAACCAGTAGAAGTAGAACTGAGTATAAGAAGGGGACCTTTAACTAGCTACCAAACCCATCCCGATACTCAAGGATTTTCTACCCCCATAATTATAGGCATGAGAACCACATTGATAAATAGAATCCTTATTGATTGAAGAATTATTATTATTTTTGTTATGTTAATTTAATTTAGCTTATAGATCCCTTCAATGATTAATATTATACATATGAACTAGAGTTCTCGATGCATAGTTAGGGAGAGGAAGGAGGAGGTTGAAGAATCCAATGGAATTGTGGATGGAATAGTTACTAAGAAGAGAAAAAACCTAGACATGTTCCATTGAAGGCTATATATATATCCAAAACATGAGGTAAATCCCTATAGTGAGTCCAACGGGAACATGGAGACACCCCTTAATCCTCTATTGTTTATTGAAATACAATTATTTTTGGAAGACATATTGGAAGGAAAATAAATTTTAACTAACCTAGACATGTGTTTAGACTTTCATGACCTAACCCATCAGTGGAAAACATGCCCTTAATATTAGGATAATCATAATGATCATCAACACCAAATGCCTCACCACTAAAACCACATTCTAAGGAATATCCCCATATTGGAAATTATCAATATTTTTTTGAAAATTATGACATCGTGAATCAAATGGATGTCATAATGGATAAAAGTTAAATCATAGATTATAGATTCCTTTAAAAATATTTTAGTTAAGCACTTGTTATGTCTATTTATATACCTTAAGAATTATCTGATCGGGTATGGAGAAACAAAGGTCTATCATGCTATGATTGATTCTGTGAAATTCCACATTGTCATTTTAATAATATAGAAAGATCAAAATTCAATTGTTTAGGGACATATGAAAACTTTGTATGTTTTAGTAAATCTTATAATATAAATTTCTATCATTCATTTATTTAAAATTTTTGTAGGGTTAATCATATCCCATTTCGAACACTCAGATGCTTGGGTTATGGTGAATATGAAATGTCTACTTTGAAGTTGATTATTATGGGATATTATTAGAGCAATTTAAAACCACTTAGAAGGAACAAAACCTAAATACCATTTTTAAGATAATGTATATGAATTCACATTCCTTTTAATCCAGTTGGAGACAACATTAAAAATTTAGTAAGGAATATCTTGGCTTCATAGACATGAAGTCGTACCATCATTATACCATCAATGCCTAAAGTACCGTATTAATGTCATAGTTAGGGTATTTTATGGTGACGAAGTCCCCTTTAAATTTGATGAATACTAGTATATTGAGGAATGTTTTTATAATAATAAAATAAATAAATCAGTGAAAAATGGTGAGATGGTGGTTGCAGCTCCCAATGATCTGGGAACTACCTCAAAAAACCCTTAGATCTTAATTTTAGATGAATATGAATTTCCCATAAATATATTTTATGTAAAAACAAACCTCCATTTAATATCCAAAATTCAGAAGTATCATTGACAATTGTTTAAAAAGTAATAGTTACCTCAAATGAGATGATACTATCTAAAGAAAATCAAGTTATATGTAGTGAATATGGCCCCAAATGTGATAACGTCATGACTATACATTCCCCCTTTTAATATTCAAATCACTAGGGGTCTAATTCAACATAAATAGGAAAAAATAAATTTACTTATCACAGCTATTGAATAAAAATATCCTTATTTAATCTCATGAATTATAAGAAACTATATTTTCCTTTTCCATAAATGACGGAAGAGAAGAATTAAAGAACATATAGAATGTTCTGATAATAATTCCAACACATTGGCAATTTAAGGGTCAAGAGATTTCTCCTTATCATTAAAAAATGATTAAAATTCCTTCACACTCTCTTCGAGCACTCTAAATATTTATTCACCAACTAGTTTTATCAAAATTGTTTTAATATAAAGGGAGGGAGAAAATATCCAAAATTCCCATGGAAACAATGCTCATACATTCACATACATATAGATAAGAGAATCCACACCAAATTTTGTAAAGGATAAAAATTTATCTTCATTGTTTCCTAGACCTAAGGACTTTTATTCATCACCCACTACCACTAAAAAAGTATAATATGGAGAACTTAGAGATGAACCTCAACATTTGAGAAAGTTGTCTCCATTACAATCAATGAATGTAGACAGGTGAATCTGGGTATAGAAGAGTACATAAAACCCTCATTGATTAGTGACTAAATTCATGCTAAATAGTTGGAAACACATATAACTTTCTTTAAGTAGCACTATTATGTTTTCTCATAGAATTATATAGAGATTACTAGATTATATTCTAGGGTGGCCACCCATAATTTTGGATTTCAGATAATAATTTTTGTTTCAAGTAAGCAGATAAGACGATGCATTCATCCCATTACACTCATGTCGAGGATGGTGTTAAAAATATTATCATTGAAAACATCATTTAGGATGTACAATACCTAAAATGTACCTCCTAAATCTTCTCCATTAATAAAAATAATTATTAGATCAATATATACAATAACTTCAAGGATCTAAAACTACACTACCTAAAGAATGAATTTTCAGTCTTGATCATAAAATAATTGATCAAAAAAACTACTAGATTTCAGTTCTTTTAACTTATGTATGGGTAATCAGGGTACAATCAGACCAGGATGGACACTGAGGATGAGGAAGACACCACATTCAGATAACCCTTAGGAATATTTTTCTATCATGTTATGATCTTTGGTTTAAAGTTTTCTGGTCCCATCTATTAAAGTGTCATGTATTCCATATTTAATAACTCTATGTGAAAATATCATGTTATTTTATGTTGATGATTTGGTGGTAAAATATGAGAAATTTTCTAATCATATTATTGACCATTGAATAGTGTTTTACAAACTATAATGGTATATTATAAAAATCAATCCCTAAAAGTGTGCCTTTAATGTGAAATATAGAAAATTCAACATCTTCTTGATATATTATCACAGAATTGAAGTAGACCCTAATAATTGTATTTCAATCCTTGAAATTCACCCTCCTATGAAAATTAGAGAGTTGAGAGGTCTTATAGTATTCATCTCATATATTAGTAATTTTTCTACCAACTTGATTAGTAAATTTCTCCCATTCTTATAGTTTTTAAAGAAACTATTCATTTATCAAGTGAAAAAATATGGTTAATATTCTTTTTAAAATTTCGAGCTATATTTTATAAACCCATATGTTCTAATTTCTCAGAAATATGGGAAACTACACATGCTCTATGTAGAAATTATAGAGTGATCACTTGATCGCCTTCTCATGAAGTAAAATAATACAGGAAATAAAACTAGTCTTTATTATCTGAGTAAATCAATGCGGGATACCAAGACTCAATATTATGATATTGATAAGAATTGAACAAAATTTATTTTCATGGTAATAATGTTAGGACAATAATTTTAACATCATGAGGTCCATTTGGTCTTTTGTGTTGACCAACTCGACAATATTCTCAATCGTTTGATGTTGACTAAGAATCTGGATAAATGGATGGTTATTCTATAATAATCCAGGATTAAATTTTTATCACAGAATTGAATCAATGAGATTTAATTTTCCAATATTCTCATAGAACACCCTACCCTATGAAGCACACCAGTGAAAATAGAGATCCTAGAAAAATAATTTCTCTATATCCATGGAACTCCCTTGTAAGGGGATATGTACTTGACAATGCCTCCTAAAGTTTTACTAGGACAAGAATAGAAAAAGAAAATATCAATATATTATGTCTGAGGATTATATTTATCACTTTAACCTAGTTAGTTCTACCCTATTCTTTTATATTATCCAAAGGCTACACCAAATATAAGGTAGATTAGAAAGATCATATCAAATGATTGGAAGTATCCTTATAACTACATGTGGACCATTTTAATGTTAATGTTGACTTGAAGCTCGTGATTTTTCAATTTAATGGAAAAAATTCCATTAAAAAGGATGGTTTGGACCACCTTCATAGTTATCTTAGGAGAATTATTTAATAATTATCCTTAAAACCATTATTGAATCAAACTCCTAAATCAAATAATGATCACATTGATGCACTGAATAATATATCCATGAACCTGGCCAATCTTGATGAATATGAGATATGTTTTAAAAAAATACATATTAGAGTGGTCTCCACCATTACCATATGTGACATGGAGTAAATCAAGGAAATTAACACTATTACAAAGAAAAATATTACAATATCCAGATATGATAATTCCAATACTAGATGGATTCCCTCTATAATGGATTATCTCCAAAGAGGGATCCTTGTAGAAGATCATGGAATAAAGGAATAGATCTTACATTTAGAAGAAAAAAACATTCTCTATGATAGCCAAAATGAATAGAATATCCTATGTAAGTGTCTTTTTGATGGCCCCCTCAGATGTATTAAAGGAAGATAAACCCTTACTGCTATGTAGGGAGTTTATGTATCCTCATGTCATTCCCATCAAATAGAGACCAGGATCTCCTATTAAATCAAGAGACTTGGATATTTCTATCCAATGAAGGTGCCCGAAATTGGGGATTTAACCAGAAAAATTACATGGTTGTCCAATACATTCCAAATTTATCCATCTATTCGAAGGTTATTGCATACTTCCAGATACTGTAGGATGTTCACTATATGGGTAATAGATATTATGGTTCCATAGGTCCAATCTATATTTAAGTAGTTCAAGTTCATCCTTACTGACAACGAATTCTTATCCAAATTGGTCAAAGTGATACCCCTCAAAAAATTTCGGAAAAAGAACATCATCAAATTCATAAAGAATATAATCATTATCAGATTTGGTTTTCCTTACACAATATTAATGGAAAACAACACTAAATTTTTTCTTATAATTTTAAATGGCTATATCAATAGTATAACATCAATTTCAACCATTCATCTAACTATTGTGTATTAAAAAATGGATATATATAGTCCTTCCATAAAACTCTACCGAATAAACATCAGAATATTGTAGATAAAGATCATTAATTCTTGCCTGAAATTTTTTTTCATGCCTTGTGGTCCTTCGAGACCATAACTTTTACTTCCACAAAAACTACACCATATTTTCTTATCTATATAATTAAATAATTACTACTCAATATTGATTAAATTCAATAATTCCATATTGTTTTCTATAGTCATGTCTTAATGTATGACCTATCCCAAAAGTGAAATGATGAGTTAGAGTTGCTTGATAGAAGAGGTTGGAATCATTGCATAATTTGTATGTCAATAAAAACCACATTTTATAATCCTTTACAAATAAAGTTCACCTATTATAATTTCACCAAGGAAATATAGTGTTGGTTCTAATTACTCCCATAGTGGTAGGAAAGAATTCCTCAAATTTGGAAAGAATACGGAAGGGAGTTTACATTAAATATAAGTTCCTTTATAATAGTGCTTATTACACAATAATTATGGATGGGGAATGCATCACACCCCTACCAATGAAAGGTTTATAAAAAGATATTTTTCATTGTTTTAGACAATTTTAAAAAATCCTATATGTATGATGTTAATATGTATAGTTATGGTCCGTGTCACACAACCTTAAAATGCAAGAAACATGGGTCCTTGTTACATGATCTTTAAACTGTTTTATATAACATCCTATACATATGATTAAAAAAGGTTTGTAAGAGGTCATTGTCCCATGAAATTATCATGTATCAGAAAATGGTCCAAGTGTTACAACCCTAACCTAAATTCCCCCAAAAGTCTACCATAAAGGTAACATCTCGACTTTAACCACTAGGTCCAGGATGGATGCTACATGAACTCATATTTTCCTCCCCATATGCAAGAGGCTTCCGACTAGTATAGAGAGTCTAATTTTGGAAAATGGGAGACTATACCCTGAGTATCATGTGACAGGATTAATAAAAATCAATAAAATAATAATAAATAAACATATTAAACATGTAGAATAATGACATGCATATCATATAATCAAATAGCCCCCCTTGTGGCTATCTATCCTAGAATTTAAGTAGTAGATACTTAAATATATACATGAATAAATATATATATATATGGGTCCTAAAAAGACCATCTCACCACTCTCTTTATCCATGATTCGGTACTCTACTATACACTATAGGTACCTTTCCATTCATTGGATCCAAGGTTATGAAATTAATGGGCACACTGAACTTTCCATCTAGGGTGTGAGTATAAAGACTCAATAAGACATGAAAAATGTGATCCTAACAACTATAAACATGAATAAGAGTGTATGAAATAATAATATATAAATTCACACACAATCAACAATCATGTTGAGAATTTATGCACTAACCAATCCATCCTAAATATTGGTTATACCTACTTTGGAAACATGTCAGAAAACATGGGAAAATTCATGAAAATGTCTCAATTTCATTTCTAGCCTCAAGTTGCTCAAAAACCATACATGGAATAATCCTCTAAGTCAAACCAAACTATGTCATCATGCCCCAAAGCTATCTCTAGGTTATGTCACATAGAACATTATTCCCCATTATTTCCCTAGAAATTCGATCACTCCTCGCCATTCCCCATTATCATTAGACACAAGGTTGATCACTCATGATCATCATACCCCCAGGCAAGGATACACTATTCTATCATGCCACTTCATCTATCATGGTCTTGTTATTAAGTCATATGTAGTGTATAAACATACTCTCCCTCTAGGGATTCAAAGCTACAATGGTCCCACCTGTCACTTTGGTACCATGCATAACATAACAACATGAAATATACCAAGAATATCATAGTGCAATAGTGACATGAAACAAAAGCATATCATTAGTGTGAGAAAATACATACCTAAATGCATTTGAAAAACTTAACATGGTCTAAAGGTCATAAACCTGGATAATCATATTATGTCAATAAAAAAGCCTTAGATATACACACACATCCACATGAATCAAATAATAATTATGGGTTAGATACTCATAAATCAAATTCAATGAAAACATCATACACATGGCCCAAAATGGTATAGAAATTCTTACCACAAATTCCTCAATGATAATATTAAATATAAATCACCAATGTATGGTTCAAAAACTATATTAGAAACCTCAACAGCCGATAAAACCTCTTCATAGGCCTTATTATATTAGTTTTAAATACTTAATTGCTCAAGATTTTTCAAAGGCCCATAGAACCATAGTGTAATATTTTCATTCAAAAAGAAATGAAATATCACATGAGATGAAAATTTACCTCTGCTAAAAAATTTTCAATTTATTGTTAAAATATCACAAGAAATGAAATTTTATCACTCACGGATAATTTAAAAATTATCATTAAAATATCACAAATGATGATATTTTCTCTCTTCTAAATAATTTCCAAAATTATCATTTTAGGATAACACATATGTTAACAATTCATTACAAAAGAATAATTATAAAACCAGATTCTAAATTTTTTATCATTGAATTAAATTGAGAACACATGTGGTATTCCTTATAATTTTTTTAAAAATCCATAAATATTTCATTTATATTTCAAATAATTATCCTCTAATAATGGTATATCTTTATCACATGATAATTTCATTATAATATTCCATGTATAATTTGAGTCATACTCTCCTAAAAATTCTCTCTACAAATTATTCTTTCACATTTATCTTATGATAAATTTTCATAAATTTTCCTTTTATAATAAATAAATTAACATTTGATATTTTGAAGAAATTATCCGCTAATAATTTATGATAAATATTTTCAATAATTTAGGTAATTTTCATTTGATAGTTCTTGATTATTTATCCATTGATAAATTTTCCATGGTAATTTTTCATAAATTATACTTGGAGATATCAGTCAATTATTGTTTCTTAATTATTTATAATTTATCCTTTAAGAATTTAGAAATTATCCTTCATAATATATATTTTATAAGTTTATTTAATTTTGACAATTTTTTCACAATTTATAGGGGAATAACATTTGAGAGAATTATTTAGAAAAACAAAAAACCACTAATCCCTTTGAACTATGAAAATAAGGAGGAGGAAAAACACCCTCTATGAAGAATAAGCACATAAGGGAACCCAAAAAGAAGTAGCGAAGGATTCTTCAATCACAATAAATATATTTTTATGATTACCCTAACATGATAAAATCATTTAAAAATTAAAAGAAGTCGGTTTAGCCATTTGAGGTTCATTAACTGCATTTTCTTAAATCCCCAAATTCAATACCATGTTTTAATCTATGATTCATTTGAAAATTGATTGCGGAGTATTTAATATCACTCCATTAATGCTATGAAATACTAAATGGTTAAAACAATTTGTGTAATCAGAGATTTTTTTGATAGAGAAGTCATTAAAAAGGGGATGATCCACATTGAAGAGGAAGTATTTAATAAAAAAATAAATTTATTAATTAAATTAAAATTTATAATATAATAAAAATATTGAAAAAGTTATGATCACGTGCGTTGTTACAAAACACTTGATAAAAAAATGTTCTGTTTGACCTTGTTTAAAACATACATTTTGAACCTAATAGTAGTCTCAGACTTCTCATACAATACACCATTTGGGAGAGAATTCATTTTTTTTGTAAAAACTATTAAAATTACTAAACTAATTACCCTCACATGAGACATTTCCAAACACATGACATACAGAAATGTTATGTCACATGTAGGGTAAACCTCACATCCCAAACCTTATGGTGGTCTCAAATTTCACATATAATACACCATTTTGGAGGCATTCTATTAATTGGAAAAAAAGTATGAGCGTGACATAACATATTTAACATTTTTATTCTATCAGTACTTAGGTTCTGTAATCCTTAAAAAGACATGGTACCTCAGCATCTCACTCTTAAAATATTAAATATAATATTACCAACCATTAAAAAGGATTTTCCCATATATAAAACCATTGAATAAATTTTTAATTAATTTTTTATTGAAAAATTAAATTTTAACATTAAAAATACTCATAAATTATTGTCAAAGATGATTTTTATTATCATTTTAAATTTTGGATATTATAATTATCCCTCTATATCAAATTTTTGTCCTTGATAAGTATGTATTACTGTTTTTTTTTGAAGAATATAATATATTGAATTAATATCAAGACTCTCACTCTTACATCTCCTCCATGATCTAGCAATTATGACACAAAATATGAACAAGTGGTATCATCTCCTATTCTAGAAATTTGTCATTGTAGTTCATAATATGCACTATATGATCCTTATAATATGTGTCCATCTGTTGTTCAACATCCCCATAGTTGGTGAAATGTGGATGATTTTGTACGTACCTTCAAGACCGAGACATATGAAACACATCGGGCATACCTAAATGATGTAGAGAAAGTTCAAATAGTATGCCACTATCCCATTCAATTAAATGATCATGAAAGGAATGAAAAAACTTTTCAAGCTATCTTTACTTTTTCAAATATTTTTGGCATGTTTGGGGAGTCACACTCAAGAAAACCCAATTATCGACATCAAACTCTAAAGGTCTCCTCCTATGATCGATATATGTTCCATACATAATCTATGTGGTGATAAAATTATTATGAATCATATTCACTCCCTTAGAGGTATCTCGAACCAAATTGGTCCTCATAACCACTACCTGGCCTGCCTCATGCTAACAAATCCGTAATCGAAATGGAATATCATAAAGGGCCTCCTAAGCTTCCATATGAAATGATTCCATGAAAATTTTATTGTATGAAAAATAAAATAAGGATAGATGACCATTCCATGATCCACCACAATCTAGAAAGAAATATTTAAGCATATAGTTATGTATACATATTTTCTGCTCGGACTGTCTGTATATCTGGGGATAATACATTGTACTCAATCTTAATTGTGTCCCTAAGACATTTTAAAATACCTTAAAAAAACCCATGAAATAAAACATGAATCTATATAAAAAATGATAAATGGAAATTCATATAAGAATGATTTCTCATAAACAAAATTCTTTCCCAACTCATCCATTGGGTGAGTCTCTTAGATAGGTAAAAAGTGTTCATCTTTTTTTAGATGACCAACAATATCCTAGTCAACATCATGAATCCTCAGGGTCCTCAGTAACCCAAAAAAAATTCTATCAAGAGGTCATCCAACTTCCACATGGGATCTAGTAGTGAATTGATCAAACTTTCAAGATTTTGTTTCTCAACATTTACCCTCTGGTAGGTAAGGCACCAATACACAAACCCTACGACATTACTCTCCATTTCCTACAACCAGAATAGTCCCCTGAACCCTTGTTACATATTTTTTTATACCAAATTTTTCCACCCATCTTGAGGTATGAACATATTTAATTAGATCCTCTTTTATGGAAGTAGGGATAATGAGACTACCACGTACCATGATCATATAATCATTTCCCAATGTCCAACCAGGTATCAGGTCACCTCCGGCTAGCTGTTCCTTCATAACATCTCAATCTGGGACTAAATTCTATCTAGTCTTCACCCAGTCTATTGGTGAGGATGTGAACTCTAAGGGGTATAATATATCGATCCTTAATCCATAGAAGCATCTATATTCTAGTTATCAAACTAGATCATGAAGTGTCCCTGATCCTCTAAAGTCCTCTCACTATGATGTTTCTCAACCTACGCCTTATGGATAATATAATCTATTATGGTATAAATATTTACTAGTGCATGATCCATCTCAAATTCTAGAATTTTTATATTCTTCACCCAATGCCTCTTTCTTAGATTCAGGTTTCTATGTGTGACGATATTGACAATTATCTTATATTATGTGTAAAAAAAATCACTCACTAAAGAGATTGTTTTACTACAGCCTTATACATTGGAAATTACTGTACGATCTATAACATGTGTTGGTAGTTCCACTTGTGGGTTCATAGTTGATGAGACCCACCGGCTACCGCCTTCTCTCCTAACATCTATACCACCCCTAGACTATTGTATGATGTATTTCAATACACTTCATAACTAATCCTTGGTATAATAAGAATCAATATTGGGGTTGTCACTAAATTAATCTTCAGCTCAAGTAATGCTTCCTCAATTATGTGTTTCCACTGGAACTACCCTCCCTTATTCATCATCACTATCATGGATACTGATAATTGGGATAAATCCTAGGTAAACCATCAATTATATCCTTCTAGGACCAAGAATCTTCTAATATCAAACATGTTCCTAGTAAATGTACAAAAAATTACTAAATATATTTTATATAGGTCCATAGACATTCATATCCTTGAAAACACATGCCCAAAGAATCTCACCTCCCGTATCCAAAAGTTACACTCTGATAGCTTGGAAAAAATATAACGTTCTGGTAGCGTACTCTAGAATATATCAAGGTGTCTATCATGTTGATATGGTGTTGAAGAGTAGATGAGAATATAATTGATTAATATATTGATGAATGAGTCTAGGTATGGTAGAAAGATCTTTTTCCTAAGGTCTATGAACAATGTAGGAACATTAATTATCTTGAACGACATCACAAAGTAATAAAATCATACTTGATCTAAAATTACATCTTTATATTTTCTACCACTCTGGAATACAAATGGTGATATTATAATCAAATATAAATCTAGGATAAAAATTGATCTCTATATAAATGATCTAAAAGATAATTGATTCTGGGAAAGAAATATGTAATTTTCACCATCACCTGTTTCCACTTCTGATAATTAATGTAGTGTTAAAGAATACCTTATTACTTATAGGAAAAAAATAAAATATTACCCCATGGATAAGTACTCTGTATGATGAATTACGTATAATCCCAATCCTTATAACTTCACCTTGAGTGCCTTTAGCCTGGTTGGTTCCATATGATATGGGGGTATCAAGATGGGTTGCACACCTCAAATGACCTCAATCTCAGCTTAAATTTCCAACACATCAGATTCTCTACCAGGTAAAAGAATCAGTCAATATTTAGACCCATTATTTAGTATCATGATCCCATACAGTTCAATATAATAATGAAGAATCATTGAGTTGAATTTTGGGAATATATGGCCATAGTTCTAAAGTCATATCCCAAGAAAATACACTAAGCTAAAACTTCTAATTGAAGTGGACCTGATAACTAATCCACAGAGCTAGAGTAGGACATGCTCACATGAATTATTCTATACATATTGTGGTAATTTCGAAACATCCTCCATTGTTGGATTATATCGAATTTCTTCCCAATTAGTCCCATAGGACTACGTCGAGGTGACATCTTCTATAACATGAAAGAAACACACTAAAAAAAGAAACGAAGATGTTAGTATAAACCCTAATCTGTTTGTGGGGTCAAAAAAGGTTCTCCAAGGAGTCTACCCTTAACCCACGGTATACACATCCTTTTACTAACCCCATTATCAATCCCTATTCAATAGATATAGTAATCATATATATAATAACACAACAACATGCTCTGCTCTAATAATTTATTCAAATAAATATATATAATTGGATCATATAAACAATCTTAAATAGATTTAAAAAATCCCTAAATTTAAGTAATGGAAAACTATGCAACATAACATCATGTATATATATTACACGTGGACCTACATGCATAGTCATGATGCCTAAACACACTAGAAATATCATAAATTACATATCCTCATCATATGAATCACCCAATGTGATTTTAATCAACCACAACAGGAATATATAATTCTCCACTTTTTGGTAACTCATATTTCAACTATATTGTGTTTTCTAGAGACTATCATAATTCCCCAATTTATGTATTTGTGGATTACATTCTGGACATGCTTTCAATATTGGGAGTTTTTTGATTATTTGGTATATATGCCTTTTTCTGCATGTATACTCTATTTATTTGTTATTTTTTATATTAATTATTATCAATATTATGACATGATACTGAGTGTATAGACTCTCCACTGGAAAAATCAGTTCCTCAATGCTATTCAGTAGACACATGTGTATGAGGAGGCATGCTTGATGTCACCTATCATCTAGCTTGGATCCAGTGGTTCAGCTCAGGATGTTACAAAATGGTTTTAGAGAAAATACACAACCAATATTGCTAAGTCACTACCGAGGTTTGATGTGTGGGATCCAAAACAAGGGTATTTATTCACGGGGGGTGGGGGGGGGGGGTGGGTAGAGTGAAACACCCCTAGAAATGGGAAACTTAAAAGACTAAATATTATATCCCATATTAACAAGGTTCACCTTTATTTTTTGGGTCGCAATGAATTAGAACTCCAAAGGTAAGTGTTCTTGGAATAGAGTGAGTATTATGAACGTTAAACTTCTAGGATTTTCCCATGGTAGTTGTGAGTGTGAATAAAACATTCTGAATGAACATGTGTTGTCCTGTGGGGCTAGTTTTAAAGCCTCAATATTTTTATAAAATTTATTTTTTAACTAATTTAAATTCTTTGTTAGCGGAGATTACACGCAATGAATTTTTTATCTTGACTTATATGAAATAGCAAGTATACATTTGGTTATACACACCAATGTGTTCCTTTCATAGCTTATGCTACACACATGGCTATGTTTTACCAATTGAAAATATACTGTTAAATATTATGATAGTTATCACCGAGCTATTGGAATGGTGGGTATGGATAGGATTAATAGAATTAATAAAATATTGTTTATTCATGTATATTTAAAAAATAAATTTGGGACCAATCAATTATAAATGAAAAGAAAAACCTTTTACATATGAAGGAAAATCATTTTCTGAAAAACTATTAAAATGCATAGAAATGTGTTTTATGGAAATAAAAAAACAAAAATTGTTGGAGTATTTTAATTAAAAATATCTATATATATAATATATTATATATATTTATTATCATTCATCCTATGTGTTTTCTAGACATGATATTAAAATAATATATCTTTACACTTAACAAATATATTTTTCCTAAAAAATTGTTTTATCACCCTTGTATTGGGAACTTGGTTTAGAAATTAATTTTAAAACTATTAAAAATATTATTTGAATTTTTTTTTGATAGTATAATATCAAAATTTAATTTTGTTTAATTTTTTGTATTTTTATGATAGGTTTCATTTTTTGATGAGCAGTAAAAAATAATGAATTTTAATTGAAAACCGAATTTTCATCTAATTAATTTATAATATTAATTTATATTTTAATTTTTTTAAAGTAATATTAGGTCAATTATAAATATGTTAATATAATTTAGTTCATTTCAATAATTTTTATATTAAATTTGGTTATAGAAACATTTCAAGATTTTGAAAATTTTCTCTTTAAAACCTGCTTTCTTGCCCCATCTACGAGATTAATTTTAAATTAATTTTTTCAATGTATGAATTTTTAATTTTTAAAAATGGTTTGAATATTTGAAATCAAAAGTTCCATATTTATTAAATATCATCATTTTTTTGAACAATATGAATAATAATCTTAATAATTTTATTAGCACAGTTAAGGGTAAATTGGGTAATGAAGGGTACAAAAAATATTATAAATATTATAAAATTAGAATAAAACTTGACCTAATTTTATTTTATGAGCTATTTATGACCAAAAAAATATTTCTTCTGAATTTATGACCTCTTGGATCTACTTGGATAACTTGTAGCCCCTTATAGTAACTTATTTTAAGAAAAGTCCAAATTTTCAAACTATTGTTTTTAATAAGTATACCATTTTTAATATGTTTTCTTATAAAGGATATATTGGAATTTAAATAGTAATTTGAAATATAAAATATTTATATTCATCATGAAATTTATTTTTAATTCTCAGTGAAGAAATATTTACCTTAAATTCTTACACAACAATGATACAATAATTATTCAATTAATGGAAAAGTCTAAAAAATGAGATTAATTTTTTTAAAATAAATATAATTCGAGATACGTAATATCATAAATAAATTTTATAGATTAGCTTAAAATAATGGGTATGTATTAAAATATTTTTTGAAGATATATTTCTTTATTTGTGTTTCTAAAATTAAATTTAATGATTTGTGCCAAAATTGATATTAACGGTATTTTTGAATAAATAATATTTCCATAAATGATATAAAATTCATAAAAATATTTATTTCATAATAATTATTTATATAAGTTAAAAATTTCATCCATGATCCATTTATTGTTTGTGTGGCATTTTATCGTAACAATATTAACCCTCAAAAAGTAAAATTCCATGTTGTCACAGTAAGAAATAAAGTGGTTAAATAAGGGTTAAAAACAAAAGATAAGGATTAAAAAATAGTCAAAATATATAAAATTTTAATTTTATGATTTTTATTAGACCCATAATCATCATATATTAGAAAAAATAATTTTTGTTCCATTTTTAATCAAAAATTAATTTATATTAATTTAATATTTTGAGAACTTTCAAGAGTGCACCTTCCCTCTCCTATAAAGGGTACCTATTATTATCTTATCTTCACAACTAAAAACCAAATTCGTTTGAAAAAACCTATCCAAATATACACCCAATTTCTCTTCCTTCTTTAAATAATGCTTTATTTTTGTAAAAATCCATCCAAGGAATTCGTTTTAGTGAAAACGAAAAGAAGATACTGGAAGAAGAGGTAATGCTCATCAACATACATTTTTTGTTTTATTAAATATTTAAACCCATTCTTTTATTTATTATATAATTATTATATAAAAACACAAGTATCATCATTATGCTATTTTTTTTTAAATTTTCAGGTTACAACTTACAACTTCACAAACATCCATCAAATGGGATACACAATCATTGATCATGTGTATGGAGGACTAATGCCCCTTAACCGATGTCGTCCATTCTTCTATTACCACCATTAAAAGTTTATAATAATTATTTTTTAGTTTATATATGATATATTTTATTTTTAGGATTTTATTATTAATATTTAATTTTTATATCACACATATGTTAATGATTTTCATTTCTGGTAATACAATAATGCTGCTCTTATGTACGGAGGACAACCACCTCGCCAAACGATGAGATTCATTCACACATTAAAAGGAATTTATTAAGGATTATATTAATAAAAATATGTGATATATATATATAAAATTATTCTAGAATGATAATATATCATATAAATTTTATTTTCATAATATGAAATAAAATAAAAGGAGTGTTCATGTGTACGTATGACCTACTATCTCCGTGAATGGGGTATTTTATATTCTACCTATGAATTTTATGAATCACCATAAATAAATATATAATGAATTTTTATGGAATTTATATAATAATTATAATTTTTTAGATGATGAAATTATAATATATTTAAGAGGATAATGAATAAAATGTCAAAACATGTATGAAAAACACAACAGTTATTACCCAAAATACAACTTTAACAAGATATTATTAATAAAAAAGTGATATAAAGTCATAAGTAAACAATATATTGTATTATATATATTAATATGTTTTTATTTTTTATATATAATAATATTTTATTTATTATACTGGAGGGTTTGAACACATACTAACGAATTCAATACTTAAGGTAAGGGATTTCCGTTACTTCTTTTTTTCATGAGACACAAGCCATGTTCACCACTGATTTCTTGTATGTGGTGTGTATACAAACCATGAATTTATTTTATGATTCTAATAATGAGAATTATTTCAACTAAAATATCAATTTTAGGATTTATCTTTCATGAGTTTTATGGCTAAAACATTTCCTAAATGGTAAGGGAATTTTGTCCCAATTTTCTTTCTTAGAGAAAAATGTTATGTTATGCACCTATATTATTTTAAGAGGTGTATATAATACCCCTTGGACATGATATATCAGTATTATATATATTTTCATGATATTATAAGCTTAATTTAATTTTTTATCTCATGGGTATTATGATTCAAATTTACCAAAGTGGTAAGTGTTTATTTCTACAATCTCATCATTTATCTGGATTGTTTTCCCTTATACTTCCATTGATGAAATATTATGACACATATCTCAAGAAATATCAGTAATTTTATTGTAATCTACTTATTAATAATATTATCATATAAAAATATTTTCAAAGTGTCTTCAAGATTCTTTTAAATGTTTTCAAAGATATATTCAAAGAAAAAGGTTTTAAAATTGTATTATGTTTTAAAAAGGGGTTTTCAAAGTGAAAACAATATTTTCCCTATGAAATGTTTTAAAAATATATTTCAAAATTATTTTTAATCTAATATGACATCTATTGGTGTTCCTCATTACTTACATGGGAGATTATGTATGGTTACTATTCACATTTTTTTCTGAATGATTTATGTTTTGATGAAATGATGTTTATAAAACCCATTTCTCTTCCACAGGTTATACAATAATAAAATTATTATGAAAACCAACTCTTTTTATGGGTTACGATATGATGAATGTTTTATTATATTATGGTTCACATATATATTATTTCATTATGCCATGTGTGGTACCTATATCTACCTCCAATGAATTTGGTAATGATAAATGTTCTATAGGATCAAAGAGTAAACGAGAGGTCATCCTATGCCAACAAAAATAGGATAAATGGGATTTCATCTTAATAGTAAAACTAGATGGTACTAAAGAGTCCATCTTAATCCCAAAAAAATAGGGGATATGGGAGGTTATTCTAATCATAAAACTAGAGGTTACATGGTAGTCATCCCAAACCCAAATCAGGTACACAAGTGATTATCCCACTTCTAACCTGTTACAAATGTATTTGTAGTAATCATTGATATATGATTTTATAAACCAATGTGTATACCAAAAATTCAATGTCTTATTTAATTTTTATACTCTCACAGATTATTTTATTTGATTGTCTTATGATTTATGTCGTATTAATTGTCGATATTTATTCAATGAATAATGATTATGATCTTTAATATACAGGGATTGCTTTTCAAATGTTATGATCATGGTAGAATAACCCTATGTTCTTGTTATTATTATGTCTCTAATTTGTTTAAACTTTCTGAGAATTTGAGATCTCACTTTATTATATTACATTTCCCTAGGTTATGAAGAAGAATTTTAAGTTTGGGTACTAAAGGGGAAGATATTTATGTGAAACATTGAATATCTTTCACCATACTTGATGTTTGTGTTCCATTTTTCTAAAGGCACTTAACTACTATGGTCCTTTAGCATGTGTTTTGTAATGTAATGAATATTCATCTAAAAAGATGCAATATCTATGTATGAAAATCCCAAGTCTCTATAGTTGGTATAACAGAAAAAGATTATTCAACCATTGTAAACATGGATGAGAAAAATTTAGTGAGACACCTATAGATATTTCTAAAGATATATCTAGGTATGTGTCTAAGGATAAGTCTAAGGATGAGTTAATGTATAGAAAAAGACACTATAATTTTGTTAAAGGATATAAAGAGTGATTTTCTAGAAACACATACATATCATGATACTACAAGTGGATATAGATCAAGCATGGATTTTACTAGGGGTAACAACCCCCTAAACACTTTATTGAGCTATAATCAATCAGGACTGGTGCACAATAATGGTTCTTATTGCACACCTGGTTTGACACTCCTGATGATTATGAATTGGAAATTCATAATATATTTATGAAAATTCATAATATATTTATGAAAATTCAGGAAGGTCCTATATAGAATATGTTTATAAATAAACCAGGATAAACCTAAGGTGTCATAGAGTAAAGAAGAAGGTGTCCTGATTTAGACATTCTATAAGTTTTTATCCTGATTATGTGGTTCCCCACTAACATTAGTGATACACACTCTATGATTTTTCTATTAGTCGATGGCAAGAACCTGAAGAGACCGTGTTAATTCTGAGTGTGATTGAGAATTTTCAAATGAGAATTAAAATGGGATTACAACATGAGTAAAAGAAATTGTGATTATTTAAAATCAATTTTCATAGAACATTTACAAAGTATACCTTAATAAAATCTTAGACTCACTAAATAAGAGAAGGGAAGAGTCTTCCAAGATTTTGGGTTGTTGAGATCATGGAGGAAATAAGATTTAGTTTCTTATGTGCAAAGAATGTGGGAAGAAACACCCAAGTGAATATCTTAGAGGAACATGATGATGTCTTGATAGTGGAAAAGAAGGGCACAAAATGAGTAACTATAAATGAAAAATGAGTAATCTGATTGTCAATATGGATGGGAATACTAGTATCCCTAAGGTATTATTAATGGATAAGTGTTTTAAATGTGAGAAGTATGGGAATTATAAAAATTGATTTCATATGTGGAAATATCATAAATAAAATAAGAAATTATGTACAGGTAATGGTTATATTTCTAATAAAGAAGACAATATTTATAAAATGTGAAAGGAAATATGTTTTAAAAAAAATATGACAAATCCTGGATAACTTTTTGAAAAGGAAGTGGGATGAATGAATTATTTATGTATTGGAACTCAATAATTATGTTCTATGAATGAAGAAGTATATTTAATTAGTGTTTAGTATAATTTTCTCAGTAAGGATGTGAATTTATATGTAAAATGATGTTGATGGATTTGAATAGTGAATTAATAAAATAATTATATTCTTAGAAAATAGATGTTTAAGGGAATTATACCTTTAATACATTCAGGATGTTTATATAATAATTTTGGGATCATGATAATGTTGATTTGATAATATAAATTGGATTGTACAGATTACCTTGGAACTAATTAATAACTTGTTGAAATTTTTTTTATGCTATCATAGATAGAATTTATAACATTTTTGGATTTAAGGAATATATCCAATAATATATATTAACAATGAATAAGCACGGATATTTTCCATAAGGATTTATGGTAATTATGTTTATTACCATGTTTCAAGAGAATATGTGATTAAGGTATTTATATGTTTGGTATGTGATAATCAAGAGGTAATTTATGATATATGGGTGATATCTGTATTTCATGCATTTATTTTAGAGTGTTTTAATGTATTGATTTGTGTATTTAATAGATCAATCTTTCAAATATTAGGAATGATTTAATTATTTTATGTTTTATGGTAATAAAAAATATAATTATAGAAATGGAATTAAAATGTGTTAAATTTGAAGCTAAAGGGAACTTCAAACCGCAAGATTTTCTCACAGCGCGACACTAGATTACGTATACTAATTACATGATGAGAGTTTTTTTGGGAATTTTTTTTGAAGAGTATACAGAAAATCAGGATGCCTTCTCATGGTATGAAATTTAGGGATTACACAACGTGGAAGATAGTTATGTACCATGTAATTATTAGAGAATATAAAAAATATATTCTAAGCGATGAGGTTTAACGATATTTCCAATAAAATAATGCCTCATCCACACCTTACCAGTTACTAGGGACCAGAGGGAGCAATGCAAAACTGAATGAACTCTACAAAATGATAGAGTAATAATCCAATGCCCTTATTAACTTCTATTATTCACCTCCATTATTCCTTTGGTATCTATGCTACCCATTCTCATCATGCCTAGTATGAGAGATTTGTTCTATTTGTGTCATGTGGTGTGATTATAGGGGGATTTGTTGTTAGGGATTATTTATTTTCTTTATTCATGTTTTGGATAGTTGTAACTATGTTTATTCAATTCCAATCCATATTCTATTTGCATCGCATGACCATTGCTATGTTCTGAGGTTTTTTATTTTATCGCATGAAATATTTGACCTATTTTGGGTATGGACATTATACAATTTAGAATAATTATGTTTAAACCAGGTTTTTGGACTCCTAGTTTTGTGTTTTCACCTAGTAGATGACCATTCCAAGGGTAAAATCATAGTATTAGGGAAGGATAAACACACCAAAGATCCCTATTGACCCAGTTCTGGCACCAAACCATAATAAACTCGTATCAATTGAATTCATAATGCACAGACCTAAATTTCACTGAATGTGGAATCCCTCTATCTTTCTATTCAACCCAATACATCCTTCTACTTATTTCTTTTCTTCTCAAACCAATAAATTAATTTAAATTTTAGTTTAATTAATCTAGAAAATATGATCCATACCTGAGGGTGTGATACCCATAATTTCCATGTAATATTTTTTTAGATAGTTTGAATGATATTTATAAATTATTTAATTTTTTTAGCCGCATAGGAATTTAAGTACGCCATGTGAGCTATCAATGGGAGCTAATGTAAAGATTATTTTAAAAACATTACTAACATTTTTGTATAAAATTTTATCTTTTCAAATTTGGGTAGGTCCAAAAGATTAAATATTTATGAAAAATTTATATTTACCTTTGAATAAGTTTTTAGAGATCAATATTTATCCATATAAAGATTTATGGATATTGGATGACCTATGATAACCATTTTTCAATGATAAATAAAGATCAAATGAATGAATTATCATTCATTTTATTGACCTTATGATCCATTTGTGCTTTATACACAAAAAATAATATTTATTTTCTGGAGTAAGAGATGAAGTGGAAATTAACATGGCACAACCAAAGAGTGTGAATATAATTATAGGTTGAAATCAAGTAATTAAATATTCTCAATGGATTTTGAAATAAAATATTATCCCACTATCAACATTTTTTATGATATCAACGACATTTTATAGACTTATTTGGTCTATGTATTTTTGGTCAATAACCTTATCTTTAATATGTTCTCTGCCACTCTCTATTAGTTCTCGGGGATCCGTTTTCCCTTCCAAATCCATCTTTTAACGATTTTCTATGTGGAAAGCTAGATTTGTGTTACTTATGGTAACCTTTATGTTTCTAAATTCCCCTTTTAAAGGATGTATTATTATTCATTTTTACAATTTGGGTTTCTATGAATGAATTATCAAATGTTAAACCATTTATGGTGAAGATGAATTTTGAGGGAGAAATTCATTTTATGTGCGGTAGAATTTAACAACTCAATATTTTTATGAAACAGATTATTTTTAAATAATAGAAATTTGTTAGTATCTTGTGTTAAATGTAAAGAAATGTTTAGATTATTTTATAAAAATCACCAAGTATAACTTTCCTTACACAGAATAATGAGTTCCTTCAATAGGTTGTATTGCACGCAAGATCGAGTTTAACCGAACAATAATATACTATTTATTATTATGGTAGTTACCACATTGCCGTTGGAATAACGAGCATGAAAATAATTGACTAAATTATCAAAATATGGTTTATAAATGTAAATATTATAAATAATTTGGTGAAAAAGTAATTATAAATTCATATAAAACCTATTTTAAATTAATGGAAATCTTTTTTTGAGAAACAATTAAAATGTGTACAAGTTTTTTTAAACTAATTAAATAAAAAATCACCTTTTACAGTGTTTTAACGATATATGTATAATATTAAATATAATTTTTAACATTAATCTTATGTTTTGTAGATGTGATATAAAAATAAATCCATTTTTAATCTTAAAAAGTGTATTTTTACTAAAAAGTAGTTTTATCACCTTTTAATGGAACAATTATTTAAAAAATAAAATTTTTAAAATTTTTAAATTTTATTTTAAAAAATTAACTTTATTTTTTAATGCAGTTTTTAAAAATTTACATTGTTCATTTTTTTGGTGTTTTTCTGATATATTTCATTTATTGATGAATAATGAAAAATACTGCATTTTAATTAAAAAATTGACTTTTCATCTAAATAATTTATAATGTTATGTTATTTTTTAAATTGGATTAAAAGTGAAATTAGTTAAATAAAAAATCTATTAATATAATATAGATAATTTTAATATTTTTTCATATTAAATTTGGATATAAAATCATTTCAAACTTTTGCACATTTTTATATTAAATTCTCTCTTTCTCACACTATGTAAAAGATTAATTTTAAATTAATTTGATAAAATTATATGTTTTTATTTTTTTATATTTGATTTATTATTTGGAATCAAAAATTTAAAATTTATTAAATACCTCTCTCTTATTTTTGGACAATAGGAATAGTAAACCTAATAATTTTATTTCTATTGTTAAGGGAAAATCAGGTAATTATGGGAAAAATAATATTATAAATATTATAAAATTACCCTAAACCTGTCCTAATTTTATTAGATGATTGGTGTCAACAAAATTAATCATTTTAATGAAATTATGACCTTTTAGTGCCGATTTTGTGATTTTATTCCCCTTACAATATTTTATTTTTTTAGTAAATTCAAACTTTTCACACTTGTGTTTTTAAAAAGTATAACATTTTTCAATCATGGTCATAGAGAAGATATATTTGACTATAAATATAAATTTTAAATTTTAAATATTTTTATTCAAAATGAAAATTTATTTTTTATTATTAGTCAATAAAAAATCACATTAAATTCTTATACAACAATGACACAATAATTATTTAATTAATGGAAATATCAAATATGTGATATAAAACAACAAAAATAAATATAATTTGAGATAAGTAATTTCAAAAATTAATTTTATATATTAAATTGACATATTGGGGATGCATTAAAATAGTTTTTTCAATGATAAATTATTGTCTTGATAATCTTAAAGGTCAAATAATGAATAGTTTCAAAATTGATATTAATAATATATTAAAAAATAATAATATTTTATTAAATGATATAAAATTATTAAGGGTTTTCAATTTTTCCAAATTTATTAGTATATGGTAGAAAATTTCATTCATGGTTCATTTATGGTTTTTTTGGTATTTTATAGTAATAATATTAACTCTCAAAGAGTAAAAATCCAAGTTGTCCGGGTAATAATTAAATAAGACAAATAGGAGTTAAAAACAAAAAGTAAGGATTAAAAAATAATAAAAATATGCATAATTTTCATTAGATGAATTTTATTCAAACCACCATCATCATCAAATCTTTGAAAAAAATATTTCTAGAGGCTTTTGAAATAGAAAATCAATTTATATTAATTTAATATTTTGAGAAAATTTGAGAGTTCCCCTACCCTCTTTTATAAAATGGAACCTATTATTCTCTTATCTCCATAGTTCAAAATGTATTTCGTTTAGTGAAACCCTATCAAAATCTCATCTCAAATTCCTACCCTTATTCCAAGAATCTTTTTAGGCATAAATCTAACCAAAGAAGTCCTTTGGTGGAAACCAAAAGGAGATACCTGAAGAATATGTAACGTTCATCAATTGATGTTTTTGTTTTATCTCTTCCTAAATCCCCTTAACGTATTTTTATATCTTGTTTAGTTGATAACCCTAATCATCATTCATTTGTATGGAGGACTCGCCTCATGAATCGATGCCATTCATTATTCTATTACCAAATTTAACATTTTGGGAATACTGGTTGATTTATAGTATATGATTGATATATATTATGTTTATTATGTTATTATTATTCTCAAATTTTTATATCCTAAATAAATTCATGATTTACATTTTTGGGAATACGATAACACCAATCATGTATATGGAGGACTACCGCCTCATGAAGTGATTCAAATCGTTTACTCTTTACATGGAATGTATTAAGGATGGTTTAAATAAACATATGTGACATATATGATATAAAATTTATTTTTTAATGATAATATATCAAATAATTTTCATTATTTTAATATTAAAAGAAATTGAAAACAACGTTCATTCATATATATGGCCTGATGTCTCCATGAACAATGTATTTTTTTCTACCTATAACTTTTATGAATCACCATAAATACATAAGTACTGAATATATTTTATATTTATATCATTTTAATCATTATATAGATGATAAAATAATGATCTATGTAAGAGGAAGAAGAACAAAAAAATGTCAAAACATGTATGAAAAACAAAGCCATTATTACCTGAAACATAACATTAATATGTAATTTTTCATAAACGAGTAATATAATGTCCTAAGTAAATCATATATGGTATTGTATTTATGAATATGGTTTTTAGTAAAATAATATTTTTTAATCATGAATTTTGAATGTGTATAAAGGAAGTCAAGTCTTAAGGTAAGGTATTTTTGTCTCACTTTTATTCTCTGGGAGAAACAAGTCATGTTCACCACCAATTTCTTGTATATGGTGTATATAAATCTGGTGGATGTTTTTATAATTTATACTATAAGAATTATTTATATTTACATATCTATTTTAGTATTTCTCTTTCATGGTGTTTACGATTAAAATGTTACTAAAGAGGTAAAGAAATTTTGCCTAAATTTTCCTTCTTTGAGACACATGTTATATTATAATCCTATATTATTTTGTGAGGTGCATATACTACCCCTTTTAAATGTTATATCATGAATCTACTTATTTCTATGATATTATAATCTTAATGTAATTTTATTCTCTCCTGTGTATTATGATTCAATGTGATGAAACATGTAAGAGTTTATTTCCATAATCTCATCATTTATTGGGGTTGTTTACTATTATGCTTCTATTGATGAAATATTATGAAACATATCTCATGAAACCACATTTATTTTATTCTTGTATGGTTATTAATGATATTTTCATTAAAAAATGTTTTCAAAATGATTTCATGATTCCTTTATATGTTTTCAATGTTATTTTTGAGGAAAAATGTTTTTGAAATGTATTATTTTTTTAAAAAGTATTTTTCCAAGTGGAATGGATATTTCCTTCAAGAAATGTTCTAAAAAGTTATTTTAGTATTATTTTCTATCCAATATGACATCTATTTTTGTTAATCATGACTTACTAGGTATAATACCCAAGGATACCATTCATATTCTTTCTTCGAATTGTTTATATATTTATGGCATTATGTTTAGGAAACCCATTTCTCTTCCACATGTTATAAAATAATAAAATCCTTATGAAACACATCTATTTTTATGGGTTATGATATGATGAATGTTTTATTTTCTTCTTGAACATGTATGTATGATTTCATTATGTGATGTGTGGGACCTATATCTTTCTCAAATGCATTGGGTTATGATAAATGTTATATTAGCTGAAAAGGTACACATGAGGTCATCCTAAGCCTACAAAAAGAGGGTACACGAGAGGTCATACTAAGCCAAAAAATATATATTAAACGATAGAACATTCTAAGCCTAAAACTATAGGGTACATGGGAGGTTATTCTAATCCCAAAAATAGAGGGCACACTAGAGTCCATCCCAAGACCGAATCTGGTACACATGTGATTATCCAAATCCTAACATGTTATGAATGTATTGGTAGGTATAATTGATATAAGATTTTATAAACCTCTGTGTTGAAAAAAATTCCATGTCTTATAAAACTCTAATACTCTCTTTGATCATTTTATTATATTTTATTATTATTCATATCTTTTGAACTATAGTTTTTTATTCCTTGATTCTTGATTAAGTTCTTAAAAATGCATGGTATGATTTTCAAATATTATGCTCATGTTGTCATACCCCCATGTTCATAATATGCTTTATTATATTATTTAACTCTTGTTGAGAATATCATATCACCGTTTATTATATTCCCCATGCAAAATTTATGAATAAATGTTTTGAGTAGGGGTTCTAAAGGGGAAGATATTTGTGGGAGTCATTGAAGATCTTTCACTAGACTAGAAGTTTGAGCTCCACATTTCCAAAGTCAGTAAAAAATTAGAGTCCTCAGTCATGTGTTTTGTAATGTAATGAATATCCATCTAAAAATATATAATATCCTTTCATGAAAATATTGGATCTCCATAATAGTCATTATTTTGATAAGTGACCCCAGTGGGTAATATACTATGGTATGATTAAAATGAAATTAATGTTTTATAGGTCAAGCATGGGGTTAGTTGACTAGGATCATGGACCACGATTGGTTGGTTCATGAAACTAAATTACTCTAAACTGATCAGAGTGGACCACTTTATAACACCCCATTTCTCTAGATAATATTCATATCATTTTAAGTGTACTAGGAACATGATTTGTCTTTTAACAAGTATATCAACAACTTCATTCCTCACATATGTGCCTGATCTATGTGAATAATTTCTATTACAAAACTAGGCATGCATTGATTCCTATTACATTAGAATACATAGTGAGTCTAGGATCCTTTATCCTAGTTCTTAACATAGATAAAAATAAAATTTCCCTTCCCAAGTATAAGAGATCAATCCACACAGGGCTCCATTCAGTTTCCCTGACAATACGAGCATACCCTATTGGAATAATAATTTTGTTTAGACATATCCCATTTGATTTATGTTTTTATGTTCTCAAAAAACAATCACATGTCTCTAATGATTATGATTTATTTTTTTATCCGGTTTTTTTCTTATCTAGTCAATTCTATTATAAAACATAAATTCTGAAGAAGTTTTCTGAAATTTGGCTTTGTCTAGAAAAATAGGATACTTGATAAATTTGAATATGTAGATTTTGGATATGTCAAGAAATTAGGTATTTCAATAACCTACATAAAGGAATAATTGACATAAATTGACTACTTCTAAGAATCTTCCACATGAGAATCCAATATATTAATGAATCACATACATGGGAAACAAAAACATCGATGAAATAACTATGTCAAATTTGATGCATAGATTAATTGGATATGTGACTTGGATCCATGGAATATTTGGGTAAATGTTTCCAAATTTCTTTATTATTTAGTTTTATATTTGTATTTTGGATACATGATCAGAATGGATACATGATTTGGCTATGTGATAAAATTATCTACGTTAAGAATGGATATGGGGATCAATTCCTTTATATGAATTCAAATATGTGGATTTTTGTAATTTCTTGATCTATAATTGGATACATCATTCTAAATCTTGGGTAATTATTACCGTTGGAATATTTAAATGGAAAATTAATGAATATTTCAATGTCTTACACTAAAGACTACCTATTTGTGGTAAAATATTCTTCTAAAAGCTTGCAAGCACCATGAAAATAAAGATCCAGGTTTTTTATTACACAATTATTTTTCTAAAGTAATTTTTAGAAAAGAACATCTATAATTTTACCCGGAGGCCTTTTTAATTTGACATCATGTTATGATATAGTATGTGAGAAGTGATAAAATATCATTCAAACAAGAACAGAAGCTAAAAACTTACACTCTCTGTCCCATGAATCACTACATGATTTTTATCTAATCTATGCAACAGAAGAAGAAAAATCGATTTATTTACAACTGTACTATCAAGATCAACATTGTTATGCTTTAGAAGACTCTTATCAAGCTATAATTAATTCAAATTCTCTCTCTTAGATAACACTTTTTTCTATAAATTTTATATTTCCACTATGTGATTTATTTTGTAATATCTAAATATTCTCTCATAAATTTGAGTGAGGACCCCCTATATAGACCATTAATGTTACGACCCAAACTATTATGAATAAAATTTTATTTCTTTTAATTAAATGTATTATGGATATAGAAAACACATGAACTCCTGTTGTTTTATTTTATCTAATTGGATTTAAATGACCATTAAGTATCCTTACCATTGATAATATAACTATTGAATAGTGATCAGATGACAAATATAAATATAGGGTTTTAATTAATCCTTTTGACACAAACAAAGGAACTGATGGCCTTAACTAGTAAGATTATACAATATTTAGACCATTTATCAGAGCTTCTATGGGAGATAGAATTTATAATTTTTTCTCAAGACAAATCCCAATATGAGATCCAATAACTTAAGTATAAGAGAAATAGTTGATGGGAGAAGTTCAAGCTCATTGAGATCATGACCCAAAACATGTTTATTGAACGACCGCATGAAAGCCTCACCATCACACAGCTTACTCATTGAGATTATGGTGGTGTAATAAATTTATATTAAACAAGACTATAACATTAAGATTGTGTTCATTATTTTTTAATAGAATAATAAATATACTTTCATTATATTTTTGTTACTTTGTAAATGATTTATTGAAGCACAAATAATATTTTTGGTTAATATTAAAATTTAGTTAAGAAATATATTTTAATGAATTAATAGGTTTTTGAGTTAAATAACATTTAAAAAAATATTATTATCAAATATAAATTATCGTATAATTTTTATGAAGTCAATTTTAATTTTTACTAAGGTTTGAAAACCGTCCCTATTAAAGCTCGTAAATTTTCAATAAATGTCACTTTTTTATTTTAAAATTGAGAATTCAAAAATTAAGAAAATTATTAAGATAATATGTATATTTTTTTTAATTAGGATATTGAAATTATCCAACAATGAATTTTTTATAATTTTCTGGGACATACAAATTTTTGGGAAAAAATTAAATACCGTATAAATATATAATATGTTTTATGAGATAATAATGTCTCTATAGTGATGTAATAAAATAATATACGCGGTATATTCTTCGATAAATTTGTTTCCAATTAAAATAATATAATGTTAGGTTTATTTTATTTATTTTATAAATCCTTAGTGAATCGTCCATGATATTTAAAATATTTTAATATTTTAAAATCATTTCCTTGAAAGTGAGAGTCACCTCCACATAATAAAGGCAATTATTTTAATATCTTCATCCCTTATCCTTTTAAAATAATTTATTCCATTCCTCTTTTTTAGAAACCATGGGCAAAAACCATGGAATGTTTTGTGTTTTTGAATATTTTAGTGTGTAGGGTCCAAAACCTAAATAATAATGAATTCCCAAACATTTCCTATATAAACCTACCCTAGTACCCATTACTCTTCACTAACAATCATTTAAGCTCTAACAACCCCTCCCCCTACTCCCAAGAGTCCACCCAAGGTTCCCCTAATCTCCCAATAATCCTCTCCCAAGCCTTTGGGATCATACATCCAAGTAACAGATCCTCACCTTTCTGTCTTTCAATTCAATAACCTTTTTTGAAATTAGGGAATTTACATTTAATTTTTTATACTTTCATCCTTTTATAATAAATTCCCTACATTCCATTTTTTGTTATTTAAAAGAGGGATAATTTTTTCTCCCTCATTTAGACACTTACCTATGTCATTACTATACTGAAATTCCATAAGGAATTTCTCTCTTCTCATTTCCATTTCCAGCACTTTATTTGTATTATGCATCTTAAATTCCATTTCATATGTTTTGATATTATTTTCCATGATCCTATCACTATTAATTTCGTGTATAAATTATGGTATTTCCCTTTCTCTCTCATAAACCAATTAATGAATTTCCACATGATGTCATTATGCTGCCAAAATTACACCATGATCTTCCATGTCAAAATCACCATGTAGTGAATACCATAACCATTTATCTATCAAAGGTATTCACCTTCATGAAAATATTATTATTGGTCGAGGGATTATTTTTATGTATTACACATTCCTTAATCATGTAATAAATTATTATGTTGAATGAATCCATGTTATATGATCTATGTGGCACACTTAAGCATGAGATTGAAATGATTATGCAGGGCGGGACCTAATAGCGATCCATTGTGTTGGGTAACATTTAGTGTCATAATATGTCTTGTTGATATATCGTTTTACCCAATTCCATTATAGGAATTTTTTCTATCATGTCTAGATAGGATTTTACCTGATTCCTCTATGTTAATGATGTCGTGTTTTATGTTGTTCCCACATTTCCATGTTATGATAATAATGCTATATCATGCCTTCATGTTTGTGTTTTTCTTTTTCTACATTATTATTACTATTCCCTAATATGCATTATATTCTTCAATTTATTCTTTTTTTACTCTCTTACTGGGCATTGTAGCTCACCTTATTTTTATGTATGTCCTCAGGTTATCATATGCATTGCTATGTATGAAGAAATGTTGTGGTCATGTAAAATATTTTTTTCAATAAATATGTGTATGACATATTTTATGTTTGTATGTAATTTTCATAAGCCACAAAGACACTATAAACCTTCATATTCTGAGTTATGTTAATTGAAATTTTATGTAATGAATCATGTTTAAATGTTGAAAAAATAATAGGGTCGTTTTAGTTGGTATGAGAGGATAGGTTTTGTTAGATTTGGGATTATGATTAGAAAACTCTAGTGAAAGACATATGGATAAGAAGAAGTGTAAGAAAATAATATCTAAATTTTTGTGAGTATAGAGTGATTAGTTTAACATGAAAATAAATTCTTATATAGATATGAACAAGTTGAGGTGGATCTGGTACAGATGTATCTTAGGGTAAAACACGAAAGCACCACTCTTAGCTATACTCGAATGAGAACTGGTGAAGAACAACAGGCCTTGCTGCACTCTTAGTTCGACACTCCTAGGATATATTCTTCAGCAAATTCATAAGCTTATTATGAACCATTATTAAGGGAACCAAAAAATTCCCCTAAGAATATATATTATGATGTAGATAAAGGATAACATAGATAAATACTTATAGATTCATCAGTTAAGAAGATAAATGAAATTTATAATTTATCCCTTTTTTCATTAGATTCCACTTTATGTGTTTAATAGTTCAAAATATTTACCCATATTTTTTCCTTTCATTCTATCCAATGTCTGGTAATAAGAGGAATTGGGATAACAACCGATG
This sequence comes from Viscum album, assembly GCA_963277665.1. NCBI lineage: Eukaryota > Viridiplantae > Streptophyta > Magnoliopsida > Santalales > Viscaceae > Viscum > Viscum album. The sequence continues at coordinate 1,607,890,952 of OY728137.1, read as the reverse complement.
TGAAGATTAATGTGGTGACTTCTCTAATGAGAGGCCAAATCTAATGGGAGAGGGAATCACTAACTTTTTCATGATACTCTATCAGTTAACTCAAGTTTTTAATAGAAACCTGGGTCAAGAGGAACATCTAAACCCCCTAATAAAGAACATTTCATAATCGAGAGCTTCATTAGAAAAAGGAATCCTACTATTAATGGATCATCTGATCCTTCAATCATCAAACAATGGATGAAATCCATTAAGAAGATATTCTCCATCCATCAATGTTCCGAACATTAGAAGGTTCTACTATCTCCTTATCTTAGGGAGGGTGATGTTGATCAATGACAGAGATTGATAAAAAAATACGAAGATTGAGGAAGATATCGAGATGATGGGATGAATGAATTTCCTGAAAATATTTTTTGATGTATATTTTCCGTGCAACATCTATCTTAATATGGAAAGATAATTCCATGAACTCAAGAAAGGGGATGATGAATCTGTTGGGGCGTATGAGAATAAATTCCCCTCACTTTCATGATACTCTTATAGTTTTTTTATTACCTTGGAATGCAAGGTTGTCCACTTCTTTGGTGGGATAAAACCTATCCTATAGAAAGCCCTGGAGATTTGTGACTTTGACAGCTATGAAAATATTGTCCAATGTTCCCTCAAAATTGGAGATGGAGATTATAGAATCTTAGGGGTATCATAAGGATAAGAAGAAAAAAGTGGAATTTAATTCTTGCGATCTGATGGATAAATCAAAGAGTGCTAAAATATTCTGTACCACTCTTTTCAAAAGTGCAGAAAGAATCACCATGTAATCTTCCTCAATGGGACGATGAAATGATTTAGGTGCCCAAAGGAAGGAAACCTAGCCAACAATTATCGCATGAAAAGACCATTACTAAAATATATTAAAGGAATACTCCATTCGGTCCTCAATGCATTGTTCATTTCTATAACTTAAAAGAACCACGAAACTTCGAAAACTAGTACCCTAAGCCAAGGGTTTTTGAAGGCAACCAACAACCACCCAGGTAGAAATGGAAATCTTTTTTCCATCACTACCAATAATGTGAATCCCAATAATGAATTGGTGATAGGTAAACTTGTTATTTATTCAAGAATGGAAAATTTAATTTTTTATTATGTTTCTACACATTCTTTTATATCCTGAAATTTTAGTAGAAAAATACAAACATCAACACAAAGAATGCATGTAGAGATGTTAGTGAAAACGACAAACATGGAAATTATTTCCATCTATGAATATAACTCCTCCCCCATCACAATTTGTGGATTGAACTTCCTGAAAACCCTAATCATACTTCCCTTGGTGGAATTTGATGAAATTCTTAGCATGTATTGGATTTCCCTATATAGAGACAACATAAATTGTCATGAGATGGAAATCACTCTCCATATAGGGAATCGACCACCGATTCCATACATGTGAAAGGGGGAGGATGAATATTATTTAGAACCATCATCTCAAGAATAGATATTACTTTCCTATGATCACTCATATCTTTCTTAGATTATTGAGTCTATGGAATGAACCATCCCGAAAGACATACCTATTTTGAGGGATATCACGGATGTGTTTCAAGAGAGATTTTCAGGTCTTCCTTCAAGAAGAGATGTTAAATTATCGATTGATCTTGTACCTGGGGCATTGAAAAAATATAATTCTTTATTTAGAATGGCTATTATAGAGCATGATGAGGTAAATAAACACTATAGGAGAATTTGGATAAAGGGTTTATATGCCCAAGTGCTTCACCATGGGGTGCACCAGTCATCTTTGTCAAGAAGAAGGATGGGTCAATGTGACTATACATTAATTATCATGATCTTAAGAACACAACAATAAAGAAAAATTATTCTTTTCCATGAATTAATAACTTGATCAATAAGCTACGTGGAGCACAATACTTTTCTAAGGGGGATCTGCAGTTGAGATATTACTAAGTAAGGGAGAAGAAGGAGGATATCCCCATGACAACTTTTCATACAAGGCAAGTGGCCTATGAATTCATAGTAATGCCTTTCGGACTCACTAATTATCCAGTAATATTCATGGTCTTGATGAATAGAGTATTTATAGATTACCTAGAGAAATCTGCGGTAGTATTTATAGATAATATTCTAATATACTCTGAAACCAAGGAGGAGTATGAGGAACATCAGACCACTATACTAAAGAACTTTTGAAAGGAGAAACTATATGAAAAGTACAACAATTGTGAGTTCTGTTTTAAGGAGGTCTCATTCTTGGGGAATATCATCACAATCAATGGGATATCTGTAGATCCTTTCTAAGTAAAAGAATTTGATGGATGGTTGAGGCCGATATCTATGACTGATATCTGTAGCTTCATTGGGTTAGTTGGATATTATCATCGATTTGTGAAAAATATATCATGATTATCAAACCCTCTTACACAACTAACTTGGAAGGGAGTCATGTTTACTTATAATAATGAATGAAAAGAAAGATTCAATGAGTTTAAAAAGAGTCTTATAACTACCCCTATTCTCACACTACCCACAAGTGGGGATCCTTTCGTAATCTTCAGGGATTCTTCGAAGAGGGGGACGAGATACGTGTTGATGAAAAATGAAAAAGTCCTTTCCTATGTGTCATGCAGTATATAATTTATAAGAAAGCTATCCCACAATTGATCTGTTGTTGAAAGAGGTAATATTTTCATTGAAAATATGGAGACTTATTCTCTATACGTAGAAGTGTGAAATACATATGAATCACAAAAGTCTCAAATATATATTCATATAGAAAGAGATGAATACGTGATAATGAATATGGTTAGAGTTCTTCATAGATTATGACTCCTCAATCTATTACCACCCTAGGAAAGTGAACGAGGTGGAAAATTATCCATGTAGAAAATACCCAACGATTCTATAATTGATGAGAATTGTAAAAGTTACAATCTTCTTAGATTTGGTGAATATAGACATGGGAATCATAAAGAAGGGAAGACCAACAAGACCTGTACAAATTATTTTTCAATCCTCTATTTTGGAAAAGTTAAAGGATACTCAAAAAGATGATGTTGGAATTCATAAGAAAGTGGAAACTATCAGTAAATGTCAATCCTTAGAGTTCAATGTTAAGGGACAAGGAATTGTGATATTTGGGTCAAAACTATGTGTTCCATAAAATACAGGGTTAATGAAAGAACTGTTGGATGAAGCACATAGTTTGAATTTCTCCATTTACCTAGGAAACACAAAGATGTATCAATATCTCAAGGAGAATTATTGGTGGGATAATATGAAAAAAAGATAATAAAATATACATCAATGTGCTTGGTATGTTAGCAAGTTAAGGCTGAGACACAGAAGTCTAAGGGGATGATGCAACCATTACTAATACCAACATGGAAATGTGAAAAAACCACCTTGGACTTTTGTATTCTGAAGACATCCAAAGGAGAAATCCTATCTAGGTTGTTGTGGATCATCTTACAAATACTGTAAACTTCATTGGAATTTGAGTGGATTTCTCATTGGATCAATAATAATAGATATACATTAGATTAATGGTAAGGCTATATGGAATACGTCTATCGATTGTGTTCAATCAAGATCCAGGATTCACCTCTAAGTTCAAGAAGAGTCTCCAATATGCTCTGAAAATAGAGTTGAACTTCAAAATGGCATATCACCTCAAAACAGATGGCCAATCTGAGTGGACCATCGAGAAACTTGAGGTTATTTTGAGTGCTTTCTCAATGGACTTCATAGGCAGATCAGACCAACATCTTATTTTGGCAGAGTTCCATTACAACAGTAGTTTCTAATCAAGCATCCAAATGAATACTTATAAAGACCTTTATGGGAAGAGGTGAATAAAACCATCATGTTGGGATGAAGTTGGGGAACAAAATCTTCAAGGTCTTCAAATAGTCTAAGAAATGATAGAGAAGGATAAGACCATATATTAGATCAACAAAGTTTCTCATATTTGACCAAAGAGCTATGTTGAAAATATTCAATGAGACCTAAAGTTTGATATTAGAGGCATGGTATTACTCCTCATTTCTCCATGGAATAGAGTTATGATATTTGGGAAGAAGGGAAATCTTAGTCCAAGTTATATCAGCCCTTTTGAGATCCTTAATCACATCGAAGCAGTGGACTATCGACTAGAACTCCCACCAAACTTGTCTCAAGTTCATGATGTATTCTATGTATCACTCTAAAGGAAGTATATTCCACACTCATCAAATGTACTCAATCTAGAGGTGGTATAATTGGAGAATGACCACTCCAATGAAGAGAAGTCGATAAAGATATTAGATCATAGAGAAAAAGTTCTATGAAATAAGACAATGCCCCTTGTCAAAGTTTTGTGGAGAAACCACATGTTTTAAGAAGTGACATGGGAACCAGAGGAAGTGATGTAGTAGAGCTACCATAATCATTTTTAGTTTGGGAAAATGAAATTTTGAGGGTAAAACTTCTTAATGGGGAAGATTATAACAACCCAAACTGTTATGAATAAAATTCCCTTTAATTTAATTAAATGCCATATAGATATTGAAAAAATGTAGTCCTTTTGTTTTATTACGTCCTATTGGATTTAAATTTATGTTAAGTATTCTTACCATTGATAATATAGCCCTTGAATAGTGATCACATGACTATTATAAATATAGGTTTTTAATAAATCCTTTTGACACACTCAAAAGAAGTGATGGCCTCAAATAGTAGGATTCTACCCTATGAAGACCATTTATTGGAGCTTCCAAGGGAGATAGAATTTTCAGGATTTTCCCTAGACTAAGCCTAAGACAATATCCAACAACTTAATCATGATAAAAACCATTTACGGGAGAAGTTCCAGATCATTGAGATCACTGCCCAAACCATGTTCACCGAACGACCCCATGAAGGCCCCACCATCACACACCTTACTCTTTGGGAATATTTTCATGCAATAAAGAGATATGTAACAATACCATATCATTATGATTATGTGAATTATTTTTTATATAATAATGAATATATATTCATTCAATTATTTTTACTTTGTAAATGATTTTTAAGGCACAAATATTATTTTTGGTTAATATTAAAATTTAAATAAGAAATTCATTTTGATGAATTAATGGAGTTTTTAATTAAATAATATTTTAATAAAATATTATTTTTAAATTAATTTTGTTAAATATAAATGATCTTCTAAATTTTATAAATACAATTGTAATTTTTATTAAGGTTTGAAAACTATTATTATCAAAACACATAAATTTTCTATAAATGTCATTATTTATTTTAAAAGTGAAAATTCACTTATATAGAAAAATATATAGATGAAATGAATATTATTTTTGGAATCAATATGAAGAAATTATCCAACTATGAATTTTTCATAATTTTCCAAGATAGTCGAATTTTTGGGTAAAAATTAAATACCATAAAAATATAAAATGTGTTTTATTACATCATAATAATGCAATAATGATGTATTAAAATACTATAAAGGGAATCGTTGGAAAAATATATTATTTATTTTAAAATAATGTAATTTTAGGTCAATTTGATTTATTTTATATAGCCTTAGTAAATCCCCCAAGACATATAAAGTTTTTTAATATTTTAAAATCATTTCCTTGAAACTGTGACTCACATCCACTGAAGTATTGTAGATATTTTAATATATTTCAGCTCTTTCCATTTAAAATAATTAATACTGGTCAGAGTGGATACTCAAGAGTGTGGGTAATTGAGTTTCAATTAAAATTTCTGTTTAAAAACATTATGGTAAGAAAACCCCCAATTTTAAATGGCCCAGTTAATTTAGGCAGTAGAAATGTAAATGTTCAATTGGTCAACAAGTTTCTCAAAGGGTGATCAGTCCTCTGATAAATTAGTGTAGAACACTAATTAAACTTTTTAAAATAGATTAATGAATTAAACAAATACACACACTTACTAAAACTAACTATCAAAGTGTAAGCGAAAACAATTTTATGTTTTAGAAAATATAAGAAGTGGATAAAACAAAACAGATTAATTGAAGATCAACACAACAATGTAAACAAGAGGTTCAGTCTCAATCAAATACGTAATCCTCTCCACTTAGTGATCACCTGCCACCAAATAGTTTATATAAATAAACTTTTGATCCACGCCCTAGATCGGGGTTTACAACAGCACACCAGGCTGTCCAGGTCACACTTGACCTCTACGACCATTATTCCTGGGAAACCAAAGAAATAAGAGATTGAGTATGATAATAGTTTGATATCCTCCAGTTATTCTCAAGAGACAGTGTGTGTTATAAAAATAAATATTCACACTTCTCAAATAGAAAATATAAAACACAACAGAGTTAAGGATGATAATAGAGTTATGAATTCATTGTGTGTTGTGAACTAAATCTCTAGACTGAATGAATGTTGAGAATATGCAATTAGAGTCTTCTGATCGAAGTTGTATTCAAAATAGAGTATCACAGTTTCTGTAATCCATCTTCAGGGAGTAAATAGGTTCAGCTCGTTGATGTCTCAATGTATATTGACCTTTGTGATGAATATAGTTTGTAACAGTATTCTTGCAATCTCAAGCGCCTAGTTATTCTCTTTTTATATTGGTACTGTCTGTGTCTCAACATGTACTGCTACTATCATTGTCCTCTGTTTAACGTAAAAGATGATGTGCATTTATACTCCACGATTCTCTACGCACAAGGATCTTCACACATGCACGTACCTCATAGTTGTCTATGGATTTTCCTACATACAACATTAAATAATGTCAAAAACATTAATTTGTCTATATATGAGTGTTAGAAATATATTTGAGTTAATAAAATGAAAAAAATTATTTATATCAATCTGTGAGTAATATTCGGTCTTTTGTCTTTAGTTTGATAACTTCGGTCTGTCATCTTCGGTGTGTCATCTTCGGGTTGTCGACTTCGGTCTGTCAAACTTTGGTCTGTCGAACTTCAGTTTCGGTGTGTCATCTTTAGTGAGTCATCCTTCAGTATGTCGAACTTCGGTGTGTCGTACTTCGGTTTCAGTGTGTCATCTTCGGTGAGTCATCCTTTGGTCTGCCAAACATCGGTGTGTCAAAATTCGGTCTGATAATGTCAGTCTGTCATACTTTGGTTTGTCAAACTTTGGTGAGTCAGACTTCAGTCTGTCATTCTTCGGTTGGTCATACTTTGGTTTCGGTGTGTTGACTTCAGTCTTAAGGAATCCAAGAAATATTGTGAAGAATCTGTCTTGCATATACCATTACAAGATTAATATTTAATCAAATTATATGTAAAAATACACTCGTAAACATATTTATTGATGACTTATAAGCAATTGAATTATTAAAGTATATGTTGCTGTATGAAAAAAATGATTCACATAGAAATATTAAAATTGGCATGAAAGATATGAAACTGTATATTGACATTATTTGTGATTATGAAAAATACATTATCATGGAGGGTCCAAAAATCTCCCCCTTTCTGATAATCAAAAATTATGGCATATATGAAAATATATAGAATAAACATGGTTGAATATACTTTTCCAATATAACTAAAATTTTACATTGTTAGAATTTATTTAAAACAATTATCCCCCTCACTAGATAGATTAAGGAGAGTATATGTCACCCTTATTTTCTCAAAATCCTTAATTTCTCCCCTTTTCTCATATTCCATCCAGACTTTCTCCGCATTTTGGGATTAACAAAAAGAGAAAACCAGGAAGGAAAAATAAGATAAAATAAAGATATCACAAGAATTTTCATTCAAAATCTTAAGATTACAAGCCAAACAAAAATGGAGTGAATCCCTATCAAAAAGAAACAATCCACCCCTACTAAGGTTGTGGATGTAGAGGAGATTTGCCTTTGTCTAAAGGATCCAATGGAGAAAGAGAAGGTTTGGTAGATGCAGTGGATGTAGCTGATCTGATTACAACTCTAGGCAGAGCAACACCTGTAGGAACAATAGCTACAAGGGCAGGCCTTCTCTCTGATAGCACATGACTTGGAGAAGCTCAGTAATGATAGGTCAAATCTAAGTAAGAGTTTGAGAGACAACATTGTAGTAGGAGGCCGAGAGGTAGGACCAATTGAAGCAGCTGAAAGGACCACAATAGCCTCGGCCTGAACATGCAGATAGGGTTTGAGCAGTTTGATGAATTTATTGATGACTTCTCCTCTATATTGCATTTCCTTCTCAAAGTCATCCTTATTCTCCAGAAACATACTCAGGAGAGGTGTAACCTCTTTCAACTGGAGGACTTGCTTTTTGAAAGCCTCTGTGACTGGTGTAATTCCAGGATTTTCTTCCAGAAACATGAAACCATTGATGAGGTCTTGCTTGTATATATCTTAGTTAAATACTTATCCACTTCTTCCTGAATTTACTTCTTAGCTGCAGAGTCTTCATTTGTGCATTGTTTGACCATACTGTATAGAAGATCTATATTCCGATGTACCTTTTCAAGGGATTCCTTATCTGAAGCAATATGAAGTTTCTGAATCTCCTCTCTCATCATAGTTTTGAGATAATCTAAATTAGCAATGACACTTCTTCCACTCCGGGAACTAGATGGGTCATTAATTATTTTTCCAAGTTCTTCTTTCAACGTTTTCAAATCTTCACCGTGTAGATGGGTTACCAAGTTCCTAAGATCTTCCAGAACACCACTAAAGGTGGTCTTGAAGTCATAGGTTATGGAATTCAACTCATTTCTCAAATTTCTCACTTCTTCTATTAGCAAAGTGTTGTGTCTAATAATAGTTTCTGATGTAGTAATAACATTCAGTTGAATCTCCTGAATCAAAATTCATGCAATTTTTTCTGCATCAGCATCTGATTTGCTTATTGAGATGGAGGCTTCATTTCTAGATCTCATTGAAGCTAGCACATACTCACATATCTCATTCTTAAGCTTTTCCAAATCAGCCTTAGTGACATAGTCACTAGGCACTGACTGCGCAACTGGGTCTACTGTGGGAGATGCAACTGTTGGAACAGGAGATGTTGGCTCTAGGTTAGCATGGACTTCAGGAACAATAAGAGGAGGTACCATTTCCTCATCTAACTCATATTCTAAACTGAAAATAATATTTCATGGATTACTATTCCTCTCTCTATAACAGGTCCAATATCTTGGCTCAATATTATCAATTTTTACCCTTCTTCCCTGAGGCTCAAGAATAAAATAAATATCACCAATTTCATCATCCTGGTCTCTAGCCATAATACCTTGTTTGCGGACAGGAACCAACAAAAATTTAGTTTATGCCAGAGTTCCAGCTTCTTCAGCTTCACCAGGTTCTTCCTTAGTTTAAGACAGTGGAACTATATCTTCTTCTTCTTGGCCAGCAGACATAATATCATTCAATTACTGAATGATCTATTGATTTTCAGAAATGGGCTGGAGTGGTCTTTCCTCATGTCTAGCATCTCTATGATCATCATTCTGTTGATCAACAGATTCTATTACATCACCAACTCCATGAATAGATTCCTCATTGGATCTGTCAACCACTTGTTGTCCCACTATTATAGAGTCACTCACATGCTAAACAATTCCCCCATCATCACCATTATCCCCATCATTATCATCATCATCATCATCAGATTCCTCATCTGATTTGCTAACATAACCTTCAACTCCAGTCACTTCGATTTCTTCCACTTCTTCATCACCTAGAATGGTTTCTGTTGAAGGAAGTTCCATAGGTGGACTAGAAGGTCCAAAAGTCATATTCTTGGGACTTTCAGCTATATCAAGATCACTCCTATCATCAAAAGGAGATCCTTCTTCCCAAGGCACTCCAGCCTCATCTTCCTCATCAGAATAGACAGGAACTTCTCTTGGTTTGAGACCAGGATCAACTAGGTCCTTTGGTCTAAAAGGATGGTCAACCAGATTGAATACCTCTTATAGCCATTCTTCATCTCCTACCCAACATATATTCCATGGGTTCCAGAAGATCTTTATCCTTTTTAAAATGTCTTTTTTAAGACAAAAACCACTACAGAAAATTATCATTTCATCTCCATCTACTACACAGTCAAATTTCGTCAACACGGTAGAATTCATTCTTGGCTAGTATAAGCAGGTTTCCTTATTAGATGGATTAATCAACTCAAAAATATGTACTATAAGATATCTGCACAGATTCACGTCTATTCCATGTTTTAACAAAAATATCAATAACACATCTTAATATTTCATCACAGAGAAATCTCCCTTCTAGGGTAGATTTGATGTTGAATGAACTTAAAAAACAATCTTACTTCTCCTTCAAATTCATTTGAAATAGTTCTCCTGGATTTTTCATTTCCATTAAGCTCCTTCAGAGCATATTCATATGAAAAAAATTTAATGAAGGTGGAATATTACCAGGATAGTCAACATAGATACCTTCATGAGGTACCTCTAGGCATTTAACCCATTCCTTTTAAAATAAAACCACTTCCTTTCCCTTAACTATAGACTTCATCTTTGCTGCCTTAGCTTCAACCAGCGATATAATTAAATGATGGTAGAACTCATAAAAACCTAAGGATAATTGGGTCCTTCATTGTTGATAAACCATCTGAGCCATCCTTGTGATTCCTGTACCTTTAGTAGAAAATATTTACTTGACAAAACCCACTTAGCTGACAATTACTTTTTAGATGTAACAAATTGACTTTCTGAGCTTGGTTACCCAGTCCCACTGGTTTCAACCTTCTTTCCTCTAGCAGGAGGAGATTTTCCAGGCTCTTCCATTGCATGCTTAGTCCTTTCCATGACAAAGTTGTAGATTATAACTGTGTTTAGAGGTCGAGAGTCGAGAGAGAGAGAGTAACTAAATCTATGAGGATTTATATATATGGAGAGGTGAAAGGCCGGGAATAATTTCCCTTAATATATCATTTAGGGATTGTAAATTGGAAAAAATAAAATTTAAACACAGTAAGTCAAAAGAAATAAAACTGTGTTGTTTTACTTAAGGTAGACAGAATTTACAAAACAACCCTTAAGTGTACCAGTGTCAAATAATCAGTTTTAAGAAGATCAGTTTCACAAAAATCGATTTAAAAAAATCAGTTTCCTAAAAATCAGTTTCATAAAAATCGGTATTACAAAGATCGGTTTTATAAAGATTTGTTTTACAGAGATCAGTTTTACGAAGATCAGTTTGACAAAGATCGGTTTTACAAAGATCAGTTTTACAAAGATCGGTTTGAAAAAGATCGGTTTTACAAAGATCAGTTTTAAAATGACCGGTTTTAAGAAGATCGGTTTTACAATGACCGGTTTTAAAAAGATTAGTTTTACAAAGATCAGTCTTACAATGATTGGTTTTACAAATATCGGTTTGACAAAGATTAGGTTTACAAAGATCGGTTTTACAAAGAATTGTTTTATAAAGATCGGTTTTACAAAGATCGGTTTTATAAAGATCGTTTTTACAAATTTATCATTCCTAGATCATGTATTATGTAATTCATTCTCTCAGAATTTAAGGGTTTAGTGAATATATCACCAAAATGATGTTCACTTCCAATAAACTCAAGAGTAATATCACCTTTTTGATAATGATCTCTAAAAAAGTGATGTCTTAAATCTATATGATTTGTTATAGAATGAGATATTGGATTTTTAGAAATGTTAATAGCACTTGTGTTGTCACAGTTAATGGAGACATGTTTGAATTGATATCCATGGGCTAGTAAAGTGTGTTTCATCCACAAAATTTGTGCACAATAGCTACCAGCAGCACTGCATTCTGCCTCGATAGTAGATTATGCAACTGAATTATGCTTTTTACTACACCGTGATACTAGTGACTTGCCTAACATGTGATATGTCCCATAGGTTCTTTTAATATCTATCTTAAAACCAGAAAAGTTAGTATCTGAATAGATTATTAAATCAAACGGTTTTCCTATTGGATAAAATATTCCTAAGATGGGAGTATATTTGAGATATTTAAAAATCTTTTTAACAGCATTTAAATGAGATTAATTGGGATTATCTTGAAAGTGGGAACACATGCATACACTGAACATAATATCAGGTCTTCTAGAACTAAGGTAGAGCATACTACCTATCATGCCTCTGTAGTTGGTTTGATCCAATGATTCTCCTGCTTCATCAGCATTCAAATTACAAGTGGTATTCGTATCTGTATCACAAACTTTTCTACAATCCAAACCAAAACGTTTTAAAAGGTCTTTAGGATATTTACATTGATTTTAAATAATACCATCTTTATTTTGAAAGATTTGAAATCCACAAGAAATATTTAAAGTCTCCCATTAAACTCACTTCAAATTCATTTTGCATTAGTTTTTAAAAACCAGTACAAAAAGAATTTTTATAAGATCAAAAAATAATATCATCTATATAAATTTGTACTATAAAAACATATTTATAAATCCTTATAATAAAAAAAGTAGGATCTTCTATTCCTTTAGTAAAACCTTTTCAAACAAAAAAGGAGCTAAGTCTTTCATACCAAGCTCTTGGAGCTTTATTTAGACCATATAAAGCTTTAGAATGTTTAAAAATAGGATTTGAAAAATGGGGATTTGTAAAGCCATGGGGTTGTTCAACAAATACATCCTCAACTATATAACCATTTAGAAAATCACTTTTCACATCCATTTGATAATGTTTGAAATTTAGATGAGCTATATAAGAAAGTAGTAACCTAATGGCCTCTAACCTATCTACAGGTGAAAATGAATACTCATAGTTTATTCCTTCCTCTTTACTATATCCTTGTGCAACTAACCTAGAATTGTTTCTATCTATATTAGCAGACTCAACAACATTGTTTCTAGAAACCCATTTAGTGCCTGTGGTCAAGGTGTCTTTAGATCTTTCAACTAGTTCCCAGACTTTGTTTCTTTCCAATTGATTTAATTCTTCTTTCATAGTCATCACCCAAAATTCAACATTTATAGCATCCTTAATATTTTTGGGTTCAAACTCTGAAATAGACGGTTGATGTTCACCCTGGTTTCTTAGAGAAGCTCTAGTTTGTGTCCCTTGATTCAAATCACCTACTACAACATCTAAAGGATGATTCTTGAGAGTTATAATACCTTTAGAAAGAGTTGAACTAGACTCCTTATGATTTTCTATTGATCCAGAATCAACAGGTGTAGACTCTGGATGATTCCTAGAACTGGTCACTTTTACAGTGGATTCACCATCATTATCATTACAGTTCAAAATTTCCATATCTTTCTCATGATATTCAAGAGAGGTTTTGGGTTCATGTGGATCAGTCTCATAAAATTTGACATGAACTGACTCTTCCACACATTTGTTCTTCTTATTGAATACTTTATAGGCTTTACAGGATGTAGAGTAACCTAGGAAAATTCCTTCATCACTCTTGGAGAAATTTTTTTCAACATTATATTTAGTGTTAAGGACAAAGACATTGCAACCAAAAACTCTGAAGTAGTTAACCTTAGGCGTCCTATTGTTCCAAAGTTCATATGGGGTCTTCTTAAGAACAGGTCTAATCAATACTCTATTAATGGTATGACAAGATATATTTATAGCTTCAGCCCGAAGATAAATATGTAAATTTTATTCAATAAGCACAGTCCTAGCTATTTCTTGAAGGGTCCTATTTCTCCTTTCCACAACTCCATTTTTTGAGGTCTTCTAGGAGCATATAAATTGTGAATATAGCCATTTTGTGAGCAATATGATTAAAACTCTTAATTTTCAAACTCACGACCATGATCACTTCTCAAGGTCTTAATTCTAAGTCCACTAAGATTTTCTACAGACTTGAATTATTTGATAAAATAAGAACAAGCTTCACTTTTGTGATCTAGAATGTATACCCATGTGTACCTAGAAAAATCATCAACAAGAGCATAAACATAGTGCATCCCATTTAAACTTGAAACTCTTGATGGTCCAAACAAATCCATGTGAACCAACTCAAGCGGTTGAGAAGTAGAAACTTATTTATTTGGTTTGAAAGAAACTTTGTGTTTCTTTCCCTTTTGATAAGTATTTCACACTTTGTTATGTGGGAATTCCAGTTGAGGTAATTCTCTAACTAAACATTTCGATGTCAATTTTCTAAGAGAGTGCACATCATAGTGTCCTAATCTTCCGTGCCATAACCATGATTCCTTATGAAAATCATTTAAGCAAGAAAAAATTTTCTTAGATAGATAATTTAAGTCAACATCATACACATTCTCATTTCTGTGAGTAGTAAATATTAGATCATTTTTGAGATTAAAGACATTACATGCATCATTTTCAAATTTGACATTGAAAGCATTATCACACAACTAAGAGATACTAAGTAAATTGTACTTTAATCCATCCACAAAAAGTACTTTTGAAATTAATACTGTATTAGGGTTATCGATCTGGCCTAAGCCGAATATTTTTCCCTTTTCGTTGTCAAAAAATGTTACGTGACCAAAATCAACCTTTATTAGGTTCTTGAAGTATTAGTAGTATCCTGTCTTATGTCTTGAACATCCACTATCCAAATACCAAAGAGTCTTACAGGAACTCTTTAGGAAACATCCCTACAAAACATATTAGACATGGGGTAAGTTTAATACCCATATTTTCTTGGGTCCTAAGAGGTTTGCAAGTAATATTTTGGGAACCCATACATGTCTCACAGATTTCCTATAATTAGCAGATATATTTTGAGACATAAAAACTTTGTTTGGTCCTTTAGAATTTTTTTTGAAGAAATGGTCTAGTACTTGAACTAGCAGGGAATTGTTCAGATTTTTTGAATAAATTTAGTTTTAAGGATCCTTCTTTGTCCAGGATGATATCCTAGACCAGATGTATATTATGGAGCAATATTTTGTCCTAGAAACAGAGTCAAGGTATCTCTACCAAGAGTAAATTTTTCATGATATTTATTTAATTGTTCATTTGATAATTTGAGTTCAGTATTTTCTTTTAATAGTTGAGAGATTTTTTCTTTTTCAATATCTAGACATGACTTATAATTTTCATTTAAAGCATTTTGTCTCTTTAATGATTTATAATTCTCCATGATCTCATTAAAGGTATCCTCAAGCATTTAAAAATATTCAAATAGTTCATCCTTATTCATATATTAATTATTATGTAACTCACTCTTATTAGCATAATAATAGGAATTATGTATAGGAGAGTTAAGTGTTACCTCACATGACTCTGTCATGAAACATAAGTTGGCATGATTGTTTTGTTCACTATCAGAAGAATCAAATCCCCTGGAGCTATCTTATGAAGCACTCCAGGTAGATTTCATAGAATTTTTATACCCTTTTCCCCAATCTTCATATTTCTTCTTGAATTTCAACTTGGGATAGTCTGCCTTCACTTGAAATTTTCATTTGCAGTCATAGCAGATTATTTCATTTGAGATATCATTCCATTTTATGTCTTTCTTCCATTGTCCTTTACTATCATACTTACCCTTGTAGTTTGGATTTCTAAAGAATTTATTTTTTTGGTAAAACTTTTTGAACCTTCAATTAAGTTGAGCCTTCTCCTCGTCACTGTTTGAATCTGATTCTTCATTAGTGGAGCTGTCTATAAGAGCTTGAAAATTTTCTTTGTTTTTTCGCTTTGAGGTAGTAGTCTTGAATGCTACTGACTTCTTCCTTGGTTCCTCAGCTACTTCTTGATTCACCTTAGGTTCTTTCTTATACATCATAAGTTTTTCAATTTTCTCTTTTAATGGTATCTTGCTTATGTCACAAGATTCTCGGATGGAAATAGAAGTTCCTCTCCATCTGTTAGGTAGGATTCGAAGCAGTCTCATAATATGGTCCTTTCTATCCACTGGTTTTACAAGCAGACACATAGTGTTTACTATTTCTCTGATCCTGAGATAAATTTTAGAGAGTGGTTCATCGGGCTTCATTTTAAGATTATCATATTTAATAGTGTATATATTCAATCTCATTTCATTAACATTAGTTGTTCCCTCATGAGAAACATCTAAAGTATCCCAAATTTCATATGCAGTTTTACAAGAGAATATTCTATTGAATTCATCATCACCTAGGGAATAATACAATGAATTCATTGCTTTAATGTTATTATTATATGTAGCTTTAGTCAACTAAGATCATGTATCCCTAGTAGTAGCAGGCATTATATGTTTCTCTTCAATTGTGTCCCAGATTTCAGGTCCCATAATCTCTAGATACATTTTCATTTTTAATTTCCTCCGAGCATATTTATTACCATTAAAGAAAGGTGGCCTGCATGTAGTAGCACCCTCAAATCTAGTTTCCATAGTTACTTAGAATTTAAAGAACTAAAAATTTAGATATGAGAGAAATTTTAGAACTTTTAAGATACAACTAAAATCAAAGATGAGAATAATTTAAATAACATGAAAATAAATAAATCCTCTGATACCAAATGTTGGTCGGAGTGGATACTAAGATGGGGGTGAATTGAGTTCCAATTAAAATTCATGTTTAAAAACTTTATGGTAAGAAAACACCCAATTTTAAAATGGCCCTTTTAATTTAGGCAGTAGAAATGTAAATGTTCAATTGGTCAACAGGTTTTTCAAAGGGTGATTAGTCCTTAGATAAATAAGTGTTGAACACTAATTAAACTTTTGAAAATATTTTAATGAATTAATCAAATACACTCACTTACGAAAACTAATTATTAATGTTTAAGAAAAAATAGTTTTATGTTTTAGCAAATATAAGCAACGGATAAAACAAAACAGAGTAATTGAAGATTATCACAACAATGTAAAAAAGAGGTTCAGTCTCAAGAAGAGACTTAATCCTCTCCACTTGGTGATCACCTGATACCAAGCTGTTTATATAAATAAACTTTTGATCCACACCCTGGATCGAGGTTTACAACAGCACACTAGGCTGTCCAGGCCACACTTGACCTCTAGCATAGTTATTTGTGGGAAACAAATGAAATAAGATATTGAGTATGAGGATAGTTTGATATCCTCTAGTTTATCTCAAGATACAATGTGTGTTATACAAATAAATATTCACACTTCTCAAATAGAAAATATAAAACACAATAGAGTTAAGGATGAGAATAGAGTTAAGAATTTTATGTGTGTTGTGAACTAAAGCTCTAGGCTCAATGAATGTTTAAAATATGGTATTAGAGTCTTCCGATCGAAGTTGTATTCAAAATAGAGTATTGTAGTTTCTTTAATCCAGCTTCAGGGAGTGAAAAGGTTCAGCCTTTTGATGTCTCAATGTATATTGAGCCTTTGTGGTGAAGATAGTTTGTCATAGTCTTCTTGTAATCTCAAGCACTTAGTTATTCTCTTTTCGTATTGGCACTGTCTGTGTATCAGCATGTACTGCTACTATCATCATCGTATGTTTAACATAAAAGAGGATGTCCTTTTATACTCCATGATTCTCTACGCACAAGGATATTCACACATGCATATACCTCATACTTTTCTACAAATTTTCCTATAGACAACATTAAATAATGTCAGAAACATTAATTTGTCTACATATGACCATTAGAAATAAATTTTAATTAATAAAATGAAAACAATTATTTATATCAATCAGTGAGTAATCATCAGTCTTTTTCCTTTGGTTTGATAACTTCAGTCTGTCATCTTCAGTGAGTTGTCTTCGGTCTGTCAAACTTCGGTCTATAGAACTTTGATTTTGGCGTGTCATCTTCAGTGAGTCATCCTTCAGTTTGTTGAACTTGGGTGTGTTGTACTTCGGTTTTGGTGTGTCATCTTCAGTGAGTCATCCTTCAGTCTGTCGAACTTTGGTGTGTCATACTTCGTTCTGATAACATTGTCATATAATAATTCTGTTTGTCAAACTTCCGTGAGTCAGACTTCAGCCTATCATTCTTCAGTTTTTCATACTTCAGTTTCGGTGTGTCGAATTCAGTCTTAGGGAATCCGAGAAATATTGTGAAGAATCTATCTTTCATACACCATTACAAGATTAATTGTTAATCAAAGTATATGTAAAAATTCACTCGTAAACATATTTATTCATGACTTATAAGAAATTGACTTATTAAAGTATATGTTACTATATGAAAAAAAATTATTTACATAGAAATATTAAAATTGGCATGAAAGATATGAAACTGTATATTGAAATTATTTGTGATTATGAAAAATACATTATCATGAAGTGTCCAACAATGAAGAAACTACACTTTTACAGAAAACAAGGGTAAAAACCATGAGATGGTTTGTGGTTTTGAATATTTTAGTGTGTAGGATCCAAAACCAAAATAATAAAGAATTCCTCCACCTTTCCAATATAAAACCACACAAGCACAAATTTATCTTCACTCATGTTCTTTGATGCTTAACAACACTCTCCCTTGAACTCTATAGAGTCCTAAAAAGTAACCCCTAAGCTCCCAAGAAGCCTCTCCAAATCCTTTGGGATCACACAACCAAGTAAAGGATCCTCACCCTTCTCTCTTCCTTTCAATTCAATACCCTTGTATATAATTAGTCATTTTAATTTAAATTGTTTATATTTTAATTGTTTTATAATAAATTCCCTACCATCCATTTGATGTTTTTTCAATGAGTGATCTTTTATCCTACCTTATTTAGACCATTACCTATGTTGTTACTATACCAAAATTTTTTAAGGTATTTCTCTCTTCTCATTTCCATTTCAAGCACTTTATTTGTATTACACACCTTAAATTACATTTCATATGTTTGGATATTATATTCTATGATCCCACACATGGTCCTCATCCCAGTTGGTGAGGGCCCTTTAAGTGCATCCAAGAGATCTAGGATCAAATCTAGGTGGGGGGGATAAATTTTAGGTAATTGTAGCAGTACTATAGCAGGTACGGTACCAGGAACTGTGCAGAACTGTAGTAGTTACTGTAGCAGGAGCTGTAGGAGGCACTGTTTGGCACTATAGCATGTGGGAATATTCCCCCATTTGGGCCTTCGAGCCACCGATTTGGTCCCCATGTTCTTTAAGACCTTCAGGCCACCGATGCCTTTCGGTCAGCAAGGCCTTCATGCCACCTAAAGGCCTTCAGGCCACCTTAAAGTGTAGATGCAAACCAGACAACCTACAAGGAACAAGTTTGAAAAGGAGGAGGATCAAGGATCTTTCATCCTAGAAGAAGCGAAACAAATTGTAAGAATGAGAGGGTATATCACCTACCATCGGGAGAATCCTGTGCATGCATGGGAAAGCCTCGCCGAACAACCATGCGAAGGTGGAGAGCTGATTTCACAATGAAGATGCTAGGGATGAGCAGTTCCAAGTAGTTAGTCTGGGTTGTATGTAATGTTTGAAGCCTATGGGCAATGAATTCCTCTAAGGCCTATGGTCCATGTAATGCTTATGCCTACGGGCCTTGAAAGGGTTCCACCTCACCCCTTGAAAGGTGGATTCAAAAATCAATAAAAAATGAAGGCCTTCGGGCCATTAGAGGAGTATATTCCATGTTCCCCTCACTATAGTGTTTTTATATAAATGATTATAAACTCATTCTCTCTCATCTACCCATTTGATGAAATTCTATTTGATAACGTTATGCTACCAAAAATTAATCTACAATTTCCATGCCAAAATCATCATGTAGTGAATAACATACCGATTTTTCTATCAAGGGTATTCAACTTTAAGAACATATACATGTTGATTTAGGACATAAATTTATATATTCTACATTATTTGATCGATGAATAAATTATTATTTTGAATGAATCCATGTTATATGATCTATGAGGCACACTTAAGCATGAGATTGACATGATTATGAAGGGTGTGCCCTGATAGTGCCCCAATACATTGGGTAATGTTTATCATCTTAATACATCATGATGGGATAAGGTTTTACCTAATTCCTTTATAGAAATTTTCTTATCGTGTTAGGACATGTTTTTACCTGATTTCTTTATGTTAGTGATGAAATGTCTGAAGTTGTTTAAATATTTCCAAGTAATGATAATCATGATATATAATGATTTTATGATCATGTTCATCTTAGGCTCCACTGTTATTCCTATTCCCTAAAATATATGGTATTATTCATGTTATTCCCTATTTTCTGCATTAATGGGTATTATATCTCACCCAGTTTCTTATGTACGTCCTCTGGTTATCCCATGAAATGCAATGTATAGAGGAATAATGTGGTCATGTAAAATAAATTTTTAATAAAGATGTGTATTTCAAGGTTTAAGCTATTATGAAATGTTCTTAAGACCCAAATACACAAGACCTCTCGATCTTATGAATTATATTAGGTGCAAGTTTATGTATAAACCTATTTTAAATGTTTAATAAAGAGCAGAGTCATTATTGTTAATTGTTTTTTTGAAAATCCTTATAGGATGCTACTAAAATATATTTCATTTATACAAGTTGATGGATATTTACACTCTTCTTAAAAAACACTAGGAAAAGTTTCATTCTATTTAAATCACCAAGATCTTGGAGTAAAAAATTGGTGGAGTTTCCTAGGGGATATATGTTTCTCAATGAACTATAAATCCCCCATGTTTGATCTTTTTCTTACTGTTTTTATTTACATGAATTTTATATGATAGGAAAAGATAAAAATCTATTATAACAAAAAAGTGGGTTGCTTAAAGAGAATAAATTACTAAGAACTCAATTCACCCCCATCTTGAGTCATTTTGTAGTTCCTCTCTGACCAAAAATTGTTATCAAAATTTGCGACTCTTGAGTTATAAAATATAAAATCATAAATTATTAAATATAATCATCAAATGGATATTATAGATGAAAATAGATATTCTTTTTTTATGGTTATAGTTACCTATTTTAAGGGAGAGAAATATTGATGCTAAACGGCACATATGATTGTCTACTTGAAGAAACATTGTATACAGTTATCCAAAAAACTCATTAATACTCACATTATTATGGAAGGAGATTGAGAAAAGTGAGATAGTAAATCCGAGTGGTACTATGATCTAAACTCCAATATAATGAATTTCATTATATGTTGATTCAACTTAAACAATTTTAATGAAGTTTATCATTGTAATATGACATATGATATGTGGAAAACTATGTAATTGTCTTATTAAGGTAATAATAATGTGATATTAATTAGATATAACTCTACAAAGTGAATGTTTGAAACATTCAAAATTATTTATTGGGAAATCATAACACAAATGAATGGAAGGTTAACAGAAATTTTGAGTAATATTTCTTCTATAGGAGAAGAAATTCCTAAATTAGATGAATCGTAAAATGTTCATAGTGTTATCCCATCCAAATGGAGAGTAAATTTTCTTCTATCTGGTATGATAATGATTTGAATGACTTCAAAAAAAAATATCATTGGAACACTAACGATGTGTGTGGAAAAAATTGAAGATGAAGCAAGTATGAAGAAATTGAATATAGAGTAGAATTTTTCATTGAATGTTTCAACTTGAAAATATGGAAAAATAGAAAATTATAAAAATTTCCAATTCATCTAAGGTAGATACATTGAACAATTATGTTTTGGATTATATGCTTCTTGAATATTCCAAGAAGGCTAAAATGTTATGAAATAAATGAATTGTGTTAAAGAAATACTTTAACAAGTAGAAAAAGCATAACGACTATTATAATGAATTTAGGTTCTATGAGTTTAATAATTTTATACATATCAAACAATATTTTCAAAAACATTGTGAAAAAATATTACAAGAAGTAAAAATAGAAACTAAAATTCGAGAAAATGAGTACAAAATATATCAAGGTCACATTGGGCGATTTTAAGGATTCTAGTGATGAAACATATTTTTAATAGGAATATTAAATCTCAAGCAAAATGTCCAAAATATTATTTATGGAACAATTTGATGAGGTAAACATATTTTATTTACTAGAGCATAAATATTTTTCTAAAACTGACAATTATTTTCGTGAAGAAATAAATTAATATTTTTCTATGGTGAAAACTAAATGTGAATTATTTAAAAAGTAAAATCATTCCCTAAAAAACTCTTAAAATTTTGTTTTATGTGAAATGGGGACTTAAAAAAATAAATTTCAGAACTGGAATTTAAGCTATAATTTTTTTTCTTGTGTTGAACATGGTAATAAAATTGAAAACATGAAAAAAAAGTTCTAGAATTTAAATATGTTTCATGTTAATTTAAAAAATAGTAAAACTAACTAAATAGGATTTTGGGTGACAATAACCCCTATAAGGGAAAGTTAGTAATATGATGAAATGGTGAAAAACCAAAGCTGTACAAAAATTACTTTGTGCCTAGTTCAACGAACAGAAACTTACCCAATGTTATTAGTTTTGATTATGGAGAATGTGGAAATTATGATAATGGTTATGTTATAATAATAGTTAATATTTATGAGTTAAGAGTGATTTTATTTCATAAAATTTATTAAAATATTTTGGTAAAATTTCAAGACATCACAAGTAGATTTTTAGTCCTAAATATTGGGTTGTTAACATTTTAGGACCCAAAAGAATATAGGAACCAAAACAATTTGTTGTTTTATTTATGTTTTTGAAAAAATATATAATATAATCAATTATAAATGATATATAGATAGTGGATACTCAAGAAAAAAGAGTGGATATTTTCAGAGGATTCATTCATTATCCAAAATTGATAGAGGTTATATTACATTTAGTGATAATGGTAAGGGAAAATTTATGGGCATTGGATTAGTTTGAAATTGAATCTCAGTTAACATAAAAAAGATATATATGTATAATGATTGAAAAACTACCTAATAAATATTTATCTAATTTTTGATGAAGGTTATCCTATATATTTTTCAAATAATGGATGCTCTATTTTTTAAAGAAAAAATATATAAGTTTATGTTACATTGAATTGAAAACGTCTATACTTTATATCATAATTTTTCTATAGAAAAACTATTCAATTCAAATATGCAAAGTATGAATCTTTGATTTGAAATATAATACAAGGATATTTTAATTTTTATTATTTGAGAAAAAATTATAATTGAAATTTAATTTTGGATTTACATCAGCTTAAATTTAATAAATAAAATATTTATATTTCATGCTAAATGGGTAAACAAAAAAAAGTAATATTTTGAATAAATAAATTAGGTTGATAAATCTAGGCCTCTAGAACACATCCTTATGTATTTTTTGAAATATCCAGAAAATGAGTCCTAAGAGGAAAATAAATTTTTAATGTGTTTGATGATTATTTTTCTATATTAACATGGGTTTTATTTTTGATTCCTAAATGTGAATATTTTAACGAATTTATAACTTTTTTCTAAATTAGTCCAAAAATGAGATGATGCAAAAATTATTTGAGAAGTTAGCATGGGATTGAAATTGAAGTTCACGGGTTTAATTATTATTGTTTAAAATATGTCATAAAATATATTTTTCCCCTAGGGAAATCCAAAGAATGGTTATTTTTTAAAAGTGTAATATGGAATCATAATAAATTTTTAGGAATAAATGATATTAATATAACCTTCCCACTCAATTTTGGGTTGAATCAATAAATTAAATATGTTATGTCTTTAACAAAGTTATAATTAGAAATATTTTAAAGAAATAACCCTATGAGTTATGGTACATAAGGAAACTAAAGTTGGATACTTTGATGTGTTTGGATGAAAATTTTAAATTATGAAACTTAAGAACAATTTTATTTAATTTTATCTAAATAACGATGAAGGAATATTTGAAGGTTTTTTAGTACTTCTATATCTTATAGAATTTTCCACAAAATTTAAATGATTGTAGAAGAATTTTCACCTGAGATATTTTATGAAGGTTATTGTTTTTTATCATAAAATGTTTCAAGTTTTTGATTTAAGTTATTATTTTGATAACATGAGACACAATCCTCATTTTTAAAATCAAAAGGATAATTATTTTGAACTTGATTATGTAAAACTGAATTAAAAAATGATGGGTATTAGTTATCCTAAATGTGTTCTCCCTAGATATCCTATAACCTTTAAAAATAACCCTTAGATACTGTAATAAGAATCTTAAAAAAGGTATTTAAGACTAGAATAAGTGTAGGAAACTTATGGAATCCTTTTCCTTTTTATCTCAGATTTATTCAAAAACCAAAAACATTATATGAATCATTTGGTGAAGAAAGTTGGGTTTTACTTATGAATGAAACAGTAAACAATTTAAAATTTAATATGTTATGAGAATTAGTTGATATACCATTTTATTACCATGTTATAGGATCAAATTGTGTTTTTAGAAATATACATGATTATCAAGGTGTAATAATTAGGAATAAGGCTAGATTAGTGACTAAAGGGTACAGAAAAGAAAAAGGAATAGAAAATTTATTTTTAAATTTAGCTATATTAGAATCCATTATAATCATATTATCCAATACATATCATGTTAATTTAAAATTATATCATATGGGTATGAAATATACATTTAAAAATGGGTTTTTTTGTGGAGGAATTATATGTTGAAAAACCACTGGGTTTCGAAAATTTCCCCTTTCAAATCCTGTTTTGAAACATACTAATGTTCATTATGGTCTAAAAAAGAACCAATGGTTTGGTATGAGAATTTATGTTCCTTTAATTTATCAAATAGATTCTCATTAGGAGTGGAGGATCACATATTTTAAATATAACATCATTTTCAAATAATTTTTGTATTAAAATATTTATAGTTGATTTTATTTTTGGTTCTAGAAAAAATATAATGAAATTAATTTTTGGAACTCGTAAAAAAATAATTTTAAATGAGTATGATGGAAGAGTTGAATTTATTTCTTGTTTATAAAATTTATCAAAATGTCTTTTAAAATGTGCAACATCAAATAAAACACATAATCTACTTAATTAGTAAGTTTAGACTTGAAAAAAGGTAATTTATATAAAACCTCTATGAGTTATAACTAAAATTTTGATTTGGACAAAGATGGGAAAATAGTTTATAATAATTTGTAGAGAGGAATAATCTATAGTCTACTATATTTTACTTTTATTAGAATAAAAATTTTGTTTCATGTGTTCTTATTTTTATGATTCAAAGAAAATCCAATAGAATCTCATTTAAAATTTAAAAAATAATCTTAATTCATTTTAAATAAACACATTCTGTTTATTTTAATTTCCAAAAAACCTAAGACTTTAATTTGACTCCATACAATGAAGAAACTTTGGTCATTTTAGTATAGATAATATGTGCATCATAGGAAGCTTTCAATTTTTGGGTAAATATCTTATATCTCAGTCCAATAAGAAATAACACTTAGTTTCATTATATAATTCTAAAGATGAGTACATTATTGTTGTTAGTTTTTTTGTGCAATTGATATGGTTGAAATTTTTTTTATTGGATTTCAGTTTCAATTTTGACCATGTGTCATTAATATGAGATAACTTTAGGGCTACCCGCATTAACAATAATCTAATAAAAATTTAAAGAACAATGAATATTGTTCTAATGAATTATTTCTTTATAGATCTTTTATAGGAATGTTATATATCTCTTTAATTCATCTCTCCCAAAAATCAATTAACTGATATATTCACTGAGACCCTTTCTTGTGAGAATTTTGATTGTATTAAGTGTGAATTAAGGTTATTTGAATTTAAATGATTTTAACTTATTTTGTGTATCATTATTTTATTTATATTTTAATTTATGAAATTATTGTTAAGTTTTAAATTCATAGTGAACGTTAAATGAATTTACTATACTTTTATATTTATTTGTGCCAATTTATGTTTATAAAATCAATTTTAATTCCTTTAAAAACGGAATTTATTGGTTTTTTATTTAATTTTTTTATTATTTTAAGTAAAATTTAACCCTAAACCTAAATCAGCTACGTAACCCTCACCCAAATCATGTACATGACCTAATTTAGAATTTGAGCCTCTCCTCCCTGACCATTATCCTATGATATTTGTCTCCCAAAAATGAAATGTTGCCTTTCAATTCTATAAAACTTCATGTGAGATCTATATGATGAGGAATTTGAAGAATAGAGATGAAAATGGTTAAAAATATTCAAAAAAATACAAGTATTGTAGTATGGTGTACTTTATTCTTGAATTTTATGCCATGGATATGGATTGGTTTAAATGAAAAAATATTTTGTTGAAGATTGTATTTCAGTTCCAAGGATGAGAATTTATTTTTGATGCGAAGAAATCGTATTTCTTGTTTTAATTTTATGTAAATGGGTTTATGAGGAATGGTGATATTTAGTTTAAAGATATAGATGAAGAGATTTTATCAAATTTATATGGAAAATATCTATTGGTATATTTTTCAGATATGGAGGACATCATACACTATCCTCCTAAAGGTGAGTAAAGTTTCAGTCAAAACCTATTTATAAAGAGGTTATTTGGAACCTCTAATGACATTAAATTTTCATTTGGTTCATCTACTTTATATGGGAAGGCTGTGAAGTAATGTTCTCTTCCATTTCATTCAAACTAGAATTTCTTAGAAAGTAGGTGAAATGAAGAAGGTATTGTTTTAGGACTTGAATCTCTGATATGTCCTCATCAATAACATGAAGATAAATTTACAAAGGTACATGACAAGGTTTATAAACCACTGCTTTTTGATAAAGGGGAAGATAAATGACTATAATTATGGAATGATAATTTCTATAGTGTTGAAGAAGAAATAATTAGTCTTGATTTAGGTGGAATTAGTGACTTTCCATAAAAGAAACACCATATAAATAGTTATTTTGACGAATTTTAGATACCCTTGGGATGTTTTATACAACTAATTAAGTACTTTTTGATAGGAATTTGATGATAAAATTGTTATACAATCTATTTCACTAACATAGGGGATCCATCCTTTACTTGTTCCCCTAGAGATGAAAAGCCTTTTGATATTGTTCTTACTATTGAATTGAATGAAATAGTTCTTCCCAGATCTGTGCCCACATTGTTAAAATTCAACCCTATAGTGAAAGAGTTTTAGAGTCAAGAAGTTGTAGTTTCTAGTGTTGCTGTGTAAGTTTATCTAGGTTTTCCTGCTATTGATATATTTGATGGAGCTCTAGTGGAATGTCTAATTGAGATTGTGACTGGTGGGCCTACTGTAAGAATAAAGTGGAGTATAAGTCTATGCACACAATGGTTGATCCATTCCCTAGATCACTTTCACGGGATAGATGTGGAAGTTGGAATGTGATCATAGAGGACCTTTCTATTCCCTCACACAATATAGAGAATATTATATCTTCTCTTCATGTGCATGAAGATTCCCCTTTTGTATGAAAATGATCTAAAAGATTAGATATTGAGATTTTTTTACCTTAGCTATTATGAAGTAGTTTAATAAGTTTAATGAAGACTATGATGTGTTGAAGAAAGAGAAAATTTCTTTTAATGTTGAGATCAAATAGATGGAGGAATGTTCAATATCTAGAGATAATTTTGATAAAATAGTTGATATGCTGGTTTCCCATAAAAGCATGATCAGGAACCACCAACTAATGGAACTAGTTTAATATAGGGAATGATATAAGGATGTTGAGGGTGTGAGATCCCAAGTGAGTGATATTATGTGAATATATTCCACCAAGATAAAAAAAATAATTTGGAGTGCTTGTGACATTATAATAGTACATTATTTTGAACCTACAAGTGGTTCAATTAGAGATTTCAGATGTTTCAATTAATGATATTTTTAAATATTGAAGTAAGATATAAAGGATATATTATATAAATTGAAGAGTATGTTTTTGAGACAATTATAATTTATTAAGAAGATTCATCTATGTTACACACCTGCTTCAGGATGTTCAATGGTTAATGATACCCATACACTTCTTGATTATTTTTCTTTTGAAAAGAGTTCAGTTTCTTCCCAGATCCAATCACTATAATGTGGTATGTTTAATCTTATACTCATATAAAAGTTGATGAAGTATATTTTAGATTAATTTAAGGAACCAAAATATTTTTTTAAAGTGTAGTTGTTGGTAAAAATGTTTCATTGAATGATGTAACTGGTTTTCTTTAAGAATCTATTCCATCAGAAGATGTTAATTTGGATGAAACTATGTAGATATCCAAGAAAATAATGCATCTAGTTTTATCTTATATTTAAACTATCAACATAAATCATTATACTTTTTCCACTTTATGAGAAAATATAATTTAAATCCATTAAATATCATTATATATACTCTTGTAAAGATGATTTTTGTTCATTGTAGTCTGAAGAGTTTCTTGCTCTTCTAGTTAGTGATAATGTAAAAGAGCTCGCCATGTATAGATCTCTTAGTATCATTACTCATGTGATATTTCTTTCTATTGAATTTGTTTATATAGAACCATCCAAAACTGTGTATGAGGTTACTCAAGTCCTTAATGTGACATTATCAAACATGGAATAGAAGTTATCTTCTTTGGAATATAGATTAATAATATTGAAAGTCTCATCTAATAGAATTCTAGCCAAGATGTTTTCAGCATCTCCTGTAGCTTCATACAGTCCTCATCCATAAGCTATAGATTTTAATTCTTCTTAGATATTCTCTACAGGGAACATTTAATCATTTAAATGGATATTTAATAATGATCTATCCTTAGTTCCCCTAATTCATTTAAAATCCAGTACTATTATTTTTAATTTCTTAAAATTATACATCCTCAAGTAGATTGACATGTATATTGATGCTCTTTACTCTCTTAGAGATAATAGATCATTTAATATAACATATCCAAATACCTATAAGGGATGCAATTAAAATATAGATGAAATGTATGATAGATCCAGGATCTATTAGCAAGAGAGAAAAAATTTATTCTCCTGTCGCTTCCAAAACTACTAGGCCAGAATCTACCCCTTCATTTCATGAAAGGAGATAACCTTTGTTAGTTTAGATTACTATTATTATTATATCCTCAAATAATCTTAATATTGTTTTGAGAATTCCTACCCAATTTCATAGAGAGAGATATAGTTTTGGATCTGAATACAATGAAGTGGTAGATCTTGGAAGAGTATTACTACCTCTAGTTATTGACCCTACCACTACCGCTTCATCCTCTATATCTTTTATAAAGCCTCTGACCAAACATCCATCTAATTTGGAACCCAACCATAAGAAAATGACATGTGACTAATTTTTTCTATATTTATTTGTTTATTTTTATATATTTTTCTTTTTCTAAAGTATTTATGATTAATAAAATTCCTATTAATCTATTTGTTTTTGTATGAAGGGATTTCTTTCATTTAATGTTTTTTATTTTATTGAATATTTTAATGTTTTATTTAGTATAATTTCTTAATTTCAACTATGAATTATTGAAATTAAATTATATCACTCTATATTAACTATTCATAGATGATGATTTTATAATAATTGTGTTTTCCCTTTCCTTATCCTTCCATTTTCATGTCACAAAAGGGGAGAAGAAAAATAATTAGGGATAAGAAATGATAAAAAAATTTATAAAAAAATTATATATTATATAGTTTTTTGTAAATTTTTTTAAGCCTTTTAAAAATTCAGGGTTAATATTTAATGGGTGTTGTGATCATAAAAAGTGGAGAGACTGTTGGAAAACTAATGTTTTTCAAACATATCCCATGTTCTTTATGTTTTAGTGATCTAAGAAACTCTTTATATGATTCTATGGATTATGTTTTATGTTTGATTATTATGTTTTTACTTTCTTTCATTTATTATTATGTAAATATAAAATTTTGTTGATGTTTTCTAAAATTTAGATTAGTCTAAACAAATCAGCTACATAAGGACATTGGTTACATATATTTTGGCTACATCATGAAATCAAATACGTAAAGGAATCACACACCAAATTCAACTATCGACTATGTGAGAAATGAATATGGAGATGAAATATAAACCTCAAAACAACTACATTGAGTAATTTGATACACAATGTGGATTAATATAATATTTGGATATGTGATTTGAGTTAGTTATGTGATTCAGTTATCTATGTGAAATTATGATTGTGGTCAGAATGGATACATTTCTAGTTATGTGAAGAAATTAGATATATAAAGAACAAATATAAGGATAAATTTAGTTTCATTAAATCAAATATATATATTTCATAAATGTGGTGATCTAGAATCTGCTACATCATTCTACAACTCAGCAATTTATCATCACTGAATTTTTCAGGTGAAAATTTATACTATATACGATACATTAAACAACACACTACATATTTATTGTAAAATTGATTTCTAAAAGTTTAAATGTACCAATAAAAGAATGAGTAGTGTTTTTTAATTTCTCAGTAATTTTTTCCAAGATAATTTTTTGAAAATTACATCTTGAATTTTACCTTGACACCTTTTTAATCTGATATCATGTTGTTCAATTATAAGTGAGAAGAGATAAAATAGTATTCAAGCAACAACAATAACAAAACACTTTCTTGTGATCTCTATATCTCTCAAAGCATTTTTTACTACTTCTCTATTCTAATAAAAATAAGAATAATAATAATTTTTTCTATAGATGTTCCATCAAGATCAAATACGATATGTTTTAGAGTAATCTATTCTAGCTATACTTCATTCTTGTTATATATTTTGGTGAACACTCATATTCTTTTTATTTTATCTGGAAACTATGTGCTTCACTTTATAATTTCTAATATTTTCTCACTGTTGGAATTTAGAAATCCTTGAACTAAGTGAAGAAGGATGTTTTTAAAATCCTTTTTTGATCTTCAAAAAAGATCTTGGATTTGTACAACAAAACAAACTCTTACACTCAGTCATGAATTCCCTAGGGAAAGGACCAGTTCTACTGAAATCACAATGCACTAGGCATTGAGTGTTATTGAAGGGAAATATGGGATGTCTACTCTTTGAACCACTATAAATCCATTATGTTGGATATTTTTTCTTATAATTTTTTTTCAAATGATTCCATGTAATAATAAAAAACCAAGAGCCATCATACCTTAAAATATGATGGTTTAAAGTGTAGAATTTTTTATGAACATAATTTACCCCCTCTTGAGTCTTTGTCAAGTTCCTCTTTTACATACATACCAAGATATCATGGTCCCTTTAACGTAGGAAGGTAAAACTTCCCTCTTCCAAACATATAAAATATATCAATATCATGAATCCTGATCTAAGATCTTTATATGGAATTATTTTTTATCTTATAGGATATACAATGATGCCCATTATCCTTGCTATTGGCCCAACAACAATATCGTTAGTATCAGAAGTTTATTTTGATACCGGGTTTACTCACCCTAGCTTTAAGATATTGGTATGTGTGTTCCCATATCATCCAAATTCCCCTCCTATGTTGGATCAAGATTTACCTAGGATCCCTTTGTTTATTATTTCCTTTTTATGAGATTATGCCTACAAATATGTCATTTTACCCAGTTATGAGTTAGATCTATATATGGTCATTTTTATAACCACATTTGGATTGATTCCTACTCTATCAGGATATGTACTAACACTTGGATCACCTATTTTAGGCCCCACATCCAACTATATTGAAAAAAATTCTCCCACTTTTCACAATTCTTTGAGAATACATATAAATATCTTATATTTCTAATGAAACTATATAATGGTGAGCCCCAATTTTTTTTTACTTGAATATGATCTTTATATATTCAAAGTTTTTTGGAGCACTATGCATGGCTTGATTCCTACTCTTATATGTAGGATCGAAATAATGATGTAGACGCTCAATATATAGTGGGGGTGAATTGTATTCTCTAAAAAATCATTTGGAACCTTTAAAGTTAGTTATAAAACTAGCATTTTTAACCTTAAGGAAAACTATGTTTAACAAGGTTAAACAAGGTAAATTCACAAGACCTCTTAGTTCAAAAAACTTGCTAGATTATGGAAATGTGGTTCTGGAATTGAATCTTAAGGGAAGATTACAAGGAAAAAGATTCTACCTTAAATCGTATAGAATCTTACTTATCAGAGTATACAAGTATTATAAAGTATAAAATAGTTATACTTTCCATAATAATCAAAATACAGCAAAAAAAATTGAAACAATACAAGTTAAAAGTTTGAAACCTTTTAACCCATAGAGTAGGGTATCCAACAACCTTGGATAAAGGTCCCCTGATTTATAATTTTATGATAGTATGTCTTACCCACACTAGGGTAAGCTCTCGATAAGCATATCAGAGTCTATCTTGCTATCCCTGCAGGCCCTCAAATTTCAAGGTAGTCAGCAACTTTGTATTCCTTATCAAGGAAGTCCTAGAACTTTAAGGTTGTTAGAACCTCGGTCTTCCTATCCTTGGAATCCCTACACAAAAACAATCGAAGTCACATGAAGCAAGATAAACAAGAAGTTCAGTACACAAAAAGCATGAGAGTATCTCTATCTAGAAATCACTTCAGTAGCATGTAATCTATAGATTTGTAGAAGAGTATTGAGCTCATTCAAATGAGCTCCTATTTATAGGAATTTGTCGAATGGTCAGCTCCCTCATCTAACAGTTATATTTTTCCTTAAATCTCGAAGGGACCTGTACACGCGTCACTCAAACAACAGCTAGTTAGAAACAGAATGCATGACATCGTTTCATAACTATAAAAAGGATAAGTAAAATATTTTTTCTCAAATATATTTATTTTTTAGAGTCTATGGAAAAATAAACTTCAGAGTCTAAGAAAATAAACATTCGGAGTTTATATTACATGGATATTTGGATTCTTTTTTTCAAGGAATTCGGAATCTGAATTCTATAGATTTTTAGTCCGATTTCTAAGGAAATCAGAGTCTTAATTCTAGGGAATTCAGATTCAAAATTATAAGGAATTTATAGTCTAAATCCTAAGGAATTTGGAGTCTAAATTCTGAGGAATTCGGAGTCTGAAATCTAAGGAATTCAAGGACAAAATTCTAAGGAATTCGGAGTCGGAATTCTAAGGAATTCGGAATCTAAAATTCAGAGTCTAAATTCTAAGGAATTCAGAGTCTAAATTCTAAGGAATTAGGAATCTTAATTATAATAAATTATGAATCTGAATTCTGGGGAATTCAGAGTCTAACTTTCAGAGAATTTGGAGTCTGAATTTCAGAGAATTTAGAATATGAATTTCAGAGAATTCAGAATCGAAATGTCAGAGAATTCAGAATCTGAATCCTGAACCTGAAAACAGAATACACTATATCTATGTATTTATAGGAATATGTGGTTTTAGATATTAAAACAAGTTTTAAAATTTATATATAAAATGAGTTAGTATAATAGAAACTAAAACATGAACAATGAAAACAAAGGTAAAGAGAAAATTTCCTTGAGGAAGGAAGCTTTTACTTATTAAGATAAATCTGGGTATGGAGAAAATTTTCCTTATTATGGTAAAATAAATTTTTCCTTATGATTGAGTGTTTGTGATTCTCAAAACATAAATGAATGGAAAAGTCAAAAGGAAACCTTATTGACTCAAGAATCTCCCCCTTATTGGAAAGCACAAACAACCTTACTAAAAAGAATCTAAGGACATAGAAATTTTATGGACATGAAAATAAAAACTTATCTCCATTTACTTAAGGATCATAGTGAATTTGACTAACTACACCTTAGGCTTTGGAATCACTAAGGATCATATTCTTGATTTCTTGAATGAGATTTTTAATTTTTCTGTATTCAAAAAACATCATTGATAACAACATTCCTCTAGATGAACTCCCCATTACATAGTGAAATATATTATTTACTTTGAATTATTTTTAACATTCCTTTCTCCCCCTTTGTGATTTTAAAAAAGAAATAGAGGGAATGGAAAGAAAATATTGGTACCTGAAACATTCATACTAAAAAACAGATAGTATGAAGAACATGTAAAACTTCATTTAAGTTGAAAGAATTTGTACAATTTGGAAAATACAACAAAACATCAGAATGAATGAAATTATCCCACTTTCTCCTTCGGCATCAACTTCTTCACCATGGTTTTTAGCTTCTTGAGCCCCTTTTCATCCTCTTCACATCACTTAAGAAACTGATCCTGATCTTTACTTTTCTTCTCTAAGGCTTGAATTTTCTCTTGCTGAGCCTTAAGAATGTCTTCCTGGGCTTTCAACAGTTTACCTTTATTAATAAGTTTCTCTTCAATCTCCATTTTAAGATCTCTTTCCCTCTTCCAATTAATATACACAGTGTTAAGATTACTATTCAGATCCTTAACTTCTTGCTTCTGAGTAGTTTGTTCTAGAGTAAACATTTGCTTAAAACTACTTGTAAAATCCTTGATCTTTAAATATTTGGTATCAAATGCATCATTGACATTATTATGAAATTCATTGTAGATTCTTATTTCTTCGATTTTCTTATTTGACAAGCTTGTCATATTATTGAAAGTTCTTTTATGAGCCTCATAACCAATGAGGAAGGTCTTGAAATCTGCCTCTAGTGCAACACATTCTTCCATCACTATGGAAAATGAATCTGACTTTTGATTTATCATATACTGAATTTAATCTATGCTTGGGAATAGAAGAATAGTACAAACCAGCTTCTTCAAGGGATGACCAACAAAATCGTGTCCAAGGGAAGATGATTCTGACTCCGAATGTTTGGTTAGTGAATATTATTTTTCTATATCCACAATATTCTTCTTTGATGAAGCACCGACATCTTTCTTCTTCACCACAGATTTACTAGGTGTAT
The DNA here is from genome assembly GCA_963277665.1 of Viscum album. Taxonomy (NCBI): domain Eukaryota; kingdom Viridiplantae; phylum Streptophyta; class Magnoliopsida; order Santalales; family Viscaceae; genus Viscum; species Viscum album. The sequence continues at coordinate 1,607,856,313 of OY728137.1, read as the reverse complement.
CTGCTACCATGTTCTTTCCCTTATCAATTCTCGAAATGATGTTCTTTTCATTTGGAGATTCATGCTCAATATTAGATATCTGAACAATTTTATCTTTCTTAACTTATTTTCTCTGCATCAACCACTAGTTCTCTCGGATGAATGAAATCATGTTTACTTTATTCATCATGTGTTGGTTTATTCACTTCTTCTTTAACTTTATCATCTTTTTTGGGTGTAATTGTTTTTGAGGATTCGTCTTGGGATGTCCGAATTGATAATTTTACAAATGGACTTTACTTCTCATGATAATATTCAACTTGATTTTTGACATCATCATTTTCACTGCCTTCTTCTTATTCCTATTCTTATTCTTCTATTTCCTCTTCCTCTTCCTCAGCAATTTCTTCTTCTTATTTCGATTCTAAAAACACCACTTTCTTTCCCAGAGTCTCTGGTAATCTTTTTATCAAAAATGATTCTGGAACCGAAATTTACTCAGATGCTTTCTCAGCATATTTGAGAAGTGATTATACAATCTCAGCTTTAGATAAATTATTCCATTTCTTCTTCTCTATTTTATCTTTTTCGGGATTCTCAGCAGCCTTTTCCTTCAATGTTTTTGCCTCAGTAGGGTCCAAGCCAATCACTATCTCCCCTTCCATCCAGTTTTTCTTATCCTCTCTCCACTTGTCCACTACTTCATCAGGATATGCTTTTTCCATCTTTGAATTTGGAGGTGCTGGCTGAATTTTCATGGCCATAGGAGTTTTTGTTTTCTCTTTTAGATCCTTATCCTTTCTCTTTCTTCCACCTCTCATAGAGGTTTCATCCACTTCCAGCTTCTTTTACAAAGATTTTACTTCTTCTTTAGAAAGATCATAAAATTCTCCGGAAACACTAGAAAAACCAATTTTTATTCTTCTTAGGGTGTCATCACTCAGCACCATCACTTTTTAATTTCTTGGCTTGGAGCTGCATGGGATTTTGAATGAATGAAGGAAAAGAACAATGATCTTTGAAATAATTTCTTGATACATGATGATCTGAGACTTCAGATTTCCATTCTTGATATTCTGAATTGTAACCAAGATATACTTAACCAAGTTTATCTTTCTCAGGTTCATCAAGAAATCAAATATATCTATCACTCTTTTTCAGAGTATCCTTATACCATTTCCTTGGAATTATAAATCCTTGAACCCACAATTCTAGAATCCTAAAATTCATAGAGAGTTGAATGATCTTTGGAGTCATCACCCCTTTCAATCCAATACACCGTATTGACTTCCCCTTATCAAAAGATCCAGATTCATCAGGTAATTTGTGATTAAATAACTCTGCTTCCCCTTCGTAAGGAATACCAATAATGCTGGTTTTCTTTCTGTATAAAAGAGAATAGGTCTTTCCATAACACTTTATAGAAAACTTATCTTTCCCACCATCATTGATAAAGATAAATGTTTTATAAAACCTTACCATCAACTCCGGATACACCGGATCTTGTGCCTTCGGTTTTGAAATGAAAAGTTTCTCCCAACCATTTACCTTAATATTCTAAGAGATAATAGAATCATACATATCATAAAACTTCAGATCGACCAAAATTTTTCTGTATATGTTCCACTCTGATATTTCCTCAACAGTTGACATTTCTTTTTTAGGAGAAGCTCCAACAAACATCCAGAACTGAGGAAAAACTAGAGATTAGGAATGACTTTAAAATACAGAGGCTGAGTATCAACACCCAAAAACATAAAAAACTGCTGTGGGACAACCATCGGGGGGGGGGGGGCTTTATATAAGAGATTTAGGAGATAGTTCAACTTCCATGTTTGATCCAATGGTTGAAAAAACTTATGATCAAATCTGACGGTTGGGATGATAACCGAAGAAGGATTTTTGTATATTCCGATCATTTGAGGTTTTTAAGAAAAACAGTTGGACTTAAGAAAAATAAATTAATCAGAATAATTTAAAACAAAAAGAAAATACCAACACGTGAAAGATGATTATGAAAATTTAGAAAAGAAACATAGCTTTCAGAATGCTAGAAATAATATTCGTAATGAGGAAAAAATTATTCTTGAATAACAATAGATTCTGAAATTTTGATTACAAAAAATATTAGATTACGAAAAATTTTGACTACAAAAAACATTAGTGTTCAAAAGATTTTGACAGTGAAAAAATTTGACTACTAAAAATTTGACTACAAAGACAATTTATTCCCCCTATTAAAGGGGTTTTTTACTATTAGGAAATGGGTTTCAACAAAAAATTAATACGGAATATTACCTTATAGTTATCATTCCTAACTTCTATTTTAGGTATTCAAATCTATCGAAGGGTAAAGATTTTGTGAAAATATTATCAAGTTGAACTTGTGTTCCAATAAATTAAAGACTAATATATCCTTTTAGTGTGTGATACTTAAGAAAGTGATGCCTAATATCTATGTGTTTTGCACGAGAGTGATGTGCAAGGTTTTTCCTTAAGGAAATGGCACTAATATTATCACACAATATTTCTGTTTTGGAAAAAATCATACCATAGTCTGCGAGTGTGTGTTGCATCCACAACACTTGAGCACAATAACTTCCAGCTGCTACATATTCAACTTCAGCAGTGGAAAGTGCTACTGAGTGTTTCTTTTTTCATGACCAAGAAACTAATGAATCTCCTAAGAAATGACAAGTTTTGGATATACTTCACCTATCCATTCTACAACCACCTAAGTCCACATCCGATTTTTTTTAAAAAAAAATCATTTCCAGAAGTATAAAAGAGTCCAAGATCCATGGTTCCCTTTTAGTAGCGAAAAATAATTTTCACTACTTTTAAAAGAGATTACTTAGGATTGGATTGATATCTTTCACATAAGATTACTGAAAACATTATGTCTGGATGACTAGCTGTCAAGTAAAGTAGACTTCATATCATACCTGTAAAAGATTTTTGATCTTTTGGTTTCCCAACATCATCAAGATCAAGTGAATTTGAGGTACCTATGGGAGTACTTATACTCTTAGTGTTGTCATATCCATAATTTTTAAGAAGATATTTAATATACTTATGTTGGGATATATAGATTCCTTCTGATTTTTTTGAGAAATTTGACAACTAGGGAAAAATGTTAACTCATCCATCATACTCATTTCAAACTCATATTTCATTAGATCTGAAAAGGAATAAGTTAATGATTGCTGAGTTGAACCAAATATAATGTCATCAACATAAATCTAAACAATCTAATTTTTTTTTCTTGTCTTTATTTATAAAAATGGTTGGATTATCATTACCCTTAATATAATTATTTTGAAGAAAAAATCTTGTAAGTCTATCATACCAGGATCTAGGGGCATGTTTAAGTCCATATAAAGATTTGGTAAGTTTGAAATAAAGTTCATGATGTTTTGTATCTTCAACACTAGGAGGTTGTTCAACACAAACTTCATCTTGAACATAACCATTAAGGAAAGCATATTTAACATTCATTCAAAAAAGTTTCATGTTAAAGAATGCTACAAAGGAAAATAGAATACAAATTGATTCAAGTATGGCTACTAGAGCATAGGTTTCTTCATAGTCTATTCCTTCTTGTTGATTATATCCTTTAACAACCAATCTATATTTATTTCTTACTATGATTCTATTTTCATCAAATTAATTTCGGAAGACCCATTTTACTCCAATAACAGAAGTTTCTTTGGTATTCCAACCAAGGTCCAGATATTATTCCTTTCAAATTCATTTAGATTATCTTGCACAGATTTTATCCAGTCATTATCACCTAAAGCTGTATTAGTGATTTTAGGTTCTAATTGGGGAAGGAATGCTAGATGTTCTACTTCATTTCCTAAGGAACTTCTAGTCCTTAGAGGTTGATTTACACCACCAATGATACTATCACTGAGATGATTATTAAGAAACAACTGACTTGGGTTTTGTAAAACATTTTCATTGACATATGGTAGGGAATATTTGGGGGGTAAATGCTTCAGAAACATTTTCTTGGACATTTTGCTTGTCAGAAGGATCTTCTATCAAGGGTTGATAATAATTTTTTGAAAACACATCTGAATATGTAGGTTGAGGTTGTTTAAAAACAAAAGGATTAGTTTCATCAAATTTAACATGTACTATTTCTTCAACAGTACAAGTATTTTTATTGAAAACTATATAATCATTTGAAGTTGTGGAGTTGCCTAATAAAATACCTTCATCATATTTTGTTGAGAATTTGTGTAGATTATCTTCAGTATTCAGAATGAATACCTTGTAACCAAAAATCATGAAGTAGGAAATTCTAGTTTTTCTATCATTCAACAACTCATAAGGAATTTAATTAAGAAAATGTCTAATAAAAACATGATTTCTAGTATAATAAGCAGTACTTACAGCTTCAGCCCAAAAAGTTTTGGCTACAAAATATTCACTCAACATGGCTCTTGTAATCTCTTGAAGAATTTTTTTTCTTCTTTAAACAACACCTTTTTTTGAGGAGTTCTTGCTGGTGAGAAGTTATGAGTAATGCCTTTTCTACTACAAAAAGTTTCAAAATAAGAATTTCAAAATTCTCCTCCATGATCACTATGAATAGTTATCAATGGATGGTTTTTCTCATTTTTAACTTGGGCTCTAAAAATTTTGAAGTATACAAAAGCTTCATATTTCTTTTCTAGAAAATAGACCCAAGTAATCTAGTGTAATCATCAACTAAGAAAAATAAATAATATTTTCCTCCAATGCTTCTGAAATGCACTGTGTTGCATTTGTTGTCAATGAGGCATGATGTTGTCATGGAATGAATGGATGTCAAGGAATGTCAAGATGTGAATGACAAAGGATGTGATGGTGTTGGTGATGAAGGAGAATGGACATGGTACTTAGAGGCATGTCACTTAGGAGATTCACTAAGTGACATAGGATGTTGTGGTTGAAACATTCTCTATGAATATCAGACGATGGTAGAACTGTTCTTAATGTTTCAATACTTGTATCAAGATGATACTAAGTTACACCACTTGAAGAATGGATGATGATGGAGCATCATCATTAAATCTGAGGATTTTTGAGCTGCTCTTTTAGTTCCAAGAACTTGTATCAAGTAGATACAATGTCACAACAATGTTAGAAGACCATGCATTGTCCTCACAATGCATGAGGAGATGAAGTGATCCATCCACAATCACTAAGTGGATGAAGTGGTGCTAATGAAGTCCATGTACTAATTCTTAGTGCATGATGAATTGAAGATGATCCAACTTGATCTCTAATTAGATCAATGAAGAACATTGAAGAAGTTATTTGATTAAGGAGCTCGGTTGATGAAGAAGAACGTTCGGGACGCCCATTCTTAAATATTGAATACATGATTAAGAAGAAGAGGAATCCATTTGAAGAAGAAATGATGAAGAAGTGAAGGGAGTGGCATTTGGAATTTGAATCTGGTTACATTGTTTTTATACAAAGTCCCTAAGTCTCTACTTAAGCAAAAAATTAGCCACCAAGGGCCAGCCTTAAGGGTTCAACCCCAAGGCACATGTGGGACTCAAGGTCGCCACGCCCAAGGGGGATCCCATGGGGCCAGCCCGAGAGGACGCGACCGTGTTTAAGCCGGGGCCACGCAGGGGATCAGGTCCTGCGTAGCATGGGCGCCAGAGCGCGCGCCCGAAGGTGCATAGTGGGCGCCAGTGGCATGCCCGAGTGGCAGGGGTGGGCGCAAGAGCGCGCCCGCAGAGAGAACACGGTGCGGGGTGGCACCGTGGAGGTTGGAAGTTCAATTGATGGGAGGAGGGGAGCGCTAGGTTGATAAGCCGCGGAATAACCGTGCTCCGTTTCGATGTGGGACGCGGAAAAATCACCGAGAGCGCATCCTGGCCGCTCGATTAATCGCGCACCAGATCTCGGCCGTGCATCTAATCCGACGCGGCCCATTCTGATCGCAGCCGTCCAAATCGTCGATCCGACGGCTCCCCGTCCATCCTCGACCTCAAGCCAGGCCGTTGCCACCCGCGAGCTCCTTTCGAACCAGAGGCCTCCCCGATGACAAAATTCGAGTTCCCGGCCATCTCCGATCAAGCCGAAGAGTCCATTGGGATCGTCTCGACGCACTGAACCTATCCATGCTTAAAAGTGGGCTTGCATGCAACGAGAGGAGAATTTGAAGTTCAGCCGAAGAAACCGAAGGTGCGAGGACATTTGGTGTTGATGCTTTGCATGGATTGGGTTTAAAAAAAGGCCATGCACACGTTCAACGAAGCATGCATGAAGAGAAAAATAACAGAAGAGGGAAGCTGCGTGAAACACAAGAGAAAGTTCAAGATTTTCAAAATCTTGAAAACCCGATAAATTTGGGGAATCAAAGATATAACTCCACAGATGTAAAGCACCGCCTCTGCCTATAAAAATGAGGTCGAGCCCTTGAGGCTGGCTTGCTGATCTATTGAAAACTCAAAGTCCCGTGAGTGCCGTATGTGCCTTGCGAAGTTTTGAAGCCACCGCGCAAATACCACTTGCGTGGCTGAGTTCCTTGCGTGCAACTCTTTTGCGCGACAAGAAGGCTGAGTCCCCTGCGCGCCTTCCCTTTGCGCGGCAGGAAGACCCGAGGCAGCCGCAAGCACCTTGCGCGCCTCAGGAGTTACCACACCCTACACGCCCTTGAACACCAAGTGGCTTGCGCGGCAGTTGTGAAGTAAGGGGACCCTACGGGTTATTTGCATTCAAGAGAACACAAGGCCGTAGCCCTTGTGTGTGCAAAAAGTGAAGACCACACTACTTTGTGTGTGTGTGCAAACGCGACCCACGACTACCCCTTGCACCCTTGACACATGCGCGGCCCGTGCTTGAAGAAGACACCCGTGGGCAGTGTGTGTGCATAAGTGGATAAGGACACATTCGGGTGTGTGTGCAAGAAGGGAAGGAAAGGCCGTAGCCTTGTGCAAACAAAGAAGACCACATCTTAGGCGTTTGTGGGTGCAAAGTGAACAAGAAGGCCGAGGGCACACTTTGTGTGAGTGAAAAATTGAAGAACACACTTTGTGTGTGCAAGTGAAGTAGGCTGTATCCCTTGTGGGGTGCACACTTTGAAGAACAAAGAATACTTTGTGTGTGTGCAAGAAGAAGTGAAAGGCCAAGCTTAAGTGTGTGCAAAACGAAGAATAAATTGTGTGTGCAAAACAAGTGAAGGCCGAACCTATGTGTGTGCACTAATTGAAGTGTGTACACACTTAGAAGAAGAAAAAGAGGATACTCACACAACGTATAACACACATTTATGTGTGTAATCAAAAGGAATTAAATGTATGAAGGAAAAGAAGAAAAGGTGTGTGCTTAAAGTGACTACACCCTTTAAGGGTTTATTTCACCAAGAGGAGAAAGAGGAGAGTGCATGCATGCATGCATGCACATGCACACGTGAACAAAGACAAATCTGGTTGTGTGCATTTGAGTTGACCAAGACCAGAAGATCTTGAAGAAATTGAGAAGCCATGCAGTCAGCGCATGGGGATGCAGAGATGCCATGCACTCAGTGCATGAAGTTGATGTGAAGTGATACTGGACCAGACTGAAGTTAAAGACATCAGTTGTCTGAGTATTCAGTAGTTGGAGAGAGGCCAGGTCATCTTGAGAAGAAGGAGATAAATCCTGAGCAAGACGAGAAGACCTGATCAACTCAAGTGATTATAGGTACAGAGCAAGGCCCGCAGTCTTTATCCCAGACTGCTGAAGATACTTGAAGAAGCATAAAGTGAAGAAGAGCTACTCGTGTGATTCGAGGAGCCAGGAGAAGCCCCCTATGAGACTCAGGGTGGAAGAAGTCTTCAATGGGATTCTGGAGCAGGCCAGTGGGACTCTGGTAACACTGTGAGACGCAGTATAAAGACCCTCCTGTGGGACTCAGGAGAGATACAGTGGGATGCTGTATCGACCATTGTAATACAAACAGATTATAATGGGAGAAACCATGTTGGGGCGTATAACCAACATGGGAAGGATGTAGGCCTTTGGTGTCGAACCTTGTAAATCCTTGTGTCCTGTGCCTTTACATTTAATGCATCATTCGAGGAAAGGCTGAGAGATACAAGAAGATTGGATCGAGGCCTTAACAAGCCATAGAGGTTTAATTGATAAAGAATCAATTAGTAAAAAGTTTTAAAGGATCACTGATTCACCCCCTCCCCCTCTCAGTGATTCACACTGATCTGGGCACTTCAATTGGTATCAGAGCGAAGGTTGCCTCTAAAAGATCCAAGAGAGTCTATATGGAGTGCCGATTTGAGGAAATGAAAGAACAACCTCAAATGGAGATATCTGCCAAGACTCAGAAAAATAGAAAGAAGAAACAGGCCAAGAAGATGAAGAAAGCCTGTCCTAGATGTGATGAAGTTGGAACAATGAAAGATCTTCAAAGTAAAATCGAATATCTTCAGAAGACAGTCCCCAGGGAAGTAGTAATGTGTATTACTACAGGAATCCTTGATCTTCAAGAAGAAAAATTACAGCTAGAAGAAGAAGCCAATGAAATGGAAGATCAGTTGGCAAAAAGGTTTGGCATAACCAACACTCTCAGAAAGCTGGTCAAGGCTAAAGATGAAACCGTTTATCTTTGCAATGAAAGATATGAAGACACTGCTGAAGAATTGCAAAGAAGCCTTTCTGAGAAAGAATTCTTTAAGACAATAATCAAATATGTTTACCATGCACTGGGGAAGAGGCATAGAGTATCAATGGTTGTTAAAGATGCTCAACTTGAAGACAAAGTAAAAAGGGTGAAGGAGCTTGACAACTCATTGCTTGAAATGAATAAGGTGCATGAAGACCAGATAAAGCAGCTAGAAGGGAAATGGGAAGGAAGGATAAGAACTATTGAGGATGAGAAGAACTCCCTCAATATGAAATGCTTAGAACTGGAGGTGATATTGAACAATCAGCAATCCCCCAAAGCCAAAGCCTCCCAGTCAGCTGAAAGGAGAAATGTTGCTACTCAAGTATGCTTTGAGAAGGATGATTATAAAAGAAATACATCCTCTAATGAAAGGGAAACATCTTCTAAAAAGAAGGTACCATCCATACCATATTGTACTCATGCTTCTAAATGTGTTTCTACTAAAAGTGCAGGATGGAAGAATGAATCCAAACATGTATGGATGAAGACAGTGAAGAAAGATAGCTCTCCTGAAACAACACAGCAAGTCAAGAAAAGTACCCAACAATCAGAAGGACTGAAGAGGTCAAGATTTCTGGGTCAGTGTTGGTGTTGTAATATGTATGGGAACTGTGCAAAGGATTGTTGGTACAATCCACTGAATGTAAAAGCACAAAGGAAGCCCATGCCAAGGGGGAGCAAGCCAGAAGAAAATAAGCAGCATCCACAGGTCCAGAGACATCTGTTTACTGCAAATAGATTTGGATTACTTGACAACATCTGGGATGATTGCAAAAGTGGTCAAAAAGATACATGTCAATCTCCAACTGTATCCAGAGCTCAAAAGAAGAAAAGATCACAGAACCTGGCTCAGAAAGAATCCTTGGGAATCAAGAAGAAGAAAGCTGAAGATGCTCCCAAGAAGATTATGAAAAAGGAAGAGACGACCTTGGAGTCTAAATCCAATAAGGGTGATGCATCTAGAAGGACCACCAGGAAGAAATGCTTCTACTGTGGAAAGAAAGGGCATACCATGGATCTTTGTAAACAAGCCATGGAAATCAATAGAAACAGACTGGACTCAAAAGGACAATCAATCCAAAAGAAGCAGAAGGGATTGATTGAAAATAAGTTGCCTAAGAAAGGTAGCTTAACAGCATCAAAAGAACCATGTGGAATATCTAAAACTGAGGCCTCACTTCCAAATGACTTGTTAGTCATATGGCCTAATCAGTTGCAACTTGCCAAAGATCTACAAAGAGCTGAAGATGAAGTTCTGTCAATTTCTAAGGCAAAAGGGAAGAAGAAGATTTCACATGAAGATGTATTGAGATCCACACCAGCACAATCATCAATGAAGATCAGATGTGCAAGTGTGAAGAATGGTGAAAATGGGGCATCTCGGTTGAGAGAATCTTCTCAACCTTGTTGTTCACATTGATGAACAAAGGAGGTTCCATCTTATTCCCTAATCACTTGTATTTACATGTGCTAACACTGTAGGGAATTGAAGATGATGATCATTCTCAATTGGAGGATGGTTTGGACAGAATGGAGTGCACCCCTTGAGGGGGAGCCAATCTATAGAAGATGGGATTCTGAGATTTAATACCATCTTGAGAAAAGTGAAGGTATTCCAATCATACTTTCATCCCTTGTTTCTTAATTGTATTCATCATGAAAATTAAGGGGGAGTATTGATTGAAGTCAAATCGATGAAAGGGGAAGCTTTATCTTTGCACCTGAACTTTCTAATGAGTTTTGTGAAGTTGTGCAGGATTTAGAAAATTCATTGTTATATATGAAAAATTTCAAACCCCTGAAGAATGATCTCACATGTACAGTGAATGATGGATAGCATTGAGTTCCTTGGTTACATCACTCTTTTTTTCTACACCGGGTTAGCCCAAGTAGACTTAAAGATGATTTACTAAAGGTTCTTTGCTAAAGAAGAACATGTGACATCATCCCTCTCTTAGTGCTTTTCAAGAAGATACTATTCGAAGGGAGGAAGAGATATTATTGAAGAGAACCACACCACACCTTTGCATTTTATTTCCAATAAGGGGGATAAAATATTGGCACACATATTGACCCATTCATATGTGCTGAAGAAGTGTATTGACAACAAATACAAAGGGGGATATTGAAATGCACTGTGTTGCATTTGTTATCAATGAGGCATGACGTTGTCATGGAATGAATGGATGTCAAGGAATGTCAAGATGTGAATGACAAAGGATGTGATGCTGTTGGTGATGAAGGAGAATGGCCATGGTACATAGAGGCATGTCACTTAGGAGATTCACTATGTAACATAGGATGTTGTGGTTGAAGCATTCTCTATGAATATCAGACGATTGTAGAACTGTTCTTAATGTTTCAATACTTGTATCAAGATGATACTAAGTTACACCACTTGAAGAATGGATGATGATGGAGCATCATCATTAAATCTGACGATTGTTGAGCTGCTCTTTTAGTTCCAATAACTTGTATCAAGTAGATACAATGTCACAACAATGTTAGAAGACCATGCATTGTCTTCACAATGCATGAGGAGATGAAGTGATCCATCCACAATCACTAAGTGGATGAAGTGGTGCTAATGAATTCAATGTACTAATTCTTAGTGCATGATGAATTGAAGATGATCCAACTTGATCTCTAATTAGATCAATGAAGAACATTGAAGAAGTTATTTGATTAAGGAGCTCGGTTGATGAAGAATAACCTTCAGGACGTCCATTATTAAATATTGAATACATGATTAAGAAGAGGAGGAATCCATTTGAAGAAGAAATGATGAAGAAGTGAAGGGAGTGGCATTTGGCATTTGAATCTGGTTACTTTGTTTTTATACTAAGTCCCTAAGTCTCTACTTAAGCAAAAAATTAGCCACCAAGGGCCAGCCTTAAGGGTTCAACCCCAAGTCACATGTGGGACTCAAGGTCGCCACGCCCAAGGGGGATCCCATGGGGCCAGCCCGAGAGGCCGCGGCCGTGTGTAAGCCGGGGCCACGCAGGGGATCAGGTCCTGCACAGCATGGGCGCCAGAGCGCGCGCCCGAAAGTCCATAGTGGGCGCCAGTGGCACGCCCGAGTGGCAGGGGTGGGCGCAAGAGCGCGCCTGCAGAGAGAACACGGTGCGGGGCGGCACCGTGGAGGTTGGAAGTTCAATTGATGGGAGGAGGGGAGCGCTAGGTTGATAAGCCGTGGAAAAACTGCGCTCTGTTTCGATGTGGGACGCGGAAAAATCACCGGGAGCGCATCCTGGCCGCTCGATTGATCACGCGCCAGATCTCAGCCGCACATCTAATCCGCCGCGGCCAATTCTGATCGCAGCCGTCCAAATCGTCGATCCGACGGCTCCCCGTCCATCCTCAACCTCAAGCCAGGCCGCTGCCACCCGCGAGCTCCGTTCGAACCAGAGGCCTCCCCGACGACAAAATTCGAGTTCCCGGCCATCTCCGATCAAGCCGAAGAGTCCATTGGGATCGTCTCGACGCACTGAACCTATCCATGCTTAAAAGTGGGATTACATGCAATGAGATGAGAATTTGAAGTTCGGCCGAAGAAACCGAAGGTGCGAGGCCATTCGGTGTTGATGCTTTGCATGGATTGGGCTTAAAAAAAGGCCATGCACACGTTCAACGAAGCATGCATGAAGAGAAAAATAATAGAAGAGGGAACCCGCGTGAAACAGAAGAGAAAGTTCAAGATTTGCAAAATCTTGAAAACCCAATAAATTTGGGGATTCAAAGATATAACTCCATGGATGTAAAGCACCGCCTCTGCCTATAAAAATGAGGTCGAGCCCTTGAAGCTGGCTTGCTGATCTGTTGAAAACTCGAAGTCCCGTGAGTGACGTATGTGCCTTGAGAAGTTTTGAAGCCACCGCGCAAATACCACTTGCGTGGCTGAGTTCCTTGCGCGCAACTCTTTTGTGCGAAAAGAAGGCTGAGTCCCCTGCGCGCCTTCCCTTTGCGTAGCAGGAAGACCCGAGGCAGCCGCAAGCACCTTGCACGCCTCAGGAGTTACCACACCCTACGTGCCCTTGAACACCAAGTGGCTTGCGCGGCAGTTGTGAAGTAAGAGGACCCTACGGGTTATTTGCATTCAAGAGAACCGAAGGTCGTAGACCTTGTGTGTGCAACAAGTGAAGACCACACTACTTTGTGTGTGTGTGCAAACGCGACCCACAGCTACCCCTTGCACCCTTGACACATGCGCGGCCCGTGCTTGAAGAAGACACCCGTGGGCAGTGTGTGTGCATAAGTGGAGAAGGACACATTCGGGTGTGTGTGCAAGAAGGGAAAGAAAGTCCGTAGCCTTGTGCAAACAAAGAAGACCACATCTTAGGCATTTGTGGGTGCAAAGTGAACAAGAAGGCCGAGGGCACACTTTGTGTGAGTGAAAAATTGAAGAACACACTTTGTGTGTGCAAGTGAAGTAGGCTGTATCCCTTTTGGGGTGCACACTTTGAAGAACAAAGAATACTTTGTGTGTGTGCAAGAAGAAGTGAAAGGCCAAGCTTAAGTGTGTGCAAAACGAAGAATAAATTGTGTGTGGAAAACAAGTGAAGGCCGAACCTATATGTGTGCACTAATTGAAGTGTGTACACACTTAGAAGAAGAAAAAGAGGATACTCACACAACGTATAACACACATTTATGTGTGTAATCAAAAGGAATTAAACGTGTGAAGGAAAAGAACAAAAGGTGTGTGCTTAAAGTGACTACACCCTTTGAGGGTTTATTGCACCAAGAGGAGAAAGAGGAGAGTGCATGCATGCATGCATGCACATGCACACATGAACAAAGACAAATCTGGTTGTGTGCATTTGAGTTGACCAAGACCAGAAGATCTTGAAGAAATTGAGAAGCCATGCAGTCAGTGCATGAGGATGCAGAGATGCCATGCACTCAGTGCATGAAGTTGATGTGAAGTGAGACTGGACCAGACTGAAGTTAAATAAATCAGTTGTTTGAGTATTCAGTAGTTGGAGAGAGGCCAGGTCATCCTGAGAAGAAGGAGATAAATCCTGAGCAAGACGAGAAGACCTGATCAACTCAAGTGATCAGAGGTACAGAGCAAGGCCAGCAGTCTTTATCCCAGACTACTGAAGATACTTGAAGAAGCTTAAAGTGAAGAAGAGATACTCGTGTGATTCGAGGAGCCAGGAGAAGCCCCCTGTGAGACTCAGGGTGGAAGAAGTCTTCAGTGGGATTCTGGAGCAGGCCAGTGGGACTCTGGTAACACTGTGGGACGTAGTATAAAGACCCTCCTGTGGGACTCAGGAGAGATACAATGGGATGCTGTATCGACCATTGTAATACTAACAGATTATAATGGGAGAAACCATGTTGGGGCGTATAACCAACATGGCAAGGACGTAGGCCTTTGGTGCCGAACCTTGTAAATCCTTGTGTCCACTGCCTTTACATTTACTGCATCATTCAAGGAAAGGCTGAGAGATACAAGAAGAGTGGATCGAGGCCTTAACAAGCCATAGAGGTTTAATTGATAAAGAATCAATTAGTAAAAAGTTTTAAAGGATCAATGATTTACCCCCTCCCCCTCTCAGTGATTCACACTGATCTGGGCACTTCAGCTTCTAGTTTATGCTGGACCAAAAAGATCCATATGCACCAACTGTAATGAATCAGTGGTTGAGACTTCACCTAATGATTTAAAACATGATTTATGTTTTTTTCTATATTGACAAGGATCACAAAATTTTTAAGAATAAAATCTAAACTCCGATATATCCTTAACTAGTATTTTCTTAGAGAGTTTTCATAGATTCTTAAGGTTACAATGTCCAAACCTTCTAGGCCATAACCAAGAATGATCTTCCATTGCACTAAGACAAGGCAGATATTGGATCCTAATGTCTTCTATGTTGAGTGTATAAACATTCTATTTCCTATTGGTAGAAAGAATAAAATATTCATTGGAATTGGGTACTGAACACTTATCATTCCTAAAATTTACAAGGTAACCGTCATCACATAATTGTCATATACTAATAAGGTTGTTCCTAAGACCCTTAAACAATAAAACATTTGAAATCAATGTTTTTTCAAGAAAAACAATATTACCTATACCAATAATTTCTCCTTGAGCATTATATCCGAATGTTATATTTCTTCCCTTCTTCTGGATACTATTTTTAAAGAAGTTGTTATTACTAGTCATGTTCCAGAAACAACCACTATCCATGTACCATGTATTTCTATTGGTAATATCATTACTTTCCTGAAAATAAGAGTGCTAGACTTTCTCAACCCAAACGTTCCTGGACCCGGAATCTTCAGAAAGAAGAATTTTAGGAATCCACATTTTCTTTGAAAAATAAGCTTTATGAAAACCTAAATACTGAGTTTTGTTTAAGGAACAATTTTTTGCCCAATGCGCACCACATTGACACCTAGAGCAGAATGAAGCACTTTGAGGTACAAAATAATTGTTACTAAAAATAGGTTTTGAATGAGTATAACCTAATCCACAATCATTCCTTAGAGGACGAATTTGGGAATATATCTCATAAAAACTTCCCTTTCCTAAGGTAAAGTTTGAAATACACTTCCTCAAGGAAAATATTTCTGACTTCAGTCTAATAACTACGTTTTTGTCCTCAAAACATTATTTTTATCTTTAGAGTTATTCTCTAAAATATTTTTCTTGGAAATTAATTTTTCTATATCCTTAGAATGTTTATCCTTCTCATAATTAACATCCGCAAGGGTTTTAGAAATACTTTCAAAATCATAAATTTTCATATCAAGATCATTAGAAATATTTGATACTTCTTTAGTAAGAATAGAAATTCTAGAATTTTCCTTTTCAATCTTTTTCTTGACATTAGAATTTTCATTATCAAGAAGCTTAGTAAACCTAGAAACTTCTTCATAAGTAGGTAAAGTATTATATTCATCAGAAAAAAGATACTTCATCTAAAGATTCATAATATTTACTATCACTATAATTAAAAATCAAGGATAAATTAGTTATAGATTAAACATTGTGTACCTCGGCCATCAGACAATGATTTTCAATGGGTAAATTGGAAAGTAAACCAAGATTCTTCAGAATATAAGATTAATAGTATAAAGATTCATCAGAAGAGTCCCCACCACTGGCACTCCAGGTGTCATTAGATTTCAAAACATTCTTAGCTTTATCTTTGTATTACTTCTTTCCATTCCTCTCAGAATGCGTTTCCTTTCTACCCTTTTTCTTAATCATAGGAAAATCTGGCCTAATATTCCATGCTCTTTGGAATTCATAACAAGTGACTTCAGAGTCTTTCTTATCCTTTCGTTCTTCTTACATCTATATAGAAAGTCTTTCTTTCCAAGTATATTGTTCATCCTTCAAGCAATATTAGCTAGTTCATTCTCAGAATGTTCCCTTTATAGAAACATAATTAATTTAAATTCCCTTTAATTTCCACATCCACCCTATTATTCATACATAACCAGTATTAGATATATCATAACCATACCATATTTCTCACACCGTTCATGAATCACAAGTGCTTAGGGACCCTATGGGACACCTCAGTTGGAATTATTGAGGTGAACTATATCTAACAAATAAGAAGTTACATATTGGAAACACAACCTTAAATTTCACAAGAAATATATAGTATATGATCACTCAAGATATTGGAAGATTTCTATTAGCAAGACTCATTTTTCTTCCACAAAATTTAAATCTATGTAATAGTTTCTTATAAATTGATTAATATCCATATGATATTCCCCTTCCTATGCATGTGTGAGATCTATGTAAGAGTCTTTATTGGTGATTTTTTTATCATTATACCTATGAAAAAAATTATTCCATTGTGTTGGATCTTGGTCTGTATAGGGGAAAAAATATATGAACCACACGTGTCTCAATTCATATATTCTGGGATACATAGTGATTTTTGGTCCTTTTTTTCAAAGCCCAACCACATATTCAACAAAAAAATACTATTAATTATAGAGTGTGATTTAGAACCACATAATAACATCTAGTAAGGATTAATTTGAGAGCCTTCACTAAGAAACAATAGCAGAAATACATTCCCCCATGTTAATGTTAGATTATTATTTATACATATTGGGCCCTTCCTAATAGCCTCAAAAATAGGATATTTTACGAACTATGTATCTGTTGATTCCTATCCCCATATGATATGTAGTACCATCCATATTTCTTACCCTAAGTCCAACTATAGATCATAAAAATAATCATCTCACACCATATTTATTTAGACCGCTTCAGCAATATGCCACATTTTGTTGGAATAATATTGATGATATGTAGTGACACCTGGATCCATTATCCTTGGCCTAGACATGATTATCGACAAGAAACTCCCATTGATCTTAGTGTATGGTACTGCATTTAAGAGAATCCTAATTTTTTCCATGCACATGAATTCAACATATACAGTATATGGGACATGAGAACTAATTTTTTCTTAATAAAAGTTCATTTTTCTACATATAAGTTAAATTTACATAAATACCCCTTTTGTTTATATTCATTCTATTAGAATATATTGCTAAAAAGTAATTCCATTGGGTAAGATCTTGATCAACATATTGGTTATTTATTTATCCCTGATGGATTATGTGATTGTGCTTATGATACAAAACCCTAAAATCATGGTAGTAGATTCCCCATACCAATATAAAATTTTCACTTAAAAATTTACTAATCTCCTTATATATTAAGTTTATGTTATTTCGTAATATTGTCAGATACATATTAATTTTAGAACCTTCCATTCATGATATGACAATGAGTTCTCATCTTTCTGGACCCTTTATATTATTTCTCACACTCAGTATGACTCACATGATATTATATGTCTTAAAAAATAATTCTAACAAGAACAATTGAGATACAACATGTTCAATGCCCAGGAAACTGATTCCTTGACACATAATGTTAAACAACACAACATATGGTCAACTATGAATGAAGTTAATCTTTATTAAGTATTTCATATTTTATGATCAAAATAAATTTTATGATATCCAAATAAATGTGGTAGAATATAACATTAAGATCATACAATTGGATAAAATATGCCTTTATCTAAAAAAATTTCCGTTATTTTGGTCTTACATTCATAGTTGTGGATGCCACAACACATTATATTGGATATATCTTTGAGGTTTGTTGGTTGCACAATTCGGTTCAAAACATTACTCAAGATTGGACTATAAAATTTCATTCCCCACAAGCATTTTGAGAAATTTGGATACCCATTTAAAAATATAGCCAAAAAGGGCTACCAAATTTTGGTTGTTCCCAAGTAAATTATTAATTGATAAAATGTATTAACATTAAGTTATTTTATCCCTTGTCCACCTGAAACTGGGAATATCTTATTCATATTACACTTGAGATGGGTCAACATAAATTTCCCTATACACATGTCCCTACAACATGATGTTAAACAATGTGGAGTGGTTCCTTATCCTATGATGTTAAACCTAAAGAAAGCTAAGCCCTTGTTAAAGGTTGGGGCTGAAGCCTCATTTTATTATTAAATAAAAGAAATGACCTCTTTTAACTAGGTAGAGGGGGACCCATTACATAATGTTTAATTTTATAGACTTTCATCCATTCCCACAATTTTATATGGGACCCAGAAACCATAACCATACACATCTATATATTGGGAAGTCTCCATATCCTTTCTTGAACATTCATTTCCCTAATTCACATTTCACATCCTAAGAGTATGATATTTACATAAACCATTAATGGATATAAGGTAACGAGTGAATATAGATTGAAGAGAGAAATTTTTTTGTCTATGTCTTAATGACCCAATTCAGTTCTTTCATTTTCACCCAAAATAAATCCTATCAAACAAATGAATATTTATTTCAATAAGAAAGGCTCTATAATCTATGTACGGCATGAGAATGTGATATTGGAACATATTATTCGAATTTTATTACTGTCCACTCCATATTTACATATCATATATCATCACTCATTTTCCAAGAACCTCAAACCTCTATTTCTTATATCATCCTTCTATATTCAGAATGTGTTAGAGTGTCATTGTCCTTGGAACCCCAATTTGTACATTGTGTCACTTTTTCTAATTATTCATAGGTCTATACATCAGGAACTTAAATTGTATGCACTTGGGTCAAATCTATAAGAAATGAAAACATATACCTAGCTGGTCTAGATTTTATGGTCTTAAACTACTAGTGTAATTTAAGTAAATGTTGTTAGGTCAAAAAACCCATATTTGGAGGCCTGATTAAAGGCCAATCCTCTACTCTTTAAGCATTATACTCACTAAAAATTAAATTTTTACTTCAAAGAAACACTTTTGAGGAAAAGGTGTGGAAAATCACAAGGCTTAAACACAAGTCATTAAACATTGAAATAAGTAAAAAACATTAAATATGAGACTAAAATAAGTGGAATCAAACACCCTCAATATCCCCCACTAAAGTGTACATAAGGAAAAAATCTCAAGGGATCCATCACACATCCCTAGTAGAAGTCAATCCATGGATGATGAGCCCTATAATTTATAAAAAAACTATAGTAATGGCGTGTTAAATATTTTCCCTTAAATAACATGTTCCACACATTATTACATGATCTTTTGTGTAACAAAATACACTTTGAATTACATTTCCTCAACAAACCCACTTCAATACTTAAGTAATTAATTCCCTAAGAATCTTCCACTACTATCATTGAACAATATTTTTAACATTAAAGGACTCTAATGTGTGGATATGCTTACATGAATCAATTTAGATCCTTTTTATGTTACCCCAATCTATCTTGTTATGTAGAGGCATATTCATCACATAGAGGATTTATAATCATTGTAAAACTTGGTGACATTTCCATGGAACCCATTTTTCAAATATATTCAGGTGTCATCCGTACCATACATTCCCCATTCCACCATCCCTAAAAAGAGATATTTTAGTTATTTTTTCCCATTAGATCATTCATAAATTCATGTGGATTCTATATCTGTGATGTTTCACCTTCACACATTATAGTCATTATCAAATAAAAGATGTGATACATCATTCTTAAACCATTTTACTAGTCCTTATCATGTAACCCTAATCCTCAATAGTCAGAGATTCATGACCATAACCACAATGCTCCATTTGATGAGATTGTCTACTCCTTGAAATATGACCTCAATTCACATAATGTTTTTATTTTCTATTACTAGATGTATTGATCCATATTATTTTGTAAAATTAGTATGAACCAAAATTTTAGAGATATTTGTTCAAAGTTATATGATCGAAAACTACAACTATATTCAGTTAAAATTGTAAAATCTTAAACTACTGTGATATTTGGTTAAAGCTGTATAAACTTAAACATAATATATAGTGGTATTAAATTAATTGTCTTATAAAAACCATGGAATGAGAAATATGACTTGCACGGTTGAAATAATACTATGGGAAACAAAGAAAAATGCTGAGTCTCCACTCACTGGGCATGCAACCTGAATGATCTTGATATAATTGAGTGACAAAAAATGATAAAAAGTTTGTTATGTTAAAGTAACTTAAAGGTAATCCTATGAAAAAATATGTTTCTTCCTACTAAGTCTCATTAGTATGAGTCATAGAAAAAATTTAGGTTGAAAAAACCAAAGAAATAAAGATTTTAGGTTCCACAATATAACCTCAGAAGAAATCAATCTGTGATATCTAAGACATTTTCCTTGGAAAAATATAGGGTGTTCTTTGGGTACTCAAAACATCATGGACTTTATAATGCTTATTTTGAAATCCCTATTTGTGATCCTTATCAAATACTGTTAGATGACTTATCCAAATAGACCAAATCTAGTGTATGGTGATGGTATTTCTACTTATACCCATCCATAAGCCACACCCACAAGGAAATAATTCAAATACACAAATTCTAGTTTACAGTAATGGTATATATTTTTATTATTTTCCACTATCCACACATAGAGGATATCATCCAAATGAAAAAAATAAGTTTTACATTGATGGTATTTGTTCTTATACTAATACATGAGACACACTTGTGAGAAACAAATCCTTGAATCAATTGTTTGAGTATATTTATTGACTAAATTTAATCTAACCCAATGTTCCAGTGCATCAAGTTATCCTGACACTATTTATCATGGTTTAAAAAGTAGATATAGATTATAAAAAGGGAAGGAAGTTGATATTTTATTATAAGCCAATATTTTCTTTATTTCATTTAAAAAATGACCCAGGAAAATAAAGAATCATCTGTAAGGTTGAATTCTATTTCTCTATCCTTAAATAATGATATCCTTATTGGTTACTCTTTATAAAATCCTGTAACTCATTGAGTGAAGGTTAGAATCTATTAATAATGATATGAGTCTCATTCTTTCATTTGGGTTTAGATTCCTCATTGAGTAAAAAATTCTTCACCTAAAAAATATCATTCATCTTCAACTACTTAGCTTGTTCGTTTAATTTTCAGTGATCTCCTAGTTTATCATTAGAAAAAGTTATATCCTATAGAACATATTACACTTCAATGAATCTTATTCTATAAGAGTTGATATTTTTATATCACCTCCACATAATTAGGCTCATTTTGATGTTTTTTCCCAAATAAGGATAGATTGATTCATCATATTATTCTTTCGAAGGAGTTAATGTGATTCATGCCCTATTCTTAACATAAAACCAAATCCTTCACAATAAGGTATATCTGGTGATAACCATATTCACTAAAGAATAAATTGATAAATATTTGATAAGGATTATCTATTTGAATAATAACCTCATCAAGATGAGTTTTAATTAATATCATTTAAATCATTCTCCGCACTCATTGTTGTTTCCACCACAGGGATGATGCATCATCTAGGTCTATGTAAAAACAAATAACCACAATAGAGATAAAATATGGGACTTAAACAACCAAGGAATGGTTTAATATGATAACTAAAATAAGTTATTGAAATCATGAAAACTTTTTCCTATACCTTTATTAATTTGTGATTTTAATGTGATTATAATTAAAAAAACCTCAAATTAAATAAGTGTTTCTAAAATTTGAAACCAAGAATTTTTTAGTCAAGCGATTCTTTGAAATCAAACCAAAGATTTATTATGTGGAAATTTACTCCCATATATCGATGGAACAATCATATTCATGGCCTCCCCTCTATGAGGCACAATTACAAGGGTTTATGATGCTGGCTCTTTCACTACATCTAGAGGTATATGACTTATCCATTTTGGTGGGATAATGGGATCAAAAAGTCTCTCTGATCTAACTACATCGTGGATATTATAACATAAATATTCTTGTAAATTAGTAAGAACAAAACAAATTATTTACAATAATTAATAAAAGATGAAATAATTCAAATAACACCCCTTCTTGAAATAATTCACTTAAAGTTTCCACATCATACATTATATGGTTGACCAAGGTATCTATATTTATAAGATCCTCAATCAATGTTACATAAGTTGGAGTTTCCAATAAAACATTCATATAAAGGCACCACAAAAGTCATCATTGGGATTTACAAATAATCCCCCCCCCCATATGGCCTTATGGGGAGTGAATAAGCCTCATTCCATTGGGAGGCTTTTGCCTCTAGCATTGATGTAATAAAATTAACACTTGATCAAATTATTATGTTATGTTTCCAGAATAGAAACTAAAAATACATGAAAAATGTGGGAAAATACTACCTTTAGGTCTTGAGAAAAGATAATTTTCTATAAATGTGCCTGTTTATTCCTATAGATTTCCTTTAATGGTAACTACATTAGATGATATGCCAACTGAGGCACTAAAATCACTTCTAGTGGGTTATAAATGACTACTCAAATACACTCTATAAAACAAGGGTAGATATAAACCATATGATACTAATTATATGAATTGGTATATGGGATGTTTGTTTCACATTCAACAACATATATTGGGGAGATAATAGGAGATTGGTTTTCTCATTGTGAAGCCTTAGACCTATGCTTCTACATGTAGTATAAAAAAACTGTAATTTTTTTATAAAAAGTAACTAAAAAATTTATAGTATTTTATAAATAAGGATCTTTACCCCTTGAGGATTTCGAGGAAAATGACCATCATTACATATTATAAAAATTAAAACAATAAATTAAAAGGTCGTGATAAGACTTTTCTCGCACAAGCTTCATTATTGAAGCTAAACTCTATGATACCTCTAAAAGAACCTAAATTTTTATTATAAAAACATAGGGTGAGAAAAATTTACTAGAAAAGTATTTTTGGAAATATAGTGAATAACCATTTTTAAAATACTTATTACATTTGAAAAATACTTTTGAAAATACCTTTGAAAACATCGAATAGATTTTTCAAAACTCATTTTAAAATCCTTAGGCAACACATATAATTTTTAAAACATAGTTTTGAAAATAATTTTCATAATTTAATATCTTATGAAACTTATTTTAAATAACATTTTCAAAAATTATTTGAAAATTAATTTGAAAATATTTACACCTTTTAAAATATTATAATAATTTTAAAAATACTTAATATTTTGAAAATTTTATAAATCATTTAAAAATACATTTTCCATTGATAAACATTAATTATAATTTTTGGAAATACTTAATATTGTGAAATGTTTTGAAAAATAGTTGAATGATTTT
Source organism: Viscum album (assembly GCA_963277665.1). Taxonomy (NCBI): domain Eukaryota; kingdom Viridiplantae; phylum Streptophyta; class Magnoliopsida; order Santalales; family Viscaceae; genus Viscum; species Viscum album. Next base: position 1,607,832,990 of record OY728137.1, on the reverse strand, counting down.
TAATGAAATATAAGGAATTATTTTGTAAACAAAACAATGGGGCCACTTAGAACATTGAATACTCATAGGACTTACCCTCTTTTCCTTTGGAATGGGTTCACTCCCCACTCCCATTTCATATTTATAATGTCCAAATACCATATTTATAAAAACATTTTGAGATTGACATAAACAAACACACACAGATATATATATATATATATATTTATTTATATATTTATAAGTTTTATTTTCTTAAAAATAAATGATCATTCCTTAAATACACATCCACAATTATATATATACACACAAATATATATAAATACAAACATTTATTTGGAAATGAATTGTGATATTTGGTACAAAAAAATCTCAAGAAAATTATCTTTTGCATGGACAGTTAATAAAAATAATAATTAATATCCATGTATTTAAAAATTCATTCATCAACTCATGAACTAAATTTTATATAAAGTGATAACATTTATCATTTAAAACTCAATCTTCAAAAAAATTAAAACAAACACTTTTAATTGATTTTATGCAAAAAATACTGACATAAATGTATAAACACTTCACATAAAATAATAGAAATGGGAAATTTATATTCATATAAAATAATATATATATAATTTTTTCTTTATAAAATAATCACAAGAAATAAATAATTATGCATTTCACATAAAATTATAAAAATAACATTTTTAAAATAAATATTTCATCCTTGAAAAAATTTATATACATATATACATACATATATATACACATGTAAATCAAAGAATGGGAACCCTCATATATAAAATACAATGGGGTTTAAGTGGATTACATCATGTTTCACAATTCCTTAAAATTAAATTATACATTTATGAATTAAATATTCTTACATGATTATAAAATGGGAAAATGTTTCCTAAATTAAAATGAATAAGCTTGATATTTAAAAAATAAATGAAAATAAGTTTCTAAGGATATAAAATTTAAGATGTGAATATATATACATATATAAATATATATAATAAAATAAATAAACTTGATTATTAAATGACTTATATAACATGAGTTAAATTATTAAAGATTATGAAAACAATACTTATATATATATATATATCTCTCTGTGTGTGTGTTTCACAATCATAAATTTATAATGAAATTCATATATATATATATATATATATCATTTATTTGAATCCCAAAATATAAAATTGAGGTATCTGAAAACATTACATATATAAATCAGAGAGTTCTAAATAAATGCAATAGTTTTTTATTTAAAAAAACCCCTATTATGTGCTCAAAACTGAAGGGAGGAAGGGGGAGGTGGTTTTTTCTTCTTCACTGAGTAAAGACACAGACTTCTACCTTACATGAGGGTACGTAAACCAGATGGAAATGAAGGCATTTCTCTTAGATTGTGAATGGATCCTTCTTTAGACTGAAAGTACAGTTATTTTTGGTGCATGCTAAAGCTTATATACAGGTTCTGATACCCGTTATAAATTATGGGTAAAACAATTAATTTTATTTCAAATATAAATTTTTTTTTATTTTTTTTGCATAGAACAGTGTACATAATATCTTTAATTATTATTTGAGAAGAAAAAGGTGTTATGGGTGGATGTGGTTCAAGTATCATTGTTTTAATTTCCATTATTTGTTCTTGTTGTTGGCGAAAATCGATGGTTAATAGCGTAGTAGGCTTCAGTACTATTGATAACATGATTGAAAATAATGGTTGAGAAGATAATAAGGGGGGAAATCTTCACCTTTAGTATAGATTTCATGTGAGGCTGATGCATAGTGGAGTTAGGTATTTTTCTGGATTTATGGATAGTGGGGGAGACAGTGTTGGTTAAGATAAGGTGGTGTGATGTCAACAATGGGCTAAGACGGTGGTCACAACAAGAAAAGCGAACATGCCAACATCCAAATGGATATGGAATTATTAGATAATTTTTTCAAACCACATGAGCTATGCTGGATTATGGGAGAGGTATCAATGATGGAATGTGGGGCCATGAGGAGGAAGAAGATTATTATCGATTATACGTTTGAGCAGTGCTGCTCAAATGGTTGTGTTTCATCCATACCAAACTATTTTATCTCACATAAAAATAGATATAATTTCCCCACTTCTTTATATGGTCAAATGTGACTTTTTTATCCGACAAAAAACCAGTGCCTTACACATGGGCATACAGGTGTACTTGATTACCTATTCATGCACCGGGCCGTGACTCTTCCTAAGCTATGCACACGCACTATCCTGCATGTTTGAGAAAAATCTATTCCTGTGTCTCTTCATATGAGGCGCCTAGTACCTTTTACACTTATCAAGTTAGATTTGTATTAATTTCATTACTTGGTCAACCCACACATGGGTCCCAAAGTGTTGAGGGTTCCCCTTTATTTTCATATAAGTGGTTGGATATTTTTTTTATATAAGTTTATAATTTCATCTTGTGAATTATTTTTTTTTTATATTTTTATCATCAACATAAAATATTAATTAATATTAAAGTCATATTATTTTACAAATTAACAATTTATTTCCAATTGAAAATTAATCACTTAATTGATTATTTAAACATGAATGTTCATTAATTAAATATTAACATTGTTTCTTCAATTTTCCATTATGAAATGTTATGTATTATTTAAATAACATATAATTACATTATATATATGTATACATTATAAAATTCTTTCTATGGTTACATACTCATTTTATTATTAAATATTTGTTTTCTTTTGTTTCAAATCATCAACGACTGAAAACCAATAACCCTAATTAATTAACCTTTAAATACCTATGAGATATGTCATTTTACTAAACTATATGTTCTTGGAAGTTTCTAACTTGTGAATATGGTTATCATATTACCCCTCATTCTCTAGGTTTTTATTATATTATTTTTTAGAGCGTTTCTACTCATGGATGATATGAGAGAGTAATATTATGATCTAGGACTTCTTCGATTCCTAGGAGTTTGTCTACTTGAGTTATTATCTCTTCTAATGAGTTTTTTCCATCTAGCAATGGAATTTTTCGAATGAAGGTGTCCTAGTAACAATTTTTGGGTTTTTGAACAATTTTTAATAATATGTATGGTAATATAATTGTATCTATGTTTTCAAGAACTGTTTTATTTATTTAAATAATGAATACGTACTTAAAAACATACTGGGGTGTTACATTCTACTACTTAAATGGTATTTCACCCTCACAATTATTTCAAATTCTAATCCTTGATTTCCATTTTCCAAAAATGAATGTTCTTTATTCCTACAAAACAATTTTATTAAGATCATAAAACATAGAAAATTGTAGTCAATAAAAACCCAAACCTTCATTCAGGTCTTCAGTGTTGACATATTTGGTGGAGAGAAAGGGGCCAAGAATACTAGTGGTAGATCAGGGAATCCCTAATATCCTCTATTTTATATTTCAAAATACAACTTGGGAAATTTGGAATAAAATGATAAGGTAATTCATTATTGTTTGAAAAGGTGTTAATTCTAATCACAACTACAAAAAGATATTTATCAGTTCTCAAAATGGGCTTACCAGGGCTAAAAAAGCGTTGTAAAGCTCAATGCTGATTGGGGGGGGGTGGTTATCAGTGCTAAGAAAGCGCTGATAAATTCCATACTTGATGTAACATAAAATTATATAGCATCACACCCAAACAAGACCTGATAAGAAATCAGTATATCAACAAGTATACCCATACAAAATTAACACTTACTTTATAAGGTAATTACAGCAAGTATTCACATACAACATGTATACCCATACAACCCATACAACAAGTATACCTATACACCATTAAAACATAATTCATAAGTAAATTAAATACATAAGGAATTAAATTCATAATTCAGGGGGTTTGGGGTGGTTGTCCAAGGGGTGTCCAAGGGTGTGGGGGTGTCCAGGGGGATGGGGTGTCCGGGGGGGGGGGAGTGGGGGCTGTCCAGGGTGCGGGGGTGGGGGGGCATGGTGGTGTCCAGGGGGTGGGGTTGTGTCTAGGGGTTGGGGGGGCTTTACAGGGGGTAGGGGTGTCCAGGTGGGGGGGGGGGGGGGGGTTAGGGGGTGGGGTGGTGTCCAGGGAGTGGGGGCAGTCCAAGAGGTTGGGGGCTGTCCAAGGGGAGTGGGGTGGTGTCCAGGGGGTGGGGGTGGCTGTCCATTGGGGAGGGAGTGTCCAGGGGGTGGGGGTGTGCAGGTGGGTGGGTGGTGTCTAGGAGGGGTGGGGGGCCATCCAGGGGGGTCTGTCCATGGGGGTGTCCAGGGGGGTGGTGTTCAGGTGGTGGTGGTGGGGGGGGGGGCTTTAATGGAATGAATTTCACGGATTTTAAGATAATTGGTAATTTTTATAATGGTTTTTTAATAATTTTTGTTTCAATAGTATGAATTTATTTAGGAAAAAATGAATTCTTTTTGTGTGTATGGTTAGAAGGGGGTTTTCCGTACGTCAGTTGTTGTTTTCACTTAAAATTCTGTCCATTTTTAACAAAAGAGAGACACTTTGAGTGATAACAACCACATCATTCCTCATATTGAGGAGGGGCTGACTCGTACACATCACCCATGACCCATGTATTGTTCTCCTAAAGTATAAACACAATCTGAATGCGTTTGGTCATATTTCCATATGTCAGTAGTTGTTTTCACTTAAAATTCTGTCCATTTCAAACAAAAGAAAGACACTTTGAGTGACACCAGCCACACCATGAATTATATTGACATGGGGTTTACTTTTACACGTCACAAATGACCCATGGGTTTTTCTCCTAAAGTATCAACACAATCCTATGTTGTTTGGTTAGATTTACTTACGCCAGTTGTTGTATTCACTTAAAATTTTGTCTATTTTAAACAAAAGAGAGACACTTTGAGTGATATCGGCCACAACATGCCTCATATTAGGGATGGGTTGACTCATACACATAAAAAAATGACCCATTGATTGTTCACTGAATGTATCAAACAATCCAAATACGTTCGGTTAGTTTTCCATACATCAGTTGTTGTTTTCACTTATAATTTTGTCCATTTAAAAAAAAAGAGAGACACTTTGAGTGATACCAGCCACACCATAAATCATATTGAGGTAGGGACACATGACCCATGGATCATTATACTAATTTTTTAACAGAATCCTAATGCGTTTGGTCCGATTTCATTACTTCAGTTGTTGTTTTCACTTAAAATTATATCCATTTTAAACAAAAAAGAGACACTCTGAGTGATACCGGCCACACCATGCCTCGTATTGATGCAGGGTTGACTCGTGCACATTGAACATGACCGATGGATCATTCTCATAATGTATCAACACAATCTGAATGCGTTTGGTCAGATTTGTGTATGTTAGTTGTTGTTTTCACTTAAAATTCTTTCCATTTTAAACAAAAGAGAGAGAATTGGAGTGACAAGGGCCACCTCATGCATCCGAATGATGCGGGGTTTACTATTAAATGTCAAAAATGACCAATAGATTGTTATAATAAAGTATCAACACAATCTGAATGCGTCTGGTCTGATTTCCTTATGTCAGTTGTTGTTTTCAATTAAAATTCTGTCCATCTTAAACAAAAGAGAGACACTTTGAGTGATACCGGTCACACCGTGCCTCAGATTGAGGAAAGGTTGACTCTTACACGTCACAAATGACCCATGTATTTTTATCCTAAAATATCAACACAATCCGAATGCATTTGGTTAGTTTTCCATACGTTAGTTGTTGTTTTCACTTAAAATTCTGTCCATTTTAAACAAAAGAGAGACACTTTGAGTGATACCGGCCACACCATGGCTCATATTGAGATAGGGTTGGCTCTTACATGTCATAAATGACCCATGAATCATTTTACTAAAGTATCAACACAATACTAATGCGTTTGGTTTTATTTACTTACGTCGGTTTTTGTTTTCACTTAAAATTATGTCCATTTTAAACAAAAGAGAGACACTTTGAGTGATACCAGCCACACCGTGCCTCATATTGAGGTGGAGTTAACTCGTACAAGTCCCACATTACCCATAGATTGTTCCCCTAAAGTATCAACACAATATGAATGTGTTTGGTTAGATTTCTGTAAGTCAGTTGTTGTTTTCACTTAAAATTATGTCCCTTTAAAACAAAAGAGAGACACTTAGAGTTATACTAGACACACCATGCCTCATATTGAGGAAGGGTTGACTCTTACACATCAGACATGACCCATGGATCTTTCTAAGAATGTATCAACAAAATCCAAATGCATTTGTTCATATTTCCATATGTTAATTTATGTTTTCATTTAAAAGTCTGTCTATTTTAAACAAAAGAGAGACACTTTGAGTGATACTAGATACACCATTCCTCATATTGATGCAGTATTGACTCATACATGTTACACATGACCTATGTATCATTAAAATAAAGTATCAGCACAATATTAAGGCATTTGGTGAGTTTTTTATACATCAGTTGTTGTTTTCACTTAAAATTATGTTCATTTTAAACAAAAGAGAGACCCTTTGAGTGATACCGGACACACCATGCCTTGTATTGAGGTGGTTTTGACTCCTAAATGTCACACATGACCCATGGATCATTCTCCTAAAGTATCAACAAAATATGAATGTGTTTGGTCAGATTTCCTTACGTCAGCTGTTGTTTTCACTTAAAATTCTGCCAATTTTAAACAAAAGAGAGACACCTTGAGTGATACCGGCCACACTATTCTTTGGATTGAGGTGGGGTTGAGTCATAAACGTCACACATGACCCATGGATCATTCAAATTAAGTATCAACACAATCCGAATGCATTTGGTCAGATTTCCATACGTTTGTTGTTGTTTTCACTTGAAATTCTGTCCATTTTAAACAAAAGAGAGACACATTGAGTGATACCTATCACACCATGACTCAGATTGCGGCAAGGATGACTTGTAAAAATCACACATTACCCATGAATTGTTCTCTTAAAGTATCAACACAATCCGAATGTTTTTGTTTTTATATGGAGGTATTTTAGATATTTTACTAGTTTTTCTTATCCAAAGCCCAAAGAAAAGTGGTTCGTCATTCTTTCATGTTGCTGGTGCATTTCATCTGTTAAGATGGAAAAATTACTCATTGGAGAAATGATGTTTTATTTAATAACTATTAAAATTTTCCTATGAACATTTACATACAACAATGTTTCATCTTTTGATCTCTTTAACCCCTCATAAAAATGGACACCAATTGTACACGTATCCAATTCAGATCTTCATGCTATTTGTGTAATATCATCTATCTGGTATGAGGCCCACTCGTTTATGAAAAAATTTATATCATCTTGTGAATATGTGGCATGTGATTATGGTTGTTATACCTCAACAGTAGAAGCATAAATAGGTTGAGAAACTTATTATTGCTCTATAGCATGAGCAGCAGTAGCTTGAGAGACTTGTTCGGCTTCGAGGTTAGGAGCCCCAAAACATGCAGAAGTCATTATCTACAAAAGTGATTGAATAGTTAATTTAGATTACATAAATTTAGTAATGATAAGGTAATAACATGAGATAAAAAGATCTATATTACAAACAAAAAATAACATGTTTATTGAACTCTCTTTATTTCTTTCAAAGGCTGAAGATATTTGACACCTTTATCAATTTTCTAAATCCCTTCATTGTGGTCTCTTATAACGTTCAAAACATCATCTAAATTGAAACTGCTGTGAAACTATTGCGACATACCATTGAAAGGATCATCCTCAACTGAATTTTCAGCGGACCCTTCAGTAGTTTTGGATGATAACAGAATAATCGACCTCTTTCGATTTGCAATATCTCGAACATAAAATACTTGTACCCCTTGTGATGCCATTATAAACTATTTGTCTTTGTGCCCTTCTTTACTAAAATCAACTTTCCCAAATACCAAATCATCTATTTTAACACCACTATTATTATCAACCCATTTTCATTGAAAAATGGTCAATTGAATTTCATATAATCCAACTCCCATATTTGTTTGATAATTACAAAGTATGACATATTCACATAAATTGGATTTCTATCCTTGCTACTAGAAACATGCATCGCTTCACCCATAAGTGTAACTCCACTATTTGTAATGGTACTATCTTAATCATGTTCATCTGTATAGAATGTATAACCATTAATTACATAACCATTGTGAGATAATACATACACACTTAGTGCAACGGCTAGACATTGATGTCGTTCAAAAATTGAATTCAGATTTTCAGCTAACTCATTAAAAATATGGTTCTGAAACCATCCTATAAGCTAGTGATTATGTTTATTTGATATCCATTTTCCAGCCCTTGATGGATTCAAATTCCTAAGAATTTCTTTGTGGGTTTCAATATATGGAGCAACCTCCCAACTATTATGCAAAACATAAAGTTGGGCCTGCTATCGATATTTAATATTGATTGTCACAACATATCTTTTTAGAAATTTCATCACCCTCAATGCGTCCAGTGTGATGAGATTTTAGAGAACCAATCCTTTCCAAGTAGATAAGTATTAGGTAAAGAATACAATGGCTTCCTCAACAATATATCACTCCATAATACAACCCTCTGGACGACTTTGATTTTTGACATACCTTTTCAAAATCTTCATATACCGTTCAACAGGGTACATCCATCTATAGTGCATATGACCAAAAAGTTGAATCTCTCTCACCAAGTGAACAATCAAATGAACCATCATATCAAATAATGATGGTGAGAATAACATTTCTAATTAACACAATATGATGAAAATTTCTCTTTGCATAGCTGGAAATTTCGCTGGGTCTAAAACATTGCTTCATATATCTTTGAAAAAGAAACAATGTTTGGTTAACGTATGATGAATGTTGTTGGGAAAATGAAATAGAAATCTATAAGAATTGAGTCTTGCATCAAAACATTTCAGTCATGTGATTTTAATATTTTTTACTTCAAATCATTCATTGACACAATGTTCTTGATATTTGATGAATACCCTTATGGAACATTTATATCATTGAAGAAGATTCAAAACTGATATCTCTCCTCCCTAGAAAGGGTGTAAGCAGTTGGAGGAAGAAACATTTGATTTTCACCCATCATGGGAGCCAACTCTTCTTGTATTCCCATGTAAACCATGTCTAACTTTGCCTTAATTCATCCTTTGTTTTTCCAGGGGCATTTAGCAATGTTATGATAACACTATCACATACATTTTTTCCACATGCATCACATCAATAAAATGTCTAACATACAGACAATTCCAGTATGGTAATTCAAAAAAAAAACTGATCTCTTTTTCCAACCAATTTTCGTAATGTTTTTTTGAAAATGGGTTACCAAAAATAGTGTTAACATCTTATATATTCTCAAATAGCTGATCACCTATTAGTGGAGATGGTGTTGTGCATTGTTCTGAACTTCCATTGATGATGTCTTCCAAGATCAGTACTTATGCCGACGAGATATAAATCTACGATGTCCTAGAAACACGAATTTCGATGAATGTTTCAACCTAATTGATTTCATATCTACTTCGCATGCTAAACAACCTTGAGTTACTTTAATTCTATATCCTGAAAAATTTCCATAAGTAGAGAAATCATTTATCATCCCATAAAATAACTCTCTCAACGTGAATTATTCACTTTTATAAGTATCATAAAACATAACACCTGAATGCCACAATAACATCAAATCCTTGGTCAAAGGAGCCAAATAAAAATAAATATTGTTACCTAGTTGTTTTGGTCCAAATATAAGCATAGATAACATGATGAATTTATTTTTCATGCATAACTAGAGTGACAAGTTATAATTTACCAACATAACAGGCCATGAGCCATGAGTTCTGGTTTGAAAACCAATAGGATTTACTCCATCTGTAGATAATGCAAGATGAAGGTTTCTCAGCTCATTTAAAAATTCAAGATACAAATTATTAATTCTCTTCAATTGAGGATATTTGGCTTGGTGACATAATTTCCCATATTTGTTTATTTTCTCTGCATGCTAGCACAATTTTTATATAGTTTCTTCACTTCCATATAGATGCCTAACCTTGAAATGATTGGAAAGTACCAAAAAACATTCATTGGAATGGATCCATATTTCTTATATCGGGAAGCACCACACTTTGGGCATCTTGTATGTGATTTTTTCTCTTTGAGAAAAAAATATACGATCTTTCGGGCGTGCATGTATTCTTTAAGAAATCATACCCATCGAGCGTAGAATTCGTTTAACTTCATATGTCCGACTTGGGAGATCATTATCTTCCGGGAGCACGTCATTCAAGAGAGAAAGTAGTTCCATAAAATTGAAATCACTCCATCTGTTTCTTACTTTCAATTATACAACTTCAGTACAATTGACAATGCTATAAATTTAGTGCAACCAACATACAATGGCATCTTTTCCCAACTCTTTAACTTCTCAAACAATTTTGGTCAATCACGGAGTTCATCGTCAACTGTCCTTGTCATTTACTCAATATGATCTTCATCATCATTGACATCTGTAATCACATCCTCTATACGGTCTTCTTCATTATCCATATTTGTAATCATTAATAATCTATAAAACACAGTTTTATCCCAACTAGTAGCTACATTTTCTTTTTTCCATGTTTATTAAAACATTTATAACTCTTATCTATTCTGTGACATATAAAATGTTCTTCCAACTCCTATAAATTAATTAGTATATAATAACAACAACATAAACACAGAAAAAGATTTGGGAAGGATCCTTTGCAAACATGATGAACTCTTTCAATCCATTCTTATACTCTATTGTGAAACGATTAGAATCCATCCAATATTTATTCATACCCATCCTATTTTAATCCGAAATATTATTATTTATGATTGAAATACACAAAAAATACTTCCAAATACAGTAGAAGAGAACCACTTATAAAATAGAGATTAATATAGCCTAACCATTTCCAATAAAGATTTGGAAATCCACAGAACTAGGATAGACCCCCCATCAGAATCAACACACTTTCCACCCCCTTACCAATAGTTCTATCACCCAAAACCCTTTTAGAAAAACATTAAACATCTTTTTAACCATATCTACCAGTCACCTCATTCATAATAAAATAATCACATTAAACATCCCAAAACTAGTGACCAAACTCAAATAAATTGAAAACAAGGATACAATTTTGTTGAGAAAACTAATATAGTAGATACATTTACAAAAAAATAACCATTAGATTAGAAAAATTGACATCCTTTTAGGTAAAATAGAAATATTCTTCCATTTTTTTCATATGAATCATTAAATTTGGACAAACACAACAAACAAAATCAATGAAATTCATATTTTCACAGGAATTTGAAGGTAAAGAGAGATAAAAAAATCCATTGAAAATAATCCAAATGAATATTTTAGTACCCATTGAAAGAGGGTATTGGTTAATAAAGGGATGATGTCAATAAATCAAGACATAATCATGCCTAGACACTCAAACCAAACTCACCACATCCCAAAATTTTATCGACTAAAACATGACCATATGGCTAAATAAAACTACACCATAATGAATATTAACATAAGAACAAAAGGAAACAGATGAGGATGAGTAGAGAAATCACCAAAGATAAAATATGAGAAGCTGAGAATTTAACCTCGTTGAAAGGAATCTCAAACACTTGAAGTAGGGTTCGCGGGGAATAGGGTCCAGCGGGGAGGAGGAGAAGTAGGGTTCGCGGGGAGGAGGATCCGAGAAAGGTGTTCAAGGGGGAGGATAAGGAGTAGGGATAGAATAGGTGGAGTAGGGAAATAGTGGCAGAGTTGGGCTAGCAGCGGTGGAGTAGGGAAGCGGAGGTGGAGTGGCAGCAGCGGCCGAGTAGGGTAGCGATAATAGAGTGGCAGCGGCGGGAGAGTGGCAGCAACAGCAGAGTAGCGACTGGGAAAGAGAAGATTAGGGGGGAGGGAGGTTTTCACAGGGGTACAATACCACGAGAGTTTAAGGGCATGATAAATAGAGGGTACTACGCACCCTATTTTATAAAATGGAACTATGGTTTTATCAGTGCTAAAATTTTTGTGCTGCTAAATGGTGTCTTTATCAGTGCTTTTGTAGCACTGATAAAGGGTTATTTTTATCTGCGCTTAAATTTTAGCATTGATAAAGTGACCCTTTATCAGCAATTTTAATTAGCACTAATATAGATTTACCTTTATCAGTTCTTTTGTTTTAGCGATGATAAAAGGTGGCCCATCCCTTACCCGTTTTTGTTATAGTGAATAAACAATTTTTGAACATCTATGTGAACAAGAACTTTATAAAATAATCTCATTATGTTTCCATAAAAGGTCACAAAATTGTATATGATATTTCCAAAGATATAAAAATTTAATATTTGATACATATAATATATTTTTAGGTTTCCCTTTACTATATCTCCTTCGATATTGGTGAGTGCCTAATATAGTTTAGTTAGGGTGAAGAATTCAAAAATGTCCTGGTAATACCTTGCATGATGGGATAGTTGGAATGATGAGAATATTTGATTTTCTCGTATACAAAGCATGATTCTTGGAATTAATAGGGAATATAAGATGCGTGATATGCCATATATAGTTTCTCTCAGGTGTCTTATTAATTTTTAAATATTTTCAAATCACCTCAGTATGATTTCAGGGTCATCCATGAAATCAAATCATCTGGAATTGATAGAGGAGTTTCTCATGATCTTTCTCCTTCTATTTCGAGGCTATTTCCTAACTGAAAAAATATAAGGAATAAAGGTTTTAGAAATAATATACATAGAAACTAAAATTATTTTAACCAAAGTTCATAATATCCAATTTTATCTAAACTGTGCCTTTGATAGAAAATGTAAATCCCTAGACCCTCATTTCGGGATCCGATTCTATAAAAAATAATTGGAAAATATATAGTCATTTACATATAACGATATTTTCTATTCTAGGATTTTGGGGAAAGGAACCATTCTTGAATATTATCAATGATTAAGAAATAAATAAAAAGGGAGTAATACAAATTTTCTCACGCAGCTCCTTACTAAAGATAAACTACCTGAAACCTTTAAATGAAAGGGAAAACATTTAATAAAAACATAGGGTGATCAAAATTTCCTTGTTAGGGGTTATTGAAAATCCCATGAAAAACATATTTTAAAATAATTATACATTTTGAAAAATACTTTTTAAAATACTTTCAAAAGTTATTTTGAGAATTTCTTTGAAAATACCTTTGATAAATACTTTTATATATACATATCTTTGTAAAATTCTTTATAAATCATTTGAAAATATTTATACTTTTAAAAAAATAATATTGAAAAAACCTTCAAAAATATAATATATTTTTGAAAAATCCTTTAAAAAACCTCTGAAAATATGAATAATTTTGAAGAAACTTTTAAAAATATAATAGTTTTTGAAAACTCTTTTAAAAAACATTTGAAAACATGATTTAAAAAATACTTTGAAAATACTTATGAATATGAAAATATTATAAAACATTTAAAATTACTTACACTTTTGAAAATGATATGAATCCTTTGAAAATACTTATGACTTTGAAAAAAATTAATAATAATTTTTTAAAATACTTATATTTTTGTAAACACTTTTAAATAATCCATTTATTTTTTAGAAAATATAATGAAAACTTTTGAAAAAAAAGGGGCCACTTCAATCATTGAAGGTTGTCTAGGTCTACCCACTTTTCTTGAGGAATATATTCACTCCCAACCGTCTTTTAATGTTTAAAATTTCCTTGTTACAATTTTATAAAAATATTTTGAGCTTTCCATATATATACACGCATTTCTATTGGAGTTTTTGTTTAAAAAAACATAATCATGCCTTATATACACACACACACATATATGAAATTTAATTGGAAATCACTTGAGATATTTGGTACAATCAAAATTCATGAAAATTAGCTTTTGTGTGGACTGTTAATAAAAATAATAATTTACATACATGTATTCAAACTTTCATTCGTCAACACGTGAAAAACATTTTATATAAAGTTATAAATTTTATAATTTAAAAATAAATTTTGAATAAAAAAATTAAAGGCACATTTTCCTAAATTTATTTTCTAAAATAATGATAAAATTGTACAAACCCTTAACATAAAATAATATCAATTGTAAATTTACATTCACATAAAATAATAGATATATAATTTTTTCTTCTAAAATTAATAAAAATCAATAAACAACTATGTGTTGAAAATAAAACTATAAAAGTAACATTTTAAAAATGAAAATTACATCCTTCCAAAAATACTCACACACACACACACATGTACATCAAAGTATGAGATCCCTTATACATAAAATATAAATCGATTTATGTAGAATCCATCATGTTGCATAATTTCATAAAATGAAATTATACATGCATAAATGAAATACTTTTACATGATTATAAAATTGGAAATAATTCCATAATTGAAAATGAATAAGCTATACTATTTAAAAATATATAAACTTACATTTTGAAGGACATTAATATTAAGATGTATATATATACATATAAATACATATACCCCTTAAATTTCCTAAATATTATTATGAATATACTTATACAAAATGATGTAAATGATTATAGAGTATGAAAATAATACTTATATATACATATGTTTTAAAAACATAAAAGTATAATGATATACATATATATATCTTGAATTTGAATCTAAAAACATAAACCTATTGTTTCTGTAAACATTACATATATAAAACATTGAATTGAAAGTAAATGTAATAGTTTTTATTATAAAAAGAAAAATCCCATTATCGATGCCAGAAAATGAATGGAATAAGAGTGAGGTGGTGGGTTCTTATTTATTGAGTGGAGGCGTGGAATTCTTCTTGGACTTAGGGTACTCAAACTAGATAGAAGGGAAATAAGTTGTATTAGCTTGGGTAGGGTTTTGTCTTCAGACTGAAAGAATGAAAAGTTTCAGTATAATATAAATATTAAGTACATGTTCAAATACCGATTATAAATCATTTGTAAAATAAAAAAACTAATTAAAAAAAAATGAAAACTCATTTTCATTTTTTTACATATAAACCTATGTGCATACTATCTTTCAAGAAAATTTCAGAAGAAATAGGCACTATGGGTGAATGGGGTTTGGGTATCATGGTTTTAATATAGTGACCCTACTCGAAAAATATTAGAGTCACATACTAATAACATTATATTGGCAGAAGATGCAGGTAAATTGCGTCCCTAAGGACTGAAAAGTTTTGTAGTATTATTAAAACAGATTCATACATGAGTCCTACATTTCGAATTAATACACTAATTAATATTTTTTTTCTTCCGAGGATAATAAATTTATTCCATCTAGTGTATCCTTTCATATTTTTTTATACACACTTTAGTGAATCATGGGGAAAGGAAAAATAATAAGGGTGAGCTCCAATGATCAGTAAGGGTAAATTACAATGAAAGAAATAATGAATCAATAAGAATAATATAAATAGAAAAGTTAAAACTAAGGTCACATTCCATGTAATAAATAAATTGAGAAGGATGCATATAAAAAAATATGGAATGGTAAATAACTACAAACACATTCCATTTAAATAACTGGATAAAGAATAATAAATATGAAAAGGTAAGAAATAGAAAACACATGGCATTTAGTCTGTAAAATGAGAATGAAATGCATCTATAAACAATGTCATAGTGAAAATATCATGTATAATAAACATTCAATCAAAATGAAGGAAATGATTAATTATTAGATGTCATGTCTCAACCACAAGAAAACCTATAATGCCAAGATCTATCCTAGATAGTTTAAAACAACGTATAGAAACCCAATTTATTTTCGTAACTTATTTGTCTCATGAGAACTTGTCTATGTATCAAGGGGATACATAATGTGTGTGGCCCACCCATTACTGTATATCCAAATAATTCCTCATATTTAGTAATTGATTAAATTAATAATCAAAATATCATATCCAATATCCATCTTGAATAAAGGATATTGATTTATCAATTTTTCAAAAAATAATTACATAAATTTTACAGTCGACACCATATGAAAAATGGTATACGGTTTAGGTAATAATCATATTGATGAAAAATGATATGGATGTTTATGGGAAATTTAATGTCAAATTATTATAGTAAATTAAATATTTTAAGGGGAATAAAAGGAATCAAATAATTTAATTTCAAAACTATCCTTGTCCAAATAATTCTAAACCTTCCAGTGGAATAATAATAATGGTATGAATACAACATATCACTAGTGGAGTTAAAATAATGGGTTTTAGTGATAAATAAAAAATACTATAAAAATATATTTGAAAAACATTTTAAACAAAATATCCCATTGTTTGGTATTTTTTTGGAAAAACCTTTTATTTGAAAATAACATTTGAAAACAAATTATTTAAAAAGTAACCTTTTAAACATGAAAAGAAATATTTAAAAAAATGACTACGGGTAAAAACATACATTTTGTATAAGGTAAAAAGAACATTCATTTTACAAGGTAAAAAGGATAAAAAATTCCTTGTTTGGAAAAAAGAAGATGATTCCTTTGAAAACATTTGTAAAATACAAAAAGTGTAAAAATGTCTTTAATAAGTCACTTTGGAAAGGTTAAAAACCTTTTTTTAAAATTAGTTTTATAATACATGGTATTTATAAGAAATAAGGTTCTCAGACTAAAGAGAGAATGAAGCTGGGTTTTGTAAAGAAACTTTTCTAAATTATTTCAAGTAAGAAATAGTGTAAAAATGGTACTATTACATGAAGAGGACCATGAATGAATGTATGAGAAGAAAATGAAAATAATGATTAGAAAATTCTAAATAATCTACTCCAATGGAAAATGAAGTGTAAACAATTCTGAAAAAATGACATTGCAAATTAAACCCTTCAAAACATTATAATATCGAAGTGAGAATCAATCAATGAGTATATTATGTCTATCAACTATAAATTCACATAAGAGGAGTGAAAATACATTAATAGATAGTAAAAAGTCATTATAAAAATAATAATATAATATTTAAGTCAATGAGGAAGTAATATAACATATGGAAAAAAATTGGACTAAGAAATTATTTTCCACTTGGGTAGTGTTATGTGTAAATCCCCTTAGATGAAATAATTCAAATTGAAAAATAAAAATATCATGAAATATGAATGAATAATTGTATTATACGAAAAAGTATAAATATGTGCACCATATATAAGGAATTATGTGCATAAAAATAAAGTGATTGTTTGTATTGAAATTTAAAAATCACAAAAGGAATTGAGATTACATATATGAACATTAAAACCGTTATAGGGGACAATAATCCTAAATCATTTCAATGTTTCCCATACCACATTAAATCATTTGAATCCTAATTTAATTAGAGTAATAAAATTTAATGAAACTTCTAATACCATGAGGATAAGGTGATTTATGATATAATATGGTAAAGGTAAGTATATAAACATATAAAATAAAATTTGTGCATAACAAAAAATAAGGCTCAATGGAATTTAAATTGAGATGGAATCCCTTACCTTGAGTTTGGATTTCCTCTAATGTCTTTTTATTTCTAAATAATAAACTTATGATAATTATTTAAATTCTTCAGAACCTATTTCATGTTTCAATTAAATATATTTCACTTATTACCATGTTATATACATCTACTTAAATTCTTAGGTTTATGTTGGGTGTTTTGGAAAAATTTGGTTTATGTGTCAAAAATAACTTTCATAGGTAAACTCTAGTCAAAGTGATCATTATATAACATATAAAGATCAATTTTCATTAATTTTTTTTTCATATTTATAAATAAATTATATATTTAAAACAAATCATTAAATATGGTTTTGAAAAATAAATCAACATTACAATCATGGAGACGGTAGGCTGTACGTATATATGACCAATGTTCCAATTTTTCAATGATCATTATAGAAAGAAGGTAAGTAAAATTAATATTTAAATAATGATAATTATATCATCAATACCATATTATTTAATCATATATACTTTTATATATTATTCTTGTGATGTAAAAGGAATCCCATCATGTCGAGGAGGTGGTAGTCCACACGTCCATGAACGACATTATCAATTTTTAAATCTGTGAAAGGGTATTAAAGAAAATAACATATATTATATTTTTAGAAAAATAATTATGGGATGAATATCATATATATGTTTTTTATGAAACACATTTTTAATTTAAACCATCCTTTACACATTCCATGTATCATGTGATCGAAGCACATTGTTTTTATGGGGTGGTAGTCCATACTTCAACAAACGATGTTACCATCTTCCCACAAAATCGAGTGCAAAAAGGTATGTGTTATTAAAGAATTACATATTTTTAAAGAAATTATAAATATAATATATAACATATATAGATATTTTATTTATCATAATTACCAACCATGATAAGTGGTAAAGGAAAAACAAACAATTTCGTTTCGTGAGGCAGTAGTTCACTGTACACACAAACGGTAAGTTCGTTACCCATTAGATGGAAGTGTGTGTATGTTTAGGTCTAAAAATTAACATAAATAAATATAATAATATTTAGGATACTTTTGTTATTATATAATCTAGTAATAATAATAATTTAAATAATGGAGTAAGAAATAAAACTAAAGGCATTGAGTAAAGATGTTACCTCATAATCAGGTAACTCATATTGGTTTGCACCAAAGGGATTCCATGGATGGTTTTATGAAAAATTTGAGGCCTCTAGGTTGAGGTAAGGATGTTTAGTGTCTATTTTGTATGATATTAGTTGGGGAATAGTGTCTTAAGATGTGTGAGGAATTGGGAGGGGTAAGTGAATTTTTATAGTGGAGGAGGAGTGGCCCTCCTGTAAATTTTTGGAAAGAGAATTTCACCCACTTTTTTCTATTGTAAAGATAATAAATAATAGTAAATATTATATAAAAATGATTATATGGTCTAAATATTATTTTAAAATGGTTAAATTTAATTTAATTGAATCTCACAGATAGGTAGAAAATATAGTTTTTTAAAGTAAAAATGTTCAAAATATTTGTAACGCCCAGATCCCCATTACCCAGAATCAGTGCATTATTATATAACATAGGGATGATACAATGAATCATTCCCCGAAAGACCAATCAGTTTAGTATCCTTGGAATTACTATATACATACATAAGTTTTAAATTACATCACGAAATAAAAAACAACAACATTGTGTCCCCATTGAGCACTCTTATATCCCTTAGCCTATTCATGAAAATTAATCGTAATATAATTCTTTTCTTCCTAGAATAAATAAAACATAAGAAAGGGGTGAGCTCATATGCTCAGTAAGGATAAAAGTATAATGGAGACTATCATAAATATGAATAAACATTTAAGGGAATGTATAAGACTAGAACACAAGCCTTATAAACATTAACTTTAGCATAATATGGAAAAGATAAATCAAATAATTCCATTTACATATTCACATGGATATTCGACTAGTCTAATAATCACATGTAATATCTACATCCAGTTTCTAATGATGTAATTCATAATGTCAGACATCATAACCAAATAGTCAAGGCCTTGTTCCAAGAGTACAAAAAAGATTCTGTCAAGGCCTTGTGCCAAGACACTAGTTTTACTCATGAGATCTACTGATGCAATGAGGATCTATAGAGGGATCTAATCGTCACTTAATATGTCCAATGTATTCCTCATATGAAAATGTTGAAACATAGTCTAAACATTCGTATTAAAACTTGCATACGAAATGTCAATATTTTAACCACAAACCATGAGTGGTATGAAAATTACACATCCACAGTCAAACATATCTCATTTAATAAAATATGGAATATTGTATCAACCTCAATTTATAATATTAAAGGATATTGACATAGATGAAAATAATTAGTAAAACTATTTGAGAGAAATATCCCATTTTTCTTGAAAACATTTAAAAGTTTCACTATTTATCAAGAAGATACTAAAAAAATATTTTCAAATCAAAGTGTACCATAGAAAATTGAAACTTTTAAAAGGAATTTTAATTTTAAAACATTATGTTAAATATAAATAAAACCTTAAAACCATTTTTAAAACATGGAAATTAATGAGAAAGATTTAGAAGAATAAAAAATTAAAACATTTAGTATAATATTTTATTTTGAGTTCCTAACTAAATGATAGAAACTTGAATACAAATAATTGAGGTAATAAAAACATTATAATATAATCAGAATAAATGGATTCATGATATACTATGTCAAAGTATAGTATATACACCATATAAAAGTGAATTGGTGCATAACAACAAAGAAGTCTCAATGGAATGTAAATTGAGATGAAATCCCTAATAAAGAATGTATCCTTAGTTTAAGGATAAATCAATGACATAATTATGTGTCACAGATATAAATACCCTCAATATGACTGGATATTCAGTGTAAATAAATCAGTGGACATTCAC
Organism: Viscum album; assembly: GCA_963277665.1. NCBI lineage: Eukaryota > Viridiplantae > Streptophyta > Magnoliopsida > Santalales > Viscaceae > Viscum > Viscum album. Next base: position 1,607,812,544 of record OY728137.1, on the reverse strand, counting down.
ATATATTATTGTAACAACAACACGAATGACTTGGATGTTTAACTTAATGAATGTAAATTGAGTTAAGATTACTCTTATCAAGTACATATAGATGAATTGAAAATTTATCAATGGGGTGATTATGTGTATAAAAATAATATCCACACAAAGGGGAGTGGAAATTACTAGCTAAATAATTAAATAGATATTTCACACAAAATCATGGAGTAAAATAATCAATGATGTTTGCGTAAAACCCGATGAGTGGAAATCGAAATTCAAAATTCCCTTACCGATTTTGAAACTTACGAAACATACACCCCATGAAAGAAGTATAATCCAATGATGATGTAAATACCCATAAATTAATGTTTATTATTCATACAATACAATAATGGGAAGTACATACACCACACAAACGGTAATAGTGGCAAACATAGCATTAATCTCACGGGAATAAAAGTTAGATGAAAACCCCTTACCTCAAATGTTTCCTTAGTATAGGGTAGGTTAACATCCTACATTATAGTGAAATAGTGGTTATTAAATTATACAAGAACAAAATACTTAAATAAGATATCATATATGATCTTCTAATATTACATTGCTAATGATATTTCAGTAGTATCATTGTTTTGGTTGTTAAATGATTCTTTTTCCTTTATATGTTTTTTTACGTAAGTCATATTTATTATTTATAGGTTGTATTTGATTCATATATAGAATGATATTAAGTTCTTAAAAATTATTTTTAATCATAAAATGAAAATTATTCTTGAATGATTATGATGGGGAATGAATCTTATCGCGTTCATGGAGACGATAATCCGTATATACACTCGAGCGACAATATCATTATATTGATGGTGAAATCGTATGTAATTTTATGGTATATCATATATATATAGAATCATTAAAATGTTATATTTATTATTTACATCAGTTATACTCATTATTATAACCATCCGAAAATGACGTATTTAAATAACAAACTACACCACGACGTAGAGACAGTAAGCCGTACATACGCACATATGGTGACTTTTTCATTTATAGGATGGATAGAATAACAAATATGGTTGTACCATATAAGTGGAATAAATTTAATTTAATTTAATCTCATAGATTAGATGAAAATGTAGTTTTTAAAGTAAATATTTTCAAAATATTTGTAATGCCCAGACCCCAGTTACCCAGAATCGGTGCATTATTACATAACATTGGCATGATACAAGGGATCATTCCATGAAAGACTGATTAGGTTAGTATACATGGAATTACTAAATACGTACATAAGTTTTAAATTACATCATGAAATAAAAAACAACAACATTGTGTCCTCTTGGAGAACTCTTATATCCCCTATCCTATACCTGTAGGTTAATCGTAATGTACTTCTTTTCATCCTGAAAAAAAAACATATGAAAGGGGTGAGTCATATGCTCAGTAATGATAACAATATAGCAGAAACAATCATAAAGAAGAATAAACATTTAAGGAAATGTATAAGATGAGAACAAAAGCCTTTTAAACTTAAACTTCAGAATAATATGACAAAGGTAAGTCAAATAATTCCATTTACTTATTCACATGTATATTCTACTAGTCTAATAATCACAAGTAATATCAATATCCAATTTCATAATTATGGAATGTATAATGCCAGACATCATACCCACATAGTCAAGGCCTCGTTCCAAGACTACAAGTAAGATTTCGTCAAAGCCTTGTGCCAAGACACTAGTTTGTATCATGGGACCTACCAATGCATCATGGAGTTATAGAGGGATCCACCCATCACATACTAAGTCCGATGCATTCCTTATATGAAAAGTTGGAAATGTAATCTAAACATTAGTATTAAAACTAGCATTCAGAATATCAATATTTTAACCACAAACCATGAATGGTATAAAAATAACACATCCACAGTCAAACATAAATAATTTAATACAATATGGAATATTTTATCAACCTCAATTAAGAATAATTAAGGATATTGACATAGATGAAAACAATTAGCAAAACAATTTAAGAGAAATATCCATTTTTTGTTGAAAACATTTAAAAGTCTCACTATTTATCTAGAAGCTATTAAAAATAGATTTTTGAATCAAAGTGTCCCATACAACTTTGAAACTTTTAATGGGAATTTAAATTTGAAAACATTAATGTCCATATAAATAAATCTTTAAAACCATTTTTAAAACATGGAAATAAATGAGAAATATTTTGAGGAATAAATCATTAAAACATTTAAAATAAAATTTTTGTTAGAGTTTCTATCCAAAAAAGAGACACTTGAATAAAAATAATTGAGGTAATAAAAACATTATAATATCATGAGAATAAATTTATTCATGATATACTCTATCATAGTACAGTATATGCACCATATAAAAGTGAATTGGTGCATAACAACAAAGAAGTCTCAATGGAATGAAAATTGAGATGAAATACCTTATAAGGAATGTATCATTAGGTTAAGGATAAATCAATGACATAATTATGTGTGAAAAATATAAAGACACTGAATATGATTGGATATTCAGTGTAAAGTAATCATAATACATTCACAAATATTCTTGTAACAGCAACACCAATGACTTGGATCTATAACTCACTGAATGGAAATTGAGTTAAGATTAATCTTATCAAGTTCATATAAATGACTTGATAATTTATCAATGGAGTGATTATATGTATCAAAAGTATATCCACACAAAGGGGAGTGGAAATTACTACTCAAATAAATAAATAGGGATTTCACACTAAATCATGGAGTAAAATAATCAATGACGTTTGTGTAAAACCCAATGAGTGGAAATCGAAATTCAAAATTCCATTACCGATTTGGTAACTTACTAAACATAAACCCCATGAAAGATGAATCATCCAATGATGATGTAAATACCCATATTAATGTATATTATGCAAAAAATACAATCATGGGTAGTACATACACCACACAAATGGTAATAGTTGAAATTATAACATTAATCTCACAGGAATAAAAGTGAGATGAAACCCCCTTACCTCATACTTTTCCTTTGTATATGGTAGTTTAAACTCTTTTATAATGGTTAAATCATGGTTATTAAATTATACAAGAACCAAGTACATAAATATGATATCATATATGATCTTTTAAGATTGCATTTTTAAAGATATTTCAGTCGTATCATTGTTTTGGTTGTTAAATGATTCGTTTTACTTTATATGTTTTGTTACATAAGTAATGTTTGTTATGTATATATTGTATTTGATTAATATCTAGAATGATATTAAGTTCAAAACATTATTTTTAATCATAAAATGAAAATTGTTCTTGGCTGATTATGATGGGTAATGAATCTCATCGTGTTCGTGGAGACGGTAATCCGTACGTACCCACGAGCGACAATATCATTATATTGATGGATAAATCATATGTAATTGGATGGTATATCATATATACATAATCATTACCATGTTATATTTATTATTTAAATTAGTTATACTCATTATTATACGCATCCAAATAACGACATGTTTAAATAACAAACTACACCACGACATAGAGACGGTAAGCCATACGTATGCACATATGGTGACTTTGTCATTTATAGGATAGACAAAATAATGAATATGGTTGTATCATATAAGTGCCATAAATTTAATGTAATTGAATCTCACAGATAGGATGTCAATGCAGTCTTTTAAAGTAAAAATGTTCAAAATATTTGTAACGCCCAGACCCCAGTTACCCAGAATTGGTGCATTATTACATAACATTAGCATGATACAAGGAATCGTGACCCAAAAGACTGACCCATTTAGTATATCTGGAGTTAATAGATACATACATATGTTTTACATTACATCATGAAATAAAAAACAACAACATTGTGTCCCCTTTAAACACTCTTATATCCCTTAGCCTATTTCTCTAGGTTAATCGTAATATACTTCTTTTCATCCTGGGAAAAATAAAAATAAGAAAGGGGTGAGATCATACGCTCAGTAAGGATAAAAATATAGTTGAAATTTTCAAAAATAAGAATAAAAATTTAAGGAAATGTATAATATGAGAACACAATCCTTTTCAACTTAAACATAAACATGATATGAAAAAGAAAAATCAAATAATTTCATTTACTTATTCACATGGATATTCTAATATTCTAATAATCACATGAAATATCAATATCCAATTTCATAATGATGGAATGCATAATTCCGGACATCAAACCCACATATTCAAGGCCTTATGCTAAGACTACCAATAAGATTTTCTCAAATCATTTTTCCATGACACTAGTTTGTCTAATGGGACCTACCGATGCACCGAGGAGCTATAGCGGGCTCCACCTATCACTTACTATGTCCGATGAATTCCTCATATGAAAAGGTTAAAAAATATTATAAACATTCATATTAAAACTATCATGAGAAATGTCAATACGTTAACCACAAACCACGAATGGTATAAAAATAATGCATCCATAGTAAAACATAACTCATTTCATAAAATATGGAATATTTTATTAACCAAAATTAAGAATAATGAAGGATATTTTCATAGATGAAAATAACTAGTAAAACTATATGAGAGAAATATTCTTTTTTTATTGAAAACAATTAAATGTTTCAATATTTATCAAGAAGCTGTTAAAAATAGATTTTTGAATCAAAGTTTCCCAAACCACTTTTAATCTTTTTAAAGGAATTTTAATTTGAAATCATTAATTTCCATATAAATAAATCCTTTAAACCATATTTAGAACATGGAAATTAATGGAAAAGATTTAGAATAATAATTCTTTAAAACATTTAAAATAATATTTTAATTTGAGTTCCCAACCAAATGAGAGACACTTGAATACAAATAATTGAGGTAATAAAAACATTATAATTTCATGATAATAAATTGATTCATGATATACTGTGTCAATGTACAGTATATACACCATGTAAAAGTGAATTGGTGCATAACAGCAAAGAAGTCTCAATGGAATTTAAATTGAGATGAAATCCGTTATAAAGAATGTATCATTAGGGTAAGGATAAATCAATGACATAATTATGGGTGAAAAATATAAATACACTTAATATGATTGTATATTCAGTGTAAATACATCATAGGAAATTCACACATATTCTTGTTACAACAACACCAATGACTTGGATGTTTAACTCAACGAATGGAAATTGAGTTAAGATTACTTTTTTCAAGTTCATATCGATTACTTGAGAATTTATAAATGGAGTGATTATGTGTAACAAAAGTATATCCAAACAAAGAGGAATTAAAATTACTACTTAAATAAATAAATAGTGATTTCACACACAATCAGGGAGTAAAATAATCAATGATGTTTGCGTAAAACCCAATGAGTGGAAATCGAAATTTGAAATTCCCTTACCTATTTGGTAACATAAGAAACATTCACCCCATGAAAGAAGTATCATCCAATGATGATGTAAATACCCATAAATTAAAGAATATTATTCAAAAAATACAATCATGGAAAGTACACACACCACACAAAATGTAATAGGGAAAATATAGCATTAATCTCACGAGAATAAAAGTGTGATGAAAACCCTTTACCTCATAATTTTCCTTAGTATATGGTAGGTTAACCTCTTGTATAATGGTGAAATAATGTTTATTAAATTATATAAGAACCTAATACATAAATATGATATCATATATGATCTTCTAATATTGTTTTATTAATGATATTTCAGTAGTATCATTGTTTTGGTCGTAAAATGATTTGTTTTCCTTTATATGTTTTGTTAGGTAAGTCAGGTTTTTTATGTATAGGTTGTATTTGATTCATATCTTGAATTATATTAAGTTCATAAACATTATTTTTAATCATAAAATTAAAAATATTCTCGAATGATTACGATAGGGAATGAATCTCATCACGTTCGTGGAGATGGAAATCCGTACGTACACACGAGCGACAATATCAATATATTGATGGTGAAATTGTATGTAATTGGATGGTATATCATATATAAAGAATAATTAACATGTTATATTTATTATCTACATCAGGTTTACTCATTATTATACCAATCCAAATAACTACATTTTTAAATTAAAAACTTCACCATGACGTAGAGACAGTAATCGGTACGTACGCATGTATAGTGACTGCCATTTATAGGATGTATAGAATAAAAAATATTGTTATACCATATAATTGGAATAAATTTAATTTAATCTAATTTCATAGATAGGATGACAATGTAGTTTTTTATAGTAAAAATATTTTAAATATCTGTAATGTCCAGACCCCAGTTTCCCAGAATCGGTGCATTATTACATAAAATTTTCATGATACAAGGAATCATGGCCCAAAATACCGATCTGTTTAGTATCCTTGGAATTACTAGATACATACATAAGATTTACATTATATATTAAAATAAAAAACAACAACATTGTGTTCCCTTTGAACACTATTATACCCTTTATCTTATTTTAGTAGGTTAATCACAATATACATTCATCATGGAAAAAATAAAACATACGATAGGGGTGAGATCATATGATCAGTAAGGAAAAAAATATAGCTTAAAATTTCATAAAGAAGAACAAACATTTAAAGAATTGAATAAAACTAGAACATAGGCCTTTTAAACTTAAATTTCAGCATATTAAAAACAAGATAAATTAAATAATTCTATTTACTTATTCACATGGATATTCTAATATTAGAATAATCACATGTAATATCAATATCCAATTTCATAATGATGTAATGCCTAATGTCGGGCATCATAACCACAGAGTCATGCCCTCTTGCCAAGACTACAAATAAGATTTTTTCAAAGCCTTGGGCCAATACACTAGTTTCTCTCATGAGACCTACCGATGCATCAAGCAGCTATAGCGGGCTCCTCCGGGCACTTACTAAGTCTAATGCATTCCTCATACGAAAGGTTTGAAACATAATCTAAATATTCGTATTAAAATTAGCAGACAAAATGTCAATATTTTAACCACAAACCATGAATAGTATAAAAATAACACATCCATAGCCAAACATAACTCATTTAATAGAATATGGAATATTTCATCAACCTCAATTAAGAATAATGAAGGATATTGACATAGATGAGAATAATTAGTAAAACTATTTGAGAGAAATATCATGTTTTTCTTGAAAACATATAAAAGTATCACTATTTATCAAGAATCTATTAAAAATTGATATTTGAATCATGGTTTCCCATAACACTTTGAATCTTTTAAATTTAATTTTAATTTGAAAACATTAAAGTCCATATAAATAAATTCATATTGAAAACATGGAAATTAATGGGAAATATTTAGAAGAATAAATATTTAAAACATTTAAAATAATAATTTTGTTAGAGTTCCTAACTAAATGAGAGACATTTGAATACAAATAATTGAGGTAATAAATACATTATAATATCATGAGAATAAATTGATTCAATATATACTATGTCAAAGTATATTATATACACAGTATAAAAGTGAATTGGTGTATAACAACAAAGTAGTCTTAATGGAATTTAAATTGAGATGAAATCCCTTATAAAGTATGAATCCTTAGCTTATGGATAAATCAATGAAATAATTAAGTGCGAAAAATATAAATACACTCAGTATGATTCGATATTTAATGTAAATAAATCATAGTACATTCACACATATTATTGTAACAGCAACACCAATTACATGGATATTTAACTCAATGAATAGAAATTGAGTTAAGATTACTTTTATCGAGTTCATATCGATGACTTAAGAATTTTTCAATAGAGTTATTATGTGTATCAAAGTATATCCACGCAAAGGGGAGTGGAAGTTAATACTTAAATTAATAATTAGTGATTTCACACATAATCATGGAGTAAAATAATCAATGAGGTTTGCGTAAAACCCAATGAGTGGAAATCGAAATCCGAAATTCCCTTACCTATTTGGTAACATACAAAACATAAAACCCATGAAAGAAGGATCATAAAATGATGATGTAAATACCCATAAATTAAATTATATTATGTAAACAATACAATCATGGGAAGTACATACACCACAAAAAAGAAAATAGTGGAAAATATAGCATTCATATCATGGGAATAAAATTGAGATGAAAACCCCTTTCCTCATAATTTTACTTAGTATAGGGTAGTTTAACCTCATGTATAATGGTTAAGTCATGGGTATTAAATTATAAAAGAACCAAATACATAAATATTATATCATATATGATCTTCTAATATTGTTTTTAATGATATTTAAGTAGTATCATTGTTTTGGTTATTAAATGATTCGTTTTCCTTTATATGTTTTGTTATGTAAGTAATGATTGTTATGTATAGGCTGAATTTGATTAATGTAAAGAATTATATTAAGTTCTTAATCATTATTTTCAATCATAAAATTAAAATTATTTTTGAATGATTACGATGGGGAATGAATCTCATCGCGTTCGTGGAGAGGGTAATCCGTACGTACGCACGAGCGACAATATCATTATATTAATGGTGAAATATTAATTAATTGAATGGTATATCACATATACAGAATCATTAACATGTTATATTTATTATTTACATCATTTATACTCATTATTGTACCCATCCAAATAATTAAGTGTTTGAATAACAAACTATACCACAACAAAGAGACGATAAGCCGTACGTATGCACATATGGTGACTTTGTCATTTATAGGATGAATATAATAACGAATATGGATGTAACATATATATAATAACAACACAATATGTATAAGGTACTGGAGTTATTATTTTTTATGGATACAACAAAGAAAGAGGAAGTGGAAGTGGAAAAGAACTTGAAAGAGGGTGGTGAAATTATTATCTCTTCTTCAGGTGTTTTCTTTTGAGTTTATCAAAATGGCTCCGTAGGTTAGCTTTCTGATAAAATAAGGCCTCTAGGTATAATTTAGGATAGTTGGGAGTATATTTGTGCAGGTTTTGGATGATCCAAATTGATTTGGAGGCGTGGTTTTGATATAAGGGGATGTACCCATTTATAAGAGAGCTGAGGGCCACTTTAAGAAAACCATGAAATATTATTTTATAATAAACTCATTTTCGGTTTATAATGGATCCAAAATGATTTATTTCTAGGGAAAGGTAGGGATGGCTCAAAAAAATCTCAACCAAAAGGTTTTAGACTGCTTTAGGTCACCATATTAACCTTATCTATTAGACATAACTCTTAGTTAAATAGTTTAACTTTTACCATATATTCTTGTATTATTATATTATATGGTTAATAATCTTACTATAAAATCACAAGAAAACAAAAAGTAGTTAATTAATTATATATCAATTATTATATAAGTATTTTGGATGAACCTTATACTTCTAGGACTATTATATCATTTAATAATATAGTTTTTTTTAAAATACTCATTTTTGTAAATTTGGACTCTATTTAGTATTTTGTTTTTGTTAAAGTCATAACAGCATGATTAATTTGAAGAAAATTCATTGAATAAACCTTAAAATGTAATATTAACCTATAAAATTATTGAAATTTCTCAAAAGTATCAAATTACATTTATTTGGATATTTATGATATCAATTATTTTAATCATTCATTAATAACTTAATTACTGCATAATCATTATGTCATATATAAATTAAATTATATAATGTCTAAAAATTATAAATAAACTTCTATTATGTAGGAAATATTTTTATATTTCTAATTAATATTTATAGTCAAATTTATCTTATGTGTAACCCTATATTAAAAATGATTTAGTTATTAAACATTGAATTTAACACTTTTAACTCTTCTTTAAATAAAATAACAATAAATGTCCTAATATAATCCAAGTGGACCAAAATGATCATATTTTTTCCTAAGGTTTATTTTGGTATAAATACACTTATCCAATAAAAATAGGACATGTTTTAGGGTAATAATAATATCATTTTACATATAATTACCATATTTATCTTTAACCGCGGTAAATAAAAGTTAAAAGTTACTATTCAACAAAAAATATTTTAATCTTATTGAACCACATTTTACTTACTAATATCAACCGTGTCTCTCGTATTTTTGAAATTCAATTCATAGAAGTGGTAAAAATTAACTTTTATGCAAATTTGCAAATGCTCATAGAAGATGGGTAAGAGAGTATAAAAAGTTCAATAAAATTTTATATATTTAATATTATTTTAAAATGACTACAATGGATTAGATTTAACAAATATATTTATTATGTATCTATTTATTCCTAAAATAAATTTAAATATAATAATTAAAGATTTAAAAAAAATCGGTTTTAACCAATAACGCGGTGTTTTTCACTATTCATCAAAAATTGAAAGTTTTCAGAAAAATACCAAAAATTCACCCTAAGCTAATTTTGATATTCTGAATTCAAAAATGAAGTACATTTTGAAAAATAAAATTTAAAAAATTTCCAAACGTGGGTATTAATATTCATAATGGCTAGTTTGATTGATTGTGGTGTGTTAAAACTCCATGTTTCGTACAATGCAAGCTACTTCATTATTCAAAGGGAAAAGCACCATAGAAGCTTGGTGTGTTACAATATTTCTATGTATTTATATCAAATTTCAAAGTTAAATTGATTCATATGTCCAAAATTTGGTTAAATGATATAAAATTTATCTTATTAATCTTTAAAACCAATAAAAAATAAAATTTAATCTAATAAATGGATTAGAAGAAAATGTAGTTTTGAATTAATATTCAGTATTTTTCACTATTAATTAAAAAATGAAACTTAAAAAAACATAAAATTCACCCTAACCTAATTTTTGTGTTCTAATTTCAATATTTAATTTATTTTGACATATAATATTTTTAAAATTTCCTAAAATTGTATTTAGAATAGCTTATCCAATAAATGGTGGTAAAAGTTCCCTAATAAAAATATAGGTTTTTATTTGTAATTTTGGGATTATTCTTATATCATGCCTATCAAATATATTGGTTGAATATAAAAAATATTTTATTGAATATATAATACATATATCTCATTAATATCACTCACTAATTTTAGTCACTTTAATTTATTGAGATAAAACATATTTTTGGGAAATAAAATAGTTTTCTATAAAAAACATTCCCTTTAAATTAAATTGGTTCTTATATTCATTTATAATTAATTAGTAACATATCTATTAATTTCATATTTTTGTAAACCATATATTTTGATATGTTTTTAGTCTTATTTATAACCACTAATTTGATTTCTAGGATATAACTTATTATATTAAATAATATATTATTGTTCTATAAAACTCGAGTTTTCATGTAACAAAATGCATTGAAGATACTTTTTTATTCATATGACGTATGCTAGCTTAGTATCATGTGAATTGAAAGATATAAATTATATTTAATTTTTTAAAAAATAGTAAATATATTATAAATTCTTAGGATATTATATTCCCTTACATTGTTGGTAATTCATTTCATACATGCTATCAAATACAATGTCCCTACTTTTGATCTTTGATGTCTTACATTCCCCCCCTTAATTAAATTTTGTCCCTCTAATTTAAACTTGATATTGGACATAGACTTTTTGATAATTAATAGGTGTGAAATCCCACATGGAAATAAGGGTTCATAATAAATCCTATAGAAACGAGAGAATGGGATGTAAAAAAGATCACATGGAATAAAAAATAACTAGGTCTCTAAGTAGAAGAAAATTAGCGGAATGTAGAGATACATAATTGTAAGAAAACGATGAATATTTTAGGTAGTGATTGAGGCCACCAAAAAAACAAGTTAATAATGAATATACAATTTTTGGTCTTAAAATACATAAATTTTGGATTAATTAGAAGACAAATAGTTTAACAAAAATTATGGTAATGGGAAAACTTTTTTTTATGATCATTTTACCCTTTTTGAGAAATTCCTTTACTACCTAATATTATTTGAAAATTCACTTACATGATATGTTTTAATTTTATATATACAATTGCATCTTTTTGTTTTGTTTCTATAAAATTATAATTCATCCCTTTATTCACGAAAGGGTATCTAAAAAAATAAAAGTGATCCCTAAAGCAATAAAATAATCTTTTAACATATTTCAAGGACCATAAAACAGTGAAACGTTTTTACATTTGTCCCTAAATATTTTAGAATGTCAATATTGTTAATACATTAATCTCTAAAATTAAAAAGTGGCACTCCTGCTTCATCATTAATATTTATTCATCATATTGTTCAACTAAGAACAACAAAATATTAACAAGGACATTTCAAAGGTTAGTTGTTGGTGTTAAACCCTTATCATCATTTGGTCATGGGTTCAATACCCAATCCCCTCCAGAATTTATTGGTTTTTCCTAACATAAATGTTATCCCTTTTTAAATCCAAATTAATATGACTTCCAAAATAAATATAATGGAAATCATTGAAATATGGTTAATAACTAAATATTCTTTTAGCTATGGTTTTAAATACAAACCCTATATATAAATACTTCTTCCATTTATTTACACACAAGTCCTTTATTGGTTTAAGGTTTAACCAAGGGAATTTATCATCATTTTATATTCTAATCCATCATAATAGTTTATAAAGAAAATATGAATTATCCTGAAAATATACCTTTAGAGTGTTAAACCAGGTGGAAATTAAGACCTATTTTCATGTACTAGGTTATGCCAAGTCATATCCAACACTCCTTGTTGGAGTTGTTATCCCTAGTTACATCTCTTTTGAACCACGTCAACATGTAGTATGTAGACAGGGGTGCATTTCTAGGATAAATAAAATTATATATACCTTACCAGAATTCTAGGGTGTTCTTCTACAATTATCATCAAATTATAACTTAGGGTTATGTTCTCTAATCTATGTTTTACTAAATCTAATTCCCAAGGATTCTAATGGAATCCCTCAAATAAAAACTATAGCAACCTGACCCTAAAAATCCTAGATTTTAAATATAATACCATTACATTGGCACAAGGTAGAAGTTAATCATGACCCAAAGGATTGAGTAGTTTTGTAGTTTTGGTAAATCAGATTCATACAGTTGCCTTGTATTAAAAATTAAAAAACATTTTGTAACATATTTTTCTCTTTCTAGGATAAGAACTTTATTCCATTAGTGTATCCTTTCATATCATCATTGGCACACACTTCAATGAATCACGGGGAAATGAAACATAATAAGGTTGATCTAAAATTCTAAGTACGAGTAAAGTACAGTAGAATCAATAATGAATCAATGCGAATAATAAATATGGAAAAGTAATAATTGGGGACACATGACATGTAATCAATAAAATGAGAAGGATATGTGTAAAGAATATATAATGGTTAATAATTGAAAACACACAAAATATAAATAATAGGATAAGGCATAATCAATATGGAAAGGTAAGAAACTAAAAACACATACTATTTAGTAAATAAATTATGAATAAATTGCATCTATAAATTTTTTTCATTGTGAAAATATCATGGATAATAAATAATGAATAAAAATAAAGGCATTGGTTATTTATTTTATGTCATGTATGAGGCATATGAAAACATCTATTATCAAGATCAATCCACCAGACTGTTCAAAACAAAAGGTAGAAACCCATTTAATTTTCCTAACTTATTTGTATCATGAGAACCCATCAATGCATGTTGAATATATATAAATACCAGGCCCACCCATCACTTCATGTAAAAATAATTCCCCATAACAAGTAATCGATTTAATTAATAAATAGTATGCCTTATCAAATATATATATTGAATAAAGGATATAGATTTATCAATATTTCCCCAAATAATCAAATAAATTTCAATGTAAAAACCCTATAAAAAATTTTATATGGTTTATTCAATAATAATATCCAGGAAAAATGACATCAATATTATAGGGAAATTAAATGTTAAATTATATCAAGAAATTGAATAATTCAATGAAACGATGGTGGGTAAATAATTCCATGTCATACAAGGTAAAAAGAAAATTCCTTTTTAATTTTAAAAAGGTTAGAAAAATGAATTGTTCAGAAAGCAACATGAAGATTACTTTGAAAACATTTGTAATAGTCAAAAAGTGTAAAAATATCTTTAATAAATCATTTTAAAAATGTTAAAAACATTTTTTGAAATCATTTTTAGAAAACAATATTTTTTTAAGAAAACATGTTTTCTGATTAAAGATAGAATTATGCCAAGTTTTTTTAAGATCATTTTCTATAATATTTGGAGTACCAAAGATTTGGAAAATGGGACTATTACTCGAAATGAGTAATGAATATCTAGAAGATAATAAAATGAATGGGTTTGTTTTAAAAATATAAAATAATTTTCTCTGATGGAAATTCAAGGGTAAAAATCCTGAACAAAATTTGATTATGGAGTAAATCCATGAAATGAATATAATTTCTAATTGAGAATCGATCACTGAGTTGATTTTGTGTATCAACTATAAATACACATAAGTGGTTTGTAAATATATAAATATATTGTCAAAAGTATTTATACATATACCCATAGAATATTAATGACAACAAGGAAGTAATATAACCCAATGAAAAGAAATTTTGTTATCAAGTTCTTTTCCACTTGTGTAAATTTAAGTGTAAATCCCCATAGATGAAATAATTCAAATTGAAACTGAAAATATCATGGAGAGTAAGTAAATCAAGATATTATTTGAAAAATTGGAAATATTTACACTCTATATAAGAAATTGGGTTCACACTAATAAAATGATTGTATCTATAGATGTTAATAATCTCAAAATGAAGTGATATTGCAAAGATAATAATTAAAAAAGTTCTTGAGGAGAATAATATTTAAAGAATTCAAACTATCACATACCCCCTTGAAACATTTTAATCGTAATCTATATAAATAAGTAACATTAAATGAATCTTTTTATATCATATTAATAAGGATACTAATGATATTTCATGTCAAAGGGAAATATATACACCATATAAAAGAATCTTGGTGCATAACAACAAATAAGCCTCAATGAAATTTAAATTGAGATCCAATCCACTAATGTTAGTCTAACTTGTCTCTTATGTATTTTTATTCCTGAATTATAAAATTATGTTAATAATTTACTTAATAACAATTTTCTTATTTATCATTACTTTCAATTCACTTATTATCATGTTTTATACAACTAGTTAAACAATTAATTTTACATCAGGTGTTTTGACCAAATTCGGTTTATGTGTCAAAAACAACTTTGGTAGGTCAACTATGGTCAAAGAGGTCATTATATAACATATACATAATAATAATCATGAAATAATTATCATATTTATACATCATTTATTCCATTAAAACGAATCATTAAATATAGTTATGAAAAATTATCCAATATTAAAATTATATAAATGATAGACCATGCGTACACATGAGTAAAGTTTATGTTGTTCAATTATCATTATAGAAAGAAGATAAGTAACGTTAATATTTAAAGAATGACCATTATATCATAAATGCGATATTATTTAATCATATATAATTATGTTTATAATTATTTTCATATAAAATGAATCACATTGGATTGAGGAGGCGGTAGTCCACACGTCCACGAAGGATGTTACCATTTTTATGCATGTGAAAGGGTAATAAAGAAAAAAATATATATTTTATTTCAAGAAAGGTATTTTTGTAATTAAAGTCATATACATGTTTTTCATTTGAAATATTTTTAATTGGGACCATCTTTTATACATTAGATGTGTTGTTTTATCTAATCACATCGCTTTTTGGGGATGGTAGTTCAAACTTCCACAAATGACAATATCATATGCCCACAAAGTGGAGTACATAAAGGTGAGTGTTATAAAAAATTAATATAATAATAAATAAATAAATAATATGATATATGAAATATATTAACATAGTGTCTATAATAATTCCCAACTATGAGAGGTGGTAAAGGAAAAACAGACAACTTTGTTTGATGTGGTTGTAGTTCACCGTACACATAAATGGTTTGTTCATTACCCATTAGATGGAAGTGTGAGTGATTTTAGGTACAAATATTAACATAAAAACATCTAACTATATTGTGTATAATTTTTTATGATATAATCACAGAATACTAATTATTTAAATAGTGTAAAACGACATAAAATGAAAGATATTAAGGAAGGATGTTACCTCATAATCAAGTAACTCCTTTTAGTTTCACCAAAGGGCTTCCATGGATGGATTTATGACAAATATGAGGCTTATAGGTTTATGGGAGGGATTTTTGACATCTATTTGAGAAATTATTGGCTGATCCAATGTTGATTTAGAGGTGCGAGGATATATGAGGGGTGAGTGCCTTTTTTAGTGGAAGGAGTGACACTATTTTAAATTTATGGAAAGGGAATTACAACATCATTTTTCCAATTTAAATTCGATAAAATATGGTTAAAATTATATAAAAGGGAGTATTGTGTCTAAATATGAACAAATAATGTATTTTTGATAAGTTTCTAGGTCATTTTGGTTATTAAGTTTTTGATTTAGTCCTATATTAAGCTAATTTTTTCTTCATCGTTGCTGTTAATTTTAATTACTTTCCTTAATATTTTTGCCCAAAAACTAAGTTGAAATTATAAAAAATTTCAAATTTTCTAATTCTAAATATTTAATCCATTTTCAAATTATAAAAATTTAATTTGAATAAATTCATTTATATTTCATCCCACAAATGGGATGAAAATGTGGGGTTTTAAAGTAAAAATGTAAAAAAGCTTGTTAAGTATTTATATCCAATGGAAAATTAAAATTGATTCCAACGACCTAAATATTATTAATTGATATAAAATTGATCTATTTAATCTTAAAACACTATAAAAAATATAATTTTACATTATAATTGAAATAGATGAAAAGACAGTTCTAAATTAAATTTTGTATTTGTCACTATTAATTTAAAATATGAAGCTTGACCAAAAATGATGAAAAATTGACCCTAACCTAATTTTTATGTTCCTATTTAAAATATTATGTTTATTTTGAAATATAAAATTTCTAAAATTTACATAAATTGTATTTAAAATAGGTTCTCCAATAAATGGCGGTAAAAGCCCCCTAAAAGAAATATCGGGTTTTATGTTTAATAATGGGTTTGTTCTTATATCATGCCTATAAAATTTATTGGATGAATATAAAACATATTTTATTGAATAGATAATATATATATTCAATTAATATCACTTAGTAATTGTAATAAATTTAATTTATAATGATAAAAAATCATCATGCGCATAAAAATAGTTTTTTACTAAAACATTCCCTTTATATTCAATTGGTTCTTATATTAATTTAGAATTAATTAGAAACCAATGAATTAATATCATATTTTTGTAAAATATATATTTTTATAATTTAGAAAGTCCAATTTATAAATTATAATTTAATAGATAGGTAATATCTTATTATATAAAATTATTATATTTAATAATATATTATTGTTAGGTAAAACTATATCTTGCATGTAACACAAACCATTAATGAAACTAGTTATTGTGTGTGAGACACACTGAATTA
This sequence comes from Viscum album, assembly GCA_963277665.1. Lineage (NCBI taxonomy): Eukaryota > Viridiplantae > Streptophyta > Magnoliopsida > Santalales > Viscaceae > Viscum > Viscum album. The sequence continues at coordinate 1,607,795,029 of OY728137.1, read as the reverse complement.
GTTTCACATTAATTGGAAGCTATAATTTATATAAAATTTATTTAATATATTAAATTTATTATGGATTATTGTGGTATTATATTCCCTAATGAATTTGGTGGTTCTTATCATACACACTATCGAATAAAATGTTCCTACTTTAGATTTTTAGTGACTTTTGTTCAAATCTCATTATTTGTTCATTTATTTTGAAAAAATTGATCTCTAATTGGGAAGTAAGATTTGGAACTATTGATTGCATGATTCATAAGATGGGTTTTGAAGGCGATGGGGAATGATTTTTTTTGGCTTCAGTGTAGCCTGCGGGTGAGGCCGTTGCACAGTGGAGGGAGGGATTTCAAAAGATTCATGAACAATGGGGGAGGTAAATTTGGATCAGATAAGGGATTTAAACTTTGAAAGTTGGATTTGGTGGTGGTAGAGTATGATAATGGGGAACACATTGACATAAGATGACTGTGGCATTTCTAGAGAAGCTAGTCATACTATAGAGGGTTGGCTGGATTACATGAGAGGGATCCATGATAGATAGTGGGGTCCTAAGGAGGAAGGCGATTGAGATCGATCGAATGGTAGAGGAATGTCAATCCAATGGCTGTGGTTCATCTAAAAAAACATCAATCCCAGATAAAAACAGATATCATTTCCCACTTCTTTATAAAGTAAAAAGTGAATTTTAATCTCTAGAAAAAAAATTGATTCCTTACACATAGTCTTGTAGGTGTACTAGACTACCTATGCATCCATCGTGTCATGACTCTCCATAATCTACACACGTGAAACGTCCTACGGGATTGAGCCAAATCTATTCCTTTTCCTCTTTATATAGGGTGCCTAGTCCATTTTCCACTCTTTAGGCTATCCTTGGCTTGAGTTCTCCACTTGGTCGACCCAGATATGTGTCTCATAAGGATGAGGGATACCCTTGATTGTCCTAGAAGAGGTTGGATATATTTTCTATATAAGTTTTTAATTTATTTTTTTAACTAAATGATTATATATTTTTACTATCATCTTAAAATATTCTGTAATCTAAAACTCATATATTTTTAATATTCATAATTTCTTTCCGAAAATATATTAATCTGTTAATTTATTCTTTAAACATGAAAAATCATTACGTAAATACTAACATTTTTACTTATATTATATATTATGACTATTTATGTATTACTTCAACAACTTATAATTTCATCATATATAAGTATACTTTATAAAAGTCTTTTAATGGTTACATCCTTATTTTATTAGTACTTATTTTCGTATTTTGTTTGAAAAAATTAGTGGCCATTAAACAATGATTATAATTAAATAGCCTATAAGTACCTAACATAGATTTAATTTTACAAAAATATATTTTATTAGAAGTTTTTTGATTATGAACATGGTTCTTATATTCCAACTTATTATTTGTGTTATTATTTTCTTCATTTTCAGAGTGTTTCTTCTCATGGATGATCCCAGTGAGCCAAGTTATGATGTTGGACTTCATTTGTTCTTTGTATTAGTTCCAATCATGTTATTAGTTCTTGTATTGAGTTTTTCCATCTAACTATATAATTCTATAAATTAATGTCTACTTGTAATAATGTTTCGGTTTGTAATATATTTTAAATAAGATGTACACTACTTTACTCCTATTTTTTCCAAGACATGTTTTGTTCATTTAAATGATGAATAAATACTTACAATAATACTGTGGTGTTACACTTATGAATCCTACTATAGGATAAATAAATAATTGATGTATTATTGGATACTAATGATGGAATGTCAAACCCTAGTGTGGTCATTATATTACTTATTTCTGAGTGGAATACTTCTCATATTTATCATCCCACTACTTGATTCCAGCCCCATAATCTTTTATATTTTTTGAGGGGACCAAAACATTTTTCATTGAATGAATAAAAGTTTACATGTCTTTGTGGTAGTTTTATACTTTGTGGGGATTATTTTAATATGATATGTTGTATAGGTCCATGACCCGATCGAACCCTAATATAACTATCTCCGACACTTAAAGTGCCTTTAATGTATCCTTGGTAGAAAAGTTTTTTTCAAATTTCTCATTACCTTTATTACTCTACATATTTTTTCTTGGATATGACTTAGTGGAGGGTGGTATTCCTCCACCTAGGTGGCAGAACATTTATATGTATACCTTATTTTCTCAGTTCCTAGGATTGTGATTCCCTATTTGAAGAAATTTCCTTTTTGAGCCACGTAGTTTCAATCGGATTTTAAGTAACTCTCTTTCTTGAACTCATCATATTTGAAATATGGTTATGTTTTGAATCACCTACCTCAAATTGAGAACAATTAAAATAGGTTACTAGAGTCACTATCTTCATGTAAAGGTGTAATTTAATCTAATACATAACATATTTGGTCTTCAATACAATAAAAAACTCATATGGGGGAAATTCCACATGTATACTAGTTTACTTACTAGCCAACATCAACCAAAACTGGAGTTCAACTATGGCCTGATTTTTAGAATGAATAGTCCATGGTGGGGCATCAAACTTCGTTTCTATGCAACCAAACTACCATTTAAATATGTATTTTTATAACCCACACATAGGACCTTCCAACATATTTTTACCCTAAGGATTCCTAGAGAGAGGAATATTTGACATCCATGTGCTTGAAGGATCCTAGAAGCATTATTAACGATGGTTCTGATAGGATGGCCATATGGTCAGAATTGAAATTTATCAAGCAGGTTTATGTGATCCTTGATATCTTTCTCTTCTAAAATTTATGGTAGAATTAATTGATACTCTGGATGTAGGTCATGAAATTTTAAGTAGGTATCTTTAGGGCATTTATGAACCCATAATCACTCATGTGAATTGATATCTATCACTATTGTGTTTGTAAAGGGTGAAAACCCAAAACTTTTCCTTCTACTTTTTAGACAAGACCTAGTAATCTATATAGAATGGAGAAGCCCAATACAGCCTAATTGATTTTCTTTATGCATTACATATACTTGACCATTATAAAAGTTGTGACACTCACCCCAATATGTTCTCATGCTAGGATAAAAAATCCACTTTGATACATTTTCTATAAATTTAGTATGGTAAAACAATTGTCCAATCTCAGTAGAGGAATATGAGCCCCTTTTTTGAAATTGACCCTCCTATAGAATGGGTAAGTACTCATCTAGAATACCATACTTATCATGGATTGTGGATGCTCAAGGCCTTTGTAATTATGGCTACTCACTAGTGATCTTAATGAACTGGTCGTCCCATACGTCAAAAGGAATGTTGACCTTAGGATGAATATCATATTCCATTACACACATAACAAGTGTAAGACCAAGTGAATGGTCTTTGTAGTTGGAATAAATTATAAAATAACATCTATAATTTGAAAATATATCCTCTAAGAAAGATTTTATGAAACCAAGATGGATTTATTCTTATTTAGAAACTTTAACTCCTCTTTGAATTCCTTACAAAACCATTTTATCTAGAATGACTAACCCAATTCCTTAAAAAGGAACCCCTAGATCTATGTTCCCAATTTAAAGCCCAAACAATCTAATTAATTCCATACAAAATTATCATTATTGATCTCTATTAGTGAAATTTCAGTTCAACTATCCAATATTCATCCTCTAATGAGTGTGGGTATATCAGAACACATAATAATCAATGAGAAATATTTATTTTATGAAGTCACCCAATGATGAATTGTTTCCATGACACCCCCTTTATTGTTTCATGACCCATAACAATGATTAGTTTTCTAGTAGTGGATTAGGAGTGACATTATTACACAATTGTAAATAAAGATATAATGTTATATTATCTGATAAGGGGTAGTCTCAAAGACAAACTCCTAGTGGGTTTCATAGCAGTTGATGTTTTGAGATGAATCAATGGAGGTGGCTTGGATCAATGTTCATTATCATCTCTATTCTTCTCATAGATTATGCTAAGGCATGATAACATTTCTTTGGGGTCTCAATCTACATAATAAATAAATCCTGAAGAAAAAATATAAGGATTATTATTTTTCTATGTAATGATAATGTGTGGTCAGTTTACAACCATGCGGCGATTGACTTAGTATTAGGAGAAATTTATAACCACAAAATGATCCTGGATTTAAATATACGGATTCAATTAAAATTAATAAAGATGAATTGATGGTATCCTAAATGTTACTATGGGAATTAATAGGTATATGATCTCACATAATGTCAGGCAGGAAAATGCATATTATGTATGTTATTGTACGTGTGATTGGTCATGATATCTATATTAGGAGAAGAGTTTTATAAGAAGTAAGTATATAGGATGATTATATATATATTACTATTTATAATGAAAAAAATGAAAGGAACCCCTCTTTTTTATAAGGACTGGATGCTGACCTTTTGGCAATGGAAAATCCCATTTGGTAGGATATCTTGACATTCACATTCCCACACCTGATGTGGTACACAATCCATCCTGCTTACAAACAATGATGAAGAAGGAAATGACTTAGGAAATGGAAATAAAACTAAAAATATTTCCAAAAACATTAACCCCTATGACATTCACTAATGTTTTTGAAAAAATATCTTGATCTGTTAGGTGATTGAGCCATGTGTATGTGATCAAATGTTGTAAAAATTTAAGTGAATTATAATCGGCCATGCAGTTCCTCTGCCTCTTGAATCCCTTCATCTTCTGCTCGATTCATTCAGTGGTTTCATATATTTAAATAGGTGATTTAACCCCATTATGTGGTATATTTCTGAATTTATTAATTGAATCCCAACTATCCATGCATTCACTAACACCTTTCACCTGAACATCATCCACCCAACCCTTTTACTATATCTTCCATCCATGTAAGTGATTTGAAAAATGGTATGATATACATTGATAGTGACCTCTATGTGGTTGATCCCATTTTCTATACCCTTTATACATGACTCACTATCCTGTCATATACAATTCTGGAGAACCACTACCTACCATCAGGACCCCACTACCCCAACCATTTCTTATAAATACCCATTCCACTGCTCCATAATGACAAAATATAGAGGGGAAAAAAGTAGCTAATCACCCCATTCCTTGAGCGATATTTAAAGGTAATATATATTATGTAATCTGTGGTTGGAGAACTTCCCCAAGAAAATCATTTCAGGTGAATTTCATTAAGTGATATACCATAAGCATATACCATAATGTGTGTGGTGATTCCCCATATGTTCTTATAGGGAATAAAATATTAGAATATGTGTATGGGGTTAGGTGAAATAGGATTTGTGCATAATAATCTTCATGGGAACTCACTTTCTTATTTAAATATTAATCACTCAATGTGGTTCATTCTTCCAACCATTGAAATGGTACATAATTCTTCCCTCGTGTCACAAATTTCCTACAATCCATATATCGGAATGGATGAATCCCAAATTATGCTCATATATTCTTTTATTCAATGTAGAACCCGGAGAATACCAATTTAACGTTTCCATAAAAATCACTAGAGACACATGGTTTGGGAATGTACACCAGTGTTCACCACATTGATCATGGATTCCATTGATAAAATGATCCTCCAAGTTGTCATATTGGTTGGGTAAAACCCTTATAGGGATCACAATCATGGATTAAATAAATAAAATGTGTCCATATTAGGAAAAATCTATATTAGTGTATCCTTGATCAGTGATATGTTTCTTGTCTATTCAATGAGGTGGTCCATTTAGGGTATTCCTCATGGGGTAAGCATAATGTATTTATTTAAGGTGGATATTTTCATGGTCATAAACACTTTATTTTCCCATCAACATGTAATAGTACATGAGAATGGTATTCCCATTTGGGTATAAGACCCATGATGATTCCCATTATTCCCAATATAGTTATTATTGAGTATGTTATCAATGGACCAAGGACACTAACAAAGGTTACACTCAGTTTATATATTCCATCAAAATTTAATTTAATTGTCTCATGAAATAGACATAACCTTCTATCTAATGCTTCTCACAACAAGAATGAATCAGGAGGGATTATTGATATTAGTTAGTCATGATGTTAGAATCATAAAAATAAATCCAACATGGGCCTCTACTCTAGGTGTAATCCATAATCAATCATTCCCATATTAATTTTCTTGTTTCAATGATTTGGAAAAGTTTAACACTTTAGGAGAACCATATGAATAGTCTTTTCTCAATCCCATGTTTCTACATTTTACTCATGTAGATGTCATAGTCGCATTACATAAACCATACAACAACATCCTTTTTAAATGACATTAAAACATTGGGTACAATCCTACAACATGACCTTAAACTATGTCACTTGAACTATGTGGAACTTGATTACCACTTTGACGAGATACATAAAATTCTTACCTATGGTTCAAACCCACCTTCATCAAACCTCCACCACACCCTCTTGCATCCATATTCCCCATGAGATCAACTACATCCTTTTTTCACTGGGCTATATTACTACAAGCCATTACATAACTTTCTACAGGTCTATATTCATCAAGAATTCTTCACATTGGATTATATTCCCAATGAATTTATCCCCACCATATCCCCACTATGTAACAATCACACCTAACTCACTTTAGCAATATTACCAATTAGCTACCTTGTAGGATATATTCTTTTTTAACAAGATCATCCCATCCCCATCAGATAATAATTCATTGAGGATTTCTAGAAAGGGACACTCATGTGTAAGTCACACACTATCCATTTCTAATAATCTTTCACCTATATTTCCTTATTTCATGATGTTAAACTACATGGATTGGTCCTCTTCATATATCCTAGAAAGGGTTGATGTTTCCCACTAAGTGGAATCAAAATATCTGGGATATGATTCCATTTACTAGAATACTTAGGTGGCCTTTTTTTTGTGTGATTTAAACTCCATAGAAACCCATCACCTCTATAGACCCCATTAAACTATAGTGACCCACCAACATTCATAACGAAATTACCACTGATATGTAATTTCATGGATGTTGGAGCCATTGGGTGATTCCAGTTCCGTAAACAAATCGCATAAAAAATGATCAAAACAAATGCATCATGGGAAGTTGCAAATAATAGGTTTTAATATAAAGGATTTAATTTAGTATATTATTTTACCTTTACATCGTGACCATTAATCCTTTCATGTTTTTGTTGGTTAAATTTATGGGTTAATATCTATGTTCTATTAATTTATAATGAAAAATGGTTTAATAGTTATGTTATTTATTTTTAATGACAATTTTATTAGGTTTTTCAGTTATACTATCTTGTTATAATATTCCTCTATAATTTTCATCAATATTTTTTTGATTGGGGGTTTTCTTATTAATGTATGTACTAGTTTGGTTTTGTTTATTTTTAATTATAGACCAAGTCTAGATAATATATTTCCAAACAATTTTTTAAATCACTTAATTAATAATTAATTTATATATGTGATCATAAGAAAAATATAATTTTTTAATTAAAAAAACATCAATATCATGGGGGCTTTCCTATATTAATTCCAAAAATATAAAATTATTCATTATGATATGGAAGGAAAAATACATCGTAGTATAGAATTTATAATTCTAAAATCACCTTTATTATTAAAAAATAATTTATTTATTTTTAATAAAACAAAAACCATTTATATATTTTTTTTCATCATTATAAATAAAATTATTAATATATGGAACACTAGTCTTTATTGTATCAACATTTGAACACCCATTTTTTATAAAATTTTAGTTTTTATAAATTTTTAAGGTAATAATATTAATTTAAAATCGTTGTTTACCCACTGGGATTAAAAATTTCTAGCAGGTTTTCATGTTTATAGTTTCATATGTGTACAAAAGTTAATTTACAAGAATTTAGATTTTTTATATTAAGGAAATTATTTCGTTATCTTATTTTTAGATTTATTTTTCACGGTAATAACTGGTTTTCTCCAGAATAGAATTAAAAGGAAAAAATATTAATGCATTAATACAAAACATATGAATTGATAGTCGATTCAAGAAGTAAATTTCAAATATATTATCCTAATATTAAAAAGTGTATCTAGATGAAAACAAAAGAATAAAAAAATGTTGGTGTAGATCATGATCATAAAGTGGAATATTTTATGTGATTAAGAAATCTGAGGAAACATGCATTCATAGAGTATCGTTTGACTTCATGTGTGGGTCTAAAACTAAGAATCCTCATGAAATCAATTTCTATAAAATTATTTTAGATAAATTTACTGATTATTTAAAATATTTCTAATTCGATTTAATTTTCCAGACTACTGAGAGAGGATTTGAATGCCCACATGAATAATCTTTTTAATTTTTTAGAAATTTATAATTTAATAGTGTATATAATAATTTAATAACTCTACATATTCTCAAATATTATTTATGAGGCAAAATAAGATAATGAATTTAAAGATTCATACAAATTCTATTGATACATTGATTGGATGAAAAGAGTAAGGAAAAGACTATATAAATGAATTAAAAGGATGAAGAGTCTAAAAAACATTCATATTCTTGTAAAAAATATATTTTTTTACAATTATTTATTGAATTCAAGTATATATAGAGATTAAGTATTCTTGGTGACACTGCCTCTAGAATTAAAGTATGAAATATTTTTCAATCACTTTGCAGCTATAGTTTCTATGGCTTCATAAAAGGAAATATGAGGGAAATAACCAATATTAGTACATGGATCAACTTTACTATATATCACACATATTATAATTTTGAGAAAGGAGGTTGAATTCGTTGAGGGGTATAATACCTTATCCCCCTCCACAAATGAAGATTACTTGGGGCTATCTTATCTTTTAGGGACACTCAACACAATATTTAGTAATGATTGACTACCTAATATAGTATTATTATAACTCATGAAGGACACATGGAATATCACAACCCCGAAATTCATATACTCTATTAACATGAAGGATTTCTCCATCCATGTCTTCTTAGATGATGACTTTATATAAGATTGGTCTCATGAATCACTACCTTTTACTAGTAAATAGTTTCTTATATATCAATGGTGGACATATTTCCATGAATGATGTGACTCTAAGACTATGAAAATATGGTTTATTATGCCAAATATCCCATTCACATTCAATAACATAAAAATTATAAAAGACATTAGTGAATCGTTTTTACCTATCATTAATAGATCTCAACACCTTAACCCTAAAGCACACTGTAGAAACATGCATGTATATTGAAATGGAAATTTATTTACCTTTTACCCAACACACATACCTATAACCTAATACTAACATCTCATCTTGGAAGAATATTTATTTTAATAATATAGTGGCATTATATAATGGGTAGTAACTTTAAGGCTATACTGATATGGTTTTCAGAAGAAATAATGTTTCTATTCATAAATATCAGAATTATGAAATGCATGATATACTAGATCCTCTTATATATGTAGGGATATTTTCATAGCCTAATAGGAAATCCCTCATCCCAATAAATATATTATAGATGAGATTAATCCAAAAAAGAGTCATGATGCCTTAAATATCATTGAGGTCTTAAGAAATGGTTCAACTAGTAATGATATTCCCCTCAAGCATCATTAATGAATATATGGGTTCTAGTTCTTAAGATACTAGGATGTAAACTTTTGAAACCAAGGATGGGGGATTACAAGACGATGAATCACACTTAAATCATGAAAAGTTATTATAATGAAATGCATAAAAGATGTTCTTATCCATTGGTTATACAAGAGGTATATTGAGTAGTGTGTCCTTTTCAAATTTAGCTTGAAATGTTAGAAAAAAACCACTTATTTGGATTATGTATATTGGGTGAGCACCCTGCATAGAGGGAAATCAAAGAGAAAATCTATTGTTCCTTGACTTGAAGAAAAATCAACATGAATATCTACAATGTAAAAATCAATGAACCAAAAATAAAGGATAACCACATCTCTGTGAGAGAGAGAATCCAAGGATAAAATGGACCCAAACCATGTAAACTATACTCTCCATACTCATATAGAATTCAGGGGGCCTCAAGAACCTATAAAAAATACAAGTCCTTCTCTGGTAAAATATAGTCAAATAACATCTCACTTTTACCAATGCTTGAGTCTAAACAAAATTTTGAATCCATTTTTTTAAAAATTCACCTGGTAAAATACATGTATGTAATCATCAGTATTTTGAATAATAATATTTTTTATAAAAAAACAATTAGATGAATATAGAAAAATTCCTTTCCATAATGTTTTTCCATCACAGTAGATAGGATGGCCAAATTCTTCTTCATCGCCATCATTTATTCTTAGCATGATGTAGAATGAAGATGACTTTTACAGTAACATATTTTTAAAATTGAACAAGACTACACTCCTAAATCATAATCAAATACATCAACTAAATTTTGGATATATCATTGAAGATGGAATGTTATAGATTTATATGAAGGGACATGTTTCAATTCAACTTAATCCTAAAAAATAATATGTTCATGGACTTAGGATATTCCTATAATAGAATTACATAGTAAAAGAATTAGAATAAAGGTAATAGGACTTCTTTTTGGAAATATAGGTCTTTATTAAACCTTCAAGGGATCTGCAACTTCCATGAAATCTATAGGATTAGCTAAGAATACAATTGTTCAGGTCAATCTCATTAGGTTATATTTCTTATTACTCCACACTCTAATAACCACCCATTCAGGTTTTCAAAGATCAGTGTACTAGAGAAGGAGTTAATATAAGTGATGTGAAATTTATGGAATTTTCCTATTAAATTTAAATTGTGTGATGTCTTTTATAAGAAAATTCAGTGACTGAATAATAATATATTTTAATTGAACAAAGAAATTCATTTGTAATCCCTATGGAAAAATGAGCTTCCTATAGTAATATGATAACCTGACATAGAACTAAAAACAAATGGGGACGATGAATTTTTTATGAATCTATTAAATTAATTACATATCTTATTTAAGAGTATACTTTGATTGGAGATTTTTTAATAGTTAAATAAATAATTCAATAACATAAATATTCAGAAAAACCCACTAATTTCCATCCACATAGAGGGAAGAAAAATATTTAATCAATCATTAATTGAATCTAATAAATGTATCCTTTTAGAAAGACATAAATATCATAAAACCTAAAGAAGTTGAATATTTCTATATATCTATTACTATATACCAACCAAAAAATAGAGGGTACCAATAAGGAAATTACTTTTAATATTATTATTGGATATAGAAAATACCACTGTAATTATATTATTAGATCCATTCAATATGAAGAAGGGATTTAAAATGTCATAAATCTCCTATACCAAGAGAGTGCGCATAGTTTAGATGGAATAAAAGGTTACTTTTATGATAATATATTTGATTTGATGAAAAATGATACCACGAAGGCCAAATAAGATTATTTTATGAGAGGTGAATTACCAAGGACAATCTATACCATGATAGTTTTCCTCTTCCTGATGGTGAAGCACCTATATTACTTCCAACAATAAAGCTTATAACAATGTGAAATAATTCCTACAAGATCATAGAGAAGATCATTGATGATAATATTTTCTTTCTTCTTCTACTCCTTCTAAATGAGAATTATTATGTATTTAACATAGGAATTAGAATACATGATCGATTATATTAGACTAATTTTTTTTGATCATGAATGAAAGGATGAGGGCGGTAATATCATTCCCAAAAAGGATATGAAAAAATATGTTAAGATGGAATGGAATTACATTCATAGGTTCATATTGAGAATAATATTTTTATAGTGGGTGTATGACTTTGTTTTTAACTGATACTCATTATTGTAGTCATTTGTGTTTCTCTTGGGATGATGTTTTATGTTTTTTAAAATTCATGTGCATATTGAAGATGGGGATCCTTCATTACCAATTTTTTTTTCACATGATGGATTTATTATGAATCTTAATTTTATAGTAAATGATGGATTGGTTAGTGCATTTAACATTCATCAGAGTTACACATGAATCAACCACTTGTTGTTATTGGATGATATTTTTATATTCTTAAATAGGAAAAATCATTCCATCAAGGATTTCATATAAATTTTGAAGAAGTATAAGTGATGGTTTGGTCAAAGGATTTATTATGGGATGAAGGAAATGTAACACCAACAAAACCTTAAATATTGAAAGAAAATTGTATTTACTTCTAAATATTCTTCACAAAAAAAACAATAAACAAATATAGAAGTAAAACCGATGAAAAGAGTGGGTATGGAATATTACAAACTAAAAAATATAGAATTTTATAAATTTAAGAAAACAAGGGTAACATTATTCAGACCATGTTAGTACAACATGCATATAATGAGAAGCACATCACAACCCATTATTATGAAGGAGAAAAATGCTATGTTAAAAAAAATATTTGAAATAAGAACAACTAAGAACACATAACCATAGATGCTATCTAAATAAATCTATATAAATAATGACCAATAAACAATAAAATGTGGGGAGAAAAACTACTTATAAGAAATAGACCTATATGAAGACCCCCATACCATGGATCAATATCACCTACCATCCTTGATTCCTAAACTTATTTCATAATACAATAACTCTCTACCAGAATAATTAATCCTAGAATATGGGTATGAGTAACATAATCAACAGTGTTGTGACTAGATATATTCTATTTAGATCGATCTCCTCTAATCTCAATTTTTTATCAGTATAGAATCACATTTTTCTCTATACATTGATGAAGATGGGATTTAGGATATGCAAAAGAGGATAAAATAGTCACATCTAACTGTACTCAGGATTCATATTCAAGAATGTTTTTCATAGAAAAATAGTAATTGTAACATGCTTTAAACACCTATCATGTCATACGAATCATCCCATAGATGCATAAAAATGTACCCACATGTAATGTTTGGTGAAACTCCTCACTGCATTAAGGGATTTTACCTACTACTGAAGAATCAACTCACTACGACACTCTATATTGAGTGACACTGCCTACCACATTAGGTGATAATGACCATTTTTTATTAATAAGTCCTCGAGAATTTCCTATCAGATTATGTCTTTTCCATTTCAAAATCAATCCACAAATTAGACATGTGGATCCCCATGTGTGATTACTCTCCCAAAAATAGAGGTAATTTTAGATGACCCTCCTAGCCTCATTTCTTATAAAACAAAAAAAGTATTGTTAGAATAAAAACTCATATAATATTAAGATCACTATAATCGAAGTCTCTAAAAATTATCATGGAAGATCAAAAAAACGATTACACAATATTCTCCATTCCAAAGTGAAACTCATGCAATTTGATGTTAATATAACACTAGAGTAATCAAATCCAATAGATCTATAAATAAAAAATAGATTGATAATAATAAATGAATAATAAATCCCAAATTTCCTGTAAATCATCAAAAATATGTAATATAATGAAACAAGAATATAGAATCAATAAATATAATCATTTTAATTTTTAGCAAAAGAAAACTCTAAAAACAAAAGGATAAATTTAAGTAAATAAATTTTGTATATACCATCTAAATTTCCTTCTAAGAGGATTTCTTTGATAAAAAATTGGATTGTTATTCCACATGAGTGGTTTTCCATAGAATATCATGGTTCACACCTCTACCAAAGAAAGATACATGAGTAGTATTTTGAAGGAATCATAAAAAAATCACCTCTCTCATCGCAAATTAGAATAATCATATCTAGTTATTTTTTGGGGCATCCTATTAATACAAAGTTTCTAGTTAATTATGCTAGTTCACATAATATTTTTGATCAAATTTTCCAAAAATGATATTCAATTACATTAAAAAAAATCCCAGGAAAATTTATTTTTAGGTGAACATGGTGAAAGTCACCACAATTAGAAGAGCTATATAAAGTAATAAACACCACTGAAATAAGAAGGTATCTTTTTTAGGGCCTTTACGACACCATAAAACACATGAAATAAAAAATAAAATGATTTATTATTGGTTACAAATAATCTAGGATTATTTTTCTTGAATGAATTAAGGACATGCCTTAGACACAATTCACGATGAGGGAATCATTTTCTAGAATTTTTATAATGGATTATTGAATATCATTATTTACATTTTGAATCATTATCAATGGATTATTGGGAGAGGGAGAATCTCCTTCCAAAAAGATGAATGGGTTTGGGGAAACCTTTCCTTACATGGAATCCTATGACCACATATATACATCAAGGTGGTGAGTCTGAACCCATATATTATCATGGTAGTTATAGACATTATGCAATAGGATATATTCAATAAAAACAAGTTGGTAAAGAAATAATATCATTACATTTTCACTCTAGCATTGTCTAGCGGTTAAAAAACAATATGATTTTCATGAACCATCCTTGGTTGACCAGACCTATCACTTGATCCCACTCAAAACTGGGCCTCAATAGTTCCTCATTATATTCTAGAGGTTGATGAATACTAGTTATGGAAAAAGGATACGTTGTAGATACTATTCCCTAGTATTAGAGTGAAATAACAATAGAAATAAACTGGATACACAAACATTCACAAATATTAGAGTTCTAATAAATAAATAAATAAATAAATAAATAATTGAATCAATTATAAAGAAAATAATGTTGTATGTAGACAAAAATAAATCTATATAGACCCTGGTCTCCCACATATTCCACCAAAAACAACATATAAATAAATGAAAATAAATTCTAAAATATCCATTGATACTCTATGGAAAACCACATACCTGATATCTATAATAGTATAATAGATTGAGTGTCATTCTTAGACTTGAAACAAATAGATCCACTCAATCAGGAAATGCTGGACCTCTACTTGATCCTTGATATACCATGCTCAACATGATAGAAAACATACGGTTTTCAATCACACTGATGTGCATGTACATGGGGTGAGAAGTAAATCTTAGTAGGAAACTACCAATGGTGATCCTAACATCTACTATCATAAAATGCGCATGAAAGATGCATCATGTATCTAATAGAAAATTATATTAGTAACATAATTTTTTTTAAGATTAAATAAAAAAATATGGATAAACAAAAATAAAAACATCAACTATGGGTTCTATCCTAACACATGAGGTAAATTTACCTTCACTCCAGACCCATAAAAAGAAATTAGGAAACATGGGTAGAGAAACCACCACATCAAGCATGTCCAATTGATTATGAAATAGATACTAAGTAAAATGAAAGGAAAAGATTGAATGTCAGACCTGAGGATCTCATCATAAAAATCAAAAACACACAAGAGAATATACTAGGCTCTATGAATCTAATGGAATGATCTAAAATAGAAGTAGAGACTCCCAATCAACCATAATATTGTAATACTAAATACCAAAAGTCTTGAATTGAAAATTTAGTAATAAAGGACCTACCAACACATATCTAGGCTACCACACTAGGACCAAATAAAAAAGAGCAATCCCTGGGGGCATAATAGCCCTTATATTACACTAACCCTAGATAGGGTGATTAACTAAACTTTGGAATATACAATCATCCATGTTCTCCCAAGACCCTCTTCGGGATAATTAGACAAAATAGGGGTGAAACTATATCCAACAGAGGGAATATTCCCAGTCCAATAATATCCCAAAGGCTCCATCTCTCATCCATTCTTGAAGAATAATAACCTCAATCCTCCAAGACCACATGCTCAATCCCTAGAGTCAACAACACCCAAACCCACCAACTAGAATAGTAGAGACTAACAAAAAAAATCTCAAAGGAGAACTAAGTATGGGTAACCCTTTATGATTTTCAATACCTTATCTCATGAAATACAATCTATATGGGGATCTTCCAGCAAAGCCAAACCTCAAAAAAATCCCTTTAATAGAAAACGTATCTGGTGTCACAACTCACAACCAAATACCACCATGTCTATAAGAGAAAACTCAAGCCACACTACCCAAAGGGGAAGCCTCAGTCCACACCATTCCCATAAGGGAAACCACAAGAAAAACTCACCCATAAGGGAATTAGTCAAAACTGGTCACTCTGTCTTATCTCAAACTCATTCCATGCATCCCATTCAAATGTGAAATATCATGATATTGATCCACCCTGAAGGATAATAAAAGTAACTTCCTTAGGTGACCAAATCCAAACCTCATGTAACTAAAATAATGATATCACAATAGAATAAACTTGACCACATATATGAGAATCTATTTAAATAACCACAAGAAAACTCACTTGGAATCATCATTCAGGGTGATAAAGAAGTAAACAACCTCACCCATGCCTCACAACTAACAACCCAACCCATGAGAGGATTCTAGAAAAAAACACAATAAAATCATCATAGAAAACAAAATCAGTTAAAAACACCATCCATATGGCCTCTAAATACAGAAAGGATTATACAATTTTGATCTATGTGAACAATTCTCAGAATAGACTACTCACAAGTCCAATTATGACTTAGGGGAACACAGACACCAAAAACCACTTTGTTAGAAAAATTGAATGGTGCATACATTCAAGTACACAATATTTAATGTCAAAGGTGTATATTTTCCTGAATTTATACACAACCAAATCAAACTTGGGGTAAACTTGTGTACTAGTACAAGGCCATAACTCACATGGGGTCTAGATTTTTATTTTTACATGGTAAATTACCACCGCATGGGGTGTATTCCTAAGAACATGATAACATATCCAAATAAAAATACATAACATGTACTCCCAGTACATGATGTGTAGTCTCAAACTTTCTATCTTACCAATTACTTGGATATAAAACCATGTAACACTACACAGGGTGTAACCCGGGTATATGGAGTGTAGTACCAAAGATCTATATACCTAATAACTCGGCCATATAGGCATTTAAAAATACACAACATGTACTTATAAAGTGTTTATCTTCTTTAAAGAGGAGGAAAAAATGACATGGGTTCATCAAACCATATTTTTTTGAATGGAATTTCCGAATGGGAAGCCCTTATAAACATTTTGAAACCCTTAATTAAACCCCCAAACCACTAGGCTGACCTTGTTAGGGTCCCCAACAACCAAAAAAGGATAGAAGTTAAAAAAATAACATATGTATATTTATGGTGAAAACATTAAATGGGTTTAAATTTTGTTTAAAACCACTCAATCTTCAATCTAATTCAAGATCCATATATTGAACATGACGATCCAACTCCTCCCAATATATGTGGTGACACCTCCTTCTATCTCTCTTTATCTCTCTCTCTTTCCCCTCCCTTCCTCTCTCCATTTACCTCTCATATATCATCCAAATACCCCAAGGTAGGTGCATACACATAATGATAAAATGAGGAAATGAGTAAAAGAGAATAAAAATAGAAAATAACTAAAAAGGAAAAAAGAAAAAGAAAAAGAAAAATGAGATGAAATGGGGCTTGGACTGACCCTTGAACCCTACACAAGGTTATCAATAACCTAGGAAAAACCCTCCATTTCGAACTCAAGTAAATATTCTAAATTTCAATATTATGCTTCAAAAGGAAGATATCACTAAGGAAAACTACATAAAAAATAATTTTTAATTAATTAAATGTAAAATATTCCTCCAAAATTAGAATGGATTAGAATAAAAAAACGTCTATACTAGTTTAAACTCCCTATTTCAGGGATAAAAGTGTGGTCAAAAAATATTTGAGATATTATAACATAAAAAAGTATCATTTTTTCATATGTACACCACTGGAGTGCTAGAAGTAAAATTCACCCTATTTTTCCTTAAACTGTCATGACATGGTTCAAGATAATGAAAAATGTATCAAAGAATTTTTTTTAATATTAATTGAGTTTTTAGATAGGAGATCTAGGAATTTTTAGAGCCTATAATTGATATTGGGTTATTGCATCATGAACACCTATTTTGTTTGGAATCCAAGGTTACCATGGTTATGGGATTTCTATTCTAGGTTTTCACCACTACATTTGTGTGATTTTTACATAAATATATTTACTTGTGTTTGTCAGATTTTTCATTTATTAGTTTTTGGATCTTAGGTTGATGGAATGAGGCCTGTGTTCATGAATCATTGTAGGCATATCTGATCCACCTAAAATTTTCATAATTTAATGTTTTTTAGTGATTGTATAGGTATAATTATTTAAATATTCATCAACTTTATATACATCATTTTCTCATATCATTATTTGGTGGAATTAAACTAAAATAATGCTTTGTTAATTTACTTTTCATGATAGGTTATGAAGATCCTTTAGAGTGGTGATATGTGGTGATATATATGTATTAATTTCATTATGGGATCTATGGAAACCCATTTGGGTTAGTGTGGGATTTAGGATGACCAGATTATTTGGTTGGATCAAAGATATAAAGAATGTCTGAGATTTTTTTTGGATTGGGATTGAGTTTCCCTGTGGTTTTAGTGGAAATATGAAGTTCTCTAGTGAGGATAATGATGCCATTGGATGGTCAAGTGAGGAATTGGGAGTTTGATTTCTTTTACAGTTGTATTTATGGTTCAATGATGTGTTCGTTTAAGAGGGTAGGCTTGGTTGGATGTCTGGCCTTATTGTTTTTTATTGCAATTTGGGTAGAATGGTGGAAGCATGGTTGGACACTTGTGATTTTGGGTCGATAGTTGAGTGGAGGGTGGTCATATGTTGAAGCATGGAATGAGTGAGATGACTTGTTTTTAAGAGGAGTGTTGAGTTGCTGTAGTTTTTAGAACTCGCCTATGTTAGGACATTAGTTTGTGAATTTATGTCCATTATCCTAAGTTCATTAGGATATTTCTCATTTGAGGATAATGTGTTACAAGAGGGGTTTTAGAGAATAATTCTACCTTTAGTAAAAAAGTGGTTGTTATAAGGTATTTTTTCATAGAAATACTTGGCAAGTGAAGGCATGTGCATATTGGTTGGGAACCATACTGACTAGTCATTTTGTTCAATGTTCTAAGAGCAATGTAAGGGAATCCATATGTGGGGAGTCAACCAAAGGCCATATTAAGTGGTGGTTCTAATTTTATGATTATTCTGGAGTGTGTAGATATCATTCCTAGTGATTTGAGAATAAGTGATGTTTTGGGTTCTATATTGGTACTTTGGTGTGGCCAATTTATCCATTTCCAACCATTATGTTTAGTAGTGGAAAGAATGTAGGCCATGGAATTTAGTGTTTGGATAAGGGTAGATGATAAGGATTATACTAGGGTGCGGAGTATCCAATCCGTCATGGTTGAATGTCCCTCATGTAGGGAGTGTACTAGGCACTATCAGACCGGTCAGGGGATATTAATGGCAGTGTTAGAAGCGCCGATATTTGGGGTGAATCTTGGAATATGTTTTTTCCACTAAGGATTATCTAGTTCAAGAATCATATATAGTGGAGAGATTTTTCATTACTATGTCTTGATGGATTAAGGAAAAAGCAAGTATATTATAATATTTTCACTTCGGATTTTTTTGAGGGAAAATTAGTAATTTATGTTTTCAAAAGACTCAATTAATTTTTATGACCACTTCGTTGGTCCTAAAATAATGTTTTTACCCTTGGAGTTGAGTTTGGTGGAATTTTGAGAGGTATGAAATTTAAGAGAATATTTATTATTGATTAATTAAATATTATTTATTCACATACATTACTTTGGTAATATGTTCTGCTTTGAGAATTTAATTGAAATATTGAATTCACCATTATGTTTGGAACATGTTTTTTTCTTAGGTGAGGCATAACCATTGGTTCGATGCCAAGACTAGTGTGACCCCATTTTGTCACTTTTTTCATTTCCTTTATGTTATTTATTTTCTCATTTTCTTCGACTTTATTATTTTCACATTTTTTTATCCATGTGTATGCTCCTCCCTTTTTTCTTTATCCTAGGTAGGGGTGAGCTAAGGAGGGAGAGGGAGAGGAAATGGGATGTAGGCATTTTCAGAGTGTTTGGGAAGAACCAGATCATCTTGTGGTAGCTGTGGATCATGAATAAAATTGCAGATTCTGAGGTGTCTTATTGAAGGTATGCCATTTTTATTTTTTTTTTCTGAATCCAAAAGGTATTTATTTTTATATTGATTCTAGTTTTGGGGTTTTTTGAATTCACAGTGGGTCAATATTATCGTTTTCACGGATAATCAAATATTTTAGGAGGTTCTCAGGGGGTTTCCATTAGAAAATATAGATCACACATTGTGTTTGTGGATGAACACATTTGATGTGTTCTTCTTATTTAGGAAATATTAGATTTTTATAAGTACACTATATGAATTTAAAGTACACTCAGTGTAGTAATACTTTTTCACTTGGCCGAGTACTTATGCATAGAGATCATTAGGGACTACACACCATGTATCTTGGGTACACCTCATATTGTTGTACTTGGTTATGTATCCACATAATTGGGAAAATTTATTTTTTCCAGACTACACACTATATGATGATAGTACACATAGTGTAGTGGGACATGTCCTTGTGGCCATGTTCTTGAGAGGATACCCCATGTGGGGTACTTTTCCATTTATTAGTACACAGACATACCCCATGTGAGCCATGGTCATGTACTAGTACATTGGTAGACCCCCATTATTCTTTTCCATGTAAAAGTATGTGGCCTGGTGAACCTTCGAGAGTACACATCATTTACTCTAAATTACATGTTGTGTGGTCTTTCCAGAAAATGCGTCTTGGGTTTCTTTTTGATCCAAATTCAAAATTGTACGTGTGATTAATACATTATGAAATTTTCTTTGCATTGATCATAAAGGTCGATTCCTTTTATAATTAATAATCCTTTTGTATAGTGTTTTTGATTGATATTTTTTTCAAGATTATTCCTTTAATGTTGTGGTTTTATAATACTCTCGAGGGTTGGATTGTGAGTTGTGAGGCCTGAGTGAGGTCGTTTTTATATTGATCAAATTGGATGATGATTATAGGTGAGTTTTTTTAAATTAATTTGGATATATTTTTTAATGGGAATGGATATCTTCATGGATGGGATATTTAGTTTAGTTTCTTAAGGATTGGATCTGGTTTCCTGTGGTTTGGATCCATTGGAAATTTCTGGTTGATTGACATCATGGGATGTCAGGTACAACTAGTAGTTATGGAATGAGTTAGAGATATGTATGAGGGACTTATTTCAAGGAATTCTCTTTTGGATGAGGTATTTATTTTGGCTTCTCTTATGGGAATAGTGTGGGTTTAGGTTTCCTTTCTAGGAGGTGTGTCTCGAGGTTCCTGTTCTCGGCATAGTGATCTCAGGGAGCGATTAGTAAGATTGAATTCTGTTTCTTTTGGTGAGCTTGGCCTGCTGTTTGGGTTTTCAGGAAGATCTACTTATAAGGTTCCCAACGTGATTTAATGTTTTGGGATTCCTTGATATTTTTGGCCTATGAGATGATTTATTTTAGTGTAAACATTTCTTTCTGGTGGGTTTGGGATTTTCTAACCCTAGGGTTTGACAGTTTGGTATTGGATATTTGAGGTTGTTATCTTTCGGGATGGGATGAGAGAGGAGAACTTTTAGATATTAATTGACCGGGAATTTGACCAACATTGTATATAATTACTCTCCTCTATTGGATGGTTGATATGAGGTGGGGATAGAGAGCTATTGGATGATTAGGATTAGTGCATCCTATCTAGTTTAGTTGATTTCCCATTCTAGGTTTAATAGACAAGGGGGGTGAAAAACATCATCGGGCTCAGGGTTTTTATTTACGCCTAGCCAAGAAGCCTATAGTTGTGATTAATATTTATAGATCTCTCATTTGGTTTAGTAATAATTCTAGGATATGGTAGTATACTACTGAGGCTGACAGGGAGTCCCTACTGCATGTTCAGATCATTCTATTGGAGTCGCAGATCATAGTTGACAGTCTTTAGTTTTTTTTGACACCTATATTGAGATCATAGGATCTTAAATTCATTCATGATGTTTATTAGTACTTTTTATATCCTTATTTATTAGGTATAATAACTTAATTTTCCGGTTTCATGGGCTATAGTTTTGTAATTCCTCTAGTTGGGGCCGTAACGTTAGTAGATCTACCCCTTTTGTTAGGAAAGAAACCATGGTTACTTTTTTCCATTTTTTGGCCCCTTTTATCTTTCTATATTCTATTTCATTATGCTAGTATTCTCATTCATCTAGGGTAGAAATTATGTGGGTTGCAATCACATGTTATTCTTGAAGACGTTATGACCACTGTTGGGCATGGCCAACTGTGATTTTTTGTGACCCCATGTATGTTCACCTCAATGTGCATACATACCTTATGTGTTACTTCATGTTTAGTATGATATGTGGTGGATCAGGTTATGTCCTTGGGATTCATGATCGAGGATAGCTACTCATGTATAGTTATAGGTTCATGTAGGTGTCGTTCAATAGTCTCTGAGACTGGGTATTTGGATTCTCTTAGAGTAGTAGTAGATTCTTGTGTATTTATTTTCTTTTATTTCTACTTTGTAAATGGTTTCCTAGTGGATGACCAGTGTCTATATGGGTTTTCTTGAGTATGCACATTTAATTCTATCCATTAGTGTTTTTTAGTAATTTAATTATTAATTATTGGTCACAATGATGTTCATGGATGTTTATGTATCCATTTTATCTCTATGATTATATCACTTATATCAGAGGGAATAAAATGCCCACTATATTCATTTAGTCCTTATCTCATTTTTAATAGCCTCTGGTGTATGGGGAGGCATATTTGAGGCATTATTACAACCTGTATTTGGTGATGGGCCAAGTCGACCTTGGTTGGTTTTTGACAATGATAGGATAAAAAATATAGAATAAATTTTAAAATAATAGATAAAGTTTCTATGGGATATTTATATTACATTGGAAATTATATATTTTTTATTTTGTAGTAATTTTATGAGGTATTTCCTGGTGAAAAATATTTTCTATTTGGATATATCACCTTTTACATTAAATTAATATGTTTTTGTATCCTGAAATCAGATTCAGAGGTCCATTTATCTCTATATAGTGACCAAGAGAAGTTACCTTGTCATCTCTTGCGTAATAATATTGATAAGAAAACCTATAATACCTCTTTTAATCCATTAAATTATTCTAGGTTTTATAATTTATATTTATCAAAAATGATATTAAGTTTCAAATAATTATGTTCACTGTATTCTTTTAGACTATTTGGGATGTGTGAAATTACTTCAGGCCTAGAGAACCTCCATAATTCTTTACTCAGTACAAGATTAACTCACTCTCTCTGATCAATGAACTGGTCACGCCACTCAGTATAGAAGTGGTACACCATTCTATCATGTTCCTTGAATTAGACCAGAGTATTTCATAGAATGATAATGTGAAAAAAGATAATTAATATTCTTGTATTTTCATATAAGTTGATGTACAATAATCAATAATGGTTTTTCTACATCAATGTTGTGAGAGGCAATATAATTATCTAAGAGATCCATAAATTAGTTATCATTGTTTTTTGGTTATTAGGTTTGGGGTAACCCATTAATGAAAGAAACCTAAGACTCTCTCAAAAGGGATCTCCTTACGTGGGACTAGTGACATACCTTTATCACTTGAAATGGTAAACTCAGCTCTGGAGGTTAGGTTCTTAAACAATATAGAACCATATCCTTGGCTGATCACCTATATAAGGAGGAAACATGGGTAGATAATAAACTATGAAAATTTGGTTCAAAATACTTATTGATAAGGTAATATTGTCATGGATTTCATGGTTTGGGAGTGAATCCTGATGATATATTTAAGGTTTATACCAATTTATGTATTCTTCTTCATCAGTGTAATAATATTATAATTATAGATTCCCTTAGGATATAATAATTCAAACCTCACTTACAAACTATGTGATGTGTTTTCTTGATTCCTAATAAAAATTATATTTATAAAGTTTATATAATGACATATATATTTATATATTATTGAATCATGATTCGGGAGAATTAATTAATTTATGTAATTTAATATTTTCAAAATTTGATTTTAAGGAAATTTGACACGTTCATTAATTAGAGTAATTTTTTAAAGGAATAAAATTTTAATTTTAATTTGTGAAAGATAAATTATTTTTTATTTGAAAAATAAAAAAATTTGGTATTAAAATAATGAAAGTTCCCTTTAATTTCATATATCTAGCTACATTCATTCTTCAAGAATTAACTATAACAAATAGTTTCTAAAGGAGATTGATGGTGATAATTGTGGACCTAGTTTTATGGACATTCATTAGTATTTTTTATACATGATCAAGTCATAACCCGAACAATTAGTTTTGGGAGGTGATCAAATAAATGATTACTAGTAAATGCGAAACTTATACCATTATTTTATTCCTTTGAAAAAATAATGAAGGAAATAAAAATTAAACAAAATAATGATTTATGTTCCCAAGTAGATCTTTGAATTAAAATATAAAGATACCCTTGGTCAAATAAATAATTATGCTCTAATATGACAAAAATTTGAAGTATATATTTTAAAGGAATGTAAAATATAAGCTTGATTAGTGTTTTCAAAAGTAGACGAGTTAAAATTTTATTTTCATATGATGGTTAAAAATTTAATTATTAATTATTATTAATTTATATTAATTACACAATTTTTTTAAATCATAATCATAATTTATTTCTTTTTAAATTATATGGGGATATATGATTGAGGAAAATCTCAAGTTTAAATGTGGGTTCCTTAAAAACATGTAAAATTTCCTGAAATTAATGATTTTTTTGAATGCAATTTAGGATATTTGTAGACTTTAATAAATCTAATATAATGAGATATACTATATAAATAGTAATATATAAATTAAAAATTTATTATTGTTTTAATAAGCTAGTTTTAGTGTTTTTAGAACAATTTATTTTATAATGGTTGCCAAATCATTTTAAGTTATTTATTTTAACTAGATGTGGAAAAATGAGATGTGATTGGAAATAACAATGTAATTGTTTCTTTTTAAATATTATAATCAAGAAATAATAAAATAAAACATGATGTAATTGGATGATTATATAAAAGATTCAAATCAAGTGAAAAATACAATCTGTAGGATATTATAATTACATGGTTAATAAATTATGAATGATAGAATAAAATTAAACTAAACCATATTTAAATGATTCATTATAACATCATGAACACAGTGAGTGGGGGAGTTTAATAATATAATATGTAATGGATTACACTGAGATATTGTGGGGTTATAGATTACAGATGATTTGAAATTAAAAACACAGAAAAAATATAAAAAAAGTATTTTTATCTATATATTTGGAATTAAATAGAATATTTACATTAAATAATTCCATTGTTTAACTAAATACATTATAGATTATTGTATGTGTAATGTTTATATAAAATTAGTAGGTTGCATAAAGAGGAAAATCAAACAATTTTCTATTGTGTTTTGACTAAATTTCTTATAAATCAAAAAATAGTATTCTTATAATAGATAATATTTATATTTAGGATTTCATTCACTATTCCAAGTCAATAGTTGATCGTTTCATGGGGTTTTGTTAAAATATAGAGGGTTTTATGGTCAATGTGATGAGAATTTATTATTTATGGTGATTAATTGATTAAGTTCTATTATTTTAAATGATTTTTAGGTCTATACAATCATTTTTTTATAATAATATGATTTTCTCATTATTCATGACCAACACATGTTATTTAAGGGATTTATTACTAATGTATAATTAATTTTTATTCATGATCATGGAATAATCGTTGGAAATAAATTTCAAAACATGGTTTTAAATATCCTAGTTGATATATGAGTAGATGTATTTGATCAAATAATAGAATAATTTTTCAATTGAATTGAAAACACTACATCATTTTTTATTCATGTTTAATTTAGAAATCCTATAATTAGGAATGAATTTATTGAATAAAAATTACTTCATGGTGATATATTATTAATTATCAATAATTAGTTATTATTATGAGTTTATTTTATTAATTTTAAAAAAAATTTAACTATTCCACTAATTTATTCTACTTTTAACCAAATTATTAATCTAGGGATTAGTAGGCTCAATATAATTGACAGAGAACAAACTAATTTGTACACATTTTTAGATATTGTTATTAATTAGGTTAAATTATGAATATCATAAAATTTACTATCAACTAGGAACTAATGATATCGAGTGTAATGTTACATACATTTGAAAAAAAATATATATAATTATAATAAACGTTACCTAAAAATATATACTTTTGAAAATATATTTTTATTACTCTATTTTAAAATATCTATTGAAATCTAATAATATATGTTTAAAATTATTAAATTATAAATATTTATCCAATTTCATGATTATATGTTTCAAATATAATAAGTCTCTATTATATAAAATGAATTGATAAACACAACACGATAGTTACTTCAACAAAAAAAATTGATGTGTTTTTCTAAAATTATTTCATTTATAATTAAACAAATGTGATAAATATTTAATTATATTTTTTATATTTTCATTGTAGAACTTTATTTTATATCACAAACTAAAATTAGATTAAATATCTAATAAGGTAATCACAATAATCATACAATAGCATATCTTGGAATGTTTTTTACTTAAAGATTCATTCCAAAAAATGTAATTTATATAAATTCAAGGAAAATAATATTATATAATTATATTAAACTCCATTCCTTATCGAAGTAAGAAATTGATAGACTCATGGTTGGAGAGTGTGTTTTTGAGAGAGAGAGAGGGGGGAGATACAAATAGAGAGATAAAGAGGGATGGTAGAGGTTGGATATAAGGGAATAAGTGTATATTTTTATTTTCACTAAGATTATACCTTCCAACCACTAAAGTGAGTAGGATACCTTTATTTATATACATATGGTGAGGGGATATTAGACATATAATTTCCTATAATTCTTGATGAAATGATTATGTGATTCTACACAATTGTTTTTATATCAGGATCATTTTTAATGTCTATTATCCTTGATATTTTATTAGGTAATACTTCTTTAGATTATGAATTATTAAAAAATTTATTTGAAAAAGACCAATGAGATAATATTTAGATAATTTAAAACGAGAATAACATCCTTAACTCACCCATAAACATAAATTAAATGAAATTTTATAACTTTTGAATTTCACACATCCCTTTGTAATATAAAAGCTCCCAAAAAAAATTACCGGTGATTTCATAAATAGATCAATCATGATGTTACTTTATCTTACATATTAAACTTAAGTTTTATTATTCTTAATTATATATTTTTAAATAATTCTATATTTATGATATTTTTATAATCATTATTAATTAAACCTTCTATTTTTTGAGTAATATAAGAAGTATAACCTTCACATTATATGGTTTGATATATTTTAATATGTACATAAATTTTTTATCTGAATGTGTTTAGACCTAACCATTAATATCATCCATTTTTTTATCACCTCATGTTCTGAAATAACCCATGCAGTTTTAAGTAAATTAAAATAAGTTAATTTGTTTTGAATGACACGAATTTTACCTCCTTTGAAAATGATTTCATATATATTTTTTGAATTTATTTATATGGATATGATAAATAATTTTCATATGAAAAATATCAACACATTCATTGATTTATTATAGTATAACAAATCAAAATTAATAGATCTAAAAACATATTAAAAATTTGTATGTTTATATTTCAATGTCTATATATAGGTTATGCAATTAATTTATTTAACTAGTTTGTAGAAGAAACTAGATTTTGGTGAATACAATAACCATGGTAAATAAATTACCCTATTAATTTGATATATAATAAATCAATACCAATAATCTTTTTATTTTTAATTTCTATATAGAATATATATTTTTACAAAATAGGTGTTCTAAAGTCCATCTGAGTAATAAAATTATTCACATTATCTATATCTAAACATTATAAAAACCCATCAATATATTATAAATAAATTTATAATTAAACCACTTTATTTATGATCAATTTAAAAACTAATTAAATACATGGTTTTTTCTATATCATACATCACAAATTGTTTATTATGTTTTTCCATTGATCTTTTAATCCCTCTTTGAGTTTTAATGATTATTAAATAAACTTTATATATATAAATTATTTTCAATTTCAGATTTTATTTATTGATACACACAGATGATAATATAAAATTATTCACACACACATTATTTAATAAATATTCACTAAAATGATTATACCACATGTAGTTATATTAATTTAAACCACAAAAAGTTCATTATATCTTTTTTGAAAATATAATTTTAGGATTTAAACATAATGAATATGAAATTTTTAATCCCTTAAGAATGAGTATGATAATAGAACTATCATGATACCCATATAGGCTTGTTGTAATAAAATTTAAAAGATACATATCAAGTATTTTATATACATAAATATTGTCTCAATATATAAATGTAATCATATTTATAAAGGTAAAAATATATTTCCTTATTGAGAATTTTATGTTTATGTGATATATATTCTACACCTATAAGGGAATTGAATCTCAGAATTTTTTTTAATTTTATTGTTCCAAAAACAACAACTAATAATCAAAATAATTTCATTCATTTATTATGAGATCATAATAACAAAAAAAAATCATTTAGTTTTTGGTGGAATTAAATTTAGTCTCTATAAAATATTTTAGTTTAATATAATCATATATATTTTGGAATACCATAATAGGACTTGTTTCATGATCCATATGTTTATTAACAATATCTTGTGAAACTATTCATGAAAATATTTTATCTATATTTTTTATTTTTTAATAATTCTCTTATATGAAAAAAAATTATAAGTGATATCACTCAAGTAAAACGATGAGAAATGATGATATTTTTTGAAATGATTTTTTTGTCTTGTTATGTGTTTCTATGATATTAGTATATATTTTTTCTCTCTCATAGAACATGTGCATTCACATAGGCACCATTACTTATATTCAATCTTTTTTAATTTTTCTTATTATATTTAAAACTAAATGTCCAGTCATGATCTGTATATTTTTTTGAATTATTGTTAAATTAATTATTACTTTTATTTTAATTTGTTCTATTAGTTATATTTTATTCATTATTAATTCATATTTGTACTTTAATTACACTCTTTATGCTAATGAATGAATCATATAATTGACATTCTGAATAATTTATGTGTGAAATTTTTTACTATATAGAGTAAAATTATATTATAATGGGATAAAAAATAATAATTATTAACTTTTATATGAAATATTTTCCCTTTTTTGTTTTGTCCTCATAATTTTGGGGGTATTTTTATTTTTTAACAATAATAAAAAGTTGTGTTGTAAAATCAGAAATATTTTTATGATTGAGATTTATGATGATGGATAGATTTTTGTACCTAATATATATCTTCACCACACTTCATGGTACTAATTTTTTTATGTTAAATGGGGGCCAATAATACATATATTTCATAATAAACTTATTATGTAGGAAATACAATTTTTTTTTGAAAATTAGATAGTGGAAATGACAAGTAATTTTGATATGTACTTGGTATAAAAATAATTATTATGAAATTGTACAAAATTATTTGAACACATGTAGAGGTTTGAATCTTTTTTATCATTATTAATTATATAAAAAAAGTTAATATTATTTAGAAATTATTTATTGAAACTAATTTTCATATGTACTTCAGTGACCATATATTTTAAAATGACCCCAATCCATCACACCCCAACCCAAAAATACTACATTATCTTATTTATTTATAGTTATATTTAGTTCTATTCTCTTTATGAGATGTTTTTATCTAAATTTAAGTGTCTTTGAGAAATAATAGATCATATGATTATTTTCAAAACCACACGTTAACCATGCAACCACCTCTATAATTTTAACTAAATGGAATCCCTTGATTAGATTTTGATTCTCAAAACCATTTGACCTTACCATGTAAAGTGCTCTATGATCCTAGAGAGGGAACATGATTGTAATCTGGTTTGGCCAACCACATGACCAAATCATACATAGTGTCTAGGGGTTAATTTTTTTTTTAAATTTTCATGTTTACCCTTAATTAATATCACACCTAAAATGGGTTCCATCCATCCATACTCTCTAATTTGTTGCCTAAGAGGGGATTGCTGCTGTACACATCCTCCTCCTGCTCTTCCTCAGTTGATTATATTTCTTTCATATAACATTGTAAAATCATCTTGGGTTGGCATTTCCTCTTCTCCTCCTTTTGTTTCTTCATGGATTTTGGTTTATTTTTCTCCCTTTTGATTCATAAGACCTAGGGTTAACAATAACATGGTTTGGGTGGTTTTATAGAAAATTATTATTTCATAGGGTTTTTAATGACAAATTTGAGGCCCTTTGTTGTAGCGTTTATTAATGGTGATGGATTCCACACTTTGTGAGGTGTTAACCCAATGTCTAAGACTTTAATTTGAAAATTAAAATTTCTTGGTTGTCTAAATATGTATTTTTAATTATATTATAAAGAATATATATAGAAGAAAATCATTGTAATGACTGGAATTGGATCCTACCTTATTTCCAATAATCTCCATAAGTTTCTATAATTCATTTCTCTTGATAAAACCCTTTTTTAATATTTTTTGAAATTTTCAGCACCATGATGGACTATTTAGAATTCCAATTTGTTTTAAGTGCACGAGTTTAAAAATAATGAATATGTTTTAGCCTTATGAATTATTTTATGTAAAATTTTAATGGAATATTTGGTTTAAAACTAAATTTTTAATGGGTCATAATTATCTTCCTTATTTTTTAAATAATGATTTCACACAAATCCAAATATATATATATATAAATATATGTATATATAAAAATCTACTTTTTATATTTTCACCCATGGTTGAGTGAATAGGTACATTGGGTCAATGGATATCTACATATATATTGAGGGGAATATGTGTCTTTGGGTAAAGGGTGGTGTTGGAACATGATGGATACAGTTTAGAATTAGATTTACGAATGATCAATATTGATGTTTAAATAAGATGGCTCCTCCAACAATTTGGAAATATAGTTTTATGTTTTCCTTGGTTTGGATTTTTTTAGAAAATAAATACATTTCATTAGAAATGAATTGAATTATCAAAATACCATGATCTGGTTGGTACCTTTGAATTATTTTGTACAGTGAAAACCTACATGGGAGTCATCTAGTTTGTGGAGGGTTTCTAAATAGATTGTGTTGGGAGGTGTTCTATGAAGATGTGACTATGATTGATTTTGAAATCTAATGAATACTGCACCACCACACACTTTTTTCAAATCCATGGGATCCTAGGTGATGTATTGAGATTTTAGATATGGTTTCTATTTAGTCATCACTATAATGAATAGATATACATGATAGGGAAAGGACAGGCTGGACTGTGCCACTAGTGAGGCTTTCTGAGAGAAGCTGGGATGGTTATAGAGTATGGATCACATTAACTAACCAATAGATAGTTTTGAATAGAGTAAATCGTGGGTCTCTTCACTCGATGTTTTGGGGTTTCATAAGATTTTTTTAATTTTCATTCTACTTACAATCCATATGTTCCATTTTTCTGTAAAATAATTAACACAATTTTCCTCCCACTAGAAATATAACTTCATTACATATTTATTTCGTATTCTACATTAACTTATTTTTTAGAATCTAGTGAAATGTTTTTTATGATTTTCATTCTTACTTAAATGATTCTGTAACACCCCAAGATTTAATAATGTGTTATTTTCTTCAAAATAATTCAATAACTTGCACTACACGCAACACCGAGTTCAAGCCCACCATGACTTACCAAACAAGACGTTCAAAAGAGGCTATGAATATTATTAAATAAATTTTAAACTTTATATAATCCTTATAATTTTATAATCCATATTATGAGTTTCTTAGACATAATGTAAGAACAAATTCCTTTTTTCAGATAAAAGAAGTATTTTTCAAAAATGCACTTTTACCAACTTTAATAGTGAACCCTTTTTAAATCCAATATTTTAAACTTTTATTCAATTTGACTAAATAAATTTATTATTTAGAATGAGGACATAAAAAATTAAAATTTAACACCCCAAGATTCCCCGATACGCTTCTCTTTGAATAATACAGTAGCGTGTGTTGTACGCAACTTCGAGTTCTAACACACACCATAACCAAATCAAACTAGCTGTTATGAATAGTAATACCTAATTTTTGAAATTTTATAAATTTTATCTTTTAAATTGGACTTCATTTTCGGATTCGGAGTATCGAATTTATCCTAAGGTAAAATTTTGGTACTTTTCGGATAACTTTAATATTTTGATGAATAGTGAAAATTACTAAATTTTAATTAAAAAAAACCTTTTTAATCAAAATAATTAATAGTGATAAATTATGAATTTGAGTGGTTTTAAAGTATATTTAGAATATATTTTAACCATTTAATACAATGTTGGTAATTGGACATAATTTCACAATTAAACCGAACATAAACAAGTATCAATCTTTTGATAGTTATTATGTCTTAAAAACACGTTTTTTGTTTTGACAGCGGGAATTATTTTTAAATTAATTTCTGCCACTTCTGTGTTTTGAATTTGAAAAAATGGATTGAATATTTTGAATCATAATTTTTAAATTGTGTAAATAGGTTACTTTTATTTTTAGACATTTTGAATAAATACTTTGGTAAATATTTTATTTAGCATGGATAAAGGGTAAATCTGATAAATAAGGGTTAAAAAATAATATTATAATAATACAAAATTACCCTAAAACGTGTTTTAACCTTATTGTTTGATACATGTTCGACCATGGGCATCTTTGAGTCAATTTTGGGACGCCATGGTTCCACTTGTAAGTGATAGGGACACTTTATTTTAATTAAGTTAAAATGAATACAAAAATGACACAAGCATATATCTTTTAGAAAAATAATTTTTACATAGGGTTATATATGATGGAGTTTCGACTATAAATATTAATTAGAAAGATAAAATGATTTCCTACATAATTATATTTTATTTATAATTTTTGGACATTAAATAATGTAATGTATTTATGACACAATGATGATGAAGTAATTACCATAATAGTGAAAAATTAAACTAATTGATATTATAAATACCAAAATAAATATAATTTGAGGCTTTTAATGAATTAAACTAATTTTCTAGGATAATATGACATATTAGGATTGATTTAAGCTACCATTTTGGAACTAATAATTCTTTTATGATTTTCACAAAAATCAACTGGTGAATAGTGTCAAAATTGATATAAAAGAGTTTTTAAAACAAATATTATATTATTATTTGATATTAAATTCCTAAAAATATAAGGTTCAGCCAAGAGACTTTTATCAGGATAGGATTATCATTCATGGTCCACTTGGTGGTCTCTTGGATTTATATAGTAAGTTTATTAACCATATAATATAAAAGTACAAAGAGACATTGTAAAAGTGAAACTAATTAACTAAGAGTAAATACTTAATGATAAGGTTAATATAGTAACCCAAACCTGTCTAAATTATATTGGTTGAGTGGTTTTAGACCTATACCCACCTTAACCTTTAAATAATCCACTTTGGATACATTAGAAACCGAATATGTATTTATTATAAAATAATTTTTCTAGCTTTTCCAAAGGTGCCCCTCACCCATCTTATAAAAGGGAACTCCCCCTTCTCATTACTTCACACCTTCAAAGCATTTTGGTTCGGCCATCCTCTTCCCAAATACTCTATCAACATCCATCACTTCATCCTAGAGGCCTTCCTTTAGTCAGAAAGCCAGCTTAAGGAGCCCTTTTGATCAAATCAAAAGGAAGAACCCAAAGAAGATGTAATGATTTCACCACCCTTTTTCAAGTTCCTTTCTTCTTCCACTTCCTCTTCCTTTGTTGTTACCATTATAAAATAATAACTCCAGTATCATATATATACTGTGATGTTATTATGGTAAAACCGTATTCAGTATCCATCCTTTGAATAATATGTCACCATACGTGCGTACGTACGACTTACCGTCTCCACGTCGTGGTGTTATTGTTATTCAATAAATTATTATTTGGATGGGTATAATAATGATGTTGAATTCAAGTAAATAATAAATGTAAAATTATAATGATTCTGTATATATGATATACCATCCAATTATATATTATTTTAATATCAAAATAATGATATTGTTTCTCGTGCGTACAAACGGACTACAGTCTCCACGAACGCGATGAGATTCATTATCTATCATATCCATTCAAGTATAATTATCATTTCATGATTTAAAAATAATGTTTAAAGACTTGATATAATTCTGGATATGAACAAGATACATCCTATCCATGAAAAACATGGCTTACATAACAAAACATATAAATGAAAACGAGTAAGTTAAAACCCGAAACGACGATAATTCTAAGATATTATTAACAAAGCAATGTTAAAAGATCATATATGATATCATATTAAGGTATATGATTATTGAATAATTTAATAACAATTATTTCACCATTATACAGGAGATTAACTTACCCCCAACCAAGGAAAAGTACAAGGTAAGGGTTTATTTCACAATCTCTTCATTATCTGAGGTTGTTTATACGTAATTATCTATTGGGATCTCTTTATCATCCACATCCATGTTCCTTAAAAATGTATTTAAAACTTTTTTACTTTTTACTAGACAATGGGTTAAAGTAATTTATACCCTTATGTGTTTTGAAAGGAATCTTTCCGTCATTTTCCAGACAAGGCACTTTTAACCCTTCCGAAAAATTCATGGTAAGAATGTTTTTTTCACTTATACGGTGGGTGCGGCTATTTACCGCCGTTATAAAATTGTCAAAGCTTCCCTTACAAACTTATAAGATTATTTTCAAAGTAAACGTTTTATTTTATAATTATGTGACTTTTGAATGATTTCAAGATGAATATTTAAAGAATTTTTGAAAGGTACTCTTTTTCAAGATCGTAATTTTAAATGTTTTAAAGATTTATCTTTCTAAATCTTTTAATTAATGTCCATGATTTAAAATTGGTTTTAAGGATTTCTTTATATGGACATGAATGTTTTGAAATGATATTTCTTTTCTGAAGTTTTAAAGTGGTATGGGATACTTTGATTCAAAAATCATCTTTAAATTACTTCCTTTATAAATGTGTGACTTTTCAATGATTTTGAGAAAAGAGATATTTCTCTCAAATTGTTTGGATTTCATCTATGTCAATATCCTTTGATGGATTTTAAGCTTATTTGAAGTTCATTTATTATGATACAAAACTTTTGTATTTTATTGAAGGTATTGTGATATGTTTTACTGTGGATGTGTTATTTTTATACCATTCATGGTTTATGGAGAAAGTATTGACATTTTGTATGCTAGTTTTAATACGAATGTTTATGTTATGTTTAAACCTTTTCATATGGGAATACATTGGACTTAGTAAGTGATGGGTGGAGCCCGCTATAGCTCCTCGATGCATCGGTAGGTCTCATGAGGCAAAATAGTGTCTTGGAACAAGGCCTTGGAAAAATCTTATTTGTAGTCTTGGCACGAGGCCTTGGCTATGTGGTTATGATAGTCTGGCATTATGCATTCCATTATTATGAATGTGGTTATTGTTATTTCA
This sequence comes from Viscum album, assembly GCA_963277665.1. Lineage (NCBI taxonomy): Eukaryota > Viridiplantae > Streptophyta > Magnoliopsida > Santalales > Viscaceae > Viscum > Viscum album. The sequence continues at coordinate 1,607,759,363 of OY728137.1, read as the reverse complement.
TGTGATTGTTCGACTAGTAGAACGTCCATGTGAATAAGTAAATGGCATTATTTCATTTTATCTTTTCCATAATATGTTGAAGTTCAAGTTTTAAAGGCTTTTGTTTTAGTTATACATTTCCTTAAATGTTTATGCTTATTTATAAAAGTTTCCGCTGTATTTCTTACCCTTACGGAGCGTTTGAGCTCACCCCTTTGCTATGTATTATTTTTCCTAGGATTCCAAGAAGTATATTGTGATTGATAAGAAGGGTTAAGACAAGGTAAAAATGGAATTCATAAAGGATTATTTGTGTTGTTTTGTATGTTATGAAGTGTAATGTAACATTCATGTATGTAATCTATTTTTGAAGACTACTAAACTAATCGTTCCTTTGGGAATTGATTCCTTGTAATCATGCCAATGTATTAAAATAATGCACCGACTCTGGGTAACTAGGGTCGGGGCGTTATAGTTGGTATTAGAGGAAGATTAGAAATAACCTTGGAAACTAGATTTAGATAAACTCTGATTAGAGCACATAGCCCTAAGATAGACTTTGAGGATTAGTATAGAAGAACTTCCTAGAATTTTGGTATTGTAGAGATTTTGTGAGTTTTCTAAGAAATACACCCCTGTATGGATACAAGCAGGTAGAGGCGGCTCTGGCACAGATGTACCTAGGGGTAAAACCCCAAAACACCGCTTTGAGCTAGAATTGAATGGGAACTGGTGCACGACAACGGGCCTTGCTACACTCTTTTTTACGACACTCCTGGGGATATGCTTAGGATAAATCTCATTTTCATTACAAATAATTATGAAGGGTTTATGAGTATATACTTCCTCAAAGTATTTTTTTTATGATTATGGATTATATTCATAAACTATTTCATTTATGTTATGTGTTTTACAAGTTTGGGATTAGGTATTGTTATTCATAAACTGATCTAGTGTATGCCATTGTTTAGAAATGGCGCCCAGTAGATGGAATGATAACTCCAGCAATGAACATGATCCAAAGAGAAAGAAGGATCGTATCTTTCATGGTCTTAAGCCAGAATTTATAAGAGAAATAGTCTCCCATGTATTATCATCATATAAAGAAATAATATCATATGTTGATAAGATAATTACAGAGTTTACTGAGTCCTATGGCTTTCAAGGGAAGCAAGAGAAGAAAAAGATGGAAGAGAGAAAGATGGATAAAGGGAAGAGGGAAAAGAAGAATTTTCCCATATGTGATAAATGTGGGAAGAAACACCCTGGAACTTGCCTGAAAGGAATGGGAGTTTGTTATAAGTGTGGAGAAAAAGGGCACAAAGTATGTGACTGCAAGGGTAAGAAAATGGTTTCAAATGTACAATGTTTCATTTGCAAGGAGTTTGGACACTACGCAAACCTATGTCCCAGTCATCAGACTATGCTGCAAATGACGCTATTGGATAATAATCAAGTTATGATACTACCACAGATGAAGAGGAATGATTAGAGTTCTTATGTTGATTATGTCATTTGAGTGTTGTATCAACAGTGTACTTCTTATACTAATTATGGAGTATATAGGGATTGTACTACAGTACTATTTCATTAAGGACGTGAGATTGTGTGGAACAAAGAAAAGTGACTCAACAGTAGGTTAAATTTTTGGAAATATATGGTTGAGAAAAAGATAAACCATAATATGGTTCTGATACCGAGGTAGTGATTTTAGAATAATACATGATTGATTTGGATAAATTATATTGGATATTCTTGACTACCTTGAAACTGATTAATGACTTGTATATTCCATCATTGTTGGGGTTTAAAACATTTTTGGATTGAAGGAGTATATCTATCATTCTTTAAGGAATAAGGGATCATGAATGTAATCAATAAGGTTTTATGGTAATTCAGGATGTTGCAGTGTTTTAAAAGAATACATGATGAAGGTGTTCACATGTTATTACGCAGAAAAAAGGGTCTTCATTTTTGGACTAAATCATTTTGGATAGTTCTAGTTTGGATTATTTTTGGATTTCCCTAAAAGGACAACCCGAAGGTTGGGCAGCAACCCATCGCGTCCGGCAAGGCCGTGAGACTTGAACCCACAACCGACGGGGGACAAGGGTGTATCACCTACCAATGGCCCACGTAATGTCCATGATTAAATAATGTAGATTTTATAAAAGATCTGGTAGATGAATTATAAATTCATTTTTTTGGAACCCTATACGAATAGGATAAATAGACTATTTTTTTACGTTCTATTAGCTTTTAGAGTGAAATATGAGTTTGTGGTAGAAATTAGTTAAAGGATGGAACTCTACTTGTCAAGAATATATTTTTCTTCTTCTCTTATTCTATGAATAAATTAATTCTTATACTTTATTTAAGGTATCCTAAAACCAAAAATGTGTTATCTTAGTACCCCATGTTTTGTTGAACCGATGGTATTTCAAATCATCATAGATTGATGAATTTAAGGACCTCAATTTTACACTTGTTTGTGATTGATGACCTCAATCACTACCTATAAATATTTATGTTTTTCCTCCTATAATATGTCACTAATTTCCACCAATTTTCTCCTAATCGAGATCATAATTTGGTGGTGACCCTTTCATTTCTCTTTTCCTCATATTAAGACTAAATTTCAGTAACCCAATTTCCGATGTGGGTTTTCCCAAAAAGATATTTTCTATTTTAAACCGTTTATTTTTGAAGAACAATTTCAAATTGTGAGGACTCAATTTATTGAAGGATGGGAGAATGTAACACCCCAAGATTTCACAATGTGTTATTTCTTCAAAATAATTCAATAACTTGCACTACACGCAACACTGAGTTTAAGCGCACCATGACTTACCAAACAAGCCGTTCAAAAGAGGCTATGAATAGTATTAACTAAATTTTAAACTTTATATAATCCTTATAATTTTGTAATAAATATTATTAGTTTCTTAGACATAATGTAAGAACAAATTCCTTTTTTCAGATAAAAGAAGTATTTTTCAAAAATGCACTTTTACCAACTTTAATAGTGAACCCATTTTAAATCCAATATTTTAAACTTTTATTCAATTTGAATAAATAAATTTATTCTTTAGAATGAGGACATAAAAATTACAATTTAACACCCCAAGCTTCCCCGATACGCTTCTCTTTGAATAATACAGTAGCATGTGTTGTACGCAACTTCGAGTTCTAATACACACCATAACCAAATCAAACTAGCCGTTATGAATATTAATACCTACTTTTTGAAATTTTCTAAATTTTACCTTTCAAAATGGACTTCATTTTTGGATTCTAAGTATCAAATTTTGCCTAAGGTTAAATTTTGGTACTTTTCAGATAACTTTAATATTTTGATGAATAGTGAAAATTATGAAATTTTTATTAAAAACAACTTTTTTAATGAAAATAATTAATAGTGATAAATTATGAATTTGAGTGGTTTTAAAGAATATTTAGAATTTATTTTTACCATTTAATACAATGTTGGTCATTGGACATAATTTCACAATTAAACCGAACATAAATAAGTATCAATCTTTTGATAGTTATTATGTCTTAAAAACACGCTTTTTGTTTTGACAGCGGGAATTAATTTTAAATTAATTTCTTCCACTTCTGTGTTTTGAATTTGGAAAAATGGATTCTATATTTGGAATCAGGATGGTTATATTGTGTGAATATGTAACTTTTAATTTTATACATTTTGAATAATTACTTCGGTAAATATTTTATTTACCATGGTTAAAGGGTAAATCTGGTAAATAAGGGTTAAAAATAATATTATAATAATAAATAAATTACCCTAAAACGTGTCCCAACCTTATTGGTTGATACATGTTCGACCATGGGCATCTTTAGGTCAATTTGGGGACCCCATGGTGCCACTTTTAAGTGATAGGGACACTTTATTTTAATTAAGTTAAAATGAATAAAAAAATGACACAAGCATATATCTTTTAGAAAAAAATTTTTTACATAGGGTTATATATGATGTATTTTCAAATATGAATATTAATTAGAAAGATAAAACGATTTAATACATAATGATATTTTATTTATAATTTTTAGACATTACATAATTTAATTTATTTATGACACAATGATGATGCAGTAATTACCATAATAGTGAAAAATTAAACTAATTGATATTATAAATACCCAAATAAATATAATTTGAGGATTTTAATGAATTAAACTAATTTTTTAGGATAATATGACATATTAGTATTGATTTAATCAAATTATTTTGAACTAATAAATCTGTTATGATTTTCAAAAAAAAATCAACTAGTGAATAGTGTCAAAATTGACATAAAAGAGTTTTTACAACAAATATTATATTATTAATTGATATTAAATTCCTAAAAATCTAAGGTTCGGGAAAGAGACTTATACCATGATAGGTGTATCATTAATGGAACACTTGGGGCTCTCTTGTATGCATATAGAAAGTTTATTAACCATATAATATAAAAATACAAAGAGACATTGTAAAAGTGAAACTAATTTACTAAGAGTTAATACTTAATGATAAGGTTAATATAGTAACCCAAACCTGTCTAAATTATATTGGTTGAGTGGTTTTCGACCTATACCCACCTTAAACTTTAAATAATCCACTTTGGAGCCCTTAGAAACCGAATATAAATTTATTATAAAATAATATTTCTAGTTTTTCCAAAGGTGCCCCTCACCCCTCTTATAAAAGGGAACTCCCCCTTATCATTACTTTACACCATCAAAGCCTTTTTGTTCGGCCAACCTCTTCCCAAATACCCTCTCAACTTCCCTCACTTCATCCTAGAGGCCTTACTTTATTCATAAATCCAACTTAAGGAGCCCTTTTGAACAAATCAAAAGGAAGAACCCAAAGAGGAGGTAATGATTTCACCACCCTTTTTCAAGTTCCTTTATTCTTCCACTTCTTCTTCCTTTGTTGTTACCATTATAAAATAATAACTCCAGTATCATATATATACTTTGATGTTATTATGGTACAACAATATTCAGTATTCTATCCATCCTTTGAATAACATGTCACCATACATGCGTACGTACGGCTTACCGTCTCCACGTCGTGGTGTAATTGTTATTCAATAAATTATTATTTGTATGGGTATAATAATGATGTGTAATTCGTGTAAATAATAAATTTAACATGATAATGATTCTGTATATATTATGTACCATCCAATTATATATTATTTTAAAATCAAAATAATGATATTGTCGCTCGTGCGTACGAACGGACTACCGTCTCCACGAACACGATGAGATTCATTCTCTATCATATCCATTCAAGTATAATTCTCATTTTAGGATTTAAAAATAATGTTTAAAGACATGATATCATACTGTATAGGAACAAGATACATCCTACCAATAAAAAACATGGCTTATGTAACAAAACATAAAAAATAAAACGAGTAAGTTAACACCTGAAACGATGATAATTCTAAGATATTATTAACAAAGAAATGTTAAAAGATCATATATGATATAATATTAATGTATATGATTATTGAATAATTTAATAACAATTATTTCACCTTTATACAGGAGGTTAACCTACCCCCGACCAAGGAAAAGTTCAAGGTAAGGGTTTATTTCACAATCTCTTCATTATCTTAGGTTGTTTATACGTAATTATCTACTGGGATCTCTTTATCATCCACATCCATGTTCCTTAAAAATGTATTTAAAACATTTTTACTATTTACTAGACAATGGGTTAAAGTCATTTATACTCATATTTTTTTTGAAAGGAATCTTTCCGTTGTTTTCCAAACAAGGAACTTTTAACCTTTTCGACAAATTTAAGGTAAGAATTTTTTTTAACTTATACGACGGGTGCAGCTATTTACCGCCGTTATAAAATTGTCAAAGCTTCACTTACAAGATTATTAGATTATTTTCAATGTAAATGTTTTATTTTATAATTATGTGACTTTTAAATGATTTCAAAATGAATATTTTAAGAATTTTTGAAAGTTACTCTTTTTCAAGATCGTAATTTTAAATGTTTTAAAGATTTATCTTTCTAAATCTTTTAATTAAAGTCCATGTCTTCAAATTGATTTTATGGATTTCTTTATATGGACATGAATGTTCTGAAATTATATTTCTTTTCAAAATTTTCAATGTGGTATGGGCACTTTGATTCAAAAATCTCTTTTAAATTACTTCTTTTATAAATGTGTGACTTTTCAATGATTTTGAGAAAAGATATATTTATCTCAAATTGTTTTGATTTCATCTATGTCAACATCTTTTGATGGATTTTAAGCTTATTTGATGTTGATTTATTATGATACAAAACGTTTGTATTGTATTGAATGTTTTGTGAAATGTTTTACTGTGGATGTGTTATTTTTATACCATTCATGGTTTATGGAGAAAGTATTGACATTTCGTATTCTAGTTTTAATACGAATGTTTATGTTATGTTTGAACCTTTTCATATGGGAATGAATTGGACTTAGTAAGTGACAGGTGGAGCCCGCTATAGGTTCTCGATGCATCGGTAAGTCTCATGAGACAAAATAGTGTCTTGGCACAAGGCCTTGGAAAAATCTTATTTGTAGTCTTGGAACGAGGCCTTGGCTCTGTGGTTATGATAGTCTGGCATTATGCATTCCATTATTATGAAAGTGGTCATTGATATTGCATGTGATTGTTCGACTAGTAGAACATCCATGTGAATAAGTAAATGGAATTATTTCATTTCATCTTTTCCATAATATGTTGAAGTTAAAGTTTAAAAGGATTTTGTTTTAGTTGTACATTTCCTTAAATGTTTATGGTTATTTATAAAAGTTTCCGCTTTATTGCTTACCCTTACGGAGCGTTTGAGCTCACCCCTTTGCTATGTTTTATTTTTCCCAGGATTCCAAGAAGTATATTGTGATTGATAAGAAGGGTTAAGACAAGGAAATAATGGAATTCATAAAGGATTATTTCTGTTGTTTTGTATGTTATGAAGTGTAATGTAACATTTATGTATGTAATCTATTTTCCAAGACTGCTAAACTAATAGGTCCTTTGGGACTTGATTCCTTGTAATCATGCCAATGTATTAAAATAATGCACCGACTCTGGGTAGCTGGGGTCGGGGCGTTACAGATTCTCTCACCACATGTTTCTTTATATAAAATGGTTTTGTTAAATTTTAACCATTATATGGAAATGTTTTTCAAAATAAAAAATAAAATCGGTTTTTTAACATACAATATTTCCAATTGTATTTGAAGGAAAAAGAAAGATAAAAAATATATTTTCAAATTAGAATTAACTGGGTTTCTATTTAAGGGTAAGGCATATGAAAAAATAATTAGCCTACAATCCCTACTAATCTTATCGATGTTCATTCAAACATTATCATTTTAGTTTTTGGTTATGTTCATATTTGGGTCACTCAAGGAGTGGATGTGTTTTATGGTTGGTGGTGGCCTATGAGATCACATGGAGGTATGTTTAGTTGCATGTATTTATTTTTTATTTAAATTTTTTACTTTATTTATTCCATTTTATTTATTTTCCTATTTTTCATTGGATAATCCTTTCTCAATTGATTTCTTCATGACTCAGGATAGTAGTTTCTAACCAAAGATGATCAGAAATTTCTCTTGAGCCTTATCATGGATAGAATTGGGCGCCCAGTTTGGGGTGAACTTGGGTTGGTTTATTAAAAAATTGCATACGAGGAGGTTGGAATTTGTTATTTTTGTATGTATAGTTGTTTAGAGATAGGATCATTGCAATTCAAGTGATAAAGCTTGTCAAATTTCTGGATGACCACCTATGTAGAAGGATGCTTGAGTTTGTAGGGTAGTTAAAGATGTTTGTGGCCAAAATACAAGATTTTTTTAAATGTTTTCATGGTTTTTGGTCTTTGATTGAGTGTTTATGATTTAAATTTCGTGTTTATGGGATATTTTGGGAATCTAAAATGTTTATGGTATACTTTTGGAAGGATTCATAGGGTTAAAAACTATTGTTCATGGTATGGAATGCCATTCATAAACTATGATGTTTCCCCTATTAACCTCCAGCGAGATTCACATGGTTGGCGCATAGTCTTCCTAATCATACCGAAAAACCATGTGATGTGTACAATATATTACATATATTGGAATTTCAATTCATTTTGTTTTGGGGTTACTTTTGTTTAATATTGTTGTCATTTTGAGATGTTTTTGGATGTGTTTCACTTGAGTTTTAAATGATGATTGGTTTATCAATGTTTTTTAATAAACAAAAATCATGGTTTTTTTGAAAAAATAAATAAAAATTAGATAGTATTTTGTAAAAAATGAAATTTAATGTGAATTTGGGATCTTTAAGTTACTTTTTATAAAAAAAAGGGGGTTTTTTATTTTTTGGGTTTTTCAAAGGAATGATTTGAAATTTGACCCCAAACATTTTTTTTGACATTTTTTAGTTTTTATAATGGTTTGCATATATATTTTTATATATATCTATGTGTGTGTATGAGTGTGTGTTTGTGAACATTTTATGATTATATGTGTTTATATGTGTGGATAAAACCTTTTTCATATGTAAATACATATATTTAAAGCCTTATAGACTACCATTGGTGAGAATCTAAGGAAATTTGAAATTCAGACATGGATTTGATGAAATTATTATGGTATAAGAATATAAAAGAAGTGTTTTTGAAGAAAAGTGAGTATATTATGAATTTAAAACCTATAAATACAATAAATGACAAAAAAATCATTATTTTGAGAAGAAATTAAGTCAGGATAAATGTTTTAAAATTAAATTTTATAATTTAAAGGGGATTGAAATTTGGGTGTAGGACATAGAAATTTAGAAATATAGAATATAAAGATTTAAATTGTTTTATAGGGTTACGTTTAGAAATTTATTTTTGTTCTTTGGTTTATTTTCATTCTATGATTAATATATTTAGCCAATATTTAATTCGATTTTTGGTATTTAAATTGATATTTCTATTTATTTTCTCTTGTGTTTATTATGTTGATTAGAGTTTGCCTACCGGAATAGTTTCTTAGGTTAATAAAGATTTGAGAGTGTTTTAGTCAGGTAATGACACAAACCAGACTCTATATTGAGTGGTGGGGTTGGTTCCTTTGTGATTTTCTTATATCCCCTTATGTGATTTAGGTTTTATAGAGGAATCTATGTGGATAAAGATAGTTGAGGGGGTATTACATACATTTGGAATACCTAACACTATGATGGTAGAATTTATTCTTGGGTTGTTTAAAGGGATGAGTTTGGATAGACGAAATATCATCATCCCACCTAATTTACAAGTTATAATTTAAAGGGTGTTATTTAAGAAATTGTTTTTAGTGGTTCCTTCCTATGGAGTTTAAGACCAAGAAGGTGGGAGGGCTTATAAGCCTCAATAATGTCAATAGATAGGGATGGAGTATTATGACTATTTTAAAGTGTTCATTTTCTTTTCTGAAAGTTTTTCCAGCGATTCATTAAAAGATGATCATTAAATGATGGTTCATTTACAAAATTTTCGTGAACGATTCCTTTTAGCTAGGCATTTCTTCTTGGTGAGTTATTGAACAAGGCATATCAAGCTAAGTGGTATTTTATGGGAAAACGTTTTAGGAGTAGTAGATCTCTTCCATTAAATGTTGGATAAGGATCGTCATCCAGTGAGAACAGTAGACTAGAAGATCTTATCTGATGTGATCCTTTATCAATTGCTTCATCTTAAAAATTGAAACCTCCCATTATGTTCTTCCAATATAGCCAGTTTGGTCTCTCTATGCCCTCTTGATCAAAAATTTTAAAGGCCTATCACTATTTTGGTCAGTTGAGTCACCTCCATATGTTGTATAATTTGTAGCATCTTTTGAGGAATATATCCTTTCTAGTTTTGGGATCTCAACAATTGCTCATTAATTTTTAAGGAACTCTCCTTGTTCGTTTTCCTGCTTACCATAGTCAATATTTTTTTCTAATTTGGGGTAAAAAAGGTTGTCTTAAGGAATTTACAAGTGTAATTTAATTTATTTTCATTATTGAAGTCCCCAGTGTTATAACATCTAGTAGTTTACTTTGATGTTTTTACTTACTCTAGTTGAACCACTATGCTAACTAGATTCTAAATTCTAGGGAGACCTCCATAGAAGGATCTCATTAGGAATTTTTTGTTTGAGATTTTTTGGTGGATTTATTCATTTTTCCATACCACCCAACCATGATCATAGTATATTGGTTATACGAGATCATGAATCTTGTGTTAGATACCCATAGACATCCCAAACATGCCATAATTATTTTTTTAGGGATTTCTCTATTAGGGATTAGGTTGATCCTTATTTTCAATATGTGTTTAGAGGGATGGATCTATATACCCATTTTGATTCATTTTTTATTATTAGAGTTCTTGGGTATCCTTTAATATCTCCTTGGATTTTTTGGATTCTTAGAGATAATATCTAACAATCCTTCAATATTAAATAATATAGAGTTTTGGAAGAAAGGTGAGAATCAATTCATTGGTCCTTGGGATTTGGGATCTTATTTTGATTAGTGTTTTAACATTAATTTAGTCATGGTCAACTAAATAACTTTATTCTCTCTTGGGGATTAATGTTTATAGTAGATAACAATATCATACCTCAACCCCACACGAATATATTATTTTATATATTTTATTTTCTTTTATCTTTCCTCTCCTTCCATGAAGTTTTTATCTGAAATTGGGAATTTTGGGGAATTCAAGGAATGTAACATGATTATAGAACATGGTTTATAAAAAAATTTGGAAACCATTTCACAACTTCTTCAATATTAATAGAGCCAAATAACAATGTTTTTGGACGATATTCCAAACCATATAGCCAACCCATGGGTGTCACTCCAAGAGCTATCCCGTGGGTTATTTTTTAGAATTTCTATTTTACCTTAATTAATATAACACTTAAAAGGGGATACCACCTAAAATTCTAACCACAACTATTAATTTCTTGTCATATTCTTAGGAGTGGCTCCCAGTAAAATGGATCCATATCTATCCCCTCCCTCGTTTTACCTGACATCATTCCACAATCTTAGTGTGATAGTATTGGGCTGGGGTTTCATATTCTCCCCATTTTTCTTGTTTAATTTAGTTTTATTTTCCTATAATTCCGTGTGTGAAACCATGGGTGAACCCTAACTTCATTCGGGTATTTTTTTAATGATTATAAGTTTCTAGGGTTCGTAATGGTTGATTTGAGGCCTATTCCTGAGACATTTGTTGAAAGATATGGATTACACAACATTTGAATTTATTTACCATATGATTAAGGATTTAATATTAATTTTATAATTTATTCAATTTTTAAATATAATTTTTTCATTATATTATGAATCATATATACTATTGATAATAGTTATGATTTTGGAATTGGTTTTACCCATGTGTTCTATAATATCCCTGAGTTTCCATTAGGGGTTTTCCTTGATAAAATATATTTTCAATATTTTTTAAAATGATGATCACATTTGGTGTTTATTCTTACTTAAAATTGGTTTTAATTGCATGAGTTTTAAAATAAGGTCAATTTATTTTTGGATTTTTAGATAGCTTTCCATATTGTCTTAATGGAATGTTTGGTTTTTAGAGATATTTATAATGGTTTATAATTCTATTACTTCTTTTTAAATATGGGTTATGCACATATCCATATATATATATAGTTATCCTATTAGAACATATTCACACAAGTTTTAGTAAATATGTACATTGGGAAATGTGTTATCTACATATATATTGCAGTATATATGTGTCTACATTTAAAGGATGGTTTTAGAACATAAAGTATATGTTTTAAAAGTGATTTTTAAAATTTTCAATATTGATTTTAAAATTTTTATTTCCAATTTAAACTTCATAAATATGGTTTGATGGTATCCTTGGATTTTGAAATTTGTTTATAAAAATAAATTTGTTCCTTTGGTAATGATTTCATTATAAAATTGAGAAGGATTTTTTTGTACGTTTTAATTTTTTATTCAAGGGAACATATCTGTGGGATTCATCTAGTTTGTGGAGGGATCTACATGGATGGTGTTTGAAGGAAGGATTGAAAGATGTTATTATCCTTGATTACGAAATATTGTGAATGCCAACACTCTTGTACTGATCCAACCCATGTCTCAATTTGAACCGGTACCCAAACTCAATAATAACATACCCAAGGAGTTTCCCTAATACCACTGACCTGATGGCAAATGTTAATGGTATTTGACATATCTATTTGGGACACTTTTACCATCAAGAATCCTCAAAAAACACATCATCTGAACAAGGCATTCCATAAATAAGAAGACACAATACCAAGGGTATCTAAAATTAATAAAAAAATATTAAAAAGTTAAAAACCCACAATGGATGGTAAAAGAGACAAATTAGATGACCAATGAGGCCAAACAAAAAATCCATCCAACTAGTTATACAGACTAAATATCTGATCACCATCTCCTCAGGATAATAATTTCACCATCATGATCCCCAGATTCATCTGCTTTCAAGGTAGATGACATCAGATCAAAATTAAAATCCTTGACATGAAAAGACCTACATATGAAATAAAATCTATATAACCACCTATGTGAGTACAAAGGGTGGGAGTCAAATCTAGTAGGATACCATAATGAGTCCATTTCACAACATTTATTTAAGAAACCAACTATTATAGTCTTGAAATCAATGAATAGAAAAATAGGTTTTCATTCTCACATTATAAGAATGGGAGGAAAAAAATATTAAAACATGAACTTACTCAAAAACCCCCTTCATAAACCCATTCCAGGAAATTGGTTCCACCTGAAAACAAAAACAATTCTAGAGGAACACAAAATTTATCTAAAACACTAAACGTTTTAAAATAAACCCACGCATGGTCTCAAATATTTCAAAGTACTAATTTTAAAAGAGGTATGTAATTTGAAAACCATTTACCATTTTTTCTTTTAAATCTTAAAATACCTAACTCAAAACACAAAAAGAAATAAGGACCACAATTACATCTATATGACCCAAAATGTTCATAAAGGATTCCATTAAATAGATGGAACAAAACTAGTCAACAAAATTACTAATACAAAAAGGATCATACCATAAACAAGACTATCATTTAAATAAATTTTAAACATGTCAAGATATATATGAAATTTTCAGAACATAGATACATAACCAGATGAAATACCACAGGGACTAATGGGACTGAAAAACCCAAAAAGGATGGGCCTAACTACCAGTAGGGTAACAATCACACATCCATATATTGAATCAATGTAAGCTGTATCCTATGCGGGGAACCCAAAATCCACATGTTATGTATAAATAAAGGGGGTCTATCGAGAGAAAAACTTCAACTAGCCATGAAATTATCCAATACTTCTCACTTAGAAGCCGTAGTCTCCTCATGGAAGAATGATGAATGTGGGAGATGAAAAATAACATCATCACATGTCAATAATATCACTCTAGAGATAAAACCACAGTCACATCCTTCCAACCACCCAGACTATCCCTGATGTTTCCCTCAACATATAACCATAACATGTTTTACATTACCATGGATCCATCACATGATTAAGAAAAATCAACAACAGAATCATGGGGTCATCCAGTGTATAAAAAAATGTAAACAAATCATAAGGTGGAAAATCTTCCATCACTATTATATGTATAACATACACATTTGGGAATCCCTTTATCAAAACAAATTATATTTCCTACAAAAATTATAGAAGAAAACATAACCACCAAGAAGTATGACCACACAATTCAAGGGAAACTCTATTTCCCATTTTAACATAAAAAACCCTTTAAAACACAAAAACCATCTTTTAACAAAAACATAAACCCATTCTAGAATCCTCATTTTTCTAAATGAAAAAAATGTAAGTTTCTTTATGGAAATGAAGATTATTATTTTATCAAAAATAGAGAGTGAATTAAATACCAATTCACATCAATATTCAATTTCAATAATGAAAATCCTCCCATGTTCTACATTAAAATTTGTCAAAATCAATAAATATGTTATAAAAAACACTATATAAACCACACCATGGTAATATAGATAAAAAAATTTTAGGAAACCCAACTAACAAAGAAACTCTAGAATAAAATAAAATCAAATAAAAACACCCAACACAAGCGATCAGACAATGTCTTGTTTAGAGAAATCCTCCCGAAAGGGACTTCTAATATGGATCAACGTTATTAAAAACTGAGACCCACAAATACTAGTAACACAATGAAATATAAAGGTCAATGAATGATCATTATGGTTATAGGTATTGGAGAAAAATAGATAATGTAATAAGAAGAGTGATGAGGGACTCATACCTCTTGATCTGAATAATGAACCACCAAAAAACAACCTAGAATCCCTCAAGGGGGATTTTTAATAGAGGAAGAAGCCTCATGGGAGGTTTTAGGTGAATAAGAGACGAATTGGGATGGATTTTGTTATAAGACTCAAATAAAATGAAGAGGAAAACTCCAAAATACTCCAACATGGGCAGGCTCAATGGTTACCCCATACAATTTTCCAAATGGCACAAAAATCATGTAGATTAAATCTGTTAAGAGGTGAATGATGTACACACCCTAGCTGTATGGATATGTAATAATGAAAACTAAATATTCTATCCCTATAGACCCACTAGACATGGAACATAGTTTCTCTAGAGATCCCACATGGTTTACAAACTGTGAACCTTAAATACACACCCCTTGAAAATCCCCCAAAACTCAAAAATATGACTCATATCACCCTTGAAATCATGTTAAAACTAAACCAAAAGATTAATAAAAATAAAGTGACACCATAGGGTTTCACATAACCTCATTGTTTTCTAAATCCCTAGGATATTAACTATCATAGTGTGATTTGAGAGATGGTTTCTACTTAGTAATGATTAGATGGACTACATAACCACGGTAAGGAAAGGATATAGTGTATTGAGCCACTTGCATGGCTATTTGTAACATCCCTATATTTTGAGAATTATTATTATTTTTAATTAATTTTACTTTTAAATATTTTTCATTTCACATGATACTATAAATATTTATTTATATGTATGTATGTATATATATATATATATATATATATTAAAACACTAACTCAAACATTCCATTCACACACAATATCCACTTTTCTTGTACTCCACACAATACCAACTTGGTTTGTGCTCCTTGCAATGCCAAATTGGCTTACGCTACAAGCAACACCGACTTGGCCTACGATGCTTGCAACACTGAGTTTCAACAAAACATATCTTTTTTATTATTTTAAGTATTTAAATAATATAATTATAACTTAGATATTAAACTTAATAATAACTACATTTCAAATATTTTTGTTTTATAAAACATATTTACAATAAAAGATAATATTTTTGGTAAATCCCTTTATGTTTAAAATATTGTTATCTTGAATGAGTTGATTTTAATAAAAAAAATAATTTTGGAAACATTTAGAAATTAAATAGGATAACATAAATTTCAATTATTAATTCATAACATTGAAATTATCCTAGGGTGATTTTTGGGTATTTTTCAAATAAACATCATTTTTTGATGAATAGTGAAAATTACTACTTTTTAGTTTAAAACTACCTTATTCCTAGTTAACTATTAATTATTAAGGATATCATAAATATGTTTTAAGGTAACATTAAATAAATATTACATGTAATAAGGTAATAAAATTCATCAGGATTAACTCTACTTTTAAATTAAATATAACAACTTGAGAAATTTTTGAACGTTTTTCTACTATAAAACCCCATTATTTCACCCCGTCTGCAGGATTAGCATGAATCTTAATTTTCCCACTAATATGATTAGAATTTTGAAAATAAAAAATAAATAAATTTAATTATTATGATATTTTTTGGATAATAAGATCAACTCATTTTTTTGAGAAAAATTACTAGTGAATGCAATTAAAATTAGTTATGGTGATTAAGGTACGATTAAGCTTAATAAGGGACTAAACCATAATAATAAAGACAAGAATGACTTGGAATGTTATAAAAAAATCCATTGGTTGATATTTTTTTACCATTTCCCCACTTGGTTCAAAATATATGTGTTTTTAGATATTATTAAATGGAAGTTCCCAATAAAAAATGGTAATTTAAGAAAAAGACAATAAGGAACTTTCCTTACCTTTAACATTTATAAAACGTTTAGATATGTGAAAAACATAATATTTTTGGATTAATTTATAATTTTTAAATATATATGGATTATTTTTATCATAATAAATTATCAATAATTTATATAGATGTTTTAGGTACTTAAAATGCCAAAGAAACATCAACATTATGTTTATTTAGTTAATTATTAACTAAAATAAATGATATTATAAATATTAAAAGTGATACTAATTTTTTGAATTATTGGATTTATTTATTTTTTTAGATTAAATATATGATTTTTAACACATTTAAACTTAATATATTTGTGTTTTAATATTATATTTATATTTTTAAAGTATCAATAAATAAATAATGTCAAAATTGACATTATTGTTATTTTAATATAAATTAATCTTATAAAATGATTCAAAATTGATAAAAATAATGTGAATTTTAAGTGTTAATATATATTAAATATGTTATATTAATGGAATAATTAAACTTTTAAAATCAATGTATTGACCCATATTATGTAAATTCATTGTTAAGACGGTCTGGGGTCAAGCAACGTTTTAGCACGTCACAAGCGATTACTATAAAACTAATTTACAAAAAAAATGTGTTATTAATTTTATAAATTATATATAATGTTAATAATTTTGGGGTTATATATTATATAATAAATATTACTTTAATATAATATTAATAGTTAAATTAATTAGATTTTAAAACTAGGTTCTTTAATAAAGAAAAAAATGATAAAATTATGGAATCATAGAAATTGAGGAACCAAATAATTAAAATGAAAATATTTTTGGGTTGATGTGGTCTTTCTATACCATTATCCTAAATCAATAATTTTTTTTTCATTTTTTATGAACTTTAGGAAAGATAGACTACCCATTATTGAATACATTTTCGTACTTAAAAAAGTGCCACTCCCCCCCACTATAAAAAGGCAAGCACTCTACCCCTTCCTAACATCTCTTAAGCTTCTTAATCTCAGACAATTCCAACCTATATTGACTCCCAAAAATCCTCCCTTATACCTTGAATACCACCTTTGTTAATAAATCTTATTAAGGAAACCTTTTGGCACAAACCAAAAGGAGTTACCCAATTAAGAGGTAACATCTTCTCTCAAGCTCCTTTCCTTTATTTTTCTTCTCCACCCCTACACTATCATAATTCACTTACTGTGTGAAAAAAACAATATCATAAATATAATATAAATTTTTTATAAAAAGTTTATTACATACAATTACACTCAGTTCTATCTAATAGATGTTGAACATACTATTTCTATGTACGGCAAACTACTACCTCACGAAACGATGATTCTACTTTTCCCCTTTACCACCAATCATGGTGGACATTATGATAGAAAATATGTTTATATACGCAATATATTATATTTATTATGTATTTAATATTCTTTATTCATTTTTAAACCAACATATTTTTACCTTACATTTTGATTCAATATGATAATCTAGTTTGAGGTAGCGTGGACTACCGCCCCCTCAAAGTGATGTGATTCGTTCACACACCATATAGAATGTATTAAGGATGGGTTTAAAGAATGTATATGATATATATGATTTATTAATTATAATTTAATAATTATATATATTCATACATACCTATATATACATATTTCATTTAGATACTTTCTTTCAATATGAAAATGAAAATAGGAAATAGTGTTCATGGGTACGTACGACTTACCGTCTCCATAATCGATGTATTACATTACGTACTTCATTATGCTATAGATTATTATAATATACTTATACATTATATAAATTATATTTCTATAATGTTCTACATTTCTGGAATAATGATATATGTATGAGGATCAAGGATATAACAAATGAAGACACATGCGTAGAATCAAGCGAATATTACCCAAAGTGAAACTTTAATATAGGATCGTTAACAAGTGGATAACATAAGGTTATAATAAAAACATATATGGTAATATATATAAAAATATTATTTTGTAAAATATTTATAATAAACTTATATTTATTATAAAATCAGATTGTAAGAGTACGGAGAGAGTCAAGACACAAGGTAAGGGAAATACATCTCACTTTTAATTTTTATGAAATTCATGTTATGATAACCACTCTGTAATTTTGTGTGGTGTGTGTAATACCTATTATTTAATTCTATTTATACTATACATAAATTTATGGTTATTCAAATATCCATTCTATGATCCTTATTTCATGGGGTTTAACTTTCAAAAGTTACCAAATCTATAAAACAATTTTGTCTCAATTTACCTTATTTTAGACTCAAGTTTTGTTATGTGCCTAAACTCTTTTTCGAGGTGTATATAATTAAATTGTCCATGTTATATCATGTATATAATTATTTTAATTATATATTATGTTTCATGTAATTAAATTTTCTTACATAGTGTGTATGATCTAAGTAACAAAGTTATAAGAGTTTATTGAGACAATCTTATCCTTTTTCGAGATTCTATATGTTTATGCTTCCTTTGAATAAATCTCTCAATACACTTCATGATATTCCTTATAATATATTTATTCTAGATATACTCATTTTTAGAACCATTTTTACCACTCTTTGTTAATTAATATAATGTATTTAATAAATATAGGTCATCTCCCTCTTCGGTCACAAATCCATTGTATTCAAAAACAATGTTAAAAAAATAAAAAATGTTTTCAAAAGATCCTTGAGGATCATTTTAAAGGAAAAAGGATTTTAAAAATGTTTTATTATTTTAAAACCTTCATTTAGATTTTTTCAAAAATATTTTCAAAGAAAAAGTTGTTATGTTATAAAAAAAATTCAAAGAAGAAAGGATATTTTACTCAAGAATTGTTTTTAAAAGACCTTTCAAAATTATTTACCATTCAAGATAAAATCCCTATGTATTTATCATGCCTTTATGGGGAAATTATTCAATATTTCCATTCATATTATTTATCTCAATGGATTATATTTTGATGAAATGATGTTTATGAATCTTGTTTCTCTTTCATTGGTAATATGCTTTTGAAACATGCTTCTTTTCATGGGTTATGTTTATAATTAACTGATTATGAAACATGTCTCTTTCTATAGGTGATAATATGTTTACATGTTTATGATACCCATATAATTTCATGGGTTAGGATATGTTTTTTTATTATCTTTTGGAACATGTATGTATGATTTCCTTATGTAACAGGTGGGACCTACATCTCCTTTCAATCCATTGGGTGAAGATTTATATATCATGAGATTAAACAGAGCTGGAATGAGGGTTACTCAGTTTAGTAATACAGAGATGTAATGTTGGTTACATAGTTTAGTAAAATAGGGATTGAACGAGGGTTACTTGGTTCAGTAATATAGGGCTGGAATGAGGGTTACACAGTTCAGTAAAACAGGGCTGGAATGAGGGTTACTCAGTTTAGTAATACCGAGTTGGAACGAGGGTCACTCGGTTCTATAATACAAGGTTGGAACATGGGTTAATTAATTAAGTAAAGGACATTTTCCCCTAAGATGGTCATGGAAGTGATTCCTTGGCTACTATGGAAATAATTATATTATTATGTTTTCCCACAATTCCATTTCTTACTCACATGTTATGGTTTCATGGCTTGTGTAATTTACTTCGTTTTGATTCATGTCTTATGAACTTCCACGCTTTATGCCATGATTCATGTATATGATATTTGATATACGAGGTGTGATATTATATTTTGATGATCATGATCTCATACCCTTATGCTCGCATTTATGCCAACATTTCTCCCTTTTTTACCTTTACTGAGCAATTGAACTCCCCACTTTTTATGTTTCTTTCCCATGGTTATGATGATACGAATTGTGTTTGATAGGTCTAAGAAGGGTTCCAATCATGAAGAAACTAGTGGGAGATAATGTATCTCACTTATGTACTAGTGCATATGTTTCCATGTTTATGAAGGCACTATACCAAATACGGTATTTGGGAATCATTTTGTATAATGTTTAAGTATTCCACAAAAGTTATGTAATATTAATGATTGAAAAGTGAGTGTCACTATAGTGGGTATCAGAGAAAAAGTATAGTATACCTTCAAAAACTAAGATGATAAAACCATAGTGAGATCGCTCAGTATATTTCTAAGTATATGTTTAGGGATGTGTCTAAGGATTATGGTAAGGATGAGTTAATGTTTTGGAAAATGTTCTAGAAATTTGTAAAGGATGGAGTGAGTGGTTTCGATGAAATACATCCCTGTTTGGATACTTGTAGTGGATGTGGATCTAAAACAGATGTACCTAGGGGTAAAAAAATCCAATATGATATTCCATGTTTGACGCGGAGTAATTTGGTACCTAAAAGTTGGCCTTTCTGCAGACCTAGTTTGACACACTCGGGAGATATGTTTTGGGAATTCAAAAACTCTTTATAAACCATAATGATGGATTTATATACTTGTTAGCCATGAATAACCTTGGATAAACCCAAGTTATAAAAAATTATGGAAGGTTTCATGATTTAGACATCCTATAAGAATTATTTTCATGACTATGTGGTTTTCTATAATTATAAGTAATGCTCAAACTATGCTTCTGGTTTTAGTCAATGGATGGAAGTTGAAGGAACTAGATTAATGTTGAATGTGATTGAAAATTTTCTGATGGGCAGTCAAGTGGGATAATCACTAGAGTGAAATATGTTGTGATCATACCTAATCAGTTTTCATCTAACATGATTAATGGTGTTTTTCGTAACGACCTCTCAAACTCATTAAGGAAGATAAATAATGAGTTTGTTGAGAGTTAGGGTAATGAAGACCCTATAGGAATAAAGATTCGGTTTCCTTTATGTAAAGAATTTTTAAAGAATCATCTAAGTGAATGTATAATAGGAAAACGAAGCTGTTTTGACTTTAAAAAATATGGACACAAAGGAAGGGACTACAAGGAAAAACAAAGAGTTCAGTTAATGAAATTATAGAAATTTTTGCCTCCCTATGTCCTCATCTAAGGATTAGTGTTTTAATTGCGAAGAAAATTGTCATTATGAAACACAGTTTACAAAGAGGAAAGTTCCCAAATAGAATCAACAAGGTGGTGAGAGTAATGGTTACATTGATGATGATGAAGAGACTACTGAATGAATGTGATGAAAAAAAGTTTTGTGTAATAGGATGAGGTAGAATTGTTAATGGATTAAGGATGATGTAATTAAAGTATTAATGTATTTTGAGTACAAAATCATGAATGGTGAATTGTTTATAGATGGTTCAGTTTATGTCTATCCAATGATTTATAAGAATATATTGAATGGTAATGATGGACTAGAAAGGTTATCTCATTAGAGTTGAGATTTTGAATAAGGGAAGGTGTCCCTTAACATGTTCTTTATGTTAAGATAATTTTGTATGGATAAATATATGTGGGAAATGAATAAGTAAATTTGAAAACACTGATTACCTTGGAACTGAGTAAGGGAATGGTCATAGATTTTTTATGATACCACTAATTAATTTTACAATAGTTTTCTTATTTAAGGAGTAAATCCAATATACTTTCTAATGAGGAAGTATGCATGTTTTCAAAAAGGATGTATGGCAATTCAGGTTGTTACCATTTTTCATGGGAATATACAACAAGGGTATTCACATGTTGGAATAGTGAAAAAGAAGAACTACTTTGTTTTATATAATTAAATTAATGTTAAGATGATTTTGTGACTCTCTTTCTAATGTTTTATATTTTCACCTTCGAGATGTGTTATAAGGTTTACCATTCATGAAAAGTTTATGTTAATCCACATTGGAACTATTTGTGAACTATGTTTGTGTTATAATATTTGGTAAAAAAGAAAATAATTGATTAACCTTATTTCAAGGATTTCCATCTTATATATTATATTTAGGAAGTTTTAAAAAAAAGGACATCATGTATGTCATGTGATTACCAGTCATGTCCGGCAAGGCCGCAGGTCCTGAACACCTGACCGAAGGATGATAAGGGTTTTAACCCTAACACTGGACTACATGATGTCCTAGTTGATTTATATTTATTTTTAATGAGTAAATATTTTTGATGAACTATTAGATTTACATTTTATAGATTAATGCATGTTGTTTTCTTAAGAGATGAATATTTTGACTTTTTAATCTTTTATAGGATTTAAAAACCATTAAAATAATATTTTATTGATTTATGCATCGAAGTAAATTTCTTTAAATTAATTCCATGGGGAAATACATGTATTAGGAATTTTTAAAAGCACAACCCATGACTAATTTTTTATAGAAATTATCAACAAATAATCAACGTTCTAAAAGTGATACAAAAAAAGTTGTCCTAATACCTTAAATTTTGTAGAACCAATGGATTCTGGAATCATCATAGGTTTATAACCTTGAGGTCATAAACATTCCTTTTATCATTATATTTCTTGTTATTGATGACACCAATCACTCCATATGAATATTTTTGCATTTCCTCCATGTCTATTCTTCACTCCAAACCTATGTTCTCACATGTTTAAACCAAGTTATATGTTACAAAGAGAAACCTTTATCCTTCCAAATTTCCCTTTTTAGGGATGTTTTAGTACCCATTTTTACAATGTGAGTTTGTATGAATGAAACTTTAAATTATTAAACCTTCGATAACCCGGATGAATTTCGAGTTTGAAATTCATTTTAAGGGGGGTAGAATATAACACCATGATATTTTGAGAATTATAATTTTTGAATTAATTTATCATTTCAATATTTTTCATCTGACAAGACATTGACAATAATTATTTATATATATATATATATATATTTTGAAACACATATTCAAACATTCATTTCACATGAAATAAAAATATGTCTTGCGCTACACACAATACCAACTTAGCTTGCGCTACAAGTAACACTTTCTTGACGTACGATGTACGCAACAATAATTTTCTACAAAACATATATTTTTAGTATTCTATTATTTAAATAATATAATTATATCATAGATGTTAAAATTAGTGACAACTACGTATCAAATATTTTTGTTTTATAGAACATATTGATAATGAAAGATAATATTTTTTGTAAAGCCTTTTGTGTTAAAAATATTTTTTTCTTGAATGAATCAATTTAAATAATAAAAGTAATTTGAGACACATATAGAAATTATATTGGATAAAATAAACTTAATTTTTTAATTCAGAACATGAAAATTACACTGCGGTGAAATTTTTGGATTTTTCTGAGAAACTTCATTTTTTTGATGAATAGTGAAAATACTGCTTTTTATTTAAAAACATCCTTTTTGTAAAATTAATTATTAATGATAAATGATATTTTAAATATTTTTTAAATCAAAATTAGATGAATATTACATATTATAAGGCTATTAAATTCATTAGGATCAACCCCACTTTGAAATTGAATATAAAAACATAACAAACTTTTGAACATTTTTCAACTATAAAAACCAGTTGTTTCACCACATCTTTAAGATTAACATTAATCTTAATTTTACCACTTCTGTTACTAGAATTTTTAAAATCATACACAAATGAATTCAATTAGTATGATATTTGTGTTATGATAATATATGCTTAATTTTTTGACTAAAATGATTAGTGAATGTGATTAAAATTAATTACCGTGATTAAAGTACGATTAAGCTTAATAAGTGACTAAACATTAATATTAAGGAGAAAAATAACTTGGAAACTTGTAAAAAATCCATTTGTTTCCAAAATTTGACCATTTACTAACTTGGTTATTAATATATTTGTTTTGGGAAATTAATAAATGGAAGTTTCCTATAAAAAGGGTAAGTAAGGAGAAAGACAAAATGGGAACTTTCCATACCTTTAAAATTTAGAAAATTTTGAGATATGCACAAAAAAAAAATATTTTATGGAATTTATTTCATTTTAAAATACATATATGTTATTTTTATCATAAGAAATTATGAATATATTTTATAGAGGGGTTTGGTACTTAAAATGCTTAAGAAACATCAATATAATTATGGTTTATTTAACAATTAACTAAAATAAATGTTACTATAAATATTAAAAGTGAAGATAATTGATTGAATTATTGAATTTATTTATTTTTTATGATTAATATATCTTGTTAAAAACCTTTAAACCTAATATATTTTAATTTCAATATAAGATGAATATTTTAAAATTAACATTAATTAAATATTGTCAAAATTAACATTAGAGTTATTTTAATATAAATTAATATTATAAAATGATTTAAAATTGATAAAAATAATATATTCTTCCATGTTATTTTATGTTTTAATATATATTAAATATTTTATATTAATGGTATAATTAAAATTTTATAATTAATATATTGACCAATATTTTGTAAATACTTTGTAAATACTGTCTGGGTTTAAGGAGCTTTCTAGCGCTTCACATGCAATTTTTTTAAAATTAATTTATGCAAAAATGGGTTTTCAATTTTATAAATAATATATAATGATAATAATTATTTGGATATATATTTTCTAATAAATATCACCTTAATTTAGCCTTAATGGTTAAATAAATTAGATTAGAAAACTAGATGCTTTAATATGAACCAAAATGACAAAATCAGAAAATCATAGAAGTTAAAGAACCAAATAATTAAAATGAACATATTTTTGTGTGGATGTGGTTTTTATCTAAAATTATTCTAGTTTAATTGATTATTTTTTCACTTTATAGGAACTTTAGGTAAGATAGACCACCCCTTATTTAATACCTTTTGATATTTACAAAAGTGCCACTCCCCCTCCACTATAAAAAGCCAACAACGATACCCATAACTCACACTTCTCCAGCCTCTAAAGCTATTAAAGTATCTTCCAAAATTACCTCCCAACAATCCTACCTTCTACCTTGAATCCAAAATTTGTGAATAAATATTCTATAGGGATCCTTTTTTCCAAAACCAAAAGGATTTACCCAATTAATGGGTAACGTCTTCTCTCAAGCTCCTTTACTTTATTTTCCTTATACACCACCTACAACTATTTATTCCCTTATTGTTTGAAAAAAATAGTATCCTCCATATACAAGTTTTTGGTTATGTAATGGTTATAACCTACAGTTACACACACTTCCATCTAATGGATGTTGAACATACTGTTTCTGTGTATGGTGATCCAGTACCCCACGAAACGATGATCTACATTTCTCTTTTCGAACCAATCATGGTGGCCATTATAATTGAGAATTTGTTTATATATGTAATATATGTAATATATTATATCTTTATTCTTATGTATTCATTTTAAAACACCCATATATTTTCCTTCAATTTGGTATAAATATGATAATCTCGTTTAAGGAAGTGTGGACTACCGTCACCTCAAAGTGATGTGATTCATTCCCACACCACATAGAATGTATTACGATAGGGTTTAATGAATGTATATGATATCTATGATATATTAATTATTTTTTAATAATTATATATATATATATACATAAATATATATACATATTTCATTTACATACATTCTTTCAATACAAGAATAGAAATAAAAAAAACATTCATGCGTACGTATGACTTTCCATCTCCATGAATGGTGTATTCGATTATGTAATTTATTATTCTATAGATAATTATAACATACCTATATTGGATACACCTGATATTTATATCATTTTATACATTCTTAAATCCAAATATATGTATAAGGATCAATGATATAATAAATTAAGACACATACGAAGAACAAAGCAAATATTACCCACAGTTAAACATTAATATAGGATCATGAACATGTGGGTAATATAATGTTATAATCAAACCATATATGGTAATTGATATAATAATATTCTTATTTATATTATTTATAATAAACTTATATTTAATATAAAATAATCAGGTATGAGTACAGAGAGAGTCAAAACACATAGTAAGGGAACTTCATCTCACTTTAAATTTCTGTGATATTCATGTCATTATCACCACTCATTCCTTTTGTGTGTTTTATGTGACACATATAGCTATCTAGACCCCAGAATCCCAGAGTCGGTGTAAAGGCCCGGACCTCTCCAGCCCATTCCATTGTCAAAAAGAGGGTCTTGAAGTGTTCTGAAGGGTAAAATGGACTTTTCCCACACTTTCCAGAATTTTTTAAGTACATGTTGTGTAGTGTGAGTACAGGCCATGTACCACCTTGCCGAGTATACCCCGTGTTCAAGGTCGTTTCCTTTCCATGTGAAAGAAATGAGTACACACCGTGTACCCCCTCGCCGGGTATACCCCGTGTGGAAGGCCGTGTCATTGCCGTGTGAAGTAAATGGGTACACGCAGTGTACCCTAAACTACACGCCGTGTAGTCCCTCCCCGTGAACGTGTTACCAGTCAACGACCGTGTGCCATGTTGAAGCCATGTTTTTACCGTTTGAAATAAATAGGTACACGCCGTGTGTCCAAACTACACGTCATGTAGTCCTTCCCCGCGTATGTGTTACCCTCAAACCGTGTGTTGACCAGTCAACAGCCACAGAGCCGTGTTGGAAGCCGCGTGGAGACCGTCTAAAACGGCTGATTACACGCTGTGTACCATAAATTACATGCTGTTTACTTTTACTTTTCTCACCTATAAAAGGAGGGGTCCCCTCCTCCTTTTCAACACACCCCTATCCTCCTCTCTCCTCGGAGCAGAGCTCTCCCAAGAGACTCGAAGGCTCCTTTTTCTTCCATATCTTCTTTGTCCGAGCTCCGATTTACGATCCATCAGTGGCCATGGGATTGTAACGATGAGGCAGAACTTCTGAGCTTTGATCTGTCATACTTTCCTTCCCAACATCCACCCAAGGAGGTTTTTTCCGGGTTTTTCCAGAAGCGACGGATGCTGACGGACGTCTTCTAAAGTTGATCTGGGGGATCGTTGTGATCAGAACCTGTTGAGGTAGGGATGTTACCTTCGTCTCTCTAAATTGTGCATCATGTGGGGTGGGTGTCCTCTAGTTTATGTGAAACACTTTTGAACCTGTTTAATGAAGATAATAACTGGATTATATACGGGGTTGGGAAGTTGTGATTTCTGTTACTTTACTTTTTATATCCTGTGATATTGTGTTGTGAATTGAATAGGCTTATGCCTACTGAAAATCACGGTTGTTGGGGGCCTTTGCTTGCACAATTAAATGTTGCCATATCTTCTAGATCTTTTTTTGTGAATAGAAACTTTGTGGAATGTGGGAATTGGTTAATTACGTAATGTTGGCTAACTAAAATCTTCAACCCTTGTGTGATCACCCCGGTTGAACAAAATGTAATAATGAACATGTGGGTGTTGGCTTGGTTACGTGGCATGTGATGGGGGTGTTTTGTGGGTTGTTGTGGATCGGGTGAGCAGCGGGGATAAAGTTGACTTGGTTGTGGGTTAATTCTATGACGGTGATGGGCAGCGGGGCTATGATAAATAGTATTAAAAGGATAATGATGTACGGGTTTCGGTGTGTTTGTGGTTATAGTGGTTGGCAGCAGGGCTGCAGGGATGGGCTTGAATGTGAACGGACTATGGGTTGTGAATAATAAATAAGAGTGGGAGAGTTAATAAGTGGTGGGTCATGGTAATGGAATGAGAATGTTAATCAATGGGTAGGTTGGTTATTAAGAAGGGACTTGGTTGTGTTGCTTGTGTTTTCCTAACTTGATTTGCGGATGGAAGGGATATGTTTTATGAATGATCGATGTGGTTGGTTGTGGATAGTTTCCCAGTAGATAAGGAACTAATAAACTAATTCTGCTGAAACATGATAACCTAAATAGGGTTGGGGTTGTTTGTTGTATGCATGATTCTTGGTAGCAGTGTCGAGGCACATGCTCTGTTTCTCTATTTAGAAGCCATAGGTTGGGCTAAGTGGTTTCTATATATATATATATATGACGGTATCATTGTGTTTTGTCGCACCTCACCCTTGTTGAGTACTTAGTGCCGAACACTCCCATTTCATGGGAGAGGTTGTTTTACCCTTCGTTACTAGCTCCTTCCTGCTCCTTCTTCCCTAGGCTATGATGGCTTGAGGCGACCTTACACCTAAGACCCTTCATGTAGGTTTCTATTGGGGTGGTTCTAGCCCAAGACTCTTCGGGCAGGTTTTATTGTTTCCCAAGAATCTTCGGGATGAGGCCTAGGTGTGTGCGGGCGGGATGTGTGGTGGTGAGGCCCAGGTGTGTACGGGCGGGATACATGGTTGTGAGGCCTAGGTGTGTGCGGGTGGGATACGTGCTTGTGAGGCCCAGGTGTGTGCGGGCGGGATACATGGTTGTGAGGCCCATGTGTGTGCGGGCAGTATACGTGGTTGTGAGGCCCAGGTGTGTGCGGGCGGGAAGAGTGTGGTAGCATCAGGACATTCGCTGTTAAGAAGAGCAACTAACTAAAGGGAAGTGGTGCGGGGTACCACATACTCTTGTTCTTATATACTACTACCTATTGTGATTGTGTTTTGGTGAGTGTGGCTGGTGAGGTTGGGTGGATAGAATTCCTTTCTAGGTTTCTTCTGTTGTTCTTACGGGACATTAGGATGTCTCCCCACTTGTGCACGAGAGCTTTAGGTTTCCCTATTGAGTATACTTGTATGCTCACCCTACGTTTACTTTCAGGCTTCCAGGAGGACTACCAGGGCCGTGCAGGACCCTACTAGTCGGACAGTTGGAGTTGTTGCAGTTGGAGTACTCTTGTTTTCTTTTGGTATTGTACTTTTGAGCTTTCTTGTACTTGTACCTTGTTATAAAATTGTTTAAACATGCATGTGGGCTTGGTTTGGGTTTATTTCTATACACTTGTTCTTTTAATTTTTGGTGGTTGAATTGTCCTATTCCCCGATATTAAATAACAAAAAAGGGTAATGTCTCCCATATTTGTGAAAAATCATACCCTTGGTGCTAGTCGCTACCTCGGGCCCAACTGGAGGCAGGACGCGGGGGTCATTATCTCCCTTTCACCATTTCCAGCTCAGGAGGGGCATCATTGGTGGGAGGGGGTCATGACAGAATGGTATCAGAGCCAGGTTGGGAGATAGGCTGGAGTTTGGGGTTAGGCACAATGATGATTTCATGGGATGGGAGGGAAACAATGTTGGTTAATATTGGTGCGTGACATAGGCCAGGGAAGACCGGCTAGGACACGGGATTTTAGGGCCCCCCGTGATCTGATGTAAGGAACTTGAGCCTACTGAATGACCAAGTGAGACCACATTGATTGCAGGGTAGAGACCCTAGGGAAGGTACATGCATCATCATGATTGTGTTTTACTTGATTTGGGCGTTCTGGGAAGGAAATTGAAATAAACTGACAAAATAAAACCTTGAGAAATTTCCTTACTACTTGGGCTTAGGCAATCATTGTTTACCGTATAACTATGGCACCTGGACTTCGTCCCCAGGTGGCTCAGACGGCCGAGGCCCAGCAGATTCAGGCGGTCGATCAGTTGAGGATTGACCAAGAGGAGGAAGATAGCTAGTGGAAAAAGACTCTCCGTTCTTTCCAGCGGAAAACCCTCAAGAAGTACAAGGGTAGTACTTTGGATATGGAGACAGAGGGGTGTCATGAGGAGATAGGGATTGCTTTTACCTTGATCCGTGCTCCGAGGGAGTACTGGGTTCCCCTAGCAGTCAGTTAGCTGAGAGGCGCAACAGGACAGTGGTGGACGCTCTACCTCGGAGAGAGGATAGAGACAGAGGTTCCATGGGCTGACTTTGAGAAGGAATTCCGAGAGGAATTTTTTTCTTCCATGATCAAGGCGGAGAAGCGGTAGGAGTTACTCTCCCTTCAGTAGGGGAGTATTTCAGTACCAGAGCTGGGGATCATGTTCAAGGATCTCCTGCGATTTGCTCCAGATCTCTTTCCGGATGAGGAGTCTTGGGCGAGACGTTTGGAGGAGGCACATCGTCTTTCGCTCCAGTATGCTGGCACCCCCTTCACCCTTCCGATGTACTTGGATGTACAAAAGAAGGTAGAGGTTGTAGAGAGATGCACTTGCTGGGAGGTGCACCACGAGAGGGGATCCAGTCGGGTTTGTCGAAGGGGAAGGCAGTCAGCAGCAGGTCTCCAGCGATGGGACCTTCCAGGTTCAGGCCAGTGGGGAGCAGGCCCAAACAGTTCCAGTTCAGATCTTGAGGTCCTTGTCTGTTCTTCACGAGCCAAGGATCGAAGTGTTTTTATTTGAAAGGTTTCGGGCATGTTCAGAGTCGGTGCCCGACCCGAGCTCGGTAAGGTGGAGGTGGGCAGGTTCAACGCCCACCTCAGCAGCAGTAGTTGCCGGTGAGGCGCTTCTAGAAGCAGAGGACCATGCTCCTTCGAGGGCAGAATTTGCGGGAGGAGGCCGACCATAGGGAGCTCCTCAGGGACCTTGACCAGGGTGTGTTTGGGGAGGTGAATGAAATCAGAGAGGCAGAGGAGTTGGGCGTGGACAGTTGCACGCAGTAGAGTTGACAGCTCCAACAGGACCAGAGGTGGTGCGATGTACGATTTGTTTGTTCAGCACTCTTGTTTATACTTTGTTCGATTCAGGAGCTTCGTACTCCTTTGTTGCACCTGGTCTAGCCCATGCTTTGGGACTAGACATAGAGAGACTTTCCATAACACTGGTTCTGAGTACACCAGTTGGAGGCCAGAGTAGCGTATCTTGTGTTTTACAGAGATGTGGGCTGATGTTGGGACCACATCAATCTAGTGGGGACCTTCTTCTGTTACAGATGCAGCCATACGATGGCATCCTAGGCAGTGACTGGTTGTTTTCTATTAGTGCTGTTATCAACTGATTCCGGAGAAGAGTCGTGTTCTCCGTCATGGATGGCCAGCGCGTATCTTTTTTTGGTGAGAGGAGCTATCAGGTTGGAAGCCGGAATGTGAAGCCTCTCATTTCTTTGTTTGGCGGGTTATCAGTGGTTCCGGTTTATTTTGAGATGAGGGATGTCCTGGAGGTTGTTGCGGAGTTCCTCGATGTTTTTCCTGAGGAGGTTGTGACTCTACCCCCCTGACGTGACTTTGATTTCGGGATATACTTACAGCCTGGTGCCCATCCTATTTCGATGGCCTCTTATTGGATGGAACCTTCAGAGTTGCGGGAGTTGCGGATTCAGATTGACGATTTGATGGAGAAGGGTTTTGTTCGACCTAGCGTGTCGCCATCGGGTGCTCCAGTTTTGTTTGTGAAGAAGGTAGATGGTGGTCTCAGGTTATGCATAGACTACCGAAGGTTGAACTAGGTAATAGTCAAAAACCATAACCCCTCCCAAGAATAGATGATCTCTTCGAACAGCTGAGGGGAGAAGGTTGGTTTTCTAAGATTGATCTACGATCGGGATATCATCAGTTGAGGGTAAGAGACAGTGACATCTTGAATATGGATTTCAGGTGCAGGTATGGGTACTTTGAGATTGTAGTGATGTCGTTTGGAGTTACGAATGCACCAGATGTGTTCATGGGACTTATGAACTTTGTCTTCTGAGAGTTTCTGGACCTATTCATCATTGTGTCTATCGACGACATCCTAATATACTCAAGATCAGAGAAGGAGAACGTTGAGCATCTCAGGGAAGTCTTGGAAGTCCTTCGACACCACCAGCTTTATGGGAAACTGTCTATGTTTACGTTCATGATGCAATAAGTACAATTCCAAGGGCACATGGTGTCTCAGCATGGAGTGTCAGTGGACTCGTCGAAGGTGGAGGTAGTTGTTTCTTGGGAAGCACCCAAGAGCGTGGTAGAAGTTCGTAGTTTCTTGGGGTTTGCAGGTTACTATCGGAGGTTTGTTTCGGACTTCTCTCTAGTTGCTTCTCCATTGAACGCTTTGAATAGGAAGAACCAAGTCTTCCTATGGAGCGAACAGTGCCAGAAGGCTTTCGACGACCTGAAGGAGAAGTTGGTCAGTGCTCCCGTAATCAGGTTTCCAGAGGAAGGGTTGTTGTATGAGGTGTTTTGTGATGCTTCTGGCCTTGGTCTGGGGTGCGTGCTGATGCAGAATAAGGGAGTGATCTGTTCTGGGTCTAGGAAGTTGCGCCCTCACAAGCGTAACTATTCCACCCATGACCTGGAGCTTGCAATAGTAGTGTTCTCACTGAATTTGTGCCGACATTACCTCTTTGGGGAGTGCTTTGTGGTCTTCTCAGATCACAAGAGCCTGCGTTATATCTTCTCCCAGCATGACCTGAACTTGCAGCAGCGGAGATGGGTCGAGTTTCTCCAAGACTATGACTTCGAGATCTCTTACACTGAAGGTAAGGGCAATGTTTTGGATTATTCCCTAAGAAGGAAGTCTCATAAGGAAGTGGTTCGGGAATCCGCTGATGCTTGGAAAGCAATTGGAGAGTTGGCCATCTTGCACTTGGATGCAAGGGTAGAAGGTGTTAGAGGCTATTTGTTTTAGATGACGGTGCAGTCCTCCTTGTTGCAGCAGGTAGAAGAGTCTCAGTGGGGGGACTCCGAGGCAGAAGTAATGCGGGATCGTGTCGATCAGGGAAATGCTCCAGAGGGATGGTCAGAGGACAGCCGACATCAGATGCTTTTCCGTGGAAGGTTGTTTGTTCCAGAGGTGATGTGTGAGGGAGTTATCCATGATTTCTATAGCTCAACCTTGGCGGTACATCCAAGAGTTTAAAAAATGTACCAAGGCCTGAGGGAACAGTTTTGGTGGCCCGGGGTGAAATGGGCAGTGGCAGCGGTTCTGGCTAAATGACCAGTGTGTCAGAAAGTTAAGGCTGATCACCGTGTTCCCAGGGGTTTGTTGCATCCTTTAGATGTCCCTAAGTGGAAGTGGGATGACATCTCAATGTACTTCATCACAGGACTACCCATAGCTCATGGTGGTTATGACGCTATCTGGGTAGTGGTGGATCGACTGATGAAATCAGCTCACTTCTTAGCAATTAAGGAGTCAAGCCCAGGGATTACCTTAGCACAGAGGTACGTAGACGAGGTTGTGCGGTTGCATGTAGTTCCAAAGACTATCATCTCAGATCGGGATACTCGGTTCACCTCACAAGTCTGGGGGGGGTTACAACATGATTTTGGCACCCAGCTATGCCTTAGCACTACTTTCCACCCCCAGACAGATGGGCAGACAGAGCGGACTATCTAGACGTTGGAGGACATGCTGCGAGCATGCGTTC
The DNA here is from genome assembly GCA_963277665.1 of Viscum album. Taxonomy (NCBI): domain Eukaryota; kingdom Viridiplantae; phylum Streptophyta; class Magnoliopsida; order Santalales; family Viscaceae; genus Viscum; species Viscum album. The sequence goes on along the minus strand of OY728137.1, from coordinate 1,607,726,106 downwards.
TGGATTTCAGAGGATCATGGGTACGCCACTTTCCTTTAGTAGAGTCTGCCTACAACAACATCTTCCACTCTACTATTGGCATGGCACCGTTTGAGGATCTGTATGGAAGACCATGTTGTTCAAACATTTGCTGGGTAAAGGTTGGTGAGACAGGTTCTCTTGGGCCAGAGGTAGTGCAGAGCACCACAGAGAAAGTCCAGCTTGTACGTGAGAGGATGAAAGTGGCTCAGGACCGACAGAAGTCTTATGATGATCGTTGGAGGAGGACATTGGAAATGAGGTGGGAGATCATGTGTTCTTGAAGGTTTCCCCTCGATGGGGGTAGTGGAGGTTCGGGAAATGGAATAAGCTCTCCCCTTGGTTCATCAGACCTTTTGAGGTGCTGAGGCGAGTCGGTGAGGTGGCATATCATCTAGCCCTGCCACCTCAGTTGGAGAAGGTTCAGGACGTCTCCACGTCTCCCAACTTCGTCAGTACTTACACGACGACTCTCACATTATTGACTGGGGAGAGTTAGATATGGGAGACGACGCGACCTTCGAGGAACGACCAGTCAGAATCGATGATCATAAAGAAAAGGTGCTCAGTGGACGAACCATTCCCTTGGTTCACGTGTTTTGGAGGCATGGTGGCCTCAAGGAGAGCACTTGGGATCGGGAGACCCAGATGAACGCTCATTACCCAGAGTTGTTTTGACTTGTGTTTTACCTTGTTCTCCTGAGCTTGTTTTTGTAATTTGTACCTTTGATGTATGGAATGCTTGGCTTGTCGGTTATGAGACCATTTGTTTCCTTGTTCATTGGATGTGTGTAACATGTCCTGGCGTGTGGGGAAGGTAAAACCTGATCCTTAATCGAGACACATTAATACGGATGCAATTGAACCCATGCAGGTGAGTTAGTGCCGCCTAAAGTGGATAATATCTCAACCTAGGAAAAGTAATTTTCCCCAAACCAAGTGTCCGAGCAATGTGTCGGTTGTGCGGTGTTGGGGGCAGTGTGAGTTGAAAAATCCTAATGTATGGAACTGGGAAGACCCGATTCTTAATCGAGACGCATTAATGAGGATGCAATTAAACTCGTACAGTCGAGTCAGTGCCGCCTAAAGCGGATAATATCTCGACATAGGAGAAGGAATTCCTAACACCTATAATTAGGGTTGGTGGTTGGGTTCCTGTTATAACAAGAGCCCTAAGAGGTATCCTGTTGGGTTTTTCTGGGATGGTTTTGAATTCTCAGGGACGAGAATGTCTTAAGAGGTATCTGATGTAATGGCCCAGACCTCTCCCGCCCATTACTTTGTCAAAAAGAGGGTCTTGAAGTGTTCTGGACGGTAAAATGGACATTTCCCACACTTTCCAAAATTTTGTAAGTACATGCCGTGTAGTGTGAGTACACGCCGTGTACCACCTTGCTGAGTATACCTCGTGTTCAAGGTCGTGTCCTTGCAATGTGAAAGAAATGAGTACACGCCATGTACCCAAAACTACACGCCGTGTACTCCCTCACCGGTTATACCCCATGTGGAAGGTCGTGTCTTTGCCGTGTGAAGTAAATGGGTACACACCGTGTACCCTAAACTACATGTCGTGTAGTCCCTCCCTGCGTACGCGTTACCAGTCAACTGCCGTGTGCCGTGTTGAAGTAGTGTTTTTATCATTTGAAATAAATGGGTACACGCCGTGTGTCCAAACTACACGCCGTGTAGTCCTTCCCTGTATCTGCGTTACCATCAAACCGTGTGTTGACCAGTCAATGGCTGCAGAGCCGTGTTAGAAGCCGCGTGGAGAACGTGTGAAATGGCCGAGTACACGCTGTGTACCATAAATTACAAACAGTTTACTTTTTCTTTTCATTCCTACAAAAGGAGGGGTCCCCTCCTCCTTTTCAACACACCCATCTCCTCCCCTATCCTCTGAGAAGATCTCTCCCAAGAGACTCGAAGGCTCCTTTTTCTTCCATAATATCTTCATCCGAGCTCCGATTTACGATCCGTCAGCAGCCACGGGATCGTAACGACGAGGCGGAACTTCTGAGCTTGATCCTCCAGCCTTTCCTTCCCAGCTTCTACCCAAGGAGGTTTTTTCCGTGTTTTCCAGAAGCGACGGACACCGATGGACGTCTTCTAATGTTGATCCGGGGGAGCGTTGTGATCAGAACCTGTTGAGGTAGGGATCTTACCTCCATCTCTCTAAATTGTGCATCATGCGGGGTGGGTGTCCTCTGGTTTACGTGAAACAATTTTGATCCAATTTAATGAAGATAATAATTGGATTATATACGGGGTTGGGAAGTTGTGATTTATGTTACTTTACTTTTTATATCCTGTGATATTGTGGTGTGAATTGAATAGGCTTATTCCTACTGAAAATCACGGTTGTTGGGAGCCTCTTCTTGTGCAATTAAATGTTTCCCTATCTTCTAGACCGTTTTTTGTGAATGGAAACTTTTTGGAATGTGGCAATTGGTTAATCATGTAATGTTGGCTAATTAAAATCTGGAACCCTTGTGCGATCACCCCGGTTGAACAAAATGGAATAATGAACATGTGGGTGTTGGCTTGGTTATGTGGTATGTGATGGGGGTGTTTTGTGGGTTGTTGTGGATCGGGTGAGCCGCATGGCTGTAGTTGAATTGGTTGTGGGTTAATGCTATGATAGTGTTGGGTAGAGGGGCTGCGATAAATGGTATTAAAGGGATAATGATGTATGAGTTTCGGTGTTTTTGGGGTTATGGTGGTTGGAAACAGGGCTACAGGGATGGACTTGAATATGAACGGACTATGGGTTGTGAATAATAAATAAAAGTGGGAGTGTTAATGAATGGTGGGTCAAGGTAATGGAACGAGAATGTTAATCAATGGGTTGGTTGGTTATTATGAAGGTACTTGGTTGTGTTTCTTGTTTTTTCCTAACTTGATTTGTTGATGGCAGGGATATGTTTTACGAACAATCGTTGTGGTTGGTTTTGGATAGTTTCCCAGTAGTTAAGGAACTAATAAAAAAATTCTACTGAAACGTGAAAACCTAAATGGGGTTGGGGTTGTTTGTTGTATGCATGCTTCGTGGTAGCAGTGCCGAGGCACATGCTCAGTTTCTCTGTTTAGAAGCCATAGGTTGGGATGAGTGGTTTCTATATATATATATATATATATATATATATATATATATGACCGTATCTTTGTGTTTTGTCGCACCTCACCTATGTTGAGCACTTAGTGCCGAACACTCCCATTTCATGGGAGAGGGTGTTTTCCCCTTAGTTACTAGCTCCTTCCTACTCCTTCTTCCCTAGGCTGTGATGGATTGAGGTGACCTTACACCTAAGACCCTTCATGTAGATTTCGATTGGGGTGGTTCTAGCCCAAGACTCTTCGGGCAGGTTTTACTATTTCCCAAGAATCTTAGGGATGAGGCCCAGGTGTGTGCGGGCGGGATACATGGTTGTGAGGCCCAGGTGTGTGCGGGCGGGATACGTGGTTGTGAGGCCCAGGTGTATGCGGGCGGGATACATGGTTGTGAGGCCCAGGTGTGTGCGGGTGGGATACGTGGTTGTCTGGCCCAGGTGTGTTCGGGCGGGGAGAGTGTGGCAGCGTCAGGACGTTCTCCATTAGGAAGAGCAGATAACTAAAGGGGAGTGGTGCGGGGAACCCAATACTCTTGTTCTTATATACTACTACCTGTTGTGATTGTGTTTTGGTGACTATGGATGGTGAGGTTGGGTGGATAGAATTCATTGCTAGGTTTCTTCTGTTGTTCACACAGGACATTAGGATGTCTCCCCACTTGTGCCTGAGAGAATTAGGTTTCCCTACATAGTATACTCTTATGCTCACCCTACATTTACTTTTAGGTTTCCAGGAGGACTACCAGGGCTGTGCGGGACCCTACTAGTCGGAAAGATGGAGTTGTTGTAGTTGGCGTACTCTTGTTTTCTTTTGGTATTGTACTTTTGAGCATTCTTGTACTTGTAACTTGTTATAAAATTGTTTAAACATGCATGTATGCTTGGTTTGGGTTTATTTCTATACACTTGTTCTTTTCCTTTTTGGTGGTTGACTTGTCCTATTTCCCGATCTTAAATAACAAAAAAGGGTAATGCCTCCCATATTTGTCAAAAATCATACCCTTGGTGCTAGTCGCCACCCCGGGGCCTACTGGAGGCGGGACTCGGGGGTCATTATCTCCCTTTCACCATTGCCAACTCAGGAGGGGCATCTTTGGTGGGAGGGGGTTGTGACATTTGGTGCCTAAATCATGGTGTGTAGTTTGTTTATAAAAACATGAATATAAAAATTACACATCTCATTCCATCATATAGAATATTTTCAGTTTAGGTTCTGGAAAACTAGATACAACTAATACATTTCTTCAAAAATAAGGAATAGGTAAAAATAATATTGTTTCCATCACAAAGGAGTACTAAAATAATGATAAATCTACTAACCATGTAAAAATAAATTAAAAAAATCAGGTGATCTTTTAAATTGCCCAGTAATTGGTTTTAAAACAAATTAATGAAATTAATTTTTAAAATCATTCCTTCAAAATAATTACAAAACATTTTCTTAAGTGATAAATAAAATTTACAAAGCACATCCTCAAAGTTTTTCAATTTTTATTTGAAAAAATTTATAAGTAAAACTATTTCAAAAAAATTAATAAAATTAGCCAAAATCTACAGATAAAATATGTATTAGAGTATGCATACATGTATAATGATGCTTGGAATGCTACATAATCCAGATATTAATCAAAATAATTTTTATGATGACATGAAAGAATGATGATATCTTTATGAACATGGAAAAAAATTCTTAGAATTGAAAAAGTAATAATTTCAAGTTATTCTTACCACCTAAAATCAAAGTCATGAAATTGATGATGTAATTAAAAATTATGTATCAAAATTCTATTAATAGATGTTATAATTTACCCTTAAAAACTTTCCATGTACATACTTCATTATGCTATAAGATTTTATCTATATTATAAATGACTCTTATCCTAAGGATATTCTACTAGTCAAATAATCCAATGGTTGGTTAAATGTTAATAAAATATTGAGAAAGTGCATAATTCCAGACAATAATAACATTATATTGAGGCTTCTTTCCAAGACCACGCATAATCAATTTGTCATGGCCTCATGCCATGATCATGTTTGTCTCATTTGACCTACTGATGCATCTAGAGGCTATAGGGGGCCTCACCCGTCACATAATATGTCCAATGCATTCCTTATATTTGAAATTGTCTTTAAATAAAAGTGCCTCGTACCACATTGATTTATAATTTTATGTATTTTATTTGAAGTGAACCATACCAATTAAAATAATTAATTCATATATTTTATTTGATGTTTCCCATACCACTTCAAATATTTAATTTCATAATCCTTAAATTATAATAAGTGATATATTAATAATATATTGATCGGGTTTGTCACATAAAATAATAATTTTTAGAACCATTTTTCCATGGAAATAAACATTCAATGTGTTAAAATACATGTTTTCAATTCAAAATATATATCAATCATGTTAAAACCATGCATTAATAAATAAAAGTGTCAAAAAGGTAAATCAAAAACTAATAGCATTTATTTTAGTAGTTCAATATTATTTTAAAACCTAACACATGCTAATTTAGTACATTTAAATAGATGCATATGAAATTAAACACACATTACTAAAGGAATATGGGAATGTATATGAATATTCATGAACAAGAGATATTACTCAAAATTAAGCAGGATGCAAATAAATTTAATTTCTTTAAGAAGGTGATGATTTTGTTTATAAATTTTAGGCACACAATAACAAAACATGGTTTTGTTATTGTTTGCCCATATAAAATTATACCCTGTGTGTTTCATAAAATCTTCACGAGGTTAATACTATCTTAACTTCTTAAATAATCCAAGACATGCATATGTGAGATTATGGTCTTTATATATAGGGGTTAAAACATTAGATAAAACAAGATACACAATGTGTATATATGGGATCTGCACAACCAAAAAATGGTTTAATAAACCCTCATAAATTTTGTACACTTCAAAAACTTAATTAAATCATAAAAATCGGTTTTATGAAAAACAAATTCATATTATATCTAAAACATATATATATATATATACATATATGTTTACATTTTTCACTTAAACAAAACAATTTAGAATCCTTACATGATTTTCATGAATTTAGAACATAATTTAAAAATAAATGTTCATCATTTGGAAATCATAAAACTCATAAAGGGTTTCCTTAAAAATAAAAATATTTATTAATGTGTATAATAATATTGATATATAAGAGTTAATCGAATAAAAAAACTGACTAAAAATAATCCCTTCACAAATGTTATATGCATCATAAACATAATTTAAAGTCTGTAAAACATCATTTATAAAACCAAAAGAAGTTTGGAATTGGAAGTTATATAAAACTATATATTTACATATATGTATAACCATAAAAACATAAAATTATATCAAAGGTTTTTTCCAATGATATCATAGTAAAAATGACCCATTATATAAATTCAACAATGAGGTGGAGTCGAACAGAGTATTGGGAGAAGTAGAGAAGAAGAAAACCCATAGGTTTCTTGGGTGTAAAGAATGTTTATATAAACGGTGTATATATACTGTATAGTCATAGTATTATATTCTATGGTTTAACCATAAGAGAAAAAACATATAATAGTTATAAAACCCCATCTAACTATTTGAAAAAAATGTGATAAATCCAATATCTTGAATGGAACAAATATATATATATATATATGTATATATATATATATAATGTCAAAAGTTCCATATAAATGTTTAGGGTTTGTAATAATGTAACCCCACCTTGAAGACTCGGGGAAAGGATAATGGAGACTACCAGTGCGGCGATGGACATGAGGACTCACGTGTCGAAGAGGAGACGGGGAGAGGGGATAATGATTTGAGATGATGCACATTAACGATGCAAGGAAGAAGAAGAAGATGTAAGAGATTTAGAAAAAATGTCGGATGATCACGCTCTTTCAAACAATATCATACGAATACAATTACTTCTTCGTTTTAAAAATCTGAATGAACAACTGAGATGATATCGTGGATCTGATTGGATGACCATGGGAAAACACGAGATTTAAAATGAGATTAGTGGCTAAGATTATTTCAGTATTTATCGTATGGATGAATAAAACACGTAGGAATGGGTTATGGTGGTAGGATTCGAAACCAGGATGAGATCATGATATCCATATCTCGTGTGGTGAGATCAGACTGTCGAGATTCGATCAGCGCTAAAAAATTGTGTCCCAAATCAAAAGGAATTGTTTTTTGATTCTACATTATAAGCCTCAAGATCCTCAGACTCACCAGATAACTCCCTCTCCCCCTCCCCGGTGCCTCCCCGTACCAGTTCTCTTATGTGGGAAAGCTCTGCGCCCACCCTATGCCACCCTGCCACCCTTCATAGTGGTGCTATATCGGTTCCACCATGTGCCCCTATGGGAGTGCGTGCAGTCATGGCTGACCAGTGTTGGCTAGGGGGCCAAGGCTCAGTCGCCCACTCCTTGAGAGTGGTGTGAGCTGCCTCCCTCGACCCGCTAGATGGCTAGCTAGGGTCACACACTTTTTTTATATAAAACATTCAAAAATAAAAATATACATATAATTTAAAAATAAACCATATAACTTCTTTTAAAATAAAATAATTCAAAAATGATGTTTTCAATATTTATTTTCATTAAAACCAACAATGTCATTAATTTTATTTGCTTAAAACATAATTCCAACCCCATTTTAATAATTGATGCATTAAAATAAAAAATCTAACAGATAAGTTACACCATTTAATTACTTAATGTAGAGACCCCTAACTTGACGTACATAGAAATTAAATTAATTTTGTGGAATACTTAATACATAACAAAAACATACACACAAGGACCATAATAGTTTAGTGTCTTTGGAACCTCAGAATATAATCTTCTAATCATGGTGAAAGATCTCTAACATCTCCCATAAATATCTTCCCCTTTTGTTTTCTAAACTAAAACCATTTTTAAATAATGGGGGAAATAAAACATATAAAGGGTGACCTCAAATTCTCAGTGAGTGTAAGCATGGAGAAAATAGAACAAATCATATACATTTGAACTTAAAAAAACATGAACATAATGTTTAAACATAAAAACCTTGATCAATGACATAAAACATGGCAGTATGTAAGGCATAGATCATAATGAAATAGTAATCACGATAAAATATCATGGAAATAAAACATTTAATTATGGAATCCATAAAGAACATGTTATGATTTCTATAGTAGCCAAGGCATTACTTACAAGACCATTTTAGTGGACAAAGTCCCTTTCTGAATCGAGTTCACTCCTCATTCTAGTCCTGTATCACTGAACAAGATTAACTTGACATTCCAGCCATGTCTATCTCATGAGATATAAATCGTTACCCAATGCATTGGAGGGAGGTATAGGTCCCACCCATCTCATAATGAAATCATTCTTACGTGTTCCACAACATAAACATAAATCATTCATCATAACCTAAAGAATAAAATGAGTTTCATAAACATCATCCCATCATAACACAATCCATATAAAACAAATGGATATCATTTCATCATAAGAAAAGTGAAACCATGTAAATCATAGAGACATTATACTTGAAACATACACTTATTAAATAATGTCATCTTAGATGGAAAATGGTTTTGATAAAAGCCTTGAAATGAATTCTTGAGGAAAATATCCTTTCTTCTTTAAAATAATTTTCTTTTCACAAAATGACATGTAATATTAAAAGAAATTATTTTTTTTAAAATAGTAATGAAATCTTGTAGAGTAATCTTAGTGAAAATAAGACGTTATGAAATCGTAAAAATCCATTCATGTCGTATAAGTTAAAAAAACATTCTTCTCGTACTTTTTCCAGAAAAGTCAAAAAGTACCTCATATGGTAAACAAAAAAAGATTCCTTACATACCATGTAGTAAAAGTCAAAAATGGGTAAAAATGACTGTAAACATATATGAAACCATTTTTAGAAAACAGGGACATGGATGATAAATATAACCCCATTAAATACTTACGAATAAACAATCTCATATAAAAACGATATTGGAAAGGTTATCCCTTACCTTATGTCTGATATGCTTCATATGTATCTGAACCTACTGTATAATGATTTAAATAATGTCATTGAATTATTACAGAATCATATTCATATTTATGATATCATATATGGTTCACTTATGACTTTATATTACCCGTTCTTTTTTAAATTCCCTGTAAAAGCAGCGTTTTGGGTAAAATCATTTCATTTATCGTACGTGTTTCGATTTGTTGTTGATGATATTTTTACTTATATCCGGATTTAATTCATTCTAGAATGTAAAAAATTATTTATATATAATATATATTTAGTATATAAATATATATGATAGATCGATAAATGGAATGAAATCACCGTTCATGGAGATGATAGGCAGTACGTACGCATGAACGTTGTTTTTATTTCCTTATTGAATTGAATGGAATTAAGTAAATGAAACATATATGTACATAAATACAGTATCATTATTATTTAATATCTTTCATTATTATTTACTATATATACTTTATAATCATACTTGAATGGTTAATCATGGAAAATGAATCTCATCCTGTTCGTGGAGATGGTAGTCCGTACGTACGCACGAGCGATGATATCATTCCCATAATTATTGAATAGAATTGGAGTGAATGATATTATATCTCAGAATTAGTATGATGTAATAATAAACATATATAGTTATTCTGTACACCATTATACCCATCCAAGTATGGTGGTGGGGGAAAACAGATTACACCACGACGTGGAGATGGTATTATGTACGTACGCACGCGCGATGATTTTGTTTTTCTTAGGATGGAAAGAAGGTGAAATGGGGTTGTTTCATATTTATAATAACATATCAGTATATTAGTGATACTTATGCTATTACTTTATAATGAAACAATTAAAGAAGAAGAAGTTGAAGAAGAAAGAAACTTGTAGGAATCGGTAGAAGAGATTACCTCTTCTCTGACACACCTCCTTTGAGATTCCTTTTTAGGGACAAGAGTTGGTCTTTTGAGAAGACCAAGACCTCTAGAATGTTTCTCTGGATGTGTATAAGAGAAATGGTAAGGGTTTGGCCGAGCTTGAAGGCTCAATATTGTGTAAATAGGTGAGGGAGGAGGTTCCATTTTATAAGGGAGGAGAAGGGAACCTTTAGAAACATAAGAAATATTAATTTATAATAAATTCCAACCCCACTTAAAAACCTCCAAAAAGAATAAATTAGAATATGAGATGATATAAGATTGTAATCTCATCATCCAATAAAATTTAGACATATTGGGAATTTATTTTAAACCTTATCAATTTGATTTATCCTTAGTTAATTTATTAAATATATTTGTGGTAATAATATTCTAGATTTTAAATTGTTATAAAAATTTACTTATGTGTTGTGAATTATCAATAATTGGGTACTTTCTGAAATTTTAGACCATATACGTTTCAATTTGTGATTTTTAAATATTTATGTGATTTTTAATCAATTTAATAATATTTTATTTTTATAAAATAACAATACTGTTCATTTTGACACTATCAATTTATTTGAATTTAAATAAAATTAACACAAAAGGTGTATTCAATCAAAAATGTTTAATAGATTCCTAACATGTCATATGAATCTATAAAATGTGTTAATAACATTAATTAGTTCATATAATGTTTATTTTAATATTTATAAATCCATTTATTTGATATTTCTCTTAATAAAACAATTACTACATCATTTATATATAATCATTTAATATACTTATTAGTTTAATAAAATTAAAAATAAAATCCTATGATGAAGATAAATATAATAAATTTCATAATAATATTTTTTACTCGAATTTATCATCTTAAAATCACAACATTTAAATTGTTATATTTATTAAATTATGAAGGTGACATCTTTGACATCATTTAAATTAAAATAATATAAATGTACTAATATATTTTTTAAGGCTCCAAATTTTCCACAAATCGACCCTTGGATTCTTAGGGTATATATATATTCGACCAATAAAGTTTGGTCAAGTTTCTAGTCCTTTTGAAAGGTATTATTATTTTAATAAAAACTATATTATTGATTTTTCACTAAATAAATAATTTCTACCTCATTAATATATATGTTATTACGGTAATTAAATATTTCTTAAAAATTACAAATAAATTACCATGAAAAAGAAAAACATTTTATATTTCAAATGAGTATTTATAATCAAAATTATATTCTGTATAACCTTATATTAAAAATAATCTAATTATTAAAGTTTGAGTGAGATATATTTCACTTTCTTTAAAATAAAATAAATTAAAGGTCTTAATCACATCCAAGTGGGTTCCAGTAGATTCTATTTCGACCCAAATATGCCTTAGGACGAAATATAATCATCTAATTATATTAATACAAGTGTTAGGGTAATTTTATAATATTATATTTACCCTTTATTATCCTATTTAACTTTAACTATGGTAAATAAAATTTACTATAGTTACTATTCATAGTGACCAAAAAGTAGCCTATTAACATAATTTAGACCTACTGATTCCAATTATGGAATCCATTTTTCCAAATTCAAATCACATAAGTTGCAGAAATTAATTTAAAATTAATCCCATTGTTAAGAAAATGAGTTTTAAAAGTTAAAACATTACAAAAGATTGAAATTATTTTACCTATGAATTCAATGTATAATCAATGCTAAGGACATAAATTATATTAAATGGTAAAAATATATTATATTTATACTTTAAAACAATTTACTATTATAATTGAACCATATAAATTATTACATTGAAAAAATTTGTTTTAATTAAAATATAGCGTGTTTTTACTATTCATTAAAATATGAATGTTATCAGAATAATATGAAAATTTTATCCAAAGTAATATTTTTATCCTAATTCCAAATAAGAATTTTATTTTGTAAAATTTAAATTATAAACATGTTAAAAAATAGATTTAAAGTGGGTGCGTTTAACAACCCAAGATTTTATGAGGATTATTCTTTTTAATTTCATTGATATCTTGTGTTGTACGCTACACCAAGATTATCTTGCGCTATACGCAAGACCGTATTATCTTGCATTATACACAACACTATTCTTGGATTGTGTTACACACAATTTCATGTTCGTTTGATAGTAGTCATTCTACACAACATTGAGTGTATATATATATATATATATATTCAATGTATAAATGAAATATGGTTGGATTATGTTAAACAAAACAACGAAGGAGTCTTTCACAACACGCAACCCTGACTTGGCTTACATTACACGCAATCGTGACCTTCCACGATAGCGTGTGTTGTACGCAATACCGAGTTTCACTAAACAATGATATACTATTAAAATATTATATAAACTAGCCATTATGAATAGTAATACCCAATTTTTGGAATTTTATAAATTTTATCTTTCAAAATGGACTTCATTTTTGGTTTCAAAATATTAAAATTCTCCTAGGGTGAATTTTTGGTATTTTTCTGAAAACATTCAATTTTGGATGAATAGTGAAAACACTGGGTTACTATTTAAAAACGACATTTTATTTAAATATTTATTTATTTTATTTAAATTTATTTTAGGTCAAAATTGATACATAATACCTATATAAGTTCAATGTATTTCATTGGAGTCATTTTATAATAATTTTAGATATATAAAAATTTTATTGAACTTTTCACAGTCTTTTACCCACCTCCTAGGAGAATTTTGAAATTCACATAAAACATAATTTTACCGCTTCTGTGAGGGGAATTTTGAAAATCTGGGAGACACGATTAATATCAAGGACTAAAATGTGGTTCAATGAGAAGAAAATAATTTTTGGTGAATAGTAACTTTTTAGTTTTATTTACCATGGTTAAAAGTAAATTGGGTAATTAAGGATAAAAATGATATTATTATTACACTAAAACATGTCCTTATTCTATTGGATAAGTGTAATTCGACCAAAAACAACCTTAGGAATAAAATATGACAATTCAGGTTCACTTGGATTAGATTAGGACACTTATTATTATTTTATGTAAAGAATAGTTAAAATACAAAAAATCAATGTTTAATAACTAAAACATTTTTAATATAGGGTTATACATAATATAAATTGGACTATAAATATTAATTAGATATCTAAAAGGATTTCCTACGTAATGGTATTTTATTTATAATTTTTAGACATTAAATAATTTAATTTATTTATGACACAATGATGATGCAGTAATTACCTTATGAATGAAATATTAACATAATTTATGTTATAAATACCCAAATAAATGTAATTTGAGACTTTTTATGAATTCCACTTATTCTATAGGTTAATATGACATGTTAGTATTGATTTAATTAAATGTTTTCGAAATAATCATTCTGTTATGATTTTCACAAATATCAAGTACCAAATAGTGTCAAAATTGACATAAAATAGTTTTTAAAACAAATATTATATTATTAATTGTTATTTTATTCCTAAATATCTAAGGATCGGAAAAATGTCTTAGATAAGGATATATATATTAATAATGAACCACTTGGGGTTCGTTTTTCTTGTTATAGTATGTTTATTAACCATATAGTGTAAGAAAACAAAAAGACACGGTAAAAGTTATATTATTTAAAATAGTGTTAAATCTAAATTATAAGGATAAAATAGTAACCTAAACTTGTCTAAAACCGATTTTATGAGAATATTTCGACCCATACCCACATTATCTTAGAAATAAATCAATTTTGAGCTATTAAAAACCGAATATGACTTTTTTATAAAATCATATTTTAAGTTTTCCTAAGGTACCCCTCTGCTCCCTTATAAAAAGGACAGTCCTTCCCTCTTCTCTTCACAACCTTTTGAGCCTTGAAGCTCAGACAAACCTTGCCCATTTCTCTTCTCCACTTCCCTTGAAACATTCTGGAGGTTCTGGTCTTCTCAAAAGACCTACTCTACTTCTTTAATAGGAATCTTAAAGGTGGTGTGTCGAAGAAGAGGTAATCTCTTCTTCCGATTTTCACAAGTTTCTTTCTTCTTATACGTATTCTTCTATAGATATATCATTATAAAGTAATAACATAAGTATTACTTATATAATGATATGTTATTATAAATATGAAACAAACCTATTTCACCTTCTATCCATCCTACGGAAAACGAAATCACCGCGCGTGCGTACGTACGAAATACCATCTCCACGTCGTGGTGTAATCTGTTTTCCACCACCACCTTACATGGATGGGTATAATGGTGTCAAGAATAACTATATATGATTATTGATAAGTGTCATTGATTCTTAAATCGTATACATACACTTCAATACAATTCCATGATCATGGGAATGATATCATCGCTCGTGCGTACGTACGGACTACCGTCTCCACGACGCGATGAGATTCATTATCCATATTAACCATTCATGAATGAATATAATGTATATATAATGAATAATTATGAATTATATGACATAATAATGATACTAGATTTATGTATATATATATGTATGTCATCTACTTAATTTCATTCAATTCAATAAGGAAACAAAAATAGCGTTCATGTGTACGTACGGCCTACCGTCTCCATGAACGGTGTATTTCATTCCATTTATCAATCTATCATATATATATGTATATGATGAATATATATTATATATATAAATCATTTTTGATATTCTTTAATTAAGTAAATCAGTATATAAGTAATAATATCAAGAACAACAAGTTGAAACGCGTATGATAAATGAAACGATTTTACCCAAAATGCGGCTTTAGCATGGAATTTACAAAAGAACGGGTAATATAAAGTCATAAGTGAACCGTATATGATATCATAACAATGAATATGATTTTATAATAAGTCAATGACATTATTTCAATCATTATACAGGAGGTTCGGATACGTACAAATCATATCAGACCTATGGTAATGAATAATTATTCCAATCTCATTCTTATCCGAGATTGTTTATTCGTAAGTATTTACTAGGGTTATGTTTATCATCCATATCTATGTTTTTTAAAAACGTTTTCATAAAATGTTTAGTATTATTCGATGTATGTTTAAAGACATTTTTTCCCTTTTATGACTTTTACCACAAGGTTTGGAAGTAATCATTCTTTTGTTTACCATACGAGGTACTTTTTGACTTTTTAGACAAAAGTACAAGAAGAATGTTATTTTTAACTTATACGGTGTGAAAAGATTTTTACGGTTTCATAACGCTTCATTTTCATGAAACTTACTCTATAATATTTTATGACTATTTTCAAAAAAATAATTTTCTTTTAAAATTTCATGTCATTTTGTGAAAAGAAAATGATTTTAATGATGAAAGTATATTTCCTCAAGAATTATTTTCAAGTGTTTTATCGAAACCATTTTCCATTTAAGATGACATTATTTCAAATGTGTATGTTTCGAGTATAATGTCTCTATGATTTACATGATTTCACTTCTCTTATGATGAAATGATATCCATTTGTTTCATATGGATTATGTTATGATGGAATGATGTTTATGAAACCCATTTTATTCGTCAGGTTATTATGAATGATATATGTTTATTTTGCGGCACACGAAAGAATGATTTCATTATGAGATGGGTGGGACCTATATCTCCCTCCAATGCATTGGGTAAAGATTTATATCTCAGGAGATAGAAATGGCTGGAACGGTATGTTAATCGAGTTCAGTGTTACAGGACTGGAACGAGGAGTGAACTCGATTCAGAAAGGGACTTTGTCCACTAAGATGGTCTTGGAAGAAATGCCTTGACTACTATGGAAATCATATCATGTGCTTAATGGTTTTCCAAAATTACATGTTTTGTTCCCATGCTATTTTATCATGATTGATGTTCTATTATGATATATGCCTCACATACTTCCAATATTTATGTCTTTTCTCCAGATTTTGTTTTTTAGGTTTTATGTTCATGTTTTTGCAATCAAATGTTTATGGATTGTTCTATGTTCTCTATGTTTACCCTTACTGAGAATTTGAGCTCACCCATTATATTTTTTCCCCTAGGATATAAAGAAATATTTTAGGTAAGAAAACAAAAGGGGAATATCTTTATGGACGATGTTGAAGATCTTTCACAATTATTAGAATATTATATTCCATGTTTCCAAAAACACTAAACTATTATTGTCCTTGTGTGTCTGTTTTTGTTATGTATAAAGTATTCTGTAAAAGTAATGTAATGTCCATGTACGTGAAGCTTTGGGTCTCTACAGTCGGTATCAGAGGAAAGGTTTAGTCAACCATTGGAAACTAGGATGCAAGAACTTTAGTGAGATCCCTAGTGATATTTCTAAGGTATGTAAAGGGATGTCCCTAAGGATAGTATAGGTATAGGTTATAGTCCTAGAATTATGGTAATGATATTAGAATTAAACCTAGGATGTTAGATATGTAAGGTACACCCCCTTTATTATGTTGTTTTACCAATCATGATGTTTGCCTCACGCAATACTTTTTGCGCTTTAGATGATGTCTGGAACCCGAAGGAACCGTGTTGATCAATGTAATGGACGATGCAATTATTGTCCTCTTGAACAAACCAATGTTATGGGAGATGGAATCCACTATCTTATTTCCATACTTACACAAGATATGAATAATTCTGGACTTCCAAATGAGCAGATAAAGGAGAAACATTCTGTTGAATCCTTCATGAGGCAGCGTCCACCTTCATTCAGCGGGTCTTCTGATCCATTAGTGGCTGAACAATGGATCAGTACCACTGAAAAGATATTTTCAGTTCTACAATGTTCTGAGCATGATAAAGTCATCTTATAAGTATATCTTTTTTAAGGTGATGCTAATCAATGGTGGAATCTTATCAAGAATATGAGCCAAAGAGAAGAAATTAAGTCCACGGAATGGGACGAGTTCAAGAACATATTTTTCAATAAGTACTTCCCTCGTATTCTTCGAAAAAAGATGGAAAAGGATTTCTTTGAGCTTAAGCAAAAGGATGATGAATCTATTGGTATATACGAAGGGAATTTTACAAGGCTTGTAAGGTATACATCCAGCTTTATCATCCAACCTGAAAGTAAAGTTGATGAATTCTTTAGTGGCTTAAAACCAAGTCTTCGAAAGGAATTAGCTATAATAGACTTCAGTAGCTATGAAGAAATTGTGTGTTGTGCTATAAAGGTAGAAATGGAAGTTGGTGTTACATATCCATATCATGGTTTGGACAAGAAACGAAAGATGGAGTTCAAAGAGAAATCTCAGAATAATGGTGAAAAGAAGATAAATGTTTCTGTATTCTCAAACCGTGGAAGGAAGCATGGTGTAGATTGTCTTAAGGTGACTAGAAAATGTTTTAAGTGTGGAAAAGAAGGTCATAAAGCAGCTGAGTGTCTAAGTAATGGAAAAAAGGGTTTCTAATGATGTGAATATAGGAAAGACTATAGAGAACGCACCACCAACACTTCAATGATTCAAGTGCATGGAAATGGGGCATTATGCTAATTAATTCCCTAATCCAAGGGTTAATGATGATCGACATGAGAAAACACTTAAGGAAAACGAAAAAGGGAAGTCACATGCGATCACTATTGGTGATGTTGAATATGACAATTTATGTGGTGGAATGATTAAGTGTTTATGTAATGGGATTCCAAAATAATGTTTTATATAGTATCGTGGAATATTGGAATATTTATGTATTGGTCTATTGTGGTTTTCAATAATATTATGGTACTGGTAACCATGGAAAGTAATTGAGATATTTTTGAAAAGAAGATGATATGCGTATAATGAAGGGATAGGGATAAAATGAAATGATTGACAATATTCATGAGCTGATAACTGATATAAAGAAAAAGTTATATCATGTTTTGAGTATATAGAATTTTTGGATTTTGGTATGTGGAAGAGTTAACTTTTGAAAGCATTCATGTTTTCACTACGATTCAATGGGAATTAATTTTTCATGAGAATACATGATTAAGGTATTCACATTATTGGAATGTGACAAATAAGATATATCGGGGATAAATGATGGTATTCACATGCTCGATAGATGACATTTCTAGTAATCCTTTTCTTTATACTATAATATTGGATAGAAGTATTTTGGATAAGCCTAAAGATTGGATTGGATTACATTGCACATAATTTAGTATTGATTAAGGCTATTATTTTTTCGATATTATTTCGGGAATGTTATAATAGTATAGTTTTAGAAAAAGGACAACCTGCAAGACGGGCGACAACCCGTCGCATCAGACAAGGCTGTGGGAATCGAACCCACAACCAAAGTGTGACAGGCCTTTATTTCCTACGACTGGACAACAAAAAGTCTGAGGTTATTAGAAACTAGTTTTATTATATTAAATGGTATTATAGATGATGTATAAGACTATTTTTGGAATCATATACGATTAACCTCACCATATATGGAGTTATGTATATTTGTTAACTTTTGATAACCTTTTGTTTGAGACAGATGGAATGACCCATCATCCTATCACATGATCTTCTAACACCTCACGCATGAAAAACTCAACTTCATTTCTTTAATATATGAAGTGGAAATTGTTCAAGACACGAACAACGGTGAGATTATACCAAAATAAAGTAACTATTTCTTCTAATTACAATTCTTCAACTTTAGGGAAATGATCTTGAAAACCAAAAATGTTGCCCTAGTGCTCTTATATCCGATGAATCAAATGGTACCTTAGATCATAAAAAATTTATGGGTTTTTGATTGTTGGATTTTTCATAGCCTTGTTCTCTACCACTCACCATCAGAACATGATGGTTTGATTTCTCTTCCATATCCATATTTTCACTTAGGTTCTCCTATGTGGAAAACTAGTGATTAGTTGATTTGGGTAACCATTACATTTCATACTATAGTATTTAAAGAAAAGTTTTGGTATTCCTTTTTAGGATGTGGGTTTCTATTAAATAATCTTTCTAGTAGTAAACCATGGATAACCCTGACGAATTTCGAGGGAAAAATTCATTTTAAGGGGTAGAATGTAACAACCCGAGATTTTATGAGGATTATTCTTTTTAATTTCATTGATATCTTGTGTTGTACGCTACACCAAGATTATATTGCGCTATATGAAAGACCGTATTAGCTTGCAGTATACGCAACACTATTCATGGATTGTGTTACACACAATTTTGAGTTCGTTTGACAGTAGTCATTCTACGAAACATTGAATGTATATATATATATATATTCAATGTATAAATGATATATGGTTAGATTATGTTATACAAAACAATTAAGGAGTCTTTCACAACATGAAACCCTGACTTGGATTACATTACACGCAATCGCAACCTTCCACGATAGCGTGTGTTGTAAGCAATACCACATTTTCATTAAACAAAGATATACTATTAAAATATTATACAAACTAGCCGTTATCAATAGTAATAACCACTTCTTGGAATTTTATAAATTTTATCGTTCAAAACGGTCTTCATTTTTGTATTCGGAATATCAAAATTAGCCTAGGGTGAATTTTTGGTATTTTTCTGAAAACATTCAATTTTTGATGAATAGTGAAAACACTAGGTTACTATTTAAAAACCGACTTTTTATTTAAATAATTATTTATTTTATTTAAATTTATTTCTGGTAAAAATTGATACATAATACCTATATAAGTTCAATGAATGTCATTGAAATCATTTTATAATAATTTTAGATATAAAATTTGATTATTGAACATTTCACCGTCTTTTACCCACCTCCTAGGAGAATTTGGAAATTCATATAAAACATAATTTTACTGCTTCTGTGATGGAAATTTCAAAAATCTGAGAGACACGGTTAATATCAAGGACTACAATGTGGTTTAATGAGATGAAAATAATTTTTGGTGAATAGTAACTTTTTACTTTTATTTACCACGGTTAAAAGTAAATATGGTAATTAAGGGTAAAAATGATATTATTATTACCCTAACACATGTCCTAATTCTATTGGATAAGTGTAATTCAACCAAAAAAAACCTTAGGAATAAAATATGACCAGTTAGGTCCACTTGGATTAGATTAGGACACTTATTATTATTTTATTTAAAGTATAGTAAAAATAGATAAAATCAATGTTTAATAACTAAAACATTTTTAATATAGGGCTATAAATTAGATATATTCAACTATAAATATTCATTATAAATATAAAAATATTTCCTACATAGTGGTATTTTATTTATAATTTTTAGACATTAAATAATTTAATTTATTTATGAAACAATGATGATGTAGTAATTACCTTATGAATGAAATATTAACATATTTGATGTTATAAATACCCAAATAAATGTAATTTGGGACTTTTTATAAATAAAAATAATTTTATAAGTTAATATGACATTTTAGTATTGATTTAGTTAACTTTTTTCGAACTAATCATGCTTTTATAATTTTCACAAAAATCAAGTACCAAATAGTGTTAAAATTGACATAAAATTGTTTTTAAAACAAATATTATATTATTAATTGTTATTTTATTCCTAAAAATCTAAGGTTCAGCCAAATGAATTAGATAAGGATATATATATATATTATTAATTAACCACTTTGAGTTCGTTTGGCTTGTTATAGTAAGTTTATTAACCATATAGTGTAAGAAAACAAAAAGACACTTTAAAAGTTAAATTATTTAACATAGAGTTAAATCAAAATGATAAGGATAAAATAGTAACCTAAACTTGTCTAAAACCAATTGTCTGAGAATATTTCGACCCATCCCCACCTTAGCTTAGAAATAAATTAATTTGGAGCTATTAAAAACTAAATATGACTTTTTTATAAAATTATATTTTTTGTTTTCCTAAGGTGCCCTCTCCTCCCTTATAAAAAGGGCACCCCTTACCTCTTCTCTTCACACCCTTTTGATCCTTGAAGATCGACCAAAACCTGCCCATTTCTCTTCTCAACTTCCCTAGAAACATTCTGGAGGTTCTGGTTTTCTCAAACGACCAACTCTACTTCCTTAAGAGGAATCTTAAAGGAGGTGCGTCGAAGAAGAGGTAATCTCTTCTTCCGATTTTCTCAAGTTTCGTTCTTCTTCTACTTCTTCTTATTTCGTTGTCTCATTATAATGTAATGACATAAGTATTAATTATATACTTATATGTTATTATAAATATGAAACAACCCTATTTCCCCTTCTATCCATCCTACGGAAAATGAAATCACCGCGCGTGCGTACGTACGGAATACCATCTCCACGCCGAGGTGTAATCTGTTTTCCACGACCACCTTACTTGGACGGGTATAATGGTTTATAGAATAACTATATATTATTATTGAAAAGTGATATTGATTCTGAAATAGTATACATACATTTCAATACAATTCCACGATCATGGGAATGATATCATCGCTCGTGCGTACGTACGGACTACCGTCTCCACGACGCGATGAGATTCATTCTCTATATTAACAATTCATGAATGATTATAAAGTATATATAATGAATAATAATGAAATATATGACATAATAATGATACTATATTTATATATATATATATATATATGTATATCATCTACTTAATTCCATTGAATTCAATAAGGAAACGAAAACAACGTTCATGCGTACGTACGACCTACTGTCTCCATGAACGGTGTATTTCATTCCATTTATCGATAAATGGTTTATATATATATGTATATGATGAATATATATTATATATATAAATCATGTTTTACATTATTTAATTACGTAAATCAGGATATAAGTAATAATATCAAGAACAAGAAGTCAAAACGCGTATGATAAATGAAACAATTTTACCCAAAATGGTGCTTTAGCATGGAATTTACAAAAGAACGGGTAATATATAGTCATAAGTGAACCATATATGATATCATAACAATGAATATGATTCTTTAATAAGTCAGTGACATTATTTAAATAATTATACATGAGGTTCAGAAATGTACGAAGCATATCGGACCTAAGGTAAGGGATAATTATTCCAATCTCATTTTTATCCGAAATTGTTTATTCATAGAGAAATATTCTTCCGATACATTAGATTTACATGGAATCTTATAACAAAAATCTTACATTCAAAAATTTAAAACTCTTAGGTTCTTAAAATAATTAAGATACTTAAAATATTTAGTATACTAATAATACTTATATATTTAGTATACTTAAAATAACAAAATACATAATATACCCAAAAAATAGAAACTTTTATGACTATTAAAAACACCATCAGTCACTTAATAATCACAATAGCTATTAACGGTCTCAAAGGCCTTATAAAAAGGGGTTTAGGGTACTCAAAACAACAACAAAAAACTCGATGAAGATGGTTCTCTACATCCCCTTAAGGCTCTGTTTGGTCGCTATAGCTATGGAGATAATGTTTTCTATTATCACTAACCTGAAAGATGTGAACTACCTACTTGGTCAATTTTTAGTGTTTGGTGGTGTCCTAATAATTCTAAATAGTCTCCTAGTAAGAATTACAGTTTAGTAAGGGTATTTTAACCCTATGTAAATTTTTGGTTTTAGTATTATTATTGAATAACACATGTTTCTATTTTTATTCTGAAAGAATTTTATTTTAGACGCACCATTGTTAAGGAAAACCAAAATAATACTATTGAAAATATAATTATTACAAATAAAAAGTGTTCGGAGGTTACATTATCCCCCCTTAAAAGAATTGCATCCTCGCAATTCCATCGTGCCATTAAGATTCCCAGCACCATCCCATAGACATTACCCATGATGCCTTTACAGGAAATTTGAAATCATTATTAGTTAAAAAAAATGAATGAAAAAAATTACTTTATTTATACCTTTAATATGTACACCACCATTAGAGACGTTATTTGTATGTTCTTGCAGTTAGTTTGATCCTAAGAACATTTTCAAACTCATCAAATTCATTTTCCCAGATACACCTCTCACATCTAGAGTAAATCTCATGCGGGAAACAATTGGTCCTCCAAAGGATGGAATATGAGGTTTAGAGTTCGGAGAGATCAGAATGAATTTGGTTATGATTGACCAATAAGATGACCTGGTTTTCTAAAAAATAGATTTTATAGATCGTCCCATGCCTGCTGAAACTGAAGACTTTAAACAGATAGGATGCATGGGGGTCTCCCACTTCTGTAGCTTATTGGAACTTCTTTAGGGCTAGATATCACTCAAATAAGGTGAAACACAAGAAGAGGGACTCACAGTACCTTCCTTTTTGTATATAAAAATAAAGTTATGCTTGTGAAATGAGGTAGTGGACATTAAGAGGTACTTGATAAATCCGAAATATATTTGGTTTTTAGACACTTGATAGAGGCATTTGTTGGTCAGATGTGGGTTCACAAATGGCTGGTATGCCTCTAAGCACGATTCTACAATTTGTTTTCTTGTAATTCGGTAGGTAGAGACAAAAGTTTTGTTTGTGAACCTTCTCATACCATATAAAAATTTTATGAAATAATTCTATTGAGCGAAAAGTAATTTCTTTTTATTATGTTCTATTTGTCGAGAATTGCCTAAACCGATCCTCTAATACCAACTGTAGAGACCCCGACCTCAGATGCCTGGTGTCGGTGCCTGAAACATGGTGTGTAATTTTTTCATAAGGACATTCATATAAAAATTACACATCTCATTTTGTTAAAGAGAATATTTTCAGTTTAGGTTCTAGAAAACAAGATACAACTTATACATTTCTTAAAAAATTTGACAAAGGTAAGCATCATGTTGTTTCTATCATAAAGGAGTACTCAAAGCTTAATAAATCTACTAACCATGTAAAAATTAATTTAAAATGTAGGGTGACAATTTAAAATGCTGAGTATGGGGTTTTAAAACAAATTAATAAAATTACTTTTAAAAACATCTCTTTAAAATAATTACAAAACATTTTCTTAAATGGTAAACAACATTTTCAAATGCACTTCTTCAAAATACTTCAAAGGTTTTTTGAAAAAATTTATAATTAAAACTCTTACAATATAACTAATATATTTATTCAAAATCTTATGATAAAATAGTTATTATAGTACACATACATTTACAATTATTCCTGGAATGATGCATAATCCATAAATTAATCAAACTAATTTTTTAGGATCACATGAAAGGATTCTGATATCTTTATAAACATAAAACAAAGCTTGATTACAATTGAAGAAGTAACAATTTCATTTTTTTTCTTTACACCTGAAATGAAATTCATTAAATGGAATATGTAATAACAACTTCGGTATCAAAATTATGTTAAATTTTTTTATACTTTTCTCTTAAAAAAATTCCAATTATATACATATTTATTCCATAAGATTTTATCTTCATTATAAATGTTTTTTAACTAAGATATATTTTACTAGTTGAATAATCCCATGGTTGGGTAAATATTAATAAAATATTGAGGAAGTGTATAATTCTGGACAATCATAACATTCTATCGAGGTCTCGTGCTAAGACCATACATAATCATTTTTTCATTACCTCGTGCCATGACATGGTTTGTCTCATTAGAGCTGTCGATGCATCGAGAGCCTATAGCGGGCCTCACCTATCACATAATATGTCTAGTGCATTCCTCATATGTTAAAATATCTTTAAATCATTGTGTCCTATACCACTTCGATTTATCATTTTTTGTCTTTTATTTTAAGTGTCCCATACCACTTCAAATAATTAATTAATGCCTTTTATTTGAAGTGTCTGATACCAATTTAAATAATTAATTCCTTAATCCTTAAATTATAATAATTTATATATTAATTATATAATTATTTGTTTTTTCACAGAAAATAATAATTCGTATAACCCTTGTTCCATGGAAATAAATAGTAAATTCATTAAAACACATGTTTTGAATTCACACTAGATATCAATCATGTTAAAAATTTTCACTAATAAATATAAGTGTCAAAAAGGTAAATCATAAACTAGTAGTTTTTATTTTGGTAGTTTCATCTTATATTAAAACCAAACACATGCTAAATTTTTACATTCATCTTGATAAATAAATAATTAAACACACTCTACTAAAGGCGTATGTGAATGTATTTTCATGTGTATAAACAAAAGATACTACTGAAAATAAATAAGGATGTATTTAAAGTTAATTTCATTAATAAGGTGATGACTTTTTTTATAATTTTTTGGCACACAATAACAAAATAGGGTTTTGTTATTGTTTTCTCCTTTATAACTGTACAGTGTGGGTTGCATAAAATCTCCACCAGGTTAATACCATCTTAACTTCTTAAACAATACTAGACATGAATATGTGATATTGTGGACCTTATATATATATGGATTTTAAAGTTATATAAAACCATATACACAAAGTGTATATATAGGATCTACACAACCAAAACATGGTTTGAGAAACCCTCATAAATTTTGTACACTTCAAAAACATAAGTAAATCACCAAAATTGATTTTATGAATACCTAATTCAGATTATAACTAAAACTTATATGTGTTTAAACAAAAAACTATATATACACATATATGTTTATATGTTTCACTTAAACAAAACCATTTAGAATCCTTACATGATTTACACACATTTAGGAACATCGTTTTAAAATAAATGTTCGTTATTTGGATATCATAAAACTAGTATTGGGTTTCTGTACAAATAAACATATTTATTAATGTATATACATATATAGATATATAGGAGTTAATTAAATAAAAAACCAACTAAAAATAATCCCTTCACAAACGATATATGCATCATATATATAATTTATATTCTGTAAAACATCATTTAGAAAACCAGAAGTAGTTTAGGATTAGATGTTATATAAAACTATATATATATATATATATGTAGAACCGTTAAAAAAAGTATATCAAAGGGTTTTTACAATGCTATTGTAGGAACAATAATACCTTACAAGAATTCAAGAACGAAGTGGAGTGGAGAAAAGTATTGGTAGAAGTTGAGAAGAAGAAAACCCATTGGTTTCATTGGTGAAAAGAATGTCTATATAAACTGTGTATATAATCTGTATAGTTATGGTTTTATATTCCATGGTTCAATCATAAGCGCATAAACAAATAACCATAATAAAAACTGTGTCTAACCATTTGAATAGAAAAAAAACATGATTAATCCCATATCCTTAATTGATCATATATATATATATATAATATGGAAGGATTCGTGGAAATGGTTTGGGTTTGTAAAAATGTAAACCACCTTGAAGACTCGGGGAAAGGAGAACAGAGACAACCGATGGACCGAAGGACATGAGGACTCATGGGTCGAAGAGGAGAAGTAGATAGGGGATGGAGATGTGATTTAGTGCACAGGAGCGACATGAGGATGAAGAAAGAGACAAAAGAGATGCGAAAAAAGGTCGGAAAATCATGATCTTCCAAGCCTAATCAGACAGATATGGTTTCTTCCACGTTTTTAAAAATGAATGAACGGATGAGATGATATTGTGGATCTGATCGGAAAACTGTGGTGAAATGTGGGATTCAAAATGAAATGAGAGGCTGAGATTAGATGAGTCCTCATCAAATGGCTGAAGAAAATCTAGAGGAAAGGGTTGTGGCGGAAGGATTCAAAACTTGAATGGGATCGTGCGGTCCAGATCTCATGCAGCAAGATCGGATGGTCGAGATTCTATCTATGCTGAAAAATTGCATTCCACATCAAAATGAATGGGGTTTTGAGCCCAGTTTATAAGCCTCGAGATCCCAAGTCTCACCAAATAACTCCATCTCCCTTCCCGGTACCACCTCACATCGGATCTCCTCTGCCAGAGCGCTATGTGCCCACCCTTTACCGCCTTAATTCCCCACTTGGTGGCACTGTCTTGGTTCCTCCATGTTCCCCTGTGGGTGTGCGTTCACTCTTGGCTGGTCTGTGCTAGCTGGGGGGACCAAGGCTCGACCACCCACCCCTTGAGAGTGGTGCGAGATGCCTGCCTCGACCAAATAGATGGGTAGTTAGGGTTATAGAATTTTTTTATACATAAATTTCAAAATTAACAATATACTAAAAAATTAAAAATAAACCATATAACATATTTTAAATCCAAACAAGGAAAACAAAGTTTTCGATATTTATTTTCATTAAAACCAATAATTTCATAAATTTTATTAGCTTAAAACATAATTTTAACTCCATTTTAATCTTTGATGCATTAAAATAAACAATATGAAAAATATGTTATATGATGTCATTACATAAAATTATAATATTTATTTAATAAGTGTAATTAAGAACATGATTTCAAACAAAAATATGACGTTTTTTATAAAAACATGTATACTTTTCTCTAAATTCATTGGAGTAAACACATGTTCTTTTTTTTATTTTCATTAAAACAAAAATGTCATCTTATCAAATTCATTTAAACCTTTACAACATCATATGTTTAAAATACAAAATCATTGATTTTATTCATTTTAAGATGAAAATGATGGTTATAATACTTTAAAATAAAGTATACTCTTAATTTAAACCATGTAATTATTAACATAAGATATAACTCTAAAATATTTAAAACATTTTAAAACATGCGAAACATATATATTTGTTCATAAAATAACTGGTTACATTTAATTTTTATCGAGAAACTAAATAAATTTTCATACAGGAAAATTCTTTCAAAACATTACCTTTATGTGAAAACATGTAACTAAAATCTTACTTCCAAACATTTAAAACTCTTATGTTCTTAAAATTATTAAGATACTTAAAATATTTATTATATTTATAATACATATTTATTTAGTATACATAAAATAAACAAATTACTTAATATACCCAATGGTTACAAAATTGTTTGACTATTAAAAAATAACAACGGTCACCTAAGGAACTCAAGGGCTATTAACGGTCACAAAGGCCTTAAAAAAGGAGTTTAGGGTACTCCAAAATTCAAAAACAACTCAGTGAAGATGGTGCTCTACATCCACTTAATGCTCAGTTCGGTCTCTATAGATTTGTCCATAATGTTTATTATTTTGACTGACCTGAAGGATGTGCACTACCTACATTGTCAAGTTTTAGTGTTTTGTGGTCTCCTTATAATTATGATTGGTCTCCTAGTAATAATTATAGGTTAGTAAGGGTATTTTGTACTTATGGAAATATAAGGTTTCAGTATTCTATTTGAATAAAACACGTCTCTATATTTATTATACAAGTATTTTATTTTAGATGCACCGTCGTTAAACCAAACCAACATAATAATAATGAAATTATAATTATTAAGAATAAAAATTGTTTGGGGTGTTACACTACCCTTGAATGAATTCAATGTATCATATACATAAATTTAAGGATGTTCACATATCCATTCTATGTTCAATATTTCGTAGGGTTTAAATTTCAAATGTTACCAAATCGATAAAATAATTTTGTCTCAATTGGACTTCTTTGAGAATCATGATTTGTTATGCACTTAAATTCATTTTTGAGGTGTATATAGTTCCATTGTACATGTTATATCATGAATCTATTTATTTTCATTATGTCTTAAGATTCATGTAATTTTCTTTTCTTACATGGAGAGTATTATCCCTAGTAAACAAGTTATAAGAGTTTATTGAGACAATCTTATCATTTTTCAATATTTTTTATGTTTATGATTTCTTTGATAAAATATATCAAGAATATTATTTATTATTATTCTCATCTATTTATTCAAGATATCCTCATTGCTTAGTCTCATTTTCCACTCTTTGGTACTTAATATAATGTTTTAAATAAAATCGAATCGTATCTCTCTTCGTTTGGAAATCCATTGTATTTAAAAAGTACGTTTTCAAAAATGTTTTCAAAATATCCTTGAAGATCATTTTTAAGGAAAAAGAATTTTAAAAATGTTTTATTGTTTTCAAATATTCCTTTATACATTTTCAAAGGTATTTTAAAAAGTTTTTTTTGTTATAAAATTCATTTTTCAAATAGTAAAGGATATATTCCTCAAGAAATATTTTTAAAAGACCATTAAAAAATATTTCCCATATAAGATAGCTTCCATTGGTGTTTATAATTCCTTCATGGGGAAAATATTAAATGTTTCCATTCATATTATTGCTCAAAATGCATTATGTTTTGATTAAATGATGTTTATAAACCAGTTTCTCTTTCATGGGTAATATTCTTTTGAAACATACTTCTTTTCACAAGTAATGTTTATGATTAAATTATTATGATACCTATATATTTCTATAGGTTAATATATATTTACATCTTTATGATACCCATTTAATTTTAATGGGTTATGATATGTTTATTTATGATCTTGTGGATCATGTATGTTTGATTTTTATTATGTAATGGGTGGGACCAATAACTCCCTCCAATTCATTGGGTAAAGACTTATATCTCATGAGATAAAATAGGGCTTGAATGAGGGTTACTCGGTTTAGTAATACATGACCACAATGAGGGTTACTCAGTTCAATAAAATATGTCTAGAATGAGGGTCACTAATTTTAGTAATAGAGGGATGGAATGAGGGTTACTCAGTTCAATAAATTAGTGATGGAATGAGGGTTACCTAGTTCAGTAATAGAGGGATGGAAATGGGGTTTCTCAGTTCTGTAAAACCTGGATGGAATGGGGGTTAATCGGTTTAGTAATACAAGGTTGGAATAAGGGTTACTCAGTTCTATAATACATGGCTAGAAAAAGGGTCACTCAGTTCAGTAATACAATGATGGAACATGGGTCACACCATTGAGTAAAGGACTTTTTCCACTAAGATGATCATAGCAGTGATGCCTTGGATACCTTGGAAATTAGTATATGATTATGTGTTTCCACTATTCCATGTCTTACTCTTATGTTATGATTTCATGGTTTATGTCCTTTAAATACTTTTTATTTATGTCTTATGAACAACCGATCTTTATACAATGTTTCATGTATATGATATTCGATATGTGGGGTATGATCTTCCATTTTCACGATCATGTTCTCATACCCTTATGATCAGTTTTATTCCTATATGTGTCACTTATTTACCTTTACTAAGAATTTGAACTTAGCCTTTTTTATGTTTCCTTCCCCATGTAATGTGGTTATGTATTATGTTTTATGAGTCTAAGAAGGTTCATAGTCGCGAAGAACCTAGTGGTAGATAATGTAACTCACTTATGTACCAATTTTTATGTTTCTATATTTCCAAAGTCACTATACAAACTACAGTCTTTGGGAATCTTTTTTTATATTGTTTAAGTATTCTTTAAAAGTTATGTAATATTAATGTTTGAAAATAAATCTTTGCTATAATATTTGAGAGTATACGGGTTGGTTATAGACTATGTATAAAATCGATAGGCTAACAAATGGTTTAGAATCAAGTACATCTAGTGTTTATTCAATTAATGTTTAGTAATTTCCCATGATAACAAATTTTTTTCATTCTATTTTCTATCACATGAGGTTATTTTTTTAAAAATAATTTCAATTTTCATGATCCCACTTGAACTCTTATATCATAACATATTTTATACATATTATTATTTCCTCTATTTTGTGGCACCTTATGAAATGATTTGTTACCTTTTACTTTACACTGATATGCTTCTTTCATTTATTGATTCTTCTTATAAACAAGTTTTTGGAAGGTTTATCATTCATTTAAAATAGTTTTGTAAATAAAAATGAAAACCATTTTTTTGACATCCGAACTTTATATTTTTTTCTTATGGAAAGAAAAAAAATATTTTTGTATATTTGTATTATCAAACATCAATGAAATGGTTTTCTATTTGAAGTTAAGTCATATGGTGTGGTTTTACTCTTGGAATCTATACTGATGATCTACATGGTCATAATTAAATAATCATTTTATTGTTAGGATGAGTTCAACATTGGGTCTTTGAAGTTGTGATTGTGTTATATGGTCTGTGGTGACCCATGGGATCATATAGAGGTATATTTTATTGATTTTATTTATTTTTTATTTATAGTGTTTATATAATTTATTCTGATTTATTTATTGTTCTATTTTTAATTGGATAAATCATTCTAAATTGTATTATGCTAGATTCTTGATGCAAGTTTTCCAACTGGAAGGACTAAGAATGCCTCTTGGGCCTTTTCTTCTCCCAGCTCGGGTGCTGGGTTCAAGGGCGACCTAGGATGGTTTGTTAGAAAATCATTAATCTGCAACTACTAAATTATGTTGATATAAACTATCCATTAGCATGTCATAATTTCAAAATATATATATAGTAAAATCATTTTTTCCTTATTCATGATTATTAGGATAGAAAATATTTAAATCACCGTATTAAAAATTAATAACTTGTAAACATGAGACCATCAAGTGAAAAAACATATTAATACCATAATATTTTATTTAAATGGTCTAAATAGAGGATGAATTGTTCGATAAATTTACCCTTGAATTTTTTCAATAAAAAGATGCATGTTTAATCTAAATCTTTACATGTTATTATACCTTTTGTCAAATATTAAAGAGAACAAACATTATAATGACATTTTTTAGGTGAAGGGATCTTATGGACCTCCATTGAATTCATATGTAATTTTTTTCATGGCACTAATATGAAACCATGATAACATATTTGGTCATGTATCAGAGTCACAACTTAAGGATAATATTTCACTTTTATACGTGATTCAATCTCACATATACATGTAATATTAAGTCCATGAAATAATTTTTATTGTAATTATGATATTTCTACCCTACTAAATTTATTGATCGTATGATATATATATTTAATTTTCAAAATTTATGCCCATATTATAAAACTCATGATTATATATATCATTGAGACTTAATGGGATATTTTTAGACTTATAGATAAAAAAATTTGTTTATAAAAAAAATATTTCACTAGATAAAATAAAATAATTTATTTAGTCACTTATTTTTAGATAACAAGATGTAGTATAGTGTTCCTGACTTTCATTTTTTATGCTTTTAAAATATTTTTGAATTTTGATAATGGGTTGGGTTGTGTTAATATCTGATATACATATATCGTTGTTATTAGTTTTGATTATTACATCTTTATCGAACATAGAAGTTCTAAAGGAAGGAATTTTGAATCATATTTATATATTTATTCTTTCAAAAAAATAGAATTATTATATAAGAGATCATAAATATATCCAAAAAAAATTAAAATTGTTTGAGGGTTATTATCACATTCAACCTGATAAAATCATTTCAAAAAAATTATCCCTGGTAATCAAAACCAACCATGAGATTTTGGTAATCATTTAATTTTTTTCTTCATATTTCCCAATGAAATATTCTTCATTCATTTTATAATCTTTTTCTGGTATTTTTTAGATATAGAAAAATTTAATTTAGTTAGATACTTGTAATAAATAAATTTTTTTCCTTAAATGTTTTGAAACAAATATCCATTTTTTATTTATAATTATTTTAATTCCACCCCTTGTTATTAGAATATATTTAACGATACATGATTCTAAATCTATATAATCAGGTTTTCCAATGTCTATTGTTGTTTTCCTCCAATATTCTTATAAAAAACACATTTTATTTAATAAATTTTTGTATTGAACTAGTAATACACGAATAAATATTTTTAATCAAAACAAAGTGATTATTCTCAAAAATTAACAATACAAAAATAGTTCAAGATATTTGAGATACCTTTAAAAATGAATTTTCATTATATAGTTACATGAAACGCATACAATTAAATGTAATTTTTTAATATTAGCCTTATATTTGACATTAATACAACAAAAAATTATGATATGCTCACCGACATAACAATTCTGTATTAAATAACAATATTTCAATCTAAGAAGGATGACATACTTTTTTTCCTCTAAAGGTAATAAATAAATTATTATAAATATTATAACTTTATTTTAAACTCTTTCAATTTATTATAGCTTTTCTTTATATGATTTGTTCAATTATTAATTTTCTATCCATTTATATGTAAGGAATATTATTATTTACATTTTGAAAAATTATAACTTATTCCATATTATTAAAAATTTATATGGAGTCATCAAAAATAAGAATACAATATTACAAATCACAGTATCTCATACCTCTAAGATAAAAATTTAAGAGGTATATGAAAAAATGGACATGCACTAGAAACAACAATGAATCTTCAAAAAATCATAATATTTTGAAACCATTACCTGAAAATATATAAAATTATATAAATTAACCAAACATCAAAATTATATTATTTACTCATAAATACTTATATTAAATAACATAGAAGTGAAAATGGATTAGAAATCCCCACCACAGGTTAGAGATGAAGAATCCACATGAATCATAACATAAAATAATGAGATTCCCTAACTCAAAAGGTGAAAAAATAAAAAAAAATCAAGGAAATAAAGAATCGAAATATATAAAATGTGTAACATATGGTTATATAAAAAAAATTAAATCCACTTATAGATTTTGTATGTGTATCATTGGCCTATTTTCATTCTTCACATTTTATAGTGATGTTGAATTTTTCTCCTTAATTGAATCGACATGATTCATTTATTCAAAATTCATTTTTTCATTACTGATCTATGAAATATAATTATTATCAGTAATTTCTATGGAAAAAACTCATGTTTTTTTGACATGGTGATATTAAAAATAGAAGATGATATATTTTTTTTACTTCATGATAGAGAATTATAAAAGTGAATTATAAATTTATATTTTAATTCCATATCGAAAATTAGTAATATTAAATTGTACAAGAATGATTTATCAAATTTGGATGTTTTTTATAATTATATTTAAGAAAGAGAATAAAAATAAAAAAAAATTACTAAGAGAATATTCATAATAAACATCATAAATGTAATTGTATAATGTAAAAAATTATAAAAATTTTGGAATAAATTTTAGGAATTATATTTTCTATTTAATGTATTGAATTTAAGATAATTTACATGAGACAAAAAAATATTTTAAGAGGGGTATTCATCAAAAATAGGAATATTTAATGATAATGTAGTAATTGTAAATATGACATCAGATTGATAAAGAACCCATTATATTAATTTTTAAGTACACAAATTTTTTTATTTATAATAATTTTCATAGTAAAATAACTACATTCATGTTATATTTGAATGTAAATAGATTGATAAATTTTTTATTTAAATTAATGAATTAATTAAATTATTATTTCACTAATCAATTAATCAATCATTCACAAGGGGATTTAATTTTAAAAAATAATATTATATATCATATTAATTAATTTAAGATCCTCCACATGAATATTAATATAATTAAATTAAAAATATAAACTATCAACTATGGGAATAATTCTATGAATTTGAAATAATAATTAAAATTAAAAAATCTTTTGTTGTATTAAAAAACCACTAAATAAAAATAATTTTATTTTTCACTATTGTTCTATAATGTTAATGTTGATAGCATATTCAGAATATGAAAAAATTAAATTACGTGTAGAAACCCAAATTTCCACCATCATACATAATCTAGGCCAAGGATATGTTCTCAAATTAGTTACCATAAAGAGCATCAGAACCCAAAATGGTAACGACACAGATCTTGGAACCTAAGTCAGAGTTTTTTGTAAAATTAACCCATTTTTTATTTTCTAAAACCTATCCTGATTGAGATACAATAGATAGAGACACCAAAAATATGACTGTACAAAACCATAGTCTATGCACCCAATATTTCTAGAACACTCCCTGAGGTGATTTTAAAAATAAAATTGATGATATGGAATGAAATATTATTCGATTTAGGCCATATTATTTTTTTGACAACCAAAAACATTATGAAAGACAACTATTATCCCAAGATTCCACTTATGAAAGGGAAAATGAGCCAATTGAAGAAGATTCTTTAGGAAATAATTTAGTGGTATGACAAAAAATAGTAATTTTTCAATTTGAAGACATTTTTGGGCTGAAAGGGCTCATTAAGAAATCCATTTTTTAAATTTTCCTTATATTTGGATTCATTTCCAACCCTAAAATTATTCATTGGGCATCCCACTCTCCCGGGTCAACTACCTAGGTGAGTTTCCCCAAATTAGATCCAATAGCTTTCAAAACACCTATAAAACCAACATTCCTAGTATCTAACCTAAAGATTATGATTATTACAATTTCTTATGGATTAATAGAGGTTTTACCCCTCATACAAAGATAACTTGATGAAACCCTTCCATATCACACAAGTGTCATTTCTGACCCCAATGGAATCATTATACTCAGTATTTCACCACAAAAATTCAAATTGACTAATAAAATCTATATGGGTCTCCATAGTATTGTAATCTTAAATACCTTAACTTGTCTCATCATCTATAGTAAATTAAGAAACACCCATAATACATAAGTAACATAGTAAACCATTGTCAATACCCAATCATATAATGATCCTATGAATATAACCTTAAAATAAAATACTCCATGATGATGGATGTATGATAAAAATATGAAGCATGATAGTAATTTCCATATGACCTTGAAATCTAGGATGTGACTCATTATATGGAATTTAACGACATGAGTTTTTATTCAATAAATAAAGAAACATCAGAAACCCCTTTTGTGGTCCAAATCCCTCCAGTATAACACCTTTTTCCCCCCCTAATCTCATATTCATTCTTGGATAGTATAAATTTACATATTTCTTTCATATATTACATTAAAATATACAGCAATAAATTTATTGGATTAAATTAGAGGCAATAATATTCTCTTGTAAATTTTCATTTAAAATACAAGATATCTATTAAATAATTTCAAAAATATTTTAATTAGTATTGTTAATTTGATGTATTTAAAAATAATGTATTAAATCTATTAGAAATTTATAAAATAGATAGAAAGCCTCCCTATGGGATGATTCGATTACCCATCCACTAGATTCTGACATGAATTTCCGTAAAAAATGTCCAAACTACACCCAGAAAAACAGTAAAATAGAAATTATTAATACTAGAATCCACTGGATATATCTCATATAACGCACTTCTTCAAAAAATCCATTTATATAATATATCAAGTGTATGTATAAAACATGAAATATACTATTATCATATGTTACAAATAATATATTATTCATTCTACGTGTGAAGAAATATCAATACCTCTAAATTCTTCATATTTAATTCACCCGGATGAATACATAAAATGATAATCATAAAAAAAGATGTGTACATATAAGTCACATACCTAGGTATGTCCATAAAATTCATTAGTATTTTTTTATCAAGGTATAATAGGTCATACTTATTATACTAGAGGATAATACCATTCTATGTTATTAAAATCCCATCACATGATAAAAAGGATACCCACCCCTTCCATTTTACTCAACCTCAGTGCTTGTGTAAGAAATGTGTCAAGGTATGATAGTTCACATAAAATTTACTCTATTAACCTCTTTTAATCAAAATTATTTTGAAACATGAACCTGAAGAATACTAATGAAGTTATGTATGAAAATCAATATGGTATACTCAATGGTTTATTTGACATTATAATTCATGATAGTATCTCATGGGGGAAATTTCTATCTTCATATAATTCATTACTTAATCTAATCTTAACATATTATCACAACCCATTCCATTCAAAGATGATCATTGGAATATGAAAACATGGTGATTTATTGATAAGGTTTTAATTATCATTATTAACTAATAATTTATGCAACATAAATGAGTGAATGATAAAGTGAGAGTGAATTATATAAAAAATTATATTTCAATACATATTTTTTAAAAAAATATACGAAAAAAACCAAATATATAAGTGGAATTCATATTAAATATTAATATTTAGTGTTCTAAAATGACCGTATATTTTACTAAATTTATACATGTTATGAAAAAAAGTTAAATTATCATGTAACACATATTATATCATCATGAAACAACATAAAATATATCTATGTATCCCTATTATAACTTTTCCATCCCCTAAACTCCTTAGTCAGATAACACAAAAAAAAACATTTTTGTAATACTGAGATAAATATTCTCAATAAATATATTCAATAGTTGAACATTAATTCTACTGAGATAAAAAAATGTAGCTACATAACTTTTATGGAATCCATTATTAGGGATTCACTAAGATATAACGAGTTACTGTTATGTATAAATATATTTTCATTCATGAAGAATATGCAATTTGGTTAAATATATGTCATATAATTGTTCATTCACCAGGGGATAGAGGATTCATAAAAATTGTTCCTTGTATGGGTATGTGGTAGTGATAACATCCCATTAGGATTAGGCCATGAATTTCATCCATTATCAAAGGATGTTTTATGAAAACATTTAAACACATTTTAAGGGTTTTATAGACATTGATTCACTTAAAAAATAATTAATATGAGTAAATTACTTAAAAGGGAAATAGATCAGTTTTTAGAATTTGATTTGAAAGCTTTTGGAGCCAAAAAATACAAATGGATAAAAATTTATGGTCATTTATGTAGATATTATAGCTATAATAAGTGATGATTTTTTAGTACATAGAACATACATTGATATTGAAAAACTTATGTGGAGATTAATTTTTTAGGTCGGATGGTGTGTTTCCTTTTCAATAGTGAAAAAATTAAGTAATATGGCTATTTTTTGTGACCTGAAGTGGGAGAAAATTTAGGGATTATATCATTATATATTTTAGGATGATTATTTATTATCATGGAAATATGTTTCTATGATACCATAAAAAAATTATATAGATTGGAGGTTACTTGTAATTCCCTAAAAAGAATTATATGTGATTGTTGAACTATTATGTGGCTGCTTAAAAATTTAAAATTGGAATCAAAATTCAACCACAATATTGAGTTTTCATTATGCATTAGAGGTTTCAAATATTCATGGGATAGTTTTTATGTGTTTTTGACTATATATAAACCCCCTCCTACCTAATTATTCATTTTAGTAGACATCAACAATTTTGGAGATATATCTGTTTAAAAATAGAAATGTTTTTCGGAAAATCCTTGAAAAGAAGGTGTTTAGAGAAATATTATATTTAGTAGACAACAAATCCAAGTCTAAAGATTAATATCTCCCTCTATGTAAAAAATCATGAAAATATCTCCCATGTGAAAAACACATTAGTCTAGTTTCCATATAGTCCTTATAAAGGTCTCTATATCTCTTATATAAGATTTTCATATAGGGATTCCCTCAACATAAAACATACACTGTAGCAAGTCTTAAACCTCTATATCCATCAGAAGACCTAATATGATCACATGAACCAATATTTAAGAAAAAATTGAACTTTTTAAAGTACTAGTTTTA
Organism: Viscum album; assembly: GCA_963277665.1. Taxonomy (NCBI): domain Eukaryota; kingdom Viridiplantae; phylum Streptophyta; class Magnoliopsida; order Santalales; family Viscaceae; genus Viscum; species Viscum album. The sequence goes on along the minus strand of OY728137.1, from coordinate 1,607,687,731 downwards.
TTAATCAAAGGTTTATGTTCGCATAATATTTTTTCAAGGGTACACTCTTTCATGAAAGATCCCCTCTACCAGTTTCTAGACATAGTTCTTTGAAACATCATTATTTTTCGTGGTCCAAATCATTCATTTCATGTTATAATATTATATCAAATGAAATCGAGTTTATTAAATACCACATTAGTATATTATTTGGTGAAGTGTAATATCTTTCAAAATATATTTCTCAATTCGGTAGCTCATGTGTAATCCCTAGATAAATTCCTAGAATTGATATACTTCTCTTAGTTTCCTCAAATACCATGAGTTATGATAATCCAAATATTTTTATAGAATACCTTGAGTCAATATCATGATTTCAGTTTCTTAAATTACCTTGACTTGAGATCCTCATTTAAATTTCCTTAATTACCTAGACTTCATATCCTTCTTTTGGTTTCAGCACATATCTTATATTGAAATCCTCATCTAGGATTCCTCAACAACCATGAGTTGATATACTCTTATGGATTTCCAAAATTTACAAAAATTTAAATACTCCCCTTGGTTACCAAAGTTACCTTTAGTCAAGATCCTCATATTTGTTTAGAAAAACCATTTTCTTATTCATGTTCTAGAATAACCCGGAAAGGGATACTCATGAATTAGACCCACCCTAAACCTTTTATAGGAAAATTTGATATATTAGTCCACCATATGTGACTTTAAATTTATTTTAAGTAATAATAGATGAATGATCCTATAATAAAAATCTCTATTCATGGGTGAATGAACATAAAATGAAATAATTTCATCCTTGTACCGTAACCTTAAATGGTATTATGTTCCCCATAAAATAGCACTGAAGTAAATCGATTTTAATTACCTTCATAAGGATACACAGAAATCCCATTCCATGGGATTGATACAACCATAATAACACCCATAACAACCTTTAAAAATATCCCAATGTATTAATGGAAAATGATAAATTCATGAGTTTAATTATATATATATATATATTTAAACTATTGGGTAATTACTGATTTGGATCATATGAGAGACAATATAATTCCCCAATATTGTGTCCCTTTTATTTAAGGTTTTTAGTTAATGAATTTCATTAAGGGTAAGAAACATTTTTACTAGGAAGTATTACATTAACATGTCTCAATTATATGAGATAAGTTTATAATAGAAATGAAGACCCCTCTTGGGATGAATATAATTGAGATATTATTTATAGAACATATATCATAGTGTATGATATGATGATGTTTTTTGTTAAAATATCATGGTATAAAAGGAATTTTAAAGTCTTTTAGGAAACCCATTCATTGTAATATATGGATATTATATAGCCTCTACCTATGCTAATCATAGAGTATTATTCATCCATTTTGTAAGGATTTTTTGTAAAGAATTATATTATATGATTCTTGCAACACGCTATGATTGAGATATAACAGTTGATGATTAAGGGGTCACAATTCAAAATATATTCTATATGGTATATCATTAAGAAAAATTTATAATATGAAATGTATCAAAGTTAGATTGGCCCTAGATAATAAAGAGTTGAAATAAAATATGTTCTCTTTTAAGATATGATTCACTACGTGCACCACTCAAGAAGAATCCTCAATATATTATAAAAGGGACACTATCATCGAGATGGTATCTATAAAAGGATAACAAATTATTTTTTCATTCTATAATACTCAAGATACCTTTTGTTCTTTATCATTTAAAAATTTAATCACTTGCATATCATCATGAGATGGGGTGTGCCACCCATATGATGGAAAATTCATCTCAACACGTGGACACACCACGAAAGAGGGATCCCTTAAGATACCTATAAGGTGTATTTATCAAACCATTGTGATAAAAAGAGTGGTAGTGTCTTGATCTGGGGAGGGAACAATATGTTCTTTATTTTAGTTTATACATGATTTCTTTTTCATTCATGGTAAATATTTCGAGTATGGGTTTATTTTTTCTATAACATTGATGTTGTGTCAATCAATATTTAAAAATTATTTAGAGGAATTAAATCTATTAAATAAAATTTTATTCGTGAAATTATTTTTAAAATGAATAAATTTATTTCATAGACTATATCATATTAGTAATGTTTTGATATAATAGATAATTTGGTCTTTAAAATGTATTTTGATATATGATATAATAGGATATGATTGGATTCATCTGTATCATATTTGATATTGTAGGCCATGAAAAATTTCATTGCATTAGTTTTTTAGTACATAATAACATAAAATATATGTTTTTATAGATTAGGTTGGAACAAATTAAACCAATAAATTATCAAATTTTATCCTTATTAAGATATGATGTAATTCATAATGTATGATTAGAAGGTGTTATATTAATCCGACAATGAGTATTATTATGAATTGTGTTAAAAAAAGAGCACTAGGATAATTTGAAATAGGTCTCTATGTGATGTGATACATATATATTGACCCTATATCATAAGTAGTGATTGTTGAGTGTCCTAGATTTTTTTTACGCATGTAACCTTAATAATTGTAAGTTGCACTATCAATCATAGGGTATGATTTAAACCACTAAATGAAAATTTATGATTCACATCCTATGTCACAAACCAAACTATATTTTCATGTTTATTTTATATATCTAGTGTTTTTTGGCCTATATATTTATTTTGGGTCAAATCAGACACTGTTTTTAAATATTTGGAGTTTCAGAGAATGATGAATGATTGGTGAACAATTAGTAATTAGTGGCTCTAGATAAAATGTAAGTGAATTTTTGGACTATGTAAAACATGTATTTTATTCAATTAAATGTATCATTTTAATTATAAATAGAGTGAATGCAATGAACTAGAATTTGTTTTCTTAATAATATTGACAATTAATTTTTCTATAACTAGGAGAGTTGATCTTTTCACATTAATTTATTATTATTTTAAAACAGAAGTAGAAACATTTCATTGGTATTGAAATATTTATTTCTTGATTATTTTGATCATTATTTCTTGATACATGTATCATTGTTTCATAACAAGAACACAAAGAAAATCCTCTCTCAGATTGATCAACTTGTTCACCTTCGGTCTTCACATAATATTGATGAAACATTTGGTGCTGGCTTGACTAATCAAAAGTCATGGGTTATTCTATTTGACCACATCACGATCCTTTGGAATTGAAGGAATTTCTATTTATCTTTATGATCTTGAGATAAATAAAGGAGTAGGGAGATCTTGAGAGGAAATTGTTGTCCATAATGATAAACCTTTCTCTGATTAAAATAATTGTCTATTTAGAGACATAGGTTTTGGGTTTAATATTTAATTATTTAAACAAATCCCAATAATAAAATATCAAACCTAAATAGAACCCCATTTTATTTAATTAAATAGTAATAATATTTTTTATGGTTTTCACTAACCCACCCAATGATAAATATTAATTTTACAATTTGTAAAATAAAAATTTATCATTAGAAAAAAATTGGTCTACCCATCCTCCTAAAAATTTATTGAATTATAAAATTTATATTTAAATAAATATTATTCAATAAATAAATAAATATTATGTTTAAAGTTTGGTGAATTCATATTTATTCAATATTCACACAACCAAATAAATTTTTTATTTAATAAATAAATAGTAATTTATAACAATGTGAATGATAAGCAATAAATATATATTACATATTCATGGAATTAAAAAATTACCTTTTGAATATATATATTTTATATTTAGGATCAAATAATAAATATTCAAAAAATATTAATTCCCATTCTAGAAAATAATATAAATTAAAATTATTTAATATAAATAATATTTAACTGGGATCAAAGGAAACTTTTGTGTGTGGGCCTCTATGAATCTTCCTTGGTGGTAATAAGTGAGCTTGAATAACTTTTATTAACACTATATAGAAATGAGTCAACGAAACCAAATAAGAAGAAAATATGTTTCATTGAAATAAACATATACAAACGCTCACTATGTAATATAATACAATTTTATGATATTTCATAAATAATGTAAAAGATCAATTTTATCAACCTCTATGATTGATACATATTCCATTTATTATATTAAATGAACTCTTTTATGCACCTTGTCTATGGGATTTAATGCTACAGTTCCATTTCAATCAATGGTCTTAGACATAAACTACAATAAATATTGAATGGAAAAAGTATTTCCTCAAATTATTCATTAATAAAATATCATTTATGAAGTCCCATGTGTATCAATCATCCCTGATATCATATGTCACCATGTTCTACAATAATGAATGAATGTGAATTGGTCATGTCATGAATTCATAATAATATTAAAGTATGACAACCGGGCCCCGCCCACCAGTTGCTCCGCAGACATGTGGGCCCCACCGTAGGTCCCACCCACGTGCCCGAATGGGTTATCTGACTAATGACTGTCCCCACAGGCCAATACATGTCCTTTCCAGTGTGTTTTGTCCTCACTCACACACACCCTGAAAAACTTCCCAGGAGGTCACCCATCTTGATGGCTACTCCAGGCCAAGCACGCTTAACTGTGGAGTTCTAATCAGGCAGGCTCCCAAAAAGAAAGGTGCACCTTGTTGACATGAGTCATATCATTTATTCATTTAACCATGTATCATTCGGGGGTGTTACAATCACCCCCCATTAGAGCACAACATCCTCGTTGTGGGCCCTACATCTCAACACAGGCATGTGGGCCCCACCCACCAGTTTTCCTGCAGACATGTGGGCCCCACCGTAGGTCCCACCCACATGCCCGAATGGGTTATCTGACTAATGACAGTCTCCATAGGCCAACACATGTCCTTTCCAGTGTGTTTTGTCTTCACTCACACACACCCTGAGAAACTTCCCAGGAGGTCACCCATCTTGATAGCTACTGCAGGAAAAGCACGCTTAGCTGCAGAGTTCTAATCAGGCAGGCTCCCGAAAAGGAAGGTGCACCTTGTTGACATGAGTCGTATCATTTAGTCATTTAACCATGTATCATTCAAGGGTGTTACAATCACCCCCCGTTAGAGCACACCGTCCTCATTGTGGGCCCTACATCTCAACCCAGGAAGGGCGCTGCACTTAATGCTGGGTACAAGCTCTGATACCAAATGTGACAACCGGGCCCACCCACCAGTTGCCCCGCAGACACGTGGGCACTACCATAGGTCCCACCCACGTGCCCGAACGGGTTATCTGACTAATGACAGTCCCCACAGGCCAACACATGTCCTTTCCAGTGTGTTTTGTCTTCAGTCACACACACCCTGAGAAACTTCCTAGGAGGTCACCCATCTTGATGGATACTAAAGGCCATGCATGCTTAACTATGGAGTTCTAATCAGGCAGGCTTCCGAAAAGGAAGGTGCACCTTGTTGACATGGGTCATATCATTTAGTCATTTAACCATGTATCATTCGGGGGTGTTACAATCACCCCCCCTTTAGAGCACAACATCCTCGTTGTGGGCCCTACATCTCAACACAAGCAGTGTGCTGCACTTAAGGCTGGGTACCACATCTGATACCAAATGTGACAACCGGGCCCCACCCACGAGTTGCCCCACAGACACGTGGGCCCCACCGTAGGTCCCAGCCACTTGCTCGAACGAGTTATCTAACTAATGACAGTCCCCACAAGCCAATACATGTCCTTTCCAGTGTGTTTTGTCTTCACTCACACAGACCCTGGGAAACTTCCCAGGAGGTCACCCATCTTGATGGCTACTCCAGGCCAAGCACGCATAACTGTGGAGTTCTAATCAGGCAGGCTCACGAAAAAGAAGTTGTACCTTGTTGACATGAGTCATATCATTTAGTCATTTAACCATATATCATTCGGGGGTGTTACAATCACCCCCCCTTTAGAGCACAACGTCCTCGTTGTGGGCCCTACATCTCAACCTAGGCAGTGCACTGCACTTAAGGCTGGGTACCAGCTCTGATACCAAATGTGACAACCGGGCCCCACCCACTAGTTGCCCCGCAAACACGTGGGCCCCACTATAGGTCCCACCCACATGCCCGAAAGGGTTATCTGACTAATGACAGTCCACACAGGCCAACACCTGCCATTTCCAGTGTGTTTAGTCTTCACTCACACACACCCTGAGAAACTTACTAGGAGGTCACCAATCTTGATGGCTACTACAGGCCAAGCACGCTTAACTGTGGAGTTCTAATCAGGGAGGCTCACGAAAAGGAAGTTGTACCTTGTTGACATGAGTCATATCATTTAGTCATTTAACCATGTATCATTCGGGGGTGTTACAATTACCCCCCCTTTAGAGCACAACGTCCTCGTTGTGGGCCCTACATCTCAACCCAGGCAGTGCGCTGCACTTAAGGCTGGGTACCACATCTGATACCAAATGTGACAACGTCCTTGTTGACATGAGTCATATCATTTATTCATTTAACCATGTATCATTCGAGGGTGTTACAATCACCCCCCCTTTAGAGCACACCGTCCTCATTGTGGGCCCTACATCTCAACCCAGGCAGGGCGCTGCACTTAAGGCTGGGTACCAGCTCTGATACCAAATGTGACAACCGGGCCCCGCCCACCAGTTGCCCTGCAGACACGTGGGCCCCACTATAGGTCCCACCCACATGTCCGAATGGGTTATCTGATTAATGACAGTCCACACAGGCCAACACCTACGATTTCCAGTGTGTTTTGTCTTCACTCACACACACCCTGAGAAACTTACTAGGAGGTCACCAATCTTGATGGCTACTACAGGCCAAGCACGCTTAACTGTGGAGTTCTAATCAGGGAGGCTCACGAAAAGGAAGTTGTACCTTGTTGACATGAGTCATATCATTTAGTCATTTAACCATGTATCATTCGGGGGTGTTACAATTACCCCCCCCCCCTTTAGAGCACAACGTCCTCGTTGTGGGCCCTAGATCTCAACCCAGGCAGTGCGCTGCACTTAAGGCTGGGTACCACATCTGATACCAAATGTGACAACTGGGCCCCGCCCACTAGTTGCCCCGCAAACACGTGGGCCCCACTGTAGGTCCCACCCACATGCCCGAACGGGTTATCTGACTAATGACAGTCCCCACAGGCCAACGCATGTCCTTTCCAGTATGTTTTGTCCTCACTCACACACACCTTGAGAAACCTCCCAGGAGGTCACCCATCTTGATGGCTACTCCAGGCCAAGCACGCTTAACTTTGGAGTTCTAATCAGGCAGGCTCCCGAAAAGGAAGGTGCACCTTGTTGACATGAGTCATATCATTTAGTTATTTAACAATGTATCATTTGGGGGTGTTACAATCACCCCCCCTTTAGAGAACAACATCCTCGTTGTGGGCCCTACATCTCAACCCAGGCAGTGCGCTGCACTTAAAGCTGGGTACCAGCTCTGATACCAAATGTGACAACCGGGCCCCGCCCACCAGTTGCCCCGCAGACACGTGGGCCCCACCGTAGGTCCCACCCACGTGCCCGAACGGGTTATCTGACTAATGAAAGCCCCCACAGGCCAACACATGTCCTTTCTAGTGTGTTTTGTCCTCACTCACACACACCCTGAGAAACTTCCCAAGAGGTCACCCATCTTGATGGCTACTCCAGGCCAAGCACGCTTAACTGTGGAGTTCTAATCGGGAAGGCTCCTGAAAAGGAAGGTACACCTTGTTAACATGAGTCATATCATTTAGTCATTTAACCATGTATCATTTGGGGGTGTTACATAAAGTCTATTTTTCATTACACATGGTCACAAAAATGAATATTTAATTACACATAAAAATGTGAATTTATTATAATCGATTTTTTATCATAATCTTACATCTTGGTGAATATCAAGTGGTACAATTAGGAGATGTAGTCTCATATTATTATGATTAATCTCACGAGATAGTAAACATACCATGTATACAATTATAGAATGTTGTGTAACTATAAAACAATGTTTAAGAATACTATCATTGAATTTCCAGGTTCACATCATTGAGGGAAACTATTAATCCATATTCAATATGAAAGATACATTAGGAAATTACTAAATTAAATTTATGTAGAAAAATGAACAATAGGTAATATGATATTTAATTAATATTAAATTATTTGAATATAAATACAATATCATATAAAAATAATTGGTTCTATGACAAAAACTCCAACAGAATTTTAGACTAGATCCAATTACGATCAACTTTTATACCAATATATCTCACAAGATAATTATATTTATGATGAGTTAAGGGTTTAGTTAATGGTTATATCATGTGGTGTTCCTTGGAACCCCTATTAACTGTGACCTCACCTTTCCATGAAAAATCCCTTAAGAGATGGTTTTTGACACCCATAATTGTGTGATATACACATTTCTGTTAAAGAAATCAGAAACGTGAAGACTATAAAAAAGAATTCATATGATTTGAACCCAGTATGGTGAGATGTAAACCTTTAAGAATGGGATTGGTGTTAGATATAATGGAATACACTACATTGTCCCGGATTCATATATAGAGAAACTCACAACCTTAGCAAAAAATTAATCCACTCCACTGGCCAACCATTTCATAGATCGACCACAAGGACATACATGACCATATTAGACTATTATAATTCAATGAAAACCCAATATAGAGATAGGAGATAGAAATATTTCATGAGGTGAGCATGATGGCTCATGAATAAGGCCCATAGTGTATGAGACCGAAGTTGTGCATAGCGTGGGCTTGGGGCCCACAAGGCTGAAGTACAGGTGGTGGTGTGTGTAGGTGTTACGGGTGTCAAACATCATTATTAGCTTGATGGAACATCATACACTAATTTTATTATAAATATAATGCAAGAGAATTAGGATTTTGATGTGGGCATAATTTTAGAAATACTATTCACATGATTATATCCCACAAACTCAATCATTCAATCCCGACTGTCAAATGGAACCCCGCACAGTGAATTTGAAACTCCTGATCCTGTGTTGCACATATTTAGAATAATATAAATCAAAAATATTACTAAACCTCATCCTCAACCTCATGAAACCGTCTTTAGTCATGCAAGACATGATCAATGCCCACTTTACATCACTACAAACTCTAATCCTTTTTTGATATTTAAATGAGCCTGAGACAACCAACCTGGATGTCTGTACGATCAGAATACACCATCCAACATTTATCTGATCTGTCACATTGATCCCATCACAAGAAGAAGTGTCATGTATTAAAGACTTTTACTAAAGTGTGAATCCATTATGTTATCATCTTTTGTTCATGCTATCAAAGTAAAGATAATCACTAAAATCACCACATGAAGTTAACGACCATATGACACTTCCTCCTTATACACAATCATTATCTAAATTAATTTATAATTATGTCATGTGGTATCATAGAATAAAACCAATGCATCACATGATCAATGAAGTGATCATTCAATGAAGAGAAAGCAGTTTCACGATCATGTGATATCGATCCCATGAAGTATCCAACCCATCAATCATCACACATGACATCCTCCCCATGAAATAAAGTTATATATCTGGACAACCTTGGCCTATAGAAACCCTTCTATACTTCAACAAAACATGAGGAGAGGAGAGAGAGCATTTGAGAAGGAATGCAAGGTAACCGAGCACACCGACAATCATCCTTAGAGAACCTCCTCAGGTGATCACGAGAACCTACCACATGATCCTTTAAATATTAACTGATCACATGAAGAATGGATCATCATGTGATACCTAGTTTATATTAGGTACTCACATGATTGTGTGATACCCCATTAGGCTTGTGACTTAACTAATAAGAAGCATCGTTTGTGCATACAGTCTCAATGTTCACTGCTAAACTTGTATGAAACACCTCATCAATACCTTCATTCAGATCATGCAATCTCATGAGCAATAGAACCTCACACGACATGGAATTATAGGCCCTTGAACACATGGAGAACCCATAATGGTTCTCAGAAGTATATACTAGTGGGTGTAAAACCCTCAATCTTGTGAATGTTGAAATACCTCTCTCTTTTTGTGCTTTCATGAATCCCTAAACATGGATTTATTATTAGGAATATCCCTTATGGTTTTTTTTCATAGTTTATGACTTCATCAAAAGGCCCCATATTGTAAATTTGACTGTATATGGGCAGTCGAGGTTTAGATGGTCCAATCAGGTGGGTATTCCTTCCTTCGATCAGGCGATTCCCATGATGGTGTCCACAATTTTACAATAATGGACAACCATTCCCTCTATAATGCGGTGCCATAAGTGCTCCTCAATACAACCCACACTCCATGAACATGAGCCCCATATTCCATTTTCCCTCTTTATCCATTAAACATACACCCTCATCAATTCTTGTGTTGCCAGTGAAAATACTCTATATACATTGGAATAACCCATCACTAGACCTCATGAAGGTCAAAAAAATAAAATGTGTTACCAAGTGTAGTGTGGTGTCATCAGAAGGACCTCTATCTAGATACAAATGAATTTAGCATGCATAAGGAACCTTGGTATGACCCTCATTTTTATGAAAACCCTTAGAAATGTGCCTACAAAATGATCACTTATCCATGTACACCTCTAAGGAATATTGTTTCCCATGTGAATGAGGAATGAATCTTAGGGCACAGAACTTCAAATTCCTGGAAAAATGTGTGATCGTGAACATGTATGTCAGACCCCTCTGAATGAAAAATGTAAGGTCATGCGATCTCAAGATTCCTCAATAATATCAAAATTTCTCTAGATAGTCTGAAGCATGTCACTTTAATCAAAAGATAATCCTTGAATAATTTAGGTTTATCTCATGAAATATTATTAATATGTCAAAATTATAATGAAATTTTCAATAGACATGCTAGATTTGATCATGAAGTGTCCCTTTGAAATGTCTGCTTCACTCATGAGAAGGCATCCAAGATAATCTGGGTTGGTCATGAAGAAATAGTGAGACATTATCTCTTTGATCATGTGAAATTCATTGGAAATGTACGATTTGGTTATGAAATGAATTCTAGACCTTCATGAATCACCTATGCGAAGGCATACAAGACAAGTCAGTTGATCTTGAAAAAGTCCTTGGAAATGTCATCTTTGATCATGTGGAAAATATTAGGCATGTTAACTTAGGACATGTTAAGTATCGTGGACATGTTGGGAAGACACCCTTGGAAATGTCTTCCATAATAGATTAACAAACAAACATGTCAAGTAGAAAATGAATACATTTCCAATAGAAAACTAAAATGTCTGAGGAAGATCCCTATGTCATGTCAACTTTTTCCAGAAGACAAACATGGACTCATACCATGTGCAACCTGACCAGGAACCATCAACCATATACCCCTTTTATAAGGTATGTTTCCTTAACGATATTTGGTTACACACTTATATGAACCTATCAATGCCATTATCTTTGAAGTTTTTTTATGTTTGTCATCTAGATTTATTTATTAGAAGATATAGAAAGAGTATACAGATGGGATACCTTAGTGTGTAACCCCCAATTTAACTGTACTATGGTATCTATGATTCTTATCCATGAATGATATGTAGGACTCTTACCTAAGGCCCAAACCCCAATGGTATGCATCCTTGAGTTAACCCCTAACATTCCGAAAACTATTGGGATAACAATAATGTCTATGAACATTATCATGTACCCTAAAACATCATCATGTCAGGGATCTAGTGAACTTTAGTAAATTTGATTCTTTTCATAAAATTGGATATGTATGATTCCTTACTAAGGCTTGAGATACATATCATGTCCTCTACGAGATGGGTCATTATTCCTCTCATAGGGAAACATTGATGTATAATCCTTGGTAAAATATCCTCTCATGAAATGTGTCTTCTCTCACACTATCCATTGTTTCTGACACTAAGTATGACTAAAATTGGATTAGATACTGGTGATGATTATTCCAATATCATGATGAGGATACCTCGGTATCATCCCATCAATGTGACTCAATTCCGATTACATCTCATCCTCAGCAAAAGGTACATAGTCTCGAAGAGATAATCCAAAGAGGTATTATATATATAAGTCCTATATAAGGCCGCAGTGGTTGTATCTATCATAATGCTGATTCTCGTATAAAAAATACATATAATCTGGTTCCAGTTTCAAATATGATATGTATAATTCCTCACCATGGTCTGAACTAGATAGTTACATCCATACTACATTATGTTAAACTATATTTTTGCATTTGGTCAGAAGGCCTTAAACTATGTCAAATAAAATACATGGGTTTTAATTCCTATTTTTACAAGATATGTCAGACACCTCGTAGAGATCAAATACCATCTACAAGACACCAACTTCCACCCTGGATGATAATAATTTCTAGAGTAACCAAACATGGCCATAAACTTAAGCATCATAAATAAATCAGAGAATGATAAAGAAGTCCTGATATGAACAAAATTGTACCTATCAATACATGTTCATAATTAGGTCACAAAAATAGGGTAACTAGTCCCATATTTGGTTCTTGGAATTATTTATTGAATATATATTTAAACTATATGATATTCCCATAGTAGGAAAAAATTTCCCCCAAAAAAGGTGCGATGAGCCTGACCTCCCATCCACTCGACTAATGTGAGTTCCTAAGAAGTGTTTTTCTTGAAACCCCCAAAGACCCCAAGCCTTTTGAAATACGTTACGTATATATTTATGGATGTGGGAAACTTTGGGAGTTTCTAGGGAGTATTAAAAAATGGGAAACCCAATGAGGTTGATTGAACATGGCACTGAAACCCCCACAATCAAACCATCAGGACAAATCCCATCCATGTATTTACATAATGAAACAAAATGGAGAAGTTGATATTAAATTATTTAAATATATCATCCTTTTCATAGGTTGAAAATGTTATATTTTATAGTTTCAATTAGGGAGGTTTTTTCTACACTCATTCCATAACAAAATTGTAAAATTGACACGTTTATTATAACTACTCTGAACCTTGCTTAAAATTAATGTCTCACTTATTTATCATTTAAACTAAGAGATTTATTGATTAAAAATGTTCTCTTATATATGATACACCTCTAATAATGTGTCTTGTTTATCCTCATGTCTTTAAATATTCCTTACCATAAAAATGAAATCATTTAATGTGCAAATGGATTCTGGGATCTATAAAGAATTTTCTTTGACCCTGAGTCCCAGTTTACATTGTCATCAATTCACGACTCCATCACTAGTTCGTAGATATCTTGGTCTAAGTGTACCATATGGACAAATCCATCCAGACTCTGGAATCGACCCCTGAAATCCTTTAGAGGATAAATATAATTTAATGTAATATACCTACCTATATAGCACATAAAAATTGAATAATATTCATTAAAAAACACAAATAAATCATGCCAGGACCATATATTTTTATGTCTTTAGAAACATGAAAACATAACCAACTTTTTAATTATACATTTACATTGTCTACCACTTATTCCTTCCAAACTAGACCCTTTTTTTGTAAAATATTTCTTATTATCATTTTTCAGATGATGTGGAAAAGAAACATGATTAAGGGTGAGCTCATATTCTCAGTAATGTTAGAAAAGGGAGATATCAATAATATCATAATCATAAGACATAATAACTTAACATTTGAAAATATTAAACTATATATGAAAGATCGTGCCATCAAGTTATGGGAAAAATCACCAAAGTCCATAAATAATCGACAAGAATGTTCTCAATGTCATAACATAAGACATGGAATTTGTGGCATACATATCATAATAAAAAATCCTTTAATGTTAGTATAGGATAATTACCAAGACCATCATAGTAGACAAAGTCTAATATTAATCCTATTTCACCCCTTTTTCCAGCCCCGTGATACTGCGCCATGTTTACTTCCCATTCTAGCCCTGTCTATCTCATGAGATATATGTATTTACCCAATGCATTTGAGGGAGATATATCTCCCACTCATCTCATAATGAAATCTTTCTTACGTGTAAAAAATTTTAAGTCATTAATCTGGACATAACCCATGGAATAAAATGGGTTTCTTAAAAATCATTCCATCTTAACATAATCCACATAAAAAAGGAATTAAAAATAGGATTCTTGAATAAAAATAATAAAACCCATAGGAAGTATAGGGATTGTATATTTGAAAGATAAAACTATTAAATAATTCCATCATATATGGAAAATAATTATGATGTAACACTTGAAATTAATTTTTGAGGAAAATAACCTTTCTTCTTCAAAAAAATTTTCTTTTCTCAAAATGCCATGAAATTTCTTAAAAAATGAATTCCATTGAAAATTACCTAGAAATATTTTAAAGTAATATTAATCTAAATAATTCATTATGAAAGCATAAAAATCCATTCGTCCTGTATAAGTTAAAATAAATCATTCTTCTCATACATTAGTCAGATAAGTTAATAAGGTCCTTATATCCCAAACAGAAAAAGATTTCTTTTATACCATTTAATAAAAGTCACCAATTGAAAAAATTGACTATAAAAAACTGTAGAAGAATCGAAATAATATTTTGGGATTCATATTTAGGAAACATGGACAACGATGATAAATATACCCTAATAAATACATACTTACAAACAATCTCGGATAATAATGAGCTTGTAAAATTATCCCTTAACAAAGGTCAGATATTTTTTGTATATATCTGAAACTGAAATATAATGTATTAAATAATTTCATTGACTAATTGTAGAGTCATATTAATTTTTTATCATATATGATCATATTATCATCTATTTGTTAATAACATTTCATTATTAATCTTTTTTCAAGTATAACCGACATCATTTTCTTCAGCATGTTTTGTCAAATAAGATATGGTTTTACTAATTAGGATATAGTTATATTATTTCCCAATTGATATTAATATATTATATATCATATTTATTCATTATATAAATTTATATAACAATTATTTAATGTATATCTTAAACAATGAATTACATTGCATCGTGGAGACAGTAGGCTATACGTACAAACGAGGGTTGATATCAATCCAATAATTGTGAAATGGTACGAAAATGGATGGTATTATTTTGTTTCATAATACATACCTTGTTATAATGAATAAATATAGTAATTATTTCCATCATTATACCCATCCATTTAAGGTGGTGGTGAAAAAATATTACAACATGGCCTGGAGATGCTAAGTCTTATGTACACACACGTGGTTTTTTTTCTGATGGATAAAATGCGGAATATGATCGTTCCATAATCATAAAAAAATCTCAATATATATGTTATACTATATTTATTACTTTATAATAGAAACAACTCATTAAGTGGAATTAGAATAAGAAATATGTTTGAAGGAATCTATAGAAAAGATTACATCTTCTTCAACGAGCTCCCTCTAGATCTCCACTTAAAGCACTAGAGGTAGTCTTTGGAGGAGTAAAAACATCTAAAATGTGAATATAGAAGTTTGAAGTGAAAATAGGTAGGGGATGTCTGAGCTTTAAGGCTCAATGTGAAGTGAAGATGTGAGGGTGGATGTGCCCTTTTATAATTGAGGCATGGGGCACTTTGGAATCTCCAAAAATATTAAATTATAATTAAATAAAAAACCATCCAAAAACTACAAAAATGCATTAATTTAGAATATGAGATGAAACAAAAATGTAATCTCATGAGACATTAAAATATTGAGAAGGTTTGTAGCAGTGTAAACCATATCATTTTAATTTATCACTAAGGCATTCTATTTAATTTTCATTAAGGTAAAAAATATTTCAATACAAAAAGGGTGAGATATTTAAATAGTTTTTTCAATTAGACCAAAATGGAATAATTTATAAATATTTAGATCATATAATAATTATTATATATTATTTTAAAATGTTTTATTATTTTTAAATAATTTAATAATACATTATTTTGATAAACAACCAACAATGCCAATTTTGGCACTATTCGATTAATTGATTATTATTAATATAAATATAAGAAGTGAAATTAGACCAAATATTTTAATAGGTTACTAATAGGAAAATTTAATCTAGAAAATTATTTCTATATATTATATATTCCATATTATAATTATTTTAATATTTTTGACAACATTTATTTTTTATATCCCTTAATAAAATAATTACAACATTAGTTTTGTGTAATTATTTAATATACTTATTTAGTGAAAAAAAATTAAACATAAATTACACTGATGAAAATAAATCTAATTGATTCTATAATAATACTTATAGTATAATATATATTCTTGAAAATCCGATATTAAAATTTTTATATTTACTAAAACAAGAACTTGACAACTTTAACATCACATTAAATAAAATATTATAAGTGTCATAATCTTTTACATCTAGATCCAATTGACCAATAAAACTATCATTTCATTATTATGGTTGATATATATTTGAGAAATAATATTTGGTAATGTATTTTGGTCTTTAAATGGTTATTCTTATTTTAATAGAAATTATATTATTGATTTTTGGATTAATTTAATAATTTCTGCATTATCAATGTTTAAGACCTTATGGTAATTATTTATTACATAAAAATTAAAAATTAATTGAAAATATGAAGAAAAAAATTTTAAATGTAAAATGAGTATTTTTATTTGAATTTATCTTTTTTATGACATTATATTAAGAGTGATATATTTATAAAAATTTGAGGAAGACATATTTATGTTTTCTTTAAATAAAATAAATTAAATGTGAAAATCTCTTACAAGTGGCATAAAAATGATACCATTTAGATCCAATGAATATTTATTCCTAAAAAATCATCCAATTATATTTTAAAAAATGTTAGGGTAACTTTAGAATATTATTTATATCATTAATTACTCGATTTACTCTTTTACTGTATTAATAAAAATCACTAAAGTTACTGTTCATAATGCCCAGAAATAAAAGAAATCTATTCACATAATATTGAAACATTGATTATAAATAAAGAATAAATTTTTTAACATTAAAAAATAAAGATTTTAGTAATTAATTTAAAAATAATATCATTGTCAGAATGAGAAAATGAGTTTTAAAAGTAAAAACATTGCAAAAGATTGATATGTTTTTACATCTACATTCAATGTAAAACTAATTATAAAGACCAAAATTATATTAAATAACAAAAATATAATATATTTATACTTTTAAACAATTCAATAATATAATTTTACCATATAAATTATTTCAATGGAATTTTTTTTTTCAATTCAATTTTAGTATATTTTTACGATTCATCAAAACTATAAAGTTATTAGAAAAATATAAAAAATTCACCCAAAGTAAATTTTCATATCTTTATTCCAATGAAGTAGTATATGTTTTCATATAAAAATTTTTAATGTGTCAACAATTTAATTTAAAATGGGTTCTTCATTAAAAGAAGTTTAAATTACCCTTTTGAAAAAAATATGTTTTTATATATAAAATTGGATTTATTCATACCCTATGATTAATATATTTATTTAATGAATATAAAATATATTTTATGAGGTATATAACAAATATCCTTCATTAAATTAATTTAAAAAATTTATTACACTAAATTTATTAATATAAAAAAACAAATATTTCCTTTATATTTAATTTCTATATATTTTTCATAAATAATTGGTAACCAATTAATTTACTATAGATTTTCAAAATTTATTTATATTTATTCCTAATATATTAATGGATATGTAATAATGGTCAT
This sequence comes from Viscum album, assembly GCA_963277665.1. Classification (NCBI taxonomy): domain Eukaryota; kingdom Viridiplantae; phylum Streptophyta; class Magnoliopsida; order Santalales; family Viscaceae; genus Viscum; species Viscum album. Next base: position 1,607,670,052 of record OY728137.1, on the reverse strand, counting down.
TTTATACTACAGTTTCTTGTGGTTTGTTTAGACTCATAATTTCTTACAGTTTAATATATTGGAGAATTAAAATTATTCAAAGAAAATTTTTCATAAAAAATTTGGATGTTGCTATAAATTCCCATTGGATGTGTTTCCTATGATAATCCATGACAGAGAAAGTGGACAATGTTTCCATATTCAACCACTTTGGGAGCCTATCCTTAGAGTGCAACAATTCCTACCTTCCCTATCTCTGGTAGTTTGATGAGGAAAATTATAATGAAAACTCAATCAATCAAGAGCCTCCTAGAAGTGCTCCCCTCCATTCTGTTCATCGTTATCTACATGTGGCTAAGATTCCACAGGGATCTATTGATGAATTTTTTCTTACACCAACATTACAAGTTTGGGAATCCAGTAGTATATCTTACCATGTTTATCCAAACAATGCATCTTGGGTACCAACTTATATCCCTTCTACTACCAATATATTTGAGGCCCACAAGTGTATCCTGATAGAGGTCTAGAATCAATCCCAAATCATCACTATATAAGCGAATATAAATTTATCATAGCTGTCCTTGGTGACTATGGAATCCCAAGGAGAACCAAAACTGAAAGATTTGGGGTCATTTTTATCATATTTTACCGTAGGATCCAATTTAATATGGGAATTGACCACTCAAATGTTATCATTGACACTTAACCAATAAAGGATACAATTAGAACTGATCCCTAAAATGGTATCATGGGATCTGACCCCTCAATTTGTTTAGTGGGGACCGACATCGAGACAACATATTAGGCTCCAACCCACCAAACGAGACACTTTTCCATGGAGGAACACTAGCTCGCTTTTGTTTAAGTCAATATGATATCAATTAGATATTAAAACTGCTCATTAAATCTAGATGAGAACACTCCTTATGAGTACAATAGTACCCTCATACAGTTATCTGAGTCCCAGTTGTTTGACCAACCTTCTTCCATTGGAATAGAAAATTAAATGGTCAGTGGTATCATTCAGAAATCAATAGAATGTTATACTGACCATGTTGGTATTTCAAACGGTAAGGAAAAAAATCATATTGATTTTTCCAACCTTATATTATGTCTTTGGGGACCATGTTAGAACTACCATAATCATCCACTCTCTCTATAACCGATAGAGGAGAGGGGGTTTTATTGGATCCTTCTATCAATGCCCTTGATGATAATAAGGTAATTTTTACCTAAGAACAGACCAAAAAAATATAATGGGAGAAAAAGGATCCCCAAGTAATAATTTTGGGAATAATCAAGAGATATCTACCTCAAGATTATGTACCACTACCTACCAATAAAATCCCTTTTTATATCGAAGTTCCCCATCCCACAGTGATGGGGGAATTTTCATATATTCTATCCCCTCATCAGGATAAATAAAAAATTGTTCCACCACTCCCCAGCAAATAAGGATTTGAAAATTTCGATATTTTCCACCTCCTCATTGGGGATATTTTAGAGACCATATGCCCTCATATGTTTCCACAAAACATAAAGAAGAGTTGGAATCTTTTAATAAGTTGGAAGTGTCCACGCCCTATAAGACCCCAATGCCTCAACTCCCACCCAGACTGATAAATACAAGGACTCTATAGCCCATGATAAAAAATAAACCATGATATCACTCTAAGGGAGGAATAAATAACATGTGGGTGAAGTATAATTCTTTCCCATCTATTGAGGAAAGATTGTAAAATGTACATTCTTTATAATCAATAAATATTCCATAGTATTTCTACTATTCTATGGAAAATGGTTTGATAGAGCTCCTGAAAATGAGAAAACTGAGTGAGGTAAGGATTGTAGGCCATGAAAATCATTTACCCTATAATTGATGTCTCATGAACAATTTAGATGGTTTCTTTCTCATTAAATACTGGTTTCAGGTGAAGATATGCATGGGGATATTGGAACCAAAAACACATAGATCCACAATCCAGTAATATGATCACTCTAAATAGGACACAATATTTGTGTAGTTGATAATGATCGACATACCTCCTAGGGATAAGTAGCCATATTTTGATGCAAGACTAAAAACAAATTTATTTCCTAAAAAACATGTCCCCTGTTATTATGAGTGTTCCATGGTAAATGGTTTGATGGAACTCCCAAATATATGAAAGATGAGTGAGTTGGGGTTGATAGGCCATGAAAATCATTTCCCTTAGCTTCATTGTCTCAAAAACACAATAAAGAGTTTCTTTGTATTCAAGGATTGGTTGGAGATACAATTAAGTGAAGGCTTGATAGAGTTGAAGGATTAAAAAAGACATGAAATATTCATATGATTTTTCCAAACTCCATTGGAATAAAAACTATCCTGATAGGTTATTAACACTATCCTCACCATAAGATATTAATCTTCATGGTCATTATCCTTACTATACGAAATTAAATAGAATTTATTTCATCCTTACCTCATGCCATTAAAATTCATGGCCATCATCATTATTGAAAGATGGTAAATTTCATAGCCATAATTTTTACTAAAATATATTAAACTTCATGGGCATCATCCTTACTGCAGGATTTTATAATGCATGACCATCAATGTTACTACAAGACGTTAAACTGCATGGTTGTCATCCTCAACATAAGATTTTAAACTGCATGAACATTTTCCTTATAGAAAGACATTAAAATTCATGTCTGTTATCCTTACTAGAAGGCCTTAAATTTCCTAGCCAATTTCATTACTGCAAGATGTTAAAATGGTTCGAAAATTTTTTTACTACTATATATTAAATTGAATGGGTTCTATCCATACTGCATGATATCAAAATTCTTCAGTTTATAGAACAATATAAAACATGATTCTCATCCTAATAAGATACATAGGGTTTCCTATATCCAATATCTTGGCCAAACCAACTATATTCAAATCCTCACCACAAGACGCTAAACAACATGGATGATGTTGTTATCAGATGAAATTTAATTTCTCGAGTTTGTATAACTACGAACAACATGATTCTCATCTAAATGTGATATGTAGGGATTGATGGATCCTATATCATGGTTTAACCACCTATATTCACATCTCTACCACATTGAGTTAATCTTCTTGGAACACGTCCATGTTACAGGACAATAAATTGGGTATAATCTTAATATATGGGGGACATCATCAACTTCAGAAGGAAATTTAATTTGATAGAGGCACCACTAATATAGTACAATATCAGTCATGGATATATTAAAAAATTCTCTATACACCTCAGACACCTGCTGAGGTTGTTCTTCGATAGGTAAACTCCCAAAAAATACATATTTGAGTTTCAAAGACACCATGTTAGCTATAGAGAACTATGGCCCAGATAAATCAAGCTCATACCCATGCTTTTTTTTAAAAAAAAGTATGCTATTATATTTGAGCAGCAAGCATGGGGTGGGTAAAAATCCACGCCCCTTTGCATAAATTTCATCAGAATATTCTAATGGAATAATGAGTAAAATAATGGGTATATATCATCACTTAAATAAAAGTAATTGACCAACATATCCTTGGAGATGAGACTGTACATTCATATATTATTATAGATACCCTATGGAAGTTCTAGTTATTTGAAACAACAATACAGGTGATGCACTAGTATATTACAGTGAATATGTAGTTATATGAATATATTCCTATCCTGATAGCTAGAGAAAAAAATTCTGACCAATATGATCAAGTGGCTACTCCGGAGCAAGGACATATCCTTTCTTCTATCCCGGAGGATTATCGAGATATTATGATAAAGGATGCGACATAAGTACCAGGTTCATTTCCCCATTCCAACTTGGTTGTACTATGTGAGAGTTGGATATGCCTTGGGATAGGCTCATATTCCCATCAAAAAAGACTGGAGGAAAATTTCGAAGTCTCGAGATCGGGCTCAGATCCCAATTCTGGGTTGGGCTCACCAAGTGAGAGTGACACATGTATTGGGAAAACCTCAGATCCCTATCTAAAAAATATTGGTAGCATAATTCAAAGGCCTAGGATCAGGATCATATCCATGTTTTGGATGAGGGTCACCAAGTGAGAGTAGATAATTCCTTGGTAAGGGAATATATTCCTTTTAACAAAGCTACTCAAAATATCCCAAAATCTTACAAGAGGAGGTTCCTATCCTTTAAACAATTATTGAGGGCTATTGTATAATATATATATATATAGGGATTTCATATTCAAAATGAGATCATATTCTCATTCAAACTAAGGGTCACCAAGTGAGAGCATCACATGCCTTAGTACAAGCTCAAAATTGTATAAAATTGATTAGTGTAATATTCTAAAGGGTATGAATTGGGATCATATCCTGATTTTGTCCAAGGAACACCAATGGAGAGTGACCCATGTCTTGGGAGTAGACCATTTCCTTGTCATAGAAGCTCACTAGAATACTATAGAAGCTTCTCAGTATCGGGTTCATATTTCCCCAAAAACAGATGGTTACAAATAGATTCCTGAATATGTAATAGAGATTTCTTATATCCATGATCAACCCTAAATGGTAGGAAGACATATTCTAGCCATTATGTAGAGTGGGGATTTTACCCTTGACTTTATCAATTCCATGTGACCTTATGGTTATTTTATACATGTTTTCCACACACCAAGAGTTCATCAACTCTTCATCTAAAGTATACGACATTCATTACTATGATAGTCCTCCTCATGGTAGTATGGAGATGGATATCAATGAATCTACTCTTAACATATTCCAAGGTAAACTTCACTATATTTTTTTACATTCCATAGACAAGAAAATCCTCCCAATTCCTAGAAAATTTTATATAGGGTGGTTCTCAAAAATACCATACACCCTCATATACATAGGTAATAAAAAATATGAGGCACCTTCCTATAGAAATATTCTCAGTGTACTTAGGTTAACCAAATATATTTCCCTAATCAACCATCAGTAGTATATCACCATGGTTAGTAGGTGACCTAGAGCAGAAACCTCTATGGTCTTACCAGGTAATGACATATAGATCTCATTAATAAGTGGCTGGCATAGAGATATAGAGATTGTTATCCTGAAAAATCCTCCCAAACATGCCAAAACCCCCTTGCCAGGTTCAATTATGAGATCCCAAATGGGTAAAAAATGGATTTCTAGACATTATATTAACCACAAGACATTAAACTATAAAGAGATCATCCTAACCACATGACGATAAAATGTATGGGGATCATCCTAGTATCAAGATAGTAAACTACAAAGTATTTCATGTCCTAACCAAAGGATGTTAAAAATTACAGAACACGTCCATACCACATGATGTTAAAGTACACAGAAGTGGTCCTTACCAAAAAACGATAAAATACAATAAGGATTTTCTCCCCTCACAATGATAAACTACATGGAAGTCATTGTATGACCGAGAATTCATCATACATGAGCTAGATCTTTGTGAAAGAAGGATAAATTTCCCTTGTCCATCTATAAGAGTCATCTATAAATTGGGAATACATCCTTCTAAGATCAATATATGGATTGATTCAAGTTATCAATTGATATGTACTGATGGCCAAATCTCTATTTTTTGGGCCAACCACATTGATAAATCCCTTTAACATTGGGTGACCCACATCCTTACTGCAGGATGTTAAACTACATGGATGATGTGTTTTCCTCATGAAATTAAACTGCAAAAGTTTTATAAGACTACATATGGATTCATTCTCAATTCCAATGAGATTTATATGGACAAATCAATATTATATCTTGATACAACTACCACATGATACAAAATTCCTCTATCCAATACATAATCACCTCTACTTGGTTAGAGGAACCCTTTCAATTCCTTATTTCTCACACCGATCATAGCACATAGGTGCTTTTGAATTGCAGTATGGGATTTCCCACTCAAACAAGGCATAATAGCTCACAACATTCTCATAATGGTCTTGAATGAAATTCCCTAAATGGAATGAAATAATTACTCACCCCATGAAGTTAAACTAGACGTTAATATCCTTAGCATGGAATATAAATGCTTATTTTTTTGGTCTCACCTGATTGGACCACTAATTTTGGTGTTCGTCTCCTACCACACCTTAAATAAAGAATTTAATGTAACCTAATTCATGTAATCACTTGATACTTAGAGACACCCAAACCTCTAACCTTGGGTCCAATCACAAAAAATTAACATAGAAATTCCCACCTCCATGCGCGTAGGTCTATGATAAATTGGATGCTTTTGTTTAAAGAATAATATGTGGCTTGATTCCTATTATAGTAGGATACATAGTGATTATAATATTTCAATCCATAGGTCCATCTTCAATACTTCTAATATAGCAACACAGGATTTACATATATGGATATTGTATCATTTTTTATTAATATTCATCATATTGCAAAAGTACATTCATGTGTATTATAATAATATAATGTCATTGGAAACATGGAAAACAATCTTCTAACTTGGTGAATGATCTACAATGATTCCAAAAAATATCTCCCCCATTATTACTTATACATAAAACCTTTCTTCATAACTTGGGAAAGGAAACATAAGAATGGGATTAGCTCGAAAGCTCAATAAGTGTAAATAAAGGAAATACGTAAGTATAACATGAGTATAAGTGTATGAGAATATGATCATAGCATTTCAAGATCATAAGATACCTAAAAAGATCATAATTATGAGACATGGAATAAATATTGGTAGGTTATAAAATATAAATCATATGATAATCACAAACTAGAAACATGGGACCATATCATAGTAATAATACATAGAATTTGTGGAAACACTTAAAAAAATTATTTCATTCTCTATAATTAAACTCTTGTTTCCAAAAACCTATCTCATAACTTCTACGGGACTACACCTATAGGGTAAGACACACCACCATAACTTGGTTTATCCCTTTCCTTGTAAGGGATCAAGTTTCCCCAATAACCCATAGTGGATCAGGTTTCCCCATCTTCCCATAGTGGATCAGGTTTTTGCATCATCCCATAGTGGATATGGTTTCCCCATCGTCAATTTGGGATTAGGACCAATGACTTGATTATCATAATTATATCACGAGATATACATCTTAACACAATTCATTGGAGGGAGATATATGTCCCACCCATCTCATAATGGAATGACACAGACATGTGCCAAAAATTCATAAAAAATCAAATCATAACCCATGAAATAAAATCAGTGTCATAAACCTGAAATCATTTCTTAAACTGTAGAAAATGATAGGTTTCATAATCATTTCAACGAATAATAACTTGTAAAAAGAAGCGGGTTTGATAAAAATACCACCAATGAAAGAGAAAAAGGTTTCATAAAAATCATGCCATCAAAATAATAAAACATTTAGTGAAGTGATATGAATGGTTTCCTTAGATTATATTCCTACTAAAGACTAAAATATAATCGAGGATTTAATATTATTTGGAGAAGGATTTTTAAATACCATTGGGATCATAACTTTTAAAAACATATAACATTTTCAATATCCTTTTCATTGAAAAATTAAAATGAAATCATGAAAACTTAATTAAAAACTTTTTCATTAAAAACATAAAAAATAATATTGAAAAAACATTAAACACTTTTAAAAAATAATTTTTTAAATAAAACCATTTTCTTTGATAATAGCTTTAAAAAAAAATAAAATGAATCTTTGAATTTTTTTTAAAAACTCATATTAAACATAAAACATTTTTGAAAATATTTTTATACAAACTTTTTTTAAAAAAATGATGAATTTTTAGATTATTAGGGAATTTTTTTCTTAAAACAATAATGTTTTATAATTTTATAGGAAACATCAAAGAATGATAATTGTGATGGTGGATAAATCCAAAAATTCCAAACAATTTTTAACATCGTAAAAAGTTTAAAAAAGTACCTCAATCAGAAAATGAAAATACGTTTCCTTTTTAAAAATAATTTTCATAAAAATTAAAAATAAGGAAAAAATGGGTTTTATATATAATAACAGAATATTAGACAATTTAAATACAGTTTTAAAAAACATGGTATTGAGGGAACACCGATTTTTGTCCAAAGAGAAAGGTAAAGTCAGATTTTCATAGAAACACTGTCAAAATTATCGTAAGTACCAAAGCATGGAAAAATGGTACAAATAAATAAATATGTTATGAATAAATATAGTAGAATAAAATTTATGAGTTTCCTTGAGAGTTTTATCATAATATTTCGCCAATGTAATCATAATCATAAGCCAATCCGATAAACGATGAGATTGTTGTAATAAACATTTTCCACTTTGTAACATTAAATAGAACTCCCCATGTAAAAAAAATTAGATTAAAAGAATCTTATATTATCATGAAAATAATTCTTATTAGTTATATAACATATTAAATTTTATTATATAAAACTCTTAAAATAATATAGTGCATATCAAAATATGTCACTCAAAGAAGGAAAATTGATGCAAAATTACTCTATCGATTTTCTAACTTTTGCACCATAAACCCCATGAAAATGATATCATGAAATGGTTATGTAAATGAAAATTAATTTACTTATAATAATTATATAATAAATTCATGGTAAGTATATACACCACACAAAATAAATGACTGGTGAATGAGGCATAATTCTCATAAAAACAAAAGTGATACGAGAAAACCCTTACCTTAAGTTTTGAATTTCTTGGTACACGTCAATCTTCCAGTGTATGAAATATAAATTTTTTATAAATACATTAAATATCTATTTTATTATATATAATAACATAAATGATTATATTATGAGTTTTTATTTTCCATTTTTTAATAATTCCATGTTAATGTTACATTTTGGGTAATATCTGTATTGTTTTTTTGTTTTTGACTTGTAATTTTTGATCCACTTACATAAACAAATATTTACATATTTGAATAATTTAAAAAAATTATTTATATATCATAAAAATTAATTATATAATTATATATAATAATATATAAAATATAGATATATGAAATTAAATACATCGTCCTTAGAGACAGTAGGCCATATGTATGCATAAACACTGTGTCTATTTTCTTGTTGTATTGAATGAAAGAAAGTAATTGAAATGTATATATATATATATATAAAATTATACTGGAATTATTACAACATATAAATCATATAATTTCACTAAAACTAAATTTAATATATTTCATGTAATGTTTGATTTAATCAAATCGCATTGAGGAATCGGTAGTCCACACATCAAAAAAAGTTATAGTATTTCCAAAAAATGGAAATACTGAAGTTATGTTTTATATAATAAATAAATAAGAGTAAATAAATCATATAAATCATATATATTAAATAAAAATATTTTGTACCCAATAATACCGAACCCTGAGAGGTGGTAAAAAATGAACAATACCATTTCGTGAGGTGGTAGTTCACCGTACACAAGAACGATATGTTCATTACCAATTAGATGGAAGTGTGTGTAGTTTAAGGTATAGAACATAGTATAAAAAATATATGTCCATTTAGGATACTGATTTTATTATATAATAATGGAGTAATAAGTGTTTTGGTGGTGTATAATAAAAATAAGACAATAGAGCTTGAGGAAGGATGTTACATCTTCTTTGGGTGCTTCCTCTTGGTTTGCACTAAAGGGATTCAGTTATTGTCTTTCTTCCAAAAGGGAGCTATAAAGGATTAATTTACTGATTTGGGGAGATTATTTTGGAAATTTTTCGGTGACCCAATTGGCTTGGGTGGTGTGAATAACTATGAGGGTTGATTTTCTCTTCACAGTAGAGGAGGTGTGACATTTCTATAAATTTTTGTAAATTAAATTCCACCAATGTTTTTTCCATTTAAAGTGGATCGAAAAATGATAAATATTATATAAAAGGGATTATAGGATCCATATATAAACATAAAATTTATTTTTGAAAAGTTTGTTGGTCATTTTGGTCTTTATGTATAATTTTTATTTCCTTGTTAAGTTTGTTTTCCTCTTAATCGTTGTAAATGATTTTAATTACCTCCAATCATATTTATTTTTATAAAAATAAATTAAAATTATATAATATTATTATTAAAAAATTTGAATCCATTTTTCTGAATCCCAATCCTCAAATTGGTTGAAATTAAATCAAATTTTTTCCCACAGATGAGATGACACAAAGAATTTTTAAAGTTAAAATACTCAAAAGTTTGGTAGGATTTTTAATCAATTACAAATTGAAATTGAATAAAATAAAAAAATGGATTAATTAATTTATAAGTGATGTAATTAAACTTTAAAAACATTCATAAAACTAATTTTAATTTGAAAATAAATTAGAGGAACAACCAGTTTTGAATTAAATTTCAGTATTATTCAGTATTCAACAAAAAAATGAAACATTGCATAAAAATTCCCAAAATCACCCTAATCTGGTTTTTAGGTTATGGAATCAAAAATTAATAAATTTTTTTCCAAAAATAGTTATAAATGTGTAAAAAATAATATTTAAAATGGGTTCTCCCTTAAAAGGCGGTAAAATATAGTTTTAGAAAAATACATGTTTTTATTGAAAAACTTGGATATATTCTTATCTTATACCTATCAAATCTATTGTATGAGAATAATACATATTTATTTAATATAAAATATATAAATTTTATTTATATTATTTATAAAAACGGTTTTGTTTAATTTATTGGGAAAAAATTGGGTTTCTATATAGAAAAATAGTTTATTAGAAAAGTTATTTCTTTATATTAAAATAGTTATTAAATTCACTTCTATTAATTTATTAAAAAGGGTAAATTTTATATACACATGTAAATAATATTTTTAATATTTAGATAATTTTATTAGTAACTTCCATTCCAAAGGATTGGTGTTAACTAAAATGACATTTTAATAATAATATTTATAGTATATTCTAGTTCGGTAAAACTCAGCCATGCATATAATGAAATCCATTGAAAATACATGGTATTATTTGTAATTGAAGCCAAAAAAAAGTGTTTCTTATACAATAAGATAATCTAAGTGTTTAATGTAGTGCATGATTTACTTGGTGTTTTGTATGACACAGGCCACACTAAGTACCTTTTAATAACAAAAGCAATATTCAGTGTTCTGTGAAATGAAAAATATCAAAAGATTAAATTAATTCAAAAAAAATTTCACTAAATCTCTAGGTGTTACATTTTAGTCCCCTTAAAATAAAATAATCCATATAAATTCATCTAGTTTATTAATATTTTGATACATGAATACTCATTTCCTAGAAACCAAAATCATAAAAATGAATACTAAAACTTCCTTTAGAAGGGAAAGTTAGAAACATAACAGTTACCCAAAGTGTCATATAACTAGGTTTACACAAAGGAGAACAAATATAGGAATGGATTATTGGACATGGAATAAAAGCATAAATAATCATGTAGATTGATAATGATCACTAATTAAAGAAGGTGGGCGATCTAGATAAAGTTTATAATCACAAAACCATAAAGTGTATAATCATGAAAGAAGACATTAATATCATTAAAAATAATGATAATAAGAAAAAAATTTATTTCAATACCCTTTTGCTAATGTGAAATATTTTTTCACAAGAAGTTATACTTTATTTAATTACATGTCATAAGTAAAATCTCACACTATGGTTGTGTCCTAACCAATTATCACTTTTCCTCTTTCTCCAAAATGGAAGGTGAATTTTTTATTCCTAATGCACTAACAGATCAGGTGATCTATTATAAGTAACCCCATCTATCATTAGTTTCCATCAAAATAATGTGGCTAGAATATGTTATATAGAATGCATAAGTACTCATATGGTGAGATATTACTTCTGAAACCTCATTCGGAGGTAAGTATAAACCATTCTAAAGATGGTCAACCTTGTAACCCTTCTAAAAGATGAAAAATAAAAAACTATAGAATAATGTCTATTTTTTAATATTGATACCTCATATATCACAATATAGATCTTGGTTATCGCTAACCAAACATTTGAATACCTTCATCTTGTATTTTCATGAAACATGGTAATAACCTTAATTACCCTAAATCCTTATTGAAAACATGAATGTTTCCATATTTCAATGTTTATTAGATATATTACTCAAATATTAGAAGTTGTGAACATCATCCATGATAAAATTTATGTTTTTTTAAAAAATCAATTTTCCGGTCTAAGGTCATAAATAATATCCAATTCACATTATCCAAATGAATCATTTCCTTATCCAAGAGAAATGAAATTTTCAAAACATTTTGAAGTTTTTAAGTTTAATGTTCCCTTATATCCAAATATCACCTTTCCATTATATCATTTTTTCAAGTATTTATCAGCATTCAAAATATCCTTTTCAATCCTTAATGAAAATCTTATACTGAAAATAATTATATATTTCGTTATTCATATAACATAATATTTCAAGTCCAAAACATATACACTTTAATCATCCCACTTAATTATTAAACCATTACCCGAGATTGATCATCTTATTCCTTAATAACCATTTTCCTAGAATATGAAATATGAATCCCGTATTAAGGTTTTAGAACCTCAATCTAATCATTGTTTTTATATTTAATGTAAAAAATACTGTTATAACATCCCATACCTTTCACATGTCATTTGTGGCATATTTATCCTCATAATGATAACTTATACTCATACTACATTTCTAATTCTATTCAGGGCATCTAAGGACATATATTTCTATAACTCCCATAATTTATTCATCTAAAACATTCAATGTTTACTCAGTTCCTTCTAGTTCCTGCTACCGATTAACACAAGAAAGCAAAGGATGAAAAACACTCATCATTATTGAAAACCACATAGTCATGAAAAATTACTCATAGGATGTCAAAATAAGGGCACCTACTTATTTAATCTATGAAACTGTAGGTTTATCCTTGTGTATCAATTATCATCATCTATTTTAATCCTTCATGATGTATTTTTAAGAGTTTTTGAATTATCGAAGAATATTTTCTGGGAGTATCAAACTAGGTGTGCAACAAGCCCAATTGTCACGCACTAGTTGTTGATCAATTCTAGCTCAATATTCTGTTTTTGGGGTTGTTACCCATATATTCATATATACCATATCCATGTCCTCTTATAGTATATAGACATAGGTTTATTCATCATAGACCACTTGCTCTATCCTTTACCGAAATTCAAGGATATTTTATTATCCTATAATGCATCATTGGACTTATACTTGGAGACATCCCTAAAAATATACTTATAAATATCCATATGGATCTTACTAAAATTTTGTCTTCCTAGTTTCCAATGGTTGACTATGCCTTTACTTTGACACTAACTATAGTGACCCGGGCATACTATACAAGGATATTCCATTATCTTTGATGAATATTAAACACATTAAAAATGTAAATTCCCAAGGAAAATAATAGTTTAGTGTCTTTGGGAACATGAAACAAAATATTCTCACATGGTGAAAAAAATAAATGTTTCCCAAATAGATCTTCCCCTTTAGAACATCTACTTAAAACCTTCCTTCGTAACCTGGGAAAGGAATGATAAGAAATGGGTAAACTCGAATTCTCAATAAGGATAAATAAGGGATATAAATAATAATAACAAGAGCATAATGGTACGAGAATATGATCATAACAATTGAAAATCATACCCTTCATAAAAATATCATAATCATGAGACATGACATATATTTATTTTCAATTCATAATACATGAATCAAAAGACATTCAATATCATGAACCATGTGATCGTATCCTAGGTAGAGGATATCGAATTTGTGGAAAACACATAAACATGTAATATCACTCCCTATATTTTAAGTATCATTTCTAAAAACATATCAATTCACTTGTTGGGATCTACACCTACTGGGTGGGACACAACAGCATCACCAGTAACAGTCCTTTCCTTATAAGGTATTAGGTTTCCCCATATTCCAATATAAGATCATCCTCCCATAGGGGATTAGTATTCTCTATCTTCATATAGTGGATTGAGTTTCCCCATCATCCAGAGTGGATCAAGCCCATCGACTTGATTCACATCAATATCACATGATATTTAAATCTTTAGCGAATGTTTTGGTGAGATTTATAGGTCCCACCCATCTCATTATGAATTCATATATACATATGACGAAAGTTCATAAATAATCATATCATAACCTATGAAATGAAAAAGGTGTAAAAATCCTTGGTTAATATCTTAAATTTTTAAAAATAAAGGTTTCATTATCATTTCAATAATTCATAACGCCTTAAAAGAAATTGGTTTAATATGGATATAACCTGTGAAAGAGAAATGAGTTTCATAAAGATAATTTCATAAATAAATAACCATTCAGAGAAGGGATATGAATAGTTTTCTTGGATTATATCCCCACTAAATCTTAAACTATAAAACATTATTTCATCTTATTTGGTAATGTTTTTTTTAAATATCACTAGTAACATTACTTTTAAAAACATATAACATTTTGAAAATACTTTTCATATAAAATATGTTTGAAGATATATAATGGAGGACTAAAAATTTATTATAAACCATTTTCATGAATGCTTATAAAATAATAATGAAAAACTTTTAATCCACTTTGTAAAAATTAAGCATTTTTGAAAACCATTTTATTTGCAAATAAATTTGAAAAAAAATAAAAGAATATTTGAAAATATTTTAAAACTCATTCTGAACATAAAATTATTTGACCACCTTTTCTTTGAAAAAAACATTTAAAAAATTTAATGTCTATATTATTTGGGAAAATATTTTTATTGAAAAGTTTAATCATGTATAATTACAAAGGAAACTTCAAATAATGATGATTTTGATAGTGGATATATCCGTACATTCCAAACATTCTTTTTATGCTGTAAAAAGTATAAAAAAGTTCCTAGATCAAAAAATGAAAATAAGATTCCTCTTTAAAAAATATTCTATTAATAATGTAAAAAATGGGTAGATTTTTATTTTATATACCATATTAGAGTATTATAATATTTTTGAAATCATTTTTAGAAAACATTGTATTGAGATAAAATAGATTTCTGACTGAAAAGGGAGGTAAAGTCATATTTTCTTTAAAATAGTTTCTTAATTATCTAAAGTACCAAAGAGTAGAAATTTGAACTCAAACATGAAATTATAATGAATAAAAATAGGAGAAAAAAATTAAATATTTTCCTTGTTATATGGATAATAATATTTCATCAATTTATTCAAAATAAAAAACAATCCTAATAAATGATGAGATTATTTCCATAAACACTTACAACTTTGAGACTTTAAATAAAACTCCCCATGTAAAAAATGAGATTACACGAATCTTAAAAACTAAGAAAATAATTATATCCATGATATTAAATTTAAAATTTCATTATATAAACCTCGTAAAATAATATAGGTGCATTACAAAACATGTATCCCAAAGAAAGAACATTTAAGAAAATTTACTCTACTAATTTGGTATGTTTTGAACCATAAATACTATAAAAAAGGATAACAAAAATTGGATATATAAATATGAATAAATTTAATTATAAGAATCATGTAATACATTATTGGGAATTATATACACCACATAAAATAAATTATTAGTGAATAAGTCATAATTGTCATAGAAATAAAAGCGAGACAAGAAAACCATTACATTAAGTCTTGACTTTCATTGTGAACATTACACCCTCCTATAAAATAAATATATTTTTATTATAAATATTTCATGGTTCCAATTTATTATATTAAATACAATATATTATTTTATTATGACTTTATATTACCATTTTTTAACAATTCCATGTTAATGTTACATTTTGGGTATTATCCACATTGTATTCCCTATATTTTTTGACTTGTTATTCCTTATCATCTTATATAGATCATGATTTTCTTGCTTCCAAAATGTTAAAAATGATATATATATATATATATATATATATTCATTTTATAAGTGTTTATAATAATATATAAAATATAGATATAATAAATTGGATGCACCGTCCAGAGAGATGGTCGACTGTATGTATGCATTGACATAGTTTCCATTTTTATATGATATTCAAATAATGAAACAAATTGACATATATATATATATATAATAATTATATAATAATAATAATTTCATATATATCATATAATTTCACTAAATCTATCCTTAGTACATTCCATATAAATTGTGAATGAATCACATCGCTTTGTAGAGGCGATAGTCCAGACGTCCATAAATGAAGTTATTTTATTTACATAAAATGTAAATACTAAAGTTATATTTTCTATAATTATTACAGATGAATAAGGACATCATAAATATCATATTTATCATATAAAAATATATTTTTCATCATAATTTACAATCATGATAGGTGGTAATGGAAAAATAACACCGTTTAATGAGGTTATTGTTCACCGTACACAAGAATGGTATGTTAATAACCCATTAGATAAATGTGTGTGTATGTCTAGGTAAAAATATTATAATAACAAATCTCAGTATATTTATGATACTGATGTTATTATACAATCATGTAATAAGAAGATTTTAGGGTGTGAAGTGTGAAAATAAAACAATGGATCTTGAGGAAGGATGATACCGATTCTTTGGGTAACTCCTCTTAGTTTGCATCAAAGGGTTTACATGGTTTTCTTTATGTCAAAAGGGTTAATTCTTAAATTATGTTAGAGATTTTGGGATATTATTTTCAAATATTTTCTGACATCCAAAGGTCATTATAGGTGTGAATATGGGGGATATGTGAGTTCTTTTTTAGTAGAGTAGGTGTGGTCATCTTGTATATTTTTTAAAATGGAATTACATCCATGTTTTTCCCATGAAAAGTGGCTACAATAGTCTTAAAAAATTGAGAAAAGGGTGGATAGGGTCTAAATATTAAAATAAAATGGATTTTTTATAATTTTCTAGGTCATTATGGACCTTAAATGTAATTTTTAGTTGCTTGTTTTCCTAATTTTCAACTTAATCATAATAATTAATTTTAATTACTTTGAATAATATTTTATTGTAAAAAACTAAGTTTTCCTTATTTTAAATTATATATTAGGAAGATTCCAAATATGGAATCTATTTTTTTACATTACAATCACCTATGTAGAAGAAATTAATTCAAATTTAATCCTACAGATGGGATGACACAATAAGTTTTTAAAGATAAAATGTTCAAAAGTATATTAAATTTTCATATCCAATTGTATAGTGAAATTTATTAAAATGATATATATAGGATTAATTGATGTCTAATTGATCATATTTATCTTTAACACCAATAAAATAATAATTTAACCTTATAAATAAATTAAAAAAATTGCGGTTTTGAATTAAAATTCAGTATTTTTCCCTATTAATGAAAAAATGAAACTTTATAGAAAAATATCAAAAATTCATGGTAATAAAAATTTTATATACCAATTTCAAAAATAAAGAATTTTTTTTAAAAAAGAAAAAAGTTTTAGTTATCTGATTTAAAATTAGTTCTACATTAAAATGATGTAAAATTACATTTTAGAAAAATACAAATTTTTATTCATAAAATAAGATTTATTGTTGCATTATACTTATAAAATCTATAAGATGATTATGAAAAATATTGATTGAATATATAATATAAAAATTTTATTTAAAAAAGTAATCAAAAGTGGTTAGTTTAATTTGTTGAGAGAAAATAATGTTCGTATAGAAAAAAATAGTTTTTTTAGAAAAGAAATTTTGTTATTTTCAAAAAGTTCTTACATTATACTCAAGTAATTAATAACAAAAGGATTCATTTATATACCTGCATAAATAATATTTTCAAAATTTATTTAATGTTATTCATAACTTCTATTCAAATGAATAGGTGTTAACTATAATCCGGATTTAATAACAATGTTAATTGTGCATTATAGTTCGGCAAAACTGGGACTTCCATGTAACACAATATATATAAGGGACTATATATTGTGTATAATATAAGCCAAACATAGTTTTTAATATACCTGAATCTAATATAAGTTCTCCATTTAGTGAAATATTTACTTGGTGTTAGTATAACATAATCCACACTTAGTTATTTTATATTTTAAATGCTTTATTTAGTGTTGTGTGAAATGAAAATTATCAAAAGATTAAATTAATTTGAAAAATAATAATTCAAAAAATATTGAGGTGTTAAACCTTATCACGTAAGTAATCCTACATCCCTACCATGTGATGTTAAAATACATGGTTTTTTGAGAACTATACGTGGCTAGATTCATATCATTATAGGATATGTAGTGACACACAAATCTCAAATCCTAGGATGGGCCAAAACAATCCAAGAAATCAAATACAACATCTATGTATGGGTTAGACCTACATAGAGAGTTTACCATTCAATAACTATATGTTTATTTATTTCTATCATCATAGGATATATAGTGATGCTTGGATCTCCAATCTGGGGCCCATCTACAACAACTGATAAAAAATGCAACCCACATGTACCGGCGATAAGCCATACATGTATTTTTTTACTATATATGAGATAGATCTACAAGAAACATGTTTTTTAATGCAATATATCTTTCATAATATTTGACATTATTTTCCATTTTCTTCCCTCATGAAGTTAAAACTAAAGGAAAATGTTCTCAAAACATGATTTCAAAATAAAATGAAAATTCCCTTATTGCATGACCTTATAATGAACTGAAGAAAGTACGTATCCACTGACCAACATTAAACTATGTGGACTATAATCCATTATAATAATTTATAAAAGGGACACAAGAACCTTACCGTAGTCATCCAAGGTATGGGGTGCTTCCACAATATTTTAAGGATGTTAATCCATATATCAAACTACATGTTTTGAGTGTCTTGGGACGCCACAAACCGTCCATTTACCTCAGAAAAAAATGTTATCTCCCTATATGACCATGATATTGATGCATAAAGATCAAGGTCTACCAGTAAAAGATATCTTGGATATATAAAGAGATAATTCGAATCCCCGTGATTCTGATTTCACCGTGATGAAAATCCACACTTTAGGGTGTTCTGGGATATCTACAGTATGATTTTCCCATATCATTACTCATGAACTAAGAACCACGATCCGTGATTGAAAATATTTTCACCATCCACTCAGATGGATACTAGAGTAATCTTATCCCTAGTTATCTTAAGTAAGTTCTTGTGTAACATCTCCTGTTTTAGGTTCTTTTTCTTCATGACTATAAACCGCTTAAACATTTGTCAAAGCAATTTGGACTTAAACTCTAGCCTATAATTTTTCAAATCAGAAGACCTCAAAATTTATATAAAAGAGACAAAAAACTTATTGGGATGAAAACTTGCAAAGGTAGGCCTCAGAAAAATTCAAGTCTCAACTCTCTAAACTCTTTATCTCTAGAGTTTATGCAAAAAAATAAAAGAAAAATAAATAAGTCGTAATTCTAATAGGGAATACTTTGTAGCCTCAATTAATGTCACAATCTACTCACTATACCCCTGGTCTTGTAAAAAATATTAGTAATAGTGTTTTACATAGGCTCACTATGAAAACATGTTTTCTAGGTGGTGACACAACTATTATGGTACTCAAAACCTTCTTGAATTTTACATTTTCCATAAATCAACCTTCCTGATGTTAACACCTTAGATCATTATAAAACTTCCATAGACCTTGTAAATAAAAGAGATATCACTATTTGGACTTTCTAATGCTACATAATGTCTCATATGTACCAACCAGGGACATTTTGGGACTATATAAAGGGATTTATGATTCTTTTGAGCCTAGTGTAATTATGGAAGAACCCAAAACCTAAGGGTCTTCGGGTTATTCAAATCACAATTTTACCATATCATAATAATGAACCAAGTACTTTTAACCCTTATTTACAATCCCCATAACCAAACTATTCAAGTTGACTCAACACCCATGACATTATATCTTTTTATATTTTACCCATTATAAAAGTAGGAATGTAATACTCCATTACAAATCCTTTTGAAGGCACAAACATCATGATTCAAAATCATAGGGTGTAGGGATCAAGATTCAAATTAAGATATAAATTTCCATAGGGTTCAAGAGCTCTTCCTAGATAACTTTTCTTCTATACCAAGCTTCATTGGTCAGGTGCATGAATCATCACAAATCTTTGATGGCCCTTAGAGAAGTGTGGAGATCAACTGTACTTGGATATAAATTTATGCCCTATGGACTCATTCATAAGGGATTTTATCTTCTAATAAGAGGCATATCTTACTTTTTGGAAAGGAACTCCAATCCTTGTGACCCCCGATGACCCCACAATAGAACTCAAAACACTAAGGTATCTTGGATAATATCTAGAATGTATGTCCCATTCTATGATTCATCGATTGAAGATCATGGGAACATGATTTACCCACCCCATATTCCAACTATCCAGGTGGACTCTTGATTCCCTACATTTTCTCCATCTTCCCATATTACCCACATAAATCTTCCGCATCCCTTTTACATGAGTAGATAACCTGTTTTATCCATTCTATATATTTACAATTTCTTTCAATTACGAATCAACGGTATCTCTTATTTGAAAGAAATGATCTTTAATCTTCATGATCCTTGACAAAACCACGATAGAACCCAAAACCATATGGTGTTTTGGGTTATCCATGTAATTTCTGCCCCATTATATATTCACTAATCAAGCTGTGGAAGAATGGCTTTAAATTTCATAGCATCACAATGTCCAAGATCAATGACTTTAAACTACAACACATCAAAGGACTAACCTAGAAGCCCCTAAAATATAATATAATAAAGGTATGAGATAAGGGACTCTAAACTACATCATAGTGATTTTTTAGATTTGAAGACCATAAAAATACAATTTAAAGAGACATAATTCTCACTAGTTTAAAAAATTAATAAAGGAATATTATAGAAAATTAAATTATTCCCACTTAAAAGATTCCCTTTGTTTGATTAAATAAATATTGAGAAAAATGGGAGTTTCACAAAAACATGTCAGGTCAAAAAACTGAATGAATGTAGCCTAAGAATAATCAAATTATATTCCCATTAATTCTTTCTCTTTATGAAACTTAGGAAAAAGTTTGTGAGAAATACAAAAAGAGATAAAAAGATCGGGCAGACCACCATATTGAATTTGAAAAAAAGGAATCTATGCTCACTAAGTCCCCTACCATAAGAATAATTTAAAGAAGTCTTTTTCCCAGATGGATACCATACCCAAATTATCCTTGAAAATTATATGAAACAAATACAATTAGGGAAGGTACATTAATGAGGAATCTCATGTTTGTTGGAATTCACTAGAAATTCTCATGAGAAACCTATTGTATGTTTTGTACACAAATTCTGGTAATTAGGTCTATTTGGTGTTACACACAACGGATTAGTATCTTGTATGATCAAAGAAGTATCTCCACTGGAACATGGATCTCTACCATAGATTTCATCCCACGATAGTGTCATTACCCTTTCTATGTATGAGGTAGATCAACGTAAGGAAATTAATCATAGATTTCATCAACTATAAACCATTTTTCCATGTGAATGAGCATGATCTTTATAGTGAAATATTCTAGAACTATATACAGAATGATTCCCACACTCATGAGATACTTAGAAACATCCATGTACATTAATTTAGATCCTTACATATGTTTATTTTTACTCAATCCCTATTCCATTTTGGAATTTAGACAAATTCCAAATTTAGGGTATCCACTCCCCAAGACAAATCCACTTCCAATCTCTGATTCAACCAAGCACTCATGGTCATATGTATCCTCTTTGTAGCACCTCAAATTCCTCATTTGATATATTTGGGATAGATCCTCTTAAGAATCTCATTATCTTTGCTTTTTGGATATTTAGATAGTTGTAAAGGTGATATTTTTACAGAAGTGTGAAAACTATGAAAAAGTATTCTTACTCTTTACAACAAGTACATGATGATTGAAACCTTGAAGAATGGGACTAGGCTTGGATATAAAGGTCATAAAATTTATTATACCTTATTCAAATATGGAGATATTACCAGCATTGGCCAAAAATTTAGCCAATCCACTGGCCAGCTATATCAGTGTCAGAGTACAGTCCCATGTGGGACAAAATATCAACCACAACATGTGGCATCCACCCCAGGCTGGTTGGAGGATGGAGGCATAGTGACCAATGGGAGAAGGTATTCCCATGTGTATGGACTAGAGTGAATGATACTGAAGCCACACATAGCATTCATTGAGATCCCGTAGGGCCGATGCTTGGTTGGTGGTGTGTGTTGGTAGTATGGGTGAGAGACCCAGTTTCTAGGTCAATAGAATAGAAGTCTCCAATTTCATTATATATAACATGAAGAAGTAGTAGGACTTTGATGTGGAATGGAATTTTATTGACACTGTTCAAATGATTTAATCCCAGTCACTTGATCATTTGATTTCCGTCATCCAACGGAATCCCACACAGTGAATTTTCATCTCGCTATCCTATTATATGTATATTATATATATTTTTAATATCCCATAACACTAAACCTCATATTCAATCTCTAAACACCCTTGTTTTTTGTTTCAGGACATGCCCAATGACGGCTTGGCATCACCACCATATCTAGTCATTTGTTGATACCAAAAAGAGCTTGAGACAACCAATATGGATGTCCATGTGATCTTCATCCCCCATCAGAATTTTTCATGAGGTGTCATGTGAATATCTTCATTAGAACTGGTGGCATGTCACATGAACATCACCCAAAGCATGAAGTGATCACGTGATCATTTATTGATGATGCGAGGGATGTGAAGACAATCATTGAAATTGTCGCATGAAGTATACAACCACATTTCTATTCATCCATGTGAATGATTTATTTATTTGAATTAATTGAGAATTACATTACATGACATAATAAATGGGAACTAAATCATCGCATGATTAATTAAGTGATCATGCAATGGCGAACAAGCCATGCCACTATAGTGTGATGTCGATCCCAGAATAATCCACTACTTCTTCCATCACAAAAAATATCCTCCCATTTAAAAGATGTACCACCTTTTGCCTACCTTGAATTATATAAACCCTACCCCACTAGAAAACAGACATGAGGATAGTAGAGGGAGAAATATAGACAGAAAGCATAGGAATAGGGCACCCCAGTGATCATACTCGAAGAACCTCTTTATGTGATCATGAGAACCAACTGAAAGATCATTTTAAGATCAGGTGATCATGTGAAATGCTAAGAATCATGTCTTTCCTAGTTCGTATGGGGTATTCACACGATTGTGTGATACCACACTAGGTTTGTGAATTCACTATGTAGGACCTTCATCCATTCTTATAGTCATAGTGTGCACCCCTATACTTGTTGAAAATACCTCCTACATGACCTTCATTTGAATCTCTCTATCTCATGAGGAATAAAACCTAATACGACATGGTATTATAGACCCCAAGACACACATATAACCTATAATATTGTCTACATGTATATACCAGTGGTAATACCCACCCATGATCGTTTTAATTCCACAGGCACTTTGTCTTACTTTGTTGGCATGTAGTCCTGGACATGGATTCCCTATCATACATCTCCCCCATAGGTTTCTATAATAGCCAAATATTTCATTGTAAGATCCCATGGAGGTCAGCGATTGCATATGGATAGTTGAGGTTCGTACAATACTATCATGTTGATGTACCTTGATCATACTCCTCTAATTAGGTGATTCCCATGATGGTTTCCTCAAGCATAAAATATTGGACATGCAATCCCTATATTATTTATTGCCACATGTCTTTGTCCATGCAACCCAAAAACCATGTAAAAGTTTCTCTTATGCCATGTTCCCTCCTTCTCCATGAAACCTTCATCATAATCCATGCTTGTGGTTCCAAAGGGAAGCCTCTATATTCATTGGTAGGACCCATCAAAAGACCTCATGAAGGTCATGAAAATGAAATTAATAATTTGGCATGGTGTTGTGTCATCATGAGGACCACCATCAATATACACATGGCTTTAGAATGAATAAGTACCTGTGGGCATACTGCCTCATTTTCCATGAAATCCCAAAGACATGTTCCTCCACCATAAGATCTTAGCCATGCATTCCATTAAGGTATATCAATGACAATGTGGGTGAGGAAAGATCCTCAGGGAATGGAGATTCAAATTCTTGAAAAAAACATGTGTCCATGAACATGTTCACGAGACCCCCACATAGTCATTATATGTTCAAGGGATATCTTAATTCCTTACCAATCGTGAGCTGTATTTAAAAATACTCGAACATCTCTATGTGATCACAATAAAATCCTTGTAAAATTCAGTTTGATCGCACGAAGGCTTATTAAAATGTCTACATTGTCATGCGATTTCCCATAGACATGCCTTCTATGATCATGCACATTCTCTTTGACATGTCTACATCACTCTTATAATGTTCTCCAAGACAATATAGTTTGATCATGCGATATAATAGAGACATGCCTACTTCAATCATGAAAAATACATTAGACATGCCAATAATGGATATGATAAGCATATTAGACATGTTTACTTCACTCATGTGAAGGAATACAGGACATGTCAATTGATCATGCGTAAGACCCAAGTATAACTCTTCTTTAATCATGTGAATTTTTTTGGACATGTCAAATTAGGACATGCGACGCATCATGGACATGCTAGACATACCCCCTTAGATGTGTCTTCCAAAATAGATTAACACCCCTAACATGTTGGGTGGAAAATCAAGATATGTCCAGTAGACAACCAGGTCATGTTAAGAATATCCCTTAACGAAATTCAACTTCATACAACCGTCCCACTTGGAATCATGCCATGTGGACCCCATCTAAGGACCTTTAGCCACATAACCCTTTTATAGGGGAAGTGTCCTTAATGATATGGGATTACATACTGATGTGGACCTATTAGTTTCATGATATCAAATATAACTTTTATTATTTTCATCTATCAATATCCATCAGAAGATAATGAATTATTATATAGAAGGGAAACCTTAGTGTGTAAGCCCAAATTTTATTGAAATATGATAACTCTGATTCCCACTGAAGAAGGATATGTTAGACACCTTCCTAAGGACTGAGATCCAATGGGAATCCATCTTAGAGGCAGGCCCTAACATTCCGAAAACCTCGGAGATAACAATAAAATCTCTGAGTATTATCAAATACCTTAACCCATCATTGGGTAGGGTAGCCAGTGAAATCTGGTGAATCTGATTTCTATTGTAAAACAAGATACACATGACACCTTACTAAGGACCGAGCATCAAACCATATCCTCCATCAGTCGGGTAATTATGCCTCTCATAGGGAATCATTTATGTATAATCCCTACTAAAATATCATCTCATGAAATATTTTTGATATCCCACTATATCGTTTTTCTCACACTCAGTATGACTCACATGGGTTTAGAGACTCGTGTTGATTTTACCAATAGCATGATGAGGACAACCTAGTGTGGTGCCATTATTAGGATATAAGTTCGATTACATATCATCATCACTCAATGAAATATACTCTCGGTGAGATAATCTAAGGTAGTATTATATACATAAGTGATAAGAAAGGCCTTTGTGGTTGTATTCATCACAACACATACACCAGTATAAGAAACAAGTAGACTCATATTCTTGTCTCAAATGGGATATGTAGGATTCCTTACCATGTCCATGTCGGATATTTATATCCTTATCTCATGATGTTAAATTGCATAGATTGGTATAGTCACATGACCTTAAACTATGTCCAAAAAATTACATGGGTATTTATTCCTATTTTCATAGGATATTTAGGATGCCTTATAGTGGTTCAATCCAATATACAAGACACCAACCGCTTTCCAGGATGATAACAAAAACTAAAGTTCTATAACATGGACATAAATTTAAGCATCATAAATAAATAATGGAATGGTAATGAACTCATGATATGAATCTATTAGCTCTTATCAATACATATTTGTAATCAAGTCCTTGAGATAGGGGTAACCCATACCAAATTGGGGTGTGGAAATGATTTCCTAAAAAAAATTAAATCTATAAAGACTCTCATAGCTGGAAACAATTCCTTCCAAAATGGTGCGATGAGTCCAACCTACTATCCCCTCAACCAATATGAGTTCATAGGAACCATTATTCATGAATCCCCAAAGGTCATCTTACCTTTGGAAATCTGATCTACACTCATTTATGGATTTCGTAAACAATGGATGTTTCTAGGAAATATTAACAAATGGGATACATGATGTGAATTATTGGACATGGAAATGAAACCCCCAAAATCAAACTGTCAGGCAAAATACCATCCATGTATTATCTTGATTAAATAATTATATTTATGAAGGAAGCAATTTATCTACTTATGTGACTTTGTATCCCTTGAAATATCCACCATTATTCTATTATCTCTATAGAGTGTGATATGTTATTTTCTACTCGGCATAATTTCAAATTCTTAGATAACATGGAATATCCACATTGCTTCCTTAACTACCCAGAAAGCCACAATAAACTCAATATTCAGGGTATAATTGGTTACAATGGATTTCATTGAGTTCTTACAGCTCACAAGACTTCTATTGAGAGTATTGATGTATCAAAACTATTTTTTATACCATTATTATCTATTTGGAAAGTATAATATGAATATCCCATGATGCATATTACCTCATTTCCTGTATATACCCAGAACAAATCCTTAGTAAACATCATATTGGTATGGATAATCAGGAATAACATCCAACAGATGTCACCAATGTTATCTTTATATCTTCTAACCATGGTTAAGAAATATGGGGCATCTATCTCTATAAATTTGCTAATATAAATGACTAACCTAACATTTGACACATATGGAATCATGCCCTTACTATATATTTCAATATGTGTTTGGGGAAAAAATTTCTTTGAAAGATGAATTCAATTTATCATTATAAAAAATGACCTCTTGGATAGTTTCATACTGAATGTCTTTAGTATCTTTTCAGTATAAGTACTTTGACATTGTCCAAACAACCTCTTGAATATATGATGACGAATCTTGAACCCAAAAATATATATTATTTCACTAAAATTAATTAAGAATAAGATACTTTCTAACTATGCCTTAACATACTATAAGACAATAATTTCAATTGAAATAAGTAGTATGTCATCAACATAAACTACTATAAAAATTACTTCACTCTAACTGAACAACCTATAGACACATAGATCACATTAATTCAGTACACAATAAAATTACATTAGGTTATCATCAATCTAATTTTTCAATGATCTGGATTCTTACATTAATCCATAAATGGATCTCTATGACCTGCATACCTTACCGACATCTTTCGGAGTCATAAACTCTTCTGGTTATGTTATACGAACATCATTAAGATGGTTTCTGTTAAGGTAATCTATTTTGTAATACATCTTCAAAATATTATTGTCTTTATAACCTATTATGGAATTTATAATTCTGATCAATTTTAGGATAGAAATTGGGGAAAAGGTTTCTAAATGGTCTTTTAATTAATATGTTTTGAACATTTATTCAACTCTTTATTCATTATAGGTACTGAATTATCTATCCATGTCTATTTTCTTATTTAATACCCCTTTACAACTAATGGGATTTATATCAATTGAATGATCCAAAAAATCCCAAACACAGTTTTAGTACATGAAATCCATTTTTTAATTGATATATTTTTTACATTTCTCATATTTTGTCACACTTACAGTTTCCTTACAGGTTATAGATTCATTATTATTGACTATTAATGAGGCACTAACCTTGGTGACTAAAAAACCAATTCAATATAGTTCTCCAACATCTCTCATAGTCTTACACATTATTTTTTCCATTTTAACGTCCTTTTACTTGGGGTTTTATTGATTTTTTTCCTTTTATAATTCTTATGACTCTTGAGCCTAGACTTCATTGAAGGCAATCTCATATTCAATATCTTTTTAAGATTTGTGGTCCCTCTTATGAATTGAAAGATTTCTATTAACGGAAATTCTTTTATCTGAATGATTATATATTTAATATCATATTCTATTATCAGGTTAATATATAAAGATACAGTTAGTTCTTTATGGTGTATGTTTTCTTATAGAAACATCCTTAGAAAAATATTTTCAAACACACACTCATAATATTGATAATGATTGTTTCCCTATACACTGGGGATCAAACAGAATACCATTTTTTCTATTAAATGGAACTTGTTTTCATATGTGCGATTCTATCTATAATATATAATCTCAAAAGGATAATGAAATAATAACATGGGTCATCATCAATCTCACCATCTCTAACAAAATTAGGGTTCCTCCTTTCACACATTCCATTCCATTGTGGTGTATAAAGAGGTTTGAGTTTAGTTAGAATCCCAATATTTTATAAATAATCAAAGATATCTAGATAAATATATTCAATGATATGGGATAAAAATATTCCATTATTCTTATTACCAATTGTATTTTCAAACACATTTTTATATTTCTACAATATATTAAAGGAATCTATATCATTACATATTATATAGACATATCCCTATATACTAAAGTCATTAGTAAAAGATATAAAATATGATTACCCACCTCTAGCTTAAATTGGAAATGGTTCCAAAAAAAATTGCTATTAAGTGACATAATAATTTCAATGGCCCTTTTAATTTTTCAATAAATGGAATTGTTGCCATTTTTCATTATATACATGCATGGAATACACCCTGTGGTTTTAGTTTAATTGAATCTAAATATCTGTCCTAGAATAATTTGGTGAATTTTCATTATATACAGGACCTAGTAAATGATTCTATAGTTGGTTGTGGTATAAGTTATTTTAGAAAATATAATTATAAATTCCAATTACATGGGTAACATAATCCAACTCATAAATACCATTATTAAATATTCCATACAATAACAAATTCTGACTTTGTAAAACAAGACACCTTTAATGCTAAATATTAAAATAAATCTAAATGTATGAATTCTGGACATTGAAAATATATTTTTGGTAAATTATTGAACACATGATTAATATTCTAGAATAAAGGTAATTCAATATGGAAACTTTTTGTGGTATTCCCCAATATCCACATTAGAAATTTTGACTCCAATGGTTTCTTGTAGATCTACCCCACCTCGAGAAATCTTTCTCAATCTACATGGTTCATGAAGCCTACCCTCACTTGTTTTTGTGGGTGTAGATTTTCTTTTAGTGGCCCTTTTTATTGTATGAAAAATGGATATCATCTTTTTTCTTTTTATTTCCTCTTAAATATCATCATCATAGAAGTGTTTGTTAATGATTATTTGTAATTTGAGTTAGTCCTGAGGCTCTTCACCTAGCTTTTCCATTTTTTCACCGTAAGAAGATAAGGATTTCCACACACCATATCCTAACAACTTGGAGAAGTAGAGTTATAATTTAAAGGATATAATTACATATTTTTCATATTTAAATTTCAAAGAATGTTTTGAAAGACACAAATTTATAATATATAAATATTTCAACTTAATAGATGAATATTAATTAAATATCATAATGACCCACTCTAGAATGTTTTTATCTATTGTGCCTTTGGAAACAAGGATAGATAAACAACTGGTCCATTAGGGAACTGAATAATTCTCCACTGGGTTAACAATAATTACCACCCTTCATAGATATATAATAAAAAATACCTTCCTTCCTAACCTTGGAAAAAAAACATATGGAAGGATGAGCTTAAATGCTTAGAATGGGTAAACGAGGGAAATATCAATATTAAATGAGAATACGGGTACGAAAACAAGATATAATCATTTGAAATCCATACTTATCATATCATAGATGAAAAAAAAGTCATGTAATAAATCATTACAGTTCATAAGAGATGAATAATATTGGAACGAAAGAAACAGATTTATGAGAGAATAAGATTGGCATAAGAAATAGAGTTTTGGCATAGCCATAAGAAGAGAAAATAATATAATTCGTAGTCAGGGATAAATGAAAACACTAACATAGTGGAATGGGTCCACTCTCCAAACAATAATAGTAGTAACGATTATTTCCCAAGACTATCATAGTAAGAATATTCCCTTACTAAACTAGTATTAATCCCCATTCTAGTCCTATTTATCTCATGAGATATCAATCATTACCTAATTAATTGAACGAAGATATAAGTATCAATCACCATATAATCCATAAATTTGTGTTTCAAAAAATCATAAACCATAAATCATGTCATAAATAATGAAATGAAATGGGTTTATTAAAAATTTAATCATAATATAATTCATGGAAAATAAATGGTTTGCATAAAAATTTTAACATTTCATCATAGACTAACCTGTAGGAAAAGAATGGGTTTCGTAAAGATATTATCCTCTAAAATATATTCCATCTCGGGAATGAATAAGGATTTTATCATTGGAGCATATCCATTGTAAATCTTAAGTATCATCAATGATGTCATCTTAGATAGTAAATGTTTTTTACTGATCACCTTGAAATTTGATTGTGGAGAATATTCTTATAATGTTGACATAACAAGTTAAAAAATAATAATTTTAAAATATCAATGCAATTATATTATTTGAAAATCACATATAAATTTTTAAAATTAATCTTAAAATAATTTAGTGTTTTTGATAGTGGAGAATTATATTCAATCCATGTACGTTAAAACAAAGAATCCATTGACATTTTCGGTAAAAGTTAAAAGAAGTTCACTTTGAAAACAAAAAATAGATTCATTCAAAAAAAATTTGTAAAATGTAAAACTTGGGTAAAATTTTATTTAAAAAATAATTAGTAAATATTAAAATCATTCTATAAAACATATTCCGAAAAACATCGACATGTATGAATAATCATTTTTGACCAAAGAGAGAAATAAAGTCGATTTTGTTAAAAACATTATTTTGAACTATTCAGTACTCAAAGATTGTAAAATGAAAGTAACACATGTATTTTTATGAAATATAAAGATTATATATAAATTCTTGATTTCCATGGTAGATATTTAATAATATTTTTAAATATAAATGTTATCATAAATAATCTTGATAAACGAAGACATTGTAACATAAAAGATTTAAAACCTTGGAATCTTTTATTTTATAACCCCCATGAAATAAATAAAATTATATGTATATTAAAATCCCATAATTTAAACATATTAATCATAAAATAAATTCATGGTTTGTATATATATCACATAAAAGAAACAAGGGGTGAATATGGTATGTGTCCAACAAAAATAAAATTGTGTTGAAAATCTCTTACTATATGTCTCTACTTCATTCATACACATTAAAATATACTATATACAAAAATATATTTATTATAAATATATTATAGAACCACATTCATATATATCATTACATATTTTATCAACCTATAACCATTTATTACATGTTTATAAACAATTCCATTTCAAAATCATATTTTGGGTAAAAATTACTTTGTATTTCATGTATGTTTTTGTTTGGAATTTTTAGACATTTAAGATTGATCATGGTTCCATAATCTCCATAATTTTATCTATGATATAATTATCATATATATTCAATATTTATTTATTTTTGGTATTCAATAAAATATATCAATGGAAAATGAATTACGTTGTTCATGGAGACTGTATGCTCTACACACGCATGAACATTATTTCCATTTTCTCAATGGATTGGATGATAAAAATATATTTAATTTATTAAAATTTAAGATTAATTATGATTTCATATATATCACATATATTCATTATAATTTACCATTTTTTCCTTTCATGTAAATCATTATTCAAAAATTAATCACATCGCTTCGTGAGGCGGTAGTCCGCCGCACACACCAGCGACATTGTCATATTTCTTTGGAATGGAATGTAAAATTGTTTGTATGATATTATAATTATAGAAGTATAAATATTAAATAAATATAATATAAATATGTTAAACTGATAATTATATCTAATCCTCATATGCAATGATTGAAAATGAATTAAATCAGTTTGAGATGCTGTTGTTCGATGTACACATGATAAAAAGATTCATTTCCCACTTGATGAAATATGAGTAAAATATAGATAATTAAAATAACATAATGAAATATCAATATGTGGGAGATAATTATTTTATTATATAATCTTGGTTATATAATATCTTAATTATTTAGGGGAGGAAAGAAAATAAAAACACATAGTTAATGTTTATACCTCTTCTTCAAAGAACCCCTTTAGGTTTACGCAAAAAATATTCTTATGAGGATTTAATAATACAAATAATGAATCTTGTATGTGTTGGGGGGTGAGGTTAATGAAGATTTTTTTTTTCAATATCCAATCCAAAGGGGTTTTTATGTGTGAATAGGGAAGGAGAGTGGGTTCCCTTTTTGAATTGGGGGAGAGGACGCACTTATCATTTTTAAAAATAAAATAGTATATCAATATTTTAAACATTTCCAAAAGAATAATAATAGTGAATTATAAAACCTAAGATGATATAATATCTAAATATTTCAATTAAATTGTATTTGGACATGTTTTTAGGTCATTTTTAACAATTATCATTTTAGTTTAACACATGTTAAACCCGTTTTAACCTTAACCTTGATAATTAATTCTGAATATTTTTACTATTAATTTGGAAAAAAATAAAGGTGGACCTATTATATAATATCAATTATGATGACTGAAAATACCAAATCAATTTTTCAAAATTCTATTTATATAATTGGAAAATATTAATTTTAAAACTGACCCACACACATGATGAAAAAAGGTTTTCCAAATTAGTCTATGTAGCAAATGTTTTAATATCAAAAGTCAATATGAATTTTATTACAATTATATAAATTGGTTTACTATTAATATAATAGAATTAATTTTAGTTTTAGAACATGTTTAAATAATATTTTACCTTATTAATTCTTTAAACAAATATCCATTTTTTTAAAAAATTAGTATTTTCATAATTCACTGAAAAATATTTATTGCCCAAAAACTTCTCATAAATTCACCCTAAGATATTTTAAAGATGTTTATTTAGAAAATTTATTTAATTATTGAAATTAAATATTCTAAAATATTCTAAAATTTATTTTATTATTTGTTAACAAAAATTAATTCAAATCATTTTTTGGAGGAATTTTTTTGATGCATATAAAAACATTAAAAAAAAATTAGTGCTTATTTATCAATATCATATATTTATATAAATTTTTTTAAAAATGTGTTTATTCACATTAACATATCCAAATTTAATGACAATTTTATAATAATTTTGTATAAATACTAATTTTAATACTATATTGTTGTTTTTTTTAATTTAGCATTTTTTGTAACACAAGATATCCGATAAATTAAATTATTTGAGAAATGAATTTCGTAAAAACACATTGTGTTACCTTATATCCCCACCTTGAAATGAATTTATCCCTCGTGATTTCATCACTTAAGTACATGAAACTGGTAATACTTCTTCCTCATTACATCCTCAGGTTCCCACATTGGTTCCTCAAGATGGTTATTCATCACAAAAAAAATATTAGGTGACTTGTTTTGTTTCATAGCACTATATATTTATACTCTAAAATTTTCACTGGTTTTTTCTCACTAGAAAATATCATTCTCCATTTTTATGAACTAGGAGTTCATTATATGTAATGGATCAATTATGTACTTCCCCATGAGAGATACATATAACACATCACGAATCTTAGAGTGGATCGGTGGATGTTCCATGTGATAATATAACATTAGTACTCAATCAAGAATATAATAATTTACAGAATAAAGTTGGCTAAACTTTTCATTCATCTAGAATTGGAAAAAATTATTCCCTGGTGAAATTTATAGGAAATCCTCTCACCGAATTTAAATTCTAGATAACATTGATGATTATTAGCACAACTTCTATATTGATTTCATGCTCATGTTATGTGGTTTTGAATGATTCTAACATTGTTTATAATTTATTTAGTTAGCTGAGGTCATAATATATTTTTTCTCCAACTTCATCATAGTATGTTGGATTTATAAACTTTTATCCTTATTGGGATTCATTAAGAGGTCTCTCAATACTAGAGTGATTGATATTTTTATATGAAAACCCAACTAGAGGATAGTTTTGATCCCAACATTCTTTGAAATCCAAAGAATATGATCTCAATATATCTTATAGGGTTTTAAGGGTTCTACTAAACTGAATATCATTGTTAGGATGCTATATATTTTGAAAACACAACAATGTATCAAGATTTTATTGAAGCATTTTCTAAAACATTGAGGTATACCTTAGATATTGAGCAGATACAATTGAATACGGCACTCCAAGTAGTCTTATGAATTCCATAATGTATATTTTTGAAATATGACATAAAGAAAAATATTATATGATGGTGATGAAGTTTTCTAGCATTTTAAGGTGATTGAAAAAAACCCATACATCATTATTACCTTTTAAATGTTTATGGGATCCAACGAATAAATCAATGGTGGTGTTTTTTTATTTCCATTTTGGTATGGGTAATGTTTATAATATCCCCTCAAATTTTTTTATATCAGTCTTAACTTCTTGACATACCGAGCATTGAGATACAAAATTTTCCATATCTATCTTCATTCCATCCCAACTAAAATACTCTTTCAGATTGCTATACATCATTATAATTATAGGATTAATTGAGAATGAAGAACTATGGGATTCATATAATAACACTTTCTTCAAATTGGGTATGAATAGAATACATACATGGGTCATGAGCCTTTCTACTCCATCAATACCAAGAGTAACATAGGAACATTTCTAAGAAACATATTGAGATCTAAATCTTCCTTCCACACATCTTTAATCTTCACTTGTATAGATGGTTGAACAAACATTAAAAAAATAAGATTTATTCCCTTCCTTCAGTATTTATAGATCGATCCTTTGAAAATCAAGTAATTTTAATCTTGCACGATAAATTCGACTTGAAGAATTATCTATCTTGTTTTCTCTTCCAGTGTTGTAATATATTGAGTAGTCATAATCTTTAATCAACTCTAACAACATTCTCTAGCACATGTTCAAATCCTTCTATGTGAATATATACAGTAATCTTTTTTAAGTAGTAAATATATCATGCTTATATCTGTAAAGATAATACCACCATATCATTAATGAATAAATTAACACATCTAACTTCAAATATCAAGCAGGGTACTTTTTATTCTTAACCATCAATATCATGTAGAATAAACTACATCTATTTAATTTTCCTTGAGTACACATCCAAATACACTCTTAGATGAATCACTATAGATTAAAAATCTTTTCCCCCTATTGTGTAATGTAATAACAAGTTCACTAACTAATATTCTCTTCATCTCCTTGAAATTTTCCTCACATCCATCCTTCCAAATGAGCTTATCTCCCTTTTGAGTTAACTAGGTGAGTGGATTAGATAGTCATATGAAATTACTCAAAAACCATTGATAATATACAACCAAACCAAGGAAACTTCAGATATCATTTACTTTAGTTTCTCTATGACAATGTCAATAGCCTCCAACTTTGATAGATCTGTCGATATAACATCTCATGAGAGTATATGACCCAAAAAATTAATATGTTAGTATCCAAAATTCACACTTTGTATATTGTTCATATAGATTCTTCATTATTAGGGTATTCATTAGAATTACCAATTTATCATCATTATCATCCATTCACTTCAAATTTATATGTTTTCTTTCTATAAATACATCCATAAACATATCATGTTAATATATGAAGACACTATTCACGAAATTCCTTGTTGACATTGGGAAATATTATAAGAGGAAATAACATCACTATATAATCACAATGTCTATACCTTGTACAGAATGATATCCTGGGTGTATCCTCCTTCTTGGCACTCAATTGATGATATTTTAAATGAAGGTTTGTCTTATAAAGGTAATTAGTTCCACATATTTTATAAAAAAATTCATCAATATGGTGTGTAGAATACTTGTTCTTGATTGTGATCATGTTCAGTTCAAGAACAATCAATGTAAATTCACATTGATTCATCATTCTTCATAATGAATTGAACAATTTCACCCAGATGTGTCATAGTTGGATCAATGAATCCCTTATCAAGGTTATCCAAGATTTAATCCATCAATTTATGCAACTCAATTAAGGAAATTCAATAAATAATATTTGAAATAAGAATGGCATAAGGTACAATTCTTATTGATAACTCAACTTCACATTTCGGTGTATGATAAGGAAATGCTTCTCAAAGGATATAAAATATCCCATAGAATAAAAATAGAATTGATTTTGAGCTTCTCCCCAACAATATGGGATAATCACCCAATTTATATGGGTATCAAGACTCATACTCTAATGATCCCCAATTGGGCCAAGCCCACCAAAAAGACTAGACACACCCAAGATCAACAACAGTAGATAGCATTCCCTAGGGCCCCCATCGCATGTTGACCTAGATAACACATGACAAGAACTATCCTCTATGTGGAGGGGTTTTTTACATAACCTCCCCCACAACTCAAACCTATGACCAGAGGCCTAATAGCCAACTGGGAAGCGTTAAGAGTACCACGTGTACCACTGAGATTAGTGGTAGTCATAATGCTTCCCAGTTTTCTAATAGCCATGTGGCCACAAGTTCGAGTTGCGGGGGTGGAAATTTAAAAAAAAAAACCCCACCAGGTAAGGGACAGTTCCTGCCACATGTTATCTGGGTCGAAAAGTAGTGTGGGACCAATGGCCTTTTATCTACTGGTGTTGGTCTTGGGAATGACCTATCTTCTGTGCCGGCTTAGTCCAATCAGGGATTGTTAAAGAAACATGATCTTTTTTATGTATTAATACCTGATTGGTCCAAGCACGCATAGAAGACCACACACACCTACGCCCAACACTCATAGATAGAAAGCCCCTAGGCCCCCACCCCATGCCGGCCTAGATAACACATTGCAGGAACTGTACCCTACTCGGAGGGGTTCTTTAAATCACCTCCCCAGCTACTTGAACCCAATACCACATGCATAACAGCCAAACAATAAGGATTATGATTACCAATGGGCCAATTTATTAGCAGAGTTATGGACAGAGTCTTTCTAGACGATTCTTGATCATTTAGAGACTCTTGATGGGATGAGAGTCAAGTTGGCAGCGTATATTTTGTGGGGCCAAACATAGAATTAGTGGGACATCCAGGATCTTATTGATCATGCTGAGGGGATGTTGTGGAAACATTTCCATGAAATGTTTCTGGAGCATTTTTACCCAGAGACTTTGAGGGAAGAGTGGGTTGCAGAGCATATGAGCTTGACTCAGGGATTAATATCGGTGATGGAGTATTCTTGTCACTTCACTTAACTGCAACTCTTTGTTCCATCATTGGCGGGGGACGAGGCAGCAGTTACAAGGAATTTCCAGGATTGGCTAGTTCATAAGATCTGGTCTCAGGGGAATATCTTTCACTTGAAGAAGTTTCTATACGTAGTGGATGAAGCATTGATCTCAGAAGGGAACCTGAAGGGAGATTAGGGTAGTAGGCTTGTTGTGCTAGCTGGGTAGACAAGTGGTGCAGTTTTCTAGGGTCAAAAGTGTCATTTTAGGAGTTTTCATTAGGTCGTATGTGTGGAAGGTGGTTAGAATATAAGGTCATCCTCTCAGGGTGGTGATCGGGTGTTCTAATATCAGTTTGGAAAGCTGGGGCACATGCATGACTAGTTTCCTCAACCTCTAGTTGAGTGACGATTGTGCGAAAGATTGGGAAATGTGCAGAGGTTCTATAGGAAATCTTAGCCATTGAGCATGAATGTTGGTGACATGAAGATTCCAATTGGAGGAAAGGGATTCGTTGCTCCATATTAGGCAGTTAGTTTGGGATCCATGAGCCATACTAGGAGGGGAGGTTGACGTGGAACTTGGGGGTAGGATCAACCACTTTAGCAGGGCAGTGCAGTGGAGGTCACATAGGTTGGATCCCGGGGTAGAGGGGTAGGCCATCATCATGTAGTTCAGTCGACACCCGATGATGGAGAGGCTGGGCCATCAAATGTTTGAGGTATGATTCTTGTAGCTTCTATACATTCTATTTCATTGTTTAACACTAGTTCCACACACTCTTTTACTGCTCCTCATCTTGTGGTAGCATTGGGTTTTCTTGTGAATAGTGTGAGTTGGGTTATGTCGATTGACACTATGTTGGGTGTGTGAAATGAAGATATCAGGTAGTGTAGAGGATGAGCTATAGATGTTGGTGGGTATAGTTTCCCATGGGACTTGTTCATTCTCAAGATGTCGGGATTTGATCTGATATTGGGTATTGACTAGTTGGTGTTTTATTTTGATCACATAGATTTTTACCATCGTAGGGTATCATTCAAGTTACTTTCGGGTGATTCTTATGTCCCTCGTGGAGAGTGGGATGTCAAGTAGGTAATACTGGACCATTTTTTAGCATTTAGGTAGGCTCACATCTCAAGTATCTTGTATTGTGCTTGATGAAGAATGAGGGGAACAGTCTGTCTTCCCTCCAGTAGTGGATTAGTTTTAGGATGCGTTTCTTGAGGATTTCTCGAGGATGCCACACAAGAAGGATGTTGAGTTCACGATTGAGTTCCTTTCGGGAGAAGATCCAATTTCTATTCTGCCATATCAAAAGGAACTAGCAGAAATCTACGTGTTGAAGGTTTATCATTAGGTGTTGGAAAGTAATGGGTTCATAAATCCTAGTACGTCTCCTTGTGGATCACCTATGTTTTTTTCAAAGAAGGATGATGGGTCGTTACAGCTGTGTATTGATTATAAGAAGTTAAATCAAATGAAAGAAAAAAATCTATTCCCTCTTCCTAGAATTGATGACCTATTTGACCAGTTGAGGGGTGCATCAGTGTTTTCTAAGATTCATCTTTGACCAGGTTATCACCGGTTGAGGGTGAGGACTTCTAACATACCGTTGATTTCTTTCAAGAGTCGGTACGGGTTATTTGAGTTTTTGGTGAATCCTTTCGGAATGACTAATGCACCAGATGAGTTTATGGATTTGATGAACAAAATCATTCATCTTTATCTGGATCTGTTTTTGGTTGTCTTTGTTGAAGACATCTTGGTGTACTTGAAAACTCATGACGATCATGATCAACATCTTGACATTGTTCTGAGTACACTAAGAGAGCATTGTATTTACACCAAGCTATCAATGTGTTAGTTCTATATTGGAGAATTTCATTTTTGGGGTCACATCATCTTTGAGGAATGTGTATTAGTGGATCCAGGGAAATTTAAGGCTCTCGTGTCTTGGGAGATTCCTTGGAGTGTTTCAGAAGTTCAATGTTTTCTAGGTTTGGCTGGGTATTACCGGAGGTTCATCAAAAATTTCTCTCTCTTGGAAGTAATACAGTAGGTATTGACTAATAAGGTAATCATGTTGGAGTGTTCTTAGGCTTGTGGGAATTCCTTTCAAGAGTTGAAAAAGTGATTGGTGACCGCAACAATCTAGATCTCTCCTGAGCCAGGTAAGAATTATGTCCAATTTTGTGATGCATCTGGTATCAGTCTTGGGTCTGTGTTAATGCAAGTTGAGCGGGTTGTGGCTTATGGGTCGAGGAAATTGAGACACCATGAGTGGAATTATCCCACTCATAATCTTGAGTTAGAAGTAGTGGTGTATGCCTTAATGTGCTGTAGGCACTACTTGTTTGGGGAATAGTTCACAGTTTATACCGATCAAAAGAGTCTAAAGTATATATTTTCATAGTGGGATTTGAATCTTCGAAAGTGAAGATGGGTTAATTATCTCTAGTATTTTGACTTTGAGGTGGTATATACTCTGGGAAATGGGAACATTGTTGCTGATGATTTAAGAAGGAAGGAATAGAACCAGGTGGTTTAGGAATCCAACACTAAGTGGAAGGTGATGGATTTGTTCATGAAGATTCACCTGGAGGTGCATGATGAAAATCATTAGGTGACTATTACTTTTATGGAGGTTGAGTCGACAATTTAATGTAGAGTTAGGGAAAGTCATCTTGACAATCTAGAATGTTTGGCTACGAAGGAAAGACTTAATGGTGGGGAGATAACTTCTGGTTGGGCCATCGGTGTGGACGGGGTTGTTTGTGTTCATGGTGATGTGGTTCTGCTGGTTTGCATGTGGGAACAGTTGGTGCGTTAGTTTATTGCATCAAATGGGAAGTGAATCCTAGTATTACCAAGATGTATCTTGATCTTTGTAGATAGTTTTGGTGGCTAGGAATGAAAAAGGATGTTGTGGGCTAGTGGCACGGTGCCTTACCTGTCAGCAGGTGAAGGCCGAGCATCAACGCCCATGCGGTTTGTTACGTCCCTTCCTATTTTGGAATGGAAGTGGGAGGATGTGAAAAATGATTTTTTGGTGTGTCTTTTAATGATTTCTCAGAATAATGATGAAATCTGGGTGGTTGGGGATCAACTAACAAAATTATATCATTTCTTACTGATTCAGGAGACTTACAGACTCAATCAGTTGGGTGAGTTATATGTTTGGTAAATAGTAAAGTTTCATGGTATACCATGGAATATAGTTTCAGATTATTTTATTTGTTTCACATCACCCTTATGGAAAGGGATGTAAAACGTTCTTGATACACAATGGATTTTGAGTCCGTATTTCCACCTACAGACGGACAGGCAGTCGGAGCATACAATCCATCTTTTGGAAGAAATGTTGAGGGAATTTATCTTGGATTTTTGTTGTTCCTGGGAAAAAGCACATGTTAATTGTTGAATTTTCCAACAACAATAGTTTCTAGGATGTGGGTCATATGGAACCATTTGAGGCTCTCTATGGCAGGCCGTGTAGATCTTTGCTCTGTTGGTTAGAGGCCGGTGAATATAAGCTGCTGGGATCGAGTATTGTGTAGGAGATTTTAGAGAAAGTTGAGTTTATTCTGACGCATATGGAAATGGATCAGAGTATAAAGAAGTCATATTCGTATTTATGGCGTAGACCACATGTGTTTGAGGAGGGTGATAGTGTGTTTTTTTGGGAGTCACCAGGGTTGGGTCACCGATGGATTCAAAAGCAGGGAATGTTGGCGCCCAAGTATATGGGGTCATTTGAGATTGGGGAGAGGATCGGGCCGGTAGCATACCGATTGGATCTTCCACAATGGAATAACATGTTGCATGATTTTTTTCATGTGTCATATCTTTGGTAGTATCAGCCTGACTTAAATCACATAGTAGATGTTGAGGATGTTGATCTTGAGGTTGATCTGTCCTTTGATGGGAATCCATTTAGTGTGGTGGATCATAGTGAGAAAGTCTTGCGGGGAAAGGTTTCTCCATTACTGGAAGTACTATGGTAGATTGGGAATGTTCAGGAAAAAAATAATATAGTGAGAATTAGATATGCGGGCTCAGTGTCCCGTTCTCTTTTTCTCGGGTGTGCAATGAATCATGGAAGGTTGGCTCGAGGACAAGCCATTATAAGGTTGGGAGGTTGTAAGATATCAGATTTTGGAATGTTATGTTATCCTTTAAGTTTTGGTTATAATCCCTTATTTTCTTTAATTGAGTGCTTACCCATGTCCTCAAGGTGGCCCTGGGGTGTTTCTAGGGTTTCGGGAAAGAAAAAGGGGAAAGAAGGGATTTTATGGGTAGGTTGCATGATCTGCGCACAGTTAGTGCTAAACATGTGGACAACCAAGGAAACCATCCATGAGGTGGGATTTTGGAATGTGTCCTCCACACAGTTTTCACATGGTGTGGAAAATTTCACTTTCAACCATGAGGTGCAAAATCTTTGAAAAAATCTAAATTTTTCCACTTAGGGATTTTAAAGTCCCACTCGGGATCTCCTCCCATCTCTCCCCTATTCACCCTATGATAATCCAAATCTCCAAATATCTCCAATAGATTGATCTACCTCATTTATAAGAAAATTTTTTCACCGTTGGTTTGAAGATCAAAGATCTGAGTAAGGCTAATCCCATCCTCTATTCTCTTTAGAGTTTAGGGTTTGTATCTTCTTCTCATCTCTTTCCGAAGCTCTAAATCCCTACAGTTTGGGCGAGATCTAGGTTGAAGGTCCAAGGGTTGGGTTAAAGTGGAATCTGAGGGCTCTATTTAGAGTGCGTTCACCCATGATATCATGTTATGTGGTTTAAAAGTTATATCCCATGGTTTATTTGTGGATTTTTTTCTTGTTTCGGTTTGTTTCATGGGTGTCTCTTGGAATGTTTTGATCACCCACTCCATGTTTAGGTATAATGGTTATTAGAAGGTAAATGGAGACCCTCTCTAACCCTATGAGATGAGTTGAGGTTGATGGGACTAATCTAGGTCCACCCATGGGGTGTGTCGACTTTCCCGGACCTAGGGATTTGTGAAGAACAAGTGAGATTGTTGTGAATTTATGTAGAGCCCTTGATAAACATGTGTATGTGATGGATTATGTTGGAGTAGAAGCAAGGAGATTCACCTAGTCATAAAAATAATAAACTTAGGTATATTGGATTAACATGTAAGTGGGTCATATGGGTTGACCCATGATAATGATGAAAGAAAAAATGGGTTGATATGTGGAAATGATTAATGACCGTAATAGAATGGATTATTTGTCTGGTAATTAAGCCTAGTGAGTTAGGCATAATGAATGAAGCATAGGGATATTGGTTCAATAAATTAATTCTTAGTGAGATAAGTATAATAAAAGGGGAATGAGGCTCTGTGTCTAAATGATGTAAAATGTGTTAAATGCATTAATGGGTTAAGGCATAGTATTAACTCTCATGTTATTGTTGTGATTTATGTTTGACTTGGGAAATGGTTCTGATATTGTGTGAATGGATGATGTATATACATATATATAATATGAAAATGGAATGGTAGAGTTGGGTATTTACTAGAGGTTCTCTGACCACGGGTCGAGTTAGACTGAGGCTCAAGAATCCACCCCAAATGCACGGGTTAAGGAAGGGGCTATGGATATATTCCCCTAATGATTAAATCTACCCGGAATGAGGCTTCAAGGTGAGGATATGGTTGACATGAGGAACTTATTCCTAGTGATAGAGGATAGAAGTGTGTTTTCCTCATGCATGTGATTGTGTACTTTAAGCTCATGTAACTTGTTGATCCGGATGAATCCATGTTAAATGTGTTGGAATTGATAAGTAATGGGAAATGGGATGAAATAGTAAGATATGGAAATGGTAATAAATGATGGCAATGAACCTAAAATGACTAAAGGGAAATCAATCTTTCCTTTTTAATTTATTATTCATTTCCAATTTTCATGCACAATTGTTTATTCATGATATTTTATAGACACCGTTGGGGTGACCTACTACGTTGTACTCAAACACTGCCAAGGATGACGTTGGGTACCTGAGTAGACTTTATATTTGAAGGTTTGAATAAGGGAAAATGCCCTATTTAAGATGTTGGGTTGGAATGGGTGTACATGGGGGAGGACCCAGACATGGTGTCAAGGTCATTTTGGGGATTTTTTAGTTGTCTAAATTTTGCATTTTTTTCAATTTTAAACTCGTAGCATGGCAAGGAATATTTACTGTTGGACCTGGTTGTGCCCCATTTGGGGAATTGTTGTTTATGCATGCTATGTAATTATTTGTTATTATTACTTTATTTCATTTATCTTCTGTTGTGGATTAATCTATTAAAAAGGGGGTATAGTCTCCCAAATTGACTATTTGGACCCCCGTTGCTAGTCAGCAACCTTTGGCGTACAGGGAAGCGTTCTTAAGCCTCTGTTCACTGGTTCGAGTTGCGGGGGAGGCGATTTAGAAAATTCCTCCTGGTAGGGGACAATTTCTTCCATGTGTTATCTGGGCTAACATGTGGTGGGGTCTGAGGTCCAGCTATCTACTAGTGTTGGGCTTCGGCGTGGCTAGTCTTCTATGTGGACATGGCCTAATCCGGGATCGTTACACATAAAATGTAAATTATATATGTTTGATGTTCATATTTATTATAAAAAATATGTACAATCATAGTTTGGTTGGTAATATGAAATTTGAATTCGATTCCTTAAAAATTAATGTGGGATTTACAGAGATAAATCCAATAAATATTTAAGATAACACCAAAATAAACAATAGGGATAATAATGAGTCCTGCAAGAATCACATTATAGAAAAATTTAACCATGGAATAATCATATACAAGATATTTTATCATCATACAAGTATGGATTTTAACTTATATTTCAATATCTAATCTTTTGTGTGGAATTTTAATAACCTTGAAAAAATATTCCTATATAAAAGAATTGGTAGTTCTAGATTCAAATAAGACATTAATAGTTCTATATTGGATGGTAAGTGTACTTTTCACCACATCACAATCACACCTCTCCTAAAAAATAGTGATCAAATGAGATTT
The DNA here is from genome assembly GCA_963277665.1 of Viscum album. NCBI lineage: Eukaryota > Viridiplantae > Streptophyta > Magnoliopsida > Santalales > Viscaceae > Viscum > Viscum album. Next base: position 1,607,625,658 of record OY728137.1, on the reverse strand, counting down.
CCCTTTGTCTCTCAACTTAAGAGGTTTATGATTTCTATCATCATCAATGACCTTCAGATTTGGGAACGGGTAATCATAATTATCATTATACTTGAATTTGAATAACTAGAGTCTAGGTGGTTTATTTTGTGGATATTTTTCTATAAATCCATCATCATTTATATTTTTCTCATAAATTCAGAAATAAATTTGTCAATGAACTTTCTTTACATAGTTAAAAAATTTAATAACACCATTATTTCAATTTTCGTTTTGTTTCCTTTGACACTTTGAGAATGAAGGAAAGCTAGTATTTTTTCTCCCTAGCTTTTAGATATTTATTTGAATTCCATTTTTATTTTCTCATTAAACCAATAATATTGATCGGTAATTAAAACTTCCATTTATATATGGATTGCACATCGAATTATTTATTTATAGCTATTGATGTACCTTATAGACAATTCAATTCATAGACATGGTTTTAAGCTACAAAAGAATAGATCAACCTACCAATTTATTTTGTATGATAATACATAAAGTGTAAATTAAAAATATTGTAAAATTAAATCTATAAATACAAACGAATAAATAAACATTATACTTTAACTCTAGGAATTTTATCTTCATTTTTATATGAAGAATATAAAAAAATTAATTATTGAAAAGTAATTTCTTAATCAAATCCCATTTTATAGAGTGAATATCGTCTTGTTAAATCATGTATTTTGTAATATTCCACCATTGGCCTACTTCACTGACAAAAGGAGAGAAAACCACAATTAAATTTTCATGATCTGAACATTAGATATTGGAAAATATATTCTAAATAGTACTAATCAATTTTTCAATATTAAAACAATTAGTGGAACCTCTAAAAGTAGGTGGAGGTTAGCTCATGAAGGGCTCACCATAACATTTTCCCCTCATTTTAATATTCTAAAGTTCAATATGATTCATATATTGGGAATGGTGTGTGAGCATAGAAATTTTATTTTTCTTTCCATACCCCATAATGTTTGGTTTACCAAGAGGATAATCATTTTATTGTATGTTTCACTCAAATTTATCAAGGTTCATTTTGGTTCTATCCATTTTATGAAACCAAAAAATATAATATAAGTAACAATAATCATAGTTTGGAACTACATAATCATAAAAAATCATTAATTTGATTTCTAAATCGAGGAACACTATTTTAAATATATGACACCTTAGGAATAACCTAGGTCATTATTGAAATCCTTTATGATGGTTCTTAAAGAGTCTATGAATTTCCAAATCATATCCCCAGATAATGTCAATCCAGGTGTGCTGTAAGGAAAATGTTTGTACACAAGGTGACAATAAATTCTTCCTCAATTAAGTATTTTTAGAGTTATTACCCAATGGTAAAAATGTTTCAAATCTACATCCACTTGAAGCATCTTGATAGGGATGTAATTCCTTAGAAACCACTCCATCGATCTTTCTACAAAATTCTAGTATATTTTCCTATACATAGACACAAAATTATTCTTCATAATAAATTTATATCATTATATTAAGAAAAGGATTGACTAAACCATACTCTGATACTAACTGCAAATTCCCAAAAAATCATATATAAATATCACATCTCAATAGATAAATATTTATTACTTAACATAACGATCCACTAAAAATTATCTGGGTCTAGAACTATTGGAAACATAGATACATAACAATGGTTTGTAGTTAAAATAAATCACCTCCCACTAAGTTACTCATTAAAATATCCCTTCATATACATATAATACAAAATACCTTTCTTCCTAACCTGGGGGAGAGAAACATAAGAAAGGATAATCTTAGATGCTTAATAAGGGTAAATAAGGGGGATATCAACATAACATGACAATAAGAGTATGGTAAGAAAATTAAAACCTTTTAAATCCATACCCAACATAACATAGGTAAATAAATGAGTCATAGAATAAATCTGGGATGTTCAAAGGACATGAATAATACTCGATCTAGAGAACATGAGGCATGAGAGCATAACATCAGAATAAGATGTAGATTTTTGGCATAAACATAATCATAGAAAATAATTTACTTAGTAATCATGGTTTATTTACAAAACTATATTAGTGATATTTTCTCACTCTAAATAATCAAAGAATTAAAATTTAACACCCAAGAACATCACAGTAGATAATGTCCCTTACTAATCTGGGTTCACTCCCTATTCCTATCATGTTTATCTCCTAACATATAAATCATTACCTAATTAAGTAAAGGAAGATATTGGTCCATCCCATCCCATAATCCATACAATTTCATTCCAAAAAATATTAAAATCTTTATCATATCATTACCCATGAAACGAAATGGGTTTCAAAAACATATCATCATATAATAACCCAAGTAAAAGAAAAGGATTTGGAATTTTTTTATCATTTCATCATAAAATGAAACATATAAAAAATGGGAATCATAAATATCTTATCATCAAAAATATAAAACATCCATAGAATTAATAAGGATCATATAATTGGATCATATCATTATAACATCAAATATTTCATCTTATAAGGGAAATGATTTTGGAAGATCACTTAGAACATTTCTTGTGGAAAATATCCTATCACCATGAAAATAAATTTTTTAAAACATAACGATTTCTCAAATCATAAGGATATAATTCTATTTAAATTTAGCCTTTAAAATTTATTAATAGAACTTCAAATAATTTAATTTTCATGAAGGTGGAAAATTATGTTCATGCTATGTACATTAAAATAATGATTCTACTTAAAATTTCAGTAAAAAATAAAAAGTACCAAATTAGAAAAATTAAAATAAGATTCATTTAATTTTTTTAAAAATAAAATAGGTAAAAATTTTTATATACATTTATTAGATAATAGTAAAAACCTTATTTATAACACTTTTAGATATCATGGCTATTAAATAAAAAGGATTTTCGACTGAAGAGACAAATAATGTTTATTTTTATTAAAATGATTATTTTGAAATATTTCATACATAACTTGAGAAACATTAAATTATGAAATTTATTTTCAAGAAATAAATTGAGGATAAAAAAATTTATGTGTTTCTTTAATTTTAGTTCATAAAATTTCACAAACATAAATTTAAACATAAACTGTCCTAATAGATAAAAAGATTGTAACATATGGAATTTATCACTTTGGTATGATGTAAATCATAAGTCCAATTAATTATAGTAATTCATATGTAAGTATATATCCCATAATTTCATGAGAATACTAATATAAGTAATCAAATGGATTTAAATACACCACAAAAAATAAATGTGTGGTGAATATGGCCTGGTTAACATAAAAATTAATGTAAGATAAAACCACCATACAATAAGTCTCAAATTATTTTATACATGTTTAAAAATGCAATATAATAAATATATATTTAATATAAATCTATTATAATAAAAAAAATAAAAATTATAATACCTTATATGAATTTCCTATAACCTTTTATTTCTCATTTGTTAAGAATTCCATGTTAAAATCATTTTTCGGGGAATAACTACTTTGTTTTTCATTTTAGTTTTTGTTTAGTATTCTAGATCCTCTTAATTTGATCATGGTTACATTATATATATAATTTTATCCATTATATAATTATCATAAATATTCATTATATATGTATTTATATTAATCCATAAATTTCTGTCATATAAAATGAATTACACTATTCATGGAGGGGGAAGGACGTACATACGAGTGAATACTATTTCCAATTTCTCAAAATATAGAATGGGATGAAGGTAAATAATATATTTATATTATAAAATAATTATTATTTCATGCATTTAATTTACCCTTATTACCTTCAATGTAAAGAGTATTTGGAAAACAAATCACATAGCTTCGTGAGGTGGTAGTCCATTGTAGACACAAGTGATGTTACCGTATTACCAGGGAATGAAAATTATGAAGTTATATGTGATATTATATTTAAAAAACAATAATAATCTAATAAATATAATATAAATTTGTTAAATACAACATTATATATATATATATATGTGATAGACTATGATGGAAAATGAATTACATCAGTTCATAAGGCTGTAGTCTGCCGTAAACATGATCAATAGTTTTATTTCTCACTTGTTGGAAGAGGATACATATTCAATAAATTATATGAAAATAATAAAATATAATTATATTTTAGATGATTATTTTATTATAAAATAATGGATATATAATATTTTAAGGGTTCATAAGAATAAATAAAATGAAAATTCATAGTTAAGGATTACACCTCTTCTTTGAAGAACCCCTTTAGGTTTACACCTAAAAGATTTATAGTATGGTTTCATAATAAAAATAAGGAATAAAGGACATGGGGATGGAATTAATTATGATATTTTGGAAGGTATTGGTTGAAATAAATGGTTTTTTATGTGTGAATAATGCAGGAGAGGGGGTGACCTTCTATAAGTGGGGAAGAGGACCCACTTAGAAGTTTTGAATTGAAAAAGGTTTACCCACATTTTAAACCTTCCAAAATGATCTAAAATAGAACATTAATTTACCTTAGATTAGATAAGGTCAAAATATGGCCATAAATATTAATTGTCTTAATTTTTTGGGAATTTTAATAGTTAAATTTTTATTTTACCCCCCAATAAACCTATTTTAACCTTAAAATTGAAAATTAATTTTTACAGTATTTACTATTCATTTTGAAAAAAAAATTATGTTGAATATAATATCAAATATTAATTATAATGGTGAAAAAATGGATTCCATTTTTCAAAATTCCTTTTATTTGTGTGGAATCATTTAATCTAAAATTAAACCCAGAGATATGATCAAAAAACAATTCTCCAATGTGAATGTTTTCACAAGTAGAGAATGTTTTAATATCAAAATTAAATATGAATTGGTTTATAATAACCTCACATATATTAATAATAAATATATTGAACTATTTTTAATTTCAAATATTTTTAAAAAAGTTGAAACATTGGAAATACATTAAATAAAAATGCAGTTTTTAATAAAAATTAGTATTTTTCACTATTAATTAAAAAAAAATATTTTCATAAAATCATAAAAAACTGACCCTAGGAAAAAACATTATATGTTGATTTCACAAATGTAGTTAATTTTTAAAAATAAATTTTCTAAAATTGTGAAAAATTATTTTATTATTTTTTTACGAAAATAAAAACAAACATGTTTTGTTGGAAAAATGTTTTTTCAATGGATATAAAGTATTTACTAAATATTTAGTACTTATTTATCAATATATTTAATTTTATAAAACTTTCATATATGATTTTCAAAATTTCATTATTCTTATTCATACCACTAAATTTATCAGATAGGTTATGAAGGTCGTGTTTAAATAATATAATTAATAGTATATTACAGTTTATTAAAATTTAGTGTTGTGTGTAACTCAATCTATCTAACAAATAAAACTATTTTTAAAAAAATATTTATTAAAAACCCTTGATTCTAAAAAATTGGAGAAGATATGATGGTGTTCTGAAGGATTGAAACTGTTATGAAATTATTCAAGAATCTTATACCCTAGAACAATAGATTCCTAGTAGAGCCAATTAGTTTAAATACATAAGGCCTAGGTAGAAGACCCTGTATAATTTTTATCATAAATAATGCATTGGATATCTCTAATCATTAACATTAGACTCTATATAGATAAACAATATAAAGATGATGGATAATTTTATATGTATCAATGTTTACAAATGAATTTATGAGATCTCTAGTCATTGATAACAACATTAAACCTTGAATATGATGAGCATCATTCTGGAGTTTTTTATTGAAAATGAACTCCTCAACCATTAACTCATTAGGAATTAGATTAGTGATTTTGGATTCTAGCATGTAAGAAGTCTATTCATGATGAAACACTACCTGAAAGGATATGAAGCATTCAAAAAAGTTACTTCCGATTAAAATATGGTATTTCTATAGAATTAATTGTTGGGATAATGTGGTTAATGAACTTATAATTTTTATACAATAATAAGATATCAGGTTATCAGTATATTACTCAATTACAAATTATGTGGTACAGAATAATTAAAATCATTAAGTCTCTAACTATTTTTTTCAAATCTCAATGACCCTACCCATTGATCTCAGAATGTTCAATCACTTCAGACAATCTAGTGGTAAGGATCCATATTTCCTTTATTATAATCAAAACAAATTCCATGTATATTATGAGATGTTTTTAGGCATGCAATATTTCTAACTAAGGTACTGAATATATTTGTTACTTTTTTTAAAGCACTAATATTGAAATCATGTTGAATTTTTCGTCAACACTTGCCTCTAAAATATGCATTGAATAGAAAAAGGATTTTAATTCCAAAAAATTGGTTAATCTAACACATTCTATTTTTATAGATTTATAGATAATTAGAAATTCCTCAAAAAATACTTCGAAAAAAATCCTTATCTGTATTTATATCTTAACTTAGATAATGGAAGTTGTTATAATTTAATATTAATTTTTTGAATTTTTTATTATGCATAAATATTTTAATATTATCTTTTACATTCTTGATAATATGATGTGATTTACCATGTAGCAATAAGTTTTTTATGGATAATCCTATTATTTTAATTCCATATTTTCATATAAAATAATTTGTTTTGTCGGTCATTGCCTTACATCCATAAAATAGATCATATACCATATAGAAATAAAAATATTTCATGGAAGTATATTGATCTTTAATTACTATATTTTTGATTAAGTGGTAAATAAAAAATTATTTTCCTAAGGGGAATACATCTTTAAGCTATTCTGGGATTGAGTTTTCAACATTTCACCTCTTTCTCATGTATATCCCCGATCTAGTTTCATCTCACCTATATCTTGAACCAATTCCATGCACAGGTGAGACCATTCCTAATAATTGTTTTACATCTTAGAGAGGTTATGGGAACTAGAAAGGGATTTTACATAAAATAATATAGGGGTACACATGCATCTACATAAAAAGGAGGGAGGTATGAATAACATTCCATTAATTAAATTTCATTAAATAATTATAAATTTCTAGTAAATAATTAAATAAAAAAGAAACCATACATTGGTTGGTGTAATCTCATGATCATCTGCTAGTGTAATGAATTAACATTTAAAATAACTAACTATAATTCATTTCTATCTAGTCATTAATTATGTTACACACATGAATTAAATCGATTAGTTACCTAATTAATAAAATAAGTTTGTTAATCTCAATTTCTATCCAATCTTTTCTGGAGATACACATCAACAATGATTTTAAATAAATTAAATTAATTAATTTTATTTTAAAATTAATATTATTAGTATATGACCTGTACTTGAAAGAAACTCTGTGAGTATTTTTTTCGAACTAACAGGTATGTATTAAGATCATACACAATCTACTAATGTAACATTTATCATACACGTTGTATTATGAAATTGCAAATAATGTACGATTTAGTAAAACGAAACCTGACACACTTGTTAATTAATATTTCATGTAATTATTTTAATTTTTGTGGTTTAGTAAATGTATTAATACCATACATGGTATGCTATTAGAATTTTATGAAGAAATTAATTAACATTTGAATATGATATAAAACCCGTCGCATGGAATGTATGATTCAAACCATGACACAAAGAACATATAATGAGGATATTTCTGGATTAATAAATTAGTTTTAGTTTTGTTCATAAACAGGTTCAATACTGTGAGTATATACATCTATATGTCATGTATATCACTCATAGTATGTTCTTGATACATGTATAAGGACTAGATGTGTATCTATATAGAGAAATTTCTTAGGTACACTAAGTGCACATTTAGTATATGCGGTGTTGTCTTCTTATTACATGGTTTCTAACCCCAATGTTGTTTAATTAATTCATGACTCGGCTTGGACCCCTTGTTTTCCACTGTGAAATCCCATGGTCAGCATGGTGATTAAGCGAGTAACATGATGGGTAGTTCAATAATTCACGTTCCATATTTCCCATGCCAACATGCAATGTGTATTTAAATCATTCCACATGTATTTAAGGTTTGATGATACAAATTATTTCAAGGGCCATTCTTGTGAATTTAACATGGCTATATGGAATGAGCCTTCAGGATTCATGCCATGTACTCTTTTTATATATAGCTATAATCACTTATATCCCTAGAAGGTTTATTCAGATGTACTTTATTAATATTTAATCAGATATGAATTTAATGATCAAGAAATGAATAGAGGAACAAGTGATCTGAATGATCAAATTATAAGAACAATTTTCTTTAAATGAAAACTGACATTTAAATACAGAAACAATCAACAAATAATAAAGAATTTTAAATTAAACGTGACCTATCTTATACCATTTGATGGTTATGGAAATAGTTTAATCAACCATTATGCCTATAAATAAATATCATTTTATCAGAATCAATGGATAATTTGAAATGCACACAATAATAATTTGATGACCAACAAAAATTTTCCCAAATAAAATTGACAATTTTTTTTTAATGAGCAAATAGAGGAAATCTTTTCATGTTGATTAATAATTAATTTAAAACAATAGAAGAAACATTATCTTAGGCTTGTGATATTTGTTAATTAATGGGTTTTATCTCCCTAACTTAATTGGTTTATTTTCATTTCATTGTGAGGAATCCAAGCAGGACCCCTCTAGAGGTGGTCCAAACATGCTTTCGTGATCTTCCAAAAATGGACGATTAAATATTGGGTACTAGCATGCAGATTTAAAATATTTCATCATTCACTTTAATCACTTTACATTCGATCATGCATTAAGGAATTTATTTTGTTCTTCTTGGTACTTGGAGGAATAAGGGAGGATGAATATCATATGTTAAAATTTTCATGAACAATAATTTACATTTCTCTAATTGACATATTAGTTTATTTATAGACTTGGAATTAAGGTGTTATATTTAATTAATTTCGTAGTGGAACTCAATAATATAGTAAACTACAAGTGACCCCATTCCATGTAAAAATATATTTTTATATTTCATTTAATGGTATGCGCTTTCTCGTACAATGATAAATATTTATTTTATAAACTGGTAAATAAATATATATCATGAGATAAAAATCTGGTATGCTTTTCCTCATCAATAATTTTTCAATTATTAAATAAATATTTTAATATTTATTTTTTATGTAGTAACTAAATATTTATTTCATAGTCTAGAAAATAGATTTTTAATTTCCATTCACATAATTAAATAAATTTATTATTTAATAAATAAAAAAGTTAATACAATATTAATAACAACATATAAATAAATATTATATATTCATGTAATTAAATAGTTACTATAGGAAAAAATATTTATTTAATATCTGAGAAATTTTAATAAATCTAGATTTTTTTACTTCACATTATTAAGAAAATAATTTTTTCATTTTTTTAAATATATATAATTTTTAAATGAAATAAAATGAAAAACTTTTTCTGTGACCCGCTAGGCCTCTTTCATTGTGGAATTACGAAGACTTTACTAAAGTATAATATTAAGCTTTATAAATAGGGGATAAACATGTAGAGGAAGAAGATATGTTTTATTGAAAAAATTATATTTGAATTATCAATTTATAATATATTTCCTTTGTCCTAAAATCTCATCAAACAGGTTGTAAACCTATATCATAAACCTATATGCCTGAAATGTGATTATTTGATTACATCAAATATACTTGTCTATACATGATGGATATATAATTTAATGCAACGATTACATTTAAATGAATGGTATGATACATTAAATTTTATTAATATTGAAGGAAAAAATCCTTCCATGAATTATTCATTAATAACATAACACTCATGACACAACCAACAAACCTAACTTTCCCGTGATCAAATGTCATCCTGATTTACGATAATACATCAATGTGTACGACTCATAAAATACATTAATAATAATCTTGAAGTCTATGCACCACTTCCCATACTTACAAATAGAACTAGTTGGTGAAATATAAACCCATGTATTTATAATATGAGTACTCAAACCTAACAGACAATGTACATTGCATCCCATCATAAAATTTTACTGATAATAGAATATGGTTTAATAATATAATCATGGAATTTTAGGGTACTCATCATAGTGGGTAACAATTATGACCTTTTTAATGTAACAAATACTCTATGACATTATCACATTAACATCATGTAGTAAAAATAACAATAGATAACAAGATTTTCAATTGTTAATAAAATCTATGAATATACATGTAATATGAAGTATAAATATATGGTTTTATGACACCAAATCCAATATTACTAATAGTGTAGATAACCAGTAGATGCACAATTTTTTAAATATATCAGTTCCATTTGGCCGGTGAATGATTTACTAAACTCGGTGGCCAATGATGGAAACTCTCGACAATTCTAGTGAAGGGTGCATAGTTTACCGAAATGTGTGGACAAATCATAAATCTCCACCAGGCATAAAAAATTTATGAAATCCATATTATAACCCTCCATAATTTTTATTCTATTGGGTCCATCTCCTCTCATAATCAATCATTATATCTAAGGGAGTCCCTAGGAAATATTACCCTTTCTCCCTCATAGTTTTAAATTATTTCTTCTTTGATTTAGAGTGGGTTTTTGTTAGATTGAGGTTCATTCCTCCTATCATTCCCTTTTTTTATCATTTTTACCTTTTTATTCCTCTATGATACTTGTTATTCAAGCCCTAGGGATGGGATATTAATTAACCAATTGTGTTCTTTTATTTAATTGTGTTTGGATCATTCTTGGTTCCCCATCTGCTAATACTCAATGGTTTCATAATATGTGTACTCAGTTTAAGGTAGCAGATCCATGCATAATTATTTATGTTTGAAAACATTATTTTTCGGTATTTATAACTTGTAATTTTATGAATTTACTACCCTTATCATATAGGTCTAATAGTTTTGTAAAGGCAAGTTCGCCTAATTTAGATTTCATTAATGTCTAAAGTAAGTCTTTTTTTAGTTTTGGTTTAAATATATTTTTAAAAGATCATTCTTATATTCTTTTCAATTAAATTATTGAGTATCTCTTTGAATTTATTTCATATTCCATGATGGGTTTTTTCCCTTTTAAAGAATCACAAAAGGACCATTTCAAATTTACTAAATAAATTTCATGTTTTTGGTTTCTTAAATACGTATTTGGGATCAATTGGTGCTTTATGAATTTGTTTTGTGACTGGCCTTTAAATTTTACAATTTCAAGAATGGTGGTTAATAATTTATGTTGGGGTTTTTTTGGGTTTGTTGAGAAAGGATGTGATGGTTATTTTATATGTGATTTTTTCTTCACGTGGTAGATACCAAATTATGCACCAACCTCCCATTTTATTGGTCATGGGATCAATGGGGATTTGGAATGTGACACTAGGATATATAGAACTAGCCATTGAATACCCACCATATCCTTGTTTATGTTACAATAATTAATAACATATGAAACTAGGTGGGTCTCTATTCAAGATACTCTATATATCATGTCTAAGGGAATATAATTTTTAGTGTCTATTGATTTTGTTGGGAGTCATGGTTAGAGGTGTCACCATGACACTAGTCCATATCATGTACTCCACATCAGATTGCATACAAAAATGTATATTGTTTTAATTCATCCTCAGGGGTATGAGGATCCTAGGATATATAAACCTTTGTTTCATTGGGACACTCCACTGATAATGGATTACAAGAAGTTTCTTTTCTATTATGATTCCCATTGTTTTTTACTTTATCATATTATTATATTGTTGGATTCCATTATTTTATATCTTATACCATTTATTTCTACTTCTATTGTTTTTTTATTTTCTATCCATATATGTAGGTTAATTTCAAAGTGATTTATCTTCTTTCATCTTTAAAAATGACGGTAGTAAAAGAGGTTCATGGATTCGAAATGGTTTTTTTTCATTGATTGTTTATTTCATCTAAAATAATTTTCAAGCATGATTTTTTAAAATGGTCAAATAAAGTTTTGTAAATGAAATAAATTTATAATTTAGATATATGTGACTATTTTTTTATAATGGAAACAATAACTTTATATATTAATTTTTTAACTAGCATAAACAAATTTAATTTTTAAATATTATGACTGGGATGTGATTTTAGCCTTCCTTCTGGGATATCTACTCATGAATAAAGTTTAGGGTGGGATCAGTATGAAGCTTCTTATATGGTATTTTGGGACACCCTAACCTGAATCACTGATTCTAAGATGATGTTACAAAAATACATCGGGCATGCCTACCAATATTCATGAGGCTACCAACTAGTAGAGAGGTTATAAGTGAATCATGGGGAGACTATAACATTAATAAAAGTTCATAATATATACAAACACATAATAATGTACATTCATATTATACATTAAACAATAACTATACTAGTAAAAAATGAATGTAAAAACAAAAAACTTGAATAGTCCTTCTTGAATGCTAGGACAATGACTTCCAAATGGGTTGATAACATATAAATAAGAGAAAGGGTAAAAAAATTAAAAAAATGATCTATATCATTTTCTAAGACTCACCCCTTCCATGTCTATAGACTCATAGTGATATATATTTCTAAATGATTAAATATGAGCCCCATTCTAACCTATACCTCCCACAAGTGAAGGCTATTCGACTACCAATGTTCCATATCCTCATGGGGAGGGTGTGTGTAATCATTTATAGTGAAACACCAATGCCATCAAATAAATAACTTATAAATGTATTTTATGTTCATTTGAAAATATTATCATGTTAGTAAAGAGAAAAAAATAGGATGCCTTAGCACAAGAAATAATCATCAATGCATAAGAATGAAACCTTCAACTATATATTAATCGATTATTCACTAACCAAGATACAAAAAATCCTAGTTATAACTAACTTAGATCCATACTATAATAAATATCAACTAGACACCTCATAAGTTCCCATTTATGGTATATTCTATGGACATGACCAACACATACCCTTGAAGTGATAACCCATCTAAATATTGACTGAATCATAAAACACACCCCCTTAGGGGTATAGTCTATATGGATTAGCATGATTGATCAAAAATATAAGAAGGAGGAACATCACATGAAATCTATAGATATAGGATGATAAATCAATGTCATATCATGTTAATAAAGTTCCATAACCATCACGAATCGACACCTGAGAAAACATAAAACATACGTCACATCAGATCTACACACATACATGTGATTAATATCAAGAATGTGTCTAATTAGTTACACACGTACACAATTGTGATCAATATAAGAGATCGGTCACATGTTTTTCACATTCACTCACATGTAATAAATATAAAAAATTGATCCCATGGGATACTCATGCACACACAAGTGATCAATGCCTATACAATCAATAGTCAACATGATACCTATGTGAAAGGGTCCATCATTTCCATGGAGATTTGTTTAGTTATATTCGGTATGGTTCCTCTAATTATTTATGAACAAAAAATCATTAAATAAATATGTATTACATGATGTTTATAAAACAATTATAAATTAAGGGTCATTCTCCAAGAGTGGTAAACCTCACATCACCAGCCTATACACCATGGATAATAACATAGGGTAGAGCACACATGACCACCTAACTCAATATAATTACACATCACATATAATAAAAGTCCAACTGCATTGTTTAATTCCATTCAATTCCATTCATCCTACGTCAAATTCCAGATGTTCATATGTCATGGCTGATCATTAAAATTTAATCATTTATAGAAAAATTATAATTAACTAAATGTTCAGAAGAAAAAATTCAACCCAAGAAGAAATGAATACTTATGGAATGACTCACTCGATATTATCACCTACCTTAAACAAAGACTAAACACCCATGGAATGTCTATAACACTCTTCTTACACATACATAGGAAAAAAAACCAATCACAAGGCAAAAAAGGTCCAATTTTATATTATTAAATTGGAATCTCTAAAAGAAATAATATGGTGAGGTTCCTTTTATAAAAATTCGTCAAACTGAGTACGTGGGACTCCAAACACACTCATGAATCTAATTTATACAAAACCTCCAATAAATTTCCTGATATGATGGTCGATCCAACACATATCAGATAAAAACCCATAAAAGAAAAATCGATAAAAAACCCTGAAACAATGACACATGTTTATCAACATGTGACATCCCCTATCCCATAAAATCAAAATACCCATAGTTATATGAAAATTATACCTAGATTTTGTGAAATTTTCATCAAATTACACTATAAAAAACATGAAAAATATTAATTTTTAATATTGACACTATAGAAAAAGTTATGGTTAATAGTGACTTATTCACGGAAGTTCTAGGAACCGCCGAAAAATAAATCCAGTAAAAAAAATATAATATAGTTTATGTTTTATATAACCACCAAAAAAATATTTATATATTTAATTACATGGGGTTTCAAAAAAATACTTCTAATAATTTTAAAAAACCCTAATTACTCCCCTCCCCCGCTCCCTCTATGTGATTGACACCCCTTCCAACCCAACTCCCCAACCTCCTCCACCCCTCTTCCCATTGGCATCTCAGATCCCACAACCATGTTTTCCCCCACCCCTCCTCCTCTCCTCTCCTCAGTGGTGACTAAAAGCCCACAACCCCCTTTTCCCCACCCATGCTCCTCTCTTCTCCCCAGCGGTGACCCCGAGCCTATGCCACCTAGTCATTATCCCCTGATCCCTGAAACCCCCAACTAATGCCCTCCTACATCTTTACTAAATAGATCTCCAATTACTTGAACCACCACCCTCCACCAACCTCCCTCTCCTTGGATCTATTCCCATTTTCGTTAGTGATGTGGACCCCCCCCCCCTTTGAGCTCCCTCTACCTAGATTAGATGGAATTCACTTCAGCAACACATACCACCTAAAGGATGCATCATTATCACACTAATTTTATTATTGGGTAGCATTACATGAACAATCATGGCCGATAAAAACATTAAATAATTCGTTTTTAATTGATTGGACAACAATTATAAAGGTAATTTTGGTTTATAATTTATTATTTGTATTTTTCATTTAGTTGTTTTGCATTATAATAATAATTAGTTTTTGTTTTATTGTATTAAAATAACAAATATATTGTTTTATGTTATATATTGGTTGTGGAATCTAGATAGTTCATAATTTCATAGTTTATATTTGATATTAAAGAGTTCCAATTTGTTCTATATATGTCAATGCCTCCAATTTTTGACATATACAAAATAAAGGCTATTTTCAAACTCATGACCAATTGGTGGTAGCATTTGGGGTCTGACATGGTTTTATCACCAATCCTAAAATGGTATCTACAGATATAGTCCTAGAAAATGAGATAGTATACCATTGTTAAATTTATCAAAATACTTCATGTTTTATGCATATATGATGAATAATTAGGTTTAATAAAATCTATCAATTAATGATAGAGTAGTTAGGGTTATGTTTTACTTTTATGATAATCAATTATTGACTATTGTAAAGTGAATGACCAACATAGTTTCATTAATTTTATTCTACATAACATGATTTTAATAAAACAATTTATAGAGTGTTTTTTTCGGAGCCAAGTGACTAATTTTTTATCATTTGATTTTAAAATCATAATAGAAATTATTTAATTTTTTTAACATCATATTTTCTATGTTTATCTAGAATTTAAGAAACATCCAATTTGATGTTATCTGAACAATGTTGATTTATATAATTCATGGAACAACATAAAGTCACACAAAACCACTTTAATAGAATATAGACATATAGAGTTGAATATTCTGGGAAGGCATGACATATCAGGGTATCCAAATAATGTATTGTTTTCATTCATATTTTTAAAGAGGTGTTATTTTTCTTAGTTATATCATAGGAATTGTTGCTTATATTGAGAAATGTAGCTGATTTTAAAATGGAATGAACCCTCCTTAGTTACAAAACTTGGGTAGAATACACCATTATCTTTTATTTGATTCATCACATTCATCTCTATTTGTGATAAATAATAATTTAGTTGATTCATGTTTTTATATTAGATATTTAGTAAGAAAAAGATCATTAATTAATTCATTCCATTTTCTCGTATAGTTGTTATGAAATAATTAATGGAGAAGTTGGGTGATATTTAATTTTGATTTTACTTGTTTGATTATAAATTTATATCTTTTTATCTAAATGTTCAGAAGGAATACAATACAATACCAATGGATAAAATATGGATTAATTTACCTTGAAACACACCTCAATATGCAAATCATTGGGATGAATTTTTAGATTATGTGATCGTAAACCAATAAGTGGTTTGTAAAATAAAATTATTGTGTTTGATTGTAAATTCAACTGATGGTTGAATAGAAAATATGTATATGATCATTTTATATTGAAATGGTTTCCTTATCTATTTGTATAATGGGTTCGTAAGGGTGAATCAAGTGTTATGGAAATTACCAATAATAAAAATACTGTCAAAGAAATATAAATTGACCCGGTAGAGGAAATTTCAGTTAAAATTTTGTTAAATGACACATTTAGGTTTACAAAATGCAATGTGCAAGATTTCAATAGATTATTAGAACCTTCAGTTGATCCTGAGTAGGATAATATTTCTCATAAGTTCAGTGAAGAATAAAATTATTTCTATGAATTAGTTGAAGATTCACAACCTGAACCATTTTAAGGGTGTGCCAAGTATTCAAA
Source organism: Viscum album (assembly GCA_963277665.1). Taxonomy (NCBI): domain Eukaryota; kingdom Viridiplantae; phylum Streptophyta; class Magnoliopsida; order Santalales; family Viscaceae; genus Viscum; species Viscum album. The sequence goes on along the minus strand of OY728137.1, from coordinate 1,607,608,914 downwards.
GTTGTGTTTTCTATTTTTGTCGTATCATATCATGTGTATTTGTGGAATTAATAACAATGAAATGTCCATGATTTTATAGTTTCATCATAATAAATTTATTAAATCTATGATCCCTGCATCATTATTTGATATGAAGGAAGTCATCAACAAACTTGGACATGATTATAAAAAGATATGAGGAAGCCAGAATGATGGAATTATTTATTGGGGAGAACTGTCTGATTAAGAATAATTCACATGATTTTATACAAGAATATTACTGTTATTGAATAATAATGAGAATATAAATTAGTGCAACCCTAGGAAAAAATAGAAGAAGAAAACACTTGAAAAGTTATTATGTTACTTACCTTTCAAACTATGCTTAAAAAGATTATTCATGACATTTATAATAGCAGACAACATGAAGTAGCATGCTCAGGATATTAACGATGGCATGATGATACATCCAAAATATTCAACCTCATGGAAGATGATTGATTATCTATATTAATATTTTTCCTCATATCTTAGGATTTTATGTTTGGGATTGGATTCTGATGATTTTAACCCTTTTGGTACTTTATGTAATAATTATGGAATATGACTAGTTATTTTGATCCAATATAATCTTATTCTGTGGAAGTTTATGAAGGTGACCTCTTTCATTATTTCAATAATTATTCTTAGAAAAAAAAATCCTGGAAGTGACATTGATGTAGACCTCAGACCTCTAATCAATTAATTATTAGAATTATGGGATGATGGAATGAAAATATATGATGCTTCATTAAGGCAACTATTAAAAATACATTCCTCTTTAACGTAGAAAATTAATGACTTTCATGGACTAAGAAATTTATCTGGTGGAAAACTCATACAATTTTGTTTATTCCTATTTTTAATTTTGATGTTGAACCTCAATGGTTACCTCACACTAGAAAATGGTGTTTTACGTGTCATCATCAATTTATTGATTCTCCTAATAAATTCTGGTTTACAAGACTTGATTCAATAGAGATATTAAGATGAGAAAGTCAGCGAAGTTGTGATCTAATTCAGAAATAATGTGATAATTAATGAATGTCGCAGATGAATTTGGAAAATGCCAGCAGTCTAAAGTGGGGGGGGGGAGAGGGTACTAGGTATAGTATCTAAAGAAGGTGGAACACAAAAGTGGACGAAAAAGACTATATTTTTCAAACTTCCTTATTGGGAGTTAAATTTGATACATCATAATATTGATGTAATGCATATTGAGAATATTTTTTGTAAAAATATAATATTTATTTTGATTAATGAGAAAGGTAAATTGAAGGATCACATTAATTCTTTTAAGGATTCAATTAATATAAAGCATGGTATGTGGGAAAATGTGAATAGAATGTATCATTTAGATATTTTTTCAATGAATAATCTTGAGAAAGACGTATTCCTTCGATCATTAAAGAATATAAAAGTTCCAGATAGATATTCAAGTATCATATCAAGGAGTGTTGACATAAAACATCTAATGTTACATACATTGAAAATTTTGAATGAGTTTTTTAAACTATTTCATATGTGTAATACATTACCTAAAAAATTAACTCCAATTCCAGTTGAGTTTTGTACCTTTTTCAGAGATATCTATGGGAAAATCTAAATCCAAATGTTCTTGCTAAACTTTAACAGAGAATTTATTTTGATAGTATGTCATTTAGAGATGTTATTTCCACTTAATTCACCACAATCATGATTCATTTGACTATTTATTTGGGAAAATAAGATAAACTTTGTGGACTGGTATACTATCAATTGATGTATCCAATTGAGAGGTACTGAGATAATTTTTTTTGAATTCGATTTTATCAATTCATTGTTTAATTTTTTTAATATGTTTCTTAATTTTTTATCAGGTACATGGCTCATTTGAAATCATATGTGAAGAATAAACATCACCTAAAAGGCCATATTCATGAAGGTTACATAGATGAAGAGTCATAAACCTTCTATTCTAGTTATTTGGATGGGATTGAGACTAAATTAAATAAAACTAGTATTTTTGAAAACATATCGACTAATTTAATTTGGAAAATTATTCATTTTCATTTCTAACTATTAGACGACCAATTGGAAAGGTATTAAAATTTACTTTGACTAAATTAGAGATGCTACAAGTACAATGATATGTGCTACTCAATAGTGTCATTACAGATCCATTTGTTGAATAATTTCTAATCCAAACAAAGAGGTGACTAAGGGGTCGATCATGAAATGAGTTGGAATTAACAAAAGCTATTAGTAAGGAGCTAGTCCAATAGTTCACCCATTGTGTAAGTATATAATCATATTCATATTATTGGTTTGAAGTTATTTTTTTATGCTAAAAGTAAATTATTATACATTTTTTAATATATAATGAATTTTGAAAATTGAGATATAATATTAAATGATTCGAAGCTTTTGGCTTGAGTCCCTCTAAGAGAGTCTAAGATATTTATGCCAATAATATTCATGGCTTGAGGTTTTGTACAATTTAAAATGTAGAATATGTGAAAACGCAATGAAGTGGTGTATTTACATTTGAAGAGGTGGGATAATATAAGTAGGTGATTTATAAAATTAAAGTAAACTATTATGGAAAATTTTTAGTTGTGATATTCATATGAAAGAGGGTTAATATTGATTGTGTTATAATGAAAGATTAATTAAATTTTAATTCTTTGAAATTACCTCAATTGATGGATACATATGTGTGTGTAGATCAGGATCCATTTATCATGGATTCACATAAAAATATGGTCAATATGTGGATGATAAAGTACATGAATTCCTTAGTTTTGTTATACATATAATATTGAGAGACTTATATGATATGGGTGATGTAGATAAATTGGTTCTTTTTTATAGTGAAACTCATCAACCAAAAAATATTAAATAGTTTTTTAATGACAATAGAGAAATGGTAAAACATGCAAGAGATGGCGAAAATGAAGGACTCGTTATAATGGAGGTTGATAAAAATGATGATAAATGAATATATAAATTTTTCTATATTTATTTTTTTTTTCTAAAAAGATTTTAGTTTTTTCATATTTTATATATTTAATATACCTTAACCCATTGAAATATAGGAATGCTGTGATTTTTTTAGGATTCTAGCTAATTAGAATCTCAAAGAATGCCACCAATACTATTATATTTTGTGGACTGTAGTGATTCTATTATACCCAAGACTTCTAGTTAGATAGTTTTTCCCCATATGTCATTGGTATCCCACCACCTGATTCACCTCGGGCGATGGAATAGTTGGTCACCCCTCCAACAAAAGGATATTGGAAAGTTACCATTACTAGTATGTATGTCATTTTATTATGAAACTATATATTTTATTAATTATTTAATGCATTTATGTAACAGATATCGAAAATCATAAAAGGGATACAAGTATGAAAACAACATATGTGTGGGACCTGAAGGACATCACGATTATAGATCTATTTGAGGATTTTGGGATCCAATCGGGGACACAACCTGAATATTTGATCATATTATTGTGTATATTTCTTACGAGATATCGAGATTTACCATTAGTTATAATGATTGGAGTAATATTCATACGTCTTGGAATAATGAGGTCTTTGAAACTCAAGTAAACCTAATATTAATTTAATATTCCCAAATAAAAAATTTAAAAGGAAGAAGTAAATTTTTTAATATACTTATAGTGTTTTATGTTAATTATTTCAAAATGTATTTTCATTTTGTTGTCCTTGACTCCATTTTACACCCATGGACTTTTCTAAAAACGCATACAACATCCATAAAATATGAAAAATATGAATTTTATATATATAAAAACGCATTTTGAGTTATACTGGCCACATATTATACTAGATTGACGTTTTTTATTCCTACACATAAAAAATAAATTATAGATCATTATCTATAAATTTAAAAAACAATTTGATCATTTTTCTCTATTTTTACTCTGGAAACACTTACGGAATGTATACAATACATTAGAAACAATTGTTGGGGGAAAAAACCTAGAAAAAAATGTTGGATTTTTCTAAAATTAAAGGAAAATGATGATAGATTTAATTTTGAAATGTAGGAACTGATGACATGTCATTCTAAATGACTGTATTCCTATCATGGCTGTAAACATAGTTTTAGTGTTTTAAAGCACTAAAACATATGTGGAATGATCAAAATAGAAAAATGACATCATATTGACTTGATATCAGGCTACAATGATCGTTGATTTTATTTTGAATTTTTTGAACTAACAGAATTTCATTTCAAATGACAGTTGTCCCATTATTCATGAAAACATATATTTAGTGTTTTAAAACACTAAAACACGTGTCAAATGTTCAAAACCAAGAAAAATATGTCTTATTGTCATAAAATATATTGAAACCCACTATTTATTTGTTTTTGACATGTACACCTAGACAACAAATCAATCCGATGTTCTGTGTGATCAGAATTATCTAGTAAACACTTATAAAAGTTACAAACGCTTTTAAAAACAAGTGTTGTGGACCAAAAACTGAAAGAAGATGTTGTATTTCCCTGAAATGATGGGAAAATCAACATAGATTTATTTTTGAAATGTAGGAACTGACGACACATCAAGTCAAATGAATCTTTTCCTTACTTTTTAGTATTTTTAAACACTAAAACGTGTGTGGAATGGTCAAAAAATGGAAAATGATGTCAAATTTTCTCGAAATCATGGAAAAATGACCGTATTTATCATTATAAAATGAAGGAACTGGTGACACACTATTCTAAATTTTGGTTTTCCCATTATGGTTGTAAACACATTTTTATTGTTTTAAAATACTAAAAAATCTATTGAAGAGTCAAGACTAGAAAAATTAGGTGTTACTATCCTCAAATAATTGGAAAACCATTATACCTTTAATTGTGATATGTAGGAAGTAATGGCTTGTCATTTTGAGTGATGGTTTTCCCACTCTGGCCGTAAATGCATTTTTAGTGTTTTAAAACACTAAAATGTGTGTAGAATTGTAAAAACCAAAAAAATGAGATTTTATTGACCTAAAATATTGGGAACAAACTTTAAATTTAATTTTGAAATGTAGGAACTAATGAAACATCATTTTGATTGAAATTTTACTGTTATTGTTGTAAATGCGTTATCAGTTTTTTAAAACACGAAGACTTGCATGGAATAGTGAAAACATGGAAAACGAAATTATATTTCTAATTTATCATCAGAAAACCTCCATATATTCAATTATAAAATTTAGGAACTGAATACATGCCATTCCAAATGAAATTTTCCTTACTATAGTCATAAACACATTTTTAGTGTTTTAAAACACTAAAACATGCTGCGAACAATTTAATAGCAGACAAAAGATGTTAGATTATCGTGAAATCATAGATTAAATAACTTATATGTAATTGTGATATATATGAAATGACAACACATTATTTTGGATTGATGATGCGCCTATAAAGGGATCCCTACCTAGGTTTCTTTCCTCTCGCCGTCGCCTCTCCTTCAATGCGGAAGACACGACGTTTCCCCCCACATTCGGTGTGTTTGTGGAGGATCTCCGCGGTCATTGCGTCCGGCGGGTTTGTGGTCTTCCCTTTTGCTATGAAGGTTCTCCTTGGGCTTCAGTGGTTGCTGGTTCAGATCCATGGGTGTAAGACCAGTCTGCGTAGACGACATACTCTTCGGAGTGCTCCTGGTGTTGTTCTCTTCTTCTTGCGGTTTCCCTATAGTGATCTTTTTCAGTGTTTGGGGGTCGCGCTCGTTTGTCGACGGTTTTTGGGTTCCTTATATTCTCTTATGAATTCGTTGGGGTCTTGCTGTGTCTGATGTGGTCGTTTGTTCGGGTGGCGGCGGGATTTTCCGTGTCATGGTGATGCTGTGCTGCAATTTCTAGAGAGGCTTGATTTGGTTTTTAGTGGAATTTCCGTTGATCTCTTTGATTTTTGTTGTTCGTGATGCTTTCTGTAGTGGAGGTTTTGCTATATATCATGAATTTTTTGCGATTGATTCCTTTTTGCGAGATGGGGGTGAATGTTTTAGGCCTTTGGTCTGTTCTCTGGGTGATTTGGTAGAAGACGTTGATGTTATGGTGTCAGGATGTTTCTCTGACGGTGATATTTTTGATATCGGTGAAGCTCGCCAGGGACGACGATGACGGTCGCTGGTGAAGATGATGACGGGAGCCGGTGTACCTCTCCAGTGTTCCGGTTAATGTGTGGCATGTGACGGTGTTTGGGTTGTCACGTGGCTTTCGATTTGCATTTGGGTTGTTGCGTAGTGAGGGATTGACGTGCGGTGTGCAGTGCGAGGCATGTCAGCACTGTCTCAGGATTCGTTGGCAGGTTTGAAGCGATCGTGAGCGCGTGATGATGACGCTGGTTTGAAGCTCGAGGTGGCTGGTGGTGGATTTGAATTTGAAATTCGAAATATGTATTTCTTCTGGATGTGGAGATGTTGTTAAAAGGATGTGGTGAAATGGTGTAATGGGTACCAATAACCCCTTAAACCGGCTTATGAAAATGTGAAAAAAATGATTTTCAGGAGACAACACATTATTTTGAATTATTTTTTCCCCTTTATGATATTAAATTAATTTTTATTGTTTTAAAATATGAAAATATTTTTGGAATGGTCAAAACCAAGAAAACAATCTCATATTTACATAAGATTAAGGGAAAAACCAAAGAAATAATTTTGAAATGTTGGAACTAAAACCACATCATTCCAAATGCAGTTTTTTCGTTATGGATATAAACACATTTTTAGTGTTTAAAAACAATAAAACATGATTAGAATTGTAAAAACATGTAAAAGACCTCATATTTATGTATAATCATGTAGAAAACATCATAGATTTAATTGTAAAATTTAGGCACTGAAAAAATTTCATTCTCAAGGATGGGTTTCCAATTATGGCTTTAAAACCATTTTTTGGGATTTAAAAAACTAAAATAATCATGAAATGGTCAAAACATGGAAAATAATGTTGGATTGCCCAAAAATGAAGGGAACCCACCATATATATAGTGATGAAATATAGGAATCTATAGACACTATTCTCAGTGACAGTTTGACCATTATGGAAGTAAACACATTTTTAGTGTTTTAAAACACTAAAATATGCATGGAATGATAAAAACCTAGAAAATGAGCTCATGTTTTCCAAAAAATCAGGGGAAATAGAATATAAGTTTAATTTTAAAATTTTTGAATAGACTTCACATCATTCTGATTGACAGTTTTCCCTTTATGGTGAAAACCCATTTTTTAGTGTTTTAAAACCCTAAAACGTGCGTGGAATAGTAAAAACCATAGAAAATGACATCATATTGATGTTCAAAAATAGGAGAACTAATGATTAGTTATTTTGAATTATTGGACATTGTTAGATATCAACATCTAATTTACTATATTAAATAAATTTCAATTTCACCACAAGTCGCATTAAAAATAAATTATAATATTTACCAACACCTTTTCAATTTCATGTGTTGTATCTTTTCTTAAATACATATGTGACTTTTTCATGGTGTTTTTCATAATATATTATTTTATTTTTGTAAAAAATTATTTTATTTGACTAAACAAATAACATATTTTAGGTGTACCATTCTGAATATATTCTGGGACGTTTCTCTTTAACATTTCATTTCTTAAATGTAATGGTTTTTATTGTAGGTGGAAAATGCTGATAGTAGGGAGGAGTTTGACAACTCCAATCCAAGAAGTTTTTTGGATGAAAATCATGATGGTTCATAGTTTCATGGTATGTTAAAATTTTATCAATTATTATACATTAATTCTGATTTACTATGTTTAGTTTTAATTTTTGTTTCATTTTTTATTATAGCTGATGAGATGATGTGGTTGGTTTCAGTTGATGAGATGGTGTAAAGGCAGAAAAATGTAGTGGAGGTCTTGACATAAATTTATATTGTGAATGAGTTGTCGTTGGTTTTAATATATATATATATATATATATTGATTATTAGGGTATTAGTTGATATATGGGGTGACTAAGACTTAGGTTATGATGACTGTGGTTGTTTTTATGACTATATATGTGGGATTTATGAATGATGGGTGTATCTATATTTATGTTTTAATTTATAGTGTGTATGTATTTTTATATTAGTAAACATTTATTAAATATGTTGTTGAATTATAAAAACTTATTTAGTGGAGATTTTTTCTAAGAACCCCTAAATATACATTGTTGATTGTATTTAGTATAAGTTCAGATTAACAGTTTCTAAAAATACCACAACTAGAAGATTTGTAGAGGAAAATTTTATTTTATTTATATCCCAAGTGGGTATTTTTTAATTAAATAACTTCCTCTAATTAAACCATAAACATCCTGTAAATTTTCCAAATATTACAATTAAAAAACCCCCACAATTTAAAATAAACTTCCATTATTTGAAAAGTGACCCAGAAATACGTGGCAGTTTCATGAACCACCGCAAAACACCAAGATAGCGGTTTGAAACCCAACTAGACCAGAAAATAACCACCAATAACCATAATTTTTTTTGTAGTGTGATGACCAAGGATATAATAAATTTGACAGAATTTCGACACAAGGGGATTGCATGAGATAAGGCTTATAATGAAGAATCAACCATGAAAAATGGTACAACGTTTAACCACAACACGAGGAAGAGGGAGTCTAAATAAAATAAAATAAATGATTTCTCCCAAATTCTCCAACATATTTTATCTAGATACACCAACTATCAAGGGAATATAAATGATATAGGAGAATATGAGATCCTAGTTGAATGAATCTCCAAAATTTAATCCATTCCAAATAATCCTGAGGGAGGATCATTGTCAAAGATAAAAAAGACACCTTTTCAAATGTTTCCCAATGAACCCCTCCATCTAGCTGATTATGGTCCAATTTCTCATTTGTATCCTACCCGCCACCCTGTGTAGACTACCGAGCTCACTAATAATCCCTTCTAGGTAGCTATTCTTATTCACAATAATCTACATAGATGATGGGTTCATGAGTAGCACAGTTTTCCTTGGGTATCCTCCACTGATTACCCAATCTATGAGTTTCCCACCAATCCTCCATTCATATCAAAAGATCCTTCTTTTTTATTTTAAGAATGAATCTTCTCGATAAAACCCTTGGTTTTCTAAATGATGTATCCACTAGATGAAAATATCAAATTCACTCTAAAATTCATAACTAATAATAATGAGACTAGGTATAGTCTCCCCGCTATAATGCTTATGCCCTTAAGAAGTTATCATAGTATGGGAATCATTCCTCCAGATCTACCTCAATCATTATCCACAATGATTTCTATTTATTCTGACCATGAATGAAAAAACCCCAACTCACAGCCACACTTATTACTAAACACTCATCAAACTCTCCCCATATAATTCAACACACAATACACTCAAAGCTGATCCATATATTCATTTTAACCAAACATCATGACTCAGATCACCTTATCTTTAAAATGTGAACCATTATAGTTTTTTCAACCATTTCCAATTTCACCATCTTGGTTATACTTACATAATAAATAAGATTTGAATAATTCAAAAAACAAACTTGTTGTAGTTTAGTTCCATTACACCCTCTCAAATGTAAAACAGAAGATAAAATTAGACACCAACACCTCATTTATCATTATGAACATAAAAATGAGACTATATTGAAAGAAAGTAACTCAATAAAACCATGTGTTTATATAAGGATATAACCTATCAATTAACACCTATGTTGTTCCTAATATAAAAGTCTCAATTTAGTTCTAACCCACTATATTCATCTTCACTAGAAAACACCATTATATAGTCCTCTATCCAACATCGCACAAAGGTACTCAGCCTAAATATTTAAATCTCCAAAAATATACTAATAATAGTTCCATAAGCCTTGGAGTTACCATTAAATCAATCTAACAACTTTACCATAATGTGAAATAAAATCAAAGGAATTATCCCTAGTTGCCTCTACAACTGCTCACACCCTCCATGAAGCTCTCAACCATTCACTAGAAAACCATCGATATGACTCACTCTTTAATCATACCAACTTCACCCTAATTCTGATTCCCATATCTAGTCTCCATCCAATGATATATCTAAATAAAACTTAAATCATTCATAATGGAAACAAATTCTCTCAAGGCCACTATAGATCAATCGTCAAGAGTCTCCATGATTATTTAATGATCATCCTTATACAAGAACCCCACTCTTTCCATAAGAGGTCCATTCACTGATGACTATATCGATTTCCCCCAAAAATAGTATTATCCTTTCTATTTCCTTGTAATGCAAACATTATTCTACTTAGTCCTTGAATAATTCATCACCGAAACACATTTACAAATTTTCACCACTCGTTCAAACTTGATTTACCATTGATTAACCATCCCTTACTAATACATAGATTACTCAGAATGAAATCCAAGAATCCCAATCATCCACTCTGGATGTGTGTAACATCCTCCAACACACTAGGAGTGGGTAATGATTTCTGATTGATATGGGTCACTTCCCCTCACACATGATGTTACACTGAACCATATAATCTCCACTAGTAACAAACATTATCTAACCAAACAATAGTACCCTGATTTATTATAGATGTCATATTCTAACATGGGATAATTTACTAACACACCATCCTTTATCTTACCAATCCTTTCACGCTTTAACCAAATATGTTAATTTCTTATTTATTGGTGACCCTGAGAAAAATTCATTTGTGACTTACCACTACTACCTATTTTGGGTTTTTATATAGAACCTAAAACAAAATCAATAGTATACCCAAAATCCCTATCCTTTGTTTCAGACAAATTTACATATAATCCTATTTTAAACTCCCACACATCAATGATTTTCCCATGACACATGATAAGTCAACCCTTTACTACAAAATAGAGTGATTCACCAAAAATTATACTCCTTCGATCCCAAACTGTCATATCATTTCAAATGTCTACACAACAAGGATCTAGCACCATCAATCTTGAGCACTCTTATTGATCCTATTTAGAATTGTAATTTCATTAAACCAAGATTCAATGTGAGCCACCCATCACATGGGTGTCAGTTCAATACACTATGAAACTATATGTTATCTAAACCTCCTTGGTCTATCCATCATGGATCTTCAGTAATCATCTAATGATAGTCTCATGACAATTTGTTAGGCTATGAAACCCCTTTTCAATCTATCAGTAACTAATGTTTTCATGTGCTCCGTAATCAAACCTCATATCATGAGTGGTAGCACAGAAGGTTCTCTAAACACCATGGTTACAAGGAAAATTAAAAGACCCTCCTTTAAGGATTCCAAAGGTTACTATCATTTTCAAGGAATCATCATTGTTTAAAGACACCCCAATGGCACGAGTAACTCAGACTATCTCATCATAAGGAATATCCTCTCTCGGTTTTCCATCACACATCATGAGAAACTGAATCACTAATAACTAGGGTCATATAAATATGGAAAAAGGATAACATTATGGTTCAAAAATCATGGAAAATCATCTAGGAACATCTATAGATACATTCCATACTATCTACCCCTTTAAACATTCCTTGTCTAGGGGCTATATATGCTTGGTTTGGTAAACAATGCCATTGGTTTCAACATACATATATAATGGATAACTGCACATTAGATATATTTTGAACCTTACCTAATTGGATATGTCTAATGGATACTCATTCAATATTCTTATTAAGGTAATAAACACCTGGACAATACCTAACAACCTATATTGTATTTCCTCTCTATAGTGAGATTGCATCATAATAACAGTTATTGTTAACATCATTATATTCTTCATCATCACACATGTTTACCTCATCGTAGTCTCACTTGCCCTATTATTAAAATTATAAATTTTATTGAGTTTATCAAGATATAATATTTACCTGAAATCATATGTGAAAGCATAGTAAATGTTTCTAAAACCAACAAATTTGAGTTATCTTTTTTCAAAACAATCACACCCAAGTAACATTTAAGTCATGTGAGTCCAATGTATTGAATAAGATGCATGTAATACCTCTTCCCAATATAGATACGATTCAAATCCATAAAAAATCACTAACCCCAAATATATACACATCGTATATGGTGAAATCATAAAACAATAACAATATAACCAATAACATCAATCTCATTTTTTTGTAAAATTGGAGTTCCCTAGAGGAAGGTGTTCATGATGTACTATAAAATGTTTCTTCAAAATATCTGAAATATTCATATTTCACTTGTCTACCAACTCTATAAATTATTAAAAACAATAAATCTATTATTCAATTTCTAGCTTCCCAACCTGAATCATCATGATAGAGCCCAAGTGCCACTTGACCTTTGGCATGCTTCCTTATATGTCAGAGGATACTATATAGCAATGAGGGTCTATAGTAAATCAAGGGGATCCTAAACCCTTAATAATATTTCCTAACAATAGTTAAATAACCAAACATGTAACAATTTGAAATTATAGATTTCAAAAACCGATAACCATAACATTAAATAATAATTTTGAAAAAAGAGTTGAATGATCATTGATGAATGCAAGGGCATTGATCGCACATCAGACCAATGGAAAATATAAAATTGAAATGAAAAAATGTAGAAATGAGTATCTATATCCAACTCAATCCCCACCTAGTATTATTATATAGAATTTTAGTGATCTATCCCACTAAATTATTAAATCAATCCCCATCTCAACCTATAGTAGAAACAAGTGATTTATGCTTGTGTAACCAAGTGCTATTTCTACCCAGCAGGGTGTGAGTAAAGCTTAGTAGAGAAAAACAATGAAGTTCAATACCTAACTAGTAAATGTAGTGTACATGCATGTGATAAGATCAATAGGTTTGTAAATTGGAAAAAAATAAAATGTATAATAACAACTAGTAGTCACTATTTCACAATCATGAAACAATCAACTATAAACTGATTAATCATGTGTCAACCATCCTTCCATGTAACCCATAAATAACCGCTTCCGCTCCATGCCAGAAAGAAAATCAACAGGATACCTAACATATCCCCTTGATTGGATAGTCAATAAAAATGTTTGAAACAACCCCTTTAATGGGATATCCCATATAGATATTGACCAAATTAACTAACACATCTTTGGGGAGGGTAGTCCATATGGCTCAAAATACATGTTTAATTGTATAATCCAGTGGAAAATTGATGAAAAATATAAGTATATAACAAAATATCCGCAAAACTATATGTTAATCAGTATTTATAACCATCAAAAATCCATATATGAGTAAGTACCAAGCATAAGTGTCATGATCCACACACACACACATGTGATAAATTTCATACTTAAGTATCATAGGTTACACACACGAACACATGTGATCGATATCAAACATGGGCATCATGTGTTATAAAGATAGATGCGATCAATATCAACATGGGTTTCATGGACTAGTCATACATACACTTGTGATTAATATAAAACATGGGTTTCACATGCTACTCACAAACAAACATGTGACCAACTTCATGACCATTAGTGGTCAATATCCTACTATTGTGAAAGGGTCTGTCATGTACCCTAGAGCTTTGTTCAGTTACAGGAGGCACGGTTACAGTAATTATTTATGAACTATATATCATTAACTAATTATGTATTACATGATGTTCATAAAAAAATATAATGTAAGGGTCATTCTCCCATAAGAAACAAATTATATCACTTGATAAAAAACATTGGATAATACCATAACATAGAGAAGATGGAACCACCTACCTCAATACAAATCTAATTTCCAAAAAATAAATTCCTGACACCATTATTTGATTCCATCCAAGACTATTCAACATTTATCAAATACTAGGAGTTCTTAAATCATTCATTTACATTATAATTTAATTAATTTTAAATAAACTATAATTAATTAAATGATTAACGAAAAAAGTATGAACAAAAGCGAATGTTATACTTGAAAAAATAGTCACCAGGTTTTACCTCCCAGTCAGAACTATGAACAAAAAACCATTGATGGTTTAGAATACTCATTTGATATCTATAATAGAAAAATAAGTCCCACATTGAAATAAAACAAGGTCCAATTTGACATAACTATATTTGAATATATGGAAGAAATAAACAGGGTGACTTACCGTATTTGTATCATTTCCCAATAGAGTTTGGACCACTCTGGGAACACTCCTGTCTCTAAGGTATGAAAAAGTCCCAATTTAATTCCATGATATAATGGAAGATAGAAATCAAATTGGCAAAAAACCCATAGAATGGACACTGAGGGATACAACATCAATGAATCTCATAAACATCAAAACATGTTCATCACTATGGGATGTCCTCTAAATATACTAATTGAATGACCCATCAGTCTCGAACTATTGTACCGCAATCTGGTGAAATTGTCATCTAATTACCTGATCAAAAACAGCCCAAAAATCTATGATTGATCTAGACGACCAATGTTATTAATAAAGGGAGAGTGTTGGGACATAAAGGGATTGAAATGTTTAATACTTACCAAGAGTAAGAATCCAAAATTAATGGAATAATGATCATCCTCAATATGATTAAGAGGGATTCTAGATCAAAGAATAATAAAGGATCTCACCCATATTTTTCTATAGATTTCCTCTAGATCTAACAATAATCTAGGTTGTCCAATGGAGGTAGGTGAAGAGGATATCCTAGACGAATGCCTATCTAAAATTTGAATTAGGATAAATATTATTGAGTGGGCCTCAATGTACAAAAATATGAAAACCCCCTACCTAAATTCTTCTTAGTGTACCTGACTGACTAATCTCTCATGGTGCACTATTTAGTTGATGGTTTCTGTAGTTGCCTCGGTTTGTCCGAGATTATTCCACTAATTACCTAACCTCTAAGTCACCCAATGATATTCCTTACATGTCTTCAAATAACTAGGTTACTTATGTGTGAATCACTTTGGTTCAACACCCAATTATTTGAACAATCCATCCACCATATGAAAATAGAAAATCCCATAAAAACTTTATAACTCGTAGTGGAACGATTCTTTAGAATTTCATATTTTTGGTCTCTCCTGGCTTGGTTGTGTTAGTGGGTGAATATATTTCATGGGATCATTTTTTCCCTTATTTTTATGTTTCTTTTCCCCCTCTTGTATCATTGATGTATTGGTCATTTTGTCTTTATTTTTGTTCTTGGGATCTCAAGTAGGTTGGATAAGAATATTTTATATTATTCATGTGTGATTTAGGTCCCGTTTTTATTATTACTTGTTTAGAATATCCAATATTATAAATAATATTACCTATTTTACCAGGGATTCCAATCAATGGATGGATCATTCCAGAGTTCTTGTATTAATACATTATGGTTTTAATTATATTTATTTGTAGAAATCATTCCCTTGAGCTTGCATGTGATTTATTTCTACTTTTTATTATCCCAGATTAGTTGGAGATGAGAATGATGCATGTAACATGTTGAATTAGGTGCTGACATCTGAGGTGAGTGGGTTTAGTTTGTTAAAAAATAATATCAATTCCTAGGATCTTATAGTACCATAGGTTTATAAGTTATCGGAACAAATAGAATCATAAATTTCATATAGGTCTAATAAAAATATAAGTATATATAAAACAAAAAATATAATAATTAATTAATTCAATCATATTACGTAGAAATTTGAGGTCAAAGTCATTGAGGTGGTGAAATTTGAGTAATTATTTTTTAAATAATTTTTTATATTATATATTTTATGAAAGTGTGAAAATAACAGATGATGGTTCTGAATGAAATTTAATAAAGGGGGATATCAAAACAAAGTAGTTTGTGTTTTGAAAATAATGTTTCAAAATAATATTGGGGTTTTTTAGTTTTATGGTTTAAGTGAAATTGTAGTTTAGAAAAAAATTATTAATCCATGTTTAACATCAAAGCTGAAATATGGTGGATCCGATGGTTATGGTATCCACTCCAAAACCAGATAATCCGCATTTTAACATGATCAGGTAATTAGGGAATTTTTGAATTGAATTTTTATTGACACCATATTAAATTCTCGATTTTGTAAATGAGATAATGATCATGTATTAATTCAAGGTAAGAAATTTCGCAATTATAATGTTTGTTCTGAATTATTAAATAATGGTAAGGATTTACAATATAAAAATATTGGAATTGGATATAAATGTTTAAAGAAAATAAATATATGAATAAGAATTTGAAATAGATCCATAAATACCTTCACCCTTAACCTAAATAAACCTATCATAAGACATACTTTACCCACTTATCTTAGTGATAAGAGAGTAAGAGGTAAGGATTCCTATAATGTAAAACCTAAAGAAATGAGAGGAAACATCTAAGTGATTAGGACCCTACATAGTGTATCTTTATGGTCAAAGATTTTTTCTCTGGATTTATAGGATGAATCAACACTACAATCTATTTATAAACTCTCATGGGGCTCATATCACATTTAATGGCATTAATGTAGGTCATAATATCATCATGGGATCTAAAAATTTCTATGCATTTATTTATTATGTGTCTGTCCGTTTTTGGGTTGTCTCAACACTTTCATGTTGTGTGTTTTTTTAAGGATATGTAATATTTATAGACTTGAAATTTTAATGGAAATTTTTCACGTTCTATTAATTTATATGATTTTCATAGATTGCATTTTTTTCAAATAATGTAACATTTGGACAATGTGAATCTTGAAATTCCTGATCTGAAAGATCAATTTAGCCCCATTTGTTTTGTTTCTTTCCCAGAAGGTGTTCCATGATCACAATTCATTAGGGTAAGCCATCTTTTATCTGGTTTAATTAAAAGAAATTAAATTTCATTATGTGATGTGTCTTTTTTCCCCAATTCATTATTCTTACCATTTCCATGTAGTGGTTTTATCCTATAAAAAATCACAAAACAAGTTAAATAGTCTATTTTTTTTCAAAATATTACACCAATCAATGCATTAAAACATTTTAAAATATATATATGAAATACATGTATCAACATGAATCATAATTTATTTTTTATGTAATGGTATATTGGATATAGGGGTGTTAGAACTCAGGATTCAAGTGTAGGAAGATACTAGATAAATTTTTCCTATATCGATCCTATAGTTTCAATGGTTACTCAAATTTAAATAAATAATTTCAATCACTATCTTCCTTTATGAGGTATTTTGAATTTTCAGGGATGATATTTTAAATGGAATTGAGGCTCTATAGTTTGTTTTTAAATCTACCATACTTATGGTAAAAAAATTGACAATTATCTTGGGAACATGGTAAGGTGACAAGGTCAAGTTTAACATTCATATCCTGTGCCCATTGTATCATCAAGCCAATAGTTACTATAATACAATTGGCCAACCGTCCACTGAACCATATATCTACTTTGTACATAGCTACTAACCCCTATTCAAATTTACTTTAATAATTTATCCTTTCAACTTAACATTGGTTATAATTTTTTATTTTATGGGATGAATTCATGTAATCCATATGATATTTAATTTTTTTTGGTTTTTTAATGATTTGTGTCGAAAAACATGGTCTTCCGGAACATGAGAATGTTTTAATAGTAATAAATTATATTTTATGAAATGAATTCAGATGTATTAGATATTTATGATTTAAAAATGGTTTTCTAAATGATTAATGAACTGAAAAGATATTTTAAATAGAGTTTGAAATTAATAGTTGGGATTTTATGGATAAATTGTAATAAAAATAATATTTTAATTTTAATTTTTTTTAAAAAAAGGTGGGAAATTTATTAATTTATTTTAGAATTGATTTTTTTAAATGAGTGTGGATTATTTTGAATTTCATTTTTCAAGATTAATTAAAATAAAGAACTTTGTTGATTTGTATTTTTTTCCCAAAAAATATTTATTTAAATGGTGAAACTTAATATTTGAAATTTTGAAATGTAGTTTCTCAACTGAATTGAAATTAATCTAATGTGTAATGGTTTCAAAGATCATCTCATGGATATAAATCATTATGTTTTAAAAAATCAAATGGTTCTGGAATCATTTTAAAATGAGCCTTCAATTTTTTTGGGTTTATAAAATTCTGGAGGTAGTGGTTATGAATTTTTACTTTGATTTTTTTAGTATGTTGGGAATCTTAATTTCATATAAGAATATCTCTTGTGATTTTTTTTATTTTATCACACATTACCTTTACTATTGGGTATTCCTCTAAGAATTTCCTTAATGGATTGTGCATAGTTAATGTTTTAGGATGTTTTCAAATTGTATATCTATGGTTCAGGTGTGGTTTATGCTTTTGGATTATAGATTATCCTATCCTCTTGGTAGAGTGGTGAGGACAAAACATTCCTAGTTGTTGATCCTTACAGAATAATTCTTTTTCAGTTTGTGTCTATCTATTTTTATGTGGAATTACATTATCTATGGTTAGTAGCTTAGGTTTATAAGAATGTTTGATATTTTTATAAGGCATTTGTCTAGAACTAATTTGGATGTATTATCATCAAATGAAGTTCCATTTATGTATTTGATAAATGAGGCCATGTAAATGATTTTAATTTCTTCGGGCTAACCAAGAATGAGTGGTGACCCTACTTCATTAAGTCATGATTATGAACTGATATCCTAAGGGGAGAAACTCATTTATAATCTATAGTGTTATTGGTTCTGGTATTCAATGATATATCCTTCCATTTAAACCTATCATTATAGAGTATGATTGGGTTTCATCAAAAGATTTATATTATGGAGTTTTATATTTTGGGATACACTTCTCCATTTTTTCATGGAGGCCTAAATGTATAATTTAATGTAAGTGTGGATGTGTCATTAATACAATTGTTTATGATATTATACAATTTGAAGTACCATTTTGGTGGTGTTATTTCTCTTGGAGTATTCTATTAGAATATAAAACTCTCACTTTAGGGTAACTCTTATGTAAGGGAGACATGGTTTAAATCTATATATTCCATTTTCATTATACTTTATATCTCTTTTGTTTGTGTTATGGATTGAGGATGTGATTTGGGAACATTTATTATCTATTTATTTGGATATGGGGTCAAATTAATGTATTATTATTTTGGTTGAATCTAGGAAATTTTACTTGATCACATTACAAATTTTGGGGATGTTTCATGTTTAGGATTGTTTTATTTTTTGTTTAAACTAGTTTTGAGCTTTTTCCTTCTTCTGTTTGACTAACTGATCATGTTCTATTCTAACATGATGAATTTAGAAGGGTACACAATTTTGTTATGGGAAGAATTTTCATAGATAAAACTCAACATTCCAATTTATATTATTTATTTATTGATTTTTTTTATCTTCATTTTTGGGTAAAACAAGAACGAATTTTTTAATTTTTTGAGATTAAAGATGGGTGAACAGTTGGAGAATATTCATTACTAGTTATGTGGATAAAAAATGATAGACATTAATTTTTAATAGATACATTATGAGTGGTTGTAAAATGGTTTTGTAAAACCTAATGTAAAAATCACAAAACTCTTCAAATTATTCAATTGAAAGGCGCATGATTGGCACAAAGTTTTTTAAACTATGCAGCCAAACTGTGCTCCACACAATTTTTCTCTGATTTTCTATTCCATCCCCCCTAATCCTAATATTATTTAGTCCATATCTTCACTTACTCACTTTAAAAACAATGGGGTCCCAAGGAACCCCACCCCTTCCTCCCATTTGTTTTTTATTACTTCTTCTTCGATTTTAGGTGGACTTCTTGAGTGTAGAGGTTTATTCCCCATGTACTTCACATTTCTTCTCATATTTTACATTTTTTTCCTCTTGTTTTTTATTTGAAGTTTATGGAGGGTATTAAATATAATTTCTTGTGTTTATTGATATCAATGTGTACGGATCCTTCTTTGGGTACCCCTGTTCCTATATTCTAAGTTTTCAACCCATCATCACCTTGTTTAATGTCAGTGGATCCATATATATATATATATTTAAATTTAAGAACCTTGATTTCATGGGATTTATAGAATGGTGATTTAATTTTTTATGAACCCTATCATATATGGTTACTAGTTTTGACAAAAAAATTTAGAGTGTACAAGATTTCACATAAAGTGAATAGATTTCCTTTTTGATGTGTCATTGAAATCTATTTTTAAAGGTGTGTGCATTTATTATGTCTTATTAAATACCTTAGTGGAACTTTGAATTTATTTATTGACCCATAATGAGTTATTTTGTGTCTAAATAATCTTGACAGGCTAGTTTGGGAACATTTATAGTAATTTCATAGTTTTGGTTTCTTAAAGAGTTTCCAATGTGTGGTTGGAACTTTATTAGCATGACTTTCAATTATCCAATTGATTTTACTATTACAAGAATGATTGATATTTACTTAATAGGGGTCATTTTGGGACTAAGAAGAAGGGATTTTCGGGCTATTTTACATGTTGTTGGTGATTTATGTTGTTGAAACTAGCTTATTCACCAACCTCTCGTTTATTGAACAAGGGAATCAAGGGTTTTGGAAAGGGACTCTAGGAAATGTACTTCTAGTCACGGAACACCCTACCTTACCTTTGACCATGATAAATCAATAATTAAAATATGACACATTGTGCGTTACTATTTGGGGTTTCTCCATGTAACTATGACAATGTAATGTACACCTTAGTGGCTTCAAATTCAATTGGGAGTAACTATTTAGGGTGTCATCACATAAACTAGAAAATTCATATACCCCTCAGTGTATATCCTATAAAATTTGATATGTTTTGATTTTATTATCATGGGTATTAGGATACTAGGATGTGTTGAGCTTAGTTTACAAGGGACAATCTCATGATAATGTTTAACTTTTAGTTGTGTTTTATTTATGGTTTATGATGTTATTCACTTTTAGTTATTCCCATATTGTTGAAGTCATTTAATATTTATCTATTTTGATTATTTGTTTTTATTTCTTATAATGATATTGTTTTTACATTATTTCCATTGATGTATGTGTATTTTAAAGTTTGTTATCTTCCTTCATAATTCAAAAATGTGGTTATTCAAAAATGCTCTTGGATTTAAACTGGAAACATTTTTTTGAGACTTTCTTTATTCTAAAAATGTTTTAATGCTTGGTTGGGTTTTAAATGAAAAAATATAGTTTTGAAATGAATTTAATTAATTTGTTTGATATATGTTTTTTTATTAAAATAAGGAACATCTTTATAGATTTATTTTAAATAATGAATAAAAGGATTTCATGTTTAGAGATTATGTAGGAGATTTGGTTTTAACATTTCTGGGCTCCTTCATTATTCATATATAGATAATAATGGTTCATGTTCATGATAATTGGGAAACTTCTTATGTGTAATTCTTAGTTCAGGTCACTCTTGGATTGGTTGTGATGGTGGGGGACAATTGGTTATTCCTGCATCATCATTCTCTTTTTTTAAGTTTCCATTTGTAAATCATATATCCAAGATGTATCAACCAATAATCCTAATTTGGGTTTTTAGATATTTTTATGCTTTGAAATGTCTATTTTATGTTATTAAAGTCTAATATATTTTTATCTTTTATTAATCCATATTTCGCTAGTTCCTTAGTTTGAGTCATATTTTTTATTTTTACGTGGATGCCCATCTTTTTAACAGGACAAGTCAGACTTCTGGTTAGTTTCTATTATAAGTGTAGTTAAATTTATTTTGGTGAAATCATTGCACAGTCTTTCATGTGATGAATTTGTTTTTGTGACAATCCAACGGAGATTGGGCGCATGCCTAGGTTATTTCACAGGCCATACTAGGTTCCCAAATCTACTATCTCCTGGGTTGTTTGGGGAAACCTATATATCACCCATTTTGATATAGTTTATATCATTATGTTTGATATAGTGGAAAAATTTTATTTTTCAAATATTAAATTATTAATTGATTAAAATAATTTTGGAATTGTTTACAAATTATTGACTGAGTTATTTTGTGATATTTATTTAACTTATAAATGTGTTTATAAATTAAATAATTATAAATTGTTTATAATTAATTATTCAATTGTTCATTAATCATTTATTAAATAATTAATCTACAAATATTAATAATTAGTATAAAAAATAATTATTTTAATGTTATATGGCATGAATTATAATTTCAAAATAATCTTTTATGTAAATTATATGTTTAATTTATAAAATTGTAATAAAATTAAAATATGGAAAATATAAAGGTGTTTATATTGAATACTATTAATTGTTTATAACTATTAATTTGAAATGTTCAAATTAAATGTATAATTTTAGAAATTATTTAAATCATATCCAAATGAGTTTTAATAATTGAATTGATTATGGATTGAATAATAATAAATATGTGCAATTTAGATTAAGTAATTTTTTTCTAAAATAAATATAGAGTAAATATGATTATTTTATATAATATGTTATATTTAAAGTAAATTCATAGAATAAAAAATATGAAGTATTTTATATTGTAAGTAAATATAAATTTTTTACACTTCATTACAGAATTTACCATAATTCATGGTTCACATATAAAATTTATAATTTTTTTTATTTTTTTTCACAAATATTTTATCTTATGTATAAATTTATCAATTGTACATTTAATTAGTATTTTTTATTAATTAATTGAACAATATATATTTTTTATTATTAATTATGATGTATTATTCAGTTTAAGTGTAAAATTTATTCTCTTAAATTATCACATATATATATATAATTATATTCTATGTTTGATAAAGGATCTAGTTTTATTTTACCTTGAATTTGGATGGTACTAGAATATAAATTTTAATTAAGTATATTAAAAGGTTTTAAAAAAATTTGGTTTCATAATTTTGACGGGATTTTGATCTCTTTAGTGTAATATTTCCTTGGGTAGAGTGACTTTGAGTCAAACTACTCATTGTCTTGGAGTCATATGCATTTTTAATAATAGTGTAGGTTGGTTATCTATTTCCTATGTCCTACTCTTATGGGTATTATTGTCATCATATGAATTCTAATACTTTACCTGAAATAGTTTCATGTACCTTTTTCATTGTGTGCATTTGGTTATGTTTGAATATAACTGAATTTTAATTTGGGTTAGTAATCCGTATGTGTGTAGTTTAAAGAGGTAAACATAAATATGGTTTGGGAATACTAAATTTGTTGAAGGTATATAACTGGCTATGGTTATATAATATATTTTTCTTTTAATAAATTCCAAGTCTTCGATAGCTTTCTTTACCAAAACACTGAGTCTGATGAAACTATGAAATAATATCACTTTATAAACTAGAAATTGAATTGGATTTTTTGAATAATATTAAAAACATTATGAATGTATTTATAATTGTTTTAAATAATGATTTTTTTTATTTCATAAAAAATTAGGACTGATTTTTCATCAAAGACATTTTATGCTTCAAAATTATGTTTTCTTCAAAAATAGTTTTAATGCATTTTACATGAAATTAATTTATAAGTAATCTATATATTTTTAAATTTTATTTGATAAAATAATTAAAATTTTGAAATCATAATGTGAATATCATATTAGGTTGAGTTATTATGATTTTTTCTAGAAACATTTATTTTTAGTGAATAATAAGAATACTGATTATTATAAAAACTATCATTTAATTTGATTTGAAAGATTTATTATATTTTGAATTTGATATTGAATTAATATTAAGATAATTTACTTAAAAATAATAATATTATTTAAATAGGAAAAATAGTTATAATTTATTTTTATAAAAGTTAACTTTTGAACATAGAAACATAATTTAAAAAAATTGTTTTGATGTATGCAATGTTTTTATATTAATAAATTAAATTAATAAAATTTTATTAATAACTTTATATAAATACATAGATTATAAATTAAAAATTATGTTTTACCATTCATTTATTTATTTTTTAAAGGAATTGAATGGAATTAAATTATGTTTTATGCTTAAAAAATAATTTTTTAAAAACCAGATTTCATTATGGTTTTCAAGCTTAATTTAAATTACAATATACCATATATAGAAATTGAAACTAGAAAAAATTATTGAAAGTTTTAAACCATCATTATTAATATAATTTATTAGTCTAAACTTAATTTTTGGTCTCAGTAAATTGTAATAATAGTTTAAATAGTGGTTTCGTTAATGTTAAAACCGGTTTGTTAAGGGTTAAATGAAGAGTTAAGAGTAGTATTGAAAAGAAAACAAGTTTATTTGTAATTTATTAAATATATTTAACCTTTATATTATCCTGACAGATAATAATTTCCTATTTGGTGAAACTTTACCTTCATATTTATCATTTATTATTGAATTCATTTATGAAATTCCATGTGTGACCCTCCCCACTTTAACAACAAAGAACCTTTACTCAATAATTATTAACATAATTTTATCATTAAAAATAATAAAATAAATACCAAATAACCTTCTTATATTCCTTAAAATTAATATGTATCTTTTGATATTACCATTATTCCAATCCAACAAAGAATAAGATGTAAGCCATAGGAGTCTCTTAACAAAGAGGTAAAATAATGAAATATATATTTCAATTTTATTTAATATTAAATTTCCTAAAAACAAGATGTAAACATAAATAATTTATCAAAACAGTAAAATAAATATAATAATTTGTTATTAGGAGTATAGAAGAACCATTTACCACTTATTCCATATCAAATGGTAATTAAAATTATCGCTCGTGTTTACATGTGGACTACTGCCATCATGTAGCTGTATAATTCATCCTCCATCGCTATATTTCATGGGTTGTTTTGATAATTGATTTAATGTTTATATATTTTATTTATAAAATAGTTATTCTTATATAATTATAATATCTGATCTACCTTGTTTCCATCTGATATATTAGTAAAATATAAGGTTCCTCATTCATAAGTGTAGAGTACCATCTCATTGAAGGGATGTGATTTATTTTTCATTTTGTATATAATTGTATGGTAAATAGAATTTATTTAATAAAATATCTTATATTTTTTATTTAATAATGATTCTAAATAGGTTAATGATTATTTAACATTATATTTTTTCTACCCATTATTAAGTGAAAATATCACTCTTGTGTATATACAGATTACCATCTCTATGATGTGATAAAACTAAATTTAATTACCACATAATACAAATGGTAATAAATATATATATGTAATGATTATATATTATATCTATATCATGATTAAAAATTTTTATATTAAGGTTCTATGTTCAATTTTTAGGGTCTATAACTACTGAAGTGATACAAACATGAAAAATGAAATAGTTAACAAATAAAATGGTGACATTAATAGATAATTATTATTAAATGATTATTGAAACGAAATAAGTGGATGATATATTATATTATATGTATTTATATTATTCTATTATGTATTTTTATAAATATATATGTTTTATACTTGAGGATATAGTGATTACAAATCTATTTGGATATAATGTAAGGGTTTCATCTAAATATTTCTTTATTTAGATATTTTTTAACATTATGCACCAATTTATTATTTATATGGTGTATGTACTTACAAATAATTTATTTTTTAATACATAATTATTTAATTAAATGAATTTATAAGATCATAATATTTTAATACTTCCAATGGATTCCAATTAAAAATTTATTAATGTTGTAAAGCTTCCATGGATTAATTTTTTTTGCAATGAGACATATTTTTGTATGCACCTATTTATTTTTATAAGGTGTACAATTATATCATTTGAAATTTTATACCATGTATGATTATTAATAAATGGAATATAAAATTATAAATCAAATTATTTCATCCAAGAGGTTTTATTAAAAAATTACCAATATTGTATGAGTTTATCATCACAAATTACCTTCTTTGAAATATATTGTATGTTATACACTTATATTATTTATGAAGTGTATCTAATTGAACTTTTAAAATTTTTATAATTAATTTAATTATGTTAATATTTTATGAATATACCTTTCATGTAATTTGTTTTGTTATCATCATGATTTAAAAGTTACCAGAGGTCAGGGTTCAATGTTACAATCTTACATTTACAGGGACAATATATTGTTAATTTTTTAAATGATTAATTATTATGATCTAATTATACAATATATTACGTATTTTCTCCTCCAATATTTTTTTCTAGTAATTTATTTTTTTCATTTAATTTCCCTTTCTTTATGTACTTAAGTGAATGAATGAATTTTCTTAAGAAAAAAACCTATTTTTTTCTTTTTCATGAAATGTTTTCGTCTATTTCCATATATCATAAAAAATTAAGAGTTTTTACTACAACATAAAGATTGTGTGATGTAATTTTTAAATATATATGTATTTATATACCATGTTTCTAAAGGAATATTTTTATTTTTTCTCAAAAATATTAACTTTAAATTTTTACCAAACACTTAAAAGTAATTTTTATTTTATCATACATTGCATAAATTATTTCACCCACCATAATGAATACCCATTTATTTTAATATTACTTTATATGATTCCATGTTTTCACAAAAAAACTTTTTTATAATATTTTTGAAATATATATGTCATAAATATGTGATTTAAAATTTTAAATTGTATTTTTCTCACAAAATGTGTCACTGGCTATTTTAATAGTATATTCATTTTTTATAGTATAGTTTGTTTTTTATTATTACTTTTTGAGGATGTGATCCAATGTTAGTATATTTATTACTTATATGGATGATTTAATTTTTATAATGATGAATTTTTTATGAAACATATTTTTTTCATAGGTTGTGATTTGATACAGTGATAAAGAAATTTATGATCTTGTTGATATATATGTATAGATAATGATTATGTAATGGGTGGTTTTATTGTCAACTAATAATATTTTGTTATGTTATAATAAAAGGATTGGTGGGTGTTTAATAACCCACCAATGCATTGGGAAATGATCAAGGAGTTACAAAACACAAAATAGATTATGGGGTTAATAAAATCCTATGATATTTTAGAGATAATTGAATTGAAGTTACATTTAATATAATTTTGGAAATGTATGGGTAGGAATTCCCATTATGGAATTTTTTTTACAAAAATAATCATTTAATCACTCATTTAGATAGATAATTCTAACTACCTCTGAAAAAGGATGTGTACAACTCCAATTTGTTGGCATAAAGTTAGGGAATGAATTCCATTTTGACCTAGGATATATTTGGAAATGGTAGAAAAATTTATCGAAATTAAATAGAATATTTGGCCATCTACAAGTCAATAAAAAAGTTATTGTGATAGTAATTTGTGAGATATATAGTTTAAAGTTAGTGATAATGTAATCCTATGAATGTGTCTTTAGAAGAAGGTTATGATATTTATAAATAAGTGAATTTTTATCCCTATATATATTAGTCACTTTGAAATTCTTGATCTTATTTAGATGGACACTTTTCACTTTCCCCATTCCATAAAATATATCCCATGTTTACGATGTGTTCATTGTATCTATCATCATGAACTATATATCCAAGACTTTATATATATATATATATATATAATGTTGAGGTATTTTTGATTGATATTGATCTATATTATGAGGAAAAATCATTGGATACTTTATATAAATGACAGAATGTGTTTTGTAACAAGACCACTCACATGGTCAATGTTTTGTGGAAAAATAATAAATTTGATGGAGTTATGTGGGATCCTAAGGATGCCATGAGGCAAAAGTATCTTCAGTTATTTCTATCTAAGTAATAGAATTTAAAATTAAAAATTATTATAATGGGATTATAATCTAACACCCAAATATCTTGTGATTTATTTTTCTTGAATGAAATTTTATTTCTCTTATCGTTGGCTTTATTTGTAACACAATATTTACATGAAAGAGATATACTATTGAAATATAATTATATATTATGACATGAATTACATAAATTATTGACTAGAGGGGATGAATGAGAATCAATAAACTATGAAAATTTATTTATTAAAATTTTATAAAATTGATTCATTGGGTTTAAATTGATTAGAAATAAAAAAATTGAAAGTAAATAGAGGAGATTTTATAAAAATCTATATTTTGTAAAAAAAAATATTTTAACTTAATAAATTAAATGAATATCTATTTATGAGTGATTTAAATTAAATTTTTAGATTTAATTTAAAAAAATATTATTTCTTTCAATTAATTGTTTTTACATAGGGTATGAATATGAATAAATTAAATTTTACATTTAATAATTTATTTTTTGAAAAATGGTTTTTGTTGCATTTTGTGCACTGAATGTAAAATAAATTTATAACACTTATTGTAATAAAATTATGTAATATTTTTCGATATTTGGAATTAAAATAATTAATAAAATTTAATAGGTTGAAATTATTTTTTTTGTAAAGAATTTTAAAAACATAAATATTTGTTACCAGGGTTAGGGTTTAAATGGGGGTTTCTAGGGGGTGGGGTGGGGGTGAAATAAAGAGATACAATTAAAAATGTTACATGATATTTTCAATCTATTATTGGTTAAAGATTTATTGGCGTTAACTGATCTTATCTTATATTAAAATTTTAGTCCATTTCGTTCCACATTCATAATAACGTGACTTTATATTATTTAAATATTTTATGTAATTCCATGTGTGTGACTCCCCTCACTTATAAAAGGGATCCTTTTCTCCTCTATTGTTCAAAGAAATTGTGCACTATATCTCAGAAAATACAAACCAAAAAACCTTACTAGATTCCATATATTCATTATTTATGTACTTTTCTAACCCCATTACCATCTAAAAAGGTTTAATGTTTAATCTAAAGAGGTCTCTCAAAGAAGAGGTAATCAACTTACCCAACTCTTTTGATGGTTATTTATTCATCTACATCCCATAAATATATTGTATCCATCCTTTTATAATGAATAAAATATCATCAATATAATTATATGTTATTATTATTATTTTAAACCCATTTTTCATCTCATTTCACATCCAATGGGAAACTAAATCATCGCTCGTGCGTACATACAAAGTGTTATATCTACTATTTGATGCATTTCCTTTTCCACGAACACCATTAATGATTGGTTATTATGAAGGACTTAAAATTTATATTAAATATAAATTATATAATAATGATTCTAGAATTATAATATCTAAACAAAATTCTTACCTTCCTATCTATTGGAAAATCTTAACATTGCTCGTGTGTATGTGTGGACTAAAACCTCTTTAAAGCGATGATATTTGATTTTAATTTATATTTAACCTGGATGGTAATAAATATAGATTTAATACATATTTATGATATGTATGATATAGTAATTATCATATAAATATAATTTATTATTTATGTTTTTTTCATTTTGTCCATCTACAAGTGTAAACATCACCAATTTATACGTACATATTATTATTCCTACAAATTGATAAGAATCATTTTTTACCATGAATTTTTATGAATGGTTATAAAAGTGTTTAGAATGAATAAATAAGATATTTATAGAATGTTATATATTATAAAGATAATTAAACCATGACCAAGGTGATAAAACCAAAACCTTTAAACTAGAACATGCAAAGATAATGAACTAGTTTTCACTCATAAATATACTTTACTGAATTTTTTTAATAAAGGGATAATTAAAATTTATGAAGAATTATTTATAGTAATATATATATATATATATATGTGTGTGTTTTTTTAATATGGTTTCAGTATATATTAATAATAAATATATATGTTTTACATAAGAGGTTGTAACATTGATGAAGCTATGCGAGGATTTAAATAATTGAATGATGTTACAATATCATTTCCTTTCCATAAATTCTATGTTGAACTTATATTAAGGGAAATTATTTGATCCTTATCCTTTAAATACTTTATATTTTTATCTCCTCTAGTTTTTTCCTATGGTTAACATGTTTTTATTTCATTCTTCTATAATTGGAACATTAAATTATCAGTATTTTTTTAAATAAATGTTGTCCTTATATCTTATTCAGAGGATATCCTTTTTTCCCATTTCAATACTCTTCAAAAATATTTTAACAAAAGTTTTTATGTATTATTTAAATATTTTCAGAATTCTATTTTCACAACCTATGACTTTAATTATATATGTTTAAAAGGAATATTTTAAAATTTCATTTCCAAACAAGTCCTTTTTTACTTTTTACAATAGTGTGATAAGAATTTTCTCTTTTAATGTATATGGTATGAACATATTATCCCATCATCAAGACAATTATTTTACTTGAATATTGATTATAATATTCTATGTTTATATTCAAATAAATTAATTTTCATTACAATATATGAATTATTAGTTAAAATGTTATTAAAATAAAATGATATTTTTCTCACATTGTCAAATTATGCATCAAATGATCTTTTAATGCAATTTTCCCCTATGAACACGTCACTTAATGATTTTTATGTTTAACATGGCATAAGGTTTACTATTCAATCCATTTTTTTCTAGAATACATATGTTAACAACCATGTTATTAGGATGATTACATTAATCCTAGTTCCTTCTTATTGGTTACATAAGATGTAGTTTGAAAATGAATTCTTTTTTATACCATCCGCATAATATTCTCCAGATTTCTTATAACCATGTTATGATGTTATTTTTATAGAACTATTTTATTTTTTATGGGTTATATAATGATGATATGATAAATTTATTATAATCAAAGGGAATTAAAATGTATGGTTTTCATTATGTGATGGGTGGGCCTAAAATTATATATCCATCAAATACAGTGGGTATAGAATCATATCTTATAAGATAATAAGGACTAGAATGAAGAGTGACCCAATTATATTATCTTATATATCTACCTATATGGTCTTCCAATATTTAATGATATTATTAAGAATGATAATTGAAAAAAATGATTTTATTTTTTTATTCATAGGACGTGGACTAATGTGTTATGCATATGATATTTTTAATGGTTCATAGTTGATTATTAATTATTCCAAAAACATTTTACATATGTGTTTTATAGAAAACATTATTACATGATCAATGATTAAATATATTTGATATATTGTGTATGACTTTCTAATGTAAGGATAATGTTCTCATACCCTTATGCATATGCTCACTTATGATTATTGATCAATATCACTTATGTTTATCCCTAATGAGAATTAGAGCACACCCTTTCTGATGATGGAATTTTCACTATTTTATAAATAATTATATCAAGTAATAAATATCTATAATTTGGACTATGATAGAATAAATTTTTGGTATATGATGAGGTTAATTTAGGAAATAAGTTGATTATGTATCTTGTAACCAAAGACACTATAAATTTATGGTATTTAGGTCTTTAAAATTATTAAATGTTTTGAATATTAAACTAAAATGATGTAATAATTATTTATATTATTCTTGTTTCACCTCATGGTTTATCTTTAGTTTTTATAAGATATTAGGAATTTTGTTTTCTTATTATTTATACGATGTTTATAAAGTTTCAATCAATCCTTAAAAACCAATCAGAGTTAATATTACATCATATTGATTAAAAAAATGTTGACAGTGAAAACTAAGGCCACCAACCCTTGAAATTAAATAGATTTAGGAAAAAAATAAAATAACTCAAATGGGGAGATGAACAAAAAAAAACTTTAAAATAATTAATGTTGAACCTGATGTGAAATACATCACATAAAAAAGGTGATTGATGATGATATATTTTTTTATACTAATTTTTTAGGTTATATATTTTCCCTTAAAATATAAATTGAGTCTTTAATGAACATACCTTAATGATTTAGGCTGTCTAACCATCCTAGAGAGAAATATCATGACAATTAGGGTTTTCATTCATCACTAGCTGATGGATCTTTGATCCCATTACACTATCATTATTATATCTACATACAACCTGAAACATTGATGCACATTGTGACATAAAAAACATCTAAAATAAAATATAATAAATATAATGATCCAAAATTATCTAATTTATGGGGTATTTCTCACCATGTACAGAGTCCATAGTAATTTGGAGGGACTGAATATAGAAGAAAAACACTATAAAGACATTTAATAGGTAGATGAGGATCACACGTCAATAAAAAATTTATTCATCTATCTTTATCATGATTGAGTTGATTTCTACCTTCCAATCCCAGAAGAGTGTGGGTAGGAATCCTATAATGACTATAAATTTACCGTATATCTTCTGATTAAGGATCTAATTATCTAGCTACATCAACATCATCATTGCACTGTTCGAATTATATAGGAATCTATTACTAACCGAAATATCCATAATTGAGAACCCATAAAGAAATCCCATTTGGGGGAATAAATGCACTACGACATGATTTTAGGTGAAGATATTAGTTCTTGACCACATTCCAATGGCCCATTAGTATATCTTGATAGAGACCTAGTGGAAACTTTTAATAATCATTATCTATAATCCTTAGATATTAGTAAATATGTCTTTTTGATGGATTTTATTGACACATCACAAATGAGAGTGATCATTAAACCACATGTATTTTCTTCATAGGGTATACCAATACATTTGTAACTATTAAAAATTTAATCTTGGGAATCCTAGAAATCCATAGATATCTAATAGTGGAAATTGATCAAAATTTCTCCCCCGGTAATTTTACAAAATTTGGAACTGATTAAAATTTTATAATGGGAATATTGGAAAGTCATATAGCAACAAAATCCCCTTAGAAAACCCACACAATTGGGATAATGAAATTTTAACCCCATATTCATATCTAGAATAGTCATTTCTGGAGGAAAATACACAAATTATTGATATACCTTCTCTAAGGAAATATATTTTTTAGGTTGTGGGATTCACATAAATAAATGTATTTACTTCATACCCAACTGTTGTTTCAAAAAATTATATTTTTGATGGATATGAAATATATGAGATAATTAATGGGATTTCCACATCGGTATGAGAATATAGAGAGAAAACCCTTAATTAAAGGAAAGACCATGATTCCAGATCCCCTCATATTTCTCCACTCCTAGCGTCTCAAGGGTTAGTGCCAAAGAAAAAGGAAAATAGGTGGTCATGTTCACAAACAAATAACTACCCAGATATGTGATTCCATCCAATTAAAAAAATGTATTTAATATTTTAAGTTGTTATTTTTAATATTAATCATTCGATGTTGAATTAATCATGGGAAACCTAACCATTGAATTTGGTTTTAGGTGAATAAATTCAAACTAGTTATCTCTCTTCAATATGAGAAGATTTATCTACCAACAAATATAAAATAAATCCCCCATAAACATGAGATCATATAAACCTATGTGTTTGATTAAAATTATAATTAATTAACAAGATTTTCCTCCACTAGGGAATAATCATCTATAATTCATGGAAATTCATCTATTTCTAAATTATGTGAGTTATAAGAAATCAATTAAAAAATATTGAATTAGAATGTCCAAGAAGATTATCCAACTCTTGTTTCATCTCATGAAGTATTATCCTTGAAACCAATGGATGGTTTTAAAGCTTTATCAGACATTTCGGAAAGACAATATACATCGGAGCATCAATAGATAATGTCATATATTGAATGAGTTTATTTGAATCTTCCTTTTCTTAACTTTAAGAATCCAAAATTCTCAAAAATGAATAGAATGGGAGATCTCTTGCAGTATCTGAACATTTTTTGTTCCTTAATGGGCCTGGTGTCGGGAAACCTAGAATTATTAGTAGATTATAACACTATATGTTTAGTTTGTAATTTATATGGCCCCAAAATTTTTAGTACAAAAACCTTATTGATGGATCTGTTACTAGTTGAGAGTATTATTATTTATAAATAATCAACTGATTTATCTCCACATTTAAGAGATATACCCTTAGCGACTTCTATGAATGCAATTAATTGAAGAACGAGTGAAAAACTTCTTTCAATTTTAGATGGAATGGTATGAAAAAAATGTTATATATATATAGATTCTTCAAAAATTATTGTTGGATATATTTTTAGAGAACCAATAGGATGGGTGGGTAGCCATTGATATCCCAGAAAAATACCCCAGTGGATTCCATGGTATTTTTTATCACAAAACATAGAAGATTAAATTTAGTGAATGAAAGTGAAATATCAGCTAAAACCAACATCACATATAAAAAATTTAGGAATGGATAAAACATCAATTCATTGTCCTAAATACAATTACATCATGGTTGAAGGGATGTGATATTTTAAATAGGAATAAAAAACTATTTCTTTCATAATGACCTGGTTTTAAGGAACTACCTCTCTTCCATTGTATAATAATTTATTCTGGATTCTAAAGATCAAAGAACATGATGATCCAAATAATGGAATTCCATTGAATTAAAACCTTTATAATAATATACTAGGTCATTTAAATTGAGAATGCTTCATATTCAAAGAAATATTTCAAAACATGGTCGATAAGGCTTTTGTACATTTGGATAACCCAAATGTACATGTGACATGTCTTTTTTCCATTCTCCATAAAAAGAGAGAAGAATTGAAAAATGTATATAATGTTAACATATAAAAGTGTCATGATAGGATGAAATCAGTCATGAAATGATGTCTCAAGAAGTAATGATTCCAATTCCCTCAATAAAAAATATTCTATTGCTTTCTACTCCCAACCATCCACAGTATGAAGTAATTGGAACAAGGGAGTAAAATAGAATGTTGGGCCACTAATCACTAAATAAATAGTTCAAAATCTAATGGAATTAATTATTCCATTTTTGGGAGACTAGAATTAATCCCTCTAAATGAAATCCTCAACTCAAGAAAAGTAAAAATAAGAGTTGTCTCAGGAAATGATTTCATCTTATTAGGAATAGAATAAATAAGAACAATCCTAATAAAAATCACTGATTTATATTTATTATAAATATTTTACCTCAGTCAATATTATCTGAGTGATATATGATAACACTAATAACAAATTGTTTTATGAAATAGGGGCCTCCATCTCCATCTACAAGGTATCATATAAGATTGATTAATTTCTACATTGTTTAAGTAAGTGAAATACTAATTGAGAGATCAAATCTTATAAAAACACATAAGGTTTAATAGCTTTTCCAATCATATAAACCAAACATTTTTTATGTATATCTTGGTGATATCCCATATTCCTCAAAAGAAGGGGTATCCAATCCTATTGATGCCTTATAGCACAATATTCAGATAACATACTCCCAACTCATATGAAGATATAGTCATTTGGGTCCTGACATAGAATTACAATATTTACCAAACATAATTTTATTATAAAAATAAAGGGTATTATATAATATCCTTCCCATTATACACATAATGTTTTCGATACCATATCAGATAAAAAATTAATTTCTTAGTTTTAATAATAAATTGGACATATTAAGAAATTAATTAACGAGTTACTTTGGAAAAGGGATTCCCATCATGATGTTTTTTCAAACATTTACCCATTCATTGGATCTTCCAATTAAATATAATTAGAATAAATTCGAAACATCTATGGGGAATAATTAATGACGTTTTCTCTATGGTGAAAATTTATCCACTAGATATGATGGTCCCCCATGTAGTTACATTTCCCAAACAAAATATCTAGGGGAACTATTATATTTTCTGGACCCTCATTGAGTGATTACTGGAAATCATTCATCTATTGTGATTAACAAAAAAAATATCTAATAAAATTCGATTTATCTAGGACAAAATAATCACCATTTATTCCAAAAATATCATACACTACAATATCAACCACTTGAATTAATAGAGATAATCCCACTTCCACCTAAATATCAAATTCAATAATGCACCCCTAAAAATTAAGGAACATGTGGATTTCCTTAAAAAAAATTCATCAAAATATTAAGGTATGATATAAAACTATATATTTCCTTTTACCATAGAAATTTACATGTACATCACCCTTTCTTTGAAGAATAATTTGTCTGGGCTTCTAATGATCATGAGACTTGAAAAAGTTCATTTTAATGATCATTCCCGTTATACTACATAACATCATGTGTAAGGGAATGATACTAAAAATTAAACTATATTTAAATATTTCCTTTGGGATATTATAGATTATAGTGTTATCTCGATAGTAACACCAAAATATCTACTTCATTCACGTGATCTCCCAAATCCGAATAAAAATTTTTTACAAAAAAGAGAGAGTTATCCTTCTATTTATGATAGATGGAACATAATCTATTCCATTAGACTTGAAAATATTTATATATAATCCCAATATTCATTAGAATATAATTTAATTAATATTTTAGGAATCAATATACCCATAGAGGCTATTATAAATAATCATCTCAATATTTTTTCATACCATCATCTTCTCGGTTATATAATTGAAGGATGATGGTCATTTAAGATTATATCCAGAATACGGGAGATGAATTCATGAGATATTGTTAGAATCATCAGATATCAAGAATAAATTATATTTATGATAGAAAATCCATTTTATTGAAAAATATCTTCTAAATGATTCTAAAATTCACATCATAAGGTCTTAGTTGGAAGACATTAAACATCATGACATCTTGTCCTTACTATGTAACCCTAAATGGAATGGTTCATAATCAATCAAAAATGTAATTAAACTATATATAATATTCCATCATAGATGAAATTAAACTATGATGCCGAATTTTTTAAGGGTTTTACCTTCAAAGATTCCCCATGTTCTCTTTAGGAGAGTTTAAGGTCAGGTTAAAATTCATTTTCTATTTCAAATATTTTAGGGTTTACTAAACAAATGACCAAGATGTTCCTCATTACATCTTGATATTTAAATTAAATTTCTAGGAGTAATTTTAATTTCTAAAAATCATAATCATAAAATATATGAATCTATTTATATGATATATTTATCTATATAATAATATTCCTCCATAAGAGGTTTTATGTCTATAGAATAATATACCATCCAAAATGTCATAGATCAACTAACTAATGACAAAAAATAGAAAATTTTATATAGGGAATGTATTAATTCTTTGTGTAATGGGATATATAGTGATACCTTGAACTTATACATTGAGACCATCTTGAACATATCCTTACTATATAATCCTCTACTCTATCCTTCTTTATTGGGTTTCCATTTCGTGACGGGATTCCCCTAGTGGCACAACACATGTATAAAATAATCATATTTCAAGAAAAATATATGGATTGATTCATGTTATCCAAATAAATGCGGTGAAACATCTATACACATTCCATACACCACTACTAAAATTCCTTCCCATTCAATACTTAATTTATAATATGTGATTGAATATTGTAAATTAACATTGTGTGTGGGATCATATCCCCTCACAATAGTATATTTTCAATCTATTCCATTTTCTTCAATGTTTGATTTATATATACATGCTTGGACTTGAGGAACATAACTTAGTCCGAGTTCTATAACCCTAAAACTTTTTAAATAACTTGGTCTACAAAATGTAGATTTAAATCTCAAAAAATATTCTCTACCCAAGGTTTTGCATAATAGATTTGGGTTTATCCATCAAATTAGGTTATTTCAACCATTTCATCCAATATGAAACCTCATTTTAGATAATTCATAATGAATTAATGTTGCAACTAATGTTTTTCTATGTTTTATGAACATAAAATTTAGTAACCTAATTTTTTTCCAAATTAATAGACATTAAACTGTAAATCAATGGAACACAAGGGTTTATTGGGTTAAAAATATGTGAAATATATCCTCAAAAAATTAATATCTCAACTCTATGATATTTCATTTCATTGATTAGGTAAAACATAGTGTGTAAAAAAGGAAAAGATAATAAAAAAAGAATCAACATGCCGAAGACCATAAATTGGAGGCTTAAAAAAATTCATGCCTATAATCACTAGGATATTCCCTTTCATGTATTATAAAAAATATTTACCAGGAATGGAAAAATTAAAAATTAATTTAAGTTCCAATAGTTAAACCTTGAAAAATTCATGTTATGGTCCTTGGACCTATAACTCTAGTTGTAATCACAAGAACACACCCCTTAACCCATGAATGAGATTTTAAAATGATTCATGGGTTCATAGATATTTATGAGATTGTAATATATTTATATTTATCCATCCCTACCATTATGTAAATCAGATACCAAAATAATTTCAGGTCACACAACTTCTCCCTATAATTTTTTTCAATAAATAGAGGCATAATATTCAAAGTTCCCAAACACTTCTTGAACATAATTTTCTACATTAATCAACTTCATACAATTTATTTTTAATTCATCATTAATAAAAAGTCCAATGTTGACATTTATCCCTATGAGAAACCCAATACCTTGAGATGGGATTCTCTTCTCAGTTACCATATTCATAAAAATTGGTAAATAGGTGATTTAATTATTTAAAAGGACCATTATTTATGGTTAATGGCATAATTTACTATGAGACACTGGGTAACAATTTGGAAATGTTTTTTCCCTATAAGAAATTACCTATTAATCCCCTTTTAAAATTTCTTGTCAGTGTGGAGGTTGTCTATAAATTACTAATGGATGAACTATTCTATCCCGACATTATTTTTTATAGATTAAATATTTCTTATGTTATTATTTACCTTTTATATAACCCAAATATTCATATGGATTCAGATACCCACAAACTTTCACATTCATTAATTTTACCTATTACCAAATAAATATTTATGGCCTTGATCTTATACATTTTCATATCTTGGAATAAACCATTTTTAAAAATATAAATCCTTAAGTCAAGATGATCTTCTTTAGCTACTAAAAATATATGAGGTGATATTATTATCATGAAAACACAAAATTATTGATTTTTGATATATATATATTCATCTTATAAAAATATTTGAGTTGTGATTCACCTCATGGAAATCCCAAATCCTTAATATAGATTCTCCTCTTGGATTATTAGAGATCCCAGATTCAACATTATCAGTGTGTAACTATAAAGTTAATATTCACAATCCTCCTATAAGAAAAATAAAACATGGTTGATAGTACTAGTAAAATTACACTAAAATTCATTACATGTTCTCTATCCTACAATATGTCAATCTATATAATGAGGTTTTTTATATTAACATGAATCTATAGAATAAGTGATAGATATATGTTAGAGTTCGTAAAACATGGGTTTACTAGTTCTTAATTTATTGGTTATCTAATTCACAATGGTTCCTCACTAATAAGATAAAAATAATCTAGAACCATTTTAGTTCTTATTATGAATGTGCTAGATATTTACAGATACCCTTTTTTAAGAACTATGTCTAGTTTGATTCCTATTCTCGCTTGATTTGTATTGATATATAGATCACTTATATCAGGCCCAAAAAAATTCACTTCCATACAATCTCTATTTGTGTATAGTATATTTAGTCATTTTTAGTTTACTATGTTATACATGAAATAGGGTACGATATAATGAACATGAATCTCATATCTTGGGTACAAATGGAGAGCCTCTATGTCATTATTATCTAATAGCTGAATCAAAATCCCCAAACAAACAAATACATGTACCTTGATTCTTATTCTCAAAGGATTAATAATGGAATCTAAAGAGAATATTCCTTGAACCATCCATAATTTCCACATTTCCTCTATCTATCATATTTTCTATATGTTTAGAATCCTTACTCATTTAAATTTGGAGTATCATGTCCTCTTACCAGGAAACCCCCATAACCCATCTCCATTTTCAATTACACCTAATATGGATCTGTATATACACCATTTATTAGATACTATTTGTGTCATGATTCTAATACTCAAAGGGTAAATAGTGATATTTTGATCACCAATCCTAGAACAAACCATAATGTACACATTTATTCCATTATCCCAACCTTCCTAGCATATGGTCTCACAGATTTACAACACAGATTCCTCCTTCAACCCTTGACTGGCATAACTAATTTCAAGATTCTAGATAATCCTCTTGGAAACTCACTAAATCTTTAAAATTAGGTACTACTCATGTAGAGCCACATATCCCATAAATCAAGATCATAAATTTGGTATTTTAAACAATGTGTGTCAAGATTCTCCTCTTGGGGTAAAAAATAATTAAGAAGACACACTCTTATGGGGAAATATCATCTTAATGATTTAACTATAAAAACCTTCATAATGATAATGTAATGTGAAAAAATTCTCCCTATACTACCATAGAATATGATTCCTTTCATTCGGATTGAATATATTTACAAGGGGAGGGGAGTGGGTTGGGACTAAAATATATGTGTTATCCTATTTTCCATAGAAATAGTAATTTTTTTCACACATAAAATTCATGAAATCTTTGGTTAGAAATATGTCTTAGTGCCCAATGATTATAAAAAACGAATATCTCTGTGTAGTAGGCTTCATCATGCATTATGGGATAGAGAATATAGAAAACAATTTCTCAATCCAAAGACTAGTAGTCGACTCAAAAGTTCTTCCATTGATAATGAAAAAGATATTAAAAATATTAAACCCATTTTGAGGTTTTGAGAGATATTATTTGGCCTATATAACACAATATATTGGTAAATAACATTGACAATAGCACAAAACATTTCATAGTATTCACTATGTTTGTTCAAGGTTCGAAAAGATAAACCCAAATAAAATTTATAGTCATTTCATGTTGATATTATTTTTTGTAAAAGTAATGATTTCTTAAAATTAATAAATTAAATATTATATGAAATAATTCCTCAGAACTTCATAATCTATAGTCTTATATAGTGTTTCCTTTGTAACAATAAAACAATCAAGCTGTCTAGTAATCATTTATAACCCAATAATAGAGATTCCTTACAACTCCATGAAGAGAATTATATGAGGGCACAAGAGACTTTTATAGAAACCATATTGTTTATATTGTTTAGTGAGAATTATTATGTGGCTAAAATAATTTTTCATGCAGTATCAGGTTGTAATATCTATTAATAGGTGATTACAAGTCTTTGATTAGAAATAGACCCACTATGAAACCTACTTCAACACAAATAGACATTTTTGGAGGCTCATACTTCAAAAAATAGTGTCCTTTTCTAGAAACTTCTACACAAGGAGGTCTCTAGAGAATAATTCTCTCAGGAATACATGACTTCTATGTCTTAAGAGGGAGGAGATATTTCATGTAAAAACGTAATATATATGTATATTCCATGATAAAAAATGTGTAGTATGGTCCATATAATACCTTTCAAAATGTCTCTATCTCTATCATGAAAATGATTCATGGAGAGATTCCAACTATGTAAAATTAACAAGGTGGATAACAATAAAACATAATAACCCAACTTGGATCCAATCTAATCACTTAAACTAAATCATATGTGAAATTATAAATTTTTAGTGTACTTATTATCCACTTTTTATTGGTAAATGTTCACATAATATTTTACTTAAAATACTTTGTTTCATAAAATATCTCTTATATGGGTGTCTAATACTCGTTTTTTGAAAACCCATACTTTTTTATGAACAAGATATTTAATGAAAAAATATTATACTCTAGTACCTTTATATACATTTGAGGAATAACTACTTGAAGAAATATTTGGTTAAGGGAAATCTCTTAAATGAAATATTTCCTATATTGGTATATCATGTGTAATCCTTTGGCACATTTATTTATTTATGATACTTCTTATGGTCTTCCTATATAACATGATTTGAAATAATTCTTTTTATTTCCAAAAATAAATTCTATGGATATCCTCTTTTTTTCAAATTATTTTAAGTGTACATTATCTTCTTTTTTTACTAAACTTACATGATCCAAAATGCTAGTATTGGTTTAAAAAAACATACAGCCGATATACACCACTGGGTTTCATGAATTTTGTTCTATCGAGTTCCTACATTTAGTTTTAAGAAATAACTTGAGTCAAGAACTTATTTTGGTTTTACTAAAAAATACCTTCTCTAGATTAATCATCAAGAATAACCTAGAAATGGACAGCCATCCATAATTCCCACAGAAAACCATTTAATGTTAATTTTCCTCCTATAATACTCTATAAATGATTCTAAAATACTTTTTAGAGGTCCTCAATGAAAAACCATAAAAGTGACATATTTTTTCATGGATGTATAAATGAAAATGATACCAC
This sequence comes from Viscum album, assembly GCA_963277665.1. NCBI lineage: Eukaryota > Viridiplantae > Streptophyta > Magnoliopsida > Santalales > Viscaceae > Viscum > Viscum album. The sequence goes on along the minus strand of OY728137.1, from coordinate 1,607,566,762 downwards.
TATATTTGTTTTCAAACATCCTTAAAAAGTTTCACATGACTCATAAAATGGAATTGATCTAGGGAGGTTTTATTCCATTTAGAAGGATATGTGTGAAACCTCATTCATTGGATTAATACCACAATTGTATCATCTTTTACACACATTAACAAGATCTCAATGCCTCCTTGTATAGTGATAAATTTCCAAGTTCATTATTTTATATCTATAAATTATATAGTGATTAAAATTTATATATAATGAGAAAAAACATAATTATCAGTTGCTATGTATAAATAAAAAATGATCCTAGTCAATTTATTTCATCGAAGTGTAACTGATATTATTATGGGGATTATTTTATGAACATAACATAAAAATAATAGAGAGTTTTAAAATAAATAATAAGACCCTTCATGCGATGACCAAACATACAATAAAGTTTGTAACGAACCATCTTTGTTTGAACAATCATGAAACTTACATTCTATAAGGTCTGACATATATTTTTTACCACCATGGCCTAGAAACAAGCATCAACAACGTCAAATACAACCTCTAAGAATGAATTCTCCCTAAAAATAATATAATACATTGGAATGATCCTATCCATGAATATAATATCGATGTATCTAGAGGTTATAATAAACCTGAATATAAATAAAAAATTTCAAATATAATTGTCATACCAAACATGGAACACTTTAATCAAGAAAACCAAACGTCCCAAAAATAACTTAATAAATTGAAACTAAAGAGATATTCAAAGTATTATGTATACATGAATCAAATAGAATGGAAAATTAATATTTTTTAACACAATCATCCCAAAAATACATATATACACATGAAGATCCTCAAAATACTCCACAAAATACAACTATTCATGAACCATGGTCACCACCAATCACCACTCTACTAAGGATATAAAATACATCAACATTTCCAACCAAAAGATGTGGCTCACTTCCCTGTACCTACATACGATGATACCAAGTCTATATACACTTCGTATTTGTATATAGGGTGTGAGGAAAAATACCAGTTAGGTACCACCATAAAACTAAAGAATACCTTGTATAATTAAAATTTTATCACTATTCTAAAAATTCTAATTTTTGGGAAAATGATTTTTGTGTTATAAAATAATATTATGGAATTCAAATCATGATCCATTATAATTTTAAAATAAACCAATTGAAATGTTAAAAAATAATACGTCTAATGAATATGTAACCAACATGAATGCAATTTAAACATTATCAATTCAAAAGAAATAAATAGGAATACTAAATAAAATTATGAAAACATGAATAATCAGTAAAAAATGGACTCTGAACTTATTATCATATAAATGATTGAAATTAGGAACCAAGGATGTTACTACTTGATTAATATCTTATCCATGTGAACTTGATAGAGATACAACCCCAAGTTACCCACATGGCCTCACTAGGGGTTATCCCATAATTGAGAAATATATTTCACTAAGGAATCTAGCATGTACACTTATCTAAGTCAGTGTAACACAAATCCTAATTACCCAAGAACATAATGTTGGTTTACAATTTTATGAACATTAATAACCATTTCTCACAGCATGGCTGACATCATATGAACATATCAAGAGATATTTTAAATTAATAATGTAATTTTCTCAAAAAAATAGTATCATCTATAAATTAATATATAAGTAAAAAATTAATTTAATTAAACCACAAATTATAAATCTAGAAACATATCTCACATGATAATTACCTTTACAAATATCATTTTAAATCGCATTTCAAATTAAAATTAAGCTTAAAAAATTATTCAAACATAATATATGAGTAAAAATTTCCCAAATATCAATAAAATAAGTTTTTTTTGGAAACCCCATACATTTTTTAATAAAAAGTAGAAATAAAAAATATAATTATAAATAACCCATTAATAACTTATTTACACCATAACATGGTGTATCCATTTAGGTAAGAATAAAATCAAATGATTTTTCTTAGGTGATTGCAAAACGTTAACTAAACATATGGTTTTAAATTATGTAGGATTCATGGATGCATGATTTATTGAAAAATTCAATAACCATGTAAGCACCAAGGAAAAGCTGTCTCCCATATTATTTAGCTTGGTTGCATGGTTTGCACTGACTGCATGATAACTATGTACCCAATCTTAATTATCCCATTTTTATTCATTCAATCATCCAACTCCCCATACACACATTAATTAAATAAATAAATTTTATGATCTAAATAAATTAATAATAGTGACTCGAGTGTACCAAACATCTCCCCAACATACCACATTATTCCCCATAAATTCTATTAAAATATTCATTACCAAATAAGGGAGGTAATTATTCTTTCATCAATACCTAACACTCCCATTTAATATAGCTATATTTACCTTGTTTCCATAGCACACAGAATCAAACAATAAATCCCCCCTCAAACATTATACCAATTATCCATAATTTTAATACGTTTCTCAAAAACGATGGTATCAACTTCCAAATTAAAATACTCTAATTTATCCACATGATATGGTTCTAGATGAAATTTATTCAAATTATTTTTGTGGTACATATCATTAATAAATTTCTTGTGGTATGGTAACTTCATCTTGTGTTCCACTTTCTTGAGATATTCTACTTTCTTAAATTTACAAAGACACCATGAAATTTGTTTACACTAGTTTGTAAATAAATGATGTCTGAGTTGAATCGAAATTATAAGAAACAGTTGGCCTATAATTGAGAATTCCAGTGTATAAAAAATATATTTGGTATGATATTTCATGATACTCAAAGAAATATCTAATATTTTTCAGATTATATTAGACTTACTAGTTGTCACATGAATAATTCTAAGCCACAATAAGGAACACTCAATCATTTCTATTCTAAGAATAAGATACAAACATGGAACCCTATAAAATATTTTTAAGAGAGAAATATTTATCAATTAATGATTACTATTACTAAAATAAAATTTTACCAATGATAGATTCATTTTATAGTGAACCATAAAAGTAAATTGTGCACTCTTGGAGCATATCAATTTGAATTTGAATTACCAACCCAATATGACCATCCATATTGGGATATTAATACATTCAAAACATCAAATGGGAATCTATCTCTTCTTGAAGTACCTTTCAAAATAAGGATTATTGTGTTGGTCTCAATTAGAGACAATATCATATGGATGTCTATGAAGCCTCAAAATATATTAGACATACAATTTTCAAAGTAATTTTTCTATAATTGATTCTTTAATTTGAATAACGTAACATGATATCATTAATGAATCCACAATAACCCATATGGAATTATTTTAAATTGATATTGAGGAATGAAAATAATAAAATAAATCAAGATATCATCCCAATTCAATTATAGAATGGGTAATGATTCAAAAAATTCCATGGTATTTTGATGTTCATATTTTAAAATTTGAAAGCGAGACACTGATAAATAAGGGTAATGACCTCCCACCTCATTCTAGGACACAAATATATACATTTGAGATTTTATTACATTGGGGTAACATAGGTTCACACTTCCTAGCTATAATGGTTTTTTTCATTCATCATCTTCCACAGAAAGATCCAAGAGACCCCCAACCACTTATTGATAAAAATTGAACCTTTGGTAGATTAAGCCTAATCACTAAATATATTCAAACCATTTTTAGTCTCATTTTTACATGGATAATTCAGATCCAATACCTTGACATTCCTTATTTGTTCATCTAAGGAATGTGTGACTTTCACAATAACTTGGAATACCTCATCATCCTCACAATTCAACTCAACATACCTAATCGAAATAAGAATTATCAAAATATATTCATTCTTAGATTCTTTCACGTAATGATTTGATAATATCCTACTCAAGGTTTTTTCCATTTCATTCACAATTCCCAAAGTGTAGAAGAAATGAAAATCAATGGTTTTAAACTACTCTACCTAGTGATCCTATCAAAAAATTTGACCCTTATAGGTGAATATATAATAACACAGCCATCACAGGGAATAAAAAATATTATTTCTATTATAGTAAAATATAGTGGTTTTCCAAGGATATCCCTTTTTAAGAGAATTCACTATTAAAAAATACCTACTTCTAAACAAATATTCATTTTTTGTTTTTATATTCATAAAAACAAAGAAAAGATATGTGGTTTTGGAATTAGAATACAAAGATACAAATAAATAGGTATATTAAAAGTTTTGGAATATAGAATAAATTAGAAATAAAGAACTTTTTCATAGGGTCATCTACTCAGGTTCCCTTATTGTCTATATTCTCTTTGATAGTTTTCCCCATTATAAAGGAACTAATACCCCTTATAATGAGTTTGAATCTTATCAAGACCAGGAGATCTATTTCGCAGGAAAAATATCCCCTAAACCAATAATTTAAAACGATGAAAACACTCTATCATATGTGTGCACCTTCCAAGAATCAGATCCATCATATTGCCAACTCAACAATTTATATATTTTATAAATGTAAAGGGGGGAAAAAGGAAGGGGGATTAAAAATCAAGTCCGTCAGAAAAATTTGTGACTGAGGGAGTCCCAGATAACATGATCCATCAAAAAAGGTGGAAAAGAACCTATGGTGCTAAATTCGATGAAGGGGAACCTCATGGAATCCATAGATTCCAAGAGACCCCCCGAAAAATTACCTTCACACCATGTATAAAGGATCTCCATGTCATATGAGAGGGGAGAATAAAATAGATTAATGTAGTGAACTATGTCATATAATAATGATCAATGTGTATATCACCCCTTAATACACCCAATTGCATATTTTAAATAGAAAAAATAGAATGTATTTAATAATATTAAATGGGGAGAAAATGATAAAACCTTTTACATGGATAAGGACTAGTCCTGATACTCACCATCAAGAATTTAATTGAGGATGTTGATGATAATATTTGTGATATATAAATATATATAGAGAGATTATTAAGACACTAGGAATTCAATAAATTACCTAAATATTTTCTATTAAATCAAGAAATTATGTAATTATAGTGTGACAAAAATTATAATTTTTTATACAAAATCATAATCTCCAACTGGCCAACAACCAACTAATCCAGGCACATTCAACTGTGATGGTAAATGAAACGTTTTTATAGAGTGGATGGGGGAAAAGTATTACAACAAATACCAAACATAAATTTGTAAAGATATTCAAATTAAATCATATTTTTTACACATAGTTTACCCTTAAAATGGATCAAAATAGTGAGGCTACATTTTTATAAAATTAATGTATTTTTGGTATATAACATGAGTAAAAATATAAGTATAATCTTAGTAAAAATTGAAATTTTATGGGTTGAACAATATAGTGATATCGATAATGATGAAAAAAACCCACCATTGGCTTTAGAGACTATTATATCCATGAAAAGGAATGATCTATCTCAAGGTTTTCGGAAATATATATATCCAAAAAATGTTTAAATAATAAAACAATATAGAATTAAAACTTGACACAATGAAAGTATAATGTTAAAAACAAAATAGTTCACATGAAAGGGAAAACTAAAATTATCATAAAAATTTAAAATTCATACTCAAATTGATAATTCCTATAAAATAATTTGGTAAAAAATAAGAAATTTTCCATTAATGTCAAAATAAGTAAAAAACTAATAAATAAATAAATAATCACCTTTCACATTTCAATAAAAATAGTTCCTTAAATAAAAAATGTGACTAATAGCCTCAAATTAATAATTTTTTTTGGACTAAAAACATTAAAATTTATAATAGAAATATAGGAAAATATTGTCTCTATCAATTATAACACACATAAAAATTACACACATGGGAAATAAAAATAACTGAATTAAGAAAACGATATATCCGTCATAGTTATAATAAAAAAACTATAAACGTTTTAATCAATTTTTTATTCAATATAAAAAATATCATGACTTGTATAAAAGTTTTAACCATTTCCAAATACAAATATAATCTATCATTTACCTTCCATGTTTTTGGATAGAATATAATTTATTTAAGTTTATATTATAACAAGTGGAACTATTATAAATTTTTATTTCCTATGATCATTATACCAATTTTATATTTTTAAATTCCTCCAAACACCTCATATTTCATTCTTATAGGTAAATTACCCCTTATTCATCCTATTCTCAATGTTTCCCTCACTTCAAATCATAAATATTTTGATAATGTGGCACATTTTTTTTTTCATTTTCTCTATTATGACAATTTTTTATATAGTATTCAGTGCATAAATATCTCGGAACATAATGTGGGATCCCAACAAAAAATATTACTCCAGTTTTAGAGGACATATAAAATTGTATTTTGAGTTGGATTCTTAATGGAATCCTATTATCAAAGGAAAATTTACCTAATATTGTGTTCACAATTCCAGTTTCCTCATGTTATAAATTGTATTCCACATAAACTTCTTCTATTGATAACATTTTTCCTAGTTTTAAAACCAACAATTTACATGAAATCAGTGATACAATTTTCACAACCATCATATAAATTTGGAAACAAAAAATAATTATAATATAAAAAATAATTAGGAATTTTTTCTCAAGTAAATATAGAATTTGAGGCTATTATTACTAACCTAAAAACACTAAAAAATAAAAAAAAATATTAATTCTAAATATAATTTCACTACTCTCTACAATATAAAATTTAATTAACCATTTTTAGTTTAAAAAAATAGTATTTCACTTTTTCATGTAGAATCTCATCAGGCATTAAATAAGATTTAGGAAGAAAGAATGATACAAAAAGAAATTTTAGTATTGTATAACTGCATTTATTTTCTTATCTAATTTACACTATGAATAATAAAATAATGAAAGGGTTCATTATAAACATATTTAATGTGAAAATAAAATGAAATGTAAAAAAACCAAAAGAAAAAATATATTGGTTTTCACTTATATATGTATAATATAATTTAATTTCCCATAAATAATTTGTTCTAGTAGTTATCTAGAAAATTATGGTGGATAAAGTCTTTTTTGAGATAAATCATCCAATATAATTCTTTCATGCACAATTAAACTTTCAATATATATATATATATATATATATTTGGATTTATGGTATAAAATCCCTATCATTAGAAACAAGTTCATCTTTAATGATGGGGTAGGAAATAGAATTAGTCCTACACATTTTCCTTATCCTGATATTCTTTGTTTTGTTATTAAATATTAAGCATGCTTATTTTGTGTCTTATTAAAAAATTTAGTGAAAGGAATGTTAGTGAATAATTTAATTTGAGTGAAATGAAAAAATTACTTAATATAAAAATGAAATCATTCAAAGTGAAAATATTTTTTCTCATTTTCTTTTGGAAAACCCACAATAATCTTCGATTGTATCACTTAAAATAAATTTTCCAATATTTTAGTTCCCTTAATGCATCCCATATCATGTATAATATAATCTTTATCTTTACACCCAACATAAAACTCAGATTTCGATAAATTTGAAAATTTAATTAAAGGGTACATAATTATTTATTATGTGTCAATGAATTTTCTAAAAAATGTGTTCAAAAAATTATTATCTCCCTATGTGGTTTATGCTTTATGTTTTTCTTCATTTTAATATTCATTATAGAGTATGATTGTAATATATGTATTCAGGTAATAATAATCATCAAATATCTCTTCGAATTCCACCACATTTGTGGGGTATTATTCCAAATTTAGACAATGATATAAAGGTTCCAATTCTAATTATTAACAGATGAGATGATCATACTATATGAAACATTCCAAAAATGGTTCTATCAATCATATGAATATTATTGATCTCTGATGGGCATGATAATAGGCATGTGTTCTTTATGAATCTCTTCCAAACAATTCAATGTAAGGTATGATGATAAAAAATAAAAAAAAATCATTTTTATCCTCTGCAGGTTATTCAACGTGAAAAATGAGTGGGGAAGTCTTTTCCAACATTTTTTCTATTTACTATTATTGTTTCATCATAATGGATGCAACGAGGTATTCAATTAAAAATTTCATGTGGTTACTAACCTATTTCATTTCTTCTCTAATTTCATATAGATAAACTTCACTTTTATCAAAGAATTATTATTCTTATAGTAGTTGAGGGTTGTTATGCAATGAATAATAGTCTAAATTGGAATACCGAAAATAAAATGTTTTCTTAAATATGTATTTTAATAAAATCAATGCCAGATATTTATAAAATATGAAATAAGTATGAAGTAAAATAATATATGGATCCCTAAATAATGAATTCATATTTTGAATAACCAATCATAGATTATATAATATATTAATAATTTTCCATATGTAGAATACTGGCATTCAATATTCGTCTCTGTTGAGGAACTTTCACTAATAATAACTCACTACATCTAAAATGCTATTATATTTTTATGATTCTATATTTATGAAAATAATTAAAGAGATAGGGTTTTGGTAATGTTAATGAAATACTATAAGGAAACCTAAAAATGATAAAATTAATATATAATGAATGGGTCAGTATAAAAAACATAGATATTGAGTTATTTTCATAGATTCATTCTTTATCTATAATGCTTTTTTAAATTTAATTTCATAGTCTATATCATTGTGTATAATCTATTATCCCAAACTCTGGGTAAGAAACATAAAATTCCTAGGATATCCATTTAGTACAAAAAATCTCCCATCCTCCAATAGTCAATAATAATGATCGCAATCCACCATATGTGTGGCACCTTCCAAGACATGACTTTATCATATGTCAATTTATCCCTTGAATAAAATCAACTTCATAATATGAATTTCATAACTAAAATAAGCGAAAGAAATTATTTTTGGTAAATTATAAAATATATGTATGAAATATATCATTTAATTATGTACAATATCTATACCACCCCTTAATACTTCTACTTCCCATTTAAAAATAGAATACAAACACAAATAATTTAAGAACCAATTTGTTTTTTGAAAAACTAAGAAAACCTCCCCAAATTTGATTCCTCAAGTTAGTAACTCAACATCATACTCTTAAATGATCATATTAAAGAGAATTATATATATATATATATGCACACACATACATAGAGATATATTATTAAAAAATAGAGTCACAAATAAAATGAGAGGTAATATAAATAATTTTTATTAAACTCTAAAATATTTACAGTGTTCGAGAAATGATGAAAAAATATATAAAAAACCTAATCTACTAGTTTCTAATAGATCTATAATCCCTAAAACTTCCCATTCAATGTTAAATAATATATATTTATAAATTTAAGGGGATGTTAGGTTTAGAAATATTACATAATGGAAAGTTGAAATTTGTTTCTATATAAATCCTTTTTAAAATTCTATGTTTCTGACCCCACAAATAAAAAAATAAGATTTGTGTCTTTTTGATTGAAATATTCATAATTTATTCTTCTAAAAATTTAAAACAAATTTCCCAATATGATTGGAAATTTAAAATATCGGATGGTCCTTGAAGTGATATCGAGTTTGATAAATCGAATCCAACATTAATTTCAAGGCCTATTATCTCCATAAAGAATTATGGTCTTTATCATGGTCTTGAAATAATTTATATATCCCAAAATGAATACATTTTTGAAAAAATTTAAATTTAAATTATATACTTTGAATGTTTTATTATAAAAGTACTAGAGTTCACATGAAATTTAAAAATATGAATTTCCATGTAATTTCAAAATTCATACATAAATTAAAATATTATATTAAATAATCACATAGAAAACATGAATTTATCAGTTAATTTCAATGATAATGAAGATAAATTATAAATCAATAAATATTCCTTATCAGAAGTTTGTAAAAAATAATTCATTTAATGAAAATATTTGATAGAGAACATTACATTAACAATTTGGTAAGATAGGAAAAAATTATAATTCAAACATTAATATATTTAAATATGGGATCTATCATTTAATTTTTTTTCTTTTATTTTCATGATACATAGTAAAATTTTCATTAAGTAGAGATTGACCCCATTTTCTCATATCATTCATCACTATTTGAAATTCTAGTTCATGGTTGGGGTAGTACTTCTCATGAATGAAAAACTAGAAAGATCTATATTCCACATAATGTGATTTTACATAAAAATAAACACTATCCCCTTAAGTGAGGCATTGATATACACCAAATATTTATTACCTATCATATCAAGAATCAGAAAATAATTCGAGGGAAACCATGAATTCAATTACTCAAAATATCTCTTGTATTTAAAAAATATTTCATATCTCACTCACTTTCAAGTCTAGGATATCATGGGTGATTAAAAATTTTAAATGTCTGGAAGAAACATCATATAATATATTGTGGTAACCAAATGGATTTTGATATTTAATAAATTCATGGGACATTCTCAAGATATCCATACTTTGATCATCTCATAATCCATAGAAACTCCCTTCTCTGATAACCTATGAAATTAAAAATTCTGCTATTAGATATACAATTGAAACCTAGACATCTTAAAACAGAATAATATTTCCATCAAAATCCCTAAAAAAATTCAAAATAGTATAAATGATCCTTCTCTACCATGGTTTAAATAATTTTATCATTCATGAACATAGTGGATAATGTCTCAAGATATAAATATAATTAAATTCAATTTAAAATAGGAGAGTTAGTTAGGGAAAATAGTATGACATGATGCCTATAATTCATGTACATAATCATAAATGTGTTCATTGGAATGACTTGTTCCATGAATCTCAACTAGTGGTATACCAATTTGAAGTCAATTTATAAACCATCATTTTCCCTGATGTTTTTCAAATGGATCACTAATCAGAGGAAATGGGTACTTATTCATGATAGTTATATAATCAATCTCCTCGTAACTAATGGAAGTTCATATATTTCCAAAAGCATTATTTTTAGAAAGTAGTTCTGATTTCCATGGTGACATGATAGGATGAATAACACCCTTAATCTCATGATCTTCCTTACCAGACCATCAATTCCTTTAGCTCTCTAGTTCAATTTTATAAGATATTTAAGAAATAGGTTTATTCCTTAATAATATATTAAATAAAAACTACTCCACTTTCCTAGATAAAAATATAAATAGATCATTTGGAAAAATTGTAGGCTTACTATATAACAACATAGGAATTTGACCATTTTAAATCCTTTTAATAGAATCCCAAAGAAAATCTAATACCCAACACATGATTTTTCTAATATATAGAATGATTGGTCCCAACATACATTATCTTGGCTCTCAGTCACTTCATCATATGTTTGTATTTTCATCACGAGGAAATAATAGATCCTTATGATGATAGTATTAAATATAATCATTATAGTTAACCATCAAGTCAACACCAAAGATAAGGTGAAAGATATCCAATAATGTACTAGAATATAATGAATAATCTTATATTTAGAAACTATCACATGCCATTATGATCAATTTAATCTATAATATATATTTGTTCTAATGATATTTAGATATCCATCATATACAACATCAACTCATATAACAATCTAAGAGCATCAATCAATTTAAGAGAGACAAAGGAATGAGAATAACCTATGTGAAATAAAGATATGGCCATAGAATACTTATAAACACTATAACCCAAACTATTTCTTCCCAAAATTTATATTTTATTGGTAATTGGTCTATTTCATATAATAACATAGATTTAGTCACATATCTGGATGTCATTGTCATATTTGAACTCCATTTAATATAAGGATGATACTCTAATCCTGTTAAAGAATTTGACTACACCTAAGATCCTTTGGAATAAGAATACCGAGACCAGCTATTGAAAATTTGTTACCAATAGAAGGTTTGTTGATTAAAAAACCCCACATAGATATAAAACCATTTGAGATTCATAAAAATTATATTTAGTATAACTTTGGATTCCAAATTCTAAAAAAATCATCATCTTACACCATGAATTTATAATGGGAATCTAATCAAAATGGATTTACACACTCCCACAACTACCTATTAATGATTCTTTTAGAATCCTCTATTGATTATATGGGGATATATATAACAAACACCATTTTAACAAGAGGTAATAGTCATCCTGGTTTTCATTTCCATATCTGTCTTAGAAATCAAACCTTGTTTACCACCTTAGAATAGGTCGGTAGGCATAAACGAAAAATTCTCAATCTAACCTCTAACTTCAAACTCATCTCAAATTATCAATCTATGAGGTAATAATTAATTAGTATATCATGATAAATGTGGGCCAACTAAATAAGCTGATTCACATGATCCATTAATAAATGATAACCTTTATCTTGAGTCAAAAACAAAATGGCCATGTAAACATTCAATGTCTCTATGCATACTACTAGTAAAATTTTTTTTGAAATTATACCAATTTAAGTCTTCATGCCTCTTGACCTACATATCAGACTCATATTGTTTCCCCCTTATTCCCTCTAGTATATTAGTGGTATAGATGACAATGGTGGTTTCATTGGTTTGAATAAAATCTAAATATTAAATTTCTCTTCACCATATATTTTGCAGGATCTTGTGACAATCAGTCACCACAAAAATATACTGGGATTCTCTTAGTAACTCTGGATCATGGTCCACCATTAGTTATTGATACCACTTAATTATCCAACCTAGAAATCTAATAGTCTAAATGAGAGAATATACAATATTATTTTCCATCCACGGGTACACATACATAGAATTTTTCTCTACTACCACAATATTATTCAATTAATTCCTTTGGGGAGGAAACATTTATAAATTAAAAAAACAAAAAATTCCATCAATGAATAAATCAAAATTCTGTGAAAATGATAAAATAATTTTATTACCCAATTAATAATAAAAAAATAATATGAGCATGTTTAGAAATTAAAAATACCAAAGGGGTGAGAACATCAAAATTTTCATTATCTTATCATTTCATATGGTTTGTTCATATAATTTTTCTAACTCTATACAAACCACAAGAGGTATACTATAGTGTTCAACCTATCCCAAAGGACATAAATATATTTATTTAGTTTAGAAAATGCACTTTTTAACTATGTAGGGAGAGAACCATTAAATTACCCAAAGTTAGAAAGGAACAATGCCCAATACGGACCCAAATCCATAAAGACCCAACTATATTAGAACTTCCCCTCCATAGAATATTATTCATTTGTGGGTCCTAGTCCCCACCTCTAATGGATGATCAGATTAAAATTCCTCATGAATATATTCACGGTTCCTCATACCGATGGTAGTATCAATACCCTCTCATTATTCTATTTCAGGTAGCTCTGCAATGGTGGCTATTAAATTCAATTAATTCTCTCCTAGAACCTTATCCTGTGTGGTCAGTGATGACTACTTCCTTGACAGAAGGACTTGTGGTATGATATCCATTGAACCAATGTCTTAATGTGGCCTAGAGGCCATCTCTTCTGAAGGCCTATGGTGTCCAAAAATACTTATGTCATGAAGCCTCAAATTTTTTCCCAATAGACCTAATTTGAATGAACAGTTTTGATTCAATAATAAATATTATAGTACCTCTTATATTATCCCATGTAGTAAAATTTAGGGAAACCTATAATAGGATTCATAAACAGTCATAATAAAAAAATTAAAATAAAAATCCTATCAAAATAACCAAAATAAAAACGAAATTCATGGAATAATTCTCAACCACCCATGGTAACTCATAGATCAGTAAAAATAATATTTGGATGAAAACTCAACTATAACAATCTGTTATAATCATTTGTTCTTTTAATTAGTCTATGGGACATTCCTAAATAATAAGACAGGGTTTTGTTCTATTTTCTATTTAACCAACCTAATGAAACCCATCACATCATCTGGGTCAGCCCACCATAAAGCCCAAAGTGATTTCTCAGTCACCTTCGGTTATAGAGAATTTATATGGGAATAAAATACAACAATTGGGAATTACATAAACATCAAAAATTAAATAAATCACATGATGAGTCACATATTAGAATTCATCCTGGTGTAACTATAATTTAGAAAAATAATTCATATAAACAAATAGTTTCAAATATAAAATTCACAATAATGAATGAATAAGGTAATCCGGATAACAAATACCCAAATAATCACTTAATAAACTATAATTAATGTGATATATAATGAATAATTTATAAAAATATCCAAAAATAAGATGATTTCTGTAGTGGATGTTATATAAACATTATAAAATAAGACATCCACATGTGGAACACCAATATAATCTATAAGATCCAAAACCAAATGACCCATGATCACCATCAATCACCCATCTACCAAGGATAGAGAAGGAATCAAGAATCCCAACAAAAGGTTGTGGCTCTTTTCCTTTTACCTATATCAATTAATATCAAGTCTTTAGAAAACTCACATATTAATTTATGGTTTGAGAAAAATATAGAGTAGGAATCCACTACGAATCTACAAATTACCTTTCATGATGAAAATTATAGAAAAGCTCCACCACTATGAAAAATAAATTTCTATAATACATAAATTAGTTTTTTTTAATGCATTCGACGGGGTAATTTCTATGGGTTAATGTGCACTTTCATACTTGTTAACCTCACATTTCTTCATTCCCATGGTATGTTACTTTCATCAATCTAAACGGAGATGTATGCTCCTTAGTAGAAACATGATGATCGGATGTTAGTTCCCCCTTATATGGATTTTTCATTGGAACTTGTTACCTAGTTTTAGTCTCCCTCAAAGAGTTAGTTTAGGTTTTTGGAACTCATTATTAGTTCCATCTCTTTGTGGAATTCAGTTAATTCCACCATATGTGTTTGTAAATTTTAGGGTGTCTTGACAAGGAAGAAAACTTCTATTAAGAGAGTATTCATTTTGGGAATTGTTGGCATGTATGGAAATTGGTAACATTGGTCACTTGTATTCTTCATCATAGAATGGAATGCATTGGAGGCAACCTGGGTATGAAACCCAAGGCATTATGTGTCAATCATGAGGTACCTGATGTGGGTGGAATATGTTTTCCATGGATTTCACCTTAGACATCCAATTTTTTTATCAAGAACTAGCTGACTCCTTGGGTGAATATATTACGAGGCCATCACCCAAGGCATTCCACATTTTACATGAGGGAGTTGACAACATTGGTGGATATCTTCCAAGGAATTCACATTAGGATTCCCATGTTTTATATATTGAATTAATTTGGGATTAAAAGATTAACATCATGTGGAGATGGTTCATGTTGATCAAAAAACCCCTATTGAGGTGGATTAAAGAGATTTCTCTCCAGGAGGGAAGATGTCACACATAGGATTTTATCGATGCAATGATCAAAATTCCTCATAGAGGTTCATCTGGGTGGTGTGACCCTTAAATGGAATATTTCACAGCATGAAGGTTGATCAAAACACCACAAGAGATGGATATAGAAGGTACATCCCTAGGAGGGATCTATTAAAAGGATTACCATTATTCAAGATTGAACAATAGAGTGTTATCTTATGTAATCTATTTAGAAGACTGTGATCAAAACCCCTATAGTTTGATTCCACATTTTAAGGCCATGTTATGGGGTCGGTCCATGTATTTTAATGTTGAGTAGTAAAGACTATTTTGTTGCAAAGGAAAACCTATGAGGGATGATGTAGAGCTTATTCATGTATGTTGACCTTCACAAGAGTATTTCAACTGGTTGGAGTTGGTGTGGGGCTTAAACATTTAGATTCTTGAGGGACCTAGAAGAGATTTGGTATCCCAGGTGAGGGGTAAGATGTTATTGGGTAGGTGAACCAATGAAAACTAGGTTTGATATGGATGTTGGGTATAGAGCTCCGAGGGGATGCCTATGTATACCAGTTATTTGGGAATCAAAATCCCACATAGTTAAGAATATGAAGGAGAATATACCTAAGGGGAAGCACTATAAGAACTTGTGGTTAGGTCTTACACATGAAGAAGGCCCATGGAGGATGAGTTTAGTTATTGGTGGTTAAACATTAGTTGAATCCCCTTCAAGGTGGATATTGGGGATTACTCCTAAATGGATAACCATTTGAATAGAGGTTGGAAATTATATCCATATAAAAGGAATATGGGTGTGATTAGGAGGATGTTATTATCACCACTAAACTCTAAGATCAGGTGAGACAAGTTTAGTGTGAGAAAAAATAGGAAGAAGTAGACTCGAGGATTGTGTCATTAAAGCAACATCAATGAGGGATGTTGCAGGGCTTATACATAGAATCTACCCAAGGAGGATCTCATTTCATGTGGGGAGGATCTAATTTTGTGTGAGAAGGATCTCATTAATTGTGATGAGTGTCTAAGTCCATGCGAGGGTAGGTGGTTTGGTTACCATCTCATGACCCTTTCATATAGATCATCCTTTGCTTATTACACAAGGTAAAGCCATAGTTTAATGTAATGTGTTGAGGTAGTTGGGACTAGGTACTTATAAATCATGTAAATCAGATGTGGGGGACTCACATATTGCGCATTGGGATTGCATGAATGATGGTCATGTACCTCCATGAGGGGTATGTATTTAAGAAGTCTAGAGTTTAATGATAGAGATGAGTGGTCATTCACGAGGTCCATCATAGCCTACATATTTTGATAACCAACAGGTGTTAGAAAACCTATGCTAAGAAGAAGGATTTAAGTAAATAAACACATTATAGGTGTAGGGAGCATCATGTGAGGGACTATGAAATTGATCTTTTCATCATTGTATGGGTGAAAAAAAGTGGTGCATGCTAGTTATGGGTGTTTCACACAAAGGTTACCCAAGAACTATGGTCCAATAGAAGGGTAGTCCATAGAGTCTCAAAGATGTGGTGCACCTAATATTGGGGGTTACGTGAATGGATAGCAATTGGAATAGGAAGATCCCTTTTCACAGCTGACTTGGGATGAATGTGGTTTATGTTGGATTACTCAAGTATGGTCCAGGTCAATTGTGTTCCCATACAGAATGTATCCTTGAAAATTTTCTACCTTGAGTGTTTTATGCCTTCATGATGCCGTGAAAGATTCGACTTACATGAAAAATACTGATACTTTATATTTTGGAGTTTCGCACTAATGAAGGGAGTGAGCTTATATTTATTGTTTAAATCTAGGGTGACAATTGCACAAAATTTCATTCATGGAAGAGAGAATAAGTACAACTTATTCATTTACCAAAAAGAATATCTATAGGATTAAATGGTTTGATTATTCCTTTACCATGAAAGTGTCTTGCGCATTGATGGAGTTTCTTGATTGCAACACCATTATACTTTCCATGATTGTATTGGCTATTTGTGTTTCCATTAAGGAAGGAAAGATAAATTTATTCATATTTGGTATGAAAGGATTTTACATAAGTATTTTGACTTAATGTGAACACCCTAAAACATACACATGAAACCCTAGAAGTTCTTGGAATGGTTGATAGAGTCAGATGATGGATTCAGTTTTCCCAAAGCTGTCTATGTACATCATTATCTTGAAATCTATTGCCAAAAAAATCACCCCAAAGAATCTAAGCTCAATGGTGGCCATAAGGAAGGGTTTTATGGGAAATTATAGGGAGGGGGATTCCCACTATTGGGTGCATGAAAAATTCACGATTTAGTTTGTAAGGTTTCTACTTGTGCACAGAATCTAACAGTCTAACCCTATAAATAGGAATAGGGGGACCTTGTACATAACATTGACTTTATATGTGATATTGTTCTTTCCCTCATTCATGCAATTATTCCTTTTTATGAAAAAATCATGACTTTACCGCTTCTTTCACATGTAATATCTCATTCAGTGACCTAAATTTATATACATAATGGAATTTTTCACACATGATTCAAGACATAGGCACACCATCATCTCTTTCACTCTAGTCCTTATATCTTATGAGAACCATCCTTGAAATTTTCAGACACACCTAAAATAGGTACCCAATAAAATCCAAATATGATTTAAGTTTGTTCCGCTACTTGGAGAGGTGAAATGACCGAAAATCCTAAGATCTTTCAACCTAGGAGGGTCATGTCATACAATCAAGTGCCCAAGGCTATGATAACAGAGGGACATAAGATCTATCCACTGATCGACAATCACCCACTGTGGAATTTTGGGTTTCTTAACATGGTAAAAATCCTAGTTCATGAGGTTAATTTTCCATGATCATGGATCATAGGTATAAATAATCTCAATCACTGGAACATAACTATTCATGGACATCCTGTTAGAGAGCATGGTCTTATTTCTATATATCCACTGAATGTGGAGACCAAGAAAATCATGGGGGAGGAGCCAGAGGCTGATGAATTACCCAACCACTACACTATGATTTTTTAAAACTGTATGAGGGACAATATCATGGGCTGGAACTAGGATTGTGACTTTTGATCAGTTGTAAAATTCAATAGTTAATGGGTGTGTTCATAAGTAGTACACTACTCATTCTTGGAGTATGGGGTGAAGCTACCCCATATTGAACTGTATGAGGCGGTGTGAAAAATCATAATTCCACTACTACCATAAAAAATAGTTGGTGGAATATATCTTTAGGTGATGTTCACCGAATACAAACAGATTATATCTTCATCACAAAAAAGTCAGTAGTAGTTTCTAAGACATCCACTACATCAATGGAATTCTTCTAGATGGATTCAAGTATGAAAAGTTCCTTTCATCAGGGAAAACCATTAATAAAAGGATGCAGAATACTATATTTCTGCCACACCTTATATAGGTGCTAATGAATAAGCTAGGTGATTTTCAAATATTCATAAGGATATTCTATTGAAGGAGTGTTTTGAAATGTTTTTTATAGAAGTATATGAATATTAGGATTTCGGTCCATGGAAAACAACATCCATTAGAACTGCAAATATGGGGGCCAAGATCACACTAGTTAATCTTGGATGAAGGAATGTTTCCAAAATTGGGGTGCATTATTGTGGGTGGCTACGACCCCCTGGTTTTCTATATCTATCTTGTCTCCATACTATTGAGTTATTGGATGGTACTGGTTAGGGACACACTGCTGTGAATTTTCTTGGCGATGTTGGTGATGACCACAATTATAGTGTCCAACAATAGAGTCAACATGGGGTACCCATTCTAGATAATTTTGTTGTCTAATAGGACATGTTGTGAGGGTAATCACATTGGGGAGGATCTATAGACCATTCAATTTCTTACATGTATGGATTACAGTGGACCATGGGCTTATGAATTTCCAAAGTCCATCAATGCTCCAAATGTTATTAGGGGGTCATCTCTATTTGATATAGAGGGGAATATCCAATGTTGAATTAAAATGATGGGATCATAATTTAGATGTGTAACCTTGAGGACATAAAATTCCACCCATTATAAATATTAGTTTGTCCAATGGTGGAAAATCAATAAGGAACATTGTAATAGAAGGAGTATCTAAAAAGTTTTAGATGTGGATTTCTAGTGGCCAGGATTGAAGACCATGTCATCAGTTACCGTTACACACTATCCTTCTTTGATAGGTATTTTCATTTCCTCCAAAAAGAGGTAATGAGAGTAAACACGGGGGGTTCGTGGGGAGTGGAAACCATAAATACATTGTTTACTGTGATGTATGCTAGCGAATGTAGGATCATGTGAAATTTTTTTCTTCCACCAACAAATGTTGATGTTGGAATGTCAACAGACTATGCTAGAAACTGGGTTACCGTATATCTAGAGGATATCTTTTAGAAGTATAGTCAGGTGGTCGAGTTAGAGAGTGATGTCTTGAATAAGAAAGGAAGCAAGTGGGTTTCCCCACAATGGGATAGTTAGGCATCCAATGCTATTTAAGCTAAAACTGCGGCAGAGATGTTGTATGGTGTGGTTAAGCCCCCTCCCTCTAGAGGAGAAGGGTCTCAGAAGCAACATTATGGGGACGAAAGTGGCTTTCAAGTAGAGACATGCAAGGAAAGGGAGGTTACATTGATGAAGATGAGGTATCTGTTTCATCCTGCTATTAATTCTATCTTTTCATCTCGCTGGATGACTTAGTAGACACTTTTACAGTCACCATTGACAAAATAACTGTGGTAGAAGATGAAGTGTGGTGGGATGAAGCTATTAGAATTCAGGCCCATTGCGATCCTACACATGGTTATATTGGACTATAGGAATTAAAATGTGATGGATATAGTCAGTTGCATGTGTCAGCATGAGAAATATGAATCCCCTTCCACCCTGATGTGAGTGATGTTTGTCGATGAGTCGAATTATAAGGATATAAAAACTATTGATGTTTCATCATCTTAGAATGAAACTATAGATAGGGAGGCATAAGAATCTAATAACGACAAATCATAGGGATCATCCACTCACCCATAGAGTCCAATAGAATGTGGTGAAATCATATCCTTTAACGAAGACATAGCTTGGTTTCTCAAGGCAAGCTTTAACATACTCGACTCACCTGTTCCTTCCCCTTTAATTATCAATATGTTCTAACATAAATGATTCCTTTACAAAAGAATATTGATATTTCTAAACGGTCCCCAGATAGAGGGGGGAAAGTGACACTAACGTGTGCAGTGGGCACAAGCTAGGGAATGTTACTGTGGACGAATTTTCTAGTGGGCCATTTGTGGTCGATGAGGTTAGGGTAATAGCCTAATATCCCCAAGTTATCCAATTTATCTATGGGGGACCACATCTGGCCATCCCAATTAGTGGCACCCACTACTTAAGAGATGTGATTCACCTGATATGGATCATCATCAAAATATATATTCCTTAAGGTGTGAACTTATTTTGAGTCACTTTTCCATTATTATAATTTCATGAAGCCTTTGTATCAATGTGTTTTTTTGGTTCCATACAGCTCCATCCCAATGGACACAATGGGAACTCGAGCTGGTTTTTGAGATATCAACTTGTGTAAAAGGGTATCTGATGCTTGAAATACCTACAATGACTTAGGATCTCAAGCTTCTAATTCTTATCTCTTAAAAGTTTCTTGATCTCAAGTAAATTCAGTTTTCCATTTTCTAGAACAAATTAGACTATGTGCTCTTATTCTGAGTAGTGACCGAAATTTTGAGTGCCTAAAAAAATTATATAGATGAGGTATCCAGATTCCCTTCCCTGATGGCAACACCGATCCATGAGAAGCCAGTCCTTCAAGCTAACCCAGTCTTGGTTTTCTTGACCTGGAGCCTGATCTGAGAGAGAGGATCCCATAAGAGGACCCTACTACTTCTATCCTTTCATATTTTCCCAAGTATGAGCCTACACCTCCCAAGGAGGAATAATATTTTGGGTCTGAGGTAATGAAAGAAAATCACATATTCAGGCACAGAACATGAAGGTATATACATATTTCATCACCCGAACATGAGAACCATACTCAATGAGTCATATGGGATCCTTCTTCCACTGGTCGTGTAACCTTATCACTAGGGGTGTGGATGCTCTTGGACAATATACACTAGTTTTCAACATTCATGTTGAGTGGATGTGTGAAGGATTACAACATTTAGATTTTTGTCGTCGTCATTAAAAGTTAGGTAGTGTCCTGATGCTGCAAGAAGTCACCCAGGAGATCCAACATCTATAAGAAAAAACAAACGAGCATGTTTACATCCTATAAACTCAAGAATATACCGTCAAGAGGCTATGGGTTCATCTATATGATTTTTTGAGTCAAAAAATGTAGGTAGCAACACAAATAGCTGACCTCTAAGATGGGTGAGACCAATAACATAATAGAGTTGTTGAGATTTTTACAATAGCTTATGAGGAGTAAGAAGAGATCAAGAGTCATTATCTAGCTTCAGATTCCACATGCCAAAGGCTTCCAGAGAGAAATTTCTCTACTTTCTAGATGAATCTTTAAGGGAAATTTTTCCAGGACCAAAGAGCTTCTCCAACATGTGGATGATCCTATCTAACTATAAGGACCCAGCCTTATTACATACATAATCTTGAGTTTAGTTAGGAAAAAACATTCTTTAAAATTGAGGATATTTTCACGTTATAAATTTAGATAATTAGGGTAAAACATTCATAACATTACACATTGTTACAGAGTTGATACCATAAAAACAGTTTCCATTTTTTTCAAAATATAAAACATTAAAACTTAAAACAAGACTCCTTGACAATTATTCAACATTTAACGTGTATTCCATCATAGTATTACACATACATTAACCTATGAAAAATAATTTAAAAACTTGGGATGAGCACAAAAGCTTAGTAAGGGATGAAAAAGGAAAGAAAGAACACATTAGTCCATGAATTCTCGTAATGTGTGAAAACATTTTCAGAAGTCATTCTTATCACTCACATATACTTACTTTGTTTAACACGAGATTCACAAAAGATCCACACAAAATATCAGAACATAAATATAATCATATAGGTATCTTGGGAAATTACTTACATATTATTATAACTATTCTTGGCAACCTTATGATTTGTAACCCTCACGACTACCTTACTTTGTGTAACCATCGTAGTTACACTTGGAGTAACCATACGGCCGAACTCCAACATACTCATAACAAATGCATTGGAGGGAGATATAGGTTTCAAAATTCTTAATAAATAATTCCCATGAACCAAAACATAATCATGAAACATGAATAATTCCATAAAAACATTACTTGGGAATTTCGTAAAACCAAATTTTAAAAGAGGATTTTTAAAGAAAACCCCCTTATAAATATCATAAAATTGAAGAGAGACTTAATAGAGTATATGGAGTATGTGTATATAATGTAAATAAAAAATAATGAAATATAATATATGTATATAGAAACCATCATACAAACAATTTACATAACACATAAATAATGAGGTAGAAGGTTAACCCAAAGAATGGAAATCGGGTTAAGAATTCCCTTACCTCGGGTTTGTATTACTTCCAACTTTTTTCAACCTCATGTATAATAGTTAAAAAGTTTTATTAATATTTTAAAGAAAAATTTTCATGTTTATAAAATATTATATGATCATTTCATAACATCATTTCACCCTTAATTGATAGTATTTTTCCCTTTGCACTGTTTTTGGGTGAGTTCTTAAAATGATTTCCATGATTGGTTCATGATGGACATTCTTGTCTATTTGAAGTGAAAGTATAGAATTGGAATTTATTAGTATTTACATATATCCAATAACATATATTATTCAATTCAGCATTTTTAATTCTTACATTAGTATTATTCATAAGTTAGAAAATTAATGATGTTCGTTTAGATCATTTTAGTGGTTATTTGATAATAACAACATCATTTTGTCTTATAAATTAGAAACACAAGTAAAAAAGAATTCCAGAACCATGGGAGAGTCATAACACATATATTATATTCTTTTTAAACCTTATAAATGGTTTCATGACTAGACATGAAAGAATTAATAGATTTTGAAAGGACATTGTCCACGATGTCGGTATTTCGACACAAACAGACAATTTTTTTATTCTTTAAATAAGTGGGAGTGGAGAAGAATAATGATGAGTAATTTTTACATAAACATGATAAAATATATAATATACATGATTTATGGAGATTTCATGCCTCTTGGGTAAGGATATATGAAGAAACAATAAGGAAAGAACTCAAAATAAAAGAATAATTGTGAAATCGCTTACAAAAATTCGGCAGCCTAACGGCTACGCAACTTGGTTTTAGAAAATATTAAAAAGAGAGGGGACAAGGATCAACCATCCAGAAATGAATCATAATATAGAGTAGATCAAGGGTAAGAAGATAATTTGAACATGTTATGGAAACTTGAAAGATATACCACATAAAAGAGAACTTGAATGGAAAAAAGAATGAAATTGAGAATTTTCTCACTTTGTAGAGTAACCCTTAGAACATGAAGGTTGGGATCTTGGGGGATTGAGGAAACCTTGGGAGGAATACTATGAAGTTAAGGATGCCTAATCATAGTTGAGGGATAATTTTTAATGAATTCAATGAAGGGAAGAGTTGGTAGTTATAAGAACATTGAGGGATTATTTTAATAATTTTGAAGGGACACCTCATGAGTGGTATTTACAAAACCATGGGCATGAGCATGGTATAAGCTATATGGGACACCTCAAATATTATTTAACTATAAACAAATCTACCAATTTTATGAAGTCATTATTATATCATTAATGATGTCATTAATACACTGAAACTAAAAACTGTATTTTTTACTATTCAATGAAAAATCAACTGTTTCAGAAAAATTCCCAAAATTCAAATAAACCATTTATTAATGTGTAGATTTCAAAAATGAAGTCCATTTTTTGTAAATAATTTTCTAAATATTTTTAATTTAATTTTAAAATAAAATAATACTTAATTCAAAAATTAACAATTCTAATTCTCTATCTACTTCTAAATCATAATGAAAAATTAACCTAGATGCTCTTATCTTAACGCCTTAATAAAATAAAATAATGATAAAACTTACAATTCATTAGGGTCATATTACTATTCATAAGGGTATGTTACTATTCACCAAAAAATCAAGTTGGTTCCAATAGACTCTAAATAACATACTGAACACAATTTTAGATGATAGTTTCGTGAAATTCAAAAAATAGAAGTAGAAAAATTATGTTAAAAGGATAGTTATAAATATCTACTTAAAACAAAGTTCCATGCATTTCTATTTATTTTTAAAAAAACTTGGGGTGTTACATTATCCCCACCTTCTTGAAATTGCGTCCTCGCAATTTTATTTACTTATTAAACAACTGAGGGTATTTTTCTCTCATAGCATTTTCAGACTCCCATGTTGCTTCTTCAACCATGTGGTTTCTCCACAAAACCATTACCTAGTGGATTATCTTATTCTGAAATACCTATTCCCTTTGATCAAGAATCTGAACTAGTTTCTCTTCATAATAAAGGTTCTCTTCCAGCTAAACTGCTTCTGGGCTCAAGACATGTGATAAATCTGGCACATACTTTCTCAACATCGAAACATGAAAATCATTGTGTACCAGAAACAAACTCAGAGGAAAAGCTACAAGGTATGAAACTGTTCCAACTTTCTCCAAGATTTCGAAATGACCGATGAACCATGGAATTAGCTTTCCTTTCTTACCGAAATGCGTCACACCTTTCCAAGGAGCGACTTTAAGGAAAACATGGTCACCTACCATGAAATAGAAGTATTTAATTCTGTTATCTGCATAAATTTTCTGCCTTCTCTGAGCTACCCTCATGTGCTGCTGGATCATCCTCACTTTCTCAGCCACTTATTCAACTAATTCTGGCCTCATCAACTTTCTTTCACTGAGTTCATCCCAAAACGCTGGATTCTGACACCTCATTCCATACAAGTCCTCAAAAGGTGCCATCTAAATACTAGAATGAAAACTATTATTATAGGAAAACTCAACTAATGAATGATGTTGATCCCAACTTCCTGGTTAGTCCATTGAACAAGCTCGAAGCATATCCTCCAAATATTGAATCATTCATTTTGACTGCCCATCTAATTGAGGATGAAAAGCTGTACTAAAATTTAAATCTATGTGAAACGACTTCTGAAGTCCCTTCCAAAAGTTAGAAGTGAACCTGGGATCTCAGTCAGATACAAGGAAAAGAGGAACTCCATGTAACCTAGCAATCTCTTTGAGGTATAATCCAGAATGATGATCCATAGAAATTGTATCTCAAATTGAAAGAAAATGTGCAGACTTTGTTAACCGAAAAATAATAACCCAAATATCATTGTTACCTCGAGAAGTCTTTGGTAGTCTCACCAAAAATTCCATGGATACATTCTCCCATTTCCACTATGGCACTGGAAAAGGCTGAAGCATCCCCTTCAGTAACTGCTGCTCTGCTTTAACCTATTGTCACATCAAACATGTCATGGTAAAATCAGCAATATATCTTTTCATTCCATCCCACCAATAATACCCCAGAAGGTCTCTGTACATCTTAGTACTGCTAGGATGAACAGAAAACTATGAATCCTTGTGACATTTGTGGGTCTTGGACACTCATCAACTACTTTTGTTTTGGTAGGATCAACTGTTATTCCATCCTTATTTACAATGTTCCCATGAAAATAAATCTGTTGGAACCAAAAATCACACTTTCTTAATTTTCCATACAGTTTCTTTTCTTTTAATTTTTTCAAAACAACCCTTAGATGTTTTTCATGCTCTTCTTTATTTTTAGAAAAAAACCAGAATGTTATCAATAAATATAACCAAAAACTTATCCATGAACTCAAGAAATACTCTACTCACAAGATTCATGAATATAGTAGGTGCATTAGTTAATCCAAACAAAATAACAACAAATTCATAATTCCCATATTGAGTATGAACGGTTGTTTTCAGGATGTCGTCCTCCTTCACCTTCAACTATTGGTATCCGGATCTCAAGTCAATCTTGGAAAAGTGATGGCCTCCCTAGAGCTGATCAAACAAGTCATCAATATGAGGCAAAGGATACTTGATTTTAAAAGTGATGTTATTCAAAGCTCTATAATCAATGCAAAGTCACATGGAACCAT
The DNA here is from genome assembly GCA_963277665.1 of Viscum album. Lineage (NCBI taxonomy): Eukaryota > Viridiplantae > Streptophyta > Magnoliopsida > Santalales > Viscaceae > Viscum > Viscum album. The sequence goes on along the minus strand of OY728137.1, from coordinate 1,607,540,230 downwards.
CTTTCTTTTTAACAAACAAAATAGGGGCTCCCCATGGGGAAGTTCTAGGACGAATTAACCCTTTGTCAAGAAAATTCTGTAACTGTTTTTTCAATTCAAGAAGTTCTATTGGAGCTATACGATATGGGGTTTTGAAATTGTCTTACCATCAGGAACTAAGTCAATTGTGAATTCGACTTCTCGATCAGGTATGAAACAGTGTAACTCATTAGAAAAAACATCAAGGTATTTATTTACTACTGGCACATCATTAATTTGAATAGTTCCCTTTTTTTGAAAAATATGAGCAAGATAACTTTCATTTCCATCTTTCAATAGTTTCTCAGCTTCCTGATATGTTATCAATTGTATGGGTTCATTCTTGTATGCAAACTGAAAATCTTTCTGAAAAAAACTTCTTCAGCTCTACATTCAATCTTAGAATGATAATCTGAAACCCAGTCCGTCCCCATAATAACGCCAAACTCAACTATGGGTAAAAAAACAAGGTTTGCATGGTAAATTCTTTCCAAATACAATAATAGAAATATTCTTCTAATTCCTCTTTGATATTACATTTCCCCCTGGTATTTTAACAACAAGTTCAGGTCTCATTTATTGAGGTGAAATTTTTAATTTACAATAAAATTTCTCATAGATGAAGGAATGTGTAGACCCCATATCAAACAAAACTTTAGAAAAATCTCAGTGAAGAAACAAAGTACCTGATACAAGTTCATTGGATGTCCCGACATCTGCTGACATAGTCGCAAATGATCTCACTACACCTTTCTGCTTGTAGTCTAGCTTCTTTGCATCATTTAGATCTCTCTTTGGGAAGGCATTTGCGTAATGACCCATTTCACCACATTTAAAACACTTTACAGTATACTTATCAGGATTATTCTTTGGATAATATTCATTACAACCTCGGGTCATATGTCCAAACCTAACACATTTAAAACACTTCCCAATTCTACTAAGACATTCCCAGGGTGCTTCTTTCCACACTTTTCACAAACTCGAAATTGGATTTTCTTACCATCAGATTTCATTGGTTGATTCATACCCATTGCTTTACAACTAGACCACTTCTTCTCTTTGTTTGAAAAATGAACATGATCATCACCAAACTCCATCTCTACCCTCTCAGCACATCGGGCAAGTTTATCATAACTTTTTAATTCACGGTAGGCCAACGCCCTTCGATACCTTGGCTTCAATCCTGAGTAAAAGAGGTTGATTTTTCTATCAAGATCCAGAATAATATTTGGAGCATACATCGCCAGTCGGGTGAAGTTAACTTCATACACAGCCACAAAATCTTCCTCCTTCAGTTTCAATTCCATAAATTGCTTCTCCATATTTAGTCGCACCACCTTAGGAAAATATTTTTCAAGGAAAAGAATTTTAAATTCATCCCACTCTAAGGCATAAAAATACTCTATTACCCCTGATATTCCTTACCATTGACCACCACTCATCAACTTCCCCTTCAAAATGATAAATGGGAAGACTTACCTTCTAATTATCTGAACATCCCGCAACATCGAAAATCTTTTCAAGGTCTTTGATCCATCCTTCAGTTGCCACGGGGTCTGAAGATCCATTGAATGCAGGAGGATGTTGTCTCATAAACTTTTCCACTACTTTCATGTTCCATTGCCGTACCTCTGTTGGTTCTCTTGCATGGATTCCACCACCATTTATTTCTTACGTTAACTGAGCCATTACTTTCACAAACTGCTTAGTTCCAATCCCTACCATTCCGGGTTGTAGTTCTAGAAGGATGTCATTCTGTCGGTGACTCTCCTCTTCATCATCCCTATTCTTTTTTCAGACAACCATTCTGAAAAAACATTTCTTTGATAATGCAACATGGTAATCTTTAAATGAAATAACATTTCAAATTAAACATAGAGTGAAAATAATTTATGGTATTCTATTAACATCACCCTAACCCCTAAAGTTATCTAAACCATCCTCTGATACCAACAATAAGGAACCAGAATTATTACATACATAATCTTGACTTTAGTTAAGAAAACACTTCCTTTTACATTTAGGATCTTTTCAAGTTTAGTGATTTAGGTAATTAGGAAAAAACATTAAAAAAATTACACATTGTTACTGAGTGGATACCATAAAAACAATTTCCATTTTTTTCAAAATATAAAACATTAAAACTTAAAACAAGAATCCATGAGAAATCTTCAACATTTAATGTCTCGTCCTTCTTTGTATTATACCTCAATTAACCTATGAAAAATTATTTAAAAAACTTGTTTGTGCACAAAATCTCAGTAAGGGATGAAAAAAGAAGGAAAGAGCACATTAGTCCATGAATACTCGTAACGTATGAAAACATTTTCAGAAGACATGCTTGTCACTCATATATAATTACTTTGTGTAACATGAGATTCACACAAGATCCACACAAAAAATGAGAACACAAATATAATCATGGAGTTATCTTGGAGAAATCGTTACATAATCTTGTAACCATTTTGGGCTACCTTGTAATCTGTAACCCTCACGGCTACCTTACTTTGTGTAACCATCATAGTTACACTTGGAGTAACCATATGGCCGACCTCCAACTTACTCAAACACAATGAATTGGAGGGAAATATAGTTCTAACCCTTCATCATAAATAATTCTTAACAACCAAAAGATAATCATACAACATGAATAAGTCTATAAAAACATTACTTTGCAATTTTGTAAAACCGAATTTAAAAAGATGATTTTTAAAGAAAAGACCCTTATAAATATAATAAAATTGAATAGAGACTTAATAGAGTGGATGGAGTATGTATATATACTGTATATACACAAAATAAAACATTATATAAACAGAACCCATCACAAAAACAATTTAAATAGCACATAAATAATGAAGTACAAGGTTAACCCAAATAATTGAAATTGGGATAAGAATTCCCTTACCTCGAGTTTTTCTTACTTAAAAATTGTTTAAAACTCAATTATAATGGTTAAAAGAGTGTTATTAATATTTTACATAATGTTTTTCATGTTTATAACATCTTATATGAGCATTTCATATCATCATTTCACCCTTAATTGTTAGTATTTTTCCCTTTGCATTGTTTTTTGTTGAATTCTTTACACGATTTCTATGATTGGTTCATAGTGGACAATCTTGTCGATTGGAAGTGAAAATTCAGAATTGGAATGGAGTAGTATTTTCTTATAACCAGTAACATAAATTCTTCAATTTATCAATTTTAATTCTTACATGAGGATGATTCATAAGTTAGAACATTAATGATGTTCATTTGGATCCTTTTAGTGGTTCTTTGATAATAACAAGATCATTTTGTCTTATAAATTAGAACCATGAGTACAAAAGAATTCCAGAACCATAGGTGAGTAATATAACATATATTATAACATGGTTAAATAATATAAATTGTGTCATGACCAGACTTGAAATAAATAATGGAAATCGAAATCACATCATCCACATTGTCGATAATTCGACAGAAACAGACAATGTTTTCATTCTTTAAATAAGTAGGTGAGGAGAAGAATAATTATGAGTAATTTTTCATAAACATGATAAAATACAGATTATACATGATTTCTGGAGATTTCATGCCTCTTGGTTAAGGAGATATGAAGAAAAAATAAGGAAGGAACTCAAAATAAAAGAAAAAGTGAGAAACTTCTTAAAAACATTCGGCAGCCTAACGGCTACACAACATGGTTTTAGAAAATATTCAAAATATAGGGGACAAGGGTCACCCATTCAGAAAAGAATAATAATATAGATAAGATAAATAATAATAAGTAAATAATAACATGGTATGGAAACATAAAAATTATACCACGTAAAAGAGAACATGAATAGAAAAAGATGAAAATTGAGAATTTTCTTACCTTGTAGAGTAACCCTTATAACCTGATGGTTGAATCCTTGGGGGATTGAGGAAGCCTTGGGAGGACTACTATGAAAGTAATGATGCATGATATTTGTTTAGGGAAAATTTGGAATGAATTAAATGAAGGGAAGAATTGGTATTTATATGAAATGTGAGGGATTATGTTAATAATTTTCAAGGGACACCTCATGAGTGGTATTTACAAAACCATGGGCTTCCCCATGGTATTTTCCCATGGAATAAGCCAATTTAGACACCTCACATATTATTTAACTATAAAAAAGTCGACATGATTTATGACATCATGATTATATCATTAATTATGTCATTAATACACTGAAACTAAAAACTGTATTTTTTACTATTCAACGAAAAATCAACTGTTTCAGAAAAATCCCGAAAATTCACCCTGACCCTTTATCGACGTGTAGAATTAAAAAATGAATTCCATTTATAGAAAATAATTTTATAAAAATTATTAAATTAATATTTAAATATAATCAAAATTAATTCAAAAATTAACAATTCTAATTATGTAACTACTTCTATATCCTAATGAAAAACTAACCTAGATGCTATTATCTAAAATCCTTAAAAATAATAATAATTAAATTTACTATTCATTGGGGTCATATAATAGTTCATATTACTATTCATAAGGGTATGATTCTATTAACCAAATGAACAATTTGGTTCTAATAGACTCCAAATAACATACTGATCACAAATGTAGATGATATTTTCTTGAAATCCATTACATAGAAGTAAAAAAAGTTAGGTTTTAAATATTAATTAAAAATATCCATTTAAAACAAAGTTCCATGCATTTCTATTTATTTTTAGAAAAACATGGGGTGTTACACTAATTCAACAATATTCTCATTTTCTCCTTTTTTAAATTCTTTTTATCATGCATGGAAATATTTCTATATTCCGATCATAGTTAATGTAATTCATTAGTATTTTTTGAATAAACAATGACCAATCTCCAAGATCACATGAGTGGTGTTTGGTGTTTGAATCAAGGGACAACCATATGATTGTGCATTTATATTATAGTGTCAGATAATCATTGAACACTCAGGGTCTTCTATTATTGAACAAACACCAATATTGTTGTGCGTGAGAGAGGATATGAAAAAAATGGGGTACTATGGATAACAAAATTTCATTTCCAATTTGATCTTGTGATAAAATGGGGTAACAACTGGGTTGTTGAGTTCTATGAAATCAAAGGGGAATGGGATGCGTGAATCACAATGACCAAAATCTAGAAAAAAATTAGAGTGATATCACAATAATGGATAACTGTGAACCTTGTTTGGAACAAAACATCCATATCTCTTAGCCTAGTTTGGGTACATTCCTATGAGTGTCATCCGCTGACCATGTTTCAAACACCAAAACTGTCTCAGATTGTTGTCTGAAATATTATAGGGTGTTGACTAAGGATGGTAGGTTATCCTTCTCCAAACCCCAGGCCATTTTGTTGTTCCTTCATACATATTGGAGGATGAGGATCGAAATAAGGGGTATAAAAAACATAATAACAGAATGATGGAATGTTATAGTTGATTCCGACAATCTTGGAATTATGACACCCGGGCATAGAGAACATTAATGTAAGTGTATTGGTCTAAAAAAAGCTCTAAACCATCTTCCTTGTTAAAATCATCTCAGATGTCAAATGAAACAAGAAAATATGAGCGATATCATAGATAAACAACCCCAAAGGAGAGGACCTCTAAGGTGATGGGCTAGGATTCCTTGTAGTTTAACATCATGCAATGGGGATGATAGGGGAAGTATTCCAAAAGAAAAGTGCATGAAATAATGACTATAACCCAAAGTGAATGAGGAACAATAAATCCCAGTTCTTCACCATGGAATGAAGAGATTATTCACACATAGTTTAATGTCACTATTCTTGGTCATGGACACATAGTTTAATGTCATAGGGTTTGGGTTAGGGGGTCCTTTTTCGCAAATCGACCACATCGGTACACACCCTACCAGAAACCCTAGGGGAACCATGCTAGGTGTGGGATAAAATGAATTGTATGGGAGTTTTCCTTACATGTGGAAGTGAACATTTGGGTTGAGGAGATACGTGGTTATGAATTTTTCAATGACATTAACCCACCTAGAAAACGTGGGTAAATGCATGGAGGTGTGACACCCAAGGTGTTAGAATTATACTATGATTTAGGGAATTTGATAAGAGGTAATCAGAGACTTATAAGATCCAGATATGGGTAAACTGAAGGGAAGTGATAGACTATTGACCATTTTCAAAACATAGGGACCACAACCACATCAATTGTAAATTGGGTAAGAAAAGAATGATCGACTATTGATCATGTTTGAAGCACTTAAACTATTGTTTATTTCTATTAATCCATGAGGGTGATGGATCAGGATGAGATGTGAGCCTTGGACAGATACCATCACTATTAGGTGTCCCATTTGTATTTCAATGCTTATGGAAATTAATACCAATTAATATTATAATTGTGGGTGTAGAATGATAAAATTTATATGTAGGACTCAATAAAGTAGGATCCACACCATAATGAAATTGAGCTTACTAATGGAGTGTATCATAAAGTAGGATATGAACATGGGCATTGATAATTGATTAAGGTCGTATTAAATGGACATGGAGTGAATGTGAAGAGGGCCAGGTTAGTGTGGTGTAGTTTCAAACCCAATGTGAATGAGGACCATAGTGGCTTAAATTCACACACCACATTCCCAGGATGACATGCACACAATTTAAAGTCATTATTCTTAGATCATAATGAGGCTAAAGGGATGAGGGATTTTAATAATTTCATTTATGTCCAAATATGAGAAGTTAGAGAATCACTATGTATTATATAATATGAGAATAAATACCCACATAGTTCTAAAAAAGGTGATACAAAGAGTTTAATGTCATATAGTCTAGACCATGGAATACATTTTAGAGTCATGATTCTTGTAATATTCTGGGAATAGTAACTCCAAGGTTAAACATATGGAACAAAAGAGGTAAAACCTAATTTTAATGAGGCTATAAAGTCTCATGTTCCTAATACATACCTTAAGGTAAGCAACATATAGTTGATGGCCATCATTCCTTGGTATTAATAAGGGCCAATGGGACAAAAAATTAATGAAAGTGTGGCTGAGCCTGGAGATGGGATGTCTGGAAATCACTTCATATCCCATAAGGATGGGAATCAAGCCACACATAGTTATTGAGAACAGTATGGCTGAAGACCAATGCCAGTGGGGTTGATCCTCTACGACGATGTAATTTGAGGCATACCCAAATTATCATGGGGAATCTCATGTTCATGACAAGGGATTTTTTAATCATACCACACATATTGTACGAGGTATCCTGATTTATAATGTGTCAAAAATCATTTATTACATAAGAAAATTCCTATATTTAAATGGGGTGTATTCAAAGTTTAACATTATGAGCTGAGGAAGTCAAGAATTGTGGTTTAGAGTCAAATAGACCAGATAGTAAATAGTTTATAGTAATAATGATTAAACCTACTAAAAAAAGATTATAGTTATGTTGAATGGACCATAGGATCTCATTTTTATGTCATAGAGTCCAAACCATAGAGAAGGGGGAGTTCCTCAAGTGGATATGTGTAGTGAGGTGTTATGAAAAACCTGATGGTAATTGAGACAAGGAGGACTACCATCACATGAAACCATCTAGAGACAATACTATACATAGTTTAATGTTTTGATACTTGTACAAGTAATAAGTAGTTTAATGATGTTTTACCTAGACCATAGGCTCTTCGTTTAATGTCATAGAGACTGGACCAATGAACGTGTTCCTCTAAATGGTTATGTGTAGTGAGACTAAGTGATAAACCCGATGTTAATGAGGGCCTTGGAGGCCCATCTCCACACTAAATATTCTGGGGAGGACATCCACATAGTTTAGAGTCATAATGCATGGACTATAGGATCCTAGTGTATGGTCATGGAGATCAAATCCAATAAGAGACTTGCTTTAGAGGAATACGTGTAAGTGTCTTATTAACAAACCCAACACAAATGAGTGTCATGGAGGTCCACCACCATGTGAAACATTCTAAAAAAAACCTATATAAAATTTAAATTTCCGATTCTTTGAAATTCCCAACCCCCAGTTACCCAGAGTCGGTGAATTATTACGTAACATTGGCATGATCACAAAAGATCAAGTCTCGAAAGACCGATTAGTTTAGTATCCTTGGAAACACTAGATACATTCATAAATGTTACATTACATCATAAAGTGAAAAACTTAAACAACATAGTCTCCATAGTCCACACTCATATCCACTTTAGACTATACCTAGAGGTCAGTCATAAAATATTTCTTCACATCCTAGGAAAAATAAAACATAGAAAAGGGTGAGCTCAGATGCTCAGTAAGGATAAAAATATAGCAGAAGCTTTCATAAATAAACATAAACATTTAAGGCAATGTATGACTAAAAAAATCCTTTTAAACTTGAACTTTAGCATAATATAGAAAAAGTGGAATGAAATAATGCCATTTACTTATTCACATGGATATTCTACTGGTCGAATAATCAAATGCAATATCAATAACCACTTTCATAATGATGAAATGCATAAGGCCATACTATCATAACCATGTAGCCAAGGCCTCGTTCCAAGACTACAAATAAGATTTTTTCAAGGCCTCATTCCATGACACTAGTTTGTCTCATGAGACTTGATGATGCATTGAGGTGCAATAGCAGGCTCCACCCATCACTTATTAAGTCCAATCAATTCCTTATATGAAAAGTTTTAAACATATCAAAAACAATTCCCAAGAACCATAACATAATCGTACAACATAAAAGATGCATAAATAAAACATAACATTTCCACATTTGAATCACAAGATATCAATAAAACACATTAATATAATCAAAACACTATCAAAACAATTTTCAATACCAAAATAAAAGAAAAGTAAAACTTGGTATTTATTTTTCATTTAAAAAAAGTTATGGCTTGTAGAGGAAGCCGAAACTCAAATAATGGTCATGGCGGCGGAGAAGTCGTTGTCACTACATATGTAAGACAAAACATTCCTTTTGTTGTTTCATAAAGACACTTCATATAAAAATATTCCTTTTGAGTAAAATTCAAAGGGGTTTATACACCGTATAAAGGAAAGTAGTGTATAAAACAATATATGCCTCAATGAAAGGAGATTAGACGAAGTCCCTTACAAAGATAATTTTTTAAATAAAATCGATATATTATGTGTATTCACTATAAGTACACATAAAGAAAGTACATATACAAGATAGGACATAATAATATCATGACATAATTTGAAAGTAAGAGATTAACCCAAAGAACGGAAATTGGGTTAAGAAGTTTCTTTACCTCGTGTTCGGTTTGACTCGATTGTTATTTAATCTCCTTAATAATAAACTAGAGTTAATTTCTACTTGATTAAGAACCTTTTTCAAGTTCATTATTCATTTTATATCACTTATTACCATTTTATGAACATTATTTAATTATTAATGTTAATAACGGTCGTTTTGTCGATCTTTGGTACTTGAGACAAAAATAAATTTCTTATAATTTCAAGTTGTTCATGTGGTAAAATTTCCATTATATCCAGAATTATATTCATGATGTAGATATAATATATATAATATATATCCAGTATATACATGCATTTATAATATTACATAACATTTAGAGAGAAGAAATGAAATGCATCGTTCATGGAGACGGTACGTCATACGTACACATTAACGCTACTTTCATTTCTATTTCGTATTTAATGGAATGAAATAATAATGATATTAAAGTATGTTATAGTTACAATATAATATCATATATAATATCATTAACTCCATCCTTTATACATCCCACACATGGCATTAACGATTCAAATCACATTGAGGGGGCGGTAGTCCGCACTTCCTAAAATGAAATTATCGCGTTTACCCATAATGAAAATAATAAAGGTATGCCATAAATGAAAAATACATAAGCATAAGGAAAACATAAACATAATATATATCATATATAAATATAGTGACAAATTAATGGCCACCATGAGAGGAGTTAAAATAATATTGAACAATCATCGTTACGTGAGGCAGTAATTCTCCACCCACAGAAACAGTGTGTTCTTTAACCATTTGACGAAGGTTTGTGTAAGTGTAAATAAAATCCTTCTCATAACAAAATACAAGTATATTGCATATAATGGTGTTATTAAAAAAGAAAGTAATTAAAATATTTTAAGGGTTTTGAGAAGAAAAATAAAACAAAAGAACATAAGATAAGACATTACCTTAAAATCGGGTAACTCTTTTTGATTTGAGCCAAAGGCTTCCTTGGGAAGACTTCTGCCCAAAGTGAGGCTTCTAGGAGTAAGAGAGGGAAGGTTAAAGAGTATTTTGGTAGAGTTTGGCCAAGATAAATTTCTTTGATGGTGTAAATGAGGTGGTAGAGGTGGGGGCCTTTTATAATAGGAGAGGAGGCACACTCTTGGAAAGTCATGAAATGTTACATTATTATGAAATTATTTTCAGATTCTAAATGTCCCACAATGATATATTTCAAGGATAAGGTGATAAGGGTTCTAAATATATTCACCCAATACGTTTTTGACAAGTTTAAGTCTTACATTTTTCATTATCATTTCATTTTATTTATATCATTAATTAATGAGTTAATCACTGCATCATCATGGTGTTTTAGTAAAACAACACATGTTTGTGACAATTTTATTTTTTACTTTAAATAAAAAGTTATTAATGTCATTTTCTTACAAAAGTGGCTCCAAGGGGTCCCCAAGTTGACCCAGAGATTGTCTTGTTCGGAAATGACTCATCTAATAAGGTTAGGACAAGTGAAAAGGTAATTTCATATTATTATAACATTATATTTACCTAAAATTACACTAATTACCTTTAATCGTGATTAATAAAACTTAAAAGTAACTATTCACCAAAAATTATTTTAATCCCATTGAACCACATTTTACTTCATAATGAAAACCATGTATGTCGGATTTTTGTAATTCAATTCACAGATGTGGTAAAGTATCATTTAAATGAAAAATTAGTTTTTTAACTACCACTTAGTGGTTTCACGATTCATCAAAAATTGAAGTTTTTCAGAAAAATACTAAAAATTCACCCTAATAAATATTTGATATTCCAAATTCAAAAATGATTTCTGTTTTACAAAAATCAAAACATATAAGTTGAATTAATTAATTTAATAATTAATTCATGTTTTCAGAACAAATAGCGTGTTTTTAATAAATAATATATATCAAAATATCGACAATTGTTTATGTCCGATTTCAAAGTGAAATTATTTTTAATGACCACCATTGGATAAAATGTTAAAAATATATTCTAATTATACTTTAAAACCTCTAAATGGTATAATTTATCACTATAAATTATTTTTATTAAAAAAGTTGTTTTTAAGTATTTTTCACAATTAATTAAAAATTGGAAGTTCTCAGAAAATTACAAAAAATTCAACTTAGGATAATTTCGATATTACGAATACAAAAATGAAGTCCATTTTAAAATATAAAATTTATATAATTTCAAAAAGTGGGTATTACTATTCATAACGGCTACTTTGATTGGTCACGGTGTCTTAGAATTTCGAACTTGCGTACAATGCAGGCTATTGTATTATTAAAAGAGAAGTGTATCGTGAAATCTTGGGGTGTTACATTATACCCTCCTTCAATAAATTTCATACCCGCAATTTGAAAATGTTCTTTGAAAATAAAAGGTTTAAAATAGAAAATACCTTTGTGGAAAACCCACACCAGAAATAAGGTTCATAAAATTATAACTTAAAACGAAAGAAAGAGAAGTACAAAGATCACCCGAGATAGCCCATACTAGGATTCTATGAAAATATGGATATGGAGGAGAAACAAACCATCAAGGTCTGATGGAGAGTTGTAGAAAACAAGATTAAGAGAAATTTAACTACATGAAAATAAGAAACTTGTTATTGGTTAAACGATCATTGATTCCCAAGTTAACCGAAAACATTTTTGTTTTAAGTTACCTTTCATAAAGTTGAGGAATTTATTTAGGAGATTTACTAATAATGTAAGGAAATATACTTACTTGTCATGTAGACTTTCATTCTTCAATAAATTTTTACCACAAACCTATCTTTCACTCCAAAAGGTAATAGAATTCAAAATTATTATATTTATCCTGATCTTACAAGGTTCTTAATTTTAACACATACCATTTAGATTAGGAAAAATATTTTGTAATAACCAGGGACTTCCTATAGGCTAGTGGTAGGTAATAAAGGCTTGTCGCACTATGGTTGTGGGTTCGATTCCTATAGCTTTGTCTGACGCGATGGGTTATCCCCCAACCTGCAGGTGGTCCTTTTCCTAAAACTATTCCAAAAATAATCTTCAGAAATATATTAACCGTAAACAATTATATCCAAAGTTCAACTTAATCCATTCCAACCTTTATAGTTATCAACAATACCTCTGTCCAGACTTTCTCTAAAAGGTCTCTAAATTCTAAAATCAATTGAAACATCAGATTACCCAAACAAAGTAAAGTTTCTCTTATTATCACATAGTAAAAATATGATTACCTTTATCATATTGAAACCTTAATGTAAATAACAGGAACTGTAGTGCAATCCTTATATATATCACATTATTCTTATAACCATAATATAGTTCTAGAGTCCAAAAACACAAATACAATATTTATTCAACTTCATCTGTAGTAACACCATAAGCTTAGACTTGATCCGTTGGCCTTTTCTGAGGTAAGTTTCCCTGATGCTTAGGACATTCATTTGAATAATGCCCCATTTAACAAAAATTGTTGCATTCAACATTGATAGCCTCTTTATTTCCATTACAATCACAAGTCTGGTGACCTTTTTCTCCACATTTATAACAAACTCCAATTCCTTTTAGGCATGTACTAGGGTGATTCTTTATAAGTCCCCAGCCTTAAACCTTACTTAATCTTGAGTTATTACAAGATTACACGTTGAGGATCTTTTCAGGTTTAGAGTTTTAGAGAATTAGATCATGAAACTTGCATTACATTCCACATTTAAACAAAGTGGTTACATAAAAGAAATTATTCATTCTTCCCATCAACGGAAACATATTTAAAATAAACACGGATTCTTTCTTGACACATCATTGACACTATCATCACATCATGTACCTTTCCCTTGACCTGTGAAAAACATTTCAAAAACTTGGTATGATCATAAAAAGCTCAGTAAGGGTTATAAAAATATGGAAAGGAAACATGAGTTCATATATACATAAGAATGAAATCATACTTTACCCATAAAACATAGGCACCTTAACATACCTCATCAAACCATGAATAAATTATAGAAATCATAAGACATAAAGGTAACTTGAGGGATTCATAACATTCTTACGTAGGGAGTAACCCTCTAGGTTACGTTTGGAATACCCATCACAGTATATTCCCTAAATCTCTTCGGAGAAACTTTAACGTTTCACTCCTTCGTGTTACCTAATGAATTGGAGAGCTATATCGGGCTCACCCGCCCTTAGTTTATCACGGAAACACACGTCTTCATAATAATGCCCAAGAACCTCAACATAATCGTATCACATAAAACATGCATAAATGAAACATAACATTTACAGCTTTCAATAACAAGATATCAATACAACACATTGATATAAAAACATTATGAAAACCATTTTCAATAACAAAATAAAAGAAAAGTAAAACATGGTATTTATTTTTCTTTTTTAAAAAAAGGTATGGCTTGTAGAGGAAGCCAAAACTCAAATAATGGTCATGGTGGCGGAGAAGTCGTTGTCGCCGCATACGTACGACAAAAACATTCCCTTTTTTCGTTTAGTAAAACGCTTCGTATAAAAAATATTCCTTTTGGATAAACGTAAAATTCAAAGGGGTTTATACACCATATAAAAGAAGGTTGTGTATAAAACAAAATATGCCTCAATGAAAGGATATTGAGACGAAGTCCCATACAAAGACAATATCCTTGGATTAAGGATAATTCAGTTACATAAATATGTGTGACAAAAGAATACACGAAATATAAGTGGGTATTAAGTGTAAAACAATCAGAGGACATTCACACATAATCATAGAACGACATATTCAAGGTGTACAAGTTTATCCCAAAGAATCGAAATTTGGTTAAGATGTTCCCTTGCAATAATTAGACAGCCTAACTACGTCACTTCAAAATTCAGAAAAAGAGTTGATGAGAGATAAAAAGGGTATCTCATCACTTGGAAATAAAATTTACATCAATAAGGATATAGAAGAATATATCCCAAAATAATATTATGTGAATTAAAAGACATAACAAAATAAGTCTTTTAAAAAGAGGAGGGTGAAAGGTTCCCTTACCGACATGAGTATCTTTCGAAACATACTCCCCATGAAAGAAGGACAATACAACATTGATGTAAATACTCATAAATGAAAGAATAATACACAATGAGTAAAATAATGGTCAGTAAATACACCACTCAAAATAAATTGTGGCAAATGTAGCATAAATCTCACGGGAATAAAAGTGAGATGAAAAATCCCTTACGAAAACTCGGCAGCCTAATGACGCCACTTAAAACTTCCAAAAATGGATTGATGAGATCAAATAGGGTATCTCATCACATTACAATAAAATTTACAGAAAGAGGAATATAAAATAACATCCCCCATCATAACAAAGAGGAGCTTAAAAGAAGTGACATAAAGGAGAGTACTTAAAGATAAAGAGAGAGGTTAGATCTCATACGAAAATTCGGCAGCCTAACGGCGCCACTCAAAACTTCCAAAATGGATTGATGAGAGAGAATAGGGTATATCATCATATAAAAATAAAAATTACAGTAATATTAATATAAAATAACATCCCAATAACAAGAAATATGAGCTTAGAAGGAATGACATAAAAAGAGAGTACTTAAAAAGAAAGAGAGGAGTAGGATCCCTTACCTCGGGTCCGACTTGACTCGATTGTTCTTTAACGTCCTGAATAATAAACATGAGTTAATTTAAACTTTATTAGTAACATTTTTATAGTTCATTATTCTTTTAGATCACTTATTTCCATGTTATAAACATTATGTAATCATTTAAGTTAATAATGTTTGTTTTGTTGATATTTGGTTGTTAAGTCGAAAGTGGACTTCTTAAAATTACATGTTGTTTGTGTGGTCAAATGTTCATTATATACAGAATTATATTCATGATTTGGTTATCATATATGTCATATATATCCAGAATATACATGTATTTATAATATTACATAATCATTTAGAGTTAAGAAATGAAATGCACCGTTCATGGAGACGGTAAGCCGTACGTATGCATGAACGCTACTTCCATTTCTATTTAATATTTAATAAAATTAAAACATAATGATTAATAATATAATTTTAATTCCAGTGTGGTATCATATATAATATCATTAATTATATCATTTATACATACCACATACGGTATTTAACGAATCAAATCACTTTGAGGGGGCGGTAGTCCGCACTTCCTAAAATGAAGATATCAC
Organism: Viscum album; assembly: GCA_963277665.1. Taxonomy (NCBI): domain Eukaryota; kingdom Viridiplantae; phylum Streptophyta; class Magnoliopsida; order Santalales; family Viscaceae; genus Viscum; species Viscum album. Next base: position 1,607,524,738 of record OY728137.1, on the reverse strand, counting down.
GTTTACCCATAATGGAAAACATAAAGGTATTCCATAAATGAAAAATACAAAAGCTTAAGTAAAACATAAACATATTAGATATCATATATAAATATAGTGTCATCTTAATTTCCACCTTTGAAGGTGTAAGAAGAATGTTGAACAATCATCGTTTCGGGAGGCAGAAATTCTCCATCCACGGAAACAGTATGTTCTTTAACCATTAGATGTAGGTGTGTGTAAGTGTAGCTCGAATAATTCTTATAACAAAAACCTAGTATATTGAAGATACTGTAGTTGTTACAAAAGAAAATAATAAAAAGATTTTAGGGGGTTGGATAAGTAAAATAACACAAAAGGACTCAAGTGAAGACATTACCATAAAATCGGGTAACTTCCTTTGATTTGAGCTCAAAGGCTTCCTTGGAAAGGATTATGCCCAATGTGAGGCTTTAAGGAGTTATAGAGGGATTTGGAGATAAAAAATGGGTAGGGGTTGGCCGAGCCAAAGGCTTTGGAAGTGTGGGTAAGGAGGTAGAGGTGGGGACCTTTTATAAGAGGAGAGGAGGGGCACTCTTGGAAAGGTATAAAATGTAACATTATTTCCTAATGAGTTTCTGATTTTAATGGTCCTACATTGATGTGTTTCGAGGATAAGGTGATAAGGGTTCGCAATCAACCCATCCAATAGGTTTTTTACATGTGTAGGTCTTATATTTTACATTATCTTTCCATTTTATTTAAATCGTTAAATAATGAGGTTATCGCTGCATCATCATGATGTCATAAATAATTTAACTTATTTAATGTCTAAAAATTATAAAAAAAATACTAAGATGTATTAAATCTTGTTATATTTCCAATAAATATTTATAGTCAAAAATCTGATTTGTATAACCCCATGTAAAAATTGTTTTAGTAAAACATTGCATGTTTGTCTCATTTTTACTTTAACTTTAAATAAAAAGATATTAATGTCATTTTCCAACCAAAGTGTCTTCATGGGGTCCCCATGTTGACCCATGGGTTTTATTGGTCGGTCATGACACATAAAATGAGGTTAGGACATGTGTAAAGTTCATTTAATATTATTACAACATTATTTTTACCTTAAACTACACTAATTACCTCTAATCGCAATTAAAAACTTAATAAGTTACTATTCACCAAAGAATTATTTTTATCCCATTGAACCACATTTTACTTCTTAATGACAACCATTTATGTTGGATTTTTGAAATTCAAAACACAAAGATGGCATAATTCCATTTAAACGGAAGAATCAGTTTTTATAAATACCACTTAGTGGTTTCACTATTCATCAAAAATTGAAAGTTTTTCAGAAAAATCCCAAAAATTCACCATAAGATATATTTGATATTACGAATTCAAAAATGAAGTATATTTTAGAAAATTAAAAACATATAATTCACATTAATTAATTTAATAATTAATTCCCGCTGTCATAACAAATAGCGTGTTTTTATGAAACAATAAGTATCAAAAGATTGACACTAGTTTAAGTCTGATTTCAAAGTGAAACTAATTTCAACGACCACTATTGGGTTTAATGGTAAAAATATATTCTAATTTCACTTTAAAACCAATCAAAAGATAATATAATCATATAAATAAATTATATTAAAAAGAGGTTTTGAGTTAAAATACAACATTTTACACTATTCATTAAAAAAATGAACTTTATCAGAAAGATACAAAAAATTTACACAAAGAAAATTTTGATGTCCCAATTCTTAAGAAGAGTTTTATTTGGTCCAAAAGGATGTATAAGAGTGAACAAAACTATATTTAATGATGGTTCTCTATTAAAAGGCGATAAGTGAACCTTTAGTGAAAACTAGGGCATATACGCCTAAAATTGAATTCTTTCCGTATTTTATGCCTTTATCTTTTATTGGATAAATGTTAAAACATTTAAAAACATATATAATCATATTTTAGTTATTTCTATCCATTCCCGCCAATACAATGGCTACATGTTTACTACCATTTAAAATAATATTATTTTATTATTAGAGTGCAACGTAAGATTCCCAAGAAACTTGTTGTTGCATGTTGGGTACACCATCGAGCATAGCGTCCCCTTTAAAGTCATATTAATATTTTATTCACAAATATGGATAAATATGAAAATTTCATATTCTTTATTTTCCTGGGGTGTTACATCCTTCTCCCCTTTTGGGAATTGCGTCCTCGTAATTTTTGAAAATGAGCTTGGAAACATCCTTGAAAGTCCCACATCGGAACAAGAGTCGGTAAAACAATCACTTTAAAATAAAGGAAGATAAGTACAGAGGTCACCCGAGTTAACCCATATGTAGAAAAACATGGACATGGAAGAAAAAGAAAAGGGTCATGTTCTTGAGGGAGAGTGATAGTAAACATGTCTAGAAGAAAGTTAACCATAAGAAAATCACAAACTTGTGATGGGTTAAACGATATTCGATTCCCCAGTAGGAAAAGTTAATAGGCAACATTTTTGTTTTAAGTTACGTTTTATTGAGGAATTTATTCATAATGAATCATAATCACTTATCATGTTGACTTTCATCTTTTACTAGATTCCTTAATCAAACTCATATTTTTTTTTCCAAAAGACGAGTATTTAGGGAGACATGTTCGCATTAAGAGCACTATAATCAACTTCTAGAGAATCACCTAATCCACCAAAGAGAACTATATACATCCCATGTCTTTAGGCTTTAACCAAAACCAAAACCAGAAAGGTTAGTACAAGGTCAGATAATCCAGAAAAGGATAACCCATTAAAAATAAAATCTATGCTTAATCTCCAAAATTTGTCCAAAAAAACCCAAAGTTCAACGAGGACCATCCGATAAACAATTTTTCCATAAAATTCGTCAATGTAAACCAATATAAGATTGAAATCCAAATATTTGAAGGATTTAGTCACATAGTCGTCCAAGTTAAATCATAACATTTATCTCCAAACAACATCAGTTGCTCCTAAAGTCTCGTATTGAAAAATAATTAACCTAATCACATATCCTCCATGATAGGATAATCATTTTCATAAATAACACCAAATCAACTTACTCTTAATTAATAAAATCATATAACTAAAAAGAATCAGTCAAACTAACCAGGGACTTCACGTAGTCCAGTGGTAGGCGATAAATACCAGTCGCACTTTGGTTGTGGGTTCGATTCCCGCAGCTTTGTCCGACGCGATGGGTTGTCACACGGTCTGCGTGTTGTCCTTTTTCCAAAACTATATAATTCTTATTACATTCCCCAAAACGAGATAAAATCTTCAAAAATGATCATAACATATTTTAACCTCAAGTTTATCTCATGCATTTCATTTTCCATCATAACATATAATAACCCATAATTACCTCAAAAGTAAGGACCATATAAACTCTAATGGTTACCTTTATAATTATTACCTGAACTTACACATCAATTGGTCATCTCGTACATGATGCATTACAGAACATACCAAGGTTCAAGTGGTTGATCATGACTCCTTGATATTTGGTTTAGAACAACCATGAGTTTCCTCATTAAATCCTCCATTTTATCTAGAATCTTATTCATAGAACCACCACAGTTTCCTTCAAACATGTTGAATCTTTAGTGCCTTCTAGATCCATCCATTCACTAAAAACAGAAATGTCAGTGTGAGTATATCAACAAAACCATCATGTACTAATGAGGAAGGTAAACACTAAGATATACTTACTCATTCACTTTATCTAAAACTAGGACTCTTTCTGAAATCCTTACCATTATGGTAATGTCACTTATGCTTAAAGAATACCCTAACCTCTAAAGTTATCTAAACCAACCTCTGATACCAACTATAAGGCCCCGGCCTTAAACCTTACTTAATATTGAGTTATTACAAGATTACACATTGAGGATATTTTCAGGTTTAGATTTTTAGTGAATTAGATCATGAAACATACATTACATTCCACATTTAAACAAAGTGGTTACATAAAAGATAGTATTCATTCTTCCCATCAACGGAAACATATTTAAAATAAAACATGGATTCTTTCTTGACACATCCTTGACACTATCATCACATCATGTACCTTTCCCTTGACCTGTGAAAAACATTTCAAAAACTTGGGATGATCATAAAAAGCTTAGTAAGGGTTATAAAAATATGGAAAGGAAACATGAGTTCATATATACATAATAATGGAATCATACTTTACCCATAAAAAATAGGCACTTTAACATACCTCATCAAACCATGAATAAATTATAGAAATCATAAGACATAAAGGTAACTTGAGGCATTCATAACATTCTTACGTAGGGAGTAACCCTCTGGGTTACGTTTGGAATACCCATCATAGTATATTCCCTAAATCTCTTCAGAGAAACCTTAACGTTTCACTCATTCGTGTTACCCAATGCATTGGAGAGCTATATCAGGCTCACCCACCCTTAGTTTATCACGGAACCACCCGTCTTCATAATAATGCCCAAGAACCTCAACATAATCGTATCACATAAAACATGTCTAAAGGAAACATAACATTTCCACCTTTCAATCACAAGATATCAATACAACACATTGATATAAAAACATTATGAAAACCATTTTCAATACCAAAATAAAAGAAAAGTATAACATGGTCTTTATTTTTCTTTTTTTAAAAAAGGTATGGCTTGTAAAGGAAGCCGAAACTCAAATATTGGTCATGGCGGCGGAGAAGTCATTGTCGCCGCATACGTACGACAAAAACATTCCCTTTTTTCATTTAGTAAAAAGATTCGTATAAAAAATATTCCTTTTGGATAAACATAAAAGTCAAAGGGGTTTATACACCGTATAAAAGAAGGTTGTGTATAAAACAAAATATGCCTCAATGAAAGGAGATTGAGACGAAGTCCCATACAAAGACGGTATCCTTGGATTAAGGATAAATCAGTTACATAACTATGTGTGACAAATGAATACACGAAATATAAGTGGGTATTAACTGTAAAAAAATCAGAGGACATTCACACATAATCATAGAACAACATATTCAAGGTGTACAAGTTTATCCCAAAGAATCGAAATTTGGTTAAGAAGTTCCCTTGCAATAATTAGACAGCCAAACGACGTCACTTCAAAATTCAGAAAAAGAGTTGATGAGAGATAAAAAGGGTATCTCATCACTTGGACATAAAATTTAAATCAATAAGGATATAGAAGAATATATCCCAGAATAATATTATGTGAATTAAAAGACATAACAAAATAAGTCTTTTAAAAAGAGGAGGGTGAAAGGTTCCCTTACCGACATGGGTATCTTTCGAAACATACGCCCCGTGAAAGAAGGGAAATACAACATTGATGTAAATACTCATAAATGAAAGAATAATACACAATGAGTAAAATAATGGTCAGTACATACACCACTCAAAAGAAATTGTGGCAAATGTAGCATAAATCTCACGGGAATAAAAGTGAGATGAAAAATCCCTTACGAAAACTCGGCAACCGAACGGCGCCACTTAAAACTTCCAAAAATGGATTGATGAGATCAAATAGGGTATCTCATCACATTACAATAAAATTTACAGCAAGAGGAATATAAAATAACATCCCCCATCATAACAAAGAGGAGCTTAAAATAAGTGACATAAAGGAGAGTACTTAAAGAGAAAGAGAGAGGTTAGATCTCATACGAAAATTCGGCAGCCTAACAGCGCCACTCAAAACATCCAAAATTGATTTATGAGAGAGAATAAGGTCTCTCATCATATAAAAATAAAAATTACAGTAAGATTAATATAAAATAACATCCCAATAACAATAAAGATGAGCGTAGATGGAATGACATAAAAAGAGTGTACTTAAAAAGAAAGAGAGGAGTAAGATCCCTTACCTCAGGTCCGACTTGACTCGATTGTTCTTTAACGTCCTGAATAATAAACTTGAGTTAATTTACACTTTATTAAGAACCTTTTTATAGTTCATTATTCCTTTTATATCACTTATTGCCATGTTATAAACATTATGTAATAATTTAAGTTAATAATGTTTGTTTTGTTGATATTTGGTTCTTAAGTCGAAAGTGGACTTCTTACAATTACATGTTGTTCATGTGGTCAAATGTTCATTATATACAGAATTATATTCATGATTTTCATATCATATATATCATATATATTCAGAATATACATGTATTTATAATATTACATAATCATTTAGAGTTAAGAAATGAAATGCACCGTTCATGGAGACGGTAAGCCGTACGTATGCATGAACGCTACTTCCATTTCTATTTAATATTTAATGGAATTAAAACATAAAGATAAATAATAGTATTTTAATTCCAGTATGGTATCATATATAATATCATTAATTAGATCATTTATATATACCACATATGGTATTAACGAATCAAATCACTTTGAGGGGGCGGTAGTCCGCACTTCCTTAAATGAACATATCGCGTTTACCCATAATGGAAAACATAAAGGTATGCCATAAATGAAAAAATAAAGAATCTTAAGTAAAACATAAAAATATTAGATATCATATATAAATATAGTGTCATCTTAATATCCACCTTTGAAGGTGTTAGAAGAATGTTGAACAATCATCGTTTCGGGAGGCAGAAATTCGCCATCCACGGAAACAGTATGTTCTTTAACCATTAGATGTAGGTGTGTGTAAGTGTAGCTCCAATAATTCTTATAACAACATCATAGTATATTGAAGATACTGGAGTTGTTACAAAGGAAAAGAATAAAAAGAGTTTAGGGGGTTGGATAAGTAAAATAACACAAAAGGACTCAAGTGAAGACATTACCATAAAATCGGGAAACTTCCTTTGATTTGAGCTCAAAGGCTTCATTGGAAAGGATTATGCCCAATGTGAGGATTTAAGGAGTTATAGAGGTATGTGGAGAGACAAAATGGGCAGGGTTTTGCCGAGCCAAAGGCTTTGGAAGTGTGGGTAAGGAGGTAGAGGTGGGGGCCTTTTATAAGAGGAGAGGAGGGGCACTCTTGGAATGGTATAAAATGTAACATTATTTACAAATGATTTTCGGATTTTAATGGTCCCACATTGATGTGTTTCGAGGATAAGGTGATAAGGGTTATAAATACACCCATCCAATAGGTTTTGTACATGTGTAGGTCTTATATTTTATATTATCATTCCATTTTATTTAAATCGTTAAATAATGAGGTTATCGCTGCATCATCATGATGTCATAAATAATTTAACTTATTTAATGTCTAAAAATTATAAAAAAAATACTATTATGTATTAAATCTTGTTATCTTTCCAATTAATATTTATAGTCAAAAATCTGATTTGTATAACCCCATGTAAAAATTGTTTTAGTAAAACATTGCATGTTTGTCTCATTTTTACTTTAACTTTAAATAAAAAGATATTAATGTCATTTTCCAACCAAAGTGGCTTCATGGGGTCACCAAGTTGACCCATGGGTTGTCTTGGTCGGTCATGACAGATACAATGAGGTTAGGTCATGTGTAAAGTTCATTTCATATTATTAAAAAATTATTTTTACCTTAAACTACACTAATTACCTCTAATCGCTATTAAAAACTTAATAAGTTACTATTCACCAAAAAATTATTTTTATCCCATTGAACCACATTTTATTTCTTAATGACAACCATGTATGTCAGATTTTTTAAATTCAAAACACAAAGATGGAAACATTCCATTTAAACGGAAAAATCTGTTTTTATAAGTACCACTTAGTGGTTTCACTATTCATCAAAAATTGAAGTTTTTCAGAAAAATCCGAAAAATTCACCATAAGATATATTTGATATTCCAAATTCAAAAATGAAGTATATTTTACAAAATTAAAGACATTTAAGTCACATTAATTAATTTAATAATTAATTCCCGCTGTCAGAGAAAATAGCGTGTTTTTATTAAACAATAAGTATCAAAAGATTGACACTAGTTTAAGTTTGATTTCAAAGTGAAATTAATTCCAACGACCACTATTGGATTTAATGGTACAAATATATTCTAATTTCACTTTAAAACCAATTAAAAAGATAATATAATCATATAAATAAATTATATTAAAAAGAGGTTTTGAGTTAAAATACAACATTTTACACTATTCATTAAAAAATGAACTTTATCAGAAAGATACCAAAAATTTACACAAAGTAAATTTTGATGTCCCAATTCATAAGAAGATTTCTATTTGGTCCAAAAGGATGTATAAGAGTGAACAAAACTATATTTAATGACGGTTCTCTATTAAAAGGCGATAAGTGAACCTTTAGTGAAAACTAGGGCATATACGCCTAAAATTGAATTCTTTCCGTATTTTATGCCTTTATATTTTATTGGATAAATGTTAAAACATTTAAAAACATATATAATCATATTTTAGTTATTTCTATCCATTCCCGCCAATACAGTGGCTACATGTTAACTACCATTTAAAATAATATTATTTTATTATTAGAGTGCAACGTAAGATTCCCAAGAAACTCGTTGTTGCGTGTTGGGTACGCCATCGAGCATAGCGTCCCCTTTAATGTCATATTAATATTTTATTCAAATATATGGATAAATATGAAAATTTCATATTCTTTATTTTCCTGGGGTGTTACATCCTTCCCCCCTTTTGGGAATTGCGTCCTCGTAATTTTTAAAATTGAGCTTGGAAACATCCTTGAAAGTCCCACAACGGAACAAGAGTCGGTAAAACAATCACTTTAAAATAAAGGAAGATAAGTACAGAGGTCACTCGAGTTAACCCATATTTAGAAAAACATGGACCTGGAAGAAAAAGCAAAGGGCCATGTTCTTGAGGGATATTGATAGTAAACATGTCTAGGAGAAAGTTAACCATAAGAAAATCACAAACTTGTGATGGGTTAAACGGTATTCGATTCCCCAGTAGGAAAAGTTAATAGACAACATTTTTGTTTTAAGTTACTTTTTATTGAGGAATTTATTCATAAGGAAACATAATCACTTATCATGTTGACTTTCAACTTTTACTATATTCCTTAATCAAACTCATATTTTTTTCCAAAAGACGTGTATTTAGGGAGACTGGTTCGCATTAAGAGCACTATAATCAACTTCCAGAGAATCACCTAATCCACCAAAGAGAACTATATACATCCCATGTCTTTAGGCTTTAACCAAAACCAAAACCAGAAAGGATAGTACAAGGTCAGGTAATCCAGAAAAGGATAACCCATTAAAAAGAAAATATATGCTTAATCTCCAAAATTTGTCCAAAAAACCCCAAAGATCAACGAGGACCATTCGATAAACAATTTTTCCATAAAATTACTCAATGTAAACCAATCTAAGATTGAAATCCAAATATTTGAAGGATTTAGTCACATAGTCTTCCAAGTTAAATCATAACATTTATCTCCAAACAACATCAGTTGCTCCTAAAGTCTCGTATTGAAAAGTAATTAACCTAATCACATATCCTCCATGATAGGTTAATCATTTTCATAAATAACCCAAAATCAACTTACTCTTAATTAATAAAATCATATAACTAAAAAGAATCAGCCATACTAACCAGGGACTTCACGTAGTCCAGTGGTAGGCGATAAATACCAGTCGCAATTTGGTTGTGGGTTCGATTCCCGCAGCTTTGTCCAACGCGACAGGTTGTCACACGGTCTGCGTGTTGTCCTTTTTCCAAAACTATATAATTCATAAAACATTCCCCAAAGAGAGATAAAATCTTCAAAAATGATCATAACATATTTTAACCTCAATTTTATCTCATGCCTTTCATTTTCCATCATAACATATAATAACCCATAATTACCTCAAAAGTAAGGATCATATAAACTCTAATGGTTACCTTTATAATTATTACCTGAACTTCCACATCGATTGGTCATCTCGTACATGATGCATTACAGAACATACCAAGGTTCAAGTGGTTGATCATGACTCCTTGATATTTAGTTTAGAACAACCAGGAGTTTCCTCATTGAATCCTCCATTTTATCTAGTATCTTAATCAGAGACCACCACAGTTTCCTTCAAACCTGTTGTCTCTTTGGTGCCTGCTGGATCCATCCATTCACTAAAAACAGAAATGTCAGTGTGAGTATATCAACAAAACCATCATGTACTAATGAGGAAGGTAAATACTAAGATATACTTACTCATTCACTTTATCTAAAACTAGGAATCTTTCTGAAATCCTAACCATTATGGTAATGTCACTTATGCTTAAAGAATACCCTAACCTCTAAAGTTATCTAAACCGACCTCTGATAACAACTATAAGGCCCTAGCCTTAAACCTTACTTAATCTTGAGTTATTACAAGATTACACATTGAGGATCTTTTCAAGTTTAGAGTTTTAGAGAATTAGATCATGAAACTTGCATTACATTCCACATTTAAACAAAGTGGTTACATAAAAGATAGTATTCATTCTTCCCATCAATGGAAACATATTTAAAATAAAACACGGATTCTTTCTTGACACATCCTTGACACTATCATCACATCATGTACCTTTCCCTTGACCTGTGAAAAACATTTCAAAAACATGGGATGAGCATAAAAAGCTCAGTAAGGGTTATAAAAATATGGCAAGGAAACATGAGTTCATATATACATAAGAATGAAATCATACTTTACCCATAAAAAATAGGAAATTTAACATACCTCATAAAACCATGAATAATTTATATAAATCATAAGAAATAAAGGTAGCATGAGGCATTCATAACATTCTTACGTAGGGAGTAACCCTCTTGGTTACGTTTGGAATACCCATCACAGTATATTCCCAAAATCTCTTCGGAGAAACCTTAATGTTTCACTCATTCGCGTTACCCAATGCATTGGAGAGATATATCAGGCTCACCCACCCTTAGTTTATCACGGAACCACCCGTCTTCATAATAATTCCCAAGAACCTCAACATAATCTTATCACATAAAACATGCATAAAGGAAACATAACATTTCCACCTTTCAATCACAAGATATCAATACAACACATTGATATAAAAACATTATGAAAAACATTTTCAATGCCAAAATAAAAGAAAAGTAAAACATGGTATTTATTTTTCTTTTTTAAAAAAAGGTATGGCTTTTAGAGGAAGCTGAAACTCAAATAAGGGTCATGGCGGCGGAGAAGTCGTTGTCGCCACCTACGTAGGACAAAAACATTCCCTTTTTTCACTTAGTAAAATGCTTCGTATAAAAAATATTACTTTTGGATAAACGTAAAAGTCAAAGGTGTTTATACACCGTACAAAATAAGGTTGTGTATAAAACAAAATATGCCTCAATGAAAGGAGATTGAGACAAAGTCCCATACAAAGATGGTATCCTTGGATTAAGGATAAATCAGGTACATAACTATGTGTGACAAACGAATACACGAAATATAAGTGGGTATTAAGTGTAAAACAATCAGAGGACATTCACACATAATCATATAACGACATATTCAAGGTGTACAAGTTTATCCCAAAGAATCGAAATTTGGTTAAGAAGTTCCCTTGCAATAATTAGACAGCCTAACGGCGTCACTTCAAAATTCAGAAAAAGAGTTGATGAGAGATAAAAAGGGTATCTCATCACTTGGACATAAAATTCACATAAATAAGGATGTAAAAGAATATATCCCAAAATAATATTATGTTAATTAAAAGACATAACAAAATAAGTCTTTTAAAAAGAGGAGGGTGAAAGGTTCCTTTACCGGCATGGGTATCTTTCGAAACATACGCCCCATGAAAGAAGGACACTAAAACATTGATGTAAATACACATAAATGAAAGAATAATACACAATGAGTAAAATAATGGTCATTACATACACCACTCAAAAGAAATTGTGGCAAATGTAGCATAAATAGCACGGGAATAAAAGTGAGATGAAAAATCCCTTTCGAAAACTCGGCAGCCTAACAGCGCCACTTAAAACTTACAAAAAAGGATTGATGAGATCAAATAGGGTATCTCATCACATTACAATAAAATTTACAGCAAGTGTAATACAAAATAACATCCCCCATCATAAAAAATAGGAGCTTAAAAGTAGTGACATAAAGGAGAGTACTTAAAGAGAAAGAGAGAGGTTAGATCTCTTACGAAAATTCGGCAGCCTAACGGCGCCACTCAAAACTTCCAAAATGGATTGATGAGAGAGAATACGGTCTCTCATCATATAAACATAAAAATTACAGTAAGAGTAATATAAAATAACATCCCAATAACAAGAAAGATGAGCTTATAAGGAATGACATAAAAAGAGTGTACTTAAAAAGAAAGAGAGGAGTAGGATCCCTTACCTCGGGTCCGACTTGACTCGATTGTTCTTTAACGTCCTGAATAATAAACTTGAGTTAATTTACACTTTATTAAGAACCTTTTTATAGTTCATTATTCCTTTTAGATCACTTATTGCCATGTTATAAACATTATGTAATCATTTAAGTTAATAATGTTTGTTTTGTTCATATTTGGTTCTTAAGTCGAAAGTGGACTTCTTACAATTACGTGCTGTTCGTGTGGTCAAATGTTCATTTTATCCAGAATTATATTCATGATTTTAATATAATATATATCATATATATCCAGAATATACATGTATTTATAATATTACATAATCATTTAGAGTTAAGAAATGAAATGCACCGTTCATGGAGACGGTAAGCCGTACGTATGCATGAACGCTACTTCCATTTCTATTTAATATTTAATGGAATTAAAACATAATGATACATAATAGTATTTTAATTCCAGTATGGTATCATATATAATATCATTAATTATATCATTTATACATACCATATATGGTATTAACTAATCAAATCACTTTGAGGGGGAGGTAGTCCGCACTTCCTTAAATGAAGATATCGCGTTTACCCATAATGGAAAACATAAAGGTATGCCATAAATGAAAAATACAGAAGATTAAGTAAAACATAAACATATTAGATATCATATATAAATATATTTTCATATTAATTTCCACCTTTCAAGGTGTTAGAAGAATGTTGAACAATCATCATTTCGGGAGGCAGAAATTCATCATCCACAGAAACAGTATGTTCTTTAACCATTAGATGTAGGTGTGTGTAAGTGTAGCTCTAATCCATCTTATAACAACATCCTAGTATATTGAAGATACAGGATTTGTTACAAAAGAAAAGAATAAAAAGAGTTTAGTGGGTTGGATAAGTAAAATAATACAAAAGGACTCAAGTGAAGACATTACATTAAAATCGGGTAACTTCCTTTGATTTGAGCTCAAAGGCTTCCTTAGAAAGGATTCTGCCCAATGTGAGGATTTAAGGAGTTATAGAGGGATGTGTAGAGACAAAATGGGCAGGGGTTGGCCGAGCCAAAGGCTTTGGATGTGTGGGTAAGGAGGTAGAGGTGGGGGATTTTTATAAGAGGAGAGGAGAGGCACTCTTGGAAAGGTATAAAATGTAACATTATTTCCAAATGAGTTTCGGATTTTAATGGTCCCACATTGATGTGTTTCGAGGATAAGGTGATAAGGGTTTGAAATCCACCTATAAAATAGGTTTTTTACATGTTTAGGTCTTAGATTTTACATTATCTTTCCATTTTATTTAAATCGATAAATAATGAAGTTATCGCTGCATCATCATGATGTCATAAATAATTTAATTTTTTTAATGTCTAAAAATTATATAAAAAATACTATGATGTAGGGAATATTTTTATCTTTACAATTAATATTTATAGTCAAAAATCATATTTTTATAACCCCATGTAAGAATTGTTTTAGTAAAACGTTGCATGTTTGTCTCATTTTTACATTAACTTTAAATAAAAATATATTAATGTCATTTTCCAACCAAAGTGGCTTCATGGGGTCCCCACATTGACCCATGGGTTGTCTTGGTCGTCCATGACACATCCAATGAAGTTAGGACATGTGTAAAGTTCATTTCATATTATTAAAACATTATTTTTACCTTAAACTACACTAATTACCTCTAATCGCGATTAAAAACTTAATAAGTTACTATTCACCAAAAAATTATTTTTATCCCATTGAACCACATTTTACTTCTTAATGACAACCATGTATGTCGGATTTTTGAAATTCAAAACACAAAGATGGAAAAATTTCATTTAAACGGAAAAATCAGTTTTTATAAGTACCACTTAGTGGTTTCACTATTCATCAAAAATTGAAGTTTTTCAGAAAAATCCCAAAAATTTACCATAAGCTATATTTGATATTCTGAATTCAAAAATGAAGTATATTTTACAAAATTAAAAACATATAAGTCACATTAATTAATTTAATAATTAATTCTCACTGTCAGAGCAAATAGCGTGTTTTTATGAAAGAATAAGTATCAAAAGATTGACACTAGTTTAAGTCTAATTTCAAAGTGAAACTACTTCCAACGACCACTATTGGATTTAATGGTAAAAATATATTCTAATTTAACTTTAAAACCAATTCAAAAGATAATCTAATCATATAAATAAATTAGATTAAAAAGAGGTTTTGAGTTAAAATACAACATTTTAAACTATTCATTAAAAATGAACTTTATCAGAAAGATATCAAAAATTTACACAAAGTAAATTTTGATGTCCCAATTCTTAAGAAGAGTTTTATTTGGTCAAAAAGGATGTATAAGAGTGAACAAAACTATATTTAATGACAGTTCTCCATTAAAAGGCGATAAGTGAACCTTTAGTGAAAACTAGGGCATATACGCCTAAAATTGAATTCTTTCCGTATTTTATGCCGTTATCTTTTATTGGAAAAATGTTAAAACATTAAAAAACATATATAATCATATTTTAGTTATTTCTATCCATTCCCACCAATACAATGGCTACATGTTAACTACCAATTAAAATAATATTATTTTATTATTAGAGTGCAACGTAAGATTCCCAAGAAACTCGTTGTTGCGTGTTGGGTACTCCATCGAGCATAGCATCCCCTTTAAAGTAATATTAATATTTTATTCACAAATATGTATAAATATGAAAATTTCATATTCTTTATTTTCCTGGGGTGTTACATTCTTCCCATAATTATCGCATAATAGAAAATATTTATTTCCCTTTTTCCCTTTATCTGACTCTTGTTCCACCGTTCTCTTCTTCTATTGCTTTACTTTGTTGTCATAAGACATAGAGAATTCATTTTCTATCTTGATAGCACACGAGACTATATCTTCATACATTGAGAAATATTTTGATACTAATGCTCAATGGAGAAACGGTTTTAACCCATCAAAGAAAGGATCAATCTTACTTCTTGGGTTACGTATATAATCTGTAGCATGCATTGCTAACCTTGTAATGTTAGCCTCATACTTTGTGACATTCTCATCCTCCTTCTACCTCAGACTCAGAAATTTCCTTTCCATATCTGCTTGATGGTCATGTGGAAAGTATTTTTCTAAGAAAATTTCATTAAACTCCCACCATTCCATACTTGACACTTCTTCATCTTCCTTTGTGTTTTGAATCAGCGACCACCACTGATCGGCATCTCCAGTGAGGCGTTAAACTTCCATGACAACTTTCTCCCTTTCTCTACTCCCCAAGCCGTGGAATATTTTCTATAAAGAGTTTATCCATTGCTCAGCTACTAATGGATTTGTACCCCTATTAAATGTTGGCGGTTGTTTCCTCATGAAACAATCTAACATTGACCCTCCACATTGCGGATCAGGGTTCTCCATACGAGTAAGGTTATTATTCATAACTTGAGTGAGTTGTCCCAGTATGGTGATAAGATGATCAACAACAGTTGTATCACCAGCTCCATTATAATTATCTTGAGTAGGAGGGAAATCCCTACATGGATTGCGTGCATTGATACAGTTTCCATTCCTTCCACTATGAGCCATTTCTAAAGAATGTCATAAACTAGATCAGTTTATGAATCAAAATACATAATTCCATAATAGTAAAAACACTTAACACAAATTGAATAGTTTATAGATATAATCTGTAGTCATAAAAATGTTTTCTCTGAGAAAGTATATACTCATAAACCCTTCATAATTATTTTTAAAGAAATTGAGAATTATCCTAAGCATATCCCCCAGGATTGTCGTAACCAAGAGGGAAGCAAGGCCAGTTGTTGTGCACCATTTCCCGTTCGAGTCTAGCTCAAAACAGTGTTTTCGAGTTTGACACCTAGGTACATCTGTGCCAGATCCGCCTCTACCAGGTCATATCCAGAAAAGGAATATATTGCTCAGAAAAACTCACAAAATCTCTACAATACCAAAATTCTAGGAAGTTATTCTATAATAATCCTCAAAGTATATCTTAGGGCTATGTGCTCTAATCAGAGTTTATATAAATCTAGCTTCCAAGGTTAGTACTAAACAGCCTCTGATAAAAACTGTAATGCCCCGACCCCAGTTACCTAGAGTCGGTGCGTTATTACGTAACATTTGCATGATCACAAAAGATCAATCCTCGAAAGGACGATTAGTTTAGTAGCCTTGGAAACACTAGATACATTCATAAATGCTACATTACATCATAAAGTAAAAAACTAAAATAAGAGAGTTTCCATAGTCCACACTCATATCCTCTTCAGACAATCCCTGCAAGTCAGTCATAAAATATTTCATTACATCCAAGAGAAAATAAAACATAGAAAGGGGTGAGCTCAGATGCTCAGTAAGGATAAAAATATAACAGAAGCTTTCATAAATAAACATAAACATTTAAGGAAATGTATAACTAACCAAAATCCTTTTAAACATGAACTTCAGCATAATATAGAAAAAGTAGAATGAAATAATGCCATTTACTTATTCACATGGATATTCTACTGGTCGAATAATCACATGCAATATCAATAACCACTTTCATAATGATGGAATGCATAATTCCAGACTATCATAACCACGTAGCCAAGGCCTTGTGCCAAGACTACAAATAATATTTTGTCAAGGTTTCGTGCCAAGACACTAGTTTTTCTAATGATACCTGCCGATGCATCGAGCAGCTATAGCGGGCTCCACCCGTCAATTATTAAGTTCAATTCATTCCTTATATGAAAATGTTTAAATATATAATAAAAAATTCCAAAGAACCATAACATAATCGTATCACACAAAACATGCACAAAAGAAACATAACATTTCCACATTTCAATCACAAGATATCAATACAACACATTAATATAATCAAAACATTATCAAAACAATTTTCAATACCAAAATAAAAGAAAGTAAAACTTGGTATTTATTTTTCATTTAAAAAAAGTTATGGCTTGTAGAGGATGCCGAAACTCAAATAATGGTCACGGCGGAGGAGAAGTCGTTGTCACCGCATACGTAAGACAAAACATTCATTTTTTCGTTAAGTAAAAATTTTTCGTATTAAAATATTGCTTTTGAGTAAAAGTCAATGGGGTTTATACACCGTATAAAAGAAAGTTGTGTATAAAACAAAATATGCCTCAATGAATAGAGATTGAGACGAAGTCCCTTACAAAGATCATTTTTTAAATAAAATAGATCTATTATGTGTATTCACTATAAGTACACATAAAGAAAGTACAAATACAAGATAGGACATAATAATATCATGACATAATTTGAAAGTAAGAGATTAACCCAAAGAACGGAAAATGGGTTAAGAAGTTTCCTTATCTCGTTTCCGACTTGACTCGATAATTCTTTAATCTCCTGAATAATAAAATAGATTTAATTTATACTTTCTTAAGAACCTTTCTCGAGTTTCTTATTCCTATTATATCACTTATTACCATGTTATGAACATTATGTAATTATTTAAGTTAATAACGGTTGTTTTGTTGATCTTTGGTACTTGAGTCAAAAATAAACTTATTATAATTACAATTTGTTCATGTGGTAAAATATCCATAATATCCAGAATTATATTCATGATATAGATATCATATATATCATATATATCTAGTAAATACATTCATTTATAATATTACATAACATTTAGTTGTAAGAAATGAAATGCACCATTCAGGGAGACGGTAAGCCGTACGTACGCATGAACGCTACTTTCATTTATATTTCATATTTAATGGAATAAAATCATAATGATATAAAGGTGTATTATAATTCCACTATAATATCATATATAATATCATTAACTCCATCCTTTATACATCCCACATATGGCATTAACGATTCAAATCACTTTGATGGGGTGGTAGTCCGCACTTCCTAAAATGAAATTATCGCGTTTACCAATAATGGCAATCATAAAGGTATGCCATAAATGAAAAATAAATAAGCATAAGAAAAACATAAACATAATATTTATCATATATAAATATAGTTACATCTTAATGGCCTCCATGAGAGGTGTCAAAATAAGATTGAACAATCATCGTTTCATGAGGCTGTAATTCGCCACCCAGAGAAACAATATGTTCATTAACAATTAGACGAAGGTGTGTGTAAGTGTAAATCAAATAATTATCATAAAAACATCCTAGTATATTTAATATAATGGTGTTGTTACAAAATAAAATAATTAAAATATTTTAAGGGGTTGGAGAAGCAAAATAAAAGAAAAGAACATAATAGAAGACTTTACCTTAAAATCGGGTAACTCTTTTTGATTTTAGCCAAAGGCTTCCTTGATAAGACTTCTTCCCAAAGTGAGGCATCTAGGAGTAATATAGGGTTGTTTAGAAAGTAATTTTTCAGAGGATGGTTTATCCAAATGGATTTTAAGGTGTGAATAAGGTGGCAGAGGTGAGGGCCTTTTATAAGAGGGGAGGAGGGACACTCTTGGAAAGTCATGAAATATTACGTTATTATGAAATTATTTTTGTATTTTAAAGGTCCCAAAATGATATGTTTCGAGGATAAGGTGATAAGGGTTCAAAATATACTCACCCAATAGGTTTTTTACAAGTTTATGTCTTAGATTTTATATTATCTTTTAATTTTATTTAAATCGTTAATTAATGAGGTAATCACTATATCATCATGGTGTCATAAAAAATTTAATTAATTTAATGTCTCTAAATTATAAAAAAATATCATGATGAAGAAAATATTTTTATCTTTACAATTAATATTTATAGTCTAAAGGTTAACTTATATAACCCCATGTAATAACTATTTTAGTAAAACAACACATGTTTGTGAAAATTTTATTTTTACATTAAATAAAAAGTTATTAATGTGATATTCTTACAAAAGTGGCTCCATGGGGTCCCCAAGTTGACCCATCGATTTTATTTGTCGGACATGACTCATCCAATTCGGGTAGGACAAGTGTAAATGTAATTTCATATTATTATAACATTATATTTACCTTAAATTACACTAATTACCTTTAATCGCGATTAATAAAACTTAAAAAGTTACTGTCACCAAAAAATATTTTAATCCCATTGAACCACATTTTTCATCCTAATGACAACCATGTATGTTGGATTTTTGAAATTAAATTCACAGAAGTGGTAAAGTTTCATTTAAAATAAAAATTAGTTTTTTAACTACCACTTAGTGGTTTCACTATTCATCAAAAATTGAAGTTTTTCAGAAAAATACCAAAAATTTACCCTAAGATGTATTTGATATTCCTAATTCAAAATTGATTACTATTTTAAAAAATTAAAAACATATATGTTGAATTAATTAATTTAATAATTAATTCCCGTTGTCACAACAAATAGCGTGTTTTTAAAGCTTGGGGTGTGTTAGAATCTCGAACTTGCGTACAATGCAAGCTATTGCATTATTGAAAGAGAAGCGTATCGTGAAAGCTTGGGGTGTTATATTCTTTGACTAGGATTTCATGTTTAATTTCACGATTCTAGGATTTTTTTAATCATTTTATGTTCATGTTTTATAGATCGTATGATATTATTCTATAGTCATAGATTTTATAACTCAAGAACTATTTAATCTCATGTTCCAAGGATTTAAATGTGTAGTTTAACATCATACACTAAGTCTGATAGTTGTAATTCTGTTTATTATCATGAAACTAGGATTCTAGCACTATGCAGTTTATCATCATGCGATTGGGGCACTGGTAGATCCTCATGTGAAATATTGCCTGAAAATCACGGCATTGGTAGGAGGAGTAATTCCCTCTCCAAAAATTAACATCAAAGAGTAACCATATGTGGAATTGAACATGTGATTTATGTAAGTCCTTCTCTCTTGTTGTCCAAATCTTGTGGGTTATTTCCAAAATTTATTGGAATTTTTATGGCCAGCAGCATATCACCTTAGAAAAATAAGTAGAGTATCAGTTTATTGTTTACTTCATTTGATAGGTTTTTCTGTTGCCTCTCTAGATTATTCAAGTCTTAGATATTTTTCTCTTCAAGGGATTCCATCTTAGAAAGGAAAAAATAATTCATTTCGTCTAGAATCTTCTAGTCCTAGATAACAACTTTGAGTGATGGAACATATAACTCAGTTGACAGGACTACCTCGGTCTCATTCACTAGGGAAACTTTTGTCACCTTGGTAAAATTGTGAGTCATCATCCAATAGGAACAGTTGTCATTGGGGAGCTTATCGAAAAAATTCCTTTGGTTCTGGACCACCATCTTCATCATAATGTGAAATGGTGTATTAATTAATTCCTCAATCTACCCATTTTTATGTGCATGGTAGAGAGATGTATGGTTGGACCGTATACTATACATGATGTAAAACATTGTCAGCTTAGAATCACAAGAGTTGGTATTGTTGTATATGAGAATATAACGACTCATACTTTACATACATTGTTATTAATTCAAAATTGAAGCACACTTATTACAACATATAACAAAACCAGGAAAGGATCGTATAGGTATAGTGTCTTTAGAAACTGGGAAACATAAACAACTGGTTTATAAAGCGTCTACATAGTTTCACATTTATTTCATCATATCTATAGTCCCTTTTGGCATATCTTACTTAATAACCCTCTCCCTAACCTAGGGAAAGAAAACATACAAAACGGTGAGCTCAAATGCTCAGTAAGGGTAAACAAAAGAAATATAAATCACATCATATTCATAAGAACATAACATTTTGGAAATCTTATCCTGCAAAATAGATCGCAATTTCATAACATGGGATAACTCATGGTAGTGAAATGTAATCACAATAATCATAACTCCAAACATGAAGCTTTGTGCTATACACACATAATCATAGAGAATCATTTCTTATTAGTCAAGACTCATTGCCAAGACTATCTTAGTGGATAAAGTCCATTTCTGAACCGAGTTCACTCCTCGTTTTAGTCCTGTTTCACTGAACCAGTTTAACCTTCCGTTCCAGCCATGTCTATCTCATGAGATATAAAATCTTTACCCAATGAATTGGAGGGAGATATAGGTCCCACCCGTCTCATAATGGTACCATTCTTATGTGTGCCACAAAATCATAAACCATACATCATAGAATAACCCATGTAATAAAAATGGGAATCTTAAACATCGTGACATCATAAAAAAACTCATATAAGATAAAGGAATTAATAAAAATAATTCCATCACAACATAATCAAATCAATGTAATAATAGGGATAGAAACAGAACCCTTTATTATCTTAGATGGAAAATAATTTTGATAAAACGCTTGAACTCCATTCTTGAGGAAAATATCCTTTCTACTTTAAAAACACTTTTCCTTTCTTAACATGTCATACAATTCTAAACTAAATGAAGTTTATTAAAAATAAACTTGAAAACTTGTAAGGGAAGCTTCTTGGAAATAATGTTTTAAAAATCCATTCATGCCGTATAAGTTAAAAGAAAACATTCTTCTCGTACTTTTGTCGGAAAAGTCAAAAAGTACCTCGTACGAAAAACGAAAAAATATTCCTTTCATATATTTTACTAAAAACTCACCGAAGGGTAAAATTGGATATAAACTATTGTATAATGATGTAAATATTACATATTGAGTAAACATGGATGTGGATGATAAAATGCACCCCAGTAAATTACAAAGTATAAACAATCTCGGATAAAAATGAGATTGTGATATTTTCCCTTAACTTAGGTCAAATTTTCTTCGTAAGTGTCAGAACCTACTGTATAATTATTTAAATAATGTTATTGACTTATTCCAGAATCATACTTATTTTTATGATATCATATATGGTCATATTCTTAGCTTCCTATTAGTAATATTTCATTACTACTTGTTATTCGGGTGCTTATTACTTTTTGTTCTTATGCGTGTTTTGTCGAATAAATTCTCAATTTTATTTTCAGGTTATAGTTACCTAATTTCCAGAATGGTATTAGTGTAATATATATCATATTCATACATTCAATTCATTTATATAATCATTATGCAATGAATATCATGTAGAACGAGTCGCATCACATCATGGAGATGGTATTCCGTACGTACGCACGAGCGATGATATCATTCCCATTATCGTGGAATTGTATTGGAGTGTATGTATACTATTTCAGAATAAATATCACTTTAAAATAATCATATATAGTCATTATTTACACCATTATACCCATCCAATGAGGTGGTGGTGGAAAATAGATTACACCACGGCATGGAGACAGTATTCCGTACGTACGCACGCACGGTGATTTTGTTTTCCATAGGATGGATAAGAGGTCAAATAGGGTTGTTTAATATTTATAATAACATATCAGTATATGAGTGATACTGGTGTTATTACTTCAAAATGAAACAACTAAAGAAGAAGAAGTGGAAGAAGAAATAAAGATGAAAGAATCGGTAACAGACATTACCTCTTCTTTCAAGCGCTTCTTTGAGACCTCTTTTTAGGGCGCTAAAATTGGTCTTTAAAGAAGACCAGAACCTCTAGGATGTCTATAAAGAAGTGGAGAGAAGAAATTGTCAGGGGTGGTCGAGCATGAAGGCTCAAAGTGGTGTGAGGAAGAGAGGGAGGAGGTGCCCTTTTATAAGGGAGGAGAGGGGCACCTTTGGAATAACTAGAAATATTATTTTATTATCAAGTCAAATTCGGTTTTTAATAGCTCCAAATTGATATATTTCAAAGATAAGGTGGGTATGGGTCGAAATACTCTCATCCAATAGAATTTATACAAGTTTAGATATCAATTTTAACCTTATCATTTAGATTTAACTTTAAGATAGATAGTTTAACTTTTACTGTGTCTTCTTGTTTTCTTACACTATAAGGTTAATAAACTTACTATATCAAGCCAAACTAACCCCAAGTTCTTTATTATTAATATATATAACATTATCTACGTAATTTGACCGAACATTAGATTTTTAGGAATAAAATAACAATTAATAATATATTATTTTTTTAAAAAACTATTTTATGTCAATTTTGACACTATTTAGTAATTGATTTTTGTGAAAATCAAAACAGAATTATTAGTTCTAACCAAGTTAATTAAATCAATAATAACATGTAATATTAACCTAAAAAATTAGTGTAATCCATAAAAAGTCTCAAATTACATTTATTTGGGTATTTATAACATCAATTATGTCAATATTTCATTAATAAGATAATTATTGCATCATTTTTGTGTCATAAATAAATTAAATTATTTAAGTCTAAAAATTACAAATAAAATACCATTATGTAGGAAATATTTTTAGATTCCAATTGAATATTTATAGTGGAATTTATCTTATGTATAACCCTATATTAAAAATTATTTACTTATTAAACATTGATTTTAACTATTTTAACCCTTCTTTAAATAAATTAATAATAAATGTCCTAATCTAATCCAAGTGGGCATAAACGGTCATATTTTATTCCTAAGGTTGTTTTTGGTCTAATTACACTTATCAAATAGAATTAGGACATGTTTTAGGTTAATAATAATAACACTTTTACCCTTAAATACCCTTATTTACTTTTAACCGTGGTAAAAAAAAGTAAAATGTTACTATTCACCAAAAATTATTTTCATCTCATTGAACCACATTTTATTCCTTGATATTAACCGTGTCTCTTGGATTTTAGAAATTCCACAAATAGAAGCGGTAAAATAAAGTTTTATGAAAAATTCAGTTTTTTAACTACCACTTAGTGGTTTCACTATTCATCAAAAATTGAAATTTTTCAGAAAAATACCAAAATTTCACCCTAGGCTAATTTCGATATTCCGAATACAAAAATGAATTCCATTTTGAAAAATAAAATTTCTAAAATTTCAAAAATTGGTTATTACTATTCATAACGGCTAGTTTTAATAATATTTTAATAGCATATCGTTGTTTAGTGAAACTCGGTATTGCGTACGACGCAAGCTATCGAGGAAGGCCGCGGTTGCGTGTAAATCAAGCCAAGCTAGTGTTGTGTGTAGTGAAAGATTCCTTTGATAAAAAAAATATTTATCACAGAAGTCTCGGGCGTTACATTTTACCCCCTTAAAATGAATTTCTCCCTCAAAATTCGTCACATTGTAACAAAAGATGAGGATACCTCTCCCTCATCATATCCTCAAGCTCCCACGTAACTTCTTCTAATTGGTGGTTCCACCATAAAACTTTCACCAATCGAGTGGTCTTGTTTCGTATGACTTTTTAACTACGATCTAGAATCTATACCGGCTGTTCTTCATAAGAAATATCTTGCTCCAGCGGAACAACTTCTGAGCTGAGTACATGTGAAGGATCAGGTGTGTACTTTATCAGGAGAGATACATGGAACACATCGTGAACTTGAGAGAGATTCGGTGGAAGTGCCAATCGGTAAGCTACCTTTCCAACACGATCCAGTATTTTAAAAGGACCGATATATCTAGGGCTCAACTTCACCTTCTTTCCAAATCTCATCACCCTCTTCCAGGGAGATATTCGTAAGAACACTTTATCACCCACTTCAAAATCTAGGTCTTTTCATCGATTGTCGGCATAACGTTTCTGTTGAATCTGAGATACTCTTATGTGTTTTTGAATAGGTCAGACCTTTTTTGCCATCTCATCGACCAGATCAGGTCCTAATAGCTTCCTTTCCCCAACTTCATCCCAGCAAGTTAGAGTCCTGTATTTCTTTCCATAGAGAGCTTCATAAGGATCATCTGAATACTGGAGTGAAAGCTATTATTATAAGAAAATTCCACCAAAGGTAGGTGTTGATCCCAACCACCTTTGAAATCCATAGAGAAAGCTCTCAACATATCTTCTAGAGTTTGAATTGTCCTCTCAGACTGACCGTCTGTCTGAGGATGGTAAGAAGTGCTGAAACTCAACTCTGTATCCAGAGTATACTGAAGACTTTTCCAGAACTTCGAGGTAAATCTTGGATCCCAATCAGATATAATAAAATTGGTACTCCATGCAATCTTACCACTTCCTTTACATATATCCTGGAAAGCTGATCCAGAGAGAAATCCTCTCTAATAGAAATGAAGTGTGCGGACTTTGTAAGACGATCAACTATGTCCCAGATAACATTATTGCCTTTGGATGTTTTATGAAGTCCTGGGACAAAGTCCATAGTGATGTTTTCCCATTTCCATTCGGGTATGGGTAATGGTTGTAACATCCCCTTAGACTTTTGTCTCTCAGCTCTAACTTGATGACAAACCAAGCATCGAGAGACATATTCAGCAACATCTCTTTTCATGCCATCCCACCAGAAGTACTCTTTCAGGTCCCTATACATCTTCGTGCTTCCAGGATGAATAGAAAATGAAGAACTATGAGCCTCATTCAATAGCTCCATATTTAATTCGGGGATGGGAGGAACACAAACCCGATTCCTAAACTTTATTATCCCATCACAATCAAGGTTGAATTCAGGAATATTTCTCACATTCTTTTGTAACTCTACATCTTCTTTCTATGCCTCTTTAATCTTCACATGTATAGATGGTTGAACATTCATTTGAGAAAGATACTATTTTTCCCTTTCCATTATAATTCCATGATCCATCCTTTGTAAATCCATAAATATTGGATCTTTTGTGATCCACATCATGGATAAACTGGCATGGTCTTGTCGACTTAATGCATCTGCCACCTTGTTTTCATTCCTAGGGTGGTAATGAATTGAATTGTCGTAATCCTTAATCATCTCTAAAAATCTTCTTTGGTGCATATTCAGATCCATTTGTGTTAAAATATACTTTAAACTTTTATGATCAGTATAAATGTCACACCTTTCTCCATAAAGATAATGCCTCCAAATCTCTAATGCAAAGATTACCGCAGCTAACTCCAAATCATGTGTTGGGTAATTTTGCTCATGTATTTTCAAATGTCGTGAGGCATAAGCTATCACCATATCATTTTTCATGAGAAAACATCCCAGTCCCTTCTTGGATGTATCACTGTAGATCACAAACCATTCTCCACTATAAGGAAGTGTGAGCACAGGTGCACTGGATAACCTTCTTTTCAACTCCTTGAAATTCTCTTCACATTCCTCCATCCAAACAAACTTAACTCCTTTTCAAGTCAACCTGGTGAGTGGATTAGATAATCGTGTAAAATCATTTACAAAACGTCGATAATATCCAGCCAAACCAAGAAAACTTTGGATCTCAGTTACTGTTGTTGGTCTCGACCATCTTTCGATAACCTCTGTTTTTTCTGGATCCACAGATATCCCCTCTTTCGAGATTATGTGACCCAAAAATGCAACTTTTTGAAGCCAAAATTCACACTTGGTAAATTTGGCATAAAGCTTATCCTTTCTCAGGGTCTCTAATATAATTCTCAAGTGATCTTCATGTTGTTCCTTGCTATTTGAATAAACAAGAATATCGTCTATAAAGACTACCACAAATTGATCAAGATAGTCTCTAAAGACTCTATTCATCATATCCATGAAGATAGCAGGGGAATTAGTAAGACCAAATGGCATCACTATAAATTCATAGTGTCCATACCTTGTACGGAAAGCCATCTTTGGTATATCCTCCCTTTTGACCCTTAATTGGTGATACCTTGAATGAAGATCAATCTTGGAAAAGTATTGAGCTCCTCGTAGTTGGTCAAATAAGTCATTAATGCATGGGAGAGGATATTTTTTCTCGATAGTGATCTTGTTAAGTTCTCGATAATCAATGCAGAATCTCATTGATCCATATTTCTTCTTAACAAATAGAATAGGTGCTCCCCAAGGTGACGCACTAGGGCATATGAATCCCTTATCAAGATTCTCTTTGAGTTTCTTCTTCAATTCCTGCAACTCAATTGGGGCCATTCTATATGGTGTCTTTGAAATAGGCAAAGCACCTAGTACAAGTTCTATTGAAAACTCAAATTCACGATTTGGTGGAAGACCCGACAATTCCTCCGGAAAGACATCATCAAACTCCCATACAATAGGCATATTATTAATTGTGAGTTTCTCACCAACCATTTGAGATAAATAACCCTCATTTAGTGGAATCAAGACGCCTAAGATGGACAAAATTTCCACTGGAAGGTTATGTTTATCCTTGCATCGATAGACGATCATATATTGATCTGGAATATGATGTGTGACTCCCCTTCTTTGGCAATTGATATGAGCTCCATATAAAGAAAGCCATTCCATGCCACGAATCACATCAAATTCCACTATAGGAAGGATCACAAGATTTGCAGGAAGCACTATACCACAAACTTCAATCGGAGAATAATTATAACCTTTTGATGCTACTGTTGTGCCATTAGGGGTTGTCACAGCTAACTCAACATCTAATTGTTGAGGTAATACGGTGATATCCATAGAAATTTCTTCAGAAATAAAAGAGTGGGTGGATCCGAAATCAAATAAAACATTTGCTACTTTAGAGTGGATGGTAATTGTACCTTTCACCACATCGTTATTGTACTCCACATCGATGATAGAAATTTCATGTGACTTTCCTTTGTCTTTAGGCTCAAGATTTTGTTGATGTCGATCATCATCAACAACCCTTGGATTAGGGCATTTATTGGCATAATGCCCCATATCCTTGCACATGAAACATTGAAGTGTAATAGGTTTATTCTGTGTGTCCCTTCCTTTGTATGCATCATTAGACATCTTCTTCCCATCATTGCGGCATTCAAATGCCTGATGACCTTCCTTCCCACATTTGAAACATTTACTTGTCCCTTTAAGACAACTCCCTCCATGTTTCTTTCCACACATTGAGCATAAGGGAAAGCTCATCTTCTTTTCAGTGTGCTCTTTAGATTTTCCTTTGAATTCCATTTTCCTCTTCTTATAAAACCCATATGACTGATGGGTTAATCCAATATCTATATCAACTTTGAGAGCACATCGAACGATTTCCTCGTAGCTATTGAAGTCCCTTATGGATAATTCCTTTCCAAGACTTTGTTTTAAGCCACTAAAGAATCGATCGATCTTACTCTTAGGATGGATAATAATACCAGAAGCGTACCTTGCAAGTCTTGTAAAATTTTCTTCATAGGTACCAACAGATTCATCATCCTTTTGCTTTTGATCAAGAAACTATTTCTCCATCTTTGTTCGGAGAATACGAGGGAAGTACTTATTGAAAAATATGTTCTTGAACTCGTCCCATTCCATGGACTCAATTTCATCTCTTTGCCTCGTATTCTTAATAAGATTCCACCATTGATCAGCATCCCCTTCCAAATGATACACTGCTAGGACGACTTTATCATGTTCAGAAAATTGAAGAACAGAAAATATCTTTTCAGTAGTACTAATCCATTATTCAGCAATTAATGGATCAGTAGACCCGCTGAATGAAGGTGGTCGCTACCTCATGAAAGATTCAACAGAATGTTGCTCCTTCTTTTGCTCGTTTGGAAGTATAGCATGATTCATAGCTTGAGAATGTTGTGTGAGAATCGCTACAATATTTTTCATTCCATCTCCCATAACATTTGGTTGCTCAGGGGGACAATCATTGCATTGCCCATCGCATTCCGCATTAACATAGTTCCTTCGGGTTCCAGCCATTGACTAAAACCAAGAAGAATAGTGTTAGAAATACTAATTATAATAGGGAAACCACATAATCTAGAATAAAATTTCACACTTAAGGTCTTATCCTAGGTTATTCATGGCCATTTCTAAAACACTAAGATTGTGTTCTATGCTTAGACTTATCCTTTGGGTTCTCACTAAGGCTTTCACATCCTAGTTTCCAAAGGTTGACTATACCTTTCATTTGATAACAACTATAACGACTCATACTTTACATACATTGTTATTACTTCAAAATTGAAGCACACTTATTACAGCATATAACAAAACCAAGAAAGGACTGTATAGGTATAGTGTCTTTATAAACTGGGAAACATAAACAACTGGTTTATAAAGCGTCTACACTGTCTCCCATTTATTTCATCATATCCATAGTCCCTTTTGGCATATCTTACTTAAAAGCCTTCTCCCTGACCTGGGGAAAGAAAAAATATAAAAGGGTGAGCTCAAATGCTCAGTAAGGGTAAACAAAAGAAATATCAATCACATCATATTCATAAGAACATATCATTTTGGAAATATTACCCTATAAAAGAGATCATAATTTCATAACATGGGATAACTCATGGTAGTGAAATGTAATCACAATAATCATAACTTAAAAATGAAGCTTTGTGGAATACACACATAATCATAGAGAATCATTTCTTATTAGTCAAGACTCATTGCCAAGACTATCTTAGTGGACAAAGTCCATTTCTGAACCGAGTTCACTCCTCGTTTCAGTCCTGTTTCACTGAACCGGTTTAACCTGCCGTTCCAGCCATGTCTATCTCATGAGATATAAAATCTTTACCCAATTAATTGGAGGGATATATAGGTCCCACCCATCTCATAATGATACCATTCTTATGTGTGCCACAAAATCATAAACCATACATCATAGCATAACCCATGTAATAAAAATGGGAATTTTAACATCGTGACATCATAAAACAACTGAAATAAGATAAATGAATTAATAAAAATAATTCCACCACAACATAATCAAATCAATGTACTAATAGGGATAGAAAGAGAACCCTTTATTATCTTAGATGGAAAATAATTTTGATAAAACTCTTGAACTCCATTCTTGAGGAAAATATCCTTTCTACTTCAAAAACACTTTTCCTTTCTTAACATGTCATACAATTCTAAACAAAAAGAAGTTGATTAAAAATAAACTTGAAAACTTGCAAGGGAAGCTTCTTGGAAATAATGTTTTAAAAATCCATTCATGTCGTATAAGTTAAAAGAAAACATTCTTCTCGTACTTTTGTCGGAAAAGTTAAAAAGTACCTCGTACGAAAAACGACAAAAGATTCCTTTCATATATTTTACTAAATACTCACCGAAGGGTAAAATTGGATATAAACTATTGTATAATGATGTAAATATTACATATTGAGGAAACATGGAAGTGGATGATAAAATGCACCCAATTAAATTCTAAAGTATAAACAATCTCGGATAAAAATGAGATTGTGATATTTTCCCTTACCTTAGGTCCAACTTTATTCGTAAGTGTCCGAACCTCCTGTATAATGATATAAATAATGTTATTGACTTATTAAAAAATCATAATTATTTTTATGATATCATATATGGTCATATTATTAGCTTCTTATTAGTAATATTTCATTACTACTTGTTATTCGGGTGCTTATTACTTTTTGTTCTTATGCGCGTTTTGTCGAATAAATTCCCATTTTTCTTTTTTAGGATATAGATACCTCATTTATAGAATGGTATTAGTGTAATATATATCATATTAATTCATTAAATTCATTTATATAATAATTATTCAATGAAGATCATGTAGAACGAGTCACATCACATCGTGGAGACGGTATTCCGTACGTACGCACGAGCGATGATATCATTCCCATGATCGTGGAATTGTATTGGAGTGTATGTATACTATTTCAAAATAAATATAACTTTACAATAATCATATATAGTAATTATTTACACCATTATACCCATCCAAGTGAGGTGGTGGTGGAAAATAGATTACACCACGGCGTGGAGACGGTATTCCGTACGTACGTACGCGCGGTGATTTCTTTTTCCATAGGATGGATAAGAGGTGAAATAGGGTTATTTCATATTTATAATAACATATAAGTATATGAGTGATACTGATGTTATTACTTCATAATCAAACAAATAAATAAGAAGAAGTGGAAGAATAAATAATGATGAAAGAATCGGTAACAGACATTACCTCTTCTTTGAAGCGCTTCTTTGAGACCTCCTTTTAGGGTGATAAAATTGGTATTTGAAGAAGACCAAGACCTCTATGATGTCTATAGGGAAGTGGAGAGAAGAAATTGGCCGGGGTTGGACGAGCTTGAAGGCTCAAGGTGGTGTGAGGAAGAGAGGGAGGAGGTGCCCTTTTATAAGTGAGGAGAGGGGCACCTTTGGAATAACTAAAAATATTATTTTATTATCAAGTCAAATTCAATTTTTAATAGATCCAATTTGATATATTTCTAAGATAAGGTGGGTATGGGTCAAAATCCTCTCATCCAATAGAATTTAGACAAGTTTAGATAACAATTTTAAACTTATCATTTAGATTTAACTTTAAGTGGGATAATTTACCTTTTACTGTGTCTCCTTGTTTTCTTACACTATAAGGTAAATAAACTTACTATATCAAGAAAAACGAACCCCAAGTTGTTTATTATTAATATATATAACATTATATAAGTCATTTGGCCTAACATTAGTTTTTTATGAATAAAATAAAAATTAATAATATAATATTTGTTTTAAAAACTATTTTATGTCAATTTTGACAATATATAGTAATTGATTTTTTTGAAAATAATAACAGAATTATTTGTTCGAAACAAGTTAATTAAATCAATAATAACATGTCATATTAACCGATAAAATTTGTTTAATTCATAAAAAGTCTCAAATTACATTTATTTGGGTATTTCTAACATCAATTATGTCAATATTTCATTAATAATATAATTATTGCATCATTTTTGTGTCATAAATAAATTAAATTATTTAAGTCTAAAATTTACAAATAAAATACCATTATGTATTAAATCGTTTTAGATTTCTAATTAATATTTATAGTCGAATTTATCTTATGTATAACCCTATATTAAAAATGATTTACTTATTAAACTTTGATTTTAACTATTTTAACCCTTTTTTAAATAAATTAATAATAAATGTCCTAATATAATCCAAGTGGGCCTAAATGGTCATATTTTATTCCTAAGTTTGTTTTTGGTCTAATTACAGTTATCCAGTAGAATTAGGACATGTGTTTGGGTAATAATAATATCACTTTTACCCTTAATTACCCTATTTACTTTTAACCGTGCTAAAAAAAGTTAAAAGTTACTATTCACCAAAAATTAATCTCACCTCATTGAAGCACATTTTAGTCCTTTATATTAACCGTGTCTCTCGGATTTTCTAAATTCCACTCATAGAAGCGGTAAAATTAAGTTTTATGAAAAATTCAGTTTTTTAACTACCACTTAGTGGTTTCACTATTCATCAAAAATTGAAATTTTTCAGAAAAATACCAAAATTTCACCCTAGGCTAATTTCGATATTCCGAATAAAAAAATGAAGTCCATTTTGGAAAATAAAATTTATAAAATTTCAAAAAATGGTTATTACTATTCATAACGGCTAGTTTTAATAATATTTTAATATCATATCGTTGTTTAGTGAAACTCAGTATTGCCTACGACGCAAGCTATTGAGGAAGGCCGCAGTTGCGTGTAAAGAAAGACAAGCTAGTGGTGTGTGTAGTGAAAGATTCCATTGAAAAAAAAAAATATTTCTCATAAAAGTCTTGGGCGTTACAGAGAATGTCATGAAGACCTCTGAAAAAATTAATGATGTGGTAGAACAAAAACATTATCATTGACCGAGCCTTGAACTCCTTGATGGGAATTACTTCAGCTCATTTGGAGAAAAAATACAATGCGATTATAGTGAAACTGTACTAGAAAGCTATTTCTGGTGGGTAAGATCCCACTACATCAAGTCCCCGTAATGGAGAGAGGAAATAATACCTACTGTTGTGAAGGAGATCCAGTAGTTGATGCAGAGTGTTGACATGGATCTAACACAGAAGACACATATTGGCATACTCAATGCATTCACAAAACATTGTGAGATAGAACAAGTATATCCTCTAAATCTGGTTGGAGAAAATAAACCCTTCCTAATGAGAATTGAAAGACCCAACACAAACACCCTTAAAATCCAATGAAATCTCAACTACATGGATGAAACTGAGGATAATTCCCCCCAATACATTGATGGCTATAGTCTGTTTGATGTTAGACCCAATGTGGAGGGTTAACAATGATTCTCACTGATAGATTTATTCACACTCATCTTGATCTGGCGAGATTTTTCCAAAATAGATATACTTGACGAAATGGGATATACATTTATAACTTTTTTCTACTATAGGGGATCCTAGGGTTATTGGATTAAAATCATTCAAAATTGAATGGTTCACCAATTGGATATCATCGTTTTCTAGAATGATGGAAGAAACGACTCTATGATGAGATTTGTGAATGGACATATCATCCTTGAAAAACTATCCCAGAGAGGTTCCCTGACTAGTAAAGGAACAGGATCAACCATTCTACAGATAGGGAACATGATTTAAATCTTGCTGATAAGGGAACTAAGTCATTCATTAGTATGTGCACTCCATTAGGGAAAAATCATGGGAGTTTAGATGATTTGATCACCATTGATTTGTTTTATAGATAACTTAGAGTCTCTCTTCACCTGCAAGTGGGTGAGATCAATCTAAAGGGTCATCTTGAGACCATTGACGAGAGTGTGATACTCCACCTCATTGTTTACGAAGCCTCCTGAAAACTAGAATGTATAGGAAAAAATATCCTATGTAGGCATCCTGACGAGGATATGAAGACCCACTTTATTGTGCCTCAGATTATTGGTCTTTCTACTAGTTTGGCTATGGGAGGTACCATTGAGGTGAAAATTCTATCTCAGTACAACCAGATCTACCGCATGGATATCCTTATCAAGGAAAATGACATCTAAATGAAAATCTTAATCAGATGGATGGGTAGCCAGAAAGTCATCCAAGGCAACACCTTGGATAGATCTCTATGAGATGAACCTAATGAAAAATTATTGAAGGCTTAATAACTAGAATTTTAACTATCCTATGAATAATTGGGTAATTGAGGATATACATTAGAAGGACTAATCAAGACAAAAAGTGTATTTCACTACTATTCACCTAATTTCACAAATTTTTCACTGCAAAAACTTGCATGATACATCTCTTCTCGATAGCATTGCAACTAGCCTCCGTGTTAAAGAGAATGTGACTGAGATGGTTTAAACTATTCACTATACCTTCATTATTCTTTTGATTTAGAAGGTAACTGAGGGACAATTATAGGGAGGTTACATAGTGATCCAAATGATTCCAAAAGATGGATGGAATTAGAACTGGAGGCTATAAGAGATACCACTTGATTTCTTTGAAGGATGCCTCAAACTCTACATCCCACTAGTATATGGTACATTTTTTAGGAGTTTAGAAATATTCTTACACTTATCGGTCAGATTTGTGATGAATTAGAATATGTTGGCTATGTTTCTTAGAATTCCATAGAGATCTGAGATGTTTCTCAGAGGAGCCATGCAATTTATGTTATTGATCTTCTCTAGGTTTATCTCAATGCCTATATATTTAATGACGAAACCAAGAAACTTTTTATATGTAAACCGGAATGCACACTGTAAGGGGTTCATCTTCAAATTTATGGGGTTGATTAAGAATTTTTTTTTAATATCGCTGAGATGGTATTGATGATGGTTGTATTTGAACATAAAATTGTCCATATATCATTCCACTAGCAATCTGACGATCGATTTGAAGATGGTTTCCATGTCACACTGATATGTGGCTCCTACATTATTTATACAAAAAATAATTACGTAACAGAAAAAGGTTCCATAAAGCACTCTGAATGCAACATAATATTCATATATATTGTCATATAGAGCTTATTAAACCCAAAATATCCATCTATGAAGAAGAGAACCTGGAACCATACTATGGAATTGATTGAGAGATCCTTCAATAGAAGGGAAAATTCACATTTTACATAGAGGCAGTTGAGATCCCAAATTTTGATACAGACTATGATATCTCCATTATTCATTCTGACTGATTTTTTTTTTCAAAAACAACTTGGGGTAATAAAATTCCTTAAATAAGTTTTCTTTGATAAGCTTATCAACTTTGGGCTGAACCATGGAACCATGAGAAGGGATCATTTTCCAAGGAGTTTGCATGAACACATGATGACTCACACAAAGATGAAGATGGTGGATGGAGATATTAGTGTATTGTCCTAGAATCTTGAAATAACTCCATGAAAAGACATCATTATGTTACGTTAGGAAGGCCACAAACTACTTCTATTCCTCTAGAGTCACATCTACATTGATCAACATTGGACATGGAACTACCTTTGTGTTGTGATTTACATAAAACATTTATTTGATGGTCTTAGATAAAACATCATGTAATGTAGGAGGAGTATTATCCAACCAATTTTTAATTTATAATGAAAAGTAATCATCGGTTGGAGGTTTTTTGAGGCCAAATTATTTTGGAGGATCTCTACTACCTAGTTGGGGGATACTGGATCTCCTTTGAAAGAATTTTGCTATGCCAAAACCATAGAGATAGAGGCTATCCATCAAAACCCATCATGCCTTTTACCATGAGTTCCATTCTTGATATTAATGAAATTGTTGTGGTTAGGATATTGGCTACTCAACCTATCTTGGATGAAGAAGAAAAAATGTCGAAAAATGGTATCCATATAGAGAACCTCTCGATTCTTGAATGTCATAGGGGATTTTGGTATCACCCATGCTAGGCCTATGTTGGATTACAAGGTAATATACAGACTCTTCTTATTCTCATGAACATGGATCCATTTCTTCTTAGAGATGAAAAACAAACATCCCATGTTTGGTTTCATGGATTATTACTGGTGAATTGGTAGGATCAAATCATCACCCATGTTTTTCGATGGATTGGATGTAATGGTTATGCACTCAACCACATTGGTATGAACTTTCATCCCCACTCTATAGTAATAGAATGCATCTAGGTAGTGGGATTCACAAGAGTAAAAGGGGGATGCGTCAACCCAATGCATTCTAAGAAACCGTTGAGGGATTACATGAGGCATTGATGATATGAGCAGTGAACTGATGCATGCAGTTGAATCCGTTACCTACTAATTAATGTGTTTTATGTGGTATCCTATGATAAAACCACGAATTAATCCCTTGTAATCAAGGATTCGAACAATGTCTTCTACCAAATCCTTCTACATAGTCTCTGGTCGGCCTATCATAACCCAAAATTTTCCGGTTAGGTGGACTCAAATATGATTTATTCATTCGCATATTGTGTGGATTCTCAGTATGAATTAGATTAATCCTAAAACCAATATACAAGAGGTACTAGTATATTACCATGTCATTGAATTGTCTTATGATGTATAGAAATTAGATTTTCCCTTTTATAAGGGATCCCTCATCTTCTTCAGTGAATGTATTATTTTTTGGGAATTATACATTGTCGAACTCCCCCACATAGTAGGCCTCTGCACTGGATAAATATGCTTTAAACTGGAGGGTGATTTTTAAGGATTCATTGAGGGCCTCACACATTTACTTAGATGAGAAGAGTGTCTCATGAATAGAGATTTGTGAATGTGTGATGGTAAGGTGATTTAGTACGTCATAAATACATTCAAGATTAACATTTATTCTTTTAAGGTGTTTCTCTATGGATTTATGAATATCATTTTCTACATGTTGTAGATGTAGATTTTGGTTGTTTCTTGAAATATCCTACTACTGATCTGCTAACTAAAAAAACAACAATTAGATGGCTAAGGCATGGAGTCATCTATTTGTAGCTAACCCTGATTATGTCACATCTGTTCCTCCTAGTAAATTAATACGATCACCTGCGATGGTGCATCTAACAAAGTTGGATGAGAGGATTGTGCCACCTAATATCCATGTAGGAATTATTTTCTTGTTTCTATTTCATGCAGTGCTGGGGTTGAGTCAATGGAATAGTTATCCTATCATTTTTCATGCATTTATCCATTTGTTCGATGAAATTTTCCAAAGTTACTCTGAGGGTTTTCTTGGTGCCCCTCATCATTGGGGATCATGAAAGAGTCCAATAACTCAACAATGTTACCAGTGGAATACTCCTGTTCATCATTATAAGAATGTTCCAATACTAGAATGACACTTTGGGTGATTCCCAATGCTATGTTATGAAATTACAAAGAGTATAGGCTGGTTTTGGTACCAATGATGGACTTTGATTTCCCTTTCACCATAATTGCCTAGATTTATGAGATTTTGAGGGTGGTAATGTGGATTTAAAAAATAGCATCGAGAGAAGGAATGATGATTTCAAGTTTCTAGGTCCAGCCTAGGTGGTCATGTATGACAATTTGTGAGGGAGAAACTACTCTATGATCCAACCATTTATCATAATTCTGAGCCCCATGGTTGTAATCCTGCATCCATTCACCATCTCTATTGATATCAGGATCAACGGAGATGTGTGAAATTTGTACTAGGCGTTTCCCAA
Organism: Viscum album; assembly: GCA_963277665.1. Classification (NCBI taxonomy): domain Eukaryota; kingdom Viridiplantae; phylum Streptophyta; class Magnoliopsida; order Santalales; family Viscaceae; genus Viscum; species Viscum album. Next base: position 1,607,487,204 of record OY728137.1, on the reverse strand, counting down.
CATGAAAACACCATCATCAAATTAGCATAGAATCCAATAAATAAACACATAACGTCGTTTGATTATATAATAGAAAATCTTGATGTATGGTTAGTGGTTTTAGAGATCAGTACGCACATCTTTATGTTGATTTCTGAACTCTGGTATCTGTACAATCCCCTGCTCCATGACACTGAAGAAATAACCGGGAAATTATATATCATTTAAAGAATTGGTCAAGTTAATCATATCCACAAAGGTAACTCTTTATGACTATCCGTAATGAGGGACTAGATCTTGACGATGGGTCTAATACACTTTCTCTCATCTAAGAGGATGTTCTTGGAGGGGTTATGTATATCAATTTTTCACTAGGAAAGTATGATATTGATTGGGTTTTTCCCTCAGATGTGATCTTCTAGAATGGAGGCCAATAGATCAATAGGATATAAGGACTCTACCTACTCAGTGATGATAATATCATCTTTGAAATACCTTCTCATAGAAACTGGTGGAGGTAAAAGATGTGATTTCATAGAATACTATAAGGATTCCTTCTAGTGTTGGGCCTTGTCATAGAATTACTGGAACCCACGTCAGCTGTTAAGATTAATTAGGGTAGGACCAACTCATTTTTAACATTTCCCATGAACATCAACAGAAGATTCTTCTGATTCATGACATGCCTACTGAATACTTAAAACCATTCCACCTAGAGATAAAATTAACTCCTTGCTCATTAGGAATCTTCTTACAGTTTAAGAGGTCAGAAATTCTTGTGATGTCCATGGTGGAGCAGAACAGGAAGAGTAATAGACTGTGAAGATCTTCCCAACCAGTGATGGACCCAATGGGAAACTAGTTGTACCAGAAAAATGTAGGTTCTCTAATTTTTGTCTGAAAAATTACAGCTCTATGACATCTTGTTGCCTTGGGGTTACCAACATGAACCCACACCTTGATATAAAGTGGGTCAAATGATGTGGTGGGTTTCTAATTCCGTTGAATAGGAAAATTCTAGGGTTACCAAAATTTGGGGTAACCGCATGTCTTCCACTCTTGTCCTACACAACATACAACTGCTGGGATTTCCACTTGTTGCATCTCAAGGGACTCAAAGTGAGTTGTGATGAAAATTATCAAATAATATTGGATGGGGTCCCATATTTGATTTTTGGAAACATGGGATGGGTTTCCAAGTTGAGAATTGAAGGGGTGGGGAGGACCTTTACTCTAGTTGGTTGTGGTACAAGGAGGGCCTTCACACTGATTGGAGGTGACAGATGGAGGAACACTGTGTTGGGATGCATAATTATGGAGAAGGAAATTGTATTGATTGTTGATAAAGAAGGGATGACCTCCGTACTAGTTGATGCTGGAGAGGGTAGGACATTTTATTGAGTTAGGAATGACATAAGGAGTAGATTTATTCTGATTAGATGTGACATAGGGAAAACCTTCATGATGAGAAGTAAAAGTACAAAAGAAATTCATGTTGACTATCGTTGAAGTAAAGATGGAATTATCTTTGATCATTGTTGGAATTGCAATGAATTTTGCTTGATCTAGTAATTGAATGTGGAGGAAATTCATGATTATTTAATATGTCATGGGGAGGGACTTTGTGTTGACTATTGGTAGTGGCATGGGGAGGACCTCCATACTAGTTGTCAATGAGGGGAGGCCCTCTGGTTGAACAATTAATGACTTGAGGAGGACCTTCATGCTTGTTGTGAGATCAGGGAGGACCTCAACATGGGTTGGTGGAGGCCTAGGGAGAACCTAAACACTGAAACACATCATCATGGGTTGGCTGGTAATGATTGTTGGGGCATCTTTGATTTACAGAGTCATCCCATTCTGCCTACGATGTTGTTGATGTATCATTCCCAATCGAGAATTTTTTTCCTATTCATCAATCATGTGGATCTTTTAGAATGTATCAGTACTAGATGGGGGAAAGGATGAAGTGGAAAATGATACCCCTTGTATGGTATTTTCATGATCTTTCACCGGAGGATGATGACTGTTTGTGTGAAATGGAGCTGATAGAGCAGGTGTGAAGTACACTTGTTCTTTTCCTTGAAGGGCCGGTCATTTCTAGTGATTATGGGGAATGGTTGGAGAACTCCTTGATGAATCCCATGGATTATTAATAATCAATGTGACTAGAAGAAAACCCAACTCCTCGATTTTGGGGAGAGATTCATAGGATCTCTCAAAGGAAAGGTTCCCAAAGAGATTCACTATTAGAACATGTTGGGGTTACTCCTCGCGCAACCCTCGAAGATGGAAGTCTTAGAAAGGCATTGAATAATCCAGGTCATAGTGGGCCATATTCCTTGTAAGAATGACACCCTCTATCTCAAAACGATATATGAAGGTGTCCATTACACTCCTATCGATAATCCCCTTGGGTAATATGGGGTGTGGGTTCCCAGTAGATATGGTTGTATCAAAAGTCATGGAAGAGTTGGTGTCATGTGGAATTTCCATAATAACATATCTCCTAACCTTTCCTCTTTGGAGGTTTTTTTTTGTTGATTTCCAGTATCTAGGATCATGGAAAGTAGGTGGATTCAGACATCATTATATGTGTAAGTAAATTGATTCCCAATTCCCTAAAATATATCAATATTCTGAAGGAGGAGAGGGATTCCGGCGTACAATGTTATTGTTGGGAGAATACCGAACGTCTACTGCCTCAATTTTTGGTGAGTTCCCTGCTTGTACCACAGTCTTTTTGGTGTTACTAGACACTAGATGTCTAAATATGTTGGCATGCTAATTTTAATATGTCTCAAATTCTACAAGTCCCCATGATTAGGAGAAGAGCTACAAGTCATATTCATCATTTCTGTTTCCAACACTTTTGTCGTGGCCCCCAAATTTCTGTTAATGTTTATTAGAATTCTTTTTACACCATATTACTCTATTATAAAGGAATAAGAATTTCATCACTTTTAATGGTGATTTATAATCCTTGATAGAAATAGTATGATGAGATGTTGGTTCCTCCTTCTAGGGATTTCCCCATGGAACTTGGCGCATATTTATGATCTACCTCAGAGAGTTAATTCATGTTCTTGGAACACATTCCTAGTGCCATATATTTTGATAATGCAGGTTAATTATAATTATTCTGTCTAGAAATTTTATTGGGTCTTGATATGGAAGAAACCTTCGGTCATGATATTAGTCACGTAGGGAATTTATGGCATGTATAGATGAAGGGACCCTTAATCATCTGTATTCCTCCTCGTATGAGGGTATATCATGGAGGCATATTATCCCTAGTACCCAAGTCATCATATACAGATCATGAGGTTCCTGATACTAAAGGTGTATATCTTCGCAATATTTCATCTCAATAACCCCATGTTTTTCATGGGTTAACTAACACCATGGGTGCATATCTTCCAATGCTTCCACCTTGGACATCCCATGTTTTATATGAGGTTGCTAATTCCATGGGAACATCTATTTCATGGTTTTCACCATAGTAATACCATAATTTACATGAGATAATTTTTTGGGATATCTTGTTTAGAGACTTGTGGAGAAGGTGAGTATTGAACAAAACATTCCATAGAGGTGGATCAATGTGGAGCCTCCCTATAAGGGAATATTTCACACCTAGGAATTTATTGCGGGATGGATCAGAATGCCCCATAAATGAAGATCTGGGAGGTGTTCCCCATAACGGGAAGATGTCACAAAATTATGTTTGATTGAAACACCCTTGGAGGATGGTCAAGGAGGTAGATACCTAGGAGTGAGAACCTTAATGTTATACCATTAGTCAAGATTAATCCTCAGAGAGGCATCCTATGAACACTGTTTAGATGGTAGGGATTAAAACCCTTGATGTTTTATGCCATAGTTTAAGGTTATGTGACAAGACTAGTCCATGAATTTTATCATAATGTGGTAAAGATTCTTGCACCATTAAGTGAGGGTCGATGAGGGTTATAGTGGAGATTATGTATGTAATATTACATTTACAAGAGGATTTCTATTGATTGGAGTTTTTATGGGGCCTATGGATTGAGCGTATTTAGGGACCTGGAGGAGATGTGATCTCCCAGGTGAGGGGCATGATCTTACAAAGGATGGGACCTAGAGAATACAAGGATGGATGTCGTTGGTAGGTTTGTACCTCTAGGTGGATTCCTACATGTCCCAATTAGATGAGAATCAAAAGACCATGTTGATTGGAATGGGAAGGGGATTATTCCTATGGAGGATGCCCATAGATTAATGTGGTTGGGGTTTACATGGGATGGAAACCCAAAAACGATGAGTATGGTTTTTGGGGCTTACAATCAAGAGGATTCCAATTCAAGGTGGAGATATGGACTTACTCTAGGTTGGATGCCTGTTTGAATTTTGTTTGGAGTATATATCGATAAAGAATTCCCATGATGGAGATTTGGAGGATGTCATGATCCAAAATAACCTCTAACCCCACACGAGTCATCCATGGTGTGACAAAAAAGAGGAATAAGTAGATCTGAGAAACATGTCAAGAAAGAAGAATCAATGAAATATTGTGAGAGGATTACACTAGGTACTACCCAAAGAGGATCTCTTTCTATGTGAGGAGGACCTCATTCACTATGAGGGTAGGTAGTGTGGATACCATCCCATGCCACATACACATCGAGTATCTTATGCTTAATTCATAGGGTAAAGTCACAGTTTAATAGTATGTGTTTAGGATATTAGGACTATTAAGATTTATATCATGTAGCTTAATGGTGTGGGACACACTCATGTCTTCATGGGCTTACATAATCACTGCTCATGAACCAATGGGGAGGGTAAGGATTTAGAAATTCCAATATTTTACAGTGGGGAGGAGTGGTCAATAATGAACTCCATGTTATTTTTCCCATGATGAAAAGAAAAATGAGATAGCATACCTCTACTGAGAAGAAATAGTTAAGGTAAATAATTCACAAGAGGCATTGTCGGAATCACACGAGGGACCAAAAAAATGTTTCATGCAAGTTTTGATGGGTGAGCGCAAGGTATGGATGTGTGTGAAAAGGTTTCTAGAGCATGGTGATATAAGACAAGGTAAGTCCACGGAGTCTCCAAGTGGTGGTGCACACACAATTGTGGGGTTCCATGCAAGGCTAGGGTTAGAAGCTGGAGGAGACACTGTGTACACCTGACTTGAGATAAAATAATTTAGGTGTGGATTAGTCAACAGTGGGCCCAATCAGTTGTGGTCCCATGAGGAAGTCTTCATGTCAGATTTTCTACCTTAAGTGTTTCATGATTTTGTGATGTTTTGATAGAGTGGTCTTACACACGATAGAGTGATGGTAGATATTCTATACCTTTTTTTCACCTATTTCATGAAACACTGACATCTAGCACATAATTTCCTTGGTTTTTCTTGAAGAATTTAGGTAAAGAGAAATAAATTTCACTATATTTGGAATTAAAAGATTTTTTTCAAGGATTCTGACTTTGTGTGAACACAATAAAAGATGCACACAACACCCATTTATTTCCTAGAATTCTCTGTTGAGTAAGATGATGTATTCAGTTTTCCCAAAGTGGGTCTTGTGCAGCTTTAGCTAGAATTTTAGTGCCAACATAACTCAAATCATTTTCATTAATCATAATAAAAACTAATTCAATTGGTAATAAATACTTATAATATTGAAAATGAAACCAATATTAATACAGATTATGCAACCTCAGGTGAAAATAAATATAGTGGAACATAAAATAAAATAATGAAAAAAACATGTATAAACCAAATATTGGCTCTTTGATTTTGGTTATATAAACAAATGAAAATGGTGATCTTGGACCTCAGTTATAGAATAATTTCTAGCCTATGTAAACCTTATAGAAACCAAACCCTAAATTACCCTCTTATCCTCACCTAGTGACACCTCTAGGAAAGGAATGGGTTTCACTAAGGGAACTAGTCAACATGGTAATCTAAGCTTGTGAACCCCAATCTCGGTTAAAAAAACATGTAGTCATGTGAAAATAATTAATAATAATTTCTCATAACATGGATAAAATCTTTTAAGCATATCATGGAATTAAAGTCACATGCTAGGTGAAAAATATTTAAAATAACATCAACGTCAAATAACCACACAAGAAGATAAGACATTATATGAAACCAAGGAATAAAAATACTAAAACACAGCTCATGTGAAAACTCCATTTCAATAATTCAATTAAAAATAATTTGGAATAAAAAATAACATTTAAAAATTACATCCAAAACCTTATAGGCATTAATCTAGTTCTAAAATGAATAGTTTAAGGACTTTAAAAACCATTAATTATGTAAATAAAAACCAGTAATAACTATAAATCAGCCATATATAACTAACATAAACCAAACCATGGTGGTATATAATATTAGAATAGGAAATCACCAAGTTAGTGAAAAGGGATGTGTCATTATATAGGGATTATACACAAAATCCATCATGTATTCAAATTTAAATAAAAATATTTTAGAGATAAAGGGAACTCCTTAAAAGTTAAGAGCCAATATATTAAATGTTCATGACCATCACTAGTCATAGACTTTTGCCCCATTTCCTTCTTGGGAAATAAATCAAGATGAAAATTGAAGAATATGAGACAAGAATAAGTGAGGAGGTGAAAACCAAAATAAATCAATAATTTCCATGATGTTTTCTAATTATAAATCAAGTAAGATCACCTAGGGGATATGAAGTGAAGTTTCATGACTAGGAGAAGTGTCTAGGATTTTCGATTGAAATAATGATGGAAAATTATTTATCATTTTTAATGAAAAATTGGTAAATTAGTGAATTTATAGTTTTTGTAAAGTCATATGGTTTTCATACACAATTTGGGAAACCAGGGAGAATAAATTTCATTATCATTGAGGGGAAGTTAATATTATATAGGATTAATCTTCATGGATATGAGTAATCATGCACCATTTCTGTCTCTTTAGTATATACAACATGAAACTTCCTCCAACATAAGAAGAAATATACATAGTTACTATAAAAAACAATTGTGCAATAGCCATGTGCTAATCTTCCATGAAATATAGGAATGATCACTCCCCCTTTCATGTATTTGGTCCATGGTTTTCACTAACCATGTGAAAACCAATCACTTAGTCATGATTCTCTATTTTTCCCCCTTAGACCTCCAACTCATGCATCTCTCAAGAATAAGCAAAGAAATTTGATGATGCAACTAAATACATACTAGTGAATCGTGAGTTTCACACTCTTGATTGAAAAAATTGGATTTCATTTTCACCTAACTCCACCCACCTTGAGAAAATAGGAGAGTCACATAAAACCCAAAAAAACTAAAAATATTCCAAGAAAAACATGTTAAAAAAGGTGAACCGAAAGAAAATTACTTTAACGTAGAAAGAATTTTATTTACCATGAATTCTTATTCATGATACTAAATATATAGCTTCATTTTTATCCCCTTGAATTTTTATGGAATCTTTTATGAACACAATCTGAGGAGTCAAAATCACCAACCAACCTAGGGAAAATCACAATGATGTGGTGGTTTCAACGAATATCCAACTAATATGATTCTATCCTTTCAATAACATACTCTTCTCCAAGGTATTGATTTATGTTTTCATCATCCTAGAACATATAAAACTGGATTGTTAATGAAATTATGTATGAGTACCTTTTATCTAGATAAATACATCCTTAGAAAATTCCCATGCTAACTTGGTGGGATATAAAAAATGAATGAATACACCATGTAAACAACTCAATTAGAGAATGTGTATCTAATGTTAACATCAATAAAATTTGGGAGACTTTACTATGTGGAGATTATCCAATAACACATAACATGTACTATTTATATTAGAAGTCCTTTTCTCATAACCTCCTCTTATTGATATTATCAGTTGATATCTTCATGATAAGAAGTATCAATGTCCTATGAGTCCCTAAAAACAAATATAAAAACATCAACTGGGACCCATAAAATATATGTCATGAAGACTAAAATACATATATTGAAGAATATTAACATATCATTTCTAGTTTGTCATTATAAAAAGGAACTTTTAAAAGCATTTGATGGGATAGATCTCTAAATATATTTTCACATTAATTCTATATAAGATAATTATCATATTGTGTTAATATATTTATTAATATTAAAGTGTTTGAATATTTTTATAATCATAACTATGATGTATATTGGTTCTATGGAGCCAAATCAGAATACTCCAACATTCAATAGTACTACATAATGACTCTCAAGTAATCCCTTACTGGATCTGTATGATTCTATTGAGGCATAGTTATAGTCTTATTGCCTACCACATTATTTTACCTATTCTACTTATTGCAAATTCAAGCAATGAGAAAACACCTTAAGTGGTGATATCATTATGTATAACCATTTTTCCTCTATCATAAACATAAATATTTTTCTAAATCTATAGAATTGAATGAAAACATACTCTAAACAACTCCTTAAACAACATTAGATTCTACAATGTAAATTTTTTTGTTCAGATATAGAAACCATTGGCTATAATAATTTATATTATTTATTTCATTTGCATTACATTTATGCTATATCAAATTGATTTGATGGGATACTAGTTTTATTAACGCATGAAAACTAGTATTCTTACATCCAAAAAACCTTGAAACCATCCAACTATACTCTCTAATGAACATTTAAATAATTTTATCATCTAGTGTTTATAGTTTTTTTTTGGTTCTATTTAATATCTTACCATAAGGTTCTAGGACTAATAAATATAAAATATTTGTATATGTCATGTAATATGATATATGTTTTAAAATAATCTTATAAAAATATAGTTTTATTTATTATAATTTTCTCCTCTCTTCTTAGAGAGATATCATGAAATATAATATATGAAAACAATTCAATCTTAAACCGTTACATCTTGTATTTCTCAATACTTTTCAATATATATCATATGAATTGGTCTAATAATTCATATAATATTTGTTTGTAGACCCTTTTCTCTAAAATCTGGATTCATACTTTAATTAATTCTTAGATAAATATCATATCATTAATCATAAAAAACTTCAATGACTGAACAACTATTTTAAATTTGTTATCCAAATATTTGACATGGAAAATGATGGTGATCCCACTAACTTCTTGTAAACACATGGTACAAATTTTTTTAAAAATAAAACCAAAGTCCCTGGTAGATTTATTTAAAAACTTTTGAGGATAATTATTATTTCCTCAATATATAAATGGACATTTGAGACCAAAATACCTTATTATATTTCATTGGAATCACAAAAACACTAGTTGTGTCATATAGGATTCTTATAAAAGGATTCCATAATTAAATATTTTATTTAAATGCAATGCCCAATATAATGATTATGGAATGTTACCATTAGAAGTAGAATTCTAATGTATTGTAGAATAGTGAGTAGTGTATGTTTTTTCATAGACATTTTCTTGAAGATATTTGAAACCTCTAGTAATCAATCAACCCTCATTGGTACTGGATTATAAAAACCATATCTAGATTCCTCATGAATACTAAACTACATATTTATTTCCAATGATGAAAAAAAACAACATGAAATACATTTTTGTACATAGATTTTGGTATATGAACAATATATTCTTTGTTCACTTCCATTTATAGTATCCCTTTAGGATTAAATAATATTTATCAAATAATATATATAACTTGTCATGGTGAATGTAAAACCACCTATTTGGAGTTGTCATTCCTATGTGGTATATGTCTCTCAAATAACACATATTACTTAATATAGTTGAGTTTGGTCTTCCTCGGTAAATTAATATGCATCAAAATCCTTATTCCCATTGAATTAAATTCCACTCCCACTATCTCAAAAGACAAGTGTTTACATCCTATAGGAATAGAGTAGGACATGAGTAATAAATTTTTATACTAGGGGTAATAAAATCATAAGTAACTATAAGATAATTAATGGCGATACACTTAGTATTTTCCTTAATGCTTGTTTGTATCAACGGAAAACATTAATAAACAGTTTTCATCAAAGACATGAAGTTGAGACATAATGGATTTCTATTGTTGAGTAATTTATAAGATCAGTATTGGTTAAATTTTTTGGAATATGATTTATGTTACAAAACTATTTGTTAAACATGTATTGAAAGGAATTATTGAATTATTACAATACAAATAAGACTCCTCAATTATCCTCTTTTTACTACCCTCATTTCATTGATGTGTATATTGTATTTCGAGTTCTAATGTAGCACCACACTAAATATAAATTATTTATAAATAATTGGTCTATAATTATACTTCGTAGTGGATCATTTAACTTTTACCAATTGTGTTTATTTATCTATTGGTAATCCTTAAAATCTCTTAAATATATATCATGATGTTGGGAACATACCTCTGTATTCTCTTTAGAATAGTCCATGTGGTCTTGTTCAACCAACTCTTGAATCATTGTTGCATAAATTTATTTTTATAGGTTTCTTTATCTAAAACATAATAAGTAAATGCATCAATTACACTATATTTTTATCTATAATTAATCTAAAAACCCATCTAGGTTTATACATGGTAGTTAACATTACTATTATCGAAAAAGAATTATCTTTCCACGACATGGTATTGGGATTTTATTTTTATATTCATCATTTTTTTCAACTTGTAATATATTTGATTAAAAAACTACAATTATACAATGTCTGATATAAAATAACACTTTTTAAATAAAATATGAAATAATGTCTTATTTTTTATAGGTGGATATTGAGATAAATTTTTTAATAGTAATTAATATAAAATAACAGGTTTATGAGAATGAAACAACGAGGCTCTCTAAAGTCATACCCCCTTTCATCTTATTTTGAACTCACAATTTATTAGCTACATATAGAGTTCAAATTACGTCATGTTATGTTTCTAGACCTACTTTGTTTCTATATTTTAATAAAAATATATGAACCATATATTGTATTTAATAACCATAAGGTATGATATAAGTATTTATTATGGATGAATGTATACGAAGTATAAGATTTTACACACATCTTATTTAATAATATAATATTATGCTTCTAATGAACTTTCGTGCCACATGAGTTGTAGATATACTTCTGTTTGATACCTTTCCTCAGGATCATTTATCACTTTGATGGATTTTATAAAAGAATTTTTTTCTTAAACTAAAAAGAGTACAATAAACATTTTTTCCCACTTATTTCACCATAACTAGTGAGGAATAATGTTTTTACCTATCCTGATTTCCCTAGAGAAACATAGTCAAAATATTCTTGAGCAGATTCTGTATATAATATCTCCTATTATTTTTGATGAATATGAAAATCCTAGGTTATAAGAAGTGTATTATGAGATTAATGAATATGATTTTTTTTTCAAAATTAAATCCCAAATTCTCTAAATAAATAATATATATTAGAATTTTAAAAGAAAGATCTACAAATAGGTTCCCATATTCTATTTAACATTAGCATAGTGTAATGAATATCACATTTATATAATGTCTCTATTTCTCTTTTTCAGTTTTTACTATATGGTTTTCAAGGTATATTATTAATAGTATTTATTTTTATTCATCACTTCTATATATATAACTATCAGTATGGTGAATAAAAATAAAAATAATCATACCTGAATTTATTTCAGTCATCATTTACACTATCCCTTCTTTATCGAGGTGGTTGATCATGAATTGAGTATTTCAATGCTTTAAGAGAAATTCTGGTAGCATTTTGGAATATAAGAAACTATACAAATCTCATAAATTTTTATAGTTTTAGAAATTCAAAGTGTCTCCGAATGATCTAATATTCTCTTTGATTTTCTAGAAGTTTTATTTAATAAATTAGTTTTTGTTACTTTATCTTGATGACTGAGTGTGACATAAATTTTATTTCCTAGCCTCTCCATTTTTTTTCAAATCCTAATAGTTTCCTTCATTGTATTTAGAATATACTATCATGGGAATATTTTATAGTAAATGATCCATATTTCCTTTCTAATAACCCATATAATTTCCATGAAAATTATAAAATGGTATTTAGGTAGGTATTAATTCAAACAATGTTAATTGGATGTTCCATGGTCCATTGAGCTTACTCTCCAATTATGATATAAAAGGCTCATATTTCCAGAGAAATTTCATCACAATTTCATATAAATGACTACATTCATTATAACCAATACAAATTTCATTATGTGAAACCATTATCTTTGTTGAGGATCCTTGATAAATATAGATTTCTCATAAACATTCTTTGATTATCACCGTATCTATGGGTGTATATTAACTCAAATGATGGATGGTTTTTCTTAAATAATATTTTCTCAAGGGATTTTATTTTCATTAAGATGTTTTTTTTATTTAAAACTATACATTCTACTAATTTTAGGTATATTCTACATAGTTAATAAATTATTTATTGATAAAATAATTTATGCATAATGCATTTATCTTACTTTTTCTTATCATGATAATTATTTTATTTATCTTATTTGACAATTCCTAATCATTAAATACACATTATATCTTGTAAATAAATAAAAAACAATACAATGGAAAAAATTACACAAAAAAGTGGTATGATCATGATCAATAAATACTTCTTGGTATATTGAGAAGATGATAAACCAACATTTGAACATAAGGAAAAAATTTATTGAGCCATCATGGCTAAAGTTACAACATTTTTCTTTTAACTTATGCATATCCTTGGTTGGATTGTCATTAGTATGATGGTGAATGATCTCCTCATTATATGATCTCCATCCATTATAGATTCTTCCTTACTCACAGGTGAGGGGTATCAGTAGTTTCTTGTTAAAAAAATAATCAATGGGAATTTAAGATCATAAATAAAAGGGAAAAGGGATTATACAAAGAACATCATATTTAATTTTATATTAAATTTATCAAAAAAATCAGTTCAATAAATAAATAAATTAAACAAAAACCCAACATTTACATTTTTCGATCAATATCATGATCGTCTATCTAAGAGATGACTACACATTTAAACTAAAAGGAATTAATTTCAAATCAGTCATTATTAAGATAAATCGATCAAAATACTAAATTAATTATCATAGTAATTAATTTTTTTATTTAACTTAATTACCCATCAAATTATTGGTTGAGATGCTCCTCCACTAAGATTTTAAATAAATTAGATAAAATAATTTAATTTAAAATTAATTATGTATATGATGTGATTTGAAGGTTGTATGTTGTATACCTATCTATATTTGTTCATACCCATTTAAAGATTATAACTATCACATGCCACGAATCATCACATGAGAATACCTTAGATTATTATTTTTTCAATCCTTTTCAGTTTCAATATATGTACATGACATGTATGACTACATGATTTATTATGATATGCATAATTTGTTATTTCATGGGTCAAATTGTATATTTTTCCCATCATGTATGCCATCATGGTCTGCCTGTATATACATGTAATGTACTGATTGATATTCATATGAAGTGCATGGAGTGATGAAAAAATATACATATCATGTATTTATAGAATAATGTCGAAAAAATTTAAAAAATTGATTATCATACACAACCTTTCAAAATCACTCATTGTGTAATTCAAGAAAGAAATACCATAGAGTAAAAATTTAGATATACATCCTACAGATTAGTTTAAATTTTATAAATTTCTTAAAAATTTTATTATACTCACATGAAATTCCAATCGTAGTGTGTACCTTACAAGTGTTATGCTGAATTATATGGAATATAAAACTATTTATAGGGCATGTGATTTGTTACTAGCCACCAAAAATACACACTTAGGGACTCATCATGTATCTAGTGTAGGGTCTCATAAGATACATGAAATGGAAAACCCACTACATGTTATATACATAAAGTGATACCATGTTAATAAATTGGTAGTCAATGAATGTATGGTGTTAAAAATATATATTTTTTTCACTTCAACACTTTTTCTAAAATTTACATGGGGAAAACGAAGCGTGGTTAAATAAAAAATACACTAGATAAAAACCGTGTAAACCTATACATCGATTTTATGGTAGGTAGTCAATTCAAGGTTCATAATTAAAAATTTAATGTTCTTCCACTCATATGATATTTTTTGGTTGTCACAATTTTCCCTTATGTGGTTGGTCAGTTGTTAATGATGTGTACATTTCAGTTATAATTATTTTAAATATGTTTCTAATCAAATATCCTTAGAACCCATTGATAGGATATTCTATCATGACCCATCCCCTAGGGACCATGCCGTGACATACCCTAAGCCCACATCCCAAAGGCCAGGTGTCGGTGACCAGTGCCGAAGGCATCATCCTACAAGTGGGAGGCATTTTCTTGGATACCTGTACACAGATGCCCTCATAAAAAACCAAAAATCTGAAAGGTGAACACTAAGTAATTAGAAACCAGAGTAAAAAGCATGTAATGTACTGAGTGGTGTAACCGAGCCAGTATACAAGACCAAAAAAACAACTGAAAACAACAAGGTACAAAGGGAGCACCGATAACCATTTGCGGTAGACCCCACTAGATCGCTGGACTTGTGAAGCCACTGAATGATGAATTTGTATGTCATGTCTTCCTGGTCCTACTGGAAACCTCCTGGTCCATGGACACCAAGTCCACCTTCGTAACGTCTTTTGGTACCATCACTCTGAGTTTCCCTATCAAAACATAGAATGTCTGCTCGAGACACAACACATGCATGTGAAGCCCGTGTAGGGGTGAGTAACTTAGCACTCAGTAGGGGACCCCAAGAACATCGACGGTCTCTCAAAAATTCATGATGGAAAATTACCACAAAACAACCATGAGGTAAACCACAAATATTATGCATAGTTATCTCTACTCAGGTATATGCCATTGCATATACATAGGTCATCCACATGTACTTGTCTCAGCCACAAGAAACATAAGGCCCCAACCTTAATCCAATTCTAGGGTTTCCAAAGAAGGATCAAAGTGTAAATCAAAGATCAAGAGTACACACACCATGTACTGGCCATCCTTGATGGAACCTGTCTGAGAGATGTACTCCATCAGGTACGACTCAACCATTCTTAAAGGAATGTCTGAAATGATGTGCTCCATCAGGAACATTCTTATAGAGCTTCCCCTAGTGCCTGACACTAGAGGTCTCAAAGTCACAGTCTTGTGCCCGAGGAAAGACCAAGGGAAACCATGTGAATAGGCCCACTCCTCTAAACTGCACTTATTTTGGGGGAGAACTTCTCCAGTCTAACCCATAATATCCCAATAGCTCCACAAAGAAGTGGCAAACACCTTATTCCATCAAGGGAGTAGTAACTTCTACCCTGTGTAACAATAACATCAATTGGAGGGGCCCACTACTCGTAACTATGTTCTATAGTCTAGGGATATCCAACTCCCCTGAAGGAACCTCTCCCCATTGCTACTCGGAAACGGCTGAGTACTACTCCTTACGTGAGGACCCACACCCAACCTGGTAGGGGAGTACAACTACGGTAGTTTTGTCAATGTGGGGGACCCTCACCCTAATACGTCAGGGGAGTACTGAACATAGGCTAGAGGACCTACACCCTGGCATGGCAGAGGAGTACCCACTCTATTGAATCACTACATAAGGAGGTCCCACACCCAGGGTTGACACGGGAGTACCAACTCTAAACATAGAGGACCCGCACCCTAACTGGTAGGGGAGTACCTAACTCTATATGAGATATGTATGGAGGACTCATTCCCTAGTACAATAGGGGAGTACCGACTCCAAAGATAGGAAACCATCTCAGTGGAAAAAGAACCGACACTCATGATGTGGGGAGTCCCGTCTCAACCTGAGTAGAGGAGTAAGGAATACCCACACCTTGAGTCATCAAGGGAGTAACCATCCTAACTATTACTACATGAAACACCCTAGTTCTTCTCCTCAAGTTATTGTTTATATATGAACCACCACAAAGTAAACTGATGAAGAAGCTGTGAGATATTTCATTTCATAAGGGTTCCAATGAAACAGACGGTGCATCAACTGGACACCCAGTCGGAATGTTATAGGCATTTTAGCACCAAGGGACCGGTTGGCTTCTAGTACGATCCAACCTAGACAAACTCCCACATTATCTATAGGTCACATGGAGCATATTAAAAAGTAACACTTCACCCTAAGGGTTCTATCACTGTAGACGGTTAGTCAAATGGACATCCAATTTCAGAGATATGCTTGTTTAAGCGAACTGGGATGTAAGTGGGTTTGGGTTCGATTCGGTTGGGCATTGTCTAGAACGCTAGGCTACAGGCTCAGCCTACTGGGCTGTGGCTTTGGCCGAGACCACCCAGTTGGGCGTGGCCCGCTAGGATGCGAAATCACTCGGCCTGCTGGCTAGGCATGGGGGACTGCTCCCATCCCAAATGACTGAAGTCGTTCCACTCTTCAATCCCACATCACTCGATGGCTCCGTATCACTTGGCTGGTCCATGTGGACCAGCCCGCTATGAACCCCTAGGTGTGGGTCCACTCTCCACCGTGGCTCATTGTCGTGGAATTCCATTATAGTGCGCCTCCAATTACAACAACGGCACCAGTTGTCACCGCACCACCTGGCAGGTTCGTGTGCACCGGGCCACAACGGACTCGTGGGTGTGGGTCTGCCCTATGTCACTACCTTCCACTATGGCGCACCGCCGAAGTGCACTGCCCTGCATCAACGGGGCTAGCGTTGGACGACCGCAACATTTTTTCTGCAGCACCTTCAGGCAGTGCAGTTCCTTTGTGGTCAGTGGGTGCTGGTATCCACACCCTAGGTCGTCGGTCTCACCACATGAAACCGTCATGCCACCACATCTTTCAGTTTTCCATGAAGAACACCACCACAACCGAGTTCGGCAGAGGGTTCGTGCCTTCTTCGTTTGGCCCGAACCCTTTTCATTAGCATAATAACATGGGAAGGATATTTTTATTATAAAAACTCCCATAAAAACCCCCACATTATCCTCCCACGTTAAAGAAAGAAACATGGATCAACCCATTGGACGGTTGACCCATGTTCTTTATAATAATCCAGAATGGGAAAAAGGGAGGAAAAAAGCATATAACCCCATACCATGTAATCGTTGGAAGGCGGTGTGGGTGTGGAATAAGTTTCCACACACAAAGGTGTTTGTTGGCACATTTCATCGCCCATTAATTCCTCCAAATTTTGTCCCTCAAAGCTTTGTTCTAGGTTGGTAGAAGTCTTCACAACACTTGGTCAGAGGATCCCATCATGCGTGCCGAAAACCAATGCACGTGCTTTGTTTAAATAGATGGTAGTAGAGGATCAACGCATCAAAAAATTAATGAGGTTCATTGATGATTATATTTAATTAAGCTATTTAATTATCTCAACGATGTGGTTACACATTCATTTAACTCTGAAAATGGTTTAGTTATAGAAATTATATGTTTAGACATTAAATTGTTTTACGTTGCACTATGGTCCCACCACTGTTTTTCCAACTGTTGCACAAGGAAAAATGAAATAACCAAAAGTTTCTTTATTTATTTTTTTGTAAAGTCCAAGAAAATTATTTTTTCATCCTACCCTTGCCAGTCGATTTTTAGCTTCCCTTAAGTGAATCCTGGTTTTGTGGATTCATTGGTGCCCTCAAATTTTTAATCTGATCACCAGTTCAAAAGATATAATTCACCACCCACATGTTTATTTAACATACATATTAAATATTTCAAAAATTATTAATAGTCTACGTCAACCCGCGTTGGTTGAGGTTAGGATCCGCCTAAGAGGATCACATCCTAACGATCTGGGCGATACTCTTTGATTTTTAATATGTGTTACCATTTAGAAGTTAAGTATTTTACAATAAAATAATTGTTACTTAATTATTAAATTTAAGGCCAAAAACTAACATCCACTAGAGGCCCGTGCCAGACAATTTTGTTATATTTCTAAAGAAATAATACCCTCATGAGTTTAGCGGTGGTATCATGTTTTTAATCCGAGTCACCGTTCATGAGATATAAGAATATGAAAAATAAATTAATTTTATTTAATTTTTTTATTTACGGTTAGGAAATTATTTGGTTTTTCTATCTAGAAGTCTGTGACGACTAACCTTAAGACACACCTAGGGTAAACCGACAATATTAAACGCAACGGTGCCCTCTTATTTCATATTTGGGAACCCGTTTAAGTGTTATTCCACTTTTTCAGAAAAACCACTCACGCGTGCTATTTAATGCATAAAAAATTTAATTGATCATTCTGGGTACTCCGGGTCTCGAAATTACATGTCTTCGGATTTAGTAGTCTCAAAATAATTATATACAAATAAAAAAATTACATTAAAATTCCAAGTCATTACAATCTACACACATTTATACTTTTCAAACCCAAAAATCCAATGCCTAAACTCACAGGAAGAAACTGGGTCCAACAACGGTTCTTGTGCAGCATTCAAGCATGCACCATGTGGGAATACCGAGATCAAACACTCTTATGTACAACTCTTACTAGGTCAACATCATACCACAGGAGTCACGTGTTTCTTTAGATGAGAAAAGTGGAGAATCCACTAAGCATCATGATACATCTGCAATCATGGGTTCTATCAGCCCACTGCCTAAAACCTCTAGTGGCCTCAACAATATTCGAAACAAGACACGACCACTCCAACTTGTGGTATCTCCGCAGATTATGGATGACAATGAACCATTACGCACTGAGAAAAATTTTTGTTGTCTAACTCTACGACCATAGAACGACTCAAGCGGGACACTTTATGAGAGTCCACCATGTGGATATACCGCATTGCTTTCCTAATATTGTAATTCCATGATTGTACGGTTGTATTCTATACCATGATTAACGTTGTAAGGTCTCAACGCAATGCCTAATATATCCCAACTGCAACTACCACCTCCAAGAGATAGGTCAGACTATCAGTGTTTTTCCTCCATTAAGATTCTCTAAACGCAAGGGTCAATTCCACAGTCCAACCAGAACCTCAATGTATTAAATAGTTCACATAGAAAAAGAATGTCTAGCACTTCTGTCTATTTAGGAAGGCAGAAAAGGCAAAGACAAAGGTCATACCCCAAAAATCACCTGGAGTTTCTTAGTCAACAGCCATGACTGCATGCAGATGTCCTCAACCACGTCGTCCCACTCCCTATGTCTAGCAGGGACCACCCACTACTGCTGATCCAGCTCATCTACCCTACCTGCCAACTTATGTAAATCCATGCTCCAAGTGTTGTCTCTACCAAAGAGTTTCATCTATCCACTCCCTCTCAGAAGTAATGCAGGGTGGGAAATCTCTAGAGAGATTCCCCCAGCCATTACAAGAATAACGCTGCCTCTCCTGTAACTGATCTTCTCCTTCGCACTGCTACTGTGCCACGTACCCATGTGTCTGTCTCCAAGTAGGGGTATGGCTACTATTCCACGATCCCATTGCCATTATTCTTCTAGATCCATTTTAAACCTTGACTTTGTGAAATCTTCCATAGGTTACATCCACATACTCATGCTCTTAGAATCTATTAACCACCAGGGCTTGGTCTAGTACCCCTGCATGCGTTGGAATGGAGAGAGGTATCACCAATTACCTGATTACCTAGTAAATTACCTACTCAAAGTTCCAGGCCCTGATGTCAGGGTCCTGCATCATATCTGTGGAGTTGTGAGAATGATCTGTGAATTTTGATGAGTACTGTACTACCGTCATGCTACCCTACCACAGGTGCAACAGATCCTGTATGTGTACATAGTGCAATGTCTCCAGGACTACTGTTTGGTCGGGCGTTGTCCTTACTATGTGGGAAACACATGTGACAGCCTCAATCCAATTCTCAACTACCTGAAGATAAGGCTCTCCATTGAACCCAGGGAGGTCTCTGCCTCTAGAACTCATGTAGGGAATTGATCCTCCAAATGTAATTTGATGGAACTACTGGAATTATATGCTGACCATTGAGTGGTGGTAGCAGTGGTGCTCCACTCGGTGGGGAAATCTCAATCACTGGTCCCTGAACAGATGCCTTGTTTCTAGGCGGGATGTCCTCACGACCACATATCGGGATCCTTTCTGGTCTTTCAAGTGGAGGAATCTTGGGATAGATCATAATGAACCATGGTTAGAAGGTTGTATCTTGAGAGTTGACTCAAGAAGGAATATGAAAATCACAACCATCAATACAAGATTCTTATTCCTTTCATTTCCATGCAGCCCGTGTTTCTATGTACCAAGTCGGGTAACTTGTGTCCAGATTCCCAGTGTACAGATACATCGGTTTCCACGCCAAAACTAGAGTCCCTAGCCAGAAATATGAACTTGAAACACATAACCCTGCTTCTCACAACAAAAACAACTGACCCTTGGTCATTTAGGTAAAACTAACCAGCTTTGATATAACTTTTACACGACCCGTACCCCTAGGCTTGTGTTGTGACTTACCCCAAGATCGGCCCCCAAAGGCCAGGGGTTGGAAGCTAGTGCTGAAGGCATCAACCTACAAGTGGGAGGCATCTTCCTGGACACCTGCACACACATGTACTCACAAAAAAAACACAAATCTGGAAGGTGAACACTATGTAATCTGAAACTAGAGTAAAATAGAAAGTAAATCATTGTGTGTTGTAACTGGCCCAGTATACAAGCCAAACAAAAGAATTGAAAACTGTAGGGTACAGAAGGGGAAATGATTACCATCTGTAAAAGATCCCACCTGATCATTCGAGTAGTGAAGCTACTGGAATCCAAAGTAGTATTTCTTGTCTTCTTGGTCCTATTGGTCCCCTCCTGGTCCTAGGCCACCAATCCCACCATTGTAACATCTTTCGGTCCCATCTCCCTGAGCACCCCTATCGAAACATCGAACGTCTTCACTAGACACAACATGTGCGGGCAAAGCCTGTGCAGGGGTGATTAAATCAGTACTTAGTAGGGGACCCCAAGACCCTCGATTGTTTTTCAGAAATCAATAAAAAAAAATACCACAAAACAACCATGAAGTAAACCAGAATGATTTTCCATATTCATCCCTACTCAGGTATATGCCATTGCATATTGCTAGGCCTTCCAAATATACTTTTCTCAGCCACATGCAACATAAATCCCTGACCACAATCAATTTCCTGGATTTCCAAATAAGGCTCAAAGCGTAACTCAAAGATCAAGAGTACACGCTCCATGCACTGGCCATCCCAGATGGCACTTTTCAGGGAGACATACTCCATCATGTACCACTCAACCATTTATAATGGAATGTTTGAATGGACGTGCTCTATCAGGCCCATTCTTCAAGAGATTCCACTGGTGCCCAACACTTGAGGTCTTGCAGTCATAGTCTTGCACCCGAGGCAAGACCAAGGGAAACCAAATAAACCATCCCACTCATCGACACTACGTCCAGTTGGGGGAGAACTACTGCCATCTAACCCACGATATCTTAGTCACTCCAGTAAGAATTGGTCCGCACCTCAGTCCGTCAAGTGAGAACTAACTTTTACCCTGGGTATCGATTAAATATTTTGGAGGGGACCGATCCCCGTAACTGTGTCCTATAGTCGAGGTAGCTCCAAATACCTAGAAGGACCCACTCCCTGTCACTACATGGAGATGGGAGAGTAATTTTCTATATGTGAGGACCCACACCCTACTCGGTAGATGAGTATGACTTTAGTAGTTTCTTCATTGTGGGGGACCTGTGCCCTAGTACGTTAGGGGAGTTCCAAACCTAGGCTAAAGGACCTACACCCTTGCATATTAGGGGAATACTGACACTGCTTTATCCCTACATAAGGAGGACCCGCACAATGGGTTGGTAGGGGAGTACCTACTTATAACATAAGGGACCTACATCCTACCCAGTAGGGGATTACCTGAATCTATGTGAGTTAAAAATATAGGATCCATGCACAAGTCCAATAGGGACGTACTGACTCCATAGATAGGAAAACCATCTTAGGGGAAAATGAACCTGCACTTGTGGCATGGGGAGTCCCGTCTCTACCAGAGAAGAAGAGTAAGGAATATTCGCACCTTGAGTCATCAACTGAGTAGCCATCCTAAATCTCACTACTAGAAACACCATGGTTCTTCTCCTTAGGTTATTGGTCATACCTCAATAGAAAAAAAGTTCTAAAAGGAAGTATATTGATGATCCTTCTTGTCATAAGGGTTCCAATGCAGTAGACAGTGTGTCAACCTGACACCGAGTCTGAATTTTATAGGCATTTTAGTGCCGAGGGCCTCGTTGGATTTTGGTACAATCCAACCCTGCAAAATTCAAAAAAAATCTTAAAGTCGCATGGAGTATCTCAAAAGGACCACCTCGCCCTATGTGTTCTGGTTGCATTGACTATTTTTCAAATGGACGTCTAGTTGAAGAGATATGCTCGTTTAAGAGAATTGGGCTAGAAGTGGGTCTGGGACCGGTCCAACACGGTCAGGATGTCCCAACCTAGCTTGTGTGGCCCAGCCCAAAGGGGTAAGGAGCAGCCTAGTTCTACTAGTCCCGGTCCGGTATGCTAGTCTGCGGAATTTCTTGGCCCACATCCTGAGCTTGGGGACCACTCCCATCTCGAATGGCCGAAGCTGTTCGGGTCTTCAACTTCGTGGCACCAGGTGGAACCATATCTCTAGGAAGGTCCGTGTGGAGCATCCCACAATGGAACCAAGAGCATGATACCACTCTTTGCGGGCGTGGGTCTGCTCCCTGTCGTTGGTCGATACTACGACCTCCTTACATGGCACGCCACCCAACTCAATAGTGGTGCTGGATGGCACTGCCCCTCCTTGCCAGTCCATGTCGATCGGCTCGCAACATACCCGTGGGTGCGGGTCCTCCCTCCCCCACGGATCGATGCTACAACCATTATCCATAGTACCTCACCACGGTGTGCCACCACTGCGTGCCGCCATGCTTTAATGCGGACATTGTTGGTCGGCAACCCCTTGTATTTCGTGGCATCTTCAAGAACCATCGTTCCTTTGTGGTCGACAGGTGCCAGTCACCACCCACCTCAGTCGCCAGTCCCATAGCATGCTTCCATCATTCCACCGCATCATTCGGTTTTCCACAAATAATGGAGTCAAAACCGAGTTCAATAGAGGGAGTGTACCTTGTCCATTTGTCCTGCGCCCTCTGCGTTAGCATAATAACATTAAAAAGATATTTTAATTATAAAAACTCCCATCAAGAAACTCCAAATTATCCTCCCATGTTAAATAATGAGACATGGATCAACCCATTAGATGGTTGAACCATGTTCTTCATAATAATAAAGAATGGTAAAAAGTGATGAAACAAGCATATAATCCCTACTTTGTAATCGTTGGAAGGAACAACATATGAGGAAGAAGTGTCAACGTCTGAAGGTGTTCGTTGGCGCTTGTCTTTGTCCGTTGATTCCTCCAATGTCCATCGCTTGAATCCTCATTCTCGGTAGGTGGAAGTTGTCATGACACTTCGTCAGAGGTTCCTCACTATCATTTTTAAAAACCCATGCCCGAACTTCGTTTAAATAGAGGGAAGGAGAGGATCAATGCACCACAAAATTAATGAGGTTCAATAATGAGTATAATTAACTAAACTCTTTAATTATCTCAATGGTGTGGTTTCATGTTCATTTATATCTCACAACAGTGTGGTTATAGAAATTAAAAGTGAAGCCATTAAATGGTTTGATGTTGCACTTCGGTCCCACCATCTTTTTTCCAATGGTTCCACAAAGAAAATCAAAATAACAAAAAGTTTTTTTATTGTTTTTTTTAATTACAAAAAAAATTAACTTTTCCATCCAACCCTTTCTCATAGATTTTATGCTTCCCATAAGTGAATCCTAGCACTGCAGATTTAATGGTGGGCTTTAATTTTTAATCTGAGCACCAGTTCAGAAGATAGAATTCGTTTCCCGCACATTTACTAAACATACCTTAAAAAAGCTCAAAAATTATTAATAGTCACCCTCAACCCACATTGGTCAAGGTTATGATCTACCTAAGGGTAACATTCCCTCATGAACTCAATGGTACTCTCAGATATTCCAACCAAGTTACCACTTCGAAGTTAAGGATTTTACTATAAAATAATTGTTATTATACTATTTTATTTACAGCCAAAAACTAAATTCAATTGGTGGCCAGAGCCAGACAATTTTAGTATCTACATAAAGAAATAATAATCTCATGAGTTCAGCGGTGGTCTCATATTTTTAATTCAAGTCACCATTCTTGAGTTATAAGTATATGAAAAATAAAATAATTTTATTTACAGTTATGCAATTTTTTTGGGTTTCCTTTCTGGAGGCATGTACTGATTAAACTTACACAGTGCCTAGGGTAAACCCACCATCAAAAACACAACTTTGCCCTCATATTTCTGATTCTGGCATTTGATAAAGAGTTATTATACTTTTTCAAGAAAACCACTATCTCATGGTATTTAAAGCATAAAAAAATTTGATGGATCATTCAGGGAACTTCGAGCTTTGGAATCACGTGCCATCAGATTTTAAGGTCATGAAATAATTCCATCTAAATGAAACAAATTTACATGGAAATTATAAGATGTTACATATTCAAGCATTATTCATTTATTCTTATCTATTTCATAGTGATAGAAAATATATTTATTATATTATCTAAACATTCATATAAATGAATGAAAAAATTGAAAAGAAAATATGTAAATCATATTAATAATTTATCACAAAATAATAAACAATTAAAAATTAATATGTGATCAATTTATTACCTCTTGAAGGTTTTAGGTTTTAGAAAAATTGGTCTGTCCCATGACCCATAATATTTTTTATCCTTATTTTTGAATAAAATCCTGAGAACATGGAAATGAAATAAAAAAGGCATATAGAGACAATCATATAAAAATATAATTATAATTAGTTTATTTGAAGAGTAACCTCAACATGACTATTATTTCAATTTTTATGATCAATTCATATGATGTCATTTTCATGTCATTATTATGGTGATGAATCCAAAGTATAATTTCTTTAGCAATATTCACACATTACCAATGAATCCTGGAACATATTCCTTGTTTTTGTGGTGATATCATAGATGTACCAAATTCCATGACTCTTTCACCATTGATCACAACTACAATTCTCTCGATCATGAAGAAATTATTCTATTCTTTTCTCATTCATGAGAGTGGAAAATAATATTACTTCTCGTTATTCTGTGTAATCCTGAGAGGATCTCTTAGTTTAGGGAGAATTATGTCAATATAATATCATTATGAAAAAAAATATCATTACCACAAAAATGAAAAATGCTGGGATATATACTTAGGGTTATGCAATTACTAATTTCAGAATGTTACTTAATTAATATTTTTTTTACATTTTGACCCCATAAATAATAATAATAATATTATTATTACATTTTGGGAGGTTTTATATCGAACGAATATTTAAATTTAAGTTATTAAATAAATAAATAATAATTTAATTAAATGATATTAAATAAAATTTATTATTTATATTAGACCCTTAACTAGGTCTTCCAATCCTTCTCCTCATGTATAAAACCTTTAATAGTATGTATTTATTCTAAATACATATTTATTATTATTATTCCAACAAATAAATAAATATGATGTTTACTAGCTAGAAAACTGTTATTTTAATATACAAATAACTAAATAAATATATATTGTTTAAGTAAATAATAAATTTTTACATTGAAAATAATAATCAAGTGATGAATAAATTGTATATATTTTCTAGAAAGAAAATAATAATTATTTAATATTTAACCAATTTATATTTCAACATGAAATAAATGTTTTTAAATTTATATGATAAAATAAAATTTTCTAGAGATTCTAGATATACATAGTGTTTAACCTTCTTTGAATCTTCCTTAGTGGAATTAAAAAGTCATGCCTAACATCCAATATTATCATTTAACTACATAATAAAGGATCCATAGAAAAAAAATTAAGGTCACAATGAAAAAAATCATATGAATTCTTACTGTATAAAATAATACCTTTATCTTGATATCTCATCAAGCAGGTTTTTGACTTATGCCATCAACCTATGTTCTAGATTATTTCCCTTTTATGACATACTTTTAATTAATCTATGAACTACCATGGTGATTTATTTAATAATATAGTTATATTTAAATCAAAGAAACAAAGGTATCATCTTCTATAACTGAGAATGGATAAATCCTTCCCTGATGTATCGTTTGATTTCATATAACATACCACACATCCAATATATCCTAATTTTTTATTAGAATATGTCATCATAGTTTCAAGAAATGCATCAATGTACCTGATTAATGACATACCTTAATAATAATTATATGTATAAGGACCAAAAAACATGTTGGTAGATAGGGATATCTAATGAAACATAACAGATTGGATTCTTATTGGTGGTTATGTTCTCATAACCTCATCTCATAGACATTACCAATTGTCAACTTCAAGAGACTAGGTCTCAGTGTCATATGAGCCCCCAACACCTAATGGTTAATCATTATCTATGTCCATAGTTAGTAAAATGACTTACTTCCATAGTCTTATTTCCAATGTTTTAATACACCATGGAAATAGGTAATCTGATGAAATAGTTTAGTTGAAACAATGGAAATACATCTTGATATATCAAGCCTCCCAATATATATCTTCATGATCAATCCAACCTACATAGACACAAAAAACCAGAGCATACCTTTTATGGGATTAACCCCATCCTCTATGGTTCCAGAAAATTCTCCTCATATGATTTAGCCATCTTTCCTCCTTATCAAAACCACTATAACGTGACCTCCCCAACTCTTTGACTATGTGGCTCCGAAATTACCTACCCTCACCCGATGATCCTCTTCCTTCAATATGTCTAGATGTAGCTCCAATGTGTCCAACACCTCCCTTTGACCCTTCTCCCCACACGTGATCACGCCACCACCTTGAACCATGACCTACCATCAAACCCTTAGGTCCCTTCCCCTATTGTATGTTTCATACATTATTCTATCTAAATTCAAATTTATATTTATATTCATCTAATTTTCATTATTCTATTTTAACATTTCTATCGTTCTAATCTATGGTTCATAATTACTATAAGTCATTAATTATATTTGTTGTGAATATCTACACCAATTGAATTTACATGTTTTGAATATTTAAATTATTTCAACCAATCAATATATTAATTGATAAAAAAATATGAATTACTACTGTATAAAATTTTTTGATTCTAAATTCATTATTTTTTATTACATGTTACCTGACAGAAATCCTTTCATTACCTTTATTAATGTTATTTATGATTTATATTTTTCTTTACTATGTGGAAAATCATTTTTTTTCGTATTATTATTTTTCCATGAATTCAAATGTTCTAAAAAATTTAATTGTTCTTAATTTTATAAAAAAATAATAATTTATTCATCTATTTTATGATATACTTGTTTGGGAAAGAATCACTTCTCACATGTTTCCTTCCATGTATTCCCATCCAAATCACTTTATCAACATTATATAGTGTTGTGTTTTATGTTGGAATATCATTATTCCATAAATATATTACTTTTCATGAAATCAAAACATACAAATTTTTTATCTATGGGTATCAATTTGTTCCTGAAACAAGATTCTATAAGAATGTTTAGAGGTTTAAAATCTTTGAATTTATATCTTTTTTAATTCAATTTTCATTAAAAAAGGACAATTTTCTCAGATTTATTTTACTAGGGAAAATATCTTAATTATAATTGATTATCTCACACTCCATTTAACAGAAAATACTATACTATGGTTAGTGATTGATAAATTGGTAGTAAGAATTTATTTCATTAATTTTTTTTAAATATTTATTCATTCAAAATATATTTTTATAATTTAATTTTTATCCTTAATGATGATTTCATTAGTTATATGATAGTAAATATTCTCAGTATGATGATAGGTTCCCAAGGGAAAATATTTGTGCTCATACCACTAGGTTTCCCTTAATTTTGTTTCATTGAATTTTTTTATTGTTATAAATTCTAAATCATAGTTTCAATGCTATTTTTCCCATATTTTTTATGTTAATTACTTTTACTTCCACATTTCAAATATATTCTTAAGTGTACACATTAATTTTAATAAAAAATTATTTAATTATGAAATAATAGTTGACATATAATTCAAAAATGAATTATATTATTATTTTTATTATGTTTATCTAACATGTATTAGAATTATTACTTGAGTAATTGAGATACATGAGTTTCTTAAAGCGACAAAAATTCAAGCACCGATCACTGGGTGGAACATTTTCTTAAAATTTCACTTGAGTAATTTTCATTTAAATTTTTTTTTCTAAACATTTTTAAAACTTTATTTAATAATTTTATTATATTCACTTAAATAGTACTTGTAAAAGATCATTTCAGGTCATAAATTATTTCATATAGTTGATGAAATTAAAATTCGTTATTCCCATTATACTTTTCATTTATTTTAATTTTTTTGAATTGTATTCATTTATCTACAACTAGATTTGTTACGATTAGAATTTTTATTTTGACGGTTTGAAATTTTAGTTAATATTGAATCCCATGGGTAGTATAATGAATGGTAATTAAACCATTTATGATATTTTATGTGGTATACAATGTTTGTATAATTTCATAATGGAATTTCAATATTATAAACCTTATTTTTATATACATGTATATTTCATATAATGTAATGAATATTCATCTTACTTCAATTGTATTTTTTCCATTATTTAATGACTTTAATTTTTGTTATTTTTTTATTACATTGTGTATCCATTTTTTAGTATAATATGTCTATTTAAATTTAATATTCAATT
The DNA here is from genome assembly GCA_963277665.1 of Viscum album. Classification (NCBI taxonomy): domain Eukaryota; kingdom Viridiplantae; phylum Streptophyta; class Magnoliopsida; order Santalales; family Viscaceae; genus Viscum; species Viscum album. The sequence goes on along the minus strand of OY728137.1, from coordinate 1,607,458,337 downwards.
TGAGTTTATTAATATTTTAACAACATATTTAGATTTATGTTCCTTTGAATAATTTTTTAAAAAAGTTAACAGTGGTTTTACTAAATAATATTTATTTTTATTACACATGTTTTGGTCTAATGAAATTAAATAATAAACCTATTCAATAGTTTTAGTTTTCCAATTTTTTATCAGTGTAATTTTTTCACTAATAGAGGGTTGAATAATAAAAATATCTTTTGATTATTAATGTTTTTGTGTAATGAAATTAGATATGTTTGAATCATGGTTTTTATTATTTCCCTTAAAATGTGGTGATTTTTTGTAAATCCCTTCTACATATAAGTTTTTTGTTTGATCAAGGAGGTAAATATGTCCTAATATATTATTTTCTATTCTGGATGATATCAATTGTGGTAAATTAGTTTTTTTATTATTGAAAATTAGATATACTTTTTTTAGGAAATATTGAGTGTCGAGTTTTATTTCATGCTGCTATTACTATGAAATATTTATTATATGATTTTTTATTATAAATCTGTATAAATATTAATTGGTTACATTCTTATAAATAGTAAAATACATATCTATATACTTTTCAGGGGAAATATCATGTCGATTTAATGAGGGTCGTATATAAAAGAGATATTGTTACATGATAAACTATGGTATTTGTATATAATCATGAGTTGTTATGAAAACATGAAATTATATCCATCTCTGGATTTTTTCCTACTTGCTGATGAGATTTATCATTATAAATTGATTGTACTAAATTAATTTTTTATTAATGTATCAACTATTTGAAATATATGTTAATTTATTTCACAAGTTTCTTTCTCATATGTTTAAGAATAAATATCCACTCTCATGATTACCCCCCACAGACATCGATAATCTCAAAAAATCTCCATAGATGACTTGGTAACTTATATTTTTCACATTCTTCTATATTTAAACATTGGTTTTACTTTTATTAAATTTAAATTTTTGAGGATTAAGAATAAATTATGATTGATGTTTTCGAGAATTTTTATGAATGTAATCATGTGGATTTTTATATAGAAAAGGAGTAATGTTTTATATTTATTCATATATAGGATGACAACCAATTATTATAAGTTATTACATCTTTTAATTTGTAATGTTTTTTAGAAGTCATAAAACTATATACTAATATGCATTTTTTAGTCAATGGTTGAACAAATATCTATTTTATAGAGCTTAAACTATAATAAATATACTACATGACTATTGTTTATAAATGTTATTTGTATACTATGGTGATTAGGATCATGATAATGTCTTTTTTTTAAATTAATTTCCAAATTTCATTGATAGGACACACTTATATTCTAGAAATATAAATTTCTAATTTTTTAGAATAGTTCTGCATGTACCGAAGCTTAAAATGGTTGTTACAGAAGTTTCTTTTTTTAAATTAATTACTTTTTCATTCTTGATCTATAGTTTATAAATGTTAAAATGTATGAAATCCTATCAAACACATTTTAGAGCCTTATAATTAAACTACTTTATGAAGTATGTGTTAAAATGGATTAAAGTTTGCATCTTTTTACTCAAAACATTCCATTACTAATTTTGGGATCTAAATATTTACCTTTTTCATCAAAGCTATGATTTCATTTATAATTGAATTTAATTATTATTCTTAATGTTAAATATATTTTTTGGTAGGAACTTCAATGGTGGATACCAAATTATTTTCTTCATGTTTAGAGGGTAAAATTTAAGGTCTAATTCATAGGAATAAAATGATTATTAAGGGCTCATCAACCATGTGAAAATGAGGCGTACATGATAAAAAGGTAAAAAGGTGGTAGATAATTTGGAATAAAAATTATATCCTGAAAACCATTGTATTTTCTTTTCAAATATGTGGTCCTAACATCTTGAGGGTGATGAACTTGTACATGGGGATTCCCTAGGCCTCTAATACATTAGGCCCATATGAACATGCTGGGCCTTTAGTCCATTTTAATATATATATTTTTTAATTTGGATGGATGAATTATTATCATGGACTTTTTCTATTGGTTTTTAATTTTTGTAGGTGTTTAAACATATTTTTTTGATCATGTGTTTGAAAATCATTATGATCTAAAATATTTTCAAATTCAATTGATTTTCTTGTAAAAATTATGCACTTTATTACTGTTTTAAATTATTCTTAAATCTCTAATAATAGATTTACATGCTCATTTTTTTCTTACAAAGAAATTAATATGATATTTCAATGAAAATTCCATGTACAATATTTTTCATTTATTAAATTAATTCTAAAAATGATCTTTTATTTTCAGAGATTTTAAAATATGTTAACATTTCATTTTACACAATGATAACATTTTCTTATAGTTACAATAATTGTCTTGCGCACAGATTCCCTTTAAAAATACATTAGCATCCTTCATTTCTTTTAAAAAAATTCCAATATTTTTATTTTAATTCAATGACTAGTTATATTCATTTTTTAGATATATTTTACATGTATATGCCTTTTTTTAAAACCCACTTCCTTTCTGTTTTAATTTACAACATCTATTTTAATGTTTTTCTTTTAATATGTTAATATTTTACATGGACATATATTTTTTATTATTCATTTAAGGAAAATAAAATTGACCTTTCATTGTCAATATACATGTTAATTTTGTATTATTACATAAGAGTATCACTCTTTTGTCTTTTATTAGCTCACAATACTTAGGATAGGACCCTATGAATTTTTATTTGTGGAAAAAATTACAAACATTTAATTAGGTATTAATTTTAGACAATATCATGATAAAATTTAGTTTTTTCTATTTATTATCTTACATGTACTAAATGAAGGAAGGCTAGATGATAATAAATTTTTAAAACAGTTCCTCCAATTTTAATTTTTACAATCCAAGCTTCATTCTACCCACTACGCCTAATATGGGCTCTACTATATGTTATTATATTGTGTGATGTTTTCCTAAAAAGTTATTTTAAACAAGGATCTTGGTAATGATTTTAAATATTCTTATTTAGAAGAGTTTATTTTTAAGTTACGATCAAATTTGGAATTTATTTTTATGATAAATTCTGGAAATATGCCACCTATTGGGTATTATTTAACTCGTAGTATGATTTTTTAGGATAAAATTGAGTTTTTATACAAGAAAATACATATTGTTCATATATGAAGCTATTTAAATGTTAAATTTTAAATAATCATGTTGAAACATTTTTTTATTAATAGGATTTTTTGAGATTGAACTATGATCATGCATCAACCTCATGGAGATTGAATTCAAATTTTTTAACAATCATACACATTGTAATTTCTATGAGGAAGATTCACAATGGTGTATTCCATTTTCTAATGTGGCTAAAATTTAATTTCTTTTTTATTTTCCATCTTTAGATTTGTTTTAGCACTATGGAAATTGTTATAATATTAATGAAATAGTGAAAATCATCTTATTTCAAAATTGGTCATTTATGGATGTGGAAATTACGTTTTAAAAGGGATCAATATGTCAAGACTACATTAGGGAATGAAAATCAATATATAATTATTTTTAATAACTAATAGTATATCTTCAGTAGATTATACAAATCATGGAATAATATTTTATATGGTGAATAAACTTATAGGTAGCACATAGAGTGATTGGTGTTTTTTACATATAATTCATCTTACGAGAGTGTAAAATCAGTTTTCTTTGGATATTTTTCCTAAAATCTATGAAAAATGTTTAAGATGAATATGATATTGAATTTAAGTGGGAAAGCATATCCCATGAATTTTAATATAGAATGTGTGATGATGTTAATTAATCATGTTTGTTAAGGTTTGAGTTATATATTAAATTTATATATAATGAATCTAGAAATAAACCCTTAAATGGTTACATTGGATGAATAACTATGAAAAGGATGGGTAATTAACCTTGTCAATGAATAAAAGATATTTATTCTTTATTTTTGGAAAGTGTAATATTGGTATTCTTTAAATGGTTTTCTAAATGTTAGGAATCCTATTTAAGAGAAATATGGTATTTATTTTAAGGGGAAATCATAACCCATTTATATTAAACTAGAATGTGTGATGTTTACAACTAAAATTTTTAAGGTATTAGTAAAATTATGAATTTATATGTAATGATAGGGAAAATTAGTCCTTAAGTTATTACAGAAGAAGAATAATTTTATAGTGGCTGGTTAATTAACATTGACATGAAATAGGGGATATTGAGATCTTGTTTAACCTTATTTTAAGATTTATATACTTTAAATGACTTCATATGTGAAAAAAATGATAAAGAGGAATATTGGATTGATTTATGGGGGAAATATTGTACAATTTTTGTTAAATTCGAATGTGGGATGTTCGTTAATAGAGTTTGTTAATTTATTAGTTACATGATAAATTTATATGTAAAGAAGCTAGAATGTAATCATAAATGGTTATATAAAAATAATAATTGGAAAATGGTTGAGTAATTATCCATGAAAAAAATATGGTATTTTAAGATCATGTTTTACCAAAGTGTAAGATTGGAATGATTTAAATGGTTTTAGAAATTCTAGGAAAAATATTTATGTGGATTATGGTATTGATTTAATGGGGGAAAAGGTCCAATTGTATGCCAGAACAAAATGTTTTATGTCCATTTACCAGGTTTGTTAAGGTGTGAGTTACCTACTAAACATATATGTAATGAAGCTTGAAATGAATATATAAATAGTTATATAGGAGGAATAATTATGTAGTACTTTGGAAATTAACCATAACAAAAAATAAGGGATGTTAGGACCCTGTTTTATAAAAGTGAGATATTGGTATTCTTTAATTTTTTTTCTAAATTTTAGTATATTTTTAAGAGTAATATTGTATTTTTATCGGGGAGAAAATGTATAATATATGTTAAACCAAAATTTTGACGATTTTCCCTAACTGGGATTTCTAAGGTGTGACTTATATGATTAATTTATATGTAATAAAGATAGAAATGAATCCATAAATGGTTACATGAGAATAATAATTGGGTAATGGTTGGGTAATAGACATTTACATGAAATCTAGGATACTGGGACATCATTATAGGTTTTTTATTAGTATTGGGTTACAAAAATTGTGATCTTTAATATAGATAATGTATTTTTATATCCATTATGATTTAACATGCTATGTAGGGATGGGAAAAATTGAGAATAAGAGTTGTCATGTGTAATAAATGTGTTAATATGTTTTGTTTTTATTGATTGATGGGATGTTCATAACTGACCATGTTGGGCTACGTTTGAGCTATGGTAATAGTCTTTTAAAGGTGGATTATAGTGGGCTGAGTTATGAAATTTTAGGTTATGGAATAAATGGACCTTAATGTAATCAACCCCCTTTTGCATTACATTTTTATTAATATATTCACATACTAACTCCTAATGTAAATAGAGGTTGTTATGGTTTTTACTAGTCATTATGTTCTATATTACTAAAAATAATATCTTTTTACATAATAATTGAATGCATGATGTTTTCTGTAATGGAATGTGGCCTATGTAGCTCGATGTTTATTTCAAGAAATAGTTTCATGCTTATCCTACAGTCTTACAGATTATTAGGGAGTATGTTTTCCACACATCCATTAATTATCTATTCTTGTTTCATTGTTTATTTGTTTTTATGTATGATATACCATTTAATTTAATTTCACTATGTGTTATTTTTGGTAGTGTGAGTATATTATCCCTTTAATGATATAGTGAATGAGATTGGATTATAAAGTTATTCAATAAATCCAATAGATAAACATGACTTATATGGTCATTTATTGTTATTAAATGCTTAATACATGACAAGTGATACACGAGCATCATGGATTTTGGAATGAATTAGAATACAAGATATTGTGTAGAATAATTTTATATCATACATTTTAAGTTATCATAAAATATTTATACATTATTTGGTGATTCATTAATGGTTTTATAAGGGTTATTCATATAATTTAAATGATAAATGATTTTTTGGTTGTAGAATGAGGATATGAGTGGTATGGTCTGCTGCTATAACTAGTCACATTTGGATTTTATGAGTTTAGGTAGATATTGGTTATAAGGTAAGAGTTTATTATGGAATATAGAGGATATAACCATGTTTTTAACCATGGTAGTTGATTACAATTTCCATAGTTTCAAACTGTGTCCATAGTAGTGAATTTCCAAGTTTTAAACTGTTCAATACATTATCTATTGCCAAAATTTTATGTATGGACATAGGCTGTAGTAGACATTGTTAAAGAGTGTCTATAGATAGTAATTTCTAATTATTAAACCATAGATATTGATTTTATACTACCAAAGTTTTCCCCATGGTCTTAGACTCTAATTTACATGATAAACCATGGCATAACTATAAATTTCATCAATTTAAACTGTGTATATACATGAACTTCATCCAATTTTACCATGTAAATTGAGAAGGCTTATTACAAGGGATCTGTATTCTTTTTATTTGAAAACCATGGAAATATGTAGTTTCTTTGGTTTATTTCCTATAATGAATTTTCTAAACTATGGATGTTGGTGAGTTTTATAGTTGTGTCCTATTAGGTTGAAGATAATCTGATCATTGAATTTATGTTTAATAATAATTTCATAACATTTCATGGTTCTCATTAGTATAAGGAAATTTTATAGCCTTTCGATATAATAGATTCTATAAATACATTATCTCATTAATGTTATGAAGAATTAAAATCATCATGTGATATGATATTTATTAATATTCATGTATTTTTGTATTTTTGTAATCCAATGTAAAAATATAGATTTTGTTTCGGCCACAAACTGTAACAGTTAATTTTTCGCTTCCATATCTTGAACAGAGTTCGGGGAAGTATCTTATGACTAGAACGATACTCAAATCCACCCTGGGAGGCTCCAAAAAATTAGGGACAATAGATTAAATGTTTCATGGTCCAGTTAAACATATTTTTCATGAAGAATTTGTAATATCCTTGATCATCTAGTCTTAGGATCTTAAGATGAAATCCCAAGGAGGGTATCTAACCATTAAAACTCAATTTTAGCACCAAATCTCAACTCTTTACAAGATCACAAATTTTTAACATTATATCCTTAAAAAATAGTAGAAAATAATAATAACACCACTACCTATAATCCATAATAATAATCAAATATGACCTTGATAACAACCTCAAAAAACAACTTTTTAATAAGATAATGAGTTAACAAACATGTATGTTCTTCTGAGGGTATACCTCTACATCCATCACTCATTAGAATTAGATCCTTGGAATTCTAGAAGTCCACAACTATAGATACAATATCCCAAGGGAAACCCCATCCCATATATCAAGAAGAATTTCGGACCACACTTTCATCTAAAGTTTTATTCATTGGATAGGGGCACTTCCAAATTATAGATATACCATCTATTAGGATATATTTTTTTCCAGTTATTTTATTCACAATAGTAAATTTCATCACTACTTACTATAATAATTTTTTAAAACATGATATTTTTCATGAACATGATAAAGAGAAGATAGTTAATGGCAATTACACTAAGATGATAGTGTATATACCCTATATCCAGGGAAAGAATAGGATTTTAGTTCCCCTACTATTGATCCTCTAGTGAGCACATAGTAGGATTATTATAAAGTAAATGGAAAAGAGGTGGATGAATCTAAAACCCAACTACCATCTAAATATGGTAAGAGAATATCAATATAAGAATGAATTTTTTCACTCCAAAGATAAAATAGGGAAGCTTGAGAATATCAATAATGAATATATCAATGAAACATATCCAATGGGTTATATTTTCAATTTTAGGAAACGTTTCCTTTTACCGAACCTTGTAAACTGAAATAGATTTCTCAATAGATAATAATAAAATCAAGTCACCCCATTTACTTGAGATCATATCAACCATCCTATTTGAATAATTAATTGATTTTCAAAATTTTCTTCTTATAGGGAATAATCATACACTAGTAATAAAAATTAATTCAATACAAACACAAAAGAATCACCAAGAAAATTTATGAAATTATAGTAATAAAATTCCATAGAAGATACTGTAACTCATGTGATGAATCAGGAAGTAGTATCAATAAGATTATTGAATTATATTATATCATTAATAGAATCCACGGAAGTCTATTAAGAACTGGTAAAACCAAAGATAAATTTGTACATTTAATGGGTTAATTTGGATCCTTGATCACTTATCTTTAAAAATCCCAGCATATCAACATTTAATGGAATGGGTGGTTTAGATATGTTTCACACCCATTTTTCTTCCACATGTGTAAAATTTAATGTGAAACCTTAAACCACAAGTTTCTTCCAAGATTATATTATTTATATATGACTTGAAATGTCATATATTTGTTTCGTTGAAAAACATTGTTTATCGATGTATTAAAAGATAAAAATATATCTGTTGATATTTTCTCTGCTTATTAAACTCTACATTAAAGAAGACCACCATCCACGACCTCATTGGTTGCATACACCATTCGAATGAGAAAGTAAAACATTAAATTTCTAGATGGAAGGGTTTAAAATGATCCTTCAAAATTGATATATTTAAAAATTAATCACATGAGATCTATGTGGAGAGACCATGGGATTAGTTTGGAATCATTATTTTCCCATGAAAGTGTCTTAGTCAATTAAAAGATATTTATATAGTATTATAATACCTAAAAAATTTAATTGAGATAAATTAGGTGAAACCGTAGAAAACAATATTATCATAGTTATAGAGGTCATAAAAATAGGAAATATTACTTTTTACACTCAAGTAGGTAACATCAATGATAAGTATTTGACTTTAAAATTAATTTGAAAAAATTTATTCCTTCCATAATGATAAGGTTTTATGGTAATTCATCTTTTCTATAATGAATATTATGATCACAATACCAATATCATGAAACCAAATTATGTAAGGATAATAAAGAAACCAAATTATTTGTTTTAATAACATATACAAGGTCACATAAGAAATGAATAAATTTTCATCAAATATATATAAAAAAAATATGGTTTATGAGGGTCAAGTAACATTTGATAATTCCAAGGAACATGTGAAATGTGTATCAACCATTTTCCCATAAGAAGATAAAGTATGGAACATGTATAATATGGAAAAAAATAGTTTAATTACATGATGATCTAGAAATCAATGAAATATGTGCATAAAATTCTTACAAAATTTCTAAATGAAATCTCCATGAACCAATTCACTCTAAAAGAAATATCTAGGAACCATCTACTTATCATCACCTTAATATCAAATGAAATCATTACAAGTGAGATAATGAGAAATAGTGTTCTCTGAGAATTCAAAAACTATTTCAAAATCCAATGTTCTTTATTACCACATAAATATGAGAATGGAAACCATCATGAAAAACGAGATCCTATTATTTCAAAAATTATAAAAAGGAACACGTCAACAAAATAGTACCATTAGAACAATCTCATGAAATAATGTATTCTTCTAAAAAGGAACATGAATGATAATCATCCTACTAAATAAGATCCCCAAATGTGTAGGGTCTTTAATTGGAACAATACCACGAAATGAGAGCATGTTCTGATGAGAGTTACCAATTCATAGAAGATAATATAATTTTAGTGATGGAAAAACATGATGATGATGATAAATAGTCTGATGAAATGGGAGCCTATATTTTCATAAAAAATAAATTATCCATTTCAATATAATTTTTACTTAGTTATAGTGAGTAAAATATAATATGAGATGATCAAAAAATTATATAATTTTTTAAGGATCAACCAGTTTTCCTATCATCTACTACTAATGATGATGAAAAAAACATAATGATACCCCACCTTCCTCTAAATAAGGTATCTGCAATACTATCGATGTTATAGAATATAATATTGATGTACCATGTTCTTGATGATACTGGGCAGATAGTTGGACTTTCATCATCCATCATGTCACTAAGAAATAAATGGGTGATTTCATGTATCCTTCCCATCAACCAATTGAACCTGTTAGGACTCTCACTGATGAGAACTGATCACCCAATTTTAGTAATAAAATAAAAATATATAGAAAATAATTATAGAGTTACCTCTAAAAAGAGCTCCCGTACAAGATTATTTTTGTGAAGGAATAATCCTCTCATTCACTGGTTATTCCCATAGAGGATCACCCACTTCAAACAAAAAAGTCCATAGTTAATCGTTAATATTTTTTTAATTATATAGAAATTCAATATTTCTACTATGATGATATTTATTAATGTGATTTTCCGAATGAAAAAATTTTAGGGAAAGTATTGTATTTTGAACAGCCTCATCAGTTTAGATTGGGATATTATTTAACCATAGTGATTAACACAATATCCCCTACAATGTTGGAGTTCTCTAGGATAATATCAACACTATCGAAGTCCCAATCATAAAAAAATTTAATGTGTACCCCTAAAGTGAATGAAATATTTAATGTTTTGACAAAATCTAAAATTCTGCCTTGTTCTTATGTGGGTCATGGAATGTGGGGCATGCATCGTGAATAATGTTATCAAACTAGTAGGGGAATATGTATAAAGGAATATTTCATCTTGCAATGGAATATTTCCACACAATCCACCCATTCCTTAGAGAACAATTTGGTTGACATCCCAAACATTAAGAAACCCTCTGATGAAAATTTGAAGGAGTATTATATCTTGTGGCTCTACAATCATGTGTAAGGGTATACAATCAAACTGTGCTTCTGGGACAACAAAAAAATAATCCTCCCCATAAATATGATTTTTTAAATAAAGATTCCTACATATTAATTTGCTAAAAAATATTAGGTATATAGTCTTAGATAATTATGAAACACCATTAAATAAATAAACCCATACATTTCCCAAAAAATAGAAATTTATTTCACTATCCCATACCCAGAAATGATATGCATAGTTCATTTAAGGGAATAAAATTATAGTTGGAACTTTGAAATTATTATAGTTTCAACTCATCCATCAAAAATATAAAAAATATTTAAAAATTTATGATTATAAAAAATATCTCATTTAGGGGTAACAATTAGAAGAAACATGTTAGGTCTTGAAAAAATAGAAAACCCCAAAAATGTTTCTATTTTAAATAAAATGTATTCATTTTTATAGGATCAGAAATGCATATTCAATCATAAATTGAAGTTATTTTCGAAATGTGTTTTTACAAAACATCATAAAAAATCCTAAATAAAATTAAATATTTAGGATGGTTTCTTAGGCCATCATATTTTGAATAACCCTTACAATGAAATAACATATTCAGTTACATCCAATATACAATATCTAAGGTATAAGAAACTATTGATTACATTGTAATGAAATTTAATTCCATTAAAACCATTAAACATGAAAAATATAAATGAACTACATGATTAATTATTAACATTGGATATTTTATTATAACACTTAATAAAATGATTTATAGTTTGCCTATAAAATGAATTTGTTTTTAAAAAATGGGTTAGCTAATTCCATATTGATAGTGAAATTAAACTAAATCATAGAATACATAATGATAATAATAATAATAATAATAATAATAATAATAATAATAGGAGAAAAAATATTCTTATTAGCATTGGATATATTTATTAAAAATATTTTAAAACATATAATATAAAAGATTATATGAAACTTCTTGTGCCCATAGAAATATAAAAATAAAATCCAATAAAACAGTGAACATAAAATGGAATTGTGATTCTGGTGAAATGAATAAAAAATATAATAATATTTATTCATGGAAAAATATATATAATTATTGAATATTATAAAATGTGTAATAGAGAAAAAATCGGGATATGGATCCCATTAACATGTGTGTGGGTTTGCTTCGCTTTTCCTCTATATGTATTTAGGAGTTGAGTATTCACATAAGGATATCATTCTTATGAAAATTTTTGGATCCTTTCAATTGAAAATTGATATAGAACAATGGTAAGTCTTATGATTGAATGAATTTGAGCATAATTTTTAAAGAAAAATAAAATATTAGATGTTCTTTGGATACAGTATAATGATTCCCCTTTTATAAGAAAAACATGATGGAATTTACAAAAAAGTGTCAATAATTAAATGTTCAGCATGTGATTTTAAAAATCAATGTTGATAATATATGAATAAGTAAATATAGGCTCTTTCATACTTCATCTTATCAAAAGATATTATCTAATATTTTATTCTTGATTTATCATGTAAAATATCTTTTAATTTTATTCCTTATAATTTTTATTTAAGATTATTTAATAACTTTCGTTTTTTTAACAAAACACAATTCACCAAAATTTTATTACATTAAATATTTTAAATCCATTTAATTTGATTATTTCCTACTATATGTTATATTTGATAAATTTTTATCATTTATTTTTCATCTATCCAATAGAAAACTCCATATATATTTTTTCTAATCTCTATATTAGATAAACATTATTATGTGATCTTACTATCTATTATGTTGTGAAAATAAATTGTAATAATTTCATATATTATCTTGGAATAAAAAATATATTTTAGTGAATAATTCTATTTTTAGTATCGCATCATGTAAATAATGTTCTAATGTGTTCGTCAATATTAAACATGATTTTAAAAATAATATATTAAAGGGAAATAATTTTATTTGAACTCAATTTTATCTTGTAGTTAACTTATAGAAAATATTTTTTTATTGTTCATTTTTTTTATTAATGTTTATTTATTCTATAAATTTTAATTTTTTATTACGAAATCGAAATATTTACTTTGATTTCTGAATTTAGAAAAATCTAGGAGAAATTTAGAGATATATAATGAAGATAATTCAAGTAAAATTGGTCTATATATGATTATATTAATATGATGATAGCAAGATAAGATTAAAATCCATGATTTATTGGATATATATGCATTAAACAATAGGAGACTAGGTTGTTTCTAAATAGCTCAAGCTCATTGGATGCTTTATATGGATAATTTTATAATGATAATTTTAGAATTTTCTAGTTGGGAACTGACATGTGTAATAAAAATAATACATGGTACATGGATTTCATAAGAATAACTCTGTTATATTATGTATAATATATGAATAAAACCAATCCGGGTTAGATATGAAAAGTTCCCACATTTTAAAAAATCTATGGGGATGCATCCCATGTTAGTTTGAGTGTATTGTTGCAGAATATTAACTTACTATAGATATTGACTTTTTCAAAACTCATCATGATATAGCATGTCTGCTTATATTGTGAGATCCTCTATATAGAAGAAAAGTGATAAGGTGAAGTGAAAAAATTTGAAAAAATTCCAGGGTTGTTCCTTTAACACCCCAAATCTATTATCTCAAGTCTAATGAAAATATACCAATTCTTTATATAATGGTTAAGGTACGAACTGAGATACCTCTGACTCTTACTCCCATTTTTTCAGTGGCTAAGGTACGAACTGAGATACAACTAAATTAAATTTTTTTTGCATACTAGAATTGATAAAAACTATGAATTATCCAAAATATAACAATACATAATGAAAATAAAAATAATATTGAGTCTCATACAAACCCAAGAAAATTTGGGTTTCATATTTATGGGAGTTTAAAAAAAATCTTAATTAGAAAACACATAATTTTTTAAAAAATGACTACTTTTCCTAGTAAAACAAATACTGTTTAGGTTTTTATAAAATTTCTTATGTATCTATCAATAAATTATACACATATTATTTCATTATTTCAATACATTGATAACCCTCTATGGTGGGAAATAGAGTGTGATTATATCTTGAAGACCACCTCTAATAAGTACTGATTTGGTGACTAACGTCGAGGGTATAAACCACATAATGGGAGGCATTACCGACATAATTTAAGTTATGGAAAAGTGGTAAGTGGGGAAACACCAATCAACACTATGTCATGTTAATAAACCATGCTATCATACAATAGATTTAAATATATCATGTTATGTCAAATATAATAAAAAAATAAAAGTAATTATAGAAATACACCCTATGAAGCAGCATTAATGAAAAATAACACCCCCAATATAGTACGGTCCAAATCAATTAGAAAAATCCTGGAGAACACCTAAAAAATATTTTATTTTTACATAGGGTGAGAATATCATTTATACTCAGTTTTATCCTCCTTGGGACCCCTCGTGAAATGTGGTAAAAATAATAATGCTCTAGTGACTATAGAGAATTACTAGCATGAACCTAATAGGGTAATTACTCATTCCCAACCACACCAAGGTTCACTCATCAAGTAGAAAATCATAGTATAATAAGTTAATTTCATAATAATATAGTCATAGATACTCTTTAACCACATTCCCCATGGTTTTCCACTCTCAAAAACCATCTTCAATCATCTTATGTTCCAATCCATTCCATCCAAATGTGGATTTTGTCACAACCCTACATACCCAAATTATGATAAGACACAAAATCTTCTAATGGAATTAGGGAAAACTATATAACATATAACATCTCTATCGGTCACCGTATAACCAAATAAGTAGGATTTCATGAACATGAATGACATTAACCACATGCCCTACTTCTTCCATATATGACATTCACAACGAAATCATTATCCCATGATCAACACCTCAAAAGAAATGAAAATATCATTCCCATAAAAAACATTATCATATGAACATCGATTCATAATAAATATTCTAGTACTACCCACACATAACTGTATTTTGGGGAGAAAGCCTGGAAACAAAACAATTCTAAAGGGTATAAAATTCTCCACTCAGGTGGATAATATTTAAAAATTACAAGGAAAATTATATATATATATGTATATATATTCCCATACATGGACAGAATCTCAGCCTAAAATATTACCATTAATAATTCATCATCTCCATCTACCATCAACACCATACTAACATTACCACATGAGTTCAACTAGCTAATTACACCATCAAATACTACTCAATATGAAAATGACTATACTAATCACACATTTATCATCCATATATTCACTAAACCCACCATTTTCCATATTATCACATTACCAACCACCATTATTTAATTTAGAAGTTTTAATTCAATATTTAATTTCAAAATACTTTAACTATCCCCCACATGTGAATCTACTATGGTCCATGCCATTCATTATTAATTGTACCATGAATTTAATTACTCACCATTATATTTCCACACATTTTATTCAATTTTACCCAATATATGATTATAAAATTTTAATTAATATCCCATGGTTTCTTTATTCTATCCTTATTCTTCACTATTGGTCATCTAAACACATTCAAATCCTTTATCACATCACCAAATCCATATCAATAAGCCACTAAAAAATTTCCTAACATCAATAATTCATGGTATAACATCAACATCAACAAGTCATGATCATTAAAAAATAATCTAATTATCAATTTTCATTATTATTTAATTATTTGAAGTGATTCCAATATTTTAAAAAATATATTTTATGAAAATATTTCAAGGAATATAAAAATGGTAATAAGTAGGCATGTCTAAGTGACAAAAAAGTGGTAGTTGTCACAAATTAAAGGGGAATTCCAATCTAATAAATATCATGTTTTATAAATCACATTATGTTTATAAGTTTTCAACCTATTTCACTAACATATTTATTTTATATAATCACTCTATTTAATTTAGAATAATAATAATAGTGACCAAATAGGGAAATAAATTAGAAATACAAATAAAGTATATTCACAATATGTATATTTTCATTCTTCTACTCAATATTTAATTTTATATTCTCTAATTCATTTCATGTTAATTATATGGAGAAAATAAAATCATCATAAGCTCAATATTTACACCAAAATATTTGATAAGGTCTTGAATCCCCAAATTATGTAAGGAGGTTCATAATTGACAATATCAAAAAAATAAAGCAGAAAAGTAATAATCTACGTGGAACATGAGAAAGGGGATTAAACTAATCTAATAGGGTTACAAAATATTTAATGCTGATGTTTTGATTGTCTCTACAGATAGGGTAGATCAAGAACATCCAAAAAATGTAAAATAATATTTTTTATTTAGAAATAATATATTATAATATATATTGTTGATATTTCTATAATATTGATCCCAAATTTCACTTTTAATTCAATTTTATTTTTATTTAATTTATTGGCCTCACATTAACAAATTTAATATTTTATTAATTAAGATGTCAAATATTTTATTTAAACATTTCATAACATATTTAAAACCATTATTTTTCTTTCATTATATCAAATTATTTTAATTTAAAAAAAGTGTTTATTAGATATGGGAAGGAAAATAGGAAAACCAGATTCTAATGATATCCTTATATGAGAAGGGTTCCATTCATTTTGGTATATTTGAATTACCACTATGTGGGTTAGTTTAGGAAACCACTACAGAATAATTGGTCTAATTATTTGTAAGATAGGTAATACTAATAAGTGATACCATAATGTTTTTTTCAATCTATATACCACCAATAGAAAAGGGACATTACCCTTATGTATGGTGAAAATAACCATTAAGAAAGATGAACCGATAGATAAAAAACTAAAAAAACCTTAAATGAAGGATCAAAATACCCATATGTGATATGAAGAAAACATCCCTTACATTTATATAATAGTCAATGAGTTCCCTTACATGACCAAGGACAAGTGAATTAAAATTTTTCAAATAAGGAGAAATATCCAATAACCCATTAATGACATCACTTTACCATCACACAACTTTTTAAACCACTCCCAACTACCACAAACAACTACACCACAACTTAGTGATAAATAACACATAATTTTCTCATTCTAAATTGAATTCCACATCATAGAGACCCATGTCTCACCGTTTCACCCTTATCCCACATTCTCAACCTAACCAAACCCTCACACACTTATATGTCTAATAAATTGGGAGTTTATCCTTTCATAAATTACCATCTATTTATTTCACTCCCCTTGGTGTGCCTAGTACCATACAGACTACCTAAAAAGACCAAACATTGATAATTGTCAACCCCACACCCACTCTTATGGTGTGGTGACACTTAATATCGTAAAAGATCTCCTATAAATTTTATTACACATATAAACATCCTCATTGACACCTCCGGTCCATGAAAAAATTGGAATTAGATGTTAAGTTTCAGGCTATTAATTAATAACCTATAGAAATGGAAAAATTTTAAGGATGAGATCAAATTATTAATAAGGGGATTCTATAAGTGAAGTTATCATGTAATTTTAAAAGGAATGAATAATAAAGAACAAATAAATAATAATAATAAAATATCATATGATGGATAACTCCATTGTGAAATATATACATGGTAAACGATATAATGTAAATAAAAACATATGAAATAATAAATTATTACATTGAAATGGAATTCATAATATCAGACATCATAAAAATACCTTCAAGGCCTCATTCCAAGACATCATACATAAAAGGACAAGGTTTTAATAAAGTACAAAAATTAGTTTTTCTCATGAGAACTAATTAATGAAGGGTTTATATAATTTTGGACCCTAATAATCTCTAATTAAGTCTAATGATTTAATATTTTGTTGGCATAATAAAATATAATGAATATTTCATAGTAATCAATAGATATCTTCATTAAAGAAAAACATAATAAATTTTCAATATAAACAATGTCCATAAATGAAATATCATTATTTTTAAACAACCTTCAAAAATACACAATATTGAGTAATGGGTAAATGGATATTTTAATACAATAAAATAATATATACAAAGATTGCAATTTATATTGAATATATCCATGAAGTTAAGGAATATTGATATTAAGTATAAAATAATGTCATGGGGGAGAATAAAAGTGATAGAGAACATGACCATGAAGAACATGGAGGGGTATGATCTATAAATTATAAGACAATTTAGTTGGTAAAAATATAATCTTTATGCCAAAGGAGGATGATATTTTATATTTTTAGAGGAAAATACAATACAAATGATATTGATAATTGTCATAAAGCTATCACAACATTGTTGTAAAAACTAGAATCTATATATCATTGAAAAATCCATTTCAAGTGGTTAAAATTAGACATTAAATACATCAATTTTAAAATAATTCCTAATATTGAAATTTGAAAATAAATGATTTTTTAAAAATGAGATGTGTGGTGGAAGATAGAAATATAAGTAAGTGGAAGTAACAGTTATTTCTAAATGAAAAACTCATAGAATAACATCAATAGAATTTTATTGGAAAAAATGGAAAATAAGAAGGAAGACTAATAATGTAGAAAAAACATAAAATATGTAAAATTAATTTATAATTAAAACATTAAAAATTAAATTTATTTCATTTCTATTTAAAAAAATTGAAAACTTACACTTGTGGTAAAGGTTAAAGGATTCTATTAACTAAATTAATAATGAAAGTAATTTTTTATTTCAAAATAACCTTAATAAATCTTTTATGTATATATAAAAATATTATTTAAACATTATAAATAATATATACATGAGGAAATTGATTTTCAACTGTAAGAAACCAAAAAGGTCGAATTCATCTACATGTAAACATTTGGGTGAATTATAAACCAATTGGATGTGAAATTTCAATAAAACATGTAAAAAATATTAGAAACTGGGAATACTATTTAATATCATCATAGGGTGGATGAAATAAACCTAAAATTTTGAAGTGCAAGAATAAAGGTCATATGTTAGAGGAGGTGAATTATGTTAACAACAACCCATACCACAAAGGTAATGTATAAATTAAATGACAAGGAATATATAGTGGTTAAATTGATGAAAAAATACCATGATTAAAAAAAATAATTATTATATACAAATTCATTATCGAATTATTTACACCATATAGAAAACAATTGGTCAATAATAAGAAACATCACTGAAGGAATTGAAATTTAGATAAATAACTCTTCTCTAATGTAGTGAATCACTTTTTCCATGTGAATAACCTTTTAGATACAAAAATTAACTTTATTAAATTACCTACTCAGTAACATTGAATTTATATTTCATTTTTGAAAATTTTTTATATCATATTTCTTTAATTTATAGTATAGTATTTTTTCATCAGACAGTGGGAGTTTCTCAATCAATTCCTCAAAAAATACTTCAGTAAATTGACCATGGTGAGAATATTTATAAAATAAATTTTTTATTTATTGAATTATAGATATATAAATTATATATCATTCCATCATATCAAAATTTATAAATTTAAATATGATGTTAAAAATATATTAAAATTATGAAAAATTTATTGATATGGTCATTTTAGATAAATAAATTTTTAATGACCATTTATTATTAATAATTCCAATACTGTAAATAGTTTAACTTTAATGAATGTCCATAATTTAATGAAAATTCTATTTTTTCCTTATATATAATTTTAGAATCACCTATTTACGATGGTGATGATAACTGATAGACTCCCCAGATGGAGATAGTAATTCGGCCATAACTTGGGGAACATGTTCATTTTATAATGGATCAGAGTGAGTTTGAAAATGGTTCTACCATGAACATAATAACATTTAAGTATTATAATGGTACTTATGTAATTATATTCAAATTTCAATATTGCATTTGGATGGGTTGGAAGAAGCAAGATGCACGAATGAGCTAGGTTAAAATAATCATCTCTTTCTTTGATATCCAACATTAGACAACTACTTAAGCCTTCAGAGATTGGTCTTTTTGTGTGATAAAAACTGATAAGATGCATGAAACAAGGGGGGGGGGAGTGGTTTTGGTATATTTAGGATGATATAAGAGGATTTGAGTTTTAGGGGAGGTGAGATGGTGTAGGGGTCCGTTTATTTGTGAGAGGGGTCACATTTTCATATATTTTAATCTTTTAATATAAAAAGATATTTCATAATCAAGGAATTCAGATAAAAAATGATAATTAGTGAGGATAATAGATTTTAAGGGATATAAATCCCTCATTAACCAATTTAGATATTTGGTTTTATGATATTTTTATATTTTTCATCTTCATTTAACATTTTTCTTCATTTTAACCTTTAGTATGGTGACTAATGTATTTATTTGGGAATTAGTTTTTATTAAAATATTAAAATGGCCATAAAAAATTGAGGGAAAAAATAAAAACATTAAATCTATATTAATATATTATATTTATAATATAAAAGAAAAATAAATTCAATATAGTAATGGATAATGCGAAAAACAATTTTTTGAAAATTGTATTTCTTAAGAATAAAATGAATTTATTATTTTTTCTATATCAAGGTGGAATCATTAAATGATGGTTAATTTGTTTATATATACTATCAACAAATTCCAAAAAATTCACTAATTATAAGTGTTGAATTTGATTTATTATGATAAAAATATAGAATATTTTGAAAAATAAAAATCATTGAAAAATTGGCATTTTAAAAATACACTTATTTTACTCATTATTATTGTAATTTATTACTAATTTTTTAGGAATTTATTAATTAATTTATGTTATGGAAAATTATTTACACTTATTTTAAAATTAATTGTTATATAAATTTCGAATTTTATAAAATATACATTATTAAATATTATATGTTTATATAATCCTAACATCTACTAAAAAACCCATAAAGACATCCACATAACACCTAAGGTAATGTTCAAAAAATTGGTTGTCAGTGGTGGTGGTTTAGCTAACATATATCTCAAAACAATTTATACAAGATTTTAATTCTCCCATAGACGGTTTCACTCAATTTTTACTTAGTGATTCTTAACATTGGATTAGTATAGGTAAAATTATAGTAATTCCACATCCTTTCCATGATTTGAAAATTGATCCACATAGGGAAGTCCCATACTTCTTTATTCTATTACTTATCCTTTTTATATTCTTTTTATATTGTGGTTAATCATATTTATTCCCAGAAATTCATCCACTATATTATAATTGAAAATTTTATTATTTTTAATATTTTCTAATTACTATATTAAATTTTGTCATAATTTGGTGTTTTGTGACTTAAAATCTATTCTATATAGTTAAATTTAAATCATAAAACATACTGAATATTGGAGTTTTACATATTCCCCCATTAAATAAATTACATAAACACAATTTTAATTTCCTCCAGTGATGAAAATAAATGAGAGGTTTTTAATATAGTTATGAATCATGAGATAACCATTTATTTAAGTACATTATAATGGTTTATAAATATATAATTAATCCACCAACAAATATACCCTTGGTGTTTCAAAATAGGTGTGAAATTAGGCCCTTTTTTCCAGTGAGTGAGGATCATGTTAATACTCAACCAAAATATTTCATATTTATTACCCTAGGTGAATTAGATCTATATCATACATGAATATTTATTTTTTTGGTAGGGGATTAATGTTTATGAAAACATGCTACTTTTTAAATTTTTTTGGATGTTTTCCAATATTTATATTTATCTATTTGGTATTAATTATTTATTCCATTCCAAATATATAAAAATAAAAAAGTCATAGTCATTGTCACAATAGAGAAAAACTGAAAGTCATATAAACCATTTATTCCATAATTCAATTTTAACCCTTTTCTAAAAATAAATAAATTAATCAGAAAACAATGAATATATACCTTTGTCATGTACACTCCAAAAAAGATGTAATTATTTTTCAAAAAATAGCCAAATGTTTCATTGTGCCAATTTACACACCCACACTATGTCATACATATAAATCATTCGTGTATTATTTTTGAAACCAAATAAACATCTCCCAAAATATCATTAGTCACCGAAAAATCCAATCAAATCAGGCCTTAATGCAGTAATTTTTTCTCATATAATTATATTTACTTATTAAAATATTAACTCATGATGGTAACCATAAATATTAAATTATCCTAATTTGATAACATCATAACATCTAATGTTATCTAAACCCAAATCTATAAAAAAATAAGAAGCCCCAAATATTCACTCTAGGATTTGATGAAAAAATCTAAATTCATCTCGTACTTCATCAGATAACAATTTAGATACAACGGACCCATAGTAGGGGATTTTATGCAAAAATATAAATTCCTTACAATAATAAATTATTTCATATTGATGGAATGCGTAATTCTAGATATCAAAAATATACTATCAAGGCTTCATGCAAAGACCACATACATTAATAGGTAAAGTCTACACCAAATAGTAAACAATGTTTATCTCATGAGACCTAATGATGCATCGAGGGGATATATGATTTTGGTACCCACCAATAATTAATTAATTCTAATGAATTGATTATATGATGAAAATAATATAAAATATAATATATAACAACAATTTCTTAGAAAACAATAAACATCCATAATCAAGTAACTAGTATATGTATTTTCCATTTTCACTTGCTTATAACAAGAAAAAACATCAATATATTAATCCTTAAAATTAATACCATATACAGTAATGGGTGTATGGTTAAGTTAGTACAAGATTATAAAATATAAAAATAGTTTATATGATTTATAATATATCAATGAAATTAAAGAACATGGAAATGATGGAGGAAAAAAGTCAAGACAGAGACAATGAGTGATAGAGAAAATAAGCATTATGAACAAGGTGAGGTCTAGAAAATAAATTCATAGGATCATTATAAGTGTATTCTTCATTCATAAATCTAAAGGTGGAATATTATTTTGTGTTTACGAGAAAAATAAACTCAATTTTTTAAAAAATATCATAATAATTTAATATTAATTTGGTAAAAAAAACATTATAACTGTAATTAATAAATAAACTACAAAGGGTAAAAGGATGAAATTAAAAAAATGATTTTTAAAATATATCAAAATATTTAATCAGTTAATACTAATGAAGATAAAAATAGATAATTATTAATGGAAGATTTAAATATTTATAAGGGCTATGAAATCATTTTATATATTTATAGAAAATGATAATTTTTATTTTCAAAATGAAAAACTACCAGAATGACACAAATAAAATTTTATTTTAAAAACCTTGGAAAATATAAAGGAGGATTTAAAAAATTTAATATTTATAAGAGATGGGAAATAATTCATCTAGAATACATTAAAAATGAAATTCTTTTCACTCTTTTTTACCAAAAGTCAAAAATTACCCATTCTGTAAACGTTCAAACATTTATTCAAAAACATTTGTAAA
Source organism: Viscum album (assembly GCA_963277665.1). Lineage (NCBI taxonomy): Eukaryota > Viridiplantae > Streptophyta > Magnoliopsida > Santalales > Viscaceae > Viscum > Viscum album. Next base: position 1,607,435,140 of record OY728137.1, on the reverse strand, counting down.
GAAATTAAAAAATAGTATAAAATTAACATAAGAATTATTCAATGTATGTATAACAACAATATTTAAATATTTTAATGAATATGAATATGGAGGGAAAACATTCTTGATTGGAATGAGGAGACAAGTTTTAATCCACATTCTATAAATCATTTGGTTGAATTGTGATTCAAATGGAGGTGAAATGTAAAACATAAGTGCAAAAAATAGAAATGATATAGTTAGTAACATACAATCTATTTATACGGTGAAAAAACCAAACATAGAAGGATGGAGTTGAAGAATAAAGGTTATACCTTAATGAAAGAAAATTAAATTAAAAATTTCACTTTTGAGAAAGGTAATTCGTGAATTAAATGATAAGAAATATGGTGTTTAAAAAATGTGAAAATAATAAGAGTAATAATTGAATTAAAATATAATAATTTATTTAGGTGGTATATATACCATAAAATAGTAAACATGTTCATAATAGGAAAAATGCCTCATTGAATTAAAATTGAGATAAAGAACCCTGAACATAGGTCCCAAATCGCTTGGTGTATGTGTGTAACCACATGAATTACAAAATTATGTTCTTTTAATTATTTTCTTCATGGAAAATTAAGGTATATTTGAATCTTTTAGCTTCCACATATTATCATATCTCATTTATTTCATGTATACTTGTTTCTTTGAATGGTCACATTGTTTTGTTTGATAAATTCCCCCAAAACATATTTAGTAATATGAACATGCTAAAAGGAATCATAAAATAATTTAATCATCTATATAATAGTGTAGATATATTTTATTTATCATTAAATTAAAAAAATTATATTGTTCAGTTGGTTGTCTAGAATTGATTCAAATTTTGAAAAATATCCATGTATGATTATTTGAGGTGGATAAATATTAAATGAAAATTTAATAATAATATTAAATAAAAAATCACTAGTTTATATTTATATAACATTAATCCTTTAAAAAATATCATATTTATAAATTAAATTTATTTATATAACCATAAATTTTAGACAATAATAAAAAATGATATATGTCATTCCATGAGGCCCTAATATGATCACAAAATGAGTGATGTTTTCATTTCTATTAGATGGGTGAGAGGTAGATAATGGTTCAACCAAAATAATAATAATTTTTTTGTATAAATATATTACTACTATAATTTTGTTGTAGTGTTTATAATAGGTTTGGAAGAGGTATAATAAGAAGAAAACTGGAATGTACATGGAAAAATATTACTTCTTTCTTTGATGTCCTTCATTAAAAAACTCCTTAATCCATCATAGATTCGTATTTTTTTAGGGAAAAAAGCTATAATATTTAATAAAGTGTCTTGGGGATGAGTTCGTTATATAATTTTCATGAAAATAGGATTTTTATGTGAGGAGAAGAATGGTGGTGAAGGAGACCATATATATCAGAACAAAATTATGTTTTTATATTCTTTATTTGATAAAATAAATAGATGCTTCGTATCAATGAAATTGGATAAAAAATTTATTATTTATGGAAATTAAATAATCCAAGTTTTTCTAAAATCTAATCTACCCATTAATCATTTTTCGATTACTTGAGTATTTACCTCATGAATTAGTTTTTTAACATCTCTTCAACCTTTATCATTGTGACTCATTTTTACCATAATAACAAAATTTTATTATCTAAAATGATTTGACTATATTAAAATATTTGTACATGATTATTAATAATATAAAAACAATTTTAATTGATTCATTTTATAAAACTGATATAATTTAATTTCAATATATTAATGTATAGTGTGAAAAAATAATTTTTAGAAAACAATTTATTTTTAAGAATAATTTTGAACATTTTTAAATTTATTCCATGTAAGAATAATAAAAAGTGTATTAATTTATAATATATATAATCAATAAATATCATCAAATTAATTTTTAAATGGGGATTAATTTAATATTTTATGATGAAAATATATAATATATAGAAATATGAAATTCTCAGAAAAATATGGATTTTAAAAATCAAATGAATTTACAGATTACCTTTTGTTACTTATTTCCCTGAAATTAATCAAATTTTTTATTAAATAAACCAATTTAAATATATTATAAAATTAAATTTCTAAAAAATCAATGTTAGGGAAACATAGGATTCATTAATAATTATATATTTATGTTATCTTAACATATAATTTCAAACCCATCAAGACCACTATATAAGACATAAATCTAAGATATGAAATGGGGTTCATTGTTATTGGGTGTTTAGATATCATGGATCTCATTTTCATTTATAAAAGCATGTACATCCATCCTTAAAGTATTCACTCAATTTTAACTTGTTAAAGCTTAACTTGTGTTTGGTCTAGAGAAAACCCTAGTGATTTTAATTATCTTTCTCACTTGGTCCATTGAGTTTTGTAAGGAATATTCATACTTCTTAATACCATAAATATTTTCTTCAAATATTTCATTATGTGATTAATTTTATTTATACCCATCAATTCAATAGATATATTACTACAGTCATATTTTATACATAAAAATTTATCGAATTACTATATCGCAGTTAATTTTAGTTTGGATTTGTGTGTGATACAAACTACTCAACAATTTATATATTTAAAAAATAACACCTAAATTGTCATAGTGTTATACAGCCATAGTGTTGGAAGATGATGATGAAACATGTGATATTAGGAGATTATTTGAAGTTTTTTTTGATAAAGATACTATTAACATAGATTATAATGGAAACAACATTTTGTAGTTCTATTTGATGTAATTATTACATAAGAAAATATAAATAGATATACATTTAATCATTGTTTTGATAACTATAGTAGATATGAACCCACTGGCTTATTGTATTGAAATATTTTTGGGATATATTATTTTAAAGAACTAATATTTTAAAGAAACACTATATTCCTATATTATTTTCTGATTTTTTTATGATTTTCATAAGATTAAAAATCAAAATATATCCTATATATTTAACACAAACATATATTTGTAAAATATGAAATTAAGTTCAAATATATATCACTTCAAATACAACATATTTTTTGACATAAATGTGATTTTAGTTTTTAAAAAAAATGGGCCTGAAATTGATTATATTTACATAATCGATCGCATGAAATTATCCAAGTAACTGAATATAAATTATTTCTAAGGTTAATATAATGGCTACCATAATAGATATTTCATCAAATATATAAACTCCCATAATGGTTTTAGTTTTCCCATATAAAACTTTAATTCTTTAAAATTCATTCATTTTTTCATCCAAATAACAGCTATAGTTTTATGTGTTGTCTTATTATAATAGTTATATTTGGTGTGGTTTATTCTTGTGGGAGAACATGATTATTAATTTGTACGACTTGATGTCTTTTTATATACTACTTTTTATTGTCCTATTTTACTATTATTTGTCATGAAGATTGTATTAATACATTATATATAATGTTATTACATTAATTAAACAATTTGTGTGTAAATTATTTTATATTAACATTCTAATAAAATTTATAATGAAAATATGCACTTAAAAATTAGATAATTATAGACCTCATAAAGATTTTTTTCAATCAATAATTTAACATGTAGAAAAAATTAAAATGATTCCAAATAGAAAACTCTTAAAACACTTTATATAGACTCAAAAAACATATAAATCCTACAAGAAATCATAACCATGATTTGGTGTCTTATTATATAAAATTGACTTCCTCCAACAACAAATAACAATACTATCCCATGATTCATCAATCCCTATCAAATAATGATTTTATTTTAATAATATAAGCTAACTACTATGAAAAAATTTATGGCTTCACTAAAATCATTGATTTTTATTATTTCATTATTCATGGAGATAAAAGATCCATGAATTATAATAATACTTTATAAAATTTTAAATATTATTTAAATTATTTTTCCAAATTAGATTATTATAATTAGGATGGAATTTTTGAAAATAATAACATGAGTTTGAAAGATTTTTTTGGACATATTGTTTTAAAATATATCCATGATACTAGTTTTCATTAAATTATCTGATTGAATCAAATTTATTAATTTTAAAACACAGGAAACTCAAAATATGAAAATTATATCTAAATAAATTAAAACTAAATATATATAAATATATATATTTTGAATATATCCTTCATACAATAATACGTTAAAATTATTTCTTATTTGATACTGTTTTAGAAGTGTGAAAACTTAATAAATTCATTTAGAATAATTTATATGTTAAGAGGGATAAAAAGTTTGAGAATTTAATTTTTTTCCCAAAAATACCAGGATATATTGATGTTTTGAGGTATATAATTAGATTATGATATATCAGATAACTCTTCTAAAGTGATTTAAATGTAAATAAAGTGTTGTAATCGATTGAATAATATTTTTTCAATAATTATTGTAATTAAATTATATTAGAGGGATAAGAAAAAAGTTTTATAATTTGTCCCATCCATTTGAAAAAATAATCTGTTAACAAAATATAAAATATATTTTATTATATAATGAGAAAATATAGAAAAAATAGGGTAAAACCTATAACAATCCTAGTGAATTTTATTTGTTTGAATATTTTTTTTATAAAATAATTGTGAATGTTTCATCTAACACTAAGATATTACACCACCATTTAAACATTCCTAATATTCTTTTTTTTTCAAAAATTATAAACCAAAATATCATTAAAACAAAGATCATAAATGTTCTTAATAATGTTTATAAAATTTCCCAAAATATCCTTCAACACGTTGACACTAAATAACTCTCCAACTTATATGGTTATTTTTTCCATTAAAATTATATTCTAAAAATTAATTAACATTTTCATATAGAACAATAATTAATTTGTTATAAGAACCCATAGGTTTATCTAAAAATTATAAATTATGATTAATAAAGGACAAACTAACCACGAAGTGTTATCAAAATCATTGAAATTATACTCAAATAATGACATCTTAACCATTAATGTTTTATTAACCATGTTATGATCCCATATGTGATATCCTAAACGTAATACACCCATAATTTTTTTTCTATAAATATTATACCATTTTAGTTTCCAAGAACATTGACTTTTTGAGGTTTTCACAATTATAAAAATCCCCAACATAACAAAACTCATAATTTTCCAACCAAAAAAACATTTTTTCCTCTAAAACAAAATCTTAAATGAAAAAACAGATTCTTTCAAGTCCAAAAAATTATTACATAAACTCTAACTCCATTTTAGTTACACATAATCCAAAAATTATATAAAAATCATTCAAAAATTTAGTATCATTATTAAATACATATTAATAGGAAATTATAGAAATAAACTCATTATGACTTGAAATAACTAAAAATCCATAAAATTTATGTATATTAAAAAATATACATTGAGTTTTTATAATATCATAAACTCATATTCAGTCTTGAAGTCAAATTATTTTCTTAAAAATTTTAATTTATTAAACTCATATGAAATCAATAAAGAAATTAAATAATCATGAAGGTTTCTTGGGACATCTTTTTCTCAACCAACCTTATTATTACCCTTTTAATTGAATAACATATTTAGTTACTTTTAATATATATTCTTTGGAAAATAAAATATTACCCAATTTATTAAGGGGTTATATAATTGTGGGCTCACCCATCATCTGATACAATGAACAAGAACCATATCTTGAGTAAAATAGATAGAATATTTCAATTTAAACCATAGGCATATATAATAAGGTTATAAGAAGAATAGAAAATGATATAAAAATAATGGGTTAACTAATTCTTTATTGAGAGAAAAGTAATTGGTTTTGAAATCATGGATTTATTAGAAAAAGGATAGTGAAATCTCCATCATACTCGAATGAATTCAAAAAATCAAAGATTGAATTTTCCTTAATAATAAAGATAATATTATTGTGGTCTTTTTTTTAATTCAATTTCTAATTAAAGATATATTTTTATATAATTGAAATATGGTTCACAAAATTCCCCATCTTGATCTGGCCTTCCTGGTGACTATAAATCTATAGTAGAGTTTGAATTTTATGAATAAATCTAGTGTAAATAAAATCATTTTTGAATGTATATATATTCCATGTTCTTGTGTTTTAAAAGAAAGAATAATGTTTTGAATTTTTTTTTGAGACTATATAGAGGTTTATCCAAAATTATTGAGTAATGGAATAATTTTATCATATGAGTGTTATGATAGATATTAAAAAATATTATTGTTCTAACCACAAAACAAGTCATTTGTGGGTTGATAAAAGAATACTTTTGCAATACAGGAGTGGATAAAATCATATATAAAGCTAGAATATTTTTTTAATAACATAGAAAAGACTACTGGTTTTTTGGAAAGAAAAAATATCATATATTTACCATAAAGGGTGGGAGAAGAGGAATGTTTTTATGTGAGTTTATTCTATATAAAAATAAAAATAAATCTTTGACAGAAATTTTTTTCCTAGGTCTCTAATAATAAATAAGCCACTAATCACATCATTAATTATAAATAAAAATGATTTTTAATATCACTATTAATTAATCACTTCATTTGGGATTTTTAGAACTACTCATGGAAAGTAGAATCATTTTCAATTATTAAAATCATTTATAAATAGTATAACAATTCATGAAGTATAATCATCAATGAAGTATACATGTTTGGGGAAAAATAATTTATAGATATTAAAATCATTTTATGATGGTCAGAAGCATCATTAAATCAATATTTTAATGGATATTCTCCAATTATATTTCATGGAAGGTAGACTATAGGGGGATTCCATGTTGGGAATATCATGAATTGTTTTCCCAATTAAATAATTGGGAAGGATTTGTTAAATATGATATATTGGGATCTCAGATTATATTAGAGTATCATATTATATTTTTCTTTAGGTAAATCAAATCACAAATTCTTGAGGATATGAGTGTGAACTTCATGTCTATGAACTAACATTACATCCATATAAAGCATAGAGGAATGAATGAGTTCTTATGAGTGTCGTGAGAGAGGTATTGTACTATTACCAATTTTAAATTGTAAAGGATGTGGTCCTGGTATAGACTATCCATGAATGAATAATTTTATACAAAAAAATTAGTGCTAAATAGTGGATTCATTTACATGGACACATCTTCACTATATTCTCCACGAACATATACATTTATGTTAAACTTAGTAATTTTTATTGGATTGTTTTACTTTTTGTATTTGATATTTTGGTTTATATATGAATTAATATGACATTTTTAATGAGTTCCATCCAATAGGGGAATAATACCCAACATCACATGGTAAAAGGTTCAAATAAAAATTCCCCCCTTCTAGTGGGTTCTTAGGCCTCTAGGATGAAATATTTTGTATTAAAGACATATGTTACAATCATTAAATTGTCCATATGAATATTTTCATTATATGAAACATATATAATGGAAAAATAGTACCCATGTTCGATGGGTTGAATTTTTAGATCTCTAATAGTTGAATGAGATCCCTGTTATGTTCTATTAGGTCTGATTTTTTCTATATTATCATACAGGGGATACATTTTAGTGAATTTTTATAACTATCTATGAAAAAAGTACACAAAAATATTCTTGATTATAATGATAAAGAAAAAAATTATTTATATACAACATTATCAAGCTAGATTAACAAAAAAATTTATTATTCAATATAGGTCCAAGGACATGGGGATAAATCAGAAATTATAAATTTGGGTGAATACCAGGTTAATGAGGCTAAGATATAATTTCTATAAAATATTTTTGATGATACAAAAAATATACCTTGATGAAATGTTTTATGGATTCTTTAATAGAATAATTGAGGTTATTAGAGCTCATTAGGGAATTGGTGAAAATATAAAGGATGTTTATTTTTTAAATAAGAATATATAATTATTTTCACCTCTTTATATTCTAAAGGTTTCATATCTTGAACGGATAATTTTTGATTATTTATTAGTGGATTATCTGGAAAATAGTAAAGTTGAATATGAAATTTATGTTTAGATGTGTGTAACACTAAATTACTCAACTAAGAAGATATAATATAAGTCTATATAGAATCAGAATATCACTGAAGGTTGAATTAATGACTAATATTTAATTGATGAATTACTTTTTATTTCTGAAATTAAATTCAAGAGATGAAAGTGTAGGATTATGTAAATCTACCCTAAGACTATTTTAGATTATGAAAGGTTTGTTACATTTCATAATGGTGTATAATTAGACATGATAAATGTGTAAATAAATTAAAAACCATATAGATACTATGTAGGATGTTCCCAAATAAATGGGAATTTATGTTAAGAATCTTCTCCATAAAGAAGTTGTATAGGAAGAGCATAGAGAGGAAAGAATAAGATGATGATAATTAATTTTGTATGTAATTAGAAACTAAATTTATGTTATATTCAAAATATGATATTATGGATACTTTTGAAACGAAGAATCTAAAATATATTACAAAAATCTACTAATTGTCTTTTATCAATCTCATGGTGGGGAAAAAGTGGGTAAATAATGATATCAATGATCAACGAAATAAAAATAAAAAATAGGTGTATTATTGAAATAATATTCTATGTATATGGATTAGATTAAAGATAATATTGACCAACTAGAAAAGAATTTTAATGATTAATTAAATATTTATAGTAACATTGGATATTTTTTGGATTTAAATCCCATTATTGAAATAAAATCTGAGGTGATTAATGACCATAATGGTTTTCTAAAATAGAAACTACTAAAAATTTTCCCTTGAATAAATAAATATTACATTGAGTACTAATATTTAATTAGAAATTAAATATATTCATCCAAATTAAAATAATTAATTTTAGAGTTTTTTCTAATGATGATTTATTGGAAATTGAAAAATGGGTTTTCAGAGGAGTATAAATAATACTGAATGATAAAAGAAATATATTTGACTGTAAAATCAGAATTGTTATCAAAATAAAGACTTATAAAGAATAAATTATGATATATTAGAATGGAGGGAACAATAATTTTACAGATAATCATTAATAATTGAGTTGTAATCAATAACATAAGAGATATTCAAAGGCTATAGACATCCAGTGGGGAGAAGGTTAGAATATTTTACTTCCAATAAAGTGGAAATTTTACATCTATCTTGGACACACTATTTATTATTATTAATAGGTATAGGAATAATTAAATTTATAGAACATAGAATATAGGAAAGAGTAATGATACTATATACTTAAACCCTTAGAATTAATTATTTTTATGTATATTTGTTTCATTTTTCTAGTTTCATTCATAAATATATATATTATTTACAAATAAGAAATTGTGTTTGTCATTATAGGAGTTATAGACTGAGAAAAAAAACATGAAACCTATTAATGGAGGAATATAAAATCACCACTAGAATAATGGGAATTGTATTATTACAATGCCTCTACTGGAGATAAAGAGGAGTGTCCATCTTATGCCCAAACAATATCAAAAATCTAATCAAAGGAAAAGAAAAATACTAAAAAGGATAATAAGGATGAAATAATTATAAAATAAACAAATTATGGTATTAGCTTCATATTTTTTGTGGGAGTTCTTCCCATATTACAATGAATTTAAATTTCTTGAAAAAATTTATGGTAAGAGTTGATGGAATGGTTTGATTTTTCATTTTAATATTTTTAATCATCATAGGAATTCGTAACACCCCATTAATAGGTAATAAGCTAAAGCATAGAGACATTCTCTATATAGATGGATTATAGAACAAGTTATTTATTGCGAATCTACTATGTGATTTTAGACATAAATTATATTTTTCCAAAATGTGTTCTCAATCAACAAAAAAGGATGAAAATCCTCTCATGAAAGGATATATGATATATTGTAACCTATACTATGGGTTCAGTAAATTAAACACTGGTCTTTATATAGTGGAATAAAAGAATAACATATAGAACTGATGGATAAAGGAAATGCATTAGTAGGGAATGATATAATTATCCAATATAAATGATGTGGTGGATATTTCACACCCAAAGTGAGTCTATAAAAATACATTTAATTATTCTATGTAAGGAAAGATGGCCTAAAATCCTTATCAGGAATAGAAGAAATTGGCATCTATCATATTTATATAGCTAAAATTGACAAACACGGTCCAATGAATAAACACTACGCACATGGGAGGGGGTATTTCAATATTTTTAATTATGATTATAACAAAATGTATAGTATTTTATTACATATAATAAATAATTAAGTCAAAAAATAATTTAAGATGTACCAAAGTGGAGTAAAAAATGATATTCGATGCATAATAAAATTATTATGATATGATAATGCTTCAGAGGTAGAAAAAAAAGATTTATAAAAATTACATGAGAAACATGGTATTAAAAATGATGTATATTTAGAGATAAATCCCAAATAAAATAGATATTTTTAAAAAATATTGGTTGTCATAGAATATATCCAAGACATTACTCATTAAGAGTGGAGTCTATGAACACTCTAAGAATGGGGAAGAATAAATTGCAGTGTATACCTAATACTAGGAAATTATAATCATTAGAGAGAAGAGGAATCCATATGAAATGTGGTATATAAGGATAACCTCACTAATTAACCGTCATGACATTTTATGTAAATTAAATATTCTAAATAAACAGTGACATCAAAAAATGTTTTGAGATATTGTAGATATCAAAGTATTACTAGGATACTCAACAAATAGTAATGCCAGCAAATTCTACAATAAAAGGATGAATAAAATTTTGGGGCACTACTATAAATAGGACCTATACTAACATAACTACACAATTGGTTTGTAAAAAAAGTATAGCATATGTTACTTAGAGAGACCTATATAAACTGTTTTGAAGAAACCATTGGCATAGGTCTCTTGTAGTCACTGTATACCAATGGTTTCTTCAAAACTGCTAGTATCATTCCCTTATAGAGACCCTATACTAATGATTTTGGAGAAATTGTTGGTATAGTACCGCCCTATTCAAATGTTTTCATCAAACGTTTTGTTATAGTTCCAAATTTCAAAGAACCTATTCTAATGGTTTTGGGAACCGTTGTTATAATTAGCCATATTTTTTATGGAATCTTTTGTCAAATAAAATTAAATAAATAAAAATTTAAAATACTTCTGAATATACATATATATATTTGAAATTATGTAAAAAATTCATTCTAGGTTAGTGGTTAGGTCATTGGATTATAAACGAGAGGGGTTGGGATCAAAACCAAGCAGTGTTTTATTTTTTGAATTATGTATACCAATGGTTTTCTAAAATCATTGGTATAGGTTTTTCATATGACCTATAGCAATTACAAACTATCCAACGGTCCTCCAAACCATAGTTATTAGCTATAGAATCGGTTTTGAGACCAATACCAACGATTCAAAACCATTGGTATAAGTTATTTTCCTATTAGTAGACAGAAATGATGTTAAGGACATGATTTAGAAATATGGAAATATTTATATTAGTTAAATTTTTAATAATAATGTTAATAATATGATTATGTTCCTATAAATTTTGATGTGGTATGAGATTCCCAAAATTATAAAGATTCTAATGATGGATTAGAGAAGGATTTAAATTTCCATGAGAGTAAATATTTACCTCAGAGTAGATATAGGGGAATGAAATTTTATCAATATAATATAATTAATAATATCTTTTCACCAATTTAAAAATAAAGGACGATGAATATATAGTATGATTATCCATTTTCAATGGTAGAACCAAAATCATTTAAATAAAGAGTTAAATATGAGTCATGGGTTAGATCCATAAAGGGTAAATTGGAAAAACTAACAAGAATAAAACATGGGAGGTTATAGAGAAGACCAACCATAAAAATGTGATAAAAAGTGAATCTTTAAGAATAAGTATAATGATAATGGAAATGTGATCCAAAATAAAGCATGCCTGGTGTACAAATACTAGGATCAAATTAAAGGTTTTTTTTTAATTTTATGATACTATTGACCAAGTTATATTACATAAGTCCATCAATATATTTTGGGTTAGTGATTTGAAGTGGATTTAATATATATCATATAGATGTAAAGAATTACGTTCACTAATGGTGTGTTAAAAGAAGTGGTTTATATTGATTAGTTATTGGGCTTCATAATTGGAAATTATGAAACTAAATTGTATAATATAAAGAAATCACATTATTCTCTAAATCAATCACCATGACCTTTTTATTCTTGTCTAATATCACACTTATTGATGTTATATTAAAAGGGAGTGGTGTTGATCACAATCTCCATATAAATATGTCAATCGATGAAAAATACATAGTGCTAATTTATGAGAATTATATCATATTTAGTGTGAGTAGGATGTGTTCTACAAATGATTTTTCTAATCTCATTGGATTATATTTAAAATTTAATGATGGGTGAAATCACCTTCTTTATGTTGATATACATAGTTTATAGAGTGAAATACACTTATGTCTCCCAATATATATAAATATATATATGAAAGTGAGCTATTGAAGAAGGTTTATATGAATGATTCAAAATTAATATCAATAATAATTGTGGAAAGATATATTCTTGGGAGTCTTTATGATGGAGAATCTGTAGATCTTACATTTTATAAGAGAATAATTTGAATCTCAAAATATTTCAAAAAACCCTGTCAAATCTTGTTTTTGCAGCAAGTATAGCAGACTATTTTAAATGTAATCCTGTGATTCGCATCATGATATAGTGAAATATATGATGATGTACATATAAGGTACTCTAACATTCTTTTTATTCTTTGATACAAGAATGTATCATTAGTAATCATTATTTCTTGATACAAATTTGGTTGGTGATGTAGGTTGCCAAAATTCCACAAGTTGTGGCATATAATTTTTTGGAATTAAATTTGTAGGATGGTTGAGTAAGAAATATTTTATATCATATCTTAGAATATAAAATGTAAAATTTATCTCATTACCAAATCATCCACTAAAAAGTTGATTTTGAATTAAAAAATTTAGGATATTATTATAGAACTAAAACCACCAATATCAATATTTTTTTAAAAAGGTTCAATTTAGATCATAAAAAATAAAGTACAAGACTATAATACCATAAATATTCATATTAGTTTTCAAATTATAAATTAAAAATAGGATAAAGGAGTGATCAGGGTGGTTTATGTTGGAACTAGTGAACAAGTGAAAGTTATCTTTACTAAACCTTCAGTTTCTCCAATATTGGGAAACAATAGTGGAACTTTGGTGTTCTCACAACACCTAGAGATTGAGTATGTTTTGATAATCCCCTCTCCAAAGTTGAATCTATTTCATTATAATGTTTTTTGGGTTTGGAATGATCATTCAAATTATTTTTATTTCAAAAGGGGGAGAACTACTATGATCTTGTTCTAATTCAATGATTCATTTTTGGGGGTGATATTTTGAAAAAATGTTGGAGGTAATTGTTGATCTTTAAAAAGTGGATTTAGTGTTGAACCCCTATTTTAGTTGTATTAAATGTTATTAATTTCTTTGGTAGATACTTTCCAAGAATAATTATATTTTTTTGAATTTAATAATAGGGGAGTTCAAGAATATGAATTGTAATAAGGCCTGAAATTCACTCTAAATCATTTTTTTTCAAAAATGGGAGTTGATACCATAGGATAAGAGTGGAGGATGAGTGTTGACGCCCACCAAATGAGAATTGGAAAATTAAAAAATGATAAAATACATAAATATAGGTATTATTTTCTATACGAAAACAATGGGAGGAGAAGGTGATTGAAGCTCACAGATTGTGTAAGCCTCTAGAAGAAATGAAATTCCATGACCATCATAGGGTAGAAAATGTAACCATGTGCAATATGTAGCCAGTAGAATATCCCATGGATCCCATCTTGACATGTACTTCTTCTATTGAGAAGGTGTCTAGGGAAACTAGAGGCTACGAATAAGTAGTTAAATGAGTTCCCTAGGTCAGACAGCTTGTCAACCAGATAACCTATAAAAAATCCTTTGTAAATAGGAGTAAAATTTTCAAAAGGCGATTTACTTTTTTGTTCATTAAAATAATGAGATTGATCATCAATAAAGAGAATGGTTGAGTTTGAAAACATTCAAGAGAACTCGTGATGACTTTGAGTAATCACAAATTAAAATAAAGAAAATTAAAGGAGAAGATGTGGGATCCACTTTTAGTCATAAATTTCATGTGATGAACCCTCAGAGATCTACATAATACCAAGAGAACCTCGAGATATATCTTTGTCATCTCATGAAATCCCGCTAGCATGTTTCCCTCATTGTGTGAATGACTTCGTGTTTTTCTGGGACAACATCACACTGCCGCTTTGTCCTGTAAGTAAACATAGAATAGATTTTCAATACAATGCTCAGGAATCTCTATAAGACCTTTATTATTCATGCGATGAATCATCAATAGGTAGAGTAATTTTCATTGAAATTACACATATAATCTCACATGACAATCACCTTTGGAAAATAATCCATGGAAAATAAAAGAAGAGGAGGATGGAGCCTCTTACGGTCATAAAACTCGCACGACATGATAAAGATATCCACAAAATGGTTTCTCAAGGACCCTTGAAATGTTGAACTGATCAAGAAAAATCACCTTGACAAGTCGTTCTTGTCTCAGTAAATTAGAAGACATGTTACCCAATATCATGTAAAGGCCTTCCAATAGGAACTTAAATATCACGATGGACATTGGACATGTCAATATGAAAATATTGAAGTCATTTGGTATTTTCACAAGTGTAAAAAATTCCCCATTAATTGGAAATAATCAAATAAAGTAGTGGGTTTTTAGGCGGATTCCTGGTCACTAAAAATCTAGTGATGCCTTCTAAAGGATCCATGGAAGACACTTGTGAAAACATGTGGTGCCAGATCCCTTCATGGGGTCTTTCCTAGATCTGTGTGAACCGGTGAAGAAATTGGGGGGGGGGGGTGAGACTTATAAATCACCCACCTCTTTATGAAAAGGGTACCATATTTTTTCACAAACAATAGGAACATATCTGGGTACTTTTCACTAGTGCGAGAGAGGGTTTCTCATAGTGGCTAATCTCATGAATGAAATAAATCATGTCATGTGATATACCTGCGTACAATCATATAAATCATGATACTTTTATAAATAAATCCACTGAACAACTCATAGATCACACGAAGGACATCTGCAAGGACATGTGAGGAACATATGTGCATCCTGTAGATCATGTGAGACTTAATACAAAAATGAATTTAATGAATATTAGGAAATCCCAATATAAGAACTAGAATAGATACTAATGGTAAAATATGTAAAAAACCACTTGTTCTCTAACCATCATATGCTTCGTGTGAGCCACACAGGACATGAGACTACATCAGGACATGTCCTAGAGTTCTTACGATGCTCCTTCAACATGATATTTGGGTCATGTGGAATTTTTTTGGACATGTCTGAGAAAGCCACACAGTTCTTCTAGGAATGTGACATATGTCTCCTGAATTCCTTCATTATCATAACACAAGCCATTTGTAGTACATAGGATATGTCATATGAATCATATAATACCACCCTCTCATGTTAGCTTAGTCTCGCAATAGCACGGGGGCATGTTAGCCAACTCCCATGATGTCTTCTGTGAAGGTCTACCAAGTCTCCCGATGCCCTCCATACATGTCATCCAAAACATGGGACACCCTCAAAGACATGATTTTTATGACTCTCATGACACCCTCCATATTTTTCAAGAAACTATTGCAATGAGACTAGGGTGAGTCATTGGGATCACTTTACACCCTCTAGATAGGTCATTGAGGTAATGTTATGGATTCTTTGAAAAACCATCTATATCTCACAATGTCCTCTGGAAATTTCATCCTTGATCACCTGAAAAATTTCTGACGTGACACCGAGGCTATGCAATTTCCTTTGGATAGGAAAAAATATCGTCTAATTATATTTTGATTTGGTAGGTGGATAATCTCTAACATGTAGAGCAGATAATTAAGGCATTTTAAGCATAAAATCAATGCATTATATGTAGGAATGTAGGACTAGTCAATCAAGGCATCCCAGGGCTTGATAAATTTGTCTACTATTGCTGTGCGATCCCCTACCAAGGGCGACATTAGTTTGTAATACCCAAATTGCGGCATAATTTGATATATCCCGCATATAAGTTTAATATTTTTTTGCAAGCCCTGATCAAGGGAACTACGATGATTCAAATTTCATCTATAACTAGGATATATAGGACACCTCCCTATGGTTTGAGTTTCATATAAATCTTCTAAGGGCAGTCCCTGTGGATACATCCAACAACGACAAGTAATGTAATTGACTATTGGTTATCCATTGTTTCTCACAACAAGCATAGATAATTTTTTCTTAGTTTGTTGAAATAATATGGAAATATGCACCTTAAACATCCATACAGTCTATGAAAATGTTTGGTTTTATGCTCTAACCAGTGGAATAATATTATATTCTCTGATCATAAGTGTAACATCAGAGTGTAAGACAAGAATAGTGACATAATGTGACATGTCCCAATCACATGGGTTTCTTTAGTATGTGAGCCCTAACCCAAGGTTATCCATCATGGTATAAGCCTCTGATATTTAATAAACCTCATGGATAATGATAATGTCTCAGATCATGATCATCTACCTTATCCCATCTATGGGATAAGGGATGAATTGATCTAATATCACTATGGTTCCTACCATAATCAAGATATGTAAGATGCCTCCCTAATTCATGAGCTCTATATTAATCCCCTCAAGGGTTGTCCTATAGAATATGTCCCACATCTACATGAAATGAGATTGGTAACATTTTATCCCATATTTATCACATTGATCAAAAATCACATGGGATTTGGGAGTCACAACATTCATATAATTTGAATCATGATTCTAAACCTTCTAGGGAAATGACAACATCTAAGCCCCGATGAGTGGAATGATATATTCTACTCCACATAAGGGAATATACATTTTTTCTAGTCTTAAGGGTTTGACTGATCTATGAGAAAAATGACTCCTATTATAACCAAGATACATAAGAAACATAGTTAAGGTACAAGCTCAAATAGTTGTCTACATAGATGTGATTCCTGTTATATCTCTAATATCCCTACAATCGGAACTCAGTCATTACAATGGGATGATGACTCTACCTCATCCATAAGTGGATTGAGGAAAAAAATAAACTACAACAACTCTGATTCTTGTCGTAATATTGATACATTTTACATCCCTCTAGGAATTTATTTTGAAAACCTGGTGTTCTAAAGCACCAATATAAGTACTTTATGCATGATGTTAAAATGGACATGTTCAATGAAAAACATGGGGTTTTATTCCTAAAATAACCAAGATATGTATGATGCTACATACTGGCTTAATCCCCTCCTTGGAACATTAACTTCCTCCTTTCATGGTAAAATATTCTGGAGCTCTTGGCTATATTGATTCAACACATATGAAGCCTCCCATTACTAGGGAATTGATGAAGTACCACAGATACATACATATGTATTCCTTAATGATACCCTCATCATCTATAAAAATAGAGGGACATATCATATAGTAATTTTGTTTGGCTAACTTCTCTCATATCAATATTGGGTAGATATATTAAAAGATATCTTAAATATATAAAAGTGTCATATAATATGCAACAATCCCCCCCAAAAGGGTGTGATTTTTCTGACCTCCAATCCTCTCTACCAGTGAAGGTCCCTAAGTGCCATTGGGCCTGAAAACCTAGGTGGAAACCTATCTTTGAAAAGCATGTCTCTACCCTGTTATGGATGGGGTAACCAATGGGGGTGTCTATCTAATACATGATAAATTTTATACTCAATGCGACCGATTGGGAATGGCATTAAAAACCTTGTAATCAAACCGTTGTGTGGACCCCATCCACATATCCTATTTTTTCGATGAAAAAAAAATGTTGAACTCAAAATGAATATCTCTAATAAAATATTATTGGGTTATTTTCCATTATAGAATTTCATATTTACTTTACACGTTGAAAATACAAGAAATAATTATGCGAATTTCTCAAATGAAATAATAATCATGCGTTTGGAAAATTTTATTTTCATACCATATACAAAAAATTAGTAGGACGAACAAGATCATACATATAATCCTTTGTAACCAGGGTTATTATAAAATAATCCCATCCTCATTTTGAAAGGTCCAAATGAGTGTATTGGATGGGTTAGGAATAATGGGACACTTGTGTTAACCATGCATATCTAATTGATCCCACCATGCCTACGATAGTAAAAAAATTTGGTAACATGCTTCCTTGTTGTCTGCATGACTACATATATTGATCTCATTGATAGAACACCAATTGGAGACAATGTATTCTTCATCCCAAAATCGTTCTAGAAAATCATATACACCAGCAACCCATGCGGGTCACAAAATGACCTCACCAGATCGACAACTCCAATATCTGGTAGTAAACACTATGGTTCGAGAGTATCACTAATGTGGTACAATCCTATCCCTAAAAGATTCCTATAAGATTATACAAGAACAGAAATCTGAGACTCTACATTTCTTTGAGAAAGCTATGGCCAATCCAGTAGCCATCATTTCCCAGACCAACTAATTCTAGATGTTATCACTAGAGTGAGACAACTACCACCTTTGGTCTCTAATGAAGGAAGATCAAGAATCCTAATATATCTCCATTTCAGTTTAGGTGTAGCTGAGGAGGTCGCCTTTAAGATGTCATCGCCAAAACCGTCCCACTGGTACCCACCAGTCACCCATTGAGGGTACCACCCAACACAATTCCACCTCTAACTCCCATTCATTGCAAGTGAGGAAGAAATGTGAGGGATGTAATGTTATAGATACCCTGGAGTGGGCTCTAATCCCCAGTACCATTGATGAAGTCATACACCATATTCTCTCAGTAACCACTGACTAGAAGCATATTCCTACTCACTCAAAAGATGTCAGTGGGGATATTACCATAGATAACATTAGGTAGGCACATTACTATACCCCAGTTAATGAATCCCTTCAATATATTTTAGAGGAATAAGGAGGAAAATGTGGGTGAATATTCCGGCTTCAATTGAATATATTATGCAATACATATTAGTGATGGAAAATATGTATGATTATATCCCTAGACACATATTTCTAAAATGCCAGTATATTTTTGAAAATGGTGAATAACTCCAGTAAAATATTCTCGATCTAGTATAGAAAAATGGATAGGAAAATATTTATATCCCTACATCCAGAGAAACTCAACACTCTAATAATTATAAAAATGTGGTTGTATTAGAGAATGCACACATCCATACTTTTATCCATGAGGATTATCAACATATTCTGATAATGGATGAACTATATGACTGGGATCATACTCCCGCTCCAACTGGAGTTCACCAAGTGATACCGGAACATGCCTCAAGACAAGTTAACATGCCACTTGAAAAGGTCTAACGGAAAATTCCAAAAAAAACCATGATCTTGAACATGTCACCATTCTGGCCTGGGATCACCTTGAGGGAGGGGATCAAGTCTCAAGGAAAGCTAATATTTCCATCGACGATGTCCGGTGGCATACTTAAATGGTAAATGATTGGGAATATATCCATTTTTTAGATGGGGATCACCATATCATAATAGAAAAAGTCTCAATATTGGCTCACATTCTTATCAGTGAATCTACCCGATATATTTCTGTAGATCACAGATGTGTGATGCATATTTCTACTTCTACTAACGAAAAACTGCACCATCATGATTCCAAGGTAATACAAGAGGAGGATCATATCCCTTCTCCCATTCTAGAGGTCTATCTGCATATTCTTCGGGGGAATTCATATGCGTTCCAGGATCATATTCCTATTCCAACTTGGTCTGACCAGGTGAGACATACATATACCTTAGGGAAGGCTCATATTCTTACTAAGAAAGACCGGAATAAAATCCCAAAGGCTCGAGATCAGTCTTATACTCCCATCATGACTAAGGATTCGTATGTGAGAATGGAAGATGCAATAGGATATAGACATATTTCTGTCAATAATGATACATCTTAATAGTGTATTCCAACAACTTATTAGTAGCAGGTGCATATTAAAACATCACTATATGGTTATAAATACATTTTTGGAACCATCATACAGAAATATCATATCCCTATACAATTTTAAAAAGAAAGTCAACATATTCTGACCATAACTTAGACAGAGACCTATATTTCCAATCTGATCAATGTTACTGTCCTTGAGGTCATTTGTGTCACACTACAAACACCCCAAGGGTTTGTTAACTCCTCCACTGAAGCGAATGACACTCAATATCAGGAGAGTCACCCATCATGGTAATGTGTACATAGATCACATGGAATCTTATCCTAACATCCACCATGTCAACCTCCCCATGGAAATATATCATATAGATAAAGAAATCCTCCTCTTTCCTATACACATTTTTATAGAGGAATTTCTGAAACTCCAAAAACATTTTATAGAGAGGTGATACAAACATCTAGGTCAACTAGATATGGGTCCCCAACAACATTCATCAATACTCCACTCCTATCAGTAGGTGACCGTCAGAGAATATTCTATGTTATTAATGAATGGTGGTATGTATGACTAAGGAGGTGGAGGCCAACATTGAAATATGGTGAGAGTTGGACATAAACTGCCTCCTCCATCTTATTCTATACCCTCACAACATCTAGATATGAGATCCCATAGGATCGTGAGAAGGATTACATGAATTATCTAGGCCAAAATATGTGGTCAACTCATCAGTGAATGAAGTATTGAAATTTTATTTGTCCAAGATACAAGTTTCACCTTTATTCAATCAAGATAATTTGTTGTTAGTTTGACCTGGATCCTATCTCCATAGAATGAGATCCCAAATTGGAAATACACAACATGAATATGAAACATTCTTTCTACCATTGAATAATGATGCTTTGATAAATAATCTCATAATCCTCATCATACATCTATATTTTAGGTTGTTGAAAGTATAAAGAGTTACACTCCCCCTTGGAACATCAGAATCCTGCAGAAAAGATGTCTTGAAATTTTATCGCCGGTAGAGAAATCATGAGGCTGGGTAATGCTCTTTCTTATGGGAAACAAAAACAAAATTCATATATTTTAGTGAAGCCATGAAATCAAAAATAGGGGGAGAGGATATCCAATACGAATCACATTTTCCCCTAAAAGGAATGAGAATGAATTTTTGACATAAATAATGGAGTTTTTATAATCCTGAAAATAACCCATATATAATAATTCTTATCAGGGGATTCCAAAGAACACATCTCTTATTCAAGTACAACAGCACCATATTAAATGGGCCACAATTGCAACTGGAATTGAAATGGTCTAGGAGCGGACCCATCCCACCGGGACATGGGAATATCTTTCTCCAACTCCACCCCTTAGATCATCAATTCCTAAAATGATTTAGGATACCTCATTAGCTTCTCCAAGATAACCCCAATACATTGTGATGGATGAATTTTTATTTCAATCACCATCCCTTGGTTCATCATCCCCATATTGGGTCTTTGTGAAATTAGTAGTGATTCATGTTCACCCCCATCCTGAGGGGCTGGGTGCATTTTTATCTCATTATCTATCATGGGAATCATCTAATTTTTGACTAGGATAATTGGATCCTTAACAAAAAGATCAATCAATGCTATTTATGTCCCCGAATAAACCCCAATCATCAAGGATAGGGGAATTTTTATCAATATCATCACCAAAAAGGGAATCAATATTCTCTTGGATGGGAGCTAAAAAATCAACTATCGACTTGCAGTCCTTTCCTAAAAAAATATGAATAAAATATTCCATTTATTTCCCATGAAACAATCATGACCAGAAATTCCCTCCTGTTCATTACACATAAGCCAAGATGGGAGGAACATATGACAAAGGAGATCAGACCCTATTGGGGCCACAAGACAAAACAACCCAAATAGGACAAGGGTTTGAAGCATGACCCCAATGAAGGCATCATATAATCATAATGTTGCATTGAAATTAATGTAAATACTAAAACTTCTCGATATTCCTTTTTAAATGTCATCACTATCAATTTGGAAGATGTTATGAATAAATATACAAATGCTGATGGCCTCAACACATAAAATCTACCATGAGAGGTTGGTGATCTTGATCCACCAACCAAGGATGCTCACAACTAGATCTAGAGAAATCTCCAAAATCTGAATCATCTGAATAACGAGTCTTTACAACCTCTACAGAACATTTCCAAATAAAAATGGAAAATTACAGCTACATCCTGATCACATCCTAGATGAATTGATTTTCCTTCCATAGCAGAACAACATTCAATATATGAGAGTTAAATACAAACACTCTGACATCTAAATGAGGAGATAGTCAGGGGAAATATACTCACTGGGTATCACTTTCAAGAAGAGATGAATAATCTCCATCACAATTATGATCCACCAACAAAAGTAGTATATGAGCAGTAAACATGCTTCGGCACCAAGAAACTACTCTACATAGATGATGAGGTCCTTTATGATTATGACATCCCTCATTTGTGGTGAAAACCTATCCCTACTTAGGGAAATCATTAATATCAGTATGAATCAAGAATCAGCAAGAGACAAAATTAGGGCCACCTTATCAAACCCTGATGACTCCTTATATATGATAGAAATCATAAACTATAGTTACCCCATAGATATATAAAATCAGTGAGTCCCTAGCCACTCGAATGGAAGTAAGGGAAGGTGATGAGAACTAGTGTAGCATGAGAGGAAGATATATCCAAAGTGGGTGGATTAAATTTTCCTCCATCCAATTTACAAAATCATACCTTATCTAGTTTTGATGGTACATATGACCCCAAACAACACCTCACACACTTCGTATTTTGATATGGGCTAATGATGTGCCCTCAAGATCAGAATGAGCCAACAAAGATGAGGAGTTTCCTATTGAATTCGATAGGGCAAGCCTTTGTTTGGTACAATAGTTTATCAACATGATCTATTGTAGGATGGGTAGTCCATTTCCATCAGTTTCTTTACCAGTTTAGCTTCATGCTACAAGAAATGGAAACCACAGAACTAACAAACTATAAGAAATGAAAAAATGAGAGGGTATTTGACTTCATAGAAATGTGTAATGGTTTATCCTATTCTCTCTATATCCATCTCTCATAGGAGAAACCACTAGAACTCTATACCGAAAAAATCGAGGATGAATTGAAAACTCCTTTAATTCAAATAAAATATCTAGGTGGATTTACTGAGTTTACAAAAGTTTATCAATATATGGAAAAATCCATTTATTGAACCCGATCCAAATCTTGACTCACACCCCCAACACATGGGAAAATGCTTAGAAATTTAGAAAATTTTGCTTTCACTTGGAAGCCAGCAGTAGTACCCATCCAAGCACCTAGGAAGGTCGAAAACATCCCCACACCTCCAATAAACTAGTGACAATAATAGAATATACCTCAGAAGCGGCATAGATAAACCAAGGTTTCTCAGGATTTGAGGAATGGATGATCAAGGAATAATCCTTATAGAATGAACATGTACCAATTTATTTTATGGTGTCCATGGATGATAACCTGCTAAAGCATCCCAAACCAAGGAATTCTAATGAAGTAAACCTCACGGATCGTCTCGACTACTACCCCAACCAGAGAAGGCTGAGTCATAATATCAATGACTACTTCATCATCAAATACTTTCTTTAAGTCAGGGTCAATTCTAGATAGGTGGTGTTAGATTACACTATAGAGAATGTGGATTATATATCTGTGGCCATGTCATAAGAATATGGGGATTGGTATGAAGTTCCAACCAAGCATGCAAAGAATTTCTTCAACTCGATGACTTAGAATAAAGTTGACTGATCCCATGCCACCCTGAAAGTACAGCTGTAAAAACTCACAATATCTCCAACAACCAAGGAGGTAACATCCAATATGACACCTAAAGGTGGTCATATCTACCAAGAGATCAAAGATACAAATGAGTAAGAGTCATATTCTTCTCTAACTCAAGTTATGACAATTGCATATTTCTTCTGTGCGTTGTCCAAAGTGAAAGAATCACCCCACCAAATAGAACTCCCATTAGATGAAGATATAATCATTGAATCTGTCAATGTGATAAACTTGGAAGACCCATTACCCAATGATGAACATGGATTTGAATATAGGTTCCCTACAAAATAATGGAGAACAAGAGGATGCATGAACTAGATAATGGGATAATGTAGACAACCTGGGCATTTTTGGACCCAATATTTCTACAACATCACAAATAGGACTAATATTTATCTGAGACCTAATGGAAGGAACTCCATTGATACATCCAAATAAATGGAGTTGTCTCATAACCCTCCAACAGTCTTCCACACCTAATTTTCTTTCATAACTGCCTAGTTGGGGTTCTATTATCTGACCCTTCCAGACAATTGGAACGTCATCATGACCTATTCCACTAGAATAAGATACTCCCACAACCTATTCACAAGAAACATACATGTCCACATCTATCTCATTAGTTCCTAAGCTGTATGATTAAGAGAAACTCCAAATCATTAATCACCAATATCAATATCAAAAGTATGACATTCTTGAAATAACATGAAATGGTTATAGAAACAAATATCAATCTTGGATGCTCTCTATCATTTAAAATAACTCAAGGAGGAACCGGTTGAATACCTTTATATCCCACATGAGTTTGAGATAGAATTTTCTCAAGCTAAGGTCTATCAATGGGAGGCCATTCAATCATAATATCATTTTCAATCTCATTCACTGAATAGGATCAAGGGGATGTATTTCAGGGTCACATCAAACAACTATATGTTTTGATCAGACTCAATAATGCCAATATATAAAGGTATATGATAGAAAATGGTTCCAGGATTAACTTCATCTTAGTTTGAACCCTCCAACCCATGGGATATGGAAAAATGGATTTGCGACCCACAAAGCTAACCATTCATGGGTATGATCTTCTCAAGAAATGACCTATTGGGAAGATAAATCTCAAACCTCTATTAGGGGAAATCACATATGATGATGAATTTATGATTATCTACCAGGCAACCATAGATATTGTCATAAATGGAAGGTCCTATATCCATAGAAGCATGGTGGGACATTCAAAAATTCCGTTTGTTTCTGAATTCTCCCCTCGATGGAAAACTCATCATGGCACATTGTGAATATTCCTCCTTCAAGACAGGTAGATAAACATATGATAAAAAATATTTTTTACAATAAGGGAGGTAAGAAACGAATGGTGGATGATGATATTAGAGTTTTATCCCCTAAAATCTTAGGTACCACCAATATAAATCCATTGTGTATGATCGAAAGAGACGATTTCCTCCCATAAATCTATTTGAGTTAATAGATATTTTCTAGGATATTGAAGACCTTTATATACACAGTGACAATGTAAAAAAAGTTCTTCAACATCTCTCTATAATTAGTCAGGTTGTAGGGTATGATAATATATCTTCTCATGACTTTCATCACCCTGACAGTGATAAAGAATCCCCCAGATTTCCATTTTCACCTGAAAATATCACCATAAACTAAGAATTGTAAGAAGGGGAGCATATACTCAAGAACACCCTTTCCTAATTTATGGAAGGCGTCTCCACTACCATAGAAGAGCTTCAGAAGATAAATCTAGGAACGGATGAAGACCAACAACCTACATTTATTAGTGTTTCCATTCCACTTGAAGAGCATCTATATAAGTCATTTCTGTATGATGTTAAACGATATGATTTTTGTTGAAATATTATAGGATTTATTATCATTTTGAAATACATAGGTAGTAATGCATCAATCATATATCTTGGAATGCCCCCACATTATGAAAAATACCCTTGTTGTATCATTAATTGGATCTTCATTTTTAGAGGAACTCTTTTAATTCCTTGTTTATCACAATGATTTTAGCTCATGTTTTCTAAGGAATTTCTATAATGGATTCCCTACAAAAACAAGTCATGAAATCACACAAAAATTCCATAAAAATCTAGAATTACAGACCATTTAAGGCACACCATGTGTACTTTGGACATGAAATTAAACTTCGCAGTCAATGTCCTTTCAGCATGACATAAAACTACATGGTTCCTCTTAAACTATATGTGGATTTATTCTTGTCATAACTGGATACATAGTGACACTTGGATCTCTAATCTTATACCCATCTATAATAAAAAAAAGCAGACCTCTCTTTACGATCCAAACCTATAAAGATAGAGTTTCTCATTCAATAACTATGTGTGACATGATTCCAATATTCACAGGATATGTAGTGATGTCCATATTTATATCTTTGGTCCCAGTCACCACAGATAAGTATAAGTGTTCCCCCTCTATGCGTATGGGAAATATCTATACTGAAAACTTCATTCAAAGCTATGCGTGTCTTCATTCCCAGCACCATAGGATAAATAGTAACTCCTAGAATTCCATTCGTGTTTCTAGTGATAGTATTAACATTTCTCTTTAAGGGACCCACATTATCACTACATGCCGTTAAACTGCATGGCCCTTTAGAAATATGTGTGTTTTTATTTTTATCCTCAGGATATATGTATTGAATCATAGATTTCCACCCTTATCCCATCCACAATATTCCTTTTCTATCAAGACGATTCATCTTAATCTTAGCTACATGATGTTAAACAGCATGGGATTTCAAGAGCTACGTGTGGATTGATTCTCATTATCATAGGATACATAGTCACATCCTGATCTACAATATTAGGATAAGATTAAACAACCAATAATAAATTCCACCAAATTTCATAGAAAAAATTATGTAATATTATTTTTCCTGAGAATGAGCCAGATCTTCATATGACTATCATGTGTACCTATTATATCATGAAAGAAATTTTCACATCAGTTCCCACATTCTTACCGCATCATGTTAATATGAAAAAAAAAACATCCTGGTTTCATGACCTTAGAACTGTATAAAAATAACCTCCTCACCGCATGATGATAAAATTGTAGGGAAAATGTCTTTACCACCTGATGTTAAACTGCATAGAAAATGTCCCATTACGTGATGATAAAATGTATGTGGCATCAACCATTTTTCATCCCCTATAAAGAAACCATAACAGCCTTATTTGGGTCAGCCAGAGTACATGGTTATTCTATCATATTTTAAATCACGTTTATCCATAAGACAAAATTTATGATTTGAGGCCTCAGATCACCACAACCTCCTATGTCCCTTGAAGATGATACAGGACATAAATGGTCCCATTACATGACTATAAATAAAAGCCTATGGATCCAATTTATTCACTAGTTCTTTCAAACAAATTTTTTTTCTATACAAAAATGACTTTCTGATTCATTTAAGACTAAATATCTCCATGGAAGAAATTAAAACCTCAGTGTGATAAAAAATACTCAAGGTATTACTGTCCCTTGTCATTACTCATGAATTGAGAACCTTGATCCCTGATTTATAGAATTTTAATATCCTTATTAAGAGGATACTAGAATATTCTTGACCCATGATGTCATAATTAGATTATTGTGGGTCACGCTCCATATTAGGTATACGTGAAACACATCCATAAACTTCCAGAACATTAGTCATAGCCGTATGACCTTAAAATAGAGCATATTATTACGAACCAAGCTGGGTTTCCATCTGACCTGGTGCCTGACCCGATCTATGGCATGGTAAAAGGGCATTTCCTATCCCCAAGGAATAGAAAAAGTTTT
This sequence comes from Viscum album, assembly GCA_963277665.1. Lineage (NCBI taxonomy): Eukaryota > Viridiplantae > Streptophyta > Magnoliopsida > Santalales > Viscaceae > Viscum > Viscum album. Next base: position 1,607,407,289 of record OY728137.1, on the reverse strand, counting down.
TAGGAATCATAAATATTGGTATGGGAAGGATTCAGTTGAGTCTAGAATCATTAAACAACCAACAAAAATAAATAAAACGAATCTCAAAAATTATTCAAAAAAATTATTTAATAAAAATAAAAATTGTTATTCATAGATTGAAAACCACAAACAAAAGGAATACAAAAAAAATGGAGTAGAGATTACAATACAAAACCCACCACACAGTAAGGTGGAATCTCCCTCAAGCCATCTCAACAACACCCCAATGATAATACAAGGTAACAACCTGGAACACTTCCTCCAAAGACCCTACCCTTACCTGTTTTAAACATTATAAAGTTTACATACACCAAAATCTGTTAGTAGTGCGTTATCCTAATCCTAGTAATATTCCAACAAAATAATATTCTTTTTGATAACCATTTTAAGACACAAATCTCAAAATTTATATAAAAACGAAATGATAGTAACAATTTCTATAAGATGAAACTTTTAAAAAATAGTTTTCAAGAGGGAAACATTGAATAATGTAAACTTCTAAACAAAACATGCATGCTACTAAATTTTCCCACAAAACACATTTTACGCTGTTGGAAATTACAATATATCTAATGAACACTAGTCATGGAAACACCCCTAGCCACTAGCTAGTTGTGGGGCACAAGATACATCATATCTTAGTTTATAATTAACCATAACCAATATTATTCTCAAGAACGAGCCACTAGGAGGGGAAACCCTAATGGCCTAGTGGTACCCAAACATCATCAATGTTTAGTTAGTGTTGTCATCATCATAAATTCTATGTGAAACAGAGAGGATAACACAACTAGATCACCAGAATACTAGTCCTAGTCTATCCCCTTAGATACTTAGGCTTCCCTCTTTTTTTAAATCATGTTCCATGTGTCATAGAATATATTTTTCAGATGAAAATTTTATTTTGAAATCATGCACACACCAAATATCCCGCACACATGTCACATAATACCCTTTTCACAGTCATATTTATTTTGACATCATACACACACCCAAATAGCCCAAAAACATGTCTCTCCCCATTCTCAAAATTTAATAAATTTTATCTACAATTTATAAACCTTTTTTAAAAATTTTTACATCACAAATCATCAATTTATCTTTCAAAAAACCTTTTTAAGAACATACACCCACCAAAACAGAAACCAAACATATTTTTTCACCCTCTGTGTAACTCAATAAACGATTTAAAATTTTCATAATATAACTTCAAGAAGTAAAACTAGTCTTTTCTCACAAAATTCATTAAATTACCCTCTTTAAAGGAAAAATACACTCCAATGACATACCAAAATAGAATTGGAAGCCCAATAAACATTTAATAAACCACTTTCATATATTATAAACATCCCTCAAATAATACCACATGAGTTACACATGAAAAACACACAATCTCAAGAAGGAATGAATCATTAAAATCATATGTTGAACCAATTTTATAAAAATGATTTTCACACTACACACATAAAGTATGAAACATGATAGGAAGGTCAAGATAACAAGATAACTCACCAATGAAGGCTTACACTTGGAATCACTTACCTTATAAGTTTAAATCCCCAAATATTCTTATAAAACATCAACCACACCACCTCCCCACCACAAGGGAATGAAAAAGAATCCAAACCAATAATATTGAACTAAGAGACTAAAATCAAAACCATAAGTATGAAGCCCTATTTTTTAGAAATTTGGGACTTCAAGGAGGAGGGATAAAACCATAATGAAATGGATGAACCAGGATAGGAGTTCACATACCTGAATGATCATGAAGTTCCACCACCAAAAACCCCTTAAAAAAAGGGTTCCCAAAGAGCTTGAGGGATCTTTGGTGCCTTACATGGATATAATGGTTTTATGAGGGAATAAATGGGAACATTAAGGTTAATCTCATAAAGGAAAAATTGGAGTTTCAAAATATTTCTAATGAGTTGGACACTATGAAGGGTTTTCTACACTATTTAGCAAACCGGGCAACCAAACTGTGAACCATGTTCAATCAACTAAAGAATTGTTTTTCCCACTAAAAATAAAGGTGGGAATTAGAGGGAAACTAGGGGAAATATAGGCCAATAGTAGAAGTGAAATAATTCCCAAAATCTCAAAATTGTCACACAAAACACCTGATAAAATGACTAAGAACCCATCCCGAATTGGAACGAAGAAAAATTTAAAGACATAGGTGTGTCAATTCACCCCACCATAATGATTTCTGACCAAAAAAGCCACAACAAGTACATATGTAAAAACAAAACCCAACAATATTTCCAATTTCAAAGGGGGTTCCCCATGAAAAGACAACAAGGACACTAACAATTGGAAAAGATGGATATAAGCTAACTCAAGAATCCAAGATGGCCTCCCCCGCTAAGGATCACGTGCCCCACAAAAGGAAAAACACCTCTAGTTGTTAAAAAAAGGAATAGATACTCTCACTGCACTCAAACCAAAATCCTGAGACAACTACCTTAGACATTTTTGAGAAGTTCAAATAGTCCACTTGAAACAAGCCCCATATTTTAACGAGGTTACCATAACCATATATTAAGAAAACCCTTCGGAAAACTCTAATAACAATGTTTACCATTGAAAGAACTTTGGGGTTAACTTGTTATGGATGAGATTATATACTGTAATGATAACACCAGGATCACAACTGAATTACTGATATAGGGAGACCCAAATGAACACCCCACCATAGAAATAAACTAACACTCGAGGTTGAACCAAAACAACAACATGATGTGGTCTAAATAGACTCCCCACTACAATAGGAGAATTATTTTCATGAGACAGAACCGAGACACCAATAGGGTGCCTGAGTGGAATCTCCAATAGATTGTGTAAACTAACATTATAATTTTTCGAAAATGAACATGCATGAGACCCATGGTGGGTCTCCCCACCATAAGAACCAACCATCATAACCAACTATCATGGGCCAAGAAAAGAAAACCAATATGGGCTAACTTGGGTGATTCCCACACGACTTATTCTCCCACCGTAAGAGGCCCATTTAACAAAACTGCAAGCCAATAGAGGTACTATGTAGTAAAACCCTCTCATGAGAATTACCATCCTTCCAAAAGTCCAACCAAAATTGGGGTTAAAATGGACATACCTGGTTATTCAAACATGAATACCCCCATTGAGAGTTATACCAACAAGGGCTCAGGCATTGGGGATTGAGAAAAAAATATTGTCTCCTTATAACCAAGGAGGGACTCTTCTATGGACATAGTTCACAACCTGAAGAAATAGGGTCCCAAATTCCCTTTCCACTACATGGGGCCACTTGAAATGAAACTGCCACATAAAAACCTAAAACTGTTTCACCTCCCACACTAGAGACAGATGTTAAACCATCATCCCTTACACCCGTGGGGTTTCCTGACTACACGACATCATTAATCCATGCCCTACAGTTGGAGCTGAGATGATTGAAGCATATCCTTCCTCACTTTAAGTTACTGAAATCCACTAAAAGAAACTTCTTCCTCTAGTGTTTCAAGGAAAACCACCCCAATCCAACAACATCAATAGAACACAACACATCCAAAAAACTGATTACCTTTAAAAATATCCTTCAACATGAATATGGCTTAGAAAATTTACATGCATCAACCCATTCACCCTAAACAAGTAAAAACAAAAAAAAAGGACATAGAGTAGACACCTTCACATAGACCAAGGAATTTATAAATTCTCAAAAGAGAAACACTCAGTATTTTCAGAAGAATCCCTTGAAAGGTTCTTTAACTTCAACCTTTTCCATTAAAAGAATAAAAAACACAAAAAGACACCACCTAAAATGACTCCAACAAGTGATAGAGTCATTACCAAGAGTGGAACCATCATAATAGTTCCATGTAGCTTGATATTACCACAAGAAACCATAACTACCTCGAATGACTAGATTTACCCACACTTGTGTCCTAACATGAACCCTTTCTTCGAAGAGACAGATAAAGGACCCAATGGACCCCTAAGAAATAATCTTGCACTGATAACCCTAGAGTTCTTCCACATTCTTTACTAGGATTATCCTTCACCACTCCCAGGTTGGATCTTCAGTCATAAAGATTCTATACTTCACCTTTAATGATTTAGGAAAAATATGAAACTATGGTCTCATTAAACTTTTTACAAACACTATCCTGCTACAAGAGGATCCACTTAACCAAAAAATAGTAGAGATATACTAATCCATACAACCTGAGATGAGAGTATGTACATTGATCAACATGAGGTCTCTCCCATGGTGAATAACCTGTGGCCGAACATAAATCATGCATTAACTCATTATGTGGGTGTACCTTTTCCAATAATAAGTCCCAAGGACCAAACCATGCTGGTCTTTTGGTTATGACATACAACAAACGACAACCGAACACATGGAATGAACCACCACAAAGGCTTCCCAAAACATTTCTCATAAAATACAACTAACCAACACTTTAACCTAACTCACCCAAAAAACACAAACCCAAGATATTATTTAAACAATAGGGGTTCTCGAACTCAAAACATACCAAAACAAAAATCCCAAAAGTACGTAAAAAATATAACCCAAACACCGGTTTTCAAGACATCAAATTTTCATTAAAAATTATTTCTTTGAAGGAAAATAGGGTCAGAGTGTAGAGAATTAACCATTGGTACCCCATGTACCTCACACATGCATGTTATTGTGCCACACCATGCACCATCCTAAAATCCAAACTAACACTCATCCAACCATGCCATTCACCATCCATATTTCATTGTAATCCCATTATGTGGTCATTAATGTAAATAAAAATTGTTAAAACAAAAAATTCATTCCATATTCAAACAGACCTATTCAATAAACCCGGAGTTTTTACATCTATATATTTACAAAAGTTATCATTTTTCCACCACATGTCTCTCGCAGAGCTTCTACCTCCACATGTGCATACCCGAATAAACTTCTACCACAACATTACCCTTCCTCTACATTGTGATTTAACTCCTCCACAACACCTGTAGCAAAACCTTCATAGACATCATCTACATTTGAAGACTCCCCCAAAATCAGAATCTTAGCTCAGAATAATTCTACCACTTCTGGATATTTCATCGACCACTCTTCAAAATTCCACACCATCGGTCCTTCAGTGTATCATCCTCTCACTTTCAGATATCCACCCTTGTGCACCTTAAAGATTCAGATTCACTGGTTTAAAAATCTAAACTATTTTCTCTTCATCATCATCCAACATCTTCACCAAGAACATTCTCCCTAATCTACAGCTAACACTGATTGGCGTCACACCACATCCATCTCTTCAGATATCCGCCAACTATGGTTTCAGAACCTACTACATCTAGTCTCTGAAATATAGGTTTTCAAGTTGGTCTTGGTTAGTTACTAAGAGTCCATCTCCATATAAGACCTTCAGTTTTTTCTTCTACCTCTACTACATTCTATACGAAATCATCAACCACCAATTAAACCTCTAATCTTATCTACAACCAGTTGTATTTTACTATTCTAGTTAATTCAGGCTCACTTTGGATTATCTAAAATAATCCCATTCTAAACAGGTATGTTTTGAATACTATATTGAAATACCTATAACTTTTGTTGTTCATTATATTATTTTTAGGTTAACACAGGGTTATAAAAATGTGCAAGTAAAATCAGGTTCACCATTGTTCAGCTACACTAATCTTATTTGAGACAAGTATATTTCCATACTATATTGCGATACCTAGAACATCTGTTCTTTATAATATTATTTTCTGGTTCACACAGGGATACAAAACATTTAGTGTTATTTGTCTTCAGCATTTATCTTAACCTATAACTTGACAACCAACCATAACAGTAACATCATGAAGATTCTATGTATTATTTGTCATCAGCATTTACATTCTCTATACTATGTTCATAATACTACCTCTAGGCATCCATGTTTAATTTGATCATCCATTTTTATCGACTAATGGTTTATATAAAGGTTGTTATTAGACTGATCATAGTAAGAAAATCTCATCTATAGCATTCAGACATACAACCTTTAAAATGTGACAATATACACACGAAAAGGATCAATTGCCTTTAGAATATATATTTTTTTTATTCTGATCACAGTGCTAGGTTGCATGGTTTTATGGTTCTGTTTAATTCCATTACAGTAAAATAAAAAGATACGCAATATAAGTATGAACTCCCCATTGAGATACCAAGACACACGTCTTCAAATAAGACTTCTACGACAACATCATTTGGGTTGTCTTCTTTTTTCCCTGTAGTCATGATACTGTTTAGTTATTTATCAAACAACAACTTATATGTTTATGATAATTGAAATTCAACAGGAAAAATGTATCTCTAAAACATTAATTCAAGTGAACTTGTAACACCAACATGAAGCACGCAAAAAACAAATATGTTTGACTTTCTCACCAATACCCATTAATTTTGAGTTCAATTTACAAAGTCCATCACTTTTTTTTGTTAACATACTACAAATAAAAATTTTATACCATGCTTATATAGTATCTTGATTCTTGAAAATGTATATTCTAATAGTACTGAGATTATTACTGTAAAGGAAACTGGGGGAAAATGTTTTACAACTGAAGAGGTCACACCAACTAATAATACAAAAATACATCGACACATTCCATTATCACCTATATGCAGCAATGGTGATCTTAGTTTACTATATCCAATTTAAATACACTGATTTCATACTGCAAAATAGGTAACCATGTCTTGCTAAAATATTTCATCTACCAGTTTCATAGTACCTCAAGACTATTCATATCTATCAACAATATAGGGTGGATCAAATAAGAGAAAATAATGACCTAATACCATGATACAACATAGTATATCATTATGTAAGAATGTTTTCAATGATGTTAGTTTCAATATATGTACAATATGTGACATTTCTATTTAACAAATAAATGTCCCAAAATTACTCTTACAAGGTTTGAATACAAATAGATTTACTATTACGAAGCCATGTGATGCCTCTTCGTCAATGTAAGCATAAATCTATTGACTACATAATTTATTCTCCATCAGTTAAATATTGATTTATACACATGGGACATTACTAATGAATATAACTATCTATACTGCTATCGAAAACTACATTACTTTTTCATCCACGAGTATGTCATATAGTCCAACTAACATTTCATGTTTCTCATATCTATATCTATTAATATAGTGACACTTTATAATATTTAATAACAGTGTAACCTATGGTGTTATTCTAATGAAGGAAGCATGCATGTTCTACACATCCACCATACGAACAAAAATCAATGAATTAGAAAACCAATGAAACTACTCATTTATCATACTCTGACATAGATCCTTCTATAAACTACGGAGGTGTATCAAGGTGTAGATTATATTTTCAATATACAAGTGTTTTATTATATATTTTCTATAATTAATTTGACATAAATAACAAATAACATCATGTATATGCATAAATGATTTGGGATTATTTATATGTATGTGATTCCCTATAAGTTATACAATGATATTTATGGATTTCTAATTGAAATGTATCCCTATTTTGAGAAAAAGGTGTTTTCATAGATATGTTAAACACATTTCTTTATTTCTTATTAAATTGTTGCATTTTAACCACACATAGTATGTTTTCTAAATCATTAATGTATGTGCAGGAAATAATATTAGATGAATGTGTACATACCTAGCTCTTAGCTAATGACATGTTATTTGACCACAATAACTCATCCTCATAACTATAAACCCAGATAGAACAATAGATTTTTTGTTTCTAGAAATGTTTTTTTATTGGTCATAAAGTATTTAAGATCCAAATATTAGTTGTTAAGTTACTTTGTCTAAATCTGAATCATCATGTTTTAGACGTTAGCATGTTGTTAATGAATTTTGTTTCAATATATATGCAATATGTTACAATTCTATTTAACAAATAAATGTCCCAACATTACTATTACAAGGAAAGAATACAAATGAATGTACTATTACAGAGCCATCTGATTCCTATTTGTCAAATAAATGTCCCAACATTAATGTACGAATACAAATGAATGTACTACATATACTTCTATCAGAAACCACATTCTGTTTTCATCCGTAGGTATGTTATACAGTACAAATAGAATTTCAGGTTTCTCATCTCTATATCAATTTATATAGTGACACTTTATAATATATAATAACTATATAACCTATGGTGTTATTCTAACAACGGAATCCTGAAGGTTCTACACATACACCGGAGGGACAATAATTGATGAATCAGACGACCATGAAAACTATTCCTTCAACAAACTCTATCATAGATTCTGCTATAAACTACAATGGTCTATCAAAGTGGAGATTATATTTTCATCATACAACCATTTCATTGTATAATTTATATTATTAATTTGAGATAAATAAAAAATAACATCATGTTGAAGCATTAATGATTCGAGATTATTTATATGTATGTGTTTTCCAATAAGTTAAACATGGATATTTATGGCTTTCTTATTGAACTATATCCTTATTGTGTGAGAAAGGTGTTTTTATAAATATTTTATACATGTTTCTAGATTTCTAATTAAAGTGTTCCATTTTAACCACACATAGTATGTTTTATTAAACATTAATGTATGTGTAGGTAAATATATTGGATTAATGTGTACGTCCTCACCTCTAGTCTTATTACATGTTCTATGACCACTAGAAATCCTCTTCACTATTAAAAATTATGTACAACAAAAAAGTATCTATAAATTTTGTCTTATTTGTCATCAAACATGTAACATCCAAAGTTTAATAGTTACAGTTACTTTTACTAAATATTAATTTTCATGATTTAGAGTAGTAAATATTTTTACATAACATAGAGTCTTCTATTTTCTTTGATTAGTGGATATTTTATTTCATTTCAGTAATGGATATTTTTTTAGTGTAGTGGAATAATTTTGAGCATGTGAATCATGAAATTTTTGGTTATGGATCATGTCATTTTTTTCGAGAAGTGGATCATGTGCTTTATTAGAACAATGAGTCTTTTTAAGAGCAATCAATCAGGACTTTTAGAGTAGTGTTTGTGTTAAATAACCAATACAGAATTTTTTTTGTTATAAATATTTAATTCTCAAGATGTGGTGAATATCCAAACCATCCATGAATAGTCTTTTTAGTCACACTAATATCTTTAATGTATGTATTATAATCCCATATTATAGTAGTAAACAATATTAAGTCTCAAAAATTTTCTTCAATTTATATAAGAACTACATAATACATGACATCTTATATATAAATATTTTCATATCTAGAATTACACTGTACTGAATGAATCCCTATAGGATATGAAGTTTGATTACATAATATTAAAAAAATAATCTTCAAAACCCCATGTCTCAGTATGGTTGGAGAAAAGTTTGGATTATATTTCTAATTTTATGTTGTAATTGTGCATCATGCTTTTAAGAGTACGTTATCTAATCATGGAAGAATTTATGTTTTTATAATTGTTGAGCATGTGGGCATGGTAGCGATTCCAAACATTCTATAGGAAACTAATGATATTACAACATCACTATGTATGATTTGATGTGTGATTTATTTTATTTCCGGCCTAATATTTGACGATAGGCATTTTAATGAAGTTTTTATTCCTTGATAAAAATATCTTCCTATTTTTGATAGGTGTATTAATGATCTAATTGACATAATTTTTTTGAGAAATTTAATTCCCATGATGATTCTACTAAATGTTTCTTACATTATGATGTGACTAAAATTTCTCAACCTATATTGAAGAGTTGTATTAGAATTGAACATAACCAGGTACTACTATTTTTAATCTCACCATTTTAATTTTTTTTTAAAAACCACATCATTTTAATTTTAATTTTTTCCTTGCGTGACATGAAAATAATATCAGTGGATCAATAGGAGTGTGTTGAAATAGTTACAATGGAATTGTTACAATAGGTAGAACTATTTACCTTACTCAGGTATTTTTTCTTTATCTTCATTGACTTTTACATTCATGACATTATTGGAAGTAACAAAAAATAATTTTTTTCATGTAATTATCATTTTTTCAATGATTATTACAAACAATGCATTACTTCTTATCAATTTTATACTGTTAACCTTCATATTTCTAGTTATATGATTTTAATTTTCAATAGTATTTGGTACATATTGTTTAATGTAAATTTATTTTATAGAAATATATGTTCATTGTGTTTGATGTGGAGATTCGGTATAAATAAATTTTGAAACATCTCGAGACTCCATGGAAACAACATTCAATGCCAATGAACTGCATCTCCACATAATGGAAAACATAAAAAAGACTAAATAATATGATTGAAATTTTTTGATGAAATGGAGAGGTAGTAATCACATGTAAATTCTCATATTATTTTCAAATTATCAATTCATTTTTTGTTTAAAACATGAACTCCTTATTTCAATTTAAGAAATATTGTCCCAACATGATATTTATAATAAGATTTTTAGTTTCTGATTTCAATCCCCTTTAGAGAAAATAAATTACACTGTTTCGTTTGTCCCCATTTTTTACTACTGCAAGGATCAACAATGGATATGGGATGTCTACATGTTCTAGCCGGTCCCTGAGGGTTTTTTAGGTTTTTTGTGAACTAGATTTCTTGTTGTTTGTGAATAATTTTGGGGTTTTATATCCATGATGTTGTGTCTTTTTATTTTATTGTTTTTGATTCTTTGTTGTATGTTTTAGATTTATTACACTGGAAAGTTCCATTTTCACCATGTTCGGTGATCTTCTCTGAGGTCATGATGCCATATTGGAGTTTCTACCTTGTTTTGTTTGATGAAAATATATTTTTATGGATGTCCTAGGATTATTCCTCCACTATAATGCCCCTTATTTTTGGTTTATGAATTTTATATATTTATAACACTGCATGGATATCTTCTTGAGGTGTCATTTTTTGAAGAATGGGAAGGCTTCGTATGGTCGACCAGCTCTTGTACAGGCTTCTAGATTTCATTTTCTACTCGTATGGCCTACTTTTTTAGTTTCATGTATTCTTTTTGCTAGTGAATGACTGAAATTGGGAAGTTCAGGAACTACAAGGTAGGGATGATCCAGATGTATGACTATGTTTTTGTGTGCTGTATGAATATTGGATTCGAGGAATGTCAAACCAGTTTTTTTTCATGTCATGGTTGTGATCTGATTCATTAAAAATCATGATCATTTTTATGGGTGTTATAGGAGATTAATTTTGAGTTTTTAACTTCCATATATGTCTAATCATCTTACTTTGGGTGTCACATTTCTTTTTGAGAGTTTTTGGAGAAACGGTGGTTAACTCATGATTTTGGCCAAACCGCGACCCATTTCCAGATTTAAAAACAAATTCTTTTTCTATAAATCATTTTTAACATTTTTTCACCCATCCAACTTCCCAATTTTCTTCCTTGGACATATTAAAACAACCATATCATTTTTTACCCCTTATTAATTCATAAGCATGGTGAATTTGGGTTGTTTATTTAGGTATTGGGCCTACCCGTTGGCCCATTTCAATTTTGAAGAAAATTAATTTGTTTCTTTTACATAATATTAATTTTTTAATAATTTTATTTTATTACACATCCCACTCTAGGATATGAACCCTAGGTGCAGCCCCATTCTCTATTTTCCCACATTGATGCTCATCTTAGTCACATATTAGGTAAGAACTTCTCTATGTTTCTCAAATCATCCAATTTTGGAAAACATAATTTGTCTCATTCATAAATCATTAAATTATTACTATTATTCCCAAAAATCATCATTCTCTTGTTGGTCCTAACCTTAGGATCCTCTCTAATAATTTTAACACCATTACCGTTTTTATATGTGTGCAGATCTATGGGAAGACAAAGAGTTTTCTAGTTTCCAAGGTGGGATTCCTTCTCCCTTGTCCCCCCTCTTCCTCCTATTTTCCTTATTTCATGGTTATTTCTTCTCCAATGGTAATTAAAGACCTATAGTTATCTAATAACATGATTTTTATGTGGGTTTTGGTCCTTTGGGGATTTTTATCATGGGTTTGGGGTTTATAAACCCTTGGATTGTGATATAGGGTGTGCATTTGCATTCCGCCAAGGATTTGAGGTGTGATATACCTTGAACTTGCCTTTATCATTTAAGATTCATCATTTTCATAATTTTAAAACCTTATATATATTTTTATTACAGTTTTAAGCCATTGGATAATTTTCTTGGTGTGTACAATGGGGTTTTATGCTTTGATTTGTGAAAGGTAGGGGGTATTATCATAAAAGTGCACACCAATTTGTTTAAATGATCCATTATCTTTTTCACCAGGTTTGTGAGGTTTAGAACCACTTTTGTTTTATTTTTAACTTTTTACTGTATCTTGAATAAATTATGGTCTGCAATTTTTTTTATTCCTTGTCAGGTGCTTAAAATAAATTTTTTTTGTTTAAAAGTGTCTGTCATGTTTTTGGTAAATTTCTTGGTTGGCTTTTATGTGTTAAGTGTGATTTAAAAAATTATTTGTCTAGATTTATAAATTCATTGAAAAAATTTAAAATGGTATTTTTCGTTCCTTCTATGTATTTCTAATTTGTATTTGGTTTTACAAACAAATGGGTTTTGGTTTACAACATGGTTTGTCTCATGTGGCAGGAAAAAGGCCTGGTTCACAACCTTATGAAAATGGTTGTGTTTTGGATATGTAACCTAAGTGTTTTAAGAGATTTATGAATGTGTTTTGATGATATAAATGGAATTTATTCACCTTCTTAATACATGTTAAATGGATACCTTTTTCAAATGATATTTTTGATAAAGGCTAAAAGGCCTGTTGGCATTTTTTTGTAAAAATGTTTTTCATGTGTATTTCTTGTTCTATAATTTGGGGCCATTTTATGGTCCATGAAATTTATTTTTTAATTGGTTTTGGGGATATAAAATCTGTGTTGATATGTTATTTATGTTTTAGTGGCCTTAAAAGATCATTTTTAATGGATTCTATGTGAAAGGTCTCGTTATTCTCATTGAAATTGTTTTAAAAAACTATTTAGTGGTTTATTGATTCGTGAAAAAAATGTAAAGCCTGACAGATGGATGTATGTGTGTTTATTGTTTGGTAATGTAATTTTGATGTTAAAATTGTATTTGATAATACGTGTAACTTGATTGATCACTAAATGTAATCCTGGGTATCTAGGTGGGTAGACATGTACAGTACGCTAATGATCCCGTGGGGTTTGGCCCCTGTTTCACATCGAAAGTTTGACGATGAGAACACTAACTAAACTATGATGATGATATTTTTGGGGGACCACAAGGTTATGGGTATTCTCACTACTATTTTCTTTGTTTGAACAATAATGAAAAATTATTATTGTAACGCCCCGACCCCAGTTACCCAGATTCGGTGCATTATTACATAACATTGGCATGATCACAAGAAAGATCAAATCTCGAAAGACCGATTGGTTTAGTAGCCTTGGAAACAGTAGATATATTCATAAGTTTTACATTACATCATAAAATGAAAAACTACTACAACAACATAATGTTTCCACAATCCACACTATTAACCCCTCATAAAATCCCTGCAGGTCATTCATAACTTACTTCTTCACATCCTGGGAAAAATAAAACATAGAAAAGGGGTGAGCTCAAATGCCCAGTAAGGATAACAATATAGCGGAAGAATAAACATTTAAGGCAATGTATAACTAAAACAAAATCCTTTTAAATATGAACTTTCAACATGGTATGGCATAAATAAAATGAAATAATGCCATTTACTTATTCACATGGATATTCTACTAATCGAATAATCACATGAAAAAATCAATAACCACTTTCATAAAGTTGGAATGCATAATGCCAGACTATCATAACCACATAGTCAAGGCCTCGTGCCAAGACTACAAATAAGATTTTGTCAAGGCCTTGTGCCAAGACACTAGTTTGTCTCATGAGACCTGCCGATGCAATTTTTTTAAGAAGATACTTACGTTAAAAATTGCTAAAATACACTCCAGTGTTTTTCTGAAAACATTATGCAAGCTTCTGAAAACAAAATAACTAATTCTGAGACTGCTCGACTAATTACAGGCCATGATGGGTCCACTCCCAATCCCTTCCTGTCTACCAAACTCGAGAGTCAGGTTTTCTGAAAACATTTTTAAGCTTGCGTTAAATACGTATACATTTGCACTGGATTTTCATATATTTGAGAGAAATATCTCTTTTTTTGAAATCATTTAAAAATAACATAATTATAATAGAAAACCATTATTTTTAAAATGTCCTTGTAAGCTTGTAAGGGATGCTTTTATGATTTTATAACGGCGGTAAATAGCCGGACCCGCCGTATAAGTTAAAAAAACATTCTTACCTTAATTTTGTCGAAAAGGTTAAAAGGGACCTTGTTTTGAAAACAACAGAAAGATTCCTTTATAAACCACTTATAAAAGTCAAAAAGGGTATAAATGACTTTAACTCAGATTCTAGTAAATAGTAAAAATGTTTTGAAATACATTTTTAAGAAACATGGATGTGGATGATAAAGAGATCCCAGTAGATTATTACATATAAACAACCTCGGATAATGAAGAGATTGTGAAATAACCCTTACCAATTTGGTAAATTATGAAACATACAACCCATTAAAGAGGTATCATACAATGAATATGTAAATACACATAAATTAAAGTGTATTACACAAAGAATATAATTATGGGCAGTACATACACCACACAAAAGGTAATGGTGGCAATATGGCATGAATCTCACAAGAATAAGGAGTGAGATGAAAACCCCTTACCTTGTACTTTTCCTTGGTTGTGGTAGGTTAACCTCCTGTATAATGGTGAAATAGTTGTTATTAAATTATACAAGAATCATATATAATAATATGATATCATATATGATCTTTTAACATTGATTTGTTAATAATATCTTAGAATTATCGTCGTTTCGGGAGTTAACTCACTCATTTTATTTTATATGTTTTGTTACATAAGCCATGGTTGTTGTATCTTATTCATATCCAAAATGATATCTAGTCCTTAAACATCATTTTTAAATCATCAAATGATAATTATACTTGAATGGATACGATGGAGAATGAATCTCATCGCGTTCGTGGAGACGGTAGTCCGTACGTACGCACGAGCGACAATATCATTCTTTTGATATTAAAATAATATATAAATGGATGGTATATCGTATATACAGAATCATTAACATGTTATATTTATTATTTACATGAGTTACACATCATTATTATACCCATCCAAATAATATTATATTGAATAACAATTACACCACGACGTGGAGACGGTAGTCCGTACGTACGCACGTATGGTGACATGTTATTCAAAGGGTGGATAGAATACTGAATATGGTTGTACCATATTTATAATAACATCACAGTATATGTGAGATACTGGAGTTATTATTTTAGAATGGTAAGAACAAAGGAAGAAGAAGTGGAAGAAGAAATGAACTTGGAGAAGGGTGGTGAAATCATTACCTCTTCTTCGGGTTCTTCCTTTTGATTTGATCAAAAGGGATCCTTAGGTTGGATTTCTGATCAAACTAATGCCTATAGGTTGTAGTGAGGGATGTTGGGAGAGTATTTGGGCAGAGTTTGGCCAAACCAAAAGGCTTTGAAGGTCTGAAGAAATGAGAAGGAGGAGTGCCCTTTTATAAGAGGGGTGAGGGGCAACTTTGGAAAAGCTAGAAATATTAATTTATAATAAATTCATATTCGGTTTATAATGGCTCCAAAGCTTATTATTCAAAGGTTAAGGTGGGTATAGGTCGAAAACCACTCAACCAATAGAATTTAGACAGGTTTGGGTACTTATATTAACCTTATCTTTAAGTATTAACTCTAAGTTAATTAGTTTCACTTTTACAATGTCTCTTTATATTTTTATATAATATGGTTAATAAACTTACTATATACATCCAAGATACCCCCAAGTGGTACATTAATGATGTACCTATCATGATATAAGTCTCTTGGCCGAACCATAGATTTTTAGAAATTTAATATCAATTAAGAATATAATATTTGTTTTAAGAACTCTTTTATGTCAATTTTGAGACTATTCAATAGTTGATTTTTGTGAAACTCATAACAGATTGATTACTTCGAACAAAGTCAATTAAATCAATCCTAATATATCATATTATCCTAGAAAATTAGTTTAATTCATTAAAAGTTTCATATTATATTTATTTCGGTATTTATAATATCAATTATTTCAATTTTTCACTATTATAGTAATTACTGCATCATCATTGTGTCATAAATGAAATAAATTATTTAATGTCTAAAAATTATAAATAAAATATCATTATGTAGAAAATCTTTTTATCTTTCTAATGAATATTTATAATCTAAAATCCAACATATATAACCCTATGTAACAATTGTTTTTCTAAAAGATATATGCTTGTGTCATTTTTGTATTCATTTTATCTTAATTAAAATAAAGTGTCATTATCACTTACAAGTGGATCCATGGGGTCCCAAAATAGACCCAAAGATTCCCATGGTCGACCATGTATCAACCAATAGGGTTAAGACACGTTTTAGGGTAATTTAGTATTATTATAATATTATTTTTTAACCCTTATTTACCGGATTTACCCTTAACCATGGTAAATAAAATATTTACCGCAGTAATTATTCAAAATGTCTAAAAATAAAAGTTACCTATTTACACAATTTGAACATCCTGATTCCAAATATGGAATCCATTTTCCTAAATTCAAAACACAGAAGTGGCAGAAATTAATTTAAAATTAATTCCCGCTGTCAAAACAAAAAGCGTGTTTTTAAGAGATAATAACTATCAAAAGATTGACACTCGTTTATGTTCGGTTTAATTGTAAAATTATGTCCAATGACCAACATTATATTAAATGGTAAAAATATATTCTAAATATACTTTAAAACCACTCAAATTCATAATTTATCACTATTAATTATTTTGACTAAAAAAGTTGTTTTTAATTAAAACTTAGTAATTTTCACTATTCATCAAAATATGAAAGTTATCCGAAATGTACCAAAATTTCACCTTAGGCTAAATTCGATATTCCGAATCCAAAAATGAAGTCCATTTTCAAATATAAAATATATATAATTTCAAAAAGTAGGTATTACTATTCATAACGGCTAGTTTGATTAGTTATGGTGTGTTAGAACTCGGTGTTGCGTACAACACACGCTATCACATTATTCAAAGAGAAGCGTACAGTAGAAGCTTGGGGTGTTACATTCTCCCCTCCTTCAAATAATTGCGTCCTCGCAATTTCTAGGTTATTACTTCATAAAAAGACTCGGGTGGTTCTTCATCATAAGTTCCTCGGGTTCCCACGTTGCCTCTTCCATCTTATGGTTTCTCCACAAAACTTTTACCAGACGCGTCGTCCGGTTTCTCAGCACTTGTTCTCTCGTATCAAGAATCTTGACGGGCTCTTCGCAATAAGACAGATCGGGTTCCAGTTCTAATTCCTCATAGGTGAGTACATGTGTCGGATCAGGCATGTATTTCCTCAATAGAGATACGTGGAACACATCGTGAACATCGGAGAGACTTGGCGGCATTGCCAATCGGTAAGCTACAACCCCAATTCGTTCTAGAATTTCGAAAGGTCCGATGTACCTGGGACTCAATTTACCTTTCTTACCAAAACGTATGACTCCCTTCCACGGAGATACCTTCAGAAAAACATGATCACCGACTTGAAATTCCAAATCCTTCCTTCGATTATCGGCATAGCTCTTCTGCCTACTTTGAGCTGCTTTGATGTGATTTTGGATTACTTTCACCTTTTCCACCGTTTCCTCCACCAGTTCTGGGCCTACAAGTTTTCTTTCACCAATGTCATCCCAACAGGTTGGTGTACGACATCTCTTTCTGTATAACGCTTCATATGGTGCCATCTAAATACTCGAATGGAAGCTATTGTTATAGGAAAATTCTACCAAAGGTAAATATTGATCCCACATACCCTGAAAGTCAAGTGAGCAAGATCTCAACATGTCTTATAAGGTTTGAATAGTCTGTTCTGATTGTCCGTCTGTCTGAGGGTGGTAAGCAGTGCTCAAATGAAGTTCAGTATCCAGGGATTTCTGAAGACTTTTCCAGAATCTTGAAGTAAAACGGGGATCACGATCAGAAACAATCGATAGGGGTACTCCATGAAGTCTCACAACTTCATTAATATATAGTATTGCTAGACGTTCCAGGGGTAGGTCTTCTCTTATAGCAAGAAAATGTGATGTCTTGGTAAGACGATCAACAATAACCCATATTGCATCGTTCCTTCTAGGAGTCTTTGGTAGCCCCATGACAAAGTCCATCGTAACATTGTCCCATTTCCACTCCGGTATGGGAAGAGGTTGCATGACTCCTCCAGGCTGTTGCCTTCCATCTTTCACTTGTTGACAAACCATACATCCTGACACAAAATCAGCAATATCCATCTTCATGTTGTCCCACCAAAAATGTTCCTTCAAATCTCTATACATTTTGGTGCTCCCAGGGTGTATAGAGAAATTGGAACAATGAGCATCATCCAGCAATTCCCTTTTTAGATCAGGTATATTGGGAACACAAAGTCTCTTCCCGAATTTCAAAATTCCATCTTCATACACAAAGTCTCTCAATCTCCCATCATTCACAGCTTTAATCTTCTTTTGGAATTCTTCATCATCGGTCTGAGAACTCTTAATCCTTTCTAGTAAAGATGGTTTGGCAACCATTTGAAAAAGCATTGATGTTTTACCTTCCCTGGTTATTCCCATGTCCATCTTCACTAGATCCATGAAAATTGGATCCCTTTCAATTCTCATATTGTTCAAAACTCCATGGTCTTTTCTACTCAAAGCATCTGCCACCTTGTTTTCCTTCCCTGGGTGGTAGTGTATCGTACAATCATAATCCTTGAGTAATTCAAGCCATCTCCTTTGCCTCATGTTGAGTTCTTTTTGTGAGAAAATATACTTCAAACTCTTGTGATCAGTATAAATCTCACATTTTTCACCATAGAGGTAGTGCCTCCATATCTTCAAAGCAAAGATCACTGCTGCTAACTCGAGATCGTGAGTAGGATAGTTTTGTTCATGAATTTTCAACTGTCGTGATGCATAGGAAATAACTCTATCATTCTGCATAAGGACACAGCCAAGTCCTTTCTTCGATGCATCACTATAAATAACAAACCCATCATTCCCCGATGGTAGAGTCAATATAGGAGCATTGACTAATCTTCTCTTCAGTTCTTCGAAACATTCTTCACACTCTTTTGTCCAAACAAATTTAACCCCTTTACGTGTGAGCTTCGTTAATGGGTTAGCCAATCGGGCAAAATTCTGGACGAAACGTCGATAATAACCTGCCAAACCAATAAAACTACGTACCTCAGTTATACTCGTAGGTGATGGCCATTCTTGGATTGCCTTGGTCTTAGAAGGATCAACAGAGATTCCATCTTTAGAGACAATATGGCCAAGAAAAGAAATCTCTTGAATCCAGAATTCACACTTGCTAAACTTCCCATATAATTCATGCCTCCTCATAGTCTTCAAGATAATGCGCAAGTGATTTTCATGATCTTCGTAGGTTTTGGAGTATACCAAGATATCATCAATAAATACCACCACAAATTCATCGAGATACTCCTTGAAAACTCTATTCATTAGATCCATGAATACAGAGGGTGCATTAGTCAATCCAAACGGCATTACAGTAAACTCGTAATGCCCGTACCTGGTTCGAAATGCTGTTTTCGGAATGTCTTCCTTCTTCACACACAACTGATGGTATCCAGATCGAAGGTCAATCTTTGAAAAGTATTGAGCACCATGCAGTTGGTCAAATAAATCATCAATACGAGGTAGGGGATACTTGTTCTTTATCGTTATAGCATTGATCTCCCTGTAGTCGATACATAACCTCATAGATCCATCTTTCTTTTTAACAAAAATAACAGGGGCTCCCCATGGAGAAACACTAGGGCGAATAAATCCCTTATTACTCAATTCCTCTAGTTGTTTCTTTAGTTCGACTAACTCTACAGTGGCCATTCTATAAGGGGTCTTCGATATAGGCCTTGATCCAGGAATCAAATCAATAGAAAACTCAACTTCTCGTTCTGGAGGATGTCCAGGTAAATATTCCGGAAATACATCTACAAATTCTTTCACAACAGGTACATCCTCTATTTGAACATTCCTTTCCTCACCGACAGTTATTTCATTCTCTTCCTCCCCAATAATTGAATTAAGTTGAGCTACTGGGGGTGGATCTAAATAAGAATTAGGTGGTGACAATTCTGCTCTAAAAATAAGGTGCTCCTTATCATTATCATCAAGAATCGTAACCAAGAGTGCAGCAAGGCCCGTTGTCGTGCACCAGTTTTCGTTCGAGTCTAGCTCAAAGCGGTGTTTTCGGGTTTTACCCCTAGGTACATCTGTGCCAGATCCGCCTCTACCTGCTCGTATCCAGACAGGGATGTATTGCTCGGAAAACTCACAAAATCTCTACAATACCAAAATTCTAGGAAGTTCTTCTATACTAATCCTCAAAGTTCATCTTAGGTCTACGTGCTCTAATCAGAGTTTATCTAAATCTAGCTTCCAAGGTTTGTACTAAACTTCCTCTGATACCAACTGTAATGCCCCGACCCCAGTTACCTAGAGTCGGTGCATTATTACATAACATTGGCATGATCACAAGAAAGATCACATCTCGAAAGACCGATTGGTTTAGTAGCCTTGGAAACACTAGATATATTCATAAGTTTTACATTACATCATAAAATGAAAAACTACTACAACAACATAATGTTTCCACAATCCACACTATTAACCCCTCATAAAATCCCTGCAGGTCATTCATAACTTACTTCTTCACATCCTGGAAAAAATAAAACATAGAAAAGGGGTGAGCTCAAATGCCCAGTAAGGATAACAATATAGCGGAAGAATAAACATTTAAGGCAATGTATAACTAAAACAAAAGCCTTTTAAATATAAACTTTCAACATGGTATGGCATAAATAAAATGAAATAATGCCATTTACTTATTCACATGGATATTCTACTAATCGAATAATCACATGCAAAAATCAATAACCACTTTCATAATGTTGGAATGCATAATGCCAGACTATCATAACCACATAGTCAAGGCCTCGTGCCAAGACTACAAATAAGATTTTGTCAAGGCCTTGTGCCAAGACACTAGTTTGTCTCATGAGACCTACCGATGCAATTTTTTTAAGAAGATACTTACGTTAAAAATTGCTAAAATACACTCCAGTGTTTTTCTGAAAACATTATGAAAGCTTCTGAAAACAAAATAACTAATTCTGAGACTGCTCGACTAATTACAGGCCATGATGGGTCCACTCCCAATCCCTTCCTGTCTACCAAACTCGAGAGTCAGGTTTTCTGAAAACATTTTTAAGCTTGCGTTAAATACGTATACATTTGCACTGGATTTTCATATATTTGAGAGAAATATCTCTTTTTTTGAAATCATTTAAAAATAACATAATTATAATAGAAAACCATTATTTTTAAAATGTCCTTGTAAGCTTGTAAGGGATGCTTTGAAGATTTTATAATGGCGGTAAATAGCCGGACCCTCCGTATAAGTTAAAAAAACATTCTTACCTTAATTTTGTCGAAAAGGTTAAAAGGGACCTTGTTTTGAAAACAACGGAAAGATTCCTTTATAAACCACTTATAAAAGTCAAAAATGGTATAAATGACTTTAACTCAGATTCTAGTAAATAGTAAAAATGTTTTGAAATACATTTTTAAGAAACATGGATGTGGATGATAAAGAGATCCCAGTAGATTATTACATATAAACAACCTCGGATAATGAAGAGATTGTGAAATAACCCTTACCAATTTGGTAAATTATGAAACATACAACCCATTAAAGAGGTATCATAAAATGAATATGTAAATACACATAAATTAAAGTGTATTACACAAAGAATATAATTATGGGCAGTACATACACCACACAAAAGGTAATGGTGGCAATATGGCATGAATCTCACAAGAATAAGGAGTGAGATGAAAACCCCTTACCTTGTACTTTTCCTTGATTGGGGTAGGTTAACCTCCTGTATAATGGTGAAATAGTTGTTATTAAATTATACAATAATAATATATAATAATATGATATCATATATGATCTTTTAACATTGATTTGTTAATAATATCTTAGAATTATCGTCGTTTCGGGAGTTAACTCACTCATTTTATTTTATATGTTTTGTTACATAATCCATGGTTGTTGTATCTTATTCATATCCAGAATGATATCTAGTCCTTAAACATCATTTTTAAATCATCAAATGATAATTATACTTGAATGGATACGATGGAGAATGAATCTCATCGCGTTCGTGGAGACGGTAGTCCGTACGTACGCACGAGCGACAATATCATTCTTTTGATATTAAAATAATATATAAATGGATGGTATATCATATATACAGAATCATTAACATGTTATATTTATTATTTACATGAGTTACACATCATTATTATACCCATCCAAATAATATTATATTGAATAACAATTACACCACGACGTGGAGACGGTAGTCCGTACGTACGCACGTATGGTGACATGTTATTCAAAGGGTGGGTAGAATACTGAATATGGTTGTACCATATTTATAATAACATCACAGTATATGTGAGATACTGGAGTTATTATTTTAGAATGGTAAGAACAAAGGAAGAAGAAGTGGAAGAAGAAATGAACTTGGAGAAGGGTGGTGAAATCATTACCTCTTCTTCGGGTTCTTCCTTTTGATTTGATCAAAAGGGCTCCTTAGGTTGGCTTTATGATCAAACTAATGCCTCTAGGTTGTAGTGAGGGATGTTGGGAGAGTATTTTGGCAGAGTTTGGCCGAACCAAAAGGCTTTGAAGGTGTGAAGAAATGAGAAGGAGGAGTGCCCTTTTATAAGAGGGGTGAGGGGCACCTTTGGAAAAGCTAGAAATATTAATTTATAATAAATTCATATTCGGTTTATAATGGCTCCAAAGCTTATTCTTAAAAGGTTAAGGTGGGTATAGGTCGAAAACCACTCAACCAATAGAATTTAGACAGGTTTGGGTACTTATATTAACCTTATCTTTAAGTATTAACTCTAAGTTAATTAGTTTCACTTTTACAATGTCTCTTTATATTTTTATATAATATGGTTAATAAACTTACTATATACATCCAAGAGACCCCCAAGTGGTACATTAATGATGGACCTATCATGATATAAGTCTCTTGGCCGAACCTAAGATTTTTAGAAATTTAATATCAATTAAGAATATAATATTTGTTTTAAGAACTCTTTTATGTCATTTTTGAGACTATTCAATAGTTGATTTTTGTGAAACTCATAAAAGATTGATTACTTCGAACAAAGTCAATTAAATCAATCCTAATATATCATAGTATCCTATAAAATTATTTTAATTCATTAAAAGTTTCATATTATATTTATTTCGGTATTTATAATATCAATTATTTTAATTTTTCACTATTATAGTAATTACTGCATCATCATTGTGTCATAAATGAAATAAATTATTTAATGTCTAAAAATTATAAATAAAATATCATTATGTAGGAAATCGTTTTATCTTTCTAATAAATATTTATAATCTAAAATCCAACATATATAACCCTATGTAACAATTGTTTTTCTAAAAGATATATGCTTGTGTCATTTTTGTATTCATTTTAACTTAATTAAAATAAAGTGTCATTATCACTTACAAGTGGATCCATGGGGTCCCAAAATAGACCCAAAGATTCCCATGGTCGACCATGTATCAACAAATAGGGTTAAGACACGTTTTAGGGTAATTTAGTATTATTATAATATTATATTTTAACCCTTATTTACCGGATTTACCCTTAACCATGGTAAATAAAATATTTACCGCAGTATTTATTCAAAATGTCTAAAAATAAAAGTTATCTATTTACACAATTTGAACATCCTGATTCCAAATATGGAATCCATTTTCCTAAATTCAAAACACAGAAGTGGCAGAAATTAATTTAAAATTAATTTCGGCTGTCAAAACAAAAAGCGTGTTTTTAAGAGATAATAACTATCAAAAGATTGACACTCGTTTATGTTCGGTTTAATTGTAAAATTATGTCCAATGACCAACATTATATTAAATGGTAAAAATATATTCTAAATATACTTTAAAACCACTCAAATTCATAATTTATCACTATTAATTATTTTGACTAAAAAAGTTGTTTTTAATTAAAACTTAGTAATTTTCACTATTCATCAAAATATGAAAGTTATCCGAAATGTACCAAAATTTCACCTTAGGCTAAATTCGATATTCCGAATCCAAAAATGAAGTCCATTTTCAAATATAAAATATATATAATTTCAAAAAGTAGGTATTACTATTCATAACGGCTAGTTTGATTAGTTATGGTGTGTTAGAACTCGGTGTTGCGTACAACACACGCTATCACATTATTCAAAGAGAAGCGTACCGTAGAAGCTTGGGGTGTTACAATTATGGTTACTTTCACTGAGATACGAGGTACCTGGGGTGTACAACTAACCCGTGCTTAGGGGTGTTCCCGTGACTTGTGCTCCTTGGATATTTTGTACTCACCATCGATATATGGTGGGCTTTGTTGTTAAATTCCATAGCTTGTGTGTTTTATTTAATATTGTACTTTCATTATATCATCCCTCTTGAAAACTAATGTCATTTTGAAGTTTCATTCTTTTGATAAATTGTTACTAGCATGTTTGATTATAAAACATGCATCTTTTTATCTGAAAATTATTATAGAATGGAACTTCATTTAGAAAACATTATTTTATATCTTGTATTTAAAACATGAAATTGATGTTTCTTTTATTTTAATGTAAGGGAATTGTGAATATAATATAGGGCTAACCTACTATGATTTAATACTCACATCTATAGACTTATTATGTTTTTATCCCTTGTGGAGGTTTCAGCATGAGTTCAATCACCATGGCCAATGTGTGATCACTTTTTTGGAGAGTGACCAGAGGGGTCACATTGAGTTAGTTGGATATCTTTTTTGGTCATTTTTTTAGTTTAACTTTCAGTTTCTTTTACAAATAATGTTCAGTTCAATTTTTATATAAATGTATTTTGGGTTGTCTATCTCTTTCTGCTCTTTGTTTTGTAACGACCCAAACATTCAATAATGGAGATTCTTCTTGATCTAATTAAATGTCTCGTTATGGTTATATAAAATATGAACATCCTTGGTTTTATTTTTTTGTATTTTAAAATAATATTATGAATATTGAAAGTAGCTAATATAGTCGTTGTACTGCGATTACATGAGTAGTATAAATATAAAGCATTTACAAATCCAATTTACTCAGACCAAAGTGATAGCCTCATCTAGTATAATTTCCCAGTACAAACTCCATTTTTCAGATCTTGTAAAGGATGTCGCATCATTGTGCTTCACTCTGGACCAAACCCATGCTGATCTTGAACACATTAAGCTTGAGCGGAACCGACTACGTGAGAAGTGGAAGTCAATAGAGATTATCACTCGAGTGATGTTATTCGAGCCACCCCAAGAGTCTGTCACCATCGCACTCCATCCCATTGGTCTTATGTGGGTATTATAAGGGGTTATGTAATACGACTCTAGAACTAGGACTATGTACATTATTTTTGTATAAATAATGTGCATTCATTTTATTATTGTTACCTTGAAATAGTTTTTAAAGCAAAAATACGATTTTCAGTAAATATTCAACTAAGAAATATATTTTGAGGAATTAAAGGATTTATAAATTAAATGATATTTCAATAAAATATTATTACTGTATTAATTTTTAATAAATATAATTGATCATATAATTTTAGGAATGCAATCTAAATTTTTTTAAGGTTTGAAAGCTGTTTTTTTCAAAACCCATTAATTTTTGATAAATGTCAGTTTTTATTTTAAAAGTAAAAAAATTAAAATATTTATAAAATTATTTAGATAAATTAATATTATTTTTGGAATCAGGATGTTGCAATTAGTCAATAGAGAATTTTTCATAATTTTCTATGAGAGTCGATTTTTTGGGTAAATATTAAATACTGTTTAAATATATAATGTGTTTTATGACATCATAATGACCCAATAGTGATGTAATAAAATACTATAAACATTATGTTTGGCCAGTATATGTTTAACCATTAAAATAAGGTGATCTGATTTTGTTTGATATATTTTACAAAGCATTAGTGGACCTTTCAAGGCTTATAAAACATTTTGTCTTATTTAATTGTTTTTCTTGAGAGCGAGACTCACCAAAACATAAGAAACCCTATTATTTTAAGAATTTCTACCATTGTCCTTATAAAATATTTTATTCCACTCCTTTTTGGAAAAAATCATGGGCAAAAACCGTGTTTTGTTTTGTGGTTTTGATTAATTTAATTAGAGGTGTCCCAAACCTAAATAATAAAGAATTCCCTCTCCTTTCCTATATAAACCCACCCAAGATCCCACTTCCTCTTCACTCAAAGACTTTTGAGTTCGACCAAACCCTACCCTTATCTCTCTAGAATCCACCCAAGGTACCCCAATCTCCCCATAAGTATCTCTCTAGCCTCTCCCAAGCATTTGGGATCACACATCCAAGTAAGATATTTCTTCGTTTCTCATTGTGGTCCAATTTTCATTATGTTTTAATGCCCTTTTGTTTTCAATTACAAATGTTGATGTATGATTTATCACCTCCCCCATACTTACCTCTTTATGTTTGGATGATGGGATACCCATTTCTTTCTCATTAATTCCTCCCATTTACCCTAGTTACAATGCCGAAATTTAGTGACGGATTTCTCTCTCTTTTACAACCAAGTAATTATTTTGTATTATGAATCTAAATTAAATTAAGTTTGTTGAGACATGTATATATATGTCCCCCGTACTTTTCATTTCATGTACATATGACGAGACACTATTTTCTCTCTCATCAACCATTTTCAGTAAACCTTATGTCATGCTGTTATGCTGCAGAAATTTCAACGCGTTTTTCCAAGCCAAGATCATTGTGTATTGAATAACATACACATGTCTCTATCATGGGTATTCACCTTTATGAACATATATATATATATATATATATTAAATGGTACTTTAATGTATTTATTCCTCATTACATAATCGTGGATTAACTTATGATGTTGATTGATTCCATGTTATATGATCTATGTGGCACATTTATGCATGAAATGAAATGTTTAAGAAGGGTGCGCCCTGATAGTGCTACAATGAATTGGGTAAATTATAGTATCATGATACATAATGTGAAATGGGTGTTGAATCATGATAATTCATGTGAAAACAGGTTTTACTCATGCTTCAGGTGCAATGAGGGTTTACTCATGCTCCGTGTGCAATGATCCTTGGATCATGCTAATTCTATGTTAAGTGTTGTTGCCACATTTCAATGTTATGATTATCATGATATATCATGCCTTTATGTTCATGTTCCTCTTGTGCTCCATTGATATACCTATTGTCTAACATGTATTGTATTTTTCATGTTATTCCATGTTAATATCCTTACTGGGCTTTATTGCTCACCTTTTTTGTATGCATGTCCTCAGGTTGTTCCATGCAATTATAAGTACGAGGGAATATTGTGGTCATGTAAAGGAAGTTTTCAATAAGATGTTGTGTTCCATGTTTTATGTTTTTATGTAATTTTTCTATGTCCCAAAGACAATAGACCTCTTTATCTTCCATGTTGTATCAAGTGAAGAGTTTATGTAATAAATCATGTTTTAGTGTGTAATAAATAACAGGGTTGTTATAGTTGTTATTAGAGGATAGGTTTAGTTATTTTTTGGGATTAGGATTAGAAAACAATAGTAAAGACGTAGAGACAAAAATAAGTATAATAAAAACATCCCTAAGTATTGGTGGTTATTGAGTAATTGGTTTATCAATAAAATACATCCCTATTTGGATAGGAGCAGGTCAAGGCATCTCTGGCATAGATGTATCCTAGGGGTAAAACCCAAAAACACTTCATTGAGCTATACTTGAACGAGAACTGGTGCACGACAACAGGCCTTGCTGCACTATTTGTTATGACACTCCTAGTGGATAAGCTTTGGTAAATAAGAAGCTTAGTATGAACCCTTATTAAGGGAATTAAAAAAATACCCCTATGAATATATTCTTAAAATTATATCATAAATTTCATAGACTAAAGCAAATGAATTCATAAGTTAAAGAAATAAAATTTATTTATAAGTCATTTGTTTTGTCCTTGGATTACCCATTATGTGTTAATTCTTTAAGATACTCATCCCTATGTATATATCTGATAGAGTAGAACCAGAATAAAAAATATAAATGTAGGGTTATCTTCCATAGTCCTATGTATTATTTTATATCCCTAAAGTTTTGTAGAAAAATCACAACACCACCAAAAATCAAGGATGTAAAAATGTCAGTGAGTACGAAAAATGGGGAAACCATTTCATCCTTTGAATATTACTCCTCCCCTATCATAATCAGGGGCTTGAACTTCCCAGCGAACCTCATCCTACTCCCTCTTGTGTAATTTGATGCAATTCTTATTCTGGATTGGCTTTACTTATACAAAGAAAACATAAATTTCCTTGAGAGGGAAACCACTCTCCATGTGGAGAATCGACCCCCTATTCTGTACAAGTGCAAGGAGGAAGATGAATCTTATTTAACTCTATCATCTCAAGTGTGGATATTACCTCCCTATGAGCATGTGTATCTAGCATAGATGATTGAGCCTAAGGAGGCAACCATACTTGAAGACATGCATATTGTGAAGGAATTTGTTGAATTTTTTCTCGTGGAATTGCTCGGTCTTCCTCCTTGAAGAGATGTTGAATTCTTAATTAATCTTTTACTGGGGGCATTTAAAATATCCACGACTCCTTATAGAATGGCTATTGTAGAGGATGAGGAGTTGAAGAAACAACTACAAGAGAATATGTATAAAGGGTTTATATGCCCAAGTGCTTCACCATGGGGTGCACTGGTCCTCATAGTCAAGAAGAAATATGGTTCAATGCATCTTTGCATTGATTATCTTGAGCTTAACAAAATCACCATAAAGAAATAGTATCCTCTCCCACGAATTGATATATTGTTTGATGAGCTTAATGGAGAACAATACTTCTCCATGGTGGATTTGTGGTCGGGATATTATAAAGTTAGCGTGAAGAAGGAAGAAATACCCAAGACTACTTTTCGTACAAGAAACGGGAACTATGAATTCATAGTAATACCTTTTAGACTCACTAATGCTCCAGAAATCTTCATGAACATGATGAATAGAGTTGTTATGGATTACCTTGAAAATTTCGATTTAGTCTTTATAGAGGAAATTTTCATATACTCCAAAACCATGGAGGATCATGAGGAGTATCTAAGAACTGTACTAGAGACCTTGCGGAAGGAGAATCTCTATGAAATGTAGAGTAATTGAGAGTTATGATTGAAGGAGGTCACATTCTTGGGCCATATCATCAAAAGAAAAGGGATATCTGTGGATCCCTACAAAAAATATGCAATTAAGGGATGGATGAGGCCAACATCGGTAATGGATATCCATAGATTCTTGGAGTTAGATGGATATTATCCACGATTTGTGAGAAGTTTCTCAAGATTGTCCAACCCCCTTACCAAGCTAACTCAGAAGGGAGTAAAGATTTCTTGGAGTGATGAATGCGAAGAAATATTTAAGGAGTTAAAAAGGAGGCTAATCACTGTACCCATGATCACTTTATGTAATGACGCAAAATATTGAATAAATTTTGTTTCTTAACTATTTGTTTTATTTTATTTTATACTCAACATAACTATTTCATTTAATAAAATTAGTATAATTAAAATAAGACCGTTGGGTTTTGACTGTTATATTACCATTGGTCAATATGACCATCGTATACAAAATGTTGTGATTATTGTCTATAAAGACATGTGATCTTGATTAATTAATATAGAAAGAAAATTTGATGGCCCCATCCCATACTCTCAGGCTGATCGAATCCCATCTGACGGAACTCGGGAAGGAGGTAGCACCTTTGGGCTTTGCTCTAGACCAAACCCAAGCCGAACTTCATCGTGTGAAGCTGGAATGGAATTGCCTTTGAGAGAAGTTCAAGCTGATAGAAATCACTACTCACACAATGTTGGCCGAGCCGCCCCAAGATTCTATCACCCTAGAATACCTTACTATTAGTTCCTATGATGGTGTTATAAGAGGTTATGTAATGAGACCGTAATTGCCTTGTGTAATCCTTTGATTTAAATAAAAAATTGTGATTTCTTCTTATGGTGAAGTTTGTGAATTTTCCAATTCCCGGATAAATATAGTATGAATATTATTGATGAATTTTCGAAAAAGGATATTTTAAAAATATTTATGTAATCCTTTAATAATTAATAATGTGTAATGATTTTCAAAAAATGGTATTCTACAGTTATGTTCAGTATGAAATTTAGAGTCTAATAAGATCAACTTAATTTTTGATGAATAGTGATTTTATGCTTATTATTAGTAATTTGATTAAATGGATTAAGTAACCTCACTTAAGAAAGTATTAATATAATCTAGGCACCATTATTAAGTAATGTGATTCAATAAAATATGTAAATATCTGTTCTAGAAAGTACTGTTTAAGTATTTGTTTTTTCGGGTGAATGGTGATTTTTATTTTAAAATTCAATTAAAAATATTTAGAAAATTAGTTTTTATAAAATGGAGTTCATTTTTGAATTCAGAGCATTGATATTTGGTTAAGGTGAAGTTTTGGGATTTTACTGAAACAGTTGAATTTTCAGTGAATAGTGTTTTTATATAAAAATTAAATAAAAAATATTTCGAAAATTAATTTCATAAAATGGATTTCATTTTTGAAATCAGATCATTGATATTTGGTTAAGGTGAAGTTTTGCGATTTTTCTGAGAAAGTTGAATTTTCAGTGAATAGTGAAAATACAGTTTTCGGGGTTCGAGTATTTAATGACATCATTAAGGATGTAATAATTATGAAATAATTATGGCCGACTTATGAATAGTAAAATAAGTTATGAGGGGTCCCAAGTAGACAATACTATAGGAAAATACCATGGGAAATCCCATGGTTTTTCTAATACCACAGATGAGGTGTCCCTTGGCAGTTAATGCTTTGTCCCCTCACATCCCCTATAAATACCAAGCCTTTCCCCCATTAATTTCATTTCCAAATCCTTTTTGATGAAGTTATGGTCTATTTTCCTCCCATGGAATCCTCCCAAGGTTCCCTCAAGCCTCCAAGGTCCCGACCTTTGTGTTTTAGGACTTACATTTTAAGGTAAGGCATCCTACCTCTCTCTTTCTTTTCAAGTACTCTCTTTTATGTCATTTCGTTTATGATCGATGTTATTATGTTGTAGGATGTTATTTTATATTCAAAATACAGTAATTTGTATATTCATATGATGAGATACCCCCTCTTACTCTAATCAATTCATTTTAATAATTTTTTTGTGGCGCCGTTAGGCTGTCGAATTTTTGTAAGGGATTCTTTCACTCTTCCCATTTTGAAAGTTCTACATTCATGTCAAGTCTTTCAAGTTCATTTTTTCCATGTTGGGGTATGATATATACATACATCTTACTATCATTTTATGCTAAAATGATGATAGTACCTATTTAATCCCATCAATTCTTTTTCTGAAGTTTTAATTGACGACGTTAGGCTGCCGAATTTTTCATAAGAGAAATCTTATTTTTGTATTCCTTTCATGTTTTTTCATTTCATATGTTATTTCCTTTAAATTTCTTTACCATGTTCTTATATCCATTATATTATTTCCCCTACTATTTTATGGATCATTTATGAGTGGGTGACCCATGTCCCCTCTCTTTTCAATGTTTTTAAAACCCTGTAACATAGCTGTTATGCTGCAGAATTTTCTTATCAAAATGCCTTTCTATTTTTCTCCAAATTCTTTTAATTTATTAAGGGAGTACTCAAATATATTTCTTCTATAGAGGTATTCACATATATATCAAAATTATCTATTTTAATTCTGGTATTTACATACAAGAAACCCACTTACCTTTTCTGTGGGTTTAAAGTGACATAAAGATTGTGTCTTTAAATCAGTTTTTAAAACGTTATGATTATGAAATGAAACCCATTTCTTTTATTCTATATGGGTTATTTATGAAATGTTGATGATGATATATGTGGCTCAAATTATAATAAAGACAAATTAAGGGTGCAACCTGATAGGGCTCTAATGCATTGCATAAATACTTAATGACTAGATATGACAATTTTAACGATACCTTGGTGAATAACCTTGGTAATTATTTAATGACACCTTGGGGATGGACCTTGGTGATATGGAAATGATTTTATATGGTAAATTTTGTATCCTCATCTTCATGTTATGAAACATGTTATTTTTATTATTATATGCCTCATGATCTCTTTCTCATGCCTTAACGTTATTTATCATGTCTTTATTGATGCATCTCAAGTTCACATGTAAAATGTTTATCTTGTTTTCCTTTCTGGGCCTTCTGCTCATCCTTTCCTTTGATTTATGCTCCCAGGTTATGAGATGTTGTAATGAACTTAGGATGAACAATAAAGATTCCTTACAAGTGGTTTAGAATAATTTTTATGTTGTTTTCAGGTATTATGATCCTGATTTCCAAGACATTAGACTTTAATGATCCTCTTTTTGTAAAATGTAATGAAAATTTATGTATTAAAAAGGTGGGATGCTACACTTTACCCACTGAAGGAGAACTTTTTTTGGTATTCAGTGATGCCTCGAAGAAGCGCATAGACTGTGTTTTGAAGCAAAATGAAAAATTCATTGCCTATGCTTCAAGGCAATTGAATGTTCATGAGAAGAATTATCCAACACTAGATTTGGAGTTGGTTGCAGTGATCTTCGCATTAAAACTTTTCGGTTTTATCTATTTGGGGAGAAGTTTGAGATATATACAGACCAAAAAAGCCTCAAGTATATATTCACAGAGAATGATTTGAACATGCGCCAATGAAGATGGTTAGAGCTGATCAAAACTATGGATGCTCAATCCATTACCACCCTGGGAAAGTGAACAAGGTGGTGGCTGATCTAAGTATAAACGACCCGACGATTATCTCATTGATGAGAATTGAAAACTATTCAATCTTCTTAGATTTGGTAAATATTGAAATGGGATTCATAAATAAGGGAACATCATCCATCCTTTCACAAAGGACTGCTCATCCGTCTCTTTTAGAAAAGTTAAAGGTTGCTCAAAAGGATGAAATTGGTATTCATAAGAAAGTGTAAGATATCATAAAAGGGAAATCCTCGGAGTTGAATGTTAAGGAAGAATGAATTATGATATTTGAAAAAAGATTATGTGTTCCATCATGTTCAAATCCAAAGAAGGAACTTTTGTATAATGCACATAGTTCAAATTTCTCTATTCACCCAGGTAACATAAAGATGTATCGAGATATCTGTAAGCATTATAGGTGGAATAATATGAAAAAGGAGATCACTGAATTTACATCAAATTTCCTGGTTTGTCAGCAAGTTAAGGCTGAGAGATATAAGTCTAAGGGTATGATTTAACCATTTCCCATACCATCATGGAAATGAGAGAATATCCCCATGTAATTTGTCACCGGACATCTAAAGACATCCAAAGGAAATATTGCAATCTGGGTTGTTGTGGATCATCTTACAACGTCTGCACACTTCACTGAAATTCAGAAGGATTTCTAATTGGATCAACTAGCATGGATATACATTCAGTAAGTGGTAAGGCTACATGTATTACCACTATCTATTATATATGATCGAGATCCAAGATTCACCTCGATGTTTTGGAAGAGTCTTCAACATGCTCTGGATACTGAACTGAACTTCAGTATGACCTATCATCCACAAAAAATGGCCAATCTGAGAAATCTATTCAGACACTAGGTGATATGTTAAGATCATGTTCAATGGACTTCAGAGGAGGGTGGGACCAACATCTTCCACTGGTTGAATTCTTCTACAATAACATTATCCACTCGAGCATCCGAATGGAACCTTATGAAGCCCTATATAGGAATAGGTGAAGAACACCCACATGTTGGGATGAAGTCAGTGAACATAAGCTGCTAGGACTAGAAATGGTCGAAGAAATGGTGGAGAAGGTGAAAAACATTTAGCAGTATATCAAGGCAGCCCAACGTCGACAGAAGTGTTATACAGATAACCGTCGATGAGACCTTGATTTTAAATTTGTAGACATGGTATTTCTATGCATATCTCCATAGAATAAGGTTATGAGGCTTGGAAAGAAAGGGATGTTATGTCTTAGGTATATCGTCCCCTTCGAGAGTTTTGATCGTGTTGGGGCTAGGTCCTATTCAATAGCACTTCCACCTACCATGGCCAAAGTACAAGATTTCTTTCATGTATACCTCTTAAGGAAGTACATACCAAACCCTTCACATGTACTCTCTTTATAGGTAGTACAATTATAGGATGATCTTTCTTATGAGGAGAAAGAAGTGAAAATATTAGATCGTAGAAAAAACGTTTGATGAAATAAGACAATGACCCTTGTCAAGGTGTTGTGGAGAAACCAAATATTTGAATAAGCAATGTGTTTATCAGAGGAAATGATAAAGCATAGTTAACCACATTTGATTTAGAGTGGGAAAAGGTAATTTCGAGGCTGAAATTTCTTATGGGGGGAAGATTGTAACGACCCAAACATTCATTAATGGAAATTCCTCTTGATATAATTATATGTATTGTTATGGTTATAAAAATATGAACTTCCTTGGTTTCATGTTTTTGGATTTTAAAATACCTTTATGAATTGTGACTGTTTTCAATATAGCCATTGAACAGTGATCACATGATTACTATAAATATTAGGCTTTAACAAATCCGATTTACTCAGAAAGAAGTGATGGCCCCATATAGTTGACTTGCCCTATACAAAGCCCATTTGTTGGAGCTTGGAATGGAGGTGGATTCTTCGGTCTTTTCTCTTGACCAAGATCAATCTGATCTAGAACACAATAAGCTTGAGTGGAACTGACTATGGGAGAAATGGATGTTAAGAGAGATTACCACTCGAGCGATGTTATCCGAGCCAACCCAACACTCTGTCACCATTGCACTCCTTACCCTTCGGTAATATATAGCTGTTATAACGGGTTATGTAACAAGAACCTAGCAGTATGACTATTTATATTATTTTTTTTATAAATAATGTGCATTCATTTTATTATTGTTACTTTGTAAATAATTTTTAAATCACTAATAGTATTTTTAGTTAATTTTCAACTAAGAAATCTCTTTTGATGATTTAATGGATTTTTGAATTAAATAATATTTTTAAAAAATATTATTATTAAATTATGTTTTATTAAATATAAATTATCATATAATTTTATGAATAAAATCGTAATTTCTATTAAGGATTGAAAGCTGTTTTTATCAAAACCCCGGAATTTTAAGTAAATTTACATTTTATTTTAATATTAAAAGTTCCCATATTTATAAAATTATTTAGATAAAATGAATATTTTTTTTGGAATCAGTATTTTGAAATTATACAATAGTGAATTTTTCATAATTTTCTGAGACAGTCGAATTTTTGGGTTAAAATTAAATACCATTTAAATATATAATGTGTTTTATGACCTCATAATGACCCAATAGTAATGTAATAAAATAATAAAAACATTATTTTGGGCCAATATATTTTTCACCATTAAAATAATGTGATTTTGGGTTTGCTTTATTTCTTTTACAAAGCTTTAGTGGACCATTCAAGGCTTATAAAACATTTTGTCTTTTTAAAATGTTTTACTTGACAGTGTGACTAATCTCCACATAATAAACCCTATTATTTTAATATTTTTTGGAATTGGCCATATAAAATATTGTTTTCCACTCCTCTTTTTCAAAATCCATTGTAAAAAACTGCGGGCTTGTATGTGGTTTTGATGAGTCTAATGCGAGGTTTCCAAAACCTAAATAATAATTAATTCCCTCTCCTTTCCTATATAAAACCAACAAGATCCCACTTCCACTTCACTCAAAGCCTTTGTATTTCGACCAACCCCTACCATCTTCTCTCTAGAATCCTCCCAAGGTTCCCCAAGCATCCAAGAGGCCCCCCTCAAGCCTCTCCCAGTCCTTTGGGATCACACTACCCTGTAAGTCATTTCACCCTTTCTCATTTTTTTCCAATTTTCATTGAGTTTTTATGCCCTTTTTTCAATTAAAAATGTTGAGGTATGATTTTTCACGACCCCATAATACCCTACTTATGTTAGGATGATGGTAGATTCCTTTCTCTCCCATTAATGCCTCCCACGTACACCCGTTACAATGCAGAAATTTCATGAAGGATTTTTCTCTCCTCTTTTACATCCAAGTAATTATTTTGTATTATGCTTATAAATTATATTACTTTTATTGGGACATGTATCTATATGTACCTCTAATTGTCCATTTCATGTACATATGATGAGACACCCTTTTCTCTCTCATCAACCATTTTCATGAATCATTATGTCATGTCGTTATGCTGCCAAAATTGCACCGCGTTTTTCCAAGCCAAGATCAGTGTATAGTGACCACCATACCCATGTCTCTATCAAGGGTATTCAACATTATGTACATATACATATTGAATGGAACATTCATGTATTTATTCAACATTACTTAATCGTGGAATAAATTATTATGTTGATTGATTCCATGTTATGTGATACATGTGGCACACTTATGCATTAAATGAAATGTTTAAGAAGGGTGCGCCCTGATAGCACTTCAATGCATTGGGTAAAGTAAAGAATCTTGATACGTCATGTGAAATGGGTGTTGAATCATGATTATTCAAGTTAAATGAGGATTTAATCATGCTTCATGTTAAATGAGGTTTTACTTATGCTCCATGTGAAATGAGCCTTGGCTCATGCTAATTCCATGTTTAGGGTTGTTGCCACAAATCCAAGTTATGATTATCATGTTTTATCATGAATTTATGTTTATGTTTTTCTTGTGCTCTATTGATATTAATATTGTCTAACATGCATTGTATTTCTCATGTTATTCATTTTATATTGTCATACTATGATTTATAGCTCACCCTTTTCTTATGCATGTCCTCAGGTTATCCCATGCATTGCTAAGTACGAGGGAATATAGTGGTCATGGAAAAGATGTTTTAAATAATATGTTTTGTTCTATTTTTTAAGTAGTTATGTAATGTTAATAAGCCACAAATACACTATACCTCTTGATCTTCCAAGTTGTATTAAGTGAAGAGTTTATGTAATAAATTATGTTTTATGTGTATTAAATAGAGGGGTTGTTATATGTTTTATTGTTTATATTTGGGGGAAATATTTACCTTTTGTACACTATTGATGCCCTAAGTGATAGTATCCATCCTAGGAGGATCATGAATTCCTCTTGAGACTTTTCGGGGGAAGGCCTGGGTGATCAGTTCAGGGTCGACTTGGGCTGGTACGTGACAAAATGGTATCAGAGGAGGCTAGCTCTTAGAAGACCTTTCTTTTTAGAATGCCCATGTTATTTGGATATTTCCAGGTAGAAGGAGAAATATTATTGGGTATTGAGTGGTATGTGAGGGAAGATCATCATGAACTTTTTCTTGATCTGATCCTTAGGCTTCCATGGGAAGTCCATTATTATTAGTGTCCTTTGTTCTTGTTGATTGTTCGGTGTTGGGATATTATAAGGGGAGCCTAACTAATGGCCTCTATGACTCGCAGGGTCTGGAAAGCCATGTGGAGCTGGGGCTTAGACCTAATATGCCTCTCCATGTTGGTATTTTGTTTTACATATTTCCGCCAACCATATGGTCAAGTCACCAACAAACACCAGTTCCCTTTTTTGGACTTTTTGGCCTTTCTTGAATTCTGATTTTTTTGTTTTGAAAATTCTTGTGTAAGAATTGTAACAATTGGTTTTTAAATAAATTCTAGGTTTTGAAAACTGAAAAATGTGTTTCAAAAGTTAAATATATGAATGGTTTTGGATGTTTTTTCTTTTTGTGAAACAATGTTTTTGGAAGGAAGTGGAAATTATATAATGGGGTTGTATTTTTCCCAATCTAAACATGTGCTTTGTTGAAATAAATTTATTTGAATGTATGAATCATTTTATGGTGATTCTGAATCATTATTCAAAATGGGGTGTTTTTTATGTTTAAAAGTGTTTGAATTTGATTAATTTTTTTTTTAAATTGGTTTTTAGTGGTTTTTTTTCCAAGAAAGGTTATTGGTCTCAATTTCCATCAAATTATGAAAATATACCTTTCTGATTTTTAGAAAATTTGAAGGGGTTGTTTGGAGTAGCTTGGTTATTTTTGAAGTTGTAATAAATGAAAAAGTGCTATGTTTTTAAGAAAATGGTTCTTGGTGAGGTGTGTTTTTTTTAAAATCTGAAATGGGTTTTTGAATTGGTTATTAGTGTTCCTTTGGAAGGTAAATTATTTTTGGAATGATGTTGTTTTGTTTTATCCTTTGGGTTTTCATTGGTACTCACATGCATGGTTTTATTGATATCTGGAAGGGTGTACTATATGGAATGGTGGTTGGGTTCCTATAGGGGAATGGAAATGTGAATTTGATTGAGACATGATGAAACACCATTGGTGAATGTGTAAATGCACCAAGTTAGTTTGTTTTTCAAAGGTGTTTTGAGTTGAAAAATTGTGGCATTTGTTTATAAACCGATGGTTATATGGTGAGTTTTTTTCAATGTATTTGAAAAGTTTTATATTCAATAGGATTCATTGTGATATTGAAGACATAAACTTGCCGTGTCATGAGACATGATATTTTTGGTGGTACAGTTTTGGAGTAATGTTCAGTGGGTTTCTAACGATGTGTTGGTTGTTGTGATGTGGCCAAAGATAGTTCTTTGTTTTCTAGATTTCCAATTGATCATCATAATTATTCTTTCTCATGTTTTAGAAGATATATCCACCTCTTCAAATAATTACCCATCCTATTTTTTGAAATAGAGAGCTGTATGGGATCCATATATAGTGCCTACATGTTATGATGATTCTATCAGTTATAGTGGTTGGGTTCGGTGACCCTTCGTGTGTTTCAATCGGTTCCTTGTTCATTTCACTCCTCAATCAATGAATGTTTTAATGGTGGTGTGTATCCCTTAGTCATTAATGGGTATTGTTTTATTTTTTGAGCCATTTATTTTGATGAGATAATGTGATTTGTATCTCTTGACTACGGCGCAATAGATTCTTCAAACATCAGGGCCCTAGCCATAGGCCTCAGAGTAAATCTTTGTCAAGAATTTTCTAGAGGTGTGGGATGAAAAACTAGGCTCTTTTCGCCACCACTGTGGTAAGGTAGTTTCTATTTCTATATTCTTGCACTTTATAACTATGAATTTCATCTTTTCACAATGACCGTGGTGGACTTACACCTCACACAGTGTCTATGGTTATGCCTTCATGGATGTGGGTTTCCGATCAATGTCCCTGTGTCGACCACCTGTGTAAATCGGGTGTGGTATTGGGGATACCTATTAGTAGGTGGATAATGTTGGGTAGATCATTGGATTATTTTGTGGTTTCAGTTTACTAATGATTGGGTCTCCTTTCCTCCCCTCCCCGAGTGTTGGGGTTTTGGATCCCTACAGAAAGTGATGGCCTAGTTCTTGTCCCCTCCATTCGGGAGTGGGTGTTTTAGATATAAATATTGTAACCCTATTAACATTGTTTTTATGTTTTTTTTGGGATAGTTTTGGTTGTCCATTTTGGGTGAGGCCCAATTCTAGTTCAAGTTGTTTTTTTTTAAATTTATAGTTTGTCTCTAATGGTGGGGATGCCCACTGCAGGTCTCGAAGATATTTCCTTTAAGGATTTCTCGGATATTAGTTGTGATTTAATGCTGGAGAGCCTATTCTAACCTCCCCCCAAGACAATGTATTTCGTGAGTGAACATTGGGTTTCATGATCATTGGGTTCATTGGGAGATGGCCCAATAATCTGGTTCTTGGCTTTATTTTGGAGGTGGTGGCTTCACCTTTCTGTTGATTTTCACAAAGTGGTAGTGAGTTGGTGATTTGTTTGGGAAAAAATTATATTCTATTGATGGT
The DNA here is from genome assembly GCA_963277665.1 of Viscum album. Lineage (NCBI taxonomy): Eukaryota > Viridiplantae > Streptophyta > Magnoliopsida > Santalales > Viscaceae > Viscum > Viscum album. The sequence goes on along the minus strand of OY728137.1, from coordinate 1,607,366,988 downwards.
GAATGATATTTCCTTGTTTTGATAGGATGGATCATGTTTATATAAATTACCTAGGTGTTGTTCCAGAAGTAGTAATGTGTTATGGCTTTCCGGGGACAGAATGCTTTATTGGTGGGGAGAATTGTCAAACCCCGTTTTTTTAATGTCATGGGTTTGATCAGGTTCATTAAAAATCCTTATCCTTTTCATGGTTGTTGGGTGAGATTAATATTATGTTTTAAACTATCATATATGTGTAATCATTTTACTTTGGGTTCCCCATTGCTTGTTTGGGAGTTTTTGGAGAAAGGGTGGTCACTTCTTGATTTGGGCCAAATTGTGACCCATTTCCAGATTTAAAATCAAATTGGATTATTTTATAGCTCCATTTTTTAACATTTTTTCACCTATTAAATATCCAAATTTTCTACCCTTTACATATTAAAACCACCATATCCTTTTGGACACCTTATGAATTCATATGCCTGCTGAATTCAGGTTTTTTATTTAGGTATTGAGCTTGCCCGTGGGTCCATTTCTAGTTTTAAAAATATAATTTTTTTCTTTTATATCGTATTAATTTTTTAATAGTTTCCCATGATTCCATATCCCACTTGAGCATAAGAACCCTAGTAGAACACCCATTCTCTATTTACCCACTCTAGGGCTCATCTTCATTACGGATTAGGGAAGAACCTCTCAATGTCTCTCAAATCATCCAGATTTTGAAAAAGTAATTTGTCTCATTCGTAAATAATACAATTCATAATATTTTTCCCACAAATCATCTTTCCCTAGTTCATCCAGACCTTATTAGCCTCTCCATGATCTTTCAAGACATTCCATTTTCTATAAGGATGCAGATCAATGGGAAGACGAAGAGTTTTCTTTTTTCTAAGCTGAGATTCCTTCTCCCTTGCCCTCCCTCTTCCTACTCTCCCATTAATTCTTGGTTATTTCATCACCACTTTTCATTAAATAACTATATTTCAATTATAAAATGGTTTTTATGGGGGTTGTGTTCATTTAGGGATGGTTTTCATAGGTTTAGGGTTTATAAACCCTAAGATGGTGATATCAGGTGTGCATTTTCATTCCGCCAAGGATTTGAGGTAGGATATCCCTTGTACTTGCATTTATCATTTAAGTTTCACCATTTTTTTATTTTTCATTCCTAATTTATTTATTTATTACTTTTTTTCTTCCATTGGATAATTTTATTTGTTTGTAAAAATGGGGTTTTAAGATTTTTTTTGAAAGGAAGTGTTGTTTTACCAAGAAAGTTCACACTAAGTGTTTGTTTTAATGTTCCATTATCTTTGGAACCTGGTTTTTGAGATTTTTAACATGGTTTATGGTGTTTTGAAAATGTTACTGTGTATTTCATAAAATATGGCTTGAAATTGTAGTTTTATTCCTTGTAAAGTGCTTAAAATAAATTGTTTTGTTTAAAAGTGCATGTCATGTGTCCGGTAAATTGGCCAGTTGGATTTTATGTGTGATGTGTTATTTAAAAAAATTAGTTGTTTGGATTTATATATTAATTAGATTAATTAAAAATTGTATTTTTTTCCTTCTATGGAAATAAAATTTGGTTTTGGTTTCACAAACAGATGGGTTTTGGTTTACAACATGTTTGGGCCCGAGTTTCCAGAAAAAGGCCTCTTTCACATCCATATGAAAATGGTTGTGTTTTGAATATGTAACCTGAGTGTTTTAAGGGATTTATGAATTTGTTTTTCTGATTTAAATTTTATTTATACACATTATTAGTAAATTTAGAATGGATACATTTATCAAATGTCAGTTTTCAGAAAGGCTTAAAGGACCGTTTGTCATTTTTTTTTTGTAAAAATGGTTTCCTTGTGTATTTCATGTTCTATCTTTTGGGGCCATTTTATGGTCCATAGAATTGATTTATTAATAGGTTTTGGGGATTATAACTATATTTTTATAAGTTATTGATGGGGTGTTGGATTTAAAAGATCATTTGTAATGGAAATTATGTGCAAGACCTAGTTATACTCAATGAAATTGTTTTACGAAACATTTAAGTGGTTTATTGATTTGTGAAAGAAATGTGAAGAGTTCTTGTGGGATGTTTGAGTCTTTGTGGGTTGGTACTGTATATTTGATGTGAAAATTTTATTTTATAATATGTGTAACTTGATTTATTACTAAATAGAATCTCAGGTATCTAGGTGGGAGGACTTGTACTAATATACTAGTGATCCCATGGGGTTTGGCCCCTTTTTCACTTAGTAAGTTTTACAATGACTACACTAACTAAAATATGATGATGATGTTGGTGGTGGACCACTAGGTTATTGGTATGATCCCGACTAGTGGATCATGTTCATGATAATGGATATTTATTATTGTTACTTTCACTGAGATACAAGGTACCTGGGGCTTACAACTAACTAGTGCCTTGGGGTGTCCCGTGACTTGTGCTCATTGGATATTTTTTACTCACCCTCGACATACATTGTGTTTGGTTGGTAAATTCAGTAGTGTGTGTGTTTAATTTATATGTGTACATTCTTTAAAGCATGCCTCTTGAAAACTATCTTCATTTTTAAGTTTCACACCTTCAAAAAATTGTTACTAGTATTTTTTATAAAACATGCATGTTTTTGTCTCCAAATTAATATATTATAGAACATCATTTGGAAAAAAATACATTCATATCTTGTATTTAAAACATAAAATTTAAGTTTATTTTATTTTAAATGAAGTGAAACGGGCATAGAATATTGGGATAATCTACGACATTTTAATTGTCACGCCTATAGTCTTCTTCTAGTTTTATCCCTTGTAAAGGTTTCATCTAGATTTCAATCCCCTTTGGCGATGTGTGATCATTATGTTGGAGAGTGACCAGTGGGGTCACATGAAGTTATTCGGTTATCAGGTTTGGTCTGTTGATTTTTTTGTTTTGATGTAAATTCAGTTTATTTTACAAATAATTTTTAGTTCACTTTTTATATAAACCAATTTTGGAATGTCAATTTCTTTCCGCTGTTTGATTGATTTTTTATATTTGGGAGAAATAATTCCATTGTGTACTCTATTGATACCCTCAGTTCTTGTCTCCATCCTGTTAGGATTGGGATCACCTCTCAGGACTTGTTTCAGGCTGGCTTGGGTGACCGGTTCAGGGTCTACTCGGCTGGTTCGTGACAAGGAAGCTTGTTGGCATTGTAGTTTTTGAGTAATTTTTTAACACGTGGTTTTCTCTAAGATGGAACCTTGACTTGAATCTTGTAAAGGTATATTTTCAATTAATGTCAACATTATCAATAGCTTATTTATCCAACCATTTACACGTTTTCATTTCTAAATGGTGGTTTTAGTGTATTATGGACATTTTCAGGCGGCATTTTAGCCTTTCATTTTACAATGAAAACTATATAGCAATGTGAAGGACAAGGATCATGTTGATAGAGAAGAAAAGTTGTATAGGCATTGGGTTCCCTTCAGACCTGGATTGGTGGAGTCCCTATCGATAGTACATGCCTTTTGGAGATAATTGAATATTTAATAACATGTTGTTTTGATAAATTTTTTATTCTTGATATTTTACTGGATTTTCATTGGTGTTTTTTCTTGTTTTTAATTCTCACAATCCCTACGGGTGTAAATTCATTACAACTCGTGTTTGTAATACTAATTTTTTTTTCATAATAAATTCCTTTAGGGAATGAATTGGGTGACCAATTCATGTCACCACTTTAATAAAAAATATACTCAAATTTCGGATAGTCGCATCTTCCCGTATTCTCCTACTCCCTATTGAAATTTATTACATCATTTACAAAATTTCAATATTCAATGTTTTTTTATCTGATTTTAATTTTAATATAAATCATGTTTTCTATTTATACATGGTTAAAAATAATTACCATTAATTCACATTAATCATTAATGTTTTCTACTATTATATTAATGTCTCTGTTATAGAAATGTGTCAACATGACATACCAATAAATTATATAAAAACAAATATTCATTAATTTTCATTTGTAAATTTTTAAAAATATGAAAAAAATAGATTTATATTGATGTATGAATTAATAGTCAGGGTACTAGTTTTCAAAATTGATTGGTACTGTGCACAGATAGGCTATATGGTTGACCAAACTATGTAACAATCGTGCACCCCTTACAGGACAACCTGGATACCTACACGGTTTGGCCACATGATTTATAAAACCATGTGCCAACCCTCCGATATGGTTCATTCCCAAGGAAGTGGCTTCTCGCGCGCTTTAAATGCAGTTTGAATAACCATGCCTAGGACATGCACCCAAAATTTTAATGAAACCAACTCTCCCATGGTTACCTAGAGAAAACCACACGTTTTTTCCAAGCACTTTTTCTATGGGAAAACACCAAAAAAACTAAAAATATAAATCTAAATCAAACCAAACGCAAAAGAAAAAACAATAATACAAGAATGAATCAAAATAAAACCAATCTATCTCATTCAAAACATTTCCAATAATTTCAAAAACATCATTTCATCAAAAATAATTTGTCTAAAAACCCATTTTCACTTGTTTATAATGAATTCCAAAACACTATTCAAAACAAATTTATATTTTTAGAGGCAAATGATTTGAATAAACTCGATGTTTAGGTCATGAACATCCAATCCCATTAAACTATTTTCATTTCACCCCAGAAATCATTTTACAAAAACCTTCCCACATTTCTAATCCATACTTTAGGTGAGTAATGAAAATCCATTTTCTTCTTTATAAGACATTGTATTAACCAAATTTAACTCAGATATTCACAATTCCAAAAATAATAAATTTCAAAACAATTTTCAGAATCAAGGACGACCAAAAACAACACACAAGGGGAAAGTAGTGTCGAAGGATGACATGACCATATGTTTGGCATCCATATTACAATCACTCCATCATCACGAGGAGTTATACGAGACCATGCCCCTGGCTCCCCATGGATTTATGGGCCCTACGAACTCAATGGGACAGTTGACCCAACTCCTATTTCATTTCCCAACCTACAAAAAACATAAGAAAAAAAAGGCTTAGATAAAACCCAAATTCACCTATTAACTCAACTCCCACCATGAGTTGTGATGGAAAAGAACATTAATCGTAACCATAAAATTGAAACCTGAAAATCCTATCTTCGGTCTACCAAGAATCTTTCCAAAAATTACATGACACAAAAATGAAGAACCTCATTTGATACCATTTTTTCATGAACCAAGACAAGTCTCTTTCTGACTTGGTGCCCAAAACAGTCCATGGTGTGGCCCAATGGACATTCCCTATCCTCACAGGCTGTACAATGTACCCGGGTATCATAAAAAATGGTTTGGTATTGATTTACCCGAGTTTATAAGCATTAAACAACCAAAAAAAATAAATAAACCATTTCTAAAAATTTAATACAAACTAGACTGTAATAAAAATCAGAATTTAAGTGCATAGTTTCAAACCCCAACCACAAAGAAAAAAATGGATCAACAATTCCAATATAAAACCCCCATAGGAAAATGGGGTGTCACCATCAATACATCTCCACAAAACTACATCGAGAAAAGAGGTTCACAACCATAAATTCCATCTCCAAAGTCCTTACCCTTACATGTGTAAACCATTATCTAGTTTACCTACACCCAAATGTGTATGTAGGGTGTGAGACTAATCCCAATAGGATGGAACCAAAAAAAGTTTCCTTTTGATAACCATTTTAAGACAGAAAACTTGAGAGTCTTATAAAAAAGAAATGATTGTAAAAATTTAAAAAAGATACAAATTTAACTGAAAATTGTTTTCAATAGGGAAACATTGATGAATGTACAATTTTAAATAAATCACACATGATACTAAATTTCCCATCAAAACACACTGTATACTAACAATATGTACAATATAGCCAATGAGCACTAGTCACAGGAACACCCCGAGGCACTAGCTAGTTTGGGGGCCCTAGGTACACTATATCTTGTTGTATAAGTAACAACAACCAATATACTTCTCATGTTATATCTAGTAGGGGTGGATTCACCGATGGCCTAGTGAAACCCAAAAATCATGAATTATTAGTTATAGTTTTCATCCTCATACATGCTATGTGAAATAGGGATGATACCACTACCAGATCTGTAGAATACTAGTATTTGTACGCCCACATAGACACATGGGTTTCCATCTTTATGCTCAATGAATTTACACATGTATTAAAATACCATTTTCACATGAAAATTCCTTATCTAAATCATGCACACACAAAATATCCCACACACATGTAACATAATACACTTTTCACATTGAAATTAATTTTTACATCATACACACACCCAAACATCCAACAAACATGTCTGACCCCTTTCTCACAATTAATAAATCATCTCAATAATTTATAAAAAATTATGAAAATGTGTGACATCACAAATCATTGAATTCTATTTTTAAAACCCATTTTAATAACATACACCCAACAAAATAGTATCCAGACATATTTTTTCACACTTTGTGTTAATCAATAAACCATTTAAAAATTTCATAATAAAATTCCCAAAAGTTAAAAAAAGTATTTTCACACAAAATCTATTCAAAATCCCCCTTTTAATGAAATATTATCACTTACATCATACCAAAAATGAATTGGAATACCTATAAAATGTTAATAAACCAAATATGTATATTATAATTTTCCCTTGAATAATACCACATGAGTTGCACATGAAAGACACACAATTTCACTTAGAAATGAAACTTTAAAAACAATCACTTAGCCAATTCCATAAAAAATGATTTTTTTCACCACACCCAGGAATTAAAAATCATTCTAAAATGGTTAATAAAGCATTCTAACTCATAAAATAATTCATACACAAGGAATCACCTATCATAGATGTCAAAAATCCCAAATCTTCATGTGCAAATTCCTCCGCACAACTATTGAACCACAATGGAATGAAAACAAAAGGTAACCAATAATATTGAACCAATAAACACAAAAATAAACCCTAGGTATGATTTCCTAGTTTCTAGACATTTGGGACATCAAGGACAAGGGAAGAATCCCTATGGAAATTGGAGAAACAAGAGAGGAATTCACTTACATAAAACATCATTAAGGTTCATCAACCAAAAAATCCTTCTAAAATGGATTCCTAAATATCTTGATGGAGCTTGTAATACCTACATGTATGTAATGGTTGAATGGTGGAAGAAAGGGGAACATTAGGGTTAAGCCCAAAAGGGAAAATTGGAATTAAAAAATACTTTTAATGAGATAGACACTGGGCACGGTTCTATCCAATATTTTTTAATCAAAAATTTAAGTGGGAAATAGGGTAAATCTTGGGGTAATGATAGGAAAATAGTAGAAAAGAAAAAATTAACCAAAATATCAAACTACTCACTCCTGACTCTAGAGAAAACGACCAAGAACCTGATCTGAACCAGAATGAAGTAAAAATTCGAAACCCGGGTGTGACACCAATGATGGTCCAAATCATGAGACCTTAATCTCCTAGAAAAGATACAGAAAAACATTTTTGGTTGAAAACCCACAAGGGGATGCCTAAGAAAATATCATGTCATTTTTCATTACAATATTCATCTCTAGTGTTTAGAAAAAAAGCGGGGAACAACTAAATAATCCATAAATCACACATGAACTAATTTATAGACCAAAAGAAATTAGATATATTCTAACTGAATCCCCTAGTTCAGTCAAATGATATGGTAATGATTCAACACATTTCATCTCTATCAGAATTTGTTTTCTTGGGGGTGAAAAAAATATTAGGGTGTTCAAACCCTTCTTGGATATTACACTTTCCAAAAATTAAACATCATGATTTGAGATCCCTGGATCACTAAAACATTCTGTGATCCCTAGAAAGGATATCTAGATTCAAGGGACCCTTTTCTTTACTATGAGTTAAAGACTATGCCTCTGGAATATTCACCATTGGCTGTAAACCAAATGCATCACTCTTCAAAAAGTTATTGCTGATCTCAGTGATCCCTAAAATCACTGCAGTATAACCCAATACCCAAGTGTTATTTGGTTCATTCTAGGTAGGACTATTCCATATCATCCTCCTGACTTGGGAAATTTTTTCCATGAATTAAAATATCTCTAAAAAACTACCCAAAAATATTTAACGTCCTCAACGTTATGTTATCTGGTTTTTTACCATTTCTATAAGAAGAAATGTGACACTCTATTCCCGTACAATTGATGTTTGAAACCATGTAATTCAAACCCACATGGTATAGGGCTCGAGCTTCACAATTAAGAGATGAACTTCCCTAGCATTATAGAAACCTTCATGGATAGCATTCCATTTATACCCAACCTAATAATATAGTCATTTTAGTATATATATATATCTTTTATGGAAGTAGGAAAAATTGGAGATCATGTTTCACTTGAACATGATACTGATGCATAATGGCCTTGACCAACCAAAAAATGTAATCTCCTCTTTGAAAGAGAGGAGAATAAATAATTCTGAGCCCTATCAACACCACAATGTAACTCGACACCTCATAGTGTTATGGGTTATCCCTATCATATCCACTCCATACATATTCATAGACTCATTCAAATTATAACTATCCTGGTTGACCTAGAATCCCCAGTATTCGGCCCTCAACCATTATTACCTCTATAAATCTTACACAGCCTGTCTAAAAGATACCTGACATGAAAGACCCTTTGATCGACTATGAGTGCATTTATATGGATCTTGCATGTGCACCTATGGTTGTGCACAAAATTTTCCATATTGCAAAAGGGGAATTATGATCCTTGGGATCCCTCATAAAAACACGATAAAACCCTTCATGTCAGTGTGTTTTGGGTATTTCTTGGAACATCTAAACCTTATTCCATGTAGATATAGATGGTTCGAGCTAAAATAACATAATATAAAGAAGAATAAGATCTGATATAAAAGACCATAAACTAAAGTAATATCATGTATAATCTCAAAGACCCTAAACAATAGAAATATTAGGTTTAAGCTAAAATACCCTAAAGGGCAATAAAATTATATCTGAGATAAAATACCATAAACTAATGAAATATTAGGTCCAAGAAAAAATACCATAAACTACATCAATATCAGGTTTGACCTAATATACCATAAACTAATGAAATATATGGTCTGATTTGAAAGACCTCAAACAAATTTAATAGAAATTACAGTATAAGAGACATTAAACTACATCACATAATAATTTATCCTAAAATAGAGTTTAAATACCACTAAATGACTTCAGCACAATTAAGCTACTCTATCCAAGCCTATTGGATTTGGAAAAAAGAAGAGAAATCCCTATCCAGGATGTTCATTCTACCCAACTACCCTTCTGAAAGTATGGTAATCTCAAGATACGTAGAAAAAAATAAACCCATGAAGGATATCATGGGGGTAGAACTTCATGAGTATTTATATAGATGAAATACGTTAGGATTTAAACATTCCATTACCTAAATTAATGTTTATTTTGTATAGTAAATTGGATGACTTATTTTGGAACATAATATTATAGTGCTAAAATATCCCGCACATTGTAGCTAAAAAGAAGGTTCAATCAAACTCTGAGGTTCCACTCACCTTTCTTATTCGACTTCTTCTCTAAGACGAAGAGTCTCAACCAAATACATCAACTCCTCAGTGAAATTTTCTAATGATTCTATGGAATATGATGATATTGTATGATCATACATTAGATAGTATTTCATTTCCACACATATTGATATTTGTGTAGTCCATCCATCCATCCGAGTCTATAATTTTGTTACCAATTGACATCCATACTCCAATGCCTCAAACGCCTCCCTAATATTCATAGAAAGAGGAAACCCATCTACAAGATTGTTAAAATCAATTTCACTTGTTGTCAGATCTTGCTGAGTGAAAACAATTTTATTCCTGATTTTTATAGAGGCTATCATTCAAAACCACCATCCCCCCAAAATTAATGAATTAAATAATGAAGGAATTCCCCTTGTCCATATAATTCTTCCAAGGGGTTGTTAGTAATCATGGAATGAATCTATTTGTAGATTAGCCTACATTGTCACTGAGCCTATATAACTGATGGAGTAGGTGTAGGGGGAGGAAAAATAATTGGTTGAGAAGATAAGGAAGTATAAGAAGAAGACTCATATTCCCTTATCTCAACAGTTGTATCATCCATAGCCTACTATTGGGGGATAATTTACTCAATATATTCTTTTTCAATATTAAAGCTATGATCACTAGATAGAGGTATCCATCTTGATATATTTTCCAGATACACAATCAAATCCATTGGCACCATGGAAAATAGGTCTGGAAAGGATAAGGTCATGTCCACATGATATACCAACTATCTTATCACACTATTAAAATAAGATACTACCCAATCTTGTGCATAAAAATGGGTAAGTATGGCGGGGGAATCAATGGGTGGATGTAAAATCTCAACCCTTGTTTCTTTCCAAGACAACATCATCCAAAATTAGTGGTAGACACTAGGATACCAATCCCCTCATACAACAGCAAAAGGGGGATGGGAGATCATTTTTTAAACCAAACTAATGAGTGAATTGATATGTTGTATAATTCTTGGAGGTAATTAGCTCATCCACCCTTTTTGCAAGAACACAATATTCAAGGGAGATCAAATATGACCTTTCATCATGGGAAAAACTTCCATTATCAATAAGTGATGAAACATGTGTAAAAAATAGACATAAAATCAATGCTATTGGATTAGATTAGTGCTTCATTAACCTCGGCAGGGCATGGAGACATGGTTCAACCCCCAACATTCTATGTAGTCTAGGATGGGATATGGAATTAGGGAACCCAGTGGTATTTTAGTACCCATAACAATAGAAATTATCTCCTATATAGCCAATAAAAATCTTGAGAGGGTACACTAATCCTTTGAGGGTTTCTACTTTGTTGAATATTGCCCATGATTTGATAAAGACACACACGGACCAGAACTACCAAATTTAGGCATTGTCCATCCTAAAGCCACACTACCATCACCAAAGTTCTGAAAAAGATCCCTCAACATCCATCCCTAGTTAGGAAAACCCAACCATTAGAAACATATCTATAAAACATTTAATCATACCGTATGTAGAGATAATATAATTTAATCATTATCCCCAATATTTATAGTGTCTAACATCTAGGATGGACCAATACGAGCGAGAACTATGGAAATATTGTTGTGATGGGCACCAGTGAGGGCATATAGTAGTTGGTCTGACTCCACTACAGTGAAGAAAAATATTCATCCATTCCCTAAATGAAATGAGAGAGCACATTATTAGATCCTTCTTACATTTATCTTTTACAATGATAAACATATCCATCGAAAGAAACTGATTTTTTCAAGGGATCATACTAATCATTTAGAGAACAGAAAAATTCATCCTACATATCCTTGAGAGAGGGAATCCCATGTAGTTGGTTAAGGTACCATTGTATGATTCCCACTTCACCATAGGACATGTAAAATATTTTGGTTTCAGGGAACCAATGGATGATCATCTCTTAAATATTTTCAGGCTGTAAATAAATGTTAAACTAGGAAATCAACATGGATTAATAAAGATGATCCTTATATAACTGATTAGAAAATTCTCTAAAAATTATCATAACTGATAAGGGCCATGGACATTCATCAGAGAAATTTCCACCATGATGGAGATATAATTTCTAACTCCATCCAATACCATGAATTTTTAGAGAGGAATCGAATAGTTGTGAGTGATAAGATGTTGAGGGGAATCATGGTCATGCATGAAAAAAGGATATTTTCCATGAATATAAGAAAAACTACTGTGTGGAACTACTAACAACTATTATTCCTTTCCAATTGTCATATGAACATAGGGATTAAATGTTGACTCCCAAGAAGGGGGAGTATTGAAGTCTACTGGAAGAATGATAACATCGTATAAAAGATTGAACCTGTATATAATATTTCCTAGAGATGAACGATAGTCATGAATCCCAAACGAGAGGAATGTCTTCAGAAACTCATTTTCAGAATTCACACAATAGAGAGGTTTGTAATTGAGATTTCAGGAAATCATAGCCCTTTTATTGGATGTGATAAAGCAATATTGATGAGAACTAGAGGCAATTTGAATAAAATTATGTTGTGTATGTCAGCAAAAGAAAATATAAAATATTATCAATGTGAAGAAATTATAAAAAGACATGATCATGCACATCTCATTAATCAACAATAGATTCACAAATCATATAAGGATTTCACAATTAAACTAATTCTCAGAGGCCTCATAAGTCACAAAATATTGCATGGAAACACATAATCGCATGACCTCTTGTATAATATTGATCTAATTACCTAGACATGATCACATGAATCAAATGATAATTGTTCAATCATATGATCAAATTAGCAGAATCTCTGAAATCCTAAATACAATTACAATCCCCTCATTTGATGTTCATATAGTCACTAAGATAAAATTCATAGTTTGTTCAAATGAGTATCTTTGAAAAGGGAGCATTGCGGAAAATGTCCTGTGAAAGTTGGCTCATGGAGGGGGGTATCACAATCTAGTCATGCAAAAGGGTCTCGTGATGAGGGTATGCAATAGAGGTATATCGAGAGCACCCTGGAGAGGTGGTAGCCAGTGGATTGAATAGAACTCTTCCCCCCACTATATAATTAATTTTTCGGAATACCAAGTTCCTCTAGGAAGACCAAGCATCTCCTCAAACACCAATTTAAACAACACCAATGACTCAGGTAAAAATTTACTTCCCTCAGTAACTGAGCCCTTGTCCCTATGTACATCACTCTTGAAAGTGGGGGAGGGGATTTATTTATACCCAAAAAATGAGAAAAAAAATCTAGAGAATAAGAAATATATGGATATGAGTGTTATTTTCCACTGAATAGAAATGGAGAAGGCGGTTGAAACCTGAAGATCCCATAAACCTCCGAGAGACATGTGATTGTGTGACCATCAAAAGGTCACACCAAGGAACAATGTGCAACACATATCCTATAATGGATCCCACAAAACCCATCTTGGAATACCCTTTAATCCTTTTGATGGTTCCCCAAAAAACTAGTGGTCACACATAGGTAGTAAAATTATTTCCCCTTGGTAACATTACTTTTCAACCGATGATTTCTTGACAACATGTCCAAGAATCCTTTAAAAGTTGGAGGAAAATATTTAACAGAAGGCCTCTAAAATTTGTAAAATTCATGGGATTGTTTATCAATAAACAGGATGTTTGTATTTTTAAACATTCAAACCAATTTTCGAGACCCCTAAGACTTTTTAATATTAAACAAAGGAAATATAGTGGGTGTAGGAAAGATCCACTCACGACCATAAACATCATTCGATGCACCCCTGGTGATATGAAGATGCTAGGAGACCCTAGATACATGTCTTCCTCATCTTGCGAATGCCTTCTCATGTGTCACCCTCATCACACGAAAGGCCTTAGGTCTGTCCAGGAAGCTTCACAATCCTTTTTTGGCCCACAATGACAAAAAATTGTCCATAAAATGATCATTAATCTCTGTAAGACCTTTATTGGTCACGCAATGCGTCATTAAGAGGTCGAGAAATTTTCTTTGGCATTAATAACATAATATTACATGTCCCTTGACTATTGAAAAATTACCAAATTAAATAAAAATAAAATGAGGAGGAAGCCTCTCGCAGTCATAAAACACCAATGTCACTTTTTGGATTTCAACAACATAGGGTTTAAAGAAACATTGACAAAATGGATTGATCCCACAAATTCCCCTTTCAATGACATTATTGTCTCGTGAGGTTCCTAAAAAAGTCACTCGAGATCATGAAAAGGTGTTCCAATTGGCAGATTTTACTCATGAACGTTGTTGGACATGTCAATATGACAAAAATAAATCCCTTTAGTATGTCTACACAAGTCAAAAAATCCCCATTAATTGTAAATAATTCAATAAATTATGTATTTGTGAGAGAGGATCATATTCGGTGAAATTCAAGTGACAACCTAGGTGTAATCCATGACCGAGACCAGTAAATATGCATGGTGCCAGATCCCTTCACCAACTTAAGCATAGATCCGTGCGATAACATTCTCATAATCCAGTGAACAACTAGGGAGGAAAAGCATATAAATAGACCACCCTATCATAAAAAAGGTTCTATTAATTATCATGAATAAGAGGAAAAACTCTAGGAACTTCTCACCAAAACTAGAGTAGGTTTCTCAGAGTGGATGATCTCATGGACACAAAATCTTTCATTAGTCAATATATATTTTGAACATCTGGAGAAATAATTTTCCATGTATAAAAGGCATCGCATGATCATTCATAGAAAATGTGAATGACTTTTTGTTAGGACACATTAGGAACATCCTGAATATCTGATAGATTGCGTGAGACATAATGAAACCCAACACTAAAATAAATCTAAGACATTCGCAATATAAGTGATTGAAAAAAAGACTAAAGGTGGAATAATTTTAAAAACCATGTTGGATTACTCTCATATTCTTTATGTAATCCATCCTTGACATGTGATAGCATCATAACTTAAGCCCAGATCTCACGATGCTATGTCGACATGTTATTTGTGTCTTATGATGTTATTTGTACATGTAAGAGCAGTCCAAATAGTTCTCGTCGGTGCATCAATTTAGTTTCCAAAATCTACCTAGGATTGTTTCCAATGCCTTTTCGTGTCCTTAATATATGTATCCTAACTCATATAATGTCAAAAACTCATGGTATCCTTATTTCATGGTATCACCAGGTCATGTTAATTGGATCTTGTGATCCCCTCTAGAATAGTCATCTGGGTCTCATGATGCCATCCTGACATGTCATCCAGGACATAAGACACCCTCTGATACATTTCCTACCAACTATTACAACACCATCTATATGTTTCTACCATCTATTGTGATGAAACTTGGGTGGGTCAGATGGATCATCTGACACCCCCTATAATGGCCATCCAGTTCATCCAATGGATTCTAGGATAAAACATCTAGGTCTCGTGATGTCCTCTGAAAAAGTCATAATTGATCATGCTAAAAACATTGGACATTCCACCTAGGTTATGTGAAGTCCATTGGACAAGACAACTAGATTATTTAATTTTTTTTGGATATTCTTAGAAGATACTCTCCTACATGTCAAGATTATAATTAAGGAATTTCGAGAAGATAATAAAAGAATTATATAAAGGAAAGATGGAATTGTCAACTAGGGAATCCAAGGTATTGATACATTTTCCTACACACTATGTGTATTTATTGACTAAAGGGAATTAGTAGGGTCTAATCCGAAAATATCAGCATAATATGATATTCCCCCCATATAAGGGAAACATTAGTGTGTAATACCCAATAAATAGAAACTATGATGAATTTTATTTTGACCATAAACTGAATAAGTAGGACACCTCCTTGAGGCTCGATCTCTGTATAAATATTTTGAGGGATGTCCCAACTCATAAGTTTGACATCCACAAGCAATGAAATTGATTATTTGTTATCTATTTTTTATCACAACAATCATTGTTAACATGGTATTATAGGGTTTTAATAATCATATATTATATGCTATAAAATTATATAAATTATAGGGAAACAATAGTGTGTAAGACCCAACCAAATGAATAATATCATAAGACGTGATCATAAGGAAATTTTAGAGTGCAAGCCCTAACCTGTGACATAATATGATTTGTCCCAATACCATGGGAAACCTTAGTGTGTAATCCCCTACCAAAGGGTATCCATCTTGGAATAAGACCCAAAAATTCATATAACCTCATTTATAATGATAATGTATCCAAGTGTGATATTCAACTATATCCCATCAGTGGGTTAAGGGTTAAAGTGTACTATGAGAACTTGGATTCCAATCATAGTTATGATATATATGATGCCTCCCAAGGATCAAGCTCCATATTATGAATCTCAAGGGATATACTAGTGTATATGTCCTCCATTGATGCACAGTGAGACTGGTTATTTTTTATACCATGATTATCATTGTGATCATTTCTCACATGGGCCTAGGGAGTTTCAATAGTCATAAAATTTACATTACGTATATCCACCAACCAGGAAACTTTCTGCTTGTAATCTCTAATGAGGGGAATGATATATCCACCTAAACATAAGGGTGTGTTCCTTGTTGATAGTCCTAAGTGAATGACTAATCTATGATAAAACTTATTCTTACTATAACTGGGATACATATGATGCCTTTCGGAAGCCCGATCTAAAATAAGAACCTACTTCAATACAAGACCTCATATATATGACATTTAGACCGTTCAGAATCAATCATTTCCATTGGATGATCACTCTGCTCATCTGTTAATGGAATGGAGAAACAAATTAACTATGAAAACTCAAAATCCCTCCATAATCAGGATATATAGGATGTGCCTCCATTACATGAGCTTGAACACGTTGTGTCCCATCCAACTATAAAAGTCATTTTGGCATGACATTGAACTGAAAAGGGTAAAAGAACTATGTTGGTTTTGAATATTGAAATAAAAAAGATACATAAAATGTCTCATAATGGCTCAATCCCCTCATTGGAACATTAAACACCATATTTCATCTCATAAAATTTTAGAGGTCATGGTAATATGGCTTCAGCACAAAAGTAGCTTCCCATTAATGGGGAAAAAATGAAGAATCATTGATACATTAAGATGGATTCAAAAATGATAACCTCGTATTCCGTATTGAGTGATGGAGATTTGACCTATAGTATTTTTCATAGAGCAACCGCTCTATTATCTATTTTAGGAACAGATTCACGATCATATCTTAATTATCCCCAAGAGTCTCAGAAATACAAAAATTTCCCCCAAAAGTGTTTGATGAGGTTGTCCTCCCATCATCTTGACCAGTGTGGGTCCCTAAGTGCCATCATACCGAAAAACCCAGGTGACCGCCTACCTTTGGAAATAATGTCCAAACCCTATTTCAAATGGGGGAATTGTTGGGATTTTCAAAGGAATACATGAAAAAGAAAACTCATACATAAAGTAGTATTGATCATAATGAATATTCAATTATATAAGGAAGAGTAATTTATGAATGAAGAAAATTACATGTAAGAATTTTGTCAGAGGATGGTTCACAAAGAGATTTCAAGAATGTCAGACCATGGAGGAGCTACATATTTGTAAAAAATGAAAAAAATTAATAGAGGGTATACTATGAATTATTTTGAGTAAGTGAGATATTTATATCATTCATTAAAATATAATATAATTTTATTATTTTATTTATTTAAATCACTATATTAAATATTTATGTTTTCTCTGTGAATTTAATGTTGATAAATTTAGAATACATCCATTTGATGTAGTGTGTAGTAGATAAATCATTGGGAGTTTCCAAAGGGAAGTAGTGTGGAAACCATTAAAATAAAATTCTTAATGTATTGATCCAGAAATGGGGTGACTATAAATTTTTTTGTAACCACGAAACTATTGTATTTTAGTGTACTTTGACACATAAATACATCATTAGTGTATCATCCTTAAAAATATAGATTAGAGACAAATAATTTAATATTAACATGATTTTTTTAATTTATTTATATTTTATAATGGTGGATGTGGGAATAACATCAATATATTTATTTAAAAAAATCGAAAAATATCAATCATTATACAGTATAAAGGTTACACCATAATGCAACCTTTCCCCACTTAAGGCATGTTTTGTTTTTAGGATTCAAAAAAATTATAAACATAAAATACATATAAATACCAATAATAAGTAGATAAATAATATTCATAACAATATTAGATAATTATTTTAAGTAAATAATAAACAAAATTATGTAAATGTTTATATGAAACCATCTGTTACTTAATTAATGTTTGGTTTAAATCCAATGAAGAAGAAATCATGAACTTGAATTATGGTTCCCATGGAATTAAGATAATATTATTTAATAAAAAACTTTCATGGGATAGTATATACATCATAAATTAAGAGTAAGTAAAATGACTCAATGAATGAAAATTGAGATAAGGATTCCCTTAATCAATGTTTTGGTTAACTTCATTCATTCTTAAATTCAACGGAGTTGAATCTTTATAAAATAATCTCCTTTGAATGAAACATTTGGGATCCCTCAATTAAAAAAGGATATAAAATATAGGAAAGTATTATAAGAGAATTAATTTTACTAGAAAAGATAGAGAAAATATGATAGTAGATGTTTTTTAAAAAGGGTGTAATATTTCCCCTTTTACCAAAAAAACATAATTCAATTTCCAAAAATATCCAATCTATAATTGTTATGAATGTAATTTTCAAAAATAATGTTTATCATAAATTGAGAATTAAAAATTGGTTTATTTATCCTATATGTTATATTATGATATATTTTTTATGTTATTTTATTTATCACATAAAATATCATTTAACAGTTTTTTATAAAATCCATGGCTTTTTTGAAAACTTTTTATTTATAAAATTCATCTAAAAAATTATTTTTATCAATAAATATCTTCTTAAAAATTTAAAATCCTTGTTTCTTTCAATATTTCCTACATGAAATTATCTTTAACAAATTCTTATTATTGATATTCATCTAAAATATAAAACCATACTCATTATTATTAATTATTTTTCTTATTATGAAAACAATTATAAGATAATATTTTGAATTCACATTGTTTGTACAAAGAATGAGTAAAACTTTTATTACATATCATAAAACAAAAATTATTTGATATTGAATAACATAATTTTTAGTACCCTATGATTTAATTACAATTTTTTTCATTATTTAAAATACCCTCCCTCAATTTAGAAAATAATATATTAATAGGAAATAAAATGACATGCACTATCAATGTTATTTCAAATTAAACCTAAAGGAAATTATTTATATTTATTATTATTTTTGATTAATATTTATTTCTTCAAATTTTTTGTAGTTTTTATTATTAAATTGAATTATTTATATGTATTTCTGAACTAAATTGAATCTAGAGGAGTTTTAGAGAAATATATGAATGCTATTTAAAAAGATACTGGTCTACATAAGATTAAATTAGGAAGTGTATAACAAGGTAAAATTAATAAATGTGGATGTATGGTGACATATGAAACAAATGGATCGATATTAGGATGTGTTAAAATAAATTAATATTTTTTTAAGAGATATACATAGAAATATGAGTATTTTATATTTTTTTAAGAATATTAAAGTTGAGAATTACCAAATTTAATAATTGGAATGTTTGTGGATGGTTTTGTATAAAAATAACTAGATGATATTAAGTATCATGTAAGAATAAACCTAATCCAAAATAGATTAAAATAGAACTCACATGTTGAAAATTATATAGTGATGTGGCCATCATCAAATTAAATTTGTTCTCATGTAAGGAAAACACATCGTTTAATAATAACATAAAGAAACTCACTAAAATATAATTAATCAACATACACCATGAGCTCCTGTATTGATATAATATGTTATCAGGATTAATCAAATAATGTTCCATTATCCATGGGTTGTGTTGTACAAATGGAAGACGATGATAAATAGTTTTATCTAAATAACTCAAATTGTTTGTGGTTATTAAAGAAGATATAATAAGCACTGTGAATAATGGGTTTTTTGTGTTATGTTGTTCTTTTATATAATCATAAAATAATAAAATTTGAATAGACATGTTTTTCATTGTGGTTTTTATATCTATAATAAGTATGAAAATAATAGAATCAAATTTTGTAAAATATTGGTGCTATATTCTTTTTCAATAATAGGTATGTCTTCTAATGAAAAATCATATTCTAGTATCATTCATACATAAAAATAATTATAAGATTATCATAATATTAAATGTTTATAAATATCCTTTTTAATTAATATAAATATAAATTAAAAAATAAGAAATTAATTTGAAATATACTTCACTTAAAATATAACATATTTTATTACATTAAGAAATAATAAATTTTTTGTATAAAATTAGTGTCCAATTTATTATACATAAAAAATTTCTCCTAATATATTTAATACATCATTTCATATTTTATATTTACAAGAATCATAGAGTGGAAACCCAAAATGTACACTACAGTAAATATATTACTACTTCCGTCAATAGTTATATGTTTTCTATAAATGAATTTATATTTCTAAAAATAATTCACTATATCCTCAAAATTATTTTCAAATATCAACTTTTTTTATTCTTTGTATATTTATCATTGGATGATTTATTCATATAAGAGATCACAATGATTAATATTATTGCCACATTGTATTTTTTATAATTTTTTATTGTTAGATGGTACGTGTATTAATCTTATTTAGTGTATTTATCCACGACATGTAAAATTATACAAGTAATGAAATACTATTAATTTATTTTTATATCAGAATTTTATTATACTATAAATTAATATGAAAATATTATATTAAAACCTAGGTAATTATATTACAATAATTAATTAATTTCATTAGAAATAGATAGATAAGTTAATAATGGTGTCAATGATACAAAAAATTTCTCATTTGACTATGTGAGCTATTGGAGTATAACACAAAAAATATAAAAAATACAGGAGATATATATCTCTCAATGATAGAAATGTATATAATTATTTTCATAAGAAGGCATTTTTTAACATTATTTATTATAAAACACATACTTTTTCATAGGCTTCTGGTAATATATATACCTGAGTATGAAGCTATAAAGGTTTGGCCCATTTTTTCATTCCTAACACCATTTAAAATATACTATTAATAGATACTTTTTCTTTTAAGTATTTTTATCAAATTTTGATAGACTATTTTAAAATAGATTTTGAGAATATATAGAAACAGTGAAATAAAATTTGATTCACTCTCATTCTAATTGAATTCCATCAAGCTATAAAATCCATTTCATTTACAAATTTCATTTTACAAGACTTCAAATTGTACATGAAATGGTCCATGTTTTGAGAACATTTACTACATGATAGAATTTTTATACAAAATGATCAGAAATTTGATTTTTTAAATTCCTTTATTAAATAATTAATTCTACTTTGAGAGGTCCTTCATAGATAAAAAAAATATTTTGTTCCCCCCTTTGAGTAGGACTTTGATCTTCACTTACCACCTTAGTTTTTGCTAGGATAGTTCAAGGTCAAGTTGATATCAAGTATCTAAATTGAAAATATGTGTGTGTATGAAAATAAGGAACAATATTCCCCAGTTAATTATTGATATATAACTAAATTTTTTATTTAAATTTTAGTTTTACATTCATCGTAGAGAACTATAATCATTTTGACCCTCCTTTTGTAAGATATTGACCTACTTAAAAATTTTCATTCTATGGAAGTTTTATGGTCTGGAAACATCTACCTTCCCTAAATATATTATTCCCATAAACTATTATAAAAATAAAACCATTTTCCCTAACTACATATTTATTGATTTACATTATAACATGATACATAAGATTCCTAGATATTACATCCTAGGAAATTCTAGAAAATATACTCTCCATATAATAATGTACTTCATCCTAGTTTATGTGTTTTCAAATTCATTATATGTTTCCTCAAATAGTCATAAACTAGCATAAGAGAATCCATTTTCAATAATAATGTGTGGATGATTCATGTTTTCATAGGATACAAAATTATGCTTTTATATCCTATAACAGGCCCCACCAAATACATCCTCCCCATTTAATCCCTACACACTCTTGGGAAATTGTATATCGCCAAATGAAGTTGTGTAAGGAATATTATCTCAAAACCATAGAACCACTTTATTCAATTCCATGGTACACTACAGATAATATAGATCTATATAAAATTCCATTTAGAAAAAAATATAGTCTGAGTTTTATGAGCTTAAACTATGAAAAATACTTATTTATAAGTTTAATGTAATTAAACTACATGAAATACTTTAATCCAAATGATTCAATTACTAGAATTGGGTTCATAATTAATATCATGTTTCTTATTCTATTTTATATAATAAAAAACATTTTCTTGGTTATTGTTTTATGTCTTTAGGCTTCAAGCACTTTTTTTATAATTTGAACAAACATTAACTTAAATAAGCTAATGTTTGGAAAACATTCCAGAACATAAACTAAAAATAAAAGGGATATAATTCATTGATATGTGGAAAAACTATAAACATAATCTTGGGAAAAATTCCCATCTACACATGCTAATCCATACCATTTAAAGGCTTAGGAAAAAAATATAATGTAAAAAAGGAAAGGGAATTAATAAAAGTACTTCTTTAGCTAAAATGCGAAAAAGCTAAACATGATAAATGTATAGTATTTTCATGATAATGCGTTACCAATAAATAATTTTGAAAATATTTGAGAACAAAATAAAATAAAAACAATGATTTTAGGGGCAAATTCTTGGCCCAAGAAAGAGAAAATGTTTTCTCATTGGACCCACTTGTCTATGAAATATATTGGGTAGATTATCCTTATCCCATGCATGTGTATTTAAATAGTTCCATTATTACATCATAATTCTTGACCAGGTTTCCTCTTCAAATTGAAAAGGTTATACCAAGAAGATAACAATACACCCAAACCTTTTCATATCATACAATTTTTTTCCTAATAATATGATCTACACAACATTGTGTGACCTCAAAGTTTCCTGAAACCTTTCTGAACTGTAGGAGCATCCTCAATGGAATGATGGGGTCCTCACTATTAGACATATAAATATATAACATGAGTATTGTAAACCTAAATGGAATACTCATAATTTTCGCTTCAAGGAACTATGCACCATTTTTAGGATAGAGTTTTCTTAATTACAAAATGAAAATACAAAATTTCAATATAGTATTTAAATATTAATAAATCGATGAATTAACAATCATGAAAACATACATACATTCTAGGAAACACTAGCTATGGAACTACTCTCAAATACAGTAGCCTAAATCCAATCCCTACTTAACTAAGGTCCTTGAACATATCACCTGACCTATACATTTTTTACGGTCATATATAGAAATACTAGAAATCCTCATATTAAATTTATTATATTAAATTAATAATGTATTTGGGAAAACACTAATGAGATTATTATTGACATTGAATTTGTTGGAAGATTTAGTAATCACCAACAAGTCATCAATGGATGTGTAAACCTAATTTTAAAATATTTATTAACAAAATCACAGGATCTAGATACCTTGGGCTTGAGAAAACATTAAGAAACATAATATTTAAAATTAAATTTTAAGGAAAAAATAAATCCATAGGATCACATCCAATAGAAACAAATCCAAATTCTATGAAAACTATAGATTCCACAAAACATGTGTTGTATAGACATGATCATACATTCCCATTCATGTCTATAAAAGGATATATATAATCTAATAAGCCTAAAAAAATATAAAAATTGGTTTTAATGACATTTTATATCAACATGAACCTGTTAACTCACTAAAAATCAAAACACCAAATGAATTGTTGAAAGCCTTTCTATAATTTATAAAGTATTGAATGTTTTCTAGGTCCCAAACCATATATTAGGTTGATTATTCCCACAATATGAGATAATAATCAACAATATAAAGAGTTGAAATATTAATATTAAAATAATGATAGAAGGAAATAATGATTATATGAAAATGATATTAATATCATTAGATGAAATATCCAATGGGAGAATGGAAGTCATACATATAGTTAAAAGAGATATTATCATAGGTATTGGATAAATATATATGGTAAAAAAATAAAAAATAATTCAAATTTCAGGCAATAAAAATAAATCATAGTGTGTTTGTCGATAACTGTTTTCAAAACCCAGCTTTACCTACTAAAGCACCAGATATATTTTCCTTACCTTTACATATATACCACTAGAAATATTGTTATGTTTAAAATAGTTCCTTTTTTTTTGCCCAAATTTACATATAGGACTCCAGCGTTGACATACATGACAATATGGTTTGTGGAATTATTAGATACATAAGAAAAAAACTATGACAAAAAACATTCTATTATGTGATTCTACCATATAGAGGCCAACATTATTATTGATTTAACATATATTATTTGTAAAAAATGAGATATGTTATTTCGATCAAGGATAATGGGTTTATCATAGGTTATTTCATGGTATATATTTAATATTTATATTTTTTTAGTAAATTTTAGTTTCTTTCTTTCATGAAGGATCTACATAAGGACATTAAAACTACTCTAATCACTTGTTAGTTAATTTAATAGAAAAATATAATTCCAATCAAATTTGAATTAGGATGATCATTTTATTTATTCCTATATTTTATAACATCATATTTTCACTTGATATGTATGGACTTAAAAATCATTAAATATAAGGATAAAATAAACCCATTGAATGAAAATATTAACTGAATAAAAATTAAAAAATTTATTGAATAAGAAATATCATTCATTCTAGACCAATGA
This sequence comes from Viscum album, assembly GCA_963277665.1. Lineage (NCBI taxonomy): Eukaryota > Viridiplantae > Streptophyta > Magnoliopsida > Santalales > Viscaceae > Viscum > Viscum album. The sequence continues at coordinate 1,607,342,496 of OY728137.1, read as the reverse complement.
AAAATTATTATATAGATATATGTGGTCATTATCACCTCATTTATTCAAGGATATCAACGTATGATATAATTTTACTAATTGACGTGGAATTGAATAATAAAAAACAAGAAAATAATTTACACTCTATCGTTTATCTGCATATTTTCATATTTTTGGTTTGGATATGATAATAGATTGATTAAAAGTTATTAACATGTTAACAAGTTGAAAAATATACAATAATAATAATAATTTAATTTATGAATAAAATAGAGTTATTCAATCATGTTAGAAGAGGAAAACAAACATCCAAATTCCACATGACAATGTATCATATTAATTGAAATAACAAAGTTGACTATTTTTATTCCCTTTAATACCAGTACATTAAAAATGTATTTTTGGATCCTATATTACAATAAAAAATAGTTTAACATTCCCCACTTGATCTGGGTAGTAATATTTCTATGGAAAGACCATTGAAATTGGACTTCTCCACCATTTACCCTAAATTGTTGAAAGTTTCTTTCTTCCACCTGATGTGAAAAATAATATTCTTCATGGTTTATCTTTGGTTAGTAATAGAAGGATAAAGTGTGGAACATAATTATTTTATAACTATTGGTGAAATTTAATCCCATTTGGATTGTATATTTGAATGTACTAAAATCGATTGGGCTATCATTTTTTACCACAGAATCTAGATATAACTTAATCCTCAACATTGGTCATCTGGATCAACATTGAAGCATAATATTTATCACTAACTATAATTTAATGGATATATCAAAATGTTTTATTCTATAAAAAATATATAAATATGAGTTTCATTAGATTATTAACTTGGTTTCCACATGTTTTTTAGTATTATGTTTTCCAGTTCAATTAAGGATATTTATTTAATTCAGTTCCCTAAAATATTATCTTCCCCCAATGAAAATACAATTAATATTGAAAGAAAAAACCTACCCTAAAAATATTTTAACATAATCCTTCAACATAAATTTAAAATCAAGGTAATTTATTTTTGTAAAATTTATTGTAAAATGTGTCACATATTATTGTTTTTTAAAGAAGAGTAGAAAAAATTATGAGAAAGTATTTTTAAATTATTAAATTTAATAATTCTTATGTTTATAAATTGTTAAGTTAATTAATAATAAATAATAAGAAAAATAATATCATCTATGTTAAATGGTAATTCACACCCCTCCAACATGAGATTTTATAGCCCCTAGAAAATTACAATATCTGAATAGTGATAAATGTATTTTTTCCAAGAATATTTTGATATACAATAAAAGATTTTAAATACTCACATAAATGAATCATGAAACCTATCTAAAAAAGTTAAAAACTCATGGTTAATAGGAATATCACAATCCTAGTTCCATTACAATATTAAAAAATAAGTACCCCCAATTTCTTTAATTTCAATTAATCATAAATATTTGGTTGGCATCAGAAAAGATATAGCAGTTCATTTTTATTAAATGTAAAAAATATATAAGCTATATGGGGTTCACAGTTAAATCTCATGTAGAGTAACCAATTTTTTTTACTTTTTATATTTTTTAATTTTTAATTCTTACATGGTAATTGATATAGTTATAAATAATGTAAACTACTATAGTGATATTTTTTGAGGGAAACTAGGTATGAAGATCATTGAGAACCAAAGTAATTTTATATTATAGAGAATCATCTCTTGTTAAATAAATCAAAAAAATTAATTTAATAGAAATAAAGATAAAATTCCAAAATTTAGGTTATAAAACTATGTATTTTCAATCCTCAATGATTGGAATCCATATATTAATTCAATTCAATGCAGTACACAATAATTTTATTATGTGTGTGTTTATATATAATTGTGTTTGTGTTTTCATTATAATTTTGTTTTTTGTTTAGGTTTTTAGTTTTTATTTTTTTTTATTTTTGTATACTCTTATTAAAAGTAAAATGATCCCCAAACCTATGTTTTTTATATAAAGATAGAAAGAACTCAAAATAGTACACCAAAATCCAAAGGATCTTAATATTGATAATTTATATAAATGGATGAAAATATAGATGGATGAAAAACACTTCGATTAAAAATTACTATTAATATTTACATGGGTGAACATAAGCATTCTTTAAAATAAGAATCAAGTAATTAATAATTAATTGGAATTCATTTTTAATTTTCAAAAAGTAAATTTTCAGATGTGAAGTTAAATATTTTAGTATTTTATAAACACAAAAAATACTTGTTTTTCATCCCCTTAACTTATGACAACACATCCCTCTAAGTTAAATAAATAATAAGGGGGAAGAAATGGAAAAGATGCATTAAAAAAGAATTTTGAAATAAAATATTGGAAAAAGACACCTAAATGTTTGGATATAAAGGTCATAAAGAAACCAATTAATCATTTTATCCTATTGTAATTCTTAAATTCTTTAGGGATGATGTAATATTGTGTTTAAATCTATAAATTATGTGATTTGATGATAAATCCACAAATATCAATATCCCTTAAGTCTCACACATAGAATAGTTATAACCCCATTGAAAGCCTATGGGATTTGCTTTACTAAAAATAACTAAAAACAAAATAAAAAAATAAACAAGAATTATCTTTATATTTTATAACTAGAAACACCAACTACATGCATTTGTTTCATTAAAATATTAATTAAAATTACACTTTTATTTATATATATAAAGAATTATATATATATATATATATATATATTAAAAATGGAAAATAGATATATTAAAACACATAACCCTTTGGTAGGAATTGTTAGTATATTTTTATCAATTCATTGGATCAATCCATGTGGCCTCCCAAGACATGAAAGGCTTCAACATGACCTCGGGTCGTCCCCTTTTCCCAAAGATAAAAAAATTATTTTTTTAAAGAAATTTTTTCTATATATTTTTTATTTTTTCAATGATAAATTAAATTAAATTAAATATATCAAAAAGTTTTGTTACATTCTATAAATATAGTACATTATTTATTTTATCTTGACTTGGTCCCCCACACTTATTAGGTTTTATCAAGTTCATATGATTTCCCTCTCATCTTCTATTCTGTTTCATTTTTTTTTGAATTAATATATGAAATTATATATCATATAACCATTTAACATAATTATATGAAAATTAGTGGGTTCTATGACATATTATTTCCCATGATGGAACATATGTTGCAAAATTTAGGTCTCTAAAATTCTCAACTTTTACTTCAAGAGAAAGTAACGTTTGACACTATAAAGGATAGCATATTTCCCATTTAAACGGTTTTTACATTTTCATTCAAAGAATATTAGTTTTTAACTCTATCCTTATAGAACATTTATTTTTATAAGACTCAATCATATGTTACTTATTTTCATTAATTTATAATTTCCAATTTTTTTAGATAAGGAAATGTAAAAATTTATTTTATTCTTTTCCCCAAAATATTTTACACATTTTCAACTAATATAGTAAAATATTTTTTATAAGTAAACCAATATAGGTACATGCCAAAAATGGGTTTTTATATGTTACAACATTTATAAATGGAATCAGAGAGCTTCATATAATAATCATTTCAAGAGTTTTTGGCATTTCTTTCCTGAAATTTAATTATTTTTCTATTTACTAACAGAACACGACTATTTGTTTTAGGGTGGTACGTTGTGGAATTTTTTTAGGGATCCCATACTTAGTCATTAGTGAAAATAATTAAAACTAATAAAATTTAGTTCCTTGGAATAATATGATATATTTACAAATTCAAAATCTAGTAATTATATTTTCCTTGAGGAATTATATCATAGCTACTTGATCATTATATTTTATTTTGGGATGGACTCATCCAATTTACAACCATAATCAATAATTAAGAGGATATAATTATATCACCTGGTGTTATGTAATGTTACTAGAAAATTAATACCTCAATAAAAAAATATTTATATATTCAGAATGTGAGTAAGTGGTATTTAGTTTATTTAGTAATGGATCTATGTTGTTGGCATTGAGGAAAATGTTTAATGAATATATCATAATCCCTAGAAGGGTATTCAAAAATAAACAACTCTATAAAATATTTTTATTAGTTTTATTTTAGGCTATTTTACCTTCACTTTATGTAACCTATTTATTTTGAGAATATCTTCTATCTCATCTTCTAGAAAACATATTATAAGGATCCAGTTTAGAAAAATATTATAAAAGTATAATCAAAGAACACAAAATTTTTTATCTCAAAAATGAATTTACTAGTAGATTGAGTCCCTACAAATGTCTGAATTATGTTTATTTCCTTAGAGATTTTTTTTAGAAAAAAACCATAGAAAATAACTAAAAAAATATTGACACTCATCATTGTATGCATCTGACATAGAAACATGAGACTAATTTTCCTTGAATTCTATACCAAAAAATTGATTAGATGCCAAATTTTCAATAGAATTTTCTCCTTCAATTTTACATAAAATTATTACATGATAGGGGAAACCTAATATGTTTAGTTTTGGATTATTATATTTATAAATAGATTGAGTTATTTTAATAATTAATTAAAACAATGATATAGGATAAAAAGATATTGTATATAACATCTCTATGGAAAATATGACAATTTTTTTATGAGTGGTAGTGTAGTTGATTTTGGAATCATTCAGTTAATTTATTTTATAATAAATAATGTATAGTGTTTTATCATATTAATACCCTCTGAATGATCATACATCGAAGTTAAATTTACCACACATGTTCTTGAAAATATGTTTCTAATTATAATCTTTCATGATAGATGGATAGATAAGACACGACTTGAGAAATTTGATGGATTCCTTAGAGATTTTTGTCAATATAAAAGAAACATCCTTCACATGTATATCACAAATCAATCATAAAACATTGTAAAATTTCCTAATGAAACATATATAGATACTAGAAGGTCTTGTGAAGGACCTTAATTCATTAAAAAAAATTCTATGGCGAAGGTGACATAATATATCTCCCTTGTATTTAATGGAATCTATCACTCTACTAATGATGATGAACCGAAGGTCTTGCCTTTCATTTAAATGAAATGGAATTTTTCTAAATTTATGATAATATTATTTTCCCAAATCATGAAAAAGACCTATAAAAATTTATTAGGAATATATAAAATATATTACCAATGGTGGATAATTCATCATTAATGATTTCAACCAACTCCCCTACTATGTTATAGAAAATTACTATAAATCATTAATGGAAAGTACGTGGGGCATTACAAAACCATAATAGATTAATCATAAAAGAAAAAAAATCCTAATAGATAAGTGAAGGATTTTTTTCAGTGGTCTTATAAAGAAATATCAATTTTATTATACAACTAATACTATTATAGGATGTTTTATAGCTCATTTCATGTCACAAAATCCAGGATATGATTATTAAAGTGAAAAGGAAAACTAACTCAATGAATATATGTGATTATATTCTTATAGACAACACACACTATCTATATACTACTCACAATTTTACCCAGAATATTTTTATCCTCATTAGTAATTATAGTAACTTCAGTCTTCATAGTAACCACTTGAATTATCCTTTCGCAATAGCTTAAAAAAATTTAGAAGTTAATAAGTTGATTTAAAAAATAATGGAGTAACTTACATACCAAATAAATTATATTGGGTATGATTCGTCACTAGGGTTGGTGTCATAGATTAGAATTAGTTTCAATAAACATTCTACGGGTCCTTATGATTGGTATAATCCCAAGAATATCATTATGTGTCTATCAAATTGATTTATAGTTCTTACTCAGGACATCAAAAAACAATATCTCTTGGATGGATTTTATAGAAGAAGAAATTAAAGAAATATGGTTTTGGTTTTCTATTAAAAATGAATAATTGAGTAAATAATTCATGAACTTTAATTTGAGCTCGGGTTTGATAATATTTTAAAAAATATATTATGAATTTTAATCGAACTCATTTCCTTTTTATAGAATTATAGATGGTATTAATTCCTTGAAAATTGATTTTTTATCCACTAAACTTGATGAATTATAATTGGGAATAGGTATTAAGATGAATTTTATGATTTATTTATGGTTTCACTGGTTTGAGACCCTAAAATATCATCATTGGATCTATATGAAATATATTCAGTCCAAGGATACAAATTTTTCGTATAGGGAAAAATAAAAATATTGTCATGTGGAATTAATAATCCATTTACAACTTTATCATGTTCCCCATGTTCTCTTTGTATACTACATGTCTAATTAATTTCATTAACATCTTTACCATCCTTGATTTGATAGATTTCATTGTATGTTTTCAAATTTGGGATCATGTTCCGTAATTTTATGGTCGTTTTCCCATTAATCACTCTAATGAATGAGTTGATTTTTTACTATGGAAAATCTAATTATAATAGGTTTTATCCCATAATCATTGGTTTGGTTGATTTTTATGTATACTAAAGTAATAAAAATGGTTTGTTTTTTCATAATTCTCTTAAATATCACTTAAGTTACTATTATGAATATGAACACATCAAATGGAATCTTGTAGAGTGACTGATGTCCGTTAGATTTCAACAATCCATAATTTATAATACATGGAATATGGATTGAAGTGAATAGTTGATTATTAGGTCACACATAACCTTGGAAACCTTTTATATATATATATATATATATATTATTTTATATACCAACATGGTATTTGAACTATGGTGGTATAGTTCACTAGATAGTGGTGCTCAAATTAATAGTTTAAAGGTCTTTGTTTTTCTGATATAATTTACTTTTGAAAATAAAACATTTCTTTTGTTATTCAAACTATATAAGAATGGTTGGTATTTAAATGGGAAATGGTATATTAATTATCATATGAGATCAATTTCCTCTCAAATATTCCTTCATCATTGGTCTGAAGTTTCCTATGATGCATTGAGATAATAGAGAATCTATCAAGATTTATTAGGTAGGTGATGGTTACTACAATGTATCTTCATACTAAATATATTCTAATTGATTTTATTTAGAGTTATTATGAATTTTTATATCTTTATATGGTTGGGTAATTATTCATTAATTTTTTTTATGGCTTTACATATTCTCAAGGTAGTCACTACTTTGAGTAGTTTCAGATTAGATTCCATGAAACTGGATTTCTCCACTTAATGTTTTAGAAGAGATAGCCTATGATGGCATTCAACCCTTACCAATTTTAATTGGTTAAAACAACTAGTTTAGGGTTAAATAAATAGAAATAATTATCTATATTTTCTTGAACATGTACTCAAGTAATGAAATAATAATATAATTAATGTGGGTTTGGGTTGGTTGGTTGATCCCAAGAGGATATTTCAGTTGTTAGATTGTTTTTTGGATAGGTTGTTTGAATTATATAAGTGGATATTTGAATTGGAATTTTTGTGACTAAAACTAGTTATGTATTGGAAAAGTATATAGATAGTAAGTATTTAGATGTTATGGAAAATTGGTTTTTGATTATATTTCCAAAAGAATATTGGATAGTCATTTCTCATTAGATAAAATTTATTTTAGTAATATAGTTTCTAAAAATATATAGAATTATCTTTTTCTAGTGGTATTACTAGAATAAAACCCTTTAGGGAAGGCATGGTTGAATAATTACCAACTTTATGGTTATTTTCCCCTATTGTTCAAATAGTTTTTATATATTTAATTTCATAGAATTTCCCAAGATTAATATTTTTTAACTTCCAAGAGGGGTATAATAGTTTATAACTAAGATGTTATACCACCCAAAGAGAGTTTATCCTACCATATTTAAGACATTACTCATTATAAGTTAAGGTTATCAAATATTATATTTTTTTGCTAGAGCCTTGAGGTACTAATAAACATAATTTTGGATTTTTTTTAAAGGACCTGATTACAATTCATTTCACTGAATTGATTATTTCCTAGAGATATCCCATTATAAAATATTCCTACCTATTTGGGATTGAAAACCAATGGGTTGGAAGCACATTTAGTGTATGTTTTATCCTTTCCCATGTATTATAAAAAGTATCTAGTTTACAATAATGTTTTGAGTGTGAGTTTTGGGTGAAATTATTCAGTGGTGCAGAAAGTGTTATTTGTGAAACACAATTATAAATTGGTCCCATGAATGAATATATTTTGTTCAATTTTTTAAAATAACTATTTATTACAACAGATCCCCGCTCACAAGAACCCTACTAGCTAAGTTCCCCTAGATGACCCGTAGACATGTGGTTCCCTCTCTAGGGCCCACCCATGAGCATGAATGGGTCATCAAACAAATTATTGTCTTCACACTCAAACACATGTTCTTTAAAATTTCTTTTGTCTTTACTCACACACACAATGAGAAACATCCTTGATGGTAAACCATCCTGATCAATAATATAATCCAAAAAAAACAGTTAACTATGGTGTGTTAATAAGGTAGGATCTCCAAAAGAAAGGTACACATTGTTGACGTGAGCCATATCATTTATTAATTTAATCCTTTATCATTATGGGGTGTTACATTCACTCCATAATTATAGAAAAATATCCTCATTTTGGAATCTATAAATGAACAAAAGAAGTTCCACCGCATTTGAGGGTAGGATCATCCATTGATACCTACGTAACAACAGTTCCCTACAGACAACACAAACACCCCACCTTAATATGGACGTCGGGTCTTGGCACACTAGGAAACACTAGTTACCCCAATGACATGTGTTCCCCACCCTAGGGCCCAAAAACATTACATTATAGATCCTCAGACTAATTAATTTCTACATAGAACAACAAAAGTTCATTTTATTGTTCTTTATACTCACTTACAAATACCTAGAGAATATTCCCTACAAGTCACCCATTCTGATCACTACTCTAGGACAAGAATGCATAATTGTGGAGTTATAATCAGTTAGGACTACAAAAATAATGACACAACTTTTTTTATGAGTCATATAATTTATTCAATTAAACCTTCTCTATTATAAGGTGTCACATTATATTATCAGTATTTAAGGGGTAAGTAATGTTCACTCTCTTATGAAAATCAATGTGATGTTTGGGGCACATGGCCTCAATAATTTCATTTAACACATTAACATGAGATTTAGGAATCTATGAACCCATACAAATAATTATGTGAAGGTGGTCTACGACATGGGTTTTCAAGAAAAAAATGTAAATATCCAATGGATGTTTCTTTAATGTAATAGGATCAACTAGTTGTGGCAAGAGTAAAGTAGTAATTCATGGATTTATCCATCATAATTCCTAGGTTAGGTGCTTCCTCATTTGAATTTCTATTTTTTCTACCAATTTTTCTGATTGGGTGACATGGAAGGAGCTCCATTGAATTGAACTCAATTTTAGAATCTAGAATCTTAGGAAGATTAAGATATAAAGTAACGAGGAAATTATGATCACTTAACTACACTCCCCTAGAACTATCCACTATAACCACTCGGATTAAATGTTCACATATATTAGAAAATATACATGGAAATAAAAAAGGAAAATATATCCAAAATATGGGTATAATAGATAAATATACTGAGAATAGAATGAGAGTTTCTATAATCACTTACTTGGGCCCCTAGAACAACACCATAATTCGAATAACGTAGGTTCCTAGAGTGTTGAAACGATCACTTGTAATAGAATGTTGGATATCAAATACTTGGAGACCGATTAATCAAACTAAGATACAAAAATATTCTATAGAGTGATTTGAATATAATGTAGACTCCGTTGGTGTTGGATTTATAGGGATATGAAGAACAAAATATGGCCTATATGAATATGAATTAAGAGGGTCGTTTAATAGTATATTTTTTCAAGGGGTTGATTGAATGAATTTACTTTTTCAGAAATTTATGTTTTTTATACAATACGGAATAATTCAATGAAATCGAAAATATCCTTATCTATTTATAGTCTAGTTTAAAAAAATACAATTCTAATGAACTACACAATTTGAGTAACATTTTTATGAACAATAAAAATTATATTATTATATGGTCACTTGTATTTAAGATTTATTATGGAAAATGATGAAAAATAATCAAATGAAATTATCAACAATAAGAAATGAATAAAAATTGAAGGAATAATAAGTAATAATTAATAAATCACCGTTAAAATTATTTTGTTAATCCCATAATAGGATTACACTTATATTTATTGAACACTCATAATGGAAGATTATACATGACATATTGAACTAAAATTGAATGATAGAAAATAAAAAACCAATGAAAAATCTAACATTGTTCAAGTAATTTCACACTATTTAGTGTAAATTACTAAACACATTGAGTAAAAGTTTTCAAAATGTTGAAAATAAAAATATAATATAAGAGTAATGAGAAAATTTATTATGAAATAGAGTAAATTGATTAAACATGGAAGGGGAGAAAAAAAATGTAAAAATAAAAGACATTATAACATTACAGTTGAAAGGACACACTAATTTTTTTTTAATTAACTACCCATGCATTAAATAGAAATATTTAGAGCCTTTGGTTTACCCATTAATTTTTTTAAGTCATCATATCTTGTCGATGTGGATAGTTTGTATAAATTGGATATTTCAACCAATTACAAAAAAATATAAAAATGTTACTTCCTCTATTTGATGTTCCCTAAATAGACTATTTTTGGTTGATTTTTGGTCAATTATTGAAGAATAAAATGTTTTCTATGGTGGTTTCTAAAACTCGTGATATTTTGATTAATTTTGATAATACATTTGAATATTAGGATAATCATTGTGAGGTATCATTCATGGCCCTGAAATCTGGATTAGAATTTTTAATCAAATACGAAAAGCAGGAAAACCAACTAAGCCTAATAATTTTCTATAATATTAGTTTAATGAAATATTGGAAATTATTTCCTTAGTACCAAATTTAAATTTTATAATAATGTAATTTTATCTTATTTAATACATAAATTTTAGTGAGTTGGTTTTTAGATCACTTTTCCCAAAATATTATGGATTCAAGTCCCGGAATTGTTATCTTCCCTAATGGATATCTCATTACTCTAGGAAGGTAAAATCATCATCATAATTCATGAAATTTGATCTCTAATTAAAATTTCCATTCAACATCATTTCCTATTTTATAACATTTCGACAAAAGTATCAGAGTATGTGTGGATTTTAAAAAATAAAAAAAAACATTATGAGCCAGAAATATTAAATTGAAAATTTTCATAATAATTGTTTTTATTAAATATAAAACACAATTATATTCTATAATAGAGATTAAATATTACAAACTTTTAGTGTCCAATCAGAACCATTTGAATTTTTATATTCTCTATCAAATTACTGTCACAAAAATTTTAAAATGAAATTACCTTTTATAGTAACATTTTAACATTTAATTCTTAGTATTAAGATATTGCATAAAAAAATCCAAAAAACCATCAAAATCATTTAGAAAAATTATTTTCAAAGGAATATCCCTTGAAAAATCCCATTCCATTATTTAAATTGAACCCAACCTTTCATCCAATTCATATTAATTGTAAATATGTGTTGTGCATAGAAAAATACATGGTGATTGAATTATTCTCATGTGGAAAATGATGTAAGCACTATTAGGGTATCATAATTTGAAACTAAAAAGACCATCCAATTTTGAAAATGTTTTTAAATATTCGTATGGTATTTTAAAATCTCTGTAATCATTTCAACACATATCAAAATAATTTTCTAACAAATCTAGAGATTGATGAAATTAGAAACTAAGTGAAGCTCAAATACATTGGCATCATCTTGAGTTGTATCAATCAATAAAAAATTCAAACTGTTATAAATAGAGTCATAATTCCCAATAATAGGATAGAAATCTAGGTAGCCTTTATCCTGGAATGTCTAAATCCACACACAATGTTACTCAATTTCTCTAGATGAAATTTTTATTGGTAATTTATTTACATTTTCTTTGATCATTTTAATAATATACATGTTTTTATATTTTGGAATATTAATATTAAATTTTAAATGATCTCAAAACATAGGTTATTTATGTATGTACCCTATGGACTCAAACTCATAACCCATAATAAAAATGTCAAGCATGTAATATTTTTATTAAAAGAGATAAAATATATACAGTGGAAAATCATGTCATACAACCATTGATTCCAAATATTATGCTCATAAAAAATATGAATTAAAATTAAATTTATGTCATGAAATCTTATTTGATATTATTTTATAATAATCGAAAATTTATATTATGGCATGAAAGTTTGAACAATTTTTATATTCCATTGAAGTATAAATTTTTTTCTTTAACTACCCCCATATAGAATCCCACAACCAACGATGTCTAAATATATATAACTTAGAAGATTGAATAAATGCATATGATAAGTTTTAAATTGAAATATTACATAAAATAATGCAACAACATCACAAAGTAGCTTAATGATGAAGTTCATGTTGCAACCCATTGATCCATACATCAAATTTTAATTCATATATTCCTCATGGATGATGGAATACTTTTTTGAATGCTATAAGGAGATGATTTTATTTTAAATCCTTTAAATATAATATCCTTTGAGTCAGAAATATAGAATATTGAGAATACCATGGGAACCAAAAAGGGTTATGTTGAATAGAAATGAAAAAACACAACGATAAAATTTAAGAATATCATACCATTTTATTATAGAATGCCAAAGATTGACTCAATGTCTATATAAAACAAATAATATTGATATATATATAAAATATAAAATATAAGTCAACATTTAAAAAATGGAAATAGAAGAAAGAAAACTTATAGTCTAGTGGTAGTTTTTGGGCCACTTTTTCCATCTAACAATGGGATCAAGACCTACGACATTGTTGGATATGATGAGTTATCACTAGAATTTTGTGATTTACTTTTTAAAAAATAATATTATTTTATCTATTATTTTAATTTTTTATTAAAGAATATTTTTACTCAATTTTTTATCATTTGTAGGAAAAAAAAACAAAAAAATATTATATCAATGTAAAAAACAAAGTTTTCTCTTAATGATTCACATTTTAATGTCATTTACTCAAATTAAACCAGAAATCATGCCATGCTCTTTCTAGTTCATAGGTAGACTTATTCAAATCCTCTTAAGATTCATGTTTATTGAACAATTCCATGAATTTCCCTATATTATGACCATTAAAATTAAATGTATAACAACTAGTGGGATCTTAAATCTCAACTAACCCCTGGGGATATACATGTTTACAATGTGTATGTGACGTCCCGGCCTCGAATAACACTAAGACAGTGGCCGAACTGGTCATCACATAATCTCATGCACATCTCCTTGTACACCAGAGGATACCAACTACTTGCGAGGTTATAAGGATAGTCAGTGGGGAGACTATACCCTCTTATCAGTGCTTCATAGTGATACAACAAGGTAAATGTCAATCAAAAATGGAATTAGTAATACATAATTGACTAAGCAGTGGAAGACATATTTGATATAATTGAAAAAAATAGGAAACACCAATTTATACAATAGATTAACGCATGCCATTGTATTTTAAATTGTGTGGAAATAGTAAATAGTACAATATGATTTTCAATACGGTACAAAAATAAAAGACAGAAAATCCCCACAAGCGATATCCTTTTTCATCCAAATCTCCATCTCGGTCCTTTTCTCCAAAATCTAGGTATAATAAATACACAAAACAATCATGTTATGTAGTCATGCGAACATGAAAGGTCTACTGGGGTACCCTAGTGGAATGGAATCCTGAGTAGGGTGTGATATATAAATCTCAATATAATGGCACCATCAGTGTCTATAACAATATCGTTAGTGTGATATAAATTAATTTTTGTGCAAAGATTCATACGTTATGTAAAGATTACTAGAAACTAAATACTCAAGTACCTAATTCAGCCCCAGCTGGTACTTGAGCATGTATCCAGTTCATTAATTATGTAATTACCTTATTATATTAAAATGTCATGTGAGGCTTAACCAACAGTGACATCACCTCATGATAGTATAAATAGTGAATGTCCCAAAGTCGAACATACCATAGGAGTCGCTAACTCAATAGTATCTGAGTCTAGAAAAATGGGTATGTATGTAGTTCAAGGAGCCTTGTCCAAGGCATTCATAGTGAAATTCCTACCGATTCCAAGGAGTTCATCCAAGGTAAAATGGGGCTCAATAATTACAGGGGCCTATGGGCTTTAACCATGTATCCTACTTCTTAAGATCGATTCAAGGAGTGAATTTGAGGCAACATAGGATAATGTGATATTGATCTTATGGTGTTATAATGGGAATCCAAGGAAATACAAGGCATCAGAATCTTGGTGGGTTTTAACCAATGAAGGTCGCATCCTTGAATTTAGAATGGGTTCCTCGATTTCACAAGGAATTTTACAATCATAATTGAAGACAAATTACAGTTAGGCCCTTCCTATTTAATAATGAAGTCATGTAATATTCTCTTTTGGTTCAAGAATCACCTACAATTAGTGTGGAAATTTCATGTAGAATTGTAACAATTTATTTATTGATTTAATAATTTCTTTCCATTAGTGTGGAAAGTTCATGTAGCATTGCAACCATTAATTTATTAGATCAAGCCTTGCCTACCATTAGTGTGGAAAGTTCATATAGCATTTTAACCATTTATTCCATCAAGATAAGTCATTTTTAAAAGTCAAGGTTCAATTTTCCACCTTCCACTAACATGGTAAGCAGTGATACAAATATGAAACCTATTATTCAATTAAAGTTAATATGGCTAAGTCATATACTTTTATGGTTTCCAATTTCCATTACATATTTAATTATAAAATTGAAACACTTACCTTAAGTGGGTCAAGTGGTTAGAATAAAAGGTATAGGCCATTATGAAATTCATAATTATAAAACAAGTCATTTAGTGTAGGAAAGATTACCCTTAGAAATTTCAATCAAAGGAACACTTAAAAGGTGGAAAGAATGTGTCAAAACACTATTCAACTATTATTGAAAACCTCACACATGGATATATACAATTTGAAATAGGGAAAAGCACTTAGGTGTGTCCTTATCCCATTAACTATTTGAAATGGTAACTCTGTTGTTCTAATTACATTAGGTCCATGTCCTAAACATTCCATATTTCAGTGAAACATCATGGCCATCTGAAAAACCAATTAAACAAGCCAAGCAATCATAAAAGTTTAATCACTAATTTTATCTTGAAAATAGTGCACCTTTATTGAGTGTTTTTTATTATGAAGACATGATATTGTTTATCGACAAATCATGTAATAAAATTAACATTAAATTCATGAACATGATAAATTTTCATTTAATATACATTTAATCAAAATACTTCACTACATGAATTAATGTCTTACAATAGTGTTGTAAGATATTCATTTATGCATTGATAAAATGTATTTTCTTGGAAATGGACCCTACATTAGGGTGGAACCATGATATCCACTACAGTTTATGGCGCTTTCTAACTAAATAATTTTCCTCCACCACTGAGCATACACACTTTAACATACATGTAAGGACACCCAGTCCCAATGCAGACACCTGCAAGGCCATGAGCTTGTGCAAGCTGAACCTCACATATATTCTTATATGCATATGTCAGTTTCCAGTCACCTATGCATGAATATATATATATATATATATGTGTGTGTGAACACCAAGACCAATACATATATAATCACACCTATTCATGATTATACATATAAAAGAAGAACCCATATATATATACACACACACTTACCTATGCAAATGCATGCGAGTCGCCATAGAGCTGAAGACTCAAAACCACAATGTAGTGTTCAATGCACTATAAGATAATTAATATGAAACTTTAAACCATTAAAGACCCTAATTTAGAGGGTGAGAAACAAGGAATCAAGGAGAAATACTCACCCTGGATGAAACAGGAAGACCAAAATGGGGAGATCTATGTCTCCTTCACACCGGTTGCCGGAAAATGAATCAATATGTCCAGAGAGATAATTCGCATGACCTAACATCAAAAGGAAACCAAAAAATGAAATTATTCCTAAACCCAAGGTTTGGATGAGATGTTTAGGGGGACTAGAAGGCTAGATATGATCTGAAAAAGGAGATGAATAGGGAGAGAAGGGCATACCACGACGATTCGAACAATAATGGTGATGATGTTTGCTAGGTATAATGATCAGAGGGGGATCTGGGAGGGGGGTTCATGTGCACGACGAAGGGGGAACCCCTTTGGTTGAATCATGTGGGTATGAGAAAGCAGGGGTGAGGCTTGAGTGTATTGATTTTATTTTTATTTTATTTTTTTATTTAATTCTTTACATACTCTTGTTAACATGGTTTGACCCGAATGTATTTCCAAATTGGGTGCGAACCGTGCGGTGTATACTGCGTACAATACACACCCAAAACAGGCTAGGAACAAGTTATAGAAAACCATGTGTAGCCTAGGAATAAACCCACTACTACCCTTAAATAGGGTTTCATGTTTACCTGTACAGGGACACACAACTTCAGCCAAACCGTGCACCCTATGCAACTTCATAAAACATGGATTTTTCAGTTCTGAAGCTCCTGAAACTCCTTGATCGTCTTCAGAAACTTCTCGGGCCTTCTTCCACACCCAAAAACATCACTAACATGTGATACACCTCTCAGAATCTCATTCTGAGCTTCAGTTTTAAAACCAACCGGTCCAAAAAATGAAAAAGTACAAAAACCTATTTATTTTATTCCGGTTCAAAAAATAGAGGTTTCAACAATCTACCCACCTTAAAAACTACTCATCCCCAAGAATATTTCAACAACAGTGTAAACATCACCAGAGATACCATGTTTGTGAATTTTTGTTAAAACGGTTGAATTATGTTCCTAATGCCCAATGAACATTAAGTATTTCCTAGCATTCTTCACTTCATCCTTTACAACCAGAGCCAATTCTCATTGTTCAACTAATATATAGAAACTAATCGTTATTTTTCCCATTTATATAGATATAAGATCATGTCATCATCCTGATAGAAATTTGACCCATGGTTCTCCCCACTATAGGTCTTAACATTAAGAAGGGGTCAAACCCAATCCATAATACCCCCTCCGTCAAAATTTCCAAACAAGGAACAACACTAACTTTTCTTACGACACTCCTGGAATTATTTCCATTAAAAGGAATGGTAAAATCCTGATTGACTTAATAGAAACTGGTCACATATGTTTTATTAAAATACCCTTCCAACCTTGAAACCACACTTCCATTCTCTTAGAAAAGTTATTTAAAACGACTCCTTAAAACGGTAAACATGGAACTAAAGTAATAGGGAATTAGTCGAGCAAAATGGCTGACAAATCTTGAGAATTTCCAGCTTAGGGTGCAGACAAAAAAGGAACCACAGGATTCCATTAGTCTAACCGAGGAATCCTACTTGGTAACCTATGAATCACTCAGGACATTCCAAGCCTCGACAAGAACAACAATTTTTCATGTAACACTGAAAAAGATCACCTAATAAGCTAAAAAACACTTAAATATATAGTGTAGTATAAAACCAATTTTCTATTAGTGCACTGAGGACAACATCAAGATGTAGGATATGTTTTTCTCTAAGAAGATTACACTAAGAGGATTTAAGATGGTGTTTCCAGTCAAACACACCCAGAAACAGGAGGGTAAAGTAGTCGAACTACAACTGGTCAAATTCAAGGAAGATTATCTTATTCACTTTCCGATGAACCATCACTACCCAAACACATGACTTTACCTACATAAGGTATTCTATGCTTGTTCAAACATTACCACTGATGCTCATCCCATGACAATGATATTTACCTTATCTTTCACAAAAAATGAACCAGATCAACGTCGTTCCCCTGAGCAATCACCAACATAAAACAACACCAAAAAACCTTAAAGTGAGACTAACCAATTACATATGGAATTACCGAGGTTGTGATCCTAATTTATGGAAGGACACATTTACCACATTCAATATGATAACTACCCACCTTAGGAGTGTCCTATCTGCAAATGAAAGAAAACTAGATGGTCTTTACTATGCTAGATCAAAACCTAATTGAACATGTGACACTCCTCCGAGCCATAATCATAGTGAAATAACATACAAAGAAGTTCAATGAAATGATATCAGTAAGAAAAAACACCCGAGCCTTTAGAAAGACATATTGACCACTAGGACGAGCTAATTCTCCAGCACTCAGGTCACTCTACTTAGAGATGAAATGAGACGATTCTCAAGAGTACAAGAAGTATATTCCATATACACATTTCCTCATACGACTATCATCCTAGAAAATTGCATAAACAGTCATCCAATACTAAGAAAAATTGAGGGTCAAATGATTAAAATGCAACCAACTATGCCCGATCCATTTCCATCCTGCTGAAAATAAGCAGTACCCCATTCTCAATGTAGAGACCCAAATCTTGACGTACAAGGACATTACATTACTTTTTCGGAATACATAATGAATAAAAAAACAGACACACAAGGACCATAATAGTTTAGTGTATTTGGAAACATGGAATATAATCTTCTAATCATGGTGAAAGATATTCAACATCTCCCAAAAAGATCTCCCCCTTTTGTTTTCTTACCTAAAACCTTTCTTTATATCTTGAGGAAAACAAAACATATAAAGGGTGAGCTCAAGTTCTCAGTAAGGGTAAACATAGAGAACTTAAAAAATCCATAAACATTTTAATGCAAAAACTATAACATAAAATCTAAACATCAAAATCATGAGAAAAGACATAAATCTTGGAAGTACGTGAGGAATATATCAAAAGATAACATCAATCATGATAAAATAGAATGGGATAAAAACATGTAATTGTGTAAAACCATTAATCATATGATATGATATCCATAGTAGCCAAGGCATTACTTCCAAGACCATCTTAGTGGACAAAGTCCCCTTCTGAATCGAGTTCACTCCTCGTTCCAGTCCTGTAACAGTGAACCAGATTAACATACCATTCCAGCAATGTCTATCTCATGAAATATAAATCTTTACCCAATGCATTGGAGGGATATATTGGTCCCACCCATCTCGTAATGAAATCATTCTTTGGTGTGCCACAAAATAAACATACATCATTCATAATAACCCAACGAATAAAATGGGATTCATAAACATCCATCCATCACAACATAATCCATATAAAACAAATGGATATCATTTCATCATAAGGGAAGTGAAATCATGTAAATCATAGAGAAATTATACTTGAAATATACACATATTAAATAATGTCATCATAAATGTAAAATGGTTTTGATAAAACACTTGAAAATAATTCTTGAGGAAAATATCCTTTTATCATTAAAATCATTTTATTTTCAAAAAATTCCAAGAAATTTTAAAAGAAAGTTATTTTTTTAAAAATAGTCATAAAAAATTGAAGAGTATGTTCATGAAAATGAGGCGTTATGAAACTGTAAAAATCGGTTCACACAATATAAGTTAAAAATAACATTCTTCTCGTACTTTTGTCGGAAAAGTCAAAAAGTAACTTGTATGGTAAACAAAAAAAATTCCTTCCAAACCTTGTGGTAAAAGTCATAAAAGGGTAAAAATGAATTTAAACAAACATGGGAGAATAATAAACATTTTATGAAATAATTTTTAGAAAACATATACATGGATGATAAACACAACCCTAGTAAATACTTATGAATAAACAATCTCAGATAAGAATGAGATTGGAATAATTATCCCTTACCTTAGGTCTGATATGATTCGTATGTATCCGAACCTCCTATATAATGATTTAAATAATGTCATTGACATATTACATAATCATATTCATTGTTATGATATCATATATGATTCACTTATGACTTTATATTACCCGTTCTTTTGTAAATTCCATGCTAAAGCAGCGTTTTGGGTAAAATCGTTTCATTTATCATACGTGCTTCGACTTGTTGTTCTTGATATTATTACTTATATCCTGATTTACTTAATTACATAATTTAAAACATGATATATATATATATATATATATTCATCATATACATATATAAATGATATATTGATAAATGGAATGAAATACACCGTTCATGGAGACGGTAGTCCGTACGTACGCATTAACGTTGTTTTCATTTCTTTATTGAATTGAATGGAATTAAGTAGATGAAATAAATATATATATACATAAATAAAGTATCATTATTATGTCATATATATGATTATTATTCATGATATATACTTTATAATCATTCATGAATGGTTAATATGGAGAATGAATCTCATCGCATCGTGGAGAGGGTAGCTCGTACGTACGCACGAGCGATGATGTCATTCCCATGAAAGTGGAATTGGATTGAAGTTTATGTATTCTATTTCAGAATCAATATCACTTTAAAATAATCATATATAATAATTCTCTACCCATTAATATCCATCCAAGGAAGGTGGTGGTGGTAAACAGTTTACACCATGGAGTGGAGACGGTATTTCGTACGTACGCACGCGCATTGATTTCATTTTCCGTAGGATAGATAGAAGGTGAAATAGGGTTGTTTCATATTTATAATAAAATATCAGTATATAAGTAATACTGATTTTATTACATTATAATGAGGCAACTAAAGAATAATAAGTATAAGAAGAAAGAGACTTGAGAAAATCGGAAGAAGAGATTACCTCTTCTTCGACGCACCTCCTTTAAGCATCCTCATAAGGAAGTAGAGTTGTTCTTTTGAGAAGACAAGAACCTCCATAATGTTTCTAGTGAAGTTTAGAAGAGAAATGTTAAGGGGGTGGCCGAGATTAAAGGATCAAAAGGGTGTGAAGAGAAGAGGGGAGGGGTGCCCTTTTTATAAGGGAGGAGAAGGGCACCTTAGGAAAACTTATAATATTATTTTATAAAAAATTCATATTCAGTTTTTAATAGCTCAAAAATAATTTATTTATAATCTAAGGTGGGGATGGTTATAAATATTCTCATCCAATAGGTTTTAGTGATGTTTAGGTTACTATTTTATCCTTATCATTTAGATTTAACTCTATGTTAAGCAATTTAACTTTTACCGTGTCTTTTTGTTTTCTTACACTATATGGTTAATAAACATACTCTAACAACCCAAATAAACCCCAAGTGGCTAATTATTAATATATATATCCTTATCTAAGTCATTTGGCCGAACCATATATTTTTAAGAATAAAATAACAATTAATAATATAATATTTGTTTTAAAAACAATTTTATGTTAATTTTGACACTATTTGGTACATGATTTTTGTGAAAATTATAAAAGAATTATTAGTTCAAATAAAGATAATTAAATCAATAATAACATGTCATATTAACCAATAAAATTATTTTAATTCATAAAAAGTCTTAAATTACATTTATTTGGGTATTAATAACATCAATTATGTTAATATTTCATTCATAAGTTAATTACTGCGTCATCATTATGCCATAAATAAATTAAATTATATATTGTCTAATAAATTATAAATAAAATACCATTATGTATTAAATATTTTTATATTTCTAATGAATATTTATACTCGAATTTACTTTATTTATAACCATATATTAAAAATGTTTTAGTTATTAAACATCGATTGTAACTATTTTAACTATTCTTTAAATAAAATAATAATAAGTGTCCTAATATAATCCAAGTGGACATAAATGGTCATATTTTATTTCTAAGGTTTTTTTTGGTCTATGTACACTTATAAAATAGAATTAGGACATGTTTTATGGTAATAATAATATCATTTTTACCCTTAATTACTCTTTTTACTTTGAAATGTGGTAAATAAAAGTAATAAAAGTTACTATTCATCAAAAATTATTTTCATCTCATTGAACCACATTTTAGTACTTCATATTAACCGTGTCTCTCGGATTTTTGAAATTCCCCTCACAGAAGTGGTAAAATTATGTTTTATGTGAATTCCCAAATTCTCCTAGGACATGGGTAAAAGACGGTGAAAAGATCAATAAAATTTTTATATATCTAAAATTATTACAAACTGACTCCAATGAATTTCATTGAACTTATATAGGTATTATGTATCAATTTTGACCTAAATTAAATTTAAATAAAATAAATAATTATTTAAATAAAAAGTCAGTTTTTAAATAGTAACCTAGTGTTTTCACTATTCATCAAAAATTAAATGTTTTCAAAAAAATACCAAAAATTCACACTAGGATAATTTCGATATTGCGAATCCAAAAATGAATTCCATTTTGAAAGATAAAATTTATAATATTCTGAAAAGTGGGTATTACTATTAATAAAGGCTAGTTTATATGATATTTTAATAGTATATATTTGTTTATTGAAACTCAGTATTGCGTAGAACACACGCTATCGTGGAAGGTCGCGATTGTGTGTAATGTAAGCCAAGCCAGGGTTGCGTGTTATGAAAGGATCCTTCATTGTTTTGTATAATAAAATCCAATCATATTTCATTTATACATTAAATATATATGTATATATACACTCAATGTTGCGTAGAATAACTACTATCAAACAAACTTGAAATTGTGTGTAACATAATCCAAAAATAGTGTTGCATATACTGCAAGCTAATACGGTCTTGCGTATAGTTCAATATAATTTTGGTGTAGCGTACAACAAAAGACGTCAATGAAATTAAAAAGAATAATACTCATAAAATCTCGAGTTGTTACATTCTACCCCAATTAAAATGAATTTCTCCGTCGAAATTCGTCAGGGTTATAAATGGTTTACTACTCGAAAGATTCTTTAATAGAAACCCACATCCTAAAAAGGAATATCAAAACTTATCTTTAAAAACTAATGTATGAAACGTAACGGTTACCCAAATTAAGTAATCAAGGGGTTTCCACATAGGAGAACATAGAAGAAAATATGGATATGGAAGAGAAATATAAACATCATGTTCTTATAGTGAGTGGTAGAGAACATGGCTATGAAAAATCCAACAATCACAAATCCATAAATTTGTGATGATCTAAGGTACCATCTGATTCATCGGATATAAGGGCACCAGGACAACATTTTTGGTTTTCAAGATCATTTCCCTAAAGTTAAAGAATTTGAATTAGAAGAAATACTTACATTATTTCTATATAATCTCACCATTGTTCATTTCTTGAACAATTTCCACTTTATCTCTTAAATAAATGAAGTTGAATTTTTCAATCGTGAGGTGTTAGCAGATCATGTGATTGAATGATGGGTCATTCCATCTATCTCAAACAAAAGGTCAACAAAAGTTATCAAATATACATAAGTCCATATATGGTGAGGTTAATCGTATATGATTCCAAAAATGTACTTATACTTCATCTATCATACCGTTTAATATAATAAAACTAGTTTCTAATAACCAGGGACTTCCTATTGGACAGTGGTAAGAGATAAAGGCATGCCGCACATTGGTTTTTGGTTCTATTCCCACAGCCTTGTTCGACGTGATGGGTTGTCGCCCATACTGTAGGTTTTCCTTTTTCTAAAACTATACTATTATAACATTCCAGAAATAATATGGAAAAAATTACAGCCTTAATCAATACTAACTTATGTCCAACATAATCCATTCCAATCTTTAGGCTTATCCAAAATACTTCTGTCCAATCTTATAGTATAAAGAAAAAGATTACTATAAATGTCATCTACCAAGCATGTGAATACCATCATTTATCCCCCATATAAGATATATCTTGTTGGTCACATTCCAAACATGTGAATACCTTTATCATGTATTCTCTTGAAAAATGAATACCCATTGAATCTTACTTAAAACATGAATATTGTCAAAAGTTAACTCTTCCACATACCAAAATCCAAAAATTTTATATACTCAAACCATGATATAACTTTTTCCTTATATTAGTCATGAGCTCATGAATACTGTCAATCATTTCATTTTCTCCTTATCCCTTCATTATGCGCATATCATCTTCATTTCGAAAATATCTCAATCACTTTACATGCTTACAGGTACAATAAAATTATTGAAAACCACAATAGACCAGTACATAAATATTCCAATATTCCACGATACTATATACAACAATATTTTAAAATCCCATTACATAAACACTTAATCATTCCACCACATCGTTGTCATATTCATCATCGCCAATAGTGATCGCATGTGAATTCCCTTTGTCCTTTGCCTTACGTGTTTACTCATGTCGATCATCATTAACCCTTGAATTTGGGAATTGTTTAGCATAATTCCCCATTTCCTTGCTCTTGAAGCATTGAAGTGTTGGTGGTGCATTCTCTATAGTCTTTTATTCATTCACATCATTAGAAACCTTTTTTCCATTACATCGACACTCAGCTGCTCGATGACCTTCTTTTCCACACTTAGAACATTTTCTAATCCCTTTCAGATAGTCTACACCATGCTTATTTTCACACTTTGAGCATAAAGAAACATTTATCTTCTTTTCACCATTATTCCGAGATTTCTCCTTGAACTTCATCTTTTGTTTCTTGTATAAACCATGAGACGGATATGTAACACCATCTTCCATTTCTACCTTTATAGCACAATGCACAATTTCTTCATAGCTACTGAAGTCTCTTATAGCTAATTCCCTTAGAAGACTTGGTTTTAAGCCACTGAAGAATCGATCAACTTTACATTAAGGTTGGATGATAATGCCAGATGCATACCTTGAAAGCCTCGTAAAATTCACTTCATATATACCAACAGATTCATCATCCTTTTTCTTAAGATCAAGGAAATCCTTTTCTATCTTTGTTCGAAGAATACGAGGGATGTAATTATTAAAAAATATGTTCTTGAACTCGTCCCATTCCACGGACTCAATTTCTTATCTTCGCCTTGTATTCTTGATAAGATTCTACCATTGATCAACATCACCTTCTGAATGATATAATGCTAAGATGATTTTGTCATGCTCAGAACATTGTAGAACTAAAAATATCTTTTCAGTGGTACTGACCCATTGTTCAGCAACTAATGGATCAGAAGACCTGTTGAATGATGGTGGACGCTGCCTCATGAAGGATTCAACAGAATGTTGCTCCTTTCGCTGCTCATTTGGAAGTCCAGAATGATTCATAGATTGTGTAAGTATAGAAATAATATTGTGCACTCCATCTACCATAACAATGGTTTGTTCAGGAGTACAATCATTTCATCATCCATTACATTGATCAACACAGTTCCTTCAGGTTCCAGCTATCGTCTAAAACCCAAAAAGAATAGCGTGAGGCAACATCATGATAGGGAAAAACATAATAAAGGGGGAGTACCTTCCATATCTAACATCCTAGGTTTAATTCTAATATCTTTACCATAATTATAAGACTATAACCTATACTTATAATTATCCTTAGGGACATCCCTAGACATACCTTAGAAATATCTCTAGGGATATCACTAAAGTTCTCGCATCCTAGTTTCCAAAGCTTGACTAAACCTTTCCTCTGATAGCAACTGTAGAGACCCAATTCTTGACGTATGTGGACATTACATTAATTTTTTCAGAATACATAATACATAACAAAAATATACACACAAGGACCGTAATAGTTTATTGTCTTGGGAAACATGGAATATAATCTTCTAATCATGGTGAAAGATCTTCATCATCTCCCATAAAGATCTTCCCCTTTTGTTTTCTTACATAAAACCTTTCTTTATATCCTGGGGAAACTAAAACATATAAAGGGTGATCTAAAATGCTCAGTAAGGGTAAACATAGAGAACATAAAGCAATCCATAAACATTTGAATGCAAAAACATGAACATAAAATCTAAACATCAAAATCTTGAGAAAAGACATAAATCATGGAAGTACGTGAGGCATATATCATAATAGAACATCAATCATGAAAAAATATCATGGGAACAAAACATGTAATTGTTTCAAACCATTAATCACATGATATTATTTCCATAGTATCCAAGACATTGCTACCAAGACCATCTTAATGGACAAAGTCCCTTTCTGAATCGAGTTCACTCCTCATTCCAGTCATGTAACACTAAACTAGATTAACTTACCATTCCATCCATGTCTATCTCATGAGATATAAATCTTTACCCAATGAATTAGAGGGAGATATGGGTCCCACCCATCTCATAATGAAATCATTCTTTAGTGTGCCACAAAATAAACATACATCATTCATAATAAATAAACGAATAAAATGGGTTTCATATACATCATTCCATCACAACATAATCCATATAAAACAAATGGATATCAATTCATCATAAGAGAAGTGAAATCATGTATATCATAGAGACATTGTACTTGAAACATACACATATGAAATAATGTCATCTTAAATGGAAAATGGTTTTGATAAAACACTTGAAAATAATTCTTGAGGAAAATATCCTTTCATCATTAAAATCATTTTCTTTTCACAAAATGCCATGAAATTTTAAAAGAAAATTATTTTGTTGAAATTAGTCATAAAATCTTGTAGAGTATGATTCATGAAAATGAGGTGTTATAAAACCGTAAAAATATGTTCATGCCGTATAAGCTAAAAATAACATTCTTCTCGTACTTTTGTTTGAAAAGACAAAAAGTAACTTGTATAGTAAACAAAAGAAAGATTCCTTCCAAACCTTTTTGTAAAATTCATAAAAGGGTAAAATTGAATTTAAACATACAAGGAAGAATAATAAACATTTTATGAAAACATTTTTAGAAAACATATACATGGATGATAAACACAACCCCAGTAAATACTTACGAATAAACAATCTCGGATAAGAATGATATTGGAATAATTATCCCTTACCTGAGATCTGATATGCTTCATACGTATCCAAACCTCTCGTATAATTATTTATATAATGTCATTGACTTATTACAGAATCATATTCGTTGTTATGATATCATATATGGTTCACTTATGACTTTATATTACCTGTTCATTTGTAAATTTCATGCTAAAGCAGCGTTTTTGGTAAAATCGTTTCATTTATCATACGCGTTTAGACTTGTTGTTCTTGATATTATTACATATATCCTCATTTACAAAATTCCAGAATGTAAAACATGATTTATATATATAATATATATTCAGAATATACATATATATAAATGATAGATCGATAAATGGAATGAAATACACCGTTCATATAGACGGTAGGTCGTACGTACGCATGAACGCTATTTTCGTTTCCTTATTGAGTTGAATGGAATTAAGTAGATGACACACATATATATACATAAATCCAGTATCATTATTATTTCATATATTTCGTTATTATTCATTATATACAATTTATAATCATTCATGAATGGTTAATATGGAGAATGAATCTCACCGCGTCGTGGAGACGGTAGTCCATACGTACGCACGAGCGATGATATCATTCACATGATAATGGAATTGTATTGAAGTATATGTATACTATTTCAGAATCAATATAACGTTACAATAATCATATACAGTTATTCTCTACACCATTATACTCATCCATGTAAGGTGGTTGTGGAAAACAGATTACAGCACGGCGTAGAGACGGTATTCCGTACATACGTACGCGCGGTGATTTCATTTTCTGTAGGATGGATAGAAGGTGAAATAGGGTTGTTTCATATTTATATTAACATATCAGTATATATGTAATAATGATGTTATTACTTTATAATGATACTACTAAATAATAATAACTATAAGAAGAAAAAACTTGAGAAAATCGGAAGAAGAGATTACCTCTTCTTCGACGCACCTCCTTTAAGCTTCCTTCTTAAGGAAGTAGAGATGGTCTTTTGAGAAGACCGAAACCTCCAAAATGTTTCTAGGGAAGTTTAGAAGAGAAATGGGCAGAGATTGGCCGAGCTTCAAGTCTCAAAAGGCTGTGAGGAGAAGAGGAAAGGGGTGCCCTTTTTATAAGGGAGGAGAGGGGCACATTAAGAAATCTTAAAATATTATTTTATAAAAAAAGTCATATTCGGTTTGTAATAGCTCCAAATTGATTTATTTCGAATATAAGGTGGTTATGGGTCGAAATAAACTCATCCAATATGTTTTATACATGTTTAGGTTACTATATTATCCTTATCATTTAGATTTAACTCTATGTTAAATAATTTAACTTTTACCGTGTCTTTTTGTTCTCTTACACTATATGGTTAATAAACATACTATAACAAGACAAAATAACCCCTAGTGGTTCATTATTAATATATATCATTATCTAAGTCATTTGGCCAAACCTTAGATTTTATGAAATAAAATAACAATCAATAATATAATATTTGTTTTAAAAACTATTTTATGTCCATTTTGACACTATTTGGTACTTGATTTTTGTGATAATCGTAAAAACATGATTAATTATAACAAGTAAATTAAATCAATACTAACATGAAATCTTAACCTATAAAATTAGTTTAATTCATAAAAACTCTCAAATTACATTTATTTGGGTATTTATAACATCAATTATGTTAATATTTCATTCATAAGGTAATTACTTCATCATCATTGTGTCATAAATAAATTAAATTATTTAATGTCTAAAAATTAAAAATAAAATACCATTATGTTGGAAAGATTTTTAGATTTCTAATGAATATTTATTGTCGAGTTTATCTAATGTATAACCCCATAATAAAAACGTTTTAGTTATTAATCATTGATTTTAACTATTTTAACTATTCTTTAAATAAAATAATAATAAGTGTCCTAATCTAATCCAAGTCGACCTAAATGGTCATATTTTATTTCTAAGGTTGTTTTGGGTCGAATTACACTTATCCAATAGAATTAGGACATGTGTTAGGGTAATAATAATATCATTTTTATCCTTAATTACCCTATTTACTTTTAATCATGGTAAATAAAAGTAAAAAGTTACTATTCACCAAAAATTATTTTCATCTAATTGAACCACATTTTAGTCCTTGATATTATCAGTGTCTCTCGGATTTTTTAAATTCCCATCACAGAAGCGGTAAAATTATGTTTTATGTGAATTTCCAAATTCTTCTAGGAGGTGTGTAAAAGGCGGTAAAAGTTCAATAAAATTTTAATATATCTAAAATTATTATAAAATGAGTCCAATGAATTTAATTGAACATATATAGGTATTATTTATCAATATTGACATTATATAATTTTAAATAAAATAAATAATTATTTAAATGAAATGTCGGTTTTGAAATAGTAACCTAGTGTTTTCACTATTCATCAAAAATTGAATGTTTTTAGAAAAATACCAAAAATTCACCCTAGGATAATTTTGATATTTCGAATCCAAAAATGAAGTCCATTTTGAATGATAAAATTTATAAAATTCCAAAAAGTGGGTATTTCTATTCATAACGGCTAGTTTATATAATATTTTAATTGTATATGTTTGTTTAGTGAAACTCGGCACTGCGTACAACACACGCTATCGTGGAAGGTTGCGATTGCGTGTAATGTAAGCCAAGTCAGGGTTTCATGTTGTGAAAGACTCCTTCGTTGTTTTTTATAACATAATCCAACCATATTTTATTTATACATTGAATATATATATATATATACACTCAATGTTGCGTAGAATGACAACTATCATACGAACATCAAATTGTGTGTAACATAATACAAGAATAGTGTTGCGTATACTGCAAGCTAATACAGTATTGCGTATAGCGAAAGAAAATCTTGTTGTGGTATACAACACAAGACATCAATGATATTAAAAAGAATAATCCTCATAAAATCTTTGGTTGTTACACTCAAACCCATAACAAGTTCAAGAAAAAATGACCACCCATCCGAACAAAGGATTCACATTAAAATTGAATGTGCTACTTAGGACAAAGACACCTGAACGACACCAGAATTCAGAAAGATCACCATACCATCAAGGATTTAACGTTTTGAGTTTTCAACCTACCATGGGTAAGCACCTTAAGAAGAACAACTATCTACTATAATACAAGTTCATACAAAAAATAGTCACTTTTCTTAAAAGATGATCATCTGAGACATTTATAATGAAAAGAACACCTAGAGAAATTGCTCGCATTTCCATTCCAAGGAAAATAAAAGGAGAAACTCGACATGCCCTTAAAAAGTTCTTACGTAGAGGACATCACTCTAGGTTTCATTTCCAAGACTATTATATTTAATCACATTTAATCTTTAAGAATCAAACATTTAATCAAAACATCATGTACCCCATTTCCAAAAAAACAAAAGGTACATGATTTTTAACCAAATCCCTTCGAGAAAAATATGGACATTTAATAAAACCCCCTTTTTAACCATAGTTTTTTTTACCATCCATCATAAGTTAGGTAATTGTATAAAATAAATTCTATTCTGTTGATAAGGCGACCTATGACAGTCCCATTCTAACCAAACTGAGTTCTCTTGAAAGAAACCCAATAACAATCACAATAATTATTCATGTTCAAACACCCAACATGTTATCTCATAATAACATTTACCACATCACCTAAATAGGTATAGTTGAATTTTTAAAATATATCCATTTGATTTCAGATCAATGTCATACTTATTTCATATTTATAATAATTTCACAAGGCCTTATTCCATCACATTTTATATGGATACCAATTTCCCAATTCATGAAGCACAGATACACTTCATGGATTGAAAATTGGATTTAATTAATCAATACCAATATAAAATCATAATTTAATATGATCTAACATAGTTCCCCAAATTATATGGGTGGCCATCTACCAAACTTCAAAGCGCCCATACACTTTAAAAATTGGCTTTTGGATCCCTTCAGTAAAAACAAATTACTTAAGAAATTTTTTTTTAGCATTTTTACAATGGTTAAATTACATAGGTTACCTTTTCTTAGATATATATCACCTATACACTTTACAACAAAAAACAGGTTCCCTCCATAACCACTACCAATACACTTATCCCATAGAACCATTTACACATATCACTATTTGATTGAATGTCACTATAGGTAGCTAACATAGTTAAATAATATGAAATCATATAACCATTGATTTTTAATCATATAAATATCCTACAATAATTAGTAAGAAAAGAATATGTGAAAATTTATTACCTAACCATATCTAAATCAAAGCATGGCAAATCAATAAGGCACAAAATCATACTTAGTAGGCAACTTAGTAATGTAAATACAAGGCAAGGAACATATGCATGGAATGTAAATTTATAAGTTCCTAATATGATCCATGTAATGAAACTTTCTTTCCATATAAGAACAATGATATTTCCAGATTCCAAAATCAATGAGCAGGGGAAAATACAGCACTCACCCATGGTAAAATCATATTGACTGTATCATCAAACAACATAAACAACATTCCCAGCCCAAACCACATGGTCATTTCCCATACATGGGGTGATGTGTCCCAGGCATGACTATTAACCATGTCTTAAAACTATCATAGTATGATATCTAATAACCCAATACAATAAGACAAAGGTAAAAAAACACCTTTCATACCAATTTGTAATGCCCAAACCTAGTTTACCACTAAAGCGGTGGTTGAACCTGTCACACATAACCTCAAATGCGTCTCCCAGTATGCCAGAGGCTACCAACTAGCATCGAAGGTGTTAAGATAGTCAATGGGGAGATTATACCCTCCTAAAAGAGTTACATAGTGGTATAACCGAGTAAATAAAAATCAATAGATAATTTTGTAATACATAATTAACTATGTAGTGGAAGTCATATTTGATATAATTGAACAAAAGTAGAAAATGCAGTTTTATAAAATAGATGAATGCATGAAATGATATTTATATGTGTTTGAATATAGTGAACAGTACAACATGCTTTTAAGTATGGTAAAAATATAAGGCATCAAAGTCCAACGAGTGATATCCTTGAGCATCCTAAGAACGAGCTCAGTCCTTTGCTCCTAACTACAGGTATAAGAAATATTGAAAACAATCATGGTTCGTTGTCCTACGAACAAGAAATTTCGACTCTGTTACCCCAGTGAAATGGTGGCATAAGTAGGGTGTGAGATATAAATATTTGTAGGCCAGCACAACCACTATCTAGACTAACCCTAAAAGTGTGATATGAATTAATTAGGGTAGAAGCATGCATAAGTTAGGTAAATAGTACCTGAAACTAAATACCCAAGTACCTGTTTCAGACCTCAATTAGTATTTGAACATGTATCTAGTTCATTAATTAATTAATTACCATTTTATATTAATATGTCACAGGAGGAAACTCCAACACTGAAATCACCTCATAATAGTATTAATATTGAAAGTCCCAAAGTAGCATAGACCTTAGGGGTTGCTAACTCAGTATTATCTAAGTCTAGAAAAAGGGATAATTATTAAATCCATGAAGCCTTGATGAAGGCATTCAATAATGAGACATGTATGAGTCCAAAGAATTCATCCAAGGTTAAACATGGCTAAGTACTGACAGGGACTGATTGTCTTTAACCATGTCACCTACTTGTCAAGATGGATCCGAGGAGTGTATCAGAGTAATCCTATGATAAAGTGTATGGGATCCAACAATGTCTTACCTGACATCAAATAATAGACAAGGGATCATAATCTTGATGGGTTTCAAACAATGTAGGACACAACCTTGAATTCAGAATGGGTTCCTCGAGTGCTCGAGGCATTCATCGATCAGAATCTAAGACATGCTTGAGTCGTTTAATTCCTATTTAATAATGAAATCTTGTATTATTATAATTTTTTAATCATTAACTTCCATTAGTGTGGAATGGTCACGTAGTATTGCAACTATTTATTTACTTATTCAAGAATTTCCATCAATTAGTGTGGAAAGGTCAATTACTATTGAAACCATTTATTTATGGGTTCAAGACTAGCCTTACATTAGTTTGGAAAGGTAAAGTAGCATTGAAATCATTTATTCAATACATTTATGTAATTTTCAAAATTCAAGGATCCTTTCGCTACCTTCCATTAACATGGTAAGGGGTGCTACAGGCATGAAAACTATTATTCAAATAAATTTAACATGTATAGGTCATATACTTGTATTCATTCCAATTTACATTACACATTTAATTATCAAATTGAAACCCTTACCTTAGATGAGTAAAGTGGTGAACATTTACGGTACAGGCCGTTAGGAAATTCACAATTCTAAAACAAGCCATTTGGTGTAGAAATTTTTTTCCATTGAATGGTCAATCAATGTAACAACCAAATGTTGGCTTAAATGTGTCGAAACACTAAACAATAGTTATGGTAAACATCACATATGGATAAATCAGATTTGAAACTGGGCCAGGAACTCAGGCGCTGCATCGGCCCTTTAATTATTTAAAAAGGTAAATCTTTTTTTAATTCTATTAGGGATATGTCTAAAACATACCATATTTCAATGCCACATCTATTCCACAAGAAAATCCTAAGCAATAATCCAAGAAAGCATAAAATCATAATCACTAATTTTATCTGGAAAATAGAACACCAAAATTGAGGGGTTTTATTTTGAAAACGTGAAATTTATTATTGTAAAATCATTTAATACATTTAACATTCATATCATGGACATGATAAATTATAATATAATATAAATTTAATCCAAATACTTCACTATTTGAATTAATGTCTAAAAATAATAAAGTAAGAAATTCATTTATGATTTTATAAAATTTAATAGCTTTGAAAGGGACCCAACCTCTGGGATAAACCAAGACATCCACTACGGATCTTGGTGATATATAAATAATGGATACTTCTCCCCCACTGAGCATAAAAACCTTGACATACATGTAAGGAAACTGATCCCTAATGCACACACCTGTATGGCTAGGAGAATGAGAAACAAGATCCCAACATATATTATTATATGCATATGTCAGTCACCACTTGCCTATGCATGAATTTATATATATACATATATATATATATATATATATATATATATATGGGAACACCTAGAACCATAAATGAATAATCACTACCATACATGATTATACCGATTATGGGGGAACCCACTTATGTATATTTACTTACCTATGAAATCACCAGCGAGTCGCATTAGACCCAGCTACTCAATACCACAAGAAAGTGTTAAACACATAACAGGATAATTAAGATGAACCTAAAAACAATTAAAGACCCAAATTTAGAGGGTTCCAAACAAAAAAGAATGGAGAAATACTCACCCCTAATGAAATCACCAGACCAAAACGAGGCAGACCACATTATCATCTGGGATGATTACATGAAAATGCATCAACACCATCCCTGATAGATCATCCGCACGACCTAACATCAAAGGAAAACAAAAAAATGACATTATACCTAAACCATAGGTTTTGTTGAGATGTGTAGGGTGAAGGGGAGGCCGAATATCAATTTGAAGAGGATAAGAGAATGGAATAGAATTCTTATAATAATGATTAAAACAAGAATCATGAAGAATTTGGATAAATCCAATGATCAAAGTGGTTTGTGAGAGAGGGGGTTGAGCGCACAACAAAGGGGGAACCCCCATGGGGAGCGTCATGAGGTTATGAGGTTGGATGGGTGAGGCTTGATTGTTTTAATTTTATTTTAATTTCATTTTAATTTACCTTATTTATTTAAACACACTCGTAAATACAGTTTGACCTGCACGGTTCACCAATCAGTGCAAAAACCATGAGGCATCTACTACATCCAAGACATACCCCACACAATATAGGCGGATGATTTTAAAAAACCATGTGCAACTCGTGTGCCAATCCACAACCCTATTTAAATAGGGTCGCATGATTACATGTAGTGGGCTGCATGGTTTCATCCAAACTATGTGACTTATTAATATTTTTAAAACATGTCCTTTCTAGGTTCATCCATCTTGAAACTCTTCGTTCCACATGGGAAATTTATAGAGTTTTTTTCCCATTCCTGAAAACAACACATATGAGTGATCTGACTCTTAGAATCTCATTTTGATGTCCGGTTTTAAAACGGACCTATCCAGCAAACAAAAAGTTCTAAAATCTTTGTATTTAAGTTCGGTTAAAAAACACGCGATTCTACAGTGTTGACCAAATCACCTGAACCATGATAGAAAAAGGAAAAAATCATGACCAGAACTATACATGATAAAATGTGTTCCATATTGAATAGTGTTTCACTCTAAGATACTTATATTGGTAGTCATTAACATAAACATTACATATCATCTTTTTTCATAAACATCCACCCAAATATCATCAGGTTTGTTATGGGTAAATTTCATCTTTGTTTTCATAATAAAATTTCAAAATTCCATTAATTGATTTCCCAAAAATTAATTTGATAAATTTTTACATGTATATAACAAGCTTTTACAAAAACCAATTAATATAGTGCAATTCCAAGGATAAATATTTATGTGGTATAGTATTAAAAAAGGGTTTCTAAGATCTATAATGACTAATCATTCCATAAAATTGAAACTAACCTAATTTCCCAAGGTTTTAATGACATGACTAAGCTAGGTTCAATTATTTCCTTTGTTCTATCTACCCAATTATTAACTCACTCATCTAAGTTATATATATGTTTTATTGAATCCTTTTAATATATTAGGTTGTTAGTGTTGGTTTTTGGAAGTTATAGATGAGTTGTAGAGTTTTTTGTGGATTTTGGAGGGAACATAATTAATTTAAAATTAGAAGACAATGTGTCAAACTCCCAGCTAATCATGAGAGGGTGTTTGAGGGTATACTCTAGAGTACATGATTTGTAAAAATTTGGTGAAAATATATATATATAGTAAATCTTAGAATGTTCAAAAATTCAGGGTTGAAGCACCATTTTCCAAACCATACGGCTATGTCATGCACTTAATTAATGTGTTTTGAAAATCATATTCCTAATCAATATTTTCCCCTAAAATAATAATTATTCCTCATGTTCGTAAAGATATAAAATTAGAGGTTACTGTATAGAGATTTTAGAAATATTGTATCCTCTAGATGTTGATCTCTTTGAATCCTAGATCATTGGGCCTAGGAATTGATTGTAAGGTCTCCACCTCTAATTACCCTCATTTCTTCCTACATTTTTTCTTTCTAAAACCCTAAGATAAGGATTACATGACTAGATAAATTGGTAATAATATTTTTAATTGAAATTTTTATATCTATCATCACATTATGGTAGATATATTATTGATCATTAATGGTGGGGAGATATTTCATCTTAGATACTGCAGTTTTGATAAGTTGTTTCACTCTTAATCAACATTAATTAAAAATATAAAGGATTGTGGTTGATACAATTATAATACTTGAATATCATCTTATTGTTTAGGAATATTCATTAGAGAATATTATTTTTATGAAAACTGAAATTGAACAATGTTTGTGGGGAAATCCATAAAAATTTTTGATAAAAAGATTATTATCTAATGTGTATTTAAATGATAAAATGTTATACAAAAAAAATTTGGGAAATAATTTTTTTTAGTTCATGAATGCAAATTGATGTGGTGTTATTGATAAAAAACATTTTTATCATACAAAATAGGGGAAAAAAGGATTACATGGTTTGGTATTACATTCATGAAAAACATTTAAGGGGCCTTATTGGTTCCCACTTGGTTATTAATGAAAACGTTAAAAGAAAATATAGTATTCCACAAAGTAAAAAATATTTCTATGAAAGGATGGAATTCCACTTATTAGTTGGATCATCTAATTAGGACCACTTTTATGGGTGATACATGGGGTTGGGGAACATTTATGGGTGTGTTTTTTTATTATCCTTGGTGTGTGGGCAGTCTGGGTTTTTTTATGGGAATACTATTTTTAAAATGTAAAATGGTGTTTTTTATGATTTATTCATATTGGTTACTTTTATGTGTTTATTGTGTTATGATTCTTTCTTGTTTTAATATAATGTTTTATAATATATTTTTTAAAATATTCAGTTTTAATCCTTAGGGATTCTTTACTATGTTTTATAATCACCACATGTAAATGAACCGTGATATATAAATATATAGGAACTAATTTTTAGGATACCGGTGTTGGGGAGGTATCTTAATTATTTGTGGGGTGTTAAAATAGTAAAGTTCTTGGGGTTGGAGATAAGAAATAGATGGTAGATATCATGTAGAGAATAGGTTAGTTCCATGATGAAATCCTTTTCATTATTTTTTTTAATACTATAGAATTATTTGGTAGTTTTTTTAGTTTTTTAAAACTTTTAGGTCTATTTTTATCTCATCATTGTTGGTTTAATATATTTGAGTTATGTATCATGGATTAGTAAAGAGACTTCTTAAAAGGATTAAAATATTCACATGGTGTTTTATTTCTTATGAATTGGTTAATAGTAACATGATCACTTTTATGTATGAAATTAAACACTTTTAATTAGGATGAAAATTAAAGTTTCTATGGAGTGGATTCTAGAACATGGTAAATATAGTTTTTCATGGTGTTCTCTTTTAATAATTTTAGGCATTAATTTGTGTTTAAAAATTTCTAGAGTTTTATTTCATTAAGGAAAATGAAATTTACATTGAATTGTATAGCATTTTTATAATAACTCTAATTTAAAATAGTTTACTAAATGATAATATAAATCTATAATATTTTATAAGAATGATAAAAACTATAAAATGAGTAAAATTGTGTTTAATTAAAAATTTTATTATCTTACATTCTTTATTACTATTTCAAAATTAGTACAATATAAAAACATTATGCATGATTAATTGATTTTTTATTTAAAATAAACTTTTATGGTTTTCTAGAAATACTATTCCATGATTCAAATTCCACAATTTATAATTATGCTTCAAGATGATTATTATTAGAAAAAACACTTCTAAAACGTGGTTATTTTTTAATAAAATTTTAAACATAGAAAATAATATTATTTAGTATTTATTCATTTTTATGTATATTTGTAGTGAAGCATGTGTTGTATAACTAGTTGAGTAGAATGTAAAATTGTTATATGATAGATGGGATAACATGTTGTCAATTTTAAATCTATTTTTCAATTCTTAAAATTCATATCAGTTATGTGGGAATGATGAATTCTATGATATATTAATAATATATCTTATATAATTTTAAAGATTCTAAATAAGTAACTATTTTTTTAGAAAAAATAACATTCCTTGGAACATAAGAGAGTGAAATATGGTAGTAAAATTGGTGTCCCAATATGTTTTTTATTTTTTGTTGAAAATAATTTCATATGGTTCATATTATTTCACATAACATAACTGGACATCACCTTAAAATTTTTTATTGTTAATGAGTTGATATGAAATTTTTTAATCTGTTCTTGTATGTCAAATGTTCAATGAATATTTATGATGTGTTACTTATTGGTTTTTTAATGATTTTATTAAATATTTTCATGTGAACTATATTTATGAGTAATATTATGAGGAAAAAGTGCCTGTCAAATTATATTATTTTTTTCGATGGTTTAGTTAATTTTTTTCCAAGATTTAAAAATATTTTTAAAAGTAGTTTGTCTATATTATTTTATTAATTTATTTCATTTATTCTTATTTCAGAAAAAATTTAAACCCCATCATTAAATAAAATTGAGGATAATAAATTTCTAAAAGGTATGTTTTTTTTAGATTTTAATTCTATTATTATCTATATTTTAATATATTTTTATTAGGATGACATTATGGATATTTGGATTTTAAAGATATTTTATAAAAAATGATATTCTTAATGGTTTTACTAGTATTTTTATTTTTTAAATGTTTGTTAAAATGAGAATTTATAAAAATAAAAGATCAATTAAAACCTTTAAATTGTTTTTGGAATTATAGAATTTTGAATTATTGTATTGTAATTCATGTACAAATTTGAATGGCTGAATAAGAACCTTTTGGATTCATTCTATAATGTGAAATACTATAGTACAATTCCTAGAAAATATTTTGTTGGTTACTCCATTTGTGAAGTGTTTGTATTGGTTGGGTATACAATTTTAGTTATTATTAATCTTTTTATTCTGGTGGGGTTTTTGTGTTTTTGTGCATTTTTTGCATGTTGTCCGGATTGTACAAGCATATCACATCTTATAGTTGTTCTAGTTATGCTAGTTGTTGTTAATTAGTGATAGAGATATTAATTGGTATTGGAAATGAATTTTATTGGAAACTATAGCTCATGGGATGAGCATCAAGACATCTAATGGGTAGTAGGATAATCTATGATCAAAATGGGTCACCATGATCAATTATTATTGACATGGTCAATCAAGGGTGGAATTCACTGTCATAAAAGTGTATTTAACAAACTCATGGGAATTATGTTGTTCAAGATTGGGATGGTTCCCTAGAACCAACTATAATGTAGATTATAATATTAAAATGTTCATATTCTTGAATAATAACTAACTACTTATCAAATAATTATTTCTCTTCTGTGTTACATTTATGTGATAATGTTCCATGCCACTTGTAACACTGAAAGGTTATAAAAGTTACCTATTAAGATGATATCCTATAATTCACATGATTGAATTATAAAATATAAATTTCACAGATTTATAAATTATTTAATTATATGAAAATGATATCGGCTATTAGGGGGGTGACTGATTGGTCTTTAAGACACTTTCTCATGGTGTATACCCTTATTAATATTTAGAGTATAAGATAATAAAATGAAGACCTTCTAGTAGGAATTAAACTTTTCAATGTGTAATTGAATTTTTCTATCTACGGGGATGTGTATTGGCCTTTTCAATTTATGATTATTATAAATTCATATCATGAGTCGCATGGGATTATGTATTGATGAAATACATGATGACATATTCTCCTAGTGATGTTGGATACATTTGGTGTGTCATGAGTTCTATTCTATTAAAGAATAATAAGAGAAAGGTTATATCCCTTATATTATTTAATGTATATTTTTATGTATGTTCATTTTATTGAAATGGAATGAACTTATGAAGTCCATGTCCACGATATATTATTTGTGTGATCATTTCTATAAAGCCAAATAATAATACATCTGACAATTTGATTTATGACTCTATCATGCGACAAACTCGATTAAAGATATCATGATAAAGGTATTTCATTAGATAGTGTAAGTTCTTATGTGATTATTTTCATTTCAGAATTTATCTTCTTTCTATATATGCTCCTTGGTGTGTTTCTTGATTTTAACCTCACATGTTTGGTCTGATATCCTAAATCCAAATCAAATGGGGATTGGACGGTCATAGAATATGTGTATTTGAAGCCACTATCAAATTTAATTTGAAATTTACATATTTATAAAATAATATTTGACATGCGGTTTATTAATTATTTTTTTGTTGATCCTATATATTCAGTCATCGGATATTCAAGAGAGTATTATGTCAGTATAATATTAAATGAAATTTTATTTCACATGGTAAATTTTAATTACTCAGATATGTCATATTAATTTATTCTAGTTTATTAGAAAGGTATCAAATAATTATTTATTTGTTTAAATTAAAATTTAATAAATATTTAATCATTATTTATGTTAAAAATAAATTTATTTATTTATCAGTGATAATTTAGTGATATTTTTTTTGAAATTATTTTATCATCTTTGGGTAATATATAAATATTGAGGACTGGAAGACTGAGTTTAATTTCCCAGTGAGAAATTACATATATATTATTTTTTGTAATAAATATTAATTATTTTAATAATGAAAATAATATTTATTTATCATTGAGTTTATCTCTTGTCAGAAAATTATTATTATTATTATTATTATTATTTAGACATGGGGACACATGATATTTGGAGAATGATACAGTTCCATTTGAAATTATTTATTATTTGACCCTGGATATAATAATTCCTCATTATGTCATTATCTTACCCTATTCATGTAATTATAACAAATTTTCACAACAAATTATATAGAATCATCTCAATCCCAAGAGATATCATCTTCTAGAATAATCTAAAGATTGAAGAGTGTTTCTCTTAATCCTCCATTTTGATTCTTTCTTTCATTAAAGGAATATGATTTGATCGAAAATGATTAAATCATGTGTTAAAACATCCACACATGACCTTGGTGAATTTTACAATGATAAATGGATGTTTGTGTTGAACCTGGGGACCATTAATAAAAGTATTGTACCCTTGAATCCTCTCATCTTAGTGAAAAAATGGTACTAATTGGTCTGTATATTCAATAATAAATAATTAAATTCTCTGAATTTTATTTATTAATGAAAATTAATTGATTATAAATTATAGATGATGAAATTACATTCTTGGTTATTGTGTAAAAGTCAATTATAAGTTTATTTATTTTTAATTGTAATTTATTCATTGGAATGTAAAACTGAGATTAAATTATATGGAAAAAATTGAGTTCGAAACAACCTAATTGGGTCTTCTACTATGGCCAAAACCATTATGTTGTATGAGTGAAGTCAAAGAATTAA
The DNA here is from genome assembly GCA_963277665.1 of Viscum album. Taxonomy (NCBI): domain Eukaryota; kingdom Viridiplantae; phylum Streptophyta; class Magnoliopsida; order Santalales; family Viscaceae; genus Viscum; species Viscum album. Next base: position 1,607,301,093 of record OY728137.1, on the reverse strand, counting down.
ATGTTTTATTATTTATTAATCAGTTAGTGATGAAATGAATTTATTATTTGTTGTCATTTTTTCCCAGTCTATATTTTAATCTAAAAGTTGAATTATTGTCATATCATCTACTTTTAGGATCATATGACCAAGAACCAGGTAAACATAATTTAAGAATATTAAAATGTCCCACTAGGAGATTCCAAGAGTTTTTGTTAGATGACACAATACTACCCGATGTGTAGCCTATTACTATACATCTTGTAATAATGTGTACTACAAAATTTTGAACGATGATTGATCTATGTCGTCATGCTGTAAATTAACATAAAAATCATAAAATTAATCCAAAGTTTTGTAAATAAAATCTAGTACATTGAATTTTAGAAAGCATGGTGTGTGACCCATGTACATATTGTGTGGTCCATTCATTTTTATTAGGGGGAATGCCTAGTCAATGACACATCTTGTGTTTCATAGATGCTGGGTATCGAAGATAGTTGAGAAACATGATAATTAATGTGCAAGAAGTTTTGGTTATGTAATTGATACACACAATGGTTATTTTGTTCAATGAGAGCATATTAATGCAATTTGTACACTGTTGAGTATTTAATATAAATGATGTGACCGTAATTTAATTAATTCACATGTTCTGTAGTGGGTGTTGTGTTTAATTAATGCACATATAATGCATAATTAATTAACATGAATGAGTAATTAATTCATTTATTATTGAAATAATTAATTTATATGAAAACTATTTAATTCAAATGAGTAGTAATTAATTAATTTTCGCATGGTGTGATTAATTCACGTGTGTTGTATTTAATTAACATGAAATTTATTGTTAATAGACATATATGGTGTTTGATAAACATGATGTAATCTATTTTTTCCCAATTTAAACGTCACTATAGATTGTACGTACATAAATTAATTTTAATAGTAAAAAATTAATTACAATATTAAATTGAGCTATAGAAAATAATGAAATTTTATGAAGAATATAAAATTACTAATTAATTTTAAGTTAAATTCATAACTACTCTTTATGATTCCTCTAATTACATACCAAGTACATATTTAATTTTTATAAAATTATTTAATTTAATTAGTATAGAAATATGGATGATGGAATTTCCCAGACCACTCTAATAAGAGAAAATTAATGAATAAATTAATAAATATGATAATTAAGTTGACTAATTTTTTGTGATTATATATTAATTAAATAATGAATTACAGTGAATTTTATCTTATTTGAAAATGTATATTCATTTCATGTCTGGGGATGATCATGAGCCTGGAACGACCAATGCATGTGATAGGTTTCTATTAATTTTTGTTACAACATAATTTTTTTAATATTTTATTAATTTAAATGATTCAATGAATTAAATCCCCTCATATAATTTTGTAATGGTTATGTGTGTCTATGGTATATTTAATATAAAACTCTTTAACCATTCAATTGGTTTCCCTCATATGCACATTAGTAAAGATTATGTAATGAATGGGTCTCCATGATGAGTGGATGATGTTCCTGAGGGAGTTATGGAGAAACCAATCTAGTAGGATTATATGTTTATTGGGGGAAGTAATTTGAAAGGGTGGTAATCACATTAGATAAAAAATTAACAATAATGAACGATATAATTAAATAAATTAGTTAATTAATAATTTTTTGTAGGTATTTTTAATCACATAGGTAAACTAAACACAATATTATCAAGCATGTAATTAGATTAAATGAGAAACTTATGCATAGAATAAAAATTCCCTCAAATATAAATATTATGCTTTTATTGAAATCTAGTATTTGATTTATAATGGGACCACTAGATCATAGAGTTTGACCTAACCCATGCTGAGACAATTCCCTGTAATGTGGAGTTAAAAAAGAAAATTTTTGTTTGAGTTAACCGAATACACAATGAGACTAACCTTTGCTAGACATTGTGTGAATTTGGAGAAAAACACTGAGGAAATCCAAGCCCAGTGTTTCAGTAATGTGACCCATAATTTTCTCATGTATAATTTACATATTATTAGATGAATATTCATGATATAACATTATGACCCATTTCAAAACCAAAATGGTTTAGTTTTTGTTAGAGAATAGATAAACACTATACTTATTTTAGGAATAATTTTCAATATCCCCCTCAAATGTCTTCCAACATACTACTCAACTTACAAAAACCATAATTATATCATATCTTTATAACCTAGGGAAATGAAACATAATAAAGGAAGATTTTAGAAGCCCAGTAAGTGTAAACATAAGAGATATAATAAAATAATCATAATATATACTAATATAAAAATAATTGTATGAGAACATGATCATAACATACAATAGTCATACCAAATCAGTCAAATATCATTAATCATAAGTCATGGAATTAGGTTTTATCATAAAAAAGTTAATTAAGTTTATAAAATCATTTATAATCCATGATAACCCACAAGAAAACATCATATGAAAAATAAATAATTTTCGGGCACAAAAATAATCATAGAAAATAATTTCTCTTTGAAGGATCACATAATAGACTATTATATAGTATTGATTTCTCTCCCCATTACATTATATCCTTATTCAATGTACACTCCCAAGAATATCATAGTGGATTAAGTCTCTTACCGAGATATTTTCCCTCACCATTCTAGTTCCCAATAACTCATGATATATAAAATATTACTCAATGCATTAAAGTAATATAAAATTTCTTTCCCAACAATCACATAAACATAATCCATTAATATGTCTCCAAGAGGATCATAAAACATTCACTATATCATAATATCATAACCCATGGAAACGAAATATGTTTAAAAAAATTCAACATTATATTGATAAACCATACAAAAAATGAATAATAATTGTATCATGGAATTATGTCCCATTTAAATCATCTTTAACATCGAAATATGTTATCATAAATGAAAATTTTCATTAATTTTTTAATATGTATTCTAGAAGTCCAATTTTAATAATGAAAACACATTCTACAAAAACAAATATATTTAAAATATTAAGGGAATAATTTTATTCTAAAAAACCATAGAAACTAGTAAAGGATTATACAGAGAATTGGGGGTTCATGATATTGGGAAATTGTATTCATGTTTTTATCATTACAATAGTGATTCTTTTCACACATATAGAAAAAATTAACTTATTCAAAGAAAACAAAAAGATCATTTGGAATCATTTTTGTAAAAAGTAAAATAAGAGTCAAATGGAATTTAACCAATCATTTAAGAATTCTGAAAAACATTTCTCGAATACATTTTAGAAAAAATTGTTTTGAACGAAAATCTTTTTATAATCCAAATTGGAGAACTAAGATCTACTTTAGATAAAATATTTTTCCAAACCATTTATAATAATAACGAGAGGAAATATTACTCAACATCAATGTTCGATAAATAACCAAATGAAGGTAGTTTTTTGGGATTTATCAAATAAGCATCATATAATATCCTTAATGGAAATTTATGCATAAAAGATCTTGAAAAATTGGATTTGAAACATATATCTCTTACGTCAAGTGTCACCTTGATTTTATTGGATCAAAACTCTTGTATAAGTAATATGGAATTATTATAAATAAATTAAAATAAATTCAAATATATATCAAACTATACATGACTTACTTATATCATCTTTCCACTAATTTTTTAAAAATTCATTATTATAATCAATGTTCCTAGTGATAAGTACTTCATTTATCATTCATGTTTCAATTCAGCAGTACTAGACCTTGTAATTTCATCATGGTTTCACCATATCCTTAATTTTAATGAAAATATCAAAATAATATATATTCATTATACACATATTTATAAATATCCACATAATATATAGATAGAAAAATTATTTTTCATCATTCATAAAGATTTTATCCCATATAAATATAAATAATTTTTAGTAAAATTACTAATAATTTGAGTAAAAATAATTTCACTATTAAATAAAGTAATAAACTGGAATAATTATTTTTTTCCAAATAATAACCAAGTAACTATTTTAAGTATTTTTTAGCATGCCAAAACCTAATATAATCATTGATCCAAAACATTTAATTTAAATATCCATAAAATAGTTTTAAATTTTAATAAAATATAACCTATATTCAAAAAATTCTAGATAGGGTTACTAAATTAAAAATATTGTTTTTATGTAATTTTTTTAACTTCCTAAAAAATATATTCCCTTACACCCCCATCAATTTTGATAATATCCAGAATTAGGGAAATTTTAAATCTTTACACAATTGCTTTAATCCAACTTTACATGTTCAACAATGGTGATAAATATTTACCATGGTTATAATTTCTAATGAACATGAATTAATTTTAACCTATAAAAATACATCAATTATACTCATTAAAAATATAGACTCCATTTTATCAAATTAAATCCATACTAGTAGGGTAATTTAATGAAAAATTAAATAATCAAAAAGTGATAAAAAGTGGTTTTCCTTAAAAAGATGTCTCCTTATTTATAAAACGTTTGTAGACCAATATAAAGCTAAAAATAGATTTCAAATACCTTAATCCGGTTATTAATAGTATAAATGAATTAATTTTACTTTGAATCCGTTTTAAAACAAAATAAATCCTTTAATTTTATTGAAATGAAAATACATCTTAAAAAATCAGTATTTTTCAAAATTCATTATAAAAAAAATAATTTCAGAAAACCCCCAAATTTCACCAGAAGGTATTTTTTAAATTCTTTTTAAAAATTATACCATTTTATGAAAATAAATTTTCTAAAATAGGTGGAAATTAATTACATTATTTTCTCATAAAATGCTTGAAAAAATATTTTCAATTAAAATGAATTTTCAAAATATAGAATAATGTAAATAAAAGTTGAGTACTTATTTATAAGATCCTTTACAATGTATAAAATATTTATAAAAAATCTTTATAATTTTTCTATTCTTTATCATAATATAAATTTTTATTTCTATGATATAACAGTCATATTTTAATAAAAATACTCATGTCATAGTTCATTTAAACTAGGTGTTGGGTGTAAGGAAAAATATCAAAAAAATAATATTTATTGGAAGATAAATGTAACATAAAAACATTAGGTATTAAATTATACCACATTTAATAATTCAACCCAAAAAATTCTACCACTCTTATATAAATAATCCATTATCCTTATTCCTCATCACATATTTATGCTCCCAGATAAATTCCATTAATTTTTGGTTTTTCCACAAAACATTGACCAGGTGAGTGGTCCTATTTGAAATTACATTATATTTATGATCCAGAATCCCCGATGTTTGTTCCATGTGATAGATACATGGAACACATCATTAAATTGATAGTCGTTTGATGGAAATGCCAAATGATATAGAACTAAATTTAGATATCATTCTTTATCATATCCTTTACTAGCTCAATTCTTAATAGATTTTATTATCCACATTTATCTGACCCTGTTGATATATATACTTCTATTCACAGATGGAATAATAAGGTGTCATTTGAATTCATGACTAAAGGCTAATTCTATGATAATACAACACCAAATAATGTAGTTGATCATAATAACCATTTAAATAAAAAAATGGGCTCTCAATATGTCTTCTAGTGTTTTAATTATCCTCTTATACTAACCATATATCTATGGATGATATGAAGTACTAAGATATAACTATATACCCAATTCATAATAAATATTTATCTGAAACATTGATGTAATCAATATATCCCAATCAGATATAATAGAATATGGTTCTCTGTAAAACCTAAGCACATCCTGCATATTTATCAAAGAAATATTATCAAGATAGAAATCATCTCTATAAGAAATGAAGTGTGTTTACATCAGATGTAAATTAACTACAAAACAAATAGAAATAGTCTTTATATGTTAAATAGATTCTAATAATGAAATTTTTACGGATGTTTTCCCAATTCCATTATAGTGTGGGTTAGGATTATAAAATAATAGTAGAATTATATATCTCAACCAAAAATTGTGGATAGACCACATTAAAATATTGATAATCATCAATATCCATCTTCATAATGTCCAACAAAAAATAAACATTTAGATCTCTATTCATCTTTTTGATTTCCTAATAAATAATTAATGATGAGCTCCAAGATTCATCCAATAATGAATTTTTATCTCTTTTATTAGGGGGCACATACATGATTCCTAAACCATATCATTCTGTGTAGATCATGGTGGATTTCATGAATATTTCACACCTTCTTCTTCAGTTTCACATCCCTATTCTATGTATCATTAGTCGTCACATGGATAGATGGTTAGAAATTAATATAATAATATTATTATTTTTACAAAATCCAAAATTTTTAAAGATCCATATAAGATAATTAAATAATTTTTGTATCACCTTCAATTCCCATCATAGAAAATCTATAATGGCCTTTTTTACATAGAGAATCAACCACCTAATTTGATTTCCTAGTGTGTTAATTTGTTAAGAAGTCATAATATTTAATCAACTCCAGCATTAATATTTGGATTATACTAAACTCTTTATGAATGAATTTATAATTTGATATTTTATAATAGATATATATATGACACTGATCACTATAAATATATTTCCTCACAATTTTCAATTCAAAAATTAATGTTGGAAAATCCAAATAATGAGTCTTGAAATATTGATCATTAATTTTCAATTAGAATAAGTAAATGGCTATCAGCATATAATTTTTCCAAAGGGTGAATCCCAATTCCTTCTTCGATGAATCACTAAATATTTCAACTATAGGAGAGCATATCCCTGAACAATATAGAATCAAATTAAACTTGAGAGAGAATAAAAAAATAGAAACCACATTCCCAAGAGTATCTATTGAACAATTGATATAAATATTTGATGAAATCAATGTACCATTAAGATATTTTAATACTAACATATTATCTAATTTATGAGGTTATGGAAGAATATATTTTAATATCTTTCAGGATATAGAGGCAATATTATCACTTTGAAACAATAATACACATTCACATTTTGGTGGGCTTGTCACCACCTTAACAACGTCGTTTTAAATTTTTTAATGAAATAAAATGAAAATGGTTTCTATAAGAATCAATTAACATAGTGATAAGTCATGAAAATAATTCATAAGATATCTAAATCATGGATCATTATTTTCAATCTGTGACACTATAGGTTTAGATATGGTTATTCACTATCATTATCTATTCAAATCCATCATTATGGTTTATAAATAAAATGTGAGTTAACCCCAAAATACCCCTTTTGAGTGTTAAACTAGGTGAATAGTTAGGTAATTTTCCCTATGGACCAGAATGATGGAATAAATATACTTTAACAATTCTTTTTAGGCTATTTCCCATAGATATAAATATAATGAAACTATATCCACTTTTTATATTGATACATGAATGTATTTGTAGGAAAACCACATGATCTCTATCCTACCAAAACTATAGGATGGTATCTTTTACATAGACATATCCCCCATGTTTTCAAAAAAGTTCTTTCATTATAATCTCTAAATATTAAATATTACACTGGGATCAAATACAGAAACCCATGCCTTTTTCACATAGATATCACATCTTATTAAATGAATATTCACTACATAACATTCTAATCCATTCCAGAACAACAGAGGATTCATTTTCTTGGAGACAAGATAGAAAAAAAATTATTTTTTAAATCTTCTTTAATATCCCTCAAAATAATCTTCCAATATAGTACTGTTCTTATAAATACCCTAAATAAAACAATTCTTTATATCCTGGGAAAATAAAACATAAGAAAGGGTGCGCTCAGATGATCAATAAGGGTAAACATATGTGATATAGATCATTGATCATAAGTGATTATATGATATAAAAAAGGGCGTAAGAAGATACACTTAACCTAAAATTAGCATACCTAATCAGTTATATATCATTAATCATAAACCATGGAATAAGGCTTCTTTATAACAAAAAAAAGGCATAATTATTTTAGATTCATAAATTATCAATCATAATCCATGAGAAGATATCATAAGCATACAGCATAAATTTGTGTCATACCCATAATCATAGTAGGTTATTTCCTTAGTCAGGTCTCATTTATAAATCTACCATAGTGGATTGGATTCGCTCTACATTCTATCATATCATTGGGAAATGTTTACTCCCAAGACAATCATAGTAGAAAATGTCCATTATAAACTGGATTCACTCAATTTTTTTTTAATTATCTCATAATATATTAAGTAGTATCTAATGAATTATAGGGAAATAATCTTAGGAATAGCTATGTCATAGGCCTAATACATTCATATGTATACCATATGATCAAAAAACATTCATCATATCATCATATCATAACATGTTGAAACGAAATAGGATTAATGAAAATTTAATCCACATAATCATAATCTATCCATAGAAATAATTATAATGATATTGTTTCATCATATCCACAATAAAGCATAATTGACCTCAATATATGTAATAATAGATGAAAATTTTATTTGCAATAAAAGTGGAGTATAACTTATGTAAAATTTAATTTTCATTTTAAAATTGTTTATATAAAATTTATGTATTCCCAAAATATGAATGAAATCATATTTTTTAGAGACAATATAAAATATAAATAAAATTATCAGAGTTGATTAGTGATAATGATGGTGAATTCCATTTATGTTCTTATCATTTAAAAAAAACATTGGTCCAAACCATAGGTAAAATTGCCTTACTCAAAAGAGGATATGAATATTATTTCTAAACCTTTTATGAAATTTTATCATAGAAAAAATTGAAATTAAAAAATCATTTAGGAAAATTAAAAACAACCCTTAAAAAATTTATAAGTCATATATATAGATGAATATTGTTTTTGACCCAAAGATGAAAAATATGACTGACTATTCATAAAATTGATTTTTGACCCATTTAGAGTACTTCGGAGAGGAAAATGGTAAAAAAAAGTTAATAGTTCTACAAACAACCAAAGGTGAGGAAGAATTAATTGTTTTTATTAGATATGGATCATATATTTCCCAAAATTTATATTCATGTATAAAAACTCCCAAATAAAATGAGATTGAAAAACAAATCATTTTCCTAATGTCTAATATTTTTTTTGTACATTTTTTAATATATAATGTAATAAATATAGATTTATTATACATCTATTCTAGAAAATAATACATTTATATCATAAAATATAGGATCTAATTATTGAATAACCCCTTGGTTTGTGTCTTAGTTTGAGAAATCATGAAGATCCCATAGTTCTTGATGGTTTTGGTTTGTTTTATTTCTTTTATTACCATTCTTTGGGTGCTCAAAATTTTGTGGACAGTTGAAATGGTACTCAATATTAAATGCATGTGTCTTTTATTCTAATGGTAAGACATTTTTTTAATAATGGTGATAAACTATTATTGGAAGGCCTTGGGTTTGGCATTAGGGAGTTTGAATTGTTTTTCAGAAGAACCTTATTATTTTAGCTAATATTTTGAGTATCATAAAGGTAAATGTTACATTACAATACCATTATAAAGGAAAATATCACGATACCAAGGTTTCATAAAAGTAAATTTACATATGGAAGGGTATATTACCACTCATTGTAAGGGGTTTTTGTAATAATATATAGTCTAAGGGTGTTCATTACCTATATAAAGGTATTATAAGGCTGTGTAAAAGTGGAGAGAAAACCATAAATATTCATTAATGTACAATTCTAACATATATATAATTGAGATGTTTTGTAAGGGAAAATTTTAACATACACTACCTCTATATGGGTAATGTTTATCATACACTACCTACAGAATGTTCACAAGGTTCTATGTAAAGGCATGTCTTGATTTTCATTACTCAAAAAGGGTAACCATGATGTTGTGTAAGTGTACATGGAGCTTACATAAAGGAAATTACACATTTCTAATTATCATATAAGAGTAAAGAAAATCCACATAATGGTAAACATAATACTTAATAATGTTATAAATAAGTTTATATAGCTCGTGTGAGGGTTTTAATATAATGTGATGGTGTATAAGAACATTCTTGACACAGTTGTATGAAGTTGAGAATCATGTAGCTGAATTTTATATAACCACATGAACCTGGTTGAAAATTTTTAGTAATGAAATCAAAATTCACATAGCCAAATATTACTGAGGAGTTACACATAGTTTATTTACCTATAAGTGTTTTGATGAGAATTCACATAACTGATTGCTTGATCATTCCACAAAGTCGATTACATGATGGAAAAAAATATCAGAGGTTTTTGAAGATGTATGATTTAAGCGATTATAGGGATAAAAAATATTTAAATATCACATAAACTATGAGAAGAATAACTTTGACTATATTTTATTTAAATGATTATATATTTACACCGTAAAATAAAAAGGGGAGTAAATATGCACCTTGATGATGTTATTATTATTATTTGTGGTTATGGAGATCTTGGGGTGATTAGAATATGTCTCCACTTTATTATAACATAAAGGAGATATTTTTTATATGGAGTGATAAAAATATTTTTCAGATTTTTTTATTGGTGAAAAAATATAATGAAGAATAGGAGACTGAAGAAGATGTTAGGTTTTCAGCAATTAATATATGATGAATATTGAGGTCTCTAGTATTTTCATTTGAGTATTATCATATTTTTCTAGTTAAATTTAATATGTCAGAGGGTGAAATTCATTCTTATATATTGTAGAGGTTCATGGAATTTGATATTCATCTTTTTTGTGGTAGAAACCTAGTTATTTTAGTGACTATATTCATTATATAATCTTCTTTTTTACTACATCATGATGATGTGATATTCAGTGTGGAACTCGACATGTGTGGTATGATTCCACAAGAATTATTTTATGAGGAACTCACTTGTGGTTATAGTGAATAAAATCAATGGTTGGGTGGAATAAACACCCATGATAAGGAGTGGGATCCCACATTTCACAAGAAACATGAAAAACTTTTGGGTTCCTTTCTCTTTTCCTTCCTCTATTTTTCAGAGGTAGATTTATTTATATTTTTAATATATCATAGTAAAATAATATAGAGTTTTATTTTTACAGAAAATAAATTGTGATAACTACCCTCCATTGATGAAAATCATCCTTAATCGATGAAATTGATCCTATCAAGAACTTCAATCAGAATCCAAGAACATGTTTTCTCTATATTATTCAATAAATCATCCATCAATCATATATAATATTAATATATTTAATCATATATGATTTCCAACACTTAATAGTAAATATCATCCCATTAGTACCAATCAAGTCTTGTCATTTCTATTATATCTTGGTCTGAATGTTTTAGATGAAATGGAAATGGGTTCTACACCATTTATAAATGATGCTAAAATATCATTTACAAAAAATATGAATATTTAAATGTATATAAACACACAATGTGAATGGTAAGGAGACAAAGAAATAGGACTAGAAAAGAAAAATCACAGACATTAAATTGCTAAATGTTGAATATTTTGATTACTTTATTATATGGGTATATGAAATTGGGTGTTATATTTATTGATTTAGTGATAATCTTGGTGATTACATAATTTTGAAGATATATATGAGGATATTTTTGTATAGATTTCACCATAAAATTTTAACACCTAAATATAGAGAATATCTTTATTTGGATGAGTTATATAATATTATCATTAATTATGATAGGATATATATTTCAGTATTAAAAAATAATGTGAATGATGAGATGGGTTTTGAAGCCAAGATGAATTTGATAATTTATAATGATGACGATGTTTTTGACTCAAGTGATTTTGAGAATGATGAAGAATATAAAAGTGTGATTACATTCATTTCTAAAATATTTTAAAAGGGAAAAAAATAAATCAAAATAGAATATTATCTGGGATAGATTCTAAATTAATTGGCTATGTTCAATATCCAAATATTTATATATAGAATTAAGGAGAATATTTTGAATATTAAAATGAAAAAAATACACATGGAAAGAAGTGGAATAAAAATTATAAAGTATCACCAAAGGTTTTTTAGAGAAAAAAGTAATCACAAAGGAATAAAAGATGAAATTTAATGAGTAGGTAAGAAGAAGAAAATCTAATCTTGTGGAATAATTTTGATGAAGTCTCATAATAGATATTTAAAAATAATATGGATAATGTTTGCAAAACTGTTGATTCATCTCGGAGTGATTAAGTTATTTATAAAAAAAATTAAGAATATATTATCAAATATGAACAAGGGTAATGTCTTGGAAAAAACAACATAATTAGTAAGGAGAATCATAATTTTATAAAAATAATATAAAACTAGTTGATGAAATGTTTTCACAAGGTAAAATGGATACTTTTCTTATAAAGAAAATAAAAATAATAGTTTGAAATATATGGAATATGAGAATAAGATAAATGATCTTAATGAAAAATTATCATTAATTAATGAAGAATTGTCAATGGAAAAATAAAAATTTCATTAAGGATAGAAAAATATATAAAATATTAATATGTACTTTTTATCTTTTATAGAATTCAAGGTGTAATCCTTGAGATATGCTGAAAAAATTATAGTAAGGTTCACATCTGAAAGAAATATTTTCCAAAAAAAATTACAACAATAATTTAGGTTTAAAAATTAATCATTGTAAAATACTGACTACGGAAAATGGAGATAAATTCCAATAAAAATTAAATAAAGTGAGTAGAGTATTTAAGGAGACTTCAATTCTTAATCATTGGTGAAAAAAATCCAAAACAATTAATTATATATCATATAAAAGATGAATTTTTTTATATAACTCTTATTTTAGAGGAATATTCAGATTTCATTATTAATATTGGAATTTTAGTATGTTTAGACGTAATGATTAAACATTTTGTAAAAACAGGCCTTTACATCAAAGAATATAATAATTCAAGGGAGCAATTAAAAAAATGAAGTCTTTTTTAAAATAATGTTCATTGAGATGGAAAGTAGATACATGTTGATAAAAAAAACTAGATTTAGTAGTCTTAAAAAACTATGTGGAGGGTGTGATCAATATGGATATAGATTATAAAAATTAATTATTCTCTTACTCAATTTGTTCTAACTGAAATATAAAAGAAAATCATTTCAGATGCACATTGAAGAAAATTCTTTCTTGGAACAAGTATTTTTAAGGATAAAAAAAATAAAAAATGAATTGTCACTTTATAGTGGGTGTTCCTTCCCCAAGAAGAACATAATGATGTTTAGTAATGTTTGGTAATTACTATCACTTGGAAATAAATGGTATTGGGAAACACAAATTGAGAACGATATATTAAAGTTAGATGATGTTCATTATGATAAAGCACTAAAACACAACTTGTTTAGTGTTAGCCAACTCCATAATAAAGGGAATGAGATGAAATTGAATAGAAATAAATACATCATTAAAATAAATGGTGACTGAATATTAGTATCTCATGGATGTAAAACTAATGGAAATTTCATCTTCATTGGTGATACTTCCAATATATGTTACATGGGAAAGATATATTAGAACATGTTATGGCATAAAATCCATGTGAAACCTAGATAAAGAATAATAATAAATATAGGGAATCAATAATTTTTAATATTTTTACTAAATATGAATCGTGGTCAATTTAGAATCTTTGGAATACATTAAAAGAGAAAGATAACCTGAAAGGCTCACTAGGAATTGGATATTTCTTCTACAAGACCTTTTCAAATATTCCACATTGATATTTATAGGCCCATGAGACAGAATTATACCTACGGTGGTATTTATTTCATTACATTACTCTAATAATTAACTAATATGAATTATTTACATTTCATCAAAAATATTTTGAGACTCTTAGGAATCTCAAAATGTACAGAAGGAAGGTTAAAAAATATATTGGCTTCTACATCAGAGAAAGGAAATATGATATAGGGAAAGGACACATGAGTGATGTGCCTGGAACATATCTTATAAAACATTGAATCTATAATCAATATTACTCACCATATAAACCATTATTATATGGTGACGATGATAGGAATAATTTAATTATTGTGTAAATGGGTAGAATACTGTTTGCTGAGAAAAATATTTCAAAATTCCTTAAAAGTGAAGTAGTGTGTTCTTTAGTTCATATTTAAAATTTTTGTATCCTGGTCCATGAGACACATGATACACCATATGATTTATGGGGCCAAAATAATCCAAGATTAAAATTCTTCATGGTCATTTTAAGTCCATATTATAATGTGATCAAAGGACGAAGGCTAAGAAAGTTTGAAGAAAGGGCTGATAATGGAGTATTTTTGGTATACTTTTCTAATTGATATAGATATATATACATGAATAAAGTATTTCAAAAAATTATCAACGGTTTAGATGTTAATATTTATGAAAATATGACAACATAATTTTTGTATATTCTTGTTGATTATGAGAATCCTATTAGCTACAGTTATTATATTTCTGAAAAAATTTGAAAATGTTATTAGAATCAGAATAGAAAACATTTATTCTAACTAGGAATAATATTATAATAATGATGTACTATTGTTGATAAAATAAATTAGTTTCAATTATTAATGAAACTTGCAGAAAACAGTAATATCATTGGGAGTAAGAATACATCAATTTTGACTAGATATAGGCTAAGAGTAGAGAACCAAATAGCTCTTATATCATAGGTATAGCCTATAATGTTTTTTGAGTCCATTTGAAATAGTTAATAGGTGGAATATATGAATGATGAAATTATTCTAATTCAGAATAATTTTACTTGATAATATTTTATAATTATTAAAAATGAAAATGTGATTGGTTAAAAAAATGAGTTTTAAAAAAATGAATGAGAAATGAGAAGTCAAATGGAATAAGGATGTACTTGTTTCAAATTTTCTAGGTCAAATATAAATAATATACATTTAATATACTTTTAATATCTTTATACAAGAGAAAATATGAATGATTTTGGTAGTGGATTCTCATAATCTTTATAATTTTTATCCCATGGGTTTTATTTCTACATTTCTGAAAGGTGCCCTTAAAGAAGAATTTTTAATTGAACAACTAGAAATTTTCAATCTTAAAAATGATGAAATAATAGTATATATATTAATGAAATTTTTATCTGTATCGAAATAGGATCCAATGTCCTGGTACCCAAAACAAGATGTATTTTTGAGAAAAATGGAATTTTTCAAAGGAACTATTGACAAAAACATATACTTGATGAGGAATTGTATAGATATGTTTATGGTGATTCTATATGTGGATTACATATATTTTTCTATTAATAAATTTTTTATGTGGGGGATATACTATAAAGACTAATAATGAGTTTCCTATGTCTATTCAGGGGGAACTCAATTATTTTCTTGGGATTCAATTTAAGTAGAGTTCGATTTATGTCTTTATTTACCATGTGAAATATGCTAATGAAATATTAAGAAAGTCAGAAATTTATGATCCAAAAGAAAATTTTATACAAATGTTATATGGTAGAAATATGGTAAAAGATAGAAACATAATTAAGGTTGGATAAGAGAAATTTACAAGTATGGTTGGTATCCTTTTTTATCTCATGACATCCAGACCAGACATAACCTTTTTGGTGACATAGTTTGTAAAATATCATAGTGAGATGAAGGAGTCATACATGCATGAAATTAAAATAATTATTAGTCATCTAAAATTTATTGTTTAACGTGGTTTAATTGATAATTTTAATTTATATATATAGTTTACTGGTTAAAGTAAATTATATTTGTAAGGAGACTATACTGATCGTAGATCCACATTATATGGAGTATTGTTTTGTTAGTGAGGGTGATATTAGAAGGCACAATAATATGTTTTATTGTACCAAAAGTATATATAAATATATGTATGTGGTGCATACTCATGTTGTTACATGATCTTTCTGGAAACAAGTTTAGACAGTAAATTTGTGGGTTGATATTCAGATAGCATTAATGATTTTTTATGATAATCATTGTACTATTAATCTTGGAAAGAATATTGTTAAATTAACATGGTCTAAAAATATTGAAAATCATTTATTTTTTTAAATTAAATGGTTTCATTAGGTAGAATGAAACATTCATATATTGGTATAACTATTTAACAGGTAGATATATTAATTAAATATATTCCACATGGAATATTATTAGAGTTATGCATGAAACTACATGTTCAGATTTCCCCACACCCTTGAGAACCTACTTATTTTAGATTCCCCCAAGGTCCATTAAATTATTTGTCTAATAGAGGGTATAATTTATTATTTATAAGGGTATATTATTAAATGGTGACTATGAGTATGAGTTAGAGAAGTAATGTTATTTGAGTCACTCATCCAAACCATGCTTGTCAGTAAGGGATGGAAATTTTATGAAAACAATAAATTATCTTTTAGTGTTGTGTCAGGATATTTATCTCCAAAACTAGAAAGAAATATTTCACTAGTTTTTAAGTGAGAAAAATATTGGGAAGATGTAGAAGAGATAGTAGTAATGGTTGGGTTCTCAACAATCAGCATATTTTGATTGTAATGGACTAAGGTATTCTAATTTGAGATTAGGAATATTTTGACTATATAATTGTACACTAAAAAACTAAATGTTCTTAATAAATATTTTTAAGGGTAAAAGAAGTGGATAATCATCTTTGGTTGCCAAATAAACCTGGTTATATTGGCGATCTTCCTCATTTTGTAATTATCTTTTGTAATGCATTGTAAATCTATGATATTGGGTGTGACTTCGAACATGTGTGGAGTAATACCACATGAATTCATGTAACATGAACTCATTTATGGTTCTAGTAAATAAAATTAATGGTTGGGGGAAAGAAAATTATACATAAAGTTTTTGGATTCCACATTGGATCTAAAATTTATAAATCCTATGTGTTAATTTCACATTATTTTTAAAATTTTCATATGGGGATGATTTATATCATTTATAAGAGGATAAAAATATAAAAAATCACAACGGATTTATTCTATTGAAAATATTTTTTTAATGATACACTCAAATGGATCAACGCCCTTCTCAGTGGAGGAAACTAATACTATTATGCATCATATCACTTATTTATTTACAAATATAAATGAAAGTAACTTTTCTAGTTGATAACTAATCCATTATTCATTCATGTTTCAGTTATGAAGTCTAAATAATTACACATTTATTATGGTTCCATCAGCCCCATAATTTTAATCATGATATAGATATAATATATATTCAATATATACATGTTTAAATTAATCTATAAAATGTGTTGATCAGAAAATGATTGACATCATTCATAGATATGGTATCTTATATATAAAAGTTAAAATTATTTTCATTCTATAATTAATAAAAGAAAAGAATGATAGATAATATTTTTTCTTTACACAAACACAGTAATATCATAATATTATATAAATAAAAATTAAATCCCACATAATAATCAATGATGAATGTTGGTGATTGAAAATGAATTGTAATTCTATGTGGACATAATAGTCCACATGTACACATGATTCCAAATCTCTATTACTATTTTATGGAAATGTGGGTGGATGACAGTGGTTTCTTAATAACATTACCATTTAAGAATATTTATGTTTATTATTTTAGGAAAATTATCAGTTATTTTTAGGATGCGGAATATGTAATCAAATTGATAGTGCTCAGTTCATAGTTATACCTATTTGGTGAGAAACCAATTTTTTATTACACCATAAACCATGAAAGGATTTAGAAATAAATGTTTCATTAATACATATAGAAGGAATATGATAATTTATTGAGTTAGGTATTTGAAAATAAATGAGGATCATTAAGTGTGAGGATGTGAGGAGACATGCAATCCTCTAAAAAATGAGGGATATTACACAATTGGAATTAAATAAAATATTAAATAATAATAAATATATATATATCATAATAATATCCAATTGAACCAAGGAACCACACATTTTAATAAAAAATATGATAAGTTCCCAATAATCTCAACCAATCACATTTTGGAAAAGTTTGGGATACATTTAATGTTGTATCTCTTAGTTGAATATATTTAATTTAATTTTGACTCTAACTATGACAACACAAATGTCTACAATGATGAAATTATTACATGGAAAAAATAAAACTGGAATTATTAAACAAAACATTGAAATTATATTTCCAATTTTAGAATCTGTTATACAAGTTTCATTAACTATAGGTAGAAAACATTATTTATAATATATAAACACAATATTCATGTTTCTTTAGGAAAATATCTTAATTCAAGTGTAAAATCCATTTTAACTTGAAATAATGGAATCAATTATCTAACCATAGTATTTATGGTATAATAACAAAAATTAATGTTTTTTTTACTTTTTGATAAATAGAAAACTGGACAGTTTCTTCCAACCATTCCATTAAATATCAGACAAAAATGCCTTAGAAAAAATTATTGAACTCCTTGATAATTTATTCGGTTACAAAACACACATATATCAAGATAATGTAAAATTTTAAAGAGATTTTAATGGTTTAACTCATATTTTAAACCCTTTTTTACCTCTTTTACTATGGTGGAATGTATTTATGATGGTTAATATTTATAACAAACCAAAAATTAATTTTACCATTTGAAATTATATTAATTATAAAAATTTCAAATATGGAATACTTTTTATCAAATTAAATTCAAATATTTATATGAATGTAATTTAAAATGTAAACCATCAAAACATGATTGAAAGTAGTTTTCTATAAAAATGTCTTCTTACATAATTTTTTTATTATAATAGGATTCATAAAATTTATTTAAATTACATTAAATGGATAATAAATAATATATATCAACTGATGTTACATTGAATTCTTTTTTAAACAAAATGTGACTTTGTAAATTCTTGAAACAAACAGAAAAATTGCAATAAAAATAAATAATTTTCTCTATTCACTATGACATAAATATTTTCAAATAAAACCTAATATTTCACACTAGGGTAGTTTTGATAAATTTAGTTAATTGTTTTTACTTTAATCAAATTAAATTTCACAACGTGGTAAATATTAATTAATATATATTCTTATAAAAATATGTAATCAAATTTTAAATAAATGTATTTTTAAACTGAAAAATTATTTTTTTATAATTTATTTCTTATTTATGAATACATTTACAATATATAAAACCATAAAACATAGTTTTTATAATGTTTTTATTTATATTATAATATAACATTTTAATAGTTTGGTATTAACAGTCATGTTAAATAATAATAGTTATATTCTGTTTTTTTCTAAACTCGGTGTTGTGTGTAAAACAATCCATCAAATAAATAAAATTTATTAAAAGTGACTTATATTATAAAATATTTGGGTGTTAGTTTTAGGATTGTGGATTCCTCTAAATAGATGAATGATTTGTGAGTGAAGATTTTTTAAAAGTCCTACATACCTAAATAACATTGAGTAATTGGTCAGACCCTCTCTGGGGTTATAAGAAGGGGAATATGGGTCTTTGCAACTAGAATGCCTATATGTAATGTTATTAAAAACCATTGTTGAGGGACAATGTGTTTCGAAAAAAATAGCTTGAGACTAATAAGAAAATAAAATAAAAAATATTACCTCAATTTTTTTGGTAATCTAGATAAAACATGAATAAACGTTAAATTAATGTTTAATATGATAAGACAAATAATAGTAACACTATGATAATTTAGACAAAGTCTACATCCTCACAACAAAAAACATTCAAGGGTTGTTAAATTTTTTATATAGAAAACTAGTATATTAAAATTTCTTCTATGATATAGAATTCCTTACACCTGTTCAACCACCTCATAGATAATGTGAATGAGAAATGATGACTATAATATGTTCAAGGTGATGCTTCAATTTTCTATTTCATTAGAATATCAGTTATTTCTAGAGAACTGATAATGAAATATGGGGTTTTTAATTTCTATATCATTATATATCATCTCATATCTCTTGAGAAGGAAAAAATAGACATTAGATAAATGTATTTTCACTATCATATACTAATTTAAATTGAAAATTTGTTAACTATCTATTGATATTTACATAAATTTAGGGAATTTTGTTAATCAATTAAGGACATTTCAATCCCATATTTATATGAAAATGTTTACTAATTATATACTATCATTATTTCCATCGATTTCCGGTTTATTAATCTTTAATTATGTGATGAATAACTCATGAATATTTTTACATATCTTCACCAGGTAAATAAGATTTATGAGGGGAATTATTCCTTATCCAATATGATGAAAAAATGGAAAGGTAATCATTGAAAATCCCATGAATGTTTTTATTATAAATGGTTTCATTATAACTTCATTCAATAATATAAACGATTTATTGGTAATAAGATGATTATAAGGATATTTACATCACAAGTGAACCCAACTTCTATTTTGAAGATAATTTCAATAAAATTGAAGAAGACACAATAAATTTCATCTACTTTAAAAAAAATTCATAATGTATTATAATTTTAATATTGTAATTCGTCGGTGTTAAATGTTTTCTTATATTAAATTATGGTATATTCTGATAATATTTTAGGAAGAGTGATTACTATATCATTTTTCAAAATTACTTGACTTCAAAAAGTAAATTTGAATTAAACTAAATGATGAAATGGGTGATTATCATTGGACTAGTGGAAATATCACAAATAAACACTTCTTGGTTGGATATATTCAAGTCAAATTATTGTTTATATTCTGTTCTACCTATAAATTTATCTCAATGTTATAATAAATTAGTTACTAAATATTGATTTTAAAACTATTCTTTTTATAGTACCATATACTAAATCAATATTTTAGCAATAAATGAATAATTAATTTCAAAAGATGGTATTATTTGATAAAAATATATTATAATATTAATAAAATGTTGTGGAAAGATTATTAATATTTTTGTAAAACTATAAGGTTATTGATAAAAAATTATCCAAAATATTATCTATTCTTATGATATTCATGACTTACTTTTGTGATATTAACCAATTAATTTTGGTTTTGTATTTATCCTTGAGTTACCTAGGTATTTCTGGTGTGAATATTTTTTGGCATTGATAGCATGAGGTTCAGAGTGGGCGCATGGTTTTCCAAACTGTATACCCTTACCCTAAAAACCATTGACCAAGTGACTTTTGAGATACTGCAGAACCACACATTTAGTAAAAATATTGTAAAACCATGTGGGGTAACCATGCGACATTTTTTTCTGAGACAGTGAGGGGAACAGAGTTGCAACATGGTTTGGAAAACCATGCAGGAAACCCGTGCGACTTTTCTAGGTCATTTTAAATTTTAAAATTATCTTCGTGTTCTATTGGTATTTTAATTGAATTTTCCCTCATCCATATATAATTTTTTTTATCCATTATAGATCCCTGAAAGCTCCCTTGGACCTCTTGGGAATCTTTCCACGGGTGGTTTTTACCTTGTAAGTTCACGGATTTTTTTTGTAAATGGTTTCTATCTTGATTCTTCCCTCTTTCAAGGGATTTCTTTCCCTATTTCATGGTTTCTTATTTTAGAGCATATGTTTAACCTAGTGGTGGGGTTTGAACTTGTTATGGAGGGGGAACAGTAATGGTTGTTGGCTGTTCTTTGCTTTATAGGGTCTTGTGCAGGTGCGGTTGTGGTTTGGATCCAATTTCTATAAGTTCCCAAGTGTGAGGTAGGTGAATCCATGATATAGCATTTCTATATGATTTTAACATCCTTACATGGTTAATTATATGTGTCTTGTGGATCACTTGTGTGGTGGGAAAGATTATTTGGATGTGCAATGAGATACATATGTGATTGAAGGAAATTTTATAATAGAAAAAGGTTTTGTTTTTATGTTTTTTTGGAACTTATAGGAAGTTATATATGATTTATTTGAAAGGTGTCTAATGTGTTTTCAAGGGATCATTTTGTGAATATCTATTTAAAATAAGATTTCCTTGGAAAATTTACTATTTTTGCATGTTGGATTTTATTATTTACCTTCAAATTTTATTTATGAATTATTTAACTAATGTGAAGAACATTGTGATGTTTACATGGTTTATTTATGGATTTTAAAAAGGAATGGACAATAGAAAATGTTTTGGATTTATTGTGTTCTCCTCCTGTGATGTTTTCAAATGGGTTTCATGAGTTGTGTAAATTGTATGAAAAGTATTTTCAAATAGTTTTGGTCATTGTAATATGGAAAGTGATTTTTTTATAGAAAATGATTGTTTTTTTGTGATGATTTGTAAAATATGGGATTTCATTGCGTGCTTGTGTTTCTGGTCATATATATGGGAAGTTGGTGATTTTGTGTTTTGAGTGAAATAGAATTTGAGGAAAAAGGGAATACTAGGTATCTGGATGGTAAAACATGAACTAGAACAGTAGTGATTTAGAATTCCAAAGGCCCAGATTGACAAAGTAGGATTAAATCATGAAACACTAACAAAAATTTTAACTTATCATATACTACAATTCCCTTAGTATGATCCACCTTATTTTCTCCTACATGTGAAATATATTGGTGGTGGCTTATTATATGGAGATAAGTAGGCCATTGGCATGAATCTATCGTAGTGGCTCATGCACTGGAAAGACTTTTTATTAATGTTGGAGGATATTGATCACTGTGGCCTGGGGTTCTTAGT
This sequence comes from Viscum album, assembly GCA_963277665.1. Taxonomy (NCBI): domain Eukaryota; kingdom Viridiplantae; phylum Streptophyta; class Magnoliopsida; order Santalales; family Viscaceae; genus Viscum; species Viscum album. The sequence continues at coordinate 1,607,278,406 of OY728137.1, read as the reverse complement.
GAATCACTTTTTCTAGCTACCCTTAGAAATTTACTCATGGTCCCCTCTTGTGATGTGATGTTTTGATGTGTCACCGATAGTCTGTATACAGTAGACCTTGAGTATTTTTGGCGTTTAATGGATCTTTATTTTTCTTAAATATTCCGTTAGAAACGTTTTCCATTAAAATGTTTTCCCTAACAAAATTTATTTAGGATATATCTTGAATATGTTTTCATTGGTTTTATTAGAATATTAATTTTGATTTGATTTCTAATGTAATTTTGAGATACCTTTTCTCTAGGTGGAGCCATTATGGGATTTGGCTCACACCCTATATACACCTTTAGGTGTATGTATACATTGTTATAGATTTCCTACATAAAAGAAAGTTGTTAGTGGTGATATTGGTTCTGGTTTCTAGAGATTCCCACTCATTACAGGTGTTGGTGGTGTTGTCTTGATTGTGATTTACTTTTTGTTTCATGATGAATTTTGGGATGTTTAGTGGTTCCCTTTTCATTATTGTACTCTGGAAAGTGGTTTAAAATTTAAAACATTGATTCTAAATATTATCGTACCATGTTTGTTTAGGATTTTTTGTTATTTGGTTACATATATTTTTTGGGTTGTTTATTGTTATATAAATGGTGTAAATAATTCCCAAACTTTATTCTTGATACCCTTGTACTAGCTGTTATCTTATGTGAATTGGAAACACCTTTCGGGCCATGTCTTAGGCTGGGTCAGGTATCGGGTTGGATGGTATACTGGATTCATTAATGATAATACAGTTAAAAGGAGGTCTTCCTCTTTCGAGGTCAATATATTTTTGATGTTTTTTGATAGATTTGATCTAGGATTATCAAGACATAATGTTCAGGTTGCGATTAGGGTTCTTGGATGACATAAGTTATAATAGGGATCAAGTCACCATGGGATGTTGGTATATTGTTTGACTTTTCACTAGGTGAGACATACAAGATACATGCTATATATGGACACTTTGGGGGGGGGGGTCAAGAAGATGGTTTGATTTTTATTATTCATGACATTGTTACATTTTTATTTTTTTAAGTGTTTTTTTGTAACTACTGAAAATTATCAGAATATGAAGTGGTGGTTGTGTTGATGGTTTTCCAGTAAATGTTTCTTGTCGTATTAAAATTCCTCTTCATAGAGTCGTTATGAAACCATAAGAAAAGGTAGGAGAGGGTTCCCCATCACTAATTGACCAAAGACTAGTGGATGTAGTTGTTTGGGTGGTCTAGGATTTGGGACAATGAGCAGGCTATGGTCCTGCTTGGGTTAGGGAACCTTAACTAGGCCATTTAAAGGACAATTCTCAGCATATATTCAAGGGAAAGAATCCCCCATTATAGGGTAATTTTAAACCTCTAGATGTGGAGGAGTGTCTTAAGAATATATAGATAATGTTTTAATTTCTTGATTCTCTTCGAGCTAGTAGAGTGAAATGTTCTTTTTTTTGTTGGAAGGTCCATGTCAGATGTGGGGCAACTTGGTGGTTCATGATTGAAATACTGAGATGATGAGTGGTATGGTCTTAATGTTTGGGATTACATTAGTTGTTGGTAAATATTGGATCATACCTAGGGATATTGGATAGTGATGGAGTGTTCCAACAACATCACATAGTTTGTATGGTACACACCTGTGATGGTTTCAAGTGAGAATATGAATGCTTTGAGGTTTGAGAGGGGTTTGTGGATAGTAATATTTTCTCAAGTCCTATTTATGTTGATAATAATTTTTAGGTTGTTTACCGTGCCTTTATGGTGGATATTGATCACAAGGTCAGGTTTGGTTCCATTGTGGTTGTGTCAGAAGCAGGAATTCATAGTTAATATAAGAAGAAAAAGAATCTAGAGGATCTAGAGAAGAGGGGTGCTGGTGGTTCAGGCCATCCTTATCAGTTATCTTCATCTGTTGTTTCATGAGGAAGTTTAGTGGTCTTCCATCAGTTTCGAAAAGACTGAAAAAATTGATATGTTTTTTTCACCACCCAAAACACTCAATCAGTGTAGATAACTCGGGAACTTGAGGCAATTTCTCAACGTGCCACACCTATTTCTGAGGGATACTTGATCTCTTTTGTCCATGGGGATTAAATCTCTGATAGAACGTTCCAGAAAAGTGGGATATCGGTTTGGGGGTCTTGTTTGAATGGATGGATATTATTTTGTGTGGAGTTCATTCAAGGAAGGGCCAATAGATTGTGGCCATTAATAGGATTAGGATTAGACGAGGCATAATAATGATTTGTATATAGGGATCATGGAATCAAATATATTTCCTATGATAGATAGAGGGTCCATTATTTTACATCATCATTGTCTATTTTTATGTTTGATATCAGTCCCTCATTTTTTTCCTTTCTGGATATCTTATGCATGTATTAGTGTTTCAAAATATTTTTACGTTATATATGATAGAGTTGGTAACACCATTTTTAAAAGGCAATAAAAAGGTACAAATATCCCTTCTTGTGCTCTCACTATGTTAGCGGTCAAGATGGAATGGGATTTAATGTTTTTAGAAATTGGAATCTTTAATGCAATATTTTGTATGGATTGGATAGTGAATTTTTTTGTGCGCATCGACTAATATAGGTGGAAAGTGAGTTTTGTGGGACCTTATGGTAGAACCCATGATTTTAATGGTGATTGAGATCATTGATTCGGTCATGATGGATGTAAAACTACATAGATAGGTAAAAAATTCATATTAATTTTCATCACTCCTGTTGAAGGATGGTGGTAGTAATTATAGATTTAGATTACCCCCTATGGTGGATGGGCATCTGGAGGTTTTTACAGACGATTTTTCATGTTTTCCTCTAGAGCAGGATGTGGATTTTTATATTAAAATGTCACTAAGAACACAACTAATATCTCTTCCTTCATACCATTTGGCCCCCATCGAGTTGAGGGAATTAATGTTATTTAATGACAATTTTGAATACAAATTATTTTTTTAACCCAAAAGCTCCCCTTCGTCCTCACCAGTTCTATTCACAAAATGTACGATGGATCTATTTGGATATGAATTGTTTATTGAATGAAAAATAATTTGAACATAAATAACATGTACCCTCTGCACCGTATTGATGAACTTTTTTGATCTTCATAATGGAGAAATGAGGTTTTCGAAAATTTACTTGAATTCTATGTATCATCATGTCAGAGTAAGAGTGGATCATGTTATGAAAATACCTTTATGGAGCACATATGACTATTTTAGGTACTTGGTCATGAATTTTGGGTTACAAAAGCTCCAATGGTTTTCTAGAACTTATAAATATGTTGTCTCATCCGTACCTTGAATCTTTTTTAGTGGTATTCGTGGATAAAATCATGGATTATTCTGGATCTAAGAAAGACCAAGATTGATATTTGAGAATGTTTTGGCCACTCTTCAGTATCATCACCTATATACTATGTTTTCAAAGTTCACATTCTTGAGTGATTTCATGGGAGTTTCCATAGAATATTTTTAGGATTAGGTTATTTTTTGGGACATATAGGGCATTGAAAATGATTCATTTGATATTTTTCTTGGCCTACGTCTTCCATGAACACTATTACCTAAAAAGGGGTAATGTTTCAATGGAATACATAATTTCAAGCATCCTTTGAGGAGCTAAAGAGGTCATTCACAGCAAAACATGTTTTAATTTTTCATGAATTTGTAATATGTTAAGTGGTTTATAGAAATGATTCATGTATAGTTCAATGGTGTGTGTTGATTTTGTATGATCATGTGGTGTCTTATGGTTCTCACCATCATAGACCAAATGAGAATAATTACCCAACCCATGACATAGAATTTGCAACCGTGATGAATGACTTGAAGTCACAGTGTTGTTATCCAGTTAGGGTGAGGTTTTTGGTTTACTTAAATCATAAGATCGTAGAGAATATCTTATCCCAAAAGGATTTTAATTTGAGGAATAATTTTTGGGTTGAGTACCTTCAGGGGTTTGATTTAAATATAGTTTTTACCCCAAGTCAATGGAATGTTGGGGCATATGCCGTGAGCAAGAATTTTTTAGTGTAGGCATTGAAAGAGTCTAGTGATGTGTGGGATTTTATGGGGGGTTTTCCATTGTGTACATGGAGGCCAGGGAGAATTGGGAGAATTTCATTATTTTATAGTGTGAAACTGACACCTTCGCTTCTCAAGTTATTTAGTAGGAACATCTTGGTGATGAGTTGTGCCAGTAGTATAGGAAATTTCTTAATGCTTTCGAGACTCCTTGTGATTGGTCATTGTCTCCTAGGGGTTTTTTTCTTCAGGGGTTGCTTTGTGGTTTGTATTATATTATGAAATATGGTATTTCAATAATTCCGTCAAACTCATTTGGCTTCCTATCTCAACCCTACCATGATGTTATATGATGTTCATCGATTGTTATAGGGGCATGGTATGAGGCGAGACAAATCATAATATCTATCTCAGTGTAACATATGTTACCAGGTTATGGACGATCACCAAGGGGCATCTTTTTTCCATCATCCATTTACTATTCCTACCTAGAATTTGGATGAGATCATTAATGATTGAAATGTGGGAATACCTCATAATCCTTGGGGGATAAATTTTATTTGGGTAGTGACCGATCATCAAAACAAATCATCTCATTTCATTCTGATTAGGTATTCCACCAAAGTGGATGAGTTTGGGATATTGTATGCTCTAGAGTTTATTAGGTTTCAAGGTGTACCATCAGAAAGTTTCTCTAATAAGGACTGACATTTCACCTAACGGTTTGTGTAATAGCCAATGATTTTGAAAATTATTATTTTTCAAATTATTTTAACCTTATAATATCTTTAATTTCACATGAAACAAGAAAAAGTGATTATATATATATAAATATATTAATACACTATTTCAAACATTCCTCTCACACACAACATAGACTTGGTTTGCGCTACACAACATACCAACTAGGCTTGCACTACAAGCAACGACAACTTGGTGTACGATGCACGCAAACCTAAGTTTCTACAAAAAATCCATTTTTATTGTTTTAATAGTTTTAATATCATATTTATAACATATATGTTAAACCTATTAATAACTACTTTTCGAATATTAATGTTTTATATAAATAAATAATATTGATAATGAAAGGTAATATTTTTGGTAAAGTCCTTTTTATATTTCCAAACATCACTTTTCTCGAATAAACTGATTCTAATAATGTAATTATTTATATACACATTTAAAAATTAAATTGGATAAAATAAACTTCATTTTTTAATTCATAATGTTGAAATTATCCCAGGGTGAAATTTTGGGATGTTTCAGAGAAATGTCATTTTTGATGAGTAGTGAAAAGACTATTTTTTTGCAAAAAACTATCTTTTTTTTCTAATTAATTATTAATGATATATGATATTATAAATTGTTTTTAACTTCAAAATATATGAATATTAAATATATTAATATAATTTAATTCATTAGATAAAATTTCACTTCAAAAATGAATATAAAATCATCACAATATTTTGAAATTTTCTTACTTTAAAACCCTGTTATTTCATCCAGTCTGTGGGATTAGAATCATTTTTAATTATTCCAATTTAGTGAATGGAATTTCAAAAATCTTCCTTAAACAATACATTTAGTCTAATTTTTAGATTCAAATAATACCATGTAATATTTGGGCCAAAATGATAAATAAAAGCTATTAAATTTAATCATGGTATTTAAGGAATAATTAATATTATTAGTAACTAAAAATTAAAATTATGGGCCCAAATGACCTAGAAAATTCCCCAAAACAATTTGAGGAACATAGTTCGGCCAATAACCTTCCATTATTTTGTTTGTTTTGTTTTCTAAGACTTGTTTTGGTAAGAACTTGTGCACACCTAATTTGTTTCTAAAAATTAAATGTGAGTCATTTTCCTTCCCTGTAAAAGGTTACCACCTCTACCCATTCTTCACACCTATCAATACAATTATGTTTGGTAAATACCTACCCATATTGCCTCTAAAACGACCTACCTTTGACATCAAATCCACTATGTCACGACCAGTCCCCTAGGGCCTGTATTGTGACTACCCCAATCCCACTTTCCATAGGCCAGGGGCTGGAGACTAGTAGAAAAGGCGTAAATCCATAAATTGGGAAGGAATTTCCTTTATAATTGTAAAAAAACACATCAGAGTACACAACCAGAAGAAAAACAGTAAGTAAAACTGTATACAAAAGAAGTGCTGGAAAATAAAAGGGGCTGGAAATACAAGACCAACAAGAAAGTACAAGTACAACTGAAGAAAAGTAAAGCAGCTACTGGGTCATCCTCTAGGGTTCCTACCTAAATGAGAGGTATATATGGCCTCCATAAAACCCCACGTCCGTCCGTATCTTCCGTGCAACGTCAGACCGAGTAATCCACCTCCGGGTACCATCCAGTCCTGCTACTCTCTGTCTCAGTCAGCGTTGTCCATTGTCTGCAACCAACACAATGAGGTGTGGGCATAGCCTGTGCAGGGGTGAGAATAACGATACTCGTTAGGGAAACTGAGACCCTAATGTCTCACAAAATCCATCAAGGATAAACCACAAAGTATGAAATCAACGAATAACCATTATTTAGGTTTATAGCCATACTTATACCTTATTTATCTAGTAACCAATCTCCATCATGAGGTAAACAAAAATGTCATTGACTCAGCTCAAACAAATAATTTTATTAATCTGAACCCTCGGCTGCTAGAGAAATCCTCTTCTATCGAGTACAGTCTGCTTGCCGCGTCACACAGAGGCACTTCCCACTAACTTGGACTACTGAGGTACTCCTCCTATCGAGTACCTTGGTCTTCTGCACTCACACAGAGGCACATTCCACTGTGGGTCTGCTACACTCACACAGAGGCACACCCATGGTAGCCTGCTGAGGTACTCCACGTGTTGAGTACCGTGGGTCTGCCGCACTCACACAGAGGTGCTCCCCGCCATGGTTCTACCGCGCTCACAGAGAGGCGCTCCCCACTGGGCTAGTCAAATCACTCTGAGTCGAATTGGTCAGCAGCCATCAAGTCTCATCCAGCTACTAGGTTCCCACAAGAATTCTTGCTCATCTCTAGAAGATCTGCGCCAAAAGCTCTTGGTAGATACTAAAACTATCACAAAGTCCCATGTAGAATTATCTCAATGTTACGCCACGTCATATGGGTCTCAACGCCATAGACGGCCCGTCAATCAGACACTCGGTCTGTTAGTTATTAGTCTTTTTGTCCCGAGGCTCAGTTGGATTCGTGTATGATCCAACCATATTGTAACTCAAATATACCCTGAACTCTAGTGGGGTATTATTAAAGGGACGGATTCGCTCCAAGAATACTGGTGCCGCTGACGGTTCATCAAACAGATGTTCGGTGCCAAATATATGGCCTCAGAAGGTAATGAGTTAGTAATGGGCCCGAGTACAGTCTGACCTAGTCAGACCGACATGGCACAACCCAGTCTGGACTAATCTAGTCTGGGTTGACACGGTCAGACTTGCTGTGTCTGACCAGGCCCTTTGGGCTCGTCAGCCCACTATGTTTTTTCCCAGTCTGCTGGGCCCAGCCCAGCGGACTGCGAGGGCGGTTCGGCCCGGTGGTTTCCAAATAGGAGACTCGGCCTGCATTCTGGGGCTGGTTTGACCAGTTCCATGAGGTGCACGACTCTAGCAATATAGCCCGAGAGATTGGGCTGGTCTGCAGATCAGCAGGCTGGCTGCGAGGAGCGCAGGTTGGCCGCGTGTGCACCGGGTAGGGCGCAACAAGGGCCGGGCAGGCCGCGGGTGCGCCGGGCTGGGCGCGGGAGGGAATTGTAGGGCCACGTCAGGCAGGTCGTGCACTAGGGAGGGCACCATGAGGCTGCGAGTAGGCAGGCTGGGCGCCGCTCAGGCCGACGGTGTTCGGCCAGATGTTTTGGTGCACCATGGGGGTGGCGTGATTCGCGAAGGCCGCGGGTAGCGCAACCTTCGTCGTTGCCCCATTCATCGTCGTCGCCTCATCGCCATGGCATAGAACGCCACAAGATATAAGAATCGATGGAGGATGTCCTCTAGGTTAGGTTGGCCTGCATCCTCTTCCTTTAAGGTGACATCAATTGGTTCATCGAAATAGGATAGATGAACTTCAATTATTTAAACCACACAACGATTTCTTTTCAAACAACGACGAAAAAAGAAAAGGGATAAAACACAAGGTAAACCCCCTACCTTTGATCATCGATCTACAATCATCGTTCGATGATGGTGTTGCGGAAAGAAGATGATGAAGTTCATTTTTTTCCACGTTCTTCACGCACTCCCAACCTTGATCTATGTCGGTCGAGGAAAACACTCCATTTCGGTTGGATCCGAGGTAGGAAGTTGAACAAGGTTATTGGAGGAAATCATCACATTCATCATTCTTCGTTGGGAGAACAACTTTTCCCCCAAGCTCTCCTCTCATGCTCCCACCAAATTAGAATTTCCATGCCAAAAATAATATAAGTTACTTATCATTTTATTGGAACAAAAATTTCAAAATGGAGGAATAAATTATGAGGCTCCCCTAAAAAAATTACATGTGTTGGCGCAATTGATTAATGGGGAGTTCAAGAGGTACCCATTAATTAAATTAAATGCATTGGAGTAATTAATTAAAAGGGAAAGGTGGCACCAATTAATGGTAGAGGAGGTCAAGGGACTCCCCCTCATTAATGAGGGTATTTGGGAGATCTTCCACCCTCCCATTAATTGGGGGGGTTAGTCTCGTGTGGTCCCCATAACGTAACCTCTCACGAGAGGTTATGTTATTTTGGGCCCCACCACCAGACCCTCTCATGGGAGGTTAGGGTGTGGTGGTCCCATCTCTAACTCCCATGTGGAGGTTTTAACCAACAACCACTCACACTCATAGCAGCTCAAAATTAAAATAAATTGGTGTACACTTTATTTTATTATTTTATTTATAAAAATCTAAAAACTAACTTTTATTCTCGACCATCCGTCGTCAAGGTGAAATTCTTCATAAGTGAATACCAGCACTGTGAGTTCAACGGTGCCTTCAGATTTCAGTTCCATGCACTGGTTCAAAGGTTATAAAAACTGCTTGTATGTTTACTGAACTTACCCAAACAAAACATCAGAAATTAATCCTGGGCACACCGGCCCTCGGAATCAAGCGTCATAAGAAATTCACAGACTCATAAAATTACCATGTATTTTAGAAAATTAACATAAATTTCCATGGGATTTCCAGGTCTTTACATTCTCCCCACCTCATTTATTTACGTCCCCATAAGCTATAACTCAAACTATGGGAACAAATGGGGGTACTGAGCACGCATCTGAGCCTCTTGCTCCCATGTGATCTCCTAGAGGTTCTCGTGCTACCAGCGAACATGCACAAGAGGTATCAACCCTCATTGTAGTACCCAATCCTTTCAGTCCTCAATCTCCACTGGAACCTATGTAAATGTTTCCCCATTGTCGACGTCCAGCTCTCCATGGTCGATGATGTGGGAAGTTTCGTGCACGTATCTCCTCAACATAGATACGTGGAAGACATCGTGCACCCGGTGCAACTGAGGTGGAAGAGCTAAGTCATAAACCACCTCTCCTACTCTTATGAGGACCTGTAAAGGTCCGATTAATCTCGAAGATAACTTGCCGCTTCATCCAAATCTCTGTAGACCTCATCGAGGCGAGACCCGTAGAAAGACATGGTAACCATCCTCTAACTCTAGAGGTCTCCGTCTCCTGTCAGCATACGACTTCTGCCTGCTCTGTGCTATCTTAATCCACTCATGGATGATCTTCACCTTCTCCATAGTATCTCATACCATCTCTGGTCCCACTAGTGTTGACTCCCCAGGGTCAGTCCAACACAAGGGTGATCTGCAGGGTTTCCCGTACAAGGCCTCAAAAAGTGCCATCTGTATGGTGGAGTGAAAGATGTTGTTGTAAGAAAACTCCACCAAAGGCAATTGATCCTCCTAGATACGACTGAATTCGATGACACATGCATGTAGCATGTCCTCGATGGTCTGAATGGTCCGCTCAGTCTGACCATCTATTTGAGGATAGAAGGCGGTTCTCAAGCAAAGCTATGTCCCATAAGCTTCATGCAACCCCTTCCATAGAAAGGAAGTAAACCGTGCCTCACGTTCGGAGACAATAGAGGAAGGTAATCCATGTAAACACGCAATATCTTGCACATAGAGGCATCCCAAGCTCTCAACTGAACCATACTCTTTGATCGGTAGAAAGTGGGCTGATTTGGTGAGTCGGTTGACAATCACCTAAATCGAGTCATGACCCTTGGATGTACGTGGAAGACCCATCACGAAGTCCATGGATATTCCATCCCACTTCCACTCTGGGACCTATAAAGACTTAACCAAGCCTGTTGGTACCCGGTGCTCTGCCTTCACTTGCTAACAATTGAGGCACCGTCTACCTTCTTCATACCTGGCCAGCAGTGCTGTCATCGAAGGTCCTGGTACATCTTCACCACTCCTAGATGTACTGCTAGAGGGGATGTGTAGAACTACTTCAACACTTCCTCCTGAATTTCCACTAGTACCAAGGTATGTCCTCTGAAGAAGATGACGTGCTCCCCACCTTCAGAAAATCCATCAGGTGCCATTCCTATGGATATCTGAGCACGTCATGACTCGCAGTCAGCATCCCAATGTTGTGCCTCCCTGACTCACTGAAGAAGAGGGGGAGTGACTGTAAGAGACTGTAGAAAAACTTATTCGTCACTATTCACAAAGAATATCTATAAATAATCAAGCTACTCTATCGCCTCTCCTAGCAGCTGTATACCAGTCCTCCTGCTGAGCGCATCTGCAGCCACATTCACTTTCCCACTAGTATAGACAATCTCGAAGTCATAGTTCTAGAGGAACTCAAGCCGACATCGTTTTCTCAGGTTCAGGTCCATCTGAGAGAAAATATACCTAAGAATATTGTGATTAGAGTACATGGTAAAGAACTCTCCCATCAGATAGTGTCGCCACATTTTCAAGGCGAAGACCACTACTGCTAACTCCATGTCTTGGGTAGCGTAGTTCTGCTCTTGCTGTCTCAATTTCTGAGAACCATAACAAATCTCAACTCGCTCCTACATCAGGACACACCCAAGTCTGGTCCCTGATGTGTTGCAGTATAACATGTACCCTACGCCTTCCTCTAGAAGCCTCAATATGCGGGTACTAGTCAGCCTCTGCCTCATCTCCTGAAAGCTCTGATGGCATCTCATAGACAACACGAATGGTTCCCCTTCTTCATCAAGGATGAAAGTGGTGCTACAACTCTGGAGAAGTCTAGTACGAACATCTTACAGTATCCAGCCCAACCTAGGAAACTTCGTACCTCTGTCACACTCTTGAGTGGCACCGAAGCAAGTATTGCCTCAATCTTCACTGAATCCACTGCAACTCCAGCATCTGAGATGATGTGTCCTAAGAAGTGAACCTCTCAAATACAAAACTAATACTTTAAGAGCTTACCATAAATCTAGTGCTCTCAGAGTGTGTCCAGTACTAACTAAAAATTGTAGGCATGCTCCTCCTCAGTAGTCATGTAGATCAGAATGTTTTGATGAAGACTATAACAAAGAGATCAAGGTAAGGCTGGAAGATACTATTCATGAGACTCATGAACACTTATGGAGCATTGGTTATGCCGAAGGGAAAAACCAAGAACTTGTAGTGGCCGTAACAACACCTGAAGGTGGTCTTATGCACATCCTCATCTCAAACTATGAGTTGGTGATAACCTGATCTGAGGTTTATCTTCGAGAACCACCATGCTCCCTTCAGCTGGTCAAAGAGGTCATCAATCCTTGGGAGTGGGTACTTGTTCTTTATAGTAACCTGGTTCAAGTGATGGTAGTAAACACAAATCCTCAAGCTCCCGTCCACCTTCTTAGAGAACAGAATTGGTGCTTCCTAGGGAGAAACACTAGGTCGAATGAATCCCTTCCCATACAAGTCCTCAAGCTGTACCCGCATCTCACGAATCTCAGTGAGAGCCATCCGATATGCTGGAGTAGATATTTGTGTCATCTTGGGGTACATGTCAATGTAGAATTCCACCTCTCTGCGAGGAGGTAGTCCTAGAACATCGTCAGTGAAAACATTCACGTACTGGTCCACCACTACAGGATAAGTCGGACTCTCCACATCAACTGCTCTGAGGACAAGGCAACACAAACAGTGAGTGATTGGCAGCACCCTCCTCCGAGTAAGTCTGTCATGTGCTGTAAAGGCTCCCTTCTATCTGGTGAAGGTAAACCTAGTCCCATCCATGCGGACACATCGCACTTTTTTCATAATACAGTCAATCTGAGCACGGACTGTAGATAACCTATCCATACCCAAGATAACATCGTAAGGCATCGATGCCGCTACTAGGAGATCCCAACCGAAGTTCTCTCCTCCCAGAGTATGCTCTCACTTCTGGCACCAGTGTGTATTCGTCGAATCACCTCTAGTAAGAGTCTCTAGCCTTAAGGATTGAGCCAACGGCTCTATTAGAATCTCTGAGCTTTGAATGAGGGAAGTGGAAATGAAAGAGTGACTGGAACCTGTGTCTATAAGAACTGCAGCTAAGGTGGAGTAGACATTGATCATACCTCGAATCATCTCTGGAGCATCATGATCATATGCCTCAGCTACCTATAGCTGAGCTCTCCCTTGTCCACCGGCTCCATACAATCAGGGTGGGCCTCATGGTGGTGGTGGTGGTAATGCCTCATAACGTCATCCACCGCCAGCTGCACATCCATCTCCTCTAACACATCCACCTCTTCACTGCAGACCGCCTCGTTCAAAACTCTGCCTCTTCCTGGGACGTCCCTCAACTGTTTGGAGATCCTATGAATGGTGGGTCTCATAGTCACGAGCCATGTGACCATGCCTGCCTCATGAGTTACACTTCCCACTCCTGGAACGTGTGTCTCTACCCTGGGATCCTCGCACAATAGATCCTGAGTCATGCGGTCGATCACCTGTAGGTTTGGTCCTCTCGGACCTCGGCGACATCTTTCTACTGCCATCCGGAGAAGACTCTGCTCCATATCAGCTAGTGGTGGGTCTCACTGCAAGAGACTGCTTAGCAAGGTAACTCTCCACCAAGAGGGATCTCTCTAGCACCCCCGTCTATGTCGGGATGCTAAGTGAGATTATCGGATCTTTTATTTCTCACCTGATCCCCTGATCGAAGGTCCGGGCTCGAAAGAATGGGTCATGTACCATATATTTGGAGTAGTGTGAGAGGTCGGTGAACCTCGTTGAGTATTGTTCTACTATCACCTATTGTAGATGAAGTAGCTCCTATATCCGCACCGCATGATGGGTGGCTGCTACAGACTGCACACAGAATAGGCTCTCGAAGTCTGCCCAAAGTAGGGTCACCTCGTCATGAACCTAAAGCATCCGGCTCTGACATCTGCTTGTTTCTTCCAGAAGGAGACTCACGACAAGGATCACCATGAAGTCTTCTGTTGTCCCTAATTTCCTAAAGAATCTCACCACAGCCTCTATACAATCTTCAACCTCTTGTGGGTCCATCTCTCCCCTAAACATGGGTGGCCTCTGGCGCTGGAACTTGTGCAACGCACTCAAGGGGATTGCATTGTCTACTTCTGGGGCTGGTGGAATCGGTGTCCCAACGATATGTAGTACCACTGGTGTCGTTTCTGGTAAAGGGCTCTGCACCGAGGTCTCGTCACTTGGTGGGCTATCAGTATGTACGACTCTTGGGGCTCTAACAGGTCGTCCGTGAGGAGGCATCCTGAAAGAAACAGATGCAAGACGGTCAAAGATTATACCTGGTGAGCTGACCTGGATGAGATGACTTTAAGAAACCGTTTGAAAACACCCACGCAATTAGTGTTTTCATGCACTGGGTCAAAAATCTGAAGGGAGGGTCCTAGTGTATGGATATGTTGGCCGCCCGCACCAACACATGAATCCCTAAACTAAAAACCATGCTTAGTACCCTTGACACTATTTCTTCATAGAAAATAATGATCAGAGTTCTATGTTATGTGGTAGAACCGAAACCTCTGATACAAATTTGTCACGACCCATCACCCGGGGCCCATATCGTGAATACCCCAATCCTGAATTAAATAGGCCAGGGGCTGGCGACTAGCACAAAAGGCCTAAATCTATAAACTGGGATGAAAATTCCTTTATAGCTATAAATAAACACATCAGAGTACACAATTGGAAGAAAAAAACTAAGTAAAACTTTATACAAAAGAAGTGATGGAAAATAAAAGGTGCCAGAAATACAATCCCAACAGGAAAGTACAAGTTCAACTAAAGAAAACTAAATCAGCTATGGGGTCATCCTCTTGGGTTCCTACCTGAATGGTAGGTATTGATGGCCTCCTCATCACTCCACGTCTGTCTATCTCCTCCGTGCACCATCACACCGAGTGATCCACCTCCGGGTACCGTCCAGTCTTACAACTCTCTGCCTTAGTCATCATTGTCAGTCGTCTGCAACCAACACAACGAGGTGCGGGCATAGCTAGTCCAGGGGTGAGTATAAAAATTTTCAATTGGGACCCCGTGACCCTCATGGTCTCACAAAATCCAACAAGGATAAACCAAAACGTTTGAAATCAACGGATAACCAATACTTAGGAATATTCGTATACATATACATAATTTATCTAGTAACCCATATCAATCATGAGGAAAACACAAAAGACATTGACTCAGCTTAAACCACGATTTTTATTAATCTGAACCCCTGGATGCTGGAGAACTCCTCCTCTATCAAGTACAATGGGTCTTTGGCATCACAAAGAGGTGCTTCCCACTAACTTAGACTGTTGAGGTACTCCTCATGTCAAGTATTGTGGATCTCCTGTGCTCAAACAAAGGATCTCTCCAATGTGGGATGGATGCACTCACAAAGAGGCGCTCCCCTCATAGTCTGTCGTGCTCACATAGAGGCACTCCCCACTAGGCTAGTCGAATCACTCCGAGTCGAACCGATCAGCAGTCATCAAGTCTCAGCCAGCTACTAGGTTCCCAGAAAAATGACTACTCGTCTCTGGAAGATTTTCTCCAACGGTAACTGGTCGATACTCCAACTTTCATGAAGTACCATGTAGAAGTATCTCAAAGGTCTGCTACGTCATAGGGGTCTCCACGCAACAGACGGTGTGTCAATCGTACTCACAATCTGTTAGTTATTATCCTTTTAGTCCTGGGGGCCCGATTGGATTCGTGTACGATCCAACCTAACCGAAACTCAAATATACCCCAAACTCCAGTGGGGTATTTTCGAAGGGATGGATTCGCTCCATGAATACAGGCACCGCTGACGGTTTGTCAAATGGACGTCTGATGCCAAAGATATGGCCCGTGAAGGTAATTTCTCAATAATGGGCATGGGCCTGGTCCGACTCGGTCGAACCAACTCGGCCCAACCAAGTCTCGACCGACCTGGTCTGGGTCGACTAGGTCCGACTCGCTGGGTCTAACACGACCCATTGGGTGGGTCAGCCCGCTACGTTTTGGCCCGGTCCGCTGCGCCCGGCCCTGCAGACTACGAGGGTGGTTAGGCACAGAGGTTGCCATGTAGGTGACTCAACCCGAATGTTGGGGCCGGTTCGGCCAATGCCACGATGGGTGCGGCTTGGGCGACTCTGCTCGACAGGTCGGGCCAGTCGGGAGATCAGGGGGCAGGCCTCACGGAGTGAAGGATGGCCGCGTGTCCACTAGGTAGGGCACGACAGGGGTCGGCCAGGCCGCGGGGGCGTCGGAAGGGCACCAGGTAGGAAGCGGGGGTGCTGGGCAGGGCACGACAGGGCACCGGAGGGCCGCGACAGGCGGGCCGTGCACCGGGTAGGGCATCGGGAGGCCGCGGGGAGGCGGGCCGGGTGCCGCTCGGGCTGGCGATGGTCAGATGGAAGCTTCGATGCGCCTAGGGGGAGATGGAATTCACGGAAGCCGCGTGTAGCGCAACCTTCGTCGTTTCCACCATCGTCGTCGTCGCCTCATCGCCATGCTGTAGAACTCCACAAGAAAGAAGAATCGACAGAGGATGTCAAGCTCTATTAGGTTGGCCTGCATCCTCTGTGTTTAAAGTGATATCGATTGGTTCATCGAAATAAGAAAGATGAACATCAATTATTCACAACCACATAATGATTTCTTTTCAAACAATGACGAGAAAAGAAAAGGGTTAAAATACTAGGTAAACCACCTACCTTTGATTTGTTGATCGACATTCGTCATTCATTGACGGTGTTGCAGAAAGAATATGATAAAGTTCGGCGTTCTCCACGTTCGTCACTCACTCCCAACCCCGAGCTGCGTCGGCCGTGGAAGACACTTATTTTCCGTAGGATCTGAGGGAGGAAGTATAAGAAGGTTGTTTGCAGAGTTCTTCACGTTCTACATTCTTCGTTGGGAGAACTTCTTTTCTCCTAAGCTCTCCTCTCAAGCTCCCACCAAATTAGAATTTCCAATCCAAAAATAATATAAGTCATCTATTATTTTATTGGAAAAACAATTTCAAAATGGAGGAATAAATTAAGAGGCTCCCCTTAATAAATTATATGCGTTGCTGCAATTGATTAATGGGGAGGTCAAGAGACTCCCCTAAATTAAATTACATGTGTTGAAACTATTAATTAAAAGGGATAGGTGGCACCAATTAATGGTAGAGGAGGGCAATGGACTCCCCCCTCATTAATGAAGGGAGTTGGGATATTTTCCACCATCCCATTAATTGGGGGGTTTTAGTCTCGTGTGGTCCCCACGATGTAACCCCTCATGGGAGGTTATGTTCACGTGGGCCACACCACTGTAACCTTTCATGGGAGGTTAGGGTGTGGCGGTCACACCTCCAGCTCCCAAGTGGATGTTTTACCAACAACCAATCACACTCATGGTGTATCAAAAATAAAATAAAGTGTTGTACACTTTATTTTATTATTTTTTTATAAAAATACAAAAACAAACTTTTATTCTCGACCATCCGTCGTCGAAGTGATAGTCTTCTTAAACGAATACTAGCACTGCGAGTTCAATGGTGTCCTCAGATTTCTGTTCCAAGAACCTGTTCAAAATTTATAAAAACATTCTCTTATCTTTACTGAACGTACCCGAACAAAACCTCAGAAATTGATCCCAGGCACACCGGGCCTCAGAATCATGCACCGTAAAAAATTCACAGACTCGTAAAATTTTCTTCTATTTAAAAAAAATTCCATGGGATTTCTAGGTCTTTAGACACTATTTTCAAATAATCCCTCTCAAAGAATCATTTAGGAACAAACCGAAAGGAGTTATCAAATTAAGAGGTAACATCTTCTCTCAAGCTCATTTCCTTCATTTTTTTCTCCACCCCTCCACTATTATAATTCCTTTATTTTTTTATCATAAATAGTACAATCTGAATACAAGGGTGTTTTTATTATTTTTTTCTTACCTACACTTATACACACCTCCATATAATGGATGTTGAACTTTCTCATTATATGTACTGCGAACTAGTGGCTCACAAAATAATGATGGCTAATTTGTCCATTTCCATAAATCAGGGTGCACATTATAGTAGACACTAAATTTATATATGTACTATATTATATTTATTATGTATTTAATCATCTGGATTCCTTTTAAAGGACTCATATTTTTACCATCTATTTTTAGTTAATATAATAACCTCATTTGAGGAAGTTTGGACTACCGCCTCCTCAAAGTGATGCGATTATTTCTCACAGCAGATTGAATGTATTAATGATCAGTATAATTAAATTATATAATATATACTATATATTAATTCAACTTTAATAATGATATATATATATATATATATTCATGTATATACATATTTAATTTACAAACATTCTTTCTATACGACAATAAAAATGGAAAACAACAACAATGCGTACATACAGCTTACCATCTCCACGAACGATGTATTCACTTACATATTACATTATGATATAGATTATTATAATATACTTTTAATGGATATAAATGAAATTTTTATAATTTTTTACATTCTAGAATCATGATATATGTATAACGATCGATGATATAGAAAATTAAGACACATGCGACGAACAAAGAGAATATTACACGAAGTGAAACCTTAATGTAAGATCATTAACAAGATGGTTATATAAAGTGATAATAAATTAATATATGTTAATATATGTAATAATATTTTCCAATAAAATATGTATAATAAAAATATATTTATTATACTGGAATCTCGTACAAGTATGGAGGGAGTCAAGACAAAAGGTAAGGGGATTTAATCTCACTTTTAATTCCATTGAGATAAAAGCTATGACAAACACTCTATACTTTTGTGTGGTGTATTTAATGACATTGATTGTGTTCTACTTATCTTGTACTGAAACTTATTTGTATTATCATTCCCATTTTTTGATCATTCTTTCATGGTTTTTATATTTCTAAAGTTACCAAATGGGTTAAAATGTTCTTGTCTTAATTTTCCTTCTTTGAGATTAATATTTTTTTATGAACCAAAACTATTTTTTAGGGTGCATATACGTCAATTTTAAATTAAATGTCATGAAATAAAATATTATCATTATATTATATTCTTAATTTAATCACCATTACTTATATGGATAGTATGATCCCAAGATACTGAGTTATAAGAGTTTATTGAGACAATCTAATTTCATTTCAAGGTTGTTTATGTTTATGTTTAATTTGATTAAATATTTTGATCCATATCTTAGGAAGATTCATGAGTTTCCTTATCCTACATTATTTCATGATATTCTCTTCTATTGGTACAGTTTTCTACTATTCTGTACATAAGTAGTTATGAAACTCTTTACATAAGAAAACTAGAAAATATCTTATCTTCGATTGAAAATCTATGTATTCCAAGAAGAGAATCCAAGAATATTATACCATTACCCTATAATATCTAAAAATATAATTTTACCCTTTTTTATTTTACTAATATCCTTAAGGGGATCTTCTTGTCTCATTATGAATAAGGATCTTTTCTAACCTTTCTAACTTGTAAAATGAATGTATTTTTCCTTAGATGACATTTATATGTTTACATTCCATCATTTCTTCGAATCACCCATTGCATTGTTAAAAAGGACACCCTTTAAGAATTTTTTTAAAAAAAATTAATTTTCAAGGAATATTGTTTGTAATATGGTTTCATACTTCTTTTAGTAGTTTTCATGTAAAATTTATTTCAAATAGTTTTCAAATCTTATTTACATGTTTTCAAAGTGCATTCAAAGAAATGGTTTTCAAAACGTTTTCAAGCATCATTAGATGTTTTCAAGAAAAACGTTTTTCAAAATGTTTTCAATATTTATTTATATGTTTTCAATGTACTTTCAATGAAATGGTTTTCAAAAAAAAATCGGATCATTACTTAAAAGTTTTTAAGTGTTTTCAAAGAAAAAAGTTTTAAAATGTTTTGAATCTTATTTTAAATATTTCAAGGAAAAAGGTTTTGAAAATGATTTCATGTCATCTTTATAAATTTTCCAGGTATTTTCTAAAAAAAATATTTGAAAATTATTTTATGTATTAAAAATATTTTTTCAAACAAAAAAGTATATTTTCATCATGAAATGTTTTTATAGTATATTTCAAAATTATTAACCATCTAAGTGGACATCTGTTGATTCAACTCATGCCATTGATCTAAATTTTCCATTCATATCATTTCTATGAATGAGTAATGATTAATGGCACGATCTTTATGAAACCCATTTCCCTTTCATTGGTAATTTGTTTATGAACCCCATTTCACACTCCTAGGTTATATTCTTCTGAAACTCGCTTATTTTCATGGGTTATATATATGATGAAATGATTTTGAGACCTATATCCCTTCATAGGTTATGATATTTTTAGATTTTTATAATAACAATTTCATTTCTGGGGTTCTGATATGTTCATTGATGATCATATTGATTATATATGTATGATTTCATCATGTGATGGGTGCGACCTATATCTCCATAAAATTAATTTGGTAAATATTTATATCTCATTAGATAGACAAAGCTAGAACGAGGGTTAACTCAGTTCAGTATTACATGGTTGGAACAAGGGTTGACTTTGTTCAGTAATATAGTGCTGGATTGAGAGATTACTCAGTTTAATAATATAGGACTAGAATAAGGGTTTACTCGGTTCAGTAATACAGGGATGGAACGGGGATTCACCCAGTTCAATAAAGTACTTTATCGAAAAATATGGCCTCGTAATTGAGGCCATGGTTATTATAGAAATCAATATATTCTTTTGGGTTACCAAATTTCCATTCCTTACTCATATGTTTTTCTTTCATGTCTTATGTACTTCAATTCCACTTGATTCATGTATTATGAACTTCCTAGTTTCTACCATGATTCATGTGTATATTCATTGATATGATGGGTATTAAATTTTATTTTGATGATCATGTTCTAGTACCTTTATGCTCATGTTTATGATTACATGTCTCCCTTGTTTTCCCTAACAAATAATTTGAGCTCACTGCTTTTTATATTTCCTTTCCCAGATTATAAAGATATGTATTATATTTTATGCATCTAAGAAGGGTGATAGTCATGAAGAACCAAGTGGGAGATAGTGTTATTCCCTTATATACTGATGTTTATGTTTCCCTATTTCCAAAGTAACTATACCAACTAAGGTATTTGGGAATATGTTTGTATAATATTAAAGTATTTTCAATATATAATGTAATGTTTACGTTTTTTAATGTGAATATTGTTATAGTTGGTATCAGATATGGGTTATAGTTAACCCGTGGAAGGTAGGTTGAGAAAAACATAGTGAGGTCCCTAGATTTATCTCTAAGGATATCTATAGGGATGTCTCAATGGTTATGTACTAGGATGAGTTGATGCTAAGGAAAAATTACATGAATATTGGTAATGAATAATGTGAGTGGTTTCCAAGAAATACTTTTTTTCTAGATACAATAAGTGGATGTTTTTTTTTCATAGAGGTATCTAGGGGCAACAAACCTGAAATGATTTTCTGGTATTGAATTGGGGTAATCTAGTACATGAAAATGGGCCTTGAAGAAAAAATTGTTTAAAACTCCTATGGGATATTCTTTTGGAATTTACAAACTCTGCATGAACCATCATAAATGATTTATATATAAGTTAGCTATGAATATCCAAGGATAATCCTAAGGTGTAATAAATTTTGGATGGTTTAATGATTTATAAATATTATACATAATTATTTTCATGGATATATGGTTTTCTACTGTGATAAGTAATGATCACACTATGCTTTTGGTTTTAGTTAATGGTGGGAACTGTAAGGAACTAGATTAATGATGAATGTGATGGAAGAAATTCTGATGGGAAGTATAGGGGGATGATCAATGGAGTGATTGATTACATAATCATGCCTAATCTATTTTCATGGAACATGATTAACAATGTATAGATTAACAAACTCTCAGACTCACCCTGGAAGATGATGAAGGAGTTCACTGAGAGTTTGGGTAAGGGAGACCGTAGAGGATATAAGATTTGGTTTCCATTGTGTCCCTAATGTGGAAAGAATCACCTATGTGAATGTCTTAGAGGAAAAAATGTGTTTTGACTGTGCAAAGGATGGACACAAATCATGTGATTGCAAGGGAATGATAGAGAATGTAGTTAACAAAATTGATGGAAATTTTGGCCCACCTAATGCTTCATCAAAGGTTAAGTGTTTTATGTGTAGATAAAATGGTCATTACAAAACCAAATGTCCTAGGAGGAATGTTCCAAAATAAAATCAGCAAGGTGGTGTGAGTAATGGTTAAATTATGGATGATTCAATGACTATGTATGAGAAGTGAAATGAAATATGTATTATTGTAAATGGATTAAGGATGAAGTAATCTAAGTATTTATGTATTTGGATTAAAATGTTATGAATGATGAAATACACAAGGGTTGTTCTAATTATGTTTTCACTCAGTTTTTACAAGATTTTGTTGAATGTTCCCTGTGGACTGGGGATGTGATTTAATGAAAGTCTGATATTTTGAATATGATAAGGTAACCCTTAATATGTTCTTTATGATATTTTAATGTTGTGTGGATAATGATATGTGGGATATGAATAATTAAGTTAAACAATATTTATTACCTTGGAACTAAGTAAGGACTTGTTGAAGGGTGTTTTAGGATATCATTGATGAATCTTTCAATATTTTTGGATTTATGTAGTACATCCAATATTCATTAAAATGAAGAACCATTAATGTTTTCCAAAATAATTTTTGGTAATTCCGATTGTTACAATGTTTCAGGATAATAAATGATGTGGGTATTCACATGTTTGGAATGTTACAACCAAGATATACATTGTGATAAATGGGATTAAATGTTAATATAATTTCGTGACTCTCTTTCTAATGTTTCATATTTTCACTTTTGAGAAGGGTTGTAAGGTTAAACATTCATGAATATTTTATGTTAAACATTAGAGTAACTATTTGTGCATTGGGTTTGTGTTAAAAACCACGGTCAAAAGGCTAATCAGTTATTATACTTAGTTCAAATATGTCCATCTAATATATTATATTATTTTTATTTCAATAAAATAACATCATGTATTTTAGGTGAAAACCAATCATGTCTATAAAGGTCATGGATCTTGCTCCCATGACTGAAGGATGATAATGGTTTTATGCCTACCAATGGCCTACATGATATCATGGTTAATGTATATTTTTTTGAAATGAATAAATATTTATGGGGAAATATTATTGTTACATTTTATAGATTAATTCATGTTTTTAATGATACAATTAGTTATACTTTTTATTCTTTTAATGGCCTTAAGATCCATTAAAAGCATATTTTAGGGATTTATTCTTCAAAGTGAATTTCTAGATGTTCATTCCATGAGGCAATGGATGCATTTGAAATTTTTTAAATCACAACTCATGAATGAAATTTTGTTTATAAACATATATAAAATTACTCAATACTTTGAATGTGATACAAAAAGAAATGATTTAATAATACCTTAAATTTGTAGAACCAATGGCCTTTGGAATCAACAAAGATTTATGAATTTGATTCCATCAACATACCTTTGATCATTCAATTGTTTTTTATTGATGAATTCAATAAATTCTTATAAATATTTTCTCTTTTCCTTTATGTCCAATCTTCACTCCCAACTTAGGTTCTCCTATGTGGAAACCTAGTCATATGTTAGTTTGGGTAACCATTATGGTTCCAAATTTCCATTTTTAAGGGAATATATAGTATTAATTTTTACGATATGGGTTTCTTTGAATGACAATTTCAAGTATTAAACCTTTTATAAACATTATTAATTTTGAGGGAGAAATTCATTTAAGGGAGGTGGAATGTAACACTCTGAGATTTTGGGAATTATTTTCTTTCGAATTAATTTAACATTTCAATATTTTTTAATTCACATGAAACTTTAAATAGTTATTTATATATATTATTATATTAAAGCAATAAGGAAAGCATTCCCTTCACATGGAATACCAAGATGGATTGTGCTACAGGTAATACAAACTTGGCATGCAGTACAAGCAACACTGACATGTTGTACGATGCACATAGCACAGAGTTTCTATGAATTTTTTTTATAGTTTTAATTATTTAAATAAGATAATAATAACATAGATATTAAACATAGTAATAAATAATTTACAATTATTATTCTTTAATATAAATAAAACAGATTGATAATGGAAGATAATGTTTTTGGTGAAGTCCATTTTTTATGTTTAAAAACATCATTTTCCAGAAGAAAATGATTCTAATATTGTAATGTAATTTTAAACATGTTTATAAATAAAATTGGATAAACTTAAATTCATTTTTGAATTCATAATTTCTAAATTTTCCTAGGATCAATATTTGGGATATTTTTGAGAAACATCATTTTTTGATGAATAGTGAAAAAAACTTTTTAATAAAAAATTACCTTTTTCTCTTATTAATTATTAATTTTAAATGATATTATGAATGTGTATTAAGTTCAAATTATTGTGATTTTATATATATTAATACAATTTAATATATTTTATTGAATTTTACTTTGAAACTGAATATAAATTCTTTACAATCCTTTGAAAAATTCCTTACTTTAAAACCCTGTTATTTCATCCCATTTACTGGATTAAAGAAAAATCATTATTTTTCCAGTTATTTGATTGGAATTTAAAAAATATGACATAACCCATTTATTAAGGCTAATGTCTTGAGTTTAATCATGTCATGTTAATTTTTGATCAAAATGATTTTTAAAGGTGATAGAAATTTGTCACAGTATTGAAGGCCAAATTAAGTTTAATTTGGGACTAAACCATTAAATTATGGGCCCATTTGACCTATAAACTAGTCCAAACCCCTTTTAATATAAATATTTCAGCAAAAACCCTTCATTATTGAGTATTTTTTGTAATAATTTTTTTGGGTGACAACATGTGCACCCGAAATTTGTTTCAATAAATTTAATGTCAGTCCTTTTACATCCCTATAAATGGCCACCACTTCTACCCATTCCTCACACATCTCATGCCTCCTATGTTCAGGAATGTCTAGAACAAATTTCCTACCAAATATCCTATATTATACCTTGAATTCTCCCTTTGGTCATTGTAACACTCGAGACTTTTATAAGAAATATTTTGTTTTTATTTTATATAAATCATCAAAGGAATCTTTCACAACACACAACACTAGCTTGGCTTGCTTTAAACACAATCACGACCTTCCTTGATAGCTTGTGTCGTACGCAATACCGAGTTTCACTAAACAGCTATATGCTATTAAAATATTATTAAAACTAACCGTTATGAATAGTAATAACCACTTTTTGAAATTTTTTAAATTTTATTTTTCAAAATGGCTTTCGTTTTTGGATTCGGAATATCGAAATTATCCTAGGGTGAAATTTTGGTATTTTTCTGGAAACTTTCAATTTTTGATGAATAGTGAAAACCCTAGGTTACTATTTAAAAACTGACTTTTTATTTAAATAATTAATTATTTTATTTAAATTTATTTTAGGTAAAAATTGATACATAATACCTATATAAGTTCAATGTAATTCATTGGAGTAATTTTATAATAATTTTAGATATATAAAAATTTTATTGAACTTTTCACCGTCTTTTACCCACCTCCTAGGAGAATTTACAAATTTACATAAAATGTAATTTTACCGCTTCTGTGAGTGGAATTTAAAAATTCCTAGAGACACGGTTGATGTCAGTAACTAAAATTTGGTTCAATGAGATGAAAATAATTTTTGGTGAATAGTAACTTTTTACTTTTATTTACCACGGTTAAAAGTAAATAGGGTAATTAAGGGTAAAAATGATATTATTATCACCCTAACACATGTCCTAATTCTATTGTATAAGTGTAATTCGACCAAAAATAACCTTAGGAACAAAATATGACCATTTAGGCCCACTTGTATTATATTAGAACATTTATTATTAATTTATTTAAAGAAGGGTTAAAATAGTTAAAATCAAATTATAATAAGTAAATAATTTTTAATATAGGGTTATACATAAGATAAATTCGACTATAAATATTTATTAGAAATATAAAAAGAGTTCCTACATAATGGTATTTTATTTGTAATTTTTATACATTATATAATTTAATATATTTATGACACAAAGATGATGGAGTAATTATCTTATTAATGAAATATTGACATAATTGATGTTATAAATACCCAAATAAATGTAATTTGAGACTTTTTATGAATTAAACTAATTTTATAGGTTACTATGACATGTTATTATTGATTTAATTAATTCTTTTTGAACTAATATTTCTGTTATAATTTTCACAGAAATCAATTACCAAATAGTGTGAAAATTGACATAAAATAGTTTTTAAAAAAATATTATATTACTAATTGTTATTTTATTCCTAAAAATCTAATATTCGCCCAAATGACAAATATAAGGTTATATATATTAATATTAAACAACTTGGGGTTCGTTTGGCTTGTTATAGTATGTTTATTAACCTTATAGTGTAAGAAAACAAAAAGACACGGTAAAAGTAAAATTATCTAACTTAAAGTTAAATCTAAATGATATGGTTAACATAGAAAACTAAACTTGTCCAAATTCTATTAGATGAGAGGATTTCGACCCATCCCCACCTTAGCTTAAAAATAAAATAATTTGGAGCTATTTAAAACCGAATATGACCTTATAATAAAATAATATTTTTAGTTTCTCCAAAGGTGCCCCTCTCCTCCATTATAAAAGGGCCCCTCCTCCCTCTCTTCCTCACACCACATTGAGCCTTCAAGATAGGAAAAACCCTGCCAATTTCTCCTCTCCACTTCCCTAGAAACATCCTATAGGTCCTGGTCTTCTTCAAAGACCGATTTTAGTGCCCTAAAAGAAGGACTCAAAGAAGCGCTTCAAAGAAGAGGTAATGTCCGTTACCGATTCTTTCAACTTTATTTCTTCTTCCACTTCTTATTCATTAGTTGTTTAATTATGAATTAATAACATCAGTATAACTCATATACTAATATGTTATTATAAGTATGAAACAACCCAATTTCACCATCTATCCATCCTACGGAAAATGAAATCACCGCGCGTGCGTACGTACGGAATACCGTCTCCACGCCGTGGTGTAATCTATTTTCCACCACCACCTTACTTGGATGGTTATAATGGTGTAAAGAATAAATATATATGATTATTGTAATGTGATATTGATTCTGAAATAGTATACATACACTCCAATACAATTCCATGATCATGGGAATGATATCATCGCTCGTGCGTACATACGGAATACCGTCTCCATGATGTGATGCGAATCGTTCTACATGATTTTCATTGCATAATGATTACATAAATGAATGGAGTGAATAAATATGATATATATTACACTAATAACATTCTGTAAATGATTTATCTATAACTTAAAAAGAAGAATAAGAATTTATTCGACAAAACACGCATAAGAACAAAAAGTAATAAACACCCGAATAACAAGTAGCAATGAAATATTACTAATAATAAGCTAAGAATATGACCATATATGATATCATAAAAATATGTATGATTATGGAATAAGTCAATAACATTATTTAAATCATTATATAGTAGGTTCGGACACTTACGAAGCAAATCAGACCAAAGGTAAGGGAAATATCACAATATCATTTTTATCTGAGATTGTTTATACTATGGAATTTACTGGGGTGTATTTTATCATCCAAATCCATGTTTCCTCAATATTTAACATTATTTCCATCCACCTACAATTTTTTAAATCCAATTTTACCCTTCAGTGTGTTTTTAGTAAAAGATATGAAAAGAATCTTTTGTCGTTTTTCGTACGAGGTACTTTTTGACTTTTCCGACAAAAGTACAAGAAGAATGTTTTTTTAACTTATATGGCATGAATGGATTTTTAAAACATTATTTCCAAGAAGCTTTATTTACAAGTTTTCAAGTTTATTTTTAATCAAATTCTTTTAGTTTAGAATTGTATGACATGTTAAGAAAGAAAAAGAGTTTTTGAAGTAGAATGGATATTTTCCTCAAGAATGGAGTTCAAGTGTTTTATCAAAATTGTTTTCCATCTCAGATAATAAAGGCTATTGTTTCTATCCCTATTATTACATTGATTTGATTATGTTGTGATGGAATTATTTTTATGAATTCCTTTCTCTTATATGAATTGTTTTATGATGTCACGATGTTTAAGATTCCCATTTTTATTACATGGGTTATGCTATGATGCATGGTTAATGATTTTGTGGCACACATAAGAATTGTATCATTATGAGATGGGTGGGACTTATATCTCCCTACAATGCATTGGGTAAAGATTTTATATCTCATTAGATATACATGGCTGGAATGACAAGTTAAACCGGTTCCGTGAAACAGGACTGAAATGAGGAATGAACTCGGTTCAGAAATGGACTTTGTCCACTAAGATAGTCTTGGAAATGAGTCTTGACTAATAAGAAATGATTCTCTATGATTATGTGTGTATACCACAAATTATCATGTTTTAAGTTATGATTATTGTGATTACATTTCACTACCATGATTTATCCCATGTTATGAAATTATGATATCTTTTGCACGGTAAGATTTCCAAAATGTTATGTTCTTATGAATATTATGTGATTGATATTTCTTTTTTTTACCCTTACTGAGCATTTGAGCTCACCCTTTTGTATATTTTCTTTCCCAAGTTTAGGAAGAAGGTTATTAAGTAAGATATTCCAAATGGGACTATAGATATGATGAAATAAATGGGAGACAGTGTAGACGCTTTATGAACCAGTTGTTTATGTTTCCTAGTTTCTAAAGACACTATACTTATACGGTCCTTTCATGGTTTTGTTATATGTTGTAATAAGTTTACTTCAATTTTAATGTACTAACAATGTATGTAATGTATGGGTCATTATAGTTGGTACCAGAGGCAAAGGAGGTAGGAATGTATCCGATCCTTGGGAACTCTCACATGTGAGCGTTGGACGAAGCATGGCTCTCCGGCCAAGGGCCTCATGAGGAAATGGCTACCACTGGGGATGGTGGTGTGTCTCGCCTAGGGGGTGTAGCCACCCATGGAGTGCCCTGATAGGTATCAATTATAGTCCACTGGAAGTAATTACAGACAGTTATAGTTGGTTTCGGAGGAAATGTATAGTCAACCTTTGGAAATTTGGATGTGAAAGACTTAGTAAGAATCCTAAGGATAAGTCTAAACATAGAACACAATATTTGTGTTTTATAAATGGCCATGAATAACCTAGGATAAGACCTTAACTGTGAAGTTTTATTCTTGATTATGTGGTTTTCCTATTACAATTAGTGTTTCTCACAGTATTCGTCTTGGTTTTAGTCAATGGTTGGAACCCGAAGGAACCGTGTTAATGTGGAATGCGACGGAAAAATGCGATGATTGTACTCCTGAGCAACCAAACGTTATGGGATCTAGAATGAAAAATCTTGTAGCCCTGCTCACACAACATTCTCAAGCTATGAAGCATGAAGTACTTATAAACGAGAAAATGAAGGAGCAACATTCTGTTGAATCCTTCATGAGACAACGCCCACCTTCATTCAGCGGGTCTACTGATCCATTAGTTGCTGAACAATGGATCAGTACTACTGAAAAGATATATTCAGTTCTTCAATTTTCTGAACATGATAAAGTCATCCTAGCAGTTTATCGTTTGTAAGGAGATGCTGATCAATGGTGTAATTTTATCAAGAATACGAGGCAAAGAGATGAAATTGAGTCCATGCAATGGGACGAGTTCAAGAAATTATTTTTCAATAAGTACTTCCCTCGTATTCTCCGAACAAAGATGGAGAAGGAGTTTCTTGAACTAAAGGAAAAGGATGATGAATCTGTTGGTACCTATGAGGAAAATTTTACACGACATGAAAGGTACGCTTGTGGTATTATTATCCAACCTGAGTGTAAGATTGATCGATTCTTTAGTGGCTTAAAACCAATTCTTCGATGGGCGTTATCCATAAGGTAATTCAATAGCTACGAGGAAATCATTCAATGTGCTCTCAAAGTTGAGATAGATATTGGAGTAACCCATCAGTCATATGGGTTCGATAAGAAGAGGAAAATGGAATTCAAAGGAAAATCTACAGAGCACACTGAAAAGAAGATGAGTTTTCCCTTATGCTCAAAGTGTGGAAAGAAACATGGA
This sequence comes from Viscum album, assembly GCA_963277665.1. Taxonomy (NCBI): domain Eukaryota; kingdom Viridiplantae; phylum Streptophyta; class Magnoliopsida; order Santalales; family Viscaceae; genus Viscum; species Viscum album. The sequence goes on along the minus strand of OY728137.1, from coordinate 1,607,248,654 downwards.
GGGATTTGTCTTAAAGGGACAAGTAAATGTTTCAAATGTGGAAAAGAAGTTCATCAGGAATTTGAATGCCATAATGATGGGAAGAAGATGTCTATTGATGCGAACAATGAAAAGGCTACACAGAGTGCACCTCCTACACTTCAATGTTACAAGTGCACGGAAATGGGGCAATATTCCCATCAATGCCCTAATCCAAGGGTTTTTTATGATGATCGACGTCAACAAACTCTTAAAGCTAATCACAAAGGAAAGTCACATGCAATTTCTATCAGCGATGTGGAGTATGATAACGAAGTGGTGAAAGGTACACTTACCATCCACGCTAAAGTAGATAATGTTTTATTTGATTCTGGATCCACCCAGTCCTTTACTTCTGAAGAATTTTCTAAGGGTATCACCATATTACCTCAACAATTTGATGTTGAGTTAGCTGTAACGACCCCTAATGGAACAACAGTCGCATCAAAAGTTTATAATTCTTCTCCGATTGAAGTTTTCCAGAAAGTGCTTCCTGCAAATCTTGTGATACTCCCTATAGTAGAATTTGAGGTGATTCTTGGCATGGATTGTCTTTCTCTATATGTAGCTCATATCAATTTCCAAATAAGGGAAGTCACATTTCATATTCCAGATCAATCTTTGATCGTCTATCGATGCAAGGATGAACATAACCTTCCAGTGGAAATTTCTTCCATCTTATGGGTCTTGATTACACTAAATTAAGGTTATTTGTCTCAAATGGTTGGTGAGAAACTCATGATTAAATATATGCCAATTGTACGGTAGTTTGATGATGTCTTTCCGAAGGAATTGTCGGGTCTTCCACCAAATCGTGAAGTTGAGTTTTCAATAGAACTTTTATCCGGTGCTTTACCTATTTCAAAGACACCTTATAGAATGACCCCAATTGAGTTGCCGGAATTGAGGAAGCAACTCCAAGAGAATCTTGATAAGGGGTTCATACGCCCTAGTGCGTTACCTTGGGGAGCACCTGTTCTGTTTGTTAAGAAGAAAGATGGATCAATGAGACTTTGAATTGATTATCGAGAACTTAACAAGATCAATACCAAGAACAAATATCCTCTCCCGCGCATTGATGACTTATTTGACCAACTACGCGGAGCTCAATACTTTTCAAAGATTGATCTTCGTTTAGGGTATCATCAATTAAGGGTCAAAAGGGAGGATATACCAAAGACGGATTTCCGTACAAGGTATGGACACTATGAATTTATAGTGATACCATTTGGTCTTACTAATGCCCCTGCTATCTTCATGGATCTGATGAATAGAGTCTTTAGAGACTATCTTGATCAGTTTTTGGTAGTATTTATAGATGATATTCTTGTATATTCAAAGACCAAGGAAGAACATGAAGATCACTTGAGAATTATATTGAAGTCCCTGAGAAAGTAGAATCTTTATTCCAAATTTACCAAGTGTAAATTTTGGCTTAAAAAAGTTTCATTTTTGGGTCACATAATCTCAAAAGAGGGGATATCTGTGGATCCATCAAAAATAGAGGTTATCGAAAGATGGTCGAGACCAACAACAGTAACTAATATCCAAATTTTTCTTGGTTTGGATGGATATTATCGACGTTTTTTGAAACATTTTTTGCGATTATCTAATCCACTCACCAGGTTGACTCGGAAAAGAGTTAAGTTTGTTTGGACGGAGGAATGTGAAAAGAATTTCAAGGAGTTGAAAAGAAGGTTATACAGTGCACCTGTGCTCACACTGCCTTATAGAGGATAAAGGTTTGTGATCTACAGTGATGCATCCAAGAAGGGATTGGGGTGTGTTCTTATGCAAAATGATATGGTGATAGCTTCTGCCTCACGAAAATTGAAAATCCATGAGAAAAATTACCCAACTCAAGATTTGGAGATAGCTGCGGTAATCTTTGCATTAAAGATTTGGAGGAATTATCTTTATGGAGAAAGGTATGACATTTATACTGATTATAAAATTTTAAAGTATATTTTCACACAAAAGGAGCTGAATATGCGCCAAAGAAGATGGTTGGAGCTGATTAAGGATTACGACTGCTCAATTAATTACCACCCTGGGAAAGCAAACAAGGTGGCAGATACATTAAGTCGACAAGACCAGGCCAGTTTATCCATGATTAGGATCACAAAAGATACAATATTTATGGATTTACAAAGGATGGATCTTGGAATTATAATAAAAGGGGGAAAATCGTATCTTTCCCAAATGAATTTTCAACAATCTATACAAGTGAAGATTAAAGAGGCACAGAAATAAGATATCAAGGTAAAAAATAAGGTGAGAAATGTTCCTGAATTCAACCTTGATTGTGATGGGATAATAAAGTTCAAGAATCGGGTTTGTGTTCCTCCCAACCACGAATTAAAGAAGGAGATGCTGGATGAGGCTAATAGTTCATCATTATCTATTCATCCTTGAAGCACGAAGATGTATAGGCACATGAAAGAGTACTTCTGGTGGGATGACATGAAAAGAGATGTTGCTGAATATGTCTCTCGATGCTTGGTTTGTCAGCAAGTTAAAGCTGAGAGACAGAAGTCTAAGGGGATGTTACAACCATTACCCATACCCAAATGGAAATGGGAAAATATCACAATGGATTTTGTCACAGAACTTCCTAAAACATCCAAAGGAAATAATGCTATCTGGGTCATAGTTGATCATCTTACAAAGTCTGCACACTTCATTTCTATTAGAGAGGATTTCTCTCTAGATCAGCTTTCCAGGATATATGTAAAGGAAGTGATAAGATTGCATAGAGTACCACTTTCTATTATATCTGATAGGGATTCGAGGTTTACCTCAATGTTCTGGCGAAGTCTTCAGTATTCTCTGGATAGAGAGTTGAGTTTTAGCACTGCTTATCATCCCCAGATAGACGGGCAGTCTGAGAGGACAATTCAAACTCTAGAAGATATGTTTAGAGCATGCTCTATGGATTTCAAAGGTGGTTGGGATCAACACCTACCTTTGGTGGAATATTCTTATAATAATAGCTTTCACTCCAGTATTCAGATGGCTCTTTATGATTCTCTCTATGGAATGAAATGTAGGACTCTGACTTTCTGGGATGAACTTTGGGAAAGAAAGCTATTATGACCTAAACTTGTTGATGAGATAGCAGAAAAGGTCTGATCTATTCAACAACACATAAGAGCAGCTCAGAGTTGGCAAAAAAGTTATGCTGACAACTAAAGAACATACTTAGAGTTTGAAGTGGGTGATAAAGTGTTCTTATGAATATCTCCTTGGAAAAGAGTATTGAGATTTGGAAAGATGGGAAAGATGATCCCTAGGTATATCGGTCCTTTTGAAATTCTGGATCGTGTTGGAAGGTAGCTTACCGATTGGCGCTTCCACCAAATATCTCTCAAGTTCACGATGTGTTCCATGTATCTCTCCTAAGAAAGTACATACATGATCCTTCACATGTACTCAGCTCAGAAGTTGTACCGCTGGAACAAGATCTTTCTTATGAAGAACATTCGATAGAGATTCTCGATCGTAGTGAAAAAGTCCTATGGAGAAAAGGCCACTCTCTTGGTGAATGTTTTATGGAGGAACCAGCAATTAGAAGAAGCTACATGGGAGCTTGAGGATATGACGAGGGACAGGTATCCTCATCTTTTTGTTACAAGTGACGAATTTCAAGGGAAAAATTCATTTTAAGGGGGGTAGAATATAACAACCGAGAGTTTTATAAGAAATATATTTTTTTATTTTATATAAATCATAAAAGGAATCATTTAATACACACAAAACTATCTTGGCTTGCTTTACACGCAATCACGACCTTCCTTGATAGCTTGCGTCGTACGCAATACCGAGTTTCACTAAACAACAATATGCTATTAAAATATTATTAAAACTAGCCGTTATGAATAGTAAAAATCACTTTTTAAAATTTTTTAAATTTTATTTTTCAAAATGGACTTCGTTTTTGGATTCAGAATATCGAAATTAGCATAGGGTGAAATTTTGGTATTTTTCTGGAAACGTTCAATTTTTGATGAATAGTGAAAACACTAGGTTACTATTTAAAAACTGACTTTTTATTTAAATAATTATTTTCTTTAATTAAATTTATTTTAGGTCAAAATTGATACATAATACCTATATAAGTTCAATGTAATTCATTGGAGTAATTTTATAATAATTTTAGAAATATAAAAATTTTATTAAACTTTTCACCGTCTTTTAACCACCTCCTAGAATAATTTGCAAATTTACATAAAACATAATTTTACCGCTTCTGTGAGTGGAATTTCAAAATTCCGAGAGACATGGTTGATGTCAGTACATAAAATGTGGTTCAATGAGATGAAAATAATTTTTGGTGAATAGTAACTTTTTACTTTTATTTACCACGGTTAAAAGTAAATAGGTCAATTAAGGGTAAAAATGATATTATTATTACCCTAAGACATGTCCTAATTCTATTGGATAAGTGTAATTCGACCAAAAACAGCCTTAGGAATAAAATATGACCATTTAGGCCCACTTGGATTAGATTAGGACATTTATTATTAATTTATTTAAAGAAGGCTTAAAATAGTTAAAATGAAAGTTTAATAAGTAAATAATTTTTAAGATAGGGTTATACATAAGATAAATTAGACTATAAATATTTATTAGAAATATAAAAAGAGTTCCTACATAATGGTATTTTATTTGTAATTTTTAGACATTAAATAATTAATTTTATTTATGACACAAAGATGATGCAGTAATTATCTTATTAATGAAATATTGACAAGATTGATGTTATAAATACCCAAATAAATATAATTTGAGACCTTTTATGAATAACACTAATTTTCTAGGTTAATATGACATGTTATTATTGATTTAATTTACTTTTGTAGAACTAATATTTCTGTTATGATTTTCCCAAAAATCAATTACCAAATCGTGTCAAAATTGACATAAAATAGTTTTTAAAACAAATATTATATTATTAATTGTTATTTTATTCCTAAAAATCGAATTTTCGGCCCAATGACTTAGATAAGGTTATATATATTAATAATAAACAACTCGGGGTTCGTTTGTCTTGTTATAGTGAGTTTATTAACCTTAAAGTGTAAGAAAACAAAAACACACGGTAAAAGTAAAATTATCTAACTTAAAGTTAAATCTAAATGATAAGGTTAAAATAGATATCTAAAATTGTCTAAAATATATTGGATGAGATTATTTCGACCCATACCCACCTTAGATTCTAAATAAATCAACTTGGAGCTATTTAAAACCGAATATGACTTTACATGAAAATAATATTGTTTGTTTTTTCCAAAGGTGCCCCTCTCCTCCCTTATAAAAGGGCCCATCCTCCCTCTCTTCCTCACACCTCTATGAGCCTTAAAGCTCGGCCAAACCCTGAAAATTTCTCCTCTCCACTTCCTCTGAAACATCCTAGAGGTCCTGGTCTTCTTCAAAGACCAATTTTAGTGCCCTAAAAGAAGGTCTGAAAGAAACGCTTCAAAGAAGAGGCAATGTCCATTACCAATTCTTTCAACTTTATTTCTTATTCCTCTTATTCTTATTTACTTGTTTCATTATGAATTAATAAAATCAGTATCACGCATATACTGATATGCTATTATAAGTATGAAACAACCCTATTTCACCATCTATCCATCCTACAGAAAACGAAATCACCGCGCGTGCGTACGTACGGAATACCGTCTGCACGCCGTGGTGTAATCTATTTTCCACCACCACCTTTCTTGGATGGTTATAATTGTGTAAAGAATGAATATATATGACTATTGTAAAGTTATATTGATTCTGAAATAGTATACATACACTCCAATACAATTCCACGATCATGGGAACGATATCATCGCTCGTGCGTACGTACAGAATACCGTCTCCACGATGTGATGTGACTCGTTCTACATTATTTTAATTGAATAATGATTACATAAATGAATTTAGTGAATATATATGATATATATTACTCTAATACCATTCTGGAAATGAGGTATCTATAACCGAAAAAGAAGAAGAAGAATTTATTCGACAAAACACGCATAAGAACAAAAAGTAATAAACACCTGAATAACAAGTAGCAATGAAATATTACTAATAATAAGCTAAGAATATGACCATATATGATATCATAAAAATAAGTATGATTCTGGAAAAAGTCAATAACATTATTTAAATCATTATACAAGAGGTTCAGACACTTATGAAGCAAATCGGACCTAAGGTAAGGGAAATATCACAATCTCATTTTTATCCGAGATTGTTTATACATTGGAATTTACTAGGGTGTATTTTATCATCAACATCCATGTTTCCACAATATTTAATATTACTTACATCCACCTACAATTGTTTAAATCTAATTTTACCCTTCGGTGAGTTTTTAGTAAATGATATGAAAGGAATCTTTTGTCGTTTTTCGTACGAGGTAATTTTTGACTTTTCCGAAAAAAGTACGAGAAGAATGTTTTTTTAACTTATACGGCATGAGTGGATTTTTAAAACATTATTTCCAAGAAGCTTCCTTTACAAGTTTTCAAGTTTATTTTTAATCAACTTCTTTTAGTTTATAATTGTCTGACATGTTAAGAAAGGAAAAGCGTTTTTGAAGTAGAAAGGATATTTTCCTCAAGAATGGAGTTCAAGTGTTTTATCAAAATTATTTTCCATCTAAGATAATAAAGGGTTCTGTTTCTATCCCTATTATTACATTGATTTGATTATGTTGTGATGGAATTATTTTTTTGAATTCCTTTATCTTATATGAATTGTTTTATGATGTCACGATGTTTAAGATTCTCATTTTTATTACATGGGTGATGCTATGATGTATGGGTTGTGATTTGGTGGCACACATAATGATGGTATCATTATGAGATGGGTGAGACCTATATCTCCCTCCAATTCATTGGGTAAATATTTTATATATCATGAGATAGACATGGTGGGAACGACAGGTTAAACCGGTTCAGTGAAACAGGACTGAAACGAGGAAGGAACTCAGTTCAGAAATGGACTTTGTCCACTAAGATAGTCTTGGCAATGAGTCTTGACTAATAAGAAATGATTCTCTATGATTATGTGTGTATGCCACAAAGTTTCATGTTTTATGTTATGATTATTGTGATTACATTTCACTACCATGATTTATCCCATGTTATGAAATTATGATCTCTTTTGCAGGGTAAGATTTCCAAAATGTTATGTTCTTATGAATATGATGTGATTGATATTTCTTTTGTTTAACCGTACTGAGCATTTGAGCTCACCCTTTTGTATTTTTTCTTTCCCCAGGTTAGGAAGAAGGTTATTAAGTAAGATATACCAAATGGGACTATAGATATGATGAAATAAATGGGAGATAGTGTAGACGCTATATGAACCAGTTGTTTATGTTTCCCAGTTACTAAAGACATTATACCTATATGGTCCTTTGATGGTTTTGTTATATTTTGTAATAAGTGTACTTAAATTTTGAAGTACTAACAATGTATATAAATTATGGGTCATTATAGTCATTAACCCTCTCAAGAAGCCTTTGGGCACAATCCAAAAGGAGTTACCTGATTAAGAGGTAATGTCTTCTCTCATTCTTCTTTCCTTTATTTTCCACATCCAAACACTAAAATCATTTTATTCCCTTCTTGTGTGACCATATATTATACTAAATATACTAGGATTTTATTATTAAATGTTTCTGACCGACACTAGCACACACCTCTGTTTAATGGATGTTGAATATACTATTTAAGTGTAGGGCGAACTACTACCTCACGAAATGATGATTGTTCATTTCTCCTTTACCAAAAATCATGGTGGACATTATGATGGATAGTATATTTATATATGTAATATATTGAATTTATTATTTCTTTATTATTTTTTATTACTTTTAAATCACACATCTTTTTACCTTCCTTTTGTTGGTTGATATGATAATCTCGTCTGAGGATGTGTGGACTACCCCCTCAAAGCGATGTGATTCATTCACACACCGCATGGAATGTATTACAGATAAGTTTAATAAAATTATATGATATATATTATATATTAATGATATGTTAATTATTATATTTATATATATACATATTTCATTTAAACACTTCCTTTCAATACGAAAATAAAAACAGAAAGCAGCATTCATGAGTACGTACGACTTGCCGTCTCCTTGAATGATGTATTACCTAAACTAATTCATTATTATATGTATTATTTAAATATAATTATACTATATATACCTTATATTTATATAATTTTATACATTCTAGAGTCATTATATAAGTATAAGTATCAACGATATAACAAATTAAGACACATGGGAAAAACAAAGAGAATATTACAAGAAGTGAGACCTTAATGTAGGATCATTAGCAAGTAGGTATTATAAATTCATAATTACAGAATATATGGTATTATATATAAGAATATTATTCTTCAAATTATGTATAATAAAATTATATTTATTTTAAAGGAATATTTAATGAGTATGGAGAGAGTCAAGACACAAGGTTAGGGGATTTCATCTCACTTTTAATTTCTGTGAGATACAACCTATATTCTCAACAAATTACATTTGTGTTATGTATGTAATTCCTATGATTGTATTATATGTATATTTAACTAAATCTATTGGTATTAAAATTCCCACTTTATGATCCTTATTTCTTGGGGTTAATTTTTCAACAGTTAGCAAATTAGTAAAAATTCTCTTGTCTCAATTTCCCTTCTTTGAGACTCAGGTTTAATTATGCACCAAAAATCATTTTTAGTGAGCATATATTTCATTTTTACAAGAAATATCTTCAGTATGAATCTTATAATTATAATATATGATTCATGTAATCACATTTCTTTACATGGATATCATGATCCCCAGAAACTGAGTTATAAAAATTTATTTAGACTATATCATTGCTTTTCAAAACTTTTTTACATTCATGTTTCCATTGATAAAATATTATTATCAATAAATCAATAATATTAATAATTTTTTTATCACATGTTATTTAATTATATACTCATGTTTTGGTACCATTTTCTACTCTTTGTTACATAAGTTCGTTAATATTGTGTTTTTGTCTGGGAAAACCCGACCATACCCTCTCTTTGGTCGAAAATATAGGTTTTATAAAAAAGGTATCCAAAAATATTAGACCATTAACCTATAATATATATAAATAAATTTTTATCCTATTTTCCTTTACCGTTCACTTCATGTAATTCTTCTTATAGCTTTCCGAACAAGGAACATTTCAATCATTTTTACTGTGCAAAAGAAATGTTCTTTTGACCTCATATGACATGTATGCATTTACCCAACAACATTTCTTCGAAGCTCCATTTTCATTGTCACAAAAATCAACATTTAAGAAAATGTTGTTAAAAAGTAATTTTAAAGTATAATTGTATTAAAAATGGTTCCAAACTTCTTTTATTTATTTTCATGGAAAACTATTTTCATGTCTTATTTAAAAGTTTTCAAATTTCTTTCAAATTAATGGTTTTCAAAACGCTTTCAATATTTTTTTAAAAGTTTACAAGAAAAATTATTTTCAAAAGGATTTCAATATTTCATTATATATTTTCAAATTATTTTCAAAGAAATGGTTTTCAAAACATTTTCAAAGTTTCTTTAGAAGTCTTCAAGTGTTTTCATAGAAAAAAGCTCTTAAAATGTTTTGAAGATTATTTTAATTATTTTAAGGAAAGGTTATTAAATATTATTTAATGTATTCTTTATATGATTTCAATAAGAATTTTATATCAAATGGTTTTATGTATTAAAAATCATTTTTCAGACAAGAAAGGATTTTTTCTTTAAGAAATATTTTTAGAGTATATTTCAAATTATTTTTCATCTAAGATAACATTTATTGATGTTACCCATTCCTTTATAAGAAATGATATATAGGTTCCATTAAAATCCTTTCTATGAATGAGTTTTAATTAATTCCATGGTATTTATGAATCCCATTTCTCCTTCATAGGTAATATTTTTATGAAACCTGTTTATCTTTCACGGGGTAAATGCAATTGAAACCCTATTCTTGTCATAGGATATGTTTTTGATGAAATAATTATAAGGCCTATATCTTTCCATGTGTTATGATATTTTTACAAGTTTATGATACCCATTTCATTTCAGGGGTAATGATATGTTCATTTATGTTCTCGTGGAAAATTTTTGCATGATTTCATTACGTGACGGGTTGGACCTATATCTCCCTCCAATGTATTGGGTAATGATTTACATCTTATGAGATAGAATGGGCTGGAACAAGTGTTTACTCAGTTAAATAATATATGGATATAATAAAGTTTTACTCAATTAAGTAATAACTGGATGAAAATATGGTTTACTCAGTTCATTAATTCATGACTACAATGAGGGTTTACTCAGTTTAGTAATACAGTGCTCAAATGCGGGTTAATCCAATTCTGTAATGGAATTTTTCTAATATGGTGGTCTTGGAATTGGTGCCTCTTCTACTATGGAAATAATTATATTCTTATGTGTTTCCACAATTCCATGTCTTAATCCTATGGTATGCTTTCATGGACTATGTCCATCACATAATTTTGATTCATGTCTTACGAACTCGTTTTTTATTCATGATTCATGTGTATGATCATTGACATGCAGTGTATGGTCTTTTATTTTCATGATCTTCTTCTCATACCATTATTATCATGTTTATGCTTACAGGTATTCCTTTTTTACCCATATTGGGCATTTAAACTCACCCCCTTTTTTATTTCCTTTCCCAAGTAATGAAGATATGTATTATATTTTATGTGTCTAATAAGGGTTCTATTCATTAGGTACCTTGTGGAAGATAATGTATCTCCCTTAGGTACTAGTGTTTTTGTTTCCCTATTTCCAAAGGCCCTATAACAACTATGTTATTTGGGTGTCTTATTGTATAAAGTAAAAGTATTCCATAAATTTTATGAAATGATTATGTCTTGTAATGTGAGGGTCGTTATATTTTTGGAAGGCCTTTAGAAGTAAATGGTGTTATAGGTTAAGTTGAGTACCACATACCACTATCAAACAGATAGTCTGAGAGAGTAGGATAATAAAATTTTTTATGATAAGCTTTGGGCATTTGTTTTGGATTTTGTAGGATCATGGGATATCCATTTGGTATTGTTTGAGTTTTCATATAATAATTGTTAAAAATATTCGATTCGAATGTATCCCTTTAAGGCACATTACGATTGATCGTTTTGGTCTCCTTTGTGTTGGGAAGAGGTGGGTCAGGCCTTATTTTTGGGATGAAGTCCTATATTGGAAACTTCAAAAAAACTGAAATTGATCATTAATCAATTATTGATAGATCAAATTTATTATATGTGTTATTCTTATTAGAGGCATCATGATTTAATTTTATTGGTCGGTGAATAAGTGTCTCTTAATGTGGAACCTTGATTGGGTAATCATTATTCGGGAAATTAGGTGATGCATAAAAAGAGGTATGTTGGACCATTTAATTTTATTGAGAGAGTTGGTAAGACAACTTATCAGTAGTATTTTCCTTTATATTTGTCATTGACTGAAATGTGTTCCATGTCTTGTAGTTGAAAAATTATAATCTAGATCTTTCCCATGTATTGAGATGGGAGGAGTTAGAGTTGGGGCCTGATCAATCTGTGTTTGAGCGGCCAATGAGGATTGTGGAATCCTTGGATAGATTTCTTTGTGGGAAGTCTATTCTAATAGTCCAATTCATTTGGATGCATGGTTGTGATGAACATGAGATAAGTAATCATAAGTCATTGGATAAAAAGGAATACCCTTTTTCTTCTAATCAGGATGTGGAGTGACTTTTTAACAAAAATAAGTTTTTATGGTTGGTAGAATTTTCACATCCATGACATTCTTTGGAGGGATTTGTCATTTTATTTTGATTCTATTTTTCTCCTTGAGTTTCTCAGTAATTTTTTTGGAATAGTTTTTGGGCATGATAGAATGAGGCACACGTTTGGAGAACATTTTTCTAAACCATGCGCACATGCCTAGTAAACCATGTAGCCAAGTGGATTTTTTATTGTCGAATATTTGATGAATTTTCAAATTTTGAGGAATAATCATGTGTCATGTCATTCGATAGTGAGGGGCGAATGGTTTTATCATGATTTGGAAAACCATGTGGTAAAACAATGCGACATTTTTAGGTCATTAAAAATTTGAAAAGTGTCTTTGTTCCCTTTCAAGTTTTTACCATAATTCTCCCCCATCCACCCAATCATAATTTTCAGCCATTAAAGCTCCCACTAAGATTTCTTGGACCTCTTGGGACTCATTTCATTGGTGGTTTTGACCTTGGAACATCAAGGAATATTCACTTAAGTTGTTTCACTCTTGATTATTCCCTCTTTCTTGGGTTTTAATTCCCTCTTTCCTAAGATCTTAATTTCCAGTGGATGTTTGAACTAGACGGGGGTCTGATCTTCTGATGTAGTGGAATACATTGAAAGTTGTTGGATTATCTATCTTTTATAGGTACATGTTAAGGAGGAGTTGTGGTTTTGTGCCAATTTATGAATGTTCGTAAGTGTGATGTATGTGGTTCCATGATCTGACATTTCTAGATTATTTTTATATTCGTTCCATATTAATTATATCTATTCTATGGATCATTTTGTGGTGTGAAATATTATTTGGGAGTTATTTGACATAAAAATGTGGTGAAAGGGGGATTTATAATTAAATATAGTTATGTTTTCATGTGTGTTTTGTTGTAGTTCTTCATGGATGTGTTCTATTCTATATTGGGAAGGTTATAAATGTGTTTCTAATGGAACATTTTGTGTTACTACATTGAAAGAGGGTTATCAAAGGAAAAGGGAATATTTTTTCATGTTGAATTTTATTTCACACCCTTAAATGTGATTTATGAATAATGTAAAGGTTGTGATGTACATTATGATTCGAACATGGTCTCTTTGTTGATTTTAAAAGGAATTACAACATGTATGAATGGTTAGATGAATGGTATTTGTTTCTTTTGATGTTACCAAATTTTTTTGAGGAGTTATGAAAATTATGAAAAATGTATGTTCAAATGGTTTTGGTTTGAATAAAATTGAATGTGATTCTTGTGTTGAAAATTGTGGTTTCTGTGTGATGTTTTTGAATGAAGTGTTTTCCTTATTTTCTTGTGATGCTTGGAATCTATATGTGAATGTGGTGTCTTTTGATATAAATTAAATGGTATTTTAGCCCAATGAGAGTCTTGAGTATCTAGAAAGGAAAACTATATATAGTATTCTAGTGATTTGAAAGTGGAAAGTCCTAGATTCACATACTAGGATTAAAAATTGAAATATTTACTAAACATGTGATATAATTAGAGACCAATAGACCATTAGGATAATCCCTTCTAGTGGATTGTGGATGAGAACATTGTTTGTATTGGATTATTTTATGTAAACAACTAGGACCTAGTGATGGATTCCTCATAGTGTCTTGTTTATGGGAAAGCTTCTCATTATTGATTTCAAGGATATTGATCACAGATGTACACGGTTTTTAGTGAATCATTTTTTCTAGTTACCCTTATGTTTTTTCCCATGATTCGCAATAGTGATGTGATGTTATGATATGGTGATGAACATCGGTATATGGTGGACCTTTTGTATGTTATGTCCTTTAAATAAGGATTATTATTGATAAATATTCCATAAAAAACAATTCCATTAAAAGGGTTTTTTCTAAAAATGTTTAATTTAGGATGCATGTTGAATATTTTTTAGTTTTGTTATGATAATATCCATGTAGATTTGTCTTCTAATGTTTCGGAATGCTGTCTTTTCATTGGGTTTATTTCTATTGGGAATTGGTGCACACCCTATATAAACCATTCGGTGTACGTAGAGTTTGTTATGTATGACCCAAGAAAAGAAAAGATGGGACATGGTGATGCTAGCTTCAGTTGATATAGATTTTCATTTTTACAGGTGTTGGTGGGGGTGTATTGAGGGTGATTCCCCATTTTTTGTACAGATCTTTTTTTGATGTCTAGTGGTTCCCTTTCTATTATTGTACATTATCTTGTAGTTTAAATTGTAGAACATTAATTCTGGATATTATTGTACCGTGTTTGATTAAGATTATTGGTTATGTGTTTACATACATTTTTGGGTTGGTTATTGTCATATAAATGGGTGGAATAATTTTCAAATTATATTGTTGATACAGATGAACTAGTTTCCATCCCATTGGGATTGATTACACCATTTGAGGACTGTCTTAATTTGGGTTGAGTATTAGGTTGGCTGTTATCCTGGCTGGGATGGTGAGAAGTCCTATTAAAAATAATTTTTAATCTATTATCAATAAATTTACTTATTTGGATTTGGTCAAATAATACATTATAAATTAAGTTATTCTAAAAATATTTCTAAATTTATCGAGCAATATAGGGTGAAAAATTCCAAGGTCAAGCTAGAGGTAAATTTACATACATTAGGAAATTAATTTAATAATTCTTAGGAATCATTGATAAAAGTAATTATTTCACTTAGTAAAATATGTAGGAATGTCTTGGATAGTATGTTAGTTAATATCATAAAGAAGTATTAAATAACCATTAAATATTGATTGATAGTTTTCCTAAACTCACATTTACATATTCACATCATATAAATTGTTATTCTATAAGGTAGATCATTAAAGCATCTTATAAATGTTAAAAGTCATTCATGATTCCATTCCAAACATGTCTAAGAAAATAGTGATGTAAACACTAATAATATCCCTACTAAATTGTCTGATGGATATCATATAAGTTACAATATTATGGGATTCCATAAATTTTATAGCCTAAGGTATTCTTATTTGAACCATTTGATAAATTAACATTTTCTTCAAATGCATTTTACAAGAAACAGAAGGTGCATCTTAGTTATTATCCCGTAACTACTAAGGATAATAATAAACCCATTATTATATAGTATTAGTCATACCAAATTAATTTCTATGTGGGATGAATATGATTTTTGAGAAAATGAGAGAAATTTAGAATTCGTTTGAATCTTTGATTTAGATACACAAGATGGCCAAAAAACATAACAATTGTTATGTGTTTGTGGGAGGAATTATTATGAAGACACACACCATATAGGAATGATAAAAATATAATTTTGGTTTCATATTCATGTTATTTAGTAATATATTATTCAATAATAATAATAAATATAATAGGGAGCAATAAGTTACGGATATGCATGATTGAAAAGTTATTATTAATTCAATGATGGATTCGTGCAACAAAATCAATTCAATATTTTGGAGTTTGAAGTAAATCCATTGGTGGGTATTCAAGTGATAAAATACATTTATGGTATAATTAATCTACCAATAAGTAATAAATGGTTTTAGTAATTGATCATGCTTAAATAAATTTGAAATATACACATCATACCTACAATGATGATTATATTAGGCATCAGATGTTATGGGACCTCCTTTAGAGGATACATTATGGTACATATTTTTATTGTGTGACTAGAATGTTTAGAGACCTAAAAAATATCCAACATAGAATCATGTCATAGGGATCCATTTGAAGGAATAATTTTCCCATTGTCTACAAACGTATAGTGGGAGCATAATATGTTTTTAAGGTGAGATATTTTTAATGAAATATGTAAAATAGGTTATCCATTTTGGGGTTATATAAGGATATATGATTTCTCCAATAATTATTTACGTATAATTTGATGGTTTAGGAAAAAATAAATACAATTTTAGATCAATTGGTTTATTAATCCATTCCATATTACATAGTTGAAATGGAATTGGATAATATAAGACAGAACATATCAACTGAGTTGTTCTAGTGTCACATATAATTTTTTCTTTGACGTATATATTAATATTCATAAAAGTATATTGGGAATATATCTCATAAGAAATTACATGTAAACATGTTTTTTCTTTCTTATATACAAAACATTAAATGAAAATACCAAAAAATACCAGGAGAACTACATAAGTTGGTAATCAAAACTATATGACAGTTCTTGAGATAAAAAATGGATTACTTATAGTAAATTTGAATAATAGGAATTATATATTTTGGGAATAGAAAATTTATTTTATTTAAATCTATTTGGTCTACAGTCATAGTACTGATAAAGAGATATGCATGGGTTAATCATGTAGGAACTAATAGTTTTCATATCTAATATAGGCTAAATATATTTTAGTTCTTTTATGTTGCATATGAAATATGTTATGAAAACATTTGACCTAATTTTTTTAAAGTGTAATAGTTTTATAATATTCAATCATATGATGGTGGATTTTAACTATGGTATTATCCCAGATGTTAAGTAGGGGAGAGAAAATAAAATCACTAATATCATCTCTTAATGTATTTTATTCATGAAATTAGATTTCTTTAAAATGATTAGACACATGTAGATAGTGGGCATAGTAGTTAGAAACATTTCTCAATAGATGCTTGTTAATCATTTGAGAAAAACCAAGTTAGTTGTTGGTAGCTGTCTCTAGTATAAGTAGGATCCCATTGAATCTAGTTCCTAATAGAAAACTACTATGTATATTCACTTACATAAATATTCATAGTATTGATTATTAATTACATTTCACATGATTTCTGTTCATCTATGTGACATTTATGTTATAATGTACACATGTACCTTCCATACATAATCGTTATGGAAGTTCCAAAGAATTATGAAAACCTAGAAGTTTCATTAATGTATTCTATACTATATGTTTTATAGATAAATGATATCACTTGATGGAAAAATATTGATACATTCTATTTTAGGTAGAGAATCATAGAAACATGAGTCAAATTCTTATTTTTTATAGCCTAAGTAATCATCAAAACATGAGGTTATGAACCAATGGCCCTATAATAATAAATCAATGTTTATATGTTTCACAAGATGTTCCTATCTATAGATGTGTCCGATGGTCCTATAAATTATTGTTATTATTAATACATGTCATGAGTTTAGTAAATTTATTTTATGATGAAAAAATTTATGATATATGCTCACTATGGTGTAGGATAAATTGGTTGCACAAGAAGTTATATTGTATTAAAAAATAATCTAAGAAATGTTTCTTCCCTTCCCTTCTCTGATGGATGTTGATATCTCAACTACATCGACAAAAATTGAACTAATTTATTATATACATTTACAATTATTTATTTTTTAATTTTCATTTACAAGAAATCAAAGAAATATACATCAAGTACAAAGGGTTATAATACTAGCACGTGACTTTCATGATTGGTGATATAATGATAAGGGATTATATAATGTTAAGCATGTTCAAATGTTTTTATTATTTTTGTAGAGTTAATCCTATTTCTATATAGGTACCATGGAATGTTTCTATTTTCTAACCATATACTTTTAGAGTAGAAACCAAATTACACTATAAAAGGGGCTTATAGGGTCACAAACTATGAGTATTCAGAACCTCAATTAAATTCTATTTGAATATAACATATTGAAAAAATATTATTATCATGTGTAATTTAATGATTATTATTTTTTAATTCATTTCATATATCCTATCACTAGTTATTTTATAGAATATTCCATGATTTTAATATTAAATAAATATCGGTTTCACTACGTAATTACTAATTATGAAAATATATAATATTTATATATGTTTTTTCATTCTCAAGGTTTTAAATATTTTATTATTTTATTATACAAAAATTTAATAAATATTTTTTCATCAATTTTCTGATTATAATACAGTTTTATGTTTTAATGAATAACAAATTGATATTAATTTATTTAAATAAATATCAATTATTTAGATCTAGAAAAATATTGAGTAGGGATGGTAGATCAAGTTTAAAGATCAGGTGAGAAATGGAATATTAAATATTATTTCAATAAATATTTATTTATTTATATAATTAAAATGATATTAATTTGTCTATGAGTTTATAAAATCTAATGTAAGTATAATAATAATAATAACAATTATTATTACTATTATTTAGACATGTGTTTTGTTGGGGATTAAGAGAATAATAAGTGCCCTTGTGTAATTATGTATTCTCCAACCCTGTCACTATAAATATAGGAAAATGTCATTCTCTAACCCAATCAATTCCTTTCTCATCTTTTTTCACAACGAATTTAATTGACTTATCTTAAGTCCTAGACATATATTTTTCAATAAAGTTATCAAGAATGTAGTGAATTTTTCCTCACACTAGATTGATTACATTATTCCTTGATGAATTTGGTTGTGAACAATAGGAATTTACAAAAGTTTTAGAACATCCACTAAAGCACCTAAAGAATTCAATGATGATGATTAGAGGTTTATAGTTCACACGTGGAGAACCACTAGATTTTTTCCACCCTTGAATCCTCTCTCTTCAATTACAAAATGATAACAAGTTGTATAACGATTCATAAATAAATAAATAAATAAAATAAAAGGTAATTCTTTATGAAAAAAAATTATTTTTAAAATATATGTGATGATTCCAAATTCTTTTATCTATATTAATAATAAATTAATATTCATATTATTTCCATTAGTCATTAAATTATTCATCATGTAGGTGTCATATTATTAATTGATCATGACATAATTATGAGTTAGAAACAACCCAAAAATAAATTCTTTCATGCTTCAAAACATTAGTTCCTAGCATTCAACGAGAAAATGATTGTTGTGAATAAAGATTCATGGTTTAATATTCAAAAGTAGTTTTTCATCATCTCAATTTAGTTAAAATTTGGATTGTGTGGAATTGGTTGATATAAGATAGAACCATATCTCATTTTCTTCACATAGATGGTGGAACTAATAGTATAGTAGGGGGAATTGTGATAAAATGTTAACCTTACATTTTTGGAACTAAATTGGGTTGAATTTATCAGTTAGTTTTTCTTCACTAGGATTAATATTGAATGAGTAACCTCCTTTGATGTTTTATCAATTTTGTTTTAGTTCATTATAATGTACAATTCTTTTGATAAAAGCATGATATTTTTTCAGATACCTTGAGGACACCTATAATTTAGCCTTATTTGGTTTTTTATATTTCATAATTTGTCTCTTCTCATATTTGATCTCCCATAGGATGGATTTTAATATGTCTAATAGTTCATGATGAAATATTTAGTGGATGTATTATCTCATTTGTGTCGGTGTGATTGGATAGTGAATTATTGGATAATTTAAAATTAATTTGTTAAATACCTAAAATAAACATAGGTCATATGGACCTGGATTATTTCATTGATTTTTTATTTGGATAACCAAGAACCAAGAAGCTCAGGGTATTAATTTTTGTAGTTTTACACTTATGTTAAAAATATATTTGGTGATCTACTGAGGGTAGGAAAAATATGGAAACTCCCTTTTATGATTTAACATTCAATATCAGATTATACTTATGTCAGGAGAACTTAATGTGTATTTTTCATTCAAATATATATATGGTACAAATGGTAATGAACAACAAAATTGATTTGTGGAAATGATGAGACTATTAAGTATTTTTCTTTGGATGTGAGTGTGAAATATCATTAGATTTGGAACCCTTGTGTCTTAAAACTAGGATATCGTCAAGGGGTATTTATCCAACTCATTTAGTCGACTCTCTTTATTGCTATTGTGGGGATAATTTTATGAATGTAAGATATTGAGGTATGTATGGGAAGAATTGGGTAAGAATAATATACACATCTTCATCATATTTTTATGAAGACTAGTTTTATTTATGGGATAGCATAAAATTAATTTACATTTTTCACCTGGGTTATCCATGAGTATAGGACACCAAATTCAACTGAAGGGGAGATAGTTGTGATATTTAGTCTAGGAGAAATAGTTTTATGGAATTTTGTGGAAAAAAGAATCCCAATTTTTTAATAGAGATTTCATAGGTTTTTATTTTTCCACCGATGATTCATATGGACGTATTTGGATCACCATACAATCATATCTATCAATATGTTTTTCTTAATATGATGGATCTTATTGTTCGGGAGTCCAATGTTTCGTCTTTTTCTTAGTAAGTATTATATCATAGAATTAGCATGATATTATCTGTAATTTTCAAAATATATATAGAATATATGTTGTGGTAAGAATCATGAATCCCTATGGAATTATAGGGAAAATATACTGTTATATAGGACCACTGGTTTTACCAAATGTCTTGACACCACTATCCTTGATCTATCTGTGGTTGGAAATTTTAATTGTGGGGATAATAGGTACCATGATTTAGGGATATTCAATTCTTTTAAAAAAAATTATTAAGAGGGTAGTGATTTATTTGGTAATTTTCTAAAGGGATTTTACATTTTTTTTATGTTTAGGGGGAATAATGTCTGTTTATGGGTATGGGAAACCATATAGTACTCCTAGTTAACTGTGTAAGAGTGATTATTGTAATTAAGAAAAGAACATAGTTGTAAGATGGTTTGGATGATCCATTTATTAAATGTTTTTCTTCAAGAAATTTTATTTTTTTTCTGATTCAGATGGTTTTCTAGATTGTGTTAAAAAAACATTAATGTTATTATCATCTTTTGAAAATAATATTTTTTAACCAAATTTTTTTATTAAAAGTATCGATATTTATCTTTTGGGAGGGGTATTTAAACTAGTGATTTCATTGGGAGGATTTTAGTTATTATCGCCATTAAATATATTTATAGTTTAACATCCTGGACCATCAGACCTTTTATTAAATGGTAAGGTCTTATCCTTTTCTTCCCCACATTTTTTACCTCGTTTTCAATTGGGTAGAATCCATTACAATGGATTCTTTTCTCAGATCAAGTTTTTTGGTTCTGTTTTGATGGGTAATTTATGTGGATTATAATAGAAGGGTTTCTATATGTATGATTATTTGTGGTGTGTTGAGATTTACCATTGTGACTATTGTTAGAGGTAGGTGGATTCACAATTACAATAGTTTTTTATGAATTTTAGTCTTTTTTTTGTAGTTAAAATTATTTCCAGGATATCTATTAAATATTTTTGAATAATATTTAGTTTATATTCTTTTGATGAAAAATGGATTTGACCAAAGGTTATGGGTTGTTCCCCGAAATTTATTATTAAAATTATAGTCTACTGATATGAATTGAAATTGTTAAGCATTATTCAAAAAATGATTTTGTAAAGACTAATTTTCATTCATGAATGCATGTGGAAGTGGTATCATTAATGATGACTTGGAAGATGTTATGAATCTTAGGAACACTATATCAGATAGATTCACTATGTATAGTTGATATATATATATATATGTATCTATATGTGTGGATTTTTTGTCTTGGAATTAACTTCAAGTGATGGATCCAAGGAATAAATGATTTTACTTCCATGTGACGACGTGGGTTTGGTGGGATGATTTTTGATTTTTGATTTGGTATATGTGGATTGTTATCCATTAAATGGAGATGCATGGACTTCGTGAATTTTAATTTGTTTGTGGGTGTGTTCATAAATTGTGTGTGAGGGTTTTGTAAGATTCTCTTTGGGAATAAACATTTGAAAGGGGAAAAAGAGTTTTTGTAGTAGATATTTATATGTTTTCCATTGATATCATTATTGTATTAAGATTATATCTTTTTTATATAAAATGTGAGTCAACATTTTCTTCTATACATGGTCTGTGTGAAATGTATATGGGATTTCCTACTAGATTTTATTATCTCCTCAGGTAGATACATATCAGTTATCCCGAAGAAGTTCTGAATTGTGATATAATAAAGGTGGATCAGTCACCTTCCACATGGGGTGCTTGGTTGTTGTGGTTCTCTGTGATGGATTTGAGATAATAGTGGTATCTATAATGAGGGGCTTAGGGGTAGTGCGATGTTAGGGAATTTATCATTCCTAATGAGTCTTTAGTTATTTGGTATATATATCAGTTACTACAGTATAATTATTTATATAAGATTTATATGTTGGATTCTTTATTGTTTTTATTAATATATTACATATATTCATGGAGTTTACATTTTTATATGAGATTTTGTGTAAGGGTAAATCATAACCCAATGATGCCATATATAGTAGGATTTTATCGAAATCCTTTAGTGTAAATGGTTTGTCACTTAAGTTTAGTATCACCTCTTTCTATCCAAACCCCATGGGTCGACATTGGGATGTTAAATTTGACATAACTAAAGGGAATATAAGAGGTTTATAGACCAATAATTTTTCATGGGTTGATAAGTATTTCAAGACTTTTTTTATTCTATATTTTATATCCTAGCCTTACCCTTATATTGTGGGTGGTAGTATTTAGACACTTTATAAGAAATCACACATATATACATGCATTACAAGGATAGATGATTTAATAAATGAGTTCTATGGGCACTGATAACAGCCTTAGGAACCCAAATATATGGAACATATTTTTTGATATTATTTATAACTAGCTGATAATTAGAATTTTATGAATTTAATTATCCCATTTGGAATCAAAATCGACAGTTTAGAGGATCTAGAGAACCCCCCCCCCCTCAAAATTTGTAAGGATCCCTTAAATCAATAGAAAAATAATCAAATTTTTTTATATTTTTAATTGGAGTAAGTTTTATCTAATTAGCGAGAGAGACTGAATCTAGTTATTATTATTTAGAAAAACATTGAAAAATGAATAAGAGTTCTTAGAGAGGGGATCCCAAAATAATGGTGATCATCTACAACATTTTTAAACAATACTCAAAACTGTGTAGTATTCTATATCTTCATACCAATATATGTGAGTAAAAATATAGATATTCTCACTGAGGAATAAATTATACACAATATGGTCATATGAATTATATTTTAGTTACATACTATAAAGGTGACCATCTACCACATGATCAAAATATTTCTATTTAATTTATATGTTAGCATTAATCATCCAATCAATTTATCCTTAGAGTATAATTTATTTTGAAATTTATTTCAATGTCGAATGTTTAGTGATAATCGTGATATGAGATCTCAATAGAGAAGATTACAAATTATATATGGAATGTAAAATAGTACTAATTTCATTCTCAATTGTGGTGTTGTGGATTTATGGATGACTCAATATTTTTCATAAGAAATGATAAATTCTGTTTAACCACTTCATTATCCTATGAAAAATCCTATATAAATATTCCATTCATAATAATCTAGTTTAAAAATATGTTTATAATTAAGATGCTTCGTGATATGTGGAGATATAGGTGATGTAATGGGAGTTTTTAATGATCCCTCAAAATTTATTGTTCATACAAAATGAGAATCATTCACAAGTAGGGAATAATGGGATAATAAAATTGAGATAATGTTCCTAATTAATCATTTATAAAAAAAATATTTCATTAGAAGAACCTAATTTATTTAATAATATTTAGAAATGGATTTAGAAAAATTGTACATACCTTAGAATTATCAACCTCGATCCCTCTACTAGAGACAAAATACTTATGGAATAGTTATTCCTTTTCAATGAAATGACAATATCTTCATTTAAGAACAATATTCTTACCCTTTATTCTTGATAAGGACCTCTCAAAAAATTCAGACATCCCTAAAATGTATCCCAAAATATTGAGAATTCATATATAGTGACATCTAGACACTCCACCAATATATTAGACAAAAATTAACATCATTTGTAGCTAGAGGGTATTATGATAATTACAGAAGGTGAAGGGAATAAACTTGAATAAAAATGTAGAAATTGGACACATGAAGGTTGTTTTTCATAGATATTATAAAAAATATCAATTTGAATAAACCTCAAATACCCATCTAATATGTACTAGAAATCCATTAATGCCACTCACTCATGAAATTGATCAATAAAGGGAAAATAAAAAAGGCCATTCATAGAACATGAGTTCAAAACCCATTGGATGATTCACACTCCATACACTACTCATCCTTATAAAAATAATTTCAATATCTTCATTGGTAATCAATATAATTCTATAGTTATTTTAAAACAATTTAATTTGGAATAATAACACACTCTGAAAAATGTTGTAGGTAATTTTTTTAGAAAATATTTATGATTTACTTATATTCCACATCAATTTGATTGAGATTGAGTATTCTCATGGGTTGCCAACATGGAAGAGAATTAGTTTATAGAACAATATTATTAGTCTTAATATGCCAACTAATCCCATGAATATTATAAAGGATCCATCTAATTAATTTCTTATGAATACTAAAAACACTATGAAGCATTCATTCTTTGTTTTATTCTAGAGGATTGTAAAATAAAATGGGATTATTTTGGTTATCTATTACGATTTCATTCTTTAGTGATAAATCTAGGACCTTTAATTCGAGCATGATTTGTTTGAAATATCATACAGAATATTGGGACATTGAATCAACATAAGTTTATTTTTAAAGAATTAAAAAAATAATCGGTTCCTTTAAAAAATATGGTTTATTAACCAAACTAGTCATATGAGTGTTGAAAATTGATATAGGCACAAATTTTTTGATTTCACCAAATGGATCTCTAATCAATGATATTGAAATATCATCATTTAATTTTAATAAAAGAGAATCTAGAAAATAATTCAAACTTCAATCTTGTGAATAGAGGAAATAAATATATTCTTATAATACACATCCTTATTAAATTCCTTGATGTTCCTCATATTGACATTCAAAAATAAATTTACAATTAACCTCATACAATATATCTTATTAATAAATATAATATATTTTATTGGTAATTATTAGATTATGTCTCATATTCTTGATGGTAATGGTTATGTTCTCATTCGTCAATCTAATGACTATGTTTAATGATTCTAGGAAGGGAAGACCAAGGATGATAAGAGTTATTTGATTATATTATTCTAAATAATAATTAAATTACTATGATATAATATATTTTTAATTTTTAATATAAAATCCATTAAGATACCATTAGGAACCCAAATAATATGATTTTAAAATAGAATATTTAAATATGTGGGTTGGATATCCTCAAGCCGTAATTGATAACAAAATATAAATTTAACAAGGTTAAAACTATCTTCTAGATCACATTAAACCATAAAAACCATTTTTTCTCCTCATCCCACATTAGTTAATAGGCAATCCCTGTCTTTTAAATTATTAATCATGGTTTCTTAGAAGGTACTGATCAAATTAGTAGTCATCACACCATATTTTTACGATAGAATATCCATTTCAAAGTACCCAAGTTCATATGGTAATTAGCGTATGATGGTATAGTATAAATTTAATCAATAATAAATATATTAATTATAACATTAGAGAATATTTCCATTAATGTTTTATTCATCTCATAGTTTAATATTTCTCAAATTCATTATGGAAAGGAAATATATTTTTTGGAATATTTTAGGAGATGTTGGTTAGTTTACATTATCATCACATTTATGATATTTTAATGGTTTTAATTTATAATTTTCAATTTATTCTAATGATTCATATTATTTATTAACAACTAATTCATGTTTTTATTGGATTTCAAAATTTTCAGGATAGTTATTGTTTGTGATGTTCGATAGAGGATTTTGTGAAACTGAATTATTCTATTTTGGTTGGGGAAGTGAAAAAACATATTGGAAAGGGTACCACACTAGTTTTGATGGTTTATAATTTATTTTTGGGGGATGAAACATCAAAACACGTTTTTTCCATTTTTCTTCACATTTACTCATGTAATATGATGGGAATATATTAGGAATTTTATTGAACTAATTAGTTTATCCTAGGTGTATATTTATGATATTGCTGGGGTTTTGGATATGTCATTGCAATTGGGATCGGTGATGTTGTAAATGAAACATTTCTCATTGAAATTGGATATTTTTTTGAAATGTTTGTAGAGGTTCTGGATTTAGATTTATCCACTCATTGGATTTTTAAATATATTTTAAACAAAATCATGGATGGTCCTTATAAATTGGATTGAAAGAGTTATGCTATTGTGGATTGTGAAAATTTATATGTTTGAACCCCATAGAGTCTTCTCTAGGATACACCTAATTTTGGGAAGAAATGTTTGAGTAATTATTAGTCTTATAGTCTTGTTTACCCAAAATTTAAGAAGAAGTCCATCAAATTGATTTACTATGAGTTTCCTATGATCTAACTCCTTCAACATTTTTGTTAGTGATATGATTTTAGCCCTTGGGATTTAATTCCAAAAACAATTGTGCATCCCACCAAATTTAAGGGGCTTCTCATAAGAAGGTGATTTTCCTGAGTAAGGTTGTGTTCAATAAGACCTTACAAGTACTTGTAAGAACAATTTAGGGAATTGTTTTCTAAGGTCCAATTATAAGTTATGTCAATGAACAATTTATTTCCTGGATATAAAACAACATAAAATATTCTTATTTTTTATTTTATTTAAAAACCATGGTACCACTTTTCATACATCTTTAAACATTTCCTATGTTTTATAAAAATGATATACTTATTTTTCAACAATGTTTTTAATACTCTTTTTTTTGTAAAATTATTTTGTGTAGGGAATATATTTTTTAAAACAAATATCTTTATGTTTTAACTCAAAAATGTATTGATTATGTCTATTTTTTAACAACTTATTATCCTGATCATTCATGGGAACAAAGGGATTTAGATTTTATGATTAAATTTTATATGGGAGTCATTTTGTATTAATAATGTAAACGAACTAATTGGCATGATGTAAATAAATATATGAATCAATCCAAAGAAAGGTGAGATAGTGGTTTTTGACATGGTTTTTAAAGAAATAATGTTCGTCTTATATATTATAATATCTAATGTAAGAAGTTTTGTTGGTCTAAAAATAGTTGACGGAATTTTTAATCGTATGATCTATCACATTTCGCAAGTTTGTTTCCTAATAATTTAGATTTCCATTTTGGTTCCAACACGATTTTATGATTGGTTCTTTTGAAATTCCATCCATTATAATAAACTAAATTTTAGAATTTGTATTACACTACAATAAAAACCAATTTTAGCAGCAGTTTTGTGGCGACGGTTCACAAAACTGCCGCCAAACATTTTCGACGAATGGTTTTGTGGCGGTTTTTAATAAACCTTCCCGAAACCCAATTTTTTTTTAAAAAAAACCCGACCCTTCCCTACCTCGACCCTGGCGTTTCCCCCAAACTCTCGTGACCCCTTCTTCCCCTAACCCCCTGGCCCCGGTGACCCCCAACCGTCCGGCGACCCCAACCGTCCAGTGACCCGCGACCCCCCACCGTCCGGCGACCCCGCGACCTCCATCTCCGGTGACCCTGCGACCTCCGTCTCCGGCAACCCCACAACCTCCGTCTTCGGCGGCCTCACGACCTCCATCTTCAGCGACCCCGATCTTTTCTAGGTATATATCCATTTATGTTTTTGGATAAATCTCTTAGAATTTGGTTTCCTTTCATTTATGAAATTTCAATGGTACTGGTTATCATGTGTTCATGATGTATACAATGGGTGCTTTTTTGTTTTTTACATGTCTATTAAGACAAATTGGGGGCACACTAGATTATCCCACTAAGTGATGAATTGGGTATGAAGGCATGTTATTTCACTCATGAGTTTATAAAATTCTGAGGATATTTTGGATGGTGAATACATTGGTTGGGTACTTACATGGATGTGGGCATTCATGGTATGATTGATCACAATGGTGTGTGATACTTTCACTAATTTTCAATTTGTATCTTATTCACTAATTCATGATATTCACTCATGTTATATATATATATATATATTATGTTCTGAATTGTTCATGTTCATGGGAATTGTATGGGATGTATCATGTATTATCTATTAGGTTGTACAATCATGCCCTTTATATGAACCATAATAAATATATAGATGTTTCTATTAAAGATACATGAAATGTAAAGGTATCCCACTTCTCTAATGGTGTATCTTGAGGCTACATCCATGGATAATGGGACCAAGATCTTGTATATGGTTAAGGGGTGGAGTTTGGGCTGGTTTTATTGTGGCACCTTAATTAATTTTATGAGCTATTGGGTTTTGCAGACTTATATGACATATCATTTACTATTAAAACTCTTTTCTTGGTCATGTTATATCCATTGTGTTTGGTTGATTTTCTATCATGCATCATATTTATGTTATAACATTTGGTTTGGTTTAATTCTAGTTATGTTGTGTTTCGGAGTAATCCACCATAATGATTTCATATACCATTGTAATTTATAGTCATCCTATAGTGTCTGTGGGATACACATAAGTTTAGTGGAATTTTGGCCCAACCCATGTCAATAGGTTGGGGTCGAGATGTTGTAGTGGTAGTCCTTCCCATTTAGGTGTAATTAACCTCAATTAAAACTTCCATTTTGATTAGTTGTTTAGGAATTAGAAATCTCAACTTTGACTTGATGAATTAGAGAAATTTGATGAAAAATATTTTCACACACTTCACATCCTTGAGTTAAATAATAATAATATTATATTAGAATTCCATAAAAAGTCACACATATGATTATTCATCCAAGGAGAACTAGTATTATCTTTGAAAACACCTATGATACCTAGGAGGAAACCTATAAATCTAGAGTAAAATGGTAAGGGTCGTATAAAATACAAAATTTCTACTCCAATAATGCCTACTCCATGATTATATAGGATTTAGAGCATATCATATCTACCACCAACATAATTATTCTCAAATAAATACTTTTTATAACTTCACAATGGGTATTTGAAAGTCCATTTTTAATGACTTTAAACTTCTTATAGATGGTTCCATTCATAAGACCAAAAACTACAAGACACGAAGGTCCTTGGTGTATGACCGTAAAATGTATGAAACTCATGTAATTTTCATATGACATATGATCCATCCTATTATAGTGTAAAATAACTTGAGTGGTATATTTTTTTATGAAATTATTCCCTTTTATTTTAGAAATATCTATGTAATAGTTCTTAGTGTAAGGGCTTACATGTTTTCAGTGGGTCTTCACCAACAAATTTACACTAGGATTAAACCATTTTATTATCTCATATACATAATCCAGATCTAAATAGAGACTCCTTTTCCAGAACTAAATATGCATTGAGTCCTATTCTTATAGGTTACATAGTGGTATCCAAATCTCTTATATGAATAATTGTTAATGATATATTTTATTCATACTTTTCTTACATTATCCTAGTTTATGTGTTTTTTCATTCATGTCATGTTTCCTCCTATTTCCATACACATGTATGAAACAATCCTATATTAAGAAATGTGTGTGGATTAATTCAAGTTATGTCCATATATATAGTGATGTCCAAATCATTTATATTGGACCAAACCAGAAATTTAATTCCCTTAAAAAACCAACCTCATCCTACTATTCATGACTTCATCTATTAAAATAGAATTTTATTTATTGACTCAACACTAAGACTCATGAATTTCATTTTTAATAAAATCCAGATATACACAAAGCCTTCTTCACATTTATCATAGTCATAGGAACTTAAAATGAATGACATAAAGTTCCTCACCATACCACATTATACTACATTGCACAATAGTAATTTTTTTAAGTATATCGTCAAACTAAATGCATATAGTCCCCCTTAATTACATTTAAATATATTTCATAAATTCAATATATACAATATAATTTCCTTACATGAGATAAATATCCATGTAATAACCCTCAGTGAAGAGTTCCTTCTCAAAAAACCTATGCAAAAAAATATTCCACAATTATTTCCTTGGATTATATCATATGGGATTCATGGATTCGCATCAAACCTTCTTTTATGTAGCTTGACACAAGACAAAACCATTTTACCCCTCACAAGAGATAGATTTGTGAAGATATAATATAAGAACAACATGTGACATGATTCTTATTGTTATGGGATATATAGTGACACATGATTTTACCATCCTAGGACATTATGTAGTTCCCATTTAATTTCACAATTCTTACCCAATAAAGATACATTTAACAATTGAAATCAGTTTTCATCCTTTCAATTTCCACCAGGGCACCCATACATGTCTCCCTTTCTCTCATATAAAATATCTAGATATTTGTTGAGACCTTATAAAAACTACATGTGTATTTATTTATATTATTACTGGATATATAGTGATGTTTGAGCCACTAAACCTGGATTCAAAAACCCATTTCATCACCATAATAGCTATCTTAGTGTATAGTACCCTCATTCATGTTGGGTCACTCCATATTTGAATCTATACTATGATAATATATTTTCTTCCAAGAACTACATGTTTCATGATTCCTATTATTATAGGATATATAGAAACACCTAAACTATCCATATCGGTATGAGTCATAATTCATCATCTACTTTCACCCCCCTCAATATTCTATAATTTTCTAACCTTGGATAGATTTGGACTAGAGTGTTCTAGTTACCTTTTATATATCATATTTATATAAGAAACACTTTATAAATTAACTATTTTAATCACTCCAAAACTCTCATGGCTATTAGTAGTGAGTGTATCTAATTTTTAAATAACACCACTATTTGGCGATGACATTCCTAATCTATATCACTCCTACAAACAAGAGATGATTTGTGTATAATGCACAAAGGTGTAATTTCATGGAAATTCATACATTTTTAGTATTTAAACCCCCTTTCAAAACACCCTTCATGATTTCCACTCTATAGATTCATTCTAAAAATTTGTATTTGAAAGGTCTAAATTCAAATAGATAGTGAAAAGATTGAAAAACATAAAGAGCGATGAAACATGACCAATTTTTATGAACTGACCTAGGATACCCATTATCCGGGTACCCATGCTAGCCTGCGATAAGTCTCAAAGGGGGTCATATAAGGGCTAAATATTTCTAGTAATTCTGTTCTACTAATGGTATGAAAATCGTGCATCTTTGGCATGTTCAATGACATCACATTCAATGGGGTGTTGTTTGAGGAAACATAAATGTGTGATCGATAGTGTTATGATAAGTTTGTAACCCGATATTCTTACTGCTCCACAATGATGTGTTGATGCTGTCTCCTAGGGAAAAGACTTGTTCGGTTTGTCTAGTCATGCTAAGTAAGTGGTAAATGTGATCAATGTATCTTCTTTATTTTATTATGCATACTTTATGATCAATTGGTCATATTTATTATATTATGTTTTTGTAATCTTACACTATCGTATATATAAATAATTTTCATTATTTAGTAGTATCTATGTGTTTTAATTTTTTTATTCTTGTGTAGGAACATTGTGATATACATGGATAAAAGTTAGATCACATTACCGCGGAACACACCTCAATATGTTAAGGGTTTGAATGAGTTTTTAGATTTTTCAATTTCTAATCGATCTGTTGAAAGAAGAATAAGATTTCAATGTCCTAAATGTAAATTTAGAACATGGTTGAAGAGATATGAAGTTTATAAATATTTAATACTAAAGCAATTCCCTGATCAATATTTGTGTTGGATTTGGCATGGAGAATCGAACAATATAGAAAGATTGAGTACTGATGTTAATCCACAGAATGAGGTCCCAAGTTCGTCGATAATGGAAAATGAAATGAAAAACCTCATAAATGATGCATTCGGCACTGCAAGACACCAATATGAGCATCAAAACATATCAGAACAACCAGAAGAGGGTGCTATAAATTGCAACATGACAAGAGATGTTTTTGAGACTGTAACACAAGAAGATCAAGATTGTAACATATCATTGGATCCTCCTATGGATTCTGTGGAGCCAAATGTAAGGGAAAACTTCATTGAGGAAAATGAGTTTCATGATTTAGTTGACGATGGAAATCAAGAGTTGTATAGTGGGTGTTTGAAATATTCAAAGATTTCATTTCTGCTAAAGTTGTACCATATCAAATGTCTTTGTAGAATTACAAATAAGGCAATTTCCATGTTATTGGAATTGATTCGTGATGCATTTCCTGAAGCAAAAATCCCATAATCTTTTTATGATATGAAAAAAGTTGTTAACAATATTGTTCTGAATTATACAAAAATACATGCATGTCCCAATGATTGTATGATTTATTGGAGGGGGGATTCAAGTAGACAGAATTGTAAGAAATGTTCTTCTTCTAGATGGTAGTCAAAGGGTGATGTTGGAAGTCTGACTGAACATAATTTCATAGATAAGAGGAAAAGTAACACACCTTCAAATGTTTTGCATCACTTTCCTTTGAATCCTCGATTGAAAATATTATTAATGTCATCAAAAACTGCCGAACACATGAAGTGGCATTCTGTAGATAACAAGAATGATGGGTTAATGAGACATCCATGAGATTACCAATCGTGGAAGACATTTGATTCATTACATCCATATTTCTCACCTGATCCTAGGAATGTTTGATTGGGATTGGCTGTTGTTGGATTCAATCCATTTGGGACTTTGAGTAACAGTTATAGCATTTGGCCAGTTGTTTTGATCCCTTATAATCTGCCTCTGTGGATGTGTATGCAACAAACATCTTTTATCATTTCGATGATTATTCCTGGAAAACAAATTCCTGGAAATGATATTGATGTATACCTGCAGCCTTTGATTGAATAATTGTAGGAGTTATGGAGCAACGGTGTTGAGATATTTGATGTTTCTTTTAAAACAATGTTCAAAATGCATGCTGATTTAATGTGGACCATCAGTGACTTCCCTAGGCTTGGGAATTTATCTAGTTGGAACAATTATACGGGTTTGACTTGTCCCATTTGTAACTTTTATTTCGAGCCCAAATGGATACCTCACAGTAGAAAATGGTGCTTCTTGTGCCATCGAATATTTCTTGATGCATCTCATAGAATTCGGCTGAACAAATAAAAATTTAATGGTTCCATTGATCGTAGACCACCTCCAAAGTTGTTAACCGATTCTAAAATATTGAAACAGCTTGAAAACATTAAAAAATAATTTGGGAAGGTTCATCATTTGAATAATAGTGGAAAACAAGTGTGAAGTCCATCGTCATGTGAAATCAGAACGCAATAATGGAAGAAAAAATGTATATTCTTCAAAATTCTGAATTGGGAATTTAATTTGTTGCGCCACAATATTGATGTGATGCATATTGAGAAGAATGTATGTGATAATTTGATTTTCACATTACTTAATGAGAATGGAAAGTCAAAGGATCATCTCAATGCTCGCAAAGACTTACAAGTAATGCACATAAAACGTGATCTCTAGCCAGATGATAATAAAAAGTATGCTCTGGCCATTTTTCAATGAAAAATAGGGATAAATATACGTTCCTTCGAATTTTAAAGAATGTGAAGTTATCTGATGGGTATTCGAGTAACATCTTGAGGTTTTTTAACTTGAAGAATTGTAAGTTATATGAATTGAAAAGTCATGATTCACATATTTTGTTACAATATTTACTACCATTGGAATTGCGTATATTATTACCTGAAAAAGTTACTGTTGTTGTACTCCAATTCTGCACATTTTTCAGGCAATTATGTTAGAATTCTCTACATCCATTTTAGCTTGCCAACTTCTAGGAGAGGTTTTTATTGACCCTTTGTGCAATGGAAATGATCTTTCCTCCATCGTTTTTACTGTCATGATGCATTTAACTATGCATTTGGTTGAAGAAGATAAATTAAGAGGCCTCTTTCTCTATTGATTGTTGTATCCAATTGAGAGGTATTTTATTTATATGTTTCCAGTTAAGTAAAAAAAATTAATTTAAATAAATTCATAATATTATTATTTTATTTCACATATATCTTGGGCATTTGAAAGCATACGTGAGAAATAAAGATCAAATGAAGGCTCTATTGCTGAAGGCTATTTGGCCGAGGAGTGTATCACCGTTTGTTCCAGATATTTGGATGATATTGAGAAAAGATTTAATCAAGTTGGACGTGTTGATGACACATCATCTCAATCTCAAATGCATTAGAAATCAGAAATATTTCCTTCTAGGGGCTGATCAGTTGGGAGGACCTCATATTTGACAATGAAAGATTTGGAATTATTACAGGCACATAGATATGTGCTGTTGAATAGTGAAATTGCAGATCCATTTAATGAAGAGTTGAGGATACAAATAAAGGGATGAATGATAGGCCGAACATGAAATGAGAAATATATAACAAAATATGTGAATAAAGACCTGGAATAATGGTTTGCATGACGTGTAAGTTTATAAATATTTTCAATAAATATGAATATTAGTTTGACACATACAATTTGAAAATCTATTAAATTATATATCTTTTTTCAGATAATGAATACTGATACTCGAGTAGACTTGTTAGAAGATTTGAAGTTTCTTGCTAGAGGTCCTATAAAACAAGTTAGAAAGTTCGACGCTTATAATGTGAATGGCTTCAGATTATACAGTTGATCGAGAAGTGGGTTTGAAAACATAGAATAGTGGTATATTTACATTTTCTGAAGTGGGATACTATGTAAAGCTTCATGATATTATTTAATTAATCTACCATGAGCATTTTTATTTAGTTTTATTAAAATGAAAATGGGTCAATATTATCAGAGGTGTTAAAAGATATTCCTTGCAATTTACATCTGTAATCTTCTCTCTATTGATGGATGTCGGTGTCCGTGAACTACATGATCCATATATCTTAGCATCGCTAGAAAAAATACTATATTATGTGGATAATGTTGTGAATGAAGGGTTGAGTATAGTTACTCACATAATACAAAGAGATTTGTATGATATGCGTGATGAAGTGGAAGATTGGACCTCTATAATTGAATTTCATCAACAACAGGAAGTAGAATTATTTTTCCATCGTGATATTGAAAGTATTAGTCTAGCAATGATGAATGAAGTGGATGAAGCAATGGAGTAGGAAACCGACATGATTGAAGGGGAAAATTATTTTATGCACAATTATTTATTCATTCAGTAACCACTTGTTTAATTTCTACAGTCATTCATTATCATTGTTATATATATTTTGTTTGTTAGTACTGGGAAGCTATTATAATTTTTAATTTTTTTCTGCATAAGTTTTTTGAAATATATATTCTGAACATAATTTTATTTGAATAAATGACAGGAATTCCAATGAAGAAGAGGTAAACTATTTTATCTAGTTCTGCGACATATGACGATCCGTCTGTCCCCACAGCATCTGAGGCACCAGCTGCCTACACCCCTACACCATCTCCCCCTGCACCATCTCTGACACCATCTTTGGATGTCTCGTTAGAGGATGAGTCATCAACTCCCCCTACGGGATCCTCAGTAGTGGGGCAGCGACACTCCCCTTCTAGTTCATCGCAGACATTCTGGAGGGTCACAGTCATAGGTATAAATTTTAATTAAATTAACTTATTCCATTTTTGTTTATACTAATTTTTTTCTCATTGCTAATGAAAAAAATGAAACCATGAAAAAACACATAAAAAGTTCATATGTTTGGAACATGAATGGAGAGAAGATAGTTGTGCCATATTATTCTTATGGGGTCCCGACGGATGACGTCGCGGGGTTACTTGGCCAGATTATAGGTCAACTGGCAGTGAAGCCCATTTCCCTTCCTATTTTATATGATGATTGGAGGAATATGCCTCCAAACTGGAAAAATGAAGTTTTTGATTCTCAGATGAAGGTAATTTTATTACATTATGGATTAATTGATTGTCATGTTACTAATATATTCAAAATGAATTTCTGTATATAGATGTTCTTCCACTTTACCATTGCTGATGTGATAGCACGAATGTGGACATTGAAAAATCATGGTAAAAAATGGAAATATTTCAAATGGAGGTTGTGGTGTGATTTCAACGATACTTCGTTGACCGTGCATCAAATGTATGAGAAGCTACCCAGTGGGGTACCAAAAGATCAGTGGAATGTTTTTGATGATAGACATCATGATTAGAAGCGGATGATATTGAAATATATATTATTATATTATCCTCATTTTACATTTATACATGTATATGAAGAGGAGATGACATTGAATACATTACTGTTAATTTGAATTTTATTAATTTCAGTATATATCAAGACAGAATGCATCAAACCGGGCAAAGCAAGTTATCCTGCACACTGCGGGCTCAAAATGTTTTTCTAGAAGTCGAATGTCATTGGTAATATTTTAAATAGTTTAAATATTTATAAGACAATATTATCTATTTAACATATTGAATTGTTGATTTATCTTTGTTTAATGTAGTCATAGAGTTTAGGGCATGAAGCATCCCAAACTGAACTATGGCTGGATGTTCATAAAAAAACAGATGGAAGTTTTGTTAATGAGCCCACCAAAGAAGTCAGGGTATGAAGTAAATTTTTTATTATAAAAACTTATTATCAGTTTTAAATATGTTAATATATATTGACATTTTATTCATAGGTAAAAATTAAAGAAATATGGGATTCCAATCCTGGGAAATCCTACTCAGTCTCCCAGGATGACCCGGTTGCTAAAGTCCTTGGGAAGGAGCATCCTGGTAGAGTGCGCGGGATGGTTTTGGGACCTGTAGCATTTGAGGACCTTGGAAGGACACCAGGGATTCCAACAGCATCTACTCCTGGTTATCGTCATTTCATACCTGAAGATGCTCAGAGGGAGATGTCTTCTCTACGAAACACAGTTCACCAGCAGGGTGATTAGATATCTGCTTTTCCGAAAGAGTAGCTTGAAATTCATCAGCATATGAGAAGATATGTCCCCAGTGGTAGTGCATCGACTAGTGGTGAGCAGGTAAATAACAAAAAAATAAAAAAACATTTAGTTTGAAAATTTTATTGGTTTTATGTTTAATTATAAATATGAAACAATATTTAATTTTCAATATAATGTTCGTACAAGTGGCAGCAGGTAGTGGAGATGGAGGTGGAGAGGGTGATGATGCATCATCAGACCATGAGTAGCAGTATTGTTGATGTGTTGAAAAAAATGATAATGGTTGGTTTGTATATGTAACATGTATGGAACATAGCTACCACCAAACATTTCCATGTACTAACATTTTCTTAATTTCTCATGTTTCCTTCTATGAATTTTTTTGATTTATGATGTTTTATTTTATCTCTTGATTTCTCGAGTGTGGTATACATCATTCCATTTAGGCCTGTGTTTGAATTGGTAGTCTAGATTTTGGATGAATAAAGAAATATCCTGATGTTATTTTGTTAAGGTTATATAAATTGGAACCTAGTATGCAGTATAGAGACCAAACATAAGAAGATGATGGGAATGTGGTTTAGCCTAATCATGGGATACGAATCATATACTCACCAATAAAAGTAGTTGGAAACAAAAATGGTGACCCTAACATGGAACCTTAATAAAAATTCATGTGTCACCTGCATGTTAGGCTCCTTTTTATCTCTCAAAATATGAACTATAGAAAAACCTGGATCTGATACAATTGATTATACATGTGTTTATTTATTGATATTATGATTTCATGAGGATTTCATGTAAACGTTTATCATAAGTATTCTGGCACTTTCAACTAGAACCCCCTTTGATCCAAATTACATTTTACTACTTTATGAACACATATTCTTAGACTACTGCACAAGTTGGATCCTCATTTAAAACTAGGACTCTATTATCAACCTTTCACCCTCAACATTGGGTCTCAAATTCACTGGTTTGGGAGTCACACCTAAATGGTACCTTTCCATCTTCAGAGCAAGCTAAAAAATCCATTCCTCTAAAAAATACCTACTAGATGTATACTCGACAATGACTAGTGGAACATAATTTATTGTAAATAGTTTCCATCTCAAACCACTTCATGGTCATATCCATGGAAGAAAATAACATGTTCCTCCCTTATCTTGGGAGGTTGATCAAGAGGTAACTGATGGACTCGTCTAGATAGCATAAGGGACCCTTCAAAGGGTTCCTTCTAGCAGTCACCATCACCAATTCTATAAAGAAATAAAACCTCTATATGATGTGTGTGTTTACCTCGGGAGTCTGACCTAAGGAAAACCCACTAAGGGTAGTGAACATAAACCAAGAACATGGCCCTACATCTATACCATCCAATGAATCGCACCAACTAAATATGGTGGCAAACTATAAGAAACAGGACACATATTCCCACATTTACTGAGCTTGTCGGTATAATATGTTATTATTAAAAGAAATCACCAAGAATATTTTGGTAAATAATATAAGGAATACCCATATCCTTTCCCACTAACTTGATTAACATCGGTATATACCTATATGAAATGGAGGAAAAGATCAGGCCCATACACATTCTTCCACAATATAATAAGAAAATATGCATGTTCTGGTCACTGAAGTCCCCTAGAATATTCTAAAAATGGTTAAAGGGAGGACACACAACTATTCTACCATAATTTGGGAGATTCATTAACACAATATGAAAAGATTTAGAGAAGATACACATATTTTCTCTCAATGTACGGTGTATCTAGTTGAATTCAGAGGTTATTGGTGTTTGGGTCATATCTTGCACATCTTCAAAAATTTTCCACCAATTCCTCCTAGGGGGATAAGATCTTTACATAGTTGATACTAGACTTAGGAATTAATGGGTATGAAATGTGATCCCACTCAGAATAGTCAGGTTGTAGTATAGAGTCATGGTATGGGAAAACTAAGTGACGTTCAACATATGATAGGGAGCACAATTAAAATTCACCTATTGTTTTAGGTACTAATCTAGTAACCTCTACGATAGGTTCTACATTATTTAACACAAGTGCATCATACAATGTTATATTTGATACATTTCTATAGACTCTGGTCCTTGATATTGTGTATTTATATGTCATTACGGATCTGTAAACATCATTGGTTATTCGATCAATGATTGTTCACTGATGGAATTATTTTCCCCATCAGATAGGAAAATGTTTTTTTATATAGAATTCATTCTTTCCCATCAAGTAACTGTATGAATTATTGTAATGGATTTCATGCTTCCCTATAGATCCATTATTGATTATTATCACTATAGAATTATGGTCAATTGTTTTTTTGATGTCTCATGTTTCATTATGTTGGGGATACCAAGTTAGAAATAACATTTTATTTATTTGTATGATGTCTCCTGTTCCATTTTCTGGTTTGATTTGTTTTTTAGGGCAGTGGGGCAGTAGAAGCAAAACTGCAATTTTTTTTCTGGTCAGCATTTCACGGCGGTTTTAACCACCACTAATGGTTTACTGGTCAGCATTTCACGGCAGTTATAACAGCCGCTAATGCTTTACTTGTAAAACATTAGCGGTGGTTAAAACCACCGCAACATGTAATCTGTTTTTATTTACCAATGGTTTTTACCGCCGCGAAAGAGGCGCATCAAATGCCTGAATATCGCGGTGGATAGAACTGCCGTGAATAAAAAAATATTCGGCACCCATCAAACTGCTGCTAAAGTCACGAAAACCGCCGGGAAATGAGGCATCTATGACGCTTCCCTTAAACCGTCCCGAAATGGAAAAAACCGCCGTTAATAGATTATTGACGCCCAGTTTAGCGGCAGTTTTTTTTAATCCGCCTCCAAACTATATAGTGGTGGTTTATACCGCCGGTAATAGCTGGTTTTGTTGTAGTGTTACTAGTAATAAATGGATCTAAAGGAAAAAGACCCATAAGTTTACATGACTCCATGGCCCTCGAATTAAACACCCAAAATAGTTTCTTTAATTGGCCTTGAACGTGGGAAGACATATATTGATGGATAGATAGGAATAATATATGAAAAATGGGAGTGATAAAAGATAAATTGGGTGAAAATATAAAGTGGTTTTCTAATGTAATGTACATGGGTGCCATGAAATGGTGTTAAAATTTTGTTCTCCTAATTTAATCAAAGTAGTTGAATTCGGACCATGTAGAACAATTTGTTTTTTCACACAATGAAAGACCAATGAATTATTTATTTATAAAGTGTCAAAATTTGGTGTTCATTTTATTGGGATTAGTAGTATATAATAAGTCCTGATAGAATTAGACTTTTAATAATGGCTTGATAATAGATTATGGATAGGAGAATATTGAATTAATTTTTTTATGAAATTTATTTCCTTTAATTCAAGAAGGATCTATTTAATGAAATCAGAAATACCCTAATCACTTATTGGCATAATTCATAAATAATTAATTCTAATCACCTATACAATATGAAGAACATTCTAAAGTTTTATCCATGGTATAATATCACTTATGTACTTGAAATATTCACCCCTAAAATTTAATAATGATGGAGAGGAAATAAAATAGATGAATATGATTTTATCAAAAAGTGATTATTTTTTGAACAACAAATAACATTAAATCCAACCCTAGGTGACAACCTTGGTTAAACACATAATTGTATTAACAATACAATGATTAAATTAATCAAATGGAATAATGATGTTGGCTTATTTAAGAAGAATTCAATAATAAAAATTATGAAAATGATTAAAATCATATATTTTATAAAGAATTTAAATTTTTTTATGTTAATAACTTCATGATTTGTGTAAAGGTGTTCAATTTGTTAATAAGAGAAATGGAACATAATAATTTAATGAAAATTTATTACTAATAATTGAGTGATTCGATCATATTTTAGGAAGAAACAAACATTGATAGACAATATGATTGAATAAAAGTACAATTGAAACCAAAAAACTAATTTTCATTTTTTCCCTCACATCCATTTCCATAAATAATTTTTTATGGAATTAGGTTGACCCTCCTAGTTGTTAAATTCATCTTACTTTATGGAATTTCATCATAGGAACATGGTTGGTGAACACATAGTAAAAACCATGTGCATGCCATTTGAGTGTGTATGTAACATGTAGAGCCAAAATAAATTTTTTCTGCATAGTTTTTCTTATTTTGAATCCTTCCCATTTATGGTGTTCAGAGACATAAAGTATGAAGAACATGGTTGGAGCACTATTTGGAAAACTATTCATAAAATTCTTGTATTATTAGACATTCTTTTTAAAATGTGTTATTTCAATTATTTATCGATGTCTTATATTTTACATCACATTAACTTATTCTCTTATATCTCTTATATTCATGAACCAACCGAGATACCCTCTCCCAAGCATTCCCCAAATAACCAGTACACCCCTCTTCCATGGTGATTCTAGTTGGTTTTCTTGTGATGTGGGTGTGGTTTATTAAGCTAATGATTCCACTTAATTTTTCCTTCAATTCATATTAACATTTATCCTTTTCCTAGTTTAGGTACCATCCTTGGTCCAACCCTAATTGGTTTAGGGTGTTTATTTTTTATAGTCAAAGGGTCCATGAGGATTTATTTAAAAATAATTATATCACCATCCTTCCATGGATACATGATTCTCTACATTTTGTATAAGTTTACATTTTTGGTCCATAAATTATATATCCTTGACTGATTGTACATTAATTTCACGTTATTAGTTCCAAAAAAATTACTACATGTGGTTATAAACCACTTCAAAGAAGAAACCATAATTCTTTTTTCATATTACAAAGAGTTTTATGTGCTATGATTATTATTTTTAACAGATAAATTTTCCCCCTAAGATTAAAAGTGGGAATTTGAAGTTTTATTTTATAAGCAGAATTGATTATGAATTTTTTAAGACTAATGATATGTTTAGTGATTAATTATGTACTAATTCAAACCTCATGAAATGAAAATGAACTTGTGTAGGTTAACCGAGATTGGAAAAGGTCCATCACACTATAAATGTTGTTTCCCTATCTAGTCTTAGAGTTTTGCACACATTCCACAAGTTGGTGAGAAATGTATAATACTGTGGTAGTGTAAATGTATATTAATTCAATAATATAAGGTCTCCCAAATCCATGATGTATTATTTATATATCCCTAATTTTTAGTGACCTCAGGGTTTATTTCACCTTGTTTCCATCTTTAAATTATAGTTTATATGGTTTACTCTACAAATATTTTATTATGGTACTATTTTCCACTTTCATTTCCATTTTAGCCTATATTATTAAATTATATTATATTATTTATAATTAAATTGTAATAAGTAAAATGTTATTCCAATGTATAATCGAAAGCATATTCCATAAGTGGTAAAATATGAATTATAAAAGGCTATTTTAACCATAGAGGCTTCAATCAAATAAATTATTTTCATAATAATGGTTTTAATTTATTGGAAAATAATATTAATAATTATAAAATGATTGGGAAATTATATTGTTCAATATATTATTATAAAAAAATATATCATGAATATTTTAATTCAAAAAGGAAAATAAATCATATATTTAATGTCCTAAACATGGGTTGTGGTATTTTTACCATGCATATTGAACATTAAGCTCACAATTATATTAAACATTTCAATATAGGTTTCGATTCTACTCCTGAATAAAAATTGAGCATTGATATTTTTCTTCATGGATGGTGACTTGAATAGTCATATATAGGAAAGTAAGTTGGGTGGTTTAATTTTACATTCTTTATCGCATAATCAATGATGTATTTTTTTGGATTTCCATCCTTGAAAAATATTGATGGTACATTATATATGACATAAAAGAGGGATTGGTGGGTGATGTATATATAGGTGTGGGAGTTGGGGTGGGTTGATGGATTTAATTATATTAATTTCTCAGTTGAAATTTCATTACTGCTTTAACTTTTTAATTTTTTTTCTACTTATTTTATAGAGTATCGACGATTTTGTTGAATTGGTTCTACACATTTTATTTTATTATTATAATTTAATTTTTAGTCAAATTTATTCTTAGTAGATTTATTTTGATTCCCATGAATTAGTCTCTAGCCTAACGAACTCATAAACATTCTTTGGAAATGTTGTGGGCTGACTCTAACGTCCAACGAATGGAAAACTATTATTGTACGATGAAAATATGGAATAAGAGGAGACATTTTTTATTTTTGGGTGTCTGATAGATAAAAATAATAACATTGGTACTTATATGTTAGGATTAAGAAGATCATACATAGCTTTTTCATATCTAGAGTCTCAAGTGTCGATTTGTTATATGGTTTAATTCTTGAATAATTTGTTTCCATTAGTTAATTCTTATGTTTCAAATTATTTAATGGATTTATATATTTAAAGGGATTAAAATGGTAATGAGTAGGAATAATGAAATGAGCTCTCATAATTTAAAAAAACACATAGAAATATCATTCATGGTTCAACATTAATACTAGTGGTTATCACATTACTGGATCTTGGTTTTATAAACTATTTGTCCAAGTCACATAGAACAACTTATCATGCTTATGGAGACTTTGGTGATGTGTAATTTTAATTATTAATTGTTTGTTGGTTTTAATTTTTTCAATTGAGAAAAATGACTTCTGTTTTGAAAATTGATGGAAGGGTCTTGGTTTAGGGAATTTTTGTTAAAACGATGCTTTAATATTTGAGAATTTATACATTTTTTGTTAAAAATTAATGGTTTTTCTGAAGAATGTTTTGTTTTTATATGAATATGATAAATGTGTTTTATTAAAATTATTTTAATATATCCAAACTATTTGGATTTTTTAATGTCTTTAATGTGGAATTTTTGAAAAATATAATATGATTTTATGATGGATTTGTAAATAATAAATGTACATTAAAAAATAAATTAAAATAATCATGGTAATTGGGTTTATAAAACATTTTTAAAACAAGAACATCAAATTTATAATGTAATATTTTTTTTGAAAATTTTTCATAAGTATGAAGTAATTTTTGTTTATCATATGGTTAAAAAGGATTCAAATCCAAAATATGTTATTTTAAAAATGAATAATATATTTTAATTAATGATAGTTCATAATTGAAATTTGAAAAGGAAATTGTTAAAGAAAAATGAAATGATTTCTATTTTAATTTCATAAATGAAGATATTAACTTTCAATGCCTCAAATATTTCTTTAAAAATGGTGGAG
Source organism: Viscum album (assembly GCA_963277665.1). Lineage (NCBI taxonomy): Eukaryota > Viridiplantae > Streptophyta > Magnoliopsida > Santalales > Viscaceae > Viscum > Viscum album. Next base: position 1,607,204,774 of record OY728137.1, on the reverse strand, counting down.
ATAAAAAAAATAAATGAATTTTGAAATAAAATTTTAATATTTCATTTCTACAATATATATTCAGGATTTAATTTGGATTGGTGTTAGGTTTTATGAGAAGTGGTTTTTGTGATTTATCTAAATGGGTTTTCATTACCCTATGGATTTATTTTTTTGGATGAGTTTAATTTTGATACATCATGATATAAACATATTCTAGTTTTATTAATCAAATTTACCCACTATTAAATATAAAGTAGATTTCATGATTTTTTTTTTGTTTCAGGATGTACTTAAGAGTGTCTACTTTGGTTTCACCCAAGAGTTTTTGATTGGCCTATACTTGTCTTTCAGTGAGTGGATTATTTTTAGGTCATTGGTTGTAAACTTCTTGGATGTTCAATTTTTTATAAAATCCATTTTCAAAATAATGATATAATGAAATTATTATTTAATATGTCTATATTTTAGAATTTAAATAGTGAATCCATGGTAGGGAGTTTTATTTTGAGGGACCATCCTAATATTGGTGATAAACCTACAATTTTGGTCTTGGAGAAGGTCCTCTGTCTTGAGGAGAAGATCCCTAATGTTCTTTAGTGTGTTAAGAATAGGTAATTTTGTTAAGATTGTCCCCATGTAACATTATCTTCCTATTTTCCATTCCATATATGTGTTCATTACTCAAAGATTTTTTGGAATGAATGTTTTGGAGACCGTGATGATAAGTGAAAATATGGACATTATGGATGTGTCATCAATTAATAATCATATCAATTACTCCATGATTAAGATAATTTTTATGATGTGCTATTTCTCATTGTTTGTTCTCTTGTTTTGATGACCATTCATGTAAACAAAGTATTTTTTGTTTGGAGAATGGGTATTGGTCTCAATCTTCTCTTTGTTTTTCCCCATTGGTTTTTATTATTTGTGTTTTGGATCTAAATGTGGTTTTTGATTTATGGATGTTCATTCGTTAGGAAATGGGTTGATGATTATGGGTATCGGGCCTTGAGAATTGTTATTGATGCATGATTTAGAGGATTTATATTTTTTGGAGACACTAACATAATTGTTTTAGCAATATACTTTAGTGATCCAACATGGAGTTCCTTATGAATTCTCATTTTAGTGAAAGTGTCCTTGATAGTGGTTCTTGGGTTAAGGGGTTCCTTGGTAGATGAATTTTCCGTGGGTAGTAGATGTGGTTCCTTTTATTCATCATTTTGGGCATTATCTTAGTGGTTTTAATAGTTTTTATTGGTTCTTGGAGAATAAATATTTATTTTGTAGGTTGAATCCCATCTATAATTTTGACCATTTGAATCATATAAGAAATCTATGGGGAATAAATCTCTATATTGGGACTTTGTGTAACACACCAGGTAAATAAAGAGTATGAATTTTTCACATTTATCCATATTTGTGAATAAAATATTAATATAACTTTAAAGGGGACGCTATGCTCGATGGCGTACCCAACACACAACAACGAGTTTCTTGGTAATCTTACGTTGCACTCTAATAATAAAATAATATTATTTGAAAAGGTAGTTAACACCTAGATTTTGTGATGGCATGAATGAATATAACTAACTAAAAAATGATTATATATGTTTGTCAAAAAAATTTACGTTTTACAATAAATTTTAGAGGATTAATAATGTGAATGAATCCAATTTTAAGCGTAAACATTCTAATATTTTTTAAAAGGTCGATTAACCACCTTTTGATGGAGAACCTCTTTTAAATCCACTTTTTGATAATTTTATGTGTTATATTTGACAAAATAAAATTCTTCTTTAGAATCAGGACATCAAAATTTACATTTTGTAAATTTTTGGTATTTTTTCGATAAAGTACATTTTTTAATGAATAGTGAAAAATGTTGTATTTTAATTCAAAACCTCTTTTTAATCTAATTTTTTATATGATTAGATTATATTTTAAATTGGTTTTAAAGTGAAATTATAATATATTTTTACCATTAAATCCAATGGTGGTCATTGGAAATAATTTAACTTTGAAATTGGACTTAAACTAGTGTCAATCTTTTAATAGATATTGTTTCTTAAAAACACGCTATTTGTTTTGACAGCGGGAATTAATTATTAAATTAATTAATGCAAATTATATGTTTTGAATTTTGTAAAATAGAAATCATTTTTGAATTTGAAATATCAAATATAGCCTAGGGTGAATTTTTGGTAATTTTCTGAAAAACATCAATTTTTGATGAATAGTGAAACCACTAAATGGTACTTATAAAAACTGATTTTCCGTATAAATAAAATTTTTCCACCTTTTTGTTTTGAATTTCAAAAATCAGACATACATGGTTTTCATTAATATGTAAAATGTGGTTCAATAGGATTAAAATAATTTTTTGGTGAAGAGTAACTTATTAAGTTTTTAATCGCGATTAGAGGTAATTAGTGTAGTTTAAGGTAAAAATAATGTTTTAATAATATGAAATGACCTAGACACATGTCCTACCCTCATTGGATGAGTAATTTCCGACAAATAAAATACATGGGTCAACATTGGGACTCCATGGAGCCACTTTGGTTGGAAAATGACCGAAATACCTTTTTATTTAATGTTAAAATTAAAATGACACAAACATGAGTTGTTTTACTAAAAAAAATTAAATGGGGTTTTACAAGTCATATTTTTGACTATAAATAGTCATTGGAAAGATAAAACGATTTCCTACATAATAGTAATTTTTTTATAATTTTTTGACATTAAATAAATTAAATTATTTATGACATCATGATGATCCAGCGATGACCTCATTATTTAACGATTTAAATAAAATGGAAAGATAATGTAAAATATAAGAACTAAACATGTCAAAATCCTATTGTATGGGTGGATTTCGAAACCTTATCACCTTATCTTCTAAAAACATCAATGTGGGACCATTAAAATCCGAAACTCATTCTAAAATAAAGTAACATTTCTTTACTTTCCAAGAGTGCCCCTCCTCTCCTCTTATAAAAGGCCCCCACCTCTACCTCTTTACCCACACTTCCAAATCCTTTGGCTCACCTAAAACCTGCCCATTTTGTCCTTGAACTTTCCTCTCTTACTCCTTGAAGCCTCACATTGGGCAGAAGGCTTCCCATGGAAGCCTTTGATCTCAAATCAAAAAGAGTTGCCCGATTTTAAGGTAATGTCTTCACTTGTGTTCTATTGTTTTATTTTTCTTCTCCAACCCCCTAAACTCTTTTTATTAATTTCTTTTGTAATAAATACAGTATCTTTAATATACTAGGATGTTGTTATAATAATAATTTTAGATACACTTACACACACCTACATCAAATGGTTAAAGAACATATTGTTTCTGTGGATGGTGAATTTCTGCCTCACGAAACGATGATTGTTCAACACTCATATAACACATTAAAAGGTGGCCATTAAGATGAAACTATATTTATATATGATATATAATATGTTTATCTTTTACATAAGCTTCTGTATTTTTCTTTTGTGTCATAACATTATGGTTTCCATTGTGGGTAAACACGATAATTTCATTTTTGGATGTGCGGACTACCGCCCCCTCAAAGTGATTTGATTCGTTAATGACATATGTGGGATGTATAAAGGATGTATTTAATGTTATTATATATGATGTATGTTATATATAAATGATTAATATAATTTTGGAATTAAAATATACATACCTCTTATTTAGTTTTAATTCCATTAATATGACATAGAAATGAAAGTAGTGTTCATGCGTACATACGGCTTACCATCTCCATGAATGGTGCATTTCATTTCTTACCTATAAATGATTATTTAATATTATAAATACATGTATATTCTGGATATATATGATATATATGATATCCAAGTCATGAATATCATTCTGTATATAATGAACCTTTGACCACACGAACAACATGTAATTGTAAGAAGTCCACTTTTAACATAAGAACCAAATATCGACAAAACAAACATTATTAACTTAAATGATTACATAATGTTTATAACATGGAAATAAGTGATATAAAAGGAATAATGAACTTTAAAAAGGTTCTTAAGCAAGTAGAAATTAACTCTAGTTTATTATTCAGGATGTTAAAGAACGATCGAGTCAAGTCAGACCCGAGGTAAGGGATCCTACTCCTCTCTTTCTTTTTAAGTACACTCTTCTATGTCATTCCTTTTAAAGCTCATATTTCATGTTATTGGGATGTTATTTTATATAACTCTTACTGTAATTTTGATGTTCATTTGATGAGAGACCCTATTCTCTCTCATCAATCCATTATGGAACTTTTGAGTGGCGCCGTTATGGTGTCGAATTTTCGTAAGAGATCTAACCTCTCTCTTTATTTTTAAGTTCTCTCATTTATGTCACTTCTTTTAATCTCCTATTTGTTATTTTGGGGGATTTTGTTTTATATTCCTCTTTCTGTAAACTTTATGTTATTATTATGAGAGACCCTATTTGATCTCATAAATTCGTTTTTGAAAGTTTTAAGTGGCGTCGTTAGGCTACCGAGTTTTCATAAGGGATTTTTCATCTCAATTTTATTCCAGTGATATTTATGCTACATTTTCCACAATTTCCTTTGAGTGGTGTATGTATTACCAATTATTTTACTCATTGTGTAATATACTTTCATTTGTGAGTATTTACATCAATGTTGTATTTTCCTTCTTTCACGGGGTGCATGTTTCGAAAGATACCCATGTCGGTAAGAGAACCTTTCACCCTCCTCTTTTTAAAATAATTCTTTTGTTATGTCTTTTAATTCACATACTATTATGTTGGGATATGTTCTTCTGTATCCTTAATGATTTAAATTTTATGTCCATGTGATGAGATACCCTTTTTATCTCTCATCAACTCATTTTCTGAATTTTGTAGTGACGCCGTTATGCTGTCAAATTTTTGCAAGGGAACCTCTTAACCCAAATTTGATTCTATGGGAAAAACTTGTACTCTTTGAATATGTCTTCTATGAATATGTTTGAATAACCTCTGATTGTATTACACTTAATATCCACTTATATTTGGTGTATTCATTTGTCACACATAATAATGTAATTGATTTATCCCTAAACCAAGGATACCATCTTTGTAAGGGACTACGTCTCAATCTCCTTTCATTGAGGCATATTTTATTTTATACACAACCTTATTTTATACAGTGTATAAAACCCTTTTACTTTTACGTTTATCTAAATGGAATCTTTTTTTATACGAAGTGTTTTACAAAACGACAAAAGAGAATGTTTTTGTCATACATATGTGGTGAAAACGACTTCTCCGCCGCTGTGACCATTATTTGAGTATCGGCTTCCTCTACAAGCCATACATTTTTTTTTAAAAAAAAATATCATGTTTTACTTTTCTTTTATTTTCGTTTTGAAAATGGTTTTCATATGGCTTTTTTATATCATTGTGTTTTATTGATATATTGTGATTGAAATGTGGAAATGTTATGTTTCCTTTATGCATGTATTATGTAATACGATTATGTTATAGTTCTTGGTAATTGTTATGAAGACGGGTGGTTCTGTGATAAACTAAGGGTGGGTGAGCCCGATATAGCTCTACAATGCATTGGGTAACGTGAAGGGGTTAAACGTTAAGAATTCTCTGAAGAGATTTAGAGAATATACTATGATGGGTATTCCAAACGTAAACAAGAGGGTTACTCCCTACGTAAGAATGTTACGAATGACTCAAGTTACCTTTATGTCTTATGATTTCTATGATTTATTCATTATTTTATGAGGTATGTTAAAGTTCTTATGTTTTATGGGTAATGTATGATTTCATTCTTATGTATACATGTACTCATGTGTCCTTTCCAAATTTTTATATCCCTTCCTGAACTTTTTATGCCCATCCCAAGTTTTTGAAATGTTTTTCACAAGTCAAGGTAAGGGTACATGATATGATGATAGTGTCAAGGAATTGTCATGAAAGAATCCATGTTTTATTTTAAATATGTTTCCGTTGATGGGAAAAATGAATACAATCTTTTATGTAACCAGTTTGTTTAAATGTGGAATATAATCCAAGTTTTATGATCTAATTCTCTAAAACTCTAATCCTGAAAAGATCCTCAATGTTTAATCTTGTAATAAATCAAGATTAAGTAAGGTTTAAGGATGGGGCCTTATAGTTGGTATCAGAGGTCGGTTTAGATAACTTTAGAAGTTAGGGTATTCTTTAAGCATAAGTGACATTACCATAATGGATAGGATTTCAGAAAGAGTCCTAGTTTTAGATAAAGTGAATGAGTAAGTATATCTTAGTGTTTATCTTCCTCATTAGTACATGATGGTTTCGTTGATACACTCACACTGACCTTTTTGGTTTTAGTAAATGGCTGGATCTAGCAGGCACCAAAGTAACAGTGGATGTGAAGGAAACTGTGACAGTTTTTTGAGCAAGCAACTGAATGATATGGTAGCTGCAATGCGAACTCTTGTGTTTATCCTCATCCAACTATCTGGAGTCATGATTGACCAACTAAACCTTGGTGATTTCTCTAAGGCATCATATATGCGTGAAACAAAACCCTATGGAACTACAGGTAATAATCATAAAGGAAAGTGTGTTAAAAAACCTATGTGTCAAAGATGTGGAAAGAAACACCTAGGGGAATGTTTCAAAGGGACAGAAATATGCTATAGATATAGAAATGAAGGTCATAAAGCAAGAACCTGCCCTGGAAAAAGGAAGCATCTAGTTGACTCGAGGAAAGGGAAAGAAGTTATTTCTGAGGGATCAATTGAATGTTTTAAATGTGGTGTGCATGGTCATTATGCAAACACATGTCCTATGAAGAAGTTTCGTGAATGGGATCACCAAGATCGTACAAATATTTGTTTACCAATACCTAATGCCATTCCGATTGAGGATGAAGAAACTGACAATGACCAATCAAAGGTATGGATTATTTCATAACTTTTGTTTTCCGATTTTGGAATCTTAGGATATGATTCATGATTTTGTTTTTAGGAATGAAGTATTTCAGAATAAGTTGGAAAGGAATGGTTAATGGATCATGAAGAATGTTGAATGAGTAAGAAGTCAACATATAAGGTCTTTAAGAGTTATGGTGAAATTCTTAAGAGTATTAGGTCTCTTTTGATGATGGGGTTACATTATAAGACTTTTTATAGTATGTGTAACCCTGATGTTTAATATATGAAAATTTTATTCAAGGAATAGTTATTTTTTCTTTTGTGGACATAGTTATAAAGAACCATTTGGGTTTATATGATCCTTACTATTGTGGTAATTATGGGTTACTATATGTTATGATGGAAGTGAAAGGCATGAGATAAAATTGAGGTTAAATTATGTTATGGTTATTTTTGATGATTTTATCTCTTTTTGGGGAATGATTTGAGAATTATATAGTTTTGGAAAAAGGACAACACGCAGACCGTGTGACAACCCGTCACGCCAGACAAAGCTACGGGAATAAAACCCACAACCAAAGTGCAACTGGTATTTATCGCCTACCACTAGACTACGTGAAGTCCCTAGTTAGTATGACTTATTATTTTTAGTTAGGTGACTTTATGAATTAAGAGTATGTTGATTTTGGGTTATTTATGAAAATTATTAACCTATCATGGAGGATATGTGATTAGGTTAATTACATTTCAATACAAGACTTTAGGAGCAACTGATGTTGTTTGGAGATAAATGTTATGATTTAACTTGGAAGACTATGCGACTAAATCCTTCCAAATATTTGGGTTTCAATCTTAGTTTGGTTTAATTTGAAGAATGTTATGGAAAAATTGTTTATCAAATGGTCCTCGTTGAACTTTGGGTTTTGTTGGACAAATTTTGGAGATTAAGAATAGATTTTCTTTTTATAAAGGGTTATCCTTTTCTGGATTATCAGATCTTGTACTAACCATTTTGGTTTTGGTTTTGGTTAAAGTCTAAAGACATGGGAAGTATATAGTTCTCTTTTGTGGATTAGGTGATTCTCTAGAAGTTTATTATAGTACTCTTAATGTGAACAAGTCCTCCTAAATACTCGTCTTTTGGGGAAAGTATGAGTCTGTGTAAGAAATCTAGTAAAAGTTGAAAGTCAACATGAAAAGTAAGTATGTTTCCTTAAGATCAAAAATAAATTCCTCAATGAAGAGTAACTTAAAACAAAAGTGTTGTCTGTTAACTTTTCCTACTGGGGAATCGAATACCGTTTAACCCATCACAAGTTTGGGATTTTCTTATGCATAAATTTCTCCTAGACATGTTTACTATCACTCTCCATCAGAACATGACCCTTTGTTTTTTCCTCCATGTCCATATTTTTATACTTGTAATGCTAGTATGGGTTAACTCGGGTGACCTTTGTACTTATCTTTCTTTATTTTAAAGTGATTTTTTTACTGACTCTTGTTCCACTGTGGGATTTTCAATGAAGTTTCGAAGCCCAATTTTAAAATTGCAAGGACGCAATTCCCAAAAGGGGGGAAGGATGTAACACCCCAGGTAAATAAAGAGTATGACATTTTCACATTTATCTATATTTGTGAATAAAATATTAATATAACTTTAAAGGGGACACTGTTCTCGATGGTGTACCCAACACGCAACAACGAGTTTCTTGGGAAACTTATGTTGCACTCTAATAATAAAATAATATTATTTTAAAAGGTAGTTAACGCCTAGCTGTTGTGATGGTGGGAATGAATAGAACTAACTAAAAAATGATTATATATGTTTGTCAAATATTTTTACTTTTTACAATAAATTTTAGACTATTATAAATGTGAATGAATCTAATTTTAAGCGTAAACATTCTAATATTCTTTAAAAGGTCGATTAACCGCCTTTTGATGGCGAACCTCTTTTAAATCCACTTTTTGATAATTTTATGTGTTATATTTGACAAAATAAAATTTTTCTTTAGAATCAGGACATCAAAATTTACTTTTTGTAAATTTTTGGTATTTTTCCGATAAAGTACATTTTTAATGAATAGTGAAAAATGTTGTATTTTAATTCAAAACCTCTTTTTAATCTAATTTATTTATATGATTATTTTATCTTTTAAAATGGTTTTAAAGTGAAATTAGAATATATTTTTACCATTAAATCTAATGGTGGTCATTGGAATTAATTTCACTTTGAAATTGGACTTAAACTAGTGTCAATCTTTTAATAGATGTTGTTTTTAAAAACACGCTATTTGTTTTGAAAGTGGAAATTTATTATTAAATTAATTAATGCAACTTATTTGTTTTGAATTTTGTAAAATAGACATCATTTTTGAATTTGAAATATCAAATATAGCCTAGGGTAAATATTTGGTAATTTTCTGAAAACGTCAATTTTTGATGAATAGAGAAACCACAAAGTGGTACTTATAAAAACTGATTTTCTGTTTAAATGAAAATTTTCCACCTATGTGTTTTGAATTTCAAAAATACGACATACATGGTTTTCATTAAGAAGTAAAATGTGGTTCAATGGGATTAAAATAATTCTTTGGTGAATAGTAACTTATTAAGTTTTTAATCGTGATTAGAGATAATTAGTGTAGTTTAAGGTAAAAATAATTTTTTAATAATATTAAATGACCTAGAAACATGTCCTAACCTCATTGGATGAGTCATGGCCGACAAAAAAAATCCATGGGTCAACCTGGGGACCCCATGGAGCAACTTTGGTTGGAAAATTACATAAATACCTTTTATTTAATGTTAAAATTAAAATGACACAAACATGAGTAGTTTTACTAAAACAATTTTTAAATGGGGTTATACAAGTCCGATTTTTGACTATAAATAGTCATTGGAAAGATAAAAAGATTTACTATATCATAGTATTTTTTTAATTTTTATAAATTAAATAAATTATATTATTAATGACATCATGATGATGTAGCGATGACCTCATTATTTAACTATTTAAATAAAATGGAAAGATAATGTAAAATCTAAGACCTATACATTTTGAAAACCTATCGTATGGGTGGATTTCGAACCCTTATCACCTTATCCTTGAAACACATCAATTTGGGACCATTAAAATCCGAAACTCATTCTAAAATAAAGTAACATTTCTTTACATTCCAAGAGTGCCCCTCCTCTCCTCTTATAAAAGGCCCCCACCTCTACCTCCATACCCACACTTCCAAAGGATTTGGCTCAGCCAACCCCTGCCCATTTTGACTCTCCACATCCCTCTATTACTCCTTGAAGCCTCACTTTGGGCAGAATACTTCCCAAGGAAGCCTTTGAGCTCAAATCAAAAAGAGTTACCCGATTTTAAGGTAATGTCTTCACTTCTGTTCTTTTGTATTATTTTGCTTCTCCAACCCCCTAAACTCTTTTTATTCATTACTTTTGTAATAAATACAATATTTTCAATATACTAGGAAGTTTTTATAAGAATCATTCGAGCTAAACTTACACACACCTACATCAAATGGTTAAAGAACATACTGTTTCTGTGGATGGTGAATTTCTGCCTCACAAAACGATGATTGTTCAACACTCATATAACATCTTAAAAGGTGGCCATTAAGATGTCACTATATTTATATATGATATATAATATGTTTATCTTTTACTTAAGCTTCTGTATTTATCTTTTGTGGCATACCTTTATGGTTTCCATTTTGGGTAAACACGATAATTTCATTTTAAGAAATGCGGACTACCGCCCCCTCAAAGTGATTTGATTCGTTAATGACATATGTGGGATGTATAAAGTATGTATTTAAAGTTATTACATATGATGTATGTTAAATATAAATGATGAATATAATTCTGGAATTAAAATATACATAACTCTCATTTAGTTTTAATTACATTAATATGACATAGAAATGAAAGTAGCGTTCATGCGTACGTACAGCTTACCGTCTCCATGAACGGTGCATTTCATTTCTTATCTCTAAATGATTATGTAATATTATAAATACATGTATATTCTGGATATATATGATATATATGATATCCAAATCATGAATATCATTCTGTATATAATGAACCTTTGACCACACAAACAACATGTAACTGTAAGAAGTCCACTTTCGACTTAAGAAACAAATTTCGACAAAACAAACATTATTAACTTTAATGCTTACATAATGTTTATAACATGGAAATAATTTATATAAAAGTAATAATGAACTTTAAAAATGATCTTAAGCAAGTTGTAATTAACTCAAGTTTATTATTCAGGACTTTAAAGAACGATTGAGTCAAGTCGGACCCGAGGTAAGGGATCCTACTCCGCACTTTCTTTTTAAGTACACTCTTTTATGTCATTCCTTTTAAAGATCATATTTCTTGTTATTGGGATGTTATTTTATATTACTCTTACTGTATGTTTTATGTTCATATGATGAGAGACCATATTCTCTCTCATCAATACATTATGGATGTTTTGAGTGGCGCCGTTAGGCTGTCGAATTTTCGTAAGAGATCTAACCTCTCTCTTTCTTTTTAAGTACTCTCCTTTATGTCACTTCTGTTAAGCTCCTATTTGTTATGTTAGGGGATGTTATTTTATATTCCTCTTTTTGTAAACATTATTTTATTATGATGAGAGAACCTATTTGATCTCATAAATCCGTTTTTGGAAGTTTTATGTGGCGCCATTAGGCTGCCGAGTTTTCGTAAGGGATTTTTCATCTCACTTTTATTCCCGTGATATTTATGCTACATTTGCCACAATTTCGTTTGAGTGGTGTATGTAGTGCCCATTATTTTACTCATTGTGTAATATACTTTCATTTGTGAGTATTTACATCAATTTTTTATTGTCCTTCTTTCACAAGGTGCATGTTTCGAAAGATACCCATGTCGATAAGGGAACCTTTCACCCTCCTCTTTTTAAAAGACTTATTTTGTTATATCTGTTAATTCACATACTATTATGTTGGGATATGTTCTTATATATCCCTATTGATTTAAATTTTATGTTTATTTGATGAGATACCCTTTTTATCTCTCATCAACTCATTTTCTGAATTTTGTAGTGACGCCGTTAGGCTGTCAAATTTTTGCAAGGGAACCTCTTAACCCAAATTTGATTCTTTGGAAAAAACTTGTACTCCTTGAATATGTCTTCTATGAATATGTGTGAATAACCTCTGATTGTTTTACACATAATATCCACTTATATTTGGTGTATTCGTTTGTCACACATAATTATGTAATTGATTTATCCTTAAACCAAGGATACCGTCTTTGTAAGGGACTTCGTCTCAATCTCCTTTCATTGAGGCATATTTTATTTTATACACAACCTTCTTTTATACGGTGTATAAACCCCTTTGACTTTTATTTTTATCCAAAAGGAATCATTTTTTATACGAAGCGTTTTACAAAACTACAAAAGGGAATGTTTTTTTCATACATATACGGCGACAACGAATTCTCCATTGCCGTGACCATTATTTGAGTTTTGGCTTCCTCTACAAGCCATACCTTCTTTTTAAAAGAAAAATAAATTCCATGTCTTACTTATCTTTTATTTTTGTATTGAAAATGGTTTTCATAATTTTCTTTTATATCAATGTGTTTTATTGATATCTTGTGATTGAAATGTGGAAATTTTATGTTTCCTTTATGCATTTATTATGTGGTACGATTATGTTATGGTTCTTGGGCATTGTTATGAAGACGGGTGGTTCTGTGATAAACTAAAGGCGGGTGAGCCCGGTATAGCTCTCCAATGCATTGGGTAACGTGAAGGGGTTAAACGTTAAGGTTTCTCCGAAGAGATTTAGGGAATATACTGTGATGGGTATTCCAAACGTAACCAACAGGGTTACTCCCTACGTAAGAATGTTATGAATGCCTCAAGTTACCTTTATGTCTTATGGTTTCTATGATTTATTCATGATTTTATAAGGTATGTTAAAGTGCTTATGTTTTATGGGTAAATTATGATTTCATTCTTATGTATACATGTACTCATGTTTCCTTTCCATATTTTTATATCCCTTACTGAGATTTTTATGCTCATCACATGTTTTTGAAATGTTTTTCACAGGTCAAGGGAAGGGTACATGATATGATGATAATGTCAAGGAAGTGTCAAGAAAGAATCCATGTTTCATTTTAAATATGTTTCTGTTGATTGGAAAAATGAATACTATCCTTTATGTAACAACTTTCTTTAAATGTGGAATGTAATTCAAGTTCTATGATCTAATGCTCTAAAACTCTAAACCTAAAAAGATCCTCAATGTGTAATCTAGTAATAACTCAAGATTAAGTAAGGTTTAAGGATGGTGCCTTATACTTTGTCAGACCAAAACCCTATATTTTTATTATTACATTATACAATTAGTAAAATTTAATCCGATTACTTATTTCTATACCAAAATATTTCAAAAAATTTCATATTTTGAATTTTTGAATAGGTTCACGATTGGATCATTGATAGTAAAAACCATCTGTAATACATGTCAGTGCATGTGTATCTTGATTAATAAAACATGAACAACAATTATTTGGTTTTTATGACCATGAATCCATCTCATTTTGTTTGTTCTAGTGCTTACTATAGGGGTAACAAGGTTAGAACTTTGTTTCTCTGACCAATCATCAAACGATGGGTTGTGACAGATTCATTAAAAAATGGGTATTTACTTATTTACGCATTACATACGTGTTAATTTTCATGAAAACATACCTATTTTTTAGATTTTTTGTGACATGTTTATCTACTTATCTCCCATGGGAAACCCCTCCTCTATTCCACCTTTTATATTATTTTATAATCTGTTTTATTCATATAAGAGTCTGGTTCTTTAAGGTAATAACCCATATTCTTTATTCCTTCCCATCTTTTTCATTTTTCTTCTATTAATTTTCCAATCCCATCATTAAATGAAACCTAAAGAATTTTTTGTGTTTATTTTATTTTATTTTTGGTTTTGAGGGTTTGTTTATATGTATTTGACGATGACTATATTGACACACAATGAAGGAGACTCATTTATCCACATTTTAGGTCGGTTTCCACTTGTTTTTTTCATTAAATTTTTTATCCTGGCGTGGTTTACTTTTATTTCTTATTTCTGGGCCCAAAAAATTATTATATGTGATATTTAAACCTCTTATGAAAAGAATCCATGTTTTATATGGTTTTGTTAAAGTGTTGAGGATCTTTATCTTAAAAAATACTTTGTTTTAATTTTTTTAATCAAATTCATTGCTTATTGTGTGTTCTATAACAACCCAAAAGACTTCTAATCATGGGTTTTAATTATTTAAAATGAATTCTAAATTTTCTGATGAATTATCAATAACATATTATATTTTACCTCACATTTATTGAAATTTATTAAATTTCATTTATTAATTAAGGATTCCAAAATGTGGGTCTGAATAAAAGTTTGATATATTTTGAAATGTATACCAATATATTTTATACTTATAAAAATAAAAATGGAAGGATGAAAACACACATAGATATTTATATATACATATATTCATATGATAATATATGATTTTTTGAAATTATATACTTGTATGTGTGTGAACTAATATGAATACAACAATTATATGAATAATTTATATCTAAGATTCATTTTAAAAGATTTTTTTCAAAGTGTTTTTCAAATTTAGAATCTAGTTTTAGTTTTTAAAATATAACTTTAAGGAACATTTTTAATTTTGTAATGAAAAATATGAGAGATATTTTATTATTTTTAGTTTTATTTTTTCCTTAAATATGCTCCTTTGAGATTGAAAAATGAATTTCTCATTTTGTCATGTATTTTGAACTAATTATGAATTTCTATAGAGAAGAAATATGATTAGTGATTATTGTGGTACTATTTCAAAACACATGGTAAGATTGAATACTTGGGTTGGCTAGCCTATATTGAAAGAGGTCTATCAAATAATATATCATGTCTACCTAACTAGTGAAACAATTGTGTACAAAATCTATAGGATGGTGACAAGTGTATTCCACTAGGGAAGTTTAGTAGTATTTTTCTTAACTAATTATGGGTCTTAATAATTAGTGACATTGAATTTATAGGTCCGCACAACCTTACAATAATATAGGTTTTTACCATTTTTTTTATGGATTTCAAATATTTTTTATATGGTTTATTATACACATATTTTATCATGTTATAATCTATCTTTTTCATTTCAATTTTATCCCATCATGTTCTCATTTATGTACTCCATGAGAATATATTTATCTTTAGTAAAATTATATTCTAATTTGTAATAATAAGAATTAATTATTATATTCCAAATATGGTTTTTAATGGGTTTTTTATGTATGATGCTTTGTCCTAAAAAATTGATTTCAATTAACTATTTTCATTTAAATAAAATTTAAATTAAGGCTCGTAAACTATTTAGGAAACTATTATTTGGATTTATCTACATAAGTAACAAAAACCTTCTTTGAATATTATCTTTGAAACTAACAAAAAAGGATAAAATTCATTTAATGTATTAAAATGGTGTGTGGTTTATTTTCATGCCAATTTAATTTTTTTGGTACCTATCTTTATCTTTTTTGTACAGGTTTTAGATATTTTTTATGCCACTATTTCATCTTTAATTAGTATTTATTTTTATGGTAACTTATAGAGTCACATATAGGAATATAATTTTTTACACTAATATAATTCACCATCATAGAATGCCTTTTTTCTACTATATCTTATGGTTATTAATGAATTATATTCTCTATAAGGTAAACCTGTGACTGTGGTGGTTGTTGTTCCTTTAGGTGAAGGTGTTGGGGTTGAGTAGAGGGATTTATTTAGTTTAATTACTCAGATTAAACTACTTTGATATTGCAATTGTTTATATATTTTTTACTTTCCTTATTATACATAATCCTATGATATAAAATGGGGTCAGGGTGGGTTTATGATAATATTAAAATCTATTCATTTGGTGAATCTATATAAACTGGATTTACATTGATTCAATAATAGTATATTCGATCCCATGGTGATTGTAAATATACCTCAGGTATTTTTTAGAGCAGCTTAGGAATCCAATAGATGGATAGCTTAGGT
This sequence comes from Viscum album, assembly GCA_963277665.1. NCBI lineage: Eukaryota > Viridiplantae > Streptophyta > Magnoliopsida > Santalales > Viscaceae > Viscum > Viscum album. The sequence goes on along the minus strand of OY728137.1, from coordinate 1,607,188,761 downwards.
TTGATCATAGAATTTGGGTTTTCATTTGTGGGTGTAAATTATATGAAATTAGACTTTTACACCTTGAAAAAAAATTAGTGTGATCACTTTTCCTTGATTTAACACAAAATAAAAGATTATAAATAGATTATTTTAGGTAATTTATGGGATAATAAAAATGATTTATGTTTTATTCTAAGGTTTGGTAAAATATCACCACATTTAAATTTTATATTCAAAATGGTGGGTTATTATTCGAGACATTAAAATATATCCATTAATTTTATCTTCATAGTGGGCTACATGGATTTCCTCTGAACCCAAAGAAATAACTATGAATAATGTATAATAAAATGTAAAAAATTATATTCGTTATTTATAGTAAAATTTTAAGCTTCATTGGACTTTTACCATTGATGATACATGGACAGTAGTATAATATTACATGGTTCAGTTTGATAAAAAAATATAGATTAATGGTCCAAAGTGGTTGTCATACCCAATGAATCTCATATTTTTATTGGAGGAAAATTTATCTATAACTATAGTAAAATAATACTGATATTTACTGTTTAAATAAAGACCATTATGTGTTTTATATTTTTTTTTCAAATGCGTCGAGTATTAGTTTATTTTTATAAATAAATAAAAACATGATTATAAAGGACGTTCATAGTATAAAATGTACTAATAACAGGGATTAGGAATAGTGAAACAAATCAATAATGAATAATAGAAAATTAGTATTAGGTTATTTTAGTGGTTCACCACGGTATAAGGTATGATTAATATAACTAAACAGAATGCCACCAATGTCCCCCTAGTATTGTGAAACATATATATGTGACTCCAAACACTAACCAAAATAACATATGAAAGTTATTATTCACCCATTTCGAGTCAAAAGTTCCTAAAAATACCACTATGAACTATAAACACACCTAAAGTGATTGATTTATGAATTAGAGATCTATCTTGTGTCATTAACCCATTAATAACATCATAAAAAGAGACACGAGGATAGTATCACATACAAATACTTCCATATAATACCCCAAGATTTTATGTATTTTTTATTAAAGAATTTTTTTTGTTAGTTCGTGTTACGCACAACCCTGAGATTAGCGTGCACTACACATACCATCGAGTATATCTTATGTTACCGATAACTACAAATTTAAATGAAATGTGAAATACTATTAAAATATTATTATTTAATTTGATATTTATCTCTCATCCACTAAAATGTTAGGTATGAAGATAATTATCTAAATTATTATGATATATGTTTTACATATGAATATGAAAGTAATTTTTTGGTGTCCAATTAATTTGAAATGAAAAAAAAAATTAAAATAATAGAAATATATTTTTGAAGAAATAGATTTTGGTATACAAAAAAGGTTTATCTCAATAAATGTAGAAAATAAATTTTTTTGGATGATTTTAAATTAATTTATATATTATATATTCAACTAAATTATATAACCTTCATATTATGTGTTTTCAAAGGATTAGATAAGAATAAATAAAAATATAAGCTTAAAAACAAAATTTTTCTAAAAGACATGATTAATCATAGTTTATAAACTTATTTTAAAATTATTTTTTTGAAATATTATGAAAATTTAATTGAAAAAATTAAACTCATTTTTAAAATTGGAATTTTAAAATAACCATATGGTGATGTTTTTAAAATTTTCAAGAATGATTCTTTTTTTTGATGAATAGTGAAAAATAAAAGTTTTAAAATTAATATAAGTTCAGTAATATATTTTTTTATTCTATTTTTGGTCACCTAAATCAATTCCATATTGAATATCGATATGAAAACATTTTAAAATTTTGATGAATTTCTCTTTTAAAATCTTTTTTTTTCATGTTTGCGAGTTTAATTTTATAATAACTTTTGCCAATTTTTTGAGTAGATTTGGAAAAAATGCCTAAATTATTTTGAAAATAATTATTTATTTTTTCTAATTTGTCCAAATTATTTTTTGTTTAAAATTAATTGTAAAAATAGTAAAAAATTATTTACCACGGTTAAGGATAATACAAGTGTTCAAGGTTGTTAATCTAAGATGATATAATGAAAAATGACATATAAACAATTCAAACACCCCTTTTATAGAAATATTTATACCTTATCACCTATAACATTTTTATAATTACCATTTTTGAGTCTTTATGGTATGTTAAAACTATAGAAATACTACATCATTTTCAAAATTTCATGCATGTTTATACCCATATTTATTAAAGGCCACCTCCTCTAATCTTCTCTTTACAATAAAAAACCATTTCCTTCAAAAAAAAATATTTAAGTCCATAAACATATTTTATAGGCTTTTTTGAGATATAAAATACAGTCATGGATGGATTTAGGGTAAACATAAAGCGATTGTCCAGATAAGAGTTAATTTTATTAACTATGTATTTTTATATTACTACATCATCTAAATCTATAAAACATTACTAAATTGTGATGATATAGTAAAAATATTATATAAAATTTAAAAATATTTTTTAAAGATAATTTAACATGTTAAATACATATCCCCTTTTATAAAATGGGAAAAAATCATTTAACATGTGTACGGAGGACCACCGTGTCACGAACTGATTTAAATCATTTTCATCACACCCTCTCACAGCTGGATACAATGATTTATTTATAGTATATATATATGTGATATTTATTATATTATTATACCAATTTAATTATAACAACATAAAAAATTTCTTACTTCCTAACATGTTGCAAAATAATAGCATCACTTGTGTGTGTGATGGATTATCACTTCACAAATCGATGTGATGTGTTTTTAATTTTTGTTGTAAATGGATGGTAATAAGGATAAATTTGATGAATATATATTATATTTTTAAAATAATTATACTTATTTATTTCTGATATCACATACACCTTATTACTCTCCATTTCTTGGGGGATACGACTATGTTGTTCGTGTGTATGGTGGCCTACCACATAACGAAGTGATAAGATTCGTCTATTAAATAAAAAATATCATGGAATTTAAAAAGGGTAAATTTAATGAATAAGTGTGATTTATATGAAATAAAAAATATTATGAAACGATAAAATATTTTTTCTTTTATTTTGTTTTATCCATTTAGAAATGAGAAACAACATTTATGAGTAGGTAGGACTTACCATCTTTATAAATGGTGTATTTGAAATTGTATCTGTAAATTTTATGGATTTATCTAAAATAATATATACTGAATATAAATATGATATATATATATATATATTTTTTAAATATAAGGATAATATTACCATGACCAAATTAAGAGGACTGAAAATAAAAAATCAAAACATACAAAAAAACAAATCCATTTTTCATGAAACATAATTTTAACAGAGAGTTATTAATTAACAAGTATTAAAATGTAATTATTATAAAATTCATTGAATGAAATATATATACTGTTCTATAATAGATATATAATAAACTTATATTTGTTATATATTTTATTCTAAAATGTATGAAAATGTTGATACATAATTTAAGGGATTTTAGGTCTACCTTTTATTTCTAGGATACATATAACATATTCACCACTCGCTTCATTTTTTAGGTTAATATAACAATAAATCAACAAAAAATATCATTAATTTTCTTATTTTAATGATATTTATAGTTTCTCTTATGTTTATTCATTAATGTGGCTCATTATTCATAATTTTAAAACGATGTATTAGATTTTTTTCTAAATTTTCTTGTTTTAGGCATATTTTATGTTATGAAACTATTATAATTTATGAGGCATAGAAAGACCCACTTTTACCTTTTATTACATGAATGTAATTCTAACAATTATATTTGATTTTCTTATAAGTTTATAATTTAATAGGTTTTACGATTCAATAGTTACCAATGTGGTATGGCTTTGATGTTGCGATCTCTTTGTTTATCAGATTTTTTATGACTATGCTTTTGATGATGAAATATTTAGATCTATTTCTAAATAAATAAATTTATTTTATTCTCATTTGGTTATTAAATTAGAATACATTTTTTTTCTTTCATGTTCCTCTGTTTATGCACTAAATATTCCAAAATATTGTTTTTAAAGAAAAACCTAGTTATTTAACTCTTTAGTTGAAAACCATTTTTATTCCATATCAATTATTTTAAAAAAATGTGTTCAAAAAAATGTTTTATTATTATTCTATGATTGTTAATAGAAATTTTAACATTTTTATTTTAAAAAATATTTAAAGGTGACAATCATTTTATTTTTAAATCATGGTCTATTTTGGATTTTACAGAAAATATGAAAAGAATCTTCTTCTTAATGATTATGGAATTTCCTACCATCATTACCACCCAATTTTTTAAATAATCATTTATAGGTATCAATTATTTTTTCAAATAAATGGATTTTAATTTTTTTAATGTAATTTTCAAATAAAGTCAACTTTCTACAAGAAGTATTTTAAATGATTCTTATAATTACCTTAATATATTTTCATCAATATTTTCAAAGAAATTTATTTATGAAATATTATTTAATTTCTAATTTTAAAGAGGTTGTTTAAATATAAATGTTATTTTCATCAAGAAATTTTCCATGTAATCATTTAAAATCATTTTCTGTCTAATATGACATATTTTGATGTTACTTATTATTTACCGAGGAGATGATTCAAGGATAGAATTATTTTTTTTAAATGTTTTACCTTAAAATGAAACTATTTTGAATAACACCATTTATATTCCACAATATTTACCATGATAAAAATATGAATAAACAAGATTCCTTTTTCTTGGGTTATGCTATGATGAAATGGTGAAATGATAATGAAATATATTTCTTTTCTACAGGTTATTCTGTGATGAAATGATTATGAAACCCATTTTCATTCATGGGTTATGATATGATGAATGTTTTATAATCTTGTGGCACATGTATGTATGATTTTCATATTGTGATTTTTGTAACATTGCACCCTTGGATGGTGTTTACACCATAACTAAGGATGGAGGTCATTTTATCACTAAGGATGGGTGTGACCTATATTTCAATCTAATTTATTAAGTACGGTTAATGTTATATTTTCTTAAAGGGAACACGTGATGATATCCAAAGATTGAAATTGGGTACATAGGTGGTTAGGAAAATCCCAAAAGTTGGTACATAAGATTTCATCTGAATCCTGATGTATGTACATGGGTGGTTATCCCAAGAATAAATAGTTATGAATTTCTTGGTTTATTTCATTGGAATCAAATAATTTATATGATTATGTGTATCCCAAAAATATATTCCTTGTGAAAATTTTATTCTCTAACAACTCATTTTATTTGATTCTTTTATGATCCATGTCATATGAACTACCAAGACTTATACTATGAATCTAGTTTATGTTCTATGATATGTTGGATATAGTTTTCAAATGATATTCTCATTATCCAATACACATATGCTCATGTTATATTGGTACCTCCTTTTTTACCCTTAATATGTATCCGATCTCACCCTTTCTTCTATTTCTATATGGGTAATTCAATCCAAATAATCACACTATGTAACTTCAAAACCTTAGGAAAATTAATAATAAGAAAATATAAAAACCATTATAAATGATAGGTCTTGAGATACCATGAAACAACTCAAACATGGTAATAAATTAAAACCTCAATCCTTGGAGACCTAAATTGTTAATTAACAACAACATAACTAATAGAAATCAAAAAATCCAACACCTAATAGAACCCATATAAAGTAAGAATAGGATATTGAAGTGGAACATTAAGAAAAATATAGGTATAATACTCTCATGTAAGAGGACTATAAAATCCTAAAAATTTATTGAGATTTATTAGGCTTGTTTATAGGTACCCATTTTCTTCATTTGAGTATTTTTTGTTTAGGTTGTAACTAGGGTGTGTTAGGGTGTAAATTTAATATTTTTTAAGGAGGATGGGAAGTGCACGGTTCTCACATAGTTTTCCCAAACTATGTGTCACGACCCATAAAACTAGGAGAACCCAACTCGAGGGGATACACATGGCTAGTAAACATTTTATTAAAGCATCCAACCTCTTAATAGAAGACAAGACCCCCCTAGAATAGGCACATGGTAAGGAACATGGTGAATGGAAATTGTGCACCCCCAGCACTAAACCATCAGTATAGAATTTTAATTCCTTAAAAAATAGTTTTAAAATTTTCTGAGCCCCCATTTTAAATATTATTATTCCTAGACTCAACCCTTAATACATTTGAATGATTATCGATAATCTTAGATAGAATTAATGCCTTAACGACCCATATTCTTATTGAATATAAAGGGGGATTTAAGATTTGTATCCCTACCCGTAAAAGGATCTTCTCCCATGTTGTTTCCTTCCTATTTCACATATTTACATCATCTTTTAGAGGGATGTTATCCTATATTTTGATGGATCTTGTTCTAGGACAATTGGGTATAGATCAAGGACTTTGGGATCTTGATTGTTCAACATTGAATTAGGATTTCAGATCTATATCATGTTCTTTAATACATTCTAGATGTTAGTTCTTCAAATTAGGGATTTTCATTGTTATAACACTCATAATTGAATTGATGTTGGTGGTATATAATTCAAATACAAAAATCTCAAATAAAATTTAAAGTATGTAATTGTTGAACCTCTAGAAGATAACTAGAAATTGATATTATTGATTAAATTATTTAATTTTGTTAATTAATCAATTGAGGGATTATAAAGTTATTGAAATTGAATTGATTAAATTGGATAATTAATTGTTGAATTAATTATGACATATTGAGGTTGTTGATTTGAGATACATAATTGTCAAATTAATTATGATATATCTAGATTTTTGATTTGAGATAGTTAATTGATGAATAAATTATGAGATAATGATATTTTATTCCATACAATTAATTGTAGATATACTATGAATAGTAATTTGGATTTGAGGATAATTAGTTGTAAAGTTTATTATCAGGATATTGGATTGTGAATTGAATAACCAATTATTTAATTAATTATGCTATATTATTTTTGTAGTTATTGATTAAATATTTTTCAAATGAAGTAATGGATTGATGTGGTTGATTAATTGTGTAATTAATTAAGTGGAATTATGTAGTAAACTATTTTATAAATTTTTAATTGGATTGGGATGATTAAATAATTATTATGTTAATTAAAGGCATAGTGATGATTAATTTACTGTTGAATTAATTAATTGAATAATATTTAAATGATTAATGTTAACAATGATATTCAAATGACAACTGAGGAAGTTAACGGTAACAATGACATACATGTTTCTATTAAGACAATCAAGGGTAATAATGGAATTCATGTGTGACTTGAGAAAATGAATTGTACCAAAAAATTCTTCTGTAAATAGATATAATGAATGTTAAAAATGGAATTCATGTGTGAATTGAGATAATGTATGTTACCAATGGAATTTCTGTGTGAAATGAACTGAAGAATGGTAACTTTGGTATTCTAATATATGATATAGTTCAGTTGTCCTTAGTAACTCTATTGTAATGTGGTTAACTAATGAATAATTTATAATATGTTAATTATTCATTTATGAATTGTATTTAAATATTTATACAACGACAAACACTATAGTTGACTGGATATTGTTTGTATACACCATTGGTGCTGGCCTATTGAGTTATACCAACATCGTACATGGGTTTTTTGGTCGGTACCGAAATATATTTCATGGTTATATGGTAGGATAATAGAAAAGGGCCAGTGTCAGAAAAATATGTTTTGGAAGGATCATGGGTTTAGGAACCATACGTGGTTCAGGACACAGTTGGGAGTTGTTAATGTCATTAATTTTGAGTTTTATTTTTTGACAATTAACTCTTACATTGGCATAGAATATCCACTGTTTATTCTGGTATTTTATTTTTAGTTTTTTTCATCCTTTGATGCTATTATTTTTCATGATATGGTTATATGTCATTTGGTCATTTCTTATTTATTTATACTATTTTTTTACTTTGATAAATCAGTTTTAGTATCCCCATGATAGATATTAGACCCACACAGATTGCTTATAGCCTATGGCATACTAGGATTCATGCTTGAGGTCATGTATCCGGCCTAATTGGGCCACCAGTGTGTGGCACTTGGGTTGAGACATTACAAAGTCATATCATTGGAATTTTATTTTCTTTTTTCTTTAATCATGCTATTTGGGAAAGGTGGAAGTGAGACTACTAAGAGTCATTCATTGGTTATGAGATTGTGCATGGGAGTTGAAAACCCATGTATGGGGGGAACTTATGTACCGAGGGTGGTTTTTTTTATTACTATTTCTTGTTACATTTGAATATTATTTCTCCTTGGGTGAAACACACATTGTGTGACGTGATAATTGTTTTTGATATTTTCATTGATTTTACTCATGGCCTAGTTTAGCATGAGTGTTGAGTTTTCTTGCATCCTTATAGGTACTCATGATTACTATCACATACCTCATTTTAGGTATGCATGAGAAAAAGTGTTTTGGGTAAGTTTTTGAATCTGAAATATTTTTCATTGATTAGGATATTGAAATTAAAATGTGCCTTGTATGAAACTTATAAATGTAAGACAATGAAAATTTTTGAATAATTTTATGTCTAAACGATAAAATTAAATATGATAATTAGTTTACCCTTTGTTAACCATGAAATTGATTGAGGATGGTTAAGGGTAGAGATAGTGCCTCGGTATTGACCATGTGGTGTGGTTTTGAGAAATTACTTGTTTTGGCATTTTGTGTTTCCCATAAAAGTGTTTTGTTGTGAAGTGTGTCTCAAGGTGTGTGTTTCTAATTTTATACATAACACTTCTTGATGATTCTTGTTTAGAGGAGACCGAGAGGATATGGCTAGAGATGATCTATCAGTCATGAAACCCGAGGAACCAATAGTGTTGGGAGAAGAAGCATTCGAGCAGTTCTAAGTGAACATTTCTTTAATCATGTAATTATGGTGAAGAGACCCATAGAGGGTTGTGAGATGTTTGTCTAACTTGATGCACATGATTCAATTGGAGCACCATTTTAATATTATTGGAGATGGTGGACTAGAAGGGTATGATCTCTAGATTGAATATATCAAGATTATTCATGACCATTTGGAATCGTTGGCAGAGAAAAGGGTCGAGTTGGTTGTTTATATAATATGAGGATCATCAATGTGTTGGTGGTACATTACATCTTAGACTAGATAGGTGGATGATATGTTATGGAAGAAATTCTAGAAGATGTTCTTGGAGGAATTCTATCCTGAGGTGTTGTGGAAAGAGAGAGCATCTATGTTCCTGTGGATCACTTAAGGGAGTATGTACGTGATTGACTATGTTAGATGCTTTATAGACTTGAAATGATTTGGATCTATATGGGTAGGGTATAAGATATAAATGATTAATGATTTCATGTATGGTCTTAAATGTGAAATTATCTCATAGTAAAACTTATTTCACTTGAATAAGATTACTGAAGTGGTGGATGATGCACTCATAGATAAGGGAAACTTGAGGGAGGATTCCAGTAAAGGATATGTAGTTTCTACTAGATGGTCAGGAGGTACATCTTTTGGGTGAAGGGAGTTTTTTTATGAGGTTCTAAGCTTTGGGAATAGAAGGAAGAGTTTCTAGAGAGATTTTTTAGTCACACATGAGCATACCCAAATTTTTTCCCTCCAGTGCGGTAGTTAGGGCCACTATCGTAGACGTTGTCCCCAACCACTAGTGGAGTGACAATATTGTGGAAAGATGGTACATCTATAGAATGTTTGTAGGAACCTATGACAGAAGTGTATTTATGGATGATCTAGACAAACTAGGGTTCATGAAGAGGATATTCTCAAATATATCAGTCATGTTGCTAGAGTTATACCGACTGAGGTGGTAGAGGCATTGGATGTGGTGATTCAATATAAGACAAACCATTCCAAAAGAGTGGCGCATCACTAGGGACAAAAATTGATCACTGTGAAGAGGGGTATAAATATTTCATGTGGTGTATCCTACAGTTACGGATAGTGATCCTAGACCATTGATATAGAGAGGTACTATTCTTGTATATTCTATATTATCTTGTGCCTTATTTCATACCGGTGACTCTCATTCCTTTATTTCTGAACAACTATTGAATGGATTATAAAGGAAAGGGGAGTTATTTTGTGGGGTGTTAATTATTGATTCACCATTAGGAGTACTATCGAGAAGAATTTACTAATACAAAGGATGTTCTCTCATGTTTGTGACGTTTTTTTTCTCTGGGATCTATATATCTTTCACATGTCATGATTCAACCTAATTTTGTATAAAGAATAGTTAGTATAATACCAATCCCATATTTATTGTTTTTACAGTATATTGAATTTTACATCTCTTAATGGTTTCAACAATATTCAACAGGGACAATGGTTTATCTTGGTGTGCAATACAGGGCTAATTACTCAGTAACTGGTAGATCTCATAGCCTAGGGTTCTAGTCTGTTACTGGATGATGGGGGAGTGAAACATGATTTCGTTCCACACAGAGTGTATAGGTTACAAAATGTTTTTCCTGAGGAATTTCTTGGGATTTCACCAAATAGGGATGTGATGAGTACAATTGACCTCATTCCAAGGGAATATCTAGTTTCTATTCCACCATATAGAATGGAGGTAACCGATCATCGAGAGAAAAATATTTAGCTGGAGGAGTTAGAGGATGGGGATATATCGACCCAAGTATGTATTCTAGGGGTCTCTATTATTGTTTTCAATGAAGTATGAATGGAATCTACACTTGTGTTTCAATTACTAGAAGTTGAAATAGATGAAAATAAAAAACCTATATCCTCATTTGTGTATCAAGGATCTATTTAAAATATTGATAAGAGTTTGTTTTTTTGTCAAAGACTAACTATAGATTTGTGAATCATCATTTTAGAGTTCCTAATTATTATAGAAAGGATAAAACATTCAAATGTACGTATGTAATTTTGGATTTCATCATAATTTCATTTGAATTGACGAAATAACGACCAGTGTTTATGGCCTTGATGAAAATAATCATCATTCTATACCAGGATTAATATTTGGTAGTGTTTGTGGATGAAAACTTGTTGTACTCCAAAACTCGTGATGATGATTCCCAAAACATTGACATCATTCTAAGTACACTGAGAGAGAAAATGATATATTACATGCTATCGAAAATTTAGTTTTGGATTGAACCTCTACACTTCTTAGGTCAGATCGTCTTAGAGGAAGGTGTGTTATTATATCCAACCAAGCATCAAATATTTTTTTCTTAGGATAATACCAAGATTTTATTCAATATCCAAATATTTATAGAGAAAGATAGATATTATTAAATATTGAACCATCAATTTTCATGATTAGAGGTATTTCTTTTATGCTTGTCCAAAAAGGGTAAACAATTGAAAGGATGGAATCTTGAGACAATGCCTTAAAGGGGCTGATTAGGTGTTTTAAATCAGAAGAAATATTGATCCTTGTTGAGTTAGGTGATGATTATATAATGTATTATGATGCTTCTATGATATATATTGGAGCAGTGTTGATTCATAGATATTGATTTGTTGCATACGAATCTTGGAATATGAGTTCACATCAACAAAACTACTCTATGAAAAAACATGAGTTGTGTTGTATGGTTTATATATTGAATTATTGGTAGCATTATCCGATGGCAGAAATTTTTATTATATACATGGATCACAAGTTCTCAAATTATATAATTTCACAACAAGATTTGAATCTCTAGTTGTAGATATGGGTTTATTGTATGCATTATTTCTATTTTGAGCTAGAATATATACATTATAATGAAAATTGTGTTGTTGATGATTTAATTATAAAAACATAGAATTAGGTTTTTCAGTAGTCTATCATTGAGTGGAATATAACAAATTTACTAGATGTGATGAATGTTGTTGTTTAAGAGAAACAGGGTATGATGAATCTAGTATCAGTTTTCATGGATTCTATATATAAAAGATATATTAGAGACAAAAAGTATGGGGATCCAATGTGTTTTGAATAGAGGTAAATCCTTGAATACATGGAGTAACATTAATATTTTATCCTAGATGGGTATGGAATCATCTATGATGGGAATTTGGTTTTTGGGAATACAAGTATTTGGGAGGAGTTGATGTGTGAGTATAATGACTTGAAGTGGGAAGTACATATAGGTGTAAAAAAATTTACCATGTCCTACATCAATAGATTTGGAGGCTATTCATGGATAAGTAGATATTAGGGTTTTTGAAACGATGATATACCTTTCAACATGTGGCATCAAAGCATCAATGATGTGGTGGTTTACTATAGTGAGTTACCATTCTAGAATGGATGTTGGATAAAGTCATCATGTATTTTTGTCAAGTCTTCATATGAAACCTTAGAATAATAATGGTATATGGATTATTGTGGACAGACTAATAAAGTTAATACATTTCTTCCATATAAGGGAGAATTTCTTAGTAGAGAAAATGGGAGATTTATATGTCTGAGAGATAGTCTATCTGCATGGGTTTCCATGGACTATTTTCTGAGATGATGAATCATGTTTTACATTTCACATCTTGAAGGGATTATAGAAGGTAACGAGTATGTAGGTTTTATTGAGAATTGACTTCCACCCATAACATGATGGATAGTCGGAGCATACTATACAAATATTTGGAGATATGTTGGGTGTCTATTTTTTAGACTTTGGTGGGTATTGGGAGAACCCTTGGAACAAGTGGAGTGTTCCTATAGAAACAATTATCAGGAATCTATTTAGATGGAACCACTTGAGGAACTTTATGGTAGACCATTTGGATGACCTATATGCCTGTTAGAGGTTGGTGATTCAGAGTTATTTGGACTGAGTCTATTGAAAATGACATCAGATTTATTATAACTAATTTATAAACATATGTCTAGGAATCAGAGATTAAATAAGTCATATGAAAATAGATGTCGACGAACCCAAGAGTTTAAATGGTTAATTGTTTATTCTTATGTTTTCACCAAGATTAGGTCACCATTGGATATGGAGGCAGGGATAGTTGGCACCCATGATTGTTGGAACATTTGAGATTTTTGGGAGAATTAGGCATGGGGTATAATGATTGGACTATTCAATGAGATACAATTCTGTGCATGATGTTTCCTACATGTCACAACTTCGGCGGTATCAGTCCTACCTTTCTCATTTGATCGGTGTGGATGATGTTTATCTTTAGATTGATGTATCCTTTAAGTTTCATTATAGACGTGCGTTGTATTTCATTGAGAATGATTTTTTGGTAAAGACCATGCAGTTAATTCATGTATTGTGGCAACATGGCCATGTTTAAGAGGAAACCTAGGAGAGAGAAGCAGATTTGAGGGCTCAGTGACAAATATTTTTGACACAGAATCTAAGAGATTCTTCTTATTATATCTTGAGGATGAGATTTTAATGTTAGAGAGAATTTAAAACCCAAAACCATTCTAGATATGTATCAATATTTTTTGTAGGTAATAGTTTTCCTTGTTTCTGTAATTTTTGGTTTTAGTTGTAACTAGGATTCATTTATGTAATGTTCCAACCCCAAAAGCTCAGAGTCAGGAATTACATTATTACATTGAAATGATTATGAGGAATGAAACACCTAAGGACATTTCAGTTTAATATTTATAGAAAACCATATTACATACATGACACCCAGAATACATTTGTATTTATAAAATATAGACTTGATACATATTAAAATGAAATAAACATGATCCTTAAATCTCATTCAAAGGATTCATCTTAATAACAAGGGGAAAGTTAACAAAATAAGGGTGAGATTGAATTCATTGAAAGGTTAATTAATGTGAAATAAATAATGAATCAATGGGAATAAATTAATGTCTTTATGATAATTATTGATAAAAATTTGTAGTTAAATAACTAAAGAAAAATAATGACTATGGAATGGAAGGAAACTAAATCACATGAAATTTAATCACTAAACTAAGAATAATATGCATGCATAGATATATTGATGAAGAATCTCATGGATAAGTAAAAACTAAATAAAAATAAAGTAAATTAATAACTATTTGACATAATTTTTGAGGGACAAGAAAACCTATACCATGAGAACATTTTACAAGATTGATAAAAACTAAAGAGAGAAACCTATTTGTTTGGGAAAACTTATTCATCTCATGAGAACTTGTCGATGCATTGAGTGGATATATAATGTCTAGGACCAAACATCATTAGTAGTAAAAATAATTGATCATATATAATAATGTAAATAAATAATATGCCTTATCAAAAATCTATATTTAACAAAGAATACACATTTATCAATAATTCCATAGTTAATTAATTAACTATCAATGTGAACAACATATGTAAAAATGATATATGGTTTGGGAAATAATAATATACATGGTAAAAGAATATCGATATTCATTTTAATATTCATTAAAATAATTGTTACATTAATGTGATAGTTTCATGATAAAGTTAAAAATTACAAAGGGAAGTGATATTACAAAGATAATAATTGGGAATATTCTTATGGAAACTAATATTTAATCCTTACAGAGTGTGACATACCACTTTGAAACAATGGAATCATAATTCCCCACGAATTTAATTAAAAATAGAATATAATGTGAAAAGTAGATTCATGATATAACACGTCAAATTGAATTATATACACCCTTAAATTTGAATAACAACAAAAAAGTCTTAGTGGAATATAAATTGAGACGAAATTACTTAACTAATCCTTCCTTTTTATTGTAGGGTATTTAATCTCTTCTACGGTGTCTTTAAACTTGTTAATAACATATAGTGGAACCATACTCATATTTATGATATCATATATGTTCATATTATAGTATCTTATTACCCATATGATAATAATCATTCAATATTTTCACTATTTTTGGTGTTAATTACCTGTTTTATCGAGTATGTTTTATCTTGTTGGTTATTGTTACTATTAATTAGATTATTATTAGATTATATTTTAAATTTAAACCATGATTTATATATCATATATAACCTATATTTTTTTATTTAGAATAATCCATAATATTTGTAGTGGATAAATGGAATGCACCCTTTAGGGAGACCGCAGGCCGTACGTACAATGAACGCTACATTAATTTATATTACCTTTTAAAAGAAAGAAAAGTAAATGATATATATGTGTGTATTATAATTATGGAATCATATATATGTCATATATTTAATGAATTTTTATTAAAACAATATTTTATATATTCCATGTATAGTGTGAATGAATCACATCACTCTTAGTTGGCGGTATTCCACATTTCCAAAAATGATGTTATCATATTCACACTAAATGGAAAGAATAGGGGTATATGTAATATAAAAGTTAAATAATAATAAATACATTAAAAATATCATAAATATCATATATAAATAGTGTTTCCATCATAATACCCATTATGAGAGGTAGTAAAGGATAAACAAACAGTCATCATTTGGGGTGGTGGTAGTTCGTCGTACACAAAAATAGTACGTCCATTACCCATTAGATAGATATTTGTGTAACTCTTGGTCAAAACCATAACATAAATACATAAATTTAGGTTGGGGATAAATATTTTGTAATATAATATTTTAATAATAAAATTTTATGTGGTGGATAATGAAAATAAAACTAATGTAATTAAGAAGCATGTTACCTCTGTTTCTGGGTAACTCCTTTTGGTTTCCAGTAAAGGGAATACATGGTTGGATTTATTCTCTTAGTGAGGCTTCATTGTTTGGAGGAGGAATGTTTTGTAGTTTTTTTTATAGATCTTGGTCATCCAAACTATCATGGAATGTGGGTAGAAGTGGGAAAATAGGTGGCCTTTTTATTGTGGAGGATGAGTGGCACACTGGTAAATTTTATGAATGAGAATTAAACACATGTTATTACCATGTCAAGTGGAGCCAATAATGTTAGAAATTACACCAATAAAATAGTAGGTACTAAATATTTCCATTTTTTTGACAAGTTCTTAGGTATTTTGTTCTCTTACGTTTAATGTTTAGTCACTCGTTAAGCTAATTTTCCTCTTAATCATTATATTTAAAGTTAAAAAATTTCACTATTATCTTTGATAAAAAACTATGTTGAAATTATAATACATTATAACTTATTCCAATTAAAAATATGGAATCCTATTTACCAAATTAAAAAATCATACATGGCATATATTAATTCCAAAATAATCACACGGAAGGGATGACAAAGTTGGTTCAAAAGAAAAATCGTTGAAAAGTATGCTCACATTCTATATTCAATTTCAATGTAAAATTTATTAAAAAGAAAAAATTTGAATTAAATGAAAAAAATATAACATAATTAAACATTAAAACAATTTAAAAGTATAATTTATCTTTATAAATAAATTATATTAATAAGTAGTTTTGAATTAAAATTCTTTTTTTTTACTAATATAAAAAAATTCTTATTTGAAAAATATAAAAAATTCACTCTAAGGTAAATTTTAGGATCCTATTTAAAATATAACGTTATTTTGACATAAAAAATATATAAAGGATCAAAAATTTGGATTTAAAATAGGTTCACTAAAAATGGTGATAAAAATGCCTTTATAAAAATATAGTATTTTATGGTTAAAATTAGTTTGTATTTATCTTATGAATATCCAATAAATTGGATGACTGTAAATATATTTGGTTTGATATATAATATGTAAGTTTTCTATATAAAATAAATAAAAGTTCTATAATTAAATATTTTGTTAAAAACGTGACTTAATAGTTTTTTTCTTAAATCCTGTTAATGATTATTACAAAGATATCAGAAGAATTAAATATATTCTAAAGGAAACATTACCAAGAGGGTCATCTGATTCCACAACACATTCTCTCTAGTATCAAGAATCTTGATGGGTTACTCACAATATGAAATGTCAGTTTCCAAATCTATTTTATCAAAGATAATCACAAGCATTGGTTATAGAATATACTTCCTTGTCATAGATATATTGAACACATCATGTACCTTTGAGATATTTGTTGCGATTTCCCAGTGATATGAAACAACTCCAACCCTTTCATGAATTTCGAAGGGTATGATGTATATGGAAATCAGATTCCATTTCATTCCAAACCATATAAAACCCTTCCATAGAGATACCTTCAAAAAAATATGATATCCTACTTGAAATTCCAAATCATTCCTCATGTTACAAGTATAAATATTTTACATACTTTTAGCCTCTTTAATATGATCATGTGTAGACATTACTTTTTTTGTCGTTTCATTAATTAGTTATGGTCCTTCGAGTTTTCGTTCCCCAACTTCATCCGAATAAGTTGGAGTAACAAATAACTTGCCACATTATGCTTCATACAATTCCATTTGAATACTTGAATGAAACCTATTATTCTAGGAAAACTCCACAAAAGGTTACTACTAATCCCACATACCATGAATGTCAACTGATCATGACCTCAACATAACATCCATTGTCTGAATTGTTCATTTACCTTGTCTATCTATTTGAGGATGTTAAGGAGTTCTCAAATGAAGCTCAGTGTCAAGGGATTTTGGAAGACTTTTCCAGAATTTCTATGAAAAGAGGGGATATCGATCAGAAGAAATCAATAGAGAAATTCTATAATGTCTTACATCAACATCAATATAGATACTTATGAGGCTCTCAAGGGGATTGTCTTCTCTAATGGAAAGGAAATTAGAAGATTTGGTTTTGTGTCCATTAATAACCCTTATTGAAACATTAAATCTATGAGTCATTTGTATTCCCAAGAAATATTCCATAGTAATTTCATCCCATTCCAACATTAAAATATGAAGAGGTTGGATGAAAACGTTAGTATTCTACCTCAAAGCATTCAGTTGTTGAAAAATCAAAAATCTGGACATAAAATCCACAACTTCTCACTTCATGTTATCCCACCATTTTTTTCTTTGAGTACATATACAACGTCAGAATTCGAGGGTGTATCAAAAATAATGTGCTATGAGATCAATCCATGAATTATCCTTTTAACTCAGGATTAGATGAAACAAATACCATCTTTCCATATTTGAAAAAACCATCTTCAAAATCAAAATATGCTAATTTTCCTTACTTCACACCATTTATTTCCCTTTATAATTCTTTATAATAATATTTAGAATTCATTATCATTTCTAATTAATATGGTTTTACAATAATTTGATAAATGATTGATGTACCCCTTCATTTAAATTCTATATCCATATTTAATATATAAATTAACAGAGGATTCTTATCTATCTTCATTTGGGTTGGAGCTCCTTGATCTATCATACTCATAGAATTGACTAAGTTATTCTATTTACATGGGTGGTATTTTATTGAGAAATAAAAAACATTCAGTAGCTTGATCCATCGCCTGTATCCCATATTGATCTCTTTCTCTAAAAAGATGTATTTCATATTCTTATAAACATGGTTTATCTCACATTTTTTTTCATAGAGATAATGCCTCCATATTATAAAGGCAAAGATTAAAGCCGATAAATCAATATCATGGGTTGGATAGTTATTTTTGTGGGTCTTAAATTTACTTGATGTATACTTGATAACTTGATAAATTTCCATTAGGAAACAACCATGTCCCATCTTTGATGCACCACTATATATGAATAACCCATCACTTCAATATGGTGGGTTCAAAATCCTAGAATTGAATAATCTTATATTTAGTTCATCAAATAATTATTCACACCCCTCTATCCAAAAATAAATTAACCCCTTTACTTGTATGCTTTGTTAATAGGTTTTCCAATTGGAAAAAAATTATAAACAAATTATTGATAGTAACCTTCTGAACCAATGGAACTATGTACCTTAGTTTGGTTTTTGGTGTGATCCATTATCTGACTAAACTTTTATATGTAAGATCAACTGATATTCTATCCATAGTGAAAATATGCACAATAAAAGAATATTCTTAAAACTACTAAACACACTTTAAAAATTTTCTTTATAACTCTTCACTTATAAGATACTTGAAAATGAAACAAAATGATTCTAATGGTCCCCTTATATTTTATAATTAGACATAAAATAATCTATGATTTCCATGAAAAAATAATCAAAATATTTTTTGAATAATAATTTCATATGGTCTATAAAAATAGAGGGTGCATTAGTCAGCCCAATTGGAATTAGTGTAAACTCGTAATTTCTATAGATCATCTGAATAGTTGTCTTAGGAATTTATTCATTCTTACACACAATTGGTGATATCTAGAATGATGATCGACCTGGGATAAATATTGTTCTACATGGAGTTGATAAAAACACATCAATATGAGGCTTGTGATACATGTTTTTTATTTTAATAGTATTGATTTCCCTATAATCGATGAAAAACCTCTTAGACTCATATTTCTTCATAACGAATATAATAGTGTCTCCCCATGGTGAATCAATAGGGAGAATAAATCCTTTATTAACCAATTTATATAGTTGTTTCTTCAACTCCACTAAATACATAGTAGCCATTCTATTGGATTTATTGACATTGGCATTTCCTGGGGAATCAAATAAATGGAAATTTTGACCTGATTCTCAGAGATACATCCTTGAAATTCATCAAGAAATACAAAAGTGTATTCCTTCTAAATAGGTAAATAATTAATTTAACAATTAACTCATCCATTTCTGGGTTTTTTTCTCTTCTTATCCAGTAATTTCATTCAATAGAGCTAATAGGGGTGGATATAGATAGAAAATAAGTGAGGAATATTAATATATAAAGATGAGTGATTCTACATGTTCCTCACAAATCAGAATCTCATTCCCCTATAAATAAATCTTTACATCATATTTTTAGATCCAGTCCATACGTAGGATTATATCAAATTAAACTATTGGAATGAAAACCAGCACAACAGATAAATCATGCTTATGTGTCAGAATCAGGACTCACTAAAATTTATTTGTTGTAATGTTACATCCCTTAATAGTTTTGAAACAAAAATAACTTCCTAAATAAAAATCAAAATGATTAATTTTTATTGAAAACATTTTAGATATAAAAGTGTTTGACAATTCAGAATAAAATAACTCTTTGGATAAATTTGGTGATAAGATTAATGTACCTACCAACACATGATTGTGTACTTCTACTTCCACTATAGCGATCGCATAAACTTGGTCATCTTCCCATGTCCTATTATGTGGAATATTACCTTGAATTTGGGGAAATTTATTTTAATAATTCCCCATATATTTAAAATTATATCACTATAAATCATTTATCTTTTTATTCCAATTACATTCATGAGCCAGGTGACCCCTGTCTCCACTAATAACTCTGAGTCCCTTAAAACATTTCATTGGGTTCTTTTTTCCATTTTTTTCACCAGATGGAAATCACTAAAACTTATCCATATTTTTGGATGGATTACCTTATTAATTGATCTATTAGTAACTATTATTTTTTTGGATTCCCTTGAATATATTGACTCTGGAAAATTCTTTCTCCATTTTGATGGCACATAGAATGCTTTATTCATATGGTTAAAATTTTTGAGAAACTAGTGCCCTTTTGAGATTCAGATTAAGACCATTATATAAGTGTTTGACCTCATACTATGTGTTATGTATGTAATCCACAAAATAACAAGATAACCTTGAAAAACTTTTCTTCATAATCTAAAACACTTTTTTATTCTTTTTCTTTAAGATACGAAACATTCTCTGAATCTAAATTTGATGATCACGAGGGATGTACTCATCAAAAATTGTATGCTCAAATGTTATTTCTTACATGAGTAATATTTATTCTTCATCTATAGTATAATAGATAATGAACCAACAATAATTATCATCACCTAGGAGACAATAGACTGCATGTGTATCCTTTTCCTTTTTAGTGCATCCCTTTGTAGTAAATATCTTCTCGAGAGGCTTAATCCATTAATCTTCTAAAATTACACTAGTAACCCCACTAAATTTTGGGGGATTCTATCTCGTAAAATGATATATAATAGGATATTATATCTGTGGATTACTATTATCCATTAGGTAAGGGTTATTTATAGTTAAAAATAATGTTTCGGTAATATTTCCATTATTTTATATATTCCAAAACTTGAATTTTTAGTTTTTTCAGCAAGGAAATCAGATCTTTTTCCCTAACCATTGATACCATTTTTTCTTCTAGTTTCCATTTCTAAAAATGGTATCATAATGTATTAGCTCATTAAATCATTGGGTGTAATTCCAAATAAGGTGAATCCCGAGACATAAATTTATTCATTAGAAATATTAGAGTCATAAACTTTGATTTCATTGGCCACATATATATTTATAAATCCTTTATAATGGTTTGTAAATAAAATGAATATTATCCAATTTTTATCTACTTAGTGTCATAAGATGGATTTAATCATTCCAATTTTTATATACTAGGTTACACCGAGTCCGTTCTGAGACACCTTGAAAAAGTTATTACTCTCAGGTACATCTCTGATAGAAACACATTTACTTGGAGTATCGAGTCAAAGATGTGTTTGTAGGAATGACAACAAATTTTAAATTTATAATAAATATTTGAAATTATTCTATAATTATCCTTATTGTCTATCTTAGATTTATGGTCCTTAATATATGTTTTTATAAATCTTGTTCTCTATGTTTCTGCTAAAATTTCATTGATATGAAAAATAGCGACATAACCCAAATAGCCTAGAGCCGACGTGTAATAAAATTAAATTATTTGTATTATAAGGAATCAAATACCAAAGGACCTATTAGATTAGATTTTTTATAAGGCCGTATTTCCAACATGATTACAATAATTCATTGGGAAATATAAAATAAAAACATGACCCCAAAATAAAATTAAGTAAGTGACATCCTTGAAACTCATTCAAAACATTACTCTTCATAACTTTGTAAATGGAAACATAATAAGGTGATCCCAAATGATTAGTTAGGGTAAATAAAGAAGAATAAATAATAAATTAATGAGAATAAATCGACATGGAATGGTGAATAATTGAAAACAAATTTCATTCAAATAACTAGATGAGACAAAATATATTTGGAAAGGTAATAATGTGAAACACATTTCCCTTGATCAATAAACTTAGAATAGAATGAATCCACATATATGTTGATGAAAAATATAATGGATAAGTAATAAATACCTAAAAATGAAGGAAATTCATAATTATTGGTCTTTTTGTGTGATTGACATGAAATCCTACACCTCCAAATTCTTTCACATGATTGTTTAAAACTATGGATATAAACCTATATAATTTTTCCAACATATTCATCTCATAAGAACCTATAAATTAATCGAGGGGATATATAAAGTTTATCCCCAACCCTTAATTTTCAATCCAAATCATTACTTATATATAATAATAAAAATAAATATTATGGCTTATCAAATATACATATTGAATAAAGAAAATATTTCTATCAAAAATTTCTTAGTTAATTAAATAACAATCATTGTAAACAGTGTATGTAAAAATTATATATAGGATTGGATATAATAATATCCATTATATGAGAATATGGATATTAAATGTAAATTTAGAAGAAGGAAAATTCTAGTAATTTTGTAGTTTTAAGAGAAATTTAACAATCACAAAATTTATTGAGATTAAAAGGATAGTCTTTGGGAACATACTTGCAGAAAATAATATTCAGACATTCCAAAGATTCTCATACCACTTTGAAAAAATTGAATCATATTTATACATGAATTAAAGTAATCATATAATAAAATGACCACAATAATATTCATTATATAACATGTAATAAGATATATATACTCCATACAAAAGTGAATAACCAAAAATAAGTCTCAATTGAATGTAACTTGAGAGCAAAGCCCTTACTACATCCTTACTTTTTATTGTGTGGTATTCAACCTATTTTATAGATGATAAAATCTTGTTTCTAAACTATACTAGAACTATAATCTTATTTATGATATAATATATGAAATTATTGTTATATCTTATTAATTATTTGATAATAATCATTCATTATTTTCACAATATCAGGTGTTAATTTCATAGTTTTCGGGTATATTTTGTCTTGTTTTTTTATAGTTTCTATTACTTTGATCACGATTTCATAATCTCTATAACTTGAATAATTGTTTAGATATCTTATATATTTTTCATAAATTTATTTAGAATAACCCGTAATATTTGGAGATTATTAATGAAGTGCACCATTCTGGGAGATGGTATGTCGTATGTACGCATGAGTGGAACATTCATGCCATTGATGTATTAAAATAATAAAAATTTAATTATATACATGTGTATATTATAATTATGATACCATTTATATTTCATATATTTCAAATATATTTATTAAAACAATACATTATGCATTTCATGTATATTGTGAATAAATCATATTGCTTTGAGTGGGAGGTAGTCCACCCTACCAAAAACAATGTTATCATATTTACAAAAAATAAAGAGTATAAAGGTATTTATTATTTAAAAATAAACCATCAAAAATAAATTATAAATATCATATATATCATATATAAACAGTTTTTCCATTATAATACTAACCACGAGCAGTGATTATGGACAAATGATCAATAATCGTTTTTAGAGGCAGTAGATCACTGTACAAATAAAAGACATGTTCGTTACCCATTAGATGCATGTGTGTGTATGTGAAGGTGTAAAACATAACATAAAAACATAAATATATATTTATTATTACTATTTATTATATATTATTGGAATAAGTATATTTTAGTTGTGGATAATGAAAATAAATCTAAACTGCTTGAAGAGGGATGTTACCTCATCTTTGGGTAACCATGTTTGGTTTCCACAAAAGGGATTAATTTGATGGATTTATTCTCAATTAAAGAATTTAAATTTAGGTAAGGGATATATTTCTGATATCTAGGAAGATGTTTATAAGACAAATCATCATGATAGATGTGAGGATGTGGGAGGAAGTGGGGACTTTTATAGTGGGGAAGAGTGGAACTCTTGTAATTTTTTGGAAACGGAATTCCACCCATTTGTTGCATTTAATTTGGATCCAATAATTGTAGAAAACAGATCCAATAGAGTATAGGTTAGAAATATTTCAAGAAAATGGCTTTTGAAAAAGTTCCTCATTCATTTGGGCCCTTTAGTTTAATGTTTAGTTCCTTGTTAACTAAAAAATAATCTCATAGATGGGATGAAATTGCAGTTTTGTATATTAAAATCATTCAAAATCATTGTAGGTTTTTATATTAAATTTCAAAGTAAAAATTATTTCATTGAAATAAAAATTTTGAAATGGTAAAATATTAATCTAATTAATCATTTATATTAATTAAAAGTATAATTAATCCTTAATATTGAATTAGAAGAAGAAATAATTTTGAATTAAAATTCTGTATTTTTTACAATTCATTTAGAAAATAGAATATTAGAGAAAAATATAACAATTTACCCAAATAAAAATTTTATTTCCCTTTTTATATGATTAATTTTATCTTGACATAAAAAATGATGAAAATTACTTGAATTTGTATTTAAAATAGGTTCACCAATAAACGAATGTAAAATTGCCTTTATAAATATATAGTATTTTTTGTTTAAAATTGGGGTTGTTTTTTAATTATGTCTAAAAAATATATTGGATGAGTGTAAAAATATTTATATGGATATATAATATATAAATATACTATAAAACTTTCTAAATTCCTTAGAATTTAATTTACTATAAAAAATGTGAAGAAATAGTCTTTTGTTTATATCATGTATTAAATGTATTGAAAAGTTATCAAAAAAATTAAATATATTATAAATGTGGAATATGGTAAAGTATTGTGGTGATATTTTATGGGAGGAAATTACAGAATCTTTGTAGGAGGTTGGGCAGTGTATGGTTGGCACACGGTTTTCACAAACAATGTAACCCAGCCCAACAAATCATGTGAACCAAAATAGAGATGATTCACATAGTTGGCATTGGGTGTTTCAAAGAGTTAAACCTATTAGTAGAAACCATGAATCCCTAGAAGAGGAGCATAGTTAAGTCACATATTTAATGGAAACTATACTCCTAGAGGAGTAAATAGTGTGCACGGGATTTTAAACTACCAAAATTTAGTTTTAAAATACCCTGAGCCCCCATTTTAAACCAAATTCGGTTATAAATCACCAAAGGCCTTTTCACAATTTTATAGCCTCTTAAACATAATATAATAAATTCTGGCATCTATTCTTAGCGAGTCTAAGGTCATATTGATGATATTCACCCCTCCCAGTAAGAGGATTGTATCTCGTGTATTTTCCTTCTTATTTCCCATCATTCCAACACCACTTAGAGGGTTGTTATTCAAAATTTAATTGGGTATATATTGTGTATTTGTGGTTATATATATAGTATTTATTGATCTTGATTGGCCAATATTGAATTATATTGTCTCATATATATTTTTATTTTCTCTGATTTCTTGATTGATTCACTTCAAATTGTAGATTTTCATTGGGTGAATGCTCATCAACAAATTGAGGTAGGTTATTTATAATTCATTTCATGAATCCTTGAATTGAAATATGTGTATCTAATTGTAAAACTACTATTGAATGATTATAAAATGAAATTATTTTTTGAATTAATTGATTTGGTGAATTAAATAATTTGGTTAATTAATTAATTTGGAGAATTTATTAATTATGGTAATTAGAAAATAAGGGATATTGAATTAATTTAATTAGATAATTAAATATTGAATTAATTATGGGAAATTTAGGTTGTTTTATTAGAGATAATTGATTACTGAATTTTTTATTAGATGTTGAAATTAGTTATTTGAGATAGTTAAATGATCAATTAATAATGAGATATTGAGATTATTGATTTGAGACGATTAATTGTTGAGATATTGATAATTGGAAATGGGATTTGGGTTTAATTAATTATTGAGTTGATTATTGTGATTTTGGATTGTGAATTGAATAATTAATTATTTAATTAATTAAAGGATATTGAGTTTTTGGTTATTGATTATTTTATTTATGAATTAATTAATTGGATTTATGTGATTAATTAATTTTGGAATTAATTAAGGATAATTAAGTGATGAAATAAATGTTTAATATTTAATGATATTGAAATTATAAATTAATTTTGTATTCAATTAATGAATTATTGATGAGTATTTAATTTATCAATTAATTTATGGGATGATATTGAAATTATGAATAGTGGTAATGCAATTCATATGATAATTTAGATAATGAATGGGAAAAATAGAAATCATGTTTGAATTGAGACAATGAATGGTAATAATTTAATTCATGTGTGAATTGATATAGTGAATGGTAATAATGGAATTCCTATGTGAATTGAAATAATGAATGGTAAAATTACATTCATCTGTTAATTAAGGAAATGAATGGTAATAATAGAATTCATGTGCAAAATTATATAAAGAATGGTAATAATTGAATTTTGATATATGATATGGTTCGTGCATCCCCGAGAACATGGGTGTTATGTGGTTAAATAATGTAAATTAATAATGTGATAATGTTTTATTTATTCATTGAATTTATTTCTTTATACAACTACAAAAACTATTATTGACTAGATATTGTTTTTATACATAGTTGGTTGTGTCCTAATGAATTTTACTGGAACCCTACTCGACCTACATGATAGGTAATAGAATATATTTCTTGGTTTCTTAATATTATATGGGAAAAGGCCTTATTTGAGATGTTTTATTTTGGATGGAGTATGGATGAGGGAAAAGAAGTTGTTCAAGACCCACTTAAAAGTTGTTAGTATATTTACTTTTGAGTTTTATTTTGGTCCTTGATAGGTAAATTTCCTTGGAATATCTAATTTTTGGTTCTAGTCTCATATTTCTAATTGTGGTAATCTTGTGATACTAGTATTTTTCTGAAAATGATTATTTGTCATTTAGTTATTTATTATTTATCTTTTCTATTGTTATAATTTTATAGAAAAAATTATAGCGTCCTCATGACCCATATTAGGACCTCACTACTTGTCAAAAACCTTTAACATACGTAGATTCATCCTTAAGGTCATGAGACATACTTAATCAAGGCACCGGTGTATGGAACCAATATCAGAACGTTATAAACACTCACCATAAAGTGATTTTCATAACATAAAGAACCAAAAATAATTATGATATTATGTGGGTGGTCTTAAAGATGCAATAGAGAGGGCACAAAATGGGGAGGGTGGGAAGAAATTGTAAATTTCCTCTCATTAATTAAAATTTTATAAAATATAAAAGATGTTGGATGGTAGGCGATTGTAATATAAATACATTGGATATTGAACAACACCAGTATAAAGGATATCATTGTGGAATAACTATATTGACTATGGTGTAACACCCCTTCGCAATGTATCCCTTAGACATTATGGTCACCCATTGTGGAATCACCACACAATCCATAGCATAATTACCTCTATTATTCAAGATGCCTGAATAACATTAAGTGGTCCATTGATGGGTAACCTAAATCCACATACTAGAATGATCAAAATCATAGTTCAACCAAAAACATTGTTTGCCGACCAATGAATAATATATAATATAAATCCCATGTAGATCCATTATATGTTATAATCCGTTATCATATGCCATTATCCCACACCAACTATATAATTGTATCCCCAAACCATAATCCACTCATTAATTCCAAGCCCTTGACAATCGCTAAATCCCGCATACTATGAAAACCTTGGAGACACACATAATTTTACATTATTTAAACAAAAAATATTTAAATTTATATTTATTATACTTTACACATGTTTTTTATTTCTTAGAGAAAATAATTCAAAATAATTCATTATTATCAAATCAAAAGTTACCATAATTATCAGGTTTAATACATGTAAAAAGATCATTTGTAGTTGGGGTTTGGTTTAGTGGTAAGCAACCCATAATTCTACATGATAAATGGGGGTTCAAAACCCATGGGGTAGAGGTACTGTAGCACTACTATAGCAGACGAGATACTGTTGCAATGGCAGCACTGTAGTGGCGGCAGGGGAACTGTAGCGGCGGTGGGTACTGTGCGGTACTATAGCAGCGCGGGTACTATAGCAGTACTATTCACAGAATAGATATTGGTCCTAAAATTTGGGCCTACGGGCTATGTAATGGGATAAATGCCCACTGGGCCTAAGGGCAATGTAATGGGTCTCCATATACCCAGTTAAAGAGGTCTTTTCTTTCTTTAATAATAAAAATGAGGGTTCAGCCCCAACCTTTAAAAAAATATCATTGTTTCTTATTATATAAACAGTGAATATTCTTCCAAGGATCCACACTGTGGATTAGTCTATTAAATAATTATTAAAATATTCTATTTTATCATATTCTACTCTTTTTACCACATCCTTTTGATTTATTTCCATAGGTTTTTGATATTATTGTTCCTCCTTTAAATATATTGGGTCATCCTCATCTTTTATTGATGTGAAATGATTTTTATTTTAGTCATTTATGATGATTCCATGATTTTATACATTGTTCTATTTTGAATCACAATCTACACAATCCATCACATGATTAATTAAGAGTTATTGGATTTGTGTACATATCCTTCACACACAAAAAATTCAATTTCAAAATGACAACATATATTTTGTTCTATCAATAAGTTAATATTTATCTTTTTACATTAAGTACATCTTGGCTACGGAGTAAACTTTTAATATATTCCCCATCATCAAACTATAATTCAACTTATTTATGGGGTATTCTTCTATGTATTTTTTATACCCTTTTTTGTGGAGTTAACAAAACCAATATATCTCTAATGAGTGTGTTATTTAGGTTTGACCTCTACCATAATTGAATTACGTTTTAAATCATTCCCCAAACAAGATTTTTCATTATAATGTGTCTTTTAATATTGTATAAAATCATTCAACATGTTTTTTATACATCTAAGCTTCTCCATCACCTTCTCTTTAGACCAAAAATCCCAATTTTCTATAACATCTCAAGAGTCACGGTTTATTCTTTCCCTTTATCTATAAAAATCATTAAAATTATCTCTCATTCATTCTTATTGATCAATTTAACACTAAACATTATCATATTGTTAAATATTCCAATGATTAGGACTGATCTTCCACTTTAATCATATGAATTTTTTTAGATTTTTAGAATCTTGGATTTTTTTTATTTTCAATATCACCCTTCAAATATTCATTATAAACTTATTTATGATATATAAATAGTTTCAAATCATGAATCCCACAATTTTAATTTATTAGTTTTATCCTACAAAATATATATTTATTTTAGAGTGTCCTCCAGCTCCACTTTGAGGTATACAACACCAAAAAATTAAGTAACGCTATCATCACTTTAATCCTTAGTATGTGGTAGTTCTATCATACCCATAAAAACATAATCATCAATGTCTTTAGGATCCTAATTCTCTTATAATTTTTTTTCATCCAATATATTATCCTCATGTGAATGAAATAACATATTTTTGAATAAATACCACTTTGTTTTTTTACAATGAAAACTTTTAAATATTTCTACATGTTGGAATCATTTTTTTTCTTTATGATGGGATTTATAGAAAAACATTTCAGTATGATAACCAAACCTTCCACATATAAAATTATATATTTGAATATTTTCATTTAAATATCTATTTTTAAATTTTATTATTTTTTGAATGGAATAACATAACATAAAAACAATTCTTTGGGTCCATTTTATACTATAAAAATCATTACTACCTTTATCCCCATTTACTGATAATTTTCATTTCTCTATTAGATAATTATCATTATTCCTCATCTCATATACAAATAGTGTATTATAAATACAATCCAATGTAAACTAATTTGGATTCCTATCTTTGAGAACAAAAATCTTTTTATTAATTCATGATATGAGTCTTCTTAGAACAAGCTACACAATCATAGGTTGTCCTTGTAATAAATATATGATTTTGATTTTGATTTAAATTCCTTTCATTATATCCACACACACATCTATTCTAGGGAATCAAAATTAATTCTACATATGATTCCTCTAAAGGCAAAATTTATATCCATCTTAGTGAAAACACATTTTTTAGTAACGACTACTTGTATGGATTCCAAAGAGAAAAAAATCATTTAAAATGAACCTTTCACAATAATAGTATCTTATTGTCCCACATATGAAAGATACCAAGGGGTGAATTAATATATTCCAAAAAATGACACTTATCAATGTAATTTTTTCCATTATTAATAAAAATATACTTCTTTATAACATTATGAATATGGAAATCATAAAATATATATATACAAATAATTTTACTTAGTTATACTACAATGGGATACATATAATGAGAATAAAAATAGGGATTTGTTATTAAAACCAAATCAACTAAGAAAAAAACTTTTTTGGTATAAATTTAGAGTAATCTCACAGACCCTATAGGTTTAAAAAACTCACAATTTGTTTTTTAGAAATTAAATCTCTCTACAAAAACAATATCATTTTTATTCACTGAAGAGAAACCAACTAATCATCAAAAAAGAAACAATATATGAATATTCTACGAAATATTTAAAAAAATTCAAAACTTTTATCAATATAATGAACATATTGATCATTAAATTAGATAAAATAATAGATAAAAATTTTCATTCCAATAATCTTCTAATATATCTCTCTCTCTGTAAACTTAGATATCTCTTATTTGTGAACTTTTTTATAGCAATATTTTATTATCTAATTTATACAGTAATGTATATTTTCCCATCATTAATTACATTAATTAATATTTTATTCAACAAGTAAATTAATCCATAATATACAATGAAATTTGACTCAAAATAATGTAATTCAGTTTCCAAATCAGTTCAAAAAATTATGAAATTCAAGACAAATAAAGAAAAATGAAATAATCATGGTGTAAATAGAGCCCTAATGAATCAATCTATTAGTCCTTTTAAAAAAACATGGTCACCAAACTCTTTTAATTTTATAGAATTATTTACATTTCAAAATATACATTTTATCAACACAAAAACACATAAAGATCTCCCTAGGGTTTTATGTCTCATTAAATAAAAATTTTCATTTCCTTAAATTCATGTTGTATAAAAATTATTTAAAGTCTTGTCTTTAATATGATTTCCTAACATATTTCTAGAAATTTAAAAGTTTAACAATATAAATAATTGTGTATCATGGTATTCTATCTACCTAATGAAAAATCTCAACTGCTTCAAATATCAAAACACAAAAATATCATGGTCTCATCTGTGCTTCAAGGATTAACAATTCATAGTGTAGTATTTGATATTTCAGTATGTTTTTTTCCTTCAGGAGAGAACATATCCAATATTTTTCTATCCCTTTCTAGACCCCATAAAATTATTACCTAATTATTCCGTTATAATCTTTGAGTATTTTATCCTTTTATTTTCATTGGAAACAACCAAAAAATGCATCTAAATATTTTTACTAACAATAGATAATTATATTATAAGATCATAATTATTATCAACATTACATTTTTTGAGGTTGTCAATTTGACATTGTAAGTAGTGGTCGCCTTTGCGAAAAAATACATTGGGATTATATTCGCTGCGTTTGGTAGTGTTGATATAATTAGACATGATTAAATTAATGTTTAGTGTTCTATTTTTTATGTAGATATGTTTTTATGGTGGTTGGCCTGATAAATATAAACAAATTTTAGTGTCTGTTATGTTGAAGAAAAAATATAATTTTTCTAACATGAAAAAGGTAAACATGATATCATTTATTTTAACTAAAATGTGTTTCTTTAGAAATTTTAAATTTACTATTGACACTAAAAGGAAACATGATATAGTCTAGGAAAACTTGCCTTGAATCTTAGATAAAATAAATTAAAATAATTTTTTTTATATTTTATTGTGTATTTATTTAGATAAAATGTATTATTAGGTAGAGAGGATTTTGAAATGATCAAACTGGGATAAGAGAGACAATAAAAGTTAATTCTTGAAGGAATAACATCATTTAATAATTTATAAAACGATAATCACTTAAAATTGATGATTATGTTTCTTCATTGATGAGAATAACGTATCTTATGGTAAATGGAAAGATATTCTATGGTTATTATTAATAATTGTTTTATCTAAAATAACTTTTCTTTTACTTGGTGATTTCATAATATTATGTTTTATTTTTAATTTAATACTCATTTAAATATAATATTTTTGTGTGGAGTGGAAAAGTTCCAAGAATGTAGTCTTTAATCATTAACATTATCATATGTTTTTACATGTGTGGGAGAAATTTATATGTAAAAATGATTTAATTTAAATTTGGTTAATGATATTACAATCCAATTGTATTCACCCTATAAATCTAGTTAATAGTATTACAATATGTTATTTACAAAATACCAAGGGTGTAGTTGATCAATTTGATTGGTTACGCTTGTAAATAATTACATACTACTTTTTATTCTTTTTCTAAGACCACAAATGAAAAAAATTATTCATATAAGATAACTAATTATGTCAATAATTATATAATTAAATTATTTATTTTAAATCAATATAAATTAAATTCATTCACTAGTTCCCCCACCAATATATTTGTTAATATTTCTGTGAATCTTTTATACTATGAACACCACTATGGGTATTAAGGTAGTGAAGGCATCGTTTAATATTGCATAAATTTTGGTTTTAATTTACTATCTAGTGAAAAAATATAATTTTATTAATAGATTTCGAAAATTTAATGGATTATAAAAATTTAGAAATTTATATTTTAATTCAAAAAATTTATGGGTAAAATTATTATATATTAGAATTTATATGTCACCATTCTTTTTTGAGATATAAATATATGTCTTAAGATCATCATTGATGGTTTCAATGCATGAATGGAATGCGTTGAAATGAATTTTTTGATAGAATTAACGCTGAGAAAGATGGTTATGCATGAAATGTATTCCTATCCTCATATTCAAGGAGTAAATTCCTTCAAGTTTCAGGCATAAAAATGGAAAAAGTAATTTTTGATAATATAGTCTATATGGGTGATGGAATTGAGAACATAAAGGTATAGAATAAATAAATATATCATGTAAATTTTTTTGATATTCACTTGTATAATGATATAGTTGATTAATTATTCTCTACAGTTAATAATGTGATGGGATACATAAGAGTTTTTAGTGAAATGAAAGAATAGTAAAAGATATCTAAGAAAATATTTTATATCATTCCAAGATAATTTTAAATAACTATTTTGAAACTTAGTTATTATGGATGAAATTTATTTCCATTTTATTGATTTTATTTGTATTGATTACATATGAGATTACCAATTTTCTCAAATTTTGGAATAAAATAATGGTTTAAAAAGAAAATTCATTTCAATCATTAAGTAATTAGATAAATTAAATTAAATTTTAATAATGATAATAGTATTTATAATATAATGATGAGATTTAGGTAATACTTGAAAAAATGACTAATGTATCTCTAAAACTATTTTAAAATTAATGGTAAAAATACTATGGTATGTTTAATATTGTAATATTTCATTTATAGAGAATAAATCCAAATTAACACCAATTGTATTAATCAAAAGGAAAATGAATGTGAGTCATAAAGAATATTTTCAATGATGAAGGCCTCATTATTTATTAACATGTTGTTTCTCACAACATATTAGGTAATAATTTTGGAAAACAGAGGAAAAAAATTATTTTCATTGATTTATGCAGAAGTAAATTAAAATTTTATATGTAAATATGGAATGACATCCTGCGATCATGAATATTTTTTTTTCTAGAGTGAATGAACAAGCATTCTATAATAATAAAAATGAGAATCATAATCAAGAAGAAATAAATAAGGGCATGTATTTTATTTTAATATATGATTTGGATTCTATATAAATGATCTCAATATTATAAAAATATTATAATAAGTTAAATAAAATATTCAAACATCAAATGTGGAAGGGATGTTAACATTTTGAAAGAATAAATGATATTGAAGAAACTTCAAAGGATGATTTTTAAATAATGAGGATATGGGATTGAAAAATATATGTGAGGAAGGGATAACTCATTGGAAAAGGAATTTGATGTTATTAAGAAATTTTAAATTACTTATAATTTTTCTAAAGATATCAATTTTCTTATGAATGTATTCTTAATTGTCATTGAAAAATATATAATGTAATTTATTGAGTGTTTAATGGGAATCTAGAAGAATTAGAAAGAATATGAGTGCTTATATAAGTGATTAAATAATTAAACCACTCATTCGAAGGGTAAATAAAAAATTTTAATTTTTTGTAGTTGGGGTTTGGCTTAGTGGTAAGCACCCCTTAAATCTACATGAAAAATGGGGGTTCAAAACCCATTGGGGCATAGGTTACTGTAGTAGTACTGTAGTGGACTGTAGCAGCGGTGGGCACTATAGCGGCGGCAGGTACTTGTAGTGGCAATAGAGTACAGTAGCAGTGGCAGGTACTATGCAGTACTGTAGCAACACAGGTACTATAGACGTACTATTCACAGAATGGGGTTTGGGCTTAAAAATTGTGCCTACGGGTCATATAATGGGGTAATTGCCCACTGGGCCTTCAGGATATGTATTGGGTCTCCCTCTACCCAGTTAAAAAGGTATTTGATTTTCATTAATAATAAATGAGGATTCGGACCCAACCTTTTTTAAAAAATAATTTTAATTTGTTTAGTTTTCATAAATAAATTATTTATCAAAAGGAGGTGGTTTGTTATATACTAAAAAGAAAAATATAATACCCTGTATCATATGGGAATGTCATCTTCAACACAACATATATAAAATATTATGTAAAGTAAAGTGTGGATTGAATGTATACACTATAAAGATATAATTTTAGAATGTAACATATTTTTTTTTGAATTAAGGAGAAAAAAGGGTTTTATATGAGTAATGAATGTAATGTATTTATGAATAAAAAATGGGAAATGTTAGGGATAATTTTTTTTAAATTTTTGGATATTATTGTTTATATAAATATTTTGGTCAGGTAGTGAGGAATTTATCAATTAATGGATGCAATTTTAGTAATTTTACATGATATTTAAAGAACTTTTTAGGGGGTGATAACCAACTCATAGAAAAAAAGTTAAAAAGAACGATTAAATTTTAGGAATGTATATGTATAATTTGTTTTAGTTTTTAAATGGACCATTTGAATTGTTTTACTATTTGGGTCAAAGTAATGAATATTTCTTATCTATAATACTAGTCTATTTGAATTTGAATAATGAAATATAAATTTTATATAATAAAATGATATGAATATGGTAGTAGATGTCTCATTGAAGGCTTTACAAAAGGAATGAACGTGGACATTGTCAAAAAAAATTTAATTCAAATGTAGATATAAATTTTTTAAAGAATTATGAAATGTGAAGAGATAGTTAAATTAAATAATTTAATTACATAAGTCTTAAGAATAAATATAATTTCATAGTGATTATTTGATATTGAAGGTTTGAATAAATGAACTATTAATTTGATTATGTTTGTTAAAAAAACTTTTAGAGTGTTTCTAATCTTATAGAGGATGGAAAGGATGATATATTTAGAATGAAATTAACAATAGGTAAATTAAGGGAAATAAGTTCATGTATTTATTATATTATTATGAACAATGGAAAAATTATTTTATGTGGATGATTATAAGAACTCGGGAAATTTATGTTTGAAGGATGAGAAATATTTCTCGCATCGAAGAAATTGTCTCATTGGCTAATAGGTATTCAAAAGAGTATTATCAAGAAAATACTGATTAGTATTTATCTATGATAAAAAATTGGAAAATATAGATGTGAAAGACTTGCTAAAAAATAATTAAATTATATTATGAAATAGTTAATATAATATCCAAATAACTCAACCCTTTGATCAAATTAATTTTTGATATATGTGTACTGATAATGGTGGTGATAATAAATAGATATAATCATTTTATCTTATTTATCTATACTCTTATTTAAACCACATGTATTTTATTTTTTTTAAAAAAATTCATCACTCTCAACAAGTTTAAGAGTTTCATAATTTATTTAAAAAATATAGTGGTCAGCCTATAAATAATTATAGAATCGATAATAATTATAAATATATGAGGAGTAAGTTTCTATCATACCCCAAGATAACTAATCTATTTCATGAATTTAATTCATCATAAACACCCCAAATAATGTTTTTTCTATGAAATAAATAATAGAAATCTGGTAGTGATAACTCAAACATTATTGGTTAAACATGGAATAACTCATTAATATTTCAGGAAAATGTTCATAATAACTGCGTACATTTAAAATATTTTTTTCCATAATAATTTCAATATATATATTTTTTATATATCCCATAGAGAATGGAACATTTTTGGGTTCTTATAATTCCTTGTATTTCAAAGGTGGATATGTTAAACATGAAAAAAATTATATCAATATATAGTTGATGAAATATTTTTCATTTATTAAAAAATCATATAAGCTACAATTTTTTCAATAAGGAATTGGAAATGTTATTTGATATTCCTAATTTAATGTTTATTTGAAACACTTTTTTAAGTATAGAATGAATGATAAGTTGGTTGGTGATAAAGAAAATGGTTTTGAGATTGTTAAACAATGAGAAATATAATTCAGTTCATCTGAGTTTTGTTATGTAAATTATAGTTGAAGGCATTATTAGATATCATAATTCAATGGTTTCAATTATATCATCTTTGGGACATCATTTCATACTTATTTGATTATTTAGTTTTAACCAAGTGATGTGAATGAATATTTAAAGCATCAAGAGTGTATTAATGTAATGAATTAAGACTCAAATTATATTATGAATAATAACACATAGTTTTTTTCATGAAGGATAATTGAAATAATTTTATTACAGTACATAAAATTTTCTAAAACAATATAATAGAAAGTTAAAGTGGAAAGGAACACAAAAAGATTAGTTATTAGTGGATATTCACAATTCATAAAAGGTAACCATAATGACATGTTTTACCAAATATAATGAAATAATTCTATTCAAATATATTCCAAGTATACATTTAAATATATATATAGGATTAATAAAAAGCTTATAATCACTAACACTGTGTTTTATTAATTGTATATGATAATGATTGTGTGTTTAATTTTAATTAGTTTTTATGTATTAAATAAAAAAATCAGATCTTTGTATTCAAAGTTGTTTGTGTGTTTGAAGTTAATGTATCTTTTCGAACATTGGACAAAAAACATAACACTAAACAATTCATAGAAAAATCAATCAAAATTATTACTTATGTCAATGATATATTTATTTCTATATGTAATGAGTAATTGTTTTGAGTAGTTCTCTATTAATATAATTAATATTTGTTAGATAACAATTTGTGGAGAATTGATATATTTCATGGTTTTTATAATTACTCAATAAAATGATCTTATTTTTCTTTCACAATTGAGGTATTGAGATAAACTACTAAAAACGTTATTATGGGTGATTATAATGAATTTTTATTCTAATATCATTAATAATTAAACATTATAAAATTGATGATGGAAAATAATTTAATAAATTAATGTTTTGAAAACCCATTGTAATTTTACACATTTTTCATGATTAAACACTGGAAATCATCTATTTTATATCACTATATTCTCAATATAAAATTTCATCAATGGGATTTCATATCATTACAACTGAGAGAACTATGATGTACATTAAAGGTACTATTAATTTTTGGTTGATTCACTATAAAAAATGAATGATACATCATTTTTGAATTTTTATGTGTATTGGGGTATAACATTGGTGTTCCGAAGACCAATTTTGAGGACATATACATATTAAATAAACATGTTTTTATAGAATATATATTGATGAATTTGGTTAATGAGACTATGTAAACAAAAAACTATGTTTGTCCGACAAAATAGGCAATGAGGTTTATGAGGATGTTGAATCGTTTAAAGTATTTAATCATTAAAGTTAAGATACATTTTTTTTATTTTCTACAAATTAAATTTAAATTAAAACATAATAGAACCAATCATAGTTCTCTTGAAAAAAATATAGAAATAAACCCCCATTTAATAAATAATAATTATATTAATTATATCTTGTGGTTTATCTTTTTTAATGGTGAAATTGGTTGTAATTTTTAATTTTTCCCTAATGATGAATTTTAGAAATTAAGGTTGATGATTAGTATACATAATTAATTTTTATGGTTGTGAATTTCTTTTTGTAATTTAAATGAGATATTTTTGTTCAAAATCAATATGGTAATTTTTATTTGTTTCTATTTTGAATGGAATCACTTTCAGGAATGGTGTTTATAAATTATGTTTTTTTGGTTGTGAGACCTAGGGCCTGTTAGAGGGGTTCAAATTGGGTTGGTGTTCAGTTCATTCAATTTTTTTAGTTTTTTTATTTGGATATATATGTAGTGGTGTGTTTGAAAGTTTATTGGAATTTGGTACATTTTTTGATGTGATATTTTTTTGATTTTGTGAATATTGGTTGTTATCTGTTTTTTAAATAATGCTCTATAGGTTTTTAGTGAATGGGATAATTCTACATGAAAAATAGAAATCTAAAACATTTTTTGGGTAGTTGAATCGCTAGGTATGGGTATACCTTGTTACCCATATAGAGGTACAAGAAATTATAAAGAAACATTCTGTTACCCTTATGTCACTTGATAAGGGAAAATTTTGTTAACCATATAAAGTGTTCTCACTCATTAAGGATGAAAATTATTACCTCTATATTGCTCTGTAAGAATGACCATTGTTACCCTTATGCGTGTTTTTGTGTTGTTTAAGGATAAAGAGTGTTACAATATTATTGGGACTCCATCCCAACACTATGTTTGTGGGTAATTTGTAAGGGTGCCTCTTTATTCAAAATATTACATATTGGATTAAAATGAGCTATATTATTGTGAAATTGTTTTACTTTTTGACCTAAAAAATGGTGAACTCATCTAAAGTTTTGTCTTTAACCCTTTAATAATCTCAAATTGAATATTAAATTTATTACTGTCAAACATGAGTGTCACCGGATCCAGTAGTTCACCTAAGGAAAATATAATACTCAACAATAATTTATTATTTATTTTCCATTCATTATTTCACCACCAATATTAAATTCTTATTCAGGTTTGGTGTGATTATTCCACCAGAGCATGATGGAATAATCCCAAACAATATGGTTTTCAATAATCTTAATAAAGTATATTTATTGAGGTTGTTCACATTATGTTTCCTTGGTAATAAAATATTTATGTTAGTTTTTTTTACTATTTTATCAATTCCAAAAAAAATTATACCAAATTAACAAAATTGAATAAAATATTAGGGATTTTATGTGATAACGGAATGGATGGATGCTAACAGTGTTCACACCCATTTGATTATGTATTTATACCTGGATAAATTACCAATTATTAAGTAATTAGTTATGAGAAAAATATTCATTATGGATTAAATTTTGCGATTTATTATAAGTTTTAGTAGTATTAATCGAATGTTTTATAAATTTATTTAATTCCTTGTATTGAAGGACTCTAGCTGTTTAGACATGTTAATAGCTTGGGTGAGGTATATGTGAGCTTAGTGAATGTGGTGACTCATTATATGAGTTATATGGTCCCTTTATCATACCCCAATGATAAATAAATTTTATTTATAGAAATTTGATTCATGGTATCACAATTAAGTGTGATCAATAATTAAAATAAATGAATTATTCTATTCATGTAAAATTCATGGAAATGGATGAGGTGATAATGGCCAGAAAGGTCAATTTTACACTATATTGGTGCCTCACCTTCCAAAGGATGAGGGTATGATTATAAAACTCATGAGATATATCAATCATAAATATTATTTTTATTCCTCAAACACCAATGACTAAGTACTTGATTTAAACATCAATATTATGATACTTGATCTCTGGAGGAGTGTGGTTAAATTATTAAGTGAATGTAGTTTCTCTAATATAGGATACCTTATACACCTCTATAGAGAGGAGAGTGGTGGACTGGTCAAATTGACTTAAAGAAGATATGATGAATATATGAGATGAATTTGACCCATTATTGTTGTTGTTGTTTAGAGAGTGTGGTTATTGTTCCTTCCCCACT
Source organism: Viscum album (assembly GCA_963277665.1). NCBI lineage: Eukaryota > Viridiplantae > Streptophyta > Magnoliopsida > Santalales > Viscaceae > Viscum > Viscum album. The sequence continues at coordinate 1,607,148,540 of OY728137.1, read as the reverse complement.
AGCATGTAATCATATTTGTATGTAGAATCAAGATAGATTGATGGTATTTTGGTGGATTGGTATGACCTAGGATGACAAGGTATTTGGGTTATGAATTATCATTTCTTCCTAGAGTGGTTCATATATACTATGAGGCCCTAATGCTAAAATGAAAAAATGGTGATATTGGTGGATGTCATGACCTCCTATTAATCATCAGAGAATAAAAGGTTGGAATAAGAGATTGAATCTTACAACTGGTTTTTGGAATTCAAGCTCACCTAGGGGACTTTTATGGGTTTTCCAGCATTATGGTAACCCTATAGAGGGTTAGTGTGTAGGATCTTGCATTTTTTATTATAGGTAGAAACTTAAAACTTATGAATTTAAATAAATTATCTATTGTGTTTACTTGAGGGGCCAAACAAAGAAGATATATGATTGGATGGGAATATGTTCATCCTTGCGATTATTATTTGAGATTTATTTGGTGTATACCCCCCAATTGTTATGATTATTCATATTTCATGATAAATCAGCAGTTGGATTCTAGCCCCTAGTTATCTATTATAATATATTGTTGGTTAGATACTATACCCATCTATTAAGAGATAATATTATGTGGTTGTTGGTCCCCATTTTTTTGGTAATATCATTTATATTGTGTAAACTATGTTATTTTATATTTTCTTGTGGATGTTGGCCACATATTTAGTTTTTTTATTGGGTGTATGTTTTCCCTGTATTTATCATTATTTTATCTTACATATTTTCCCCCACAATAATTGATAATATTGGGTGGTAGTGGTCTCCATATTAATCTTTATTATTAGATGGGTGATGACCCCCCATTTATACCTACTTTTCAGTGGATGACCCTGACTGTTGTGATAATATTAGGAAGATTTCCGCCTAAATCCAAGAGATATTATAAGGTGGATGTTGTCTCAGATTGGATGTGTGATACTTCTAGGTGGAGGTTGGGGTCTACTATTTATATAACTCTATCTAGTGGATGTTTCCCCTATATTGTGGAGATATTAATGCTTAATATCTATATGATACTCTTGGGTGGATGTTGACCCATGACTATATATATTAAGATAATATGGGTGGGTCATCTTTCCATCATGTGATCAATTACATCATTTTGATCCAAGGGATGGAAACATATCCCACAAAATTCTGATTACTTTTCATACGCTAAGAGACACTATGCATCAAGATGAATCATGTATGATCAATTTCAAGATTCACATTGGTATTTGAGGATCAATAATTATTGATTTCTAACACTTCCAATGTGTTTTATCTATTATAAAATTCATATTAAATGTCCTTACACTACATTAATGGTAATATTAGTGTTTTCATTGGTGGTTCCCTTGGTTATTTTACTCACACTTCATCTGGTCACTAAGGAACATGGGTACCCGATGACATCTCATTCTTCAAATGTTCATGTAGATAAGAGGCCCAATATTTCATGGTCATGTTGTATAGCTTGGATAGATTCTGGATATTGAGATTTTTAAAGGATTGAAGATGGTGTTAAATTATCTTATAAAAAATTCCTTCATTAATTTTTTATATGTGATTAGCCCTATAGGTGATCAGTTGGGTATTGTTCTGGTATACTTCAACATTCATTTAATATGGATGAATCTATTTTTTATTTTTCATACATATATTATTTTGACGCATGTTTCATGGTTATTTATACTATTAATTCACAATGATATGATGTCATAGTCTCTATATATTAATACCTGAGACCCTTATTACCAATAATTTCCTATATTATTAAATTAGGCTCACCTAGGGTTATATAGACACTCTGGCTGGGACACTTGATAGTGGTATCAAATTAATAGATGTTATATTTTTATTTCCATGAATTTCTTTTCTTTTGTTTTTTAGAGAGATAGTAGATATATGATTTTCAAATGTGTCAAATATTGTGATGGAACTCGATCTGTTAAATTGTGAACACATTATACAAGGGTATGTCTAGGTTACCAAGGATTTGGGAATTTTTTTTGGTTTTTGATGTTAAAATTGAATTTATTTTTGATAAATAAACATTCTCATGTTATTTGTTTTCTAGATTTACGATTTATGAGTACATTTCTATTCAAAAATTCTCTAGAGGGATGATTATATGTCTCATTTTTTGGAATATAGGATTTATATGACATATGAATTTTTTTAATATCACTTATGTTTACGGTTCAATTTATTAATATTTCAAAAATAACTTTGATGGTGTATAATTATATAATTTTTGTAGTCATTATGAAAAGCTAAATCATAGTATATTTTCTCTGATGATAGGTTATGTGGATTTTGTAAAGGTATAATCTATGATGAATACTATATAGTAATTCTTGTAAGCGGTTTTTAGTGACCCTTAGCGGGTCAGTATTGTTACTTTAATTCATGGTATTAGTTTCAATAATAAATTGGGATCAATTAATTAATGTTTCAACAACATACTATATAGTTTTTCTAATATAGATTATTAGTGGAATTCCAATTAACCAAACAATATAATTATGATTATATTGAAATTAATTAACATGGGACGTTATCTATATATATATATATATTGGTGAGATCTTGGTCATAATGAGGGTATTCATATTTACAGATGCCCAATGAGGATCATTTCTTTAATAAACTGATTAAATTTTTTGATATTTATATTATATATTTGTTCAACCATATATTTGATATTTTGGATTTTAATTCTACAAGTGATGGTCGAGATGGGATCACAGATGTTAAAAAATGTCATATGGTCTATATGAGATGTGGTTTGTGGGATAGGTAGTATATAAAATTACCTTTAGATACTGATCAAGAAAAGGCTGAGAAGATTGTTATGATTTATTGGAAGGACATTCAATGTACACTTTTTAGAGTGGTTGTGGTATATTTGTGTACCCAAGATAGGGGTTAAACAAAACATTTGAGTTATCTTATTGTTACGAGGCATATGTATATTACTTGTGATGAGACATTGATTTCAATGTGCTATCAGGCATGTGGTATAGGAATAAAGATAAATTATTCATCCAGATGTAAATCAATTTTAGTGATTTTAGTATCATGGTTGGATTTAGATGGGTAGGCTTAGTAGGATGCCAATATTGGGTAATATTAGGTGTAGTTCATGATGAAATATTGAACCATGGTCATAAATAGCTATATATCGAATGGTTGTATCATGATTAATAACTTATTTTTTTATAATAATAAATTATTGGTGACGTGTCATGTAGTAGACCATGTCCTGGGTGAAATGTGTCTAGATGAATACGCGTGTCGATACTACATCTAGTTAGAAAATATTCACATACATTAGAGGTATGGTCATGGTCTAGGAAGATGAGGCTTTTAATGATTATATATGAATCAAGGTGGTTCAATTTGGATGATGGGGAAGGGTTTCACCTGCATGTATGTCTTCTTGGGTATGTTTTTTTCATAATGGGGGATATTAAATTTTTTTAAAGGATTACTAGTGTAGTAGTACAAGATTAATGGAAATATTTTTTATGTTCAATTCACTTTAAATAAATTATGGAGTCGGTGTTTCAAAGTAGTTAAATGACCTATGACTCTGGGAAGCCTCGTGAGGGTTCTATAATAGAGAGTTATAGGAGATTGCACCCATTATAATTAGATTAGTTTAATGTGGTATATAACAGTTATGTCCAGTTCCCATTTATTTTGGATCTTTGAGTGTTTTAGTTCATATAAATGACTGATATGTTAAATTAAATTCTAATCGGAATAGTTCCTCGATATTTTTATAAAATAATAAATATCAAATTAATGGGAGAAGATATATAACACCAAATGGGTGAGGGTCGATATAGAAAATTGAGATAAATAATCGTGTGAGGAATGGGTGAATTAGATATTTATAGAAGCCTCTAGATGTTTAGAATCATCCTGATGATGGTAGAATTAATGGGGGCCACAGTTCTTAAGCCATTAGTTTTTTTAACAGTAGTGTTAGTTTTGGGGTGGTATCATTACACTGTCAATTATTGGGTTGTATAAATATGTCTTTGTAGATGGGTTTTTGAAAACAGTATTGTTAATGTAAAATTAATGAGGAGATTTTTGGGGATGATAATTTTTATTGTGGGGATGTTATATTGAACCTTTTTTTTCTGGCTTGTTAATTTAAGGATCAATTTAAAATTTCCATACTATTGTGGGTTTTATTATGAGTATCAGGATTTAGATCAATAATCCACGAGTTGGAAAACCATCCTGTAATGTTTGGGGATGTGGGTGGAGGCTATAGAGGTTTATTTGGTGTAGATAAATATAACACTTTTAATATTCTACATTAATTTTGGATTTAAATTCAAAAATAGATATTTTATATGTGTTTACCAATAATATCAATAGATTCAGTTTTAAGAATTGTTTCAGTGGTTTTTTAGTTCTTTACTGGGTTAGGCCTTAGTTGTGGTGTTATAATAGCCCACATGTTTAGTTTATAATATTTTTCAGTTTCATGTGTGTTTTTAGAAATCCATATTCGTTTTGGAAAAAGTCTATAGGTATTGGGTATATTATATCCAGGAATATTCATTTTTTAAATCCTTGATGTTATAGGTTTTCTAATGGTATTATGTATTTTTTAAGGTTCTTAGTGAATTTTATATTAAAAATATATGTTTTTAGTGTTTATTATGATGAGTGGAACATTATTTAAGGGTAACCCATGTTACATTTTTACATGAACAACATTGTGTAAGGGTACCCAATATTACCTTTTTTTTACTACACAAGGGTAACTAGTTTTACACTTTCCCAAGGGTTGTGCTTCATATGGGTGACCAATGTTACCCATAAACCACTTTTCCCCAACCCCTCCACATGTAAAGGTAATATGTAAGGCTACAAATGTTTTCTTCATTTTCTATATTGAATTAAAAATTATCATTTTAGGAAGACATTTTTCTATTTCAAGACAGTTAAAAATGAAAAATCATTCAAATAGGAATCCCACACTCTCTAATAATGTCTAATATAGTATTCCTACAATTACTACTGAATTAAAAAGTTTGTTGATCCAAGATATATCTTAAGTTAAATATAATCATCAATATAAATTTATTCTTGATTTTGAATCCTTTATCTCCCAATTGTGGTTCTGCTATTGTGTTAGGTATTTGTGAGAGTATTCCATGAGAGTATGGTGGAATAATCTTGAATGATGTTTTCTCAAAATGTATTTATAAAAAGAGATTCCAAAAAGAATATTTCACTAGGTATCATATGGATTAAAAGAGGTATGTCACTACCTAGGATTCTTTTATGGATTAAAAATTTTTAAATGAAATAAATAAATAAATTCAAAGGATATTTTATTTATTTTACGATTTCAATGATTGAATAGAAGCTAGGGGGACCATCCCTTTACTAAAAGAGTTTTAACGTGAGAAAAATACCTATAAATAATTTATTAGTTATTTATTAATTATTAACTAAATAATATTTTTATATATATAGTATAAATTATTGAATAAATTATTAAATATTAAATAATGGAGTTAGGGCCTCATATGAAGGGACAATGGTCATTCAAACATTATATGACACTGGTCTAGGTATGCATGTGGTTATATTTGATGGTGACTCGTTATATGAGGTAGTTTTTTTCTTGATCAAAACCCTATGAAAAATTCATTTTATTTATAGGCATCTAATATATGGTCCTACCATAAAGGGAGATCAAACTTTTATTAATGTAAACTGGTTTAACAAACCAAAATATTTGTAAACAGACATAGTTCCATGTACCATTATGGTCCCTTATGAACTATCTTGGAGCCTTATCCAATCATGGTTGAGGTATTGATTATAAATTAATTACTTGTGATATGTGGATCCTTAACACTACTTTCATGTATCAGGTGCCAATAGCCATGATTTTGATTATAAACTGGTCCAATGAGACACTCAATCCTTGGAAGGCTATAGATAAATGATTAAGTGAATGTAGAGGCCCTAACATATGAAACCTTTGACACATATTTTTATTAGAGAGTGTTTGATTGGGATTCTTGTCCTGTGTATCCCATGGTGGAATTGTGACATGGTTTACGTCCTTTGTCCTGGATAATTAGAGAGTGTAGAAAGTGTTCCTCGCCAACCATCATATAGGCACCTGGGATGGAATAAACTAGTTGTATTTATAATGGGATGGTTGAATTATCCAACCTAGTATTAAATATTATGTAATATTGGAATTGTGAAATAATCCTAGAGTTATTGAATTGAGATTTATCCTATGATTATATAAGGAAAAAATGAAATCATGATGATTTTGAGAGACACCATGCCATACTAAAGACGAGATTGGACATAGATATTGGAATGTGATAGATGAATCCAATTAAGATATCTATGTTATGACATAAAATAAAGAACCTTAGGGGGCTCCCCAGATATATCTAAACCCTAGAGAGGGATGGTGTAGAGGATCTTGTATCAACAATTCTAGGTTCCACCTTATATCATAGAAATTAATGGTGATTCTAGTTGGTATTTGATCGATATTAAAATTTAGATATTTGTGATGGGATCAGAATGTGGTCATACAATGGGCAGATTTTTTCATAAGATGTATAGGGTGTATGCCCCATCCCACAATTATTATTATTTAATGAGAATTCACTAGGTCGATGATGGCTACCAGTGAACTATTATGAGATATTATCGATTGCATTTTGTCTGAAGCTATTATGAGATGTAATTGGGAAAAGGATGGACACATTATCCTTGATACTAATTGGTGGGTGTTGTCCCCCTTTTTATTTTATACTATGGGGAGGATACCATCACCCAAATATTTTTTTATTGAGTGTATGTGGCCCTCGAATTTATTGTTTTATCTGGTGAATATTGGCCCGTACATTTATTGTTACAATTTGATGGATGATGTCATCGTTATTGATTTTTTATTAATGGATGGATACTTTCCCCTAATCTTTATAGGATATTATCTTGTGATTTATCCCCCTTTATTTATATGATAATACCATGATAACATTGTCCTCTACTATTGATGAGATATTTCATGGAGGATGGTGGCCCCTCCAATTTATATGATATTATCAATTAGAGGATAACCCATGTAATTATTCTTAAGATCATTTTGGTAACTTTATTTACCCCAAGATACCTATTAAATCTGATATATCCTATATTCAAACACATACCCTCATACTGATGATATTTTTCCTAATTCCATAGACACTCTAGAACCGGTCGAAGTAGGGATCTTCTTTCGTGGGTGTCACATTATAACATGAATATCAGTGATGATTATTTTGTTATAATTTTATACCTTTTTATATATTCATTTTTTGAAAATGTGACTTGTGCAGAAAGTATATTACTAAACATGTTTTCCAAAAATAGGGGCATTACAACCAACTTATATGCACTCCATGCTTAGACAGCGTTGGAAAATGTGTACATGAGAAAACCTCATTATTTAATTGTTCTATTAGGGAATATTCCAATTATTTCATAATAAAGATAAGTTCATAAGATGGTGTATATAGACTTTGATATTATGAGAAAAAGTGATAGTATTTGAGCCAAAAATACTTTCATGTATTTTTCATAGTAATTTCTATAATTATATCACTATGATTTGAGAGTATACTCTTCTTATAGCAATACCATATCCATCTTTGGTGAGGGTCTTGCTGAGGAATCATGGTGACACATGTTAGTGTATTGAAAATTATCTCTAATTAAGAGATATTATAATAGGAGGTCTACCATGCCTCATATAGTCAAGGAACAATGGTTTTCCATTTGAATATTTTTAGTATTATTATATTTAAATATATAGATAAAAGATTAATCTAATTTATTATGTTTAATATTAATTGGGGGAATATATTTATAGGAAAACAATAATGTGATACATTCAGAATTCCATGCAATTTAGAGTCATTAGTGATGAATTATTTTAATGTTCTTGTGGAGTATATGTATAAAAATTTGGTTATGTATATATAATGAGATTTTTTTGAAATCTTTTCCAATCTGTGTAAACTTTGTTTAGGAAACATGAATTACTATATGTATTCTAAATTCTATACGTAAATAAAAATTCACATATTTATCATTTCACCTATTTAATTTTTTAACAAACATGGAATCACATCATAGTTAAGAGAAACACACCATGGGTTATATAGAACATTACTTATTATCTATTATAAAATAAAATGCATGTTTCATTTCATGAAAAGAATTAATAGAAATATTGTAGTATAATGTGACCTAATAAGTTAGAAGAGAGAAGTGAGAAGTGAATTATTTTCCATGGACCTCTATTAAATCATTTCAAGAAGGGTAATAACTTAGATTTGATTACATTGTTTTATATTTACGGGCAATGAAGCCTACTTTACTTGATGTAAATGGATATTTAGATTATATAGTCTTACTAAGGACATTCAAAATTTCAAAATTCAATATTCAAAAATTTTATATTGTATGAGGAATTTATGTCTCTTTAAATGAAAATAAATTTATTTAGGGGATGAATGTAAGAAATAAAATGGCCCTTCATATTTGAAATTATTTCATCTCTGGACATGTGGAGGAGCCAATGATTAGTTTGTAGAATTTAGTTGTAATGAATATAAATATATTTCATTTTCATTGTAATCACCACAGAAATCTATTCAATAATATGACTAGGGGTATTTTTTGATTACTTCAAAGATGTAGAAACTCTTTTTGATAGTTGAACCTTATAATAAATTGTGTATTAAATATTATTATTTATTATTTACCATAATTTGAAATAATTAAACAATATGTTTTACATCATCTATTTTATTCATGATTATTTAAATATTATTTGTTAAAGCAACAGAAGAGAAATACATTTACCATTTCACCCCTTTTAATAAACCTGGATGCTCTAAAAATTCCATCCACCAAAAAAAATTTATATAAATAAAATCAATCATAGAAGTAAGACATTAATATGAATATTTCATATGATAATTTTTAATCCTTTAATAAAGATATTATAATTATTTTTTCTTTTCAATGATATATAATTTATAAAAACAATATAATCTAATTTATAATTTTAAGGAAAATAATTTACATAAAATCATAAATCATGTTCCATGTAAAATAAAAAATATAATATTAAATGTTAATATAAAACATTTATTTATTTAATATTTCACATATATTTAACAATAAGTTATAAATGATTCATAATAATAAATTTAATTTAATGAACTCTATATAATTTTTAAAAAAATTTCTATCATATTGTAATTTATAGTTTATAAATAATTTAAAATTTAAATAATAATTTCCAAAATTGAAAATATATAATATTTTAAAAAATAAAAATATCATATATAATGATATAACATATCTCATTATATATTATATATTAAAATTTAAATCACATTAGATAATTCATAACGATATAATACATCACATGGACAACATTGGATGTTAACAAAAATAGTGATATTGTGTTTTTTAATGAAATATAGAATATAAAAACAACCACATAGTCATAATTCATATCTTTTGATATCATATATGATGATAATAACCCAGTTCACCCTATATAATGAAAAAATTGAGGACTTGAATTAGAACTAGTGTTGTGATTTTCTTATATTAGTACAACATTATGAAACAATATTTTCATAATAATACAGTAGGTCCTCTCATGGAAATCAATATATCATATCATTTTATGTGATATCATGTTTAATTATTGATAATTAGACAATCCTGGTGGTGGATATCATAAAAAATGGTATCTATATATCACAACATGCAATTTCCCTAATATAAAAAATTCAATCATTTCAAAAAATATATATATTCTTCTACTAAATATCATGGTGTTTATTTAATTCCACTATTAGTTATTGAAAAAATTACTTTTCCCAAAGAATGGGTAAACAACCACAAAACCCCCTTTTCAATAGTATAGTCTCTGGAATTTTTAATAGAATAATACTATTAATGAAAAATGCACATTTTAGTAATAATATCTTATACCAAATTCATAAAGAAGATCTCTAATATATAATTCAAAGGACTGTTATCTCTATAGATATCCACCATCCATGTGAATCCAGAAATCACTTAGTAAGGATCTATCAAAATTTCACAATATGTTGTTACCCTAGGATAAAGAACGAAAATAAAATAAAATATCATCACCATTGAGAGAAGAAAAATTAAAAGGAAACGTATATAAATATTTTTTATTTAATCCACCATATATAGACAATTTTTTACTCTAAATATAAAGTATATACCTCAGGAATTTCATAAAATCATCATTTATTAAATTAGTACATGAATATTCCACAAATATCTCCCTCTTTATAACATTTTTGGAATTTATTATTTCAATCATATGAAGCGTATGGTAAAATATTAATGTATAAACATTATTATTGATGTGTTACCATCCCTTTAAATAGCATGAAATGTTATTTATATTGAAATGTCCATGATTTACATTTTTTATATGATGTGTAGGTTACATATTATATCTAATAGTACATAATGTGATATCTTTTATTTCAAATTTCAATGACTCTAATCATATATTTTGTGTATTTCTAACCCGAATAGATATACATTACCACTGTATATTTTCCTCTAAGAGATATATCCATATAAAAACATAGGATATGATTCTTTTATGGACATATATGCATCCCCCTATAAAAGAATCAAGTTGAATAAAATATAAAAGAACACTACGGTGTACATATATATGGTGAGTATATAATTATTAGTTATATTTTTTAAAAATGAACCTAATCAAAGTACACACATGAATGAAAGTATTGTGTTTTTTATTCTTTCTAAGAATTTATTTTATGTTAAAAATACCAAGGAAAGGTAAGGAATAAATTTATAAAAATAAGGAAAAAATATGAGAACAATTAATATATCTTAAAAATAATTAGTACTATATATCATGCTTATACAATAAATATAGTCCCTTTATACCACAACTACCTCTGCTATCAATGAAACTGAAATGATTGAAATATATGGAAAATACAATGAAAATTCATAATCATCCCAATATGTTATTATAAACGATCATATGATAACTATGGTAGTAATCTAGTAATAATGATTCTATGTATATTCGTTGTGGAACACACCATGAGTGATTAATGCATTGAAGATAAAATAGAAGGACACTTTTTTCATGACCCAATGTATCTAAGAAGAATAATAACACACATATTTTTTTCATTTAAGGATAAATGTGGTATTACTCAAAAATAAAATCGAAGAGTGTAAATTGTAAAAAAAAATTATAGATAATGTATAATCCATGTACTCATACCCCCATCCATGTCAACAAAATCACATTAATTCGAAACCCACACATATTTTCTAACTATCCTCTTATAAACATTCTAAATAAACTAGACATTGAATTCTTCATTACAAATACTATAGAAAATTATTATCCCTCAATCCAACCAAAAATTACTAAAAATATGAGACTATAATTCTTGGAATATATTACTGCCAAATAATGATAAAATATTACTAACAGTCCCATAAAAATCCTTAACACAAAAAATAATTATTCTACTATAACGTGAGGAATTAAAAATTGGAATCTACATTTATTTGAATATTGGATTAAATTTAAAATTATTGTGAAAATGATCCAAAATAGATTTTTTTATTTTATTAATTACTTAGAGGAGATTAAATAATTAATAAATATATTTATGAATTTATAAATAATTTTAATGTTATCTGTCTTAGAAAAACATTTTAAAGGAATGTGAAATATTTAATATAATACACCAAGAAGATAAAAATAATCTTATGGGAATGAAAATAAGTCTTTGCCCCCTGAATATTATTATACAATTCAATCAAAAATTATACGTTAATAAACAATTAAATCCACAAAATACTGACCCCAGAAATATAAATTAAACAAAAAAACATATAATAATATCATTCCAACGTAACTAAAATAAATTCCATCCACATAATCTCTCTTTACCAAGGAATATTTGATAACCATAATGTCAGAATTGTTAAATTAGAGCTGTATTTTTTTATAACTGAACAACATATTTAGTTTCAAATTTTTTTGTTGTTTTACTTTTATCGAATATTAAGATTTTCTTCTATTTGACCTACACGATAATTACTGTAGAATAATTTCTTCACTAATAGGGTTTATCATTCCCCACTATAATGAGATCTTGAAAATAAAATGAAAATATTCTTGAATATGTGTACAAATTTCTATTTAAAACACAATAACAACAAATACAAGATATATGAATATAACGTGTTGGGGATCGTAACCTTTGAGACATGTTCTAATGAATTTCAGACTTTGTGATATCCAAATGGATGAAATCACGAGGATTGACTTTCCAATATTTATTTTATATACCATTTGTTTCATTTTAATATTTTTATGTGTGACTATGTATATGGTACATAGATGTGAGATAATCATTAATTTAGATCAAGAATTTAATACATTGAAGAAACATAAAATCCCTAATGTATCTACTCCTAGAAAAGTAACTTATATTTAATATTTCATAAGTGATTTGATATAAATGAAATTATTATAAAATAATTTTTCCCTAATGAGTTATAGAATTCTATATCCTTGGCACTTTAATTGAGATAGTCAGACCTAAGATAAGTCCAGTTCTATGGTATTTACATGGAGGTAGTATTATCTCCATTCATAAAATAAAGATAGATCATATATTAAAAGATGATGAGATTCTTATGCATCCTTATAGATAAGTTATTTAAAGTTAAATAGATTATTAAATATTGTTAGTACATGTTGTAAAATTCTCATTACTATGTCATCATTTAATCTTCTGGGGTCATGATGTTGTTTATGATATCACTTATATCTGTGGTCTTGAACTACTACCACTAAGAAAGGTACTGATAAGGAAACTTATTTTGTATATCATAAATATTTTTATATTCAATTAAATATATGTTTTATAATATATTTGATCCCAATATGAAGATCAATGATTATCTATGTTATGTTAATTTTAATAAAATCCCAATTTATTCATCATTAGAAAAATTGTTTTCAACATTAATTTCTTATATATTCAAAGATTTTTTTAGTTAATTTTTTATGTTTTCATTATTTTATTGATTAAATAATATTATATTGAAAATTTACAGATTAAATAAAATTAATTTAATTAGTATATACTTAATTTTCACAACTATAATAATTATTTTTTATTAATTTATTAAATAAATAATTAAAGAATGGGATTTAAAATTTTTTGACTCAAAACAAAGATGTATGATATAAAATATATGTCAACTAAACCTCTATAAATGTAATTTTATTTATATGTGTTATATATATTTATCCATTAGAGGTCCCATTCATATTCCACACAAAATTGGAGCCATATTTCTATCAAATTGGGATCTAAATTGATATAAAAATATATTTTTCTATGATTGAAACTAGTTGTCAAAAGGATATTTTTTACTTATTATAGCACCAATTGAATCTATATTTACACTTATGGAATCATGTTGTACATGTTTTTTTCACTAGTGGAACTTGACTTTTGTTTCCTGGTGAAAATCCAATGGTAGGTTGATTATAGATTAGATTGACAATGACAATGCTGTGTCGGAATTGGATCTCAAATTATTTGCTCAATGTAACTGTTTTAAAATTAATATTTTGTTATAAATATTTTATGTTGATCTAGATAAAAATTAAATTCATTATTTAACTTTTTATTTAGATTTTTATTGAGTAGTAAACAACATATTTATATCTGGACTCCCTCCATGATGATACAATTTTGCATAGAACCATTAAATGGTATCATGGTGATCAAGTTTGTTTGACCATTAATATTTTCATTTTATTTCTATAATCAATATTTATAATTTAATTATTCTTTATAAATACTCAATGGTGCATAAATCAAAGTTCATATTGACAGTAATGAATCAAAAATACTAACAGAAAGCCTATATAGTTTTCTAAGGACACATTTACACATCACAATAACATGATCTGTTCTATTGGATTACACATTTTGTAACACAAAGAATCAAGCGAAAAATTATACATGTAATGTAAAACATGGTGTGTCATTTGTATCGATATGTCTTACAACACACAACCAACCCGGAGTGTATTTTTCACATCCCATAAAATATGGTGTACCCTCATTGGTTATAAATCATGAATAATTCATTACAATATATGATTATTTGTTAATTAATAGAACATTATTGTACCATGTGTGGATCTCACCATGCAACATGTGTTTCTCCCATTAGTTATATATATTCTATATATAGTTTCATACATAATGTATATAGTTTGAAATATTAAATTTTTATAAATTACACATTGTGTGTAAAATTTATATTTTAAAAAATAAGAATGAAGTTTTTTTATAGTGGAATCTCGTAGACTTGTGATCAAAATATATTAATAGTTAAAAAATTTGTTTATTTTTAATTATTAAATTAGACCATAGAAAATAATTTTAGTATTATAATTCACTATAGTGATGTGATTACACTATGAATATTTATTAGGGAAATCAATCTATGTATAAATTGTATTTTATTTATTTAATTTTAATAATTTCATGGTTTTATAATATTTAAATAATTATTACAATAGATAACTTTGATTTATAAAATACACTAACCTATTTCTTGATGTTGGAGCCTATGTGCCTCTGTTTTTTTTATGTAATATTTTACCATTGGTCTCTATAACTTGCATGAGAGTAATATTGACCCAAATATAGTTAAAATGGAATTATGGTTCAACATTAATATATATGGGGTTCCAAAAAAGGATAATTATTTTACAATAAGTGATTGTCCAACTTGAGTTAGAAAAAAATGAAGGAGCCACTCTCTTTTGGGTCTATGTTGGTTTGTCCTCTTTTAGTAAACCAATCATTAATTTAAATATCATGATCATTTCAATTTAGTTTATTTATATATATGGTTCATTTAATTATTTATTTTATTAAATATATTATAATGATTTATAATCCATCATAGATAAAATTATAATTTTTCCCATATGATTAAATTAAAATTATGTGTGGTTAATTTATAATGTTAGTGCCCACATATAATTGATTAAAAACATATTATGAAAAAATGTGATATATTATACTAAATAATTAAAAATATATCAAATATAATATTATGTCATAACTTACCATCAATAAATTCATTTAGTATACAATCACAAATTTAGGTGTATATTTCACCATATTTGAGGGACATAAATCTATCAAGTAGTTATAATGTGAGTGATGGGTTAACTTACATTTTTTTTATCAAGTGTGAAGGTCATTATATACTTAATGTAATTAAAAAGATATCATTTTTTAATTATAGTATAGGATATTTGGATTGAGGATACCAGTAAACAAATAAAGGACTCATGTTTTAATGAGTTTGGAAGGATTAATTCCTACATTAATACCATTAATATGTAGATTGGAAATAAAATATACAATAAAAAGATAATTATTTATAACTTATACTAGAATATTTTAGTTAAAGGGTATTTTATAAACAATGGTGAGTGATATGTGGATTTGAAAAAATAGTGGCAGGTATAAATAATTAGTCAATAAATATGTCATAAAATAGTAAATTATAGATAACTAAACTTTCATCAATTTTAAATAATACATAGAGTGATACAAGCTCTTTTTCATAGTACTATAGAAAGAGAGGAAATATTATATACCAGTGTCCCCTAGAAATAATGAGCCTTGTCTAGAAATGTGTAAGGATGATAAAAAATCCTATTGGAGGTTTCAAAGATCGTTTCATTATAGTCATATTTATATTAGTTAATTTTGGTTTAGTTTATATTTAATTAATTTTTGGCACTTGTTTAGAAAATTATTGAATTATCCTTCTATCGCTTTGTTTAAATGAACATGCAAGGGGAAACCATGTGTGAAGTCAGTTGATTGGACGTTCCCAATTAATTATTTACATGAATGCCTCATGCATCATGTTAATTGCATGGTTTGGACCAATCCATGTAATTTTTAGTAGAAACATTGTGTGACAATTAGGAATTGTGGTGTTGGAATAATGTTTTCACATGATTGGGAGAAAATATGAGGTAACCATGTGAATGGCTATAAAATATAGTTAATATTGATAATAATGATGGGTGTTCATTTTTTTAAACCATGCATAAAAAATGCGTAGAATCTAATGTAGTGTGTATTTCATGTTACTCTATTGGCACACAATTTACTAAACTGTTACACATAATAGTTTGAGATGACTAGTTTTATTAATATTTTAAATTTTTTAAATATCATCCATGATTTATGAATATTGGCCCTCTACATTCCTCTATATCATTCTTATAAGGATGGCGTGAACAAGGGATATCAGTTTTGCTCCACTATTCTTGATTTTTAGCTTCCCTACTCTTAATACAGGTGGGTTTACAATGGTGATGTCCTCTTTTCATGTTGATTATTCCTCCTTCATCCCCTCATCACTTTATACATCATTACACAATATACAATGAACACTAACAGTTAGTAGGGTTTTATTTTATATTTCATATAGATTAATATTTTCTATTTTGGAAGATAGGTCCTATATGGTAGAACTCATTTCTTGTTTGATTATTTTCCATCAAAGGTGGAATATTTAGGCCTCATTTCCCCAAAATTGAGATTGGAGATTTTTATAATTATGTTTTTATATTTTTTTCATTTTATTATTTATGTTTCCAATTTATTTATTTAATAAATTTTACATATCTGTAATATCTGAGATATATTAATAATTATTTATGATTAGTTCGTCACTTATCCTAAATTGTGGTGTCAATATGAATTCATATATGAAATTATATTTCAGTTCCAAGTGATCATAAAAAACATAAAATGACTTTTTTAAAATTAAATTTATTTTTTAAAAGTTCTTTGAATCTATTTAGTTTATTCCTTGTATGAAGGATGATTTAAATGGAATTTTTTAATAACATAAAAATGTTTTTTTATTATTATGTGGTTGGAATGGACAAGATCAATTTTTTTAAAATGGTATGGTGTTTAATTTTCTGTAATTTGGTTTAAAAATGTTATTATTCATGAATGACGTTGAAATAATATATCAAAGAGAAATAATATTTCATAGAAACAAGATTAAATTTCATGTAAAAACATTATTCATTTTTAGATCATTCACATTTATTTAGTTTATAAATTCTAAGCGAATATGAATTTTGGGAAATATAGGTAATAAAATATTTAGATTGATGAGACTAAGATCAAAAATACAAAATTTCATGATACTCATAATGGTTTTTAGTTATATTTTGGTGCATTATAAGTTCCTAGAGTGATCAGGTGAGTCCTTGGAGCATTGGGATAATTTTTTTTGAGTTTTTTAGGATTCTATCCAAGGTTCTTGGTTTAGTGTTGTTTTTTTAATATTAACCATAATGTACCCAAGGTTTTAGGAGGTTTAATGTTATTTTTCAAAGGAGAACTAGTTGTTTGGTAAGGTTAACACATGGTTTTGAGTAAATCACATTGATTATAGGTTCACCAACTCTACATGGTTTTTAATTGGATCGTATCCCATAATTTTCAAATGATTGATGATAACCCAGGTTAAATGTTTTAGTTTGACATATTGTCTACTGCTTGGTTGGAATAGTTTATCGTAATCCCAGAAACTCAGTTCTATGAAGGGAGTCTTATAGGATAGTTACTACCACACAATTAGTGAAGTGATTGGAAAACTATATGACTAAACCACAAGGCTCATTAGAGATCCAAGGAAAAGAATTTTGGGGGTCAATTAAACAAGTAAAATCCTCATATGAGGTATTTGGTCCTCTATGCATTCCCTTTATGATTTTTCTGTTGATTAAGTTTGTTTTGGTATGTGGTCTCAAAAATAACGGGTTCGGTCTATTTCAATTAAAATAAAAGTATTCATAAATTAAATTAAATCCAAATAATTTAATTAAAAAAATTAAATTATTACCTAAAAATGAATTTATAATTTCTTCAAAAGATAAGGTGGACCATGGAAACGTGAAGATTTTCTTTGGAATCTAATTTATAGGGCTCTGATTATCAACTAGATCCATTTGTATCAATGTAATAAAATTTGGAATCATGATGGATTCTGACCTGGTGAGATGTGGATTGGATCCCATAGTGGTTTTCAAATATTGATGAAATTGTGATCGAGGACCCCATGTGTGATTCCTCTTGCTATGTGATGACCCTATATACTCAGGTGGGTACCAAATGTTTTATTTGACCTTGGAAAACAATAATGGGATAGTCATATAAGGTTTTAGGTGACACCTTTCCACCTAAATATGACGTGTAATGGTTCTGAGGCTATTTTATTTTTTGTAAATTGAATAATGAATAATTCTGTAATGTGAAAGTGATGGGTGGACCATGGTGGGAGGATACCCATAATTTCCTCATGTTCATTGGTAGGATAAGGATGGGATAGGAACATGTTTATGATCTTTTATATTTTGTTTCTTCTGATAATGTTATGTAAAATGAACATATAGTGGTATTTTATTTTTAATGTAATAAACCATCTGGGTGACTGTGGTGTGTTATAAAGAATAAAACCTTTTGGTAGGTCCATGATACCAGGTAAATAAAATTACACATACGGGGAGTTCCATGGTAAAAAAATTCCTCTTATAGGGGAGACTATGACATGAAAAGAAACAACACATATAGAGGGGGTTGTGACACTATAAAAATATCCCCTTGTTTGGAGGACTATATTACTAAATAAAATTACCCATAATAGCAGTTCAAAGATACTAAATAAAAGTAACATTTTAAGGATATCTTTGATACTACAGATAAAAACCTTTTTTGGGCATTCTATGATACTTTAAAAAGTCCCATTTCTAGAAGTTCCATGATACAAAATAAAAATCATGTATAAGGATGTTTTGATAATAATGAAAACACCCTTCAAAGTGGTTTGTGATGTTATGGTTGGAACATTCATCACATCATGTTCATGTAAACATTGGAACAAGGAAAAGTAGGTATGGTCAATTGGGGTCAGTAACCATGAGATCAAAATTGGATTATATATATATATATATTATAGAAGGTTTTTTATTTATATAGTGAGTTTCATGTACACATGTGGACTTATTTACTATCTATGTTTGAGAATATGATTGTGATTACCTACCGAGTTATTTTCTCACACCGTACTCAGGTGAATAATGCACTTGGCTTCCCGATCGGATACTCACCTATTGTGTGTCCATGTTGGGAAGATGTATGGTATTACTTAATTGAGTTGGATCAGCTTTTATGGGACTTAATTTATTATTTACGATTAGTATCATTTTTATTATTCTCATTTGACTTATCTGTGAATAGAAACTCATATATGAGGGTATAGTTTATTCACTATCAAACCTTAGTCCCTTTCTTCTAGGATAAAACTTATGGAATATGGGGACTTTCATACTAGGTAACATAATTCCACTAGTTTGGTTATAATTTCTTGTGATTCGAGTCGGGGTATTAAAAAGTCATATAAATGGTTATTTATTTTGTATTACTATTTTTGGAGATAATAGATAGGAAATGATGGAATATGTAAGAACTTATGATGGAACATGGACTACTTCATATTGAACGCTATTTCTACTAGAAGTTCTAGACAAAAAGGGAATGGGATTAACGTTTCTATCTTATGATATTACAAGTATTCATGAATTCACCTCATGTTATGAAAAAGATGTTTGGATTTATTTGTTGTTGGATATTTGTCTCTAGGATTTTTTGAAAGTGGAAGTAATAAGAATTTTTCCCTTTTCATAATTGAAAGATGTGTCTCATAAATATTTTTTGGAATATAATATTTGAATGACATATAAGAATGATACAATGCTTATTGTCACTGGAAATATAGGATAAGAAATATAAGGTGTTAAAAATACCATATGATGTTTTCCCATATAAATTCATTGTGATATTTTAATCAGTTGGACCATAATGAATAAATTTCGTTCAATGGTATCTCATGTGGGTCTATTGTGAGATTCTCAATAGTGATTTCAATGTTATCGTATCTCAAGTAGGGGATATTAAATGGACTAATTAGGTTGGTAAATAACATGATTCATTAGTGAGAAATATTTAGTTCATGATTACTATTCATTTTCAGATATTTAAAGTGTATGTAACAACATATTTGTTGTTTTACGATATAAATTGAAGTGAAATTATACATAACTGATCCCTATGACTATGGGATTCTCAGTGTGGATTTTGGATGGTTGATTTAAATATATATAAATGTATGAACTTGTATAAGATATCGAACTCTCAAGGGGGTAGTCCACTAGGAAAATTATTTTTAGATTCGGTGCCCTTTCTGGTGGATAAGTTCGCATGTGATACCCATGATATGTATGCGAGTAACCAAAATTGGGTAGTTAGGCACTTGATATATTTTGTGATATTGATACTAGTTTATGAATGATATCCCATTGGTTGTAACATTTATGGAGTCTCAATCTAGGGGTTAGGTTTCTTTACATAGTGATAAAAGAACAGGACATAGTATTTTAGTGATTTTGTTCATTGTTTTATTATAAAGTTAATATAAGGGAGGGGTTTTCCCAGGTTTATGAATTATACAAGAATATAATCATGGGGAGATACTTCAGGTTAATATTGGGGCATGATAGGTACTTTCGTGTATACATTTCAGCAATGAGGATTCCCTGAGGTTGTTGGAATAATTTTGGAAGGGAAAAATGAAGTCTCTGGATTTTAAATGAAGAATCATAAATATTTTGATACCATGGAGGGGTTTTGAGGAAGTGTAGATTTGATTCCGTGGGATGTAATTAGGAAAGAACCTTGAGAAATTGTTACTTGGTATTGATTATTGTTTTGGATGGAAGTACTTAGTGGATGTATATTCTAAGTGACTATGAATATAGTTGGATCCCATGTAGATTCTTAGGTTTTGGAATGTTACCATAGTGATAAGTGACTATGTTTTGACTATGGAACTGTTGTCCAAAATAATGTCTAACTGAATAACTCACTAGGGTGAATTTAGTTCTTAAAATTCCTTTAATATTATACCACCCTCTTCAATGTTAGTATGTTCAATTCTTTCCTTTGGAATACATGAATTGGAAATATAAACATGAATAAAGAAAAATTTACATACTGAATTATAGTGGTTTTGGGAATAGAAATCCCCTAGTCCAATCAACTAATGATATACTCTAGGAGCTTGGTTATTTTCACTATAAAATCCCTTTTATAGGGGGTTATCATCTGAGTAAATGTAGTTCTCACTTGTTACAAAGGTCCAAACACATTCAACCTAGATCTACCTTAAAAAACTAACTATGGTATTAAACACACTTTTTCACTAAGTCAAAAATCATGAAACATATAGAATATTGAGATGAACATATTCATAACACAGTCCCTAGCAGTAAAAGATGGTATATGAAGAGTCTTATGAAGAAAATTATAGACATAAATGTGTAGTTCATAAAAGTATTTAGTGGAACTAATAGAGCTAATAAGCACAAAATGATTATTTTCATTTTTAACTATATATATGTCTTCTATGTTTTTCTTTATTATGTTTTAAAAGTAATTTCCAATACATTATCTCCTCTTGCATGCATATATTGAGTAGTACCTAACTGATCATTTTATATTATTATTTATACTTGAGTGTAAGAGAAATTGAATGGTCGAGTGAGACATAAATAATGATCTTGATGCAGCAGGATATTATTGACATGTAGCTAAAATTTTTAAATATATGATTCTCTGTTATTGTAGAAATAATCTCCTTCTTCATATTTCCATATTCCAGAAAGTCATGTGATGAAAAAACTTTTCTTCAATGGATGATATCCTTGTGATGTTCCCTAAAGTCATAAAGTGGCTTATTTATAGATTGGAAACGTTTTCATGGCCTTATAAATTACTAGATCTTTAAAAAATATTAATAAAGAGAACTATTCATCATAATATTACATTCATAAGATAAATTATATTGTCCCCATAAGATAAATAACTTTAATGAAGTGTAAAATAAATTATCCAATTTTAGGTATAATTTCACTGTATCATTTCTCTTCCCCCGATATATTATACCTTTATAAATTCTTTTTAGAAGACATTGTCCATTTATAATCTCATTCTTACTAGAGCATATGTCTTCAAAAACTTTTCCAAACATCATAATATAATTTATTTCATGATGCATTCTGATTTAGAAGAAATAAAATATTTAATTATCATAATATATGTTACTTGTATATCACAAAATAATTACTTCTACAGATAGAAATAGATAATCATAATCTTTAACACTTTGGAATAATATTTCTGGAAGAAAAGTAGGGATTACATGAATAGTAAAATAGAAAACACAAAGATATTTCATAGAAATATATTAATTCCCAAAATATCTCCCTTTTTAATGATCACAAAAACCCATTAATAGAAAAAAAAATCATTCACAAAACATTTATAATTATGATATAAGATAATTTTCTTTTTATTCTCTCTTAATTTCTATTTTTTTCTTACATTTTTGAAATATTAAAAAACATTGTATTTACCTTTTCTTATCCCCTTTTTTAAAATAAAATTTTCATTTTCATTATCTCCTCCCCCATTTTTTGATATAAAATAAAATTAGAATAAGGAATATTGATCCTATTACACAGTAGTAGTAGTAATCAGTTAATGTTATTTCTTGATCAGTTTTATTTTTCAATAAATATGGGTAATAAATAAATATTATAAAAATATAATACAAAAAATGATACAGAAATATAAATGGAATCATAAAATTTTATTCATAATTAAATAATTATGATCATTATATAATATAAAGTTAAACATATAGATCATAAGGGTCATTCAATAAGTTGTTAATGAAAACAGATTTAAATGTTTGAATTTTATAAAAGTTAAATAATTCAATTTTTTTGACTGTTCATAGCAACTGGGAAACCATTTCGAGAACATAAATGTTTGAACACATCAACTGATTGATGAACTGTATTTTTTTCTTGTGGCTTCTTAAAATAAATGGGTTGAACACGGGGTAATGATGATGAAGAATAATTTTCATTCTAATAACATTTCCCAACATCAGTAAGGATGCTCCGAGAGTAGCGTAATCTCAATGATAAAACCTAACCGGTGCCAAATGGATGTTATGAGGGGATTCATTTTCCCTTGATAGATCACAGTTATCGCCATGAGTAAATGGTAATTTAATGGATGATTTAAGTAAGGATAAAGATATTTCTTTAGAAAACAATAGATTTTATCTTTGATAAACCTCTGATGGATCAATGATTTCATTAATGTTTAGAGATGTAGAATGGTGATGGTCAACAATCTATGGTCCAAGAATCCTAGTTCCATGAAATTGAAAATTTTCATCAAAATAGGAATCATTACTTTTTTACCATATCATTATTGTAAAAATCTAGAAGTGTAACTCTCTGACCCTAGAATCCCAGAGCTGGTGTATTATTTTTCTATATTAGCATGATTCGTTGGAATGAAATCCCAAAGGCCTGATCACTTTAGTAGTTTTGGAGACCAGGTTACATACATGATACTCATAGTACAATTGTAAAGAAAGAAAATACAACTTGGTACATAATTAAATGAAAAAAACAATATCCTTGAAACTCATTAAAAGGATTCCTCTTCATAAACTGGGGAAAAGGGACATAATTACGGTGAGCTCAAACTCTCAGAAAGGGTTATATAAAACAATAATAAGTGAAGTAAATTCAATAAGGCATAGATATTATGAGAAGGTAAATAAAATGAAAAATACTTGAAATCAATAATCTAGAAAAACATTTATCCATAGATTTTTTCATAGTGAAAATATCATGGAAAGTGATAATTGGGTAATGAATGAAGTAAATTATTATTTAGTGTAAATCATGAATCTAGATGATGAAACATTATACCCTCAATATGTCTTAATAATGTGGGTATACACCCTTTTGATATTTTTGGAATATAACATGATGGGTTTTTTACTACTATTTTGTCTCATGAGACCAATCGATGCATCTATGGTAAATAACATGCCCCACCCATTACTGAAATTCAAAATAATTCTTCACACATATTTTTAATTCAACAACTATATTCCATATCCATATCTATAATGAGTATATGATACATATTTATCAATGTTTCTGCAGTAAAAATTAAATTTAAAACAAAAAATGTATGTAAAATGGGATACCACTAAAACATATTCATATCCATGGTACCATAATATGTCAATTTAATAGAAATATAGTTTCACATGAAATTTAATGTGAAAGTGGTGGTAGGTATACCATATGAAATTAATAAAGTGCACGATACCACATATGTCTCAATAAAATGAGAGATGATATGAAGTCCCTTACCACATTGTAATCAATCAAATTGTATGCCTAAATATTAAAAGTCATCAAATGAATTATTGAATACCAAGAATACAAATAGATTCGTGATACTTTATATCAATTTATAGTATATATTCACGACATATAATAAATATGTGGAGAGAAATGGAAATATCATGAAAATAAAAGTGAGATGATAAATCCCATAAAAATAACATATAATTAGAGTGAGGATCAAGGAATGTAATAATTAGGTGTGAAAACTATAAATCCACAAAATATAAGTGGATATAAAGTTAAAAAAAATCAATGGTTTTTCAAACATATTTTTGTAATAACATAACCAATGACATAGATATTCAACTAAATTACTGGAGATTTAGTTAAGATATCTCCTAACATAATTCAAATTTAGTTTTGTCTCATTTGTGCCTCCTTAACAAAAAACATATATTTATTAAAAGATTAACATGGAATTTAATTATAGTTAATTTTAAAACTATTTCTCAATTATAATTATTGTCTTATATTTCATAATTTCTACTGTAGCAGGGCACTTTAGCATTTCTGTAGCAGCGGTGACATTGTAGTAGAGGTAGTACTATTGAAGGTACTATAGTACCCAAGGCATTGTAGTATTACTATTTACCGAGGGGCCTTTTATTGATAAATGGGATTTCAAGCCTTGTATTTATGCGACTTGGCCATTGGCATTCAAGAAATGTAATTTTTATCACTCTTCCGAGATATATAAAAGTGGTCTTTGCTATAATAAAAAATTGGTTCTTCATCCAAAACCTTTAAAAAATATATAATGCATATAATTTCATGCTTATATATTTTATATAGTTTATAGCATCCTCCCTTGGGAATGTTTTTATGTGTTGGCATGGAAATGTAAACATAAGTGGTTGACTGACCTTTCACGAGACATTAAAGGGAGAGTAGGAAGAAGATTGTTTAAAATTATATATATATTATTATGAAACCAATAGTAGGTTAAAATAATTCACATATAGTCAAAAAAAATTCATAATTAATTCTTTTAAGGGGAGTTTGTGGAATGATTTTTGGGAAAAGAAATAGGAAGCATAACCCAAAGGAAAAAATGGGGCTTTAGGAGCATTTCCTTCCTTGGTTTTATTGATTGTTTCTCTTAATTATAAGTAATGATTTTCAATTAAAATGGGTATAATTCCCTGTAATTGGAATTATTAATGAAAATAAATAAGTGTAAATGGTAATATAAATCATTTGGTTAAATGCTATGAAGATGAATCATTGGATTAACTTTTAGTGATAATTGATTAGATTATTTTGGGTGTTTTCTCAATCATTACGCACTAGTTATATTTAATAAATTAATTTTCTGTACATATATTAGTTCAAAAACATTTCATATGATCATAATCTTTTTCAACCAAAAAAATGTTTTCATGACTATCCCTGAAGTGGAAATTCATGAATGATAATTTATTGTCCATGAAGGTTACAAATAAGCAACACACAGATGATGGTTTAATTTTTAAAATAAAAGAGAGAAAGAGAAAATTGTTTCATTATAGTTATTAAATTAAAATTATATAATTATATCATAATGATGATACTGGATATATCATGTTCATTTGGACAGAGTAGGTGAGGAGAGTGTAATAAAAGAAATAACATGAAAAGAAAATAAAAGGGGATTTTACCTGTTGAATACTTCTCCTTGAGAACCCTCATAAAGAAATGGGTTTTTGTATTTTGGTAGGAACAACAGATACTGGACAAGGGGATAAACTAGGGAATAGGTTCTAGGTAGAACTTTGATAGGATTAAAGTCTTAGAGGAGTGAGGAGAAGAGGGGGTGCAGTGTGGTTTGTATAGTGGAGGAGAGGAGTTATTTTTCTTTATTCAATACATTATTTTATTATTTCTCGTAATAAGATCCAAAGAGACTAAAAATATCATAATGATCATTACTGTGTATGTATATTTTTTGAATTCCATTTCATATAAGAAGAAAAACTAAGTTTAATGTCTAGGTTATTACTATCATGCTTAAATAACTATAATAACGAAGTGCGGTTTTGTAGGGGCTCAGTGTTGTGTGCATTACAATCTATATATTTTTAAATCCTTGGGGAGTCACATTCTCTCATACATAAATAAATAGTGTCTTATTAGTTTGAAATTTGACTTCATAAATGAAAAAGTTTGAACTAGTAAAAAATCTAACATAAAAAATAACATAAATTGACAATTTATTCATTGTTAATCTCACAATTATAAACATGGTTTCTTTGGGGACATATTTACTTTTTAACAATACATAATGGTTTATAAATAAAAACTGAATTATCCTAAGAATATTCCCCCAAGACTGTCAATCCAAGTGTGATGTAAGGCCCGTTGTCATGTACTTGGATACCCCAAGTCAGGCCTAGAACATTATTTCAGAGTTGTTACTCCCAGGTACATCTGTGCAAGAACCACGTCCGCTTGTTGTATCCAGACAGGAAGGTATTTCAAGTAAGACCCACATAATATCTAACCTACCAAAATTCAAGGATGTTCTTCTATAATTATCCTGAAACTCTATCTTAGGGTTATGCTCCCAAAACTATGTTTTCTTGTTCTAGTTTTCATGGTTTCTCCTAAACATCCTCTAATACCAACTGTAACAACCCAAACCCAGAAGCTTAGAGCTATGAAATTATTTCACTATAGTTCATGATTACAGGGAATCAAATCCTTAAAGAACGATCATATTAGCAGTTTCAAAAGACCATATTACATACATGATACTCATTTTATGTTAGAAAATATAGAAAATACCACTTGATAAGTAATTAAATAATAAAAATAGAATAATTGAAACTCATTCAAAAGATTCCTCTATATAACATAGGGAAATGAAACATAATAAAGGTGAGCTAAAATGCTCAATAGGGGTTATATGAAACAATAATAAGAAAAGTAAGGTTAATACGGAATAAAAATTATAACACTGTAAATAATCTAAAAAATACATTCCATCAATAAGCAATCAATTAAAATGTATCCATATATTTTTTACATAGTGAAAATATCATGGAAGGTAATAATTGAGTAATGAAAGAAGAATGTGATTATTTAGTGGATTACATGCCTTTGGATGATGAACCATTTTCTCTCACGAGACATGACGATGGATCAAGGGGCTATAGAGGGCCCCAACCATCCCTAAAATCTCAAAGAATTCATCATATTTAAATTTAGTTCAAGGAAAATATGAATTACAAATAACTCTATTTAGTAGAGCATATGTATTGATCAATATTTCCACAGTCAAAACATCATTAAAAATAAACATCGTATGTAAAATTATACATGACAAAGACAATAATCTTATCTGTGATACGTGAATTTGTATATTTAAGTGAAATATTATTTTACATGAAAAATAATCTCTATAGGGAAGTAGGTAGAACATATTAAAATGATTTAGTGCACTATACCAAGTACGTCTCAATGAAATAGAAATTGAGTTGAAGTCCCCTACCACATTGTAATCAATTGAATTGTATGAACAAAAATTAATATTCATACAATGAATCATTGAATTCCATGCATGTAAGAGGATTCGAGTTATTATATATTTATTGGCAGTATACATACACCACATATAATAAAATAATGGGTGAATAATAAAAATCTCACAAAAATAAAACTGAGATGAGATATTACATACAAAGATCACATCAATAGAGTGAGGAAAAATCAAAGAAATAATTATGTGTGACAAATATAAATCCACATAATATATGTTATTATAAAATATGAAACAATAAGAGGTTATTTATATATATTCATGGAAAAACATAACCAATGACAGATATGATTAACTCAATTAATGGAAATTTAGTTAAGATATCGCTAACCTTAATTCTAGATTAATTTTTCCATGTTTTCACCTCCTGAAAATAGACTTGTATTTATTGAAAGAATGATCTAGAAGTTATTTACATTCATTTATATAACTATTTATCAATTATAATAATTGTTTTATAATTCTTAATTTCTATTGATTAAAATGAATCACAGGATATCATATTTTACTTACAAATTTCCATTTTTTCAATATTTTACTAATTTATCTAAATGTAAATTATATATTAGTATAATTAATAACATAAGTATTTAATGAATATAATTGTCTGTTTATATATTATATATAGTTTATAACATCCACCCTTGTGGATGGTTTCATGTGTTGATCGGGAAATGTCACTATTGGTGGTTGACCGATCGTTGACGGGACATTGATGGGAGAGTGGGAAGAAGATGTTTTAAAAGTTTATATATAGTATTGTCACACTTATAATAGATTAATCTCATTAATATATAGTTAGATAACTATCTAATTAAGAGTTTTCTATATAAGGACCCGACCTTATAACATTACATATTATTGAATTAAATGAATAATTCACATTGAGTATCTTTTCAGGTTTAGAGTTTTATAGAATTATCTATAACTATTACATAACAACTATAATATTACAAGTAGACACTACTACTCAGTATCCACTTTTTTATAAAAAATCACAAAAAGAAACATATCTAGTTCCATATTTTAGACAACATGAATTTTCCACGATCCCATCCTTGACCATATTCATCTTTAAGTCCTGTGGAAAACATTTCAAAAACATGGGATGAGCATAAAAAGCTCAGTTATAAAATAAGAAAGGAAAACATTATCCCATTAATAAATACAAATCAATGAAACCATACTTTTCAATCATAACATACCTTACAAAATCATAATATTATGAATAACACACACAAATCATAAATCATAAAGGTTACTTATGGAATCCATATCAAACATACATTGTGGCTATCACAGCTACATAGGGAGTTACACTTGGAATACCTATCACGGTATATACCCTAAATCTCTTATGAGAAACATCACGTTCACCTCCATCACATTACCCAATGCATTGGAGAGCTATCTCGGGCTCACCGGCACTAGGTTTATCACGGAACCACCCGTATACATAAAAAATGACCAATAACCATAACATAATCATAAAATATAACACATGTATAAAGGTAAGATAACATTTCCTCATTCCAATATATCAAATCAAGACAATGTTTTATCAAATCATTTTCAAAACCATTTAAAAATATATTTTTTGAATCAAAGTGTCCCATAACACTTTGAAGATTTTAAATTAATTAACATTTGAAAACATTAATGTCCATATAAAAAAAATCCTAAAACCCATTTTTAAAACATGGAAATTAAAGATAAATATTTATAAGAATAAATCATTAAAACATTTAAAACAATATTTTAGTTAACGAGTTTTTAACAAAAAGAGAGACGCTTGAATAAAAATAATTGAAGAATATCATTTAATCAGAAAATTATAATATCATGTGAATAAAGGTATTCATGATATAATATTTCAAAGGACATTATATACATCATATAAGATAAAATTGGTGCATAACAATCAACGAAGTCTCAGTGGAAATGTAAATTGGGATGAAATATCTTATAAAGATGGTATTATTAAATTAAGGACAAATCAATCACATAATTATGTGTGAGAAATATATATACACCCAACATAAGTATATATTAAGTGTAAAACAATCAGAGGTCATTCACACATATTCATAGGATGAAATGTTCAAGAAGTACAACTTGAACCCAAAGAATTGAAATTTGGTTAAGAGGTTCCCTTGTAAAAATTCGACAGCCTAACGGCGTCACTTTAAAATTCATAAAATGAGTTGATGAGATAAAAAGGGAATATCATCAATTGGATATAAATTTTACAAAAATAAGGATATATAATAACATATCCTAACATAATAAGATGTATATTAAAAGACATGACAAAAATAAGTCTTTTATAAAGAGGAGGGTGAATAGTTCCCTTACCGATTTGGTAACTTACAAAACATAGGCCAGATGAAAGAATAATCATACACTGAAGATGTAAATACTGATAAATTAATGTATATTACATAAATAGTACAATCATGGACAATACATACACCATACAAAAGGAAATAGTGGCAAATATAGCATGAATCTCACTGGAATAAAAAGTAAGACGAAACCCTTTACCACGTTGTAATCAACTGAGTCATATGACCAAAAGTTAATAAACACTGAATTAATAATATAATACCATGAATATAATGATAACCATGATAATATATATAAATTTAAGTACAAAATACACCACATGCAATGAATAAGTGGTGAAAAATGGAAATCTCACCGAATTAAAAATAAGATAAGAAAGTTCCTTACCTTGTGATCGACATGACTCAATCGTTATTTAATATCTTGAATAATAAAATAAAGTTAATTTCTACTTGATTAAGAACCTTTTTCAATTTTATTATTCCTTTTATATAATTTATTACCATGTTATAAATATTAAGTTATCATTTAAGGTAATAACGTTCATTTTGTCGATATTTGGTACTTGAGTCAAAAATGAACACCTTATATTTACAAGTTGCCCATGTGTTCAATACCTCATTAAATACAGAATGAAATTAATTATTTAGAAATCATATATATCATTTATATCCATTATATACATGTATTTATAATTGTACATAACATTTGGAGGTAAGAAATGAAATGCACTGTTCATGGAGACGGTAAGCCGTACGTACGCCTGAACGCTACTTCCATTTTTATTTCTTGTTTGAATGGAACTAAAAACATAATTATACATAGTTATATTATAATTCCAGTATAATATCATATAAAATATTATTAACTCCATCCTTTATACGTCCCACATAAGGCATTAGCACGTCATATCACTTTGAGGGGGCAGTAGTCCGCACTTCCTCTAATGAGATTATCGTATTTACCCACTATGGAAACCATAAAGGAGTGATATAAATGGGAATTAAATAAGAATAAAGAAATAATAAACATAAAATATATCATAAATTATTAAAGTTCTATCATAATGTCCACCATGAGAGGCAGTAAGAGGTAATTGAACAATCATCGTTTCCTGAGGCGTTAGTTTGCCGTCCACAAAAACATTATGTTCTTCACCCATTAGATGGAGGTGTGTGTAAGTGTAGATAGAATACTTCATATAAAAACATCCTATTATATCTATTATACTGGTTTTGTTACAAAATAATTGAATAAAAATATTTTATGGGTTGGAGAAGTAAAATAAAAGAAAAAAAATAAAGAGAAACTGTTACCTTTAATTTTGGTAACTCCCTTTGGTTTGACCCAAAGGACTTCTTGAAGTGCCTTATGCATAAGGAAAGGCTTCTAGGTGGAGGATAGGGATGTAGGAATCTTAATTGGGAAGAGTTTGGATGAGCCAAAGGGCTTTAGAGGTGTAAGGAATTGGTTATAATTGGTCTCTTTTTATAAGGGATAGGAGGGGCTCTTTAGGAAAGTGTGAAAATATTATATTATTATATAATGATATTCGGTTTCTAATTGTACAAAAATAATTACATTAGAAGATAAGATGACTCATATTTGAAATAAAATCATCCAATAAGAATTTTACATGTTTTCGAAAATATTTTAATCATTATAATCTTATTTATTTAAATCATTTATTAATGAGGTAAACATTTCATCATTATTGTGTCATATATAATTTAAATTATTTGATGTCTAAAAATTATAAAAAAAATACCATAATGTAGGAAATATTTTTATCTTTCCAATTAATAATTATAGTAAAAAATATAACTTATATAACACCATATAAAAATTAATTTAGCAAAATATATTTGTTTTTGTCATTTTTGCCTTTACTTTAAGTTAATTAATATAAATTGTCATTATCACTCCCAGGTGGATCAATGGGGTCCCAAAATCGACCAAAATATGACCATGTCGTAAATGACTCAACCAATAAGGTTTGGAAAAGTGTTAGGGTAATTTTAAATTATTATAATATTATTTTTACCTTGAATTACCCTATTTACCTTTAACTGTGGTAAATAAAAGACCAAAGATACTATTCACCAAAAATTATTTTCATCTTAATGAACCAAATTTTACGTCTTGATAACAAACATGTTTGTTGTATTTTTGAAATTCAATTCCCAGAAGTGTTAAAATTTCATTTAAATGAAAAAGCCCGTTTTTTTAACTACCACTATGTGGTTTCACTATTCATCAAAAATTGAAGTTTTCCAGAAAAATACAAAAAATTAATCCTAAGCTATATTTGATATTAAAAATTAAAAAATTATGCCTATTTTACCAAATTAAAAACATAAAAGTGTCATTAATTTATTTCAAAATTAATTCCCGTTGTTAAAACAAATAGTGTGTTTTTAAGAAACAATATCTATCAAAAGATTAACACTTGTTTATGTCCAATTTCAATGTGAAAATAATTCCAATGACCAAAACTGGATTAAATGGTAAAAAAATATTCTAATTACAATTTAAAACCAATTTAAAAGATAATATAACCATAAAAATAAATTATATTAAAACATAGTTTTGAATTAAAATACATTATTTACACTATTCATAAAAAATGAAGTTTTTCAGAAAAATTCGAAACATTTACACAAAGTAAATTTTGATGTCCCCATTCTAAAGAAGGATTTTATTTAGTCATATAAAATGTATTAAAGTGACCAAACCTATATTTAAATAGGGTTCTCCATTAGAAGGTGGTAAATTGACCTTTTAATGTAAATTATGCTTAAAATTATATTCATTCACATTTTAAGCCTCTAACATTTATTGGATAAAAGTAATTACATTTAACAAACATGTATAATCATAATAATTTAGTTTTTTTCATTCCCGCCAATAAAATGGCTAGGAGTTAATGACCATTTAAAATAATAATATTATATTATTAGTGTGAAACGTAAGATTTCAAAGATACATGTTGTTGTGTATTGGGTACACTATCGAACATAGTATCCACTTTAATGTAAAATTAATATTTAATTCACCCATTATACGAGTTTTCCTTTTCATAAAACTCAAAAATAACCCTTACATGTTTTAACCTCAATGCTTTCATTATACCTCTCATTTTCATCCAAATTCATTATTATCTCAACATCTTAATTCTTTAAGTATTATTTCACCACCATTTGATAAAATAGAACAATCCCAAAAATGAAGAACATTATACCTTGATCATGGTGTCCATTTGGTTTCATCGTCATCTTCTTCATATAGGTAGAAGGTCCATGAATTGAAAAAATGAGTTAGAGATCCTTCAAAATCATTTGCTTCCTCTATCCAAATACACCTTGTAAAATATGTGTCATATGTGAGTTTATAGAAAAACAGTTTTTGAAAATAATCATGTAT
The DNA here is from genome assembly GCA_963277665.1 of Viscum album. Lineage (NCBI taxonomy): Eukaryota > Viridiplantae > Streptophyta > Magnoliopsida > Santalales > Viscaceae > Viscum > Viscum album. The sequence continues at coordinate 1,607,114,644 of OY728137.1, read as the reverse complement.
GACATATAATTTCAAAACATATGTTAAAACATGATTTCTATAAAACAGTAGAACTGAATTTGAGTTGAAACTTTCAATTAACAGCCCTTTTAAAATACCATAAGTATGTGTCGAGAGGCTATATTTTAAAATCAAATATAAATATGTTGTGAAAGGGTCTCCTTCTTCAACACCTTTTTTAAAACCATAATATGATTCAAAATCTTGTGATAAGTAAAAATATTTGAAAATGTCTTGATAATATTTGCCTTTATAGAAAATATGAGAATATTTTGAAAATAGGATTTTTCTAAATACAACCCATGATCCACGATGAGAACAAGTTATAGTGGAGGTGTTTGATATCTCAAACAACTACTTTCAAGTGAGTTGTATGCTAGAAACTTTTTCACAATCATCCGAACATGACTTTATAATAATTATTGCAAGCATGTCATCATGAAGAGATAGGAATGTCATCTGAGATCCTCCTCCTTCCATTTGTAACTGACTTTCCTTGATCTGAAAAAGTTATAAAACAATAATTTAACTGAAATATTAGATATGGACTAACTATATGTCTAAAAAAAATTCCTAATCCCTAATGTTGTCTAAACCGACCTCTGATACCAACTATAAGGAACCGACCTTATAACATTACATAATATGGAATTAAATGAATAATTCAAATTGAGGATCATTTCAGGTTTAGTGTTTTATAGAATTAGGCCATAACTATTACATAACAACATGAATATTACAAGTAGGCACTACTACTCAGTATCCTTTTTTTCATAAAAAACTCTTAAAAAGAAACATGTCTAGTTCTATATTTTAGACAGCATGACTTTTCCATGATCCCATCCTTGACCCTATTCATCTTTAAGTCCTGTGGAAAACATTTCAAAAACATTGGATGAGCATAAAAAGCTCAGTAAGGGTTATAAAATAAAAAAGGAAGACATTATCCCATCAATAAATACAGATCAATGAAACCATACTTTTCAATCATAATATACCTTACGAAATCATAAGATTTATGAATAATGCACACAAATAATAAATCATAAATGTTACTTATGGAATCCAGATCAAACATAAATTGTATCTATCACAGCTACATAGGTAGCTAAACTTGGAATACCTATCATGGTATATTCCCTAAATCTCTTAGGAGAAACATCACGTTCACCTCTGTCACGTTATCCAATGCATTGGAGAGCTATCTCGGGCTCACCCGCCCTAGGTTTATCTTGGAACCACCCATATATGTAAACAATCCCCAATAACCATAAAATAATAATAAAATATAACACATGTATAAAAGAAAGATAACATTTCCTCATTCCAATATATCAAATCAAGACAATGTTTTATCAAATCATTTTCAAAACCATTTAAAAAGAGATTTTTTGAATTGAAGTGTCCCATACCACTTTGAAGATTTTAAATGAATTATAATTTGAAAACATTAATGTACATATAAAAAATCCTAAAACACATTTAGAAAACATGGACATTAATGAAAAATATTTAGAATAGTAAATCTTTAAAACGTTTAAAATAATATTTTAGTTAACGATTTTTTAACAAAAAGAGAGACGCTTAAATACAAATAATTGAAGAATAAATTTTAATCAGAACACTATAATAAAATTTGAATAAAGGGATTCATGATATAATATTTCAAAGGACAGTATACACACCATATTAGAGTCAATTGGTGCATAACAATTAATGAAGTCTCAGTGGAAATGTAAATTGGGATGAAATCTCTTATAAAGATGTTATCCATAAATTAAGGAAAAATCAATCACATAATTTTGTGTGAGAAATATAAATACACCTAATATAATTTTATATCAATTTTAAAACAATCATAGGTTATTAACACATATACATAGGATTCCATGTTCAAGAAGTACAAGTTCCACCCAAAGAATTGTAATTGGGTTAAGAGGTTCCCTTTTAAAAATTCGACATCCTAACGGCGTCACTTTAAAATTCAGAAAATGAGTTGATGAAATAAAAAAGGGAATCTAATCAATTTTATATAATGTTTAAATTAATAAGGATATGTAATAACATATCCCAAGATAATAATATGTAAATTAAAAGACCTGACAAAAAGAAGTCTTTTATAAAGAGGAGGGTGAATAGTTCCTTACTGATTTGGTAACTTACAAAACATATGCCACATGAAAGAAGGATCATACAATGAAGATTTAAATACTAATAAATTAATGTATATTACATAAATAGAACAATCATGGGAAGTACATACACTACACAAAATGAAATAGTGGAAATATAGCATGAATCTCACAGGAATAAAAAGTGAGACGAAACCCTTTACAAAGTTGTAATCAACTGAGTCGTATGACCAAAAGTTAATAACCAAAAAATTAACCACATAATACCATTAATATAATAATAATAATTATAATATATATCAAATTTTAGTACACAATACACCACATGCAATGAATAAGTGGTGAACAATGGAAATCTCACAGAATTAAAAATGAGATAAGAAAATCCCTTACCTCGTGTCCGACTTGACTCGATCGTTATTTAATCTCCTGAATAATAAACTAATGTTAATTTATACTTGATTAAGAACCTTTTTCATGTTTATTATTCCTTTTATATTACTTATTACCATGTTATAAATATTAAGTTATCATTTAAGGTAATAACTTCTATTTTGTCGATATTTGGTACTTGAGTCAAAAATGAACACCTTATATTTATAAGTTGTCCATGTGGTAAATAGATCATTATATAAAGAATTACATTAATTATTTAGACATCATATATATTATATAAATCCATTATATACGTGTATTTATAATGGTACATAACATTTGGAGGTAAGAAATGAAATGCACTGTTCATGGAGACGGTAAGCCGTACGTACGCATGAACGCTACTTCCATTTCTATTTCTTATTTTAATGGAATTAAAAACATAATGATAAATATTTATATTATAATTCCAGTATAATATAATATACAATATTATTAACTCCATTTTTTATACATCCCACATAAGGCATTAACGAGTCATATCACTTTGAGGGGGCGGTAGTCTACACTTCCTCTAATGAGATTATCATATTTACCCACTATGGAAACCACAAATGAGTGAAATAAATGGGAATTAAAGAAGACTATGGAAATAATAAACATAATATATATCATATATAAATAATGTTCCATCATAATGGCTATCATGACAGGCGGTAAGAGGTAATTAAACAATCATCATTTCGTGAGGCGTTAGTTTTCCATCCATAGAAACATTATGTTGTTCACCCATTACATGGAGGTGTGTGTAATTGTAGTTCTAATAAATATTATAAAAACATCCTAGAATATTTAGTATACTATTGTTGTTACAAAAGAATGGAATAAAAATATTTTAGGGGTTGGAGAAGTAAAATAAAAGAAAACAAATTAAGAGAAACTGTTACCATTAATTTGGGTAACTCACTTTGGTTTGAACCAAAGGACTTATGAAGTTCCTTATACCTAAGGTAAGGATTCTAGGTGGAATATAGGGATGTAGGGAGATTAATTGTTTAGATTTTGGACGAGATAAATGGCTTTAGATGTGTAATGAATTGGTTAGAATTGGTCTCTTTTGATAAGGAAGAGGAGGGGCTCTTTAGGAAAGTGTGAAAATATTATATTGTTATATAATGATATTTGGTTTCTAAAGGTCCAAAAATAATTAAAGTAGAATATAAGATGACTCATATTCTAATTAAAATCATCCAATCAGAATTGGAAATGTTTTGGATAATATTTTAATCATTATAATCTTATTTATTTAAATCATTTATTAATGAGTCAAGCATTGCATCATTATTGGGTCATATATAATTTAAATTATTTGATGAGTAAAAATTATAAAAAAAATAACATGATGTAGGAAATATTTCTATATTTCTAATTAATATTTATAGTCAAAAATATTACTTATATAACACCATATAAATATTAAATTACTAAAAGATAATTGTTTTTTCCATTTTTTTCCATTACTTTAAGTTAATTAATCTAAATTGTCATTATCACTCCCAGTTGGATCAATGTGGTCCCAAAATCGACCCAAAGATGACTATGGTCGTAAATGACTCAACCAATAAGGTTTGGACAAGTGTTAAGGTAATTTTGAATTATTATAATTTTGTTTTTACCTTGAAGTACCCTCTTTTCCTTTAACTGCGGTAAATAAAAGTCAAAAGTTACGATTCACCAAAAATTATTTTCATTTTAGTGAACAAAATTTTACTTCTTGATAACAACCATCTATGTCAAATTTTTGAAATTCAATTCCCAGAAGTGGTAAAATTTAATTTAAATGAAAAAGTCGGCTTTTTTAACTACCACTAAGTGGTTTCACTATTCATCAAAAATTTTGGTTTTTCAGAAAAAAAAACAAAAATTCAGCCTAATCTATATTTGATATTCCAAATTAAAAAATATTGTCTATTTTACCAAATTCAAAACATAAAATTTTCATTATTTAATTGTAAAATTAATTTTTGTTGTTAAAACAAATAGCGTGTTTATAAGAAACAATAACTTTCAAAAGATTAACACTTGTTTATGTCCAATTTCTAAGTGAAATTAATTCCAATGACAAAAATTGGATTAAATGGTAAAAATATATTCTAATTACACATTAGACACAGTTTTAAAGATAATCTAATTATATAAATAAATTATATTAAAACATTGTTTTGAATTAAAATACAATATTTGCACTATTCATAAAAAATGAACTTTTTCGGAAATTTTAAAAAAAAATTACCCAAAGTAAATTTTGATGTCCCCATTATAAAGAAGGATTTTATTTAGTAATATATAGTTTATTAATTTTCCAAAAATATATTTAATGAGGGTTCTTCATTAAAAGGCGGTAAATCGACCTTTTAATGTAAATTATGCTTAAAATTATATTCATTCACATTTTAAGCCTCTAAAATTTATCGGATAAATGTAATTACATTTAACAAACATGTTTAATCATATTGTATTTAATTTTTTTTATTCCTGCCAATACAACTTCTAGGAGTTAACATCCATTTAAAATAATAATATTATATTATTAGTGTGTGACGTATGATTTCAAAGAAACATGTTGTTGTGTATCGGGTACGCTATCGAACATAGCATCCCCTTTAATGTAAAATTAATCTTTTATTCATAAATATTAATAAACATGAGAAGTGTCTTATTCCTTATTTATCTGGGGTGTTAGATTCTATGTTTCTAGTTTTTCCATCTGTGAGTTAAGGGAATCAGTGTCGGCTAGTCAGTGAATTTACATGTTAGTGTATCGACACATTAGTGTGTTGACATTATAGTGTGTCGGCATGTCAGTGCATTGGCACGTCAGTGTGTTAGCATGTTAGTGCGTTGGTGAGTCAAGAGCGTCCACATCGGTAGGTCAGGGAATTAGTAGGACATGGAATTGATAGGTCATGGGGTTATTAGGTTAGGGATTCGGTATGTCAGGGCATCAGAAGATCAAGGCGTCAGTAGGTCATTGTGTCGGTAGCTCATCATCAGTGTCTCAACGTCAGTATGTCCCACTGGTTTCACACTCATCAGTGCCACCACATTAGTGACTCATTTTCTATTTTCCTAATTTTTTGCAGTTTTCTAGTTTCTCCCCACTTACATCTTCTTTGACGTAAACGTAGATTAAAGCCTTGTTTGGGCATTTCAAATGGAATTTTGAAGGATATTATGTATATCAATAATATCCAAACATTATGAGGTATTTGAGATACTCAAACTGCGTGATCTTGACCATGATCCCACATTAATAACTTTTGCAATTTTTCCATCTATTAATATAGGATCTGGCTCTTCAAAGCTGGGATCTTCCCTTAGTAGTGAGTTTTATGTTCCCCTTGGTAAACCTAGAGACCTCTTCCCAAGATGACCCATGTGCTTTTCCTAGAGCCCCTACAAAGTTTTCTTGGAGTTTCCTCCTGCTCTTGTGATCCCCTATTCTTTGAGAAAGGAGGAACTTGGTCCTTTAATCATCCAATTATGGATTTGTTCTATATCACATATTTTTTACATACTGTGGGGTGGGTTTACTAATGATTCCTTGGAAATAACTGGTGAATCCTTCACTTAAAATAACATGTAAATAACAATGGAATATTATCAGTGACAATGAGTCAATGAAATAATGGTTAGGGAGTGGTTTGATTTTGGATCACATATTTTGTTTCTTATTTTTTATTTTTTTTCTAATTTTTGTGGCTATATGCCTTCTAAAAATCATGGTCGTTGGTGGCCTTTTCTTTCACACTAGTTATATCTTGTTTTGTGTGATACTTGATAAACGGATTTAACATGAAATATATTAATCACATATGCTTATCTAATTGAAATGGATTCCCTGTGATGAATACTCTTGTATGATCACCACAGTTTATCAAGTGGGTTTAAAAATGGTCTATACCAAATCAACATATATATATATACATCATGATATATTTGTTTGGTTGAGTGCTATGTTCTATAGGGTATTGGGTGAGTTGTGGTGTCCTACTATTCGTAGCACGGTTATGGGTATAGGGGTGGAAAAATGATTTGTTTTGGTGAGAAGGGCATGGGACATTGTGCAGTGGGTTTGAGGTTGAATGGTATTTACAATGGGATTCATGTCTGTGGAAGTATAGGTGGTGTGATGGTAACCTATTTTGAGAGACTGATTGATTGTGGAATGGGTGGACATAGAGGTAGTGGGACTTCCTTTGTTTATGATGTGGTCATAGAGCGGCATTGGGAAACGGGAATGCATGGTGGATATGGACTCGTATACAGTGGGACTACATCGAGGGAAATATTTGTATTCTATGGTGTAATTTTGAGGAATGATAGTTTGTCATGGTTGATTGGGGGCACGCTGTGACACTAGAAATATTTTTTATTTTGTTTTTTTGACATAGTTTTGTTTGGTAGTTTCCTGGAAGTTATGGTAATAAATTAAAGTTAATCCCTTAATTAATAAGATGAAAATGTTTCTAGATGAAAATGTGGTTGGGATATTTTTTTCTACTAGCTGTTGTGTGGTTGTGAATATAGTGGTAACAGAAAATGTGGTTCTATATGAGTTGGTTCTTTGTTGTGGTGACCCGTAGGTTGGGTTGACTGTTATTTCTTACATATAGATATGTATAAATTTTAGTTCATTTTGATTTATATTCTACCCCACCGTTGTGGAGCACTAAGTTCCAAACACCTGCATTTTTTTGCGGAGGGTGTCTTTACCAACATCCCAGTGGGAGGATGGATAGTTGTTTAATGGATTTATTCCTCTCACCATATTTCGATTCTTACTACTCGAGAGTATCTTGGGAGGCTATAATGGATTGAGTCTTACTATAGTCCATAAAACCTCCATGTATGATTTTTGTGGATGGGATTCCTAGGATAATGCGGGCTATGATTGCTTCATAAATGTTTTCCAAATGAGGACCATGTGTATTTGGGTGAGAGGTGTGGTTTTTATGACCCAGGTGTCTATGGGCGGGATTGTGTTAGGTTTGAGGACCAAGTGTGTGTGCATAAGTTTTAGTAGTGAGAATCCATATGGGAAGAGAGGAAGTATCAAGACGTTAGCCATCATGAATGAGTAATTAATAAGGGGAAAAGTGGTTCCAGGTACCCAAATATCAATGTGCTTAAACTACTACTTTACTTTACTTGTGTTATTTTTTGAGCATGCCTTGGTGAGGATGATATGGTTATTATTCCTTGGTAGGTTCTTTGAGGTTCTACTTTTTTCTCACTAGGACATTTGTATGTTCCCCCACATGTGAATAGATAGATTTTGTTCCCTTCTGGGTATACTTGTATAATCACCCAATATATATAAACTATTTCGAGGTTTCCAAGGGGACTTGAAGGACTTTAATGGACCTTACTAACTCGATCATTGGGATTAGTCATTGTCACTACTTAGTCTCATTTATTTAGTACTGTAATTTGGAATTTTTTTACTTTGTATTAGATTTACTTATTGAAAATTTATGTGGGAATTGATTTTGGCCTAATTTTACTTTTAGTATTTCGAGTAGCTTGGGATTTACCATCTTATCTCAAAATCTTGTTCTATAAATAAGGTAATACCTTCTATATTGTTTGAGATTATTTACCCATTGGTTCTAGTCACCTTTCTGGGGGATATTGATGGTGGGACTCGGGGGGTCATTATCTTTCCTTGTATTGAGGAAGAAAGGGTGTGACACATGGTTTTCACTTCCCTCATCTTAATGAAGGCGGATCCTAACCAAATGGTAGCAGAGGAGCTGGTATTTGGAGTTTGAGGGATATGATAGAGTTTGGAGTTAGTCATAGTAAGAACTACCATCAATGTTATAGAAACATTGTTAGGTGACCTTGGTGTGTGAAATAGGCAAGGGAAGACTAGATAGGACATGTGATATTAGGGCCCCCATGATCTGATGTAAGAAAATTGGACATACTAAAAGTCTTAGTGAGGCTACACCAATTGGGGTTTCAGAGCGTTGGTTTCCTTGGTTGTAATGATCAGTTATATTATTTATAAGAAATGATGTTCATGTAAAATGTGTGTAATTCAACAGAATTGGAATTATTGATGAAGATACATATTGATGAATATATATATATATACCATTCGGTTAAATGTTATGGTGATGAATAATTAGAAAAAAAATTAGTGATAATTTCGTATATTATTTTGGGAAATTTTTCTATCATTATGCACTATTTTGGGACAATAAATTAATATTATGTATATATATTGTTTCTAGAGAATTACATAGTATGTAATAATTATTTAATAACATGGTTCAATAATAAAAATTCATTTTATGATCATCCTTGAAAGATAAATACAATAATGAAATTCCATTTTCCATGAAGGTTATAGATTATGACCTCACAAACGATGATTTCCTTTTTATAATAAATGAGAGTGAGAAACGAGTTTCCTGAAAGGTATCCCATTTAAGTGATGGAATTACAGTTTATAGATTATATCGATGTTATCATTATAACTTGTTTTGAGTAGGATAAGATAGTAAATTTAAATAAAGGACATGAAAAGAAAATAACTGTAAAAGGAAGAGGACATTAACAATTGAATAGTCTTCCTTGAGAACCACTATATAGAAAGAGGTTTTGGAATTTTGGTAAGACCAAGAGATCCTGGATGTTGCAGTATACTATAGAAGAGAATTTGGTTTGAATATTTTCAATATTTAAGGCATAGAGGAGTGAGGAGAAGAGGGGGTGAGGGTGGTTTTTATAGTGGAGGAGAGGGATCATTTCCCATTATTGAATTCCTTATTTTATTATTTTTTTCAAGATAAGAAATAGTGTTGATTATTGAGGCTAAATATAATAATTGGTGCATGTCAGTTAAAAAATGGTACACAAAACATCCATTGCTCAATCGATTGTGTATTTAACATATATTGTATATATACCGTAAATTATAGTATTTTACTATTCACCAAAAATTCAGGTATTTTATGAAAATCCAAAAAATTAACCAAAAACATTTTTTGATGTACTGAATTAAAAAATGAACTCCATTTTATGAAAATAATTTTATGAATATGATAAATTTAATTTCTAATTACAATCATCATTTTCTCGAAAATACAGATTTTAAATTTATAAATTATCTTATAGCACTCTAAAAAACTAACTAATATCCCAAAAAATTATCATTAAATCATAATGAAAAGAAATTTTTACTTATTATTATATTTTATGATAATAAATTTTATTTTTAATCATTATATTAATTATAAAATTTTAAATAAATGTTCGCGTTTTATAAAAATACTAATATTTAATTAATAATATCTAAAACATTTATTTACTTAAACAATGATATAATTATATCATACATTCATTTATAAGATTCCAAAATTTTATTTATACGTTCATGGGTGAATTTACCATTCATTTGACCAATTCAGTATTCGTAGCGGTCATATTACTTTTCTTAAGGGTATCATTACTGTTTAGAATTTTCATGTTACTATTGAACAAAAAATTCAGTTGATTCTATCGGACAAAAAATATCTTACTGATCAAAACCATGTATGTACATTTTTTGAAATTAATTTCATAGACATAGAAAATTATGTTTACTGGAAATTTTATAACCATCTTATTAAAATAATTATAATAACAAAGTAGTGTTTCCTAGAGGCTCAGTTTTTTGTGCATTACATACTTTATTAAATTATTTGTAAATTATTGGTGTGTTACAAGAATATATTTAAAACAGTTCCACACACAATGAGAGAAATACTAAAAAACAAATTTAAGCCTCCATTATTTTCCCACATTGTTTTCAATTTTCTCAACACAAAAAAACAAATTTTCTAGTGTCCCTATGACATAAAATATTTTGTTTTTCTTTTGAAGGCTCGTTTTTGTTTGAATATTATTCAATGAAATCATCATTTATGTCATCATCATATGAGACATATGGATTTATAATATTAATCATTAATTCAAGAAGCTCATCAACTATAATTTATAGTTCTCTATATTTGTTTGAAAATGAACCATTCAAACCATAGATAATTTTGATAATCAAAATTATATCCTCCTTCACATTAACTGAATTTACCTGGGCCTGTGGAAGATTTTGGTTTCATAAGGAACTTATTTCCTTAGTTGATATATAAATATATTCTATAACTCCATTTGGTGTAAATGGTGGCCTTATGATATCACCTATGAATATTCAATGAAGGTTTTGACACATATCTATTGTGATGAAGTCAGCCTAAAGAGAGTTAAAGGCTATAGTTACTATATCCACAACTTGGTATAACTCCATTATTTTCAAATGAACATCTGAGCCATACATAGGTCCAAAAGTGGGATATTTTGAAAACTTCTCAAAAATGCATTGAACCATCACTCTTGATTATTAAACTTCCGCATTCAGTCCATCAGATCACATAAAACACTTTCTTCATGATTTTATTCAATAGTTAGATATTTTAGAGTTTTTAATTCATATACTAATGATGAATATCTATTATGATTTCATTAAAAAATACATTCATAAACGTTTTATGATTCTTCATTTCTATATTCATGAAGAATAGGTGAAACCATTTCTTAATGAACATCTCTACTTTCTTATTGAAATGGTATTTTCATATCAATGTTGGGAACATTGTCTACGTGACATAATTCCTATGATTATTTCATTCGAAATCTTCTTTATGACATGCTCTCTAACTCTTGAGAGTGGGACTCTATTAATATAGGAGATAATCATGATCATTCATAAATTTGGTTATGTCAACCAGTATAATATATTTGAATGATAATGGAGGCTCTACTTTCATTTTGATCTTGATTAGGTACCAAGTCAGAAATAGGAGGGGTCCTCTCCTAGTTGCTAGATTGTCAGTCTAAATGAAAACCAATGATGACTCATTACCTTATAATAAGTGTTTAAAAATCCTCATGTGCTTCTCCAATCTCAATATTATTAGATGATTCATAATTCATCATTGGTTTCTCGTGCAGACGGAAACGCTCCTCTTGATTCAATGATGGGTCTACTCCATGCATCAAGGAAAATTGAATTAGTTTTTTTAATGAAAAATACTAAAGAAGAAAAATTTTCCATAATACGCACACATTTATGTTTGTTATCCCATGATAAGGAGTTTAGTTGTAATCACCCAAACCAACTTCAACACTATGAAACATTTGGGTGAAGATTCATCCATATGGGTAAAAGTTTATAGAGTTGTTTTGGGCATGTTACATTTATCATAGAATATATCTTTCCATATATACATATTTTTCTAACATGAAAAATAAAATTTTCCAACTCAGTATCTCCTTCATAAATTCCCCACTGGGTGAATTTAGTCAAAAAAAAAATCACTCATGATCCAAATTCTATACATGTAATTTCTTAACAATAACAATTTTGAATAGTGACTTCATTCTCTCTAGGGGTAACACCATCCATTGTAGATAATGATGTATTGAGGAATGGGTATCTGTTGTGTTGGACTTTTAGCACCCTAGCTGACATGATTTATGTTAACAATATATTTTTCAGGATAAATGTTATAGCGACCGATTGTTCATCATCACCGAAATGAAAAATGGAGAACTCATAAAACTCAAGAAAGTCATTCTAAAAACCAACTTCATTTCATGACTCATAAAAAACATAATCCCATCCCTAATGGTTTGTTACATTCCTAAAAATATATTTTATATATCCATTTTAATAGATAGATCATCTACTTAGAACTTCTCTTGGACTCATTTTACACTTCATTCTATAGGTCGAAGCATCATCAATTCATTTTTATTTTCAAAATTTAAAAGGATTTGGAAAGATTTTAGGATTATGGTATAATGGTTTTGAACTTGGATAAAGGAAGGGTTCAAAGTTTTATATTCACTTATTGTTGATAGATAGTTATTTATTTCATAGTAATCAAGGGTTGAGTAGTAATATGCATGGTAATTGTTTTTATGAGTAGGAAATGTGGTCTATCAGACAAGACCACTTCTCAAAACAATGGTACAATAAAAAATTTAAATAATAAAAATAACATGTTTAATCTATATACAAGGGTTATAGTATAGTTTTATTTTTTAAATATTAAACATATCTAACTCTGAAATAATAAAATCAATTCTTTCAGAAGAGAATGGTTTAGTATAAATATATGCTAGTTATTTTTTTAAACAAATGAGTTCTAAAGAGATATCATTTTTCTAAGAAGGATATTTTTAAAAAGGATATCTTAAATCAATGAGTTTAATTCTTTATTGGTTTATTGGATTCATTGAGATGCTCATATTAGTAGTGTCATCACAACGTATTGAAAAAAAATTAATGCTAAATGAAAAATCCATTATGTTTTGTTTCATCCATATTATCTATGCAGAATATATTTTTGTGGAAATGTATTCAAATTTGGTAGTTTATAGTGCTACTGAATGTTTCTTCTTACTTGACCAAGATACAAGGTATTTATCAAGACAATAAATGGTTCTCAAGCTACATTTTAGATCTAATATACATCCAATAAAATCAGCATTTGAGTTTATAATTAAATTAAAATTGGAGGTTTTTTGGTAGAAAAAGAGAAAGAATTTCAGTTCATGTTTGATATCTAAAAGTTCATTATGCATCATTAAATTGTGATTTTTTTTTATTACATTGAAATATTTCAAAAATAAATATTTAAAACATAATGTTTGGTCAACTTTCAGTAAGTTACAACAAACTTCTGATGATTCCTCTGTAAAAAAATTTATCATGTAGTTTTGTAGTTTTATTTGAGTAAAGATTTATTTTGGAACTCATAGGAGTTGAGTAGGTATTATTGTTTTCAAGTAAAAATTTCATAAGTAAGTCATTTATGAATCTTAGTTGATTCAAAATGTTTGAACTAAATTTTAAATAATCATTAAATACTAGAAAAGTATTTATTTTACCCATCATACTCATTTCAAATTATTATTTCATAATTTTTCAAAAATCACTATATAGTTTTTATTTTGTTGATCTGTAAATAACATCAACTACATCAATTTTTATAAGAACATTATCATAGAAATAATATTTTTAGGATACCATAGGTTTCACAATTCCTATTATAAGACCATTTGATAAAATAAATGAACTCAAATTTTATACCATGCCATTAGGTCATGTCTATGTCCATATAGATCTTTGGTATGTTTAAACATAGGGTTTTTAAAATGAGGATCTTCATAACTAGGAGGTTGTTCTATATAAAATTCGATCATTAAAAAAACTTTTTAAAAGGGTGATTTCACATCAATTGGATATAACATAAAATATATATCGGATAAATATTTTAGAAGGATTCTAATAACTTCTAATCTTGATACGTTAGGAAAAATATCTTCATTATATATTCTTTCTTATAGATTATATTATCTAGAAACCAATTTGTCTATATTTCGAGTTATTTTATTGTTGTCAGATTATTTATTTATAAAACTCCATTTTGTTCCAATTACAGGATAGTTTGAGGTTTTTTCAACTAGTTCCCACTCATTATTTATTTTGAATTTATTTGTCTATTACTGTATTTCTATGACCCAAATTTCATTAGGTATGTCTTCTTTAATAGATTTAGGTTCTAATTTTGATAGAAACGCATATAATTATAATAAATTTTCAATTCATATTATAGTTATTAATCTTTTATATAGGTTTCCTATAACTATCCATAAATGATATTATTTAATATGTCTTTGTTTTATAGGAAAGAAAACTTCCAATTCATGAGGTTCTACATTTATTGGATTTGTTTTAATTTAATCATGTTATAATTCATCATCCTTGTTGTCATTAAGGAGGTGTTTAAGATGTTATCATTTCTACCAAATACTTTGATGTGTCACGCCTTTTGTTTTCTATTATTCAACAACTAATAGGGTGTTTCTCAAAGATTGGCCTTATTAGTACTATTTTAATGACATGACATGTTGTTCTAATTGCCTCAACCATGAAATAAGTGGGCATGTTATATTCACTCAACATGGTCCTAACAATTTCTTACAATGTCTTATTCCTGCATTTGAAAACACCATTTTTTTGACATGTCTATGGAGAATGGAATGTATGTGTAATTTTTTATATAAATTATTATAAATTCATTAATATAAAACTTACCTCCATGAATTTTTTTAATACATGGTTTTTACATCTTTTAAATTTTTCTAAAATTTTTAGAAATTAATAATAATAGAACCAGCTACAAATCTAAATCATAAAAAGTATCCCCATATAAATATTGATAAATCAACAACTAACACATAAAAAAATACCTATGATCATTGATTATTTTTCATGTTGATCCAATAAAATCCATATCGATAACTTTTATATTTGTAGAAGTAGAAACTTTTTTAAATGTTTCAAAAGATTACTTTTGTTGATTTCCCATTTGGCATGCATCACATCATACCATTTTGTCTAATTTGGGATCCAGAAGGAAAAAAAATAATGTATTTCAGAAAAATTTCTCAATGAATAAACAATGTAATGTCCAATCATTAAATTCAGAATCCATTATTCATCAATGTCCACATTTAAATAGTTCACATTTTTTCTACATAAGAATTAGGATTTAGTGTGTAAACATTATCTGTTCTAAGTGATTCATATTTTAAAAAATTATCTTTAGACACTATTAAATCATTTTTAAAAAATAAATAGAATAACTATAGTCAAAACGGGGGGAAATACTTATAAGGTTTTTTTTCAAGAATTTAATGTAAAGTAATTTGTTGATGAGAATTGAAAGGGGATTTCTATCTAATCTAATGCCATCTATAATTCTTTTTGCATTGTAACCAAACATGACATATCCTCCATCTAATTTAGATACTGAATTAACATTAGAGTAAAATTCAATAAAATTCCTTGAATAGACACTATCCATAATCTATTTTTTATTATTATTCATACAGCCAGTTCCACATTATGACAAATCAAAGAATAGAGTTTGTTGGTGCCCAAATTATTTTGGGTCTAGAATTGTAATCTATAAGATATATGAGAATATAGACCTTCCCCTATTTTATTTATAACTTTTATGTTTTTTAAATGTATTTGGATATATAATCACTTTTTATTCCAAAAAATTGAATATTTTTTAAATAAAAAATATTCCAAAAATTTCCTATTTCACCACAATGGAAAAGTAACTTTGAGAAGATATTTATTTTTGCCTTAGGGAATTTGTTTCTATAATTCTTAGACCATTGAACAGGGTTTCCAATTCGTAGTTTTTATTTTCTAGGATAATTTTGTCCAAGAATTTATTTTAAATAATCATACCATTTTGTAATGAAAAATGAAATTTTTGTTAAATTTTTAACTTCCTTATGCAATTTTTCAATTATTTTGACATGTTCCGCATTCAGGATAGTATAATTTTATATTTGATCTATCAGGTCTAAAACAAGATTTTTTTATTATATTATTCAACAAAAATCATACAATAAGAGTTTTAAAGGAAATTATTTTTCATTTTTATGGTTTCATACTTGATTTTCAATAAGGTGTAGTACTCATTTAAATGTTTATATGAACAATTTTCATTTTTTGATTAATGTTCATGCTCTAAGGAATAATAAGAGAGTACCTCATTCATTTTTCCATAAATCATATGTGGTAAATTTTATTTTTAGCTTTAGATTCTAATTATAAGGATGTTCATTTTCTAGAACATTCATAAAAAAGATAAGTGGCCTATATAGTTTTCTTAGGATTATCATATAAAATCATTTTGAAGTATTTCTATTATATATTCTTGTTGCATTTAATTTTCTATTAGTCAGGTTTGATGTTACCCAGCTATTTACTTTCATAGAATCTCATATATTTAGTGTTTTCACCATAATTTATATTAATGGTGAAGGATAGTTTGAAACCATGCTTCTTGTTATAACACTTTTTTAACTTTTGTGAAATTTGAGCAAGATCATCATTTGATTAAAATTTTAATGAGAGTCTTAATTATTTAGAAGATTTAGATATGTATACACATTTTATTTTTCTATCATCATTATAAGTAGAGACATTCAAGGAATAATATTACTTATTGGTCTCTTTATTATCTTCCCTTAGAGTTTACATATCAAAAACAGATATTATTATATTCTAGTTGAGATCTATAATCGTGAATGTTTTTAATTTTGTAACTTTTCTAATGGAGGTTGAGATTCCACTTCACATAAGTTTTAATATTATGAGAACATTCAATGTCGGTTTAGTATCGGTGACTAACATTCCTAAAGTATCAATGTTGGTCCCAATATTATTGAGCCTTCCATTTAGTTGGGTAATACTCTCTCCTTCAACCATTTTTATTATATAAAACTTTAACATATCTGTATAATTTAGAAATTTCACATTGTTAGTGCCTTCATATGAAACTACTATAGTGTCTACATTTCTTGTGTTGTCTAACATTAAGAGATCTTATTGAACTCATTTAGTCCTAACCAACAGATGATTACATTCATAGATTTGGAGTTCATGTTAAAACTTTCCTCTAAAGGAGCATCCCATGTCTCTAGTTATGAGTTATGAAATTTATAGGGAATAACTACTTTGAGGTAGTCATTCATGCCATGATTTTTCATAAATATAATCATACAATCTTTCAAATATCCATAATTCTCACTATTGATGTACAAAACTCTATCCATTGACATACCATCTCATTTGTCACCCATGGAATCCTTTTGAAGATAGATATTTTGACATCATATTTTTATAGTGTTGAACTCAAGATTCACTTACTCTGATAGCAATTGTTGTCCAAGATAATGACAAAATGGATTTCTCAAGAGGGGCAGGGTGAATTTTATTCCTAAAATTTCATGAATAATGTACCAACGTCATCGATATATGTAAATTCATTTATTTTCATCAGAATATATGATGTGGTAATATTAAAATTTTGAACGGAAATTGAACACATAGATTTATAGTGGTTCAGGAAATATAAATTTCGTAAATTGCTCTACTAATGCTCTGTTCTCTAATCATGATAATTTTCATGATAAAATCCCTTTTATTGGGGGTTCTTTATTGATTGATGGAAGTTGTAACACTGTAAAAAAGTCCAAGAACTAATGATAATGATATCGATTTATAAAGCCAATACACGGTCTTCTCAACACAAATTCACTAAGTACAATAAAGATGAAATATATATAAACATTGATAGGTACATTTACAGCATATAGTTTCTAGAAGCCACTGACAGTAGATGAAGATTCATCCAGAGAAAATGATATAATTCAATGTTTTTCTTTGGGATAATAATTCATTCATCTGATCAAACTAATATGCACAAAATGAATTCTTTTATTTCATAACAATGTATTGCATATAAATTTTTTTCTTTAAAGTGTTCTAAAAGTAATCAAATATCATTCATCTTCTCTTACTTGTGTATCATGAGTATTATCTAACTAATAATTTTATAAGCTTGTTTAAAATTGAATGAAATATTAATCTAACAGCCGAGTGACACATAAAAAAGTGATCAGGAAGTGATGGGATATTAAGGACATGTAGAATAATATTCCATATATATGATGTACTTTTATAGTAGAAATCCTCTCATTTTTTGGATTGTCATATTCATGGAAGTATTTTTCAGAAAAAACATTTCTAAAATGGATAATCTCATTTTGATGTGATCTTAGGTGCTAATGCAGATTATCAATATATTGAAAATGTAATCATGAAATTTTGAAACACTAAATATTCAAAATATATTGAATAATGTAACTGTTCATCAGAAAATAAATTTAATAATATAAATAATCTCATCATAATAAGATAAGATAACTTCAACATAGCGTAAGATAATTCTCTTGCATAATATGAAATATTACTGTAACATTTTTCTTCCCCAACTTATTTTATCTTCAATTTTTTTTCAGAAGATAATTTACTTTTATAATATCATTCTGTCCTGGGAATCTATGTCAAAATAATTAATCAATCATCGTAGGATAATGACTTATGTGATACATTATGATTCAGAGCAAATGGGTTTTTCAATTATCAAAAGACAAGCATAATATGAAACATTTTAGAATAAATTTTGTTAGAATAAAAGAAGGGATTTTTTGATTCATAAAAAAAAATAAAATGAAGATATGTTGGAGTGATATACTCTTTCTAATAATAACTACTGAGGTGCCTAGTTTTGAAGTGTACTTTTAGGGGTTCACCTTAGGTGACGAGACTATCACAAAAAAGGCATTGTTAACCTATTTTTATGTTATATGCGATTATTATTGTTGTAATATTTTTCATGGGATCATGAGTAACGTTATATTATATGGATTTATGGGGGAATACACCCATTACATGTGGATTATATTGGAGAGATGACTGCTATTTATTAATGGTATCTATCTAATTTTGAATTGATGAGCCATCGAAGATGGTCCAATGAATGATTTTTATTTAGTGAGGTGTTTCATATAAGCTTTTGAATACTTATAGTTTTCATAAAAAATGTCCCATTGTGGTTTATGTGGTACCATAAATGGATCAGTTCTAAGGGAATGGTCTATTTGGGAGTTGATCCTTCTCAGGTATTGATAATATATTTGGTTTATCTCAAGTTGAGTGAGAGATTCCTATTTAGGATGGAAATGGAGGATGCATTCAAGAATTTGTTTAATTTAATATATATGTTGGGAATGCCACCAATTGTTTTTTTATTATGTTCGGTTGTTCAAAATGAGTTTCAGTATATGTTCAGTTAATGTACATAGTGAGATGATTTTGAGTGGCTTTTGAGGGTTCATGTTGATGCTTAGGTTTGAGTGAGGTGGAAATATTCATCCCCAGATCATGATAACTAATACATTGTTGGCCAAGGTGATTAGGATATTGATTTAGTAGAGAAATCATGGGTGTACTCCTATTGTGGGTAGTTTCATGTTTTTCCTGGTCATATAACCCACATATCTTAAGGATTATAGATGTCTGATACTGGTGAGTTATTAGATCTAAATTTATTACATATTATTATAAATTCAAAATTGGGGTTTTTTATATGAAATTTTATGAGATTATTTAATTTTTATTCTTCTCATTTAATTTTTAATGATGTGAATGTGATTCAGATCAGTGGGGCATTGTTTCTCATGGTTCAATATGATAATTTTTCTATATAATTGAGGGTCCAATCATATAATTTCCTAAATATTTGGTTTTTGACTCTGGTGTTTCTGTTTAGAACATCATGATATTCTATCTGGTTTTATTGAAATGTGATCATTTCAATTGATGACACACTATGGGTTAAAGATGATAGATTTCATTAAAATTTTGTTTAGATATGGTCTATCTATATTTATCATGTCTGAATGGATGTGGTAAAATGGAAACCACATTGGATCCATCATTTTCTAAAAGATTGGTGGGATTCAATGATGATCCATGACCTTTAAATGTAAATCTAGCATGTTTTGGATCATTTCATGAATGATGAGACTCGATTGATTCAGATTAGAATATGGATAGGGTGGGTACTGGGGTGTTATGGACTTTCACTTATGTAGTTGGTTGTGGTTACATAGAGATTTCATTTATTAGTAAATTCAACAAATTCGAATAAATTTTCAAAAGGAGGTTCTAATAGTGGGGATAATTATTGGTCGGAAATGGTCTGTATGAGTTATGTATTATGGAGAGAGATCTATAAGATCAATGTTAAGTTATTTATGTAACCATATTGCATCATGATATATGGGAATAGGTGAGTTCCATATTAATGTTTGATGGTAGTGTAAATCTTTTACGGAGGTTATGATAGTTACTACACCCTGTGCTGGGGTTCCACAATATATGTTTGTTCGGTATTCATGGATAGGACCAAGTGAAGTAATAAAATATTTTAAACTATTTATGGTTGTGGTAAATTATTGTTTTGAAATCAAGGAATATCAAGTATTATAACTTATATGGTGTGGAAGTTGTAAAATCAATCCCTCTTTAACAAGTTGAGAATTTCAGTGGAATTTGATTTTTTTTAAATACAGTGGATGTTTTGTTTTTTCATTTTGGATTCATTTCAATAATCAATGATTTAAATTATCCCATGATGTTTATTTTGGATAAATATTGATCCCTAATTTCTTACTTTGGTGCTTGATTGATATTTTTCAGATTCAGGTTTTGTTTTAGATGTTTTTATAGGTTTCTTTATTCAAAACATTATTTAGTGTGATTGGTTTAAGAGAAACAGTACAACACCCTGAGTGTGATGAGGTTGTGAGTTATTTTAATAAATAATATGTTTTTATATTATGGTTAGTGCATGGATTTCTGAAATCCATATGGATTCTAGGGTGAAACATGTAACAAGGTGTGGGCATGGCGAATAACGTAATGTTATTGCATTGTTTCTGAAAAACCATGTGAAATGGTGTAGACCAAAAAAATTCATATCACATGGTTCTCACATGATTTGGAAAACCATGCATGATAACTGTTGGAAGGAGGTATTCATACATAGTATATACCACATAGTTAGTAGATGATTTGGAAAGACATGTGACCAAATCATATGTATCATTAATAGTTCTGAATTATGGTTATCCTTATTGAATTTTACTAGGGGAGACCCATGTTTTCCTACACAAATTTAAACTATTCCCCGGAGATTCTCCCTCCATTCCCATTTTTTATACCTTGGATTTCAGTTTATAGAGGTGTTTTCAAGGTGTTTTGTGTGTGATTCACCCTTCTCATTTCATATTTATTGTTTCTCTTTTTCTTCACTATTATTTTTAATTGGGTTCAATATAATGTAAATTTCCAATATAATATATTTAAATCATCTTGATATGATTGATCATTCATGTATCCTAGCTACAGGGTGTCCCAAGACAACATCCTCAAATCATAATGATCTTTTTCCATGAAGTATGTCTACAGAGTGAATTTTCTAATATTTTTTTTCCGAAAATTTCACTAATTTGAATCATGTATTTGTAAGAAAACATATCTTCATTTCAATTATGGATCTTTATTTTTTTAATTTTTGAGGAAAAATTAATGAATGAGAATTTTATAAGTACACTCCTTGTACAAAGGTACCACATACAGCTGTGTACTGGATGTACAACGACCATGTACATGGTCGTGTGATGACCAAGATGACAAGCTTAAGTCGGGGCCCAATTAAAAAAAGTGTCTACATTTAATGAACATGAAATTTACTTCTTTGTATTTGATATTTTAGAGGAGGATCGTGTATTACACTTGTAAAGGTCTTCTTCTCCCCTTGGTTTGTAATGGAGAGTGATAAAACATATGCAAAATTTGAACCCCTCTCGATTCGTTGTTAGACCTCTCATTGAGATTTTGTTGGATGCATTGGAATCCCACTGATGAATTCTCAATTCCACAAGAGACTTTCCTCCTAATTCCCAATCCATTGTGAGTTATTCAAGGATGAATGTTTTTCACCTTTTGTAGATCTACACCATTCAAGGCCGATTCAAGGGATGAAGTTCAAGAGTGTTGATCATATGATATATAGGAAGGTGTTTTGTGCTATTATTTTTTGTATTAGGATTATATGAGCTAAAAGTTCTGTATACCCACACTAGTGGTATTTCATGATTTGGAATTTTACCCAGTTTAATTCCTTCTATGGTTTTATTGATTAAAAGGGGGTTTCTTATGCGTATGTTTAAGTGAATTATTTCCATAACTTGGTTGATTAGGATGGATTTTGTTGACTATATGAAATTCATGTGATATTCTTTTGGATTTTTTAGACATGTAATAGTTATAGATTACATGTTCTTCTAGATATTATATGCACACTGTTTTTTCAAAAGAGCATGATATCCTTAGACATGTAATATTGTGGGGGTTTTTAAGAGTATTTACACTAGATACTGAGAGCCTTGGTTAAGATATTGACTCAGGGGTATTGACTGTGAGAGCTACCCATGTGGTAGTTTATAATATTTTATGTTATGTTAACCCAGGGATATTGACCATGAGAGGAAACAAGGAGGTCATTTATATGTTTCGTTACAACTATGTGAGACCAATGGGTTTATACCATGAGATATTTCCTAGAGGATCATTCTTTAATGTTTTTGTGAAATGTTAAACCATAGGTGTAAGACTGTGAGAGCATTCCCAAAGTGTTGTTTATGAATGATTGTGACAAGTCCGGCAGGCCACATTGAAATCTTGGACTCGATCTTACTTGATTGCATAGACAGTATTCTACGACATCCTTTAGTTACTATTAGATAGGGGATATAGATATTAGGCTAGATCCCAAAGTTTACATGATTCAATGAATTGAATAATAAATTAAAATGAATGTAATTGAAAACTGTAGCATGATTTACTTTTGAGTACTTCCTAGATTCTTTCTTCATTTCTACATATTCCCTGCTATATATATATATTCACTGAAATTTTGGCATAAATCATTTTTTGGTTGCCAATTGGGATTCGTCTCACACCATATTAGGGTCATGTTTTTTGACCCAAACAGATTATATGGTAGTGGGTATAGATAAGGTAAATCTCACATCTTTATTAGGTACTTGAATGTTGGTGGGTCTAGAGAGCATATGACCAAGATGAGGCTAGTGATGCTGTTGGGGTTTACTGATTTTTTTTACTTGGGTTTCAATATTGTATTTCCATAATTGTTACTTTCTTGGATACTTTCTTAGACACATGTTATATGCATCCTTCATATATGATCATGTTGTTATATTACTATCAATCATCTACTGTTTATTTTTTTAGTTTGGGTTTAATGATTCTACTATTCTTTACTATTTGTTTTCTATTATGTATACACTGCCAATGATGGCATAATTTCCCCATTATCACACCATGGCCCCCACTGATAGTCAGTAGCCACTAGAATTTGTGGATATATGCTTGAGGTCATGTGACCAATTGGGTTCGGGGCACCTTTTGGCAGCACCTAGAACCATGACATTATAAAGTGTAATCAGATGAGTTACCTTTTCTGATTAGCCTCACTATTTTGTGCCAATGGACTAGGATCGGAAGTAATAGGTAGTTGGTAATAATATTTTTTCTGGAGTGGTTATCCCGTGTACATGGTAAATACAAGTTACCTTAAATATTGCATTTTTTTTTCTGGTTTTTCAATTGTTGCAGTTGATATGATTTCTCCATTGGGTGATGCACTTGTTTTTTTTTCTCTTATGATTTATATCATTAAGGTTCTATATCTATTGTAACCCATTTAGAAGAGGGTATTCTATTTCACGCATCGTATACGCACTTTCTAGATATCACATTTCATGTATTCTTTTCATCAATTTGGGGAACATTTCTAGTTGTATGTTATGGTGATAGACGTTTTTCTAGATATGCATGATGTTATGATATATGTAGTGATAGAATTCTTTCTATTTTGGTAGGGTATTATTAAATTTAATGATTAATTTGGATGGACACCAAGAATTGGTCCCGGAGGTGTTATGGTCCCTCTTGAATTAGAATTTAGTGGTTCATGTTTTAACATTAATTATGTTCTATTAAAGTATTATATGAATAAGGATGCTAAAATTTGATTCTCATTGAGTATGGGCTCTCATAGATTAGAACATGGATTTACTTGGACAAAATTTACGTTTTTAATGGTTCTTGGGAGGCTTTGGAGGCCTACTATTTGGACACCCAAACAACATGGTGTGTCTTGTCATAAACACATGCCTTGTGTTCTTCTATTCTAGAGGTAACAACTTTTATTAAGCACACATCATGTAGTCTTTTTTCGTCTGATAGACTGTGTGAGAAGAGACACAAGGTTGAGA
This sequence comes from Viscum album, assembly GCA_963277665.1. NCBI lineage: Eukaryota > Viridiplantae > Streptophyta > Magnoliopsida > Santalales > Viscaceae > Viscum > Viscum album. Next base: position 1,607,090,219 of record OY728137.1, on the reverse strand, counting down.
AATGTTTGGTAGAACACACTGTTTATTGGGTGTACATGCCTTACTGGAAGAGGCTATGTATCCATACATGTGACTAACAGCACAAGAGGGGGAAATTATAGTGGTACATGTCATGTCTAGCTTGTACATGCTATGTGGTAATCGACCATGTATCCAACCATGTGACTAATAACATGGGTGGATGAAACATAAGTATTACACTCCATTTCTATGGTGAACACACCATGTAGTGTTACATAGGGAGAGAGCCATATAGTTCTAGCCATGCAAGGAACATGGGTAGGAGGGAAAATTCAAGTACACGCCATGTACCAGGATGAACAAGTCGTGTGTATGGGGGTTACATGACCAGGTTGGTAGAGGTAAATGCCCATGTTAATGATTAAGGTATCACCCCATGATATGGTTCTATATGTAGTGTGGCATTCTTTTGTAAAACATTAATTATTTTTTTTAATGTTACTTTATTTCATGTATATGTTGATATCCTTGATAATCGTGAAATGAGGTGTGTGCCTGACCCTGCAGAATCATTCCACCAAGACGTCCTCTAATTGTATGCTAGGTACCAGGCAATGAAAAGACACTGGAAATGGTAGATCAGTGAATACCATCAGATCCTTCCATCATGCCTATCTTGGCACCAACTGTTATACCTAACAATGGTGCTATTGCACAATTCTGTGAAGGCTTTTTGAGGATGATGTAGACATTTTAGGGAGCGTCACATCCTTCCCCGACTACAGTAGATTTGACGTGGGTGTTCTAGAATCATCATCCTCCCACATTTTAAATTGATGGTGGAACACGTCATATATTTTCATGGTTGGAGGCCTTTCTAGCTATCTTTGCGCATCTGGGGATGCCTCCTGAGATGATGGTGAATCTTGTGACGTGCATGCTATATGATTCCACCATGAGATGGTTGGTCGTTATCTTAGAGGTGGGACGTCATTGGGGAATGGATTTTAAGTCATTTCTATGTACATTCTATGATTACATATACACCGACATGATGAGGACTGATCAAGCCAGAGAGTCCACGCATTTGGATTAGGGAGCCCTTTCGATGATGGATTATTCTTCTCTCCTTACAGAGCATCAGGGCATTGCAGCTGCTTTGGGAGGTGACGAGTTATCATTGTATAGGTAATTTGATTATGGTCTCAGGTATAACATCTGATCATAGGTAAATAATATTAGGATAACTTCAGTGACTTCAATAGTAAATCAGGTGCGGATTAGAGAGTTTCATCGAAGGGGGTTTAAAGATAAGAGCCAGGGCAGTTAAGAAGCAAGGGCTGGTACTACTTCGTTTTTTAGTAGGAAGCACAAAAGATAGCCTTTGTGTAGTGATTCCAATAGTTGAGTTGTATTCTCAGGATGCTAGGTGAGGTGCTACATGTACATTAAGAGTGGGAAAAAGAGCTCAGTTCCAGAGATACCTTGTTGAGTGATGGTCTTAGGGAAAGTGGGGTCATCTTCAATGTTTTTTTTTGGTTTTTTTCACCAGTATCCTATGAGAGGCGATCAGTAATTAATAAATTTTTAAGATATGGAACACTAGTTTCACATCAGTCGGTGAACTAGTGTTCATCAGGTTATTAAGGTTGAGTGACAGCAGGGTGGATAGACTCAAGGTAGTTAGGTAGGGTCGCAGGGTCGCGGTACATGTCAGACATTTGTAGCGTAGGAGACCCAGTAGGATTAGGATCTTGAACCTTCTACGTTAAGAGGTACGATTCTAGTAGCCTCATTTTTAGCTTCTACCCTTTTTGATACAAGGGCTAACCATAGTATTATATCTCTTGTTTTTGAGGAGAGCCTTGGGATCTATATATTTTTTTATGAGGATATTATGAATATAGACACTCCATTGGGGATTAGGAAGGGTAGTGTACAATAGTGAAAGGAGGACCCTTTTGAGGTTTCTGGGTGTCATTTCTTATGGGACCTCTTTTTCCAAGAGATGAAAGGCTTAGATTTCATTCTCGGAATGGATTGGTTGGTCTTTATCCAAGCTTTTATTTCCTGTTATCATTGTAGGGTGGGTTTGACATCCCCATAGAGAGAGTCGTTTCTACACAAGGGACAAGGGGATGTCCATGAGAGGAGAGATGGACCCATGAATCATGGTCTAGTATAAATAATTTCCCAAATTGCTTGTCTATAACTAGATGATCAGGGCACTTCACATAAATAGTTTTCTATAGTGGTGGATCATTTCATAGATGTCTTTTAAGATGACTTTTAGGGTTTACATAAATATAATGGTGTATTTATCTACTGATCTTGTTCTAGGAGTGGCACTGATTTCTATCCCTCCATATGGGATGTATAAGGCCCCAACCTTAAACCTTACTTAATCTTGAGTTATTACAAGATTACACATTGAGGATCTTTTCGGGTTTAGAGTTTTAGAGAATTAGATCATAAATCTTGCATTACATTCCACATATAAAAAAAGTGGTTACATAAAGATAGTATTCTTCTTTCCCATCAATGGAAACATATTTAAAATAAAACATGGATTCTTTCTTGACACTTCCTTGACACTATCATCATATCATGTACCTTTCCCTTGACCTGTGAAAATCGTTTCAAAAAACATGGGATGAGCATAAAAAGCTCAGTAAGGGATATAAAAATATGGAAAGGTAACATGGGTACATATATACATAAGAATGAAATCATACTTTACCCATAAAACATAATCACATTAACATACCTCATCAAATCATGAATAAATCATAGAAATCAAAAAACATAAAGGTAACTTGAGGAATTCATAACATTCTTACGCAGGGAGTAACCCTCTTGGTTATGTTTGGAATACCCATCACAGTATATTCCCTAAATCTCTTCGAAGAAACATTAACGTTTCACTCCTTCACGTTACCCAATGCATTGGAGAGCTATATCGGGCTCACCCGCCCTTAGTTTATCACAGAACCACCCGTCTTCATAATAATGCCCAAGAACCTCAACATAATTGTTTCACATAAAACATGCATAAAGGAAACATAAAATTTCCACCTTTCAATCACAAGATATCAATACAACACATTGATATAAAAACATTATGAAAACCATTTTCAATACCAAAATAAAATAAAAGTAAAACATGGTATTTATTTTTCCTTTCAAAAAAAGGTATGGCTTGTAGAGGAAGCCAAAACTCAAATAATGGTCACTGCGGTGGAGAAGTTGTTGTCACCGCATACGTACGACAAAAACATTCCGTTTTTTTGTTTAGTAAAGGCTTCGTATAAAAATATTTCTTTTGAATAAAAGTAAAATTCAAAGTGTTTTATACACCATATAAAAGAAGGTTGTGTATAAAACAAAATTTTCCTCAATGAAAGGAGATTGAGACGAAGTCCCATACCTCAGGTCCGACTTGACTCGGTCATTCTTTAATCTCCTGAATAATAAACTTGAGTTAATTTCTACTTGTTTAAGAACCTTTTTAAAGTTAATTATTCCTTTTATATCACTAATTTCCATGTCATGAGCACTATGTAATTATTTAAGTTAATAACGGTCGTTTTAACGATAATTGTTACTTGAGTCAAAAATAAACCCTTTATAATTACAAGTTTTTCATGTATCCATTATATCCAGAATGGTATTCATAATGTAGATATCATATATGTCATATATATCCAGTACATACATGCATTTATAATATTACATAATCATTTAGAGGTAAGAAATCAAATGCACCGTTCATGGAGACGGTAAGCCGTACGTACGCATTAACGCTACTTTCATTTCTATTTCGTATTTAATAGAATGGAATAATAATGATATAAAGGTATATTATAATTACAGTGTAATATCATATATAATATCATAACTTCATCCTTTATATGTCCCGCATATGGTATTAACGAATCAAATCACTTTGAGGGGGCGGTAGTCCGCACTTCCTTAAATGAAGATATCGTGTTTACCCATAATGGAAACCATAAAGGTATTCCCAAAATGAAAAATATTGAATCTTAAGGAAAACATAAACATATTATATATCATATATAAATATAGTGACATCTTAGTTTCCACCTTTGAAGGTGTTAAATGAATGTTGAACAATCATCGTTTCGGGAGGCATAAATTCACCATCCACGGAAACAGAATGTTCTTTAACCATTAGATGTAGGTGTGTGTAAGTGTAGCTCGAAACCTTATTATAACAACATCCTAGTATATTGATGATACTTTATTTGTTACAAAAGAAATTAATAAAAAGATTTTAGGGGGTTGGAGAAGCAAAATAAAACAAAAGGACTCAAGTGAAGACATTACCTTAAAATCGGGTAACTCCATTTGGTTTGAGCTCAAAGGCTTCCATGGGAAGACTTCTTCCCAAGGTGAGGCTTCAAGTAGTAAGAGAGGGATGTGGACAGACAAAATGGGCAGGTTTTTGCCGAGCCAAAGGCTTTGGTAGTGTGGGTAAGGAGGTAGAGGTGGGGGCCTTTTATAAGAGGAGAGGATGGGCACTCTTGAAAAGTAAAGAAATGTTACTTTATTTGAAAATGATTTTCGGATTCAAAATGTCCCACATTGATATAATTAAAGGGTAAGGTGATAAGGGTTTGAAATAAACCCATCCAATAGGTTTTGGACATGTGTGGTTCTTAGATTTTACATTATCTTTCCATTTTATTTAAATCCTTTATTAATGAGTTAATCGCTGCATCATCATGATGTCATAATTAATTTAATAAATTTAATGTCTAAAAAATTATAAAAAAAATATCCTGATGTAGGAAATATTTTTAGCTTTCTAATGAATATTTATAGTCCAAAATATCATTTAGTTAGACAAAATTAAAAAAAATTTACTTAGGTGATACATTCTTTGTCACATTTAACATTCTTTAAAAATAAAAAGATAAAAAGTCACTTTCTAACAAAAGTGATTCCATGGGGCCCCCAAGTTTTCCACAAGGAATCCCATGGTCGGACATTAGACAACCAATATCATTAGGACACATGTTGTGGTCTTTTTGTATTATTATGATAACATTTTATTATCTTTAACTACCTGATTACTCATTAATCAAAATAATTAAAGATAATTACCATCGTTACTATTTATAATCTCCAAAAACAAAAGAGTCTTGATTAAATAATTTGGACCTTCTGATTCCAAATATATAATCCATTTTACCAAATTCCAAACACAGAAATTGCAATAATTGATTTAAAAATAATTCTCGTTGTCAAAACAAATAGCGGGTTTTTTTGAAACAATATCTATGAAAAGTTTGGCATTAGTTTATGCCCAATTCCAAAGTGAAATTAATCCTAATGACCACCATTGGATTAAATGATAAGAATATATTCTAATTTAACTTTAAAACCGATTCAAAATATAATATAATCATATAAATAAAGTATATTAAAAATCAGTTTTGATGTAAAATGCAGTATTTTTCACTATTCATTAAAAAATGAACATTGTTAGAAAAATACCAAAAATTCACACAAAGTAAATTTTGATGTCCCAATCATAAAGAATAAGTTTACTTTGACAAACATAGCTTATAAAATTGTCAAAAGATAGATTTAAAAATGGCTTTCCATCAAAAGGTAGTAAAACAATCTTTTAAAAAAATATTAGTGTATTCCATTCTTAAGATTGGATTTATTTTCATTTTAAGCCTCTAAAACACTATCTAATTCATTAATAGACATAGATAAATATATCTATTATTCATTACTTACTTGGGATGTTACATCCTTCCCCCCTTTAGAAAATTGCGTCCCCGCAATTTATTTACTTATCGAATAAATGGGGGTACTTATCTCTCATTGCATTTTTAGATTCCCATGTTGCCTCTTCCATCATGTGGTTTTTCAAAAAAACCTTTACCTGATTAATCACCTTATTTTGTAACACTTTCTCCCTGTGGTCAAGAATCTGGACCATTTTTTCCTCATAAGATAGGTTCTCTTCCAGCTGAACTACCTCTGGACTCAAAACATTAGATGGATCTGGCATATACTTTCTCAACAGCGAAACGTGAAAAACATTGTGTACCTAAGATAAACTCAGAGGTAAAGCCACCCGGTATGCAACTGATCCAACTCTCTCTAGAATTTCATATGGTCCAATGAACCTTGGACTCAGCTTTCCTTTCTTACCAAATCTCATCACACTTTTCCATGGTGAGACTTTGTGAAAAACATGATCACCTACCTCAAAAGATAGATCCTTCCTCCTGTTGTCTGCATAACTCTTCTGCCTACTCTGAGCTGTTATCATGTGTTTCTGAATCAGCTGAACTTTTTCTGCCATATCTTCTACCAATTCTGGTCCCATCAACTTCCTTTCACCCACTTCATCCCAGAAAGCTGGAGTTCGACACCGCTTCCCATATAACGCCTCAAATGGTTCCATCTGTATACTAGAATGAAAACTGTTATTATATGAAAATTCAACCAAAGAAAGATGTTGGTCCCAACATCCCTGATAATCCATCGAACAAGCTCTTAGCATATCCTCCAAGGTCTGAATTGTTCGTTCTGACTGCCCATCTGATTGAGGATGAAATGCTCTACTAAAATTTAATTCAGTACCCAACGACTTCTGAAGGCCTTTCCAAAAGTTATAAGTGAATCTGGGATCACGATCAGATACAATGGAGAGAGGAACTCCATGTAACCTGACTATCTCTTTATGATAAAAACAGGAAAGTTTATCTAGGGAAAAAGTATCTCATATAGCAAGGAAATGAGCAGACTTAGTCAACCGATCAACAATAACCCAGATTACATTATTACCTCGAGATGTATTTGGTAATCCCACAACAAAGTCCATGGATATATTCTCCCATTTCCACTCTGGCACTGGTAGAGGCTGAAGCATCCCTTTCGGTAACTGCCGCTCTACTTTAACCTGCTGAAAATTCAAACACTTCACAGTAAAATCAGCAATATCTCTTTTCATTCCATCCCACCAGTAATACTCCCACAGATCTCTGTACATCTTAGTACTGCCAGGATGAACTGAAAATGGAGAACTATGAGCTTCACATAACAACTCTCTCTTCAACTGTGAATCACAAGGCACACACAATCTCTTCCCAAATCTCAAAACGCAATCATTATCAATGTTGAATTCAGGCAACTTACCTTTCTGAACCAGCTCTACCTTTTTCTACAACTCACTATCTTTCTTCTGTGCTTGCTTCATTCTATCTGATAGAGATTTTCTCACTGATACATGAAACAAAACAGAAGAACTTCCTGCACCAACAACTTCTATGCCAAAGTTCATCAAATCCTTAACCAATGTACCACGTTCCAAATGCAACATTTCTAATGAAGCATTACTTTTTCGACTCAAAGCATCAGCCACTTTATTTTCTTTTCCCAGATGGTAATGAATTGTACAATCATAATCCTTGATTAATTCCAACCATCTCCTCTGTCTCATTTTTAACTCATTCTGAGTGAATATATACTTTAAACTTTTGTGATCAGTATATATTTCACACTTTACTCCATACTAATGATGTCTCCAAATTTTTAACGCGAAAACAACAGCAGCTAATTCCAAATCATGTGTAGGGTAATTTACCTTATGAGTTTTCAACTTTCGTGAAGCATAAGAAATTACCTGATCATTCTGCATTAGGACGCAACCAATTCCTTTCAATGAAGAATCACTATATATAACAAACTCACCATTCTTGGAAGGTAGTTCCAAAACTAGAGCATTCACCAATCTTCATTTCAATTCCTGAAAACAATGATCACATTCTTTTGTCCAGATAAACTTAACACCCTTACGAGTTAGCTTAGTCATTGGACTAGATAACCATGAAAAATTTCTAACAAACCTTCGGTAATAGCCTGCCAAACCAAGGAAGCTACGAATCTCAGTTACATTTGTGGGTCTTGGCCAGTCTTCCACAACTTTTGTTTTTGTAGGATCAACATTTATCCCATCTTTAGAAACAATGTGACCATGGAAAGAAATTTTTTGAAACCAAAACTCACACTTGCTGAATTTCCCATACAATTTCTTTTCTTTTAAGGTTTGCAAAATAACCCTTAAATATCTTTCATGCTCCTCCTTAATTTTAGAAAACACGAAAATATTATCAATGAAAACCACCACAAACTTATCCAAGAACTCATGGAAAATTAGATTCATTAAGTCCATGAATACAGCAGGTGAATTGGTTAGCCCAAAAGGCATTACTACAAATTCATAATGGCCATATCTTGTACGAAACGCGGTCTTCAGAACATTTTCTTCCTTTACCTTCAGCTGATGGTACCCCGATCTCAAGTCAATCATTGAAAAATATTGAGCTCCCTGGAGCTGATCAAACAAATCATCGATATGAGGCAAAGTATATTTGTTCTTAAATGCGATGTTATTCAAGGCTCTATAATCAATGCAAAGTCTCATTGATCCATATCTCTTTTTAACAAATAAAACAGGAGCACCCCATGGTGATGTGATATGTCGAATGAAACCTTTATCTAATAAATCTTGCAATTGGTCCTTAAACTCTAAAAGTTCAATTTGATCCATTCGATAAGGGGGTTTTGAAATTGGCTTAGCATCAGGAACAAAGTCAACAGTAAACTCAACTTCCTGATCTGGTATTATTCCAGGCAACTCACCAGGAAAAACATCAGGATACTCATTTACCACTGGCACATCATTAATCTGAGAAGTTCCTTTATTTTCAACAATGTGTGCAAGGTAACATTCATTTCCATCTTTTAAAAGTTTCTTGTCCTCTTGATAAGTTATCAACATTAAGGGTTCATTCTTGTACACAAACTGAAAGTATTTCTGAAAAGAAACTTCTTTAGCTCTACAGTCAATCTTAGCATGGTAAATAGAGAGCCAATCCATACCCAGGATAACATCAAACTCTACTAGAGGTAGAGCAATAAGGTTTTCAAGTAGGTTCATTCCACAGATAAGGATAGGAAGATTCTTATAAATTCTATTTCCCTCAACATTTCCCCCAGGTGTTTTTACCAAAAGTTCAGGAGTCATTTCTTGAGATGGTATTCCCATTTTACCAGAAAATTTTTCAGAGATGAAAGAATGTGTAGACCCTGAATCAAACAACACACTGGCATAATCTGAAAAAACAAATAAAGTACCTAATACAGCTTCATTTGATGGCCCGACATCTGCTGAAGTAGTTGCAAAGGATTTCACCACCCCTTTCTGCTTGTAGTCTAACTGCTTCACATCACTCAAGCTCTTTTTCGGACACTCGTTTGCATAGTGATCCATCTCATTGAACTTAAAACATTTCACTAACTGTAAATCAAATTTGGTCTTACCTTCACCTTGATCTTTTTCAGTGCAATCACGAGCCTTATATCCCATCTTACCACATCGGTAGCACTTTCCGGAATTCAGAATACATTCCCCAGCATGCCTTTTTCCACATTTATCACAAACTGGAAACATAGATTTCTTACCATCTGACTTTTTTGAAGAATTATTCTCTTTCTCCTGCCACCTTGGTCTCTTCTTCTGCTGGTTTTTATAGAACACTTGATCATCGGCAAACTCCATTTCCACCTTCTCAACACATCGAACAAGCTTTTCATAACTTTTAAACTCATGAGAAGCTAATGCCCTTCGATATTTTGGCTTTAATTTTGAGTAAAAACGATTGATTTTACTATCAAGGTCTCGGATAAAATTTGGAGCATACATTGCCAATCGAGTGAAGCTTTCTTCATAGGTAGCCACTGAGTCTTCCTCTTGCCTCAATTCCAAGAATTTTTTTCCATCCTAAGTCGAACAGCCTTAGGAAAATACTTTTCAAGAAACATACCTTTAAATTTATCCCAGTCAAGAGCATCAATCTCATCAGCGTCCCTGATATTTTTAACCATCGACCACCACTAATCTGCTTCACCCCCCAAACGGTAAATAGCAAGACTAACCTTTTGATTGACTGAACACCCCATGACATCGAAAATCTTCTCCAGTGCTTTAATCCAACCTTCTGCTAGCACAGGGTCAGATGATCCTTTGAATGATGGGGGATGTTGCCTCATGAAATGTTCCACCACTGACATGTTCCTATGTGGTTGATCTGGCTGATCTCGTGCATGGATACCACCACCATTTATCGCTTGAGTCAACTGTGCCAATACTGCAACAAACTATTCAGTTCCAATTCCGACCATCTCAGGATGCTGATTCGGAAGGTTATTTCTTTCTGCATGCCTTCCTAGCACTACTTCCCTGTTTCCTCTACGGAAAACCATTCTGAACAAACATGTCTTAGATGAAGCAACATGGTAATATTCAAATATTGTATCACTTCAATTGGACCATAAACAAATTTTGGATAATAATTTAATATAATTATAACTTCTAAAGTTATCTAAACCGACCTCTGATACCAACTATAAGGCCCCAACCTTAAACCTTACTTAATCTTGAGTTATTACAATATTACACATTGAGGATCTTTTCGGTTTTAGTGTTTTAGAGAATTAGATCATAAAACTTGCATTACATTCCACATATAAACAAAGTGGTTACATAAAGATAGTATTCTTCATTCCCATCAATGGAAACATATTTAAAATAAAACATGGATTCTTTCTTGACACTATCATCATATCATGTACCTTTCCCTTGACCTGTGAAAATAATTTCAAAAAACATGGGATGAGCATAAAAACCTCAGTAAGGGATATAAAAATATGGAAAGGAAACATGGGTACATATATACATAAGAATGAAATCATACTTTACCCATAAAACATAAGCACTTTAACATACCTCATCAAATCATGAATAAATCATAGAAATTATAAGACATAAAGGTAACTTGAGGCATTCATAACATTCTTACGTAGGGAGTAACCCTCTTGGTTACGTTTGGAATACCCATCACAGTATATTCGCTAAATATCTTCGTAGAAACCTTAACGTTTCACTCCTTCACGTTACCCAATGCATTAGAGAGCTATATCAGGCTCACCCACGTTTAGTTAATCACAGAACCACCCGTCTTCATAATAATGCCCAAGAACCTCAACATAATTGTATCACATAAAACATGCATAAAGGAAACATAACATTTCCACCTTTCAATCACAAGATATCAATACAACTCATTGATATAAAAACATTATGAAAACCATTTTCAATACCAAAATAAAAGAAAAGTAAAACATGGTATTTATTTTTCTTTTAAAAAAAGTTATGGCTTGTAGAGGAAGCCGAAACTCAAATAATGGTCACGGCGGTGGAGAAGTCGTTGTCGCCGCATACGTACGACAAAAACATTCCCTTTTGTCATTTAGTAAACTCTTAATATAAAAAGATTCCTTTTGAATAAACTTAAAAGTCAAAGGGGTTAATACACCATATAAAATAAGGTTGTGTATAAAACAAAATTTTCCTCAATGAAAGGAGATTGAGATGAAGTCCCATACCTCAGGTCCGACTTGACTCGGTCGTTCTTTAATCTCCTGAATAATAAACTTGAGTTAATTTATACATGTTTAAGAACCTTTTTAAATTTCATTATTCCTTTTATATCACTAATTTTCACGTCATGAACACTATGTAATTATTTAAGTTAATAACGGACATTTTAACAAACATTGGTACTTGAGTCAAAAATAAACCCTTTATAATTACAAGTTTTTCATGTATCCGTTATATCCAGAATGGTATTCATGATGTAGATATAATATATGTCATATATATCCAGTACATACATTCATTTAAATATTACATAATCACTTAGCGGTAAGAAATGAAATGCACCGTTCATGGAGATGGTAAGCCGTACGTACGCATGAACGCTACTTTCATTTCTATTTCGTATTTTATAGAATGGAATCATAATGATATAAAGTTATATTATAATTCTAGTGTAATATCATAAATAATATCATAACTTCATCCCTTATATGTCCCACATATGGTATTAATGAATCAAATCACTTTGAGGGGGCGGTAGTCCGCACTTCCTTAAATGAAGATATCGTGTTTACCCATAATGGAAACCATAAAGGTATGCCCAAAATGAAAAATATAGAAGCTTAAGGAAAACATAAACATATTATATATCATATATAAATATAGTTACTTCTTAATGGACACCTTTTAAGGTGTTAAAATAATGTTGAACAATCATCATTTCGGGAGGCATAAATTCACCATCCACGGAAACAGTATGTCCTTTAACTATTAGATGAAGGTGTGTGTAAGTGTAGATAGAAACCATCTTATAACAACATCCTAGTATATTTATGATAGTAGAGCTGTTACAAAAGAAATGAATAAAAAGAGTTTAGGTGGTTAGAGAAGAAAAATAAAACAAAAGGACACAAGTGAAGACATTACCTTAAAATCGGGTAACTCCCTTTGGTTTGAGCTCAAAGGCTTCCTTGGGAAGACTTCTGCCCAAATTGAGGCTTCAAGGAGTACAAGAGGGATTTGGAGAGACAAAATGGTCAGGGTTTGGCCGATCCAAAGGCTTTGGGAGTGTGGGTAAGGAGGTAGAGGTGGGGGCCTTTTATAAGAGGAGAGGAGGGGCACTCTTGGAAAGTAAAGAAATGTTACTTTACTTGAAAATTATTTTCGGATTCAAAAGGTCCCACATTGATATAATTCGAGGTTAAGGTGATAGGGGTTATAAATCCACACATCCAATAGGTTTTTGACATGTTTAGATTTTAGATTTTACATTATCTTTCCATTTTATTTAAATCCTTTATTAATGAGGTAATCGCTGCATCAGCATGATGTCATAAATAATTTAATAAATTTAATGTCTAAAAAATTATAAAAAAATTATCATGATGTAGTAAATCCTTTTATCTTTATAATGAATATTTATAGTCCAAATGATAATTTATGTAGGAAAAATTAAAAATACTTTACTTAGGTGATACATTCTTTGTCACATTTAACATTCTTTAAAAATAAAAAGATAAAAAGACACTTTCTAACAAAAGTGATTCCATGGGGCCCCCAAGTTTGGCACAAGGCATACCATTGTCGGCCATGAGACAACCAGTAGCCCTAGGACACATGTTGTGGTCTTTTTGTATTATTATGATATCATTTTATTATCTTTAACTACCTGATTACTCATTAATCAAGATAATTAAAGATAATTACCATCGTTACTATTTAAAATGTCCAAAAACAAAAGAGTCTTGATTACATAATTTGGACCTTATGATTCCAAATATGTAATCCATTTTACCAAATTCAAAACACAGAAATTTCAATAATTGATTTAAAAATAAATCTATTATCAAAACAAATAGCGGGTTTTTTTGAAACAATATCTATGAAAAGTTTGGCATTAGTTTATGCCCAATTCCAAAGTGAAATTAATCCTAATGACCACCATTGGATTAAATGGTAAAAATATATTATAATTTAACTTTAAAACCAATTCTAAATATAATATAATAATATAAATAATGTAGATTAAAAACCAGTTTTGATGTAAAATGCAATATTTTTCACTATTCATTAAAAAATGAACATTGTCAGAAAAATACCAAAAATTCACACAAAGTAAATATTGATGTCACAATCATAAATAATATGTTTATTTTGACAAACATAGCTTATAAAATTGTCAAAAGATATATTTAAAAATGTTTTTCCATCAAAAGGCAGTAAAAAAATATTTTAAAAAAAATATTTGTGTATTTCATGCTTATGATTGGATTTATTTTCATTTAAGACTCTAAAACACTATATAATTCATTAATATACATAGATAAAAATATCTATTATTCATTACTTACTTGGGATGTTACAGGATGGCTACACTATAGTTACAGGATCTCAAAAAGTAGTTAGTGTAGTTTCAGGCAAAGGGTTTCATCTGATTGGGTACTTCTCCATGGGTTCTCCTTTCCTTTTTGCGAAAAAAGGTGGACAAAACTCTCAGAATATGTGTGGATTATCAAAATTTGAACTAGTTTTTGATCAATAAATTATATCCCTTTTCTTGGATTGATGATATCTTTGATCAACTTTGAGGAGCCTGGGTGTTCTTGAAGATTTACTTGAGATCTGGTTATCATTTGAAATATTTTTAATATAAATATTTTATAAAATAGGGTGAAAAATAATTTTTTCTATAAATAATGAAAATTTATTGATAAATATTCATATAAAATGAATAATTTGGAATAATGACATGTTTACACGTAAAATTTAAAAGATAATGATAACATTATTGAATGAAAATATCCCATACAAAAAACATAAAAAAGTTATTCAAATATTGTAAAAAAATGTAGGAGATGAACATAATCAATTATCGAAGCATAGATAAGGAAATTTTCAAAATAATCCAATGAAAATGTATACGGGGAAAACAAATATTCTATATATAAAATAATAGAAGGTGTTGGTTTCACTTACAAGAATCACTTTATGAAAAATATGCTCTGATAAAAAATGAAATGATGAGGTACATATAAAACCCAATGAATATCCAATGAAATTGATTTAATTTTTTATAAACTATAAAAATTTCCAAAATATATTATTATTATGAAATAATCTTGATTTATAAAATATATTTTCAAAAGACACCCTTATAGTTTAGGTATCATTTTATTTAAAATATATTTTATCTTCCGTGTCCTTTCAATTAAATCAAATTTAATGAAATTAAATCCAATTTAATGAAATTAAATTATATATATATTTAGAACCAATAATAATGGTTAAATACATTTATTAGTCATTATTCACACCATATTAATGGTATCATGGTTCTAATTCCAATATATAACCAATTAAATTAAATTCTATACAAAGTGCCCCTTACGTAAATTATTTCTTTGTCGAAATGCACTCTATCATACTATAAGAAAAAAATTACAATATTAATCACCAATTGCAAAAAAAATTCACATATTTATTCATTTATAAACTTCATTTATAATTATTCTCTACATGAATATTAGTAAATTATGGTCATTTTTCGATATCAAATGTGAGTAGTGTTGATCTTTTTAAAATTGTTTCATAATGATTATGTGGTTTATCATTTTTCCGAAAAAATATATCATTAAAAAATTAAATAAAATACTATTATTTATGTTATATAATTACATATAATGTTATAAATTCATTATACCAGATTTTCGGTTATTGTTCGTAGTGTTCAATTCGGCGATAAGCATATTTTGACGATTCTTGGAGAATGGAGGGTGTTTTATTAAATAATACCTCAACCAAAAATTTCCACACATTTTTTAAACATGTTCATGGTATTTCCCTTTTTCTTAAACCCTTTTTACTCTTTTTTAGTTTTTTTCTCATGTAACTAGTTTTTATTTAAGTAATTAATTTTTTATAACTGAAAATAAATTTTTTTTTTACAAAATTTATAACTAATGATTCAAATATTGAAATCCATTTTGTTATATCAATTTTCTAGAAGTTATGAAAAAATAATAAAATATTTCATGTATATGTATTGATAACAACATTTTAAAAAAGTATTACTTAAGTTTTAAGATGTAAATTATATGTTTTTATAATTAAAACAAACAATTTTAAAATTACAGAGACTCATATAAAATATATGTTTGGTCATATACTTTATTTTTGGAAATTTATAATTCAAAATTATATGCTAATAATGTCATAAACATCATGTTATTTGTAAAAACATTATTTATACCTATACACCTAAGTTCTATCATTTTAGAAAAATTAAAAAAAAATTAAGTTAATATTTTTATGGCATGTTCAAAAATGAATTTATTTTTTTCAAATTATAATTATAAAATTCAAAAAATTATATTTATAATAAAATAATAATTTTTTGAATAACTTATTTTTATAGAAAATCATTTGGATATTAACTAATCTTCAAAAAAACATTGCTAATCATATATATATTTAACCTGAAAGGAACTCATTTTTTAACATAAATTTTAGTAAAAAAATATTTTATCACATGCTTACCCAAACTTGTGGAAACATTTTTAAAATGGGACATTACTTAATAAGTTGGATATAACTATTTTTACACTATTATTTAAATGATTTGATACACCAGTCAATATCAATGTTAATAGAATCAGTTATGGTACATTAGTGTTTGGAATTGTTTCTGAATCATTCTATTAACACAATATTTATTTTTGAAAAATGAATAAAAAAATCTTGGGTCATTACATTTCCATTGGAAAGGATATATTTTTATAGCTTACAAATATCTTAATAAAGTATCACATTTTTATTTCTCAATAGAACTGTGCTAAGGAAATATTGAAATTATTTATAATAGATGATTCAAGTTTACTTCCACATAAATTTAAATGTCAAAATAAGTTACTAAAGATGAATAGTGAGATGAAGTTGATCTATTAGAGTTCAGAAAGTAAATTAGAATTATATTATACCTTACATATTCCATAAAAAATTAACATATGTTTTCACTCTCTATTTCTGGTATCAAATATCAACTAAAAATAAACATTATTTAAAAAAATGTATTTTTAGTTATCTAAATTTTACTATAGATTATGTATTAAAATATTATTATAATGTATTATTGGAAATGTTTCATTATAAAAATATAGATTTGGAATACTATGTTGATGATATAATATCTACATATTGTGGATTATTCTACCATGGTGATTAGTTTGTATGTCGAAACACTAAGAAGAAATTATTTTCAACTTTAACCACCCCTAAAGAAGAATATATGGATGAAACTCATTCTACTACTAAGTTAATGTGGATGATGAAAGTGGTTGATGATTTTAAGGATTGTGTGAAGGTAATATAAATTCATGGATGTGATAATCAAAGTAAAATCAATTTTTATAAGAATCTTGTTTAACATTCATGAATAAATATCATTGAAATTATATTTCAAATTATGAAGGAGTTGGTGGAAATAAATGAATTGAATATGGAGTATTTTCTTATAAATGAGAAGATTTTCAAATTGAACAGTAAGCCAATTTTTATTATATAATTTTAAATTTTATAGTTAGAATTAGGTGTTCATCCTCACCCTTATCAAGGTTATAGAATAGTGTTCAATTACATATTTCATCTTAATTTTGAATACTTCTATCAAATTCAATGAACATTGAAAAAATAAATATCTTAATATTTATTCTTAAATATTAAATAGGGGATAATTATTTTATAGAAATTTCCATTTCATATATGTTTTTAGTATTTAAGGGGATCATTTATATATAAGGGTATCATTTAACATTGTAAATCAATTAAATTAACATTTTTCTATGTGTGATTTGTTTTAATAGTTTATGTATGTTCATAGGGCAATTTTTTAATAGAAAATACTGTCAGATAATTAGAAAAATTTAAATTTGAAGAGGTTCTAAGCATTTTAATGTGCGTGAATGCTAAACAAGTTTAAAGGTAAATCCACTTTTCTTATAGAAATCATAATTTTTTTATAAAACTATTTTATTTCCAAAATATTGATCACTCAAATAATCATATAATTATTTAATGATGAATAATTTCATAGTGAGATAATTTTGAAAGTGATTTAGGATCCGTATTTTCCATCAAAATCCAAATGGGAATACTATTTAGCATAATCTTAAGCAAATAGTGTTCATAAGTTCGAATTATTTTTTGTAAGTTTTATTTTTTCTAAAAAAATCATATTTTAATGATGGATATTAAATTAATATTCATTTAATATGAAATGTTATTGAATATTTTTTACAAAATTTTATTAATTATGGGACGTGTTTGAGATGGGTTGGAGAAATCCCTAAATAATTTTGAGTTGGAATTATTACATTTTTAATGCTAAATTAATAATTTCATCATCTGCATAAAGTTTATATAGATTTTAAATATTTCCTATAAATCCATACAACTATGAAATTATTAAATAGTGATAACACTACACATATAAATATATGTCTATACATACTACTCTCAATTGATGTAGTATTGAAACCTAGGTCAACCCATTGTTAAACCTAAACTGGCACACCACAATTCTTGAGGAGTGTCCCAATTAACCCTAAGATAGTGATAAGAAAAGTAGTATCACAAACTGAAACTCCCAATGACATATTATAATAAAAAACAATCAAATTATTACATTTTATTTCTATAACTCATTGTATTTTAAAACAAACAAACCAAAATTATTTATCAAACATCCAGATAGAAAGGTATAAATAGATAACACAATTAGAATAAACATGAAACATGAAAAAAGCCATGGGTCCATCTTCCCATTACCGTAACTCACCATAATTACAAACCATCATATCAGAAACAAGATATTGGAGAGTCATCCAATATAATATACTCTTCCCCTAACATAAATCCTTCGTTAACAAGGCTAAAAAACCACAAAATAAAAAAGTATAGTATGTGGTCAAGATACCAATAGGATACCATAAAAAATATAAAAAATTTCCATCCACATGAATCCATTAGTTATTATGAATAAAATATTTCAAATTCATTTTAAAATAAATTATTTTTTTATAAAATTTATAATTTGGATTTCATTTCAAAAAATGGAAATTCCTTTCAAAATCATTCCATATTCAAATAAACTAGTAAGTATGACAGATCTCAT
The DNA here is from genome assembly GCA_963277665.1 of Viscum album. NCBI lineage: Eukaryota > Viridiplantae > Streptophyta > Magnoliopsida > Santalales > Viscaceae > Viscum > Viscum album. Next base: position 1,607,071,605 of record OY728137.1, on the reverse strand, counting down.
ATCCAATGGAAAAAATAGTTGAAATAAATATCATAAAATAGTCCATTTACATATAATGAAAATGTTTGAAAATAATTATATCAAGAATCTATTCATATAATGAAACATCAATGAATCAAAAGAGGGAAATCCATGATGTGAGGGTGTACACAACTAAACCACCAAGACACATAAAGAAACACTAGATAGCATAAATGACTCCTTATGTCTAGGAACCTAGATCCATCAAAAAATATACCCCCACCACACATGTCATCATGGGAACATCCTCTTGTAATAACTTTCTCCAGTAGAGATTTTCCATGTTTAGTTTCCCCTCTAACCCATGGTAAACCACATTGCATTATATCATTATTGCATTAAAAAAATAATGATTTATAATATATGATCCATTGAAAATAAATTTCATTTACTTTACCAAATTTCAATAAAATGTATCTATACAGATACCATAGTAATCTGATGATAGATAACCCATTTACATTTTGAAACCATATTTGATTCATTATTTTCAAACACGTAAAGTGCATAAAATATATGTTTCAAGGAAAATCCATGTTTGAAAACCCTTTTCCAATACACCATAAAATTAAATCTAATATAGTTATTAAATTACTAATGAAATCATCATAATAACACAAGGATAGAAGATGGATATAACATATGATAGAGAAACATGCCTTAAGAATAATCAAAACCATGTTTCTTTCTTAAAAGGTGTTAAAAGGGATTAATATCAGATATTTGAGAACCTATAACTAAGGGAAAAAATTAAAATTCTACATGTTGAAGATAGATATAGTGATCTAGTCTTGATCAACTTTAATGGAGTGGTAATTAAGAGAAGAAAATAGTTTAGAAGGTATCCACTTATCGGATTTCACCCAATGGAGAACCAAACCTCCAATTGACATATATATTCATAAATAGGAATAGTGTGATATCATAGAATATATACAATGATCTTATAAACCTTGAAAATATTAATTATAGTACATGGATGAGAATTAGTTAGATTATACAAAAAAAATCATTTTAAAATAAAACTTTTCCCATTTCCAAATTGCACAACCATCTAGTTATTAGGCCACGCTGATTGATCAGTCATCTACCAGAGGGAAGGTGATATCCCACTAATTATTAGTGGGTAAAATAAGATTACATGCACATATAGGCCTTCTATCGATGTGGTAGTGGAAGACAACTAAATAGCCGATGGGTGTAGGTATAACGCCTATAACTATAGGTCTTCCACTAGCTGACCAATAGAATCTTACTGGATGGTCAAGAGCACATGCACTAATGTATTTGTTCTTCTATTCGATACCTACTTTCCAGTTCCCTATACAATATATATGATGCTCTCCTTAACCATAAATTTATCGAAACTCTATCTCATGAACAGAGTATGACCCAAAATTTAAAATTTAAAATCATAAAGTATATTCATGGCTCATTTTTATTAACATGACATGAAAATTATCCCTACAATAAAATATTTTTATCCCAAAAAATTATTAAGGTCAGAAACTTTTGAATTTGTAAGTCCACTATAGTATCATCAATGCCTCACACTCCCATGTATTATGGATGTCCATACCGCATTTCCATCTCACTCAAACCAATTGATTCATTTTTTTTTCATATTACACATTATCATATTGGTCCACTATCTACATAGGTATTTCCCCTATTATGGTTCAAAGTTCAATCTCTACATCCCCCCATTGATCACATGGGTAAAATTAGGATATTAATTATTCAGTTCAAAAATGTGGAACATGTTATAAATTAAATTAATATTAGAAGGTATGTCTAACTATTGATTATCCTTCGAGAGTTTCACAACAATTTAAAATGGGATAACTTAAAGTGGTGTTAAAATACCCTACGTTCCCAAACATCTATGTCCCAATTCATGAAAAATTCAAATAAATATAAAATCACCCTCCTAACAGTCCAATTGAAGATGATGTCAATTAGAATATTATTTTTTATGATTTTGAGCTGTCGCTGACCTCTTTCTGTTCAATTAAATGATATCTCTATTCACCTGAATGATGCTAGGTGTGACCAAGGATTGTTCATAAAACATTTCTTCATAAAGTGGTTTTCATCAAATCCTTTCATTCAATTCCTCGGATAGAGACACTCAAATTGAATCCAAATAACTAATTTCATTGAAAAACTGTACTAAAGGTATATGTTTCTCTTATAACCCAGTAAAGTTCCTTTCACATTCCTAGAGAATTTATTTATGAAACTGGATGGCCAACTATATTTGAACATACACATGAGGATGATAAGTCCTGACCATCATTGACTGAGAACCCATAGCTGATTAAAATACACTCTATAAACCAAATGTAAAGGATCGTTATTAAATACAACACCCAATGTTATTCCATTAATTATTAAAACCTCCTACATATACATGGTCCCAAGATTCATTACCTATGTTGGCCCTTTATATGTAAGAAATGAACAATTTTTTTGACTTGATCAGTAATCACATATATCTCATCCTTACTACTAGGAGTATGAGGTATCATAATCTCAACATCCATGGTTGTCTCACCAAATATCCATACTATAATTGGTTACGTTTATTGGAAACTAGCAGTAATATAATGTTCATCCTTAATTCTCTAACATGTGAGGCACTTGGACATAATACCTATACTCATTAATTTAATTCTCATCCACCACTAATTAAATCCCTAGTGATGGTATGGCTTGGTAGCACTAGGTTTTACATACCAAATCTATTGATTCATGCTATCCATTGACTCTGGCCTTAAGTCTATCAAAATAACCCACCATCCTCAAAATTTCAATACTCTATTAGGATTCCAATACCACTCACCCAAAAACTCCCAAAATAAAATGATTCTAGTTTTAATCCTTACACTCTATGTCCTTATCCTATAAAACTAAAATCTGATAATCTATAAATTATCAATCCTATGTAAAAGATATGAATATCTACCTGTCATTTCTCCCTTCATCCAAGAACAACTCTATTACCAAAATCATCAAGTACCACTATTAAACTTATTCCTTTACAGTCTGAGATGGAATATTAATGCATAACATTTTGGTAACTACATTCCCCATTAAAGGGGTGTAAGAAAAATTAAAATCAATTGTCTGAAGGTAGTTAAACTTTTATGTATTCCTCAAATTCTTATTCCTCGGAGTGAATATATAATTCATACAATTTTTGTATAAATTCATTGTAAAACACTTTATAATTAAGAAGTGATGTCATGCCTTATGTGCATAAATAACTACTTCAAAATCAAGAACATTAATGGCATAGTTCATCTCATGATGGCGTAACTATAGAGATCCATAAGTGACGACATGCCTCCTACACCATAGAACAAAACCCAATCCCATACTAGTTCCATCATAATAAACATCCTAAGAACCACCTATCTCATGATAAATAAAAATAGAAGTCAACCTCAACATAAAATCATCAATGAATATCAGACATCGACCACTCCAAACAAACTTTACAGACATAAGATCAAATCAGTCACAGTGGATGAACTCTTTGAGAAGTCCTAAACAATGTGATTGTAATAATATTCAATCCCCAAGAAAACTATAATTTTTTAAAAAATATTAGATTCTATAAATATATAATTTCATGAATCTTTTTAGGATCCTCTGTGACACCCTTATCAAATGTTAAAAGACCCATAAATTACAACTCTTAAATCCAGAATTACAATTTGGATGAATTTCAATACAGATGTTGTTATTATTGGATTCCAAGGGGGATCTTAATTTTATAATCATGATCCTACATTGATCAAGAATAGAAAATAAAATATTCCTCAATGACAACCATAAATTAATCCATAAATTGATAAAATACTTGACTCATTAAAACCATAAACAATATTGGAGTTGTATTTAAGAGAAATGGTATAGATAGATTCAAATTATGTTTTCACCTTCCCTTAAATTTATGATTACGAATATCTTCCTCTCAATGCCATGGCTGGTGGTACCATGATCTTATATTAATTTTGGAAAATTTATGAGATCCATTGTGATGATTAAAAAGTTATTCAATCCTGGGTAAGGGATAATTTTTTTACTATCACCTGGTTTATTTTTTTCTAATCCATACAAATTCATAGAGTAACATTATGTTTAATTGAAAAGTGAATTATTGATGCCATGGTTAAAATTATTAGATGAATAAATCCCTTATAATTCAGTTCGTCAAGTTAAATCATTCATTTATTCAATTCAGTAACTTTCATTTAGTATGTAGGTAAGGAAATATATTTATTTCCCTGAATAAAGTCTAAAGAACTCAAATTATCTTTATGGTGGTAACCCAAAAATATCATCTATAGAAACTTACGGACAATAAATCATAGTTTCTGGAAGAGGTCCAATAATAAATGGATCATCCACATCAAGAAATAACTACAAAAAATAGGATAATATCATTAAACACTTGGAGATTTGGGACCTTTTTTTCTCGATATAAGATCACACTCACCTAAGAAGACATGAGGGGATACATTAGGATAATGAAACTATACCCAATAATGTTAAAAATAAATCTAGTCTTCATAGCTTATCATCCATCTCAGGAGATAAGTCAGTGGGTGCATTCCTAACTAGTAGTAATCTGAGTGTATCACACCAATCCAACATATAATAGGCTAAAGGGAGATGATAAGAACAAGGTAAGAAATATTGAAATGGGATGCCTTTTCCTATGTACCTTTACACACACACGCAGCTAGCTTCGTGTAAGAATACCGAGATATACTAAAAGACTATAATACCCATAGTGTAAAACATTAAGAGAACCTATATGGAATATATATCATGTATAATAGTATAATTAAAGATATATAAAGTGGAAAAATTCACTCTCATCCATAAATAGAAGTCCCAATATAGAAACCACTAGAATGTGGGATAGATAAAAGAGATCTTAGATCTCATTATCTGATACCAACCCCTGAATGTTTCTAGTGCCAAGATCTGGTATGCTCCTACCAAACAAGGTCCGCTAATATCACCACTAATCTACCTTTCATCTACATGAAACACAAAATCTATGGAAAAATCCATGAATATGTGGGTATATAGATACCCAGTAAGTTAACTAGGAACCAAAAATGGAGAAATAGAATTATAATTTTATATATCAACCCATAAATAAGAGGGGAAGTATAAGAAGAATAGAGATGATTATAATGAAACCAAAATGAGATATAAAATTAATCTTTATCTCTACACTCTAATTATGAATGAGGAGTTATACTATATCACCAAAGGTCCCATCAGTGATGCCAAATTCCCCCCAAAAAACATCACAAGATATAGAGTGTATGGAACACTCCTTCCTACAATATTACACAGCCAAGGGAGAACAATCTTTTACTCATTCATCTCAAAGAAACTCTCAATAATATAGAGGTCATTCAACTTTCACTATGTAGAACATCCAATGGAGAACTACTCCAATGGAGATCCCCCAACCACCCGAGATAAAAGATAGGGATTGAAACCCACATATTCATGACTCACATGATCTATAGTATGGGGAAGCATGGAATCTACTATATAAAGAATATATGGGACTACTTCCCTAAAGTGATACAGGGTATTACAAAACCTGGTAACAATTCAATGATTACACCTGATAACCATCACTTGAAAATAATCATTGAAATAAATATCCTTAAATAATTACCATAAATCATATCTATTCCACTAAAATAAGTTCTACCGTCATGTTTTATGAAGAAAACTGATAATGATATGATAATTTTGGGCCTAATCAATGTCATGAAGAAGGAGATGCACAAGTTGGGTGTCTAATTGATAATAACATGATTTGTACATATGGTCACATAATGTGTGACCTCTCTTGGAAACCTATATTTTTTCTCCGTTACACATGTATTTGAAATGCATGTGAGTGTACAATTATGTACATAGAATATGTGGTGTGTCTTAGAAACAAAAAGTATACATGTGTCCTCCTGAAGCATGCCCATCAACCTAGGGATTTTCATTCGTATGTACTCAAGGGGTATTTTTGTATAATAAAACAAGACCTTGTCACCTTAAATGGGGTAACTTCCCATCTACTTGGATGAATGGACATGTACCACTGCATGGCGTATTGTTCAAGTAAATGATGTGTACTCTAAAAAACAGATTCTTCCCCCTATGGGAAGAACAAATGGAATATTATACTAAAACTACAAATTATTTAATCAGTATTACCAATGATAAAATCCTTAAAACCCTCCTAAGACTCCCATTTTATCTCAATTAAATAAATATCATCTCCTTGGGGTCCTTATTCCTAAAAAGAATTTAAATCATTAAAATTTAATCTATGGAGATTAAGGATTAAACCTCAATTAAAAATCATACCTTGTAGAAAAAGCACTAAGAATTTCGGTCAGAACCTCACCTTTAGGCCAATGCACCTTAATATACTCTTAATTGCCATCATGTACAATGTATCGCAGAACATCCTTCCCCTTCCCCATGGTTTGGCTATCGAGTGAGGGAAAAACCCTATCCCTTATTCCTACAATATTTTTGAAGCCAAAATGGGGCATAATACTATATTCCATATAATTAATTAGATAACCTGAATTATTTAATTAATTATCAAATCATACAATGGTCACCTTCCAATGAACACCCAATACTAACCAACTTTATGTCATTCCAAAGGTAAACCCAAAATCTCAAAAACAATTGTTTTCTCATATTTTTCATATATATTCCCAAACATTGGGTAAATTTTTTTTTATAGAAATATTCTATATATTTGTATTTGTATTATTTTAAATATGGGGTTATGTGATACCCAAACCTAGCATCGAATCTAAGGAAAATTCTATAGATATATGGAGAAAATAAAATGGAAGAATCAAAAAGATGGTGTTGTCACATTCATCCAACCTTCTAATATTTCCACACAAAATGATATAGATAAAAACATTGGGGTTTTGAGCATACATATAGATTTTAGGATCTAAGGATTACTCCCACAAACTCCCATACTACCTAGTTACTCAATCCAAAGATATGGTCCATTCATGTATGGTCCTCTCCTTCCAAACCCCGATCACCATTAGGTGCATCAAGAAGGTGGTTCCATCCTTGATGTATAGATATTCAAATTCAATAACATGGTATTGATCATATATGTAACCCCTCATCTACAAAACATGGAATATTTTCTATGCTCAGTTAAACTGAGAGGAAAAATCCAGGTGGTAATAAAAAATTCCAACCCTATAAATGATTTTGAATATACCAATAAACATTAAGGATCAATTTCTTACCTATCCAAATCTACAAAATCCTCATCATGGGAGGACTATCACGAAAAAATGATCTCCAAACTCAAACTCTAAAGGACTAAAAAATAAATCTATATAATATTTTTTTAACAATAGGTTGCTTTCATATTCTCATGGATCACCTAAACCTTCTGTTAAATTGTATACTCCAGCTCTATACCAATAATAGATTCCACATCCATCTCAATCCACGGTGACCTTAAGAGTCTCTAGTATAAGTACTTGGAATCTTTCATGTTAATGTCAGTGTAATAATTTTTTTACAAGAGAATTACACCAATTGAAAGTAATCCACCCTACTCTGGATGAATTACAACACACAGTATCACAAAATATCCTCTAAAACATAGATAGTCTAATCAGTCTACCTATTTTTATTGGGGTAAAATTCAATACGTATCTATTACATGGTCCTCAACTCCTCCAACAATCCTCTTCACAACTATGACATGTACCAAACAACACATTCATAGACAGTCATTGTGTGAACCCTATAAAGTCAGATAATCTCTTGTACATAAAACATCCACAAAAACTCCATAAACATATACTCCCATGGGGAAATAAAATTTTCCATCTTGGTAAGTCTGTAAAAAAATAACTAGTTACAATCATTTCCGCCCACTAAACCTAGAAGCTACATATCAGAATCCATCAATATTCTTTCCCACTTCAATTCAAGAATCTTAATAGATTATGTTTATAATAAATGATCATAATTTTTACCCTCCACCTACTAAAATGTGATATAGTAATAGACAAAATCATAAACTATTTGCCTCATTCTAACTCACAAAAACTAACACTAAAGGCTATTGTACATCTTCTTCATTACAAGATGTACTTACAATGGCTAAGTATGTAACACCCTCGACACCTCCCCATGGAACATGATGGGGACCACCATACAGCCCTAGAAAAAGATGAAGTGATCCCATACATTAGTAAATACATCTGTTGTACCACCAAAGGTTATTTGGTATTGTAGAGACTAATAGTTGATGCATCACAACTATTACTCCCTCACATTTTTATAAGTGTTGGAGTCCCCACCATCAACTAAAGATAAAATATATCCCTTACCTCCACCAAGGTCAGTTTAATGAAGCTAACTTCTCAAAGGCCTCATCAACTATGTGATAATAGGATTTCTTACTATGGAAATATAGTAATACATTTCTCTTCCATATATAATGGATTATATCAAGGTCATGGTATGGTTTGACCTCTAACAAACTCCTTTATCTCAATTTATGATAAATCAAATTGAATTTGTAACTAAGACTCTGATGGATTATGTATACAAAAAAAATTAACACCTAGAATATAGTTCCTCCTTGTATTTAGAGTGAAGAATACTACTACAAAATCTAGGTCAAGATTCCCATACCTATACTGATTAATTCTCAACTTCCTTGACACATAAGTGATAAAATTCTACTTTTACATAAATTGGATACTGATAGAAACTCTATAAGAACTAAAAAACACCTAGTACTCAATGCCCACCTTTGGTAGTCTCCAAAAATAGATTGGTCCAAACTTTTAATTAACATCTTAAAGGATCTCTAAAATTTATCATTATAGTTAAATTGATTCACATTCCCTATTAAGCTGGTTGAGGTGCTTGAAACCCTGGATAATTATACCTTGAACCTCCTATATTACCTCACAAAATTGAGAAAAAATCACACCTCTAGCAAGATCTTGGGTGCTTCCTAGTCAATAAATGCATCAATATTCAATGTTTTCACAATTAAACTATGATCATAAATATTACGCTAGAAAAATTGAACCTCACAGATCCAAAAAATATTGTTTGATAGCTCACCATAAATTTTGTGCTATTAGAGAAAGTCTAATAGCTTCCTAGAATAATATGTATGGTCCTACACTAATGTAGAGTATATTAAAATTTCATCAATAAAGATAAATATGAATCAATCCATGTATGTATGGAAGAACATGTTTATTAGAGTCATGAAACCTTTTCAAGAAATAGTCACATTAAAATGAAACACTAGGAATTAATTGTGACTATAAATACTTCAGAATAAAGTCTTCGAAATATAAACCTCATGCAACCTCAAATGATAGTAATTGAACCTAAGAATTATTTTTATTATTCCAATTCACAATTTTTAGTTAAACAAAATTTTTTTTTATCTTTTAAAATATTAACTTTCCCTTTATTATTACCTAATTTAGGTGATGATAATGAATGTGAAGCCTCAGAATCTTGTCCACCATTGTCAAGAACCAAAATATATTTTCTAATGACACACATTGTGTATGGTAAAACCATTCTCTAAAAAATCTTCCAACTACACTCTCATCTAAAGAAACTTAGTATGGGAAACTAGATAAGCCACATGAGATATCAGTGTGGTCTAGAGGTTCATGTCAAATCAAAAGTAAATCTTCCACCTTAGAGGTAGTCCCAAAATATCATTAAGAAATATGTCAACATAATCATCCACTATAACAAGAAGAAATATTTTCAAAATTTTTATCACACCAAGGGATAATCTCCCTAACTAGTAGGTTTATTTGTGTAAGCCTGACAGGCTCAACAAAAAAATTTCCCTCACCCATGTTGGAGAATATGTTCACATATGTACGGAGGCAACTTACTCTCCTAGGATTATATTATCTCTATGAATGAACCATATAACCCCATTCTATACCCAATATGATGTTATAAAGGCTCTATCATGATGACCAAGATATCCAACAAGAAAATATCTCCACTGAGACCCAACTCTCATTTTTTGTAGAAGGGAGATATAGAAGTTGCAATCCCTATAAGAACCTTCATCCATAGATTCTAACATAAATCATTATCTATAAGACATAGATATCAGATAAGGGATATATTGATAAATAAATTACTCATTACTATGTCTGATATTAAGTGTTATATATTATAAAATACATATATTTTACTTGAAATCATATAATGTGCATCTTGGTAAAATCCCCCAACAATCCAAATCTCCAGGTGCCCTTAACTACCAAACCTCTGATCCTTGTGTAAGAAAACTATCAGTGGTGGTGGAAGTATCTCATATCATATTTCGCCACTAGTATCTCATCCTAATAGAGCCCCACCTTTCCTCTGTCAGTCCTACCTCCAAGGGGGGCACACTAAACATGCTTGGGAGGTCCCTTTTCATGACAGTAAATCTATCATGGAGGTCTATCAACTGAATTTCCTCCTTCCAAAACCTTTCAGGTTAGGGAACAATGATCCATGTGACCACAATCATAACATATCACTATTACATGATAACTAGATCATCTAAATGACCCCTATGTTGTAGATCCAAATGTCTGAGTTTGGGTATGAGTAGGCCTCCTGCACAATGACCCTAATTATTGTTTCATCTAGCTAAGAAAATGACTTATCCATATGAACACCACTTCAAACTCCCAACATTTAACATCCCACCTCTAGGAATCACTTTTTAACTATAGAATTCTCTATCATTATTTCATAAGATGGAATTATCACGAAGACCATACTTGTATAGATTTCCCTATGAATTTTTTTTTGAAAAATCCATGTATTTAATTATCAATCCCTCACTATATCAAGAGACTAAGGTATGAGGTTTTCTAATTATTGTGGAATATTCAGCCACATACATATCACCCTATCGCATCTCAAGAAGAAAAAAAATCTTTATAGAGAGAATGATCTATGGAAAATACACCTCATGAAACAATATTAAGAAGTCTAACCATGGGAATGTCACCTCATCTAGAGTCTGTGTAATAATAATCCACCATCCCCTACTAATCCTTGATGAAGGATGGATGGAAGTAAATTCATATGATTATTAGAAGTCCAAGAAACCCTAAAAACACAAATCATCACCATGATAAAATATTCCACGACCTAAGGGTATATGTCTCCAAGAATCCTCATGGGTCAATTTTTTGGAACTTTTTTAATTATTTAAGATTATGAACATCATAATCCTAACCTTATAGAGTGATTGGGATCCAAATTGGAAGTTAATCATCTTCCCAAATGTCTCATGGTGCATCTACACACTGCTCAATAGGTTGTGGAAATACTCTATGCACATTTTGTGGAAAAACATCATGAGTGGGTCCCCAAAATGAGGCCTCATTATTCAACTAATCATAATCATGATCTTGTATTAGTATCCTATTTGGTAGTTTTCATTGATGTATAATAAAAATTTTCAACACATATCATGGTTAGATGAGCATATTTGGGGATCTAAATCTTGGACATAAAAATTCATATGAATTGATCCAATATTATTCATGTTCCAATTTTCCCATTTTCCAATTCCTTGGTTTGTCTAGTAAATAATAAGTTAGTTAGAGTACTGGTGTGTGGATATGTTATTCACTAAACCAACATTGGGTTCCCTCTCTAGAGAGATGATCTGGACGAACTGAAACACAATTTTCATTAGTTCCTAAACCAAACCTCCAAATGACATCCAACTCCAAGGAAAATACATAAATTAAAACCCATATTTGATAACACTCATTCCTGACCCAAACAAATAGGACCCAGCTAGATAGTGTCAATTTGAGTATGACACCCCATTCCCGCCTCCGATAACTTAGGGGATGGCGAAAAGAACTGTGTAAGAAATACTGAAATGGGAGTCCTTATACTAATTACATGTATACATAAAAAAGGTTTCACTAAACAATGAAGATATATAACAAAATACCAGAATTCCTAGAGCGTAAACCATTCATACAACCTCTTCTGAAAGTACATCTTGTACAATAATGTAATAAAAAATATAGAGAGGGGAAAATACACACCCAACTAGAGAAAAAATTTCCCAACATTACAATGACTAGAGAAGGGGATAGAAAAAATATATAATGAATCACAATATATATAGATAACCACTAAACATATTTTTCATAAACAAACACAATTATCCAATAAAACTACTCCAACTAATATCACTATCGATTTTTATATAAATAGGGCATGACACTACACATACGGTAGAATACTAGATAAGTGTGAGTATATACATACGTAGTAGGTTCCATAAGATCTGAAAATAGAGTAACCAAATTATAAATATTCATGTCAACCCATAAATAATGTGGGTAAATAGATACCAAACATATATTCCCATAAAGACAACTAAACATGTTCTAAAGATGATCTATATCTCTATATCCCAACTAATAACAAATATTCATCATGAAAATCCAAATTTCCCATATTTGAAGCCAAAAAATACCTTTTAACCACATAAGATATTGATTGGAGGGACTTATTATAACTATTAAGTTCCACATCTAATGGAGCACTATGTACAATCCATGAATCTCACCTAAACTCTTGAGAATGTGGAGGTCATGCACCTCACATTTAGGTAGCACTATTATGGTAGCACTAATTCCATTTATGAAACTCCCACTACAAGATCTTAATGACATGGATTCCATTAAATATACAGGGTACCCACACACATTGTTGTATAGAATATAACAATATCAATCTATATAAGGTATATTTGATTCCTGTTACCTAGAGAGAGATAGGAGAGTACATACTTGGTTAACACTCTGATGATCAAACCAAATCATTGTCACTGATTAATAATCGTGTAAATATGAATCTTGTTAGCATCACATAATGTCGCATATCATACTATCAAACTAATTCCACAATCACATTTTACATGTAATACTTATTAGTATAGTCTAATCATGATACAAAATATGAGTCCTAATGAAGGAGAATATGAAGGTGGAAGTACTGTAGAAAATTATATTTCATGTACACTAGGTCACATGGCCTGGGACATCTTTTGGACACCTGGTAATTGCATCACCTACACGTGTCTTGGATGACCTTGTGAAAATAATCATTTTTTACAAAATGTATATGTTGAGCCTTAGAAGCAAGAGGTATTCCCATGTCCTTCCAACTTGTGCTCGTGTTCCTAACTAAGTTCATGCCCATGTATACCTGGTGTATAGATGAGTACTTCTACATTTCCATATCCCATTACGTGGAATGTCTACCCTTATACTTGTCCATATGGACAAGAACTAGTAAAACACATGTACTATGAGTACATAGTGAGTAATTCCTCCCTAAAAAGGATCGACACATGGTGTGTGATCCTTAAACCACATGTTGTGTAATCAATATTTTGAAATGGAAAGTCCATATGAAACTTTTGAAGCCCGTGATTTTCTAAAATTTTGAACATATCCACCACTATGGGGTCATTAGTTGTCCAGAAATATATTTTAAACCTTTAAACAACACTTCTATGTAAACAATGACTTAAAAATTAAAGAATTGCCCACATCATGGAAAAGGTGATGACCCTTAGGGTCCAAAACCACATCCAAAAGACACTACAGCATGATCTGATCTCAATCACAATCATGGAAGAATTCAGAATGCACCTCCTCCCACTTAATCTCAGATTGGCCATCATATGAGGTAGAATCCATCACTCTTATTCCTACAATGCGTAGGAATCCAAAATGGGAGTGCGTATTTTAATCTATTTAATTAATTAAATATTAAAAATTATTTAATTTATTGACATGTCTTCTAATGATCACCTTCCACCAAACGTCTAATGCCGACTAACATTATTTGATTCCTAGGGTAAACCATGCCTCCCTTAAACAACCATGGTCAGGGATTTTACATCAGGGGTCCCAATTAATGGGAAACCCATTTATTCAAAAAAAATATGCACCTTCTATTTGATATATATTAATATTATCAATATTTTAATTTTAGGGTCTTGTAACACCCAAACATAGCACCGACCCAATGGAAAATTTAATAGATATGTATAGAAATTTTCAAAGGACTAAACAAATAAAACTGAAGTCATTACAATCAAATCCATTTCAATTATAATATAAAATATGTTAATATCAAGAAAAAAAAAGAAAAATATGACGTTTTGGTTGGAAAAGATCATATAACACTTTCGGTATTTGAAAATATTCACCATATTCATTATTAAAAGAGTGGAAAGAGTTAACAAGTAATATATAAGCTCAAAATGCAATCCCTATATATTTATCATCTAAAATAAGAAAAGATAATTATTTTCAATACTATCATACAACACCATAACCATATATGAATAAATAAACATCATATATACCCCATTTTTTAGACCCTCCAAATACTCCTCTAGTGCACATTCCACTACATAAAAATATCATGCCTCGATTCTGGCGCTTCTTCATTACCAGATCATTACCCTAAACATAGAGTTAATATCCCTACCATTATTTTGCATCAGATCTACACTAAGAACCGTTATTAATGGTGGATATTTCCCTATTTCCCAAGGATACTCTCTCATAGAAAATTTTTATATGACCAGATATCCCACATGTGTGACACAACATAGATACAACATTACAATCAAGTTTTAGTGTCCTTTTTTCAACACTAATATTATACCACCTAAATCTTCCATAGAGTTCGTTGTATACTTCTTATACCACCTCATTGTTTCTCTTCCTACTTCCTTGTCTAACCATAAAATAAAATTTAGCTACCTACTACTATAAATAATTCATTGAAGTGTCCAATATTTCCATATATATACACCTTAAATTTTGTTTCCTTTTACAAAATGTTCATATATATAGGTTGTCACATAAGAATCATCATATATCACACATTTAACCTATAATCTATTTTTAACATCCACACAAAGTGATAATCATTATAATTAAGCATTAGAGATAAGTGCACCAAAATGGCAGATTGAGTAGCATACACTATAATAAAATGATATCCCTATTACAAAGTAATAAAATGTCAAGAATTTTCTCTTCCTAGTGTCTCATGATCAAAATTCTGATTAAAGTATTTTATAAAGGTAGTCTAGGTTAGATATTCATATGACTTCTCTTGCATAGAATAATCCCACCAATTTAATACCGAACATTAAATCATATAAGTGGAGAACGAAACAGGAATCTTCTACAGTTTTTAGAAACTATAAAATTATATCAATCCTCTTGATTCATTATTAATCATCCTATAGATCCTTATCAACATGAAAGAACAATGGATACTTTTAATTGAGATGAATGGTCCACCAATAATTCAAGTTCATCAATGGTGACATGGACAATTGAATGAGCCATTAAGATAATAGATTCTACCCCAACATGGTCAAGAAGTATATTTTCATGTGGTGATTACACTTAAAATTCCTATCTAGTCTTCTATATTGTTCTTCTTTGTGGATCCATGATCATTAAAATAATAGTAAAAAAATTAATAATGTAACTCATCTATGTTTTCGTAAACAAAATATAAATTAATAAATCTATGATAATAAAACTATAAAAAAGAATGAATGAAAACCCCTATAATTCACCTGGTGACTCAAGGATTTTTATGAAAGTGAGCTGGATAGGAAAACATCCACACTACCTATTGAGTTTTAATAGTCCTATATCTAGTCAAAGAAAAACTCCAACAAATAATAAGGTGACGCACAAACATGATCATAAGACATAATGCAACCCAATTTTCTGATACCAATTCTTAATATACAAACTTGGGTTATCTTATAATGTCACCTAAATATACCTACCATAGAACCCATAGCACTGTACTAATCCCCAAGAGCTATAGAAAATCACCAGCGTATCATACAGATTAATGTGGAAATTATTCCACCCTCTAATATACATATGGTAGCTAAAAAAACATATTATTTTAGAAGATATCCATAACACATCATATGTAAAAATAACCAATCCAAAAAGTATTCATCCAACATATAGATAATAAAGTCTAAATAAAAAATAAAAAGTACCATTAACATGGAAATCAAAGAAACACATGGTTCTAAATCATTATGACCAGAAGTCACCACCATCTAAACGTTGAAGAATGGAAAGATGATCTCGGAGAGACATCCCTTACATGTCATTATTCCATTAATTTTTATCCTATTAAACAAAGTCTACAAATTCCTAATGGAGGAAATAGGCTATGTGAATAAGAGCCAATCAGGATACCATAGAGAATATATAAAATTTTAATCCATAAATATCCATTATTTATTTTATAAAATATATTTAAAAATATTTTCATATGAAATAATTTTTTAATTAAAATTCTTCTTTTGTTTTTATTTTTAAAAGTATTTCATTTCATTAAAAACCATACAATTTAAAATAAACAAATCATTGTAATATATCTCTTATCTAATTGAATTAATATATGAAATAACTTTTTTTCAAGTATCAATTTCCATATCATGTTTAAGATAGAAAATAATAATTTCAAATATTCATTCACATAATCAAATATTAAGGCATCCAAATAGGGGTATCCATTAGTTGAGGGTGTACAAAACTAAATAACAAATACACCAAATGGAAAACTAACTAGAAAAATAGACTGCTAATTTTTGGGGACCTCAACCTAACAAAATTTTATCCCTGGAATCTATGCCATCATGGTCACATCATCTAGTGATATATTAATTTACTAGAGAGTTTCTATGTTTGGTTTTTCCACAAAACCCATGTTCACCAAGTTATATTGATATAATTATTAAATTAACGAAATAAAATTATTTTATTGGATATAATTTTAAAAAGAATAAAAACCATTTCATTTCTATTCCCACATTTCTTAAAAACGTTTATACAGTGGTAGGATACATGTCCCATGAATTAAAAACTATTTTCATTATGGAACCATATTTGAGGCATTTTGTTTGATACATATTGTTCACAAAACCAATTTTTCAGTGAAAAACATTTTTAAACCCCCATTACATATCCCCAAAGATTAAAAATAATATATTTGTTAAAAAAAATGTAAATAATCCTAAAATCACATTTATTGATAAGTCATTGAAAGTATGATAAATAAAACTACATTAAGAGGTAAGAAAATGATGCCTCCTTCTAAACTAGTTAGAAGAGGGAATGATACTGGATCCCAGAGAATAGATAGCTAACGGAAAAAATTAATTGTCTATGTTTATTCTAGATACAATTATATTTTAAAAAAATATCAATATCATATATGGTAAGGTAAGAAAATGATTTTAAAATTATCCACTATCCATATTTCACCCCATGGAGAACCAAACATTTTTACCAGCATGATGTTTTATCAACAAGAATATACATATTTCCAAGAATGTCACCAAGGATCCACTAAACCAAGATAATCCAAATTATGGTTAAGGAAAAATAATTTGGGAGAACAAATCGTTGATTCTATTGAAAATTACGCATTCACCATTACAAAACCTCATGCACAACTACGACACCAGTGAGTTTCTAGGATGCACCAGATGGACAGTGGGTGCAAGGAGTATTCTTGAACATAAAGAGCATAAAATTTTTATCCATTGGTTGTTAGAATTACTCCTTTAATGACAAGAATCCCATGAGAATTTGGTGGAACCTCTACACATTCATGTGTTCTTCCAGCTAGTATCAGAAATTGTGTTCCCCCACTAGTTATATAGTTCAATCATACTATCACCAAATACATAATAATATATTGATCTTTCTATAACCCAAAATTAAATAGAAAAAAATTATGGCGCTATGTATCTAATTATTCATACTATGTCATGATAATTGAGGTCTTCTATAAAGGTAGTTGCAAAAACATTGACTATGTAAGAGATTCCCTCACTATTTGAAGTTCTTATAAAGTGTACATAAAGGAAATAATTTAAGTCCAATATACTTATGTAAAGGTCCATAACTAATACATCAAGGTAAAATTATATCCCACATAATGTTGATAGGGGTGAGAAAACAAATTTCACGAGGAATTTAGTTCCTAATTAAATGTTATCCATATATTTATGTATGGGTGGCTCATAAGCAAGAGAAGAGTGAAATACACAAATAAAGAGTAGGGAATGGTATATCCAATTTCACACATGATTTTTATACTTAATTAAATCTTCATGGTCGATTGACTAACTGAAAGACCACCTCATGGTTCATCTACTATTCTTAGTTCACTTCACAAGCGATTTTCAGCATACTATCGATCTAAATGATGGTGTATAGTAAATCGAGTGAGTTCGTAGCTCGAGTTCAATATAATGAAAACATGATATGAAATTCGTATTATTCAAGTTAATATATTATTTAAATAAATAATATACCATGATATATTATTCTGCATTTCAAGAATAATTTATGAAAGAAGAGTATGAAGTTATTGAGGGATAATTCTATCCTATAAATGAAGAAAGATATCATCTTTTTAATTTTAATGCATGTTAAAGTGATGTTCATATTGTGTGAGATTTTATCTTCAATATATTTAAGATAATAAAATTATGAATGAATATCTATCATGGTGTTTTCATGTTCCAGATGAAGCATCCACGATCATAATTTCAGGCATGTATATATATATATATATTAGTGGGTGTGTGTGTGTGTCTATCTATTAGTGTGTGTGAATACTTTAATTCATGTATATTATAATGTAGATATATGTCAAGATTAAAGCATATAATGATAATGGAATTAATAAATAAATATTAATAACTCATGATATGAAATATGCACATATAATGAAGGAATATTTCCATTACTATAAATGCATGGTCTCATGAATATGGATTTCTTAGATGGAAATAAGTAATTTATAAAAATTATATTTTTTTAATTACTAAAAATGAATTCAAGTATTTATGAATGTATTTTAGAGTAAAATTATAGATTTAATAATTTGGGAGATTTGAATTCTAATAATGCACAGTTTATTCTTTTAATAAATTATCATTCATGTAAGGAGAAAATTTTCAAGCATATTTCTGAAGAAACCAATTGTTGAGTTTGTTGTGAATTTTTCAATTAATATTGTGGAAGAATAATTTTATAGCATTATCTATATATTATAAAGATCACATTCATGATAAAATTTAAATATCTAGGTAATTAAATTATTTCATTCTTGTGCATGTTACATGAATTGATGTATTATTACTTGTCATGAATAGAAAAAGAAAATAATATCATCACACTAATAACCAGATAGTATACCTTGGTTGAATAATTTCTAGTTGATTATTTATTACATGTTTCTATAGGACTGTAGTATGCATATATGTACAGTAATAACCAAATAATATTAAGATAATAAAAAAGTTAGATTTTTGGGATTATACCATGCTTGTTGTACTCAAATTATGAATATATTAAGGAGTGGATCCCATAGGAATCCATAACACAACAAGTATTTTCCTTAAAAATTTGTTTGTTAACCCTTTTAAATATTTTTTTACCCCTTATGTTGGTGTTTTTTGTTTATGAAAATAGAAAATAAAATAAAAAATTAATATTTGGGTAGTGTAGTTTCTATAAAATCTAAAAAAATAGATGAATCATTAATTCACCCCCACCCCCAACATAGTGAAATTTTGTTTATCCTATAGTGGTGATATATATTTATTCAATCCTATTATGATATAATATTTCATTTCATCCTTAATTTCTATGGGATTACATTTTAACATAAAATACATCATCTTTTATAGACATAATTATTTAATAAATATAATGATCCTAAGAATAATTTTTTATCATATCCAAATGAGTTATATTTCATCAATTTACATATTCACTCTCTCCAATATTGTTCTAATTTACTATTTCCATATAGAAATATTTTTTATTTATCAAAATCATAAAATTTCTCTTTTAATCATTTCAATTGGATATTTTATCAATATTTTTACAAGGTAGGATTCAATAAGGGTATTTTTAATGTTTAAAAACTTTTTTTCATGATCTTATACTTTATATAACACTCAACATTTATAGTAGAAACAATTCATGCCATTTGTAAGAATATTTTATTGATATATCTTACTGAATAATTCTAAAGAAAAAATTCATGGAAATATTATAGAAATCATTTTTTAGAAAGTTAATAAGAAATTCATCACTTTATAACTTAGTTACGAAATGATATCTAAATGATTTTTAATGTTTTTATTCCATTTTTCTCTTTAAAAATAAAAGATATAACTCTTATGTAGTTACAGTTTAAGAATAAAATTCTAAAATAAATTATTAAATATTCATTTTGGGTGATTTAATTTTTTGTTTCATTCAATTTACTCTTGATATTGTGTTATGCGATACCGTTGGGAAATAATATCAAAACCAAATTTTTTAAATTGGTTTCATGATATGATGAATGACTATTATCTTATGAAACATATGTGTAATGGTATCAATTTGATTGGTTCTATATCTCTCTCTAAATCCTTGGATATCGTTATATATATTATGAGATAGTGATATTATGCATTAAAAAGACCTGATTTAGCTTTTTGGCATGATTTTACATGGACAATATAAAATTTTCTTTGATCACAATATTATTATTTAATATAATTATGTTGCATTTATATGTTATTAATTATTATTATGTTATACTCCATGGCTCATATTTATAGTCTCATGCTTCCTAACACTACTTTTAGGGTAGATGTTTAATCATTATAGGTTACAGTTCCTTCTATCATGCCTTGTGGTTAAATCATACGAATCTTTAACCTTTTTAATTGCGTTTTTCTCCCATTATTATTATCATTACATGTTTATTATCTAACCATTTTACTATTAAATAATTTTTCCCTTACTGAGTATTTTATCTCACCTATGTCTTTTGTTTTTATTCCCTAAGTTATGAAGACAAGTGTATCATAAAAGTTTTCTAAAAGTAATTCCTGCTAGTTTCAAATATATTGAAATGTTAATAACTGATTTAAAGTAAATTTCTTATATATTTAATCTCAAAAAACATTAAATATAATGGTTCTATGGATCATGAAATTTTATGGTGATATATAGTGTTGATGTAAAATATATTCATGTTTAGTATAGCCCATCGTAATTAGAATCAAATGTGGTACGTGATGTACATGTTTTTAGAAACAATTCTAAGAGAGTGGATATGGGGTACTCCAATTGGTATGAGAGTAATGTTTAGTTATTTTTGTTGATTATTTAGATTTTTAGTGATTAGTTTAGCATTTTGGGGGATTTAGGACCTAATAACATTTCTCAAGACCCATGGGATAAGTCTATGTATAGTATAAAATATTATAATTAGGGTAAAATATATAATTTTTGGTTTCATAGTAATATAATCCCTCTCCTGATAAAAACATGTTGATGTAGGTTTTATAAATAGATGCATCTATGGGTAATAACCCTGAAAAGGCTAGTTGGGTATTAACTTGATCTTCACCTGGTGCATGTAAAAGAATCCTAACTATAAATAGGGTTCTATAGTAGTAAGGGATATGATTTACTTAATTCACAAGATCTTTGTAAACCATAATGAGTGAATCTAATATATTTAGGCTTGATAATATATTAGGAATATGAAAATGGACACCTTGGTTAAACTGAATGAGTGATAAGTAGACCAATATATGTCAAATTGTAATCGAAAGTATCATAGATTAAAATTGATGTTTTATTGGAGGAGACATCATATGATTGATTTTTTATATCCATATGATTGTTTATAATGATTTTATTGGATATTATAATAACAATTTGTTTCTTAGTATATCTATTTGAATAAGTATAAAAGAAATAAATATTTGAATGTTATTCCTCTAGAAACACAGAAGTAATTTCATTAGAAAAAGATCAATTTATGGAAATAACGGTTGATAATTAGAATGTATAACAATTATAAGTGATCTATGATTTTTATATTATTTCACCGGATTTTGGGTTATAATTTTATCTTGAGTCATACCCATACCTATTTTTCCTTGGTTAGTAGTAATTAAAAATGAATGGTTGAAATTTATTTATAGGGGAGAGTGGAACACACAAATATTTTAGTCTTAATTTACATTTAAATAAATCATTGATTTAATAGAGTTTGAAATAAGTAAAAACAAAATAAAAAATCATGATTCGTTTTTTAGGTACAAAATATTATCATTCATGATAAAAATTAATGCATTGTGAGATCAAATAATGAAACAAAATGATAATATATAACTATTTTATTTTATTATAAAACATATATAGTTTTAGAAGTTACATTATCTTATAGGATGTATGAATTAAATTAAATTAATTATTTTAATACAAATTTATTCAAAAATTATTATTACTTATTTTTAAACGAGTAATAAATCATAATGAATTGGCAATAAAATAATTCAGCGATAATAAGAATTGTTTCTTAAAGAATTATGAATATTATATATTCTTTCTATTTTTAAGATAACTTATGACTATTAATTAACATCTGATATATATATATAATATATATAAACAAAAATTTATAGTACATATAAGTAGTTTCAATTGGTATGGATTATGATTAAATTATTTAATGCTTCAAAAATAAATTATTCTAAAAAAATATGAGACAAGAATTTATATATTAAAAATAATTCTTATTGACACTATAAATTCAATACGATAGAATTAATTTCAAATTTTTTAAAGAATATTAAACTTACATAATGGGGCCAGTTTTATTTTTAGGAATAAAAATAATTTAGCAATGTAAATATTTGTTTCCATAGTAATACAATTTTTTATAAAAAAACTACTTCTATAGAATTTGTGTACTTATTACCTAAATAAATGTAATTGAAATCTCATTATCTATTACTCTAATATGAATATGAAATATTGAAAAAATATTTTAACACTCTTTTAATTATTAATTTATATCAAATGAAAAAAAATTAATGTATAAAAATTGATTTAAAAAATAGTTTTTTCTACATATCATATTAATTAGTTTAAAAGAAAATATTCACATATTTTGTCATTGAATTAGATTAAATTGAGTTAAAATTATAAATAAAGTGGTAAATATTTGGTAAGTGGTTTCAACTTATATTTTTAGAAGAAAACGAATTAACATGGTTACTTTTTCTGTGAGGTTAATACGACTAATAATGAGTAACATAAGGTATCATGAATTTTACTAAATTTAACTGACACAAAAACTTTCTATAAGTCCTTTTTTGGGTTGTAAATTCATACATACTTGTCACAGCAACATTTACTATCAAAACTAACTTAGCTCTTTTGATATTCAGTTCTTACCCATACCCAACCATTCAACTCCATGAAAAGTACACATTTTCACATATGAAATGGGATCACTTACACCCACCAAAAATGACTCACTCATCTCAAATTTACATAAACCTCGGCCCATTTAAGACTCCATCGTGATTATTACCCACAACATTAATTTAATTTCACTGTAATTGAGATCCACACTCCTCCAAAACTTTTTAAAAAATTTTAATACATTATATTTATCATCATTAGTATACAAAATTTTATTATATTAATGATACAATCACTATCTTCCTTCCATTAATTTCATTAGAAAATTAAAATTTATATCCATGTGTACATGTATACTATGGCCTCCATGAACTATGTGTCTTACTTTTCATCACTACTATTCATGTAAGGTTAATAAAGTGTAATTATTAAATAAATATGATATTAATAAAATGTTTATAAATCTAAAAAAATATAAACAATTTTCTAATTTCCACTCATTCTATTAAAAATGAATTTGTGGTCTATTTTCACATATAGATTACTACCTTTATGGAGAAATGAATTTCATTTTTCATCACCTCCAGGTATGGATAGTTATAAAAATTGATTTAATGAAAAAATATGATATTTATTATATGATTAAGGATATATAAATTTTATTTTAATATTTGAAATCTTATATTAATATTTTAAAAGTTATATTAGTATTTTACCTGTTATTAATGAAGTAGATTTATTCGTGAAAAATTACTAAAATAAGTTCATCATGAAATTCATATTTGAAAAACAAATGCATGTATTACACTAAATATAAATATTATTTCATAAATTATTAAAACACAATGATTAAACTATCATGACAGATCTATAAAATATGAAATTTGTGTCCATAAATTATTATCAAAACCATAATTACAAAATTTTTACAGAAGTAACAATCGAAAATACTAACACCCGATAATGAAAATAAAACGTGAACTTATCAATATATTTATTATAAATTAAATTAAGTAATGTATATAAAAATAATATATATGAATACGGTTCTTTAAATAATCATTTAAAATAGTTATGTTTTTTATATATGAGGTTAGTGTGTGATTACTTAATCCGGAATACAAGGAAATTGTTTTTTTATCTCAATTTTTTTGATTGGTTATGATAATTTTTTTGGAACATTATTTATATAAGTTAGTGTCATTATTACAATAGATTTTAATATGTTTAATTTACTCTTTTTTCATTAAATTTTGAATTTTTTTCATTTGAAGGAATTTTTAATTGTTTCATGCTTCATGAATTATGATTTTCATAAGGGCTTTCATCTCAATTACCATTCATTAAAGCATGTTTTAATATTATATAGTCAATATTTTTTACATGATGTATTTAATACCTAGTGGACTCATTATGATTATTTATTATTCATTAAATTATTTTTAATGTATTTTTATGAACCTTCCATCATAGTCTTTGATTAATTTTGATATTAAATTGTAAATGGTTTCCACATCTATGTTTTACTTCATTGAGATTTTATATATGATAACCACTTAATTATTTTTTTGGTGAATATGAATCCCAAGGATGTATTTTAAAAAAAATACTAAATTAAATGAATTTAAAACATCATCTCATGTTATACCTTTCATGTGTTTTTCAATTCAAAATATAATGACATTGTAAGAGATATTCTTGACTCATCATCTTTTTTTAAGTCATACTTATTCCACATTGAGTATTGTTTTTAAATATTTATTTATTCTATACCTTGATGATATTATATTTTCTTCTAAAATTTTTTGCGAATTGATTTTTTATATCAAATACATCTCCTTTGATGGATTTTTTATCCACTAAATTTCATTTTGTTAATTATAATTCTTATTCTCTATAAATGATAACTTTTTCTTCTAGTTCTGTATTCACCCTTTAATCTAATGTCCTATGTTATTATTTTGAAATAATTTGTTATTATTATTTATTTTGATCTTATAATTTATCATTAACTATTTTAGAATTGAATATTGTTTACTATTTTTAGGATGTGGGTTTTAGTAATTGTATTTCTAATATGTTAATGTATTTCCTTTACTGTCATTTATTTAATCATAAGCACTATATTTATTTTAGATAATATTTTTTTATTTTTTACTAATTATTTTTTTTATATTTTATATTACATATTTATTTAATATGTATTCATGAAAACATTCCAAAAATGATCTCATCAAATGTGACTCTTAAATATATCTCATTACGATGATGTTTAGAAATTTTTTCAAACGATTGTTTTAAAATTTTCTCTTATATTTACTTATTTAACTTGAAAAGAGATAACTCTGATTGAGTTATGTTTTATAAATCACAATAAAAATTCCTTTATGAAATGTTTATTTTTATTTATTTAATTTGTGGTATCAACTAAAGTACTATTGATATCAGGATACATGATACCATTTTGAAATGTTATGAATCCCAATTTATTTCAAATGGTATTAATGATAAGATGAATTACTGATATCATGTGGTATACATATTTATTTTTGTCACTGGTTGATATCCTATATCACCCACCAATTCATTTGGAGTGGTTTCATAAATCGTTATATAGAGTTTTCATGTTTTAACATGATATTGTTTAGATAGTTCTCCATATTGTTCATGGAAATGATCGTATTTAGATTATGTCACATGATTATTTATTGAAAAGGACATGTTAAGATTAATTAACAATATTTTTTAGGGAAATTATCACATTTGTGTTTGTTCATAGTGTTATGATTTAACGTACTCATGGCATATATCTATTTTGTTCTATATTCCTATATTAAACTACAAGTTCCATTTTTTTGTATAATGATAACATAATCTAATTCCATGGTAAGTGTGTAATCCTTATAGGTTACAAATTCTTTAATAATGGATTATCTATAACTCTTAGGAGTCTATCATTTTTTAATCTGGATTTTCTCCCATGATCATGTTTCTTACATGGTTATGATCAAATCCATTGTGAATATTTATGTTTTCTCCCATAATATGAATTTTTTGTTCACTCATCCCTTACATTTTAGATTTCCTAGGTTATAAATATGAGTATAATATATAATATATCTATAAGTAATTCCAGTTTTGGGTGATTACGAATAAATGGTCACATGTTTTTGAAATTAATTTGTCTCTATATATAATCTCAAATGAAAATAAACATAATAATTAATAATATTGTGTGAGAAATATATGAATAATTATAAATATATTTAAGATGTGATATTTATGTGAAAAAATATGCCATAATAGTTTGGTTCACCAAATTTGGTATCAAATATTGTATGTGCATCATTTAGTTTTAGCATCGGGCCAAGGAGTGTGGGTTTGGGGCACTTTAGAGGGCTCAATTTGAGTACTCAATAGGTTAATATTTTTAAAATTTTATTATATATTTGAAAGAAGTTTTTTTGTATAACCATGTGTGAGATCAAATAAAAAGGTACATGGGATAATAAATGATATAGACTTGAAATGTGAGATGTATCAGTAGAAAATGTATTATTATCAAGTCATATAATTTTTTATTTTAATTATGTCACATGTATTCAAAATATTTGATCATTTACCCACTAGAATTAAAAAATATTCTCATGTAAAATTTATGGTTTCATATATTAAAATATTGAGAGATATGAAAATGTATCACCGTTATTTCACCCATCATAAATGATATATCAAATCCTCAAAAGTAACATCCCATTGAAATACTTCTGGAATAGGCCTTGGTTTATTCATGATTATTTTTCATTCTTATTGCTTCTTATGTGTTTCTTATGATATCTACTTAATCTTATTTTTTTCTAATTTTTTAACTTTATTGAGCCTTGTTATGTTTTGAAAATAGGTATTGAACAAAATTTGAGAAGTCGGTAGTAAGTAAATTGTCTTAGCATAGTATTGGGCATGTATTAATAGCTGGAAAAGCTACAAGAGGCCCACCATCTTACTAGTGTGGGCCACCAACCAATCTGTTGGAGATAAGACCATGGTATTTCATATAGAAAACATAAATTCTAGTTTTTGGTACTTCTAGTGGGAAATACATTCTTTCCAATTCTGTTGCATTTTTTCTAGAGGCCATGAGCTATCACTACTAGAAAAACAGGTATTTGCGACGGAATCCCGTCGCAAATGGCCTTTTGCGACGGGGGCCCGTCGCAAATCCCCCGTTGCGGAAAACGCCATCGCAACAACATTTATTTGCAATGGTCCCGTCGCTAAAGTTATTATTTGCGACGGGGATCCTTCCCGTCGCAAATATTACTCCGTATATTTGCAAAAACATTTAAAATAGTAATTGTGACGGGGCCCGTCGCAACAGGTATTTGCGACAGGCCCGTCGCAATTACTATTTTTAAAAAAAATTAAAACTATTATTAAATTATTTTAATGAATATAATAATAATACTATTTGCGATGGGCATAGTATTCCGTCGCAAATACTATAAAAAAATTAAAAAAAAATTTAATAAATTATTTTAATTAATATATTAATAATCCAATTATAATTCAAAAATAAAAAATAATAAAATTTTAATAAATGATTTTAATTAATATAATAATATAATTATAATTCACAAATAAAAATAATAAATTATTAATAAATTATTTTAATTAATATAATAATAATAGAATTATAAATAAAAAATAAAAAATAATAGAATATTAATAAATGATTTAATTAATATAATAATATTAGAATTATAATTCATAAATAAAAAAATATTAATAAGTTATTTTAATTAATATAAAAATAATAGAATTATTTTACATTCAAATATTAGAAAAAAATATAATTAAATTATAATATTATAAAATTTTAATATATATATATAATTTAATATTATAAACTATAAATAATATTATTATTCATATTAATACTGTTATTTCAAAATATAATATTATTAAAATTTTATAATGAGACAGAAACTATGAATAGAAAAAAATTCATATTTCGATTAAACAAACTTTATAACATAAAAACAAACTCTAATCTGAAGGAGGGGGTATGGGGGATCTGCAGATGCTGGTGGAGGAAACTCCATCCCTAAAGCATGAGTGAGTCGGCGCATGTACTCCATCTGCTCCTGGTGATGCTACTGCCACTGACTCATCTGCTCCTCGTACAGCTGCTGCTAGCATCGACGCTCCTCATGCTGCTGCTGCTGCTAACGCATCTGCTCCTACTCCTATCGAAGACTCTCTATTAGTGCAGACTGAGATCGAAACTGATCCTCATACTGTGTAGTAGAAGAAGATGCACGAGATCCTCTCGAGCTGGACGCCGACATCACAGCACTGCCATAATAATCTCCGGGAGTCAGTCGAGAGCTAATACCAACTACCCGGCCCTTCTCGAAGGCATACTGGGTGGCCTGCATCCATGCCGCCTCATCAAACTGACGGACAGTGGTCTGATCTGATGACTCAGCCTAACTCTCATGCCGGGTCTGTGATGCTGAGGCCTCATATGACTCCTATAGTTGCAATTTAAAATCAAAATTGTGAATATATTATATGAAGTTAATTTTTAAACATGAAAACAAATAATACTGACCACGATGTGATGCTGACGATCACCTCTGAGCTCCCCAGTAGCAGGATCACTATACATCCGCTGATATAAGTCGTACTCCGTAATATCGGGGTTCTCGATAGCCTATAAGAATTAAAAATAAACTGTTAATATTTATAGTTATATAAAATATTTATAAATAATGTACGTACCAGATGCTGTCTATGAGTACTGAAAGAACGACTCCCAGCTCGATTAGTCACCTCCTGTCTCCCCCGATTCTGCCTCCCCACCGATGATCTCCTCTAAAAGGCACCACTCAACCAGTGCGCACAGAATCCATCCCATACATGGGATGAAATGTACTCCGGTCAGTGTGCTCTACATGACTCGTCAAAATCTGACAATCTTGCTTTCATCGTGGAAGATTTTCTTAAATTGTGCAAAAACTGACGAAAGCGATCAGGCATGGCCACCTCCCATTCCTTGTGGATGGCGTCACCCATGGTATCCTCGATCGGATACCATAAACCATACAAATAAATCAAAAAATCAAGTTAGAAATGAAATAATTTTCAAAATAAAAATTATTTATTTACGTATGTACCAACCAATGGCCGAACATGGCCTGCTGCACATCAATGGGAATTTGCTCCCATGTGGTCCACGGCTGAGAGAAATAGTTGCGCAAAATAGCGCTTCCCTGTCCGACTGCTATATGTGGAAAACTGTAAAAATAATAAACATTTATTATGTGAATAGATTAATGAAATCTTAGTCAAATCCACATATTATCACACAGGATATCACACCTCCGTGTGCGTGGATCAAACCCAAGACATGGACGTCGCTCGAAGATGGGGTCAAGAATCATCAATCGTGCAAGACCGTGCCCCCTCCGCGTACTCCCTGGAGCGCCTGCAGGCTGAGGGTCATCTGCCAGCAACTCATCCGCATCGAAAGGCAGGTCAACATCCGCCAACTCACGAAATGTGTCGTCGTCCATCTGAAACAGAAAATGTTAATGTTGTTAGCAAATAATTGATAATTACTATTATATATACATATATATATTATGATTGTATATAACTACCATGGAATTCTATCAGTGTTCATCTTCATCATCATCTTCATATATGTCAATGTCATCTTCATATTCCTCCTCAACATCATCGATTTCCATTTGAGTTCCACTTGCTTCATCTCTTACCATTTCAAATTCATATGTGACATCATTAATATCAACGTCATCATCGACTCTTAAATATGGGGTGTCCTCATCGATACTCATGTCTCTTTGTAAAAAAGATCGATTTTGATGAATCTCTTGAAAAACTTCAATTCTTTGCACATCAGTGAAAGAACATTCACTTTGACTAAACTGATTGTCTCGAATTTTGATTTTTATTACACTCCACCAATCAGTCAAGTCTCTTGATGTATCATAGTACTTTTCGTAATAAACTTGATGTGCCTGTTGAGCCAATAAGAATGGTTCATTTACTGCGAGAACACTTTTACATTTAATATCGATGATTCCATGAGTCGGATGAACACGCATGCCTCTCTCTATATCCAACCACCGACATTTGAACATGGTTATGTAATGTTGTCCAAGAAAACAGAGTTCAATGATTTCATCAAGTATGCCATAAAAGTCGACTTCATTTTCTTGATGATGAAATCCTCTCAAGCTAACTCCACTGTTCATTGTTTTTTTCGATTCCCCATATGCATGTGTGTGAAATCAAAATCCATTCACCACATATGCATTATAAGTTTTAACATGTTTGGAAGGTGGGTTACTCAATATACACAGCCGTTTTTCAATTTTATCAGCATGTCAAGACACCTAAAAATTTGTGAAATAATTTTCAATATAGTAAACTATACATTGAATGAGTTGGTATAAGATAAAGAATTTATGTTACCAGTTTTTGAAACCACTGATAGAAATTTTTTAGTCGGCGTTCTTCGAGAGCAGCTGCTGTAATTTGTGGAAATTTGTTTCTTGATATGATTATCATAAAACCTATAAAAACCAAAATTATTTACTGTAACATAAATGATAGAATAAGTGATATAAACACTTACAGTAAAATTGATGTCATCTCTTCACAGTTGAGCAGAACATACGTATGAGCTCTGTGATGTTCATCATCCGAAAGCCAGCGTTCATAAACTCCACCAAAACCAAGCTCTGGCTTGTTGAAAACAGATAATAGATTTTTGATTTAATCAATATTCCTCTCATTCCGTCCCATTCAGTTGTGTTTTGAAGGATACTCAGATTCAAAATAATGGGATCAGAAAAAAAAATATTTCCTCTTGCAAACAAGCTTCTGCAATAGATCCTTCAACAGATGCTTTGTTACGTACTTTTCTTTTCAATTTTTGCATGCATCTTTCAAATGGGTACATCCATCGAAACTGTACTCGACCTCCACATTTGGCTTCATATGGAAAATGTAACATCAAATGTTCCATTGAGTTGAAGAAAGACGGCGGAAATATTTTTTCTAGTTTACATATAATTACAACAACATCTTCTTCAAGTTTGCATAGAGCATCATAATCTGTTGTAGCCGCAAAAATTTCCTAAAAAAAATGAGACATGTCTGTTATGGAATCCCAAATCACAGAATTCAACATACCTCTTAATCCAATGGGTATAAGTCTTTCCATTATAACATGACAATCAAGACTTTTTAATCCAATAATATGACCATTCTTTACACATCTACCCAAATTGGAAGCACAACCATCTAGAAGTCTCAAATCTGCAATCCAATGACAAAATAA
Organism: Viscum album; assembly: GCA_963277665.1. Taxonomy (NCBI): domain Eukaryota; kingdom Viridiplantae; phylum Streptophyta; class Magnoliopsida; order Santalales; family Viscaceae; genus Viscum; species Viscum album. The sequence continues at coordinate 1,607,039,766 of OY728137.1, read as the reverse complement.
TAAACGTTTTTCTTTAGATAGTGTATAAGCTGCTTTTGGTTTCAGTAACCTTTTTGTTCTGACATTCTCAAACAGTTCCAGTTCTGGACGCCTGCAAATTTGGGAAAGATCTAAACGTGCATTTACATTGTCTTTGCTCTTTCCTGGCGTATCCAAAACTGTATGAAACAAATTATCAAAATAGTTCTTCTCAATATTCATGACATATAACATGTGTCAGACCCACAAATCAGACCAATATGGCAAATCCCAAAATATGCTACGTTTAATCCAATTTTATTCTTTCCCAAAACCATAAATTTTCTATTGGTTTATTGTGGGATGAAAAGTGATGGGAGGTAATGAAAATACAACTGATTTTAACTCAGAACCTGATAGCATTCTTGGATGTCCATCCATTTCAACTGTTCCATTTCTGAAATGAGATCTGTTTCTGCGAAAAGGATGATCAGCTGGATGAAATCTGCGATGACAGTCAAAATAACAAGGTTTCTTTCCATGAATGATCATAAATGATTTGTTCTCTCCCATACAGTAAGGACATGATTTCTGACCATGTGTACTCCATCCAGATAACATCCCATAAGCCGGGAAGTCACTAATTATCCACATCAATGCTGCTCTCAGTATGAAATTCTGTTTCGTTGCAACATCATATGTACTGACACCAGAACTCCACAATAAACTTAATTCATCAATCAATTGTTTAAAATAAACATCAATGTTTTTCTTCGGATGTCCTGGAATTAGTAAATTCAAAAAGATATATGGCTCCTTCATCAACATCCATGGAGGTAAATTGTACAGAGTTAAAAAAACAGGCCAACATGAATATTGACTACCATAAGATCCGAACTGACAGAAACCATCAGTTGAAAGGCTTAGTCGAACATTTCTAGCTTCTAAAGCAAAGAAGGGATGCACTCTATAAAAATGTTTCCATGAATCACCATCGGCTGGATGATTCAAGCTTTTATCGGTTGAAATATTCTCTTTATGCCATGACATCATTGTCGCTGTATTCTTAGACATGAATAAATGTTGAAGTTTGGATGTAAGCGGAAAATATCTCAACTGTTTTATAGGAATAAAACCAGACTTCCCATGTTGTCCTTATTTATATCTCATTTTCCCATATGTGGGAAAACTATCCAACGACTCATTTTCCCCAGAATATAAAATGCATTCATTTGAACATGCATGAATCTTCTGACAAGTAAGTCCCAAATTTTGAACCAGCCTCTTACTCTCATAGTAATTTGCAGGCAAAACATTTCCTTCGGGTAACTGTGTTTTAAGCAAAGAAAATATCTGGTCAAAATAGGTGTTTGACAATCCGTTATCTGATTTGATAGCCATAAATTTTGCAACTGCTTCTAATTTGCTCATCTTGCAGCCAGGATATAATGCATCCTCTGCAGACCTCAACAACTCATAAAATTCAGATGGTGCCAACTCAGGATTTGAAGCTATATTAGCCGGAGTTTCTGTATGTTGAACAGATGAACCTGCAACATCATGTACTAAATCTTTAAACCGAGATGGATCCGGAATCAAGTTGGTATCACCTACTCTGGAACTGCGTTCACCGTGTTGATACCAAAAAACATAATCTGGTTGAAAACCAAAACGCAAGAGATGTCCCCCCCACTTTGTCAAACATGTCAAACGTTCTCAATGCACATTTTCTATAAGGGAATTTTATTTTTCCTTCTGAAAAAAATTCTAGATTTGATGCCGCAAATGATAAAAAAGTCTCCACACCCTCTACATATACTGGATTTAAACCAGAACTGTTTGGATTTCTACGTTGATTTATCCATATGCGGTCACCTAATAATGAGTGTTGACGACCTCGTTGTTTCATATTTTTCTATAAAATATAAAAGCATTACTGGTTTTGAATAATTTTTTAGAAAAAACACTCATGCAAGGATAATTATAGAGTTTACATCATACACAACTGATGCAAACTTTTTATTGAGATAGACGTAAAAAATGACCCTTTAAGAATTGAACATGTTGAGAATAAAGCAAAACCTGTTACAAATATTGATAATTTTAATATTATATAATTTTTTTATTATTTTCATAGTACTAATATTATTTTTTCATAAATATTAATTATATAATAATAACATTGTTACATTATTAGTATATTTTATTATTAATATTAAAATAATATAATTTTCTAATTATATACAATTCTCCTTTCATCTGTGTGTTTAACATTCTATCTCCAGATGTAATATTTGCATTCACTTTCACGTCTCCATTAGTGATTAGGTTGATAATTTTGAAAAAGAATGCAAATATTACATGTGGAGACAGAAAACACACAGATGAAAGGAGAATTGTATATAATATAGAAAATTATATTATTTTAATATTAATAATAAAATATACTAATAATGTAATAATGTTATTATTCCTAATTATTGGTAATTATTCCTAATTATTGGTAATTATTCCTAATTATTGGTAATTATTCCTAATTATTGATAATTATTTCTAACTAATGGTAATTATTGGTAAATAATGGTAATTATTCTTAATTATTGGTAATTATTGGTAATTATTCCTAATTATTAGTAATTATTCATATAATTACCAATAATTAAGAATAATAACATTATTAGTATATTTTATTATTAATATTAAAATAATGTAATTTTCTATATTATATACAATTCTCCTTTCAACTATGTGTTTTCTGTCTCCACATACAAATATTACATGTGGAGACAGAAAACACACAGATGAAAGGAGAATTGTCTATAATATAAAAAATTATATTATTTTAATATTAATAATAAAATATACTAACAATGTAATAATGTTATTATTCTTAATTGTTGGTAATTATTCCTTATTATTGGTAATTCTTACTAATTATTGATAATTATTACTAATTATTGGTAATCATTACGAATCATTACTAATTATTGGTAATTATTCCTAGTTATTGGTAATTATTGGTAATTATTGGTAATTATTGGTAAGTATTGGTAATTATTGGTAATTATTGGTAATTATTGAAATTATTGGTAAGTATTGGTAATTATTGGTAATTATTGGTAATTATTGGTAATTATTACTAATTATTTGTATTTATTACTAATTATTGGTAATTATTACTAATTATTGGTAATTATTACTAATTATTGGTAATTATTACTAATTATTCCTAATTATTACTAATTATTGGTAATTATTGCTAATTATTATTAATTATTGGTAATTATTATTAATTATTACTAATTATTAATTATTATTAATTAGTGGTAATTATTAGTAATTATTAGTAATTATTACTAATTATTGATAATTATTACTAATTATTGGTAAATATTACTAATTATTGGTAATTATTACTAATTATTGGTAATTATTGGTAATTATTATTAATTATTACTAATTAGTGGTAATTATTGGTAATTATTGGTAATTATTACTAATTATTGATAATTATTACTAATTATTGGTAATTATTACTAATTATTGGTAATTATTACTAATTATTGGTAATTATTACTAATTATTACTAATTATTACTAATTATTACTAATTATTACTAATTATTGGTAATTATTACTAATTATTACTAATTATTGGTAATTATTATTAATTATTACTAATTATTGGTAATTATTATTAATTATTACTAATTAGTGGTAATTATTGGTAATTATTGGTAAGTATTACTAATTATTACCAATTATTACTAATTATTGGTAATTATTTTTAATTATTGGTAATTATTACTAATTATGGATAATTATCGGTAATTATTACTAATTATGGATAATTATTGGTAATTATTTCTAACTAATGGTAATTATTGGTAATTATTTCTAATCATTACTAATTATTGGTAATTATTACTAATTATTGGTAATTATTACTAATTATGGATAATTATTGGTAATTAGTAAATTATGACTAATTATTCGTAATTATCGGTAATTATTACTAATTATGGATAATTATTGGTAATTAGTAAATTATTACTAATTATTGGTAATTCTTGGTAATTATTGGTAATTATTACTAATTATGGATAATTATTGGTAATTATTCCTAATTATGGATAATTATTGGTAATTATTACTAACTATAGATAATTATTTGTAATTATTACTAATTATTGCTAATTATTGGTAATTATTATTAATTATTACTAATTATTGGTAATTATTGGTAATTATTACGAATTATTCTTAAATATTGGTAATTATTGGTAATTATTACTAGTTATTGGTAATTATTCCTAATTATTGCTAATTATTGGTAATTATTACTAATTGTTGCTAATTATTGGTAATTATTACTAATTATTGCTAATTATTGGTAATTATTATTAATTATTGCTAATTATTAGTAATTATTACTAATTATTGGTAATTATTAGTAATTATTACTAATTATTACTAATTATTGGTAATTATTGGAAATTATTACTAATTATTGGTAATTATTGGAAATTATTACTAATTATTGGTAATTATTACTAATTATTGGTAATTATTAGTAATTATTACTAATTATTACTAATTATTGGTAATTATTGGTAATTATTGGTAATTATTACTAATCATTGGTAATTATTGGTAATTATTACTAATTATTGGTAATTATTGGTAATTATTACTCATTATTGGCATTTATTACTAATTATTAGCATTTATTCTTAATTATTGGAAATTATTACTAATTATTCCTAAGTACCATTAACTATGAACAATGAATACTAATAATTTAAATTTATTAAGTAACAAAATAATGTAAACATAATTAAATTACAACTAATTAAGAATAATTGAAACGAATAAAAAATTTAAAATAAATATTAAAGTAAAATGAACATAAATACCTTTAAAATTGATCTGAGGTTGATCTCTGATCGTTGTTGAAAACTTCAATATCAACTCCGGAAAAAAAAAATTAAACTTAAGAAACGCTGAACTCTAAAAATAGAGTTTTGAGAGAAGGAGAAGATCGAGTTCGAAAATGAATGAAAAAAACGGATGGGGGGTATTTGTAGGTTAGATCATTTGCGACGGGTCTATTTGCGATGGGATACCCGTCGCAAATACCTTAGCCCTAATTTATTACGGTCAATGGTTAAATAGTTATTTGCGACGGGACCCATCGCAAATAATGACCTGTCGACATACTATTTGCGACGGGGGTATATTCCCGTCGCAAATAGCTTTTACCGTCGCCGGTTATTTGCGACAGGTGGTAACCGCCCATCACAACTAACTTTCCAGCAATTTGCTTTTGCGACGGGGGTATATTCCCGTCGCAAATAGCTTTTACCGCCGCCGGTTATTTGCGACGGGCGGTAACCACACGTCGCAAATAACTTTCCCGCGATTTGGCGCGCAAAGAGCACCAGTCTTTTTGCGACGGGGAAAGCTAACCCGTCGCAAATAACTACTTATTTGCGACAGTCAAATTCCCCCGTCGCAAATAAGTTTCTAACGGGACTATTTCCGACGGGGATAAATCTCGTCGCAAATAACCCGTCGCAAATACCCATTTTTCCCGTAGTGTATCTGGTTGAGCTGATGGGGATGAAAATGCCTAGTGTAGCATCATTTTGTTTCTGGATTATTTTCAGGTTTAACTCCATATCTACTCCCTTGAATTTAATTTGACCCAAAATTCTTTTTAGAATCATTATAAATAGATGTGGCTCTCTAAAACTCCATTATTTAGGATTAGAAGTGCTATTTTGTGTATTTGATCTCTTATAGTATTCCTAATCTTTATTTGATTATAGATTCTCCATTCCTCCTCTATCTACCTCTTTTAAAAAGGAGATTACTCATGTTGTTGATGGATATTTATCTTGATTTAATGAGTTTTTATCATATAAATTGCCTTCAACCATTATTTGTATTTTTTATCCATTGGTAGATCTCATATAGGTGTTCTTGTTCTTAAATATGGTAGCTGGTTACATAATGAAATGTCATCCAATTGAACCCTTTAACACTTGAAAATTTTAAATTTGTTTTATAATTAATTTCAAAACAAAAATTGATTGTATTAATAAATAATTATAAATGGAATGGTGTGTGTGAGGAAATTCAATTGAAAATAGATTATGAAATAATGCTTAATTTTTGGAAAATGTTCTTGATATAGTTTGAATGATTTGAAGACTTATATTTTTTTAAAAAAAATTAAAAGGCATGAAATTTGTTATGATGAATACTGAAATGATTTGAAATGAAGGAATGAATTTTTGATGAAACCCAATTATTGTTTTTATTGAAATAAAATGCATGTTTTGAAACATGAACATGGGTATAATTATAATGATTTTATTGAATTATTTAGATTTATTGAAAGGAATGATGTCAAAAAAATGGTATATTATCCATAAAAAACATGGGATCCGAGCTTGTTAGGTCACAAGAACACATGTTGGTCATGTAAAAACAATACATGGAAATATATAAACAATGAAAATTCTATCAAAATTATCATGAGGATGGTGTGTTTATTATTTGGGGTATTCTCGTATTGCACCTAGGTCTGGGATATATGTAGTTTTTTCACACCATGAGTCATACTTCCAAAATATGTGTGAGAATCTCTATACTAATCTAACCCTGGGTCTTTTAGCCATGGTGATATGATTTTAATTCATTATATATGCCAACGATTGATTAAAATGTTTATTCATGCATGTTGTGGTTAAAATTATTTATTCATGCCGATTTAGAAAAATGACCGTGACCATTATTATATAATGGAAGTTCCATTTTATAACTATTTTATTTTATCCATTAAAGTGATATGTAATTAATTACTAGATTATAACTATGAAATGATTTCCATTCCATTTTTTCAGTCTGAGAAAAAAATTTAATTGTTAGAGTTTGTTTATGAAATTATTGGTGACATCATACTGGTCTTTGATTCTCACACCCTATGTTTTCTAATATGTGTTTTTATATTTTCTTATTCCATTTCTACAAATAATGGAAACCCACTTATTTATGGTGGTAAATTTTTTTTATTAGTGGTACCATGTGAGTGTGTTGTAACTGATGTAGCTTTTGATCCCCTTGTTTCATGTAGTGGTCTATTTTGGGTTTTTATGGTTTTATCTTATGAATTTCTTGATGTAAATTATTGATATATGTATCTTGAATACTTTCGTTTCTTTATAACTTTTTTAGTGTTTTTCATGATGACGTTTTTTCTTTTTTATATGTTTAATTGTCATTTTTAGTTATTCATGTGGTAAAATCATTCTTTATTTTTATTGCCAAGATTCTAGCCACAAACTCATGTGGACTGGGAATTCCCTAGGGTCCATATCGAAACTAATTTTGGATCTATTTATAATGGTTTTCTAGTTTTATTAACAGTAAATTGGTGTCAATGAAATTCATTACTCTTGTCCATTACTAGTATATAGTTTTATATATACTAATAGATACAAGAGATGATTTTCGAGACATTATGGGAATGTTATAGGGATGTTTTTGGAAATATCTCATCATAACGAGCCTTATGTAACCATAGTATATTGGGAAAAAGTTTGTTTGTGGATTTTTTTAATGTAATTATTGAATTATTTCGTATATTGATTTCATATTTGAGATTGCTAATAAAATATGGATTTATAGGGTTACTGATCTCATGTATATTGAATAATGTTTCCCTTGTTATCTTTTAATGTATTAATATACCATTACCCAAGAAGATGTTTGAATAGGACCTGAGGACAATATTCTAATAAACCATGGAACATGGACCCTCCATTTGATAATAACATTGTTGAAATAATTATATGTTTGATCCAAGATTTGGACCAGGTAGCAGCACCAGTTCCAGTTCTGGTTGGAGAGGTTGTAACATTGAGGGGAGGTAGTAGAGATCAGTCCTAGGAATTCCATCATCATAAACCTCCATCCTTACAGGTTAAAAATGGTGCATAGGAGGCAAATGATATAAAAATTTATGTTGAATATCTCTTTTGTTTTTTTGAGATTCTAGATTCAGTTAAGGTGAAAGTTTCCATCATTAAACAGAAAAGTATTATTTGAAGGTTGAGGGATTATTTAGTTCAAATAGAGGGATAATAGATTATGGTGGAAAGAATTAAATTGCATTTTTACAGATAAATTCTATCTATAATCCCTTTTTATGGATAAGTAAGTAGAATTTCTAAAACATTAGATGGGTTACAAGATAGTTACTCGATATTCAAACATATTTTTCTAGCATGATCATTTATCATTTGAGGTTTTATTAAAAAAGAAACTAAAATCTGGGAGGTTTTAGATAATTCTTTAACAATATATCAGATAATTGTTGTCCATATTTAATCTCACCACATATTTTGATTTTTGTATAGATATTTGATGGAAGAACATGAGTTTTCTAGTAATTCGGGTTTGACGGGAGTTCCATCAACATCAATTATGGGTTCAAGTGGTCCCATTCAAGGAGTTAGAAATGGGATGAGTTTCATGGTGGAAAATATGGTGGTGGGTCTTAGTTGTAGACTTAATTTTACATAGTATCTTGGAAAGGATATCACAGTTTTCTAGTGTGGAAAATTTATACACTCAAAGAGATCTCTCATTGAGGTAGTAAATATTTATAGATCTTGTGAACACTTGAGTCATTTATATATATTTTTCATGTCTTTACAACTCTATTTAGTGGTACTCGATTAATAATACTAAGAAGATTAATACCACAATTATATTCATCAAGATCAAATTGTTTCTAGATATATAATCATAGAATGAAGCAACATAGTATATTAGATGGGTCTATATAGAAGATGATATGGGTCATGTAACCATGAGATATACAATTACAAGGATTTCATATCTAGTTACTTCTTTATTTGATATTGTTTCATCTCATTCTTTCATATCTTCTAGTATTTTGGAACTAATGTACCTTCCTATTGAGATCATTCTTTATGTAATAGATAATGTAACTTTTCACATCATGAATGGAGATTACACTCTTTGGTTCCCCACTTGTTCATTCTCTTTAGCAGAATTTGAGCTTACATGGGAAATTTTACTTTTGGATTTGGATCCTCTAGATGTCATTTTCAGGATGGACTGGTTGATTTCTCATAAATTCCACATAAAATTATATATTAATAGCGTATCCATTACTAACCTGGATTGGGTGTGTTATTCCTTTAATGTGGAATGTAATCTAAGGTTGAGTCATAATGGAAAACCTCTTACAGTTATTAGAATGATGATATCCAATTTAAATTCTAAAAAAGATAAGGATTCTTCTAGTAGTGATCTTACTGTTGTGGTCAATAAATTTTTTAAGGTTATTACATCAATCCTATCTGGCTTATAATTGGTAATGGAGGTTGAAATTTCTGTTGAATTTGTCCTAAGTTTCTTGATTATTTTTAATCTATATTACCATATGGAACCAACTAAATTGAATGAGTAAGTACTTAGTTGGATGACTTGTCTTCCATGGGATTCATTAAACCTGATGTGTCATATTGGGTAGTACTTGTGATTTTTCAAAGAAGGATGATGAAACTCATAACCTTTATGTTTATTACTGAAATATCAATCACGTTAGGATCAAGAAAAATTATTCATCCCCTTAAATATATGTTATATTAGTCCTAATAAAAGTGGAAAACTAGTTCTCTGAAATTTATATTTAGTTTGCTAAACTCATGTTTAGGATCAATATCTCTGATATCCCTAAGATTACCCTCAAGAGTTTATATGTATTTTATGTATACTTTATTATTTATTTTTCATTGACCAATTATACTCTAGTGTTTATGGTATTGATGGAAAATATATTCCATGAGTACCTTTATTATTTTTTAGTGGTGTTTATGTATGGAATCGTGAATTTGTCCATGATTTTAGAGGATCATGTGTGACACTTTATGTCCACATTATATGTCTTGATAGATCACCATATTTATTCAAATATTTCAAAATTAAACTTATGGATTTGGGAGGTAATGTTATTTTGACGAATGGATTGAAAACATGGTATTTCGGTTGATCCTATGAATGTGAAAGGTGTTATGAACTAATAGGATCAATGGAATGTCTTTGAGATTCATTGATACATAGGATTTATAGGGTATTACTACAGGTTTGTGGAAGATTTCTCAATGTTGTCTTCTCTATTGACTACTCTTACTCATATGGAAGCAAATTTCTTTAATGATCCAAAGTGTAAACATTCCTTTGATGAGTTGAAGTGCTTTTGGACATTAAAACCTATGTTTAGTCTTCCAGAATATGGGGAAGGTTTTGTGGTCTTATATGGTGTATCAGGTTTTGGTTTTGGATGTGTTATAGTATATTGTGATCATGTAGTAGATTATGTTTCTCATTAGAATTTCCCTCATGTGAATAATTATCCCACACATGATCTTGATCATTTAATTATAATGCATGATATGAATATTTTTCAACAATACCTTCTCATTCAAAGGATTACTAATAAATCAAACCATAAAACTTTTAGTTATACATTCTTATAAAAGATTTGATTCTTATGTAGAGTTAATGGGTGGAGTATTTGAAATACTTTGACATTGAAATTTCATATATTCCTTGTAAGGGTAATTTCATTAATAATGAATTGATTAAGAAAAATTTATCCCAAGCCATGAAATAAATCTCCAAGGAGTTAAATTTGATAGATCAATTTTCTCATATTCCTTTTGTATTCTAAGAGGATAATACCATAATTGATTTGGAAATTGTTCAATTGAAATCCTGGTTTCATGATATGATTCAAGATGACTATTATCATCATGAGGTTTTATATGGTATTATGGAGTCCAAATATGGAGTGAATACCATATATTAATGGTCTCTATATTACATGGGTGTTAAATGATTCTGAAGATGATATGTCATTATTTTTCTTTTGTGAAAGGATATGATGGGATATTTCCATAATTCACAGTGGGTGGTTGATCTAAGAACCATTAATATATTCTAGGATAATAGGATATATTTCTGATCATTGGGAATGAAATGAGACATTACTAATTTTATTTCCCATTTTAATAGTTATCAAAAGATTATGGTTGAGTGTAGCACCTTGAAATTCAATTCAGTATTCCTATAAATATAAATTTTAAGTTTGTAATGTTTTTTGGGGTAATTTTATGTGGGTATGGAAAAATTTTGGAAATTTTTGGGGAGTTTTGTTGTGGTTCTCATTTTGAAAAAAATAGTACAAACCATGAAACTACTATAGAGAACCCTGAAAAGTTTGATTGAGATTTTTTGGTAGGCACACGGTTAGGAGAAAATTTATAATAACCAATGTGCCCACCCAATTATAACCATGGAAAGTGTAAAAGAGGAAAAATTTATGTTGGTGCAAGGTTTATTGAACCATGTCAGCAAACCATGTGAGTTACTCTTTATGGATGTGGTCAGTGCATGGTAAACACTTGTTTTTCCTAACCATGTGTGGTAACCGTGAAAAGTTATTTTTATTATATCTTAAAAATGTGTATCTCACATGGTGTTACTCCTAAACCTATTTTTTCCTCTATTTCAATCTTAACTCGAATTTCGATCCTCTCCATTTCCATAGATACCTTCCCCTTTTATCTTGGAGTGATTTATTGGAAAATCAAGGTGGCTCTACATAGAATATATTCTTCTTCCCTCTCATAGATTAATAGATCTAGTCTAATATGGATATATCTATGATATTTGATGCTAATAATTTTGAGATATGGCTGTGTTGATTTAAGGAAATGAGATCTAAAGTGGGTTTTTGGATATTCAACCCAGTTTTGTAGAATTTTTATGGTGGTCCTCAATTTTACAATAGTTTCTAAGGTAGGTGGATTCAATATCAAATATTATTATTAAAAATTGAAGTATTTGTTTTCAAATAATTTGAATTTATTGAAATTAACTGTGAAAATATAGTAAAACTCTTGGTATAAAACTTTTTTAGTGATGGTTTTTGAAATTTTGGAATTGTTCTGCAAAGTAAATTATTGAATGATTTTAAAATGTATATTTAAAAAATGGTTGTTTTTTTATTTATGGAAAAAGGCTTTTATGGAAAATATTTAAATAAAAAATTATTAATTTTTTTGGCATAATTTCCTTTCCATAATTGGTTAGTGGGTTCTCATGTCCACTAACATGACCCTATAGAATGGTCATGTTTCATTGGGGCGCTAGTATATGGTTATCATGTAATGGATTTTTAGATTCAAGATAAATTACTCATGTGTATGGATCCTTCACCAGGTATTGCATGTTTGGATGTGTGAATGTGGGGAATGGAATGGGTTATGGAAAAAGACTGTGGGAAATGTTTTTGAGGGTTTTCATTGGTTTAATTCCACATAAATAATGGTTTTGGTTAGGAAATTTGTTTTTTCTTAGAAATGGATTGGTTTTTTAGATCACCAGTTTTAATTTGTTTATTATAAATTACTTTATATAAATTTGATCGCTTTTCTTATACTAGTGGTGTGGGTAGGGAATTAATTTGGGGAAATACATTTGAGTTTTATTACTGACATCCATCAATGTGTCTTTGGTGCATTTGGAGATACTATTTTTTGAGACATACCTTATTTCAAGGTATCACATTTCATTTTTGTTGCTTCATGATAAATGTTATTTGATTTTTTTTAATTATATATTGGAGCTTTTTTGGTAGTTGTGGATTCAATAACCATTGAGTATTTGAGAATATTTTGTCATTTTTTGCACTGTTTTCTGATGCTATCATTGTTTTTAATTTGTACTCTGATCTTTTTTGTGTTTGTAGTTGAGTTTGATTATAAAATTTTATATTCAATGTTGTAAACATTGTTATCATGATCAATTTAGTGTTTATTTGGTTATGGTAAGCTTTGTTGAGTTGTATTAATTCTCAATGGAAAAAATCTTCCCCAATTGAATTGAATCCTATAACATTTTCTCCTAGTGTTAGGCATCTTGGGGATTTCACCTTAGTGCAAGTATCAATTATATATCAAATCAATACAATGATAAGGGAAAGGATGATAAAAAAGGTATCATTATTAGTCAGTCCAAATCATTTGGTAAAAGTGGTACTAGTTTGTTCAATCATTAGGTATCAGTTATGTTGGACTTAGAGTTAAAAATTAATTCTTCTTTTGTCCATACTATTGGGTGGTAGAAATGAGTTTGATTTCCAATATGAGAAGTTTGGTGCATAAAAAATGCAACTAACCTATTTATGTTTATCTTCATGTTACCAGGGAGTTAGGTACATTAGACTTTTGGACACATTTACAGGAGTTATAATCTCATTGTCATGGGTTTGGACAGTGAAGAGGGCATGAAATGCATTCTAGAAATTACTTCCCACTGTTATTCCATATATTATTTCTAGAAATGATTTATGATGCGATGAAAATGTGATGATTTTTTAGAAAGGTTGATTTTTTTTCAAATGGGAGGTTTTGAAAATGCATGGTAGTGTTGTTTTGAAAATGCTTTTTTTAAAGTACATTGAATTTTTAGAAAATGGTATAGAAAATGAAAACTATGGAATATGGGGAAAGACTTTTTGTAATAGTTGTGATGAGATAAAATTTAATTTCTAAACCTTCAGTTTCTATAGAGTGGGAATTATGTAATTTTTTTTATACAAAATGGAACCAGATAAGTGTCATGGAAACCAACCAGAAGAGGCTTCTGAGAATGTGGTTTCACCTAATCCAAAGGTGAACCAACAATTGCTTAAATTTATTGTTAATTTTATTTAGGTCATGGATAGAGGGAACTGAATGGGATAACCAAGGCCAGTGGACCATTCCGTATAGTTCTAGATGTTCAATACACCCATCTTTCGGGGCGATTTAAAGCCAGGAAAGGTGGTAGTGTGGAGTAATTGGATGAATATAATTGAAAAAATCATTAGAATACCCACCAAGATGAAATTCAACTAATAAATGTATATTTTTTAAGATCATGCATGATTGTGGTAATATTGTATAGTTGAAGATAAATTAGAACAATGGATTTCATGGGAGGATTTTGATGAATCGGTCAAAAAAATCTATCCTCACACATGGAGAATTTATAAAATGAAATAAATTTTCTGATTTAAGCTTTAAAATATCTCAGTGATAGATTAGGTGGATAAATTCATGAATTTAGGCTTCCTTTCAGCTAAAGATACATCTAGTGCATCCTTGAAGGCATGTGTTTTTGAATCGGGGTTGAGGAAAGAGATTATCTTGAAATCTTTTGTGCAATGTATAATGGATTATATATAGATTTTCAGTGGATTGATTCTGGATGAAAGGGAAATCTCAGTAAATATTTTGGGAAGTGGCATTTTTATACCTATGGGAAATGGTGGTAACTGTAATGTTGGGAACAAGTGAAAGTGGGAGACCTATTTTTAAGGTAGTGGGATGACTCAAAACCAGATGAATGGATTAGTGAATCATCCTCCAAGACCTAAGAGTAAATTTGTATGTTTTAAATGTGGTTCATTAGACCCAAGGAAATGATATTTTATTGAACCACCAAAATAATATCACAATTATAATCATATGGGTCGTCACTGGTGTAATTATCACAGTGATCCAATATTGGGTGTTTGAGACACTTCTCATGTTTCATAGATATCATATGCATCAATGGTATGAGTGTAGTATAATAATTCTAATCATCACAACCAAGAAAGACATGGTTATTCTCGGAATACCATGGATCCTTATTATGGGAAATATAAAAAGGGCATTAAAAATAAAGTGCATTAACTAAATAGTTTTGTGGAGATGAGGAAGATATTTTGGTCTATCAATCTGGATCATTGATGGTGAAAAGTGTGATTATTTTTAATTCTACCATTATGTAAGCTTTTTGTGATATAGGTTTTCTCATTTTTTTTATTTCTTATCATGTTAATGATTTGTTAGGTTTCCATGTTGAGATGATACATTCTATTTTGAGATATCGAATTCCCCTTCATCAAAGATAATGTTGATCCATTATTAGTAAAACATGTAATATAACTATTTATGGAGTTTAATTGATATGATATCTTTCTATTCTTGATATAGATATCAATTATATAATCATGGTTATTTATTGGATGAAAATATTCAAGGGTCACCTCGATTGTTATACTCTAAGGGATTATTTTACGATTAATGACGACCTTGAGCATCTTTGTAATGGAGAACAAAATAAAAAAAGGGGGAAAGGGGTTTTTCACTAAATTTGGTATAATTGTAAACAAATTGGTAGTGTTAAATTTGGAATAAATGGAATATATAATGAATAGAAGTGTTTCATTGGTTTTTAATCTGTTCCATGATATTTTTCCTGAGAATTTCATAGGCTTTCTACCCACAAGAGAAGTTGAATTTATGATTGATCTCCTCTGAGGGAACAATCCTATTTTACTTTCATATTTCTATATGTAACCACTATAATTAAGGGAATTTAAATTATAGCTGGAATATCTAGAAAGTACAGGGTTCATTCTTCCTATAACATCTCTGTGGGTAGCCCCAGTCTCTATTGTCAAAATGGAAGATGGAACCCCTCAGTTGTGTGTGTATTATCACAAGAATAACCCAGTTATGATAAAGAATTGGTAGTCACATACACACATTTATGAACATTTAGATTAATTTGTGGGAGCGTAGGGGTTCCCTATAATTAACTTGAGACAAGGATATCATTGATTGTGAGTTCAGAAATAGGATATTCCAAAGACATATTTTAGGAGTAGATGTGGACATTATGAGTATGTGGTTATGCCTTTTGGTCTTACATCTTCACCAGCAGTCTTTATCGAATTTATGAATCATATATTTCAGAGATATATGTATTCTTTGTTTTGGTGTCTGTGGATGAAAAATTGGTGTATTCATGGACAAGGTATGAGCCTGAGAAACACATTGAGATAGTGTTGGGAATATTGAGAGATGATTCTATGTATTAAAAATTATCAAAGTGTCATATTTTATAAAATAGTTAACAAATATGGCCATGTAAACTCTAAAATAGGCGTTTTTGTTTCCCTAGAAAGGTATAGGATTTTTTTCTCTTAGAAACATCTAAATAATGCCTTCAAGATACATGGTCTCATTGGATTGGCTGGTAATTATCTATTAGATTATAGTGACTTTTCATGACTAGCATCACCAATGAAAAGATTGATAAAAGAAAATGTACCAATCCAATGCAATGAGAAATGTAATAAATATTTTCAAGAGATAAAGGTTTTCCTTGCATCTATAGTAATTATGAAATTTATATAATTAAGACAAGTGTACATGGTGTATTGTGATGTTCTAGGATTGTGATTGGGATGTGTTCTCCTATAATAAGATCATGTTGTTGATTATTTATAATGGTTGTTACAATTTCATGATAAGGAATACACAACACATTATTTGGATTTAGTTAATATAGTTTATGATTTGAATACATGGAACCATTTCCACATAGGTGATAAATTCATTTTTTTTACAAATCACTAGAGCTGGAAACATATTTTCTCAAAAAAGGGGTTTGAATCTGAGACAAAGAAGATGGGTGGATTAACTCCAAATTTTTTACATTGGATTTATGTATACAATGAGTAAAGGAATTTTTGTTGTATATTAATTAATAAGAAATTCATACGCTTAATTGGAAAAAGAGGTCCATAACAATGGATGTTGTGGTTAGTGATAGTCAGATTTCACTTGGATGGTAAAGTTTAAGGTATTACAGTCATTTTCATTCTTGTTAATTTCTATCTTTATTCGGTGGATATGGTTAAAGTGGCATAGATATATGATTCAGAATGTATTTTTATGAGATCGATACTCAATGGTGGGGATGCCATTAAGGGATGGAAATGGGATGGCAGTTTACTGTTGTGTTATAATGATCGGATGGTTCTAGCCATGGATTTTCATGAGAAACTTCTTTATGCTTACCACCATTAAAGATGGGTTTTCACCTCATAATACAAACATATTATGAGTTGATAAGAGAATAAATTTTTTTGGGTAGGTATGAAGATAAACATGGTTGGGTTTTTTTGAGATGCTTATCATCTCAGAAGGTTAAAGTAGATATTTGATAGCTAGGGGGTACATTATGGTTGATACTTATTCCTATTTTCAAATGGGAGAAAAAAACCATGTATTTTATGATGGTTATTGTAACGACCCAAAGATTCATTAATGGAAAATCCCTCTTGATCCAATTAAATGTTTCTTTATGAAATTTTTTTTTATAAGATGTCACCTTCTTTAGTTTTATGTTAAGATTTGTGACCGTTACTTTTATAGTCGTTGAACAGTGATCACTTGAGTAGTATAAATATATGTCTTTAACGAACCCAATTTTACTCAGACAAAGGAAGTGATGGCCTCATCCAGTTTAATTTCTCCATAAGAAGCCCATTTGTCGGAGCTCGGAAAAGAGGTGGCTTCTTTGGGCTTCGCCCTTGACCAAGCCCAAGCTGAGCTTCATTATGTCAAGCTCGAACGGGACCGTCTATGGGAAAAGTGGAAGTTGATAGAGATTACCACTCAAGCAATGTTATCCGAGCCTCCCCAAGAGTCTGTCACCATCGCACACCTTACCCTGAGGTCTTATGCGGCTATTTTAAGGGGTTATGTAACAAATAAGTAGTACTATGTTCATGTGCATTATTTTTGTATATAATAATGAATATAATTTCTAGTCATTTTTGATACATTGTAAATAATTTTTAAAGTACAAATGGTGTTTTTGGTTATTATTTAATTAATAATTATATTTTATTAAATTAAGGGATTTTTTTGAATTAAATAATATTTTAATAAAATATTATTATTATTATTAAATTAATTTTTATTAAATATAAATGACCTTATAATTTTATGAATGCAATTAAAATTTTTATTAAGGTTTGAAAGCCATTTCTGTCAAAACCAGTGGTTTTTTTATAAATGTCGGTTTTTATTTTAAAAGTGAAAATTCAAAAATTTATAAAATTATTTAGATAAAATAAATATTATTTTTGGAATAAGGACGTCGAAATTATCCAACGGTGAATTTTTCATAATTTTCTGAGACAGTCAAATTTTTGGGTAAAAATTAAATACCATTTAAATATATAATGTGTTTTATGACATCATAATGACCCAATGGTGATGTAATAAAATACCATAATCCTTATGTTCGGCCAATATGTGTTTTATCATTAAAATAATGTGATTTTGGGTTTGTTTGACTTACTTTTCAAAGCATTAATGGAGCCCTCAAGACTTATTCAACACTTTGCCTTTTAAATTAATTTCCATGGGAGTGTGACTCACCTCCACATAGGAAACCCTAATTTTTTAATAAGTTCGGACCTTGTCCTTGTAAAATATTGTTTTCCTTTTTCCTTTTCCAGAAACCATGGGGAAATACCATGGGATGGTCTGTGGTTTGGATTATTTTAATATAAGGGGTCCCAAACCTAAATAACAAAGAATTCTCTCACCTTTCCTATATAAACCCACCCAAGCTCCCACTTCCTCCTCACTCAAAGCCCATGTAGTTCTTCCAACCTCTGACCTACTCTCTATAGAATCCTCTCAAGGTGCCCCAAGCTCCCAAGAAGCCTCTCACAAGCCTCTCTCAAGCCTTTGGAAGCACACTTCCAAGTAAGGGTTTTTTCTTCCTTTCTCATTTTTGTCAATTTTCATTAAGTTCTGTTTCCCTTTTAATTTCAATTATAAAAATTGGGGTATGGTTTCGAACCTCTCCCATACTTCCCTCTTATTTTTTGAATTATGGGAGACCCCTTTCTCTCCCATTAAATTCCTCCCATGTACACCCGTTACTATGCCGAAATTCCGAAAGGAACTTCTCTCTCTTCTTTTACATTCAAGCAATACTTTTGTATCATGAATCTAAATTCCATTTCAATTGTTGGGAAATGTATATATATGACCTCATTACTGTCCATTACATTTAAATATGATGAGGAACCCCTTTTTCTCTCATCAACCTTTTTTATTAATTCTTATGTCACGTCGTTACGCTGCCGAAATCACACCGATTTTCTAAGCCAATGTCATTTTGTAGTGAAGACCATGTCCATTTCTCCATCAAGGGTATTCAACTTTATGCACATTTACTTATTTATTTTAAAGTTTCATGTCTGAATTCCACATTCCTTTATATTGGAATAAATGATTATGTTTTATGAATCCATGTTTTATGATCCATGTGGCACACTTATGCATGAAATGAAATGTTTAAGAAGGGTGCGCCCTTATAGCGCTCCAATGCATTGGGTAAAGTATAGTATCATGATACGTCAAGTGAAATGAGTGTTTAATCATGCTAATTAAAGTGCAACAAGGGTTTACTCGTGCTTCAATTGCAATGAGGGTTTACTCATCCTCTATGTGCAATGAGCATTGGCTCATGCTAAATCAATGTTAAGTGTTGTTGCCACATTTCCATGTTATGATTACCATGCTTTATCATGTCTTTATGTTCATGTTTCTTTTATGATCTTTTGATATTCCTATTTCCTAACATGTATTTTACTCCTCATAATATTCATTGTGTACTCCCTTACTGGGCTTTATAGCTCACCCTTATCTTATGCATGTCCTCAGGATATCCCATGCAATGCTAAGTACGAATGAATGTAGTGGTCATGTAAAGGAAGTTTTCAATAAAGATGTTGTATTTCATGTTTTAAGTTTTTATTTAATGATCCTAAGCCCCAAAGACACTAAAACTCTCTATCTTCTTAGTTGTATCAAGTGAAGTTTTATGTAATAAAGCATGTTTAAGTTTTAATAAAAAGCAGGGTTGTCATAGTTGGTATCAGAGGATAGGTTTAGTTATTTTTGGGATTACGAAACCCTAGTAAAGCCTTAGATACAAGACTAAGTATTATAAAAACATCCCTAAGTTTTGGTAAATAGTAATTAAGTGGTTTATCAAACAAATACATCCTTGTCTGGATACGAGCAGGTAGAGGCGGCTCTGGCACAGATGTATCCTAGGGGTAAAACCCGAAAACACCGCTTTGAGTTAGACTCGAATGGGAACTGGTGCACGACAACGGGCCTTGCTGCACTCTTGGTTACGACACTCCCGGGGGATATGTTTTGATAAATTCACAATCTTAGTATGAACCCTTATTAAGGGAAAAATGCCCCTAAGAATATATGTTAGAAGGTAGATCATGAAAATCCTAGATTGAATCCTATAGACTCATGAGTTAAAGAGATTAAAGTGTATTTATAAGTCATAAACTTTTGTCTTTGGATTACCCTTTATGTGTTACCCCTAGCTTTCCTTTTATTCCAGCCAATGGCCGGTAATAGGAAGACTCGGGCTAACAACCGTTGTGAAGATCAGTGTGATGATTGTACTAATGAGATGCCCAATCCAATGGGAGCGGGAATCGTGAACTTTGTCACGCTTCTCTCTCAGCTAACTCAAGTTTTGAATAGAAAGACGGGTCAAGAGGAACGTTCAACCCCCCCTAAGAAAGAAAAAGTCGCTATTGAATGCTTCATGAGACAAAGGCCTCCTACTTTTAGTGGACCATATCATCCCACGATCACTGAGCAATGGATCAACTACATTGAAAAGATATTCTCCATCCTCCAATGCTCTGAACAAGAGAAGGTTCTCCTGGCGGCTTATCGTATGGAGGGTGAAGCTGATCAATGGTGTGCGTGGATCAAAAATATGAAGCCTGAGGAGGAGATCGAGGCTTTGGAAGGGAAGGAATTCTGGAAGATGTTTTTCGATAAATATTTTCTGCGCACCCTCCGTCTTAAGATGGAAAGGGACTTCATTTCCCTCAAACAGAAAGATGAAGAATCAGTGGGAGTGTACGAGGAAAACTTCACAAGGCTTGCACGATACGCTTCAAGCTTTTTCGTTACCCCCGAATGCAAGGTTGATCGCTTCTTTGGTGGGTTGAAGCCTAGTTTGCGGAAAGCATTAGCGATCCGTGACTTTGACAGTTATGAGTAAATTGTCTGATGTGCCCTCAAGGTTGAAATGGAGATCGGAGAATCACAGGGGTATCATGGGGACAAGAAGTGTAAGGTGTACTTCAATGCTAATGGTCCGATGGATAAATCCAATGGCGCTAAGAAGTTTCAGCACCCCACTTGCCAAAAGTTCGGAAAGAAGCACCCTGGAAATTTTGTTAAGGGGACGAGAAAATGCTTCAGGTGTGGAAGAGAAGGGCACCTAGATATTAACTGTCGGCAAGAAGGACCCGTAGCTGCGATAGAGGAGAAGAACGCTCCGTTCGAACCTCAAAGCGTTGTTCAATACTACAAATGCAAAGAACCGGGTCATTTTGCAAATCAGTGCCCTAATCCAAGGGTTTTCGGAGGAAACCAACAACCTCCAAGACAGCAAGGAAGAGATTTTTCCATTACTTCTGCCGAAGTGAACCCCAACAACGAAGTGGTGACAGGTACGCTAGTTATTCATTCAAGAATAGCGAACGTACTTTCTGATTCAGGTTCTAGGAATTCTTTTATATCTCAAAAGTTTAGTAGAACAATCCCAGCACCACCATAAATCATGGAAGTAAAGATGTCGGTGAGTACGGAAAATGGGGCAATCATTGCATCCCATGAGTATAAGTCCTCCCATGTATAATCTGTGGATTGAATTTCCCGGCGAACCTCATCATACTCCCTCTGGTGGAATTTGAAGCAATTTTTGGCATGGATTGGCTTTCCTTATATAGATCCAAAATAAATTTTCGGGAGAGGGAAATCACACTCCATATGGAGAATCGACCCCCGATTCTTTACAAGTGTCAGGAGGAAGATGAATCTAATTTATCTCCATCATCTCAAGCATGGATATTACTGCCTTATGAGCACGCATATCTGGCTCCGATGATTGAGTCCAAGGAAGAAACCACCCTTGAAGAAATTCCTATTGTGAGGGAATTTGCTGAAGTGTTTCCTGAGGAACTTCCTGGTCTTCCTCCAAGAAGAGATGTTGAGTTCTCAATTGAACTTATACCTGGGGCGCTACCAATATCCAAGACTCCATATAGAATGGTTGTTGTTGAGCTAGAAGAGCTGAAAAAACAACTACAGGAGAATCTGGATAAAGGGTTTATATGCCCAAGTGCATCACCATGGGGTGCACCAGTCCTCTTCGTCAAGAAGAAGGATGGGTCAATGCGGATTTGCATCGATTATCATGAACTTAACAAAGTCATGATAAAGAACAAGTATCCTCTCCCAAGAATCGATGACTTGTTTGATCAGCTGCGTAGAGCACAATACTTCTCCAAGGTGGACTTACGGTCGGGATATTATCAAGTAAGGGTGAAGAAGGAAGATATCCCCAAGACTGCTTTTCGTACAAGGTTCGGGCACTATGAATTCATAGTAATTCCCTTCAGACTCACCAATGCTCCAGCAATATTCATGGACTTGATGAATAGAGTCTCTAGGGATTACCTAGACAAATTTGTGGTAGTCTTTATAGATGATATTCTAATATACTCCAAAACCAAGGAGGACCATGAGGAGCATTTAAAAACTCTACTAGAGACTTTGCGCAAGGAGAAGCTCTATGAAAGGTACAGAAAGTGTGAGTTTTGGTTGAAGGATGTCTCATTCTTGGGCCATATTATCTCAAGCAATGGGATATCTGTGGACCCCTCCAAAACAGATGCAATTGAGGGATGGCAGAGGCCAACATCGGTAACTGATATCCATAGCTTCTTGGGGTTAGCTGGATATTATCTACGATTTTTGAGAAATTTCTCCCTATTTTCCAACCCTCTTACCAAGCTATCTCGAAAGGGAGTAAAGTTTTCTAGGAGTGATGAATGTGAAGAAAGCATCAAGGAGTTGAAAAGGAGGCTTATCACTGCACATGTGCTCACTTTACCCACAAGTGGGGAGCTTTTGTGGTATTCAGTGATGCTTCGAAAAACGGATTAGGATGTGTGCTGATGCAAAATGATAAAGTGATATCCTATGACTCAAGGAAGTTTAAAATCCATGAGCGAAACTATCCAACGCATGATCTATAGTTGGCGGTTGTGATATTTGCCTTGAAAATCTGGCGGCATTATCTCTATGGAGAGAAATGTGAGATATATACTGACCACAAGAGTCTTAAATATATATTCACACAGAAAGAGCATAATATGCGCCAGAGAAGATGGATAGAGCTCATCAAGGATTATGACTGTTCAATACATTACCACCCTGGGAAGGCGAACAAGGTGGCGGATGCCCTAAGTAGAAAGGATCCAGCGATTCTATCAATGATGAGAATTGAGAAGGATCCAATCATCTTATACTTGATGAAGATGGATGTGGGAATCATAAAGAAGGGAACATCATCAATCCGTTCACAAATGATTGATCAACCATCTCTTTTGGAAAGGTTAAAGGATGCTCAAAAGGATGATGTGGGAATTCAAGAAAAAGTGGAAGCTATCAAAAAGGGGAAATCCTCAGAGTTTAATGTTAATGAAGAAGGAATTGTGCGATTTGGGAAAAGACTATGTGTTCCATCAAGTCTGGAGCTAAAGAAGGAACTTTTGGATGATGCACATAGTTCAAATTTCTCTATTCACCCAGGGAGCACAAATATGTATCGCGATCTCCGAGAAAACTTTTGGTGGGATAATATGAAGAAGGAGATCGCTGAATATACATCAAAGTTCCTGGTGTGTCAGCAAGTGAAGGCAGAGAGGAAGAAGTCTAAGGGGATGATGCAACCATTGCCCATACCAGAATGGAAATGGGAGAACATCACCATGGACTTTGTCACCGGACTTCCAAGGACATCCAAAGGCAACAATGCAATCTGGGTTGTTGTGGATCGTCTTACGAAGACTGCATACTTCATTGCTATTCGGGAGGATTTCTCATTGGATCAACTAGCACAGATATATATTAGGTAAGTGGTAAGGTTGCATGGAGTACCACTATCTATTGTGTCTGACCGAGATCCAAGATTCACCTCTATGTTTTGGAAGAGTCTACAACATGCTCTGAATAATGAACTGAACTTCAGTACGGCCTATCATCCTCAAACTGATGACCAATCCGAGCGGACTATCCAAACACTTGAGGACATGTTGAGAGCATGCTCAATGGAATTTAAAGGAAGATGGGATCAAAATCTTCCTCTGGTTGAGTTCTCTTATAATAATAGTTTCCAATCGAGCATCCAAATGGCACCAAATGAAGCCTTGTATAGGAAAAGGTGTAGAACACCGGCATGTTGGGATGAGGTCGGTGAACTTAAGCAACATGGACTAGAAATGGTCGAAGAAATGGTGGAGAAGGTGAAAACCATTCAGTAGCATATCAAGGCATCCCAAAGTCGACAGAAGAGTTATGCAGATAATCATCGACGAGACCTTGAGTTTAAAGTCGGAGACATGGTGTTTTTACGCAAATCTCCGTGGAAGAAGGTAATGAGGTTTGGAAAGAAAGGGAAGTTAAGTCCAAGGTACATCGGCCCCTTCAAGATTCTTGATCGTGTTGGGGTTGTGGCCTATCGACTAGCACTTCCACCTACTATGGCCAAGGTGCATGATGTCTTTCATGTATCCCTCTTAAGGAAGTACATACTGAACCCTTCACATGTACTCTCTTCCGAGTTGGTACAATTGGAAGATGATCTTTCTTATGAGGAGCAACCAGTGAAGATCATAGATCGTAGAGAAAAAGTTCTATGAAATAAGACAATGCCCCTCATCAAGGTGTTGTGGAGAAACCACAAGTTTGAAGAAGAATCTTGGGAGTCGGAGGATATGATGAAGCTGAGTTAACCACATTTGTTTTAGTGTGGGAAAAGGAAAATTTCGAGGGCGAAATTTCTTAATGGGGGAATATTGTAACGGCCCAAAGTTTCATTAATGGAAAATACCTCTTGATCCAGTTAAATGTTTCTTTATGAAAAATGTTTTTATAAGATGTCAAATTCTTTAGTTTTATGTTAATATTTGTGACCGTTACTTTTATAGCCGTTGAACAGTGATCACTTGAGTAGTATAAATATATGGCTTTAACGAACCTAATTTTACTCAGACAAAGGAAGCGATGGCCTCATCCAGTAGAATTTTCCCATATGAAGCCCATTTGTCAGAGCTCGGAAAAGAGGTGGCATCTTTGGGCTTCGCCCTTGACCAAGCCCAAGCTGAGCTTCATTATGTCAAGCTCGAACGGGACCGTCTACGGGAAAAGTGGAAGTTGATAGAGATTACCACTCGAGCGATGTTATCTGAGCCGCCCCAAGAGTCTATCACCATCGTACACCTTACCCTTAGGTCTTGTGCGACTATTTTAAGGGGTTATGTAACAAATAAGTAGTACTATGTTCATGTGAATTATTTTTTTATATAATAATGAATATAATTTGTAGTCTTTTTTGATACATTGTAAATAGTTTTTAAAGTACAAATGGTGTTTTTGGTTATTATTTGATTAAGAATTATATTTTATTAAATTAAGGGATTTTTTTTGAATTAAATAATATTTTAATAAAATATTATTATTAATATTAAATTAATTTTTATTAAATATAAATGACCTTATAATTTTTTGAATGCAATTAAAATTTTTATTAAGGTTTGAAAGCCATTTCTGTCAAAACCCGTGATTTTTTTATAAATGTTGGTTTTTATTTTAAAAGTGAAAATTCACATATTTATAAAATTATTTAGATAAAATAAATATTATTTTTGGAATCAGGACATCGAAATTTTCCAACGGTGAATTTTTCATAATTTTCGGAGACAGTCAAATTTTTGGGTAGAAATTAAATACCATTTAAATATATAATGTGTTTTATGACATCATAATGACCCAATGGTGATGTAATAAAATAACATAATCCTTATGTTCGGCCAATATGTGATCGATCATTAAAATAATGTGATTTTGGGTTTGTTTGACTTACTTTTCAAAGCATTAATGGAGCCCTCGGGACTTATTCAACACTTTGCCTTTTAAATTAATTTCCATGGGAGTGTGACTCACCTCCACATAAGCAACCCTAATTTTTTAATAAGTTCGGACCTTGGACTTGTAAAATATTTTTTTCCTCTTTCCTTTCCCAGAAACCATGGGCAAATACCATGGGATGGTTTGTGGTTTGGATTATTTTAATATAAGGGGTCCCAAACCTAAATAATAAATAACTCTCTCACCTTTCCTATATAAACCCACCCAAGATCTCACTTCCTCCTCACTCAAAGACCTTGGAGTTCGTCCAACCTCTTCCCTACTATCTCTAGAATCCTCTCATGGTGCCCCAATCTCCCAAGAAGCCTCTCACAAGCCTCTCTCTAGCCTTTGGAAGCATACTTCCAAGTAAGGGTTTTTTCTTCCTTTCTCATTTTTGTCAATTTTCATTAAGATGTGTTTCCCTTTTAATTTCAATTATGAATGTTGGGATATGGTTTCGCACCTCCCCCATACTTCCATATTATTGTTTGAATTATGGGAGACCCATTTCTCTCTCATTAAATTCCTCCCATGTACACCCGTTACTATGCCGAAATTCCGAAAGGAACTTCTCTCTCTTCTTTTACATTCAAGCAATACTTTTGTATCATGAATCTAAATTCCATTTCAATTGTTGGGAAATGTATATATATGACCTCATTAATGCCCATTACATTTAAATATGATGAGTAACCCCTTTTTCTCTCATCAACCTTTTTTTATGAATTCTTATGTCACGCCGTTACGCTGCTGAAATCGCACCGATTTTCAATGCCAATGTCATTGTGTAGTGAATACCATGTCCATTTCTCCATCAAGGGTATTCACCTTTATGCACATTTACTTATTGATTGTAAAGTTTCATGTATGAATTCCACATTCCATTATCGTGGAATAAATGATTATGTTTTATGAATCCATGTTTTATGATCCATGTGAAACACTTATGCATGAAATGAAATGTTTAAGAAGGGTGTGCCCTTATAGCTCTCCAATGCATTGGGTAAAGTATAGTATCATGATACGTCAAGTGCAATGAGTGTTGAATCATGATAATTCAAGTACAACTAGGGTTTACTCATGCTTCAAGTGCAATGAGAGTTTACTCATGCTCCATGTGCAATGAGCCTTGGCTCATGCTAATTCAATGTTAAATGTTGTTGCCACATTTCCATGTTATGATTACCATGCTTTATCATGCCCTAATGTTCATGTTTATTTTATGCTCTATTGATATTCCTATTTCCAAACATATATTGTACTCTTCATGTTATTCATTGTTTACTCCATTACTGGGCTTTACAGCTCACCCTTTTCTTATGCATGTCCTCAGGATATCCCATGTAATGCTAAGTAAGAAGGAATATAGTGGTCATGTAAAGGAAGTTTTCAATAAAGATGTTGTATTTCAAGTTTTAAGTTTTTATGTAATGATCCTAATCCCCAAAGACACTAAACCTCTCGATCTTCTTGGTTGTATCAAGTGAAGTTTTATGTAATAAAGCATGTTTAAGTTGTAATAAAAAGCAGGGTTGTCATAGTTATCTCAGGAATGGTTCAAAAACACCATTCCATATGGTTGATAGTGGAACATCTCACAAAGTCTCCTCATTTCATCCCTATTTGCGAATCTCATACGGTGGAGGAAATGTATAAAATATATATATATATGAGATGTGGTAAAGATGTATGGTCTACCTTTTATGATTATATTATATTGAGATCCAAATTTTCTATCCATATTCTAGAAATCATTAATGCAATCCCTAGGACTCAGTTGAACATGATTACGACATATCGTCCTCCGAAGTATGGACAAGGTTAAAGGATGATAAAAACATTTGAATACACGTTTTGGTCTTGTATAATGGATTTTGGTAACTCATGGTAGGAGGACATACCATTAGTGGAGTTCTTATATAACTAAAACTATTAGGCCACAATACATAAGTATATTTTTTTACATTGTATAGGTGATCTTGTAATTCTTCTCTTTGTTGAGTGGAAACTAGTGAGACACCACCAGTTGTGTCGATCCTTGACCAAGAGACAAATAAGAGGATTTAGTTGATTGGGAAAAGGATGGAGACAATGCAGAGTCATCAGAAATAAAATTTTGATCATTATTTATGTCCATTTTTGTTCGATGTGTGTGATCATGGGTTATTTAGAATCTATCCTTGTCTTGGACATAGTTGGTTTGTAAAGTAGGTAATGTTGTTTACTTGATAAAAATAACCTTTTAAGATATTTGAATGGGCTGGTGAAGTGGCGTACATGTTTGATTTTCCACCACTTTTAGTGAAGTACATAATGTATTTCACGTATATTAATTGAAAAAGTATCAGCCTGATCCCAATAATGTGATTCAATGGGATCACTATGACCAGGAGATAAATGTTGTGTTGGGTCATATGAAAATAGAGATTGTAGATATTCGAGATAAATTATATTCTTAGGATAATCATTGGTCTAGTGTGGGTTTTGTGGAAAAACGGTAAAATTCCAAAGGAGACTTGGGAATAGTATATTGAAATGTTCAAGCAGTGGACTGAACTCTTTCAGACCAATGATGGTTTTATAGATACTAGGGACATAAAGACCAATGGTGGGGATAATTTAGCAACCCCCCCCCCCCCCCTCATTTTTAATTAATTAACCATTTATATATTTATTTTATTAACATATGGTGTTTGGGTGATGTCTTAGAGGGTTTTGATTAATTTTGGAATGTCTATGGGGATTTTGGGGGGGTGTTTAGTTAGAGAACGGTTTGTAAAAATCTTGAAACTCCTACAGAGAGACGAGAAAAGTAAGACATAAGCTAATG
Organism: Viscum album; assembly: GCA_963277665.1. Lineage (NCBI taxonomy): Eukaryota > Viridiplantae > Streptophyta > Magnoliopsida > Santalales > Viscaceae > Viscum > Viscum album. Next base: position 1,607,010,946 of record OY728137.1, on the reverse strand, counting down.
GGTAGGTTCATGGTGAGTTACATGGTTTGGCCAAACCGTGAATCCACCTATGAGTAACCATACAAGGAGTAAAAGAGGAATAATCATGGTTGGCACATGGTTAGTCTAACCATGTGAGGCAACCGTGTGAGGTGCTCCATAAGGAAGTGTCTATTTCACAGTTTACCTAACTATGCAAGCTAATAGTTAAATGTTATTTTTTAGATCCTTAAAAGTGGATCTCACTCATTTTTACTCCTAAAAAATTCATGTTTTCTATATTTTGACCGTTACTTGATTTTCTCTCACCCAATGGATGTAGAGAACTTTCTCTTTGATCTTGGAGAAATTTGTTATAAAATATTGTTAGTTTACCTTAGATATATTTTTATAATTTCTCTTAGATTAATTTGGGTCATGATCTATGATATTTTATGGCAATCATGTTAATATATGGTTGTGTAGATTTTAGGAAACAATGTCCAATCCATATTTTTTTAGAATAAAATAGGTTTTGTGAATTTTTTGTGTTGTTTTCCATTCTCTCCACAGTTTCGAAGGTAGGTGGATTCACTCTCGACACCTATTATTAGAATAGGTAGGATTGGTTTGGAACTGTTTGAATTTATTGAAATTGATTGTGAAATTGTAGTGTAATGGATGGTAGAATACTTATTTAGTGATGGTTTATGAAATTTTAGAATATTTCTGAAATATTATTTGTTGAATTATTTTAAGGATGGTTTTTTGGTTATATTTATGGAAATAGGGTTTTGTATAAAGGTTTTGAATAAAAATAATTAATTGAAATGGTTTGGAATAATTATTTTTTCATGTTTTTAGAATAATTGGTTTATGTGCCTTCATTTTCATTAACATGACCCTATAGAATGCAAATATACCCTTAGGGACTAGGTATATAATTACCTTTTTATGACTTGGTTGATTGATGAGAAAGGGCTCATGAGTATGAAACTATAACTTTTCCATGCATTTGTGGTTGTGTTAATGTGTGGAATGGAATTGAGTATTGCAAATAGATGTGAGAAATGTTTCTAAAGGATTTCACTATTTTCATTCCATGGAAAAAATATATTTGGTTGGGAAAACTATATTTTATCGAAATGTCTTGGTTTTTAGATAAACCATTTTGATTTTTTTAAAATAAATAATTTTACATAAATGTTCAAACATATTCTATCCTATTGTCATGAGTATGGAATTCATCTGAGGAAAACCAACTATGTTTCATTCCACACCCCCTATTTAGATCATTGGTTCTCTTTTAGATTATTTTAGGACACAACTAATTCCAAGATATCTCATTCCATAGTGGTGCTTCATGATACAAAGAAATGGATTGTGGAGTTAGATATTCGATAACGTTTGGGGTTGTAGATTCATTGAATTTTGGGTATTTTTTTCCTTTATTTTGTATTTCAATTTTGTTTTTTCTGATTCTAGTTTTTTTCTCTAGGTAGTCTCATATGGTTTGTAGTTTTAGTTGAGTTTGATTATCAGTTGTTATAATCTGAGTTATATACATTGATATCATGAATTTATTAGTGGTAATTTGGTTATGTTGTACTTTGTCCAGCTGTATTAATTCTAAAATATCAAATCATACCACAATTATATTGAATCCCTTTTTATTTACTGATAATATTTGGTATCTTGGGGATGTCACCTAAGAGAATAAGACATTCTGGCTACACTCAATCCAATTAGGATGTGTGGGATGTTACATTAAGAATCATATTCCTTTATGTCTTCTTCATCCACTTCATATGCCAACATTGAAATCAGATGCGATAATGATGTAAATTATATATTAGAATCTAGGTAAACATTTAGCAAAGATTAGAATTTTGGTGGTGATGGATCGATTGAAAAAATTGTCTCACTTTATTCCCATCTATGATACAAACCAATGTTGATGACTTGGGAATTTTGTATGTTTTGGATATCATTATATTACAATGAGTTTTTTTGGTATAATTTCTTATAGGGTTCTCAGTTTCACATCTCATTTTTATAGAGAACTCTTGTATGTGATGTTGTCCCTAATAATGTTGATCATGGTGTTCCATTCATAGATAGATGGTCATTCTAAATAAACTATAGTGATTCCTGAGGGTATGTTCTATGCTTTCCTTTTCAAATATGTATGAGAATTGTATTTCCATTTATGGATTGTGATGTTTGACTATAATAACATCAACTAGTGATAAATTATGAAGGAAACCTTTAAGGACATGTTTAGCCATCCATTTAAATCTTTATTGAGTTTTCTGGATTTTATAGAAACATCCCATATTGGACTTAGTTTGGTTGAAGAGATGATAGAAAAGATTTAGTGTGTTTTCATATAATGGTAACGGAACAAATCCGTTATAAATCATATGTGAATCATTTTAATCGTCATTTGGAGTTCTTTATTGTTGACCTAGTATTTCGGGAGTTTCACCTCAGTTGGTTCATGGATGGCATGGAAAATATAGAACGTTTTCATTAATATATTAGGGGTTATTTGAGATTATTTAGAAGATTGGGAAGGTGGGTTACCATTTGGATTTACCTCCTCATATGAAATATATCCATAATGTGTTTCATGTGTCACATATCATAATTTTTCCCAATGGTGTATCTTGTGTCTTGACCAAGGAGGACCTCTACATGGAGTCTGATTTATCCAGTTCTAAGCAGTTAGTTTGGACATTTGATTCATACACCAATTTTGTTTTTGGAAATTCTATACCCATGGATCTAGTGTTATGGAAGAAAAGTTTTGATTCTCATGAGTTGTGGGGTTGTGTTTCTATAATGAGAGAGTAGTGGTATAAATTTTTATAATTTATTATTATTGATATAATTTCAATGGGTAGGAAGAATTTATTAAAGGGAGTTTGTAATGTCCCATTATGGTATTTTAGCTACGGACCGTGTTTTATTCATGGCTATATTTTCATTATCATTCATTCCCAAGTGTTTAATTTCATCCCCACTCTATCAAGTTGTTTTCATTTTGTCTTATCTTGATTAATCCTTGTGATATATCAGAAAGGATGTCCTATACCTCGTTTTAGAGTCTGGGAGTTGGATGACTGGCTTAACATTATAGTGTGCATGATCCAATAATAAGAAAATATATGTTAGACCCACAAGTTCAGCTGTGAGTCCCATCAGCTAGCTGGTAGGAGGTCGAGTGAGGAGAATTTCTATAGGAAACAGACTGACCATCTAGTAGAATATCTCCATCCATCCAGTGGGAATTCAGTAGGAAACAAATTCTACTAAGCACCACATTGTAGTCAGTGGGTTCCACCAACATGTTGATGATGTTGATGGAGCAAAGAATCCCTAGGGTAGTATCACCTTTTGGGCTTCTTTAATTCATAGCTCAACTTCAAATCTCCTACCTAGAATTTGATTCTACCAGAGAATTTTTAAAACTCTTTAGATATAGATTTTTCTCTCTCAACCTCATTTTATTATATAATTATGTGTTGGTGAGTGTGTTGGATCTCTTCAAGTAATTACAATCTCTCTTTAAACAAGGATTATAAAATCCTCCTCTATTTCCTTCCTTATGAGTTTTGATTCCAAATTTCATTGATAGATATATATCATTACATGTTGAATTTTGATTATTGGATTATTATTGGATGACTCATTCCATTTTTTCTCTATAAGTAGATCACATGTCGGTGTTGTTTATTTTCTTGAGTATATGGGATTTTATGTCCATGTTTATCAATTGAGACATTTGATACATGTTAAATTAAGTTTTTCTTCAAATTTATTCTATTGATATGTGCTTTGAAATGGAATGATATTCATGATGAAATTCCATTTATATAAATTTATTTTCATGCTTTTTTTATTTCTTGAACATGGGATTTATTAAAATTATTTTATAGAATGGTTGAGATTGATATAATATATATATATCATAATAAAGTTTTTATTTACATTAAATAACAAGGGATATTGTGTAGTTATATTGTAATAATACATGTTATTAATATATTTGGTCAACATGACAATGGAATAATGATGAAAATGATAACTATATTATCTTAAAGAAAATGATTTATTTCATACAAATTATCTCATATTCCCCAACGTAATGGGATATAGGGAGTTTGTTCAAAATTAGAGTCATAATTAATTGATATGTGTGAGAATCTATATACTAATCAAACATCGAGTCTCTTAACCATGGTGTTACTATTGAAATTGATTATACATGTTGTTGAATTATTGAAATGTTTATTCATTCCTATTTTGAATAAAATTATTTATTACAGTCTATTTTTGGAATTATTCAAGAGTATTCCAACTTGATGTAATTTCAAATTTATACCTATTTTTTATAAACTTGATTTTTTTAAATCATGTCTTGATTTGAACTATTAAAATATTTTCATTCCATGTAATATTTTATTTTCTGAAAATTTTGATTAATTCTCATAGATATATTATTAAATACAGGGTGAGGTCCTACATGGAATTATTTCTTACACCATACATTTTCTTTTTTGAATTTGGATGTTTTCTTATACTAGTTCTAGTAAATGGAAAGTAACCTCTTTGTGGCAGTGGATGTTCATGGTCAGTATGGACAAACAAGTTTTATAGAAACCAATGGATCTTGTGTTCCACTTATTAAATGAGGTTATCCATAGGTGATTTATTAATGGGTTTGTCTAGTGACTTGGTCAACATGCCATTTAGGTAATTGTATCAATTTTACTTTTGAATATTTCCCACTTGTGGATGATTTTGAATTCCAACTACTTATTATTTTATATTAAATGCGTTTTATTTTTTTAATTATTATTATGGTGTAATCATTCCGCCTTGTCTATTTTGATCCCATGTTCTAGTCACCCACTAATGGGAATTTGGAACACCCTATGGGCTGTGTTAGAACTAACTCGGGTAGTATTTAGACATGTTGCTTAGGTTGGTTTGTGACATCAACCTGTAAAAATCATATTTTCACCATCAAATGATTCCAAACATAGCCACACCAAAACCACCAAAAATTAATTATAACTATATTAATCACATAAAAAAATCAACATGTCATCATCTTATCAACTCATATGATAAATATTAGATATCAAAGAAAAAATACTAGAAAAAACATAAGTCATCATAACCAAGGGATTTTCATACATTTAGTAAACTCCATCCATTATTAACCAATAGTTGGTTCCCATTCCAAAAACAAGTCCTAGTATAGACCATATATATATACATATACTGACCAAAAATTAATTACACCTCATGTACATATATAAATTCATATCTCAACTATAAGCCCTTATAACCCTTAATGAATATACATGTGATAACCTTAATCTATTTTCTCTTATTTATTAAACCACTATTCCATAATCCATTATAGTCGATGAAATAATAAAATGAACTAAAATCCATTAAATTAGGCATAAAGATTATCATAATATCACAAATATATAAAGAGACATATAATTAAGATGAAATCAATAAACCAAAAAACATATAATAATAATGCATGCAACATTACAAGTTATCATAAGAAACATCTTCAGTTCAGAAACAAATAAATTTACCATATTATTTCATGATCGAATAATCTACACTATATCATAGATGAAATCATTAATAACTATTACTATAATAACCATTCTAAATTCATATCTTAAAAATATAATATTCATTTACTCTAGTCAAATTAAGTATCTTTTTAATTAAACTAATCTATATAACTATGAGCTAATATGACACAGTCATAACCTATTCTTACAAACTCACATGACTATTCCAACATATCACTAAACAATATAACTATGATTAAACATGACTAAGTCATAACGTATTCTTACAACCTCACATGTCTATTCAAATGTATCACTAAAAATTACTAAAAGCTACCCAACCCCTCAAACTCAACCTACTTATCATAATTATAATCTCCCTGTAGGATCAAAATAATGAATGAAGATACTAATTATAGTATCTAATGATTCTCAATACACAAGAGGGGTAGTTAATTTTACACTTTGAAAATTCTTTAAAACTTTTAAGGTTTGTTAGAAACCTTTCTATTGTTTAACAAGGTTAAACTAGGTAAATTTACAAAACCTCTAGTTCTACAAACTTGCTTGATTCCGGAAATTTGGTTCTAAGAATCCAAGTCCGAAAAAATGAATCCGGAAATGAAACTTAACAAAAGTTTACAAAGATGATGATTCTACCTTAAAGTGTATAGAAACATAAAAAATCATGGTGTACAAGTATAAGAAAGTATAAGATTGTTATACTTACCTCAACAATAAAAATGCAAGGGAAAACATAAAACAAACAAGTAACAAGTAGTAAATCTTTTAACCCAAAGAGAAGGGTATCCAATAACCTTTGATAAAGGTCAATTGATTTATACTTTCAAGAATGTCTGTCTTACACACACCAGGGTAATCCCTCAATATGAAGATCAGTGTCTGTCTTGATATCCCCGCAAGCCCTCAACTTCAAGGTAGATGAAACCTATGTATTCCTCGACAAGGAAGTCCTTGAACTTTAAGATAGTTGGCACCTCTGTCTTCCTATCCCCGGAAGCCCTCGAATGTACTCAGCAACATTCGGAGTCACATGAAGAAAATCTGAAGAATAAATTCAGTAAGCACTATGAATGGGAGTCTCTCTCTAGAAATCTATTAGGCCCCAGACTTAAACCTTACTTAATCTAGAGTTATTACAAGATTACACATTGAGGATCTTTTCAGGTTTAGAGTTTTAGATAATTAGATCATAAAACTTGCATTACATTCCACATTTAAACAAAGTGGTTACGTAAAAGATAGTATTCATTTTTTTCCATCAACAGAAACATATTTAAAAATAAAGCATAGATTTGTTCTTGACACTTCCTTGACACTATCATCATATCATGTACCTTTCCCTTGACCTGTGAAAAACATTTAAAAAACATGGGATGAGCATAAAAATCTCAGTAAGGGTTATAAAAAAAATTGGAAAGGAAACATGAGTTCATATATACATAAGAATGAAATCATAATTTACCCATAAAACATAGGCACTTTAACATACCTCATCAAATCATGAATAAATCATAGGAATCATAAGACATAAAAGATAACTTGAGGCATTCATAACATTCTTACGTAGGGAGTAACCCTCTTGGTTACGTTTGGAATACCCACCATAGTATATTCCATAAATCTCTTCGGAGAAACCTTAACATTTCACTCCTTCACGTTACCCAATGAATTGGAGAGCTATATTGGGCTCACCCACCCTTAGTTTATCACAGAACCACCCGTCTTCATAATAATGCCCAAGAACCATAACATAATCATATCACATAAAAATGCATAAAGGAAACATAACATTTCCACTTTTCAATCGCAAGATATCAATACAACACATTAATATAAAAACATTATGAAAACCATTTTCAATACCAAAATAAAAGAAATGTAAAACATGGTATATATTTTCCTTTTAAAAAAAAGGTATGGCTTGTAGAGGAAGCCGAAACTCAAATAATGGTCACGGTGGCGGAGAAGTCGTTGTCTCCGCATACGTACGACAAAATCATTCCCTTTTGTCATTTAGTAAAATGTTTTGTATAAAAAAGATTCCTTTTGGATAAACGTAAAAGTCAAAGGGGTTTATACACCGTATAAAATAAGGTTGTGTATAAAACAAAATATGCCTCAATGAAAGGAGATTGAGAGGAAGTCCCATACAAAGACGGTATCCTTGGATTAAGGATAAATCAATTACATAATTATGTGTGACAAACAAATACACCAAATATAAGGGGATATTAAGTGTAAGAAAATCGGAGGTTATTCACACATATTCATAGAATGACATATTCAAGGAGTACATGTTTATCCCAAAGAATCAAATTTGGGTTAAGAAGTTCCCTTGCAAAAATTTGACAGCCAAACGGCGTCACTACAAAATTCAGAAAATGAGTTGATGAGAGATAAAAAGGGTATCTCATCACATGGACATAAAATTTAAATCAATAAGGATATATAAGAACATATCCCAACATAATAGTATGTGAATTAAAAAACATAACAAAATAAGTCTTTTAAAAAGAGGAGGGTGAAAGGTTCCCTTACCGACATGGGTATTTTTCGAAACATACGCCCCGTGAAAAAACAATAAAACATTGATGTAAATACTCATAAATGAAATTATATTACACAATGAGTAAAATAATGGGCATTACATACACCAATCAAAGGAAATTGTGGCAAATGTAGCATAAATCTCACGGGAGTAAAAGTGAGATGAAAAATCTCTTACGAAAACTCGGCAGCCTAACGACGCCACTTAAAACATCCAAAATGGATTGATGAGAGGAAATAGGGTCTCTCATCATATAAACATAAAGTTTAAAGAAATTTGAATATAAAATAACATCCCCTAAAATAACAAATAGGATCTTAAAATAAGTGACATAAAGGAGAGTACTTAAAAAGAAAGAGAGAGGTTGGATCTCTTACGAAAATTCGGCAGCCTAACGACGCCACTCAAAACTTCCAAAATGGATTGATGAGAGAAAATAGGATCTCTAATCATATGAACATAAAAATTACAGTAGGAGTAATATACAAGAACATACCAATCATAATAAATATGAGCTTAAAAGGAATGACATAAAAGAGTGTACTTTAAAAGAAAGAGAGGAGTAGGATCCCTTACCTCAAGTCCAACTTGTCTTGTTCGTTTCTTTATATTCCTGAATAATAAACTTTGATCAATTTATAATTGCCTAAGTACCTCCTTTAAAGATTATTATTCAGTTCATATCACATATTATAATGTTATAATAATTTTTTAATAATGTTAGTTCATATCAGACGTTTTTGCCGATGTTTGGTACATGAGTCAAAAATGAACCTGTTTGAAAAATGATTGTCTATTTAGTTATAAGTAAATAATTTCTAGAATAGTATTAATGATTACAATATCATATATATCCAGTTCATATTCATTTTATACTATTCCATATCATTTGGAGATAAAAAATGAAAAGCACCGTTCATGGAGACGGTAGGTCGTACGTACGCATGAACGCTACTTTCATTTTTTCCCTGTCATATAAACATAATTAAAAATAAATGATATATATATATATTATAATTAAAGTATAATATATATGTTATATAGGTCACATATGTTCATTAATTTCATTATTTATACGTTCCATGTATTGCATGTATGAGTCACATCACTTGAGGGGGAGGTAGTCCACACTTCCTCATATGAAATTATCGCATTTACACAACATGAAAAGAATAAAGGTACGGTTTAAATATAAAATATAGAAGCATATAGTAAACATAAATACCATATATATCATATATAAAATACAGTGACGTCATAATGGCCACCTTTAAAGGTGTGAAATGAATATTGAACAATCATCGTTTCGTGAGGCAGAAAATCGCCAACCAGAGAAACAGTATGTTCTTTAACCATTAGAAGAAGGTGTGTGTAAGTGTAGCTCGAATACTTCTTATAAAAACATCCTAGTATATTCAGGATACTGGATTAGTTACAAAAGAAATGAATAAAAAGATTTTAGGGGGTTGGAGAAGCAAAATAAAACAAAAGGACACAAGTGAAGACATTACCTTAAAATCGGGTAACTCCCTTTGGTTTGAGCTCAAAGGCTTCCTTGGGAAGACTTCTACCCAAATTGAGGCTTCAAAGAGTTAGAGAGGGATGTGGAGAGACCAAATGGGCAGGGTTTGTCTGAGCCAAAGTCTTTGGAAGTGTGGGTAAGGAGGTAGAGGTTGGGGCCTTTTATAAGAGGAGAGGAGGGGCACTCTTGGAAAGTAAAGAAATGTTACTTTATTTTAGAATCTGTTTCGGATTTTAATGGTCCCACATTGATTTTTTTAGAGGATAAGGTGATAATGGTTCTAAATTCACCCATACAATAGGTTTTTTACATGTTTAGGTCTTATATTTTACATTATCATTCCATTTTATTTAAATCGTTAAATAATGAGGTCATCGCTGCATCATCATGATGTCATAAATAATTTAATTTATTTAATGTCTAAAAATTATAAAAAAAATACTATGATGTAGGAAATATTTTTATATTTCCATTGATTATTTATAGTCAAAAAATCTGACATGTATAACCCCATGTAAAAAATGTTTTAGTAAAACATCTCATGTTTGTGTCATTTTTACTTTAAAATTAAATAAAAAGATATTTATGTCATTTTCCAACCAAAGTGCCTCCATGGGGTCCCCAAGTTGACCCATGGATTTTCTTGGTCGTAAATGACACATCCAATGAGGGTAGGACATTTTTCTAGGTCATTTCATTTTATTAAAACATTATTCTTACCTTAAACTACACTAATTACCTCTAATCGCGATTAAAAACTTAATAAGTTACTATTCACCAAAAAAACTATTTTAATCCCATTGAACCACATTTTACTTCTTAATGACAACCATGTATGTCGGATTTTTGAAATTAAAAACACTAAGATGGCAAAATATCATTTAAACGGAAAAATCAGTTTTTATAAGTATCACTTAGTGGTTTCATTATTCATCAAAAATTGAAGTTTTTCAGAAAATTACCAAAAGTTCACCCTAAGCTATATTTGATATTCCGAATTCAAAAAGGATGTCTATTTTAAAAAATTAAAAACATATAAGTTGAATTAATTAATTTAATAATTAATTCCCACTGTCAAAACAAATAGCGTGTTTTTATGAAACAAAATGTATCAAAAGATTGACACTAGTTTAAGTCCGATTTCAAAGTGAAATTAATTCCAACGACCACAATTGGATTAAATGGTAAAAATATATTCTAATTTCACTTTAAAACCAATTCATAAGATAATATAATAATATAAATAAATTATATTAAATGTGGTTTTGAATTAAAATACAACATTTTTCACTATTCATTAAAAATTGAATTTTTGCGGAAAAATACCAAAAAATTACACAAAGTAAATTTTGATGTCTCGATTCTAAAGAATAATTTAATTTTGTCAAATATAAAACATAAAATTGTCAAAAAGTGGATTTAAAAGAGTTTCGCCATCAAAAGGTGGTTAATCAACCTTTTAAAGAATATTAGAATGTTTACGCTTAAAATTGGATTCATTTGCATTTTTAATCCTCTAACATTTATTGTAAAAAGTAAAAATATTTGACAAAAATATATAATCATTTTGTAGTTAGTTCTGTTCCTTCCCGCCATTACAACGGCTTGGCGTTAACTACTATTTACAATAATATTATTTTATTATTAGAGTGTAACGTAAGATTCCCAAGAAACTCGTTGTTGCGTGTTGGGTACGCCATCGAGCATAGAATCCCCTTTAAAGTAATATTAATATTTTATTCACAAATATGGATAAATATAGAAATGTCATATTCTTTATTTACCTGGGGTCTTACATCCTTCCCCCCTTTTGGTAATTGCATCCTCACAATTTTAAAATTGAGCTTGGAAACATCCTTGAAAGTCCAACATCGGAATAAGAGTCGGTAAAACAATCACTTTAAAATAAAGAAAGATAAGTACAAAGGTCACCCGAGTTAACCCATACTAGGATTACATGTAGGAAAACATGGACATGGAGGAGAAAACATAGGGTCATGTTCAGATGGAGAGTGATATAAAACATGTTTAGGAGAAAGTTAACCACAAGAAAATCACAAACTTGTGATGGTTTAAACGGTATTCGATTCCCCAGTAGGAAAAGTTAATAGACAACATTTTTTTTAAGTTACTTTTTATTGAGGAATTTATTCATAAGGAAACATAATCACTTATCATGTTGACTTTCAACTTTTATTAGATTCCTTACACAAACTCATATTTTCTTCAAAAGACGAGTATTTAGGAAGACTTGTTCACATTAAGAGTACTATAATAAACTTCTAGAGAATCACCTAATCCACAAAAGAGAACTATATAATTCCCATGTATTTAGACTTTAACCAAAACCGAAACCAAAAAGGTTAGTACAAGATCAGATAATCCAGAAAAGGATAACCCTTTATAAAAAGAAAATCTATTCTTAATCTCCAAAATTTGTCCAACAAAACCCAAAGTTCAACGAGGACCATTCGATAAACAATTTGTCCATAAAATTCTTCAAAGTAAACCAAACTAAGATTGAAACCCAAATATTTGAAAGATTTATCCACATAGTCTTCCAAGGTACAAATTAACTTTTATCTCCAAATAACATTAGTTTCTCTTAAATTATCATATTGAAAAGTAATTTACCCAATCACATATCCTCGATGATAGGCTATTCATTTCCATAGATAACCCAAAATAAACTTACTCTTGATTCCTAAAATCATATAACTAAAAAGAATTAGTCAAACTAACCCGGGACTTCACATAATCCAGTGGTAGGCGATAAATACCAGTCGCACTTTGGTTGTGGGTTCAATTCCCACAGCTTTGTCTGACGCGATGGGTTGTCACACGGTCTACGTGTTGTCCTTTTTCCAAAACTATATAATTCTTAAAACATTCCCCAAAACGAGATAAAATCTTCAAAAATAATCATAACATATTTTCACCTGGAGTTTATCTCATGCCTTTCATTTTCCATCATAACATTTAATAACCCATAATTACCTCAAAAGTAAGGATCATATAAACCCTAATGGTTACCTTTATAATTATTACCTGAACTTCCACATTGATTGGTCATCTCGTACATGATGCATTACAGATCATACCAAGGTTCAAGTGGTTGATCATGACTCCTTGATAGTTGGTTTAGAACAACCACAAGTTTCCTCATTGAATCCCCCATTTTATCTAGTATCTTAATCAGAGAACCACCACAGTTTCCTTCAAACCTGTTGTCTCTTTGGTGCCTGTTAGATCCATCCATTCACTAAAAATAGAAATTTCAGTGTGAGTATATCAACAAAACCATAATGTACTAATGATGAAGGTAAACACTAAGATATACTTACTCATTCACTTTATCTAAAACTAAGACTCTTTCTAAAATCCTAACCATTATGGTAATGTCACTTGTGCGTAGAAAATACCCTAACCTCTAATGTTATCTAAACCGACCTCTGATACCAACTATAATGCCCCAGCCATAATCCTTACTTAATCTTGAGTTATTACAAGATTACACATTGAGGATCTTTTCAGGTTTAGAGTTTTAGAGAATTAGATCATAAAACTTGCATTACATTCCACATTTAAACCAAGTGGTTACATAAAAGATAGTATTCATTTTTTTCCATCAACGGAAACATATTTAAAAATAAAGCATGGATTCTTTCTTGACACTTCCTTGAAACTATCATCATATCATGTACCTTTCCCTTGACCTGTGAAAAACATTTAAAAACCTGGGATGAGCATAAAAAGCTAAGTAAGGGTTATAAAAAATATGGAAAGGAAACATGAGTTCATATATACATAAGAATTAAATCATACTTTACCCATAAAACATAGGCACTTTAACATACCTAATCAAATCATGAATAAATCATAGGAATCATAAGACAAAAAAGGAAACTTGAGGCATTAATAACGTTCTTACGTAGGGAGTAACCCTCTTGGTTACGTTTGGAATACCCACCACAGTATATTCCCGAAATCTCTTCGGAGAAACCTTAACTTTTCACTCCTTCGCATTACCAAATGCATTGGAGAGCTATATCGGGTTCACCCGCCCTTAGTTTATCAAGGAACCACCCGTCTTCATAATAAATCCCAAGAACCATAACATAATCGTATCACATAAAACATGCATAAAGGAAACATAACATTTCCACTTTTCAATCACAAGATATCAATACAACATATTGATATAAAAACATTATGAAAACCATTTTCAATACCAAAATAAAAGAAAAGTAAAACATGGTATTTATTTTTCTTTTAAAAAAAGGTATGGCTTGTAGGGGAAGCCGAAACTCAAATAATTGTCACGGTGGCGGAGAAGTTGTTGTCGCCGCATACGTACGACAAAATCATTCCCTTTTTTTGTTTAGTAAAATGCTTTGTACAAAAAAGATTCCTTTCGGATAAACATAAAAGTCAAAGGGGTTTATACACCGTATAAAATAAGGTTGTGTATAAAAAAAATATGCCTCAATGAAAGGAGATTGAGACGAAGTCCCATACAAAGACGGTATGCTTGGATTAAGGATAAATAAATTACATAATTATGTGTGACAAATGAATACACCAAATATTAGTGGATATTAAGTGTAAAACAATCGGAGGTTATTCACACATATTCATAGAACGACATATTCAAGGAGTACATGTTTATCCCAAAGAATCAAATTTGGGTTAAGAAGTTCCCTTGCAAAAATTTGACAGCCTAACGGCGTCACTACAAAAATCAGAAAATGAGTTGATGAGAGATAAAAAGGGTATCTCATCACATGGACATAAAATTTAAATCAATAAGTATATAGAAGAACATATCCCAACATAATATTATGTGAATTAAAAGACATAACAAAAGAAGTTTTTTAAAAAGAGGAGGGTGAAAGGTTTCCTTACCGACATGGGTATCTTTTGAAACATACGCCCCGTGAAAGAAGGACAATACAACATTGATGTAAATACTCATAAATGAAAGTATATTACACAATGAGTAAAATAATGGGTAGTACATGCACCACTAAAAGGAAATTGTGGAAAATTTAGCATAAATCTTAGGGGAGTAAAAGTGAGATGAAAAATCTCTTACAAAAACTCGGCAGCCTAACGGCGCCACTTAAAACTTCCAAAATGGATTGATGAGAGGAAATAGGGTCTCTCATAATATCAACATAAAGTTTACACAAAGAAGAATATAAAAGAACATCCCCTAACATAACAAAGAGGAGCTTAAAAGAAGTGACATAAAGGAGGGTACTTAAAAAGAAAGAGAGAGGTTGGATCTCTTATGAAAATTCGGCCGCCTAACTGCGCCACTCAAAACATACAAAATTGATTGATGAGATAAAATAGGATCACTCATCATATGAACATAAAAATTACAGTAGAGGTAATATAAAATAACATCCCAATCATAAGAAAGATGATCTTAAAAGGAATGACATAAAAGAGTGTACTTAAAAAGAAAGAGAGAAGTAGGATCCCTTACCTCATGTCCAACTTGTCTTGTTCGTTTCTTTATATTCGTGAATAATAAACACTGGTCAATTTATAATTGCCTAAGTACCTCCTTTAAAGATTATTATTCAGTTAATATCACATATTATAATGTTATAATAATTGTTTAATAATGTTAGTTCATATCAGACGTTTTTGTCGATGTTTGGTACATGAGTCAAAAATGAACTTGTTTGAAAAATGATTTTCTATGTAAATATAAGTAAATAATTTCCAGAATAGTATTAATGATTAAAATATCATATATATCCAGTACATATTCATTTTATATTATTCTATATCATTTGGAGATAAAAAACGAAAAGCACCGTTCATGGAGACGGTAGGCCGTACGTACGCATGAACGCTACATTCATTTTTTCTTTGTCATATTAACAGAATTAAAAATAAATGATATATATCTGTATTATAATTCCAGTATAATATATATGTTATATAGGTCACATATGTTCATTAATTTCATTATTTATACGTTCCATGTATTGCATTTACGAGTCACATCACTTGAGGGGGCGGTAGTCCACACTTCCTCATATGAAATTATCGCATTTACACAGCATGAAAAGAATAAAGGTATGGTTTAAATATAAAATACATAAGAATATAGTAAACATAAATACCATATATATCATATATAAAATACAGTGACATCCTAATGGCTACCTTTAAAGGTGTTAAAAGAATATTGAACAATCATCGTTTCGTGAGGCAAAAAATCGCCAACCACAGAAACAGTATGTTCTTTAACCATTAGAAGAAGGTGTGTGTAAGTGTAGCTAGAATCCTTCTTATAAAAACATAATATTATATTGAATATACTGGAGTTGTTATAAAATAAGTGAATAAAAATATTTTAGGGGGTTGGAGAAGTAAAATAAAAAAAAAGGACACAAGTGAAGACATTACCTTAAAATCGGCTAACTCCCTTTAGTTTGAGCTCAAAGGCTTCCTTGGGAAGACTTATGCCCAATGTGAGGCTTCAAGGAGTTAGAGAGGGATGTGGAGAGACAAAATGGTCAGGGTTTGGCCGAGCCAAAGGGTTTGGAAGTGTGTTTAAGGAGGTAGAGGTGGGGGCCTTTTATGAGAGGAGAGGAGGGTCACTCTTGGAAAGTAAAGAAATGTTACTTTATTTTAGAATGCGTTTCGGATTTTAATGATCCAACATTGATGTTTTTCTTGGATAAGGTGATAAGGGTTATAAATCCACCCATCCAATAGGTTTTGGACATGTGTAGGTCTTAGATTTTACATTATCTTTCCATTTTATTTAAATCATTAAATAATGAGGTCATTGCTGCATCATCATGATGTCATAAATAATTTAATTTATTTAATGTCTAAAAATTATAAAAAAAATACAATGATGTAGGAAATCTTTTTAGATTTCCATTTATCATTTAAAGTCAAATATCTGACTTGTATAACCCAATGAAAAAGTGTTTTAGTAAAACATCTCATGTTTGTGTCATTTTTACTTTAACATTAAATAAAAAGATATTTATGTCATTTTCCAACCAAAGTGGCTCCATGGGGTCCCCAAGTTGAACCATGAATTTTCTAGGTCGGCCATGACACATCCAATGAGGGCATAACATGTGTCTAGGTCATTTAAGTTTATTAAAACAGTATTCTTACCTTAAACTACACTAATTACCTCTAATCGCGATAAAAAACATAACAAGTTACTTTTCACCAAAAAATTATTTTAATCCCATTGATCCACATTTTACTTCTTAATGACAACCATGTATGTTGGATTTTTGAAATTCAAAACACAAAGATGGAAAAATTTCGTTTAAATGGAATAATCAGTTTTTATAAGTACCACTTAGTGGTTTCACTATTCATTAAAAATTGAAGTTTTTCAGAAAATTACCAAAAGTTCTTCCTAAGCTATATTTGATATTCCGAATTCAAAAATTATTTATATTTTAGAAAATTCAAAACATATAAGTTGCATGAATTAATTTAATAATTAATTCCCGCTATCAAAACAAATAGCGTGTTTTTATTAAACAAAATGTATCAAAAGATTGACACTAGTTTAAGTCCGATTTCAAAGTGAAATTAATTCCAACGACCACTATTGGATTAAAGGGTAAAAATATATTCTAATTTCACTTTTAAACCAATTAAAAAGATAATATAATCATATAAATAAATTAGATTAAAAGAGGTTTTGAATTAAAATACAACATTTATCACTATTCATTAAAATTGAACTTTTTCGGAAAAATACCAAAAATTTACACAAAGTAAATTTTGATGTCCCGATTCTAAAAAAGAATTTTATTTTGTCAAATATAACACATAAAATTTTCAAAAAGTGGATTTAAAAGAGGTTCTCCATCAAAAGGCGGTTAATCGACCGTTTAAAGAATATTAGAATGTTTACGCTTAAAATTGGATTCATTTGAATTTTTAATCCTCGAACATTTATTGTAAAAAGTAAAAATATTTGACAAACATATATAATCATTTTGTAGTTAGTTATGTTCATTCCTGCCATTACAATGGATAGGCGTTAACTACTATATAAAATAATATTATTTTATTATTAGAGTACAACGTAAGATTCCCAAGAAACTCGTTGTTCCGTGTTGGGTACGCCATCGAGCATAGCATCTTCTTTAAAGTAATATTAATATTTTATTCACAAATATGGATAAATATAGAAATTTCATATTCTTTATTTACCTGGGGTGTTACAAAATCACTTCAAAAATATGTAATATCTAGAGTCCTAGAATGGTATTGAGCTCTTTCAAATGAGCTCTTATTCATAGGCACAACTCCAATAGTTAGATCCATCCTCCAATGGTCATATTTTTCATTGAATTTCCAAGGGACCATTACATATGTCACTCAAACAACAGTTAGTTAGTATCCAAATGCATGACATTGTTTTATAACCAAAACAAGTGTAAATAAGAATATGATTACATAACCAAAATTATTTTTCAGAGTTTAAGGAAAAAATAGTTCTGAGTCTAACCAAAAACACATTCGATGTCTATAACACATTGATATTTGGATTCTATATTTTGAAGAATTCAGAACCTAAATTATAGAGAATTCAGGAGTTTAAATTTCAAGGAAATTCAGATTCTTGAATTCTGTAGAATTCAGAGTCTGAATTCATAAGAGTTTGGGGCCTGAACTTACAAAATATTGGAGTCTGAATTCACAAGAGTTAGGAGTCTGAACTTAAAAAGTTCGGAGTCTAGATTCATAAGAGTTCGAAGTCTGAACATACAATGTTCGGAATGTGAATTCAAAGAACTCAGAGTCATAACTATGAAGAGTTCAGAGTCTGAATTCAGAGAAATCAGAGCTAGAACTCAGTAGAGTTTGGAGTCTGAATTCAAAGAACTCAGAGTCAGAACTTAGAAGAGTTCGGAGTCTGAATTCAGAGCACTCGGAGTCAGAACAGAGAAGGTTCGGAATCTGAATTCGGATCCTGAAAATATAATACTCTATATCTATGTATTATGAGATTCCAAGGTTTTTAGATATGAAATCTAATTATAAAATTAGAGACAAAATGAACAATGAAAAACACGGTAATGATAAATTTCCTTAGGGAAGGAAAATTTTCCTTATGAAAGTAAAACATAGAGTAAATGAAATTTTCCTTAATATAAGGTGATTGTGATTTTCAAAACCTGAAGAAATGGTAAAGTCATAAGGAAACCTTATTGGCTCAACAATCTCTCCAATCACGAATGAATGGAAAATTCATAAGGAAACCATATTGACTCAACAATCTCCCCCTTTTTGGAAAGCACAAACACCCTTACGAAAAAGAATATAAGGACTTAAAAAAAAAATTTCTAGACTTTGAAAATAAAACTTATCTCCCATATCACATAGGAAAAGATTAATAAGACTAACTCCCCATTAGGCTTTGGAACACTAAGGATCATATTCTATATTTATGGAATAATACATAACATTTAATTGCATATGGAAATCATCTTGGATAAAAAATCCCCCTTAGATGAAGTCCCCCATACTTAGGGAAATTTATTCTTAACTTATATTTCTTTTTCCTTTCTCCCCCTTTGTGATTTTAAAAAATAAATACACAGAATGGAAAAGTAAATATGGTACCTGAAATATTAGTACAAAACATATAAAAAAACAAGAAACCAAAATTTCATTATGATTGGAAAATTTTATACAACAAGGAAAATACAACAAAAGATCGGATTTAAACAAGATCATCCTTCCTTTTCCTTGGGCATCAGCTTCTTCACTATTTTTTTGATCTTCTTATTCCCCTTGTGATCTTCCTCTACTCGTTTGAGAAACTGATCCTGATCTTCAGCTTTCTTCTCTATATCTTTGATTCTATCTTCCTAAGCCTTGAAAATTTCATCCTAATCCTTCAGGACTCTTTCCTGCTCGACAAGATTTTCTTCTATCTCAATCCAAAGATCTCTTTCTCTCTTATAGATTTGAGCCACTAAATGTAGTTTTCCATTCAGATCCTTCACTTCATGACTCTGAGAATTCTATTCCATATTCATCTTTTCATCAAAACTACTTGTGAGATCCTTGATCTTACCATATTAAATGTCAAATGCCTCTTTGACACTATCTTAGAACTCATCAAGATCTCTCATATCTTTAACTGTCTTCTTTGACTAGCTAACCATTTTATTAAAAGACCTTTTTCAGACATCATAGTTAATGAAAAAATTCTTGAAATCAGCCTCAAGATTTAGACACTTATCCATCACCATGGATACTTAATCTGATTTTTGGTTCAAGGGGTGTTGAAGCATCTGACATATCGAGTCAATTCTTGGAAAAATCATAATGGTCCCAACATGCTTCTTCATTGACTGAAGAACAAAATCAAGTCCAAGGAATAATGATTCTGAATATGAAATTTTTCTAGGTGAGAGATCTTTTTCTAGCTCAGCAAGATTCCTCTTTAAATATCAAGCAGCTTCCTTCTTCTTCACAACAGCTTTACTAGGTGTAGCAACAACCACCTGTTTTTCCTTATTAGTTTTCAGAATGGCTTCCTCATCCAGAGATTTATGTTCACTATCAGACAGCTAAATAATGTTATCTTCATCTATGTCTTCTTTATGAGTTCCTACCTCAACATCCTTAGGTTGGATGAAATCATGATTATAACTTTCTTCTTCGGAAAGCTTATTCACCTCTTCAATATTTTTATCTAACCCAGGAGTAGCAGGCATTGAAGATTCAGCTTCAGAGGTTTGGATTGATAGATTCTCTGATGGACTTTCGTTCTCATGAAAGTCATACACTTTCGTAATAAAATCTTTGGTATCGCCACTAACTTCTTCTTCTTTTTCTTCTTCCATTAATTATTCTACTTCTTTTTCTTTGACTTTTCTGGAGTCACAAACTTCTTCCCCAGAGTTTCAGGTAAAGATTCTTCCAGGAAGGAAAATGGTAATTGAATTTTTTTTATGATTTCTCAGTATCCCTCAGAAGGGATTGATCAATCACTGTTATACTTAAAAAACCTTCCTTTGACATCTGGAAACTTATGAGAGTATAACCTAGCTTCCCCTTCATATGGAATGCCAACTAAATTAGTTGTATTAGTATATGAAAGAGTAGAAGTGTTTCCATAGATTTTGAACGAAAATTATCACAGCCTTCTTCCTTAAAAAACATATGAACTCATAAAATTCAACTAACAAGTCTGGATATACTAAAACTTGATCCCCTGGCGTTGATACACAAATACACTCCCATCCATTCTTCTTCATTTTCTTCGAGATAATTGAATCATACATAGTGAAGATGTTCAGATACACCAACCTTTCTCTATAGACTTGTCACTCTGAGATTGGATTGATGGTAGACATATCATTCTGAGAGGATTCTTCAACAGACATCCAGAAATGAGAAACCCTTGAAAATCTAGAATGAGCTTATGTAGAAAGGCATAACATCATCATGCAAGAGCATGAGATTCGATGTGGTATAACCATCGGGGGGTCCTTTATATAGGCGTTTGATGCGTCGGTTCATCTTCCAAACTCAATCCAATGGCTGAAAATCCTCCTAATCAAATCTAACGATTCATATGATAGCCGCAAGGAAATCTTGTATCCGATCATTTCAGGTTTTTTAATAAAAACATTCATATTTAAGGAAAAGATAATCTGAAAAATTTAAAACAAAATATACTATAAAGTAAAGGATGATTACGAAAACTCGAGAAAGGAAACATACCTTTTAAATTTCTAGGAAGATTTTTCATTTTGAGGAAAAAAAATTCTTGAAGAACATTAGATTCCAAAAAAAAATTTACAAAAGAAATGAAAATCTCTCTTACAAAAATATTAATTACGAAAATATTCATTACAAAAATTTTAACTACGAAAATCTTCATTACCAAAATTTAAAGATGACGAAAACATTTCAGACTACGAAAAAATTTAGACTAACTATATATATAAAAAACATCATTACAGAAAATTTAGAAACTCAAACTACAAAAATTTTCATTATGAAAGATTTAAAAAATCTGACTATGAAAGTTTTCATTATGAAAGATTTTAAAAATCTGACTATGAAAATTTTCATTACGAAAGATTTTGATCTAACGAACAAGAAAATGTACCCCCCCCCCTTCTAGGAAAAAGAGATTATTACTGTAAGGATATTTGATTCAACAGAAATTTATCAAGGAATATTACCTTATGGATATCATTCCTAACTACTATTTAATTTATTCAAATCTATTGAAGGGTAAAGATTTTTTGAATATATCAGCATGTTGATCTTGTGTTCCGATAAATTGATGAATGATATCCCCTTTTTATGTGTGATTCCTAAGATAGTGATGCCTAATGTCTATGTTTTTTGAATGAGAGTGATGTGCTGGGTTTTTAATAAGGGAAATGACACTAGTGTTATGACACAATGTTTTTATTTTGGTAAAACTCATTCCATAATCTGAAAGTGTGTGTTGCATCCACAACACTTGAGCACAACAACTTCCAGCTGCTACATTTTCATCTTCATCAATGGAATGTGCTACTGAGTTTTTCTTCTTGAATGACCAAGAAACTAATGAATATCCTATGAAATGAAAAGTTCTGGATGTACTTTTTCTATCAATTCTACATCCACCAAATTCAACATCCAACGAACATTTTAGAACAAAATGATTTCTGGAAGTATAAATGAGTCCCAAATCCATGGTTCCCTTTAAGTAGAAATTTTTTTTTCACTAACTTTAAATGAGATTCCATAGGATTGGATTGATATCTTTTACATAAAAAAACTAAAAATATTGAGTCTGGATGACTTGTAGTCATGCAAAGTTAACATCATATAATACCTTAAAAGAAGTTTCATCTACTGGTTTCCCAGCTTCATCACGATTAAGTGTGTTTGAGTTACCAATGGGAGTACTAATACTCTTAGTGTTGTCATATCCATACTTCATAAGAAGATATTTAATATACTTATGTTGGGTTATATAGATTCCTTTTGGTTTTTGTGAAATTTGAAAACCAAGGAAAAATGTTAACTCACCCATCATGCTCAGTTAAAACTCAGATTTCATTAGATCCGCAAAGGAATCAGTTAAATATTACTAAGTTGAACCAAATATAATGTCATCAACATAAATTTAAACAATAAAAACATTTTTATTATCTTTCTTTATAAAAATGTTTGGATATGCATTTCCCTTAACGTAATTATTTTGAATAAATAATCATGTCAGTCTATCATAACAAGCTCAAGGGGATTAATTAAGTCCATACAGAGCTTTGGTATGTTTATAAAAATGTTCAGGATGTTTCATATCTTTTAAACCAAGAGTTTGTACAACAAAAACTTCCTCTTGAACAAAACCATTAAGGAAATTACATTTCACATCCATTTGAAAATGTTTAAAATTGAAGAATACTACAAAGGAAAGTAGGATACAAATAGATTCAAGTCAAGATAATGCAGTATAGGTTTCTTCATAGTCTATTTCTTCTTGTTGATTATAGCCTTTAGAAAAAAATCTATCTTTCTATCCTACTATGATTCCATTTTCATCCCACTTTTTTCTGAAGACCCATTTGATTCCAATAAGAGAGGTTTCCTTATGTATTTCAACCAAGGTCCAGAACTTATTCCTTTCGAATTCAATTAGCTCATCTTGCATAGCTTTTATCCAATCATCATCACCTAAATCTTCATCAGCGTTTCATGATTCTAATTGGGAAAATAATGCAAGATGTTCTATTTCATTTTGTAAGAAAATTCTAGTTTTTACTGGTTGTTTTACATCACCAATGATACTATCACTGAGAAGATTCTTAAGAAACAACTGATTTGGGTTTTCTAAAACTTGTTCATCAACATAAGGTAGAAATTCTTCTACCGTAAATGTTTTAGAAACATCTTCTTGGACATTTTCCTTATCAGAACGATCTTCTAACAAACGTTGATAATTAGATTTTTAGAACGCATCTGAAGATGTAGGTTGGGGTTGTTTAAGAACAAAGGGACCAATTTCATCAAATTTGAGATGCATTGTTTCTTCAACAATAAAATTGTTTTTATTGAATAATATATAAGCCTTAGAAGATGTGGAGTAGCCTAAGTAAATTCCTTCATCGAATTTTGGTGTGAATTTGACTAGATTATCTTTAGTATTCAAAATGAATACCTTTCAACCAAAAACCTTGAAGTAGGAAAGTCTAGGCTTTCTACCGTACCATAACTCATAAAGAGTTTTATTACGAAAATTTCTAATCTAAAAACGATTTATAGTATAACAAATAGTACTTACAGCTTCAGCCCAAAAATGTTTGGCTATAGAATATTCACTCAACGTGGTTCTTGTTATCTCTTGAAAAATTCTATTTCTTCTTTCAACAACTCCATTTTGTTGAGGTGTTTTAGCTGCAGAGAAGTTATGAGTAATGCCTTTTCTACTATAAAAAGTTTCAAAATCAGAATTTTGAAATTCTCCTCTATGATCAATATGAATAGTTATCAAAGGAAGTTTTTTCTCATTTTTGACTTGGGCTCTAAACATTTTGAGATAAGAAAAAGCTTCATATTTCTTTTCTAGAAAATAGACCCATATAAATCTTGTGTAATCATCAACTAAGACAAATACATAATATTTGCCTCCAATGCTTCCAGTTTATGTTGGTCCAAAAAGATCTGTACGAACTAACTGTAATACATCAGTGGTTGAGACTTCACTGACGGATTTAAACCATGATTTATGTTTCTTTCCATATTGACAAGGATCACAATCTTTTGAAGAATAAAATCTAAGCTCCAGTAGATCCTTAACTAATATTTTCTTAGAGAGTTTTTATAGGATCCTAAGGTTACAGTGTCTTAACCTTCTATTCCATAACCAAGAATGATCTTCCATTTCACTAAGGTAAGTTTGGTCTAGGATCCTAAGGTATTATAAGTTTATTGTGTAAACATTATCTTTCCTATTGGAAGAATGATTAAACTCTTCCTGGGAATTGTGTACTAAGCACTTGTTATTCCTAAAATTCATAAGGTAATCATCATCACATAATTGACTTATGCTAATGAGGTTGTTCTTAAGACCCTTAACAAATAAAACATTTGAAATCAAAGTTCTTCCAAGAAGAACAATGTTACCTATACCAATAATTTATCCCTTAGCATTATCTCCAAAAATTACTTTTCCACCTTTCATCTTGGTAATATTTTCAAAGTATTTTTTGTTACCAGTCATGTGCCGAGAACATACACTATCCATGTACCATGTATTTCTCTTTGTACTTTATTTATTTTCCTGAAAATGATAATGTTAGACTTTCAGAACCCAAACATTCTTGGATCTAGAAATTTTAAAAATAAAAATTTTAGGTACACACATATTCATAGAAAAATTGGATTTATGAAATCTTAAAGACTGTGTTTTGTTTAAAGAACAATTTCTTTCCCAGTGTCCACCACACTGACACTTAGTGTAGAAAGGAGCACTTTGAGGAACAAAATAATTGTTACTAAAAATCAGTTTTGAACTAGTATAACGAAAACCAGACCTATTCCATAGAAGTCGGATTTGAGGATACATTTTATCAAAATTTTCTTACCTATATTAATGTTTGAAAAACACTTCCTCAAGGAATATATTTCGGATTTTTTTTGATAACTAAGTTCTTATCTTCCAAAACATTTGTTTTTGAGCTAGGGTTAGGCTCTAAAACATTTTTCTTATAAATTACTTTTTCTAGATCCTAATAAAGTTTATCTTTCTCAGAATTTACTTCATCATGTTTTTTTGAAATACTTTCGAAATCAAAAATTTTCTTATCAATATCTTTAGAAAGATCTGATATTTCCATAGTAATAATAGTATTTCTATAATTTTCTTTATCATGTTTTTTCTTGAGTTTCAAATTCTCATTCTCAAGGAGCTGAGAAAACCTAGAAACTAATTCATAGGTAGGTAAAGTATTATCTTCATCAGAAGAAGATTCTTCATTAGAAGAGTTATAATAATTACTATCACTATAATTAGAATTTAGGGATACGTTGGTCATAGATTTAGAATTGTGTACCTTATCCATTATGAAATGATTTTAAATAGGTAGTCTGGCTATTAGAACAACATTCTTCTATCCATAAGATTAATACTCTGATAATTCATCTGAAGAGTCACCACCACTGGCACTCTAGGTGTCATTGGATTTCAATACTTTCTTAGCTTTGGAATTGTAGTACTTATTCTTGGTTCTCTCACAATGCTTCCATTTTCTTTCCATTATTTTAAGAATATGACAATTAGGTATTATATGTTAAGCTCTTTTTCATTCATAACATGTGACTTCTGAATCATTCTTATCTTTCCTTTCTTCCTTCTTGTATCTAGATTGAATGTTCTTCTAGCCAACAATCATGTTCGTCCTTCGAGCGAGATTAGATAAATCATTTTCTGAAGATTCACTTCCACTAGATTCAGATTGTATAACAACTATCTTAGATTTAGATCTAGTAACACTACGGGAAGAAGGGTTTGTTGTGATGGGTTATTTGCGACGAGACATATTCTCGTCGCAACAAGTTCGACGAAAGTCTTATTTTCAACAAGAATATATTCCCGTCGCAAATAAATGATCATTTGTGACGGAGACAATTTCATCGTCATAATAGGTTTGGCGCGGATTTCATGCCAAAACTCTGGAATAGTATTTGCAACGGGGGGATACTCCCCGTCGCAAATACCCTGACACGGTAAATACTATTTGTGACGGGGGGATTTACCCGTTTCAAATAGTACGTACCGCGTGAGGGTATTTGCGACATGGAGTAGCCACCCGTTGCTAGAGGTATGGCGACAGTATGTATTTGCGACGGTTCCCATCGCAAATGTTTTTTCAAACACCGACCGTAATTAATGCAGGTGGTGGACATTTGTGATGGGACCCGTCATAAATAAGTAAACAGTAGCGACGGAGCATTTACCCATTTCAAATAGTATTTACCGCGTCAGGGTATCTTCAACGGGAAACTCCGCCCGTCGCTAAAGGTATGTCGGCAGGTAAGTATTTGTGACGGTTCCTGTCACAAAATCCTTTTTAAACACCGACCATAATTAATGCGGATGACGGGAATTTGCGACGGGACCCGTCGCAAATATCCATATGAGCGACGGTTTACCCATCGCAAATAAGCTTGTCGCAAATAAGTTAACCTATAAATACCCCAACCATTTCAGTTTTGAAATCATTCATATCTCCTCTCTTCTCCTCTCTTCTCCTTGAAGCATTAGTTTTGAGCAAAAAAAATTTCTATTCTTTTTGCGCGACCGTCGGAAGGCAATAAAAGGGGTCCATAGCTTCAAGATTTCAATGGTATTTACGTTTTATTTAATATTATATTTATTTAATTTTTTTATATTAATTTTAATTGTTGTTCTAATTAAATTAGATTTGAATTAATTTATTATTTATATGTATTTTTATTAATAAAATTATATTGTTATAAATAATTATAAATAATTTGTCATAATTAATTTTGTATAATTAGTAGTTAAGTATAGTTTTTGGTTTATCACTCAAATAAATCCTTGTCTGGATACGAACAAGTAGAGCCGGCTCTGGCACATATGTACCTAGGAGTGAAAACTCTGACAAGCAGTTTTGGGCTTGACCCAGGGTATCCTGGTACACAAGAACGGGCCTTGCTGCACTCTTTGTTTGACACTCTTGGGGGATATTTTTTTGGTAATAAATAGATATAATTGGAAATTTGTAAATAATTAAAATAATTAGATTTATTCAAATAATTAGAAAATAATTAAAATAAATAGCAATTTAATTCATGAAATTAAAATAATTATCGATTTAATTCATGTAATTATAATAATTAGCAAGTAATTAAAATAATTAGCATGTAATTAAAATAATTAGCAAGTAAATAAAATAATTAGCAAGTAATTAAAATAATTAGCATGTAATTAAAATAATTAGCATGTAATTAAATTAATTATCAAGTAATTAAAATAATTAGCAAGTAATTAAAATAATTAGAAAGTAATTAAAATAATTACCAAGTAATTAAAATAATTAGAAAGTAATTAAAATAATTAGAAAGTAATTAAAATAATTATCATGTAATTAAAATAATTATCAAGTAATTAAAATATTTAGCAAGTAATTAAAATAATTAGCAAGTTATCAAAATAATTAAAAAGTAATTAAAATAATTAGCAAGTAATTAAAATAATTAGAAAGTAATTAAAATAATTAGCAAGTAATTAAAATAATTTGCAATTAATTAAAATAATTAGAAAGTAATATAAATAATTAGCAAGTAATATAAATAAGTAACAAGTAATATAAATAATTAGCATGTAATATAAATAATTAGCAAGTAATATAAATAATTAGCAAGTAATATAAATAATTAGCAAGGAATATAAATAATTAGCAAGGAATTAAAATAATTAGCAAGGAATTAAAATTATTAGTAAGGAATTAAAATAATTATCATGGAATTAAAATAATTATCAATGAAAAATAAAATGTGATTGACCACTCTCTATCTCAATTATCTTTGCATTTATGTGTTGACGCTTGACAGGAAACTTCTGTCTCCACATGTAATATTTGCATTCACTGTCAAAATCAACTAGCTAGTGAATGTGAATATTAAATGTGGAGATAGAAGTTTTCTTTCAAGCGTCAAGACATAAATGGAAAGAGAATTATGGTGGATGAGTGGTCAATCACGTTTATTGAATGACTGGTTAATCACCTAGTCTCTCCATCTCATTCCATTACTAATTTGTAACATAATTAGTATATAATTAGTATATAATTAGTAACATATGTTATTATTATATGATTAATATTTATGAAAAAATAATATTAATATTTAGGTTATTGAACTCTGTTATCTAGGATAACATTACATAACGATGTTCAAATGTCGGTGGTTGGATACTGAGAAAGGAGTTCGTGTTCATCCTACTCATAGAATCATCGATATTAAATATAAAAGTCTTCTTGAAGTAAATTAACAATTTTAATTGTATCAACTGGAACATCAAGTTTATTATGCAAAGTACTGTGATGTGTCAAGAGACCTGAGTGATTGGTGGAGCATAATAAAAATCAAAATTCGAGACAATCAATTGTTCTCAAAGTGAAGCTTGTTTCACTGAAGTGCAAGGAAATGATGTTTTTCAAGAGACTACTCAAAATCCAACTTTTTCAGAAAGAAACATGAGTATCGATGATGGCATCCCACAATTAAGATTTGATGGTGACGATGATGTTAATGATGTCACAAATGAATTTGAAATGGTAAGAGATGATGGAACTGAAACTGAAATGGATATCGATGATATTGAGGAGGAATATGAAGATGACATCGTCAGATATGAAGATGATGATGAAGGTGGAAATTAATAAAATTCAATGCTAGTTATATATAATCATAACTTATATATACGTATATATAATAATTATTTTCAATTATTTTCCAACAACATTCATTTTCTGTTCAGATGAACGATGAAATATTTCATCAGTTGTCGGAGGTTGACCTACCTTTCGATGAGGATGATTTCAGGTCATCTAACCCACAGCCTACTGGATTTTCATGGAGTAAGTAGAGGGGGTGTGGTCTTGAACAACTGATGATCCCTGACCCCATCCCTGAGTGACGTCTGCGTCTTGGGTTCTATCCACGCACGCGGATGTATGATAACCTGTGCATTTTATTAATATTTCATTAATTTATTTACATAATAAATGTTCAATTATTTTTTTTACAGTTTTCCACATATAGCAGTCGGATAGGGCAGCGCTATTTTGTGAAACTATTTTTCTCATCCATGGACCACGTGGGAACAGATTCCCGCTGATGTGCAGCATGCCATGTTTGGCCATTGGTTGGTACGTAAATAAATAATTTTTATTTTGAAATTTATTTCATTTATAACTTGATATTGTAAATTATTTGTAGGTTTTATGTTATCCGATCGATGATACCATGCGTGACGCCATCCATGAGTCATGGGAGGTGGTGATGCGTCAGCGATTACATTAGTTTTTACACAATTTAAGAAAAATGACCATGAAAAAGCTGGAGTGACCGTGTTTGATGAGTCTTGTAGATCCCACCGACCAGAGTACATTTCATCCCACATATGGGATGGATTATGTTCACACTGGTTGAGTGGTGGCTTTCAGAGGGGATCATCGTTGGGGAGGAAAAATCGGGGGAGACAGGAGGTGACTCATCAAGCTGGGAGTTGTACATTCAGTACACATAGACAACATCTGGTATGTACATTTTTTTTAAAAAAATTATATAACTTTAAATATTAACATTTTATTTTATATTCTTATAGGCTGTTGAGTAGCCCGATATTACGGAGTACGACGTATATCGGAGGATGTATAGTGATCCAGTTACTGGGGAGATTAGATGTGATTTCCAGCGTCAGATTGTGGTTAGTATTATTTTTTTCTCAGTTTGTAAATTAACTACATATAATATATTCACAATTTAAATTTCAAATTGAAACTGAAGGAGTCATATGAGGACGCGACGTCACAGACCCAGGATGAGGGTCAGGCCGAGATATCTGATCAGACAAGCGGCCATCATTTTGATGTGTCCACAAGGATGCAGGCTACCCAGTATGGCTTCGAGAAGGGCCGAGTAGTTGGTATCGTCTCTCAGTTGACTCATGCGCCTTCTTATGGTAGTGTTGCGATGTCGGCGTCCATCTCGAGAGGAGATCGTGCATCATATTCTACATCATAGTATGAGGATCAGTTCCAATCGCAGAATGAGATGATAGAGAGTCTCCGTAAGGAGCAGGAGGAGATGCATCAACAGTAGTAGCAGCATGAGGAGGAGCGACGACGACAGCAGCAGGAGTACGAGGAGCAGATTAGTCAGTGGCAGCAGTAGCATCCGGAGTAGATGGAGTACATGCACCATCTTACTTTTGCATTAGGGATAGAGTTTTCTCCACCAGCTCCTCCAGATCCTCCAGCTCCCCCCTCCTTCGGACCAGTGACCAACCCCCCTCCTTCGGACCAGTGATTTATTTTGATGTTATAATGTTTTTTGAATTCAAAATATGAATTATTTTCTATTTATAGTTTCTGTCTTTTTTATATTGATGTCGATGTTGCATTATTTAATACATATTTATTTTCAATAGTTTATTATTTATTATTAGTATTATTTTTTTAATATTTGTTTATTTTATAAATAATAATATTAATCTTACTATTTTATTTTTATTTTATATTTTTTTTGAAAATTTTGATAAAAAATTATGAGTTATTATTAGTATTTTTTTAATGTTTTATATTTTTTTTTTGAAAATATTGATAATTTTCATTTTTTAATTATTTTAGTAATATTAATAATATATTTTCATAAATATTAATATTAAAAATAACATTATTATATTATAAATTATTATATTCATATATTATAGTATTAATATGATTGTTAATATTTTTTAATATTATTCATATTTTAATATATTAAGAATTTTAAAATTATAATGTTTTAAATATTGGAATTATTTTTTATTTTAATATTTGATTGAATTGTAATTTTATTATAATTAATAAAATAATATTTTTTTTATTAGATTATTAGTTCATTTTTTTATTTTTTAAAACATATTTGCGATGGGAATAAAAACCCGACGCAAATAGTTATTTGGAAATAACTATTTGTGGTGGGAGAAGAGGCCCGTCGCAAAAGGTATTTGCGACGGGCCATCAAAAATATGGTTTTTCGAAATAATATTTGCGTTGGGAATAGGAGCCCGTCGCAAAAGATATTTGCGACGGGCCCGTCGCCAATAGTTTTTTCGAAATAACTATTTGTGGTGGGCAAAGACACTCGTCGCAAAAGTTCGTTGCGACGGGCCCATTGAAAATAGTTTTTTTAAAAATAACCCGAGAAGTATTCGTGACGGTAATCATTCCCATTGCAATTAAAACTATTAGCGACAGGACATTCTCTAATATTTTTAATTGCGACGCCGTTTTCCGCGACAGGTTATTTGCAACGGGATCCCGCCGCAAATGTCCATTTGCGACGGGATCCCGTCCCAAATATGTCGATTTCTAGTATTGTAACTCTCTCAGGAGTCTTGGCCTTCATATGATTTGAAGTTGTTGTAAAAGTAACACTACCATTCCCATTCTTCTTCTTAACATTATAAGTATCTCTCTTCATTCTAGTCTCCTGTTGAAGAAGAGTCCCACAAAGTCCATCAATAGAAATGTGAATAACCTTTCTATTCTCATCTCTAGATATTCTCTTGGATTCCCTCTCATTGGGCATGATGTCTATGATCTTTTCCACAAGAGCTTCATCATCTAATCCTTTCTCACCCATAGATTGCAAACTATTAATAATAGTCATAAATCATTGTTGCAACTTACATATGGGTTCTCCATACACGAAGTAAAAACCATGATATTCAGCTCTGAGCATGGCTCTTCTAGTTTCAATAAATTTGGAGGTTGCAAAGTGAGTAACGTAAAGCTTATTCCAAATACAATTTATTGCTTCACAAGATGCGTTTTGGCTATATATATTTATAGTCATGGAACAAAGCAATTTATTGAGTTCATTATAATTCAGTTGATATTCATGCTTTTCTTGATTGGTGAAAGTACTAACTTCCTTGTTAGGGATTTTATATCCTCCAGTGAGTATGAAAAAATGTTCTACTCTAGTATTGATATTGAATGTCTTTGTGTGATCTCTCCAATATTCATAATCATTTCCATCAAAAATAGTAGGTCTAGTTGGATTTAGGTTTTCAATGGATCCAATATTAATTCCTTCCATCTTAAAGAAATACTTTCCATGCAAACTTGTCAGTAATTAAAGTTTGTAAACAAGGAAAATATTCATCAGCAAGGAAAATATAGAACAACGAATAACATGAGAAAGGAAAACATATATGTGAATATAAGTATTTCAGAGACCTCCCTTTGATACTAATTGTAGGATCAGAATAATGAATGAAGATACTGATTGTAGTATCTAATGATACTCAATACTCAAGAGGGGGTTAATTGTATACATTAAAATTTCATTAGAACTTTTAATGTTTGTAAGAAACCTTTCTATTGTTTAACAAGGTTAAACAAGGTAAATTCACAAAACCTCTAGTTCTAAAAACATTCAAGATTCCAAATAATGTGATTCCAAGAATGAAATTCTAGAAAAGTGAATCTGGAAATGAAACATAACAAAAGCTTACAAAGATAAATATTCCAACTTAAAGCATATAGAATCTTACTAAATCAAATTTTAAAAATATTAGAAAGTATAAGATAGTTGTATGTTCCTCAAAAATCAAAATGCAGTGGAAAACAAGAAACGAACAACTAACAAGTAGTAAATCTTTTAACCCAAAGAGGAGGGTAACCAAAAACCATGAATAAAGGTCCCTTGACTTGTAATTTCAAGAATTTATATCTTACCCACACCAAGGTAAGACCTTGATATGAAGATTGGAGTCTGTCTTGATATCCCCACAAGCCCTCAACTTCAAGGTATTCGGCACCTCTGTCTTCCTCAGCAAGGAAGTCCTCGAACATTAAGGTAGTCGGCACCTCTGTCTTCCTATCCCCGGAAGCCCTTGAATGTACTCAGCATCATTCAAAGTCATACGAAGAAAATCTGTACAAGACGTTCAGTACACACTAATCATTAGAGTCTCTCTCTATAAATCACTTCAACATCATGTAATCTCTAGATTCTTAGAATGGTATCGAGATCTTTCAAATGATCTCCTATTTATAGGTACAACTCTAATGGCCGGCTCCATCCTCCAACGGTCATATTTTTCCTTGAATTTTGGGGGGGACCTGTACAAGTGTCACTCAAACAATGGTTAGTTAGTAACTGAATGCACGACATAATTTTATAACGAAAAAAAGTGTAACAATTATATGATTACATAACCAAAATAATTTTTCAGAGTGTAAGGAAAAAATAGTTCGAAGTATAACCAAAAACATATTCGGTGTTTATAACACAAATATATTTGGATTCTATCTTTAGAAGAATTTGGAACCTAAATTCTATAGAATTTCGGAGTATTAATTTCAACGAAATTTGGAGTATTGATTTCAATAGAAATCAGAGTCTGAATTCATAAGAGTTTGGAGTCTGAACTTACAAAATTTTAGAGTATGAATCCATTAGAGTTCGAAGTCTGAACATACAAGGTTCAGAGTATGAATTCATAAGAGTTATGAGTCTGAACTTACAAGGATTGGAGTCCTAATTCAAAGAACTTGGAGTCAGAACTCATAAGAGTTCAGAGTCTGAATTTAGAGAACTCGGAGTTAGAACTCAGAAGAGTTCGGAGTCTAAATTCAGAGAACTCGGAGTCAGAACTCAGAAGAGTTCAGAGTGTGAATTCAGAGAACTCGGAGTCAGAACTCAGAAGGTTCGAAATCATAATTTAGATCCTAAAAACAGAATTCTCTATATCTAAGTATTATAAGATTCCAATATTTGTAGATATGAAACTAAATTTTATACTTAGAGACCAAATGAACAATGAAAAACAGAATAAGGATAAATATCATTGGGGAAGTAAAATTTTCCTTATAAAATTAAAACATAGGGTAAATGAAATTTTCCTTAAGATAAGGTGTTTTTGATTTTCAAAACATGAAGAAATGGTAAACACATAAAGAATCCTTATTGGCTCAACAATCTCCCCAATCATGAAAGAATGGAAAATTCATAAGGAAACCTTATTGACTCAACACTCCCAATATTCTAATCGGATTTATTTACCATACATTCTCATCAACAAGACTACATAATATCATCAAAACATTATATGTTTTAAAAAAACTATAGGTATTACCCTAGGTTGGAGAACCATATTCCCCTTCCCACCTCTAACATCCCACTATCTAACCCAAAATAAAAATATATATTCCTCAAAAAGAAAATAGTTTACAAGAAATCAATACTCTCAATAGACTAACAACCACAACTAATCTCACATAAATACTGTAACTAGGATTCAGATAACTAACCGTTTAGAAATTAAAGGGAAATAATAGAACATGAATAATCAACCATCCCAAAAAACATATCTAGATACAACAACCATCCAATACATAAATTAGTTATACATTTCTTAACCCATAGTTATATGATTCTATTATTACCATCGTATTACAAAATCTTAAATCAATTTTTAGTTTCACATTTTATTCAACCATGTTCCACCAATAAAACCCAATAGTATTAATTCAATATATATAAAATAAAGAGATTATTATTAAGAACATATCAAAAAATGTTCATATTTCCATATTCTTCATTATCATTCCATATTTTATTTCAAATTCCATTTCCAAAATAATTTAAACCTCACATAGAACACCATATTGTATCTACAACTCAAAAATAATGTTACTAATAAAAATGGAATAGAATTATAAAAAAATTATTATATTGTACAAATTAAATTAAATAATAAATATATTATATCTCTTCAGTCATAAAAAATATCATCATTGATCCCAAGAGAAGGGGCTGATATGTTGACTAAAAAAAGAAAATATTAACCACTTACCTTGAAAAAAATAGCTCACACTGGGCCCAAGGAAATCATTTTATTGTTCTGTGATATATAATAATGTCACAAATTAGGCCAATGGGTAGGTTACTAAAGGTTATAGTGGTAGAAAAATGGGCCATAACTTATGGTATTTAATACAGGGATTCAAATCAAAGGGGTGTGGTAAATAAGAAAAAGTTATCCTAGTAGATATATTTGAATAGAAAAAAATCATAAAGATTATGGATCAAAAATGTTAATTTACTAGATTTTATTACATTCAAAGAACCATAAAATTCATGAATGTATAATAAAATTGTAAAACCCCACTACCAAAATGGAGCTAATAAATTCCATATTGATAGAGATGAAGCCGACTGCCAATGGATCCATGAGAAAATCCCACCAACCTACTTGATGTCACTATACATATAGAAATACACCCAAAATAAATATAAATATTATTAAACATCCATGGAATATGATTCACAAAAAAGAAGGAATTTATGAAAAGGAACATTGTATTTATAAATAAAATTTATATTTAACACATTCCATATTTTTAAAAAATGAACTATTGAGGATTACATTATGACTCTCCTTGAACAACCCCCTTTAAAAAAACATTAAAATCTATTAAATTTGACAAAACTAAGTAAGATCATACTATAATTAAAATAACCATGATAATCCATTTTAATACACATGAATCAAAGTACAGACCTTGTGTCTATACCATAGACATTATCTACCCAAACCAATACCTTGTTGTAACTTACACACCATAGTGATATAGAGAATAAGACAATAGAAAAAAGGAATAACAACAACTTGGGATTAATGACTTATTAATCACACCATATTCTATGATAGATGATAGCATCAGAAAAGTGATATATAATTAAATATTATGTGTCTACAATTTATAATACCCATATTAATCATAAAATTTGATTCAATACATTATAAAACATTACACATCTATAGAAAGGGATATATTTTATGTATTAATTTTTTCACTCTTAAATATGATATATTTACTCAAACATTTCATGTTTTTACTCTTACGTATGATTTTTTTACTTTTATGTATTATGGTTTTAGTCTTACAAATTGAAAATTTTGAAAAGGAGAAGCTACACACTATGATACAAAATATATATATAAGAATATGTATGATATTCATTCCCCTGGAAATAATATTACAGAATATATTTCATTTGTGAAAAATAAAATATGTAATGAATTCCATACATAATATTTTCTACCAATACATATGGATTTAAACTTTTATAAATTACCAATCATAAGATACATATTCATATGTAAGGGTTACTCTAATGAAATGTTTTGATACGTTATCATTTTTTAAAGGGATGATTTTTATGTGTTATTTTTGTATGAGTTAAATTTTAATCTATCAATATGTAATATATTTCCATTAAAAAATTAAATATGTGGTAGTTAACTTCACTTCTTAATTAGTGGTTATTCAATAATTTTCAAAAAAAACCTATCTTCCAGTCATCTCCCCATGGTTTGACTCATGAACTATAATACTAACAATGTGAAATAGAAAAAAATAAAGCCATAGCCATCAAATCCCATATAAATAAAGAAATAGTAACTTGTGTGGCATTAACCCTATACTACATGATAACCCTCTAACTAAAATCTATCCTTCATTTAATATAAGTCACCAATCTAAAATATCAGCTCTAACACAACCCTTCTCCCTCTAAACTACCACCAATACCCCTTGATCACCTACAACTCTCAAAAAATGACAATATAATGGTTTATAAAATTTATAGACTACAGATTAGATAACTCCCAAATTATAATCATCTGCAAGAAAATAAATAAAACAAAAAATATGGAGAAACCAACCCCAATAAAACATTAGGTTACTCATGCCTTCACAAATTAATGTTTTTAAAGTTTTTAATTACCTTTATTTATTATTATTTCAAAGTTTTAAAAACATTATTATATATATATTTCATGTAATAATCTTTTTCACTTTATTTTATGTTTTAATATTATATATTAATGAAATAAAACATTTCCCATTTTCTTTTTTAATTACATTTGACAAAAGATATTCATTTAAAACACACATTTAAAATATATGGTGGGTATCATAATAAAATATAATGTATTTTAATTTGTGAAGATTTTTTATGAACTAATTAAATAACATTCCATATTTGTAAAATTTTAATCAATATTAATGAACAAATAATTCTTTACGATATTCAAACATTACATGTGACATGAATTGACATAAATAAAACATCATAATCTTATCATAATAAACCCTATGATACTCTATGTCATCTTATGAGATATCACTAGTTCCTCATCCATTCCTGGAAATATTTTTGAAATATTTTTGAATATTAACACTTGTACAATGAAATGTTTTTATCACACTTCTTAGGTAATAATCATCCTATAATTCACCTTGTAATTTTTTAAGTTCCCACTCCCATTAGAATGATAGCTGATGTCACTTATTATTATATATAACATCATATTTTATAACCATAATAAATCCTGATAAGATGAAATATGTTATAGAGTGTCTGTGAATTAAAATGTAAAATGAACTCTATTATAACATTTTTTTTTTTGATATAATGCAGGTAGTATCATGCTTGAATGATTCCTATTTCATGTCTTGTATTATATGAGTTCTTTAATTATATTTCCCTCATGTTCTAAATTAGATCCAAATATCTATGTATAGTTTTATTATCCCATGCGTCTTTCCTAGTGATAGGTATAAAACACATATGATGTTTCCCTGATGCATTTTGATACTAATAGCGCACTATTTATGGAATGTATCTAAACATATCGTTATAGTTTATATATACCACCATAAAATTAAAATTGATATATTTTAGTCATCCCCTATGATTTTTACAAAGAACATCCTTCATTAATAAACATATCACCAAAATTCCTTAAATATGTCCTATATTTGTAAATCACATTCTCTTGATGAAACTAACCAAGAAACTCCAACTCCAAAATTCCGAGGGGCTTAAAAAAGTATTTATTAATTATTTAAACATACATATTTAAACACATATAATATTTAATGCATGTATTAGGTTATCTGGTATTCATTACCATAATAAATAAATCCCTATCATTTTTTCATTTTGGACATTGAAATAACACTTCTCTTAATTCATAACCAAGTTTTTGTGTG
The DNA here is from genome assembly GCA_963277665.1 of Viscum album. Lineage (NCBI taxonomy): Eukaryota > Viridiplantae > Streptophyta > Magnoliopsida > Santalales > Viscaceae > Viscum > Viscum album. The sequence continues at coordinate 1,606,972,441 of OY728137.1, read as the reverse complement.
TGTGTGTTCTTGTATATACAAAATACACAAAAGTTATATTAATATTCCATAAAAATTTTAAATAGATAAATATATCATTAATAGATCACCATGTTGTGAAGAATAAAAATGAAAATTCACAGAATGTAGTTCTGATATTATAAGTTTTAAATAACAATCTCTTTGATATAAATGTTATATATTATCATATTAAGGTGACAGTATGTTAATCAATTAAAAAATTTGAAATTTGAAAATACATAAAATATCCATCTAGTAATAAGTTTTAGTTGATGCAATTATGGTGTTCTATAATTTTATTAGAAAATAATATAAAAATTTGACCTTCCTTAATGAATCATTAATGTTACCATAATTTATATGTTAATTCCATATCTTGACACTTTTGGTTCTAATTATTCCAGAATCACCAAAAATAATGACCATAAAATAAAACATATTTTCTATAAAATTTAATAAAATCATATATGTACAACAAAAGGTACAATATATGATATTTTGACCAAAATAAAATATAAAATTTATTATTTTTGACATCATTAAGGAATAGTGTAATAAAAAAGTATAATTGTCTATTTATTTTGAATAATTATAGAAAAATATTATATATGATTATAATTGGGGCCTTATCCCCCTAATGTGTATTATTTTCTATCTAATATCACTCATTCATATTTTTAGTGACCTCAAGAATTTATTATGTCATAATACCTTCTACTCATTGTTAATAATAAGAAGAAATATTTTTAATTTTGTACTGAAAAAATACCACATAAAAAAATGTAAGAGCTAGAACATCATTTTTAATCCAACAATTGAATGTGTTTGTTATATAAAAAATTCTTACACTAAACAAACCCCTTATTGAATATACAATTCATAATGCTTTCCTTATTGTTTCTCTCTTTCCACATATAAAACTAAAATATATTTTTATGTTATCTTATATTTTTTAATTATTCATATTCGTCTTGATACAAATAAATTTTCATAAATATTCTCAAAATAAATGGAATTATATAAAAAACAATAAATCATATTTTTATATGAATTTGTTTTATTTTTTAAAAAAGATATTCAAAAATCAAATCAAATCAATAATATATATATATATATGTAATTTTAGAACACACGAAATTCCCCAATTTTTACATTGTCCATTGAAATTAACATGTATATTTTTTTCAGTAAATAAAATGAAATTACAAAGGTCCATTTATCTAAGATATCTTATGTTGAGTATAAGTATTATAAATGATCTTATAAATACAATTAAAAAATCCAAAAAAAATATGAAAGAAATTTAACACTAGTTCTCATTTGATATGTGTATCAAACATAAAATGGAAAAGAATATAAAAATGTATTAAACTTATTAATATAATTATAATTAAAATATGATGTATAATAAAAACTATAATTATGTAATTGTATTTAAATTCAAATTATTATTTTTTATGAAGAGGACTATATCATGATTTTATTAAATTAATATAAATTATCACCCATATAAAATGAATTTAAGTTTTTAATAGTGGTTAAAATATCTCTAATTATTTAAATGAGATTTAATGTGTCTAAAAAGCACCTAAATAGTGTTATTATTTTATCCTATTCCATTATTTATTATAATTTACCTTCTATTTAAACATCAATATTTCAATTCCCAATCATTGTATTAAATCTTCTTTAAAGTCAAAATGTCTTCTATATTTAAATATTTAAATAGTAATAATTAGAAATTTAACTACTTATATTAATTTATAATTAAAAAATTAATAATTGATATTTTTATTAATTAATCTATATATATTTAGTTATAACATGGAAATAATTTTTAAAATTGTAACATTATGCTTGATAGTGTATTCGACACGCAACACTAAACTGAAGCAACCTACGAAATATATGACCCTTTTAACCAATCCATTAAATTTGAGGATAAAAATACTAAAAAATAATTTATGATATATATATATATATATTACTCAATATAAATAATTTATAAATTATTACTAAATAATCAATCGATTTTAACTAAAGTAATTTTATTTTTCAAAAATATGTTTTCTTAAAAAATGATTTTTACTACTTTTGTGAGAAAATTTTATAAATATATTTTATAAAATTAAGAAAAATTATTTTATAAAAGTAAAATAATTTTTTTTAATAACAATACAGAAATTATATAGGGTGAAAATTTTGGATTTTTCAAGAAATTTTGATTTTTCACTGAATAGTGAAAAATTCCAGTTTTTGTAAAAAAAGGTCATTTATTTTTAATAAATTATGTAATTTTAATTCCCGTATATTTTTGAAAATAATTTAATGTCACATGATTAATATTTATTTTTATTTACTCTACTAAATTTATTCTTCATAAAATTCATATCGGATTATAGTATAAGTTTGTTTCTAGGTTAATAATGTAATTTTTATGAAAACTATTTTAAATGGAATAATTTTTCTCAATTCAATTTAATTAAAATAAAATAATGAAGAATTATATAAATTAAATTTATATATTATATATCAATTTATAGTAATTTATATTCATAAACGTTTTAATATTAGTCATATAGTTGATAGAAAATGAATATTTTCTTGAAAAATACACTTCTTGAAGATATGATTTTTCATGGTTTCTATGAGTTAAATTTTAAAATAAATTTATCCACATATGTTAATTGAATTTTTAAAAAATAGATTCAATATTTTATGTTAGATTAATTTATATTATATAATAACTCCAACTTAATTTATACCATAATAAATAGTGAATACAATAAAAAATAATTAGTGTGCTTATATTGTGAACTACTTTACTTAGGTTCAAACTAAAATGATAAGGGTTGAAATAACCCAAAAATAATATATGTTATATTTTTTTGGAAATATTTCTAATTTATAATTTATAAGTCTTTATAATGGTTAATTTCATTTCTTTTATCATTTGAAAAAAAATGTTGTTACACCTTATTCTTCTTAAAAATTTCAAGTGGTCCACTCACCGCATATATAAAAGGAATCCCACAATCCTCTCATATTCACACTATAATATACCATTGGATAATCCTATTAATAAAAATATATATTTATTAATTCATTAATAATGAACAAGATCCATTATTTTGATTATAAATACATCTTAATAAGGCTTTTGGTTCCTACTTACAGAGGTTGTCCGAAGAAGAGTTAGTGTGCTTAACAAAACATTTTTAATTTATTTGTTCTTACACCTCATTAAAATATTATTCAATTATGATAATATAATTACACTATTATATGATATTATATGATATTTTCTTATAACCTAAATCCATATACTATTCCAGAAAATGTGATATGAAATCATCTTTCATGTGTATGGCATACTGGCACCTCGCAAACCGATTTTATTCGTTTTTCATCATATACCCTCCCAGAATGATATAATGATGGATTTAATGAATATATATAATCTTTTTAACATATTTATACTTATTTAGTTATTATATCTCGTATACCTTCTTACTTACGATTCTGTGGAGGATACGATAATATCGCCAGTGTGTATGGCAGAATACCACCTCGCGATGCGATATGATTAATTTTTCACTAAAGCATTAAATGTAATTGAATAAGGAAAATGTTAATGAAAATATGTGATATAAATGATTTATCTATGATAATCATGTCATTTTTATTATTATTAAAATATAACATAAAATTTTATTTCCCACCTTTCCAGTCACTAAAAAATGATAACGTCATGTTTGTGTATTTGTGGACTACCAACACCATAATGTGGTGTGATTTATTTTTCATCACCGCATCACATAAATGATATATATATATATAAGTAAATATATCTAAATGTAAACATTATTTTTATATTATTATTATTATGTGAAGATAAAATAATACATTTTTTCTATAATTACAGTTGAGAAATGAAAATGTTACTCATGCGTATGTATGGTCTATTGTATCCATGATTGTAATGTAGTTATTTATTCCTAAAATTATTTAATGATTGGTTTAAAAATAATAAATGACATAAAAATGATAATTCTGTTATGATTGTTATTCTGTATATGTTTTACAATTTAATTCTTTAACCAATATTCAACCTACCGAAGTATTTTTTGACACATAATATAAATATCGTCGAAACATCTTATATAAGAATAATTGAAAAAGTAATTGTATATCATATTTTAATACGTGAATTAAATGGGGTAATAAAAATAAAAAATGTTATTATGAATTTACAAAATTAAAATATGTTTATTATTCAGGATTTAAAGGACATACATGTTGGAATGATTACGAGGTAAGGGAAATCATCTCAATTTCATTTTATTGAGGCGTATTTTGATGTCATCCAGCTAATTTTTTATGAGAAATATATACATACCCTTTGACATATTATATCATGAATTAATATATTTTCTGAATATTAATTGTTTTCTATTATTGTTCTTTCATGAGTCTTATGATTCTAATGATTCTAATGTCGTAAAAAACATTTCATTAAGAAAATTAATTTTAATGTTTTTCTTACAACTATTTTTATTCAATCACAATTTTTTATAAATGATTTTATAAAATAAAATTATATTGAAATAAATTTCTTATAAAGTATTTCTTTCATTATTTCAATGTTTTTCTAAAAAATTTAATCTTTTTGTGGAATGTTTAAATTTATTTACAAATGACAAAAAGGGTGCTATATTTTAATATATATGGTGAAATTTTTTTCCCTCCACCATAACTACTATTTGAAGTTTTCATTTCTTTACAATATTAGAAATTTTATTCAATTAAAAACCCTCCATATATATATTTTGATATTGTAAATGATTTTTAAAGGAAAGTGGTATTTTGGTATTGAAAATTCTCTTTTTAATTAGAATGGTATTTTAATATATGAATGAAATTTTCATATCAATTAAAAAGTTTTTTTAAAAGATTTTATGACAAAAATTTGAAATCATAAAATGTTTTAGTAATGATATAAAACATGAAATTATATTAAAATGAGTGATCCAAATATAACTTATACAATTTTTTGACCCCCATTATAGCTCATGGGTAAGACCATTATGGATTATACAAAGGGTTGAGCTCCATTATAGTTCACTAGTTAGACCAGTATAAATTACATCAAGTTCTGAGTCCAATTATACAACATAGAAAATTGGTGATCCTAAAATATAATATATTAAGTTTGAGCCCCATTATATCTCTCCAATTCATTGGTTAATGATTATTTTCTCCAAAGAATTATATTGGAATAGTTCCGTATCATTATTCTCATTTCAGGGGTTTTGAAATACTTTTATGAATATGATGCTATATTTAGAAAAAAAAAGTTTTTATTTTCTATTTATGTGTTTTAAAGGATTTATTTAAGAAAATTGTGTGTGTTTTTTAGGTGAGATTTATTTATTTCATACAATCAAATAACGTAGAAAATTTAACGTTAAAATTACATGTGTATTCATTTTTCTCAATGGACTAATGGGTTTCTTCATTTTATATTCTCCATAGAGTTTTTTTTATTATCCCTAATTCCAATAATAAATAATAGGGTTTTTGTATTGATAATTGAGAGGAAGAACTCAATTAAAAATTCTTGAAGTTTATCTCCGAAAATAAATCATGTTTTATATTAAAAATAATATATTGTGAGGAAAATGGATAATTATTAGAAGTTTTATTGTTTTATATGTATAGGTTAGTTATGTAAAATTTATTTCTAAGATCTATAAACCTATAAAACTATAAGAACTTTGGGAATTTAAGAGTGTTAATTCTAGTATAAATTCAATATAATATGTAATGTTTAAGGATGAGTCCTTATATATGTTATTAGAACTGGGGTTAGATAAATTTAGAAGGTTGGATAATGTTAATATCATTCCCTTGAAATATTTTACATTTTAATTTTTTTGAAATGATTTATAATTTTAATATTACCGTGTTACAACATCTAAACTATGTGTGTTTAGAATTTTTTACTATAAAGGAAACATGAATGTTGTAGTGGGAAGGCACTGAGTGGAAAGCATCCTTCTAAATCAAAATCACATTATGGTTTTAATTGGAATGAAATAGTTTTCCGTAGTAATGGATCAGTTTTAACAAGCTATAAATGGTGGGGGGTATACATGCTTGAGATTATTCGAACATACCATAGAGAAACATGTCAACATTGGTTAATTTAATGAAAAAACATGCCCCATAATTAAGTGAATCATATGACCCCATGGTAGCTAATGGATGGATCAATACTCTAATGAAGATATTTAATGTCATTGGATGTTCATAATGTCAAAAGGTAACCCTTAACATTTATTTTTTTCTAAAGGTGAAGCATATAATTGGTGGTCTTTGGTTAAGAATATCATAGATAAATATGATCTTTAGGCCATGTATTGGGAAATATTTACAATTATTTTCCATTACTAATATTTCATTAATGTTTTTCTCTTAGGATAGAGAAAAAATTAGTCTAATTTTAGTAAAAGGTTGATGTCTCAATGGTCGGATATGATGAAAATTTGATATGATTATCACGTTGCATAATGGATTTATCTTGGATCACTATAGAATAAGTAATTATATAAAAGATATTACATCCCTCAATATTAATATCATCCTATTTTCACCCCTCCATCCTCTATCTATAGCTATATAAATAAGGGAATTTTATTATAATCATCAATGATTCATAGATAAAACCTTTCTAATGTTAGGAATTATTAACATAGAGATAATGGGTATTCACGGGGAGTTGTTTTCATAACATTGGTGAATAGAATAATGTTAGTATTTTTTTTGGGTAGGTTTTTTACTCTTTTTATTTGAATAAATATTTTATGGTTGTCATGTATATTTTAATACTGTAATTTTTGTATATGATGGTATTATCATGTTTTGGTAATTTCTGGAATAAAAAATTATTTATAGATGTGATATAAGGTTTTTAGTTTTAATTGATTTCCATTTTTTATGAAATATTAGTATTAAGACAAGAAATTTATGTAACTAATTGGGAATATAAATTCGGTTCATGGGGGTTCACTATAGTATGATAATTATCTAATAATGTTAACTAAGAATTGTAATATGATTTTATATGGTTCATTTTTTCTATGGTAGGTGTTGGTACGTCTAGAATTATGTGGTCACTAATTTGGAACATCAATAATGAATATTTAAGGTTTGATTGATTGAATATTATTCATAGCATGGAAATGAAATAGTTGGTATTAAGATATAACTTGGGAACAAATAAGGGGTTCATATTGTATTTGGATTATATTGGCATGATTTTTATCATGTTCATTCTTATTATTTTATCATTTTGAAAACATTTTAATGATGTTATTGTTTTTCAATGTTATTTATCATGTTGTGAATATAGGAACACAATACCCACAGTTTATATATACATGGAACTCATTTGATATCATATAGGAAAATATACTTAGATTTATATACTAACCCCATTAATGTGAATATTGGAGCACATGTATATCATTTTTTGTTTGAGTTATTATAAAGACTAGGATTTTCCATGAATTTTTTTATTTATACAGAATTTATACGTGTCTGTGAAAATTGAAGGCGCCTGATTCCGAGGCTCGTAGTGCTCGGAATGAATTTTTGATCTTTTTTTTCAGGTACGTTCAGTAAACGCGTGAGAGGTGTTTTCTAACTTTTGAAACATTGCTCAGATTAAAAATCGAAGTGCACTGTTGAATCCACAACGATGAGATTCACTTAAATGAGGATTTCATTTGACCACAGTAGGTCTGAAGAAAAGGTTAGGTTTTTCGACTTTTTAAAAGAAATGAAATGAAATTATTTTAATATTTTATTTCATATCCTCCAACGGACATGCAAAGGGGTGGGGCCAGCAACATGTTAAGACAATAAATGTTATAACCTGACAACCCTAAGTAATGACATCGTTGGGGAATTAGGAAGCTTCCTAATTTATGAGCACCATTAAACTCCAACATCGTTACTTACCCTCCCCCTCTCCAATATATATGGAGCTTTGGGGGATGTATTGGCACAGCTTCGCCATGAAATTAAGTGCTGAAGGAGCATTGTGACACCAAAACCATAGAAGACAGAGCTGATCCTAGTGGAAGGTGATGAGTGACACAAACTGTGAACCAAAGGATGAAGTATGAGATGTACCATTGGAATCGTGTTGTTGGAACAAATAACACCTACCCACCTTCATGCATGGGTGTTTCTTCGACAATTCAAGGTAGGGGTTTATTTGTTTGTGCTTTTTAATTATTTTACGCTTCCCCGTTCTAGAATAATATAAAGGACGTTGGTCAACTGACTAATCATTTGAACCATGATTCATTCATTTTTTCCATAGGTTATTGTAGGGTATCATTGTGGGGTTTATCATGATTTAAATTCCAAGAGTTTTTTAAACTCTTAACCCCCTCATGTTTTCAAGATAATGCGGAGGGCGTAGGCCTAACAAACCCGGACAAAACCCTCCGCTACTTTGATAATTTTTCAACACCATTGATCATTGATAGCATGGAAATATCGACCAGCTACATTGGGGATTGCACATCAACATCCGTCGCAAGACGATGTCACAAAACAAAGTTGTGGTGGTCATCGATGTGGCTGGCACCGGCCAGCTGCAGAGGAGGCGCGACTCGATGATGCGTGTTGCCAATGAAAAAAGGATGTATGGCTCGTCAACCGTGCCGACCGGAGGAAGGGAGCTGGTGCACTGGCCAGCCATGGGTAATGGTGCAGCGCGCCATTGCGAGCTGTTGGAGAGGTCAGAAAATTCATCGACCAACCGTGAAGGAACCAGTGGAGCGAAGGTGGGGCGCACCCTCGACGGTGCGCCCATACAGTAGCAAGGTCATGGCTGGCGATGGTGGTGGCAGGAGCCGGGGGTCTACCAGTTCGACCGGTGGATGGTGGATGGGTAGTACGCTAGTGGTGCGCCCGACGGCAAGGTCGTGGCCCATCGGTCGCGGCACAGAGGACCCGCGATGCCACGGGGCACCGCATTTGGTCAACCCATGTGGGCTGACCTGCTAATGTGTCTCTGTGTCACAATAACCCTACCTCGATGTGCCACGTCTGGGTATCCCTCGCAGCCCATTCCACCTGGCGGGTGGCACCACTAGGTCAACCTAGTGTACCGACCTACTGTTTAGCAGGCTGACTTGTGGCCCGGTGGTCGGACCCACGGCCCAATCGGGTCGGGTCGGGCCAAGTGGTCTAGGTTGACCCGAGTCAGGCCAGTTTAACCCAGGTCCATCGATGTCAGAAAATTTCAAACTGGGTCGGGCCGATCCGACCGAGGCGGACCGGACCCAGACCCCGTACCGACCAGTTACACGAAACGAGCCCTAACTCCTAAATCGGACGTCTATTTGATGAACTATCTATAGTGTCAGGATCCTTGGAGAAATATGGTCCTTTAGACATACTCCATGAGAGCTTTGGAGAATCTTGTATTGTAGCCTGGTTGGATCGCACTCGAATCCAACCGGGACCTCAGCACTAAAATACCAATAACGCACAGACTGGGCGTCTGATTGACGCATCGTCTGTTGCATTGGAATCCTTGTGACAAGACAGATCATCAGGTTAATTTCTTTGTGAGACAACATTCTAGTTGAAATACTACTTATTTCTTGGGGATCGGTTCTCCCAATCGTGTTATGTACGAAACCTTGTGACTGGTTGAGACTTCAAGACTGGTGGCCGTTTCAACTTGGAGTGACTCGACAGGCCTAGTGGGGAGAACCTTTATGTGATGCGAAAGACCCATGGGGAACAATGTCTCTATGTGACATGGAATACACACCTCACTTGACGGACGGAGTACCTCAGTAGGCCACAGGGGGGAGTTCCTCTATGGGACGCGGTAGACCCGTGGTGGGGAGCCCCTCTGTGTGACGTAGCAGAACCACGATCCTCAATAGGAGGAGTACCTCAGTAGTCAAGGGTTAGTGGGAAGTTCCTCTATGTTATATGGTAGGCCCATTTTACTCGTTAGAGGATGTGTTCTCCAACATCTGATGTGTTCGACGTTGCGGCTGGGAATATTACTTGTACGTTTGTATAGAGAATTCGTGGCTAGCTATCAACATTCATAACAATCCTATGTGGGTTAGCCTCATGATCTTATTTAACAGATTTGTATACCCAGTTTGACTTGTGTCTATTTCTTTGTGCATTATGATTGATATCATGCTTTTTGGTTTTCCTTTGTAGAGTTTTGAGATTCCTTCGGGGGTCTTGGGGTCTCTACTAAGTATTATTATACTCACCCTTGCATGGGATACACCCACACCATGTTGTGTCTTCTGTAAACGAGGAGTTTCTGGGCTGAGGTTTGAGGGAGCCAAGACTAGGTGGTTTGTGTAGGAGACATGCAGGCATGTTGTGTTGAGGAGGCGATCTATACCTACCCTTCAGGTAGGATACTCGGAGGATGAATCATTAGTTATTTTCCCTTTTTTATTTGTATAGTTCCTTTCATTTGTATTTTTACTTTTCAGTTGTACTCATACTTTTAGTTGGGATTGTATTCCATCCCCATTGCATTCAGTATTCTTTTACTCCAATAGTTTACTTCACAGTTTCTTCTTGTTGTGTTCTCGGAGCATGTGTTTTTAATGGTTTAAAGGAAATTATTTCCCGTTTTAGGGAATACAACTTTTGGTGCTAGGCACCAGCCCCTGGCCTATGGAAGGTGGCCTTGGGGTAGTAACGGCACGAGCCCCAGGGGATGGGTCGTGACAAAGTGGTATCAGAGGAGTTCGGTTCTACCAAAAAACTAGGACTATGATTTTTTTCATGATGTAATAGTGTAATGTGTTATGAGTGTGGTTTTTAGTTTCGGGATTCCAGTCTTGTTGTGGTAGTTGAAGTATCTATACACTAGGGCCATGAATTCTGATTTCCGACTCAGTGTATGAAAATAATAATTGTGTTTGTTTTGAAAATTTTTCTTTTTGATCTCTTGAGTCAACTCACCAGGAATAACTTATTGACCATGGGACACTTGTCTTCTTTCAGGATGCTTCCACAAAGACATCAACCATGATTCCTAAGAGACTACGCGATGATGCCCCACTGAGAGATGAGGCCTCGGTGTAGGGCCCTCTTACGGCATTAGAACCTTCAGGTGATGTACCAGCAACACCACTACTTGTTGGGCAGCCAATTCCAATATCCCCACCAACAGAGGATGCACGCCAACTAAGCATGTTACACAAGTTCCTATAACTGAGGCCTCCGAGATTCCTAGGTGATATGGACCTGTAGTCTGCTAAGGACTGGCTGGAGGCTGTGGATAGATTTTTTCTCTTATTGGGGACACCAGCTAATTTTATGGTGATCCTAGCAAGCAGCCTTTTTCAACCAGTAGCAGGGAGATGGTGGAGCCTGCTACTCCATTTACACGATGAGGTGACTCTCGTCCAGGCAGACATCAAGGTATTTTTTTACGGCAGAGTTCATTCCAGAGACCCAAAGCTCTGTGTGTATAAAGGAGTTGTTGCACATGAATTAGGGTATCATGATAGTGGCCCATTACTCGGTGAGGTTCACTGATCTCTCCCGCTACTCCACCGACATGGTTTAGGACCCTTTATCCAGGGCCAGGACCTTTGAGGAAGGTCTCTGATGGGATATCCTAGCATCGATGTTATCGCTCAGCATACGGACTCAGGATGGGGTGCTAGAGTGGGCGATTTTTGTGGAGACCGTCCTATTTGAGTAGGCACCGACAGTGAGGCCCACCACCGGACGACATGTGGTAGAGTCGTCTGCTGCTAGTAGTAGGCAGATGACATAGATTTACAACTGGACTAGACCTTCTGGTGAATGGCCCTTGATATAGGGTCGGTGGTATAGAGCTTGCGAGGCAGAGGAGGTCAGGCGAGGGAAAAGCGGTGCTACATGTGTGGTGGGCAAGGTCGCATGGCTTGTGTTTGCCCGACCACCATGTGGATGACCTGCAGATGTCTGACGGACCGTCGAGGCAGAGGCTGAGGTTCAAGCAAGGAGGTCCGTAGGCATAAGGCATACGTGGAAGAGGATCTGGCCTTGATGCAGGTGGTGGGAGGCGATTCAAGGTTCTACTGCCAAGACGGCCAGGTGGTCCACCCCAACCACAGGGATCAGGGGGATAGGGACGAACTCAGCTCCAGGTATCTGAGGCCTATGACCAAGATGCACTGGAGATGATTATAGGTATTATTTTCATCCACTCCACCTTAATTGCAGTACTTATAGACATAGGTTCCAGTCACTCTTTTATTTCCACGACCCTTATTCGGAGCGTGAATATTCCGGTGGAGATATTGGCTCGATCCGTATGGCTAGAGACTCATACTGGAGAATATTTGATGATTACACATTGGTTTCATTAGTGTGAGCTTACTTTAGGATGCGAGAGATTCAGCTGGGATCTCATAGTAGTGACGTTGAGGCCTTACGACGTCATCTTGGGTATGGACTGGTTATCCATAGTCTATGCACAGATTGATTGTATTGGGTGCAAAGTGTGGTGTGTCTGCATGGATGGGACCATGTTTTTATTCACCGGTGAGAAGGGAACCTTTGCAGCGCATGATGGAATTAACCAAAAGAGGGTGTAGCCAATTTATCATCATTTAGTTATCCTTTCCCTTAGAGCAGCTGATGTTGAGACTTCGAGCTATCCTGTAGTGGTGGAACAGTATGCTGATGTCTTTTGTGATGATGTTTCGGGACTACCTCTTTGCAGAGAGGTATACTTTTACATCGACCTATACAATGGGACAACACTGATATCCGCCCCAGCATATCGGATGGCTCCTGCCGATCTTCATCAGTTACGGGTACAATTGGCGGACTTGTCGGAAAATGGGTTTATAAGACCCAGTATTTCTTCATGGGAAACCCCAATTTTGTTCTCCATAAAGGCAGATAGTATTTCGATAGTCTGTGTGGGCTATCGGCACCTAAACCTGGTGACGGCTAAGAACAAGTATCCACTTCTAAATATTTTTGATCTTTTCAATCAGCTAATAATAAAGAACTCATAATCTAGGCTGTCATCAAATTGGGATTACAAGTATGAGGATGTGCAGAAGATTGGCCTCTAGATGTCAGAAATGACCATTTATGAGGTTCTTGGTTATTCTGCCTTTCAGCATGAAAAAAATACCCAATGGTGTTCATGTGACTCAGTAATAGGATCTTTCAGCCATACCCCAATCACATTGGGGTGTTTTTCATGAATGACATTATGATATACTCAGTGAAGGAGGAGGAGAATGCGTATCATTTGCAGATAGTTTTTGAAACACTCAGAGAGCACAAGATTTATGGTAAGCTCTCTAAGTGCCAATTCTGGAAATGAGAGGTCCACTTTGTGGGACAAGTTATGTCGGACTCTAGAGTTGTAGTGGATCCAACAAAGATAGATTCTTTTCTTTCTTGGGATCCACCCAAGAATGATACTGTGGTGCGGAGTTTCCTGGGGTTTGGTAGATACTACCAGATATTTGTGCCTAACTTTTCTTGAGTTGCAACACCCTTTTCAACATTGAGGAAAATGGTACATCCCTTTGTATGGATAAGAGAGATTCCAGAAGGGTTTCATAGAGATGTGACAGAGACTGACGAGTGCCCCCATCTTGAGGCTACTAGAAGAGGGTGTTGGTTATGAAGTCTAATGTGACATATCAGATAGCGGACTTGGGTGTGTCCTAATGCAGGAACGAGCATTGATCATCTATGGCTTGCAGTAGCTGAGACAACATGAGTAGAACTACACTACTAATGAACTAGAGTTTGGAGCCAGGGGTATTCGCCTTGATTGTGTGACGACATTACTTTGTGGGAAAACGGTTTTACAGGTCTACTCTAATCACAAGAGTCTCAGGTAAATCTTCTCTCAAAAGGAACTGAACCTGAGTCAGTGGTGATAGCTAGAGTTCCTCCAGTACAATGACTTCGAGATATTCTATACTTCCTGGGAAGGGGCACGTGGTAGCAGATGCACTCAATAGGAGGTCTGGTCTACAGTTTCTAAGTGAGGTGATAGAGAAACTAGCCATGTTGTAGATATCCTTCATGGATAGAGATGGATCATCATACCTCCAGTCTATAACAATCACTCCACCCACTCCATTAGTGAGTCAGGGAGGCACAGCTTGGGGACATTGACTGTGAGGCTCGACGTGCTCGGATATCCTCAAGGTAGGAAACCTAATGAGTTTTCTGAAGGTGGGGAGCACATCATCCTCTTCAGATGACATGCCATGGTACTGTTGGCACTACGAGAGGAGGTGTTGAGGGAGTTTCATATGTCCCCACTGGCGTTACATCTTGGTGTTGCAAAGAGGTATCGGGACCTCCGTAGTTAGCACTGGTGGCCAGGAATGAAGAAGGTTGAAGTAGAGTTTTTCTCCCCATGAATCACTTGTCAGCAAGTGAAGGCCGAGCATCAGGTTACAGAAGGCTTAGCTCAGTCACTAGAGGTTCCGGAGTGGAAGTGGGGATGGAATCTCTATGGAATTTGTGGCAGGGATTCCATGTACGTTTAGGGTACATGATTCCATTTGGGTGATAATTGACCGACTCACCATGTCGACCCACATCCTACCCATATGAGAGCAGGGATCAGTAGAGGGCGTTGAATGCCTCTATGTAAAGAGAGATTGTGAGACTTAATGGGGTTCCATCAACGATCTTCACTATCCATGATCACTACTAGAAAAGGGGGCATTGAAGCCCCCCAGACTTGGGCGGACCGCCATTGGAGGTCGCTATAGCTAACCAATAGCGACCGCCAATGGCGGTCGCTAACCTACCTAAAAAAACGGGGGGCTTCTTGCGCCCCCCCCCCCCTCGCGCCCCCTCGACCTCGATCCTCCCTCACCGCCCTCCCCTCCCCCGCCGCCCCCGCCCTCCCCCGCCGCCCGCCCCTCCCCCGCCGCCCGCCCTCCCCCGCCGCCCTCCCTCCCCGCCGCCCGCCCTCCCCCGCCGCCCGCCCTCCCCCGCCGCCCGCCCTCCCCCCACTGCCCGCCCTCCCCCTCCGCCTGCCCTCCCTCGCCTCCTGCCCTCCGGCCGCCGCCCTCTCGCCCTCGGGCCTCCGTCCGCCGCCCTCCGGCCTCCGGACGCCGCCCCTCCGGCCTCTCGGCCCTCCCCCCACCCCGGACGACACCTGCACCCCGGACAGCCCCCCACCCCCCCCCCCCCCGCGCACCTCCGGACCGCCCCCCGCACCCCCGGACGCCTCCCCGCACCCCGGACAGCCCCCCCCCCCCCCTCGCGCACTTCCAGACCGCCCCCCGCACCTCGGACGCCTCCCGGCACCCCGGACAGCCCCCCCCCCCCCCCCCCCCCCCCCCCCCGCACCCCCGGACAGGCCCCCCGCACCCCGGACACCCCACCCCGCACCCCCGACAGCCCCCCTGCACCCCGGACAGCCCCCCCCCCCCACCCCGGACACCCCCGCACCCCGAACACCCATGCCCGCACCCCTGACAGGCCCCCGACACTTCGGACACCCCTCCCCGCACCTCGAACAGCCCCCCCTGACCCCGGACACCCCCCCCCCCCCTCGCTGCCCGTCCCCCGTCCCCTCACCGCCTCCTCTCCTCCAGCTCCCCACCGCTGTCCGCCGCCCGTCCCCCTCCCTTGCCGCACCGCCTTTGGCTCCGGCTCCCCTTCGCTGCCTCCTCTCCCTCACAGCACCGCCTTCGGCTCCCCTCCCTTTCAAGGTTTGTAGCTCAATCAGGTAACATGATATTTCAGTTACATTATTATTTTATCAATGGTTCATAAACAAATGGTTAATATTTATTTTGAATATAGTTGATTTGAAAAATGTAAATGTAATAAGTATTGTGTAAATGTTTGTTATACAGATATTATTATGCATAAGAGTTGGATTGATCTTCCAAATCGAACATCTAGAGAATATTTTCAGTGGCATTATGCAGTTTATTGACTTCACGAGAGGATTTGAAAGTGACTATATTAGTTTTCCATGTAGAAAATGTGCTAACAGATATCAATTCACATGAGATACTATGAGGGAGCCCCTTTTCTTTAATGTATTTCTGAATAATTATAAGAGTTGGACTTGTCATGGAGAAGAATATGTTTCGTTGTCAAATACAGATGCAGCTCAGATGGATGTTGATGCAAAGGATGACTGATCCAATGCATGAAATGCTTACTGAAATGGTACGTGGGTTTGATCCTGAAGGCATTGACATCCAGAATCTTGAGACCGGTGAGATAAATCTTCGCTCTGGTGCAGATCGTGATTCGAGGAGGTTTTATGAAGTACTTGATGATGCGAAAATAGAATTATATCCTGGATGTACTTCTTACAATAAACTGTCGTTTATCATGGAGTTGTTGCATTTGAAGACTTTGAATAATTGGTCAGACACATCATTCGACATGCTTTTGGTTTTATTGAAAAATGTTCTTCCTGTCGACGCTAAGATTCCTGAGTCGTATTACTATGCTCGTAAGTTGACAGAGAACTTAGGTTTTACATATGAGACTATAGATGCATGTGCAAACAACTGTATGTTGTTTAGAAATGAAACTGCTCATTTGGATATTTTTACGGTTTTGTGGCGCTTCCCAGGTGGAAAGAGAACAGGGGAAATAAGACTCATCAAAGTCAGATTGCGATACAGGGGAAACCGATTGTCGTAAAGCAAATGCGTTACTTTCCCCTTAAAACCGAGGTTGAAAATATTTTTTATGTCATCTAAAGTTTCTAATTTAATGAGATGGCATGCAGAAAGAGTTCATGAAAGTGACATGTTAACCCACCCCGGCAGACTCTCATGCATGGAAGGATTTTTGATAAGTGACATCCTGACTTTGCTAAAGATGTTCGTAATGTCTGATTGGGATTGGCAGCAGATGGTTTCAATCCATTGAAGTCTATGGTTGGTGCAACTCATAGCACATGGCCCGTGGTGTTGGTTCCATATAATCTTCCTCCGTGGATTTGTATGAAGCAACAATTTTATATTACTTTCCACTCTTATTGATGGACCTAAAAGTCTGGGGGATAAGATTGATGTTTACCTTCAGCCATTGATTGTTGAGTTAAATGAATTTTGGGGCGATGGTGTGATGACTTATGACTGCGAAACGAATGAAATGTTCAAACTCCATGCTGCTTTATTGTGGAAAATCAATGACTTCCCAGCTTATGCAAATTTATCAGGCTGGAGTACGAAAGGGGAATTTTCTTGCCCTTGTTGCAATAAAAGTAAAAAATCTGTATGGCATAAACATTCCAAAAAATGGGCATACATGGGTCACAGGCGTTTTCTCCCTCCTCAGCACAGGTTCAGAAAGGATAGAGTGGCATTTGATGGTTCTAGAGTGTTCATCCCAGCACCAAAGATCATGACAGGAGTCGAAATGTTATCGCAGATTGAGGAAGAAAACATCCGCAGGGTATATGAAATTCAGGATTTGGTGGCTCCTCTAGTACGTAATATTCGTGCTGCGGGTAGGCAGCGCAGTCACAATTGGAAAAAGAAAAGTATTTTTTATAGTCTTCCGTATTGGAAAAACTAACATGTTGAGGCATAATTTGGATGTCATGCACATTGAAAAAAAATGTTTGTGATAACATATTGCTTGACCATTTTAGGTGTCAGTGGAAAGTCAAAGGACCATGTTAATGCACGTCGTGATTTGGAAGAAATGGGTTTAAGGAAATAGTTGCATTTACAGTTAGCTGAGGGAAACAAGGAATATATGTCTGCTGCACAGTATTTGATGACTACAGAGGAGAAAGAGACATTTCTTTCCATTTTGAAGATGGTCAAGGTTTCTGATGGTTACTCTTCTAATATTTCAAAGTGTGTGAATCTGAAGAGCAAGACATTGCAAGGGTTGAAAAGTCATGACAATCACATATTACTTCAGTAGTTGATTCCAATCGCAATTTGTGATTGTTTATCCCCCAATGTTGTTCAGCCTTTGATTGAAATGAGTAATTTTTTTAGACAGCTTTGTTTAAGAAATCAACGAATGAGTGATTTAAAAAGTTTGCAGGACCAAATTGTACTTACGCTTTGTCACTTTGAGAAACTTTCCCCCCCCCCCCCCTCATTTTTCGAAGTTATGGTCCACTTGACAGTGCACCTAACTGATGAAGTAATGGCTGCTGGTCCAGTGCAATTCAGGTGGATGTATCCTATTGAACGGTATTTGAGTACATTGAAAAGATTTGTACGCAACAGAGCTCGTCCAGAGGCATCAATAGCCAATGGTTATTTGATGGATGAGTGTACTTCCTTTTGTGCAGAATATCTTACGGATATTGAAACAAAATTAGATAAGCCCTCTCGGATTCATGATGGTCCAGTTGGAGAAGGAACCACATTTGATATGGACAACATCGAGTGGATACAAGCACATCGATATATCTTGTTCAATACTCCATCAGTTGCACCATTAATGCAGTAAGTATCTTATCAATGTGCTTGTATAACTTTTACATGTTTTTTTTGCATAAGTTGATATTTTAAACATCGCGTAATCATTTGAAGGAAACACATTAATGAGATAAAAGAAGAGATGCATCGTGCGACTGAGTTGCAAATTCAACAAACTCATTATGCGGCATTTCATGATTGGTTCAAGGATTATGTATGTATAAATTGATTTTCATTATGAGTGAAGTATTAAACTAATTCTTTCTGCATATATTAGTATTGATTTTTATAAATTATGTAGGTTCGTAAGCTGAGGGAGTTAGGGGACCCCACTCTACCTGAAGTATTTATCCAACTGGCTGAGGGTCCATCTATAACGGCTCGTCGTTATAAAGCTATTGATGCTAATGGTTTTCGATTTCGCATTAAAGATGTTGACGACAAATGGAGAAACACAAAACAGTGGCATCGGTTGTCCCTTTGTCGATTCTGGTTATTACTATGGTCAATTGATAGACATCATTGAAGTTGTATACACACATGGTTTGAAGTACATATTGTTAAAGTGTAATTGGGTTGATCCAGTGCGTGGATGTAAAGTCGATCAATATCAGTTTTCATTAGTGAATTTTAACTATATATTATACAGAAATAATGAACGAGTTGAGAATGAACCTTTCATTTTGACATCACAAGCGGAACAAGTATTCTTCGTTACTTTGCCTTCGGATCCAAGTTGGCAAGTTGTTGTCAAAATGTCTCGGTGAGGAGTGTTTTTATTTGAAGAAGATGGACTCGAGACTGTTCCGTTTGTTTACCAACAACTTGATCAACATACCATAGTTCAACGTGAAGAAGATATTTATTGGTTCAGAGCGGCTGTTGAAGGAGAAACGGTCGATTTTCATGCTTAATGAAAGGTATAATTGTTTTCCGGCTATTCAGTAGAATGTCCTAGGATATCATAAATTATCTAATCATTTTATAAATCCTTATAAGTTTTAATCCTCATTTTTTTAAGTTAATTCAGTCATAAATATTTAGGTTGATTAACTTTCTGATTTTTTAAAATTCATTCACAACTAATTATTCAATCCATTTTTTTTTTGATTAACAGTTGTACAAGTTTGATTTATTAAGAACAATCCAATTTATCTTTTAAACACTTTGGACTCATTACTGATATTTTCTATGACTGCATACATGTCATGGGAAGAGGCCGAAGATCCACATCATCCATCTGAGGCATCTACGTCTCAGGGTCGAGGTATGTTTGAATGTCATTGTCTATATTTTTTATGTAATTGACATATATATATATATATATATATAACATTTTCCAATTTATATATAAAATTGTTTTCAACAAGATCAGACTCGGCTGCTTGTTCCTCTTGCAGGAGAGGCCCTGGTCGTGGCATATTATCATGGAATTCCGACACGACGATAGATGTTTCATTTGATGAGGTATTTCATCCCGTGGGACCGAATTCCCCGGCATTTATTCGTCAGCTGGGTCATATCATACGTGACCCACATCGATTTCCATTGACCACGCGTGATTGGGCTTCTATCCCTCGGGACACATTAGATCGTCTATGGAGGGAGGTTCAGGTAAAAAAATAATTTTACTTTATTTTCTATTTATAAAGAATACTAATATGTTTGATTATTTTCTTTATAGCAAAATTTGAAAGTATGCCCTGAAGAGTTTCGGCCCGTGTGTATGAGAAAATGCCGTAAGATGTGGAAAGATTATAAAGGCAAAGTGAAGAGGGACCACTGGGTACCAAATGTGGGTGCCGTTGAGATTTTGGAAAAGGTCCCAAGAGGTGTCCTCCCGGCTCAGTGGCGTGACTTGGTTGCATATTGGTAGACTGAGGGTGTTTCGGTTTGTATATTAATTATTTTGCTGTATATATATTTTCAAGAATATGTGATTTGTTTGAAATTTGAATGAATTGAATGTAGGAGGTGTCAACACGCCATTCGGAGAATCGAGCGTTGCAGGGACCAGCTCACAGGCTCGGGACTCGTCACGTGTCTCAGATCCGACATGAGGTATATATTATTCATTTTTTAATTTATTAATTAATATGGTTTTGTGTTTATATTCTTTTAATATACAGTTGCGAGGGCAAGGTGCAGCAACTGATAAAATGTCGGTGTGGATAAGGACTCGTGATCGCAATGATTCAGAGGTTGCAGCAGTGATAGTAAGTGTCTGTACTTACCAATAATTACATAAATCTATATATTAACATATATATATATTTATATATATTTAAATATTTCACAGGCTCAATTTGAAGCTGAGTTAGAACATCTTCCAGAGGACCAGCGACAGCTTCCCATGCGACGGGATGAGATCTTTCATCGCATTATTGGTCGGGACGGGCATGGCTATAGTTTGACCTATGGAGCAGTGATTCCTCGTTCTGTAGTGTCACGCGCTGCGGTTGTCGGTCCTGCTGTTGCTCATATGACACAGCAGATGTCAGATTTTGAGGCACGACTGCGCGCTTCCGAGGAGACAAATGCGCAATTGACAGCTGAGGTTAGAGCACTGCGGGAATATGTGCGTCGAGCTGATGGTACAGGGGATCATACGACGCAGGTATATACTGTATTTATTTATTTAATTTAAATTATTTTTGTTATTAAAATATTTATAATGTTTATTTGTTGTAGGCACCTGGCCCACCAGAAGGAGGTAGCAGTGATGACAACGCGTGACGCACCATATATTCACGAGATATGTTTTTTGTTTTTACTGGTAGGGTTGACATTGATGTACTGTATTTATTCATTTATGTAATGCATTATTACCATCCATGGTGGTCTTTTAAATATTTTATACACATATTGAGTTTTTGATCAGATAATCTTCAATGATTCTACATTTGAAAAAGTCGAACTAATTCCAACAGATCAATAAATCTGATATTATAGATTATGTATTATCCAATATATTTCTTTATAAATTTATGTATTGTATCGATAAAAGAAATATGTATTAATTAGATGTTATCACTTTTATTTTTCACTTTTGCAATCAATGGGATGGCCTTTGCACCCCCGGAGAGCCCCCCGCACCCCCGTACAGCCCCCCGCACCCCCGTACAGCCCCCCCGCACCCCCGTACAGCCCCCCGCACCCCCGTACAGCCCCCCCCCCCCCCCGCACCCCCGTACAACCCCCCCGCACCCCCATACTACCCTCCGCCACCCCCGTACAGCCCCCCGCACCCCCGTACAGCCCCCCCCCCCCCCCTGCACCCCCGTACAGCCCCCCGCACCCCCGTACAGCCCCCCGCACCCCCGTACAACCCCCCCCCCCCCCCCCCCCCCGCACCCTCGTACTTCCTCTAGCCACCCCCGTATAGCCCCCCGTACAGCCCCCCGCACCCACGTCCGATTGTGTCCTTTTCAGCAGCGCGACGCGCGCTGAAATGGCGCGTTGGGGGGTCAAAACCACCCGAACGACCTCCGAATGCCACGAAACAGTACGAAAATATCCGGGGCGTGAATTGTGAAATGTTAAGCCAGACGGCACCTCATTCGGAGGTGCCGTGTGACCGCGGCGGCCAAAAATGCGTTTCGGGCGCCATTAAACACCAAAACGGCGTGCGGCGGTCCCATTCGGAGCAAACGTTCTCCGAAAGACCTGAAACCGCACAGGAACGATAGAAATATTATTCCTGAGATGCAGGAGGAGGCAGCACGTCCAGCGGACATGCGGTGCGCGTGGCACGTCCGATTGTGTCCTTTTCAGCAGCGCGGCGCGCGCTGAAATGGCGCGTTGGGGGGTCAAAACCACCCGAACGACCTCCGAATGCCACGAAACCGTACGACAATATCCGGAGCGTGAATTGTGAAATGGTCGCCCAGAAGGCACCTATTCGGAGGTGCCGTGTGACCGCGGCGTCCGGAAACGCGTTTCTGGCGCCATTAAACACCAAAACGGCGTGCAACGGTCCTATTCGGAGCAAATGTGCTCCGAAATACCTGAAACCGCACGGGAACGATAGAAATATTATTACTGAGATGCAGGAGGAGGAAGCACATCCAGTGGACATGCGGTGCGCGCAGCACGTCCGATTGTGTCCTTTTCAGCATCGCGGCGCGCGCTGAAATGGCGCGTTGGGGGGTCAAAACCACCCGAACGACCTCCGAATTCCACGAAACCGTACGACAATATCCGGGGCGTGAATTGTGAAATGAGAGGCCAGACGGGACCTCATTCGGAGGTGCCGTGTGACCGCGGCGGCCGGAAACACGTTTCCGGTGCCATTAAACACCAAAACGGCGTGCTGCGGTCCCATTCGGAGAAAACATGCTCCGATAGACCTGAAACCGCATGGGACCGATAGAAATATTATTCCTGAGATGCAGGATAAGGCAGAACGTCCAGCGGACGTGCGGTGCGCACGACACGTCCGATTGTGTCCTTTTCAGCAGCGCGGCGCGCTGAAATGGCGCGTTGGGGGGTCAAAACCACCCGAACGAACTCCGAATGCCACAAAATCGTATGATAACATCTGGGGCGTGAATTGTGAAATGGTCGGTCAGACGACACCTCATTCGGAGGTGCGGTGTGACCGCGGCGGCCGGAAACGCGTTTCCGGCGCCATAAAACACCAAAACAGCGTGCGGCGGTCCAATTCGGAGCAAACGTGCTCCGAACGACCTGAAACCGCACGGGAACGATAGAAATATTATTCCTGAGATGCAGGAGGAGGCCGCACGTCCATCGGACGTGCGGTGCGCGCGGCACATCCGATTGTGTCCTTTTCAGCAGCGCGGCGCGCGCTGAAATGGCGCATTGGGGGGTCAAAACCTCCCGAACGACCTCTGAATGCCACGAAACTGTACGAAAACATCCGGGGTGTGAATTGTGAAATGGTCGGCCAGACAGAACCTCATTCGGATGTGCCGTGTGACCGCGGCGGCCGGAAACGCGTTTCCGGCGCCATTAAACACCAAAACGGCGTGTGGCGGTCCCATTTGGAGAAAACGTGCTCCGAAAGACCAGACCACACGGGAACGATATAAATATTATTCCTGAGATGCAGTAGGAGGCAGCACGTCCAGCGGACGTGCGGTGCGCGTGGCACGTCCGATTGTGTCCTTTTCAGCAGCGCGACGCGCGCTGAAATGGCGCGTTGGGGGGTCAAAACCACCCGAACGACCTCCGAATGCCACGAAACCGTACGACAATATCCGAGGAGTGAATTGTGAAATGGTCGGCCAGACGGCACCTCATTCGGAGGTGCCGTGTGACCGCGGCGGCCAGAAACGCGTTTCCGGCGCCATTAAACACCAAAACGGCGTGCGGCGGTTCCATTCGGAGCAAACGTGCTCCGAAAGACCTGCAATCGCACGGGAATGATAGAAATATTATTCCTGAGATGCAGGAGGAGGCAGCACGTCCAGCGGACGTGCGGTGCGCGCGGCACGTCCGATTGTGTCCTTTTCAACAGCGTGGCGCGCGCTGAAATGGCGCGTTGGGGGGTCAGAACCACCCAAACGACCTCCGAATGCCACGAAACCGTACGAAAATATCCGGGGTGTGAATTTTGAAATGTACGGCCAGACAGAACCTCATTCGGAGGTGCCGTGTGACCGCGGCGCCCGGAAACGCGTTTCCGGCGCCATAAAACACCAAAACGGCGTGCGACGGTCCAATTCGGAGCAAACGTGCTCCGAACGACCTGAAACCGCACGGGAACGATAGAAATATTATTACTGAGATGTAGGAGGATGCCGCACGTCCATCGGACGTGCTGTGCGCGTGGCACGTCCGATTGTGTCCTTTTCAGCAGCGCGGCACGCGCTGAAATGGCGTGTTGGGGGGTCAAAACAACCCGAACGACCTCCGAATGCCACGAAACTGTACGACAACATCCGGGGCGTGAATTGTGAAATGGTCGGCCAGACGGTACCTCATTCGGAGGTGTCGTGTGACCGCGGTGGCCGGAAACGCGTTTCCGACGCCATTAAACACCAAAACGGCGTGCGACGGTCCAATTCAGAGAAAACGTGCTCCGAACGACTTGAAACCGCACGGGAACGATAGAAATAATATTTCTGAGATTCAGGAGGAGGCCGCACGTCCATCGGACGTGCGGTGCGCGCGGCACGTCCGATTGTGTCCTTTTTAGCAGCGCGGCGCGCGCTGAAATGGCGCGTTGGGGGGTCAAAACCACCCGAACGACCTCCGAATGCCACGAAACCGTACGACAATATCTGGGGCGTAAATTGTGAAATGGTCGGCCAGACGGCACCTCATTCGGAGGTGCCGTGTGACCGCGGCGGCCGGAAACGCGTTTCGGGTGCCATTAAACACCAAAACGGCGTGCGACGGTCCCATTCGGAGCAAACGTGCTCCGAAAGACCTGAAACCGCACGAGAACGATAGAAATAGTATTCCTAAGATGCAGGAGGAGGCAGCACGTCCGATTGTGTCCTTTTCAGCAGCGCGGCGCGCGCTGAAATGGCGCGTTGGGGGGTCAAAACCACCCGAACGACCTCTGAATGCCACGAAACCGTACGACAATATCCAGGGCGTGAATTGTGAAATGGTCGGCCAGACAGAACCTCATTCGGAGGTTCTGTGTGACCACAGCGGCCGGAAACGCGTTTCCGGCGCCATAAACACCAAAACGGCGTGCGGCGGTCCAATTCGGAGCAAACATGCTCCGAATGACCTGAAACCACACGGGAACGATAGAAATATTATTCCTGAGATGCAAGAGGAGGCCGCACGTCCATCGGACGTGCGGTGCGCGCGGCACGTCCGATTGTGTCCTTTTTAGCAGTGCGGCGCGCGCTGAAATGGCGCGTTGGGGGGTCAAAACCACCCGAACGACCTCCGAATGCCACGAAACCGTACGACAACATCCGGGGCGTGAATTTTGAAATGGTCGGCTAGAAGGAACCTCATTCGAAGGTGTCGTGTGACCGCGGCGGCCGGAAACGCGTTTCGGGTGCCATTAAACACACTACTACAAAAACGGGCAATAACAGCGCTAAAATCGGGCTTTAACAGCGCTAGAAAAGCGCTGTAAAGCTCAGCGCTGATAAAGAGGGGGGGGTCCTTTAACAGCGCTTTTTTAGCGCTGTTAAATGTCACCTTTAACAGCGCTAAAAAAGCGCTGTTAAATGTCACCTTTAATGGAGCTAAAAAAGCGCTGTTATATGTTGCCTTTAACAGCACTTTTTTAGCGCTGTTAAATATCTCCTTTAACAGCGCTTTTTTAGCGCTGTTAAATGTCTCCTTTAACAGCGCTAAAAAAGCACTGTTAAATCCCTGCCTGCTGCTAATAAAAAACCTGCACTAGTACAGCCAGCCGAGCAGACCTGCACAAAAACCAGTATATCAACCACAGACCTGCACAAAAACCAGTATATCAACCACAAGCATGTCATCAACCGATCACAACCCAACCAAACAGTGTTCTTACCATGAGTTAGATACCATCTACCCAGAAACCAAAACTACCTCATTACATAGTATCACAAAATATTCCTACACAACTCAGAAGATAAATACTAGAACATTTCACTATGCATTGTTTCTCCTTGGATTGCCACTTGGTTTTGACAAATCGTGCAGATCCCGTGCTCCTTGAATCATTCTCCAATACATAAAAAGGATATCCTAACTCTCCCAACCATCACCCTTAGTAATTATGTATATTAATACAAAAAAGGTAACATATCATAAATTGGGGGACTGTAATGAGACATCAAGATTAACATTCTATATATAGGATCGATGTCTAGTAGGATTGGTTGTGTTGATACATGACTCTAATTGGACCTCAAAAATAGATATATGATCTCACTCCAGGACTTTCAGAGAGACTCCAACTATGTCTAGGACGTCCTGCTGAAGCGATCGTACTACCGTAAGTTGGAAAAGATACCAAAACCATCCTAGGAAGGATCATGGGAGCCAAACCTAATGAAATATGTCCTTGATATAGTGTTCAAAGAGATCAATCATGGTACATAAAATTATGTGTCATTTAAAGGGTCACATGCCTTGTCGCTATACCCTGGGTAACTCCAATGTTCAGCTGCCTGTGTGAATATACATGTCATATCAATAGGAAATTACATGGCATGTTAAAAAACATATACGTGTTACCCTTTGATCTTGTGTCCTCTTATGCACCCTTTCCCTATGTTAGTACATGACGTCGATCTCGTGTGATTCTTCCTGTGTATCTGTACAAGGGATAAACTGTGTAGCCGGCTCATTAAAGACGTGTAGTGGGATATATTCCATGTAGGAAATCCATGTAATCCACCCCAGGTTTGACTCATACACGTCACATATGACCCATGGATCATTGTACTAAAGTGTTAACACAATCCTAAGGCGTTTGGTCGGTTTCCCGTATGTCAGTTGTTGATTTCACTTAAAAATAAATCCATTTTGAACAAAATAGAGGCACTTTGAGTGGTTTCGGCCACACCGGGCCTTGGATTGAGTCGGGGTTGACTCTTACACGTCAAATTTGACCCATGGATCATTGCCCTTAAGTATCAACAGAATCCAAATGCGTTTGGTCGGTTTTCCGCATGTCAGTTGTTGATTTCACTTAAAAATAAGTCCATTTTGAACAAAAGAGAGGCACTGTGAGTGGTGTCGGCCACACCGGGCCTCGGATTGATGCGGTGTTGAATCGTACACGTCACACATGAGTCATTGATCATTGTGAAAAAGTATAAACGCAATCAGAATCCGTTAGATCGGTATGGCGTATGTACGTAAAATATTGTCCATTTTAAACTAAATACATACACTTGGAGTGATACCGGTCACACCGCGCCTCTGATTGAGGCGGGGTTGACTCGTACACGTCACATTTGACCCATGGATCATTTTCCTTAAGTTTCAATAGAATCCCAATGCGTTTGGTCGGTTTGTCGTATGTCAGTTTTTGATTTCACTTAAAATTAAGTCCATTTTTAACAAAACAGTGACACTGTGAGTGGTGTCGGCCACACCGGGCCTCAGATTGATGCGGTGTTGAATCGTACACGTCACACATGAGTCATTTATTATTGTGAAAAAGTATCAACGCAATCAGAAGCCGTTAGATCGGTTTGGCGTATGTACGTAAAATATTGTCCATTTTAAACTAAATACATACACTTGGAGTGATACCGGTCACACCGCGCCTCTGATTGAGGCGGGGTTGAATCTTACACGTCACATTTGACCCATGGATAGTTGTCCTTAAGTTTCAATAGAATCTCAATGTGTTTGGTCGGTTTGTCGTATGTCAGTTGTTGATTTCACTTAAAATTAAGTCCATTTTTAACAAAACAGTGACACTGTGAGTGGTGTCGGCCACACCGGGCCTCAGATTGATGCGGTGTTGAATCGTACACGTCACACATGAGTCATTGATCATTGTGAAAAAGTATCAATGCAATCAGAAGCCGTTAGATCAGTTTGGAGTATGTACGTAAAATATTGTCCATTTTAAACTAAATACATACACTTGGAGTGATACCGGTCACACCGCGTCTCAGATTGAGGCGGGGTTGAGTCGTACACGTCACATATAACCCATGAATCGTTGTCCTAAAGTGTCAACACAATCCGAAGGCGTTTGGTCGGTTTCCCGTATGTCAGTTGTTGATTTCTCACTTAAAAATAAGTCCATTTTGAACAAAACAGAGGCACTTGGAGTTGTGTCAGCCACAACAGGCCTCAGATTGAGGCGGGATTGACTCGTACACGTCACATTTGAAGGTGAGTATGCATACACGATAGTTGACCTTCTTAGAGAAGGGTTTCTGGAAGAGTATAAAAGACACGAAGCAATGAAGATCATTAGAGTGTTGGAGCAAATGTGGTTGCTACAAACAATGTGGAAATCGTCTTGTGCAAAGCGACCTAAGTTACAACTTGCAGGTATTGTACTCTATTTTTTTCTGGAAGGTTTCAGTTTAAATGCATTTTGGAATGATCATTGGTAGCCATTGTCTTTTAGGTTTTTTTGACAGCCGAGGGGAAAGGTTGGGGTCTGAAGACATTGTAGGATATGTCGAAGGGTGATTTTGTGTGTGAATATGTTGGATAAATGTTAACTCCCGCAGTTCTGAAAAGAGTCACTATTTAAAATAAAGTCACAAGTTTAGATACATCTCAAGATGGTCAGTTTAAAGACATTTTGAGGGACACTACTAAAGAAATTCTCAGATATGCACACATCCCCCACTTTTAGATCGTTGTCTACTACAATGATCTTCCAAACAAGATATGCATTAGAACGCTCATGATACATAGAGAAATTCACTGGCCACCTTCGAGAATGATCTGAAGCACAAACCATGACAGCATTATGTTTTTAACTTCAGCACCTCAATTGAGAATGTGACACCTTTCAGGACTTGGCCCCATTGTATGTCGTTTCGTCCACTGAATGGGTCTATCCTTTTATTTAATTTTTTTAACTTCAGTCAAATATTCCAGAAAGATGTCGCGGCAGATCCTTCACCATTTTTTTTTGCTGAACATCTCATTACATTGTTAAAAAAAGCAGGGTGTCTTGCATGGGCAATACGTTCCTGTATATGAAACAGGGACACATTTGTGGGTTCGAATAAATGGGAGTGCATCATCTTTAATACAGGAACGTATTGCCCATGCAAGAAACCCTGATTTTTTTTAACAATGTAATGAGATGTTCAGCAAAACAAAATGGTGAAGGATCTACCGCGACATATTTCTAGAATATTTGACTGAAGTTAAAAAAATTAAATAAAAGGATAGACCCATTCAGTGGACGAAATGACATACAATGGCGCCAAGTCCTGAAAGGTGTCACATTCTCAATTGAGGTGCTGAAGTTAAAAACATAATGCTGTCATGTTTTGTGCTTCAGATCATTCTCGAAGGTGGCCAGTGAATTGCTCTATGTATCATGATCATTCTAATACATATCTTGTTTGGAAGATCATTGTAGTAGACAACGATCTAAAAGTGGGGGATATGTGCATATCTGAGAATGTCTTTAGTAGTGTCCCTCAAAATATCTTTAAACTGACCATCTTGAGATGTATCTAAACTTGTGACTTTTTTTTAAATAGTGACTCTTTTCAGAACTGCGGCAGTTAACATTTCTCCAACATATTCACACACAAAATCACCCTTCGACATATCCTACAATGTCTTCAGACCCCACCCTTTCCCCTCGGCTATCAAAAAAACCTAAAAGACAATGGATAGAAATGATCATTCCAAAATGCATTTAAACTGAAACCTTCCAGAAAAAAATAGAGTACAATACCTACAAGTTATAACTTAGGTCGCTTTGCACATGCCGATTTCCACATTGTTTGTAGCAACCACATTTGCTCCAACACTCTAATGATCTTCATTGCTTCATGTCTTTTATACTCTTCCAGAAACCCTTCTCTAAGAAGGTCAACTATCGTGTATGCATACTCACCTTCAAATGTGACGTGTACGAGTCAACCCCGCCTCAATCTGAGGCCTATTGTGGCTGACACAACTCCAAGTGCCTCTGTTTTGTTCAAAATGGACTTATTTTTAAGTGAGAAATCAACAACTGACATACGGGAAACCGACCAAACGCCTTCGGATTTTGTTGACACTTTAGGACAATGATTCATGGGTTATATGTGATGTGTAAGACTCAACCCCGCCTCAATCCGAGATGCGGTGTGACCGGTATCACTCCATGTGTATGTATTTAGTTTAAAATGGACAATATTTTACGTACATACGCCAAACTGATCTAACGGCTTCTGATTGCATTGATACTTTTTCACAATGATCAATGACTCATGTGTGACGTGTACGATTCAACACCGCATCAATCCGAGGCCTGGTGTGGCCGACACCACTCACAGTGTCACTGTTTTGTTAAAAATGGACTTAATTTTAAGTGAAATCAACAACTGACATACGGCAAACCGACCAAACACATTGGGATTCTATTGAAACTTAAGGACAACTATCCATGGGTCAAATGTGACGTGTAAGATTCAACCCCGCCTCAATCAGAGGCGCGGTGTGACCGGTATCACTGCAAGTGTATGTATTTAGTTTAAAATGGACAATATTTTATGTACATACGCCAAACCGATCTAACGGCTTCTGATTGCGTTGATACTTTTTCACAACAATCAATGACTGAAGTTAAAAAAATTAAATAAAAGGATAAACCCATCCATTGGACGAAACTACATACAATGGCGCCAAGTCCTGAAAGGTGTCACATTCTCAATTGAGGTGCTGAAGTTAAAAACATAATGCTGTCATGGTTTGTGCTTCAGATCATTCTCGAAGGTGGCCAGTGAATTGCTCTATGTATCATGAGCGTTCTAATGCATATCTTGTTTGGAAGATCATTGTAGTAGACAACGATCTAAAAGTGGGGGATGTGTGCATATCTGAGAATGTCTTTAGTAGTGTCCCTCAAAATGTCTTTAAACTGACCATCTCGAGATGTATCTAAATTTGTGACTTTCTTTTAAATAGTGACACTTTTCAGAACTGCGTGATATGAAGGTATTTTGGAGATTTTACTGGTTCATGCATGATATGAAGGTATTTTGGAGATTTTACTGGTTTTTTTGTCCAAAGTCCAAATAAATGTGGTCCATCATTCTTTCATGTTACTCGTACACGTCACCAAGGACCCGTGGATCCTTCTCCTAAAGGATGAAGGCAATCCGGATGCGTCTGGTCATATTTACGTAGGTCAGTTGTTGTTTCCAATTAAAGTAGTGTCCATTTTAAACAAGAGAGCGACTCTTTGGGTGGTAGCGGTCACACCGTGCCTCGGATTGAGGCAGGGTTGACTCGTACACGTCACCAAGGACTTGTGGATCGTTCTCCTAAGGAATGAAGGCAATCCGGATGCGTTCGGTCAGATTTCCATAGGTCAGTTGTTGTTTCCAATTAAAGTGGTGTCCATTTTAAACAAGAGAGCGACCCTTTGGGTGGTAGCGGTCACACCATGCCTCGGATTGAGGCAGACTTAACTCGTACATGTCACCAAGGACCTGTGGATTGTTCTCCTAAAGGATGAAGGCAATCCGGATGCGTCTGGTCGGATTTCCGTAGGTCATTTGTTGTTTTCAATTAAAGTGGTGTCCATTTTAAACAAGAGAGCGACCCTTTGGGTGGTAGCGGTCACACCGTGCCTCGGATTGAGGCGGAGTTGACTCGTACACGTCACCAAGGACCCGTGGATCGTTCTCCTAAAGGATGAAGGCAATCCAGATGTGTCTGGTCGGATTTCCGTAGGTCAGTTGTTGTTTTCAATTAAAGTGGTGTCCATTTTAAACAAGAGAGCGACCATTTTAGTGGTTCAACATTCTTTCATGTTGCTGGTGCATATCATCTGTTAAAATAGAAAAATGACTCATTGGAGAAAGAATGTTTTATTTAATAACAATTACAATTTTGCTACGAACATTTACATACAACAATATTTCATCTTATGATCCCATTAACCCCTCTCAAAAATGACCACCAATTGTACATGTCCCCAAGTCAGATCTTCATTGTATTTGTGTACAATCTATCATCAGGTATGCGGCCCACTCATTTCTGAACACATCTATATCGTCTTGTGAGTATGAGGCTTTTCGGCAGTCATAGTAGTACGGCAAAATAAAAAAATAAAGAATTAATAAATAACTTAAAAGAACTAGTAATTGTTTTGAAAATACCTCTTTAGGGATGCTAGTTTGCTGATGAAAAACGATATCTTTCATAAATTTACAAACATAATAACCGCAATCATTATCGTTTGTTTGTTTTGGACACTGCAAAAAAATTGATCATTAGGATAATAAATAACTTGTGTTGATATGTGTTTGGATAGTGAAATTTTAATATATATACCCTGATATTTGTCCAGACGTAGTACTTGCTCGGATCCTTATGCTTAGCCCCTGTCCTCATACCATGATTTAGACGATATTGGTACACCGCCCTATCATAACAGAATCCTCAGTAAAAGATAATATATATTATATAAATTGATGTTTAGACCTAAAACATAAGATGTAGTGTCTTACAGATTCACAAACTCCATCATGTATGGTCGGTTTGATGGATATCCTAGCTTTGAATCCAGAAAATAAATCTTCGGAGTATCCAAGTTCACCGCAATTAGCAACCAATGTTGCCTAAAAACACAAAAAAGAATAAGTAATAAAAAAAGTGAAAATATAATTGATATGCTTTAATCATAGAGTATTACCCCTGCATGGTTGTTATTAGGAAAATCATGTCATCTATAATCTTGCGTTCAAATGTTTTCAGCAAGTCCTTCACTATTGCATCCCTTTTTGATGACTCTATTTTTGTTTGGTGTGTTGATGTGATATGAGGACTAACCAGTCCAAATCTTGGCTCATGGGAAAATCCCTTCAACTGTTTTTCATAAATGCGTCTGTCAACAATATAAAATGCATTTAGTCATAATTTGAACATTAGATCAGATTTTAGAAAATCAATTCATGGAAACATACCTCATATATACATTTACAACAGTGACGCCTAACCAACCGTTTTCAAGGATTTCATTTACATTTTCAGCAGCAACGAAATCTTGAATTTCCTCTCCGTATATATTATCTTCGAAAATCACTATATGACTATTACCATCTTTTAGCTTCGTATCCACATGAGTCTTCAATGCTAGTAAATGTGGAAAGAGAACAGGTGGAGTTATTGTGCTTTCAGTAGCTCCTTGGGATCGATTGGTCGATCCTTTAGATGGTTTCGAGCCGATGTTAGTCACCCCCTTTCCTTTCTCCGTCTATAACAACAATCATTGATTCAGACACTCTTTTCATTAATTTTTAAGGGTTTAGCTTGAAAATAAAAGGAAATAAATACCTCTTTGTCTGCATGTACTCTTACAAGTTGTGCCGGCCATGCAATGAATGTCCCAATAGCCTTTTCGACCGTACGAATATCATCGTCATCAAGTGGAATAGGTAGCATTGCATTTGGCTCATGAGCTACAGTAATCATCACTTTCAGATGATCTTTTGAAAGTGGCCTATTATGCAGTGTGGCATCTGGGATATTGAACACTGTATCCCTCGCTACAAGGTGATAGGTGGGTGTTGACAGATATAAATCACAATCATTATCACCCTGTAGAAGATCAGTACAGATAAATTATCAGTGTTTTTCTGATTCATATTTCATGGGAACCGTTATTAGAATATTGATTACCACGGATAAGACATTTTTTTAGGTGAATGGCTCGCCTCAAAGCTGGTGGGGGGTTGGGAAGGATGTTCATGCGGTGGTTGTTCTTGAGTTGTGTCCTCCCTTTGCTTCACACCCATAAAAGTTGCTAGCAACTCTCCCTGCCATTGCAATTGTTCTTCAAGGGTTGCTATTTTTTCGCTCATTTGTTACAATTTTTTCTCTGTATCATCCTTTTTTTTCTTCTTCTCAAAATATACTCGGGGTGTCACCCCAAACCCTGCACCTCTGACACGACCGTATTTTTCTGGCTACTTCAAAGCCGTCGATAATAGGTCTGTATCAGCTACAGGAGTAGCTGATTCCTGTGACTGTCAGATATAGGAAAAAAACTAATTATTTTTATGTAATAGAAATTTTAAACAAATCTTTTTATCATCGTGTCATACTTACACATATTTCCCACACTTTTTGTGTGTTCTCATCTATTAACTTCCCTTCTTTGTTCACACGTGCCTTCTTCCATAGCACATGACGTGGGATAGAAGTTCATTTGGTTTTAGATTCATCAATCTACATATAAACATAGAAAGATAATTATGATGTTGTTTATTGGCACCTAACAATATTACTGTAAATTTACAATACGTACCATTTTCTTTTCTAATGAAGCGTACCCCATCCTTGCTTTACGATAGGGGTATGTTGGATTTGATGCACGTTCCTTATTTTCAGTACAGAGTTTCTGTTTCATAAATGAAATATTGACAATCAAAGTGATGAATACAGGTATCCTCAAACAACGTATTATCACTCACAATGTACCTGAAACTTCTCATCCCCACGACGGCCAATAAATGCATCCCATGCTTCTTGGGATATCAGGTGCGCATAGGCAATGGGTGGGTGCGGGTTTATTTTACCTTTAGAATCTTTCAGGTGATATCTTGTTAAAATAGTACGAAAACCTCAATGAATATTTCCTGCAAGCCTTAGCACATAATCCTTGTGTGAGTCGTCTACTATAAATGTACTCTGCAAGAGATTGAGAAGAGTAAGACACTGTTTCATCATTTTATTTTCTAGTTAATTAAAGAAATAAATTCATAATGTTACCGTAATTTCTTCCCAGATCACAGCCCTCAACTCGGACACAACATGGTGCCATGAATCTATGTCAATCGGCACGCGTTGCCGAGTGACAACTCCAATGTAACTTCTAAACATAGCCTTGTTGGGATTCACATGTTGGCCTCATGCATTCCATCCGACTTCAAATTTGATGCCTTTGCTTTTCGCCTTAAGAATTTTGGCTAACACTGTCAAACTACGACGCACCTGTGATTTCTGCGACGTCGGTCCTTCATTCCCGACCATTTCATCGATATCAACATCATCTATATGTTCATCTACTATGATATCAACGGCATGTGCTGATGGTTGTTGGACCTCAACACTAAGAGAAGGAGCCGCAACAGCAAGAGCAGCAGCAGGAGCAGTAGGAGCACCAGGAGCCGCAGCAGTAAGAGCAGCAGCAGGAGCAGTAGGAGCACCAGGAGACACAACAGGAGGAGGAGTAGGAGCCATAGCAGTAGGAGCAGCAGGAGCCGCATCAGGAGTAACAGTAGCAGCAGCAGGAGCTGTAGGAGCAGCAGAAGCAGCAGCAGCCGCAGCAGTAGCTGCTTGAGAGACTTGTTCAGTCTCAAGGTTAGGAGCACCAGAATGTGCAGAAGTCATTATCTGCAAAAGTGGTTGAACAGTTCATTCAAATTACATAAATTCTGTAATGATAAGATAATAACATGAGATAACAAGATCTATATTACAAACAAAATATAACCTGTTTACTGAACTCTCTTTCTTTTTTTCAAAGGTTGAAGAGATTTGACACCTCTATCAACAATCCAAATCCCTTCATTGTGGTATCCTCTAACATACAAAACATCATCTGCATTGGGACCGCTCCGAATTGATTGTGACGTACCACTAAAAGGATCGTCCTCAACTGAATTTTCATCGGAACCCTCAATAGTTTTGGACGATAACAGAACAATCAACCACTTTCGGTTTGCGGGATCTGGAACATAAAAAACTTGTACCGCTTGTGATGCCATTATAAACTGTTCGTCTTTGTACCCTTCTTTACTAAAATCAACTTTCACAAATCCCCATTCATCTATTTTAACACCACTATTGTTATCAATCCATTTGCATTGAAAAATCGGCAATTGAAATGTCGTATAATCCAACTCCCATATTAGTTTGATAATGCCAAAGTATGACATATTTGCATAAATTGGATTTCTATCCTTACTACCAGAAACATGCATCGCTTCAGCCACTAGTGTAACTCCACTATTTTGCATGGTACTCTCTTCGTCATGTTCATCCGTATAGAATGTATAACCATTAATTACATACCCACTGTAAGATAATACATACACACTTGGTCCAGCGGATAGCCATCGAAGTCGTTCTGAAATTGAATTCGGATTTTCATCCAACTGCTTAAAAATATGGTCCTGAAACCATCCTATAAACTGGTGATTATGTTTATCTGCTAACCATTTTTCAGCCCTCGATGGATTCAACTGCCTAAGAATTTCTTTGTGAGTTTCAATATATGGAGCAACCTCCCAACTGTTATGCAAAACATAAAGATGAGCCTGCTCCCGATCTGTAATACTGATTGTTACAACTTCTCTTCCAGAAATTCCCCCACCCTCAATGCGTCCAGTGTGACGAGATTTCGGGAGACCAATGCTTTCCACATCAGATAGGTATTCAATACAAAATTCAATGGCTTCCTCAACAATATATCGCTCCACTATACAACCCTCTGGCCGACTTCGATTTTTGACATATCCTTTCAAAATATTCATATACCGTTCAACAGGAAACATCCATCTATAGTGCACAGGACCACAAAGTCGAATCTCTCTCACCAAGTGAATCATCAAATGAACCATCATATCAAAGAATGTTGGCGGGAAGAAAATTTCTAATTCACATAATATGATGAAAATTTATTTTTCCATAGCTGGAAATTTCCCCGGGTCTAAAACGTTGCTACATATAGCTTTGAAAAAGAATCAAAGTTTGGTTAACGTATGACGAACATTATTGGGTAAAATGCAACGTAAAGCTATAGGAATTAGATCTTGCATCAAAACATGGCAATCATGTGATTTCAAACCTTTTAACTTCAAATCATTCATTGACACAATGTTCTTGATATTTGATGAGTACCCCTATGGAACCTTTACATCATTAAAGAAGTTGAAAAACTGATATCTCTCTGCCCTAGAAAGAGTATAAGCAGCAGGAGGAAGAAACATTAGATTTTCACCTTTCACGGGAGCCAACTCTTCTCGTATTCCCATGTCAACCATGTCCAACTTTGCCTTAATTCCATCTTTTGTTTTGCCAGGGGCATTTAGCAACGTTCCAATAACACTATCACATACATTTTTTTCCACATGCATCACATCAAGAAAATGTCTGACGTACAAACAATTCCAGTATGGTAATTCAAAAAAAACTGATCTCTTTTTCCAACCGATTTTCGTAAGGTTTTTCGAAAATGGTTTACCAAAAACAGTGTTCATATATTTTACTTTCTTAAACAGCTGATCACCTGTTAGTGGAGACGGTGTTGTGCGTTTTTCTGAACTTCCATTGAATGATGTCGTCCAAGATCGGTACTTATGCCGACGAGGTAGAAATATACGATGTCCTAGAAACACAAATTTCGATGAATGTTTCAACCTAATTGATTCTGTATCTTCTTCGCACATGGGACACCCTTGAGTTCCGTTAATGCTATAGCCTGAAAAATTTCTATAAGCAGGGAAATCATTTATTGTTCCATACAACATCGCTCTCAACGTGAAGTATTCACTTTTATAAGCATCATACAACATTACACCTGAGTCCCACAATAACTTCAAATCCTCGATCAATGGAGTCAGATAAACATCAATATCGTTACCTGGTTGTTTTGTTCTTGATATAAGCATAGATAACATGATGAATTTTCGCTTCATGCATAACCAGGGTGGCAAGTTATAATTTAGCAACATAACAGGCCATGTACTATGAGTGCTGGTTTGAAAACCAAAAGGATTCACTCCATCTGTAGATAACGCAAGACGAAGGTTTCTCGACTCTTTTCCAAATTCAGGATACTCATGATCAATTTTCTTCCATTGAGGAGAGTCAGCCGGGTGACGTAATAACCCATCTTTATTTCTTTTATCTGCATGCCACGACAATTGTCTTGCAGTTTCTTCACTTCCATATAAACGCCTAAACCTTGGAATGACTGGAAATTACCATACAACTTTTGTAGGATTGGATTTATCTTTCTTGTATCGAGAAGCACCACACTTTGGGCATTCTGTAAGTGATTTGTTCTCCTTTCGAAATAATATACAGTCTTTCGGGCAGGCATGTATTCTTTCAGAAATCATTCCCATCGAGCGTAGCATTCGTCTAGCTTCATATGTCCGGCTTGGGAGCTCATTATCTTCCGGGAGCATGTCATTCAAGAGAGCAAGTAGTTCCGTAAAACTGACATCACTCCATCCATTGACTGCTTTCAATTTATACAACTTCAGTACAGCTGACAATGTTGTATACTTAGTGCAAGCAACATACGATGGCGTCTTTGCACAACTCTTTAACTTCTCAGACAATTTTGGGCAATCATGGGGTTCATCTTGAATTGTCTTTGTCATTTCCTCAATACGATCTTCATCATCATTGACATCTGTAATCACATCCTCCATACGGTCTTCTTCATTATCTATATTTGTATTTATATCTGACGATCCATAAAACGCTGTTTTATCCCAGCCAGTAGCTACATTCGCTTTTTCTCCGTGTTTATTCCAACATTTATAACTCCGATCTATTCCGTGACATATCGAATGTTCTTCCAACTCCTCTGGAGTAAGTAGTCTAGAATAACAACAACGTAAACACGGACAAAGGATTTGAGAAGGATCCTTTGTGTGATCCTTTGCAAACTTGATGAACTCTTTCACTCCGTTCTCGTACTCTATTGTTAAACGATTAGAATCCATCCAATATTTATTCATCTTCATCCTATTTGAATCTCAAATATTAGTATTTATGGTTCAAGTACACAAAAGAAGACTTCCAAATACAGTAGAAGGGAACCACTTCCTTGGAAGGAGATCAAGTAGTCTAACCTACAATTAAGATTCATAAAAAAGAATATTAGATTCACTAAAAAGATGATTATCTATCACTCTATAAGGAGGATATAACACGAGAAAGAGGATTTCCAATCGATGAGAGATACCATTATCAGAGCACCGAATAGGGGAACCTAGAGGAGACTTTTAATAGGGGATCCTCTCGTTATTTTATATCTTATCTCTTGGTAAATGGTTTCTATTTTGTGTTAGAGTACTTTTGTGGGATTATGTTGGTCAACACACCATTGGGGGTGTGATTAGAAGGCATCTGTCTTCGTAAGGGATGTTCCCTCATGGTTTGTGAGTATTGTTTCATTTTGGATTTATACATGCTTGATATGATATGTATTGAAGAGATAGTGATGATGTAATTTTTGGTATTTAATCAATATCACATTGATTGTTACCGTAGATGAGTGACCGTCATGCCTCATAAGGGTAGAGCCCATGTCTTTTATGGAGAATGGGATATCTTGGTAGACCATGTAGGACCAGTTCTTCCACAACTAGGTGAGAACATAGACCAGTTTACGAATATTTTTCTTGATGATAATGGATTGAAACAAGAAATATTTCCCCCAGTAGTAGACTGGTTCTAGGATGTGTTTCATGAGAATTGATCAGGGCTACCACCTAAAAGAGACTTTGAGTTCATGATTTAGCTGATACGTGGAGTTGAGCCATTTTATATAACGCCTTTCAGAATGAAACAAGAATAGATTCAGGAACATAAAACTCAATGAGAGGAGTTAGATTATGAAGGGTGCATCTGCTCGAGTATGTCACCATGGGGATCTCGTGTTTTATTTTCCAAGAAGGATGACAGAACATTACATATGTGTTTCTATTAATAGAATATGAATCAGATGATAATTAAGAACAGATATCCACTTCTTTGTATTTTTGATCTATTTGACCAGCTGAGGGGTTCCATATTGTTCTCTAATATTGATCTAAGGTTTGTTTATCATCATTTGAGGTTGAGAAATTCTGATATACTATAAACTAAATTTGAAATCATGTATAGTTTTTATGAATTCTTCATAATAAAATTTGTGTTGACGAATTCCCCATGGCATTTATTCTCTTGATGAGTAGAATATTTCACTTGTACCTAGACCAGATTGTAGTTGTTCTATGGATGACATATTGGTGTAATACCAAAATAATGATGATCATTCCCAACATCTGGACATCATCATGAGTACACTTAGAGAGAATCAGCTATACACAATCTATCTATATGAAAACATATACATCTTCTTCATAGATTGTTACCTTAAGGCGGCGGCCGAGGGCGTTGCGGGTTGCGGAAGGCGGCCGCGGAGGGCGACCGAGGGTGGCCGAGTGAGGCGGAGGGCGACGGAGGCGGAAAAGAGTGGACGAGGGTGGCGGAGGGCGGCCGAGGGCGGCCGAGGGCGGCAGAGAACGGCGGTCGAGGGCGTTGCGGGCAGCCGAGGGCGGCAGGCGGTGGAGGTCGGCCGAGGGTGTTGCGGGCGGCGGAGGACGGCGAGTGTACCGAGGGCGGAAAGCTCCGGCGAAGCGAACACAGCAGCGGTATTTGGGAGAAGAGTAGCAGGGTTACGGTTCCGCGAGGGCTTTAGCTGCGATAAAACGAGGGCACTGTGCGACCGACTTTATAAAAAAGTCGACTAAGGTTTTATCAGCGCTAAAAAAGCGCTGATAAAGGCTACCTTTATCAGCGCTAAAATTATAGCGCTGATAAAATCTAGCTTTATCAGCGCTTTTCTAGCGCTGATAATATTATGATTTATCAGCGATAGAAAAGCGCTGATAAAGATAATTTTTATCAGCGCTTTTTGAGCGCTGATAAAGGATACCCTATATCAGCACTGAAATTTGAGCGCTGATAGAAGTGTTCTTTATCAGTGCTTTTTTAGCGCTTATATAGGCGAACCTTTATCAGCGCTTTTTGAGCGCTGATAAAGACTAACTGTATCAGCGCTAAAATTTTAGCGCTGATACAGATCATATTTATCAGCGCTTTTCTAGCGCTGATAAATATTACTATTATCAGCGCTAAGAAAGCACTGATAAACATTAGCTTTTTCAGCACTGTAATTTTAGTGCTAATATAGGGTATCCTTTATCAGCGGTTTTGCTTAGCGCTGTTATAAGGGCGCGCTTCCCTTGCCCGTTTTTGTAGTAGTGACACCAAAACGGCGTGCGGCGGTCCCACTCGGAGAAAACGTGCTCCGAAAGACCTGAAACCGCACAAGAACGATAGATATATTATTCCTGGGATGCGGGAGGAGGCAGCACGTCCATCGGACGTGCGGTGCGCATGGCACGTCCGATTGTGTCCTTTTCAGCAGCGCGGCGCGCGCTGAAATGGCGCGTTGGGGGGTCAAAACCACCTGAACGACCTCTGAATTCCACGAAACCGTACGACATTATCCGGGGCGTGAATTGTGAAATGGTCGGCTA
Source organism: Viscum album (assembly GCA_963277665.1). Lineage (NCBI taxonomy): Eukaryota > Viridiplantae > Streptophyta > Magnoliopsida > Santalales > Viscaceae > Viscum > Viscum album. Next base: position 1,606,931,061 of record OY728137.1, on the reverse strand, counting down.
GAGGGCACCTCATTCGGAGGTGTCGTGTGACCGCGGCGGCCGGAAACGCGTTTTCGGCGCCATTAAACACCAAAACGGCGTGCGGCGGTCCCATTCAGAGCAAACGTGCTCCGATAGACCTGAAACTGCATGGGAACAATAGAAATATTATTCCTGAGATGCAGGAGTGGGCAGCATGCCCATCGAACGTGCGGTGCGTGCGGCACGTCCGATTCTGTCCTTTTCAGCAGCGCGGCGCGCGCTGAAATGACGCGTTGGGGGTCAAAACCACCCGAACGACCTCCGAATGCCACGAAACCGTACGACAATATCCGGGGCGTAAATTATGAAATGGTCGGCCAGACGGAACCTCATTCGGAGTTGTCGTGTGACCGCGGTGGCTAGAAACGCGTTTCCGGCGCCATAAAACACCAAAACGGCGTGCGGCCGTCCAATTCGGAGAAAACGTGCTCCGAACGACCTGAAACTGCACGGGAACGATAGAAATATTATTCCTGAGATGCAGGAGGAGGCCGCACGTCTAGCGGACGTGCGGTGCGGGCGGCACGTCCGATTGTGTCCTTTTCAGCAGCGCGGCGCGCGCTGAAATGGCGCGTTGGGGGGTCAAAACCACCAGAACGACCTCTGAATGCCACGAAATCGTACGAAAACATCCGGGGCGTGAATTGGGAAATGGTCGGCCAGACAGCACCTCATTTAGAGGTGCCGTGTGACCGCGGCGGCCGGAAACGCGTTTCGGGCGCCATTAAACACCAAAACGGCGTGCGGCGGTCCCATTCGGAGCAAACGTGCTCCGAAAGACCTGAAACCACACGAGAACGATAGAAATATTATTCCTGAGATGCAGGAGGAGGCAGCACATCCAGCGGACATGCGGTGCGCGTGACACGTCCGATTGTGTCCTTTTCAGCAGTGCTGCGCGCGCTTTAATGGCGCGTTGGGGGGTCAAAACCACCCGAACGACCTCCGAATGCCACGGAAACGTACGACAACATCCGGGGCATGACTTTTGAAATGGTCGGCTAGAAGGCACCTCATTCGGAGGTTCCGTTTGACCGCGGCGGCAGGAAACGCGTTTCAGGCGCCCTAAAACACCAAAACGGCGTGTGGCGGTCCAATTCGGAGCAAACGTCCTTCGAACGACCTGAAACCGCACGGGAACAATAGAAATATTATTCCTGATATGCAGGAGGAGGCCGCATGTCCATCGGACGTGCGGTGCCCGTGGCACGTCCGATTGTGTCCTTTTCATCAGCGCGGCGCGCGCTGAAATGGCGCGTTGGGGGGTCAAAACCACCCGAACGACCTCCGAATGCCACGAAACCGTACGACAACATCCGGGGCGTGAATTGTGAAATGGTCGGCTAGACGGCACCTCATTCGGAGGTTCCGTTTGACCGCGGCGGCCGGAAACGCGTTTCCGGCACCATAAAACACCAAAACGGCATGCGGCGGTCTCATTCGGAGCAAACGTGCTCCGAAAGACCTGAAATGAGATTATTTCTTGAATCGATGTTTTTAAATTATTATAGCACAATGATTTGACATTATATATATATTATATATATATTAAAACATTTAAAATATATTATATATATATATATATTTAAAATATTGTATTTAATAGTATATATATGAATATATATATATATATATATTTATATATTCAATTAAATAAAAAAAATTTAATTTTTTTTTGACTAGCAGCTGCCATAGGCGGTCGCTATAGGCTGCCTGGCAGAGGGGCTGCAGCGACCGCCATTGGCGGTCGCTGAAAGCCTCTAGCGACGACGCAACAGCGACCGCCAATGGCGGTCGCTAAAGGCCAGATTTTCAGTAGTTGATGCATGATTCACACCCCAGTTGTGGAAGGGATTACATGAGATGTTCGTGACTCAGTTGTGTTTGAGCATCGCCATTCATCCTCAAACAGATTTTCAGAAAGAGCGGACCATACGGACACTGTAGTACATGCTATGTGCATACACCCTAGATTTTGGTTGCAGTTGGGAGGATCACATTCCCTTGGTGGTGTTAACATACAACAACAGTTCTCACTCCACCATCGATATGTCACCTTTATAGACCTTGTACGGTCGACTCTGTAGATCACCTATGTGCTGGATAGACCCAGGGGAGTCAGCACTTATGGGTCCTGAGTTGGTACGGGCTACCACTAAGATGGTGTAGACTATCTAAGAGTGATTGAAAAGTGCAAAGAGCAGATAGATTTCATATTCCTATAGGAGAGGAAGACCTCTCGAGTTCCAGGGGGGAGACCACGTTTTCTTGTGAGTCTCTCCTCGGTGGGGAATATGATGATTTGGCTGAGGCAGTAAGTTATCACTGAGGTTTATCTTGAATTTTATAATACTTTAGAGGATAGGCGAGGTGGAATAATACTTGGAACATCCACCACAGTTGGAAAAGACGCACTACGTCTTCCATGTATCCCAGCTGAGGGGATAGGTGCACAACCCATCTCGCATCATCAACCATGGTGATCTGGACATAGATGATGGGGCGTTATTTACAGAGGTTTCAGTAGAGATTGAGGATTGACCAGAGCGGGTCCTTTGTGGGCGGTCGATACCACTATTGTGCATTCTCTGGTAGCACAGGAACCTCCAGAAGATCACTTGGGTGCGGGAGTCTCAGATTCATGCTCATTACCCCCATTTGTTTCGTAGTCTATGTTGTGCCTTTCAAGGATGAAAATACCTAAGGTGGGGAGAATTTAAAGACCCAGATTTTACATGTAATAGTTTTTATTTATATGGATTATTTACGAGCCTGCTAAAATTGACGGTGCCTGATTCTGAGGCCCAATGTTCCCAAAATGAATTTCTGAACTTTTTTTCAGGTACGTTCAATAAACGCATGAGCGGAATTTTCTATCTTTTAAACTGCTACATAGATTAAATATTTGAGGGCACTATTCAGTCTGCCGCACCAGGATTCACATAAGGGAGGCTTTACATTCACCGCAGTAGGTCCGATGAAGAAGTTATGTTTTGCGACTTTTTAAAAGAAATAAAATAAAATAATTTTAATATCTTACTTTATATCCTCTAATAGACAAGAAAAGGGGTCGCTCCAAAAACATTTCAAGCCAATAAATGGATTAACCTACCAACTCTATGTAATGAAATTTGTGGGTAATTAGGAAGCATCCTAATTGATGAGCCCCATTAAACATTAACATCGTTACTTACCCTCCCCCTCTCCTATAAATATGGAGATTGGGGGGCGGTACTGACACAGCTTCGCCTAGAAACGATGTGTTGAAGAAGCACCATGAAGCCGAAACCTTAGAAGATAGAGTTGATCCCTGCAGAAGGTGATAGGTTACACCAAACCGCAAACTGAAGGACAACGTATGCGCATTTTCCTTGGAAGCCTGTTGTGGGAATGAAAAACATCGACTTACCTTCAAGCGTGGGTGTTTCTCTGATGATTTGAGGTAGGATGTTTATTTATTTATGCTTTTTAATTGTTTTCCTTTTCTATGTTATTTAATAATAAAAAGGACACAGGTCAACTAACTAACGGGTTGACCCATGATTCATTCGTTTTTGTGGTAGGTTATTGCGGGGTGTCTATTTGGGGTTTATCTTGTTTTAAATTCCCAGTGTTTTTTAAACCCTTAACCCGCTCATGGTTTATTACTAATGCGGAGGGTGTATGCATAATGAACTCAGCCTAAAAACTCTACTACTTTGGTAATTATTCCCCTCCATGGAACACCAAAGGCGCGAAAATACTGACAAGCTACCTTGGGGATAACACATCGACACAATCCGCAAGAGGAGGTCGCGTCACAAAACCACGATGGTCATCGAAGCAGTCGAAACCGGACAGCCCAGAGGAGGAGTGGCATGCCATCACGCACTGTCTATGAACAGAGGAGGTCACGGATCATCAGCCATGCCGACCGGAGGAAGGTGACTGGCACATTAGCTGGTCGTGGGTGACGGTGCGGAGTGTCGTCGTGTGCCGCTGGAAAGGTCAGCTGGAACGTCAGCCAGCCACGATGGAATAGGAAGAGCGGAGGTGGGGTGCGCCCCTGAAGGCGCACCCACGTGATAACAAGGCCAGAACCTGTGATTGCTGAGGCAAGAGCAGGGGGTCCGCCGGTTTGACCGGCGGCCAATGGATGGGGCGTGCGCCAACGGCGCACCCAGCAGTAAGGACACTGCCTGTCGGACGCGGCACGGAGGACTCGTTGTGCCACATGGGTCCATGTTGGGTCAACCCCTGCAGATATACCTATAGATGTGGCTCTACACCTCATCAGCCCTACCTGAATGTAGCGCGTCTGGGTATCCCTAGCAACCCATGCTGCCAGGATAGTGGCAATGCTGGGTAGGCCTAGCAGGCCGACCCACCACTCAACAGGCCGACCTACAGCCCGACGGCCTGACCCACAGCCCAATCGGGTCAGGCTAGGCCCAGTGGGCCGAGTTGACCCGAGTCGGGCCGGGTTGACCCATGTCAATACGGGTCAGCCGATGATGAACCGGGTTGGGCCATTCTGACCGAGGCGGACCAGACCCTGACCCAGTATTGGCCAGTTACACAAAATAGTCCCTAACTCAAAAACTAACATCTGTTTGACGAACCATCTGTGGAATCAGGATCCTTAGAGTGAGAAGTTCCCTTCAAAATAATCCATGAGATTTTTGGAGAATTTTGGTGTATGAGCGGGTTGGATTTCACCCAAATCCAACCGAGACCTCAACACTGAAATGTCAATAACAAACAGACCAGGTGTCTGATTGACGCTCTGTTTATTGTGATGGAACCCTTGTGACATGACAGATCATAGGGTTACTTTCATTGTGACACTTAGTGCTGGTTGAAATACGACAGATGGAATGGGGAGCAGTTCTCCCAGGCATGCTACGTATGGAACCCTATGACTAGATGAGGCTTGAAAACTACTGACCATTTCGACAAGGAGTAATCAACATGCCCAGTGGGGAGCAGATCTGTGTGACGTAGTAGAGTCACATTGGGGAGTGCCTCTATGTGATGCGGCAGAACCACAGTACTTGATAGGAGGAGTACCCCAGTAGGCCATGAGGGGGAGCATCTCAGTGTGACGTGGAAGACCCACTATGGGGAGCGCCTCTGTGTGACGTCGGAGACCCATGGTACTCTATAGGAGGAGTATCAAAACAGTCCAAGCCTAGTGGTAAGTGCCTCTGTGGGATGTGACAGGCCCATTGTACTCATTAGAGGAAGATTTATCCAACATCTGAGGTGTTCGACGCTACATCTGGGAAAGCTTCTTGTTCCTAGGTCTAGAGAATTTTGTTTGGATATCAGTATTCATAGTAATCATGTATGGGTCAGCATCATGATCTTGTTTCTCTGATTTGTATACCTGGTTTGAGTTTTGTATATTTCTCTATGCTTTGGGAAGGAGATTGTGCTTTTTGGTTTTCCTTTGTGGTGTTCTGGGAGACCTTCGGGGTCTTGGGGTCCCTAAAGAGTATCGTTATACTCACCCCTGCATGGGATACGCACAATCCTTGTTGTGTATAGTGAAGCTGACGAGTAGCTGGGAAGAGGTTTGAGGGAGCCAGGACTTGGTGGTACCTGGAGGAGACAGGAAGACGTGGAGTGCTGAGAAGGTGATATGTACCTCCCCTTCTGGTAGGATCCTCAGAAGACAACTCTATTTTTGTTTTCCCTTTTTTAGTTGTATTGTTCCTTTCAGATGTATTTTTACTTTTCAGTTGTACTCATAATTTCAGTTGGGCTTGTATTCAGGCCCCTTTACTTTCATCACTCTTTTACTCCTATAGTTTACTTCAAAGTTACTTCTTGATGTGTTCTTAAACCATGTGTTTGTATAGGTTTATAGGCTATGTCTTCCTGTTTTAGGGAGTATACCTTTTGGTGATAGTCACCAACCCCTAGCCTATAGAAGATGGGCTTGGGGTTGTCATGTGACGAGCCCTGGGGGGACGAGTCATGACAGTTATAGGTTAGTAAGATAATTTATTTATTATCATTTATGGATAAGCAATAAATGGATTTAGGATACTAGTAATGAAGTGTATTGTAATATTGTGTCATTTTCTAGGTGCATCCCTCTTTGAGTTTTTTTATTTGATCCTATATGGCTAAGATATGTTCGTAGAAGGATATCCTTTATTATAGAAAATGATTTAATGTTTTTGGATGTCTATTTGTTTGAATAAACATAGAATTGGGTTGTGAAATAACTTGAGAAAACCAGAGGGGATCCATGTTGGGAGGATTTTTTCCTTTCAGATTGAATAATTGGAGTTTGGGTGTAAAGGGTTCAAGTGTTGACAAGGGTTCTTGGTTAGTTGATATTCCTTAATGTGGTTTTGTATTTTAAAACTAAATTTAGAAAAAAATTTCTAAATAATAGTTATACTTTGTGTAATTGTAATACCCGACATCTAATTTTTTTCAGACTCATATTGTTAAAAATTTAATTTTTTAATAGATTCATAACAATAAGATTGTACGCATCATATTATATTCGATCAAAATAAATAATAATCATAAGAGTTGAGTTTTTTGGTGTATCCCTATAAAAATAAATATATAATGTGTGTCCATATTAAATAAAGTGTAATATCCCAATAATGTTTTTAAAATAGTATAGTGTAATTGACTTTATTTCCAAATCATGTACACCTGCCTCACCTCGAACCTATGGTAGTTTCCAAACACTTTTAGAAAACCTCTCTTGGTTCAATCACACATTATAACCATGGCAATTGGTTTTTTCATTTTATTCATCTTATCTTCTATAATTCCATGATATTTTTTGTTTAATATCTTATTTATGTGAGTTTTTTATTTGATATTGGCAATTAATGATCTAGACTCCTTATCGTGATCATATAAACCTTCATTCTAGTGGAGAACCCAACTAGAATAAATGGTTTATTTCCAGTTAAAGGTAGACAGACTAATTCATAACCCTATTCCTAATTTTTGGATAGTGTGTTCAATGTTGTAGTTGTGCCAACATAATGTGAAACCAAATAAATTAAATGATGAACTTGATTATTCCTTAGAGTTCCATTGGATCTAACTATCTTTTCAATTGACTTGTGGATACTATTTAGGTTTGCAAAAATTTTACTAAATGAATTGATAAATTCCATAAAGTGTGTTTATCATTAAAAGGATTTTGGGATGATTTTGTGATGTAGTTTAACCTTTATTGGATTGTTTATTGGGAATACTGACATGTTATTGATTATGAACTATTGACAAATGAAATGTGTAATTGAAATATAAATGGAATTTTCACCATTTACCATTTACCATTGATCCTGATGATGTGATATTGGGATATCCTTGTTTTTGTGAAATGTGTTGGGATAAATGTTTTAATGATTATATGGGGTTTTTCTCCATAATGATAAATGTTGAAATTCTTATATGGGGAGCTATTCCCAGTAACACATTCTCAAATTCTTATATTCCGAGATATGCCCTAACACTTGATGAAAAGATTATATAGTGATATATTTATAACAAAACAAGTTGAAATTATAATTTTTGGGGGGTTTACCTGATAAATTATGAAAACCTTATATACTAGTCTCATTATGTTTGTTTTATAAAATTATTATATACTGGGTTCTTCACTAAATTGGGGTAATTCATACCCTGGTTATAAGACTATGGTTGATATGAATACTAGACATGATCAGAGACAATCTGGCATGGGACCAAGGTAGGACATGTTTTTTCATGGTTATATGGTTATGGTTTCCATGGTTGTGATACATTCTATAATGGTTCTGAAACAAGTTTATGTTATATTAATTTAAATTTTAATTGATTAGTACAATTTTTATTACTTTATTTCATACACTTATTATAAGACTAGTTATATTTAGACATGGTGTTTTTGACCATTTGAGTTATACACACACCCTATTCATGATTTCATTTGGTACTACAGTAGATTAAATGAATGAAGGATTGGATAGTTGAAAATTACATTTTGGTTGATTTTTAATTATTTTATGGGTTGTAGTTTGGAGATGGGACTGACTAGGGGTTTGAGACCGAGGAAATTTGAGTATTTTATTAAGACTTATATTATTTTATTTTCTATTAATTTCATCATGGCACTAAGATATATTCTAGCACATCCTTACATTATTACATTATAATTTATTGGTTTATTAAATTCCCTTTAAATGTTGTTATTCTACTATATTGTTTTATTTCCATTGTTTTCGCACTCTGATATTTATTTATTATTATTAGATTAAATTTTTTTTTTGTGTTATAACTCTATAACCACAGGGTATAGTCCCCCCATTAAACTTTTCACCCCCCCAATATTATTCATCATCCTCTGACATATGGGGAGGCATTCTTGAGGTCTCATAACAAACGTATTTTGAAAATGTTAGAGTGGTCCATATTGAGGGACATTATAATGTGGTATTAGAGATACATGTTTATTTTCTATTACTTTACTACTTTATAAAAGAATAAAGGAGACTAGGATTTTTCAGGACTTCATAATGAGCTTCTGCATGGGAGTATCTATCCCATGTATGAGAGAAAATCCTAATGGCTAGTGGTGGATTACTGTTTATATTCTATTATTGTTACAATTGTTGTTATTTCATCCAGACTGATTCTCTTGTTTTCTGAGGTTACAATTTTATTATGTTATTATTATTTTTAGATTTATTCCCATGGTTGGGTATAGCGCGGGATGAGTATACATTCATCATAATAGGAACATGTGGATATATATTGACATGAATTGTTTATGATTGTGGTATATTAATTACCTATTATATATAATTTCATGTCGAAATGTGATACGATATACATGTTATAAATGATAAATGAAATAAATGAATTGTTATTTAATGTTAAAACAATTATAATCTATGATTAGAGTGAATATTAGATAGTGGTTCTCTGTGGTTGTCACATATTGATGTTTTCCTTGTTGATAAAACCTATATTCTAGTGGGTGTGTTCATCTTATAGAGAAATTTCCTTCTCATCATCATCAAGTTGAGAATTATGAGAGTGGAAATCATCATGCTCCTAATGTAGCTGAACTAGAGATTCTTGCATTTCATGAGGATTAGTTGGATGATCATCTTTATGACATATTCCTGAGGATCATGAAATCAATGGAAAGAGAAATTCTTGAATCATTCCTTCACTTTTTTTGATTTGATGATATAGTTTCTACTATAGAATATTCCTACATTCACTAGGTAGGGAGTCCCCTAGGCATCAATGTTATGGATAGATTCATTCTACATGGTATTTTAGAATATTGAAAAAACACATATAGAAGGGCGATGCTTGTGGAATATATTCTTCATAGACTAGCCAAACGTTTGTGGGTCATTCTATAGAATTAGGGGTATCCAGGGGAGTAATCCTTAAAGAACTTCAAGATGAAGTTCCCAATCCATTTATATAATGCGATGTTGGGAGATGATAAAGATCACGAGTCTATAAATTGGGCACACAAGGGAATGCTAGTGTCAGACTATGTTAAACATTTCACTAACCACCAATGATTTTCTATATCTTTGGAAGTTGATGAGATATCCATGGTGAGACATTTCCATGATTTACATTGTAATGTGAATAGGTCTCAAGTGAATGTGTTTGGTGTGGGAACATTTGTAGATGTCATGAATTATAAAATCATCATGGAATGGAATCTAAGAGAGTCCTCGAGCAGCATTCAGGTTGTTTGAGTCAGGATAGCTGTAAAGTATTCTTATTACTGAATGAATAATCACTATTACAGTTTTCACTAATGTAGAAGTGGTTAGAAAAGTTATTCCAGTGGGTATCCATCTTAGAATATTTTTTTCTTGATGTGATGTTAGTGTTAAATGATGGGAGAAAAACGTACATCGTGTATGTACCCTGCATTGGAGTTCCCTTCTTGTGGAATTTTGGGCCACCTAAAATGTTTTTGTAGGAGAATATAGTAACTGATTCGTGGAAGAGGATCATGGTAGGTACAATAGTCTGGGAAGGACTCAACTACTCCTTAGTAGAAAGGTAGCTAGAGTTCCTTGGGATATTTTGGTTGAGGTTAAGGATGTGGTAACCCAGAGTATATATGACATTTTCATGTAGAGGGTATAGCTCAGGGTAGAGGCTATATCCCAGGGTATATGGGTTGGTCATCTACAAGTTATGAATACTTATTTGGATAGTGTGGATGGTGGGCATTCTACTTTCATATGTATGATTATTGTATTATATACCCTTTCTTGTGTTTTATTTGATACAATAGAATCACAATACTTTTTGTTTACCCTTTTTGTTAATGGTTTTTTCATGGATGTGGAATGGTTGGAAGGAGTTTTGACTACTGAGACACACTTGGGAATTTAGTTAGAGAATATTAAACATTACGAGGTGTACTCTCTATAGATTGGTTCTTATAGTTTATTTTGGTAACCGTTTGCGATAGATTTGAAAATTTTTGATTTCATCCTTAGTATTTTTTTTATTACTTATATACTAGTATCATATCAAATAATACCAAAGGGGAGTTAAATTTTTACATCCATAAGGAGGTATTGATTATCACAATGGTGAGTGGGATCTTCAAACTGGTCATGCAAGACCAATACAATGCAAATTGGATTGTCTAATAGATCAAATATCCATTTTTTTCTTTTTATTATGGTGGGATGCAGTGGGATTATTTATCTCTAGGGGTAGACCATTTTTAGGATGTATTTTATAATTTGATCTATAGATTACCACCTAAGTGAGAGATTGCGTTTATGGTCGATTGCGTACCTAGGGTAGGGACAATTTTAATCTTTCCTTAAAAAATGTAACCAGTAGATCTTCAGGAGTTGAAAGCCGATTTTGAATATCTCAAATCTAATGTTCTGTATTCTCAAGTACATCTCTTTGGGTTTCTCTAGTTCTCTTTACCAGGATGGTTGATGGGACATTTTTCTTGTTTGTAAATTATCAGAGGTTGAACCAGATGATGGTCAATAAAAGATATCCCCTTCCAATCATTGACGGTTTATTTGATTAGTTTTGAGGTGATAAGATCTTCTATAAGATATATTTTCAATCTAGATACCACCATTTGTGGTTGAGACCATCATACCTAACTTGGAATGCATTTAGGTTCATGTGTGTCTTGTATGAGTTTGTAGTAATTCCATTTGGGTTGGCCAACATATGGGTTGTATTAATTATCTCGATGAATCAGATCTTTTATCATTTTTTGAATCTGTTTGGGGTGATTGTTTATTTAATAAATATTAATATACTCCCAATCATCATACGATATTGTCAAATATCTTTGCATCATCCTTAGTCCTTTGAGAGATCATCATATTTACACAAGGCTAACCAAATGATGTTTCTAGATGGATAAATTTCACTAAATATGACATGTCATCTAACAGATAGGATTGGTTGTGGACCCAGAGAAAGTTGTAGTTGTGATAACTTCTGAGTTTCAAAAGAATTTATTTTGGATTCATAGATTAATAGGTTTATTTGGTTATTATTAGCTCTGTATTAAGGACTTCTCTAGTTTTGAAGCACCAATGTCTGTGCTAACCATGAAGGGGGTGAAGTTTGTTTGGTCAGATGATTGCAAGAAAGATATAGAGAATCTAAATAATAGGCTGACCTCATAACATATCCTCACATTACCCTTCATGGTTAAAGCATATATCGTGTACTGCGATGCATCTAGAGCTAGGCTAAGAGCAGTTCTAATATAGGAAGATCGGGTAGTCTCTTATGGATCCTGAAATATGAAACTATATGAGTGGAATTATCGTACTTGTGGTATGGAGTTAGGATCAGTTGTACATGCCTTCAAAATTTTGGGAAATTATCCCATGTGTGATAGGATTTTTGTTTCCATGGACTATAAGATCCTAGGTACACAAAACCTTCTTCAGAGGAGGTGGGTCGAGTGTCGGTAGTATTTATACATTGACTAGACTTATTAAACATGAAAGAGAAATTATATTTAATTGTATTAAGATTAAGGACATATGTATAGGTAGTATGGGGGTCTTTTAATTAATGTTGTGTGATTAGCCTCTTTGTAGACATGAATTTATATGTTCATGAGTCTTATGGATGAGTAGTTACGACTTCCACATCTACTATACCCTGGGTTTGTCACCGAATCACGACTGATAGGTTATCTAATCTGTAGGGAGTTGTTCTACGAGATAGGTTATATGGTACGAAGACACCACCAAGATGGTCTCATGGTAGTGTAAATCACTTATTTTTTGTGGAAGAGCAAGGGTTTTTATGGGCATGCATGTAGAGCCGATGAGTGGGTTTAAGGATTCTAGATGTGTGGTACATTATAGCTTGAAAAAAATGTATTATAATATTTTTAGATATTACTGGTGGTCATTAATTTATAATTAATTAACATAAATTTGGTGGAGATTTCTCACTTGTTAGTAGGTTAAATCTCATCATAATAGGTTAATTAGGAATTCATATCCGTTTCCCATTCTGGAAAGGAAATGGGATGATGTCACTATAGATATTTTGATTGTATTACCTAGGGGAAAATATTAAGGAAGTTATATGTGTGATTTGGGACTGAATGATGAAGTTATCCCACAATTTACCTATTTTGGAGCCTATAAAATTTGATGATATGGTTGGTCATTATGTGTGTGGGGTAGTTTGGCCACATGGTGTTCGGTAGAATATCAGTTTTGAATAGTATCCTCATTTAAAGTCTCTTTTCTTGTTGCATCTTCAATATGATATAGGATCATGTCTTCTTTTGATAATCTCTTATCATCCTTAGACTAATGGTAAATCTTAGAGGAAAATTATGGTTCTAGAGGATATGTTACGATCATGTGTACTGGATTACGGTGGTTCATACGAGCTTCGTATCGCACTTCTTGTGTTTACATATAGTAATTTTTTCTATTCATAAATTTACATGGAAAATTTTGAACATCTATATAGAAATTCTTTCAATTGACCTCTTTTTCATTGGAGGTAGATGGGTCATTGGGTTTTAGGCCTAGTATTATGCAAGATTCATAAGAGAGTGTTCAATTATTCAGAACGTGGTTGGTTACCACACAGACTATGAAGAAATATTATGCCAACCATCAAAAATGAATTCTAGAGTTCATGGTTGTACATAATGTTTTCTATAGAGTGACTCCAAGGATGGGGCAATTCTATATCATGAAACAGGTAAAGATAGAACCATGTTTCATCGGGCTATTTGAGATAGTGGATAGGGTCGGTCGAGTGTCATACTGATTTTCCAATCCACAACACTACAAATCCATGAAATATGTGTTTCATGTGTTGTAAATTCAGCAATTTTATTCAATACCTTCTCATGTGATACACATACCAGGGGTTGATCATAGTACTGATGCATCATTTTTTGGATCATTCGATAGAGATTCCGGACCATAGAAAGAGTATATATGGGGTACGAAAATTTATTTGGTTTGAGATGAGGGGAAGTGTGGGAGATTTAAGAAATAAAATTGGTAGATGGATTCAGATATGTGAGCAAAGTTTCCATACTTGTTCATGAAGACCCCATGGTTATTCTTGGAGCATCTTAGGGATGAGTTATTATATGGTGGAGAGGTTGTAAGAACCCATATTTTTTCATGTATGCCCCTTATTGATTTTTTTCATTTGATTATTAGTGCCCGAGTCTTGTCCATAAATGGAGATAATTGTTTGGGGAAAATGAATTAATGTTCATTGATGTATGTTTGTTTGAATAATCCTAGACGTGGGTTATGAGGAAACTTGAGAAAACCGGAGAGGATCCATAAAGGGATAAGTATAGTCTTTCTGTTTGAATTAATTATGTTCGGGTATAAATGGTTCAAGTGATTCCAAGGTTTCATAATATGTTGATAATACTTAAGTGGGTTCTGTATTTAATATAAAAACTGGGATGATAAATTTCTATAGAATGGTTACTAATAATGTTACTATGATACATGCAATGTAATTGTTTCCAAATATATTTCATGAATAGTTACATGTAATTTACTAATTCATGACATGAAGAGAGTTCACATCATGAAATTATATTACACATCATGTAATATATCATCAAAAATAATAATAATTTAAGGTGGTGGTTTTTTCAGTGTATCCCTCTAAAAATATACATACAACCTGTAACCATATTACACGTCGTGTAATTTTCCGATCAAATTTTTAAAATACATTCATTGGGTTGAATTTATTTCTAACTCACATACAACATCCTACTTTAATCCTTAGTGATGTTTCTAGGAATTGTTTTAGTGCCATTCTTAGTTCTGAACATTCCAATCATGCATCTGATCCCTAGTGAGTGGGTTTTCTTCATTTTTCCTTATCTCTTCCACCACTAATCAACATTTTTTGTGTAATCTCCTGACCATGTGTGTTGATGTTTTTGATATTAATCAGTTATTATCTATGATCCTTATTTTGATTATGAGATTCAACATTATTGTGGTAAATCCTACAAAAATAATGGGACGATCATCAGTTAAAGGTGGGGGTCTAAACCTTTACCCAATAGTTTGATATTTTCAAGTATAAAAAATATTGAAATTTCTTTGATATAATGTGCTTCTCCATAAATTAAATTCTTAATAGGACTATTCCATTGATTTCCTTTAGATTCAATTAGATCTTAATACTTCTTGTGGATAAAATTAGGATGAGAAAACAATTGATTAAATTAATTGATTAATGGATTAATGTGTTTTTATCAAGACATAGATTTTGGGTTTATTTATTGATATAGTTTCACCTTGTTTTTTAAAAAAAACTAGTATATTATTGGTTTTGACTAATTGATATATGAAATTTTGAGTTGAATGATATATTATTATTTTAATATTTAAACATTGAGCCTAATAATAAGATATTTTGATATCCTTATTGTTTTGAAATGTGTTATCATAAATGTTATAATTCTTGTATGAGGTATTTTCCATATTGGTAAATATTGAAATTCTTTTATAGAAAACTATGCCCAATTACACATGATGAAATTATTATATACTAAGCTATTCTATTTAACTTTTTGAAATTATTATAATGCAGAATATGCCCAGTGACACATCCAAAAATTATTATATATTTGGATTGGCCCTAATAAATGATGAAATTTTTATATATTAGGCTCAAGAATAATCGTTTTATAAAATTATTATATAGCAGTCTATAACCCAACTTAGTGTAATTAATAACATGATTATAATGTATGGTTGTCATGGTTGTGAGACATGCTCAGATAATTTTGGCATGGTGCCAAGTTGGTTTATGATTTACCATGGTTATACGGTTATGGTTTGAATGGTTGTGAGACGTGCTCAAAGAAATTATGGAATGGTGCCTATGTAAGTTGATGTGGTATTAATTTAATTATTTAATTGATTAAACATGTGTTTACATTATTATGTAGACACTTATTATCATATTGCTTCTGTTTATACATGGCAGTGTCATCCTACTGAGTTATACTCACACTAAATTTCAGTTTTCATTTACTACCTAAGTATATTACATGGATGAAAGATTATATAGGGGAAGGGACATTTTTAGTTGATTACTGCTTGATTGATGTGCTAGTGTTTGGAGATGAGACCCACACGAAGTTCAGGACTATGAACATTTTATTATTTTGTTGAGTTTGTTAGTATTTTATGTTATATTACATTTAGCATCAAATATAGTTACATTCCATCACATAAATTATTATTCATTTACTATTCATTGTATTATTCAGAGGTCTTTGATTGTTTGAACAATCATGTATTGTATTTTTTCTATTTTTTAGAACTCTGATATTTATTTATTATTATTGGTTTAGATTTTTTCCGATATTTTGTAACTCTATAACCAGGGGGTATAATCTACCAACTATATTTATCACACCCCTACTGGTAGTCTGTAACCTCTGGAATAATGGGTGGTGCACTTCAGGTCTCATAACCAAAATGTTTCAACCACATGAGAGAGTTCTAGATTGGGCGATGTTACACATATAGTGTTCATATTTATTTAATTTTATGGTGCATATTTTATTTTATTTTATAATACTAGTGAGTTTTTTTTTGTTTAATTAAATATATTCATTTCATTAATAATCTATGATTTTATTAATTACATTTATAAATCATGGATTTTAATTAGTATTTAGGGTGAACATACTCTCAATGTTATTTTTTAATCAGCCAATATAGTTATATTCCATTAATATTCTACAGAAACATCAACTGACACATAATTTTCTATCCTAACATAGGGATCATGTTGGAGTAGTCATGATAGGTAATGGAATTAAAAATATTGTTGTTTTAATTAGATCAAGTCAATATGTGTGCAGGTAGGGTAGTCTAGAATCTAAAGATATTCTATAAATCTACCATTTTAAAAAATTTATAGTAATACAGGAGCATCTAGGGAATATCTAGATAATTGATGTTTTCATTCACTTAGAATATATTTCACCCTTTTCCCTATAAAGTTGACATAGTTCCAAAGGATTGAGTTGTGACATGGGTTTTATAAATAATTTAGAATTATTTAATGTATATTATTTAATTTTTTCAGTTAATTTAATTCATCATATGTATATATTGGACATAATTTTGTGAGATTGGATGCATATCTTTTGATATAATTGTGTTAGAGGGGTTTGGAGGAACATTTATATATTATTTTTGTATAACTCATAATTATTGGATAAAAAGTAATGATTATTATGGTTTATCATTGAAAGAGTTTATAAATGTTGAAATTCTTAGATAGAATACTATTCCCAGTAACTCATGTTGAAATGATTATATACGGACCTATGCCCTAACACATGCTAATATTCTTATAAAGTATGCTATGCCCCATGACACATACAAAAATGCATATATATTGGGCTTCGACTAGATAAATGTTGAAATTATTACATATCTAAATTAACCCTGATTGTTTACTGAAATGATTATATAGAAGGTTTTAGGCTAAATTTTTCTATTTATCACATTTCTTATAGGTTTTGGGTTGTTATGGATGTGAGAAATTCTCATAGACAGTTCAACATGGTACTAAGTAAGGTTATGTTTTTACCATAGTTATATTATTATGGTTGGCATGGTTTTGAGATATTCTTAGATAAATTCTTGCATGGTGAATTAGAAGGTTTATGTGGTATTAATTTAATTGTTTAATTGATTAGTAATCATATTAAATTAATTATTTCGTACACTTTTTATTAGCCTGGTTGTGTTTAGACACAGTGGTTTCAACCCACTGAGTTATACTCAACCCCTATTCGGGAAGTCATTAGGTACCAGATCATATTACATTGATGTAGGATTGGGAATGCGCAGAGGAAATTTTAGTTGATTATTACTTGCCAAATGGGAGAGAGATTGGATATGTGACAGGATTCAGAACTGGGGACTTTTGAGTATTTTTTTTATTCTAGACTTTTATATTTGATTAGTTTGATCCAGAAATTTAGTAATATCATATCACACAATTATATTATTCCTTTATTATGTATTGAAATATTCGTTGTATTTAATTTTTGGTATACCATTGTATCCTATTTTTTCTATTTTTTATGTACTGTGATGTTTATTTATTATTATTGGTATATGATTCTTATATTATTTGGTAACTCTATACC
Source organism: Viscum album (assembly GCA_963277665.1). NCBI lineage: Eukaryota > Viridiplantae > Streptophyta > Magnoliopsida > Santalales > Viscaceae > Viscum > Viscum album. The sequence goes on along the minus strand of OY728137.1, from coordinate 1,606,913,354 downwards.
TAGGGGTATTGTTTCCACTCTATACATTTCACACCCTTACTGCTAGTCAGAACCCCCTGAAATAGAGGGAGGTGCACTTGAGGTCTCACAAAAAACCCATTTCTACCAAGTGAAATAGTTCACCAATGGAGGACATTATGTTTATAGTGTTCATATTTCATTTATTTTATGGTTATTATATTATTTTATTTTATACTACTAGTAACTCTTTTATTATTTCATGTAATTTATTCATTCTTTTCATTATATATTATGAAATTAATTATACTTAAAATTAATGGATTTGAATTATTAATGAGGGTTAACATATGCTTAATGGTATTTGTTAAGAACTCAAGATATTTATATGCCCCTGTAATTCTACAAAAACATCCACATATTTATAGTGTTCTTCCTTGACATATGGATTCAGTTTGAGTATTCATGTTGGATTGTGTAATTACTAATGTTTTTGGTTACATTTCATCATGTGTGTAGGTGTGTATATAGTATTGTCTATAATCAAAATGTGTTCAATAAAAATACCTTCTCAATATCTTTATAGTAAGACCCGAGTTTCTAAGGAATTTCTAGAATGATAAAGCATTCATTCACTCAGAAACAATTTCTCACCATTTCACTATTATGTTTTCCTAGTTACTAAGGATTGAGATGCAACATGAGTTTTATAAATCATTTAGCATCATTTTTGTTAGTTTTTGTAATTTTATTACATTGGATGTGTATCTTTTAATACACATGTGATAGATGGTTTTGGATGAAAATGTTTATATTATTCTATTATAACCCATAATTTTTAAATAAAGAACAATGATTGTTATGGTTTATCATTTATTGATATTTTAATTATTTATGATAAAATTTTACTCATTATAAATTAAATATTGAAAAATAATCTCATATATACGGAGACTATTTTATTTAGTGGTGATATAATTAGTGAGGTGTTGTCAGTTTTATTTATAGATAAGTTTTATTGTAATTGTAATTTTATTTAGTGGTGATATAATTAGTGACCGTGTTATTGTTTTTTTGAGATGACTATAAATGTGAAAATGTTTAAATTTAACCTAAATGAAATTTATTACCTTTTAAAATGTGAAAATAAACCCATGTAGGTTAGTTGAGACATGAATCATATGAGATAACATGTTACAGGCGTTTATAACTTCAATACCTAAAAACTGTTATTTGGTTGCAATATAATGAATCCAGGATGGCTTAGCAGTACCCTAGTAGGTCTCCTTATCTGTTAAATATAATTTACATGATAAATTTACTAATAAATATGAGATGATAAAAAATGTTTACTGTTTTACAAGAATGGTTTTATGAAACATGCATGATTTTTCCCATATTTTACCATGTGGTTTTGTTTATAATTAGTACATTATGTTTGGAATTAAATATTATAAAATATTATATATTGAAATTGAATCGGTGTAATGGCTTGAAAATGGAACCCTAGGTGGAGACTCTTATTTAGATTCTCGTGTAAGGGTAGTTTATGTAACTCCTTTTAGTTGCCTTGGAATGGAAACAAAAGCATTTTCCATTGGACATTTTATTTTTGAAATTTCTTAGATGATCATATTTTGAGCCTCGTAATTTTTTTTGCATGAACTAGTGTTAGAAAATATGTTTTCACCTTTATAAGGGGATAGTCGATGGTTGGTATCACCCTTTTTGTTTTAAACCCTTGATAGTGTTGTGAGATTCTACATACTTGGTGCCATTTAGGTGTTGTTATCCCGATTAAGACTCCTACCATTAAATGAAACACTTGGTAAAATGGGTTGTAATGATATCTTAACCATTTTTTATCGGAATGGGAATCTATTAATGCTGGGGTTTTTGAGGTTATAGATTCCGTGGGTGTGGTCGTTTCCTTCATAGGTTGTTTGAACCTCTATTATTCCTCATGGATGGATGGTAGTGTATGTAATCATCCAGGTAAAGGTTGTATGTAGAAATAGTAATATGGGTTAAATATCATTACACACTATCTGAAACATGAATTTATATGGTATAAAACATATGGATGGTATTTAGAATTTGTTTTCTTGCTTATAAACCTAGAGGTAGTATGCATTCATGTATGCGGTGCTCGTTGAGTGTTAAATGATGTAATGAACTTACTCAGTTTGGTGGAATGTTTGACCATTATGTTGTTGTGTATAGTATCAGGTTATCTTAGGAGTAGAGTGGCCTAAGATCCAAATAAAAAAATTTATCCTAATTATAAGGATGACTTCATAGAGACATATATATTTTGACAGGTTGTTCAATTTTATTTTGGTTTCAAGCGAAATTCATTATGATGAATTTATTTTGAATCTGAATCTAGTGCACCTCTGAGTAGCTAGTTTGACTCTCCTATTTCTATGAACAGTACACTCCTAATTTGAGGAGCATCATTCCTTTTTTTTGTTAAAGTGTTATTCTATTTAGAAGCATAAAACACTAAGTGCACCATTGGGAAATGGTCATTTATTATCAAATTCCTTTTAGGATTTCATGTGTGGAATTATGTTGATGCTTCCTTGGAAACATGAAGTTGGTGTGGTTGTTGGTGTATTTAGACATTGAGAATTGATTTTTCATGGGTGTACATCGGTGTTTAATCTTGAATGATCACAGTATACTTCGGGTGGTAAAGGCTCGGTGATCAGTTAATGACGGTGCATCGATATGTGAATTCGAGTTTCTTCTAAAGTATCAACCACTGGTGTCTCAACCATTATACTTTCGGTATTCCATAAAATCTCTTTAGTTTACTGATACTTTATAGAAAATGATTTCCCTTATCTTTACTTCATCCTTGATATACTAAGAGAGTGTTGGTCTTCCGCCGAGCTAGAGTACAAAAGTTATTAGGCGTTTTATGTAGTCTCCTATTGATTCACATTAATTTGTAGTTTTTATTGAGGCCTAGTTATTATTGAGTGAAAATTTCATTACAATTAAGGAATTCCTTGGATGAACTCATGTACAACAATTGTTTCTTCGTATTTGACCTTCAGGCTGATGCTGCTCTGGGCTCAGTCAATATTTTTTTTTGGATGTCTTCCCTATGCACCAATGTATCACTCATAAACATGAATTATGAACTTCATAGGTTTAGTTCCTTAAGATCTCATGTAAATGAATCTGGGGTTGTCTCATACTTCTTGTCAGACCCTGAGGTGAATCTTTAAAATGGGTAATGATTATAGTGGAATTGATGTAGACTATACCCTTTTTCATGCTAAGGCATGGAAATTTAAAAACAATTAGGTGATGTTTTGACCAAGGAATGACACAAGAAGTTAGTTATGGACATGATTGGTCTTGTTCCTTATAAAAGTGATGTTACTTGGATGAGTGAATCATTGTTCAATTAGAAAATAGCTTGATTTTTAAGCCTAACATCATCAAGAATGGTCTCCATGAAGGGGATTGACTTGTCCTCCATCTTTTTCAATGTTCACGGTCATTGAGGAAATAGTTTAGAAATATCTCCATAGAAAGGAAGGTTTGGTTTGAATTTCTTCAATAACTTTAGTGGAAAGTGTACATCAAAAAAAATTAGGTTGATTAGAATTTGACTGTTTCATTCATAATGGTCTCAATTATGACCTCAGATGTAATTTGGTTTCATGTAACATAATAAATAATGCTAGGAGAATCTTTATAATGATTATTATCATTATTTATAATAAAATTATGATTGTGAATATGTAGTGGCTCAGAATTGGACCATTCTGATGTTAAATCCTATGTTGATAAGTACCTTTGGAAAACAATTTAACTAGATGAAGATATTATCCCGAATTTAGAAAAAGATAATTCGGTAAGAGCTCATAGGGTGTTTCTGTAGAAGAAAGAGCATTGGAATGAGTTTTGATAGCTTATGTTTAATTTTCATAAATGGTGATCAATGTTGTGTTAGGTTTCTGAAAATGTGATGTGATAATTTGAACAAAGATTCCTGACCCTTGTAGGTCAGGTGACATTAACATTGTTCCCTATGGTTTATTGGGGGTGAGAATTTCTAAGGTTGGAAGGTTGTGATGCCCCTTATCATTGAACCCGACTAAAATCCATAGAAATTTTAATTTTCAGGTATATTGGTTGTGCTATTTTTAAATACAGTTGTATAAAAAAATTCAAGAGTTTCAGCACCTCAATGTGTTGATTTTCGGTGTGGTTTAATTTTCAAGTGTTGCCTAGGTGTTCCAGTATGTTTTTTAGTGTCACAATCCAAATCCACAAGTCAAGAGGTACTGTAATGGGTACACTATTATTCATAAATCATGCGATCCTAGGGAGATAACCATGCAGTGTATTTCTTTTTAAGAAATTAATTACGTAAATTAAAATTAAACGGAATATTAATTAAATGAGAATAAATGAGGAAATAAATAAATAAATAAATGTTTTCATAATAATAATAATAATATTATTATTATAGTTTTTTAAATACCCAGTATGGTCTCCCCCTTATGCTCGATTTCATGAAACACAACCCATAGGTTTCCTCCACTGCTGCATGATGCATCCCCCCTCACGACTTCCTATTCGTGTGAAGATTTCACCTAGATCTCTTCACTATTATTATTCAAGGTCTCTAGGTAAGTGTTCTCCTCCCTCCTCTTCCTATCTTCAAGACATTTTATCCTCCACATCACCCCTCTTGTTTGAATAAACCCTAAGATTCCATGTTAGCTAATTTTGTAGTTTTCATTCAGTGTTATTTTATGTGAAGGCTCTCTCGAGTTGACCTTGTTCGTATTCTAGCATCATCAAATGAAGGTGGAGTTGATTGGTTTTATTTTGTTTGTCACTATTAATTTGGGGTTAGTTTTTCCTTCATTCCTAATTATCGGTCAATTTAATTTTGGGACATTCATAGTTTCTATGCTCTATGTATTTTTTGTAAGTGTGTTGGCCTCCCCATGGGGGTTTTGGCTTTTCATCATCACATCAAGATAATATGGTGGTTCTATGAAGTATTTTACTCATATATGTTGGTATGAATATATATATATATACATATACATATATATATTTCCTACTTATACATATTCCTTCATGGATAAAGGAATATGTAAATTGGAGTTAGGGGTATATATATAAGAATGTATGCATGTGTATGTGTGGAGTGATCTTTGCTATTGAAAATTCAAAGTGCTAAAGTGTTTGGCTTGGATTAGTCTTCTGTTTATTTAGGATCCCAATACCTGACCCTTTAAATTTAATAATTCTTTAAGTGATTCTTCAAAAAAGTTGAATTTTGTTTTACAATGATAAATTGAACTGTGGACCATGAATTAAAAGCTTACTTTTGATTAATGATTTTTCTGATAAAGAATGTAAAGACTTTATAATAAAACCCCTCCAAAAAAGGTGTGCTATCTAGTATGATAAAAAGTACTTATTATAAATTTGTGCTATCTTAACTTGTTGTGTTGGGGTTTCTTTGTGAATTCATAATATGATTGATATATGACATCTTTAGTGTCTATATTATAATGGAATTAGAATACAGATTTCCATTTTTGAGAAGGGTAAAGAACCAAGACATTGTCTATGTGCTTGAAAGATCTTAATAATTTAATGGCTTGACATTCTTCATAAAAGGGAATTACCATGTAAGAAGTTTCCCTATTTTCCCAGTGCAACTTCTATGTACCCCTTGAGCCTTGATAAATGAATTTCTATAAAATGTTTGATTAAATGGAATGAATATAATGGCATGGCTTGACATGACAGATTTCTTTCCTTAAATGTTTTAAATGAATTAATTTAAATGAAACTTATTAGGGTTGTATTATCACACCTCTTGTGATGATTATATAAGCATGGTTTTTGAAAATTGTTTCAATGATATGACATAAATATATTAAACGACATTCTCTATGGTAGTTTTATTCTTTTAAAGGAATTTATTTTAGTGGTCTAAACTAAATCCCTTAAAATCTAACACAATTATTTATATTAATTTTGATATATGAGATCACACTATCATGTCACATGAATGAACAAATAAGTTGAATATTCCTTATTAAATTATAATTATTCCTTTTAAACCATACCTTAGATCCCCATAGATTTATAGGTGTAAGGAATTAGACCTACGACCACCTGATTAGTGTGCCAGCCTTAGACCTTATTAAAGATTTGTTTGTTTGAATATATATCCCTATAGAAAATCAGATAAATTGTTTGAATGATGGATTATAATATAAAATTGGAATAATAATAATTTTTTTTGATTTCTTATGGTTGAATCAACTTGAATATACTGGTTAATTAACTTATTAATGACCTTAGGGTAGAATTATTAATTAAAAAGGTTTGATATAATTACGATGATAATTATAAACCTAGATTAATGAAATGAATTGGTTTGTAAAATCGTAATTGTTATAATTGATCATTTTGACTTTTAATAATAATTTTTGTGTGTTTGATACTATAATTGTGATTTTTTGTGTTTAGATTTTGAAATTATGTTATGTTGATGTGATTGATACCTTAGGGTTTGATATTCATTTGAAAGTTTAGATTTTCTAGATATGAATCATGTTTAATGTTTCTACATGGGGGCTTGGTGTGTAGCGTCCCGACCTGGATTAAAATTGAATCGGTAGCTGTACTGGTGGGTCACATGGCCTCAAGCAGGACTCCTCGTATGCTAGATGCTTTTGAATTGGAGTGGGGGAATCATGAGATATTATTGGGGATACTATACCCTCTTATCAGAGTATCATTATGGTAAAACAAAAACATAATAGAAAACAATAGTGTAAGAAGTAAATAAAAATTGAGAGACATAGAAATGGAAGGCTGGTTCTTAAATAACTGAACAAAAGTGGCCAATTCCAGTTTTTCAATTCATGGATAATAGTTGACACATAATGTGATGAAGTGAAATAAATAGAATCTTTTACAATACCGTAAAAAAAATATAACACAAAAAATCCCAACGGGTTATCTCTATGAGCATCCCGAGCCCCAACTAAGTCCTTTGCTCCCAACTCCTTGGTATAAGAAATGGATCAAACAAACATTATCTTGTAAATATATGTTCTACTCGGGTACTATGGGAACCCTAGCAGGGGTTGAGATATAAATCTTAGTAGGCTGGTACCCACAGTTTCTAGCCCAATCCATAAAGTGCAACATTGTCACTTCCATGACTTATTTTAAATGTATTTTTCATTTAATTTCCATTAATTATTTTTGGGAGGTGTCCCAAAATTTTTTTAGGAAATGGTGAGTGTTCATGATTTGGGCCAAACCGTGAGCTCATTTCCAGATTTAAAAACCAATTTTTTTTGTCTTTTACAACTATTTAATTTTTTATATATTCTTCACCTATTAAAATTCCTAAATGGACTCCCTTGACCTATTAACACCCCCATTTCAATTTGGGCCCTTTAAGAATCCATAATAATGGTCGATTTGGGTTTTTATTTACGGAATTGGACCAGCCTGAAATCCCATTTCCAGGTATAAAAAAAATTGTTTAATTAATAAAATATTAAAATTTTAAGGGTTTTTTATTGATTTAAATTGTCACCCAAGCCCACGAAACCCTGCCATGCGCCCATACTATTTCCACTCTCTTTGGAGCTCATATTCATTGGAAATTAGTGCATAACTTCATAGGGTTTATCAAATCGTCATGATTTCAAAAGGCAACTTCTTTCCTTTATAAATCTCTCAATTCTTACTCTATTTCCACCATTCCAATTTCTAATTCAACCCTTCCTACTCCTTATAAATCATAACATCTATTGAAGCCCTCCAAGTCGCTCAAAATCACTTTGGAACCCTTTTTATGGGGGATTTGGTGGAAGAACTTCAAAGAATCTCATGTAAGTGTCTCTCCTCCTTAGTTAATCCACTTTCCATGTAGTTTCATTCTATTTCTAGGAAGTCCAAAATGGACAAGGGATAGTTTTTCAAAACTGGGTTTTATCTTAGGGTTTTTTGGTCAATTATTATGGTATTAGGTTCGATCTTAGTCCATCTTGGAGCGGTGGTGGTGTGACTTGATTTCCGCACAACAATTCAAGGGTTTACTTTGATTTGGTAGGTGATTCCTTTTGTTATGAAATCTTTGTGATCTAGATGATGTGATTGGGTTATTTTCATGTCTATTAAATTTAAATTTTTCTTCATAAATTGGTTTTAGTGGCTATTATAAAGGAAATTAATTTTAAGTACCTATTTTTTGGGAAATTGGTGGTTTTTCATATAAAAGTTTTATTGGTTAATTAAGGGCTGCCATATAATTATTTATTTTATTTTAATGAATAGTATTAGATCATAAAATAATGTTTTCAATTTTCTTATCCGTTTTTTGTTGCGGGGAAATTGGTTTTGGGTGATGTTTGTTAAGTAAAAGATTTTTTGAGTACCATTTTGGTGTCAATTAGGGTGTTTTACATGGCTATTCTTTATGATGCTTATTGGGGTTGCTTTATAACTCATTTAATGGGTTTATATAAATTGTTTGGGTGTATAAAATTATTCTTTGGAAAATATTATTATGCACACAGTGTTCAAAGTGGGGTTTTTAAGGGGATTTTTTTGTGCAAATCATTGCTAGTTTTTGTGAAGTTGTTTGTAAAAAATAAAAAAAGTTTTATTGTGTGATTTAAGTGGTATAATGTGTTTAGAGATACTATATTGTTTTTATGTGACCATTTATAATTATTTATATGACATGGGATATAGGTATCTTTCTGAAATTGTTTTAGAAAAAAAGGGGAATCCCAGGTACCTAGGTGGGCGGATTTGTACTAGTAAGGCAAGTGAACCAGATGGGTTTTGCCCCTATTTCACTTAGAATTTGGATAAAAACAACTCTAACTAAACAATTTTGATGATTATTGGGGACTAATAGGTTATGGTTATGTTCCCTACTAGTTGATCATGCATGAGAATGGATTTTTCTATGGTTACTTTACACCGAGGTACGTGGTACGTAGGGCCCGAGACAATCTTGTGCCTAGCGGTGTTCCAAATTTTGATGCTCATTATATTTTTAATATTTTCAATAATATTATTGAGTTTTTGGATGTGAATTACAGTATATATCATGTATTATTTAAATGTTTTAACGTTCTGGAAGTTTTATATAGAAAAAAATTTTCAATTGAAAGTTATGTTTCTGGGAATTTATCACTACTTTTTGTTGCATATTAATACTGCTATTTTTTAACATTATGTTGCATGAACTTTGTAATAATTTGGTGGTATCCTATTGGGAATAGGCTCACACCCTACTTACACCCCTTGGTTGTATGTATACTTTTTTAAGTTTGGCTTTGGTAAAGTAAAGGCTTTGGGTGGTGGCGGTTTGGGGTGTTTGTTCTCATCCATGGTGCAGATTTGTGGAGACGTCTTGTGGGTGAGGACCCCTTGTCATGTGGAGTCCTTGGGGATATCTATCTGCTGCCTTTATTTGTATTTGGACCACTTTTATTGTCTTTTAATTAATGTATTTAGTTCTAGTTTTTTCTTATGATTTGTTTGGCTCGAAAATTTCAGATTTATATTATGGGTTATTTTTAATTTTTTATGTTTTCATACATGAGTAAATAATTAAAAAACATAAATTAATGACACCTGGGCACTTTCGACTTCCCATGGGGATAAGGAATGCCCTTCAGGACTTTCCACAGGATGGGTTTGTTTTTGGTATTGGTGATGACCAAATTCAGTTCGTGACAAAATGGTATCATAAGAGGTTAATGTTTTTGGTTTATATTGCTATTTTGGGATGAGTCGGGATAGATAAGAGCTAGGACTGTTGAGGCTCGATGTTTTGGTAGTTAGTAGGGTTCCTGGCTCGCACCTCTCATGGCATACCTTGAGTCACTAGGGGAAGTTTGAATTTATGGATTGACTTCACTTTCAGGTGAGACATGTGGGCTGCAGACCCCACGTGGACTTCTGGCAGAGGTGGAGTAGTTGTTTATTTTATTAATGTAATGTGTTTAGAATATTTATATTTTATGTATTTGATTAAAATTTTCAGAATTATGGAATTGATTATTATTTTGTGACTATTTCATTTTGTAGCAACATGCCTCCATAGAAAGCTCCCACGCACCCACGAGAGAAAGCTAGAGAGAGTTCTCCCAACCCGATTAATCAGAAGATAGTCAATATTGTGGTCTAGGATTTACATGATCTAGAGAGGGGACTTAATACTTATATTATTCTTTCTTGGGTAGGAGATATGGGTCCTAGAAAAGATAAATCTTTGGAGATTCTGAAAAACAATCCTCCTACCTTTCGAGGAAGCTCAGAACCCCATGAACCAGAGGAATGTCTCAAGAAGATAGAGCGTATGTTTGAGTTCCTAGAGACACACGAGGATATCAGGTTGAATTGTGCCTCCTTTATGTTTGAGTGTCTCATCCATATATGGTGGGAGTCAGTTCTTCAGACTGGGAAGAATGAGCAGAAGCGCGGGTGAGATTTCAAGGTCGTCTTCAACGAATAGTACTTCCCTGAGGACTTAGCATATGCCAGGTCTAGAGAGTTCAATGACCTTGTTCAGGGGAATCTTTATTTGATGGAGTACACGAACCATTTCTATGAGTTGGTTCGGTATTCCCCTAAAGTCATCTCTAATGATCAATTGAAGGCCCATAGGTATGAGAAAGTCTTGGGATCAGAGATATACTCCCAGGTTTTCTTGTTCATGCTAAGGATCTATGCCGAGGTCTTTGACCGAGAATTTATAGTGTATATTTACAATAAAGGACTTGCTGGTTTCTCTAGTTCAGTATCAGCAGTTGGAAGTGGAAGCTCCTCAGTGAAGAAAAGGAAGCAGGACAAACATGCGAAGAAAGGAGGTGGCAGTTCAAGACACTATTCCAGGCAGTTTTTGTCTATGACTTCTGATGCGAGATCGGTCATGTGCCACCATTGTGGAAAGACCAAGAACATCAGACCAGAATTCCCACTTCCTTTTCTGCCTTTTTACTAGTGTGGAGGCATTGGGGAATTTACAATGCTTCTGCAGGGAGTCACGTCCACTTCTGAGTGGAGCAGGGTCAGTGGCATCAAGAAAAGTGTCAGCACAGTCCGAGCCATTGAGGATTGGGGGATCTCTATTTGGAGGTTGTGGTGGTAGTTCAGGGTCATCTTCTAAGAAGAGATTGTTCAGGGCACATCCACAGACTAGCGGTCATCCTCATGTAGAGACCGGACATCTCAATGTGGTGGATCCGGCACCATTAGGATCAGAGGTGGGACCGTCGACAATTCGAGGTGCCATTTTGATCGCATCTTCTATAGCTTCTTCACTTTTCAATATTGGTGCATTTATTTCATTCATTTCATCTATTTGTGTGAATACTATGAATTTACCAACTGTGTTGTTGCCTTTTGTGATGGAGTTTGTGATGCCACTAGGAAAGAAGAAGGAGCAGGATCTCAGGTGTCCCTCATGTGCACTTTCTTTGTCAAGGGATGAGATGGATTGGGACCTCATGTTCCAAGATATGGAACTTCTTGACATAATACATTTCATAGATTGGCTAGTACACTTCTAGTCACACGTTAATTTCTACAAATGATGAGTGAGTTTCATGGTACCTGATGAAAGTCGTCGGTTTTTTGGTGGAGAATGGAATACTCGGTCAGATCGTGCATGGAATCCACTCCCAGCATTGGGCAGTCATATCTTCTAGTTATCCTTGCTCGTGATAGAGCAAAATGGTATTTACCTTGAAGGTGCACAACCTCATGTAGTGACTGAGTTTCCAGAGGTATTTCAAAAAGATCGTTCAGGTTTCCCCCTGAGTGGTATGTGGAGTATTCGATTGATCTCGCACTGGGAACACAACCAATATATCTTCCCTCATATCATATGGCCCCAAAAGAGATGAGGAAATTAAAGATACAACTGGATGACTTATAATCCAAAGGATTCATTCACTCGAGCATCTCTCCTTGGGCTGCTCCTATGTAGTTCGCAAAAAAAGATGATGGATCTCTCCGGTTTTACATTGACTACCAGATGCAGAATAAGGTAACAATTAAAAACAAATACCCCTTTCCCATAATAGATGATTTGTTCAATCAGTTGATGGGGTAAAAGTGGTTGTCAAGGATAGACCTACATTGAGGTTATCATCAACTCAGGGAGAAAGAGTCAGATATCCCAAAGACAGCCTTCCGAAGTTGGTATACCCACATTTAGTATTTTTACATGTCCTTCGGATTGACCAATGCTCTAGTGGTATTTATAGAATTTATGAATAATGTGTTTCATCAGTATTTGTATTCCTTCATTGTGGTGTTTGTGGATGACATTATAGTATACTCTGGCTCTGAGGAGGAACACTAACATCACTTATGGGTCGTTTTGGTCATCTTGTGGGATCACCACCTCTATGAAAAGTTGTCAAAGATCACTTTATGGATCAGGGAGGTGAAATTTTTAGGGCATGTGATCTCAGAGTATGGGGTTTCAGTGGACTTCGAGAAGAATAGTTTGGTCATTTCATGGGAGCAACCAAAAAATGTGTTTGAGATCTGGAGTTTTTTTGGCCTGACTAGTTAATACAGGTGATTCATTTGGGATTTCTCTTGGATTGCTTCACTGATGACTGTACTCACCCGGAAAGGGGTAACGTTTTAATGGGGCACATAATTTCAAGAATAATTCGAGGAGTTGAAGCGGTGGTTGACTTCCAACCCTGTGCTTATTTTTCTAGAGGCTAGAAAGGGGTATGTGGTCTATTATGAAGCTTCAAGTATGGGTATTGGGTGAATTATTATTCTGGATGATCACATGGTGTCTTATGGCTCTAAACAACTCTGACCACATTAAAAAAACTAATTGACCCGGGACTTGGAGTTGGCAGTGGTGATGAATGCTTTTAAGATAGGGCATCACTACCATTTCGGGGAGAAGTTTGTGGTCTACTCTAATCAGAAAATATTGGCCAATATCCACTCAAAGAAAGACCTCAACTTGAGGTAGTGTCATTGGATCAAGTACTTGAAGGGGTTCGACTTTGACATTTTCTATACCCCATGAAAGGGTAATGTGGTGGCCGATGCTTTGAAAAGAAGAGTTTCAGTGAAGGTTTTGGGAATGTTCAGTGATGAGTGGACTTTGATGGGGCTCTTTTATCAGATGCATGTGGAGACGCGGTAGCACAGTGGAGGTGCGTTCTTGGAGAGCGACCAGTTGAATCCTTTAATGTTGGAGTGGATTCGGCAGGAACAACCCAATGATGAAATTTTACAGTGGTCGAAGTAGTTTCTTCATGGTGTAGAGAAATCCTTGGATTGGTCGTCATCTCTCAAGGGAATCTTGTGCTTCAAGGGCCATTCAGTAGTGCCATTATCTCTACAGAAGTTGGTGATGGAGGACAACCACCAGTCTCAGTGGGTTTTCCATCCAAAATCCACCAAGATGCATTATTATGTCTATCGATAGTTATGGTGGCCTTGAATGAGACGATACATAGCGGAAATTTTGTTGAGATATTATACATGCCCGCAGGTGAAAGTAGGGAATCAAAGGCCCTACGATTTGCTCCAGCCATTACCCATTTCTACCTGGATGTGGGATGAGTTCTCCATGGACTTCATTGTTGTATTAGCTCATACACCTCGGGGTAAGAATTCCATTTTGGTGGTGATTGATCGTCTAACCAAATGAGCCCACTTCATTCTAATCAGATATACAACTAAAGGGGATGAGTTGTGCCATTTGTATCTTCAAGAGGTGGTCAGACTCCATGGATTTCCATCAGCAGTTGTCTTAGATAGAGACCCTCGTTTCATAGTTCAGTTTTGGGAAGGACATCAGAAGACTGTGGGGTCTCATATTAAGATGAGCACGACATACCATCCCCAGAGGGATGGTCAGACAGAACGGGTGAATCAGATTTTAGAGGACATTCTTCATACATGTGTCCTTGACATTGGAGGTTCTTGGTATAGCCATTTGGGGTTGGTTGAGTTTTTTATAATAACATTTACTGATCATTTATTCAAATGGCTCATTTTGAGGAGCTCTATGGCCGGTCGTGTTAGTCCCCCCTCTGTTGGGTTGTGGTAGGTGAGACCTCACTACTGGGCTCAAGTCTGGTGCAAGAGACGTATGAGAAGGTCATGTTGATTAGGTAGAATTTATTGAAATCTCAGAGTCTCCATAAATCATAAGCTAACCAGATGCTTTGATACCTAGAGTTTTTTGTGGGTGAATTTGTATTCTTGAATGTGGCCCCTTGTCTGGGTCATCGTCGATTGGGGAAGCAAGGGAAGCTGATGTCATGGTATGTCAGGCCCTTTAAGATCACTGAGTGTATTTTAAAGGTGGAATACATATTGGATTTACCTTTTCAGTTGACATACATCCATGATATCTTCTATGTCTCCCAATTAATGAAATACAACCTGGATTCTTCCCTTGTGATGAGTTGGGAAGAACTGGAGATAGAGCCTGACTTGTCTGTGGTTGAGTGGATGGTGTAAATAGTGGACTCCAAAGAGAAGGTTCTTCAAGGGAAGTCCATTTCTTTGGTTCTGGTTCATTGGAATCATGGGAATGATGTAGTAGATACATGGGAGCGGAAGTCGTGGGTTGAGGAAGAGTACTGGTTCTTATTTCCCAATCAAGCTTCAGGTTGACTTTCGAAGGTGGAATGTCATTCATGGGGGGTGGGGGAGAATTGTGAAATCCATGACTTATTTTAAAGGTATATTTCATTTAATTTCCAATTAATATTTGTTTTGGGGATTTCACATGCTTTTTGGGAGGAAAGGGTGAGTTTTCATGATTTGGGCCAGACCTTTAGCCCATTTCCAGATTTGAAAACCAATTTTTTTTCTTTTATAACAATTAAATTTTTTATATTTTTAACCAATTCCAATTATTGAATGGCCCCCCTGATCTATTAACTCCACCATTTCAATTTGGACCCTTTATGAATCCATAAAAATGTTGGATTTTGGTTTTTATTTAAGGAATTGGGCCAGTCCAAAAGCCTATTTCAAGTTTAAAAAAAACATAATTAATAACATATTCAATTATAAGGATTTTACAGTGATTCAAAGTGTCACCCAAGAAAAATAAATCCATTCAGGCGCCCATCCTCTTTCCCCCCTCTTTGGAGCTTGTATTCATCGCAAATTAGTGCAGAACATCACAGGGTTTCTCAAATCGTCCATATTTGAAGAGGTAACTTCTTTCGTTCATAAAACTCTCAATTCGTACTCTTTTTCTTCCATTATAATTCCTAAATAGACCATTACTCCTCCTATTAGAACCTAACCTCAATTTCAGCTTTCTATGTCTCTTAAAACCTCTTTAGAACCCCATACTGAAGGGGCATTTGGTGGAGGAACTTCAAAAAATATCAAGTAAGTGCCTCTCCTCCTTAGTTCTTCCACTTTATATGAAGTTTCTTTCAATTTACTTGATGCCCCAAATGACCCGGTGGTAGGGTTTAGATCCTAGGGTTTATCCTTGGCTTTTATTGGTCAATTATTTTCGTTTTAGGTTCGATCTAAGTCCCTCTTGGTGGGGCTATGGTGCGACTTGATTTTCGAACGGTGATTCATGGGTTTCCTTTGATTTGGTACGTGATTCATTTTGGTTTGAAATATTTGTGACCTAGCTTCTGTGTTTGTGGTATTTTCTTGTCTATTTAATTTTAATGTTTCTTCAAAAATTGGTTTTCGTGGAAATTATAAAGCAAATGAATTTTAAGTGCTAATTATTGTTGAAATTGGGGGGTTTTTCTTATAAATATTTTATTGGTTCATTTAGGGATGACCTATAATTATTTAGTTGATTTTATTGAACTGTATTAGGGCTTAAAAATTTTTTTATATGCTCTTCTCTTTTTATTGTTTCTTTTAAATTAGTTTTGGGTTATGTTTGTAAATTAAATGACTTTTTGAGTACCAATTTGGTGTCAAATTTTGTGTTTTACATGGCTATTCTATGTGAGGCTTAATGGGGATGTTTTATAACTCATGTAATGGGATTATATAAATGTTTTAGGTGTTGAAAATTATGCATTGTAAAATGTTATTATGCTGGTAGATTTCAAAGTGGGGTTTTAAAGTTTATGTTTTTGTGCAAATCATGGTTAGTTTTTGTAAAGTTGTTTGTAAAAAAATAAAAAAGATTTGTTGCGTGATGTAAGTGATATAAAGTGTGTAGAGTTACTATACTGTTTTTATGTATCTAGTAGTGACGTTTTATATGAAAAAGGGTATATGTATCTTTCTGAAATTGTTTGAGCACAAAGTGTGAATCCTGAGTACCTAGATGGGCAATTTTGTACTAGTACAACTAGTGAACCGGATGGGTTTTGTCCCTGTTTCACTTAGCATATGGATAACGAAAACTATAAAAACACTCTACAAATTGTGATTGGGGACCACTGGGTTTTTGGTATCTTCCACACTAGTGGCTCTTGCATGAGAATAGATTTTTCTATGGTTACTTTACACTGAGGTACGAGGTACATAGGGCCTGAGACAATCAAATTCCTAGGGGTGTTCCCAATTTTGTTGCTCATTGGATTTTTGGTATTTGAACTAGTATTAGGGTGTGTTTGGATGTGAATTATTGTATCTAAAATTTATTAATTATATTTTTTATCATTCTGAATGTTTTAATCTGAAAACAGTTTTCAATTAAATGTTATGTTTCTTGGAATTTATCACTAATTTTCTTTTCATATTAAAACTATTTTCTTTTTCACCTTATGTTTCATGAACATTGAAATAATTGGGTGGTCCCATATTGCTCTTATCATCACACCCTACTTAAACCCCTTGGGTATAACTGGATTTGGTTATGTTTGACTTATGTAAAGGAAAGACTTTGGGTGGTGGTGGTTCGGGGTGTTAGTTCCAATCCTTTGTGCCGAGTTGTGGGGACGAATTGTGGATGATGACCCCTTGTTGTGTGGAGTACTTGGGGATGACTTGATGCTGTCTTTATTTGTACTTTTACCACATGTATTTTCTTTAAACCAATGTATTCAGTTCTGGTTTTTTCTTAAGACATGTTTTTCTCAAAAATTTCAGCTTTATATTATGGATTATTTTTAATGTTTTATTATTTCATACTTGGGTAAATCATTGCCAAACGTAAATTATTAATACCAGGGCACTGATCCCAGCCCGTGGGGATAAGGAATTCCCTTTGGGCCTTGCCATGGGCCAGGTTTCGTACCAGTATTGGTTGTGACCAGATTTCGTTCATGACAAAAATAATTTAAACAGAGTTCTTGTGTATATAATTTAATAAACATGATTTTAAAAATAAACACCTATCTAGGTTCCTAAGGGTCACTTGATAGAGATACCCACTTCATCCCATGGTTGGTATGTCTGATCATGTCAACATTATATATATTTTTATAGTAGTATATATATATGTATAGATATATTTTGGGGTGGATCGGGACATACCGCCACCATCCAATTCCAAGGGATCTCTCACAGTCTACCCCAATCCCAAGTCCAAGAGCCCTCACTGTCTCTTGACATCCAGGAATTGAACATGAGTTGGGGTGGATCAGGAAAAACCACAACCGTCCAATTCCATATTAGCTCTCACTATCAACCCCTAACCCAATACAAAGATCCATCTCCATCTCTTGTTAGTATCACATTAGATATATGTTGGGGAGGATCTGGACATACCACAATAGTCCAATTCTAGGGGATCTCTCATTTTCATCCCTTAAGCCAATACAATGATCCCTCACAATCTCTTAAAATTATCACATTAGATATATGTTGGTGTGGATTTGAACATACCACCTCCATTAAATTCCATGGGATCTCTCACGGTCTTCCCCTTACCCAATACCAAGACCCCTGATAGTCTCTTTCCCGACATGTATATATATGTTTGGGTCAATCAGTACATGCTACCATCTGATTATAGGGGAGCACTCATAGTCTCTTTCCCTTCATGTTTATATATGTTGGGGTGGATCGGGACATACCATTGCCTTCCAATTCTAGGGGATCTTTCAAGGTCTACCCCCAACCCAATACCAAGATACCTCACCATCTCTTTGCATGAAAATTCCTATATTTTGTATTCATTCATAACACATAATGTATGCTTCATTATCCTCTCATGCATCTTGTTATCCCATTTCCATTAATAACCATTGTAACAATTATAATATAACATATAAGGCAGCACATCGAACGCATTTGCATAGCCATTCCATATTCATAATTAAAATACATAAGGCATAACCCTCTTATGATTTTCAATTAATAATTTGAAAATTCATAGGGTAACCATCCATCATATAATGAACATTCAATACATTTGGAATCATACAATTACAAAAACTGGATGTTCAAGTGGTATGTCTCATAGAAGGACATAGGTGATGCCAACATTGGTGGGAAAATTACCTACAAGGACAGTCCCTTTTAGAAAGAAAGCAAAAATTAATAAGACATTCCATTTAACTAATTTAATTCATTTTCTCATGGAAAACCAATGTCTATGGCTCAAAAGAAAAGGGTTTCAATGAAATAAAATAGATTCCTACATGGTAATTTCTTTTTATAATACAGTCCATTATATCTATAATGTTGTCCATTTCCCTAAGTAGGCCATTAATGACCATAGTAAAACGCATAAGGAATCACCAATGTAATGAAATAAGTTAGAATAATAGTCTAACATCTAATTTTTATCTTGAAGGAAGTTCACATCCTTATGAGAGGTTTTATTATAAAATCATGACATTATTATCACATTATAATATATCATTTTTAACATTTCATTATATTTATTGAAGGAAGTATTTAATCTAAACATTTTTCTTTAACTGAAAACCAAGGACTGTGTGATAATCCATTAATTAATGCGTTTAATAAAACATAAAGGGTGCAGGATAGGGACAATACCGCAAAGAGCCACTAATTTAATACTATGTAATTTACAGATTTGGTAGTGACCACTGGAAACTTTCCTATAGTCACATGCACATACATTCATATATATATATATAAATTAATATATATATCTCTAACCCAATGAAAGTATTCCTTATTCCATGAGGTAATACATGCATGTAAGATATATATATATATATATATTTAAATTTAAATTTATATTTGTATTTGTATATACTTAGCTATGTGAGTGTTGAACATTAAAGTTGATAAAAACTCACTAAAAATACACATGGGACTCAGAAATTAAAAAACCACAAATTATTATCTAAGAAAAATCGATGAATGAAGGAAAAAATCCTTTTAAACCATTAGCGATGAACCAAAATGATCTGAACCACTTCACCTTTAGTACAGCTTGTCAGAAATCACAAAAAGAGGTCCCAAGGTAGCCACTTAATACTCTAATATTGGTGGAAAACTAAAAAACAGTAAAACCCTAACCTTAGGGTTTCTTCCAAATCAAGCATGGAAATTGGGAGGCCAAAAATCTACCAGAATTATGGAGGAGAATGGAGGAGAGAGCTTACCTCACCATATTAAAGAAGAACTATGAATAAACGAGGTGGAATCAAGTTTCATATAGGGATCCATATGAGGGGGCTCATGCGGCAGCTAAGGAACCAGGGGAGGCATCGTGCTGGTATGAGGGGAGGGGTGAGGGTGAGTGTTTTGAGTTTTTTTTATTTTTTTAATTAAATTTGTTTATAAAAATAGGGGATACAACATTATTTGACGGATAGAGTTTTCCAAACTGTGCAGTGAATAGTGTGAAGGTACTACCTCAAAAGGAAGACATTGTGGGCTAGGTGCACTTATTTGAAAACCGTATGCATCCCATGTGCACTGCCACTATCCTATTTAGGTAATGCTGTAAGGTTTCCTGTAGTGGTCCACATGGATTCAAACAAAACGTGCACCCCTATAACCTTTCAAGACAATGATTTTCTGGGTCTAGTGCTCTTGAAACTCGTTGAGCCACCTAAGAAACATTATGGGCCTTTACCCAAGTCCAAAAACATTACTTTCAATGGTCCCAACTCCAGGAATTATGTTCTGAGGCTCGGTTTTAAAAAATACTATCCAATAAACTTATGAAATCAAATTCCATTGGATTTTTATATTATTCGAAACACTGATCATTAGATCTCTCCCGGCATAGAACTTCTCATCCCCAAGAAGCCTTTGGGAACAACAAAAACACCACCCAACCTACATGGGTCATGAATAATTCTTCAAATTGGTGTGTTTCATTTCCAAATTCCCAATGCACCTTCAAAAATTATTTTGAACAAGACGTACAAAATCCATTAAGATCCAAGACAATGCTCAGTTTCGAATAGAAAACAAATAATTAGATCTCAACAGGGCCAGTTAAGCTAGAGACACGATCACACCATCATCTCATTAAATAATTAGAAAAAGGTACTTATTGCCTTAGGATTTTACATTAAGAAAGGATAATTCCATGCCATGAAAAATAATTTATTAGAATTTCCTTTTTAGAAGAATCCCCAAGAATTTTAATGACTCTACTTGCATGATTCTTAACTTACCAAATAGTCTATCCCCAATCAACCTCATTTAACCTTGTTGAGCCAGATTATCCAGAAAGACCTTGTAATGACCTAGGTATATTTAGAATAATACATTTTAATATCTATTAATATTAATGAATAAAATATTAATTTTACATTAAATGGGACACTTTTTATGATAGTATACGCATTATGAGATAATGGGTTTCTCTGAAATATTACGTTTCAAACAATGTAGAGTGATACAAAAAAATAATAATATATTATTATTATTATTTTAAATAATAGTTAAAGCATAGCCGTTGGAATGGAAGGAATGAATAGTATCAACTAAATTAGGAAAACATACATTACATAGGTAAAAATAATTATTCTTTAGTTACTAAATTTATTTGAAATGGAAATAAAAACCAATTGAATACAAGGGATGTGTTTTTAGGAAAACCTTTTTAAAAGAGAATAAATGTGACTATAAAATCATATCAATATTTATGGATTTTTATTTAATAAAAAATATATGAGATATATTAAATGAAGTTTTTTAATTCATCTTATATCTTTTCTATGTATGATATAATAACAAATTCAATTTTTCAGATAAAAGAAGTATTTTTCAAAAAATGTTGTTTTAACACCTTTAAATGGAGAACCATTTTTAAATTTAG
Source organism: Viscum album (assembly GCA_963277665.1). Classification (NCBI taxonomy): domain Eukaryota; kingdom Viridiplantae; phylum Streptophyta; class Magnoliopsida; order Santalales; family Viscaceae; genus Viscum; species Viscum album. The sequence goes on along the minus strand of OY728137.1, from coordinate 1,606,892,170 downwards.
TTTTGGATGCCATTACATATTATATTTGACCATATAAACTTCTTTTTTTGATGTTGGATATAAAAATTTTCTTTGGATTAATTTTTTATATTTTCCTGATAACTATTATGTTTTGATGAATAGTCAAAATATGCTAAATTTTAATTGAAAATGACTTTTTAGTCAAAATAATTTGTATGGTCAAATAATATTATATAATGGGTTTAAATAAAAAATGTAATATATTTTTATCATTTAATAAAATTGTGGTCATTATATGTTATTTTACATTGAAAGTTTATATAAACACATGTCAATATTTTGGTTGTTTTTACTTCTTAAAAACATACATTTTGGTTTTGGCAATGGAAATTATTTTTAAATTAATTACTACAATTTCTGTGTTTTAAATTTGAAAAATTGGATTCCATATATGTAATAAAATGGTCCAAATTTTTGTAAATAGGTACCATTTGTTTTTTGACATTATGAAAAGTAACTTTAGTAATTTTTTTAATATACCATGGTTAGAGGGTAAATCAGGTAAATAAGGGTAAAAAAATAATATTATAATAATATAAAATTACTCGAAAATGTGTTCTAATCCTATTAGATGGTATATTTCCGACCATGATCGTCCTTAGGCTGGAATTTTGGAATTTTAGTGCCACTTGGTTGGGAGAAATGAAATTTTATTATTTTTAATTTACCGAAAAGGGAAATATAATATAAACATGTATCTTCTAATAAAATAATATTTATATGGGGTAATATAAGTGATATATTAGAATATAAAAAATTTATTAAAAAGATAAAATATTTCATACATCATGATATTTTTTTATAATGTTTAGAAATTATATAAATAAATTTATATATGACACAATGATGATGTATAGACTACCTTTTTAATGAATGATTCTAATAAATGATCAAATAAATATTAAAATAAATGTAATTTGAACTTTTCGATTTCATCAAAGAATTTGATGGATGATAAAAACATATAATATTTTATTTAATTCCTTTTTTAGATGTAATAAGGATTTTATGACTTTAACAATAATCAATTAATAAATTGTGTCAAAATTGACATAAATGAGTTTTTCAAAAAAAATTACTATTTTATTAAATGATATAATAGTCATAAAAATATAATATTCGGTAAGATAACTTGTATAATGTTAAAAATGTCATTAATGATCCATTTAAGGTTCGTTTTACTTTTTTTTAGTAACTATAGTAACCGTATATTATGAAAACACAAGAAGACATGGTAAGAGTAAATTTTTTTAACTATGGTGTAAAGGAAAAAGAAAAGTTTGGTTTTGTGACCTAAATTTTTCTAAAATATATTGGTTGAGATTTTTTCGAACCAAAATCATCTTTACTTTGAAATAAATTATTTTGGGACCATTTGAAACCGAAAATAAATTTATAATAAAATAATATTTAATTACTTTCCAAAAGTTCCCCTCCTCCCTCTTATAATTGGACACCACCTCTACCCACATAATCACACCTATAAACTCACTTGTATCATTAATATATGGATAAAATAAACTCCCAACATCCCTCTATTACTCTTATATGTCTCAACTTGTGAATAATGAGATTCATGAAATCTTGTTTTGCTGAAATCTAATGAAGTGACCTGATTTAGAGGTAACGTCTTCTCCCAAGTTCTTATCCGTTATTTTCTTTAACCACTAACTATGCTATTATAATTATTTTTTTACATAAAAACCCAGTATTGTCAATATATTAGTTGTTTTTAGGAGAATTATTCAATCTAAAAATACACACACCTCCATCTAATGGATTTAAACATACTGTTTCGGTGTACGACGAAGTACTGCCTCCCGAAATGAGGATTGTTCAATTTTCCCCTACCACCACTCCTGGTTTCCATTATGATATACCTATATTTATATATGATATATAATATATTTATATTGCCTCTAATATTCTATAATTTCTATTTACAACATACCTTTATTCTTTTCATGATGTTTAAATACGATAATTTCATTTGAGGAAGTACGAACTACTGCCCCCTCAAAGTGACATGACTCATTCATCCCATACAAGGAATGTATTAAGGATTATTTAATGAAATTATGTAACATATTTAACATATATAATATACTGTAATTATAATATATATATTTATCATTTATTTTACATTCCTTTAATATAAAAAAGAAATGAATGTAGCGTTCATGTTTAAGTACGGCGTGCCGTCTCTATGAACAATGCATTTCATTTCTTATCTCCAACTATTATGGAATATTATAAATACATATATACTGAATATATGTGATATATATGATATTTAAAACATTAATAATATTATATATATGATGGTATTATGAACATATGGACAATTTACATCCAAACAGTTCCATTTTCGACTCAAGTACCAAATATCGACAAAATGACCAATATCAACTAAAATAATTATGTAATTTTTATAACATTATAACTCGTAATATAAAAATTATAATAAACTTGTAAAATTTTCCAAATAAAGTTTAAATTACCTTATGTTTATTATTCAGGAAGAACAAAGAACATATGTTACGATTTGGACTCAAGGTATGAGAACTTCTTAACCCAATTTCCATTCTTTGGGTTCATCTTATACTTCTTGACTATGTAATGCTATGATTATGTGAGAAATAAATTTTGATATATTATATTTTATTTATAAATTTATTATTGGAATTTATTGTTAATACACAAAATAAACCTATTTTATTAACAAAAGGATCTCTGTAATGGAAAATTCCCCCCTCCTCTTTTAGTCAAAGATGTATTTTATGTTATGTATTTTAATTTACATTTTACTATGTTGGGGTTTGTTATTATATATCCATATTTATACCCATTTTATTTCCACATGATGAGTGTCCCTTTTCTCACTCATCAACTCATTTTCTGAATTTTTAACTAACTCCGTTAGGCTTTTGATTTTTTGTAAGGTAATTTCTAAACTCAACTTCCTCTTATTGGGTTTTACGCATACTTTGTTGATTTTATTATGACAATATTATGTGTGGAATCACTATTTGTTTTTAAATGTTTGTAATTTTTACTTTCCTTTGTGTGGATATACTGATACTACACCAAATCACCCCAGTTATAAATTCATATGTCATTTATATGAACATTGTTAGTGAAATCTTAACTCAATCTCAATACATTGAGTAAAATATCTATGTCATTGGTTTTGTTTTTCCTAGAATATGTGTGAATAAAAACTAATTTTTTTACACTTAATATCCACTTATATTGGGTGTATTAATATTTTTCACACATAATTACATCATTGATTTATCATTAACATAATGATAATATCTTTGTAAGGGACATCACCTCAATCTCCTTTCATTGAGGCATATCTTGATATTGTGAACCTCTTATATCCTATAATGTGTATATACAACCCTTTTTTCATTTTATATCATGAATATTAATTTTATCAATATATTTAAGGTTTTTTTGTTGTAATTCATTTAATTAATTTTCTTCAATTGTTTATCAAGTGTTACAAGACTATTTTACTAAAATGTCATATTAAAAGTTTAAAAGATTTAATCTTAAAAATATTTATAATTAATGTCCATGTTTTCAAAAAGGTTTTAAGTATTTATTTATATGGACATATATGTTTTAAAATTTGAATTCTCCAATTTCTTTTAAAAGATTCAATGTGATGTGTGACAATTTGATTTAAAAGCCTCTTTATAAAATGTTTTAAATGGTTTTGGTAATGGATTGAATATTTCAATATATTTAATTATTTTTTTCTGATTGATGAGTGAAATGTAAATAATTTCAATATTTTATGTGTTATGATTATGTAATGGTACTTGGACATTTGACAGGTGGTTACGTGATATACCAAATATGGGTGGTTCTGTGATAAAACAAGGGTTGGTGATCCTGTGATAGTTCTATAATGCATTGGGTTATGTGATAGAGGTAAATATAATGGTTTATCCTATGAGATTTAGGGAATATACTATGATGTGTAATCCAAAAGTAACAATGAATGTTACACCGTATGGATCTGTGAAATCTACAATGTAAGTATGATATGGATACCCCAATTTACCTTTATGTTTTATGATTTCTATTATTTTTTGTAGGAATCCTATGAATGCATGATATAAGCTAAGTATTTTATGTTTTATGGTTGAAAAGTATGAATTTATGAAAAATGTTTTCAAGAATTTATATATAAATGGACTAACGGTTTTATTCCTTATATTATATTCCTTATTGAGATTTTTATTCTCATCCCATGTTTTGAAATGTTTTTTCACGGCATATAAAGAATAATAACGTCAAGGATGGGAAAAAGGAAAAGTTATACTATTAAAACAGGGAATGATACCATATTTCTTTTTAAAGAGTCTTTGTTTTATGAAAAAATTATTGTGAGTAGAAGTGTCTACTTGTAATATTTGATATGTAATGTAATAATTATTTCCTAATTCTCTAAAACTCTAAAACTGAAAATATCCTCAACGTTAAAAATGTAAATTCTTGGTTAAAACTCAAGATTATGTATCATTTAAAGCTGTGGCCTTATAGTTGGTGTTAGAGGAAAGTTTTTGACAACTTTAGGGATTTGGAGTTTTTTTTAAACACATGGTTGGTCTCTATGTCTATTATTTATGTTAAATCCTTTGTTAATAACTTTTTCAGATCAAGTAATGTCAGATGCAAATGGAAGGAGGAGGATCTCAAATGAAATTACTCTCCCTTCCTGATGTTTTGCCTCCAATAATTATTACATAGTCTTGTCTAGAAAATTATGAAAATTTTTCTGACATACAACTCACATGAATGAAATTATTTGAGATATTGAACACCTCCACTATACTTGGATACCATCATGCATCATGGGTTGTATTTAATCAAATATTATTTTCTCAATAATCTCATATTTTCAATAAAGGTAAACATTATCAAGGAATTTTCAAATATTTTACCTTCTCACAATATAATGAATCACATTATGATTTTAAAACCAGTTTTTAAAAAGGAGACCCTTGTGAAACCAATATATATTTTCTTTTAAAATATAGACTTTCCACACATTTGATAGTAAATTTCAACTCAAACTCGGTCAGGATTCTATATAAAAAACATATTGTATCTAATGTTTTGAAATTATATGTCATACATGATTATTTTCGAACAAATATTTTTCTATGAACACCCAGATGACCAATATCATACAAGGTGTATTTGGATGAAGGAGGAAAATGATTTTGAAGGATCTCTAAATCATTTTTACAATGCATGGACCTTCTATTTACATGATCTAGATGATAATGAAACCAGGTGGACTACATTATCAATGTATGATGATATTTTCATTGGAAATAGTTTTATTTTATCAGATGGTGGTGAAAAAAATTCAATATATATTAAAATTCTTGAATTGAGATATTAATGTCATTATGAGTTGGGATGAAAATGAGAGATATAAGACAAATATTTAGGTAAAAACATTTAATGGTTATTTTTGAGTTTTATAAAAATGGATAACCTGAAAATGGGTGAAAACTCATCACATCCTTTATGGCTGGAGGAATCGATCCAACAACCGAAAATGCGACAAGGGTTCATCAACTACCACAAGCCCACTTCAATTACCTAGTTAGTATGACTTATCATTTTTATTTAAATGATTCTATGGATAAAGAATAAGTTTATTTTGGGAACATATGTTTTTCAAATAGAAATAAATACTATTGGAAAATGATTTTGTGATTAAGTGATAAATGTTATTTTCGAAGATGTTTACTCTTTTTGGAACTCTATATGCCTAAGGAAAATATAATACCATGTGATTTTATTTGAGGAGTAATGGTTGAATTTCATTTTGGTAGAATATATGTTTTTGGTTGACATATGAATAGTTGGGTTATTTATGGAAATTATTAACCTTTCATAGAGAACATATGATTAGGTTAATTAATTTTATGTATGTGATATTAAGAGTAGTCGATGTTATTTAGATTCAAATATGATGATTATATCTGAAAGACTATGTGATCAAGTACTTATAAATATTGGGTTTCAATTTTAGTTTGGATTATACTTTTTGAAGAATTATATGGTAAATTATTTGTTGAATGGTATTTGTTGAACGTTGGGGTATTGATTGGATATTAATAGTATTATTTCTATTTATAAAGGTTTATTATTTTCTAGGGATTATCTGATCATGTACTAACCATTTTTGGTTTTTTAATATCTAAAGACAATGGGAATATGTGGATTATCTTTTTTGGATTATGTTATTATATAAATTTTGATTCTATCACTTCATTTGTGATCAAGTAATCTATAATTCTAATCATTTGGAGAAAATATGAGTTTGTGGTAGATATTTATTAGTAGATGAAACTCTTCTTGACAAGTGAGTTTTTTTCCTTCTGTTATTATTATTAGTTGTGAATGAATTCTCAAACATTAAAAAAAATTCCTTAAAAAAACGTTTTATGTTTACTTTTCCTATTGGGAAAGCAATGATCCATTAACCCATCATGAGTTTGTGGTTTTCTTGTTGTTAACTTTCTGATGATCATGATTTCTCCTACTCTCCAATAGAACATGATGGTTAGTTTTATCTTCCATATCCATGTTTTCTTACATGGAATTCTCGTATGTGTTATATCAGGTTACCTTTGTAATTCCCTTTCTTTCTTTTAATGTTATAGTTTTATTCACCCCTTTTCTGAAGTGGTATTTCAAATGAACTTAACGTGCCAAATTTTAAAATTGCGAAGAAGAAATTTCCAAAATGGTGGAATGATATAATGACTTAGGTATTTATAGAATAATAAACATTAATATCTATTAATATTTATGAATAATAGATTAATTTTACATTTAAGGGGAATATTTTTTTGATAGCTCACTCAACACGCAATAACCGGTTTCTCCGAAATCTTACATCGTACACAACGTTGAGTCATACCAAAAAATAATATTATATTATTAAAATTATTTTAAATGGTAGTTAATGCCTTGAAAATTTAATAGATGAAATTAATAGTAAAAAATAAATTTGGATAATATTGTATACATAGGTTAAAATAATGATTCTTTGGTTACCAAATTTATTAGAATTGGAAATAAAAACTCATTGAATATAAGGGATGTGTTTTTATTAAATCTTATTTAAAAATAAATATTTATGTTTATAAAATAGTATCTCTCTTTATTGATTTTTTAATGAAATATTATGTTATATATTCAATTAAATGTTTTAAATTCATCTTATATGTTTTCTTGATATCATATAAGCACAAATTCATTTTTTGAAATAAATGAAGTATTTTTCTAAAAATTATGTTTTACAGCCTTTTGATGGAGAAACCATTATAAATTTAGTTATTGACACTATAATATGTTTTATTTGAGAAAATTAACATTGCCTTTATATGTGGGATATCAAAATTTACATTGGAATAATTTTTTATATTTTTCGGATAACTATCATGTTTTGATGAATAGTAAAAATATGCTAAATTTTAATTGAAAACATCTTTTTTCCATAAAAATAATTAATATGGATAACTAATATAATTTAATTGTTTTAATGTATAAAATGAATATATTTTTATCATTTAATACAATTATGGTCATTACAAGTAATTTCACATTGAAATTAGACATAAACACATGTCAATCTTTTGGTAGTGTTTACTTCTTAAAAACATGCATTCTCGAGGGTGCATTCTCAATTGAAAAAATAGTTTCTTAACCTTTGGAGGGCGCATTACTCTAGTTAATAGTGTTCTATTTTCTATACCCATACATCTCATGTAAACCATAAAGTTTTCTAAAAGTGTGATTGCTAACATGGAGAGGATAATCGTATCCTTCATATGGGATAGTCAGATGGAGAGTAGGCATCAATGGGCTTTGGGGAAGCATTTAGAAAGACCTATATCTGAAGGGGTCATCAATTTGGGGAGTTATTCTTTGACCATGCAAGGGATTAATGCCAAGATATCATAGGAGTTGATAAATGGATGAAATCTATAGGTCCATCTCATGCAGGGTAAATACAAAATGAATATAACAGTATAGAGGTTTTGACCATAGAGAATAAGGATGCTAATTCACCTGTATCGAGAGGGTCTTCTTCATCTTGTTCATTGGCTGGTGGGAAAAGGTAATGTGAATTTATTGTGGCATGATTGGTGGGAGGGAAGCAGTGGTTTCCTGGCCATTCCATACCGGACAAATCCTTCAATGAAGATAGTGGACACCCAGGTTTTATCCACTCCATTTTCAATGATGATAAACTCACTTCCTTCAAGGAGGTCGTTCCAAATGATGTTCATGGCCGACTCATATTCACGATCGCTAAATTGGGTGAGTACTCCCTCAAAGCTTATGGCAGCATGAGGAGGGAGCCCAGTTCTGGAAACATGTGGAGGGAAACGTTGTGGTGCAACAGAATTTACCCCAAGTTTAAAATTGTGTTGTGGAGAGTCTAGAATAATTCTATGCCCACTGATGAAAATATACAATTCATGGGTGTTAACTTGGATTCCAAATGCGAGTGTTGTATTAACCCACAACACGAAATAGTGGATCATCTTTTCTTCAATAGTGGTTGGGATCGATGGATTTGACTGGTGCTCGGATAGTTTTCAGGGTGGAAAGATGCATGTGAGAGTTAGGAGGATGTCTTAGACCGATGATTTTATGTTGTAGGTGAGAAGGGTCAAGAGTGGAAGAGAAGATCAATAATACTTGTGGTGAGCTACTGGACTATTTGGGAAGCGAATAATGATGGGGGTAAAAGAATTCATCCAACACCCAAGTAAGCATAAACATCAAAATGAAGAATACGGGGCCGGATTTAGTCAAATTATGTACAAATTTCCATGGTCCTCCATTGGATTGATCTCTTCTTCAAGGAGCTATCTCTCAGAAGGGGAGAATGGTACTGGGTCATTGGGTACGTTGGTACCCCCAATGTGAGGGGTTCAAACTCAACATGGACGGATACTTACATAGGGGGATGAGAGGTGGTGGTGTTATAAGATAACATAAGGGGTTTTTTGTTGTGGCATTTTTGTCCTTTTATGGAACAGGAGATTCCCTTCAGGCTGAGGCTAATGTGATGACCCCATGATTAGAGGTATGAGAACAATGGAACAAAACTAGGAGGATTTTTGAGATGGATTCTTTGTTACTGTACAAATATTTTTCAAGATGTGGTAGTATCACTTGGAGCATAGCTTATCTTATCAGTAAGTGCAAGTAGATCATTGGCGCAGATACGAGGAACACACAAACATGGCGTGAGGCAAATAAAATTTTGGAATTCTTGGTATCCAAGGCTTCCCCAAGAAAAAATATTTCCCTCTATATTAATTTAGGATCCTTTCCTTTGGGAGGAATAAAATTTTTCATTAATGATTCCTTGCGGATTCACTACTTTCGGCCTCCTTGATATATCTCTCTTTGATGTATGTCTCCTTATGTAATAAAAATGATGATATCCAATCAGTCAAAAAAAGAATTCTTGTTTTGAAAATGGGAATTAATTTTAAATTAATTGATAAAATTTTTGTGTTTGGAATTTAGAAAAATGGATTCGATATTTTGAATCAAAAGTTCAAAATTTTTTAAATCACTACCTTTTATTTTTGGACATTATAAATAGTAACTTCAGTAATTATTTTTTTTATTTACCATTGTTAAAGGGTAAATCAGGTAAATAATGGTAGAAAAATAAATAATAATCATATAAAACTACCCTAAACCATTTCCTAATATTATAGGATAATATATTTCCAACTATGATTATCCTTATCCCAACATTTTGGAATTTGGGAGCCATATGGTGTGAAAATGGAGTTATTTATTTTTTATTTAAAGAAAGGGGAAATATAACACAAACATTTATCCAATAATAAAACAATTATTATATGTGGTTATAAAAGTGATCTATTTGATAATAAATATTCATTATAAATCAAAAAAATATTTCATATATCATGATATTTTAATTATAATTTTTAGACATTAAATATATAAATTTATTTATGACACAATGATGATGTAGTGATTACCTTATTAATGAATGATTCAAAATACAATATTATAAATATTATAATAAATTTAACTTTAATATTTTTATGTCATTCCCAAATTTTATTGATCATATTAACATATGATCTTTTCATAATGACTTTGTATTAATGAAATCATGTTTTTATCATTTTAACAAAAGTCAATTACTAAATAGTGCCAAAGTTGACATAAATGAGTTTTTTAAAAAAAATTATTAAATTATATAATAGTCCTAAAATCAATGATTCTGGAAAATGTATTATATAATTTTAAAAATGTTATTATGAACCACTTATAGTTAGTTTTTCATTTTATATTCACTATAGTAACTATATATTATGAAAATTAAAAATGACATGGTAATAGTTATTGTTTTTAACTAAGGGGTAAAGATAAAATATAAGGTTAGTTTTGTGGACTAAATTTTTCTAAAACCTATTGTTTGAGAAGTTTTCGACCCAAAATCATCTTATCTTCGAATAAAATTAGTTTTTACCTTTTGAAAAAAAATTAACTTATAACAAAATAATATTTCTAGCCTTTCCAAAATTTCCCATCCTCCCTATTATAAAAGGAAACCACCTGTACCCACATAATCACACCTCTAAATCTCATTGGCTCATCAAAAATATACTAAAATAAGATCCCAACATCCCTCCCATCCTCTTCGATTTCATACCTTGGGAAGAAGTAATTTCAAGAAATCCTTTTGGCTCAATTCAAAAGAATTTACTTCATTTAGAGGTGACATCTTCTTTCAAATTTCTTTCTTCTATTTTCCTTCCCCACTAGATATACTCTTCTTTTAATTTAATTACATGAAAACACTAGTATTTTCAATATACTTGGATGTTTTTATGATAATGATTCAAATAATACATAAACACACCTCCATATTATAGATAGGAACAAACTATTTTTGGGTACGACAAACTTCTATCTCACGAAATGATGATTGTTCAATTTTACCCTACCACCTATTATGGAGGCCATTATCATGGAAATGTATTTAAATATTATATAAATTATATATATTTTCTATATGATTTTGCAATTTTTATTTACAATATTTCTTTATGGTTTTCATTATGTGTAAATATGATAATTTCATTTGATGAATTGGAACTACTTCCCCCTCAAAGTGATATGACTCGTTCATTCAATACATGGAAACTATAAAGGATTTATTTAATGAAATTATGTATAATATATAACATATATACTATAAAGGACTTATAATATACCTATATATTATTTATTTTTCATTCTATTAATATGAAAAATAAATGAATGAAGTGTTCATGTTTATGTATGGCCTACCGTTTCCGTGAACGGTGAATCTAATTTCCTATCTCCAAATGTTACAGACTATTTTTCATAAATATTTATATGATATATATGATATATATGATATTTAAATCAAGAATAATATTCTGGAGATGATTTAATTTTTACCAATGGACAATTTACATCAAAACAAGGTCATTTTCAACTCATGTGCCGAATATCGACAAAATGTCCAATATGAACATAAATAATTATATAATAATTATAAAATTATAACATGAAATATATAATGAATAATAAAAATGAAAAATGTCTTTAATAAAGTAGAAATTAAATTATTCTTATTATTCAGGAAGAACAAGGAACATATGTGACGATTTGGACACACGTAAGGGAACTTCTTAAACCAATTTCCATTATTTGGGATGATCCTAAACATCTTGACTATGCCATGATATGATGACATGAGAAATTAATTTTGAAAAAATACGTTGTATTTACAATTTCTTTATCTGTATTTATATTGAATACTCATAATCAATCTATTTGATTAACAAAATGAGAGGATATCAATGAGGATTCTTGAGAGGATGTCTCACATTCCGAAGAGCTCGAAAAACCCTAATCTGCTGAAAAATTCTCACAGCTCTTCATCTCCTTCTTGATCTTGCCCCAGATGGCGGGATTCGACCCATGTTGGGAGCTCCCCACAATTTTACAGAGTTATCTTGTGAAGGATATCTCAAATCTGGGATTATCTGAACCGGAAAAAGCTCTTGAAGCTTTTTCTCTAACACATGAATCAAACGTGGCCCCATGAGGTATTTCATTTCTTGAAGCCCTTAAAGGTTCCCATTATGCTTATTTTGTAGGTGTGAAATCACACTCGATGGTGAAATTTCTGGCTGATTGAGGTTTCATTGTCGATGTTGACCCAGAGGCAATTGCACAGCGACAAATCCTTTGTAAGTTCTCTGTGATGGGTCATGATTCTTATGTTAAAGGGGAAAACCCTGGTCTTAAATTGAATTGATGAAAAGAATTTCTATTTTCTGGGGTATTACAAATTGGAAGTCAATCCCTCCAGGAAGAGGGTTTTTTTTATTTCCTCCTCGATTTGCATGAGGATCATGATAGAGTCTGGAGAATAGAAAATCTTAATCTAAAGCCTGGGTTCCTCAGACTATCTGAATAGGACTTCTCCTTTAGCCCAAATACACAGAGAGGAAAAATTCCCAGGTTTGGGTCAGATTCATTAACCTAAATTGGTTTTTTTGGAACCCTAGGATCCTTAATGATCTAACTTCTTATATTGGAAGTCCTTTAAAAATTGATCAAAGGACCATAAATGCTGATCTTGGAATGATTTCTATTTTCTTAATTGAATTCAACCTTGAAAATAAACCACCTAAAACCATTTATTTCAATTCTATGGATTATAAGACTGTTATCAATATTGAATATGAAAACCTTCATTGCTTCTGTGATTTTTGTAGGATTTTTGGACACTCCATCCTTAATTATAGAATGGTTCATAGAGTCTCCAATCAACATAATTATTTTGACTGGACTGATGTTAGAAAAAATAGAAAATAGAAGGCCCCCTACCCTGATAAAACAAGACCTCCCTAAACTAACACTGAAAATGGATTGATAAACCTAAGGATAATCCTGGGGTATCTTGGGCTGACTTAGTGAAAGAACAGGAAAATGAACTGGAGGAACAATCCATAAAACAAAATCTAGAAAATGAGGTCATTCAGATTCTCCAGAATCCTCTTACTGAAATAGATTCTCCCTTCAAAACTGATCTTGAGTCTTCTCTAACTTTGGGTGATTGTAATATACCTGAATCTTCACATCTAGCTTCATCTTCATAGCCAAACATTATCAAGGGAAAGACCCCTATGAACAAAAGTGAGGCTAAGTCTTACTCTGGGACCCAGCCCCCCCTGTTCCAACCTACTCCCCTACTCTGTTACAAGAGGTTCCCGTTTCTGATAATGTGGACTTGAATCTGAAAGTAGTTGGTATTAATCACAGTGTTTTCCCCACTGATCCTATGGACATTGATAATAAATCTTATTCTCTCAATTGTCATTCCTCGTATAAAGAGTAGGGTATAGTCTTTTATACTTTTCTGGACACTGAAAACCTGCAGGTTCTCACCCCAGCTAAGGTTGGAGACATCTCCCAAGATGTTTCAGCCTCGGGACCCTCTGAAAATGATAGATTCACAGAGGTGCTTTCCAGCCTAGTTAAGGAAGATTTCATCACGTAGGAGGCCCTTGCCTTAGGTCCCTCTGAAACTATTACTGCTTTAGGGTTACTCTTTTTCCCTGACCGTATCTATTTTTTCAACCTGACTATTAGTAACAAGGTAGGAGGTAATGATCCAAAATCCGCTTCTCCCTCGGGAAAAATTGAGAAAAACAGCACTCCTTGTAAGAACACAACCTCTAGGAAAACCAGAGGAAAAAATCCTGGATATAAAAAGAAAGGGTTGTCAAACCCCAAGAATAAGCATTAATGCATATACTCGATTATAACTGTCAGGGTATTGCTAACCCTGACACCCTAAATGTTTTAAAAAGATTTATTAATATTCGTCGCCCTATGCTTCTTGCCATTACTGAATTAAGTTTATTTTTCCTCTAAATTCAAGCATCTTTGCAATTTTGGCTTTTCATTCATAGGTGCCTGTAACAATTGTAATGTTGCAGACTCTCTTTGGTTCTTTTATCACTCATCTCTTCAGAATGTAAATATTTTCAGTCTTTCCGAGCAAGCTTTTACTTGTGATTACTACCTGGACAACACTCATCTTTTTAATAATTTTGTTTATGCCAAAAATAATTACCAGGATAGAAGACCTCTTTGGGATGAACATTCCACTATCAATTCCAAAATTCAATACCCCTAGGTCTTAGTTGGTTATTTCAATTCTATTCTCTCGCCCACTAAAAAACTTGGCCAATATTTCTCCTCTATTTCTTCTAGAGAATTTGTATCCTCTATATAGGCCAATAATCATGTTGAGGTTAACCTATTAGGTTCCCAATTTACATGGTATAGACATCATTATAATCAAGTTGTGGTTTGTAAGCGTGATAGAGAGTTCATTAATGATTTAGCCCTTAATAAATGGAACCAGATCTCCAGTGTTACACTGACCAAACTTGCCTTAGATCGTCACCCGATCTTAGTCAGTATTCCTCAAATTCTTCAGAAACCCTGTTATCTTTTCAGATTTAATTTATCCTGGTCCTTGGACCCTGAGTGTATCACTGTAATCAATTCTTCCTAGGATAACATGGGTAACTCCAATGACTCCTTTTCTTGCACCACAAAGTTTAAAAATCTCAAACTTATTCTTAAAAAGTAGTGCAAAACCAAACCTGACTTAATAGATAAACACACTCAGAGTTTGGAGAACGATATGACACTTATTCAAAATAATAACAACATAACCATATTTAATACTGGCCCCCAAAATGAAATCAATATTTATGCTAAATTAATCTCCTCGCTCAACTTTAAGGATTACTTAAAGAAGAAAATTTTCAAAGTTAAATGGATCAATGATGGTGACAGGAACACCAAATTTTCAACTCCCTTCAAATAGCTAGGAAAGCTAGTAGGCCTCTCTCCTGCTTAAGGGTTTAGGGTAACCTCATTAAGATGGAAGAAGGGATTTCCAACCATGTTGTCTCCTAATTCACTGACATTTTCAATGGCCCCAATACCAACAAATAAATTTTTCCTAATATAATTTTGAACATCGTTACTTTTGAGGATAATT
Organism: Viscum album; assembly: GCA_963277665.1. Classification (NCBI taxonomy): domain Eukaryota; kingdom Viridiplantae; phylum Streptophyta; class Magnoliopsida; order Santalales; family Viscaceae; genus Viscum; species Viscum album. The sequence goes on along the minus strand of OY728137.1, from coordinate 1,606,876,980 downwards.
GTTTACTTAATGGAATCCCACTTGATTCTGAAATTAAAGAAACTGTTTTTGGCCTTAATCTAGACAGTGCCCCTTGACCTGATGACTTTAATAACATAATTTACCAAAAACTCTAGGATTTCATTCAAAATGATGTTTGTAACATAGTCAGAACCTTATTTGAAAAGGGGGTTATTCCTCATGGTCTAAATTCGCAATTTCTCACTCTTATTCCCCAAATTGGAAATGCCGATGAAATTCACCTTTTTCGACCCATCTCCCTCTTAAACCGTATTTTCAAAATTATTACTAAGATAATTTCCAATAGAATCTTTGCTATTAGCAACAGAATTGTTTCTTGGAACCAGTTTGGATTCATTAAAGGAAGATCTATACAAGATTACATTTTTCTATCCAATTAATCCACTAATTTATTTAATAGAAACCCTAGATGTGGAATTGTTGCCTTTAAACTAGATATTACTAATGCCTTTGACACGATTGACTGGGTACTTATTTTTAAAGTGCTATCTAGTTTCAGTTTCAATGACACTTTTCTCAATAGAATCAAAAACATTTTCATCTCAGTCCATATTTCTATTCTTATAGATGGCTCTCCTAGAGGTTACTTCAAATGCTCTAAGGGTGTTCGACAAGGTGACCCTCTCTCTGCTATCATTTTTTCAATTGCGGAAAACTATCTTAGCAGATTGCTCACCCTAAAGCTTGATCAAGGAAATATCAAATCGATTCTTGCCTATCGGAATTTACATGCCCCTTCCCATCTTCTTTAGAATGATGATATCATTTTATTCTTCTAGGGGACAAAATTAATATCAATAAAATTAAATCCATCATCTCTCACTATGAAGAGGTGTCTGGTCAATGTGTTAACTGGCATAAATCATGTATCTATTTCTGTAAAAATTTCCCCCTCAAAAAGAAAACTCATTTCATTGATGTTTTAGGGGTAAAGGAAGGTTACCTACCCTTCACTTACCTTGGTGTCATCATCTTTTGGGGACGACACAAATTCTCTTCTTTCCAGCACATAGTGAATCAAAATCATAAACAACATATGTCCTGGAAAGGAAAATCTCGTTCAATGGCAGGAAGGGTTTGCCTTGTGAAATCCACCATTGTTTCTAAGTTGATTTACTCCATGATGGTCTACAAGTGGCATGCGTGTTATATTAAATGCTTAAATACTGCTGTAAATAGATTCATCTGGAGAAGAAGCACTCTGGAGGGAAAATTGGTCACAGTTTCATGGACCTCTTTTTGAAATCCAATTGAAGAAGGTGGTATAGGAATTAAAAATATTAAAACCTTTAATGAGGCTATCCATGCTAAATTTACGTGGTCCCTCATTAATAATAACTCTCATCCCATGAAATTTATCAGAAATCATTTTCTTGATAAGCTTAAATATGGTATTTTTTACTAAATGTCTTCCTCTATTTGGACCTCGATTAAACCAATTTATTCTTTTATCTTTGAATATTCTTGATGGATTGTTAGTAAATAATCCAATTTAAATTTTTTGTTTGGTAACTGGACGTGTTCCCCTCTTATATCAGAGATGCCTATTTCTTTTACTCATGATCCCACTAACTGCTCCATCAGGGATGTGCTCGATTCTTCTATTTCACATCATTTAGATTCTATTAAACTGATTGTCATGAATTATTACTTCACTTACAATGATGTATTTCTGGTTTGGGAACCCACTGAAAATGTCTTGTTGGACTCAAAAAAATATTATAATCACCATTTATCTAAAATTGCTGATAATCTCAGTTGTATCTCCAACTTCAATAAGGCTTGGATAAAACATTATCGTCTTACCCTCATTTGTCGAATTACTCACCACAATGTTCCTACAGATGGATTTCTACAGTCTTATGGTTTTAATCATTTCTATAAATGTATATTGTGCAACCAACATTAGGAGGACATAAACCATCTCTTTTTGTCTTGTGAGACTGCTAAAACTCTTTGGCATTACATATTTGACCTTTTGAGTAAATATGAATTTTGTATAACGTTATATTCTCGTAGTTGAAAAGGACGATTGAGCTTCCGAGGTCACTGTAAATTAGAAACATTTTTATCACTACCATTTTAGAGCTTCTGCATATCCTCTGGTATTGTAGAAATGATTTCATTTTCAACAATTTATCATTTAAACTAAATACAAGTAATATGAGGATACTTCTTGCTATCAAACCGGTTTCCATGATCCAAAAATACCATTGTGACAATTCTATCGTTGATCCTGATACCCTCCGCTATATTGGAGTGAGTGGAATATATCCAAAATAGAATTACACTATTGAAGTCTTCTGGCAAGATCCGCATCCTGTCTAGATTAAACTAAATGTTGACAGAGCCTCAAAAGGAAACCCCGGACCCTCGGGATGCGGAGGTGTTTTCAGAGACCATCTTGACCATATTTTCATATGTTTCTATGGAATTTGTGGCAATTATTTTGATCTGGAGGCCAAAATTTTGGGTATCATTCATGCCATCTATTTTTCAAAATTTTCAAATGGAGCAACATCTAGATTGAGAGCGACTCTTTTACCATTTTGCAATCAATATTGAAGAGTGTGACTCACCTATAAAGGTTTTCTCAACCCCCGATGGATTGAATGCATCTCCTTTCTCAAATTCTCAACTTCATTGCTACACACAACTTTTGTGACGCTAACAAGATCGCTGACGGTATCACCAACATGGGAGTCTCTCATGAAATCACTTGGAGGAATGATCTCCCTCCGGATTTGATTCTTTTTTATTAGAGATTCTATAAAATTTCCCTCATTTCGACTCATGTAATTTGTATGCACCTTTTTTTAATAAATTGAAGGGTTCTGGTCATTGACCAGAACTCATCCTTAAAAAAGAGTAAAAAAATGATCTTTGTAAGGGAACCTTTCACCATCATATTTTAGTCAAATACTTATTTTAGGTTATGTATTTTAATTTCTATTTTCTTATGTTGGGGTATGTTATTATATATCTTTATTTATATCAACTTTATATCCATGTTATGATAGACCCTTTTCTCTCTAATCAACACATTTTATGAATTTTTATCTGACGTTGTTAGGATGGTGAATTTTCATAATGAAATTTGTAAACTCAATTTCCTCTCATTAGGTTTTATGCGTACTTCGTTTATCTTATTATGCCAATATTATGTGTGGAATAACAATTTATTTATTAATGTTTTAATTTACACTTATGTTTGTGCATACATACTGTGGCTACACATAATCAACCCATTGATAAATTATTACGTCACTTATACGATCTTTGTAAGTGAAATCTTAACTCAATCTCAATTCATTAAGAGAAATATCTACATCATTGGTTTTGTTTTCCCAAGAATATGTGTGAATAAACTCTGATTTTTTTACACATAATATCCTATTATATTGGATGTATTTATATTTGTCACACATAACTATGTCATTGATTTATCATTAATCTAAATATGCGAGCTTTATAAAGGACATCGTCTCAATCACATTTCATTGAGGCATATCTCGATATTGTGCATCTATATTATCCTATAAGGTGTATATGCAACCCTTTTGACATTTTATATCTAGAATATCCATATTCTCAAAATATTTAACATTTTTTGCTATTATTCTTTAATTATTTTTATTCAATTTTTCTCAAGTGTTACAAGACTCCTTAACTAAAATATAACTGTAAATGTTTTAAAGATTTACTTATCTAAATCTTTCTCATTCTTTTCTATGTTTTCAAAATGGATTTACAGATTTATTTATATGATAATTGTTCATTTAAAGTATTAATTCTTGAATTTCTTTTAAAATACTCAAAGTGTTATGGGACACATTTATTCAAAATCCTCTTTATTAAATGGTTTAAATAGTTTTGTAAATAGATTGAATATTTCAACATCTTGAATTTATTTATTGTGATTGATGAGTGAAATGTTGATAATTTCAATCTTTTATGTGTTATGATTATGTAATGGTACTTGGAGATTTGACAGGTGGTTACGTGATAATCCAAATAATGGTGGTTCTATTATAAAGCTATGGAGGGTGAGCTCGTGGTTGCTCTTTAATGCATTAGGTAACATGATGGAGGTAAATGTTATGGTTTCTCCTAAGATATTTTGGGAATATAATTTCATGGGTATTCCAAACATAACCATGAAGGTTACTCACTACGTAGCTGTGAAAATGACAATATATCTATGATATTGATTCAACAAGTTACCTTTAATGTTTTATAATTTCTAGGAATTTTCGTATCAATATTATTATTACAATATGTAAGATATGTATTTTATTTTTTTTGGGTGAAAATTATGATTTTTTGAAAATATTTTAATGGGTTTTAAATATTGATTGAGAAATGGATTTATTCATTATTATATATTCCTTACTGAACTTTTTATACTCATCCAATGTTTTGAAATATTTTTCAAAGGACTAAATAAAGAATAGAGTCTGGTATGGGATCAAGCGAAAGCTATGTCGTTAAAACATGAAATGATACCATGGTTCTTCTTAAATATATTTTTTTATGAAAAAATGGATAGTGAGTAGAATTGTATACTTAAAATATTTGAGATATAATGTAACAGTTGTAGTCAAATTATCTAAAACTCTAAACCTGAACATAACCACTATGTGAATGAAAGATAATTCTTGATTAAAACTCAAGATTATGTAATGTTTATGGTTGGGGCCTTATAGTCTGTATCTGAGGAAATATTTAGACAAATTTAGAGATTTTGAGTTGTCATTAAACACATGGCTTGTCTCTATGCCAATTATTTATGTTAGATAATTCTTTTATAATGTTTTCAGATCAAGGAAAGTTAGTTACAAATGGAAGTAGGAGGATCTCAAACGACATTACTACCTCTTCAGGATGATGTTCTTGCAATAATTATTGCAAAGCCATGTCCAGACGATTCATAAACATTTTGTAACATACAACTCACTCGCAAGCAATTTTTGAGATATGAAACACCTGAAATATACCTCGATACTATCTTGGATCATGGGATGTATTTAATCAAATCCTATTTTCTCAATATTCTAATATTCTCAGGAAAGGTAAATATTATCAAGTCATTTCCCAATATTTTACCGTGTCCTAATATTTTAAAAAATGTAATGATTTTGAAAAAGTTGTTGAAGAAGGAGACCCTTGTGCAGCCTTTTTATATTTTCTTTTAAAATATAGTCTTTTAGCACATACTTATAGTATTATAAAAGGACCATTGATTGAATGTTTCAACTCAAACTCGGTCTAAATATTCTATAAAAATATTGTTTTATCAGATGTTTTGAAATTATATGTCGTGAATGATTATTTTATGAAAGTATTTTTTTGTGAACACAAATATGACCCAAGTTGTACAAGGTGTATTGGGATAAAAGAAGCAAATTATTTTAAAGGATATCTAAATCATTAATGTAATTCACAGAGCTTCTATATATGTGATCATGATAGTGATGAAACAAAGTGGCCACCATGATCAAGGTACAATGTTCTTTCTATTAGGAATAGTTTCATTTTATCGTATGGTGGTGAAATATATTTCAACATATATAAGACTTCATGAACTAAGATATTGAGGTCATTATGTGTTGGGATTAAAATGAGAGGTATAAGACAACCATTTAAGTTATAACATGTTATAGTTATATTTCAGTTTTATAAAAATGTACAACCCAAAAGATGGGTGGCAACCCTTCATGTCTGCTAAGGCTACAGGAATCAAACCCACAACCGAAGGGCGTTAAGGGCACATCGCCTACCACAAGACTATTTGAAGTACCGATTTAGTATGACTTATTCTATTTAGTTAAATGATTATATAGATAAATAATAAGACTATTTTGGGAACATATGTTTTATCAAATGGATATCCTTAGTATAGGAAAATGATTTTGGGATTAAGTGATAAATGTTATTTTAGAAGACGTTCACTCTTTTGGGAACACAATATGCATGTGGAAAATATAATTCTGTGGGATTTTATTTGAGGATAATGGTTGAATTTTATTTTGTAAGAATATATGTTTTTATTTTGTATATAAGTTGACTTGGGTTATTTATTGAAATGACTAACCTATCATGGATAACATATTCTTGCATTAATTACATTTAAGTATGAGACATTAATAGTATTCGATGTTATTTGGAGATAAATGTTATGATTTATCACGAAAAAATATGTGATAAATTACTTCTATATTTTGGGTTTCAATTTTATTATGGATTATTATTTTTTATGAATTAAATGGGATATTATTTGTTGAATTGTCTTTGTTAAACATTTGAGTGTTTTTTAGATATTAAGATTTGTATTTCTATTAATAGACGATTATTCTTTTCTGGGAATTATCTGATCTTATACTAACCATTTTGTTTTGGTTAATATCTAATAACAAGGGAAATATATGGTTCAGATTGTTTTATTAGTTTTTTCTCTAAATGATTATTTTTGTGCATTAGTTGTGACAAAGTCATCTTGAATACTCATCATATAGAGAAAATATGATTTTGTACTATATATTTATTATTGGATGAAACTATAATTAACAAGTAGGTATGTTTCCATAGGTTTTTATTTTAAGTAGTAAATGGATTCCCCAAAATTTTTAAAATGACCTTATATTTAAAATGTTTTCTATTTACTTTTTCTAGTAGGAAATCAAAGATCATTTAACCCGTCATGAGTTTTTTGTTTTCTGTTTGTTAACATTCTCCGGATCATGTTTTCTATCACTCTCCATAAAAACATGATGGATAGTATTCTCTATTATATCCATGTATTAGAACATATAATCCTAGTATTTGATATCTTAGGTGACCACTGTACTTCTCTATCATTCATTTAAAGTGATAGTTTTGTTTACTCTTTTTCTGATGTGGTTTTTTAATGAACTTATCAAGACCAATTATAAAATTGTGAGGTCGTAATTTTTAAAAGGCGGAATGATGTAATTACCCAGGAATTTATAGAACATTATATTTTCATCTCTATTAATATTTATGAATAAGATATTAATTTTAAATTAATGGGGATGTTGTTTCTAATATCATAATCTAGACGCAATAATGGGTTTCTCCAAAATATTATGTATCATACAATGTTTTGTTATACAGAAAAATAATAATAATATATTATTATTATTTTAAATGGTACTTAAAGACTAGATTTTGGAATGGTGGGAATGATTATTATCAACTAAATTATGAAACTATATTTTAGATAGGTTGAAATAATGATTCTTTTTTTACCAAATATATTAAAAATGGAAATAAAAAATAATTGAATATAAAGGATGTGTTTTTATAAAAAATTAATTAAAAGAGAATTATTATTTTTATAAAATAATATGAATATCTATGGATTTTTATTTAAGGAAAAATATATTTTATATATCCAATTAAATGTTTTAAATTCATATTATTTGTTTTTAGATATAATATAAAAACAAATTCAATTTTTCTTATAGAAGAATTATTTTTCTAAAAATGCAGTTTTAACACCTTTTGATATAGAAACCTTTTTAAATTTAGTTTTTAACAACATTATATATTCAATTTGAAAATATATTCTTCTTTTTTAAATGGGGAAATCAAAATTTACTTTAGATTAATTTTTTAAATTTTCATGATAACTATCATGTTATGATAAATAGTAATAATATGCCAAATTTTAATTGAAAACATCTATTTCCATTGAAATAAATTATATGGATAAATAATATTATTTAATGTTTTAAAATTATAAATGGAATATATTTTTAACATTTAATATGATGTTGTTTGTTAGAAGTAATTTCACATTGAAATTGGATATAAACACATGTTAATCTTTTGGTAGTTTTTAATTCTTAGAAGCATGCATTCTGGTTTTGACAGTGGGAATTATATTTAAATTAATTAAAAAAAATTTGTGTTTTTAATTTGAAAAAATATATTCCATATTTTTAATAAAAAGGTGAAAATTTTGAAAACAGATACCATTTATTTTTTGGACATTATGAATAGTAAATTTAGAAATTATTTTTTATTTATCATGGTTAAAGGGTAAATAATTTTAATAAGGGTAAATAAATAGTATTATAATAATATATAACTACCCTAAAACGTGTCCTAATCATATTTTATGATACAATTCTGACCATGATCATTCTTATGTAGAAATGTTTGCATTTGGGATCCACTTCAGTGTGAAAATGAAATTTTTTTATTTTTAATTTAAAGTAATGGGAAATATAATATAAATATGTATCTTCTAATAAATCAATTATTATTTGGGGTCATATAAGTGATATATTAGACTATAAATAGTAAAATATAAATATAAAAATATTTCATAAATCATGATTTTTTTATAATTTTTAGAAATTAAATAAATAAGTTTATTTATGACACAATGATGATGTAGTGATTACCTTATTAATGAAAGATTCAAATAAATGATATTATAAATATTAAAACAAATGTTATATTATCTTTTTTATGTAATACACGAATTTTATGCATGATATTAACATATCATAGTTGATTCAATTCATTTGGTTCTAAGTAATAATTTTTTTATGACTTTAACAAAAATAAGTTAATAAATAGTGTCAAAATTGACATAAATGAGTCTTTAAAAACAACACTATTCAATTAAATGATATAATAGTCCTAAAAATATAATATTAGGTAAAATAACCTTTATAATGTTACAATTTTCATCAATGTTCCACTTATGGTACGTTTGACATTCTATAGTAACTATAGTAACCATATATTCTGAAAATACAAGAAGACATGGTAAAAGTTAATGTTTTTAAGTAAGGGATAAAGCTAAATGTTAATATTATATTTGTGAAATAAGTTTGTCTAAAACATATTGGTTGAAATATTTTAGTCGCAAATTCATCTCAAATTTTAAATAAATCTGTTCGGGACCATTTCGAAATTTAAAATCAATTTATTAAAAAAAATATTTTAGGACTTTCCAAAAGTGACCCTCCTCCCTCTTAGAAAAGGCCACCACCTCTAAACACATACTCACACCTATTAATCCCATTGTATCATTCAAATTATGATCAAATAATTTACCAACAACCATAACTTCCTCTTAAAATCCTTACCTTGTGTAGAAGGCAATTCAAGAAAGCCTTTTATTTCAAATCCAAAGAAGTTGCCCGATTTAGAGGTACCATCTTCTCTCAAGTTCCTCTCCTTTATTTTCCATCTATACTCCCAATTAACATCGTATTATTTAATTAAATAACAAAAAAATTATCCAAAATACACTAGGATCCTTTTAGGTGAAGGATTCGAACTACACTTACACACACCTCCATCTAATGGATATGAAAATATTTTCTCTGTGTACGGCGAACAACAACCTCACAAAACGATGATTATCCATTTTTTTCCTAACACCTATCATGGTGTCCATTATGAGAGAAATTTATTAATATATGATATATATTATATTTATATTGTCTATATTCTTATGTAAGTTTTATTTACAGCATACCTTTATGCCTTTATGAAGTGTAAATACGATAATTTCATTTGAGGATGTGCAGACTACTTCTCCATCAAAGCGATATGAATCGTTTATGACATAAATGGAATGTATAAAGGATGGATTTAAGGAAATGATTTAACATATATAATATATTTTAATTATAATATACTTATGTATCATTTAATGTTCATTCCTTTAATAAGACAAAGAAATGAAAGTAGTGTTCATGTGTAAGTACAGCCTACCGTCTCCATGAACGGAGCATTACATTTCCTATCTCCAAAAATTATGGATTATTATAAATATATATATACTAGATATATATTATATATATGATATTTAAATCATGTATAATATATAGAGATGATATAATTTTTACCACATGGATAATTTACTTGAAAACAAGGTCATTTTCGAATCAAGTACAGAATATCATAAAAATGGCCAATATGAACACAAATAATTATTTAATTTTTTTAACATGATAATAGGTAATATAAAAAGAATAATAAACTTTAAAAATGTTCTGATGAAAGTCGAAATTAACTTCATTTTTTTAATCTAGATGAACAAGAAATATACGTGATGATTTGGACTCAAGGTAAGTGTACTTCTAACCCAATTTTTATTATTTGGGCTGATCTTTTAATTCTTGAATATATTATTATATGATTATGTGAGAAATTAATTTTGATATATTATCTTTTATTTATACTTTCATTATGGTAATATATAGTGAATAGGCAAAATAAATCTATTTGATTAACAATATGATCTTTGTATGGTATCATTTCACACTATTCTTTTAGTCAAAGACATCTTTTATGAAATGTCTTTTACTTTAAATTTTCTTATATTGGGACATGTTCTTATATATCGTTACTTATATCCATTTTATTTCCAAGTGATGAGAGACCCTTTTCTCTCTCATAATCTAATTTTTTGAATTTTTAACTGACACTATTATGCTGCCAAATTTTTATAAGGGAATTTCTAAACTCAATTTCCCCTCATTGGGTTTTTACGCATACATTGTGGATTTTATTATACCAAGATTAAGTGTTCAATCTCTATTTATTAATTAATTTTTTAAATTCCACTTCCATTTATGTGTATATACTTTTTTAACACATAATCACACCATTGATAAATTCTTACCTCATTTATATGAACATTGTAAGTGAAATGATGACTCAATATCAATTCATTGAGTTAAATATTTATATGTTTGGTTTTGTTTTTCCAAGAATATGTGTGAATGTACTATGATTGTTTTATATGTAATATCCACTTATATTGGGTGTATTTATATTTTTAAAACAAAATTATTTCATTGATTTATCCTTAATTTAATGATATGATCTTTGTTAGGGATATCGTCTCAATATCCTTTCATTGAGGCATATCTCGATATTATGCACCTTTAGTATCATATAAGGTGTATATACCACCCTTTTTATATTTTATATCATGAATTTTTATATTCTAATGATATTTTATGTTTTTATATTATTCTTTAATTAGGGCTTTCAATTTTTTTCAACTCTTACGAGACTCTTCAACTAAAACAACATTTTCCAAGTGTTAAATATTTATTGTTCTAAATATTTCTCATTTATTTCCATTTTTTCATAATTTTTTTAAGGATTTATTTATATGGGCATATTTTTTTAAAAAAATGAATTCCCTAATTTCTTTTAAAGGTGTCAAAGTTGTATTAGACACTTTGCTTCAAAAGACACTTCATTAAATGTTTTAAATGGTGATAGAAATTGATTGAATATTTGAATATCTTGAATTGAATTATTTTGATTGATGAGTGAAATGCTGATAATTTCAATCTATTATGTGTTATGATGATGTAATGGTACTTGGAAATTTGATAGGTGGTTACATGATAAACAAAATACAGGTGATTCCCTGATAAACCTATCGCGGGTGAGCCAGTGATTGATCTCTAATTCATTGGGTAAAATGAAGGAGGTAAAGGTTATGGATTCTCTTAAGAGATTTAGAGAATATAATGTTATGTTATTTCAAATGTAAACATGAAGGTTACTCCCCCTATAGCTTTCAAAGATATAATGTATGTTTTATATGGATTTCTCAAGTTATCTTTATGTTTTATGACATCTATGATGATTTGTTAAATATTATCATTACATGATACAAGTTAGGTAGTTTATATTTTATTGCTAAAAATTTTGATTTTGTGAAAATGTTTTAATGGGTTTTAAATATTAATGGTCTAATGGTTTTATTCCTTATTTTATATTCATTACTAGTCTCTTTATACTCATGCTATTTTTAGAAATGTTTTTATAGGAATTAAAGAGGAATAGATTCAAGGATGGGTTGAAGGAAAAGTTACGATGTTAAAACATTAAATGATACCATGTTTCTTTTTAAATAGTTTTTGTTTTATGAAAAAATTCCTTGTGAGTAGAAGTTCCTACTTGTAATATTTGAGATGTGATGTTACATTTATGGCCTAATTCTCTAAAACACTAAACCTGAAAAGATCGTTAATGGAAAATAAAGTAAATTGTTGATTAAAACTCAAGATTATGTAATGTTTATGGATGGGGAGTTATAGACCCTGGCCAACACAACCCACACTCATCTCCACCAAACTAGATTCCAGAAGCAATTTCCCATCGATAGTTTACATAGAGAAAAATGGGGAAATTTTAGACCAGTTTTCTCAACCATTTAAGAAGACGCTCGGATTAGACGACCAATGTTTTACAAACAGAACCATGAAGAATTCCCCATAGGTGTCTCACATTTATAATGAATGATCCCACATAATTCTCCACCATATTTCTAGTGACGTTCCATGGTAAAAAAATTAAGGTAACCACACATCTGTCATGATAAATCAAAATAGAACCACCCAAAATGCTCAACATAATTTAAGGCTTTATAGTTGTGTAAGACTAATGATATCTTAGTGAATATAGGATGATGTCAAGATAGGGGACATGCGTGTCACTTAAAAAATTAACTATAAAGATTTTAAATATTTCCTAGAAAATCAGTTAAACCATCACTAGTCGACTTTAGAGAGGAAACTCGACTTCAGCTACCGACACATTATCCATAACCGAACACATGCCTTTACCACTCGATGACATTATGTGTTCATTAGAAAATACCAGTAAATTCTATCAAGGACCATCATCATTTCTCAATGGTTGGAAATGTCCAACATCATTACAGTCATGCAACCAAGAAATCATCGATATGATTAATGACTTGAAAGACTAAAATGCATTCAAGAAAACCTATCATTTCCCAAGGGTCCTCTTATATTGTGATCCTTCTACATGAAAGGAAAAATTTATCTGGTTCAATATAAAACTCCACACCTTAGGAGTTTCATAATGATAAAATTAAGGAAAACAAGACTCTCATAAGTGCGCTATATCAAAACAACTCAAAAGATCATGTGACGCTTCATTAATCCACAATCAATATGAAGAAACATACAAGGAAGATCAAAACAATAAGATTGGTTTGTTAAAACACCTGAGGAATCTAAAACCAGACTCAATAATTGAGATGAAATGAACTCTATATCACTATACCACTCTACTAAGAAGATAACCCATGACCGCACTTAGAAGCACAAAACTCAACGATTTAACCAAACATTATTAGTTTGTAATTTCATTTAGAACTCGACAGTAATACGTATATCAATGCATACTACCAGATGTTGCATGAGAAAATGGTACATTCTATTTACTACCCATAATCTCATCAGCTCTATGAGTTTAAGTGTTTTATGTCTCATAAAAAAGATTTAGTCCAGAATCATATTCCCCCAACTGACCAGTAAGTTGTAAGACAACATACTCAGTCATAAATCACTGAGGAAAATAAATGGTCAATTGACCATGAATCATCTTAACTTTCTTGGGGAATTTTTAATCAGCTGATACCAAGCATTTCTCAATGCCCACACCCATAAGAAAAACCAAAAGCGCAATGAACACCCCTCCAAATAGGGGTATGATTAGAAACTCAAGGTCCTACTAGGGACAACGGCACCCGAACTACAGACAACAATAGAAAAAAATAGAACTAGAAAATAAATCAAGTTCCTAGGTTTATACCTACCACAAGATAACTCCTTACATAAAACATAAGTGTTGTACCTAACACTAGGTCATGATACAATATAATTCACCAAATCAAAATCTCCCTATCCAAGCCTTTGATAAAGAAAATAATTCCTACAAAAATCACTCCATATTTTGTGCCAAGGCAACTCAAAGAGAATTTTGAACTACACATACACAAGCATTTTAAATAGTGGACACCACTAAATTATCCATTTCTAAGTGATTTACATTTATTCTCATTTAATATTTTAATACCAATGAATGATTTAATTCAATACATTATGTACCCTTTTAGTAAAATTACTAGACACTTGATTTTTAACAAACCGCCCAAAGGAAAACAATAACGTTTTATAAAACTACATTTTAACCATTTAACATTTCTAAACATCCTGTATTGATTATTAAATTGAGATTAAAAACCTATTTAATAATTAAGGTGACCAACGATGGTCTTACTAAGCCATATCGAATCCTCTAAAAAGAAACCCAATAGGTGTTTCTCAAAAAATATTGTATTAAATATCCAAACAGATCATTTCACAATAACATCCCCCAACTGACCTACTTCGGTTCAGTTACACATTTTAGAAGGTACCCAATTTCATTGAATATTAAAAAAACAAAAAACAATCACATTTATAGTCATTTCACAGAGAATCATGCCATTTTATTTCATATGGGATACCATTTCCCAATTCAAGAAGCACCCATACACTTCATGGATTGTAAATTCTATTTCACTAATCAAAACCAAAATCAATTCAAAATTTATCATTTTCAAACACAATGAACCAGTCATATAGGTGGCCACCTACCAACCTATAATGCACAAATTCACTTTATATTTTCGCATATGGCTCCCATTTAATAAAAAAATTACTTTAGAAATTAATTTTTCATAGCCTTTAAAATGGTTTGATTACATGGGATACCGTTTCCTCGTTATAAGGTACCCATAAACAATATAACTAAAAACTGGATCTCATTGTAATTGAAACCATAAAATTTTATCCCATGAAACCAATTATAATATCATATTTAAGCATGTTGTAATATATAATAATCAAATAAGCATGCTAATGAAGTACCTAAACACGTATAAATATAAGCATGTAATATCACCAAAGGCACAAAATCCAATCTGCAAGAAACCTATAAATTCAACTACATTGAATGATATATGCCTGACATGTTAATTTTTATTTGCCTAGAATGATGCATGCAATAAATATTATTTCCCATACCACTCCAAGGGTGAAATTACATAAAGATCATAAATCATAAGTAGAAAAAAAATACACAAATCACTCTAGGTGAACTCATATAAACTATAAATGAACAAAAATTACCAACCCTCGGCTCTTGGTCATTTAATTTATATGGGATGATCAGTCATATGCACAGATATTAGCCAATAACCAAAACATTCCTAGTCTTTGATCTACCAACACCAAAAAGTAAGACAACAGAAAAAATTTAATCATTAACACCACATTGTAACATCTCGACCAAGCTTACCGTCAAACTGGTAGTCAGCCCAGTGGGTCACATGGCCTCAAGAGTGCCTCCCCATACACTGGAGACTACCGACTAGCAGTGAGAGTCTCAAGAGGTGTTAGTTGGTAGACTATACCATATTATAAATTTATCACATAGGTAAAAAAAAACTAAATAGCTAACAAGAGTGTAAGTAGTAAATAATAATTGAGATACAATTAAGTTAAAGACGAGTTTTTATATAACTGAAAAAAATGGACAATGCCAGTTTTACAATGCATGGATGATAGATGATACATAAGATAAAGTAGTAAAAAATATCATGCTTTACCATATTTTACAAAAATATAGAGAAGAAAAAAATTTTAAACTACAGATCTCCATGAACTTATTGAGCTTCGTCTCGGTGCTTTGTTCCTAACTCCCAGGTACAAGAAATGTAGCAAACAACCTAGATCCTAAAAATATAAAGTCTACTCGAGTACCATGGGTACTTGAGAAGGTTGTGGGATATAAATATTAGTAGGCTATCCCCCATGGTTTTTATCCATATCCAGATAGTGAAATATAATTTAAATAGTGTGTAGGTATAAAGAATTAAATAAATTGAACTGTAGAAATAAATAAACACCCATCGAGGTTCCTACGGGGCACCTGATGGTGATCAATGCTTTATCCCATGGCTGGTATGTCAAATCCTATCAAATATATATAAATATATATATATATATATATATATATATTATGTATATATATATATATATTGGGGTGGATTGAGATGTACCACCACAATCTGATTCCATGGGAGGTCTCACTGCCTACCCCAAACCCATGTCTAAGATCCCTCACAATCTTTTGACTTTCATGAATTAAATATACAATAGTGTGGATCGGAACAAACCATAAACATCCAATTCTTGGGGAGCTCTCACGATCAACCCATAACCCAAAACCATGTGCTCTCCCCATCACTTGTCATTCTAGCATTAGATATATGTTTGGGTGAATTGGGACTTACCATGGCTATCTGATTCTGGGGAAGCTCTCAGGGTCTACCACTAACCCCATACTAAGAGCCCTAACCATCTCATGGAATTATTTCATTAGATATATGTCGGGGTGGATCAGGACCTTCCACTACCATCCAATTCCAGGGGATCTCTCACAGTCTACCCCAAACCCAATACAATATCCCCTCATAGTCTCTTGGTTTCCATGTATTTATATGTTGGGGTGGATTAAGAAATGAAACTACCACCCAATTACAGAGGGATCTCTCATGTTCTACCCCTAACCAAATACTAAGATCCCTTATAGTCTATTAGCATGCATGTATATATATGTTGGGTTGGATCGGTATGTATAACTGCCATCTAATTCTGGGGGAGCTCTCAAGGTGTACCCCTATCCAAATTCCAAGATCCCTCACTGTCTCTTGTCATGAAAATGTTTATATTGTGTAGTCATTTATAACACATAATGTATCAGGCATTAACCTCACATGCATATAATTATCCCACTTCCATTTATAATGACTATCACAATTACAATAAAACGTGAAATTAAGTACGTCTTAAGTGTTTCCATAGCCATACCATATTCATAATTCAAATACATAAGTTGTATCCCCCTAATTAATTTCAATTAAACATTATCAAAGGCATGGGGAAACCATCATATATATCAAGACCATTCAATCTATTTTGAAGTGTTCCATTAGAAAATTTGAAAGTTTATGTGGTAAGTCTCATGGAAGCACTTAGGGGATTCAATCATCTGTGGGACAATTATCTACCAGGCCAATTACTTTTAGAAATCAAGATAACATTCAGAATCTATTCCATTTAACTAATTTAGTTCCTTTAATCATGGAATCATTGTGCCTATGGATCAAAAGACATGGGTGTAATTTGAATAAAAGAGATTCCTAAACAGTAACATCCATTTTAATGGGGGATATTCAATTTTAAAAAATAGGAAATGGACCTAAAAAACCATTACAAACCAACGAATAGACATATGGAAGCATCAATGCAATAAACTATGCACGCATAAATGTATAACATCAACTTTTTTTTCCTTGAAGGTGTTTCACCTCCGTTGGAGGGGTTTTATTATAAAATCATGAGATTCATATCAAATTATCATATATCATATATAAAATTTCGTTAACTCTGTCCAAGGAAGTATTTAATCAAAACAAACTGAATTAACTACAAACCAAGGATGATTTAATATTCAATTAATTAATTCATTAATAAAAATTAATGTCCATAAGAAAGGGACCATACCTCAAAGGGGAACCAATTCAATACCCATAACATAATAGATTTGGCTGTGAGAACTTGTAACCTCCTTTCACTCATATGAACATACATTAATAATATATATATATATATATATTAATATATCATTGACCAATGAACGTATTCCCCATTCCATGATGGAATATGTTCATGGAAGATATATATATATATATATATATATATATATATATATAATGCCATACCTATGTCTGTGGGAATAGACCTTCAAAGTTGATCAAAACTCAATAAAAATATAATAATGACTTATTAAATAAAAACCCTCCAATTATAAACTAAGATAAATCATATAATGAAGGAAAAAATCACCTTAAACCATTGGTGGAGAACCAAAATGATCCAAACCGCTTCACCTTTGGCTGTTGTTTCTGGAACGTCGAAAATGGGGTCAAATGGGAGCAACCACATACCCTAAAATTGGATGAAACACAAAAACTGATCAAACCATATCCTTGGTGTTTTATCCAAAACAATAAGGTTGATGGGGAGGCCAAAAATCGGCTAGAATTAGGGAGGAGAATGGAGGAGAAGGTTAACCTCACTACACTAAATAAGTACTATGAAGAAACAAGGTGAAATCGATGGTCAGAGTGGGATATGTGGATATGAGATTAGGTGCACAGCTAGGGCACTTGGGGGAGTATCTATGTTGTTATAAGGGTAGACGGGTGAGGGAGAGTGTTTTATGTTTTTATTCAATTTATTTTTAATAAAATTTATTTATTAAAATAGGGTATACTGCATGGTTTGGAACGCACGGTTTTCCAAACCATGTGCAAACCATGAAGTGAATAGCGTGAAGGTATTTCCTCAAAAATAAGACCATGTGGGCTAGGGGTATGGTTTTGAAAATCGTGGGCATCCCATGTGCACAACTATTGTCCCCTTTGATCAAGGACACATGATTTCCTACAGTTGGTTATATGGTTTCAAATAAAGTGTGTGCCTTCACCAACCTTTCAAAACAATGATTTTATATTAACTTTTCTATGAAAACTCCTTGAATCACCTAGTATACTTCTTAGGACTTTACCCAAGCCCCAAAACATCACATTTTGTGGTCCCAACTCTTCATATTCTTTTATGTGGCCTGGTTTTAAAAACATCCCCCCCATTAAACGCAAAAGTTGAAATTCCATTGGATTTTAGTCTGGTTCAAAACATGGATCGTTAAATGGTGAATGTTATTTTATACCAATATGGGATAGGTATATATGTAATTGATACCCTAGGGAATATTATATGGTTATATGTGATTTCTATGGAATCTTGATCGGTGTTGATGTCTAAGGGCTTGGTAAATGTTTTCATGCTACAAGAGGGCTAGGTGCACTCATAATAAATGCCTGAGAGAAGAGTATTTGATTATGTTGGATACCCGAGGGATAGATTAATAGTCACACAATGAAATAGGGTGAGATTATAGTTATTCTTGACGGTGATATTTTGGTTTTCCTGAGGGATGAAGTTGTATGTCTATTTTATATTATGATTGATTCATCCCCTTTATGAGAATCTTCCACCGATTTGGTTGGTCCATCCATATGCAAGAGGATATACCAACATACATAGATACTTGGAAGGATGTTTATGTACATATAACCTCCATGTATCCCTTGAGATCTTTGGAGGGCTGTTGTTTATTTATTCAGAACTGTTTGTTTACTTTTATGCTTATACATTCTCATTTCAATACATTATATATCAAGTAATGGATTGGGTTCAAAACCCTATGTGCCAGCCTACTAAGATTACTGTCTCACACCATTCTCAAGTTCCATTTCTTACCCAAGTAGATTTTTCTTCTCATTTTTCACTGGATTCACATAATGTGTTATTTTTGTACATGGGAGATAGGGAGCATAGGACTGGGATCGTTCTCCTGATGCTCGAGGAGTAAAACATTGGGGGTTTTTATTTTCTTTTGTTGTTTTTTACTAGTTTTACCTTATAGTAACACATGGAATTACATGAATCAATATATGGAATTGGCATTGTCCATTTTATTTTTATTTAGATAATATATTATTGTTTTGTTATTCACCTTTCTTTATCATTACTCCTTCTAATATTGTTTGTTGTTTTAATGTTAATATATTGTTGTCAGACTATGATATTGAGGGTATAATATCTCCACTATACCATTAATATACCATTTCTACAAGTCGGAATCATCTAGAATATGGGGTGGGGTGTTTTGGTCCTTGTGAACCACTGGTCCGACCACTATCTTAGTAGTGATCTGGTTCTGTGCTTTACAAATAGAATCGGTGCTTGTGTCCATTCAATGTTTCCAAAATGCTGTTGGGACCTTATAGGGGATAGGATTATGGAAATACCATATTTATGGGGGAGTATAATGAAGAACCCCTTTATAATGAGTTTTAGATACGTCTCCCATCATTGGGCCTTTTCTTAGGGGATGCTTATGTCCCAGATCCGAGGGAAAGAAAAACTGTGTAGGCTAGACCCAATGTAGTTAATATTAGGATCCTGGGATCACCTGGGCCATTAAAATTATAATTTATCATAAACTATTAGTGTGGGAGAATTTAATCATTGAATAAAAATGGTCATGATAAAACATTTTAACTCAAATAAGGTGATTTGAGTTACCAAAATTCCTTACTACTACGGAAACAAATAAAAAAATTATCTATTTTAAGGGAATGTAATTGTGGTAGTAAACCCCATTTAATAAAAGGAATATTATTAAGTTATATCCATGGGTAGTGAATACACCATACAATGAAAATATGGTTCGTAATATGTAACACATCTCAAAAAATTAGAATCGAGGCCATTAAAACTCTGACACCTTGAGTAACACTTTAATCAAAACTACTTAAAGGGGGGTATTTTTATTTAACTTCAAATTTCATGATTAAATTATAATTCATGATATTATATTTCATATAGGTAAAATATACACTTCAAAATTGGAAATAAGTGGAAAAGACTAATTAAGTCATAAATAATGGAATTTTAGATAAAAACCAATACCTATTGACATAACTTCCAAAAAAATAATTTAACCTCATATATAAAAAATTTAGCTATCATAATAACTTAACTAATAACCCTAATCATATACCATTTCATTTATACACTCCATAAATAGTCATTCTCCTTGTCATTTTTACCTATATTCTTCATCGGGTGTTGATAGTTTTGATCATTTTTACTAGTTTCATAATAACGATACTTGTGTTCATTATTCATTCAAATTTAATCCTTAATAGATCATTAAAATTAATACTAGTGATTATTTATATATATATTTATGATGTTTAAAACATCATTGATTATTTTATTAGCCTTTATCCTTCCATGTGAAATAAATAATATGCATTTTTCGGTGATTCATAACGATCAAATTATTATTTTTCGTAATAAATGAATTAAATATTGATATAAAATAACTAAAAACAATAATCATTTAAAATTTATATAATATTAAACTATTAATTATTTCTACATATTCATTCATGATATAAATTCATCATATTTTTCAATTATGTTATTAGACGAACACCAACATGAACATACCAGTATTTAATGAATGATTATGAGGTGGTTTATTCGAAAATCATTATACCAAAAGAATAATGACCATATTTATTGTTAGTTGGTGTGATTAAAAAATTAATAAATAAAATGAATAAATAAATGATATAACACATTATATAATTTTAATAAAACATTATCCTCTTATTACTCTTATTTTAAATGATTAAACTAACAATGATCATTTTTTAATCATATCATTAATCAGTTCTTATGTTTCTAATACTAAAACCTTAATTATATGATAAAATTGTTGTTTATATTTTAATATCAACATTTTACCCATACATTTAAGGTGCTAAAGTAAAATGAAACATGTTGTGTCATTGAGGCTGTAGTCCTAACAACACACAAATGATGATTTTTTTATTAATGGATGGGGTATATGAGTAGAAAATAAATAAAATATTATAGAAACATTAAAATATATAAATTATACCAATATCTTCATATTAGTGTGGTTATAATAAATTTTTGTGAATTTAATTATGAATAAAAACTAAGTGGTTGATAAAACTCAAATCAGGAACTTGATTTTTCCTTATAATCCTCTTTTTAAAGGAACATCTTATTCTAAATAATGGTGACCAAAAACATTTATAATTTAGATAAGGTTCTATGAGGATAAATTTGATAGAGTTAAAAGATTAAATTAAGAGGAAATGTGTGACATTATGTGGAGAAGATGCTACCCTTTATAAGTGAAGGGAAGGTTAGTGTTCGGTGTAACCCACAAATTTTAAATAATGTAATCTTACTATTAAAGTGTAAAAGGACTAAAAATGGACTAAAAATGATAATAAAATTAGTGTGGGTATAAAAAATGCTCATTGAATCCATTTTTAGATAACAATGAGTTTTTTAGTGATTTTTTGCTTTTTGTTCTTCAATATAATTTATTTTACCTTGGTAATTAATGCCCAATTTTAGTAATTGATTTTAATGAAAAAAATAAGATTGAAATTTTTTCCTATTTTGATAATTAAAAGTAAAAATTAAAAATCATTTTACAAAATAAAATTTCTATAGGTGTGAAATTTTTACCTTAATAAAAATACACATTATGTAGTAAAAATAGTTTTTAGACAAATAATATTTTCATGATTTAAATTTATATTAAAGGTAAAATTATTATGGATAATTATTTTAATGAAATATATTTATTTATTATATAAAGTATAATATATATGAGGATTTCTAGGAATGAAAAAAATATATAATTTCCCTCGAAAAATACTTGATTCAAAGAAAAGATTGAAAATGATTAATATATTAAAGTAACATTTTTATTAGTTAAAAGAATTTCTTCAATATATTACTATGTTTAATGAATATTTTAAAATGAATAAATTCATTACTAAAAGTCATATTTTTTTACATATATTTTTTTATTAAATTTTTAGTTATTTCTTATATAAAATTAAATTCATACAAATTAGAACTTTATTGAAACCCGTATTTTTCAACTAAAAATAGACCTTTTTAGAAAAATCTCAAAAAGATCTACTATGTAAATCATAATATGTGGATTTAAAAAATGAAGTTAACGTTTATTCATTTTAAATTACAAAAATTATAAAATAATTTTATAATAAAATCATAAAATATAATTGAAACCTCAATTTTGTTACACACCTTCATGAACCATAGGTTATTGGTTAGAGGATCAATTATCCACATCTGTGACTCCTTATATGTAAGAGGCATCTAGATAGTAGTTAGGGTCTAATTCCATAATGGGGAGACAATACACTCAATATGGTTAAAAAAAATATTGATAATGATGATAAAGAAAATAATAAATAGATAGGGTTAACATGATAGACTAAATAAATTGATGGAATACATTTCATATAAATAAGCATCTCTCGGTGTGGGAATCCTATCCAAAGTGATAATTATAGGTAAATAAACAAAAAGTTGTCTGTCTTGATAGTGTCCATTCTAGTCCACCACCACCTCCCTACTCCTCAAATCATAATTTGACCATAAATCCCATTCCATTCACATAATATATCATGAAATATACATTTACATGAAATTTATAAGTATGGTGTGAGTAAAAGACTAAGTAAGACAACACCAATAAAACATTAACCTATATTCCTCAAGTATAATTGTGTATTCAAAAATATTAATCAATGTAAATCTTGAAATAGCTTACAATCCAAAACTGAGTGGTCATTCACTATCCATGATACCAACAAACCTATTGTATCTACATCTGCTCCATATTAGAAGATAAAGGAATAAGTTTGTAGTATCTAAATCATTCCACAGATGTAATTTACATGGTTTCATGTGTTCATGAAAACTATCTTCATCTATCAATCAAGAATACCATGTCACACAACATCCTCTAAATCAAGAATATCCATGTATTACAATTACTAGGATTCTTCATAGTGAGTGGCACTCACCAAATAAAGGCTTCCTTATGTGCATGCCCAAGATGATAGCATGGATCCCTAATACCCCAACCCTATGATCAAGTATCTCATCCCCATATGTGAAACATAGAACACTCCCCACAAAGGGATAATATTTCATTATGGTCCAACTATTTCATGTACCATTGGAAACCACCAAGGAAAGGTAAAATTTATATAGGTTGAGAACATAAGTAGTCATAATGTATCATCCTGAGTATTTAGTATCACACAAAACAACATTTTATCAAAATTAAACATGGAAAAGGATACAATAATATAAATCATGAATATCCTATATCACAATAGATAACACATGATACACAAATTCCAACAAGAAATCCAAATCATGAATGGTTCCAAAAAAATACAAAACATAAATAATCATTATGGAAATACATGTAAAAATGAGCCCATGAAGGTATAGAATTTCCTACCTTAGTTCATCTATGTCCACATAAACTATATCAAAGGTGTCAATAAAGAGAACTTGTTCCCTCACCAATTGTAAAATTATCCCCAATCATGATCTCTTAGAATAGGTCTCATCAAACATTTCAAGGGTTCTGGAGTATGTAATGGATGAATTAAGGACAAGGGGTTGAATCAAACTCACCTGGGGTCAATAATTGTCAAAATAGAACTATAATTATAGAGGAATAAGGAATTTGGAGGTATATTTCGAAAACAATGGGTATCTATTGTGAAAAGGAGAGGCTGCTATGTAGAGGGTATGCTAGAAAAGACACCATAGTGTAGGGAAGGAAAACCACTATGAAGAGGTAGAAAAAAAATTCATAGCATGACTTAGAACAAGAGGATATGATTTAGGCGAGTACTAAACGTCAATGTATATGGTGTAGAAGGATGTATTGTGGCATAGAAGTAGGTTATGGTGTTCACTTCTACAGTATAATGGCGGCTACATCAGTGTGGATGTCTTTCTTGTTGTGTATGGGAGATATGATATAGATCGAATAAATAGAGGAAATATTTTGTATGTAGGGTGTCATATATATCATTATTCAAATATTTTAATACCCTTAATAATCCCCCAGGGTGAAGCATAGTTGGTAGCGGCCCGACGGGGTCTCAGAGAGGTCTCAGGATTGAGTCGTGCTGAGTTTGTCTGTGTTAGTAGCATAGGGATTTTCTTGAATTTCTCCCCCTTACCCAATTGTTTTAAAAATAATACCCTTAATAAATTTTAATAATAGTTCCCAAATTTAATTTCCAAGAAGCCTCATTAAATCTGTAAAACATGAATACCAGGTCTCTAAATAATAAGTCTAGATGATAATTATTCTAGCCTATCATAACAGATATGTAAACAACATTATGACGTAGTCCAAATCGACCTGGAAAATCCTCTTGAATCCCACCCTCCACGTCCTATTCAATGGTGTAGTATCACATGGAAAACCATCATCACAAGTTATTCATACATGTTATGGCATGTTCTCAAAACATCATCACCAATGTGGTGTAGAAATCTTTTTTACGGTGTGGGATTCCACAAAATGACCTAACCCCTTAGTTTATCGAGTCAACCTATTTTTATGGAACTAAAACTCTGAAAGAACCCCCTATAACATAATGGTTATTTCTAAACCTCCCCAGGTTCCATCATTAAATTGTACAACCCATAATAAGCATAAAAAAATTCTATAGAAGATAATGAATTTGAGTGTTTTTTAGTTTTAAATAGAAAATGAAATTTTCAAATATTAATTTTTATTATTCTTATTTCATATCATTTGACAACAATTTTTTTGATTAAATATTATTAATATCAAACATAATTTATCATTAATAAAATTTATTTTAAATTTAAATCTGAATTACGTAATTTTTTTATAAAAATGGGGTTTTAAACAATAAATGATTTTATAAGTCATTTTAGGTAAAATAATTTAAATTTTATCATATTAAAAATATAATTTTTTTTATATATACATATAATTCATAAATTTGATACACTAATCCATTATTGTTAGTTCAACAACTTGGCTGTTAATGGTTACACTCAAATATTTATATTTATTTTAAATATATCATGATTTCTCTTCTATTTGGTGTTCTGTGTGATGAACGATACCTATTAAATTAGATTATTTAATAGTAATAATATATTATAATTTCATAGTTTTACATTAAACCCCTTAAAAAAATTATTCCCTAAAAATTTGACTCATAAGATCAAAGTATTTTCTATAGGGAACATATAATTTAAAATTAACCACTACATTATAAGGGCTTTATTTTGGATGTGGAATAATATTTATCAATATGAAAAATTATTAAAAGAATTTTATTAAGAGAGATGACCTGTTTCTAATTTCACATAGAATTATAATAATTTTTATATCACTAATTAATTACACTATAAAAACATTGATAATTATTTGTATGGTAATCATATCACTAGGAGTTTTTAATTATAACTCAATGTCCAATAGCTGGTGAAAACAAACATGGCATAGAACATTTGAAAATCTTGTGTGAAAAATCACCACAAAAATTCATTAGTAGTAGTTTTGTTAGATTACCATTGTTTTTGTTGTTATTGGTGAATATATTATTTATTGGACCTTTGAATGGTACAATGAGTCACATAACGCCTATCACTCTTACATTTGAATCAAAATATTTTTATAGCTTCTCTCTTTCACTTGACGTTGTGAGTATGATAGCCTTAATCACTTTGTATCTAATGAGACTCCATATTACTATTCTTTGGTGGGTGTTTTTAATTCTTCAATGTTTACATTATCCATAAAATTTCAATATAACCCTTCTAGAATAATAACAACATTTATAACTCTAGCTCCTGTTTTGTTGGGTTGTTCATTAATGTAATCTCTAAAATTCCCCTAACACCCATGGTTACTTATAGTTTTATCCATTACTAAAAATAATAGGTTTTTCATTAGTTTTGAAATAAAGTCAATATGGGGGAATTATCTTAATCAATAACATAAAATTATTTCAACATTAAAACCATTTACCCTTATCATCATATTAGACTTTAATTCTTTTAGTTTGACCTAAATAAATCTTGTTCTATGTTATATAATTATTGAATCAACCTATATTACTTTGATTAGGGTTCTCTAATACTTGTTAACCTGGTCCTCAAAATAGAAATCCTGAATTACAATGAACTTTCCTAAAATATACTAAACCCCAAAATCATTAATGTATATTCTCTCAAAATAAAATGGATCCTTCCTCCAAAAAAATTAATCATTCCTACAACAGTATACCCAATAATATATATACCCTAATAATATAATCTCAATAACATTCCATTTCCAAATCATATTTCAATCTATAGGAAATTAATTATCAATGATATTATATATTCATACAAAAATTAACTCTCTATTTTACCATAAAATGGTATTGACCACAAGTTCATAATGTCATAGACTTGAAAATATATATATCATAACCCTAAAAAATTCATAAACATAACCAAAAATATAATTTATTACTTTTTATTTAAATAAATAGTAAATTAAAAGGCTATCAACAATATCTAACTCACTTTTCTCAAAATCAACCAACCAATTATTACCTCAAGATGAAGTATATATTAATCCTAACAGTTATACATAAATTAACCATTTTTTCTCAAATAGTTATCACAAAAATATTATGTTATAATAAAATTAATTATAAAGGATATTAATACCATTTAATATATGTCACAATACCTTTATAGTAAAACTACTGATGAATAATTCTTAGATTTCTCACATAATCCACATAACTTTTAAATATAATAGAACACCATTGACAAATACAACTCGATAAAAAAAATACAAAAAAAACAATAAAATATCCATCTCACTACCTTAGGAAATACTAGGATACTTATCTTTTCCATCATCGAAGGAATATAATAGGATTATCAACCATTTAAGTATAATCTATTATTTGGTTATATGACAACATAGTTTCTTGGTATATACCTTTCATGGTGTCATTTTGGATTTCTATTTTTAACCAAATACTAAAACCAAAATTATTATCATAATATCTAAAATACGTAGATGAAAATGTAAATATTACTAGTTATTCGAATTTAAAACCCTTTTTTAACATATGATAATTTTGGATGAACCTATTAATATTTTTGTTTAATTATTTGTTATCCATTATATTTTTTATATTAATATCTCTAACCAAATTTGTTACCATAATTATTAAAGACTTTAATATAGTTTTCATATAGAATTTTATTAACCAAAGCATATCCCTTTAGAGTTTCTATATGTGTATAGTTTGAGGCCCACTAATCGTGCATCATAGTGATCATTGATTTAATTCTCAACCAATCCTTTCATAATTATTACCCCTGGGTGAATCTATACCACAACTGAATCCACTCTCCAGTTTCTAGATAGGGATGTATTTCTATAAACATCACATAGTCCAAGACTTCATAAAAAAAGTATGATTTCATCCTATACATATAGTTATTCTTTGGGTTTTCACTAAAATTTTCATATCCTAATTCATAATGAAAATATGAATTATGGACTTATCATTAAATCATAAACTATTTTAGAGGGTTATCTCTTCCTTTGAAATTGTGATTATCTTTAACTTATTAATCGATAATTTATCCTAAAAAAATTCTAATATTTAAAATTTATCTAAACCATTCATTTGATATAAAATGTGATGTCGTGGACCTACACACTCTGATCTGGTTCTTATAGACATATATTTTTTTAACTTTCTCTCATACTAGCTATAAAATCATGGATACAACCTACCATAATTACGAAAATCAACACAAATTGTTGATTATATTACATCCAAAACATTTTTTTAGGTTTTGATATTTTTATAATTAGGTCGCATCACTATTAAATCCTCTGTCTTTCCCAACTTATAGATATTTTTTCAATTATATATAAGAAACTACTTAAGACATGCTATATATTTAACATATTTAATTAATTAATTCACATGTTTTATCTTTATAAACATGTCATGTGTACCACTTATCTTCATAAACTGAAAAATGGAGAATATTAAATGGTTGAGATTAAAAAAATAGTAAGGTAAAAATTTAACTAAATAAATCCCTTTATAAAGATATAATAACATTACAACATGAATTTCTAAACAAGTTGAATCCACAATCAACATAAATATGGGAGCATGAAAAATCCATGACAACAAATATAAACATGGATATTTGTAATATTTATCTCTTACTGATGGAATGATTAATTTCAATCATTAAAAACCTATTATCATGTCCATGGTCCATGACACATTACTTCATTTCGAGACTATATTGAAAAAATATTTTTTAATTG
This sequence comes from Viscum album, assembly GCA_963277665.1. NCBI lineage: Eukaryota > Viridiplantae > Streptophyta > Magnoliopsida > Santalales > Viscaceae > Viscum > Viscum album. Next base: position 1,606,848,156 of record OY728137.1, on the reverse strand, counting down.
GGTAGTAATACACATAATAAAAAAGATACTTTCTATCCTGACACCAATATATGCACTGAGGTGATATATAATCCTAAAACCCACCCATCACCTGATTGACTATAATTAATTCACAACATGATTAACCAAGGTATTTCATAATTTTTTTTGAAGAACCACTTATTGAATAAAAAAATTATCTTTATACTGAGAGATAAAAAATATCAATACAAGATCAGCCTACATTGGCAGTCAATAATCTTCCAGAATGCCAATACACTTCACGATGTCAGAGAAGGATAACCTGGCCATAATCCAACTAGAAAAAGAAGTTGGATTTTCAAATAATAAATAATAAACCATTCAATAATTTTAATTATTAGAAAAAAACATATGGAACCCCATCACTTTCCCCCATGTTAATATAATAATATTCTTTCTCTGTGAACATTGTCCAATAAAAATTATATAAACTGTGATGTTCACATCATATAGGGAATAAGTATATGACTAAGTCAATACTTTAATTACCTGATCATAATAAATCCAAGGGAAGAAGGTTTGTGGTTTCCAAATAACATATCCATAATGAGACAATGTAATCCTAGAATGATGCTGACATATATGAAAAACATCCTTGAAAAATAAAGGTTGAATTATACCACCTAAAAAGGTATCATGACTTGGATTGTTTAGTATCAGGATTTCATTCCACACACATATATATATATATATATATTATAAATAGTGATACATAAACCCAATTAGGGTAAATACTTTTGAATTTAATATCTAAATGGAAGTGAAAACTTAAAAGATCTTTTAGAAAACATATTTAACATTGATGTAAAAGAGGAAGTTATGGGTCACATTAAAATGTATTTTTAAAAATATGATGTGAGAAAAATTGTAAAAATATTACAACTAAAAATAATATTCGGTAATCGATACATGAAAAGGAAAGGTTTTTTTCTTAAATAAATTTGGAAAGGAATCCAAAACATAAGAAAAATAATGGAAAACCCCATTTTAATATTTTCATAAATACCCTGTTCAAAACACACATTTCAAAAATATCAAGAAAATATTATTTATTAAAAATATTAACTAAATAGGATTAAAAAATTCCATAAAATTTTAGGGTTGGAGAACCCTAGAATGGATGAAAAAGGTTGAATATAAAACATTACAACTCAAATAATGGTATTGGAGTTAACAAAAATCCTTACTACTGGGGAACAACCATATCAATAGACACTATAATAAGAGAACATTATTTAGATAGAGAATACATTTAAATAGAAATATTATGATAAAAATATTTCTATGGGTATTGAATTCACCATACAAAGGAAATATGATTTCTAACATGTAACATGTATTAGAGAATTAGAATTGGGACAAAGAAAACACTTCTGGAACGAGTAACCCTTTAATGAAACCCATATAAAAGAGAGTTAATGTAAACATAAAATGACATGAATAAAATATAATATATTATTTTATATTACAAATATGTATTCTATACACCATAAAAATTAAATTAGTTTCATAATACCAAATATATCAGAAGAGTGTAATTTGACATGAATAATCTTACCTATTCTCTTAACATCCATGAATGTATATTATCCTACTATTTCCCAAACATAAATCTTAATAAAAAAATTAAAAAACACATTAATATACATTTTAATTTATATGATTCATTAATATTCATTTTCTATATTAATATGACATATTTTCCACATCATGTGTCTATAGTTTTGTTCGTTTGTACTAGTTTTATAATAGAAGGGTATGTGTTCATTATTAATTCAAATTATATATTGAATAGATAAATAATATAAATATTAAGGATTATTATTTTTTATTTATTTGGTTTCAAACAACTTTAATAAGTGTTTTAGACTTTATCCTTGAAGATGAAATCAATAACAAGCATATTTTGATGATTCTTGACAATCGAAGTGTATATTATTAATTAATGACTTAAATATTGACATAAAATCACTAGAACCAAAACAATAAAAAAAAATATAATATTCAAATATTAATTATGTTCCCATAGTATTTCATGATATAAATTCATTTTCTTGATCAAAAGGTGGTTAAACCGACCCAAACGTGAACATGCCAAGATTTAATGGATGATTTTGAGGTCATTTTGTTGTATTATCATTATAACATTATCATAATGATATTATATAGTATTTATTATTATTTTATAATATATTTATATGTAATTAAAAGTATAAACATTCGGTATTTATACATTAAACAATTTGAAAAAAATATTATCTTCTCCGTATGATTATTTTAAACAATTAAACTAACGGTTCTCATTTGATGATAATATCATTAATAGGTTCCTAATTTTTTCCATAAAAGATCTATAATTATATCATAAAAATAATATTTTATCTCTAATACCATCCTTATATCTATCCATATAAGGAAATTATTGAAATTTAATTATGATGTGTCGTGGAGCTGGTAGTCCACAAAACGCATGAACAACGATTTTAATTTTCATGATGCATGTGTTATATGAATAAAAAATAATAATACCCATATAACAATAAAATAAAATTATATAAATTATAATAATTTCATTATATTAGTGTGTTTAGAATAAATTTTAGAGAAAATAATAATGAAGGAAAACTATGTATTTGATAATACTAATATCGGGAAGTTGAATTTTCCTTGGAAGTCTCTATAGATATGGAGACCTTATGCAGCCTAATCATGACAAAAAGGATTTGAAAATGGTAAATAGATCAAGAAAGATACAATTTTCATATTTTAATGGGAAAATTAAAAGGAATTATGTGTCTTGAATTGAATAATATGTTACCCATCTATAAGTGAAGGGAAATGTATTTTTGGGAGTATCCTATATATTTTCCATAACGTAATGTTACTGATCATGTGTACAAGGCCACAAAATGTACAAAAGAGGAGATGAAAATTATTTTGGGATGAAACTCACGCCAAAAACTCCTTTTTTTGTAATCCTTTAATGTCTTATGTTTTTTTAACCATTTCTCTTTTACCCTAATTTACCTTTTTCCGTGGTAATTTATTTCGAATCATAGTAATTGATTTCAATGAAAAAACTTATGATTGAAATTTTCACATAATTTGAAACATATAATTTTAAATTTGAAAATAATGTTATCAAATTAAATTTATAATTTTTTGGATGTTTTAATTTTAAAATAAGTACACTTCATCATGTAAAAAGGGTTTTTAGATAAATAATGTGTTAAAGCATTAAATTTATACATAATGTAAAATTATCTTTGGTAAATTTTTTAATTATATATATTGATTTCTTATAAAATAACTAATTTATTTTAGGATTAAAATTCAGTAAAAACCAAATCTATATTGAATAAAATTTTATTTGAAGAAATACCGTGAAAAAAATCAATATTAAAGTAACCTTTTAATTAGTTCTAAAAATATTTGTCTTAGGCTTTCTAATTTCAAAGAATATTTTCAATTGATTAATGTTATTACAAAATTTAAATTTTATTATTAAAAAGTTTTATAAATTTATATGTCATTATTATATTAGCATAATGTAATTCAAGCTATAACATCACATGTTTTTAGTGAAGGAAAAAATCCAAATGAATTTGAACTTTTGGAATTTAGTGGATGGGCCTTTCGGTGGACCATGTTTCAAAACACAATTAAAAGAGTTTAAAAACTTAAAAGTTTTATTTTTAGGCTTTTGTAAATTCCCATGACATTCCCCAGGTGTCTCATTGAGTTTTGGAAGCACTGAGGTCGAAATATCAAATCTGTGGCTGTTCTGAATAGGGCGTAGAGTTTTTCTAAAACTGTGCGGCCTCTAGAAGCAAACCATAAAGCCTGTTTGAGAGGAGAAGAAGGTTCATGCATGAGTTTCACAGCGTTTTCCCAAACATGGTGCCTATGTTTCATGGTTTGTGTCACATAGGCAGTATTCTCACATTATCCATCTCATGGTTATCACATGGTTAGGGTAGCAATGTGGGACCAACTGTGGGAGTTGGTTTCTTAAGGAACAAGTTCCTCAAGATTTGTAAATATAGTATGTTGAAATTGAGAAATCCTATTTTTTGTTGAAATTAGTTTTTATTCACTTAATGAAATCTTTAATCCTTATTTATTTTCCTTTCATAATTCTCCAGCTAGTGTCCCCTCCCACTTGTGTGCCATGGGACTCCTAAAATGCCTTATCTATAATTCAAGTCATCTCCCCTATCTGTTGTATAAATCTAATCTCGTCACTCTAGATGGACTTAACTTAGTATACTCTAAATTTATTTTGTGTCATTATTTATTTGGTTTTGTATTGCCTTTTTTATTTTTTTGTGAGCTCATTTGACAAATTTTCTACGAAGATGTGTGTTTCTTATATTTCTTCCATATCGGTCTAAATAAAATCATGATATTGGATTATTAGAATGTTCTTACGATGAAAAAGGTGATATATGAATTTTTCCTTAGGTTTCCATCATTTTATAAATTGTGTCATTTTATCGAATTCTATCATTGTTGTTCATTACCTTAAAATTGATTTCTTCATATCAAATTGATCAAAACACCGTCAAATACACCTTTTTATTATTTTCATGTAAATTGATCATGTTAACTGCAATAAAAGGAACACCATGGGTGTGATGACACATATTTCCCCTTTATAATTATCTAAATTAAATTCTTGGATATTATTCTAGAAATTTGGTTTGTATTACTAATGTTATTCCCCTCATAGATAATTGGATAATTCATAATATGATCTCCTAACTGGCATGTTGAACTCTATAAATTGAATTTCAATGTTGGTGGTTTTTATAAAATGTTGGTTTAATTATATTTTAATTATGATTATATTATTAGATTCTAAATTATGTTAAACGAATTGATTAATAAACAATTTCATGTTTTTTTAATAAAACCCCTCATATGAGATGCATTATTTTTGAAATTACATGGTGGTGAGTAGTTTTTTTTATGTGATTAGATTATTAGTTGGGTCCTTTATCTATCCATTAATGTTATTGTCGATATATTTCATCATTAATACTTGGCCACTAATGTAATTAAAAAATGAATTTTTCCCTTTATATGTGTTTATATAACCATTTCACATTGCAAGATCATATCTTGGACCCTTTTCTACCTATATGACAAAGGAACCATTATACTACTAAGGGAATATCAGGAAACATAAATGGATTTTTCCACATTGGTAAATACCCCTTTGTTCATGGTATCTTCTAAGTGCCTCATCAAACCTTAATAAAGGAATTATAATGTTTTGTTTAATTGAATGGAATTTGTAAAATGGAATAGAATTTTAGTGGAGTTTTCATTATATGAATGGCTTAATTTGTTTAATTAAAATGGAATTTATTTTGTTGGTACAACCATTCATCATGTTATAATAATGTAATCCTAGATTTTATGAATTCTTAAAATGAATTTACCTTTGTTATGAATGTGATTAATAAATATATATTAGGATAGTTAATGCTTCATGACTCTAGGTTTTTATGTTATTATATGAATACATCATGATATAGTTTGTAGAACGATGGTAAGGGACCTATTGAGCATAAAGGGAAATCACTCTCCCTTACATATGGTTTTGATTCATAGTGTCTTGAACAAATGATACTATATAGGATGTTGGGATGAGGATCCACTCTCCCGAATTAGTGTGATGACATGATTACCCACTCACCATCTCGTGTGGAATGCATGACGTCTCCCACTCTATTTTTATATAGGTTATGTACCCTATTACATGAGCTTGTAGGATCGTCCAGACTAGTTTTGGATGGCTTAGTTATGCCCAGTCTAGCCAGTACATAGTATTCTATGTCTATGGCCACTTACATCCATACATACTGGGTTCATATCGGTGGATGAAATATATAACTATAATATGTATATATTATTACTATATACATATAAATTCTTTTTATAATCTTATTCTATCCATGAGCTGAAGATTGTAGAGTTTGCCATGTTTTCTATTGGAATCTAAGATGACTCGTGTTTATTTAATTATATCAGTAATGTTTATTTATTCATATTAAATGTACAATTCTTTACTTATTAAACATAGTATAGATTCATTCATAGACAACAAGGGTTGTAACCTACTAAGATTTATATCTCACAACCCACTCGGGCTACCACAACACTAGGGTACCTGATTAGACATTATAATTAGAGGATCACAGATGATTTCTTGTGTTTTTTTCTTATACTTGGGAGTTATGAGAACATAACTGAGTTAGAGCTCAGGATCATCATAGATATCACACTATTGGCCTTAAATTTCATTTTCTTTATTCTTTAATATTACTGTGTCATTCTCAATTATATTTATATTTTTACATTATGTAACATCAACTAGAAAAGGATGCATTATTGAATATTGGAATTGGCTATCCTTTATTATTCAGTTGATTATTAATATTCATATGCTTTTATGCCTATAATTTATTAATGTTTCTACTATTTTATATTATTAATAATCTATTATAATGTTATGATATACTAATCATGGGGGTATAGTCTGCCAACTATCACAACCTTAGACCCCTACTTCTAGTTGACAACCTCTGGTGTATGGGGTGGCCCGCTTGATGTCATGTGACCCAATGGTCTATCTACTAGTTTTGTGGTAAGTCAGTCTGATATGTTAAAAAGTTGTATCAAACCCTTTATTTCATCCTTTGACGTACTATTATCAATTTGTACACATGATTATAAGAATTTCTTAGCGCACGTTAAATAACCATGTCTTGGAGTGATCGACCCATGTATGGGGAAAAGTCTATATAGTCAGGGTTGTGATTATTGTTCATTGTTAATGGTGATTATTATTTCACATAGAGTGATTATTGAACATTGCATTTCATATTGATTTATGGAAATTATGCCATTTTACTCGTATACTAGTATGGAAATAATGAACCATTGCATGCATAATATTAGGAAAATATGAATTCAAATGTCATGAATATGTTGTTCTATATAATATCATTTATAGACTGTTTGTTAATTGTGATATTGTGACTTGTGTTATATGCCATGTCTTTATTTTATTTATCATTCTTTCATTTAAAACATGATTTGGGGATGATATTCCATGACGCCTGTCTATCTGGCATGTTTCCCTATGTTTTCATCCTGTAATAACATGTCTAGTTGTATTTCAAATATCTAATTGGTTTAATGGGTTAAATTTATTTCTTGTGATTAAACGGGAACCAGTTTTCATTTTTAGGGTGTAATGGAACCTTATAATTTGGAAAATGTAACATGTATATTTGAAAAATAATTTGAGCCTTGTCTGTAAATCTAGATCATTATTAAAATTTAAAGGTTACTCAAGTGAAAATTCTAAAGTGAAGTTATTTCAGTTAATGTGATCCAAATTTCTAACTATAATATGTGTGAGTGTTTTACGTATAGGTATATGGCCACCCATATAACTGAACCATTATATATGATCATAGTATATTTTTTGAAATGGTTAAGAATGTAAAATATGAATAAAATTCTAAGCCTAATCGAATTTTCTAATATCCTAAAGTGTATTATTGGGCCCAAGTAGGTTAGTTGGGAAATTCTTCTTATATATATCCCTTTAACTATGCTTTAGAAACTTTTATAAATAAAAAAATATTATAGAGTTACATTCTAATCAACCTAGGATAGATTAATAGGACCCTCATTGGTTTTATTATGTTTTATAACATAAAATGGAATTTCTGTGACAAGTTTTTTAATTATGATGGGTTGTCAATAAATGTTAAATGATTAAATAAGGATGTTTGATATAGATTTCATTTTTTCCAAACATAATTAATTAAATTAAGTACTAATTGTTTTAATTTTATAAATAATACTGGATTATTTTTTAAATACTTTAAATGATTTAAAGGTTGAGTGTAAGTCAATTTACTGACATTAAAAGGAAACCCTAGATGGTTTCCATTATTTAAACCCCCATGTAAGGGTAGTTGAAATTTTTTCCACATATATTTTAAATTGAAATGTAAGTGATTTCCAGAGGAATTCTTATTTTTTCAATGTATTAAATGATTGGGTCTTGGGTCTAGTGACTTCTCGGTTAGTGGGACTTCATTATGGTTCGATGGTTTTGATTTTTTAAGGGGTTGTCTGAAGGCAGGTAGCACCCTTAGAGCTTAAATGAATTTCCAAATTCTATATGATTTCTATTGTATGGTATCATTTGGGTGAGTTTTTCCCTAGTTATACTCTTAGATTCCAAATTTCTCCCTTGTTCAAACGAGTTTTCATGATATCGTTGACCTTTGACATGGTAGTGAGCATCAAGTAAATCCCAGCTTCAAAAATTTATAAATTCCAAGGGAGTGGTCAGACACTTCATAGGTCTTGTGACCATATTTCTCTTTCCATGTGTGACTTGAGAGGCAGTAATTTTTTTATAGTTATATTAGATAGAACACATTTGAGCTAGTTTTCTAGGTCGGCCACCTAAAACATGAATGCATAGGGATGAAATCCATTGGATGGTATCAAGTATTTTCTATAATTATTATAAATTATTAGGGTTGTATTCATTGTTATACATGGTACCTATCAAGGTGTTATATTTTTTAATGAACTTGTATAGTTTAATAAAATTAATGAGCCTTGAGCTGCTCAGTACATTCTCAGGTCATCTCTGGAGTAGAGTTACCAAGGACATAAAGGGAAAAATTCATCCCAATGTTCATGATGGTTAAACATGAGTATTAGGGTTTTTTGACATGTCCTTTATGTTATTTCTTTATTTCATACCAAATTCTTTAACATTTTAGGTGTGACTCAGAGAAGTTTCACATGGGTGTTCTGTTGAATCTAACCTACTATGATTATGAGTTGATGGTTAACCTATTTTACTTTGATGATTCTAAAATCCGTATGGTTGGGTGCATATTTTCAATTTTGGTGAAAATATTTCCTTCCATGTATGAGGAACACATCCAAAAAGGTACTATTTAAAAATGGTCGATCGAGCTCGAATGCCACAAATGATTTCATGTTTCGAATCATGTTGGTTTTTTCTCAGTTCCACACATTAATGTGGTTGGATATGTATGCAACCCTTAACAAATATTTTTGGTCATTTAAGAGCTTCTGAGTTTATTATTTAACAATCATGGGATACCTCGAGTTGTAAATGCATTGTGAATATGTAATGGAAATGTGTCGGTAGGTGAAGCTCAAAATCTGTAAAAAAGTTGACTACTAGTGGTTTGACTATTCTTCTATTAGTTTTCTTCGTTTCCCCTTAGTGTAATTTTTTGAAAGAGACAATCATGTCCCCTATCTTGACATCAAAATTTGTACACTATGAGAGTATCAGTATTACGTCATAATAATGTTTTAAAATCTCTTGGGGTTGATAAGGATCTCTTTTAGAGTTCCATGTAGGACATGTGGTTTATTAATGTGTCATTGTTAATCCTAAGGGATACCTGGGTTCCCATATAAGAATGCATTGGATGAAATCTTATACACCAACCATTTTCTTCTAACTTGACCACTAAGAAAATGTTTTTCTATGATCACTTGATGATCTGATGTGGATGTTCTGAATTTGTACTAACGTCTCACTTGTAACATGGGGTATGCACTACATGGGATATTTTTGTGTAATCTAGTTTTTTGAATCTGAGGTTACCCTAGAATTTATGTAAGGATTAAAGGTTATTTTTAAAGTTTTATAATTCAAGTGAGATGGATCAGGGTTACACCATTTTCCATTCTGATTAATTAGTGTTTTAAATAATCATGTGGTGGTTTCATCCAGGAACTTCACTGGATGGTGCAAATGGGATTAGGTGAACATGTTTATTAGGAATGCAAGGTGATCTGGAGGAAGTCATTATAGTCTAGTTTGTAATACATTGGTTTTCTAAGAAAGCTGTTTTCAATAATTTTTATTTATAGTGGCTCAAAATATTATACTTGTTGATCTATGAATGTAGTTCATGAAAACCCATTTAAATCGCATTGTAATGTCTTGGAGGGTGTGGTGTAAGGGTTGGTGGTGTTCTTGAAGGAAATATTTCATGACCAATTTTAGTTTGGTTGATTGAAAATTCGATCATTTCTTTTTTGAAGAGGTCCCTGATATCACCTTGAATGTAACCATGTTTACACTGTTAAATAAATCCAACCAGTATAATAGTTGGAATGCTTAGGAAATTATTATTAAGGATATATCGACAGTGTATGTACAATGGCTCAATTTTTTTCCTTAATACGTTAATGCCTATGTTGGGGAGAACCTTTGGCTAGATTATTAATGAGATGATGAAAATATTCTGTCTCTAAACATATGGTCTTGTTTAATCTCTATTTTGTTGTCTCATTTGGAAAATGAGTGTTCGATCAGTTTTTAACATGTTAAGTGATCTGTTCTTAAGTTAATTATTCAAATTCATTGGATGTTGGGGAACTAAAAATGATAATTTGAATGAGGATTTATGATCATTGTTGGTTGGGAGATGTTTTTTAGTTCCATAAAGGTTCTTAGGGAAGATAAGTTCTATGTTGGGGAGGTTTTAATGACCCGTGTTTGGAGCCAAGGTGAAATTATGAAAGAATAACTTTTGGAAATTAGTGGAAGGTTCATTCATTGAACCATTACTAGGAATATAATTACAAGAGTTTGAACACATCAAATTGTTTTTATTGGACTTGGGTAATGTTTTCAGAAGTTCCTCAGGTGTCTTGATGAGTTTTGGATGAAATGGGTCTAAAAAATCAATGGATTGTGTGTTCTAAACAATGCACATTAATTTTCTAAAACCTTGTGGCCTCCAGTAGAAAATTTTCAAGCTTTTAAAAGAAAACCATAAGTTCCCCACACAGGCTGTGCATGGTTTACTCAAACTGTGCACCTAAGTCCACTACCAGAAAATCTGGTTTCTGCGCCTCTGGACACGGGCGACCGCCAAAGGTGGTTGCTATTGATAATAGTAGCGACCACCAATGGCGGTCGCTAACACTAATAATATTTTAGCGGGATTTTTCCCGCCCCCGCTTCTGTATTCTTCATTTTCCCCGCTTCAACCCGCCGCCCATGCCATTCCGCAGCAGCGCCGGTGTCGCCCCCCACCGCCACCCCTACCTCGGCCACCACCGTCTCCACCCCTCGACGCCTCCCATTTCCCCGCTGCAACCCCCACCGCCACCCCTACCACACTCGGCCACCACCGTCCCCACCCCTCCCTCCGACCACCGTAGTTCCGCCATGGCCGGCGGCCACAGTCCACCGCGTGCCCACCGTCGCCACCCCTTGACGCCTCCCATTTCCCCGTGTGCCCAGCGTGTTTTCTGTATAGGGCCTTTAGCGACCGCCATTGGCGGTCGCTATTGGTCTTTACCGACGGAGCAACAGCGACCGCCAAAAGCGGTCGCAAGGTGGCCGCTAAAGACCATTAGCGACCGCTTTTTGCGGTCGCTAATGGTGAACATTGTAGTAGTGGTCACATTGTTAGTGACACATAGGCAGTATTCTTGAACAATTCATCGCACGATGATCACATGGTTAGGTTAATTGGGTGGTACACACTATGCAATGTGGTTTCTTAAAGAATGGTTGCCTCATAGTTGGGGCACAGTTTGGAAAAACGTGCGGCCAAATTGTGCGACCTGGTTTTTGAGGATTAAATTATGTTTTTCCCTTAATGATGTTTTTTATCATTATTTATTTTCATTTCATCTTCCTCCAGTGGGTGTCTTCTCTCCCTTGTGCATCATATGAAACCTCCAATTCTTATTCTAGTATTTAAGGTATCTCCTCAATCTAATGTCCAAATATATCATCATCAGTCACTATTGATCTGAATCTGTAATCTCTATTTTCATTTTTTTATTCCTCGTTTGGTTTGGTATCAGCTGTGATATTTTGGTGTGAGATCATTTTCTCTATTTTCAATGCTAATGTTTGTTTCATAGATTAAATCAAAATAAGGAAAAAATAAAACATCATATTGAAAAAGTTGAATTTCTTAGAAAGAAGGTAGTTTGTCTAAAAAAATTTCTTTAAGTGTCTAACATTTTATGAATAGTGTCAATTTTTCACAAGTCTTCCTTTGTCTTATGTTGCCTTAAAATTGAGTTTTTCATATCAAATTGATCAACACACCTTTATATACACTTTCATATTGTTTTTATGTAAATAAATGGGGTCAACCTCGATCATGGTCACCGATTATGTGTGACAGATCATATTTCCCCTTTATATTTAGTTCACTTAAATTCTTGGATAACCTTAGAAGAATTCATCTTGAATTACTATGTGAATTTCCCCAGAAAGTAATTTTCCAATTAATTGTATCACCTCCTAAGTTCCATGTTAACCGATATAAATTGAATTACCCTGTATTTGTTTTTTCTAAAAAAATTATTTAATATAATTTTATTTTTTGACTCTGGTATTAGATTCTTAAGTATATTAAATTAATTGTACAACAAACAATGTCATGTTTTTACAACAAAAAACTCAGATGAGGTGCGATGTCTTCGAAATTACAAGGTGGTGAATAATGGTTTTTATGTTCTTATCTAAATGCTTTGGTCCTTCATATATGATTTTATATTATAGCTGATATATGGATTGTTTAAGACACGACCCCTAATGTAATTGAATAATTAATTTCCCTATAAAATATTTATAATACCATTTCACCTTCTACGTTCTTGGCTTGGACCATTTCCTACCTATATGACTATTGAATGAAGCTCCTCCTAAGAGATTTTCTTAACTTATAAATGGATTTTACCACATAGGTAAATGACCTTTTGTTCATGGTATATCTTTTGTGCCTCATTGGACATTGACAAAGGAAAATCGATATTTTATTTAATTTAATAGATTTTGTTAAATGGAATGGTATGTTCATTAAGATTTTCAATACATGAATGGATTACTTTTTTTTAATTCAAATGGAATTGAATTGTGTGGTACGACCATGCCACATGTTATATGATAATAATAATGAATTATAGGAATTACTAAAATGAATTTCCCTTAGTTATAAATGGGATTAATAAATATAGTGCATGAGAGGTAATGCCACATAGATCTGGTTATAATTTTTTATAATATGAATACGCCTTGGTATCAGTTTTTGAACCATGGTAAGGGATCTATTGGACATCAAAATAAATCATGCTCCCTTAAATCAGGTGTTGAGTAATGGTGTCTCAAACCATTGGTACTATATAAGACATTGGTATAAGGAACAATGCCTCCTATTTAGAGGGATGAAATGATTTATCACTCACAATCCTAATTATCATTCCAGATGTCTGACAATCTATTAATATTTATGGAATGTTCCAAGTTTCATGAGGTTATAGGTTCATTTAGACTTTTTAGGGATGACTGAGTTACACCCGGTCTAGCCAGCTCCTAGTATTGAAGGTATATATACACATATGTTTGTACATAATTTGTTTATACGGTTGAATGAAATATATAAATATAAAATGTATATATTATTACAATATATATAGTTAATATTCAGACACGTATTCCTGTTTTGAGCTGAAGAAGGTTGATTTGACGTAGTATCCTATTGGAATCTGAGGTAAATGGTGATAATTTATTTTTTCTGGGGATATTTTATTATTCATTTTACATGCACACTACTATACATATTATTCACAGACTGGACTCAGTCATAGACACCATTGGTGGTAACAAACTGGGATCTGTATATCACACCATATTTGTGTAACCGTTGCACTAGGGTAACTGAGTAGACCTTATGTTCGCAGGACCATGGATTATTTCTTGTGATGTTTTATTTATACATGGGAGTGAGGAGAATAGGACCGAGAGGGAGTTGAGGATTTTCGTGGAGATCTCTCATTGGTACATTTATTTCATTTCATTATTCTTATATAGTATTATATCATTTTTTATTATGACCTAGTTGTTTTTGTTTCAATGTTTTCAAAGGCACTAAACTAATAAAATATTTGGGTGTGGGTTTTTTTAATGTGGGAAATGTTCCACAAAAATGATGCAATGTAAATGTATATTAAAACGAGGTCATTCACTATGATCCATATCATAAGCCAGAACCCTTACCTAATTGAAGAAAGCTTAAATTATACAGATGTCTCAAAGTTCTTTTATAGGGTGTGATAATAAATCTTAGAAGGACACCACCAACATGCTCCTAACATGCATCTCAAATTAATATTATTTTCATTGAAATAAATAATGTGATGATCATGAATGTATAAATATATAACTTGATTACCTTAGGCTCAACATCCACAGGGAATTGTTAACCTACTTTAGGCAACATTGGTATAATGATATTAGAGAGGATCCTTAACATTATCCCAATGCATCCTCTGATATAAAATTCATCTGAGGTGAACCCTCATGTTCCACCCCAAATAAAATCACCCATAACCACATTCTAACTGACTTATCATGTCCAAACTAAATTAACCAGCATCCTGATGGCATGCCCAAAAAAGGACCTAGTCCCTCAGACCTCTTCTCATATATTCCCCATCGGCTCAAAGCCAAAGATCTGAGGCATAGTTATGTGTTTTCTTCAAGTAATAAATACCATCATCTAAATAGATGACATCTCGTGGAATGAAAATGTGTATCCTACCAAATAATATTCGGCCAATGGCCTCCAAAATATGTAGAGCCTCAACCCCCAACCGACAGTCTCAAAACCATCAATTGATGTCTCCTTACTATCTACTTGGATTTAAATGGAAAAAAACTCCAACCATAAACATGGTCAACACTATCTTAATTCACAACATACAGAGTCCTATACCATCATGAGTAGTCCACACCACCCCTTCATTAGAGTCATATCTGTGTGAACATGACTCCAATGGTTTGTTGTCCAAACAAGGTGACTGGAAATCACCAACATAGTACCTTTGTGAGAATATCCTGACACCACATTCCCATATGGTGGTGTTACATGATCCAGGCCCATAACTTGGTGACCTCTTCACCTCAATCTTGAAGACCATGCATCCCGACCTATGATCATCATCACTCATGGGATCTAGACCAATTACAACCTGAAGAACTTTTTCACCTCATCCAGATAGTCAATACCTTCTTAATCCTCAAGCCATGACCATCAAATTCCCATGGAACATTATAAAGAACCATAAAGAATTTTATTTAATAATATTACCCCCGACCTTATCTTCCCATGTTATAAATACTATCACATGGATTATACCATTTGTATACTGAATAAAATATTCCCATATGCACCCCATAAGATCATTTAATTAATTTAAAATAAATTTTTTAATTAAATAGGGTCTCTCTTTCACTACCTGTTGTGGTTATGAAGAATGCACCCCCATATCATGAGTGAAATCAATATAAATCTAAGAACCACTGACATTGTGTTGGTGGATTCTCTCTCATTTGATATGAGCCTCTAACTTGGAATTATTTTCCAAAAATCATTCTTTTATATGAAATCTCTAAAATTTAGGTAAAATAGATCTCAATGAATTAACACACCAAATGGAGATGGAAAATGAAATTATATACAAGAGGACTTTAGGTCATTCTAATGAGGTTTCAGTGCACCTGATAGTGATTCAATCAGTACTCAGACAGAGAACTCGGATCAATTTCTCTAAATAGGGAAAATGAGAACCCCCCCCATAACCCCACTACTATGTGTGATGACTGGAGGATAAAGGATAAGAAATTAATAAATATGCATTAAGGGAATAAAGTTAATTTCACATTTTTTATGGGCCCCAAGGATTGGATAACAATGTGTCAATCGTGCATCACCCACTATCTAAGTACCCCATAGTGCATAGTTGGCCTCCACGGTTTTTCAAACAGTTTGAAAACTGTGCGTCAACCTCTATTAAAAACTATAGTGTTCCCATTATATATTTCCACCCCATAACATGTTTTTTAGACATTTTAAGTATACATGGTGGGAACACAGTTTCCCCTCAGAAGCTACACGATTTAGCCAAACTATGTGCCTCATCCCGCTTACCCTGAAAAGATGGGTTTTTAGAATCTAATGCACCAAAAACCTACTCTAATCCTCGATTCACATTAAAAGTATTTAATCCAAAAAAAATTAGATCATATTAATAATCAATATAAATTTTTGAATATCATGTAAATAGTAGGCTTGACCACCATACTCCAAAAATTAAAACAGGTTGAGTATTTCAACCCACTACAAAAACCATAGACATTACACTCTCCTCACCTTAACATATCATATACTAGATCTATCATTATATAAATATTGATAGTATCAAACTAACCCATCTCTTTTAAAAACAACTCGGACTACGTTGGTCAAAATTCACATGTAAACTCTCTCATGGTAGTTCCCACCTTACATAACCCAGTTACTTCTTAATTCAAAACCCAAATAAACTAATGGTACACCAACAATACATGAACTCAAATTTCCTCCCATGATTAATCATCACTCCTTCAGCTCATTAAGTTACACATCATACCCATGTCACATTTTACACCCATAAATCCTGCATCTCATCATATGCATGCCTCTTTCCTATTCCAAACATGGCACCTATGAGGCCCCGCTTCACATTAGATGCATATAAGATGTCTTGGGACATCACATCTCACATAGATATTACAAAACACTAACTCCCATTTTCTATTACAAAACAAGTAATCATGCATCTCCTTGATGCCCAAATTCTAATGCACCTCAAATAATCCTGCATTGCATTGATGCTGAGATTTCTATGCACCTCATATAGATCCTACATCACATTAATGCCCATAATATATCTGTATTACTCACACCTAATATATATAATGCGTCCAAACCTATGTCAACATACTAACCAGCATCTAGTTATTCTAAATCAATACATCTCATACACATCTTGTACACAAAACCAAAAAAATCCTAACAAAGGATCATTCTAACACAAAACACCATGTTCACACCCATGTTGTACCAATAACTATAATTGGCTCCTTGTCCTACTCTACAACTAGAATCTCCACTATATTCACATGGTCCAATTCTTTAATTCCTGATACATGTCCTCCATGTGGAGCTTCACCAGCTACCATCAGCTAACAACACTTACATTTCCCACTATTTTTCCCAAAACTAGAATATGTCGCTTAATCTCAGATACTAGATCCTAGTACCACTCCTAGTCCAAAAATAGAGCATTGATCCTACCTTGGCCCCTATATATTAGCTATCCGAGAAGGCCTCCTTCATAACAACTTGATATTCCTACCCCATCCACAAGTTTGGAACTACTTAGGTGCCTGACCACACTACATTTACACATGTATCATCTTCCGACAAAATAATCACACCGTCATCAACCCACTTTTCAGTGGTCTTATCATGTCTTTAACCTATACACCCTATTAAGACTCCTCTCAACCTTATCTATTTCTATATGATGTATAGCTTCCAAAATCACTAGACATCATCACCCAGCTCGAATATGACTGGTGGGTAAAATCACCCTCGACTATCAGTGTCAGTTTCATCCCCTCTGATAATTATCCCAACCTAAAGATGCTTACCAACACCTGAATGGAATGATATGAACCATCTTATAAACACCTCACCCTGAAGGTGTCTTTAACCACCATAAAAGTTCTAAACTAAGATAACTAGGTAATAGTATATTCATATTCATTAAGGAAATTTCGTCGTGCTATAGGATCAAGAATTGTTGAGCTCCTTCCTCATGTATCATCTTATGGAGGAAGTTATCAAAGAACCTAGCCCCGAATACCATCCATGATAGTCCCTCATGTCTTTATACCTATACATGTATATCCCACCATCTCTTAACCGGTACTCTAATCATGTATGTAGCTAGATTCACCCTCCATCCTAAGGGCGTCTCGAGATTCCAAAAGATGTTCTTCCAAACTCTAACTAGTTCTTTGTTGCTTGTGGTACACCCTCTCCCTTGTAATCCCAAGTGAAGTATTCCATAAAATGATTCCCTCCCTAAGCTCCCTTATTGATCCCCTGGATGACACCACACAAGCTCCCCCTATGATTCCCATCAAGCCACAGCCCAAAATATATCAAATCATATAGCTCTCCCTCCAGTACTAGATCCCATGCCTGAGCCTATACCTTTTACTCATGATCTTCCAGACCCACTTGGGCCTCATTCAAATCCTTAGGGGGCCCAACCCATGAACTCTCTTGAGGCACCAAATTACTTCTCTACTTTTTTTTCATCAGACGACACCCAGATGGAAACCCACTGAATACCAATTCCATCAATAAATAGCCATAATAACATGTATATACTTATAACATAGTTAGGGAAAGCTATAATAGGAATATCAATATCACATCTCTTAACCCCCCCCCATTGCAACCATGTCTTAGAACATTTTTCCTCATGAACCCTTACCCACCAATATCAGATCCATGTATCACAAATAAATATGGAATTATTCCCCCTTTCCAACCCACATTGGAGTTAATCATTACATAACAATACCTTATAGCTCATGTAAGATCGAGGACCTTATGTACATATATCACATATCATATCACATCACATATATGTTTCATTTGAACCCCATCCCAATATGTATGAGTATAATTCCATCAAAGAGATGCTGGGAAGGAAAACAATTCTTAGTATCTCTTATTAACACATTAGAAAACCCAACCACTTTTATAATAATCGATGTTCACAATGGAAATCACAACCTTTTTTATCCAGGAAATTATTATATAATCAATCATCAAATGTGAATATCATGAAATCATAGAGAAATCATCTTGTACTATACTAGTTAATGGTCCAAAATCCTCTTTTCCATGCGAGACTAAGGGTCAAATATCTCCTCCCTTTCGATACTAGACTAAGGGTCACATATCATAATAAATAATGATCACATCCATGTTAACATCTTGATGTGGAACTTATATCAATTATAGAAAGATAAAATCATAAAATTAATTTCCCTTCCCATGCAACATGGTCTATCCCCCATGCATGGGGAATAAGGCACCTAAAAACAAGATCTAAACTGAGTTCCGAAAACATCCTAGTCTCTAGTCTACCTAAGACCAAGTAGTAAGGCATGAAATTATGTAAAATAAACTCCTATGATACTTTTTTTAGTGCCCTAACCTATATATCAACCCGAACAGTGTTGTGGGAAGGAGGACCACTAGGCCTTAAGCATGCTTCCATGTATGACAAAGTTTGTCGATTAGTAGTGAGGGTGTAAAGATGTGATATGGGGAGCTATATTATCTAGTGAATATAATAATAATGGTATATAGATAAATATATAAAAATTCTAGAAAAACTATAAGACAACTTGACTGGTAATCCACTGTAGTGAAACGACAAAAAATTGATGTGATAATAAATACATAATATCAAACATTCCATTTGAGGCAATTAATACCATATGATACCATTTATAGAAATGGATACCATTTTCTGATAATAATGAATTCAATTCAGGTCATACAATCAATAAATATGAAATGGTCTTCCATGTATGACCTTAGTATTTATATATTATAATGTTGACATAAAAGGAAACACTCAAAAAGTAAACTCCAGCTAAAGTAGGAACCACCAAGGTCCCTTACCATCCATCCCAGAAAATGTTCAAACATGATCACTATGGTCAACTCATAATTTAGAACCCTTAACTGATCACAAAGGTATAAATTCTAAATTCATCTTGAAGGGCTCATATAGTGTTTCAAAATAAATCTCAGTATCTCACCAACAAAATGTTCCAAAATTACATCTCAAGTTAATGAGTTGTGCACTGAAATAAAATAATATTATGGGAATACACATATGAATAAATAACCCACTTCCCTTTTTCTCAAAATTCACAAGTAATTGTTCATCTTCTTCGTCCAATGTCGGTATAATGATAGTGGAGGGGATCCTTAGCCTTAACATAATGCTTCTACAAACAAAAAATCCATGAAAAGTGAACTCTCAGATTCCACCCCTAATAGAATCACCTGGAACCTTATCCCAACTAACACCACATGTACAAAATTGTTCATTTACATCCCTAAGGCATTCCCATAAAAGTAACAGGTCCCTCAGAACTCATCTCATAGAACCTCCATGAGCTTGAAGACTGATGTTTGAGTCCTGGAAATTTTTATCATCTAATTAATAAATATTAGTAGCCCAATAGCCGACGTCCCAAGGAATAATGATATCCATCATCTCAAATAATATCTTCCCAACATCCTAACTAATATGGTGAGACTCATACCCCATAAAATAAAATCAACAGTGTAACTGATGGCTTCTCACAATCCATCTAGATTTATATAAAAATCACCACCAATGATACCAATGGTCAACACAATGCTAAGATGATATCTAATGGAGGATTATTCCCACACTAGTTTTCAAAACCACATCATCATCTAAGCTCTATCTGTATACACATGACTCCAATGACATGTTAACCAAACACAATGACCAATAATCAACAACATGGTTCCTAATCCATATCATCCAGGCATTTTATTCACCTACAACCATGTTTCTCAATATGATGGAAAACACCATCCAATATCACATGATCCATTCCTATAACGTGAAGACCCAGTCACCTCAATCTGATTACTATGTTAGCCAACATGTGATCAACATCATCTATGGTATCCAAACCCATACCAACCTGATGAACCATGTCTCCTCAACCAGATGGTCTACACCACCTCAATCCTTGGGCCACACCCATCACGTTCCCATTGAACCATTCGATGCACCATAAATATTTTAAAAAAAAATAAGATTAACACTTCAGCCTAATATTTCAATGGTATGAATCCTATCACCAAGATTATACAATTTTTAGATTGGAAAAAACATACTTATAGGCATCTCATTTGATTATCTAATTAATTTAAAAGATATTAATTAATTAAATAGTTTCACTTTTATGCTGCCTAATGGCGTGCTCAAGAACGTACCACCAAAACATGGGATAAATCAATAGAATGATGGGAACCACCAACCCTTTGTTGGTAGGTGCTCGCTCACAACATATCAACCACTAAATAATACCGATTTGGAAGAAATAATCATTTTAGAACAACACCTTGAAAATAGGGTGAATAGGATCTTCCATATTTAGAACTTCTTTTGGAGAGGTCAAAGGAAAATAGAAGTAGGGGGACATGAGGCATTACCGATGTAGTTATAACTCACCCTATGATGATTGAATTAGAGCTTAGATGGAGATATTTTATTAACTTATTCAAATATGGAAAAGGAGAACCCCCCCCCCCCTCATTGTGAAAAATGAATGGAAGATAAAGGAGAGGAAAAGAAGAAATGTGGGACTGCGAAGAAAGGTAACATCAAAATTTTAATGAGCTTTCTAGTTTGGATAATTGTCCACCAACTTTGCATCTCCCTATGTCTTCGTACCCTACATCACGTTATTGTCCTGGATGGTTTTCCAAAACATGCACCAACCATACACGGTCCTTTATTAAAACTATATAGTTTCCAAAACATCCATGCATCCCCTCCACATGATTTTTTAAACAATGTCCAGTTCTCCTGGAGGGCTGTATGTTTTCCCCTGGGAGGCCAAACGGTATTTCCAAACAGTGTACCCCATTCTACACACCAAAACAATATGGTATGTTGTCCCAAATACACAAAATCCCCACTTAAAACCTAGAGGAACATTCTAAGTATTTAAACCAATCTAAAAACAAGGACATATATCATTTAAACTCTTCATATTAAGTTCCAATAATCTAGGAAACAGGTTTCCAGATAACCAAACTCAAAATATTCAAATGGGTAGAGTATTTTGACATTCTCTAAAAACCTTTTACTTTACAAAAATATGTTTCAAAGCATGACCAAGAAGTTTTAGATAACATATGATTTAATGAAGTTGATTTCATAACATAAAAAATATTTATCATATTATAGGGTGAAATAACATGAGCTTAATGATTATGATTGTGTATTTTTAAGGGTTTCCCCTCATCAGGGGTTGTGAAGATCCAACTAATCATGATTTCTCCCTATTTTATTATCCCTTTTGAGGTGTTGTGATATTTTCCTATGTTTTTGTATTATTTGGTTCCTCCATTTTAGTTTTACTAGATATATGATTTCTATTAGTATTTCAGATTCATTGATATCTATTTCATGACTATTATGTTTTTTTGGGAAATTTTAGACATAGATGGAGATACTAATTTCATAAAGTATAAAATTTAGATCCTTGATCACTAGGATAAGGTTTTTTTGTATGATTTATTCCTTTAATTTTCATTTTTATGAGAAATGGGGGATCTAATGACTATGCAAGGGAACCTGAGTGAAAATGTGTACTCAGTATTCCAATTTGTTTTGAACCTTGTAGTGTAGTAATGTTTTAGAAAACTTATTTTTTTTGGATTGATTGATATTATTATATATGGATATTCAGTTGATGTTGATTCCTATAGTATTTTTTCATGGTGATAGCATCATTTTGATTGAGTGGTATCTCCCTATGGATTGATTCAGCTAGAAGTTATTTCATTCATTCCATGTTTTGTTATGATTCTCTAAGATGAGAATCATTTGAGAGGAATAAAATGTAATGGAATATATTTTTTCATCCCATTAATTTCAATGATTTAGTTTTTGGAGGTTATAGGAAATGTTTAAAAGAAGAGGGATAGAGTTTGAGTTGAAATTTTTCTAAGAGAGGTAGGTCATGGCATGGACTTAGTCATAAGGGCATAAAAGGATGAATATACAATACAGCGGTTCAGTAGGTGGTGAGTCACATCACAAAGGAGGTATCACAGAGTTGACGACTTTTCAATGAGTGTTGGTGTTCATGCTGGAAGCTTGGATGTGGTGTGATGGAGGTTTTTCATGGCATAAAGTGTTGAAATAGATATTTTTTTGAAGTGTGGAACCTTATGAACTAGGGATTAAACCATATGGTCTTTCCATTACTGATTCTTAGGTTAATATGTGGGGTTCTAGTTCATGGTGTTAGAATTCCTTAGGGAGTTTTTTTGATTCCCCATATATGGATTCTATAGTGAATCCATGGATGTCACCGTGTAAAGTATCAGGAGTTAATATAAAGAGTTTTATTAGGTGAATGTCATGGTGCATTCATCTCTCTCATGGTGTGGGGACCTGATGTCTTATCTCATTGGTTCTATTTTTGGTGTTTCCATAAGATGTTCTTGTTCCCCCAATGTGACCTTTTTCAATTATATCAAATTGTAAAATTGAACATGTTTTACTAGGGGGATATGGTGAACATGTAGTGAAATTTATATGGGTTCAGTGAAATTAGACCATTATAAAATGACTATGGAATAACATTCAATGATAATGAATTTTCCAATTCCTATATAAATTATTTTTATTTTATTAATTATTATATAGACCCTTTACTTATTCAATCCTTGTGTTACCATTGGTTAAACCCTGGAGACCCTTGAATTCCCATTGATTGGTGTTTCCTATAAACTTCACGATATCAACTACTCGAGATCCAAAGTGAATTCCCCATTTATTCATCAAAGATTTGTCTTGATTTTCCCTTCTTGGAAGGTCATTGAATAATTTTTAATTCAATTTAAGTGATTTTGGTTTATGGAATTAAAGGGGTATTGTTATGATTTATGTTGTTTAAGCTTCACTAGAGTGATCTAGGAATTATAGTAATCCCTTCATCACCTTTTCTCCTACCATTAGTTATAAGTATTTGATTAGGGTAGTAGATTCCATAACTAATATTATTTATGTGTATATTATAGGATTAACAATATATTTATTTCCTTATGTGGATTGTATGAATTGACTCAATAATGATAATGATTTATACTATATTAAACTGATAAAAATTGGTGATTCACTTTCTTTTATATATTTTCCTAATATTAATTTTGAAAAGGATAACTTTTTCCCATTTCTAGTAAGTATTTTTGTTACTGAAATTATTTTTGGTGGTGTTTTTTGTTTTTACTTCTATAATTTTCTTACATAAACACTTAACTATGTAAATATGCTAATGACATGCTTTTGATAAATTTGGAATTACTGTGTTGACACACATGTAAGAGAGGATGAATCATTGTAAATTAATTATTTTAAATGGTAATTGTGCAATAAATTGACATTTATCATTTGTTATTATATGATTTTAATATATTTTCTATGGTTTTTATGAAATGAATGGTAATCATAGTGAAATTAAATTGGTTATAGAAAGTTGCATGTAATGGGAAACTGGGATGTGGTAGATTAATATGTGTTCTAATGGTTATTATTGTGTAGTGTTTGCTATTTTATAGTAATAATTGGAATGATATGGGCTTGATGTTGTGGTGGTTTGTGTTATGTATGGATGATATTTTAGTTTCCTAGCCACTGAAGAATGTAAATTTTAGTAGAAAATATTATAATAGCTATCAGATAAAATTAAATAAAATATGGGTTATTAATGAAATGTTGATGCTTAAAATAAAAGGGAAATGGATAGTAATAATTATGGGTATTTTTTATTAATTATAGCATTTAATGGAATAATGAATGTAAAATGGTTGGTAAAATATTAAATATTTAATTAGTTATAAGGCCCTGGCCTTAAACCAAACTTCATATTGAATTAAATGAATAATTCGCATTGAGGATCTTTTCAGGTTTAGAGTTTTAGAGAATTAGGACATAACTGTTACATCTCAAAAGATTACAAAGTATACACTTCTACTATGTTTCCGTAGAATAAAAACTCTTAAAAGAAACATGTCTAGTTCCATGTTTTATATAGCATGACTTTCCCTTGATCCCATCCTTGACCCTATTTCACATTAAGTCCTGTGAAAAACATTTCAAAAAACATGGGGTGAGCATAAAAAGCTCAGTAAGGGATACACAAAGAATGAAAACTGTTAATTTAACAAAACAACAAGTAAACCATGTATACTTTATCAAAGTAATACTTTTCACCTTTATGAAGAAGTAAAAACTCTTCACTGAATAAAAGATCATTACTTACCATTTTGTAACCAAAATATTCCCATAAAACCCATATAAAGATCACATAACATATAAAGGTAACTTGGGACATAAACATACTTAAATGGAATAACCATATCGTCGACTTCCACACATATCACTTAATGGAATAGCCATATGGACGACTTCCATACCCAATGCATTGGAGGTTATACTGTAACCACCCGTCCTGGTATTCACGGAACCACCCGTCATATGGTTTATCACGTAACCACCTGTCAAATGTCCAAGTACCATTATAAAATCACAAGACATAAAACAAATATAATGGAAAGAAAAAATTTCCATACTTTGATCACAATATATCACATAAATATGTTGACATAAAAAATCCATTATAAAAACCATTTTCAATACCAAAATACATAAATAGTATATGGTATTTATTTCATTTTAAAAACATTACGGCATGTTGAGGAAGCCAAAGACCAAATAATACTCGTGGCGGCGAAAAAGGTCGTTGCCACCGCGTACGATAAAAGAAACATTCCTTTTTATCGTTTAGTAAAACATTTCATAGAAAAAGATTCCTTTTGTATAAAAGTAAAATTCAAAGGGGTTTATACACCGTATAAAATAAAGTTGTGTATAAAATGAAATATTCCTCAATGAAAGAAGATTGAGACGAATTCCCTTACCTCGGGTCCGACTTGACTCGATTGTTCTTTAATGTCTTGAATAATAAACTTGAGTTAATTTATACTTTCTTAAGAACCTTTTTCAAGTTCATTATTACATTTATATCACTTATTACCATTTTATAAACATTATCTAATCATTTAAGTTAATAATGCTTGTTTTGTCGATATTTGGTTCTTAAGTCGAAAGTGGACTTCTTACAATTACATGTTGTTCATGTGGTCAAAGGTTCATTATATCTAGAATGATATTCATGATTTGGATATCAAATATATCATATATATCCAGCATATACATGTATTTATAATATTACATAATCATTTAGAGGTAAGAAATGAAATGTACCGTTCATGGAGACGGTAAGTCGTACGTACGCATGAACGCTACTTTCATTTCTATGCCATATTAATGGAATTAAAACTAAATGAGAGGTATGTATATTTTAATACCAGAATTATATTCATCATTTAGATGTAACATACATCATATATATCCATTATATATATGTCATTATAATAGTACATAACATTTGGGGATAAGAAATGAAATGCACCGTTCATGGAGACGGTAAGCCGTACGTACGCATGAACGCTACTTTCATTTCTATCTCATACTTTAATGGAATAAAATCATAATGATAAAAAGGTATATTATAATTCCATTATAATATCATATATAATATTATTAAATCCATCCTTTATACATCCCACGTATGGCATTAACGAATCAAATAACATTGAGGGGGCGGTAATCCGCACTTCCTAAAATGAAATTATCGTGTTTACCCACAATGAAAACCATAATAGTGTGCCATAAACGAAAAAATACAGAAGATTAAGGAAAAAACAAACATATTATATATCATATATAAATATAGTTACATCTTAATGGCCACCTTTGAAGGTGTTAGAAGAATATTGAACAATCATTGTTTCGTGAGGCAGAAATTCGCCATCCACGGAAACAGTATGCTCTTTAACCAATATATGAAGGTGTGTGTAAGTGTAGCTAGAATTCTTATTATAACAACATACTAGTATATTGAAGATGCTGGATTTGTTACAAAAGAAATTAATAAAAAGATTTTTGGGGGTTGGAGAAGCAAAATAAAACATAAGAACACAAGAGAAAACACTACCTTTTAAAAGGGTAACTCTTTTTGATTTGAGATCAAAGGCTTCCTTGGGAAGACTTATACACAAAGTGAGGATTCTAGGAGTAATAGAGGGATGTGGAGAGAAAAAATGGGCAGATCTTGGCCGAACCAAAGGCTTGAGAGGTGTGGGTAAGGTGGTAGAGGTGGGGGCCTTTTATAAGAGGAGAGGAGGGGCACTCATGGAAAGTTATAAAAATTTACTTTATTATAAAATGCGTTTAGGATTTTAAATGTCCCACATTGATATAATTCAAGGATAAGGTGATAAGGGTTCGAAATATACTCATCCAATAGGTCTTTTACAAGTGTAATTCCTAGATTTTACATTATCTTTTCATTTTATTTAAATCGTTTATTAATGAGGTAATCGCTGCATAATCATGATGTCATAAATAATTTAATTTATTTAATGTCTAAAAATTATATAAAAACTATAATGATGTAGGAAATATTTTTATCTTTCTATTTAATATTTATAGTAAAAAATATGACTTTTATAACCCCATTTAAAAAATTTTTTAGTAAAAAAACTCATGTTTGTGACATCTTTATTTTAACATTAAATAAAAAGTTTTTTAATGTCATTTTCCTACCAAAGTGCCTCCATGGGGTCCCCAAGTTGACCCATGGATTGTCTTGGTCTGACATGACATATCCAATAATGTTAGGACATGTTTCAAGTTCATTTAATATTATAAAAACATTATTTTGACATCAAACTACACTAATTACCTCTAATCGCGATTAAAAACTTAAAAGTTACTATTCACCAAGAAAAATTATTTTGATCCCATTGAACAACATTTTACTTATTAGTGAAAACCATGTATGTCGTATTTTTTAAATTAAAAATACAGAGGTGGTAAAATTTCATTTAAACGAAAAAATCAATTTTTTAAGTACCGCTTAGTGGTTTCACTATTCATCAAAAATTGAAGTTTTTCAGAAAAATACCAAAATTTCACCCGAAGATATATTTGATATTCCGAATTCAAAAATGAAGTCTATTTTAAAAAATTACAAACATAAATGTTTCATTAATTAATTTAATAATTTATTCCCGCTGTCAGAGCAAATAGCGTGTTTTTATGAAACAATAAGTATCAAAAGATTGACACTAGTTTAAGTCCGATTTCGAATTGAAATTAATTTCAATGGCCACTATTGGATTAAATGGTAAAAATATACCCTAATTTAACTTTAAAACCAATTCAAAATATAATATAATCATATAAATAAATCATATTAAGAAGAAGTTTTGATTTAAAATACAACATTTTTCACTATTCATTAAAAAAATGAACTTTATCGGAAAAATACCAAAAATCCACACAAAGTAAATTTTGGTGCCCTAATTCTAAAGGAGAGTTTTATTTGGTCCAATAGAAATTATAAGAGTGAGCAACACTATATTTAATGAAGGTTCTCCATCAAAAGGTGATTAGTGGACCTTTAGTGAATATTAGAGTATCTATGCCTAAAATTGAATTATTTTCCTACTTTAAGCCTTTATCCATTATTGGATAAATGTAAAAACATTTAACATATATAATCATATTTTATTTATTTCTATTCATTCCCACCAATACAACGGCTACGTGTTAATGACCATTTAAAATAATATTATTTTATTACTAGTGTGCAATGTAAGATTTCAAAGAAACTCTTTGTTGCGTATTGGGTACGCTATCGAACATAGAAACCACTTTAAAGTAAAATTAATTTTTAATTCGTAAATGTTAATAAATATGAAAATGTATTATTCTTTATTTACATGGGATGTTACATCCTTCCCCCCTTTTGGGAATTGCGTCCTCGTAATTTTATTCACTTTTCAAAATAAGTGGGGGTATTTATCCCCCATAACATTTTTAGATTCCCACGTTTCCTCTTCAACCATATGGTTTTTCCACAAAACCTTTACCTGGTGAATTACCTTATTTCGCAACACTTGGTCTCTTCGGTCAAGAATCTGGACTGGTTGTTCTTCATAAGATAGATTCTCTTCCAACTGAACTACCTCTGGGCTTAAAACATGAGATGGATCTGGCATATACATTCTCAACATTGAAACATGAAAAACATTGTGTACCTGAGATAAACTTGAAGGTAAAGCCACTCTGTATACAACTGATCCAACTCTCTCCAGAATTTTATATGGTCCAATGAACCTTGGACTCAGCTTTCCTTTCTTACCAAATTGCATCACACTTTTCCATGGATAAACCTTGAGAAAAACATAATCACCTACCTTGAAAGATAGATCCTTCCTCCGGTTATCCACATAACTCTTCTTCCTGCTCTGAGTTGTTCTCATTTGTTTCTAAATCAACTGAACATTGTCTTCCATCTCTTTTACCAATTCTGGTCCCATCTACTTTCTTTCACCCACTTCAACCCAAAAAGCTTGAGTTCTACACCTTTTGCCATATAATTCTTTAAACGGAGCCATCTGTGTATTGGAATGAAAACAATTATTATAAGAAAACTCAACAAAAAAAAGATGTTGGTCCCAACTTCCCTGATAATCCCTAGAGAAAGCTCATAGCATATTCTCCAAGGTCTGAATTGTTCGTTCTGACTGCCCATCTGATAGCAGATTAAAATATGTACTAAAATTTAATTCAGTACCCAATGACTTCTGAAGGCCTTTCCAAAAGTTAGAAGTAAACCTGGGATCACGATTAGATACAATGGAGAGGGGAACTCTATGAAACCTGACTATCTCTTTAAGATATAAATAGGAAATTTGATCTAGAGAGAATGTATCTCGAATAGGAAGGAAATGAGCATATTTATTCAATCGATCAACAATAACCCAGATTGCATTATTACCTCAGGATTTCCTCGGTAATCCCACAACAACGTCCATGGATATATTTTCCCATTTCCACTCTGGCACTGGTAATGGTTGAAGCATCCCATTCGGTAACTGGCACTCTACTTTAACCTGATGACAAGTCAAACACTTCACAGGAAAATCAACAATATCTCTTTTCATTCCATCCTACCAGTAATTCTCCCACAGATCTAGGTACATCTTAGTACTGCCAGGATGAACTGAAAATGGGGAACTATGAGCCTCACATAACAACTCATTCTCCAACTGTGAATCACTAGGCACACATAATCTCTTCCCAAGCCTCAAAACACAATCATTATCACTGTTAAATTCAGGTAACTTACCCTTCTGAACCAGCTCTACCTTTTTTTGCAACACACTTTCCTGCTTCTGTGCTTGCTTGATTCTGTCTGATAGAGAAGATTTCATTGATACCTGAAACAAAACATAAGGACTTCCTGCACAAACAACTTCTATGCCAAAGTTCATCAAATCCTTAACCAAAGGATCACGTTTCAAACGCAACATTGTTAATGAAGCATTACTTTTTCGACTCAAAGAATCAGCCACTTTATTTGCTTTTCGTGGATGGTAATGAATTGTACAATCATAATACTTGATTAATTCTATCCATCTCCTCTATCTCATGTTCAATTATTTCTGATTGAATATATACTTTAAACTGTTGTGATCGGTATATATTTCACACTTTACTCCATACAAATGATGCCTCCAAATTTTTAAGGCAAAAACAACAGCAGCTAATTCCAAGTCATGTGTAGGGTAATTTACTTCATGAGTTATC
Source organism: Viscum album (assembly GCA_963277665.1). Taxonomy (NCBI): domain Eukaryota; kingdom Viridiplantae; phylum Streptophyta; class Magnoliopsida; order Santalales; family Viscaceae; genus Viscum; species Viscum album. The sequence goes on along the minus strand of OY728137.1, from coordinate 1,606,817,589 downwards.
AACTAACGTGAAACATAAGCAATTACCTGATCATTTTGCATAAAGAAACAACCAAGTCCTTTCAAAGAAGCATCATTGTAGATAACAAACTCACCATTCCTGGAACGAAGTGCCAAAACTGGAGCATTCACTAATCTCCTTTTAAACTCCTGAAAACAATCATCACATTCTTTTTTCCAGATAAACTTAACACCCTTTCGAGTTAGCTTAGTCATTGGACTAGATAATCGTGAAAAATTTTCAACAAAACTTTGGTAGTAACCTGCCAAACCAATAAAACTACGGATCTCGGTTACATTTGTGGGTCTTGGCCATTCTTCAACAACTTTTGTTTTAGCAGGATCAACAGTTATGCCATTTTTTGAAACAATGTGACCAAGGAAAGAAATTTGTTGTAACCAAAACTCACACTTGCTAAACTTTCCATACAGTTTCTTTTCTTTTAAAGTTTGCAAGATAACCCTTAAATAAGTTTCATACTCCTCTTTACTTTTAGAAAACACAAAAATATCATTAATAAACACAACCAACATTTTTCACCTGAGTCAACTGAGCCATCACTGCAACAAACTGTTTAGTTCGGATTCTTTCCATCTCAGTGTACTGATTTTAAAGGTCATTTCCCTCTGTATGCCTTCCCAGAAAGTCTATTCTGTTTCCTCTATGAAAAAAACATTCTTAACACAGAAATATCATAGGAGAATCAACATGGCAATCTTTAAATTCTATATCATTTCAATAATACAATAAATTAATTTATAATTTTAACACTTTTCTAACTCCTAAATTTGTCTAAACCGACCTCTGATACCAACTATAAGGCCTCAGCCTTAAACCTTACTTAATATTGAATTAAATGAATAATTCACATTGAGGATCTTTTCAGGTTTAGAGGTTTAGAGAATTAGGATATAACTATTAAATCTCAAAAGATTACAAAGTAGACACTTCTAATAAGTTTCCATAGAATAAAAACTCTGAAAAGAAACATGTCTAGTTCCATGTTTTATATAGCATGACTTTCCATTGATCCCATCCTTGACCCTATTCCACATTAAGTCCTGTGAAAAACATTTCAAAAAACTTGGTGTGAGAAAAAAAGCTCAGTAAGGGATACACAAAGAATGAAAACTGTTAGTTTATCAAAAACAACAAGTAAACCATGTATACTTTATCAAAGTAAAACTTTTAACCTTTATAAAGAAGTAAAAAATCTTCACTGAATAAAAGATCATTACTTTCCCATTTGTAACCAAAAGATTAGAATAAAACCCATATAAAGATCACATAACATATAAAGGTAACTTGGGACATAAACATACTTAAATGGAATAACCATACGGTAGACTTCCACACATATCACTTAATGGAATAGCCATATGGTCGACTTCCATACCCAATGCATTTGAGGTTATAACGTAACCACTCATCCTGGTATTCACAGCACCACCCGTCATATGGTTTATCACGTAACCACCCGTCAAATGTCCAAGTACCATTATAAAATCATAAGACATAAATCAAATATAATGGAAAGAAAAACCATTTTCAGTACCAAAATACATAAATATTATATGGTATTTATTTCATTTTAAAAACATTTTGGCTTTTTGACGAAGCCAAAGACCAAATAATACTCGCGGCGGCGAAAAAGGTCATTGTCACCGCGTATGTTATAAGAAACATTCCTTTTTGTCGTTTAGTAAAACGATTTATAGGAAAAGATTCATTTTTTATAAAAGTAAATGTAAAAGGGGATTATACACAGTATAAAAGAATGTTGTGTATAAAACAAAATATTCCTCAATGAAAGGAGATTGAGACGAAGTCCCTTACCTCGGGTCCGACTTGACTCGATCGTACTTTAACATCCTGAATAATAAACTTGAGTTAATTTATACTTGCTTAAGAACCTTTTTCAAGTTCATTGTTACATTTATATCACTTATTACCATGTTAGAAACATTATGTAATCATTTATGTTAATAATGTTTGTTTTGTCAATATTTGGTTCTTAAGTCGAAAGTGGACTTCTTACAATTACATGTTGTTCGTGTGGTCAAACGTTCATTATATCCAGAATGATATTCATGATTTGGATATCATATATATCATATATATCTAGCATCTACATGTATTTATAATATTACATAATCATTTAGAGGTAAGAAATGAAATGCACCGTTCATGGAGACGGTAAGTCGTACGTACGCATGAACGCTACTTTCATTTCTATGCCATATTAATGGAATTAAAACTAAATGAGAGGTATGTATATTTTAATTCCAGAATTATATTCATCATTTAGATGTAACCTACATCATATATATCCATTATATATATGTACTTATAATAGTACATTACATTTGGAGATAATAAATGAAATGAACCGTTCATGGAGACGGTAAGCCGTACGTACGCATGAACGCTACTTTCATTTCTATCTCATACTTTAATGGAGTGAAATCATGATGATAAAAAGGTATATTATAATTCTAGTATAATATCATATATAATATTATTAAATCCATCCTTTATACGTCCCACGTATGGCATTAATGACTCAAATCACTTTGAGGGGGCTGTAGTCCGCACTTCCTAAAATGAAGTTATCGTGTTTACCCACAATGGAAACTATAAAGGTGTGCCATAAATGAAAATATACAAAAGCATAAGGAAAACATAAACATATTATATATCATATATAAATATAGTGACATCTTAATGGCTACCTTTGAAGGTGTTAGAAGAATATTGAACAATCATTGTTTCGTGAGGCAGAAATTCGCCATCCACGGAAACAGTATGATCTATAACCATTAGATGAAGGTGTGTGTAAGTTTAGATCGAATTATTATTATAAAAAAATCCTTGTATATTGATGATACTGGAGTTTTTACAAAAGAAACGAATAAATAGAGTTTAGGGGGTTGGAGAAGCAAAATAAAACATAAGAACACAAGAGACAACACTACCTTTAAAACGGGTACCTCTTTTTGATTTGAGCTCAAAGGCTTCTTTGGGAAGACTTATGCCCAATGTGAGGCTTCTAGAAGTAAGGTAGGGATGTTTAGAGACAAAATGGGCAGATCTTGGCCGATCCAAAGGCTTGAGAGGTGTGGGTAAGGTGGTAGAGGTGGGGGCATTTTATAAGGGGAGAGGAGGGGCACTCTTGGAGAGTTATAAAAGTTTGCTTTATTATAAAATTATTTTCAGATTTTAAAGGTCCCACATTGATATAATTAGAGTATAAGGTGATAAGGTTTCTAAATATACTCATCCAATAGGTCTTTGACAAGTTTATGTCTTAGATTTTACATTAACTTTTCATTTTATTTAAATCATTCATTTATGAGGTAATCGTTGCATCCTCATGATGTCATAAATAATTTAATTTATTTAAAGTCTAAAAATTATAAAAAAATATCCTGATGTAGGAAATCTTTTTATCTTTCTAATTAATATTTATAGACAAAACTCTGACTTGTATAACCCCATTTAATTTTTTTTTAGTAAAACAACTCATGTTTGTGACATTTTTATTTTAACATTAAATAAAAAGTTTTTAATGTCATTTTCCAACCAAAGTGGCTCCATGGGGTCCCCAAGTTGACCCATGGATTTTCTTTGACGTCAATGACACATAAAATAAGGGTAGGACATGTGTCAAGTTCATTTCATATTATTAAAACATTATTTTTTCCTTAAACGACACTAATTAACTCAAATCGCGATTAAAAACATAAAAGTTACTATTCACCAAAAAATTATATTAATCCCATTGAACCACATTTTACTTCTTAATGAAAACCATGTATGTCGGATTTTTGAAATTCAAAACACAGAGGTGGTAAAATTTCATTTAAACGAAAAATCAGTTTTTTAAGTACCACTTAGTGGTTTCAGTATTCATCAAAAATTGACGTTTTTCAGAGAAATGCCAAAACGTCACCCTAAGCTATATTTGATATTCCGAATTCAAAAATGAAGTATAATTTATAAAATTAAGAACATATAAGTTGCATTAATTAATTTAATAATTAATTCTCGCTGTCAGAGAAAATAGCGTGTTTTCATGAAACAATAAGTATCAAAAGATTGACACTAGTTTAAGTCCGATTTCAAAGTGAAATTAATTCCAACGACCACTATTGGATTAAATGGTAAAAATATATTCTAATTTAACTTTAAAACCAATTCAAAATATAATCTAATAATATAAACAAATTAGATTAAAAAGTGGTTTTGAATTAAAATACAACATTTTTCACTATTCATTAAAAAATGAACTTTATCGGAAAAATACCAAAAATCTACACAAAGTAAATTTTGATGTCCCGATTCTAAAGGAGAGTTTTATTTGTTCCAATTGAAATTATAAGATTGAACAAAACTATATTATAGATGGTTCCCCATCAAAAGGTGATAAGTGGACCTTCAGTGAATATTAGAGTATCTATGCCTAAAATTGAATTCTTTTCTTATTTTAAGCCTTTATCCATTATTGGATAAATGTAAAAAAAATTAACATATATAATCATATTTTAGTTATTTCTATTCATTCCCGCCAATACAACGACTACGTGTTAACTACCATTTAAAATAATATTATTTTATTACTAGTGTGCAATGTAAGATTTCAAAGAAACTATTTGTTGCGTATCAGGTACGCTATCGAACATTGAAACCCCTTTAAAGTAAAATTAATTTTTAATTCGTAAATGTTAATAAATATGAAAATTTATTATTCTTTATTTACCTGGGATGTTACAGTAGTTATATGATATGATCAAATGATAAAATGTGGATTGTTACTATGTCCATTATTTTTGAAACATTGGATGATTTATGGTTTTTTTTGGAATTTATAGTCAATGTGAGGAAATATAAGTTTGGGGGTTGAAGAGGCCATGATAGTGTTGTTTTTGTGAGACCCAATCGGTTGGGTGTGTGTGTGATTTCATTATACATGTATTTTCTATTAATTATATATGAACTTAACCCATTTCTTATATAATTTCTCACACCAAAAATGATTTGGGATCCATGTTTAACACCCCAATATTTAAATATATAATTCTCCATTAAATAATACTATTTTGGTGAACATGTACAATATGTGACACCAAGAATAAAAAAACCACTATATACTATCAAAATATTATTATTTAAATATGAATATTATAATCTAGTCATTAGTTTGGTATGTATTCATGGGGAAAACTAAATTAGTAATTATATGTGGTAAATTTTTCTTATTAAAAATTTTTCATATTAATTCTTAAGAAATAAAAACAATGTTTTAAATAAAATTATATAATATTAAAAAGGAACTTTTAAGAAAACTATTCTATATGCGCAATGTATTTCTACACAAATAAATTAATTTAATCACTATAAATGATTTTTTAATGAAATTTTTAGATCTTATTTTTAAAAATTAAATTTTCATTCATATAATATTGGTTACAAGATAATGAATGGGCAGAAATTCATTTTATAGCTTAAAAATAAATATCCTTCAAATAAAAATTATTTTATTTTGTTCATGGGTATCATGGTTAATTTTTTACAATTATATAAATTTTATTCTATAAACTGGAAAATATTTTTAAATCTTAATTTTTAATATATCTTAATATATTTTTGTGGACATTTCTGAAAAGGGTGTTTTTTGATGATTAGTAAAAATATCGCTTTGGTTGAAACATTCATTTCATTAATTTTAATAAGGTAAATCCAAATTTCTAAATGGTTTTTGAATTTATTTTTTAATTTAAAAATATTAATTTTATTATAAATAATAAAATTATCTCGACATGAATGAATATTATACTTTATTTTGTCATAAAACCATTTTTATGCTTTAAATGGAATTTTTCTAAAAATTGTTTTTCGTTGTTGTTTGCGTACTTATATTAATTTTTTTTACCAATTATGTAAATTAATTCATATAAAATGGATAAAACATCTGTAATCAAAATATTCAAATTATTTAATATCCTTCATTTAATTTTTGATCATATTGAACAACAACTATTTTAAAATTCTATGACTACAATAAAGAGTATTTTGGGTTAATAAAGGATGAATTTATTGTATGAGGCTTTAAAATATATCAAAAACAATATTTAATCTCATTTATTGTCTTAATTTCATACATCAATATCCTAAATTTGAAAATATGTAAATTTTATGCTATTTTGTTTTGATTATTACCTTTATATTATTTTAATTAATGAGTAATTACAAAAGTATCAATCCCAATTATCATGTTTTCATGATTTTAATATAGATAAATATAAAATATTATTTAATATATATAATAAAATTAATAAATTATAATCTTTATTTTTATCAAATTTTTTATTCTTAAAGATTTTTTTATTACCTTAAACACATACGCAACATCGATGCAATTCATATTCAAGTAGTGGAAAAGGAATGTGAATTATTTGAAAAACATTAAAAAGATGTTTTTGGGATAAATTGATGTGTTATAATATTTTATTGGATAATTATAATTCAAAAATTTTTTGGGAATAATTTATATTCACATTTTATTGGTGTCTTAATTTCCTTAATGTCAAATTGTTTGAATGGTCCAAAAATGACATTAATGAATATATTTTTAAAAAACTAATTATAATTTCACAAAAATATTATATTAACTAAAATGGATTGTAAAATTTGATTCCAATAATTAATTTTTCATTTATGTTCATCTTTTAGTTTTTAAAATTACTTTCATTATCCATAAATATTAAAAAATGTTTTACAACAATTGAGGTTTAAAAGGGTTAATGATGGTGTTAAACAAAAGGATAAGGTTTTAAATTACATATAAACATGTAAAAACATTATTAGTTGAATTTTTCATGACCTTTTACTCCTTATAAAAAATATATGGAAATTTTAACTATTTTACATGAGTTAGACATGTATTATATATTAATATTTCATTTATTTACAAGATTTACACTCACCTCATTTATAAAAGGGCCCCTAATCTCCTATATTCATCACAAATCAGAATCCAATAATTTCACCAAATATCTAACAAAATAAATTCATATATTCCATCTCCATTTTCTATAACTTATTTACTTCTGAAAATACCATCCTATTAGTCCTTATGGGGTATTATAAAATTATATTTCTAGAGATAAGGAATATCTCTTAACAAAATTCTATCATTTTATTTCTTCTTCTTCCACCTTAAATTATTTACTAACGAAGATTATATAAAAACATATGAATCTAAAATATAATTAAATTTTACTATAATTATGTAACAAATTTTATTCATCTAATTTTATATTCTATGTGAAATGAAAACAACACTCGTACGTATGTCTGGGTTACCAGCTTCACAGAAAGATCTGTTTTTTTATAACACCTTACAAAGATGGTTATTGTGATAGATTAAATGAATATATATGATATTAATAAAATAATCATTACATAATGATAATATATTACTTACCATTTACCATTCAACCCAATAATAATGATAATATCCCTCATGTGTAAGTGTAGATCACCACCTCCTTGAAGAGATGCGATTTTTTTCATGACTTCCTTTCATGGATGATTATAATTTTGTATTTAATATATTTAAATTATAATTATGTAATTATTATCATTATTTATAAAATGTAACCATGAATTTTTAAAAATGGTAAATCAAAATAAGTTGTTTGATGTTTATGAGTAGAACATCGCCATAATGTCTAACATATAATTTACTTATTTTGGAACTAAATATGTCTTCATAATAACTGAGATAAAAGGAATAATGATAATAAAATAAAAATAAAAATATTATTAATCAAGTATAAAACTAATATATTTTTATTATTATATAGTTATAGAATTTATAAATTGATATGGGACATGAGGGAATGTATTTTCTTTTAAAATAATGAATTAAAATTTTTTGGTCAAAAAATTTCTCCACCATGTCCATGTTCAACATATGATTCAATAATATAATTATTCAGGTTTGAAATACTATTAAATTTTTCATTCATGTAATTTTTAAATTATTTATTACTCATGTATAGGAATCTTTTTAGAAAAATCTATATGACTCACTTTTGAAATTTTATGAAAGATTGGAAAGAATTTTCTCTTCTAACGTATATGAAGGTAAGGGATTTTACAATAGTTTAGAGAATAATTTTTATTAAGGGTCCATTTATAATTTTACATGGTTAATTTTAAATAATTTTACTTTCTAAATATTTATTAAATTTCTATTTAAAATTTTATCAAAAGAAAATTATATTTTCTCATGTTTTTAGAGAGAGGTTCAAAATTTTTATTAAAGGTATATTTATATATTTCATCATCCAATGATGATTATTATAATTTAATAAGAATATAATAATATTAAACAACTGAACTTATTTTTATGGATATATTCTGATTATTTTTTCACTTTATAAACTAAGGAAAGTATTAACATTTAAAAATGATATTATTTCAATTCTAATGTTTGTACTAATTATGTATTCAATATTTATTCATTTATTTTATATGATAGATTCATTGGAATTACTAATTGATGAGTGCGGTATGTTATATCCCTATAATTCGTCAGCATTTACCATGAGATAAACTTTCATAGTTAATTGGTGTACGTCTTCCCAATTATTTCGGATATCTTGGCATGAGGCCTTGAAGGTATTTTTATGATGTATTTGAAAAACGCCTTGAAGGTGTGAATATGATGTCTAGAATTATTTATTCTATCATTATGAATTTTTTAATTGTTTCATATGTGATTATTGAAATGTTTATCCTTGTATATATTTAATTTTCTATTTTTGATAGTTTTTATATAAATATTTTGATTTTATAAGATAAGAAAATGAGCTTTGATTTTAGAAGATTATTTATGATGTCCTATGCGTAAAAGTTATTTTAAGGGAAATATATTTGTATTTTCAAGAAACACTCATCAATAATGATTCTATATTTATGTTTATTTTATAAAAATATTTATGAAAAACTTTTGGTAATGATTTGATTCAAATAGTAATTAAGTGAGTATTTAATCTCAATGTTAATTAAAAGAAAATAAAATCATCAATATGGGTTTTTATGAATTTAAAATGTATTTAGGTGTTTCTTTTATTTTTATATCTTTTACTAACATTTATTTTTTATCATCCAAGATTTTAAAATTTTTTATAGGGTTTAGGGAAATTTTTGAACTATATAATGGACTACCGTTATATTATGGGTATCTATCTTAAAATAAGTAAATGTGTTATGAATAAAACCTGATTTTAGATTTTAAAATCATACCTTTGAATTAAATGGTAATTTATTTGAATTGTATATATGGTATTACAAGGGTTTTATATGTAATAGTTTATCATAATTCTCTAAAAATCTAAACTGAAAATATCATCAAAATTTTAAAAATCCCAACCCCTATTTTAAATGATGTAATTATGGGTTTTAAAAGTTATGGGGAATTATATTTTCTATCAAACTAAAGGTTTATATAACTTTTTTTGTTAGGATTATTCATATGATGATATTTTAAGAGTTTTATATAACATCATGGGTCAATAATTATAATTTTATTATATGTTTAAAGAAATCTATACCCCTTTGGAGGTTTTATGTGATAGGAGTTTTATATGATTATGGATACTTTTGGAGTCTTTCATGGGGATAAACCCCATGGGTTTGGTATATGTTTTTCTAACAAGGTTAGTTGAGTAATAATAATTTTTTTATTTGAAATAAATAAGTTTAAAGGTATTGATAACCTTTAGGGTTAATATAATCTTCCATGTTTTGTTAATTGATTTTAATTAGATAAAAGGCTTATTACATTTTGGGAATAAATGCTTTATCGTATAGATAACCATGGATTTAAAAAAGTATTTACTGACTTATTTGTTAATGTTATTTTTGAAGAATATCACCATATTTGGATCATTATATGATAAAGTTAAATGGATGTATTATTTGATATGATGTGATTCTATTTGAAGAATAAATTTTGTGTAATATTTTTGAAGCATATAGGATTTTGTTGTAGATTTATAGTGATTTTTATTATTTATAGGGAATGTTGGAATATTTTTTGGATTATATGATATGAAAATATACATTATATGTATTGGACATTAATTGTTACTAATGTTTTTGGAGATAAATTTTATATAGATCACGAAAGAATACATGATCAAATATTTATAATATTTTGGTTTTTAACTTGGTCATGAACATTTTCAATAATTTTAAGGTTAGTTACTTTTGGAATGATTTAATTTGAACATTGGGTGTTTTCATGTGAATTTAGAGATTAATTTAATATTTGTTACTATGAACTTGTATTCATATTGGATATTATCAGAACTTATTCTAAATTTTTTTGGATTTGAGGAATATAGAGAAATATGAGAAAAAAATTCATCATTTTGGGGATCCTGTGATTCGTTAGAGGTTGTATTTATTGCTATGATCATGAAAAATTTATCTTGATCAAAACTATGAAAATTCAAATACGAAATCATGATTATATAGTGGTAAGAAGTTGATTAATTAAATTTAATCATATTTTCTACCCTAGTGATAAAATAATTTCTGAAATTGAAAAAAATGGAGGAAAATATATCGATCCTTGTGTAGAAAGTAAAAAAGTGTTATTAAAAGGTATGTTTTTAGAAACTCATTTTCATGTTTGAGTATAATATAAGTATGTGGATAATAATTTTCTTTCTCATGAACAAAATAATAATCTTACAAATAAAATCAATATCTTATTTTATAAATATGTTATGATAAATTTATTTTGAGACAACCAATTTCATATAATGTGGATGTAATTTTTGTAAGAGGGAGAGAATATAAATCCCTAATATTTCAATATGTAATTATCCCTTAAAGAAAATTATTTTTTATATCATTTACCACTTGAAACAAATAGCATAAATGAACCCTGAATATAATAGAAATGTTATTATTTTAATAGGGCTGTTATAACCCAGTTATTAGTTTGGAGGTTATGAATAGAAATAACTGTATTATAAAATATATGATGAAAATTTTTCATAATGAAAAAGCAGTAATTAGTTCCTAGGAAATTTGTAACATCTGACACCAAACCATTCTATAGGATCAAATAGTAGGTGTTACTAACCATAGGCGACATCACTAAAACCCCAATAGATTGAAATAAATTATAAGGGACTAGTGAAACATTAGGGGAATATTTTCCCAAAAAACTAACATAACCTAACAAGTTAACAAATAGTAAACTAATAAAACTATATGATGTAGGGATAATAGTGACATAATTTAATGTAAACAAAATAAATATAAATATCAGAGTAGTAGTGACATGTAATGTAAAATGACACAAAGAGACCTACATGATATCTAATTAAGTAACACTAATGTGGCATCACTCAAAATACTCTATGAAAGAACTCCAAGATCCAAACATAAACTGATAGAAGTACCATCATGATGTTCCACTAGAGAAGTATAATAGCTTTCCATTTTTTATGTATTCGTAAAAAAACATCATCAAATTAACCAATGTTCCCAAGAATGGGGTGAGTATAAAATTATATATGTAATTCTCAAGACTTTCCATCACATGACACAATGATAAAAACATGTTAATTTTTTTTAAAATATTATAAGACCATATGAATTTTTTAATAAAAGACATCGGTAAGTTGTATATAAAAAAATTATTCAGGATTATTATCATTTCATACCACTTGGCATAATTATCCCGTATTCTCACTCACACCCACCCACATGCATATATACCTTGGACTCCCAATACTCAAAATTGGTGAGTCATCGAGTCCCAATATTGTCACTTTATGACCCTATTTAATGGTGGAAATTCTGACCATGACCCATCCCATATTTTATTTTTGATAGTGTCACTTTTGACCATTATCCTTCCATTTTCACTTGAGCACACATTAATGAAACATTCCAGTCTTTTCTATAACAATCATTTATTTATAGAAACCATTTTATTTTCAAAATTATATCAAACACTAGAAGTGAATCATTCTAAAATCATGTATTTTTGTACTAAAACCAAGAGGGATTCTAAAAAGTATTGAATAATGTGAACATAATTCCTTCATGTTCTAGATTGAGCAGAACTGGAGAGAATCCACCTAACGATCAAGGGAAGATGAGAATAAAGAACATAATAAAGAAACATATATATCATGGCTCAAAAAAATCTTTTTGATAATATATCCAATAGGATCTCATAAATATACACATCATATATTATATATCTATCTATAATATATTATATCTAAGGCTCCTGGTGTGAGAGGATGAGAATATCTATAGATAAAGGGAACAAATGAGGTTGTATTGGTCATGTAAGAGATCCAACACACTTTGATTCATCAAAATCACATTCCATACAAAAGGTAATTTCCAAGGGAAACTATGAGAGGAGACGAGTTCAAGATCCTTAGATAATATGAGTAAATTACTGTTATATGGTGTTAATCTGAGTTAAAGATTAATTTTTGGAGTATTAAATGTGTGTCTCAAGGATAAGCCACATGGTTTTCAAACCGTGTGTTAGTCATGCACATGCAACTGAACATCACCCAAAAGGTCACATGGTTTTTCCACATGGTTCAAAAAATCATGCACTAACCATATATTTCTACTATCTTAGGGACATCCCCACACAAGGTTCACTTAGATAGTTTGAAAAATTGTTCACCAACTGTGCTTTTCCCACTGTCACTACTAGCATAGTTTCTCCTAGTTTTTTCATGGTTTGGAAAATCAATCCACCAACTGTGCACCTCAAAAGTTACCCCCAACACCACCTTGCACTATTGTTTAGAAATAATGCATGGTTTCCCCTAACCATGAAAAAATATTGGACCCCTAACATAACTTTAAAAACACTTTAAAACACTCCAAAGACTCCCAAAACTCAACTCTAGTATAATATAACTTCAAAATACATAATATAATGTTATTGTACCTAAAACCATGGTTTTAATATTCTCTTGAACATTGGTATTTATCTCCTCATAATATGGGACGTTTATAAAGTTTTAAAAAAGTTCAGGGAACTACTCCTACACTTCCTTCTCGAGTTCCCATGTATCTTGTAGAACACTACCAAGCTGCCTTAAGACCCATACCAAACCAATGATTTTTCCATGAAAAATACTCTGTTATCTATCCAAAACAATATCATTGCATGCATCAATGTAGAACGTGGATCAATATCAACACACTCCCATCGAATGAAATTATAAATATTTGGTCACTACTTCCTAAATTAAGACACATGAAACATATTATTCATCGAACTAAATCGTAGCAGTAAATACAACGGATAATCCACATCACTGATTAGTTTAATTATTTTAAAAGTACTGATATATATAGCAAAAAACATTGCTTCCTTACTAAAGTAATGATTCTATATCCTTGGAATGATTCTCAAGATTACATGATCACACACTTTTATTAATTACATCCCACCATGAGGATAGACATATGTTTTTTTATTACTCAATGTGATCCCAATCTTCATTTTTATCATCTGAATCTTCTACATCACCTCATGAATAATTGTATGTATAATATGTGAATTCCCAACCACTTCTACCCATAAAATTGTAAAATGAAAATAATGGGTTTAAAATGCCTCAAAAGAATCCATATGTATCAAGGATTTATTTTTTATTGTATATGAAATATTATAATGGTATATAATCCTCCCATGGACCTCCAAAATCAATAAGAAAAGCTAAAATAATGTATTATAGTATTTATATTTTCAATTCATATTTTCCATACGTAAGAAGATGATAAGACATTATCATCGTAAATTGGGTGCCACGTTCCTACTATAAGTTTTTTCAAAACGGATTTATAAACCTGGAGTCATAGCCAAACATAATTGAAACTAGAAATCAGTGTACCTTTAAAACTTCTCAGATGTACAGTTTTGAAAACCCTTCTACCATATTAGTTTCTCTAATAGGGATTAATTGATCTGACTTTGTGTGACGATCCATAATAAACCATATGGTACTGTGTTTTGGAACCTTTCTCGATAGACATATGACAAAATCCATAGCTAGTTTCTCAAGATTCTAAATGGTTATTGTTAAGGAATGCATTATACCAATTGGTCATCAGTGATCCGCTTGGAAATTCTAACATGTTCATTAATTTTTAAAATACTCCACAACTTCACTCTTCATTCCATCCCACTAAAACCTTGGTCTTATCAACGTATACATATTTTAAAATCTAGGATTAACATGAAATTTCATGTTGATGTAAGCAGAGAGAAGTTGTTCCTTTTATGTTAGTGGAACCAAAATCTAATATCTAAAATGTAACCTAGATATCACATCTAGTTTTTATACCTCAATGATCTCCCCACTATTGAGTATTAACTTATGGTGAGATATTTTGGATCATATGTCTTAGTATCTCTGACCAGTTCAATAAAATCAAGAGCAATAGAAATTTTAAAGAAAACCAAAACATCACCTCTCTCAACAGAATCTTGATGCATATCATGTATAACTAGAATCATCTTCCAAAAAACTAAATCCTCTTTTACAAAGAAATAATATTATTTCCCACTCAATGAATTTACTATAGAATTTTATTTTTCCAGTGTATACATCAAATCAATATCAACCATATGTAGGTAATCCATCAATATTCATTTTCTTACACTCAAATATCATTTTGAGAAAATATTTTTCATGATATTATGATCAGTTAACACTATTAAATTCTATCCAAAAATTAAATGATCACAATTTTTAAAGGCATGAACTATTATAGAAAATTCCAAATCATATTTTGAGTAATTATTCTGAGGAAACTATAACTTAATGACCCATTAGAAATATTATGATATAATTAAATGATAAAAAATCCCAACATAGATTTGTTTCCTTTGCAATAGACCACATATACATATCCACACTCTGGATGTATAAGAATAGGAACTCAAGTAAGATAGGCCTAACATTCATGAAATGTTTTTCTAAACACATCCATCCATTGGGAAGGAACACATTTCCTTTTAAAATTTTCCATTGGTAAGTAAGGTCCTCATTCCATGGACTACAAGTTGATAATATCCTCGAATACTAAGGAAATTACTTATCTCAAATAAATTCTACAACAATTTAAATGACATAGTATCGTTTACCTTTTTAGGATATAAAGAAAACTCCTCTTTCAAAAATTATTTTTTTAATGGAATGTATATCTTGTTTCCAAAAAAACATTTTAAATGCGTAGTATAAGGGTGTTGTTACCAAAAAATAATCAACAATTTTCTATGGTGTTTTTCGTGATCAACCTTAGTCCCAAAATATGGTAGAATACCATAAACAAACAACAACAAAATGAGTTAAGATACCACTAAAAGGTCTCATTCATAAATTCTAAAAACACTACTTGTACTTTCATAATACCAAAGGGCATAACCACATATTAATAATATCAATAATGAATCCCGTATATATATTTGGATTAACCTCCATCCAAACGTGATGTTGGTGGTGCCCTAATTGTAAATCAATCTTTGGGAACCACAAGGATCCCCTCAATTTATAAAACATATCATCAATTCAAGGAAGATGATGTCAGATCATTATTGTAAACTGGTTGAGCTTATAATAATCCACACAATGAAAATTAATTCAACCATCCTTCTTTAGAAAAAAAACTTATTCATCCAAGTAACATACTAGGTTGAATGAACCCATGTCTTTACAATTATTGAAGTCAAACATTCGATTACCATAATTCCATTGGTGTTATACTATATGGTAGAAGTGAAGTAATATTTTCCATAGAAGTATATCAATCATAAATTCCACTTATCTTTTGAGTGTAAAATATCAGAAATTATTAGGAAAGACATCCAAAAATTGGCTGATGGTAGTTTAGAAACTTCAATGTGTGATTGTAATTTTAAATACTAATATAATTCCATATAACTAGTAAGATATATCACCGATAACTAGTACTAATGGTCCTCTTATACCTGTGTTAATATCATTATATTCTTTAAATAGATTCCCCTAACCATTTAATATGTGAAACTAACCTGCTATGAATAAAAAACATGTTATTCCTTGATGGTTTTCACCTAATCTATTTCCATCATCATGTAGCAAATATTCATCCCAAGAACAAATAAATCTCGTAAAAATAATACATGTAGATATTTATAGAACATGATGCACACTTAAAGGAATGACACTCTCATTGTCTGATTGGTGTTTGAAGTTTCAATACATGATGCATCATCTCAAAATATAACCGTACTTGATCAACATGATGATAAAAACTAAAAGAGAGGAACACACCCATATCAAACAACGGTTTCATAAGAGTATAATTCATGTTAATCATACCATGAATCATTTAAATGTCAGGTTGATCCTCTATGATAATTTTATCAATACCATACAATTTCTTACTCTTATATCATTGAACTTTTCTTCATTATTCTAATTTCGTTGGTTGAGAGGTTGTGGTATTCCTATAATCACTTTTTCACTCTGGGATTATTGGATGAGAGCTTTTTTGATGAGACAATCTAGTTGAAGAATTAGTTTTCTGAGATTTAGGAGAGGCATATCTAGAAAATAACTTTAAATAACTAGAATAATAACATTGAATACATCACATATAATTACTATTGTGATAATCATGAGGTGGTGATGTAAAATATTGCTTCACATGAGAAAAACATTAACATTGGAAACACAAAGATATAATATTGGGTATTTATGGGAGGTTTATTGATTCCATGTTATGAGTATGAGGTAAACCACATACATTAAAATAGTTCTCCCTCATACAATTATTATAAGAATTATAATTCCCAATTATTCCCATGGAGACAAATATACTTCCTTATGAAGGATTTGTATAAAGTACCCTTTCTAACATTGTTTCTTTCTAACAATCTCTTTTTAATTTATAATATTCAGGATTACTATCATAGAATTATTCTTTTTCATAGTTCCAATTCAAATATGTGTTCCTTAAAAGACACACCAGAAGATACTTCTAGAGAAAATTGAAATAACTTCACAAACATAGTTATATACTCTATCACTGAGGGATTCTCTTTCTCCAAATTGAAGAAATAAATATATTTTTCTATCTTGAATGTGTGAGTAAATAATTACATATTACACAACTCATCATAGTCCTCTTACATAATAAATTATATTAATGTGGAATGTAAAGAAAAATCCCACTATTAGCATGAAACAAAATCCAGTATATAGGTTGATAACTTGAACATTTTCTCATCCAATGTACCAAGAAAATAAAAAATTCATTTCATTATATTGAGCCCCACTTCCTATTTTTTAGGTTTATGATCCCCCTAAATGATGGGATGATTCTATTTTTGGAAATTCATAGAATAATCCACTTTCCTTGGTTCTTTATTACGATTTCCATTTTCAATGTCTTGGAATGCCTACACAATTCTTTGAACAAGCTTATGGTTAACCTATGGCTTAGATAAAACTATGTTTTATGTAGCCTTTCCCTAATGATTTTTACAATATATACCTAGTTCCATTTATTATAATTATAATTAAATAGCACATAGTCATCACTCTCTAAGAACTGAAGGCTTATAATATTCCAAATAACCATATGAAATAATCATTTCCAAAATAATCTATTTTAATAATTTTATCCATCTTATAGAAATTAAAAAACATATGATGAGAAAAAATTGTCCCAGTGGGAAGACTAAGTAAAAATTCATGATATACTACCCTATTCGACTAAAGTCACAATGATGAGATGAAAACATACATACAAGTGTCCCTGGAACTCTTCTATACCCAACTACCCTAGTAAATAGAAGTTCCACATTATGAGACCAGGTATGAATTTTAATGAAATAAATTTCATGTTCCAATGTTCCTCTCTCTCTCTCTGATACCATTCCAAAAAGACAGATGGTCTGGCCACGACTAATTCCATTTGTAACATCCTACCCCCAACCAATTATCTTGGTCCACTTTGAAAGTGCTACTAACCATAGGCGGCATCCCCAAACACAAAATATTGGTAATAAATACAATGGGATTAGAGAGACATTGGTGGAAAAGTTTACTTGAATCATTAAAATAACTTAACAAGATAAAGGAATCTAAAACAACAATGTGATTCATGGATGAATACAATACAACTCTAAATTAACCAAATAAAAAATAAATAACATAATATCAAAAAAGAGGTAATGTAAAATGATACAAAGAAACCAAAGGACATCCAATGTAGTAACATTGATGTAGCATAATGTCAAATACTGTAAATAAATAACTCAAATATAAAAACATTGACCTATAGAAGTAGCATCATGATGCACCTTTAGGGAAGTAAGATAAATTTACCATTATATTTCCCAAAAAACAATATCTACAAACATAACAGTGTTCACAAAATGGGGTTGAGTATGAAATTCATTAGGTAATACTGATGGCTTCCCATTATATTCCACTAGGAAAAGAACATGTTATCGCATTTTATAAAATTGTATAAAGGTATATAAAAAGTTTAATACAAACTATAGATAAATTTCATATAATATAATGATATATAGTTTTATCACTATTTCTTACCACTTAAAATGATCATCCTATGTTCACACTCATACCCACACACTTGCAAGCATACCATGGATCACCCAATACTCACATGTGGGGAGTATTCATATCATCAAGTTGTTACATAAAGACCTCCTTGATAACGAAATGTAAGACCATAACCCATCACCTATTTTATTTTTGATGGTGTAACTTCTGACCATAATCCTTCCCTATGCACATGAACACACTTCAACCACACAAGATATGTTTTCTCAATAAAAACTATATCCTTTTGTAAGATATTTTTTATCATGTATTATATCAAACACATTATGTGAATCAATCAAAAATAAATTATTTAGGTAATAAAACCTAGATTTTTTTTCAATAAAATGATATAAATGAATTTAAACATCAAGACCCAATGTTCTAGAATGAGTATAATGGAAGAGAATCCACCTACCTCTCAATTCATGACAATATCAAAGAATGACACATGGAATATTATATATTAAGGATGAAGAAAAATTTCCTTCAATAGATCCAATAATATCTTATCAATATAAACATCATTAATTATAGATCTATGCACATTATATTATCTCTAATGATTTGGGTGAGAAATGATGGTAATATCCAAAGAGAAAGAGAAAAATGATGACTTTATTTTGATTTTAGAGATCCAAAAAAACATTGTTTCTTCACAATAATCTCTTAGAACATAGGGAATCTCCATGGAAACCTAGTAGAGTAGATGAAATTATATTTAGATCCTTATAGAATAGGATAAAATAGAGGGTTCCATGGCATTAATATGAGTTAGAGCATAATTTTTAGAGAATTAACTACATGAATAATGGTATGGTTGAATAGGTTTTAAAATAGTGCACTAACCAACACATGTGATTGGAAATTTCCTATGTAGCCACATGGTTGATAATATCACCCAAGAGCATATTTTGTTGTCTCAAGAATATAAAAGAACAAAATTTTTTAATCTTGACAGCCAATAACTAATTTTAAATATAGTAAACTAGAAGATTGAAGTTGATCCACTAAGAATGGTGTAGAAAAATCAAAAAAGTTTAGGAAACCCTTAAGAAGATAACAGAATAGTTGATTGATTGGTTTGGTTTCTTAGATGATGATATTTTTGTTCTTCATTTCTGTAATTTTTGTGTTGTGCACATTGGTAGAGAAATGTTTATTTCATATTAAATTTAAATGGTTTCAGAACCTATACCTAGTGATCATCTTCTATGAGTGCTCACCCTCTAAATTATGAACACCAGATTTCCCTCATAGATATTCGGTTAGATAATAAATAGTTGTATGAAACCATATTTAAACACAATGACCCATAATCTTGCATTGGTTTTTCATTGGTAAGTGTCACGTGATGAAGAATGTGTTAAATAGTTTTGGACCCTTCTCTTCTAACATTGGTGGTTCCTAAAAGAGAAGGGTATGAATGAAAATATGATAAGGAATAATGAAAAAACCCTTATAACTTAAATAAAAAGACAATTCCCAAAACTAAGTGTACTCCCTTTACCTTATACAGCTTGGTAGAAAATAGATTAAACCCCTCATGTTATACATGAGGGAAAACCATAAATAAGAATAAAATAAACCTACAGTAGTAGCTATGATCTCCACCAGCTTCAGTCCCAGTCTAAGATAGTTCTAATCTCCAAAATTTTAACCCTTTTTATACATTTCTTATTTTATTTTTATTCTCAACAAGATAATTTTATATCTCTCTCTAATTATGGATTCAAAAATCACTGTCAAATCATTATTTCCAGATGACTCATTCCTACCATGTTGGACTTCCTTGATTTTAGATGATGATTAAATATATTATATTATAGCTCACCCTCCTGGCATATATTAATTTTAAATATTCCACAAGGATCTCCAATAGTGGGTGGAAATCCAAAGAAATACTAAAAAACATTAGGTATTTAAATATGTAGGCATCTAAAATACTACTATAAGGTGCTTATCATTGAGGAAAAACAATGAAATATTTGCATGGATTCATCATGGTCCATGGTGTATTGAATTTCCCCAGTACGACGGATATACTTCCTCCTTCCATTATAAAATTTCCATTTTCACACCCTTTGTGATGCATTATAGGTCCTATGGTGAAATCATACTCTTTATTTTCTTCTTCAAAATCTGCCAAAAGTGGCCATGGTTAAGCCTCATAAGCTACAACACAAGCATCTTCACGCACACCTATCATAGGGCATGGAAAGAACAAATTTTATTTTCCCTAATGCAGCATAGAGGCTGACCAGGGTCATCTCTCTTGTGAACCTTCAAAAATAGTTCACATATTAGTTATAATTCAACTAATAACTACTTCATTTTGTTTTTTTAGTATTTTATGAAAACTATGAATTTTTTTTGGATATAAATGACGTGAAAATGAAAACTATATTGACATAAAATTTATATGAGATTATAATGAAATTACAGGTCCTTTAGGTTCAGTGCTAGGTTCCTTCATTATCAATTTTATGATATTTTAATAGTCATTTTGATAGATTAATTCTAAAATATCATGTATGAACTACTAATATTTTATTTATTAGATTCTACAATATCAAATGATTATGAAATATAAATTCCACATCATCTGTTTGTCATGGTTGATGGCACACCTTAATCAAAAGTGTGACAACTTCTAGGACCCAACTCTATCGTATGATTTTTTATCTGTTAAACAGGTAAACTCTACCAAATAAAGTGATTATGTCCAATAGAAGGGATAGAAAATATATAATCAAAAGAAAATAAGTTATGTATAGTTTGATATCATAGTGGAAAAAAACCACACTAATTCACATTACTTAATTCACCACAATTATATTCAAATAGTTTATAAATTAAAAGAAAATATTGGAAACACTTAACCTCACCCAATACCAAGCCTTGGGTCAGCCTCCCATTATTGGGAGTAAAAGATCAAAATGGTAAGAATGAGAATAAGTGAAGAAAAAATTAAAAAAAATATGTTGAGAGAGGTAGAGAAGGAAAAGGCCACAAGAAACACAACAAAAATAAAAAACATAAGAGAAATAGATGAATAAATAAATATAAATAGAAGAAGAATAATAATTAGGGTGTGAAGAAATAACATTGAATATAAAAATAATGAAATAATTATATTTAATATAAATGAAATTAAAAATACAAGAATAAAAAAAAAACAAATAAATATTCAGCTTCTTCCACCTCTTGTGGGAGGCCTCCCCTCACTGTTGATCTCTATGGCGATATAGATTGCCTCATATTTTTATAGGAAAGACAAGGAGACTTAGACTTCTACAAATAACCTTAAATATTGAGTTATACTCCCCTGGGTTTGAAAAAAAATTCTAAAATGAAAAACCCTACGAGACTCGAGTGTTTCTAGATATTTACACACAATGAAAAATGACTTATTGGGATGGGTTAATTGGGACAGGCCTAGGGCTCGTCGCAAAAATTCCATCAACAAAGATTATTTGCGATGAATTTTTGACCCACTGAAAATATCCCATAAAAAAAGAGGTAATTTTGACGGTCTGTGACAAATACTTTTGGGGCGCTATATGCGTGTTAGTACGGGATGACTATTTTCTATGTTGACTAATACTCCGTCGTAAAGACTCTTCTTTTGTTTTTTTTTGTTTTTGACGATGTAGGATACCCCTTACAAATAAATATGTCGAAAAGATATATTTTTTATGGTCTGTAGAAAATATTCTTCACCCTGATATTATTTGCAACGGGTCCCATCGCAAATACTATATTTTACCTCCTCCTCAATTAATAACTGGTGAACTATTTGTGTAGGTCTCATTGCAAAAATAATATTTGTGATGAGTCTGATCAGAAAAATGATATTTGTGATGGACCGTCACAAATAATTTTTCAGAAGGATAGTATTTGTGATGAGACCCATCAAAAAGCCTATTTTTTACCACTACCTCAATTAATAGACACCTCACTTTTTGCGACGGGAGTCTCATCTCAACTGATCTAACCAATATATACCCCCCAAAAAAATTCTATCATTATGAACATTTCTAAACTTCTCTCACCCTTTATACTCAAAAATTTCTCTCCTTAAACTTCCTAGAGTTTGAAACATTATAAGGGATCAACTTTCATGTCTTACTTCCGCCAAAAGATTCAGTTTCAAGGTATTCATTTTTTATGTTTTATATTTAATTTAATAGAAGTAATAATTTCTATTTAATATTAGTAATTAGATTTAATTAAATGATATTATTTTTTTTGAATTAATATTTTTAGAACTATTTAGTTATAATTTTCATTAATGTTTTTATTTAAAATTAAATAGTATTAATTTGTAATAATTTATTTTAATTAACTATAATAACTAATTATTAGTAATATATTATTATACATACATAGAAATTAACCTTAATTAGGGATAGTTACTGTTAATTAGTGCTGATTAGTAATAATTAAAAATAATTAGTAAAAATTAATAATAATAAATAATAACAATCAATCATAATTAGTGGTAATTTATAATAAATCGTGGTAATTAGAAAACATTAATGAAAATAATTAATAATTTGTTCAATGTAGTAATAAAAAGTAGTAATTAGTTAAGAATATAAAAAATAGTAGTAGATTATTTCAAATGAATAAAAATTTAAAAAAACTAATGTTAATTGGTAATAGTTAGTAATAATTATTTTAAAGTGGTAATAATTACAAAAAAATAGTAATAATTATAGAAACAGTAATAATTACCAAAAATATATTAATAATCATAAAAAATAATTATTATTACAAAAATGCAGTAATAATTACAAGAAAATAGAAATAATTACGAAATCTAGTTTTAATTACAAGGAATGTAACAATTACAAAAAAGAGTAATAATTAGAAAAAATTAGTAATAATTACAATAAAATTGTAAATTTTAAAAAAAAAGTTATAATTAAAAAATCATAACAATTACAAATAAGAAGTACTAACTTTATAAAATATCAATAATTACAAAAACATAGCAATAATTCCAAAAAATTAGCAATAATTAGAAATAATTTGCAATAATTAACATTAATTATTAATAATTATCAATAATTTGGAATAATTATCAATAATTAAAAATAACTATCAATATTTCGCAATAATTATTAATAATTACAAAAAATTGTCAATAATTAGCAATAATTATCAATAATTAGAAATAATTATCAATAATTAAGAGTAAAAATCAATAATTAGAAATAATTATCAATAACTTGGAATAATTATCAAGAATTACTAATATTGAAGAATAATTATGAATAATTTCGAATAATTTGAATTAATCCACAATAATTAGGAATAATTTGCAATAATTTATAGTCATTAGTAATAATTAGTAGTAATTAGGATTAATTATGAATAATTAGGAATAATTAAAAATAACATGGAAAAATTAGGAAAATATAATTGTAGTTATAAATAATTAGGAATAATTAAAAATAATTAGGAATTATAAGGAATCATCTGTGATAATTGCCAATAATTCGCAATAATTTCTAATAATTAGAAATAATTAGTAATAATTACTAATAATTAGAAATACTTAGCAGCAATGAAGTATAATTATGAATAATTAGAAATAATTAGTAATACATAGAAATATGTAGCAAAAATATCAATTATTATAAGTAATGATAAGTAATTATCAAAAATTATAGATAATTATCCATAATTATGAACAATTATCAATAATTATAAATAATTATCAATAATTAAGAATAATTCACAATAATTTGGAATAATTAAGAATAATAATCAATGATTATGAATAATTAATAATAATTACTAATAATGAGAAATAATTAGTAATAATTAGGATTAAGTACGAATAATTATGAATAATTAACAATAATTAGAAAATATGAGAAATATTTAGGAATGATTACAAATAATTTGAGGTAATTTGGAATAATTTCCAATAATTAGTAATAATTAAGAATAATTAGTTATTATAAGTATTAATTAGCAATAATTCGGTAACATTAAGAATAATTATGAATAATTGATAATTCTACAATAACTATCAATAATTATAAATAATTAGAAAAAATTATAAAAAATTAATATTAATTTGATATATATAGCATTAATTAGAAAAAAAATTTCCAGTAATTACAAATAATTGGAAATAATTAAGAATAGTTAGAAAGAATTTTCAATAATTAAAAATAACTAAGAATAGTTAAGAATAATTTTGAATAATTAGGAATAATTTTGAATACTTTGTAATTCTTTAGAATGCTTAGAAATACCTTGAAACAATTAGGACGGATTATCATTACTTACAAATACATAGTAATAAATAGAACTAACAAGAAATGACATGGAATAACTAGAAATAACTAGTGATAACAATCAATAACTAGGAATAACTAGAAATAACTTGCAATAATTATAAATAGCTTGGAATAACTATAAATAACTATAAATAACAATAAGAACAAGAAAGAACTGGCAAGAACTAGGAAGAACTAGAAAGAACTAGAAAAAACTTGCAAAAAATAGCAAGAAATAGAAAGAGATATCAAGAGCTAGTAATAATTAGAAATAAGTAGAAATAACTAAAAATAAAACCCAAAAAACAGGAAAAACTAGAAAAAAACTAGAAAAAAGTAGAAAAAACTTGAAAAAAATAGAAAAAACTAGATATAACTAGAATTAAATAGAAATAACCGGTAATAACATGAAATAAATTTAAATAACTAGAAATAACTAGAAACAACTAGAAATAACAATCAATTACTACTAATAACTAGGAATAACTAATAATAATTATAGCAATAATTAGCAATAATTAATAATAATTAGGAAAACAAAGCAATTAATGAAAAAAAATCGGATTGTGTTTTTCTTATATCAATTTAATTAGAAACAATATTTATTTTATATTTTATAGAAAAATAATTAAAAATCAATTTGAATGAAACCATTATTAGTTTATTATGCTTCGATAAATCATCACCAGAATCCAAATGTTTTAACTATTAATCTTTTATATATTGAGGGTGATTGAAGTATCTTATCATTTGCTTCATCAAACCCAGAATTTTTTCTGATGGGGGAATTATGTGTCCAAGTAAGAAATGTGATCCAAAAATGTCTGAACCATTTAACTATTTTGCGGTCTTTTATTTCATTTTGGTTTTTGAATGGATTATTCTTTTGGTATCAACATAGTGAATGTAGTTCCAGAGATGATACTAATAATTTGGTTCTAAATCCATCATGGTTTCCAAATTTCGTACATGATGAGGAAGGTCCTCCTCTTCCACAAAATAAAACATAGAATGATATTTATTTAACTCTTGAGTTGGAAGCGTATCGATTTTAATGGGTTTTTGTGGTCTACTAAAGATTACTTATATTGTGGTTGCAAAGATCATAAAATTTGAAGCAATTGTGAAATTTATAGTTGTTAAATCGGATAATGGAATGATAAATATCTATTTTGATCCAATATTCATCTTTAGATAAAACATTGTTACCTAATGGAAATGTATTGTCTATGAATTTCTATGAGTGCAAGAGGATGGTTCTTAATCTAGGTCTTGGTTATTAGATGACTCATACATGTCGAAATGATATATATTTTACTATGGTGAAAATGAGTCTTTGGGTCATTGTTCTACATGTGAAAGATCAAGGTATAAAGAGGCTTAACTTGTGATGTCTAGATTGATTCCTATAAAATAGTTGATATATTTCCCACATACTCCCATATAACATCATTTATTTATGTCTCAAAATACAGTGTCATTAATGTCGTGAAACAAAACCAATATTACAACTGGTAAATAAAAAATCATCCATATAAGAGTGATTCATGGAAAAATATTGACTGTGTACATATTTATTTTGCTTGGGACACCAGATACATGTTATTGGGTCTTTATACTGATGGTTTCAGTCCATTTGGTTATTTTTGTAGTCAATATTCTTATTCATAAGTCTTTATCACCCAGTAAAATTTACATACTTGGATATTAATGATGGATCCATATATCTTATTAACATTATTAATTCCAAGAAATCTGAAAAATAATATTTATTTTTATTTGAATCATTTCATTTATGTGTTAAATTTATTACAGATTAATGGTGTGAGTACATATGATGTTTTAGTGAAACAAAATTTCTTTTTTAAAGCTGTAGTGCTGTGGAAAATTAGTGACTTCCCATCATATTGAATTTTATCTAGTTGGTGTAGACCAACTTCAAAATGATGTTCATACTATATGATATATTTCAAAGTTTTTATTCTCTTCAAAGAAAGAAACCCTTGTTTTTTAGATTGTCATCTCATATTTCTTCCAATCAATCATTCTTTTTTAAGAAATAAATATCATTTCATAAAAGGCATAATTGAGAGACATAAACCTCTAAATTTTATATTAGGTATGGATTTAAAATCATTTCACTCTTCATTACATCATGTTACATTTGTACCAACTATAAAAAATAGAAAATTAATAGATTTGGGAATGAAAAAATTAGATTAAATAGAGAATTTTCTGGGATCTGCCATATTGGTCGAATTTGTGGGTCTGCAACATGTTGGATGTCATACATATTGAGGAGAACTATTTTGATAATATACTTTATACTGTTTTGGATAAACCAGGTATGACCAAATATAATGTAAAGGCACAATTTGATCTTTCCAAAATTTACAGGTGACCAGAATGTGAACTATTTGAATAAGTAAGATCACAAAAGTTAATAAATCAAAAATCGTATTATACAATTTCCAAAAAAAAATTAATTCTTATTTTGTCAGTGGATTGTAGATTTGATACTTCAAGATGGTTATGTTTCCAATTTGTCTAGATGTGTCAGAAATGGTCATATTACCAAATTTAAAAGTCATGGCTTCCATGTTATAATGGAAAGAATTATACAATTTTGATTGGTTGGTTTGTTGAGTTCTATGATTTGGGGTGGTTTAATAGAAAATTATGATTTTATTCATGAAATTTCTGTGGAGGAAATGCACTCTAATGCACTAAGTAGACTATAAGAATATGTTGTTTTAATTTTTGTAAACTGGAAAACAACTTCTATCTGCCTTTCTATGACTCAACGGAACATTTAATATTACATTTTCATAATGAACCAAAATGATGAGGTCCAGTATAGTTCTGATTGAAATAACCATTTGAGAAATTAATGAAGATATTGACAAAAAAGTACATAACAAAGAATCGTTTGAAGGACCAATTGCCTAATATTATTTAGAGGTGGGAATTTATTATTTCTTATCTCATTATTTTCAATCTAAATACCCATTTAATAAGAACCACTTAGACCTTTATGAGGGAAATGTTGATGGTGAAATGAATAATTAATTTTCTATTTTTATTAAGCATGATTTTGGTTGTAGTGGAGTTGATGAAAAATGGATTTCATATGATGAACATCATGGAGCTCATACATATTTTTTTCTCAACTATTTAGAAATGACACTGCTTGTACTCTGAGTTCTCCTATAACTTATTCTATAATATTTGTTACATTAAATAAATATTATTTTATTTTTATATTATATGATAATCTTATCATGAAATAGCTTCAATAAATTACAGTAGTTACTCGTGAAGAATGATGAAAAAATATTTTTTCCTATTCGTTTCAAAAACTAGTCACTTAAATTATTTTTTATTTAACATATAAAATAAATTTATCACTTGTTATATTGATAATAGTTTTAAATAATATTATCTATCACAACATGCTAATAAAATAAATAATTTTTTGCGTGTATTGTGTAACCCATCATCCAAAATTGTTAAATATTATAAGGTATAGGTGGTGAATGGTTGTTTATTGCATACACATTCCTATTGTGAATCCAAAAAATGATGAATAGTGTTGTTATCTTGAGAGGATCTTATCATAAGGAAATTGAAGTTGAATTTTATGGAATTCTAGAATAAATAATTGAACTGTATTATCAAGGACAAAATTACATAATGATATTTAAATTTCAGTGGTTGGATACCGAGAGAGGCGTGTGTGTTCATCTGAACCATTGAATTGTTGATATTAAATATAAATGATTTTTTTCAGTAATTGAACCTTTTTTTGGATCATTAGCCAAATAAAATTTATTATGAAAATTATTGTGCTACATTAAGGGAGTTAATTGATTGGTTTATCATAATAAAAGTGAAATCCCTAGAAAATAAGTTTATTAAAAGTAAACGTGGTCTATCTGATGTGTAAGGAATTCAAATTTGTCAAGAGACTACCCTTAATCAATCTTTTCAATAAAGAGTCATTAATATTGATGATGACACCCCATAGTTAAGGGACAATAGTGATGATGATGTTATTAATGTAAAAAATGAATTTTAAATGACAGGATATTATGATACAAAAACTCATTTGGAAATTGATGATTCAGAGGAGGAATATGAATATATTAACATCATCATATATGAAGATATGGATGAATATGAAGATTGAAAAAGATTATTGTTGGTTATAATCATTTATAATATATATCTATATATAATAGTTTTTTTAACTATTTCATAACAAAATTCATTAACAATTTTCTAAAAATAGTCATTTCGTGTTACAGATGGACTAAGATCTATTTTTTGAGTTTAATGGGGTTGATATACCTGGTGACGAGCATTATGGTCAATTATCTGAATCCCATGCTACTAGTGGTTCGACGATGACTCAGAGGGGTCGTTGTCTTGCAAGATTGATGATTTTTAGCCCTATCCCAGAGATATCTTTACACCTTCTCTCCGATCCATTCATGAAAAGGTATGTTTAATTTTTTATTTTATATGGTTTTCAATAAATTTGATTAATTTATTTATATTCTAATTTTTTATTATTATTTTTTCTTTTTTTCACAAATTTTCTCATATATTTGTTACAAAGGGGAGTGCTATATTGTTGAATTATGTTTCTAGATCATGGTTTACATGGGATCAGATTCACATTGATGTTCAACACCTTAAGTTAGATCTTTGGATGGTATATAAATAAATAATCATCATTTTGAATTTATTTTATTAATAACATTATATAGTTAATTATTTTTTAGTTTTACAGAAGCCAATCGATGATAACTAGTTTAATGAAATATGTGAGGCATGGTAGGGTTGTATACATGAGAGTTTCCTTCTTGTTTTTTGAACGATTTAGGGATGAAAACAATGAGGGAAGTAGGAGTCACAGAGTTTGATGAGTCTTGGTGTACCAACTTATCTAATTATATTTAATCATAGGTTTGAAAGGGATTTTGTATACAGATAAGGGTTTATCATTTTTAGAGGAGATCATTAGTATGTTGATAAAACTAGGGGAGATAGTAGGTGACACATTGAGCTTGTAGTTTTACATTCAGTACACATAGGGAAAATATGGTAAGTACCTTTTTTAAAAAATGTATATAACCTTAAATTTAAAAAATTTATTTTATATTCATATAGACAATCAAGGAAACTGATATTTTTAATATTAATATTTATATGAGGATTTACATCAATCTTATAATTAGAGAGATTAGTGGTGGTTGCCAGTGTCAGATTGTGGTTACTATACTTTCTTTTTGACTTTTGAAATAAACTACAAATAATATTTCAACTATTTTAATTTTAAATTGTGATTCAAGGAGTCGTATGAGGTAATGATATCTCAGAAAAAGAATAAGAGTCAAGCCAAGACTGAGGACCAGACCAGTGAATTGGGATTTGATGAGGCAACATAAATGTAGGCGACTCAGTATGCCTTCAGAAAAGGTCGAGTTGTTGGTATCGTCACCTGATTGAACCTGTGGAGTTATTATGCTACTATTATGATATTGACATGTATCATGAGAGGATTTCATGGTGAGTCATTATCATCTGTTGTAATGTATTAGGATATAATTTGAGCTCATGATGAGCTTATAGAGAGTATGTGTCGGGAGTAGATACAGCTCTATTAGTAACAACAGTAGTAGTGTAAAGAGATGCGGGGATGGAAGCAGCAGCAGCATGAGAATATGATGAAGTACATATGACGTCTGACTCATGGTTTACAGATGGAATTCCCGCATACAGCTCCTTTTTCTCCTCCAAATGACCCTCCCCCTCAGTGACTTGTTTACTTCTTATGATAAACATTTAATGTAAAACTTTTTTCTAATATTTTTTTATTCCATATATTTATATTTATATATAGTGTGTTTTTTGTATTGTTCTAAATATTGTGTTTTTTATTATTTTTTATTTTTTTATTATATTAATTATATAATATTTTTAATATTTTATTAAATTATTTATTTCTTTATTATTTTTATTATATTATATTATATATTATTCTATTATTATTTTATGTTGTTTTGAATATTATGTTTTCTAAAATGTTATTATTTCAATTATATTTTTACTACATTTATTATTTTTACTATTTTATTATTATGATTATTATTATTCCGTATTTTTTTAATTATTATTATTATATTATTATTATTATATTAATATTATTTTATTAAATTTTATTAATATTTGTTTTTTATTTGTTTTTTCATTTTTATAATTTTTTTTGATGGAAACATCATATATTTGTATTTGTGATGAGCCCATCGTGAAAGAAATTTTTAAAAATCTGAATAAACTATTTTTAATTGGATGGATTCCCATTGAAAATATCTCCATTTGTGATTAATCTTCACAAAATAAATTTACGACGCCATTTTCATCGACATGGTAATTGCGATGCGAGCCTGAAAAAAATAACCTTTCACAACGGGATCACTTCACAATTTCCCCAATAATTAGTTCAATTTCCAATTATGAAAACACACATATATCGGGCATTTTAAAGTTGCATCATCTATAGAGTGGTTTTCCTACTATGGTAAAACCCAAGAATGGCAACACAAGGCCACATGGAAGTGTGGCATCCATCAAAGTGGAGAAGGGATTCCCATAAAAGTCATATAGCCATCACAGTGTCCGTATTAGTCGAGTTCTATCTCATAGTCGGCATCAAAGGTAAAGAAGTTGAATCACGGTGATACCAACCTTCGACAGTGCACAAGATCCTGAGCTCAAGTATTCATGGTCGTGGAAATGATGTTTCCCAAGAATTTTAGATGGTTTCAATGCAGTGTCAAGCAGTGGAGGAAACACTGAGTGGTGACATGGTGAGTCTGAATGAGGTTGTCGTGTATCCAACATTAAACAGAAGTATTTAATTTAATGGTGATAAATTTCCAAGATATTATCTTCCCACATAGAAAGAAATAATGGGTTATTCACTCATTTATAATGAAATATGTGGTAGTAGTAGGCCATAAGATTTCTCTGAGGATGGGATCCCCTTTACACACACACACACATGGGTTAGGCCTCATTGCATTGCCCACATAGGCCCTATCCCAATATATTAACCATGAGCCCCTCCCCATGGGCTCACACCTCCATTTCAGCTCTAGCTGTCTCTCTCATGGCAGTATCGGTCAACCAATGCCTTTTAGACTATCTATGTGTTTAGATTGCAATGGTTGAGGGATATCCAATCTTGGATAATTTTTACCAGAAAATTATTGTAAACCATTAGTGAAATTCCACAAAATAATCATGAATAAGGAAAATCATTATTGTCTAAAATTTAATTACTTTTGATTATTCATTTCAAATCTCCCATATTTTAATTAAACATTAAATTAACTGGGAATAATCATTAAAAATCATTTATTAAACTCATAAAATTATTCATGAAAAATGATTTTTTCAAATACCCCCAAAATTAAACATTGTTTTCCCTTAAGTATAAAATCTCAATAATTAATTTTATAGGTCAAAAATTCTACAAATATTCTAATCTAAAATTAATAAAATAAATAATTATCAATGGCAGACAAAATTTTCAAGTTCCTCATAAAATATCAATTAAATTTATCACTTTTCAAAGAAACGACCATTTTTAGTATTTTACATTTTACCATTGAAAATGATTAATGTTATTCATTTATGCACTAAGTATCCTTAATTAATCACAATTAAACCGTCCTAATCATGATTTACCTAACTTTTGACGAATTTTTCTCATCACTCATGATACAAATTATAGTAGAGTTATGCTCATATCATGAGTACATTACACGTATATATATCATTAAAAAAATAATTTATCTACATTTTGAAGAAAAAATGACACAAAATGATGAGGCCTTTTTAATCAAGGTTCATATTACTCTGAGGATTAATTTGGGTAAGAATTCATGTGAAAATTATAGATCAAACTGGACTATTATCTCATAAGGTATATATCATGATATCAAAATTTAAATTATATTGAAATTCTCTCCTTTATAATGATAACTCTCACTTTATATGATCAATATAAAGGTTATGACCCATGAAATCATAATTAATGATGTAAACCATATTTAATTTTATCTACTTTTATATTATTTTTTGAAATAATTTTCATATTTAATTTTTATTTTTTGGAAGCTATGATTGGAATGAATCTCAAATCTACCAACAAACCACATATGATAATAAAAATTGATTTAGTAATGGTGATTGTTTATTCTTCTATGTCATAACCCATTCCTTTTTTTTCATTTTTATCACGAAATTAAAAATATAAATTAAAATATATATGATCCATAAACCTTTTTTCAGTTCATAAAGTAGGTACCCCATTCATTTTCCTTATAATATAGTGCACCCCTTTCACCAATACCTAATCATCTCTATAATTGACATATAAAATTTTAGTCAAATACTAAGAGTTGGGTAGCAATGGATTAATATGGATTAAAACGTGTCTCCCTCCTAATAAGGTCATTCATGGTCTCTTTGATTTAGACAAATATTAATGTATATGGTTGTATCAAGTATAAGAGATTATCAATAAAAATTATTTAATCATATTAAATCTGTTTTTTCATACTCATTATAATTTATCAAGTTTCAATGTATGTTCTAGTATGTGGCATACAAAAAGATCACCCAATAAACATGCTCAAGATAAAATATGAAATATTGGTAGAAGAAATACTCTTAGGAATGTAACATATGATATTTTAAGAAAATGCAAGGCATGACTAATAATAAAATCTCAATTCACGTAAATTTTAGAAATTCAATGTATGAAAAATTGGTAGGTAAATTTGTTTTACAATAATAATAAAAATTACCTAAAATAATGAGTAATCAACTCAATATCCATGCTTAACTCTAATAATCTAATTCCCCATTTAACTCATTAAATCTAATTATCAATGAAATATAAAACCTGGAATCACAGGGTTCCTAAGATAACAATGTCCCCTAGATACGTCATATAGACCATAAATTCAATGCATGGGAATGAAAATTTTAGGTTAAAGCTCAAAATAGGTTTTTTGGAAATAAAATTGTAATTAAAAAAGATAAATATTAATAGTGAACTGTATTTTATCATGAATCTTCGGTCATTATCCTCTACTATTTGGCGTTTACCTTTTGCAATAATGGACCGAAAAAAGATAATCCTTAATTAAAACTCATGGAACATTTCATTAAGGCTCAAAATGATTGAGGGAGTGGGATTAATATCAAAAATAATCTTAATAAATGGAATATAATGTTTCTAAAAATAAAGTAAAAAATTATCCGTGGTTTAATCCCCCGATTGTGTCCTATATTGTTACCCCCACCTAAAGGGATGTTTTTCCCTTTTAAAATTTCTTCTTGTGGGTGGATATTATTATATTTGAACCACCACTTATGTTTTTTCCTAGATTTCACTTATTCATCATTAGTAAAGAGTCTATGGGTAGATTAAACCATATCCATCCCCTTAAAAAATTCGAATATCTTGATTGGTGGGGGTAAAATGATGTATGCATTATCCTTTTTGGTTGCTACCTGTGAAACATCTTCTTGGTTGTCCATTTCATCCTCAATATGGGAAACACGAATTGAATTTTAAAATGGTATTTTAGATTTTAATTTTAAATTGAAAGGATTTATATATGGATAATTAAAGAAACCTCCATTTCAATATGAGTATCATCTATTTTGGTTTCATTTGGGCTAGTTAAATTTATCTCATTAAGGTCTTCTCTGATTTATGTTCAACAAAATATGCATTTCCATGTGTTCCCCAAGAAGTGGATTTGATTCTTCGTCATATTCCACTAGAAAAATACATGGATTGGTCGAATATAAAAATTAAAAATAGTGGGAATTAATACTCTATTAAAATTTACTAAAATCAAATAATATGGATTTTAAGATAAGATCAACTCCCTATCTTGGATTGGATTCAATCTTCTTCTCATTGGTATGTTCCTCTCAGAGTTGGATGGTACCAAGTGGAGGTAGTTAGTTGGGATCCTTTATCTTCTTTTCAAATTACCCCACATGGGGGTGTCTTCTTAAATGGATTAGAAGTACGAAATGTTTATAGATCTTCCATTTTCAAAGAAATGGGTAGCTCATATTGTACATCATACCCATTCTGGATGTTTTTTAGACGATGTTGATCTACTATACCAAGATCAGTAGGTATGTTATCCTCATTATAAATCCACTCCAATACTTCATGGTCATTTTGAATTGGGATCCTGATATGGTTGGGTGGTTGATGTTCATAATGATGGGCCTCAACCTTCTAGATTTCCTTCATAAAAATCAATAATACTAAGGGTATATCATCTAGTTTAGGTTTAGTATATTCCAGGTAATAATTATTTATTTTCTATATTTTTCTTCTCACAAACTCTATATTTGTTTGAATCATTTTAATCTAGTCAATTAGATCATTTTAAAAAACTTAATATTCTTATTGTTCCACCTGAGAGTAGTTATTATATACATAAAAGTATGAAATCTTTTGATACATCATGAAAAAATAGAAAAAATTAAATTTATTATGAAGGTTATAAAAAAAATATTTTGTTTGAAAAATAAAAAATAATGGAAATAAATTCTTAGATCCAAAAAAATAGAACTGGTTTAAATTCATTCCTTTTATAAGGAATAGAAAAATAAAATTATATTTTACCTAATGTATTATAGAGTTTAGATATGGTCGTCTCACTTGAGGAGATTCATAGTTTGCTAACTTATTAATTCTAATTCACTAAAGAAATAATTTAATTTATTGTTTTTATTATTTTATGAAAACCATGAATTTGAGTTTTTGTTTTTCAAAATATATGATTTGAAAAACAAAAAAAATACTAACATGTAATCCAAATGATGTTAGAAATAAATTACTTATCCATTAGATTCTGTATTTTTTTCCATCATTATACATCATTTATTGTTTTTTAAAATTCAGTTTGATGCTCAATTTTGAAATATCATTCATGAGATATTCATATTTTTTGTATTTTTTGTGAAATATTTAATTATTAAGAAGTTTAAATTCAACAACCTCATTTAATCAAGATTGATGACACTCCTCTATCGATAGTCCATACCCTTCCAAGTCCCAACTCCATAATATGTCATTTATCAATTGAATATATCAACTCCACTATATCTAGTGTTGGAGTCCAATATATTAGAGGGAAGGGATATAAGCATAAAAGTAAAAGTGAAGCTAAGTTCCATGTCAT
Source organism: Viscum album (assembly GCA_963277665.1). Classification (NCBI taxonomy): domain Eukaryota; kingdom Viridiplantae; phylum Streptophyta; class Magnoliopsida; order Santalales; family Viscaceae; genus Viscum; species Viscum album. The sequence continues at coordinate 1,606,781,304 of OY728137.1, read as the reverse complement.
AGTGCACAACCACCTCACTCTTGAACTACACTTTTATCCACTGCAAATAGATTCAAATCATTTATAAATTAAACGTATAATTCGGGAACTCTAAAAATTCACTAAGGCCAAGCCTCAGTTAAGCCTCCCATTTTCGAGAGTAAGAGATCAAAATGGTGAGAATGATAATAAGATAATAAAAAATAAACTAAAAAGGAAAATGATAGAGAGAGTGAGAAATAAAAGGACACATTAATCAAAAAAACTTTATACAGAGAGATTAATAATTAAAAATTTATAGAAGAAGAAGAAGAAGAAGAAAATGAAGAAGTAGGGTTGAAAGGAATCAATTTGAATATAAAAACAATTCATGAATTATTTTTCATATAAATAAGTATAACTATAAAAATAATAATGAAGTTAAAAATTAAAATAAAGGAACATGTAGCTTCAACCTCCTCCAGTATGAGGCCTCCCCGCATGGTTGAAATCCCATGTGGTATGGACTATATCCATTTTTTATAGAAAAAAAGGAGCCTCAAACTTATCTAAATCGAAGTAAATCTCATTCTACTCTTTCATAGGTTAAAAAGAAATACTACAATGAAATAACTTTTAAGACTTGGGTGTTTTTAAATCATTAATGCACACATATATCGGGGGTTTCAAAGTTGTATTAGATACTTTTCGGTTATTCAACGGTGATGAAAATGGAGCATGGCAATGTAAGGCATTGTGGAAGTGTAGTGTGCATAGAAACAATGAAGGGATTATTATACAATTTATCTAGCCTTCACAGTGGCATGAATGGTCTAGATCCACCTAATGGGGGCCCTCTAAGTAAATGAAGGTGAATTGTGGTGATACCATGCTTCATTTTTTTGTAGGACCTCATGCTTGAGCTTCTATTTCTATGATGATGGTGTTTCACAATGATTTTAGATGGTTGTGGTCGGGTTTCGAGTGGTGGAGGCAGTAGTTAGTGGTAGAATTGGGTGTATGATTGGGGGAGTCACGTGTCCATTAATGAAATAGTAGAATATCATTATATTATGAATGGTGAAAGATATATCATCATCCCACAAAAAGAGTGATAATAGGTTTCACTCTCATTTATAATAAAATTGGTGTAGCATCACATCAGAATCTCACTCCAATGATAGGATCCAATATATATATGAATACACAAAGATATTTTGTACCTCAACACATGGCCCCTGTGGGACTCTACCTAATCTATACCCCGCAAGATTTACCCTATGTGAACACACATTCCTGCAACTCTATTATGTTCTCTCAAGTAATTCTTGGTCATTTGACCCCTTTTGGGTTTCCAAAGTGATTGGACTTCCATGGTTAAGTGATATCCCAGCTTGACTAAATTTTTACCATAAAATTATTGAAAACTGTTAGTGAAATTACCAAAAAAACATGAACAAAATAAATAATTAACATCTTACTTTTCAATTAATCTTAATTTTATATATCAAATTTTCCATATTTTAATTAATCATTGAATTAGATGTTAATATTCATTAAAACTCGTTAAAAATAATTAAGAAAAAACATAAAATTATCCATATAATAAGATTAGTTCACATATTCTCTTCAAAAAATCAAAAAATATTCCATTTTAATCATCTCAATGACATGGTAGATGAACAATGAATTAACATTCTTCTGTTTGGGTTCCTTCTATATTGCTATGCTCTAAAAGAGAATCATTCAGTTTAGAAGTCTTGATTCTCCAGTGGTGAGCTCCTCCTCCAATTTTTCATGGTATCTTCTTCAAAATGGGTTTCATGGTGGTCGTATCTATCACAAGAGGTGATCTATGGTGACTTCAGGCCTCTATTATGTCTGTTGGATTGAACCCAATTTTCCTAGTGGGAACCAATGGTGGTTATGTGGTGGATAGTGTTCAGCTATAGAATAGTGACAATGTGAAGTGGTGGAGATGAAATTCCTGAGGAAAATTATGAAAAGATAGAGAAAAATGATGTCACTTTTTTATGTATGAATAGTGAATGTCTCATGTGTTTCCTTTATCAAACATTTGGGTATATGGCCTCTCCATGAAAATATTATGCCATTTAATCATCTACAATCTAGATAAGGTCCAGATAACCCCAATGATGTCATGAACTGCCTCATCTCTATGAGATTGTTCTCCCATAAACATGGGGAAATGTGTCCCTACAAACTATTTCTCCTTTTCTCATATGTTCTAGATATGTCTTTTTTATGTTGTGGGTGGGATAGCCCTAAAGGTTGGTTTAGCAGGTTGGACCTTCTTGGGCCTACTATATGGGGGATGCCCTATCAGTTGATGACTTGTACATTGGCATTTTTTGGATAAACACTTCATATTCTTTAATTTTTTCAATTTCAACAAAAAATAATAATATAATTAAAATAATATAGAAAAAAGAATTTCAAATATTTAATATTTTTTTAAAAAAATCATTTAAAATGTGAATACCAAAAGTTGATTATTTATAATTTAGACCTTCGTGTTTATAATTATAAAATACTAACTTTTTTAAAAAAATATTCTAGATAAGAGCTCATAACCCCCCCCCCCAACTTAATTCAATTTTTTTCAATCATCTTTCTCAACTAATAATTAAAAAGAAACCCCTACTATATCAATAATTAAAATTCAGAATTTTTATAACCAAAAAATTATTAATATAGGAAAATAATTCTCGATTTTCATAAAAAATATGATTCCAATAAATCCCTACACATAATTAATTTGAAATCAAAAACTCTAACATCCCAATAAGACTTACCGTTAATATGGTAGCTAGACCTATGGTTCACCTAGCCTTATTCATGCCTCCATATATGCCAAAGGATTATGAGTAGCAGCAAGGATCTGAGGTAGTGAAAGTAGTGAGATTATACCCTCGTGAATGGAGTAAAAGAGTGGTATATTGAGATCTAAACTAAAAAACATTAGCGGAAGTAGTAATAAATGAAATAAGGAGAGAATAAGAATAATATCAATTGAATAGAACATATGGCTAATGATAATGTATAAAATTCATGCATGTCTTGATGATGATACAAAACTAAATATTTAGAAATATAGAATAAAATAAGATACAATTCAATATAAAAAATAATATAACAAGTGAAATCCCCATGGGTGATTTCTATTAGCATATAGAGCTCCATCTCGGTCATGTACTCCTTACACCTTGGTATAAGAAATCTATCTCAACAAATCCCATGGTCTTGTGAACATATGGTCTTCTTGGGTACCCCAGTTTAATAGTGTCCCAAGTAGGGTGCGGGATATAAATCCCAGTAGGATTCCACCCACAATGAATAAAACTGAATATAGTCCATAAATTTAATGTAAAGTAGTGTGTAGGTAATAAGAATAAATAAACAAAAATGAAGAAATAATCAATAGCCTATTCATGTTCCTGAAGGACACTTAGTGGCTCTACCATCTTCATCTCATTGGTAGAATGAGTGTCTGAACTGTAACCATATGTATATAGTAATAATATATACATAGTATATTTATATATTTTATCCACCTATATGAACCATGTATGTATAGACATAAATATCCATATACCTATAATTTTAGGTGCTAGCACAATCATGCATAATTCATTCATCCATAACCTAAATAATTGACCCTATAATATCCTGAAATATGGTACATTACCTATATGCCAATAGAGTGTGAGAAGTTAGGCACAACACTCAGGATGGTGATGGAGCCATCATTTCGTCACTCTAAATAGGGATTTTGGAACCTCTGCCCAATTTACATTATAGTATTAATGGTGTGAGACATCATAAAATCCACACATGATGTAATGGAGTGTGATTTTACTCCATTATCAAGATCACCCGTACCATCATTCCATAACCTATATCAAGGAATAATCATGTTATACATAAAACATCGATAAGGTAGAACCTCACATTCATTTCTTTTATTAATCCCTATCATAACTAAGGGCATCACCTTTATAATAGTTCGCATAAGTCATTTTTATTAAATTATCATAAGAGATGTAGTCATACCACATAATTAAATCCCATCATAATAAAGACATTTAATATATGAAAGTTAAATAAATCCATCATGAACAAGCTAATCAACTATTACATGAAATTTTAATCAATTAATAAATTTAAGGCATTCCATCATGACTGGACATTACAAAAAAAACATTCTATTTCATATAAACCAATCAATTAATTTTATGGGAGGCATCTATCATCCCTAAACCTTCCTGTGTACGCATTACATTTTATTTAAAAATTCATGTAAATTCAATTCATATTTTCAATAGGCAATTAGAAGGTACCATGTCCAAGAGTGAAATTTCATGCTTGGGAAATTCCCTAAATAAGTTGGTCCAAACACTTATGAGCTTCTTTGGTTCTTTTAAATTTATATAAAATGAGGTATAAATAATTTATAAAAATCAAATAGGATATTTACTAACATGACACATAAGAAACAAGATATAATCAAAAAAAATCAACATTGTAATTTAGATGACAAGGAACCTCATATAATATATTTTACTATAAAATCAAGATATTTTTTATCAAACAATTAACTTAATCATAACCAAACATCACATCCATAATTTACAAATCAATCAACCGAATGAAACCTTTAAAAATACTACCCAACCTGGAAATTTTATTTATTAATATTCAACAAGGAACTTAAGAGGTTCCATTCTCTCTTGGCATGTGTCTACAAGGGGAAATTCCATTATTATTCAAAGATGAATGATTAGAAGTAATTCCATGAATTTTATTCATTTAATTAAATTGGGAAATATGAGATTAAACACCCCAATGGTGAATATGTATGTTGTGTATGACATTTAATGTACTAAAAAATGATCAATTGGTATATAACAAGGTGAAATGGTCACTTGGATGTGAATAACTCCATTAAAAGGTGATGCTTGTCAGAGGGCAGTGTGAGGAAATAAAAAACTACTTAAAATTTATCGAAAATTTAGGAAAAATCAATAGAACAACTACCTTAAATTAATGAAGTATCACTCATCCAATTTCAAGGTATGATTATGACCAGTTTCAAAAAAATATAAAAATGGACATTTGCCCTAAAAATAGGTTAAATGATCTTGCAACTCGATAACTTGATCGTCATAACATTAAACAAAGAAAGGTTCAAAATTAATTGAGTTCTTACTGATGCAGATTCCATAGAAAATAGTGATTTTTATTCCAATGATGATCAGATGAGATGAATTGAAGACCAGATTAGACGTTTGAGGATTCCACAATGAAAGGAAGAGAGGTATCACCCACTAGAGGAAGAATAAAAAAGGAAATGAGGTTGAAATCCCCATTAAGGGAATTTTGTCCATTTTACTTTTAAAAAATGGGTTTCACATTTTGTCCACACGGTTTGGCCAACAATGCACCAACTGTGAGGCATCCACTACTTACGAAACCACCCCACATGGTTTTTCCTGCATGGTTACCTTATTTATGTTCCAAAAGTGAAATGAATAATGTGAGGGTATATCCTATGTGTCACTAACCATTTTGTATAACAGAATGGTTTAAGTAAATAATGTGTACCCCTGAGGGACAAGTCTAATCCTCTAAAACAGACCTCACATTTTTCTATTGGGGAGACACACAATTTCAAACAATCATTTTTCCCTGTATAGACTCTCCAAACATTTGATTTTAAGGGTTAAATGCTCCCAACATTCAATAGAGCTCCCATGGTCCTTTAACCAGGTAAAAAAACACATATAATTTTTCAATCTCTCCTAATTATGTTTTAACGAGTAGTTCAAACAACGACACGCCAACTAAAAGACCAAATTCAAATTCCCTTGTAATTTTTCCAAATATCAAAACATAAGTCATTAAACCATAAAAAATGATGTAAATTAATAAACTTTTCATCAAATATTTCTATTCATCGTCATTGGTAGGCCAATAATTATTTAGCTAAGTATTTTTCATCTTCTCTCATCACTCAAGGTAAAATGAATGTGAATATTTTTATATACCATGAGTGAATGAACCAAACATATGAAGTTAATAATGATTTACTTTATCCACATAGTATAGATGAGCTTCACTAAAAGTTTGGAGGATGTTTAAATAAGGATCAAATCATTTTGAGAATTGTGGGTGGTAAGAAATTGATGAATAAAATATGAGGCTCAAAAAGGAGGTTAACCTCTATGGGTTAAGCATGATAAAAAAAGTAAAACCAGTGATATTTTTCTCTTTAAAATTTGACAACTCTCAGACATCCCAAGCTCAAACAAGGTCATGATAAAGGAAAATAATAAATGAGTTACCCCTCTAATTTATTTCTTCATTTCATTTTTTTCATTTAAAAAAAATGATCTAGGAAAAGTATCAAATCTACCACCCAACCCCAAATAAAAAAAAAATTTCATGTAATAGTGATTTTTTACACTCTATAATTTATCCCATATTTTTATAATTTTTTGTTTGTTTGTTTTTTTATTTTTTTAGTGGGTTTGAAAACAAAAATAGTTAAATGATTATGATTATTTTTCCAAAAATCCATTGAAATCCCCCAAAAATATATTAAATATGTACATACCATTTATATAAAATCTCTCTTCCCCCCATAGTAGGACTTAAAAAGTCATTAAAAAAATTAGAGTAATGTTTGGAATGGATAAAATTTCATAAAATGCGGTTATTCCTATCATGGTAAATTCATGGTATCCATGGTTTCAAGGGATAATAAATTTTAGGTATATATTTAGGATAATGTTTAAATCAATAAAATTATCAAATCATATTTCTATTTAATTTATTTAATCATTTTTTTGATAAGATTAAAATAAAACCATGGTATGTGAAATATCCCAAGTTAACTCTATAAATTTACTAATAAATATTTCAAATATTTTAATAGATAACTCATGGGTATAAGAGAACATAATTTCAAATAAAATCAATCATGGAATGTTTCATAAAAAAATTCAATCAAAATTTTCTTCTAATAATAAAATAAAAAAGGATGGAAGGTATTATTTTTAACACGTGAATAAAAAACATGATTTGTTTATTTAAAATTCACATGTTTCTATCTGAAAATTTTATTAACAATTTTAATTGTTTAGTTTTAATAAATTTGATAATAAAAAAATAGAACATTGTGGTTCCGAAAAATCATAAGTATCATTGACAAATAAATAATTACTAATCTTGAGTGACATGCATCTTTTTTCATTTTAAAATAAAGAAACAGATTATAAAAAAATTTGGGAGTCTAGTGAACATGAAACATTAATGATATAATCCACATTCCTTTGATGATCATTTTTATTTTTTTTCCTGATTATGTGCTATAGTTTCTTATACCTTTAATATCTATGGATATGAAAATCTTAGACAGAGAGTGAACGTATAGTCCATTCTCATGAAAGATTAAAAACCAGTAATGGGATTCTCTCCTAAACTATTTTTTTCAAAAGAAATGAAATTGAGAAATAAAATTTATTGGTTGGATTCTAAAATTTCATTATTTATTCTCATTTATCTTGACCTTTCTTCTCTTCATCATGTCGTCATAGGTGAAAAAGAGGTTACTTGCTCCAAATCTTTATATGTTTGAAGCTATAATTCTTACATATAGATGGGTCCACTACGTTTTTTAGAAACTAAATTTACCACCCCTATGGTTTACAATTTATCAATCTATATGGTACCAATATAGTGAGTCAGGTCCCATATTAAATAATCAAATTGAATCTCACTATTACCCAAAACTAGTTGTCCATACCTGATCTCTTCATGCACAGCCTTTTCCCTGTTGTCGTCTGAATTTTTCAGCAGCTAATCTTTTCTCTCCTTTTTTATAGTTTATTCTTTCAATTTTACAATAGATAAACCTTCTCTTTCTCCATGTAATGTAGTTTCCTTCACTTATTTTAATTCATCTTGACTAAACTCATTAATTTCCTCATCTATATTTTTTAAAACCCTATAAATATTAAATTTCATTTCTTCTCCAATGACTATAAAACATTATTCATCATTTTGGAAATCTATCAATACCCTACCTATTGTTATGAAGGGTATTCCCAAAACTTTTGTGGCCTTATAATCATATATTTCTAATAATAAATAATATTATTGGAAATAGAGCTTGCTTACCCAGAAAAGGACATCCTCGAGTAGCCATCGGGGAAATATCACTATTGTGTTATCAAGATGAATACTAACTCAAGTTGGATTCATTACTTTAAAACATCAGTGCATGAATGTGGCATGTGACACGCCATTTACAATTTATCTTAAATCACAATGAGGACCACCATACCCATTAGATTCAATATCAATGGGAATGGAAAAACTACCTAGATCATTTTTTTATCTAGTAGACTCATTGATACCATGGTCGAAAAATATCCTCTAATGGGACTGTTCCCATTACTCTATCATCTTCTTTTTCATCACCAATTACTTCATAACTTTGGAATACATAGGTATGTTTTCAATTGATTCAGTGGATGGAATGTTAATGTGTAGTTTCTTGAATGTCTTTAGAAAATTATTCCTCTTATCATTGATCATTGATTGTATTATTTGTTTTATAAATTGGGGTGGTGGTTGATAAGTGGTGGAGATTCCCTAACATACTTATCAACTTCTTTTTCTTTTTTTTCTTTTTTTCACTGGTCATTTTAATTACAATGATCATTATTCATCCTATTTTCATATTTTATTCTAAAATTTTTAGAAACTTCATGGGTTGTTTTTTCATCCTTCAAAGTGATGAATTTGAGTTAAACAAGTCCTAATACTTCTGGGTGACCCAATATGACATCCCTATCCTTTATTTTAACTAGTTTGAAATATGGAGGACATGGATTTCCATGTTCCTTATTGAATCCCTCTAATTTATCGAGTCACATTTCAACTGTTGGATGGTTGTACATTAGTTATTATAATTTATTTATAACTAATCCAAGGTATCTTTTACTATGTTCATGAAACTCTCCATGGTAACCACCAAATAATGGACTTTACATTTGAGTGTTAGGCCTTGATATTGGGGCTAAAAACCATATTCCCTTTCCTATAATCCTTTTCCATGTGATTTATTTTTCTATTGTGTTTGTTGTTGTGTATGTTGGTGCCCTCATACCTACGCATAATTTAGTCTACCATAATCCACATAATTTAAATGTTAACTAAAAATTCTTTTAGTCTATTTGTTATCCATTATTTTGTTGATATTCCATTACATCTCATTCATTTGGGTGGAAACCCAACTCATTTCCACAATGTTCACTCTTTACACTGACTTCCCATGGTATTGTTTACATTTGAAACTATTTTCAGCATTTCATTCAATAATTTTTTATTCTATTCTAGTGATTTCCACATGAGGGAACTCAAGTATATTCATCAAATACTTACCTGTTTACTGGTGATAATTCCTTATAAATTTTTTTAATTGAAACCACATTTCAATGTCATAATAAAGGAATAGTATTCTAAATATTCTTAATCATACCCATGAATTATATAATTATTATTGAGTAAATTTTTCAAAATTTTGAATACATACAAAAAATTGATTTATTAAGAATGTAGGAAAACCCTCATAACGAATTTCCTAAACAAATCATATTTGGTGGGGATTAAATGTAGATGTAATATCTAAATCCATTCACATGCCTTAACCTTTAATGAAAATTACAATATTTGTAGTCTAATAGTTTCTCTTGGAATATTTTCAAATTGAAATGTTTCTCATTATTCCAAATAACTCTAAATATGAGAATTGGGGTTTTCAAGTTGTTGTTCAGAGAATTAGGTTGTTTTTTGGATAATTTTAATGATTTTTAGCTTTATTTCAAATTTTTGAGATGTGAATGGTGGTACCAAAATGATAGGATATGTCCCCATATATCAAGGTCTTCTGTAGTCAACAGGTGCTTGTATCCGGTGGCTTCCTCTTTAAAAATTTTATATTAATCTTGGTTTAAATTCTTATCATGATTTAATGGTAGTTATTCTTTTCACTTTTTGGTGTGTGTTCTTATTTATTTCTCTAATTGTCCTTTTTATCTTAGGATCTAAATGAATAACTTCATCCTTGTGTTTTCCCTTGGCATGGTATTCAGGAGAATAATTTTATCCTAAAACCACTCTACAGGTAGACCAAGTGTAAAAAATATGAAAATATAAATAACTAAATATAAATTCCCAAAAATATGCAATCATAAATAACTACCACACCCCCCAGAAATGACACTAGTTTGGAAATCACCCGAGAGCATCATTAGTTATCTCTATGATACCAAATAACAACTTTTATTATGATCGAAATCACTGACTTATTTAAAAAGTTTTAGATTGTATTATCATGTTATATATAATAAAAATGGTGTAGAAACATCTTAAAATGTTTGGGAAAACATTTATAAAATAACAAAAAGGTTGTTTATTAGTTTTTTATGATGATATATATGTTCCAGGTTTCTCTAAGCTTCAATTTGTGGACTTTGGGAGGGTTTTTTTGAATTTTAATCTAAATGGTATCAGAACCTACTTCTAATGATTATCCTATCATAGTTCTCAACCTCTAAATTATGACCCCCCATATACCCCTCTCATATCATAGGATATTTCATAATTAGTTTTTTTAAATCATATTTAAACATATTGACCCCATAAACATTAATTAGTTGTTACATCGGTATGTTTCATTGGATAAATCATTTTTCATTAATTTTAGACCCTTTTCTTTAAACAATGGTTGTTCTAGAAATAGATGGGTAATAATGATAATATGAGGTAGAATAATGACAATACACTAATATAATTTCAATAAAAAATCATTTTTAGTATGTTCACTCCACATATATTACAGATATTCTCACAAAATATATTTATCCCCTCATTCTAGTCACGAGGAGATAGAAAATATAAGAATAGAATAATCCTACAACAAAAACAGTGATCACCAATAACCTCTTACCAAGTCCAAGAAAGTTATAGTCTCTAATATTTCACCACAATTCATAGAATACTTCTTCTATTTTTATTCTCAATAAGATAATTCTCCCTCTCACTCCATGCTATTTGGAATTTATAACTCTCCATTGTATCCTCATATCCACTTTACCCAGTCTTACCATGCTGATTTTCCTTGATTTGAGGGGGTGGTTAAATATCATGTATTATAGTTGTGCCTCTCTAGGTTTCTTCATTTTAAATCATTCCCACGTATCACATGTTGTGTGTGGAATCCCAGTAAATACTTGAAAACATTATATATTTAGATATTCATATAACTAAAACATTGTGGAATTGAGATTCTCTTTGAGGAATAGCCATACAAAATGTGCATGGATTCATCATGGGTCATAGTGCAGTTTTTTTCCATAGAATTATGTGGATTCCTCTTCTTTTCATCATGATATGACCACCTTTTCACCCTCTATAGTGTTTTGTAGGTTTTATGGACCAACAATCCTCTTTATATTCCTCATTAAAATGGGCCAACACAGGCCATAGTGTAGCTTCTCTTTCTAAAATATAGAAATCTCATTTTAGGAAAATATTTGGATCTATTATTTTAATTATCTCAATAGTGTAGTGGATGAACTGTGGTGTATCCATTGTTAGTATAGGATCCACCTGTGCCACTACACCATAAGTGTAAATCCATCAACATAGCAGTCTCGTTTCTCTAGGGATGAGTCCCTCATCCTCTTATGCATGTTTTCTTCTTCTAAATGGGTTTTATATTAGTATTATAAATCATAGGATTTGATATATGGTAATTTTAATCCTAGATAGTGGTTTTTGGAAATAACCTAATCTTCCATGGTGTGTAGCCAGGGCGATTAAGTGGTGGCTTAAGTTCAATTGTGGTGTAGCGAAAAGAAGTGGAGATAGTGATGAAACTTTTGTGGATGATGATATGAATATGGAGTAAAATGATGTCACTTTTGTAACTTTTAACTTTTCATATATCATGAAATTTCCACATCATAATTTATGTAAAATGGAATCCACTTAAAAAATATTAGGTGGCATCAATTCCCAGGATAATCTAAATGGGGTGGAGGATTCCATGTTATATCATGGACCACCCCGTCCCGGGGAGATTATCCTTTTATTTCCATGTATACGCTTCCACCAACATGATATTGGCACTCTTATTCTCATGTTCACTAGCTATGATTCTCTAGGTCGTGAGTGGTCTTTATCTATTGTGTGGCTTGGTTGAAAGTTCATTTTTGGCATGTTATGAGACAGAATTTCCTACTGATTGAGAGCTCACCCATCAACCTGTTTTTTGGCTAAACTCTACCTTATACTTTATTTTATAATTCCTAAAAACAAAAATAATATGATAATTAAACTAATTTAGAACATAGTATTTGAAATCTTTTTTTAAAATAAATATCTTTAAAATTCTAAATACCCAAATATGATTATTCTAAATTATGTCATGGATTTTATGAATTCAAAAAATTAAAGTATAACCATTTATTTTTAGAAAAAAATCATGCAATATAAGATCTCATTATTTGTGACAAATAGTTGGGAAAATTATGTGGTTCTACTATCTCAATGCCTTCCACCCTCATGGTTGTCTTATAAGGTTCGAAAAAAATGTGCTAAAAATTATTTTCTGATTGTCACTACTAACATGGTTTCTCCTAGAATGAAAAATGTTTGGAAAATTGTATTAAAACCATGCTCTAACCCAGTGACTCCCAACATCACAATGCACGTTTTCGAATAGGTAGTGCATGATTTCCCTTGACCATTCCCAAATTGTCTACATACACAAAAACACTCTAAAATATTCCAAAAGTCTAAAAACTCAAATCATGTATTAAATAACTTAAATATACATAAAAAGGGTAAATTACCTAAAAAGGTTATATGAAAAACTAGAACAAAATTTTAAACTAAAAATCATATATGATTAAAGGATATATTTTTTTTTCAAAAAAATATTTTATATGAACAATGTAAATGTATCAAAATAAATTACATTAATAACTATAGATGGATACATTTAATGAAATTTGTAGATAATTTTAAACACCCACTAAATGAGCATCAATAATTTTAGGATTGAAGAAATACCCAAATCATAAGTGTTATTTTTTCTACTAGTGGAAATAAACGATTATCCTGACTACATGGGGATTAGTCACCTGTGTTATAAGTATCACGTGACCCTAGGAACATAACATGATGGGGGTAATTCCCTTCACATGATCTATTCATTATCCTGTGGATCCCCTCCAACAAGTCTTCCTAATCATGCAAACCCCTATCAGGTATCCCACCTGATCATGTAAAGTCCCTCAGATGTGTCCTTTTTTCATATGAACTTTTAAAAGAATGATGCCTTAAAATAACCAAATACAATTATAAAATAAAATCAATAAAAGGTAGGGTATTTATGAAAAATGGGTTACACTAATTTTCATGTGAAGGAATGGTATAGTCTATGTGATCAGCCCATAGATCATGCGAAATCCCTGAGGAAATGTTGGCCTCATAACATGAAGGTAACTGTTCATTCCATCTTCATCATGTGAATGATCTCCAACATGTCAGTTAAATCATGTTACACATTGGTAGAAAACCAATGTGAAAATTTCAAATGATTTATAAAATAAAATTTTAAAAATATGGTACCCTTATGCGAAAGAGGGTTGCACTATTTTTCATGCGAAGGGGTTATGTGCTTCACATGATGATTTTACCAATCACATGAAGGCCCACACACAGGCTATCTAAGTCTTGAAAATGGACCTATATATGTTTATTTGATCTTACCAATTCCCTTTAACATGTTAATAATAATATGAAAAATTCTTTTAGCAAGCGATGGATTTAAAAAATATGGTAATGACAAAGTGATCACATGATCACTATTTATCATGCAACACAAAGATGATGTCATTGATGACCCGTGACAAGATCACAAGATATGCATAATGAAATAGTACCTCCACTGACTAAATACTATTTACACAATTTAAGAACTATATGAAGAGATGTATATCTATGGTGGTGTTGCCTATAACCCCCCCAATAGGAAAATAAAAAACATATACGGGGGCATAGAGATGAGAGAAGACTTTCTAGAGTGTAGAACCAAACAATATTAAGAGTCTTCCACTATGAAAGCATGTGGAATAACGTAATTTATTACTCAATATGATTATTTAATTCACATGATCACCCCATTTGTCAGGTCAAGTACTTCTGACATATTAATCGGAAATCATGAAGGAGTTTCTATGTGTCATCTTGATCATGAAAGGACTCAACATTAATTCCCCTAAAACCCCTCAAAGAATATATGAAATAAAGAATAAAATTGATGGAGCCTTTATGAGAAGATGGATACTCTAATTTTCATGTGTTCGGTTTATGCGCTTCTCATGATATAATCAATGATCCCATTACAACCTCTTGACATGTGATCTTGTTCATGATAATTTTTTAGACATGCCAGCTAGTTCATTTGAAGTCCTTCATCCACGTTAGTTAGATTATGAAATTTCCTTGGATATGTTAGATAGTTATTGTGATGTCCTCTGAACAAGTCATATGGTTTTCTGGTTTTCCTCTAGATATGTGTTCTAGTTCATGAAAATTCTTCCTAATATTTCAGTTGGTTTTCTTAATGCCCTATGGACTGGTTATATGGTTCACACAAATTCATATGCCAATTTAATCTTGTTCATGTAATTTTCTCCATAAATGTCATATAGTTCATGAAAATTAATCCAGACATGTCATCTTAATGTCATGAAGTCTTATAGATATGTTATTTTGATCGGGAAAAGTACTTCAGGAATGTCTTCTAGATCATATGATAGCCCCAAAATAACATGGATTTTTCATGAAAAGACCATTGGACATGTCATGTAGACACCTTTGGATGTTTCATAAAAATGCTCTAGACATTTCAGGAAGGCCCCCTGGACATGTCAGACAGACACCCCCAAACATGTAAGTATTGTCTGATAGAAACACATGGGCATGTTCCCTAGAACTGTGTAAACCCCCAACCATGAATCTTGGGTAGATGTTTCCCCATTATTATGGGATGTGTACATAATGTCCTAGGCATGTGAACTCATGCAACATCATGGGTATTATGATATTTTCATGAAACTCATTGTCCCAACCATCTATCCATCAGTAGAGAAGGGTTGAATATATCTAATGGGCATCTTCTAATGTTTAAGGCCCACCTATAACCTCAAGTACATTGAACCCTTCATCGTGTTAGGGAACCAATTGAACTATAAGGACTCTAATTCATGTTATAGGTAGGATAAATAGGATGCCTTCTTAAGGGATAAGTTCTATATTAAACACACTCTCAAGGCCTTCCCAGTCCATAAGTATTACTTCAACATGTAGTGAATTTGATCAATTATTATCTCTTGTCTCTCACATTGATCATGAATTTCATGATCATATGGATTTGCAATAATTTTACGAGTATAATAATAAAATTACTCCATTCAGTGAAACCTCATTATGCGAGATTAATTCAACAACATAGATAAAACACACTATCACAGGGGATTCCACCTTAGTGCATGCCCCTAACGCCTTATCATATTAGGAATCTCATAGGAAATAACCATAAAAAGTATTAATTATCTATCATTACCCATCAGTGGATTGAGGAAAAACCAAACAATGAAGACTTTGATTCCTATTATAATTAGGATATGTAATACACCATCCAATGTCCTGAGCTCCATATAAAATTCCTAAGTTCCCTTATATACATTCATAATGAATGATGTTAAAATATATGGTGTAACAAAGAAACTATGTGTTTTTATTCTTGTTCTCGCCAGATTCATAAGACACCTCTTAGAGGTTCAATACCATTATAAAAATAGAAATTTCCTCCATGGATTCTAGTAAACTTTAGAATACAAAATCATATCGATTTAAAACACAAGTTTCTACAATGTTTTAAGAAATAATGGAACAAAGGTAGAGAAACTCTAATATATACAGATGGTACCATCAATAGAATCCCCAATTCATATAGAAGGATTCAACACCTAATAATTTTATTAGGGTATCCAATCATGTATTAGGATTTTGGATATATTCAGATACATATCTTAAATCAATAAGAGAATCCTAGAGTATGCAATAATCCACCCCCAATGCTGTGATGATCCCATCTTCCCATCCTCTCGACCAATATAAGTTACCATGTCTCATTGTCTTTGAAACACTAGGCAACCACAATCCATTAGAAATTAGTTCTATGAATCATTATGGATGTGGGATTCATTGGCAGTTTCAATGAGAGATTCAGATGGAAAACACAATGTGATTGACTATGAAACCAATCTCAAAAACCACCCAACTCAATTTCTAGGAACCATTTTTCATCCGAGGAAGAAAAATGGTGAACTCATTGTGAATCTGAAAATAATAAAAGAAATACAGTTTATAAGGATTGGCCTATTTCTCATGACCTTTAATTGGAATGAAAAATGGTGCACATGATGGGAATCATTCAAATAATGATGATTATTGGTAAACCACATGGCGGACCATTTTTTTTCATATCTTATGTCAATAAAAATGGTGTTCCTAACATGATATCTTTCAAAAAAATTAGGTTCCCATGAAATATTACATTTTCTCATGCACATTCCACATGAGAAAAATTGTTTAACAAAAAATGAGAAAGAACAGTTATGCTACACGTTCATATATAATTGAGAATCTTTCATACACCCATTGATGAATTGATGAGAACCCTTCAACCCTATTATCATTTTTTGTATGGTTATTACCCTTCTCCAACAAAAACAACCTTTACCAAATATCACTTCATCCTCAAGATAGTTTTTTGGAACCAAATCTACTATAGAAACCTCTATATATCTCAAAAAAACATCATCCACTAGACACCATCATCTTTGGGTGGAGAATACAATTTTCTGAAATTACCAATTACATGGTATAAACATAACCCTCAAGGACACACATAGATGTCACAAGGAACTGAATCCTATAATTTTTTCTCAATCAAGAAAATATGCAATGAAACATGTGGAACTATTCATCACTACCAACAACTTCTGAAGATTGTTCCTGAAGTGTAGCAATAAGCACCTTCTTTAATTCAAGGTGGTGGATCAAGGATTCAAATATGGATACATTCAAATTTAAGAGATTCCTAAGAGATATCCTCTCAATTTATTTCACCAGTTCCATCCAAACAGTGCCCCTTGGTCACCTACTTAGGGCACATCCTGACATATTTTCACCACAGAAAATCATGGATGGGTATGAAGGAGATCTCATTAGGCACGATAAGCTATAGACAACTGGCAGTCTGATTATATTGCAGTATCTATTGACCAAGCGGATAAACATATTATGGTGGTGGCTAGTTAGTATGCTCATATACATTCTCACTAAAATCTTCTCCACCACCATATCTTGGTATCTAACAAGGGGATAGTATATATCCCTTTCTCGGTATGGTAATCCCATTGAAATATCCCAATGGTGTAAAGAAAATATGATTGGGATTATATCCCCACTTTAATCGAAGTCATCTACTAGTATAACATAGAGACTGATAATTTTTAGACCTATATTCTTATACACACTTTTATAAAATTTCACTATATTCTAGAGACAACATAAGTGCTCCGATGATATATTCCATCATTTGTACACATATAAGGGAAGAAACATATCCATATTCCAACATCTAGAACAACATATCACAATGATCAGTATAAAAAAAGTGGCTAATCTGGAGTAATCACATAATCATTATCGCTTACAGAAGAATTATCAGTATATTATGGAAAAAGATTATTCACAAGACTAGGTTTATACTCCCATTCTGGTTAGGGCTCAACAACCTAGTATGGCACATTAATCAAGAAAGTTATACATTAATATTTAATAAATCTTATGAGATACACCAAAGTAATGTTAAATGGTTCATACCATCATTCCAACTGAGGCTCGTTAGTAAAATATGACAATCAAATCAGGATAGGATCATACCCCGGTCAATAAGGATAATTCGAAAATTCTAGTCGCTTATAGAATATAAGACCATATTCCAACTTCTACTAATGAAAGACTGCATCATTATTTTTTAGAGGCTATAAAGGAGGTGGATCATATCCCTTATCCCATTATAGAGGTATGTCATTAGATTTTGGTGACGAATTCATATTTGAGCCAGGATCATATCCATGCTTAATCCTGGATTGACTGACATATTCTGAAAAAAAAAAGATAGGTAGGATTATATCCCCATTGATGATACAGAATATCACTCACATACTCTAATATATCCTCGTTATTGGGATCACATCTACCTATAACCAGATAGTAATTAACATTATTTTTTTAAATCTTTACGTATTAGAATCATATCCCCTCACAAGCCTAGAAGGATAGTTGGTAAATTCTAACTGTGATTTAGAATGAGTCTCATATCCCTAACTGTTTCCATTAAATTGTACTATAGGTTATAAAATTGATATCTACAACACCTCAAGGGTCGATCGACTCTTCAAATAAAGAATAAGATGATCACTACCTTGAATGTCCTCCTCCATGTTGTGTAGAGATGGAATACTGAGACTCAACTCTTGATATCTATCATGGAAAACCTCCCCATGGTAATATCCCACCCTAATAAAGAAATAATCCCCTTTAATATAGACCTTAATATATAACACTACTCCAAACAATGGGGTTAAATGTATATAGTTCCCCATCATCTATCAAAAACTCCACAACTTGGTCAGCAGGCGACCCAGAGAACCAGTCTTTATGCTCTGACCAGGTAAAGGAATATAAACCTAATGATGAAGAGGAAAAAATGGATACATAGAGGGAGTTAGATAGAAAATTCCTCCCAGCCATGTTCTATCCCATATCCACTTACGAATATGAGGTCCAATATGAGATAAAAGGAGGATTTCATGCCATACATTTTCAAGAATATGTGGCTGAATCATTAGAGTTTGAAGTATATAAAACTCTATTACCAATGATACAAGGGTCACCTAAAAATATTAAATACACTTTTTTTTCATCTATACATCTACATTTTATCTCTAACCCAAGACCAGAGATCATAAGAGCATAAAAAACATCTATGAGGTGCTTATCGTTGCATCATAGAAACTCACCAGCAACTGATTACCAAAGCCTCATCAGACATTCATATCTAATGACGGCGGAAGTATAGATCATTATAACTCACTTTGTACCTATAGAATAAAATCTCTATGGATATAGAATCTTACAATCTCATAGAAAAAATACAGATTTGGGGACTAAAAAACACCTGAGTGATTTAGTCAATATAGTGAATTTCCCCTTATTTGGGGACATAATGATGCCATGTAAAAGGTTATAGGGCTAGCAATTAACACGTAAGATGGGGCTCTCAATAGAATAGGAACAAATCCTAATCAAAGAAGCTAAAGTTGGAGAATACCTGAATACTTCTCATAAGAAGTGAATCCCATAAAAATAAAACCTTTATCCCGACCCAATCATGAATGAAATTATTTTAAATCGGGAAAATTGATGTATTAGGTGCAATGAATTTTTTCTTGGGGTAAACCCGTCATGTAGGTCTAAGAGATTTTTATCTCAATTGTCACCATAATGATCATCAAACTCTTATATAGTCCTAGAAAAATATAATGTTTTTACTTATAAACCCCAACATATAGGAATTGGGGAATTTATATCTCAATTTTCATCCTAGGAGTTATAATATCATTGAAATGAATTTTTGGATCCTCACCAAGGTGATCAGAATCTGCCAATAGTGGCACTGAATCATCCCTATAATTTAGGTTTGGAGGAATTTTTATCATCACTATCCCAGAAAGAATTAGTCTTCCCAATAAAATAGGGAAAATATCGACAACCAGTATCCCAACCATTCTTCCATCCATGAGACACGCATTTCTCATTTGGGGCCCACTCAACCTGTACAACAAAAAATCCCTTAAAATCATTATTCATAGATTGGAGGAGAACAATAGGAAAAAAGAAATCAAACCTTATAATGGATGGAATCCATGATGGTCCAATATTACTTTATTTTAGATATACAACCCTGATACATACCTCAAAGGATGAGTAAGTGGTATAGAACAACCCGACTACATGGAGAGTGATGGGGTAACTACCATTTCATGATACACCTCCATGAACATCATCAGAGTCAATATAGAAAATTATGTGTACCAATATGTAAACATAAAGGGACGAAATTCAGAGACTATACCTCAATAATTTGGTGATCTAGACACTAAAACTGAAGATACACATATACAAAATCATAGAAGCTTCTAGAACCTAAAACCTCTAAATGCTAAATAGCCACCTCCAAAAAAGAATTTTTTATGGATAAATGGAAAATGTGATGCTACATCCCACTCACCACAAAGAGGATCTAAAATACCCTCTATAAAGGAATGAATGTAACAATATGAGAATGAGATACAAAATCTCATATAACTCTATGAGGAACATCTCATTGGAAATATTACCACTGGGTTTCACCTTGAAACAAAGATTCCTATCAATTCAAAACTATATTATGACATATACAATTCAACTATAATGGTGGAATTTAGGAATTAGGAAGACTTTGGATCTCAGAAACCGGTTTACATAAATGAGGATATTGAGGATGATCATAACTTTCCTCCATTATGGAGATTGCCTCTACACCATTAGGGTAATAATCTAGTCCTCAAATAGAAATAGAATTATAATTATATGAAACTAAGGCCACATAATTGAGACTCACATACTACATGTGGATGGGAGGTGGTCTAGATAGTGGTAAATATAGAAATCCTCACAATATTTTAATCCTTGGATACATGAATGGAATACATGGAGGGGATCATGCACTAGTGAATGCTAAAAAATAATCCATATCCTGAATGGTAGAATGATAATATTACCTTTCACCACTTTTTTAATACCAAATTCTCATCATTTGATGGAATGTGATATTTAGAATAGCATCTCACACACTTCATTTCCTATCGTGTCCTACCGGTGGGCCGTCAAGACCAACTAGAGGTGAAAAAACTGAGATTTGTTGTATATAATTCAGTAGTTCCATCCTTCATCTTGTGCGACATCCTTCTATCTAGATCCATTTTGGGATGGGAATACCTTATTCATCAATCCATTTATAAATTTTTCTCCACATTGAAGAAATTAATTATCTTAAAACTAAAAAAAATCCAAGTACTGTGTAAATGAAAGAATCACTAACATTTTCTTATGTTTGAAAGTTTTAACATACTCTATAAATATTTCATTATCATAAGAGAAATTTCTTGAGATTTTATCTAATTATATTCAAGATGATATTCGAACACCATTGTTCTTGATGAGTTATCTAGGTTGATTCTATGAATTTTTAAAGATTCCAAATGCCTAGAAGATTCCATTCACTGAACTCAGTCAATGACTCATCGCATTCCTATGAAATATCGAAAAATGTTTGGTAAGGAAAAAACCACTACTTTTTACCTCAAACATCTTGCAGTCACAGTTCAAGAACTCATGTAGTACCTGATTCATCCAACACCTCCCGTCGAGCTATAATAACAATAAGGTTTCCCTCGACCTGAATGAAATAGAGATCAAGGCCACCCATGATTTGATTAATGAATAAAAAATGTTTATTTATTATTAAATTAATTAATTTTTGGTTATTTCTTCACATTGATGTAAAATAACCTCCTTAAGCTAACATATCCCTAGAAATATAATGAGGTAACCTTTACTAACTACCCCGACTAATTCCATTTTCACAGGAGATTGGGCCACACCATTTTGGAATAAATGGTCTTCAAATACATACTACAGAGAATAGATTAATATGGAAAGGTAATACTAGGAAAGACACTTAAATAGGTTACCTATGTACCTATCACCTAACTTGAAGATGTGGGTCACTTATAAGAATTTTTGGCCCAGATGGGGTAGAATTTTGATAACTAGATATATCGAAAGTTAGTTGACTTAGTTAATACCACCTTGAGAGAACAAATTTTAAAACAAATAATAATCCCATATATTAGTTATTCATCATTGAATAAACCTCCTTGAGGTGGATTTAATTTTTAGACCCAATCAATGACATAAGAGGAAGAGTCATGTCACATTCAGACACAAAATCTAACTCTAGTATCTTTCTTTCCATCAATATATTTGGAATGGAAACTACCTTACAAAATAGAACCCTCCTCATATTAAAAACTCTTATTATATCCTATTAACATAGTTCACTTAACATATTCATTCTTTGATAATGAATACCCCCAGAGTACAATTTTTTTGTACCTAACCGGGGAGAATGAGAATGGGGACGCAAAAATCGAGGGTATAGGGGATGGTAAAGGTTTGTGTGGACCCATTATTTTTTTCACATCCTCACAGAATCCATATATATGACTGAGACCCATGGTAAATCAATTTATAGAGTAATAAATAATTATATAGATGAATTATATCCCTACATTGGTTATTAAAACTAAATAATATCAAATGATTGATTTTGATGGGTATAATTATTTGATCTTCCTAGATGAAGGGATAGGATTGTGTTACATTCACCCCTTATAGAAGATGATCTTTCAACCTCTACCCAAACACCAACCATGTCTACCTGAAACACCGCATATCCTAATCCATGTGATAGGGAGACCCCCCCCCCCTCCTCATATGCATATACCTATAGAACAAAAATATGACATTTTGAAATATTTGGTGGTTGTCCTAGACAAACTCTCAATACTAGATTCTCTACTTCATTTAAAATGACTCATATAGGAACTCATTGAGGCCCTCTAAATCCCTCATGTTTTTTATAAATAATTCTCTAAAATGAAGGTCTACCAAGGGGAAAATATTCTTTTAAAATGTCATACCACCATCTCGTTCACAAAACATGGTATGGAAGAGGTCATCCATAAATATATCAAAACCCTCTATGTTTAATAAGAACTCAATAATGTCAACATCCAATGGGTTTTGGTTGAATTTTTATGAGATCAACCTCATCTGGATTTGGACCATCTGAATCTTAGGATATAGTGAGTGGGACTTATCTCTAAAGATGCTTTCCATTCAAAGGTATGGTAGGGGTGAGAAAACGAATATTGTAAAGGGAAATCTCAAAAATAATTTTTGGAGTCTCACATATGATGATGAGTTCATGTTTATCCTACAAGACATAATATATAACATCCACTTGGAAGACCTTGTCTTCATAGACATGTAGTTGTACCATCAACATTTATTCAACGCTTAAAATACCCCCATCAACAGAAAGTTCAGTATACTACATGGTGATAACAACCCCATTGAGTCTTCCAAAGTTTTATATTTTGAGTTATGTTTATATAAGTGGGATGTTATAAAAACAATGACGGATGATGATATGTAGGTTTTCAATCCCAATATCTTGGGTACCTCCCTTGAAAAACCATAGAGCGTGATCGAAAAAGACTCTCTGATTCCCATAGACTTGATTGAGGTAGTAGATTCAGTATGAGTAAGCTATTGTGATTAAAATATATCACTGGCTCATCTACATATGATAGAAATCATGTCACCTAATTTGGTTTCATAAAAGGTCATTCATAATAACCCTCTATCAGGATCAGATACTTTTCTTATTCCATTAGAAAATATTAAAGATGATAAAAAGATATTATCCATAACTTAGGATTTCCACACCTCTATTACCCTTAATAGAAACATAAATGATGAAAAGAATCCACAAAATATCTCTTGATGAATATGAAAATTCAGGATGTCTACATCTCTTCTCAAGAATTCTTTTATCATGAAATTAATAGATATTCCCTATATTTATCTACCATGCATGAGGATTCCATCACAAACATAGAGATGGAAGAAGATGAGGATAAAAATAGGAAGTCCCATCCTACGTTTGAGGAAGGATTCTCCCCCGCCATCGATGAGCATAGGTATGTGAATATAGGAATAAAATAAGACCCAAAACCAAAATTTATTAGTTCCTTTATTCTTCCAGAGGAGTAACATATTTCATTTCATTTCTAAAAAACCATCAATACTTGATCTCTTGAAACTGTAAAGAGATTTCTGAGCTGATCCCCGATGTGTCTACTCATCACATAGTCTTTCCTAATGAACAATGAGATTTTACCTAAGTATTCTAGTGAAGCCACAACCATTATGCTACTAATTAAGAATCCTATGTTGGAAATTTGATCAAATTCAACTTTTTATGAGAAGAAAATTACCAAAAAAATGGTTTTCCATCATCATTCTCATCAAGAAAAAGAAAAATCCTATTAGGGATTCAATTAATTTCTGAGACCATAATTGGGACTTCTTTAAAGATGACTTCATATTCCAATTATAAAACTATTTATTGATGTGAATACTGTATTTCAATCCATTTCCATTATGGATGAGTATTTAGGGTATAATTAGAAAAATATATCCCCAAAATATTGGGAATCCACTCCTTTTAGAGAACCTCAGAGGATCGTTTTCTACCCGGACATACCCATTGGATTATAGAGAACAGGTACTACATACCAATGAACCATGAATTATATATTTAATCTTTTATTTGGATGAATCAGAATGTTATGTAAATAACATGGTGATTAAATCTTTTTAGTGATGTTATCAAGTCATTGATCTTTAATAAATTATAGTGTCATAGTTTGTAGAGAAATCCATTGAAGTGTAATTTTGGAGTAATATCATGGAAATTACATGGATTAATGTCATGCCACTAGGGTACTGGGGTTGATATAGAAAATACTTTTCAAATACTAGTAATTACACACCTTGGAATCTTAGAGTTAAGGAGGATTTATGGGAAACTCACTTATATTAAACATTTAATATCTAACCTATATGAAAAATTCATCTTCTTCACTGAGTTAATGAAGAATGGGGTTTATTTACTAATGGGATATGGACTTCTAAGAAAATTTTGATAATTTAAAGTTATAGATGTTTCATCCATTAGTCATGAAGATTCAGATAGAAGAAAATACACTAATAATATATATAGATATAATGGAATTCTCACATGGACCCTCCTCACAAGAAAAATGACATGGGGAATGAAAATGTCCTCTATAATCTGAGTTGAATAATGATATAAACTAGGACATGATATTTTGAAATCCAAAATAACTAACTCACACTCATCTTAATAGTGAAAAAAATGATTCATTTCAAAAGAAATCCTCAATTCAACTTGGTTTGTCATATTAAAACCCTCAAGTATGTCCTTGGATGACCTATATTGGCTAGGTATTTAGCTTGATGTTCGATTATCCAAACACATTCTGAAATCCAATTCATGTCAAAAGAAGGTAGTTAAATGGAAGACCCTAAATGATTTTTTCCTTTCACATACCCTCCCAAAAAGCATCAAATTGGACATAAAAATTACATATGAAGAATATTTCTAAGACCATGAAACTCCTCAAACATTGGAGATGTATTTTGATAGTGTATCACAAATTCCTTTTTCAAAGAGAATGGAAGGCCTGAATCATAATTAGGTTGGTCTAGGGATATCATTTATTTTTTTGGATAAATCAATTTTTCTCTAATAATTCTCATTGTACAAAGGATGTACTAATAATGAGGAAGAATACCAAGCCATTATCACTGGTTTGGTCCTAGCCCTACAATTGTCGATGAACAACCTGAATACCAAAGAGGACTCTATCTTAGTAATTAAATGGATCATTAGTTAGTATTCCCTTAAGAAAGAATAATTGGACCCCCTCATATGCTACATCAGAGGATTGATGGTAAAATTCCCTTTTAGAACCAACATTAAATCATGTCCCAAGATTAAAAGATTCTCATGTTGATGAACTACCCAATGAAACCATAGTCCGGGTTGATCTTGATCAACATGAAGTTGTTTTCCGCCTACCTTGCTGAAGGTTTGTTTCACCAATAATATTCTATAAAATTGAGGAAATCAATCAGATCAACACTTCCTTGGAGCATGAGGAACTAAAATCCACCATTAGATGAATGGATCCCAAAATTGATTGCCTCTAAAAAGGGACCCTCACATTAAATCAAGCTAAAATGGAACATATTCGATGTCCAGAGAAAAATTATCCCTTTAGGATAAACCAAAAATGAAAAAAAACATCTATAAAATGAGAAATGGATATAATTCTTATTATATGAATTGCATAAGGATAGATTCTTTCCATCATGGAAGAAGTCCATGCTAGATCCTACAGTGCTTACCAATCTAGTAACAGACTCTCCCATTTGAATAGGAGTCTTGGTTTCTATTGGAAGAAAATTATGTAGGACTTTCTGGAATTCACCAAAAAGTTTCATTCATGTCAGATTCATGAAAACATCATCCATAATCGCATATATTTTCTATATATGGTTAAGTATTGTTACAAGTTTTTCATATTAGAAATGGATGTTATGGCTCCATATCCTTCTACTATAGCTATGTAGTTTAATTATATCCTTACAGCTACTGAATTCACTTCCAAATGGGATTAGTCCATAACCCATAAAGAAAACCATGAGAAATAAAATCATCAATTTTGTAAATACCAATTTTATCACCATGTTTGTTGTCCCTCAAACGATATTAATGGGAAACATCACCAACATTATTCTTCAATGCTGATGTGATTATTTAAGTAATATTGCATTGAGTCCGACAATCCATCCCACTATCATGATGTTGAAAATGGAAAGATAGAGGACATCAATAAATAATTTTCAAATATAATATTCATAATAGTGGAAAAGGAAAATAATCCTTGTCTATACATGTTTATTCATGTTTTAGGGGCTTACTATCCCACCATGTGCACTAATATACAAGCAACCCCATATTCATTGTTTTATGGGATAGATGTTGTGTTTCCCATCAATATACAGTTCCCTTTCTTCAAATAGTTATTGTTGGAAAAATTTATAATAACGAAAATTAATAGAAGCATCTTGATGAGTTATAAAGTGTTTATGAGAAAATGTTTTTTTACACAACATAATCTCAATGTTCTTTAGAATTAGATTGTGTGAGCCTTTAACAGAAAAGGTTTTCCTAAAATATTTCCTTCAAATAGAACCTTTATTGGTTCTCAAAACCCCAAGGATACAGAGAAATAATCCTCTATAGTTAGATCCCAAATGGTAAGGGCCTTACATTATAAAAAATATTTATGCCAATGGATCTCAACAAATGGAAACAATGTCTGGGAAAGTGTTACCCTCCCCCCCACCAATGTGAGGTTTCACAATTAGTACTCTACATAGTTTCCAAGAACATTCAATGTTCTAACTGAAATAATTTAAACTACATAGATAATTATATCCTTACCATGTGATATAAAAAATCATGAATGATCCCCATTATATGTGATGTTAATATACATGGAAGAAATTACTTCATGAATGATTCACTACACATGATCTCGATATTTGAAAAATAAAAATGAATTACTCTCATCCATACATATGGGTCAGACAATCATAGGGGATTTTCCGTTCCAGAACTATATGTGGTTTGATTCCTATCATCACAAGATATGTAGTGGTGTTCGGATCTCAAATTCTACATCAAATTGAAATATAAATGGAAATCCCCCACCCCCACACACACACAAGTTACGACAAGAATATGAAATTTTCCATTAAATATCTATGTGTGTATATATTTCTTTCATCATAGGATATGTAGAGATGACTGGATCGAAAATCCTAGGCCCGTCTGTAAAATAAATGATGAAAATTTCCCCTATGTAGGGGTCAAAACTATGCAGGGAACATTCCATTCATGAATTAGTGGGATTCATTCTTATTTCAACAGGATACATAGTGACACTTGAATATCAAATCATGGGTTTAGCCACAATGTTAATGGAAGATTCCACTTGTATATGGTTTAGACCTACATAAGGAATTTCCATTCGATAACTACACATGTATTGAAAACTATCATTAAAAGATATGTTGTGGCATCCAGATCTCAAATCCTGGTTCAAGACACAATATAAATGGAATAAAATCTCCACCCCTACATATGGTTCAAACCAGTATAATAAATTTTCTATTAAACAACTACATGTGGAATAATTCTTATCATCATATTATATGTTTTTAAACTCATATTTGAAATATAGGTTCTAGTTACAATATAAAAGAAAAAATTATCCCCGCCCCTATGTTTGGGGAAGACCTTTTTAATGAGTTTTCTATTCAATAACATATTATAGCTTGATTTCTATTTTCACAAGACAAGGGGCGACACCACGAACTAAATTCCTAGGTAAATCAATAATTTAAATGAAAAATGATTCCCCAAAACTGCATATGTGTTAGACCTGTGCAAAGAATTTTTAATTTTGGAACTACATGTGTCTTGATTATTTTTATCATGGGATACATAGTGATGTTGAGATCCCAAATCATGGGCCCAACCACAAAATATATCTCTATATATGACCTGAACCTATGTAGGTGAATTTCCCAATTAATACATGTGGCTTGATTCCTATTAACACATGACACATAGTGATTCCTAGATCTCTAATCATGGGTCCAGTAGCAATATAAAAAGAAATTACCCCCTCTCTATGAATGCGTCAAACATGCGTATAGAATTTTCCTTCTAAGAAATATGTTTTTCATGATTCCTACCATCATAGGATACATATTTATTCTTACATAACAGTTATTTTACCCAAATAAAATATAATAAAACATCCCTCTCCCCACACAATAACTTGAGTGGTGTGGAGAATCTCCCATTAATGAAAAATGTGTGGCTTGAGTCTTATACCAAAGGATACATAATGACCCTCTGATCCTCTATTTCACACTCATCCACAAGTTATCAATACTCCAAATCATGTCCCTCCCTCAAAGTCAAGATTTTTGTAGCAGCTCCATTTCATATTAAAATTTTAACACCCCCCACATATTCCCTATCATACACTCTCATAGATCCCAACAGAATACCCACCTATACCTGGTTTATCATGGAAACCATGACTCATGTGCTCTATGGGATCTTGGAAAGACACTCTAACTGGAATTATTGGAATGTGTTTTAGATAATTAATTATACCATAGGCACATGATGATAATCTACTTGAAAACATTCCATCTGTTTGATGTAAAACAACAAGGGAAAAGGTCTTCAAATCGGAAAAATAATCCCTTATGATTGATGTGTATTCAAAAAATTAATGTTTTATCCCTTCTCCCAAAAAATGTGGTCAATATACAATATAGTATCCTTTGGGGTTCTTGAAACCTTCTTGAATATTACATTCCACCCTAAACAACTTCATATCTTTGATGTTTGATTTGAAACCAACTAATTCCCCTATTTGGTATCCTTTTTTTGGAACCCCATGGACCTTGAGATAACCTTCTTATGGTCCTCCTCTTTATAAAACTTTTAATAGGTACTAGTTAATCCAAAATCACACCACTGGGATTCACTGGTGAATAACACAACACTTTGGAGATTTAGTATAGTGGGTCTTTTGGTCTTAGGGGAGAGTCCCTGATTAATTATAGGAGTTGTTTTATCGACTATGTTGTATATGATCCCTTAACATTACTAATGGTTGACCCATATTCACCAATATATACTCCAATTTGACTTAGATAAGCTTGGTATATGATTTACACATCCCTTAATCAAACTATTCAAGTTTATTTGGATACCCTCGATGTTATACCTTTGTGGACCAAACCAATTGTCAATGTAAGATTAGAATATCATGTTCTTTTACCACTATATCCTGAAGTCTTTATCTCATGTGAATACCCAATTTTATTGGCTTAGTCATTCCCCTAGGTGGTACATCCTAGTTTCATGATATTAAACTGCATCGAAATATCCAACTCGCATGATGTTAAACTAAATAACAACATTCTAATCACCTGAAGTTAAACTAAAAAACATATGGTCCACACTACAAGACCTCAAATTTCTTATATAAGGTTGTCATATCCATAAATATGTGGTAGAGATGAGTTTTTCACCTCTATTCCCGAATAAAATAGGATATTTCTTTTTCCCTGCCTATGATATAGATCTACATAGAAGGCCCCTTATCGAAATATAATGTTAAGGATTACAAAGGGAATATAAAAAATTCCCCCTCCCAACATATGAGATAGATCTATGCAAAGAGTATGTATATTTAAGAACATCATGTGGATTGACTCTTGACCTAACAGAATATGCAGTGATTCCTAGGTATATTGTCTTATGCTTTGCCATAGTTTCACCACTATCACAAACTTCCCATGTGCCTGATCTATATTGAAATCCGCCAACATCAATTTTCCATGAGACTATAAAAAGTCCCCAACCAATGAATGAATTTCTCAATATGAGATCCCATCGCCTCAAGTATACCACCAACAATGAGAGATCATGAACTTGAATGGAAGTGGGTGACCATACATTCAAGGAAATATTCCCCACTCCCCTGCATACAAGACCAATATATTTAGAGGGGTATCTTTAAAATATCTAACTATATCATGATTCATGTCCATACAATATTCATAGGGAACCCCAGCCCTAAACGTTTCATATTGTTCTAATCTGTACTCTATCTTGAAATACCTTAAACTACTTAAGTATAGATGAGTCATATAAACTTGCATCACCTGTGTATGAATCATTTATATATAAAGATCACTTCTACATGAGATATATCTCCATATCAAGGGATCCAGCATATGGATACCCACTAATAACCTATTAAAGGATAAAATATGTGTCTTATATCTAAATACCACTTACTAGTGTGAATATTATTTAAGGTTATCTTTCATGATATCACATTGGTTCCTTCATCCTTAACTAATGAAATTAAAAATTTAACGAAGAAGTCGTCTTCACATGAATTTAAACTACATGATAGGTGCATATATACTTTATAATGTTGAATTATATATACCATCTCCCACCATCAGTCCTTATTACCTTCCCAAATAAGTCGGACCGAAGTCAACCAATGATCAGGGTGATTGAATCATATTTCTATGTTCCTTAATACATAAACCTCTAATAATTTCATGAGTTCCCTAGATTATAGCCAACCACTCATGGACATTAAAAATTAACACCTTGAATGAAGGGTCACATTTTTTGACTATGCATGTCTGCCTCTGGCTCCTGTATATGCAATCATAGTCTGAAAACCCATTGTTTCTTTTCCTAAAAGGGTACTATGATCAGTTTGATCCCTAAAATCATCTTAGTGGATCCCATTTCCATAGAGTAATTCATGATCATCCTTATCATGATTTTCCAATATCATTATCCATTATCCTTGAACCTTCAGTTGCGATTTACAAAATTCTAACCCTCTATTCAGAAGGGTGTTTGAATACTATCGACCTTGGTAATTCTAATTATGTTGTTTTGTAACACTCCCTAAATTCTAATTCCACATCCATAATGACCTTAAACCATATGTACTTTTACCAAATTTGAATGGCCCTTAAATGTATCCTTTAACTGTTCAAATCAAAAGACCCTAAACTAAAAATGAAAAATGCATAAATCTTTTTAGGATGAAAACACAAAATGGCTGGTCTGATTGAAATTCAAGCCTCTAATCATTAAAATCTTAATAGGATAGGAAAATCATAGAACATAAATAAAAAAATCATAAAGCCCATAGGGCCCACAATATAGTTCTAGTAAAAGATAATACATGCTTTTTTGACCCCTCTGTCCATGAAAATGTTCGAGTAAGGATTGTTCATGTCTATATTCCATGTTAAAATGTTCACTAGGTGCTTACACAACTTTTAGGGTTATCAGACCCTTCGAAAATATTAGTTTTATCAAAAATCATCTTTATGTCTTTTAACATTGAGCTAATGCTCACTAATTCGTTGAGTTAATATAGTTCACATAGACATCCACAAACCTGAGTTATTTATCTTGGTTTTTAAATTTAGTGTATTGGTAATAGGGATTAACTTATCTAAAGGGACTTACTAGTATTTTATGGTGAATTACATAATTCCTAAAATCTTTCTCTAAGTAGGTGTTTTAGTGTCGGAGGAAAATCCATGCTTAGATCCATGCATTTTTTTCCCTGGTAACATGTCATTCTTGTTTCCACCATTACTAAATGTTGATTTCATCCACTAACCAAAATTTTCAGTGGAATAAAATATTCCTAGACAATGATTTATAATCCCCATAACCATACTATTCAGGCTTATTGAACATCATCGACATTACATCCACTTGTATTATACCCATTTTCAAAGAAGGAATGTGGAATCCCATTTCCAAACCTTTTTATTGACCTTTTTATGGGACCAAAAACCACATTATGTAGGGATTGATCTTCACAACCATAAAATAGAAGTAACCCTGAGGTGATAGAACCCTAATTTGATAGTCTTTTTTCTATACCTTGATTCAATATCTATGTGTTCATATCATCTTAAATCTACCATGTCCTTTGTAGAAGAGTGGGGACCCCTTAGTTTGACCATGTATGAGTTAAATCATTATAAGGACCTTAGATCCATCAACTAGATGTGTCTCCTCAATGTCGAAATGGGCATCCAATCCACACATATCATGAATATTTTATAGTATAACTCTGAACCTCATAGTGTCTTTAGATCATCACTAATGTATTCTCCTAATTCCATAACTCTCTATTAAATCCCCTAAAAATGTGATTTAAACAACCCATATTCTAATTATTTCAATGGATTTTCTATCCCATAAACTATGACACCATACATCAATCCAGACCATAGCAAGGATGTAGGGTTTCATAACCCTTCATGAATACCAATTATTCATCCTCTCATAATGGATTAAGGGTTATAGATCCCTTCATGAATACACAACCTTCAGCCATTCTATGTCTTAAGTATACACCATAATAGATGGTCTCAGCTAAAAGGCCCTAAACTGTAGTAATGTATGGTCTGATATTGAAGACCCTAAATTATGAAATTTTATTATCTATACTAAATAGACCTAAACAATAGTAATAGTTGAACGGAGCTAGAGGATCCTAAACTATGGAAATATATGGTCTGATCTTGATTTCCAAAAACTATAATAAAATATGTCCTAATCTATAATATCTTAAAAAAACAATGGTTTGGTTCATAATACCTTAAAGTATCCAATTTAATGAAACAAAATTTTCACTAGGTCAAAAACTTGAAAAGGGAACACTAAAAAGTCAAGTCTCAATGTGGTGGCTACACACATTGAATGATGCATGCAAAATTGGAAATTTATGAAATACAAAAATACATAAAACTTGTTAGGTTGAAATCTTATAAATGGAAACTTGAGAAAACTCTATGCCTGTGACCATTAACATTTCCCCATATTAGGCTTAAGATAATGTTATAGAAATAAATTAAGAGATTAAAAACATGGATATACCATTATATGTCCCTAAAAAATCAGGATATGCTAACTAATTTCATTTACGTTGGAAAAAAGATAGAGAACATTTCCTCTTTCATAAATTTAACCAAATTAGCCTTTTGAACTAGGTAATATTGTATTAAATAGAGTAGATATATTTATAAAGATGCATTTTCCATTAATAATTAATGGTAAATTCTTAGGAAAGTAGGTGAAATGTCATGCACATGATAAACAAAAATAAATCCCAACAACAACATGTAATGTTTGAATGGTTTGATAGATTTATAATTTGAAAATGTGGGAGGAATATCCATATTTTGCAGTGTCTCCAACGGTTTCATTATGTGAAAAAAACATATATGTTCATAGAGAACTCCTAAAAAAATATGATCAGCTGAGCTTTCTAGATTATCCAGTGTCAAATGAGAGGCATAAATTGAGCACTGAAGTACTGACCACTCCATTTCATCCTCATTACCCAAAGAATGAAGCACCTCAATAAAATAAAACAACTCTTCACCCCCTTTCAGATTTATAGCTAACGAAGAATATGATATCAAATGATAAAATATTGCACGAGCTATGAGTGGTTCATGACCTTTTATCTATATAGTCCTGTCATCCATAAAATTAGAGACTTTACAGTGTCTCTATTCAATAAACATTGAATATTCCCTTATTGATTGGACATGAGAAATTTATCAATCAAATTTGTGCAAGTCCCTCTCATTAATCGCCAATTTTTTTAATCCAACACAATATGTAGCATGTTATAAGATAATTGATAATAGTTAAAGGCACCATCTCCTAAATTAATAAATAGTTAGTGTAGGTGTTCCTCATGGTCACGAATATTATCCAAAGTATTATTAGTAAAAGGGAATATATTTTCTTCCAAATTAGCCTTCATGGTAACTCGATCTCAAAAACCATTTGAAGGAGATCACAGAATTAATGAATGGATAGTGGAAATTATTCAGGTGTCGTGTCCATAGAAGGAAGGATTTGATGAGTTGATGGGGAAGAAAGAAAAAAAGTCTCATATATTGTCACCTCAAAAGATTCATCATTTTTACTATTATTGAATGGATTGTTTCTTCAACAAACTAGGCCTGGATAACTGGAGACACATTGATATAGATATATCACTTCCTTGGGGGATTCATCAAGTCTTGAATCAAATTTGTCACCGCCATAGATAGGGGTCTTGAGAAAGAACATTCCTTATCTACTTGATGAACTAAATTATTTAGTTTACCAACTCGATAAGTCTCTGTTAAGGCATAGGAATAATCCTAGGATAGGAAGATAGTGGATTGATAGGTGGAGGAATTATTTTAAATTTTTTAACTGCACATGCTAGCATAGGTCAGAATTATAAAATATGTCTGGGATTCCATTCTCCCCCACACACCAAATAAGGGAATAAGAGAGAATCCCTTTGAGTGAAAAAAACTGGCAAGAAAAAAAATAGGGGATTTATGTCTCACCGATGAATCAATCATCTACGTGAGATGCTAGTACCTCATTTTGAAGTGGTACTTCATACGTTCTCCTGATAATGGAACCACTTACATTTTCAGTAATCTACCAAGTATTTGGGGGGCATGGAAAGAAATTTAAATGGTTATGCTGACTCAAAATGTCAATAACCTCATCAGCCGATAATGACATCACCTCAACCTTATGTATGTTAAAGAACATGGGATGGAGTAGGGAATGAGGAATTTAGGTGATTTTATTCTACTTGTAAGACCAAAAATTATCTCTTATCCAACAAAATAAAAATTTAAAAGGTTTAATAATATGTTAAGGGATATTACCTATTTAAACAAGGAAAAAAAGATGATAAAGATGAGAGAGGGTTGGAATTGATACGTTGTGAGGGAACCCTTCCGCTAAATGAGTTGGAATCAATAACCTGCTAATCCGGATATACAAATGTGTATCATTAACTAGAAAAATTCATCTATTTAATAAAATTACCAAAAATCCCACTACCGTACGACCTAGATATACCTCTATAGTCACCTTATAACCCCCTAAATCATATTCCATAGCTTCTAAAATAGCCCAATAAGAGATCATGTTGTCTGTAAATTTTTTATAAGGGCATAAATTATGGTATGTTAATGTTTTATGAGCCATAGTATGATAAATAAATATGATGATCCAATCCTTAAAATAAATGATCAAACATAGATTAAGAACATTATTTAACTTATCATTCACATTGGCGAGAATATCTCTTTCCAAGATGGAGTTATATTGAGGTCATCCCAAACATCTATGGTAGGAAAGAATATTTTATACATCACCCCAAGAAGAGGTATTCATCCTAAATGACAAATATACCATAGGTTGATCACTTCCCCACCAAGGGTCATATTAAACAAGTTGGTTTTGGTGCACCAAAAGCATATCAGTTCTCTAAGAAGTTCTGATTAGTACAATACAATGAATTGAGTTATCCATGTTGTCTTGTAATTATAGATAGTATGTAATTAATTGGAGAATTTTTTCTATACTATTTATAAACTAGAATGGCCACACCCATTCATTATAAATGTTACTTCCCTGGTGAAAATACCTCTTTGAACACTAGGAATATTTTAGATTGACTAGAGATGAGATGAGTATGCTTGAGTAACTATGAGTAATTAGTTGATTATCAAGATCATGAATATTCATAATAAGAGAAGAATTGTCAAATGTATAAGATATCCCCTGGGATGGTGCTATAATAAACAGAGTATCCTTAGAAACTATCCTTTGAATGTAGTCTAGAGAGGGTGGAACCTAGAGATATATAAAATTTTAATCAGCAGAAGGAATGGATACATCATCTAGAACATTGAATTTTTACAAAGGGAGTTTATGTGACAGGGGGTTGTTTTGATGCTCAATTGGAAGAATCCCTTTGAAATTTGTGCTGTTAGAAAAGAATTTGTATCAAGTATCAATAATGCGGTTCATGTTAATCATATATATCTATTTATATGCATTATAGGAATTAAAAAATCTAGAATTCATCTATATAGATTAAAAAATAATTTTTCATATGGGTAAATAAACATTTCCAAAAGGAGTAACATAAGTGAATAGCTTAGTTTACATCACATGAAACGTGTGAAACATATAAGGGTTCATGATTTCCAAACTCATTGCAGGTCTCATTAATTTTTTGACCCCTATTACATACCTTGATCACATGATCCATCATAATAAATACAATTTTTTGACAATTTGAAGGTAAAAAAAAGGATATAAATATTATGTTATCATGTGACAGCCATTGAGAGAAATCAAAATCATGAAAGCAACCCTATAGCTAAGGACGTGTGTCAAATTTCCAATGACTTCTCGATGATGAGTTAATAGGTTTATTACATAGGTTATTTTTAGAAGGACCTCATGTTAGGAGGACAAGTGATGGGATCATGTGATTGGGTTATGAAAATTGTGTTCATGACGGGTTCTGGATAAGTGTTCTAATGAAAAGATCACATGAGAGAGGAAATATCGTGATCTATAGATGTCAAGGCCAAAAGTGATATTACCAATCTCTCTCTCTTCTATTTATAGGAAATATCTTATAATAATAATCATCTCTTGGAATACTAAAGGATTATTGGAACACTGGTCAATGGAAGCCATGAAATTCAAGTGGGATCTTACTTCCTCATAACTAAGTCCTTATTCCTTTAACCCTTATTTTGAGCGGGGGATTTGACTATGCGCACCAAATGAGCTTTGGAAATTTTAGGATTGAATAAATACTTTTAAGAATATGTATTATTTTTACCACAAAAGTAAATAGAGAAGAAATGTTACTACATAGGTGTTAATTACCTAGGTCATATGAATCATGTGACCCTATGAACATCATAAGATGGGGTTATATACTTCATGTAATTTGTTCATGATCACGTGAATGTCCTATGGAAATTATTTTTGATCGTATGAATTCTCATCAATAATCCCTATTGATCATGAAAATTTCCTCAAATGTTTCTTTTTTATCATGTGACATGTCAAATAAAAGACTCCAATCAATCTCCCAAGACATATATAAAATAAAATGTAAAAAAGTTGGAAGGATTATGTGAAATGAGTTTCACTAATTTTCATGTGAAGGGTTGGTTCAAACCATGTGATTCGTCCATGTATCAAGTGAATTACCCAAGGAAATGTCATCCTCATCATGAAAATACCACTAGACGTATCACTTTTATTAGGAAAAGGATATCTGACATGTCCATTTGATCATTGAATGCACTGATTGAAAACTGATGGGAGAACTCCCTAGGATTTATTAAATAAAATATAAAAAATATGGTGCACTTATGTGAATATGGGTAATATTTTTTCACGATAAGAGGTTATCTGATTCATTTGTTTTGATTAATTATCATGAGAAGGCCATCAAACATGCCTTCTTGATCTCAAAAAGGGCCCCATACATATCAGACCGATCTTATGAAGTACCATTGACATACCCATTTCAATATGAAATATCTATTTGAAAATCCCTAGGTTCAATAAATATGATACTGATGGAGTGATACAGGGTCACTTTTTATCACATGACATGATGATAACATCATTGATAACCCACAACTAGATCAAAAAAAAACACATGATGATGACTATGAGATTGCAATATTTTCCCACTAGGAAAGCCAATGGAATTACTGAAGGTTTTACAAAATAACATTATTATTTTTATGGGATAACCATATTGATCATGTGAAGGAATTCTATTATGTGGTCTAGATCACATGAAGTAGATTTCACATGTTTACTTCATCATGTAAGGACTCAAAAAAACATCACCTAAAAACATAAACGAATTTATGAAAAAATGGATGAAAATGATAGAGGATTCAAATTAAAATGGATATGTTTATTTTTATGTGGTCATTTCATAAATTTCATGTGATATTTTCATTAAAACCCACAATGACCTCTGAACATGTCATCCTGGTCTTGTGAATTCCATTGAACATTTTAGCTGGTTCACGTGAAGTCCTCCAGACATGCCATTTGGCTGATAGAAATCCCTCCAGATATATCATCTAGGTAATGTGACATTCATCAGACATGTCAGATGGTTCAAAAAAAGTTCTCAAGATTTTTCATCTGGTTAATAAGAAGTCCTATGTACTGGTCAGATGGTTCATGTGAAGTCCTTAAAAAATGTCATTTGGTTCGCAAGAATCTTCCTCATATGATAGGTGGTTCATGAGAAGTCACCTGAACATGTCTTTCGGTTCATGTGAAGTCCTCTAGACATTTCATCTTGATCACATGGAGTCCTATGGACATGTCACCTTCATCATACGAAGTCATTCAGAAAGGTAAGTTATGTTACGCTATAACCCTCTGGCATGCCATATTTGATCACATGAATACCCCAGAAAATGTTAATAAGACCCCTCTAGACATGTTAGATAGTTACATTGCACCTATAAAGTTTAACCCAAGAACATTTCAGGTAGAAACCCCTAGAAATTTAATCATTCTATTATTGGCACACTCAGGGATGTGACCTCGAACCGTGTGAACCCCCAACCATTAGTTTTTGGCCCATCATTCCTTGTTCATATAGGAAATTTCTATAATAGGCTAGGTATGGGAACTCATGAAACCTCATGGTTATTATGAGATCCTCATGCCACTCATGGTGCCAACCCTCTACCTATAAAAGGATAAGGGATGAATATCTCTAACAAGAATCTTCTTATCTGTAATCCCCAACCATACCCTCAAGTACCTTGAACCCATCTGGATGATAGGGATCCAATTCAACTATGAGGTCTTTGGTTCCTTCTATAAGTAGGATATATAGGATTCCTTCCTACGGTTCAGTATCTTTATGAAACACCCTATAAGGGCCACCCCAATTCAAATGTCTTGCATCCACATGCAGTGCATCTGATCACTTTTTATCTCTAGTTTCACACATCAAGAATGATTCATGTTAGTTTTTGGATATTCCATGATTATGCCACTCGAATCGAAAAATCCCCCAAATCAAGTAAACATCTGTGTGTGAGCCTTTTTCAAAGACATGATACAAATGAATTCGCACATGGAAATCCACCTTGGTGTATGTCTCAATTGAATTCCCATATAGGGAACATCTAAGGAAATTTACCTCATGGATATTAATTATATATCCCTTATTGTCAATAGGACTAGGAAAACTCTAACTACAAAGACACTAATTATTGTTATTATTTGGATATATAGGATTCTTTCCTAAGGTCCAAGCTCCTTATATACTACCTAATTTACCTCATATACATCCCTACTACATGATGTTAAACTATATGGTGTATTAATTGAACTACATGGGTTTCTATTTCTATTGTCAGCGGATATATAGGACAAATGTTGGAGGTTTAATCCAATTATTAGAACACAAATCACCTCCATAGATGGAAATAATATATAGATTTCCATATCATATGAATTAAAAACATAAGTAGCATCCCATTTCTAAAAATGGTAAATTTTTGGAGAATCTCTAATACATACAGATGGTGTTATCAATAGAATCCTTAATGTATATAGAAAGATTATACACTTGATCATTTTATTAGGGTAAACAATCCTATATAAAAATTTGTGAGAGATTCACAAGAAAACCTTAAATATATAAGATAGTCACAATGTACGAAATAACCCCCCCCCCCAAGGGCATGATGATTATAGAATCCAGTCTTCCTGACTAATATGTGATCCTAATTGTCATTAAGATTGAAACCCCAACTGACCAACTACCTTTGGAAAGTCGAACCATGAAACATTATGAATGTGGGATCCATTAGGAGTTTACATGAGATATTAAAATGATAAAACATACATGATTTCCTGTGAAACCATATTCAAACCCACCAAAATTCAATCATCATGCCTGAAGTTTCATCAAAAACAAAAATAGAGAACCCAATTTAAATCTTGAAATTATAAAAGAAAGTAGGATTTCAAACATTCAAAAATCTTTCTCCATATTAAATTGAAAAAAATCATATAATTAATGAAATAAATTTAAATTAATGTAATGGTGATAAGTATAGAGTGAATGCGTATTAATTCATTTTGTACTACAAAAAAAAATTTTCTTGAAAAATGGGTTTTATAGATTTTTGTGTGTAGATATCGGGATTAACTAAAAAAAATTAGAAATCATATTTTATAAAATGAGAATAATTTTTTAAATCATAATTTCAAAATAATCATAAGATAAAAATTTCATATTTTTCTTAAAAAGAATATTTTTTTATGAATATTGAAAAATAACAATTTTACAAAAACAATAATTTATTTATTTATTATAAAGTAAATTCACTATTACATTTGTATTTTTATTTTTTTAAATGTAAAATATGTCTAATTTTATTAAATATAATATAATTAATTCCATGGGAATCAACATTATATTGTATTTTATTATAAAATTATTTTTATGCATATAATGGGTATTTTTATAAATACTGATTTATGTTGTGATTCATGCACATAAATTAAAATTTATTTATATCAAATATATAAATTAAATTACATAAAATGTATTATATATTTGGGATCAATTTATTCAAAATATTTAATAATATCTCTTTCATTTCTTAGTCATAATGAATTGTAACCATGGTAAAAGTTTCTCATTATGATAAATGATAACATGGGTAAATCGAGGATAAAATTATTTTATTTGGTTTGAAAATATCTTAAAAAAATTCATTAATCTAATTTTATGTATTTATGTCATACATAATATTCATAAATTCAAAAAAATAGAAATTTCATGCAACTTTTACATGATTATATTATTTTTATTATTTTATGGAAAGAGTAATTAAAAAATTTTACTCTCTCCCCCTTTTTATATTATAATAAATAGGATATAGGTAAAAATTATATATGAATGAATATATATGAAAAAATTTATTAAGAATAAACTATATTTATGTTATTAATTTATCTATAATTTTTAGCGATTTTAAAATTACATTGAACTGTTATTCAATACTGATGCGTCTTTTATTCAAGATATAGAAATAGAAATTAAATTATTTCCAAAGAATTAAAATTCACATGTTTTTATTCAATTATAGTGTTATAGTAATTTATTAGATAATTATAATATATAATATATGGTTAAATTTTTTTATTATAATTCCATAGTAGTTTTGATATCTTTAAATTCATATTTTACAAATAGTTTTGAAAATGATTTTAAATTGTATTTAATGATTAAAATTTACTATTAAATCATTATAAAACCATAAAAATCCAATATTAACTCTAAGTTATTTTAAATATATTATAATATTTTGAATTTTTAATTTAAATGTCATTTTTTATTTTTAAAATTTCTTCCATGAACCGTAATGATTGGAGAATGTGTTACAATACTTATGATTACACAGGGATAATGATGGGATTAAACTAAAATTTAAGGATTAAATTGAAACATAAACGTGCCTAAATTATATCTATTAAAATTTTTTCTTACTAAAACTTTTTATTTTAAAATATATTTCACTTTGGATACATTTTAAATGAGTTAGAAACATATTATATATTAATAATTATTGTATTTAAAAGATTTCATTCCACCACATATATAAAAGTGAACCTCCTCTCCTATCTTCTCCACACATCATAAGGAATTTATTTCAATAATGATCTAACAAAATAACTTAATATATTCCTCATTCAATTCCTAGAGCTTACTTAAATCCTATAATACCTTAGTAATAAATTATATGGAGTAAGACATAGGAGGATTTCCAAAGAAGAGGTATAACTCTAAACTGAGTTCTTTCATATTATTTCTTGTTATTAAACATTAAATTATATCATAATTCATAATGAGATAATTAAATAATTATATTAAATATAAAAAATTATTATTATGATTTTAAAAATTTATTTATCTACTTTTACATCACATAGTAAATGAGAACATCACTTGTGCCTACATGTGGACTACCACCTCCACAATGTAATTGGTTTCATATTTCATCACCACCTCACAAAGTTGATTGTTATAAAGGGTTTAATGAAGATATATTATATTCATTACATAATTATGATTCTTTAAATATTTTATATTACATACCCTCTTACCATTACACCCATTAAAAATGATAATGTTGCCTTGGAATTCAAGTGGGTTGCCCCATCCACGAAGCGATGTGACTCGTTTTTTATGTCCCAATTTCATGAATTATTTTAAAATTTTATGTAATATAAAAAAATTAAAATTATTTCATGATTAAAATCTATTATATGCGGGATCTTGGAACACCCTGACCATGGAAAACTAGCCAAATGTTTTACCAATTATGTACCGAATATCCTCAAAACGTCTAATATAAACAGAATTTATTTAGTAAATAAATAAGTTATCATAATAAACAAACAAGATGGATTTTTATAATTTAATAAAAAGAATTAAGGTTATTAATATTGTATAAAACAAATAAAATTTTACTATTCATGAGTTATAGATTGTACAAAATGATTTGGGACATGAGGAAAATGATTTTAATTGAAAACCTTATTTGAATGGTTTCCTTTAAAAAACATTCTATTCTATGTACATATTCATAAAAAAATTAAAAACATTTTTTATATTATATTTCAATTCTTTTTAAATTCCATTTTAAATGACATATTTCTTTTTTTACAAATATATAAAATTATTCATTAAAAAACTTTCTTTATATGACCCTCTTTTTAAATTTTTAGATCATTTTGAAAAAAAATGTTCTCTATTAAGGAATATAGAATGACTATATTTTCCCAATATCTCGAAAATTATCTCGTTTAAAGATTAATTTATATGTTTCAATTGTTATTTTTAAATAAACTTATTTTCTCAAAATAATATAAATTTTTATAAAGAATTTTATCAAAATAAA
The DNA here is from genome assembly GCA_963277665.1 of Viscum album. NCBI lineage: Eukaryota > Viridiplantae > Streptophyta > Magnoliopsida > Santalales > Viscaceae > Viscum > Viscum album. Next base: position 1,606,737,825 of record OY728137.1, on the reverse strand, counting down.
TGTATATTTTTATTAGGATTTTAGATAATGTGTTGAATATTATTTTATTGTTTTCTTCATCTATGTCAACATAATTTTATGAATTATCTATTTTACTAGGGATATATTGTATTGATAACATCCACCTTATTTATCAAGACATATTATGATCTTGTTTTAGAATTTATTGAATAGTGAAAATATTAACATTTATTATACTAGTTTTCCAATTTAAATGTTTTTTTGATTGTGTATTGAAATGTTATTCATTTATTTTATATGATAAATTCATTAGACTTAGTATATGAATGGAGGGGCCTATTATAGACCCCCTATGCCTCGATAGGTCTAAAAATAAAAACTAGGCCAATTATTTGGTAAATGTCTCTGCATTTATTTATGATGTCCTTACATAAGGCCTTGATGGTATGTTTATAATGTCTTAGGACAAGTAAATGTTGGTATGATTATGATGTATATCATTATGTGTTCCATAATAAAAAAATTATGTATTTTTGTGCATGTTATTACTCATATTTTAATCCTTGGATAAATTTCATGTTCATGTTGTCGATGGTTTTTTTGGGAATATATTTTATTTAATTAGATATGAAAATGAAATTTTATTTAAAATATTTTCTATGATATCCTATGGGTAAACGGTTTTTTTTCATGAAATATATTTCATTTTTTCAAGAAACCCCCATGAATTATAATTTTTTATTTTTATTTTATTATGAAATTTTTTTGATAAATATTTTAGAAATGTTAATTTCAAGAGTAAGAGATTGTTTTAAACTCAGATATTATTATGAGAAAAAGGAAATGTCTTAATTGGTTTTCATAAATTCCAAATAGATTAGTGGTTTCTCTTTCATTTTATATTTATTTCTGGGAATTTTTTCTCATGTGATGTTTTCATATGTTTTTCAAAAGTTTTATGGTTAATTAAGAACAACATATAGTATTATCATCCCATTATGAGGATTCATATTAAAATAATTTAACACTTTTTAATGAAATATGAGTTTAAATTTATGTGTCCTATTTTTTGGGTAAAATGGGAAATGAGTGGAAATGTATAATTTATTTTGTAATGGTGGGATATTTAAGTGTTTTTTCAAACTCCCTAAAAATATAAAATGAAAATATCCATAAAATTTAAGAAATTGAATCACTATTATAAATATTTTAATTATAGGTTTTTTATATTATGCTTCATTATATTATATGAATTCCCCAAACATAGTTATTATATATGGAATGGATAGATTACTACTCCCTCTCCCTCACTCTCACATCTACATCTGGTAATGGTTATGATTGATCATAGGTGACTGGTTATGTGGATACGAAGATGATACTTGGTGAGGGATGTGCATGGAAGGAGTAGGTCATGAGTTTTATTCCATTCATATTCATAAAACCTTACTATGAAAGATATGTGAGGAGGTTGTGATGCATTGTGTAGATAAATATATCTGGAACATAGTGGTAGTTTTGGTTTTAGTGTTGTTGATGTTGGCTCCAAAATACAATGGTGTACCCAATATGGGATGGGATGGGTAAGGATATAGTTGGACCCACAGTAGGTGTGGTATTATTGGTATGATTGTATAGATATGGAATTTATGGATGAACCATGAATGTTTCTATTTACGGAATGAGAGTAAAAACCTTTGGGAAAGTGGTGTGGGTACCCATTTTCCTTTATACATTGATATAATTTTACTATACTTGGTTGTGATATTTAATGAGTAATCCATGGTGGGGTTTCATGATAGTTAACCTAATGGGTTATTTTTCTTATTATTTTTTGTTTATTGAGGCATCAATACTCCCATTAACATTTACACAGGTGGATTTGAGGAGTATCCTATTGAGTGTACATGTATTTTCACCCATATATATATATTTATATATTGGGTTTCCAATGAGAGATTATACATTACAATAGACTATAATAGTATGGAACAAAAACTTGTTAGATCTTATTCTTATGTGCTTGTTCTCATATTTGTATACTTGTGTTTATATGGAATATCATGAACTAGTGTTTATTTTTTAATCTTTGATTTATTATATATTATTTATTTTATTTGTGGACTTATTTTTCATTTCTACGGATACATGAGGGTAATGACTCCCATTTTATTGATTTATACTCTCTAGGAATATTTGAGATAGGCCTCTCAGGTCACACTTTTTCAAAAATTTGGACTAATAGGGGTTCTCTAAGGGGGTGGTTCATAAAAACAATTCTCATAGAAGAGGAAACATCATGAATGATACATAGCATAACATACATGACAATACATTTCACAAAAGTTTATGGGATTATACTTATCCTCTCTCTATCCTCTTATATATAAGGGATCAATTTCTTAGAGAATTTTCTACCATATAGAATTGCAAATATTTTCTCTCGTGGGTTGTTATATGGTGAATCTCTCTAATACCCTTTAAATTTATGTACCCATACTTACTGTAAGATTCATCTTAGATCAATCTAGAATGATCGTGATCCCAAAAAATATGTAATTTTACCAAAGTCTGTCACAAATGATCATTTTCTTAACCATTTCTTAATGGAATGTAATAATGGTATCTCATTTTCCATTCACAATTTATCAATGACATATACTACTGTGAAAACGAATGAAATACCCCTAAACCTTTTATATACATAGTTCTCACATTTTTTTTTATGAAACAATATTTTCTAATGGCTTAATAAAAATGAAATTTTTCATGAATTTGATGCTTTCTTCAAGCCATAAATGGATATCTGAAACTTTAATGCCTTATTGTAATACTTTGGATTCAAATACCCTTCTTGTTGTGTCATATAAATATCTTCTATAAGGTTCTCATTGAGGAATTCTATTTTTACATCCATTTTCTAAAACTCAAAATCAAGGTATTATTTTTTAAAATGTATAATCATATGGATTTTAATATAGTAATTGGTTAAAAGGTTTCATAATAGTCTATGAATTGAAATTTATTAAAAACTATAGTATGTTGTTTTTCATTATATGTACTAAATTTAACATCCAATTCTACTTTCTTATTGAACACCCATCTTCACCCTAAAGATTATACATCTACTGGAGGATATAAAAATCAATACATGGTTTTGGTATACGGAATCTATTTAATAATTCATAGATTTATTATACTTTGAAACTTTTTAGATGGGTACTTCTTCCTTTTATTATAGAAGATAATAATTATCAATTAATAATGAGTCACCATCATCAAAGAATATAAAATGATATCTATCTGGTTATCTAATCTCATTGGTGATCCTACACTGTACATATGTCTATATTTAACTTCTATAATGAGTCTTTATAAAAATTAGTTCGCATGAAAACTTTTGTGTATATTGAGCCTTGACTTAATCAAATTCATATATGCTCCCACTGTCCCTTTTAGAGACCTTATCCCTCTAAAGGAACATATATTTTCATACCATTATTTATGTCACTTCAATGAGGTTGTATAGATAATATCCTTTTTAAATTTTGATAACGTATAATTATACAATTTGAACCACAAGGTGATAATTTATTTTAAGAGATAGATTTAATAACCTCTATACATACCCTTGTGACAAAATAGGTTTATTTTCACTCTAAAACACAAATAGAATTCTATTTTTCTCTTTAGTTATAATTGTTTTAGTGTTTATATTATTGTATGAAATGAATATCCGCATATGGATAATTAAATAACAACATGAATCTTAATTTATCTCACTATATTCAATAGGGTGTGGTCCTTTCTTTAATAAACACTATCCCACAATGGTTTATATGTGTGAGTGAGTTTATATTGAATCCAAAACTCTCATACATAATTAATGAACTCTTTTTAATGATATTCTATAACTTTTCGTAAGTGTGTTTTATTTATCGTATTAAAAATCAAATTATGAACTTAATTATTGTATTATTTTAATTTCAAGAATTAACTGAACTTATACCTCATTTAGTAGACACAACCATATCTACTAAATTAATCTATAAAAGTTATGATATAATCATATCAACCAAGAATATTAACAAGAAATTTTCTACACACAACATTATAGACAAATTCCAAAATCTCTATGGTCCTTTCACCCTTTACACTCAATGGATCTTTGATTATTTTTCCTTATAAACAGGAAAGGAATTTATCAAGTGGATTTAGATGAAAAAAATTAAATACCACTCTTTGAATAACATTTTTAAATTACCTTAGTTATATTACCAAGATGATGATTCCATAGATTTGTTTGATATGATTCATTTTAACCTCATTCTCTATCAATTTTAAAAACTGGGGTTCATGTTCTACTATATAAAGGCTATAATTTAAATGTTTCATCCCCTAATATAAGATATATTTATTAAATCTATAGAAAAGATTTTCAAATTAATAATTAAATTCAGTCATATATTAACTACACATATATATTATGTACTTGGTTACACGGGGCACATAACTAAAATTCATTAAAAATTGAATCAATACTGTTTGAAAAGTGAGACATTTTCTCCAAAATATATTCTAAAGAGTCTTTCTCTACTGGAATCTCAATGTTCCACCTCACCTATGGAAGCCTTCATGAATCTACATGGTCTATATATTTGGTTACAAATTTGAGAAACATTTTTTTTACATAATACAAAAATTATTTAAATATGGATGTTACATTCGATAACAAATAAACCATAATATTTCCCTTGCTTCTTTACTAATGTATAACTCATCTACAAGTGTCCCTTCTTCCCGCATGAAAAATACACAGTATATTTTTCCTTATCCAATCCCTAGATCCTTTTCCTCTTAGTATAATGTTGTGAATGTTACATATACATGTAGAGTAAAAGCCAATATAGTTGGGAGTGTCTCTTAATTTTTTTTATTAAAATTCACTATAAAACTACATAATCTCTTAGTAAGTGATGAAAACACAAGGTCTTGGAACAATTCATTAGGTATCTTGAAACATATAATTTTCAAACAGTCAATATAGCCAATCATCTTGACTCTATATTGTCTAACTTGTTCACTTTCTCCAGTAATTCTTGTAAAGATTTCCTTGAAGATCTCATACCTCTATTTTAATTCATTATATAGATAAAGAGTATTGAGTTGGGACAACATTGGGTAAAAATCCATTTATTCATGAAACTTTTAGATCTTAATGGTCAAAAAATGAAAGTAGGAATCATTAGACATCTAATACATCATCCACATGATTTTGGAAGATATAACACTCCTCCTCACATACCTCTTTAGAAGGATCACCTGAAACTATTGACTCTAGTATGTAAAACTTATTCTCTTGGAATAGTATGAAATACAAACACCCATACCACTCAATCAAGTTATCATTGTTCTAGTGATTATATTTTGACATTATTTATCATAGGTATAATATAAAGGTTGAATTAATTTCCATTTTCTATAACAAATAAAATCATGTTTTATCATTTTATCTTCATTACTAAGTCTAACATAACAAATTTTATTTTTCTTTTCTCTCATTATTATATAAAATTAAATAATTCCACGTCATTAAATTGAATATATAATTTTTCATTGATAATATAATGGGAAGGACTCATATTTATCTTCAAATAATCTAGAATTTTTCCTAATAAACTATTAAAAAAAATAGGCATGAGATTATTATAAATACATTAACTCATTTTTCATTGATACGCTAATCAGATTCCCAAATACTAAAATTATGGACAACTATTTATTCAACACATAATTCGAAGTTACACCAATAATTTCATAGGAATTCAACCCCTGATTTTAAAAAGGTTAAGTCATTCCAAAACATTTTTATAAAACACTCTGATAATTGAAAACACCCTGATTTTGGATGGGCATATAATTTCATCTACTCTTTCATTCTAACTCAAGAAATCAAATGATTTTATAACTTAATATTTTCATGAGTTATTTCATTTATCATATGTATAAATATTATTTATTTTATAATTTTTCATTTTTTTCATTATTATTTAGATCATATATATTCATTTAAATATTTATGATATAATAATTTTTCAGTAATCAGTTTATTTTATTTTATATTAGTATATATGTAATTTTATTTACATTATGTGATCATTTATAAAAAACAGAATTGAATCACATAAATAAATAAATTAGCATGTTTTTTGAAAAAAAATCATATTATATGATCAAAATCATTTTACTATAATTTGGTCAATAAAGCAAATGGTAAACTAACCCTTTACCCTAAGGGAATTACTCCTTGAACTAATAATTTCTATACTTTTAGTATTCTTCCATTAACCTATGTATCTCTTCATCTTGATTCACCTTAGCTTAGTTATAAACCTTCTCCAGTCATTGGGAGATCTATCCATTATATATTCACACTGACACCTATATGAGGGAAACTAAGGGTTTAGATTTACAAAAAATAAACCATTTATAGGTAAGCCCATCGTTTATGAGGATCAGATGATGTATTGATCATAATATATAATTTAATAATAAATGTTTCACAAAAACCCATCAAATAATTAATTAATTTAAATCTATATTCAACAAACACATTGTCTAGTCAAGATAATGATCATACAAAAGATACAACAATTACTACTAGAATTCATTTCACGTCATTATTTATTAAGATAAATATATCAAGTTAATAAATTAATTATATTGTTAATTAACACTTCAATATATTGCATTAACCATCCAGATAGTCATCCCTTTAATTAAAATTTTATCTAAATAAAAAAAAAATTAATGAAGTGCACATCATGCACTGGAGGTGAAATTATGTGTACCCTTCTACATATTCTTAAATGCACTTATGGAATTTAATTGTTAAAAAACAAGTACCATCACATGATTTGTCATGTGACTAATGTTAAATATAGCCCTTACTATGTACTATGTACTTACATAGAATATATGCATACACAAAATGTCCTGATAGCCATGGACTCTTATTATATAGTTCAATATACATATTATACATGGTGTGTATGAATATATTAAATGCCTATATATACATGGTTTGTTCCACTAGATATTCCCATTAAGTATAATGAGTGTACAATAACAATACATATTGTGACTCCATAGAATAATGTGAAAAATAATTTATAAATCATTAAATTTCCCACATGAACTTTAAATACTACTCATTAAGAAAATATATATATATAAATATATTATAGGAAATGTGTATCAATACATACAATGTTTTTTTGAATTTTTATATAATTTTTTAAACATTTTATACTCACAAGACCGTCCTTTCTTGGTGTATACATTGCATGAGTTGGACTTATTTTGTGTACAACAAATGACATGAGGTTTGATGTATTACTAGTCTTCCACGCTACTCACCTAGGGACTCAGTGCGTATATCAAATTGGTTGTTACGTACTACATATCATATATATAACTCACTACACAACATGAAATTCACACAATGTCGTCTTTCTTGGTTAGTAGTCAATTGACCACATGTATCAATTACATACCACGTGTTTTGACCATACAATTCCTACAATTATTATAGTTCCTAAACATGTGGTGTTATATAATGTATACTCTAGCCACATGTCGTGTACCCCTTCCATTCCACATGGAAAAAAATAATTCAATATGTTGCATGTTATGCCATAGAATATCGAACCTCATTCAATGTTTTGTGATTTTTGTACCTCATTTGGGTGTGGTTTTCCATGGGTACACAACATGTAGTTCTGCATTACATGTTGTGTATCTATGTTATATATCTAGAATCCTCAATACCTCCAAGTTGTAAATTTGAGAATCCTTCATCCATTTATTTCCTATTCATCATCGTATAAAATTTTATAATCATTTTATCATAAATTTTGTATTAATAAATAGAAAATTATAAATAAGAACATGATAATAATAGTGAAATTCAATCAAAATTAGAAAATAATTTTACATTTAAATGTAATTTATTTCATTCAAATTGATGCTTCATTTACTGAGAAAAATTAATTGAGCATGTTTCCAAAAAAAATTATTTTCAGTTTCATGGGATTCAATCCTAGTAACTAGATGGAAACAACCATTGAGTGTTGAAATATAGTATCTTTTTACATATAATTTATAATTAATTTATATAATTAGAAATTTCTAAGATTTGTAATTCTTTCAATATTGATAAATTTGGTTGTCCTTATTTTTACACCATCATTTAGATGAATAATCAAAAGTAGAGTTCCTCGAAATGTATCCAGACAAGATACATGAGTCTCAGAAAATCATTATTCAAACTTATATTCTCTCACGGAAGAACCAATCACCTTACATCATTCACCATTGATCGTAATAAGAATCTACTTAGAATTGAAATATTGTCTTTGGTTCTTTCTAACATAAGGAGTCCCAATCTAATTATTGATAGGTTATCTATGGATCTTTGATAGAATAATCTTGGAAAAATATCTTTTCCCACAAAATTTCCCAAAAATATGAAAAAAATATTATTGTTTTAATATACATTGGGTTATACCATTACCAGTTCCACATAGGCCCTTATCTAATTAGTAAAAATAAATAAACCCCTTGTAAAATTTTAATAATTTCTTTATTTATATCCATACATGTGCTTAATCATATATATTTAAATATATTTCTTAGTAAAAAATTGACATTTATTCAAGAGATATTAAATATAATTTGTCATCTCATCTATGCCAATAACTTAAACCATGAATCCTCATAAAAAATATCAAAATTTGAATCATAAATATTAATTTAGTTTAATAAATATCAATATATTATTCATAAACTTAATAAATAAATATTATATTCCCTAACTAAAAACTAAATATTTATTTACTATTCAACTCACATATATTTAAACAATAATAACTTCTGACTGAATTTTTGTAGTAAATATTAAATAAGAAATTATGAATCATTTTTTTAAAGAATAATATGTATTATAAATAAAAATTTTAAATTTAATTTAACTATGATTATGGATATACATGGTATGTGACCCTTTAGACCTCTTACTTAGTAGCATTATAAGAGCGTCCCTAAAGTCCATGATTAGAATCTAGAATCTCCCATATTGAGATATGATGATTTCGTAACGAAAACAACCTAATATTAACACTTAGAGTATGATATAATCTTTTTTCCTAGATATCTCAACATTTAGGTTTCCTTCTCATGTCATTAATCTTATTTTTTATATATCTTTCCTTTACTGCCTAAAATGAACACATTAGAAGAAACCATTTCCATTGAATTAATTAAATAATTTCATCAAAATTAAATGTTCCAAGATATCTACATCCATTAATATATAAGGGACATATCCTTTCATGACTTATTCATTAATTTCATGTCACATATGATTCACCCAATGTATACAAACTCACTTGAAGCATATTTCATCATAGTAAAAAAAATATGATCCATTGTATATATAAAAAATAATACCAAGTATAATTACCAGTAAACACATCTATAGATATAAATATCTAATGATAAATATATCATGTAAAATTCCTATTACTGATTTTCTCCTCACAACCTCATGCCTTCTATAATACAAAGTGCGAACTTTATGAGAATAATTATTAATGTATTTTGATCCCCCAATACCTAAAATCCAAATGTCATCTATATCCTATTAGATATAATTCATTTAGACCATTTGACATAAGTCTAATAAGATTTTGTTGACACTACAAGGTTTTCATTATATTTTAACTCTTTTAAAACATTTATATATAAAAAATACACTATGTAAATTATCATAATAGTTTTAAATTGAATATTAATAATCATTTGATAATAGATTTATTGATATTAAATTTTTTTGGTATACATATAATCTAAAGTAAAAAGTAATTAAATTTAATGGAACCATCTCTAATAGTATCATATACATGATTTTGACTAAATTACCACTAATGAAGAATATTTTGACATCTATTTGATATAACTCATTATCATATTTTGTTCTTATGGAATTACAGAAAAGAATTGACATTATTATGAAAATTGGAGATATAGTTTATTCAAATTCAACAAAATGAATTTTTTTATAACCATTATATGCCAAATTATATTTATAAGTTCACACTCTACCATCCATATAGGTCTTGTTATGGAAAATATAATTGCATCTTATGGGTATTTCTCATTAAATTGAATCTACAAAGTTCCAAAAAAATTGGTGTACATGGATTATATCTTATATTTTATATAATTAATCTATTTCTCATCGTTAGAGATCCCAATTTCCTCTTAGTAGGTAGTGGGTTCATAATATATGATTATAACTTAATCAATTTTTCAATAAGAAATTTTTATCTCTTAGGATCCTAGGGAATCCAACTGAACCATTAGGGTTACAATGTTTAATTAGTTGTTTATTCTTATATAACTATTTATGGTTAATGAACAACATTTATTGTAGAAACACTTCCTATTTTTTGGTTTTTAACATTTCTAGGTCCAGACTATTTCCCATGAACTCTTTAAATAATGTGGTCATTATCAATAAAAAACATGGCAAACCATAAATAGTTTATTTTTAGTAAAATCATAAAATTAATATCCCACATTATCATTAATATAACCAAAAATAATAATTTTGTTGACTTGGGTTCAATTTTATCATAATATGAAAGAAATTATTTTACTCTATAACCACAAATCCTCGTTAATGAAAATTTAAGGTATTTCCCATACAAAATCACTTATTGTGACTCTATTAATTTTTATATGGAATATTATTTAGCAATTAAAATGTAACATTTATAGAATATTCCCAAAATGATATAGTAAGATTTCAAAAAAACACCATCGATTGAAAAATATCTAATAAGATTTAATTCCTCCTCTCAGTCACACTAATCTGTTGTGTTATTCTGTGGGGATTGATTTTTGAAATAATTCTATAGTCTCTCAAATAATTACTGAATTCCAAGTTTATTTAATAACCACCCTGATCCAATTATAAAATATTAATACATTCTTCTAGTTGATTATATATTCCACTTTTTAACATCATTAAATTTTAAAAAGTATTAAAATTGTGCATCATTGTGAAAAAATAACCAAACTGAATAAATTCATTTTTAGAGGTCATAGAGTACATATTTCAACAACTTAACTGAGTACTAATTGTTCTACATAAATCATTATGTATAATATTGGATGTTCCACTAGACCTCTGAAGTTTTCTATTAAAATGTTCCATATTCATTTATCCAAATAAATAGTATTCATAGTTATCAAACAATTCATAATAAAATGATTCCAAAAATACAGCAATAGAGAGTCTTGGGATCTATTTCTCATTTATATTCCAAAAAAACAATTCAAAATTTTAGGGTTGTTATAGTTGACATTAAACTATTATTTTTAATGTTATAGATAAGATTATACTTGTCTAGAATTTATAAACCATTCACCATATTCCCTATTCCATAAATCATTTCAAATAAATATATATAACGTCATGCGTTATTAATAATAAAGGAAACCCACTTCATTACCAAATAATATATAGAAATTACATTTTGTTAATAGTTACAACATAATTATGTTTTTACTTATATATTAAATATATTAGTTTTAATAAGATACAAATTTATGAATTCTAATATAGAAAATCTTTCCCCATTTACAACATATAGATTTTGATCACCTTTAATCATTTGTATTTTAAATTTGAATATGTGTTTATTAGAAAACATGTGTGATACACACTATGTATCTAATATACATGAGTCAAAATTAGAGAAATCAATTTATATAAAATTGACATCTATATACTCAAAATGCTTCTCTTTGAGAATAGTTCTCAACCATAGACACAAATATAGATTTATATTTTTGGCCATTACATTAATAAATCTCAATTTTATAATCATATTTCATACCACAATCTATCAAAAACACATATCTATAGGGGAGTTTCGTGTTTTAAATATTTTCCTTATGCGATTTTAATGAAGATTTTACCCTAAATTGAGGACACTAAATATCTTACCTATTTACTAATCCAGGATCTATATTCTATCTGGACTAAATATAGAAATATAAAAATAAAAAACATGACTATATCTGGTAGAAAATCATGTCAATAATATCACATATGATTCTTGGATAGCTGAGTGGAAAAATATTTTTCAAAATCCATCATATCGATTCAATCAACAATATTCTTCCCAAAATCTAACCGTTAGGGATTTTTATCTAAATTTACCCCAATGATTAAATTTGATAAATTAATCTTACAATTAGGTCAAATATAATCTTATAACATTAAATAAGTCAATTCATGTTAACTTAATAGTTAGGATCACCCATACTGAATAATCAAGGTTTTTGTATGTTTTTTTCTTTATAAATAATAACAAAATTATTATTTGATGGGTTTTCTTAGTCTCACCAAATTAATATGCATCATATGACTATTAAAACCATAAATATTTTTTCTTGTGGAATTTTTATTTTCTTATCTTTTATTCCAATAATTATTCTTTCATCAATCAAATTATTTTTTATCCTAGATTATATCATCCAAATTTATATGTTCAAACAACATTAAAGTGAAAATCTCTTAAAAAATCATAGTTTTTGTTACATACCTTAAAAATATAATCAAAACATATTTATGCATATATAAATTCATTACCCAAAAAAGATACATGAAATAATTTCATGAAATTTTATAAAACTATATGAAATCAACAATCCAATCAATAGTTAGCATAGAGAAACATGTAGTCAACCCCACTTTTCATGACTATGAATAAGCCAACAGATCAATGAGAAATCCAACCCTATGTAACTAAATTAATAGTTATTTAATCATGAGAAAAATCAATTACATGATAATTCTAACACCTAATGAGTATAATTTCTGGAACCACCATGGTCAACCCCTAACCCAGGAACCAAAAAAATTCTATGGAAAGGACAAAAGGATGTTCCTGATCCCCATGGACTTGAAACTCGTGGTTAGTAATTAGAGATAGTCCTTTGTAATAAATTTCCTATTAAAAATTATGTGGTTTCTAATTGTGAACATGGAATAAATATGACATACATTTGTGATTCATGAATTCAAATATGTATAACAAACATAATAAATCATCAACCTGCAATAATATTAAAAAAATAAAGTCAAAATAACAACTACATGTGAAAATTTTAAACAACATACATAATATAATCAAAAGGGTGATCAAACATTCATATACCAAATGTATTTTTTGTGGAGCTGAAGTAGTGATTCATGAGTTCATAATAAAAAATAAAACTAAATATTAATCAAAATATACTTATCCATTTCCATGTAATGTGGGGGTCAGTCCCATTATGTAACCACCATGAACCCATTCCCCACTAACATGAATACCTTAAATGGTTAGGAATCACATTTACTTAACCAGTATCTATCAATAAAAGGCTACATACACCCATTGGGTGTATATAGGGTTTGATCATTACAAGGCCAATACATCCCATGAAGTGTTCTTTGAGTAAAATTTGTAATAAAAATTTAGGCATGCTAGATTTAAAAATAATGAATATGAAAAAATTATTCCACACATTAAATATTAGTATCATGTAAAGTATTATAAACAACATTAAATATGAAACAAAATATCAAACAATTAAACCCACAAAATCAATCATCTTGGGGAATCCCTATTGTAACTACAATCTGAGAATACATAGACCCCAATATTATCTCGGTGATTGAACAAATCATACCAAGACCCGTGATTGAGTCTCATAAGAGATATAATCCAAGTCCCAGTGATAAAATCTCATCCACATCATTGTGTCATTTAGTTTATGTGATGTAACTTTATAACAATGTAGGTAATTTAATTCCTAGAAATATATTTCATAGTCTTAAAACCTATGAAAATGTGTTCTCGTGTGTTATTCCCCTAAATAATAATAATAATCTCATTGTTTAAACCAATTCCTATCATGTGAGGCATTTAATAAAACACATAATGTGAAACTGTGATTTCCATATAAGAAACATGAATTTCAATCAACTTCATTACTAATAATAAAAGTGAACAAATTGAAATAATTATACCACATATACCAACCTTCAATGAAATAATTATACGATTTAAACAATTTTAAGAACCCTTTTTAGAATAGTGAATTCAGTAAAGGTTTTTAAAAAATATTAAATCATGGAACCATCTATATTTTCTAATTCACCCTCTAGGGAATAGTGATAATTCACTTAATTATAGAAGAGATATTACATTGATGCTAATATAATGACTTAACAAAATAAACCAATTAGATTTTAGGTAACACAAGTCGTAAGACATTATGACGATAAGGTGGAGTCCAAACCCAAATGTAGAGGAGAACTAAACAAATGAAAGGTTAATGAAACACTTTCTCAATGATATCAAAAATATTCCATGTGAAAAATAAAATTGATGATTAGTATAAATGGTATTGGATAGAGTATTGATGTGTGAGGGACTATGAATGATTATGAATGGGGTAAAGAGGGAGAAAATGAATAAAAATTGATGAGGGAAAAATAGAAATTTATATTTCAAATGAACCGGGTTGAGAAGGTCTTGATGTTACTTGACAATGTTATTGTGTAACACGTCTCCTAGAAATGAAATTCATTTTCCTAGGATAAGCCATGGTGTGACCTCCCATGGTTTTCACATGAAAAAAATCCCATAAACACTAACCCATTTCCTATAAACGGTCATGGAATTTCATACCTTGGTCAAGATGGAAGATAGATACCCAATAAAATCAGAACTCTTCTTGGGTTGCATAACATTGCAACCTCCCCCATCAGGGAACAACATTTTATTCTAGATTTTTAAATACTTCATTATTTTATATATCACATATACCCAGTCCTAGTTAATATATTTTACTTTGATATTTTTCACCTTCTATAGCATCATTCAATGACATCTATTGTCATGATGTGACTCACTGTAGTTAAATACTGTAGTTTCTCTAATGGGGAATTGTAGTGTGACCTCTATTGGTTGTAGAGTGACACACTACAGTCTTGAATGTTAATTCCTATAGAATTCCATCAACTATTGAAACTAATTTAATTCATTAATTATGGTTTTATTTAAATAAAAAAAATTGAATGAAAATGATACCATGAGTGTGACAATATTACCCACCATATCAATTTTTACTCCACTAAAATTATCTCAAAATGGCATGTCATGAAATAGGTTAGGCCACTACTCCCTTAGAAAATATTCCCATACTCATGCCTAGAAAAAATCACTTTCTTGTTTCCATAAGACCCAATCAAATAGAATAAATTTCCCTCATATAAAATTCTATTAAAAATAAATAATATTTATGGGATACTCATTTACATATACATCATGATCCTGATCTAGAACGTCACTATTCAATGAGGGGTTCTAGATTATACTCCATAAACTGAGAAAAATTAAATTCATCATGAATTGATATAAACTAATGAGGAAACTCCAATTTATGTGCATATTTACTAATATTATGAATTATAATTAAGGGTCACATGCACCTCAATGTAAGTCTTCCCTACTTCTCGAGATAATGGTAACAAAACTAATATGATAAATTTAAAAAAATTGGTCCCCAATTGAAAAATACATGGGATGGTGTTAATGATTAGCAAAATATTTTTGAAAAATCTAATCCATCGTCAATCATTTTAGAATTGTATGGATGTTTATTGTCATATCCTATAAATTTGTAGTCCCCATTAAATAATCATCTCCCACCTCCATCCAAAAATAGGGAGACCTGCATGGATGACCATACATGGACATATGAGAAGTCATCCTGAGAGAATCCTGGTTTCTATTATTACAAATAAATTCAACTAGTGCGAGGTGGATATCTCATAAACCTATGATGTTGAAGATCCATACTTGGATAATATCCTCCAAAATATACATTTCATACTCCATCTACCAAAACATTTTTAGATTGTAGGACATAATACCTTTTATAATGGTTTTTATAACATCTTAAAGTCCTTTATTAAACTGGATTTTAAACTGGCGGTTTTATAAAAAATGATAGAATATAGAACCCCATATAATATCACAGTCTACAACATATACAATTTTCCAATTTCTACCAACATAGTGGTATATTTTATCTCAATTAAATGATATGATTTAGTTATATGATCGATCACAACCTATATAGGGTTCTTTCCTCGAAAGGTGTTTGGAAACAAAATGATAAATTTTATGGATATCTCATTCCATTTCCATGTGGGAATGGGAAGAGGATGAATTATACTAAATGGATTTTGATTATCATATTTAATTAGTTTATAGGAATAGTATCATGACACAAAACTATGTTATGTCACATATGATTACTAACCACTTATATAGGTGCTTCATGACATAGTACAACATCGTGGTACCTTGGTGAAATTCCCTCTAAGAGTGATAGAAATAATTCATCAGCACAATTCTCAAAGATAAGGGGACCATGAAATAGTTCCATAAGTAAAAATATTACCCTCGATAGATCTATATGACTTAGTGGTGGTCTCTACAACACATATAATTCATATGATTCTTATGTACTCTATATATTTTGATTTTATAGGATGAATGAGTCTGATAACAAAATGTGTTGACTAAGCTCTATAAAAACATTGTCCTCGTTCTATTCTTGAGCTTCCATATACTTCTGAGAAAAGTTCTATTCACTAAAAGAATCATTTAAATCCAGAGAAGGTGACTTTTACTAAGTAAATTTGTGACCACATGCCCTTTACCAGAGATATATAGGGGAGGTTGAAATGAAATCCCTACTGATACTACATCTATTTCCTCTTCCTAAGATATAGTTCTTTCTGTGATATATCCTAAACTCTTATGATCAAAATAAACTATTAATCTCTCCCAAAAAAATTTATTTTTCCTACACATAAGATATTTCATAACCACCGTGATATAATGTTCATGGGATGATTAATTATTCTCATTGTCTCAATGAAACCAAGAACCATATGCCACCTCATGAACAACTTGTTAAAACTAAACCATAACCCATACCAAATGTATTTTATCATACAAAATGGACTTAGCTAGTCTCTAGTGGAATCAATATAGGGGTTGATATCAATCGTAGCATCAAATCATTGAAAGATACCTGAGACACATGACTCCATACAAATTTCACCCCATTTAGGTTAGAGAATTTGTAGGAAATATAAGGCTGATGAAATATTTTATGAATCTCTGATAATATATTAATAGAAACCAATGTGCTCTTAATATCAATGAAATTAATTTGTTCTTATCATGATATATCTTCCCTCACCATCTCAAGATAAACTAAAATGACTTTTTCTAATACCACTTTCCCCCAATAATTTGAGTTTTTGGATTGAAAATATGTGCTTTGATTATTTATAATATAGTAAAAAATCATATAGAATCCCCAATATAACTCTAAAATTATTCTAATGATTTTAGTATGTTTGTTAATAAACCGGAATTTCATCCATGAACACTACAATGAATGTTTCAATGTAATGATGAAATATTTGGCTTTTAAGAACCATAAATACATGTGTTGAATTTGTTAATCCAAATTATATTACTAGGTACTCAATGCGACCATAACTTCTCAGAAAATAATTCTTCGGAATATTAGACACCATTGATATGAGTTAATGATACCCGAACCATAGTTTAATATTTTAGAACAATATATCCTCCGTTAATTGATCAGAATGATCCTCATGGAGGGGTAATTCATATTTATTCTCAATAGCCACTATATTCTTAATTCTATAATCGATGCACTAGTAATGATTTCCAACTTCTTTCATGTCAATGAGGACCATCATGGGACATAGAGATACACTAGGATAAATAAATCCTTTTTCTTCTTAGTCATCCAACTAAATAATTTTTTAGTATAGTTTTTTGGGTTCTATAATACAATAATGTAATAAAATAGATTGTTTCCATGGAACTATATTGAAATAAAACTCAAATTATTCTTTTGAAGGTTAAACCAAAGAATCCATCTTGATATCCCTCAATAAACTCCTTAATAACTAAATTAATCTCAGCCTTGAATTCTCTTCCATAATCATCAACTAAAATAGATTATAACATTACAATAACCTTGATATGAGGTTGTCCCACCAAACTAGACTACATATCCCATTCCCCATGAGACACATAAGAGAATCCATCATGGGTGGGGAATTTCATCCTCCGTTGATAGTAATCAACATGTGCATTGTTGGTATTAAACCAATCCATCCAAATAATACTATTAAATATATTGATTTCATGTACATTAAAATCATGTGATAGTTACACTTTTAATATTTAGATAATGCAAAAATGGATCTAAATTTATCACACTATATTTTTCTTGATAGGTGTTGATATCTCTATAACATATGGTATAAGATTGATTATGAGTTTGAATATTTCAAAAATGTGGGTAAATATAAATGATAGGAGTAAGTGTACAAGATAGTGTAGTAACCATTGATTATGTAATCAGAATAACGCCTCTCACTATCACTAGTCCTTTCTTATTCCTCATAGAAACCTATTGTTCTGCATGAAACTACCTAGCCTATAAATTGGCCTAAGGCCTACCATAATCCTTGGGCTCAATCCTCAGCTAACTCTTCCTATGTGAATAAGCCATCCTTCCTCATTTCCATTGAGAATTAATCTCCTCCATCTTAGAGGAATCAAACTATATTTTAGATTCTAAAATAACTGACAAGCCCATACCACCTCATAGAGAGGGGGTGCCTCTATAAAATTTATATAGATGGCCTAAGTGATCATAGTATTGAAAATCCTTAAAGGATATTATGAAAAAATGATTATTTTTCCGACTAATGTTTTAAAAGTCATTGATAAGAGATCCACTACACATAGTCGATGATAATAAATATAGGGATGGATCCCTAGATCCATTATCACACTTCTCAGTTCCACATGATTCTTCTTCATCCTTGAGTATTCAAATTACTTATTACCATGACTAGAAGTATTTAAAAATAATTGTAACATCCAATCCTAATTAATCTTCATCATTAATACTTTTTCCAGGTTTTTAGAAAATTATTTAACCATCAAAAAGAAGATATGGTGTCCAATTTCCAGTCAAAGGCTCATCCCATCCCATCATGAGTTTAACCAGTCATTAGAGGCTATCGTTGGAGAAAAATCCATAAAATCATAGAAAAAATACGTATATTCTAGAATGTTTTATCTCCTTACAAGAGTCCGAAATCTATCTTTATTTATAATGTGGAATGGTTTTAGATTAAAACATTTGGGTAAAGCACCCTTGGAATCCATTCATTCAAAATGATAGTATTTTTACCCTAAATGATAGACTCCCACCACTCTAGGTTGTATACCTTAGGATTGGATGTAATAAGATCATCATTGAATAATACTAATTTCATGAGGAATTCAAAAATACTCTATATATTCTCTAATGAATATTATGCTTCTTGATTTTCATCAATCCCACAAAAATGATGGCGAACTATGTTAAATAAACATATGAGCCCAATAACTATCATAAACTTCACTTGAAATAACTTCCCATTCCTAATATATGTAAGGAAATATTCCCAGATCCGTGGATCTACCTATTTATACCCTATCATTGACGAGACTTAGATCCAATATGGTATTATCTCATTGAATGTTATCCATAGCATCCCCAGAGGGTTCATAGGTGGTATTGAAGGAGGAATATTACTATTTAAAATCAAATAAAAAATAATAATGCTTTCAATATATATATATAATATCAATCACAATAATAAACATTCTATAAAAATATGGTAAACATGAGAAACTATAAAATAAAAAAAGAGTGAATAAAAAACAACCTATTATTTACCATACATCCAAGCCCGGGGGCATGTTCTATTTCCAATATACCTTGAAATGGAAAAAACTATAATGAAACATGGGATCTAATCAAAAACCAAAATTTTACATCCCCCAACAACCTATAGTAACTCATTTTTGTTACTAAAACTATTAGCTAGAAATTATTTCATATATACCTCTTGAGATTTTACAATCAAGTCTTCTATCAACCAGAATATCTCGAATATCATAAATTGAAACCATGATATGATAACATTTTATCAAGAAACAACCCAGGATATCTTTAATCTAATCACTTGTGTTGTTTTTTGGTGAGCCACGTAGTATATTCAAGATACTCATAGGCTGGTTACTATTTCTTAGGTGTTATAAATGTACCTTGTGAATGGTTTTCCCAATAAACCTTAAAGATGATTCTAACAAAGAACATTTCCTGAGCAAACCATACATTGTTTATTAATTCTAACAAATAATTATATCCAATGAAAAAACTCATCAATATTCCATAATATGAAAAAAAAAATAAAGGAAATGGAAACAAAAACATATAAAAATATGAACCATTATCCATAATATAATCAAAAGAAGGATCACGCACACATATAAAAAAGGAATATGATAGGAAGATAATGTGGCGCTATAATAGTATGAAATAATAAACACAACAAAAATAGAATCAAAAGATAAGTACCCATTGCAATGTGACATAAGGGATTGGACCCACCATGTCACTATCAAGAAACAATAATCAACTAACAAGAGTATCTACCTCGTCTAAGTATCATCTTGACTTCTCGTCTATCTATAAAAAATATCCCTACATACATCCAATTGGGTGTTTTAGGGTGTGATCATAACTACACTTATAGAATCCCACTTTGTGTTCCTTGAGTATCATTTGATAGTTAAACTCAAGAATTCTAGTTTGGAAAATAAACCATATGAAAATAAATTTTAAACATCTTAAACACAAGTATACATTAAAACAATTTAAATAACATTAAACAAGAAGTAAAATTTCATATAAATAAACACTTAAAATCATGAACCTTGGGGATAAATTAAGGTAGTTATTGTCCACACCCATAGGATGTTCATACTATCTTAGTGATCAAAATATTTTTTGGACTATCATGCATGAGAAGCTGAGGAGATATATTCCATGTCCATGTAATAATATTTTATCCATAGTATACTGGTGTTTAGTTAGATTAAAAAAAATCCATGTATGGGTAGGGAATGTAATAGTGAGTGGAACTTATCCTAGTCTTACTTGTGAATCACCCAAGTTCCCATGTGATATCCCATTTCAATGAATCAAAATTTATCATTTAAATTAATTTTTATTCGTGGTGTAATTTTAGTAATCACATAAGATGAATCCCTCATTTATATATATAAAGCATAATTTTAAAACATATTTTTTACCAACAATAAAATATAACAATTCCAAAAAAAATATACAACATATACCAGCATTCAATTATTATAAAACATGATTTAAAAAACTGTAAACTCCTTTCTTAAAAGTGGCTACACACTCAAGGTTCATCAAATTAGGGTAAATCATGGAACCACATACATTTTCTAATGAAACGAATAGGGTATAGAATGAATCCACATAATAAGGGATGAAAATACATTTAAATTTATTTAGAATTCCTAAAAAATAAAACCATTACTTAGAATTTAGGTAACATAACCCCTAGGTCCCCACAACCATAGGGGATTTGTCAAACCTTAAAGGAGGAAATTATTGAACCAGGGAAGGGTGAAGAAAAATATTAAATGAATATTTATAAGAGATTACATGTGAATATCAATTTTTAATGGAGTGTACAAGGAGGACGTGGGGGTATCAACATTTCAGAGACCTGGAATGTTCAATAATAGGGAAATTTGGGATAAAATAATAGTAAAAAAAGTGAAGAAAAACTTTGAATTTCATTTTTTAAATAAACTATCCATAACAAGTTCAGGTTTGATATACCCCTTTTATGGCATGATGATTATCATTAAAAGGAAATTCATCTTTCTAATTTGACTTTTGGTGAAACAACACTTTTTTGGCATGACCTATCCCACTCGAGTTATTGGAATTTTTTAGTTTTCACTTTTTAAAGAACATCGTTGTGTGAACTCTCTAGTCACGATACAACCCATTATAGTCTAGGACTTTAGTTTCTAAAAGGGATATTATATCTTGGCCAACCTTGTTCATAGTGAAATACATTTTAGTTATAAACTTTTGTTCCCCCCAAATTCCAAAAAAAATCTAAAAATTAAGAAAATCCAAGACAACTTTACAAAATTAAATAAATAAAAAAACTCCATACCAAAAAATGGAAATGTGGGTGTAATATAAAAATTACACTCAACCATTGAATTTATTCTTATAACTTCATAAAAAATGTATTTCATGGTAAATGAAAAATAAATCTTATGTTAGGGTACCAATTATATAATTCTTATTATACAAATTTATAAAAAAAATTAAACAATTCAAACTAAAGAAGAAAATATTCACATCATAAAAATAGTTTATAAGCTTGAATAATAAAATAGGAATATGTGAACTAAATTAATAATTTAATTATTTACCATGAGATAAATATCTTTATAATGTTAGTTTTGGTTAAATCACTTTTGAATCAATTTAATGTCACGTGGATTTATTTTTGGTATGAATAACCTATACTGAAAATGGTTTTTAATAATTTTAATAAAGATATAATTTCCTATAGCAGTGTATATTTTTTAAAGGGTATATTTTATTTTGTTTTGAGTTTTAATAGTGTAATCCATTAAAAGTGAAAAACAGAAAATCTACCCAAGTGATTGACCATAAAAAAATTATGGTATCATTCAACACATATTGAATTATTTACCCATATGTTAAATTCTGGTGAATTATATAAATAGTTTTATTTTAAGGGATATTTAATATTTATCAAAAAATAAATAACTTTTACTTGAAAAATGCTAATATAACTTAAACAGCAGATCTAATGGAAATACCAACACACTAATTGTGTCTATAATGATGTGTTTTCCATAAGAAAGGTTTAATATTAGAGCTCTATTATCAAATGTTGAAATGATATTTTTAAGGTATTTATGAAAAAACTACTCAACCAACTAAATATAATATATTTTCATTATTTTATTTAAGGATTTTGTGAAACGATATGGGAATACATTGATGTTTTTGACATTGTATATTAGTAGATTTTGGGATTGTATATTCTTTTATGAGATGTCTTGACAGGGAATTCATGAGGATAAGTCATAAAGATATAAAATAATGGAATAATGAATATTTTATTAATAAATATTTTTCATCCCATTTATTTCATCTATTAAAAAATTGGAAAATTAGGGAGAATATTATCTCTTATGATTCTCATTTAATATTAGAATAAATAACTTATAGAAAAAATCTATTTTTTTTTTCAATAAGGAATAGTTCTTTTATTTTGGATTTACTTCACATTTCTCATGGCGTTGAACCAGATCAAAACAAAATCATTTATGTAATTGTAATTTTCAATTAAGGAAGACACTTTTTCTATTCATTACATCTCATGTGGAGATGCAGAAGGGTAACTTTCTTGATGAGAATCTAGGTTCATTGGTTGCACATCGTAATCTCTAAAATCACGACATTGATCATCTGGTAGGAAGAATTATGGGGATAATCATGAATTTTAATAAATTATTTTTATTATTTGGCGGTAATCACTCTGATTAACAGTGCACTTTCACCCAATCTTATGGATTTTCTGTCAACTTTGAAATCTCTGAAAAAAATTCATTTCTGGATAATATCATAACATCTTTCTTATGGTATGGTTATATGGAAGAAAAAATCGTTGGACATCTTGGTCTATAATGGCCTGACCTATCCCATAAGGTGGAATTAATTTAATAATCATGTGTTACACAATTCAAGGACTGCACGAGAAGATGGATTGGGATTTCATTGAGGGGAAGTCCATTTGGGGTATGTTCATTCTAGAGAGGTATGGGATTGACATGGATATACAAAGAGGGAGACCATTGGCTGTTAGGTGTATGATTTGGACTCACATAGGGGTCCTTCACGAGTACACTTGGTAGATTCTGGGAAGAGGAAAAATTAATCTGTGCATGCACAAATGGGTTAGATAAATACTCAATTTTCTAAGCTTCTCCACTCCAGAGGTCACATTCCGATAAGTGTCAATCTACCTGAGGTTTATCCATGAAATTATTAACGCATTTCATGGAGACATATTTGATAATATTATGCTCAATGCAGGATTGGATAAACATTTCTTCTTAGGAACATCTTCATGTGGTTTTTCTCATAATGATTATCTCGATGTCCAAGTGGTTACTAGAGATATGGATGAGTGGTGTGATGACTAATGGTGAAAAGATATCTCGTCAAAGATGAATTTCTTTTGGTGGTGGGTATGGAACTTCACTCTTCCATCATAGGAGAACATTTTGTGGTTGGGTAAGAACTTATCTTCCAGATGTCATTTCTACAAGGATCATCAGACATAGTCAATTGAGAATTTATTTTTTGAGGGAACCTGGGCCTTGTGGATGAGGCATTCACTTTCTATTTTCACTAGTTGGACACCTGAGGGGATGTCAAGCTCAATATATTTTAACTAGTGGTTCTAGGGTGTAACACCCGGATGTTTTTTATAAAATATTTCCCATAAATAATTTTTATTCTTTAGTAGTTTTCTTTACACTCAATCATGGGTTTAAACGAACCTTGATATTCCCTTATTAAAATCTAGCATTATAGCCTAGCTATTAGGTTAATAGTAATAATTATAACTAAATTATAAAATTTCATTGTGAATTCTTTGTCTATCAATTATAGATGAAAAATATAAAAAGATATTTTTATTTATGAGTGAATTACGTTTGGTAATGAAATTAATGAGATTTATATCTTTTATATACTTAATAAAAAAATTATATTCACACAATGGATATTTAAGTCATAGGGTATGAATAAAACCTTATTTGATGTAAAAAATCCTATTTTTTAAGGTTAATTTTACAGCTTTGAATGGAAAACCCCTTTTAAATTAATATTATGACACATTAATAATTTTTATATGAAAACATAAACTTGTTATTTTTATGTTGGATATAAAAATATACTTTGGATGTGTTTTTTGACATTTGTTTGATAACTTTCATGTTTTGACAAATTATAATAATATGCTAAATTTTAATTGAAAATAACTTCTTCCATTAAATTATATTATTGAATTATTTAAAACTAACAATTGAATTTAGTTTTACTATTTAATATAATATAGATGATTGGAAATAATTTTACATTAAATTCAGATGTAAAAAAATTTCAATCTTTTGTAATATTTTAACTTTTAAATCCTATTTTCTCATTTGAAAAACGTAATTAATTTTATATTAATTACTGAACCTTATGTGTTTTGAATTTTTAAAAATTGATTCAATATTTTGAATCATTTGGTATGATCTATGTAAATAGATTTATTTTATTTTTTGGCAATATGAATAGTAACATCGGTAGATTTTGTTAACACGGTAAAAGGTTAAATCATGTAATTAAGGGTAACAATAATGTAATAAAATTACCCTAACACTATTCTTAATATAATTGGGGGAATATAAGTTTCCCAAAAACATACTTCTGTATAAATAGTATCCATTGGAACTCACTTAGATGAGATTAGTACATTTAATTTATTTTATTTAAGGAAATGTTAAATATATATCACTCAGACATTAATTAAAAAGTTATTTTTAATATAAGGTTATAAAGTTGATAAATTCAATTAAAAATAATAATTTGATATCTAAAATGTTTTTTATCATGAAAATTTATTCTTAATTTTTAGGAAATAAATAATTACCTTAAATACATATACTTGGATGATGAAAAAATTAATTAGTTGATGAGAAATCAATAAAACAATTTTTATAAAATATTAATAACTATAAAAAGGAAGAAACAATTGAAAAAAACATACTGGTAGATTATATCATGACCATAATCATCCAAGGGTCTACATATTGACCATTTTGAGGAATATAGAAGAGATTATGACAGTTATATTGTTTTATTTAAAGTGAAGATAAATTTGTCACATTCACGTTTTAAAAGAGTATAGCATTTTTAATGTTGGTTTCATCAAAAGATAAATTAGGCTGAAAAAATTATTATGAAATCTGATGGATTTATATTCATCATATTATTTTATTTTGAATTTTTATTCAACAAGTCTGTACATTAAATAATTACACAACATTTAGGTAGTCAATATTTTATTAATGAAGAGATCAAATAAATATTATTAAATATATTTTAATAAATATATATTTTTTATAATTATTATCTCAAAATAATTTTATATATTTCCTTGAAACCATAGGGATATAATAAAATATATTTATCCAGGTTCACTTCTTATTTTTATATTTTTAAAAATCCATGCTATAAGTTGTGTCAAAATTGATACTAATTATATTTTGTCAAATTACAGTTTTCTTAAAAAAAATTAAAATCATAAAACATTTTTAAAAATATTGAATAGTTATTATATATTATAAAATGTTCTAAATTTTTAATTAATGGTCTAATTTACTTCCAATAATTAAATATTTCAACCTTTTAATACATAAAATATTTGTTACCCTAGTAAAAAATTAAATATAGTAACTATGTGTTAATTAATATAATAATGCTTAAATTGACATAAAAACATGTCTAAAATATATTGGTTTATTTTATTACAACCCTATATCATCTCACATTAAAAATTGGGATATTTTAGGGTTTTTTATGTGGGTTTTCGTTTTATTATAAATTAATATTGTTTGAGGTTTCTAAAAGTACCCCTCACCTTAATTATAAAAGGTCACTTACTCCCTCAACTCTTAACTTCATTTTGAGACTTAAAGATCAACAATCCCATGCCTATTTCCCTTCTCAAACTCCCTATAAGAATTATAGATTTTCTTTTCTTCTTCAAATACCAACTCAAGTGCTTTAAGAGGATATTTAGATGATACATGTCAAAGAATAAGTGATATCATTTACTTATTCTTTCAAACTTTTTTCTTCTTCTACATCCACCTAATGAGTTGGTTTATTGTAATTTAATAACTCCAATAGTAAATATATACTAAGAGGTTATAATGATAATTAAATGACCATATTCCACCTTTTAACCATCCTTTGAAAAATAAAATCACCACATGTGCGTACGTACGACTTATCATCTCCACGTCGTGGTGAAATCCATTTTTCCCCACCACCTAACACGGTTGGGTTTAATGATAGAATTAATATATATATATATATATATATATATATTTGATAAATATAAAATTATATTGATTCTTAGATACTATAATCCCTTCCACTTCAATCCAATTCAACAATTATGGGAATGATATTGTTGCTCGTGCATACATACGGCTTACCATCTCCACGGTGCGATGTGATTCGTTCAACATATTCTTTATTAAATAATGATTATATAAATGATTTGAATGAATAAATATGATATATATTATAATAATACAATTTTGTAAATTATATAAGTATAACCTAAAAGCGTAATAATAATTTATTTGACAAAACATGCATAAGAACATAATGTAGTTAATACCCAAATAATGAATAACAGTGAAATGTTACTAAACAAAAGATGAAAATATTTTCATAAATATTATCATAAAAATTATTATGATTATATAATAAATCACTAACATTATTTAAATCATTGTACTTGAGTTTCATAAATATACGAAGCATATCAGACCTAAAGTAAGGGATAACACTACAAATCTCGTTTTTATCAGAGATTGTTTATTCGTAAATATTTACTAGGAAATATTTATCATCCACATCAATGTTTACTAAATATGTATTTCAAAATATTATTTATATATTTAAATAATTGTTTAAATTTAATTTTACCCATTACTTAATTTTTACTAAATGGTATGAATGGAATCTTTTGTGGATTTTGGTACGAGGTACTTTTGACTTTTCCAGCAAAAGTATTAGAAGAATGCTTTTTAAAACATATACATAATCACCAGATTTTTATGATTTCATAATTACTTATTTTCTTTAAAACTCCCCTAAAATATTACAAGGTTATTCTTATATAGAATTATTTATTCTAAAATTTTGTGGCATTTTTTAGGACGAAAAACAATTTTTATGTAGAAAGGATATTTTCCTTATGATTAATTTCAAGTGTTTTTTCAAAATTATTTTCAATCTAAGATGACACACTTTAAATAAGGTTATATTTATATATATATTATTACTATGATTTTATTGTTTTTTATAATGGAATATTATTTAAAAAATCCATTTGTTTTATATCAATTATGATGGGATTGTGTTTAAGAAAACCCATTTTATTTCATCGGTTATGATATGGTGAATGTTTTAAGGTTTTTATGGAACATGTAAGAATGGTTTCATTATGAGTTGGGTGGGACATATATATCCCTCCAATTCATTGTGTAATGATTTATATCTGATAAGATAGGCATGATTGGAAGATAAAGTAAATATGGTTCAGTAATACCGGACCAGAATGAGGAGTGAACTCAGTTCAGTAATGGACTATTTCTTCTATGATGGTCTTGGTAATGAGCCATGACTAATATTAAATGATTTTATATGATTATTTTTTTATGCCAGAAAATTTCATGTATTATTTTATGGATATTGGGTTTACATTTCACTTTTATGATTTATCCTTTAACATGATATTATGATATTCTATATGTAGGATATGATTTTCAAAACATATGTTCTTATGATTGTGATATGATTGATATTTTCCTTATTTACCCTTAATTTCCATTTGAGCACACCATTTCATGTGTTTCTTTTCCTCAGGTTATGAATAAGGGTATTAAGTAATAATTTTCAAAAAGTATTCTATTTATAAAGAAATAAGTGGGAGTCAATGTAGATTGTTTATGACCCAATTGTTTATGTTTCCCTGTTTTTAAGGACACTAATCCTATATAGTTTTGACGTGTTTTTTTATGTTATATAATAAATAGTATTCAATGTTGAAGTAATATCTATTTGAAATGTATGGGCTGTTGTAATTGGTATCAGAGAAAATGAATATTTATCCTTTGGAAACAAGGATGGGGGAACCATAGTAAGAACCCTAAGGATATGTCTAAGTATAGGTTACAATCATATCCTAGTGTTTTAGAGATGTTCATGACTAACCTAGGACAAAACCTAATGTTTCATAAATTGAAATTTTATTCTTGAATTATGTAGTTTTCCTAATATGATTAGTTTTTCTCACACTGTGATTCCTAGTTTATGTTAATGGATGGATCCCGAAGGAACTACATTAACACTGAATATGGCTGGTAGTGCAATGGTTCTCCCCCTAAGAAACCAAATTATATTAGATCTTGAATCAAAAATCATTTAGCCATGATCACACTACTATATCAAGTTATGAATCATGTCGGAATTTAAAATGAGAAAAGTATGGGGAAACATTCTGTTGAATCCTACATGAGTCAATGTTGACCTTTATTCAGCGGCTCTTCAAATCCATTATTGGATGGACAATGGATTAGTACCACTAAAAATATTTTTCCTATTCTACAATATTACGAGCATGATAAATCCATCTTAGAAGTTTATCTTTCGGAAGGTGAAGCTGATCGATGGTGGAATCAAATCAATAATACAAGGCAATGAGATAAAATTAATTCAATGGGATGGGATGAGTTCAAGAACATATTTTTCACTAAGTGATTTCCTTGTATTCTTCAAAACAAATTGGAGAACGAGTTTCTTGAACTTATGAAAAAGGATGATGAATATGTTGGTACCTACATAGAAAATTTTACAAGACTAGTAAGGTGATCTTCTGGAATTATTATCCAACCTGATAGAAAAATTGATCAATTATTTAGTGTATTAAAACACAAGTCTATGAAGGGAATTAATCAAAAGGTACATCAATATCTTCAAGGAAAATGTTTGATGTGCTATCAAGGTGGAAATGGATATTAGAGTAACACATCAGTCATATGGGTTTTATAAGAAGAGAAAAATGGAATTAAATGGAAAATATAAAGACTACATTGTAAACAAGATTAGTTTTCTCTTATGCTCAATGTATGGAAATAAAATTGGAAGGAATTGCCTTAATGGTACTAGTAAAAGATATATGTATGGAAAAGAAGGTCATTGGATAGTTGAATGCTGAATTTATTGGAAGAAGATGTCTTATGATGTAAATAAATAATAGTATTCCCAGAATTCACCTTCTACATATCAATGCTACAAGTGCAAGGAAATGGGTCATTATGCCAATTAATGCCCTAATCAAATGGTTATTGATGATGATAAATGTCAACAAACTCTTAAGGCCAAATGTAATCGAAATTCACATTCAATCACTATTGAAGATGTAGAGTATGATAATGAAGAGGGAAAAGATACAGTTACCATCCACTGTAATGTATCAAATGATATATTTGATTCTAGATCCTCCCACGCTTCTATTTATAGATAATTTTCTAAAGGTATCAACATATTACCTCAATAGTTTAATGTTTAGTTAGCTGTGAAATCTCTTAATGGCACAACAGTCGCATCAAAATTTTATAATTCCTCTATGGTTGAAGTATGTGGGAAAGTGATTCCTAAAAATCATGTAATCCTTCCTATAGTGTAATTTTATGCGATTATTGGCATGTATTGTCTTTCTTAATATGGATCTCATGTCAATTTCTATGGAAGGAAAGTCATGTTTCATATTCCAGATCATTCTATGATCATCTATCGATGCAAGGATAAATATAACCATCTAGTAGAAATCTATTCCATCTTATGGGTCCTAATTCAAATAAATGAAGTTTATTTATCAAAAATGGTTGGGGAGAAACTCAAGATTAAGAATACATTCATATTACAAGTGTTTTGGTAATATATTTCTAGAATAATTTCCAA
This sequence comes from Viscum album, assembly GCA_963277665.1. NCBI lineage: Eukaryota > Viridiplantae > Streptophyta > Magnoliopsida > Santalales > Viscaceae > Viscum > Viscum album. The sequence goes on along the minus strand of OY728137.1, from coordinate 1,606,706,871 downwards.
GTCTTCCACCAAATTGTGAAGTTGTGTTTTTAATAGAACTCAAACCGAGTTCTATTTCTATTTCAAAGACACCTTATAAAATATCCCAAATTTAGTTGTAAGAATTGAAAAATAAAATCGAAGAGAATCATGAAAAGGACATCATACTCCTTAGTACATCACCTTGGGGAGAACCTATTCTATTTTTTAATTAGAAAGATGGATCAATGTGACTCTATATTGATTATAGGTAACATAACAAGATCACTATGAAGAACAAATTTCAACTTCCCCGCATTGAGGAATTATTTGACCAACTATATGGTGCTCAATAATTTTACAATATTGATCTTCATTCAGGATATCATTAATTAAGGGTCATAAAAGAGGATATACCAATGATGAAATTTCGTATAAGGTATGGACCCTATGAATTTATATTGATGCCTTTTGTCTTACTATTTCCCTCGATATCTCTATGGATCTAATGAATAGAGTCTTTAGAGACTATCATGATCAATTTTTGGTAGTCTTTTTAGATGATATTCTTTTCTATTCAAGGATAATGGAAGAACATGAAGATCACATGAGAATTGTAATAAAGACCCTAAGAAATGAGATGTTTTTTGAAAAATTTAACAAGTGAAAATTTTGACTTCAGAAAGTATCATTTTTGGGTTATATAATCTCATGAAAAGTGTTACTGTAGATCCATAAAAAACAATAGTTTTTTAAAGTTGGCTCAGACAAAAAATGGTAACTAAGATTCGATGTTTTTTTTTGTTTGGATGGATATTATTGACATTTCTTGAAAGATTTTTCATGATTATCTAATCCACCAACCATTAATTTTATTTGGAAGGAGGAATGTGAAGAGAATTTCCAATAGATAAAATGAAGGTTAGCTAGTTCACATGTACTCACACATCCTTGTAGTGTAGAATGGTTAGTGATCCACAGTGTTGCATACAAGAAGGGTATGAGATTTTTTCTCCAGAGAAATGATATGGTAAAAGCTTATGCCTCACGATAGTTGAAAATCCATTTACAAAATTACCCAACTCAATATTTGGTGTTAGTTGTTATAATCATTGCATTAAAGATATGGAGACGTTATATTAATGGTGAAATGTGTGATATTTATAATAATCATAAAATTTTAATGTATATTTTCACACAAAAAGAAGATAAATATTCACTAGTTAATATTGTAACAGTTTATTAATGATTAGGAATGAACAAAACATTACCACCCTGGGAAAGCGAACGAGGTGGCCGAGACTTTGAGTCGATAGGTCCATGCTAGCCTATCCATGATTAGGATCACAAAAGATACAATATTTATGTATTTGAAAAATGTTTGATCTAGAAATTTTACAGAAAGGGGGAAATCATATCTTTCTCAAATTAATTTTAAACCATCAATACAAGTGAAGATTAAGGAGGAAAAAATAAATATGTAGTGATACAAAAGAAGGTGAGAAATGCTCCTGAAATCAACTTTGATTGTGATGAAATAATATGGATTCGTAACGGGGATTATATTCCTCCCATACCATAATTAAAAATGTAACTATAGGATGAGGCTCATAGTTCCTCATTCACTATTCTCCCAAGAAGCACAAAGATATATAGAGACCTTAAAGTGTATTTATGGTGGTATGGCGAGAAAAGAGATATCATTGAATATGTCTCTAGATTCTTGCTTTGTTATCAAGTTAAGGTTGAGAGACAGATGTCTAAGGGGATGTTATAACCTTTACCCGTACTAGAATGGAAATTGGAAAAATCAATATGGAATTTATTATCTGAATTCCCAAAACATCTAAAATATATAATGTTGTAAGGGTTATTGTTGATCACCTTATGAAGTTGAAACACTTAATTGCTATTAGAGTGGATTTCTCTCTTGATCATCTTTCTGGTAAATGTTTAAAAGAAGTGGTAAGATTGCATGGAGTACCAATTTCCATTATATCGGATTGGGATCTGAGGTTTACCTCGATGTTCGAGAGAAGTCTTCAGAATGACCTAGATACACTGTAAAGTTTCAGCACTACTTAGCATCCTCAGACAGATGGTCAGTCGAAGAAGACAATTCAAACACAGGAAGACATGTTGAGAGCTTGCTCTTTTTATTTAAAAGGTGGTTGGGATCAACTCCAAACTTTGGTAGAATTTTTATACAATAATATCTTTCACTCTAGTATTCTGGTGGCTCTTTATTAAGCACTCTATGGAAACAAGTGCAGAAATCCAACTTGTTGGGATGATGTTGTGGAATGAAATATATTGGGACCTTATCTTATTGATTAAATGGAAGAAAAGTTTAGATCTATTCAAAAACACATAAGATAAGCCCAGAGTTGATAAAAAAGTTATGTTGATAACTAAAGAAAAGACCTAGAGTTTGAAGTGGGTGATAATTTGTTTCTAAGAATATCTCCATGGGAGAGTGTAATGAGATTTATAATGAAGGGAAAGATGGGCCCTAAGTATATCGGTCATTTTGAAATTAGGGATCTTGTTGGGAAGGTATCATATAGATTATAACTTTAACCAAATATCTATCTTTTTTAGGATGTGTTCCACGTATCTCTCTTGAGAAATTACAAACCCAATACTTCACATATACTAATCTCAGAAGTTGTACCGTAGGAGCCAAATCATTCTTTTGAAGAACAAACTATATCAATTATGTATCATAGTGAAACAATTCTATGAAACAAGACTACTCTCTTGGTTTATGTTTTATAGAGGAACCACAAATTTTATGAAGCTACATGGGAACTTGAGGACATGATGAGGGGGATGCATCCTCATAGTTTTGTTTCCAAGTGACAAATTTTGAAGGTGCAATTCAGTTTAAGGAGGGTAGAATGTAACACTTGGATGTTTTTATGAAATATTTTCTTTAAATTGTTTTAACTCTTCTGTAACTTTTGTTACCTGAAATCGTGAGTTAAAAAGAATCATGACAGACCCTTATTATAAAATTACCATTATAACCTAGCTGTTAGGTTATCAGTAATAATTATAACTAACTTATGAAAATTCATTGTGAATTCATTAGCTATCAATTAATTATGTAAAATATAAATAGATATTTTTATTTTTGAGAGAATAAATTTTGGCAATGAAACTAATGATAAATATATGTGTTATATACCTAATAAAATATTTTTGACATTCATCCATTGGATATTTTAGTCCTAGGGTATGAATAAAACACTATTTGATGTATAAAAACATATTTTACTAACGGTTAATTTTAAAACATTGAATAGAGAACCCCTTTTAAATTTAGATTTTGACACATTAATAATTTTTATATGGAAGAATACACATGTTATTTTGAAGAAAGATATAAAAATTTACATTGTATGAATTTCTGGTATTTTTCTAATAACATTCATGCTCGTATGAATAGTAATAATACGCTAAATTTTTAATTGAATATAACATTTTTCATTGAAATAATTTATATTGAAAATTTATATTATTTAATGCTTTCAGTATATAAATAGAATATATTTTTACCATTTAATTTAATGTAGGTTATTAGAAATAATTTTACATTAAATTCAGATGTAAAAATATTTCAATATTTGCCAATATTTTGAATTTTAAAACCTATTCTCTAATTTCAACTAGGGGATTAATTTTAAATTAATTACTACATCTTCTAGTTTTTGAAATTTAAAAAAAGGATTCCATATTTTAAATTAGTTGGTCAAGATTATCTAAATATATTTATTTTATTTTTTGACAATATGAATAGTAACTTTGGTAAATTTTATTAACACTATAAAATGGTAAATCGTATAATTAAGGGTAAAAATAAAATTACCCTAAAACATGTATTAATATAATTTTATGATTATAATTTTCCCTAAAACATGATTGGGTCCAAATTGTATCCATTATAACCCACTTGGATGAGATTAGGACATTTAATTTATTTCATTTAAAGAAAAGTAAAATATGCCTCACTCAAAATTTAATAATTAAATTATTTTTAATATATGGTTATAAAGAAGATAAATTCAATTATAAATAATCATTTGAAATCTAAATTTTTTTATTTATCATGATAATTTATTTTTAATTCTTATGAAAATAGTATTTACATTAAAGTCTTTTACTTGGATGATGGAATAATTAATTAATTGATGAGAAATTAATAAAATAATTTTTATAAAATATTATTAATAATAAAAAGGCACAAAAACATGACCAACAATATTTTTCAAGTATATATCCACCATAAACATCCAATGGTTGACTTATTGACCATTTGGAGGATTATATAAGAGATTATGGAACATACATTATTTTAATTAAAGTGATAAAAAATTTGTAACATTCTTGTTTTAAAAGCGTATACCATTTTTAATGTAGGGTTTTTGAGAAGGTAAATTCAACTAAAAGTATTTTTATGATATATAATGTATTTATCTTCATAATATTATTTTATTATGAGTTTTTATTCAACTAATAGGTGTATTTAATAATTACACATAATTGAGGTTGTATTTAGTTTATTAATGAATAGATCAAATAAATGATATTAAAAATATGTTAGTAAATATAATTTGGGATAATTATTATTTAAAATGAATTTTATAGATTATATTGACCTCTTAGAGATATAATGAAATATTTTTATCTAGTATCACTTCTTATTTTTATATTTTTAAAAAACTATGAAATAAATATTGTCAAAATAGACACTATTGATATTTTGTCAAAATAAGGATTTATTTCATTATTTTAAAATGATAAATCATTTTTAATAATATATAATAACTAATATATGTTCCAAAATGTTTTAAGTTATTAATTTATGGTATAATATAATTCAAATAATTAAATATTTCACCCTTTTAATTTTGAAATATTTGTTACCCTAGTTAAAAAATAAATAGAATAACTAAGTGTTAATTTAAATGATAATGCTTAAATTGAAATAAAAACTTGTCTAAAATCTATAAGTTTATGATATTAAAACCATATATCATATAATATTACAAAGTGGGACATGTTTAGGTATTTAATTTTTGTTTAGTTTTATTATAAATTAATATTTTTGACATCTCCAAAAGTATCCCTCGCAGTAATTATAAAAGGGAAATTCCTCCCTCAACTATTCACTTCATTTTGAGCCTTGACACTCAACCGTACCCTTCCCATTTCCCTTATCAAATTACCTAGAAAAATTCAAGAGTTCCACGTCTTATTCAAAACCAATTATAGTGATCTGAGAGGAGATTTAGAGGACACATGTCGAATAAGAGATAACATAATTTACCAATTCTTTCAGAATTATTTGTTCTTCTACATCCACCTCATGAGTTGTTTCATTATAAATTAATAACTAAAGAAGTAAATATATAATAAGAGTTTAATATTATTATTAATCAACCATATTTCTCCTTCTACCCATCTTATGAAAAATGAAATCACTATGTGTGCGTACGTACGGCTAACCGCCTCCACGATGTGGTGTAATCCATTTTTCAGAACCACCATACATGGATGGGTATAATGGTAAAATTAATAAATATATATATATGATTAATATAAATTTATATTTATTCTGATATACTATTCATCATCCACTTTAATACCATTCAATAATTATGGGAACGATATTATAGCTAGTGCGTTTGTACTGCTTACCGTCTCCATGGTGCGATGTGATTCATTCTACATACTCTTCTTTAAAGAATGATTATATAACTGAATTGATGAATAAATTTTATATATATTATAGTAATACCATGTTTTAAATTATATAATTATAACCTTAAAAGAGTGTTAATAACTTATCTGACAAGACATGCATAATAACATAAAGCAGTTAATACCCAAATAAAAAGTAACAATGAAAAGTTACTAACAAACAGATGAAAATATGATCATAAATATGATCATAAAAATTAATATAGTTATATAATAAATCAGTAACATTATTAAAATATTTATATAGGAGTTTTGGATACATACAATTCATATCGGACCTATGGTAAGGGATAAATTTTCCACTCTTATTTTTATCTGAGATTGTTTATTCGTAAGTATTTACTCGTGTATATTTATCATCCACATACATGTTTCCAAAATATGTATTTCAAAATATTATTTATATCCTTCTAAAATTTTATAATGTCTATTTTACCCATTTTTTAATTTTTACTAAATGGTATGAATGGAATCTTTTGTCGTTTTTAGTATGAGGTACTTTTAACTTTTCCGGCCAAAGTACATGAAGAATGTTTTTTTAACTTTTACTTCCTGAATGGATATTTACTCTTTCATAATGCCTTATTTAATGGATTGTTCCCCTACAATATTACAAGTTTATTTTCACATAAAATGGGTTATTCTAATATTTGGTGTCAGTTTGAGTAAGGAAAATGTTTTTTTAGAATAAATGATATTTTCCTCTGGAATTAATTTGAAGTGTTTTCTAAAAGTTATTTTCTATCTAAGGTGACACTCATTAAATAGGTTTATATTTAAATACCTATTATTACAATGATTTTATTGTGTTTACTATGGAATTTTATTTATGAGATGTATATTTTTTATATCAATTATGATGGAATGATTTTTAAGAAACCCATTTTATTGCACGGGTTATCCTATGGTGAATGTTATTATTTTATTGTAGAACACGTAATAATTGTTTCATTATGAGATGGGTGGTACCTATATCTCACTCCAATGTATTGGGTATCGATTTCTATATCATTAAATTGACATGACAAGAATGGAAAGTACATTAGGGTCATTAATACAGGGCCGGAACGATGAGTGAACTTGGTCCAGTAATGGAATTTTTCCGCAATGATGGTCTAGGAAATGAGTCTGGACTAATATGAAATTATTTTTTATTCTTATGTGTTTATTCCACTAAATTTCGAGGATTATGTTATGGTTATTTGGATTAAATTTCACTTTTATGACTTATCCCACGACATGATACTATGATATTTTATATGCAAGATAATATTTTCAAATGTTATGTTCTTTTGATTATGATATGATTGATATTTCCTTTTTATACCCTTATTGAGCATTTAAGTTCACCCTTTTGTATGTTTATTTTCCTCAAGTCATGAAGTATTGTGTTATGTAATATATTTCAAAAAGTAGTATTGTTTTAAAGAAATAAGAGGGAGACAACGTAGATATTTTATGAAGTAGTACTTTATGTTTCCATGTTTCTAAATAAATTAATCATATACATTCCAGGCATGTTTTCTGTTATGTTATGTGTTAAATATTCTTCAATATTTAATTAATATCTATTTTTAATGTATGGGATGTTATATAGGGTATGGGGAGAAGTATTCTTGAAATGAAGGTAAATTTGGTTATTTTTTTGGTAGAGTGTTATAATATCTATAAAATTAGAATGAATCCATACATAAGGGATATGAATGCAAGGGATCAACACTCATCTACAGATTCAATAAGATTCTAATTAATCTAATTTGTTTTATTAATTATTGGGAAGGAGCTCCGCCCCTCATAATTTTTATGGCTAGATCATCTACACCAAGCTACTCCCCCAATGCAGTAGGAAAATGGGTTCACTGGACTCATCCACTTTTAGGAATCAAGATTTATACTAATGGCTCCTATAGTATAGACCTTATTAGGGGTTAGGGTATTTTACATGATACCAATGGTTTTTCGGTTCTTTATTTCTTAGGATTTAGGATAAATTAGGACTCCTTGTAATAAGAATCCAAGGTCGTACATACTGGTCTTGAGATGTGCATACAAAAGGAAATTCAGTCGGTGGCTCTCAAAATTGATTCGCTGATTCCCTTTATGGAGCTTCATGGGTCTGGATTAACTCCTTGGAAGATTGAGTAAATCATTTGACAGTGCCAAAAAAAATTTATATCCACATGGAGATTAGTCATACTTGGTGGGAAGAGAATATTGTAACTAGTTTTCTAGCTTCCAAGGCAATTTAATGTGTGTCAATGCATTGATATTTTTATATTGGGACCTTTCCTAATGATGGTATAAAATTTGTGTGTGTAGATTCCCTAGTCCTCCACTTCTTTAGACCTCCCTAATATTTGGATCCACCTTCCTTGTTTTCTTATTTTCTTGCTCTATATTTATTTCTTTGTTCAACTTTAATATGTTTATTTAGTAATAAAGATATATTTTTTTTGGGGAAAAACACAAATAATTGTTCATCTGGTAAATTGATTATGTTTCGAAAGGAGGATATATAAATTAATTGAATTGAATAATTTTTTTGAGGAAAATATATTAACCCGTAAAATTGATTTTAACATATTTCCTTTGACAATGGTTTCATGGTGATTAAAAAAAGTATTCATCATTTAATTTGTTTGCATAAAAGAGTATTTCAAATGATGATCATGATGACAAAAATTAAAATGAATGTAATATGATATTAAAGAGGAAGAATATTTAAAAATACTATTCTTTATCCTTCATTAAATTAGCAATGAAAATATATTCATGTTTCAGAAATTATTTATGTATGTCTCTAATAATTTCATGAATTATTATGGCATAAAAATTAAATGGGTTTAAGGAATAATATATTGATTTATTAAATTAGATTACTTCGTCATTACATAAATAATTTATTTTATACATCTATATTTTCATATTATATCATGAAAACTAAAATATTTGATATTTAATCAATTTGTTCAAGAGATTTTCATGGGGAGGAAGACCCCATGTTTACCAATATTTTTATTTTTAGAATTATTCCATGGATTATTTTTCTAATGAGGTTTATTTGTGGTAAAGAATATTTTAATTATTTTCATTGATATATTTAGAGTTTTTAATGTTTATCTCCCATAGGAGATAATTATTCCTTAATTATCAAATGTATTCATTTCCCAAAATAACATTCTACAATGAACCCAAGTAAAAAAAATTCTTGGGTGGTTATTTATTTCATGGACAAGTAATCTCTCAATTATTTAAATCCAAAACTACTATATTGAATTTGATCTTTGTTTTGTGATGTCAAAATATAGGTCGAAGAAAATCAATTTTTGGAATATTGAACTGGTAGTCTGAATGGTTCTGATCATGGTTCTATGATAGGAAGGATGATAATGTATTGAATAACTATTAATTCTAAAAAATAAACCTCGAAATGTGTGATGGAGGCTATTTGGGTATTGGAATTGGGTCCCCCTATTCTTTTTTCCTAAGGCATAGGTTGTGAAATGATTCATATATTCTTTCAATAAATAGATAAAAAACTTTTAACTAAACATTATTTAATCAATCGAGATACAAACCATTTAGTCTATGATCTAGAATTCTTTGATAATTTTAATTAATAAATATCACAAATTTTGTAACTCCAAGTGAAATGTTTTGTGTTTTAGGACCAAGTACCTTGGAATGAATTTTAAAGACATTCTAGTTAAACATGTTGGACGTGCATTTTATGTTCCATATCACGCACACCATGTATTTCATAAATGTTGGCTCCTTTTTATAGGTTTCACACACCGATAAGTCATGTAAAAACCACATGTTGTGTATCTTATGGAGATTTCATCTAATACATGTGAGGTAACATGATGTATTCCAAAAATAAAATTCACCAAACAAGAGTATCCATATAGGATATGTACCATACTGGACACTCTATATACATCATATAGATATGATCAATGATAGTACACAACCATCCTGACCAAACATACTACACACCATCTACCATAGAGGAACATGTGTGTGAAAGGAGTACTGCATTATTATTTATAATATCCTACCCATGTACTAGTTTTGGGTATACATAAAGTCAATTATATAAATTTTTCATGTAAAATGTTATGTTATATATATATTTATTATTTATGGTTTATATTTTAGGTGTTTACCTCATAAGAGTTTTACAACGTCATAGTGATGACGAAGAGTGTAGTCAAACGATTATAATAAAAAAATGGTGGTACCTATTCTAGAAGTATATTTTCATCGGGGTGGGGGACCTCCAAGTGTTTAGTAAAATATGTAACTCTATTATACTGATGTGGTGTGGGTCTTCCACTCATGTAGTAAGTAAAACTCTTAGTCAATTCACATTATACATGTCTAGGAATGAGTCCCCCATAAGGGTCAGTAATCTCCTTGACTGATTTATTATTCAGGGGGGAATGGGTCCCCAATAACATCTACTACTAAAGGGTGATGTGGAAGTGAAAAATGTTAGATACTTTGGGTACTTTATGTCTAAAATATTTTTACTTCATTCTCTTTTGGGATAATTTTACTATGAAGTTGGTATATGGATGAGACTCTTCCTATCATCAGTGGTATGAGTTATAATTGGGCTATTATCATTTGGAATATTTTTTTTTTCATATTCTCTAGGTTTTCATAGTTTCATGCGAGATATGATCCTTTTGATGTTGAGATTGAAGGTTTGAATTTCCCCCAACATTCATGATTTTCGTAAACATAGAGAATATATAGTATCTTTAGGTTTCTTCTTATTTCACATAGTTTGGGTTTAAAATGAATTATGGTTTTATAATTCTATTTATGTTTTTATGGAATCTGACTTGGTATATTTGTACATACCCAGGTACAATCCTTATACCCACACATTTTGTGTATGGGAAGATGTTATACAAATAAAATATGGCCTTAGAGTAAATGGGGATAGTGGTAGTTATTGAGTTTATTGAATGGTGGATAATGGTGGTTCTTATTAAATGTTTACTAATAGATTTCACTCTTGGAGAAAATATACTAAGGAGATTTCTTCACATTTCTAAAGATAGTATGAGATAAAGTTTTTTTATTCTATATTCGTATTTCCCAATTTAATGTTTATCTATTATGGGGTTATGCAAGAGAATTATTATCTAATGAATGAATTTTTATATAGTGCATTTTTATATATATATTTTGTTGTGTTTTTGGAAATAATTTTTTATTGGAGATGTATTTATGTTTTAGGTTATTATATGATAAAGAATCCCGTGTATTTTTTGAATTCTGGGTGTTAGTCACTATCCCCAAGAAAATTAGATAAATGCATGTGGTGGTACACTTAGTTTACCAATAGCCCATGTGGGGGTTTAGTAGTTTAGATTATATCAAAATTGTATTAGATTACTTCAAGTTGTGTAGATGATTTTTGGAGTTAGATTTAATGTGACGATTTGATTGGGAACTTGGAAAATGGTGGTAATTTGGTCTAGAGATAGGTTCTCAAACCATGGATACTAGCATAGGTGTAATGTAAAATATATCATTTTACTAGGAATTGGATAACCTGTAAGACGACATGAAACTATAAGAAATTATTTTATATGGTATAATTAATACGGTGTATGAATCATATAGTGGTCATTAATTATCCTTAATTCCCCCCTCAAGTTATCTTACCATGATATACTCTAGTACCTATGGTCCTTATATATAAGAGGATTGGGTGAACTATGAATTGTGTTTCCCAGTTTTCTTTAGAAACCATTGACGATATTCTGATTATTATATTTGATTCACCCTTCATGGCATAGTAGAACATTGCTATATGCTTATCCAAACTCATTATTGTACTATATTACCATGATTGAAGTTTGTGATCCAGAAAAATATTATTTATTCATTTATGTAATAGATGGATTTATTTTAAATAATAGGAGGACCTCTTTTCTAGGGAAACGTGGTCATAATTATAAACATATTGATGGTTTATTGATGGATTTCTCTATGGGTATGATATGGTATGGATACATTCCTAGATATAATGGTTTATTGTGCCCTTTGGAGTGATTTTGGAGTCTAGGGGTTTCTACTACTTGTATTCACCACCTACATATAATGCCTAGGATAATAATTCTTTGTGGAAGGTTTCTGTTAAACATGTTCCCTAACTCAAAATAGGTTAACAGTAAATATTTTAGTATCCAGAGTGATGTCATGTAAAAATATCCTTGTTAACAAATCTTTGATATTAGAATATTTCATAAGGTAGTAATCAATATCATTCCCAGAGAATGTATCAATAATTTAGTTAGTGGTGTCTGATTTACTATAGATGTGAAATTCCTTGGACTATCTCTATCACCACCTCTATATAAAACTATTCAAAATATCAAGTGTTAATAGAGAAGAAATATATAGTTAAATATAATGGATTACTCGGATTATACAGTATCTATAGTGACCCATAATTTTCATATATGCATATTATATCTTATTTAAAGAATATTCATTTTATAACATAATGATCTATTCTATAATCATATTTCTCAAGTCCCTTTGAAAAAATGGATGCATAAACAATATGTTCATATAAGCTTAATAGTATTTTTCACTAAATAATTCAAAAATTTCACCCTTTATATACATATAATATTTAAAAATAATAATCCATATCCTAGGGAATATAAACATAGTAAAGCAAGATCTCAGATGCTTAGTAATGAAGAAAATGGAGATATCAATGATCACATAATCACAACATGATCATAAGTGTATAAAAAATGAACTTAATATTTTAAAACCATATCCTCTATGTAAAATATCATATTATTGAGTCATTTCATTAAGGATAGAATTAGATAAGACATTAATCATAAAGGAATCAAAGAGCATGATCCATTAGAAAATAAAATTATCAGAAGGTATAAATTTGTGTCCTATAATAATCATATAAAATCATTTCCTTCGTATTAAAGGATCACTATTATGACTATAAAGTTGATTGGGTTCACTCGAAAATCAATAATATTAGTAATATTTCACACCCAAGAATGTAATATTGGAAAAATTCTCTTATCAAACTAGGTTCAATACCCATTGAATTCATTTTTTACTCCTTGGATAACTATCAAAACCCAATTCAATGGGGAAAATATAATTCCAGGGCCACCTATAACATAATTAAAATCATATATATGTGTCCCACAAGATTATAAATCATTCATCATAGAATAATTCATATAAATAAATTGGTTTCATAATCATTTCACCATAGCACTATAACATTACTCATAGATAAGAAATGGGTTTTATAAGGGTTTCATCCTAATATAATTTAACCCATGGAAAAAATGGGTATCATAGAAAAATCCACAAATCATCATCATCATAAGACATGAAAAGAGTTGAATTTGATGGTATCATTGGATCATATTCTCAATATATATTAATTAACTTCAAATATTCCATCTTATATAAAAATATCTTTAAAATATATTTGGAATATTTCTTGAGGGAAATAACATTTCCATTTTCAAGTCACTTTCTTAAAATATAAAAAATTTACAAAAGCTAAGTGAATAATTTATTTTAAATTAACTTTGGATGATTGTGAGGTAATATTATAATCATTGATTGGTCTTGACAATGAGAATGTATTTTCATGTTCTATATGTTAAAACAGTGATTCCAAACCAATTTTTGATAAAAAGTACATAGTACCTCATTTCATAAAACAAAAAAAATATTTATTTTTATAAATTGTAAAATGTAATACATGGGTAAAATTTACATTAAAAAACCATTCGATAATACTAAAAAACACGATTTTTTTTAATAAATATATATACATGGAAGAATAATTATTTATGACCGAAAAGGGAAATAAATTCGGTTTTCATTCAAAATGTTCTTTTAGTCTATTGGGTATTTAAATTAAGTAAAATGAAATGGAGACATGTAATATCTATAAATAAACATAGTAATTCATGTGTTTATTAAGATATTTATCATAATATTTCAACATGTAAAACCTAATCATACACAATCCCAATAAACAATGATATTGTAACAAAAATTTCTTACCTCGAGTTCCAGTAGAATCAAAAGTGGCTTATCCACATGTATAATAAATTTAAATTTATAATAAAAATATAATAAAATAATTTAAATACATATAATATCTTATATTATCCAATTATAACAATTCGGTACCCATTTATTATTATTTATGTATTAAAATCATCATTAATGGGTGTAAACTATTTCGTTTTTTCATTAGATTTTTGATTGGGTGGTTCTGGTCCTTATACTTTCAACATGGTCAATAATATCCATAATTCTAATCTAGATATAAATATAATATATATTCATTATATATATTTTGATTCATCCATAATGGTTATATATTGAAAAATGAATTGCATTGTTCATGGATATGGTAAGCCATATATATTCATAAACGTTTTTTTTTTCACATTTCGAAATATGTAATGAAAAAATGTTAAATATTAAATAACCAGTAAAAATATTATATCATTTATATCAAATAAAATCTTTAAAAATTATCTTATTACTATCCAGGTAAATAGAAAATGAAAAATGAATCAGATCACTTCAAGGAGTAGGTAGTCCACACGTTCGCACAAGCTACATTCTTGTTTTCCCACATATTGTAAGACCATATGGTAGATTTGATTTTATAATTAAATAGTTATAATTATGTTGTAAATTTAATATATAATCTTTAAAACCATCATAGTTATCATCCATTAAATATGGTTATGGAAAAAAATTATCACTATGTGGAGGCTGTAGTCCACACGTACACACGAGCGATACATTCACTTCCCATTTGATGGAATAGAGGTGTATATTGGTTGTTAAACAGTCATAATATAATTTAAGTATAATTCAGATAGTGAATTCATTATTTTATTAATAATAACATTTATTTATATGAGGTATAATAAGAAATAAATTGAAAGATGTTGGGCAGGATGACAACCTCTCCTTCGGTTGGCCTCTTTAGATCCTTTCTTAAGGACCCTTGGAATGTAATTTTAAGAATACTATAACCTAAAATTTGTGTAAATTAATGTTGAGAAGTGATTTGGGTGGGATTTTTTGATATGTAATTCTAAAATTTATGTAAATTAGATAATGGAAGGTGTCTTTTACAAGTGGGGAGAGGACACATTTAGAATTTATTAAAATATAAAATATAATAAAATCCTTCTATAGAAAATGCATCAAAATGTATATATTTTTAATGTTGTTATAGGATTATGTCAAAATATAATCATAAAATATTATTTACACATGTTTAATTGGAAAACACACCCTTTCCTCTTGGTGTAACTCAAACCCCACCTCGGGTAAAACCATTTTAACCATAACAGAGGTAATATTTTTACTATTTTCCATTAATTATGACCAAAAAATAAAAGTGCCCCTTTTACCAGATTTAGAAATTTTAAATAAAAAATTTATTCTAGTTTATCAAATTAAATCTGCAATAGTTACATAAATTAAATTTAAAATAAACTATCAAAACTCGACGAAAACATTTTTCATTAAAAAAATGTTTTCCTAAGTTTAGAAAGTTATAAAACCAAAATACCCATAAAAGTAATTCAAGTCATATTAATTGTGTTATTAATTATTTAATTGAACTAATTATACTTTTAAAACCATTTTAAAACTAAATGTCACTTTTAAAATTATTTATACAAAAAAATTGTTTTAAAAAAAGTTGTATTGTTTACTATTCATTGATACATTAATGATTTCAAAAAAAATCAAAAACAAAATCTAAGTTAATTTTTTAAATTATGGTATCAAAAAAAATTCACTTTTATGAATATATTTTATAAAATTTGAAACAAATAATTATATTAATTTCTCTCAAAAATCAAGAAATCCCATTTTTTGGAAAATTTTATTTTCAAAACATATAATGACTATATTAAAAATTGCAAACTTGTTTATAAATTTACTGGATTTATCTAACACCTTTATACATATTGTTTTAAAATTTTCTTATTCTTATTGATTATTCAAATTTAAAATCTTGGTTATAATTATATACTATATTACAGTTCATTTTTACTCGAGGTTTCATGTATCGCTAGTTATCGATGAAATTAAATTTAGTTTTAAAAAATATACCATAAAATCTCATAGTATTAAATTATACCCCACTTAAAAAGATTTTTTACCTCATAATTAAATTATTATGATATATAAAAATTTGGATATCTTTGTTTCACCACATCCACAGGTTCCCATGTAGCTTCTTTGAATTTTTAATTCATCAAGAAAACATTAACTAGGTGATTAATATTATTATATAGAAAATTTATCTCAACCATACAAGATTTATATTGTATATTCTTAAAAGGAATGATTATGATCCAATGGTATTACCTATGAGTTTAGTATATATGACAGATCATGTATGTACTTCCTCAATAAAGATAGATGGAATACATCGTGAAATTGAGATAGGTTCGGTGGAAGCACCAAATGATAAGATATCATTCATTCTCAATCAATAATCTCAATGGGGCCAATATACCTTGGGGTAAAAATTCATTTATTTTTGAATCTCATAAACATATTCCATGGATAAAATCATAATAATATCATCTCACTAACTTCAAATTCTAGATTTCACTAAATATTATCATCATAATTTTTTTGTCGACTATGAGCTACCATAATATTTTTATAATTGGAACTAACATTATTTATTTATTAATTGGTTGGCTTAGGTCACAAACTATTTTTTTCTCCAACTCTATCCTAGTGCATTGGAATTCTAATCTTCATTCTATATAGGGTTTCATATGGACCTATCTAAATTATTGTGTGAAATTTATTATTATAAGAAAACTTAATGAGAGTAAGGTGTTGATCCCAGCCATGTTTAAAATACATAAAACAAGAACTCATAATATTCACCAGGAATTGAATGGTTCCCTCTGACTGAACATATTTCTATAGATGATAATCCTTCTTATTATAAAAATCTATATCAATATATTTTTTAATACTTCACCAGAACATTGAGGTAAACCAAAGATCCTAATCAGATATAAAAGCATGTGGTACTCGCTGAAAACTTACCACTTCATTAATGTATGTTATGGTAATATGATCAAGAGATTAATCTTATCTAATATAAATGAAGTGTGTTGACTTCATAAGTTGATTGACTAAAACCCAAATAGTATCATGGACCTTGTACATTTTGGAGAGTCTCATGACAAAAATCATGGTGATGTTTTCTCATTTCCATTGTGGTGTGGGTAATGGTAGTAACATCCCATTATATTTATGTCTATAAGGTTTAAATTTTTTAAATACCAATCCCTGATATGGATGATCTATAATATCTCTCTACATGTTGTCCCATCAGAAATATTCTTTTAGATCTCTATACATCTTCGTACATCCAGTTGGAATAGAGAATGGTGAACTATAAGCTTCATAAAATACCTTATTCTTCAAGTCTGGTATTGATGTGAAATAAACATGGTAACTAAACCATATCCATCCATCACAATCAAGGTTTAAATCAAGAACATTTCATATATTCTTATTTAGCTCCACATCTTCCTTCTGGACCTCTTTAATCTTCACTTAGGTAAATGGTTGGAAACTCATTTGAGATAGATTATATTTCTACCCATCCTAAATATATTCATATCCATCCTTTGAAAATAAATAAATAAACAATATTTTTTGATCCATATGGTAGATAATCTAGAATAATCCTTTAAACTCATAGAATCTACTACATTATTCACATTCCCTATGTGGTAATATATTCAAAAATAATAATAAATTATAAACTCTAACCATCTTCTCTGTCACAAATTCATCTATTTATGAGTAAATATATACATTAGAATTTTATAATTATTATATATCTAGAAAATTTCTCAAAAAAGATAATTTCTTTGCAAATTTAATGAAAAAATTTATGCACCTAACTCCAAACCATTATTTTTCTATTTTTTTTAATGAACCATAAATTTTTGTGAGGAACAAGCTACGAAAAAATCATTCTATATAAGGACACATCCTAGTCCCTTATTTTATTTATCACTATAGATCACAAACACTTATCTACTAAAAGGTATTGTAAACATATGTGTGATAGCTAAAATTTTCTTCAGTACCTTGAAATTTTCCTCACATCCATTTTTCCAAAAGAACATGTCTCTCTTCTAAGTTAGCATGTTTAGTGGATTATATTTCCATGAGAAAATATAGAAAAAGTGTTGATAATATTCATCCAAACCAAGAAAACTATGGATATCAATCACTATGGATAGTTAGGTCCAGTATTCAATAACTTCTATCATTAATGGATTCACAGATATACCCTCACAGGAGATTATATAACACAAAAAGGAAATTTTTTTTCCAAAATTCAAACATGAAAAAAAATCATAGGGAAAATCATTACATAGGTTATTTAGTACAATTATCAAGTGATGTTCTTACTCTTCCTCACTCTTCGTAAATTTAATAATATAGTCTATAAATACCACAATAAACTAATCTAGGTAATCTATTATAAATCTATATTCATAAAATATATGAAGATATAATAATATTAGTAAGACCAAACAAAATCACTACAAATTCATAGTGTTCATACCTTATAAAAAATGATTTATTAGGTATATATGCCTTTCATACCCTCAATTAATGATATTATGATTGAAGGTGAATCATGGAAAAGTATTGATCTCCACATAGATGTTCAATACAAGTCATCAGTACAAGGTAGAGGATACTTGTTCTTAATAGTGATCATTTTATGTTATTAATTATCAATTCACATTTAAATCTATCCATATTTATTCTTAATAAAAAGAATATGTACAGACCAAAGTCATGAATGTGGACATATGAGTCACTTTTTAAGATTATCCTGGGGTTTCTTCTTTAGTTCTTGAAATTAAAATGGGGCTATTATATATGGAGTCTTTTAACTAGGTATAGAACTACGTATCAGTTCTACTGAAAAATAAAAATCATGACACAATAGAGGATTGAAAGACTTTTTCAAAAACACATCAAGAAACTCTCTCAAAATATGAATATATTCGATGTTGATTTTTTCCATAACCATTTTCGATTAACATACCTTTTGAATAGGAACAAAGAATCATAAAATTGATGAAATTTCCATCAGAAGTTCATATTTATCATTGCACTGATAAATGATCACAGTTTTTTCAAAATATATAAATTGACTTCCCTTCCTTGGGAATTGTTATGGGATTTATATAATTGAAGTTAATCCATACCAAAAAATAACTTCAAATTTCACAATAATAATATTTTAATAAGATTCATTATTTAATGAATAAGAATGAAATTTGAACTTCCTTATTCTTGGAGTCATCCTTTAAAATATGGAATTGACTTAGATAGTGCCAACGTTTCCTCCATTTAATATAAACAACTATAAATGGATCCCTATGATGTAGTTTAATTCATTCCATAAAACTTCTCATTTTCCTCAACAATTAATTTCTCTATGACCTGCTTTTACAAATAAAACATTTTCTTTTTTCCATTGATACATTATCATGGGTGTCACTTTCCACTTTTCTAACATGAAATAAATTTGAACATTCTTTCTTCCCTGGTCCACACCACCCAAGTTATCAATGAGTTTCATTCTTATCTTCTTTGGTGATTTTGATACCTCCTTAAGGTGCAATATTTTAATCATATATTGTGATAATTGATTTGGATTAATAGTAATGTTCTTCTCTTCAGAAATCAACCCATTTGCCTTATCAAAATAACTACATTCTCCATTAAATTCAAAATTAACATAATTTCCCTTTGTTCCATCCATGCACTAAAACCAAAAAACATGATCTATGAAACAGTAATCATCAAGGGAAACCAAATCATCCTAAAAAATAATTTATATTACATCTAAATCATGACACAGTATTTTAATTTATGAAACCTTAGGTTTAACATTGGTTATTCAGGGTAATCATCTATTTAAATCCTTGATAATGGTTCATAAATAAAATGTTAGTTAACCAAAACATCTCCCTCGATAGTGTAAAACTGGGTGCCCAGTAAGGGAACGCTCAAAATGAAATAGAATGATGACCAAATTATAATCAACCTACCATTTTAGGGGTAATTACCAATATAATCACTTATTTCATAAAATTATCCACTTTTATTATCCAGATAGTGTTTTTTTTAGGATAATCACACTGCTTTCTTTACCAAAACTTACAATATTTTCCTACTCTTAAGATTACACTATGGGCCTTCAAAAAAGTATTCCAATCCTTGTTTAAAATGGTTCAACAAAATTACTCTAATACCAACTATAGTGAACCATACTCTTCACTAATGTATATTAGATTATATAAGATGAATATTCATTATATAACATATTGACCCATGTGAGAATCATATTGGTGTGTTGCCTTTGGAAACACGGATACATAAAAACATGTTCATATAAGATCTATAATATCTCCCACATAACTATTTATAGGTTTCACCAACCTTATACATATCTTTCATAAAAAAACCCATCATATCCAAGAGAAGGGGAATATAGTAAAGGGAAATCTATGATGATTAATAAGAGAAAATGATGAAGATATTAATGATCACATAATCATAACATGAGAATAAAGACATGAAAACCTGATAATATCATTATAAAACCATAAAATTAATATTATATATCAGATTCTTGAGACATGACATAAATATTGGAATTTTATAAAGCATGAAACATAAAGTAATAAAATAACATTATCCATCATAACCATAAAAATATCAGAAGATATAGATTTTTTTCATACACATAATCAAAGAAATTCATTTCCTTAGTAGTCAAGGATCACTTCCATGATAAGAAATGTAGATCAGGTTCACTCACCCAATCAATTTTATTAGTTATTGTTCACTCCCAACACTATCATAGTGGATAGAGACCCTTAATATATTTTATTCAATCCACATTCCAGTCCAATTTATCTCATGGGATATACAAATTTACCCAATGCATTGAAGTTATATATAAATCGAGGCCCAATTGTAATATAATGACAGTCATACATATATGTTCCACAATATCATACATAATTTATAAATAACGCTCATAGAATGGAGAATCGTTTCAAAAAAATCATCATAATACCAAATCATAAAAAAATTTAAAGGATATGAATTTCATAAAGATTTCATATTTATATAATTAACACATGGAAATGAAATGGGTTACATAGAATCGTCCTAAAATCTTAATAATTATAAGACATAAAAATAATTAAATTGAATGGTTTAATTTGATCATATGGACAGAAAATAACATGTAAAATCAATTTATTTCATCTTTAAGAAAAAACATTTAATAAAATTTTGGAATATTTCTTCAGGAAAATAAACTATTCATTTTCAAATCACTTCCATAAAATCTAAAAATTTACAATATCACACCTGGTTTTTCATATTTTGGATTATGATATAGTTTCATGGGAATCCCATCATTTTTCATAGGTTCTAGGTGTGATGGGTGTTGAGTTTTGAATTTTTTTCTTCCCAAGTTTTTGTTTTGTGTTTTCCCTTTGTTCATGTTGGGAGAAAGTTTCATGGTAGAGAGCATGTGACACAAAAAGGTATCACTATATTGTGTTTATATCATTCAAGAATAATTGGGTTGACTTCCCTGGTGTTTGGGGTTACATTTGAGGTTGTTTGTCCAATTTTGAAGGTCACAAGGTCTGAAAACATTTTTAGAAAACCGTAAATGTTAATAATGAAAATTCACAGAATATTTCCAATAGTATTCGCACGGTCTGCACACAGTTTACAAAACCATGCAGCAAGACTGTGCATCCCATTACTGAATAAATATATTTTAATTTAAAAATACGATTTAGATTATTTCACCTCCCATTTGAAGCCCTACCTTTTGGATATCCAATAGAGGTTTCCCCCCTTCATTCTCATTTATTTTGGGCCACTTTTTGGGTGAATTATTACCAATGGTTAGTGATTCTTAATGATTTCTTCATCAAATTAACCCATTTATTCTTCTCCTCAATTCCTTCTTCCTTATCCTCTCATTCCTTCTTATTTTTCTCTTATTCCATGGTCATGTTGACTTAGGGTATTGGTTTCCCTTTTCTTATGTGGGGTGTTTCCTCATTATGGTTTTTTATTCATAGATCTAGGGTTTTTGAACCCTTGTGGAGTGTTTCGTGTTGTACGTTATCATTGTGCCAAGGATCCAAGGAGGTTTTTCGCACAAACATTCCCTTTTAATTTAATATTCATCTATTACATGATTTTCTCACCACTATTGTTTGATAAATATTTTTTTTGATCCTTTGGTTAATTGTTTGGTGTGAAAAGTAGCAGTTTATGCCTTCTCTTACAACAAATAGTGTTGTTTTGGTTAAAATGATCACACATAGTGTTTTATAAATTTTTTACTTAGATTTTTCAGGTGTTTTGTGATATTTAGAAAAAGTTTTAGTAGTGTAAATGAAATTATGTAATGAAAATAGATGTTTTATAACTTGTTGAGTGTTAAAGAGAAATTGTATTGTTAGATATTGCATGCCTAGTGTTTGATTAATTTCCCAATTGGATTTTTTGGGATAAGTGTGATATAAAATGATTGGATTTATTTTATAAATATATTGGAAGAATTTGAAATGATATTTGGGGTTCCTTATATTGTTTCCCAATCGTTTTTTGTTTTTTTAATGAAATTATTGTTGTCTTTTAATGTGTTTTGGAACATGTTGTCATTGAATGGTTCGTTAGGAATTTTAAAAAAAATGGTTGTTCCTTGAATGTGTTACATGAACGTTTTAATGATATTTTTTAAATAACTCTGAAATAGAAAATGGAATTTTTACACCCTTTTTGAAAATGAGAATTAGTATCTTTGATAAATATGGGTTTTGTAAAATGCTTAAAGGCCCATTTGAAGAGTTTGTGAAATTGATGAAACTGTTTATTATGAAAACCTCCATTGGATTTTTCTCATGACTTGTATTTTTATAATTTATGGGTTTTCCTCATTGTATAATCCTTGTAATCCATTATCAGAGTTCCTCAATTTGGACTCTTTTTGTTCTATTTATTCTATGGCATGAGATCAATCCTTGTGGGGGTTAAGGGTTATTCTTGTTGTTGATTTATTGTTGTATATACATGTGATTGGATTCTCATTTAGAATTGGATTTCTCACCCCCATTATACATGATACATGGGAACCTAGCATTATGAGAGAATTTTCTTAGAATTATTGATGTACTTTCTAGATTACCCACTAGATTGTGGCTAAAAGTAGGTGGATATATTTGGGTTTATTACTATGTGATTGGGCCCCTCTGTCTATCCCGTATTAGGGTGTCTTAGTATTTTGGAATTTTTGATTTCATCATGTGTTGAATACTATTGGGGATGGGTTCTCATGTATTAGTTTGTTAAATATTGTTCTTGATCGCTTGGGTTCACGTATGTCTATTGGATCTTAGTTTCCTATAGTGACGAATGTGATACTTGAAAGTTAATTTACATTACCCTTGTTATATGATCATCCTGGTACCTTATCCTATGGTATCCTTTCTTTAATGTGATTTTTTGGTTTCAAATAGGTTTTATGAGAAAAAATCATGGAAATGTGCTTAATCATATTTGTGAAAGTTGAAAATATTAACATCAATTTCCTCTTAAAAATTCTAATGTCCCACTAATGGAATGTGTTGGGATTCTAAATGAATAAGGGTAATGTTCATAATTTATTTTTGAGTGAAACATTTAGAAAATAATAATTTTATATATTTTATTTAAAATTTTAAAATTTATGTTTCTTTTTTTTAATGGAAGTGCATTTTGAAATAGATTATTTAGATTGTCTACTAAGTTTTAATACTCACACCTATAGTTCTTTTCTATTTTCAACAGTTGATCATGTTCTGCTTGAGTACGATCACCATGGGATTTAAGTGATCATTGTGTTCAAGATTGGCCCACAATGTCACGTGGATATAGTGTGGTCATCTGGTTCGGTTAGTCCTGTTCAGTAGATTGGTTGTAATTTCAGATTTTGTATAAAATATCTTCAGTTTAGTTTTATTTAAATTGAACTATTTTATTCATCTTTCTACTATTTCATTTATTTGTTATTAATTGGTTTAAATCATTCCCTTGTGTACTCTATTGATTCCCTTGGTTTTTGACTCCATCCTAGGAGGATCCGGAATGCCTCTCGGTCCTTTCCACATATTAGAATGGGTGAAAGATTCAGGGTTGAACCAGTTTGGTCCATGAGAAAATGGTATTAGATCACACCATCTCTTATATGACCTAACTTTTTAGATCACCCTTTGTTACATGGGTATTTCAAGGTAGATGGGGTTGGATTTTTAGGACTCAATAGGTAGGTGTGGGAAGATCATCATAAACTCTTGCTAGTTCTGATCCTCAAATTTCCATGGGAGGCCCAGTTTTATTAGTTTCTCTAGTCTTTAAGGATTTTTGGTCATTGGAATATAACAAGAGGTGTTGTTTCAGTGGTCTCTATGATCACATTGGGCCTAAAAATCCATGTTGATCTGGTAGAATTGTCTTATATGGGTCACTGTGTCGGTGGTGTGTTTGGTGTATGGCCGCCAACCATATAGTCAAGTCACCCAATGACACTAGTTCCCTTTCTGAGGGTCTCTTGGACCTTTCTTTAATTCTGAAAACTAATTTGATAGTACTTGTGTGAAAATTATGGAAATGGGATTGAATTAAATTCATGGATTTTGAAATGTTAAAAATGAATTTTCATGATTTACTCTAAGATAGGTTTTGAAAATTTGTGTTTTTGAGAAACAAATGATACGTTAAATGGGAAATGGTGTAATGGGATTCTATTTCATTAATTATAAAAATATGGTTTGTTGAAATAATATTTTCAGAAAGAATTCTCTATTTTAAAAGTAATGGATTTTTGGAATGTTTTTGAATCAGATAAATCAATTTTGAATGGTTTGTGTTTTTTCTAAAAGGGTTTTCAGCAATTCTAAAGGGATTTTGATCTTAATAGATAGTGGAATATGAAAAGATATTTTGGTAAATTTTTTAAAATGTAAAATGGTAGTTTGAAATGGAATGATTTTTTTGGAGACTGTTTCAAATGAAATGGAATGGGTTTTAAACCAAATGGTTTTAGTGAGATGAGATTTTCTGAATTTCTGGAAAATGTTTTGAATGAGATGAAAATGATTTATGATGGAAGTATGTGGTACTTCATTTTTAAGCATGGTTAAATGGTTTGATTTGTATAATCTGAAAAAGTTTTTTTTACTTGGTTGTTAGTGTTCCTTGGGAATTTACATGATTTTTGAGTTGAGTATAATGAGGTTTTTTTGGAAAATGAGGTTGTTTTGTTTTAGCCTTTACTATTTTCATGGATGCTCACATGCATGGTTTTATATGGAAGAGTGGATGAATGTCTGGTATTGCATAGTGGATGGGTTCTCAGGGTGGCACAGAAATATGCATGTGAGTAAGACTCTATGAAACACCATTGGTGAGTGTGGAAATCCACCATGATTGATTTTTTTTATTTTATAAATGTTATTTAAGGTGGAAATTGGGGTTTCTTTTAGATTTTTGGTTATGTGGCTTGTTTTTCCTACATCATAGAAGTGTTTTTTATTTGTAATTGTTCCTCATGACAAAAAATTGATAACCCTATTGTGTCTTGCGATGAAATTTTGTTGGTGGCTCAGTTTTGGAGTTGTGTTCTGTGGGTTTCTAGAAATGTCTAGGAGATCTTTGAGCCATTTTCCATCTATGTTGGTGTTCATTATATGTGATGTTTTGGTTTCATGAGCTTCTTTTTAAAGTTCTTTTGGTTTCCTTATTTCATTATTTTACCCCTATAGAGATGTGATGGATGTTATGGTATGGTTATGGATAGTTCTATAATAAAAAAAATTCCAATTAATCAACCTATGGATTTTGATTGTGAGGTTCCAAAGGTAAATCCTCCTCTTTGAAGGATGACTTATCCCATTTGTTTTAATAGAGAGTTGTTTGGACTTCATCTAAATTTTTTTTTATTATGATAATGTTCTTGGTTATAGATGTGGTGTTCGGTGATGTTTGGTGTGATTCGTCTTGTTCCTTGTTCGTTTTTTCGCTCATTTGTAGTGATAGGGAATGGAGATGTGTGTCCTCAAGTCCTTGTTTAGGTAAAAGTGTTTTTTAGGGGATTTTTATAGTGTTCCATAATCCTTTGATTCTGTCTAAGAGTGTCATGTGGCTTCATGTAGCTCTAGAAGAAGGGGTTCTAGTTAGGGATTAGCAGCTCCTGGCAGCAAGGTAGTTGATGATTCATACATCAGAGCTCTAGCCATAGGTCCTAGTGTGAAATTTTTGTGTAGTTAAGAAACCTAGGGGTTTATGTAATTTGGATGGGTTCATAAATATATCATTGTAGTGAGCTAATTATAGTGTTTTTATTTTGGTTTATCGTTACTATGAATTTCCGCTTTTCGAAAAGAGTGTGGTGGACTTACCCCTCGGGCAGTATTTGTGGTTATACCTTCTTGGATGCAAGATTCTGGTCAGTGTTCTTGTGTGGACCACCCATGTGAATCTGGTGTGTTATTAGATTTTATCTTTTTAAAATTGATGATTGGTGGGTGGTTTTCGACTATGGTTTTAGTGGTCCAATCATCAGGACCCTCCCCTCCCCTCCCCATGTGGTTGGGGTTTTTGTTCTATATGGGATGTTTTGGATCAGTTCTTGCCCCCGCCATTTCACAGTGAGTAGTTTAAATGTTCTTGATGGGTCCTTCATAGCTTGGGTAGATCATGGTGGAAGAGTATTGGTTGGATTCTGTGGGAAGGCAAAATTTTTGTTTATGTTGAATTTTTGTTTGGTATTTCATAGTTGGTCCTTAATAGTGCAGAGACCAACTGCATATATCACTGGGTTTGCTATTAAGAAGTCATTAGGTGCTAGTTTATTTCTAATGGGGGGAGTCTATTCGACCCTCCCCCTTATAGGGGATCTATTTATGGTTTGGTTCCATTTTTATTCAATAAAAGTGGAATCTTTTAAAGTTGTTTATTTTTTAGTTTCCTCCTCGATTTGGGTGAGAATTTGGATTCTTAGGAGAATGTCGAAAGGTCTTGTTTTTTGATTGTATGCGGATGTGGTGGCTTGTTCCTTCCTTGGTTCTCAGAAATTAGTTGGGGTTATTGTTTTGTTTCGGTAAATTGGTTTGAGTTCCATTAATAGTTGGTGAGATTCTCTTGTCTTAAGAGGTGGGATCATATTGATGTGGAATATTTAGGCATTGATCAATAAACTA
Organism: Viscum album; assembly: GCA_963277665.1. Classification (NCBI taxonomy): domain Eukaryota; kingdom Viridiplantae; phylum Streptophyta; class Magnoliopsida; order Santalales; family Viscaceae; genus Viscum; species Viscum album. The sequence goes on along the minus strand of OY728137.1, from coordinate 1,606,679,737 downwards.
TAAATTTTAGTTTTTTTTAGGGGTGGAAGGAGTTAATGGTGGGGATAATTATCACCCATCGTTTTTCATGTTTTGTCTTGAGATATGGTTTGATGGGAATCTTAGTCTTTTTCTCATGTTCTAGGTGTGACAGGTGTTGTGTTTTGAAGTTTTCCCTTATCTATTTTTTGTTCATTGTTTTCCCATATGTTTGTGTTTGGAGAAAGTTTCATGGTGGAGAGTTTGTGACACCCATGGTGTAAATATATTGTTTTTAAATAATTAAACAATCATTGGGTGGACATACCTAGTTTTTGGGGTTTCACTTGAGGTTTTTGCCGAATTTTTCAGGTCACATGTTTTGAGCATAGTTTTCCCAGCTCGTACAACTTAAATATTCAATGTTGGAGATAATTTCTAGTAGCATTGGCATGTTTTTTTCATGGTTAACAAATCCATGCATCAAATCCATAAAGACAATTGTTGGATAAATATATTTTAATTTAAAAATATCATTTTTTTATTCCACATCCCATCTGAATCCCAACATTTTGGGTATCGACCAGAGGTTTCCCCCCTTCATTTGTCATCATTTTGAGCTAATTTTTTGGACAATCCTCACCAAAGGTTAGTGATTATTAATGATATCTTAATCAAATCCTTCTCTTTCCTCTTCTACTTTCTTTCCTCTTCCTTATGCTCTCATTCCTTCGTTGTTTTCTCTTCTCTCCTAGTCATATTCAACTAGGGTTTTGATATCACTTCAAATATTTTGGGGGTTTTCTATTATTAAGGGTTTCTCTTATTATATCTTGGGGTTTTAAAACCTCAAGGAGTGTTTTTGGTGGAACGTTGTCACTATGTCATGGATCCAAGGTAGGTTTTCCCATGAACATTACCTTTTAATTTAAGACTCATATGTTTCTTGATTTTTACACCTCAATTGATTGATAAATATTTATGTATGATCCTTGGAAAAATTGTTTTGTGTGAAAAGTAGGGATTTATTCCTAGTTTTACGACAAATATTTTTGTTTTGGTTAAAATTTTAACACCAAGTGTTTCATAAAGTTTTCTGTTAGCTTTTTCTCATGGTTTGTGATATTTAAAACATGGTTTATCATTTTAAATGAAATTATGGAATGAAAATTTTTAGTTTATAACTTGTTGGGTGTGAAATATAAATTATTTTGTTAGATATTGCATGCCTAATGTTTGATTAATTTCCACATTGTATTTTATCAGTTAAGTGTGATATAAAATGAATAGATTGGGTTTATAAATATATTTATAGAATGTGGAATTATATTTGGGGATCATTTTATGGTTTCTGATGTGGTTTTGGATTTTATAAATTAATGAGTATTGGATTTTAATGTATTTTGGCATGTGATGTCAATGAATGGAATGATTAGAATTTTTATAAAAATTATTGTTCCTTGAATGTGAAACCTGAATGTTTATATAGAATTTGTAAATAATTTTGAAATAGAAAATTCCATGTTTACACCCTTTATGAAAATGTGAATTTGTATCTTTTATAATTTTTGGTTTTGTAAAATTCTTAAAGGCATGTATGGAAACACAATGAAATTAATGAAAGTGTTTATTATTAATACATCCTTTAGATGTTTCTTGTGCCTTGTCTACAAATAAAGGATGGGATGTACTTGCTGTGGAATCCTTGCAATCCATTTTCATAGTTCATCTGTTTGGTCTCTTTGTGTACTATTTATTATATGGCATCGGATCAATCCTTCGGTTGGCTTCGGGAGACGCATGTTGTTGATTTATTATTATATATGCAGGTGATTGGATTCTTAGTTGGAATCGGTTGGCTCACCCACTTTATACAAGATACATGGGAACCTAAAATAGTGATTGAGTTTTCTTATAATGATTATTTCAATTCCTATATTATGCACTAGCTGGGGTCCCATAGTAGGTGGATATATTTGGGTTTATTACTATGAGATTGGGCCCCCTGGTCTATCCTAAGTTAGGTGGCTAGGTGTTTTGGTGTTTTTGATTTTATCATGTGTGGCATGCTATTGGGGATGTAATCTCGTGTATTAATAGGTTATGGATTGTTCCTGATCTCCTTGGTTCACCTATGTCTTTTGGTTCTTATTTTTTTGTAGTTATGAATGTGATACTTGTATGTTTATTTACATTTCCATTATTATATGATCATCATGGTGCCTTCTCATGTGGACATCTTTTTGGAAAGTGATGTGTTAGTTTCAAAAAAAATTATGAAAATTTTTTTCAATGAAAAGTGTTTTACCCTCTTTTTGAAAGTTTAAAATATTAATATCACTTTCCCCTTGAAAATTATAATGTATCACTAACGGAATGTGTTCGAATTAGAAATGAATAAGGGTAATGGGTTGTACTTTGTTTTTAAGTAAAACATATAGAAAATAATACTTTTATATATTGTAGTGAAAACTTGTAAATTGATGTTTATTTTATTTTAAAGGAAGGGCATTGGGAAATAGATTATCAGGCTAGTTTACTGGGTTTTAATACACAATCCTTTAGTTCTTTTCTATTTTTAGCCCTCGTACAGGTTAAATATGAGTTTTATAATCATGGGAAATTAGTGGTCATTATGTTGGAGGGTGAACTGTGGGGTCACATGGAGATCATGTGGTTTTACGGTTCGGTTGGTCTTGTTGAGTAGTTTGGTTGTGATTTCAGATTTTTGAATAAAATATCTCTTGTTCAGTTTTATTTAGGTTCTGTTTTATTCATCTATCCACTATTTTGTTTCTATATAATTTATTGGGTGAAATTTCTTTCATGTGTACTATGTTGATTCCCTTGGTGCTTTTCTCTTGCCCAGAAGGATTGGGAACACCTCTTAGGCCTTTCCATGGATCGGCTCGGGTGATTGATTTAGGGTCGGCCTTGGATGGTTCGTGATGTAAAAAATATTAAAAAAAACATTTTAATTGAAAAGAACCTTAGGAACACTCAATTTAAGCTTCAAATAAATTAATATTCAAGATGGTGTGATATTCTGTTCATGTTGTGTATGTTAAAACAAAAATTCCTTTCACATTTTTGGTAAATAGTTAAAAGTACATTCTTTAAGAAAATGTTACGAACATTTATTTTAAACCATTTATTAAATTTCAAAAATTGTTAAAAATGAATTTAAAAATTCATATTATAATATTTAAACATTCTTGAAAACATTTTTAAAAAAATAGACATTGAATAAAAAGTATTTCCGGCCAACGAGAAAAATAAATTTTACTTTACTTAAAATTTTCTATCAGTATCATGAATACATAATGTGAGGAAAATTAAATGGAAACATGTAATATCTATAAATAACCATATTAGAATAAAATTAACTATATTATTTAGGTATATATCATAAAATTTCGTCATTATAAACTAAATCATAAGCAATCCTGATAACCAATGAGATTGTAAAATAAATCACTTACCTCGAGTTTAACTTGCATCAAAGGTAATTTAAACTCTTATATACAAAATTTAATTTTATTATAACTATATAAAATAATATTTTACATACTTATAATGTCATATATGATCCACTTATAACATTTCAACACCAATTAATAAAGAATTACTTATTAAAATCATTAATTCTTGGTGTAAATTGTTTCTTTTTTTGTTGTGAATTTCTGTTTGGTAGTTATGGTACTTTTAAATTGATCATGGTTCTATGATATCCATTATTATATTTAGGATATACATATCATACTATATATATATATATATATTTATAAAAAATGATTGATATAGAAAAATGAATTACACTCTTCATAGAGATGATAAGTCAAACATACACATGGACATTGTTTTCACTTTTCGAGAGACTGAACTAATGAATGGAAAATATCAATTCACCATTAAAAACCTATTATTATATAAAACATTTCATATATATTCATTAAATATTTCATTATTACCATACATGAAATGTGTAAATTAATATTAAATCACACCACTTCATGGAGGCGGTGGTCCACGGGTATGTACGAGCAATGTTATCGTTTTCAAACAGATGGAATGTTAAGAATATAGATGTGATTTTATATTTATAGAATTATAATTATTGAATATATATTATAAATAATATTTAAATCCTCCATAATAATCATCCATGTAATATGGTTATGGAAAATTAATTGTATCATCACATGTTGGTGGTAGTCCACACGTACACAGGAGTAATACATTCAATTCCCATTTAATGGGATAGATGTGGATATTGGTGGTTCAATAATAATAATACCATTTCTATATATTTTTGATACTTAACTTTTTTTGATGATGACTAACATAAATTTAGAGTAGTTAGAATAATAAATAAATTGAAATATGTCGAGTAAGAGGATTACATCTCCTTCGGTTTGCCTCCTTTAGATCCTTTCTTAAGGACCCTTGCAGTTGTATTTTAAGAATACTAGAACCTATAATTAATTTATGGGGAATTTTATATGGTATTTTTTCTGGTTTTGGTCTATATTTAAAACACAATGTGATGTAAATAAAAGAAATTATGGGTTTCATTATACATATTGGGATAGAACACAATTGAAATTTCTTAAGAGAATAAATTATATTAAAGTTATTTTCAAGAAAAATTCATCCAAATGTGTAGATAGAATGAGATAAAAATATTTACATACAATAGGATTTATACAATTTTAATTCGAAAAAATACACTTATCTTTTTTTTAACCCCCAATAAACCAATTTTAACCTTAACCACTGTGAAAAATTTTCATTATTTTTACCATTAATTATGAATAAAAATGAATTTATCGTAATTAAAAAATATTAAATTTTGATTCAAAATATATAATCCATTTTAAGAAATTTAATATCTAAAATTCTCTGAAATAAATTTTAAAATAAACTCTCAAAACATAGTTAAATTTTCAATAAAAAAATGTTTGCTTAATTGTAAAAAGTTTTTATACCAAAATACACATAAAATTAATACAAATGAGAATAATTGGATTCTTAATCATTTAAATGGACTAATTTTACATTAAAATCCATTCAAAACAAAATTTAACTTTGTAATTTCCTTAAATGAAAATACAATTTTCAATAAAAACATAATGTTTTCACTATTTATCAAAAAAAATCTCTTTTTAAAAAATTTTCAAAAAGTAACACTAATATAATTTTGACATTTTGTTTTCATAAAAGATTTTAATTTTTTCAAATTAATTTTCTAGAACTGTAAAAAAATTATTTATATTGTTTACCCATAAAAACCAATAAAACTATTTTTGAGGGAATATGTATTTTTAAATCATATAATGACAATATTGAAATTTGAGTACTTATTTATAAATATATTTTATTTATAAAAAAATTATATATTTTTAGAATTTGGCTATTCCAATTCATACCTTCAATTTAATAGCTAGGTTATAACAGTATATTGTTTTAAGGTTCATTTAGACTTGGAATTTCATGTATCACAAGATATCGAATAAATTAAATTTACTATAAATAGAATTATCATGAAATATTGATGAATTACAGTATCTGATAATATTTAAACTATTATTTTAATATTTATCATGACCTAGGTCACCTGCACAACAACAGAAAAAGTCACCAAATGACCTCATGCATGTTCCCTAATCCCCAAGGGCTAGAAATAAGCTCCACGTGTTGTAATTCATTGTTTGGGGAATGATTTTCTTATTAATAAAAACAAATATCAGTACAATAATGTTATTAATATGAGGAAAATTATCAATAAGAATGGATCAGAGTATGACAACATGGTAAAATCAGTTCCAACTCTAAAAATATAAAAAAAACTTACCCAATGGTAACATCGGTGTCCAAGTGACAAAAATGGTCCCATGTAACCAATTTCAACACAAAATGGATCCCAAACCAGACCAAAAATGACTATGCATATAAATAACATTCCCAAACATCTAATAGTTACTATATATATCTATAAAATAGATCATTAAATATATATTTCCATCAAGGAACAAATATTAGTTTGAGAATATAATACTTTGTAGGAAACCACCTTAATTCTCGTACACATGGAATGAACTCAACAGTGTGAATTAGATCAATATACTCATTTTTGAAAGAATAATTCAATTCATTTTAAAATAATAATTTAAATGTTATCATCATGATGGAAATATAAAATTAAAATATATTAAAGGCATAAATCCCTATACATGGGAGGGTTTATACCTATTATACTGTATACAAGACTAGGGATCGTATCTAAGATAAACTAGGTAGGAAAACTAAGCTATCCAAACATGATAAATCTATCACAATGTTAGTAATAAAACACACATATCTAATGGGGAAAGGGAATGGTATACAAGGGAATCAGGATTACCTAGAGCTCACCCTTCCTAAATTATATGGAAAAGGGGTATACTAGACATGATGTTGACACCTAGACCCATATGAACCTCCATAATAGTATTATCTTATTATAGTTCATATGAGGTTGATTTTCCCTATTTTAACATTCCCATCACAATAAAATTAGTAGTAATGCTGAAGGTAACACTAATCAATATCAAACAATATGAACTATATAAAATGTGATACCATTGTTAATTATTCAATTTAAATATGAATTGAAATATCAATTGTTGAATAATTATCAAGTAGATTAACCACCCAACAAGTAAGGCACATATACCTATAAAGGAAAGAGGGGTGAAATTCAAAAAGTCATTTGGGATAATAATTTTCATGTAAACATAAAAAACACAACCTATATAAATTGATAAAACCTTTATATTTTAAGGAATTGTTTTTATAAATGTGCAACAATTTATACATCCCCTTTTAATCAAGTTTTTATGGGAAAAAATTTCTGTATAAAGTGTGACTTGTTCAGATTTCTGAGTGATAATCAATATTGAACAAAAAATACAATATGGTTATTAACCATTCATGAAATTTAAGTGAATTTGTTTCAAAAAAATTATATCACTCATTATTAGTTAACAATACTAACAAGTAAACCATTTTTTGTCACATTATTTAAATTATCTATTACATCACTACTAAAGCACTCTCTTAACCCAAGGTTAAGATTATTTCTTCTATTAAATTAATGGTCAGTGATAATATTTTATTTTATATTTAATTACAAAAAGAGTTAATTTTCTTAAAATACATTAGGAAATTTATTCTTTTAAATATGTTAGAATAGTTTAAAACATGACTGAGAATATAACTTCTTTACAAGAAATGTCAATGTAATATTTAGAAATTTGTTAAGACATTTAAATGTAATTATTAACATAAAATAATGTTTCATTAGTCACATTTTTTATTTCAACTCATCCTAGTGGTTGTATTCCCTATTTATTAAGTTCTATTATACTTTAGAAAAACGTACATGAGCTTCCTAATATTTATTCCATTATATTAATTTTATCTTTTCCATGCACGTACCATGTAACACTTGTTTCTATAAAATCTCACCATAATAGGCATGATGACTAAACATAGTTGTATAATCATTATTTATGGAAACAAAATTACCTTTTAAATATTAAAAATTTATAGAAATTCTATACCCATTCAGGGTATTTAGGGTATAAGAAGAAACGTTTAGTGTTATTCTGAATGTCTTATTTCCCTCATAAATCTAATTTAATTGTATAATTAGAACAAAATTTTAACTTATTATCATAAATTATCAATATTTCTCATTTCACACTAATCAATATAAGTGGTTTTATAACTTTCTAACTCAATTAAAGAAATAAGGACAAACATTGATCATCTTGATTATTTTGTTTTTCTATAATAATAATCTTCATTATTTATTCAGATTTATTAAACTAAAAACATAATTTCGACTTAAAGTTTTATGAGTTAACATTTCCAAAATAAAGACATGATTTATAACACAGAAAATATGTATAACATGGCTAAAAAACTAGAAAGTAGATCAATATTTATAAATTCCAAATGAGAAATAATTCACAATCTAAGGGTTATCTAATAAATAAAGTAATATTTCGAAACTAAATAAGTAATTTAATAGTTTATTCCAAGTAATAAATGTATTCTCATTAATATAACTCATTAAGTGGTGTACCAAAGAATTATTTTCAAAAAATCATGAATTAAAACATACGATAATTGGTTAAATAATATATATTAACTTTAGTAGAATAGTGGTAGATGAATCTAAATAATGTCTTAAGGTATTCCATATTAGTCAGAACCACCTACCAATGAAATTTCCTTAATGAGTCTTCCTATATCCTCCAACAAAATCATAGAATTCCATAAAAAACTAAAACACAATCCCTCAATAATTATAATTATTTACACAATCCAAAAATGTGACTACAATCCAATCCTAATGGAAACATAATAAAAACTTATATTGAATAATCACATAATTATTCAAATCACAAATTAAGAGAAATCCTCAATTAAATAAACGATGAGAATACTTTGATCATTGTATAGTATTAGTAAAACCCCAAATAAATCACTAATATCAATAAATTAATTTCTTTAGATACCATTTACAAAGACTAGAGTAAATAAAGGAATCTATATGGATTTTACCCTGACATTATTGAAATCCAAATTCAATAGAGCTAGTAATATAAATGAAATTATAGAAAATGAATAGATATAGAGAGAACAGAATAGAAAGGAGGATTAAATTTGTTTGATAATTAAGAATAACCCCTAAATCAATTTTAAACCATTCAATAATAAGGGATGTACTTTGATATACATTGAGAGTTTAGAGGCAAGTGATGATTTAGCACCCCAATTTGTGGTATTATATAATTTAAGGAGAAAACGATTATTTTTATATTTGGGGAGGAATTTAATATATATATATATATATATATATATATATATATATACCACCTATTGGGTACCTTTTATAGTGACACTAGGTATTCAGTGGAACCACTAATTTCACCATCCACTTCCATATACATCAGGTTCCTAAAGTATCCCCACAAGGTAACAGGTGCCACCTACAGTCTTAACAGTGCATGTTTCACCACCCTAGACAAACCCAGATTCTCTAAACCAACTCCGCAACATCAATTCACATCCAAGAGTACCCAAAATATAATTTTATAAATTTAATTCAAATATATAAATATCTTAATGAAATTTGACCCCTCAATTAAAACCAAAAATTAAATTTTGCACTTTTATAAATTATTTCAATTAAAAACATAATGACCAGAGTTGTGATCATTATAATTTTTCTATTTATCTCTAAAATACATTATCATTTAAATTATTAAGATAAATTTATATCATTTTATTTCATTATTTCGTAATTGTTGATTTAATTGGAGTTCTTAAAAAACTGATGTAGTAAAGGAATCTAGATGTTGGTAATCACTTTTGGCTTATAAAGATTTTCAGTTTGATTTTACCTCAAGTGAGGAAGATATTATTTGGTATTACAATGATTAAAGTTTAAAACATGTGTTTTTATCCCTATTTTGGACTGGATATCCAATTATCTTTTTGATGTTTATTATTCTGAGTAGGGTTTCTCAGGCCAGGGGCTGAACTTCATGATGGTTTTCTTCATGGGTTATACTGATATCTCTTACCATTTATTAGATATCCTTGACAATATTTGGGAGCTTATGTGTCGTATTTTGGTATGGTGGACGAAGTTTTTCATTAGAATCATTGTTACCACATCAACCAATAGTTCTTATATGTCTATCATAGGATAATTTCTTAACACCTTCAATATTGTGAGAGTGAGGGTTCATCGAATAAATTTAGAAATAATTATGTAGATATCAAATGTCCTAATTATTTTGATGAAAGAAATTAATTTCATGTGATTATTATGTACATGATATATTTTTTGTGGTATTCATTAATTAAACTCTCATTTTAATTTAAATAGAGGGTAAGAATCTCAAGTAGTTTGAGGTTGTTTTGAACTAATTTTAGGATAAAAATTATGTGGAAAATTCATTATCTGTGGGTAATAGAATCTATAATTTCATATTTTGAGTGTGGTATTTGAGATATTAGAGTGTTGGTTCTACTACATTAATGTTGTGGTGATGATAGATTATATTGGTAGTATATTTTAGTAGTATTTTGGTAGTCAACACCCTTTGGTGTAGTTTTTTACTCAATAGATGTATGATAAATATAAGTATAAAGACTCGGTACGGATCGTTCCATAAAGATGTGGTGATTTATTTTCCTGTAATGATTCCCCTCACACCTCAATGAGTGGGGGAGGTATGATTTTATGGAGTTGATTGTGAGATCATGTATTATTGAGTAATTTCAAATATTTCCCCTAACAAAGTCCCCTACATTTTTTAAGTACATTATATTTCTTCGTGGATAGACAACAGTTACCCACCCAAGTTAGTTAGGTGTCATACATGGTTTGGTAGCTAACAGAGTAGGATAATATGAATTTTGTGTACCATACACATCAAATTTTTGTAGAATGGGTCACTAGTGTGCTTTGGGTTTATCAAATGGTGGTTTGAATAGGTTGATTCCATGACTTGATGTTCTCATCAGTCGCATTCACATAGTTATTATACAACCCAACAAGAAGATCCCTAGAGATGTCCTGTTAACTTTCAATTGGGTATTATTTAGCATTTTATTTTGGTTTCATTTTTCGTTGGCTGAGTAATTCCGAAAAATAAATTGGTAGGATACGTGTAATGGTGGAGTTAGGGATTTGATGGAATTTTCTCAGATTAAACTTGTATATTTTTTAGTTTTTACACACTATGTAATAAGATTACATGACATATAATGGTCGGTGGATAGAAGATATAATCTCAATGCATAGCGTGAGAGGTTTACATGTCATGTAAATGTTTTATGTTTTTTACTGGAAAATATCGGTTTTTTAATAATAAAAAAAGTGATGGGATTATTTCTATATATGAGCTTCGTGGATTACACAATGTGTAAGGGTATTAAACACCATGTCATAGTTGAGAACATAGAATTTAGGGTTTTTAATGGGAGTTTTATTATTTCATTCATTGCAATATTCCATTATCTTAACCTAGCGGCTCTCCAAAGATATTTTGGTTGATTCCCTCCCATCTAGGTTGCTTCGTCCATCAATTGATCACCCTTGTAGTTAGGTTTCCTCTCTATAGGTATGTAATCATTTTATTTATTCTATATATTGAGTTATGGTTTTGGTTTTGGATGAGGTTGTGATAAGATTAATTTTTCTATCTATCCTTTTCGGTTTCTTGGCATTCCTTGTCAATTGAAGGCTGTTCCCTTGGTTTGAAATCACCATTTTCAAAGGAATATAGTTTTCTACCACATTGAGGTAAATGTTTATATAGGTGGCCAGGGACTTTTACTGAGTTTGAGACTTTGAGTTTTAGGTGATTTAAATGAACTATATGTGTAGTTTATTTAAATTTACATGTTATTTTTTAAGTAAGTTCTTTTTGGGTGGATTTAAATTCTTAATATTTTAGAGATTTGAAATCATTTCCTAAAGTTGGTCATAGGATTTTTAAATTTTCCCATAACTGGTTGTTTTTTTCCATCCATTAGACAATTCCATCCAGGATAGATCTTCGAAATCTAAGAGAGGAAGCTATGAGAAAGGTTTTATTGGTGAACCCTCCAATGGACCCTACTTTGGTAGAAGATATTATCCACACTATTTAGACTCTGGGTTAGGCGGTTGTTGAGAACCTAAGAAGTCTATTTGATCATGTCTCAAGAAGTTACAAATAAACACACACCCATATTTTGTGATGATAAAGGACCCTAGGAATCTGAGGAGTGGATTGAGAAGATAGAGAGGATCTTAAACTTCATAAAGAATCATGGAGACTCTAAGATAGTTTTTTCCTTTTCTATGCTCGAGGGACCGAGAAGGAGATGGTGGGACTCAACTTTACTTCATGTGTTTAATGAGGATCCTAACTAGTCTTACATCAAGAAAATATTAAACTTTCTATTTCACCCTGAGAAATTGTATGCAGAAAATACGTGGGATTTTCTGACCTTAGAGAAAGGATGTAATGACCAAGGTATTTATAGTATAAAACATTTTCATTTCTACTAATATTTATGAATAAGATATTAAATTTATGATAAATAGGATACTTTTTTTGATATCATACTCAACATTCAATAATATTTTTCTTTGAAATCTCATGTTGTACACAACTTTGAGTTAAACTGAAAAATAATATAATATTATTATTATTTTAAATAGTAGTTAACGCATAGTTTTTGAATTACTTGGAATTAAAATAACTAACTAAATTATAATTACCCATGTTTATAAAATTTCTATAAATTTATCCAATAAATTTTAGAGTCTTAAAATAATAAAGAATCTGATTTTAAGCATTAAATACTCAAATATTATTTAAAAAGTCAATTTACAACCTTTTGGTGGTGAACCCTTTTTAAAACCTGTTTTCTTCAATTTTATATTTTCCATTTAACAAAACAAACTTCTTAATTATAATCGGGACATCAAAATTCACTTTGGTTAAATTTTTGGTATTTTTCTCATAAAGTTCATTTTTAATGAATAGTGAAAAAACTAAATTTTAATTCAAAACTACCTTTTAATATTATTTATTTATATATTTAAATTGTAATTGAAATTTATTTTAAAGTTTAATTGGATTTAATTTTTACCTTTTTATCCAATGTTTGTCTCTTTTAAGTAATTTAACTTTGAAATTTGACACAAACATGTGTCAATCATTTGGTAGTTTTTACTTCTAAAAAACACGCTTTGTTGTTTTGACAACAGAAATTAATTTTAAATTAATTTCATTAAATTTTATGTTTTTAATTTTGAAAAATAGATTCCATATTTGAAATTTGGAGGTCCAAATTGTGTAAATATAATACTTTTATTTTTAAACATTATGAATAGTAACTTCAGTAAATATTTTATTTACCGTGGTTAAAGGTTAAATTTGGTAAATAAGGGTAAAAATAGTATTATAATAATATTAAATTACCCTAAAAAATATCCTAACCCTATTGGATGTTACATTTACGACCATGGTAATCCTGGGGTCGATTTTTGGACCCCCTAGAGAAACTTGTGTGTGAAAATGACATTTAATTACTTTTAATTTAATGTTAATGAAAATATAACGTAAACATATATCTTTTACTAAAAAAATTTATATGCGGTTATATCAGTGATCTCTTAGACTATAAATATTAATTTTAAATACAAAAATATTTCCTACATCATGGTATTTTATTTATAATTTTTAACATTAAATATGAAATTTTAATTATGACACAATGATGATGCAATGATTTCTTCAATAATAAATGATTCAAATAAAAGATATTATAAGTGTAAAAATAAATATAATTAGGTTATTTTGATGTCATGCACTAATTTTTTGCATGTTACTAACATGTTATATTTTTATTAAAGAAGTTTTTTAATTAATAATGTTTTTTCGATTTTTAAAAAAGTCACATTATGAATATCGTCAAAATTGACATAATTCATATTTTAAAATATAAAATATTTCATTAAATATTATAAAATTAGAAAATATATATAATATTAATTAAAATGATCATAATAATTGTTAAAGTTTATTAATGACTCTTTAATTGGATATTTCCCTTGTTTTGGTAACTCTTTTGATTCTCAAAGTGTTAAATGCTTGATAAAACAGTCAAAGTAAAGGAGGGTTAAATAAAACAAATAAGCATTAAAAAATATCCAAATCATATCCAATTTCTATTTGATGATTATATTTAGACTTATATTCATCTTATCTTATAATTTAAAGAGTTTTGGACCTTTTGAAAGTGAAAATCATTTTATAATAAAATAATACTTCCAAACATTCCTAAGGATCTCCTCCTCCGGCTTATAAAAAGGAATAACCTCTAACCCTTACTCACACCTCTCAAGACCGATTGTCTCATCCAAAATCTGCCCATATAAGCTCCTAAAATACCTATCTTCTACCTAGAAGCATTAACTTAGGCATAAGGCAATTCAAGAGAGCCTTTTTGTTCAATCCAAATGGAGTTACCCAATTTAAAGGTGACGTCTTCTCTCAACTTCTTTTATTTTATTTTCCTTCTCCACTACCTATTTTATACTTATTAATTGATTACATAACAAAAAAATTATCTAAAATACACTAGTATGTTTTTATGATAATTATTATATCTACAATTACACACACCTCCATCAAATGGATACAAACATATTGTTTCTATGTACGACAAACTACTGCCTCACGAAATGATGATTGTTCGATCATCCCATACCACCTCTCATGGTGGACATTATGATGGAACTGTAATTATATATGATATTTATGAAAAAAAAATTATCTCCATTCTTCAGTAATTATCATTTAGAATATACATTTATTTTTTACAAGTTGTATATATACGATAATTTCATTTGAGGAAGTGAGGACTACATCCCCCTCAAAGTGATATGACTCATTCATGCTATACATGGAACGTATAAATGATGTAATTAATGAAATTATGTAACATATATAACATAAAATATTATACATTAATTATAACATACCAATTTATCATTTATTTATCATTACATTAAATGTTAAAAAGGAATGAAAGCAACGTTCATTTGTACGTACTGCCTACCGTCTCCATGGACGGTGCATTTCATTTCATTAATAAAATTGTTATGGACTATTATAAAAACTTATATACTGGATATATATGATATATATGATATTTAAATCATGAATATCATTCTGGAGATAATGTAATTTTGACCACAAAAACAATTTATAATTACAACAAGTTCATTTTTGACTCATGTTCTGAACATCGACAAAATGTCGAATATGAACTCAAATAAAAAACTAATTGTTATATCAAGGAAATAAGTTATATAAATTGAATAATAAAATGAAAGAAGTTATGAATCAATTATAATTTTACTTAAGTTTATTATTCAATAAATTAAAGAACAAACGAGTCATGTCAGACACGAGGTAAGGGATCTTCTTAACCAAATTTCATTTCTTTGGGTTAAACTTTAGCTTCTTGATTATTTAATGATATGATTATGTGAGATATAAATTTTGATATCATATCATGTATTTATACTTTATTTATGTGTACATATAGTTAATACACATAATTGATCAATTTTATTTACAAAATTATCTATGTAAGGAACTTTGTCTCAATCTTCTTTCATTGAGACATATTTCGATACTATATCCCTCGTTAATTAATACGATGTGTAATAAATCCCTTTGAATTTGACTTTTATTCAAAGGGAATATTTTTTCTACGAGTCATTTTAATAAATGAGAAAATTAATGTTTTTAACATATGAGGTGAAAATGACCTCTTTGTCATCGTAATCGTTATTTGGCTTCCTCTATAAACCTTAATGTATTTAAAAGGAAAAGAAATACCTTATTCCATTTTTTGGTGTTCGGATATTGAAAATGGTTTTTGAAATGGATTGAGTATTTCAATATTTTAAATGATATCTTGTGATTGCAAATTAAATGTTATTACAAAAATGTTGATATTTGAAATATTTTATGTGTTTGGTTATATAATGGTACATGGACATTTTACAGGAGGTTATATGATAAACTAAATGATGGGTGGTTCTATGATAAACCAAGGAAGAGTGGTTGCGTTATAACCTTCAATGAATTGGGTATGGAATAAGGCTGTATGGATAATCTATTTAGTGATATGTGTGGAATTTGACCATATGGTTATTCCATTCCAGTATGTTTATGTCCCAAGTTACCTTTATATGCTATATGTTTCTTTCTATGGAATTTTTGGAAATATTTCTGTTAAAAAAATGGTAATAATTGATTTTATATTTAGTGAAGTGTTTTTAGTACTTCTTAAAGGTGAAAGGTATTACTTTATGTTAAAGTATTCATGGTTTAATTTTTATTTTGAAAAACTAATAGTTTTCCTTTTTTATGTATCGTTTACGGATCTTTTTAGGCTTATCCTATGTTTTGAAATGTTTTTCACGGGATTTAAATATGAATAGGTTCAAAAATGGGATCAAATAAAATTCATGTTGTCTAAAACATGGAACTATACATGTTTCTTTTTTTAAGATTTTTTTTTATGAAAAAAATGGATAGTGAGTAGAAGTTTCTACTTATAATATTAAATTTATTATGTATAGGATTTGACATAATTCTCTAATGATATAAACCTGAATAGATCCTCAATTTTAATTATTAACCTAATTCAAGATTATGTAATTTTTATGGTTGGGGCCTTAAAGTTGGTATCAAAGGTTAGTTTAGATAACTTTAGAGGTTAGGGTTTTATTTATGAATAAGTTACATAACCATAATGGTTAGCGTATTATAAAAATTCTTAGTTATTTTATTTAAATTTAATGTGTTTAAGATAACATGAATATGTATATCTTAGTTTTTACCCTCATTATTAGATATTGTATGATGATTTTACTGATATACTCACACTGAACTTTTTGGTTTTAGTAAATGGATGGTTCTAGCTGGCACCAAAGTAAAATTGGATGTGAAGGAAACTGTGGTGGTTTTATGAATAAGAAATCGAATGAAATAGTTTATGAAATGAGAACTCTTGTGGTTATTCATAACCAGCTATCTGGAGTCATGATAAACCACTTAAACCTTGGTGATTTTTCTAAGGAATCATATATGTGAGAAACGAATCCCAATAGAAGTTCATCTAATAATCATAAAAGGTAAGTATATTCAAAAACTTATGTGTCAAGGATTTGGGGAGAAACACCTTTGAAAATGCCTCAAAGAGACGGTAAGATTCTATAGATGTGGTAATGGAGTTCATAAAGTAGGAACATGGCATAGAAAAAGGAAGTATCCAGTTGACTCCAGGAAGGGGAATGATGTTCTTTCTCAGGGATCAATTGAATGTTTTAAATGTGGTGTACATGGGCATTATAAAAATAGATGTCCTATGAATAAGATTCTAGAATGGTATTAGAAGGATCATAAAAATATATGTTTATCAATTCCTAATTTCATTTCAATTGAAGATGAGGAAATTTACACTGACCAATGAAAGGTATGGATTATTTCTTAGTTGATGTTTTGACATTATTGAATCTTAGGATATAATCTATGATTTTTTATTAGGAAAGAATTATTACATAATAAGTTGGAAAATAATTTTTAATGGATCATGAATAATTTTGAATGAGTAATAAGTCTACATATAATGGATTTAAGAGTTAGGGTAGATTTTAGGATAATGAAATTCTTAAAAGTATTAAGGATATTTTCCTGATGGTATTACATTGGAAGACATATTCTAGTATGTGTAACCCTGAAGCTTGATTTGTGAAAATTTTATTAAATAAATATTTATCTTTTCTTTTGTGTATATTATAGATAACTTTACGGGTTCATATGATCTTTTGTTTTGAAGTGAGAAGTGGTTATTACATTTTGGGATACAAAATGAAAGGAATTAGATAACCTTTTAGGATAAAATAGGTTATGGTTATTTTTTAGGAAATTATCTTATTTTTTAGAATGTTGTAAGAATGAAATGGTTTTAGAAAAAGGACAACCTACTGGATGGGTGACAACCCGTCGCATCTGGAAAGGCTAATGGAATTAAACCCACAATAGAAGGGAGAGAAGGGTGCATCGCTTACCACTAGACAATGTTAAGTCCCTGGTTAGTTTGACTAATTGTTTTAGTTAAATGATTTTATGTATCCAGAATAATTTGATTTTGGGAGCATATATTTTATCAAATGGATATTTTTAGTATATGAAAATGATTTGGCGATTATGTGATACAGTTTATTTTGGAATACGTTATCTCTTTTGGGGAACACTATATGCCTAAGGAAAATAGAATACTATGTGATCTCATTTGTGGAGTAATGGTTGATTTTTTTTGGAAGAATCTATGTTATTATTGTGCACATATGGTGATTTGGGTTATTTATGGAAACGATTAGCCTATCATAGAGAATATGTGATTAGGTGAATTACACTCCAGTATGAGACTTTAAGAGTATTCGATGTTATTTGGAAATAAATGTTAATATTTACTATGGAATACTATGTGATTAAATTCTTTTGAGTTTTGGGTTTCAATCATAGTTTATATTATATTGAATAGTATTAAAAACCAATTTTATTGAGTGGTCTTTGTTGAACTTTGGATATTGTTTGTTGAATTTTGGAAATTAAGAGAAGTATTCCTTTTCATTGAGGATTGTCCTTTTTGAGGATTATCTGATCTCATATTAACAATTTTTGTTTTGTTTAATGTATAAAAACAAGGGGAATATATAGATCAATTTTTTGGATTATGTGATTCTCTGGAAGTGGACATTAGCACTTCATATGTGACCAAGTCATCTAGAATAATCATTATTTGGAGAAAGATGAGTTTGTGGTAGAAATTTGATTAAAGTATGAAACACCAATTTTCAAGTAAGTATGTTTCATTATGATCTTATTCTATAAAATTCTTCAACTTTATGGATAGGATCTATAATCAAAAAAATCATATGCTTTCTTTTATCATCATACTTTTAACCACCCACAAATTTATGGTATTATAGTGGTTAACTTTCCATGATCAAGTTCTCTATCACTCTCTATTTATCAATGAGAGTTAGTTACTCTTCCATATCCATGTTTTCTTACACAGAATCCTAGTATGTATTATCTCATGTGACCATTGTACTTATATTTATTTCTTTTAAAGTGATAGTTTTATTGACTCTTTTTCTGATGTGGGACTTTCAATTAAATTTCCACGCCCAATTTAAAAATTGCAAGGAAACAATTTCCAAAAGGGGGAAAGGATGTAACATCCCACGTATTTATATAATAATATTTTTTCATATCTATTAATATTTTTGAACAATATATTAATTTTATGTTAAATAGGAAAATTGGTTCAATAGCGCGCTCAACACGCAATAACGGGTTTCATAGAAATCATATATTGCACAAAACATTGAGTTATACTGAAAAATAATATAATATTATTATTATTTTAAATGGTAGTTAATATATAGCCCTTGTATTACTGGGAATGAACATAACTAACTAAATTATGATTAACATTTTTTTTAAATGTAATTACATTTATCTAATAAATTTTAGAGTCTTCAAGTAAGAATGAATCTGATTTTAAGCATTAAAAACTCTAATATTCTTTAAAAGGTTGATTTACAACATTTTGATGCAAAACCATTTTTAAATATATTTTTTGTCACTTATGAATGTTTTATTTGACAAAATAAACTGTTTATTTATAATTTATACATAAAATTTTACATTGGGTAAATATCTGGTATTTTCCTGATAAAGTTCATTTTTTATGAATAGTAAAAAATAATGCATTTAAATTCAAAACTACCTTTTAATATAATTTATCTATATAGTTAGATTATACTTTTAATTGAGTTTAAAGTTTAATTTGATTATTTTTTTACCTTTTAATCTAATTTTGGTCATTGGAAGTAATTTCATTTTGAAATTGAACATACACACATCTCAATCTTTCGGTAGTTTATACTTCATAAAAACATGCTTTTTGGTTTTGACAACAGGAATTAATTTTAATTTTTTTAACTTCTATGTTTTGAATTTGGAAAATTAGATTCTAGATTAGGAATCATGAGGTCCAAATTTTGTAAATATGTAACTTTTAGTTGTATACATTATGAATATTAACTTCAGTAAATATTTTATTTACCATGGTTAATGGTTAAATCTGGTAAATAAGGGTAAAAAATAATATTATAATACTATAAAATTATACTAACATATGTCCTAACCCAATTAGATGATAAATTTTCTGTCATTGGCATCCTTTGGTTGGTTTTAGAACCACATGGAGGAACATGTGTGTGAAAATGACATTGAATTACTTTTAATTTAATGTTATGGAAAATATAACCTAAACATATATCATTTAGCTAAAAAATTTATATTGGGTAATATCAGTGATAACTTTGACTATAAATATTAATTAGAAAGATGAAAATATTTCCTACATCATTGTATTTTATTTATAATTTTTAGACATTAAATAAATGAATTTAATTATGAATAATGGTGATGTAGTGATTTCTTCATTGATAAAGGAATCGAATAATTGATATTATAAATGTTAAAATAAATGTAATTTGGTTATTTTGATTTCATACAAAATTTTTTGGATGATATTTACATTTTATATCTATATTAATTATGTTTTTTCAAATTAATCATGTTGTTTTCAGTTTTTAAAAAAAGGCGTGCTATGAATAGTGTCAAAATTGCATAATTCATATATTAAAATATAAAATATTTTATTGAATGTTATAAAATTCCAAAAAAAATATAAGATTCATCCAAATTATTATACTAATTCTAAAATCTTATTAACTACTCTTTAATTCGATACTTTTAATGATTTGGTAGATATTTTGATTCTCAAAGTGTTAAATGCTTGATAAAATGGTATGTATAAAAAAGGGATAAATAAAAATGATAAGGATTAAAAAATATCCAAAACCTATCCAATTATTAATGTATTATTTTATTTCGACTCATATTCATCTTATATTCTAATTTAATAAGTTATGGACTCTTTGAAACAGAAAAAATTTTTATAATAATATAATACTTTCAAACATTCCTAAAGATCCCCTCCTCCCACTTATAAAATGGTCTCACCTCTAACCCTTACTCACACCTCTCAATACCCCTTGGATCATCCAACCTCTACCCCTAATAATCTCCCAACTTACATTTATTCAACCTAGAAGTCTTACATTAGGTAGAATGCAATTCAAGAAATCCGTTTAGTTCAAACCAAAGGGAGTTACCCGATTTAAAGGTAACATCTTCTCTGAACTTCTTCCCATTTATTTCCCTTCTCCATTCCCAGTTCAATTCTTATTCCATGATTATATAAAAAAACCAGTATCCTTACTATACTATGTTATTTTATGATAAGTATTCAAACTATAATTACACACAAGTCCATCTAATGGATATGAACATACTGTTTCTGTGTACGACGAACTGCTTCCTCACGAAACGATGATTGTTCGATTTTCCCCTACAACCTCTCATAGTGTTAATTATGATGGAACTGTAATTATATATGATATTTATGATACTTATTTAACTATATGATTTTTTAATTATCATTTATAACATACCTTTACTCTTTTAAAGTTGTATATATATGATAATTTCATTTGAGGAAGTGTGGGCTACCGCCCCCTCAAAGTGATATGACTCGTTCACGCTATACATGGAACATATAAAGGATGGAATTAATTAAATTTTTTAACATATATGTCAGGGATGTTATAATTTAGTTATAAAATATCTATTTATCATTTTGTTTTCATTACTTTAAATATGAAAAGTGAAGGAAAGTAGAATTAATGCGTACGCACGGCTTACCGTCTCCATGAATGGTGAATTTCATTTATTATATCCAAATGCTATGGAATATTATAAATAATTATATACAGGATATATATGATATATATGATATCTAAATCAGAAATATCATTCTGTATATAATAGACTTTTGAACACATGGACAATTTATAATTATCACAAGTTTATTTTTTACTCAAGTTCCAAACATCGACAAAATGTCTGATATGAACTCAAATAATTAATTAATTGTTATAGTAAGCTAATAAGTGATATAAAAGGAATAATAAACTTGAAAAAATTTCTTATTCCAGTATAAATTAACTTAAGTTTATTATTTATGAAATTAAAGAATGAATGAGTGAAGTTGGACACGAGGTAAGAGATCTTCTTAACCTAATTTCGATTCATTGGGTTAAATTTATACTTCTTGATTATGTCATGCTATGATTATGTGAGATATAAATTTTTATATCATATATTGTATTTATAATTTAATTATGTGTACATATAGTTAATAGACATAATTGATCTATTTTATTTTCAAAATGATCATAGTAAGGGACTTTGTCTCAATATCCTTTCATTGAGGAATATTTTGATAATATATATCTCTTTATTTTATATGGAGTATAATAAAATGCTTTGAATTTTACTTTCATTCAAAGGGAATATCTTTTCTATGAGTCATTTTTCTAAATGAAAAAATGAATGCTTTTAACATATACGGCGACAATGGCCTCTCCGCCACCATAGTCATTATTTGGATTCCAATATAAGCCTTAATATTTCGAAAAGGTAACGAAATCCCTTATTCAATTTTTTGGTGGTTTGGTATTGAAAATGGATTTTGAAATGGGTAGATTATTTCAATATCTTGAAATTATATATTTTTATTTCCAATTAAATTATATTACTAAATTTTTGATATTTGTAATATTTTATGCGTTATGATTATATAATGGAACTTGGACATTTGAATGGTGGTTACATGATAAACCAAATGACGAGTGGTTCTGTGATAAACCAAGGGTGGGTGGTTACATTATAACCTCCAATTAATTGGGTAAGAATTCAATTGTATGGCTATACCATTTATTGATATTTGTGGAAATAGACTGTATGGTTATTCCATTTCAGTATGTTTATGTCTCAAGTTACATTTATATGCTATATGTTGATTTATATTGGCTTTGTGGTAATATTTGGGTTACAAAAAGGGTATGAAATGAGATTATATTCAGTCATGTATTTTTACTACTTCTTAAAGGTGAGATGTATTAATTTATGATAAAGTATCCATGACTTACTTGTGGTTTTGAAAAACTAACAGTTTTCCTTTTTTATGTATAATTTACTGAGCTTTTTATGATCATAAAATGTTTTGAAAATGTTTTTCATAGGACTTAAAGGTGAATAGGATCATGGATGGGAACAGGGAAAAGGAATTCTCTCTAAAACATGGAATGATACATGTTTCTTTTTTTAAGAGTTTTTTTATGGAAAAAATTGATACTGAGTATAATTGTCTACTTGTAGTATTCAAGTTGTTATGTATAAGTTATGACCCAATTCTCTAAATATATAAACCTAAAAAGATCCTCAATGTGAATTATTAACCTAATTAAATAGTAATTAATGTTTATGGTTGGGGCCTTACATAGGAGATCATATAATTCTAATGTATTCTACCCATTTTGATGGGTTGGTGCATCTGGCACCTGATCTTGTCACAAATGGGTGCCTTATTTCTCAGACATTGGAGTTAGGACTGAGGCCTGATATTTGTTCAATTCTGATATTCATGTTACATAGGACCTTTTGCGGAGTGGTTAACAATGAATCTTTTTCTAAGGTAGACATAGCTAGGGTGAAAAGTTTGGGTGGAGCTTTAGTTGGTTTAGTGGTTAGTCGGGGTGTATCTTTTGGCTAGAAGAGGAAGCGTAAGAGTGGGCATTTTTCATCAGCACTAGTTTCAGGGGATTCGATTGGTCAGATGTATATTTTATCCAACTACCGTGGGATTCATGGAAATTCTAGGCCTAACTGTATGAAGGATCCTAAGATTTTTCATCTATGGGTATGATCAAACCATTTAAAACATTTTTGTAAAAGGATTTCATAGGGATGTAAGGCTTGATCCACAATCACCAAGTGTTTGGAGGCTTATAACAAGTATTCCGAGGTTAGTGGGTCAAATAATTTGTCTAAGGGGGATGATCATGTTCCTAAGACTTGACAAAATTGTACAGTAGAGTGTGCACCAAAGCAATCTGTTACAGGGATAGCTACTGTTAGAGGTACGATGTTTATTTCATCTTCTATGGTGCTATATTTTTTTGATACAAGTGATACTCATTGTTTCATATAGTCAAAGATAGTTGAATTTTTGGGTTTTAATTTAGAGCTTATTTCATAATTATTATATATTTCTATGACTTTATTAAATAGGTTTGAACTAGGTTTCATATGTCCCACGTGATGTGGGATGATAGCCAAATTTGAGGTGGAGTGGGACTTCTTGGTGATTGATCTTGTTATATTCAACTTGATTATCAGTATTTCATTGGATGATCAGTGTTATGGCCCAAATAGACTATTATCACCATCAGATTTAGATCATTTCTACTGAGGGATTCACTCATGCTTTCTAGGGTGAGTGGGACTCTGGATCGAGAAGGGCAGTTCAAATTGTTTCTTATGTTGGGGTGCTTGTTATAGAGTTTTATCACAATTTAGTTTGCCCCTTTTTGGGTTTTTGACATCCTACAATGGTTTTTAAATAACATATGGTATTTCTTAATAATTTTTATGATTTACACCCTATAGGGGTGTCAATTTTAATATAGACCTTATCTCTGTTATAATGCCCATTTTTATGTCATTTTAATGTATACCACCTAATAAGTTGGTGGATCTTAAGGATCATATTGAGAACCAAAAGGATAAATGATTTATTCTTCCTCTTATGACACCATGGGATTCACCTATAATATTTTTTTAAAAGTAATTTGGGAGCCTCAGACTTTGTATTGATTATTGAATGATCAATAGGTTGACCGTTAAGAACAAATATCCTTTACCAAGTATTGTTGATCACTTTGATTATCATAGAGGGGATCATTGGTTTTATATGATTGAAATGTGTTCAGGGTATCACTGGTTGAGATTATGAGAATAGAATATACCTTAGAAAACATTTAGGATTTGAAATTGGAATTTTGAGTTTCTAGTCATGCCATTCAATCTCACTAATGATCTTGTAGTGTTTATGGGTTTGATAAACCAAATATTTCACTAGTTCTTAGACAATTTTTGTTTGTGTTGATGGATGAAATTTTGTTGTACTCCATTTTAAATGGGGAGCACATTGAAAATTTTGATATCATTCTTAAAAACATGAAAGAACATCTTCTATATAGTAAGCTTTCCTAATGGATTTTTTGGATCTGGGAAGTGATGTTTCTGGGACTTGTGACATCGAAGAGGGTAATATTAGTAGATATTGGAAAGGTGAAATAATTTATATCATGGGAGATAATAGGAATTTTTTTTAGATCTAGAGCATCATTGGCTAGACAGATCACTATAAACGGTTTGTTCAGCACTTATCTAGGATTTTATCATCATTAAGAGCTTTAACCCATAAGGGTGTAAAGTTTGAATGGAATGACATGTGTTTGAGATATTTTGAGTATATAAAGGTAATATTGACTTCAGAAATAGTTTTGATTCTTCTTGACCTGATATCTTCTCATGATGTGTTCATTGATGGTTTGGGTATTAGTTTGGGATGTGCCTTGATGTTGGGGAAATAGGTGGAGAATTATGTATCTTTTCAATTATTCCCTCATGTTAAGAACCACCCTACCATTGATCTTAAGTTTTTGATAATTTAGGAATTATCTCACAACATGGAATCACTATCTCTATGGGGTTCATATTATGATATATTCTAATCATAAGATCCTAAAATATGTTTTTTCTTATAGGGATATGAATTGTAATGACAGAAACACGGTATGATATCTTAGAACTTTTGATTTTGATTTTTTATTTACCTCTAAAAGAGGGAATGTGTATGTTGATATGTTGAGAAGAAAATTATTAACACAATCTATGAATGAATCAAATGAGAAGTGGTCTCGGATGAGTTTGTTTTCTGAAATTATCTTGTTAGTGGAAGAGTCTAGTGGGAAATTATGTCTAGATTTGATGTAGGGTGACACTTCTTTTGATTAGTGGTTTTGGATTTATCAGACATCTGAAACCGAGGGCCAAATTTTTAGTGAAATACTTTATGGGTAGGAGACCCTAAGTGAGTGGTCTAGGTCTCCTAGTGGAGCTCTGTTATCCTATGGTCCGATGGTTGTTCTATTTCCCCTTAGGTAGTAGTTGTTGGATAGTCGACACAGTTCTAGTTAGTCAATGTAACTAAGCACTATCAATAGGTATCATTATTTTATAATTTGGTTTTGGTGGTAGGAGATAAGATGTTCGATTGAGGGTTTTTGTATCACGGTTCATTTCTTTTCAAATAATTAAGGCAGAACACCAAAGGAATTCATGATTGTTTCATCCCTTCCCCATTCTAGTATGGAGGTTGAATAATATTTCAATGTATTTCACCATTTTTTTCCACATACTCCTT
Source organism: Viscum album (assembly GCA_963277665.1). Classification (NCBI taxonomy): domain Eukaryota; kingdom Viridiplantae; phylum Streptophyta; class Magnoliopsida; order Santalales; family Viscaceae; genus Viscum; species Viscum album. The sequence continues at coordinate 1,606,653,664 of OY728137.1, read as the reverse complement.
ATGTAAATGATTTTTTTGGTGATATTTTATCGACTGATTTAATTAGTTCACTTCCGACCTATCTAGTAGATTATGAATGTGTAAAAGATTGGGGAATTTTTTGGTCTGAGAGATTGTGAGACTTCACAGGGTTACTTCTACGGTTGATTCTTACAGGGAAGCAAGGTTTTCATCTAGGTTATGAAAAGGTTTTTAATAGGTGATGGGTTCCATGATTAAATTTAGCACCACTTATCTTCTAAAATGGATGGAAATATATAGAGTACTATCGATGTTTGATAGGATATTCTCTAGGATTGTGTGTATGATTAAATTGGATCTTGGGAAAATAATTTTCCTTTGGTTTAATTTTCCTACAAAAATAGTTATCAAGAATAAATAATGATAGAAACCTTTGAGGATTTATATGGTAATCCATATAGATCTACCTTATACTAGGAAGAGTTGGGAGACTAGTCCATGGTTAGGCTGAGTGTTGTTCATGAGATGACGAACATGGTGTAGTTGGTAGAGAAGAGATTGATCACGACAGAATGTCCTCTAAAATATTATGTACAACATCTTTATTGGACTTTGGAGTTTGAGGTTGTTGATCTTGTATTTTTTAGAGTTTGACCTCACATGGGTCACCGTTAGTTAGGTATGTTGGGTATGTTGGGTAAGTTAGAACCAAGATTTGTTGGCCCCTTTGAGATTGTTGGATGACTAAGGAGGTTAGCCTATTAATTGAACTTGAAATTTTCCTTCATAGCTATCCACAACATGTTTCATGTTTCCCAATTAAGGAGGTATGTACGAGATCCTTACCATGTTATTGGATGAGAGGATATTGATCTTGATCCTACTACCACTATGGTTGAGAATCAAGTTCAGATTATGGATCACCGGGATAAGGTACTACACTGTAAAATGATCCCCTTGGTCTATGTACAATGAAAGTGTATAAATTATATCCACAAGTAGTGAGAGTGGGGTTCGTTGATGAGGCAGCAATGGCCTTACCTTTTAATAGATCTAGGATCTTGAGGGATTTCTGGGGGAATAAATCTTATTTGGTGTGAGATTATAATTCCATGATACCTTTCTATCAGGTATAATCCAACATTTTCTTTTAGTTTCCTTTTTCTTTGGATGAGAAACTTTAAAAAATAAATTTTGAAGATATCTGTAATGGTGAAGTTGTGAACTTTTTGGAGTTTTTTAGCTTAACCGTTCATTTTTTGTAATTAGATGGGATATTACACACTATGTAATATTAGTATGCAACATGTAATGGACACTAGGTATAATTTGTGAATAGGATACATGGAATGAGAGATTTACACATTGTGTAAAGGGATCATGCCATGTTTTTTAAAATGGTAGTTTTTTAATAAAAAGGTGATGGGTTTTTTGTTGTATATGAGATTCATGGATTATACAATGTGTAAGTGGATTTCACGCAATGTAATACTTGTGAATTGAGTCACTAGGGTTCTACATAAGATTATTATTATTTCATTCACTGTAGGATTACTTTATCTCATCCTAAAGACTCTCCCAAGAGATCTTTTGTTATTCCCTCTCTTCTAAGTCACTTCCTTCAGCGATTGATCATCTTTTTGGTTGGATTACTTCTCTCTAGGTATGCAATATGTTTGGTTATTATGTGTCTTTAGTTAGGGTTATGGGTTTGGTAGTAGTTATTATCATAATTTCTTTTCTATCAATACTCTTTAGTTTCTTAGCATGCCTTGTCATTTGAAGTCAATTTTCTTGTATTTCGGTCACTATTGTCGAAGATGTTTATATTTCTACTATATTGAGTAAGGTGTTTCTATAAAATGGGATAATTTGATGAATTTCATGTAATTATTGATAAATAACATTGGATTTTTCAAGTATTATTTGTGATATGGGGTTTTAAAGGATTTCTTATAAAGGACAATATTTTAAAAATGGGGTTTTCCTTTATAAATAATTTTCCTGATACAGAAAAGATTTTCAAACTCCAAAGGAGACCATCTTGGCTTTGAAAATGTTTTAGGATATTTTGATCATGGGTTTGAAATAAATTTGGAAAATAGTTCACTTTGAAACTTGTGTGTGTTGGGATAGAGACACGGGTAGCCTTAGTGTGTGTATGGAACCACTATGAGGTAAATATTTCCAATATCGACTGGAAGCACTAGAGATTATTTGGATCCAACATTATTACTATTTATTATTTTTAGTGTCAAGTATAAACTATCCCATATTCTAGAGCCGAAATGTGAGGTTATTTACCATTTATGGTTAGTTATAACATTATTTTTTAATCATGTATTTTTTTATCAGAGGTATTCATATGAGGTTGTGTCACATAACTTCACATGATAGGTTGTATCATGTATATGTGTTTACCAATTAACCTATTTGTGTATATATATTATATCCCATTTTATCACCTCTACTTTTCATATTTGTAGTTTCAGAATATGAAATTATTTTATGAAAATCATAGGGAAAAGGATTTGCAACTATGTTTAATTTAGGAAAATTCATAGAAGAATAATTTTTTTTTAAAAAATATAATTTTGAATTATTGAAATTAGACCTTGTATATAAACTATGGTGTTATCCTACTAGGCCTTGGAGCACACCCTACATGTTACATTATCCATTTTTAGATGTTTTATTGCATGATTTAGGTAAAGGGGAGATAATCATGTAGCATGTTGGATTCTCTTACTCTTTCAAGTTTTAGATTCGGTTGGTCTGGAGGTGACCTATTGGTCAAAAGAATTTTTTACATGCTTTTGGATTATCTTTTTTTGGCATTGATTGTATGTCGTTGTGGTATATTGTTTTTTCGCCTATGTAGTCTAGTTGTATGTATTATTTTAATATAATTCAACACTAGTTTCTATTATCCCATTTTACCTATTTTACATGACAGGTCAGTTTCGGTGGTTTGTCTACTTGACCAGTGTTGGTTTGTTACATCACCATTGACAATGACCCTTTTATAGTTGACGTTCATCATGTGTGATTTTTTATATATTCTATATTTATGGGATTCATGTGGTTGGAAATTTATTTGATGTGAAATCATTATGGGAGTCACATAATGTTATCCCCCCCTCCCCCCATTAAGGTTTTACTAGAAAAGGGTTGAGTGGGGATGTTTCTATTAGATGAATGAAGTTTCCCAAAAAAATCTAGGAATTCTTGGGGCCAATATTTGTATAAATGAATTGAAAATACACAATAATGGGTTATATTCCACTTGATTTTGTGTAACAATATCCTTCGTTCATAAGCTCCTGTTTTTTACTTTTTGAGGAAAAAATACTTAAAGTTGGGGAGTTTGTAGCAACATTGACTTTTAACAACTGAGACTTAATTTATTTATATGTTTTGAAGTTGATATCCCTTAAAAATGGTAAAATAAAATATTTACCCTAGAGGTTGACCCAAAATTTTTATTATATTTTTCCACTAAACCTTGAATTTGTGTTAACCCTTTAGACTATGTTTTTTTTTCAAGTTATGAGATATTTATATTTTAAGAGATATTTAATGATCATAAATCAATAGGGATATTTAATATTTATTAAACAAAGATAGATTTATTCTATGACTCAAAACACTAAAAACTCCTAAACTAAGGCTTGTATTGAAATTCAAATACCACAGTTATTTCAAAAAATGAGTTTCTTTCCCTAAGAAACATATAATATTATTGATTGGGATTCAAACCTTTTACCGACCATTTTCAGTTATTTATAAAAAATCAATGAGTTATTTAAATAATTTAATATTATTTTATTTAAACATTTGGAGATATGGAATAGGTATATACTAATTGTGCTAAATTGGGTTATTTTTGGTTTTTAGAAGTGTATATATTTTTAAAAGGGATTAATTGGGTATTTAAGGTAATAAATCATAATGATAATCAATGGAGTAATAAGGGTACTTGTGGAAAGAAATAGTTTTCTTCCCTCCAAATCCATTTACCTCACCCAATAAAGATTAGAGGTAAGTTATTCTCCACTCTTCCTCTTTTTTTGTTTGTTGGAGAATATTTCTATCTTTTTTGGAACCCCAAAGTGCGGTTGTTGGTGTTTTATACATTCTTAAAGGTGGTAGTGATGATGAACCTAGAGAAAAATACAATCATTGAAGAAACAAATATTTTATAATCAGTTTAGAAATTTCTATATTCTTTATGTATTTTTATGTGTCATTTATTCCTCCATTCCTCATGTCTGGATCACACAACTTCTATGGTAGGTTCTTTAATAATTACTTTGGTAGTAACATGATAAAATTCATACATAAACATACAAAAAATAGTTCATCTAGTAAATTGATTATGCTCAAAAAAATTATTTTTCTATTTTATTAATTAAATTACACTTTAAAAGAATTTATTATAATCTAGAAAATTATAATTTATTAATCCTCTAGACAAGAATTTATGAATATTAATGAGATTATATCTCCATAAAAATTCTTTTTTCTCTAAATAGTTTTCTTATTGATAATCATGATAAAAAATTTAAATGAAAATAAATTCTTGTTTCCAACATTCTCATTGTGTGTCTCTGATTATTTGAGTAATTATTATATCATAAAAATGAAAACCATTTAGGGAATATTATATTAATTGATTAAATTGGATTATCTTTCATCTGATGGAGAATTTATTAAATTAGATTATCTTTAATCCAATGAATAATTTATTTTTTACTTCATTGCTTTTTTCTTTGATTTTAAAAACCAGAATATTATATTATTAATTAATTTTGGATTTAGATTTATATAGGATAAAGCATCAATGACTATCATGTTTTTTATTTTTATATTATTCCATGGTGTACTTTTCTAATGGTTTTTCTTTAGGGTGACTAATATTAATGTTTTTTTATCATTAATAAATTAATCTTTGAGAAATTAGACATTTTAAATATCTTTCATCCCTGAAAATGGAATATTATATTGATTATAAAATTTATTACTTATGCATGCTCACCTTCTTTTTTGAACATGATTGTAAACTCATTCATGGGTAGTTGGTTATTACACTATCCACCACTGTTGTGATTATTACTCCCTCAAAATTTTTACACTAAATTGATCATGTTTCCATGATATTACAATGAATTGAGATTGTAGAATCTTGGGTTTAAGCATATGGAAGTGCTAACACGATGGGCTTTGAGAGTCATTAAAGGAAAGGTTGGGTAATAATATATTATACAATGATGGATAGATGTAAATAATCCTTGATATTGGAGATAGAGTCACCTTAAGAATCAGAGTAGAGCATCTCTGGAAGCATGACCAGAGGTGTCGATGACACGATTCATAGAGTTTCACATGTGGTAGATTCAAAATTCATGACTACATTCCATGTAAGACATTATGATACATACTATCTTTTCCGTAAGGTATGAAATTAGGGTTACACCATTAAATAAATATGACACTCCATATGACTCCAAGTTATAAGTCTTTTATTATAGGACTGAGTGACTCGGAATATATTCTATGTAGATTCTAGTTCAAATCATCATAACCCCAAATTAAGCTCTATAAAATGAAGTCCATGTATTTCAGGAAAGTTGGTTCAACATTTGAAGGTTGTACATGGAAAGTATCAATGTAGAAACCACACATTTTGTATCTCATGGTGAGAACTTGTAAAATAAGTTGGGTGACTTGGCATGTATCTAGAATACCCACAATCCATCATGAGTATCCATACACACTTGGTAGTATACTCAAAAAACCAGGTATATTAGCTTCATTTGGATTTGGGTGGTGCAAGTAAATGACCATCCTACCCACATGTAATAAACAATGGGTACCCTATATGAGCATGTTTTAAACATGATATATTATACATTTCATTATATATTCTCACCTAGGATCCAGTATTGGATATATTTTTATCTTATTATGAACATTTTATTATGTAGAATGTGATAATACAAAAATATCCTTTATCTAGAGTTTATATTCAATGTTTATGATAATTTGTAGTTTCAAAGCTATATTGTGATGATGATGAGTGTGGAATGATTTTTATAATATCCAAAGGATGGTAACCCTCCTTAAACTATATTCTATCTACTATGTGGGTACTATATGTATTTAATAAAGTAACCCTATTTAGTAATAAGGTGTGGGTATTACACTCATGAAATAGGTAACCCTCTCAATTAGTTCACACTACACAAAATGGTCCATGGATCCTCGATAGGGGTTAGTAACCCTCTTGACTAATGTACACATAAGATGGGGATGGGTCCCCAATTACTGATACTACTGAGGGATGATATGAAAGTGATAGATGTGATATATTTTAGTAACTAGGGGTATTGTGGATAATTATAAAGTCTCCCTTAAGGATTATTGTTCATTGAAATTGAGTGATGGATAAGAATCTCTCAATACTTGGTGGTATGACTTACAGATGGGGTATTAACATTGGGATTACTGTAATTTTCTTAATTCTCAAAGTATCCTTTGATTTATATGGTATATTATCCATTAATTTATTTTATTAATGGTTTGGGGATCCCCCCAAATACATGATTTTCTTGAAGATTGAGCATATTCAGCACCTCTGTGTTTCTTCAGGTTTCCAACTATTTGGTTTTGAACTAGATTATATGTTTATCATTCTATATTTGTTTTAAGGCCACTGAATAAATATATTTATACACACCCCTACACATTACTTTCCCCCACACATGTTGGTTTTATGTTGAAATTTCACATATCGTAGATAAAGTTAATGGATGTGGAGATAGCGGTGTTCATAGACCAATTTAATAATGGATAATGGTGGTTCATAAAAAATGTTATTGATGATGTTTATTCTAAGAGGCCATATAGCAAGGAGATGTCATCACATTCTTGGTGTTAGTAAAACATGGGGGTTTTTATCTTCTTTATTTCTATTTACCTTTTTATATTTATCTTTTATACAATTATATTTGACATTTTTCTTCCCAATAAGGTGTTTTTATATAGATCAATTAATTATATATATATATGTTATTATTTTTGGATGTAATTATGTAATGAATATGTATTTGTGTTGTAGGTTATTATAGGATAAATCATCCCTTGTATGTTATACCTTCATGTTGTGAGTCACCAACACCTCATCTATAGGAGTTAGTCTTATAATGGAACTCTTGGTTTACCGTCATCCTAGGTGGGGTCCTTATGATTCCTATTGTATTATTTCATTTAAAATATTACTCAAAATGACTTACTCCTTTTCATGGAGTTTTCCAGATATTAATCTTTTAATGGAAATCACCATACACTTTGTCTATAAGCCCAACCCATTTTGGACATATGTCCATACCATAAACCATATCCTTTTTGGAAGACATTATTGGTTTGATTGAAATTTTTTAAATTTCATTTTCACTAAGCCATCTCACAAAACCAAAAAAATCTATAATTATATCATAAATCCAAATTGGTTTGGAAATTTCTACGGTACCATGGTCTATCCTAGTGGTAGAGGTTTCCAAAGCATAAAATTATCCATACCATGAATTATAGAAACAAAATATGATTATTTATTTTCCTTGATGTTTCAAAATGATTATTTTTCATAAACCATGTTGTGGTCTTACATGACCTTTATTTTTTTCATATCCATAAATTTCATGGATATAAATATAAATAGTCGAAATTGATGTTATGAAGGTACTGCACCATGGAACCTGGGAAGAATCCTTTTTTATTGTTATATACCAAAATTCAGCCTACTAAGTCATCACCAAATGTGGATCTAATACAATTGATTAATTTTATGAGAGATCATAATGTCAATTTTTAGTGTAAGTAACCACATAAATCCTGAAAATATTGGATAGGAAAGGAATCAATGGGTTGAATTTAGAAAATCATATAATCAACATACCTCATTGATTACGATTTTAATAACCATAATCACTGAGTATGATCAAGTTACCTCAGCATAAAGAAACATGTTCTTGCATTTAATATTCTCCATCATTCTCTTGAATCACCAAAAATTTTAGAATGACTTCAATAATATGAACCGTGAGTTGGAGCCTCTTCCTAAAAGAATATTTGGAATCACGAAAATTTGAGAACATTAACCAAGAGAATTAACTCTAATATCATAGCTAATGTCCATGAAACATAAATTTGTAGGAATCATTCACAGAATGAATGAGCCTCTTCCAGTTTCAATATGTCAAAATATATAAAAGAGACAATCATTGGTAATTATTTATTGTTACCTCATAAAAAATAAACAGCATTCATATATAATTTTTAAACTTATCTAACAATTAATAACAGGATCGAACATCATTATATAATGTGTAAATGGTTGAAATAGAAGTGATATCCATAATTGGAGGATCACTTGAATGATATCAGATATCATTATCTATAAACACTTGTTGTGGTACTGAATAGAATATAAAATCATACTATATCTTGGTGACTTTCACCACATCATGATTAGTTCATTAGTGCACAAAACTCAATAGATTTGAGTAGTGAATCTATTCTTATATTACTAGAGTATGGGAAACTAAATGTGGTGTGATATGATTCTTCTAAATTAGGACATGGTTGTGTATTTATTTGTAATTGAGTAGTTATCTCATACAGATCAAGGTAATTATGGTTTCATCAGAATAATTACACAGCCCATGACATAGAGTAAATCATTATAGTTTCATATTTCATTATTTTAACATTAGTTTCATAGAGAGTAAATTTGGTTTTTTAGTTTCCAAATGATCTTACAGTATATATTAATTCAGTGAGATATGAACAAGTTTTATTGATGTTTCATGGTGTTCTGATAGAATTATGATTTAAAAATTTTTATATGGCTTGGGTAAGGGTAATATAAAGATAAATTTTTTGAGAATGGATTAGTATCAACAAAAAACACATGAAGTATAGTAATAGTGGAGGATATTAAATAAATTTGAAGATTTATATATCAATTTTTTATTCTTGGATAGTTAATGATAATTGTTTTAGATGATGGTAACATAAAAATTAAAGTGGTTTTCTTTCAATCATCATTATGGGGAGACAATGTATAAATATTATCATGAACTTATTAAAAATAATGAGTCATATAATTTTTTTTAGAAGGTAGGGAGAACTAAAATATAATTTCAAGTAATTTGTTTTGTTCCTTGAGTAATAAGAAATGATTTTTTAAGGGATTTACACCAATCTCTATTGGAAATTAATCCAAGATAAGGGAAAATAATAAAGGATTTGATGTGCCGGTTTTAGTGGTATGGTATAATGAAATATGTAATTATATATGTGGTTTGATACCAAATTTTTAATCAATAGAAGGAAAAACATTATGTTTTTGATAGGATTGATTTATCTTCTTAGAATACCACAGTGGATATGTAATGGAATCTTGAGAGATTTCTTGAATGTTCAACCTTGTAAAAATAGAGTTCACAATTCCTTACAGGTCATCAATAGTAGATTGATGAATTAATTACACATAATGCTCATTAGATAGCATGGTTTTATAGAAAACTTAGTATTATTATATATTTTTGAGGTGGTTTTGATAAATTAGGTTTAATTTTTTGACCGTTTTATATTAAAATGATAGCTTTACATCAAGGTTATGAAGACGGTTACAACATGATTTTGTATGCTTACTTTACTTGAGTACTATATTTTATCATCTAATATATCGGTAGATGGATAGGATAATTTATAATTTTTAGACATGTTGAGGGTATGAATTTTTAATTATATAGATGCATGGTTGCAGAAATCACCTACCCTTGGTATAATTTCCAAGAAAAAATAATTATCATTAAACTATTGTTAAATATTCTTTTAAATAATTATATAGGAGGACCTATGGATTACTATTATATTGGATTAAGGTTGGTGAGTTTTCTATTATATGGCTCAATGTAAACCGAATTATGAAAAAGAATGGATGATTTATTTAGAAGAACATGTGGACAGTGTAAAATTAGAAAAAGTTGTATAGTATCTATGGGGGAGGGAATTATATATTCAAGTGGGAGATAATATTTTCTATAAGTGTTTACCATATATAGTACATTATATCATTATTAGGGGAATTTATTGGTTAATGAGATTTATTGGACCATTTTAGAATCTGTAATTAATGGGGGAAGTGACATACGTCTTGTATTACCACCTCAATTAGAGTAGAATCATGATGTGTTCTAAATGTTGCATTTATGAAGGTTTTTATTTGATCCTTCCATTGTAGTTATATATAGAGAGTTAGATTTATAGGATAATGTTACAATTTTTTGAGAAATTCATCAGTTTTTTGAATCACCAAAGCTAGGTTTTATGAGGGCTAATCACCTCCATAGTGTGGGCATTATAGAGGCATAAAGGAAAAGAGGGGATAACCAAGGAGTAGGAAGAATAGAATTGATCTTAGATCCATACCTCTCCGCATGATATATGTATTTGTACATCTATTTATTTATAGTTTTGGTTTGTTATTTTAATATATAAAATGTTTTAAATGTAATAAATCATATTTTTCATGTCTTATTTTTTAAATATTATATGGATCATTTTTTGTGTCTATGCAATGAGATGGTTACTGATTCCAAGGCCCGATGTGCCTGGAATAAATGATTGAAAATATTAAATATATTAAAAAATATGAATATTCATTTTTTCTTAGAAAGAAGAATAACTATCGAATGGGGGCCTAGTAATGAAATTTGAGAGTACCTTTAAGTTCAGAATGTGGATTTTACCCTTGTCACAACATAACATTTTTCAGCAAGGGGAATTTATGAAAAATTCATAATGAGCATAAATGAATTAAATAAATTAATTAAAAAAAAATTATTCATTGTTATTATGTAGTAACCAATTCATCATATAAGTATATGGTTTTGAGGATTTATTGAAGGTTTTATGCTCAAAACCTAGAGATCTATAAGATTGTTAGAGAGTTTCCTTGTTAAAAAATGACAGATTAAGATTAAGATAGGATCATGCATCGTTACGCCAAAAAAGTTTGTGGATCTCATCAAAAATGGAAAATTTCCACCATTATTCATCAATGAACATTCTAAACTCTAGTTATTATGTTTGATTTTATGTTTTATATCACTTTTTTTAATCACTGATAAATACAGATCAATTAAAATAACACAATTGATACATTCATCTTTGGTAGATTTAAATTGATGTAATTTTATTTTTTTCATTTTGTTAATTGCTCTATTATTTTCTTTTTCTAAGAAAACGGATCATTACTGATAGAAAAAAGGCCTAGGTTCATTCCAATTGTTTATTAGATTTTGGATTTCCCCTATTCTTTGAATGTTCATCACAAGCATTTATTTTGGCCCATGGTTCAATGAATACCCATTATTTGATCAATCTACTACCGTTATTCAACACAATGGATTGATATTTTTGGGGTAGTTCATGATCCATAGTGAGGTAGAGGTGTGATGATGGAAGTGGGTGATTGGAGGCATATTGTTCTAGATTTGTTGTACTCAATCATCTTGGTTTTTATGAGGTGGCTATGGATGGTTGGATGTTCTATTTTTTGAGTAGATTCAAATCCTAGAATCTTGATCAATGAGAATAGTAGGATTAGCCTATAGCAACCTAGGATTAACATACATGAATATTACATCATGATTGATGAATATTCAACACATTAAAGAAGAACGTGCTTGAGGACTGTAATATTTCAATGTATTTGGAAAAATGTAAATTTAATATTATAACTTAGTGAATGATCATCCACATTATCCTTAAATATATTTCCATTTAGTACTATTACTTAAAAACATTCTCATAACCTAGGGAAAGAAAACATAAGAAAGTGGTGAGATCATATGCTCAATATGGATAAACAAGGGACATATGTAAGCATGACATGATCATAAGGGTATCAAAACATGATTATAACATTAGAAGATCATACTCTGCATATCAATGATCATAATCAAGATTCATGGAATTAAGATTTATAGTTCATAATACATCAATCATAAGAGAATTAAGATCATAATCTGTGATAGTGTAAAAAAGGAATAAGACATTGAATTGTGTCATATACTTAATAATAGAAAATACTATGTGAAGGCTACCTACCAAGACCTTCATAAAATTTTAGGATTAGAATAATCACCCGTTTACCTTCATTAATCTTAGGATGGACTCCTATGTACTTTCTTTTTTTAGGCTTGGGGTGCCCTCTAGTGTACCCTCTTGGTATGGGCTTAGGATTCCCTCTCCTACACCCTCTTGTTATGGGATTAGGATTCCGTCTTGTATTCCCTATTTTTTCGGTCATGGGACTCCATCTAGTATACCCTCTTTTTATGGGATTTTTATTCCCTCTCGTATACCCTCTTGTGACATGCTTAGGATTCCCTCCCTTATACCCTCTTGTTATAGGATTGGGATTCCCTCCCGTATACCCTTTGGTTACGGGGTAGTGATTCCCTCCCATGTACCCTTGAGGTGATATACCATTTATCATTACCCAATGAATTATAATGGGATATAGGTCACAGCCATAATATAATGAAATCATACACACATGTTCCACAAGATAATAAAACATTCAGGATATCATAAACCATAAAAATAGATGGGTTTCATAAACATCACATCCTAACCCAGGAAATGGAATTGGTATCCAAAAAGATTCAACATATTACAACCTGAAAAAAAAGAGATGGGTTTGATAATAATTTAATAATATAATAACCAATGAAAGGAATCAGTATTCATAAGTGATTTATTATAGTATAAACCAGGTAAGAGAATAGATTTTATAAACAACATGTCATCATAAACATAAATCATTCAAATAAACAATAAGAATGGTAAACTCGGATCATTTCCTTAGTAAATAATAAACTATATCAAAGGATGAAATATTTGATAGAAAATAATTTTGAAATATCTTTTAGAAACATTTCTTGAATAATATTTCAGTTCCTCTTTGAAAAATTCTATTTGAAACATAAAACATTTTCAAAACCTTTTTCTTTAAAAGTTACCTTGAAAACTTATAAAAGAATCATTGAAAACACTTTTGAACACTTTATAAATCATGAAAAAAATTCCAAATCCTTTTCCATGAAAATGAGATTAATTTTTCATTTAAAAAACATTCTGAAAACATTTTTAGAAAATATTTATTTCAAAGAACACTAAATTTCAACAAGAGAGAGAGAGATATAAAGTTTGACTTCCTTAAAAACATTTTCTTACTTATAGTAAGTAAATAAAGTATAGAAAAAGGTTTACATTACTTTAATATATCATGAATAAACAAAAAATAAGAAAATTGATGAGTATTCTTGAGAGATGGATTGTAATTTGATACCTATTTAAGCATAATTATAAACAATCCTAATAAATGATTAGATTGTAGAAATAAACTATTATCACTTTGGTAACATTGAATCCTAATCCCCAAGAAGTAATAAAATTACATTAATATTAAAATTTAATTAAAGTAATTGTATTCATGATATAACATGAACAAGATTCATTATATACACATCGTAAAAGAATTTCGGTTCATATCGTAATATACACCTCAAATAATCCAAATTACGATGAAAGTCCTTTACAGATTTGGTGAATTTTGAAATGTAAATCCCATGAAATAGGGGTCCTAAAATGGATATTTAAATACACATAAATTTACTTAGAAAAATCATATAATAAATTCATGTGTAGTATACACAACACACCAAAACAATGAGTGGGGAATAAGGCACAAGTCTCACAAAAATTAAAGTGAGACTAGAAATCCTCTTATTAGTTCAGTAACATTTGCATAATTATATAAGTGAAGGAATAACATAAATTGAAACTTGAAATATAATTAAATAAATTAAGTTAATTATATAACATATCATTGGTTATTATATGCACCATCCAACAATAATAATTAGTGAATATAGCATATATCTCACAAAAATAAAATTGAGATGAGAAACCCCTTACCTTAATTATTTAAATTATTTGTACATGTTCAAAACTCATGTATAATGAATATATGATTATTATAAATTTCAGAAAGAATATTGTTCTTATATATCATGCCATATATGATTCTATTATGACTTTATATTTTCTATTTATTAACAATTTCATGTTAAAGAAATGTTTCGGGTAATAAATTCTTTTTTTTTCATATATGTTTTGACTTGTTATTATTGATCCGCTTACATAGATCATGATTAATTTATTTAAATAATTTATAAAATGATATAAAAATTATATATATTAATTATATAAGTTTTTATAATAATATATGGAATATATAAATATGAAATAAAATACACCATTCATGGAGACGGTAGGTCATACATACGCTTGAACATTATTTCCATTTTCTTGTTTTATTTTTAAATAATGGGAAGTAAATGATATATATATATATTAATAATGTTATTATAATTTTATATAAATAACATATGAGTATTAAAATCATACTTAAAACGTTCTACTAAAATTGATAACAAATCACATTGCTTTGAGTACGCGGTAGTCCACCCATCCACAAACGAAGTTATCATATTCCCACAAAATAAATATCATGATGGTATGTGTCATATAAATATGAGTAAAGAAGTCATAAATATAATAAATATCATATAAAAATACTACTTCCATTTTTATTTCCAACCATGAGAGTTTGTAATGGAATAACTAACAACATTGGTTCGCAAGGCGGTAGTCTCTCATAAAACATGAGTGATGATTGTGTATCTCATTTTATGGAATTGTGTAATGGTATAGTTAGTAACCTTAGTATAAAAACATATCATTATATTTAGTATACTAAGTTTATTATATAATATTTATCTAACAATAAATTATGTTGTGGAGAATGAAATAAAAAAAGTTCTTATTGAAGAATGTTAACTCTTCTTCGGGTAACTCCTTTTGGTTTCCATCAATGTTATTCTTGGTTGTATTTTTGAAAAAATTGAGGATTATATGGTGATAATATATAATTTGAGACCTTATATAGGTATTTTTTGGAACATAAAAATTTATTGAGATGTGTGAATAAGTGAGAGGGGTGTGTTCCCTTTTAAAGTGGAGGAGGTGCATCATTCTTGTAAATTCAAAAAGGAAAACACTATAGAGAGGTCTGCCTAACATTATGTGCCTCAAAAAATGGTACATTGTTTATCCCAGGAAATATATTTTGAAAACTATCCAATGTATTTGGACCATGTTTCAAGTTTATTTTTCCCCCTAAGTTGATGATTAACCACTAAGTAAACCCTATTTTTACCTTAATCACTGTAGTTAATTTTAAATAATTTCACTAATAAATTTGGTGGAAAACTAATTTAACCCTGATTGAAATTATAAATTATTATAATTCAATATATGGAAACCATTTTTAAAAATTATACATAGATTAGTCTCAAAAATTAATTTAAAAATATTCTTGCAGATGGCACGAGACAATGGGTTTTTAAAGTGAACATGTTAAAAGAATAAAATGTTTAAATATCCCATTTAAATGTGAAATTAATTCCAATTAAATAAATTATTTTAATACATTTATAATTTATATAAATATAATTTAAAACAAATACTAATAAAATTTATTTTATAAAAAAAAATTATATGAAAATGGAGTTTTCAATTGAAATTCAGTGTTGTTCACTATTCATCAAAAAAATGAAACTTCTCCAAAAAATACCTAAACATCACAAAAATAAAATTTTGATATTATTTTTTCAAAAATTAATTTTATTTTTTAACATAAAAAATATAGATTTTTCAAAATTATTATATAAGATAGGTTCCCCATTAAATGATGGTAAAATTACCTTTTAGAGAAAAATTATCTTTATGCATAAAATTAGATTTTTTTTCTTATATATTGTCTAGAAAAAACATAATATGAACATTAAATAGGTTTAAAAATATAATATATAAATATTTTTAATCAAACTAATTTATCAAAATTGTTTTAATTAATTTATTGAGGTAAAATGTGTTTGATTTCATAAATATAGTTTTCTAGCACAAGTTTTCCTATATTTTCAAAAGGGTTTTATTTTCATTTATAGTTAATTAGTCACCAAATAATTATTCCTATAAAAATTTTAAAACAGTTTCATAATTTAATTAATCTTATTCATAAACATCATTTCACTAACTAGGTGAAATCTATAATAATATATTGATAAAAATATTAATAGTATATTTTAGTTTGGTAAAACTAGGTCTTTCATGTAACACAAGCTATCGATGGAACTTGGAATTCATTGTAACATAAGACAAACATAGTGTTTTTTATAGTGAAATCCAGTCTAGGTGTTGCCTGAAGTGAAAGAATAACATGGTGTTTCATGTAATTCAATCAAAAACTAGTGATTTTATATTAAGCAAGGTATATTCAATGTTACACGAAAGGAAAAATATAGAAAATATTATATTAATTAAAAAAATATTATTTCACGAAATATCAATGTGTTACATTATACACCCCCTAAAATGGATTTTCCCTTTAAATTTTACTAGTTCATCAAAAGAATAATAATTCAAAGTTACTTTTATAGAAACACACATCGTAAATATGAGTACTAAAAATTTATTTAAAAACGAATGTTGGAAACAAAATGATTACCCAAAGTAACTCATAACTGAATTTCCAAATAGTAGAACATGGGAGGGAAGAGAATAATGGACTAGGACAAAAAGAATAAATAATTATAGAGCATTATGGAGGTCATTAATCACAACTAAATGAATTATTAATGGAAATTTAAGGGTCTCAAAGCCATAAATTTGTAATGATTTATAAGAATAGTGTTTCTATAGAAATGATGTTATTAGGATAAATATTTTCCAGTATACTTTTATTAAATATGATAAATTCTAATACTACATAATAAGGTAAGAAAATATAATTAATTGACTAAATTCCTTTTCATATGAAAAATCTCACTTTTGTGTTGGGCCTTTCTAGATTTCCACTTCATCTCCTACTCCATGAAATGAAATTTAATTTTTCATTCTTAGAGTACTAGCAGGACATGATGTAGAATGATCAGTCATTCCATCTATCACTAGTTGAAATCACAGAAAATATTTTAGCGCAAGTTATCCAATATGCATAAATATTAATATATTGAGATAATACTTTAATCTCAAAAACCATATCGGATGTATAACTAAAATCATTCAATAAATTACTTAACATGTATCCATTCCAAAAGGTGAAAATCCAAAACATTGTAAATAAGGTCACTAAATTTCTCAAAATCAACTTAACATTTATCTTCATATATAGTAAATTATCTCAAGGTTTTCAAAAACCAAACATGTCATTACCTACATCATGTTTTTCTTGAATCATGGTAATAACAAGAATTACCATAAATCCTTGTTGAAATAATGCATTATTTCGTATTCTAAATATCATTTTATATATTACAATAATTCCTTAAAAATTGACCCATGATATAATGAACTGATTTTTCAACAAATCCATTAACATTTTTAGTTCATAAATACAATCCAATTTACATTATTGAAATCAATCACCTTTTTATCCAAGCTAAACACAATTTTCACAATATCAGGAAGACATTAAGGGTTACCTTACCTTAATAAAGATATCAATTTCACATTAAATTGTGTTTATAATTCATAATTACCATTTAAAATAAAATTTTAAATCCTTAATGAAAAAAATTATAATGAAAATACCTATATATTTCATGATCTGTATAACATAATCATTGAATTCAAAAACATGTACACATCAATAATCCAACTTTATTCCAAAACTATTACTCATGCTTCATCATCTTATTCCTTAGTACTCATTTCCTATAATACGAAATAAAAATATTGTATTAAGGTTCTTCAACCCCAATTTACTCATTATTCTTATGTTTAATGAAAACAATACTATTAGAAAATCCCATACATTTCACATATCATTCACGATCTCTTCATATTCAGTAGTATAACCAATACTCCTACCACTTTTCTAATTATATTCATGAGATCTCCACTTTGGAAATCATTTTTCATAATTCTTTTACTTTTTACATCTGAAACATTTAATGTTAACCAATATCCTACTAGTTTCAACCATTGACTAATGCATGAAAGCATAGTGTGAGAAACACTTATCATAACAAAAAAACCATATAATCATGAAAATAACTTATAGGATGTCAAAATCATGACGCCTGGTTCATTGATGTATAAAACCTTAGGTTTATACTATGTTATTAAAAGTAATATTATATTTAAATCATTTATGATAGTTTATAAAGAGTTTTTTAATTCCCAATGCATATCCATGGGGAGTGACAAACCAGGTGAATAGAAAGACCCGTTTTTGTGCACTTATTTCGGATTAAGTCTTACTCAATATGATGTTTCAGGGTTGTTACCCCTATGTAAATTTATTCCAGAACTACATCCTGGTGTGGTATCGATAAAGGGGTGTAATTTATTAGAAACCACTCTCCCAATCCTTTACCTAAATTCCAAGACATTTTCCAAAACATTAACTCATCCTTAGACTTATCCTTAGAGACATCCCAATACATGTCCTTATAAATATTCCTATGGATTTAATGGATATTTTAACATCATATATTACAAATTTTGACAAAACCTATCCTTTGATATCAAATAAAGTGACCTAGTATTAAAATACACAAATATTGCTTCATTTCAGATGAATTTTCAACACATTATAAAATTACTTGCCCAAGAAAAAAAATATTTTTGTGTCTTTGGAAAAATAAAAACATAATCTTCTAAATTGGTTAATGATATTGAACATATCCCATAAATACATTCCCCTTTAGTACTCCTACTAAAAACCATTCTTCATAACCTGGGGGAATAAATAAGAAAATGGTGAGATGAAATGCTCAGTAAGGGTAAATAAGGAGATATGTAAGCATAACATAAGTATAAGGGTATGAAAAAATGATCGTAACATTATAATATCATACCTAACATATAGAATATCACAATCAAGAGTCATTGAATACATATTGGTTTTTTATAATACAAGAATTATAATGGAATTCAGAGCATAATATGTAAGATAATAACATAGTAATAAGACATAGAATTGTAGAACACTCATTATGAAAGAAAACCCTATATCAATACAATCAACCAAGAACCTCATAACATTTTAGGCTTGCGATAATCACTTGTGTTCCTTTTTTATTCATGGGATGACCTCTTGTGCATCATCTTGTTTCGGTCTTGGGATGTCCTTCTGTTTACCCAATTATTACATGTATCGAATTCCCTCTTGTATACCATCTTCTTATATGCTTTATATGCCCTCCCATGTACACTCTTTTTACGATCTTAGAATTCCGTTATGTGTAACCTCCTCTTACAGTCTTGGTATTCCCTCCCATATACCCTTTAGTTATGGTCTTTGGATTCCCTCTCATATACCCTCTCGTTATGGGATTGGGATGCCCTCCTATATACCCTCTTGTTACGGTCTTGGGATTCCCTCCCATGTACCCTTGAACTCATACACCATTTATCATTACTCATTTTTTTGTATGTAGATATAGGTTCCCCCTCTTCTCACATAATGAAAGAATACATATGTGTTCCACAAGATAAAAAATAATTCATCATATCGTGCCCCATAAAAATAGATAGGTTTCATAAACATCATATCCTAACCCAAGAAATGATATAGGTGTCATAAACATTCCATTATATCAGGGAATATGAAAAATAGATAGGTTTTATAATCATTTCATAATTGATTAACCTATTAATGGAAGTAGGTTTCATAATCATTTTATCATGCTATAACCAGTGATATAGAAATAGATTTCATAAATAACTTTTCATCATAAACTTAAAGAATTAAAAGAAAGAATAAGAATGATGACCTTGGATCATATCCCCAGTAAATCATAAACAATATCAAAGAATGATATATAATATGGAAAATATTTTATAAAAATCTTTTAGAAACATTTATTGAGGAATATTTCATTTCTTCTTTGAAAAATTCTCTTTAAAACATAAATCATTTTCAAAACATTCTTCTTTAAAAACACCTTGAAAATTTGTAAATGAATCTTCGAAAACACATTTAAAAGCATTTTAAAAATTAAAAAAAATTAAAAAAATCTTGAAAATGATAATAAAATATTATTTAGAAAAAACATTAT
This sequence comes from Viscum album, assembly GCA_963277665.1. Classification (NCBI taxonomy): domain Eukaryota; kingdom Viridiplantae; phylum Streptophyta; class Magnoliopsida; order Santalales; family Viscaceae; genus Viscum; species Viscum album. The sequence goes on along the minus strand of OY728137.1, from coordinate 1,606,633,436 downwards.
AAAACATTTTTAGAATACAATGTTTTGAAATAACATAGATGTATGATCGAAGAGATAGAGATAAAGATGGATTTCCTTAAAAAAAATATTGATTATATTAAGTTCCAAATATTGGAAAATGGGAACCATTACTTGAAGATATCATGAATAACCATTGGTTAATAAAATTAATCACTATTCTTGATAGATATATCATAAGATTTCATCAATAGAAGCATAATCCAAAATACTTTTGATAAACGATGAGATTGTAGTAATAAACAATTACAACTTTAGTAATAATGAATCCTAATTACCAAGAAATAATAACATTAAATATATATTAATATTTTATATAAATAATTATATTAATTATATAAAATTAAAAATATGCAATATATACACCACATAAAATAATATAGGTGCATATCATAATATACTTCACAAATAAGGAAAAATGAGACATAGGTCCTTTACTGATTTGGTAAAATTTGAACATTAAACCCCTTGAATGGGGGATATGAAAATTCATATTTAAATTCCAATAAAATTAAGTATAGTAATAATATAATAAATTAATTGGCTGTATATAAACTAGAAAAAATAAATGAGTGGTTTATAAGGCATAAGCCTTGTAGAAATAAAAGTGACACTATAAATCCCATTACTACTTGATTAACATTTGAATCATTATATTAGTTAAATATGACATCAATTATACTTTTAAAATTTTTAAATATAGTAAATTATTGATTTAACATGTCCTAGTTCAGTATATACACCACATAACAACAATAGGTGGTGAATAGAGCATATATCTTAGATAAATAAATAAGAGAATAGAAAACCCTTACCTTAAGTCCTAACATTCTTTGTACATGTTAAAAACTCAAGTATAATACACATAAGTTTATTATAAATCTACCAAAGATTAATATTATTATATAGAATATCATATGTGATTTTATTAAGTCATTTTATGACCCTTTTATTAAAAATTTCATGGTGAAGTTACGTTTTGGGTAATAACCGATTTGTTTTTCTTATATGTTTTTTTATTATTATCGATCCTATAAATTCAACAAATATTTACATATCTAAATAATGTAAACAATTTTGTAAATATAATATATATTATCTCTTTATGAATTTATAGTAATCTATAAAATATATAAATACGAAATTAAATACATTGTTCATGGAGACTGTAGGTCGTACGTACCGATAAATGTTGTTTCCATTTTCATGTAGTATTTTTTATGAATGAAAAGTAAATGATATATATATTATTTATACTATATATTATTATTTCATATATATATAAAAACATTAATCCCACCCTTAATATATTTCATGACAAGTATGAATGGATCACATTGCTTTGAGGAGGCGGTAGTCCACACACCCACAAACGAAGTTTTCATATTCCCAAAAAATAGAAAGCATGACGGTATGTGTTATATAATATTTTAAGAAGAATAAATAAATCCTAAATATAATTAATATCATATATAAAACATTTATTCTATCATTATTACCAACCTTGAGAAGTGGTAATGGAATAATGAATGACATCAGTTCGCAAGTCCATAGTCTGTCGTAAACACGAATGATGATTGCATATCTCATTTGATTGAAGTGTGTGTTGTTTTAGATCATAAACATAGCATAAATAATATTAGTATATTTATGATACATAGTTTGTTATATATTCTCGAGATAAGAATAATTTAAAGGGTGTAGAAACAAATAAAACAAAATTTTACTTTGATGAATGTTACCTCTTCTTCGGGTAACTCATTTTGATTTGCACCAAAGGGCTTCCTTGGTTGGCTTTCTGCACAAAGTGATGATTCTAGGGTAAGATCATGGAATTTGGGAGATTATATTTTCGAGCTATTTACGAGCTAGATGTCTTTATAGGTGTGAATAATTGAGAGGGTTCTCCCAATTTTATAGTGGAGGAGGAGTGCCATTGAAGTAAATACAGAAAGGAAAACACTATTCAGAGGTCTCACATAAATCATGTGCCTCAAATAATTTTAAATATTCAATAAAATAAAAAATAGCTTCTATATATTTCCATAAAATTTATTTTAGATATGTGTATAGATTATTTGGATACTTATGCTAATTTTTAACCACAAATTAAACTAATTTTTACCTTAATCGTTGTAATTATTTTTAATTGCTTTAACTACTATTTTATGACAAAAATTAAGTTGAACATAAAACAAATTATAAATTATGATGATCCAAAATATATTATCATTTTTCCTACAATATAAAAACAAAATTTTCAGAAATTATTTTAAAATAAATCCTCCAAACAGGATGAGACAACAGGTTTTCAAAGTGAAAATGTTCAAAAGCTTAAAATGTTTTAATATCCAATTTCAATGTTAAATTGATTCCAATGACATAAATTGTATTAATAGATATATTATTTATCTAAATATACTTTAAAACATTTCAAATATATAATTTAACTATATAATTAAATTATAAAAATATATATTTTTCATTAAAAATCATTATTTAACATATTCACCAAAAATGAAAATTCTCAGAAAAATACCAAAAATTATCCAAATTAAATTTAGATTTTATTATTTAATAAATTAATATTATTTTAGAAAATAATAATAATAAAATTTCCAAATTTTAGATTTAAAATAGGTTCACTATTAAAATGTGGTAAAATTACCTTTTAGAAAGAAATATATATCTTTATATGAAAAACTGGATTTATTTCTATCTCTTTTCTAGAAAGCAAAAAATATGAAAATTAAATATTTTAAATAATATATATATATATATATCATTAAAATAATTTATTTAAATTTCTTAAACTAATTTATTAAGGTAAAATATTTTTGATTTCATAAATATAGTTTTTTAGCAAACATTTTCTAATATTTTCAAAGGGGTTTTATTTTGATTTATAGTTAATTAGTAACCAAATAACATTTATTATAAACATGTGTAAACAATATTTTCACAATTTAATTAATCTTTTTCATAACCTCTATTCCAACGACTTCATGATAACTATAAGAAAATCATAATAATAATACTAATATTACATTACTATCTTGTATAACTAGGACTTATGTGTAATGAAACCTATGAAAGGAACATAGAATTGTGTGTAACTCATTCCAAACACAGTTTTTCTCATGCCAAAATAAAATATAATTAATTCTTTTCGTTGAATCATAACTTTGTGTTGTGTGTAACACAACCCAAACCAAGTACTTTCATATAAAACACTCTATATTTATTGTTTTGTGAAATGAATAATATCAAAAATATTAAATTAATTCAAAAAATACATTTCAAAAATTCTTGTGTTGTTAAATGGTCTGACTATGATCTATAGGTTCTGGAGAGGGTGGTGGCTCCAGAGATATGGAAGATGTCATGGAGGAAGATCTGACGGATCTAGAATATCCTGATCAACAGGGCGTATGGTCCAAGATTACACACCGTATGGGATCCCCTGGTTGTGGCACTAGGGTCTTAGCTGGAGTTAAGTATCAAACACCATGTTACATGGTCACACACATTACTAACCCTTGTTGATGGATTTTCATGTACATAGGAAATTATAGAGACATGTACAGAAGTACAAAGCCCGTGGCACTCGGATATAGACACAGCCAGGTGTACAAGGGTTTGTACCAAAGCATGGCCAGCATCACACAGGTACGTTCCAGCTGATCTACACATTTTGTGTACTATTCATACACATCTGTTATTTGTATATTTACATTTTGTGTGAGGCGTTACCATAAAAGAAGACCCAGGGATAACTGGACACGTCGTGTACCCCATTCAAGGGTGTTTATAAACCTTTTCTTCGTTAGTCTTTACCAATCATGGTTGATTGTGTTACCTTGGTCCATTCCCTCAAGTTTATAGTGAGTCATTCTATCCACATAATATGATTGTGATCCCCTATAGATGATGAGTCTCATATAGAGTTCATGGTATCCCCTTATGAGATTGGAGAGTGATCCTCTATCACATTTATACCCTAGGTGGGGTTTTTGGAATCATCATAACCACCTTGAACATGGAATTAATCCTCATTTGAGTAGGTTGTATCAATAGGTTTTGTGATATTATTGGAATATGATCCCATATTTAGTGGGTTGATCCATATTAGGTTTTAGGTGTCCCCTAGTGGTTCTAGGTGTGACCCCCTATTTGAGTATCAGGATCTTCTATTACCGATGTGCTTTCTTGGGTGGGGCCCATGTTCTAAACCTATTTTATGAGAGTCTCTAATGATATCATGGATCATGGGGTGGATTATCCTAGAACTAGAATTTATTTTAGGATATTCTTGTGGTAGGAAGTTTCTTGCGAATAGCTAGTGGAATAGTGTCCTTCCAAAGTATATTTGGGTGTTTTCGATTATAAATTGACTGTTATATCCTTCTATTGATAATAATTTAATTGATTCTTCATGTTTAGTGTTTTCAAGGTTTCCTGCTGGGTATTCTTATACTTGTCCATATATGGGATCTACCTACAAATTCCATGTATTATTCCGATGAAGGACCATTAGAGGATTTCCTTAGAGGAAGAAGAGTTGGTGGTGTGTAGTTTGAGTTTTTTAGGATAATTTTTTCTATAATATCTCTCATTTGATCTTATTTCTCACCCTTATAGAAGGTTGTAACCTTTATAGTTTTTGTTTGGGCTTGTATTGGACTCATTTTTATTCTTTCTGTACTTTATTTTCCTACTCTGGTAGTGGTAATATAGAGGTATGCATTAATTTGTTTCATTTTTTGACATTTCAGCATTGTGTGGGCTTGGATATGTGTGTGTGTAAAGGTACATTATGCTAATGCATTCCATTTTTGGGATATGCCTACTCGGAAATAGCAATAATCCCATGGCCTATAGGAAGCTATCTTGGGGAAGTCACTCATCAGATCCTAATGGGTTGGGTCTTGAAAGAGTGGTATGAAATGATTTCGTTCAACCTTAGTACCAAAATGTGTTAGTTTGTTTTGGGTAAATAGTGTCTAGTGTTTCGAGTTTAGCATTAAGGCCAAAGACTCTAGTGTTGGTGTGACAACTAATGTATCCATACACTAGGAATTTTATCCCCTACCTTTAGACTCAGTACATGTTAAAACATGTTGTAGGAAAAACATTGGTACATGCATCATACAGAAACGGGTTGTGTTTTCCATGTCCTTATTTAGTCAACTCTCCAAATATACTCCTTCAACTGTAGTATAACATGTTTTATTTCTGGATGCCTCCATGTAGATAGCAATATAGTATTAAATTACATGATCATGTGTTTGATACACCATTTTATTACACTTCATTATATGTTTTGTACTATAGATTAAACTTTTTGGTCATTTATGAGATATACCCCCACCCATTCAGTAGAAACTGAACTAATTGTTCTAGGATAGGATGCACATAGATTGACTATGTTTCATGAGTTTCATAGGCAGTGGACTCCAGAATTTTAGTGTATTCTAGACCACCATGTGGATGATGGTCGACTATAGGCACTCACCCATGTTTTTTTCCTTTTGAGGAAACTGACAGATCAAATGAAATTCCTCACAGAGAGACTTCTTCAGGGATCTACAGGGTGGTGATGGAGTTTAGTGACTAAGTCACATGAAATGATAGTTATCTCCATTTCATAATTTTAGAATCTCTTCAAGGATAATTTCTATTTATACACATTACAATATATATATATATAATATCGGCAACATATGCAGCAGGGCCATTTTACCATGGGGGAGTACTCGGTGAGGTTTACTGATCTCTCATGATACTATATAGAAATGGTTCAAAAAAATTCTACATAGCATAAACCATTGAGAAGGGATTATGTTGGGACATTAGGGATTCTGTGGTATCCCTTTATATTACAACCTATGATGGGTTTCTTGAGTGAACCATGGTGGTGGAGAAATTCCTAGAAGAGAAAGCATTGATAGTGGGTGATGGTATTGGGAACTTTGGAGATGAGACCATGGCATCAAGTAGATGATGAATGTCACGGGAATATAAGTATGGCATACGCTTTAGTAGGTGATGCTAGGGCACATGTATAGTGGTGTAGGGATATTAGGATGGGTCAAATTAATAGAGGGAGAGGCGATGTTTCTCCTAAGATGGTCAGGGAAACATGGATCATAATTTTTCGACCCTTCATACAATTGTGTAACACCCCAAGCTTCCATGGTACGCTCCTCTTTAAATAATAGAGCAGCGTGTGTTGTAAGCAACCTCGAGTTCTAACACACCGCGACCAATAAAATTAGCAGTTATGAATAGTAATAACCACTTTTTGAAATTATATATATTTTACATTTCAAAATGGACTTCATTTTTTGATTCGTAATATCGAAATTAACCTAAGTTGAATTATTTGTAATTTTCTGAGAACTTCCAATTTTTATGAATAGTGAAGAATACTTAAAAACAACTTTTTTAATAAAAATAATTTATAGTGATAAATTATAATATTGAGTGGTTTTAAATTATAATTAGAATATATTTTTACCATTTTATCCAGTGGTGTTCATTATAATTAATTTCAATTTGAAATTAGACATAAACAATTGTCAATCTTTTGATATATATTGTTTCTTAAAAACACGCTATTTGTTGTGACAGCGGGAATTAATTATAAAATTAATTAATTCAACTTATATGTTTGGAATTTTTCAAATTAGAAATCATTTTTGAATTCGGAATATCAATTATATCTTAGGGTGAAATTTTGGCATTGTTCTGAAAAACTTCAATTTTTGATGAATAGTGAAACCACTAAGTAGTAGTTAAAAAACTGATTTTTCGTTTAAATGAAATATTACCACTTCTGTGATTTTATTTTCAAAAATCCAACATACATGGTTGTCATTAGGAAGTAAAATGTGGATCAATGGGATTAAAATAATTATTTGGTGAATAGTAACTTTTAAGTTTAATTAATCGCGATTAAAGGTAATTAGTGAAATTTAAGGTAAAAATGGTGTTATAAAAATATGAAATGACCATTAAACTTTTCCTAACCCTATTGGATGAGTCATGGCCGACCACGACAATACATGGGTCAACTTGGGGACCCCATGTAGCCACTTTGGTAGGAAAATGACATAAATAACTTTTATTTAAAGTTAAAATAAAAATGTCACAAACATAAGTTGTTTTACTAAAACAATTTTTAAATGGGGTTATACAAGTAATATTTTTTACTATAAATATTCATTAGAAATATAAAACGATTTCCTACATAATTATATTTTTTTATAATTTTTAGACATTATATAAATTAAATTATATGTGACACCATGATGATGCAGCGATTACCTCATTAATTAATGATTTAAATAAAATGAAAGGATAATGTAAAATATAAGGCTTAAACTTTTCAAAAACCTATTGTATTAGTATATTTAGAACCCTTATCACCTTATCCTCTAATTATATAAGTGTGGGACCTTTATAATCCGAAAATCATTGTATAATAAAGTAACATTTCATTACCTTCCAAGAGTGCCCCTCCTCTCCTCTTATAAAAGGCCCCCACCTCTACCACCTTACTCACACTTTTAAGCCTTTTGGATCGGCCAAACTCTGCCCAAATACTCTCCCAACTTCCCTCCCTTACTCCCAGAAGCCTCACATTAGGCAGAAGTTTTCCCAAGGATGCCTTTGCCTCAAATCAAAAGAGTTACCCGATTTTAAGGTAATGTCTTCGCTTATGTTATTTTGTTTTATTTTTCTTATCCAACCCCCTAAAATCTTTTTATTAATTTCTTTTGTAACAACACCAATATCCTCAATATACAAGGATGTTTTTATAAGATGTATTCTAGCTATACTTACACACACCTACATCTAATGGTTAAAGAACATACTGTTTCTGTGGATGGAGAATTTCTGCCTCACGAAACAATGATTGTTCAACACTCATATAACACCTTCAAAGGTGTCCATTAATATGTCACTCTATTTATACATAATATATAATATGTTTATGTTTTACTTAATGTTCTGTATTTTTCATTTATGGCATACCTTTATTGTTTCCATTATGGGTAAACACGATATTTTCATTTTAGGAAGTGCGGACTACCGCCCCCTCAAAGTGATTTGAATCGTTAATGCCATATGTGGGATGTATAAAGGATGAAGTAAATGATATTATATATGATATTATACTAGAATTATAATATACCTTTATATCATTATGATTTCATTAAATACGAAATAGAAATGAAAGTAGCGTTCATGTGTACGTACGGCTTACCGTCTCCATGAACGGTGCATTTCATTTCTTACCTCTAAACGTTATGGAATATTATAAATGCATGTATATACTGGATATATATGAGACATATGATATCTATATCATGAATATAATTCTTGATATAATGGATATTTCACCACATGAACAAATTGTAATTATAAGAAGTTTATTTTTGACTCAAGTACCAACAATCGACAAAACGACCGTTATTAACTTAAATAATTACATAATGTTCATAACATGGTAATAAGTGATATAAAAGGAATAAAAAACGTGAAAAGGTTCTTATGAAATTATAAATTAACTCTAGTTTTTTATTCAGGAGGTTAAAGAACGGTCGAGTCAAGACAGGACGCAAGGTAAGGGAACTTCTTAACCCAATTTCCATTCTTTGGGTTATCTCCTACTTTCAAATATGTCATGATATTATTATGTCCGATCTTGTATTTGTACTTTATTTATGTGTACTTATATTGAATACACATTATAGATCTAATTTATTTAAAAAAATGATCTTTTTAAGGGTCTTCGTCTCAATCCCCTTTCATTGAGGCATATTTTGTTTTATACACAACTTTCTTTTATACGGTGTATAAACCCCTTTGATTTTTACTTTTATTCAAATGGAATCTTTTTATACGAAGATTTTTTACTAAATGACAAAAGGAATTTTTTTTCTTATGTATGCGGCGACAATGACTTCTCCACCGCCGTGACTATTGTTTGAGTTTCGGCTTCCTCTATAAGACATAACTTTTTTTAAATGAAAAATAAATACAATGTTTTAATTTAACTTTATTCTGGTATTGAAAATGGTTTTGAAAATGTTTTTATTATATCAATGTGTTGTATTGATATCTTTTGATTGAAATATGGATATGTTATGTTTCCTTTATACATGTTTTATGTGATACGATTATGTTATGGTTTATGATATGTTTAAACCTGTTCATATGAGGAATGCATTGGACTTAATAAGTGACGGGTGGAGCCCACTATATCTCCTCGATGCATCGGCAGGTCTCATGAGACAAACTATTGTCTTGGCACGAGGCCTTGACAAAATCTTATTTGTAGTCTTGGAACGAGGCCTTGGCTACGTGGTTATGATAGTCTGGCATTGTGCATTCCATCATTATGAAAATGGTTATTGATATTGCAAGTTATTATTCGACTAGTAGAATATCCATGTGAAGAAGTAAATGGAATTATCTCATTTTACTTTTTCCATATTATGTTGAAGATCAAGTTTAAAAGGATTATTTTTTAGTTATACATTGCCTTAAATGTTTATGTTTATTGATGAAAGCTTCCACTATATTGTTATCCTTACGGAGCATCTGAGCTCACCCCTTTCAATGTTTTAATATTTTCCAGGATGTGAAGAAATATTTTATGAATGACCTATAGGGATAGTATGAAGGGGATATGAGTGTGTAAAATGGAGACTATGTTATTGTAGTTTTTCACTTTATGATGTAATGTAACATTTATGAATGTATCTAGTGTTTCCAAGGCTACTAAACTAATCGGTCTTTCGAGACTTAATCTTTTGTGATCATGCCAATGCTACGAAGTAATGCACCGACTCTGGGTAACTGGGGTTGGGGCGTTACAGTTGGTATCAGAGGCATTTTAGTACTAACCTTGGAATCTAGATTTAGATAAACTCTGATTAGAGCACATATCCCAAAGATAGACTTTGAGGATTATTATAGAAGAACTTCCTAGAATTTTGTTATTATAGAGATTTTGTGAGTTTTCCGAGAAATACATCCCTATCTGGATACGAGCAGGTAGAGGTGGATCTGGCACAGATGTACCTAGGGGTAAAACCTGAAAACACCGCATTGAGCTAGACTCGAATGGGAACTGGTGCACGACAACAGGCCTTGTTGCGCTCTTGGTTACGACACTCCCGGGGGATATACTTAGGATAATTATCATTTTCTTTACAAACCATTATGAAGGGCTTATGAATATATACTTCCTCAAAGAAAACATTTTTATGATGATGGATTATATCCATAAATAGTTCAATTTATGTAAAGTGTTTTACAAGTATGGAATTATGTATTTTAATTCATAAACTAATCTAGTTTATGCCATTGTTTAGAAATGGCGCCTAGTGGAAGGAATGGAAACCGTATCAATGCACGCACTCCATGTAGGGATTTCCCTCCTACTCAAGATAATTATTATGGAGTTGGAGATACAACTGGTGCTGATCAACTTATTACCATACTGGGACAACTCACTGAGGTTATGAGTAATAACCTTACTCGTATGGAGCACCCTGATCCACAATGTGGAGGATCAATATTAGACCGCTTCATGAGGCAACAACCGCCAACATTTAATGGGGGTACAAATCCATTAGTAGCTGAGCAATGGATAAACTCCTTAGAGAAAATATTCCACACCTTGGGGAGTAGTGAAATGGAGAAGGTTATCATGGCAGTTTACCGCCTCACTGGAGATGCCGATCAATGGTGGTCATTGATTCAAAATACCAAGGAAGATGAATAAGTATCATGTATGGAATGGATAGAGTTCAAAGATATTTTCTTAGAAAAATACATTCCACATGACCATCGATTAGATATGGAAAGTCAATTTCTGAGTCTAAGACAAAAGGAGGATGAGAATGTCGCAAAGTATGAGGCTAACTTTACAAGGTTAGCGAGGCATGTAGCAGATTATATACGTAACCCAAGAAGTAAGATTGATCGTTTATTTAATGGGTTAAAACCATTTCTTCGTCGAGCTTTAGTATCACAATCTTTCTCAACATACGAAGATATAGTCTCGTGTGCTATCAAGACAGAAAAGGAATTATCTAAGTCCTATGACAATAAAGTAAAGCAAGAGAAGAAGAGAACGGTGGAACAAGAGACGGATAAAGGGAAAAAGGGAAAGAAGGATTTTCTATTATGTGATAATTCTGGAAAGAATCACCCTAGTACTTGCCTAAAAGTAATGGGAGTTTGTTATAAATGTGGAGAAAAAGGTCACCAGGCGCGTGATTGCAAGGGAAAGAAAGAGGCTATCAATGTTGAATGCTACAATTTTAGAGAAATGGGGTATTATGCAAATGAATGTCCTAAGCGTCAGGGAAACTTACCTCAGAAAAGGCCAAGGGATCAAGGCCAATCTGATGTTGTGACTACAGTTGAAGCGGAATAATTAATTTATTGGGACTTTTGGACTCATGGATTATATTCTGGTTATTAGAATAATGTGATATATATATAAGGATTGTACTGTAGTACATGTTGATTTCATTAAAGTTTTAATATGATGAAGGTAATCATATGTTTGTATGTGACAATAAGAGAAACTTTACCTTGTCTGAGGAATCTGATGATACAATTGATTTTGGAATTTAGAGACCTTTTAGAGAAAGTCTGGACAGAGGTATTTTGGATAACTATAAAGGTTGGAATGGATTAAGTTGAACCTTGGATAGTATTGAATAAGGTTAAAACATTTCTGAATATTACTTTTGTAATATTATAATGCTATATTTTTAGGAAAAGGAGAACCTGCAGGTCGGGGGATAACTCGTCACGTCGGACAAAGCTGCAGGAATCAAACTCACAACCATAGTGTGACAAGCCTTTATTACCTACCACTAGCCTACAGGAAGTCCCTGGTTATTAAAAAATAGTTTTACTAATCTAAATGGTATGTGTTAATATTTGGAACCTTATACAATTAGGATAAATAGAATATTTTTGAGTTCTATTACCATTTAGAGTGAATGATGGGTTTGTGGTAAAAAAAATTTATTAAAGATTTAATGTCTACATGACAAGTATGTATATTCCCTTACGTTCTTAGTAAATATCCTAAATTATCACCTCAACTTTATAAAAGGTAACTTAAAACAAAAACGTTGCCGGTTAACTTTTACAACTGGGGATTCAATGACCGTTTAACCAATCACAAGTCTGTGGTTTTCTTATGGTTAACTTTCTCCTAATCCAGTTTTCTACAACTCTCCATCAGACCTTGATGGTTTGTTTTTCTTCCATATCCATATTTTCATAGAATCCTAGTATGGGCTATTTCGAGTGACCTTTGAACTTATCTTTCTTTCTTTTAAAGTTATATTTTTATTAACCTTATTTCCGATGTGGGTTTCCCACAAAGGTATTTCCTATTTTCAACCTTTTATTTTCAAATAAAAATTTCAAATTGCGAGGATGCAATTTAATGAAGGAGGGGAGAATGTAACACCCCAAGCTTCCATGGTACGCTCCTCTTTGAATAATAGAGCAGCGTGTGTTGTATGCAACCTCGAGTTCTAACACACCGCGACCAATAAAAGTTGCAGTTATGAATAGTAATAACAACTTTTTGAAATTATATATATTTTAAATTTAAAAATGGACTTCATTTATGGATTCTTAATATCGAAATAAGCCTAAGTTGAATTTTTTGTAATTTTCTGAGAACTTCTATTTTTTTATGAATAGTGAAGAATACTTAAAAACAACTTTTTTAATCAAAATAATTTATAGTGATAATTTATACTATTGTGTGGTTTTAAATTATAATTATAATATATTTTTACCATTTTATCCAATGGTGTTCATTATAATTAATTTCACATTGGAATTAGACATAAACAATTGACAATATTTTGATATATATTGTTTCTTAAAAACACGCTATTTGTTGTGACAGCGGGAATTAATTATAAAATTAATTAATGCAACTTATATGTTTGTAATTTTTCAAAATAGACATCATTTTTGAATTTGGAATATCAATTATAGCTTAGGGTGAAATTTTGGCATTGTTCTGAAAAACTTCAATTTTTGATGAATAGTGAAACCACTAAGTGGTATTAAAAAACTGGTATTTCGTTTAAATGAAATATTACCACTTCTGTGATTTGATTTTCAAAAATCCGACATACATGGTTTTCATTAGGAAGTAAAATGTGGTTCAATGGGATTAAAATAATTTTTTGGTGAATAGTAACTTTTAAGTTTAATTAATCGCGATTAAAAGTAATTATTCAAATTTAAGGTAAAAATGGTATTATAAAAATATTAAATGACCTTTAAACTTGTCCTACCCCTATTGTATGAGTCATGGACGACCAAGACAATACATGGGTCAACTTGGGGACCCCATGGATCCACTTTGGTAGGAAAATGACATAAATAACTTTTATTTAAAGTTAAAATAAAAATGTCACAAACATGAGTTGTTTTACTAAAACAATTTTTAAATGGGTTTATACAATTCATATTTTTTACTATAAATATTAATTAGAAAGCTAAAACTATTTCCTACATGATGATATTTTTTTTATAATTTTTAGACATTAAATAAATTAAATTATTTATGACACCATGATGATGCAGCGATTACCTCATTAATTAACGATTTAAATAAAATGAAAGGATAATGTAAACTCTAAGGCTTAAACATGTCAAAAACCTATTGGATGAGTATATTTCTAACCCTTATCACATTATCCTATAATTATATAAGTTTGGGACCTTTATAATCCGAAAAGCATTGTATAATAATGTAACATTTCATTCCTTTCCAAGAGTGCCCCTCCTCTCCTCTTATAAAAGGCCCCCACCTCTACCACCTTACTCACACATTCAAGACATTTGGATCGGACAAGCTCTGCCAAAATACTCTCCCAACTTCCCTACCTTACTCCTAGAAGCCTCACTTTGGGCAGAATTATTTCCATGGAAGCCTTTGGCTCAAATCAAAAGAGTTACCCGATTTTAAGGTAATGTCTTCGCTTATGTTATTTTGTTTTATTTTTCTTATCCAACCCCCTATACTCTTTTAATTCATTTATTTTGTAACAAAACCAGTATCCTAAATATACTAGGATGTTTTTATAAGAAGTATTCTAGCTACACTTACACACACCTACATCTAATGGTTAAAGAACATACTGTTTCTGTGGATGACGAATTTCTGCCTCACGAAACGATGATTGTTCAACACTAATATAACACCTTCAAAGGTGGCCATTAAGATGTAACTCTATTTATAAATAATATATAATATGTTTATGTTTTACTTAAGGTTCTGTATTTTTCATTTATGTCATACCTTTATTGTTTCCATTATGGGTAAATGCGGTATTTTCATTTTAGGAAGTGCGGACTACAGCCCCCTCAAAGTGATTTGAATCGTTAATGCCATATGTGGGATGTATAAAGGAGGGAGTAAATGATATTATATATGATATTATACTGTAATTATAATATACCTTTATATCATTATTATTTCATTAAATATGAAATAGAAATGAAAGTAGCGTTCATGCGTACGTACGGCTTACCGTCTCCATGAACGGTGAATTTCATTTCTTACCTCTAAACATTATGTAATATTATAAATGAATGTATATACTGGATATATATGAGATATATGATATATATATCATGAATATAATTCTGGATATAATGGATATTTCACCACATGAACAACTTGTAATTATAAGAAGTTTATTTTTGACTCAAGTACCAACGATCGACAAAACGACCGTTATTAACTTAAATAATTACATAATGTTCAAAACATGGTAATAAGTGATATAAAAGGAATAAAAAACTTGAAAAATGTTCTTGAGCAATTATAAATTAACTCTAGTTTATTATTCAGGAGGTTAAATAACGGTCGAGTCAAGACAGGACGCAAGGTAAGGGAACTTCTTAACCCAATTTCCATTATTTGGGTTAATCTCCTACTTTCAAATTATTTCATGATATTATTATGTACTATCTTGTATTTGTACTTTATTTAAGTGTAATTATAGTGAATAAACATAATAGATATACTTTATTTAAAACAATGATCTTTGTAAGGGTCTTCGTCTCAATCCCCTTTCATTGAGGCATATTTTGTTCTATACACAACTTTCTTTTATACGGTGTATAAACCCCTTTGACATTTACTTTAATTCAAAAGGAATATTTTTATACGAATATTTTTTACAAAATGCCAAAAGGAATGTTTTTTCTTATGTATACGGCGACAACGACTTCTCCGCTGCCGTGACTATTGTTTGAGTTTCGGCTTCCTCTATAAGCCATAACTTTTTTTAAATGAAAAATAAATACAAAGTTTTAATTTTACTTTATTCAGGTATTGAAAATGGTTTTGAAAATGTATTTATTATATCAATGTGTTGTATTGATATCTTGTGATTTAAATATGGATATGTTATGTTTCCTTTATGCATGTTTTATGTGATACGATTATGTTACGGTTTATGATATGTTTAAACCTGTTCATATGAGGAATGCATTGGACATAATAAGTGACGGGTGGAGCCCGCTATAGCTCCTCGATGCATCGGCAGGTCTCATGAGACAAACTAGTGTCTTTGCACGAGGCCTTGACAAAATCTAATTGTTGTCTTGGCACGAGGCCTTGGATACGTGGTTATGATAGTCTGGCATTATGCATTCCATCATTATGAAATGGTTATTGATATTGCATTTGATTATTCGACCAGTAGAATATCCATGTGAAGAAGTAAATGTAATTATCTCATTTTACTTTTGCCATATTATGTTGAAGTTCAAGTTTAAAAGGCTTTTGTTTTAGTTATACATTGCCTTAAATGTTTATTTTTATTGATGACAGCTTCCGCTATATTGTTATCCTTACTGAGAATCTGAGCTCACCCCTTTCAATGTTTTAATATTTTCGAGGATGTGAAGAAGTATTTTATGAATGACCTGCAGGGATAGTCTGAAGGGGATATGAGTGTGGAAAATGGAGACTATGTTATTTTAGTTTTTTACTTTATGATGTAATGTAACATTTATGAATGTATCTAGTGTTTCCAAGGCTACTAAACTAATCGGTCTTTCGAGACTTAATCTTTTGTGATCATGCCAATGTTACGCAATAATGCACCGACTCTGGGTAACTGGGGTCGGGGCGTTACAAATTGATTGTGAGATAATCGAGGGACTACCAAGATAGAGAAAAAAGTATGTATATGGTGGTCTATAATGATAAGGACATGTAAATGATCCTATAGGGAAGTATGAGGTTGTCATGTGTTTGACCTACCACCACCACCACCCCCTGGTGGTCCATGATAGTATCATGGAGTTATTAATCAGGGGAAAGGCTAGTTGTAGTCTAGGGATTCCTATGACCTTGAGGCTCTAGGGATGATACAAGGCATGATCCATGTCGTTTATAATTTATTTGTAGTATTTATATACATAGGTTTGAATTATTACTTCATTTAAACTTCTCATGTTTGATACTTATATATTTTGGTTGAGCCATTATTTTAACCCTTGTGGTTGGAGGCTCTAACAGGTGGTGAATCAACGATTGTACACTTTTTCCGATGATTCAATATGACACTTGGATGTGAGATTTTGTATGGGATATTGTTTTAGTAGAAATGATGCATTATGAAATCATCTTAGGTTTAGAATAGATACCCATAGTTTGTTCCTAGGCTGACTATATTAGGTGAATCTTGCAATGTGTCTACAATGAAATAATGATGCTTTTCTTTGTTGGTAAAAAGGATAATCTAGAAGAGAATAATGGGATCAATCATAGGGGAGTATAGTGGATTACTCAACAGCTGGTTATTATGACTTTGGAAGAAGTGGATGTTATGAGATTTTAGTTCACTATAGTGGTCGTGGTGTATGAGTAAATATTCGCTGAGGACGTGTCAGGATTACCTCCTCGCTGAGAGATAGACTTCTGAATTTTCTTATATCCTAGGATGTCCTTGATATCATCACCAGAATATCAGATGGTTCTCTTAGATTTTCAAGAGATAATGGTGTGTTTAGGAGACTTGTAATAGAATGGATTTTTGAGACACATCATTTACCCAGGGCTCCCCTAGTGTTGCTCGCCAATAAGAAGGATGGGAGCTTGAGGCTATGTGTGGATAATTAATGCTTTAACCAAGTGAATTTGATGAATAATTATCCTTTTCAAAGGATCGATAGACTCATTGATCATTTGAGAGGGGCATGATGGCTCTAAACGATCGAACTAAGATCAGGCTATCACTAGATTTGATTACAAGATGAGGATATAACGAATATGACATTCAGATGTCACTATGGTCACATTGAGTACTTGGTGATGATTTTCAGTGTGATGGACACCCCAGTAGATTTAATGGGACTCATAAACTAAATCTTTCAGCATTTATTAGACCAATTCATGTTTTTATTCATCGATGATATCTTAGTGTTCTCATTATATGAGTAGGATCATGAGAGATATGTAAGGATGGTTCTAGAAACACACCTAGTAAACCAAGTTTATAGGAAGCTCTAGAAGTGTTAGTTCTATATTTGAGAGGTCAAAATTTTGGGACTAATCATCTCAAAGGAAGGTCTAATAGTGGATCCTAAAAATTTCGATGGATTATTTTTTGGATCTATCAATGTGTGTTACTAATTTTTATAGTTTCCATTTGTTAAAACGGCATAATCGAAGGTTTGTACCCAATTTCTCTAAAGTAGTAGCACCATTGATAGATTTGACCTAGAAGAGGAAGCCTTTGGATGGACAACAAGGTTTCAATAGTGCTTTTAGGAGCTATGAATGAGGTTGAACAGTTCTCCCATATTGAGATTTATAGAGGAGAGTGTCGAGTATGTAGTTTTCTATGATGCATCAGGGACTTGGTCAGGTTGGATTCTATTGCAGAGGAAAGTAGTGATTGTCTATGCTTCATGTTATTTAAAATAAAATTAGTATATCTATTCAACTCATGATAATGAGTTAGCATCAGTAGTCCTCGTACTGAAGATGTGGTGGCATTACCTGATGGGCAAGTGGTTTTTAGTCTACTATGACCACAAGAGTCTCAAGTAAATATTCTTAGAGAGATAGATCTTTACTTGAGATAGAGGTGATGGATAGAGTTACTCCAGGGTAATGAATTCAATATTATATATACTTCTTGGAAGGTAAATATTGTGGAGGATTCTCTCAGTTAGAGATTTTTTTCTCAATTTTTGTTTGAGATGTTATAGTAGTTAGCCTCATGGAAGTTGTCCATAGTGGACAAGGATAGTTCTCCGTATCATTATTTGATGGTTGTTTCCCCATTTATTTTATAGTATGTTAACGGTGATTAGTTTATAGATACCAAAAATGAGATATTATGTACTCATATATCCATAATGCATGCTCTATATGGATATTATGCAAGTGGAGAGGTTGATATCCTTTTGAGATGATGGATGATGGTGCCTTTGATGTTGCGGGAGGAGGTGATGTAGGACTCTGATACATCCCATTTGGTGTTGAGTCAATAAGGTTTTCCTTATGACTTTTCCATGCCTTCTTATTTTGAAAATCACAAACACCTTATACTTAAGCAAATGTATGTTTTAACCCCATAAGGAAAATTTTCTTCCATAAGGGAATTTACCCTAACCTATAATTTCTTATACATAGCAATATTTTTCTTAAGTACAAAAACCGGATCTTAACCAAAATCCCGGAATCACATAATGACAAGTCTTGGAGTATTCTATTTCTAGGATTCGAATTCTGGTTGTGAACCATAATGTAGTTCCACTCCTAATTATGTATACAAACTTTCATGAGTTCGACTCCGAACTCTTATGAATTTTGACTCCGAACTTTCAAGAGTTCGACTCCGAACTCTTAAGTAGTTCGACTCTGAACTCTTATGATGTTCGACTCCGATATTTCATGAGTTTGACTCCGAACTCTTAAGTAGTTCGACTCTGAACTCTTATGAAGTTCGACTCCAAACTCTTTCATGAGTTCGACTCCGAACTCTTAAGTAGTTCAGATCCGAACTCTTATGAAGTTTGACTCTGAATATTCATGAGTTCAACTCCGAAGTCTTAAGTAGTTAGACTCCGAAATCTTATGAAGTTCGACTCTGAACTTTCATGAGTTCGACTCCGAACTATCAAATAGTTCGATTCCGAACTTTTACCAGTTCGACTTTGAACTCTGCACGTTCAGATTCTGATCTCTGGTGAAACCAGACTCTGAATTCCTATAAAACAGAATCCGAACATTTCTTTACATAGACTCCGAATTTAATTTTGGTGAGACTCCGAACATTTAATTTGCTTACACTCCGAACTTAGTTTGTCTTTTACTTATAAATGATTCATTACAAAATGATTTCATGCATTCTGTGATACTTGGTTTGTTATTAAATGATTTCGTCTATTCTGTTTCAAATTAACCATTGGTTGAGTTACACGTGTACAGGTCCCTTTGAATTTCATGGAAAATATGGTCGTTGCAGGAGGGAGACGACCGTTGGAAATTTTCCTATAAATAGGATCTCATTTGAAAGAGCTCAAAATATGAAAAGAGTTGATCGATCTAGAGACCACACGCTGTTAAGGTGATTTTTATAGAGATATGTTTTTCATTCTTTGTGCGTACTGAACCGCTCGTTCAGATTGCTTCGTGCAACTCCAAATGTTGGTGATTAAATTCGAGGACTTCAGGGGATAGGAAGACAGAGGTGTCGACTACCTTGAAGTTCAAGGGCTTCCTTGCTGAGGAAGACAGAGGTTCCAACTACGTTGAAGTTGTGGGATTGTGGGGATATCAAGACAGAGATTCCGATCTTTGTATCGAGGGCTTACCCTGGTGTGGGTAAGACAGACTTGCTAGAAAGTATAAATCAAGGGACCTTTATCCATGGTTGTTGGATACCCTTCTCTTTGGGTTAAAAGACTTATATCTTGTTACTTGTAGTTTTACTACTTGTTTTTACGCTGCACTTTTGTATTGTAAGGAAATTATAACCTTCATATATTTCATTATACATGTACTATGATTAGTTTAGATTCTATACGCTTTAAGGTAGAATCTCATATTGTAAACTTTGGTTCCAATTCTCCAGTTGGTGATTAGAGGTGTTGTGAATTTTCTTAGTTTAACTTTGTTAAACTTAGATTATTCCTTGTCTAAGGAAATTTTTAAAGTATACAATTCACCCCCCCCCCTCTTGTATATTGAGAATCTACATCACTATTTCGATCCTACAATTGGTATCAGAGTAGGTCTGTGAAATACTTATACTCACATATAAGTTTTTCTTGATCTTTTTTCATTTTTCATCATTCTGAACGTTGTCATTCTGAACGTTTTCATTCCGAACATTGTCATTCTGAACTTTTTCATTCTGAATTTCCATTCCGAACATTGTGGTTACAATATTTTTCTACTAACTAGTTTGGTTTCTATGTTTTTATTAGAATTGCAGGAATCAATGTTGGTTTTATTGACAATTTAAATCCTACAAGACCACAAATCTTTGATGGTAATGATTATGAGTACTGGAGAGATCGAATGAAGACTTTTTTTATCAATACTGGAGTGGATAATTTTGTTATGCTTACTGGTGATTATAAAATTCCGGATAAGGAAGTTAGAACTTTCACTGACCAGGAAAAGCAAGAGTATCAACTAAATTATAAGGTGTGTAATACCTTACTTTCTTCAATGACTAGAAATATATATAGCCAAATTTCGTCTTGTGAAGCAGCTAATTGTATCTGGAAGAAGTTGGAGGTTACACACTTTGGCACTTCTAAAGTGATTGAGACTAGGAGAGATATACTTAGAGATGAATACCATGGCTTCAATTTTCATTATGGTGAACCAATTTGCGATGTTCAACAGATATTTATGACTATAGTGAACAGTCTTCAGTCTATGGGAGAGAAAGGGTTAGATGATGAAGCTCTTATGGATAAGATAATTGATATTATGCTCAATGAGTTTGAATCCAAAAGAACAGCTATTGATGAGAATTGGAAGGTCACTCAAATATCGTTAGCTGAGCTATTCGGAACTCTTCTCCAGCATGAAACAAGAATGAAGAGAGATGCTGACAACATCACGAAGAAGAATGTGAATGGTACTGTTGCTTTTACAGCAACATCAAATCATATAAAATCTAAGACTTCTGAGAGAGTAACTAGATCCAAGTCTAAGAAAGTTAGTATCCAATCAGAATCTAGTGAGAGTGAAGTCTCTGAAAACGAGTTAGCAAATCTTGCTCAAAGGATGAACAAGATAGCTGGCCAGTGAAATTTCCAGTCCAAGTATAAGAAAAAGGAATTGAAAGATATAAAATATGGAGAAGTTACTTGTTATGAGTGCAAGAGAGCTGGACATATTAGACAGGATTTCCCCTTTCTCAAAAAGAAAGAAAGGAAAGAAAGGCATTCTGACAGGAATAGAAACAAGTATTATAAAGCCAAAGCTAAGAATGTTCGGAAAGCTAATGACACCTAGAGTGCTAGTGGTGGTGACTCTTCAAATGAATCTTCTGATTATGAATCTTCAGAACAGAAGAATCTTGGTCTTATACCCAGATTTCCTATAAACAATCATTTTTTTTGGCTAAGGTACGAAACGCTGAATCTTTGACCAATGTTTATTTAAATTCTAATTATAGAGAATATTTTAAATCTTCTGATGAAGAATCTTCTTCTGATGAAGAAAATAATTTACCTACCTATGAAGAAGTTTCTAGGTTTGCTGAACTTCTTAAAATTGAGAATTCCAAACTCAATAAAAACTTGATAAGGAAAACTCTAGGAATAAAATTCTTACGACAGAAATATCAGATCTTACTAAAGATCTTGATAGGAAAAATGCTGATTTTATAAATATTTCCAAAAATATTGAGGAAGTAAGTTCGGAGAAGAACAAAATTTCAAAAGAGTTAGAAAAATTAATTTCTAAGAAACATGTCTTAGAGCCTAGCTCTAGTTCAAAATCTAATGATTTTGAAGATAAAAACATGGTTATAAAACTCAAGTCCGAAATTTTTTCCTTAAAGAAGTGTTTATCAAACTTTACCCATGGTAAGGAAAATTTTGATAAAATATATTCACAAATACAACCTTTAAGAAACAAATCCGGATTTAGTTATACCCATGCAAAACCAAATTTTAGTAACAATTACTTTGTTCCACAAAGTGCCCAATTTTGTACGAAATGTCAATGTGGGGGTCACTGGGCAAAGAATTGTTCTTTAAATAAAACCCAATCATTAGGTTTTCATAAGGCATATTTTTCAATGAAGATGTGGGTGCCCAAAATTTTGTTATCTAGAAATCTCAGATCCAAACAAGTTTGGATTCCGAAAGTCTAATTATTTTCATGATTTCAGGAAGATAAAAGAAGTACCAGAAACAATACATGGTACATGGATAGTGGGTGTTCCCGGCACATGAATGGTAACAAAAACTATTTTGAAAAGATTATCAAAACGAAAGGAGGAAAGGTAACTTTTGGAGATAATGCTCAGGGAGAAATTGTTGGTATTGGTAATATTTTTCTTCTTGGTAAATCTTTGATTTCAAATGTTTTATTTGTTAAGGGTCTTAAGCACAACCTCATTAGCATATGTTAGTTATGTGATGAAGGATACCTTGTGAATTTTAGGAATGATAAGTGTTTAGTTCACAATTCCAAGGAAGAATTTATTCTCTCATCCAATAGACAAGAGAATGTTTACACTCTAAACTTAGAAGACCTTAGGAGCCACAATTTACCTTACCTTAGTGTAATGGAAGATCATTCTTTGTTATGGCATAGAAGATTAGGTCACTGTAATCTTAGAAACTTATGTAAACTCTCTAAGAAGAAACTAGTTAAGGATCTACCGGAGCTTAAATTTTATTCTTCTAAAGTTTGTGATCCTTGTCAATATGGAAAGAAACATAAATATAGTTTTAAATCAGTCGGTGAAGTCTCAACAACTGATTCATTATAGTTGGTGCACATGGATCTTTTTTGTCCAACACAAACTGGAAGCATTGGAGGAAAACACTATGTGTTTGTTCTAGTTCATGATTACACTAGATTTACATGGGTCTATTTTCTAGCAAAGAAGTCTGAAGATTTTTCTTATTTCAAAAGTTTTATAGCCCAAGTTAAAAATGAGAAAAATCTTCCACTGAAAACTATTCATAGTGATCATGGAGGAGAATTTCAAAATTCTGATTTTGAAACCTTTTGTAGTAGAAAAGGTATTACTCACAACTTCTCAGCACCTAGAAATCCTCAACAAAATGGTGTAGTTGAAAGAAGAAATATAATTCTTGAAGAAATAACTAGAACCATGTTGAGTGAATATTCTATAGCTATACATTTCTGGGATGAAGCTGTTAGTACTGCTTGTTATACTATAAATCGAGTTTTGATTAGACCTATTCTTAATAAAACTCCTTATGAGTTATGGAATGGTAGAAAACCTAGACTTTCCTACTTCAAGGTCTTTGGTTGCAAAGTATTCATTCTAAATACTAAAGATAATTTACATAAATTCGCACCAAAACATGATGAAGTAATTTTCTTAGGCTACTCCAAAACTTCTAATTCTTATAGAGTTTTCAATAAAAATACTTGTACTGTTGAAGAAACAGTGCATGTAAAATTTGATGAGTCTGATCATTTTGATTTTAAACCATCCCAACCTACATCCCTAGATGTGTTTTCAAAAATTGATTGTCAACCTTTGATAGAAAATCCTTCTGATAAGGAGAATGTCCAAGAAGATACTTCTGAAACATTTACCCCAGAAGACTTTCTACCCTATGTTGATGAACATGCTTTACAAAACCCAAATCATGTGTTTATTAAGAATCATCCCAGTGATAGCATCATTGGTGATGTAAATCAACCTGTAAGGACTAGGAGTTCCTTGAGAAATGAAGTGGAACATCTATAACTCCTTTCCCAATTAGAACCAAAAAGAACTGATGAGGCTTTAGGTGATGATGATTGGATCAAAGCCATGCAAGATGAACTAAATGAATTTGAGGGGAATAAATTTTGGACTTTGGTTGAAATACCTAAGGAAACTTCTGTTATTGGAGTAAAGTGCGTCTTCAAAAACAAGTGTGATGAGAATGGAGTCATTGTAAGAAATAAAGCTAGACTAGTTGCTAAAGGCTATAACTAGCAAGAGGGAATAGACTATGAAGAAACCTATGCTCCAGTAGCTAGACTTGAATCTAGTCATATTTTACTTTCCTTTGCAGTATTCTTCAATTTTAAACTTTTTCAAATGGATGTGAAATGTTCTCTTCTTAACGGTTATGTACAAGAGGAAGTTTTTGTTGAACAACCTCCTAGCTTTGAAGATACAAAACATCCTGATCATGTTTTTAGAATTACCAAAGCTTTGTATGGCCTTAAACAAGCCCCATGAGCCTGGTATGATAGACTCATAGGATTTTTGCTTCAAAATAACTTTGTTAAGGGAAATAAAAATCCAACCCTTTTATAACGAAAGATAAGAAAAATGTTTTGATTGTTCACATTTATGTTGACGACATTATATTTGGTTCAACTCAGCAATCTTTAACTGAATCATTTTCAAGTCTAATGAAATCTGAGTTTGAAATAAGTATGATGGGCGAGTAAACTTTTTTCTGTGGTTTTCAAATTTCTCAAAAACCAGAAAAAACCTATATATCTCAACATAAGTATATTAATGATCTTCTGAAAAAGTATGGTTATGACAACACTAAGAGTATAAGTACTCCCATCGGTACCTCAAACTCATTAGATCTTGATGAAGCTGGGAAACCAGTAGATCAAACTTCTTTTAGATGTTTGATAGGAAGTTTAATTTACTTAACAGCTAGTCGAACAGACTTAATGTTCTTAGTATGCTTATGTGAAAGATATCAATCCAATCCTAAGGAATATCATTTAAAGGTAGTAAAAATAATTTTTTTCCACCTAAAGGAAACCATGGATCTAGAATTATTTTATACTTCTGGAAGTTATTTTGTTTTAAAAAGTTTTTTAGATGCTGACTTTGGTGGATGTAGAATG
Organism: Viscum album; assembly: GCA_963277665.1. Lineage (NCBI taxonomy): Eukaryota > Viridiplantae > Streptophyta > Magnoliopsida > Santalales > Viscaceae > Viscum > Viscum album. The sequence goes on along the minus strand of OY728137.1, from coordinate 1,606,608,283 downwards.
GATAGAAAAAGTATATCGGGAACTTGTCATTTCTTAGTAGATTCATTAGTTTCTTGGTCATGCAAGAAGCAACATTCTGTAGCACTTCCCACTGCTAAAGTTGAATATATAGCATCTAGAAGTTGTTGTGGTCAAGTGTTGTGGATGCAACACACACTCACAGATTATGGCCTGAGTTTTACTAACACTCAAATTTTGTGTGATAACACATGTTCCATTGCCCTAAGTAAGAACCCTGCACATCACTATTGTGCAAAACACATAGACATTAGGCATCACTTTCTTAAGGATCACACACTTAAAGGAGATATTATTCTTCAGTTTATCGGAACACAAGATCAACTTGCTGATATTTTCACAAAATATTTACCCTCCGATATATTTGAATACATTAAACAAAAGTTAGGAATGATAACCATAAGGTAATCATTCTTTATTAACTTCTTGTTGGACAATTATCCTAACAGTAATAAACTCTTTTTCATAGGGGGAGTACATTTGATTGTTAGTATAACTTTTTTTTCGTAATTTTTTTTTTCAAAGTTTTTGTAACTAAAATTTTTTCGTAGTTATTTTTCCAAACTTTTCAGAACTGAATTTTCTGGAATGAAAATTTATGAAAAAAAAGTTCCCGGAATGGAAATTTCTAAAACTAAAATTTCCAAAATGGGAATTTCCGGAACTGAAATTTTCAGGATTGAAACTCTCTGAATGAGAAGTTCTGGAATGGATATTTTCGTAATGGAGTTTTCATAATGAGATTTTTGTAATAGAATTTTTCGGAATGGAGATTTTCGTACTGGAACTTTCGAAATGAGTTTGTTTTTAAATTTATTTCATCAAGAATAGTATTAACAATTACAAACAATCTTTCTAGCCAATCTGAAAGCTATGATTTCCTTAACTTATAGTTTCGTAATTATATTTTTTTGCTTGCTGGTATTTTCCTGAGTTTTTAAAATGTTCGGATTCTAGTTTTCCTCAAATTCGAATGTTTTATTTAAAACCTCAAAAGATCGGAGTCATGTTTTCTTTGCAGGATTATTCTCAACCGTCATATCACATTCAAAAGGTTTTCAACAGTTAGATGGATTTTGGAAGACTAAAGGTCACATCCATCGCCTATATAAATGGGTCCCCAAAGACTCGTCCCACATCAGTTTTGAAAGCTTTCATGTCTTCAAGCCCTCATTCTCTTCTTAAGACCGGTTCTTGATTTTTGCAAAGCCGTTCCGAATCTTTCAGAATTCTCTGCTCTGAATGTATGTTGAAGCAACATCTCAAGATATGTCAACTTTGAAACCGATATCTAAGTGGTTAGTCTTCAGGGAAAGTTTGGTGCATCCGGATTTCTATAAGTTTGATTCAATTATTTCAAATAATATTAGACTGAATGGATGGGAAGATGTTTGCGTAGAAAAGTCAGATAAAGAGAATCCGGTTTATACTGATTTGCTGATCGAGTTCTACAAGTCTGTTTCCTTCCAGATGGAAGATGGAAGAGAGTGGTTTTCTTTCACGTCTTATGGACAGACTTATAAGCTATCTTACACCAAGGCCACGAGCTTGGTTGGTTTATCCTAAGAAGGAGAAGCTGAGTTCTGCTCACACAAACTTCCCGATGTGCAAGGAAGGTTCAACAAGGAGAAGGCACTAAAGTGTCTTGGTCTTAAGGATGATTCAACTATTAAGATTGCTCATATCACTCCGAAAAATAGAATCCTTTAGCTTTGGGGGTAAGGCTTTTTGGTTCCAAGAAGAGGTGACAAAGACAATTTGAAGATGAGTGATATTTATGTTTTAGATTTCATGGTAAATCTAAGAAAGATCAATCTGATGAGGCATGTTTTGGTTACGATCAAGAACATCAAAGATGGAAATTTGAGAGCTCAGATAATCATGTTACCTGCCTTACAATCTAGGCTGATAGTTTGGTGTTTAGAATCGTTCAAGGTTGCATGCAAATAAAAAGTTCATAATTGCAAGCTTATGCTGGTTAGTGATGATACCTTGAAGAGGATGAAGATGGGTTTTTCCAGTGAATCCGGAGAATTTTACCCTCTATCTATGGAAGAGGTTGAAACAGCTCAGAAAGAAACACACTCTTCGAAACCATCCAATAATCAAAGGAAGAAGAGAAAGTTTAAGGAAGTGGTTGCTGATGAAGAAAATCCTAAGGCTAAGGAAACTCTATCTGCTCCTCCCAAGCTGAAGAAGAAGAAAACATATACAGATGAAGTGGCATCCAAGTGGAGGGAAGACAAAGAGATGAGGAAATAAGGGGATCCACAATTCGTATTAGACCCTGCAGAGGCTAAGGCCTTAAAAGAAAAAGTTACGGAAGAGTTAGAGAAGTAGGCAAAAGAGAATAAAATGAAAAAGAAGTTGTCTGAAGCTGAAGTGGTGCAATATTTTCTGAGAGCTATAGAGTTAGCTTCTAACATGATTCCAGTTCCGGAATCTTTCCTTGCAAAGTCTTCTTTACCAGAAACTCCAGAAAAGAACTATGCCACTCCGGAAAAATCTAAGGGTAAAGAAGTAGTTGAAGAAGCTGAAAAAGATGTTGCTGAATAAGTAGAAGAAGAGGTTGAAGAAGAAGAAGAAGAATAAGAGGGAAGTGAAGATTTAGATTCCTTGATAAAGCAAGTAGAGAATTATAAAGATAAGGCTGAATCTGCAAACCTATTAACTCCAGGAAAGGGAGATGAGGAAGCTAGTAAGAAAAATCAAGAAGAAGGAGAATAAAATGTCTTGTATGATGAGGAATAATCCTATGAGAGAAATTTCCTTGAGGAGGGACAAGAAAAACAGAAACCAGATGAAGACCAGATTATTCATGTTTCTGAATCCGAGGATGTATCTCCTGATGAGGAACCCATTCCTAGAGCTGATAAGGGTAATAATGTTCTCATGTAGACACCTATAAAAGATGTCATCAGAAAGAAAGAGGTTAGTGGTACCTCTAGAAGAAATCTAGTGCAAGATGAAGAAGAGAAATCTCAATGAGATGTATCTGATTCAGAATAATCTTCTCATGGGCATGATTTTATTGTTGAATCTTTGAAAAAGTTGGTGGAAGTCATTCCAATCTTTCCCACCATTGACACTAGATATCAAATGCTTTAGCTAAGCCAAAATCAGAAATTAGAGACACTATCCATGCTGATGGAAAAGTGTGTGAAGATAGAAGCGGAACAGAAAAGTTTCTTTATCAATTATGATGTGCATAGAAAGTCTTGCAGTAAGATAAAAAAGTGGTCAAAGAGAATTGAATAAGACTTTGTTTTGTATGATAATTTTCAGAATGACGTGAAAGAAGCTTTTGACACAGCAGATAAAAAGGTTAAGAATATTGAAGATGAGATAATTATTGAGTAGAGTTCCCGGAGTCAACAAGTGAAGGAACTGAATGACAAGGCAAATTCTCTGGCTCAAAATCTTATTAATGATAGAAATCTCTGGATTGAGCTTGAGAAAAGAGTCATTCAGCAAGATGAATTGATAAAGTTGTAGAAAGAAGCTATCGAGGCTCAGGTAGAGGCTTTGAAAGTCCTAGAAGAAAAGACAAAATCCTTGGAGAGGCAAGTCGAGGAAGACCAAAGAGACCTAAAGAAGCTCAAAACCTTGCTAAAGAATCTCATCCCGAAGGAAAAGGAAGAAAAATGAACCCACACCGATCTTTTGTTGTAGTTTTCTTTCTTTGTAAAATTTTCTCATCTTTAATGAAATGTTATTTGGTTCATTGTATCTTGTCATATACTAATGTTTCAGGTACCATGTTTTCTTTTCCATACCCATTAATTCTTTTTGAAAATCACAAAGGGGGAGAAGGAAAAATAACTACTCCTAAGGAGGAGAAATATAAATTTCTATGTGAAATATTCTTAAAGTAAGGGGTGTTTCTCACTTCAAAGTTTTTCATTCCCATGATAATGAGAACTCCGCTCCGGAAATTTAGAATACAATCCTTAGAGTTTCAATGCCTAAGGGGGAGTTAGTTGTATTCACTTTCATTCATGAACAAAGGGAGATAAGTTTTAATTTCAAAGCCTAATTAAATTTTTCAAAGTTTTTATAAACTTTTTTGTAAGGATGTTTGTGCTTTCAAAAAAGGTGGAGATTATTGAGTCAATAAGGTTTTCTTTATGACTTTTCCATGCCTTCTTGTTTTGAAAATCACAAACACCTTATACATAAGAAAATATATTTTTTAAACCCATAAGGAATATTTTCTTCCATAAGGGAATTTACCCTAACCTATAATTTCTTATACATAGCAATATTTTTCTTAAGTACAAAAACCAGATCTTAACCAAAATCCCGGAAAAACATAATGAAAAGTATTGGAGTATTCTATTTCTAGGATCCGAATTCTGGATTTGAACTATAATGTAGTTCCACTCTGAATTATGGATATGAAAGTTCATGAGTTTGACTCCGAACTCTTATGAAGTTCGACTCCGAACATTCATGTGTTCGACTCCGAACTCTTAAGTAGTTAGACTCTGAACTCTTATGAAGTTCGACTCCGAACTTTCATGAGTTCGACTCCGAACTCTTAAGTAGTTCGACTCCGAACTCTTATGAAGTTCGACTCTGAACTCTTTCATGAGTTCGACTCTGAACTCTTAAGTAGTTCGACTCTGAACTCTTATGAAGTTAGACTCTGAACTTTCTTGAGTTCAACTCTGAACTCTTAAGTAGTTTGACTCCGAACTGTTATGAAGTTCGACTCGGAACGTTCATGAGTTCGACTCCGAACTCTCAAATAGTTCGACTCCAAACTTTTACCAGTTCGACTTTGAACTCTGCAAGTTCTAATTCTGATCTCTGGTGAAACTAGACTCTGAATTCCTATAGAACAGAATCCGAACATTTCTTGACATAGACTCCGAATTTCATTTCAGTTATACTCTGAACTTTTAATTTTCTTACACTCCAAACTTAGTATGGATTTTACTTACAAATGCTTCATTAAAAAATGATTTTGTGCATTCAGTTATACTTGGATTGTTATTAAACGATGTCATCTATTCTATTTCAAATTAACTATTGGTTGAGTTACACATGTACAGGTACCCCTGAATTTCATGGAAAATATAACAGTTGGAGGAGGGATCCGATGGTTGGAAATTTTCCTATAAATAGGAGCTCATTTGAAATAGCTCAAAAGATGAAAAGAGTTGATCGATCTAAAAACCACGCGCTATTAAGGTTATTTCTAGATAGAGAAGTTTTTCATGCTTTGTGCGTAATGAACCGCTCGTTCATATTTCTTCGTGCGACTCCGAATGTTGGTGATGACATTTGAGGACTTCCGGGGATAGGAAGTCAGAGGTGCCAACTACCTTGAAGTTTGAGGGCTTTGTTGCAGAGGAAGACAGAGGTTCCAACTACCTTGAAGTTGAGGGCTTGTAGGGATAACAAGACAGAGATTCCGATCTTCGTATCGAGGGCTTACCTTGGTGTGGGTAAGACAGACTTGCTTGAAAGTATAAATCAAGGGACCTTTATCCAAGGTTGTTGGATACCCTTCTCATTGGGTTAAAAGACTTATATCTTGTTACTTGTAGTTTTACAACTTGTTTTTTCCACTGTACTTTTGTATTGTAAGGAAAGTATAACCTTCATATATTTCTTTACACTTGTACTCTGATTAGTTTAGATTCTATACACTTTAAGGTAGAATCTCATATTGTAAACTTTGGTTCCAATTCTCCAGTTGGTGATTAGAGGTGTTGTGAATCTGCTTAGTTTAACTTTGTTAAACTTAGATTCTTCCTTGTCTAAGGAAAATTTTAAAGTATACAATTCACCCCCATCTTGTATATTGAGCATCTACATCACTATTTGGATCCTACATTTGGTAGTGCATACAGGTGTGAAAAATATGCACTATTACCTCAAATGTCAGTTTTAGTGGCCACACTTGAATAAGGGAGTTTCATTGTTTATCTCTAGATGATTCACTTGTAAGAAGGTGATGGATGAGCACTTGGTTCCAATGGGTTTAGTACAACCCCTTGAGGTTCTAGAGAGGAAGTGGTATGGAATATCCAGGGACCTCATGATGGTTTTACAGTTTACATCCAGCAGACATGATTCTATCCTGGTGATCATATACCGACTCACTATGTAAGCCCACTTCCAAGACATTCAAGAGATAAGTTCAGTACATATCTTGGGATGCAACTACATGCATACGATGGTATGAATCCATGGAGTTCCCTAAATTTCATTTTGTTTCATGAAGGTCACTTCACATAATGATTATGGATAGGACTACAGGAGACCTTTATGACTCCGTTAAAATTGGGAACGGTGTTTCTCCACCAGACTAATGGCCAGATAGAGCAGACCATCTTGTTGTGGGCTTGAATGATGTAATTTCTTCGTGGTTTGGAGGATCACCTACCCTTGGTAGATTTTGCTTACAACAATATCTACAATTCCGCCATTGGAATGGCACCACTTATAGATTTGTACGGGTGACCCAATAGGTCATCACATTTTTTTTACTAATATGGGATATTCAATGTTCATTGGCATGGAGTTGGTACCAGCTACTATACATAATTTTCATATCATTCAGGAGAAGATGAGGATTGTAAAGAGTCATTATAATCCTTATTTGGAACAATCATAGAGACCTAAATAGTTTGAGGAGGGATACCACATGTTCCTGATAGTCTTACCTCGATATGGATTGTGAATATTTGGTCATGGTGGCATGTTTTCATTGAGATTCATTGGACCCTTATAGATAATTCATATATTCAGTGATCTGGTGTACTGATTATCTAAACCATCGCAGTTGGACTCGGTACATTATGTATTCCACATGTCATAGGAAAGGAGGTTCTTGCACAACCCATATCATGTTATCAACTAAGGTGAGCTGGAAATCGAGGATGGAGACACCTTTGTGGAGTACCCAATAGAGATCAAGGATCTATAAGAGCAGATCCTTCTGGGGAAATTAATTTCCCTAGTGCATGTCTAGTGGTAATATAAGAATCTTAATGATAGAACATGGGAGTGGGATACCCATATGAAATCCTAGTACCCTCATCTTTTTTAGTATATTTTTATCATTTTGTGAGGAAAATCCATAATTTGGGGAGAATTTAATGACTTGTATTTTATGTGTATAATTTTTGGATATTATATGGACTATTTTTTGAGTCTATGAATATAAATGATGTGTGATTCTAACACCCAGTGTTCCTGAAATAAATGTTTGAAATATATTAAACATATTAAATAACTCACATGGTTAGTTTACCTTAAAAAGTGGAAAACCTCTCGAATTGATGCCTAGATTGGAAATTTGGAGGCACGGTTGAGTTTATAATATGAGTTTTACCCTAGCTGTAACATTACATTTGTCAGCATGGGGAATTTATGAAAAATTCATCATGGGAATAAATAGATAAATATAATTAATTAATTAATTAATTGGTTTTATTTTTTTGACATAGTGGTCAATTGATTCTCTAAGTTTATAGTTATGAGGATTTCCTCAGGGTTTTCTGCTCAAAACCTGGATATATAGATGATCATTGGAGATATTCCTTGGTGAATGAAGATAGATCAAGACCAAATTATGGATCTTTGTGCTGACAATGTTTTTGGATTTCAACAATGATGGAAATGAATTACTCTTATTCATCAAAGATTGATCTAGAGTGTAGGTAAAGGATTTTTTTCTTTCTTCCATTCCATTTATTAATCTTGGATGAGTGTGGATCAATAAAACGAAGATAATTGATAAGAACATCATCTGTAGGTTTTTATTAATGGATTTTTTCTTGTGTTTATTCATATTTGGTAGTCTTTTTCTACAAAAAAGTATTGAAGATGAATGAAAAAAGGTCAAGATTCATTACTCACGTTTTTCGGATTTTATATTTATTCCCATATTCATTGCACATTAATCATGGGTGTTTCTTTTGGACTATGTTTTAACATAAACCCAGTATTTGGTCATTCTGCTATCATTCTTCAGTGCAATGGATTGATACCATGGGTGTGGTTTGTCATTGATTATGCAATTGAGGTTAGAAAAAATGGTGTATGATCAAAGGTGGATCAGAATGGATTTTTGGAAGATGTTCAACTCGGTTTTGATGAGGCAACAATTGATGGATTGATGACCCATTTTCTGAATGGATTCGAAGCCCAAAATCTAAATCTACAATGACAATATGATCATATGACCCCATATAAATAAGTTCTATTAAGGGATGTGGAACTGATGATGTGGAGGATTATGTGGAGTAAGATCTGATAGAACTAGTGAATATTGATCAACATGACGGGTACTTCGGGATTCAAGTCACGTGGGACCTCATGGCTATGACACTAGGGTTTCTTGTGGTGTTAGGTATAAAATGTCATGTTACATGGTCACACACCATGTGACCCTTCTATGAAGGATATAAATGTACATTTTAACTTAAATAGACACGTCCATAAGTAAAAGGCTTTTGGAACATCATGTACTCGGACACAAACATGGCCAGGTGTATATATGCACGACCATTTGTATATGAGTTGGTACAGGGGCATGGCCAGTAGCACACAAGCAGGTTTTGAATGATCTCTACACACTGTATACTATTCCTATACTCCATGTTTTTTATATTTACTTTTCATTTTAGGATTTACCACAAGAGGGGACCTGGGGATAGCTGGATACACTTTGTACCCCTAATACACACATTGTAACCCATTTATGGGTGTTTTTAGCCCATTGTTTCTTTAGTATAGACCAAACCTTGGGAAGTTTGTTCCATCAGTCCATTACCTCAAGGGTACAGTGTGGAATTTCATCCAAATCATAAAATTGTCATCCGCTCAAGAGGATGAATATCAGATAGAGTTCTTGTTATTCCTCCATGAGACTAGGGAGTGATTATCTATCATCTTGTAGACACCCAAGCTTGACGTACATGGACATTACATTACATTTTTTGAATACTTAATACATAACAAAAACCAACACACAAGGACCATAATAGTTTAGTGTCTTTGTAAACTTGGAACAAAATCTTTTAATCAGGGTGAAAGATCTTCAATATCTCCCATAAAGATCTTCACCTTTTTTTTTCTTACCTAAATCCTTTATTTGTATCAAGGGGAAAAGAAAACATATAAAGGGTGAGCTAAAATGCTCAGTAAGGGTAAGCATTGATAATATAAGACAAACCATATACATTTGAACTTAAAAACATGAACATAATATTTAAACATCAAAATCTTGAGCAATAAAATAAAACATGGCAGTACATAGGGCATAGATCATAATAGACCGTCAATAATGATAAAATAACTTGGTAATAAAACATGTAATTGTGGAAAACAATTAATCAAATGATATGATTTGCACAGTAGCCAGGGCATTTCTGCCAAGACCATCTTAGTGGACAAAGTCCCTTACTGAACCGAGTTCACTCCTCGTTCCAATCCTGTATCACTGAACCAGATTAACTTTTCGTTACATCCATGTATATATCATGAGATATAAATCTTTACCCAATGCATTGGAGAGAGTTATAGGTCTCACCCATCTCATAATTAAATCATTCTTACTTGTGCCACAACATAAACATAAATCATTCATCATAACCCAAAGAATAAAAATGGGTTTCATAAACATCATCCCATCATAACATAATGCATATAAAACAAATGGATATCATTTCATCATAAGAAAAGTGAAACCATGTAAATCATAGAGATATTATACTTGAAACATACACATATGAAATAATGTCATCTTAGATGGAAAATGGTTTGGATAAAACACTTGAAAATAATTCTTGAGGAAAATATCCTTTCATCTTAAAAATCATTTTTTTCCACAAAAAGCCACGAAATTTTAAAAGAAAAGGATTTTATTAAAAATAACCATGAAATCTTGTAGAGTAAACTTCATGAAAATAAGGCCTTATGAAACCGTAAAAATCCGTTCATGCCGTATAAGTTAAAAAAACATTATTCTCGTACTTTTTCCAGAAAAGTCAAAAAGTTCCTCTTATGGTAAACAAAAGAAAGATTCCTTCCATAACACAATGTAAAAGTAAAAGAGGGGTAAAAATGACTTTAAAAATACATGGAAGAATATTAAACACTTTATGAAAAACATTTTATGGACATGGATGAAAAATATACCCCAGTAAATACCTACGTATAAGCAACCTCAGATAAAAATGAGACTGCAAAATTATCCCTTACAAAGAACTTTTTGTAAATAATATAGATCACTTATGTGTATTCACTATAAGGTCACATAAATAAAATATAAATACATGATATGATATAAAAATTCAGTTCTCACATAATCAAATAACGACATAAACAAGAAATAGATGATCAACCCAAAGAACGGAAATTGTGTTAAGAAGTTCCCTTACCTCATGTCCGACTTGACTTGATCGTTCATTAATCTCCTGAATAATAATACAAAGTTAATTTCTACTTTATTAAGAACCTTTTTTAATTTTATTATTCCTTTTTATCACTTATTACCATGTTATAAACATTATGTAACCATTTAAGTTAATAACGTTCGTTTTGTCGATATTTGGTACTTGAGTCAAAAATGGACTTCTTATCATAAATGTTGTTCATGTGGTCAATGGTTCATTATATAAATAATTATATTCATGATTTATATATCATATATATCATATATATCAATCATATACATGTATTTATAATAGTACATAACATATGGAGGTACGAAATGAAATGCATTGTTCATGGAGACGGTAAGTCGTACGTACGCATGAGCGCTACTTTCATTTCTATTTATTATTTTAATAGGATTAAAACATAATGAAACACTGGTATATTATAATTCCAAAATAATATCCTATATAATATCATTAACTCCATCCTTTATACATCCCACATCAGGCATTAACGAATCACATCACTTTGAGGGGGCGGTAGTCCGCACTTCCTCAAATGGGATTATCGTATTTACCCACTATGGAAACCATAAAAGTTTGATATAATTGGGAAGTAAAGAAGAATAAGTAAATAATAAATATAATAAATATAATATATAAATATAGTGTCATCATAATTTCCACCATGAGAGGCGGTAGGAGAAAATCGAACAATCATCTTTCGTGAGGCGTTAGTTTGACATCCACAGAAACATTATGTTCTTCATCCATTAGATGGAGCTGTGTGTTAGTGTATTTAGAATACTTATTATAAAAAATAATATTATATTAAGGATAATAATTTTGTTAAAAAATAATGGATTAAAAAGATTTTAGTTTTGGAGAAGTAGAATAAAAGAAAACAATTTAAGAGAAATCGTTACCTTTAATTTGGGTAACTTCCTTTGGTTTGAACCAAAAGGACATCTTGAAGAGCCTTATGCCTAAGTTAAGGCTCATAGTGGGGGATAGGGATGTAGGGAGATTAATTGGGCCGATTTTGGATGAGAAAAATGGTTTGAGGGGTGTTACGAATTGGATAGAAATGGTCTCCTTTTATAAGGGGGTGGAGGGGCTCTCTTCGAAAGTGGGAAAATATTATTTTATTATAAACTTATCTTCGGTTTCCAAAAGGTCCAAAAATCATTAAAGATGGAGATAAGATGACTCATGGTCGAAATAAAATCATACAATCATAATTGGACATATTTTGGATAATATTTTAATAATTATAATCTTATTTATTTAAATCATTTTATTGATGAGGTAAATATTGCATCATTATTGTGTCATAAATAATTTAATTTATTTGATGTCTAAAAATTATAAAAAAAATACCATCATGTATTAAATCTTTTTATCTTTCCAATTAATATTTATAGTTGGATGTATAATTTATATTACTCCTTATAAAAATTAATTACTAAAATCTTTTTGTTAATGTCAATTTTGTCTTTACATTAAATTAATTAATCAAAATTGTCATTATCTCTACCAAGTGGCTCAATGGGGTCCCAGAAAATCAACCCAAGGGTTCCAATTGTTGGCTATGACTCATCCAATAATGTTAGGACAAGTGTTAAGGTAATTTTGAATTAGTATAATATTCATTTAACTTTGAATTGCCCTATTTACCTTTAACCGTGATAAATAAAAGTCAAAAGTTACTATTCACAAAAAATTATTTTGATCTTATTGAACCACATTTTAATTATTGATAACAACAATTTATGATGGATTTTTGAAATTCAATTCAGAGAAGTGGAAAATTTTCATTTTAATGAAAGAGTCAGTTTTTTAACTACAACTAAGTGGTTTCACTATTCATCAAAAATTGAAGTTTTTCAGAAAATTACCAAAAATTCATCCTAATATATATTTGATATTCCAAATTCAAAAATGATGTCTATTTTTCCTAATTCAAAAAATATAACTGGAATTAATTAATTTTAAAAATAATTCCCGTTATCAAAAAAATAGCGTGTTTTTAAGAAACAATAACTATCAAAATATCGACACTTGTTTATGTCCAATTTCAAAGTGAAATTAATTCCAATGACCAACATTGGATTAAATGTTAAAAATATAATATAATTACACTATAAAACCAATTAAAAATATAATCTAACCATATAAATTATTGCGATGAAAAAGGTTGTTTTTAATTAAAATATAGCATGCTTTTACTATTCGTTAAAATATGAAAGTTATCAGAATAATATGTAAAATTTATCCAAATTAAAATTTTATATCCTAATTCCAACAAAGAATTTTATTTTGACAAATTTAACTTATAAACATTTCAAAAACTAGATTTAAAGTGGGTGCGCCATCAAAAGGCAGCAAAACTGCATTTTTTTTAAAAAATACTTATTTTACCCAAAAAAATTATTTAGTTCTCATACCATGTTCTAGAAAATATGTAAGATGAATAATAATGTTATAAAATTAAAAATGTACCTTATACAATTCATAACGGCTAGTCCATAATAATATTATAACAATATATCATTGTTTAGTAAAACCCAGTATTCTGTACTACACACGCTATCGAGGAAGGTCGTGATTGTGTGTAATGCAAGCCAAGCCAAGGCTGCATGTAGTGAAAACTCTGTTTGGTGTTGAATATAACATAATAAAAACTTATTTCACTTATACATTTAAAAAAATCTATACTTAATGTTGCGTTGAATAATTTCCACAAAACGAACTTTAAATTGTGTGTAACACGAGCCAAGAATAGTGTTGCGTATACTGCAAGATAATACGGTGTTGCGTATAGTACAAGATAATCTTGGTGTAGTATATAATAGAATACATAAATTAAATTAAAAATAATATATCTCATAAAATCTCAAGGTGTTACATTCTACCCCCCTTAAAATGAATTTCTCCATCGAAATTCGTCGGGGTTATAAATCTTTTACTTCTTGAAAGTTTCATTCATAGAAACCCACATCGTAAAAAGGAATACTTAATCATCATTTTAAAAAGAAAAGTTAGAAACAAAATGGATACCCAAAGTAACTCATCACTTGGGTTCCCACATAGGATTATATAGGTGAAAATATATATGTGGAAGAGAAATCTAACCGTTAAGTTCTGATGGAGAGTAGTAGAGAACATGGCTATGAAAAATCCAACAATCGCCAAGCCATAAATTTGTGATGATCTAAGGTACCATCTGATTAATCAGATATGAGAGTACTAGGACAACATTTTTGGTTTCTAAGATCATTTCCCTAACATATATTAACTTTTACATAAGGAGAAATACTTACATGATTTCAGTGTAATATCAATGTTGGCCATTCCATGAACAATTTCCACTTCATCTCTATTTAAAGAAATGAAGCTGAATTTTTCATTCATGAAGTGTTAGCAGATCATGCGATATAATGATAAGTCATCCCATCCGTTTCTATCACAAAAAGTTTAGCATAAGTTATTAAATATACATAAGTCCATCTATGGTGAGATTAATCGTATATGATTCCAAAAATGGACTTATACTTCATCTATCATACCGCTTAATAAAATAAAATGAGTTCCTACTAACCAGAGACTTCCTGTAGGCCAGTGGTAGGCGATAAAGGCATGTCACACTTCGGTTGTGGGTTCGATTCCCGCAACCTGGTCCGACGCGATGGGTTGTCGCACGTCCTACGGGTTGTCATTTTTCTAAAACTATCCTATTATAACATTCCAAAATTAATATCAAAAAGTTCTAGCCTTAAACAATACTATATAATGTCCGACATAATCCATTATAGTCTTTAGACTTATCCAAAATACATCTATCCAATCTCATAGTATAAAGAAAATGATTACTAGAGATGTCATTAACCAATCATGTGAATACCATCATTTATCCCCAATATATCATAGGATATTTCTTGTTGATCGAATTCCAAACATTTGAATACCTTAATCATATGTTCTCTTACAACATGAATTACCATTGAACCATAGTGAAAAGATGAATGCTATCAAAACGTAACTCTTTCCACATACCAAAATCCCAAAATTTCAATATACTCAAACCATGATATCACATTGTCCGTATATCAGTCATGAGCTCATGAATACTATCAAACATTTTATTTTCTTCTTATCCCTTCATTATGCGCATATCATCTACTTTACAAAAATATTTCAATCACTTTTCATGGTTACTGGTTCCATATAATTTTTTTAAAACCACAATGGACCAATACATAGATATTCCAATATACCATAAAAGTACCTCAACAACATTATTCTTGAATACCAATACATAAACACTTAAATCCATTCTCTTCAATGATTGTCATGGAATAAGTCCTTCCTTGATTTAGAAGTAACCTCTTAGATCAGGGCATTGAGTTGGGTAATTCCCATGTTCTCTACAAATAAGACATTGAACTCCATAACAGTCTGTCACTCTATGAACCTTCTCTCCACACAAATAACATCATCCCCTCCATTTGATGTATTCATCAAGGTTCTTCTTCCCTTCATTATAAATCTCAATCTTCCTTTATCTATGCAACTCACCATGAAAATATGAATAAAATTCCATCTTCATATTATTTTATGAATTACGAAAACCACTAAAGTTCACCTTGTTAATCATATATCGCGATGACTAATTCAGCATAATCACATAATCTTTCTTTCTAGGAATTACGCAATTTCATTGCTCAAAGTCACCAATTTGTCAATTAGATTAAATGTTGACCCAATTCCTTCTGGTTCCCTCCATTGAATAAAACCAAAAACCATGGTGTAAGAAACAGTTAAAATAACAAGGAACCACATGATCATAAAAATTCACTTATAGGATGTCTAACTTATCACACATTATTTAATCCATGACACCCTAGTTTTACCCTAGGTAATTCATGAACGTCAACATAATTCTACGACTGTAACCTATAGTTATACTAGAACTTAGGGACATCCCTAGACATACCTTAGAAATATCTCTAGGGATCTCACTAAAGTTCTCGCATCCTAGTTTCCAAAGGTTAACTAAACCTTTCCTCGGATACCAACTGTAGAGACCCAAGCTTGACGTACATGGACATGTCATTACTTTTGTGTAATACTTAATACATAAATAAAACCAACACGCAAGGACCGTAATAGTTTAGTGTCTTTGGAAACATAGAACATAATCTTTTAATCATAGTGAAAAATCTTCAACATCTCCCATAAATATGTTACCATTTTGTTTTCTTACCTAAAACCTTTCTTTATATCCTGGGGAAAATAAAACATAAAAAGAGTGAGCTCAAATGCTCAGTAAGGGTAAGCATGAATAAAATAAAACAAACCATATACATTTGAACTTCAAAACATGAACATAATATTTAAACATCAAAATCTTGAGCAATGAGATAAAACATGGCAGTACGTAGGGCATAGATCATAATGGATCATCAATAATGATAAAATAGCATGGGAATAAAACATGTAATTGTGGAAAACCATTAATCACATGATATTATTTCCATTGTATCCAAGGTATTGCTACCAAGACCATCTTAGTGGACAAAGTCCCTTACTGAACTGAGTTCACTCCTCGTTCTAGTATTATATCACTGAACCAGATTAACTTATCGTTCCAGCCATGTCTATCTCATGATATATAAATCTCCACCCAATTCATTGGAGGGAGATATAGGTCCCACCCATATCATAATGAAATCATTTTTACTTGTGCCACAACATAAACATAAATCATTCATCATAACCCAAAGAATAAAAATGGGTTTCATAAACATCATACCATCATAACATAATCCATACAAAAAAATGGATATCATTTCATCATAAGAAAAGTGAAACCATGTAAATCATAGAGATATTATACTTGAAACATACACATATGAAATAATTTCATCTTATATGGAAAATGGTTTCGATAAAACACTTGAAAATAATTCTTGAGGAAAATATATTTTCTTCTTAAAAATCATTTTCTTTTCACAAAATGCCATGAAATTTTAAAAGAAATGGATTTTATTGAAAATAAACATGAAATATTGTATATTAAACTTCATGAAAATAAGGTGTTATGAAACTGTAAAAATCTGTTCACACCGTATAAGTTAAAAAAACATTCTTCTCATACTTTTTCCAGAAAAGTCAAAAAGTTCCTCGTATGGTAAACAAAAGAATGATTCCTTCCATAAAACAACTTAAAAGTCAAAGAAGGGTAAACATGACTTTAAAAATAAATGGAAAAATATTATACACTTTATGAAAAACATTTTATGGACATGGATGAAAAATATACCCCAGTAAATACCTACGTATAAGCAACCTCAGATAAAAATGAGATTGCAAAATTATCCTTTACAAAGATCTTTTTGTAAATAATATAGATCACTTATGTGTATTCACTATAAGGTCACATAAAGAATGTTTAAATACATTATAATATATAAAAATTCATTTCTCACATAATCAAAGAATGACATAAACAAGAAAGAGAAGATCAACCCAAAGAACGGAAATTGGGTTAATAAGTTCCCTTACCTCTTGTCTGACTTGACTCGATCGTTCTTTAATATCCCTAATAATAAACCAAAGTTATTTTATAATTTCTTAAGAACCTTTTTAAAGATTATTATTTTTTTATATCACTTATTACCATGTTATAAACATTATGTAACCATTTAAGTTATTAACGTTCATTTTTTCGATATTTGGTACTTGAGTCAAAAATGGACTTCTTATAATTACATGTTGTTCATGTGGTAAAAGTTTCATTATATACAGAATTATATTCATTATTTATATATCATATATATCATATATATCCAGAATATACATGTATTTATAATAGTACATAACATGTGAAGGTAAGAAATGAAATGCACCGTTCATGGAGACGGTAAGCCGTACGTAGGTATGAACGCTACTTTCATTTCTATTTCTTATTTTAATGGAATTAAAACATAATGATAAATAGTTATATTATAATTCCAATATAATATCATATATAATATCATTAACTCCATCCTTTATTCATCCCACATAAGGAATTAACAAATCACATCACTTTGAGGGGGCGGTAGTCCGCACTTCCTCAAATGAGATTATCGTATTTATCCACTTTGGAAACCATAAAGGCTTGATATAATTGGGAATTAAATAAGAATAAGGAAATAATAAAAATAATATATATCATATATAAATTCATTTCCATAATAATTTCCACCATGAGAGGCGGTAGGAGAAAATCGAACAATCATCATTTCGTGTGGCGTTAGTTTGTCATCCACAGAATCATTATGTTCTTCATCCATTATATGGAGGTGTGTCTAAGTGTAGTTCTTATACTTCTCATAAAAACATCCTAGTATATTTAGGATAATGTTTTTTTAACAAAATAAAGTATTAAAAAAATTTTAGAGGTTGGATAAGTAGAATAAAAAAGCAATTTAAGAGAAAGTGTTACCTTTAATTTGGTTAACTTCCTTTGGTTTGAACCAAAATGACTTCTTGAAGTGCCTTCCTCCTAAGTTAATGATTCTAGGGGGAGGAGAGGGATGTAGGGAGCTTAATTGGGTAGAGTTTGGATGATAAAAATTGCTTGAGAGGTGTGATTAATTGGATATAAATGGTCTTCTTTTATAAGAAGGGGGAGGGGCTCTTTTGTAATGTGTGAAAATATAATTTTATTATAAACATATCTTCGGTTTAAAAATATCCAAAAATCATTAAATATTAAGATAAGATGACTCATGGTCGAAATAAAATCATCTAATAAAAATTTGACATGTTTTGGATAATATTTTAATCACTAGAATCTTATTTATTTAAATCATTTATTAATGAGGTAAATACTGCATCATTATTGTGTCATAAATAATTTATTTTATTTTATGTCTAAAATTTATAAACAAAATACCATCATGTAGGAAATATTTTTATCTTTATAATGAATATTTATAGTCTAAAATATAATTTATATAACTTCTTTTAAAAATTAATTACTAAAAGATTTTTGTTAATGTCAATTTTGTCTTTACATTACATTTATTAATCCAAATTGTCATTATCACTACCAAGTGGCTCAATGGGGTCCCAAAATCTACCCAAGGATTACCATGGTCGGTAAATACTCATAAAATAAGGTTAGGACAAGTTTTAATGTAATTTTGAATTATTATAATATTCATTTAACCTTTAATTACACTATCTTCCTTTAACCGCGTTAAATAAAAGTCAAAAGTTAGTATTCACCAAAAATTATTTTCATCTTATTGAACCAAATTTTACTTCTTGATAACAACCATGTATGTTTTATTTTTGAAATTAAATTCATATAAGTGGTAAGATTTCATTTAAATGAAAGAGTCAGTTTTTTAACTACCACTATATGATTTCACTATTTATCAAAAATTGAAGTTTTTCAGAAAATTACCAAAAATTATGCCTAAGATATTTTTGATATTATAAATTCAAAAATGATGTCTATTTGGACAAATTAAAAACATAGAAGTGGCATTAATTAATTTTAAAATTAACTCCCGTTATCAAAACAAAAAAGCGTGTTTTAAAGAAACAATAACTATCAATAGATCGACACTTATTTATGTCCAATTTCAAAGTGAAATTAATTCCAATGACCAACATTGAATTAAATGGTAAAAACATATTATAATTACACTTTAAAACCAATTAAAAATATAATATAACCATATAAATTATTGCGATGAAAAAAGTTGTTTTTAATTAAAATATAGTGTGTTTTTACTATTCATTAAAATATAAAAGTTATCAGAATAATATGAAAAATTTATCCAAATTAAATTTTTATATCCTGATTCCAAAGAAGAATTTTATTTTGTCAAATTGAACTTATAAACATGTAAAAAACTATATTTAAAGTGGGTGCGCCATCAAAATCTGGAAAAACCGCTTTTTTTTAAAATTACTTATTTTACCCGAAAACTTTATTTAGTTCTCATACCATGTTCTAGAAAATATGATAAATGAATAATAATGTTATAAAATTCAAAATTTAGTTTATACTATTCATAACGGCTAGTACTTAATAATATTATAACAATATATCGTTGTTTAGTGAAACCTGGTATTGCGTACTACACACGCTATCGAGGAAGGTCGTGATTGCATGTAATGCAAGCCAAGTCAAGGTTGTGTGTAGTGAAAACTCTGTTTGGTGTTGCATATAACATAATCAAAATTTATTTCATTTATACATTAAACAAAATCTATACTTAATGTTGTGTAGAATAATTTCCACAAAACGAACTTGAAATTGTGTGTAACACTAGCCAAGAATATTGTTGAGTATACTGCAAGCTAATACGGTGTTGCGTATAGTACAAGTCAATCTTGGTGTGGTGTATAATAGAAGACATCAAATAAATTAAAAATAATATATCTCATAAAATATCAGGGTGTTACACTCATTATACCCTAGGTGGGGTTTGTGAAATCAACATAAACACATAGAGTAAGGTTTTGATAATCCATATAGTATGCTATATCGGTAGGGTTTGTAGTATAATTGGAATACAACCCCTATATTGTGGGTTGATCGATATTGGGTTCGTGTTGTCCCCTGACATTTTTGGGCGTGACACCCTATCTAAGTATCATGGTCTTATGAGACCAATGAGATTTATTGGGTGAGGCCCAATGATTTACACCAATTTAAGGAGAGTCTGCTTTGATAAAATGGATCATAGAGTGGATTCTCCTATAACAAGAATTAATTCATATAGAATATTTTAGTTGGAATTTGGTTGTGATTGTCTAGTGGTGTGGTGTCCTACCTGAGTATATTTGGGCATGTTTTATAATAAATTAACCATTATATACTTGTATAATAATAACAATACTTGATACATCATTTTTATTGTTTTGAAGGTGTTATAAGAATTTTAATACTCACCCCTACATAGGATCTTCCCTCATGTGATGTGTCTTATGAAAATTATGGCTTTTATATGGTGTTCTTAGAGGACATAGAGATGGTGTAGCATAGTATGAACTTTCCAAGATAAGTTGTTTCTTTGGAGATTTCATTTGGTCTTATTCCTCACCCTGGGGTAGTTTGGTCTCTTTATAATTTTTATTTTCTCTTGTATTTAGACCATTTTTTCACTTTTAGTACTTTACTATTGTACTCTAGTTGTGGGGTTATTGAGGTATGCATGCATTTTTTGTATTTGTTTTACAATTCATCATTATATGGGATTGGAGATGTGTGAATGTGAATATTTACATTAGTATAATGCCTCTCATATGTGGGATATTACACTAAGCATTGGTTTCCAGCCCCTAGCCTATTGAAGATGGGCTTAGGGTAGTCACGGGTTAGAACATAGTGGGTAAAATCATGACGTTAAACAAGTGGGGATCATATAATGACATTGAAATTTAATTCTTTTTTATTTTCAATGATGAAAATTCAAATGGTGAGATGATTTAGGGTTTCATTTTATTTTTAATAATGACTATGATTTTTCTTATAATTTGTTATTTATTTCAATTTTAATGGATTGTTTCTATTATTATTTTTTTAATAGTGTCCATTGATGTTTTTATTAAGTATGATGAGAATATTTAAAAGTATATATTTTTATTGGTATTTAATGACCACTATGATCAAAAATATAAAATTATCTTAAATGGAGTGTCATATTAATAAAAGTAATCCTCTTTTTAAACTTAAATGTGATTTTTTTAATATGGTGGTTGTTTGGTGTTACTCTAACGTAGTTGAATATTCCATGTCATTATGGGGTGAACAAAAAATTATTAAAAAAATATAATTACAACCAATTTTATATTTTTTAGACACAGAACCCGAGTATCCTTATATAACTCAATGAGGTATCTATTGAGGATAAGAAGATCAATATATTCTTGGATGAAGCATGTCTAGAGCCCATCATGAGGTATGGATTTTTAATTATTAAATTTTAATTTTTATTTCACATGTGTTGTTTATTTTTTAGGTTTGACATTAGAAAAACAATTTTATTATAGTAATCGTGACGTTTACATTAACTCAAAAAATATCATTTATCAAAAAAACATGGATTCCATAATCTAAAATAAATGATGTATAGTTATAATGATATATCATAGTGAATATATATCATTAGTTTCCCTAAAATTACATAACATATCTATGAATTGAATCAAAAATTATATCATATATCAAATTAAAGGTATCGGTAATACTAATCCAATGATAAAAATATTTTTATTACATGAGTTAAATATTAAATGATATATTAGAGAGAAGTTTATATAAATTCTAACATTAATAAATCTCTCTCATGCTTCATGAGAGGTTTATTTTATCTTTCAAAAAAAATTATTATCTTTAAATCCCATTGTTTTACTTGTGTCGTAGAATCTCTTTATTAATTTATTATAAATTTCATCCCATGAGTAAAAGGAATTATCATCCACTAGTTTTTTTTCCCTTTAATGTAGTAAGGAAAACATATCAATGTCAACTCATCTTATAATAATCCTTATATTGGTATATACTAAACTTTGGTTAAAATCGCATACAAAGTTTTTTTAATTCCCATATATTATTCCATTAAAATTTGGAAAATAATGAAAATTGTGATTATTTAATACATATTTTTGAGAATTTTTAATTAGTGTAACAAATGATAGTTTTTTAACAACATGAGGTATCTATAAATCTCTCTATCCTCTTAAAACCTATGTTATAATTTTTTCAATGAAATTCTGAAATATTTGAATCCTCATACCTTGTTTCCTTCTAAAATGATTTTTCTCTACAATACTTTTATTGTATTTGGATGAATTTTGTCAAAGAATCATTAGATTTCATGAATTCAATGAAGTAGTTTTTTATAAATACATACTTATTCTCATAAAATATTTCATAAAATGAAAATTTAATGTATAAAATTAAAATAAATTATATATATAATGAGTGAAAAAGTTCTCATATTTTTTATATTTTAATATGTATAAAGAATAAATTTACATTGTACATCAACTAAAAAATTCTTATTGTTCCTAATGCATGTTCCAAATTTTCATATTGTAAAATATAGTATAAAATTGAATATGTTCAATTAAATAACATCATTAGTGAGTACTAGCTCAATTAATCTACATAGATAGGATCCAGTTAATCACATAATTCACTAATTTGCATCTATACAAAGAGGAAAATATGATATATAACATTTCGTACATATAATGTACTAAATTCAATTGGATTTAACATATTAATTTATTTTATATCATGAGGTAGGATAGAATATAATAGAGGGATTAAATTATTTTGATGATTAGTAGGTTTTTATGAGTAATATGTTATGATTTTCATTGTTCTTCAATAAAATTATTGGAAGTTTGTTAGAAAAAATACTGATTTCCAAATAACTTGGTTGATATATTGATTAATTCCTCTTGAGAACATATATCATCAAAAGGATACGTTATAATAACCTTATAGTTATCTATTACCCCAACCTAGATGCCTCTTTAAAAATTCCCATAGTCGGTATGACACAAGGCCTTAGGAATGCCTCCCCATACACCATAGGATAATGACTAACAACAAGGGTCTATAGATAGTACAGTGGGAAGACTATACCCTCTGGACAGAGTACAACACAACAGATAAAAAGGAAATAATAAAAAATATCATCCAAAAAACATAAATCGGTAATAAACTATAAAATCGAAACCCATTAGACAACATAATGATGAAAAAATATGTTGGAAGGAATACAAAGAAAATAAGTCAAGTATAGAATGCCCAAAAGTATATATAAGGTTAATGAAAAAATGTGATATATTTCCCTAAGTATTGAGCTCTTTCCCAACTCCCTGGATCTATCCTAGCCCAATAATAAGTGTCACATTGGGCCTGACCTTAACTTTTAACTTATGACCAAGGAGAATATGATTAGGTACCCAAGAATGGGGAGAGTATAACTTAGTAAGCCCCCAAAAAATGGTTTCTAATGAAAATATAGACTATATGCATATTTCATAATGGTGCACAATATATAAGTGAGGTAGTAAGAATCATATTCATTGGAAAAAATAACCAAGTCAACCCATGGGTTTCAAGGAGACAACCTTGAGCCTAGTTGACCTACTTTTTCCATTGTTTGTGTCTCCAAAAAAGGAGGAAGTATCATGGAATAGTCTGGTTCCAGGTCATATCTCCTAAGAACCCACTATCATTAAAACTCAAAGTAATCCACAAGTATAAACAAGGAATTCATTTCCAACAATTCCAATGAGAATCTAATAATTGGGTTTTAACTCAATGGAATATCTATGATGTACATATGCATATCTAGATTGGAATCCAAGACTCAAAATTGAGGAATTATACACTAATACAATCAATTAGAATATGAGGAGTTAATCTTACAACATTCTACATGGGTACCACACAATAATATACTATATTGACCAATGTATTTGAGAGAATATGGAAATTACATGAATCTATGGGGGTACCATCCCATGGTAATCACAGTATTGAATTAATGTAAAATCCACTATCTTTATCAAGTAAAATATATCATTGAAACCCATTAAATTTAATGGTTTCTTTACACCCCGACATTTACATGTATTCTATAATGAAACTAAAGGGTCATCCAAGGAATTACATTAAAATATACATCATGAGGAATCCAAGAAGGTCCTCCAAGGTATTCCACAGTCGCCTTAATTTACAAAGATACCAACCACTTAATATTATATAATTAAAATAATAAATATTTATAAAAAATAGGACAATTTTTCCCTTTAGGTTCAATTCACATTTTTTATTATGAAATTCATGTCCATAATCATAAAGGGGTCCTAAAGGTCATCATAGGAAACACACATCCATATTAAACAATTATCTCACTAAGGGAATCCCCAAAGTGCTATTAGTTTACCAAGTAGAAAGGAACAAGGATAGAATTACCACTTGAATAATTCCATTAAAGGTGTATTAAATCCATCCCACTTTCCCAGTCTAAGTGGTTCCCCACTAAGGCAATATGGTTCCAAGTCTCAAAAAGGACATCCCTAACTACCCCCAAAAAAACTCTCACAACTCCAAGTGACAAATTTATTTTACAAGATTAATAGATTATCAATGGTCTAACTCTATGAAAACATGAATTATTAGGTCTAAGATCATTACTAAGACATCAAAATGTAAATTAAACAATTTATATTAATTTTTCTATTAAGAATTTGAAAATTCAGCATGACAACACAAGACAAAAATATAGTTTAATGAAGGGACATTAGGGGAAAATAATGAGAAACCCTAGATTTATCGTCACCTACCACATTAATTCCAAGTGCCGAAAAATTTTATAAGGCCCACCATGCACACATTATCAACCTGATACCTAACTCAAACCATGATACCACAAAACTTAATTATAAATAAATATAATTAATTGAACATCTAACTACAAAGGAATAAATGATGAGAACCAATTGGTTTCCCTCACAGGATTTGAACTATAGACAATCACTTTATTAAGGCCCACAGTATACTCACGAACATTTTTCAGGTCAAAACCCTAAGAGAAAACACCAAAAACATGGATAATTTAAAATCATCATAAATTAAACCTGAGGGGAAATTTTTGTAATTTATTTACTAAAAAGACCAATGGCTAGCCAGTGGTGTCGGGTGGATATAGGTAGTGGCTTCTATTGCTTCCAAACACCACTGATGAGTCATATATTTGATAAAATTTACATTAGCCAACCCAACCACTCCCCGACACTCCCTGAAGCTTCTGGATACCTATAAAACCCCTCTCTATATCCAAAACACCTCTCTTGAGGTCCTAAAACATTTTTAACTTAATTCCAGGGTTTGGTTCAAAAAATATCCCACCCAACAGTATTAAAACAAAAAAATAATTTTTTATTTCATATGTATATATGAAAAAGAGTTGCTAAAAAATCCCCCACCATAGAACTTCCCATACCCATGAAGTCACAGGGGTCCTACATCTACCTCCTTGACCTAAGCCATTACCCACATTAAAGTAAAACCGTCTCGTTCTATTTTTGAATTCCCAAAACACTACTAAGGAACAACATTAAACATACAGCACTCAAACCATAAAAAAATCTAATTCTCATCATCATAAGCGAGACACCAAGATAGTTATCACATGATCCCACATATCCAAAACACTATTGTTGCCATTTTTTAAACATCAAATAGGCTTATAGTTTTCTCCACCATAATCATGATCTTATATCAATCAAAATTTGATTATTTATCAACCCCACCATCATAAAATACAATTGAAACTCCAACCCAACACCCAATGATCTACCTAACGTAGATCGTAATACATTATACTTGAACCACCCTAATAACAATAGTTAAAATTATCCCATCCATCGTCATTTTTGAAAATAAATGAAGGGTTTATGCATAACCTCCTTCCTCGCACAGTCTAGGAATATTTCCTCTTTTCCTTGAAAAGGCTTAGTTTTATTCTCATAACACATATATCATCAATAAAATGGAATTATATATGTGGTTTACAACTTACCACATCAATACGTATGTGCTAACACAATTAAAACCATCAATGGTTGGATTTTCATGAAAACACATATCCTTGACTACAAAAACATCAACAAGAGACTAGATTATGATGCTCTCACACTAATAATGTCCATTGTTCCCATAAACATGCTTGTTGTAGTCCATAGATAACTACTTTTGATTTTCCATGGTTAGGTCCTAAACATAAAAACTTTCATTGCATCATGCAACACACCCTAATGAACTTCTAATCCAATAACCATTGTATTACTTTCAAATTACTTCATGTCTAAATTCACCACTTGGTCAAGTTCCACTTCCATATCATATTTATTTCTATTTATTACTTCAGTAATTAAGGTATGATTCTCGTTTATCCCTCACTAATATCTCAATTCCACCATAATTTCCCCATGATCAATTCCACATGCCCACAATCCATCAAGAACAAGGGTCGTCTACCTGCGAGTTATATTCCACTCCCCACAATTGGAATATCATTATCATCACATGACTTTATAAAATTCTAACCTCCATAGGCAATTATACATATATCCTCAAATGTCATGATTTGAAAGGATTCTGTTTCTCTCATGTGACCAAGATTATTACTTTAACCTATCACTTACTTTCAGCTTTACAGAATGATACCCATAACATTTTCTAATATATGGTGCATAATGAGGGTGTCTCCCACCGAAAAATGAAGGTGAACTCCCCACTATACATGTTCAATTAAACTACTCCTCAAACATGGTAAAAAAATTTCTAAATTTAAAAAATATATATGCTTCTCTTCTTATTTTTGCACAATCCATTCAAGAAACACATAACACCTCCTACTAGTTCTACCTTTATCATCGTTGCCACCACAATCTGAACCCTCCATAATTCCACCATTCTCTGTAAGGACATCTCAAAACTCATTCAAAGTACCTAGTCCTCCCTACCTATAAATGTCTCATCCATTCCCAATTATCTATATGTAAGAGGGAATCATCACTCAAGACCACTATGACCATTAGATTCTATTCCATGTAGTTTTGAATCAATGTATGTCATGAAACTATCACCACCACACCACTCAAGTTTCTCTAAAAACAAAGTTATTCTCAATGAAATAAAAACTATCTATTTTACTAAACCAAAATTCAATAGGACCCGTGAATATCAAGTTCATTCCTCCTTGATCAAAAAAAAGTTGCATGTTCTTTCTCCTGATCTGCCCAATCATGTAAACCGAATGGAATCATGTATCTCCAGCATGTGCACGCTTCTCGATATCATGAATCATCAGGGTCACATGTTCCCTTATGACCATTTACATACTTGACCCAAGGTCTCATAAATCGTGAATTATCATAACAAAGCTCAATATTTCACTCAACATCTGATCATTTTCCTCAGCCCGTTAGCCTTATCAGGCTAGAGGCACCCTCAATGTTTTCATATGAAGGGAATTATCTCTATCAAGAGTCAATTATAACCCAATGACTACATTAGGACCATACATTACCAAGAATCATTACTATCTTGAAAATATAAACAATCTTTTTTATACCCTTACATAACAATAAACCATAGGTTCAAGCACAAAACTGGTCCTTCTCTCGCATTTAGCATGGACACCACAATAAGAAGAACTCAAGGTGTCTTAAACCCCCAAAGACAAGAAAACTCACTAACCATCATCACCTTAATAAGCTTATCCTCACTCATAGGGAATAATACCTCACCAGAATGCACTCTTTTAATACAGGAAATTTAAAGCATCTCTATGCCTACACTTCATTCCTTTAAGAACATTACATACCTAAACTACATCCTAGATAATTTCACCATGCTTTACTAAAGTTATATTTACTCACCAAGGATCATCACTGACCATTCCATCAAAAACAAACCAAGCTGTGATAGGTCTTCGTATCTGGATGACCATGCCTTCTTAAAAGAAACCTTCAAACCAAGGCACTATAACAATCATTGATACCTCAAGAAACTAAAGCATCTATGAAGACTTAGATTCACCCTCAGTAGAACCACCTACAAGGAAAACTCATTAGGTCAAGGCATCCACCCAATCTTTATGGATCTAAATATGTCCAAGGACTAGGCCAACCCCTAACATGACTAAATTCAGAAAAAAAGTGTTGAATCACCAATCATTGACTTTCATATAGAAATACAAGGATCCCCCACATAACTAAGGTCCATAAAAGAAACCAAAAAAGTTTCATTACAGCTACCTTTAAAATATATCTAGGTCACATGAAATCTAGCATGCCACCACCAACCACCCATCCTCGGGGAAAATGACCAATGAGGTAAAAACTCAAAAAAGGTCCTAAAACACCATACAATCCAATACAATGGACATTAACAAGGTTTCATAGACTATTATATCACTCTAGACTCAAATCAAACACCCAATACCTATGATATAACACTACCTCTCTCAATATCCAAACCATTCAAACAAGGATCAAGATCACATAACAGTCCACAATATGACTCCTCTTCCAAGCCCCACCAACTACCCATGTATGTATGATTTCATTATCAAAACACCAGGTTCCAAATCATAGTTATATAGGTTAACATTCACAGGTTACAATGGAAATCACCATATAGGTTATTTGATGAAACTTTTTTTAACAAAGACCATAAATTAATTTTTCTAGATCTCAAGCATCATATACGCTTTAGTTCATTCTCATTTTCAAATCCAATAACCTAGGTGTCATTATATAAAGTGTAATGCAATATTTATATTAGAGAACAAACATTAAGTTGTGCTTGGATCCTTATTTTACTAACACCAATATAAATTCACTA
Source organism: Viscum album (assembly GCA_963277665.1). Classification (NCBI taxonomy): domain Eukaryota; kingdom Viridiplantae; phylum Streptophyta; class Magnoliopsida; order Santalales; family Viscaceae; genus Viscum; species Viscum album. Next base: position 1,606,579,420 of record OY728137.1, on the reverse strand, counting down.
TTATAAACCACATACCATTATTCCCAAGGTTTCACATTTAAGCCTTCACATCTTTATCAAAATTTCAAACATTAACAATTCAAAATTTCTTTAGATATCACAACCCATAGTTTTTTTAGATAGTTTTATATTCAAAATAAATAGTAGAAATCACTTTATAAGTTTCTTATTGAAACATTTTGTAACGAAACCATCACTTCAATAACACATTTATATCTTCCATTAATTTACAAGGGGCCAATCTAGAATTTTCCCAACTATGGTTCCACCACACACTTATATGTGAGGAATAACATATAATTGGTTTTGGAAACTTTAAATAACCAACCCCTCTACATTATCTAAATCTATTAGTATATATAAATTTCTAAAACAGATAATCCATATATTATAAATAAAAACCAATACATGTAACTAATAGGTAACTATAAATCACAAGAAACACAATAATGACATATAAATCCAATGATCCTAGAAATATTCATGAATGCACACCCCCTATTCCCATATAGACTGTGGGAAAAAATCACATGAACCAATAACATCACACCCAAGTGCACAACTCTACGTGGAAATCAATCAACTATAAAAGCGCAAATAAAGAACAATGACTCCAATCCTAGGAAACATGGATTTTACCTCATAGAAATGTCCATAACTCTTAAAAATTAGCACATTACTTATCAATGTCAATGTTATAGTCTCTTATCTACCATACTCAAATAGTATGTCAATAAAGGAGAAAATATAACATGATTTTTTAATTCCCAGAACCATATGAAACTATATTGATGTCGTGTTTCGGTGTTCCACATGGACTCAAGAATGCTTCCTCATAGGCCAGAAGATGCCAACTTGGAATGAGGGTCTATATATGGTATAGTTGGGAGACTATACACTCCAGTCAGAGTCCAGCATAGTAAAAATAAAGGAAATTATATAAAAACTTTTCTAGAATACAATAACTATTACTAAACTACCAAATCAAATCCCATGTGACAACATAATGATGCTAAAATATATCAAAAGTCATACACAACAGACAAGTCATGTAAAAAAATCCAGAAGTAAATAAATGGAAAAAAATAATACATAACCCAAGATGTCTCAAGTAGTATCCCAGCTCCTAGTTCCAAAGATCTATCATATCCCAATAATAAGTGTCACGTAAAGCCTCCCAGTAAGCCTATAACCTATGACCAAGGATCTTCTACTTTGGTACCCAATTGACATGGAGGCCTGAGTATGGTCTGTGTATAACTCGGTAGGCCACCGCCAATAGTGCATAATGAAAATATAGTCTATACTTATAGTGTATATGTTTTTAATATATAAGTGATCCAATAATAATTATATGTTGTGGAAATAAAATAAACCAAGTTGAACCTCAAATCTCAGTGATTTAACATGGGCTAACCAAATCTGCTTCATCGGTAATTGGTAAATCTGAACAAGGAGGAAGTATCATGGTTTAATTTGTTTCTAAGGTGAATCATCAGGTAAAACACAATAATATATAACATTCAAGAATCCATGAGGCTAAAAAAAGAATTTTTTTTCTAGTATTTCCAAAGAGAATCCTATAGTTAGTTCTGAACTCAAGGGACCACCCTTGATGTATAAAGTCACATCTTGATTGGAATCCATGGCTCACACCTAATGAATTCTACAATAATACAATCTATAAAAATCATGGGATCTCATCTTGTTCCATTAAATATGGTTACCACTTATGAATCCATGACATTCTAAAAATGTATAAATTACTCAAATCCAAGGGGTATCCAACCCATGGAATTCATAGTAATGAATCTATGTTGAATCCATTACCTTTCTCATATAAGTTCATAGAATTAGACACCATTAAATCTAATTGTTTCTTCAAATCCTAGAATACTCATGGGTTACCTAAAAGAATCTTAGTATAATATATGGAATTCCCTAGTAATATACATCATGAGGAATTAAAGGAGGTCTTCCAAGTACTTATATACTCCCATCCATTTACAAGGATCTAAAATATTTCATTATTCGACAATTAAAATTATAAAAAATTATACAAAAGATTCCATGTTCTCCCTTTAGGTTCATTCACATTTACAATTAATCATTTCATGTCCATAATCACCAAGGGGTCCTAGTAGTTATCCTAAGAAACCCACTTTACATATTGAACCATTACCCAAAAAATGGAATCCACAAAAACTATATTATTTTACCCAAAATCAAGGTACAATGAAAAATTTCCCACTTTAATACTTTTGTTAGAGGTCTACCGAAGACACACGACTTTATAAGGTAAATATTTTCCACACTAACCCATTAAGCTTCCAAGAATCATAAATGGAATCCATAAATACCATAAATAAATATCCAAAATCCCAAAAATATATATTTTTTACCACATTAATATATTTACCAAGGTATACCTCTAAGAAAAAAGGATTTTCTTGATAAAGGGTTGTTTCAAATACATAAATAAAGAAATTAAACAAATAAAATTACTTTTTAGGTAAAACATCAAAATATTTGGTGTGACAATAAAATAAAAACACCAAATACAATAATGAGACATTAACAGAATATAATGAGACTATATGCCTTTGTTGACACTTTCCAATTAAATTGCAATGGCTGGAAACTTTTCCAGGGATCACCATGTTTGAATCATCAATCAGGTACCAAAATCATTATATGATACTAGAAAAATTAATTTTAACTAAATATAATTAATAAAAAATAATTCCAAAGGCATAAATAGTGGAAACTAGCTAGTTCTATCATAGTGACGGAGCCATGGCAAGTGCTTACTGAAGATATGTGGTGTACCCCTGACCATATTTTGGGAAAAATCTCTAAGAAGAAATACCAAAAACATGGTAAATTTCAATCCAAATTTAATATAACCCATGAAAATTTACCATGATATCATACCATAATAATAATATGAACCACCATTGGAAAACACCTCCCTATGACATCCTTTAACAAGGATGACCGAAAGAACTAATGTAATCAGGTGGTCTCACCATGAATCTCTGGAATCAAAGAAAAACCTAAATCAAAGAAACTAAAATTAGTAAGAAAAAAGTATGAGTTAAAGATTTTTATGGAGGGTGATAATAATCTCAACCCACTCAAAAATGACCCCAAAATAGACCCCAAATCAATGGGTTATAAAATTAGAAAGGGAGGGAGTTTTTGGAGGTCACACACACTGAAGAACATATGAAGAGAGTGGGTACCCCAAAAAAACCCCAAGTGGTAAATGTTATAACCCTCACTCCACAAAAATACCACTAGTGGTGCATTAGAGTCCATTTTTTATCCAGCGTCTATAGGAAGTGCCTATTTCCACTATTAGACAACATTAACAATCTAGTAGTATACGGTAATTTGCAGAAACCACACTAGCCACTCCCTAATTATCCCTTGAGATTTTTCCAACCTACCAAGCCCTGCTCCATGTCAAAAACACCTCTCATGGTATCCTAGAACCTTAGGAATATTATTTCTGATCAATATCAAAGGTCATCATACCAACTATTTTGAAAATTTCATGCTCCTTTCTAATTTCAAACGTGCATATGAATGTGAGGAACTACATTAGTAACCTAGATTTAGTGGATATTTATTACAATAGTATATAATATATAATATCACATTACATAGGATCACATATTTTAGTATTCTTAAGAGATAAGATACATAAATCCTTATCATATTAAATTAAAAATACGAATAATAGTATATAAAACATGATTATTTCATCATGATTATACTTAAGTCACAAATATAATTCTTCTAGATTTTAAAGAGAAATAAGGAAAATTATAATTGGTCAGACTAGATACTTAGTAAGGGGTAGCATATGGTAGAATCTAATATGACATAAACATGAAATATATAATATGAAAGGGATAACTAATTAAATAATTTCATATAAATTATAACATAAGATTTATATATCCATAGACGATGTAACAATGGAAATAATTATTTTTAGGGAAAATAATAATTGAGCTCAAAATGATGGAATATATAATTATTCCTATCATAATCATAATTTAAATGAAACATGTGATTTGAAGATGCATAAATGTTTTGGCATATATTAAATATCTAGGCTATTTTGTTTCAATAGACCAATCAATGCATCTATAGGCTATCTATTTTTTAGGCCCCACCCATCACATAAGTTTTCCAATGCATCCCACATATAAAGTAAATTTTTAAAACATAAAATACATAAACTTCACTCATTAATATTATTTATAAATATGGGTAACTAATTTAAAATTATTTTATATAAACTTTGGTTATATGGATTATCATTTTTTCATTCAAATGAATGGAATGGTTATATCAGTGAATACCCTTTAATCAGAATAAATAATTATATGGTATTCACACTATATAGAGTAAAGTATATATGATCATGTCAATAATTTCCCAAGGTAATTTAATGTTATAGAGATCAAGGTGAATATCCATCAATAAAATTTGTAACTATTGGATATTTTCAATGCAATGGAAATTACCCTTATTAAAGGGATGATAATAGAGTAATAGGGTATGGTACAATTATTGTATGAGGATATAAATAAATATTAATAAATGGTTACAATTGTTTCTAATCATAGGAGACTAATGTAATTACATATAGACCACTCTAATATTAAGAGCATGTGACATGAACATTTGATATGTACCAGGGATATACAACTTTCTTAAGGATATACTTCTAGGTCTGTGGTTTTTTATGTCAAATGTGTAGTTTTTACAAAAATTGGGTTTAATCCTTTATACACCAGATAAATGTTTCCCCAGTTATATAAACTAAATCATTACTTATAAAATATCCTTTTTATAGAAATAATACATCTGTAGTACCACAAATACATAGAATGCATAAGGATTTAGATAATGGAGTTTATTGCTATGGAAATGCATTCACATTATAACAAAAATGGAAGGTAATAATATTAGAGGGAATATACATATCTCACTAATATTATAATAAAAGATGTATTATAACAGATAATAAAAACATTTTACATGTAAATTTTTGGTATTCAAAAAATATTTCACAAGGTAATTTAATAGTGGATAATAAAAACCCTAATATTTCTATATAGCTTCCTAGAACTTGAGAAAAATATATTTTGATACTTAAAAACTTTTTTGAACAAATCTTGAGAGGTAAATTGTGAGGATAACTATGCTCAACGATTTTTATTCAAAAAGAAAGGGTTGATGGGTGAGTATTTAAAGAAAATATGGAATAACTATTAAATAATATGTGGATTTAGTCTTTAGAAATATAGTTTTCTAAAAAATTCAATTTCATTTGCTTTCCCATTATTTTAAATCATCATATTTGAAATTTTAATATTTATTTTGAAAATTTATAAGCTTATGAAAGGAAATAACTTGTTAGATTTTTTTGGACAAGGAAAAAAAATTTACTCGTAAAAAATATTCAATAAACATTTAAATATATTTTATATTTTGGAAACTACTTTATAGAATTAAAATTTATTATTTTAATATTTTAAAATTTATTAAATTAATTAATAAATATGTTTTTGGATCATAAATTATTTTATTTATTTATTAATTAATTTTTATATTATAATTATGTAATAACCCCTATCATATATGCATATCATATTTTAATATTAACCTAAAAATTAAAATATTTCATAAAAATATCAAAAATTCATTATTGGATAATTTTGACATTATAATTAAAAATTTGAATTCCTTTTACTAAAAACAATTAACTATGTTTGAGAGATTATACTATTAAATAAAAACTCTTATCATATTTTAAAACCATGTATTTGGTTCTAAAAAATTACATATTTTATTTTAATAAATAATTGTTCTTCTAATAGATATATATACTTAACTAATTAAATTATTATTAATTAACTCATAAAAATTTTTTGTATTTATTAATTATATCATTAATATATGATATTATGAATTTTATTGGACCCTTGTATGTTTCACATAATAGGCACATTACTATTATAATGGTCATATTATTATGTTACAATTTGAATGGTCATCTTATCCTTCCAATAGTCATAACACACATTATAAATAAGCACCATTCTAACTTATAAAATCTTTTTATCATTCTATTTTTTATCTACTATTTTCATTCCATTTCTCACTTTTTTCTATATAATAGTGATATATCTTTTTTCTTGTAATTCATAGCATATTATTTTCTCATAGTTCCTGATTATGGTGTTTACATATATTTTTATGTGTTCAATATCACTATTTATAGGAATTCATATAAAATTAACTATATAGTCTATATTATAACACCCCAACTACAGTAACCTAAATATGAGAGTTATTTTAATACATTATTTCAAGATGGAAGTGATCTCATATTTAAGGATCGAAGAGGTTAGTAGATTTGGGAGACTATATACATAAATTATTCTCATGTTATATTTGAAAACGCGAAATAAATCTTAAAATTATAGTGCTAATATTATTAAATTTTCTATTATATCACTGAAAACATTCATATATCCCTTCTTGGTACCATGGGGAAATAAAAACATAGTAAAGTGTGGGAACTAATGTGTATTAAGGGAAATCGTACAACACAAGTTACCGTATAAGAAATAAACATTATTAATAAAGAAGAGATAAAAATAATAAAAATATTAAATATAATTAATATCAGAAAAAGGGAATGTATACAAGCATTACATAACAACATAAATAATTACACGGATAATGATAAATAGTTTTCTAATTATAGAATGCATAATAATAGAAGCCATAATCTTACCATCAATGTCTCATTCCAAGAAATCATACATAAATATGTATGGAATACCCAAAATACCCCAAAATATTTTTCCTCATGTGATATAACAATGCATATAGGGGATATAATGGGCCTCAAACATCACATACTATGTCCAATTCATTCATCATATGATATAAATGAATAACAGAGTAATACATTATTAACAAAAACATTCGTATTGAAAACTAACATATAATATGTTAATATTTTCCCAATCCAATAAATAAAACAACATGATCATAAGACATTCATATAAATAAGGTGTATAGAATAGTTATATTTTAACCTGGGTAAATCTTGAGAACAATCAAAGGATTTTTCCATATATGAAAATACATTTAAAATAACATTCAAAATTATCATTGAAAACATGTGAAAAATGTAATTTTATTTTGATAAAATTTTAAATAATTTTTTTAATATCATTGAGAAAATGTATCTATTTTGAAAATAACCAATTAAAAATTTAAATTATTCATCAAATAAATGAATAGATATTATTAGAGGAAAGACCATTCATTTGGGGAATAGTAAAACAAATATATCATTCGGACTTTTAGTACAAAATAAAAAGTACCTTGTTTGGAAAATGATAAGAATATTCATCCAAAACCTTGGTAAATAGATAAAAATATATTTTAAAATGACTTTGAAAAAATCATTTGAAAATACTAAAAACATTCTTTAAAATAATATATAGAATATGTATACAAAGGATAAATATTTCTAGCCAAAGGGATAAATAAGTTCGATTTCAATTAAAGCATTTTCTTAGTATTTTGAAGAAAAAAGAGAGGAAAATGAATGGAAAAAATGTAAACTCCATTGATAAATAGAGAAAAAATTATTTATTTTAAAAGATAAATATATTATAATTCCTTACAATTCAATTTAAAACATATACAATATTGAAAAAAAATGACATTTTAGAATGGACTCTTACCTAATTCTTCTACTTAGTCGGACGCACTATATCCTCTTAAATAATCAATTTAAATTTATTAAATAATTAATTAAGAACTAATTTCATCTATATTATATTTTTTAAAGACATTTTATAGTCAATTGGCATTAATTCATTGAATATATCTTATTTACATTGACTATTTGTGGTTATTCGGTCAATTTCTCCATAATCACTTCAGTATATTAACCAAGGATAATGGTGTTATGAAATACATAAATCATTTACATATCATTAATAATTTCATGAATATAATTTTTTTTCATTATATACAATTTTAGAATCATCCACTCATGGAGGAAATAGAAAAATTAAATTGTATCCATTTATGGAGTTGGTTGTCCACATGTACACATGAATGACATTATCCTTCACCAATTAATGTAAGGGTAATAAAGTATATGATACGTTATATTTATAGAATAATATTTATTTCATAAATATCATATTTATTCATTTATTAAATTTTTATATGTATCTAAGTAAGTTGGTGCTAAAAACTAAAATACACCGCTAAGTGGACACAATAGGTCGTATTTACACAAGGGAAATGTTTTCATTCCTATAGGATGAAAACAATACCAAAAAGGGTTGTTACATAAACATTGTAACATCCCAAGTAAGTAATGAATAATATATATTTTTATCTATGTTTATTAATGATTAAGATAGTGTCATAGAGGCTTAAAATGAAAATAAATACAATCTTATGCATGGAATACACTAATATTCTTAAAAGATTGTTTTACTGCCTTTTGATGGCAAACCATTTTTGAATCTATATTTTGACAATTTTATAAACTATGTTTGTAAAAATAAAATTATTCTTTATGATTGGTACATCAAAATTTACCTTGTGTGAATTTTTGGTATTTTTCTGACAATATTCATTTTTTAATGAATAGTGAAAAATACTGCATTTTACATCAAAACTGCTTTTTAATCTAATTTATTTATATGATTAGATTAAGTTTTGAATTGGTTTTGAAGTGAAATTAGAATATATTTTTACCATTTTATCCAATGGTGGTCATTGGAATCAATTTCACTTTGAAATTAGACTTAAACTGGTGTCAATCTTTTGATACTTATTGTTTTGTAAAAACAGGCTATTTGCTCTGGCAGCGAGAATTAATTATTGAATTAATTAATGTGACTTATATGATTTTAATTTTGTAAAATAGACTTCATTTTTGAATTCGGAATATCAAATATATCTTAGGGTGAATTTTTGGTAATTTTCTGAAAAACTTCAATTTTTGATGAATAGTGAAACCACTAAGTGGTAATCAAGCAAACTGATTTTTCAGTTAAATGAAAGTTTACCACTAATGTGTATTGAATTTTGAAAATCCGACATACATGGTTGTCATTAAGAAGTAAAATGTGGTTCAATGAGATTAAAATAATTTTTTGGTGAATAGTAACTTATTAAGTTCTTAATCGTGATTAGTGGTAATTAGGGTAGTTTAAGGTCTAAATAAGGCTTTAATAATATGAAATGACCTAGAAACATGTCCCAACCTCATTGGTTGTGTCATGGCCGACCATTACATGCCATGGGTCAACTTGGGGACCCCATGGATCCACTTTTGTTGGGAAATGACATCAATTACTTTTTATTTAATGTTAAAGTGAAAATGACACAAACATAATATGTTTTACGAAAACAATTTTTAAGTGGGGTTATACAAGTCCAAATTTTGATTATAAATAGTCATTGGAAATCGAAAAAGATTTCCTATATCATAGTATTTTTTTTATAATTTTTAGACATTAAATAAATTAAATTATTTATGACATAATAATGATGCAGCGATGACATCATTATTTGACGATTTAAATAAAATGGAATGATAATGAAAAATCTAAAACCTAACCATGGCCAAAACCAATTGGATGAGTGGATTCCGAACCCTTATCTCCTTATCCATGAATTATATCAATGTGGGACCTTTTAAAACCGAAACACATTTTCAAATAATGTAATATTTCTTTACTTTCCAAAAGTGCCCCTCCTCTCCTCTTATAAAAGGCCCCCACCTCTACCTCATTTCACACACTTCTCAAGCCTTTTTCTCGGCCAACCCCTGCCCATTTACTCTATACACATCCCTCTCCTCATCCTAGAGGATTCCCTTTGGGCAGAATCCTTTCAAAGGAAGCCTTTAGGCTCAAATCAAAAGGAGTTACACTTTTTAAGGTAATTCATTCTCTCATGTTCATTTGTATTATTTTGCTTCTCCAACCCCCTAAACTCTTTTTATTTACTCCTTTTGTAACAAAAACAGTATATTAAATATACTAGGATGTTTTATTAAGATTTATTTGAGCTACACTCTCACACAACTACATCAAATGGTTAAAGAACATACGGTTTCCGTGGATGGCGAAATTCTGCATCCCGAAACGATGATTGTTCAATACTCATTTAACAACTTCAAAGGTGGCCATTATGATGTCACTATTTTTGTATATGATATATGATATGTTTATGTTTTCCTTAATCTTATGTTTTTTTCATTTTGGGCATACCTTTATGGTTTCCATTATGAGTAAACACGATATCTTCATTTTAGGAAGTGCGGACTACCGCCCCCTCAATGTGATTTGATTCGTTAAATACCATATGTGGGACATATAAAGGATGGAACTATGATATTATATATGATATTATACTGGAATTATAATATAACTTTATATCATTATGATTCCATTCTATAAAATACGAAATAGAAATGAAAGTAGCGTTCATGTGTACGTATAGCTTACCGTCTCCATGAACGGTGCATTTCATTTCTTACCTCTAAATGTGATGTAATATTATAAATACATGTATATGATGAATATATATGACATATATGTTATCCAAATCATTAATATCATTCTGGATATAATGAACCTATGACCAAATTAACAACATGTAAGTGTAAGAAGTCTATTTTGACTTAAGAACCAAATACCGACAAAATGAACATTATTAACTTAAATGATTACATGATGTTCATAACATGGTATAAAAGGAATAATGAACTTGAAAAATATTCTTAAGAAATTGGATATTAACTCCAGTTTATTATTCAGGAGATTAAAGAACGGTCTGGTCAAGTCGGATACGAGGTATGGGACTTCGTCTCAATCACCTTTCGTTGAGGCATATTTTATTTTATACACAACTTTCTTTTATACGGTGTATAAACCCCTTTGACTTTTACGTTTATTAAAAAGGAATATTCTTTATACGAAGCATTTACTAAACGAAAAAATGGAATGTTTTGCCGTACGTATGCGGCGACAATGACTTCTCCGCCGTCGTGACCGTTATTTCAGTTTCGGCTTCCTCTACAAGCCATACCTTCTTTTAAAAGAAAAATAAATACCATGTTTTACTTTTATTTTATTTTGGTATTGAAAATGGTTTTCATAATGTTTTTATATCAATGTGTTGTATTGATATCTCATAATTGAAATGTGGAAATGTTATGTTTCCTTTATGCATGTTTTATGTGATATGATTATGTTATGGTTCTTGGGCATTATTATGAAGACGGGTGGTTCCGTGATAAACTAAGGGCGGGTGAGCCCGTTATAGCTCTCCAATGCATTGGGTAACGCGAAGGAGTGAAATGTTAAGGTTTCTCGGAAGAGATTTTAGGGAATATACTGTGATGGGTATTCCAAACGTAACCAAGAGGGTTACTCCCTACGTAAGAATGTTATGAATGCCTCAAGTTACCTTTATGTCTTATGATTTCTATGATTTATTCGTGATTTTATGAAGTATGTTAAAGTGCCAATGTTTTATGGGTAATGTATGATTTCATTCTTATGTATATATGAACTCATGTTTCCTTTCCATGTTTTTTTTATAACCCATACTGAGTTTTTATGCTCATCCCATGTTTTTGAAATGTTTTTCACAGGTCAAGGGAAAGGTACATGATAAGATGATAGAGTCAAGGATGTGTCAAGAATTAATCCAGGTTTTATTTTAAATGTGTTTCCATTGATGGGAATGAAGAATACTATCTTTATGTAACCACTTTGTTTATATGTGGAATGTAATGCAAGTTTTATGATCTAATTCTCTAAAACTCTAAACCCGAAAAGATCCTCAATGTGTAATCTTGTAATAACTCAAGATTAAGTAAGGTTTAAGGCTGGGGCCTTATAGTTGGTATCAGAGGTCGGTTTAGATAACTTTAGGAGTTAGAATTCTATTAAATGATTATCCAAAAATATTTTTTTTTCTAAATGATATAGCATTTAAAGATTACCATGTTGCTTCATCTAAGACATGTTTGTTCAGAATGGTTTTCCGCAGAGGAAACAGGGAAGCAGTGCTAAGAAGGCATACAGAAGGAAATAACCTTCCGAATCAGCATCCAGAAATGGTCGGAATTGGAACTGAACAGTTTGTTGCAGTAATGGCGCAGTTGACTCAAGCGATAAATGGTGGTGGTATCCATGCACGAGATCAGCCAGATCAACCACAGAGGAACATGTCAGTGGTGGAACATTTCATGAGGCAACATCCACCATCATTCAGAGGATCATCTGACCCTGTGCTAGCTGAAGGGTGGATTAAAGCACTGGAGAAGATTTTTGATGTCATGGGGTGTTCAGACAATCAAAAGGTTAGTTTTGCTATTTACCGTTTGGAGGGTGAAGCAGATCAGTGGTGGTCTATGGTTAAAAATATCAGGGACGCCGATGAGATTGATGCTCTTGACTGGGATGAATTAAAATGTATGTTTCTTGAGAAGTATTTTCCTAAGGCTGTTCGACTTAGGATGGAAAAGCAATTCTTGGAATTGAGGCAAGAGGAAGACTCAGTGGCTGCCTATGAGGAAAGGTTCACTCGATTGGCAAGGTATGCTCCAAATTTTATCCGGGACCTTGATAGTAAAATAAATCGTTTTTACTCAGGATTAAACCCAAATTATCGAAGGGCATTAGCTTCTCGTGAGTTTAAAAGTTATGAAAATCTTGTTCGATGTGCTGAGAAGGTGGAAATAAAGTTTGCCGATGACCAAGTTTTCTACGACAAACAGCAGAAGAAGAGACCGAGGTGGCAGGAGAAAGGTAAGAATTCTTCAAAAAAGTCTGATGGTAAGAGAACTAAGTTTCCAGTTTGTGATAAATGTGGCAAAAGGCATGCTGGGGAATGTCTTCTGAATTCTGGAAAGTGCTACCAATGTGGTAAGATGGGACATAAGGCTCATGATTTCACTGAAAAGGATCAAGGTGAAGGTAAGAACAAATTTGAATTACAGTTAGTGAAATGTTATAAGTGCAATGAGATGGGTCACTATGCAAACGAGTGTCCGACAAGGAGCTTGAGTGATGGGAAGCAGTTAGACTACAAGCAGAAAGGGGTGGTGAAATCCTTTGCAACTACTTCAGCAGATGTCGGTCCATCAAATGAAGTTGTATCAGGTACATTGTTTGTTTTTTCAGATTATGCCAGAGTGTTGTTTGATTCGGGGTCTACACATTCTTTCATCTCTGAAACCTATTCTAGTAAAATGGGAATACCATCTCAAGAAATGACTCCTGATCTTTTGGTAAAAACACCTGGGGGAAGTGTCGAGGCAAAAATAATTTATAAGAATCTTCCAATCCTTATCTGTGGAAAGAACCTACTTGCAAACCTTATTGTTCTACCTCTAGTAGAGTTTGATGTTATCCTGGGTATGGATTGGCTCTCTATTTACCATGCTAAGATTGACTGTAGAGATAAAGAAGTTTATTTTCAGAAAGACTTTCAGTTTGTTTACAAGAATGAACCCTTACTTTTGATAACATATCAAGAGTCCGAGAAACTTGTAAAAGATGGAAATGAATGTTACCTTGCACACATCGTTGAAAATAAAGGAACTGTTCAGATTAATGATGTACCAGTGGTAAATGAGTATCCTGATGTTTTTCCTGATGAGTTGCCTGGAATAATACCAGATCGGGAAGTTGAGTTTACTGTTGACTTAGTTTCTGATGCTAAGCCAATTTCAAAACCCCCTTATCGAATGGCACAAATTGAACTTTTAGAGTTGAAGGAGCAATTGCAAGATTTATTAGAGAAAGGTTTCATTAGACCTAGCACATCACCATGGGGTGCTCCTGTTTTATTTGATAAAAAGAAAGATGGTTCTATGAGACTTTGCATTGATTATAGAGCCTTGAATAATATCACTGTTATGAAAAAATATCCTTTGCCTCATATCGATGATTTGTTTGATCAGCTCCAGGGAGCTTAGTTTTTTTCAATGATTGACTTGAGATCGGGGTACCATCAGCTGAAGGTCAAGGAGGCAGATATTCCGAAGACCGCGTTCTGTACGAGATATGGCCATTATGAATTTGTAGTAATGCCTTTTGGGCTAACCAATGCACCTGCTATATTCATGGACTTAATGAATAGAATTTTCCATGAGTTCTTGGATAAGTTTGTGGTGGTTTTCATTGATGATATTTTGGTATTTTCTAAAAGTAAAGAGGAGCATGAAAAACATTTAAGGGTTATCTTGAAAACCTTAAAAGAAAATAAAATGTATGGGAAATTCAGAAAGTGTGAGTTTTGGTTGCAACAAATTTCTTTCCTTGGTCACATTGTTTCTAAAGATGGAATAACTGTTGATCCTGCAAAAACAAAAGTTGTGGAAGAATGGCCAAGACCCACAAATGTAACCGAGATTCGTAGCTTCCTTGGTTTGGCGGGCTATTACCGAAGGTTTGTTAGAAATTTTTCACGGTTATCTAGTCCAATGACTAAGCTAACTCGGAAGGGTGTTAAGTTTATCTGGACAAAAGAATGTGATGATTGTTTTCAGGAATTGAAAAGAAGATTGGTGAATGCTCCAGTTTTGGCACTACCTTCCAGGAATGGTGAGTTTGTTTTATACAGTGATGCTTCATTGAAAGGACTTGGTTGCGTCCTAATGCAGAATGATCAGGTAATTGATTATGCTTCACGACAGTTGAAAACTCATGAGGTAAATTACCCTACACATGATTTGGAATTAGCTGCTGTTGTTTTTGCTTTAAAAATTTGGAGGCATCATTTGTATGGAGTAAAGTGTGAAATACATACCGATCACAAAAGTTTAAAGTATATATTCACTCAGAAAGAGTTAAACATGAGACAAAGGAGATGGATGGAATTAATCAAGGATTATGATTGTACAATTCATTACCATCCGGGAAAAGCAAATAAAGTGGCTGATGCTTTGAGTCGAAAAAGTAATGCTTCATTAACAATGTTGCGTTTGGAACGTGATCCTTTGGTTAACGATTTGATGAACTTTGGCATAGAATTTGTTGGTCCAGGAAGTCCTTCTGTTTTGTTTCAGGTATCAGTGAGATCATCTCTATCAGATAGAATCAAGCAAGCACAGAAGCAAGATAGTGAGTTGCAGAAAAAGGTAGAGCTGGTTCAGAAAGGTAAGTTGCCTAAATTCAACATTGATAATGATTGTGTTTCGAGATTTGGGAAGAGATTGTGTGTGCCTTGTGATTCACAGTTGAAGAGAGAGTTGTTATGTGAACCTCATAGTTCTCCGTTTTCAGTTCATCCGGGCAGTACTAAGATGTATAGAGATCTGCGGGAGTATTACTGGTGGGATGGAATGAAAAGAGATATTGCAGATTTTACTGTGAAGTGTCTGACTTGTTAGCAGGTTAAAGCAGAGCGGCAGTTACCGAAAGGGATGCTTCAGCCTTTACCAGTGCCAGAGTGGAAATGGGAGAATATATCCATGAACTTTGTTGTTGGATTACCAAAGACATCTCGAGGTAATAATGCAATCTGGGTTACTGTTGATCGCTTGACCAAATCTTCTCATTTCCTTGCTATACGAGATGCTTTCTCTCTTGATCAACATTCCCGTTTGTATCTTAAAGAGATAGTCAGGTTACATGGAGTTCCTCTCTCCATTGTATCGGATCGTGATCTCAGGTTTACTTCTAACTTTTGGAAAGGCCTTCAGAAGTCGTTGGGTACTGAATTAAATTTTAGTACAGCTTTTCATCCTCAATCAGATGGGCAGTCAGAACGAACAATTCAGACATTGGAGGATATTCTACGATCTTGTTCTATGGATTATCAGGGAAGTTGGGACCAATATCTTTCTTTGGTTGAGTTTTCATATAATAACAGTTTTCATTCCAGTATACAGATGGCACCATTTCAGGCATTATATGGGAAGCGGTGTCGAACTCCAGCTTTCTGGGATGAAGTGGGTGAAAGGAAGTTGATGGGACCAGAATTGGTAGAAGAGATGGCAAAAAAAGTTCAGCTGATTCAGAAACACATGAGAACAGCTCAGAGCAGGCAGAAGAGTTATGCGGATAACCGGAGGAAGGATCTATCTTTTGAGGTAGGTGATCATGTTTTTCTCAAGGTTTCTCCTTGGAAAAGTGTGATGAGATTTGGTAAGAAAGGAAAGTTGAGTCCAAGGTTCATTGGACCATACGAAATTTTAGATAGAGTTGGATCAGTTGCATACCGAGTGGCTTTACCTCCGAGTTTATCTCAGGTACACAATGTTTTTCACGTTTCGATGTTGAGAAAGTATATGCCAGATCCATCTCATGTTTTGAGTCCGGAGGTAGTTCAGCTGGAAGAGAACCTATCTTATGAGGAACAACCGGTCCAGATTCTTGACCATAGGGAGCAAGTGTTACGGAATAAGGTGATTCACCAGGTAAAGGTTTTGTGGAAAACCCACATGATTGAAGAGGCAACATGGGAATCCGAAAATGCAATGAGGGATAAGTACCCTCATTTATTCGATAAGTAAATAAATTGAGGGGACGCAATTTTCTAAAGGGGGGAAGGATGTAACATCCCAAGTAAGTAATGAATAATATATATTTTTATCTATGTTTATTAATGATTAAGATAGTGTTATAGAGGCTTAAAATGAAAATAAATACAATCTTATGCATGGAATACACTAATATTCTTAAAAGATTGTTTTACTGCCTTTTGATGGCAAACCATTTTTGAATCTATATTTTGACAATTTTATAAACTATGTTTGTAAAAATAAACTTATCCTTTATTATTGGGACATCAAAATTTACCTTGTGTGAATTTTTGGTATTTTTCTGACAATATTCATTTTTTAATGAATAGTGAAAAATACTGCATTTTACATCAAAACTGCTTTTTAATCTAATTTATTTATATGATTATATTATGTTTTGAATTGGTTTTGAAGTGAAATTAGAATATATTTTTACCATTTTATCCAATGGTGGTCATTGGAATCAATTTCACTTTGAAATTAGACTTAAACTTGTGTCAATCTTTTGATACTTATTGTTTTGTAAAAACACGCTATTTGCTCTGGCAGCGGGAATTAATTATTGAATTAATTAATGTGACTTATATGATTTGAATTTTGTAAAATAGACTTCATTTTTGAATTCTGAATATCAAATATAGCTTAGGGTGAATTTTTGGTAATTTTCTGAAAAACTTCAATTTTTGATGAATAGTGAAATCACTAAGTGGTAATCAAGCAAACTGATTTTTCAGTTAAATGAAAGTTTACCACTAATGTGTATTGAATTTTGAAAATCCGACATACATGGTTGTCATTAAGAAGTAAAATGTGGTTCAATGAGATTAAAATAATTTTTTGGTGAATAGTAACTTATTAAGTTCTTAATCGCGATTAGTGGTAATTAGGGTAGTTTAAGGTCTAAATAAGGCTTTAATAATATGAAATGACCTAGACACATGTCCCAACCTCATTGGTTTTGTCATGGCCGACCATGAAATTCCATGGGTCAACTTGGGGACCCCATGGGTCCACTTTTCTTGGGAAATGACATAAATTACTTTTTATTTAATGTTAAAGTGAAAATGACACAAACATAATATGTTTTACTAAAACAACTTTTAAGTGGGGTTATACAAGTCCAAATTTTTATTATAAATAGTCATTGGAAAGATAAAAATATTTCCTATATCATAGTATTTTTTTATAATTTTTAGACATTAAATAAATTAAATTATTTATGACATAATAATGATGCAGCGATGACATCATTATTTGACGATTTAAATAAAATGGAATGATAATGAAAACTCTAAAACCTACACATGGACAAAACCAATTGGATGAGTGGATTTCGAACCCTTATCACCTTATCCATTAATTATATCAATTTGGGACCTTTTAAAACCGAAAAACATTTTCAAATAATGTAATATTTCTTTACTTTCCAAAAGTGCCCCTCCTCTCCTCTTATAAAAGGCCCCCACCTCTACCTCATTTCACACACTTCTCAAGCCTTTGGCTCGGCCAACCCCTGCCCATTTACTCTCTCCACATCCCTATACTAATCCTAGAGGATTCCCTTTGGGAATAATCCTTTCAAAGGAAGCCTTTAGGCTCAAATCAAAAGGAGTTACACTTTTTAAGGTAATTCATTCTCTCATGTTCATTTGTTTTATTTTGCTTCTCCAACCCCCTAAAATCTTTTTATTTACTCCTTTTGTAACAACAACAGTATATTCAATATACTAGGATGTTGTTATAAGATTTATTTGAGCTACACTCTCACACAACTACATCAAATGGTTAAAGAACATACGGTTTCCGTGGATGGCGAAATTCTGCCTCCCGAAACGATGATTGTTCAATAATCATTTAACACCTTCAAAGGTGTCCATTATGATGTCACTATTTTTGTATATGATATATTATATGTTTATGTTTTCCTTAAGCTTATGTTTTTTTCATTTTGGGCATACCTTTATGGTTTCCATTATGCGTAAACACGATATCTTCATTTTAGGAAGTGCGGACTACCGCCCCCTCAAAGTGATTTGATTCGTTAAATACCATATGTGGGACATATAAAGGATGGAACTATGATATTATACTGGAATTATAATATACCTTTATATCATTATGATTCCATTCTATAAAATACAAAATAGAAATGAAAGTAGCGTTCATGCGTACGTACAGCTTACCGTCTCCATGAATGGTGCATTTCATTTCTTACCTCTAAATGTGATGTAATATTATAAATACATGTATATGATGAATATATATGACATATATGTTATCAAAATCATTAATATAATTCTGGATATAATGAAACTATGACCAAATTAACAACATGTAAGTGTAAGAAGTCTATTTTGACTTAAGAACCAAATACCGACAAAATTAACATTATTAACTTAAATGATTACATGATGTTCATAACATGGTATAAAAGGAATAATTAACTTGAAAAAGATTCTTAAGCAAGTGGAGATTAACTCAAGTTTATTATTCAGGAGATTAAAGAATGGTCGGGTCAAGTCGGATACGAGGTATGGGACTTCGTCTCAATCTCCTTTCGTTGAGGCATATTTTATTTTATACACAACTTTCTTTTATACGGTGTATAAACCCCTTTGACTTTTACGTTTATTCAAAAGGAATATTTTTTATACGAAGCGTTTACTAAACGAAAATAGGGAATGTTTTTGTCATACGTATGCGGCGACAATGACTTCTCCGCCGTCGTGACCGTTATTTGAGTTTTGGCTTCCTCTACAAGCCATACCTTCTTTTAAAAGAAAAATAAATAACATGTTTTAATTTTCTTTTATTTTGGTATTGAAAATGGTCTTCATAATGTTTTTATATCAATGTGTTGTATTGATATCTCATAATTGAAATGTGGAAATGTTATGTTTCCTTTATGCATGTTTTATGTGATATGATTATGTTATGGTTCTTGGGCATTATTATGAAGACGGGTGGTTACGTGATAAACTAAGGGCGGGTGAGCCCGTTATAGCTCTCCAATGCATTGGGTAACGTGAAGGAGTGAAACGTTAAGGTTTCTCCGAAGAGATTTTATGGAATATACTGTGATGGGTATTCCAAATGTAACCAAGAGGGTTACTCCCTACGTAAGAATGTTATGAATGCCTCAAGTTACCTTTATGTCTTATGATTTCTATCATTTATTCGTGATTTTATGAGGTATGTTAAAGTGCCAATGTTTTATGGGTAATGTATGATTTCATTCTTATGTATATATGAACTCATGTTTCCTTTCCATGTTTTTTTTATAACCCATACTGAGTTTTTATGCTCATCCCAGGTTTTTGAAATGTTTTTCACAGGTCAAGGGAAAGGTACATGATAAGATGATAGAGTCAAGGATGTGTCAAGAATTAATCCATGTTTTATTTTAAATGTGTTTCCATTGATGGGAATGAAGAATACTATCTTTATGTAACCACTTTGTTTATATGTGGAATGTAATGCATGTTTTATTATCTAATTCTCTAAAACTCTAAACCCGAAAATATCCTCAATGTGTAATCTTGTAATAACTCAAGATTAAGTAAGGTTTAAGGCTGGGGCCTTATAAACATAATTACATTTAAATATATATTATTTATTTATTTTAACATATCATAATTGTTATATAATATTTTACGATGGTGGAAGTAGAAATAAACATGAAAAAGCTCGGTTAAAATTTATACCTCTTCATGGGAAAACATCCTTTGTCTTACACCTTAAGCCTCCATGATTAGTATTTTGGTGATACCAATACCTCAATGACATTGGGAGGGATTTTAAAAAGTTATTCGGTCATATATAGGTTCCTATAAATGTATTAATTAGTTTGAATAATAGATGATAGTAGGATCCCTTTTATAAGTAAGGTGAGTGGTACACATGTAATTATTCTTAACTATTAAATATTATAAGTGTCATACTCATGGATAAGTGGCACATAAAAAATTAATTTTCTAAGATAAATAGATATGGGTTGAACAAATATAATAAAATAATAATTAATATGATATTTGAGGACCATATAACATGGTTTCAACCTTAATTAACATGTTTTACACTTTTACCATGGTGACAACATTTTTTAAAAATGTTAGTATTTATAATGACCAAAAATGATATTTACCTTATTAATAAATTTGAAAGTCATGATTCCAAATATGATATCAAATTTTTAATATTCAAGTTTTATAATTTTTATAAATTAATTTTAATATAATTTCATAAAAAACAATAACAAATAGTTTTTTAGAAAAAATTATTCCTAAGCATAAAAATAATATTATACCCAAAAATATAAAATGTTAATTACTATGGAATTTATGTTATTATTTTTAATCAAATGTATCTAATGTTACATTAAAAACACAAAACATAATGGGAATTAAAATAAATTATTACTTTACAAAAAAACATCATTTTTCATTATTCACAAAAAATTCAACTATTTTTAAAAAATTGAAAACAAATGTCCCTATTAGAAATTTGACTTTATGAAATCAAAAATGATATCTGTTTAATCAAATTATAATTCAATAATTTTAAATTTTAAATTTTAAATAAAACCCCAAATTATTTCTATTAAAATGATAAAATAATAGGATGTGCATTATATAATTGTCTATGGATGAAATGCTTACATATTATAGGATGATCTCATGTATTAAATTCTCCCCCATTTAAATGATTTTATACTTTAAATTTTGATAAAATTTAGTTCTTAAATAAACATGGGTTTTCATTTAAGAAAGATTCATTCAGTCCTCATGTTACATCTTCTAGTAGGTTATTTTTTAATAGAACATTCACCCCCACAAGTTTTCCAATTCTGAAAAACATTCCCTCTACTTTCAATAATGTTGACATGATATTCAAAGTAGAATAAATCATGTTCAAATTCTATTTCATTATAGGTTAGAACATGCATTGGTTCTGGCATGTACATCATCAATAATGAGATACGTAACATGTTATAACCTAAAGAGAGGATTGTATTCATTGTCAAATGGTAAACCATACCACCAATTCATTAAAAAAATTAAAAATCTCTGATTTACCTAGGTATTAGATTACCATTATTTTAAAACTGTATATAACCCTTAAATTGAGGTACCTTTAATAAAAAAGGATCTCCGACATGAAATTATAAATCCTTCTTCGGTTATCGGTATAGATTATTTTGTTTACTTTGAGCTGCCTTAATATGATTCTAAATAGTCTCCACTTTACCCTTCATCTCTTCCATGATATTTGGGCCTACAATCTTCTTTTTACCAACTTCATCCCAACAAGATGGAGTATGAATCCTCTTTTAATACAATGCTTTATATCATTCCTTTTTAATTCTTTAATGTAAGTAATTATTATACAAATATTCCTCCACATATAAGAATTGATCTCACATAACATGAAAGTCAATCAATCATTAACTTAACATATCTTCTAGTGCCTAAATATTACGTTCAAACTACCCATTTATTAGCGGATGATCGGATTTTCTCAAATGTAGCTCGATGTCAAGATCCATCTAAATACTCTTCTAGAATTTTGATGTAAATCATGTTTCATGATTGGATATAATAAAAATAGGTACATCATGAAGTCTCATGTAATCATTAATTTAGATACATGAATGTTTATTAAAAGGTATATCATCCATTATATTAAGGAAATGTGTAAACATGGTAATGTGATAAAAAATATCCAATATGAATACATTCTTTCAAAGAGTCTGAAAATATATTGAAAAATTTTATAGTAATATCATCCCATTTCCACAAAGGAATGGGTAGATAATTCATGAATCCTTTAGGATTTTGTATCTCATCCTTTATCTCTTATCAAAAAATATATCTTGATACATATTCTTCACTTTATTATTTTTTATATTCCCACCAAAAAAATTACTTTCAATCCCAACACATTTTGGTGTTTCTTGTGTGTATAGAGATATTTGATCTCAACACTTCATCGAATAATACTATTTTCATCTGAGACATGTATGAAACACGTAGCCTTTTTCCAAATTTTATTATACCATTTTCATAAATGAAGTATAAAAACTTCTCAAAATTCACCCCTTTGACTTCTTTTTTAATATTATTATCAATGAGTTAGGAACTTTTAATTTTCTCTAGGAAAAATGGTTGAGAATTAATTTGGAATATATATAATGTTTAGCATTCCTTAATTATACTCTTATACAACTTTACTAAATCCATGATTGTAGGATCATTTTCAAACCTCAATTTAATAAAATTTCCATAATATTTCTTACTTAACACACTATCTAACTCATTTTTCGTCTTAGGGTGGTAGGGTATTAAAAACATATAATCCTTGAGTATTTATAACCATAACATTGTCATCATGTTGATCTCTTTCTATGATAGTATGTATTCAAAACCTTTTTTATTCATATATATTTCATTTCTTCCACAATAAAGGTAATACTTCCATTTATTCAATGCAAATATTATGGGTTTCAAAACAAGATCATGGGTTGTATAATTTTTTTTATTGGGTATTTAGATTCCTTGATTCATAGGTAATAACTATATCATTATGCATAAGTACATATCCATGTGCCTTCTTTGATTCATCACTATATATCACAAATCCATCCATTCTTAATGGTAAATTCAATATCAGTGAATTAACCAATATCCTCTTTTAATTCATTAAAAATTCTTTATAATCTTTTATCAATATGAACTAAACCCATATATGGTTCAACTTAGTTAATTGGTTATCTAATCAAGATAAATTTTGAAAAAAAACATTGATAGAAACCTTATATGTCAAGGGAAACTATGTACCTCATTTATATTAATTTGTGTTTGAAATTCCATCATTGCTTTTGTATTTGACGTATAAACTAAAATTCCATCCTTATAGACAATATGGCCTAGAAAAGAAACTTCCTGAATCTAGAATTCTATTTTTATATATTTTCTATATAATTACAATTCTCTATTAAAATAAATAATGATTCATAAATGAATCATATGCTCATAATATCATTTATATTATACAAATATATCATCAATAAATACCATAACGAAATTGCCAAGATAATCCTTGAATACTTTTTCCATAAAATCCATAAAAAACATAGGGTTGTTTAGTTAATAAAAATGGAATTAATATAAATTCCTAATATCTGTACTTCTTATGAAATTCTAACTTTGGAATACCCTCTTTTACTCATAGTTGATGATACATAGAAAAAGATCAATCATTGAAAAATATTGAGCACCTTTAAGTTCATAAAAAAGTAATCAATGATTTTCAGAGGATACACATTCTTTATAATAAAAATATAGATTTCATAGTAATCTATAAATAACCTCATAGACCCATATTTATTATACAAAAGAACAACGGATCCCCTTTGTTAATCACTAGGGAATATAAATTCATTATCACAAAAATCCTTTAAGAGTTTCCCCAGTTATAATAATTACATTGTGGTCATCCTATTAAGATATTTAGATATATGTTTTTTTATTATGGAAGATGTAAACGGAAATATCAAATTCATGCTCAGGGGATGTATAGGAATTTATTCAGGACACACATTAATTTATTCAAACATAATAGGTACATCCTCTATTCTAAGGATGCATATACCATTTGTTTGTTTTTTCTAATCTTTATATCTAAAAAATTTATTTAGTAGATCTATTGGAGGTGGATAAAATAATATTCATTTTATGTAGTATCCCCACTAAAGACAAGGGATTCCACATCTCCATATTGATTCATAATCTCATCCTCTTTTAAAATAATTTTTTCATTATAATTTGAATTTCAATCCATACCAAGGATTAAATAAAATTCAACCATAGATATAATAATCATGTATGTAAATATGGTATTTTTATGCATCAAAATAGGGACTTAGTGTAATATTATTGTTGGTATAAAATTTTATCTTGGATTCTTGATTTATATCTCTCATCTTAAGTTTCTGTGGAAATATCTAATTTTCTTGGAAATCATAGAAGATATTAAAGAATATGAAGATCCAAAATAAAATAAATAATCTACTAATTTTGAGGTTATGATATATATTCCTACAACCAAATATTTCTGAAATTCAACCTCAAATGTAGCGATCATATAAACATTCTCTTTATCCATTGGCCTTTTTCTGAAGAAAAATATTTTGATGCTTGTGGCATTCATTTTAATTATTCCCCATATCCATACAGCTAATCCATTGATCATTTTTGTCTTATTTTCCCCCTTATAATCACAAACCTAATGTAATTTCTCTCAAAACATTAAGAAAACTCAAATTCCCATCAATCAAGTTCCATGGTATTTCGTTCCATAATTGTTATAGGTTAGAAATTACACCCTTACCTTCTTCTATTTTTTCGTGTTACTTTTTCTAGAGTGCTCAATCACCCACTAATTTTTGTTTTTTCCTTACAAAATATAAGACATGTTAAATAGATTTTATATCTTGATAGAAAATAATTATATATCCTCATATAAAGAAAATAATTGAGGGTCTAATTCTATTTTAATTGTATTTTTTATCCTATAAAAGAAGAAGTCAATCTTCCTTCCTGGATTACACACATAATCCACAAAAACAGTTACTCACCATATAAAATTAGATTCATATTCATCAACATTTTTTCCTTCCTTTTGACTTAGATTAAGGAATTACCCATCCATATCATCTCATTTCCCATTAAGAAATTATTTTTTAAAGAATATCTCATTGAAATTATTCCACTCAATACCATTTATGTCCTCTGAATTGTTAGTGTTCTGGATAAATAACCACTATTGATCTTTATCTCCCTTAAGATAATAAACTACCACGAAAACTCCCTCTATTTAAATACATATTAAAATGAGAAATATCTTCTCTAGGTACGTGATCTATTACTCAACTTATAATGGATTGGTATTCTTATTTAATGATGGAGGTTATTGGAACATAAAGCAGACGAAAGTTGTTTCACCATGTTGGGATTAGCATATTACTCTATAGGGAAAGTTTATTAGTCATAACATTAGTAATCTACACAAATAGAGTTATAATTTTTTCATCACTAGCTCCATGATCATTGTATGTTCCAAGAGGGAAATGAATACATATATCACATGCATTTGTATTGTTTCTATTCTTTTCACTATGTGCTATTTCTAAATATTGGAATATACCAAATTAGCTCATAAATTTATGAATTTTAATTCATAATGTATAATTAGAAATAAAATGTAACATTTAACATAAATTTAAATCTATGCATATATAATATTAGAATCATAAATTTAGTGTCTTTAGTAATATATAAATATCATAATAATATTTCAAATATTTCTTAACGGTTGGTATTGAGCCTTTGAATCAACCCAAGAATATCCTCTGGGAGTTTCTATCCCAGCATGAAGTCATAGACCCACTCTTTGTACACTTAGTGAAAATAGAGTTGATACTTAAACAACCATTTTTAGGGTGTTTACGCCTATGTGAATTTGTACCATATCCATAGACATTTTTATGTATCTAGATAGGTATGTCATTTCATGGAAACCCCACATTCTCTACCTCACCAAAACATCATAATATTTTCCTATATATAGATTTATTTATATAGATATTTTACAGGTTAATGTTCTCTAATATATTTTTCCCTAAATCTAGTCCCAATGGATTTTATTAAATTCCCTCTATTGCAAATTGAAACACCCCAACTTCTATAACACAAAGATGGTGGTTATTTTACAACATTTTCATAACATACAAGTGGTCACATCCCGAATGATTGAATTGTTTATTTTTCTTGGGATTATATATACATACATGATTCTCACATTACATTCAAAAACATATTGTTGGTTTTGTCTAAAAAAATTCTAATTTTAATGATCAAAAATCATGTTTATTATGTTTCTAATGATTTTATTTTTTTAGGATTGAAAGTTGTTTTTTTAGGAAAGTTTTAAAATTTGGAAAAGTCTTAATCTACCGTAAATTAAAAAAGCTACCACTTGTTCAATTCTATGACAACTAGGATCTACCATCTAGTTATGATACCATTCAGAAGATCTACCAAAAAATATTCCAATATAATTATAAAAAACTAACCAAAATACCCTCTCAAATTGATACATGACTCGAACCACCATATACCTGAAGGGAGTTATTAATCCCCATGAGTTAGCGACTAGCACACATGCATAAAAACTAGAGGAAATGATTTATCCCAACCTAAATCAATGACTTGGAACATGTATAAACAATAAAGAGAGAAAATTTGAATATAAATAAATTCCATAACTGAAACCAAACAACTAAAGAGTATAAACAATATAAAAGTGAAATTCCAATCATAAAGGACTACTAAAAAAGAAAAAAAAATACTACATGTGATAACATGTGAAGAATACAACCATCCCACCACCATCTACCCATCCAGCCAATCGAAAACCTCACCACCTCACTATGGTGCCTTAAATTTCCATGCATC
Source organism: Viscum album (assembly GCA_963277665.1). NCBI lineage: Eukaryota > Viridiplantae > Streptophyta > Magnoliopsida > Santalales > Viscaceae > Viscum > Viscum album. Next base: position 1,606,552,291 of record OY728137.1, on the reverse strand, counting down.
GAAAGACATAAAAATTTATATACACCACTGAAGAATTTTGTAGGGTGTGAGCTAATAGGCTCAGTAGGATCTCACCTTGGTGTTCTATAAAAATTTATTTTACAATAACCCAAGTATACTAATTTTAATATAAATCATGGAATGATAAAAAGTAATGAAATTTTATCAGAATCAATGTAAATATTTTTGTTTTTCCAAAAACTCTAAAACCAAAGTAGGTATATAAATTCCTAGAATATTTTCCGTTATTATTTATCAAAATACAAATAATTAATTTAAAATAAAAAATTGAAAAATGCCATGAACAAGAAAATCACACCTAGGAAATCAGCAGGTGGGGCTAGTAGACTACTCATACAACAAAAAATTAATAGTTCACAATAAGTCCCTAGATCACACACTTAAGGAGAAGAGTAACACCCCATGAGTGAACCCCCTAACAATGTCAATAATAACTTCACAAAAGTCCTAGGTAGTAGAAAAAATCCATATAATATGACCTCTTGTATTGTAATACGGATGATATCCCCAAGCTAAATCATTTTCTTATGTACCCAAGGACTCCCATGTCCTACATTTCATAAATCATTTCAATGTTTTAAAAATATCCCTTTTCTTATTTTATTGAAAACTTGGGAAAACCAGATTTTACAAAAAATCTATTTACACATACAAAACTATCGTGCCAAATTAATGTATTAATTAATTTATAAAACCAATATAATTATAATTCAACAAACACTATCTAGAGACAGAACCCCTACCTTAAAACTCGTGGTTTCACATGCCCAAAAAGGACCCACCAACAATAGAATATAAAAACAACAATGAATGACATATAATCAATATAAACCTATTATAATTGATCCAATTTACAAACAAGTGTTGGTGGAGGAGATTAAATTACACATACCTCAAGAATACACACCAACTACACCACATCCAACAATGGAAACAGCCCCTAGAACAAGATCATAAAATAGATCTAGAAGAAGGAATGAAGAAGCATCCTAAAGGGTCAACAGAGCCAATATCGTGATGACATGATACTACCAAGATCAAATAAAAAACAAGATGAAATGAATTCATGTCCATAGAGACACAAAACATCCTCCACAAGGATCAATCAAGGGAAAAATCAATCTGGATCAACCATAGACTCCAAAAATCATCATAGAAGATATCTTGGTTGAGATACAAGAGAGATGCGGGAAAAAGAAAAAACTTATTTCCCATACAATTCCCTAAAATTCAACCTCCTAATAGTTAAATGATTTGTACCTATTTTACGTGTCATGTAATCCAAGATTCTTAAGTAAGTTGGAAAACATGTGACCTTTTTATTAAAAAATAATGTTTTCTTATTACATTTCATGTAACCATTACACTGAGTGTACCACATTAAATATGTTTATCAAGAACATGAATTGTGTATAGATACCAAGTACACATCATGTTACCCTCTTATTCACTTTGTAATTTCCCATTACACAGTAGAATACTCCAGTTTCTTACCAAAAAACTCAAAAACAAACTCGGGCATTCTCTAAAATTTGGAAAAACACAAAAAATACCATTATCACACTTATACTCGAACTCCTTTAATTCAAGAAAACATACATACCTAAAATTTATGTCATTTTACACAAAACAATATATCTCCATCTTTTTTATTCCCACGATTCATCCAACTAAGGTGGAAAACAAGAAAAGGGAAGGGATGTAGCTTAAATTGGGTAATAGGATATTATAAACTCCCCACTATAGGACATTTCTTCCCTAGAAAGTCATTCGGAAGAATGAATTATAGAAAAGAGGTATGGTCAATGCTCCCTCATAAATTATTTATACTCCCATGTTTCATGAGAATATGATCTACACCACCATAACACTCTAAAATACGAAATAGGATTCTCATACAATAATTTCACCAAAGATTCCATGATTTATGCTAACTACTCCATAAAAACATCTAGATCTAATTCATTATCTTCCCAAATCAGAATGTTAGAGGTGTCGGGATGATATATCCTAGGATGCAATACATGGAAAACATCATGAATTCTTATCAACTAAACCGGAAATGAAAATGGATAAGTATCCTTCCCAAGTCACATAGATACCTCAAACATCCCAATGTATCTAAGAGAAAACATAAACTATTTTCGAAGTCGACAATGACCTAGTAGAGGAAAAAGTTTTAGGAATACCTGGTCACCTATGGAAAACTCAAAAGGATGACATCATTGATCCTCATAAGATTAATGATGACCTTTCACTATAACTGGATGATGATTTATATCCTATATCATCATGGAATTCTATGGAAACAAACTCAGCCCCACCAAATAAGATTCACCCACCTTTTCCCAAAAAAGAGGTGACTAGTACGGGATACCATAATAATCCTTTTAAGGGAACCATTCTGAATGAATACTAATAGCTATTGTTCTAGGAAAAATCAACAACTCCTATATGGATATCTCACAATCCATTGAAGTCCAAGACACCTGAACAAAGAATATCTTCAAGTATATAAATAATACACTATGTATAACCATCTATCTATGGGTGATAAATTATACTAAATGAGACCAGAGTCCCCATCACCTCTTAGAGACTTCTTTGGAACCTTAAATTAAACCTTGTATCTCTATCTAAAAAATAGTTGAGGGAACCCTAGTTCCTGTACAAACATCTCACCCAAATCATCAATATTTTTTGTTGTACTTGATCGGAATAAAATGAAATGAATTTTCTAACTGATTAATCACCGCCAAAATATAATTCCTCCCTTTATGATTCCTTGGTTACCTAATAAAAAATTCCATGGATACCTTACCCCATTTCTAAATTGGAATAAGAAGAGTTTGAATCAACCTAGTAGGTTTCAGATGCTTTGCCTTTATCTACTGGCAGTTTTAAAAGCATGACACATAATCATAAATGTAATGATTTATACCCAACCACTAGAATCATGGACTCATACCAAAATACATATTCATATTTCCTAGATTAATGACCCACAAATATCTATGAAAATAATAAAAACTGATCTCCTCATAGATTTTGGCACTAAAAATTGATCAACAAAATTGAGAATACCATCTAAATAGAGAGACCAACCAGAATTGGTATCCCCATCATAAAGGGTTTCTAGAATTCCTCTAAACACAAAACCCTACTATTTATTCTACATAATTGACTCAAGGAGAAATTATGATAACTAGAAACTGGTTATAAACATACCTAAAACTTCCTTCTAATCATATTGATGTAGATGTGAAAAAATCCACATAAGGTTCCACTCTTCCTTCGATTCGTGAACAACATTCAATGAAACTTTCCTTCTAAAAGCATTTACATTGACATTCCCCTTTCCTGAGGTGTAGGCGATATTGATGTCAAACATCTGAAGGTATTAGACCCACCATATTTGTCTGAGATTCCAGTAATTCATAGAAAATATATATTTCAAACTCTTATGGTTAGAAAAGACTATGAACCATTCTCTTAAAAAGATAATTCCACAAACACTTAGTCGCATGTGTAACTACATTATGCTCTAAATCGTGATTTGGGTAATTCTTATCATACTGTTAAAGATTATGTGAACCTTAAGATACCAAATGATCATCCTACATGATCTCACAACCTAAACATGTGATGGAGGCATCATATAAAACCACATACCCATTACCAGACTCTAGAAATATTAGAATAAGATCCAATGTTAGATGTATTTTCTTCTCATTGAAAGAAGATAATCACTTTTCGTCTCATTTGATTTTCACCCCATTCCTCAAAAGTGTAGTAAATTTGATGCCAACATAGATAAATCCTTAAGTAATCATCAATAGTATTTAGTAAGATTAAGGAATATCTGAATATAAGCGAAATTATGTGGCTCTTCCCTTGACAAAACAGCCTCTACCTTGTTAGGATCAACTGATAATCCACGCTCAAAAATCTCATGCCCCAATAAATTCACTTCCTGAATCCATAATTTTTATTTCAATGACTTTCTCTATAAATTTTGTCTCCTAATTATTTACATAACCAAACTCAGATTGTGCTCATGCTCATGCTCGGGTCTTGAAAAAACAAAAATAACATCCATGAAAACTATCACAAATTTGTAAAGATAATGATGAAATATACGAATCATCAAATCCATAAAAACTACATGAGTTTTTGTTAGGTAAAAATAAATAAAATATATTTATAATAGCTATAGATTCTCTTTAAATCCTTTTTAGGTATAATAGACTCCTGAAATCTAAGATGATAATAACCCAACTAAAAATCAATCTTAAAAAAAAATTAACCCATTTGACTGATCAAAACAATTATCCACATGGGTAAAATGATGCATGTTCATAGTTTTTACTGAATTAAAATTTTTATAGTCTACACACAATCAGAGTAAACCATCTTCCTTCTTGGAAAAGAGCATTGGTGCTACCCAAGGCTAAAAATTTAGATGAACAAAACCCTTCACCACCAGATCATCCAACAGAATCTTGATCTCTTTAAAAACCACTAGGTGCATTTGATAGGAAGTTATTGTTATTAGTTACATATTTAGAACTGGGTTAATTGTAAACTCTACCTACCTCTCTAGAGGAAGACTTGAGAGAATCGTTTGGTAAAACATTATAAAAACCCCAAACAATGGTGGAAATATCAAGAATAGAAGAAACGTCATCGGGATCGACTATAGTAGTATGAACCAAACTCTTGAGCTATGGGTGGGATTTTCTAGAATTGTTAGACCTCATATTACACTCTCCATGAAATAGTTCTGGGCTCCCATCAATAGTAAAAAAAATTTATGTGATGATGATAACAATGAACCTCATCTCGATGAGAAAAAATCCAATACATCTTGATGATGATGTCAAACTAATCCAGATTGGGAATAATAAAATCCAAGATTATTTTTGTATTTGATATTTATAGAACACAAGAAGTAAATAAAAACCACTACTCTTTACTCTTCATAATAGGTATAATTAAATCCAAAAAAAGGAAATTATTTCCATTGGAAGGTGAACAATATCAACAAAATTTCCATATATTAATTAGTGGGAAACACAATTATCAAATAAAATAACTTCTCATGAGGATTAAATAAACATGGTACCCATCACTATCACTGGACCCGAATATACCTCTGCTAGAAAATCATCTACAATGTGATGGTGATTCACACCTGAGGGATATGATCGTATCCCTGTAGTATTTGAAGCTTCTACCTTAACTGTAGTTTCCTTTGGAGCTAACAATCCCCAGCCATATCAAGGTATATAAATAGCCTAATATAAATGATGTATATTATAATAACATCCACAACTGATACACATATTAAATAGTGAAAGAAAATAATGATGTGTGTGTATGACCCTTCCAAACTGATATCATGTTAGAGGCACATCAATAGTTCTAATTGGAGGATTCAAAGAGGCATATTTCCAAGAAAACCTCCACGACTCTTGAGATAATCCAACCACATTCTATTTTTCCCTAGTGCACCATTAAATCTTACACTTGGGGAAACATTAGGTGAGTAATATCAAACATTTCCTTTTGTATTCATCTATTCCATTATATCCTTGTCCACCATCTTCTCATAGATCAAAATCTTAATCATAAATACTTTTGATTAGATATCTGGTCGCAAACCCTATAGGTATATCTGATCCTTTAGTTGTTCACTCTTCAATACCACTAGTAAAAAAATTACCATATCAGAAACCAATTGGTGTATGCTGACACTAGATTCTCTCCCTGTTGTAAAGAGAAGAACTCCATATATTTCACCACCACCGTGACTCTAAAAAAATTCTCCTTGAAAAAGAGAGTCTTGAAACCCTTATAGTTGAAGACCATATTCTTATCAGCCTATAACATAGAATCCAATTACCTCTTTTTGGGACCCTTGAATCTGAATTATACACACTACACCTCAAGATTATCATGTGTTTTTAGGAAGTTTAATATTTGATCGATCTTCTCAATCCAGTCCTCTACTTATTGAGGTCCATTCGGTCCTTTAAAACACAATGGATTCTCACGTATGAACTCCCATGATCAATACTCATCTTTTGTAGATCCTAGATATACCTCAACAACTATGTTATGAACTCATGACACATTTTGATTAATAGAATGAACTACTCATACGATTGCCTTTGTGATTTTCTGATCCATCAAATGATTCCCTTGAATATCATCAGTTGCATCCCCCTAAGTAACTCGTAGAACATGTCTCAGAGGCATTATGTTGCACACCTAAACAAAAAAAATGATAATAAATTAGAAAAATCTCAACTAAAACTAGAAAAATCATAATAAAAAACTAATATTAAAATTAAGAACTCAAAATATGAGACACATATCCCAATAACCAATGGTAACTTGAGCCTCATTATAGAAAGAGTTGGTCGATCACTCACCGCAACATACCTACCAAGTCCCAAAAATCATTTCTATAGTCTACCAAATGTCCCAAGAAAACGAATCATGAAGATAGATTCCATGACCCCCTCCCCCCAAAGATGCCTCTCCTAAGATGGCAATGATGAAAGAGAGATAATGACCCCTAAGTCTCACCTCTAGTAGGACCTGGGGTGGATACTGGGACCAAGGGTACAAATATCTCATAATATGGGAGGCATTACCCTATATAAGAAAACAATATTAGGAGATATAGTGTATAACCCTAAAACAACACCAATGAATATATAAAATAAATCCACAATCCATTCCACATTCATGTTTGGAAATAAAATTGTTACAAACGTGACAAAACTCCAAGTTATGTACTGAAAGAAAAGCTAAGTAGTGACACAACAACTATCCAAAAGTCTGATCTAGTAATTACCAGCACAGTCTATATAGTCCTCCTAGAAACATAAAAATTGTTTTATATTTTTTTGGTGAGAATACAAGTATACTCTTTCGGGAAAAACCAAATTCCCTTGTCCACAAGTGGAGAAGCAAACTAATTCCCCTATAAGAAAATAGTAGAACCAACAGCACCTAATAATCGATACTAACCATTCCCACATCACTAAGGAAATATAACCATGTAACACAATTCAAGTAATGTACTATAGTAAGCACATCTATGATAATGTAACTAAACTAATTTTTTACTGATTAGACACTCTCACACCCTAATGAAAAAGGTTCTGGCGCTCCCACTTCATTTCAAAGAACCACATCACAACCTACCCACAAAAACCTAGGCCTCAAAGATAGTCTAATCACATGGGAAAATGAAACTCATCACATCCCACCTGTAGAAACCTGGGCCACATACCACATCACAACCCGCATGTAAAAACAGGGGCCTCAAACCACATCACATCCCAAAAACACCTAGGAAATCACAACACCTCTCATCACTAAGACACCTGGGAAAACACAAAACATCTCATCCCAGTGTCACCTAGGATAACACAACTCACCTATAGACACTTGGTCCCCATAAACCACAACATTCACAAAGAATCTTGGGCTATCACCACCTAGAAGAGGGTGCAGGGAAGATCGGGTGGCCATTCATCCATCCTCCCACCTGGATGTTTAAGAAAGACACCCTCCACCATGATAATGGGTGAACTCAGCACATGGTCCTCAACAAGGATGGATTTCACATATAGATAACAAGGAAGGTTCATATAATACATATATGATACCAAACACTCAAACCCAACCTATTAGTTTCAAAACAACTACGACCTCAATTAGTATCTGAAATGGTCACTTCAGAAGTTGATAAATTAAAGTGGCTTCAAAAGGCACTTTTTCTCAACACCCATTCATTTCATTCTTTAGCCTTAACCATAGTAAAATGTGAAGCCCTTCATTTAACATTTCCTTGAAAAATCCTTCCCATTTACCAAACCAACTCATGACATATCAATCATTATTAATTATTTATTTTCTCCATCACTTTCCAGAAAACAACCAAGTAAATAAAAAAATAACGCACATAGAAATAGGAACATAGGGCATGAATAACCAGGGTAAATTAACCAACTCCATATGTTAACTATGTTTAACACCCATTCATCTCATAATAAAAATGATCCGAAGACACAAAGTGAAGCTTTGGAGATGTTACACATGGAGAAACTCTGGTAGAATTTCCTATACCAACCACCACCATCGTCATTATTCAAATACATTCCACCCAATATATCCTCTCAATTGATAAAACCCCCAACTCACAGCCACACCCAAAAACACATCTCATTACAACTACAACACACCTATCAGAACAATTCTTGGTTGCCCCATTTCATAACATTTCTCAAACATTACAAAATCAATCAATCTCTCAACCTGAGATTCCATTATGCCTTATGAACTACTCCACATTATATAAAAATGATCACAACCATAAAACAACACAAAAAAACATAATTATAACTAATATTTCATCTATTATTTAATTCCACATTTTAACTTTAGGGGTTATCATTGAAACAGTTTGATCCTGGGGAATCCATTTATTAGCCAAGTGTATGTGGTTAACCAATTTCATAACAATTTTTAAAGATAGAGAAGAACATCATGCATTCTAGAATCATTAATTAGTGTGAAAACAAATACCCCCATTGGAAATGGTTTTTAGAAGGAATATAGGATATACAGTTTTCCATAATGATCAATATATCAAAAAAATAGTACCATCATTTGTCACATTCCAAGACACACATGTTGATCTTAAACCGATTCAATTAAATTTAATAATTTGGTATTTTTATATCTTCATAAATTACATATTAATACATCTACCATGCATGATAAAAAAACAAAAGTGAGACAAATGGGTTTCTACCTCAATGAACCGATGATCAGCACTTCTATATTGCACTAAAACAGGGGTGAACATGAAAGTAAAGCCTCCAGGGAAAATGTGATCCAAAAAGGTGAAACAAAACCACACTTCTCATAAATAAATAAGGATTTTGGTTTCACTAATATAAAAAAAATATTTCACTTATAAGATATGATCTTATCTTTAGAATGACCAGATCCTATATCAATGGGGGAAGTTGTTTTCTTAAAGCCATTAATGGCGGATCTTGACCAAGACCACATGGTTTGGCAAAAAAGGGAATCTTCAGGTTTTTAGAAGATAGATAATATTTTAAACCGCACCAAAAACCATTAAATATGGTATCAATATCATTTCATGTTAAAAAACAATAAAGGGAAGAAACTGGGAAAACTGGGGAATTCTGGAATTTTGACAAACTATTGAAAATGAGACATCGATAGATGAGTCACTAGTGCAAGCTATCAGTTGAAGAGATACTAGTGTGAGTCACTGTTCAATGATCTACTAGTATGATATAACTATTGAAGTGTCATCATTAGTCGAGCTACTAGTGGATGAGTCACCATTGAGTGACTCACTAGTGGACAACTCACCACTGGAGACCTGCCGTTTTGAGTCATCGGTGTGAGTCAATGTTCTAACTCACTGGTCCTGACTCACTGGTCTTGACACACCGATCCTAACTTACCATTGGGAGTCGTCAGTGTGATTCACTATTTTAGAACTGCCTTCATGGCCTACTTGTCTTGACTCACTGTCTGAAAAAATGGATTTTTGTAAAACTCTTGAATAATTCATCGTGACCTCCCAGAACACTTCAAACACAAAATTTTCAAAAAAATAATTGACTAGAGAGGTCCAGGACATTACATTAGATACCTCTCAAAATTTTATCACCCTCAAGAAATAAAAACCAAACCTAGAAGAAAAAGAGGGTTCCAAACAGCCACCCTATGAGATACCTTCTAATGGCCTTTCAACACTTAGAGCACAACTAACAACCAAACACATAAAAGTTTAACAATAGGCCACCCTATGTTGTTTGAAAGATGGAGTGAGACTTCAACATCTAAAGAACCCTCCTCCAAAATCTATTAACCTCATCGACTAGAAGGCCCACCACACAATCACAACAACTACACTCTCTTTACACGTGAACCAGAGAGTTCCATTATCCATGCCAAGATATTATCTGCTCTGGGTAGTGCTGGCTCGCCCACATGGGTTTAATCACATATCAATTAATCCATCTATATTAGGAGTAAGGTCCTGACCTTTTAAAATTTTAGGACATTATCACTCATTATGTAACAAGAAAATAACTGATCTTTCAACAAATGGGGTTTTAACATCACATTCCAAAGAAAAACATAACACGAAAAATCTAAAAAAAACTCTAGTTATTGGGCCCGCATCTGCGCTTCCCGCTCCCAAGTACTCTTCGTTAGGACACCATGTCTTCACAAAATGCGAACCTAAGGAAAGGTATATCCATTCAGTACCTTCTCTTGGTGATCTTGGATCTCTTCTCGCCACTCCATGTATGTCGTGTCATCTTTGATATTCAACTCTCCCTAGTCAATGACATGGGATTCATCATGAAGATACCGATGAAGTTGGAAGATGTGGAATATTCCATGGATCCTCTCTAATGGTGGTGGAAACTCCTACTTGTATGCCACCATGAAAACTCCTCCCAACATTTTTAATGGTCTGATGAACCTGGTATGAAGCTTACACCCTCTATCAAACCTCTACTACCCACGTCGAGGGGAAACATTCAAGAACACGTGGTCCCCAATCTCGAACTCCAAGGGCCTTATCCTATGATTGACATACAAATTATTCTAGTCGTGTACCACTTTCGTCCTCTCATGAACAAGCTAAAAATTCACTATCATTCTCTATACAACCTTAGGGACAAGAAAATATATCTCCTCAACCGCTATCCAGAATAAAGTTGAATGACATGGTCTTCCATAAAGGGGTTCGAATAGATCCATGTGAATTGAAGATTGATATCTATTATTGTAAGAAAACTATACTAAGGTAAAGTTTCATACCCAAGTTCTGTAAAATTCAAAGGTGAATTATCACAACATATCCTCTAATGTTTAGATATTCTGTTCTATCTTCCCATTTGTTTGAGTGTGGAAGCCAGTGTTGATGCATAACTGAGTGCCAAAAGCATGTTTTAGTCCCCTACATAATCATGAGTAAAACCATGTATTCCAATCAGAGACAATGGTTCAATGAAATCCATCCAACCATACAACGTCATCCACATACCTCTTTCCCAAGGCATCCACAATGCCTGACTCCTTGATCTCTAAGAAGTGAGTCGATTTCTTAGACTTGATCACTATTACCCGGATGGCATCCCATCCTCCCTAAGCTCTCATTGGAAATATATATACCTCGGACTCTTGTGATCTATGAAGACTGCAAAGTTCTCCCCAATGAGGTAATGTTTCCATAACTACAGTGAAAGCACGATTGTTTCCAACTCTAGATCATGGGTAGAATAGTTACATTCATGGGGATGTAACTGCCAAGACCCATAAGAGATTCATGCTCACTAATGCATCATCACACATCCCAATCCAAGATGGGAAGAATCACAAAATACCTCAAACATCACTCCTTCCTCTAGCAATCATAGAACTAGAGAACTGACCAATTTCCCCTTCAGATATATGAATGCTTCCTGTAATAGCTTGCTCCACATAAAATCCCGGTCTTTTCTAGTCATAGCTATCAACAGAGGTAAAAATTTAGAGAAATTATGTACAAATCTCCGATAATATCCTTCCTAATTGGAAAAACTATGAACCTCTACAACATTCATGGGTGCTTCCCAAGAAACATCTTCCTTTACCATTTATGGGTTCGCTGCTACACCCTATTGTGACAACAAATTTCTAAGAACATTTACCTATCGTGTCCATAACCATCCCTTGGGAAGAATTCCATAGATATGGTGGTGTTAAAAGGCATAAAAAAAATTCTTGAAATTCTTGGTATCCACCTCCTATAACTATTAGTAGACCAATATTTCATTGATGAATAAAAAAATTAATCGTTCAGGGAACTCATAGAATACGGAGTTCATAATATCCATGAACACATCTGGTGCATTTGTAAAACCAAATGACATGAGTACGAACTCAAAGTTCCCATACATGCACCTGAAATAATTCTTTGGGATATTTCCCATCTTCACCCTAAACTGGTGATATCTAGACCACAAAATGGTCTTAAAAAACCAATTTTCCACTCCATGTTGGTCTAAAATATATTATATACTTTGGATATGGTAATGGTTCTTGATCATCACCTGATTCAACCTCCATTAGTCTATTCACAACCTCATACCACCATATTCCTTCTCTAAAAACAACACTGGGGAACCCCATGGTGACACCCTAGTCCAGATGAATCCATTCTTCATGAAGCCAACAATTTGAATCCTCATTACCTGCAACCTAGAAGGTTCCATCCAATAAGGAGCCATCAATATTGGACAAGCACTGGGTGGTAAGTCTATCTCAAACTCAATATCACATCTAGTGGTAGACTCAAAACCTCCTTAGGTAAAACATTAAATAACTCCCCAAAATCTCTGGGAATATCCACCATCTTAGAATCCACTAATTCTACTAACAACTAGAACAATTATGAATGAAGAGGCTCTGCATGCCGACTGCCCACCTAGAAACTCTACTCACCAACAAATGCCACACACCAGTCATCCATGTCTAAAAATAAAACTCTTCTCTAGAAGAAGTCAATAACTCCATGAATATAATAACACCAATTGATTCAGATAATAGAATTGTATGGTTCCATCTATAGAAATAATGTATCCCCATATGAATGATGTGGTCCCATCAATAGTCTACATCCCCATCACACATCAAAAAAGTTAGTCTAGCCTATGACTGGAATACTCAACACCAAGTTCATGGGAATCCTATGTACGTCTAGTCCTAAAGCATTGGCTAGACTGGGTGTAACAATAGAGTGTGAAGCTCCTCAATTAGAGAAAGAATAATCAAGGGTACTAAACAAGTTGATCATACCTTTAACGATCTCTGGCCCTACTAGAACTGCTACTTCTGTGGTGTGCAACTGGCCAAACCCATCTCCTCTTCCCCTCTAATTATAGCTACCTCCATGACCACATCTAGGTCAAGTTCCCTGAGTAAGACCCTGAGGTTGGCCTCTACCGATTTCATCTCCCCATGGTGGAGTATGTGCCTGTGGTCCCTGCTACTGAAATATCCTAACCAGAAACTATTGTTGAGGATAGCGTAGAACCTACCCACCTCTACCAAACTGAGCTTAAACAACCAATGGTAAATGTTTCTGATGATATCCATGTATTCCATACAAGACTCACATTAGCCCCAAACCGACAGTAGGGGCACAGGAACTACTGGAATTAAAACTCTAGAAGGGAAACTACTGAGGTCACTTTCCTACCAGCCAAAACCATGATGTTCCTAGTGCTTGGGATCTACCACTGACAGCTCTTCCTCTTGAAGTACTCTATTGGCACCCCTCTCTGGGTATACCTCATTTCAAGTGCATCGTATCAATTACCTATGCCTTCTTCTAGACCTCCAAATACATCAGCAATGTAAAGGGTGTAACCACATACTAGATAGAAGGATGAAGTACCTCTTATGGGTATCCCTCATGAGACTCCTCATCCAAAAATATATCCAAGGTAATATCAATGATATCCTTGAACATAATCCCCAATTATCATATCTACACTCTACCCTATTAGAGGGAGATTAACTTCAGCCTCTTCTCAGTATTCATGGTTGATGAAAGGAATTCAACTCAGAAATCCTTTATCAAATAAACCCACAGAACATAAATCGCCTTCCTGTACCCTAGGTATATTTTCCCCACTAATTCATATTTCCCCATATCTGGATCACCACTAAAGTAACTTGGTACTCTGTCAAATCTCATATCATGGAGAAGGTGATCTCAAGATCCTCAATCCAGTGTTTTTTCTCCATATCTGAAACATTTCCTGCATACTTTACAATGTTTTCCATTGTAAAGAATGTAATTTCCTCCACCACTTGTCGTTATCCTCCACTAGATCAACCCTTCACTGATCAACTAGGTCGGTATGCTGAGCCTCAACTACCCGATCCACACACAGATGATGACTGAGTTCTATAACTAAAAAATGTTCTTTTTCTATGGATCTCATCATCATCCCCATGATTGAATTTGATATAATCCTCGGTATGGATTGAATTTCGTACCATGATATGAAAATTTATTGTAAGAGGATGGAGGTTACAATTTTCAATGATGATAAGGAGTACCTTATCTTTAGAGCAGAAATGTCACCACCTAATTCTTATCTAGATCCCCCTCCAGTAGCTCTACTAAATTCAAGGCCCATATCAAAGACCCCTTATAGAATGGCCACTGTGGAATTAGTGGAACTAAAGAAACAACTAGAGGAATTTATTAATAAGGTATTTATTCACCCTAGTGTTTCTCCATGGGGAGCCTCTGTCCTTTTTGTTAAGAAGAAAGACGGATCTATGAGGTTGTGTATTGACTACAGGGAGATTAATGCTATAAAAATATAGGAAAAGTATCCCCAACCTTTCATTGATGATTTATTCAACCAACTTCATGGAGCTCAATGTTTTAAAAAGACTTTCTTTCGATCTGGATATCATCAGTTGTGTGTGAAGAAGGAAGAAATTCCAAAAACAGTATTTCATACTAGGTACGGGCATTATGAGTTTACAGTAATGACTTTTGGATTGACTAATGAACCCTCTGTCTTTATGGATCTAATGAACAGAGTTTTTAAGGAATATCTTGATGACTTTGTAGTGGTATTTATTGATGATATCTTCGTATACTCCAAAATCTATGAAGATATTGAAAATCACTTGCACATTATTCTAAAGACTCTTAGAAGAAATTAATTACATGGGAAGTTTAGCAAGTGTGAATTTTTCCTTCATGAGATTTCTTTTCTTGGCCATTTTTTCTCTAAGGATATAATCTTTTTTGATCCTTCAAAGACAAGAGCAATACAAGAATGGCCAGCACCGACGAGTATAACTGAGGTACGCAGTTTTACTGGTTTAGCAGGTTATTATTGGAACTTCATCTAGAATTATTCCCAATTGGAAAACCCATTTACCAAGCTCACACATAAAGGGGTTAAATTTGTTTGGACAAAAGAGTGTGAAGAATATTTTGAAGAACTGAAGAGCTGATTAGTCAATGCTCTTATATTGACTCTACCATCAGGGAATGATGGGTTTGTTATTTATAGTGATCCTTTAATGAAAGTACATGGTTGTGTCTTTATCCAGAATGATAGAGTTATCACCTATTCATCACAACAGCTAAAAATTAATGACCAAAACTATCCCACTCAAGATCTTGCGTTAGCATCTATAATCTTTTCTTTAATGATATGGATGCAATATCCTTCTGGTAAAAATTTTGAGATATATACTAATCACATGAGTTTGAAGTATATTTTCTCATAGAAAGAAATCAATATGAGGAAAAGACGATGGCTGGAAATACTCAAAGATTATGATTTCACTATACACTACCACCCAGGGAAGGAAAATATGGTGGAAAATTCTTTGAACATAAAGTATCATAGAGTTTTGAACAAGATAAGAGTTGAAAGGGATCCTATTTTCATGGATCTAGTAAATATGGACATGTGAATAACCATAGAAGGTGAAACATCAATACTTATTCAAATGGTTTCATAACCATCTTTACTAGAATGGATAAAAAGTTCTCAGATTGATGATGGGGAGTTTCAAAAGAAGATTAAAGATGTGAATTATGGGAGATTTAGTGACTTCATATATGAAGATGGAATTTTGAAATTTGGGAGGAGACATTGTGTCCCCAATATACCTGACCTAAAAAGGGAATTGTTGGATGATTCTCATACATCCAATTTCTCTATACACCCTGGGAGCACCAAGATGTATTGAGATTTGAAGGAACATTTTTTGTGGGACAACATGAAGAGATAGTTTGCTGATTAAGTGTCAAGATGTATTGTTTGTCAACAAGTGAAAGTTGGAAGGCAATAACCTGGAGGTGTCATGAAACCTCTTCCCATACCTCAGTGGAAATGGGATAATATTGTGATAGACTTTGTCATAGGGCTACCAAAGACTCTTAGAAGGAATGATGCAATATGGGTCATTTTTTATCATCTTACCACATAGGAACATTTTATTTATATAAGAGAATAGTTACCACTTGAACGTCTAGAAAGACTATATATTAATTAATTTGTAAGATTCCATGGTGTACCCCTATCAATTGTTTTTGATCGTGATCCTTGTTTTACATCAAGATTCTGGAAAAGTCTTCAGAAGGCCTTGGATACTGAACTTCATTTGAACACTGCCTACCACCCTCAAACTGATGGACAATCAAAACGGACTACTCAAACCTTAGAAGACATGTCGAGATCTTTCTAAATTGACATTCTAGGTATGTGGGATCAGTATTTACCTCTCGTAGAATTATCCTATAACAATATCTTCCATTCAATTATTCATATGGCACCATATAAAGCGTTATATGGAAATAGATGTTTCACACCAACTTGTTGGGATGATGTTAGTGAAATAAACTCATAGGCCCAAAACATGTTAAGGAAACAATGGAAAAGGTGAAGATTATCAAAACCCACATCAAATAATCTCAATATAGGAAAAAGAGCTATGCCGATAATCAGAGGAAGGATTTGAGATTTCAAGTGGGAGATAATGTTTTCTTGAAGTACCTCCATGGAAGGGTGTTATATGATTTGGTAATAAGGGTAAATTGAGTCCCAGGTACATTTGACATTTCGAAATTCTAGAACTAATTAGACTTGTATCTTATCATTTGGCAATGCATGAAAATATCTCCAAAGTTAATGATGTGTTCCACATATCACTATTGAGAAAAATCATGCTTGACCCAATGCATGTACTCACTTATGAAGAAATAGAACTGGAACTAGATCTGTCTTATTGTGAAGAACCTATCATAATTCTTTATACCATAGAACAACTATTGTGAAACCGAATGACTTGTCTGGGGAATGTTCTATGCAGAAACCATAAGATAAAAGAGGCAACGTGGGATCCCGAGGAACTTATGATGAAGAACCACCCAAATATTTTTATGTAGTAGTAATCTAGAAATTTTAGGGAAGAATTTATTTTATGTATGGGAGAATGTAACACCTCAAGCTTCCATGGTACATTTCCCTTTGAATAATGCAGTAGCTTGCGTTGTACACAACATAGAGTTTTAACACACCGTGACCAATATAACTAGTTGTTATGAATAGTAATACCCACTTTTTTGAATTTTTATAAATTTTATTTTTCAATATGGACTTCATTTTTTAATTCGGAATAACGAAATTAGCTTAGGGTAAATTTTTGGTATTTTTCTGAAAACTTTCAATTTTTGATGAATAGTGAAAACAATGTGTTATTGTTTAAAACTGACTTTTTATTTAAGTAATTTGTTATTTTATTTCAATTTATTTTTGGTCAAAATAGATACCTAATACCTATATATTTTCAATTTATTTCATTGGATTCATTTTATAATAAGTTTAGATATATAAAATTTTATTGAACTTTTTACCGTCTTTTACCCACCTTCTAGAAGCATTTACAAATTTGAATAAAACATAATTTTACAACTTCTATGAGTTGAATTTAAAAAATACAAGAGACACATTTTAAATCACTAAGTAAAATTTGGTTCAATAAGATGAAAATACTTTTTGGTGAATACTGACTTTTGACTTTTATTACCACGGTTAAACCTAAATAGGGTACTAAAGGCTAAAAATGGTATTATAATTACCCTAACACATGTCCTAATTCTATTGGATAAGCTTAATTCGACCAAAAACAACATTAGGAATAAAATATTATCTTCTTTGGTTCACTTGGATTAGATGTTGACATTTATTATTATTTTATTTAATGAAGAGTTAAAAGTGTTAAATTCAAAGTTTAATAACAATACCATTTTTAATATAGGGATAAAAATTAGATAAATTCGACTATAAATATTAATTATAAAGATAAAAATATTTCCTACATAATGGTATTTTATTTATATTTTTTAGACATTAAATAATTAAATTTATTTATGACACAATGATGATGCATTAATTACCTTATTAATGAAAGATTAAAATAATTGATATTATAAACATCCAAATAAACATAATTTGTGACTTTTGATGGATTCCAATAATTTTATAGGTTAATATGACATTTTAGTGTTGATTAAATTTTTTTTTTTGAAGTTATTATGCTTTTATAATTTTTAGAAAAACCATGTACTAAATAGTGTCAAAATTGGCATAAATGAGTTTTTAAAATAAATACTATATTATTGGTTGATATAATATTCCTAAAAATATAATGTTGGGAAAAAGGTCTTAAATAATATTAAATATGTCATTAATGAACCACTTGTGGTTCTCTTGTAAGTATAGAGTATGTTTATTAACCATATAGTGTAAGAATACAAGAAGACACATTAAAAGTTACAGTATTTAACTAAGAGTTAAATTTAAAAGATAAGGTTAATATGGTAACCAAAACCTTTCTAAAACCTATTGGTTGAAATTTTTTCGGCCCATCCCCACATTATACTCTGGATAAATCATTTTTTCCATTAGAAACCGAAAATTATTTAATTATAAAATAATATTTCAAACTTTTTTTAAAGTGACCCTCACCTCTCTTATAAAAGGGTACTTCCCCTTCTCTCAAAATAACATATCTAAATCCATTTATCTCGTCCAAAACCTACCCAAATATCCTCTAAGCTATCCTCCCTTATACCTAGAGCCCTAAATTTGATCTTAAATCCAACATAAATATCCCTTTTGATCAACTCAAAAGGAAACACCCGAAGAAGAGGTAATAATTTCATCACCCTCTTTCAAGTTGTTTTCTTCTTCCACTTCTTCTTTATTTGTTGTTTCAATACCAAATTAATAAATCCATTATCTTCTACATACTGTGATGTTATTATAGAATAACTATATTCATTATTATATCCATCCTATGAATGAAAACGTCAATATACGTTCGTACGTACGGCTTACCATCTCCACGTCGTGGTGTAGTTTGTTATTCAAAAACATCATTATTTGGATGCATATAATAATGAGTATAATTGATTTAAATGATAAATATAACATGTTAATTATTCTATTTATATGACATACCATCCAATTATATTTTATTTCACCATCAATATAATGATATTGTCACTTGTGCGTATGTACGGATTACCTTCTCCACGAACGCGTTGAGATTCATTCCCCATCGTAATAATTCAAGAATAATTTTCATTTTATGATTACAAATAATGTTTAAGAACTTAATATAATTATTAATATGAATCAAATAAATCTTATTCAGAACAAAAATGGCTTACGTAACCAATCATATCAAGTAAAACAAATTAGTTAACACCCGAAACAATGACACTACTAAAATATTATTAACAAATAAATATTAGAAGATCATATATGATATCATATTTATGTATATGATCATTGTATAATTTAATAACAATGATTTAACTACTATAAAATAGTTTAACATACCCTTGAGAAAAGAAAAATTACTAGGTAAGGGTTAATCCTACAATCTCTTTACTTATCTAAGGTTGTTAATACGTAAGTTTCTATCGGGACCTCTTTATCATCCACATCTGTGTTTTCTTAAAAATGTAATTCAAAACATTTTTACAATTTACTAGACAATGTTTAAAAGTCATTTATACCCTTATTTGACCATATATGTTTTGAAAGGAATCTTTCTGTTGTTTTCCCAAACAAGGTACTTTATGACCTTTTCGACAAAATTAAGGTAAGAATGTCTTTTTTTTTAAATTATACGGTGGGTGCGACTATTTTCCAACGTTATAAAGTCGTCAAAGATTCCCATACAAGCTTATAAGTATATTTTCAAAATAAATGTTTTCTTTATAAATTATGTGACTTTTAAATGATTTAAAAAAAGAGATATTTCTCTTAAATAGTTTTGATTTTATCTATGTAAACATCATTTGATGGATTTTACACTTTTTTGAAGTTGATTCATTATTATACAAATATTTCATATTGTATTTAAGGTTTTGTGATATGTTTGATGGTGGATGTGTTATTTTTATACCATTCATGGTTTATAGTTAATATATTATCATTTAATATACTAGTTTAATATGAATGTTTATGTTATGTTTCAACCTTTCTTAAGAGGAATTCATTTGACTTAGTAAGTGATGGGTGGAGCCTACTATAGATCCTCGATCCATCGGTAGGTCTCATGAGACAATCTAGGGTCTTGGAACAAGTTCTTCAAAAAATCTTATTTATAGTCTTGGAATGAGGCCTTGACTATGTGTTTATGAAGTCTGGAATTATGCATTCCATCATTATGAAAGTAGCTATTGATATTGCATGGGATTATTATACTAGTATAATATCCATGAGGATTAGTAAATTGAATTGTTTAATTTATCATTTCCATATTATGCTGAAGATTAAGTTTAAAAGTATTTTTTTAGTCTTATACATTGACTTAAATGTTTATACTTATTTATTAATGTTTCCACTATATTGTTATCCTTACTAAGAATCTGAGTTCACCCCTTTCTATGTTTTATTTTTCACAGGATGAAAAGAAGTATATTATGACTGACCAGCTAGGATAGTCTAAGGGATATGAATGTGGTCAATGGAGACAATTTTGTTGTTGTTGTTTTCATATAATAACGTAATGTGAAACTTATGAATGTATAAAGTACTTCCCAGGTTACTAAAATGATCAGTCTATCAGGATTTTATACCTTGTGATCATGAAAATGTTATATAATAATGCACCGAATTTGGGTAACTGGGGTCAGGGCATTAAATTTTGTATCAAATGAATTTTAGTACAGACCATAGAATCTAGATTTAGAAAAATTCTGATTAGAGAACATTAACCTAAGATAGTATTTGAGGATTAGTATATAAGAACATCCTATAATTTATGTAATGTACATATTTTGTGAGTTTTCAAAGAAATACATCCATGTATGGATATGAGTAGGTAGAGGTGGCTCTATCACATATGTATCTAGGGGTAAAACCCGAAAACACCACTTTGAGCTAGACTCGAATAGGAACTGGTGCACGACAATGGTCCTTGTTGCACTCTTCGTTATGACACTCCCGAGGGATATGCTTAAGATAATTCACATTTTATTTGCAAACCATTATGAAGGACTTATGAGTATGTACCTCCTCAAATAAAACATTTTTATAATTATGAATTATGTCCATAAACTATTCAATTTATGTTAAGTGTTTTACATGTTTGGGATTATGTATTGCGATTCATAAACTAATATACTGTATTCCATTGTTTAGAAATTCTGCCTAGTGGAAGGAATGGAAACCGTATCAATGCACATATTCCATGTAGGGATTATTCCTCCTACTCATGTTAACTATAGTATAGCTGGTGATGCAACTAGTGTTGATCAGCTTATCACCATACTGGGACAACTCACTCAGGTTGTGAATAAGAACCTTACTCCTATGGAGTACCCTGATCCACAATGCATAAGATCAATGTTAGACCACATCATGAGGAAAAAACCACCATCATTAAATGGGAGTACAAATCCATTAGTATCTGAGCAATGGAAAAATTCCTTAGATAAAATATTTCATGCTTTGGGGAGTAGCAAAATGGAAAAAGTTGTAATGGCGTTTATCACCTCATGAGGGATAGAGATCAATGGTGTTTATTAATCCAAAACATAAATGAAGATGAAGAAGTATCGAACATGGAATGGAGGGAGTTTAAAGATATTTTCTTATAAAAATACTTTCTTCATGATCATAGATCAGATATGGAAAGAAAATTTCTGATTCTAAAGAAAAAGGAGGATGAGAATGTCACAAAGTATGAGGTTAACTTTACAGGGTTATCAAGGCACGCTTCCGATTATATACGTAACCCATGGAGTAAGATTGATCAATTATTTGATGGGTTAAAACCATTTCTTCATTGATCATTAGTCTCAAAATCCTTCTCATTGTACAAAGATATTGTCTCATGCTCTATCAAGATAGAAAAAATAATTCTCTAAGTCTTACGACTTTAAAGAAAAGAAAGAGAAACATAGATTTCTTGAACACTCTAGAATTTCAAATAAGGGGAAGAAGGGAAAGGTTGAATATACATCTTGTAGTAAATGTGGGAAGAAACACCCTGGTACTTGCCTGATGGGAATGGGAGTCTATTACAAGTGTGGTGAAAAAATGCCATCAAGCTCGTGATTGTAAGGTGAAGAAATAGGTTGTCAATATTGAATTCTATAACTGTAGAGAAAAGGGGAATTATGAAAATGAATTTCCTATGCGCCAAGGGATGTTACCTCAAAAAAGGACAAGGGAGTAATTCCAAGATTATGTGATCACTAATAGTGATGTTGAAGTTTTGAAAGATGCGATGGCAGGTAATTTTACGGTTTCCTCAAGTTTAGCCAATGATATATTTGATTTTGGATCATCGTATTTTTTCATATCTTCCCAGTTTTCTAAAAAAATAGATATTTTCAATTTTACTTAACAAGGGAGTTTTCAATAAAAAAACCTAAGGGAAGTATCATTGCAACACAGTTTTGTGAATCAATTCCCATTAGAGCATATAAATGTTCTTTATCCACTGATCTCATCATCATACCCATGATTGAATTTGATATAATCCTCAGTATGGATTGGCTTTTGTACCAAGACGTCAAAATTTATTGTAAGAGGATGGAGGTTACAATTTTCAATGATGATAAGGAGTACCTTATCTTTAGAGCAGAAACGTCACCACCTGATTCTTATCTAGATCCACCACCAGTAGCTCTACAAAATTCAATTATTGGGGAAGAAGAGAATGAAATAACTATGGGTGGGGAAAAGAATGTTCGAATAGAGTAAATACCTATTGTGCAATAATATGTTGATGTGTTTCCACAGGATTTACCTGGACATCCTCCAGAATGAGAAATTGAGTTTTCCATTGATCTAATTCCTGGTTCAAGGCCCATATCGAAGACCCCTTGTAGAATGGCCACTGTGGAATTAGTGGAACTAAAGAAACAATTATAGGAATTGAGTAATAAGAGATTTATTCACCCCTAGTCTTTTTCCATGGGGAGCCTTTGTCATTTTTGTTAGAAGAAAGACGGATCTATGAGATTGTGCATTGACTACAAGGATAATAATTCTATAACACTAAAGGACAAGTATACCCTACCTTGAATTAATGATTTATTCGACCAAATTCATGGAGCTCAATATTTTTCAAAGATTGACCTTCGATGATATCATCAGTTGTGTGTGAAGAAGGAAGACATTCCAAAAACAGCATTTCGAACTAGGTACGGGCATTACGAGTTTAGAGTAATGCCTTTTGGATTGTCTAATGAACCCTCTGTCTTCATGGATCTAATGAACAGAGTTTTCAAGGAATATCTTGATGACTTTTTAGTGGTATTTATTGATGATATCTTGGTATACTCCAAAAGCTACAAAGATTATGAAAATCACTTGTGCATTATTCTAAATACTCTTAGAAGAAATTAATTATATGGGTAGTTTAGCAAGTGTGAATTCTGGCTTCATAAGACTTATTTTCATGGCCATATTTTCTCTTCGGATAGAATCTCTGTTGATACTTCTAAGACAGGAGAAATACAAGAATAGCCATCACCAATGAGTATGACTGAGTTACGTAGTTTTATTGGTTTAGTAGGTTATTATTGGTGCTTCATCCAGAATTTTTCCCAATTGGGAAACCCATTAACCAAGCCCACACATAAAGGAGTTAAATTTTTTTGGACAAAACTGTAAGAAGAATGTTTCGATGAACTGAAGTGACGATTAGTGAATGATACTATATTGACTCTACTATTGAGTAATGATTGGTTTGTTATTTATAGTGATGCTTCAAAGAAAGGACATGGTGGTGTCCTTATCCAGAATGATATATTTATTTCCTATGCATCATGATAGCTAAAAATACATGACCAAAACTATCCCACTCAAGATCATGAGTTAGCATCTGCAATCCTTTCTTTGAAGATATGGAGACACTATCTCTTTGGTGAAAATTGTGAGATATATACTCATCACAAGAGTTTGAAGTATATTTTCTCACAGAAAGAACTCAACATAAGGGAAAGACGATGTCTTGAACTACTCAATGATTTTGATTTCACTATACACTACCACTCTGGGAAGGAAAATAAGGTGGTAGATGCTTTGAGCAGAAAGGATCATGGAGTTTTGAACTAGATGAGAGTTAAAATGGATCCTATTTTCATGGATCTAATAGAGACGGATATGTGAATAACCATAGAAGGTGAAACATCAATATTTTTTCAAATGGTTTCCAAAACATCTTTACAAGAAAGGATAAAAAGTTCGCTTACTGATGATGAGGAGTTTCAAAGGAAGATTAAAGTTGTGAATGATGGGAGATTTAGTGACTTCATATATGAAGATGGAATTTTTAAATTTGGGAAGACACATTGTGTCCCTAATATACCTGATCTAAAAAAATTGTTGGATTATGCTCATAGCTCCAATTTCTCTATACACCCTGGGAGCACCAAGATGTATTGAGATTTGTAGGAACATTTTTGGTGGGACAACATGAAGAGATAGATTGTTGATTATGTGTCAAGATGGATGGTTTGTCAACAAGTAAAAGTTGGAAGGCAATGGCCTGAAAGAGTCATGAAACCTCTTCCCATACATTAGTAGAAATGAGATAGTATTACGATGGACTTTGTCATAGGGCTACCAAATACTCCTAGAAGGAATGATGAAGTATGGGTAATTACCGATCGTCTTACCAAGTAAGAATATTTTCTTACTATTAGAGAAGATTTACCACTTGAATGTCTAGTAAGACTATATATTAATTAATTTAAAAGATTCCATGGTATACCCCTATCAATTGTTTCTGATCACGATCCTCATTTTACATCAAGATTCTAGAAAAGTCTTCAAAATGCCTTGGATACTGAACTTCGTTTAAACACTGCCTACCTCCCTCAAACTGATGGACAATTAGAACAGACTGTTCAAACCGTAGAAGACATGTCGAGATCTTTCTCGCATGACTTTCTAGGTATGTGGGATCAGTATTTAACTCTAATCGAATTATCCTATAACAATAGCTTCTATTCAAGTATTCAGATGGGACCATATGAAGCATTATATGGAAAGAGATGTCGCACACCCACTTGTTGGGATGATGTTGGTGAAAGAAAACTCGTATGCCCAAAACATGTTGTGGAAACAATGGAAAAGGTGAAGATTATCCAAACCCACATCAAAGCATCTCAATGTTGTAAAAAGAGCTATGCTTATAATCGGAGGAAGGATTTTGAATTTCAAGTGGGAGATCATGTTTTCTTGAAGGTATCTCCACATAAGGGTGTTATATGATTTGGTAAGAAGGGTAAATCAAGTCCCAGGTACATCTAACCTTTCGAAATTCTAGAACGAATTGGAGTTGTAGCTTATCTTTTGGAAATGCCTACAAATATCTCCAAAGTTCATGATGTGTTCCACGTATCACTGTTGAGAAAATCCATGCCTGACCCAACGCATGTACTCACCTATGAAGAAATAAAACATGAACCTGATCTATCTTATTGTGAAGATCCTATCAAAATTCTTGACACTAGAGAACAAGTGTTGTGAAACCGGATGACTTGTCTGGTGAATGTTCTATGGAGAAACCATAAGATGAAAGAGGCAACGTGGGAACCTGAGGAACTTATGATGAAGAACCACCCAAATATTTTTATGTAGTAGTAATCTTGAAATTTTAGGGAAGAAATTATTTTATGTAAGGGATAATGTAACACCCCAGGCTTCAATGGTACATTTCCCTTTTAATAATGTTGTAGCTTGTGTTGTACGCAACTTGGAGTTTTAACACACCATGACCAATCGAACTAGCCGTTATGAATAGTAATACCCACTTTTTTGAAATTTTATAAATTTTATTTTTCCATATGAACATCATTTTTTAATTCAGAATATCGAAATTATCTTAGGGTGAATTGTTTTTTATTTTTCTGAAAACATTCAATTTTTGATGAATAGTGAAAAACGTAGTGTTATTGTTCAAACCCGACTTTTTATTTAAGTAATTAGTTATTTTATTTCAATTTTTTTAATAATTGATACATAATACCTATATATGTTCAATATAATTCATTGGATTCATTTTATAATATGTTTAGATTTATAAAATTTTATTGAACTTTTTACCGTCTTTTACCCACCTTCTAAGAGCATTTACAAATTTGCATAAAACATAATTTTACCACTTCAATGAGTTGAATTTTACAAATCTGAGAGACATAGTTGACATCACTAAGTAAAATTTTGTTCAATAAGATGAAAATATTTTTTGGTGAATAGTAACTTTTGACTTTTATTTACCACGGTTAAAAGTAAATAGGGTAATTAAGGGTAAAAATGATATTATAATTACCCTAACACATGTCCTAATTCTATTGGATAAGTTTAATTCGACCAAAAAAAAGCTTAGGAATAAAATATTATCCTTTTTGGTTCACTTGGATTAGATTAGGACATTTAATATTATTTTATTTAATGAAGAGTTAAAAGTGTTAAATTAAATGTTTAATAACTAAACCATTTTTAATATAGGGTTAAACATAAGATAAATTAAACTATAAATATTCCTTATAAAGATAAAAATATTTCCTACATAATGGTATTTTATTTATATGTTTTAGACATTAAATAATTAAATTTATTTATGACACAATGATGATGCATTAATTAACTTATTAATGAAAGATTAAAATAATTGATATTATAAACATCCAAATAAACATAATTTGTGACTTTTGATGAATTCCACTAATTCTATTGGTTAATATGACTTTTTAGGGTTCATTAATTTTTTTTTTTGAAGTAATCATGCTGTTATGATTTTTAGAAAAATCAAATACTAAATAGTGTCAAAATTGGCATAAATGAGTTTTTAAAACAAATACTACATTATAGGTTGATATAATATTCCTAAAAATCTAAGGTTTGGAAAAAGGGCTTAAATAATATTATATATGTAATTAATGAACCACTTTAGGTTCTCTTTTATGTTTAGAGTAAGTTTATTAACTACATAGTGTAAGAATACATGAAGACACAGTAAAAGTTAAACTATTTAACTAAGAGTTAAATTTAAAAGATAAGTTTAATATGGTAACATAAACCTGTCTAAAACCTATTGGTTGAAATTTTTTCGATCCATCCCCACCTTATCATCTAAATAAATTATTTTTGATCCATTATAAACTGAAATATATTTAATTATAAAATAATATTTCAAACTTTTCCTAAAGTGACCCACACCTCTCTTATAAAAGGGTACTAACTCGATGCGATTCATTCCCCATCATAATCATTCAAGAATAATTTTTATTTTATGATTAAAAATAATGTTTAAGAACACAATATCATTTTGTATATGAATCAAATACATCCTATTCATAACAAACATGGATTACGTAACCAAGAATATAAAGGAGAACGAATTAGTTAACACCTGAAACGATGACACTACTAAAATATTATTAAAAAATCAATATTATAAGATCATATATGATATATATTTATGTATATGATTCTCATGTAATTTGATTACAATTATATAACTATTATACAATAGGTTAACATACCCTCAACCAAGGAAATTTACAAGGTAATGGTTAATCCTATAATCTCTTTACTTATCTGAGGTTGTTAATACCTAAGTATCTACTAGGAAATCTTTATCATCAACATCTGTGTTTTCTTGAAAATGTAATTCAAACCATTTTTACTATTTACTATACTATAGGTTAAAGTCATTCATACCCTTATTTGACCATATATGTTTTGAAAGTAATCTTTCCATCATTTTTTCAAACAAGGTACTTTATGTCCTTTTCGACCAAATTAAGGTAAGAATGCCTTTTTTTAACTTATACGGTGGGTGCGGCTATTTTATGACATTATAACATCATCGAAGATTCCCATACAATATTTTAAGAATATTTTAAATATAAATGTTTTCTTTTTAAATTATGTGACTTTTAAATTATTTCAAAAAAATAAATAGATATTTCTCTCAAATAGTTTTGATTTCATCTCTGTTAACCTCCTTTTATGGATTTTATACTTGTTTGAAGCCGATTCATTTTAATACAAATCTTCTATATTGTATTGAAGTTTTTTTTCTATGTTTGATAGTGGATGTGTTATTTTTATACCATTCAAGGTTTATAATTAATGTATTAACATTTCATAATCCAGTTTTAATACGAATGTCTATGTTATGTTTCAATATTTCATAGGAGGAATGCATTGGACTTATTTAGTGACGTTTGGAGCCCATTACAGCTCCTCGATCGGTAGGTCTCATGAGACAAAATTTTGTCTTGGCACAAGTCCTTGAAAAAATCTTCTTTTTATTCTTGGAAAGAGGCATTGACTATGTGGTTATGAAGTCTGGCATTATGCATCCCATCATTTTATAATTAGCTATTGATATTACATGTGATTATTCAACTTGTAGAATATTCATGTGAATAAGTAAATGGTATTATTTGATTTATCTTTTCCATATTATGCTGATGTTTAAGTTTAAAAGACTTTCGTTTTAGTCTTATACACTACCTTTAATGTTCATGTTTATTTATGAATGTTTCTGCTATATTGTTATCCTTACTAAGCATTTGAGCTCACCCCTTTCTATGTTTAATTTTTTCCAGGATGTGAAGTAGTATATTAATGTTGACCCGCAGGGAAAGTATACGGGAAATGAATGTGGTCAATAGAGAAAATTTTGTTGTTGTTTTTTTCATTTTATACTGTAATGTAAAACATTAGAATGTATCTTGTACTTCCAAGGCTAAAAAACTGATCAGTCTTTCGGTATTTGATCCCTTGTTATCATGCCAATGTTATATAATAATTCACCAACTCTAGGTAACTAGGGTCAGGGCATTACATATATAAACAAGATAGATAAGGACAACAAAAGATAAATATATTCCATAACTAAAACCCAAAAAATCAAGTGTAGAAATAATCAACAAGTTCATGTCCAACCACAAAGAGCTACTAAAATAAGAATAAATCAATAACTCTATGTGATAGATTGGGTGTATCCCACAATATCACCACCAGCTACCCATACGGGTGACAGAAAATAGTAAAAATTAAATCATAGGTAAATCATAGGTAAATCATGCTAAGGAACTCAACAGGTCGGGCTAATGGATTACTCGTACCGAAACAAATAATTATTGCAAAACAAGTCCTAAGAACACAGGACCAAGGAGTATAGGAACACCCCATAAACGAACCCCCAAAAAATGTCAATAACATTTCCCTAAAACAATAGGCCAAGGGAATAGATAAAATCTCCCTGATCTAACCTAATGATGGTAATATGGATGATTTTCCTAAGATAAACCTTAAAACTATGCACCTAAGGATTTCCATGTGCTGTTTTTCATAAATAATTTCAATGCATTAAAAATACCCCATTTTTTATTTTACCAAAATACAGGGGAAAAAAATTTAGTAGAAATCAATTGGAACACTAAAAAAAATCATGAAAAAATGTTTATAAATCAATTTATATAAATTTGCTGAATAGATTTCATCAACACAGAAAGATAAGAAACCACATGCCTCAAATCATGGGGTCCAAGACACCTACAAAAGATCCACAAAAAATTGAATTCAACAATGACAACAGAAGCCCTAAATAGTAAACACCTCTTATAATTGATCCCATTTACCAATGTGGGTTATAAGAGTAAAATAAATGACATATACCTCAAGAATACACAACCTCCACACCACAACCAATAAATGAAACAACCCCCAGAACAATATTGTAACCACAAACTAGAATAAATCATGGAGAAATATAATCATGGGTCAACGAATCTGATAATGTGATTCAATAGTGTTATCTCAATCCATTAAATGATGAAGAAGAATGGATTACTTTCTTGGATAGATGAAAACCAACCACCTTGATGGTCAATCATTGATTGGAACAATCTAAATCAAATGGAGACACCAATAACCACTGATAAGGGATTTGGGTCAAGAACCAAGAGAGATGTGGGGAGAAGAATAAAATTATTTTCTGTATGGTTCCCTAAAATATGACATCTTGATTGTTCCATGTCATGTGACTATTTTACACGTATTTTAATCCTCAACACTTATGTATGATAAAAAACCCCATCTACTTTTTATTAAATCTTGTCCTTTTATTATTACACATCATGTAACCATTACGTGGTGTGTACCACTTTAAAATTGTGTAAATAGTTCAAAACATTAGTTTGGAGACCAAGTACAAGTTGTGTAACTCCCTAACATGCTGTGAAATTTCCAAATACATAAAAAACGCCAGGTTCTTACTTAAAAACATAAAAACACCAAGGGTATTTCTTGAACATAGGAATAATACCCATAATACAATAACACGCCTATACAAGGACCCCTTTAATTCAGACAAATATATATCCTGGAACTTTAAGTCATTTTACCCAAAAACATCTATCCATCCTTAGCAATCTGAAGACTCACCCCATTAAGGAGGAAAACTAGAAAATAGAAGTGAAATATCTAAAAGTGTTTTATATGATGTTATAACCATAAGGTGCATCTACCACCAAACTTAGACACTTCTAGGAGTATCTACCATCACTCGGTGATAATTCTAGTTCAACGGTGCTACAATTAATAGTTTCAACCATTTAGTAGAGCTACCACAAAGGAAAAGATACGACTACTATTTGGTTTATCTACTACCAAGCGCTACTATTTATATAAGTATCTACCATTTCACAGTGATACCATCAAGTTTTGATATCTATAGTTCAATGTTATACATCCAGGTTATGCTACTTTTAAGAACTACCATCATAATAAAGAGAAACCACCTAAACAACCTACCACTAGAGAGCTATTTTAGATATCCATAATTAATTTAAAAATTAATTCCCAAATTGTTGTTTTATGAATTTAATGTTAAATAGAAGTACATGGATTTAATAAAATGTTATTATTAAAAAAACTACAGTTATCTTAAATAAAAATTCAGACCATTACAGTTATGTCTCTCAGTATGAGGATCTATATTATTCTATTATTATCCTGTAATTGATATTTATCCATGTGGAACAATATAAATTCAGAAGATCTCCCTTGTGAATGTGATACGCATGCAGGGATATAGAAATACAGACTATCATACATTGTAATATAAAAGAATCATTGATACACATGGGTGTAGAAGAATAATAAACAATTTTTCACTGAAAACAAAGGACTTTCCAACCTTGCATGACCCTCAGTTTTCCTACATTTTCTATGAAACCTCAGTTGATCCTTGAAATCAAAGAATTTAGAGACTCCTAGTGAAGCTAATCATATCAAGTTGCACCACATTTTCCTACCTATTATTTATTCCTCTTTTTATTTTACCATTCTCTAAAGGTGTGTCTTTTTACTCTATTTATCTATAAAAAAAAGTCTATAGCACTAAAATATAGATTTCTTAACACTCTCTCTCAATTTTCTTCATTTTTATTCCCACGAACAACTATGTAAGAGGTCTTGTGTGACCTATACTAGTTTTTTCCCACATAAAATTGAGGATAAGGCTTTGTTCCTAGATAGCATTGTGTGATGTTTTTTGAAAAACATGAGCAAGGTTTTGGATCAGTTTCATTATAATAAACTACATAGAAGAAGGTAATTTACAAGTGGAATGGATTATCTCTCGATTTGAGACTGAATTTATTGTTTAGATTCTATAATTAGTTATTTACTATTATTTATTTGTTTCTTTATTTGGTTTTAAATAAAACCATATTTTATATTATAATTTATTAAACAAAACTATAATCTGATAGTTAACTAAAATTAGTATTTTATGTACACTGTTTCATATAATTAAATTATTTTCAAAAGGAAATTTTTTTTAAAAACTAATTAAAAAAATATGTGATATAGCCTTTGATAAGATTTTATATAGAACAAATAATATAATTATTATATTTATATTAACTAGGTGTTTTTATAAAAATTAGAGTATTTATGTTTTAAATTGTTTGTAAATTGATATTTCACTGGAAACTCAATTCACCCCTCTTGGGTTTCCCATTAGGACCAACATTTCGTATCTAAGTATCTTTAAAATTACTTGTTACTATGATCTAGTTTTATCTAAATATTTTAAATTTCAATTTTATCTAATTTTATATCTGTAGGGGTAGTAATAACCTTGAAGGGATTATCACTAATCCACATCCTTATTTTAATGGAACTAATTTTTCTCAAAGGAAGATTAAAATAAAAATTCATATAGAAAGCATGTGGTTAGATATTTTTAATATTATTGAGGATAAATATGAAATACCAAAAGCTCTATGAAAAAAAAATTACTGATGTCAATAAGTCTTCATATTATTGTAATTTTAAATATATGAATTATTTGTATTGTTCTTTAGGTGAGGATGAATTTAATAGAATATATGCATGTTCATATGCTTTTGAAATTTTGGGAAAACTTTATATATCACATGAATGAACATATAATTTTAAATAAAATAATTTGAATAATTATACTACTAAATATGATACCATTGAGATGGATCCTAACAAATACATTCCTGACATCTATCATAAATTCAAGGAAATAGTCAACACGATGTATGCACTTGGAAAATAAATTGCTAATAAGGATCAATTAATGAGACTCTTGAGATTTATACCAAATAGATATAGAGGAACCTATATTTCTATTATAGAATCATGTGAAATTAGTATGTTTTTGGTGAAGGAACTCATTGTAAAACTCATGATATATAAAGTGGAATTGAAAGTGAACAAGGAAAAAAGATGATAAAACCAATAGGAATTAAGTAGCCATAAAGACTTATGACCCAAAACTAAATGAGTGTATCAAATATGAGAGTTCAAGTGATGATGAATCCCAATCTGACAGTGATGAAGAAATGAATCATTTACACATAAGTCTCAAGAAATTCAACTGAAATAAGAAATTTTTCAAAAAAATCAAACTATACATTCATGTATGATAGAAAATGAAATTGGAGAAAAGAATAGAAGAATGATGATTCCGCCAATGAAATAAACTACTATGAGTGTAAAGGTAAATTACATATCAAAGTCGGTTTTCCTGATATCAAATATAATAAAAAGTATGAGTACAAAGTAAAAATTTATAAAAAATATTGGAAAACCACCTGACGTATGATAGCTCTAGTGATTCAGACTGAAGTAAAGAATATATAAATGATAATGCTAAGATGAGTTTCATGAAAAGAAAAATATGAGGTACAAAATATATTTCTTGTATCTATAATACACATTTTTAATCTATATAAAAATGAAAATAATAAATAAAATATTTCAGCTGATGAACTATTTGAATATAGTAATATTATGGAAGGAACCATTACTAAGATAAAAGAAAAATATATAATTTTAAATAGAAATCATGTTATGTCTTCTCACTCTAAATCTAATTTTTCTATAGAGAAAGATAAGAATGCTCAAATTTTAAAAAAAAACAATCAGATTCAATTTTTTAATGATAAATTAAGGGAATATATGAAGATATTCAATAATGCTATAGAAAATCTCACTAGAATTATTGGAAATTTAACTACACCTAAATACACTATAAGAATAGGTTATCATGCTGGAATGAGAAGGATTTGTGAAAATAAAATTTCCTTACATTCCAGTTATACCAAATATGTAAAAATATCTTACCCGTGTTTACCTAATAAATTTTTTATTTCCAAATCTCTAATATATTAATATATAAACCCATTATAAAATTATTTATTCCTAAATATCTTATTACTAACATATCTAGACCCAAAAAATGGTTACCAAAATAATTTTTCTCAAGTCACTTTTATATGAAACCTTGTTCAAGAGTTCCCATAAGAATTTATGTTATTTGTATAGTTTCTGTTCTAGACATATAATTGGTGACTACTCAAGATTCAATAACCTAACTATAGTGGATGGTGGACATGTATCTTTTTAGAACAACACCAAATGAAAAATAATAAAACGTGGACAAATCGGTAACTCTAGTACAATTTATTATATAAAATTTACCTGAATATGGATTAAAATATATTTTTCACATAATTTCACAATTTTGTGATGATGGTTATCATGTTGACTTTAAAATTGATGCGTGTAGGAATTTGATATCAAATATGATTCAAATTTTTATTTTTATGTGAAATGTTAATGTATATACTGTTGATTTGAATAATTTATATTCTCAAAATATTTATTATTTAAGTTTTTTAGAATGATTATAGTATTTGGAATAAGAGAGTGGGTCATTTAATATACACTCACTTATAAATCTTACTTGGAAAAGATTATTTAAGGATATACCTAAACTATAACTCCCAATAGACAAATTTTTCAATATTTGTCAAAAGGAGAAACAACATAATATTTATTTTAAACCAAATAAATAAGTTTCAACTTCTAAAACTTTTTATTTGGTTCACATGGATTTTTTTAGGTCCTCTAGATTTTCTAGATTAGTAGAAAAAAAAATATTTTCATGTTATATTGATTGCTTTTTCATGGTATTCATGGGGTTTTTTCCTTGCCCATAAAATTGAATATTTCATCTTTTTTCAAATATTCTAGATCTATAAAAAATAATAGTGGAATCATAATTAATAATTTAAGGAGTGATCTAGGTCATGAGTTAAAAATCAAAATTTTGAATCATTATTCTCACAACATTCATATAGTAATAACCTTTCTACTCCAAGGACCCCATAGAACAATGTTGCAGTAGTAATAAGAAATAGAACCCATTAAGATATTTTTCAATCTATGATCAATGAGTATGACTTACTATATATTTTTTGGAATAATCCATGAATATATATATAAATATAATAAATATAATACAAATTAATCTACTTTTAAATAAGATTATGGAATTGTATAAAACCAAAGGTTAATTAATTTTGAGTCTTTTATGGTAAAGTCTTTATACTCAATACAAAAGATAATATCAATAAGTTTTTATCCAAAATAGATTAAGGAATTTACCATGGATATTATATAACTAGTAAATCATACAGGTTATTTAATAAAGGAAATAAGATTGTGTAATATTCTATACATGTAGAATTTAATGAGACTGGTCCACATTTTCCTAATACCCCTTTAGAAAAATATCAACATCAAAACTAGTGATAATTATTTGAAACCTTCTATAGAAAAAAACTCTTAGTTATAATAAAATTCTGGAATCTAAACCTGTAATATAGAATTTAGTTTCAAATTAATCTATCCCAAGATCATTTAGTACTCATGGGTATCATCCCTTATATGTAGTTGTAGGAGACCTATATAAAGGAACGAAGACAAGAGATTCTCTTAGAAACCAAGTTTCACAACAATCCTTTTTGTCATATCATGAACGTATGAACATCACAGAAAACAATAATGATAAATTCTAGGTAATGTAAATTCAAGAAGAATTAAATAATTTTAAAGAATTAGATTTTGTGAACTAGTTTAAAGACCAAAGGACTAGCTGACCATTAGCACTAAATTGGTATTTATAAATAAGGATGATGATTCGAGCACTATAATTAGAAATAAATCTATATTTATTTGATACAAAATATTATATCCAATAATAATAATTGACTATGAGGAAACCTTTTCTTCAGTATCTAGGAAAGAAACAATCATAATTATTCATTCTTCTATATCACATTTGATTTTAATACTATATAAAATTGGTGTCTTTTAATGACTTGGATTTTCCATGTATTATTTTATAATATTATATTGACTTATTTCAAGAATAAGAACTAAGAAAAAATGCGATTCTGAGTCTTGGTGTTCTTGGAACAAATGGTTGAAAGAAAATTATTAAAATTTTAAATAGCAGGTGTGAGCAGTTTTCCTAAAAAAATTAGAATAACTTATAAACGGGCTCCCGGATCAAAAATATGATGGCACCATTGATTTCAAAATAGTGGATTGACCCTAGAAACTACCTAACATTGGTCAGCATGGGTTGATTGTGGAAAGTCATCATGGGAACTTAAATGAATAAAATTTACTAAGAAAATTTATTTTATTTCATTGACGCAACAACGCGGTGATTTTTTCTATTTAAATGAATCCCTATATTAGAGATCTAGGGATAGTCTCATAAACTTGTAATTCTATATATATAGTAGGAATGATCCTCTAGTTAATCCTCTCAATCAGGCGATAACAAAACCTCAAATCAAAGATCAGTAAACAGAGATCATGGAAGATGTCACCAATGATAACAACCCAGTAACCATTCTTCACCAAATAGTGATCCGAATTGAGGTAGGGCTTATGATTTAATCTATTATTCCCTATTATTTATTCTTGTTATGAACAAGAACTAATCCATGAACTAATTATCTCGCGGATCAATCGTATATGCGGGATGGGATTATTTTTCATGTTTATCAGGATGATTTATTCTTCATGATTAGAACTGTTAATTGATTCATTTACTGTTATAATGGTGATGAATCAAGATCGACACAAACATTGATGGAGGTTGGTCCCTATATTGTTAATTGTGCTCTTCTCCCTGGATTCACCGTTCTTCATGTGTTCTTCATTCTTCCCCAGCTTTCAACCCTTTTGTGAATAATCCATTGTTTCACCTTAAATTATTGGCACAATGATCCAAAACTATAGATATGACATCAGAATGACTCGAAATAGGTGCAATGGTGGGTACAAAAGCATATATAAAAATGGTGGTTGTCAAATTTTCATTCATTGGCAATAACGAATAATGCCTATGATTGAGTTTTTTGAGCTGATTGAAGGCTGGAATGCCATCGATTCGGTGTTAGAGTGGAAAAGATAGATGTGAAATGGAGTTTCTAGGTGAAATGACCACGAGAATAGAATCCGAGTGATTAAATGCCTGAGTAGGAGAAAAAAATATGGGTTACTATAAAAACTGATACACATGGTGTGTAGTTCCGAATACATGAAATGTGTCCCCCAATTGAATGACTCGACATGTACATGGGAAGTACATGGACATGGGGTAGGGTACATGGGTTTCCAAAACAGCATGTACTCC
The DNA here is from genome assembly GCA_963277665.1 of Viscum album. NCBI lineage: Eukaryota > Viridiplantae > Streptophyta > Magnoliopsida > Santalales > Viscaceae > Viscum > Viscum album. Next base: position 1,606,515,070 of record OY728137.1, on the reverse strand, counting down.
CCCACACAGCTTGTCCTGGACCATGTACATGGGCTACCCTATGTACTGGTAAACCAGAAGAGATAAAAAAGATGACATCGTGTACTGGTACATGGCTAGAGTACATAGGTGGACCCTGAAAGGAAGGATACGGCATATAACCCTTTCTACACACTCTGTACCCCTCTTCTACATGATAGAGTTTTGAATGAATTGGTTCATTATACACATAAAATACCCAGGGTCAAGGGACATAGTGTGTGACCCTACTACACATTGTGTACCCCTTCCAACATGGCTTGATTTCCTTTACCTTTGTATCTTTGAGATGATTTGTTTGGGTTTTCTCCCTATATTAATTATCGAAAGGTTTTTATGATTCATTTCCCACTCTTAGGACTACAATTCCATTAGTTGTATATCCTAAATAGAGTTGTTGGAATCCCTCTAAGAGTACGGGAGTGGGGTACTCTATTCATATTCATTCCATAGGTGGATTAATTGGCATCAACATGACCAAAACTAATCGGGTGCCAATCCTATACATTGTAGGTTAATATAGATTGAGTTATTTTTTTCACCCCATGGGCCTAGATACGATCCTCATCTATTTTCATGTATCTATCTTCATATCTATCCATTTATATTTCTCATGGAAAGTTCTGAGGATAATTACCTCTCAGACGAACATCATCAGTGTTATCGAACTCATGAGTGTGTTCTCCTAAATGAGTGATTTGTGGAATATTTGAGCTTAATTCCTAGGGTTGGTATACTATGATTGTATCTAACCTCTAGACTATGTGTATGGGATTGATTATATATAATTTTTCCTATTATATGGTTTTTAGACATATACCTATGTATAACTGACTATATGTTTCTTTGTTGCATTGCTTTCTGGTTTCAGTGTGTCCTGTGGAGTATTGTTACACTCACCCATGCAAGGGATTTTCCCACATGTGTCATGTCTTGTGAAAACGGTCGACCTTCTTATGAAGTTCTAGGTGTACTAGGACAAGATGGTGCTTAGTGAGATAGGACTAACCGAGTTGTGTTCCTGTGGCTTTTAGACAGCAATCCTAGTACCTTTTAATTATAGGTTAGACTCGTGTAACAAACATCTTGTGTTGGGATTGTATTCTGAACCTGTTAACATTACTTTACATTATATCGTACTCTGGTTGTGGTATATGGTTGTATTCATGAATTTTTAACTTAGTGGTTTTTACATTTCATCATTTTTTGGGATTGGAGATTTTTGGGTACATGCAGGTACATTGGCAATGCCTCCCATGGTAGTGATATGCCTACTCAATGCTAGTCACTAGCCCCTACCCTACTAGAGGTAGACATGGGGAGTCTCAGCATTTCCCCTACTAGGACAGGTCATGACAGATTAGTATTAGTTATGGTTTGTTCTACTTTAGGACTAGGAGTCTATGAGATTGGTTTGGGGTAATAGTGTTAACTGTTTTGAGTTTGGATTTTAGGACAAGGGCTCTAATGTTGGTGCAGCGGCCGATGTATCCATAAAACAAGAATCTGATAACCTACTTTTCAACTCAGAACAAGAAAACACTAGGTTTAGGTAAAATAATGGTAAATTAATCATATAAGAATGGTTTGTGGCTTACATTTCCTTTTAGATTCATCTCTCTAGATATACGCATTGACTGTAGTGAATATTGTTTATTTTAGGATTACTTCATGAAATATACCAACTAGGATTCATCATATTGATCACGAGGATGACCCCCATAGTGATGATCCTTTGATACAGGGACCATTTCCCCAGATATTACCTTTAGGTGGTTCACCATCCATACTTTCACATGTAGAGAATCATCAAGAACTCATAGTACCATCGGACAAGGAACATAGGATGAGCGCACTTCACAAGTTTCAGTGGTAGAGACCTCTCATGTTCTAAGGTGAGCCTGATCCATAGGCATCCAGGAACTATCTTGGGTTAGTGACCAGATTCTTCTATCTAGTCAAGACACTAGAAGATCTAATGGTGGTCCTAGCGGTGGGACGATGGTGGAGTTTTCATATCTAGACTTATGATGAGGCGACTATTTTTTTATAGAGTTAGAGTACCTCTTCGAAGAGGATTTTTCACCATTTAGGTTGTGGGATGACCTTATCAAGGAGCTTATTCAGCTCCACTAGTGTAGCATGACAATAGCTAATTATTCATCTAGGTTTACCAACCTTTCCAGGTACTCGATGGATATGGTTCAGGATCATTACTTCTGGTCTCATACCTTTGAGTGAGGTCTGCGTAGAGACATCCAATCAAGCATTGTACCTATGTTCATTCCAACATATATTAGGGTTCTTGAGGAGGATTTAGTGGTTGAAATATTATTGGATGAGAAGATAAAACTAGTGATGGTCATCATTGGACAAGAAGGAGCAGAGACCTTAGCATTAGGGATCCAACATCAGTCTCAGGGACCTTTAGGTGGGAGACGTTTCAGGAGATGGTCCTAGGACAAATGATATACAGTTCAGGGCTCACATGGTGGGTCCAATCAGCCCAGAGAGTGGTTGTTCAATTTATGTGACCTATGGGGAAATCTCACTTGATATTGTCCAACCTTTCATTTTCATGATAGGGAGAATATGGATGGAACACCAAGGAAGATATTATGATAGGAACATGTAGATCTAAAGGCCAACAGATGTGGATGAAGAGATGGGAGAGAAATAGGAGGTGGCTCACATTTATACATGTTACAATCGACACCCCTTGGTATTCTACTCCAGGCTCATGGAGCTAGATGAAATGGGTGGGGACAGATACACGCGGTTTACGTTTATGACCTAGGGTCTCCATGAATGATTCGAGGTATGATCTGTGCCTTTTATACTTTAATTTACATACTGATATACATATGTTATAGTCATTCCTTTCTCACCACATATCTTTTAGGAGACATGTAGATTCATGTTAAACCATTGGATCGACCCCTTATTCTTGGAGACACCTACTAGAGAAGACTGAGTGATCACACACTTATTCTGACAGTGTGACCTGGCCCTTGGAGTTGAGAGTTTCGGTTGGAACCTCATGGTGGTGGCATTGATTCCTTTCAATGTCATTCTTGGTATATATTTTTAATCTATAGTCCATGCCCATATTGACTCTTTTAGGAAAAGTTTTTGGTTTTTCTGATTTTATGTAATGTGGTTTAACTTTTTTGGTGTAATGGAAACCGAGGAAGCACATAATGTACTCATGCATAGGAGGGTGCATCCAATTACTCATCAGTTGGCTAACCTGGCCCTAAATGTAGTGGATGTTATGAGTTTCCAATTTCATATAGTAGTGGTGGAGTATAAATAAATCATTCCTGAAAATTTTCCAAGTTTATCTCCCCATCGGTAGTTATACATTTCAATTTATTTACACACTCAGACATAACCAATATTTGTGACAACATAGTGGATGGCTCATATAGAGCTTATCATGCAGAGGGTGTAGTTGGAAGACATTCTGAGGAAGGCATTAGTGAGACCTAGTGTTTCATCCTAGCCATCCACAATTTTGTTTTCCAAAAATTTTGATGGGATATTGAGACTGTATGTGGACTACTAGAACCTGAACCATGTGACCTTGAAGAAAAAGTATCCACTACTAAGGATATTTGACCTCTTTGATCAGTTGAGTGGGGAACAATGGTTCTTGAAGGTTCAAATAAGATCAGGTTATCACCAGAAATGAGTATGGGATGAGGATATACCGAATATGACCTTCATATGTTGTTATGATCATTATGAGTACTTGGTTATTCCCTTTTTCATGAAAAATTCCCCAGTAGTTTTCGTGGGACTCATAAAATGGATCTTTCATCCTTACATAGACCGGTTCATGGTAGACATCATCAATGATATCCTTATATACTTGTCATATACGAAGGATCATGTGAGATACTTAAGGATAGTTCGAGACATACTCTAAGAGAACCATTTTTACAGAAATCTCTCAAAGTACCAGTTTTGCATTCAAGCGATTCACTTTCTAGGACATGTTATCTCAGCAGATGGAGTGGAAGTGGACTCAGCCAAGGATGAGGCAGTGTTATCATGGGATCCACCTAAGATCATGATGGAGGTGTAGAGATTCCTCGACCTATTAGGCTATCACTAGAGATTCATTCCAAATTTATCCAGAATATCAACACCTATGATAGATTTAACTCAAAATGGGAATCCTTTTGTGTGGCCAAAAATGTGCCAGAAGGCTTTTCAGCAGTTGAGGAAGATTTTGATAATCATGCCAATATTGATATATTTAGAGGTGGGTGTTGGGTATGTAGTGTTCTGTGATGAATCAGGAAATGGACTTGGTTGTTTCTTGATGCAGATGCAAGTGATGATTACCTATGGTTCACACCATTTGAGACCACAATAGAAGAAATATGTGACCCGTGATCTTGAGTTAGTAGTGGTAGTCTTTTCATTCAAGATGTGGTTACACTGCCTAATAGAAAAGTGGTTTATTAGCTACTCTTATCATAAGAGTCTCAAGTATATCTTCTCTCATAAGGATATTAACCTAAGATATAGTTGAGGGATAGAGTTTATCGTAGATTTTTACATTGAGATTTTTTATACTCCTGTGAAGGGGAACATTGTAGTAGATTCTCTCATCAAGAGATCTTGTTTTCAGTTGTTGAATGTGGTGTCAGAGTTGTTTTCCTCCTTGTTGTTATCCTTAGTGTATGGAGACGGAGCAGGTTAGCTCCGTTTATTAGTTTTCACCCCTACAATTTTATGGCAAATCAAGAAATCACAACTTGGAGATATCGACTGTAAGACCCTATGTGCTCAGATTTCCACGAGGCATGATCCTGATGGATATTAAAAAAGTGGGGAGCATGTCACTTTTTTCAGAGAACACAAAATAGCACAAATGATTTTGTGGGAGGAGGTTTTGATCAATATTCATACATCCCCTTTGTTGGTATATCTAGGTGTGGAAACGATATACCAAGACCTCTGATGTTATTTTTGATGACCATTTATGAAGAAAGGATTTAGAGAGTTTGTTTTTTGATTCCTTACTTGTAATCAAGTGAAGGCTGAGCTCCCTGTTCTAGCTGGCTTAGCTTAACCCCTAGAGGTACTGGAATTAAATTGGGATGGGATATCGATGAACATAATCATGGTTTTTCCACATATGTCTAGAGGACACAATTCCATATGAGTGATTATTGATTGACTCAGCAAGTCATCCCACTTCCTAGCTTTCCAAGAGTAGAGTTTAGTAGATATATTAGGATGCCTCTGTGTGTAGGAGATTGTTTGTCTCTGTTTAGTTACATCGACAATTGTTCATATTATGATGCTTTCATTACATCTTGGTTGTGGAATGGATTAAAAGATGCTTTTGAGACCCACTTATGCTTGAGCATAGTGGTTATCCCACAAACTGACGACCAAATTGAGTGGACCATTCTGGTTCTTGAGGACATGATGCGAACTTGCATGTTGTACTTCATCCATAGTTTGGAGGATCACCTACCACTGGTGGAGTTTTCAAAAAAAAATCAGGTGCCATTCCACCATTGATATCGTATCATTTGAGGCTTTGTACTGGTGACCCTATAGGTCACCACTTTACTAGACTGACTAAGGAGATCCAGCAATCATGGGCCCAAAGTTGGTGTTAACTACTACAGAAAAGGTGCAGATTATCCAGAAGTAGATAAAGACTACATAGAGCCATCGAAAGTTTTATGTTGATAGGGGAAGGAGTCCTTTCTAGTTAAAGGATGGAGACTATGTTTCTTATGAGTCTCACCTCGGCGTGGGTTACAAAGATTTGGCGGGGTCAGAAAGCTATCTCTGAGGTTTATCGGACCTTTTTAGATACTTTATTGAGTTGGAAAGGTGGTTTACCAATTAGATCCACCCATATAGTTAGACCAGGTACAATACATCCTCCATCTATCATGGACAAGAAGGTACGTGCAAGACCCATCGCACCTCATTGACTGGAGAGAGATAGACATCGAGGATGGAGCGACTTTTTCTGATTATCCAAGGAAAATCAAGGATCAGTAGGAGAGGATCCATTATGGGTGATGGATTCCCTTGGTGCATGTCTGGTGGTATCATGGGAATCTCCAAGAGAGCACATGGAAGTAGAAGGCTTAGATTTTTGCTCAGTACTGTCATCTTTTTGAGTATCCTTTGTTTTTTAATTTTCAGATGTGTAAATCCCCAAGGTGGGTTGAATTTAATGACTCGTGTTTTCCATATATTATTTTTAAATATTATATGTATTTATTTTGAGAACAGGTGCTGATAAGACGTGATATTCTGAGACCCGGTATGCCCGGAACAAATGTTTGAAAAAACATTAAAATGTTAAATAGAACACACATGCAGTTATCCTGAAAATGTGGAATAAATTATAAATGGATGCTCAGATAAAAAATATGAGGGTACCATTTATTTTAGAATAGCGGATTTACCCTAGGTGCGAGTTCACATTGGTCAGTGTGGCTTGATTGTAAAAAATTTCACAGACACTTGAATGAATAAAATAAAATAAGAAAATTTATTTTATTTCATTAGTGAAGTGACATAGTTATTTTATTCTCTTGAATTGAATCCCTATGTCAGAGATTCATGGTTAGCCTCATAACCCTAGATTTCTCTAGAGATGCAGGAAAGGAACCTCTAGAGAATCCTCTCGAGTACGTAATGAAGGAACCTCAGATAGACAACTAATGAACACCAATCTAAGTAGATCTTTCCAGCAATGAAGATGTAGACACCATTCTTCATCAGTAAGCAATCTGAATCAAGGTAGGGATTTTGAATTAATCTATTCTTCCATGTTCTTGATTCCTATGATGAACACAAACTAATCTGCAAATAGATTATCCCACGAATAGATCATATTTGTGGGATGGGATTATTTTTCAGGTTTATCAGGATGATTTATTCTTCATGATTTGAACTATTTATTGATTTTTATTATAATTATAATGGTAATGAACCATGATTCACATGAACATCTATCTAGGTTTGTCCCTCTTTATTTGATTGTTATTTTCTCCCCTAATTCACCATTCCTTGTGTGTTCTTCATTCTTCCCCAACTTTAAACCCCTTTGTGAACAATTTATCATTTCACCTTTGATTCTTGGTGAAATGATCCAAAACCTTATACCTAGCATTTGTATGACTCGATGTAGGTGTGATGATGGGTACAGAGGCTGGTTGAACAATGGTGGGTGCTGAATTTTCAATCTTTGACAATAATAAAGAATGCATATGATTTTGTTTTCCAAGCTGATTGAACTCCTGGATCTAGTTGATTCAGTTTTAGAGTAGAAAATAATGACCTGATCTAATATTTTGAGTAAAACGGACCACCAAAATTTAATATGGGTGATTAATGGTCCCAAAGGGAGGCATAATAAGGGTTTTAAGAAAACCCAATACACACGGTGCATAATCCTGACTACATGGTGACTTTCCCCTAGTTAAACAACTTGGGATGTACACAGGATGTACACGGACATGGGGTAGAGTACATGGGATTCATAAACATCATGTACTCCCCCACATAGCTTTTCCTGGACCAAGTACACGGGCTACCCCATGTACCGACATATGATAAGAGATATATGGGCTAATGATCTATAGTGGCACATGGTCAGAGTACATGGGCGAACCCCAGATGGAAGAACACAGTGTGTGACTTTCACTACACATTGTGTACCCATATTCTATATGTCATGGTTTGGAATAAAATGGACAGTTGTACACGATCTGTACATGGGTTCAAGGGACATGGTGTGTGACCCTACTACGTGATGTGTACCCCTTATTATATGGCTTAATTTCTATGTCCTCTGTATCTTGTATAGGTTTTTTTAGGGTTCGTTCCCATTATCGTTTCACTGAAGGTTGGTATAAATCAATTCCTAGTCCTAGGAATACGATCACATCAGTAGGAAATCCTAAATAGAGTTGTTTTAATTCCCCTGAAAGGCCTGAAGTGGGATCCTCTATTCATCTTTATCCCATAGGTGGTGTTCTTTACATTGATGGGACAAACACTATTTAGGAATTTATCCTATAATTAGTAGTTTAATCCAAATTGAGTTATTGATATCACCTTATGGCCTTGTATGTGCTCCTCATATGTTGTATTATAACTCTCTTCAGATCTATAAGCGTATATTTCTCAAGGAAAAATATGCCGAGTAGTACAACTTGGATGGAAATCATCAGTGTTATCAAACTCAGGAGTGTATTCTCTCAAATGAGTGCTTCAGGGATTCTTTGAGATGAATTCCTATGGTTGGAATAATATGGTTATATATTACCTTTATACTATGTTTCGTGGATTGAGTATATCTAGAGATTCTTATTATATGTGTTGTAGACATATACTTGTGTAGATATTAATGTAATTTTCTTTTTGTATTGATATGTAATTTAGGGGTGTCCTACTGAGTATTTTCATACTCTCCCCTGCACGGGCTTTTTCCACACGTGTCATGTCTTGTGAAGACGATTGACCTTTTGAAGGAGTCTTAGTTAGACCAAGACCAGACAGTGCTTAGTGAGATTGGACAGACTGAGGACTATTCCTGTGGATTTTAGATAGTTGTTCAAGTACCTTTTACTTACATGTTTGACTTGTGTTATAAACTTATTTTAGTGGGATTTAATTTTACCCCTGTTTAATTTAACGAAACTTATTTTGTACTCTAGTTGTGGGATATAGTGGTATGCATGCATTTTTTACTTATTGGTTTTTACATTTCAGTATTGTTTCATCTTGGAGATGTATGTGTGCATACAGGTACATAGGCAATGCCTCCCATGTTAGTGATATGCCTACTCAATGCTAGTCACCATCCCCTAGCCTATTGGAGGCAGACTTGGGGAGTCTCAGTACGAGCCTTCCGAGGATAGGTCATGACAGAGTATTATCAGTGCTGGTGGGTTCTACTTTAGGACCAGGAGTCTGTGATATTGGTTTGGGGTAAGAGTGTTAAGTGTTTTGAGTTTGGAATTCATGCTAGGAACTCCATTGTTGATGTGGCGGCCAAAGTATCCATACACTATGACTCTAATAAACTACTTTTCAACTCGTCACATGAGAAAATAGGTTATAGGTAAAATAATGGTACGTGAATCAGATAAGAATGGGTTGAAGTTTCTATTTCATTCATGAGTCTTCCCTCCAAACATACTCATTGACTGTGGTGCATCTTGTTTGTTTCAGGATTCCTCTGTGACATATTCCAGATTGGATTTAGCATCTTGATCATGTGGATGACCCCATCAATGATGAGACTTAAATATAGGGACTAGTTCCCAAAATGTTACCCCCAGGTGGTGCACCATCGATACTACCACCTAAAGAGCAACACGTGGTACCCACAGTACTAGCGTGTGAGGAGCACACTTCATGATTTTTAGAAGTAGAGACCCATCATGATTCAAGGTGGTCCAAACCCACATGTGTCATAGGACAATATTGAGATGGTGACATGATTTGTTCATCTAGGACACTAGTATATCAGATGGTGGACCTAGAGGTGGGCCTCCTATATGACTCAACAAGATGATGGTGGAATTTGGCTATCGCTGCTTATGATGAGAAAAATTTTTCATGGACAGATTTCAAGAACCTCTTCATAGAAGTGTTCTCACTAGTTTCATTGAAGGATGTGCATATCCAGGTGATTCTTCAACACTAGAAGGGCAGCGTGATAGAAGCTGATTATTCATCAGAGGTTTTCCAACCATTCTAGGTACTTGATGGATATGGTTTGAGGTCAGTACTTCAAGGATCAAACCATCGAGCGAGGTAACATCCAAGCCAATGTTATCCATCTATGAATTCCTACATATTCTAGGCCTCTTGAGCATGATTTTGTGGTTGAAATCATCTTTGATGAGCAGATGCAGCTAGTGATAATCAGCAGTTGAAAACCAGGAGTGGAAACCTCAGTAGTAGTTATATGAGGTTAGTCATAGGGACCTAGACATGTGATACATTTTAGGAGGAGGTCTTAGGATATAGGATCTACAGTTTAGGTATCATAGGGTGGGTCCATTCAGACTAAAGAGAGAAGATTATATTCATGGATGGTAGAGGGCATCTCGCTTTAGATTTTCTAACCTGTCATGCTGCTGATAGGGAGACTGCAGATGGACCACTGAGGTAGAGATAGCGACAAGAGCCAAAAAATACGAAGGGAGGCGGACTTGGTAGAGGATCTTGGAGAGAAAAAATGAGGTGTTTGATGTTTCAACATGTTACCACTGCCACTCCCTGGTGATCTACGCCAGGCTTTGGGAGCTAGAGGACATAGGTGGGGATATCTATATGTGGTTGACGTTTATGACCCATGTGATCTAGGAATTATTCATGGTATGATCTATGTCTTTTCTACTTTAGATACCTTACTGATAGACATATGTTCTACTCATTCCTTTTTTCCCACATATCTTTTATAGTTCCTAGAGATTATGTTTGAACTATTGACTTGAACCTTATGCTTGGGGACACCTATTGGGGATGACTCAGGGATCACACACATATGCCGACAGTGTAACCTGACCCTTTTTTATGAGAGTTTTGGTTGGAACTTTTTGATGGTGGTGTTGAGGCCTTTAAATTTCATTCTTGGTATATATTGGTGGTCTATAGTCCATGCCCATATTGATTATTTTAGGATAAGGGTGTGGTGTGTCCATAATGAGGGAATGCTTTTTATCTTTATTGGTGAAAAGTAAACCAAGGAAGAACATGATTGGATAATGCATTGGAGGGTGTATCCGATTACTAATTAGTTGTCTAGCCTGACCCTCGACGTAGTATATGATATGAGTTTCCATTTTTATGTAGTAGTGGTGGAGTATGTAGATGACTTTTTTGAAGATGTTCTAGGTTTACCTCCCCACCAAGAGATATAATTATTCCTTGATTTACACACCAATATGCCACCAATATTATTTCTAGTATATTAGTTGGCTCCCACAGAGTTTCATGAGATGAGAGTGCTGTTTGAGGACTTGTAGAGGAAGGGATTCATGAGACCCATTTTTTCACCTTGGGAATCCCCATTATTTTTTTCAAAAATGAATACAGGAGTATGAGGTTTTGTGTAGACTTTCAACACCTAAACCAAGTGACCATGAAGAAAAAGTATCCACTACTGAGAATCTATGACCTCTTTGATCTATTGAGAGTGGCACAATGGTTCTCGAAGTTTGGCCTCAGAACAGGCTGTCACCAAATGTGAGTACTGGATGAAGATTTACCTATGACGGCCTTCAGATTTCTTTATAGTCATTAGGAGTAATTGGTGATTCCCTTTAGCATGAATAATTTCCCATCAGTGTTCATGGGACTCCTAAAATAGAACCTTCATCATTACATAGACTTTTTCATCATAGTTTTCATCAATGATATCCTTGTATACATGGAATCTGAGGAAGATCATGTGAGACACTTAAGAACAGATTTATATGTACTCATAGAGCACCATCTTTATGGAATGATCTCAAAGTTCTAGTTCTATATTTAGGTGGTCCACTTTCTATGAAACATTATCTTGGTAGATAGAGTGTAGGTGGACTCAACCAATGTTGAGGTAGGGTTAGCATGAGATCCACCCAAGAGCGTGATGGAGGTTCAGTGCTTTCTCATGATAGAAGGTTATTACCATATATTCATACCTACATTACCAAGGATATCAGCACCTATGATAGATTTGAATCAAAAGGGGGAGAATTTCCTATGGACAAAGAAGTACCAGTAGGATTTTCAGCAGTTGATGCAAAGTTTGATGAGTGCACCAATCTTGAGATTTCTAGATGAGGGTGTTGGGTACTTAGTGTTATTTGATGCATCAAGAACTATAATTGTTTGTTCCATGATTTAAAGGCAAGAATTTATTTCCTATGGTTCATTCTAGTTGAAACCACATGAAATGAACTACGCACACCATGATCTTGAGTTACCATATGTATTCATCTAATTGAAGATGTGGTGAAACTACCTGATGTGTGAGAAATTTATTATCCACATTGATCCCAAGAGTCTCAAGTATATCTTCTCTCAAAAGGATATCAACTTGAGAGAGAGAAAATAGCTAGAGTTTCTCTAAGATTATGAAATTGAGATTGTCTATAATCTTGGGAAGGGGAACATGGTAGAAGATACTATCATGTTGAGATCTAGTTCATAGTTGTTTAATGAGGTGTCGGAGCAGTTGGCCTCATTACAGTTATCCTTTTGTGTATATAGATGGATAATCTTACCTCAAGTCAGTTGCTATCACCCCTCCACTCTTACACAATTATGGGAGGCATATCTTTGGGATACTGACTATGAGACCATACGTGGTCAGATGTCCTCATGGAATTATCCTAATAAATATTGAAAAGGTGGGGAGCACATCACTTTTTTTAAAGGATGCACAGTAGTAATAGTGATTTTGTGGAAGGATGTTTTGAGGTTTTTTTAAACATCCCCTTTTCACTTACATCTGATTGTGGAAATGACCCATCAGGACTTCCGATGTCATATTTGGTGGATAAGGAAGAAATAAGGAGTTGCAATGTTTGTTTCTTGATGCCTTATGTGTCAGCCAGGGATGGCTAAGCACCGGGTTCTTGCAAGTTTAGAACAATCCCTTGTGGTACCGTAATGGAAGTGTGATGAGATATCAATGGACTTCGTGATTTTTTTACCGCGTACATTTAGGGAAAATGATTCCATCGGGGTGATCTTGGACTGACTCTCCAAGTCTCCCACTTCCTAGTTATCCAAGATCAAAGTTCAATAGAGATCTTGGGATGCCTCTATGTGGAAGAGATTGTTTAACTCCATGGATTTACATAGATTATTATTTTAGATCATGATTCTCTCCTTACATCCAAGTTGTGGAAGGGATTATATGAGGCAATTAGGGACCAGTTATGCTCGACCACAGTGTTTCACATGCAAATGGATGACCAGACTAAGTGGACCATTCTGGTTCTATAAGACATAATGCGATCTTTCATATTGGATTTTGGAAGTAGTTGGGATGATCAACTACTGGTAGATTTTTTAAACAACAACACCTATTATTCCACCATTGGATTAGAACTATTCAAGGATTTGTACGGGAAACCATGTAGGTCACCACTTTACTAGATTGACCAAGGAGAGTCAGCACTCATGGGACTGAATTAGGTGTGAGATACTACAGAAAAGGTGAAGACCCTCTAGGAGAGTATGAAGAATGTATAGATACATCATAAGTCTTATGATGACAAGTGATAAAGGCCTTTGGAATAAAATGAATGAGACCATGTGTTCCTATGGGTCTCACCTCGATGTGGGTTAATGAGATTTAGTCAGGCCGACAATATATCTATAAGGTTTATTAGCCCATTATCAGATACTACATATAGGTTGTGAAGTGTCTTACCTCTTATGTCTACATCCATAGTTAGACTGCGTACATGACATCTTCCATGTTTCACATCTGAGGAGGTATGTACATGACCCATCACATGTCATCCATTAGGGCGTGCTGGACATCGAGGATAGAGTGACTTTTGCTGAGTACCCAGTGGATATTTAGGATCAGCAGTAGAGGATCATTCTTTAGAGATCAATTCAATTGGTTCATGTCTATTGGTAGGGAAAGAGTCTCTAGGAGATAACTTGGGAGTGGGAGGATCAGATTGGTTCTCATTACCTTCATTTTTTTCTGTATCTTTTTTTTGGATTTTTTGGGATGTAATGACCCAATGTGGGGAAAATTTAATAACTAAAATTTTTTGGGTATTATTTCTTAATATTATATGGATTGGTTTTGAGATCAGGTGCGAAGATAGCAGGCAATTCTGATTCCCGTTGTGCCCAAAAAAATATTTGATAAAATATTAAAATGTTAAATAAAAAGTGTGCATGTTTTTTTGGAAAATGTTTATTAACATATAAATAGGTTCGTGGATCAGAAATACGAGGGAACCATTTAGTTCAAAACAGTGGTTTTTCCCTTGGTTCAACCTAACATTAGTCATCATGGGTCGATTATGGAAAGTAATCACAACCTCTTATATGAATAAAATAAATTAAGAAAAATTATTTTCATTCTTTGACATAGAAATGTAATGATTTTTCCTCTTTAAGTGAATCGCTATGTCAGAGATATATGGTTAGCCTCATAACATTGGAATTATTTTGAGAAACTATGAAGAATATTCTAGATAATCCTTTCGATCATGAGACAATAGAACCTTGGATCAGTGATCAACGATCACCGATCTTGTAGGATCACGTAAATGACGACAATGATGTGAATTTTCTTCATAATTGAGTGATAAAAATCAGGTTAGGGCTTCTAATTTAATTTATTCTTCCTCTTTTTTTGATTACTATGATTAATGGGGACTAATCCATGAACAGATTAGCCTGTGGATCGATCGTATTTATGGGATGGGATTATTTTAAGAGATTATCAGGTTGATTTGTTCTTCATTATTATAAATTTTGATTGACTCATTTACAATTATAATAGTGAAAAACCATGATCGACTTGACCAATGATCAAGGTTCGTCCCTCCCGATTTGATTTTTCTTTTATCCCTTGATTTATTGTTCTTTATTCATTCTTGTTCTTCCCTAGCATCGAACCCCTTTGTAAAAAATCGATCATTGTGTCCTCAATTCATAGTACAATGATCTAAATCCATAGATCTGGCATCAGGATGAATTTATAGAGGTGTGAGAGTGGGTGTGGTGGTGAATTGAATGATTGTGGGTGTTGAACCTATGTTTTTTAGAAATAATGAATAAATCATAAGATTGTGTTTTCTGATCCTATTGAAGTCTTGAATCCCATATATTTGATGATATAATGTAAAATAGATATTAAATATAAAGTTTCTAGGTGAATGGACCACTGGAACAGAATCTGGGTGATCGATGGCATGACTGGGAGGAAGAAGGTGGTTTTCTGGAAAACCTAATACACACGACATTTTGTACTCACTACAAGGCGTGTATCCCCCAGTTTAACCACTCATTGTGCACATTTTATGTACATATACATGTGTAGGATTACAAGGGTTTCCTACACAATCTATACTCCCCCACACTGCTTGGTCTGGATGAAGTGAATGGGAAGCCCCATGTACCAGTACATGGGAAGCAACACACAAGCTAATGTCATATACCGGCACATATCCAGAGTACATGGGTGGACCCCATATGGAAGGAAACGATGTGTAACCATTACTAAATTTTTTGAACCCCTCTTCTACATGACATGGTTTTAAATGACATAGGCCATTTTACATGGGCAGTACTCGGGGTCACAGGGCACGATGTGTGACCCTATATCATGCTATTTACCCCTTACTACATTTCTTGATTTCCATTTCATCTGTATCCTTGAAAAGTTTCATTAGGGTATGTTCCCTTTATTGGTTCATAGATGGTTGGTATGAAACATTTCATGATCCTAGGACTATGATCCCTTTAGCAGGACATCCTAAGTAGAGTTGTTGGAATCCCCATAAAAGACCTCGAGTGTGATCCTCTATTCATCTTCATGCCCAAGGTCGAGTACTTAGCATCGATGTGACCAAAAGTATTTGGGATTCAATTCTCTACTTAGTGGGTTAATATATGTTGAGTTATTGGTATCAAACCAGGGTTTTGGATGTGATCCTTATCTATTTTATCATATATATCTTCAAATCTATTAGTGTATCTTTCTCTTGGAAAGACTCGATGAGCAGTACCTCTTAGATGGACATCATCAGTGTTATCAGACTCTGGAGTGTGTTAACCCATGATGAGTTCTTCATGGAATCTTTGAGCTGAATTCTTAGGGCTGGTATACTATGGTTGTAGCTTACCTCTATACTATGTGTCTTGGATTGAGTATATCTAGATATTCATGTTATATGTGTTGTAGAAATATACTTGTATAGAGATGACTATACTTTTCTTTGTTATATTTATTTATTGGTTTGGGTTTCCTATAGAGTATTGTTATACTCACCCCTACATGGTCTTTGCACACACATGATGTGTCTTGTGAAGATGATCAACCTTTTTGACGGAGTCCTAGGTGGACCAGAACCATACAATGCTTAGTGAGACTCGACAGACTGAGGTGTGTTCTTTTGGATTTCAGATAGTATTACTAGTGAATTTTACTTATAGTTTGGACTTATGTTACAAAATTCTTATAGTGGGCTTGTATTCTAGAACATTTTACTTTTCTTTAATTTATGTCGTAGTCTAGTTGTGGGAAATAATTGTATGCATGCATTTTTTAATTAGTGGTTTTTACATTTCATCATTTTGTGGGATTTTAGATGTATGTGTGTTTACAAGTACATAGGGAATACCTCCCATGTTAGTGATGTGCCTACTCGTTTCTAGTCACTAGCCTATGGCCTATTGTAGGTGGAGTTGGGGAGTCACGGAACAGGGCCCACTACGACGAGTCGTGACATGTCATGAGTGAATTCTTAAATGGTTCATAATTGAGGATATTTTTTTGAAAAACCCCCTATATTTCAAAACCCACATTTTCCATATCATGTTTTTATATCTACAAATGATTTATATGGTTTAAAAAATATCCAAGAGCTTTGAATGATACTCTTATCTCATTTTTTTATTTCCAAAGGTTTTACTAAATGAATAGACAACCCTACTTTATTTATTAAAATAATTTCAAAAAATATTTCAGTTTTACACATATATATTGATCATATTATTTTTGGATCTTCAAGAAATTATTTATGTACTAATTTTTAAAAAATTATATAAAGTGAAATTGAAATGAGTTTGATAGGTGAACTAAAATTCTTTCTCAGGTTTCAAATTTCCCAAAAAAGATAGAATTATTAAAAATCAATGCATGTACACTAAATATATTTTAAAACATTTTACTATGGATAGAACTAAAGTTAGTGATACTCCCTTAAGTACTAATAAAATATGGATCTTGATAAAACTGAGAAACCATTTGATAAAACCACTTATAGATGTATGATTAGAATAATACTTTACTTAACTACTAGTAATCTTGATATAATTTTTAGTGTGTGTATGTGTTCTTAAATTCGTGAAAACCCAAAAGAGTATCATTTAATTTCTATAAAATTAATTTTCAAATTCCCCAAAATTACAACTAATTTAAGACTATATTATTCTAGAGGACATGTATTTGATTTAGTTAGTTATTCAGATGCTGACTTTCGTGGTTGTAAGTTAGAAAAATCACCTCTAGAACATGTCACTTTTTGAGAAAGTCGCTAGTTTCATTGTGTGATAATAAAAAAATTTATGTTGTATTATCCACTGCTAAATATGATTATATAGTTTTAGGATGTTCTTATATACATATTATCTGGATAAAACTCACTATTCTAGGATATGGAAATCAATTTTGACATATCCCTATAAATTGTGATAACAAAAGTTCTATAACTATTTCTAATAATCTTGTGACTCACCCTAGGATAAAAAATATTGATATAAGAAATAAATTCTTGAGAGTCCATTTTCTAATGGTTTTTATAAATCTTTAATTCATTAGAACTAAACATCTTCTTACTGACATATTCACAATATTTTTTAATTTTGAGACAATGATCTCTATCATACATGAACATGGAATGATAAGTTTTAGATAGTATTTTATTTTTATATTTATTTTAATTTAGGTAAATATAATCACATGAAAGGTACTATCATGGTTGATCTACCATTGGTATCAACCGTCAGGTGATCAATTGTGAGGATTGACCATTAATAAATCTACCATGATAATCGACCCTTTCATACAATCATTATTATGGTACCATCAAAATTCTACAACGACATAGTACTATTACATTCTACCATGACTTAGTATCATAACATGATACCATCCAAATGCTACAGTGACATACGGTTATTGAATACTTCCATGAGAATCTACCATATGGCCTCTCATTCCTAGTGATATTATTCCTATTATTAAAAATAAAAAATTTATCTTGTTTTATTTTTATTATATTTATTTATTTATCTAACTTATAGTTTCTAAATCCCTAAATCATCAAAATTACCTAAAATATAAGTTTGTGGGACACTTTTATAATGTGTGACTCCTTTGAATCCTTTAACCTCTATATAATTTTTTCTCGTTCTCTCTTTCTCTCCCGAACCTATCCCTTCAACCCTAAAACTAGTATGGAAATGGTGTGAGTTAAGAATCTTATTGAATCACCTATTAATTATCATCATTCAAATAAAAAAAGGATAATCGACTTGGCCTATTGATTTAAAGAATCACCAGTTCACATCTCATATTACTTTCACTTATAAGGAAATCAATGTTGTATGGTTTTCTTAGAAAATTTTTCTCATTTGGAATTTGGTACTAGACCAAGGATTGGCTTAATTGTTTTTGAGAAATGATCAACCATTCGACCCTATGTGGGTTCCATATTTTTATCTATTTATAGAGTATCAGTTTAGAAAAAAATAAAGATGTTTTCAAAATAGAGATAGATGGGAAAGAGTTCATTTTCTCTATAATACAGTGGAATAAATGTCTTCGAGTTCTTGATAATGGTGTTAATGATAATTATCGTGGATCTATTCCTATAAATTATGTGTACTTTGTGATAGAAGATAATTTTATTAAACAAAATGGAAATGAAACTATTTAAAGTCCTATTATAGTGGAGCATGATGGATAATACAAATTTTTTGTTATATTTATACAACATATGTTGTGTCTGAGGAAGGTGGATTTCATCATATTGAGATGTCATTACATATTCTTCTTATGTATTATGAAAAGAGGAGATTAGATTAATTTTTTTATATGTTTAATGGTGCATATGATGGAATTATGAAATCCCTTATCAAGATCTAATTACCAAGTCTATCCAAAAATAATTTCTTCCCTTTTGGCAGTTAGAGGTTATGTTCTTTAAGGGGGATAAAAAGTAACCAAGTGTTTTGGTTTCTTCCTGAGTCAAGTAACATGTAAAAGGATGAGATTCAAATATAACCCATTAATAAAAGTTGGGTAGTTGATAATATTATTTTTTCAGAAATGTTTAACCCTGTAAATATTCCTACCCGACCAAGAGATATGTTTGACATTGGATTGGAGCTAGATAAGTTTGAAAAATATTATTTAGATGAAGTATTTCAGAATTAGGTTGAGGAAATGGAATCTATAGATGTTCTAGAAGATTTTATTACTGTTTTGTGGAATATGGGAGTGATCTATATGTAGTAAAATTTCTTAATGTATCTTATGGATCACTAAGCCCTCCTCTTTCCCTTCTTACCATGAAAATTTTGTTAAAGTAAGATGATGAGTCATAAAATACTGAAGTCTCTAATGGTGATCATCTTGAGAGATATTCATTAGAGGCTCCATAGGATGTGGTCTCACATTATGATGATTCAGATTATGATGTTTATGGTTGAGATAAGGATGATTAGTCTGAACCCTATCAGATATTCATTGATTCTAGCAAGTATTTTAGTAGATAATTATCGGTAATACCTCTATATTATTTTGTAAGTTTGGAATTTGGTGATAGATATGAACCAAATACTTTAGAAGGTTGTTCTTCTACAATCCATATTTATCTAGCTACCTATAATAGAGATGAGGATGGAGCACCATCTAAGTGGAAGAAATACATAGTATCCTCTATGTTGGCATTGGATTATCCCAAATTAGATGTTTATGATGATGATGAATTTTGAGATGATATTGATAAGGGAATTTTATATGATCATAGTATACTTTCTATATCCATTTCTTGAAGAGATACTATGGGACCCTTAGTATAGAGTATTGATCAATCACCTCTTTTGGAATGTATTTCTTATGAGGTTCTTGGTAAGAAGACTGGTCCTAAGGATGTTGTAGTTCCTAGTCAAGACTGAAAATAACCTCATCCTCCTACTTCATAACCTACTTATTCCATCTATCTAACTCAAGTTTATCTTAGAGAATTTATATAATATCGTATGTCAGATCTTAGTGGGATGCTTCAGTCCTCCTCAAATCAAGAAGACAATGCCCAGTGAATATGATACCAATATTATTTTCACCTTATTCATTTCTCAACTCCAACCTAGCCTTTTCATCAAGATGGATAGCATGGAAATTGAGAATAAATATTTTTTGGAACAAATGGATTCCCTTAAAATCACTATGGAGGGCATGAGTGATTGTTTTACACATAGAGAATGATATAGTTTGGAGAGGCTGGAGTCTTTGTCTACTCATGGAGAATCATATTCTAGAGATCCACCTCCTTCTAGTACTACTAAATTGGATCCTAATTTTATTAGATTCATAGGAAGGGAATAGATATAAGATCTAAAGTTTGATTTTTTAACTTCTCAACAAGATGATATTAGTCAAAATATATCTCATGGTGATAGTATTTATAAGTTGGTTAGATAGTTCGTAAGTGAGGCTAGAAGTGATAGGGAAACAATCATTATTACAACTAAGTATTATCTCTTTAGGATTTATATAAATAATGAAATTAATTCTAATATTAGGTTCTTGGTTGAGAATTTGAGAATTTCTCCTATAACCATAGCCTATAAGTAGAATGTGTCCTATAGCACCCCCGCATATGTTATTCATGGAAGGGAAGGATGAATATTTCAAGGCTGTGTAGAATGGTGGTAGGGAGATCCATCATTTTTTGGAGTTGATGGAACCCTTTTTGTATACCTATAGGATATCTATTATTGAAATACTTGTCGTTACTTTAAATACATCATTTTATGAACCTTTATTACTACCCTTGTAGATAACATCCACTGTGGTTAGTAATTTTAGACATACCCCTATTGAAGCTATGATGTTGCTTCATCTGATTACATGTTATATTGTATTTTCACCACCTTCATCTCATGCTCCTCTAGACTAGTGGATCTTACCTCTAGTATTGATAAGGATTATTCATCATACACTAACTAATATTTGAATGGAATTTTGTTGTCATTTTTATTCCCTATTGTGATGTAATATTTTTACATTCCTATAAAATTACAGACCTCTTTTTCTTCATACTTATGTATTTTTTATATTTTCTATTCATTCTTTTTTTTAATCCCAAAAGGTGGAGTAATTTTTTAGAACATAACATCAGTAATTGTATAGAATATCACATGATTAATTGAATGAAATATCACATTATTATATGTATGAAATGAATGAAAATGAATTTTATAAAAATCGTGGCTACTAATTAGAATATATTTTTTTAATTCATCTGTTATTCTTATATTTTCTTCATGGTTTTGAATTCCATGATTTGTTATCATGAAAATGGGGGATATTTTTTTATTGGTTTAAGGACCTTATTTTTTTTAAGGATAAAAAATCATATTTTTTATTTTTTTTAATGAGTTTATTCTTTAATGATAGTAAGTTATTTTCTTTATAAATTGTGAAAACATGCTAATTATTGATATATTGTCAATTCAACAGGCCACTGCGTGTTCAACTCTACGACCGCTAGGATCTACTGTTTGGTCATACTATCTTTCAACTGAGATACAACCAAGTAAAATATACCACTTTGGTCAAATTAATATTCTACCACGTATTGGTACTTTTAGGATTACCTATCATTAATGGCTGCTACCTCCATTTCAATAGTGCTACCGTTAGTTGTTTCTATCATTTAATAGAGCTGCCACCAAGGAAAATTTATTGATGTCGTTAGGTACATCTACGACCAAGTGTTTCTACTTTTAAGAGTTTCAACCATCATACAGTTATATCATATGTTGATCCTACTACTAGTTCAAATTGATACCTCCAGGATCTACTACCATTAAGAAATATCATCAAAACCCATAGCAACTTCTAGAACTTGTTATTTCTAAACATAAACCATAGATATATTTAATCAGTTTAAAAATTAATTATCCAGTTTTTAATTTAGGAATTTAATGATAAATATAAGAACATGTATTTAATAGTGATTATTATTAAATAACTCCAAATATGTATTAAATAAAAAGTTATACCTTTATAGATATTTCTCTCAATATAAGGATCTAGGTTATTCAATTATTATTATACAAAAGATAATTTAACCACTTAGAATACTATAAATTAATAAAATCTCCCTACTGTGTGGGACACACACACATGGATATGGAAAAACATATTATCATATTATAGAATAGAAAATATTAATTGATACACATGTGTGTGGAAGAACACTTGAAATTTTTTTCTTGATAATAAAGAATTTTCTTTACTTCCATGGCACTCTGTTTCCATGTATTTTTTGCATAACCGTTTTTGAGACAGAATGGTGAAAAAATTAGAGATTCTTAAACAACCAAAGATAATAAGATTGAACTACACCACATTTCTCATCTATTATTTATTTCTCTTTATATTTTAGAAATATTTATATATATTTTTTATTTTAATCTATTTATCTATGAAACATAGTCTCTAAAAATAAAATATAGAGTTCATGAAAATTTATCTCAATTTTGTTCATTTTTATTCTCTCAAACAATTATGTAAGAGGTTTTGTGTGACCTGTAATTTTTCTCCCACATAAAAAATGTAAGAGTATATGTGCCTAGATAGACTTGTGTGTTTTTTTTGTAAAAACCAATCAATGTTCTGGATCAGTTCATTTAAAAATAATATTCTTGGTAGATGGTTATTTCCAAGTGTATGACATTATGTCTTTGATTGAGACTGAACCCCTAGTTTAATTTCTGTTGTGCCTTATTTTCTATGATTTAACTTTTTTTTACTTTATTTTAAGTTAGAATAGTTTCTATTTTCTATTTTACTAAACATAACGTTACTCAAATAGTTAAAATAAATTAGTTTTTTATATAAAATGTCTGATTCAAGTAAATTAGTTTTAACGATTTAATTCTTTTTATGATTATTTTAACTAAGCTATGATTAATCCTTTTATAAGTTTTTATAAATATAGAATTATATAATTCAATTGTTTCTATTAACTAGTAATTTTTATTCAAATTTGGGGATATCAATTTAAACTTATTTTTAAACATAACATTAATTAGAAACTTAATTCAGCCACCCTCTTGAGTTATCCAACAGAAAAATAAAATGAAATTAAATAAAAAATTATGGTGAAAATATTATTATTTATTCAATTACATCACTAAAATCATTCATAAATCCCTTCTTGGTTCCCTGGGGAAAGGAAAACATAATAAATTATGATCTCAGATGCTCGATAAGGTAAAGAATACAATAGAAGCTATCGTAGAATAAATAAAGAACGGATAATATGGAAGAGATAAAAAAATATTAAAATATTACATATAACTAATCTCATAAAATTGGAATACATTCATTGATTACATAAAAACTTAATTAATTAAATGAATAACAATAACTAGTTTTATAATAATAGAATGAATATTTTGGACATCATAATCTTACCATCATGGCATTGTATCAAGACATTAAACATAAATTGGTATAGTGTACACTAAATACCCAAACTAGTTTGTCTCATGAGCCCTATAGATGAGTCATGAGGCTAACACGTTCCCTTACCATCATATACAAAGTCCAATTAATTGATCATATTAAATAAATGGGTAAATTCAATAAATAATTAATATAAACACTCATATTGAAAACTAGCATATGATAGGTTAATGTTCCCCCCATCCAATAAATAAAACAACACAAACATAGGACTTTCATGGAAATAAATTAAATGCTATCATTATATTATATACATGATAAAGCATAAGAATCATCAAATTATGTTGACATAGATGAAAATACCTTTGAAATTATATTTGATCCCTTAATTAAAAACATGAGAAAAATATTATTTTTTTTATAAAATTTTAAATAAAAATTCAGGATTATTGAGAAAGTGAATTTATTTTTAAAATAACCATTATAAATTTAAAAGGAAACTTCAATGGACAAAATAGTCATAATGTTGGTAAAATATATTCATTAAATAAATGTTATAAAAAATATTCCCTTTAAGCTTTGGTCAAATAGTTAAAAGTACCTTCTTTAAAAAATGATAGGAAAAATATTTTTAAACCTTTGTAAAGAAAGTAAAATATATTTGAAAATGAATTTAAAAAATCATTTTAATATACTGAAAACATTTTTAAAAACACTATAGAGAACATAGATATGGAGGAGAGAGATTCCTGACTAATGGAATAAATAAGGAAAGTTTTCCATCAAAACATTTTTCTAGGTTTTTTAAGTAACAAAGAGAGAAATATGAATGGGAAAGGGTAAAATACATATACAACAAGATATTAAAAAAATATATAGAGTTATAAAGTGAAATATAATATATCTTCCTTCAATGAAAATTTAAACCTAAAAAATCCTGAATAGAAATGAGATTGTAGAATAAACTCTTTCCTCATACTTCTTCTAGGTCAGACACATTATATCCTTCTGAATAACAAAGTTAAATTTATTAAATAATTAATTAAAAAAAAATTTCATCAATATTTAATTTTTAATGATATTTTATAATATTTTTTAATTCCTTAATTAAATAATTATTATTTATAATGAAAACTTATATTTGTTCGCTCAATTTATCCAAAAATAATTTGTATTATTGATCCAGGTTAATGGTGTTAGAAAATCATTCCATCATCTCCATATTTTTAATAATATCATGAATATAATTTTTTGTCATTATATATAATTTTATAACCATCCATTCATGTTGGTAATATAAAATACAAATCACATAACTTCATGGTGGTGGTAGTTTACACGTACGCCTAATCAAAATTGTCATTCTCCAATGGATGGAAGGGTAATAGGTCAGATAATATATTATATTTACTAAATCATAATTTTGTCATTAATATAATATATAATCTTTAATTTCATATTTATTTCCATCTATGAATAGTGGTGATGGAAAACTAATTACACCATTATGTTAAGACGGTAGGTCTCATGTACGCACAAGCGATGTTTTCATTTTACATATGATGGAATAGAGAAGAAAAAGGGTTGTTTCATAAGCATAATAAAATTTAAATATATACATGATACTTATCTTATCATATTATCATGGTTATAGATTATTTGAAGGGGTATGAGGAAAAAATAAACATGAAAACACTCTATTAAGAGTTATACCTCTTCTTTGGAAAAAAATCATTTGGGTCACACATTAAACCTTCTAGGATTTCCCTTTTTTAGATACAAGGAATTATATAATGTGAGGAGTGATTTTTTAAATCAATTTGGGTATATCTTGGTTGATCTAAATTTTTTCAGTAGTGTAAAGAATATAACATGTGAGGTTCCCTTTTATAAGTGAGGTGAGTTTCACACAAAAAATTATTCAAAAAATATATATTTAGAGTATTAATCCAAGATAATTGTCTTTTAAAACAATAAATATATAATATTATGTGATAAAGTTCCAAACCCCCTCATCCAATAATAAATAATATGACCTTATCACAAGTATTTAACCTTAATTAACCCATTTTACCCCTTTATTGTGATGACAATGTTTTTATCAATGTTATTATTCGTAATGACCAAAAAAGAAATTGAGAATTTTACTGAATTTTAACCTAATTATTCCAAATATTATCTCTATTTTTAAATATTAAATAAGAATAATTAGAAAAAAACCAATTTTAATTTATGTGTGTAAAACATAACCAGTAAATGTTTTTTAGAAAAATGTATTTTTAAGCATAAAAATAATCTTATAAAAAATTAACTATAATATTGACTAATATAAGATTAATTAGATTATATTTAATCAAATTCATAATATTTATCTTTAAAACCAAGTCAAAAACATAATGGTAAATAAAATAAATGATAATTTTGTAAAAAAATGGAATTTTCACTCTTCACTAAAAAAGAAACTAATTATAAAAATTCATAATAATTCACAATAATATAAATTCAATATTATGAACTCAAATATTATACCGATTTAATAAAATTAAAATGATAAACTTTATAAATTTTAATTTTATTTCTTTTCGTGAACTATTTCTAATATAATGATAAAATAATAGGATGTGCATTGGGTAATAGTCTAGGGATATGATGGTTTCTTTTAATAGGATGACCATAGGTATTTGTATTGTATTACCATTATAAAATAAAATAGTTTTTATTGTGTAATGGATATTTTTTTAAAATTTTTATAATAGAATATCGGGTCCAAATTTTCTTAAATAAATAATTTCATTATATTTTTATGTGTTCAATATAATTTATCATACGTGTTCTTCTAAATTTATCTATCTAGTCTATATTTTATTACCATAATGAAATAAAAAAGTGTATATTGTTTAATAGCTATTGTAATGAAATTTTCATAATAGAATCATAGGTCAAACATTCTCCACAATGAATAATTTGATAATTAAATGTTGGTTCATATATAAATCCATACGAAAATGTGGTTAATTATTTATGATTTATTCCTTAGGCCCCAACATTTATTATTATAAATTTTAAGTCCTGTATAATTCCTTCACTACCTAATTTTTTAAATTTCACAACCCCTTATCTCTAATATCATTAATATAAAAAAAGTTATTCATTATGGGACAAGTTGATGTCGATCTCAATTTATTTAGTGTTGAGTATATGAGTTGATTTTAGAATATACTTACTCAAAAATAAGATATAGAAGACATCATTCAATTTAGAGAGGTTAGGTGGAAAATCCAAAATATAGCTCATGGCTCCAATTCTCTCAAAAATCATAAAATTCTCAATATACCTTGTACGGAACTTCCCCTTATTACCAGATCATTTAACATCCTTCTATAGTTGCAACTTTAAGAAAATAGGATCCTCTTCATGAAATTTCATGTATTTCCTTTAGTTATCAGTATTTTTTTATTCTTTGAGATATATTTGATATTCTTCTTGATAGATATCACTTTATTAGTTCTATCCTCAAACATTTTTAGATAAACTATCATCATTTTCATAATATAATATAATCATTTCATTTTAAAGATGTACTGTATGATTTTATTATATATAAATACCATTATTTGTAGATATAAATCCCAAGTTCTTTGGAAGTCATGTAAACAATACCTAAACATTTCCTCTAATGTTTAGATGGACTATTCAACCTACCCATCCATATAAGGATGATAGGCGGTCCTCAAATGTATATGAATATTTAAAAACTTTTAAATAATTTTCTAGAATTATGATATAAAATGTGTGCCAAGGATAGATACAATATAAAAAGGTGAACCTCTAAGACTCACGACTTCATTAATATGAATCCATTCAAGTTCCTCGAGGGGTAGATCCTCCCTTATTTCTATAAAATGTGAAGAATTTGTATGACAGTCCATAATACCCCATATTGTAACATTTATATTGGATTTCTTAGGAATCCCAATAGAAAAATTCATTATGATATGGTGTTTAAGTCTATATTTGTATAGGGAGAGGTTTTATGACACCCTTGGGAAGTTTTCTCTCTGCCTTTAATTTTTGAGATACCAAGCATCATGAAACATGGTCAGTAATTTTTGTTCATTATATTGTCATACTATATGTATTCTTATAAATCTCTATTCATATTAGTGTTAACATGGTGTATAGATAAATTTATTCTGTAATATTCTTCTAGAAAATATCTCTTTAGCTCAAGTAATAATGGAACACGTAGTCTCTTTCAATTAATCAAAACTCTATCCTCTTAGCTAACGTCTATCATCCTCCCAAATTTTATGGATTTAATAATCTCATACATACCCTCGTCATCTTTTTGGGTCTTCTTTATATTCTTCAGAAATGAGTGTTGGGAAATTATTTTAAAAGGAATCATGTTTTTCCTCCCCTAATAATTTCCATGTCTGTAATTAATAAATATAGGAGTATTAGATCCTTAAATACCCTCATCATGAATAAAAATCCAAGATTCTTTATACTCAATTAATCTACTACCTTGTTTAACTTCACTAGGTTCTATTTTATATTAAAATAATAGTCCTTGATTAGTTACAACCATCTCCTTTGTCTCACAATGATCCCTTTCTATATGAATATAAAATTTTATCTCTTTTGATCTTTATATATGTCATATATTCCACTATAGATTCAGTACCTCCAAATATTCATGGAAAATATTACTCTTTCCATCTCTATATTATTTTTTTGGATAATTTTATTCATAGTTCATTAATTTTCTTGATGCCAAAAAGAAAATTCAATCATTTTTTATAATGATTCTTCTCAGTCCATTATTTGGCATATCACTATATACTAAAAATTACTTCATTACCTTTTATACTTGTTCATTGATTAAGTTATTCATAAGTTATTCAAATATTTCTTCACATTCCTTTAAACATGTGAATTTTACCCCTTGTTAATTTGGTTAATATATTAACTAATCATGAGAAATTTTAAAAATACACAAATAGTAACCATATAATCCAAAGAAACTATACGTCTATATTATATTCATTTGTGTTGGGAAATATTTGATGACATAATTATTTCAAAGGTCAAAATATATTACAACCCTAAAGAAAATATCTCTAATAAAGGAAAAAATTCGAATAAAAAATAATATTTACAAAATTTCTAATATAACTCTTTTTCTTGAAGGAATTCAAGAAAAAAATTTAAATGGGTCTCCTAATCTTCATATATCATAGAGTAGAAAAAGATATCCGTCATAAATATCATAAAAATTTTAGGATAATCCTTTAATACTACAATCATTTATTCTATAAATGTAAGGGTAAATTTTTTAATCTAAAAGGAATTACTATGAACTCATGTTACCTATACCTCTTATAATAATTCATCTTCAATATATTATCCTAAATAAATTTTTATTAAAGATATCATATAATCAATTCATTATAAAGGATACTTGTTCTTGATAGTAATTCCATTGATTTATTTATTATTTTTTCATAACCACATACACCCATACTTCTTCATTGCAAATAGGATAGGCAATCCAAATGGAGATAAACAAGGTTATATTAACCATTCATCATATCAATCTTGTGGTTGTTTCTTCAATTCAACCAATTCTACTAGGTTTTTTCCATAAGGTGGATTGGATGCGGTTTTTTTCATCAAGGATATGGTTAGTGGAGAATTCAACATCCACCATAGGTGGGTATATATGTAATTACTTAATAAATACATCAATTAATACTCTATAATCAATGAATACCCTATTATTATGATATATTTATCTTTAATATATTGCATTCAATCCTCTTATTCTTTAAAAAAATCATTAATATAATCTATTATAGGTGTTTCTAGACAAAACTCTATAAATGAAGTATCTTCTTTTAATACAATGGATTGTATGACTTCCTCACAAATTTTAATCTCTTTCTCTCAATAAAAAAATATTATATTTTAATTTTAGATCAAATATATCCCATGAATTATTTCAAATCCAATAATCACTATAATAACCTTGATTGGAACTACACAATCTCTACAAATATTTTTAAAAACAAACCAACATATTTTCACTATAATAAAATTTTAATGAGTTGATTTAGCTAAAAACATGTTCCATTTGGATCCATTTCTAAATAATATAATATATTTATTTTTTCCATGGGTAGTACTCCAAATTATGAATAATCCATATTCATTTAACAAAAATGCATTTCAAGTATTCTTTTGATTCTAGAAAATTTTATAAAATTTCATAAGGGTTCAATATAGGGTTCTATTATCCAACTATATCATTCTAAATATAGTTCATAGGTTTATACAAAACATGGGGTTAATACAGAAAAGAAAAACCCTAGATACAGTAACCATGAGTCGGTGCCTATTTATTACAATCACTACCACAAAACTGGGCATGGCCAGTGCCACCCCTTTATCAGCGCAAACGTAAAAGCGCTGATAAAGGGGGGTACCTTATCAGCGCTAAAAAACGCTGATAAAAGTACCCCTTTATCAGCGCTTTTTTTAAAAGCACTGATAAAGGGTCGACTTCAAAAACAATTAAAAAAATATATTAATATATAAAAATAGTTATATATTTATATTGATATAAATATAATATATAATTTTTAAATATAGTTTTGATAAGTATAAATGTACATTTAAACTTAATATACATAATATATAAGATATTTAGTGAAAATGGATTATTAAAAAATGAAAAAAAAAAATTTAATTAATAATTTGATAATTATTATAGAGTAATAGTTATTTAATAAAAATTTGAAGAATAAAAAAATTAAAAAAATTAAAAAAAGATCCAAAATATGTTGAAAATGAAACTCAAACTTCAAACGGCCATAACTTTTGATACATGTGTCCATTTGAGCTCTTCCACATATCAAATCGAAGCCTGCGACGAGCTCTACATCATTATTACTTGGGAAACCCTGGTCAAGCTTTCTTTTTTAGGCCAAAAAAGGACCAGACGACCTCCAAAACTGAGTTTTTAGTGGGGGTACCCAGATTTTTTAACATTTTGTGGATTTTCAGCCTCGTTTAAGGGGGTATTATTGGATTTTTTTTGGTGGGGACTGAATTTATTCCAAGTTATTACATTCATATTGATATTATTTCTTAGAAATTTTATCGTTTTTTATAATGCACTGCTATTTATAATCAAATATATAACTATATGTACATATTTTTTATATATTCACACCTAAAAATTAAATGTTTTAAATAAATAATTAAACATATTTACATATAAAATATACTAGATTTATCTAAATAATATCTTATATCCATTTTATTTAAAATAACAATATATTAATATTTATATAACTATTATATATTAATATAACTATATATATAGTAATATAACTATATATATAGTAATATAACTATATATATATATATTAATATAAATATATATTACTGTATGAATAAATATAATGAAATATATATATAAATAAATACATATATCATGAATAGGATAAAAAATCAATATAGGGTAGTGGAAAATGATTTAGGTGCGCATGAGGGAGGGCTCGAGATCAAATTCGGGTGGAGGAAAGGGCGCGCACGCAAGGGTGATTTAAAGGGCTAGCGCTGATAAAGGGTGTAGGAGGTGCGGGCTGGCACTGGATGTGCGGGAAAGCACTGATAAAGGGAGGCTCAAGCGCTGTAAAAAGACCCCCCCCCCATGAGATTGGTAGTATTTTTTTATTTTTTTTATTTGTTTTTATTTTTATCATCACTTTTTTTAGCGCTGATAAAAGGGGTCTTTATCAGCGCTTTTTGGAGCGCTGATAAAGGGGACCCCCCCCCCCCCTTATCTTCAGCGGCATTATCAGCACTTTTTCTAGTGCTGTTAATGGCCATTTTTAATGATGATACAAGCCATATTTTTAGTAGTGAATTGTATGAAGTACAAAAGATCACATTAAAGAGGATCTAATAATTTAATATTATTGAGAGACTTGATTCAAACATAGTCATTAGAAAACATTAAAAATATGAATAACAATACATATAACAATTTTATTTATCTATTCTTGTCCTTAGGTAACACGTAGTATTATTTTTAGTTTCCTAGGTAAATAGAGAAATGATATAAAGGGTGACCTCATACACTCTGTAAGGGGTACCATATAATGGAACATAATATAAAATAAATAATACATATATAATATTAAAGTAATAAATAATAAAATAATCACATAAAAAGGAAAACATGAGTTTAATATAGGCATGGATGATATAACAATAGTGGTAAATAATCACATCGATAACAATAAATAATCATATAATTATGGAATGCATTATTTCAAATATATTGACCATACTATCAATGCCTTTTTATAAGAAATCATATAGAAATGGGTAGGAATTCACCAAATAACCAAGATAGTTTTTCTAATGAGACCTATCAATGCATCTAGGATATATATAATTCTAGGAAACATGTAACATCTCACTATCCCATACCACACAATAGTTCCCAGACTGATGGTTTCTATGTGCCCTTAGGAATGCCTCCCCAGATGCTAGAGGCTACCACGTAGTAGTGAGGGCCTAGTGTGTTACCTTGGGGAGACTATAACCTCATATAATAGTGATGGAATACTGTAAAAAACATATCTAATCCATCACAAATAAGTTCTTTATGTATATCCAAAACAACAT
The DNA here is from genome assembly GCA_963277665.1 of Viscum album. Lineage (NCBI taxonomy): Eukaryota > Viridiplantae > Streptophyta > Magnoliopsida > Santalales > Viscaceae > Viscum > Viscum album. Next base: position 1,606,482,888 of record OY728137.1, on the reverse strand, counting down.
AACCATCAAAAATAAATAAATGTGTGAGTATATAAGCTCATAGTTATGCCCATATACAACAACTTATCACTCTCTATACTAATAAAATATACAAAAATATATATATAATAAAATATAGGAGGATCTACTACCATCCTTATGACCCATCCCATCCATCTTCATACCTCATCCAAGCTATCTATCTGAATGATCCAATATTAGTACTCTTCCCTACCGGATCTAGAAAACAATAAAATATTATCAACTACTCATGTTGCATGGCTTCCCGAGTAGGGGAAAATTAAAACTCAACAGGGAAAAACAAATGTGTTACCATATATAACATGTAAATTAACGTATGTTCATGTTGATATAATCAAATGAATAAATAAAAAAATTGGAAGAATAAAAAGGTAAATATTATAGATCCTCTAGTTCTAAGGTGAACCCTATGATCGAATTCACTTATTTTATCTAGTGTTAGAGCATTTATGGTCATCTCACAAAACCACCTAGGGAAACATTTCAATCCCCATAACCACCTTAAATTATCACTCAATGTGACAAAGTCCAACCCATGAACTAATACCTAAAATTCATTAAAACCGCAACCAGTGTTGGAGTGTCTTTTACGACTAATATGCACCCTAGGAAAATATACCCATCCTTAGAACATAAGAAGTCACCGTAGGTAAATATATATTTTTTCAAAACTATCACCTTCCAAAACTTTTCACTCACAAATAACCATTATCTTACCTAATGGTGTCCCTCCCTAGAACATGAAAATATATACCAAAGGGTACCCTCTCATACCTCAAAACCCAGAGAAATATCATACTCCTAGGGGGTCTCTTCCCCTACAAAAAACTAGGTATTAAATGTACCTAGGGAATCCCATATTGGAACCTCAGTTTCATTTTATATATATAAATACACCCATGGAATACTCTCTTCTTAAAACCTCTCATGGCATTCCACAGGGGTTGACCTCCCACCCGAACTGGGTACATGTTTGATAGGTTGGCCTCTAAAATGCTTATCACAACCTATCACTTGAGTTATCACAAGTTTAAACCATAAATATGTGTTTTAAAGTTAAACATAAAATCATTAATATATATTCCCACACTAACTCTCTCATGGGAAAATAAAACATTTAGGCACTCACTATGTTACCCTATGTCTCATCTCTTTCCAGACACCCTACAAGGTTTCATCTGCCTCAAATTCAACTCTCAGGCGAAGCCCTCCACTCAATGCTTATTGAATCACTTGATGAAAACATAATTATCACACAACCTATCTTTCCTTATAGGATAATCCTCCTTGGAACCACTCTAGATATATTGTGTAACACTGATCTCTTTTCCCAAGGTTATCCTAGGTTTTTTCTCATGCACCGAACCTATTATAAAACTGCTCAGGGTCTACCTACACAGATACTCACAAGATCTTAGGGTTGGAACACTTTTTCCACTTTCTAATCAAATAGCCCAATGTTTATAAGGAATCTCATTGTCCCATCATAGACTACTCAAGATAATCATCTTAATCAATTTCACATCTCAACTTACGGGGTCTAAAGAACTTATAATAAGGTCCACAATATTTACATAATTCATTTAGTACATACCCCTATAGTTTCTAAGTATATCAAGGTTCAAAATTATTATCAATGCCACATCTATCAGTGCTTGAGGCATTAGCTGATGTCCAATGTTCTATTTTTTCCTTGACACTTAAATTTTATTCTTAAGCATTTTATTTTAATAAAATAGTTCATTTAAATAAAAGGATGATCACTATAGTGGAAAGATACTATATCACAAGACACATAAACGAAATTCATATACCATAAGGCTATGTTCATGGAAAACCTACCTCAAATGGAGTTATTAGCTTTTGATCAAAGCTCGGTAACTCTTTCCCATGATTGTAAAAGTTTGAATCATCCATTACCCATCCTCAAAAGTCCCTACATCAGACCAAAACACCCAATAATTAATTATAAATATTTTTAATTAGTTACTCAAATAAAATTAACAATTTATTATTAATTAATAAAATAAATTTAATTAGGAATAATGATAGAAATACTCATGGAAATATACTCACTAAAACCTTTAGAAATGAAGTGTTCTATATTCATGACACAAATAAAAACATAAGCCACATAAAATCATAAATAAACGACACCTACTCAATAGTATGTCTCATAAAATTTAATCAAAATACCAAAAAAGTTCATATGGTGATGTACCTCCATTCGAAAAATGAACAACAACATGTATACATCATATCGAGACATCTTATATCCACTTTATATGAAATCCCCATCAACTTAGATTAATTCCACCATAATCTAGTGGAATCCGTAGGAAAACCCTAACTGAAACTCTCATGAATCACATATGATGATGGGAAACTAAAATGAAATTAATATAAATGATTAATATATATATATATATATATTATATATAAGAATTCATCTCAATAAATGTCCCTCTCAAAGTGGGATCACATTAGAGGAAGAAGGGGGGAGGTCTAGATGAATAACCTCTCTTTATGCCTATACTCATCTAAAATATAAGGGGATTTAAAGGGAAATTACATGTTTGAATCTCTTTTAAAAAATATACCTAGGTCTAGGTCATGGTGAAACACCTACCACCACTATAAATTTTCAAATAATGGCATTTGGGTTACAGAATGATCACCCCATGAAGAGGTTATGTCCCTTCTATTATCACCTTCATGGTGTGGAACACTACATTACACAACATGATGCCCTGAATATATTTTATCACAACATGACCAAGGGGTCTTGATGTATCCTATTATGAAAATAGATTTCCAACAAGGCCACCTGGAATTTTCCTGACTCGTATAAGAACTAAAAACCTTCTTGGGCCTCAATCTTCATTCATAAAAAATCCATAACATACTCTAACTCTTATAATTCTAATCTGAAAATTAACTCTGAAAATGACCCCCTCACCATAATCAAAAAATGAAATTCATCTTCAATTTCATAACCTAGAAATCATGGCCATTTATAACATCCCCATGATATAACTTCTCATATTTCAGAAGTATCAACTGTTTTTAATCATCAATATCAACCTATCTTGGTCATCAATTCATAACCAACTTATTGAATTATACTCAAAAACAACAACTAACATTCCTCTATAAAACTGCAAAAATGAGTCTCATTATTACTCAAAATCAAATCTATCACTCATTATCACCAGAAAACATAGATATGAAACTTAACGACAACCTAAAACCCTGAGATAGTATGGTGTCATCGATCAATTCTTCCACATTCTTATGGAACTCCCGACCATAAGTTTCAAATTATCAAATTCCAATTCCAATCCATGGTTATCCCCACCATTGGAGTCACCTGATGAAAAAACATTCTCAATGGCTCACTAACCCTCTTAGTTTAGATACCATCTCACCTTGTCTGGTTAAACATAGAAACATCAATAAGTCCCCATTTCCCTATCTATTCATGAAAACACTTAGTCATACCCACCATAGCACTGTATTTATCACCCAATCATGATTACTAAATCCTTGAAGGCATCCTATGATCATTCAATATCCACAACAATGTATGAACCTATCTATTGGTGTGAATCCCTAGTTGGATCGACCTCCAACAAGAATATCCATCATGCTCTCAACTCAATATATAACAAAACATCAATCTAACACACCCTCAAACAACATCACTTCCATCATTAGACCAAATCAAACACATAGACTCTATCCTACACCACATATAAATATAAAACCATGAGTTCCATAGGGAACCATATAAAATCATATTTACATGACCATATATAACAAATACAACTTTGGTAATCACACGACTGATCTTATCACACTCATAACCCTTCTAACATATGGTTTATGTCTCACAATGCATTCTTCATAAATTAATAAACATTATTATTGTCTATGGTCATCCCAATCATACCTACGAACAAACACAAAACATCAAAAACACAAATCCCATGAACTCCCGGCCCATGGAAACATCAATTTTGATACCTACTAAATTTTAATTCATAATGAGGTTTACACACTCCAATATCTATTGGTACACTCCACACCTTATGGATTATCTTATGCCCCTCCTCAATCACAACTTTAAAGAGGTTCATCATTGTTCACATGTTTCCCCTATTAAACTATGCTCACTCATCCTTTTTTATGAAAAACAATGGATCAACCAAACCATGATACACCAATCTGTCAATAATATCATCATCTATCAAAGGGGTGGCACCTCTCATTATTATCCAACCATCCAAGCATCAATCCTCGAAAGTATCACTTCAATTCCATGAGTCCTCAACCCACACACACCTTCTCGCTACTTTATAACTCAAATGAAACCATGAATACCCAATGTACATTACCTCAAACCAATGGGTATTTTCTCCTATACCACCCATTTATATTTCTTGACCCACACTCCCATGATTTTCACATCACTAATTCGGGGCTCATGAACATAAGTAATCAACCATTCACCTCTCTTAGGTTAATATCATCAATCTGTAGGCATCCTCAATGTTATCTTCCAACAAGTCTAATATATCACACTTTCTAAGGAATAATAAAATGTCACTAGACACTTAGGCATTGATCAAGAGACTCAAAAATTACTAATGATCTATCAATCCTTAATATAACCATTTTTTACCCTGATCCACTATCTCACTAGGAACCATGATCGAAATCTACAGGGTCTAAAATCTCACAAATCCAATCCTCAAAAAACAAAACCTGATACTAAAATCACTCAAATTAATTTTTTCATGAAATCCTAAATCATATGCATCCCATACCACACACCTGGTATCACCTTTCATACACCAATCTCATAATCCAAGGTGTCCCCCCATGCTTCCCATCTCTATGGAATAACTCTAGGATAACTCATCTTGAATGTTACCCTCAAATTTTATATCTCAAAGGACATTAGGATCTCACACCTAACCCATAAATCATATCGCACATTATACACAACTCATGGGGAGACATATCGGCTCCCATCAACATATCACTAGGAAACACAACTTTCAACACCCAATCTAGGTTTTCTAAAAATATATATCAGGAATATCATACTAAATCATTAACCCAAATCTAGTCATTGATTTGTACGTCTACATACAATACTACCCCCTCAAGAATCATTGTCTCATTTATTAACATATAATATCATCACCCAATGATAATTTTAACAGGTGAAACCATAGTTTTATGTTTTGATTAAATATAATTCCACCAAAAAGATATACGGGAAATCATCATATGGGTTTTTTTGGCATTTTAAGTAAATCAATTTGTTTCTTTTTAGAAAAATACCAAGGAATCCAATGCCTATATAAACCCAGTAGGGATCAACATACATCCATTACATAGAGAGACCATCACACAATAATATCCACATGACAGGTAAATAAAGTAAATATACTTTGGTTTGTATGAGTAGAATGCCACCGAAAGGTTATATAGTAAAACACCATATAAGTATTTATTCAAACTTTAAATAGTTTAAAACACTATCTTTAGTGAAATAAAGAACATGAAATCACATGAATATTATGTGTGTCCAATGCGCAAAAATTGAAGCATGTACGCCAACCTATTTCCAATGGGAAATAATCTAAAACCCATAAAACATAAATCCAAAAAGTCAAGTGTGTATTTCCAGGTGAAATCATACAACCCATAAAATTTGAAACCATGAATTGAAATTTCATATCCCTGATAACTTGTAAATCATGTTCTAAAAGGTTTTCACGACTCACTAGTCCAAGGTACACCATGAGCTCTGACGTATCCCCAATACCTATCTACCATATCCTCAAATAACAATATAAATAAAAAAGATTCTATAATACAATTCTGTAATGTTTCACTACCCAAGACCAGATAATAGGGCCAACAATAGAAATATCCATGTTTCCTTGAGCACACCACTTTGTACACCAAAGGATAATAGCTATAAATAAAGGTCAGGGATGTTAATGTGGGGGTACTAAACAAAAACTGAAAAATAAACAAAAACTGAAAAATAAACAACCATCATTCATAAAAAATAATAAAATTATGCATAACAAATAATTAAGAACCATTGATAACAATTGAACATGGGAGTATATGGACACATGGTCATTCCAATATACAACTATTGATCTCCACTAGGCTAATAATATATTCAAAAAAATGATATTATAAAAACATGAGGAATTAATACAATCCCCTAGCCCCATCCCATTCTTCACTAGAATCTGTCTATTTTATCTAGTTGAACGATAAAATCCCAACCCTCTTCCCTGCCTGAACCTATGAATAGTAAGATCTACCCAGGTACCCAAATTCCATGGCCACTCGAGAAGGGAGTGAGTACCACTTACTGGGGAACCACAAATGAGGTCACAAATAAAACAAGTATATAGGTGTATGTGCATGGTGATATGTTTATCTGAATAAATACATACTTTGTGGAAGATAAAAAAAGTAACTACCATTGATTATTAGGTTCTAAGCTGTCACACATGATCTATTATAACTACTCTGTATAGTACCAGAGTGACTCTAATCATGTTACACTTCCACATATGGAGAGATGTGCGGCCCTATAACTTTGTTGAACACTACTAAATGGGACCAATTCTAGCACTGGAACTAGTACCTGATTCTCATACCAACCCTAACAATTGGCATAGTGTCTTTGAGAACTTTTAAGCACATAGCGTAAATATAACCATCCTAAAAACATTAGAATCCACTAGGGGAAATATACCCATCCTTGGAACCATAATATACTTTGGTTTGTAGCTAACCTGAAACAATCATACAACCCAGGTGGTGTACCTCCCTAGAACATAAGAAAATCAACCCAAAGGGACCATCCTACTATAGAACCAGGATAACATTAATACAATCAGTGGGATTCAACCTCAATATAAAACATGGTATCACATGAACCCAAGTAAATCTACCATGTAACCTCAATTACATTATATATATATATACACAGTTGATGCATACTCTCTCCTCAAAACCTCTTTCCACATACCAAACTAGTTTGAATCCCACCCGAACCTAGAATAAATTTACTAGAATTTCATCTAAAATGTATAACTTGTCCTATCACTACAACTATCATAGAAATATTCTTTCTATTTATGATCTAAGTTGTCACTTGAAATTATTGATACATATTCCATCATTGACCTATCAATGGTAAAAATAACACTGAAGAACCCACTATGGTCACTAAAGTCTCATCTCTACCTATACACCATACATAGGTTCCTTTACCAAAACATAAACTCCCATACCAATCCTTTCACTCAAATATCATATCATCCCTTGGTGTCAATATAATCATCACAAAACCTCACTACGCTCATAGGATAAGAATCGCTAACACCACTCTAGAGAGATTTCATAACTCCCACCAAGATTCCCAATGTCATCCAAGGTCAGTCCTCATGCACCAAACCTATTATAATACTACTCAAGGTTTTCCTACTCAGGTACTCACACAATGGTGGAAGAGGAACACACACCATACTTTCTAATCATCTTGCCCAATGGCTCTATGTAACCTCACAGTCCCATAATGTACTACTCGAGTGAATAATTTTAGTCTAACACATATCATTGCTCAATGGGTTTGAGGGATGACACATAAGCAGATGTCCATGGTTCTGTGGCATCTGTTGACTCTTGAATTTTATTCATAAGAATATTATTTTAATAAAATATTAATTTAAATAAAATTTTGATCACTACAATGGGGATAACCCATATCACATGGCACATATAGAAATAATTATACTATAGCGGTATATTCAAGGACCCCTACCACATAAAGAGTAATTGTATTTTGAACATAGCTCAGAAACTCTCAAATAATCTCATCCAAGTCCAAATCGGTCATTTCTCACAATCACAAGGACCTACCACAAGACACAACACCCAATTATTTATTATAATATTTTATAATTAATTATTCCAATAAAATTATTAATTTATAAATAATTTATTAAATTAGTTTAATTTGGTATAATTAATGAAATCTCATCAAGCCTCATCCCCTCAAAAACACCTTGAGAAAAAGGGTGAAGTATAATCCCAATATGAACTAGAACCTAAGGTACAAAAAATACCCCATAAATGGAACCTATTTAATAGTCAATTTTGTAAAACATAATCCAAATCCATAGACAAATTCCCCAAGGGATTTACCTCTATTGAAACAATGAGAAATGGTCTTTAGACATCGTCTAAGTATATCCTCTATCCTCCACACACAAAATATCCATCATCCTAGCCTAATTCAACCATGTTTCAGTAGAATATATACTCAAACTCTCCAAAATCATAGAAAATGTTGGGAAAAAATTGAAGGAATATAAATGAGGCTCATAATTAGAATCCCTAAGATATATCCTCAATAACCATTTTTTATCTTGGGGATGCATGGGAGTAAGAATGGGGAGAATTCCAAGACAAATGTCCTCATATAATTCCTCCACTCTTCTAAGATATAATTCGCCCAATCCATAAATTACTGGTTTTTCTCTATTCAAAAATCTATCATTACCTAAGTCATGATGTGAAAACAACCTTTTCCAGAACATTTCTAGGCATGACCTATGGGTCATAGTGTGATATCCCTGTGTAAATGGAATAAACCCTGATATATATCCTTCATGGAGTAGTTCCCTCTTATATGAAACAAAATTCCCCTATTTAAGTTCATCGTAACATGACCAAGGGGTGGTGTTTCATCCAGCTATAGTAGCAGAATTTCACTAAGGACACCCATCTCTACCTCAGTTCACCAGAGCAATTGAATCCTTTCACATGCCTTAATCCTAATTCAATAACACATCCCGGATATCCTCCAACACCTGCAATTCTAATATGAATCCCATCTCACAAAATGACCCCCACTCCAGAATCAACTATTCAAATTCTATCTTAATTTGATTAGCTAGAAAACACGGGACTTTACACCTCACCTATCACATATTTAGTCCAGTGTATCCAGATATGGAGAGAATGGATAAAGAATTAAATTCATAATGTTCCCTAAGGAACCTAACACATAAACATTGACATGTGATCAATATATATATATATAATGTGAATACAGGTTGTCAAGATTTTCTCATACAAGTAAATGGTATGGCTATCTAGATAAATAACCTTCAATTAGAATAATGAAGTATAGGGTATTCATACCATATAGAGTAAATTATATATAATTACATAAATATATTTTCTATATAGTAACTCATACGTTACCTGCATTATTATTGTATCATATTGAAGATAAATATACATAATAATACAACTCCCAAAATCAATAGGTTCAGTGTATTAGTAATTTTTTTAAGATATAATTATGTATAAAAATATAAACATTAATTAAATCATTCAACATACTCCCCATAATTTTTTTAATCATATGTTTTTTAAATTTAATGAAATAAGAATATATATCAAATAAATGAAGGTTTCGAATCCTAGTAATAGGATAAATAATAGATGATCAAGAGACGTGAATTAATATATGTGCATGGGTGCACATGACTATCATAATCATATAATAAAAATAGGATCATAATCATAAGAATCATATGAAGTTGGATTTTGATTTGGTAGTTTCATGATAATGAAACAATATAACATTTTGGGCAAAGCTAACAACATATTTACCACACATAAAATGTTAACAAAGCATGCATCATGTTTAGTAATTATATGTACACAAAGAGAACTGTGACTTATTAATAGAGATAGAATTGTGTTCATGAAAAATAATATCATAAGATATATAAATTTTTCTAATTAATTATGGTTAAATATAATTATAGTCTTCCTTTTAGGTTAAAAAATTCTTATAATCATGCATTCCACAAAGAACGTAAGCCTATATCAATCGAAAATATGAAATAAAACCCATTAAAAAATATTAGGTTTCAAAATAGCATCATGAATAATATATGGGTGAGTAAACATAGAGGTTTCTGAAATAAGAAGTTAAACCATCATTTTATATTTTAAGGGATTTAAATTATAAATATAAGATTGAATTTTCTGATATCGAAAATAATAAACATAATAAGAATAAAGAAGATGCTCTGAGAATAAATGCATTATCATTAATAATTAAATCATGGATAAAAATTAATATTAATAAATAAAAAACATATATATATATAAAATAATAAATGATAAAATAACATAAAATAAACTTATAAGATATTTTTATTGGAAATAGGGAGTAAGAGAAGGAAATATTCAAAAGTTGAAGGAAATATTAGAGTCCCCTTTCCTTTAATTCTATTTTTGTTTCATCACATTTTCAACTACTATATAAAAAATTGTGATTATTAAAATATTAATATTGAATATAATATATCAATTTATGTTATTCTAAAACAATCACGATTATTTTAATTTACTTATTAACATTTTATTGAAGATAAAATAGTTTAATTATTTTTTTTGTTTAGATATTATTATTTTCATTTAAATTTTATGTTTTTGATTCATTGTTTTTTTTATTATTAAAATTAATACCAAAATAATAAAATTAAATGAAATTATATATTAATTCCATAAAAAACTTATTTTAACTATATTTTATAGAGGTGATAGGTAAATAATTGGAAACTTCCTCGTTATAGGGTAAACCAACAATTAACAAGACCTTGGGAAAGAAAGTGAGAGATGAAAAAACAAATAGATTATAAATATTTTGTATGGAATTTATAGTATTATAATAATAATATATATATATATATAATCTAAACATAATATACATAAACTTGGAGATAAATAAAAATTTGACAATTTCCTCTTAGGAAGGTAAACATATTATTAATGGGGCAATATCCAATGAGGGAGAGAGATTATCTATACAATATAAATATATTATAATAATTTTATAGTTTCATAGGGACATTAATATAATTTTTATATATTAATTTATTTATTTTATTAGTATTTTTTTATATAGGGATTGTATAATATTAGAATAAAATAACAAAATTGGAAGGAACATGAGAATGAACATTTCTTAATTTTTGTTGTTTCTCCTTTTGCTAAGAACACTAATTCCATGATGGAATTGGGATAGAAGAAATCAAAATATCTATAGGACTTTTAGGAGAATTATGAATATATTTTTTGTATTAATTAATGTAATAGATTATCTATTATCTATTATCTATTATCTATACTAAAACAGGCTTATTCCATCTTATGTGTCACCTTACTATGTTGCCACGTCACCATCCAAAACCAATTCCTCCCTCCAAAATCGGGCATCGGTCGACCATGTTCCAATTTCGCCCGTCCATCTATCATCAACTCCTCCAGCCATATTAGGGTTTAATTTCATCTGTCATGACCCATTTTCCTCTGCCTCCACCTTCATCAGTGAATCCCGCACCTGTTTCCCCTCCACCACAATTCCTATGAATCTTTCTCCCATTTCCCCTTCGGCACTCCTCTTATGGTTCATATTGATGTTACCTCTCCAGTGTTGCACCTAGAGTTATCTCTCCCATTTCCCCTCCCATTTCCAGTACCCAAAAAACACCAAAGGCATATTCCTTGCTAATTTTTTCATCATGTATTGTGGTTCATCATCCCAAATAACCTCATCTCCTCATACGTTTCCCACAGCTCCTACTCCTTCGAAGAATTTCTGTCTAAAACCCTCTAAATTCACTCCATATCATTGGTTAATTCCCTCAAGATTGCGATTTCTATCCTCATCTACAATGGTCAACTATTTCTACTCAATCGAATTTCAACCGATGTGTTTCTCACCCCACAATAGGTATGTTCTTCTAATATCGTTGAAATAATCTCCTTGTCAATTTGCAGTATTTCCCTTCGCATATTACATTTTCATATGTTATTATGGTAAATCTAGTTTTCCTCATCTATACTGGTATTCCTCACTAATTTGTACATTTTTTCTACGGTTCATCCACCCCTTTAAAACCCCTCCCAATCCGGCTTGAAATTTTGGTATGTTATTATATGGTTCCCAGAACATTTTTAGTGATCCATCCTTCATGCCACACAACCCATTCAACATTTTCTTCACCATAGAGCTTCTTCAAAATGTCCACTCGTCCTCTCTTCCTCCACAATCGACTTCCCACCGCATTACCACTTGCCCATCTACAATTTTCAGATTATCTTCACCATCTATGGTACATCCATTATTTTCTTTGACAATGTATATTTCTTGGATATAGTATGATAGTCAACTGGTTCACCATGTGAAAATATTTTAGACTGATTTGGTGTTTTTTCAGTGCCTAGATGTTTATAATAGATCGGTTGAAGCGTGTGAGTCTATACAGAGGTGGAACTTATACTGGTTGTGGTGTTAGGCCTTCCAATAGAGGTTAAATTAGTGTAGGTCTTCTTTTATTTATCCCTTTGTTGAGTTCATTTACTCCCATTATAGATTTGTATCTCAGTATTGAAAATATAGTCCATTGCATGTCTTTTCTACCTATCATTTTATTTTCATTATGGTTTTATGATTACTACTATATTTTTTATGTCCAGATATGAAACCCAATCTTTTCTATGATTATTTTAGTTTTATGTGCATATATATATATATATATATATATATATATTATCTATACTAAACTTGGATTCTCCATGCTAATGCTTCACCTTCCAATGATTCCACATCACCCTAATTTCACTATTACTCCCTCCAAATCCAATGAAATCACCCGTCAACCAGCCTTCAATCGGGAATTTACTCTTCCTCACACTCACCTATCCAAATCACCTCTCCATGCTCTCTGATTCCCGCTCCCCTCCCCAAATCATCTCTCCCCAATCTCCGATTCTCATTTCCCTCCCTAAATCCCCACTCTTAGATTCCTGATCCCCTCCTCAAATCCCCTGGGTTCTCACTCTCCTCCCCGATTCCCCACTCCCTCTCCCCTTACTGATTATCCCCTCCATCAAGCACCGCTCCTGCTCATGATTTTAATCCCATACTCCAACGCTTCCTCGTGGATTTCATCTTCTCAAAGTTCTACTGAGTGAAACACCTCTAATTATTTCTACAATGTCGACTATTCAGAGGTTCAGTTTTCAAAGTCCATCTCGACTCATCATTCGAATTCATATATTCTTCATTTCTTGGAACTCTTACCCATAGAAACCCTAGATCTTGGTCTCATCTTCAGTCAAAAACCCAGTTCATAGAAAACTCACAATTTCATGACTGGTTATGTAGATATGAAATAGAAAAAAGATTTCATCAATGACTCACCAGTTCAATGGCTCTAAAGTGGGAACCCAATTAAATCAAATTATGGATCTGCATCGAAGCTCAGAATTGGCTTGACTTGGACAACATGCATTAACTTCTCTTGTATGGTTAGGATTTCTCGCTGCTTCAATAATTTTTTCATGATTTCAGATATTCATTTTCCTATAGGTTATTTTATTGGTCATTTATTTCTCTTTGATTTTCATTTTTTAGGTGTTCACCTCCTCCACATCAACTCTTAACTGTTGAGATATTGTTAGTTTTTTAATTTTTTGACTAACGATCAGTAAATATTATTATTCTGGACAACTCTTTATTCGATTATATAATATCATCATACCTTACAAAATCACTTGTCTTATAGTACTAATGAATCCCATAAATGTATTATTTTATATTATTTTTCTATCACTAAATAGACCTTCTTTCATCGTACAGGTTATGGGAATACTAAGGTCAGTTATCTACATTTCTTACAGTTCCATTTTTATTAATTTAACTATGTTTCATATGTGTTTTTTAGTGCTGACAATTTTAGATATTTCAAACACTTATACTATTTATTATACTAATAATGGTTCATTAAATCTCTTTTTTGATGCAAAAAATTCAACTTTATATTATTCCCTAAATTATTTTCTTACAAGTGGAAATAATTTCTCTTCCAATGCATTGATTTTTCATGTTTGATTTTATACATTATATTATCTACTCACTTGGTTTGAAAAATTAACTGCTTATCACTATACATGTTGCATAGGATTTTTGAGGTCTCCAGATTTTTTTCTCTAATTACATAATGCTATATCTTGATGTGGTTTTGAAATTTTAGGCAGACACCAAACAATAATGATAAAACTAGTTTAATAGAATCCTTATTTATGTTATACTGAATTTTATTAATTTTAGTATGTAGCATTATATTTGTTAATGTTTGTGGTACATTGTATATATCATTTGGGATTAAATTTATAAATTGTTTTTTAATTTTCTGAATGTAGTGATTTTGTTATAGATTTGATAAAGATTGATTATTTTGAGATGATTTAATAGAATAATCTGGTAAATAAAGTTCACAAACTATGAATTTGGTAACCCTAGATCTTTATGGGTCCATAAATTAACTAGGAAGTATTGATTTCATTGTTTTTTATAATGTCAATTTGTTCCATATCAATAGGAATGATCAAATATTTACGATATGTTTATTGCAATTTCTCCAATATAATATTATTTTTATTGGTCCATGTTTTTAATTCCAATTGGGTAGGGGCATGAGGTGAAGAAATATTTCTTTGTTACCACAACATGGTCGGAAATTGAAATCATTGCAACACTTTATATGATAAAAAAATTTGCTAGCATCGAAACATATGATATTTTATTTTCGATTGGAAACATTCTACATGATTCATATTCAATTTTTACATTCATTTTTTAATAATTATAGAAAAAAATTGTCATTGGAATATGTTCTTTTCCATTCAACATTTATAATTCAATAATCACGACAATGTTTACTCCTATTGTCGAACCATGCTCGACTAGACTTCTCTTTCAGTTATACACTTTCATGGGATCGACAATGGAGGTCACCCATCAAACACAAGCTATGATGATTGTATTCATATAGTAATGAAATTTTTGGATTTTTTAATATGTATTCCCTTATCTATCTTTTCATATTCTACATGCACTTATTATTTACATAGCATAGAAGTTGAAAAGAATGGTGAGATTTATTCTCATGCTACACAAAGATTCAATCTGTCATCATATTTATTTTTTAATTCATTATCATGTTGACAGGTCTTCTAATATGGTTGATATCTCCCTTTCGAAGCTTCTTGTCATGGGTTAATGTCTCGAATTAGTGGAAAACAATATGGAATCCAATCCATTTATCCATTACTTTCCACTATTCAGGTGAGCTTTAATACGAGCAAAACATCACTCTTGACATTGAGTTAAGAAACATCAACAACCAATCTGTATTCATCTATTTTTTTACTATCATGTTTTCAGGTCTAATGAAGTGGTTGAGGGCTCTATGTTGATTCTCCTTAGCATGGGTGAATGTCTCCATTCGGGGAAATGATATCTGGATACTCCTTAGCTTACCCAGGATTGGTCTCTATTCATGCAAGTTGTAAAAAAATAACCCAGGTAGATGTTTTTTATTTTCACTATCTTCTATTTTGATTACATCATTATATTAGACAATAATATTTTTTTGCAGTATCATTTTTATTGTATCATTAAAACACAATTCAGTTTTTAATTCATTATCATGTTGACAGGTCTTCTAATGTGGTTGATATCTCCCTTTAGAAGCATCTTGGCATGGGTGAATGTCTCGAATTAGTGGAAAAAAATCTGGAATCCAATTCATTTATCCATTACATACCACTATTCAGGTGAGCTTTAATACGATAAATACATCACTCTTGACATTGAGTTAAGAAACATCAACATCTAATCTGTATTTATCTATTTTTTTATTATCATATTTTCAGGTCTAATGAAGTGGTTGAGGGGTCTCTATTGATGCTCCTTAGCATGGGTGAATGTGTCCATTCAGGGAAATGTTATCTGCACACCCCTTCACTTACCCAGGATTGGTCTCTATTCATGCAAGCTGTAAAAAAAATAACCCATGTAGATGTTTTTTATTTTCACTATCTTTTATTTTGATTACATCATTATATTAGACAATAATATTTTTTTGCAGTATCATTTCTATTGTAACATTAAAACACAATTCAGTTTTTTGTCTCATTTGTCAATTTGTATACATCAAATTATTTATTCAATAATTACAGTGGTAATTATTTTTTTCAATTTATTGATTAAATTCATATCTTAATGAATAGAATATGTTGATTGAGTTTTATGTTGAATATGCGGTACAATGAACAGTTACAATTACTCAAGAAGATGAAACATACACAAGCCATGCCAATGAAATGCATCCCCATTTAATAGAAAACATAAACAAGAAGACTTCCAAAACAAATTGACATTAATTGGCGCATTTTCAAGGTATCACAAGAACTTTATTGAACCTATTTTTTTCAAATTAGCTTATACATTTATATATCAAATATTAACTCAACTATTATTATAAGATATAGGAAAGTAGTTATAACACATATAACATAGATGGTTATCCTTTCTTATTAGTATAGGTAGTACATTATATAGTTTTCCCAGTTTCATTTTTATTAGCTATATTAAAAAGCTATGTCAACCACCATCCAAAAGTGGTCGTCCAATGCACCATAGATGCACACTTATGAAAGGCATGACGTAATAATGGTGACATTTATTCTC
Source organism: Viscum album (assembly GCA_963277665.1). NCBI lineage: Eukaryota > Viridiplantae > Streptophyta > Magnoliopsida > Santalales > Viscaceae > Viscum > Viscum album. Next base: position 1,606,466,198 of record OY728137.1, on the reverse strand, counting down.
ATGCTACACCATGATTCAATATGTCTTCTTTTTTTTAATTTAATATCATGTTTTCAGGACTTCTAAAGTTGTTGAGAGCTACCTTTCGAAGCTTCTTGGTATGGGTGAATGTTTAAAATAAGTGGATATAAATCTGCAATCACCTCCGTTTATCCATTAAATTCCACTATTTTGGTGATCATTAAAACCAGAAATACATCACCCTTAACATTGAGTTATGAAACATCAACATCCAATCGGCCTTCATCTATTTTTTTACTTTCATGTTGTAAGGTATTATGAATTGTTCGAGGGCTCTCTATTGATGCTACATAGCATGGGTGAATGTCTCCATTCATGGAAAAGATATCTTGCTTCCCCTACGCTTACACAGGGTTGGTCTCTGTTCATGCAAGATGTAAAAACAATAACCCTAGTAGATGTTTTTTATTTTCACTGTCTTCTATTTTAATTACATCATTTGATTAGACAATAATGTTTTTCTACAGTATCATTTTCATTATATAATTGAAACACAATTTAGTATTTGTCTCATTTTTCAATTTGTAAACATCAAATTACTTATACAATAATTATAGTGGTATGTAATTTTTGCAACTTATTTATTTAATTCATCTCTTAATGTAGGGAGATCTGTTGATAGAGTTTTCTGATGACGATATGGTGCAACGGATAGTTACAATGACTCACGAGGATGCAGCATACACAAGCCATGCCAATGAACTGCATCCCCATTTAAAGGAAAACATAAAAAAGAAGACTTCCTAAACTGATTGACATTAAGTGGAGAATTTTTAAGGTATCACCAGAACCATATTGAACATATTTTTTTCCAAATTATCTTATACATTTTATATCAAATTATAACTCTATTATTATTATAGGATACAAAAAGTAGTTATGACACTTATAACACACACAGTTATCCTTTTTTGTTAGTATAGGTTGTACATTGTACAATTTTCCCAATTTCTTTTTTATTAGCTATATTAAACAGCTGTGTCTACCACCATCCATAATTGGTCGTCTAATACACCATTGATGCACACTTCTGGAAGGCTTGAAGTAAAAGGGAGGAACCTGAATATGTCAGTATGATATGCACACTAGGTATATTTTACAACTGCTATTATTGTAACAGTTTTCATAGTTACCTTATCTAAAAAATAATTATGAGTATAATTTATGTTATATTTCTTTTATTTCAAAAAATATATATGTTATGTTTGTGTCATAATTTCAATTATCCTATTTTAATTATTATTTGTACTATTTATTTTTTTTAAATGTATGATACTTCATTATTTATTTTATCTTTCATTCCATTTCACATAAAATGATGCAAATTACTTTTGTGATTATGTGATAAAAATCCAAAACTATTCCAATGATTTACATTATTGAGTCTAATGCTTGTACTGTTGATTATAGCATTGGCTCCAATCATTGTAATTGGATACAAATTATCTTTAATTATAGAAATTGGAAAACATTATATGGTAGAGTTTTTTTCTAGGATCTCATATTCCTTTAATTGAGAGGAGACAACTCCAACATCTAGCAGTTGATAACTTCTAACAGGTTGATCCCCTTATAATATTTCTCAGTTAAATCTTGAGTTTCAGGTATAATCTCATTGAATATAAAATAACTGTCTATTACTCTATTATCAATGGATAAGTAATCTAGAGGATCTTATAGCACTATTGTGGTAGTCACTTCTATTAATAACATTTTTTGATCGACTAACTATACAACTAATATTTGATGAAAAAATTCTACGTATGTAAATATAACAAATTTTGTTGCAACTACTAAATGATATTTTTTATTAAAATTATTCATAATTTCTCATATTTATTATTAGAAATAGTGTCCTTTATGTAATTTCTCTTCACTCTGTATTTTATTGTACTCAATAATGTTTTCGTAAATGCAGAAGAAATTGATTTGAAATCTCCATCCTCAAAAATTATAAATTTGTTTACTACAAATTTATCTTATATTTTTTGAACTATATTTATGTTGTCTCCATATTTTATTCACTTCTATTCCTATATTATACACCACTACATTGTGATTATGATTGATTAAACATTACTATTTGTTCTCATGTTTTACAAATAGTATTCTCTTATTGAAAAATAACCATTAATCCATATCACCGTGCGTACGCACAAACGAGTACTAGTTAATTTTATAAGTTGGTTTTCATGTGGATAAAGGGGGTATTTATACATGAGGAGGAGGGTTATTTGTTTCTAAAATAATGAATAAAATGTTATTCAGAAAGTAAAACATGTAATAATAGTATTATTTGAAAATATGAATTATATTGGATAAAATATATGTGTTTTTAGAAATTTTAGAAAACACCAAACCAAATTTATTATTTTATAAAAAATAATGGAAGAAAAAAAATGAAAAATTACTTTTTAATGACTTAATTTAGACTTTTAAAATATGAAAATTCTTTTTTTGGTTTAGAATTCTTTTTTAAAAGAATGACTTATATTACTAAACCTATTTTTGGTTTATCAAGATATTTTATAATTTAATAATTCGTTATTAACTCAATAATAAGTGATAAAGCATTGTGTATTTCAAAACTCTATTTTTATTATTCACCTAAAAATTGATCTTTTTTACAAAATTCCAAAAAACATAACAGTTGATTTTTTTTTATTTGTTCAATTAAAATTATTATATTCATTAAAAAAATTATAACATTGGTAATTTTAATAGAAAAATATTAACCGTAAAATTAACATTTCTACAAAATATGTTGAAATATACTTTATTAAAATGTACATTTATAGTCTATTAATGATTTAAAATTTGAGTATTTGTTTTATAAAAATATAATTTACTTAATTTTTTATTTTAAATATTATATATAAGTCATTTTACTATTTTAATGGTCAATCTATAATGCTAACGGTCAGTTTACTATTCAAATGATTAGGTTACTACTCCAACAGTCATATTTTTATTTTAATGATCATATTGAAATTATATTTCTAGTAAATACCTCTCATTTCATTTATTCATAATTCATATAAATTTTAATTAGGGTTCTATGTATCCTTTAATAAAATAAAATCATATTCCTAATTTTTTTCTATTTTCAGTGATTTTCACAGGTCTGATATTTCTAGTTGACTACAACCTAATAAATTTAAAAATAATATTCATATTGTTTTTTGTTCAGATATACAATTATTAGTTTTATGGGGTATATTTATTTTCCATACACATCTTTATATAATTATAAACTAAATTCTATTTAGTTTCTATTTTGTAGTGCATGAGTTTTATATTATATCTTATACCGAAATTTCACAAATATATTTTCAGAAGGTTGATATAATATTGAAAAAACGTGGTTGTTACATTATTCCACATATAAAAATTCCATCCTCAAAATTTAAACCCATATCTTTAATTAAGAATATATTGGGATATTATTGTTTACTATTATCCTTAGTTTCCCATATTTCCACTTCATACATATAGTTTCACCAAAGTACTTTCAAAAGGTGAGTTTCCATGTTGCATATGGCCTTATCTCTATAGAATCTAATATTTACATAATGGTTCAAAAAAGAGAGGCCACGCTATAGCTATACCATAACTGGGTTTAGTACATATGATGGATCAGGTATGTACTTCTTTAGGTGATATTTTTGGAATATATTATATTTTTAATACAGTTTTAGTGTAATTTACAGAAGATAATCCATAACTAGTATGTGGTTAAGGATATTGAAGGGGGGAATGTAACAAGGGATGGGATTTCCCCTTATAAACATCATGAATATCCTCTAGGATGATATTTAAAGGAATTTTTTCTCAAAAATAAAAAAACCAAGTTTCTTTAACAGTTTTCAACATAGCACTTCTATTTATTTTTTGGATGCCTTAATGAGCTATTAAATTGATTATACCTTCTCTATTATCACTTTCATAATACTGTGTCCTAGAAAAAAAATCACTAACTGTATCCCAGCATGTTGGAGTTTTGTATCTCTTCAAATATAGATCTTTATATATAGTTTTCTAAATACTCAAGTGGAAACTGTTGTAGTATAATAATTCAACCAGATAAATATATCGATACCATCCTCTAAATTTTATTGAGTAATCTCACAACATATGTTAAATAATCTAAATAGTCCATTATATTAACAATTGGCCATTTGTAATGAATATTAAACATAATATTCAATGTGTAATAATAGATCCCCCAAAATTTATAGGTATATAATTACTCATGATAAGGTATGATATAAAGTTGTTACCCATGTAGCCTCATCACTTCCTTAACAAATATCTCGTAAAGTTCATTGAGTGATAAATATTCTCAGGTGGTGATGAATTTAGCAGTCTTGGTGAGTTAATCCACCACAACACATATGAAATTTTATTCTTTATATGTCTTTAGAAGACATGTAACATAGTCTATGGTGATTTACATCCATTTCCATATAGCTATGAGAAATTTTTGTATCATCCTCTAAAATTTTTGAAATATTACATTAACTTTCTAGCATACCATGCACTTTATAGAGTAATCTACAGTCTCTATTCAGGATGTACAAATAGATGTTCTCTAAATTATCTAGATATATATTGGAAATTACTACATTGATTAGGAAATTTTAGTTATATGAATCATCCAATAGGTCCTTATTTATATGTATTGTTGATGACATAAAGAAAATAGTTTGGAAATGAATGACAACCAATATTTTTACATTTGATTCATGAATATTCCCTCCCTTTATTTCACTCACCTTTTTTTGAAGATCTAAATGATCCCATTATGCCTCCTTGATTTTATACTGGATATATATCTAGATAATAAATTGGGAAAGGAGTTATCACTTCTCTAAATTTATTATTTACTGATTTATCCACTTCATATCCAGAAATATAGGGTCTTTATTAATCCTCTTCATGGATATGGTTATAGAATCATTTATCATAAAATCATTAGATACCATATTTTCCATTCTAGGATGGTAGTGTATCGATCAAGAAAATCCTTGATTAACTCCAACCATATTTTTTTATCCACTTTTAGACCTTTTTCTTTGAATACATAATTTAAACTCTTATTATCAGAATGTATTTCACACTTATCTCTATAGATAGAGTTCCTATAAATCATTAATGTAAAACGCATAGCTTCTAACTCTAAATCATGAATCAGTTAGTTTTGTTCATTAATATTTAATTTCTAATAGCCATAGGCTATCACTTTATAATTTTTCACAAGTACACAACCCAATAATTTATTTTAAGCATCACTATGTAACACAAACCCATCTAAACTTGAGGGTATTATGAGTACATGTGTAGTGACTTGACCCTGATTGAGATCCTTAAATATATCTTCAAATTATTTCATATAGATATACTACCCAATATATTTATAAACTTTGTGGTATAGAAAATCATGAGATATTTTTAAAAAATCATCAATAGTAACTAGATATTCCAAGAAAACTATGTATATCTAGGAAACATGTTGGTCAAAAACATTCCACAATAATATTTATCTTTGAAGGGTCCATAGGTTCTACTTATCTTTTTATCACATGCCCTAAGAATGTTATTTTCACCATCCAAAAGTAACACTTTTTTAACATAGAATAAAACTTCTCTTTCCTCAAATTTTTTAATACAATCCTTAGATATTCCTAATTTTCATCCTTTCTCTTGGAGTATAAAAAAATATCATCAATCAATAATACCAAAATTTTATTTAGGTAGTTATTAAGACTATATTTATTAACTAAATGAATATTTATTTGTTGTCCATAACTCTACATTGAATTACTAAAAACTTCTACTTTCCATAACTTATATACAAGGCTATATTTTGAATATATACTCTCTTCACATTCAACTGAAGATATCTAGAATGAATAGCTAATTTTGTGAAGAATTTAGCTTCTTTAAGTTGATTTAGGAAGTAAAAAATCCATAACAGTGGACAATTTTTTATTGTGGTGATCCTATTAAGATCTCTATAATTTATCTAAATCTTCATTGACCTATCCTTTTACATAGAAAATAGATCTAGAGAACTCTAAATTAATGCACTATGGTGTATAAAATCGATCCAAATTCACTTCCATTTTATTCTTTAATTTTTATACTTTCATCTTGAAAAGGCAGCCACAAAATCAATGGAAATCATTGACTGGGTTGAATCAATGATTATAATTATTTTTAATTTTTCTTATTGAAACGACATTGTCCACCTATTAAATTTATTTTGGATCAATTCCAAACACACACTTGTGAAAGTAAAATTATCATTACAAAATTATCCTCTCCAAACAAGAAGGATAATTGTTGGAATAATCTAGAATTCACTAAGACCATACAACCCACTAGTATCAACATGTAGCTTACAATGAGTAATGAAAATTTATGAACTCATGTGATAAATTTCTAGAAATTGTTATGAGTTCTTTCTTAATTAATATAAAAATAATCTTATTTTCTTTAAATAACAATTAAGACAAAAAATAAATATAACTTCCATATCATTATTCTAGTGTTTCTTATTCTTTATATTATTCAACATATATTGGCACATGTTCCTTATTTTCTCTCTATTTTAACTACATGGCCTATTCTTCCTATTCTTCTCTACCACTCAAAAAAAATCTCAATAATTATATAAAGAGTACTTTAAATCATCTATATTTCTTGAAATCATGACACTTCATATTATCTCATAGATTTAGTAGAAAATATTATTTGAATTTTGAATTTAAATATAAAATCCCAACAAGTAACTTCATCCAATAGTTTTTAAAATTATTCTCTTTATTTCATATTCTTTCTTCATCTTTTCAAAAATTATTCCTAGATAATACCACATATTAGCACTAGCTACAATGTGACTGAGAAATTATACAGTAACCAATCCTCTTCACTTTACAAAAATACTCTTCTTCATGTTTTAAACATTCTTCCCCCATTTTATGAATCACAAATTTCTTGTTGTGATGCCTAAAACATGAACAAATAGAACAAGAATCATCTGAATTAATATTTTCTTAATAAAAATTTCTTCTAGGAAACTTATAATTTATGTTTCTCATTTTTCTCAAAATTTCACTAAGTATTAAAACATAAAAATATAAAAACCTTATGAATTTAAAAAATCTAATGATCAAACATAAGAATCCATTGAACCTCGTAGACTTATCATTTCAACCATATGAAGTTCTAGAAAAAATTAAGTGATTGAAAAGTATCATACATAGACACTACAGATTTATAGATAACAAGTATATTGTGTGGAAGACATTTCCATTTTTTATATATTAAAATAAACATATTATATATAAATTATGTGATTTATTCAGTATATGCATAATAAATATCATAAAAAATCATTTTTCTTATAATATTTCATAATATATTACACTTATATTTTTTTCTAAACCTTCTTAACTTCAAATATTTTCAAGATTACATTCGAAGAATCTCCAAAATTATTCCAAAAATCTCCATATCATCTCCAAAAATATTCAAAAATACTAGAAGTAATCACCTCATGTATTATAATTTATTTTATGTGACATTTTTTTGAGAAGTTATGTTCAAAGACCTTTTATTAAAAAGAAAAAACAATGAAAAAAATATAGATATTGTTGTAGAAAAAGAATACTCCCATCATCAATAATGCATTTAAATACATAACGTTTATTTCATTTCATCCACAATTTTATGTTCCTCATCATATATAGCATTATAATTAGTTTTTCCATGTTCATAGACTCATCCATTAGGTTGATTTCCTATCCACAATGTTTTCTATTATTGTACGAGGCCTTCAATGGAAGTGTCCTCCAAGTCATATCCCCCAGTATCTGATTATGATTTCACCTATACCTGACCCTCTTGTGCATCATTAGTAGAGACAATCACACCATATTGGTTGTGACTTGACACCTTCACTTTACGAGGTGTATCATGTGTACCCTATAAATTTTTTTATTATAGGGTCACATGAGAGTTCTATCATTAAATAACCAACATGTATATATATAGGTGGTGCATGATGGAGGCTCGATCTGAAGATAAAGTGCCAAAGGAGACAAGGAAAATCATTTGAAGACTCATATGAAGGATATTTAGACTTCCTAAAAGGAACCAATTGGAATCCTTACTCATTCACTGAATTAACCTTGGATAAAGACTCTTTATTATCTTCAAGACCACAAATCTAAATTGGCCTCTAAATTACTTTTAGAGGTAGTAGGTATGTTTATGTCATTGAGGTGATCCAACTTGGTAGGATCTTGATATGTAGGGGAACCAGCCTTAAGGATCACCTACTTGATGCAATCATAGTCAACAAAGGACCATCCATCCCACCAACCTTAAGCACTAAGGGGAACTTCTTAGTTTTTGAAGGAATTCCAACATGTGTTTTTTGTTTTCCATTGCGATTCTTGACGCAATCATTGACTCCTACTTCAAATTTTGATCATCCAGTTCTTGATAAGAATATTCATCAATGTATTGACACTCCAATTCTTCCTCATCCAAACCATCACCATCCACACTATGAATCTTAATAATTACACAGGTTTTACCCCCTCTTAATGGACTCATAGATAGTGGATCTTTAAATGAAATTCCCTCCTGTATAGTGTATTTTACTCCAATGAACTATTGATCCTGGTTATTTTTAGTAATATATGTACATCCATCCTTTTACTTATGCGTTGTTTCATCTGGATTATAGAAATCACTACCATCCTTATCTCTGTCATGATTAATTTTTGTATCCAAGAGCCTCTTCTTAGATGAGGGAGTGGAAACCCCTTGTTTCTATCCATTTGATTATAAAGAAGTCGACTCAATCAGTTCCAACTCACCTACATCATCTCTAGTGTCTTCACTACCATATATCTCAAAATTTTGATCACCTAGTGTAGTAGTACCAACCCATTTATTCTTCCTATAGATGGTAGAATCATGGAAATTATTTAGGTAGAAAGAAACAAATGTGGTCCTACAATAAGGATCCAATGAATGGACTAAAATATTGCATTTAAAACTGAATGTTAATAGTTTCTCATATGAAATAACAAAATTCAATTCACAGGATTCAATTGCAAGGATAAACTTTTCTGTAAGAGTCCGGCCATTTCTTTACCCATTTTTATGGGAACTCAAATCGAAGAGGCAATGTAAAATAAAATGTTTGGATGACACATAATTTAATTTAGCTTGAACATCATGACCCAAACCTTTGAAAATTGGTTCTATACATTGAATATATTGAATTTGAAGCTCCATTCATGGATAATCAGAGATCCATGCTTTAGTAAGACCATATTGAAACCCCATGCTCGCCATTTAAATGCATCATTAGGTGTAAGAATCAAGAACACTGAATAATTATACCATGTGTTCTATAAAATAATGACTTACATTCATACCTTCAGAGTCTATGATCCTCTTGATACAATATTTATCAATAAAAAAAAAATTTAGGCCTTTGATCCCAATAGATATATCATATGATAAAATACAATAGAATCATCACTTCATTCACTTCTCATAACTATTAATATATCTTGTAAATAACATATTTAACTTATTCCTATAATGATTCTCACCAAACTATTAGAAAATTTCTGAATTAAAAAATTGAACATAATTTATACACCAAGATATTGTCCTTCCTAGATTTCTACTTTATAAAAATATTTTTAAATCCTTACCCACCTAAATGAGACACTTCTCTCCCATTTTGAAAAACAAATTCAATGGATATTATATTAAACTACTTCAACCCCTATAAAAATACAAAAAGTAATAAACATTAAGTTATGTACATTTTCAATTTTCTCCCCCTTGAAAAAAAATATAAAAATAACAATATTTGAGTGGCAACTTAATTCCCCATAGATTAGTCTTGAGATTATTGAGTTTTAACTCCCATCATCAGCCTCAAAAACTGAAAATCGTCTATTAAACCTATTTTTGTGAAAATATTATGCACATGATACTTCAAAGAAATAAGTTATAGATTCAAAAGATATCATTACACAAGATCTTTTATGAAGTGATATTTAATATCAATGTGATTTGATATTGAATGTTGAATTAGATTTTTTGAAATATTGATATAAACTTAATTATTATTGATAATAAGAAGTGATAACATTACATCAACATTGAGATCTTCTACTTGATTCATTAACCACATTTATTGGGTTGTCTCTTAATTTTAAGACACATTCTCTTCTTTAGTATTGATTAAATTCACTGATTTTTTTTGTGTTTCAATATACATCCCTATCTTTTAGGAATAAATATCCACCATATGTAGATTTTATATCACCATTATTTCTAAATCCATCTACATTTTTATAACAAAATAGATAAAGCTACCCTTTATACAATATTTTTTTAGAGATTATTTATTCCTTTCAGGTACATGAGATTTTAATTTTTTCCATAAAATGTGACTCGTTTAGAACACATTGATGCCTACCGCAAAGTGTAGCAACATAAAGAAAATTCATTCATGAATTTTTCATATATAATAAACATCCAATAAACTTATCGAATTATCTTTGATTTTATTCCATTCATTACACATTCTTAGACAACATTGTTCCCATTGAACTAGATTTTTAATGTGGTTTTGAATCCACCAAGTCAATCTTAATTTGAAGTTCTCAAGTACACTTCTTTTGAGAAATAAAAATGTAACCTTCCACTTGAGACATTTTAAATATGAAAAAATTTCTCATATTTTTATGAATAGGAATTTCAAATAAATTATTCATTTATATAGAAAACTATTCACAAATTTATTATTCATTTCTAGTAAATATAATATTATCTATATATAAAATAATAATGAGATATTACTCTTTGTTATATTTGATGTAGATATTTTTGTCCACTATTACATTGCAAAGTTTTAGCTTATTTAAGAGGGAATCTATCATAAAATACCAATCTATTGGAGATTGTTTTAACCCATACAAATACCTATTTAACCTGAAAAATATTTATATTCTTCCCTAAGAAAGAATATACAAGGTGGTTCAATATAAACATATTCTTCCAAGTCACCATTATGGAAGGTAGACTTAACATCAATCTAGAATCTCTTATATTTTTTTATAGTCATAGAAAAAAATTATAATAGTTTCTAAACTTGAAACCAGTGAAAGGGTCTCATTAAAATCAATTCCTCTGACTTTATAATACCCTTTACACAAAAGTGTTCCTTTTTTCTCACAACTTCTTCAGTTAAATTAAACTGGATCTAGAATTTCCATTAAGTTTCAATAACATTATTCTATTATAGCTTCAGTACCAACTCCAAAGTTTCATTATTTTATATCTTATCTAGTTTTTTTTTAATATCATCAATCCACTCTTTATGATTTAAATCATATTAAAAAAATCATAGTTTCACTTGGGAAAATAGTGAGGTATGTGTTTCTATCCTCAAAATCCTTATTGTTTAAAATGTTTTACCTTGATCTCAAATAATTTGTTGAAACTTCACTGAATTTATTAGTATTTGATTATTTGAATAATATTTTTCTTTATCACTTGAATTGGATGAATCATCATATTCAACTCTAATGTTTTCAAATTCTCACCATTTTTAGAAAAACCATTATATTGTTTAATAAAAACATATTCATCTCAACCACTTATAGAAATCACTTATTAAAGTATAAATTCTCAAATATAATTTTATATCATCTTCACATCAGCATAATTAATATTTGTTATTTCCTGATTATTATAATAGTGATATCCACATTTATTTGGAGGATAACCTTGGAAGATCCCATCAATACCACTTTATTCAAACGTTCCAAGATTTCTACCTTTAAATTTGATAATTCAGGGGCTTCAAACACTCATATTTACTTAAACATATAATTTTTTAATACATATAATTTGGGAGAATATTTTAATGTTTACTATGTAGGAAACAATTTTCAATATGATACACTACTCCAATAGTTTGTCACCAAAAATATCAAGATGTGGCATACTCTAATAACATAGCTCAAGCCACCTCTACTAAGATTCTATTATTATATTCACTAACACCATTTTTTTATGTTTTATATGGTGCACTAATTTTGAGATGAATTACTAGCTTTTAAATATATGCTTCGAGTCTTCCACTTGTATACTCAACACCATTATCTATCAATATTTTATTAAAATAGAAACCACGGTTCTTTTATGCACTCTTTATAAAATTCATGAAAATTATTAGATCATTTTTTTATGATTCATAAATATAATATATGTAATATGAATAAATTACTAAATAATTGTAATAAATTACTTATATCCATCTATTTATTTCTTCCTCATGGAAAAAAATCAAATTGGATAATCTTCAAAGGATGAGTATATTGAATCTCTACCTTTCTAGGTGAAAACATCACAATATTTCCATTTCTATATATAGAGGACATCCAGTTCCTTTATCTATTCAAATTAATAGAATAATGAAAATTATCACTTATAGTATTCTTATTCATATTTCTCCCCTATATGACCAAACCTTCTATAAAACCAATGATTTTCTTCTTTCATGCTTGAAAATAAAAAATTTTAGCATTTCAAACCCAAAATAGATTACGCCTTGTCCACTGTCATCCTATGAAAATACATCTATATTCAATAATCTTCCCAAAAATTCCTTTTTTTGAAAATTAATTCATTTATATTTTTTCAAAACTGAGTCACACTAAGAATATTTTGTTTCTTTCCATTAAGACGTAATTTGTTTTTGGATTTCTCTTTATCTTTCCCAACCAAAGTTATTCCAACACCTTTTATATTGAGCGATACATCATTCCCAATCATCACTAATATTTCTATTAAAATTTATACATCCATTAAAATATTTAAAACCTCAGTAATATGGGAATAACATCCACTATCAAGAATCCATGAACATTCCATCTTGGATGTTGTAAGTGCAACTTCAACTAAAAATGATTTTTATTTTACTTTATTATTCTTATTATGATATTTATGAGTATTGAAACTCATACTTAATCATTATATTAGGATAGTGATATAATTTTAAGATAAGTGAACTATATGGTAATAACTTCCCCAGAATTCTTTTATCATTTAAAATCTATTATCATAATTATATCATGAAATTTCAGTATGTTTCTAAACTTTCCTCTTTTTATAGACTTATATCCCCATAAAACACTACCTCCAAAAGCTCATAGTCTCATAAATTTTGATAATTGAACCAAAAAAAATATTTCCAAATTCATAATCCTCCATAGTTTCAACTATATCCATAGAAATCATACTTTACTTTAAAAATAACTTTTTTTAAAGTTGAAACATTTCTTTCTTCAATGTTTGAGTAATCAACAATGATATATTTTTTTGAACAAAAATAAATAAATACACAACAATTATTTATTTAATATATTATTCCTTTAAACCCATTTGGATTCACCATTTTTAGTGTGTTTTGAATTAAAGTTAGAGTTGTGACACCACATACTTTTACTTGTGATATGTACTGTGAATAGTTACATTCTTTTTCATGTCATATTTGAAACTGACTAAAGTGATTCAATAATAACCATTAACTATTACATTATTAACAAAAATTATTGGGTATCATACCCACTAAGAACTTTTAGGATAATATTTTTAGAGTGTTGTGAAAATATAATATCTAGCTTGACCCATGGTATTCCCATCTGATTAATATTTTTCCCATTTTTCAGTAATTCCTTATTCTATATTAAGTCTTAAACATATCCCATAAAATTATCCAGACATGATACCCTTCTAGACATATCATATTTATTAATATTATTACTAAAATTGGGAAATAAAAATTTAATAATTGTGATATCAAATTCTTAGTAACGGGTGGTGTACATTAGAAGCTTACATGTAATAAACAAGGTAATAATAACATGGAAGGATTAAATAAATTTAATAATTACAAAAAATAGATCACATGACCTTAAAATAAAAACATAGATAGAATAACCCTAGATATAATTAGATTGGAAATAATAATTGATCCCGTGGTGATGGAATGAATAAATTTGACCATCATTCTAACCTTCATGATCATAGCCAATTGGTTATTCTTACCATCATGACCATATCTAAGGCGTGTTTCTTACAATTGGGACTATATCCAAGAAATTTCTATTACCATCATGACCATAGAAAATGAATTTCTATTACCCTATTGACCATAGAAAAGAAATTATTCTTATCATTATGAAAACATATAAGACATTTTTTTACTATAATGACCATAATCAAGACATTTTTCTTACCATTATGATCACAACCAAGACATTTTTCTTATTTTTATGACTACAACCAACACATCATTCATAAATATGTGGGCTTAGACCAAATACCTAAACATATTTGTCTCATGATATCTACCAATGCATCGAGGGTTGTATAATTCCTAGACCCACCTATCACTTAAACAATTTCATTACTTCACTCATATATTTAATGCTCAATACAATACATAATCAACTTTTATTAGTAATAAATATACATAAGTATTATGATAATGAGCATATTAAATTTAAATACTTTCCCCCAGTCAATAAATGTATTGAAATGATAATAATATATATAGAGAAATAAATTTCGGTGGTATCATTAGAGAATATTCATGATGAACAAAATAATCAATAAAGTATATTAACATAGATAAATAATGCATTTAAAAGAATATTAAAATTTTACTTATAAAAAAAAGTAAATAACCATTAAATTTGTTATACCATTTTAAGAAAACTATTATAAAATAAATGGAATATAAATTTATCCTTTTAAACCATGGAAACTTAGAGGATAAGTTTCTTAAATAAAACTGAAAAAATAGATAGAAAATCCTTTTTATGGAAAATATGAAAAATATATTCCTTTCAAACATTTGTAAATAAAGTCAATGTTAATCAAAAGTAGACTCACGAGATACTTTTTAAATAATTTTAAAGAAGATTAAAATAAGACTTTTTGAAAAATTATTTCAAAATAAAACTATCAATTATTGAATTTTTAAATGATTAAAATGTAAAGAATATGAAACGTGGATTTGGTGATAAAATATAAAAATTTGAAAGGAGAAACTGTTTTTATTTTAAAATTACCTTGTCCTAATACACTTCATAAAATGGTAAAAAATATTTATTTTGAAATTAGATTAATGAAAAAAATACTACATGAGATAATACATATCAAGGTTTCAAAAAAAATGATAACATTATAGGGAATAATAATATATATATGGAGTATAAAGGTTCCTAAACAAAAAGAAATGAGATTGGAAATGAACACCTTATAGGTTTGGTAACTTTTGAATAAAAATAATTTGAAGGAGAAAATTGAAATTATAATTTAAGTATCATGAATAAATATATTCATGTTAAATTAGTTCAATGGGGAATTATATAGATCATATAAGTGAAAATTGGTTCTTAATACAAAGCATGACTCAAAGAATGTAATTTTTAAGGAAGAACCCTTACCTTAACTATTGACATTCACAAAAGAATTTTCACATTTTATATAATAAACATAACCATATAAATAAATAATATTTCAAACTTATTCATATATATTATCTATTATACTATTTAATTATAATCATTAATTTTTCATTCATTAGATGGTTATATCTTATTTTCATCAATGGATGTTATTAAACTTGATTGTTTCATATAATTTTTATAATGGAGATATCGATTCTCATTCATCTGTAAAAATTATATCATTACAATATTATTTAGGGTACTATAATATATTTTCCATAATGATTTTATATTTTTTAATTTCATTCCATTATAGTTTTAATTGGGATTCATAAATATGAAATCGGTGATGAGCTTGTTTTTAGTAATTTACCAGTAATAATGGATTAGATTATAATGATCATTAATTTTTTGCTTCATCATGTGAAAATATAAATAAAAAGTTCAAATATACTTATTAAAATCATATTTAACTATAAAATTAATTCTATAAACATTTATGAATTAGGTGATGAAAAATAAAAGGCATCATTCATAAAGGTGGTAGTCCTCATGTACGCATGGGTGATGTTTTTATTTTTCAGTGGATGGAATGAAAAGAAGGTAGATTGTGAATTATACTTCTTTAAAAATAAATATACCATAAATTTCATATTTATTACTTAAATACATTCATATAACCATAAATACAATTCTTTCATGAAACTGAAATGTGCCATCTATGGAGTTGGTAGTCTACACATACATGCAGGTGATGTTTTAATTTTCCAAATATTGAGAGGAAGATTGAAAAATAATTTTTAAAAAATATAATAAAATTTAATAATATTAATTATTATGATTTAATTATATTATTTCTATTCAAATAGTTTTTTATGAGAAATATAGAGAATAATAATTTTAAGGAGTGATTAGTACTCCCATTGGGAACTTAAACCATCTATTTAAGAAATATGGGAAATAGAGTTCTTAGGATCACTTATTGTGACTCTAATATTGTGAACATGGAATAGGATTCTAGGAGAGTTAAATTATTTGGTTTTTAAGAATAATTTTAAATCTCGGTCTTTATTGAATAGGGTTGAAGTGATCCCTTTTTATATGTGAAAAAATAGGGACTTTTCCTTGGTATTGAATGGTATATAATGGGTAAATATTGAATCACATGGGAGTTAGGTGATTTAGGTGATAAAATGTTGGTGGAATATGTAGTTATAACATTAAAACCTAAAAAAATTATAAATACTATTTTCCTTCTAAACTTAACAAAATTTGATCCACCTTAATCCACATAGGATCCATATGTCCACTACCCTCAAGTATCCTTATGATTTTTTGGTTTGAACCATAATTTTCTAAGGTTATATAAATAAATTTGAAATTTTATTTTTGTAAGTTGTAGAATAAAACCCATTAAAATATGAAATTCTATTGGATTTTAAAGGTTATACCAAGAAAACCCAAACACATATCTAGACTTTTAGTGGTTGTGGCTATGAACCCAATATTTCTTTCTTTAAGGAAAAAGGAAGCACCAAATATTACCATACTTTAAGGATCGAGAAATAACAAAAATAAAAAAACAAAGTTTTATTGGTGAAAATAGTTTTATGAATATTCTAGTCCTTTCACAAATTAATAAGAATATAATTTTAGTAGAGAGACAAAGATAGATGAGAGAAACAAGAAATTCAAACAATGGATGAAAAAGGAGATATAGAGAGTAAAAAATCATATCAATATGGAATAACATTATAAATCCTTGATTCCAAGAATCTATGAGTGTGACATTATAGTATTTAGAGGTTCTATGGGGTCTTGGAGCCATTGGGGTCGATTCTAGCCATTGGTGTTGAGACATGACAAGGGGAACAGCCTCCATCAGCTAATTTTGTGTACATTCCTAATGCCATCAAGTAACTGATGGGTGCCACTGGCTATCTGGTGGCACCTAGACAGCCCCTTGGTTCAATAAAAATCCCACTAGATCCTAATTCTCACCTAGGAGGAATTTTTATTCTATCCAAGTCCCACTAGCTATTTTTTTTGGTCCAAAGGGTAGCCACTAGTACCTATAGTCGGGGGGCTTTAAAAATTAACTCCTTTATAATTTTTATCACTCTGTTTGGTCTAGTAACTCCATGAAAAAATATACACAATATAAAATCAAAAATAAATTAAATTAAATTTTTATAAACACAAATATGTGTTTTTGATTATTTAAAACAATCTAAGAGAGTGAGATGTAAAACATTATCCCCCTTTTTGATGATCACAAACACTTAAGAAATTAATCAATGAAGATGGGCCTAATGTAATTTTAATGATTTTATAAAAATTGAATTTCATTAATTTATAATGAAATTCAACCAAATATTTTTATACTTAATAAAGTAATTTAGAAATGGAAATCAAAATTTATTTTAGAAAGGATTTTAATTTCATCAATAATTATATTACAAAAAACTTCTCCATCTTTGTGATTATCAAAAACCCAAGATCACAAAATTTTCATAATTTAAATTCTAAATCATTTGATTTTCAAAGTAATTGAAACAATTAAATATGTCTTTCTAAAACTATGACATTTTACCTCAAAAGGTTATATATATTATCCTTCAAAAATATCCCCCATATATTTCATAATATTCTCTCCCAAAGTAGGTTTAAATAAATAATACCTTTAATCTCATCACCTTCTCCATCATTTTATTTATCATGAATCTAAAAAACAAGTATTAGAGAAATTCATTTGATATAAACTGTGATTCAAGCTAAAGCGACATGAAAGGTAAATGAAATTTTTTTCATAACCCACAATTATGCGTAACATGAGTTTAAAAGCATATTTTATGCACTTTAAAACGTTTAATTATTGAAATTTAAGATTAAATAAACATATGACCCTATTTTACAAATATAAGTATGAAAAAAGACCATATTAAATTATTTTTTTAAAAAAGGGTTCTCTCTCAAGGAATCAATAAAAATATATTTGTATCACCCTCAACTAGAGTGTTAATATCAAAATATATAATTACTATACAAATACAAAAAAAATATAATTTTAAAAATATACTATAAGAATCAAAATATTCACATCCATATAATTTGGAAAATTTTAGAATTAATGTGGTCCATATCCCCATCAAATGATGCATAATTTTGAAAATATAAGGATCCACCAAACACATGTAAAACAAGAGTTAAATAAACGAAGAATTAGAACATGCCTAAGAGAGTGAGGTAAATCAATCAATCAATTAAAAATTTAAAATAGATAATTAAATCAATGATCTCAATATTTAAGGATAGATTAATGATTTCACGATTTTAAAATAAATGAAATAATTAATGAAATAATTAACACAAGATGAAACTAAAAGCATAAAATGAATATTATTGTGTTAAAGATCTAAAGTGTGAAATAATTTAATTAATATAAATGTGATATAAGTTCTTAAGAATCTAATATCATTTTAAATAAAAATAAAAATTAATTGAAATAAAAAATTTAAAAAATAATTTTTTAAAACATGTATAAGACTTTTTAAAAAATGACAAATTGATATTTGAAGATTACTAAAGATTAATTATATGAGATAATATTCTTAAAAAAAGTTTACTGATAGAACAAATAGATATTGAGGGTAGTAATTTCTTATTATAATGATCTTAATTAAGCATGCTATAAGATAATATATTAAATCATTCTTTCATGAAAGGAAAATTACTCTTGTTTATTATAAAAACATAGATTTCATAAATTAAGGCATAAAAACTTTTGTTTGATATTATTGGATGGGTTAGATAGGAAAATATGAATAATTCATAAACTAATCTCCCTATATAAATACAATATTTCATTTCTATGAAAATATATTTCTTTTAATTAAAGATATTTTTTAAACGGATTTAGAAAATTTTAAAAATCATTAGGAAATAAAGGTGATTTAATGAGGATTTTAGAATTAATTTTATAATAATATTTAGAAGCAATGTATTTATAAGATGTTTAATGAAAATATTCAGAAATAAATCCATTATCCCCATTTTTCAATGTTAAAGACAACACAAGGCACCTAACACGTTTAGAGGGATAGTACAAAATTAAAATTCAAAACTTTTAATCCATTATATCCCTTAATGAGCATCAACATAAATATTACAATTATAATAAGGTGATATATTAATGGAAAATATAAGAAGTCCCGTTCATTAAATTAAATGGTTGGATAAAAAAGAATATTTCAAGGAAAAAATATCAACTCAAATATGATGAATATTTCAACGTATAAAACTAAATTTTATTCAATATAAAACTTCCAATCTATGATAAATGAATTTCGTATAAATACGTAAACTTAATAAAAATAATTTTAGATAATAAAGGAATAGGCACAAGTGACCATGATAAAATATTTAATATATGATGAAACCAGGAACTAGAAATAATAAAACACATGAAATAATGAGAGTGATTTTAAAGTGGAAAGTAACTAACTTCAGTAAATAAAATATATATTTCAAGTGGCCAATGTCAACCATAAGTAAAATATTTAAAATGGAAATAAAGTTAGAAATTTTAATCATAATTAAAATTATTAATATATTTTAAAAAGAGTATTTTTTGGTAAAGAAAACATATATAAAGAAATTAAATTGAATTTAAAAATTTATAATAGGCATGAAACATAATAGGATTACATATCCAAATAGATATTTTAAAAATAATTGATTTCCAAAAGATTTTCATTTCTTAATATTATAATAATATTTACATATTATAGTGAGTATAATATTAAATAGGTATAAAACAAAATCAAAACATCCCTAAAAAAGAGGCCAAGAGGGCCTAGAATGAAGCTATTGGCTAGCCAGTTAGTTTTACAGGCTTACTTGTGGGGAATAAAAAAGAATCTAAGTTCTGTAAGTCACCACCAGCTACCTAGTTAGTAATCATTTTCTATTCAGTATCTTCCTAGTCATATTAATAAATAATTTATCTTTTTAAAAAATAAAAATGAGGGTTTTGATATAAAATGTTCTCAAACATAGATTAAGAATTTCAAAATATCATAAAATCACACAAGATATAATTTAAGGAATAAATGATTGACTTGATTATTGAAATATCTTAAACATGAAAAAGAATAACTTATTAAAAGATTTATTTTTAAAAAACATTCAAAACAAAGACTGTTAAATTTAACACATAATTTAAGGAACTAATTGAAAACTCAAGGAAATTTCCATGTGAATTTAACTATTTCACAATAATATTTAAGACTGATATTTTGAAAATAATTTCAATGACTAAACATTAAGAAATATTTATATAGTGAATGAAAAATTCATTTGGAAGAAAAAAAATAGTAAAGGCTTTTAAAAATTATATGATTATTTTAAATTTAGATACGATTTTTAAAATTAATGAATGGATATATCTGATAAAATCAAGAGAGGGACAATTTTTGAAAATCATGTGAGATATTAAACATAATACGTATTTCAATGATCACATACTCAATTTAATGATTAATATATTTTCAAATTTATTTTTAGAAGATTATTTTTAAAAATATATCTAATAAATACTTATAAGATTTTAAAATTAAAATCCAATTCAAATATGTCTGATAATATTTAAATGAAAAGTTCAATAAAGAATGTTAATAAGATGATAAATATTTTCAGGAAATGTAATATATTACCACTAAAGTGTCTTAACCACCTACCAAGAATTATCCATATAGCTCATGGGGAATAATCTTGTACATTTAGTATAAAATTATCAAAATACTATTGGTACCCATGTGAGTTTGGTTCAACTAATGTTAGTCAAAATAAATTTGGGCACCAATAATTATTTGGAATAATATTTTTTAAAAGGAATATTGGGTTATAGATTAATTAACTTATGCCTACCATAATTATAAATATTAAAATTTAATTCATATATCATATTTACATATCTAAGAAATTAATTATAGAAACTATTTTGATATAAACCTTTTACAAAAAATATTGCTAGAGGTTACAGCTTGATTTTAATAACTAGTCTCATAATGGGCCTTTACACTTCATTGGGAACCTAATAGATTTTCAAAAACTCCCCTTGAGTAATATGGTGAACCAGGATTAACATACAAGGATATTACCTTATTTTAGAAGAATATTCACTACATTAAAATAATACATGTCCGAGTAAAGTAACAGTATTGTGTCTTCAAAAACATGGAAAAAAAATCTTCTACCATGGTGAAAGATCTTCTACATCTCCCATAAAGATATCCTCCTTTAGTAATTCTACATAAAAAATTTATTCATAACATGGTGAAAGGGAACATAATAAAAGGGGTGAGCTCATATTCATAGTAAAGGAAAATAAAGTAAATGAGTAATCATAACATGAAAAAAGGGTCTGATCATGAGCATAACATTTAATGATCATAGCCTGCATATTAGAGATCATAATTAAGATTGGAAGTTAATAAGACATGGGTAATAAGATAATTAAGATCATAAGTCTAGAAATAATAACATAGTTATAAGTAATGGAATATATAGAATTCATATTGGTTTATAATGTTGTGAATATGTATAAGTAGAAACAGGTTTACTCATTATGTTTAGGACATGAAATCAGGCCCCCGCATAAACTAATGGACATGAAACTAGGTCTGAGCATGACATTTGGAATGTTTAATCAGGTTCATTAATAACCTTATGGACATGAATCCTGGTCTATTCATAACATTGTGAATATTTCTTCGGGTTCACGCATAATATTGTGAACAAGTAATCAGGTTTAGGCATAACATTGTGAACATTTAATCATGTTCACACATAAACTTATGGACTTGTAACTAGTTCCCTAAATAATATTGTGAACATGTAATAAGGATCAATGATAAAATTGTGAACATGTAATAAGGTTCATGCATAAACTTATAGATAAGAAACCAGGTCCATGCATAACATTTATACTCATGATTCATCAATCATTACCCAATTTATTATAGGGATATAAAGGTGCCACACATATCATAATAAAATCATCCATACATGTTCCATATGGTAATAAAAAATTCATCATATAATGACCCACAGAAAGATATACGTTTTAAAAACATCAAATCATAACCCATGAAATGAAATGGGTATCATTAACATTTCATCACATCATAACCTATGGAAAAAATATAGTTTTATTAATCATTTACTCAAAGAATAACCCATGAAAAGAAGTTGGTTTCAAAATAATATAACTCATGGAATAGAAATGGGTTTCATAAGCATAATTCTATCGAAACACAAAACCATTCAAGATTGAATATTAATGGAACATTTGGATCATTTCCTAGAAGGGATTAAGTAACATTAATGGATGTTATCTTAAATGGAAAATAACTTGGAAGGATATTTTGAAAAAAAATATTGTGGTATATATCCTTTATTATTTGAAAATTCTCTTTAAAAAATAAACCCTTTTGAAAACCATTTTCTTTAAAATAACATTAAATATAATAAATAATTCTTTGAAAATGTTTAGGAAACAATTTTCTTTGAAACCATATAAATAGAGCTTGAAAAAATTTTGAAACCCATTTTCCTTAAAAAGATATTAAAGGAGCTTGAAAAAGTTAGGAGACTATTTTTTAAAAAAT
Organism: Viscum album; assembly: GCA_963277665.1. Taxonomy (NCBI): domain Eukaryota; kingdom Viridiplantae; phylum Streptophyta; class Magnoliopsida; order Santalales; family Viscaceae; genus Viscum; species Viscum album. Next base: position 1,606,442,941 of record OY728137.1, on the reverse strand, counting down.
AAATATTTAAAAATATATATTAAAAATAATCTTTAAACCTGAAAATAAATCTTCAAATGATTGGCAACAGATAAATCTGTACATGTCATATGAGTTAAAAAGAACATTTCTTTTGGCATGGTAAAAATGATAAAATATTCCTCATTTGTAAAGGGACAAGAATATTCCTTTGAAAAAATTTCTAAAAGACCAAAAGGGTTGAAAATATATTTTAATTTTTTAGGATAGTAATAGAATATTATTGGAACCATTTTTAGAAAACACGTATTTCTGACTGAAGAGAGGGTTAGGTCAGGCTTTCATAAAAACACTTTCATAACTATATTATGTACCAAAGAGTATAAATATGGTACCAATACATGAATATGTCATGAATCTCCATAGGATAATAAAATTCATGAATGTTCTTGAGAGATGGATCATCAGATTTCATCATAGGAAGAATAAACATAAACAATCTCAAAAGGCAATGAGATTGTCTCAATGAACTCTTATAACTTGGTAAATTGGGATCATACTCTCCATGTAAGAAAATTAAATTAATGGAAACCTAAAATATCATGAAAATAAGTAATTTAATTATATAAAATTCAAAATGGAATTATATACACCTCCAAATAGAATTTAGGTACATAACAAAACATGAGTCTCAAAGAAGGAAAATTAAGACAAAACTATTTTACAAATTAGGTAGCTTTTGAAACTTAAACCCCACTAAATAAAGGTAATAAAATGGATATTTGAATACCTATAAATTTAATTATAATATATATAGATTATAATCATGGTCAGTACAAACACCACATAAAAGGAAAGAGTGGGGAACATAGCATGTATCTCACAAAAATAAAAAGTTAAATTAAATCCCCTTACCTTATGTCTTGACTCTCACCATACTCATTAAAACGACCTATATAATAAATATAAATTTATTATAAATCTAATAAAGAACCATATTATTATATCTAATACCATATATTTTCATATTATGATATTTTATTTCCCTCTATTTAACAATCCTATGTAAAGGTTTCACTTTGGGTAATATTCACTTTATTCTTCACATCTGTCTTAATTTTTTATATCATTTCTACCTATAATTTATATCATTATTTATAGAATTTAAAACATTAAATAAATATAATTTATATACAGTATATGTGTATTATAATAATCTATAGAATATGTAAGTACAAAATGGAATACGCTATTCATGTAGACGGTAATCCATACGTACGCATGAAAGTTTTTTCCTTTTTTATTATCGTATTGAAAGTAAGAAAAAAAATTAAATATTTGTATATAGGTATATAATTATTAACATAGATTCATTATATAATATATATTATATATAATCCCTATAACCCATCCTTAATACATTCCTCCTAGTGTATGAATGAATCATATCACTTTGAGAGAGCGGTAGTCCACACTTCCTCAAATGAAATTATCGTATTTACATAAAATAGAAAGAATAAAGGTATGTTATAAATAAAAATTACAAAAGAATAAATACATTATAAATATAATATATATAATATATAAACATATTTTTCATCATAATTTCCACCATGATATGTGGTAATGGAAAAATGAACGATCATCGTTTCGTGAGGTAGTAGTTCAGCGTACCCAGAAACAGTATGTTCGTTACCCATTAGATGGAGGTGTGTGTAAGTGTAGGTTGAACCATTTACGTAAAAAATAATAGTATATTTAGGATACTGAATTTTTTATAATCATAGAATAAATATAGTTTGAGGGGGTATAGAATGAAAAAAAAAAGACTTGAGAGAAGACTTTACCTCTTAATCGGGTAAATCCTTTTGGTTTGTGCCAAAAGGCTTCCTTGGATTGTATTATACCCAAAGTAAGGAATATAAGAGTAATTTAGAGATTTTTGGATGTGTATTGGGAATATTTTTTCTGAACAAAATTGGTTTGAGTGGTTTGATGATGTGGCAGAGGTGGTGTCCTTTTATAGGGAAGGAAATGGACTCACTTGGATTTTTTAAAAACAAGTTAGGCGTACACATGTTCTTAGCTAAAAAATGTCATAAAAAACCAAACAACATCAATAGTGGAAGTTTTATGGCATAAATATGTCCATAAAATTTATTTTTTACAAGTAGATAGGTCATTTGGGCCACTAAGATTAAGGTTTAATCCCCAATTAAATGTAATTAGACCTTAATCGTTGGGATTTATTTTAATCACTTTTACTAATATTTTTTGTCAAAAATTAACTTGATATTATTATAATATAAATATTATACTGATTAATATGGTTTATGTAGGATTTTTTAAACTGAAATCATATAAGCAGAAAAATTAAGATTAATGTTGATCCCGCATATGGGATGAAATTACGGGTCTTTAAATTAGAAACAAGTTTAAAAGATTAGTAAGTTTTTATATTCAATTTCAAAGTGAAATTGATTATAATGAGATAAGTTGTGTTAATAAATGTATAATAGATATAATTTTACCTTAAAATAAATTTAAAATATAATTTAACATTAATAATTATTTAAACTAAATGGAAATTTTTAACCAAAAGGCTATATTTTCACTATTCATCAAAAAATGAAGTTTCTCAGAAAAATATAAAAAATTCACCCTAAGTTAATTTATACATTATAAATTAAAAAAAAAAGAAGTTTATTTTATCAAATTAAATTTCTAAGTTTTTCTAAAATTAATTTTATTATTGGAACCAGTTTATTCTAGAAAATGGTGATTTTAAACATAAAAGGACTTTACCAAAAATCATATCTTTCATTATCAATGTGTTTTATTTATATAATAAAATTATAAAAAATATTTGAAAATAAGTTATTACTATTAATATAACTAATTTTAATGGATAGTTCATAATTATCTCATTTAAATAATCAAAACAATAAAATGGTGTCTTGTAGAAACATCAGTCCTGCATGTAACATATGCCAAGTCAGTGTTTCAAGTAATGTACATCGAGTTGGTGCCGTGTAATATACAAAAAGTTAGTGTTGCAGTTAGTGAAATCAAAGTCGATATTAAGTGTAGCACAAGACATGTTGGTTCCATGTGAAATATAACATGGTATGGTGTTTTAATATATATATATATATAACTATTTTTAGTGTCACGTGAAATGAAAAATATAAAAAATAATAATTCAAAAAATAATAATTAAAAAATTATTAGGGTGTTACAATTAAAATATACTAGAGATTGGTTTTTAGATAATTTATGGTCGTTCCCAACTTCTCAGCATAAGATTTAATAAAATAATGATTATTCCCTAATTCAATTTTTAATTTCTCATTTTCCTTTTTATGATATTTATAATGATTCTAAACTTAAAACATATATTTAAAAACCAAATTAAGAATTCACCCTTGATTTTCATTATTTTTATGAAGAAATTTATTTTTTCATTCAGTTTCATTTTATACCATTTCATTTTTTTTCTAAATAAGATCTTTCTCACTCACAACACGATTGTATTTCAATTTAAGCTTCTAAAATTTTGTGGTGAGTTCACAAAAAGCTTCTGGTAATTTATCTCTAGTATTTTTGAGATCTTCATAATTTTAATGATTTGAAGAATAATAATAAATAGAACAACATACCTCAAAACTTTTTTATTTTAGGTAATGAGACATTTGGGGCTTTATTAAAATGAGGTAGGGGTCAATGATTGTACTCATTTTTTTATGATATTAGTTCCTTAATTCCTTTCACCTTTTTTGGGAAATTGGATAGATATCTTCTTCATGTGTATCATTAATCAATTTCTAAATTTCATAAGCATTTTTAGAATTGGAAACATAATTAAATTCATTCTTATCTAAATAAAAATAAAGATAATTCATGTATTTTTTTTATCTATCTCAAAATAATAAATACCATCAAAATTCCATTTTTCCTTTGACGGTAGAAAAATTTTATAATCATGCATTAAAATTTTCTATACAGGATATCCAATGCTTTTATGAAATATAGACATGTGTTTTTTACAAAAAAAACATAATCAGTTCCATCAAATAAATGGTATTTCCCCTTAGAATAGCCCTCCTAATAACTTTAGGTATTCAAGGTTGAGGATATCCTTATATGATCATTCCTTTACCTAGATAAGGTTATTAAAAATAAAAAAGGTTGTCCCAAATACCAATTTTTTTCTGAGTGAGGATGGTTAGAGAAGGGTTGAATTTACCTTTTAAAATATTTTTGTAATTTTAAACTAAATCTCATGAAAATGGAACAATTAAAGAGATAACGTAAAATAAAAAATTTATATCATAAGAATAAGAATTATAAGTGAAATCAATTAACTAAAATGGATATAGCTTAAAAGAAATATTATATAAAAATGAAAATAATAAGTAATTTTTAAGGTGATTCGACAATAATTCACATGGGGTCCCTATGTCTGCTCTCTTCAATTAACATTGAAATATTTTGGTTAAAAATTTTCCTTTCAATGGTTGTAAAAAAAAATTCAAAAATTGATTTTTATCGGTTGCAGCATAAAACCTTTTACAAAACAAATTCCCTTAGATTTTAGTGGTTATACCAAGAAAACCCAAATACATGGATAAAATTTTAGTGCTTATGGTTAAGAACTCAATATTCCTTTCACTAAACACTAATAAAGAACTGAATATTCCCTTGTTCAACAACTAATAAAGAAAAAAAAGAAAAAATTGAGGGTATATTTTTGGATAATCCATTACCAAAACACTCCATCCTCTACAAATTTATTAAAAATAGAATTTGAGATGAAGAGAGACAAAGTGATAAGTACAAGAATAAATTCAAAAAATAGAAGTAGAAAGGGATCTTGAGAGGGAAAATAGTGTCAATATGGAATCAATTGGTCATTCCTTGAGTCCGAGAAACAATGAGGGTGTATTTAAAGGATTTTAAGGTCAATTTAATGTATTAGAGAAGATGGAGGTTGATTATAGTAGTTGGGGTTGAGTGAATCCTAGGGGAAAAGCCTCCAAATTCCATTTTTTGTAAAATTCTATTGCCACCGAGTAGTTGGTGGTACCTAGGTATAACGAGTATTATTTCTTAGTCCCATAGACTATAAATTATATTCCATTGGGTATCTTCTAGAACCTATAGGCTGGGGGCTCTAAAAATGATCTTCATTATCTTTTTGGTCCCTCCGTTTAGTTAGAACCTCCATTAAAAAATATCTAAACTCTAAACACTAAAATACATGAAATTAAATCTTTAGGAACAAAAAGGTGTGTTTTTTATCAATAAAAACAACCTAAGATATTGATATATAAAATATAAGTTTTCATTTAGGTTATGCATTCTCATTTCAAAATATGTTCTCCTACCATAAAATTTATATATTATATTAATAAATTCTATTTAAATCCAACAAAATGGTTCATAAAGATATTGTGAATCTCCAAATAATATCTAATGGGAGTGTCAAACCAGGTGTGAAATTAGGCCCACTTCTTAGGAAGTGAGTGAAGATCAATATATTAATAAAGAAAAAAATAGGGTTATTACCCCCTAGGTTCATATGGTTCATAGCCTGCATGTACTTGTTTATATCCATACGTATATTTCATCACTAGAAAACCACACACTCTATAGTTTACTAAATTATTAGGATAGTTCCTAAATTTAATGTTATACTTAGGGTATTTTCAAATTTATTCTAACCCTAATTTCTAATAACAATAATTAAGTCAAGATCGTTATTACAATATCCTAAAAATGAAAATTCATGGAAACATTTTCTTATAAAATTCGATAAAACCACATTCCAATCAATAAATACCTAAATCATTTATACTTCTAAAATATAGTAGTATTTTCAAAATAACCTGAATCTCATTAACATTGAATCATATAGAAACACTAATGGTTTCATATACCTCGATCATGTAATCTTATTAATATCTAAAGTTATCTAAACCTTATTTTGATACCAACTAGGACACCTTGGACTTACACTCTTAGAATATAGTATGAACAATCAAATTCTTTTACAAAATAGATTTAAAACTAACTAAAGTGAACCAAACATTTGCAAACATTATTATAATATTATAAATAAATATTGGGTCATTTACACACCAAGGACCATTTCGGTTTATAGCTATAAAGTGTCAAGGAAAAATTTATTTAAAAAAACAAATCTATCATATACAATGGACATATTTTCAATTATACCAAGAATTCGTTATTCTATAATATGTCTTAAATATCTCCCATGTAAAATCCCACCCAAAATACTTGTCTTGAAAAAAGATATAGTGACACTACCCTTAGGTACCATCCCCAAGACACCAAATACTACTAATAAATTTTAAAGGATTAGGAGAGAATTGGGGGATGATTTTTCCTTTAGAAATTAGAAAAAAAAATGACAACATAAAATATAAACATCCAAACCATCTGTATGAGGAATGGGTATAAGCAATAAAAATAAAAGTTAAAACCTATATAATAATATCATAAAAGTGAAAAAATAATAATGAACATAAACTAAAATACCCAAAAAGATGACATAACCTAGACCCACAAAATTTTCATAGTCCTAAACACCACATGAACTAGCTCTAAGCTCCAACACCACCTATGATTACCATGATATCAAGATACACCAATAGAGAAATATGATACCTTCCTCATTCCTGTGTCATGGTATACAACATCATAAAACACACCAAAGTTCTCAAGTATGGGGTGACTATAACACTCAATAGGTAATCCCTTGAGACTTCCCAACACACACCACAAGGAAAAGAACCATTTATGACATTTTAAATAAAACAATTCAAATATTGTTTAATAGTTAATACAAAGATATAATTGAAATCCATTTTTCTCAAAGCAATAAACAATCTTATTTTCATTAATTAATAATTTGAATAATTATTCCCATGTCCACACACCCACACAGAAGATTGGTTTCCAAATTCATGGAGGTAATTTACAACCATATTCCATACCACATTGAATATGGTACATCAAGAGCATAATTTCTCCCACTTTTAACACATACTGACCCGATTATGCCAAATTCCATTTGATATATTTTTCATAAAACTAATATTCCTCTGAAAAAATTTGATCAAACATTTTTTATGCATAAAAACCATACCATAATTTCAATATAATAATTTTAAAATTATAAGAAAATATGTTTTGAAAAATCCATCCAATTTCAAAATTACCAAAACAAAAACCAAGACATTTTCCTCTAAGAAATAACACAATGTATACATATGAAATCTAGGAAAAAAATTTAACTAAAATAAATAATTAAAGTTATAGAATAATTGGAGATGAGATAGAATCCACCCACCTCTCTATGGATGATGAAAATGAAGAATGACACTAATAACGTTTTGATCCGAGCTCACAACACCTACCATTTTATATTTCGAACATGATATCATCATGATTCACATCATATTACATAGATCTAACTATAAGGTATTAGATCTATTGCTCCAAGAGAGATAGTAATAGTATATCTAAGATGAACTAGTAATAATTATGACTTATTATTGATTTTGGATCTCCAATGAACTTTGATTTGTCAAAATTTTGTCTGGATCAAAGGGAATCACTTTGGATGCCTTTAAAGGAAAACGAGTTCAAGAGTCTAAGAGAATAAAAATTAATGAGGTATTTGGGGCCTTAATCCATATTAAACCCCATTTCTTAGGGAATTTGCAACATTTCACAAGGTTATATCACACAGTTTGTCAAACTAAGTACCAAAAAATCATATTCTACCAGAAAAGATCTAGAGATCTTCATGGTTCATGTTGCATGATACGGAAAACTGTGCACCAACCTTACAATGTTACTAACCCAAGGACATCCCCCCGCATTGTTTGAAAAATTATGCACCAACCATTATTTTTCCTATGTCTCCAATCATGCATTTCCACCTAGAACATGCAAGATTTTGCGAAACCATGCTCTAAATAAATGCCTTTCCAATGACTCTAAGCATCACCCTCCATGGTTTCCAAGAGATATTGCATGTTTTTCATTAACCAATCACCCTTTTAAATACATCAAAATCACATCAAAACTAACCATAAACTCAAGAATCTCTACCCTAGTATTTTAAAATCTCAAAAAACATAATAAAAGGGTAAATTACCATAAACTAAGGGTGTTAATTTAAAAAAAGGTATTCACACATGAAACCATTATAGATATATCATATGTATTAATCTTCTTCCTAACATGGAGAAATATAAACATAAGAAGTGTGAGATCAAATTCTTTGTAAGAGGTTGAATATATCAGATGATATCATGTAATTAACATGTAAAAAATAATATATAAGGATTAAATAAATTTAATGATATTATATAAATGATCACATGAAGTTGAAATAAAGCCTTGAATGAAAAAAGTAAAAACAGTCACATTGATTACAATAACTAACTCTATAATGATGGAATGCATTACAAAGACTAACATTATCATAATTTTGTCCATAACTAAGGTATTATTCATATAATCATGAAATTATAAAAGACATTTTTATTTACATTATGACCACATCCAATACATTTTTCTTACCATCATGATCATAGAAAATACACTTGTTATCATCATGACCACTGTTAAGAGATTATTCTGATTATCATGACTGCATCCATTTCATTTTTATTACCATCATGACCATATCCATGAAATGTTTCTAAATATCAAGACTATAACCAACAAAATTTTTCTTACCTTCATGACCTTATCCAATGTATTATTTTTAACTGGGTGGGGTTCCACAAAATATGCAAACTTTTTGCCTCATGATTCCTACTAATGCATTGAGGGATATATAACTCCAAGAATAATTCAAGACTTACACATGCCCATTGTTTCACTCATATATTAAATGATAAATATAATATATAATCAACTTTTTGTATTAATCAATAAACATATGTAATGGAATAAGAAACATATGAGACATCAATACTTTCCCCTAGTCGATAAATAGATTAACATGACTATAATCCATCCAAATAAAGAAGGTGGGTGGTATAAGTAAAAAATATCGTATGTGAAATTAAAAATATTTAAAGGATGTTGGAATAGATTAAAAACACATTCAAAATATAATTAAAAATTTACTCGAAGAAGTAATAATAAGAATCATTTATATTTTCAATACCCTTTTAAGAAAACATTTTATAAAACAAATGGAATAGAAATGTATTTTTTAAAAAATGGAAACATGAAGTATAATTTTCTTAAATATAACTGATAAAGATTATGGGAAAATGAATTTTTATGTGAAAAATAAAAAAATATAATATTTTCACACTTTTTAAAAAAAAGTCAATGTTAATCGAAAATATAGTCACAAGTCACTTTTAAAATAATTTTAAAGAAGATGATAGTAATAATTATTAAAACATTATTTCAAATTAAAAATCTAAATATTAGAATATTGAAATTATATAATGGAAAATATGATTAAATGTGGAGTGGAAGATAAAATACATAAACTTTAAAGGAGAATCCTTTATTATTTTAAAATACATTTGTTAAAACTCATTTTATAAAATGGATATTAAAACATTATTTTAAAAAGATGAGGAGGGAAATAATTTGATCATGTTAGATAATAAATATTTTCTTTTCAAAATAATAAAGGCTAATATTGGAGGGTATATTAAGATTGATATAGAGGAGAAGTGTTACTAACAAAAAATAAATGAGGCTAAAAAACCCCTTACGACTTTTGTAACTTTTGAATCAAAATACCATAAAGTAGAAAAAATTAAATAGAACTATAAATATCAGAAATAATGATATCCATGATAAATTATGTTAAAGGGTAAGAATATACAACATATAAGGTAAAATAGTTCCATAATACAAAATAAGTCTCAGAGAATGTAATTTTGGAAAAAGAACCGATACTTTAAATCTTAAATTCCATGAAATCTCTTTCAAATAATGTATAATAATCATAACCATATTAATAAATCACTTTATAAAATTGTTATATCTTTTAATTTTTTTAAACATCAATTATTATCATTCATTATATATTAATTATCTAGTTTTTTTCATCATAATATGTTAGTAAAATTGATTGTTTTGTATGAGTTTCATAATAGCGATATCGATTCTCATTATTTTGAAAAAATATAATTATTATAATATAATTAAATAATAATAGAATAAAATTTCACTGATTAGTATAATTTTCTAGTTTATTTCCATGATAGTTTTAATGACAATTCATGAAGATAAAATTGGTGATGAGCTTGTTTTTGGTAATTTACCAATAACAATGGATTACTATATAATGATAATTAATTTTCTTATCTTGCTTCTAGAATATTAAAAAAGTTTTAATATACTTATTATTATAATATTTAACAATAAAATTATTTATATAAACATAAATTAATAAGGTTATGAAAAACAAAATACATCATTCATGGAGGTGGTAGTCTCCATATACGTAGGGGTGTCATTTTCATTTTTCAACAAATGTAAGGAAAGAAATTAAAGTAATTATTTATACTTATTGAATAATTAATATTTAATATATATCATATTAATTCATTAAATAAATTCTTAGAACCATCCATTTATGGTATTGATGAAAAATTAAACACCTCATCTATGGTGGTGGTAGTTTACATGTTTGCACGAGCGACGTTTCCATTTTTTTAATGGTTATAAGGAAACTAGAAAATGATTATTACATAAATGTAAGGATATTTATGTATGATAATGATATTTATTTCATTATATTATTTTGGTTAGAATTTTTCTGGAGGAGGAAGATAAAGAATAAAAAGGTTAGGAAGTAATTGGTACTCGTGTTGAGAACTTGAACATTATCTTGGAGGCTTCATAGATATTGAGGGATTGGGAAAGATTATTGTGATAATAGGATTATGAATTTGGAAAAGGATTATAGGAAAAGTAAAATTGGAATTTTTTAAAGAAAAATTAGATTGTTATTTGTTTTTTGATGAAGTTGGAAGTGGACACTTTTTATATGTGGAAAAGAGGTACATTGTCGTGGAATTGAGTGGCATGTGAGGGACAAAGATAGAATCACATGGGGATTAGGTGAGCTATGTTTCGAATGGTTAGTGATATATGTAGATATGAATTCATTACATAATAAAGTTTTTTAATATTTTCTATGTTTCTTATAAAGATAATTAAATTCAAGCCACCTTAGGATACCCATTTTTACCCTAATTAACTATCAATATATATTTACCATGAAAATTATTTTTTAAAAAAAAAAAATATAAGATGAACCTTCATAAAAAAAATTGGAAATAAATGATTCTCAATTTTGAATCTATTTAATCTAATTAAATTTATAAATATGATATAATTACCTTTTAAATTAAAACCTGAGATATATAGAAAGATTAGTTTTATAGAAAATTACCTTCCTATACATTAAGTGTTTTGATCTGTATCTACAATAAATGACTAATAAAATGAGTGTAAATATATGTGTTTATATGTTTCAGAATCATATTATATTCATTATATAAAATATTAAAATTTAATTTACTAATATGAAAACACATAAAATATAGAAAATATAATTTTTCAAAAATAGGACTTTCTAACACTCAATGATTTTAAGAACATCCCATTGAATTTAATTATTTATATTCCAAACATTATATAAATTATTTGACATTAGAAAATATGAAATTATTTTTTAATACTATAATAATATTAAAGGTATTAAAAAATATCATTTTAACAGAATTTTTATTTACTTTCAGTTTTTCGCTTCTTATAATTTTCTTAATGATATTTCACATATTATTTTCTTGATGTATTAATTTTTATCATAAATTATAATATATAACATAATTAATTTTAGTTTATTTTTTCATGTGATATACTCTGTTCAAAACATTAACTTATTATAATTTATGGTGTGTTACATGAGTTTCAAGAATCTCCATATTTTTTAGATTAACTTTATTTTCCTAAAAACGTTGTCTACTTCACCTTATTCTTATAAACTGGCTCTCCACCATCATTTTTAAGATATTTTATAACTTTTTAATGAGTTGTTTGTTATTTATTATGTTTCACAAAACTCTTTTAAACTTTCTCTACCAACTTTTCATTAGAGGTTTCTCTAACATCCCGTATATAATTGTTATGTTGAATCTAAAATTGTTCAATCCCATTTGAACCTCCATCAACTTTTATTGAAAAAATTCATTATCATTTTCCTTGTCTTTCACTCTTTATTCTATATTGATTCTTGAGGTTTTCATATCACCAAGAATGATTTTTAAATCATCAATTTCATTCATAAAAAAAATCTTTTCCATCTTCATTGATGGATTTATTGCGACTAGAAGATTGATTTAAATTCTTCTAAATTCTGTAATCCTTATTCAAATTTGAGATATTATAAATAAAATCCTTTAATTATCTCTTAAAAATAAGTTTTATCATGGTTTAATTATAAATCAAAACTTTAATACTTCCATCACTGGTGAGTTCTTTTTTTACCTTACCAATTAGAAGTTTTTCATCAATATCACTAGAAGTTTCAATATTATCTTCTTTAACACAAATTTATCTACTTTAAAACACTAATAAATAATTACACTTATTTAATTTTCAAAAATAATTTCCCTTCCATTTTGAATAACTCCGTGACTTTTTAACCATTGATGATTTATTTAAAAAGTATCACCTTGGTCATTATTTTTCTTCATCATTGGATTATTATTTTTTTTAACTTTTGATACTTTTTAGAGAAATTTCTAATTGATCCAAACTTAAAACACTTTAGTTGAATATTTAAATTTAATATTACATTAGAAAATCCCATACTCATTAAAATAAGATACATTAGTTTTCCAAATTTAAAATCAATTTATGAATCTAAATCTGAACAACTATATTTATCTTCATCAGCATTCTTCATATATTTCTCTTATTTTGTGGATTTAGAAGAAATATATTTTTCATCTATACTCATATTCTTCAATACACATACCTTCTAAATATAATAATATATGATAATGATGAGTAAAACATTATAATGGGGTATACCTAGAACAATATCATTAATTTTTTGAGATTTTAGCATCAAACATGTTTGGTGTAATGTGAACTACCATCTCAAACACTTCCATATCTTATAAGTTCTCATTATAAATTTTGATTGTGATTTCTATCTAATTCACCCTTATGAATAATTCATCTAAAAATTCATCTTTTATTTTCTTAGGTATTCATACTTTAAGCACAAAATCTATAGTTTATATTGACTCACCTTGGAATATTATTCATAAATGTTCTCTAATTTATCCCAATTTCATTTGTCTATATTCATTTCATTAACTTTAAGAAATTATTTATTTAACATGGATTATAATATTGTATTCCTATAATAGACATCATTTTCATGATTTTTCTATTTGGTATAGTTATAGTTATACCCTCTGTATTAGGGTGTAACCTTGCATTTGTAACCTCATGAACATCAAAACTGATAGACAAAATAAAAGTTTTCATCATATCCATCTAGATATAATATTTTCCCCATAAAATGTTATAATTCCATTTTTCTCACTAAATTATGGTTTTATAATTTAAAATCAACAAATATAGAGACAAAACCATCAACTATATAGAAACGATAACATCCTAGCCCTGAATGGTTCACTTAGATAAGACCATAATTCCACTAACCATTGGTGCATCCCCCAGACACCAAAGGTTGGAAATAAATTTCAAGGGAAGAAAATTTCATTTGGGGATTGTTTATCACTACACACACCCAAACACTAATAAAAAATAATAATAATACTACTGAATAATATGATTTATTTTGTAAAGTCAATCAGACTTAGACAGTAATCATATCCGTAAACAGAATCAGAGTTGAAATATGAAAAGAGTAATATATTAATCAAAAAACACAAAGGAATCATGGAACTATAGTTCCAATGTGGATATAATCTAAACTCCACACACAACCAACTTTGAGCTTCATCCCTCCTCATCCATAATTGCAGCTTTAAGATTATGTGATAGTAAGGAATAAATCCTTCCCTTATCTATGTCATGATGAATACTCACTATATTTTCACCAATATAAATATAAAGGTGTTGAGTATATGACTTATTATGAAAAAACTGACAGTCTTCCCACACATTCCACTAAAACAAAAATAAGATAGATTATATTTAATATAAAATAAGAGAGAATAAAATAAAAATAGTTTCACGTGATATACATACAGATAAGTTTGCGAAAATAAAACTCTTTATAAAGTACAGTAAATTCATGAATACATGAAAATATGAAATTCACAAAAAAAACTCCCATATATAATCCCTATTACTCATGAAAATTCCACACCCATTTAATGGGTCCTCAAGAATATTTTAAACTTATGAGGAGAAACCCATCCCTCTATGCCCAAGTTATCACTTTGCAATAAAATCCATTGTGTCCCTAATTCAGTAAAATGGCCATGTTCAAACCAATAATGCCTCATAAATTCATAATGAACACACTCTAGAAAATTTATGTAAGGTTTCCACACCAAAAAAAACTATTTCGAAATAAATTACCATTTAATCATTTTTTGAACATGTTGTGTCTTTCCCCCACAACCCATAGTTTTAAAACTAAATAAATAAGAAATATCATCCATATAGATTTCATCAATGTATTTTTATCAATAATTATAATAAATTTATTCTATAAACTAAAATCCTTCATGTTATAGGATCAATTGGAGTGGGATGGAAGCCACAAACCTTCAATGGGATTATCTCAAATAAATATTCTATGAAATCAAAAATTCAGGATCTTCTTACCTTCCAATTAATGGATCATAATAAATCATCACTGAAAATAATATTATCTCATATATTTGTAAATTGTATCCCCATTATATGGTTATTCTCAGGAGAGAATGATAATATCATGAAGGGGAAATAGAAAAAAAACTATTACCTTCAATTACCTAAGACCAACACACCAAGATTCGATGGAATCAGCTCTCAATAAAAGGAAATCACTAAAATCTCACAAAGGACTCTTTCAGATAAATATCCTAATAAATAGGATGAAAAGTATTATTCCATGGAATAAATCAAGATAAAAATTTAATCTTCACCACCCTTAAATGGGGCATATACTTGGGTCACATGGCTAGGTAAACCATGCACCATCCATTAGAATTGAAACTATCTAAAAAATTTAAATACATGTATTTACCTCATGATTTACCAAAACTATTCACTAATCATACATCTCCCAAAAGGTCCCCTTTTAATCTAACAAAGTATCCAAGGTAATCATCATGGATTCCTATAATCATACACCCTACAAAACACTTTGAAAACTTCCTAAAACCTCCTAGAAACATCCAAAACCAAACCTAATACTTCAATAACTTTAAATTACATGATAAAAATATATAATAACTAAAAATTGTGGTTTTACATAAACTACCAGATAAAGTTCACAAATGAATATAAAAATTTCTTAGATAATACATGAAAAGTAACTCACATAATCACTACAAATCACTTAGTGTGGTTGAATTAATTATTATAATTATTTTTAATTTTTATTATTAAAATAACCCTCTCTACCTATTAAATTGATTTTAGATCATTTCCAAACATACACACACACACACAAATGGAATAATATATTTAAAAATTTCACCTCTCAATATGAGAATTATATCCCTGGAATGATCTAGATTTAACCAAGCCCATACAATCCACTAGTATCTACATGTAGGTTAGAATTAGTAGGTAATATCTATAAACTCTTATGACACAAGTCCATTGATTTTGATGGGTGATTAATACACTATAAAAAGGATAAATATATTTTATTTTAATAAAAATAAATCCTTCATCCAAATTATACATCTCTAGAGTAGTTGTAGTGATGCTTTGTCTTTATCTTCTTCAAACTATATGGTTGTTGTTTTCTTATATTATCTCTATATTAACTATACTACCTATTATTCTTATTATCTATATCCTAAAAATTATTATCATTAATAATATAGAGATCATTTTATATCATCTATTTTTTATGCATGCACTATAAAGTATATTATCACACAATAGTTGGGAAAAATATTGTTTTAATTTTTAATTTAAAATTTAAATTAAAAAAACATCATAAAACTATTTTTATACTTATTAAACTTCTTCCCATTTATTTATTCTTATTTTCAAACTACTTTCTAGGTCACTAAAACCTAGTATTGTTACTTATAGTGTGACTAATAGGTTATACAGTAACTGCTGCTCTTTACTTAACAACAACACTCTTAATTCAGTTTTGAACCTTATTATCCCTTTCTGTGAATTGAAAATTAAATTTTTTGGATGTTTAAAACATTAATTAATAGAAATATAATATTTTTTAGTAATATTTTCTTAAAAACAATTTATTTTGGAGAAATTATAATTTTTCATGTCTCGGGTTTCTAAATATTTTATTAAATGTTAAACCTTGTGAAGATTACAAACTTACAAACATGAACCTTTCTAAGCCTATAAAAATTATTCACGAAATATATAAAGATTATGAAGTACTATTTATATGAACCTTAGGAAAAAAAAAGTTAATCATACCAATATCAATAAGAACCTTACAAATTTCAATTTATTTGAATCTTATCATCTTCAGAAATCATACAAAGGAACCTTATAATGTTTTTTAACATATTACAATCTATCCAAGTATAATAAATAGAATCCATATCTTTTGATATGAAACTTATATTTTATGGAATAAATCTAATACATCTCGCATATCTTATGAAAAAAACATCTTATATATTAACTATAATACAAGATTTCTTCATCATACGTAGAACAAAAATCTTATGAAAAACAATTATCTTACAAGATTTCATATGATATTGCAATTACCTAAAAAAAATTCTAAACATGATCAAATAAAATTAAATTATTTATTTATTTCAAATTATCTCCATACTTGTTCTTGTGATCTCTATATTTACTCTAAACATCACCAAATATCCCCAAAACCTTCACCTAGCTTATTATAATTTATTTTATATGATTCTTAATATTATTTATCAATTGAAACGAAAATAAAACATAAACAACATATCCACTTCAATTTCCTTAAATTATTCTAGAAACAACAAGATCACTATTGAATCTCAACAAACTCTCCAAATTAAAAATATTTTTTAATCCAAATCTTGGTCTCAACACATCAAAACCATCCAAAATGGACTCTTAGATGTAGATATTTCACTAAGTATAATTTCTATTGAGGACTATATATCATGATTCAAGGTGGTACATTGTAGTTATTTAGTTAATACATTATTACATTCCCTAATAATTTTCATGTCTTAAAGGATTATGTTTTCCTTTGCCTCAACTATTTTAGCTTGTTTTGCTTCTTCATTGGGTATCAGCACCCACACCTCTAAAGTATTTTTATAAGTAGATTCCTAATATTCCTAGAATTTGTATAGTGTCATTGGATAGTTTGAGGGTATAGAAAAGGTTTAAATTCATTTGAAGTTGATATTGTCTCTATATAATGAGAAATAATCTATTCCATATATATAATTAAGTTATAATAATAAAATAATTCTGAGATTCATAATGTGTTGAAATAATGTCCAATAAAAAATTCACTATTTCCTAAGTGGATAGTAAATGTACCTTACACTGTTTCATTTTATTGATTCAGGTTCCCACCATTTTCTAAACAATAAAATTTTAGAAAAACTTTATAATTAAATAATGCATGTATAAATAAATTATTCATATGATTAAATCATTCTTAAGGTGTTATCTTATGAAATCCATAACATTAACATAGATTTTAACTTATTAACATAATTAAAAATTAACTAAAACTTTATTTAGTTATATCTATAGTGGTTATTACCATACATACATGATTAATACATTATATTTAAGATAAATATACATAATAATACATCTCCCAAAATAGGAAGGATTAGTGTCTTCGAAAAATCAGTTTCATATGAAATAATTCTAAATAAAAATTTAAAATGTAATTAAACCTTTTTTAATAGCCATCATAAGTGTTTACATAATCTTTTTATTTTATATAACTACCTAAGTACTTAAATCAATGAATATGTGTGCTAAAATACCATTAAGGGGATGAATAATATAAAAAATCCTGAGACATGAATCAATATGAGTTTACTGGTAATCATGATCATCAAAAAAATAACATAAGCATAAGATCATCATCATAAGAATCATAAGAAGAATAATTGTAATTAGAAACATTAATAATAATAAAATATCTTAATATTTTGTAAAATATAACTGCATCATTCCCACACATAGAATTTGGAAAAAATTACCTTTGTGTTTAGGAAACATATATGTATAATTGTAATTGTATCAATTGAATGAAGGTTTCATCATATTAACACATAAAAATATCATAATATATATAAATTTATCCAATTAATTAGTGATATATATAATTATGAGACCACCCATCAAGTCATATTATCCTCATTATCATGCAGACCACATAGAATGAAATAATATAGCAATTGAAAATATGAAATAAACATAAGAAGAATTAAGGAGTGGTTTCAAAAATAAACTCATTGTAAATATTTATTGAATCATGGATGGGAATTCATCCTGATTAAGTAAAAAATATGAATATAACCGGAAGAAGAAAAGATAAATAAAAAAATAAGTTAGACGATATATTAGAAGAATCATAGGGAAAATAGGAAACAAGACTAAATAACACACAGAAGTGAAAGTAAAGTTGTGAGCTCTCATACCTTAGGTCTCATTTTTGTTGGGTGACATTTTCACCTATAAGATAAATAAATTTTTGGTTTTTAAAAAATTAATATTGAGTATAAAAAATCCATAAATGTTATTATTTATTTATAATATTCATTGTAATTTACTTGTTAACATTTTTTAAAGATGGTTTAGTTCAATGATATATTTGTTTTTATTATTATATTTTTATTTTGATTTTATGGATTTGATTAATCTTTTTATCCATTGGTAAAATTACTACAATAATCATAAAAATATATAAAATTACATATTTATTCAACATACAATAGTTATTCTAACCAGTTATAAATTTGGTGATATGTGAAGAATTAGAAATGCCCTTAAATACAGGTAAACCAATCATTAACAATACTTTTTAGAGAGAAATAATAAAAATAAATTATAGTTTTATCATGGATATAGAGTACTATAACAAAATTTACATAAATATATAAAATCTACACTAAAATTTTAAAAAAAATTGATAAATAAATAATTGGAAACATCCTCATAGGTGAGTAAACCGACCATTGGTCGGACATTATCAAAAGAGGGATATATATTATGTGTACATTATAAATAGATTATAATAATTTAATATTATCGTAATGAAATTAATATAATTATAAAATAATAATTTATGATTTTAGGATGATTGGTTTAAAGAGGGATTGGAGAATATTTGAATGAAGAAAGAAAATTGAAAGAAAAAAAGAACATTACCTTCTTTTTTATATTTCAAAATTTCTAAGAACTTTAAATACTCAAAGGATTTTGGTTGGGTGAGATAGAAGGGTCTATATGAATATAATGAGGCTTTTGAAGATATATTTTTGATGTTATTAAGAAAAGGGATAAATTTTATATTTTTTTGAAGTTGATGTGATGGGGTATTTTTACTTGAGGATGAGGGTTATTTTGGGTAAAAATAACGAATAAAATATTATTCATAACTTATATCTTTAAATATTGGTATTATTTGACATTATGAATTATATTTAATTAAAATTATAAGTTTTTTGTAATTTTAATTCTTATTTATTCATGGTTTTCAATTCCTTAATTTCTAATTAACATCAAAAATATTCCTAAAACATTAGTATTGATCATAAGTGGTATTTCAATAACCAAATTTATCCTTATTAAAACATATCACTTTAGTGAGTCTTAAAATAATAAATTTGAAATAGTTGTATAATAATAATTTCATGAATTTAGAAAACATGAATAAAATGATCTCTTAAATACACATATTTTAGAACATGTTAATAAAAATAGTAAACATAAATTCTTATTGAATTTAAAAGTATTTTAAATATAAACACATAAACATTCTATTAAATAAAGTCATTAAAGCACGACATTTTTATATTTATTTTGGGTCACCTAATGAATGGTAGTAAATATTTGGAGTATACCTTTATTTTTTGGAATTAATGTTTTTATATGTTCTATTTAATTATTTTTGTGGTGTATAATGGTTTTTTTCAATCATATCAATGGATTAAATAAACGGCTCATAATTAAGAGTTTTTAATGTTTTATATGATATTGGTTTATCTAGGATTATATTTTTTTGATATTTCTAAAAACTAACTTTTTTAAATGAAACTGACCATATAGAGGATAGTTTTATGACCCACTTTTTTAGCGGTTATTAGAAGTGTCATAATTTGAATAATTTTTCAGTTACAAAAG
Source organism: Viscum album (assembly GCA_963277665.1). Lineage (NCBI taxonomy): Eukaryota > Viridiplantae > Streptophyta > Magnoliopsida > Santalales > Viscaceae > Viscum > Viscum album. The sequence continues at coordinate 1,606,422,400 of OY728137.1, read as the reverse complement.
ACATTAAGTGATATAAAGTTATAACATATTTTATTTTAATTAGTGTTTAGAAGAGTGGCATGATACTAGTTCTTCTTGTAAAAAAATTAATTTAATGGAATAATAATGTCCATATTTTTTGTTAATTATTGATATTAAATTTAAGTGTAGAGTTAGATTTTCGTAACATAGAGGTTAGGGATTATTATGTCCTTAATTAACATTATAATGGCTTTTTGGAAGGTTTCTGAATATTTGGGAATATTTTGTGGAGAATTTAGGTGGAAAGTGTTATTTTTATAAAAATCATGGGTAGTTCATTGTCAGTACAATATCACACCACCATGTATTTAAGGAAATGTGACCTAATGAGTAATTAATTGGTTATTTGAAATTTAGTGAAAATATTTCATCAACTCCAGATTTATAAAGTTTTCCAAAAGATTATACTTTAACCTAAAAAGTTTTATTTTCCCCATTTTCTTCTTTATAAATGGAAAGCTAGTGAGGAATCCCTTCAAGGGTAATTTGGTTAGTTCCTATATCTTCAAATCATTTATTATTCTATAAATAGGTTTCTATATCATGTATTAAAGGTATTTTATCGCCTATTCCTCCTATTGTATTATTCCTGTCACTCTCTCGCTATTTTTTATGAACCTAGGAATTTAGCTCATGCATTTCTTCTTCGTATAAAAAAATAATAATATTATGGGTTTTTCTTTTGGAAGTTAAGGTAGTCAATGGTAATTTATTTTCATTCCATTTGTTCTACCCAATAGACCAATGTAGACACACCTCATAGGCAGGGTGAATTTGGTGTGTTTAAGATTTTACCAAATTCTAATTTCTTCTTTTAGACATTTAACCCACTTATGAAATTGAAACTATATTTATAGTTATGAAAGATGAATACTTTCTTATTTAACCTTGAATATACCAATACGAAAATCAGGAAATCTATCAATTATGGAACATGTGTTTTTATAAGTTCTGGCCCCTCCCAAGAATCCTACACCTCGTTGTGCTCAATATTTCTAAGTCAAAAAAATTATAATATAAATATTATCACCAATTTATAATTATATTGGAAAAGTATAATATCAAACCAATCATAGGTGTTCACGTGTGTTTGTGTGTTTACTATATCACACAAGTGAACAATGCTACTATAGTATGATTTTTATAAAGGAATCTAAATAGTTTTTTTGTGGTTCCTTACTCCACTTTGAAGCAGACCGACAATAATCACTCGATGTCATTATATAAACACAACTGCTCTTCTTTCTCACCATAGATACTTGTCATATTAGTAAACATTTACTTATGCAACTTTTAGTTCAGTTTCATTTCTATACACATCTTCTTAGTTCATCATCAAAATCTATTTTCTAGTCTTCTTAACTCAAACTCAAATGATCAAAACTACTAATAAATCTTCCTTATGAATTCCTGCGCCTCATAATTTCTTGCATCAATTTAAAAAATAATCCTAGAAATATACCTATAAAATAAACACTTAGCAACTCAGTCTCTTCTTTCTCACATATCTACTTCTTTCTATTATTCTTAAGAGTTTACAGCATTAAGTGTAGCATGGGGTGGTATATGAACCAAAATTCTCCTTATTTTTCATCTACTAATATTTTATTCCTAGATATTCTATATCTTCAATATATGATCGACAATTCTACTTTTACATTGAGATTTATAGTTTTCTCAGATTATAGAACAAAATCACTTAACACCCAAATTCCTTCTGAATAATTATTTTATTTTTCAACAAGAAAATAATAATTTCTCAAGAGGATTTAATTCCATAACTATACACATGCATCCCCATTTTTCTTTAGAATATTTATCAATTCATATAAATGAATATATTCAAGAGATACAGTTCAAGTAAAACAGATCATCAATACATACCACGATCCTTATATCCTCTCAAATAGCTTCAATTGAGTGTTCCCTCTATTTTTTATTTTTATTTAAATCAATATCTCTAGCAGTATTAAAAAAATACCCTTTTCTTCTTTCCTATCATATTTATCTTAGCCAAATATTTATTCCATTAATCCACTACCAGAATTGAGTCCCTCCTTTTTCAGATCAAAATACTCCACCGATATATCACAATAAAATATTCTTCATGCTTTTATAAAAAATGAATATTAATAGTGGAATATAGTATTAAACATAGCTTGTGGATTAAGAGAATTATGGAAACCTATATAGACTCTATAATGAGTCTTTAAGCATAATATAGCATCCCAAATGTTTTTTTTCTTCAAAAAATATAACATCAATCACAAATACATTTATCATATTTAATTCCATTTATATTCAACTATAGTATCTTCACATTTATTTCACTCAAAATATATTATTCCAAAAATATCATCATTCTAAAAAAACTAATCCCGCATTGATCTTCTTGATATTATACTAGAATATTATCTTCTTATATCTTTGTATTGAATCATAAGTAACTTTTTTATATTTAAATCATTAATGTTTTTCACATGCATTATCTGATTTTCGTATCTATTTTGATCACCTATATTGAATGTTAAATATTATCATTTGGGGTTCACAATATAAATGTATAGTGATAATCCGAATATCAACTCAAGTATTATCCCTCATCTAAAACACGTAACATGGATAATCATAGAATCATGTTTTTTAGAATATTAAATAATGGGTTTAGAATCATACCATTTTATTTCTTTCTTATAATATAAATTTTGGAAACCCTAGTTTTCAGTCCATAGAATTATCAAATTTTTACCAAATCCTAGCTCATATATAGATCCAAATAACTCACGCACATCACCAAATGACTCAGACTCATGTCTCAATGTCATGAACACAATTCCATATGACTCATATATAGAGTTCGATGACTCATATATAGAGTTTGATAACTCGTACATTTCTCTCAATGATTCATTGGGAGTTATTTCATACATTTGAAAATCACATCCCTTTATTCTTGCACATACCTCAAGAATCCTTAGTAGTATTTAGGCTTTCTTTATTTAACAAACTTTTAGGAAATAAATATTCTTTATTTGGAGTCTCAACCACCAAGCCAATCCTTCTATATCTCTCTTAGATTGACTTTTTTCTTTAATGTTATCGATTTATCACTATAGCCTTGATTTTCTTGGATATCTTTAAATAGTCCATAATATGGACTCTCCATCCATAATAAAAACATTTTCTTCTATCTGGTGTGATATTCTCCTCAACCTTTCTTATAGGGGAATATTTCTTTCGATTTTCCCCTAGGTAGACTTGTCCTCTTTAATCACCAGATTATTTAACTATTATGTCATTAATTTCATAGTATAATTTGAGCTTTAATGGTCTCATAAAAACCATAATACCTCAATGAAGTGACCACCTATATTTAAATATTCATAGAAATTTTCTAAATATTTAAATGTGTTCTTCAATGACAGATTCTACTACTTATATGAATGCTAATTTTTCAGAATTGTTTCTTCTAATTTCATATCTAATCCCCTATAATTCAAGAATTATTTTTCTTGAATATGTTTCAATATTATACCAAAAATTTATAGCCTTATTTCCAAACCTTTTTCATTAGTATCAATACCCAAAAAATATCATTATTTTGTTAGTTAATGTAGTCTATCCAGATTTCCATATTGTTATTTTTCAATAGAAACACAATATTTTTTGATATATTTAAGGAGATTATTTTATTGACCATATTTACCTCCATTCAGGATGACTTGGAGAATATTTCAATATTTTTCACTATCCATATATTTCTATATTTCAACTTTAAACATGTATTGTCTTTCAATACTAAATTTTTATTCAAATATTTGAATGGGTGGTGAGATTAAATTTTTTAAACTATTTAAGGGTTTATCAAGGGATGATTTATAGTTATTTCACCACCAATATGATTCTTTTTATAATTAATACTCCATTTAGATGATTTTTTTCTAGTACTTCTTTTCTCAACAAATTGGGAATTTCAAGATTATGTAGTTTCTATATTTTTTAGTTTCACCTTTAACTCAAGATAGTTCAAATTAATAGTATTATTTTTAGTAATGATTGTACACAATATTTCTTCCCGTTATTCCTTCATATTTTTAATTTTATCCCCATGCGTATTTTTTCATCTTACGGTATATTGTTAAGATCTTTCTCACTTTATTATTTAATTTTTAATTGATTGGTTTTGACATCAATAGTGACTTTTTATAAATTCTCTAATGCATGAATCACATATTTGAAAACATTATCGAAAAATTATCTCTCATAAAGAGAAATTTTAAATTATTAATCAAAGAAATGAAATCTTTCATTGAAATTGGAGAAATATTCTTCTTTTTTCCTTTACATGTCTTATCTGGGTGTTTCATCTAATCACTTTTTAACTAATTATTCTTCCATTGCATCAATTTAATTATATGGATATTTATTTTTACCATTAATTTTTATAATTTATGAAAAATATGCATGAAGACATCCAAATGGAATCACGTTATATAATCATTAATTTTAGAATAGAAATAACTGAGTAATTCATTCAACATGTCCTTATTATATCTTGAACCTTGATCACTAAAGGAATATTATTTAATAGTTTTATCAACACTCTTACTACTTTATCTTGTTTTATCTGGTGATTTTTCTCCCATCACTTTTTTTTCTAAACATTGTAGCCTCCCTTTTCTTCTTATTTTACAATTTTATGTCCAAAACCATAAAATAAACACTTAAAATAATGGAAACAATTTATTCAATCTAAGGATATTTAAGAAATATTTTAAATATAAAAATAATATAATTCAAATAAAAATACTTGGGTAATTAAATGGTAGGTACAATAATAGGTAAAATTGTTCTATTGTACCACTTTTTTGTCCTGGTGGACCAGTGTAGGCACACCTGATAGGTATGATAAATAATGTGTGTTCTAAAGTTTACTAAATTTAAATTTCTTATTTTAACCTTTTTAACCACTTTGATATTGAAACTCTATTTCTAAATAAGAAAGATGAAACTTTTCTTATTTAACATGGAATACACCTATATACAATATAGGGAAAAGTAAAGTATTACATAAGTGTTTCAACAAAGTTCATCCCCTCCCATGAATCTCACTTTTTATTGTAATTGAGATTTTTCAGCCTTAGATTTTCCACTATAAATAGTATCAACAATTTATAATTGGATTGGACAAGGATTAACCTAAAAAACACAGAATATTAAATAGACTTGTGTATATTTTTTCACTATATTACATTAGTGAATAGTGATAATCTCACAGGTTCTTTATATTGTCATCACACCAATTGTTTCATGTTTCCTTCCTCCTATTTTAAGTAGATCACTAGTAATAATTTCATGTCACTACATCAATTCATCTAATTTTCTTCCTCATCATAGATTATTCAACTGAAAATAAGTATTAAAGAACACATCATGTAGCTCAATGCCTATATTCTGTAAAAATTATTAGTTATTATACTAAAACTATTTTTTGGGCTTCTCAACTCAAACACAAAGGCTCATAATTACTGGTAAATCTTTAGAATAACTACCTGAATATCAGTCTTGTTCATTTCAATTAAATAAAAATAACCCTAGAAAATTACCTCGTGAATAAACACTAGGTAATTTGATATGTTCTTAATCACAACCCTTCTTCTTTATCATATTCTCAAATGTTTACAACACTAATTATAGTAGGGATAGGTATACAAACCACCCTTCTCATTATATTTCTTTTACTAATATTTGATACCCTAATGGAATACATATTTAGCACAACATCATCTCTTTTTATTATAATTTAAGAGTCCATTTTATCTTGTATTACTCAATAAAACCCCATAATACCCCAATTTCTTATTGAGAGTTTTTTTATTTTTATACATGATAGTGAAAATTTCTTGATAGGATCACTTTCCAAAAATATTCATAAACTATCCTAATTTTTATTGGGGCCTTTATAAATTCCATAAAATAGAGATGTATAGTTCATTTTAGGAAAATAAAACATTTGGGTTATCTATCCCATGATATCCATGTCTTCTCAAACATATTCACATAAGTGTATCCCCACATTATCTTCATTTTTATTTAAAATTTTGTTTCAAGATGTATTAAAAAATAGTAATTTCTTATTAATTATTTATTATATAAGCTGAATAAATAATCTATTTATCTAGTGTAAGTATTGGTTTACTATGTTTTATTCTCAACATAATCTACTAGTATCTCACAGTAAAATTTTCATCATGGTTTTATTAAAAATAAATAAAAGCACTAGATTGCATCCTAGAACTCAGCGATTATATTGATATATTCTAAGAAAACTATACAAACTTAAGTATGAACATATAAAAATAATATATCAACTCAACTCTTCATTTTATTTATCATAAAAATCAAATTGAATCGATAAGGAATTTACGATATTTAGTTTCTTTTATGTTCATCTCCAGCAACATTGATTTTATTTTCCTTAGAATATAGTACTCTATAAATAGCATCATTATTAAAAACTCATCCTACTTTGATATTCTCAATCTCAACCAAGAATACTAACCTATAATTTATTTTTATTTAATTACAATTAATTTTTTGATATTTAAATCATTGAAGTTCAATACTTTCATCATCTGATTTTCATCTCCATTTTAATCACTTATACTAAATTTCAAATATTCTCATTTGAAATTCAAAATATAAAGGTATAATAATACTCCTCAAATTATCTCAAGTATTCTCTCTCATATCAACCTAGAATCTTGGATAATTATAGAATCATGATGTTTAGAATATAAATAATGGATTTGGAATCGTACCATTTGATTCTATCTTGATAATTTAAATTCTAAAATCATAAATTTTCAATATATACGATTTTTTCACTTTCACCAAGTCTTTACTCATATGGGGATCCTAATCACTAATATATTGTGAAAAAATACTCATATAAAATTATCAATAACTCATACACAACTCTATATGACATATATATAGATTCTAATGAATCATAAATTTCTCCAAATAAATTGTATATTTCTTTGGATGACTCATATACAAATGAATTTTCCTTTAACATGGATTATGCATTGATTTTGAATGAATCATATGAAGAGTCATAATAACTCATACTATATACTCCTTTATGTAGAAATGGATCATACATTTCACTAGATGACTCATATAAAAATTCAAATATGTATCTAGTTTTCTAGTCTCAGCACAAGATCTCCATATTTCGTCAAATAAATTCAAATTCACTTAAACTCATATTAGGGATTCTTTAATAACTTCGAATCAGCTTGGATAATCTTCAAATAGTACTATGAATTATCAAATAATTCCAAAACTCTTTATCTTTCTTCCAAAATCCTTTATAGAAAATAAATACTCAAGAAATATTATTTCTATAAGCCTTGCTACATTGTAATTTTATCCTAACTTCTTACTTCTCCAAATCCAAGTGTATTTCATCACTGATTTTTAGTAAGAAAAATGATCAATAAATCTTATATTGTTTCCTCAAAACTATAAGCTATATTTATTCAAACATCAAACCTATTATTTTAAGCCTTTTAAATAACAACTATAAAAGATATCTATAATAGTCCAATTTATCCAGCTCTTCTTTAACATTTCTCATCCATCACCAATTTGTTTTATATAGTTCTCCAAAATATTAAATTAGAACTTTTCATATATTTATACAAAAAAACTCTATAATCATCAAAAAAAAGGATTATACTCGAAACTATCTAGCAATCAATTCATGGAAAGCAACTTCAATATATTCTATTTATGATGGCAGTATCACTTTTCCCATAAACTATATGGGGAGTCTTAAATTGGTAGATGATGGGTGGATACACACTCTATCACCAAAAAACAAATCATTGAGATTTTAAAATTATTATCTAAAATAAATATGACTATCAAACCTTGTGATACTTCACCATTATTGGAGACATTGAAATCGATAAATATTTTGGTGGGTGTTTCTCTATTATTCTTTTATTAAGTATTTTACAAGTATTATGTTGAACTTGTATTATGGTTTTTATATATGATGTCATCATATAGTATTTTTAATATTTGTTGTATATGATAATGTTTTTATTGATTTAAGAGGTTGGTGGATCCAATATACTTCCATTTAATGTGAAACCATGTCTGTTTATATAAGCAATTTTGGGTACATAATGTGGGTTTGGATTCAAACAAGGGGTTTTACTCTAGTATTATAATTTGGAGGGCATGAAAACTAAAAATTTTGGGAATCTTGTTTAGGGTTTAATTTTTGTATTAATATAAGTTTTTTACTAAGTGCTTGTATGGTGTCTTGTTAGGTATGGTAGTTAGTGGTTATGATTTATATTTTGTTAGTCCATTTAGTGGACTTGTCTTAGCAGTGGCTTGTTCAGTTTTATGACAGAACAAGAAAATACTTCAACAGTTTATATTAGTTATCTTCTTATTGCTACATATTTATTTTCTATTTGGTTTATTATTATTTTATTATTATGGTTATCATTTATTGATTTCGTATTATGTAATGGGTGGTATTCTTCATTTAAAATGGAAACTTATTTTAACATACTGAGTTTACACATACAAGAAACTCATTTTAGGTCATACGATGTAATCTTACTAACTTTTTATACTCACCCCTAAAATGTTCATCTTGGTGCACATGAAAATGGTTCTTAGTTTTCATTTCAGGATGGTCGGTGTATTAGTTAATTTAATTGGATGGAGTAATGGTCATTAGATTGAAGATACAATGAAAAGATTCATTTGCATCTTTTATTCTTTTATTTTTTGTTGGGATATAATTTTATTCTGAATTTTTGGTTAGCATTGGATTCCTTTATGTTAGGTATACATGTAATTCATGGTTCATTATTCTAGTTGATATATTTTTCACCATAGTATCTCAATATTATTAGTATTAAATTTCCCCTAGTGTTACTAGGTAATCTTTCTAAGAAATTCATTATCCTATTTCATTCACAGGGCACATCAAGGCCATAGTATAATTTTTTCTCATCATGAGGGTCGGGTTTGAGTAGTCAGGTATGGTCATGATGTTATGGTTTTGTCTTTTAGTCATCAATCAATTGTTCTCTATTTACATTATGATTATAAGTAATTTATTTAAATTTATGTTCTGGTATTGGACTATTATATGTACTTTATTCCTCAATTCTCCCCCACTGCGTAAAGAATTTGATCAATAATAATTTTTCTTTATCTATAAGAGAATTATTTTTTATTACATGGGATATATATAAATTATATTTACTTATATTATATAAACTATCTATAGTATTATGAGTCTTAAATTTCCATTCCATAAATTTCAGTCAATGGCAGGTCGTCATATATCCATTTGTTTGTTAATCACCCCTAACTATTGACAAATAGTAATTTTTCAACACTTATATTAGTTGTGATATTCATGCTATAGCAATTAAATCATTATTATTAATAATACACACTTCATTTAGATTCTAGTATTTAATAGGACATGAAATAAAATTCATTAGCACTTAAATAAATAAAATATCTCTTTTAAATATTTCTTTATAAACCCAATCAAACATTAATAAAATGACTTATAATAAAATATAGATAAGAGAAAATAAGAATGAAAATTTAAAAAAATCTTTATGTATTATTAAGTAACACTATAATTAACCCAAAACTACAAATTCATCCTATTGTTAATCAATAGAAATATTTATAAAAATTATAAAAAAATTGTTAATAAAAATATTCTTTAACTGAGTTTAATAAAAAATTTCATGAACCCCCTTAAATAAATATCAATGATCTTAGTAAAATTATATTTATGATTTTTCCCTCTAAAAAGTAAATTCATTCCTTTGCTTTTATTTTTTTCATTCATGATTCTCAAATTTAAAACACATTTTTTATTATTCATCAATCCTTATATTCATTTTTGTGATCAATGAAAATGAATAAAAATAAAGAGATTAGTAATCCAAAAATATTGTAATAATTTATTTTAGTAGAATTAAAATCAAATAAAATCAAAATAACCCTTAAAATATTCAAATATAATCCCAACATCAAAATAAAAACTATAACTAAATTTTGATTAAACATAAAAATTTACAATATGATGTCAAAGGATATCATCAAAAGAAAATTTAAAATAAAAATAAAATGAATAATTACACATAAAATCATATATATAAATTGAAAAACTATGAAAATGTAAATATTTAACAAACACATAAAGTTATCATATAATTTAAATGATGGGATAAACAATTTGGTTAGTTCTTTATTTAAAAGAAGCCAATAGTGTTAGATATTGGGACTTGAGTAGACATATATATTTCAAAAAAAATGATGAATCGACAATTTATCTAATTCATTGATTCATTTTATCAATTTTTTTAAGACATAAGCTTAGATAATAACAAAACCAAATATTCATAAAGACCTAACCCAAGTGAATCATTAAAAAATCTAAGAGCCTTTATATCCTTAGTTTTTACTAAGTCATTTTTTATATTCAGTACCAATACCATAATATCTATTGACGTCTTACCAAAAGTTTCATCTATATTAATACAATCATTTTTTATTATGAACTCTTCCTAATTTCCTATACTGTTTTATAATATCTAAAATAGAAATGACCATATTAATGTTTTCAATAACAAAATACAATGATGTATTTTTAATAAACTCAAATTTCTCATTTACACGTATTATGTTTACTTCTAAGTTCTTCATAATTCTTTTGTGGCTTTTATATGGTTATTAAAGGATTATAACCCTTTTTAAATTAATTTTTTATTTTAAATAATATTTTTTATAGTTAATGTTTTCAAATTCTGCTCATTTTTTATCTAATTTAGTTTAACCATGAATGATCTAAAACAAAAACCATTTATAGTATTCATTTTTTAAAATTAAGAAAAGGAAAATAATTAAATTTTTTTAAAATAAATATGTATGACTTAAATAAGATTTTAAATAGTGATATTTATCCCCCTTTGTTATTTTCTAAAATGATATTGGTATTTAAAAAGTTATAGATTTTTTTTATATTTATAAAAATCATCTATAGAGGAAACTTTTTACTTAATTATACAATATATTATTTAGTATCCATAATCTAGGGTTATTATTTTAAAAAATACAATGAGTATTATTACTCTAAAAATCTTGTCTTTGTTAACTACAATATATCTAAAATTATTTATCTCTTCGTTAGTGATCAAATTCTATCTAAGAATAATTAGTTGATATCTCATTGTTAAAAAATATATAATATGGAGACTAATAAAACATATTATTTTTATTCCAAATAATATAATATTAAGGAAATATAAGTCTATCAGTTTTTTCTAAATAAAAATTTGTAATAGGAAGTATTCCATGGGTAAAATTGTTTAGATTGTAAACTTAAATACATATAACATTTATTTTTGGATTTCATAGAATAAAATAATAAATTATTAATAGAGTATTTAATTTTTCTAGATGAGAAAATTTGAAAATATAGTTAACGTCGTCAAATGAACAATTAATAAGGATAGATTAACCTTGTGTGGATCCATAAAAAATATAAATGAATAAAATAAAAGTAAAATATCTATAATGTTTAAAATGATAACTATGTGATCGAAAGGTAAAAACCCATAATATGTTCTTTTTCTAGGTTATGATTATTTATGAAAATGGTTACCAAAAGAGTGAAGTTATTTCATTCTTTTGGGGCTATAGAAAAGTTCAAAACCATTTAATGCTTTTCAAGTAATGTGACATTGAAAAGTGATAAATGGTTTCATGATTTACAAATGGAAATTTGTTTATTGTGCTTTTATAAATGATAAAAGATATAATATAGTATACTAAAATATATTATAAAACTACAATTTAATATAAAAATATATGTTAGTTTATATTAGAAATAAAAAATACAATAATTCATGATTTATTATAATTGAAATAACAATCAATAATAATTTTTCAAAATTTTTGATTTCAATTTTTTTTAAGTTGAATTTTTTATAATATTATCATTTTTTAGAAAAAAAATAGAAAAATATTATAGTTAATTATTCATATTATATAATCAATAAGTAGATAATTTTTTATTTAAAAATATCAATGATTTATAAATATAACTGTTAAATTATTTTAAAATTTTATTTTATGTTAAGCAATGTAGAATATGATTGGACCATTAATAATATCATAACCAAACTATTTTTACATGTAGTGTGATTTATTAAAAAAAATCATTGTTATCACCTGTATATGAAAAATCAAAGGGTATAAATCTCACACCCTCATCTGGCCCAATATTTCTGCCTCTCTATAATTTGATCTATAAGGGTAGGTTTCTCATCAAGCACTATCTCCACCTCGATGGGAGAGATGTATAGTTGTGTTGTTGATGGATCCTCATCTTTTTGTATTGATACTAGTTCCTTATAGTATTACATAAATAACATACATTTATATGATGTATAATGATAAAACATTATGGATGGGTACATAGTTTTATTTCACACATCTAATGATGAAAAGGGATTATAAAAATAGAGCATTTCCTTATAAGTGCTTAGGATCTAGTAACTCCACTGAGAAGGGGGTGAATCAGTGGAGGCCAATTCTTATAATTTTTTTCGTTGATTAAATCAACCTATAAATCCTATTAAGGTATTGTTTACTTATGTATATAGTCTCAAGATCACGCATGTATGTATAAAATAATGAAACAATGAAGACAAAGAATTTTACATGGTTTGGTCCCTTCCTGGGAAACCTACTTATTACCATGGTTGGATAGTCCCCCAACCATGAATTATTTATTATAGGTGACATCAAATTAATGAATTAAATTATTGGCATAAAGTCACATTATGCCAATGAAGAGTTACACTAGACAATGTAGTTTCAAATAACCTTTTTATACGATATATACCTAAGATAAGAAAAATATTATTGTGAGAATGGTTGTTTCAGCAACATCAAAAATAGATCTCCCTCCTTAAGAATTATAATATATTTATGAATAGTTTCTCAATTCACGAAAATCCATTAAAAAAATTCTTCTAGATCTTGGATAATCTCCACATGATGTGAATAATGATCACTGGGATTTAGCTTCAAACTCTCTATAGCCTTTTTCTTCTTTTTATTATCACTATTGACTCATTTCTTTATTTCACTTCTTAAATATGTAAAGAGATCATATTTTTGTAACATTAATACACTCATCCTTTGCTACATTGGTATTCTAAAGGATCCATTAAAGTGTATTAAATTTATCTCAACCAAATTTGTTTCTATAAATGGGAGATCATGAGAAATTTATGATTTCCAAAGAAACATAATTATAGAATTTCTATTTTCATATTCCCATGATTTCCAATGTGTGGATCAATAAATTAACCCATGAGAAATAAATTTTCAGGACACTTTCACTCATTTCACTAAAATTACCTTATATAAAGACATATGAAGAAAAAATTTATTCTTAATGCTTAAGATACAGAAAAAATGAAGAAAATATTTTAATCGCCCTTCTAATATGATTTTCTTCAACTTGTTCACAGGATTATAGAGATCTTACATCTAGAATTTTCTAAAAAAAATAAACCCCACAAAAATTAACAAATGACTCAAAAATACTCATCTGATATCACTAATTAATTAAAAAATAATATAAGAACAAAATAATGGGAAACCATCCTACCAATAGAAATTAGAGAATTTATATATGGGGTTTCATAATTTAGGGAATAACTTTTGAGCAGCACAACATATTTTGTTGAGAAAAAATATCATATATTTAAACATATATGAACCATGGTTGTTATTTTTGAAATCATTCATAAATCAGCTTAAATAAAATTTTATATGTGGTTTTTTTGGCATTAGAGATAGGTTCAAGAATTTTTGGGATTTATTACATCATAGAATTTTTTTTAGGGAAAAAGGTTTTTAATAGACAAATTTTCATACATTGTTGACAAACAAAAATTCCCCTATACATATTTATATCTATGATCAAATCGGATACCCTATATGTAAATGAATATGCGGGGAAAAAACTATTTTAATTTTCATATGTGGTCAAAATTCCCATACATAGAAGAAATTGGAAACGGTAATGTATTAACCTATGTGGAACCTTCACTTACGTAGGATTCACTTACATGGAGTAATTTGTGTGCGTTATAGAGATAAAATATACATAGTAATTTTAATATATAGAATTTACTAACATGGAGAAATTTTGGTATATGGAAGTTTTGATTATACAAAATTATTCCCAATGATTTTTTTTGTAAAGACCCGTAAAATTCAAGGGAAATTTTCTCTTAATTTTCTTTGGAATTTTACAAGAGTGCGGTTTATGACGACACCTGATTCTGAGGCCCGGTGTGCCCGGAATCAATTTCCGATGTTTGGCTCGGGTACGTTCAAAGAACGAACGAGCGTGAATTTATAACTTTTGAACCGGTGCCCGGAATCGAATTCCGAGGGCACCAATGGAACCGCAGTGCTGGTAATTACTTAAGAACTTATGTTTTGGAGATGCGTTTACACGAGTGTTGATGATAAAAAATGAGGAAGTTTATTTTATAATTACTCTACAATTTTTATTATTATTTTTACTCTAAGTGTTTAGTTCATGATGGAAGTTGGGTAACCACCCAACCTCCCTTGAGAGGTTATGAGGGTGGTGGGACCCACACGAAACCCACCCCTTCATATCCTCTAAAACCCCCTCAACTCCCACTTTAATTTTGTTAACTTAAGTTATAACTTATGACTTTAATATAATAAGTTTAATGAGGTGAGTTGTGTGTGGTTAATTGAATTTCAAACTCATGAAATTCAAAAGAGTTGTTGTGTTAATAAAATAAGAAAGGAACTTATTTTATTATTGTTAGAGTTTTTTCCACCTTGAGAGGATTGGGAAGCGTGAAGTCTTCTTCTTCTTCAACCTCAACGAAGAACGTGAAGAACATCTCAGACTCCGACGAAGAACATCGTTCTTCAACGAGGAACATCTCCGCCGAAGAACGCGACGTCTTCTTCCAACGATGTTTCCTCTTCGAATGCACCTCGACGACAACGGAATCGACGTTCTTTTTCCGCGACGCCCGACCTCCGCAACGCTCGTCTTCTGCGGCTCGATTGTCGTGCACCGTCCCTGAACCGAGGTAGGGGTTTTATTTATTTATTTGTTCGTGAATACCAACTTGACGATCTTCATGGATTTAAACCATTTGTTATCGAATAACGCGAGGGGGTCGGACCGCACAAACACGGCCGACCCTCCTCCTTAATTTTCGTGTTGGTTCCTTTGTGGTTGGTAAGGGAGAGCGTGGTGTCGTCGCACCACGCGAATTCATGCGGAAGGAAATGTGCGGCGCCGTTGCGCCGCGCCGTGGAAAGAAGTTTAAGAACACGACGTCGTCGCGCCGCGTCGAAGAAAACTGAAGATTCCGCGACCGAAATGGGGCCGTGACGGAGGGGCGCGGTGTCGTCGCACCGCGCCTGACGAAAAGGGTCACGGCCGGTTCCGGGCCGCGGCGGAGTAAGGTGACCGGCGGCCGGACCGGGCCGCCGGTGTCGGAACTGGAAGGGGACCGGCCATCGCCGGTCCCGTTGAGCAGGAACCGGCCGGCCAGGTTGGGCCAGCCGGACAGGGAGGAGCCGGGGGAATTAAATTCCCCTGGCTGGATATCCAAACATCCCCCCCATAAATGGTGGGGGTCGTGGTTACACAGGGGGGGCAGCCCCCCCCCCCCTTTGCCGAAACGGCTCGGCCACTGGCCGATCCGGCAGCGCGCTGGGCGCGCTGTGCCCAGCCGGTCCACCAGGCCGGGCCGCGCCGGGCCGGGCCGCGCCCAGCTGAGCTGACCCGGACTGGGGCGGGTTGACCCGGTTCGGGCCAACCGGGGGGTCTTGGGCCGGGTCGGTCCGGGCCCGAAACCCCCGTTATCAGACTGTTTGGGTTCAAATGCTCATAACTCGGGCTACGGACCTCCAATCGACGTGCTGTCAGCAGCGACACGATCCTTGGAACAAGACGGTCGTTTCTGTATATCGCACTAAAGGTTTCAGAATACTTTGAGTTCAGCCGGATTGGTTCGTACACGAAACCAACCGGGCCCTCGGAGCGGAAACACTCATATCTTGAGCTTCGGACGTCCGATTGACGTGCCGTCAACTTTGTTGTTTTTCTCTATGCGAGACGGATCTTTTGGCATACTCCGCCCGAGTTTTGGACGCAGGTGGAGTACGTTCAGGATGGTTTTTCCTTAAAAACCAACCGGGCCCTTGGGACGAAAAAGCCAATAACTCTCAGACCGGGCGTCCGATCGACACGCCGTCTGCGACGTTGAGTTCCTGTTGACGATACGGAACTTTTGGATATATCAACTCTGGACTATGTGTCAGTTGATGTATCAGCCTCTCGGCTCGTGGAGCGGACCCTCCCGAACGAGCTTGCTGTGTGCGGGAACCCTAGTGCTGGCTGCAACTGCTACTGTGACGATGAAGACTGTACAGAGATCCTCAGTGGATTTGACGGTGACAACTACAGCACTCAGCGATCCTTTGTGGATCAATGCTATTGATCCTGTGTGTGTCCGATCCTGTGTGGGTTAGCGCTCAGCGGTTCTGTGTGAGCCAGCGCCTACAGATCCTGTGTGGGTCTGATCCTGTGTGGGTCTTTGTGGGGTTTAGTACCTATCGATCCTTTGTGGGTCCGACGACTTAGATGGATCAGTGATCATCTCTATCGTCTTTCGAAGAAGTATACCTGTGTGAACTGAATCCTGTTTACTTTACTATGTGGATTGTGTTGTGCTATCCTGTGTGGATTACGTTTTGCTTTCCTGTGTGGAATACGTATACTTTCTTGTGTGGACTGGGTTGTACTTGGGCTCGGAGGTTGGAGCGTATTGGAATTGACGAACTAGGTATATGTATGGGAATATACCTAAGTAGTGTCAGTTGTTACTTCGTGATTGTATCTTTACTTTGTGGTTTATCCTTTTTGGATTTTGGGAGTCCTTCGGGGGTCTCGGGGTCCCTACTGAGTAGCTTATACTCACTCCTGCACGGGCTATGCCCGCACTACGTTGTGTTGGTTGCAGACGACGGACAGCGTTGATCGTGGTTGAGGCTTGCAGAGCAGAACGGTACCTGGAGGTGGACCATTGGGCGGGACATACTCGGAGCGGACGGTGGGACCCGAGGAGCAGTGGAACTATCTGTACCCACCCTTCAGGTGGGATTTCCAGTGGACAGCTCGGCGTAGCGGCTTTTACTTTTCAGTTACTTTTTTCCCTTTCGAGTTGTACTTTACTTTCAGTTTGGGTTTGTATACTGGCCCACTTACTTTCCGCACTTATAGATGTACTCAGTTTTTACTTAGTGTTTACTTTTTTCCACTTGCTTACTCTGTGGTTCTTGTTTACTTTACAAAGGCAATGCCTTCCCTTTTTACTGGGATTTATGCCTTGGTGCTAGTCGCCAGCCCCTGGCCTATGGAAGGTGGGCTTGGGGTAGTCACGGCACGGGCCCCGAGGACGGGTCGTGACAAATTGGTATCAAAGGAGTTTGGTTCTACCGCAGAACTTGGGACTCTGATCTTTTCTATGTGAAGTAATAGTGTTTAGCGTATTGGGTGTGGTTATCATTCCAGGGAGTCCAGTGTTGGTGCGGTGGCCGACGTATCCGTACACCAGGACCCTGACTTCTGATTTCCGACTTAATGCACGAAAACATCGATTGTGTGTGTGTTTCAAGTTATCTTTATGATTACTTTGTATCAACTCACCAGGTATACTGTTCGGACCGTGGCGCGCCTGTTTCCTTTCCAGGATGGCCCCACGACGGCAGCCAGCTAGGGTTCCGAGAGTCGAGCGTGACAACAGCCCACCGAGCGACGAGGCCTCGGTGCAGGGCCCTTTGTCAGCAGTGGTACCGGCGGTAGCTCTACCCGCCGAGCCACCGATGCTTCCAGCACCAGCCGCTGATGATGCACATCGCCTTAGTGCACTGCATGAGGTCCAGCGCCAGCGACCGCCCAGGTTCCGTGGGGAGACGGACCCCCAGGCAGCCGAGGATTGGCTGGAGGCAGTAGTGAGAGTTTTTCGATTAGTGAGGACACCAGCAAACCTCATGGTGATCCTCGCAGCGAGCCTACTGCACGCGGCAGCGGGGCCGATGGTGGAGCTTGATGCTCCAGGTGCACGATGAGGCATCTCTACTCTGGAAAAACTTTGAGAGCCTCTTCCGCTCAGAGTTTTTCGCAGCCACCCTCTGTGCGGTGCGCATTCAGAAGCTTCTTCAGCTGCGGCAGGGCAGCATGACGGTCGCCCAGTACTCAGCGAGATTTACCGATCTCTCGCGCTACTCGACCGACATGGTACGGGACCCATTATTCCGGGCCCGGACCTTTGATCAGGGATTGAGACACGAGATCAGGGCATCGCTGATGTCCCTCAGCATTCCGACTCAGACAGGAGTATTGGAGCGGGCCCTTTTGATCGAGAGCTTTCTTGCTGAGTCTACAGCAGCGTCGAGACCCACCGCAGGGCGGCACGTAGCAGAGTCTTCTGCAGCAGGCAGTCGACGGATGACTTAGGGGTCCAGGAAGACCAGACCCTCAGGCAGACAACCTCAGGACACTGGCTCAGCAGTGCGGGGCACACAGTGCAGAGTTAGTCTTTCGAGAGGCAGACAGTGCTACTCGTGCGTCAGGCAGGGCCACATGGCTCCTGATCGCCCGACCCGCCGTGCCGAGGAGCAGCAGACGGTTGAGGGACCACCGAGGCAGAGGTAGAGGGTTGACCATGGCGGTCCGCAGGGAGGATGCGGACGAGGCAGAGGAGATGGCCGAGCAGCAGGTGGTGGGCGACGCTTTGAGGCTCTACCACCACCACCACCAGGAGGTCCACCCCGACCACAGGGAGCTGGTGGGCAGAGACAGGCACAGCTCCAGGAAGCAGAGGCCTATGACCACGACGCGGCTGAGATGATTCGAGGTACTATATATGTCTATTCCACCCTTGCTGTAGTACTTATAGACATAAGATCGAGTCACTCTTTGATAGCATCTGCCCTTGTTCGGAGCACGGAGATTCCGACAGAGCCGTTGGCTCGATCCTTATGGCTAGAGACTCCTACGGGAGAAGACTCGATGATTATGCATTGGTGCCGGCAGTGTGAGCTTACTCAAGGAGGTGAGATCTTTGGCTGGGATCTTCTTGTAGCGGCATCGAGGCCTTATGACGCCATCTTGGGCATGGATTGGTTATCTACGGTCCATGCACAGATTGACTGTATTAGGCGCAAGGTGCGATGTGTACGCACCGACGGGAGTAGGTTCACCTTCACAAGCGAGAAGGAAGCCTTTGCAGCACAGGATGGACTCTCGCAGAGGAGAGGATAGCCCATCACTCATCAGTTGGCTAGCCCCATCCTAGGAGCAGTTGAGGTGCGGAGTCCTGGTTTTCCTGCAGTGGTGGATCAATTTGCGGAAGTTTTTCCCGATGACGTTCCAGGGCTACCTCCTCGTAGAGAGGTAGAAATTTATATTGAAATGTACCCCAATACAGCTCCAATATCAACTCCAGTATATCGGATGGCCCCCACCAAGCTTCGAGAGCTACGGGTACAGTTGGAGGACTTGCAGAGTAAGGGGTTCATCCGACCCAGTGTTTCACCCTGGGCTTCCCCGATATTGTTCGCCAAGAAGGCGGATGGGAGCTTACGACTTTGTGTCGACTATCGTCGCTTGAACCAGGTGGCAGTGAGGAGCAAGTATCCGCTACCGAGTATTGATGACCTCTTTGATCAGCTCACGGAAGCACGGTGGTTCTCAAAGATAGACCTCAGGTCATGCTATCATCAACTCAGAGTTCGAGACGAGGACGTGCAGAAGACGATCTTCAGATGTTGGTATGGCCACTATGAGTTCTTGGTTATGCCATTCGGCATAACCAATGACCCATCAGTGTTCATGGCCCTAATGAGCAGGATATTTCATCCATACCTTGATCAATTTGCCGTGGTCTTCATCGACGACATTTTGATTTACTCGACGACTGAGGAGGAGCACGCCTACCACTTACGGGTTGTACTAGACACACTCCGAGAGCACCAGATTTGTGGTAAGCTCTTGAAGTGGCAGTTCTGGATATGTGAGGTCCACTTCTTGGGAAACGTCATCTCTGAGGCAGGAGTTGCAGTGGATCTTGCGAAGATCGAGGCAGTGTTAGCTTGGGAGCCACCCAGGAGCGTGACGGAGGTTCGGAGTTTCTTGGGACTAGCTGGATACTACCGGAGATTCGTTCCAGGCTTCTCCAGAGTTGTGGAACCACTCTCAGCTTTGACGAAGAAGGGGAAACCCTTAGTGTGGTCAGACAGATGTCATCAGAGCTTCCAGGAGCTGAGACAGAGATTGACCAGTGCACCTATCTTGAGGTTGCCTGAGGAGGGATTAGGGTACGTAGTCCACTACGATGCATCAGGGACCGGACTCGGATGTGTCATGATGCAGGAGCGGACAGTGATCACCTATGGATCACGTCAGTTGAGGCCTCATGAGCATAACTACACTACCCATGACCTGGAGTTAGCAGCAGTGGTCTTCGCTCTGAAGACATGGCGACACTATCTGATGGGCGAGCACTTTACAGTCTTTTCTGACCATCAGAGTCTCAGATACATCTTCTCTCATAAAGATCTGAATCTGAGACAGCGGCGATGGCTCGAGTTCATCCAGGACTATGACTTTGAGATAGTCTATACTCCTGGGAAGGGGAACGTGGTAGCTGATGCCCTCAGTAGGAGGAAGGGCATTCAGTTACTTGAGGAGGCGACAGAGCAGCTAGCCTCTTTGCAGATATCCTTCGTGGATAGAGAGGAGCAGCCTTCCTCCAGTCTCTCACAGTCACTTCTCCACTACTGCAGCGGGTCAGAGAGGCATAGTGTGTGGATGCTGACTGTGAGACGCGGCGTGCACAGAAATCCTCAGGACAGGAACCTGATGGTTTCTCCTTTGGAGCAGAGCACGTCATCCTTTTTAGACGATGTACCTTGGTACAAGTTGATTTACGGGTGGAGGTGATGATAGAGTTTCACACTTCTTCCTTGGCGGTACATCCCGTAGTGGCGAAAATGTACCAGGATCTTAGACGACAGCACTGGTGGTCAGGCATGAAGAAGGTTGTGGCAGAGTTCGTTTCTTGATGCCTCACCTGCCAACAGGTGAAGGCTGAGCACCAGGTACCAGCAGGCTTGGTACAGCCCTTGGAGGTTCCGGAGTGGAAGTGGGATGGCATATATATGGACTTCGTGACTGGACTTCCACGCACTTCCAGAGGTCACGACTCCATTTGGGTGATTGTTGACCGACTCACCAAGTCGGCTCACTTTTTACCCATTAGAGAGCAGGGCTCAGTGGAGAGATTGGGACGTCTTTACGTTAAGAATATTGTACGGCTTCACGGTGTGCCATATTCTATCGTCTCCGATCGAGATGCTCGCTTTACTTCCCGGCATTGGAAGGGGTTGCAGGAGGCGTTCGGGACGCAGCTACGTCTGAGCACAGCCTTTCACCCTCAGACGGATGATCCGACGGAGAGGACCATTAAGACTCTCGAGGACATGCTCCACGCATGTGTCCTCAACTTTGTTTGTAGCTGGGAGGACCACCTACCCTTGGTGGACTTTTTGTACAACAACAGCAACCACTCCACTATCGGGATGGCACCGTACGAGGCGTTGTACGGCCGACCTTTCAGATCTCCTTTGTGCTCGACAGACCCTGGGGAGTCAGCACTTGTGGGACCGGAGATGGTCTAGGCCATGACAGAGAAGGTCCAGGTCATCCAGGAGCGGATGAGGACAGCTCAGAGCCAGCATAAGTCATACGCTGAAAGGAGGCAGAGGCCACTAGTGATTGAGGATGGTGACCACATCTTCTTGCATGTCTCACCTTGACGTGGTTTACGGAGATTTGGCCTAGGCGGCAAGTTATATCCATGCTTCATCAGACCCTTCTAGGTCCTCAGCAGGATTGGCGAGGTGGCTTATCACCTGGCTCTACCACCTCAGTTGCACCGGGTGCATGACGTCTTCCACGTGTCTCAGCTGAGGAGATACGTGCACGACCAGATGCATATCATTGACCATGGGGAGCTTGACGTTGACGATGGAACGATTTTTACGGAGATTCCAGTTGAGATTGAGGATCGACAGGAGCGGGTCCTACGTGGACGATCGATTCCTCTAGTGCACATCAGATGGCAGCACGGGAACCTTCAGGAGAGCACTTGGGAGTGGGAGGCTCAGATGCATGCTCAGTACCAACATTGGTTTCCCTAGTTATGATGTATCTTTACGAGGACGTAAAGCCCTGAGGTAGGAGTAATGTAAAGACCCGTAAAATTCAAGGAAAAGTCTTTCTAAATTTTTTTGGGAATTTTACAAGAGCTCGGTTTTTGACGGCACCTGATTCCGAGGCCCGGTGTGCCTGGAATCAATTTCCGAAGTTTGGCTCGGGTACGTTCAGTGAACGAACGAGCGGGAATTTCTAACTTTTGAACCGGTGCCCGGAATCGAATTCCAAGGGCACCAATGGAACCGCAGCGCCGGCAATTGCTTAGGACCTCCTGTTCTGGAGATGCGTTTACACGAGTGTTGATGATAAAAATTGTGGAAGTTTATTTTATAATTACTCTACAATTTTTATTATTATTTTTACTCTAAGTATTTAGTTCTTGATGGAAGTTGGGTAACTACCCAACCTCCCTTGGGAGGTTATGAGGGTGGTGGGGGCCACATGAACCCCACCCCTTCATATCCTCTAAAACCCCCTCAACTCCCCACTTTAATTTTGTTAACTTAAGATATAACTTATGACTTTAATGTAATATGTTTAATGAGGTGAGTTGTGTGTGGTTAATTGAATTTCAAACTCTTGAAATTCAAAAGAGTTGTTGTGTTAATAAAATAAGAAAGGAACTTATTTCATTATTGTTAGAGTTTTTTCCACCTTGAGAGGATTGGGAAGCATGAAGTCTTCTTCTTCTTCAACCTCGATGAAGAACGTGAAGAACATCTCGGACTCCGACGAAGAACATCGTTCTTCAACGAGGAACATCTCTGCCGAAGAATGCGACATCTTCTTCCAACGACGTTTCCTCTTCGAACGCACCTCGACGAAAACGGAATCGACGTTCTTTTTTCGCGACGTCTGACCTCCGCGACACTCGTCTTCCACGACTCGATTGTCGTACACCGTTCCTGAACCGAGGTAGCGGTTTTATTTATTTATTTGTTCGTGAATACCAACTTGACAATCTTCGTGGATTTAAACAATTTGTTATCGAATAAAGCGAGGGGGTCAGACCGCAAAAACACGGCCGACCCTCCTCCTTAATTTTCGTGTTGGTTCCTTTGTGGTTGGTACGGGAGAGCGTGGTGTCATCGCACCACGCGGATTCATGCGGAAGGAAATGTGCAGCATCGTCGCGCCACGCCGTGGAAAGAAGTTTAAGAACGCGAAGCCGTCGTGCCACATCGAAGAAAACCTATGACGCCGCGGCCAGAACGGGGCCGCGGTGGAGGGGCGTGGTGCCATCGAACCGCGCCGGACGACAAGGGTCGCGGCCGGTTCCGGGCCGTTGTGGAGCTAGGTGACCGGCGGCCGGACCGGGCCGCCGGTGTCGGAACTGGAAGGGGACCGGCCACCGCCGGTCCCGTTGTGCAGGAACCGGCCGGCCAGGTAGGGCCGACCGGATAGGGAGGAGCCGGGGGAATTAAATTCCCTCGGATGGATATCCAAACGGCCCCCCATAAACGGGGGGGGCGTGGTTACACAGAGGGGCACCCCCCCCCCCCCTTTGCCGAAACGGCTCGGCCACTGGCCGAGCCGGCAGCGCGCTGGGCGCGTTGTGCCCAGCCGGTCCGCCCGGCCGGGCCGCGCCCAGGCCGGGCCAGGCCGCGTCGGGCCAGGATGACCTGGACCGGGGCGGTTCGACCCGGTTCGGGCCAACCGGGGGGTCTCGGGATGGGTCGGTCCGGGCCCGAAACCCCCATTATCAAACCATTTGGGTTTAAATGCCCATAACTCGGGCTACGGACCTCCGATCGACGCGCCGTCAGCGGTGACACGATCCTTAGAACGAGAAGGTAGTTTCGGTATATTGCACTCAATGTTTCGGAATACTTTGAGTTCGGCCGGATTGGTTCGTACACGAAACCAACCGGGCCCTTGGAGCAGAAACGCTCATATCTTGAGCTGCGGACGTCTGATTGACGTGCCGTCGACTTTGTTGTTTTTCTTTATGTGAGACGGATCTTTGGCATACTCCGCCCAATTTTTGGACGCAGGTGGAGTATGGTCGGGTTGGTTTTTCCTTAAAAATCAATCGGTCCCCTAGGATGAAAAGGCCAATAACTCTCAGACCGGGCGTCCGATCGACGCGCCGTCTGCGACGTTGAGTTCCTGTTGATGATACGGAACTTTTGGATAAATCAACTCTGGACTATGTGTCAGTTGATGTATCAGCCTCTCGGCTCATGGATCGGACCCTCCCGAACGAGCTTTCTGTGTGCGGGAACCCTAGTGCTGGCTGCAACTGCTACTGTGACAACGACGACTGTACAGAGATCCTCAGTGGATTTGACGGCGACGACTACAGCACTCAGCGATCCTATGTGGATCAGTGCTACCGATCCTGTGTATGCCCGATCCTGTGTGGGTTAGCGCTCAGCGGTTCTGTGTGAGCCAGCACCTACAGATCCTGTGTGGGTCCGATCCTGTGTGGGTCTTTGCGGGGGTTAGTACCTATCGATCCTTTGTGGGTCCGACGACTTAGATGGATCAGTGATCATCTCTATCATCTTTTGAAAAGTATACCTGTGTGAGCTGAATCCTGTTTACTTTCCTATGTGGATTGTGTTGTGCTATCCTGTGTGGATTACTTTTTTCTTTCCTGTGTGGAATACGTATACTTTCCTGTGTAGACTGGGTTGTACTTGGGCTCGGAGGTTGGAGCGTATTGGAATTGATGACTTAGTTATATGTATGGGAATATACCTAAGCAGTGTCGGTTGTTACTTCGTGATTGTATCTTTCCTTTGTGGTTTATCCTTTGTGGATTTTGGGAAACCTTCGGGGGTCTCGGGGTCCCTACTGAGTAGCTTATACTCACCCCTGCACGGGCTATGCCCGCACTACGTTGTGTTGGTTGCAGACGATGGACAACGTTGATCGTGGTTGAGGCTTGTAGAGTAGGACGGTACCTCAAGGTGGACCATTGGGCGGGACACACTCGGAGCGGACGGTGGGACCCGAGGAGCAGTGGAACTATCTGTACTCACCCTTCAGTTGGGATTTCCAGTGGACAGCTCGGCGTAGCGGCTTTTACTTTTCAGTTGTTGTTTTCCCTTTCGAGTTGTACTTTACTTTTAGTTTTGGTTTTTATACTGGCCCACTTACTTTCCGCACTTATAGTTGTACTTATTTTTTACTTAGTGTTTACTTTTTTTTCGCTTGCTTACTCTGTGGTGCTTGTTTACTTTACAAAGGCAATGCCTTCCCTTTTTACCGGGATTTACGCCTTGGTGCTAGTCGCCAGCCCCTGGCCTATGGAAGGCGGGCTTGGGGTAGTGACGGAACGGGCCCTGAGGACGGGTCGTGACATTTTTTTCTTTTGTAAGTCTTCAAGTCACTGAATTGTTTTTATTTAGAGAAAAATCATACCCATGCCTAGAAAACTACATCCCTCTATTTAGAATCTTTAGAACCTATTCTGTAAACTCCAAAGATATCTCAACCGCTAAACATGAGTTCAAATAACACCTCAACATCCCCAAATTATTCTCAATAAGTATTAAAAACAAAACAAATCCATTGGTAACTCTAAGGGTCCTTCAATCTCCTTCTTTTTTATTTTTTTAGAAACTCCATTCACCTCTATTGAGAAAAAATCAGTTCTGAGCACACTTCAAAAACATTTAGGGGAATCATCATATAATGGGCTATCCCATGTGGGAAATTTATTACAACACACAACCAAATAATTTTTTTGAGACAGTAATATCCCCTTATGTTAAGAAAATTTTTCAAAGTGACATAGATGAACTCCCCATAAATTCAAGCATCAAATCTCAAAGACAAAAAACTAACCCATTTAAAATTATCCAAAACACAAGATTTTGAACCCTATCCCATATCCTAATAATTTTTCCCTCATTAAAATGGAGTTGTGTCCCTTTTTCCCCTTTTTTAAAACAATCCAAAGTCCATGTGAGGTGGGTTTCTTATTTCTTCCAGAGAGAGGAGAGGGTTGAACATGAAGTTTCAGCCTCCACTCATAGAACCTCTCCCATGACATAACCTTTTTGAAGATATCGGTAATATGATTCTTACTAGAAATATAGTCTTGATTGGCATTCCCATTTCTCATATGTTTCTTAATGAAGTGATATTGAATATTGATATGTTTAGATACAGAGTTTTGTACAAGGTTCTGGGGTAGATTTATAGAATTATAATTATCAAAAAAAATATGCAATAGCTTATTAGTTTTATATTTCATGTCTAATAGATGAATAATAATACATAATACATTCATACACGAATGTGTTACTTTTCCATCTTATTCATTGGTTATGCTAAGTTTAACTAAGTTTTTTATTCTATGATACCAAATCACAAAGCCCTCACAAATAAAGAAGTTTCAACTTGAGGTGTAATTTCTATCTATAAAATCACTAGCCTATTCTAAACTTGTATAAACAAGTAGTCTTAGATATTTACTACACATTTAAAGTATGCATAAATCACTATGATAATCACATATCTTAGTATTATATTTACAATAAGAATGTGTGACTCCCTATGGTCACTCTATAATTGATCACAGAGTGTAACTAAAAAAGTTATGTCTAGTCTAGATATAGTAAAATACAATAGACATTAAATAAGTTTTATAAATTCTTTTGTATCCACCTTACTACATCTCTCAGCTTTACAAAAAAAAATTTCCAACAAAAATTAGATTTGAATCCTATATGGATTCTTCCATACCAAATCATTTCAAAAATTATCAAGTACACTTTTCTTGAGATGGAAATATATAACCAGAATTCTACTCAATTGGTAACCGCAAAAAGTATTGCAATTATCCCATGGGTCATTTCAAATTATTATTTCATTTAATTATAGAATTACCCAAATAGGTACATTTTGTCACTAGTAAAAAAATTATATCATCAACATTCACTCTCAAAAGTAATGTACCTATAGATAGTTCTCTCACATGAATTTTTTTCCCAAACATTACCTTAGTGAAGCCTACTTTATTAAAGAATACATCAAGTTTTATATATCAGGATCTTGGATCCTATTTCAATCCATATAATTCCATTCTCATCTATCACACTTTTTTTCATGACTATCAATAATAAAACCATTTGGTTGCTCAATAAATAATTCTTCTTCAAAGTAACCATTTAAAAATGATGATTTAACATCCATTTGGTAGACCTTATTATGCTTGTGTGTAGCCAAAACTAGAAATATTTTGCTCGTTTCCATACTTGATGCTGAATAAATGGTTTTTGTAAAGATAGTGCCTTCCATTTTAGTGTGTCACCTATATAATATTATAGATTTAATCCTTATGATTTCTCATTTTTCATTCAATTTCTTCCTAAACACACTTTTTCTTTTGGTGAAATTCGTGTCTTTTAGTATTGGGAGAATCTCCCAAGTCAAATTTTTCTCAATATGATCCAAATCATCATTCATGGATACGACCCATTCAAAATTATTAGTATATTCCTATACTTTTTAGGGTTAAATATGTGGTTTTAATGTTTAATGATTTCCCATAATCATCCTTCTTCTTTTCTGTACCAGAGCACTATGTTTTATAATGTTGTTCTAGGTATCAATAGTCCAATTTATCCTTAGAAAATACTTCCTATTTCTACCCACCTACTATTATTCATCATTAATGATTTATGAATCAACCTTATAAACATTTTTTATAATCTCAACTTATTTTACTACCGGATATTTTGAAATCTTCTTATTGTTTTCATCTGAAGTTTCAAATTTTTTTGGGAAGATGGATCTCGTTTTCTTTGGTTTTTAAAAATATTAACATAAAAATTAATCCAAAAGTTTGTGTAAATTTTTTTCTTCTATTCTTAGCCACTATCATCATATAATTAACTCATAAATATCCCTTTATCAACTTTCTCTTCAAAATTTCCTAGCTTATTACCTTTTATATTTATAAATTATGAACTTCTAAAAACTATAAATTATTTCATAGTTGTTTTATTTTTATACTACATTTCGTAATGAGTGAAATGTTTCATGCATGTCAAAAGTAATTTGTTATATATGTGTAAAATAACACATAAAACCGCTCTCCAAAATAACATTGAAATTTTATTTTCGAAAAGTATTGTTGTTCCTATCTCCACAACACTCCTATTCTTTCACTTAACCACCCAATTGTTTTAGGAGTATAAGGTGTCCTAAACTGATTTTTTATTCCATGTTTATTATGGTGATTTTTAATTGCATCACCTATAAACTACTTTCTATGATCAAATATCACATTCTTAAAGTGAAGTCCCAATTCCTTTTCAACCTATCCTACTAAAATATTGAACATAGTAACTACATCTGGTTTTTCATGAGGAACATCACATTGGTCCTTAGAATGAAATGATATATGAATTTTATGAAATAAAAAATAAAATCTTATGGAATTTTTTCTCATGGCCCCTCATAGATCACTATGTATAAGTTCAAGTGTTGTTGTAGATATAATTTCTACCTTTTTATGATTTTTTATGTCATATTTACCTTTTGGATTAATTAATTAACTTCAACTTGTTCCCTATTAAACATGGGAAAATATATACAACATTATGATTCATAATTTTACTCAAAATCTTTTGGCAGAAATGAATAAGCCTTATATTACATAGAAAAATTTCATCTTTAGAACTCGTGTAACCTGAATTGGCATTATCACCTATTAAAAATATATTTCCATTGGTCCTTTTACCTTGAGTAATGAATCTTACATCTTTTATTCATTTAATAATATAAGTTTCCTTATTTAATTTAAACTCAAGCACATCATCATAGATTTGACTAACACTTAATAAGTTATAATTTAAATCTTAAATGTATAAAATATCATTTGATTTAAAATTTGTGGAACAATCACAATTGAGATAACACCCTTAATTTTTAATGATCAATAATTACTAAAGGTTGTTGATCTACCTTCAATGTTATCAATATTCTTCATAATATTATTATCACCAATCAACTTAGAGGATCACCCACTATAAAGAATCCATGATATTTTTTTTATAATCCTTCAATGAAATCTTAGTAAGGAATGTTATATCTTACATTGTTTTTTTAATTCCCTTATACTTCTTAGAATAAGTAGTCAATATAAGTAATCTAGTCAAACATGTTTTTGAATAGTGGCCATGTTTCTCACACCTACTACAAAAATACTCAAGAATGTAAAATATTTTATGAGTATGTACACCTGAAAAATTGATTTTATAACCTGTCTTCTTTAAAAATATAATTTATTCTCCTCTAGATAACTTCACATAACATCATGTCTCATCCTAAAAAATGAAATATTATACCAACATGTGTGGGATTTGTTCCCAAACACTCCACATCACCAGCAGTTCCCTTGAAACCTGTATCTTCTTGATTCACAAAAAATATTTATGTAACATAGTACATATTTTCATTCTTGATAAATGTTTTAGTCTTTATTTGATTTTTCTTTAGAGAATAAGATCTCCTAAAAATGTTAATTTCCTATATTTAAGTTAGTGAATGTTTCTCCCCTCTTTATTAAGTCTACTCTTGACTAGATATTGATATAGAAACTATATTTTTAGTATAAATAAAATTAAAACAAGTCTTTTCATGTGTAAATTTGACTAGATCTTTTATGGAAAGTATCTTAGGTGATTTAAGGCATTCAACTTTAACTTAAATAGGGTTTTTAGAGTTATCATTTAACATATTCAGTACAATTTTTGTTTCAAGACACACGGATTGTGTTTGATATAGTTCATATTTCAAGAATAATCTTTCATTAAGATCATTGATCATTTTCTCATGTTCAAATTCCTTCAATCTAAAAGTTTTTGATCTCATCCACAAGAATTTATTATTTATTCTTAAACTCTTTATTTTCATCAATGAGAATCCTTTTTTCTTTCCCTGTTTTTTATTTTATTTATTTATAATGGTATTTTTCTCAATATATGATTCAAGTTCATCCATCAACGTGTGTTTAGTCTTAGTTGGATTTGATCCATATCCATCACTACTTGAAGAGTCAAACCCCTTTTTGACATGAGATATTAGGTTAGTGGATTTCTCAACATGATCACTTTCAAATTCAATGTTTGATGATTTTACTACTTCTTTATTTGTTGTCAAATTACTTCTATTTCCACTAGAGAAACTTTTTTCTAGTTTTTTTTTTTTGATTATTTTGAACTTTTATATCACTTATTTTTCATAGATTATCATCTTCACCATATTAATAATTTGGTTTCCTCTTCTTAGGGGGAAGTTAATGGAAAAATTCCCAATACCATTAAACTTATAGAATCTAAGTGGAAACTTGTCTTACCCCTTTCTATTTTCTTTATTGAACATTTTAGAGAGAAGAGAAATGTTTATTTGAAAGTCACCTTCATTCTATTCATTTTTTGAATCACTTAAATTTTCATTGTCAAATAGTTCTATATTTTTTATATTTTTTATGGCCTCAAAATCGATTTTATATTTTACCTTTTTCTAGAGGTTTACAATTCTTCTCATTTCATAAGCTATGAGAATATTATTCAATCCACACATTAAAATATTCTCTATATCTTCTATAGTAGGGATATTAGGATTAAATATATTCAAAAAATACTCATAAAATTATTAATAAGAGTAGAGTCTTCAATTTTTTCGTTAAAAGTCTATATATTACTAAAAACATCATTTTCCTAAGTGGAATAATCACCAATATTATATACTTATTCTATCTTGATGTCTTCAAAATTACTTTCCCATTTTTTTAATTTTTCCTTCTTGAATTTATCATTTCCTTCATATATAATTTCTAGATTTTCCCAAATGTGTTTTATAGTTTGTATAACCATGAATTTTGGGTATAAATTTAATGATAATGACATAAATATAGAATTTTGTGATTTTAAATCATTTTAATTATTTATTTTTCCCACCATATCCAATGGATAACTTACTTTAATGGTTTTAAAACCAAAGATAACATTCACTCTAACCTTGAATCCAATTGATCATAGTTATGGAAACATTCAATTATTTCAAATATGAAATGTTTTTAACAAAATGTTTCAACGCCCCAGTTATTCTCAGAATTCAGATTATCCATTCTTGGTGATTACGAAAATAAATTATAAGGCCTTTATTTGATAACAATTTATGTGATTAAGACCATATAACTACGCTGAGAATGTGGGATTAAGTAGTAGACTCAAATTATTAAAATTTATTCTCTTGATTAAATCAACCCTAATAACTCGTTAAGGTTTGAGTAACTCAACTACAGAGTCTAAATTTGACTCATGTAAGTATAAAATAAATAAATAATGAAGATGTTGATTTATAAAAGGTTTGGTCACTTTTTAGGTAACCAAACCATTTTCATGGTTATTTAGTCCCCCAACCACAAATTATTCACTATAATCAATAATATATAACACAATTATGGTGTTGGTACAAAGTCATACTATTACTACCTAAAATCACACTTGAAAATGAAATTTCACACTACTTTTTTACATGATATTTAGGGGATATGAGAAAGTTCTTCTGGTGAATGGTTTCTTCAATAATAGTATATGTAGATTTCCCTTGATGAGACTTATGATATATTCAAGAATATTCACTCACATTATTTAGAACCATTGAAAAATTTATTCTCAATATCATATGATCTCCCTAGATGAATGAGCTCAACCATATGTTAATAATGATAATTGGGATTCAACTTTAGACACATAACTACCTTTTTCCATTTGTTATTATCACTCTTCACTCACCACTTTCTTATACTTCTTAAATTTTTTAGTATATTATCTTTTTTATATCAATACAATCATACTTATCAACTTTTTAAATTTCAAGGTATTTTTTAAATATAATTAAATTGATCTTATTGGAATGTTTTTTCATAAATGGGAGATAAAGAAGACTTTAATGTTTTAGGGAAAAAAAGAATGACTATAGAATCCACATTTTTGGATTCACATGATTTTTAATGTGTGGCTGAATAAAGAATCCCATGTAAAATCTATTTTCATGATACATTCACTCAATAGAAATAAATTCCCTTCCATGAAGACATTTAGAGAAACAAAAACTTCATAATTCTCGAGATATAATAGCATAAGGAGAAAATCCTATGAATCATCCACATTATTTTATTTTCTCCAACTTTCTTGCAGCATTACAAAGATCTCACAACTCATATTTTCTAACAAACTCAACTACACGCAATTAAAATAGAATTGAAAAAAAAACTCATCTCACATCACTACTACTTTATTAGTCTATATAAGAACTAAATAATAGAATATCATCATCCAAATAATCCTTAGAATTTCATTTTCTTAAACTTTCTCATGGCACTATAGAGATCTCACATTTTAACTTTTATGACAAACTCTTCATCAAAACATTAAAATAGAACTCAAACAAACTCATCTCACCATACTACTTTATTATAAGATGATATGAGATCCAAATAATTTAAAACCATCATATCAATAGAAATTATAGAATTTATATGTGGTGTTTAATCATTTATGGAATCACTTTTGAGAAAAAAAATATCTTTTCTTGATAAAACATCTTGAATATTTAAATAGATATGAACCATGGTTATTATTTTTGAAATCCTTCATGAATCAGTTTTAATAGAATTTTAGATGTGGTATTTTTGGAATTATAAATAGGTTTAATCCATATAAGTTTTTATTCCTTTAGAGAATATGTTTTCCTAAAAACTCGGTTTGTGTGTAGCCAAATTTTCATACATGGTTGATGAGCAAAACATCAGCTATACAAATTTATATCTATAATCAAATTAGATACACTAGATAGAAATGAATATGTAGGGAAAAACCGACATTAATTTTCATATGTTGTGAAAATTACCATATATAGTAGAAATTGGATATGGTGAGGTATTCACATATGTGGGACCATAACTTATGTAAGATTCACTTACATGGAGGCATTTTTTGTACGCTGTAAAAATCAAATATGTGAAATTTACTTAAGTATAGGAGTTTGAGTATATGGGAATTATGATTATATAGAATTATTCTCTATTATTTTTTTCTTACATAAGTCTTTATATAGCTGAATTTATTCTTATTTTTAGAAAAATCGTACTCATGTCTAGAAAAAAATAGCCCTCTATTTAGAAGATTATAAACCTATTCCAAAAACTCCAAAGATATATCAAACACTAATCATGATCTCAAATAACTCCTCAAAGTCTTAAAATTATTCTCAGTAAGGATTGACAACAAAATAAAACCATCAGTAACTCTATGGGTACTTCAATATCTTTCTTTTGTATTTTTTTATAAACTCTAATCAACTCTACCGAGAAAAAATTACTTTTGAGCACACTTCCACAAGTTTCTTGAGAATCATTACATAATGGCCTTTACCATATGGTAAATTTATTACACCACCCAACTAGATAGGTTTTTTTTAGAGAATAATATCCCCTTGTGTTAATAAAATTTTGAAAAGTGACATAGATGGGCTCCCCATAAATTCATGCATCAAATATCAAGGACAAAAAACTACCCCAATTAACATTATCCACAAAACAAGAGAGTAAAAACTCTCCCATATTCTAATAATTTTATTCCCTTTTGTCATAGAGTTGTGTCCCTATTTTTTTTCCTTTTTCAAAATAATACAAATTCCATGTGATGTAGGTTACTTATTTCTTCAAGAGAGAGGAGAGGGTTAAACATGAGGTTTTAGCCTCCACTCATAGAACCTATCTCTTAACATAACCTTTGTGAAGATATTGGTAATATGATTCTGAGTAGAAATATAGACTTGATTGGTATCCCAATTTTTCACATGTTCCTTAATGAATTGATATTTAATATTGATGTTTTTATATCAGGAGTGTTGTATAGGGTTCTTAGATATATTTCTAGCACTCTGATTAACACAAAAAATCTACAATAACTTATTATTTTTAGATTTCATGTCAAATAGTTGAATACAAATACATAATAAAAAATAAATAAATGTTTTACATCCATATATTATTCCTTGGTTATTCTATGATTCATTGAGTTTTTCATTCTATTCTACCAACTCTCATATCCCTCACAAATAAAGGAGGTTCTACTTAAGGTGGAAATTCTATCTATACAATCACTAGCCCAATCTAAATCTGTGTAGAAAAGTAGTCTTAGGTATTTAATACATATTTAAATTATGCATAAAACACAATGATATTCACATATCTTCTTATTATATTTATAAAAATAATGTGTGACTCCCTACGGTCACTCTAAAATTGTGCACAAAGAGCCACTAAAAATGTTTTGTCTAGTCTAGATATAGTTAAATAAATAGAAATCCAATAATTTTTCTAAATTATTTTTGATAAAACTTACTACATATATCATATTTACATAATTTGGTTGCAACAAAAATTAGATCTGGAACCAATCTGGATTCAACTATACCAAATCTTTTCAAAAATTCTTGAGCATACATTTCTTGAGACGGAAATATATTATCGTAATTCTCAACAATCGATAATTGAAAAAAGTATCTCCACTATCCCATGGAATATTTCAAATTATTCTTTCATTTACTTAGAGAATTACTAGCATAGGTACTTTTGGTCAGTATAAAAAATATATCATCAACGTACACTATGAAAAGTAGTTTACCTGTAGATATATCTCTTCCATACAAATTATTTTCAACATTACTCTTAGTGAAACCTATTTTATTTAAGAATCCATCTTGATTTATGTACCAGGATCTGGGATCCTATTTCAATACATATAATTCCTTTATCATATTTCGCACTGTTTTTTCATGACGTTAATGAATAATACCATCTAGAAGTTAAATAAATACTTCTTCCTCAAGGTAATCATTTAAAAATGAAGATTTAACATCCATTTGTTACACCCAATTATGCTTGTGTTCAGCCAAAACTAGAAACATTCTGATTGTTTCAAGCCATGATACTAATGAAATGGTTTGTTTTATGTCAGTGATTTCTATATCAGTGTGTCATTTATACAATTGTATAGAGTTAATCCTTATCATTTCTCCTTTTTCATTCAATTTCTTCCTAAACACCCATTTTGTGTTTGTGACATTTTTATCTTTTAGTCTTCGGAGTATCTCCCAAGTTAAATTTTTTCCAATCTTATCTAACTCATCTATAATGCCCCAACACCAAAAGCCTGGAGCCAGTGCATTATTTTTATACATTGTAATGATTACAAGGAACCAAGTCCTGAATGTCTGATCAGTTTAGTAGTCTTGGAAAATAGAGTACATACATGAATGTTACATTACACATTCAAACATAATACAAGACATAAATAATCCATTTATAAATCCATGATTACCCTAGATTAACCTTGAATATAAAACATAATACACTTCTTGGAATCATGGGAAAACAAAACATAAGAGAGGGGTGATCTTAGATGCTCAGTAAGGGGAAATAATTTAGCGGAAAATATAAAATTTTAAGGCAAGATGTGTAATAAGAACAACAGCCTTTTAAAAATAAACTTGAACATAATATGGAGAAAATAAATCAAGCATTAACATATAAACATGCACATGGATATTCTAATATTCGAGTAATCACATGTAATAATTAATTTCACATTGAGGGAATGCCTAATGACGAACATCATTACCACATAGTCAAGGCCTCATGCCAAGACTAAAAATAAATTTTTTTGTCAAGGCCTTGTGCCATGACTAAAAAAATCAAGGACTTGTGCCAAGACACTAATTTGTCTCATGAGACCAACCCATGCATCTAGGAGCTATATCAGGCCCCACCCATCACATACTAAGTCCATTGCATTCCTCATATGAAAATGTTGAAACATAACATAAACATTCATATGAAAACTAGCATATGAAATGTAAATACTTCAACCATAAACCATGAAGGGTATAAAAATAGCTCATCTACAGTAACAAATATCAAAACTCATTTAATACAATATGGAATATTGTATTATAATAAATCAACCTTAATAAAAAATAATATCCAGTAAAGGATGCTAACATACTTGAAAATGATTAGTAAAACTTTTTGAGAAAAAAATATACCTTTTTGTGGAACCATTTAAAAGTCACACATTTATAAACGAAGTCATTTAAAATAGATTTTTGAGT
Source organism: Viscum album (assembly GCA_963277665.1). NCBI lineage: Eukaryota > Viridiplantae > Streptophyta > Magnoliopsida > Santalales > Viscaceae > Viscum > Viscum album. The sequence goes on along the minus strand of OY728137.1, from coordinate 1,606,385,808 downwards.
CAAATTTTCCCATACCACTTTGAAACATTTGAAAGGAATTTACTTATTAAAACAATTATTTCCGTATAAATAAATCCATATAACCATTTGGAAAACATGAACATTATTGAGAAAGATTTAGAAGAGTAAGTATTTAAAACATTTAAAATGATGTTTTAGTTAAAGAGTACCTAAAAAATCATTTTAAAAAGTCATTTATGAAACATAGACAAGGATAATAAATATGTCCCAGAAAATACTTACACATAAACAATCTCAGATAATAATGAGATTGAGGAATTAACCCTTACATTGTACTTTCCTTTAGTCGAGGGTATGTTTAACCGCATGTATAATGAACATATTATGTTATTAAATTATACTAGAACTATATCTATATTTATTAGATTATACATGATTCATTTATGGATTTATACTTCCCATTAATAATAATTTCCATGTTAAAATAACATTTTGGGTAATAATCGCTTTCTTTATCGTACATGTTTTAACTTGTTATTCATGATCATATCATTTAGATCATGATTTAAATACTTCCTGAATATAAAACATGATTTATATATCGTATATATTTAGAATATAAATATGTACAATAGATATATATATGAAGTCAAAAACACCGTTTATGGAGACTGTAGGTCATACGTACGCATAAACGTTGTTTTTATTTTCATATCGTATTGAACAGAAGTAAGTGAATAAGATATATGTAAGTACATATATATACATACATATATATATATATCTCTCCAGTAGCATTATTATTTCTTATATTACATACTTATTAATAATATATATTTTTATAATCATTATTGAATGGTGATTGTGGAAATGAATCTCATCGCGTCGTGGAGACGGAAAGTCGTACGTACACACGAGCGATGATATCATTTCTTTAATGATTAAAAGGTATGAAATTTGGATGTTATATTAACTATTCAGAGAAATTATCATGTTATTATCATTATTTATATACATATTACTCATCATTATATACATCCAAATAACATAGTGTTGAATAACAAATTACACGATGGCATGGAGACGGTAAGTCGTACGTTTGCGCGCATGGTGAAATTATCATTCATAGGATGAATAGAATAATGAGTATGGTTGTACCATATTTATAATAACATCACATTATATAGAAGGTACTAGATTTATTATTTTGGTATGGAAATAACAAATAAAGAGAAAGTGGAAGAAGAAAAGAACTTTGAAAGTGGTGGGAAAATAATTACCTCTTCTTGGGGTGTTTCCTTTTGATTTGAACAAAAGGGATCCATAAATTGAATTTCTTCTCAAGGGAACGTCTCTAGGTTGAATTGAGGGAAGTTGGGAGGAGATTTGGGAGGTGGTTTTCTGATCCAAATGGCTTTAGAGGTTTGAAATTATGAGAAGGTAAAGTACCCTTTTATAAGAGAGGTGATGGTCACTTTAGGAAAAGCATGAAATATTATTTTATAATAAAGTAATTTTATTTTTCTAATGGCTTAAAAAGAATTTATTTCAAGTATAAGGTGGGTATGGGTCTAAAACCACTAAAAAAATAGGTTTTAGACAAGTCTAGGTCACCTTATTAAACATATCATTCAGATTGAACCCTTAGTTAAATAGTTTAACTTTTACCATGTATTCTTGTATTATTATAATAAATAGTTAATAAACTTACTATAAAAAGCCAAGTGAACCCCAAGTAGTTAATTAATTACTTACCTATCATTATATAAGTTTTTTTTCCGAAAATTATATTTTTAAGACTATTATATAATTTAATAAAATAGTATTTGTTTAAAAAACCCAATTATGTTAGTTTTGACACTATTTAGTATTTTGTTTTTTTGAAAGTCATCACAACTTGATTACTTCGAAAAAAATACATATAATCAAAAATAACATTTCATATTCACCTAGAAAATTCTTGGATGTAATAAAAACGTCTAAATTATATTTATTTTAATATTTATAATACCATTTATTTTATTCTGTCATTAATAAAGAAATTATTACATCATCATTGTGTAATAAATAAATTTAATTATTTAATTTATAAAAATTTTAAATAAAATACTATAATATAGGAAATAATTTTAGGTTTATAATGAATATTTATTTTCTAATTTATCTTATGTATAAACCTATATTATAACTGTTTTAGTGATTAAAATTTAAATTTTACACTTTTAGCTCTTCTTTAAATAAAATAATAATAAATGTCCTAATTTAATCCATGTGGGTCAAAAAGGATCATATTTTATTCCTAAGGTTTATTTCAGTCTAAAAAAACTTATCTAATAGAATTATCACATGTGTTAGGGTAATTATAACATCATTTTTAACTTTAATTCCCCTATTTACTTTTATCCAGGGTAAATAAAATTCAGAAGTTACTATTCACCAATAATTATTTTCATCTTATTGAACCAAATTTTTCTTTTTGAGGTCATATTTGTCTCTCGTATTTTTAAAATTCAATTCATAGAAGCATTAAAATTACGTTTTATGCAAATTGGCAAATTTGCTTAGAAGGTGGGTAAAAGACAGTAAAATTTTCAATAAATTTTAATATATCTAAACTTATTATAAAATAACTCCAATGAATTAAATTTAATTCATATAGGTATTATGTATCTATTTTTACTTAAAATAAATTTAAATAAAATAAATAATTATTTAAATAAAAGTCGGTTTTAAACAATAATCTAGTGATTTTCACTATTCATCAAAAATTGAAAGTTTTCAAAAAAATACCAAAAATTAACCCTAAGATAATTTTGATATTACAAATCTAAAGAGTATGTATATTTTATGAAATTCAAAAATAGAAGTTTCATTAATTAATTTAAAATTAATTCTAATTTTCAAAAACAAAAAAGGGTTTTTAAAAAGTAAAAACTATCAAAAGATTGACAAGTGTTTATGTCCAATTTAAAGGTGAAATTACTTATAGTGAATTAAATTATATTAAATCATAAAAATATAATCTAATTATACTTTATAACCACTCAAATTCATAATTTATCACTATAAATTATTTGGATAAAAAATTTTGTTTTCAATTAAAATTTAGTATTTTCACTATTCATCAAAGTATGAAAGCTATCTGAAAAGTACCAAAAATTTACCCAAACTATATTTTCCTATCCTGTTTCTAAAGAAGAATTTAATTTCACTCAATTTAATATATTAAAGTTTCAAATATTGGATTTAAAAAGGGTACTCCATTAAAAGGCAGAAAAAAACTACATCTTTTTTAAAAAATACTTTTTTTATCTAAAAATTGATTTTGTCATTATATTATGTTTAATAAACACATAATATGGATTTTAAAATTATATGGAGTATATATATTTTGAAATACCATTAATATTGTTCATAACAACTTTTTGAACGACTATTTTCGTAAGTTGTGGTGCGCTGCAACTCGGTGTTGTGTGTAGTGCAAGCTATTGAATTAATTTAATGAGATAACGTACTATGAAATCCTGGGGTGTTTCATTCTCCCCTCCTTCAATAAATTGATTCCATGCAATTTGAAATTGTTCTTCGAAAATAAAAGGTTAAAAATAGAAAATACCTTTTTGGATAACCCACATCAGAAATAGGGTTAAAAGAATTCGGTCTTAATAAGGGGGAAAGGGAAATGAATAAGTCACCACCAAATTATGATCTAGAATATGAGAACATTGGTGGAAATTAGAGACACATAATTTTAGGAAACGTAAATATATATCTGGATTGATTGAGGTTATCAATCACAAACAAGTGTAAAATTGAGGGCCTCAAAGCCATCAATCTATGGTGATTTAAAATATCATCGTCTCAACAAAACATAAGGTAATAGGATAACACATTTTTGGTTTTTAACATCCCTTTGATAATGTTTAAGAATCCATTTCTTCATAGAATAAAAGAAAAAAATCCTTTACAAGTATAGTTTCATCCTTCAACTAATTTCTACCACAAACTCATCTTTCACTTCAAAAGATAATAGAATTCAAAAATATTCTATTTATCCTACTCGTATAAAGTTCAAAAACAATGAATTTATAATTCATTTTTTAGACTTTTAGAAAAATAACTACATTATATAAACAAGTAAATCACATAGGCCAGTGGTAGGTGATGCACCCTTGTTTCCCTTCGGTTGCAAATTCAAGTCTCACGGCCTTGCCAGATGCGACTGGTTGTCGCCCAACCTCCAAGTAGTCCTTTTTATAATAATCAAAAAATAATCTCAAGAAATGTTTTAACCTTAAAAAATAGTGTCCAATGTACAACATAATTCATTCCAGCCATTATACTTATCCAAAATACTTCTGTCCAAACTCACAGTCCAAAATTTATAAGGAAGGTAAAAAGAATGAAGATCTCTTTTTCCACATAATAACATATGAATACCATCATCATGTATTCATTTAAAACATGGTAACACCCTGAATTACCATAGAACCTTATTGATAACATTCATGTTATCTTATTCATTATAGAATACTAGATATATTCCTTATATCCAAAAAATTTTGAATACTCCAACAACGATGGAATAAACAAACCATTAATTTGTTCCAAGGTAGTCAATAATATCCAATATAATTTATCCAAATCAACCATCTGTTATTCCAAAATCATTACCTCAGTATCAGGACCATATTAAGGTTTACCTTTCCTTCAACCATGTATTTTATAAAAAATTTAACCTGAAACTGTGTCACCCATACAATCCCAAAACCTTAATTAAATATTACTGTAGTACAATCCTTATATAATTTATAATTCTTATAACTTTTACTCAAATGACACAATTCTTTAATAAAAACTTAATAAAACTAATCAATAATCTTCATATCAGGTAGTATCATAACTTGATTATTATCCAATATCATGATTTTGGGTATACTATGATGACTGGGACATTGATTCTCGTAGTGTCCCAACTCCTTCTAGATGAAACATTGTACATTTGAAACCTTTTTCTTACCCTTGAAATCACGAATGAGGTGTCCTTTTACTCCACGATTATAAAAAACTCCCATTCCTTTCCAGCACTTCCCAGGGTTATTCTATCCACATTTATTCAATATAATAAAATCCTTCTTTCCCTTCTTCCCTTTAACCAGCTTTCTCTTTACCATCTTTTTTTTCTCTGGATTCCCTTCAAAGCCATAGGACTCAGAAAATTCTTTACTTATCTTATTAACACATGATATTATTTCTTCATATGATGATAATACATGGGAGAATATTTACTTTCCAAATTTTGTCTTAATACTATAAAAGATATGATTCTTCTTACTCTTTGGATCATGCGTATTGATGAAGTTATCATTCCTTCTATTGGGCACCATTTCTAAACAATGGAGTACACTAGGTTAGTTTATGAATCACAATGCATAATTCCAAACTTGTAAAATACCTAACATACATTGAAAAGTGTATGAATATCATCCATAATCATTAAAATGTTTCTTTGAGAAATTATTTACTCATAAATCATTAAAAATGGTTTTTAAAGAAAATGTAAATTTATCTTATGCATATCCCCTGAGTGTTTCGTAACCAAGAGTGCAGCAAGGCCAGTTATTGTGTACTAGGATACCGCTGGTCAAGCCCGAAACTCCTTGTTGGAGTTTTCACTCCCAGGTACATCTGTGTCAGAACCGCCTCTACCTGCTCGTATCTAGATAGGGATGTATTACTTTGAGAATTCAAAAAATCTCTACATTTCAAAAATTCAAGAAAGATCATCTATACTAATCCTCAAAGTCTATCATAGGGTAATGTTCTCTAATCAGAATTTTTCTAAATCTAGTTTCAAAGGTTATTTCTAAACTTCCTTTGATACCATCTATAACTCCCCGACCCCAGAAGCCCGAAGATAGTGCATTATTTTAATAGATTGGAATTATTACAAGGAATAAAGTCCCGAAAGGCCGATCAGTTTAGTCGTCTTGGAAAATATATTACATACATGAACGTTACATTACACATTTAAAAATAATACCCAACATAAATAATCCATTGTAAAATCCATTATTCCCCTACTTTAAGCCTGCATATCAAACATAATACACTTCTTGGAATTCTATAAAAACAAAACATAAGAAAGGGGTGATCTCAGATGCTCAATAAGGGTAAATAATTCAGTGGAAACTATAAATATTAAGAGAATATGTGTAATAACAACAACAGGATTTTAAAAAAAATGAAAATAATATGGAGAAAATAAATCAAACATTACATTATAAACATTCACATGGATATTCTACTAGTCTAATAATCACATGAAATAATTAATTTCACAATGAGGGAATGCCTTACATCGGACATCATTACCATATATTTAAGGCCTCATACCAAGACTATAATTTTTGTTTTTCAAGGCCTTGTGCCAAGACACTAATTTGTCTCATGAGACCTACTGATGCATAGAGGAGCTATTCCAGGCCCCACCTATCACTTACTAAGTCCACTGCATTCCTCATATGAAAATGTTGAAACATAACATAAACATTCATATCAAAAATATCATATGAAATGTCAATACTTCAACCATAAACAATTCAGGGTATAAAAATAGCACATCCACAGTCATACATATCATAACTCATTATATACAATATGGAAGATTTTATTATAATAAATCAACCCTAATCAAAAATAATATTCAGTAAAGGATGTTGACATAGTTGAAAATGATCAATAATACTTTTTGAGAGAAATATCCCTTTTTATGAAACCATTTAAAAGTTAAAAATTTATAAAGGAAGTCATTTAAGAGATATTTTTTAATGAAAGTGTCCCATACCAATTTTAAACTTTTAAAAAGAATTAAATTTTTAAAACAATCTTGTCCATATTAATAAATCCTTAAAACCATTTAGAAAACATGGACATTAATGAGAAATAATTAGAAGAATGAATATTTAAAACGTTTAAAATGATGTTTTATTTAAGGATAACCGTAAAGGAATCATTTTGAAAATTCATTTATTAAACGTGGACATGGATAATAAATATTTCCCGGAAAATACTTACACAAAAACAATCTTAGATAATAATGAGATTGAGGAATTAATCATTGCCGTTTACTTTCCTTTAGTCGAGGGTACATTTTACCTCTTGTATAATGACCATAGTATGTTATTAAATTATAACAGGACTGTATTCAAATTTATTATATCATACATGATTCATTTATGGCTTTATACCTCCCATTAATAATAATTTCCATGTTAAAGTAACATTTTTGGTAATAATCGCTTTCTTTACTGTACGTGTTTTAACTTGTTATTCTGGAATGTATCATTTAGATCATGATTTAAATACTTCCAGAATTTATAACATTGTTTATATATCATATATATTTAGAATATAAATATTTATAATAGATAGATATATGAAATTAAAAATACCGTTTATGGAGACGGTAGGTCGTACGTACACATAAACGTTGTTTCCGTTTTCATATCGTATTGAACTGAAGTAAGTGAATAAGAAATATGTAAGAACATACATATATATATATATCCAGTAGAATTATTATGTCATATATTACATACTTATTAATAATATATATTTTTATAATCATCATTGAATGGTGAATCTGGAAATGAATCTCATCGCCTCGTGGAGACGGTAAGTCGTACCTACACACGAGCGACGATATGATTTCCTTAATTATTAAAAGGTGTTGAATTAGATGTTTTATTAAATAGATAGAGAAATTAGAAATTTATTTTCATTATTTATATACATATTAATCCTTATTATATCAATCCAAATAACATAGTGTTGAATAACAAATTACACAACATCATGGAGACGGTAAGTCATACGTATGCACGCATGGTGAAATTATCAATCATAGGATGGATAGAATAATGAGTATGGTTATACCATATTGATAATAACATCACAGTATGTATAAGGTACTAATGTTATTATTTTTGTATGGAAATAAAACAGAAAGATAATGTGGAAGAAGAAAAGAACTTTGAAAGTGGGGGTAAAATAATTACCACTTCATTTGGTGTTTCCTTTTGATTTGAACAAAAGGGATCCATAGGTTGGATTTTTTCTCTAGGGAATGCCTCTAGGTTTATGTGAGGGAATTTTGGAGGAGATTTGGGAAGGTTTTGGCCGATCCAAATGGCTTTGGATGTGTGATATTATGAGAAGGGGAAGTACCCTTTTATAAGAGAGGTGAGGGTCACTTTAGGAAAAGCTTGAAATATTATTTTATAATAAAATTTATTTTATGTTTCTATTGGCTCCAAAAGGATATTTTTCGAGGATAAGGTGGGTATGGGTCTAAATACTCTAAACCAATAGGTTTTAGACAAGTTTAGGTCACCTTATTAAACTTATCATTTAGATTTAACCCTTAGGTAAATAGTTTTACTTTTACATTGTATTCTTGTATTATTATAATAAATGGTTAATAAACATAATATAAAAATCCAAGTTAACCCCAAGTGATTAATTAATTACTTTCCTATAATTATACACATTCTTTGGCCGAACCTTAGATATTTAAGACTATTATATAATTTAATAAAATAGTGTTTGTTTAAAAAACTCATTTATGTCAATTTTGACACTATTTAGTATTTGGTTTTTGTGAAAGTAATCACAACTTGATTACTTCAAAAAAAATACATATAATAAACCCTATAATTTCATATTCATTTAGAAAAATCTTGGATGTCATCAAAAATTTGAAATTATATTTATTTTAATATTTATAAGACAATTTATTTGATTCTTGCATTAATAAGGTAATTATTGCATCATCATTGGGTCATAAATAAATTTAATTATTTAATATCTAAAATAAATAAATAAAATACCATGATGTAGGAAATAATTATAGATTTATAATGAATATTTATAGTCGAATGTATCTTATGTATAACCCTATATTAAAAAAATTTTAGTTATTAAAATTTGACTTTTACACTTTTAGCTCTTCTTTAAATAAAATAATAATAAATGTACTAATCTAATCCAAGTGGGTAAAAAAGGATCATATTTTATTCCTAAGGTTTATTCTGGTCTAAAATAACTTATCAAATAGATCTAGGACATCCATTAGGGGAATTATAACATCATTTTTACCATTAATTACCCTATATACTTTTAATCATGTTAAATAAAATTCAAAAGTTACTATTCACCAAAAATTATTTTAATCTTATTGAAAAAAAATCTTTTTTATGTCATCCGTATCTCTCAGAGTTTTTAAATTCAATTCATTGAATCGATAAAATTGTGTTTTATGCAAATTTGCAAATGTGCTTAGAAGGTGGGTAAAAGTCAGTAAAAAGTTCAATAAAATTTTATATATCTAAAATTATTATAAAATGACTCCAATGAATTAAATTGAAGTTATATAGGTATTATTAATCTATTTTGACTACAAATAAATTTAAATAAAATAAATATTTATTTAAATAAAAGTCGGTTTTAAACAATAATTCAGTGATTTTAACTATTAATCAAAAATAGAAATTTCTCAGAAAAATACCAAAAATTCACCCTAAGCAAATTTTCATATTCCAAATCCAATGATGATGTCTATTTTCCAAATTCATAACATAGAAGTTTCCTTGATTAATTTAAAATTAATTCTCATTGTAAAAACCAAAAACTGGGTTTTTCAAAAGTAAAAACAATCAAAAGATTGACTTATGTTTATGTCTAATTTAAAGTTGAAATTAATTATAATGAATTAAATTATATTAAATGATATAAATATAATCTAATTAAACTTTAAAAACACTCTACTTCATAATTTAACACTATGAATTATTTCGATTAAAAAAAGTTGTTTTCAATTAAAATTTAGTATTTTTCACTACTCATCAAAATATCAATGTTATCTGAAAAGTACCAAAAATTTATCCAAAATAAATTTTTATGTTGTGATTCTAAAGAAGAATTTAATTTCACTCAATTTAATATATAAAAGTTTCAAATATTGGACTTAAAATGAGTTCTCCATTAAAAGGTAGAAAAAAATTGCATTTTTATAAAAAATCATTCTTTTATCTGAAAATTGAATGTGTCCTTATATTAGGTCTAAGAAAAAATTAATATGGATTTTAAAAATATATGGAGTATATATAATTCAAAATTCCATTAATTCTATTCATAATTGATTTTTTAATGGCTAGTTTGGTAAGTTGTGGTGTGCTGCAACTTGGTGTTGCGCATAGCGCAAGCTATTGAATTAATTTAAAGAGATAATGTACTATGAAATACTAGGGTGTTACATTATCCCCTCCTTCAATAAATTTTTTCTTAGAAATTTTAAATTGTTCTTTGAAAATAAAAAGTTAGAAATAGAAAATACCGTTGTGGAAAACCCACATCAAAAATAGGGTTAATAGAATTTAGTCTTAATAAGGGGGAAAGGTAAATCAAGAATCCACCACCAAATTATGATCTAGAATAGGAGAACATTTGTGGAAATTAGAGACACATAATTTGAGAAAATGTATATATATATATATATATATATCGGGATTGATTGAGGTCATCAATCACAAATAAGTGTAAAATTGAGGGCCTCAAATCCATCAATCTATGATGATTTAAAATATCATCGATTCAACAAAACATATGGTACTATGATAACAAATTTTTGGTTTTTAATATCCCTTTTCTAAATATTAAGAATTAATTTCTTCATATAATAAGAGAAAAAAATACTTGACAAGTAGAGTTTCATCCTTCAACTAATTTCTACCTCAAACTCATCTTTCACTCCAAGAGATAATAGAATTCAAAAAATTTCGATTTCTCCTAATCATATAGAGTTCCAAAAATAATTAATTTATAATTCATTTTCAGACTATTAAAAAAGAACTACATTATATAAACTAGTACATCATGTAGGCCAGTGGTAGGTGATGCACCCTTGTTGCCCTTCGGTTGCAGGTTCAAGTCTCGCGGCCTTGCCAGATGCGACGGGTTGTCGCCCGACCTCCTGGTTTTCTGTTTTATAACAATAAAAAAATAATCTTAGGAAATGTTTTTCCCTTAAAATATAGTATCCAATGTCCAAATTAATTCATTATAACATTTAAACTTATCCAAAATACTTATGTCCAAACTCACAGTCCAAAATTTATAAGGAAGGTAAACAAAATGAAGATATTTTTTCCACAAAATAACATATGAATACCTTCATCTTGTATTATTTTAAAACATGGTAACACCCTAAATTATCATAAACCCTCACTGATTACATTCATTATCTCTTATTATTTATAGAATACTAGATATATTTTTTATATCAAAAAATTTTGAATACTCCAACAATGATGGAATAAGAAACCCATTAATCAGTTCCAAGGTAGTCAAGAATACCCAATATAATTGATCCAAATAAACCATCTCTTATTCCAAAATCACTACCTCGGTATCATGACCACATTAAGGTTTACCTTTCCTTAAACCATGTATTTTCTAAAAGGTTTAACCTGAAACTGTGTCACTTTACTTGGTACCATACAATCTCAAAACCTTAATGAAATAGTATTGTAGTATAATCCTTATATACTTTATAATTCTAATAACTTGTACTCAAATGACACAATTTTTTAATAACAACTTAATAACACTAATCATTCCTCTTAATTTGTGATACTATCATAACTTGATTATTATCTAATAGTAACATTTGGGGTATACTATGATGACTGGGACATTGATTTGTGTAGTGTCCCAACTCCTTACAGATGATGCATTGTACATTTGAAACATTTTTCTTACCCTTGAAATCACGAACTTGGTATCCATTTTTGACACACTTATAAAAAATTCAAATTCTATTCCAGCACTTCCCAGGTTTATTCTTCCCACAGTTATCCCATATGGGAAAATCCTTCTTTCCCTTCTTACCTTTATCCATCTTTCTCACTACCATCCTTTTCTTCTGTGGATACCCTTCAAATCCAAAGGACTCAAAGAATTCTTTACTTATCTTATTAACAAATGATATTATTTCTTCATATGATGATAATACATGGGATACTCTTTCCTTTCTAAATTTTGGATTAAGACCACAAAAGATGTTATTCTTATTACTCTTTGGATCATGCGTATTGTTGGAGTTCTCATTCCTTCTACTGGGCACCGGTTCTAAACAATGGCGTACACTATGTCAGTTTATGAATCGCAATGCATAATTCCAAACTTGTAAAATACCTAACATAAATTGAATAGTTTATGCATATAATCCATAATCATAAAAATGTTTTCTATGAGGAATTATTTACTCATAAATCATTTATTATGGTTTTTAAAGAAAATTTAAATTTATCCTATGAATATCCCATGCAAGTGTCGTAACCAAGAGTGTAGTAAGGCACATTGTCGTGTACTAGGATACCCTGGGTCAAGCCCAAAACTCTTTGTCAGAGTTTTCACTCCTAGGTACATCTGTGCCAGAGCTGCCTCTACCTGCTCGTATCCAGACAGGGATGTATTGCTTGTAAAATTCACAAAATCTCTACATTACCAAAATTCTCAGAAGTTCTTCTATACTAATCCTTAAATTATATCTTAGGGTAATTTTCTATCTTCATAATTTATCTAAATCTAGTTTCAAATGTTATTTCTAAACTATCTCTGATACCAACTGTAATGCCATGACCCCAGAAGCTCGGAGCCGTGCATTATTTTAATACATTGGCATGACTTCATGGAATCAAGTCCCGAAAGACTGATCAGTTTAGCAGTCTTGGAAAATAGATTACATACATGAACATTACATTACACATTCAAACATAATATAAAATATAAATAATCCATTGAGAAATACATTATTCCCCTAGCTTAACCCAGCTTATCAAATATAATAAACTTCTTGAAATCCAAGAGAAAAAAAACATAAGAAAGGGGTGAGCTCAGATGCTCAGTAAGGGTAAATAATTTACAGGAAACTATAAACTTTTAAGAGAAGATGTTTAATAAAAACACCATCCTTTTAAACATAAAATTGAACATAATATGGAGAAAATAAATCAAACATTACAATATAAACATGCACATGGATATTCTACTCGTCAAATAATCATATGTAATAATTAATTTCACAATGAGGGAATGTCTAATGCCTGACATCATTAATATATAGTCAAGGCCTCATGCCATGACTACAAATAATTTTTTTCAAGGCCTTATTCGAAGATACTAATTTGTCTCATGAGACCTACTGTTGCATCTAGGGGCTATAGCGGGCCCCACCCTTCACTTACTAGGTCCACTTCGTTCCTCATATGAAAATGTTGAAACATAACATAAACATTCGTATTAAAACTAGCATATGAAATGTCAATACTTCAACCTAAATCATGATGGGTATAAAAATAGCACATCCACAGTCAAACATATCATAACTCATTCAATATAATATGGAAGATTTTATTATAATAAATCAATCTTAATCAATAATAATATTTAGTAAAATATATTGACATAGTTGAAAATGATCTGAAAAACTTTTTGAGAGAAATATCCCTTTTTGTGAAAGCATTTAAAAGTTACACATTTTTAAAGGAATTCATTTAAAATATATTTTTGAATAAAAGTGTCCCAAACCACTTTGAAAATTTTGAAGATAATTAACTTTTTAAAATAATCGTGTCCATATAAATAAATCATTAAAACCATTTTGAAAACATGGACATTAATGAGAAATATTTAGAAGAATAAATATTTAAAACATTTAAAATTATGTTTTAGTTAAAGAGTACCATAAAGGAATCATTTTGAAAATTCATTTATTAAACATGGACATGGATAATAAATATGTCCTAGAAAAATACTAACCCAAAAACAATTTCAGATAATAATTTGATTGAGGAATTAACCATTACCTTGTACTTTCTTTTAGTCGAGGGTACGTTTAACCTTCTATATAATGACCATAGTATGTTATTAAATTATACTAAAACTATATTCATATTTATTATATCATACATGATTCATTTATGGCTTTATAGTGCCCATTAATAATAATTTCCATGTTAAAGTAACATTTTGGTTAATAACCACTTTATTTATCGTACGTGTTTTAACTTGTTATTCTTGTTCGTATCATTTAGAACATGATTTAAATAATTCCAGAATCTAAAAAATGATTTGTATATCATATATATTTAGAATATAAATATGTATAATAGATATATGTATGAAATGAAAAACACCATTTATGGAGATGGTAGGTCGTACGTACGCATAAACGTTTTTTCCATTTTCATATTGAATGGAAGGGAAGTAAGTGAATAAGATATATGTAAAAACATATATATATATATTTCCAGTAGAATTATTAGGTCATATATTACATACTTATTAATAATATATATTTTTATAATCATTATTGAATGGTTAATGTGGAAATGAATCTCATCGCATCGTGGAGACGGTAAGTCGTACGTACACACGAGCGATGATATCATTTCTTTATTGATTAAAAGGTGTATAATTGGATGTTATATTAACTTTACAGAGAAATTATAATGTTATTTTCATAATTTATATACGTATTACTCATCATTATATCCATCCAAAAAACATAGTGTTGAATAACAAATTACACCACGGCGTGGATACGGTAAGCCGTATGTATGCATGCATGGTGACATTATCATTCATTAGATGAAAAGAATAATGAGTATGGTTGTACCATATTTATAATAACATAACCATATGTATAAGGTACTGGAGTTATTATTTTGGTATGAAATAACAAATAAAGATAAAGTGGAAGAAGAAAAGAACTTTGAAAGTGGTGGTAAAATAATTACCTCTTCTTTGGGTGTTTCCTTTTAATTTGAACAAAAAGGATGCATAGGTTGGATATCTTCTCAAGTTAAGGCCACTATTTTGAAGTGAGAGAAGTTTTGAGGAGATTTGGGAAGGTTTTGGAAAATCAAAATTGCTTTGGAGGTGTGAAATTAATAGAAGCGGAAGTACCATTTTATAAGAGAGGTGAGGGTCACTTTAGGAAAAGCTTGAAATATTATTTTATAATAAAATTATTTTCTATTTATAATGACTTCAAAAGGATTTATTTCAAGGCTAATGTGGGTATTCATATAAATCCCCTCAACCAATCGGTTTTAGACAAGTTTAGGTTACCTTATTAACCTTATCATTTAGATTTAACCCTTAGTTGAATAGTTTAACTCTTACCATGTATTCTTGTATTATTATAATAAATGGTTAATAAACATAATATAAAAAGCCAAGTGAACCATAATTTGTTATTTAATGACTTAAATATTATTATATAAGTTCTTTGGCCGAACCATAGATTTTTAGGACTATTATATAATTTAATAAAACATTATTTGTTTAAAAAACTCATTTATGTCAATTTTGACACTATTTAGTCTTTGGTTTTTGTGAAAGTCATCACAACTTGATTACTTCAAATAAATACATATAATCAACCCTAACATTTCATATTCACTTATAAAATTCGTATATGTCATAAAAAAATTTGAAATTATATTTATTTTAATATTTATAATACCACTTATTTGATTCTTTCATTAAAATGGTAATTACTGCATCATCATTGTGTCATAAATAAATTTAATTATTTAATTTATAAAAATTATAAATAAAATACCATAACGTAGGAAATTGTTTTATATTTTTAATTAATATTTAATGTAGAATTTATCTTATGTATAACCCTATATTATAAATTTTTTAGGTATTAAAATTTGAATTTTACACTTTTAGCTCTTCCTTAAATAAAATAATAATAAATGTCCTAATCTAATCCAAGTGGGTCAAAAAGGATCATATTTTATTCCAAAGTTTTATTTTGGTCTAAAAACACTTATCTAATATAATTATGACATGTGTTAGGGTAATTATAACATCATTTTTACCTTTAATTACCTATTTACTTTTAACCGTGGCAAATAAAATTCAAAAGTTAATATTCACAAAAAATTATTTTCATCTTATTGAACCAAATTTTTCTTTTTCATGTCGACCTTGTCTCTCAAAGTTTTGAAATTCAATTCATAGAAGCGGTAAAATTACGTTTTATGCAAATTTGCAAATGTGCTTAGAATGTGGGTAAAAGACGGTAAAAAGTTCAATAAAATTTTATATATCCAAACTTATTATAAAGGGACTCCAATGAATTAAATTTAAGTTATATAGGTATTATGTATCTATTTTTACTTAAAATAAATTTAAATAAAATAAATAATTATTTAAATAAAAGTCGGTTTTAAACAATAATGCAGTGATTTTCACTATTCATCAAAAAATTGAAAGTTTTCAGAAAAATACCAAAACTTATCCCTAAGTTAATTTTGATATTCCAAATCCAAATATGATGTCTATTTTACCAAATTAAAAACATATAAGTTTCATTAATTAATTTAAAATTAATTCCCATTGTCAAAACCAAAAAAGCAGGTTCTAAAAAAGTAAAAACTATCAAAAGATTGACATTTGTTTATGTCCAATTTAAAGGTGAAATTACTTAAAATAAATTATATTATATTAAATGAAAAAAATATAATCTTATTATACTTTAAATCCACTCAAATACATAATTTAACACTATAAATTATATCTATAAAAAAAGTTGTTTTGAGTTAAACTTTTGTATTTTTCACTATTCATCAAAATATTAGAGTTATCTAAAAAGTACCAAAAATTTATCCAAACTAAATTCTTATGTCCTACTTATAAATAATAATTTAATTTCACTCAATTGAATAGATAAAAGTGTTAAATATTGTATTAAAAAGGGTTCTATATTAAAAGGCAGAAAAAAACAACATTTTTTTAAAAAAAATACTTCTTTTATCTAAAAATTGAATTTGTCCTTATATTATGTCTAAGAAACATATAATATGGATTTTAAAATTATATAGAGTATATATAATTCAAAATCCCATTAATACTATTCATAACTGCTTTTTGAATGGCTAGTTTGGTAATTTGTGGTGCGCTGCAACTCGGTGTTGTGTGTAGCGCAAGCTATTGAATTAATTTAAAGATATAACGTACTATGAAATATTGGGGTGTTACATTCTCCCCACCTTCAATAAATTTTTTCCTTGCAATTTTAAATTGTTCTTCGAAAATAAAAGGTTAAAAATAGAAAATACCTTTGTGGAAAACCCACATTGGAAATAGGATTAATAGAATTTAGTCTTAATAATGGGGAAAGGGAAAAGGAAAAGTCACCACCAAATTAAGATCTAGAATAAGAGAACATTGGTGGCAATTAGAGACAGAGAATTTGAGGAAATTGTAAATATATATAGGGAGTGATTGAGGTTATCATTCAAAAACAAGTGTAAAATTGAGGGCCTCAAAGCCATCAGTCTATGATGATTTAAAATATCATCAGTTCAAGAAAACCTAAGGTATTAGGATAACACATTTTTGGGTTTTAATATCCCTTTTCAAAAGTTTAATAATTATCTTCTTCATAGAATAATAGAAAAAAGTACTTGACAAGTAGAGTTTCATCCTTCAACAAATTTCTATCACAAACTCATCTTTCACTAAAAAAGATAATAGAATTTAAAAATATTCAATTTATCTTAATCGTATAGATTTAAAAAAATAATTAATTTATAATTAATTTTTCAGACTATTAAAAAAAAGAACTACATTATATAAACCAAGATATCACGTCAGCCAGCGGTAGGTAATGCACCCATGTTGCCCTTCGGTTGCAGGTTCAAGTCTCGCGGCCTTTCCAGACACGACGGGTTGTCACCTGACCTCTAGGTTTTACTTTTTATAAAAATCCAAAAATAATCTTAAGAAATGTTTTAACCTTAAAAAATAGTATACAATGTCCAACATAATTCATTCCAACCCTTAAACTTATCCAAAATACTTCTTTCTAAACTCACATCCAAAATTTATAAGGAAGGTAAACAGAATGATGATCTCTTTTTCCACATAATAACATATGAATACCTTCATCGTGTATTATTTTAAAACATGGTATCACCATGAATTAACATAAAACATTATTGACTACATTCATGCTCTCTTATTCTTTATAGAATACTAGATATATTCCTTATATCCAAAAATATTGAATACTCCAATAATAATGGAATAAATAAACCATTAATCAGTTCCAAGGTAGTCAAGAATATCCAATATAATTTATCCAAATCAACCATCTCTTATTCTGAAATAACTACCTCAATATCAGGACCATATTAAGGTTTACCATTCCTTCAACCATGAATTTCCCAAAAAGTTTGACCTGAAACTGTGTCACTTTACTTGGTACCATACAATCTCAAATCCTTAATGAAATAGTACTGTAGTACACTCCTTATATACTTTGTAATTCTGATAACTTGAAATGAAATGACACAATTCTCTAATAACAACTTAAGAACACTAATCATTCCTCCTCATCTGTGGTTGTAACATAACTTGATTATTATCCAACAACATCATTTTGGGTAAAGTATGATGACGGGGGCATTGATTCGCTTAGTGTCCCAACTCCTTGCAGATGATGCATTGTACATTTGAAACCTTTTTCTTACCCTTTCAATCACAAACTTGGTGTCCTTTTTCTCCACACTTATAACAAACTCCCATTCATTTCGATCGCTTCCTAGGGTTATTCTTTCCACAGTTATCCCATGTGGTAAAATACTTATTTTCCTTATTTCCTTTATCTATCTTTATCTCTACCATCTTTTTCTTCTCTAGATTCCCTTCAAAGCCATAGGACTCAGAAAATTCTCTACTTATCTCATTAACACATGATATTATTTGTTTATATGATGATGATACATGGGAGACTCTTTCCTTTATAAATTTTGGCTTAAGACCATGAAAGATATGATCCTTCTTACTCTTTGGATCATGTGTATTGATGGAGTTCTCATTCCTTCTACTGGGAACCATTTCTAAACAATGGCATAGACTAGGTTAGTTTATGAATCCCAATGCATAATTTCAAACTTGTAAAATACCCAACATAAATGGAACTGTTTATGCATATAATCCATAATCATAAAAATGTTTTCTTTGAGGAATTATTTACTCATTAATCCTTCATAATGGTTTTTAAAGAAAATATAAATTTATCATAATCATATCCTCTTCGAGTGTCATAACCAAGAGTGCAGCAAGGCCTGTTTTCATGTACTAGGATACCCCAGGTCAAGCCCGGAACTCCTTCTTGGATTTTTCACTCCTAGGTACATTTGTGCCAGAGCCGCCTCTACCTTCTCATATCCAAATAGGGATGTATTTCTTGGAAAATTCACAAAATCTCTACATTACAAAAATTCTAGGAAGTTCTTCTATACTAATCCTCGAAATTTATCTTAGGGTAATGTTCTCTAATCAAAATTTATCTAAATCTAGTTTCCAAAGTTATTACTAAACTTCCTTTGATACCAACTATAACGCCCTGACCCCAGAAGCCTAGAGCCGGTGCATTATTTTAATATAATGGCATGAATACAAGGAATCAAGTCCCGAAAGACTAATTAGCATAGCAATCTTGGAAAATAGATTACATACATGAACATTACATTACACACTCATACATAATACACAACATAAATAATCCATTGAGAAATACAATATTACCCTAGCTTAACCCTGCATATCAAACATAATACACTTCATGGAATCATAGAAAAACAAAACATAAGAAATTGGTGAGCTCAGATGCTCAGTAAGGGTAAATAATTCAGTGGAAGCTATAAAATTTTAAGAGAATATATATAATCAAAACAATATCCTTTTAAACATAAAATTAAACATAATATGTATAAAATAAATCAAACAATACATTATAAACATGCACATGGATATTCTACTAGTCTAATAATCACATGTAATAATTAATTTCACAATAAGGGATCGCCTAACGCTGGACATAATTACTATATTTTCAAGGCCTCATGCCAAGACTACAATTAATTTCTTTTCAAGGCCTTGTTCTAAGACACTAATTTGTCTT
This sequence comes from Viscum album, assembly GCA_963277665.1. Taxonomy (NCBI): domain Eukaryota; kingdom Viridiplantae; phylum Streptophyta; class Magnoliopsida; order Santalales; family Viscaceae; genus Viscum; species Viscum album. The sequence continues at coordinate 1,606,365,794 of OY728137.1, read as the reverse complement.
ATGAGACCTACTGATTAATCGAGGGGCTATAGTGGGCCCCACCCATCACTTACTAAGTCCACTTCATTCCTCATATGAAAATTTTGAAACGTAACATAAACATTCTTATTAAAACTAGCATATGAAATGTCAATACTTAAACAATAAACCATGTAGGGTATAAAAATATCACATCCACAGTCAAACATATCATAACTCATTCAATACAACATGGAAGATTTTATTATAATAAATCAACCTTAATCAAATATAATATCCAGTAAAAGATGTTGAAAAAGTTGAAAATGATCAGTAAAACTTTGTGAGAGAATTATCACTTTTCTTAAGCCACTTAAAAGTTACACATTTATAAAGGAAGTCCTTTAAAAGATATTTTTGAATCAAAGTGTCCCATACCACTTTTAAACTTTTGAAAATAATTGACTTTTTAAAACAATCAGGTCCATATAAATAAATCCTTAAAACCATTTTGAAAATATTGAAACTAATGAGAAAGATTTAGATAAATAAATATTAAAAACTTTTAAAATGACGTTTTATTAAAAGAGTAACTTAAAGGAATCAATTTGAAAATTAATTTATTAAACATGGACATGGATAATAAATATTTCCTAGAAAATACTTACACAAAAACAATCTCAGATAATAATGAGATTGAGAAATTAACCATTACCTTGTACTTTCCTTTAGTCGAGGGTACATTTAACCTTCTGTATAATGACCATAGTATGTTATTAAATTATACCAGAACTGTATTCATATTTATTATATCATACATGATTCATTTAAGGCTTTATACTACCCATTAATAATAATTTCCATGTTAAAGTAACATTTTGGGTAATAATCGCTTTCTTTATCGTACGTGTTTTAACTTGTTATTCTTGATCGTATCATTTAGATCATGATTTAAATAATTACAAAATTTAAAACATGATTTATATATCATATATATTTAGAATATAAATATGTATAAAAGATATATATATTAAATGAAAAACACTATTTATGGATACGGTAGGTCGTACGTACGCATAAATGTTTTTTCCGTTTTCATATCATATTGAATGAGAGTAAGTGAATAAGATATATGTAAGAAAATATATATATATATATCCAGTAGAGTTATTATGTCATATATTACATACTTATTAATAATATATATTTTTATAATCATTATTGAATGGTAAACGTGGAAATGAATCTCATCGCGTCGTGGAGATGGTGAGTCGTACGTACATACGAGCAACAGTATCATTTCATTAATGATTAAAAGGTGTGAAATTGGATGTTACATTAACTGTACAGAGAAATTATCATTTATTTTAATTATTTATATACATATTACTCATAATTATATCCATCCAAATAACATAGTGTTGAATAACAAATTACACCACGGCGTGGATACAGTAAGCCGTACGTATGCATGAATGGGGACATTAGCATTCGTAGGATAGATAGAATAATGAGTATGGTTATACCATATTTATAATAACATAACTGTATGTATAAGGTACTGGAGTTATTATTTTTTTATGGAAATAAAAAAGAAAGATAAAGTTGAAGAAGAAAAGAACTTTGAAAGTGGTGGTAAAATAATTACCTGTTCTTTGGGTGTTTCCTTTTCATTTGAACAAAAGGGATCCATATGTTGGATTTCTGCTCAATAGAATGCCTCTAGGTTGAATTGATGGAAGTTGGGAGTTGATTTGGGCAGGTTTTGGCCTATCCAAATGGCTTTGGAGGTGTGAAATTAAGATAAGGGGAAGTGCCCTTTTATAAGAGAGGTGAGGGTCACTTTAGTAAAATCTTGAAATATTTTTTTATAATAAACCTATTTTCTTTTTCTAATTGTTTAAAAAGGATTTATTTCAAGGATAATGTGGTTATGGGTATAAAACATCTCAAACAACAGGTTTTAGATAAGTTTAGGTCACCTTATTAACCTTATCATTTAGATTTATCCCTTAGTTAAATAGTTTATCTTTTATCATGTATTCTTGTATCATTATAATAAATGGTTAATAAACATACTATAAAAATACAAGTAAACTCCAAGTGGTTAATTAATGACTTAAATATCATTATTTAAGTTCTTTGGACGATCCTTATATTTTTAGGGCTATTATATAATTTAATAAAATAGTATTTGTCTAAAAAACACATTTATGTCAATTTTGACACTATTTAGTATTTGGTTTATTTGAAAGTCAAGACAACATTATTTCTTCGAAAAAGATACATTTAATCAACCCAAACATTTAAAAATGTTTTAGTTATAAAAAATTGAATTTTACACTTTTAGCTCTTCTTCAAATAAAATAGTAATAAATGACCTAATCTAATATAAGTGGGTCAAAAAGGATCATATTTTATTCCTATGGTTTTTTTTGGTCGAAAAACACTTATCTAATAGAATTACGACAAGTGTTAGGGTAATTATAACATCATTTTTACCTTTAATTACCCTATTTACTTTTAACCGTGACAAATAAAATTCAAAAGTTATTATTCACCAAAAATTATTTTCATCTTATTGAACCAAATTTTTATTTTTCATATCAACCATGTCTCTCAGAGTTTTTGAAATTCAATTCACAGAACTGGTAAAATTACATTTTTTACAAATTTGCAAATGTACTTAGAAGGTGGGTAAAAGACGGTAAAAAGTTCAATAAAATTGTATATATCTAAACTTATTATAAAATGACTCTAATTAATTAAATTTAATTTATATAGGTATTATGTATCTATTTTGACTTAAAATAAATTTAAATAAAATATATAATTATATAAATAAAAGTCGGTTTTAAACAATAATGCAGTGATTTTCACTATTCATCAAAAATTGAAAGTTCTCAGAAAAATACCGAAAAATCACCTGAAGATAATTTTGATATTAAAAATCAAAATATGATGTATATTTTACCAAATTAAAAACATATAAGTTTTATTATTTAATTTAAAATTAATTCCCATTGTCAAAACCAAAAGCCGGGTTTTTAAAAAGTAAAAACTATCAAAAGATTCACATGCGTTTATGTCCAATTTAAAGTTGAAATTACTTATAATGAATTACATTATATTAAATGATAAAAATATACTCTAATTATACTTTATAACCACTCAAATTCATAATTTAACACTATAAATTATTTTGATTAAAAAAGTTGTTTTCAATTAAAATTTAGTATTTTTCACTATTCATCAAAATATGAAAGTTATCTGAAAAGTACCAAAAATTTATCCAAACTAAATTTCTATGTCCTACTTCTAAAGAAAAATTTAATTTCACTCAATTGAATATATAAAAGTTTCAAATATTGGATTTAAAAAAGGGTTCTCCATTAAAAGGTAGAAAAAAATAGTATTTTTAAAAAAAATTGCTTATTTTATCTGAAAATTGAATTTGTACTTATATTATGTCTAAGAAATAGATAATATGTATTTAAAAATTATATGGAGTATATATAATTCAAAATTCCATTAATACTATTCAGAACGGCTTTTTTAACAGCTAGTTTGGTAAGTTGTGGTGTGCTGAAACTCTGTGTTGTGTGTAGCGTAAGCTATTGAATTAATTTCAAGAGATAATGTAATATGGAATCCTAGGGTGTTACATTCTCCCATCCTTCAATAAATTTTTTCCTCGCAATTTTTAATTGTTCTTTGAAAATAAAATGTTAAAAATAGAAAATACCTTTGTGGAAAACCCACACCGGAAATCGGGTTAATAGAATTTAGTCTTAATAAGGGGGAAGGGAAATGAAAAATTCACCAGTAAATTATGATCTATAATAGGATAAAATTGGTCGAAATTAAGGAAACATAATTTTTGGAAAACGTAGATATATATAGGGAGTGATTGAGGTCATCAATCACAAACAAGTGCAAAATTGAGAGCCTCGAAGCCATCAATCTATGATGATTTAAAATATCATCGGTTCAACAAAACATAAGGTATTAGTATAACACATTTTTTGGTTTTTAAGATCCATTTTCTAAAGTATAAGAATTAATTTCTTCATAGAATAAGAGAAAGAAAATACTTGACAAGTAGTGTTTCATCCTTCAACTAATTTCTACCACAAACTCATCTCTCACTCCAAAAGGTAATAGAATTCAAAAATATTTTGTTTATCCTAATCGTATAGAGTTCCAAAAATAATGAATTTATAATTATTTTGTTATACTATTAAAAAATAACTACATTATATAAACTTGGACATCGCGTAGGGAAGTGGTAGTTGATTCACCCATGTTTCCCTTTGGTTGCAGGTTCAACTCTCACGGCCTTTCCAGAAGTGAAGGGTTGTTGCCCGACCTCCAGGTTGTCATTTTCATAACAATCCAAAAATAATCTTAAGTAATGTTTTAACCTTAAAAAATAGTATCCAATGTCCAACTTAATTCATTCAAACATTTAAACTTTTCCAAAATACTTCTGTCCAAACTCACAGTCCAAAATTTATAAGGAAGGTAAATAAAATGAAGATATCTTTTTCCACATAATAACATATGAATACATTCATCCTATATACTTTTGAAACATGGTAACACCCCGAATTACCATAAAACCTTATTGATTAGATTCATGCACTCTTATTATTTATAGAATACAAGATATATTCCTTATATCCAAAAAATTTGAATACTCCAACAATGATCGAATAAACAACCCATTAATCTGTTCCAAGGTAGGTAAGAATATCCAATATAATTTATCCAAATCAACCTGATCTTATTCCAAAATCACTACCTCGGTATCATGACCATATTAAATATTACCTTTCCTTCAACCATGTATTTTATAAAATGTTTAACCTGAAACGGTGTCACTTTACTTGGTACTATACAATGTCAAATCCTTAATGAAATATTACTCTAGTATAATCCTTATATAATTTATAATTCTTATAACTTGTACTCAAATGATGCAATTATTTAATAACAACTTAAGAACACTAATCATTACTATTCATCTATGGTGGTATCATAACTTGATTATTATCCAATATCATCATTTGGGGTATACTATGATGACTGGGACATTGATTCACGTAGTGTTCCAACTCCTTGCAGATGAAGCGTTGTACATTTGAAACATTTCTATTACCCTTGCAATCATGAACTTGGTGTCCTTTTTCTCAACACTTATAACAAACTCCAATTCCTTTCCAGTACTTCCCAGGGTTATTCTTTCCATATTTATCCCATATAGAAAAATCCTTCTTTCCATTCTTCCCTTTATCCATCTTTCTCTCTACCATCCTTTTCTTATCTAGCTTCCCTTCAGAGCCATAGGACTCAGAGAATTATTTACTTATCTAATTAACACATGATACAATTTCTTTACATGATGATAATACATGGGAGACTCTTTCCTCTCTAAATTTTGTCTTAAGACCATGAAAGATATGATCCTTCTTACTCTTTGGATCATGCATATTGTTGGAGTTCTCATTCCTTCTATTGGGCGCCATTTCTAAACAATGGCGTACACTAGTTTAGTTTATGAATCTCAATGAAAAATTAAAAACTTTTAAATTACCTAACATAAATTAAACAGTTTATGAATATAATCCATAATCATAAAAATGTTTTCTTTGAGGAAGTATTTACTCATAAATCCTTAATAATGGTTTTTAAATAAAATGTAAATTTATCCTAAGCATATCCCTTTGGATTGTCGTAATGAAGGGTGCAGCAAGGCCTGTTGTCGTGTACTAGGATACCCTGGGTCAAACCCAAAACTTTTGGTCAAAGATTTCACTCCTAGATACATCTGTTCCAGAGCCGCATCTACCTGCTCGTATCCAGAGAGGGATGTATTTCTTGGAAAATTCACAAAATCTCTACATTACAAAAATTCTAGGAAGTTCTTCTATATTAATCCTCAAAGTCTATCTTAGGGTAATGTTCTCTAATCAGAATTTATCAAAATCTAGTTTATAAGGTTATTTGTAAACTTCCTCTGATACCAACTATGATTCCCTAACCCCAAAAGCCTAGAGCCGGTGCATTATTTTAATACATTGGCATGATTACAAGTAATCAAGTCTCGAATGACCGATTTGTTTAGCAGTATTGGAAAATAGATTACATACATGAATGTTACATTACACATTCAAACATAATACGCAACATAAATAATCTATTGAGAAATCCATTATTCCCATAGCTTAACCCTACATATCAAACATAATACACTTCTTGGAATCCTAGAAAAACAAAACATAAGAAAGGGGTGATCTCAGATGCTCAGTAAGGGTAAATAATTTAGTGGAAACTACAAACTTTTTAGAGAAGATGTGTAAAAAAACAATATCCTTTTAAACATAAAATTGAACATAATATGGAGAAAATAAATCAAACATTACATTATAAACATACACATGATATTCTACTATTTGAATAATCACATGTAATAATTAATTTCACAATGGGGGAATGCCTAACACTGGACATCATTATCACATAGTCAAGGCCTCATGCCAAGACTACAATTACATTTTTTTTCAAGGCCTTGTACCAAGACACTAATATATCTCATGAGACCTACTGATGCATCTAGGGACTATATCAGGCCTCACCCATCACTTACTAAGTCTATTTCATTCCTCATATAAAAATTTTTAAACATAACATAAACATTCATATTAAAACTAATATATGAAATGACAATACTTCATCCATAAACCATGAAGGGTATAAAAATAGCACATCCATAGTCAAACATATAATAACTCATTAAATAAAATATGGATGATTTTACTATAATAAATCAACCTTAATCTAGAATAATATTCAATAAAGGATGTTCACATAGTTGAAAATGATCAGTAAAACATTTTGATAGAAATATCCCTCTTTGTGAAACCATTTAAAATTTACAAATTTATAAAGGAAGTGATTTAAAATATATTTTTGAATCAAAGTGTCTCATACCACTTGGAAACTTTTGAAAAGAATTATCTTTTTAAAACAATCATGTCCATAAAAATAAATCCTTAAAACCATTTTGAAAACATGGAAATTAATGAGAAATATTTAGAAGAATAAGTATTTAAAACATTTAAAATGATGTTTTAGTTAAAGAGTACCATAAAGGAATCATTTTTAAAATTCATTTATTAAACATGGACATGGATAATAAATATGTCCCTGAAAATATTTACCCAAAAACTATCTTAAATACTAATTAGATTGAGGAATTAACTATTACCTTGTAGTTTCCTTTAGTCGATGGTATGTTTAACCTCACGTATAATGACCATAGTATGTTTTTAAATTATATTAGAATCGTATTTATATTTATTATATCATAAATTTTTCATTTATGGATTTATACTACCCATTAATAATAATTTCCATGTTAAAGTAACATTTTGGGTAATAATCGCTTTCTTTAACGTAAGTGTTTTAACTTGTTATTATTGATCATATCATTTAGATAATGTTTTAAATACTTCTAGAATTTAAAACTTGATTTATATATAATATATATTTAGAATATAAATATGTATAAAATATAGTTATATGAAATGTAAAACACTGTTTATGTATATGGTAGGTCGTATGTACACATAAACGTTGTTTCCGTTTTCATATCGTATTGAACAGAAGTAATTGAATAAGATATATGTAATAACATACATATATATATATATATATCCAGTTGAATTATTATGTAATATATTACATATATATTAATAATAAATATTTTTATAATCATCATTGAATGGTGAACATGGAAATGAATCACATCATGTTGTGGAGACGGTAAGTCGTACGTACACACGAGCGACGATATCATTTCCTTAATGATTAAAAGGTGTGTAATTGGATGGTATATTAACTATACCAAGAAATTATAAAGTTATTTTAATTATCTATATACATATTACTCATCATTATATCCATCCAAATATTGTACTGTTGAATAAAAAATTAAACCATGGCGTAGAGATGGTAAGTCATACGTACGCATGCATGGTGACATTATCATTAATAATATAGATAGAATAATGAATATTTTATTACCATATTTACAATAACATCACAATATTTAGAATTTACTAGAGTTATTATTTTGGTATGAAAATAACAAAGAAATAGAAAGTGGAAGAAGAAAAGAACTTTGAAAGTGGTGCTAAAATAATTACCTCTTCTTTGGGTATTTCCTTTTGATTTGAACAAAAGGGTTCCTTAGGTTGGCTTTATGTTCATGGGAAGGCCTCTAGGTTGAATTGAGGGAAGTTGGGATGATATTTGGGTAGGGTTTGGCCGAACCAAATAGATTTGGGGGTGTGAAATTAAGAGAAGGGGAAGTACCCTTTTATAATAGAGGAGAGGGTCACTTTTGGAAAAGCTTGAAATATTATTTTATAATAAAATTATTTTCAGTTTCTAATGGCTCCAAAAAAAATTATTTTGAGGATAAGATAGGTATGGGTCGAGAACCTCTCAAACAATAGGTTTTAACAAGTTTAGGTCACCTTATTAACCTTATATTTTATATTTAACCCTTAGTTAAATAGTTTAACTTTTACCATGTATTCTTGTATTATTATAATAAATGGTTAATAAAATTACTATTAAAATCCAAGTGAACCCCAAGTGGTTAATTAATGACATACCTGTCATTATATAAGTTCTTTGGATGAACCTTAGATTTTTAAGACTATTACATAATTTTATAATATAGTATTTGTTTAAAAAACACATTTATGTCAATTTTAACACTATTTAGTATTTTTTTTGTAAAAGTAATCACAACTTTCAAATTATATTTATTTTAATATTTATAATACCATTTATTTGATTCTTTCATTATTATGGTAATTACTATATTATCATTGTGTCATAAATAAATTTAATTATTTAATTTCTAAAAATTATAAATAAAATACCATGATGTTGAAAATAATTTATCTTTCTAATAAATATTTATAGTCAAATTTATCTTATGTATAGCCCTATATTAAAAATGTTCTATTTATTAAAATTTGAATTTTACACTTTTAACTCTTCTTTAAATAAGATAATAATAAATGTTCTAATCTAATCCATGTTCTTAAGAAAGGATTATATTTTATTCCAAAGGTTTATTTTTTTTGAAAAACACTTATCCAATATAATTAGGGCATGTGATAGGGTAATTATAACATCATTTTTACCTTTACTTACCCTATTTACTTTTAACCGTGGTAAATAAAATTCAAAATATATTAGTAACCAAATATTACTTTCATCTTACTTAACCACATTTTAATTACTGATGTCAACCGTGTCTCTCATACTTTTCATATTCAATTAATATAAGTGGTAAAATTTTGTTTTATGCAAATTTGCAAATGTACCAAGAAGGCGGGTAAAAGACGATAAAAAGTTCAATAAAATTTTATACATCTAAAATTATTATAAAATGAATTCAATGAATTACATTGAAATTATATTGGTATAATTTATAAATATTTACTTAAAATAAATTTAAATAAAATAAATAATTATTTAAATAAAAGTCAGTTTTAAACAATAATGCAGTGTTTTTCACTATTCATCAAAAATTGAATGTTTTTAGAGAAATACCAAAAATTATCCCTAAGATAATTTTGATATTTTCAATCCAAAAATGATTTCTATTTTTACAAATTAAAAACACATAATTTTCATTAATTAATTTAAAATTAATTCCCATTTTCAAAACCAAAAAGTGGGTTTTTAAAAAGTAAAAACTATCAAAAGATTGACATGTGTTTATGTCCAATTTAAATGTAGAATTAATTATAATGAAATAATTACATTAAATTATAAAAATATAATTTAATTTTACTTTAAAACCACTCAAATTCATAATTTAACACTATAAATTATTTTGTTTAAAAATTTGTTTTTAATTAAAATTTAGTATTTTTCACTATTCATCAAAATATGGAAGTTATCATAAAAGTACCAAAAATATATCCTAACTAAATTTTTATGTCCTTATTCTAAAGAAAAATTTAATTTCACTCAATTGAATATGTAAAAGTTTCAAATATTGGATTTCAAAATCTTTTTCCATTAAAAGGCCGAAAAAACTGCATTTTTTTAGAAATACTTATTTTATCTAAAAATTGAATTTGTCCTTATATTATGTCTAAGAAACACAAAATATGGATATTAAAATTATATGGAGTATATATAATTCAAAATTTCTTTAATAATTTTCATAACTGCTTTTTGAAAGGCTAAATTGGTAAGTTGTGGTGCAGTCAAACTCGGTGTTGCGTGTAGCGCAATCTAATGAATTAATTTAAAGAGATAATGTTCTATGAAATCCTGGTGTGTTAAATCATCATTCAGAGATTCTACCCATTCAATATTCTTAGTATCTTTGGATACTATTTGGGGTTCAATTTGTGGTATTACTGTTCTGTGATTTCCCATAATCATCCCTCTTTTTTACTGAACTAGAGCACTTTTTTCTCTAATGTTTCTCTAGAGATCAATAGGTCATTTTAACCTATTAAAATAATTCCTATTTCTACCCAAGTCCTCTTATTAATCACTAATGTGTTATGAATCAACCTCATAAACATTTTTTTATCTCATATTTTTTTATTTCAATCTAGTTTCAAATATGATTGGTGTTTTCATCTAAAGTCTCAAATTGTTTTTGGGAAGATTGATCTAGTATTCTTTGGTTTCTAAAAATCTTAACATAAAAATAATCCAAATGTTCGGTTAAATTTTTTTTCGATATCTATTCCCACTTCCATTATATAATTACCTCATAAATATCACTTTATTGACTTTATCTTCAAAATTTATCAGCTTATTACCTTTGATCTTTATAAATCATGGACTTAAAATAACTTTAAAGTGTTTCATAGTGGGTTTCTTGTTATATCACATTTCTTAAGAAGAGGAATGTTCCTTGGGTATCAAAAGAAATTTTTTCAGTATGTGTTTAAAAGAACATACAACCTCTCTCCAAAATATCATTGAAATTTAATTTTTTAAAAACATTTCACTACTTAACTCCACAAAACTTCTATTTTTTCTCTCTTCCTCCCCATTTTTTTACGAGTATAAGTTTTGATAAATAGATTTTTTATTCCATGTTTAGAAAGGATAATTTCAATTGTATCAACTGTAAAATTTTTCCCATGACCAGATCTCACATTCTTAACATGAAGTCCCAATTCCTTTTCAACATATCCTTTGAAAATCATGAACATATCAACTGTATATTATTTGTTCATGAGGAACATAACATTGGTCAATGGGATGAAATCATATATGAATGTTATGAAATAAAAATAATCTATTATTTATTACTGTATCACAGGGCCACATAGATCACTATGTATAAGTTCCAGTATTCTTGTAGAGATAATTTCTACCGATTTATGAGTTTTCTATGTCATGTTTCCCTTTTGGAATATAGAATTCACATCATCGTGTTCCCTATTAAACATGGGAATATATATTTGAACCTCATGATTCATAATTTTACTCAAAATCCTTTAGAACAAATCAATAATACTTATATTATATATAAAACATTCATCTTTATAACTCATGTAACATTAATATGCATGATGACATAGTAAAAATAGATTTCCATTTGTCTTTTTTCCTTGAGTACGGATTCTTCCATGTTTTAGTCATTTATTGATACAAGTATCCTTCTTGAATATAACCTTAAGCACATCATCATAGATTTGACTAAAACTTAATATTTATGTTTCAACCCTTACACATATAAAATATCATTTGATTTAAAATTTGAGGATCAATCATAGTTAATCCAACACCCTTAATTTTTATTGTTCCATCATTACCAAAAGATATTAATCCCCCTTCATGGTTATCAATATTATTCAAAATATTTTTATCACCAGTCATGTGGGAGGATCACACACTATCAAGAATTCATGAACTTGTTTTTTGACAGGCCTTTAATGAAATTTTTGAAATTCATGCTATCTCTTCTATTGTTTTGTTACCTCCCTTACCTTTATCAGTATAAGTAGTTTGTCCAGGTAAGCTAGTTATAAATTTTTCTACATAGTGTCCCAATATATCACACCTGCTATAAAAATCCTCAAGATTCTCAAATATTTTTTGAATATGTACACCTAAAAAACTTATTTTCCATCCTGTCTTCAACAAAAATATAATTTTATCTCTTTTAGATAACTTCTCTAAACATCATTTCTCATCCTAATAAATGAAATATTGTACCAGAATATGTAGGATTTGTGCCCAAACACTCCACGTCACCAGCAATACCCTTGAAACCTATATATTATTGATTCATAAAAATTATTCAGGTAATATTTTCCATGTTTTCATTCTTGATAAATATTGTTAGCCCTTATTAGTTTTTTCTTTAGAGAAGAATATCACTCAGAAATGTTAATTTCTTCTATTTAAGTGAGTGAATGTTTCTCCGCACTTTTCATATCCTACTCTTTACTATATTTATATTTAGAACCTATATTTTTAGTATAAATATAATTAAAACCAGTATTTTCATTTCTGAATTTAACCAAATATTTTGTGGAAGTTCTCTTAGATGATTTAAGGGATTCAAATTTAACTTCAACGTGGTTTTTGGAGTCTACCTTTAACATCTTCAGTTAACATTTATCTTCAAGACACTTGGATTGTGTCTACTATAGTTTATATTTCAACAAGAATATTTCTTTAATATATTTGATCAACTTCTTAAGTCCAACAACCTTCAACTTAAAACTTTTTTATCTTGTCAACAAGAGTTGCTTCTTTATTTTCAAACTCTTTCTTTTCATCAATGAGCATCCTATTTTCCTTACCCATTTTTTTATTTTCTTTCTTTATCATGGTATTGTTCTCAATACAAGCTTCAACATGTGTTCAATATCAGTTGATTTTGATCCATCTTCATCGCTACTTGAATATTAAAACCCTTTTTTAATGTGAGTTATGAGGTTAGTGAATTTCTCACTATAATCACTTTCATATTCAATGTTGGATTATTTTCCTACTTATTTATTTATTTTCAAAATTCTCATATTTTCACTAGAAAATATATATTTTATTCCAGATTTTTATGATTCTTTTGAACTTTTATTTCACTTATTTTTTCATAGATTATCATCTTCATCAGATTCATAATTGGGTTTCCTCTTCTTAGGGAAGTTTGTAGAAAATATCCCAATACCATTACACTTATAGAATATAAGGGGATACTTGTCTTAACCCTTTATATTTCATTTCTTATATCTTTTGAAGATGAGGGAAACGATCCTTGGAATGTCTCTTTTATTCTCTTCATTTTTATAATCACTTAATTTTTATTTATAAACTGGTTCTTTAATTTTTAAATTTTTCATTACCTCAAAATCCATTTTATATTTTACCCTTTTCAAGTGGGAAATAATTTTTCTCATTTTATAATATGTGAGAATATTATTTAATCCATGTAATGAAATATTCTCTCTATATTCTAGAGTAGAGATATTGGGATCAAACCTATTCAAAAAATTACTCATAATATTTTTAATAAGAGTAGAGTCTTCAATGTTTTCTCCAAACCTCTATATATTAATAAAAACATAATTTTCTTAAGTGTAATAATCACTAATATTATATAATTCATCTATATTTATGTCTTAAAACTTAATTCTCTATATTTGTAATGTATCCTTCTATAATTTACCATTTCATTCATAGATACTTTCTAGATTTTCCCAGATCTCTTTTTCAGTATGAAGAACCATGAATTTTTGGAAGATCTTTTATGATAAGGATATAATAATAGAATTTTGGGATTTTGCAACATTTTCCTTATTTATTTGTCCCTCTATATTCATGGGAGCCTTTACTTTAATGGATGGAAAACCAAAGACAACATCAACTCTAACCTCAAATCCAATGGATTTGAGATATGAAAACATTAAATTCTTCCAACTTTGATAATTTTTTCCATAAAATTTTGTCACACCCATATTATTCCTAGAATTTAGATTATCCATTCATGGTGTTTAAAAATCAAATAGAGGGTCCTCCTTTGAAAATAATTTAAGTGCTTAGGATTATATAAATCCACTGATAAGGGGGGATGAATTAGTAGAGATGAATTATTAAAATGTCTTCTCATGATTAAATCAACCCTTATAACCTATCAAAGTTTGAGTCACTCAACTAGAGATTCTAAATCTAACTCATGTATGTATAAAATAAATAAAAAATGAAGATAAGGATTTATACAAGTTTTGGTCACTTCCTTGGTAACCAATCCCTTACCGTAGTTGGTTAATCCCCCAACCAGAGATTATTCACTATAACAAACAATAGATTTTAAACATATGGTGTATGTATAGATTTATACTATGACTACCTATAATCACACTTGACAATGTAATTTCACACTTCCTTTTTACAGGATATATAGGGGGTATGATAAATATCCTCTGGTGAATGGTTGCTTAAATAATAGTATATGTAGATCTTCCTTGATGATCCTTATTATATATTGAGAAATATTAAATCTATTTATGTATATCCATTAAAAAACTTCTTCTAAATATCATATGATCTCTCAGAATGCATGATCTCCACCATAAGTGAATAACGATCATTGGGATTCAACTTCAGACTCACTATATCCATTATATTTTTGTTATTATCATGCTTGACTCACCGATTTCTTATACTTATTACATATATACATAGATTGTATTTTTTTATATCAATACACTCATCCTTATCAAATTTTTAATTTCAATGTATTTTTTAATGATAAGTAAATTTATCTAATCAAAATCTATTTCCATAAATGGGTGATAAATTCCTTCAGAGCATATGGTTTCTAGAAAAATTAGTATGTGTGTGGCTAAATTTTCATACATGGTTTACTAACATAAATTCACCTATATAGATTTAGATCTATGATAAAACATAATATGAAAGAATTAAATGAAGATAAAGGTAAAAACTAATATTTGAAATCGTATACATGGTTGGAATGCTCATACCTAGAAGAAATCAGATACATTAATGAATTTACATATGTGGGACTTTTACTTATATAGGATTCACATATGTGGAAAAAATTTCATATGTAGAGAAAATGATATACGGGAATGAAATTTATTCACATAATTTTCTTATATATGGGATTTCCACTTATGAAAAATTCATCCCTGTGAGTTTATTATTAAAAAATACTTCATGTAGCTAATTTTTTTTCATATGTAGAGAAAACTCATATTCATGTCTGGAAAACTATAGACTTATCTTCAGCAGATTCATATCCTCTTCCAAAAAATCAAAAGATATCCCAAACACTCAACATGAGTTCAAATAACTCCTTAATGACATTAATTGAATCTCAATAATGATTAAAAAATTAAAAACATCAACAACACCAAGGTTATATCATCCTAAACTAGAGCCTCAGTTCAGTATTGAGGGTATTGTGATAAAATAAATGCTCCCCACTCCTCTGAATACCTAGGAATGTTAGTTATAGTACATGTCTACAAATGTATATCTATTTACATAATAAATAATTATTATGTTAATGATAGTATATCAGTTTTATGTATAAATGTATACAGTATATAAAAATGGGTTAGTCGTCATTTTCCCAATCATTGACTCTATTTTTGTCCTTATCATTATCCTTGGAATCACTCTGGTGGTAGTGATGGGGGTATATCCTCTTTAATAGTCTTAGTGATCTCAACAACCTTAGTGTGGGGAACATCATGATCATTTAGATAATGATATGCTTATGTATGGACATAATATACACTATAGTATAAGGTATGGGGATTTTATATGAGGGTAAATACATATTTGTGAAATACCTATATAATGAAAAATCTCTCTTCCAAAGGATTAAATATGTGTATGATACACTTTATTCTGTCAAAATATAAATTGAGTAAGGTTGTGGTTAATAAAAAATATAAAATGATAGATATAGTGAAATTTAGTAAACATAACAGATAATAGAGGTCAATACCATGGGTCATAAGTTATATAATAGTGTATTTTCTTCATTAATATGCATAATTATCTTGATTAAATAGGTGTGTTTATATTTTGGGATCTCCGTACGGAAAGATAATGTACTCAGAACACATATCCCATAACTCTATATATCTTTCATGATAACATGTCCAATTTACCTTTTTACTTCTTATGAGATTAATATCATGAAGAACAATTACTTTTCATAGTTAAATAGGAATACAGTGAATATATCCAAATTATTGAATAACTTCATATGGTTGGTTCCACTCCATGATATAGAAGTGGATGATTGGCACCACTACCCCATGGTCGATGATCATAATTCTATAGTATGATGGAAGTGACACCTCAAAATCTCTAGAGTATGGAATCCAAAAAACTATAAATGATATTAAATAAAATAATATAAAAGTTATCAAAATAAATTTTGATTGTAATATCTTAGAAATAATAAATATGAATTTATTTTTTCTTATAACACGTGAAGGTATGTTGTCATAGATAAGTCAGAAACTATAAACATTACTCCTTAGCATGTGTACATGACATTGATAATGACTCCACCTGGTAAACAAAGTAATATAAGGTTAGTCAATTAGTGAAAATAAAATATTTTGAAATTTATTAATATCAATTATCTAATTATACCAGTATCTATGAGGGTTATTGTACAACAGATGTTGAGGAAGTGGTGTAATAACCTAAATAGAAATCCAATGAAAATTCTCTCATTACCACATATGCAATAGAAAAATAAAACCCACAATCTAGTATTACACTTAGTGAAATGAATTATAGTGGGATATATACCAATATAATAAAACAACCAAGCCCTAGAAGAATAAATATTTCTTTTCCAAGCCCTCTAGTAAGGCAAATTACATCATGTTTACTAACATGGTGGTGTAGTTAATACACAAAACAACTCAAAGTAATTGTATAACATATTCATGTGTGTATATTATAAACATGATATCATCATATTCATAAATAAGTGTTGTGAGGTGCTCATATAGAAAGCCTGTATATAATTGGATACCAAGGATGATATGAGGCTATCTGACAAAAAAAATTCCTAGTAAATGATTAACGATATAACAACATTTTCCTGATGTCAAATCAATAATTTTATATCTATAGATGGGAAGACCGGACATAAATTTGAATTCCTATAATGTGACTATCATCTACCCCTTTGAAAATTTACATGTATGGGTCCCTAGTTTCTATCCCTTAACTAATGTTGTAATAATATAATGATCAATGGGTTTGAGGTCACATATTTCACCTGGTAAAATCTTATGCATTGATGGTGAATTTTTATTACAATCATTGGTGAATCAAGACTCAAATGATGTGATCTCAAGATAGTGAGATATCAAATTGGATGACTCTTCAATAATCCACATGGCACATGGACATCTGGATTAGATATCAGAATCACCTCTACGTGGATATATTTTATTTTCATAAATAAATGTTATACATTTTGTAGTTAGCATAATTATAATTTTATTATTATCTAATTTAGTAATTATATAAATACATTATTATACATGTTAATGTGGTTGGAAATTTAATAGTTAAATATCCTAATATTTTTATAATAAAATATAATAATATGTTTATAGATATATCCATGTTATGAAAAGTTATATCAGCATATCAACCCTTTAGATTATTCTATGATTGGATTATACATGTAGGGAAACATATATGGTTGTCACCATCCTTTCAACATAGAAAATATCTCCCAATTAGTCCCCATTCATGAGGCTAGTCCATCTCATTCTAAATGAAAATTGACTTTGGGATCCCTCATCTTCGTAACCAATTTATGTTCAACAATAGTTTAGGTGTGTTAATAAAAGTATAAAGTTAATATATTTCCCAAAATCAATCCATGGAGAACTATAGTAGTCACTAATAGACTAGATATGATACACTAGATTAGTGAGATTATGCCAAGATAAGTACAAAAATGTACATCTTGTGGTGACATGTGTATAAGGATACCATAATACATGGAAATTTTTGTAATAATGTAAATTTTTCTCTAATAAAACCAAAAGTACACAGCCACTACTACTCGTTAAAGGATCATGAATCTCAGTAACCTTGAGTATTCTTATTATATGGTCAAATGATCAAACATGAAATTAGGTAGCCTCCTAAGAAATATTATAAATCCCTCACTAAAAATTATTATCATATCATATCCCTCATTAAATACCCTCTTTTTCATTCTTTAATCTTTCTATAAAGAAATTCACTAAAATATTGAAATTTTTATTCACTAAAACTATGAAGGAAAAAATCTAAAAAATATTTCTTACTTCATTGATATAATCCAAAATATTGGTTATCATGTTAATATATTTCATTCCATTATCATATATTGGAGAAAATTTTCTTTTGATAATTTTCATCATCTAGTCATATACATCTGGATTATATCTATTTATTCCTTCAAAAAACTCCTCCATTTTCTTCTATTGAGGTTTATATAATAAAAATGAAAAGAATTTTTATGTGAGAATACAATTATATTACTTTTGTAAGTTTTATTTTTTAAAATAAACATATTCATTCTAGGCTTGATGATTTACTTTCTCATAGCCTTATCGTTGAACTTCATATAGAGAATTAGACTGGATTGACCACTAAGAGGGGGTGAATAAGTGGTTTAAATTTGTAAGTTGTTTTATTTTTAATTTAACCTCTTGAAATTGTTAAGGTTCTCAATCCACTTAGTGATAACTCACAGTCTCATCTAATATGAATAAATGATATGATAGAGCAAAAATCATGGTATTTACAAGGTTTGGTACTAACACCTACTCCATGTCATGTTCGTTATACCCCCAACATGGATTCTCTACTATAATACTATTTACACCACATTAGTCAATCCTTTAGTTGATCCTAGATATACCCCTAGCAATCCAACTCTTATTCCTTGTTTTATTATATCCCCAACCATATTCTCTTCTTCTTGAGTGGTTACACCCCCAAACCTCAGGCCTCTTTAGAAACTAGTTATACTAATTGTTCATATTCTTCTTATTCTTATTTTTTATCAACTATAGAAATATATTTTTATAATAATCCTCTATTGGATTACTAGATCATACTTTCTCATGTACATCTTCAAGTTCCTTCAATGGCCACTGATCAAGTCTGCCGGTTTTAAAAAATAATTTTGATCACCTATATAAGATCAATTTCATTAGTGAAGCAATAAAAAGGTAATTATTCCTTCTCTCTGATAATGTAATTTCCTCACTTGAATTGTGAAAATCATTCACACAAATTTTATGAATGATTAAACATGTACACCTCAATTCAATTTCTTCTTTAATTCACAGTTCAATATCAGGAAGTTCTCATCATGCATGAATTTCATCAACTTCCCAAGTAAGACCCTAGAACATATAATATTTATCACTTTATTATTTTATTATTTTATGTTTTATCTCAATAATTTTTCAATACATATGCACAAGATTGGTGATCCCATTCAATCATTATCTTCCCCACATAAACAATAATCTTCCTCATACAAGCCCTAATGGGTGTGGATGTAGTAGTTATTATTCATACATATATTTCATGAAATTTCTTCCTTGTATGAAAGGGATTCATGAAAACTCTATTAATTATCCAAGGAGGTTTGTACAAATCGGTGTGGATTTAAGGAACCAGTTCCTCACACAAATGATTAGTATATTATAAACTGAAGTGCACCGTAATCAAAATTCTTCATAAAATATTTCAAATATTTTTATATTATACACTCCTTTAAAAAGATACAAAACTCTTGTAGGGGGGCATATTTTTCTTCATGAAACCTAGGAGAATCATGGCTTCTTCTACCCTTCATGCAAGATGAAAGTGCAGAAATAATCTATTTATATCTGAAAAACAAGTAATATAAACACAAAATGAAATAATTTCTCTTAGACTCAGTGATTCTTCTATTATAGGTGGGTTCCACCACCTTATATCCATCTTCATTCTGCCTCAAAACATTGAAAAATAATATGAATTAAGTAATATTTTAATATCCCTAAAGATCCTTCTAATCAAATATTTTCTAAATTTATGTTTTTTATCTTAAAATATTCATGTTGATAAAAAAACATGGAATCCCTTATTATGAGATAAATAATCTTTCCTGGGCTCACATGCATGCTCATTATAACTTAATATTACTTTAAATTGCGAACTCAATCATGCACTAATCTCTTACATGAATATCACTGTAATAAACCAATAGACTTAGGATATTCATTTTGCATTTGGCCAGTCATGCTTATCTCCATTTACTCAGATTTAACTACCTTTACATAGCCTCGATGACCCTTACACAGGTAGTGTCGATGTCATATTATCTTTACACGGCTTTTTTTAACCTTTACACGGCTTACTAAAACAAGAAAATACCCTTACCCCACTCATGAGATTACCCTTACATAGCCACTATGCCCTTACATAGGTACCTTTGATCATGGTATTTACCCTTATATGAGCACCCATTTATCCTTACATAGGTATTTACCCTTATGAGGGTACCATGATTACCTTTAGGCTATGTTTTATGACTTTACATGGCGCATTACTGCTTGTAAAACCTTTATGTAGATAGTGGATTTGAAGGTATACCTTTACGAATCATCAAAGTACCTTTACACAATTCACGATCACCTTGGTTTACCCTTACATAGGTAATTTTATTCATTATTTATCTTTACATAGTTAATGTAAAGCCCAATTTACCTTTAATTGGGTATTGAAACTCTCTCCTTAACTTTACTAAGGTAATTTCATTCCCAATTTACATTTTCATAGGTAACCAATTGAACTCAAAATCATCTCATGAATTTTATAATCAATAATGAGGCTATCCATCATCCATAAGATGTTTTAAATAGTTTCTCTATATCCTACAAAACTTGTATTTCATTTAATTTAAGATCAGCACATCAATCATCATATATAATAAGGGGGATAGAAATTATCCATGCTTCTCAACTTTATATCCTCTTATAATCTCAAATATTAATTGACTCATTATAAAAAAAAATTCTAGTATATTGGGTTCAATCATCTCCCCCTTTAGATTTTTTTTAAATACCCTTAACCATTCTCCAAGTTAATATGTGAACTATATACCTTTTCTTCTCCACCTTGTTTAAAATAAATTAAAAAGTGTATTTAGGGGTATTATCATCTCATTATTTTGACCAAAACATTTTTTACTACCTTATATAATTGTTTCATAAATAATTCTAAGAAAGGGATGATATCCCATATTTATCTTAGAGATAAGCCTTTAGTTAATAATCTCTAATTCTACTTGACACAACCCAGTTTGGAAAAAAAAGAGATGTAACCAAGGTTGTTTATGTTTTCCATAAATGACTATACATGTAAAATCATGCTCATAAATTCTCAATTCACATTTTTGGGGTTTCAAGTAATTAGATTTGTCAATAAATTGATAAATCATGTACACACTTCAAAAAAACTTCATAATTTTCAGTTAAAAAATATATAGCTCGCCATTATTTGCTCAATATAAAATTCCCCTTGATAATTATTATAAATTTATTAAAATTTGAGAAGTGTGAGTGATTTTCTAACCATATATGTGAATTTTATAAAACTATTTAAAAATTAAACATTCACTATGTAGTGATGATTTAATAGCTTTAACTCATCAATACTCTCCCTAAAGAGATGAATACATATCCTTTAATTCCTTATATATCAGTACAAAATAATATATATATATATATATATATATATATAGGAATAAGGAGGAACCTTTTTTCTTCAGGAGTAGCATTCAGGCTGAGATCTTCTTCTTAACTTGGGTCATAATTATCTCTTTATCTTAGAAATGTAATATTTAATTGGACTCTTATTTCTATTTTGAGACTCATTTTTTTGATTTTATTCTTTCTCCTCTTGAGGTTTTTATTTTTTTGTAATGCATTTTTCTACCTTAGTTTTTGTATCCACTTTATTTCCTTTTTATTTAGTATGTTTTTCAGCTTCTTCAAATTGTTATCAAAATTCAATTGATTTGGCCTAAAAACTAGGAACCCTTTACTAACATTATATGTCATCTCAGAGTCTTCACATGACATACCACTATTTTTATGTTTAAGCCTCTTCCATTTTACAACATTAGGAATATCTCCAAGATGTTTTGTCAAGTAATTCTCAATTGTGGGACCTTCATTCTTACATCTACTACAAACTACTTCTAATAATTCATATCTATTCTAAATTGGCATATTAGATGTATTTCTAGTCAAAAAATTCATTCTTTTATAATATATTCTCATATGTTCACCATTAATATCCCTTGATTAATTAATGTTACTTATTAATGACAAGTTATACCAGTAAGAGTTGTCTCTATAACCATATTACTCATAGAACTAGTAAAAACCACTAAACCTTGATACATATTCTATCTGGAAACCAGTTTTTATTATAATTATTCAAACTGATCCATCTTTTTTATATGGGGGAGTGATTTTCTTGGCATATTTCATTCTTAATTTTATATAGGATAGTACCTCTCACATTTATTCTTGGTCCAACTAGGTTTAGATATATTTTTTGAAACTATACTATTATAAATAACAATTTCTTATCAAGATAGTTTAGGTGTTGATCTATATTTCCTTTTTAAACCCTTAATTTCACCATCATTTGATGTTTCGACATTAACCTTAGTTAAATTGGTAAAATATTCTTTAATTATCTTCTTCATTCTCATTTTTTTAACTTTATCCTCCTTGCTTATGGCCTTCTATTATTTTTAGGAATTTTCATGTCATGATACTCTTCCAATTACTTGTACTGAGACTTCCAAAAATTCCAAAAATAACCTATGAATATTATTCTATTCTTCTCTTTTGTAGTCAATCTAGATTTCATGTGATGTTTAAATTTATATTTTTTAGTGAATCTGTTACTATTTTTGCTACTTATTTTGGAATTTATCTTCATAAATATTTTCTAACCCATTCTTGATGTAGTGGATTTATCTGTATTTTCCACTATCCATACTTTCCCATTGTTTATCTTAAAACTTCTGCCAGTAATTGAAAAATAATTTGTACTTAAAAAATTATAGGTTATGGGATACCTTCTTCTTGAATAATTTTCCATTTTATTAGAGGATGAGTTTATGAACTTTTTTGATTCATGAATATCAATGTAAACTTTTGTGTAGATATCTCTTTTTACAGTAACATGGGATGTTCTAGATTTTTTGATTCTTGATTATTCAATCTCACCACTAGTTATAAACACTTCATGTTTAGGGATTTATTCTCATTCTAAACTGATCTCGTCTTCTCATATTATTCCTCCTTCATATTATTTATTATTTCTTAATTAAATTGTCTTGATTCTTGTAAATAATTTACAAGATCCTTATCCTTTTTTCTTTAACGTCTACTTGAGTAGCATTTAAATCCATATAAACTTTGTGAAATTATCCATGCTCATGGAGATATTCTATAAAAACTATGTCAAAGATAACTATCTCAAAAAAATTAATTTAAATTTATTTAGTAAATTAAGAATATCATTCATTGTAAAGGTATATTTTATTGTAGTTTTCTCTAAAAAGTTTTGTGATATTTATTCCTAAACTAGCCTTTTAAGACAATACATATCTATAGTATTATCCTCTTGTTCCAGCTTTAATTTTTCATCTTGAAGCCCCTAAAAACCTCCAAAATACAACTCAAAAACTTATCTAGGAACTTTATTCAGATGTTCTTTGAATTCAAAATTAATATCACTATATGATATATCATAATCACAGCTTGATTAGGCTTCATAAGAATCATAATAAAGAGAATTATTTCAATATATACAACTTTTATTAACTTTAATTGGTTTTGTCTCTACCTTTACTATAAGATTCATCTTTAGCATCATTTCCTATGTTTTATTCTTATTCTTCTAAGTATTAGTAGAAAAATATAGAATCTTATCCTTAGTTATAAATTTAATTTTTTTATCTTAGGTAGCTCACTCATTTCCTACAATATTCACTTCATAAGAACTCATTTGGATCTTTTGAGTGAAACATGCTCTAATACTAATTGTAGATCCCTGGGTCGAATTGACCACTAAGAGGGGGTGATTTAGTGGTTTGATTTTACGAATTTATTTCATTTTAATTCAACCTCTTTAATTTTTCAAGGTTCTTGATCCACTTAGTGATATATTATAATCTCACCTTGTATGAAGAAATAATAAGAGATATCACATCACATGGTATTTACAAGGTTTGGTACTAATAACTACTTCATTTCATATTGGTTATAACCTAGACATGGATTATCCACTATAATATTATTATCAATTATAATGGTTTTGAAATAAACTCGTTATAAACCCCATTAGTTGATCCTAGTTATCCCACCTAGTAATCCAAATCTTATACCTCTTTTACTCATACCCCCAAACCATATTCTCTTCTTCTCAACTAGTTATATTTTTTCAATCCACCAATATTCAACATTTTATTTATATGAAAGGAAATAAATTACAAGTTGAAACTACCAGATGGGGACTCACGGCAATCTATAGTAGTGAATACTGAGGGAATCATCTTGTAAAAAAGTGAACCCCTTTAGAAGGAAAGGACTCGAGGATGGATAAAATGGAGATCCACTCACAAATGGCTAGCTTAGAAGCTTGGAAATCAATAACTATATTACCTTTATGCCTTGTGTGGAGAATGATAGTATGATTATTCACCCGTATCTTGCATATTCTAACGGAGTATTCTATGGACCATGGGGTGGTTTCGATACCAAGTAGTATATTGTCAATGATGGGGTTAGGTCATGAAATAATAATATCAAAGTGAGTATTATAGGATATAGTTTATAGTAGGAACTGGGGAGGGATATATGGGTTGGTAAGTTTATCATAATACTTGAATCTAGTATGTAAAATAGAC
Organism: Viscum album; assembly: GCA_963277665.1. Classification (NCBI taxonomy): domain Eukaryota; kingdom Viridiplantae; phylum Streptophyta; class Magnoliopsida; order Santalales; family Viscaceae; genus Viscum; species Viscum album. Next base: position 1,606,340,770 of record OY728137.1, on the reverse strand, counting down.
CACATAAACTGAATAGGGATCCAGAGGGCCCCAATTATTCCAATTATCTTCATGATTATACATAGACCATTATTAAGGAGATGGTTTATAGTCAGTAGGGTAGCAATTCAGTTTAGTATTTATATGTCATATATAAATGATTTACCAAAAAAATCGGTAAGCTATTTTTTGTGATAGGTTGTGTATGAACATCCACATTGTCCCTAGACTATGATTGTTTTTTTGTTTGTAGTTATGTTACCTATAAGTTAAGATCATTGAATAATGGGTGAGAGGGTGCTTGAGGAACCTTTGATTTCTTATTTGAGGGTCGAAACATCAATATTATAAGTATTTTGAGTTACTATATGATATTTATAGTAGATAAAATTACCAAGTTGTAAGGAACTTTTTAAGATAAAAAACATATAAGTTATTGGAGGAAGTGTAGATATCATTTTAGCTTATTTTTTAGGTTATGGAGTATTGGATTTTTCTAGTAGTTTTTCTGTTTTTTGTAAAATCGTGATATTGGTGGACACTATATCTAGGTAATAATGATGCATCAATAGAGGAGTGTAGTTAGTTTTAGGAGGAGTTTTGGGTAGAGTTTTTTAATTCTACCATTTTATCAAAGAATTAATGGGAAATATTATATATTAAACAAGAAATCACCCATGGTTGAGGCAATAGGTTAAAGTTTATGATATTTTAATGATATTTTTATTATGTTATTAGTTAATAAGAATTAGAGAGATATCCACTTTAATAGAGAATTAAGACCTAAGATCTAACAATAGGTTTGTAACTTTTCTCTAAAGACATATTATGAGGTTCTCAATATGTAAAAAATATATAAGAATTCCTTGGCCTAAAATTATAGAATGATACTTAATGGGATATTATATATTATGATTATTAAGGTAGATATATAGAACAACTCATCAATTTTATGGTATTTTAAACTATAGTGTAGGACTTTGTATTCATTTTTCTCATTGTAGGGTAGTTCACACCCCATAAGTGTCGGTCGTGATGTAATTTTATATTTAAGTATAGGTAGAGGAAATAAATAGTTTTTTGTCAATACAATTATGGAAAAAAAACATGGACTAGTTTGTATTGTGATTGTGTGTTTTCCACTACATCAATTGTAGAATACACTACAAAACCTTTACTCAAATCTACAATGGGAACTTTATGGGACACCATTTTAGGGTTTCAGTGGTTAAGGTTGATCTAGAAATTTTCCTCATACTCTATGGTAAGTGAATGAATAGATACAATGGGAATCTATATTAAGAAATGGGAAAGTGAATCTGATCATATTCAAATTCATGAAATAGAAGTTAATGTGATTGAAGGACCTGAGGTGGTGATATAAAAAATTTATGCCTTCTCAACTCTTTCTTCTATTTTATCTGGGTTTTTTGAATTGCATAAATTTTTTAGTCATATGTTTTTTTTGAATGTTGGATTTATTTTTCATAGGTTTCATCAACCACAAAAGTTTTCTATTCTAGTAAGAGACCAGTCAAAGTTGTTTTAAGTGACTTGTTGATGTAAATTGATGATCAATTAGATGATACCTATTAAAAATATGATTTAATACTTGGTATGGATTAGTTTTATATACTATGATAATTTATTGAAAATACTTGGAGGAGGGTGACATTATCTAGTAATTATGGATATCTTGTGGTGTTTTATAGAGATATAGATTAAAAATTGTGTTACAATGTTTTGAGACACAAATCATTTCTTCTAAATTTGGGGATATAATATGTTTTCACATCAAAGGAAGAAGTTAAAATTTTTCCTAGAGTGGTGAGAGAGTTTATTTATGTGTTACTTTAATAAATTATTAGTTCAATATAGAGTAATTTGGTTTAGTTTTTCATATATTTATACCCAAGAACATCTCTTATAGCTATTTCTTCTTATCAGATAGTTCCCATAGAGATTTCAGAATTGTGGATTTAGATTTATGATATGTTAAAAAGGGGTTTTATTCACCCTATTGTGTCTATATGGGGTGATCTAGTGATTTTCACTAAAAAGGATTATAGGAGGATTAGTTTTAAATCGATTAAGCCTATGAAAACAAGTAATGGTGAAAAATTGTTATCCCTTACAAAGGATTGATGTTTTTTTATCAGTTGATGGAATATAGTTATATTTCTAATATTTATTTGTAATTAGGGTACTATCATAATATTAATAATGAGGAATATATTAATAGTATTATATTTCTAAGTCACTTTATAAATTTTTACTTCATCTAGATGCCTTTTACAGTCACTAATACACTATTATTATTTATGGGACAGATGTATTTGATGTTCAGTCCTTATATTTATTATTTACTTATCATATTTATTGATGATATTTTTGTTTATTTATTGATTATATAGAAACATGTTAATAATTATTAATTGGTTTTAAAATTCCTTCATTAGCATCATCTATATGGAAAGATATCTAAGTGTATGTTTTGGACCTGGGATGTTCATTTACTTGGGAATTTTATTTCTTATCATTGACTAGATATAGACCCATCTATGATTGAGGTGTTATTTTCATGGGATTTTCCTAAGAATGTGTCTTATTTCTAGATTTTACTTGTGTTGTCTAGATATTATAGGTGGTTTGTATCTTATTTTTCAAAAATTTCAGCACCCTTATCAGATTTTACTAAGAAATAGCAATTTTTATTTTAGATTCTATAGTGTTAGATATATTTAGAATTATTAATGGAAAATATTACTAGTGAACCTAACTTCACATACTCAAGGATGGAGTAATTTTTATGGTTTACTGTGATGCATCGCATATTGGCTTAGGGAGTATATTAATGTAGTATAGAGTATTTATGTTACATAGATCTATGAAATTGTGGCCTCATGAATAAAAATATACTACACTTGATCTTGATTTGGTAGTAGTGGGGTTTTCACTAAATCTATTGATACATTACCTTATAGGGGAGAAATTTATGTTCAACCATAATATAGTGAGCTATATAACCATGTAAAGATATTTGAACTTTAATCAATAAAGGTGGGTGGGTTTTCTTTATAATATTGATTTTTTAACCTCATATACTTGATGAAAAGGAAACATGGTGGATTATTCATTCAGTAGAAATTCTTCTACTTCTACTTTTTAGGATGTTTGTGTCAAATGGAAGATGATGAAGTATGATCCAGCTTTGGGATTTGATTTGGAAATGATAGTGGTGGAGGTTATTTGTAATAAATAAAAATTTATTCCACCTTGTCTTAGAAAGTGGTGTAATATTAGTTGGGAGACCTTAGCGTGGAGGTTTGGATAAATTGTTTCAATAATAGTGATTCTTTCGATAGACATTTCAAGGATGGAGAACATCCAAAGTTTTTTTGAGGATTTTTGTTTATTTCTATAGGAATGCAACATGTGGTATTGCTGGAGTTTCATAACTCAACCTTTTTAGTTCATCTTAACTTTCCAAGATGTATCATGATTTAAAGTAGAAATTTTTGTGGGCTAATATGAGTTCATCTATAGTAGATTTCATATCTCTATTTCATATTTATTAGATATTAAAGTTTGACCATTGATTTTTGGATAACTTTTTATATCCTTTATTGGTTCCCTAATTAAAATGGGAGGCAATCTCTATGGATTTTTTTATTGGTCTTCCTAGTTCTCATGAAGGACATGATTTCATGTGGATTATTGTAGATTTATTAATGAAATTAGATCATTTTTTATTAATCATTGAATTGAGATTTGTGAATCTTCTGGTATGAATGTATATAGATGAGGCATTGCGGCTTCATGGGGTATCTAGGATCATCATTTTCTATCAAGAAATTTATTTTACCTTGAGAGTATATAAGAGTGTATAATATAGTTTTAACTCTTGATTATTCCTTATAACTACCCTCATCCTTAGATAGATGAGTATACATATAATATTATTCATACATTAGAGGACATGAATCACGTATATGTTCTTGATTTTAGAGATCCATGTGTGAGGAACCTGTTTTTTATTAGGTTTTCTTACAATAAAATATTTATTCATCAATAGTTATGGAATCTTTTGATGTTTTGTGTAGATTATGGTGTAAATAACCTATTTTTACCAAGGTTATAGAGGGGATAATTATTAGTCCAGCCATGTTTTGAACATGATAAAAAAGTTTCATATAGTTATATATTTAATGAAATATGATATGGATATTCCAAAATCTCATACAGATTTGAGGATTCCTTCTGATTTTGAGATTAATGATCATGTGTTTTTAAATGTCTCTCATTTACATGGGTACCATAATTTTTGTATAGTAATAAATATTTCTCTATTTTTATCAAAACTTTTAATGTAATAGAGAGAATATGTAATGTGTAAAATATGTCAGCACTTACATCCCCATTGGAGAGATTTCATAACTTTTTCAATGTATTGTATATTACAAGGTTTCATAATGATGACTCATTTGTTATTGATTGGGATTATTTTTCTAATTAAGGAGGATGTGATGTTTTTAGAGTAATATATTTATATTTAAGATTAATGTGAGAAGGTTCTATGAGGACATGTCATTCCTTTTGTTCATTAGTTTTATAAGTATGGTGGTTTAGAGTAATGTATAGTGGAGTGAGAGTAGTATATGTGGGAATTGTATCCATAATTATTTTGAGTCATGTTTTTTAATAATATTGACATTGATTTTTTACTTATATTAATGAAATTATTTCTTCTCTTTGTGTTTTCTTATTTGGATAGATTTCTATTTGAGACATAACTAATGGGATGTTTTATTTACAAGGTTGTTTTATTTTCCTAGGTTCTATTTTTATTCTTCAGGATGAAGATCCCTTGATAATAATATAATATAAAGGCCCATATTTTCTAAAACCATTACATTATGTTTTTATATGGTGGAGTTATAAGAATAAATCATATAGTTTTTTTATAAATAAATAGATAATATTTTGGTATTTTAAAGTATACCATAATGTGGTGGTGCCCTCACTATATTTTGGAGGGTACTAGGTTGGTCATGATTGGTTAATGGCCATGGTTGGTTGACTATTTTGATAGGAAGGTAATATGGAAAAAAATTGTCCTTTTTAGGGGAATTTTATTTTATGTCTTTAGTATGGAATGGTAGATCCCATTTTGGAGGTCTTATCTATAGATTTAGTTCTTTGTGATTTTTTTCACTATATGGGCATGGAAACAGCCATTATGAGTGTCAAGGTGGACTATGGAATGTTTTTTAAAACATTATATTGTGTTATTTTCATGGGAGATTTATGAAAATTGAGAATCTGAGGAGGGTTATGTCATGGTGGTTCATGGTTTGAGTACAAAAATTAAAGGAATAAGGGAAAGATAATATGGGTTATGTATTGGCATAAGTAAAATAAATTTTTAAATAAATAAATGTATTATGATTAATGAGGACATAGGAATTTTTATGTTTGAGGTTTCTAGATCTAGGTTGATCAAGATCCACTATATCATGGTCGGTACCTTACTATGTCATGGTTTGTTCACCCAAATTTATATTATAAATTTGTCCATTCTATCTACATTAGTTTCATTCACTTACATTATTTTAAACCCAAGATTCCCTGGAGACATGATTTTTATATATTTTTTTATTCCTTATAGATCTTAAACCATGGATCATGTGATAAAGATATTATTATCTAAAGTTATTGCAAGAATCATTGGAATTTCTCTCATTTTCTGCATATCTTCGTTAAAGCTATATTGTTTTATGCTTCATTTAAGGTTGGTGATTCTAACTTCACATGTATGCATTTTAATTGAATTGATTGAAGTAGGTCAACGTGATGATTTTTAATGGATGTTTCTCTATATAGTTAAATAAATATAGTTACAAGTATAATATAAGAGGTATAATGATAAATTGAATTACATAAAATGATCAGATAATTGATGATTATAATAGTGAAATAAGAGGAATCAAAATTTGATAATATAAAAGTGATGGATTTTTTTATAGGATATTGATGAATATTGGATGAAATGTCCATTTATTGTGATGATTATTGTTATCCTTGTTGTTATTGAAACTAATTTGATTTTGAGGAAGAATGAGGTTATAAACACTATTTGATTCAAGATTTTTTTTGATGGTTGTGTTATTATAAAGGGATATGTGTATATTTTTTTGATTATGAGTTAGGGTAGAGGCATAACGAAATTATTATTTTTTGTTATACTGTGATGGAATTTTTTATGTTGATGTTTTTATGCTTACTTAACATGAAAATTTGTGTAAAAATAGATTATTTAATGTTGTTCTATCATTATGAAAATGTGATAACCTTGTTTGGTAGGTAATTTTGTGGTTAGAGGGATGTGATTTCCCTGAAGATGTCAAGTTTTGTGGGATGTGGTATTCCTAGTGGTTGATGAGGGAAATAGAAGTTATATTCCCACCATAGATATATTGGTTTTGTTGTTTTTGTTATTTTTGTATCACCATGAAATCTTTTATTATAGTTGTATAGTCATATCTATGGAAATAAATACTTTTTGTGTTTGGAGATAGTGCAGTAAGTGGTATGGATAGCTCGATGTTCTATTGATTTGTGGGTGGTGGTAACAGAGATAGAGTGGTGGATTAAACACGTATTTTTATCTATATGCTTACATATTAGTTTTTTTATGTTATATAAATTATAAGTAAATATTTCATTCACTAAGGAATTATTATACTAATTCACTTCACAAGGGTAAATATGTAGGAGGGACCTATTTAGTATACTTGTCTGCACATTTCGAGAAATGTTAATTTAAACATGTGGTGACCCATCTTGGAATTGGTGGGTCGCATGTTGGTGTTAATACAATTTTATTATCCATTTGTGTTTTTGGTTGATTTATGGTTGAAATAACCATGTGTAAATTGTTTTAATTTGGGGGATGTTTTCATATATGATGTTTTTTATATATTTATATATGATTAATGTAAATGCCTCTAATATTTTTTTATACCCTTGGTTCATTTAAAACCCTATGGACAATGGTAGGTTCATTTTGGGGGTCAATCACAAGCTTTTTTTAATTTTGATTGAGTCCTGGAATGGTTGTTAAATGATAGATTGGTATCATAGAGTATGTTCTAGGATAGAGTTTAGAGTAGGAACTGGTAAGCGTTTCACGGGTTGGTATGTTTATCTAAATACTTGAACCTAGTATGTGAAATATACCAATAAACCCATCTAGAGATGGAGAGGGACCCTATGATTATATATTCTTACTAAGGGATGGTGTATGGTCATTATGGTAGCTATTTAGGTTGGGTTTATGTATTATATAATATAGGTTACTATGTTTTTTTATTTGATTATTCTTTATGGTTGACTTGATGTTTTATATTAACTTCAATATTTTCCATGGGATAATACGGTTTGTGTGTTTATAGTTATTCCACCTGTATATCCAAATCATGGGGTAGAGGAATAGAGAGTGAAACATGCACCAATATCTTATTTTCTAATGGTGGACCTAGTAATAATAGAGGATTTAATAGTTTATCTAAGGAATTTTATGTATAAAAACTTTTTGAATAATAACAAAATTGTTTTAGAAAAATAAGTAGTGAAGTGTATTGAGTAAGTAGATATATCATTTCAACTTATTTAGGTGGTTTAAGAGCATTGTATTCCATTAGTGGTAAGTTTGTTTCATGGAGCGGTATGAAAACGGTGAAATATATATTTTTGGGAATGTTAGTTATTTATAATGAAGAGGAATAAATTTTAGGATAATTTTCAGGATGAGTTTTTGATTATTAATCATTGGTCAAATAATCAATGGGAAACATTAACTATTAATTTAGGAATCTATAGTGTTTAAGATTATATAGTGAATTTTGTAAATCTTTTATAATATTCATCTGAGTTCTTTGATAATGAATAAGGGTAATCTCACCATTTTTTGAGAGGATTATGAATAGGTATCTAAAATTAGGTTATTCCATATACTTTAAAGACACATTATGTGGTGCTCATAAAGTAATATATCCCATAGAAGACCAAGGAGTTAACTAATAAAATAGTACATGATGTGGGATGACAATGTATGGTATGAAATAGAGATAGATTTAAAGGATCTTCAATTTCTAGGTGGTTTGGTTAGTGGTGTAAAACTTCTTATTCATTATTCTTAGGATTTAGGAGGATATTCATATTAAATGTTGGTGGTTATTTGGTTTTCTATTTATGTGGTGCAAGAAGGAATTAGAAGTTTTCATGTCTAATAACCAAGGAAGATAGCATGAAAAAATCATAATGTGATTGTGGATTGGCCACCTCATTGACCATAGTATCCACCTTTAATGTTTTATTCTCATTAACACCAATGAATAAATAGACCACTAGTGTAGGATAGGGGTGGTAGAGGTTGATCAAGGAATATTTTCCATCTACTAGGGTAGGTAAATGAGAAAATGTGTGGAGGTTGATAAGTTGTGTAGTAGTGTAGATGATCTAGTCATAGTCAACCTCATATTTCAGAAGTTGATGATTTTGAAGATCCTGGGTTGGTGATAGCTATGATCTATTTCATTTCAACTCTTAATCTTATTTTATTTTATTTTGGTGTATTGAATTAATTTGTTACAAAACAATTGGTGTTAGGGTTAGAGATATTTATCAAGATGATTCCTCAACGAGTCAAGTTAAATACTTTAGTGGGATACTGGTCAAATTTGACTTATGTGACTCATGGATCTAAATAATTGAATGAAAGAATCCTTAAAAGATGGTACGTATTTACACTAAACATAAAACTATATGATATCATACTTGAAATGAATGAATTGGTTTCATGGGGTATAAGATTTTATTTATTATAATTTTAATAGTTTGGCACTCTCTATTATATATAGAGGGCATGTACTGTGTGTTGTGAAGATATATATAAGGAATAGGTTTTATCATTTTGAGACAAAAAAACATAAATTATTATCTTATAGACTTAATTATTTTAGTATCTCTGGTAGATGTTAAGGAATTTCCCAGAGATGTGAGATATTTTATTTATATATGTATGATGTTATTACAATTTTTACACTAAGTTGAGAGGTTGAGTTTATTATATGTTTATATCTAGGAACATATCAAATATATGTATGGTTATCGAATAGTGCACCCTAAGATTTGGGAATTGTGGAATCAAATTGATGATATATTATAAAGGGGTTTTATTTTCGCTAGTATATATTAATGGGGTTCCCCAATGCCTTTTTGTATAAAGTCTATTTGGATTCTAAGGTTTTAAATCAATAATAATTTATTAATTAAACTAATAGGAATGAATTGAAACCTTATATAAAGTATTGAATACTTTTTTCATCATCTAAGTAAAGCTCGTTGTTTTTATAGATTTGAGAATAAGATTCCATTAGATAAGTGTGAAGGAGAAATATATTTAGAATACTACATTACATTTTATCTCTAAACATTTTGAGTATCTAATTTTTCCTTTTTGAGTCACCAATACACCAGTAGTGTTTATTGGACTTATGAATTGGGTGTTCATGACCTATCTTTAATTTTTTATGGTGTTTATTGAAAATACTCTAGTTTATTCAAGTAATAAGGAGGAGTATACTAATTATTTGTAGATTATTTTTAAAATCCATTTTTATCATCAACAGTATAGGAAGATGTAAAGTGCATATTCTAGGTGTATAAAGTTCATTTCCTTAGGCATGTCATTTCCTAGAATGGAATAGCTATAAAAATCTAAGATTAGGGAAATAGTTTTGTGGAAGGTTCCAAAGAATATCATTGAGTTGAAAAATCAACTAAGATTATCCAAATATTATATGTGTTTTATATCCAAGATCTATCATATTTTTTGAATCCCTATCTGATATTACCAATAAATTTCATAATTTTTGGTGGATTTCATAATATTAAACATTGTTGAATACATAAGGGAAAATTTTACTAGTATATGAATCATTCACCTACCTAAGGAAGGAGTAATGTTTGAGGTTTCCTATTATGCTTAATATCTTGTATTAGGGTGTGATTTTATGTAATATAAAGTAGTTATATCCTCTAGATCTATAAAATTGTGACATCAAGAACATAACTATTTTACTCATGATATTTATTCAGTATATTTGGTGTTTATGTTAAATTTATGAAGACAGTACAAGCTTGGGGTTAACTTTTTGGTATTTACTTATCACTATATATTATGTTATATATTATCACTAAGATATTTTATCCTTCATTAATAAAGGTGGGTAGAGTATCTTTAGGGTTATGATTTTATAATTTCGTATACTCTAAGAAATAGAAACATGGTGTTTGGTATTTAAGTAGGTTTCCATACACTGGTTTTGTTTGATAATCTAGTGACTAGTATGAGATAATTAACCAACTCATATATTTATACTTGGATTTGGAGAAAGTTTGTTGTGGATGTTATTTGTAATAGAAGACACTTCATTCCACCATGTTTTATCAAGTAGTGGAATCCCTATTGGGAAACCCTATGTAGGAAATTTGGAGATATTGTAGCATTTATGGTGAAACTTTTTATGTATGAATAAAGGATAGATAATATTGATTCTTGTTTTGAGTAAAGTTTTGTATTCCTTAAATCACATGAGAGGTGGTATTTCGAGAGTTTCATAGCATTCCTTTGGCACTATATCCTATAATTTTCATGATGTGGCATGCTATAAAGGTGTAGTTTTTGTGGGCTAGAATGAAGTGGTCGATGGAAAATTTATATCTCGATGTCTTGTCTATCGTAAGGTTAAGTTTGTGAATTAACTTTGGATTAAGATATTGAGGCCTCTAGAGGTTTTCAATGGATGTGGTAGGGCATCATTGTGTGATTTGTTTTATTGGTTCACAGGTATTTAATGATTCCCTATGCATTATTGTGAATTTTTCAATGAAATTATCTCATTTATTTCTAATCAAGGAGTCAATAACATTATCTGTTTTAATACATCTTTTTATGGATGAGATGGTGAGGCATAAAAAGGTGATGAGTATGATACTTTTTGGTTAAGGTTCTCATTTTACCTTTAGAGTGTGAAATAATCTATAATGTTCTTTTGGATCTCAATTTATTCCTTATAACTTATTTTCATCCTCAAATGGAAAGGAAGATATAGATAACAATTTAGATGTTAAAGGACAAGATTCATGTATGTGTTCTTGATTTTGGAGGACCATAAGTGAGAAGTTTATCTTTAATTGAGTGTTACTAAAATAATCATTATAATTCATCTATATTAATGGAACCTTTTGACGCATTTCATCTAAAATGGGGTAAATCGCCATTATGTTGGACAAGGGATAAATAGGTTGAAATTGTTACCCCATAACTAGTGTAGAACATGACAGAGAATTTTTTGGTAGATTTTTAAGGGTTAAAAGTTTCTCAATATCTTTATAAAACTTATATGTATCAGAGTAGGTAACCCTTGGATTTTTGGGTTAGTGATCATTTGTTCATAAAGGTTCTCCTCAATATGGGTAATGTAAATTTGGTAGAGGCTATGATATTTCTTCTAAAATAATCTTAAATATTTAGTTGATAGAGTCTATTGGGGAAGTGGTATATAGTTTTATACTTCCACCCCTATTAGAGAGATTTTGTATCATTTTACATGTATTATATCCTGGAAGGTATCTCCCTAATGACACTAATGTTATAAATTGGGGTGAGTTACAAATTGAGGAGGATGTTACATCTATAGAGAAACCTATTGAGAATTAGGATTGATTATAGAAAGTGATTTGATGACTTATCATTCCTTTGTTTCTTATATCTTGAAGATAGAGTGGTTAGGGGGATGTAAATAGGAGCGAGAGTAGAACATGCAGGAACCATATCTAGATTTATACTTGGTCTTGTTTTTTTATTATGAAGTTGAGATTTATTTTATACTAATATGGATGAAATTATTCCTTCTCTATATGTTGTGTTTAGGTTTTGACATAGAGATATTCTAGTTTGAGAGGTATCTCATGGGATATTTTAGTTGCAAGGTGGTTTTATTTTCATTGGTTATATTTTTATTATTGAGGATGAGAACCATTTAAGAGGAATCTAATATTGAGCCCTAGATTTTCTAGACTTTTAATTTGTGTTTTTTTATTATATATGGGTAGGAAGATATCGTGGAAGTGTGTTAGAGTAGAAGATATGAGTTTTTGTCATTTTAGTAGATACCATAATTAATGGGTCCCATCACTATGTCTTGGTTTGTTCGATATTTTGCATGATTAGTCTATGGTCATTGTTTAATGAACATTTTACTAGGATGATATTATGGAACTGATTTATATAAATTTTAGTAGTATTTTATGTTGTGGTTTGATTTTATAGAATGGTGGATACAATTTTGGAGTTCATGGATTTAGTTGTAGTGTGGTGGGGAGTTTTCTACCATGGAGTTCCAAGAAACACCCATTTGGGTTTTATATTGGATTATGGCTAGTTCTGAAAAACATTATGTCATTATGTTATCAAGGGATCTTTGGGAAAAGGGAAAGTATAGTTGATGTAATTACATGGTGGTTTTTTTAGTAGGAATTTATGGGCTACAAGCATGGTCATATGAATTATGTCATGGAATAATTCAAGTTTATACTTAAAGAAGGAAACAATAGGTGATTAATGAGGACACTTGAATTTTTATGGCCATGGTTTCCAAATCTAGGTTGACCAAGCTCCACCATGAAATGGTTAGTCTCTCTCCAAGTAATCATGTGTTCCCCCAAATTTATAATATAAATTCAATGATCCTCACTCATTGGATTTATTCCCTCACTTTCTCTTGAACACTAGATTCCTTATATACTCATTTTGAGTGAATTTTTTCATTCATTAGTAGATCTTAAGCATTTGATTCCTAATATATATTTTCTATGAACTTCGGTTATTAATGGAATAATTGTATTTTTTTCTATTTTTATTATCTTAATTTAGTTTCTGTTATTTGAATATTTATTTTAGCTAGACATATATAAATTCACTTTTATGAATGTAAATTGAGTAGATATAATCAGGTTAATGTGATGATTGTTAATGGGTGATTCAATTGAGAATTAAAGGAGTATAATTTTTAATATAAGATTAGAGGTAGATAGATAAAGTATATAAACTGGAATGATGAGATAATTGAAGATAATAATAATGAATTATGAGGAATATAAATTTTAGAATGTGTAAAATATGGATTATATATTTATTATTTAGATTTATATGATATTGAAGAATGTTGAATTAAATATCCATTGATTGTAATAATTTTTTTCCTTGTTTGCATTTTTCCTAATTTGGTTTTTAGGAAGAATGGGGAGTTGAATTAGTGGTGGTGGAAATTATTTGACTTGTGAGGTTTTCTTAAGGATGGTTAGGTTTCTATAAAGTGGTATTTTCATGTTGTGTAGATTATGATTTTGGAAAAAAGTATACATAAATTATCATTGTTGTTAACTAGTGATGGAATTTTTTATTTTGACATGATTATTCTCACAATATATGATAATTCATATAGAACTATACTATTTGGTTTTATTAATATATTATGTAAATGTTCTTACCTTGTTTGGAAAGTTATGATGTAGTTAGAGTGATGGGGTATTCCCTAATGATGAAATGTTTTATGGTCTATTTTATTCACATATATTGATGTATAGGAGAGATATTATTTTTCCATCATTGATATAATTGTTTTGAATGTAATTTTATCATTATATAGATGTTATTGTTTGTATTATATAGTCATCGTTACAGTTTTAGGTAGTTATTGGGGTTGGAGATACTATCATTAGAGGAGTTGATAGATTGAGGAGATTTTGATATGTAGGTGGTGGTGCTGGATATGGGTTGGTGTATGAGACGTATTTATTTATTTTTGTGGTTATTTATTAGTGATTATTGTGTTATATAAATTATAATTAAATATGTCATTGAATATTTATTTATTAAACTGATTCACTTAACATAAGTGAGGTTGGATAAGAAATCTACAAAGTATACATGTATGATCATAATATTATTATCTATTTTTTATATTTCAAAGAATGGAATGGGGGAGGTGTTGAGGGTTGTTAGGTCATACATGTGGTGACCTAACTAAGAGTGGGTGGAGTCACATGTCAAAGTTTATCATTATTATTATCAATTTGTTTTTTTTAGTTTGTTTATGGTTTGTATACTCATGCATATATTTTTTTATTTTGGGGTATATTTTCATATATAAGGATTTTTCATCTATTTGTAGATTGTTATTTTTTTCATAAAATGGTTAATTTCTCCCATATAATATACTTTTACCCTTGGTGCATGCCACCACCCCATGGCCTATTGGAGGCATTCTTAGAGGGTATTTCTTTTTCACATTGTTTTGGGTTTGAGTTATGAAATTATAATTCTAGTATATAATTTATATAAAAAAATTTCTTTATCTGGATTAACTAAATACAATTATTAAATGTTTCTAGTTATGGTAAGAATTCCCAAAATAGTTTATTGAATAGAAACTTTGACTAGTCAACTCTATTTTCTTGGTTGAAATATTCTATAGTATGTGAAAGCTAAAAAACTATATTATTATGAAAAAATATATCTATATGTTATGGTAATGATTTATTGAATTCATCCTATATGATAAACACTTTCAAAATGGACTTATTTATGTCTTATGGGCCTTACATTAAGATATCATATATCCAAAAAATATATTTTATTCTCTCTTACAAAATATTCATTAGAATATATTGATATAATCTTATCATTTTAATAATTAATATTGAAATGAATTCAGTATCTAAGGGAATGTTGCCCTATGATAGGCATGTGCTTATACATGTGTGATGAATCAATCCATAGATCCTATGAAAGCTAAAATTTTATCAAGTATAACTTGTAACCTCATCTAAAAATACATATAATACTAATAACATAAAATTATGTAGTGATCTATCTTTGATTAATCAACACATAATTATAATTTTGCTTAATTTGATGATATTTGATTGTAATATTCATATCCTCTTTTATTTAAAATTCAATCCCAATATATAAAACATTTCAATCCACTTCCTCAAATATTCCAC
Source organism: Viscum album (assembly GCA_963277665.1). NCBI lineage: Eukaryota > Viridiplantae > Streptophyta > Magnoliopsida > Santalales > Viscaceae > Viscum > Viscum album. Next base: position 1,606,325,656 of record OY728137.1, on the reverse strand, counting down.
TAGTAATTCTTGGATATTTTTTGGGAGTAATGATAGGACAATCATATTCAAGGGAGTGTGATAGGAATTTTTCAACCATGACACCAATGGTGGAGGATGATTCAATGTTTTATACAACTACACATGTTTTAGCTCAGAATGTTTCTAACATCTTCTTATTACCTTACATTCTCATCATCATAGTCTATCTCATCATAGAAATGTTTATCATTTGTGAAATTCTCCACTATCATGTCTACATTGTATGGATTAATTTTCCTAAATGATCCAATATCTCTAGGAGGTATCATGATTTGATGATACAACATGATATTACAATGATAATATAGACCATCTTTAATAGGAACCTAATAAGTTAACATAATTATTTTTGGTTAAGATTCTTCAAAAATAGATATAGTGAAATAAAATTTCATACATTTACTTTTATATTGAATTATAAACATTAATGATACTTATTTCTAGTCCTCTTAATTAATAATAGGATAGGATGTATGTCATAACCTATCTTTAAATTGAAGATATCTATAAATTACGGGCTTTATAACCTAGTTAACCATGATTCTTCACTATCTATGAATTTTTCTCAAATCTTATTCTAATCTTTTAAAATATTTTATATATATAATTCATAAAAATTTTATATGATAACTATTTCCTTATTTTGTATCAATTACATCACCACTATTATAAGTATAATCAAATTTAATTTTATCTACATTATAATTATTAATATTATACTTAATAAATTTTCATAAATTTTTCTCATTAAATAGATAAATATCATAAATATTAATTTATCAATTAAAAATGTTTGATCAATTAATTACATAATTGTTGTCATGATTTTAACATAATATCATTATTTGAATCTATATTAATATTTTCCTAAAATGTTATCTTCCTAATTAATATCCTATAAATATATTATTTTGAGTCAATCTAGTGGAGTGGTCACTAGACATCCCTCTAACCTTAGTCAACAAAATCCCATGTATCGACATGAGATAAATCCAAAGGGATTCCCTACTAACCAGAGTTCTTATACTAAATAATTATAATTATACTATTTATTAAAATAATAATTTCTATTATTATTTTTAAACTTTCATTAATAAATTGAAAATATATCCTTTAGGGGTATTCATATTTTTATCTAATACCTCATACATTCTTTTTCACTTCATTTTTATATTTTCTATTGTGAATACCTATTTATTAAGTTGTGTGTTTACCTTAAAATAGTTAAATTACCATTGTGTGTATTTCATTCATCTATTTAGTTTTTTATATCGACTGTTAATTTTCCATTGTACTTGGAATATCATAGTACCCTTTAATTTGAAACTGTGATTTAATTAGAAATTTTATATTCCAGTCAATTATATACTTAAGTGAGGGAAAAGGTTCTAATAATATTTTTTCTACAATTCACCCCCCCCCCCCTTATAGCTTATATATTATTCTATCTAAGGAAACATTTTGTATTAAAGACTACTCTTCTATTTTTAATTAATGATATTTTTTATATCTATTTTTCTTACACTAACTATATAGAGAAGATTAGATCTCTTTTTAATCATTGAAGGGTTTCCTATTGGAACCATTTAGAACATGAATCCCAATCGACCATCAATTTGTAGTGGTTTATATTATAAATATTAGCATGATATAATGAATATTTTTTTATCAACACCAGCATGGATCATTTTCTAATGATTACCATGCATTATAGAATTTTAGAGAAATAATTATTTATGTTTACTTGATAATAGAAACATAAATATCAATAAAATTAAAAAATTTAAAAAAAATTTATTTTTTCAATAATAAAAAATATCTATTGTAAAATTTTATCATGTATGACAATGGGAAACATTTAAATAAATTATGAAATTACTGACATTGGTACACCTAATATTATTGATACTTGAAGTGTGTGTTGTGAGGAGATTATAAGGCCATTGATTTCCTACCTGGTGAATCAATGCTGAAAATGAATCAATGTTTCATGACTACTATTAGTGGACTTCCATCAATTGGAGAAAATGACATTATAAATTAACTACTTATGGAAAATATTGTTGACATTATTTGGAATAAATTAGAATACAATTGGTTGTAAATAGATGATTTTTAATATTTCGACTTAATGATATTATTGGGACTCTAATATAGCATGAGAATCAACTAGATATATATGATTATAATTAAAAAATAAATAATATAGTATCATTCACTTAAAATTATTGGGCTTAAAATTTTAGTAATCAAGCATCAAAATCCATATAAATGAAGAATAAATATAAAAAGTATTTGGTGGTTAAAGATTTGAAATCTAGTGAAGGATAACATTCTCAGTGTCTGAGACATGTGAACAATATTATTATAAAGAAAAATTTTTTGATATTATTATTAAAAGAACATAAAAGACAAGTATGAGAAGAAGAAATATTCCAAAAATATTTGTTTTGAATGTAAATAAATAGGGCATATTTCACTTAGTTGTCATAGGTTTTAGAAGGATAAGAATGGTGGTAAATATTCAAATAGGAAAGGGAGAAAAACATTAGATCCTCTAATGATGTGTGGAGTTCTAATGATGATCCTTTATCTAAATGTAGTTATAATTTTAATACTGATAATATTATAAAGAAAATTATTTTATACATAAAGGATTCTTAGAATAATATATGCTTTATAGTAAATGTAACTACTGATTATATTATGAAATTATCACTTGATGATAATTTTTATTTTAATACAAATGATGAAAATAGTTCAAGTTCGTCAAATGATGAGGAAGACATTCCATTAGTTGATTAAATGGTTAGATATGTAACATACATAGGGGAGAAAAATAAAAAATTAAAGAAAGTTTTTTATTCAACTAAGAAGGTTTTAGCTAAATTATAAGATAACATATTTATACTTACTTTTAAAATTTCTAATATTACTTTAGAGTAATATTTTAATCTAAACTTGTTTTATCTAGTGATGATCAAAAATTATATTTTAAGATAAAATCCTATATTTTTAGTCTCAATAGGATACTATATTATTTTACTTATTGAAGGTATAACAATGATAATCTATTAAGACATTTGAAACATAATCATACATCATACAAAATAAGTGATACTTTTAGAAATCCACATTTCTAATCAAATTATTTTATGCCAAAAATTAAATCTTTCTATATTAATTGTTTGAGAGGAGGTCACTGGTAAAAACATTTTTTTTAATGTTCAATGAATTAAATATTATAAGGATTATATTTCAAAAGAGCTCATAGTTTTACAACACCATAAATTTGGAAATATATGGGTTCTCAAGGTTCTTTTTCTAACATTTATAGACCCAACCAAATATGGGTAAAAACTCTTAATCCTATTGATTTAAGAAATGTAGGTTGAGAAATATATGTTTTCATACTTAATTTGTGGATATATATTGTTCTTATCATTTTACTTAAGACAACACCAATTTTTGGAACATAAAAAAAAGTATAGTGAGATAAATTAAAATATGGATACAATAATCAATGAAGGACTATCGATATGGATGAAATTCTTTTCTTAGTCTTTAATTTCAAAATTTCTTTATGTTTTAGGAATTAAGCACAATATTATCAGTATAAGAAAATTATGTGATGAAATTTTATCTATTAAAATTGGGAATGGTAAATATACCATCACAAGTTTATAAGGAGACCGCATTTGATCTACCAATAGGAAATATAATGTATAAACTATTTACTTAAAAGATCGCAAATATTGTAATTTACCTTTTATTAGTATGGTAAAATATTATTCATGGATTTGGAATACAATATTATGATACAAAATTTCTTGGACTTTGTCTAATATTTATTATAAAGTGATAGTGAAGGAACTTCCATAACATAATTTTTATTCTACTTGATTCTAGGATACATTATAATATGTCAAGAAATTATAGTCAAGGTATAAACCTATCAATGATGTCTCAACTTAAAAATTATTATAGTTAGTGAACATGGACCTTTCTATACCTATAATAACTATAACTAATAGAGGAAAAAACCATGTATATGTCTTATTTTATGATTATACTAGGTATACTTTGACTTATTTCCAATAATTTAAATTAGAATAACCCCCTATCTCTAAAAAATTTATTTCCCTTGTTCAAAATTTAAAAAAAACACCTATTTTAACTATATATAATGATCAGGGTGGAGAGTTTTTTAATTCTTTTTTTGATAATTTTTATAGTGAATATAGTATTACTGAAAATTTATTAGCACCAAGAACTCCACAAAAAATGGTGAGGTTAAATGATGAAATGTAACTCTTCAGGAAACCACCTAGTCTATATTGTGTAAACATTATTTTGTTAAGTATTTTTGGGTAGAATTCATGTTATTATCTTGTTACATTATAAATCATATTTTTCTTCATTTGGTATAAGGTAAGGCCCGTTATGAAATGTTGAATTTTAGAAAACATAATCTTTATACCTTAGAGTCTTAGTTTGAAATATATTCAATTTAAATACTAAAGACGATATTAATGAATATAGGAAACTGATTTATTAGAAAACAATTAGAAGAAATATCATAATTTTATATTACCTGACTGTTAGTTGAACAAATATTTTATACTCTATATTCTTGTGGATGAGGTTTCAAGAAAACTTGAGAGAATCTCATCTAATAGTAGTTAAATGGGTTTTTTGTTACCTTAAAGGGACATCAAAACTTGAACTTTTTTATTCCTCTAGAACCAAGTTCATTCTTATGATTTATTTTGATACTATCTTCTACTATTGTATAATGGATTAGAAGAGAACATTTAGAGATTTTATTTTTATTAGTGATTTTTTCTTTTCATGGAATATAAAGAAACAAAATTTATTTTCAATTTCCACTATTGAAGCTAAATATGTATCTGCTAGAAGTTATTATGAAAAAGTTTTGTGGATTCATCCCACACTCAAGGATTTTGGTCTAAGTTTCATTCAAACTCTAATTATATGTGATATAAAAAGTGTTGTTTCCTTTTCAAGAAACTGATCACATCATTCACAATATAAATTCATAGATATAAGACACCCATTCCTTCGAGATCAAACATAAAAAAGTGATATTATTATCAAATTTCTCATAATTGAAAATCATCTTGTAAAATTTTTTTCTAAAACATTGAATTCTAATATATTTGAATATATTAAACATAAATAGTTATGATCAATGAAAAGTGAACACAGTTTTCACTTCTCATTCCACTATCTCTTAAGATTGAGAAAATCCTCCATAAAGTTATAGAACATTCTTTATCTAGAACTATGATAAATTTTGTAAAAGTATATACTATTTTTTAGAATATCTCTATATGGAAAGTATTAGATTTATTTTTAATGTTTGTTTAAACTAATCTTAATAATAGTTACTCTTTATAGTTGATTTTAATGCTAATTAAATTTATAAAGGTACTTTTAAGTTCAAGTTTTAATTATTATGAAATGTACCCCCCTTTTATTTATAATTTTTTATTTGTAAATTTTTATTTCACAATAATATCTTATATATGAATATATTTTTCATAAACATATCATGCTTTCTCTATACTCTAATACTTAAATCTTATAATTTTCAATTTTCTATGATACTTTATGTAACACCTTAAGAATTTAAAAGTGGAAAGTCATGTTCAATAGAATATATAATATACAAAACCAATATTAGAATACTATTTAACACAACAATACTTTAAGGTATATTTCTTTTTAAATAGATTCAATCGCTTTAATAGCTTTCAAAACACGCAATCTCAAATCTAAATGAACTGTAATATAGTATACCATTATAACCAAGCCATTAAATTGGTGAATATGAATAGGGTGAAATAAATTATGAAAATTATTAGTTTTAAACATTTATAGAATAAATTCATTTGTTATATATTGATTAGAAATAAAATAATAATCATTTTAAAGAAAAAGAAATGTTTTTTTTGAAAAAAACTATATTTTTCTAAAATGTGGTTTAATCATGATTTGCACACAAAAATTGAAATTAATTTTTATCACTTTTAAAAAATATATTTTAGAAAATGAACTTAATTTTTTGAATCAGAATAACGAAATTTTATTTGGGTTCAATTTTTGGGATTTTTATAAAAAGTTTTATTTTTCAATGAATATTGAAAAATGCTTATTTTTATTAAAACGGCCTTTTGGTTTAACGAATTTACAAGACCCGTTTTTTTTTAATCTTAATTTTAAAGTAAAATTAGTTCAGTTATAATATATTAAATAAAAATTAGTTCATTATAATCAATTTCATATTGAATTTTGATATTAAGACTTCTATACCTGTCGAAATTTTCACTTTGGAAACCCTCTTTTTCATTACAGCAGGAGGTATAATATTAAATTTAATTCGGCTACTTATGTGGAATGAGTTTTTAAAAATTAATTTCATATTTGAAATTAGGATAATATATATTATCTAATAATCTCAACTTAATTTTTTACTAAAATGAATATTGAGAATAGTAAAAAAAATTAATTACCACGGGTAAGGTAATAATGGGTTTATCGGGGTTCAAACTAAGAAGATAAGTGTTTAAATGGCCTAAAAACTTATCAAAATATGATTATATGGAAATATTTATACCTTATACATCCAAAATTATAATATAGGGTTATTGGGAGGCATTTTCTTGTGAATTAATTTATCATTTTGGATTCTTTTGGGAAATTTCCAAAAAAAATCATGAGGGTTCCCTTTACCCAGTTATAAGAGGGCACTCCTTATCTTAATTTATTCACACCTATAAAGGAATTTCGCTTGACTATAACATAAAAAAATCCATCTCTAACATCCTTATAAACATTTTATAGGTTTTGGTCTTCTTAAAAGACCAACGAAGGGTCCTTAGAGTAAATCCAAAGGAGGTTTCTCTACGAGAAGGTAATTGTCTTATCAAAGATCATTCATTTTATTTATTATTTTTTCACCTTAAATTTTGTCTTAAAACATAAAATAAAATAAAAATATTATCTCTCATATAATTATATGTTATTATGTAGATATAATTATATGTATCTATCTCATCCACCGTTATATGGGAAATGAAGTTGTCGGTCATGTGTACGTTGGACTACCGCCTCGTGAACCGATGTAATTCATTTTCCATCACCACCTTTGAATGAAGGATATAATAATGGATTTAACATGTGTATATTATATTTCTTAAATTATTATACTTATTTAATTATCATATCACCTATATCTTCTTGTTTTCCATTCCTTGGGGTTACAATAACGTCGCTCGTGTGTACGATGAACTACCGCCTCATTATGCGATGTGGTTCATTTTTCACTAATGCTTTACATGGAAGGTAATAAAGAATAAATTTAATGAATATACTAGATATATATTACATGATATTGATTCTTTAAAATTAAGATACCTTCTACTTCCTTACCCTTTCACTCGTTAACGAATTGATAACATCACTCGTTCATTCGTATGGCCTACCGTCTCCACAAAGTGATGTGATTCATTCTCCATTTTAAACATTAAATAATGATTATAAAGAATAATATAATAAGAAATGATATTTATAAATTTAATATTATTTTTGAAATGATGTAACAATATCTGGTGTTCAATATTGGGAATATTCATGACAAAACATGCATGAGAAAAAAAGGAAATTAACACCCAAAATAATAGTGATAACGAAAGATTATTAACTAATGGGTAATAATATGTTATAAAGGGATCATATCTGATATTATAAAAATTTATATGGTTATTATATAAGTTAAAAACATGTTCAAAACCACTATACATGATTTTAAAGACCACTAAACTTAAGGGAAGCACGAGTTAAGGTATATCTAAACTAAATTTCCATTAATTGGGTTATACGTCAACATCGTTGAATATATTATGCCAATATTATGTGTGAAATGAATTTTGATTTATTTATATTTTATTTTAACTTTTTTTATCTAAATTTTTTTCTTATAATCTCTACCTTTATTAACTCTCACCCCAATAATATAAACATTTTAGGGGTTTCATCTCAAACATCTTTCTTTGAGAAACATGTTGTTTTATGCACCAAATTTATTTTAAATTGTGTATATACTTACAATATACATACTATATCACAATTACTTCCTAATTCATGATATTTTATGTTATGACTCATCTACTTCTTTCATGGGATGTTATGATTCAGAAGTTACTAAAGTGGTAAGGGTTTATGATTCAATATCATTTTAGTAGGGATTGCATATTCTTGAATATTTATTGAAGGTAATTATTTGATCATTGTATAATAACACATTTTAATTTTATTATCCTCTATTTATTTATGAATTTTCATGTAATAGTTAAATTTTTCTCCCTTTAGTGCTTAAAATTATTTAAAAAATGTTTTTAAGAAAATCCCACTTCATTTCTCTCTTTGATCGGAAATCTATTTTTTTCTAAATCCATGTAATCTAAATATTCTTTCAAAAATATTTTAATGTTCCTATAGGATTTTTTTAAACTCTAATTTAATGTCATTTTTATTTTTTTTTCAAATGTTTTAAAAAGAATCTTGATGTAATTTTCAAAAACAAGGCTCATTTAGATTTTACCTAAAAAGTGAAAGGAATATTTATTTTAAACATGCATGAAATGAGAATAATTTCACTCTATAATTACCCATAAATGTTTTAAAACGTCCTTTTAATCTTCCAAGGTTATTTTCAAATGAATGTATTTCCAAAATATTTTGTGAATTTTTGTTTTTCCAAAATTTATTTTTAAAATGGAAAGGTTATTTTCATAATGAATATTTGTTCAATTATTTATATTAATCAATGAAAAAAGCCTTTGTAATTCCTTAAGTATTTTATTAAATATTTACCTTTAAATAATTTTATTTCTTGATAGCATTCATTGCACACAACGCCAAATTTTAAAAAAACTGTGAAATACTATTAAACTCAACTATTATCTCTTAACTATTAGACTATAGGGAATGGATAGTAATAACTATATTATGAAAAATATATGGTCTAGTCATTTATCAAATTAATTAATTGTTTATAAAAGTATTGTATTTTAAAACAAAAAATATCTTTTAAAATAAAAGTGATGTTTTATAAAAAACTTGTTTTATGCGTACAATCAATTTTATATAAACATATTAAATTAATATTAGTTAATGATTATTTTGAAATATATATATTAATTAATTGATAAAATTTTCTAAAAATTCAACAAATATTTTTCTAATATTAGGATAAAAAAATAAATTCAGTTTTATGCTTAAAAATATATTTTTTTTCTAAAAATATGTTTTTGTCACATTTTTCACACTAACATTAAAATTAGTTTATTTCATTTATAGGTATTTAATTTGATAAAATTAATTAAATATTTAGAATCATATTTTTCAAATTAGGTAATTGGACCCATTTAATTTTTAGTTATTATGAATAGTAACTATGGTATAATTTACTTCCTCGGTAAAAGGTAAAATGAGTTAATGTGGATTAAAAATAAGTGTTAAGGAAAGATTTTTTATCCTAATTATTATTTGATGAATTGAATTCAAAACATAAAACATAAGGATCTAAATTTAGTTTTTTAATGGACACTTTTCCATGAAAATGACTTATATATTATTTAAATCAAAGAAAGTCAATAAATGTCATTTTCTTTTTCTTAAATATCTCTTATGTGTTCGCACAAATAAAAAGTAGGTTATCAAGAAATATAAGTTTTCATTTTGAACTTAATAAACTTATTTTTATTATATAAATTTATTTATGACTTTTTGGGCCAATTAGATAAGATTATGACCTTTATAGTATTTTATTTGATGAAAATTCAAACATGTCACACTCTTAATTTTAATAAGTATAACATTTTTAATATGTAGTTAAATAGAATATATTATTGAAAATAAATATTATTTAGAAATATTAAAGATTTATATTCATAATGCTAATTTATTTATAATTTTTAGAAATTAAATAATTACTCTAAATGCTTACCCAATGCTAATGCAGTAATTATTAAATTAAAAAAAATAAAATAAATGATATTAAAAATATTAAAATTAAAATAATTTGAGATATTTAATGTGGTACACACATATTATATATTACATTGAAATATAATGAACATAATAAAATGGTTGGTTTCAAAATATTTAATATCATCAAAATTAACAATAATGATATTTTATGGGATTAATATTTAATTAAAATATTTAAAAATAATAAAGATATTTAAAAAATAAAACAAAAAATTCATATTATATGGTATAAAATTTCATAAATTGACCATTTCTGGACTAATTTACAACATATAAGTAAAAATTAAAACCTTTCAATATTAAAAATCTTGTTACTATATTCAAAATTAAAATAACATAACAAATGGTTAATTAAAATTCTAAGGTTTAAAATAATATCAAAACTTGTATAAAATATATTGTTTGGTGATATTATAACATTATATTATCTTAAATTAAAATCCATTTCCATTTGGTGGTATTTGGATAGAAATAAATGTTTAATAATTTAATCTTCTCAAAAATTCCAAATGTACCCAAAACCTCAATTATAAAAGGGAACCAACTCCCTTACTACTTTACACCACATTGAACATTCTATATCCACCATCCCCAAACAAAATATCTTATAAACACCCCTAGTCACTTTATATATGTGTTTTTCTTCCCAAAATACCAACCCTAGATCCCTTTAGAGGATATCCTAAGGATATGTTTTGAAAAAGAGGTAATCACTCTAACCCATCACTTTCTTTTTCTAATCTTCCTTACCACCACTAAATAATTTATGTTCATCATAAAATAAAAACTTCAGTAACCTAAATATGATGAAATTTTATTATTATTATTATTATTATTATTATTATTATTATTATTACTATTATTACTATTATTATGAAAACATCATTAAACACCTTCTTTTCCATCAAATAATAACTAAAGGTATCACTCGTGCGTACGTACGGCTTACCGTTCGCATGTAGCGATACTATTCATTTTCCATCACCATATTTTATGGATGGGTATTATGATGGGTTAAATGAATATATATTATATATGTGATATAATAATGATTATGGAAATATTCATTATTATTTATGTTACATTCATTCTTTAAATTGAAAAATTGAAGCAACATTCATGCGTACGTATAGTCTACCGTCTCCATGAAAGGTGTAATTCATTTTTCAATTTATAATTTATATAAATGAATATAAATATTTATATCATTGTTATATGTTTTTTTATACAATTATTAACAATTTGTAAATGATGATACCAAGATCATAGTATAAATACCAAGACTTTTGAACGGAAACAATCTTGAAAAACAAAGCATTTATCACCTAGAACGATAATTTTAATAACAAATTATTAATAAATAGGTGATAAGATTTTATAAATAAATAATAAATGGTATTATATAATTATTATTATTAGATAAATTTTTAATAGGTTCATATTTATTTTACAAGAGGATTAAATATGAACAAATAAAGGCAAGACTTGAGGTAAGGGTTTATTTCACAATCTCATCATTATTCAAGATTATTTACATTTAAGTCTCCACTGGGGAATATTTAAATTACATTTACATGTTTCCTAAAAAGGATTTCAACAAAATCACTCTTCTCTTATAAATATTTAAATTCATTAGTATTTATGTTTTACTTTATACAAAATGTTCTGAAAGGAATAATTTTATCATTTTCCAAGCAAGGTACTTTGTGACTTTTCCGAAAAGAATATGTAAGGAATGTTTTTTAAATATTATATGGAATGAGTGGATTTTAACACTTTCATGATGCCTTTATTGTTTTGTTTTTATGATGGCATTATGTTTATGAATCCCATTACTTTTATATGGGCTATAAAATGATGAAATTTCTTTGATACCAATTTATTTTCATGGGTTCTGATATGATGAATGATTTATATTATTGTGGTACACATATGTATGGATTTAATTATGTGATGGGTGGGACATATATCTCCTTCTAACTCATTGGTTAAATATTTATATCTCATGTGATAGATAGGATTTGAATGTAGGGTGAACTCAGATCATTAAGTTATGGTTTGAATGGGGAGTGAACATATTTTAGTGATGGTCTTTGTCTAGTGTGATGGTTTGGGTAGTCAATCCAATCTTATATGATAGTCTTGTAAAAGATCCTTTACTAATATAGAAATGATTTTCTATGCTTATTTGTATGCCACAAAATCTTTGTCTTGTGCCAATATTATGCTCTAATGGATCATGTTCTTTGATTTCCTTATGATTAATGTCTTATGAACTACCAAGATTTACTCCATCCATCAATATTATGATCATTGATATGCATGGTATAATTTCAAAATTCCGTGTTCATGCTCTTATACCCATATTCTCATATTATGCTTATGAAATCATTGTTATCTCCTTTTTTACCCTTATTGGGCATCTGATCTCACCCATTTCTTATGTTTCTTTTCCCCAAGATAGGAATAAATGTATTAAGAATGATATGTCAAAAAGGGTTCTAGTTATGACGAAATATGTAGGAGATGATGTAGATATTTTATAAACTATTTGTTTAGGTTTCCATATTTCCAAAGGCACTAAACCCATATAGTTATAGCTTGGTTTTGTTATGTTATGTAATGAATATTAAACTAAAATGATGTAATATATCTGTATGAAAATTATGGGTTGTTAAAGTTGTTATCATAGTAAGGTTTATTTAACCTTTATAAACTAGGATGATAAAACATTAGTATAAACCCAAAGGATAAGTTTAGGTGTAGGTTACAATCTTATAATTTTTTTAATGATCATAAAGAACCTAAGATTAAACCTAAGATGACATATATTGAAATTTTATATGTAATTTCCCTTGATTATGTTGGTTTCCCACTATGATTAGTATTTCTCACACTATGCTTTTTGGTTTCAATCAATGGAGGGAACCTGAAGGAACCATGTTAATACTGAATGTGATGGTCAATGCAACATTTTTTCTCTTGAGTAACCAAATTTTATGGGAGATGGAATGAAAAACCTTTTTTTTATGCTCACTACATTCTCAATCTATAAATCATGCAGGAATTCCAAATGATAAAAGGAGGGAATAAAATTATGTTGATACCTTCATGAGGTAGCATCCATCTTCTTTAAGTTCTCTTATGATCCACTAGTGGATGAGGAGTAGATCACTACCACTAAAAATATATTTCCAATTGTCCAATGTTTAGAACATGAGAAATTAATTTTTTTTACTATCATTTGGAAGGTGAAGTGGACCAATAGTGGAATATTATCAACAATACAAGGCAACCGGATGAAATTGACTCCATGGAAAGGGATTAGTTCATAAAATATTTTTTTTTAAGTATTTTCTCATATTATTCATACAAAAATGAAGAAGGAATTCCATGAGTTAATGAAAAAGGAAGATTAATCTATTGAAACCTATGAAGAAAATTTGACAAAACATGTAAGTTATGCTTCTATAATTATCATCCAACCTAAAATTAAGATTGGACAATTTATCAGTGGATTAAAACCAAGTATCTAAAGGTTTTTACCCTTAAGGGACTTTAGTAGATATTAATAAATCATTCTAGGTGCTCTCAACTATTATATGGAGATTGGAGTTACCCATCAATATTATGGTTTTGATAATAAAAGAAATATGGAATTCAAGGTGAAATATAAAAACCATGGAGAAAAAAAAGACAATATTTCCTTTATACTCAAATTGTGAAAAGAAACATGGATGAGATTATCTAACTTGGAATAGTAAATATTTCAAGTATGGGGAAGAAGGTCATCGGGAAATTGACTACTGAAGTGATAGGAAAAAGTTAACTAATGATGTGAATAGAGAGAAGGTTGCATAGAATGCACCCCATCAATTTAATGCTTCATATATAAGGAAAATTGGAATTATTCTAACTAATTCTAAAATATAAGGGTTAATGATGATGATCGATATTATAATTCTCTTAAGTCTAAAGGCAACGTAAAATCTCATGCTATCACTATTGGAAATATAGATTATGACAACAAAGTGGTGAAAGTATATCTTTCCATCCACTCTATAATAGATAATTTACTATTTGATTATGGATCCACCCACTCTTTTATTTCTAAATAATTTTCTAATTGTATCACCATATCACCTCAACAATTAGATATTGAGTAAGATTTGAAAAATCTTAATGTCACAAAGGTCAAATATCACGTTTATAATTCTTCTTTGATTGAAGTTTTTGGGAAACTGATTCTTTTAAATATTTTAATCCTTTTTATAGTTGAATTAAATGTGATTTTTGTCATAGATTTTATTTCTCTATATTTGTATCATATTAATTTTTGGGGAAGGGAAATCAAATTTCATATTTTGAATAAACCTATGATAGTATATCGATGCAAGAATGAATAAGAACTACCAATAGAATTCAATTCCTTCTTATGGGTCTTAATTATTATAAATAAAGGTTACCTATCTTAGTTAGATGGGGAGAAACTCAACATTAATGATACACCTATTATATAGGATTTTATTGATTTCTTTCCTAAAGAATAGTTAGGTCTTCCACAAAATTAGGTAGTTGATTTTTCAATAGAACTCATTCTTATTTTATGCCTATTTCAAAGACTCATTATAGAATGGATAAAATTGAGTTGTATTAATTGAATAATAAACTCTAGAAGAATCTTGGTGAGGGATTCATATGTCCTAATATATCACCTTGGGGTGTACTAGTTCTATTCATTAAGAATAAAGATTGATCAATGTGACTTTGCATTGATTATCGAGAACATAACAATATTACTATCAAAAACAAGTATCCTCTTCTGAGAATTGATGACTTATTTGATAAAATATTATGATCTTAATAATTTTCCAAGATTAATTTCATTTTGGATATCATCAATTGATAGTCAATAAGGAGGATATACCCAAAACTGAATTTTGTACAATTATGGACACTGTGAATTTATAGAGATTTATTTTTGTCTTACTTGTGACCCTGTCATCTTCACAGATTTAATGAATAGATCCTTTAGAGACAATATTGATCATTTTTTAATAGTCTTTATAGATGATATTCTTTTATATTCAAATAGGAATGAAGAACATGAAGATCACTTGATGATTGTACTAAAGACCCTGAGAAAGCATAAGCTTTATGAAAAATTTACCAAGTGTAAATTTTGGCTCTATAAAGTTTCATTTTTTGGTCAAATAATCTAAATAGATGTTATATCTATGGATCTAGCAAAGATATATGTTATTTAACATTGTCTTAGACTATCCATAGTCATGAAAATATATAGTTTCCTTGGGTTGGATGGATATTATTGAGGTTTTGTGAAATATTTTTCATGATTATCTAATCCTCTCACCAAGATGACTCAAAAAGGGGTTGTGTTCATATGGATATATGGAATTTAATAGAATTTAAAGGATCTAAAAAGAAGTCTGGTCAGTGAACCTATTCTCACACTACCCTATATTAGAGAAACATTTTTGATCTATAGTGATTAATAAAATATGGGAATGATATGTTTTCTCATGAAAAATGATATAGTGATAGGTTATGTTTCGTGAAAATTGAAGGTACATGAGAAAAATTAACCCAACTCATGATTTGGAGTCAGATATGGTAATTTTTTAATCAAATATATGGAGGAATTATCTCTATAGAGAAAGGTGAGACATGTATACTGATCTCAATTGTTTATTTTCACTCAAAAAGTTCTGAACATGTTCCAACGAAGATGGTTAGAGATGATTAAAGATTATGATTTCTCTATACATTACAAACCTAGGAAAGAGAACAAGGTGGAAGATGCTTTGAGCCAAAATGATCATTGTAGCTTATCTCTTATGAGGAACACAAAAGATCTAATTTTTATGTATTTACAAAGGATGGGCCTGAAAATCATAAATTAAGGGGAGAACTCTTATCTATCTCAAATGAATATTCAACCATCTATCCAATTGAAGATTAATGAGGTTCATAAGGAAGATTTAGAGATAAAAAAGTGATAAGTGATCCTGAGTATAACTTTGATTGTTATAGAATAATAATTTTTAGGAAGCGTTTTTGTGTCCCTCCCATACTGTATTTAAAGGAGGTGTTAGATGAGTCTCATCGTTCATCATTCTTTATTCATCCAAGAAGAAGAAATATGTATGAAGACCTGAAAGAGTATTTCTAGTGGGATGGAATGAAAAATATATTGTAGAGTATGTTTCTCAATACTTGATATGTCAAAAATTAAGCCTAAGGGACAGAAGTATAATGGGATGTTACAACTATTACTTATATCTGAATATAAATGAAAAAAAACATCACTATGGATTTTTTCATCAGACTCCTCAGAACTTCTAAAGGGAATAATGTTATGTGGGTTGTAGTCGATCACCTTATGAATTCAGAACACTTAAATTCTATAATATAATATTTCTCTCTTGATAATCATGCTAGAATATATATTAATTAAGTGGTAAGATTTCATGGAATATTAGTTTCTATTGATTTTTATTGAGATATGAGGTTTACCTAGAAGTTCTGTAGAGGTTTTCATAAGATTCTAGATATAGAGTTAAGTTTTAGTACTTCATATCATCCTCAGATAGATGGTATATATGAGAGAAAAATTCAAACACTAGAATACCTGATGATATATTTCTCTATGGATTTTAATTGAGTTTGGGATTAACACCTTCAATTTGTAGACTTGTCTTACAATAATAGTTCTCACTCCAGTATTCATATGTCTCTTTATGAATACATCTATTGTAAGAAGTGCAGAACTAAAACATGGTGGAATGAATATGGAGAAAGAAAGCTATTGAGACTTGATCTAGTTTATAAAATGTAACATGAGGTTAGTTCTATTCCACAACATATAAGATTAGCTTAGAGTAGGGAAAAAATTATGTTAACAATCAATGAAAATAACTTGAGTTTTAAGTGGGTGATGATGTATTTCTATAAATATCTCCTAGGAAGAGAGTGATGATATTTTTGAAGAAGGGAAATCTAAACCTTATGTATATTTGTCCTTTAAAAATTATTGATCATGTTTACATTTTATCATATCAATTAGCTCTTCCACCAAATCTCCAACAAGTTCATAATTTGTTTCATATATCACTCTTAAAGAAGTACATACCTAATACATCACATGTACAAAACTTAGAGGTAATTACATTGAATAAAGATCGTTATTATGAAGAATAGATAGTATATATTTTGTATTATAGAAAAAATGTTCTATAAAACAAGACCACTCGGTTGGTTAATGTTTTTTGATGAAACCAACAATTTGTGGAAGCTACTTGGGACCCTGAGGATGTGATGAGGCAGAGTTATCCTTATCTTTTTTGTATTAGAGTGATGAATTTTTAGTGAAAAACTCATTTTAAAGGGGGAATAATGTAATTCCCTAATATTTTTATGAAATTTTTCTCTTCAAATAATATGATTCAATATCTTGTGTTGCATGAAACACCAGCTTTTAAATAAACTGTGAGATACTATTAAACATGACCATTATATCTTAGAAATTATATTTGAGGGAATTTATATTAATAACTAAATTATTAAAAATATGTGTTTTATTAATTTATTAAATTAGTTTATTTTTTATCAAATGACTATAATTTAAAACATAAAAAATATTTTAGAATAAAAGTTATTTTATTTTTTTTGAAAAAATTGTTTTATGTGTGCAATGAATTTTATATGAATATATTTAATTAATCTTGGTGAAATATTTTAGTGAAATATATATTATTTAATTTATTAAATTTTTTAAATATTCAAAAAATATTTTTCAAATCATATGATAAGAATAAATCTAGTTTTACGCATAAAAATGTTTTTTTCATAAAAAGCAGTTTTTGTCACATTTTGGGTACATGAGTTTAAATTAATTTATTCCCTTTATAGTTATTAAATAATATAAAATTAATTATATATTTACATTTAGTATTTTCATTTTTGTTAATTAGGACCCTTTTATTTTTAGTCAATATGAATTTTAACTATGGTAAAATTTATTACCTCGGTAAAGGGTAAAACAAATTAACCTAACAATAAGTGACAAGACCATAATCTTTAATCCAATTTATTATTGGATGAATTTAATTCTACCCTTAAAAAAAAGTTAAAATTTTTTTGTTTAATTGACATTTTTCTATGAAAATGCCTTATATATTATTTAAATCAAAGAAAGTCACAAAATATCATTTTCTTGGTCCTAAATATCTCTTATGTTACCACATGGGGAAAAAGTAGGTTTTGAATGAATATAAGTTTTCATTTTGAACTTAATAAACTTATTTTAATAATATAAATTTATTTATAACTTTTTGGTTCACTTATAAAAGACTCTGACCTTTATTGTCTTTTATTTAATGAAAATTCAAACATGTTTCACTCTTATTTTTAGTAAGTATAATATTTTTAATATGGGTTTAACCAGAAGATATGATAAATTATAAATATTATTTTTAAATATATTATTTTATCTTCATCATGGTAATTTAATTTTAATTTTTTGAAATTAAATAATTACCCTAAATTCTTACCCAACATTGATATAGTAATTTTTCAACTAACAAAAAAATCGAGTAAATGATATTAAAAATATTTAAAGTAAAATAATTTTAGATATTTAAGATAATAAAATAACTCCATAGATTACTTTTACATGTTAGGGTTATAATAGAATTTTTTTAAATTTTACATTTTTTATTAATATTTTTAAAAGTCAAAATATTGAATAGTATCATAATTGACAATAATGACGTTTTATGGGATAAATATTTTGTTAAATTATATAAAAATCATAAAAAAACTTCTAAAAATTGAAATTTATTATTATATGATCTAAAAGTTTATAAATTGACCATTTATGGACCAATTTACCCCATATAAGTAAAATTTACAACCTTTTAATATTAAAAAACTTGTTACCAAAATTAAGATTAAAATATGTTAACTAAGAGTTAATCAAAATGATAAGGTTAAATATAATTCGAAAACTTGTATAAAATATATTGGTTGGTGATATTATAACATTATATCATCTTATCTTTGAATCTATTTCAATTTTGTGTTATTTTTATAGAAAATTAATTTATTATATTTTAATCTTTTGGTAAATTCCAAAAGTGCCCCTCACCTCAATTATAAAACGGAACCTCCTACCTCACTTCGTTACACCATTTTGAGTCTTATAACTCAACCATTACCTAAAAATGTATCTTACCAACTTTACTATTCACTTTATAGAGGTTCTTGGTTTTCCAAAAGACCAACCCTATAGCCTTTTAGAGGATATCCAAAGGAGATGTTTTGAAGAAGAGGTAATCGCTCTAACCTATTAGTTTCCTTTTCTATTATTCCTTACCTTATCTAAATATATTATGTTTATAATAGAATAATAATTTTTTATACTAAATATGATTAACTGTTATTGTTATTATAAAAATATCATTATACACCCTCATTACCATCAAACAAGAAGTGAAAGTATTGCTTGTACATGCGTACTGCTAATCGTCTCCACATAGAAATACAATTCATTTTTCATCATCATCTTTTATGGATGGGTGTTATGATGGTTTTAATGAATATATATAATATATTTTATATAATTATTATTTTTTAAATATTAATTACTATTTACCATTCCTTCATTCCATAAATTAAAAAATGAAAAAAATTGTTCATGCATATGTACAACATACCATCTCCAAGAACGGTTTAATTCATTTTTCTAATTACACTTTCGATGAATAAATAAAATTATCAATATAATTATTATATATTATTTTTATAAAACTATTCAAAATATATAAATTATGATACCAATATAAAATTATATTGACCAAGACTACCAAACCGAAACATGCTTGGAAAACGAAGTATTTATCACCCAAAATTGTGATTTTATTAAAACACAATTAATAAATAGGGGATAATCTGTTATTAATAATAAATGAATGTTTTGATATAATTAAGGTTATTAAATAAACTTATAATACATTTATATTTATTATACATGATGTTTTAACTTGAACAATGAATGGAAAGACTTGAGGTAAGGGTTTATTCACAATCTCATCATTATTTGGGATTGTATAAATATAAGTCTCCACTGGGAAATATTTATTTTACATGACCATGTTTTATAAAACTATTTTTTAAAAACATTTTACTATTCTATTATGAATATTTAATGTCATTTTAACCCATGTTTTACTTTTTACAAAATGGATTGAAAGGAATATTTTAATCATTTTTCAATCAGGGTACTTTGTGACTTTTCCAACAAAAAGACAGAAGAAATGTCTTTCAACTTTTATAACATGAGTGTTTTTCCCTTATTTTAAGATTCTATAATTTATATAATATTATATTATAAAATTAAATGTTTATTTTCAAAATAAAATTTTTTATTTTATAATTTCACTATATTTTAAAAAAAATCAAAATTGAAATGATATTTTCCTGAAGAATTATTTCAAGTGATATATGAAATACATTTTTTATATAAGATGAAATTCCTTTATGTTAATCATGGTTTACTGGGGATATGTTTTAATAATAGCATCATTATACTTTATCTATATGGTTTATGTTTATGATGTCATGATGTTTATAAATCTATTTACTTTTATATGGGTAATGTGATGAAGAAATGTCTATGAAACCCATTTCTTTTCATGGGATCAGATATGATGAATTTTTTATGTTCTTATGAAACAAATTTTTATGGTTTAAATTATTTTTTGGGTGGGACCTATATCTCCCTCCAATTTATTGGGTAAATATTTATATATCATGAGATAGACAGGATTGGAATGGGGAGTGAACAATGTTGAGTAAGACACGGCACGAATGGGGAGTAAACCCAATTCAGTAAGGAAATTTTTCCATTATTATGGTTTAGGGAGTGAAACCATTCCAATATGATAGTATTGGAAAATATCCATGACTGCTATGGAAATTAATTTCTATTCTTATGTGTATTCCACAAACTACATGTCTTATGCCAATATTATGCTATCATGAATCAAGTTCTTTGATTTCCTTATTATTAATGTCTTATGAACTACCAAGATTTACTCCATCCTTCAAAATTATGATATTTTACATTAATGTTAAAATTTTAAATAAAAAATCATGTTCTTTTACACTTATGACCATATTATTCTTTTAGAATCATTGTTATCTTCCTTATTTACCCTTAATGAGCATCTAAGCTCACCAATTTATTTTGTTTTTACCCAATATATAAAGAAATGTATTAAGTATGATCTATCAAAAATGGTTCTAGTTATTAATAAATAATTAGGAGATTATTTATATGGTTAATAAACAAGTTTTTCATGTTTCCAAGTTTCCAAAGTCCCTAAAACCATGTAGTTCTTGCATGGTTTTGTTATTTTATGTAACGAATATTCATCTAAAAAGATTTAATATCTCTGTATGAAAATTATGTGCAATTATAACGATTATTGTTTTGGAATTATTCTAAATACTACATATATTTCACTTATATATATACCTTTCTCACACTCGGTTCCTATCATGGATTAATACACACCTTATGTTCACCTCTCAATGTATTCATTAAGAAATTTTCTTTGCTTATGATATAAAGAAAGATTATTCAACCCATTTTCTTTCCATGGGTAATTATTATGTTATTCATTATGTTTGAGAACAATAAGCATCACACATAGATCATGAACAAGTTATGATGTGTGTTCCTAGATAGTGCTCAAATTCATTGGGTAAATCTTTAGTCTCAAGAGGTTTCATGTATGGGATTGGGGAGTAAAAATAATCTATTATGGGACTTTTTCTACCATGAGATATTTTCTAGGTAGTTATCCTTGACTCATGTTTATGTCATGTTGTGTGTTGTTTCCACATTTCCTATACTATTATGATCTTATGATATCGTGTTCTTTATGTTAGTCTTCCATGGGACTACTTATGTGTCTTCTATTTTATGATATCATGTTATATCTAGGACCCACATGTAATGTTTCCTAGTCATGTGTATTTCCCTCTTGGGATTTATAACACACCCCTTTCTTCTATGAATTCCCCAAGTTATGTTATGCATTTTTAGAAGCTAAAATGGATTTAGGAACTCACTGTAGAAAATAAAAAAATAAAGATGTCATGTTTTAGTTACTTTTATTGTATTGTGATCCTAAACTTCCAAAGACACTAGGATTCATGATATTTGGGTTGTAACTATTGGTTGATTATGTTAACAAACATGTAATGATATGTGTAAAAGGATTGGGTTGCTATAATTTATTTTTTAAAATATTTCTTATGTCTGAATAGTATATATGATTTTAAATTTATTATGTATAAACAATCTATCAAATTGTAATTTATTACACATAAAATTTATTATGTATCTTTCCTTTTGTGTGTAAAGTTTTATCTTTAATTCCCTCAAACTCCTTGGAAAAGTGAGAGTTTTTTATTTTATAACTCTCATATAGATATGATATTTTTGACTATTTTGATATAAGTTCAAGAAATTATTTTAATACAACTCTTTGAGCTATAATTATTTGAAGAAGTCTATTTGTATGTATCAAAAGGTATCTTCTATAATGGGAATTTCACTCTTAATTATATTTTTGACTTTATATCACTTATTCTTTTTTTTACTTTGATTAATCCCAAAAGGTTAGAAAATATTTATTTTCCTTTATATGTCTCATTAATGGGAATAAAAAATAAAATATGTGAAGAAGATATTTACTTAACTAAAATTTACCCCAATAAATTCATTCTAAATTCTATGGCGGGGAGTAAATTTAATATAAATTATAGGGAAGTTTCTTTACTAATTTATTTTAACTATCATAACTCTTATTATTCATTAACATTATATAGTTATTATTTTGGAATTTTATGTTCTCTTTTGAAAATAAAAAAGGGGATAAATTTGGAAATATATAGAAATGTTTCCGTAGTATTTAAATTTAGTAAGAGTCAGAAAGTTTTGAATTACTCCAATGGGGTATGTTTTTATTCAATATATTTTTTTCTACTAACCCTATTTTTTTCTTAAATATAGGATTTTTAGTTTTCCCGGATGTGTCTAGTGGAAGTTCGTTTGGATTAAATATAAAGTTTTATTATTAAATTCTCGTCAAACATACTATTACATGAGATTTAATTAAGGTATTTTTATGTTAAAAATATAGGACATTATTTAGTCAAATAAATTCTCTAATACCTTTTTTTAAATCAAACTAAAATTTACATTGTCAATTAACTTAAATCTTTGGTTTTATTTATTTATACTTTGTTTCAGATTCCCTTAAGTTCTAAGCAATTGAATAGACTCATAATTTTACCAAAAATAAGTAATGTCACATTAAATGTTGAAAAAGTGTGATGATAGTCTCAATAGAAGATGGTGCTACTCTTCGTTGGTTTATTATAATTCTTTTTATTGACTTTCAACATAATAGAGAGATCTTAGAATTTTTCCACTGAAATTTGTTATAATGAAGGAAATAAATTTAACTAATTATTCATGGAATAGAAGTGTTATGAGAAGTTACAATATTTTTATATTTTATTATAAGTAAATTTTTGCATCAACACGTATCCTTTTTTCTAAATTTTAATCATTTTTTAGTGAACTTATAAAAATCATTCTGAGGTTTTACATTGTAAAGCTATAAATTGTTCAGTATTAATATCTTTTTATGATGTAGTGAGATTGGGGAGGTTTTCTTTTCTAGGAACTTATGATGATTCTGACCATTTTTATTAAAAATATTTCAAGTATAGAAAGAAATTTCTTCCAAACATGTGCATTAAACAAAGACTGGTGGGTTTGGTCTTTTTTTTATCATTTTTTATCGAATAGGTGTTTTGAGAATAATATCCTACAATAAATTCTCTATAAAAGAATCTTCAAGTATTGATATTATAACTTCTAAAAGGTTTAAATTTGATGAAGATTCATGTTTTTACTTATAAACATTGATTTAGGTTATTAAATCACCAACTGATTTGGTATAAAAGTGAATACTTCTTATGAATTTTTAGTGATTGATAATAATAACCTTTAGGGGTATTCAGATTTTTATCTGATACTCCATGAATTGTC
Organism: Viscum album; assembly: GCA_963277665.1. Lineage (NCBI taxonomy): Eukaryota > Viridiplantae > Streptophyta > Magnoliopsida > Santalales > Viscaceae > Viscum > Viscum album. The sequence continues at coordinate 1,606,301,406 of OY728137.1, read as the reverse complement.
TTTAACTATGTTTTTATATTTTCCAAAGTACATACTTGATTTCTTAGTAATGTATTTATCTTATAATAGTTTAATTATCTCTATGTGTATTTTTTATCGGTTCAGTGTTATTTGTAAATTTTTTATTCTATATTGTTCTTATATTATCATAGTACGCCTTAATTTTATTGTCTAATTTGATCAGAAATTATATCTTTTGTTCAGTTTCATAATTGATTTGGAGTAAATTTGATAGTTATATTTTGGATAAAATTCACCCCCCCCCCCCACCACTCTTTTATTTTACATGTTGTTCTATCTATAATAGTAAGGGGGATACCCATTTATAGGTATCCCAATAAAAAGTGTGAAATTGAATCACACTTTTGATTCATGCACTACACTAAAATCATGAAATGATTTCATGATTTTATTTTTCATCAAATATTGATAAATTAATGAAATAATTTAATTCTTATCAACACCATAGAAAAAGTGTGAAATTATTTCATTCTTTCTATAACCCATTTGGTAAAATAAGTTTCCCTCAGCCCATAAAAACCTACAAAAGTATTTCTATAAATTTAAAGAGTAATATATTGAGATAAAATCCTTATATATAAAAGGTATATGAAATCATATATAAATAAAAAACATATCCTTATAACTTCCACTAAATCTAAAAAATAAAAAAAAAATCCTCAAATAAATATTCAAAAAATGTTTTTGAGGTTTTTTTATAATGATTTTTTGTTCAGTTTATGTGCGATAGCACCTGTGATACCATAAGGGGAATTTTTTCTTGAAATATATTTCATGTTTTGATATCATTCCAACCATATATTCTTTTAAAATTGGGTATGGAAGGATTTTTTCTAAATTTCAAATTGAAAATTTATCAGTTTGATTTCACTTTCATTTTTTTAATATATAAAAGTTTAATTTATTTAAATTTAAAAAATAAATTATAATTGTTTATATTTGAGAAAAATTGTAATAATTTAAGATAATTTTTTTAATAAAATATAATATTTATTTTTGTAATATAATATTTAATAAAATAAATTATAAATATTTATTTTTTATAAATTAAATGTGGTTTAAAAAAGGAATAAGAAATTATCAAAATACTGGCATGGGTTATAAAGCCAATTTAGCAGAGTTAGATTATAAGGGAATGGATGGAACAATGTGAACATTAATGAAATATATTGATTCATGTCATTCGTGTAATCATTATCCTTGAGAATTAATTTACTCTCATAAATCTAATAGCATAGATGGTTTATGGTGAAAACTCTATAGGATATAGTGATGAATGTTTTTTTACAAATATGTACTTTCAAAATAATAACCCTTTCAAATTCTATATTCATTATGAAATTAGATTTATATAGTGGGAAATTGTGATTATATATGGAATAAGAAATTAATGGAATGAATATAATTTATAGTTATAATATATATCCTCTATAAGGATTAATTCAGTCTTGAGTCAGATGTATTACTCACTCAAACTGGTTAAATTCAATCTTGAATGGGTGAATTCATCCTTTGATGCATAGGTCTCACAATTTTAAACAAATCATGAACCAAGTCACACCCATTTAACACTTTATAAGCCTATTTGGATCACTATCGAACAAATATACTAACTAGATACATGCCTAATGATATAAAATATTAGATCCCACCTTGGTTATGAATTAACTATAAATTTTTAAAGTCTCATAATCTCCACACCATCATATCTTTATCCATATGTAAATATGTATATCGGGATAGTGAGATAAACCATCCCACATGGGAGAACCTATCACTATTCTCTTCATAAATTAAGGGTGAAAGGATTTCTATACAATAAAAAATCTATGATAGACATAATATTAAAAGGTAAATATGCATGGGTGAGTCTAGTTATTATGTGGCATGAACAACTTGATTGACTAAATAAATTATCATTTTATTTATCATAAATATTTCACATAAAATGTATCTTTAGAAAAATAAATATTTTAATACATTACTTAGTGATTTATCAGGGAGGGATTTGAAGATAACGGTGATTATTCAAGTTTAACTTCCTTAAACTTGGGGTTCCTTGGAAACTATCAAAATTCCTAGGTTAATCTATGGAATTCATGGAAATTTTATAAAGAAAAAAATATTTAAAAACTTTTTTTAAAATTTAAATGATATATAAATGAATTAATATATAGATACACATTTAAAAAATATAAGTACAAATTTAAATATTAACATCAAATTCTTTACTTTGTATGGGAAAACTAGAAAGATAAACACTGCCTCTCTAACTCTCTACATAAATGTACATGGATCAAAAAGTCACTATAAAATTAGGATCAACCTGAATATAAAAATAACATTTAAATATTTTAATAAGACTTGTTTATTATATTTTAATTTTAAAAGTTATTTTAAGAAATTATCATGTTGTGTTGGCTTCAACTTAGGCATTATATAGGAAATTTATGGACTCGGGTGGCCTAGTTTTATACAATTTTTCTAAGTTGTAATAGGAGTAAATTTAAAATAATTTTTTTTATGAAAATTATAACATAAATAAAGGTACTTGTGAAATAATGACCAAAATAATGAAACCAACGGAGTAGTTTTAGACAACACATTTAGTACAAAATTAAACATAAGGAATGCTCAATAATAATGATTTCTATGTAAAAAATTCATAAAATGTGTCATCCCATATATCACCTTCTATCTATTTTTTTAAGATTTTAATTTATATATATATATATATTGTAATTAATATTTAATTAAAATTATATTGACCATTTCATTGAATAGATTATTTTAAAAATATTATTTAATCTCTAACTAGAAACTCCCTTTTATAAGATATTGGTCATTGAAATGTTTCTATAAGTTCCAATGTAAGGCTATGTGCCCTCATTTCAAGTATTATACTAGTTATCTATTTTCTTACTTTTTTAATGTGAGATTGATCAATAATAATAATAATAATAACAATAATGTAATTATGGAATAAAAACAATGTAACTATTAATAATGAATTTGTAATTTTTAATCATAATAATAATGTAATTAATGGTTAATAAAAATTTCATTAATAAAAATTAATTAATATTAATTAATATTTATAAACAAATAATTATTACAAATTAATAATTTAATTATTACTAATTATTAATGTAATTATTTCTAATTGTTAATAAATAATTATTTAATTAATTTAAAATATTACTTGAGAGGTTATAGAAAATGGAAATTGCACACACCTAAATGGGTCAAAAAAGGGTCAAGCTACACTCCCCCTCTCCAAGGTTAACCTACACACCAGATAGACTATAACACCCCAAGCTTCTATGGTACTCTTCTCTTTGAATAATGCAATAGCATGTGTTGTATGCAACATTGAGTTCTACCTCACACCACAACCGATCAAACTAGTCGTTATGAATAGTAATACCTACTTTTTAAAATTTTAGAAATTTTATCTCTCAAAATGGACATCATTTTTGGATTAGGAGTATCGAATTTAGCCTAAGGTGAAATTTTGGTACTTTTCGGATAACTTTAATATTTTGATGAATAGTGAAAATTACTAAATTCTAATTAAAAACAAATTTTTTAATCAAAATAATTAATAGTGATAAATTATAAATTTTAGTGGTTTTAAAGTATATTTAGAATATATTTTTACCATTTAATACAATTTTTATCATTGGACATAATTTCACAATTAAACCGAACATAAACAAGTATCAATCTTTTGATAGTTATTATATCTTAAAAACACACTTTTTGTTTTGACAGCGGGAATTAATTTTAAATTAATTTCTGCCACTTCTGTGTTTTGAATTTGGAAAAATGGATTTCATATTTGGAATCAGTATTTTCAAATTGTGTAAATAGGTAACTTTTATTTTTAGACATTTTGAATAATCACTTCGGTAAATATTTTATTTACCATGTTTAAAGGGTAAATTCGGTAAATAAGGGTTAAAAAATAATATTATAATAAAAAAAATTACCCTAAAACGTATCCTAACCTTTTTGGTTGATACATGTCCGACCATGGGCATCTTTGGGTAGATTTTGGGACCCCATGGTGCCACTTGTAAGTTATAGGGACACTTTATTTTAATTAAGTTAAAATGAATACAAAAATGACACAACCATATATCTTTTAGAAAAACAATTTTTACATAGGGTTATATATGTTGGATTTTTGACTATAAATATGCATTATAAATATAACAAGATTTATACGTAATGGTATTTTATCTATAATTTTTAGACATTAAATAATTTAATTTGCTTATGACGCAATGGTGATGCAGTAATTACCATAATAGTGAAAAATTAAAATGATTGATATTGTAGATACCCAAAAAATATAATTTGAGACTTTTTATGAATTAAACTATTTTTCTAGGTTAATATGACATGTTAGAAATGATTTAATTAACTTTTTTCTATGTAATAATTCTGTTATGATTTTTACAAAAATCAATTATTGAATAGTGTCAAAATTGACATAAAAGAGTTTTTAAAAACAATATTATATTATTAATTGATATTAAATTTTTAAAAATCTAAGGTTCGGCCAAGAGACTTATATCATGATATTTGTATCATTAATGGACCAATTATGGGTGTCTTGGATGTATATAGTATGTTTATTAACCATATAATATAAAAATAAAAAGAGACATTGTAAAAGTGAAACTAATTAACTAAGAGTTAATACTTAAAGATAAGGTTAGTATAATGACCCAAACCTGTCTAAATTATATTGGTTGAGTGGTTTTCGACCTATACTCACCTTAAAATTTAAATAATCCACTTTGGAGCTATTATAAACCGAATATGAATTTATTATAAAATAATATTTCTAGCTTTTCCAAAGGTGCCCCTCACCCCTCTTATAAAAGGGCACTCCCCCTTCTCTTTAATTAACACCTTCAAAGCCTTTTGGATCGGCCAAAATCTACCCAAATACTCTCTAAACATCCCTCACTTCATCCTAGAGGCCTTACTTTAGTCCGAAAGCCAACCTAAGAGACCTTTTGATCAAATAAAAAGGAAGAACCCAAAGAAGAGGTAATGATTTCACCACCCTTTTCCAAGTTCCTTTCTTCTTCCACTTCTTCTTCCTTTGTTATTACCATTATAAAATAATAACTCCAGTATATTATATATATATATTGATGTTATTATAAATATGGTACAACCATATTCAGTATTCAATCCATCCTTTGAATAACATGTCACCATACGTGCGTACGTACGGTTTACCGTCTCCATGTCGTGGTGTAATTGTTATTCAATAAATTATTATTTGGATGGGTATAATAATGATTTATAATTCATGTAAATAATAAATATAACATTATAATAATTCTTTATATATGATATACCATCCAATTATATGTTATTTTAATATCAAAATAATGATATTGTCGCTCGTGCGTACGTACGGACTACCGTCTCCACGAACGCGATGAGATTCATTCTCCATCATATCCACTCAAGTATAATTATCATTTGATGATTTAAAAATAATGTTTAAGGACTTGATATCATTCTGGATATGAATAAGATACAACCTATACATTACAAACATTCCTTCCATAACAAAACATATAAAATAAAACTAGTTAGTTAACACCCGAAACAACGATAACACTAAGATATTATTAACAAGTCAATGTTAAAAGATCATATGTGATATCAAATTAATGTATATGATTCTTGTATAATTTAATAACAATTATTTAACCATTATACAGGAGTTTAACCTACCCCCAACCAAGGATAAGTACAAGGTAAGGTTTTATTTCGCAATCTCTTCATTATCTGAGGTTGTTTATACGTAACAATCTACTGGGACTTCTTTATCATTCACATCTGTGTTTCTTAAAAATGTATTTTAAAATATTTTTACTATTTACTATAATATGTGTTAAATTCATTTATACCCTTTTTTGACTTTTTATAAGAGGTTTATAAAAGAATCTTTCCGTCGTTTTCCAAACAAGGTGCTTTTTAACATTTTCGACAGAATTAAGGTAAGAATGTTTTTTTAACTTATACGGCGGGTACGGCTATTTTCCGCCGTTATAAAATCTTCGAAGCTTCCCTTACAATATTATAAGAATATTTTCAAATAAAATGTTTTATTTTATATGAGTCTTAAATGATTTCAAAATAAAAAGAGTTATTTCTCTAAAAAGTGTTTTGATTTCATCTATGTCAACTTCCTTTGATGGATTTTAAGCTTATTTGAAGCTGATTTATTATGAAACAAAACTTCCATATTGTATTGAAGGTTTTGTGATATGTTTGACTATGGATATGTTATTTTTATACCTTTCATGTTTTATGGTGAAAGTATTGACGTTTCGTATGCTAGTTTTAATATGAATGTTTATGTTATGTTTAAAACTTTTCATATGGGAATGCATTGGACTTAATATGTGACGGGTGGAGCCCGCTATAGCTCCTCGATGCATCAGTAGGTCTCATGAGACAAAATAGTGTCTTGGCACAAGGCCTTGACAAAATCTTATTTGTATTCTTGGCACGAGGCCTTGGCTATGTGGTTATGATAGTCTGGCATTATGCATTCCATCATTATGAAAGTGGTTATTGATATTGCATGTGATTATTCGATTAGTAGAATATCCATGTGAATAAGTAAATGGAATTATTTCATTTTATTTTTTCCATACTATTTTTAAGTTCAAGTTTAAAAGGATTTTGTTTTAGTTATACACTGCCTTAAATGTTTATTCTTATTTATGAAAGTTTCCGCTATATTGTTATCCTTACTGGGCATTTGATCTCACCCCTTTTCTATGTTTTATTTTTCCCAGGATGTGAAGAAGTAAATTATGAATGACCTGCAGGGATATTATGAGGGGATAATAGTGTGGACTATGGAGACAATATGTTTTTGTCATAGTTTTTCACTTTATGATGTAATTTAAAAATTTATGAATATATCTAGTGTTTCCAAGGCTACTAAACCAATCGGTCTTTCTAGATTTGATCTTTCTTGTGATCATGCCAATGTTATGTAATAATGCACCGACTCTGGGTAACTGGGGTCGGGGCGTTACAGTTGATATCAGAGGAAGTTTAGTACAAACCTTGGAAGTCAGATTTAGATAAACTCTGATTAGAGCACATAGACCTAAGACGGTATTTGAGGATTAGTATAGACGAACTTCCTAGAATTTTGGTATTGTAGAGATTTTGTGAGTTTTCCGAGAAATACATTCCTGTATGGATACGAGTAGGTAGAGGCGGCTCTAGCACAGATGTACCTAGGGGTAAAACCCAAAAACACCTCTTTGAGCTAGACTCGAACGGGAACTAGTGCACGACAACGGGCCTTATTGCACTCTTGGTTACGACACTCCCAGGGGATATGCTTAGGATAACTCTCATTTTATTTACAAATCATTATTAAGGGTTTATGAGTATATACTTCCTCAAAGAAAACATTTTTATGACTATGGATTATATCCATAAATAGTTCAATTTATGTTAAGTGTTTTATAAGTATGGAATTATGTATTTTGATTCATAAACTGATCTAGTTTATGCCATTGTTTAGAAATGGCACCTAGTGGAAGAAATGGAAACCATATCAATTCATGCACTCCATGTAGGGATTTCCCTCCTGCTTGAGATAATTATAGTGGAGATGGTGATGCAACCGGTGCCGATCAGCTAATCACCATACTGGGACAACTCACTCAGGTTATGAATAATAACCTTACCCATATGGAGCACCCTGATCCGCAGCGTGGAGGATCAATGTTAGATCGATTCATGAGGCAACAACCACCAATGTTCAATGGGAGTACAAAACCCTTAGTAGCTGAGCAATGCATAAATTCCCTAGAGAAAATATTTCAGGATTTGGGGAGTAGTGAAAGGGAAAAAGTTATCATGGCAGTTTACCGCCTCACTGGAGATGCTGATCAATAGTGGTCATTGATTCAAAACACAAAGGAAGATGATAAAGTATCAAATATGTAATGGAGGGAGTTCAAAGATCTGTTTTTAGAAAAATACTTTCCTCGTGACCATCGAGCAGATATGTAAAGGCAATTTCTGAGTCTGAGACAAAATGAGGATGAGAATGTCGCAAAGTATGAGCCTAACTTTATAAGGTTAGAAAGGTATGCTGGAGATTATATACGTAACCCATGAAGTAAGATTGATCGTTTCTTTGATTGGTTAAAACCATTTCTCCGTCGAGCATTAGTCTCACAATCCTTCTCGTCGTACGAAGACATTGTCTCATGTGCTATCAAGACAGAAAAGGAATTCTCTAAGTCTTATGACTTTAAAGTAAAGAAAGAGAAGAAGAGATCTTCTGATCAATCTGGGAATGGAAATAAGGGGAAGAAGGGAAAGTTTTAATATCCATCTTGTGGTAAATGTGGGAAGAAACACCCCGGTACTTGCTTGAAGGGAATGGGTGTCTGTTACAAGTGTGGTGAAAAAGGCCACCAAGCTCGTGATTACAAAGGGAAGAAGGAAGCTACCAATGTTCAGTGCTACAATTGCAGGGAGATGGGACATTATGCAAATGAATTTCCTAATCATCAAGGGAACTTACCTCAGAAAAGGCCAAGGGATCAAGTCCAAGCTTATGCTATCACTACTGCTGAGGTATAAGCTCCGAAAGACGTGGCGGCAGGTAATTTAATGGTTTCCTCAAGTTTAGAAAATGCATTATTTGATTCTCGATCATCGCATTGTTTCATATCTTCTCAGTTTTCTAAAAAAATTAGATATTTTTAATTTGATTTAACAAGGGAGTTTTCAGTTAAAACTCCTAAGGGAAGTATCATTGTAACAAAGTTTTGTGAATCAGTCCCCATTAGAGCACATAAATTTTCTTTATCTGCTGATCTCATCTCCATACCTATGATTGTGTTTGATATAATCCTTGGTATGGATTGGCTTTCAGATTATGATGCGAAGATTTATTGTAAGAATAAGTAGGTTACGATTTTTTATGATGGTGATAAGGAACACCTTATGTTTAGAGCAGAATCGTCACCACCTAATTCTTATCTAGATCCACCCCCAGTAGCTCAACTAAATTCAATTATTGGGGAGGAAGAGAATGAAATGACTGTGGGTGAGGAAAGGAATGTTCAAATAGAGTATGTACCTGTTGTAAAAGAATATGTAGATGTATTTCCGGAAGATTTACCTGGACATCCTCCAGAATGAGAAGTTGAGTATTCCATTGATTTAATTGCTAGATCAAGGCCTATATCGAAGACCCCTTATAGAATGGCCACTGTAGAATTAGTTGACCTAAAAAACAACTAGAGGAATTGAGTAATAATGGATTTATTCACTCTAGTGTTTCTCCAGGGGGAGACCCTATTCTTTTTGTTAAAAATAAAGATGGATCTATGAGGTTATGTATCGACTATAGGGAGATCACTGCTATAACAATAAAGAACAAGTATCCCCTACCTCACATTGATGATTTATTTTACCAACTACATGGAGATAAATACTTTTCAAAGATTGAACTTCGATATGGATACCATCAGTTGTGTGTAAATAAGGAAGACATTCTGAAGACAGCATTTCGAACCAGGTACGGGCATTACGAGTTTACTGTAATGCCTTTTGGATTGACTAATTCACCCTCTATATTCATGGATCTGATTAATAGAGTTTTCAAGGAATATCTCGATGAATGTTTTGTGGTATTTATTGATAATATCTTGGTATACTCTAAAAGCTACGAAAATCATGAAATTCACTTGCGCATTATCCTAAAGACTCTGAAAAAACATAAATTATATGGGAAGTTTAGCAAGTGTGAATTCTGGCTTCATGAGATTTATTTTCTTGGCCATATTGTCTCTAAAGATGGAATCTCTGTTGATCCTTCTAAGACCAAGGAAATCCAAGAATGGCTAGCACCTACGAGTATATCTAAGGTACGCAGTTTTATTGGTTTGGCAGGTTATTATCGACGTTTCGTCCATAATTTTTCCCGATTGGCTAACCCATTAACGAAGCTCACACGTAAAGGGGTTAAATTTGTTTGGAAAAAAGAGTGTGAAGTATTTTTTGAAGAACTGAATAGAATATTAGTCAATGCTTCTATATTGACTCTACCATCGAGGAACGATGGGTTCATTATTTATAGTGATGCATCGAAGAAAGGACTTGGTTGTGTCCTTATACAGAATGATAGGGTTATTTTCTATGCATCACGACAGTTGAAAATTCATGAGTAAAACTATCCTACTCATGATCTCGAGTTATCAGTTGTGATCTTTGCTTTGAAGATATGGAGGCACTACCTCTATGGTAAAAAATGTGAGATTTATACTGATCACAAGAGTTTGAAGTATATTTTCTCACAAAAAGAACTCAACATGAGGCAAAGTAGATGGCTTGAATTACTCAAGGATTGTGATTGCACGATACACTACCACCCGGGGAAGGAAAACAAGGTGGCAGATGCTTTGAGAAAAAAAGATCATGGAGTTTTGAACAATATGATAATTGAAAGGGATCCAATTTTCATGAATCTAGTGAAGATTGACATGGGAATAACCATGGAAGGAGAAACATCAATTCTTTTTCAAGTGGTTGCCAAACCATCTTTACTAAAAAGGATTAAGAGTTATCAGACCGATGATGAATAATTTCAAAAGAAGATTAAAGCTGTGAATGATGGGATATTGAGAGACTTTGTGTATGAAGAAGGAATTTTGAAATTCAGGAAGAGACTTTGTGTTCCCAATATACCTGATCTAAAAGGGGAATTGTTGGATGATGCTCATAGTTCCAATTTCTCTATACACCCTGGGAGCACTAAAATGTATAGATATTTGAAGGAACATTTTTGGTGGGACAACATGAAGAGGGAGATTGCTGATTTTGTGTCAAGATGTATGGTTTGTCAACAAGTGAAAGCTGGAAGGAAACAGCCTGGAGGAGTCATGAAATCTCTTCCCATACCAGAGTGGAAATGGGACAATATTACGATGGACTTTGCCATGGGGCTACCAAAGACTCCTAGAAGGAACGATGCAATATGGGTTATTGTTGATCGTCTTACCAAGTCAACACATTTTCTTGCTATAAGAGAAGATCTACCACTGTAACGTCTAGCAAGACTATATATTAATGAAGTTGTGAGACTTCATGGAGTACCCCTATCGATTGTTTCTGATCGTGATCCCCATTTTACTTCAAGATTCTGGAAAAGTATTCAGAAAGCCTTGGATACTGAACTTCATTTGAGCACTGCCTACCACCCTTAAACAAATGGACAATCAGAACGAACTATTCAAACCTTAGAAGACATGTTGAGATCCTTTTCACTTGACTTTCAGGGTATGTGGGATCAATATTTACCTCTGGTAGAATTTTCCTATAACAATAGCTTTCATTCGAGTATTCAGATGGCACCATATGAAGCATTATACAGAAAGAGATGTTGCACACCAACCTTTTGGGATGACGTTGGTGAAAGAAAACTTGTAGGTCCAGAACTGGTGGAGGAAACGATGGAAAAGGTGAATGTAATCAAAAATCACATCATAGCAGCTCAAAGTAGGCAGAATATCTATGCCAATAATCGAAGGAAGGATTTGGAATTTCAAGTCAGTGATCATGTTTTCCTGAAGGTATCTCCATGGAAGGGAGTCATACGTTTTGGTAAGAAAGGTAAATTGAGACCCAGGTACATCGGACCTTTCGAAATTCTAGAACTAATTGGGGTTGTATCTTACCGATTGGAAATGCCGCCAAGTCTCTCCAAAGTTCACGATGCGTTCCACATATCTCTGTTGAGGAAATACATACCTGAACCAACGCATGTACTCACCTATGAGGAATTAGAACTGGAACCCGATCTGTCTTATTGTGAAGAGACCGTCAGGATTATTGATATGAGAGAACAAGTACTGAGAAACCAGACGACTCTTCTGGTAAAAATTTTGTGGAGAAACCATAAGATGGAAGAGGCAACGTGGGAACCCGAGGAACTTATGATCAAGAACCACCCGAGTCTTTTCATGTGGTAGTAATCTAGAAATTTCTAGGACCAAATTATTTGAAGGAGGGGAGAATGTGACACCCCAAGCTTCTACGGTACACTTCTCTTTGAATAATACAATAGCGTGTGTTGTACGCAACATCGAGTTCAAACACACACCACAACCGATCAAACTAGCCGTTATGAATAGTAATACCTACTTTTTAAAATTTTAGAAATTTTACCTCTCAAAATGGAATTCATTTTTGGATTTTTAGTATCAAATTTAGCCTAAGGTGAAATTTTGATACTTTTCGGATAACTTTAATATTTTGATGAATAGTGAAAATTACTAAATTTTAATTAAAAACAAGTTTTTTAATAAAAATAATTAATAGTGATAAATTATGAATTTGAGTGGTTTTAAATTATATTTAGAATATATTTTTACCATTTAATAAAATGTTGGTCATTGTACATAATTTCACAATTAAACCGAACATAAACAAGTATCAATCTTTTGATATTTATTATATCTTAAAAACACGCTTTTTGTTTTGACAGCGGGAATTAATTTTAAATTAATTTCTGCCCCTTCTATGTTTTGAATTTGTAAAAATGGATTCCATATTTGGAATCAAGATGTTAAAATTTTGTAAATAGGTAACTTTTATTTTTAGACATTTTGAAAAATTACATCGGAAAATATTTTATTTACCATGGTTAAAGGGTAAATCCGGTAAATAAGGGTTAAAAATATAATATTATAATAATAAAAAATTACCCTAAAACGTGCCCTAACCTTATTGGTTGATAAATTTCAGACCATGGGAATCTTTGGGTCGATTTTGGGACCCCATGGTGCCACTTGTAAGTGATAGGGACACTTTATTTTAATTAAGTTAAAATGAATACAAAAATGACACAAGCATATATCTTTTAGAAAAACAATTTTTACATAGGGTTATATATATTGTATTTTAGACTATAAAAATTCATTAGAAATCTAACAATATTTCATACATAATGGTATTTTATTTATAATTTTTATACATTAAATAATTTAATTTATTTATGACACAGTGGTGATGCAGTAATTACCATAATAGTGAAAAATTAAAATGATTGATATTGTAGATACCCAAAAAAATATAATTTGAGACTTTTTATGAATTACACTAATTTAAGAGGTTAATATTACATTCTAGGAATGATTTAATTAACTTTTTTAGAAGTAATAATTCTGATATGATTTTTACATAAAACAATTATTGAATAGTGTCAAAATTGACATAAAGGAGTTTTTAAAACAAATATTATATTATTAATTGATATTAAATTCCTAAAAATTTAAGGTTCGGGAAATAGACTTATATCATGATATGTGTATAATTAATGGACCACTTTTGGGTCTATTGGATGTATATAGTGTGTTTCTTAACCATATAATATAAAAATACAAAGAGACATTGTAAATGTGAAACTAATTAACTAAGAGTTAATACTTAAAGATAAGGTTAGTATAATGACCCAAACCTTTATAAATTATATTGGTTGAGTGTTTTTCGACCTATCCCCACCTAAAAATTTAAATAATACACTTTGGAGCTATTAGAAACCGAATATGAATTTATTATAAAATAATATTTCTAGCTTTTCCAAAGGTGCCCCTCACCCCTCTTATAAAAGGGAACTCCCCCTTATCTTTAATTCACACCTTCAAAGTCTTTTGGTTCGGCCAAACTCTGCCCAAATTCTCTCTCAACTTCTCTAAATTCATCCTATAGGCATTCTTTTAGTCAGAAATCCAACCTAAGATCCCTTTTGATCAAATCAAAAGGAAGAACCCGAAGAAGAGGTAATGATTTCACCACCCTTTTCCAAGTTCCTTTCTTCTTTCACTTCTTCTTCCTTCATTATTACCATTCTAAAATAATAACTCAAGTATCTTATATATAATGTGATGTTATTATAAATATGTTACAATCATATTCAGAATTATATCCATCCTTTGAATAACATGTCACCATACCTGCGTACATACGGCTTACCGTCTCCACGTCGTGGTGTAATTGTTATTTGATAAATTATTATTTGGATGGGTATAATAATGATTTATAATTCATGTAAATAATAAATATAACATTATAATAATTCTTTATATATGATATAACATCCAATTATATATTATTTTAATATCAAAAGAATAATATTGTCGCTTGTGCGTACATACGGACTGCCGTCTCCACGAACGTGATGAGATTCATTCTCCATCGTATACATTCAAGTATAATTATCATTTGATGATTTAAAAATAATGTTTAAGGACTTAATATCATTCTGGATATGAATAAGATACAACCTATCCATTACAAACATGGCTTATGTAACAAAACATATAAAATAAAATGAGTAAGTTAACACCCGAAACAACGATAATACTAAGATATTATTAACAAATCAATGTTAAAAGATCATATATGATATCATATTAATGTATATGATTATTGTATAATTTAATAACAATTATTTCACCATTATAAAGGAGGTTAACCTACCCCCAACCAAGGAAAAGTACAAGGTAAGGGTTTATTTCCCAATCTCTTCATTATCCGAGGTTGCTTATACGTAATAATCTACTGGGACTTCTTTATCATCCACATCCATGTTTCTTAAAAATGTATTTCAAAACATTTTTACTATTTATTATAATATGGGTTAATGTCATGTATACCCTTGTTTGACTTTTTATAAGAGGTTTATAAAATAAGCTTTCTGTCGTTTTCCAAACAAGGTACTTTTTAGCCTTTTTGACAGAATTAAGGTAAGAATGTTTTTTTAACTTATACGGCGGGTGCGGCTATTTTCCACCGTTATAAAATCGTCAAAGCTTCCCTTACAAGATTATAAGAATATTTTCAAAGAAAATGTTTTATTTTATATGACTATTAAATGATTTTAAAATAAAAAAAGATATTTCTCTAAAAAGAGTTTTGATTTCATCTATGTCAACATCCTTTGATGGATTTTAAGCTTATTTGAAGCTGATTTATTATGAAACAAAACTTCCATATTGTATTGAAGGTTTTGTGATATGTTTGACTATGGATATGTTATTTTTATACCCTTCATGGTTTATGGTGAAATTATTGACATTTCATATGCTAGTTTTAATATGAATGTTTATGTTATGTTTAAACCTTTTCATATGGGAATGCATTGGACTTAATATGTGACGGGTGGAGCCCGTTATAGCTCATCGATGCATCGGTAGGTCTCATGAGACAAACTAGTGACTTGGCACAAGGCCTTTGCAAAATCTTATTTGTAGTCCTGGCACGAGGCCTTGGATATGTGGTTATGATAGTCTGGCATTATGCATTCCATCATTATGAAAGTGGTTATTGATATTGCATGTGATTATTCAATTAGTAGAATATCCATGTGAATAAGTAAATGGAATTATTTAATTTTATTTTTGCCATACTATGTTGAAGTTCAAGTTTAAAAGGCTTTTTTTTAGTTATACAATTCCTTAAATGTTTATTCTTATTTATGAAAGTTTCCGCTATATTGTTATTCTTACTAAGCATTTGAGCTCACCCCTTTTCTATGTTTTATTTTTTCCAGGATGTGAAGAAGTAAATTATGAATGAGCTGCAGGGATATTATGAGGGGATAATAGTGTGGACTATGGAGACAATATGTTTTTTTAGTAGTTTTTTACTTTATGATGTAATGTAAAACTTTATGAATATATCTAGTGTTTCCAAGGCTACTAAACCAATCGGTCTTTCGAGATTTGATCTTTCTTGTGATCAAGCCAATGTTATGTAATAATGCACCGACTCTGGGTAACTGGGGTTAGGGCGTTACATAGACCTAGAATATAGTTTATCCTGAAGGTTTATTTCATACATGTGGTTTTGTAGACCACGATACATTACATGAAAAAAATTCATACATCTCACATTAGGTCTAATAATCCGTGTTTGTATAAAATTAGTTGTTAAAATACCATAGTGTATAATAATTTTTACAGTGGAGCTATTTTTTGATGTCACACACACATAACTTCACAGTCACCACAAGTATGGATTCAAAATCAAAACTCGCATCTAAAAAATATACAACACACCCAAAAAATTCTACCATATACAACTAAACCTAACCCATAGCATGTGTGCATCTGTCCATGTCTATATAAGACTCACCATCTAGCATGTTTTCTATATCAACAAAAAACACTACAACAGCCAAACGTTAAATATCACAGCACACCATAACATTTACTTATTTAATTATTAACCTTTAATCTTGATAAAGGGGTTAAAACTAGCAATGGTCAAGGTTTAAACCCATAATAAGTTTAACCCTAACCACACTCCTTAACCACTAGACTGTGAGGTTTTCAATAAATAATCAAATTAATATAAAAAATAATAATAATCAAAATTATTAATAATAATTAATTATTCAATGATTAATAATAATGAGATAATTATTAATTATGTCACTAGTTAATTAATAATAATACTCAAAATTAAAATTTAATTATAATTAAAATTAGTAATAATGATCATCATCATCCTATAATTTTATTTTAATTATTAAAAATTAATTCATAATGATAATGATTTGTTATAATTACTATTAGATATAGGAGATGTAACAAAGTAAATAACATTCCCCTAACGAATCCAAGTTTTATAATTCCACCCCCCCCCCCCCACCCCACCCTACACCCCCAACCCCCCCCCCCCCACCTTGGGTTGACACGTTCCCCACCAAAAGTCCACCATGGTGATCGTTCACCTTATGGAAGCATTGTTTTCTTCTATCTGACTCGGTCGCTCATCCTCTTATACACCCACCTACCCTAGCTCCCTAAATTTCATCATAATTGAGAAATTAAATGAGTGAGATGAGATTTGAACCTCTTTAGATGCTTGAGATCCATCGTTGACCAACTAAGCTATGATGAATAAGAAATAATAATTTATAAAAATTATTATTATTATTATTATTATTATAAAAATTATATTATTATTATTACAAGTACTACTACTTCTGCTATTATAATTTTATAATTAATGATTTAGAATAATTTAATTATTAATAAATAATAGCTAACACTATAATTTATAATATTAGTAATAATAGTTAAAATTAATATTATTAATTTATCATATAATTAGTAATAATTATTATTACTACTAATTATATGATTAGTTGTTAATAGTTGTATTATTATTATTAGTAACTACATCATTAGTTATTATTTTTTAATAATTATGTTGTTGTTTTAAAAATGATTATTAGTTGTAAAATAATTATTAATGTAATAATGGTTGTTTTACATGTACTATGCACATTGGTAGCAAGAATTAGGTTGCTTGGTGATGCGATATCGGGCACATGAAGTGAAGCACATGTTTGTTGTGTATCGTTAGGGTCAGATACAAAGAAGTATGTTTATGAACGCATGATTTTCATGCAAATAAATATGATGAAAATATTATGGTTATGAAAACATCTGTAGAGACATGATGTTACTTCATATAGGTGTTGTGGGAATTCACCATAGGGAGATTATGTTCTCTAATTAAAGCAAGAGACTAGAGAATTCTAGGTTATACAAAAAACAATATACTGACGGTCCATAAAAAAATTCATGGGACATGAATAACACATTAAAAATCATGGAAAGGGATACATGGTCAATTTCAATAATTAAAGTGGGTCTAACAAGCGTAGTTTTAAAATTTGTAATTAGGGATGTCTTGAATGTGTACCTACACTTGGAAGAGTGATGTCTGATCTAAGAAATCCCAATGAGTCTGTGAATTTTTTGGATTCATGTAATACATCAAGACTTACCAAAAATTATTGTTTTTTTATCATCATTATTTTTTTTTATAATAGAATATTCTTAGTCAAGTGGTTAGGTTAGGCTGCTAACAGAGAAAAAACAGGGTTTCAATCCTAGAATGAGTAAATTTTTTGCTTACTATAGCAACATTGTCGTAGTAACTATAGTGTGTACTATAACAAAATATAGTAGAAGGTTTGTAACTATTTATAGGACCTCCATGGACCATAATAAGGCATATATCCATTCTGTAAAGGCCTATAGTCTTAGATTATACTATAATTGGTCCTATTAGGGTGGGTCATCCCTTTGGGGGATGGTGTCTCGGTCCAATTGAGATATGTGGGTGTGTATTTTGTTTCATTTGTTTCTTCCCACAAATAATATTAGTGATTATTATCATTATTATTATTATTATTATTATTATTATTATCATTATTATTAAATTTCTAGAATAATGAAGCTTCAAATCATTTAGCTAGGAAGAATGATAGTATGAAGGAACAAGAGAGGTAGGACTGTCTCATGCCACATCAAAAATATAGAAGAATTGATGGTGAGAAATTTCTGTTATGCACTTAGCTATAAAGGTTTGGAAATCACTTCCCTTTAGATATTGACAAAGAAAATATGACTGGGGAATATGATGAGAACAAGATTGGTGTGAATAATCACTCATAAGGTCTTGTGAAATAGGATTATAAACTCACTCTGGTGAAGGTTGGGCATGTTAAACAAGAACACGAACTGTGAGAAATTATTGGTTCTATTGATAAATCACAAGACTCATTGGATAGTACATGAGAGTGGGTTCTAGGTCTGTACAAGATCATAACATCTTGGGATAAAAGTTAAATGGATGATACTCACTTAATAACTAGTTAAATATGATCAATTATTACAAATTTAGGTGAAGATCAATAAGAAGAGGAATATTAATAGGATTTAGGGGTTTTGGTGAATATATAGAAGTATTATTAACCTTAAAGAAGCACAAAATATAAAGATTCAATGAAAAAGGGAAAAAGTTTTAGTTGATAAGGATATATTTCAAAAATTACCTTCTAAGAAATCAAGATGTGTGAAATATTATTCTCACTTCCAAAATACTATGATTACAAGATTTCAACAGTCTTAAATCTGTAATTCATGTCCAAATAATGTTTTTTATTTTGTAAAAAGAATGTTATGTTATTATTTCTGATGTTTCTTGAAAAAATTTGTCAGCTTTGTTTTCATTGGAATGGGGTTTATTTTCTGGTTTGACCCCTTCCTTTCCTTTTATCTTTTATTTTCATTAATAAATAAGGTAATATTCATTTAACTAATTATTATACATATTATTATTCTTATAATAATTATTATTATATTATTATTATTTTCAATGCATCCCAATTCAATTACTCTATGGTGGATATCTAACATATTACTGGGGTGAGGTTCAAATACCATCCCACTTGTTTAATTCCTCATATATTATGTAATTAAAATGAGGCATATTGGGTGAGAATATTGGTATATTGGTGGCTTGTTCATGATAGGAAAATGTGCAAGCATAAGGTAAGAGGTTATTGGGTAGGACCACGTGATGGAAATCGTTCAATGGGAGTGGCTTATCCCAGCTTGGGTTCATGGTTGTCCATTATTTATTTTATTTATAACATATACTTCATCTAAGAATTGTTTTTGTTTTTTTTTTCTTTTTGTTTTTTTTATTAAATTTTCTTGGTTATATACTTTTTTCACATTATCTAATCCTTCTTGGAGAATTATTTTTATTATTATTATTGATAAGACTCGGTGAGAGTAATCCCCCTCTAAGAAGGGGTGAATTATTGGCTACCTAAACACCAACTATCAAAATAATTTTATAATATTTTTTTAGTGTTTCATATCAATATAAAAATCAAAGTGATTATATGATATAGAAAATAATAGAATAAATGTAACAAAATTATTTTACAAGGTTCCCTTACTCTTTTTATCAAGTGGTCAATCCTTGGTGTACAATGGTTGTGATCATGTTTTCCACATTCTTATCTGAATAACAATAATAATAGAAGATAGATAATTAATATATTTCTAAACTATATGTAAAATAAATATCCATAAAATCATTAATAATCTTTTCAATCTTTTCTTCCCAATTCATGTTCCACCGAATTTTGAATCTAGTGTTCACCCTTATTTTTCTCCAAAATCCTATCCAAATAATCCATTGAATTACCATTATAATTTATAACCAATTATCTCCATTATTCATCATCAATTTGTATCCAGTCAAATAACCTCATATTTATAGATCGTGTGTGCATCATAACATAATTTCCCCTAATGAGAAATAGTCTTAAAAAACAAAAATATCTGCCTATATCTACTTAAAATTTATTAAATGATCAAAAAAATTCATAGCATTTTAATAGTATGAAAAGATAGATTGTAGAATGGTTTTTGTATCTCCATATATCTATAGTAGACATGTTACAGTGTGACCAAAAGGTTTGTAGTATAGAGGTTTTTTCCTCTAAAATAGATGAATACAAATTTTTTATATCCATAACAGCTTATAGTGTGATCATCTCTATTATGGAAAAGAATATTTATTATAATGATATTACCATCATCTCCCACTAACATTCATGCACAAAATATTCCCATACTTTCATCAAATCACAATTCACACCACTTTATTCCTAAAAAATAATTCATAGTGTGGAATATATTATCTATGAGGTGGTTTCTATGTAAATTTAAAAAACACTTCTTCTATTTTTCATCATTAAAGAATGTTAAGAACTCATTTAAATCATGGTTTTTTGACCTCATGAAATCTTTTTTCCTTTTCATCGCACTAAAATCCAACTAGATTATAACTTATCCATGATCATGTTATCAATAATTATAGCATGAAATCATCTTTAGAACTCGTGGATAAATTTCCACAATAAACAATTCATTTAATACTCTGAATGTGTAAGTTACTTAAATACTAAATCATAGAATTGAATGATTTTTTTTTGAATTCTTCAACTATTATTATAAATATCAATGAAATATTTATCATATATAAATTAAGATTATCTTATAGATCCCTCTTTTTTATTTCACTTCCTGATTAATCTTGAACTCTAAGATGCTTCAATATAATCACCAATGTAACTACAATTATACCCTTTTTATTTATTAGAAGAATACGAAAAACATATGATCTCTTCACTAAGATTTAGCTGACAAAATCTCTTATATCCCTTGTATTGAAAAATATTATTCTATTATACCCCATTAAAATCACCTAAAAAATAAAATAGTCTCTCCCTTTTTATATTAAGAGACACTTATTATTATCCCCCTATATTAAAAATAGAAAATTAATAAAATATGGTAAATAAAATAATGACATTTCCATGAATTTTTGGAAAGAAAGAACTCTCAAAGACACTCTCATGTGATATAAAACATATCTTATTATAAGATTTTTCAAGATATCAAAAATATTCTCCTTTGTTGGAACATGTTCCAATGAAATCTATCTATGTTCAACCTTCTCCTTGATGATGTGGTACTTAAAATAAATATGATTCAGCCTTTATTTTTGAATTGGAATCTATAACTATTTTATTGTACTTTTATTATCACAACCAATCACCAATGGGTATAAAACTTACACCATAATTTCATTAAACTATGAATTCATCTTAATCCTTTACAGCATACTCAACATTAATTATTCTTAGAGAGACTGAATTTTTTTCCTTATAGTTCCAAGAAATGATTCTCCCTCCTATAAAGACTAAACCTTTAGATGTTTTCTTATAATCACTAACATCACCATCCCAATCCTCGTTAAAAAATCTACAAATATAAAAATATGTGTCTTTTTCATATCTAAATCCATAGCTAGGATTCCCTTTGACATAATTCAATATTTTTTACACTTTTATAAGATGTGACTCCTTAAGATTGCTTTGGAATAATGTACATAGAGTTACCAAAAACAAAATTTCAAGACTTGACACTGTCAAGTATAGTAGGATTTTGATAATCCTTTATAATTAATTTTTCTTAACATTACTCTCTTATTTATTCAAGGAAAACTTAGTACCAAGTGTTATAGGATTAGATACCTCTCTTGATTCTCCTATTCTAAACTTGTTCAATATTTTATAAGAATATTATATCTATGAGATAAATGTAGAACCTATCATGTTTATCTTTTCAATGGATAAAAAAATTTAATCTCACTAATTATTAACTTCTCAAAGTATTTTCTAAATTGGGAATCCAAGTACTCACAAGTCACCTCTATTTTTCTAACAAAAAAAAAATCCATCAATACACACAATCACCATTAGTGGGTTTATTTCTTCTCCTTTGACCTAGAATTTTTATCCACCTAACCAATATGTATTTGAAAACTCTTTAAACTATTGTAAATATTTCAATATCAGGATTGGTGTGATTTATTAAGACTATATAGGGATTTATTCAATATATAAATTCAATAACCATCACTATAAAGTATAAAACCTTATGTATTTTTAATATAAACCTCTTCCTCAATTTCACCATTTAAGAACGATAGCTTTATTTTTGTTAGGAACAATTTTTTATTTCTTTGGGAGCATATCATAAGAAGATTCAAATCGTTAAATTCCTTGTAACAAGATAAAATGTTTCATTAAATTTTATACAGTTAATTTTAGAGTATCATATGCACATTATATAAACTTTTCTCTATGCTAATTATATTTTCTCATTGAATTTTTTTCAAAAAAAAACTTCATATCTATTATATTATTATCTTTGGGGTATGAAAATAACTCCCAAATGTCATTATTATCAATCTGATTCTACTCTTATTCGGTAATAATTATCTAATCCTCATGTTTAAATTCCTTCTCCACACTCTTATGTATAATTCAAAAATCTATATAGTATGATTATAATTTCTCATACTTTTCTATGTCTGAACATCTATATTGATGTCTCCATTTATGTTTCAATATAAAAAAAATTAAACCTGTGTTTCTTAGATCCTCATTTATCTAATAATTCTTTAACAAAGGAAATTTCCAAATCATGATGGGAATTTTGAAATATTTTTACAATAATAAAATCCATCCCATGTTAACAAAAAATGTCTACTTGAGATTCTTATTAAATATGATATTTGAAATGAATTTTAATTTTATAAAATAATAACATAAAAACTATTAAAAAAATATTTTATTTTTTACCCCAAATAATTCCTTACATTAGGGGGATAACAATGAAATATCTTCTCATCAGCACTTTCATCAAATTTTCACAAATATATTTCATTAATGTTGGTGGAACATGGGTTATTGAAGAACTTTAAGAGTTTCATGTCTGGATTCTACCGAGATCACATCTTATAAGTATTATCGATGAAATCCACTTAGATTAAGCACCTATTGAGAATATGGAAGTCGTTGGTGTGACTTTTCTTCAAAATTACACTCAAGGTCCATTCACTAATAACATTATCCTTGCCTTGTCCACCAAACACTAATTCTTCCACTAAACTAATCTATTTTCTTATGGTGTGTATGGAGAACTATAATTAGGCTTTAAAGACTCCATTTTTGAACTTTGAAACATTTTTAGACCAAAATATTTTGATAGCACATACTATTTTATTTTCACAACACCTTTGAAAGTTATTAAACATATTAAGATCCTATGATTTACTCAATATAAAATAGAAATAATTCATACAATTAAAGTAATTAAAAAATTAGTGAAATAATTAACTATGTTAGCTCAATTAAAGATCATTATACCACACTCATTAATTTGTATTAACTCAAGAGGATTGTTGGTTTTGATCCCCACTTTATTGTGACTATTTTTCTCCATCTTTATTTTGTGACATATGTCACAAGTGTTGTGTCTTTCAGAATTAATCTTTGGTAGATTCCTCACTAATTCATATTTTACTATCATATACATGTTCATTAATCCCAAATGAGAAATTCTTATATTCAACAACTCATTCACCTCCCTCACAAATATATAAAAACTATTTTTAGTATTGGATATTTGAAATAGATTTCCACATTTTCATTTTCCCTTCATAATTAAAATTTCATATCTCATTCTTCTTATAAAAAAAATCAACCTTATGAAAGATAACATTATTATCATTATCGTAAAGATGATAAAACCCCCAATATATTGTGCCTCATCCCTTAAAAAATATAAAATCATTAGATTCAAGTTTCGTTTTTCTAATTTTAGCACTTCTAACCCCTTTGACATCAAGTTATCTATCATTTTATAAATTAAAATCACTTTAATATTGAATTTGGATATATTATAAGATTTTTTTATTTTCATTCATATGCAATGAGGAATAGCTATCTAATATCCAAGTATTTGTACAATTCACTTCTTTATAATCCACCTAAACTACAATTCTTTTTCTTCATTAATACCTCTCTTGTGGTATTTATAGTTTTTATTCCTCTTTAATTTCTCTAATACTATCATGATACACTTTTTGATGGTATTTATAGGTTTATCACACCTCTCACAAGTTTCCTCAAGTGAATCGAAAAATTATGTAAGTGCACCTACTCTTTCAAATGTTTTCTTGGAAGGATTTTAGGGACTTAAACTTTAATGCAACTCTATTCATAACCACTCTTTGATTAAGTGATTTAAAATTTATACAAATATATATAGGATTTGTTTCCATAGACTCCATGACATAAAAATATTTCTTTAAACTAAGATATCTTCAATTAAAAATATTCATCTTCAGAATTTACTCATTGGATTTACTTTGGATTTTAAATGTTCGGTATTTCTTCAACATTCTCATGATTAATATCATTTTTTGCCACATTATCCATTCCCTTAGGCATAGAATTTATTTTCTTTTTATTACACACCTCATTGATTTTTTTATTTCTATCACCATATATTCTCCTTCTTAGATGAAGTAATATTATTACTCCCTTTTTTATCACTACTACATCCATTTTGGATGTAAGATAAAGTATCCAAGATAATTTTTCATTGTACAATATGATTATATATTTGTTTATTAGTAGAATAAAAAAACTTTTAAGTTGATTTTTAAGATTCACTAACTTCCTTTATAAAATTTTTGAACTCTGGTTAACAAAATATATTCATGGAATTTTTATCATAAAAGAAATTTTCCTCCAAATAAATTTCATCGTAATTATTTGAATCAAATTTTTCATAATAATCTCAAGAACCTGTTATCTATATTTAAGGATTACATTGAGATAACCTATATTACATGTGAATGAAACTATCATATCAATAATATATATGAAATTTTTTGTATCAAGGTATTTCTTAAGAGATTAATTCTATTTTGTAAAAAATATTTTCTCCTTTTAATATTTCTTTATTTCTTTCAAACTCACCAAAATATCCATCCTCCATTAGAATTATTTTTGGGTCTTAAATCCATGAATATTATTTTCAATATTCTCCTCTTCTTCAAAATATAGATATTTGGATAGATTTTAGTTCTCTATTAAATATATATGACCTCCATCCTTACTCGTCTTCCATTTCATTTTTCTCATCAAAATATGTTGGATTATTTTTTGAAATAAATTCCCTCTTACTTGATGGGTTGTACTAATATTTTCCTTTAAATGGACTTCCCCCATTATGACTCATTTCCATCTTTAATCTTATGGAAGATATTTTTTGTTAATTATCCTCTTCCTCTTCTTGATCCTTATTAAGAAAACTAACTAAAATATATCAAATCATTCCATAATTAAAACAATTAAAAGGAATTTTACCCTTGTATTTACTTTCACTATATTATATGTATTTAGATAATAATGAAACAAACTCATTTAAATTTATGGTATCATCCTCGACATAAATTTCCTCCCCATTATACTATTTAAATTTATAATGTTTTGGTCCTTTTGAATCTTTTAATACATCCTCCTTTTATTTTTTTCTCTTCTTAAATTAGTTATCTTATAATCTCTTAGGCTATCAAGACATTTTTAAGATTATCAGTAGTCCATTCAACCATGTATGAATCCTATAGTGTATAAATAAATATATTAAACTTATACGATAGAATCCTCATAAATTTATGCACCATTGGGGAATCCTAATGAGCTTCTTCATAACTTCGAATCAATCTTAGATTTTTATTCACCCAGAAAAATAATTCATCCACCTGCTGATATTCTCCCATTTTTGTATACTAAAATTGAGCATGAAGTGTCTATAAACATCACTCCATTACCTTCTTGTATCCATCATAGATATTATAGAGTTTCCTATAAATTGCATTCAATATTTTTATACCCATCACTTCTTTGAGAGGGATGAGAGTAACACATCATACACTCTTCCATCGACTTTAATATTACTCTTACAAATAAAATCATAGACTACCCCTAATTTGAGAATATTTACACCAAAATTTTTTATATAAAATAACAATTAAGTGAATAGATAGAAGATATGGAACCATCATATCCTATCATTGATGGAATCCCTTCCCATCATACATGGGAAATCATCTATTACTGGCTATATTCATGATTTCAATATATATTTATTTGATCAGGAATATCATATAAAAAACTCAGATCCTTGTTAATATTTAGAACTATGTACGCCTTTGTTACATACAAATTAAAAAACATAAAATAATATCTTAAAGAAATTTCATGCACTGGTACCAAACGATGGCCCCAATTGAGAGTAAACCTCCACTGAGAGGGGGTGAATTAGTAGTTATCAAATCACCAACTACCAAACTCAATTTCCCATTTTTAGTTATTTCATAGGATTAAAAAATAATACCAAGTGATGCAATGAGATAAAGAGATAAATGAAACACATAACATGGGGGTTCTACAAGTACCACTGACACTTATTATCTGGTGGATAATCCTTGGTATACGACAGTTGTGAACCCACTACCCATGTTCCTATTTTAATATTAGTAGAATAGTGAATGAAGTTGTAAAATGGTATTAAACTCAAATAATAATAAATTTATAGATAATATTCAACAAGTAGATCAAGACTTTTTTCCCAACTCAAGTTTCTATAGATTTTGTATGAAGTGTGAACCTTTATTATTAGAGTAAATCCTAAAAAAATCTTCCTTATAATTATCTATAGACTGTATATCCAGTTATCTCAATGATAAATCATCAGT
Organism: Viscum album; assembly: GCA_963277665.1. Lineage (NCBI taxonomy): Eukaryota > Viridiplantae > Streptophyta > Magnoliopsida > Santalales > Viscaceae > Viscum > Viscum album. The sequence continues at coordinate 1,606,274,304 of OY728137.1, read as the reverse complement.
TTTTATTAGGGTGAATCACCTCATATTTATTGAACTTTCATGCATTATAGAGTGATGGCCCCTTTTATGTTGTGACCTTTAAATCCAAAAATATAGACCTATATCAATTTACAAATTCTTAAAATATCAAAAACATAACATTACCTATATGGAATGATTAAATAGGTTGTTATGTGTTATTTTTATCTCTACAAATATATAGCAAATAGTTTACATCATTACCACCTAATTTTTTTATGTAGGGTATGTCCATTAGAAAAGCATCGCATGAATTTTTCATGGCTTAACACCTTGTGTTGTGAGAAACTCTACCATGGAATGGAATCTTGATTATGGAATAATAACTATCATATCACATAGAAATTATTCCATAGAATATTAATTTCCTTCTATCAGGGTATATTTCACACCAACTGATTCTTCTAGATAACTTCATAGTGAAACATCTATAGGTTTTGGTTTGCTTTATATGAAAAATTAAAAATATCTTATACATTATTATATTATGTCATGATATTAACTCCTTAAATTCGTGGTTTTTTAAACATTAATAAATCATCATTTCTTTACATTACATGTATCTCCAACTATATTCCAACACATCCATGAGGATGTTTTTAATAAATAAAACATGAAAAAACCATCAAAAATCATGAATGAATTGTTTGAAGAAAAAATTCTTAACATTCTCTCAAATTAGAAGTTATCATAACATAAAAATGGAATGGAATGATGGTTTTTAATTCTCTAAATTTTGATTCAAGGATCTATTCTAAATTGACCGTGTCATGGTTGAGATCAACTCATAGCCCCTCTATAAATTTAAATCAATAAGGCACTTAAACTACGAGACCCATTAGCCCAATCACAACGGGAACTTAAATATCCTAACCTGTATTTGTTTAAAATATCCAAAATATATATTATCTATTTACAAAGACTCAGATATCAACATATCATGTCTCCCCATATAAGGAAAACTCTTTTTATCTTCTCCCCTTTGAACATAATCTATAAAAAAATAGATTCCCTCCCCTTATTCTAGAATAAATCTTTTGAACACTCCCATTTTATCAAAAAAATAAAATATAATTAAATAAGAAAAATAAAACAATGAACTTTTGGTGATTTGTGTAGAGAAAAAACACCCAAAAAACTTTATAGTGTTAGAATTCATCCATTGACATGGAATTTATCAAGATATATATTGATTTCTAGTTTATTGAAAAATATTTCAATGAAATCCATCCATGTTAAAATTTATCATTGATGAACTAGTACTTTATTTAAATAAGATTTTATGTAGATGTCTCATATAATTATTAGGCAAGTTGATTGTTATTTTATTTTCACACCCAGTCACCTACGGTTATGAAATTTTCACCATCATGGATTTAAGTTGTAAATCCATCCATATTATATGTAATATACTAATATTTCATTATGATTAGAGTGAAGTAATTTTACTTCTCATAGTTCTAAATAATACATTTTCCTCAAATAAAGAATGCACATCCAGAATTTGACATACAATCACTAACATAACCTACCCAATATGCCTTAGAATAACCATAAAGAGTAAAATATATGTATTTTTAATATATTAACCCATAATTAAGATTCATTCTAGAATAGTGGAAGATCAAATTCACTTACATAATATATAACTTCTTATTATTTCTTTTTATTCATGCACATGAAGTAACCAAAGACACAATGATTGATCTTTATACAATAAAATAGAGTAGGATTCCAATAATCCTCTAGAACTCATTTTGATCATCAATAATCTCTAATTTATCCAAATTTAACTTGGTCATAAGTGTAATAAAAGTATATAACTCTATTGATACTTTCATTTTTACCTCTTTAATAACTCATGAGTACATGTTTATTTTGATTGAAATAGCCTAAAGTGTTTGTTATTTTTAAGCCCCAAAACAATGGCATATCAGCAATCATTAACAACAGAAAGTATTTTCTCACTTGGGAAAATATTCATCACAAGTATCCTCTTTTTCTCCCGTAAAAATAACTACATAACTATAAAAAATTATTATTATTGATTTTTTGTTCTCTACTTTGACATAGATACTTCTATACACTTTTAATTTCCTGAATTACATACCCTTAAAAAAATTATATCTTTAAATACAATGCTCTGTGTGATTTTTTAAGCTCATATATTAATTTATTTAGATTATAAACATGAGAAACATCACCATCAAAAATAAAACCTTTCAATTTTTAAATGTAAATATCACCCTCATGTTCATAATTCAAGAACACTGAATTTATATCCATTTAGAAAATTTTGGAAATTCCTTGAGAATATACATAATAAATATTGAAATAATTTCAATCTATATACATGGAGAAAAATCCACATCAAATTGTATACCCTCATTTTTAGAGTATCCTTTACACACAATATGATATTTTTTATGTTACTTATCCATATTGGGTTTATTTATGAAAATACACTCCATCCCTATCATGTTCATATCTTTGGGATGTGGAAATTACTATAAAGATTATTTCCTTTTAATTTGATTTAGATCTACTTCCATAATTGTTATAAAATCATAATGTTCAAATTTATGTTCCATGCACTTTAGTTTTACTTGATAAAGAAATATTTGAACACCCCTGATACTTTCTCCAAGTATTTTTTCAGGCACAATATGTGTTATAAATTTTTTTTACTTGGATTATACTTTATATAGGTCTTCCTCATCGCTATAAATTTTAAAATAATCATAGTAATTTTTAAAATTTTCTATAATAATCAATTTTTTCATATGTTTATCTTTGAATTTCTTATTCAATCTCATAATTAATAGGAAATTTTATTATAATTAATTTTCATTTTCCAAAACAATAATAATATAAATATTATTGATATATATCATGTTTTTATTATAAAACAAATAATTCCTTCCATATGGTGTATATTTAAATAATACCCCCACATCGGTTCTTTCATAAAAGTTTACCAAATATATTCATTAATTCCTAATATAACTTGGGCTATATAATACTTTTAATAATTTCAAGATTTCATTTATCCCAAACCACATCTAATTAGGTGTATTGATGAAATTAGATTATATTAAGAATCAATAAATAATGTATACATTCTATATTATGTCTTGTATCTAAAATTACTTTAATGTTCCATTCTTGGATAACATAGTCCTTCCCATGTCCTACAAAATCAAGTTCTTCTACTCAAATACTTCATTTTGTTAGGGAAGGTATAGAGCATTATCTCCATGCCTTACTTAATGGACTCTTACTATGTGATAACAATGATTACATCATAGAATATTACTTGTGATATGATACAAATCATTTCCCATAGGCATCCACACATGGAATATCCACATCATTATATTAGGGTACAATCACACCATGTGATTCCTCATAAGTAACTTCATGGTGAAATGTAAGTAGGCCCTGACATGGTGTATGTGTAAGAGTATAAATATTTTTTTACCTGACTCTATTATAATGTGACAAGAACTCCTTCATGTCATGGTTTTTATAATCTCAAGAAATATTTATTATTTCTCATCCCATTCATCTTTTATTGTCTCCAAACTCATCCACGAACATGTTTTCAATAAATATAACATAAAATCACCTTCAAAATGGATGAATGAATTTTCATAAGAAATAAAGAATAAAATTCTCCTAATATGAAAGTTATATAATCACCACATCATAGAATATATTTTTTTCAAATTATCCAACTCTTAATGTAAAGGTAAATGCTACATTGACCATAAATCAATTTATTTCAACTCATAAATCCACTTTTTCAATTCACTTCATGAGAGATCTTCAAATAGAAGACCAATTGACCTAATAAAAATGGCTCTTCAATTATTCTAATTATTATTAGCTGGAGTATCTTTATCCTAGTGTCTATGGGAGGTCAGCTCCTTATGAATTGATTTTTTGTTTGATTTAAATTATTATCATAACAACACCACACCTTTTATGTATAGTGATCGGTGAGAGAATGTGGAAATATTGATCGACAAATCCTTATGGTTTTGGTTATATTATGTATTTTATATAGGATTTGGAATTAAATTTGGATTATTTTCTCATTGGGGGATATTTGAAGGATGGTCCAAAGGATCTTTCTACTTTGAAACAGAAGGGGATTGAGTCATTAAGCCTTTATTTAAAGAATGATTAAAGTAATAGAAAAATAAGGGTTTGTATGATGATAATTAAGGATTATTATGCACAAATATTCATGAATCAGATGATTTTTTCTAATTTTATACTTTATTTTAGGATATCATAACAAATGTATTATAAATAAAAAAATAATGGTAGTGGTAGAAGAAAATCATGATATTATCTCTCAAAGACCTATGGAGTGTCAACATTATACAATCCAAAATCAAGTCATGGATCAGGATAAAAAATATAGAAATCTAATTAATATTATATTATAAGATTTTTTGGTTTTATATGACTATATAATGAAATTTCTTGGTAAGTGTTTTTTCGTTTTATGTTTATTTGGATGGTTTAAATAAAAATGTTTAGAATTTAGTTTTTCTATATCTTAAACCCTGATTTATTAGAAACCTAAATTAGGATACCCATTTAAATATAATAAAGTTGAATAACTCCACCACACACATTTTATTTAAATAATGGTACTGAGTTATTTTTTATTGCATCCTAAAATTAATTAGGATATTCCCACAGTGGTTATAATCCCAATCAAATTTGATAGATTAACTAAAAAATCATGTATTGACAATTTTTGTAGGTTTTTATTAATATATATTTATGTTATGAATTAGTTGAAACCATTATAATTTTTATTTCTAAATATTACATAAAATTATCTATTAAATTCATTAAAATAAAAAAATAAAAATGTTTGGTTATAATATTTGATATTTGATAGATGCTTGTCACATATTTAAATATTATGTGATAAATCATATAAAAGTGTTCATTTAAATGATAATTACAATATTAACATAATGAGTGGAACCTTAACTAATAAATATACCTCAAACGGAGAAGATGAACTATTCAATAATTTCAACATTCTTCATAATGAATATGTAATTTATCATGATGGAACCAAGAAAGATAGATTAGGAAATCCTCTTGTTGTTTTGTTTCAATCTTCATATAATAATGTTGATGGCACTAAATTTGTTTCAGTAAAATCACATATAGTTCTAGTGAGTAAAATTTTGAGGTAATAAAACTATATGGATGATTTTATTCATGAAGAAAATATAATACTTTTTAGTGACTATTATTTGATGTTGTTGATGGAATTTCTTATAAATAAAGCTAAAAATTTTGGCATTTTTGGATCAGATAAAGATATTATTGGTATAATAAAATCCCAGTCTTTTAATGGTGTAAAAAAAAAATTGAATACTAAATTTACTTAAAAAATGTTTTAATTTTTTCATCTCTAAATAATATATATGCATGAATACATATATAACTAACAATAATCAACTCAATATTTAATCCTCTTAACTTGAGGAGAGAGTCTGTGTTGTCGGGGTGGCTCATTCATAGCTTGAACAATAAGTTAATGATATACTAGCTTCTAAAACTAAAAATGAAGTTTCCACTATTGAAAATGGTACAAATTGTATAGTTTTTCACAAAGTGGAGATAACCATGAACTATAATTTTTTATAGGCTCGAGAATAATTCACTCCTATGGGAAAATCTTTTTTGGGAAATATTGTTTCGTTAGTAAATCAAAAAACATTCAAATTAAGGGAAATGTAATCCTAGTGACCTTGGTTATAAAGGTTTAGGAATTTAATTTACATTCTTTAATATCTAAATATATTTAAACTTCAAAACCCATATTACCATCAAACTGATGGTTATACAAGTAGGTCCCAAGGCCCCAACCATGTCTCCATGTACACTAGAGGCTTCCAAATAGTAAACATAAAAAATTATTTAACATCTAGAAGAATAGAGAACTAAAATATATAAATAACTAAAAATCCCAAGGGTGATCTCCCTGAGAATCCTATGTTTTATCTTATCCATTTTCTCCTAACTCCCAGGTACAAGCAGCACAACATAAGCAATAAACCAGGGTCCACTGTCCTATGAACAAGAGATTCTACTTGGGTACCCTAGTGCAATGGAATCCCAAGTAGGGTGTGAGATATAAATATTAGTAGGTCAGCACCCACAGTTCCTATCCCAATCCAGACAGTGCAATATGAATTAAACGGTTTGCAGGCATAGAGAAATAATTTACAAAACTAAATAAATACACCACCACTAATCCAGGTTCTTAAGGGACACTTGACAGTTATACTTTCTTATAATCATAGACATAATAAGGGACTTATCATGTCACAATATATATGTATATATTGTATCATTATATATATACAAAGATATAGGTTGGGATGGATCGAGACGTAACTCTCAGAAATCCAATTCAAGTGGAAGCTCCCACGGTCTAGCCCCTAAATCAACACCAAGAGATGTATATATAGATATGTGTGGGGAAGGATTGGGATGAAACTCATAGAAATAAAATTCTAGGGGAATATCCCATGGTCTATCCACAAACCCAATTCTAAGAGCTCTCATGGTCTCATGGCGTGCACGTGCTATAAGGAACGAGACGTAAATCTAGACATTTGTCACCATGGGAGCTCTCGCGGTCAATCTCCTAGCCCAGTTGGAAATATCCCATGATATTACCTTCCAAGGGATCTCAAAGTCACTTATATCCACATATTTTAAGTACTCGGATGTAACTCCATACATATTTCTCCATGGGAACTCTCACGGTCAATCCCCTGGCATAGCTGGAAAGCTCCCATATCCTTTCCTTCTAAGGGATATCATAGTCCCTTGGCTCCACAAGACTATATGGTGTAATCATTTATAATATATAATAAAGGAGGCATTAACCTCTCATTCATCTCATTATCCCATTTCATTCACATATAAGTGGGAATGTTCACAAATATACTTAAGGAAACACCTCTTAAGCATTTCAATTAAAACATTATCATAGGCTTTGTCGCATTCATACACCATTCACTACATAATACATAGGCCTCTCATGCCTGAAATTTATCAAACCTATATAAGAGTTTTATCACATTTATAAAACCATCATTTAAATTTATAATTTAATTCATAAGGTAATACCTCTTATGAATTTCAATATCCATGTTCAATTCCATTTCTAGGATCCATTTCATTTGAACCATTTAATACAAGGAAAGAAATTCATTATGATTAAAAAATTAATCACGAAATTTCATTTGGTGTGATCCATACTACTCATGTTCATCTCACTCAATTTTCCAAAACATGGAAAATTTATTTAAGGTACAAGTGCCAAAGGAAAGGATCGTGTACATTTCCCATAAAGAATGATACCATCTTTAATAATCCGTTCTACCCTTTCTATTTACTTTAACCAAACCATTTAACTCATTAATACATGGAAACTACATTTCAAGGGATCAAGTTTAAAAGAGAGGTGTCATGGAAACAAGTCATATTCCCAGTTTCGAAATTGAAACTAAAAAGGGTCAAAGCACCTAAACATGTCGTTTACTAACTAAGGTAACATAATAATGAAATATTAGTGAAATAAACCAAGAAAGAATAAAATTATTACCTCTAATTTTTAGATTGAAGATAGAGAACCTCCATTGGATGGCTTTTATTATTAAATCATGAAATTATTTCCAAAATAATTAATTGGTTCAATTAATCTTCACATGAAATTCACCAAAAAAACCATTTTAGAAAAACTAAAATACATCGAAAAGAATTAATTAAAGGTGAAGAAGAAATTAATTAATGCATTACTAAATTTAAGGGAAAATGAATTAGACCCAACCTCAAAGCGGAACCAAACTGAACACTCGGCACTTGATGACCTTGATGACAGAAATGGTCGCTCCACAATTGCACACACATACAGTCATATATATATTTATATACCTCTTAATCATATGTACACATTACCCTCACCATGAGGTAACATGTACAAGGAGGATATATATATACACATATGTACCTATGTGTGTGTGTGCAAGACTTCCCAGAGTCATCAAACATGCTATAAACACAACCGAAAACTCAAAAACATTGATGTAAAGACCCAAGAACTCAAAGTAAATTACCAGGAACCTATTAACTTAAAAATACCCAAATAAATATTGAGTGACAATGAAGAAAAATGGAACAACTTACCCAAATTGATGATGGGATATTGAGATGATCTGAATTGCTTCACCTTCAACAGTGATTGCTAGAATATGCACAAGGGAGTCCTGAGAAGCCTTTCACACCCCCTAGAATTGAAAGGAACACAAAAATCAGATTAACCCTTAACCTAGGGTTTCATCCGAACTACACCATGCGATGGGAAGACCAAAAATTAGATGAAAAAAAGAATAATAAAGAAGTTGGGAACATACCTCGATGATTCAAAGAAGAAATTAGAATTAAATATGATTGAAGTCATGCACTGGAGGAGTACACAAGGAAAGGAAGGTCACGCCATAGGGGGGTTCGGCCAATGGGGTCACGTGACTCAAGTAAGGGGAAGGTAGGGTTTATTTTAGGTTTTTATTTTAAATTTATTTTACATTTAATATAACTAACTTCTTAAAATAGAGCATAATACATGGTTTATCCCACATGCTTTTCTAAACAATGCACAAATCATGCAATGAATAGTGTGATGGTGTTTCCCAATACCACTATCCATGTGGGATAGGTGCACGGTTTGGAAAACTATGTGCAGATTGTGCACCCAACCTCTGTCCACCAGTATAAGATAGAAAATTTCCTATTGTGGGCAGCATGGTTTTAGAAAAATTGTGTGCCCTCTACAAGTCCTTTAAAACTGTATTTTCTGGGTATGGTGCTCCCGAAACACCTCTATGCAACTTAGGAAACTTTTTGAGCCTTTACCCAAGTCCAAAAACATTAATTTTAAGGGTTTCAATGCTCTGAATTCATTCCAAATCTCCATTCTAAAATTGTTCTATCTAGTAAACAAAAAAGTTTAAATTTCTCTGGATTTTCGTTTGGTCCAAAACACAAATCATTACATATAACTGATAAAAAAGATGTTGAGGAGGATAAAACATTCTTAAAAAATAAATAAGGAAGTTATAATATATTTCCACGAAATGTAGAAAATCCAATAAAAATTATAAATAATTAAATATCTTTCAGAAACCCTAAGGGTACAAGGGCTCTAAAAACAAAGGAAATATCTATAATAAGAATTAATTTATTTTTATACTTAAGGTATTTATTTTTAAAGTTCTTATTTGTGTTAGTAGATTATTGTGATGTTACTTAAAGTGGTGGATTTACATAATAAGGGTACAGTATTCAATCCTTGACAAGAATTGTTTTCTTATTTTTATTGGAGGTCTTTTATTTATGGTTTCTATTTTTTCTGGGAGACTTCAATTTTTTATTCTTCTTCAAATCAAGTGTGTTCTACAATAAGTATTTTTGTTAAATGGATGTTTTTGTTCATTTTAAAAGGAATATTTTTATATCCTGTAGTGTATCTACTAATGTGTTGGAACTCTATCATTGGATATATCTTAGTTGGGTGCTAGTTAATTTTATGAACTTAATAACAATACTATTAAACCCTTTTGGATACTTTACATAAGTGGTTATTGAATACATAGTTAGTTTTTGAAATTATTTTTCACAATTTAAATGAAAATGTTATTGATCTTGGGAAACATTTTTGTTACTAGATTCTATGGATTGTGAAGGTAACTAGAGTTCTATAAATGTGTTTAAATAATATTGTGGGATACATTATATGGTTTTCTTATCACTGCATCAGTTAAATATTTTTTTTGTGATTCATTTGAAATATGTACATGTGATGTACTATGTTGTAACACCCCACCTAGGCATGAACATACTTCTACAGAGAAAATTCACATGGATTCATTTAAAACCTTGGTATTTTATGATATATTTTTCTTAAAATAAATTTAATTTCTTTGATAACTTATGATACATACAAACTCGGGTCTAAATGGACCATATTATAGTATACTATTATCACCTAGCTAATAAATTAGCCAAATTAATATGAATAACCATATTTTAATAATTATGTATAAATTTTTTATATACATGAAATATTTTGACAAATAAGTACTCATTTTTTAGTAAATTATTTATATTATTCAAAAATTAATTTTTCCTCAAAATGGTTTTTATTTCTTTTTGTGAGAAAATAACATAATTAATTATTGATACTTTTAGAAACATTATTTTAAAACATGAAATATATTTTTGAAATTATTAGTTAAAAATTATCTTAGAGGTTTCTAGAATTTTCTTAAAAGATTTATTTTTCAATAAATAATAAAAATACTGCTTTTCATTGGAAATTATATATTTTTTTCAAGAATTTGAAATTTTTAATTTTTTTAAATGATTTAAAAGTAAAATTAGTTTAATTAAATTTTTAATAATATGATTAAGGTTATTGGAATCAATTTTATATTGTATTTTAGTATAAAAGCTTTTAGTACTTAAAAAACATTTTTTAAGAAAATTGTTTTCATCGCGTTTTATGGGTTTAATTTTAGATTCTATTCTTATAATTCAGTGAATTGAATTTCAAAAAATGGATTATATATTTTTAATAAAAAAATTAAGATTATATAATAAGTTCATATTAATTTTTTACATAATGAACACTAAAAATATTAAAAAAACATTATCATAGTTTAGGTTAAAATCAGTTTACCTAGGGATTAAACCAAGTGGTACTAGTATGTTTTCTAATTAAAATTTTCTAAATCCTATTGGATGGAAATATTTATACCTCATACTATCCGACAATAGAATATTTATCCATTTGGAATCATTTGGTAATGATTATGATTTTATTATATTTTAATCTTTTATGAAATTCCATGTTTGTCATCTCCCCCACTAATAAAAGGATACCCATCCTTTATCTTGTTTACACTACTTCGATCCATATATATCAAACAAAACCTGAAACATTATATTAAAAAATTAACTATTAATGAAATATAGGTTTTTTTATTCTTAAAATCTCTTTCCAAGTGTCCTTAATAAATAATTTAAAGGAGTCATGCTGAAGAAGAAGAAACCATCCTACTCAAACACTTTCAATTTATTTCTTCTTGTAACTCCGATTAATCTAAGGTGTTCATCATAAAATAATATCTTAAGTATCCTAAATATATAGAAATTTTATTAGGACTATATAACCACATTTATTCACCCTCTTTTCCCTTAAATGGGAAGTGAAATTATTTCTTGTGCGCATGTGTGGACTATCGCTTCCACATAGCGATATAATTAATTTTACTACACCATATTTCATAGATAGTTATTATGATGGGTATAATTTTAATATAATATATTTATAAAAAAAATTATGGTTTTTAATTATAATATCTTATCCTCCTTATTATCTTTTTGTCAATTATAAAATGATAACTTTGCTCATGCATATGTGTGAACTACCACCTCCATGAAGCGATGTGATTTGTTTTTTATTTCCAATTTACATGGATCGTAATAAGGATATATTTAATAATTATATATGATATATATGATATAATAATAATTCTTTAAATTTTAATTATTATTTAACATCATTTAGGTCTATACATTGAAAAGTGAAAACAACGTTCATGCGTAAGTATGACCTAAGGTCTTCATGAACGGTGTAATTCATTTTTCTATATATTACATTTATTTATGACTATAAATATATATGTAATGAATATATAATATATTTATATATTTATTAACACTATAGAGATTATTTATTCCTGATAAAATTATAAGGAACGGAACTATATAACTGAAATTCTCATGAAAAATGAAACAGTTAACACCTAGAAATGAATATTTTAATAAGGAATTATTAATAAATGTGTGTTGAAATATTATAAGTGGATTATTTCAGATATTATAAGTATTTAAATTATTATATTATAGAATAATAATAAATTTAAATTTATTATATAGGATTTTAGAGTGCTTTTTAAACAAGTCAATCTTAAGGTAAGGGATTTATGTTACAATCTCATTATTTATTAGAATTGATTATGATTAAGTTTCTGATGATTAATTTTTTTGACTAATATGTCAATAATATCATGTATTTTATTTTAATATGGTTATTAATGTATTTTTTAAGTAATAATAACAATTTTCTCTCATTTTTACTTTGGATTATTGAGAAAAAAATTAATAAAAATAGACATTATTTCATCTTTGGATGGGAATAATTTTAATCCATGTCCATGTTTTCTTTAAAATATTTTATAGAATGTTTTTAATATTATACTATTATTTTTTGAATTCATTTTTATCCATGATTGAATTTTTAAAAACTATTCTAAAATGAATATACTTATCAATTTACAAATGATTTAATTTTTACTTTTTTCCAAAAATGTGAAAGGAATATTTGTTTAAACATACACGGAATAAATGGGATTTCTCAACATCATGACAACTAAAATATTTTAAGATTAATTTAAAATTTTCCATGGTTATTTTGGAATAAAATTGGTTTCTATAATATTTTGGATTTTTTTTTTAAAGAAGTGATTCCAAAATTCAAAAGGGGTTTTCCTCAAGAAATATTCACAAGTGATCTTTTAAAGGAATTTTCATTTGTGATTACATACATTGGTGTTAATTTTGATTTACTAGGGATATGATCCAAGTATATCATCCTTATTCCTTATTCTAGTTTTTTATTATTATAGTTATAATTTTATGAAATCTATTTATTTTCTATAGGTTATTCTATGATGAATTTTTTAAATTTTTATGAAATTAGTTTCTTTTCCGCTAGTTATGATACATGGAGAAATTATTTATGATCTTATGGAAAACATATGAATATGTTATTATTATGTGATGGGAGTACCCAAAATTATATAAACCTTTAATTCAGGGGTTAATTATATTTATCTCATGAGATAGCAAGGATTGGAATGGTGAGTGAACCCAATTTAGTAAGGGACTCTATCCACTATGATATCCTTGGGAGTGAACCTTTAATATGGATACGATGGAATGGGCAAATAAGACAATCTAATATGATATTATTAGAAGTGATCCTTGACTTAGGAAATTATTTTCTATGATTATTTTAATTCCACAAACTTATATCTTCTTCAAATGTTATTCTCTCATGGATCATGTTATTTGGTTCTTTTGTGATTCATTTCTTATAAATTTCTATATGACGGATAAGATTTTAAAATGTTAAGATAATATTCTCTTACCATTATGATCATTTATAGTTAAGTGGTCATTAATCTCTCTCATGTTTACCCTTACTAAGCATCTGAGGTCACCCTTTCTTATATTTCCTTTCCTTATGTTATAAAGAAATTTTTTATGTATGATATATCTAAGAAGTTTGATAGTTATAAAGAACTTAGTAACATATTATATAGATCTCCTTCGGAAAACCTGTTTATATATCCAAGTTTTCAAAGAAACTGAGATTATATAATTCTGGAATGGGTCATAATGTTTTGTATTTAATATTCATCTATTAAGATGTAATATTTACATATGAAAAATATGGGTCTCTATAGTTGGTATTAGAGCAAGGTTTAGTAACCAATAGAAACTAGTATGATAAAAATTTATTATGAATCATTATAATAATACTATGTATAATATAATTTCTTATGTTATGGTAAATAAATAAGTGTGGTTTTCCTAGAAAAACATCATTATATAGATATTATAAGTGGATTTTATTTTAGAAGAGATGAATATAGGGGTAATAACTCTGAAAATAGTTGTTCAAGTATTCTCGAACATCATTCTTGTTCATGGTGAGGGTTCCCTTACTACTCACCTATTTTAACACTCCTAGGGGATATGATTGGGTTAAATCATATTTTATTTATAAACCATTATAATGGATTTAAATAGATTTTGACCATGTATGACCTTGGTTAAACAAAAAGGTGTCATAAATTGAAAATAAGGTTTCATTATTTAGATATACTATAAATTTTTTTCATGATTATGTGGTTTCCCACTATGATTATTATTTTTTACACTATTCATTATAGTTTTCTCCAGTGGTTGGAACTTGAAGGAACTATATTAATAATAAATATGATGGACAATGAAATGATTGTCCTTCTAAGCAACCAAATGTTATTGGAGTTGGAATTAAAAATATTGTTCGTATGTTTATGTGAATCTATCAAGTTATGAATTATTTTGAGATTTTGGAAAATTAAAAGAGGTAACAATGTTCTAATAATTCAATAAGCAAACATCCACTAACTTTTAGGGGGTATGTTGATCCAATAATTTCTGAAAAATGTATTAATACCACCAAAAATATATTTTATGTTCTCTAGTGTTAGGAACATGAAAATTTTATTTTTTTTGTTTATCATTTTAAAGTAAAATCATATTAATGGTGAACTATTATCAAGAACACTAAGAAATAAGAATAAATTGACTCAATATAGTGGGATGAGTTTAGAAGATTATTTTTCAATAAGTACTTTAATTATATTCTTTATATGAAAATGGAGAAGTAATTTCATGAGCTAAATCAAAATTATGATGAATCCATTAGTACCTATGAAGAAAATTTTACAAGACTTTTGAGGAATGATTCTAGTATTATCATCTAATCTGAAGGTATGATTGATCAATTATTTAGTAGTTTAAAACCAAGTCTCTAAAGGGAGTTAGCCGCAATGGAATATAGTAACTATAGTGAAATTATTTGATGTTCAATCAATGTGGATATAGATATTGTAGTTACCCATCAATATCATGATTTTGATAAGAAAAGAAAGAAGGAATTAAAAGGAAATTCTAATAATAAAAACCATATAGAGAAGAAGATGATATTTTTTATGTTCTAAGTGTGGGAGGAAACATAGAGGAAATTGTATTAATGGGAATAGTAAATGTTTTATATTTGTAAAGTAATTTCATTGGTATATCTAATACTTAAATGATGGAAAGAAGTTATATAATGATTCAAATAGAGATAAATCTCTATAGAATGCACCAACAACACTCTAGTGTTTCAAATTAAAGGAGTATGGTCATTATACTTACCACTACTTAAATATGAAGGTCAGTGGTGATGATTGACATCAGAAACCTCTTAATACCATAGACAAAATGAACTCTCACATGATAACTATTACCAATGTGGATACGATAATTAAGTGGTGAAAGGTACACTTACCATCCACTCTATAATAGCTAATGTATTATTTTATTTTGGAACTACCCGCTCTTTTATATCTAGAGAATTTGATAAGGGTATCATAGTACCACCTCAATGATTATATATTTAATTAATAGTGAAAATCACTAATAGTATGATGATCACATCTCAAGTATATGATTCTTATCCAATTGATTTTTTTGGAATTTCCTTCCTAAAAATATCATTATTCTCCCTCTAGTTTAATTTTATATTATATTACACATGGATTGGAATTAGTTATACAAATCCCACATAAAATTATAAGGAAGGTAATTCACATTTGATATTAAAATCTAAACAATGATAATACTTTTGTATAATAATAAATATGAGAATCCAATGTAAACTACATTTATTATATGCACCTTAATTCTTATTCAAAAGGGGTGTTTATCTCAGATGGTTGGGGAGAAACTCAACATCAAATATGTGCTTATTGTATAAGAGTTTTTATGTTTTTTTGGAAGGGTTTCCAAGTCTACCTAATGATCATGAAGTTGAGTTTTTAATAGAACTTATACCTAGTGCTACACCAATTTCAAAGAATCCTTATAGAGTTCCCCTATTTAGTTGTAGAAATTAAAGAAGAAAATCCAAGAGAATCTTTATAAGGTGTTAATTCAGCCAAGTGTTCCACCAAGGGGTGAAACTATTCTATTTTTATAAGAAAGATGGATCAATGTGACTATTCATTGATTATCGGGAACTTAATAAGATCAAAATCAATAATAAGTATCATTTTTCCCATATTTATTATTTGCATGATTAATTACAAGGAGATCAATATTTTTACAATATTAATATACCCGAAACTTTAGGAGATGAGAAAAAGTCCTGATCCTAAAAATTTATTAGAGAAAATACATAAGTCAACCCTAAATTATGACACATATCAAAATGGCCCAAAGGTCCATGAAACTCTTGGACATTCTATCAACCGAAATTCAGTGCGAGCAAGGATATATCCAAGACTACATCCCAAGCCAAGCATCACTGCTCCCTGAAGACTTTGCCTGCATCCCGAGCACCGGGCTGTAGTACAACACGTCTGCCCGCAATTAAAGCCAAGATGTTTTCAACCCTCCATTTCATCTCTTATTGTGATATCAAAATCACATAGACACAAAAGTCATTGACGTAACCATCATGATCAAGACTGGATGTCACCCGACGCGTTGATTCATTGTTTCCCAGGCACCAAACGACACCTCTAGTCAGTCATAGTGAAGCTTGTCGCCCGCATGCCATGATCATGACGGACTTTAGTCATCAATCACCATCCACCCATGGAGTAGATCCAAGTAACTGCATGCACCTCACACCATTAGGATCCCTGAACAATCTCTCCACTCCAAAAGAGTTGCCTTGCTGCTTTACCCCACTATTATTTCATTATTTCTATCCTTCGTCGATAACCTCGACAACCGCTCCCACCTATCTCCACAGTTCCAGAGTGACACCAGCCACCCAAAATTATTTGGAGGTTGTCGAAAGTTTTTAGTTTACCATACTCACACTGCCATCAGGATTCGATCTTGTGACATCACTGGCCTTCCGCATCGTCATGGGACCTTGCTATCGAAGCGTCCCACCGGGATCCCACACCCACAGGATCTGAAGTCCTGGGAGTAGATCTAGCCTGCACCAGATCCACCACACCACTCGTAAGTGTTTTTTCCCCACCGTTGGGCTGTCGTGTCACCACCACATTTTCACCCCACTATCGGGCTCATTTTCCAAGGGTTTTACCACACATCGTGCATAGTCGCTGGAACTCAAATGAGAACCAAACACCACGAATGCCACCCAGATCCATTCCTTCAACACAGGTATTTATCATAATCTCCATCTCTCTTTTAAAACAATCGATAAAGATGTCAAATAATTAAGATCTAAAATCACATCCTCCTTAATATGAGATATATCCAGATCATGACTAGGAAAAATCATATCTACATCTTTGGATTTTCCGAGAGTATGTTTGGAACATGCCACAAACATCTCAAAATGATCAATGATATCTGATTCCAAGATACAGCCAACAATTTCTCTATATGATACATTTTTCACCAAGTTGGGATGTGAAGGATCCCCAGTATAGAGGATATCTCCATTTTAGAGAGATATACTCTCTATTATTTTTCTTTCCAAGATTAATCTTCGATCTTGATACTATTAGTTGAGGGTGAAAAGTGAATACATACCCAATATATCCTTCCATATGAGATAGGGACACTATTAATTTATAGTGATGTCATTTGTTTTTATTAATTACCTCATTATCTTCATGGATTTAATGAATATAGTATTTATATATTTCCTCAATCAATTATTGTATTTTTTATAAAAAACATCCTTAAATATTCCAAGATTAAAGTGTAGTATATAGATAAATTTAGGGTTGTTATGAAGACCCTAATAAAGGAAAATATGTATAATAAATTTACCAAGTGTGATGTTTTTCCACAAAAAGTTTCATTTTTTGGATAATATAATCTTTGGTGAGGGTAGATTAGTGGATCCATCAAAGAATGAAGTTACTGAAGGTTATAAAAAACCAACCACTATGACTGATTTATATATTTTTCTTAGTTTGAATGTAAATTTTCGAGGAATTTTGGATAATTTCTCAGGGTTTTCTAATCCATTCACCATATTAACTTAAAATGGATTAAAATTAATTTGTAAAGATGAATGTGAAGAAAATTACAAGGAAATGAAGAGAGATTTTTTCAACACACCTATGCTTACATTATCCTATAGTAGAGAAGGGTTTATTATATTTATTGAATCATCAAAGACGGTACTACAATTCATTATCATGAAAAAATAATATGGTGATATATTATTCCTAATGTTAATTGAAGGTTCAAGAGTAAAATTACCCAACTCATGAATTGGAGTTAGACGCATTAATTTTTCCATTAAATATATGGATGAATTATCTTTACATATAAAATAATGACATAAATATTAATTAAAAAAGTTTAAAGTTTATATTAATGAACTAATATTTGAATATACACTAGATAATATGGTCGGAGTTGATTAAATATTATCATTTCTCAAAATATAACCACCTCGAGAAAGGGAACAAGGTGATCGATGCTTTGAGGTGAAAGGAACATGAAATATTATCTATGATGATGATCATAAAAGAACCAATATTTTTGGATTTTAAAAGTATATATCAATAAATATTGATCGAATTCGAGAAATCTTGTCTTTCTCAAATGAGTGTTCAATCATATATCCAAGTGAATATTAAATAAGCACTGAAGGATGGTGTAGAGTTAAAAAAGAAGATAAGAAATGTTAGTAATTTCAGATTTTATTATTATGGAATAATGAGATTCAAGAACCATGTATTTGTACCATCCATACTATATTTGAATAAGGATATTTTGGATGAATCTCATAGTTCATCATTCTTTATTCATCCAGGTAGTATGAATTTGTATAGAGATTTGAAAGAGTTTTTATGGTGGGAAAACATGAATAGAGATATTGCAGAATATGTATTTCATTTCTTAATATGTTATAAAGTTAATTATAAGATACATAATTATAATGGGATTTTATAACCACTACCTATATCAAAATGGATATGGGAAAATATCACTGTGTATTTTTTTCATTGGACACCCCAAAACATCTTAATATAATAATAATATTTGGGTTGTAGTTGATTTCCATACTAAGTCAACAAACTTTATTTATATTTGATAATATTTATATCTTTATCATACTTATATAATATACATTAAATAAGTTCTAAGGTTTCATGGATTACTATATTCTAATGTATCTAATCAGGGTCTAATGATTACATCAATGTTTTGGAAAATTATTCAAAAATATCTAAATTCAACGTTTTTTAAAGTACTTCTTATCATCCTTAGATTAATGGTTATTCTGAGAGAACCATTAATACCCTAGAGGATATAATTTGGTCATGTTATAAGGATTTATAAGGTGGTTTGGATCAACACCTTCCTCTTGTCAAATTATCTTATAACAAAGGATTTCACTTGAGCATTCTAACTGATACTTATAAAGCCCTATATGGTATTAAGTGTAGAAATGCAACATGTTTGGATGGATTTAGAGAAATAAATATATTGGTAATTAATATATATGAGTAAATGGTAGATAAATTTAGATAAATTCAATACCACATCAAGGAAGGTCAGATTTGATGGAGAATTCATGTAGACAATCATTGCAGAAATATGGAATTCAAAGCTAGAGAGAAGGTATTTGTGTAAATTTATCCATAGAATAAGGTTATGATATTCAAAAATAAGGTAAATTTTATCCTCATTTATATAGGACCCTTATATATTATTGATTAATTAGGGATGGTCTTATTTATTATCACTTCCACCAAACCTCTCTCAAGTTCATGATGTTTTTCATATATCTCTCCTGATAATGTAAATACTTGATCCTTCACATGTAATGAATTCAGTGTTTATACCACTAGATAATGATATTTTCTATGAATAAAAACCAACATAAATCTTTTATTATAAAGATAAAGTGTTACGAAACAATACTACTCACTTGGTTAAAGTTCTCTAGAGGAATTAGATATTCAAATAAGCTACATTTGAAACTATGGATGTAATGAAATAGAGATATCCTAATTCTTATATGAAATTCAAAAAAAACTAGGAAAAAATTCATTTTAAGGGGAGTATAATGTAACATCTTCAAATTTTATGACATATTTATCTTCAAATAAATTTAATTTCTTTGATAGCTTTCAATACACAAAAAAAACCAAGTTTAAATTAACCATAATATAGTATACTATTAAAACATAGACATTACATTTATGGAGTGAATAGTAATAACAACTTTTTAAAATAACATATAAAATTTTCAGATAAATCAAATATAATGACAAATATTTACTTAATTTTTAGTAAAGTCTTTATATGATTTAAAAATACATTTTTCCTCAAAAAAGTGGGTTTTATTGATTTTTGTGAGAAAATGATATAATTACTTTTTTCTACTTTTATAAAATTTCTTTGAAAAAATGAACTTAATTTTTGAATTCATAATATCAAAATTATCTTATAGTGAAATTTTGAATTTTTTTTTTTGAAAAGATTGATTTTTAAATGAATAGTGAAAATATAACTTTTTATTGAAAAATGTCTTTTTGTTTCAAGAATTTAAAAAGTTTCATTTTTATTTAAATTTATTTAAAATTAAAATTATTTAATTTATATTCTTAATAACACTTAAGAAGACATTTTTTCTAGAAAACTGATTTTCGTCGTGTGTTAAAGGTTTAATTTTAACATAAATTATTTGAATTATGTGAATTAAATTTTATAAAATGGATTAAATATTTTTAATCAGTATAATTAATATTATATAATATAGTAAAATTAATTTTTTTCATAATTAATAGTGAAAATAGTAAAAATTCATTATCATGGTTAAGATTAAAATAGGTTTATCGGGGGATAAAACAATAGATAAGGGTAAGTTTTCCCAATTAAACTAGTCTAAATTATATTTTACGGCCATTTTTTGAAATCATACTATCTTAAATTATAATATCTATAAATTTTGAAGAATTTTTATTGAGTATGAATTTTTTATATTTTAATCTTATAATAAATTTCAAGTGTGTCATCTCCCCCACTTATAAAAGGACACAACTCTTTTATCTTATTTTCACCAATTTGAGCCATATAGCTGGAACAAACCCTTCAAAATTCTCTTAAAAACATTACTAGAAAAAAATTTGTTATTAAATTCTTAATTTATAATGCTAAGTGGCCTTAAGAAAGGATCTAAAGGAGGCCTACCAAAAAGGTGGTAATCATCCTACCTGACCTCTTTCAATTTATTTCTTCTTATAACTCATCTAAATATATGGTATTTATCATAAAATACTAACGTAAGTATCATAAATATGCATAAATGTTATTATTATTATTTTACCACAATTATTCACCCTATTTTTTATCAAATGAGACGTGACAGTATCGATCGTGTGTACGTGTGGACTATCTCCTCCACATAGTAGTATAATTCAATTTCTTTCACAATATTTTATGGAAGGTTATTATTATTCATTTAATGGTTATATATTATATTTATAAAATAATTATTATTTTTTAATTATAATATTATATATACCTTCTTACCTCCCCTTCCATTGGAAAATGATAACATTGTTCGTGCGTACGTGTGGACTACCACCTTCACAAAGTGATTTGATTTGTTTTTTTTTTTTGATTTTCATGGATAGTATTGAGGATATATTTAATAAATATATATTATATATATTACATAATTTTTATTATTTCAAGATGAATTATTATTTAACTTTTTTTTCTTTTTATCTGTTGAAAATTGAAATCAGCATTCATTCGTATGTACAGCCTATCGTCTTCATGTACGGTGTAATTTATTTTTATATCTCTACCATTTATGGATGAATATAAATATAAATATAATTAATATATATTATATTTATATCATTATTAATATTATTGAGATGATGTAACTATGATCAAATTATAAGTATTGGAACTACCAAATTAAAATTCTCGTGGAAAATGAAACTATTAACACCCAAAAACAACGATTTTAATATGGAATTTTTAATAAATGGTGTTGAAATTTTATAATTAGATTATATATGATATAATAAGTATGTAAATTATTCTTTTGTTTAATTATAATAAATTTTAATTTATTATATAGTATGTTACATCACTTTTAAATCAATTCTAACTTGAGGTAAGGGGTGTATGTTACAATCTCACAATTTTTCAGGATTGTTTATGATTAAATTTGAGATGGTGATATTTTACGATATATATCTCAATAATCTCATGAATCATATTATTCTATGGTCATTAATGTAATTTTAAATTAATAATAACATGTTCCTCTCTTTGTAACTTAAAATTATTGAGAAAAGTTTTTTAATAAAAACAGACTTTATTTCCTATTTGGTAGGGAATATTTTTCATCCATGTCTGTGTTTTCTTTAAAAACAATTTATGAACTTTTTTAATATTATCCTATGACTTTTTAAATTAATTTTTACCCATGTTTTAATTTTTACATAATAGTTTAGAAAGGAATATTATTATTGTTTTATGAATGAGGTACTTTAGACTATTTACCAAAATGTGAAAGGAATCTTTGTCTTAATATAAATAGCATGAACAGAATTTATCACCATAATTGTCACTCAAAGATATAAATATTACTTTAAATTATTCCATAGTTATTTTCAAATAAAAAAAATTATATGATATTTTGGAAATTTTTATATTTTAAATAATTGATTCCAGAATGAAAAGGGTATTTTCCTCAAGAAATATTGTAAGTGATATTTTAAAGTAATTTTCATTTATTATAATATCTGTTGATATTACTTATGATTTACTAGGGATTTGATCCAATTATACCATCCTTATTCTTTATTTTTAGGGATTATAATTTAAATGATGTGATTTTTATGAAAAATATTTATTTTCCATAGGTTATGTTATGATGAATTGTTTAAATGTTCATGAAACCCATTTCTTTTTCATAGGTTATGATACATGATGGATGTTTTAGGATATTGTGGAATAAATATGAATTTATTATGATTATGTGATGGGTGGGACCAGTATTATATATCCCTATAAAAAATTATGTAAAGATATATGTCTCATGAGATTATAAGGTCCGGAATGGGGAGTGAACCCAGTTCAGTAAGGGACAATATCCACTATGATAGTCTTGGGAGTGAACCTTGACTAAGGATATGATGAAATGGAGAGTTAACCAAATACAATATGATAGTATTGTATATAATACTTGACTAAGAAAATGTTTTTATATTCTTTTTTGTATGCCAAAAACTTATGTGGTATTCCAATGTTAGGCTCTCATGGATCATGTTCTTTGATTCCTTTATTATTCATGTTTTATGAGCTGGCAGGATTTTTTCCATGATTCAAGATTATGATTTATGATATGTTTTGTATGGTTTTAAAATTTTAACATCATGTTCTCATACCCATATTCATGTCTTATACTTAAATGATCATTGATATCTCACTTTTTTACCCTTACTAAGCTTCTGATCTCACTCTTTCATGTGTTTCCTTTCACAAAGTTATAAAGACATGTTTTTAGTATGATATGTCTAAGAAGGGTGATAGTTGTTAATAATGTAGTGGTAGATGATTTAAAACCCTTATGAAAAAGTTATTTATGTATCCAAGTTTCAAAAGACACTAAGACTATATGATTCTATTGTGGATGTTAATGTTATGTATTTAATATTCATCAAATAAGATATAATATTTATGTACGAAAAGTATGGGTTATTATACTTCAAGTATACTCCCTAATCACCATAGGATACTTAATAGTTTTAAGGGAATAGAATATCACTTGGGGAGTAATTAACCCTATAATGGATCATTATAATAAAGTAAATGAAAATCATAATAATAAAAAACTCTAAAAAAATAATACCAAGTTCCATTAATGAAAATATAAAATAAAAACCAAAAATACCCAATTTTTCATACATATTAATATAATATAAAATAAAACCCATGTATTTGTGTCATAAAATAATACAAAATAAATAACTAAAAAATAAAAAAAAATAATACCACTATAAAAACCTTGAACTACACATGAAATTCATCATAATGATCTTGGTAATCTGCTCTTAGCTATAATGGGATTTTTTGTTTCTTGCATGAAAATAAGTGAAGTTCGCATATTCATGAGATGTGAAGATACAAGGTGCATGAAATACATTATAGAAGGATTCCACTATAGATCCCAAATATCCCTTCAATTCAAACGAGCTCATAAATGTATTGTGAAATGTAATTCCATGAATTTAACATATAATATTAGCACACATAAAAAATCATCATGTGATTACCAATCCACTTTGACACTATGATTTTCTTATTTTTTTCAATATTAGTATAATATCAACATCTCTATTAGACTAATAATATCCAAACACATGGAATAATTGGTTCCATGTCCAGACATGTGATCTTTTCTTATTTGATTTCCCAATTCATGGAAAATCCAAAAACATAGACTATCTCATTCCAGTATAAAAAATATTAAATAAATACATAGCTCAATATTATTACATTCTAAAAAAAGTCTTATAAAAATATAGGGAATGATATTGTCATAGGTTAGCATAAGGATAATCTAAACAAAAATATAATTCTTTTCACACCCAACATTTGGATTAACCAAACATGTGCCTCATTCTCATCATAACTTAACATAGGGATTATCCAAAAACACATGTATCATTCTCAATATATACAAACCCAAGTATTTATCTAACTTAAACCCAAACACATGGATTTTAAAAATATAATATAACATCTCAGAATGGTGTAATATCACAACATTGAATTTTATCATAATATATAATTCACACACAAGCATTTAGTTATATCTTAATCCAATTACCCCTAGTAAAATCATTAATCACTATTTCACAAACACCTGATAATTTTTCATCTGTATATAAAAAAATAGTACAAAACACATTTTAAAAACCTCTCTTTAAATACCCCAAAAAAATCCAATCAGTTACATTTTATTTGAAAACCAAAAAATAAATCCATGCTCAATAACAATTTAATTAAATAATTTTCAGAAAATAAAAGAAATTTCCCAATGTAACAAACCAATTACATAATTCTTTAATTCATTAAAAAAACAAAACACGCCATTATATATTAATAATGGTTAGTAATCATCCAAACTATATAAATCAACATTTATGTTCAATATACCAACATATTTTCAACATGTCAAATGGCAAATTAATATTTTATTTTTATTCAAGAGTGTTAATATATTATTCGTCACATTTTATCGTATGAAATACACATTTCATTATCATTAAACACATAATTTTAAAAATAATTCATGTGTAAAATTTTGAATTAATTAAACTAATCTTTTTTTGAATTATATTTCACTCACATATCATCTCAACACCCCTAGATTAAATTCACTAAATGTATTACAAAAATACACAAGTGATATTAAACTAAAATCAAATAAAGTCACAAAATCACCTATTTGATGGTTAATAAATAATCCAAAAAAATGTAATTGAATTAATTCCTCAATATATTTTAATCATGGATTCACCCAAACTTGAAAAAGAAAATTTAATTATAACCATAAAATAAAATTAAACCTCATCTCCATTGAAAATATCCATAGATATTTTGATCCATTCACTATCCCAAGTCTAACACACTTGATAGATCATGATTCTAAAAAGAATCAAACACTAAATATATAAAATAATATGGGAGTATTATAGATAATTTAGAGAGTATAAATCTCAAATTTTTATTCTTTTCAACCATAAATTAGGGATATAATCTCAATATACTAACTTGAAAAGGATGAAAATTCACACTATTCAAAATAGGGTTGGAAACCTCACTGAGATCCAAGTGGCCTCCACCTGATTCCTGTTGACTTTCTAGGTTCCTATAGGGTCTCTATTGTCCTCATGGAGGTGTACATAGTAATACAATTCCTCTAGATTTCTCACCAAGCTCTTTATCCCCCCAGGTTATCAGTGCAACCAAAAATCCACCTTTAAATTAAATTTCTCTATAAAACTCTAAATTCTTCTTTACATCATTATATAACCTTAAAACTAAATTAAATATCATTTAAATCAGATTAAAAAATAATTATAAACACACTAAGAAACTTATAGTCATTATAAACTCTGCAACATATGGTTCCTCATACCTGAGAAGCACCACTGAGTGTCTCCAATGAATAACCTTTTCTATTTATATCCATTATCTCTTTTATAATCCCAATATTTCTTCTAAACATGACCAAGTTTCCACAACACACGCAGAATACATATTAGATTCCTTTACAAAATATACTCACTATGATCAATAATATATTATATATTCTTAGTAGATGATTCATTCGCATCCAATGTCACGTCATTACAATGAACTGCATGCAACCAATCTTGTTTATATGTCCTTGTATGTGAATCATAAAACACATAATGTATTCCAATAATCCATATATTAAAATTTTACTAATAAAAAACAATTTTAATAATACACAACCACTCTAATTCTTTCAATAATATCAAATACCCAAACAAACTAAGGCACCAATTGAAGTTCACAGTCGGGATCCAAGTATCACAGAGAGGGGGAGGGGTGAATCAGTGATATCTTTTTCTTTTTAAGTTTCCTTATTTTTGAAACAATATTTAGCTCCTGTTAAAGAGTTTCTTCCCTGCTAAACACACACAACCACAGTAACACAAGATTTACAAGGTTCACTACCCAACAAGAGTAGCTATGTCCTTGTTATGGTACGGAAACAATTCAGTACCACACAATCCACTAGAAAACAATCCTTTGATGTGGAATACAATGAGTAGGATATACCCTTACAATCGTGTAGCACTTTGAAAATAATCCAATAGTGTGTGTTCTCCCTCTTAGCACAAATAGGGTAATGTAATGATTCTGTGCTTCTTAATGAACATTCATAAATCAAATATTTCAAAACAATTCTTCACTTTCCTACCTAGAAGCTGGTAATAACCTCCTGGTGCAAACAGCTTGTGTGCCACTCCCTGCTTGCGCGCCTCCCTGCTTGTGCACCACCCAGCTTGTGCGCCACCTGCTTGAATGCCACTTATCTTGCGCACCTACCTGCTTTCACACCACTGACTACTTGATCACGACTATTGTGCACAGCTCACAACTTGCGCGCCACTTTTGGATTATACACAACACACTTCTTGAAGAAACCTACCTGCTTGCATGCCTCTGACAACTTACGTGCCACTTCTGCTTTCGTGCCACTCTGCTTGCGTGCCACCCTACTTGCGCACCTTATAAATAACCCTCAACTTGCGCACCACTTCAGCTTGCGCGCCACTCTCTACTACTTGCGCGATCATAGGTCAAATTTTTTCTTAAGTGTTGAGCATTAAAAAATGAGGATGTCAGTCCTCAATTTATAGGAATTTTGGTGACTTGCACACCACATAGACTTGCACACCACTCCAGTGCGTGTGCACCGGTCCAGCACGTGCACGCCGCACCAGCACTTGTGTGCCGCTCCATCACTTGCGCGGCATTCAATCACTAGAACAACACTTTATTTTCATTGTCATATTTTGATATGATGATGTTGAAATATGAATTTCGCGCAACATACACTTGCGTGCCATATATACTTGCATGCCACACTTGCACGCCACTGTTGACTTGTGTGCCGCTTTCTTTATTTTGCCAAAAACACTTCTTTACTCTCCCTATCCTTCATAAGGCTTGCATCACAAGTTCTCCAAAATTATGATATTTGTGAAATAAAAATCATAAAATCATCATCATAGTTTCCAATTCCTTTACAAATTGAATTGATTTATCTTCTTTTACAATGAAAAGACAACACTCTGTAACAGAAAACTTTTCTTACTTCCTTATCCGTCCAACTTGGTCCCAACAATCTCCCCCTTTGGATTTTGTTGTCAACAATGATTCATAAATCACTGAACTTTGTAACCTTAAGTAATGGATTACATATCAACAATTCTAAGCCTACGTGATCTAACTCATTGTAGGAAACAAGAATTATTGACATCCAAAACCATACTGTCCAAAAGTAGTGACTATGAAATCTCATGAGCGTACCTCCTCATCCTTCTTCAAAACATCTTTCAAGATTATACTTCAACATTCTTCACTTCTTCAACCTTCCTGGAAAACAACATTGTTTCCTACATCCACTCCAGAAAATAGTTATAGTAGTTCACACACATACATGTTGGATTCACAGCTTACCCACAACTCCCCCTTTATGCATGCATCTATAAGGATAGATTTGTGAAACAATTCTTCCCCTTGAAAACACTATCCACAGGCAAGATGAGAGTGGGGTCAGAAACACGTACCTTAACCATTATGAGAAGGATATTCGACACCCATGTTCAACCTTAATTTTACAAATTGTTCCTTCAGTAAAGGTTTTGTGAATATATCATCCACTTGTTCAGATGTAGGAATTTACTCCATCCTCAATTCATTCTTCTCCACCTACTCTTTGATGAAGTGGTACTTTATATCAATGTATTTTGAACAAGAATGTTTTACCAGATTTCCTGTAAGATTAATTTCACTCTGATTATCACAACCCAAGAGCAATGGTTGCTTTACTTCAACAAGTAGATCTTCTAGCTGAGTCTTCATCCACATTAGTTGAGTTGTAGCTTGAGTAGCAGCAACATACTCAGCTTCAGTTGTGCTAAGAGTTACTGAATTTTGTTTCTTGGTATTCCAACTAACACGAATTTTCCCCCGAAATAAAACTCCACCAGATGTGGATCTTCAATCATCAACATTTCCTTCCCAATCAGCATCAGAATACCCAAATATATCAATATTTCTTAATCTATCATACCTGATTCCAAAACTTTTTGTGCCTCTGATATATCTAAGAATTATTTTTTCAGCAATCAAATGTGATTATTTAGAATCACTTTGAAATCTTGCAAATAAAGTGACAACATAGACGATGTCGGGTCTTGAGGCAGTCAAATACAACAGACTTACAATCAGCTTTCAAAACTCTTTCTGATCAACTTATTTGCCTTATCTATCTTTAGAAAACTTGGTTCCCACTAAAATTGGTGTGGAAAGTAGTTTTAAATTTTCCATGCCAAACTTCTTCAGAAGTTCCTTAGAATAATTTTCTTGATACAGAAAAACATGATTCTTATTCTGTGAAATTTGTAGCCCAAGAAAGTACTTCATTTCTCCCAGCATGGGCATCTCAAATAACTTCTTCATCTCCTCGGAAAATTTTTCACTTCATCTTTCATAATTTCCAGAAAATATAATATCATCGACATAAACAATAACGATCAGTGAAAACTCCTGACATTCCTTGATGTAGAGAATGTTGTCAACTCTCCCTTTCTTAAAGTTCATCTTCTTTAAGCAATTATCTAATTTAGAATACCATGCTTTCAGATCTTGTTTTAGCTCATACAAATCCTTCTTCAACCTACACACATAACTTTAATCCTTTCTAATAACAATCCACAAGGTTGATCAATGTGTACTTCCTCGTCAAGGTCACCATTCAAGAATGCAGATTTTACATCCATTTTAAAGATTTTGTAACCTCATTGTGTAGAAATAGCAAGAAAGATTCTGATTGTTTCTAATCTTTCCACCGGAGAAAAGGTTTCATCAAAATCAATTCCTTCAATTTGGTAATACCCTTTGAAAACCAATCTTACTTTGTTACTTATTAATTTACCTACTTCATACAGCTTGTTCTGGAAAAACCACTTTGTAGCAATAATGTTCTTTTTATCTGGATTGGGTACAAGTTCCCAGTATCATTCTTCTCTTTCTGATCAAGATCTTCATTCATATCATGAACCCATTCTAGATGCTCAAATGCTTCATTTACATAATTTGGTTCAACTTTCTAATAAAGAGAAGTATGTGTTATAGCATTCATTGTTCTTCTTGTTTGAACCCTCTGATGTTGATCTCTAATAATGTTCTGAGCCTCCACTTGTTTCCTCAACCTAGGATGAGTTGTTCCCACTTCATTATCATCACTAAAGATTTCTAAGTCTAATTCCTCTTCTTGTTTAGGATTAACATAGTCTGCAATATTATCATAATTGTTAATATAATCTTCTCTATCATGCTCAACTTCAACATCAACATATTACTGCTTTTCTTTGTCAACATTTTCAACAACTTTTACATCTAAAGAATCAATAATTCTTCCTATTTCTTTTTTGAGACAATCATATCCTCTTCCTTATGGATCATATCCAAGAAAAATTCCATCATCTTCTCTTTGCTCAAACTTTCCAAGGATTCCAGTTTTCTTCTTTATAATGCATGGACTCCCAAATACTCTTAAATTTTTCAAACTTGGAGTTTTTCCATAGAACATTTCATATTGATTCATATATGAGTTTGGCCTATATAAGAATCAATTCTGAATATAAATAGCAGTGCTCATGTCTTGCCTCCAATAATAATGATAAATACTTTGTTCAAGAGACATAGTTCTCCCAATTTCCACTAGACTTCAATTCTTTGTTTCAGCAACCCCATTTTGTTGAGGTGTGTATGGTGAAATGAACTCATGCCAAATTCCATGTTTCTCAAGTTAAATTTAAAAATCTTTATTCTTATACTCACCACCATTATCAGTTCTCAATTTCTTCACTGGATGCTCACATTCCTTTTCTACTTTCCTCCTAAAATTCTTAAACATTTTCAGAGCATCTGACTTATGTCTCATGTACATAACATAAGTAATGTGAGTAAATTCATCAATGAAAGTAATGAAGTACTTATCTCCATTTGTTGATTGCTTTCTCATTAGTCTACATATATCTGAATGTATAAGTTCCAAGGGTTGTTTTGAACGAATTTCTAATCTCTTATGAAAAGAGGTTGTAATCTTCCCTTTTTCACAGATAGTGCAGCACTAATCTCTTCTTATTGATAAATTAGGCATATCTCGGACACTATATCATGTTGATAAGTTACACATGTTTCTCTGACACATATATCCCAAACTCTTATCCCATAATTGATTTTCATCCACCATGCCCATGTAATAAGAATTTTTTACTTCACCAGCTTGGAACAAGTTTCCTTTTGTATGGTGGCCTCATGTAACTATATTTCCATCATTTTCACATTTCACAATAAACCCATATTTTCTGAATATAACTTTTTAACCTCATCACAGAGTTGTGAAACACACAGAAGATTATGTTTCAACCCATCAACATATAATGTTTTCTTAGATTTCATTTTTTATTTTCTGATGATGGCTGATCCAACACCTTTGATTCTCATAGATTCATCATTTCCAAATGTAACAGTTCCTTATTTTATTTCTTTCACATTCTTTAGCAACTTTAAGTATTCTATCATATGAGAAGAACAACCACTATCAAGAATTCATGGATGTTCTCCTTTTGTAGCTTTCAAGGCATTTTCAACAACAAGAGCATTTCGTTCTTTCTTTTCCTCCACGTTCTATTGTGCTTCCTCCAATTTCTTATCCAAGTCAGTGTGTTCTAGCCAAACAACCATGCACTATTTCTTTTCGGACTAATTATACCTATCCAATTTAGCTTTTAAAAACTCTGGATTTTGAGAATTATTAAGAAACTTTTGTTTCTCTGGTAACACACTAAGGCAGCCCTTGGCAAGATGTCCAGGATGATCACATCTTTCACAAATAGTTTCCAGTGGTTGGAACCTATTCTCAAATTTCACATCAATCTTCTCAGATATCTTTTGAAATTTATTTAGATTCTTTATATTTTGAAAGTATTGACTCCCCCTCAATCCTTGTCTTTCAAAACTTATGGAATATTTGTAATTTTTTTGGTTGAACCAACACATATTTTCTATGTATCCGAATCCACCACAATACCAGCAGTAACCATAGAAAGAATATTTGCCTTTGAAACTTCTATATTGACCATCTTTGTGAACACGCTTCCCAACAACCTTCTTAATAGAACAATACTGACCATCAACCATCATGTTTTCATTTGTAACTCCCTTTCTCATTTCAGATTTAACATCACCAGAAGTATTAGAAGTGTTTCTTGACTCATGATTTTTATGCACTTCTGATTTTTCATCATTGCTGACTTTGACCACATACATGGTCTTACTAGCCTTGTTCTTATCAGAACCAGTTCTGTCTTTCATTTCGACCTTTGAAGGTAAATTTTGTGTATCCTTTCTTGGTTCATTCTTATTGGAACATTCACAAACTTATGAGATAGAATTTTTGAAACTGATATTCATTTCTTAGTTTTATAAAGTTTATGTTGGACAAGTTCCAAATATTCTTCTTTTTCCTTCAGCTTTACTTCAAGATGATCATTGTGATTCATTTAATTCTCAAGAGAATTTTTTAGATCATAAATCTCTTTTTCCATCTTGATTTTCTCATCAGTAAAACCTTCTTGATTGTTTAATGTGGAATTTTCATTTATCAGCTAGTTTTTTTCCTTCTCAAGCCTTCTGATCTTCCTCAGGCATTCCTTCAACTATTCTTTCATATGATATTCAAGTTGAGTTTCTTCTTCTTCTGAACTGTTTCTCTCATACTCTTCGTTATTCACTACAGAAATAAAGGTATTCTCTATAGTTTTTTCAACAAATAATTTCTCGGATTCATCTTCGTTGTTTTCTTCATCTTCATCTTTAGGTAAAAATATTTATCTTTTTGATTTGAAGAAATTTTTACCCTTCACCTTTGAAAAATATTTATCTTTGTTAGCTTTTTTCTTCCAAAACCTTCTTGTCCTTCTGTTATAATCATCACTATCTTCTTCTTTATTCTTTTGAGGACAGTTAGCTTCAAAGTGACCAACGGCTCCACACTCAAAACATTTCAAGGGAATTTTACCCTTGTATTTCCTTGTACCTCTTTTCACATTCTTAGAAAACAAGGATAAAATTTCATCAAAGTTTTTACATACATCATCTTTAGAATCGGATTCACCAGCATCATCTTCAATAAGATTCTTATTTGACTTCTCTTTATTTGTAGCCTTGAATGACATTTCTCTATCAGCTTTTTTTTCCCTTCATAGTCTTCTCCCCTCTCATCTCATAAGTAATGAGAGTGCTATGCAAATCATACAAAGATAATGTTTCGGGGTCTCTATCTTCTAATGAATACACTTTAGCATCAAACTTGTCAAGTATAATTCTCAGGATCTTTTTGACAACTCTATAATCCTCCAACGTTTCACCAAGACATCTAATTGTACTGACAATATCATTTATCCTCGTAAAGAAATCCCCAAAAGATTCAGATTCTCCCATTTTCAAGTCTTCATACTTCAGTTTCCAGATTTTTAGTTTAGCCTTATTTACATTTGTATTTCCTTCATAGATGTTCTTCAGTTTGTCCCAGATGCCCTTGTCTATATCAACACATTTCACTCTTAAAATTTCACTCTTAGAAAGAGATGAGAGTAACGCATTTTTAGCTCTTCCATCATTCTCAAGGTTCTTCTTATCGACAGGAGTAAGAAGAACCTTGTCATAAATAGCAGGAAATCCATCTATTGTAGTTTTAAGAACTTCATATCCAAGTGACATAAGATAAGGCATCATTTTTTCCTTCCAGATGTGAAAGTTCTTTCCATCAAAAATTGGAATCCCCTTACGGTTCACGCAATTTAGATTCTCCATCACAACTTCTCTTCAACCACTTCAGCAAAGAAAAAAACAAAGGGAATCTATCTCTCTAATAAAAATTGGAGTTCCCATTCAGGATCCAAGTATCACTGAGAGGGGGAGGGGGTGAATCATTTATATCTTTTTCTTTTTAAGTTTCCTTATTTTTGAAACAACATTTGCCTCCTGTTAAAGAGTTTCTTCCCTGTTGAACACACACAACCACAGGAACACAAGATTTACAAGGTTCACTACTCAACAAGAGTAGCTACATCCTTGGTATGGTATGGAAACAATCCAGTACCACACAATACACTATAAAACAATCCTTTTAAGTGGAATACAACGAGTAGGATATACCCTTACACTCGTGTAGCACTTTGAAAACAATCCAATAGTGTGTGTGCTCCCTATTAGCACAAATCGGGTAATGTAATGATTTTGTGCTTCTTAATGAAATTTCATAAATAAAATCTTTCAAAAAAAATTCACTTTCCTACCCAGAAGCTGGTAAGAACCTCATGGTGCAAATAGCTTGCATGCCACTCCCTGCTTGGGTGCCTCCCTTCTTGTGCACCACCTGTTTGTGCGCCACTCAGCTTGCACACCACTTGCATGTCAATCCCTTCTTGTGTGGCTCCATTCTTGCACACCACCCATCTTTTGAGCTAACTTCTTGCGTGTCACGTAGCTTGCACGCCTACCTACTTGTGCACCACTAACTACTTGTGCACCACTATTTTTCACAGCTCATAACTTGCACACCACTTTTGGATTATACAAAACACACTTCTTGAATAAACCTCCCTACTTGTGCACGTCTAACAAATTGTGCGCCACCTCTTCTTGTGCGCCACCCTACTTGCGCGCCTTATAAATAACCCTCATCTTGCATGCCACTTCATCTTGCACGCCACTCTCTACTACTTGCCCGATCAGAGCTCAAATTTTTTATTAAGTGTTGAGCATTGAAAAATAATGAGGCTATTCGTCTATTTATATTAATTTTGGTGACTTATGCACCACATACACTTGCACGCCGCTCCAGTGCAAGAACGCCGCTCCAGCACTTGCACACCGCTCCAGCACTTGCGCGCCACTCCAGCACTTGCGTGCCACTCCATCACTTGCGCGTCATTACATCACTAGCGCGAAACGTTCTTTCCTTTGTCATATTTTGATATTATGATGTTGAAATATTACTTGCGCACAATATACACTTGCACGCCATATATACTTGCACGCCACACTTGCGTGCCACTTTTGACTTGTTTACCGATTTCTTTCTTTTTCCAAAAATACATCTTTACTCTCCCTATACTTTATAAGGATTTCATCACAAGTTCTCCAAAATTATGATATTTGTGAAATACAAATCAAAAAAACATCATTGTAGTTTCCAAGTCCTTTAAAATGTGAATTGATTTAGCTTCTTTGACTATAAAAAGACAACACTCTGTAACATCAAACTTTTCTTACTTCCTTATCCGTTCAACTTGGTCCCAACACCAATTACCACTATATTAATAGCCTCATATTCCCCAATCACAGTGATGCCAAAAGAAACACTTTATCCCCCATATAACTGAAAAAGTCATCATCTCATATCCATATATGATTTATGAGTACTCTAATACATAGATAACCTTTTCCTAATCAGTTAAAATATATCATTAGTCTCATGAATATTGGAAGGAGAAATTTTTTATGAATCACCCTAGTTTATACAATATAAGGGTGATCAATGCTGGATTCCATAAAAATCCATAAATATTTATCCCAATATAAATTCCTATTATATGTTATTATATATATACTATATCAAATCCATATGATTCTTTCATACACTACTAAAAATAAAGAGTACATGTACATAATATATCATCTTAAATCTAGGTAGTGTGCCCATAACTCCATCAATTTTTGGATGATATGTAGTACAAAGATTTACTTAAGTACCCAAGTCCCTCTATAACCCATAAAAAATTAATAAGTCCATATAAAACCCTTTTGAATCAGGATACTACTAGGAAACCCATGAAGTCTAAAAAACTCATTATCATACAATTTTCCTAACTTATCAATTGTATATGTCTCCTAAGTTTATAAGACACAAGATACTTTCATAAGTCATTAAACTGATACCAAAACCAAATATCTTCCTTTATATGATCGCATAAGTATTATTAATAAATTTATCATGTGGATTCCTAAGTATTCATAGACCTCTACATTGTTCTATTAGATGTTTTAGATTGAGGAGAAGAGTTTGGAAGTGGTTTAGAGGTGAGAAGACAATTTTTTGTCTTTTGAAGGGGTTCATGATGTGTTTGGTATTTCATTATTCCATAATTAACCCAAGGATAATTATTTTTTGTTTATTTTCATGGATTTTGGTTATTTTTTCTAGAGAAAGAGAGATAATATGAATCTGACCATCTTGAAGGAATATTCTTCCATGGTCTAACACTATAATGTATAAGGCCTTGTTTTCAATGTTTTGGATATTATTATGCTTTGTTATGATCCCTATATTCTTTAAAAATTATGTAAATTATTTTTTTGTGGGTCATGGGGGAAACATACATGGTTTATAGAACATTATATCCTGATCCTATCATGGAGGCTCGGTGAGATATGCGTAAAATGGTGAGGTTAGTTAATTATTTTTTATAGTGTTTTTTGGTTCAAAGGTGGATATCAGAGGACCACATAATACTGTTTATGGATAGGTTGGTTTCATGGTTAAAGAAATGTTTTAGGGAGTGGAATAGAAAATGATATTTAATGGTCATGGTTTTCAGAACCCTTTTGACTAAGCTATACCACACAATGATTAGTCCCTCATCACATCATAGTTAGGTCATATCAATTTTATTATATATTTGGATATAACACTGAATTAATTTTATAATTATATTTCTACTAAAATCATAAGTATATTGTGGCTTAGATTTTAAGGCATTAGGTTTAATTTACTAATATCAACTCTTTACCCAAGTAAAACTAAAGAATGATTAATTTCATTCTATCTAAGGTTCCCTTATTTTCAAATTCTTTCATTACTTATTGTTCTTCGATCATGGGGAGGCTATATTTATGGTTTCTTTTATTTTTTATAGATTTTAGTAAAGGGAATGTTGGATGATTAATGTGTTATAGTTTTTGTGGTGTATCATTGTGAGATTATTGGGGTTTGATCTCAGGTTTCGTTTTTTTATTCTTGGTGTTTCATTATTTTAAGCTTCTCTCAAGATAGTCGGTTATGATTCTACATATTTTATTTATCTATTATTATGGTTCAATCATGATTTAGTTGTATTTAGTGAGTTTATATTATAATAAAAAATACAATTAATTGGTTTAATAAAAAGGTAAAATTGAATTGAATATGTTTTATATGATTTCTTATTATAGATATGTTATGTTTGATTGTTTTTTTATATCATGTTGTTGTGATTTTAATATATTAAATATTTTTATAATAAATCTTGTTCCAAATTGGTTCATAAAATAAAATATTTTAATTAAATAATGAATGGGTAAATTTGGAATTGGTTTATATCATTTTATTGAGTTCTAATTTATAAACCAACAATAAAGTATGAATAATAAGATTTATTTTTTCTATTATTGAATTCTATTTATGCCTTATTTTTTTAGTAAGGGGGTTTAGTGTGTATTTTTTTGTTATGGTATGGGTGGTTTTTTTGTGACTTGGTTGTCATGGTGAAAGAATTGGGTCTTTTATAGTTCATGTGGTTTTTGATTTGGTTTGGTTGTTTTCATTGGTGTGGTTTGTTGGGTGGAAGTACTGGAGGTGATTTTTTGGGATATTATTAGTTTTTAACGTGGTTTTATATTACGGTTGATTTGGTTAGGGTTTTATTTGTATGTATTAGGAAAGAAAGTTTTAATTATATAGATTAATTGATTAATGTTGAATAGAAAATGGGTTGTGTTGAATCAATGAAATGTAAATTTTGGTAAATGAAAGTAGTGGAATTAATATATGGTAATTGGGATATAAATGATATGATTGTGGATTTGTAATTTGTACTGAATAATTTATTTAATAAATAGTTAATGATGAACTATAATAGGAAAATAAATAGGAGGAATGTGTATGGCTATGTTGATGATGTTGTTGAACGGATAGAGTGGTCAATTATGTTGAATTTAGAGGTGGGAGTTGATGATGATGTGTTTCTATGATGATGAAGTGATGGTTTATGGTTATAGAGGTGTTAATATATGAGGTAGACCTAGGCTGGTCTTATGAGATATATTATCTATCTGTTGTAGTTTTTTTATTTCTTATGTTCCCCCACCCGAGTTTGGTTACACAACCTATACCCATATTACATTAAGGGTTATGGGTATACCCCCCCCCCATATTTAGGATGTGGGTGATATAGATGTCTCAATACTTCCCCTCTTTATCTATCTCTTCTAGACATAGTGTGGTTATATGGTGAGAACATTTGGAAGTTATTTGGATCTGCAGAAATGATGTGGTTACATGGTTGTGGTGATTGTATGTGGAGATGATACAATGATGTGGATGTGGTATATGGATGTGACGTGGTTATGACGTTATCATTCTGAAGTGTTTATATGTATATAGTATGTATATTTTGAAAGGATGAGAGTTCTAAGATGTATATAATTAGGATATGATGGTGAATATATTAGTAGATAAGTGGGTAAAAGGAATATTTTATATATATATATATATTCATGATTATTATATTACTCTACTTGTTTAAATATTTAGTGAGATAACCTTAGTAGAGTTCAAATGCTATTTGACCAAGATATGCAATGAATCAATTTTGATATTTATTCATTGAGGATTTAGTATGATTCTTATACATTGGAAATATAGTTTCTAAGGAGGAACCTACTTAGTATATGTGTGATATTACCCCTAAATCTATATGTTATTTTCCCAAATTTTCAGGATATAGTTGATGATAAGGTGATATATTATTATCTTTTGACATAGTGATCGACCAAAGTTAGAGTTTCTTCCTTAGAATTTACTTTATTTTGGTATTTACTATAGATAATTTTTGTTTTTGTATGAAATTTCATTCTTATTTTGGGGTTTTGGGTTAGTTTGTCTATTTTATATGGTGTTTATTGTTAGTTTATTTTATCATTCTTGGGATTATTAAGGGTAATGTATACCATTATGTATTTTTTATACACTCAGTGTAAATCACCAACTCATTAACTATTAGTGGCTAGATTTGGGGGTCACTCTTATCTTTACTACTGACCCGGGAGGGGTTCTAGTATAAGTTTTACATAATAGAGTGGTATTTTATCCTTGGTTAAGAGTTAGGATAGATTTTAGAGTTAGACTCTATTAATTATAGGATTGGTTTGGTAGTGAAATAACACCATTCAAGATTATCTTGTGATGTAGGCAAGGGAGACCAACTAGGATGAAGATAGGTCACCTCTGATCCAATGTAAGGAAATTAAGATTATTGAACATTTTAAAGTGATAATATACTTATTTCAGGGTAGAAACCCAATTTTAGTATATTAATATTACTTTTTGGTTCTTGTAATATAATTAGGGGAATTAATTGAGGAATTAAAATAAATTTAATTTAAATACCTTTAAAAATATGTCTTTGAAGTTTTTTTCATTATAGATATGTTTGGTGGAAAGAATTGTAAAGGTTAGTGTGTTTTATTAGGATGTTTTGGAGGATCATAGGTGAATTAATTATAGGGAGTAATATTCTTAGTGGAGTGAATTGTATGAGTTACAGAATTATAATTTTTCAATGTTTGAGGGGTAAGTCTCTAATAACGAGATGGAGAAGTGGCTAGAATATGTTGAGAATATTTTTGGAATGATTCAAGCATGATCAGATAATTTAATTCCATTGGTTGTTAGCTTATTTTTATGTGTATCCAGGAAGTGATAGACACCTTATATCAATAATTATGTGGATTTAGAGGTGATATGGGAGAAGTTTAGGAGTTAATTTCAAGATAAGTTTCTCTCTTTAATACTAAAGGTAGATAAATTTTAGGAGTTTGTCACTTTATAGTAGGGGATCCTAATTGTGTAAGATTTTGGATTTATATACATTAATCTTATCTACTATAATTTATAACTTCTTCCAAATGATGACGAATGGTTATGGTATTTTCAGTAGTCTTTTCACCTATAGATCAAATATTACGTCACCCCTTTTACATTGTTCAGATATATTGAGGTGATGAAAAAGTATGAGGCGATCGATAATATATTATCGTGGAAAGATTCATCATAAGAGGGAATTCATTGAAACTTTTTAAAGAGTGGTTCTATAGGTATTATTTCTCATTTATAGTCAATTTAATTTTTGGTCAGTGGGGAGTCATTATTTTAATTCCTTTCATATTTTTATAGGTTACTAAGTTCTTAGGATTTCACCTGAAAATTAGTTGTGATTTTATTTTTAATGGAGGGCACAAGCATCAGCAATATCAGGGATTGATCTTCCTTATTAGTTAGCATAGGGATCATGAGAAGTTTCAAATGTGACCTCTACCATAGTTTCCCCAATGCCATTTAAATATTAGAATGTTCCTAAAGATTTAAAAATATATATAGGGTATAGATAAAGGAAAAAAGAATCCCTAGTTAATCCCTCATCCTTAGGTAACTAAGGATGAAGATATATTTGTTGGTGAATTTCATCATGGATATTGAGGCAGAGGAGATGTGATCAGTTGGTTTCATGCAATACAGTTGCTAGTGGAAGGAGGGGTATAGATCGATTGAGGAATCTTTTGTCTTTATTATTCCCTAGAATATTCTTTAATTTATTTCAATGATTCAAATTCCTTTATTATACCTACATAATTCTAAGCATTTCTTCCTAATGAAGTAGTATCATTTCCTCACAATAATTGAGTCGAGTCTAGGGTATTTTTTTAGGATTTATATGGATTAGTGTTGAAGTGTTTATACTATATTAATCCTTCTATGGAATATTACCATAACCTCTTCTTTGAAGGGAAATGAGAGAGCAGTGGTTCTATTGAGTTTGGATGTTTCACTGGTATTTCTATTTAAGATCATTCATATTCGAACTTCTTTGATATCAAGTTCTCAGTTTATGATAATAATAGACATGAGAGAAAGGCAAGGGCCTTAATTTCTTATGCTAGTTGTTGGATAATTTGGCAGGCAATAAATACCATGCAGACATAGGGGATTAGGATCTCAAGTAGAATGATTGTTTTTAAAATCAGATATCTCTTGATTGATTTTTTCCAACTTATCAAACATGGGATGGATGATCCTTAATTTATATATTTTAGATCCAATAATTATATCACTCCCTTAAGCTATTATCCCCTACTTGGAAGCAGGATTTGCTAGTCTCCTCCTAGGACAAGACTCAAACTCAATATGGATGGCTTCTATTCGCTGGGTGTCATGTGTGGTGGAGGAATTGTGCACAACATGTGTGGATCCGTTATTTTTTCTTTCACATCCAAACTTGGGAACTGAGACTCCATTTAGGCAGAGGTCAAGAAGCTAGTTTTGGGTCTTGAATTGTGAAGGGATAAAAATATCAGGATCATAGCAGCAAAAATGGATTCTTATATGCTTTTTAGCTCTTTACTTGGCCTTATCAATACATCTTGGATAATCTCCTATTATGTTCAAAAATATAGGATTCTAATTATCAAAAACATTGAACTGTTTCATACATGGTGAGAGAGGAATAAAATTGTGTACTATTTATGTCACGACCCCCTCCCCACAAAGTGTACCCCTCCTGGGCCGGCAATGTGAAAAGGGAGATAATGACCCCCGAGTCCCGCCTCCAGTAGGCCCCGGGTTGGCGACTAGCACCGAGGGTATAATAACGTACAAATGGGAGGCATTACCCTCTAAGAGAACACAAGCAGAAGAGAGAGATAGAATAGACTCCAATCAACTCCAAATCAGAACTGAAATATAAAAAGGAAACCAAGTACATATATGAAATGTCATGAAAAAGTACTACAACTGAAAGGGAAAACTAAAAGTACCCAAAAGAAAGAAAAACGGCAGCGACCACAAGCCCGAACAGCTCCTCCTCCAACCGCAAGCTAGTAGTAACCAGCTTGATCTCCAACCTGCTCCAAGTGACCTGAAAAACAGTTTATATGTACATAGGGTGAGTATAACAGTATACTCAGTAGGATCCTCCTCAAGCCTCTCGTGCAAAAGTAAAGAAAGCATGCTAAAGCCCAGTGAACAACAAGTGAAACTAACTCGTTATTTAAACAGGTATACTATGTTCCCAACCTCACCATGGCTACTCTCACCAAGTAACGCATACAAGAATATAGCATATAGTAAATAATATCAAGGGTACCCCGCTACTACTTCCCCACTGGTTTTCCACTTTGCCCCAACGACATACGTCCTGTGCATCTCTCTCCAAAGGCTTGCCCGCAGACACCTGGGCTAAGCTCCACAATCTGCACCTCGTGCACCAAAAAGGATTGCCCGCAGACACCTGGGCGAAGCACCACACCATCCTCACAACCAAAGTAACCAGGTAGTTTCTGGGAGCCACCATAGCTCGTATAACGTGTATCATACGTCGAGTATTATTCCTCAAGCCATCACAGCCCATACGCCGAGTAAGGATCCTCAAGACATCACAGCCTATACACGTTACACCTATAGTATTCCATAGGATACTATATCCAGAGTATATGTGTGTGAAATAACCACAAGCCATTACAGCCCTCTACACACATATATGGGTAAAACTAACCACTGTGCCTACCAGCACAAGGATCTACCAAGAGAAGAGAGCGGGGCCAAAGGGGGTAGTCAGCCATTCAACCTCCCATCAGAATGTTGGGGAAAA
The DNA here is from genome assembly GCA_963277665.1 of Viscum album. Classification (NCBI taxonomy): domain Eukaryota; kingdom Viridiplantae; phylum Streptophyta; class Magnoliopsida; order Santalales; family Viscaceae; genus Viscum; species Viscum album. The sequence goes on along the minus strand of OY728137.1, from coordinate 1,606,231,795 downwards.
CACCCCCCCAGGGCTCAGAATCCCCGGGGTGTCAGTTGCCCTTACCGACAGGGTGGAGTAGCGTATAGAAACACAAAAAGTACAGAATATATAAGTAACTCACATCCACACTATGGGCATTACCTAGTCTTAGATACAACTACAGCTAACGTCTCTCAGACTCCAGGCTGCTACTTCTAAGACTAGGTATCCTATAAGCACACAAACAATGAAGAGCTTTATTAGATTACTCCATTCTCATTTATCAGTTCCACTGTACATTAATTAATTCTTTAAAAATTAATTAAGAATGAATAATTCCACATTAAACTGAAATGGCATCACTTTCAAAAACAACTGCTCCTTTTTAAGATTCACATCACCTTTAAATTCCAGCATCTCCATCCCCGTGGATTTTCACCATTTAATCAAACATTCATTACAGAATTACTTTTCCACATTCCCAGGCATTCTAGAAAAACATCCTATGCTTCTAAACACAAAGGAGGCTCAACACGGTGAGTAGATATACTACCCGTCGAGTCTTTTCCACCTATAGAAAGAGCATAGACCCATCCTCCATCGAAAGGCTAAACACGGAAAGCACGTGGCATACCCCACGTGTCTTCGCCTCCTTCGGAAAGAGGGTAAGCAAGACCAGATGCCTTGAGCAGTGGGTAAAAGTAAAGCAGATAAGCAACCAAACCAAACCACCAACATCAAACCATCACATTCATCTCATACCATCACCCTTGGTGTCCTCCCCGACACCCATATGCATAAACCGATGCATCTCGCCACACTAGGCGTCATCCGCTGCCACAACCACAAGTCTCCATGCCTCCACATATCACAACAGCCATCCAGTCTCACATCACAGCACAAGCAGCAGGAAAACAAACATCACAAAGTGGGCTCTCGGCCCTTTAACAAACAAGAGGGTAACTCAGAACCCTTTTAGAAATTCCCACATAATCTGTTCTCTAATCCATATTGAATTAACAGACTTGTTATTCATAGGTTCCAATCATGGATACCTAATCAGTAAGCTATCACAATTAAATAACCATACTTACTTCCCTAATTTGATTATCCTCAAATTAGAACAACAACAACAACTGCAATAACCAGATTAATTTACATGCCTCTTTATCTTTAGCCAATTAATTAACAATTAATTCCAGCTTTACGTTCATTATCAATTTCTATCATGAACGAACAACAAATCAAAGAAAACATAGATATCACTATATCTAGGAAAACATGAGGCAAACCGTTATCACGGTATAAAGCAACAGCATGCGATCAACCAATTCTTTTAATCCGGTTCAAGTATTTAATTAGGTCAATTTCATTGTGATCCAAAGAGATAAATCATGCTATTTCTACGATTGCACTTATACAATTAGAGAAGCCATGAATCCCCTACCTCGAAGAGTTCTTGACGTCCTTTATCCACACAACGGGTCACAGTCCTCTTCTCCTCACGACAGCTGCATCCACCGGAGGATGCCATGGTACGACAGTACCAACCAACCCCAAGAAAACCCATTAGAACCATGGAGATTACATGCTAATATGGAAGGAATAACAAGAGAAGGTGATCCCCGAAAGAACGATGATAAAACATACCTTATATCGAAGAACGATTGACACAACTTGGTTGCATCAACAGAGCGGAACTGATCTGGGTAACGTTTGATTGTGAAACTCCTATGAGAATGATTGCAAGGTTCTAGCGTCTCGTAGATGAGAACCAGGAAAAAGAACAACGAAGAATGATATCTCGTTCCTTTTAAAAAAAATTAGAGAGGCGACAGTTTAAGATCCGGTTTATTCTCCATTAAAAAAGGATCGCATTAACCCACGCGGTTTGACCAAGTAAAAACATCCCGGCCTTAGGAATAATTAATATAGGATTTATGGCCTTTGAATCGGTCTTAAAGTCCTTAAAATAAGGTTTTAAAAGTATTTTACGTCAAAGAACACGTCAAATTTGTGAAGCTGGAAACATTGTTCACATACTCAAAATTTGGCAAAGTATGGAATCGGTAGCTCTTATGGAGTCTGGAAACACTGTTCATTCATGAAAATTGGCAAAGTATGGAATCAGTAGCTCTTATGGAGTCTGGAAACACTGTTCATTCGTGAAATTTGGCAAAGTATGGAATCGGTAGCTCTTATGGAGTCTGGAAACACTGTTCATTCGTGAAATTTGGAAAAGTATGGAATCGGTAGCTCTTATGGAGTCTGGAAACACTGTTCATTCGTGAAATTTGGCAAAGTATGGAATCGGTAGCTCTTATGAAGTCTGGAAACACTGTTCACAGAACTAAAAAAATTGGCAAAGGAAAGAAAAGCTCACCGATAGAACCTTACCGATAGAAACACAAGTCTACTGATAGATCCTCACTGATAGAAGTCCACCGATAGGACCTCACCGATAGAAACACTGTTCACAAAACCTCACCGATAGAAACACTGTTCACAAAACTAGAAATTTGGCAAAGTGTTAGCCGAGCTACTGCTGGACTGCGGCTACCAGTATACTGAGCTATCAGTACGCCGTGGCTACCGGTAAACCCAGATACCGGTAGGATGTGGCTACCGGTAGACCGAGCTACCGGTAATCAGCTGCTACCGGTAGACCGAGCTACCGGTAATCAGCAGCTACCGGTAGACAGAGCTACCGGTAATCAGCAGCTACCGGTAGGCCGTGCTACCGGTAATCAACAGCTACCGGTAGACCGAGTTACTAGTAATCAGCAGCTACCGGTAGACCGAGCTACCGGTAATCAGCAGCTACCGGTAGACCGATCTACCGGTAGGTAGCAGCTACCGGTAGACCGAGCTACCGGTAATCAGCAGCTGGGGGATAAGTCACCTTGTCCTCCCAGAACACCTCCAACACCACATTTTCACAAAGTAATGGACCAGGGAGGTCCGGTCCATTACATTAGATACCTCTCAAAACATTCTCGTCCTCGAGAATTAAAAACCAACCCAGAAGAAAAGAGGGGTCTGAACAACCACCCCATAAGATACCTCTCAGGGGAAAACCACCATGAGTTGTTCAAAAGCTGGAACAAAACTACGACATCCGAGAGTATGGAAACAAATAATCCATAACCAAACAATTCAAACATAACATCACATCAAAGGTACATAAATAAAACATGAAAGGTCTAACCATAAAGGAAACGTCATTACATTGAAAGAGTTAAACATTAAACAACTCTGGGTACTGAGCACGTATCTATGACTCACGCTCCCAGGTACTCTCCTCCATGCCACCGTGTCTCCACAGGACACGAACTAAGGGGATAGAACGCCCACGCAACACCTTCTCCTTGTGGTCTTGGATCTCCACAGGTCGCTCCTCGAAGGTTGCATCATCGTCAATATCGATCTCTCCCCAATCGATAACATGAGATTCATCATGAAGATAACGACGGAGCTGCGATACATGGAAAACATCATGTATCTGACTCATCTGAGGGGGAAGTGCTACTCGATACGCCACAGATCCAACACGAGCTAACACCTCGAAAGGCCCAACAAACCGGGTAGAAAGCTTACTTCCACGACCAAACCTTTGCTGCCCACGATGGGGAGTCACCTTTAGAAACACATGATCCCCAACATTAAACTCTAACGGTCTCCTTCTTTGATCAGCATATGATTTCTGACGATCTTGTGCTGTCTTCATCCTCTCACGAATCACCTGAACCATCTCTGTTGTATTCTGCACTAGTTCTGGTCCGAGGATTGATGACTCTCCGACCCCAGTCCAGCACAACGGCGAATGGCATGGCCGGCCATACAAGGCTTCAAACGGTGCCATACCAATGGTAGAGTGAAAAATATTATTGTAAGCGAACTCTACCAAGGGTAAGTGCTTCACCCATGAACCTCCAAAATCAATAACACAAGAGCGCAACATGTCTTCAAGAGTCTGGATGGTTCGCTCTGTCTGACCATCTGTTTGAGGATGAAAAGCAGTGATAAGGCATAGTTGAGATCCAAAAGCATGTTGGAGACCTCTCCACACCCTAGAGGTAAAACGAGGATCTCGATCAGAAATGATCGTCCTAGGTACTCCGTGAAGCCTCACCACCTCCTCCAGATACTGCCTCGACAAAACCTCCACTGAGCTCGACTCCTTGATTGCTATGAAGTGGGCTGATTTTGTTAAACGATCCACTACCACCCATATAGCATCATTTCCCCCCGGAGCTCGAGGTAAACCTGTAACAAAGTCCATTGTGATGTCCTCCCACTTCCACTGAGGAATCTCTATGTGTTGGAGAAGACCACCAGGAACACGGTGTTCGGCTTTCACCTTCTGGCAGACTAAACATCGAGACACACACTCTGCAACCATACGTTTCAGCCCAGGACACCAGAACTGACTCCTTAAGGATCGGTACATCTTCATCACACCAGGATGTACTGCCAAGGGTGAACTATGGAACTCTCGAAGAACCGTCTCGCGCATTGCCAAGGGAACAAAAAGCCTTCCATGATACAACACTCGGTGTTGTTCATCCTCCTACCAACCATCAGGGGCCTCCCCACAAACAACTCTTTCTCTCCAAACTTCCACCTCTAAATCACCCAACTAAGACTCTTCCACCTTCTGCATCAGGGATGACTGCACCATCATCTGGAAAAGACAACCTCTTCCCCCAACTTCTCCCATATCAAGATGCAAAGATGATAGCTCTTCCATCACTCTCCAGAAATCACCAGATTCACGCACAACATCATTACGTGACTTTCGGCTCAGTGCATCAGCAACAAAATTTCCCTTCCCAGGTGTATATGATATTTTGAAGTCGTATTCCTACAATAACTCCATCCACCGACGCTGCCTCAAGGTCAAGTCGCGTTGGGAGAAAACATACCTCAAACTCTTATGATCGGTGAAAACCACAAAGTGCTCACCAATGAGGTAATGTCTCCACAAATTCAGAGCAAACACCACGGCTGCCAACTCAAGATCATGGGTGGCATAGTTTCGTTCATGGGGACGCAACTGCCGAGACCCATAAGAAACAACGGACCTCTTCTGCATAAGAACACAGCCTAGCCCCAGATGTGAAGCATCATAGAAAACATCAAACTGGACTCCCTCTGCTGGAAGACAAAGGACTGGAGCACTTACCAACTTCTCCTTTAGATACTCAAAAGCTGTCTGACACTGATTAGTCCATATGAACGCTTGATCCTTCCTAGTCAAAGCTGTCAGAGGAGTCGCAACTCGGGAGAAATTAGCCACAAACCTCCTTTAATAGCCTGCGAGACCAAGGAAACTTCACACCTCTGACACGGTCTTGGGGGATGGCCAAGACACCACTGCTTCTATCTTCGAAGGATCCACAGCTACTCCTTGTTGGGACACAACATGTCCCAAGAAACGAACTTCTCGAGCCCAGAACTCACACTTGGACAACTTCCCAAACAACCGATGTTGGCGAAGAACTCCCAAAACGGCTCGTAGATGCTCTGCATGCTCCTCTTCTGATGTGGAGTATACAAGGATGTCGTCGATGAAAACCACAACAAAATTGTCCAGGAATTCACGGAACACAGCATTCATCAACCCCATGAAAACAGTGGGAGCATTCGTCACGCCGAATGGCATTACAACAAACTCATAATGCCCATGACGACAGTGGAAAGCAGTCTTCGGGATATCCTCATCCTTTACACGCATCTGATGATATCCTGACCGCAAGTCGATCTTTGAAAACCAACTTGCACCCTTCAGTTGATCGAATAGGTCATCAATCCGCAGGAGAGGATAGCGGTTCTTTATTGTCACTTTGTTTAAGCGACGATAATCGACGCACAACCGCAAAATGCCATCAGCCTTTTTCACAAACAAAACTGGTGCACCCCACGGTGACACACTTGGCTGAACAAAACCACACTGCAACAGACCGTCGAGCTGAATACGTAGCTCTCGTAACTCAGAAGGGGCCATCCTATATGGAGACATAGAGATAGGAGACGCTCCTGGCTGTAGCTTGATCCCAAACTCGATCTCTCATCGAGGGGGTAAGGATACAACCTCTTCTGGAAAGACGTCAGGGTACTCCTCTACGACCCTAGGAAACGCCAACTGTTGAACCTCTGAAGAACTCAGCATCATCCCAGCCATCATGGATGATAAGGATGGAACTCGTCTATGACCCATCCGAGGATCTCTCTCACCAACAAACACCACTTTCTCTCCATCTTCATCAAAGAAAATGACCTTATTCCTGTAGCAATCCACAACAGCCTGCACCGAATACAACCAATCCATGCCAAGTATGACATCATATGGTTGTATTCGCAAACATAGGAAATCTCCCCAAGAGCGGTGTTGCCCCAACACTAGCTCACAGTCTCTATATACTTCAAACAAGCTAGCTCGACCTCCAACTGGCGTAGTCAACGCCAAGGGCACTGGAAGCCTCTCTACCTCAAGTCCCAAAGCGTGGACAAGGGTAGGGGATATAAAGGAGTGTGTCGCTCCTGAATCAAACAAGGTATACACCAAGGTAGAAAACAAGCAAAGGGTACCTCAGACGACGTCTGGCTCGCCTGGAGCTGGCAACGCTAGAGCATGAAGCTGACCACGACCACCTCCACGGCCTCTCTGACCCTGATGACGACCACCACCACGGCCGCGCTCTGCTCTCTGAGGACGGGGAGCGTCATGGGGCTGTCCTCTGCCTGCTCCATCTACCCTCTGGTGATCTAAAGATGGTGCAACATGCTGCTGCTGCCTCGGCTGGAACTGCCTCAACGGAGGAACCTGGAGTGGAGAGCCCGGTGCGCGATGACTGCTCTGAAAAGTCGGGCACTCCCGCTGCTGATGACCACGACCACCACAAGAAAAACAAGCGCCTGGTCCCTTGGCATAGGTCTGAGAGTTTCTTCCTCCGGAGAAACGAGATGGGAAGGGCTGGGACCTACCCCCAGGTGAACGGAAATTCTTCTGTCCTGAAAACCGGGAACCCCGGACCACAGCTCTGCTTCGTGAGGAATCATGAAGATTCCCCTCTCGTGACGATCCGGTCCTGGTCAAAGTCCTCTCAACAACCTCTGCCCTCTCCAGCACCTCAAGATATGTCTTCAGCATAAATGGGGTGACCTGGCGCTGGATCTCTGGATGCAAAGCCTCCTCAAAATGCCTCGCCCTGGCCTCCTCATCTGGTAACAGGTCTGAAGCATATCGTAGAAGGTTCCTGAAACAGATTCCAAACTCTCGAACACTGGAGCTCCCCTGTCGAAGGGTAAGAAGCTCCTGGCGACTGGACGCCTTCGCAGTCGATGAAAGAAACTCGACTCTAAACCTGTCTCGAAACTCCTTCCACGAGATCGCTGACTCCTCACGATCCCCGAGGAACAAGAACCACCACTGTCTCGCTGCTCCACGCAACATCGTCACAACCAAGGACACCCAGTGTTCCTTCCGAGAACGAATCGAACCGAATCCTATCTCGACCTCCTCCAACCAGTCTTCTGTGACTGCATCTGAAACGGAGCCCTCGTACTTCTGTAGACTCTGGCGCTGAAACTCTCGGAGTGTCTTCCTCCAAGTTTCATCGTCGTCAACCTCTACCCGGCGGCGATCTGCTGGAACAGCCTGCTGGGCACCTTCGGCACAAACCTGACGAGGACGTCGACCTGGAGCCATACCTGTAAAATAACAACTGTTAGAGCTCCTAAGCCTAGAATATGGAAGACTCAACATTAATTAATTAAATATTTTGTTTTATTAATTTTTGGTTACCTATCCCAAGGTCTACCCATTCAAACACAGGCGCAAAGAATAATGATGCATGATCCTTTCCTAGGTATCTACCCTGCAACCAGTATCACTTTGTTTAGTAGCCATCGTAAACTTAAAGGTCCGTGCAACAGATCATAGGGGGCCCCGAACGCCTATGTCTCTACCGGTCTCCAGTGTTTACCCCACTTGCTAAACATGAATGACACCGTTGCCCTACCATCCCATGCATCCTCACCTGTGCCTAACTCCAAACTCCATCCTATCCCTCAACCAGACCTCTGATACCACTCTGTCACGACCCCCTCCCCACAAAGTGTACCCCTCCTGGGCCGGCAATGTGAAAAGGGAGATAATGACCCCCGAGTCCCGCCTTCAGTAGGCCCCGGGTTGGCGACTAGCACCGAGGGTATAATAACATACAAATGGGAGGCATTACCCTCTAAGAGAACACAAGCAGAAGAGAGAGATAGAATAGACTCCAATCAACTCCAACTCAGAACTGAAATATAAAAAGGAAACCAAGTACATATATGAAATGTCATGCAAAAGTACTACAACTGAAAGGGAAAACTAAAAGTACCCAAAAGAAAGAAAAACGGCAGCGACCACAAGCCCGAACAGCTCCTCCTCCAACCGCAAGCTAGTAGTAACCAGCTTTATCTCCAACCTGCTCCAAGTGACCTGAAAAACGGTTTATATGTACATAGGGTGAGTATAACAGTATACTCAGTAGGATCCTCCTCAAGCATCTCCTGCAAAAGTAAAGAAAGCATGCTAAAGCCCAGTGAACAACAAGTGAAACTAACTCGTTATTTAAACAGGTATACTATGTTCCCAACCTCACCATGGATACTCTCACCAAGTAACACATACAAGAATATATCATATAGTAAATAATATCAAGGGTACCCCGCTACTACTTCCCCACTGGTTTGCCGATTTTCCCCAACGACATACGTCCTGTGCATCTCTCTCCAAAGGCTTTCCCGCAGACACCTGGGCTAAGCTCCACAATCTGCACCTCGTGCACCACAAAGGATTGCCCGCAGACACCTGGGCGAAGCACCACACCGTCCTCACAACCAAAGTAACCAGGTATTTTCTGGGAGCCACCATAGCTCGTATAACGTGTATCATACGTCGAGTATTATTCCTCAAGCCATCACAGCCCATACGCCGAGTAAGGATCCTCAAGCCATCACAGCCTATACACGTTACACCTATAGTATTCCATAGGATACTATATCCGGAGTATATGTGTGTGAAATAACCACAAGCCATTACAGCCCTCTACACACATATATGGGTAAAACTAACCACTGTGCCTACCAGCACAAGGATCTACCAAGAGAAGAGAGCGGGGCCAAAGGGGGTAGTCAGCCATTCAACCTCCCATCAGAATGTTGGGGAAAACACCCCCCCAGGGCTCAGAATCCCCGGGGTGTCAGTTGCCCTTACCGACAGGGTGGAGTAGCGTATAGAAACACAAAAAGTACAGAATATATAAGTAACTCACATCCACACTATGGGCATTACCTAGTCTTAGATACAACTGCAGCTAACGTCTCTCAGACTCCAGGCTGCTACTTCTAAGACTAGGTATCCTATAAGCACACAAACAATGAAGAGCTTTATTAGATTACTCCATTCTCATTTATCAGTTCCACTGTACATTAATTAATTATTTAAACATTAATTAAGAATGAAGAATTCCACATTAAACTGAAATGGCATCACTTTCAAAAACAACTGCTCCTTTTTAAGATTCACATCACCTTTAAATTCCAGCATCTCCATCCCCGTGGATTTTCACCATTTAATCAAACATTCATTACAGAATTACTTTTCCACATTCCCAGGCATTCTAGAAAAACATCATATGCTTCTAAACACAAAGGAGGCTCAACACGGTGAGTAGATATACTACCCGTCGAGTCTTTGCCGCCTATAGAAAGAGCATAGACCCATCCTCCATCGAGAGGCTAAACACGGAAAGCACGTGGCATACCCCGCGTGTCTTCGCCTCCTTCGGAAAGAGGGTAATCAAGACCATCTGCCTTGAGCAGTGGGTAAAAGTAAAGCAGATAAGCAACAAAACCAAACCACCAACATCAAACCATCACATTCATCTCATACCATCACCCTTGGTGTCCTCCCCGACACCCATATGCATAAACCGATGCATCTCGCCACACTAGGCGTCATCCGCTGCCACAACCACAAGTCTCCATGCCTCCACATATCACAACAGCCATCCAGTCTCACATCACAGCAAAAGCAGCAGGAAAACAAACATCACAAAGTGGGCTCTCGGCCCTTTAACAAACAAGAGGGTAACTCAGAACCCTTTTAGAAATTCCCACATAATCTGTTCTCTAATCCATATTGAATTAACAGACTTGTTATTCATAGGTTCCAATCATGGATACCTAATCAGTAAACTATCACAATTAAATAACCATACTTACTTCCCTAATTTGATTATCCTCAAATTAGAACAACAACAACAACTCCAATAACCAGATTAATTTACATGCCTCTTTATCTTTAGCCAATTAATTAGCAATTAATTCCGGCTTTACGTTCATTATCAATTTCTATCATGAACGAACAACAAATCAAAGAAAACATAGATATTACTATATCTAGGAAAACATGAGGCAAACCGTTATCACGGTATAAAGCAACAGCATGCGATCAACCAATTCTTTTAATCCGGTTCAAGTATTTAATTAGGTCAATTTCATTGTGATCCAAAGAGATAAATCATGCTATTTCTACGATTGCACTTATACAATTAGAGAAGCCATGAATCCCCTACCTCGAAGAGTTCTTGACGTCCTTTATCCACACAACGGGTCACAGTCCTCTTCTCCTCACGACAGCTGCATCCACCGGAGGATGCCACGGTACGATAGTACCAACCAACCCCAAGAAAACCCATTAGAACCATGGAGATTACATGCTAATATGGAAGGAAGAACAAGAGAAGGTGATCCCTGAAGGAACGATGATAAAACATACCTTATATCGAAGAACGATCGACACAACTTGGTTGCATCAACAGAGCGGAACTGATCTGAGTAACGTTTGATTGTGAAACTCCTACGAGAATGATTTCAAGGTTCTAGCGTCTCGTAGATGAGAACCAGGAGGAAGAACAACGAAGAATGATATCTCGTTCCTTTTGAAAAAAAATTAGAGAGGCGACAGTTTAAGATCCGGTTTATTCTCCATTAAAAACGGATCGCATTAACCCACGCGGTTTGACCAAGTAAAAACATCCCGGCCTTAGGAATAATTAATATAGGATTTATGGCCTTTGAATCGGTCTTAAAGTCCTTAAAATAATGTTTTAAAAGTATTTTACGTCAAAGAACACGTCAAATTTGCGAAGCTGGAAACACTGTTCACATACTCAAAATTTGGCAAAGTATGGAATCGGTAGCTCTTATGGAGTCTGGAAACACTGTTCATTCGTGAAAATTGGCAAAGTATGGAATCGGTAGCTCTTATGGAGTCTGGAAACACTGTTCATTCGTGAAATTTGGCAAAGTATGGAATCAGTAGCTCTTATGGAGTCTGGAAACACTGTTCATTCGTGAAATTTGGCAAAGTATGGAATCGGTAGCTCTTATGGAGTCTGGAAACACTGTTCATTCGTGAAATTTGGAAAAGTATGGAATCGGTAGCTCTTATGAAGTCTGGAAACACTGTTCACAGAACTAAAAAAATTGGCAAAGGAAAGAAAAGCTCACCGATAGAACCTTACCGATAGAAACGCAAGTCTACTGATAGATCCTCACTGATAGAAGTCCACCGATAGGACCTCACCGATAGAAACACTATTCACAAAACCTCACTGATAGAAACACTGTTCACAAAACTAGAAATTTGGCAAAGTGTTAGCCGAGCTACTGCTGGACTGCGGCTACCAGTATACTGAGCTATCAGTACGCCGTGGCTACCGGTAAACCCAGCTACCGGTAGGATGCGGCTACCGGTAGACCGAGCTACCGGTAATCAGCAGCTACCAGTAGACCGAGCTACCGGTAATCAGCAGCTACCAGTAGACCGAGCTACCAGTAATCAGCAGCTACCGGTAGGCCGAGCTACCGGTAATCAGCAGCTACCGGTAGACCGAGCTACCGGTAATCAGCAGCTACCGGTAGATCGAGCTACCGGTAATCAGCAGCTACCGGTAGACCGAGCTACCGGTAGGCAGCAGCTACCGGTAGACCGAGCTACCAGTAATCAGCAGCTGGGGGATAAGTCACCTTGTCCTCCCGGAACACCTCCAACACCACATTTTTACAAAGTAATGGACCAGGGAGGTTCGGGCCATTACAATTTAGCTTCCAAGTTACTGTAGGATGGATCAATAACATTTTTTGACAGTTTGGGTTCCTTTCCGCTCTAAAGAATGAATATTGTTATTAGGGATGATTTGGGGATTCATTAATTTATACCATCATAGTTTTCACTATGTTTCCCCATTTTAGTTCTCACTAAACCCTTGAAACTGGTTTTCTAAATAAATCATGTTGTTTATAAGGATTAGGTGGTGAGGATTCACAAGGTTTTAAGGATTATGATATCTAATTTTGATCCTTGTTTGATCATGAGATTTTTTATGAGTCTATAATATTATTTTGGATCTTAGTTGTTCCTTATAACTACCTTTAATACTCATAAATATGGGAAAATAGAATGGATGGTCCAAACACTAGAGGGAATATTACATTCATGTATTTTGTATTACCTAGGTTCATGGAAATTTATTTTCTATTATTTATTCTATTATTGAATTTTTCCTATAATAATATTTATCACTCATACATTAGTATGGATCCATTCAGTTCATTTTATGGGTAGCCTTGCAGATCTCTATTATTTTGGCCTAAGCTTGTCAATTTGGAAATTCATAGACTGAATTTAGTGTAATGTTATACATAGAATGTTATGGTGATTCATGAGTGGGTAAAGGTAAATTAGGACTATCAAAATTCATATATGGACTGGGGGATTCATTTAGAGTTTAATGTTAGAGATCATGTGTTATATAATGTTTTTACCTCATCATGGGTAGTGTAGGTTTATTATTGGAGGCATTCATTCTCCTCAGTTTTTTAATCCTTCCAAGGTATTGGATATATTTTTTGAGGTGGTGAATCATTTGAATCTTACTCCATAAATAGATTAGATTCATTAATTCTTCTAAGTGTTAAATATTATGATGTATCTTTAGTATTACTCTCATGTTATTGATTGGGGATGGTTGCATATCGATAAATAATAATCATTCTTGGAGTAGCTTCTTGATATTGAGGATCATTAGAAGAAGAAACTCTAAGTATATAGCATTACTTTAGTTTCTAGTGAAGTTATGGTGTCTTTATGGAATGTAAATTGGAGTGAGAGTTGTAGATAAGGGTTTGGTATTTGTATTTGTTTTGATTTTTCTTCTTATAGTGAAATTGACATTCATTTTGTGTTGGAATGATTGAATATTTTCACTTATATTTCATGTTGTGTTCATTTTTTGTGATATAAACATTCATATTTGAGAGGTATCCCATAAGAAGTTTTTTTTGGAGCTATTTATTTTTTTTCCCTAGATTTTGTATGGATTTTCAAGTATGAGGATCATTTGAGAGGTATCTAATGTCAAGGCCTCGTTTTTACTAGAATTTTAATATGTTTTTTTTTTCAAAAATTGTAGATGTAGGGGATAGTTTTGAAGTGGTTCTAAGGTGAGGTTATGAGTTTTAAGTTTTTAAAGGGTTACTATGACATTTTTTATCTTTTATTATATCATTATTCGTATATGGTTAGTCATGGTTTCATGGTGTTTATGTTGGTTAGATGAAGTTACCCAATCAGGATCCAAGTATCACTGAGAGGGGGAGGGGGTGAATTAGTGATATCTTATTCTATTATGTTTCCCCGTTTTGAACAACCTTTACCTCTAGTTAAATTGTTCTTTCCCTACTGAACACACACAACCATAGTAACACAAGATTTACAAGGTTATCTACTCAACAAGAGTAGCTACGTCCTTGGTATGGTACATAAATAATCTAGTACCACACAATCTACTAGAAAAAAATTCTTTAATGTGGAATACAAAAAGTAGGATATTTCCTTTCACTCTTTTAGCACTTAGAAAAAAATCCGCAAGTGTTTGTGCACCCTATTATCACAAATAGGGAATTACAGTATTTCAGTGATTCTTTACAATTGAACAGGTGTATTCTCTGAAGTATAACTCTTCACTTTCCTAGCCAGAAGCTGGTAAGAACTCCCATGTGCACAACTGAATACGTGCGAAGACCATAACTTTTTCATGTAGCCTTTAGGGTACATTGCATGCAATTCAAATGGCTTTTGTGGAAACATTCCCTTTTGGCACCGAAAACCTTTTTCGTGTAACTTCCTTTTTTGGTGCAACAATTCAATTTTTCACGTAGCTTCCCTCTTTTCGCTGAAACCTCTTTCTTTTCATGAAACTCACTTAGAGAATAATTTTTCATGCTTTAGAGCTCAATATTTCTCTAAGTGATGATCCTTAACAAATTAGAGGGGGTCACCTCGTATTTATAGGCATTTTTAACCCTACGCTAAAAAACATTAATATGTGTGTAAAACCATATTCATGTGTGTAAAAACTCTTTCATGCAACATCATCTTTCATGCACTATCTTGAGTTTTTTGTGAGCTTCATTCCTTTACCATTTTTCTTCGTTATAATCTCAAAACACAACTTTCACGCAAATTTATGAATAGTGTTCCAGGTTGCATGCAAAACCAATCTTTCATGCAGCCTTATTTTTTGCGCACTTTGCCCAATTTTCCATGAACTCTATGCCCTTGCCATTTTTTGATGTTCTGACCTTGAATCATGCCTTGTGTGCAAAATTCTAAGCCATATTCAAACTTTTTCACAACATCCTTTTCCAAAAACACATTTCTCCACCTCCCAATTTCCAGGCCTAAAAATTTGGAAAACACTGGAAAACAGTGCCACCTTGAAATGTTCTTTTGTGCCGCCTCCAAATCATCCATTCTTTGGTCATGATTTTCTTCACTGAATTCCATAAACATTCTTCATCTTTCATCAATAACTCTGCTATCTTGATATGTATCCTTTGATCAAACATCTTTAGCATCGTCAAATTTTCTATGGAAATTACTATAACTTCCCTGTCTTCCACCAGCATCTTTCCTTCCAATCACAACTGTATATGACTGGCAGCATAATCACTCCCCCTTTACTTTATAATGCTTACATCATATGTTCCCCTAACTTATGATATTTGTGAAATACAAATCAGCAAAGAATCGTCTAATTTACACGTCCTTTACAAAGTGATTTGATTTATCTTCTCTGACAACAAAAGACAACGCTTTTTAACAGAAAACTCTTCTTACTTCCTTCTCTATAAAACTTGGTCCCAACATTGGCCACTTTGTCTATAGGAGGAAATATTATTTTAATACGAACATCTTTAATTGATATTATTTCATGGTCTAACACCCTCATTTATAGGACCTTATTTTCAAGGTTGTGGTAGTGGTCGATATTTGGGAGAATACTTTTCTACAATAGGGATTATATAAATTAATTGAAGTGGTCATGATGGAAAATATTGTGATTTATACAACATTGTGTCATGATATTTTTATAGAATCTTGGTGAGATTGGAGTAAAATGATTCATTTTGTGGGTGATTCATCATAGCGGTAGGTGGCTCGAAGGTAGAGATCAAAGGAAAATATTGTGTTATATGTGGCTATGTCATGGTCTTAATCATAGGAGTATTTTAGGGAGTGGATTAGTCAGTGAGATTTAAGGGAATGGGTTGTTTTTGGGATCATAATATTTAGATCCCTTTTTCACAAAGCTCAACCCCCATCATGGTTATTATAACACCACATTATGGTTGGGATATCTTGATTTTATTTTAAATTTGATCATCCCTATCTATTATTTTGATTATCCAGGCTCCTCTCAAATCCAAGACATATTTTAGTTTGGTTTCTAAATCAGTGGATTCACCACTTGGTAGTGATTCATCAATAAATCCTCTAATCATACCGAGTCATAAATCGATATAAGAAATAATAATTTAAGTCGACAATGTCAGTTTTATCCATGTCACTCACTGACTACCATAAATTACACATTTCTTGAGATTTCAATTTCCTCAATATTGCTCTATGTTATCTCAACCATGAATATACAAAAACCTTAAGGAACAAGGTGTGTGAACCATACCTCTTGAAAATTATTCTTAATTGAAATAAAAAACATATAATTTAAATATAAGAAACGCCTTTTAAATTTTCAATTTTAGAAAACTCTCCTAAAAATTCAGTCTGCAAGCATCAATATACATATTTTAAAGAACATCCATCAACTAGGGAATTCACCTATCTAAGAATCTATTAATATCATCTAATCATGGATGATTACACATAATAAACAATCATATATATCAAGAAAATAATATCAAGATCATTAAAACTCAATGTTATTGTAGATGATGTAGCTATTGTTATTGTTTCATCATGAGTTGTATTTCTTCTTCTTTAAGTACAAATACTATAATAAATATGACTTGATACTATTTATTGATCTCTGTTTTTATCTTGATGTTGCTTCACAGCTCATATAGGGTGTTTATCTCACTAGAATTCTACATGAGGCTCTAAATCTCTTGTACTTCTTTAACTCATTATGAAATTCCAAATTTATCTTTTATATTCAAAGAGGCTACTTGAAACCAATTTTGGATTAAAATTGTTCCTTGATACAATTAGTATTCCATTAATTTTCTTTTTAACATGTACACCTCTTATTTTAACATAATCACACCAGGGATCATATCTTCCCCTTAAATCTAAATTAATCCAATAATAAATTATAACAACACATTTCATAGAGAGAGGAGTTATTCTTTAACATCCTTTAGTAAAGGAATGTGTTTGGTCATTTTGAACCAACCCCTTGCTTCGAACTCACCTTTAAGACTTTATAGTGGTTTTCCTTGCAATTACACTTGTACAAACATCACTCTATATGTCATATATAGAGTTCTATATTTTTTATTATCATAGTAATCAATGCCATTATAAGACTAATACCACTGGTATATGTTTCTTCCATCGATGGATCATCACTGCATATTTCTTTATGATTCCTCCACTATAGAAGGGCTATTCTACCCACCTTAACCTCTTAGATTATGGTAAAAATAGTGAAACCACATAGTCATACTACATGTCCACCCGCTTCAATTTTCATTAGAGTCACCTTGAATTTTATTATCCTTGATGAATCTTTCTTGACACGTACATCCACCTTTCTTCTATTTGAAATAGCTTCCATTTTATTCCTCTATATTTTCTTTTATTATCACCATGAAGACTATTATGATTAAACATTTATAGGTTCCTATTTTATCCTTCATTGATCCTTATAATTACTTTCCTTTAATACAATAAATCGGTTTTCAATCATAATATATTTTCTTTTCATGTAAAATTTATTTCTGTTTTCCATAAGAATAAAGGATTTCCTTATCACACTTTTAGGTAATCCCTTATTTTAATTCCATTTCATATTCCAATAGTTATAACATATAAATTATTCCATTAAAAACATTCTATGTGTTGTTATACCTCATTAAATATGTCATTTTAGCTTATTTTATTCCACCTTTGATACATTGGGCTTTTAGACAAACACTCATGGTATGTCCCATGATTCTAAAAAAGTAGGACTTTATAGCTACCTTGTTTTAGGAAAATTCTATTTTATATTTATAAATATACTTCTACTTACTCACTAATTCCATATTTGGAACATCAAAATCTTTATTTTTTAAGGCTTCCATAGGAGGGATATTATTTATCCAATTTGAATATTTTAACATTATTTAAGGATCCTTGATTTTCTCATCCTTATCATTGAATTTTTCCTCTATGTATTTCATATTTTTTAAATATTATTTAACTAATTTTACCCTCTCTTCAATTTTTCTTATGAAATATATAATGATTGATTTTATATCCTTCTCAATGGATATTTTTTTATTACATAGCATGCATGTTCTTTAAGTATGTCACTTTGACCCTTCATTGTTGTACCCATTTTCATAATGTATTTATTCAAGGCCACCTCAAATTTCATCAATATTCTATTTTAAATTTTAAAATCATATATCAATTCATATTATACTTTACAAAAAATCTTTAGTTGATCCACCATTTTATGTAATACTTGGATCCCATCATGGTTGCTACATGTACATTCTCCATATTGATGAATTAACAACATTTACACTTAATTCATGAAATTAAAATCCACTTCATCATTTGTGATGGAATTATAGTTTCCGGAATTTCAATCTTCTTCTAAAATAATGTTATAAATATATTTAACATTAATATCAATATTACTTGCCTCAACAGATGTGTTATTATTCTCAGAAGTCTTCTTACAATTCATTCTCTTATTGATTTTTGTTATAAGGAACCATTCATCCAATTTTAATTATGATAACTCAATCTCATTAGATTCCATTTATTTTTCATAGATAACTTCCAAATTTTTTCATATCTATAATGAAGTAGAAAAATGAGAGGTGTTATTTTATACTTCATTTATCATTGATCTTATAAAGATATCCTCTATCTTCAAATAATAAATTCTATTACTATGCATTGTCATGTCTGTATCTCTTCATATAGGGTTGTTATATGAGAATTTTTGGATTTTTAAGGAACTCAATAGCTATGTACTCCCTCGGGCTTCTCTCTTGCATTGGGGTAAGGTTTTCCCATTATGTAATTGATCCATTATTCTCATTGGATATTCTCCTTTAGTTTACTAGGATTCTTTCCCTTTCATTTCTAATATACTCTTTCTATTTTTTTCATCATTCCTCCTTTATGAGGCTTATTTTTTATGGATTAAATATCTCATATTTTTTATTTTCCACTTTATTTTTGTGTTGTATTTCAATGTGAATGATGCTTTCTTTTGAGGACCTCATCCCCTCATACCACTACTCTTATTACCTGAATAATTTTAATCAACCCCATCCTTGTTCTTTCGTAATGAGTTTTTTGGTGGTTTTATATTTTGTAGATGGAGGTGATTTATGGAGGTTCCTCACTCACCTATGTTTAACCTTAAAGGTTTTTTCTTCCTAGTTTTGTGTTGGATTTATTCCTTGCTGATCAATTACTAGTTTCTTATTATGCTCACCATTGTAGGACTCACCTATCCACCATTACACTTTTTTATTACCAATTTTTCTAGAATTTATCCATGGTATTGTACAGTTATGTTCATGGTGGTTTGGGTCCTTGTTGGTTGGGTCCTTTGGTGGAGAATCTTGTGTGTGGAGTTTATAGTCATCTCTTTATGATTTATTTTCACACTTTTCTACCAATTGATGTCTAGTTCTCTCATGGTAATTTAGTGGTGATATTTGAGTTTATCTAGGAAGATGGTGTTATTATTATTGATATCAATCATGATATTTTTTTTGTTTGAATCTTTTTATTCAAAGGTATCGATGATGGTTTTGGATAGATATTTAGTTTTTGTTCCATCTTCCACGGTGGTCATGGAAAAGGTGGTTCTATGGTGTTCTAGTGATTCTTATTTTAAATTTTTTTGATGGTCTATTAACTTTTATTTTTCTGGTGGTGTGTTTTTGTCACCAACAATTATATTAGGAAGGGATTGAGGTGATATTGTGGGTCATGTTGGACAATAGTGTAGGTTTGGTTCTCTAAGAGACTACTTATATGGCCAATTTTATCTTCATTTACTAGGTTATCTTTAGGTTTTATTCATTTTATTGTGTGTTTGAATTTGGAAATTTATTTATGTGGTTTATTTTATATTGATCCTTTGTATAATTTCCACTGTATACATAAAATTAGTTTTAGGAAATGAAAAAAATGGGATTGGAGATGTATCTCATCATATATAATCTATGATTTCTTTTCTATGGGACTATAAAAACAAACATATCTTTCTTCTATCCATCAGACATTGTTCCATTAAAAATAAGTGGCCTCATCATTGATTACATGAGGGAAAAAATCCAAAAAAAATAGATTTTGAATATTGAACACCAGGGATGAAACTTTAGGCTTTGATACCACTTATTAGAATCAAGTTGAATATGGGAACCCTAAGAGGGAGGAGAATCAGGGAGTTTCCTGATTAAAACTTTTCACTTGATTTTTTCACACATTTATTGTATATTTTCCCCTCATTTAAAGGAACTCATTCAATCATTCACTCTTGATGGAACTCTCCTAACAAATATACACAAATATGCCAGAACGTAAAGAATACCTATGAAATGGGGATTTTAATTAGTGTTTGAAAAGGGATACATCCATGGAGTGCACACCAATAATGTGTTTATGTTCCAAAATACACTATTGTACTATTTTAGTGTGTGTGATTTTTAGACTATATTTAATCCATTATAAGGTGTACTATTTTTACATGGTTTAGGAAAGACACACTATCAATTCAAGAATCACTCCCTCTTATTCTCATCAATAACTTGGGGAAAAACTTGTCTGTTTATAAAGTTAAGGGTCTATTTAATGGTTTATAAATAAGTGAGGATACTCAAAATCAACATAGGTTGTTAAGACACCTTTCATTATCATGTAAAAGTACATGCTCTATTAAGATCCACATTCACTATACACATCCTCTTAAAATATGTATAAGATCAAATCCTCAATGTTTATACTGAATAATTATCTTCCACATTCAATTTTATAGGATATTTTCCTCTTAATGTGAGTATTCACTCTTTCTCATTCAAATATTTACAACAATGACTATTTTCTAAATGAAAATTATACCATATTGGAATAACTATGTTATCTTATATATTATTCTTTAATATCCATAAATAGAAATGAAATACTTTCCACTACTTCCTTTTTTCTTAGGAAACTATATTTTCAATTACATAACTTTTCTTATTCTTCTTTCTTCTCATGTACCAAATATTTTAATGGTTTACTTACTCACAACTATATTTTTCAATATTGTAATCTCTCTCTCTTTATTCTATAAAACTATATTGTGTAGTTTTCATAATATCTCCCAAATAATATATCTTTGATCCAATGGTGTGGGTCCATTATGTATTCCTATAATTCTCCAAGATTAAGAGAAGTGTGCCACATGTTTAAATGTGGTCAAATACATCCAAATAGTTCAAGTAAATTCATTTAATCTTGATCCCAATCATCCTCCTTTTAAATTCAAACCAAATATTCAAGATATTTTAGAAATATCTCAATCACGGTGTAACATACTATATTTTGGAATGATTTACTTTGATTATATATTTTTTTAGTGTTATTTCCCCTACTATGGAATGTTCCTCATCCAATATCCAGATCTAAAAAAATCCATATAATGTATCATTTATAACTCCTCTAATTATCATGGTATGATAATTTAAATCTTTTTAAATATTAAATTTTTTACATCATGAAATCATTTTTCATATCATAAATCACCAATTCGTCAGTAAATCAAGAACTCCTCAGTTGTCCCTAATATACTTCTCGATGGAACAAAAAATATTATTTTCATATGGAACTTCTTAAAAAAATTGTTCAGGTTATGTATTATACACTATAGAATGATTCCTCTAATCACTACATTCTAGATCCAAACTAGTTTTTACAGGCTTTGTACTAAATCATGTCATATCTCCCATGGCCTTTATTTCATAATGGATTGTGGTATTATTATTCTTATTATGGAATGGAACTCCAAAACACATTATTACATAGTTTTTTAATCTCTTTCAATTCCCCTTTGGACTCTAGTGATTACTGTTATGCATCTCTCAAACTTTTACAAAATATTCTTATATATTCCCTCCTATAATGTGGTTTGTTCTTCCCTAGTTCAACATCACATCCCTATTCAATGATTTTTCTTCCATTGAATAGATTTAATATCATGAAAAATATATTGATTTGTGGTCACTTCCTTGATGATGTGGTTTTCTCTAGAGTATTTTGAATTAATATTATAAAGGATTAATATTAGTCTTACATGACATATGTTTTGGAGTGATAATAAAAATTGAGTGATGTGGTTTCTTAACAAAAATAGTACGATTCTTCTCCAAATGACCTTATAAAATCTCAAACATCTTATAGAACCATACTACACTAGAATAGACATAGCATTCCTCATATACCACCTATAAATCTAAGATATGAAATCTCACTTCGCATCTTGATCTCCTTGTTCTATAACCTTGATATATAAAGTTATCAAGGTTTCATCTCTATCATAGATCTATATAGACATTTTATAGGCTTCAATCTATCCTCATAAGATAATTCATGATCCTCCACAATAATTTGTACCATTTTTTCATTTTTTTTCTTCACTAAATGTGTTTCTATCATGTGTGGTATCCAACTTTACTATCTAACACATCACTATTAGGTTAACTATGATTTTCAACAACTTATTCACTTAATTACATCCATTATCTTCATTAATTGAAAAATTAATCAACTCTAATTGAAAAAAAAAACCAATTTACAACATATGGTTACAACAATATCCTCGTTTAGATTTTTTTTTCATTTTACCATAAATACAACTCCATCATGTAACACTATTCACTCTGAAAACATGTATGAATTTATGGTTCATTTTCTTCTCCCCTTGTGACTATAAAATCCAATGGTTTTATTTTACTAGATTGTGTTTTTTATTTTATCCCCATTTATCATAAAACTCCATCATATCTTTATTTAAATACCGTTAGTTGACAAGTAAAACTCTTAGTCCTATCAAACATAAAATTTATCTTTAAAGGCCTCTGGATCATTGCACTAATTCTAAAATATCTTTATCCCTTTAAATATTGGCTTCGTTAACCACTTATTAATACCATTTATTGGTTGTAATTTCTAGATCTATTTTCCATTAATATAATTTGAAGCATAATCCTCATACTTTATAACTCTTTTCTCAATTTTAAAAACTTATAGGTTTAATCCATAGTTTAAACATCATTACTATATTTAATTGATATAACTTGTTGAAAAACATTTCCAGATATTCTTTCAAGTTTAAAAATCCTCCACTTATAGCTCCACATGCTCAATGATTTCAGTTTGTGAATTTACCACTTGGGAATAAGTTTTCAAAAAATCCTTTAATAATACTAATTCAGAAATTTGTTTGGGAAACAAGTGTTTATTTCAATAATTATTATGGTGTCCATGTCACTCATTTACTACTATAAACATCATACCTCTTCAGAATCTATTTTCCTAGATATTTCTCTTTATGATCTAAATCACACTTAAACTAAAAATTAATAAATAAATATTATGGTAAAAATTGTTTGAATAATACCACTTGAAATGATTCTCAATTCATATAAAAAACATAAACATAAGGACTTATAATTTCATTATTAACACCAAACTTCATATTTTCAATTTCAAAAAAGTCCCCCAGAAAATATTCTCTCTAGGATTCTATAAATATATTTTCAAGAACATCCATATAATAGGTAGTTATCTTATAAAATTATCCATTAATATCCAATAATCATGGATAAGTTCATATGATAAAATTTTATATATATAATGAACAACATATCAAGATCATCAAAACATCGTGTTTTGTAGATATTATAAATGATGTTATTCTTTTATATTGGTATATGCACTATAAGGAATTGGCCTTAAAACATTACATAATCTAGAATTAAATGAATAATTCACATTGAGGATCTTTTCAAGTTTAGAGTTTTAGAGAATTAGGCCATAATTATTACATTATATATCAAAAATTACAATGTAGACACTTCTACTCAGTTTCAATTTTTTTATAATATAAAACCTCTTGAAAAAAAGTGTCATGTCTAGTTCTATGTTTTCGACAGTATGACTTTTCCTTGAAACCATCCTTGACCCTCTTCATCTTTAAGTCCTGTGAAAAATATTTCAAAACTTGGGATGAGCATAAAAAGCTCAGTAAGGGTTATAAAATAAATAAAGAAAACAATAGTCCATCAAAACATAAGTTTTTTAACATACCTCATGAAATCATAAGATTTATGAATAACATATAGAAATCATAAATCATAAAGGTAACTTGTGGAATCCATAACATATTTACATTGTAGCTTTCATAGCTACGTAGGGAGTTATATTTGGAATACCCATCACAGTATATTCTCTAAATCTATTACGAGAAACATTATCATTTACCTCTGTCATGTTACCCAATGCTTTGGAGAGCTATCTCGGTATCACCTGTCCTAGTTTTATCATGGAACCACCCGTATACGTAAACAATTCCCAAGAACCATAACATATTCATAACACATAAAACAAACATAAAGGAAAGATAACATTTCCACATTTCAATCAAAATATATCATTTAAATGTATTGACATAACAATTCCATTATCAAAACCATTTTCAATAAAAAAAATATGTAAAAGATTATATGGTATTTATTTTCCTTTTAAAAACATTATATCTTGTTGATGAATCCAAAGATCAAATAATACTCACGGTGGCGGAAAATGTCATGGTCACCGCATAATTTTAAAGTAACATTTTTTCATTTAGTAAAACAGCTCGTATAAAAAATATTCCCTTTGAATGAAATGAAAAGTCAAAGGGTTTTACACACCGTATGAAATAAGTCGTGTAGAAATAAAAATATGTGTCAATTAAAGGTGATTGAGATGAAGTCCCTTACCTCGTGTCCGACTTGACCCGTTCGTTCTTTAATCTCCTGAATAAAAAACTAATGATAATTTCTTCTTGATTAAGAACCTTTTTCAAGTTTATTATTCCTTTGATATCATTTATTATCATTTTATAAACATTATGTAATCATTTAAGTTAATAACGGTCGTTTTGTCGATATTTGGTACTTGAGCCAAAAATGAACTTCTTATATTTACAAGTTGTCCATGTGGTCAAAATTCTATTATCTCCAGAATTATATTCATGATTTAGATATCATATATATCATATATATCCACTATATATGTGTATTTATAATATTACATAACATTTGGAGAAAATAAATGAAATGCACCGTTCATGGAGACGGTAAGTCGTACGTACGCATGAACGCTACTTTTATTTCTATTTCATATTTAATGGAATGAAACCTTAATGATACATAGGTATATTATAATTAAAGTATAATATAATATATAATTTCATTAACTACATACTTTATATGTTCCACTTATGTCATGAATGAGTCATATCACTTTGAGGGGGTGGTAGTCTGCACTTCCTCAAATGAAATTATCGTGCTTACCCATTATGGAAACCATAAAGGTATGCTATAAATGAAATATACAGAAGAATATATACAATATAAATATAATATATATTACATATAAATACAATTCCATCATAATGGATACCATAAGAGGTGTTAGGAGAAGATTGAACAATCATCGTTTCGTGAGGCAGTAGTTCGCCATCCACAGAAATAGTATGTTCTTTGCCCATTAAATGAAGGTATGTGTAAGTGTATTTTGAATAATTCTCATAAAATCAACCTAGTATATTTAATGTACTATTGTTGTTATAAAATAAAGGAATAAAAATATCTTAGGGGGTTTTATAAGTAAAATAAAATAAAGGAACTTAAGAAAAGACGTAACCTTTAAATTGGGTAACTCCCTTTTGTTTGAACCAAAAGGATTTATTGAAGTTCCTTCTGCCTAAGGTAAGGATTCTAGGTGGAAGAGAGGGATCTTGAGAGATTATTTGGGTAGAGGTTAGATGATCCAAGGGGCTTGAGATGTGTGAGTAATGGGTTAGAGGTGATGGCTTTTTATAAGGGGGAGGAGGGGGTCTTTATAAAAGCTTGAAAATATTATTTTATTATATAATGATTCTCGGTTTCTAAAGGCCCAAAACTCATTAAAGTCGAATATAATATGACTCTTGTTTGAAATAAAATAATCCAATAAGAATTGGACAGGTTTTGGATATTTTTTTAATTTTTATAATATTATTTATTTAAATCATTCATTAATGAGGTAAATACTTCATCATTATTGTTTCATAAATACTTTTATTTATTTGATGTCTAAAAATTATAAATAAAATACCATGATGTAGGAAATATTTTGAGATTTCAAATGAATATTCATAGTCGAATAGATAACTTATATAACCCCATGTAAGAATTATTTTACGAAAAGATATATGTTTATGTCATTTTTTCATTACTTTAAATTAATTAATATAAAGTGTCATTATCACTCATAAGTGGCTCCATGGGGTCCCAAAATTGACCCAAAGATTCTCATGGTCGTAAATGTATCAAAAAATACAATTAGGACAATTTTTAGGATAATTTAATATTATTATAATATTATTTTTACCTTGATTTACCCTATTTACCTTTAACTGTGGTAAATAAAAGTCAAATGTTACTATTCACCAAAAATTATTTTCATCTTATTGAACCAAATTTAATTTCTGATAACAACCATGTATGTCGTATTCTTGAAATTCAATTCACAGAAGTGGTAAAATTATATTTAAATGAAGAATTCAGTATTTTAACTACTACTTAGTGTTTTCAATATTCATCAAAGATTGAAGATTTTTAGAAAAATACCAAAAATTCATCCAAAGCTATATTTAATATTACGAATTCAGAAATGATTTATATTTTACCAAATTCAAAACATAGAATTTTGATTAATTAATTTAAAATTAATTCCTACTATCAAAACAAAAAGAGTGTTTTTAAGAAATAATAACTATCAAAAGATTGACACTTGTTTATATCCAATTTCAAAGTTAAATTACTTCCAATGAACAACATTGGATTAAATGGTAAAAAAGTAATCTAATTATACTTTTAAACCAATTAAAAAGATAATCTAACAATATAAATATATTATATTAAAAGGTATTTTTGAATTAAAATACAGTATTTTTCACTATTCATTAAAAATGACTTTTATTAGATTAATACCAAAAATTTACCCAAAGTAAATTTTGATGTTATGATTCTAAAGAAGAATTTTATTTTGTCAAATATAACATATAAAAGTTACCAAAACTAGACTTAAAGAGATTTCTCCATCAAAACGTGGTAAATTGACCTTTTAAAGAATATTAGAGTATTCATGCTTAAAATTAGATTCATTCACATTTTAAGCCTCTAAATTTTATTGGATAAACATAAAAACATTTAAGAAACATGTATAATCATATTATAGTTAGTTTTGTTCATTATTTCCAATAAAACAGCTAGGCATTAACTACCATTTAAAATAATATTATATTACTATTTTTCAGTATGAATCAGCATTGTGTGCAACATAATATTTAAAAGAAACATGTTGTTGCTTATCAGTTATGTCATCGAACATAGAATCCCCTTTAAAGTAAAATTAATATTTAATTCAAAAAAATTAATAAATATGAAAATGTATTATTCTTTATTTTCCTGGGATGTTACATCCTTCCCCCCTTTTATAAATTTTGTCCTCACAATTTTATTCACTTGTCAAATAAGTGGTGATATTTATCCCTCATATCATTTTCCGATTCCCGCATTGCCTCTTCAACCATATGGTTTTTCTACAAAACCTTTACCTGATGAATTACCTTACTCCGCAACAATTTCTCTCTTCGATCAAGAATTTGAACTAGTTGTTCCTCATAAGAGAGATTCTCTTCCAACTGAACTACCTATGGGCTCAAGACATGAGATGGATCTGGCATATACATTCTCAACCTTGAAACATGAAAAAGATTTTGTACCTGGGATAAACTTGGAGGTAAAGACACTCTATATGCAACTGATCCAACTTTGTCTAGGATTTCATAAGGTCCAATGAACCTCAGACTCAAATTTCCTTTCTTACCAAAATGCATCACACTTTTCCATTGAGAAAATTTAAGAAAGACATGATCACGTACCTCAAAAGAAATATCCTTCCTCCGGTTATCTGCATAAATTTTCTGCCTGCTCTAAGCAGTTCTCATGTGCTTCTGAATAAACTAAACTTTTTCAGTCATCTCTTCTAACAATTCTTGTCCCATCAACTTCCTTTCAGATACTTCATCCCAAAAAACTTGAGTTCGACACTGCTTCCCATATAATGCCTCAAATGGATCCATCTGTATACTGGAATGGAAACTGTTATTATAAGAAAATTAAACCAAAGAAAGATGTTTGTCCCAAATTCCCTAGTAATCCAATGAACAAGCACATAGCATATCCTCCAAGGTCTTAATCATTTGTTTTTACTACCCATATGATTAAGGATGAAAATATATACTAAAATTTAATTCAGTACCCAATGATTTCTAAAGGCCTTTCCAAAATTTAGAAGTAAACCTAGGATCATGATTAGATACAATGGACAGGGGAACTCTATGAAACCTAACTATCTCTTTAACATACATCCAAGAAAGTTGATCTAGAGACAAAGTATCTATAATAAGAAAGAAATGAGCATATTTAGTCAATCAATCAACAATAACTCAGATCGCATTATTACCTTGAGATGTCTTTGGTAATCCCACAACGAAGTCCATGTATATATTTTCCCATTTCCACTCTGGCACTGGTAAATTCTGAAGCATCCCTTTTGGTAACTATTTCTCTCCTTTAACCCGTTTACAAGTCAAACACTTTATAGTAAAATCAGCAATATCTCTTTTCATTCCATCCCACTAGTAGTACTCCCGAAGATCTATGTACATCTTAGTACTACTAGGATGAACTGAAAACAGAGAACTATGAGCTTCACATAACTCATTCTTTAACTATGAATCACAAGGCACACATAATCCCCTTCCAAATCTCAAAATACAATCATTATCAATGTTAAAATAGGGAAACTTACCCTTCTGAACCAACTCTACCTTTTTTTGCATCTCACTGTCTTCCTTCTATGCTTGCTTAATTCTGTCTGATAGAGATGATTTCACTAACACCTGAAACAAAATAGAAGAATTTCCTACACCAATAACTTCTATTCCAATGGTCATCAAGTCTTTAATCAAATGATCGTGTTTCAGATGTGACAAGGTTAATGAAGCATTGCTTTTTCGACTCAAATCATCATCCACTTTATTTGTCTTTCCCGTATGGTAATAAATTGTGCAATCATAATCCTTGATTAATTCCAGCCATCCCCTCTGTCTCATGTTCAATTATTTTTGAGTGAATATATACTTTAAAATTTTTTGATCAGTATATATTTCACACTTTACTCTATACAAATGATGCCTCTAAATTTTTAAAGCAAAAACAACAGCAGCTAATTCCAAATCATGTGTAGGGTAATTTAACTCATGAGGTTTCAACTAACGTGAAGCATAAGCAATTACCTGATCATTCTATATTAAGACACAACCATGTCCTTTCAACAAAGAATCACTGTAGATAACAAACTCAATATTTCTAGAAGCCAGTTCCAAAACTCGAGCATTCACCAATCTTCTTTTCAATTCCTGAAAACAATCATCACATTCTTTTGTATAGATGAATTTAACACCTTTTCGAGTTAACTTAGTCATTGGACTAGATAACCATGAAAAATTCTCAAAAAACCTCTAGTAATAACATGTTAAACCAATAAAACTACAGATCTCGGTTATATTTGTGGGTCTTAGCCATTCTTCAACAAATTTTGTTTTAGAAGGATCAACGGTAATTCAATTTTTTGAAACAATGTGACCAAGGAATGAAATTGGTTGTAATAAAAACTCACACTTGCTGAATTTTCCAAAACGTTTATTTTATTTTAATATTTTCAAGACAACCCTTAAATTACTTTCATAATCCTCTTTACCATTAGAATATATCAAAATATCATCTATAAACACAACCACCATTTATAACCCGAATAAATTGATCCATCACTGCAGTAAACTATTCAATTCTAATTACAACCATCTCAGGATGCAGATCTGTATTCCTTCCCAGCACAACTTCCATGTTTCCTCTATGAAAAACCATTCTAAACAAAGAAATATCTTAGGTGAATCAACATGGTAATCTGTAAATGCTATATCATTTTAATCTTACCATAAATTAATTTATAGACATTAATTTAACAATACTCTAACTCCAAAAAATTTCTAAACCGTCCTCTGATACCAACTATAAAGACTCGACCTTAAAACATTACAAAATCTATAATTAAATGAATAATTCACATTGAGGATCTTTTTAGGTTTAGAGTTTTAGAGAATTAGGACATAACTATTACATTACATCTCAAAAATTACAAAGTAGACACTTCTACTCAGTTTCCATTTTTCATAAAATAAAAAACTCTTGAAAAATGAGTCATGTATAGTTCCATGTTTTAGATAGCATGAATTTTCCTTGATCTTATCCTTGACTATATTCTTCTTTAAGTCTTGTGAAAATCATTTCAAAACTTGGGATGAGCATAAAAAGCTCAGCAAGTAAAGAAAGAAAACATTAGTCCATAAAAACATAATTTTTTTAACATACCTCATGAAATAATAATATTTATGAATAACACATAGAAATCATAAATCATAAAGGTAACTTGTGGCATCCATAACATACTTACGTTGTAGCTTTCACAGCTACGTAGCGAGTTACATTTGCAATACCCATCACAATATATTCCCTATATCTCTAAGGGGAAACAATATTATTTACCTCCGTCACGTTACCCAATGCATTGGAGAGCTATCTCGGGCTCACCCGCCCTAGGTTTATCACAGAACCACCTATATACGTAAACAATTCCCTAGAACCATAACATATTCATAACACATAAAACAAACATAATGGAAAGATAAAATTTTTACATTTCAATCACAATATATCAATTAAATATATTGACATAATAATTCCATTATCAAAACCATTTTCAATACCAAAATATGTAAAAGAGTATATGGAATTTATTTTCCTTTTAAAAACATTATGGCTTGTTAAGTAATCCAAAGATCAAATAATACTCATGGCGGCAGAAAAGTTCATTGTCACCACTTAAGTTAAAAGAAAAATTATTTTTCTATGTCTTTTAATAAAATGCCTCATAGAAAAAAGATTCCCTTTGAATGAAATGAAAATTCAAAGGGTTTTATACACCGTATAAAATAAAGTCATGTAGAAATCAAAATATGCCACAATGAAAGGTGATTGAGATGAAGTCCCTTACCTCGTGTCCGACTTGACACGTTCGTTCTTTAATCTCTTGAATAATAAACTAAAGTTAATTTATACTTTCTTATGAATCTTTTTCAAGTTTATTATTCCTTTTATATCACTTATTACCATGTTATAAACATTATGTAATCATTTAAGTTAATAATGGTCTTTTTGTTGATATTTTGTACTTGAGTCAAAAATGATCTTCTTATATTTACAAGTTGTCCATGTGGTCAAAAGTACATTATATCTAGAGTTATATTCATTATTTAGATATCATATATATAATATAAATCCTGTATATATATGTTTTTATAATATTACATAACATTTGGAGATAACAAATGAAATGCACCATTCATGGAGATGGTAAGCCGTACGTACGCATGAACGCTACTTTCATTTTTATTTCAAATTCAATGGAATAGAAATGTAATGATACATAGGTATATTATAATTCCAGTATAATATCATATATAATTTCATTAAATTCACCCTTTATACTTTCCATGTATAGAATGAACGAGTCATATCACTTTGAGGGGGCGGTAGTCCGCACTTCCTCAAATGAAATTATCACGTTTACCCATTATGGAAACCATAAAGGTATGATATAAAGGAAATATGAAGAAGCATATATAAAATATAAATATTATATATATTACATATAAATATAGTTCCATAATAATTTCCACCATAAGAGGTGGTAGGATAAGATTGAACAATTATCGTTTCGTGATGTAGTAGTTCGTTTTCCACAGAAACAGTATGTTCTTTACCCATTAGATGGATGTGTGTGTAAGTGTAGTTCAAATACTTATCATAAAAAAACCTAGTATATTTATTATATTCATGTTTTTATAAAATAAAGGAATAAAAATATTTTAGGGGGTTGTAGAAGTAAAATAAAAGAAAAGAACTTAAGAGAAGACGTTACCTTTATATCGGGTAACTCCCTTTGGTTTAAACTAAAAGGATTTCTTGAAGTGTCTTCTGCATAAGGTAAGGCTTCTAGGTGGAAGAGAGGGATATTTATATATTATTTGGGTAGATTTTTAATGAGAAAAGGGTTTTTAGAGGTGTGAGTAATGGGTTAGAGGTGATGGCTTTTTATAAGGGGGTGGAGGGGCTCTTTAGGAAAGTTTGAAAATATTATTTTATTATATAATGATTTTCAGTTTCTAAAGGTAAAAAACTCAATAATGTCAAAGATAAGATGAATATTGTTAGAAATAAAATCATACAATAAAAATTGAACAGGTTTTGGATATTTTTTAATTTTTATAATCTTATTTATTAAAATCATTCATTAATGAGGTAAATAGTGCATCATTATTATGTCATAAATAATTTTATTTATTTGATGTCTAAAAATTATAAAAAAAATATCATGATGTAGTAAATTTTTTTATCTTTAAAATGAATATTTATAGTCTAATAGATAACTTATGTAACCCCATGTAATAATTTATTTACTAAAATATATATGTTTATGTCATTTTTGTCATTACTTTAAATTAATTAATATAAAGTGTCATTATCACTCCTAAGTGGCTCCATGGGGTCCCAAAATCGACCCAATGATTCCCATGGTTAGAAGTGTATCAAAAAATAGGATTATAACACATATTAGGGTAATTTAATATTATTATAATATTATTTTTACCTTGAATAACCCTATTTACCTTTAACCGCGGTAAATAAAATTTAAAAGTTACTATTTACCAAAAAATTATTTCCATCTTATTGAACCATGTTTTAATTACTAATAATGACTGTGTATGTCGTATTTTAGAAATTCAATTCATAGAAGTGGTAAATTTTCATTTAAATGAACAGGTCAGTTTTTTAACTACTACTCAGTGTGTTCACTATTCATCAAAAATTGACGGTTTTTAGAAAAATACCAAAAATTCAGCCTAAGATATATTTGATATTCCAAATTCAAAATTGATGTATATTTTACCAAATTTAAAACATATAAGTTGGATTAATTAATTTAAAATTAATTCCCAATGTCAAAACAAAAAAGTGTGTTTTTAAAAAATAATAACTATCAAAAGATTGACACTTGTTTATGTCCAATTTTAATGTGAAATTACTTACAATGACCAAAATTATATTAAATGGTAGAAATATAATATAATTACACTTTAAAACCAAAATAAAAATATAATCTAACCATATAAATAAATTATATTAAAAGGCAGTATTGAATTAAAATACAGTATTTTTCACTATTCATTAAAAAATGAATTTTTCAGAAAAATACCAAAAAGTTACCCAAGTAAATTTCTATGTTTTGATTCTAAAGAGGAAATTTATTTTTTCAAATAGAATATATATAAGTGACTAAAACTAGATTTAAAGAGGGTTTGCCATCAAAATTTGGTAAATCGATCTTTTAAAAAATATTAGAGTAGTTATGCTTAAAATTAGATTCATTCACATTTTAAGCCTCTAACTTTTATTGGATAAATGTAAAAACATTTAACAAACATGTATAATCATATTGTAGTTAGTTTTGTTCATTCCTGCCAATACAAATTCTAGGTGTTAACTACCATTTAAAATAATATTATATTATTATTTTTCAGTATGACTCAACATTGTGTGAAACATAAGATTTCAAAGAAACCTTTTGTTTCATATCGGTTATTCCATCAAAAATATAATCCCCTTTAAAGTAAAATTAATATTTAATTCACAAATTTTAATAAATATGAAAATGTCTTATTATTTATTTACCTAGGATGTTACATACACCTTCCTATTTAAGAATAAATAAGACTATGAATATGGATTGATACAATTTATTAATACCTAGATTTATCTTGATACTACTTCACAACTTAGATAGGGTGTTTATATCACTTGAAATCTAGATTAGGCACTAAATCACTTGTACTTTTTTATCTCAACATATAATTCCATATTTATCCTTAATATCTAAATTGGATACTTGACGCCACTCATTAACTCGTATTAGGCCTTGATACCATTGGTACTCAATGCACAAATTTTACTTCAACATTATGCATTTTACTTTATCATAATCACCTCATGGATTATAGAAACTCAAACTTTTCATACATAGATGTTATATATTATTAGATGAATATTCATTACATAACATAACAATCCACTCCATAATCATATAGGTATTGTATCTTTGGAAACTTGGACATGTAAAAAATTTATTAATAACATATATAAATCATATCCCACTAATTTCTTTATAATTTTTCACCATTATTATTTATATCATACTATATATTTTGTTTCATAACCTAGGGAAAGGAAACATAAGAAATGGTTAGATCAGATTCTCAGTAAGGATAAACAGGGAAAATTTCAATGATCACTTAAACATAATTAGATCATAAGGGTATGATAAAATGATCATAACATTTAAAAACCATACCATGTATATCATAGATCATAATCTTGAATCTTTGAATAAATCTTGGAAGTTTATATTATATAAACCATAAAGGAATCAAAGATCATAGGCCATGAGAGCATAACATTGGAATGATACATAAGTTTGTGGAATACACATAAGTATAAAAAACATTACCTTAGTATTCAAGTCTTATTTCCAAGACAATAATAGTGGATTGGGTTCACTCCCCAAACCATTTTAGTAGTCAAGTTTCACTCCCAATACTATCATAATGGATAGATTCCCTTACTGAACTAGGATAAATCTCTATTGTAGTACCATTTATCTCGCGATATATCCATATTTACCCAATTAATTATAGGGATATACAATTCTAGTTTCACCCATAACATAATGAAAATCATACATATGTTTGTCATAAGATAATAAAACATTCATCATTTTAAAACTCATGAAAAGGAAATGGGTTTCATAAATATTCCATCATAACATAACCTATCAAAAATAAATAGGTTTCACAAAACTATTTTAATCATAATCATAAAAAATCCATAGAAACCATAATTATGGTATCATTGGATCATATCCCTAGTAATGTATAAGTAACATTAAAGGATGTCATCTTTGTTGAAAATTCCCTTAAAATATAACTTGGAATATTTATTAAGAAAAATACCCTTTTCATTTTGAAATTAATTCATTAAAATTTAAAAATATAAAAAATAAGATGTAAAAAAATTATTCGAAATAAGACTTGTAAACTTTTAAATTAATCTTCAAAGTATTGATGGTCATGATGGATGGAAATTGTGTTCATTCTGTATAAGTTAAAAGAAAACATTTCTTTCATACCTTTGTAAAAAAAAGTCAAAAATTACCTCATTTGGAAAATGACAATAGGATTCTTATTAAAACCTTTTTTTAAAAATAGATTAATGGTTTAAAATAAATTTAAAATAATAATATAATAGTAAAAACATTATTGAAAAAAAAATTATAAAACTTTAACATGGAATAAAAAAATATTTTTGACCAAAGAGATAAATAAATTCATTTTTTCATAAAAATGTTCTTTCAATCTCTTGAGCTCTTAGAGTAGGGGAAAATGAAAGAAAAACATGTATTCTCAATAATTAACCATATAAGAATGAAATTAATGAGATTATTTAGATATATATCATGAAATTTTATTATCATAAACTTAATCAAAAATAATCCTGATAAATATGAGATTGTAACATTATCACCTACCTCGAGTTCCACTTTCTTAGAAAGAACTCTAACCTCATATATAATAAATTTAAATTTATTATAATTATATACCATAGTAATTAAAAAAACATAATATCATATATGATCCACTTTTATCATTTCAACACCCACTGATTAATTATTTCTTATCAAACTCATCATTTTAGGGTGTTAACTGTTTTTTTTTTCTTAATGAAAATTTCAGTTCAGATGTTCCTGTCCTTATAATTTAATCATGGTAAAATAATATACATAATTTTAATCAAGATATAAATATAATACATATTCATTATATACATACTTATAGTCATCCACAAAAGTTATAGATAAAAAAATGAATTACACAGTTCATAGAGATGGTAGACCGTACATACGCATGAATGCTATTTTAATTTTTCAATAGATGGAATGTAATAAAGGTAAATAATAATTAAACTTTATTGAATAATTATTATATCACATATATTCATTAAATATATCCTTATTACCATCCATGCAAAATACAAATGAGAAAAAAATCACATCAGTTTGTGTAGGTGGTATTCCACAGGTGCACACAAGCGATGTTATCAATTTCCAACAGAATAGAAGGTAAGAATGTAGATGTAATATTATAATTCAAGAAGTGTAATTATTTCATAAATATAATATATAAACATTATACCCATCAGGATAACTATCCATGAAATATTTTTATGGAAAATGAATTATATATCTACGTCGAGATGGTAAGTCATACGTACGCATGAGAAATCCTTTCACCTAACATTTGATGGGAAATATTGTGGAGAATAGTGGTTTAATAATAATAATAACATTTAATAATACTTATGATAATTAATTTATTATTTTATGATAAATACCAAAAAATATAGGGGTAAAATAAGAATTGAAAATAATGAAATTTTTAAGGTGATTACCTCTCCTTTGAAAGAACTATGTTAAATATCTTATTAAGGATCCTAGAGATGTTATTTTTTTGGAATAACATAACCTCTATAATGTGTATATTTAAGTTTATAAGATAATTTTTCAGGTTTTAATGTATATATAAGTCTCAATTATGTGTAAATAATATAAATTAGAGGTTTCTTTTTATAAGGGAGGGAGAGGACACACTTAAAATTTCTTAAATGATTAAAATATAATAAAAAAATTCTCAAGAAAAATTCTTCCAAATGGACATGAATTTTAATAAAAAGATTATATATTCAAATTAAAATAATATAACTAAATTTATACAGGTTTTGGTGTCATTTTAAACCTTGTCTTTTTTATTAACCCCTTCATTAAACATTTTTGACCTTAACCGTAGTAACAAATTTTTCAATTTTAAAAGGTTAATGGTGTTATGATAAATGGAAAAATGACTTATAAAGGGACCATGGTTAATATATTCAAAAATATATAATTAATTATGATTAAGAAAATATTTTTATTAATTTTAAATCATTTAATAAAATATTATTTATTATAAAATAACATTAATAAAAAATTTAGAATAATTCATTTAATTTGACTTTAAATTCACGAATACAAAGATGGAATTAAAATATATTAATTTCAAACAAACCTAATATTTAATATGTAACTAAAAACGTTTTTTAACACAATAATTCAATTAAATTTTATTACAGTTAATATTTTCAAATTCATTTGTTTAAATTTTCTATTAATTGAATAATTACGGTGTCGATGTTGCATAATATTTTAAGGTAGTTATTCAATCACTAAAAATTATAAATGAGTTAATATGATAAAAAAATTTAGTTATATTTAAAATAATAAATTATAACTAAACTTATCCTCCATTTATCATTATATAAAGATTTAATTGATATTAAAGTCAATTGTGTGACATTTTGTATTTAATCTTTTCTTAAATTAATATAAAGGTTATATTCAAATAAATATGAAACCATGTATCCATATATTTGAGAAGTGGGTGTCAATTTTCAAAATTAAATCATAAAATAGGATCAAGGAAAGTGTTATATAAATTTTAAAGCATTATCCAAAATGTTTAACCCTATTTTCCTATTTTACCATTACCGAGGTTATAAAAATTTATATTCGTTACAATTCATATTGAATAAAAATAAAAGGGGGATATTTTAAAATTTTGATCCTCTTAATTAAGAATATGGAATCCATTTTTATTGATTCAATTTATATAATTGGTGGAAATTTATTTTAAAATAATTTTGAAAAACACAATAAAACTATTTTTTAGAAAAATGCATTTTTAAGCATAAAACTGGTTATATATTTTTATCTCATGCCTAAGAAAAAAATATTAGATAAATATTAAAAGGTGTTATTGAATAAATAATATATAAATTTTCTTAAAATAATTCACCAATATTGATCAATTTAATTTATTAATATAAAAATACATTGAACACATAAAAACAATTTTTTAGAAAAGAACTCTTATACATTAAAATAATTTCATTTTTATTTATAATGAATTGAAAACCATATAATTTATTATATAAAAGTGTAAACCATAAATTTATCATAATTTATTTAGTATTATTCATACCCACCAAATTTAATGGCTTGGTTATAATGGTATACTGTATTATGTTTCATTTAGACTCAGGGTTTCATGTATCGCTAGCTATCGAAAAATAAATAAATTTATTTGAAAATAAATATATAATAAATTCTCAGGGTGTTACATTATTCCCCCCTTAAAATTAGTTATCCAATTTAAATTTATTTAATTTACTACAAACAATTTATGATATATCTGTTTCATTGCATCCTTAGGTTCCCAAGTAGCTTCTTCGAATTTCTGATTCCTCTAGAGAACTCTAAACTGGTGAGTAGTCATGTTCTGTAGAAATTTATCTCTATGGTCCAAGATTTATACCATCTATTCTTCATAGGTAATATTATGTTCTAGTGGTATTACCTATGAGTTTAGTATGTGTGTAGTATCAAGTATGTACTTTCTCATAAGAGATATATGGAACACATTGTGAAATTAAGAGAGGTTCAGTGGAAGTAACAAGTGATAAGATATTGTCCCTATATGATCAAGAATCTCAACAGGGGAAATATACCTAGGGATTGGATTTCATTTATTCCAAAATCTCATAAATTTATTCTATGTAGAAATTTACAAAAACTATTTCTTTCAAACTTTAAACTTCAGATCTCTTCGACAATTATCATCATAACGTTTTTATAAACTATAAGATATCTTGATGTGTTGTTGAGTTACTATGACTTTATCTATCATTTACTCATCTATATCAAGTCCTAATATATATATTTCTCTAAATTAATCCTAGTATTTTATAGTTATACACTCTGTCCTTATAGTTCTTCATAAGGAGCTTTCAAAATGCTCAATTGAAATATATTATAGTAAAAAAACCTGAATAAAAGAAAGTTTTGATCCCAACCACATTTCAAATACATAAAGCAAGATATAAGTATATACTATAGGGTTTGAATGGTTGTCTCCAACTAACCATTTGTCAAAGGATAATAAGCATTGCAGAAACTCAACTCTTTATCCAGAGCCTGCTGAATACTTCTCTAGAACTTCAAGGTGGACCTTGTGTCCTAAACAGATATAATAAGATATGTTACTTCATGCAACATTAACACTTCCTTACTGTATATTCTAGAAATCTGATCAAGAGACAAATCTTCTCTAATATTAATTAAGTGTGTTAACTACGTAAGTTGATTGCCTATAACCCAAATAGCATTATTTCCTTTAGACCTTTTGGGTAGTCTGGTGAAAATATCCATGGTGATGTTTTCACATTTCTTTTTTGGAATGGGTAGTGGTTATAACATCCCCTTATAATTATAACTCACAACCTTAACTTTTTGGTATACCAATCACCAAGATACATGCTCTTTAATATCTATCTTCATGTTATCCCACTATAAATACTCTTTCAAATCTTTGAACATCTTAATACTTATAGTGTGAATAGGGAATGATGAACTATGAGACTCATCCAACAGCTCCTTCTTCAAATATGGTATGGATGGAAAAAATACATGGTTCTTGAACCATATCATTCCCTCACAATCAAGGTTGAACTCTGGAACATTTCTTAGCTTCTTTTTCAACACTACATCTTCCTTCTATACTACTTTAATCTTAACATGGATATATGGTTGAATAATCATTTGAGAAAGATAATATTTCCCCCCATCCTTCAAGATTTATACATCCAACCTTTTCAAATCTAGAGATATTGGATCTTTTGTGGTCATCATTATAGATAATATAGTGTGATACTTTTAACTTAGATCATCTTCCAGCTTGTTCTCTTTCCCATGATGGAAATGTATTGGTCAATCATAATCATTAATCAACCCCAATAATATTCTCTAGTGCATATTCAACTCTTTTTTAATGAATTTATACTTTAAAATTTTATGATCATTATATTTGTCACACCTTTCTCTATAAAGATATTGCATCCATATCTTCAATGCAAAAATTACCATAGTTAACTCCAAATCAAGAGTTGGGTAATTTTTCTCATGAAACTTAAATTATCAAGAGGCATAATCTATCACCATATCATTATGCATTATAACATATCCCAATACATTATTTGATAAATAAATATTGATTACAAACCCTTCTCCATTGTAGGTTAATGTAAGTATAGTTTTACTAACTAACCTTATATTCAGTCCCTTGAAATTTTCCTCACATTAATCTATCCAAAGGAACCTATATCCCTTTTTGTTTAAATAGGTGAGTGGATTAGATATTCATGAAAAATTTACAATAAAGAATCGATAATATCAAAAAAAACGAAGAAAACTATAAATCTGAAAAATAGTGGTTGGTCTGGTCCAACATTCAATAAATTTTTTCTATAATGGATCCACCGATATACCCTCACTGAAGATTATATGACCCAAAAATGAAGCTTTTCATAGCTAAAATTTACACTTTTTAAATTTTTCATACATATTATCCTTCCTTTGGGTCTTTAGAACTATCCAAAAGTGATATTCATGTTCTTCCTTGTTCTTTGAATGTATAACAATATATTTTATAAAGACTAAAAAATTATCAAGGTAATATTTAAAGACTCTATTCATTAAATCCATGAAGATAGTCATGAAATTAATAAACCCAAATAGAATCACAATATATTAATAATGTTCATACCTTTTATGGAATGTTTTTTTGGGTGTATCCTTCTTCTTTAACCTCAATTAATGATATCTAGAATGAAGATAAATATTTTAAAAGTATTTACCTCCACATAGTTGATCAAATAAGTCATCAATATGAGGTAGAAAATACTTATTATTCAGTTTTATCTTGTTAGGTTCCTAATAATCAATATAGAATCACATTGATCCATATTTATTCTAAAAAAAGAATATGTGCACCTCAATGTGATACACATGGATGAAAAAATACCTTATCAATATTCTACTATAGTTTCTTCCTCAATTAATGCAACTCAATCGAGGTAATTCAATATGGATTATTTAAAATAGGTGTATAACCAAGTATGAGTTCTATTGAGAACTCAACATCAACAATTCAGTGGAAGACTAGAAAAATATTCTAAAGAAACATAAATAAACTCCCACATAATAAGAATTTCATCAATTTTGATTTTATCCCGAACCATCTAAGATAAACAACCCTTTTTAATAGGAATCAAGACCAATACAATAGATGTGATTTCAATCATAAGTTCATATTTATCATCACATTGATAGATAATAATAGGTTGGTTTATAATATAAAATTTGACTTACCTTACTTGAAAAATTATGTGGGATTTATTTAAAAAATTCAATACATGCCTAAGATAATATCAAATTAAACTAGAGGGATAATAATAAAAATTTTAGGAAGCATATTCCCACAAACTTAAACTGAAGAATAATCATATATTTAAGATGAAATTATTGTACCATTAGGGGTTTTCACTACTAATTCAAAATCTAATCATTGGTATGTAATTCTGATACTCTTAGAAAATTATTTATATATATTATAGTGGGTAGATATAGAGTTAAATAATACATTAGAAATTCTAGAGTGTATGGTAAGTGTACATTTCACCATGTCCTTATCATGCCCCTCATAAAGAATAGTGATCAAATGAGGTTTATCTTTTTCACTAGGCTTAAGAGGTTTCTGACATTGATCATCACCATTAACCTTTGGATTTCATAAATGGTTAGTATAATTAATATACTCCTTATATTTAAAAACACTAAAGTGTTTTTGGTTAATTATATTGGGTTTTCTCTCTATTTGTGTCATTAGTTAACTTTGTCCCATCACTTTATCATTCAATTATCTGATGACCTTCCTTTCTATGCTTAAAACATTTATCATTCCCCTTAATACAATTTCCTCTATGTTCCTTCCACACTTTGATAATAAAAGAGTTATCATATTCTTCTCTCTATGGTTTTTATATTTTCCTTTGAATTCTATCTTTCTTTTATTATCAAAACCATTAGATGAATGTGTAACTCCAATCTCTATTTCTACCTTGATATCACGTTGAACGATTTATTCATAGCTATTGAAGTAATTTATAGATAACACCCTTTGGAAACTTGGTTTCAATCCACTAAAGATTAAATAAACCTTAATTTTAGTTTGTATGATAATAATATAATCCTACCTCAAAAGTCTTGTAAAATTTTCCCCAAGGTATAAATGGATTCATCATCCTTATATTTTAGCTCAAGTAATTCCTTCTCTATTTTCATAAAAATAATATGAAGAAAGTACCTATTAAATATTAATCCCTTAAACTTATACCACTCAATAGAGTCAATTTATTAAGGTTTCTTCATATTACTGATAATATTTCACCATTGATCTGTTTCACCTTCCAAAAAATAATCATCCAAAATAAATTTTTCATGTTTTGGACACTGGATAATGGAAAATATCTTTTCAATTTTACTGATCCTTTACATAGTAACTAGTGGATCAACAAACTCACTAAAGGAAGGTGGTAATTTCCTCATAATGGACTCAACATAACATTGTTTCCTCCATTTCTCATTTATAATCTCAATATGATTCATAGATTAAGGAAGTTATGTAATCATAAAAACAATATTTTTCATTATATCTCCAATAACATTTGGTTTCTTGGTAGAAAAATAATTTTATTTTCCATCACATTCAGAATTAACATGGTTCTTTTGGGTTTCATCTATTGAACATAACGAAAAATCATACCATTATAAATAATAATCATAATGGAACACCATATAATCATGAAAAATTATTTATATTATGTCTAAATCATGACATATTCTTTTCAAAATATGACACCTTAGGTTTTTTTGTGATCATTATATACTAAAATACTTCATGATTGTTCTTAAAGATAATATGAATTAACCTAAAAATATCCCTCGAGAGTGTCAAACCAGCTGTATAGTAAGGGCACACTCACCATGCACTAGAATGATGGAAAATATATACTCAAATAAATCTTTTTTGGGTTTTTACACCTAAATGCATCTATGAAAAATCCATGTCCACTTTTAGTATGTATTCAAGGGTGTTTTTTTAAGAAAACCATGATTCTTTCTTTACCATAACTTAGGAAATTATCCTATATATAGGATTATCCTAAGGGTTCTAACTGAATTGTTCCCATCCTAGTTTCTAAATATTAACTAAACCTTGCTCTGATACCAACTATAGCAACCCAAAATTTCCATAAATATATGTTATATCTTATTAGATTAATATTCATTACATAACATAATGATCCAAACCATAATAGTATAGGTTTAGAATCATTGGAAACTTAGAAACATAAGAAAATTGTGCATAAGATGTCTATATCATATCCCACTAAGTTCTTCCTAATCTTGCGCCCTCCTTAGACATATCATACATAATACATTTCATCATAACTTGGGAAAAGTCATCATAAGAAAGGGTGAGATCAAATGCTTATTATGTTTAAACAAGGGTGATATTAATGATCACTTAAACATAATAGAAGTATAATTTTATGATAAAATGAGAATAACATTTGAAATCCATACCTTATATATCATAGATCATAATCTTGAGTCATGGGATAAAGGTTAGAAATTTATAAGACATGAATCATAAAGGAATCAAATAACATGATCCATGAGATCATAAAATTAGCATAAGACATAATTTTGTGGCATACACATTATAATAGAAAATAATTTCCTTAGTATTCAAGGCTCGTTTCCAATATGATCATAGTGGATTGGTTTCTCTACCTAAACCATCATAGTAGTCAAGGTTCACTTCCAAGACTATAATAATGGATAAAGTCCCTTATTAATCTAAGTTTTCTCCCCATTCCTGGCCTATTTATGTCATTATATATCCATATTTACCCAATTGATTCTAAGGATATATAATTCTAGGACCACCCATCACATTATGAGAAACATAAATATGTATTCCACAATATCATAAAATATTCATCATTTCATAACTTGTGAAAATAAAATGGTTTTATAAATATTTTATCATAGCATAACCCATGGAAAAGAAATGTGTTTCATACACATCTTGTCATCATAATCATAAATCATAAATAGAAATAATAGGTATGGAATTATTGGATCATATCTTTAGTAATGTA
The DNA here is from genome assembly GCA_963277665.1 of Viscum album. Lineage (NCBI taxonomy): Eukaryota > Viridiplantae > Streptophyta > Magnoliopsida > Santalales > Viscaceae > Viscum > Viscum album. Next base: position 1,606,187,491 of record OY728137.1, on the reverse strand, counting down.
TAAGTGACATCAAACTATGTTGTCTTAGATAAAAATTCCCTTAAAATATCACTTGGAAAATTTCTTGAGGAAAATACACTTTTCACTTTTGAAATAAATTATTTAAAATCTAAAAATTTCCAAAATAATATGTAAAAAATATTATTTCAAAATAACCTTGGAAACCTATAAATTAAGCTTAAAATTATTTTTTGGTCATGATGGGAAGAAATTTTGTTCGAGTCATATAAGTTAAAGTAAAAAATTCTTTTTATACCTTTCTAAAAAAGTCAAAAAGTATCTTTTTTGGAAAATGACAATAGAATTCCTTTTAAACCATTTTTTAAAAATAAATAATGGGTAAAAATGTCTTTAAAAACATTCTATAGTATTAAAAACATTCCTGAAAACTTTTTTATAAAACCTGGACATGTAATAAAAAGGATTTTCGGCCAAAGAGAGAAATATAATCATTTTTCCTTAAAAATTTGATTCCATTACATTGACTAATTAAATTGGGGAAAATGAAATAAAAACATGTATTATAAGGAAATAAACATATTATAAGAAAATTAATTAGGCTATTTAGAGATATATACTAATATTTTATCATGATAAACTTAATCATAAACAATCCCAAAAAATAATTAGATTCTAACATAATCCTTACCTAAAGTTCCAATTGCTTCAAAAGAAATATAACCTCCTGTATAAAAAAATTTAAATTTATTATAATTCTATAAAAAATTCATGAAAATACTTATAACATCATATATTATCTAATTTAAACATTTCAACCCCTATTTATTAATTATTCCTTATTAAAATCATTATTTTAGGGTGCTAATTATTTTGTTCTTCCTGAGAATTTTAGTTCAAAAGTTCTATCCCTTGTTCTTTAATTATGGTTCCATAATATATTGAATTTTAAAAATGATATAAATATTATATATATTCAATATATACATATTTATATTCATCTAAAAAATCTATATATATAAAAATAATTACATCGTTCATGGAGATGGTTCGTCATACATACGCATGAACACTGTTTTTATTTTTCGATAGATGGTAAATAATAATTCACCTTTATATGATCATTATTATATCATATATATTCATTAAATCTATCCTTATTAACTTCCATGTAAAATGGAAACAAAAAATTACATCACTTTATAGAGGTGGTAGTCCACACGTACGCACGAGTGACGTTATCATTTTCCAACAAATTGTAAGGTAAGAAGGTAGATTTGATAATATAATTATAAGTGTATAATTATTTAATTAATATAATATATAATCATTATACCCATAATAATAATTATCCATTAAATATGGTGATGGAAAATGAATTATATCGCTATGTGGAAACGGTAAGCCCTATGTACCCACGAGCGATACTTTCACTTCTCATTGGATGGGAAAGAGGGTTTATAATGGTGGTTTTATAATAATAATAACATTTAATTATCTTTATCAAAATTAATTTGTTATATTATTATAAATACCACTAATTTATATTATTTTAAATAAAATTTAAAAATAAAGTTATTGGTTAAGGTGATTACCTATTCTTTAAAATAAATCCATTAAATATCATCCTAAGGATCCTAGAGTTGGTATTTTGGAAATAAAAACACCTATATATTGTGTATAGGTAATTTTTTAAGATAATTTTCATGTGGTTGGTCAATCTATAAGCCATAATTTGTTTTTAAATAAGATAAAGAGGGGTAGCCCTTTTATTAGGGAGGGAGAGGACAGACTTGGAATTTCATAAAATATTAAAATACAATTCATTATCAAGAAAAATGATTCCATGTGAAAATTAATTTGAATAAAGATATAATAATATAGAAATAATATAATAGAATTAAATTTATATATGTTTTGGTGTCATTTTAAACCTTATCTTTTTTACTAACCCCTTTGATAATCATTTTTTACCATAACTGAGATAATAAATATTTAAATATTCAAAGGCTAAGAATGTTACCATAAATGGAACAAAAGACTCATAAATAGAAAATGGTTGATATTTTAAACCTTACCCCATTCAATTTTCTGAAGATAATTTTTTTTATGAATTTTAAATATTTTAATAAAATATTATTTATTATAAAATATCATTAATTTAAATTTTAAAACTATTCATTTAATTTCACTTTAAAGACACCAAGACAAAATGAAATTAAAAAATAATCTTTTCAAACATCCATAATATATTATATGTAACTAAAAAATTAATGGAACATAATGATTCACTAAAATTTTATTACTTTTAATATTTTTAACATTATTACTTTTATTTTTCTATTAATTGAATATAAATTGTGTCGATGTGGCATAAGTGTTTAAGGTAATTATTCAATAACTAAAAATTATAAATAATTTTCTATGATAAAAAATTATTTATATTTAAAATAATCATTTATAACTGAAGTTATCCTCATTTTATCCTTATATAAAAAATTTAGAGATATTAAATTCAAGAGAGTGACATTTTGTATTTATTTTTTTCCATAGATTAATATAAAGGTTATATTCAAAGAAATATGGTACCAAGTGGATATATATTTGAGAATATGATAGAAATATCTTAAATACACTAATAAAATAGGATCATTTCATGTGTTAGATAAATTTTAAAGCCTTATCCCAAACTTTTAACCCTATTTTACATGTTTTACCCTTACCAAGGTGAAAAAAGATTAATATAGTTACTATTCATAATGATTAAAAATAAAAAGGATCTATTTTAAAAAATTTATCCCCTTAATTCCAAATATTAAATCAATTTTTCAAAATTCTATTTCTATAACTGGAAAAAATTCATTTTAAAATAAGTGTGCAAAACACAATGATATTGATTCTTAAAAAAATACATTTTTATGCATAAAACTTAATATATATTATTATATCATTACTTGAAAAAATTATTCGGTGAACGTTAAAACATTTTATTGAATACATAATATATACATTTAATTAAAATTATTCACTAATAGTGATTAATTTAATTTGTTAAGATAAAATACATTGTGCACGTAAAAACAATTTTTTTTAAAAGGGCGTCACTTTTACTTTAAAATGATTTCATTTTTATTTATAAACAATTTATAACCAAAGATTTTAATTTATACATGTTTAAACCATACATTTTTCATGATTGTGTTAGTACTATTCATTCCCACTAATTTAACTTCTTGGTTATAACGATATACTACATTACGGTTCATTTAGATGCAGGGTTGCGTGTATCACAAGCTATCAAAAAATTTAAATTTATTTGAAATGAAATATGTAATAAAATATAAAGGTGTTACATGGAACATATATCCCCATTAAATCTAAATCACTCCAATAATTAGTTATAGTTATAATATACACGAGGATAAGGGTACTTCCTAAATATTCTCAAGTTGACAAATGTGGTCATTCATCTTGTACCAAACCCTTACTTTTAACTCAATTCTATGCCTTTATAGTGGTTTGAATTGAAATACCACATGTAAAAACTTCATTCTGGATTCTATTTATGGATTTATCTATCTTCCCTATCATCATATTTAACTATATTGTGAGACTAATCCCATCAGTTCATGTTTCTTCCATTAATTAAACATCACATCACCTTTCTTCAAGTTTCCTCCTCTATAGGAGGGATCTTCTACCAACCTTCACTTATTTAATTATAGTAAAATTATTGAAACCACTTAGTAATTATTTGTGCCTATCCTCTTAAATGTCCATTAGAATCACCTTCGATTTTATTTTCCTTTATGAATCCTTCTTTACTTGTTCAAGTATTTATCTTATATTTGGAGAATATTCTTTCTTATTCCTCTATATTTTATTTTTTTATCTTCATGGAGGATGGTGTCAGTAAAAATTTATAGGTTCTTTGTGAACCCTTCATTAAACTTCCTCATTACCTTCTTTTAATGTGGTAAATTTTTTTACATCAAAATAGATATTATTTTAGTGAAGACTTTCTTACCATTTTTCAATTGAATTTATTATTTATATAAAATTATTTTATATCCTTCTTAGTTATAATGTCTTTATGTATTTTCACAATTAGAAAATATAATACATATTCCATTAAAACCATGCCTCTTGTAGTCATGGATTGTTTGATATGTTGTTTGCGTAGATTTTCTTCCCCACTTGTGACCTTGGACTTCTATACACACACTTATGGAGTGTCCCATGATTACATGAAATTATAACTTTGTAGATATATTATTTTGGGAGTCTTATATTCTAAATTTATCACAATCATTCCATTTTACCACTCATTCCATATTTAGAACTTTTAAAATTATAATTTTTGAGGATACCATGGGTGGGATATTTTTTATCCTATTTGAATTTTCTAACTTCATTATAAGCTCCTTAATTTTCTCATCATTATAATTTAATTTTCTATTGATGACTTGAATCTTTTATATATCTAATTTACGTAGTTTTATTCTCTCTATAAGTTTTTTTATAGGGATAATTATTTATTTTATCTCATTTTTTGTATATTTTTTTCCCAATTCATGTGTAATTTCTTCAAGAAGGTAACTTGGACCCCTCCTTGTTTCACTAATTTTAATAATTCATTTATTCAAGGCCACCAACACATGCCTAAATATTCTATTTTTAATGAAAAAATATTTTATATATATATATATTCCACTTCACAAAAAATCATTAATTGATCCACCTTTTCTTATAAGACTTGGATGTCTTCTTGGTTGTTGCATGTGCATTCTATGGATTCATGAATTAATCTCATTGATATTTTATTAAGGAAATCACCATCCACTTTAGACTTCATGGGGGAATCTGAGTTTCCATATTTAAAAACTTCTTGCAAAACAATTTTTGAAATTGATTTAACATTAGTATCAATCTTACTTACCTTAATGAGTGTGTTCTTTTTCATGGGATTCTTCTTCTTATTCCTACAATTCTTTTATTTTGACATAGGGTTTTCTTCATCCACTTTTTATTATGATAAATCAATATTCATAAATTCTATAGATTTTATGTATATTACTTCCAAAGTTTTCTATATCCAAAATATATTAGAAAAATGGAAATTGATCTTGTGTACATTATTTTTTTATTGATCTTAGAAAGAACTTTTATATCCCTACATTACAAATTCTTTAATTGTTTTTTTAAATCAGTATCTCATCGTATATACTTCAGTATTTCCTTTTCACAATCCTATAGAAAAATAATCATCTATTTCTTCTATCCATCGTACATTTTTTCCATTAAAAATAGTAGGAATCATCATTGATTCTATGAGTGAAACAAATCTAAAAACAAATTTTGAATACTAAACACCAAGTCAGAATATTTAGGTTATAATGTCACTTTTTGGGACTAAGTTGAGTATGTATACTCAATTATGGGGGATTAATCAAGGTGTTTCTTAATTATAAATTTTCAATTAATTATATAAACCAATTTATCAAATATTTTTCCGTTATTTGAAGTAATTTATTCAATATTTCACTCTTGATAGGACTCTCACAAAAAACATACACAAATATGTAAGACAGTAAATCATAAAAAATACATGTGGATTTTATTTATTTCACCACAAAGGTTTATTTCCAAGGATAAAACACCAATTATGTGTCGATGTTCCAAAATCCACTACTATAGTATTTTGGAGGAAACAAGTCACTCCATGATAATTATCAGTGACTTTATATAGTTTAGGAAAAAAACCCTATAAATCCAAGGGTCACTCTGTAATGACCCAAACTTTTGAATAATATTTTGTTTCCTGAAAATGTATGTTTTATTATTTCATAATCAATAAAACTATATAAGTATAATTGAAATGTAACCATCGAGTTCTTACCATTATATGACCTTTGGTTAATATGACCATTGGAAACAATAATAATTTTTAATTTTATAGTTATTATTTATAAATAGAAATGATAATAGATAATTAATACAGAAAGAAGAGTCAATGGCCTCATACACTAGACCTGAGCCATACGAATCCCATTTTTTCAGAGCTTGGGAAGGAGGTAGAATCACTGGGATTTTCTCTGGACCAAGCCTAAGTATAGCTTCAACATGTTAATATTAAAAAAAATCTCATATGAGAGAAGTTCAATTTGATAGAAATTACCACTCATGAAATTTTGCCTAAGCCGCCTCAAGATTATATCACCATTGTACACCTTACTCTTAGGTCATGTGCAGGTGTTATAAGGGGTTATGTAACAAGGCCTTAGTTACTTTTTGTAATCCATTTTTATAAACAAATTTGTTATTTCTTATTATGGTAAAATAACTATCACTTTTGAATTTCAAATGTCAAAATTGTTTTAGGTTGAATTTTTAGTTTTCTACTAAGAAGTTTCATATTATTGATGAATATTGAAAAAAATAGAATTTTAAAATATTTTTCATACTTTAAATAATGGATACTAAGAAATTATTTTCAAAAAATGGACACATGTAGTTGTGATTAGTAAGAAAATTAGAGTTTGATAAGATCAACTTAATTTTTGGGGAATAGTAACTTATAAATAGTAATATTACCCTTATAAATATTAATATTACCAATGGAATAGTAAACTCACCTAAGGAATTATAAATTAAATTTAGGAATCTTGAATGTTAATGTGATATAATGGTATAAGAAAATAATTGTTTTAGAAAATATTAGTTAAGTATTAGTATTTTTTCAAATAAATAGTGATTTTACTTAAAAATTAAATTTCACATGTTTAGAACATTATTTTCTTAAAATGGAGTTCATTTTTTAATTCAAAACATCGATATTAATTTAGGATGAATTTATGATATTTTTCTAAAATGTTTTGTTTCTTAATGAATAGAAAAAATACGATTTTTGAGTTTGCGGTGTGTTTTATGACATCATAATGATGTAAAATGTAATTTAAAATTTTGTTCGACTCATGTGGATTAAAATAATATATGAGTTTTCTCAAGTGGCCAAAACCATGAGAAAATATCATGAGAAAGCCCATGGTTTTTCAAATACCACTGATGAGGTGTCCTCAGAAATTAATAAAAAAATCCATCTATTTTACTATAAATACCAAGCCATTCCTTTGTTTTTTTCATTCAAAAATAATTCCCCTAAAATATATAATATTATTACCTCCCATATGAGTCCTCCAAAGGTAACCTCAATCCCTCATGTTCTTGATCCTAGAGTTTTAGAAGTTACTCTCGAAGGTAACGAAAATCTCTACTTCGCCTTTCCTATCATGTTCTCTTTATGTTATGTGTATTTAAAATTTACATATCATGTTATTATTTTCATTTTTTTATATACCTATACCTTATTATGAGTCTTTTATTAATTTTATACCCTTTTAAAATCTCTTTTAATGTTTTCTAATTCCGATTTTCTTACCCATTATGTTGCCGGATTGTCATCTCGGAATTTCTCTCTTTCTTTCAAGAAATTGTTTTATTTTTTTTATGAATACCCAAACCTCTATATTATCTAGAAGTATTCACATGGATTTTCAAATGGTATATTTTAATTCTAGTATTAACATACATGAAACCCACATTCCTTTTTCATGGTATTAAAATGACAAACGGAACTTGTTTTAATCACTTTTTAAAACAACATGATTTTGATATGAAACCCATTTCTTTTGTTATATATGGGTTATTTATGAAATGTTTGAGTATGATATATGTGGATCACATGAAAATAATTAAATATTAATGTATATAATTTATATCTCTCTAATTCATTGGGTAAATAAATTAATCTCTATATCTGACAAGTTTTACGATACCTTAGTGAATAACCTTAGTAATTTTTATGATACCTTAGGGGTCGACCTTGGTGATATGTTTATGAATGTATAAATTAAATGTTTTAGCAACATTTAAAGTTATTATTAAAGTTATTATTATGATTATATTCCTATTTATCATTCATTTATGATATTACTCATCTTCTTATAGATATCCCTCAAGTTCACAAAGTGTTTCTCTTTTTTCCCTTACTGGGCCTTCTACTCCCCATTTTCTTTGATGTATGTCCCTAGGTTATGAGTTGGAGTAATTTTACTTAGGATGTAAAAATTAAGATTTCAAGTGGATTAGAATAATTTTATATGTTTTCATGAATTATGTACCTTTTTCCAAGACACTAAATTTTAAAGATCCTATGTTTGTAAAATGTAATGCAATGTTATGTAATAAAAAGGCATGATGTCATAGTTGGTATCAAAGGATAGTTTAGTTATTTTTTTAAATTAGGATTTGAAAATTTTAGGAATAATGCTAATAAAAATATTAAATATATGAAAATATCCTAGTATTTTGGTGAAATATTAAGTAAGTTGTTTCTGAACAAATAAATCCCTATCTAGATACGAATAAGTGGATGTGGCTTTGGCACAGATGTATTTAGGGGTTGAACCCGAAAACACAGCATTGAGATAGACTAGAATGGGAATTGGTGAATGACAATGGGCCTTGATGCACCCATGGTTTGAAACTCCTAGGGGATATTTTTGGTTAATCACAATCTTTTTATGAATCATTATGAAGGATTTATAGAGAAATGTAAATTTTATTTAAGCATGAAGTTTTAAGACATAAAAATCCTTTACAGATAAAAGATTCGCAAATGAAATAATTTTATCGCTAAGGTTTTATTATTTTATAAAATGGTGGGATATATGAGGAATCATGAAAATGGTGACTGTAATGGACCATGTGCTAACGGCCCTCCGATGGAATCCAGAATGGAAACTTTCATGAGAATGATGAACCGACTGAATCAAATTATGAGAAATATCTTGAATCAAGATGAGAGACTAATTTCACCACTAAGAGAACAACTTTATATTGATTCCTTTATGCATAAATGACCACCAACATTCAGTGGATCTACCAACCCATTTATTGTTGAAAAGTGTATCAGCTATATCGAAAATATCTTTTTTGTACTCCGCTGTTCAGAATAAGAGAAGGTCAACTTGGGTGTTTACCACTTAGAGGGAGGAGTTGATCAGTGGTGGGAACTGATTGAAAACATGAATCCAAGATAGGATATTGAATCTATAGAGTGGGAAGAGTTTATAGGTATCTTATTCAATAATTATTTCTCTCGTTCAATGATAATGAAAATGGATAAAGAGTTTCTCAAGCTGAAGTAGAAGAAGAATGAATCTGTTGGAATCTATGAGATGAGCTTCACAAGAATTTCTCGTTACACCTCATTATTTGTCCTGGATCCTAATGGAAAGGTTTTATAGATTATATGGTGAACTAATACCTCATATATATAAGAATATATCGAACTTATACTATGATAACTATGAGGAGATCATGTGGTGTGCTATGAAAGTCAAAATGGAGTTCGGTGAGATGCAGTGGTCTCACAAATCCAAAAAAAATAAGAGATCAATAGAGATAATATTAGGGAGGATATTTTATCAGGGAAGTGGAGGAAAACAAGTGAAACTTTCCATGTTTAATAAATGTGGTAAGAATCATTTTTGGAACTTCCTGCTCGAGAGTGGGAAGTGCAACAAGTGTGGAAGAGATGGCCATAGCGCACAAAATTTTCATAGTGAAGTGAAGCCTCAACTTCTCAACACTAAAAACAGAGGGAATATGGTCCAGGTCTTACCTGAAGTCTAATGCTTCATGTGTGTAAATATTGGGTACTTTTCCAATCACTATCCAAATATGAGGTTAGTGGAGTGGAATCACCATCAACCTTAGCAAAGGCCAAGGGATCAAGGTCGTGCTTTTTCTATCACGACAGCTGGTGTTGAAGCTCAAAATGATGTGGTTGAAGGTACTCTTGTTTTTCTCTCAAAGATAGTAATTACTTTGTTTGATTATGGTGTTACATATTCCTTTATTTCCTCCAAGTTTGCAAAGAATTTAGAATCAACCCCTGAATTTCTAAAAGTAGAGTTATCAGTCAAGACTCCTGGTGGGATTATCCAAGCATCATCAGTGATCAGCAACTCTAGTATTTAATTTAGTGAGAACTATCTTATCACAAATCTAGTAGTCATTACCATGTTGTAATTCGATATTATACTAGGGATGGACTGTCTCCCAAATTATAATTCTAAGATAAAATGTAGAAGTAAGAGAATCTCGGTAGTCTTGAATGGGAAACCTGTAGTTATCTTTTAAGGAGAGACTTCTCAACCAGATCTCTATCTAGAATCACCTCCTATAGAATTATTTATGGATTTGATCAGTGAGTATGAATAAGGAAATGAGATTATAAGGATATAAAATGTCCCCATCATCCTGGAATACATTTACGTATTTCCTAAGGAGTTACTCGGACCTCCCCCAGAAAGAGAGGTAGAGTTATCCATTGAACTCATACCTAGATCTCATTCGATATCAAAGACCCCATATAGGATAGAAAATGTGGAGCTGGAGGAATTAAAGAAACAACTCCAAGATCTTTTTTTAGAAGGGGTTTATCCAACCGAGTGTTTCTCCTTGGAGAGCACTTGTTCTCTTTGTGATAAAGAAAGATGGATCAATGTGGCTATGTATTGATTATAGATAACTGAAAGGGATCATTGTGAAGAAAACATATCCTCTTCCAAGAATTGATTACTTATTTGACCAACTTTGTGGGGCTCAATTCTTCTCCCAGATTTATCTTTGATATAGTTATCATAAATTGAGGGTGAAGAAAGAAGATATTCCAAAAACCTCCTTCCGATCAATATTTGGGAATTATGAGTTTGTTGTTATTCCCTTTGGATTTACTAATGCACCTTATATTTTTTATGGATTTTATTAATAGAGTCTTTAAGGACTACCTTGATAATTTTTTGGTAGTTTTTATTGATGATATTATGATATATTCTAAAAGTCACGAGGATAATGAGGATTATCTAAGGTTTATTTTGAAAACTATATAGAAGGAAAGGATTTTTGGAAAGTTTAGAAAGTGAGAGTTTTTTTTTAACAACAAGTTTCTTTCTTGGAGCACATTGTAACCAATGAAGGAATCTTAGTTGACCCTAAAAAGACAAAGGTTGTATAGGAGTCGCCTCATCCTATAACAGTAATTGTGATTCATAGTTTCCTTGATTTATCAAGATATTATAGGAGGTTTATAAAAAAAATTCATGACTTTATGATACATTAACCAAGTTAACTCAAAATGGGTCAATTTCATCTAGACAAAGGATTTTGAGGAAAGTTTCCATGAGCTGAAGAAGAGATTGGTTATTACACCCATGTTAACTCTATCCTCAATCAAAGAAGGATTCATTATTTTTAGTGATTTATATCTAAAAGGGATTGGGTGTGTCCACATGAAAAATAAAAAAGTAATTGCTTATACATCTGGACAATTGAAGCCACATGAGTAGAACTATCCTACATATGATTTGGAGTTGGCTGTGGTTTTTTTACTCTGCAGATATGGAGGCACTATCTTTATGGGGATAAATGTGATATATACATAGACCATCAATGTTTGAAGTATATTTTCACACAAAAGGAATTGAACATGAGACAAATGAGGTGGTTTGAACTTCTTAATGACTGTGATTTTACAATTTATTATCATCCTGGAAGAGCAAACAAAGTCGATGATTCATTAAGTAGGAAGGAACATATTGTTTTGACAATGATGAGGATTAAAAGAGATCCCTTGATCAAAGACCTAGTGAAACTAGACATATGAATCGTAAGGGAAGGGGCATCATCAACCTTATCCCAAATGATTTCTCAACCATAATTATTAGATAATATCAAGAAATCTCAGAAAGAATATCCTTTATTACAAAATAAGTTTGAGGCTATGAAGGATGTGAATTTTCCAAAGTTCAATATTGATCATAAAGGTGTATTAAAATTCTGTACAAGACTATGTGTTCTATTTATTCTAGAAATAAAGAAGGATATAATAGATGAATCTCATAGCTCTACATTCTTTATACATCTTGGAATCAAAAAAATGTATAGGGACATTTGTGATCATTATTGGAGGGATAATATGAAAATGGATATTGCTGACTACACTAAAAGGTGCCTAGTATATCAACAAGTGAAGGCAGAGTGACAACTTCCTGAAGGGATATTACAACCACTACCCATACCAGCACGGAAGTGTGTAAATATCAATATGGACTTTATCACTGGTATTCCAAGAACTTCCAAAGGAAACAATGTTATATGGGTTATAGTGGACCGTCTCAAAATATAAGGACCTGACCTTATAACATTACATAATATTGAATTAAATGAATAATTCACATTGAGGATCTTTTCAAGTTTAGAGTTTTAGATAATTAGGCCATAACTATTACATAACAACTTGAATATTACAAGTAGACACGACTACTCAGTATCCATTTTTTCATAAAATAAAAACTCTTAAAAAGAAACATGTCTAGTTCCATATTTTAGACAGCATGACTTTTTCTTGATCCCATCCTTGACCTTATTCATATTTAAGTCTTGTGGAAAACATTTCAAAAACTTGGGATGAGCATAAAAAGATCAGTAAGGGTAATAAAATAAGGAAGGAAACGTTATCCCATCGATAAATACAAATCAATGAAAATATATTTTTCAATCATAACATACCTTACGAAATCATAAGATTTATGAATAACACACACAAATCATAAATCATAAAGGTTACTTATGGAATCTATATCAAACATACATTGTATTTATCACATCTACATAGGGAGTTACACTTGGAATACCCATCACAGCATATTCCCTAAATCTCCTAGGGAAAACATCATGTTTACCTTCGTTACGTTACTCAATGCATTGGAGAGCTATCTCGGGCTCACCCATCCTAGGTTTATCACGGAACCACCCGTATACGTAAACAATACCCAATAACCATAAAATAATCATAACATATAACACATGTATAAATAAAAGATAACATTTCCACATTCTGATATATCAAATAAAGATATTAAAATAAACAATGTTTTATCAAATCATTTTCAAAACCATTTAAAAAAGAGATTTTTGAATCAAAGTGTTTCATACCACTTTGAAGATTTTAAATGAATTATCATTTGAAAACATTAATGTCCATATAAATAAATCCTAAAACCCATTTTGAAAACATGTACATTAATGATAAATATTTAGAATAATAAATCATTAAAACATTTAAAATGATATTTTAGTTAAAGAGTTTTTTTAACAAAAAGAGAGACACTTGAATACAAATAATTGAAGAATAACTTTTAATCAGAACTTTATAATATCATGAGAATAAAGGTATTCACGATATAATATGTCAAAGGACAATATATACACCATATAAGAGTGAATTGATGCATAACAACAATGAAGTCACAGTGCAAATGTAAATTGGGATGAAATCCCTTATAAAGATGGTGTCCTTAAATTAAGGATAAATCAATCACATAATTATGTGTGACAAATATAAATACACCCAATATAAGTGGATATTAAGTGAAAAAACAATTATAGTTCATCCACACATACTCATAGGATGACATATTCAAGAAGTACAAGTTGAACCCAAATAATTGAAATTGGGTTAAGAAGCTCCCTTGTAAAAATTCGACAGCCTAATGGATTTAAAATTCAGAAAATGTTTTGATGAGATAAAAAGGGTATCTCGTCACTTGAAAAAAAAATTACATCAATAAGGATATAGAAGAACATATTCCAACATAATAAGAGGTAAATTAAAAGACATAACAAAAAGAAGTCTTTTAAAAAGAGGAGGGTGAAAGGTTCCCTTACCAATTTGATAACTTACAAAACATATTCCACATGAAAGAAGGATCATACAATGAAGATTTAAATACTCATAAATGAAATTATATTACACAAAAGTACAATCATGGGTAGTACATACAACACAGAAAATAAAATAGTGGCAAATATAGCATGAATCTCACGGGAATAAAATTGAGATGAAACCCTTTACCTCGTTGTAATCAACCGATTCATTTGATCAAAAGTTAATAACCATCAAATTAATCACATAATACCATGAATATAAAGATAATAATGATAAAACATATCAAACATTAGTACATAATACACCACATGCAATAAATAAGTGGCGAACAATGGAAATCTCACGGAATTAATAATGAGATTAGAAATCTCTTTACCTTGTGTCCGACTTGACACGTTCATTCATTAATCTCTTGAATAATAAAATAAAGTTAATTTATACTATATTAAGAAAATTTTTAAAGTTTATTATTCCTTTTATATTACTTATTACCATGTTATAAACATTATGTAATCATTTAAGTTAATAACGGTCGTTTTGTCGATATTTGGTACTTGAGTAAAAAAAATGAACACCTTATAATTACAAGTTGTTAATGTGGTAAGATATCCATTATCTTAAGAATGATATTAATGATTTATATATAATATATATCCAGTATATACATGTATTTATAATAGTACATAACATTTAGAGGTAAGAAATGAAATGCACCGTTCATGGAGACGGTAAATCGTATGTATGCATGAACGCTACTTCCATTTCTATTTCTTATTTTAATGGAATTAAAAACATAATGATACATAGTTATATTATAATTCCATTATAATATCATATACAATATTATTAACTCCATCCTTTATAAATCCCACATAAGGCATTAACGAGTCATATCACTTTAAGGGGCGATAGTCTGCACTTCCTCTAATGAGATTATCGTATTTACCCACTATGGAACCCATAAAGTATTTATATAAATGGAAAAATACAGAAGAATAAAGAAAAAATAAACATAATATATATCATATATAAATTAATTTCCATCATATTGGTCTCCATGAGATGCGGTTGGAGATATTTGAACAATCATCGTTTCATGAGGCGTTAGTTTGTCATCCATAGAAACATTATGTTCTTCACCCATTAGATGGAGGTTTTTGTAAGTGTAGTTAGAATACTTCTCATAAAAACATCCTAGTATATTGAGGATACTTGTATTTTTACAAAAGAAAGAAGTAAAAAGATTTTATGGGTTGTAAAAGTAAAATAAAAGAAAACAATTTAAGAGAAACTGTTACCTTTAATTTGGGAAACTCCCTTTGGTTTGAACCAAAGGACTTATTGAAGTGCCTTATGCCTAAGGTAATGCTTCTAGGAGGAGTAGAGGGATGTAGGGAGCTTAATTGGGCAGATTTTGGACGAGCCAAAAGGCTTGACAGGTGTGAAGAATTGGTTAGAAGTGGTCTCCTTTTATAAGGGAGAGGAGGGGCTCTTTAGGAAAGTGTGATAATATTATTTTATTATATAATGATATTCGATTTCTAAAGGTACACAAAACATTAAATTCAAATATAATATGACTCATAGTCGAAATAATATCATCCAATATGAATTTGACAGGTTTTGGATGTTATTTTAATATTTGTAAACTTATTTATTTAAATCTTTTATTAATGAGGTAAATACTACATCATTATTGTGTCATAAATAATTTAATTTATGTGATCTCTAAAAATTATAAAAAAAATACCATGATGTAGGAAATATTTTTATATTTCCAATTATTTATTATATTCAAAAATATAATTTATATAACACCATATAAAAATTAATTTACTAAATGATGTTTGTTTATGTCATTTTTGCCTTTACATTAAATTAATTAGTCTAAAGTGTCATTATCTTTCATAAGTGCCTCCATGAGATCCCAAAATAGACCCAAATATGGCCATGGTAATTCATTACTCATCCAATAAGGTTAGTACATGTTTTAAGGTAATTTTTAATTATTACAATATTCTTTTTACCTTGAATTACCCTATTTACCTTTAACCGCGGTAAATAAGTCAAAAGTTACTATTCACCAAAAGTTATTTTCATCTTATTGAACCACATTTTACTTCTTTATAACAACCATGTTTGTCAGATTTTCGAAATTCAATTCACATAAGTAGTAAAATTTCATTTAAATGAAAAATTCAGTTTTTTTAACTACTACTAAGTGATTTCACAATTCATCAAAAATTGATGTTTTTTAGAAAAAATACCAAAAATTCAGCCTATGATTTATTTGATATTAAAAATTAAAAAATGATATCTATCTTGCTAAATTCAAAACATATAAGTGTAATTAATTAATTTAAAATTAATTCCCATTGTTAAAACAAATAGCGTGTTTTTAAGAAACAATAACTATCAAAAGATTGACACTTGTTTATGACCAATTTCAAAGTGAAATTAATTATAATAACCAACATTGGATTAGTTTGTAAAAATATATTCTAATTACACTTTAAAACCAATTAAAAAGATAATATAACCATATAAATAAATTAGATTAAAACACAGTTTTGAATTAAAATACAATATTTTTCACTATTCATTAGAAAATAAACTTTATCCGAAAAATCCAAAAAAATCACACAAAGTAAATTTTGATTTCCCCATTATAAATAATGATTTTATTTGATCAAATAAAATGTATTAATGTGACCAAAATTATATTTAAATAGGGTTTGATATTAATAGGCGGTAAATCGGCCTTTTAATGTAAATTATGCTTAAAATTAGATTCATTCAAATTTTCAGCCTCTAACTTTTGTTGGATAAATGTAAATACAATTAACAAAAATGTATAATAATATTGTAGTTAGTTTTTTTCATTACTTACAATACAATTTCTAGGAGTTAACTACCATTTAAAATAATAATATTATATTATTAATGTGCAACATAAGATTTCAAAGAAACTCGTTGTTGCGTATCAGGTATGCTATCGAACATAGCAACCCCTTTAAAGTAAAATTAATATTTAATTCAAAATATAAATAAATATGAATTATTTATTATTCTCTATTTACCTGGGATGTTACATCCTTCCTCCTTTTGGGAATTGCATCCTCGCAATTTTAAAACTGGGCTTGGAAACTTCATTAAAAGTCCCACATCGGAAAAGAGTCAGTAAAACTATCACTTTAATAGAAAGAAAGAAAAGTAAAATGGTCGTCTGAGATAACCCGTACAAGGATTCCATGTAGGAAAAATGGATATGGAAGAGAGAACAATCGGTCAAGTTCTAATGGAGAGTGATAGAAAACATGATTAGGAGAAAGTTAACCACCAGAAAATCACAAAATTACGATGTATTAAAGGGTATTTGATTACCCAGTAGGAAACGTAAACCAACAATGTTTTTGGTTTACATTCATTTTCATAACTTAGAGGAATTCATTTACTACATAGAATAATAACATAAGGAAATATACTTACCTTCAAGTATAGTTTCATCCTTTAATAAGTTTCTACCAAAAACTTATCTTTTCTCCAAACAAAGAGAATTCAAAAAGACTTGGTCCCATCAAAAGCACAAGAATTATCTTCTTGAGAATCACATAATCCACAAAATAAGAACTATATATTTCCCTTGTCTTTAGACATAAACTAAAACCAAAATTGTTAGTGAAATATCACATAATACCCAAAAAGGATAATCTTTTCTAAAAAGAAAAACTACTCTTAATCTCCAAAAAAATCAAACAAAACCCAAAGTTCAACAAATAACATTCAAAAAAACAACTTTCTGTAAAATTCTTCAAAATTGATCCAAACTAAGATTGAAACACAAATCTCATATGGATTTAATTACATAGTCTTCCAAGATAACATTTATCTCTAAATAACAAAATTTACTCATAAAGTCTCATATTGAAAAGTAATTAACCAAATCAAATGTTCTCTATGATAGGTTAATCATTTTCATAAATAAACCAAATTGTCATATGTCCACAATAAAAACATAGATTCTTCCAAAATAAAATTTCAACCATTATTCCACAATTGAAATCCATAGTATTATATCTTCCTTAGGCATATAGTGTTTCCTCAAAAGAGTTAACGTCTTCCACGAAAACCTTTATCACTTAATCACTAAATCATTTTTATATACTAAGTATATCCATTTCATAAACCATAAGTTCCAAAAATCAACTTATTCTTGTTCCATCAAAACATTTTACTAAAATAATAAGTCATAATAACCAGGGACTTCAAGTAGGCTAGTGATAGTCAATGCACCCTTTTCGCCCTTCAGTTGTGGGTTTAATTCCTGCAGCCTTGCCAAATGCGACGGCTTGTCACCCATCCTATGGGTTGTCCTTTTATAAAACTCAAAAATAACCCTAACATGTTTTAACCTCAATGGTTTCCTTATACCTCTAATTTTCATCCAGATTCATTATGATCTCAACATCTTAATTCTTGAAGTATTATTTCACCACCATATGATAAAATAAAATGATCCTCAAAATGAATAACATCATACCTTGATCATGGTGTCCATTTGGTTTCATCGTCATCTTGTTCATGTAGGTAGAAGGTACACGCATCGCAAAAATGATTTAGAGATCCTTCAAAATCATTATCTTCCTCCATCCAAATACACCTTGTACAACATGGGTTATATGGGTGTTCACAGAAAAATAGTTTTGGAAAATAATCATGTATGACATATAATTTCAAAACATCTGATAAAACATGATTTCTATAAAATAGTTGGACCGAATTTGAGTTGAAACTTTAAATTAATGGTCCTTTTAAAATACCATAGTTATGTGCTGAGAGACTATATTGTAAAAGAAAATATAAATAGGTTGCGCAAGGGTCACCTTCTTCAGCACCATTTTTAAAATCATAATATGCTTCAAAATATTGTGATAAGGTAAAATATTTGAAAATGCCTTTATAATATTTACCTTTCTTGGAAATATGAGAATATTTTGAAAATAGGATTTGTCTAAATAAAACCCACGATCCACGATGATAATGAGGTATAGTGGAGGTGTTTTATATCTTAAACAACTACTTGCAAATGATTTGTATGCTAGAAAACATTTCACAATCATCTAAACATGACTTTACAATAATTATTGCAAGCATGTCATCAGGAAGAGATAGGAATGTCATTTGAGATCCTCCTCCTTCCATTTGTAACTAACTTTCCTTGATCTGAAAAAGTTATAAAACAAGGATTTTACTAAAAAAAATTACATAGGTACTAACCATGTGTCTAACAAAAAACTCATAATCCTAAAAGTTGTCTAAACTGACCTCTGATACAAACTATAAGGACCTGACCATATAACATTGCATAATATTGAATTAAATGAATAATTCACATTGAGGATCTTTTCAGGTTTAGAGTTTTAGAGAATTAGTCCATAACTATTACATAACCACTTGAATATTACATGTAGACCCTACTACTCAGTATCCATTTTTTTCATAAAATAAAAACTCTTAAAAAGAAACATTTCTAGTTCCATATTTTAGACAGCATGACTTTTCCTTGATCTCATCCTTGACCCTATTCATCTTTAAGTCCTATGGAAAACATTTCAAAAACTTGGGATGAGCATAAAAAGCTCAGTAAGGGTAATAAAATAACGAAGGAAAATATTATCCCATCAATAAATACAAATCAATGAAACTATATTTTTCAATCAAAATATAACTTATGAAATCATAAGATTTATAAATAACACACACGAATCATAAATAATAAAGGTTACTTATGGAATCCATATCAAACATACATTGTAGCTATCACAGCTACATAGGGAGTTACACTTGGGATACCCATCACAGTATATTCCCTAAATCTCTTAGTAGAAACATCACGTTTACCTCTGTCACATTACCCAATGCATTGGAGAGCTATCTCGGGCTCACCCGCCCTTGGTTTATCATGGAACCACCCGTATACGTAAACAATTCCCAATAACCATAACATAATAATAACATATAGCACATGTATAAAGGAAATATAACATTTAAATATTCCAATATATCAAATCAAGATATTCAAATAAACAATGTTTTATCAAATCATTTTCAAAACCATTTAAAAATACATTTTTGAATCAAAGTGTCCCATACCACTTTGAAGCTTTTAAATGAATTATCATTTGAAAACATTAATGTCCATATAAATAAATCCTAAAACCCATTTTTAAAACATGGACAGTAATGATAAATATTTAGAAGAATAAATCTTTAAAACATTTAAAACGATATTTTAGTTAAATAGTTTTTTTAACAAAAAGTGAGATGTTTGAATACAAATAATTGAAGAATAAATTTTAATCATAACTTTATAATATCATGAGAATAAATGGATTCATGATATAATATGTCAAAGGACAGTATATACACCATATAATATTGAATTGGTGCATAATAACAATGAAGTCTCAGTGGAAATGTAAATTGGGATGAAATCCCTTATAAAGATGGTATCCTTAAATTAAGGAAAATTAAATAACATAATTATGTGTGAAAAATATAAATACACCCAATATAATTATATATTAAGTGAAAAACAATCAGATTCCATTCACACATACTCATAGTATGACATATTCAAGAAGTACAAGTTGAACCCAAATAATTGAAATTGGGTTAAGAAGCTCCCTTGTAAAAATTAGACAGCCTAATGGATTTAAAATTCAGAAAATGTGTTGATGAGATAAAAATGGTATCTCATAACTTGGACAAAAATTTTACATCAATAAGGATATAGAAGAACATATTCCAAAATAATAATAGGTAAATTAAAAGACATAACAAAAATAAGTCTTTTAAAAAGAGGAGGGTGAAAGGTTCCCTTGCCGATTTGGTAACTTACAAAACATATGCCACATGAAAGAAGGATCATACAATGAAGATGTAAACACTCATAAATGAAATTATATTACACAAAAGTACAATCATGGTCAGTACATACAACACACAAAATTAAATAGTGTCAAATATAGCATGAATCTCACTGGAATAAAAGTGAGATGAAACCCTTTACCTCGTTGTAATCAACTGAGTCATTTGATAAAAAGTTAATAACCATCAAATGAATCACATAATAACATAATTATAAAGATAATCATGATAAAATATATCAAACTTCAGTACATAATACACCACATGCAATAAATAAGTGGCGAACAATGGAAATATCACGAAATTAAAAGTGAGATAAGAAATCTCCTTACCTTGTGTCCGACTTGACCCGTTCGTTCTTTAATCTCTAGAATAATAAACTAAAGTTAATTTATAATTTCTCAAGAACCTTTTTAAAGTTTATTATTCCTTTTATATTACTTATTTCCATGTTATAAACATTATGTAATCATTTAAGTTAATAACGGTCATTTTGTCGATATTTGGTACTTGAGTAAAAAAAATGAACACCATATAATTACAAGTTGTTCATGTGGTAAGATATCCATTATATTAATAATGATATTAATGATTTATATATCATATATATCATATATATCCATTATATACATGTATTTATAATAGTATATAACATTTAGAGGTAAGAAATGAAATGCACCGTTCATGGAGACGGTAAGTTGTACGTACGCATGAACGCTACTTCCATTTCTATTTATTATTTTAATGGAATTAAAAACATAATGAAACATAGTTATATTATAATTCCAGTATAATATAATATACAATATTATTAACTCCATCCTTTATGCCTCCCACATAAGGCATTAACGATTTATATTACTTTGAGGGGGTGGTAGTTCGCACTTCCTCTAATGAGATTATCGTATTAACCCACTATGGAAACCATAAAGTATTTCTATAAATGGAAAAATACAGAAGCATAAAGAAAACATAAAAATACTATATATCATATATAAATACATTTCCATAATAATGGCCACCATAAGAGGTGTTTGGAGATATTTGAACAATCATCGTTTCGTGAGGCGTTAGTTTTCCATCCACAGAAACATTATTTTATTCACTCATTAGATGGAGGTGTGTGTAAGTGTAGTTAGAATAATTCTCATAACAACATAATTGTATATTTATGATATTGTTGTTGTTACAAAATAAAGTAATAAAAAGAGTTTAGTTGTTGGAGAATTAAAATAAAAGAAAACAATTTAAGAGAAATCGTTACCTTTAATTTGGGTAACTCCCTTTGGTTTGAACCAAAGGACTTCTTGAAATGCCTTATGCATAAGGTAAGGCTTCTAGGAGGAGTAGAGTGATTTAGGTAGATTAATTGGGCATAGGTTGGATGAGCCAAAAGTCTTTAGAGGTGTGAGGAATTGGTTAGAAGTGGTCTCCCTTTATAAGTGAGAGGAGGGGCTCTTTAGGAAAGTGTGATAATATTATTTTATTATATAATGATATTCGGTTTATAAAGGTCCAAAAATCATTAAAGTCAAAGATAATATGACTCATAGTACAAATAATATCATCCAATAGTAATTGGACTAGTTTCTGATGTAATTTTAATATTTATAATTTATTTATTTAAATCTTTTATTAATGAGGTAAATACTACATCATTATTGTGTCATAAATAATTTAATTTATGTGATGTCTAAAAATTATAAAAAAAATACCATGATGTATTAAATCTTTTTATCTTTCTAATGAATATTTATAGTTGAAAATATAATTTATATAAAACCATATAAAAATTATTTTACTAAAATATTTTTTTTTGGTGTCATTTTTTCCTTTACATTAAATTAATTAATCTAAAGTGTCATTATCTTTCATAAGTGGCTTCATGGGGTCCAAAAATAGACCCAAAGATGAATATGTTCTTCTATTACTCATAAAATAAATTTAGGACATGTGTTAAGGTAATTTTAAATTATTATAATATTCTTTTTACCTTGAATTACTCTATTTACCTTTAATCGTGGTAAATAAAAGTCAAAAGTTACTATTCACCAAAAAAATATTTTCATCTTATTGAACCACATTTTACTTATTTATAACAACCATTTATGTTGGATTTTCAAAATTCAATTCACAGAATCAGTAAAATTTCATTTAAATGAAAAAGTCATTTTTTTAACTACTACTAAGTGATTTCACTATTCATCAACAATTGAAGTTTTTTAAAAAAATACCAAAAATTCAGCCTAAGATTTATTTGATATTTTGAATTGAAAAATGATGTATATCTTGCTAAATTAAAAACATATAAGTGGCATTAATTTATTTAAAATTAATTTCTGTTGTTAAAACAAATAGCGTGTTTTTAAGAAACAATAACTATCAAAAGATTGACACTTGTTTATATCCAATTTCAAATTGAAATTAATTAAAATGACCAAAATTGGATTAAATGGTAAAAATATATTCTAATTAAACTTTAAAACCAATTAAAAAGATAATCTAACCATATAAATAAATTATATTAAAACACAGTTTTGAATTAAAATACAATATTTTTCACTATTCATTAGAAAATGAACTTTATCTGAAAAATCCCAAAAATTTACACAAAGTAAATTTTTATGTACACATTCTAAAGAATAATTTTATTTTTTCAAATAGAATGTATTAAAGTGACCAAAATTATATTTAAAGAGGGTTCTCCATTAAAAGGCGGTAAATCAGCCTTTTAATGTAAATTATGCTTAAAATTAGATTCATTCACATTTTAAGCCTCTAAATTTTATTTCATAAATGTAAATACATTTAACAAACATGTATAATCATATTTTATTTAGTTTTTTCATTCCTGTCAATACAATGGCTAGGAGTTAACTACCATTTTAAATAATAATATTATATTATTAGTGTGCAACGTAAGATTTCAAAGAAACCTGTTGTTGCGTATCGGGTAAGCTATCAAACATAGCAACCTATTTAAAGTAAGATTAATATTTAATTCACAAATATTAATAAATATGAATTATGTCTTATTCGTTATTTACCTGGGATGTTACACACAAAGACTTCCCATTTTATCTCTATTTAGGAAGATTTCTTTCTTGATCAACTTGCCATGATTTATGTGAAGGAAGTGGTTAGGTTTCATGGAGTTCCACTCTTTATCATATCTGGTCATTATCCAAAGTTCACATCAAAATTTTGGATAAGTATTCAACATGATCAATGTAACTAATTGAATTTTATTACGGCCTATCACCCCCAAATTGATGGACAATCAGAAAGGACTATTCAGACACTTGAGGACATGCTGAGAAAATGCTCAATGGAATTTAAAGTTGGATGGGACCAACATATCTCACTAGTTGAGTTATCTTTCAACAAAAGCTTCCAATATACCATTAAAATGTAACCCTATAAATATCTATATGGGTAGTGATGTAGAACTCCTACTTTTGGGATGAAGTTGGTGGGAGAAAGCTTCTTGGGCCTGATCTTGGGAAAGAGATGACAGAAAAGGTTCATGCTATCCAGGAACACCTTAAGGATGCTCAGAGTTAGTAGAAGATCTATGCCGACAACTATTTAAGGGACTCGGAGTTTTATGTTGGTGACAAATTCATCCTTATAATTTCTCCATGGAAGACAGTCATGAGGTTTGGGAAGAAAGGGAGGCTTAACCCTAGGTACATTGGCCCCTATGAAATCTCTGATCGCGTAGGAGTAGTGGCCTATTAGATTGCACTTCCCCAAAATCTAGCTCACGTTAATGGTGTATTACATGTATCACTCTTGATTAAGTATATACCTGACCCTTCACATGTATTTAATTCAGATTTGGTACAACTGGAACACGACCTATCTTATAAGGAGCTACTAGTGGAGATCTTGGATCACATAGAAAAGGTTCTACATAACTAGAATACCCACCTCATTAACGTGTTGTGGAGGAACCACAAATATGAATAATACATGTG
The DNA here is from genome assembly GCA_963277665.1 of Viscum album. Classification (NCBI taxonomy): domain Eukaryota; kingdom Viridiplantae; phylum Streptophyta; class Magnoliopsida; order Santalales; family Viscaceae; genus Viscum; species Viscum album. The sequence goes on along the minus strand of OY728137.1, from coordinate 1,606,162,828 downwards.
GGTACCGGAGGAAATAATGAGGCAGAAGTACCCGCACCTTTTCTCTTCTCAGAGTACAGTTTGAAATTTTGGGGATGAAATGTCCTAAGGGGGGAAGAATGTAATGACCCAAACTTTTGAATATTATTTTTTTCCTAAAAATGTATGTTTTATTGTGGTATGATCAATAAAACTATATAAGTATAATTGAAATATAACCATTTATTTTTGACCATTGTATGACCATTGGTTAACATGACCATTAGAAACAATAATAATTTTTAATGTTATAATAATTGTCTATAAATAGAAATGATAATGGATAATTAATGTAGAAATAAGTGTCGATGGCCTCATCCAGTAGAATCGGTCCATACAAATCCTATTTGTTAGATCTTGGTAAGGAGTTAGTGTCACTGGGAATTACTCTGGACCAAGCCCAATGCAATATTCAACATGTTAAGTTTGAACGAAATCGCCTACGGGAGAAGTTCAAGTTGACAGAAATCATCACTCGGGCAATGTTGTCTGAGCCACATCAAGATTCTATCACCATTTCACACCTTACTCATAGGTCCTATATAGGTGTTATAAGGGGTTATGTAATGAGGCCTTAGTTAATTTGTGTAATCCATTTGTATAAATAAAATTTTTATTTCTTATTATGGTAAAATAACCATCATTATTGAATTACAAATGTATTAATTTAGGTTGAATTTTAAGTTTTTTCTAAGAAGTTTCATATTATTGATGAATATTGAAAAAAAATTATTTTAAAATATTTTTTATGCTTTAAATAATTGACACTATGAAATTTATTTTGAAAAATAGACACATATGGTTGTGATTATAAGAAAGTTAGATTCTGATAAGATCAACTTAATTTTTGGTGAATTGTAACTTATGCATAGTAATGTTTTCCTTATGAATAATAATATGAACAATGTAATGGTAACATCACCTAAGGAAGTATATATGTAATTTAGGCATCTTGAATGGTAATGTGATATAATGGTATATGTAAATAACTATTTTAGAAATTATTTGTTAAGTGTTAGTATTTTTGAGTAAATAGAGATTTTACTTAAAAATAAAATTTCTAATATTTAGAAAATTATTTTCATAAAATGGAGTTTATTTTTTAATTCATAACATCTATATTAGGTTATGGTTAATTTCTGAGATTTTTTTAAAATGTTTTGTTTTTTTATGAATAGTAAAAATATAGTGTTTGAGTTTTCAGTGTGTGTTATGACATCATAATGATATAATATGTAATTTAAAATTTTGGACAACACGTTTGGATGAAAATATTATATTAGGTGTAACAAGTGTACAAAAACATGGGAAAATAACATGGTAAAGCCCATGGTTTTTCAAATACCACCGATAAGGTGTCCTCGTAAATTAATAAAAAAAACTCCCTCTCTTTTCTTATAAATACCAAGCCATTCTTTCATATTTTTTTCATTAAAAAATAATTTCCCTTAAATATATGATAGTATTACCTCCAAAAGGATTCCTCCTAAGGTGTACTCAAGCCCTCAAGGTCTGGATCCTAGAGTTTTAGAAGTTACTCTTCAAGGTAAGGAAAATCTCAACTTCGCCTTTCCTTTCATGTTCTCTTTATGTTATGTGTCCATAAAATTTTAATATCAAGTTATTCTATCCATTTTTTATATAATTATTCTATATTATGAGTCTTTTATAAATTTTATACCCTTGTCCCTTCCCTTTTTAATTTTTTCTAAATCTGTGTTTCATACCCTTTATGCTGTTGTATTTTTGTCTAGAAATTTTTCTCTTTCTATTAAGAAATTATTTTATTTTCTTTTGTGAATACCCAAAACTCTATATTCTATAGGATTATTCAAATGGATTTAAAAATGATATATTTTAATTCTTGGATTAATATACATGAAAACCACATTCCATTTTCATGGGATTAAAATGACAAAAAGAACTTGTTTTTAGAACTTTTTAAAACAACGTGATTTTGATATGAACCCCATTTATTTTTTTTCTCTATGGGTTATTTATGAAATGTTTGATTATGATCTATTTGTATCACATGAAAATAAATACATATTAAGGTTTCACCATAACAATTCTTAAATTCATTAGGTAAATAAATTAATCTCTATAGATGTCAAGTTTTATGATACCTTAGTGAATAACCTTGGTAATTTTTATGACACCTTGGGGATGGACCTTGGTAATATGCTTATGAATGTATAAATTAAATGTTCTAGAAACATTTTAAAGTTATTATTCAAGTTATTATTATGATTATATTCCTCTTTATAATTCTTTTATGGTATTCCTCATGTTATTATAGATATCTCTCAAGTTTATATGTAAATTGTTTCTATTTTTTCCCCTTACTAGGCCTTCTACTCACCCTTTCCTTTGATGTATGTCCCCAGGTTTTGAGTTGGATTAATTTTACTTAGGGTGAAAAAATTAAGAATAATTTCAAGTGGATTAGAATAATTTTATATGTTTTCATGAATTATATACCTTTTTTCAAGACACTAAACATTAAATATCCTTTGTTTGTAAAATATAATTCAATGTTATGTAATAAAAAGGTAGGATTCCATAAAATCCTCATTATTATGCTCTATGCATTTATTTAGGGATGTATTGGTTAATTTATATACTTGAGGATCTATTTAATAGTTTATAGACATGTGGGTCTGCTCTATATTAGCATAGTTTTCTAAGACACATTACATATTTACATCCAAGTAGATGCTATATTAAGATCCATGTTCACTTCACTCTTCCTCTTGAAATTTAGATTAAATAAAATCCTTAGGTTGAATATTTTTATTCCATTTTAATTATATATGAGAGTTTCTTATTAATTTGAGGGTTACCTCTTTGTCTTTCAAGTAGTTATACCCACGATATTTCTTCCAGGTGAATATTATCTCATACTAGAATGGCCTTATTGTATATTATCTTCTTTTTCAACAGCTGGATGTTTCAATGAAATACTTTACTATCCTACCATTTTTATTAGGAAACTATACTCATCATCACATGTCTGTTCTTTTTATTTTTCTTCTCATGTACCAAATATGTCAATAGTGTACTTCTACTCAATGAAATTTTCTATTATCATATTGGCTCTCTCTTATCCAGGACTACAGTAAGAATTTTTATAAGATCTCCCAAGACATCAAATCTTGATATAATGTTTGGGATAAATTTTTTATTTCTATAATCCTACATGATTGATCCAAGTATCCCATATGTTTAAATATGATCAAATACATCCAAATAGGTTGATTAAATTCCTTGAATCTCAATCTAAATCTTCCTATTTTTAAATTTAAACCAAATATTTAATATATTATGGAAATATCTCAATCACAGTATAAGATAATATATTTTGGTGTGATATAATTTTTTTATATCCAATTTTTCACATTATTTCCCCCACTACAATATGATCCACATTCAATATCCATATCCAAAAAATCCATATATTATATCATTTAAAACTCCTATGAATGTCATGATGTGATCTTTTAAATCTTCTTAGATATTAAATTAGTTATGGTGTGATATCCTTGTTCATGGATAAAATCCCTAGTTATTTATCCATTCAAGAATTCGATCATTATTCCTATAGTTCTCTTCTATAGTTTATCATCCTTTATTATTTCATGGAACTTACCAACATTTTTTAGTCATGGAATTGAATATGCACTATTACATGATTCTAAAAACCATTACATTCCAAAGCCATTCTAACTTTTAATATCATCCCAATCCATTGTGTCTTATCCTAATAATATTTATTTAATCATGGATTGTGGTGTGACTATTACTATTGTAAAAGGGAACTCTATAAGAAATTTGTACATAGATTGATTTTCTCTATCATAACTCTTTTAGACTTGAATGATTACTATTAAAAAGCTCTCAAACATTTGTATATTATTATTATTATATATGACCCCTTATAGAATGGAATATTCCTTTACAACACAATAACTCATCCAAATTTAATGGTTTATCTAATACAAAATCTATTTTATCTCATGTAAACTATATTATGGCATGTTGGCATCCATCATAGAATGGTTTTCACTAGAATCTCTTAAATTAATCTTACATAGGATTAATATTATTCTTACATCACATACATTGTGGTGTGATAGACACAATTATAATGTGATTTTATTTCTTTACTAAAATACTTAAATTATTATAAAAATGACTTCTTGAAAGCTCATACTTCTTCCGACACCTCAATATACATGAATAGATATAGTATGCCTTGACTATCAACTATCAATGTTAGATATTATATCACACTTTAAGTATTGATCTCATTATTCCATGACCTTGATATGTGATGATATCAAGGTGTCTCCTATGTTACATATTTATATAGCCACTAAATAAGAGTTAATAAACCCCCAACGGATAATTCATGATCATCCACAATCTTCAATTCCATGTTTGTTGATTTACTCTTCAACAAATGTGTCTCCTAGGTATAGTAAGTAACTTTACTATCCAACAGATCAGTATTGGGTTAACTATGATTTATAACCTCTTTTTCCCTTAAAGTCATTTGTTCTCTTCATCAATTGGAAACATTTTTTTCTAATTAACAACATATCTAACTTAAAAAATCTGGTTGAAACACATAAATTTTGTTCCAAAACTCAATAATAAAAATAAAACCCAATAATCGTAATCCTACAACCCTAGTATCTTGACTTATACCAGACAAGTGTTTGTGAAGAACATTCTTGATGTCCATTGCAAGTCTAGACCAATCTTATCTCTATCTACCACACCCAAAATCATAATAAATAAAATAAAAAAATCATTAATACCATTTTTAAGGCCCCAACCTAGGTTAACAAAATAGTACTTGATCTAAATACACTATTTAATATCAAGAATTTCTCCCTATTGATTAGAGGCTACCAACAAGTGGTGAGAGCCCACAAACAACATTATGGAGACTATACACATGGTTTGATCATATAAAATATCAATATATAATTTAAATATCATCTAAAATATAAATTAGAGTATTTTTTTAAACCAGTAAAAAAATTTATTGATAAAAAAAGGGGGGGTTACACAAGTCTAATGTAAGGAATTTTGATGACATCCTGAGCATAAAAAAAGGATTAATTCAGAAGGGAGTTCATCTATCCAATGTAAGTCGTGAACAATACCAAGGTTGGAAAGCCCATCAGTGATCCTGTTGGCTTCACGGTAGGTGTCAGTGGCGATGAAGTTCAGCCCAACTAGAGAATTCAAACAGTCCATCCAGGGGGGCAGTAATAGGCTAAGAAAGGTGAGTGGTACCATTCCAGATGGCCTGAATGATTATTGTAGAGTCGCTCTCAATCCAGATGTTGTTCCAGCTGTGTAATCTGGAAAAGGATATGGGATGGATGATGCCCATCATCTCAGCTTCCAAAGCAGTGGAGGAACCACAAGATCCATAGAAGCATCCAAGAATCTGGTTCAGGTGATTTCTGAAGACATTGCCACAGCCCGCTGGACCCGGGTTGCCTTTGGAGGCTCCATCCAAATTGATTTTAATCCATCCTGGTAGGGGGGGAAGCCAAAACACTTCAATAGTAGAGTGGGGGCGAAGGTAAATTCCATCCACCCCAACACACCTAAGGATCCCAAAGTCATGGACAGAATTGTTGCAGTGATCTTTTTGGATAGAGCACGCTTCTCGAATATCCATGAGGATTCTCATTTTCCCTGCATTAATTTTAAAAGAATTAGTGCGGAAAATTAATTCATTTCTACTATACTAGATAACATGAAGAAGTTCTGCAACCGCCACCATGAATAGTTTTTTGATTTGCTGAGACATAGACAACTCCAAGCATTTCTGAATCTGCATGTTGATGTTATCAAAAAGTAGCCATCTGCACTCAAATATATAAATGGAATGACAGCTAAAATATAAATATATATAAATATATAAAAACATGTTATAAAAAATGAAATCAATTAGGTAATACTTCAATACATTAGTAGGGATTAGCTATTGGACCAATCATATAAAAAATAGAAACAAAAAAACTAAATACATAAAGAGACACAATGATAAACTATTTATCTCATACATATTCCCATATCTAAAAACCCATCAAGATACTCTAACTTGACCACTTGTACAAACTTTGCTTCAAACTTTAAACTAAAAAATTATGGTTTTCATCTCCATTGAATAGAATTTATAGAGTTTGAGTATAAAAATTAGTATGTAACCACCAATGGGGACCCAAAAAATAATCCATAATGAATATATGTGACTGTATGTATGAAATAATATAAAATTTTAGAACACTTAGCATGAAACACATAAGTCAATCTATCATGTTATAAATTAGTAAACCACAATACTCATACCTACGTACTTCAGTAAATGTTGGTGAAGTATCATAATCATTCCCCATTCATACAAATTTAAAATTTAGTAACATGGTATTGTTCTACAATTTGGTTTCACTGTGATATAAATTGTAATGGTATCTCGGTATATAACTAGTTTAACCATGTCACAAATAGAAATAAAATCTTAGTCTAAAATCTAGTCTTATAATACTTCAATAAAAATAAAATATCAATCTTCAATCAATCTAATCATGATAAAAAATAAAAATGGTGTCCCTATCTATAAACTATTTGGATATTCTATAAATAGTAATGGAATCTAAGGCTATATTTAGTTAAACCATTGTATAAATAGAAATGGTTTCCTAATATAAAACTGGTATAACCATGCCATAACTTGTGAATCACATTGTATCGGTACTAAAACGTCATAGTCAATCCATAGAATTTGACACCAATTTGGGAAAACAATAATAGCCCAATAATTTCCTATAAGATACCAAGGCCTTCACCATGTACTAATATATTCATCCCATGTCACATCTCTATGTGATCAACCTAACAACTAATTAGTACCCATGTATCCCATGGGTAAAACAACACTTGTAAAACCAATCCCTTTTCTAGTGATCATCCTATCTCAATATCCACACATGTTAAGTCTTGCAATCCTAGGGATTCTCATCTCACTCAAGGTAAACTACAAGATAATCCCAAGAATATAGTCCACATTCATCATTTCCATACCTTGAAACTCAAGTCCCAACAAGATAAAATATTAACTAACTTTTCTTTCCCATGAAAAATTATATCACTCAGTTATGAAGGACCCACTCAAGTTCTAATCCAATCATTTTTTACCACCAAGGTTAACTTCCAACCCATGGGACTCCCTTATTTTCATACCATATCTTGTCCCCATGGGAAAAAATCACTTGGCATAAATCAAATGGTTTACTCTAAGTATACCATTTCAATAGTTTATTCATAAACTATTCTAACTTCTATATTAACCCTTCGAACCAAGTTTAGCCAAATAAGACCTCCTACACTCAAACACTTTCTAAACTAGGAAATCAACCCTAAGTTGTCATCTAATTTTCAAAACCCCACCTTCTTACTTACAAGAAAAATCTCATTTCAAAAACATCCATCATACATCTCATTTTTAGTGGAAACCATTTAACCATCCATGTGAAAGAAACCTATGGATCTTATTTTAATTCTCTCCCTTAGATAGCCACTTGGGTGTCTTCCCCCCACAACTCTTCCAAACATCACATGGAAACATCAATACTTTGAGATTCTATTACTATCCCATTATGAATGAATATTTTACTGTATTCCTAATGGTTTTCACCTTTTTATCACACATTTCTAATCCCTAGTAGTTTCTACTCAGGTCCCCTTAACTTTATTTCCCATGAACACACATAATATTTCACATGAACTCACAAAAATGCATGAATTTGGAATTTTGGGACAACCTACATCTTTACAGAGTTACCCCTTAAGACACCCTTGTATAAAATCCTCATTAAAACCCACACCAATAATCTCCCCAACATATGAGCTCTTATATCAAGACATAAACCATAATTAAATAATTACAAAACATATATAATTAATTATCAATTTAATTAATAATAACTCAATTTGATATAATTATATATAACTCAACAAGATATACCAACTCATCAAAAAAAGAAACCAATCGGGTATAGAAGATCCATGGTATTCCCTCATATCTTTTACATGAAAATTCCATATGATTTAATACCTAATCGATCATAAATTTTAAATGAAATTGATGAAAACTATAGGAAAACTCACCAAAAATCTTACCTCTATCAAAAAATCAAATGAAAACATGAATTATTTCATCCTTGGTTTCCTCTAGAAATCACAAGAAAATCCCCTTGATTATGATTGGATTTCACCATGATCTAGTGAAATTCATAATAAATCCATAAATAAATCTTACTGAATTAGAGGTAAGGAATGAAAATGAGAGAGGGAGAGAAAATATAAATATCCTACCTTAAATTGATTGACTAAACATCCCTGAATCGCCATAGATCACCATAAGAAATGGAGGAAGATGTGGGGGAGGTTGATCGAAAGTACTTCTCCTAGGTTCTCTATCTGACTAAAAAATAAGGAGCTAGCTTTGAAATTATTTTCATGCCCCTAATTTTTAATAGGGGTGATATACCTACTAAGTACATGGTAAGTCTCCATAGACCACTTGATAACCTACCAGGTACCCAAATAATTCCCTATAGAAACCAATAGGCATAGAAAATGATTCAACACCACTATCCCACTCACCTAGTACCTTGTGGAACTTATATTCACCATCCTTCTCCTTCTCATTTATTGAACACCTCAAAATATACTTCAAATATTTTCAACCTCAACTTCTCTGTCCAATGCTTACATTTCCATATTTCTAACACGTCCAAACCCTCTTACCTATAATATAAACCCATAAAATTCAAACATACTTAGATTCTAATTATGTAATATACTTATTTTTCCCTGAAACTACCAACTATTGAGTGTCTCCTTTCCATTCTCATCTAGGTTTGGTTTTGATAATTACTTCAACCCATCAATATTTTCTTATAAATGTGTTTAAGTGGTTATAGATTTAATATTACCCAATATTAATTTTATATCAAAAGCAGTATTGATCAAATTATTGCTCTATATATTCCATTGAAAAGATAATAATATTATATTTATTTTATCTATTAATGTCTAAATCTAATTAATTTTTTCTGATGGTGAAAAAAATCAACTAATATGTTCTAAGTTGTTCAGTAACACTACAGTTTTTTAGATTAAAATCACCTATATATTTTGATTATATATCAAGTTACCATTATCATATTCATGTGAGGCATATACTATTATATATACAAAAGATTTATATAAACTTAATTATTTTATGTGGAAGTCTAAAAAGAATTATTTTTTGATCTAAACAATCATTAAAGTTGTTGCAACAGTTTATGGTATCTAAAATTTATAGATTTTGAGAGTTATTGACTTTTATTTTCCTAATGTGCTAAAAATATTGGAATCATGCAACTAGAGAAATAGAAATCCAAGAAGTTTATATTCATTTTTTTAGTTTATATCAAAGGATGAAAAAATAATTTTGATGGTCCATAAAATATTTGAGGTATTTCAATGATTTTTCTTAGCTATAGTTTTTTTAGAATGTTATTGCTTTTATTTTTCAAAGATATTAGTAGTTGTGGAGTTTAGATTTTAATTTAATTCTTAATATATTGAAGAGATCTTGATATTTTCTAAAAATAATTCTTCTAGGAAAAATACTGAATCTATTGTTAAGAGGCTCTAAAAATTCAAAGATCTTTTTTAGGGGAATTTGTTTAGTCTTGAATGCACTAGAAAAAACCATACATTTGAAAGTAAGGTTCATTAAACCTTATACTGATTTTTATATACCCTATGTTTGGGAAAATAATGTCTAAATAACCATATTTTTAAGATGAAGGTATGGTATGTGATCTCTAAATTTTTTCAAGTATAAACCCTATGTTTTTGTTTCTTCCATGATGTTTTAAACCTACTATATTTTACTGAATCAAACTAAAACAGAGCATCATGGAAATAATAAAGAATATGTTGAAACTTGAATTGTATTCCACATTAATCATGAATAATAATTTCACTTCATGTATAACATCTCCTCTTAATACATGTTTTAATAATATGAGAATCATGTTGTATAGGTTGTCTATTATATATCTTGAAACTAAATCTTGATCTTCACAATGAAGAAGAGAAAGATATATCCATAAATGAACTCCACACCTCATATCTCCCTCATGTGACATTATACTTAATGAATAAAAAGAATATTATTTTTTCTACATGATCTCACTACTTGAGAACCCAGTGAAACTGGAGATTATAAAGTATATAGATATCATTGTAACTCAATTAACAGAGTATCACCTCCATGCTTAATAAATTGATGTACAAGATATTATGGAATTTATTTAAGATTTCCTTAATCACATTTATAAAGGCCAAATGATCTATCCTATACTTTATGATGATATATGATGAAGTCATCCTGTAGTAGTGGCTCATTGGATCCGCTATTCAAAATTATATTTCACAAAAAATAGGATATCAACCCTTGTGGTGATGCTTGAGAAGAGGACCAGAAATCATGTTCCATTAATTATTCATTCATATAGAGATTATATATTTTTCAAATGGTTTTCTAGAGACATATATGAGATTATGGATTGTCGGAAATAAAAAAAATATCCAATTTTCTAAATATTTACAAAGCAGGTTATGATACTCCATTTTACATAATCTTGGTATTTTAAGCTTTATTATTTTTACCTAGATTATTCTCCTTGGTTTATTAGTTAGATAATTTCTTATTAAATAGAAGGATTGTGAACAAACTATATATGAAGATTTTGGTGAAGAATTTAAAGATGAAATGACCTTTTATTTCAATATCATTTTCCTATAAATTTTGAGGACTCCATGTTTTTTAAATTAAAATATTTGAATTTATATATGGATGTTACTGCTAGTTTTTAGGGATTATTTAATCTATTTTAAAGGAACATTTGAATGGGTTTTTGAATATATTTTATAAAATTATTTAATGATATTAATATTATAGAGATATTATTAGAAGAGTTATTCAACTTATTTTCAATGAATTTATTAGATATTTATTCTAGAGGGAGAATCCAATGCTGTTATATTATTCTTGGAGATATTTATGAAATATATTAACTCTATTTATTTTGAAATATCTGAAGGAAGAGGATTCTCTTCAACTGATGGATATTTATTGTTTATATATTTCTCATTATAAGGTGAATTAATACACATATAAGGGAGGAGATATGAAAAAACTTAAGAAAATAATATTATTGTATAAGTTTCATTCTATTGTATGAAATTTTGAAGATTAAATTGAAATTATTTGTATATCCATTATTCTCTCACTGTGTGAAGAACAAGAAGAAGGAAGACTACACCAAAGAAAAAATATTTTATTCTATATTGTTAAAAGAAGAAGAGGAAGCAAGCATGACATTTAAAAATTAATTGGTTGTTGTGTACTTTATTAAAGATATTCTACATCTATCATTTGTTCCTACAACTGTGTGCCAAAACCATTTCAAAAATCTGTATCTCGTATTTTTTTGAATTTTTGACTACTCATACTCAATTGATGGTGGAGCTTTATCTTCTCATACTAATATATGGATATTTTGGATCCCTTTAAAAGAACTATAAGGCCCTATAAAATACTTTTTAGGTGTCAATGGCCTACACTTAGATATAGAGGTTTGTGGATAAGATGACCAACTAGAGAAAATCACCAAGCTCATGGAGAGAATGTTGGTGGAGTGGACTAAGGGATTTATATTCCCAGAACAACTATAAATCTTTGTTTCCTATTCCTTTATTTTATTGTTTATGTATCTTTAATAGATAAGGAAAGTATATCTATAATTCAATAGGGATGTTTTGAATTTTTCAAGATCTTTAAAATGGAACAATTCACCCCCCCCCCCTTGTGTCTTTATCATAGTCATTATGACATAATAATTGGTATCAAATTCCAAGATATATTGAAGACTAATTTTGGATCTAATAGAATTGAGTTAAAGATCTAAATAAAGATAAATATCAATGGATGATTTTAGAGAAGGTATGTGGATTATATGTGATCTTTATTTAAATGGTGATAATTATAGATACTAAAAATCTTACATGTTTATTAATTTGAAGAATCTTGATTTTAATGTTTACATGAAGATTTCAAAATCTTATGAAATTCATAGAGATCCAAAAAAGTTTAATGATATTAAGTAATTTTTATATGATGTTAATTTGAGAGTTATGAATGTTATCATATTCAAACATGGTTCAAATGAATTTAATCATGTTTCACAATGTTCTACTTCCCATGATATGTGGTGAAAAATCGTAGTTTCTTATGAATGAATCTATAATGTTTGATAATGGATTTTGACAAAGTTTTAAATGATACTGCTACTTTAGGATCATAAGTAGATCAGGTGTTGAAGGATTTTATTGAGATGTATAAAGCTGAGATGTAAGAAGAAATTGAAAATAATATTTCTATCAAAAAGGAAAATATTTCACTCAAAGTTTCAATGGATGAATTTTTTATTCTATTAATTGGGGTTCAAGTGATGAATCTACTACAAATATGAAGCTAATTATGAAAATAATATGGTAAATCTATATCTTATGACTCGCGTTGATGAGGTACAATCTTATTTCTCTCAAAATTATGATTCATAAAAATTTTATTATGATGAACATAATAAATATTTTTTTTATTCAAGAAAAATTTGAATCCTTAAATAAAGATCATATAAAATTTAGAAAACCTTATGATACTATTTCTATTGATAAAGAGAGTTTTACAAATCAGATTACATATTTAAGACCTAATTCTTCCAAAATTTATTTTACTCTACATGAAACTAAAATTAAATAATTATTAGATGAATTTGATACTTTAAAATAAGTCTCTAGTATCCTCATTAATATAGAAAAATATTTGAATCAAATTCTTGGTAAAAATAAAATTCACAAAGGCAAACTTAGTATTGATAGTAATGGAGAAAATCCCAAATTACATAAGAATTATTTTTTTCCTAGTTCTAAAATAAAATGAATGTTTAATGTAAAATGTTTTTATTGTGTAATTAATGGAAATTATGCTAATAACTATTATTTTAGAAATATTAAATTTTATGCTATCAATCACATTCATTACTCAAAATTATTATATAGCATTAATTTTGAAATTACTACTCAAAATAAATAGATTTTATTACTGAAGTTTTTAGTTTCTAACACTATGAGACCCAAAAGTATATGGGTACTAAAAGTCACTTGTATTTGATATTTTACAAGTATGTGCCACTGTACTTCATTGTTATATCATTAAGTGGATATTTTAAAATCATATATATTTCTTTTAATTATTTTAAAAAGGATAACCAACTTTGAATTAGTCTGGCATTTAAAAAATTATATATAGTTAGAACTATTAATCCAGAAAATATTATAGTTATATTTTAAAATTTGAATTAAAATCACTAACTATTTTATAAATGAGGGGATTTTAAATTTTTTATCTTTTATTCCTCTACATTTAATCATTTTTTTCTAAAATTTTTAAATCTTCTCTAACTCTATTGTTTTAAGATATAAAATAAGTAGATGGATTTTTTTATTAACCAATGTCCATTATGCATACTCTTCTGATTTTATATAAATGGTTGAATTTAATGTAAGCATGTGTTTAATGTATTATCATTTAAAATACTTTCATGTAGTAAAATTAATCTATTTTTACATGTAATAAAATGTTCTACTATTAGATAAAAAATTCATTTATGTCATGTGTGAAAACTTTATTTTAAATTATATTAAAATACTAAATTACAAAGTATTTGAAAATATTTTATTTTAATTCATTTATAATAATGCTACATATTTGGGGGAGTTAATTTAAATATTTATCATGTGTTAAAATATTTTATTATTAAGGAATTAATTAAATTGTTTAAAACATATTTTTAATTCCTTGAAAATAACTTGTTATTCATTGAATAATAGTTTACATATTTTTGTGGATCCTTCAATATATTATTTTATCCTTTTTAAGGAAGAATGAATTTAGGAGTAGTTTATTTTGTTTCATTTATTCAAAATATATTTTTCATACCATTCCCAATAACTCATCTTTTTTATATTTTAAAAATGGGGAGGAATATGTTTTTAAAATTTTAAATATTTTTTATACTACTACGTAAATTTTTAATTCCTTTTCTTTTAAAGTGGGTAAATATATTATGTTATTTAATATACCCAAGAACTTGTCTTTTTTATCCATACAAAAACAAATAAAAAAGGTTGGTAAAGAATTAGGGTTTTGTATTTATCAAAAAGGGGGAGATTTTTTAATAGATCCTTTCCATTCTCATCTTGGTTTGGTTTTGATAATCACTTCAACCCATCATTCTTTGTTAACTTATTATTTTTTATAAGTGTTTTAGGATTTAATATTCCTTGTAATTTATTTTATAGTAGAAGAAATATTGATTGGGTTTTTACACCATCTATTCTGTTGGAAATATAAGATGATTGTCTACATTTTATCTGTTTATGTCAAATTATAATTCAGTTGTTTTGATGGGAAAAAATTCACCAAAGTGGTTCTAATTTTTTCAATAATAGTGCAGTTTTTTTAGCTTAAATTCACCTTAGTATTTTGATTATATCTCGAGATAAAGTGATCATATTCACATGATACTTGTAAGATCTTGGCTCTGTGGAGGTATTCCCTTGTTTAAATGTTGGTTTGAATCCATTAGTTTACAATAATTAATTGTTCACCAGGTGTATAAGGGGCCTCAGGGATGTTTTGGGGGTTCAAAACATGAATAAAAGGAAAATTGGGAAATCATATTCAAGGTGCACGATTTACACATTGTTAAATAAACCATGCGGCCTTCCTAGGAAAGTCATGCAACCTTGGACAGTGGCATTATGCATGGTTGTCTTATAGTTATTCAAACCATGAAGTGATAACTAGGTAACAATGTGACCTCTCTCCCCTTGGATATTGTCTTACACAAAGTTTTCACATGGTTTGGAAAATTGTGCAGATAAGTTATGTGCCCCATTAAAAGTTTAAAATCTAATGTTTTTCCATCTTGGGATTTTTAAGTTCTACCTAATTTTTTCTCCCATTCTTCCCCTATCAACCCTAGTGATAAACTCAAGCTTAAAAATATTTCCAAGGGTGGTTCTCCTTTGATTCTTGTCTGTTTGGAGCACTATTGGTTGTGAATCAAAGCTCTGAGTAATTTGAATCTCCCACTTTCTTCTTTTTTATGGATTAGGGATTGTATCCTATGTTATCTTATTTTGAAGACCTGAAACCTTCTTTATCCAATGAATTATAGGTTGAGGAATCAAGGGGTTATTGAATATGGATCTAAGGCAATGATTAAGAGTGAGTTCATCAACAGATTCAAGGTAGGTGGTCTAGAAGTAATATCCCATAGTCTATGAGTTGATTTGTGCATGTTTGGATTTATTATTGGTTATCTATTATTGTGTGTTTGATTAATTTAGTGAGATTTGGTAAAATGGGTGTCTAAATGGTTAATTGAAACACTCATGATCCTCATGGTATGCATAGAGGATGATTTTACCAATTTAGGGCCACCCATGGGGTGTATTGAAATTCTTGAACCTATAAATTGGTAAGGTTAAGTGTAGGGTTGACATGTGGTAATGTTGAACCATGATGAACATGTTGATTTGTTAACTTTCTTTGAAATAGGAATATTAATAGACGTTTTTATGCTTGGATAATGACATAAGGGGTCATTTGGATAAATGATAATGGGTAAATGGGTGAAGGATCGTGATTTGATGGAAGTGTTAAATGGATAATGGATAGATATGGTTAAATATGCTAAATGGGTTAATTGGATTAATGTGAACCTGCCAAATGGCTTATGAAATGTACATGGAATGCATAAGGTGGTTATGAATTGTGAAATGAGTAATATGTTAAATGGGTTAACATGTGGTAAATTGATGTGTAGGATAAAGGGGAGAATGAATGGGAATTAATTAATATACTTAATGAGTTTAGGCATAAAAATGGGAATTGGGATAAAAGGCTATATAATGTAGATGGAAAATGTGTTAATGGGTTATGGAAAAATATTAATTCCCATTTTGATTTTTATGGATTGTGTTTTTTATTTTTATTGGTTGTGTTTGGTTGTGATATGGTATGTGTGTGGTGAATGGATAAATATGGCTTGGTAGTGTGGGGTATTGACAAGAGGTTCTACACCCATGGGTCAAGTTAGACTAAGGCTCTAAACTTCCCCCCAAAATTAATGGGTTAGAGAAGGGGACAGAGGATATATTCCCTTAATGTTTTCAATCTATTAGACCACCTAGACTGAGGATTTGAGGTGATTGAAATGTATTTTTTGTGATGTGTTTACCCCTAGTGAAATAAGGACTGGATTTATTTCTCCTATTCATAGTGATTGGTTGCTATAGACCCTTGTATAGATGAAGTAAATTCCTAACCCATGGAACACATGATGAATATGAATTATGTAATGAAGATGGTATGATTAATGAAAATGGTAATTATGATAGAAAAGGGTTAAAGTAAATATGGTTAACAAATGACACCCGAGTAGTACTTTGTTTACTTGTTTCTATTGATTACTTGCATGCATTATCAATGTAGACTGTATATTTTTTAGACACCATTAGTGGGGGCCTACTAAGTTGTACTCACACCCTCCTCATTTTTTCGTTGGGTACCCGAGTAAACTTTATTATTGTAGGTTCGAATAAGGGAAAAGGATCGATGTTAGGGACTTGAGTTGGGCTTGTGATATGTGTGGATAAGGATATAGACTTAGATTCGGAACCATTTTGTGGATTTAGGTGTTTTTATTTATTTTTTTTTCCTTGACTCTTGGTACTATCACCATGAAATTACATGGTTATTAATGATTTGTGGTTTGTACCTGGTTTTGGGAGATTCTTAGTTATGCATGTTTATTGGTTGTTACATGTTGTTTCCATTATTTATATTATTAATTATTGTGTCTTACTTTGGTAAAGAGGGTATAGTATCCCCATATGACTCATTATACCCTCACTACTAGTCTAAAACCTCTGGTATATGAGGAGGCATGCTTGAGGTCATATAGAGACCTCGCTCAGGGCACTGATTTAGTGTCTTCCAGGTTGGGGATGTTACGAAGTGGTATAAGATCAGTTCTTTTCTGCAGTATTATTATTTGGGGTTATATATAAGAGAATAGTATGGGTCTTGGAAATGAGTTTATTCTTGGGAGTATCTAACCCATGTATGAGGGAAAACCCTAGTATCCAGGGTGGTAATTTTTGTTCTTATTGTGTGTTGTTACAGTTGAATGATATTTCACCTTTGGTCGATGCACTTATTATATTATGTGACTGTTTGGTAATATTTTACTCATGTTCAGAATGGAATGAGGTTATTCATTCATGCATCCTTTTATGCACCTAGTAATATAGGTTTCATGCATCATGATAGGCACACATGGCATGGGTGTGTGGGATATGAAAGGTGGAATTAATTTTACTTTCTTGAGAAATTTAAATAAAATGGTGTCTAATAAGAATGATGAAAATGTGAAAATGGGAGTAATTTTAGGGAATGGTTAAATATTTTTTCTTAAAGAAATGTGTAAATGAGTTAAAATGTGGGTTTCAACAAAATGTGAAAAGGGAAATGTTCCTAAGAGGAAGGATTTGTGATGCAAGTGTGTAAGTAGTTTTAAAAAGGTGTCTAATGAAAGATTATGGATATTTAAATTATTTTATCCATGTTGACCATGAACCATGGTAGGTATGGTAGAGGGTAGTGATCAAGTGTGTTGATATCCATTGGGATAGTGTATGTGAATGGTTTGTTACAACTAGTGAAGAGTCTTATTGTGTGTAAATTATGGAAGTTTTATGCTATGTATTCTAAATATTGTGTTTGGAATTGTAGGAAAATTCCACCATAAATACATGTTATAGTAGGGTGACAAGAGGATGTTGCTAACAATTCTCCCTCAGTAGTGAATTAAGAATACCTAGTGATTCAGGGTAACAGAGAATAGAAGTTTCATAAGAACTTTTCCTACTTTATGTGGATGATGGAATGAGACCTAGGGATGGTTGTACTGAGTATGTTTGAGCTGAGTATAGAGTATTATATGCATTACCCTATGACCTATACTATAGATGGAGGTCTATAGGTAGTCTATTTTTGGATAGATTCCATCCAGGTGATTCTTCTTCTCAAGTCAAGTTGGTACCCCTATATATTGCGAAGTTAGGAAAATCGATGATGGGACATCATGGTTCAAACTTAGAAAGATGAAGAAATAATATGTAAATACTTCTATGAGTTGTTTCTAGAACACTTATATCTAGAAACCTTGAGGCAGGATAAGGATGAGGAGTTTATGCATTTGACCCAAGGGTCTGTGTCGGTAATGAATTATGTTATCCATTTCACCAACTTATGGCTCTTCATTCCAGTGTTAGAATAGGATGAGGCAGCTATGGAAAAACTTTTCTAGGATGGAATTATAAATGATATTAGATCCCATGTGAGTATCTTCAATTTTAAGAGGTTTGTAGAGGTGGTGTAACAGGCCCTTATCTTAGAATAGAACTTTTAGGGGGATTGAGGTAGTGGACTTGTGGTTCCTGTTGTGCAGATAAGTGGTGTGGCTTCTGAGGGTAGGAAGTTTCGTTTTGGGAGTTTACATCATGGTGAAATTGTGAGTAGTAGTCAAAAGATATTTCACCCTCTTAGGGTGGTGAACAGGTGTTTTTTATCAGTGTGGAAGGTTGGGGAACACTCAAGGACAGTGTCTCTGACCACAAGTTCAGTGTCATTCATGTGGTAGGATGGGGAATGTGTAGAGGCTTAATAAGAATCCTAGAAAGGTGGGTGAGAATGAGGAATTGAGGATGATTTAGAGTGTAGGTAAGAGTTTTGTTACCCTATATAATATAAGTAGTTTAATCTTGACGGGTCGTATCATCCAAGGTGTTGTATGTGGTACTCTGGGCTGAGAGCATCTATATCAGTAGAGTAGTGATGCACTAGGGACTTATTCTAGAGCCCCAGGTAGAGGGGCAGGTTAGGTTCACATAGTTCAGTCTAAACCTAGGGGTGGAGAGGCTAGACCATCAACTATTTTAGTTGAAATCCTTATAGATTTCATACTTTCTATTACTTTATTTGACAGAGGCGCCACACATTCTTTTATCCCTTTATAGATTGTAGTTGTTTTGGAACTAACTTTGGAATGTGTATGTGGGGTTATGTTGATTTATACTCCATTATGGGTGAGAACTGAGGATATCATACAATGTAAGGGTTCTTCTCTAGAGTTTGGTATGTACCGTTTTCTATGGGACTTGTTCATCCTTGAGATTTTGGGTTTTGACCTGATTTTGGGAATGGGTTCGCTGGTGTTGTACTTGGTCCATATCGACTATTTACATCATTGAGTAATGTCCAGGTCTATTGAGGGAGACATTTATATCCATCATGTTGAGTGGAATGTTTGAGTGGGCCATGTGGGGCCAATTTTCCAGCTTTTGGGAGAAATCATAGCCTAAGTAGATTTTCTTGCACTTGATGATGGAGGAATAGAGAAACCAGTCTTTCCACCCAATGTGGATCAATTTCAGAATGTGTTTCCTAAGGAATTTTTGGGGCTACCACCTGAGGGAGATGTTGAGTTTACAATCGAGTTGTTTCTAGGGGAAGAAACTGTTTCCATAATTCCATATACAATGGCACCAACAGAACTCCAAAAGTTTAAGGTCAGTTAGAGGAGTTGGAGAAAAAAGGGTTCATCTGTCCGAGTACATCACCATGGGGATATCTAGTGTTGTTTTACAAGAAATTTGATGGATCATTGAGGCTATGTTTCTATTATAGGAAGTTGAATCAGATGAATAATAACATTTGATGCCCTATTCCATGAATCAATTATATTTTTGACCTGCTGAGAGGTGAGTCAATGTTCTCAAAGATTGATTTGAGGTTAGGGTATCATCAGCTAAGGGTGAGACCTTCCGACGTACCGCAGACTACTTCCAGGAGTAGGTATGGGTTATATGATTTTGTGTTGATGTCGTTCATGTGGACCAATATTCTATCACTGTTCATGGATCTAATGAATGATATTTTTCATCCTTACCTATATCATTTTATAGTTGTATTTTTGGATGACATCTTGGTGTACTCAAAGACTCCTGATGATCATGACAAACATCTTGAAATCATCTTGAGTACAGTGAGAGATAATAGGTTATACACCAAACTATCAAAATGTCATTTCTAGATCAATAGGTTGCATTTCTTGGGTCATATAATCTCTAAAAAATGTGTTTTAGTGGACATAGAGAAATTCTAGGCAGTTGTGTCTTGAGATCATCCCAAGAATGTTTCTGATATCTAAATTTTTCCATGTTTAGTGGGATACTATCAAAGGTTTATCAAAGACTTTTCTTTACTGGAAATGACACTTTTAGGCTTAACTGAAAAAGACATCAGATTTTAATGGACAGAATCATGTGATAATTATTTAAAATAGTTAAATAAGTGGTTGACTACTACACCAATCCTTATCTTACTCGAACTAGGTAAGAAGTATACCTTGTTTTTTAAGCATCTAGTTTCGGGCTCAGTGTAGTATTGATATAGGATTATCATTTTTTTGTGTGTGGTTCATGATATTTGAGGCCTCATAAAATAAATTATCCTATGCATGATCTTGAATTGGCTTCAGTGGTTCATTCCTTAAAATGTTGGTGCATTACTTGTTGGTAGAGGTTTTTATAGTGTATACCAATCATAAAAGTCTTAAGTACATATTCTCTCAGTGTGATCTGAATATTTGATAGTGTATATGGGTTGAATATATGATATCCTTTGATTTTGATCTAGTTTACACTCTAAGAAAGTGAAATAGTTTTGTATATTATTTGATTCAGAAAACTCAAAGTCATGCAGTTCAAGATTCTTAATTCTGAGTGAAAGATGATGGAATTGTTTATTGAAATGCATCTTGAGGTTTATGATGGACAAGAGTAGATGACCCTTTCATCCTTGGAAGTTGATTCCATGCTTCTGAACTATATTAAAGAGGGACAACCTGAGGACCTAGAATGTGTGCCTATGAGGGAAAGTATTAAAGGTGGGGAGTCACCTTCTAGTTGGGTTGTTGAAGATGATGGGATTGTTTGGGTTCGTGGACATGTTGTTGTAGTAACATTTCTATGATAATATTTGATACACGAGTTTCATGTATCAAAATGGGTTATGCATCCTGGTTAGACCAAGATGTATAGTGATCTTCATAGGCATTATTGGTGGCTAGGAATGAAGAAAGTGGTTATAGGATTTGTGGCATGATGCATTACCTATCAGGAGGTGAAGGCTGAGAATCACTGCCTAGGTGGTTTGTAACAAACATTTCCCATTCCAAAAATGAAATGGTATGAAGTAACAATGGAATTAATAGTTTTTCTTCTAAGGATACCTTGAAAGAATGATGCAATATGGAGAGTTGTTGATCGGTTGATTAAGGTATCCCATTTATTGTCGATTTGAGAGACTTTCACCATGAATAAGTTGGATGAATTGTATGTTAAAGAGGTAGTGTAGTTGTATGGGGTACCATAGGATATAGTTTTGGATCATCATCTGCATTTCAAATCACATTTTTGGTAGGGATTGAAGAAGTCACTTGGAACCCAGGTGTTCTTAAGTACATCTTTCCACCTACAGATGGACAGGTAGTTGGAATGTACCGTTCAGAACCTAGAGGACATGTTTAGGTCCTATGTCCTGGATTTTGGTGGATCATGGGAAAATAATTTGGCCCTTATTGATTTTTACTAAAAAAATAGTTACTAGGATACAATTTAGATGGAACTGTTTGAGTCACTTTATGTTATACCGTGTAAATTTTTGTTATGTTGGATAGAATCTAGAGAATTAGAGTTGTTGGGACTAAGTCTCATGCAGGAGACATTGAAGCAGGTTCAATTGATCTAGAAGCAGATTAAAATATCTCAAAGTAGGTATAATTCAAATGTGGATAGGCTATGTAGACATATTTATTTTTTAGTGGGTGATTGTGTGTTCCTTTGGGTGTTGATGGGGTTGGGTCAATGTCGGATTCGGAAATAGGGTAAGTTATCGCCCAGTTACATGAGGTTGTTCGAGATTGTGGAGAGGATTGGACTGGTGGCATACCAATTGGATCTTAAACAATGGTATAGTGGTATACATGATGTTTTTTATGTGTTGTATCTTCAACAGTATCACCCCAGTCCATCTCACATGATTGACGTTGAGGATGTTGATCTTGAGGAAGATGTGTCCTTTAAGGATCATCTGGTTCATATTGTAGATCACAGTGAGAAAGTATTGTGGGGAAATATTGTGCTATTGGTTCGAGTTTTATGGAAGCATGGTAATGTTTATGAAGAAAATTTGGAGATGGATTCAGATTTGAGGGCTTAGTGGCCCGATCTTTTTACCTTGGAAGCTCAGTGATGCTCGGGAATATTAACTCAAGGACGGGCTATTATAAAGTGTGGAGGTTGTAAGATCATAGCTCCAAGGAGGTATGTGCTTGTTTAAATTTTGGTTTTAATCCCTTAGTTTTATTTAATAAAATTTTCATCGAGTGTATGAGGGGACTTGGGGGTATTCTTGGGGTTCAAGACACAAAAAGAAGGAAAATTGGGCCAACCTGTGCAAGGCACACGATTTGCGCACGGTTAAGTAAATTGTGAACCCTTCCCAAAAAAACCATGCAACCTTGGATAGTGTCATTATGCACAGTTGGTGCACATTTATTCAAAAAAATAGAGCTCCTCAGGTAACCATGATACCTCACACCCCTTGGATAGTGTCTTGCTCACAGTTTTCACACGGTTTGGAAAACCATGAGGACAAACCATGGGCCCCATTAAAAGTTGGGAAAAATTACATTTTTTCGATCTCAATATTTTTAAGTTATACCCAATTTTTCCTCCCACTATTCCCCTATAAACCCTAGTGATTAACTCGAGATCACAAATATTCCCAAGTGTGGTTCTCCTTCAATTCTTGGTCATTTGAATTGTAGTTAGTTACGGATCAAATATATGGGTAAGTCTAATCTCCCTCTTGCTTCTCTTTTCCTAATTTGGGATTGTATCTTGGGTTAGCTTCTTATGAAGCCCAAAAACCCTATTTATCTATAATATTATTAGTTTAAGATTTAATGGGTTCTTGAATATGGATCTAATTCAACGTTCACGAGTGCATTCATCAAGGGATTCGAGGTAGGTGGTATACAATTTATATCCCATGGTTATTAAGTTGATTTGTGCATGTTTGGCTTTATTCTTGGTTATCTATTGTTATGTGTTTGATTACTTTAGTTATATTTAGTAAAATGGGTGTATAAATGGTGAATTTAACCCCCCATGATCCTCATGGGATGAATAGAGGATGATTTGGTATATTTTGGGCCACCCATGGGGTGTGCCGACATTCCTGTACCTATAAATTAGTAAGGTTAAGTGTAAAGTTAATATTTGGTAATGTAGATCCGTGATGAACATGTTGGTATGTTAACTTGAGTTGAAAGAGGAATATTTATAGATGTTTCTAGGCTTGGATAACGTCATAAGGTTCATTTTTCTAAATACAAATGGGTAAAGGGGTTGGATCATGATTTTATGAAATTGTTAGATGGATAACATATAGAGATTGTTAAATATTCTAAATGGGTTAATTGGATTAATATGAATATTATATATGGATTATGAAATGTACATGGAATGCATAATGGGGTTATTACTTGTGAAATGAGTAATGGGTTAAATGGGTTAACATGTGTGAAATTAATGAGTAGGATAAAGGGGAGAATGAATGGGAATTATTTAATATTCTTAATGAGTTTAGGCATAAGAAATGGGAATTAAGTTAAATGGATATATAATATAGATGGAAAATGTGTTGATGGGTTATATAATAATATTAATTCCCATGTTTATTGTTATGGATTATGTTTTCTATTTGTATTGGTTGTTTTTAGTTGTGATATGGTATGTGTGGGGTGAATGGATAAATAAGCATTTGCACATGACTTGGTAGTGTGGGGTATTGACATGAGGTTCTATACCCATGGGTCGAGTTATATTGTGGCTCTAAACTCCACCCAAAAATTCATGGGTTAGGGAAGGATGTGGGGGATCTATTCCCCTAACAGTTTCATTCGATGAGACCACCTGGACCGTGTCTTCAAAGTGATTGAAATGTAATGAGATTGGTACTTGATTGGTACTTGAGACCACCCGGACCATGTTTACCCCTAGTGAGATTGGTACTTGATTTATTTCCACTATTCATAGTGATTGGTTTCCTTAGACCCTTTTGTAGATGTTGTAAATTCCTAACCCATGGAACACATGAGGAATGTATATTAAGTAATGAAGATGGTATAAGTAATGAAAATGGTAATAATGATATAAAAGGGTTAAAGTAAAGATTGTTAACTAATGGAACCTAAGTTTTCCTTTGATTACTTGTATTTATTGATTACATGCATGCACTATCTATTTATATTGGATAATTTGTACACGCTATTGGTAGTGGCATAATGATTTTTACTCACACCCTTATCAGTCCGTCATTGGGTACTCGATCATACTTCATTGTTGCAGGTTCGAATAAGGGAAAAGGCCTAGTGTTAGGGAGTTGAGTTGGGGTTGGGATATGCATGGATGGGGACCCAAACTTGGAGTCATTACCATTTTGGGGATTCATCTGTTTGTCTTTATTTTTTTTTCCCTTGACTCTTTGCACTATTATCTTGACATTACGTGGTTATTGTTGATTTTTGGTTTGTACCCAGTTTTGGTAGATGCTTAGTTATGAACGTTTATAGGTTATTAAATGTTTTTCCTCTATTTATATTCTTAATTGTAGTGTATTAATCTGTTAAAGAGGGTATAGTCTCCCTATATGACTTATTATACCCTCTCTACTAGTCGACAACCTCTGGCGTAAGAGGAGTCCCTCTAGCGGTCATGTGGTGACCCATCTTGAGGAACCGGTTTAGTGGCTTCTGAGTTAGGGACATTACAAGACTAATCACATTAGATATCCAAGAGATTTATATAAAATTAATTATTTTATGAGTAAGTATAAAAAGATATATTTGGTTCTATAAAAAATCACCTAAGTTGATATAATAGTTTATGGCGTTTATAGTGTACATATGTCGATAGATACTATCTTTAATTTTCAATATGTGATAAAAATATTATAATCATGAGAAAAACGGTGCAATAGAAATTCAAGAAGTTTATCTTGATTTCTTTAGTCTACATAAAAGGATGAAAAGGTATTTTTATGATCAATAAAATATATAAAGTTATACAATGATGTTTCCCAACTATAGTTCTTCCATAATGTTATTGCTTCTATTTTTTAAAGATATCAGGAGTTGTAGAGTTTGGATTGATGAAAATCTTGAATGTTAAATCTATTTTTAAGATACTCTAAAAATCAATAGAGGTTTTTTAAGGGATGTTGTTCAATATTCAGTACACAAGAAAAACCTGACATTTAAAAGTAATGTTCAATGAAACCTATGCTACTTTTGATGTACCCTACGTTTGAGTAAAAGTATGGTTAAATAGCCATAATTTTAATATGAAATTATGGTGTGTAATCCCTAAATTTCATAAAGTATTAAACCTAGGTTACTTCTACTACCATGATGTTTTAAACCTATTATATTTTGTAGCATCAAATTGAAACATGGAATCATGGACAGAATAAAGAAGTTGTTTCAACTTTAAGTAGACACCACATGCATCATGAACAAGAATTTCACTTCATGTATAACATATCCTCTTCAAAAATGCTTCAATAAGATGGGAATTATGTTTTAAAAGTCGTATGATATATATATTGAACCTAAATATTGATCTACACCCTAAAATGGAGCTAGATATCTCAATATATGAACTACACACCTCATCTCTCCCACATGTAACATTTCACTTCATGAACAAGAATAATATTACTTTATATAGACCTTATCACTACTTGAGAACATGAAAAACTGGAGCTTCTATAGTATATAGATATCACTGAAACTCGATTAATAGAGTATCATCTTTGCACTTTGTAAATTGACGCACAATAGATTATGGAATTTATTTCATATTACCTTAATCACATGCATGATAGTTGAATTATCTGGCCTAAATTTGATGATGTGCTATGCCAAACTCATCCTACAGCAGCGGCTCACATCCTCCTATATACAATAGTATATTCCAGAATGAATAGGAGATCATTCCTTACATTGATACTTGTGCAGAATAGGAGAAAACATGTGTCATGCATTATTCATTCATATGGAGAAGATATATTTTGTGAATGGTTTACAGTATATGTAAATGAAATTATGGATTAGCATAAAAAAAATATCCAACATTCTGGATATTTTTGAAGAAGGTTACAGTACTATTTTTGACATATTATTGGTAGTTTAAGATACTGTATTTTTATCAAGATTATTCTTCTTGGTTTATCAGTTGGCTAAATTCTTATTAAATAAAAGTACTATGAAAAAAACTATATATAAATATTTTGGTGAAGAATTTAAATAGAAAAATGACTAGTTTATTTCAATGAAATTTTTCTAGTGAAGTCAAAGGACTCAATTTTATTTAAATTCAAATATTTGAATTTACATGTGGATGATACAGGTAGTTTTTAGGGATTATTTTAGATATTTTAAAGGAATATTTGAGTTGGTTTTTTGAATCTATCTAGGACCATCTTCCAACACTGATAATATTCTGGAGATATTATTGGATGATTTATTCAAAAAAATTTGAATATATTTGTTAGATATTTATTATTTAAGAAGATTCCAATAGTGTTACTCTATTTTTGGAGATATTTATAAAATATATTAACTCAATTTATTTTGGAATATCTAAAGGAATAGGTTCAACTTCAACCTATGGATATTTATTCTTTATATATCTCTCCCTAGAAGGTGAATTAATACATGTAGAAGAGTGGAGATGTGAAAAAACTTATGAAAATATGAGTGTTATAAGAGTTTCATTATGTTTTTCACCATTTTGAAGAAATAATTGAAATTATTTTCATATTCATTATTCTCACACTTTGAGAAGAATAATAAGAAGAATGTAGCATACATTGAAGGAGAAATGTCTTATTTTATACTATTTAAAGAAGAAGAGGAATCTTGTGCTACATTGAAGAACTAATTTTTTATTATTGTGTTCTTTATTGAAAATATTATACATCTATCAATTGATATTGCAACTATGTTCCGAAGTCATTTTAATAATCTATATATCATTTTTTTTCTTTAAGTTTTTACATCTCATACTCATTCCATGGTGGAGTTTCAGCTTCTTGTACTATGTTTTGGATATTTCATTTCCTCATAAAAGAACCAAAAGGCCCTGTAAAATAATTACAAGATGACAACTACCTACACTAAGTTGTAGAGGTCTCCGAATAAAAGGACATGCCAGTTAAAATCACTAAGATCACAGAGAGAGTGTTGGTAGAGTTTACTGGGGTATTTCTATGCCACGAACCACTATACATCATCATGTCATATTAATTTATTTATTTATTTATGCATACCTATATTTAATAGAGAAAGAAAGGATTTCTCTAATTCAAGTGGGATGTTTCAAATTTTTCAATATTTTTAAAAGTAAACAATTCAAAATCATCTTGTGTATTTTTCATAGTCATTATAACACAACACCAATAATTAATAACATATATTGTTATAGTTTTTGGGTTGTGTGTGAAATAATGTAAATGGTGTTGCTATAGAGGGAATCCATGGGAAGGTGTTTGTGATAGTCCTTGGTCAAACAACACCAACTAAGAGGAAAGATAAAGTTTCCATAGAGGGATAAAAATGAGAGTTATCAAACAATATCAAATGGGGTAGATATAAGTGAACCATCATAGGAAAATTATGATCAATAGGAATATACAGATAATGATTATTGATGTCAACTGGTCTTGTGCTTCATATCATAGTGAAAGATGATGGGATCATTTTCAAACTAGTTCATGGTTTTTTTTTGGTTGGAATTTTTTTTGGAAAGGTTATTTCTCCTCAATTTGTTGACTCCCATAGAGTTTTTTTGAATCATGTATCATTACTTTTATTTGGAAAAAATTTAAAAAAAATAAGAATGGTGAGGTATTGGTGGGAAGGATTATCTTAAGAACTCAATATATGGGTTGGGTTAATTTGAAATTAACTTAAAAATAAATGATTGTGATTCCAAAAAAATTTAAGCCTTATAGGCTTAATGAAAAAATTCATAGGCCTAATTTATTCCAAAATAATTCCATGGGGTAGGGACTGTATTAGTTAAAATTATGCCCTCTTGGGGTGTGGGTGTGTTTTTATTTCAATTACTTGTAACAAATACCCTTATACCTAATAGTAATAATTATTATTACTAAAACAACTACTAATATTGGGGTTGTTAATTTTTCTACTACTACTACTATTAATGTTACTACTAATTATAAGATTAATTATTGTTATTATTGTTCATATAATATAATTCACACTATTAAAAAGTAAAAATAAAATTAATGATATTAATAATTTATTATCATCGTCATTATCATTATTATCATCATAATCATCTTCTAAAACATTATTTGAGGGGTATAAAAAAGTAATATGCATCACCATGAAATCAATAGTGCATCAAACACTCTAACCACCCATTGTGATATATTTTTTCTCCTTCAAACCATGTTCATATCCCCAAATCTGCATACTTATAGCATTTTACACCAAGATTTTTATTCATCTATGAGATGGTTTTAACACTTTCAATGCCTAACTATGAAAAATAGTGTCACACCTTACGCCTAGGGAGATTACTACACCAATGTTATAGTGGGGGCATTATAGTGGGTGTAATATAGCTCTAACTCTAAGTAGGATACTATAGTGGTACAGGGGTAGATCACTTTAGTGATTTGATTTAGTAATCCTATAGTATAAATCTTTGAGATTTTTAATTATTAGTTCTTATATAGGGGACCTCTAATGAGGTCCAAAAGGTTGTGGGTTATACTTTGGGAGGGATGTTGGTATGGTCCAATTAAAATTTATTAGTGTACGGGTGTGTCTAATTTATGATTATACCCTAAAATAATTATAATAATTATTATATAATTATTTATTATTAATAATCATATTAATTATTATTACTGTTATTATAAATTATATAATTTGGTCCCTAACATTCATGTAGTGTGGGAATGTTATAATAGGGTGGGATAGATGAGAGCTCATGGAAGGGCATAGATGATCCTTGATAGGGAAATGAAGAATGGAATGTAGGATTAAATGATGATGATATCTTGGCTGGATTGATCATGGATATTTGGGTGTTGGTGATTTAGGTGAGATCAGCATCATGCACATTATAATGAAATAATATATAATATCCTACCTCAATACCTGATCTGGACTATCATAAATCCTATGGAACATTTCTGATCTCCATGAGTAAGTAATAAATTACATGGGCATCAACTATAAATCTTGGGAATTATTTCACCCAAAAAAATATAATAAATAAAACCAAAAAGTAAATTAATAGATATTTGAAAAATGAATAAAATTGGTATAACATATATCTCAGATCATGGGAATAAAGAATACAAAATAATACAATAGAAACAAAACAAATCACTAATGAATATAAAGATACAAATAACTCCATGTGGAAAATAAACACCCTCATGTTACACCATCACCATTACTCCACAATGAGTTAATGGTCCAATCAATAAGAACAAGATCCCTATTATCCACTCCTAAAAAATCCTAAAAATATTATCTATATACACTTGGGAGTGTAATTATGGTGTGACCCTAATAATCATAGTTGGATCTCAATAAGTCATCTATGAAAAACTTTTGTAAACTAAACCAAGCTATGATAATTTAAACTATATGTAGTGGAAATATTATTGAGTCCTTAAATAAAACAAGTAAAATAGGTTATACCTACATACCATACAAGGGTGAGTAAGTAAATGAAATTAAATACATTTAATGAAACAATGTGCGAAATATGAGGTTCTAATATTACTAAAACTCAATGCATGCATCATTGGTGAGTAATAAAGGATCTAATTTTGGAACCATATTTCCACACTTAAAAATATCATATCATTAAAGTAACTTTCTATGGGAGCTATAGGTCCAAATGACCAAATAACTAAGGGAGATTCATGTCCAAATTTTCATTATCTAAGGTAGTGTCATGTCCTAATTCAATATTTTAAAGGATCACTACATTGAAATATTTTTGGCACGAATAATATTTTTATTGGTGATTGGTTGGGTTAGACACTCAGATAGGGTGGTTTTTCACTAATTCAATTTATAAATAATGATTATAAAAATATAATGTTAATGTGTGTTTTTATGAGATCATGAAAGAATCTAAATGTATTTTTGGATTTTAATTTTTTAATTTTGTGTGTGTGTGGTATTGGTAATAGTAAGTGATCAAAATTTACCAAGGATTTTTAATTAAATATATGATGGGTTTAGGGAATTTAGGTTATTGATAAACCTCATAAATCATTCCCTGTGAATTGAAAATATAAATTAATTTTAAACATCCCCAACTCCAAAGAATTATCCCTTGATATATTCTAGCAATTACAACCCAAGTCAAGAGTCCCTGTGAGGTTATTGTTGTCCTTGTAAAGTAGTGATTACAATTTTTTCTAGTGATTATGTTTCCACTGCACCTCTTTAACTCTCATTCCTTATGATGCAATTATCATACCTTATTTCTAGGTTTAGGTTTCAACTCTTAGTACATCACCCTCACCCTCTTATCAATTATCCACTCTCCAATAGTAAAATCATTATGATCAAAATAATTAACAATCAAATATACAGGTTTCCTAGAGAAAACAACATAGGAATCCCTAAAATCCCCCTCATACCCACATTACAAGATTATATTATCATGTTAAATTACAAGGAAAATATATAAAGGAAGTAATTCCCCGTCATAGATATTACTGGCATCCACTACTCCCTAGAGTGATGTTGTACCTCCACTATTCCTATATAAATTAAACAGTAGTATATTAAAGTATCATCCTGTAGAAATTATGATGAAGGGAGTATAGAATAGTATGTTCATATAGTGGAGGTAGAGAATAGAATGTTAAGGGGTTCTAGTTAATTCATGTATATGCACTATATCCTAAACATAATGCTTTCTTAGATCATCCTCATTGAACATCACCTAGATTGATAAGAAATGAGTTACTTTAGTCAAACAATCAACAAAAACCAATATAGAATAATTATTCTGGGGTATCCTTGGTAAAATAATAATGGATTCCATAGTGACATCATCCCATTTTTTCTCAGGTATAGTCAAAGGATGTAGAGGACCAGTGGGTCGCTGGTGCTCAGCCTTCACTTGTGGACAGGTGGAGAACCATGTAAAAAACCTGCTACCTCCTTCTTCATTCCTATCTACCAGTACTTCATATGAATTTCATGATACACCTTGGTCAAACTTGGGTGTATCTCCCACTTTGAAGCTTTAAATTCACTTAATAATTCCTCACACATACCCATGGAAAATAATACACAGCAATGGACATGAAGAATCTCATCATCATCGATGGTCCAACATAGCAACATCTCCCTACCATATATGTTGTTCATCAGGGATAATAAATTTTAATTCTATAACTCTCTCATATTTATACTATTTAGAGTCAAATAAGTAATGGATATGGATGTAACAGCTGCATTTCCTTGATAGTCCTACACATATAAATGCATCTATACAAAAAGATCCATCATCCATCACTCACGGGAAGACTCCTGCACAACATGAGCCTTATTTTTCCTACTCAAGGCATCGGCGATGATGTGACCTTTCCCAATGGTATATGATAACTCAAAGTAAAATTATTACCGGTACTCAACCCATCTCTATTGCTAAATATTAAAATCTCTCTGTGAGAAAATTTATTTCTAACTTTTATAGTTAGTATAAACTATACACCTCTCGCCTAATAGATAATGTCACAAACATTTTAAATTTTGAACCAAAACTATCAATTCTATGTCATTTTTTAAATAGTTTCTCTCATGTGACCTTAGCTACCATAATCTAGAAGAAACCACATGATTTTCTTGTATCAAGACTACTCCCATCCTGACTTAAGATTCATCGTAATACAAGATATACTCTTTACCCATATCAGGTAAGATCTGAATCAGTGTTGAGGTCAACATTACCTTCAACTCTTGAAAAGAATTATTGAAATAATCAAACCAAAAAAATTCACTCCTTTCTTGGTTAGATATTTCATCAGTGCTTTCAAGCATGATAAGTCTCAAATCAACCTTCAGTAGTACCCATCCAAACCCAAAAAGATATGAATCTCAAAAACAGTCATGGGATACTTCCAAGAAACTAATACACTCACCTTATCAGGTTCCACTCACACTCTATATTTAGATATAACATACCCCAAGAAGTGTACTTGGTCACTCTGTAACTGACACTTAGATAGCTTGGCATATAACCAGTTCTCATTCAAGGTTTACAAAACAATATCTAGATGTTGTGCATACTCCTACTCTAAATTATATTACAGGAGGATATAATAAACAAAAATTACCACAAAATTATCTAAAAATGGGATTAAAAATTATTTTATCAAAACCATAAACATTGTGCCTTCATTAGTCAATCTGAATGGCATGAAAAAATACTCATACAATTCATACCAACTCTTGAAGGTAGTGTGTCTTAAGTCTAAAGGCCTTACCCTCAACTAGTGATAACCCGATCCTAATTAAATCTTGGAAAACAGAATTTATCCCTTAATTTTTTCAAATAGATCATTAATACATGGAAGGGGGTATCACTTTTTTATCATCACTTAGTTTAATCATCAATAATCCATGAATGGTATCAAGAAACCATTAGCCTTTATTGATAATAGGATTAGAGAACCCCATGGTGAGGTACTCATACAGATATATTTCTTGGATTATAATTATTCCAACTAATATTTCAATTCATGGAGTTCCATGGGATCCATTTGATAAGTAAAAATATAAATTGCCTCTACCCTCATCATGACCTCTATGGTGAACTCCACCTCCCTCTTGGAAAGAAGTCTCAATAAATCATCAGGAATTAAATCTTGGAACTAGTTAAAAACTATCAGGTACACATCTTACTATGCTATATTATTATGAAATATGATACTGGACACCTGGGTTATAATTTCACTCAATTTATGATGGTAAAATTCAGAACGTCCTGCTTGTAAATCTTATTCTCCTGTATAAACATAATTACTACCATCAGGATATGTGAAGGGTATCTGATGGTGGTATAAATCAATATGAGATCAATACAGTACTAAAAAATCCATCCTAAGAATAGGATTGGTACCATTCATTTTGAACACATAGAAATTGAAAAAAAAATAACCACCAACTTTGAGAGTGCATTACTAACAATAATGATTGTCCTATGACCACTTTTCTACTAGTTTATTTATAGTCATCACCCCGTATACGTACTCCAAAATAAGGCCTTAGATATAAATGAAATTAAAAACCATAAAATAATGGTAAGATACTATATCAAATAAAATAGATTCTAATGTAGAGGGAACTAGAATTGAACCTTAAATAGTGGAAGGGTTGATGTTTTAATTTGCTGGAGTATACCGTAGGGTATGCAGCTATCCTGTGACATAGCTCTAAGTCCCAGTCAGTCACCTCTATATTGTACCAATATGATGGAACTATTATCTTTGACCTAGGGTACCTCATCCCCCACCTATTCATATAAAACCTATAGATATCCAAATACTTTTCAATTTTGGTGTGGATAATCCCATTCTATAATTCTATGTCTACCTGAATTCCTCATTATTGGACTTTCATGAAGGGTTACTACAGAACTTATACAAGTTACTTATCTTTCTACAATATTTTCACTCTATTAGAATTAGATCACATTGAGGTATCTTATGTTTAGCCTTACCACATTGATAACATCACACTGGCCCACTACCCAGTTTTCTCTTCCCACTACTTCCTTGATGGTAATTCCCATAGTGATGATTTCTACTGGTAGAATATTAACTACCATATCTCATGGATGAAACTACATGTACTCCACCAAGGGCCTCCTTCATATTTCTCTTGGTGATGAGGGCTTAGTTAACCACCTTAGTGAAGTCTGTCAGGAAAAATAAATTCTTCTAAAACCTAATATCATATATAAGTTTACCTTTAAAATTATTTAAAATGGTTACCTCATCTCTTTTCAGTGTTGGAGAAAAATGTTTCAAATCTATGAAACAGGAAATATAATCCATCATAGACATATCTCCCTACTCAAGGTTTATAATCTCCCTAATTGTATCTTCCCTCAATGTATCTAGAAATAAATAGTCATGTAACCTAGTATATAAATCCTTCTGGTCATGCTCACATACCAATCCACCTAGACCAAAATTTCCCACCATCTCTTCACTACTCCTCAAAGCATATAAGATGAAAGTTTTACTTTCCTCTATGGGGGAGTCTGTAGATGTTCAAAGATATTTTTCATAGATTCCAGCCAAAATTTTGTGTCCTATGGGACACCTTACACTATAATGTTTAGTGGGTGTTGCAACAAAAACTCTTTAGTGAGGTGACATTGTTGGATTAGTTTATGGAGTCCCTCTCTCCATTGATTGCATAACTAGCAATAAGATGGCACGGAGTTGTCCATCTGTAATATTCTTCAAAAATATTGGAGTCTATGTTCTAACAGTTATAGGAGTGTTCTCATTTACACCCTCTAATTATATTATTGGAAGTATTCATGGATTATTTATTTATTTTTTTCAAAAAAAAACCTTTAACCACATTATAGGAATTCATAGCACCATATTTAATAGAGTTCACAACAAGGATATCATCATGTTATTTATTTTAAACAATTTTATAGTTATAAGGAAATCAATTTTTACCCAAATAATTGTCATAAATAAAAACATAATAAAGTGAAATAACTATGTGCCTATCATAATGCATTAACACTCACACTCATTCCATACAGACCCATGAGTAAAATAAAATAAATAATAAGTCTTTCAAATCAAGTGAATAACTTGATAACAATGACAACTAAAACAAAAATCCCTCCCCTAGTAACTTGGGATTTCATATTATCTGGATTAGATAATCCCATATATGAGTTTTTTACCAATTTTTGATAATGAACTATCTCTTATCTTCCTTTACCTAAATAGTCAGACAAAATAAAATCTTTGATTCAACTTTGTAACATCCCCAAACTGGTTCACTGATGATAAATCGAATCAAGTAACCCTATGGACCCCAACATGTATTATCATACACCAAAGTTTATTGACTAGTAGTGAAGGTCTAAAGGATATCTTGGAGAGACTCTAACCTCTATTAAAGTATCAATAATAGAAGAAATCATAATAAATCCATCTATCACATACCATTATAATCATATAATATGGAAAGTGCTAAATAATACAAAATATATAACCATGATAAAATATATATAAGATCATATAGGAAACTAGAATAATTCCAAAAATAATACCAAATGAAAAGATAATTCCTAACTAGTTTTGGGTCCATTCTTGGTCCCACCATCCATACCCCAATCTCAACATAGTATATCGCCACTCATACATAGAGAACCTGACCTATAACCAGAAAGTCTTCTCAGGTACAAAAGGTGGCCTAAGAAGGGTGTGTAAAATTTATTATACCATACCTAATGCTGTATAAAGAATATCCAATATGAATTAAGTATATATTAAGGTGAAACTAAGAATATAAGGTTTTACATAATAATGAAAAACAATATATACCGTTAACCCTCAAGTCTATCGTGGCAATAGAGGTCAATAATTATAATGGGAATATTACATATTTATAATTATATTAAGGTCCCCTAGAAATAATAATAATGGGCACACCAGATGTCACACCTGGATTTTCAATTACATGCTTTGTTTTGAATCTTCTTTTGGTTCTTAGTTTTTTCTTGATTTCTGGGTGTTCTGGGTTTAAATTTGGTGTCTCATGTGTTCTTGATCTAATTCATTGGGATTGGAAGTCTTGGATGGTATTTGGACTTGTCTTTATTTTAAAGGAAGCTATAATGATGAGGTGTCTTAGAATTGAATTTTTGACACTCCAAGTGGCACCTTTTGTGGGGTATGTTTATTGGGGTGGTTTCTTCAAGATTTGGGTCAAACTGTGATCCCATTTCCAAAGTTAAAAAACAAATATTTTGTAACTCCACCATTTTTCAACATTTTTCACCCATTACACTTTAAACTTGGACTCCCTAGCCTATTAAAGCTACCATATCCATTTGGACCCATTAGGAACTCATAACCATGGTGGATTTGGGTGATTTATTCAGGTATTGGGCCAACCCGTGAGATCATTTACAATTTAAAAAAATATGTTATTTATTTTATATATCATTCATTTTTTAACATTTTTCAGTCATTAAACCTCTCACTCAAGCCCAAAAACCCTAGTCTCAGCTCCATGTTTCATTTTCTCTATTTGGAGCTCATTTTCATCATGGATTAGGGTGAATTTTCTCCAGGTTTCTCAAATCGTCCGTATCTGAAAAGGTAATTTTTTTTCTCATAAATCATTCATTTTTTAATCTTTTTCCCCTATTTCAGTCCCCAATATACCTCCTCAGCCTTATTTGGGTCTCCCTTTCAATTTTGGCTGCTTGGAGATTCAACGATTAGTGTCTGTGGGGAGATTTCTTCAAAGTTTCTCAAGTAACTGAATCCCTCTCTTGTTTCTTCCATTATCCTTAGGGTTTCTTCCCTCTTCCTTGATGTTTAAAATGTACAAAAACTAGGGTTTCGTACCTAGGGTTTATTTTTGAGTTTATTGGTTAAATATTCTGGTATTAGGGTTCATTTTCATTCCATTGTGGTGCGGCAGTGGTGCGGTTTAAGTTTTTAACAATGATTTGGGTGTTTTGACACAAATGATAGGTGATTCCATGTGTAAGCATTTCTTGATGAGTTATATTACTTGATTTAATTATTTATCATGTTACTTATATGTTTTTTTTTGTGAAATCTATTTTTTATGGAATTGGTTAAGCGTTTAATTTTAAAGGTACATTTTTTATTGAAATGGTGTGTTTTTCTTGTGTAACTCTTGTGGTATCATTTTGGTTCTTTTTATAACATATGTAAATGGTTTATTAAATGTGTATTAGGATTCTAAACCTGGTTTGGTAGGGTTTTGGTGTGCTTTTGGCGTTGAAATAGGGTTTTTGAATGGGTTTTATGTGAAAAATCTTGTTATACTCCTTGAAGTATCTTTATAAAAATCTCAAATGGTTTATTAAGTTACATGAAGTGTGAAAAATATGTTTAGGTACTATTTCGGAGTGTGTATGTTCTTGAAATATTTTTCTGAAATATAAAGTGATTAATTGTGATTTCAAACATTTTGATAATATTTTATAAATTGTGGAATGATTTATTAAATTGCGAGAAAGGTGCATGACATGTTTATGGGCTGTTTTTGTGTGAGTATGATGTTAAAATGAATTTGAATGTGAAAAGGGGTATTTTATGGATTTCGTGTGGGATTTTTGATATGTGTATTATTTTTAAATTTAATTTATATGTGAAATGGTATTTTATAAATGTGGAACTTGTTTGAGCACAAAAATGGAAACTTGGTTATCTAGGTGGGAGGACATGTACTAGTATGCTAGTGATCTGGAGTGGTTTCTTCCATGTCTCATGTTGCATGTTTAATGATGAAAACACTAACTAAACTATGATGATGATGTTGGGTACCACTAGGTTATAGGTTATTCCCCTACTAGTGGCTTGTGCATGAGAATAGATATTTGTAACGGTTAATTTTCACTGCGATACAAGGTACCTGGGGCTCACAACTAACTAGTTCCTACGGGTATTCCTGTGACTATTTCTCATTATATATTTTATACTTACCATCAGAATACAGTGTGTTTAGACTGAAAAATTCAGTATCATGTTAATTTTCTTTAAAAATTTTCATTCTTTAAATTTTTCCACTTGAAAACTATTTTTATTGAAATTTTCATCCTTTAAAAATTGTTTATGGAATTTTCTATTTATAAAAACTTGCAAGACTTTTGTCTTATAATGTTTATCACATGGAATTTCTTTTGGGTGGAATCCAACTATGATTATCATCACACCCTACTTACACCTTTTTGTGTAATTAGTCTTGGTAATCTTTGTCGTAGGTTTGGGTAATGCTTTCGGAATCGGTGGTTCGGGTTGTTAGCTTCCATCCTCAGTGTGGTGTCATGGAGAAGGATTTGGGATGATGACTCCTTACTTTATGGTGGTTTATGGGTTGTTTTTTCTGCTACTTTTGAGTTTTTCCCTCTTAGTATTTGTCTAAAACCTTTTATTTCAATTATGAATTTTTATTAAAGGCTTTTTTGGATAAATTTTTAGATTCAGTTTATTTATTGCAGTTGTTGTTTTATGTTTATAAATGTAGGAAACCATTCCTAACTTTTACTTTATCATACTCGGGAACTTGTTATATCCCATGGGGATTGGGAATTCCCATCGAGCCTTTCCATGGACCGGGTTCGATGTTGGTTTTCATGGCGACCAGATCTGGTTCGTGACAAAATGGTATTAGAGGGAGGTTCTCTCTTTTGGGTCATGTTCTTTTGGGAAAGAGTCTAGATAGACCAGAGCTAGGATTATCATAACATGATGTTCTAGTTGCGAGTAAGGTGTCTGGCTAGTACACCTCATGTTGGGACTTCATTTACCAAGTGAATTCAGGTTTCATCTGATTCTTTTGGTTCTTATGGTTGTTCTTTATTTGGAAAATGAAATGGCAGTTAGGTCAATGGTATTAGTGAGATCGTAGGGCCTAGAAAGCCATGTGGAGCCAGGGATATTTTCCTAGAATAATATTTGTGATGGTGGTACGACTGAGTCTCCCATAAACACTATGTGTCCCTTGATTCATTCAGCATTTTTATGGGTTTTGGAAAATCATTCTGGAAATATCTTGTTTGAAAAATTTGGAAAGTATATTTTAAAATGGAAATGTTTTTGATTAAATGGTGTTGAGTTTATAGGAATTGTATTTTCTTAAGATAAATAAGTGTTTTACTTAAATTAATTGTTAAGAAAGTGTAAGTTATGTTAAGTATGGTTTTGGAAATCTATTTTAAATGGAATTTTAAAGTGGGAATGGTGTGATTTTCAAAGGGATTGAAAATGGGTTTTTGGAATAGTTTTGAATGAGATTTTAAAAAGGTGGATTTTCATGAAATGGTATTTGTGTAAGATGATATTGGATTTTTATAATCAGAACTTTTAGATTCACAAACTTGATGGTTTGGAAAACAAGTATGATTTTATAGTGGTTTTGAAATTATGTTTTGAGTGGAATGAAATTTTTTTCTTTTGAAAAGTGTAAAGAACTATGTTATGATCCTTGGTGTTATCATAGGTGACAACATGCATGGGTTATTTTTAAGGAAAAGTGGATTAGTGACATTCATGGGTTATGTATAATGAAAAGTGGATGAGTGCCTAGGTTGGAACGATGTGGGTGCCTGTGGTGGCACAAAAACATGCATATGTGAGGCCCATGAGATACCATTAGTGAATACGTTAACCGCTAACCCAATTTAGTTTCAAAGAAATGGTTTTTTAAGGAAATTTGATGTTTTGATAACTAGTGTTTGGTTTGGGGTGTCTTATGTGTTTTTTTGAATGTTGTGGTGGGTGTATTGAGTTCAAGTACCCCTCTTGTTTGAATGATGTTTTGAGTTTTTTTTTTGTCGGTAAGTTGGGTTGAACTTTTGATTGGTGTCCCTTTGTGGGAAATGTTTTGGGAATCCCTTATGGTTTCCACCCTCATGTGTTTGGTTCTAGTTTTTTGTATGTTTTGACCAAAGGACCAGAATAGTTGAGTCATTGGGTTGTCTTGTTGGCTAGGGTACGCCCCCATAAAGAGTTAATTCATGATTGAAGTGTCCATAGGTGATTTTTCATTAGCATATCCTCTAGTTGATCCACATAAGGACTTTCTTATTGATCTTTTCATATTGACTCTACCCCTCTTCTTTTTCGATTAACTAGATCCTCGTGTAGCAGGAGAGTGGTTGTGGAAGGTTTAAAAACATCTTGGTTCCCGAAGTTTCCTAAATCGTCAAAGGTAAAGTTTGACACTGTTGTGTCTATTGGTTCTATATAGAAGTGGTGAAGGGTAATCCTAGTGAGGAAGGTGAAATCAGTTTAGGGTTGTTAGTGTAGAATGATGTCTTAAAGGGCCCTTGGGTCTTTCATCAGTCTTGTCGAAGAAAGAGTTCATGTTAGCCACCAGTGTGGAAAATCTGGTCGTTTTAGGTCGTAATGGTCACTTGTGGTAATATCATGTTACTTGTAACTCTGTTAAAGGTTCCACTCCTGGTAATGACTCTTTCACTTGTAAGAGTCGTGTTTGGTGGTGTCTTGTTGTGTTGTGTTTTCTTTTAAGGGAAAAAGGTGGATGTTGCAGAACCTTTCAATGGATTATTCTTAAATTAAAGCATGTTTCTATTATAATAATTTTGAATTCCTTATTCTAAGTGAAGATTTCTTCCATGTGTTTTCCTTCTACTTTATCTTTTTAGGTGTGAAAGAGGCTATGCATGTACATATTCCAAGTCCATATTTGGTTAAACGTGTGTTTTTTGAGCTAGTTAATTTCTTGGGTTGTTGTTATCATTAGCTCCGAATTGTGGTGTAGTAGATGCTTCAAACATAAGGGCTCTAGCCATATGCCTCAGAGTGAATATTTTCACAGTCAAGAAATCACCAGGGGTGTAAGGGATCTTGGTTCAACTTCTGTCTCTAGTGTGGGAGGTGGGGATAGTTTGAGGTTTCAATGTGGTGGTTTCATTTCAAGTAGTCACAGGTGGTAGAAAGGGACATGGGGACCCTATCCCTCAGGGTTTTAATCCTAATTGGTGGTGAAGTCCCTCCTTTATTATAGGGAGGCGAGGTGGGTTTTCTTTCTCAAACCCAGTTCCTAAACCCTTGTGGGTGTAATTATATTTATGGTTGTTCATGTATGAATATCCTTGTAGGTTCTTTTCAATCTCAGTTTTGGTTGAACTCATCTGAGGATGGTAATGTTTGTGGGAGTGATGTACCTCTTGGTGTCTCTATTGATCTGGAGTTTCGTTGATCCCCCCCCCCCCTTGCGGTGAGAATTGGGTCTTATGGGGTCTTTTTCGTGTCATCCCATGCTAGTTGGTTAAGACGGTTGGTTCTTAAGGTGGGGAGACCCACCATGGGTATCATGTAGGTTCTCTTGGAATAAGTCTGATGTTAGTCTATCCCTTATGGGGGGAGTCTTTTTGGGCCTCCCCTTATTGGTGTCTCAGTTCTATCTCGAGAAATCAAGTTGTCTATTATGGTGGGGAGTCTGTTCGAGTCTCCCGATATTAGTGAATCACTTATGTCCTTGGTTTTGGCTCGGTGGTGAGTAGTCTCGTTCAGAGCTATATAACCAACAATTTCTTCATTGGGTAAAAATTGGGGTTAGATCACACCCAACAGTTTTGTTGAAGTATGGATATGGTAACATTGACCATTTTAGGATAATGGTGTAAATCTTGGTTGTGAGAGTATCCCTTCCATTGTTTGATCAACTAGAGGTGTTTTGGCCTTTTAGGGGCAGGAAAAACTTGGAAAGGGAGTCCATATTA
This sequence comes from Viscum album, assembly GCA_963277665.1. Taxonomy (NCBI): domain Eukaryota; kingdom Viridiplantae; phylum Streptophyta; class Magnoliopsida; order Santalales; family Viscaceae; genus Viscum; species Viscum album. The sequence goes on along the minus strand of OY728137.1, from coordinate 1,606,120,837 downwards.
GTCTGTTGATTAGGTTTAGTTTTGTATCAAGCATTATTGTGTATTTTCAAGGGTGGGAAGATTTATGGTAAGGAGAATTGTCACACCCAGATTTTCAATTCCAATATTTGTTTAGAATATTCTTTTTGCCTCCCCTAACCTATTTAAGACACCATATCCATTTTGACCCATTAGGATCTCATAATCATGGTGTATTTGGGTGATTTATTCAGGAATTGGGCCAACCCATGATCCCATACATGGGTGAGTATAATAATACCCAGTAGGACACCCCAAAATCACTAAACATGAAGCATAAAGAGAGTGTAGACAACTTATCATCATGAATGTCTCTTAGTCAGAATATGAGACATAAAAATATATCACAACAATAACCTTGATATGATCAAGTTAGACACTAGGTTTCAAGGTGAGGTCATGACCTCATTGCTAACCTAGGATTCTGCTAGAGGCTCATGGGTAACACTTGTATATGGGAACTCACTCCACGAACCTTTCACCCTTGATGGCACTCATCCAACAGGTATCACTCATTGGGTATTACTAAACTAATGGAACTAACATGAGATATATAACTTGTTAGGTATTACCAGGAATAATTACTCTCTAGAACTCTAAATTTATCAATGCATGGATGGGGTATCTTACCCAGGGCCTCTAGGAAATACCGGAACCTACTTAGAATAACCTGCTAAGTAGGGATCATATGACCATGTATGTTAGTCATAATGATTACTAAAACCCTACCTAGGTAAGAATATATGATAGGGGCACCCCAAGACTCACTAAGGGATTCCTAGAAATATATCTGAGACTAATCCCATAGAGGGGATCATATCCTATTCTCAGTTTATGATGCCTCATTATACCCTCATGGGGACATACAAAGGTAAAAAACCCAACTGAAATGGTCCAAGGGAACTCAACCAATATCACACCATAGATAACCAAGAAGAAAAATGGATCCAACCTTCCCTTTAAGGAGTACATGGTGTGTCCCATGGGGTATACGGAGTGTCACTCTATGTCTGGAACTATCCATATCTCACTGACTCGTAAGGAATAAATTTCTCCAAATACACAGCATTTACTTTAATAAACATTGATTATATATATTTTTATGGAACTTGGAGGTTATCTGGCCTAGCCAGTTTACTATATCATGTTCCCATGTAATCAGGGTGTACCCTTGTACATTGTTCATCTTCGAGTACTTTATAAAGTACACAGAGTGTTCCTTGACACACATGGTGTGTGGGGTCACATGGCCACCTAGTCATGTACTCCCTATATATTCCAATTTATATGATAAGGAATATATGGTTTGTGATCCTATACACAAGGAATGTAATACCACATAGATTCCTAGGCATGTACTCCCTATACACTCCAATCTAGATAGTTAAGGGTCACACTGCATGTGGGCTCACCACATGGCATGTGATATTTAACTCCAACAGGAAACCCTAGATACCACATAGGGGGAAGAAAACAACATATGTTCCTTTAAACTACACATCATGTATGTCAGGATTCTCTAGAAACTTGTTCCCATTCATGCATCTTCATCGTTTCCTTCGATCATGTCGAGAATCGCACTGCAACACTAGGATCTATATTGACTAGCCTCTATAGCTGGACAAAAGTCATATTATGGAACTTATTTTTTAGATATTTTCACAACCTTCACCATCCTGATGCACCAAATGGATTAACCTCAATTTATTCATCACTCTCACCTTGACTGGGTCACCTTTGTCATTAGTGTCTAGATTCTGGCCACCAATCATTGAGAGAAAACACCTCTCATCACACCATTCTATAACCATGAAAAACCATGGACCCAAATCTATTCCTAATACATCCAAATCTTCTTCCATACCATATTTCTCTATGACCATGTCCTCAATTTTGAGTCTATATTCGAGGGAAAGATTTGTTTCACCAAAGATCGAATGTGCAACAATAAATTTTTTGGTATTTGTCAAACTATTGACCAAAGGGGATAATGGTAATGAACGCATGAAGAATAATGAGAGAAAATCACAAAACACAAAAAATGGGGAATGAAACTCACCATTTTTTCAGTTGGACTCAATTATTTTTTATTAGAATGACAAATGAAAAGCATCAATCAAAGATCCTCATAATGACAATCTAGGGATAAAAATCAATCAACTGTAAATCAACATTTTTCCAATTAAAATAAATTTTTAGGAGGATTTATTCACATTATACATGGAAAAAAATTATGATATTAAACCAACATAAAAATATTTTCTACCACAAGATTGGATCAATCACTGAAGAAGAATTTTTTGCATTAATTCCATCATAGAGTTCTAAGAACTTCATCGGTGACGATGATCCTTGCAATAATTTGATCCTAAATCCATGATATTGTGGCCATCCACCAATGAACTCAACACCAAATCTCTTTATCCTCCCATTACCTCTTGGGTTATATGAATAACCCTTGTGAATTTTTCATAATGGTGTTTAAATAGAGGTTTCATTAGGGTTCCTCAAATAAATTACAATTAAATAATTTAATTAATTTAATTCTTTTAATTCACCAATGACAGCACTTTACCTAAGTTCACTATGATGGAAAAACTTATATCACACCTAGGGTAAAATCCACATTCTAAATTTAATGGTAGTCTTATAATTCCATTATGAGACACTATTTTAAGAGTTATTCCTTTATTTCTGAAAAACTAAGCATGCATGAAATAATATATTCAATATTTTTAATATCTCAATACTGAGACTCTTTGGGAAGTAGAATTCCACATTAAATATACATCCAACTCTATAAATATTACTATAAATTTTACAAAGTGTTTCATAAAAATTGTAAAGTCACTAAATTATCCCCACCTTCAAGTATTTTAATTTTGAAAATTGAAAACCAACTCATAAGTGAAGAAACTAAACTCACACATAGGTATCCCACTCCAATGAGATATCCTGGAGGTCCTTGTGCTTCCAAAAAACATGTCTCTAAGGAAAAACACCTACCCAAGAAGGGTTTTCCCCATTGATTCTAAAAAACCACGAAGAATTATGAAAAGTTAACTCTATTCTCATGGTTTGGATCAACTTGTTGGACATCATGCAATGATTCGTGCACATATCTCCTCATATGGGACACGTGGAATATATCACGCACTGGATATAAATATAGTCATAGGGTCAAGCAGTATTCCACCTCACTAACCCAATGTAGTAACTAGGAAAATGGGTTAATAACCTCAAAGATATTATGCCACCCCAACCAAATATATGTAACTCTCATTGAGGAGTTATCTCTCAGAACACAATATCTCCTCGAATAACTCTAAAGGCCTTCATTGTTGTTACTCAATAGACTCCTGAAATCTCTAGAAAATAATCACCCATCCATGGATGAACCACACCAATTTTCAACTATCACTAGAAACAACTATAGTACCACAAGTGATCTCTCCCACTAGATCCAACCATTGTAGTAGTAACCTGTAGGGTCTCCTGTACATGGACTCAAAAAATTTCTACCTCAATGGTGGTGTGGTAAATATTATGATATACAAACTCTACTGATAGTAGATGATCATCCCATCTATGCCCCCCAACTAACATGTATACCCAAATCAGTTTCTCAAGAACCCAAATAGTCTACTTTACCTAGCCATATGTATGGGGTAGAAGCACTATGCTCATTTGACACTGATTCCCAAAGGCCTCATGCATCCTCTTTATAGTCATGATGTGTAGTGAGCATAATGGTATGAAATGATAATCTAGGGAATTACATGAATTAAAATTACCCCATGTATGAATAGGAATCCCAAACTCTCCACTTAATATGATGTAAAGGTATTGGGGTAAAAACCAGTGACTAGAGGTAAAATGAACCATCATTGTCCACTAAGGAAAACTAAAATGATACCAACTGCTCTGAAACCTCTCTCAACAAAAACTAATAGAAAACCTCGCTATGAGCATCTTCTGCCACTGATATTTCTTGAGTGGCTCCCAAGCTATCATTTCCTCAACCTTTAATGGATCTACTATCACTCCTATGTTTGAGTAGTCATATACCAAGAAGTGGACCTCCCAAATATATAACTGATACTTCAAGATATTCTCTTAAAGTTAGTACTCTCATATCTTGTCTAGAACCATCCTTAAGTGTCTCATATGCTCAACCAATAACCCTGACTACACAAGTATGTCACTAAATAATACTACCTTGAAATGATCTAAGAATGTTTGAGGGATCTAATCAATAAGTCCCACAAACATTGTTGATGTGTTCATAATGTTGAAAGGTCTCACCAAGAAATAAACATTACCATAGAGACTTTAGATATCCACATTTTGTATCCTCATATTGAACTTGGAGTGATGATAAAATATCCTGAGGTTAAAATATGAGAACCTCTTTTCCCCTGACCACATGTCAAAGAATTAATTAGTTCTTGAGGGTGGATAATCCTTCCTGGAAGTAACCTAGTTAAGTAAATGTCGGTTTATAATTAATACCAAGCTCTCATCCACCTTCTAGAAGACCAAAATTGGGATGGCCAGGGAAACAAAGTGGGTCTAAAATCCCCTGCTCTGCAAATTCTTCAACCAAACCTCCATCTCTCACAACTAAAAGAGGTCACATAATATGCTAGTGTTGATATCGTATCATCCTTGGGTGAAAGTTTATACAGAATAAAAACTTCCAATTGGGCGGTGATCATGGCACATCCTCAGGGAGGACTCCCCTATACTCCTCTAACACCATAGGAAAATTAAATTTCATAGAATCAACTAATCAAGGGTCATACTAACTAACTGATAAGGAATCAATTGTATCTTCCTATACACTAGCTCATCCTTCTCTTCCTAGGATTCCTTCTCACCAAATAAGAGAAAATTACATCTCAATAACTCAATTACACTACAAATCCCTCTGGTATCAATCATCTGTACATGGAAAATAGAAAATTGGTCTATAATGAGGAAAAATCATAGGGTCCAATAGCTTTTATATAAATATTTTATGTGATTCTCTATCTATCCTTCCATAGTCATGTTGCACTACTGGAAGAAGTGTGTGATCACTGGTCCTCTCTGAAAGAGCCTCCAACACAAGTGTCAAGCTAAAATTTCCTACTATTATCATTAGGTCTCAAATAGGGGATATTTTCAAGATCATTTGGATTATGAATCAATGATAAAAATACATTTGATGAATAAAATACACAATTTGTAACTCTAACCATACTTGAAACCTCTAGGCCACAAGACTCTACTGGTTGAAGCCAACCTTTCCCTTACCTTCCTATTCACCATAACAAGGGATTTCTCTAAAACCTTTAGACATAAAAACATCCTCAAACATAATATTTGAATGAATTCATCCATCGCACCTCATCACTATTTGATTTGGGTGGTATTGACTCACTTGCATGGTTTTTGGATTGATTCATAGGAACACATCTTGGTAGGAGAAGCATCTCTCTTTCTTTCATGTTTGAAGCCACATCAAACATAACCAACACAGGGCTCTATTAACACCCTAAATTTTCTTGGATAATTATTACCACCATGAAAACCATCAAGATGGGTCCTATATAATTGGTATATTCACACCATAGGCTCATACCAATCCTCAATCGCCTAAGAAGGGGATCCGGCTCACTATGAAATCTAGGAAATCTATATCTCTGAAACTCATGAAGTACACTCAGCATAAGGGCTTCATCCATTGATACTTCCATAACTAACCAATACTCAACCTAATAGGGATCATCTACCTGAACCACTGGAGGTGGTTCAATACACTGCTAAACGGGTGGAGACATCACTCATAATCCACCCAGATGATTTACCTCCTGCATAGTTCTACATACTAAATCCTCATTTCTAAGAAGGTCATAACCGTGATATTACTACAGAATCATAGCTTGTTATCATCATGGAAGAATCTAGTGATAGTTAAGATGCACCAAGGTTAAAGGATCATATCTAGGGAGCTAACCCAAGAAAGACATGGAACCACAACCCATTCCTATATGATGTATGTACCAATGTTTTCCCTGTAACTAGTTCCTACATGTTTCGATTAAACAAGCACATTATCTAAGTCCCACTATATAGATAAATCATTCATCTCACCAAAAATCAATTCCATGTTCTAAGATATGAACTCAAAACACCTTAACATGATTTTCTTATTTCCCAAACTAAACCTCACAGCTAGACAATCTATAAACTTCATTCCTAATATGAACTTCTTTAATACCACTCTATCATGACCCAATACACTAAGTCCCACCTAGTTGGTGGAAATCTGAGTGTGAGACCCCAATCTCACCTCTAAAAGTAAAAGGGATGGTTACAAGCACCGCGTAGGCATAACACACACACAAGAAGCCTTATCCTAAGGTCCATGTACACACGCACACATATCAAACCCCATACAATACTAAAAGTTAAATGAAATTGATACCATGATGCATACATAAATCTATATCCCACATCAAAGTATAACAAAAGTACTGGAAGGAATAAAGGTCCAAATAAAATCCCACCCAAAAATACAAAATAATCTTTCCTAATAAGGAGGGGAATGCTTTCAAATGAAAAAACCCAGTATGAACCATGGTCTATAAAGCTCAAATATTCTCTACCTATTGCTGATTCTCCTAGGAATCCATAAAAAATGATTTTCTTCTACATAATACATGACATGTGCGGGTAGATCCCATGTAGAAGAGATTATAACAATACCTAGTAGGACACCCTAAAATAACCAAACATAAAGCATCGATAGAGAGTAGTTAGCTCATCATCATAAAGTTATGTCAGTTGTAATATGAGACATAAAAATATTTTAAAATAATAAAATAGATATTCTCAAGTTATATACTAATTCTTTAGGTGAGTTTATGAACTCATTTCCACCCTAGGATTCTACTAGAGGGTCCTAGGTAACACTCTTCTAGAAGAACTCGCTCCATGAGACTTTACATCCCTGATAGAACTCCTCTAAGATATCTTACTCATTGGTTCTTACTACAACGATGGAACTCATTAGATAAGTATCACTCATCATGTATTTCTAAGAATAAGTTCCCACTGGAACTCTAAAAATATAGATACATGGATAGGGGATCTCACCCGTGGACTAAAGGGTGTAATAGACCCTACCTAGAATAACCCACTAAGTAGGGGATCACACACCCATGTATGTTGTCCATGAAGATTCCTCAAACCACACCTAAAGGATAATATATGATAAAGGATCCCATCCCAAGACTCATAAAGGGATTTATAAAACTTTATTCAAGACTAATTCGATAAAGGGGATCACATCCTATGCTCAAGATCTGATGCCTCATTGTACCCTTATGGGGATGGACCAAAGGAATTAAACCAACTGAAACAGTTATAGGGAACTCAACCAAGCTCACACCAGAGTTAACTATGAAGAATAATGGTTCCAAAATTACCTTTAAGGAGTACAAAGTATGTCCCATGGGGTGCATGAAGTGTCTCTCTAAGAATAGCACTTCTCATGTCTCACTAGCTCACATGGAATGAATTTTTACAAATACACAACATGTTATTTAAGAAAAATGGTGTGTAGAGATTATTCTAGAAACTCAGTGTGCCGTATGGCCTAGCCCATGTATTTTATCCTATGCCCTTATAATCAAGTAATTCCTATGTACACTAGCTATGTCTGATTAATTTCTGAAGTACGTGGTGTGTTCCTCAATACACACAGTGTGTGGGGTAACATAGCAACCTAGGTGTGTACTCCTTGTACACACCGATCCATTTACCAAGGAATATATGGAATGTGATCCTATACACATTGAGTGTAGTGACACATGTCTTCATGGGAATGTACTCCCAGTACACACTGAGCTGGTTGGCTAAAGGTCACACGGCATATGGCCTCACCACACAATGTGTGATATTTAACTTCAAGAGGAAACCCTGGCTACTTCACCAAGGGGACCACACACCATATTTTCCTATAAACTATACTCTGTGTATGTTAGGATTTTCCAAAAACTCATTCCCATTCATGAATATTTATCACTACATTTAATTCTACTAGGAATCATCCCACAACACCTAGATTTGTGTTAAATAGTCTCAATGGTCAGATAAATGTTATATTTTTTCCATTATTAACTAGATATTTCTACCCCCGTCACTATCCCAATGCACCACATGACCCAACCACGAGTTCTTCATCACATTTTCCTCAACTAGGTCACCATTATCATCAGTGGCCGGATTCTGACCACCCATCGTTTGGGGAAAACGCCCCTCATCACACTGTGATGCTTCCATGCAAAACTATGAACCTAGATTTAGTCTTGATCAATTGAAACCTCCTATCACACTAAAGCACACCGTGACTATGTCCTTGATCTCAGATCCGGATCTGTGGGAATGATCTATTTCACTAAATATAAAATGTGCAATAATCAATTTCTAGGTATTCATCAAACTTCCATCCAAAGTGGATATATACTATGAACACACAAAGAATAATGGTAGAAAATAACAAAACAAAAACATTGGGAATGAACCTCATCCATTGTTCGGATTTGTCTCAATATTTTTCCATTAGAATAATAAACTAAGAGAAATTATCAAATATCATCAAAATTGAAATCCAAGGATAAAAATTCATCAAATTTAAATCAATATTCAACCTGTTAATCAATTGTTAGGAGGATTCATTTGCATTCGACATGGAATAAACAATTACAGGAATAAACCAACCTAAAAAAATTCCCTACCTCAAGATTGGATCGATCACTGATGAAGAACTTTTCTGCATTGATTTCATTGGTGATATTCAAGAACTTCATCAATGAAAATAATCTGCATAGTACTTCAATCCTCGATCTACGATCCCATAGCCATCTTCCAAAGCACTCTCCATTGAAGCTCTCCATACACCATTTCCCTCTAGGGTTATATGGGTAACCCTAGGGAAGTTTTGGTAGTATGCTTCAAATAGAGGTGTTTTTAGGGTTCCTCAAATAAATTACAATTAAATAAATTAATTAATTTAATTAATTTAATTCACTAATGACACCACTATACCCAATATCCTAACACTAACAAAACTTATGTTAATCCTAGGTCAAAACCTATATTCTGTATTTAATAGTGGTATCAGAATTACCATCCAAGACATTATTTGGGAGTTATTTCATTATTTCTCAAAAACCAATGTGTTCGTGATATAATAAATTTAATATCTTTAATATATTAATAACAAGGCTCTCTGGGCCCTCGAATTTAATGCTGACTCTGCACCCAACTCCAGAATTATTCCTAGAATTATTCCAACGTATTACATATAAATTTTAGAATCACTGTAATATCATCATCTTCATCATAAATTATTATCATTTTTGTTAATTAGAAGAATAATATTCAAATATTTAAATTAAATTATATGATTAAAGTGGTAATTATTTTTTTTGTTATTGTTCTTATTTTTTTCTCCATGATTTTAATTTTAAATTAATGGGTTGGGTTAGCCATATCCTTGAGTGTTCTTGGAGATATCTTGGGTTCAATCCTCCCAAGTACTTTTATTGTTCATGTATGTAGGGTTTTCTTTGTAGCTTCTCATAGCCATATCCCCGGTTGGAGTGAATTATTACCTTATCATCATCATCATCATCATCATCATCATCATCATCATCATAATTATTATTATTAATTAATTTTTTTTATATCCCATTCTATGACTGAATTAGATTAATTACATTCTTATTAATTAATAATTAAATTATTAATAATTTTTTAGGGGTGTGGGTTGGCTTCCAACTCATGTTTCATACCATATTTGATTATTAATATTATAAACCACAATTTAATTTCTATTAAATTTATTATTATTAATTAGTAATTACATTATTATTATTTTTGATATTATTATTATTAAATAGTATCATTTTAAAAAAAGTAAATAAATGGATAACTAGTATAACACTAGAAATGAGGGTACAATGACACACATCAAAAAACTTGGAAATATTTCGAAGAACACTCTTATAAAATGGATATTATAGTTAGATTTTAAATCATATTTTATTAATACATTAATCAAAGTAATATCAAATATAATAACATTTAAATATTTTTTATAATTTTATTATATATTTATATAATAAAAATATATAATAAATAAATAATTTAAAATAAATAGTGTGAACGTGTAGGCTGAGACCACACCTTTTACATATTTCCTTCTTAGAATGTGAAATTCCAAACTGCACCTTTTGGTAATTTTGTACCAAAGGTGTGGTCTAAAGTCATGAATTTGGTTGGATTATTTTGGAAACTATTTTACATATTGTTTTATTTTAAGAAAATATTTTTAGAAAGATATTATATTTAAAAAAATACTCTAAGTTTCCAAGTGATTATATTTTATTTTTCAAAGTTATTTTTTATTAAAGGTTTTTTGTGGTCATAAATGGAATAGTGGAAAAAATATTCAAAACACATAATTATATGAATAGAAAATCAATTGTTTGAGAAATGTGTGGATTTAATAATGAAAAATATTGAATTTTTATTTAAGTATTAATATGTGTTATCTTGATGTAATGATTGAGACCTTGATCGGCATATGAAAAGTCTCATGTTAAAGTCTTTCCATTTGTGTGTGTCCATGTATGGTTGATTTTATTATGTATTTATCCCCCCCTCTCTAAATTCTAATAAATATTTTAGGGTAGTAATGAATGGAAAAGAAATAAAAATAGGAATAATTATAATTATGATTAAAATAAATATAATGTAATAAATTATTAATAAGGTGATTAATTTAGTCCAAGAAAATATCCTTATTGAATAATTAATGTGTTCAAAGTCAATAATTATGGAAAATAATTTTGACCCTCTTATTATCAATAAAAATTTAGAGGAGAAATTTTAAGATGAAATAACAAGTACTAAATGAGTTTTAACTTTTGAAAACTATAAAAAAATTGAGGAATAATGTTGTCAAATATTATTTAAAAAATAGTAGGATAAATAGTTTATAAATAATTATTTAACCTTCTTTATAAAAATTTCCTATTGAATATCAAATTTCTTATCATTGATATATCAAATAAAGTCTCCAGTTGAATCTTATATCATTTTCATGATCTGGTTCATGCATAACAATATTTATTATTATGTTAACACAATAATCTATGCCATTCATAAAACACATCATGAAAATAATAGAAGATTCCATTCGTTTATTTATTATTTTCATTTTTAATTTCATAAGGGGGGGTTATGAATGGAATGATTTAGAAATTAAATAATGAATATTATTATTGAGAGGAATTTATGAATGAATATTATTATTAAAAGAAAGTTATCATAAGGGGAATTTATGGATTAATATTATTATTTATGGGGTGAAGCTTAGTGGTAACTCCATTGAGAGGTATCAAGGAGGTCTCAAGTTTGAGTCTCATTAGGTGAATTATAGGCATCAACAAATTTTCTTTGTAATTTATACCCCTTACCCTATACCATTGAAATTATTATGAGAATAAATACAATATATTATGAATAAATATGAGATTATATTAATGAATGTTAAAATTTATATATAAATTTCCCATTTATAGTTAGGAATATTAACCCATTAATTAAATACTCAACTAATTATAGAGTGGATGATGGTATGTAGAGTCCATATAAAGGGTTTTACCTTGATCATTAAATATAACTAATGTAAATAATTAAAGTGGTTAAATTATTATGATAATACCCCAAAATATCACTCCTTTACATTTTTTCAATTTCATAACATTTTATTAGCATGAGTTCTCATTATCTTAAGATATTTATATTATTAGGTATATTATGTATGATTGTAAGTCTTATATTTCTAAAAAACATATCTATTTTTTATAATAAAAAAATTATTTTAAAATACTATGAAAAATATAAAATTTTGTTTAAATTTTATTTTATTTTGATTCATTATTTTATTATTTATTTTTAGAAAAAATTATAGATAAAATTTGAGCTTTAATTTTGTTAAATTTTTTCCTTTTAAAGATTCCTAAATTATTATAGACAAAGTGCATCATGTACACAAGTGTTTTCCGAAATACTTGGAATTGAATATAATAAGACATATTCTCCAATTATAGATGCAATTACATTTCAATGTTTATTTATCCTTATAGTAGCTAAAAATAATTAAATGAATCTGATGGATATTGTTACGACTTAAATGTAAGAACCTGGGTTTTTTGAAACGGCTTAAAATTTCCCACCCTGTTTGAATTTTCCACTTTTCTATAAAAAATTTTGGCTGATTTTGAGAAGTCTGAAAAATATGGGAAGTTTCTAGAAATTTCCAGACTACACGCTGTGTACACCCAAGTACACGCTGTGTATCAACTAGGTATGTGACAACCCATCTGAGACCAAGTACATGTCGTGTGGTGCCCATATGTCAATTTCCATCTACACGGTGTGTAGTCTTCCTTGACATGCCGTGTAACCTCGTTCTGTATAATGGTCGAGTCCTTGGCTGTGTGTTGGCCGTGTACATGGTCTAAGCCGTGCACTGGACTCCGCTTAAGTCGGAGTATGGAAAATCAATCTACACGGTGTGTAGTCTTGAAATACACGTCGTGTACTTTTATTTTTAGTTAAGAATCTGAGACGTCATCTCGTCTTATTTCCAAAAATTGTCTTCTTCTTCCCTGTTGGAAGAACAGTTCGTCTGAGAACCTCTGAAAAATAGAAACCCTCCTAGATTCTTCATATGACCTTCGTTCTTCAATCTGTCAGTGGCAGCGGGACCGCATCGGAAAGGCTAACCCCACGCACCCCTCTTTGTCCTTGATATCTTGCATATTTCTCCATAGTTTCCATCCGAACAGAATTACCAGAATTTTATGGAAATGCAGATCTACCATGGTTTAGACTGATTCAGTGACTGATATCGAAGGAGTGTCATCGTACGAGTACAAGGTGGGTGGTGCATACCTTCTTTCATGTTTTCGTAGACTTTTGGGGGTTGTGACCTTCAGGCACGACGTTGGGTATTGAGAAAAACCCTGTTTAAATGATTTTAATTATTTATCTACAATGTGGGATGCCTCAAGGTATTCCCTGACCTATTTGTGGTCGAGCGAGGCTGGGTTAGAAGTCGTTTCTCGTTTGGGTAATTTCGGTCGGGGGTGCCGAAATGGGTATAAATTGAACTGCTTAGTTTAAACTATGGAGTTTAATTTGTTACAGCATGATTTTATTTTCTTAAGGAATTCGAGACCTTAGGTACTAGTATGGTATGACACATGTGTGGTGCAACTTGACTGTTTAGTATTTTTCTTGTTTTAATTGATGCTTTCTAGTATATATATGCAATGTGTGATATTTCCTGTGTTGAATTGTTTAGTTATGTTGGGCGTGGACGAGATATTTTGTTGAGTGATGTTGATCACAGTTTGGGGCTTTGCCCGGGTTACTTGGGTGGTTCCTACCACGGGATTGGGCATCATGGACATCGGTTGAGGTAGTTGGACTGTCATGTTGGCATTGGCCTGGGTTACTTAGATTGAGAGGCCATTAGACTTGAGCGACAGGTTCGCAGGGACACGAGGTGTCATAAGTGTTGTGGCTTGGGAACTTATTGAGGTCATTACCATTCACCGGGTACTTTTGAGTAGTGTGCACACAGATAGACTCTGTGATGAGGGGGTATGGCCACTCACTGAGTAGAGGCCCTGATAGATGTGGTTAGGTGATATTGGTTTGGGGGTGCTTTCCATAGGAAGCCATGTGGAAGGTGAGGAGCCTTTGGGAGATAGCGTTGAGGCTGTCAGGTTGGGGGCCAAGGCTCGCCGTGATTTTGAGGGAAGATATCGTTGTCCCTCCGGGTATTATTTGAGAGTAGACATCGTTGTCCCTATGGGTATTATTTTGAGGACAGGTATCGTTGTTCCTCTCGATGTTGTGCCATGGGCAGGTTGAGCTTTCGAGCTGGGTTAAAATTATTGGATGTACCTCCGAGACGTCGGTACTTGAGACACATGGTGTTAGGTGGCACATGGTGCCGGGTTCGGACCACATACTCTGGCGTTGGCTGAAGCAGGTGACACTTCCTAGTAGCTGCTGAGCACCAGCGAAGTTTGTGTTTACTTTTGGGCATTGTACTGTTTACTATTTTTCTTATATAAGCATGTCTACCAAAATACTTATATTAGGTACACACCTTTGGGTGGTATTCCATTGAGACTCGTCTCACACCCTACATGGGCCCTTCGGGACACGTGTAGACTTTATGAAATTGCGTGCAGGTGGAGGGTCAGCCTCAGGAGCTAGACCTTAGTGTCGTTGGCATGGAGACTGGCATGGACCTTGAGTTCGTGTCTTTATAGAGTTACTTTTTTTAGTTTCTTTTTTTATCAGCATGCTTATTTTACTATGTAGTAACTATTTGTTTTCCATTGGCGCCATTATATATTGATATGTATGACTTTCTATGGATGCATGTTTGTTTGTTTACAGTAGTAGTTGCAGTGATGTTCAGCATGTTGTTCTATTAACTTTCCACTGCTATTTTTTCTATATTTTTTCCGCTGTTTATTTGATATTTGATATGCTTCCACTCTGCGGGTCTGGTTTGAGTCTGCTGAGTCATTAAATTTCCGCTGCTCATAGACTTTGTACTCGGACCAGCACCTTTATTTCCTCCATGAGGGTATAGCCTCCCCACTATACCTATTCAGACCCTCACTTCTAGTCGGCAGCCTTTGGCGTTCAGGGGAGGTGCACCTAAGGTAGTAGCACCCGACCCGTTTGGCACTGTTCGGGTGGCTGATCGGATTTGGGTCGTTACAAAGTGGTATCAGAGGAGTTCTTGACCGGGATTTAGTAGCAGCATTTTTCTGGATACTAATGAGATTGAGACTTCTCTTTTATTTATGTTGGTTTTACTATTTGGGATATGGTAGACTAGAGATAGGTTGTTATTGGAACTGGGTTCCTAGCTTGTTCTTGGGTTCCTACAGCCCCAGGTACGAGGGATGGACTTAGTTTCCATGGGTGGGAATTGCTGTTTTTTTTTTGCTCAGATTACAGTTTATATGATTTCCACCTCAGTGGATCACTTGATGTGTGATGTTATTGATTGTGACATGTGTCCCTTGACCCGGTGTGGTAAGGGAGAATTGGACCGTGGCCCGGTATGGAAAGGCTTGTTTTCTTGGCTTTTGATAGGCACATTTTAGAGTATTTCAATTTCATAATTGCATGTATGCTTTGTGATGTGATAATACCATGTGAAGAAAAATCAATTTCCATGATATGTATGCTTTGAAATGTGAATAGGTGAAACTCCGGATATAATTTCTTGTTTATTGCAATATTTATGCCATGCTTTGTGTGTTTTTAGAATTGCATGTTGCAGGATATTTGGGTCTGGCTCTTATGAGAGAAGGTAGGTATTATGACTGAGGCAGTGTAACTGTCAGGATTGGGTGACTCAGTCGTCGGGTTAGAGGAAACGTTGGTTGTCAGGATGAGCATGGCCCGAGGTACCATTGATGCTTGGCTCTGTTGAGGGTGGGTAAGGAGGTCGTGAGGTTGGGATTCCAAGGGTATCGGTTTTGATAGGGGAGAGTGAGGGTAGTTGTTATACAATGCCTCTTTACTGCTTTTCTTATCAATGTAGAATATATTGTTATATATATATATATATATATATATATATATATGGGTTGTCTGACCATTTATGGTATTCAACGGGTTACTCCTTCATGACTCGATGGAGCGTCAGGAAGGAGAGGATGCAGTGCCATAGGATCAGGTTTAGAATCTGGTGCAGGCAGAGCATAATCCGTAGGTACAGGCTCAGGGATAGGATTAGGTTCAGGATCCAGTGCAGGTAGGGCAGTAGTCAGGTTTGGCAGTGTTCGGACCATGGCTTGACGAGCAGCTCTGAGCTATCCTAGTACATGTCTTACAGGGGATTGACAGAGGCGCGTAGGGTACAGATCCTTCTATGGCATATCTGACGTGGGAGTTCCAGTCGCAGCACCCACTGCTTTTCTAGGGTGAGGGTGGTCCACAGGTGGTAGATAACTGGATAGATAGTATGCAGATGATCTTCGAGCAGCTCGAGACACCTCTAGGGTGGAGGGTCAAGCTAGAGACGTACATACTGAGAGGACTGGCGAAGCGTTGGTGGGATGTACAGGTACAGGCTCGTAGGCACAAGGGACTGTCTTGGAAGGACATCGAGGAAAGGTTCTTTGAGAACTTCTATCTAGAGACACTGAGGGTAGAGATATCTCGGGAGTTCTTGAGTCTTCAGTAGGGAGATATGTCTATCATGGACTACACAGCTACCTTCACAGAGTTGTCTCACTTTGCACCTGGTATGGTGAGAGATGACATAGCTAGGGTGAGGCGCTTCGAAGATGGCTTAAGACATGCCATTTGGGTCCAGGAGAACATCTTCAGGTTGGGTTCCTTCTCTGAGGCGGTGAACCAGGTGCTTATAGCAGAGGGAAACCAGAGGGATAGGCCCCGGATTGGCAGGGAGGCAGCTTCAGGTGATGGTTCTAATAGTAGGAAGCGAGGTAGAGATGAGTTCCAGTAGGGCAGGCAGGCCAAGTACTCAGCTAGGCCACCTCATGGCAGTGGTTTTCTTCCAGTGTGGGTAGTCAGGACATGTTCGAGCTCAGTGTGATAATCTTCCAAAGGAGTACGGGACATGTGGACTGGTCGGGCATCTGGAGAGGTTTTGCAGACAGCCTTCTCAGATAGCTGGCAGGCAGGGACCAGGACAGACTGTGGCATTAGGTGTTGGTTCAGGTTCGGTACCAGGAGAGGGTAGTCGAGGTTCAGCTGTGCAGGGAGGATGTGACAGAGGCGGGGGACCCAGCTTAGGGGTTAGTGTCCAGTGACTGGAGTAGCACCGTAGGGAGGTCAGGCATCAGGTAGTCGTACTTGAGGCCAGGTGCATGTTGTGAAGCTTCCAGGGACTGAGCAGGCTGGTGATCCAATGACGGTGGCAGGTATACCCTGGGTGTGGTCGTGATTTTCTTTGCTTTCTTTTGGCATGGCCTCTTGAGGCATGTCTGGTTGAGTGCACGAGTTTCACAGGATACTTGTGGACTAACTAGATGCTAGTTAGTGGGATTGGCATCATATCGGATGCATTATATATTTTATTATATATTGGAGATGTGTAGCATCAGGAGCATCAAGGATGTAGGTTACGTGAGGTGCCATGGGCATCGGGGCATCGTGGATGTGGGTTACTTGAGGTGAAAGGCACCAGGTTTTTATTGGAGCATCTATGAGATGCAGGACCTCTTGGAGGCATACATCGATGCGGCGAGGGTTACGTTGGGTTTCGGGAGTGACACGTGGGCACCGAGGAGGTGTAGGAGTGACGATGCATCACAGGAGGAACCATGGGTCCGAGAAATAGGTTGTTGGGCCTTGTTTGGTTATTTTGATTGCTTTGAGACTTTTTTCAGGTTTAGACTGATTGGGAAATTCCTAAGGTGGGGAGCCCTTGAGGAATTTAGCTGAGACCTTTGAGACCGAGGAAGTCCGGGTTACTTTGATCGCGGTGGTATGTTCGGTACCATCTCCAGGTTTCGTTCGGTAGCTCGGGGACGAGCTACGTTAAGGTGGGGAGTTTTTAAGAACCCAGGTTTTTAAAATGGGTTAAAATTTCCGACCCTATTTGAATTTTCTTCTTTTCTATAAAAAAATTTGGCTGATTTTGAGAAGTCTGGAAAATTTGGGAAGTTACTGGAAATTTCCAGACTACACGTCGTGTACTCCCAAGTACATGCCGTGTATCAACTAGGTAGGTGACAACCCGTCTGAGACCAAGTACATTTTGTGTGGTGCCCATGTGTCAATTTCCATCTACACGGCATGTAGTCTTCCTTGACACATTGTGTAACCTTGTTCCATATAATGGCTGAGTCCCTGGCCATGTGTTGTCCGTGTACACGGTCCAAGTCGTGCACTGGACTCCGCTTAAGTCGGAGTACGGAAAATAATTCTACATGGTGTGTAGTCTTCAAATACACACCGTGTAATTTTATTTTTATTTGAGCATCTGAGACGTCGTCACGTCTTATTTACAAAATTGTCTTTTTCTTTCCTGTTGGACGAACAGTTCGTCCGAGAACCTCCGAAAAATAGAAACCCTCCAAGATTTTTCATATGACCTCTGTTCTTCAATCCGCCAGTGGCAATAGGACCAAATTGGAAAGGCTAACCCCACGCACCCCTCTTCGTCCTTGATTCCTTGCCTATTTCTCCGCAGTTTCCATCCAAACGGAATTGCCGGAATTTGATGGAAATGCAGATCTACCGCATTTTAGACCGATTCAGAGGCTGATATCAAAGGAGTGTCATCGTACAAGTACGAGGAGGGTGGTGAATACCTTATTTCGTGTTTTAGTATACTTTTGGGGGTTGCAACCTTCGGGCGCGACATTGGGTATTGAGAGAAACCCTGTTTAAATGATTTTAATTATTTATCTGTAATGTGGGATGCCTCAAGGTATTCCCTAACCTATTTGTGATCGAGCGAGGATATGTTATAAGTCATTTCTCATTTGGGGCATTTTGGTCGGGGGTGACGAAGTGGGTATAAATTGAACTACTTAGTTTTAACTATTGATTTTAATTTGTTACAGCATGATTGTATTTTCTTAAGTCATTTGAGACCTTAGATGCTAGTATGGGATGACACATGTGTGGTGAAACTTGACTGTTTAGTATTTTTCCTATTTAAAGTGATTCTTTCTAGTATATATATGCAATGTGTGATATTTCCTGTGTTGAACTGTTTAGTTATGTTGGGCGTGGGCCAGATATTTTTTTGAGTGATGTTGATCACAGGTTGGGGCTTTTCTCAGGTTACTTGGGTGGTTACTACCACGGGATTGGGCGTCATGGACATCGGTTGAGGAATTTGGACTGTTAGGTTGGGATTGTCCAGAGTTACTTAGATGGCAAGGCCATCAGACTTGAGCGACAGGTTCGCAGGGACATGAGGTGTCAGAAGTGTTGTGTCTTGGGAACTTATTGAGGTGATTACCGCTCACCATGTACATTTGAGTAGTGTGCACATAGATAGACTCTGTGATGAGGTGGTATGGCCACTCGCTAGGTAGAGGCCCCGATAGATGCGGTTTGGTGATATTGGTTTGGGGGTGCTTTCCATAGGAAGCCACATGGAAGGTGAGGAGCCTTCCGGAGATAGCGTTGAGGCTGTCAGGTTGGGGGCCAAGGATCGCCGTGATTTTGAGGGAAGATATCGTTGTCCCTCTGGGTATTATTTGAGGGCAGATATCGCTGTCCCTCCGGGTATTATTTTGAGGACAGGTATCGTTGTTCCTCCAGATGTTGTATAATGGGAAGGTTGAGCTTTCGAGCTAGGTTACGATTATTGGGCGTACCTCCGGGACGTTGGTACTTGAGACACATAATGTCAAGTGGCATGTGGTGCTAGGTTCAGACTAGAGATTCTGGCATTGGCCGAAGTAGGTGACACTTCCTGGTGGCTGCTGAGCACCAGCGAAGTTTGTGTTTACTTTTGGGCATTGTACTGTTTATTGTTTTTCTTATATAACCATGTCTTCCAAAACACTTATATTAGGTAAAATGGGTGGTATTCCACTGAGACTCATATCACACCCTACACGGGCCCTTCAGGACGCCTGTAGACTTTATGAAATTGTGTGCAGGTGGAGGGTCAGCCTCAGGAGTAGGACCTTAGTACTGTTGGCATGGAGACCGGCATGGACCTTGAGGTCGTGTCTTGCTGGAGTTACTTTGTTTAGTTTCTTTTTGTATCAGCATGCTTATTTTACTATGTAGTAACTGTTGGTTAGCCATTGGCGCCATTATATATTGATATGTATGACTTGCTATGGATGCATGTTTGTTTGTTTACAGTAGTAGTTGCAGTGATGTTCAGCATGTTGTTCTGTTAACTTTCTGCTGTTATTGTTTCTATATTGTTTCCGCTGTTTATTTGATATTTGATATGCTTCCGCTCTGCGGGTCTGGTTTGAGTCTATTGAGTCATTAAATTTCCGCTGCTCATAGACGTTGTACTCGGACCAGCACCTTTATTTCCTCTGTGATGGTATAGCCTCCCCACTATACCTATTCAGACCCTCGCTGCTAGTCAGCAGCCTTTGGCGTTCAGGGGAGGTGCACCTAAGGTAGTAGCACTCGACCCGTTTGGCATTGTTCGGGTGGTTGATCGGGTCTAGGTCGTTACATTACATGAGTATCTTGATAGTAGTATATATATGAAAATCCATGAAACATTCAAAATGACTGAAGTATTAAAATTAATGGCCTTGGAGTATTATAATCAAATTCCAAGGACCTATATTCAATTAAATTCCAAAAAACTATGATTATATTTAAAAAAAAATTTGCTCATATGTGGTATAATTTCTTAAGAAAGTATTTATTAGATAAAGAATATATAAATGATTTTATATTTATATGTTTTTTAATTAAGAAAACAATATTTGGATACGCAATAAATGTTGTTAATATTTATGATATAAATATCATTAGAACCCTTGAAGAGTTTTATAATGCAATGAAGTACTTCAAGGAAGAATTTTAAAAAAAGGGCTTGGAATAAATAAAATATTGTATTGGTTTGTAAAGTAATTACATTTCATATACATATGTTTACATAAGTCATTTTATACTAAGAACCTATTAAACTCTTTAATATGGATAGTGAATCATTTAGGAGGATTCTAATAATTATCATGGTTTTAAAAAAGTAATAAAAAAATTACTATTTATTTTTAATTTTCTTAATATTAGTTCACCAATCTTATAAAGTGTTCATTTTCCTTTAAAATTTTGGAATCATGAAATTTTCATGGAATTTATTCCATATTATGAATACTAAAATTATTTAAAAATATTTCATCACCCAAAAAAAATTAAAGGTAACTATTTTTAATGGATAATTGATGTCATAATTCCTTATAATATAATAAATCTTGAATATATGTTTTTAGTGTCACTATAGAATTATGTTCTTTCAAGATAATGAATAAAAATTAACTCCTGGTGATAAATTATTAACCTTTATTGTGTCACACAACTTCATTCACAAAAATGAATGTGGATACATATGATAATTCAAATAATATAGTTCATGGAAATAATCGACATGTCAAAGTCAAGGAAAAAATTATGCTTGAGGTGATCATCAAAATTCATTAAATGAAAGAATAAAGAGCACCATCCTAACTGGTTAAATGATGAACAACCACATTCAGGAAAAAATACTAAAAATTAATATTTTTTGTGTGGCGTAAAATTTCACTATCCAAGTACCCGTGATATGAAAAATCATTGTATTGATGGTTAATATAACATTGAAGATATTTTTCTCATTTTTTATTTTAATAAGTGGTATTAAATTAATCAAAGACTCTATAAGAGTAAATATATATCTACCTTATAGTACATGAATTTTAATAGAAATGATTTTGAGTATATCATTACAAATAAAATGGTAAATTTATGTTAAATTATTTCAAATTATTAGTTTAATAATATAAATAATGTTTTGAATAATAATAAACAATTTATTATAAATATTGATCATCTCTGAAAAAAATAAAATTTTATTCCTTGAAGTGAATGTCTATATTTTTTAGAAAAAATTATCATGGAAAACATGATATTTTATAGTGATCATAATATAAATTGAAATAAATATCAATGAATGGTATGTAATAATTTGACGGTGGCATGATGAATAAAGTATTATAATTTGAAAATAAATTGTATTATATAAAGGTGAAAATTTATATAAAAATTGAAAAAAAATTATGTATGATTTTTATCAAATTTCTCTCATCCAATTCATGCATAAAAATATACATTTAAAATATTAAATTAAAAAATACAAATTATTCATTTTAATGATTTTATAAATAATGTTAGTGCAAATATAATTCTTTAGATTTTCTCTTTTTTTGATATTTTAAATTCGTGTGTTCTTAATTTTAAGTAAAATAGTTTTTAAATAATATTTCATTGAGTTATAAAGTTTTCTATATTATTTTATCATTTATGTGAGAAATTAAAGTTATAGTAGATTTATTTTGTGTATATACATGCACAAATAAAACTTTCATTTATAGAAAATCTAAAATTTTAAAAATGTTATTTGATAATTATTTCAACATATTTTTTTTAAGGGAAATAATTATAAAATTATTATATTTTTTATTTTAAGGATTGATTATTCATTATTGATTTTGGTATTATGAATAAATTTTAATTTAAAATTTCATCGAATGGTGTCCATTTTGTTCTTATTTTTCTTGATAGATTCTATTAAACTACGTTTTTTATTTAATGAAAATATTTGATGAATTTGTTTAAGTAATATTTTAAATTTTTAATAATTATTTTACGATGATTTTAGCTTGATTGAAAAAAAATTAACATGTGATTTTTAGTATTTTTCCATTTATTATTAAAAAATTTAATTTATTATTATTATTATATAAAAAATCATTCTTCTAGATAAAATTAATTAAATAATAATAACAATATATTATATTAAATTAATTTGTAATTTTTTATAATTTTTATATGGTGTAATTATTATATTAAAGTGTTATTAATGTGTTCTTAAATTATTAATTTAGTATAGTAAAATATATTTATAGTGGTTACATTAATTAAGTTGTTATTTTTGGTAAAATTAATATTTGAATGGTGATAAATGAGGTTGAATTATTTTTATGTGTGTGAGAATTTTTCTTAGAAAATGAAATTTAATGAATATTGTTTTGAAGAAAATATTTTTTTTAAAAAATATTGTATTTTAACATCATGTAATGTTTTTTTAAGAATCATAATTATGTTCTAGTATGCTTGTTGTCATCCCTTGAAGTGTATGTCATTTTTATAGGGCCTCTAGGCCTTTAGAAAATTTCACCTAGGACCTTTGGTTAACTAAATAAATTATACCTTCAAATCATTGATTGTAATGGTCCCCTAGTTTTCTTTTCAATCCTTGTGGTAAGGGATGAGGTCTCACCCATGATTTTACCTAGGTGTGTGTGTGTGTGTGCTTGTAGTTTGTATTACCTTTAATCAAAATAAATATGAATTTCTATTATTTAATATTTTGATTCAAGGAAAAATTAATGTGAACATGAAGATAAAATGATAATTTATTTATAGGATATGATTAATAAATCATCTAATATTTGAACTATATAGATCATTTAATCTATCCTTGAATCTTTTGCTTTTATCTGTAAAGAATTTTATTTGTTCCTAAGGAACAAAGTATGATAAATAAAAATTAATTATTTTCAAATATACCTAAACCATTTTTGACTTATTTATTTGAAGAAAAAAATAATAATAGTTTTTATTCCTTAGAAGAGGAAATTATTATTTCAAAATTATCAACAATGTGTTTTTATATATAAATTTCCCATGAAGTAGTGAAAAACATCCCAAAAGTGGTTCTTGTATTAAAATATAATAAGATATTGTTATTATGTGAAAATTTTATCAATTGTGTATTTTAAAAGACTAATGATTATAGTATTGTAAATGATTATATTTTTTAGTCACAAATTTTTAAAAATATTTGATACAATAATTATTAACTAACATGAAAAAGGATCAAAATTACCCTTGTTTTTTTTAATGATTAATAGTCTAAACATTTGAGAATTATTCATCTCATTGGCTATAAATTTTATTTTTATATAGATGTGAATTTATTGAAATTTATGTTATATAAATCATAATATTGTATAATAGATGTAATTATATTTTAATATTTCATCAATGGAAATATTAAATTACATTTCATGGATGTTGTTATTGAAGGATATATGAACTAAATCAATTATGAATATAATTAATTATTATATATTGTAATGTATGATATGTGGATGTTATACAACATGATTTTATATTATGTCCAATGCAAAGTGTACTATACGACTAGTTGTATCATAAGTCATGGTATACAATACCATGTAATTTTCTTAAATGTTTTGGGTGGTAAAATGATAATTGTTATCATTCAAGAAGATCATCCACATAATCTATAATTTTTATCCATTTAATAAGATTAAATGGATAAGATAGTTGTCATAGTAAAAGTTTTCATTCATTGTAACCACATGAATTAACTCATAACATACAAGTTAATGTATGTTTACTCGAGAATAATCCTATAGATATTTATAAAGGGGAATTATCCATGAGATAGTATGCAATGAGATTATTCCCGGGATTTAGAAAAAACTCTTCCATACCCAAAGATCTATTTCTCTTCACTATTTTCCTTCACATGGCACTAGCATGTTGTTATGAGAGGATCCCACTCAAGTGTTAAGCGATTCTGCACAACCCATGGATACCACTAAAGGAGGGATGTCTTTTGGATGGATTTATTATGATATTTATTAATCATGGATGAATAGTGTTGTAGTTTCTCTATAATGTAAGGTACAAGTTCACAAATTACTTCATTTACAGTTTTCATGATTTCATTTATCTAGAATGTTAAATCTTGGATTTGGGTTTCTTTATTTACTTTTGATATATTTAATGAATTTCCTTAGATCCATTGAAACTTGGCAGTGGTATCAGATACTTACCATGATTTTTATTCATGAAACCATGCTGAAAATTTGTGTTTTTAAGGTTGTAATGCCTATCATATTCCCTATTATAAAATATGATTCAGAAACTTGTTCTGTCTAATTAAACCATATCTTATGATATAAGGATATCATATACAATGACTCAATAAAAAACACTCAATTTTTTATTTATCATATCATATGATATAGGGATGTGTATTTAAAGATAGTGATGTATCTTGGGTTCTAAAAATAGAGCATCAAGTAATAGTTATGATATAACATATATCATATTCTATGGTATACATAACTATCTTCCTTTTCATAGGTTACTCTTATGTATGGGTTACCCCATAAGTAAGTGTCATTACCTTTTCCACAAAATAGAAAACCAATGCATGTTACTCTTTCATATGGGTTTCCCTATATGTAAGGGTCATTCTCTTTACTACAAAATATAAAACCCTTATATATTTCATTTATCATAAGCGGTGATAGGACTATTAGTCATAAATTACAACTGATAGTGATTTAATCATTCAATAACCTCAGCCTATCAATCATATTATAGTATTCGGCCTAAATCATTAAATATAATTAAGAGAAAAAAATTATTAAAATTCAATTATGAATTAAATTATATTATTTATAAATTGTTTATAAATTATAATATAAGTAATTTTGTTATATTTATTAATTTATAAATTAATTTATAAATTAATTAATTATAAATTATTTATAATTAATTAATTAAATGTTCATGAAACATTTATTAATAAATATTCCATAATATTAAATGTTAACATTGAAATACCAATTGCTAAATTATATGGATTGCATTATGACATATAAATAAAGTGTATTTATAAATCATAATGGTAATTTATAAAGTGTTATAAATTACAAAAATAAGTCTAAAATATAAAAGAGTTTATATTTAATTACAAATATTTCATAATTAATTAATTTTAATTATTCAAATTAAAGTATTTATTTGGGATATTATTTAGACCACATAAAAAATATTTTTGATTATTAATTTGATCATGGATTAAATATCATTAATAAGTGATATTTAAATTATCTAAAATGTTTAAATAATAGAAATTGAAATATAAAATAATTATATTTCATGAAATATCATATATTTAAAGTGAGATTCAATATAGTGAATAATATAAAGGAGTTCATATTAGGGACCTTGATCTCTGCCTAGGTGAAAAACTTAAGGTTAAACACCATGTCTACATCATTCTCCCCACTTCACATAGTCTGATCGGCAGTCTCAAATTTTGAAATTTGAATCTGTTTTATTTTTTAATTTTTTTAATTTTAATGTGTTGGGTTCTACTGTATTGTGATGTATCAAATGCCCAAATCTCATATTTTTTCTTTTAAAATAAATTTAAAAATGGAATTAAGGAGGAGTATAGTGTTTTTATATTTAACATTATGGAATTTCTATAATAAATTGCTAAATTATAATGTACTTATAAATATATTTTATTTATTAATTGTTAAAAAAATGTTTATCCAATGTTTAAATATGTGAATTGTTCTTGTATTTAATTTTTATTCCATGATTTCTTCATAGTTATCAATAATTTATATTATGAAGGTCTGTATGATTTAGTTTAAATTGTTAATATTCTTCTAGAGATTATCATGCATGCATCTAAGGAGTTACATGATAGGTATGATAGTGTATTTAGTTTTATTATTCCTTGAATTGTTAATTTATTGAGTTATGAACTTGAATTAAGTAGTTAATTATAATTTATATATATTAGGTATTATAATTATAATAGAATTGGTATCTCTCTTGAGTAAAATATCCCTTGGTAGAGGGAAATTGGGTTAGACTTCCCATTAACCTAGAGGCTTATGCCTTATTCTAGAAAAGTGGTGGTGGACTATATGTGACTCTAGGCCTACTCTTATAGAGATTGTCAATTTCATATAATTCTATGCCTTTAAAATAAACACAGTTTCATGTACCTCATGTATCAGATGCATTTGTATATGTATGAATATAATTATCTTTATATTTGGTTTATTAACACAAGATATGAATTATGTAAAGAGTTACACGTCAATATGGTTTGAACATATTGATTTGATGGAATAAATATGGTTCTAAAATAGATCACTAAAAACATGAATATATAAATTAAATAACATGAGATAAGATAGTGAGATTAAAACTCCTTCTAAATACTAAGTTTTAGATTCCTTCAAAAGTGACACATGTGAAGACATAGATCATTCAACTGGGTAGGTTATACAAAAGTAAGGTTTCCATGGATTATCTTGTGTAAAGAATGGTGGAAATGGATAACCCTAAGAGTTGGCTAACCATATATCATTATTTTCTTTAGATTACACATAGATAATAAACCCTAAAAGTTAGGACAGAAAAGGTAGAGAGTTGAGTTTATCCATATGTTTTATTGAACAAATAGTTTTCTTCTCAACTATCCAAGATTTATATATGAAATTATTGGGATGATTCCCTACCTAAATAGATAAGTGGTGATAGTAAATCTAAATAAATCCCATTTCATAGTGATATATGGATCGTGTACCACCAATGGATATGATGAGTTTAAAAGGGGACATCATTTTAATGGGATACTATTTAATAAAATTCCTTATTAAATGTTTGTAAAACATGATACTCATATGATAAAAGATTTGGTTTTAGATAAATAGAATCATCATCATAATAATTAAAATTAAATTTGAAATCAACCCTAGCGAAAGGATAAACTTAATGTAAAAAACTTTTATGAATAGTAACTTGAGAAATTTATTAAGATAAATTATATGTTTCATATAAAATACCTTACTGAGTAGACAAATATTAAATTTATTCAACACTTAAAATCTAGATGCTTATAAGAAGAATATATTGGTTCACTTTAGGTTTCAAATACATTTTCTACATGGTAACCTAAGGAATTTTATTCTCCACACATATAATCAATATGATTGAGTGTGATAATGACTTGTAGTGACTGAATATTTATTTAAGACTTATTTTGGATATAGATTTCATTCTATTTTCATTTATGTAAATGTTCCCACAATTTTAATGAGTTCAATAAATTTTGTCCTTATTATTCTAAATTTTTTGAGAATAGATTAACTCAACATATGATTTCTAGGTACTAGTATTTTGTTAATAATACAAGTTGGTAAAATTTCAAACCATAAGAAGTAAAGTTGGTTGGAGAGTCCAACAATATTTCTCTAAGTATCCAGTCAATATCATTGAAAACTAAAGGAAAAAAATCAAGAAGGAAGGAGTAATGATTCTATAATATGGTATTTTCCATGATATATAAAGAGATTTATGAAACTCCATGGAATTCCCCTATCATATATCAGTGTTATAAAAATAAATTATTTAGTTTTTAAGGGTATATGATGCCAAATGTATATTTTACAAGTGTTTTAAATAAATCAGAGTTCAAAATCAAGGGAAGAATTGATAGATCTTATGGTTTTCATTCAGTTAATGAAGTAAATAGTTTCTACATAAAATATTTTAATGTAAATTAATGTATCATTCTCTCATGAATCTAAATAAAACATATGGATAGTTATCTCATATCTCTTATATGATAAGAAAACTTTTTTATTGTCAAAAATATGAGATAATGAATTCAATACACATATTTTATGATTAATAAAATTCTATAACATTTTTAAAAATGATACAAGGATTACAAAAATTATCTAGGATAAAAAAATTTATCAATATGTTTGTTAAAATATAAGGTAATATGTTCCCACCAACTGGTAGTGGTATATTTTAAGGAATAAAGTCTTATTTTGAAACAAAAATGCTTTAAACCCATAGAATATCATATATGGTGTATAAATAATTTTTTATTTATTAAATATTCCTTCTAAAATAAAATAAGTGTTATTTCCTAAAATAAAAGAGTTTTTATAGAATAGAATTATATTTTGAATATAATATTTTAATGTCCTAATCAAATCATTAGGATTGGGTGGTGTTCCACATGACCTCATGTGTGTCTCCCCATGCGCAAAAGGTTTATGAATATTGATGATGGTTCTAATGGTGTTGTGTGTAGACTATACCCTCAATAACAATAGTCATGTACCAAAATCATAGGTATTAAAAAAATCTAGGAACAACATAGTGAAATCATCATGCTATAATTAAATTTCATATGGTTTATACAAAAAAATAAAACAAATATTCCCAATGTGATAAGTTAAGAAAAGTATGATAACTGATGAAAATAAACTAAAACATTATATTTATAGTCTATAGTTAGTCCTGGTATCACCTCTATCTTCCAAGATCTTCCTTCTCAGCTCTTTAATACAGGGCCCTTTCCCTTGGATGGATCCCTGACCATGAAATTTTCATGCACATCAATATTCTCATGTAGGGTGTGAGTAAAAACCCAATAGGACACCACCAATTCATCCTTAACATAAGTTGAACATGTATATAAAGGTTTATTTTATGATGTATGGTAAATTAAAAAACAAGAAACCAATCATATAGCGAGTGATCATATGTTAAACAAAATTCAATGAGTTTTGGATGTACTTGCTTCATCTCCATGATGAAAGGTATGTCTCATATATTATGACATATCAAATCTGGATACAAGGCCAATGCATGTCTCGGATTAAGTCCTATAGCTAATCAAGCCTCAGGTCTAGACACAAGGTCATCACACCCTTGGATCAGCCTCAGGTCAGGCCATAAGGCCATCATACTCCTACCTATATTGGGTTGGGTTATAAGATCATCACACGCCATACTCTATCTTAGGTCAGGATGTAAGGATATCATACCCCATCCTCCGTATGAGGTCTGGCCACAAGGTTTTCATACCTTTATATTATATTTAGGTCCCATCATCATCATTTTCTCACATCACACTAACACATTCTCCCCCTTTGGGGTATATCCTAGTCACGATGATCCCATCTATCACTTTGATACATAATATAAACCTCCACTGGTCAATAATTTGCACAAAAAAATGTATAGAACCTAAGGGAATAATAATATCACATAATTAATAGGTCTCATAGTCCACACACACACACAATATAAAAATCACAAGCATACCATATCACACAATGGTTCTCACAGCTACACACACGTTCATTTCATGCCAATAAACTTTATATAAAGGCCTTATATGGTAACTAATTACTATCTCAAGAGTATCAATTCCCCACACTAATAATTTCCACTTGGATCAAGACCGCACACAAATGGTTCATATAACCATCACTAATTCATCCCATGAGTTTTATAGAATCAAGATTCATGAATACACTACGATAAAATAAGGCTATATCCACGGTTTAAAATTGTGGATATAGGCCCAAAAACTATGGCTATAGGTTATATCCATAGTTTAATTAATCGTGGCTAGTATTGGTGTGGATATAAGCCTATAGCCACGGTTCAAACCATGGATAAAACCCTATTTCCAAGATTTGAAAACTGTGGCAGAGGATAAAACCAGTCAACATCTATAGCCATGGTTTAAACTGTGGTTATAGGTCTTCACATTTCCTAAAAAAAATAGAATTGTTCATTCGGTGCTGGCCCCTTGCACCCCCTTGCAACAATCCCCCTACACAGCCCCCCTTGCACCCCCCTTACACCCCCCCCCCCACACCCCTTGTCCCCTTCCACACCCCTTGCACAACCCCTACTGGACACCCCCACTGCACCCCCCCCCCCTCCTAGATACCCCCTGGACAGACCCCCCCCCCAGGAAAGACACCCCCTAGATAGAAGCCCCCTCCTGGACAACCCCCCCCCCCCAGAAAGCAGACCCCACCTGGACAACCCCCCCCCCCCTCTGGACAGACACCCCTAGGACAACACCCCCCCCCCCCCACCCCCCTGCACAGCCCCCCTTCCACCCCACCCCTTACACATCCCTTGAACCCCCCCTACACACACCCCCTTGCACCCCCCCCCCCCGGGTCCCCTTGCACACCTGCACACCCCTTCCCCCTGCTAGACCCCCCTTGTACCACCCCTTCTAGACACCCCCCTAGACAGACACCCCCCACCCCTAGACAGACCCCCCCCCCCCTCGGACAACACCCCCACCCCCTGGACAACATCCCCTGGATAAACACCACCAGGATAGCAGCCCCCCCCCCACCCCCCACCCACTAGACAGATACCCCCTACATAACCCCCCTTACACCCCCCCCCCCCCACCATGTCCCTTTGCACACACACCCCTGCACACCCCTGATGGACACCCCTTACACCCCCCCCCCTACTGGACCCCCCTTCACCACCCCTTCTAGACACCCCACTGCACAGCCCCCCATGCACCCCCCTGAACCCTTGCACACACACACCCCTGCACACCCCAACTAGACACCCCACCCCCCACCCCCTGCACCAACCATGCTAGATACCCCCTTCACTACCCCTGTTGGACCCCTCTTGCACCACCCCTGTTGGACACCCCTTTCACCACCCCTGCTAGACCCCCCTTGCACCACCCCTACTGGACACCCCCCTGTACAGCTCC
Source organism: Viscum album (assembly GCA_963277665.1). Classification (NCBI taxonomy): domain Eukaryota; kingdom Viridiplantae; phylum Streptophyta; class Magnoliopsida; order Santalales; family Viscaceae; genus Viscum; species Viscum album. The sequence continues at coordinate 1,606,089,567 of OY728137.1, read as the reverse complement.
CCTTGCACCCCCTACACAGCCCCCATTGCACCCCCCTGCACAGTCCCCCTTGTACCCCCCCTAAACATCCCTTGCACCCCCCCCCCTGCATAGACCCCCTTGTACCCCCCCCCCCCCCAAACATCCCTTACACCCCCCCCCCCCGTCCCCTTGCACACACCCCCTTACACACCCCTGGCACCCCCCCCCCCTAAACCACCCCTACTAGACACTCCCACTACACACCCCTATATCCTTGCACACCCCCTTGCACCACCCCTGTTGGACCCCCTTACACCAACCCTGTCGGACACCCCCACTTCACACCCCCCCCCCCCCACTCCTAGATAGACCACCCCCTCCCCCTCCCCCTCGACAAACCCCCCTTCCCCCCTAATAGATTCAGGCTCTCATATATATAGTGTTGGAGGAGAATTAACAGTGTCATAATGGACACAATATTTGGAATGTTTATCTAATCACACAATAGATGAAATAAACACAAAAATAATCCATTCAAAAATGGTTTCTGGTGTGTGGTTACACTTGATTGGAAGAATAGAGTAAAATTTCTCAAAATGAAAAACATAGGAAATGATGAAGTTGTTTATGGAATAATTAATTAAGCATGGAATGGCTTGGGTTTTTTATTTATTTTTTTAACTGAAAAAGAATGGGCCTACTTGGATTCACTTCATAGTAGTGTCGATTAAGATATTTGGAGGTGTGTTGGTGTGGTAGTAACTACTCTGAGAATCCATATATAAATTTGTTTGATTTTAGTGTTGATTTGAACAATAAATACAAGAAAGTGAATATCCTTTCTAAACATAAGGCTGTTAAGGGAAGTGATTCGAAACAGGCCAGTCTAGTTTTTTAGCTTTGGTAAACCACTATTCAAAACCACAGAGCTAGTAATAAATCTAGGAAATTACAAATATAATATTCCTCATTAGGAATTATATTTTGAAAAATAACATGGTGCATACATATTGGAAATCTCTAATAGTTTAATAGATAACTCACTCTGAGAATAAAATAAGAGAAATATTCTAGAAAGATCAATTCATATGCTAATAAATTGACAAATTTTGGAATGAATATGAAATTATTGATGAAGAAAATGTACAATTAAAACATGTATGTTATGGTTTCTATAGGAATTATATATATCATACCTCCTAATGTTTCTAATACTTTTCTCTATGTTAAATGAAAAATCTGATTGAATTGTTTGTTTGCTTTAGTTTTTCCCATAAAAACACTACTAGATATGCATGTTTGGTTTTGGGACTAGTTCAGATGTCGAGGGGAAATTTGAAATGAAATCCAAATGGGGGATTATTGGGGCACTGGTTGATGTTTTAATAGCTATTTGAGGAAGAATTCAATTATAAGAAGATGAGAGATCCTCTAAAATTATTGATTAAGAACAACACTTCCAATGTTAGGCTTCAATAGGTATGACAGACAGAAAATTTATTAAAATTCAGATTCTCATTGAGTACTTTTTTCCTCTATCTTGGAATGAAATGTGAAGAGGAATACCATAATGTTGAAATATCATCAAAAAAATAAATGGAGAAGGTTAGGTTTTGTGATGTTCTAAAGTGGAAGATAGAACTGTGTCAATCAATTTATAATCTATGACAAGTTGGTAGTTCTATTTGAATTATTTAGTCTTTCCACCTTGAGTAAAAGTTGTAATTTCAAGAGAGTGGTGATGATGGAAACATGGTATTGGGTTGTATATTTAGAGAATAGTGTGGGGTGGTGTTTCACTGAGGGTAGGTGAGTGTCTAATAACTACTAAGAAATTGTTGTAAATGGTATTTGAATGTTGTTTTCCTATTAGAAGATAGTAGGTTGGGGATAATGATGTGTCTCTATTGGAACAGCTGACTTCCATATTCTTCAGCATCCACTAATTGAATTGACCCTATCCTACATTTATTCGACACATATTATCTCTCAATGAACACACCAATTTTGATAGAACTGTAGGTCAAAAAATAGTTTCCAAGAAGCTTTTCATTTCAATTGTTACAATCATGTATTTGATTTCATGATTTATGTTCGTGAAATCTATTCAAAAAAACTAAAAAAAAGATTTTCTCAAGAAAAATATAGGGAGAGTAGAGAAGAAGAAGATAACTCTCATGGTCATATCTCATAAGCCTTATCAACTGCAACTATAATTGGGTGGTGAATGAGGAACACAATTCTAGTACAAAGTGGTTACGTGATGGGTAAATAAGAAGCTAGTGAGAGGTGGAACCAAGTAGTATTCAAGAACTAGTGTTTTTGGTATAGGTTAGTACCACATGAATTAAAATTTGGTATATGTATCATATTGAGTGATGAAATAGTGTACGTCTTCACTAAAGTCTAATGTGGGACTTAGAAATATAGTGTCAATAAAGAAGTGGGTGTAACCCAGGATTGAAAATTCACATTTCCAAACCTAATTATAACACATAAAGTGATTAGTTTTATAATATTTTATACTGAAACAATGTCATTTGTATGACTAAAATTTGGGAATAGCCTTTTCACACTTTCCTTCCACCCCCTACACACACACACACCCTTCCCACCCCCCTGCACACCCCTCTTCCCCCCTACACACCCCCACTACCCCCCCCCCTGCCCACCCCATGCACCCCCTGACACCCCCCCCCCCTTACACACCCCCTGCACACCCCCATCACAACCCCCTTCCCCCTACACACCCCCTTGCACACACCCATCACAACCCCATACCCCCTGCACACCCCCCTTTCCACCTCCCCTGCCCACCCCACACCCCCTACCCACCCCATGAAAATTACACTTCAACCACTTAATTCAAGTAAAATCATAAAAAAATAATCAGAGACATGTTACTTAATACAATCATAACTATTAATTTTATTATAACAAGGTACTCTCAATTTAAACACTCAAGGAAAGGCTTTCTTCCATGACAAGTCATTCCATCCAAATCATGTTATTCACTTAGTGGTGACTTGGTCATTACAGCACTTGCCTACTTGGGAAATTCCATCTTAAAATTCTAACAGAACTTTAAGGGTGTTTTGGTTCAAAAAATTGTTTTAATAAAAATATGGCACCCTCCCCCTTCCCTTAAAAAAGAACCCAACACACCAGTGAAGGACATGGAACCTAAGTGGAAGGTTCTCTGCAAGTTTTTTCAAACTAGGATAGCCAATGGAGTATAAGAGATGGATAAAGTCCTTTTTTAGGATACGTATGTGTTATATATTTTTATTAATAATATTAAGTTCAACCTTCCAAGGTAAATTATTTGTTTCATGGATCACTGCTACAAAGGGAAAGATAATCTGAATTACTATCCTTATGGTAGGTTGATCTCACTAGTTTTAATGAAGATGGAAGCTGATTTGAATGAGGTAGCGGCAGTGAGATTCTATAAGATTAATACCCTATCTACAATTATTTTGAAGGCCATTGGGTACTTCTAAGATACCAACTCAAATTCCTTGAATCTAGTTAGTTAGGAAGGAGTGGATCAAAATTGAATTATGTATCCTTACAGATTTAGTCCCTATAGTGTGATATGTTCACACCCTTCCTTAGGCAAGATTTCAAGAGTAATATTATGGGTGAGTTCCATGATACCATAGAATATGTAAGGAAGCTTGGTATTGGAACTAATAGATCCTTAAATTAATTAGTGTTCTTTTATAATGAATTTAATGGGATGTTTAATGGGATCATGAATGTCTCTAAGGATGATCAATGTATGGTTTTTAGATCTCCTGTTCTAGTATCTATAAACTACTAGAATTTTTTAACCTCTTTGAACGAGGTCTATAAATAAGTTCAAGGGATATATTCATATTATTCCTTGAAAAATATAGTGGTTATTAGAAAACCATTTTTTAAAACAATAAAGAAATTATGGAAACAAGTTTTTACAACAATCAGGAAATTATTGAATTCAAATTAAAGGTTTAGTCAGAGGTAACCTACCTCAACCTCAAGACGCGTTGCTTCCAACAACGACAACTCGAATCTCATTTTTTCTACTTGTATTCATATGCAAATTCACATATATATAAGGACACATGGCCCCTATGTACATATTTTCATGGCCAAATATGCACAAGGGGGTCCTTAGATATATGTTTATACTTGCATATACCCCTTTACACTTACACATGTATGCATTTTTCATATCTATATATAAGCACACATATCCCCAATATATATATTCATTATTCCATGAGTGAATATATATAAAGGGTGAACTTATATATGTATATTCCTACCTATTCATACACATGTAATCCTTCATCAATGGTGACTGGAACCCACCTCAACGAAATCCAAAACACACTACAATAATATAAGGAACCCAAAAATCAAAAAATCCCTAATTATAATTGGGCCAAAGAATAAAAACAAAATAAACATTACCCAAATCCGATGTTGAACTCACTGTCTTCGATGGTAGTGGATAGAACCGGCCTCATCATAAGAAACCACCTATAAGAAAATAGTGGGAAAATAAATGATATATAATGAATTATTATATATATGTGATTAGTGTGTCAACTGTACATGATAAATGATACATGAATCCATAACCAACAATGAAAAAATAAGATTCAGATTGATATTTACATCCCAATACTAAATAACATGATCATTAATAAAGCTCTTTATTTTTCAAACATCACCTTCAATTGCCTATTCAAAAATAATCACCAAAATATGGGAATAAAGTAAACTTCCATCAGCACTTAAAAGCGAGAAAAAGGGATTAGAAATTGTTATCAACCTAGAAAATCCATTCATTGAATATATAAAATACCTAAAACTCTTCATGCCTATATCCTTCTTAATTTTATAGATTGAAACCTTATTTTTTAGCATGTTCTTCTTCTGGAATTCACCTTTATTCTTATTTTATAGAGGTTTATCAATTTTATAAAGTAGAGAATTTTCCTTCTTTAATTATTACTCAATCCTCTTGGATTTTTCTAACCATTTTTCTAAAATGATTAGACAATCTTTTAGTGCATGATCTTCCTTCTTCTTGATTTTATATTCCTTCTTTATTGAAACTATTTTCGAACATGTGATAATTGGTTCTTTCCTTTTATTTTACAACAATTATTATTGTTATGGATTCTATGTCATAAATTATTAACAATTTGGACTACTTGGTTTCCCTTCCACACACACTTTCAACCTCCTTTAGAGTACCCTTTTAGGCTCCCTTTCAAACTCCACACTAGAATTGTCAAGCACTATCCCACTACAATATCAAATATTGATACTTAACCCAACACATTGATCTGAATGACATCTTAGAAATATAGAAGCTCTAAATAGACTATTTACCAATATAAACTCCTCATAATTAACTTAACACACTGACTATACCAACCATTATAGGTAAATCATTAATTTTAGTGCGGTATTGGAACCAAATATGGTTCATCCAACATCAATCTCCAGAAACTAAATTCATCCATTTACTGTCTAAGTTCATACATTTGACAACCTTGATAATTATCAACATCCCTTGATATGGATTTCACTCAAAAAAAGACGAGTATGAATCTCCCCACTATAGTATTAACGACACCATCATAAATCCTACATACACATGTCTAGTGCCTCATATCACATTATGATCACTATAGAAGATCCTAGCCCAATAATCTCAAAAAAATATTCATTTAAAAACTATCATCTTTCAAACACACATTATATCCAACAAAAATAATGCATTAAAAGATATTAGATAAAGAAATCTAAATTACAGGAAAAAATAACTTTAGGAATACCTCAAAAAGTATGGTACTAAAAGTCCCTTCACCTAGGATGGCTTATCCCAATAGAATAATCTCTATAGAAACCCACATCTTGACACATACATGAAACCTATTTTTCCCATCCCAATATTAAGGGAATGCACACACATTCTTGATACATGAGAAATAGACCAGGGTTCATTTATTTTTCTAATATTGAGTTGAGATATTACTCCTTTAATTTACTCTGTCACCCTCATAGTGAGGCTCACCAAACAACATTCATTTCTACCCAGTTTCCATCCTTCTCCATACACCTTCCTATGCAATGGATTTATCTACATAGATAGCTCAATATTTCTTGAATATCTCCTAGTAGGTGTCCAGATAAAAGGAAGCTACTCATACCCATAATGAGTATATAAGACCATTTAAAAAATAATTCCTTTATGAATAAATTGAATTTGAAGTATGGCATGAAATCAATAAACCTTTCAAATTTAGTGGAATACTCCATTACTGATTCCCGTAATGATATAGCTCCATGAATTCCCAAAAGATGCTCTTATTCTATAAATCTACCATATCCTCTCATAGAATAGGGAATGAAACTCGATCCATAAAACCTCCTCATTCCTTATTTTATAATCAAATGTATTTATCCATTCTGATTAATCTCCTTTGAATTTAGAAACTTCTAGTTTCACCCATATATCCTTTAGAGTTCCAATCCTTTAAAATGGGAACTAAACTTTCTTCAACATATTCTAAACATCCTATGATCCCATGTCACTACTGAAAATTAGATACTGCTACTCTTGGAACTCATGGATAATTTAAAAAACCATTGTTTTTCCTTTTCAAAGGCCTTGGTTAATGGATCAGAGTAGTTGTAACATAATATGAGGGAAACCCACTTGAGAATATTTCCCATGAGAACACAATTCCATCCTAATTATATTCTTTGTTGATAAATTTTTACTCAACATCATCTGGTAATAAAAACATTACTAATTATAAACCCATCGCACCACAATCATAAGCATGCATTATTACCACAAAATCATGAAACTACCTTTAATCCTTACTTCATAACAAAATATCATTTCCAAAAAATCAAACCTTAAGGTTTATCATAATAATCTAAGGGTTACTCTCCAACACAGTAAGCATAACAACCAAACCCCACACATTCACCCCTGATAATAAGAAACCAGCCACCCCCTTAAGTGATCTAATAAGAAACTTCCTAATAAAAATACACAATAAAATCACCCATAAATTACCAAAATTCCTGATATCGAGAGTTTTACATCAAAACATCAAGAAAAACCCCAACAAGATGCACCAACATGAGGGATTACCACCAACCCAAACCCCCAAAGACAAATCCAAACCATGCCCAATACATAGTCATCATACTCCAAACTACTAGGAATATAATATTCTAACAAACCAACTAAAGGTTTTCATATACCATATAAACATGATTAATATATCATAAATCAAACAAAAACACGTGAAAACCACTATTTTAGATTCTATTAATTAATACACCATTAATAGGTTATTCTAGAAAACACCAATTCATATATTATTGATGTTTTAATTAATTAAAACCATTTTCAATTTAATTTTCCAAAAACATGACCACAAATATTACTTTATCAAACACACTTTCTAAACACACTTTCCTTTTTTAAAACCATTTTTCATAGACAAGTAGTCATAAACATGAAGGAAAATCCCTATATTTCAAGTACAATTCATGAACTTGGATTCTATTTCCACCCCATACCAAGAGTCAGACAAAAAATAACAATCTCAACCCAAAAATAATACTTGAATAAATATCTCAATGATAATAGTGTAAATCTATAATGGAAAACTACACCCTTGGTGACTTGGGTTTCTACCATACAGGTGTTCTTGATGCATACAACCAATGTAAATCCTAAAATCCAACCAATTCAAAATTTATCTACCAAATCCCCCAAAGAGTAAAACAACCAAAAAAATGTTTTGATAACATTTTTTAAACCCTTGGAATGGTCTTGTCCAAATTTTGGTCATGTCGAAGATTCTATAATACCTCTGGTGTACCTCCCCATATGGAAGAAGATTTAAACTATTGATGAGAGTACATAATTAGCATGGCGATACTATAATCTCAGTATCATCACACATACAACAATGTATAAATAAATAAATAAACATAAAACATTATAGTAAGTTTAAGTAATTACAATTACGGTAAACCAATAATAATAAAAATACATATTTAATTAAAAAACAAAATGGGATCATATCAAAACATATATACATACATCAAGAGGACCACAAACTAGGTTGATCAAGTACAAAATAGACAAAATAAAAAATAACTAGTGGAGATATGACTAAAAAACCAAGTCCCCCTGGTCTAGTCTCCCAATACTCATCCATCACCTCCGACCAGGTCTCCTACATGACATGTTACCCAAAATACAATCATAAACTCTACACCCACACCAAGGTTCCCATATGCGGTATAAGAAATACATATCAGTATGGAACTTACATTTGGGTTCCTCATATATATCATAATATTTCATATGATCATGCATGAAAAATAAAAAACAGTAGAAACAATGTACAAGAAATCACATATGGCCATCAAATGATAATTATGCCACCCTAACACCCGAACTCACCTGATTTGAATAACATAAATGTATCTGGTTTTTCATCCATTTTTTGATATTGTAAACCACCTGAAATCCCATAAACATATAAATTCCAACCATTGGATAAAATACACATGAGTGAAATTTTAGGGGTTAAAACCATAAATACCTTCAGTGGGTAATCAGGAGGTCTGACCGGCCGAGGAGGAGGATGATCCCCAAAGGTGGGTACCCTTATTAGAGGCACTCCAGAGGAGGAGGTGGGCGACTATTTTGGGGCAACGTATGCGGGGTGGCAACGTTGGGTGGAAACATCAGGGGAGGACACCACGGTGAGGATTCCGCCATGAACAGTATAAGAGAGGTCGAAGGTTTGGAGAGGATGGTCGCGCTGAGAGAGGTCGGCGAAAGCATAGAGGTCATTGATTGGAAGCATTGGGGGAGGGCATTATGGTGAGAGATGTAGATGGAGAGGAGAGGAGGGTCGTGGATTGGGGTATAAGGAGAGGAGATCCCAACGTGGATCACAAAAAAATAACTGGGATGTTTAGCCACGGATGGTTAATTAAATCATGGATATAAACAACCTATAGAAATGGACCTATTAAATCATGGATATAGGTCCGTGGATATAGCTTAAATTTCTAGTAGTGATAAGAATGTAACATGGGCTTTGAGATATTTTAAATTACCTATGGAGATCCCCTTCCAATGGTAGATATATATCCTTTTGGGAAAATAATTAAAATTATATACATATGACCATCTATCCATTGATAAAACAATAATTCCATATTATATCACACTATAATTCATAGATATATCAATAACAACCTAGTTCTATGATTCCTTCCAAGAAGAGGAGAGGATATCTTGAATAAAAATGAATAATGGAGGAATAATGAACTTTTACTTTTAATTATCATAGGAAAAAGCCTCTAGATCCACCAAAATTAGAGTTCAGAGGGAGAGGAATCACCAAGAACAACAATTGAAGTATCTAAGTTCTATATCCCTAAGTTTTAGATCCCTAATCATAAGGGGAGTAATGAAGTATTTTAGGGATGTTTTGGGTTAAATTTAAAATTTCAGAATAATTAATTTGTTAGGAATGATTTGGCTATAAATTTTACTAAACCATGCACTAATCAAGTGAGGGAGATTATATTTTACTCATTTTTTATATGAATTTCAATTATTTAAACCCTCCTAATTTATCAATTTGATCTTATTTATAACAATTTAGGATTTATTTGTTGTTTTGGGATAAAATGTAAAAAGTGCTTAATTCTTGAAATTTAACAAATTTTAATCAAAAGGGTATTTTGGTAATAATTATTAAAATATTAATCCAATTTGAGTGATTAATTTTTTTTGATTACTTGATTTATTTTATTAAACTTTTTCTTCAAGAATAGAATCTTATTAGAACAACTAGAGGCCAAAAAAATCAATGAAAATCGAAAATCTTCTGGGCAGATATTGTGGACCCCACCTCCATAACTGAATTATAACTCAAGATACACAATAAAATTGAAGTTATTATACCTTTATATGAAAGAGGACTCTTAAAAGCGTTCTTCTATTAAATTACATGGAATATTTCATCTAGTAAGGTGGAAATTGAATGATATATATTGAAGGAAGCTTCCTGGAAATCTCAGATAGAAAAATCCAAATTCAATAAAAAATCCATAACTTCCTCTAAGATCTTCCAATAAATCTGAAATTTTAATGTTTAATGAAAAAATTATTTATGAACAACTTTTTGGAAGTCTAAATTTAATTATTTGATCAAACTAATGGGGGACCACACGGATTGTTTTGAATAATAATTCTTGAGTCAAATTTTCAACCATTGACAACCCATTATGAACCAAAACTCAATAAATGGTCTGTTATGACACCCCAAGGCCTCTTTCATGCCTATAAATAATATTATATGGGTTTATTTAAGATTATAACGATTTTATAGAGAATTTGTGGATATCGGCTACTACTTTCATATTTTTATTTTCTTTTTATTTCAATTTTCTTTTACCATGTAACACATTCATTGTTTTTATATTAAAGTGTTTCCTTTTCTTCTTTCATCCTTATTTCTCTTCCAAATATAATTATATTTATCTATTACATCATTACATCATGATATATATTCACTTTTCAATGGAAAGTGACTAACCCAACGCTTGGCCTTGAGGTAGGTTTCATGGTGTTCTTTGTTATTGCACTTCAATTGAACATATTTTAAATCTATTTGTGGTGGATTATAAGTCCTCGAACTTAAACCTTACTTAATATTGGATTAAATGAATAATTCACATTGAGGATCTTTTCAGGTTTAGAGTTTTAGAGAATTAGGACATAACTATTACAGCTCAAAAGATTACAAAGTAGAAACTTCTACTAAGTTTCCATAAAATAAAAACTCTTAAAAAGAAACATGTCTAGTTCCATGTTTTAGATAGCATGACTTTCCCTTGATCCCATCTTTGACCCTATTACACATTTAGTCCTATGAAAAACATTTCAAAAAAACTTGGGGTGAGCATAAAAATCTCAGTAAGGGATATACAAAGAATGAAAACTGTTAGTTTTTCAAAACAACAAGTAAACCATGTATACTTTATCAAAGTAATACTTTTCACCTTTATGAAGTAGTAAAAACTCTTCACTGAATAAAAGATCATTACTTACCCTTTTGTAACCAAAAGTTTACCATAAAACCCATATAAAGATCACATAACATATAAAGGTAACTTGAGACATAAACATACTTAAGTGGAATAACCATACGGTCGACTTCCACACATATCACTTAATGTAATAGCCATACGGTCGACTTCCATACCCAATGAATTGGAGGTTATAATGTAACCACCAATCCTGGTATTCACGGCACCACCCATCATACGGTTTATCACGTAACCACCGGTAAAATGTCTAAGTACCATTATAAAATCATAAGACATAAAACAAATATAATGGAAAGAAAACATTTCCACACTTTGATCACAATATATCACATAAATATGTTGACATAACAAATCCATTATAAAAACAATTTTCAATACCAAAATACATAAAAGATTATATGGTATTTATTTCATTTTAAAAACATTACGTCTTGTTGAGGAAGCCAAAGACCAAATAATACTCACAGCGGCGAAAAAGGTCGGTGTCACCGTGTACGTTAAAAGAAACATTCCTTTTTGTCGTTTAGTAAAACGCTTCGTAGAAAAAGATTCCTTTTGTATAAAAGTAAAAGTCAAAGGGGTTTATACACCGTATAAAATAAAGTTGTGTATAAAATGAAATATGCCTCAATGAAAGGAGATTGAGACGAAGTCCCTTACCTTGGGTCCGAATTGACTCGATCGTTCTTTAACATCCTGAATAATAAACTTGAGTTAATTTTTACTTGCTTAAGAACATTTTTCAAGTTCATTATTCCTTTTATATCACTTATTTCCATGTTATAAACATTATGTAATCATTTAAGTTAATAATGTTTGTTTTTTCGATACTTGGTTCTTAAGTCAAAAGTGGACTTCTTACAATTACATGTTGTTCGTGTGGTCAAAGTTTCATTATATTTAGAATGATATTCATGATTTGGATATCATATATATCATATATATACATAATATACGTGTATTTATAATATTACATAATCATTTATAGGTAATAAATGAAATTCACCGTTCATGGAGACGGTAAGACGTACGTACGCATGAACGCTACATTCATTTCTATGTCATATTATTGGAATTAAAACTAAATGAGATGTATGTATATTTTAATTCCAGAATTATATTCATCATTTATATGTACCATACATCATATATATCCATTATATATATGTACATATAATAGTACATTACATTTGGGGATAATAAATGAAATGCACCATTCATGGAGACGGTAAGCCGTACGTACGCATGAACGCTACTTTCATTTCTATCTCATACTTTAATGGAGTGAAATCATAATGATAAAAAGGTATATTTTAATTCTAGTATAATATCATATATAATATTATTAAATCCATCCTTTATATGTCCCACGTATGGCATTAACGAATCAAATCACTTTGAGGGGGCGGTAGTCCGCACTTCCTAAAATGAAATTATCATGTTTACCCACAATAGAAACCATAAAGGTGTGCCATAAATGAAAAATACAGAAGCTTAAGGAAAACATAAACATATTATATATCATATATAAATATAGTTACATCTTAATGGCCACCTTTTAATGTGTTAGAAGAATATTGAACAATCATCGTTTTGTGAGGCAGAATTTCGCCATCCACGGAAACAGTATGCTCTTTAACCATTAGATGAAGGTGTGTGTAAGTGTAGCTCTAATTCTTATTATAACAAAATCCTAGTATATTGAATATACTTCAATTGTTACAAAAGAAATTAATAAAAAGAGTTTAGGGGGTTGGAGAAGCAAAATAAAACATAAGAACACAAGAGAAAACACTACCTTTAAAACGGGTAACTCTTTTTGATTTGAGCTCAAAGGCTTCCTTGGGAAGACTTATACCCAAAGTGAGGCTTCTAGGAGTAATAGAGGTATGTGGATAAATAAAATGGGCAAATATTGTCTGAACCAAAGGCTTGAGAGGTTTGGGTAAGGTGGTAGAGGTGGGGGCCTTTTATAAGAGGAGAGGAGGGGCACTCTTGTAAAGTTATAAAAGGTTACTTTATTATAAAATGAGTTTCGGTTTTTAAAGGTCCCACATTGATGTATTTCAAGGATAAGGTGATAAGAGTTATAAATCCACCCATACAATAGGTTTTTGACAAGTGTAGGTCTTAGATTTTACATTATCTTTTCATTTTATTTAAATCGTTCATTAATGAGGTAATCGCTGCATCATCATGATGTCATAAATAATTTAATTTATTTAATGTCTAAAAATTATAAAAAAATATCATGATGTAGGAAATCTTTTTATATTTATAATTAATATTTATATTCAAAAATATTACTTGTATAACCCCATTTAAAAATTGTTTTAGTAAAACAACTCATGTTTGTGACATTTTAATTTTAACATTAAATAAAAAGTTGTTAATGTCATTTTCCTACCAAAGTGGTTCCATGGGGTCCCCAAGTTGACCCATGGATTTTATTGGTCGTCCATGACACATCCAATAAGGGTAGGACACGTGTCAAGTTCATTTCATATTATTAAAACAATAGTTTTACCTTAAACTACACTAATTACCTCTAATCGCGATTAAAAACTTAAAAGTTACTATTCACCAAAAAATTATTTTAATCCCATTGAACCACATTTTACTTCTTAATGACAAAAATGTATGTCGGATTTTTTAAATTCAAAACACAGAGGTGGTAAAATTTCATTTAAATGAAAAATCAGTTTTTTTAAGTACAACTTAGTGGTTTCACTATTCATCAAAAATTGAAGTTTTTCAGAAAAATACCAAAAATTCACCCTAAGATTATTTGATATTCTGAATTCAAAAATGATTTCTATTTTAAAAAATTCAAAACATATAAGTTGCATTAATTAATTCAATAATTAATTCCCGTTGTCAGAGCAAATAGCGTGTTTTTATGAAACAATAAGTATCAAAAGATTGACACTAGTTTAAGTCCAATTTCAAAGTGAAATTAATTCCAATGACCACTACTGGATTAAATGGTAAAAATATATTATAATTGTACTTTAAAACCAATTCAAAAGATAATCTAATCATATAAATAAATTAGATTAAAAAGAGGTTTTGAATTAAAATAAAACATTTTTCACTATTCATTAAAAAATGAAGTTTATCGGAAAAATACCAAAAATTTACACAAAGTAAATTTTGATACCCTGATTCTAAAGAAGAATTTTATTTGGTACAATAGAATGTATAAGAGTGGCCAAAACTATATTTAATGAAGGTTCTCCATCAAAAGGTGATAAGTGGACCTTTAGTGAATATTAGAGTATCTATGCCTAAAATTGAATTCTTTTCTTATTTTAAGCCTTTATCCATTATTGGATAAATGTAAAAACATTTAACATATATAATCATATTTTAGTTATTTCTATTCATTCCCACCAATACAACGGCTACATGTTAACTACCATTTAAAATAATATTATTTTATTACTAGTGTGCAACGTAAGATTTCAGAGAAACTCTTTGTTGCGTATCAGGTACGCTATCGAACATAGAAACCCCTTTAAAGTAAAATTAATATTTAATTCGTAAATATTAATAAATATGAAAATGTTTTATTCATTATTTACCTGGGATGTTACATCCTTCCCCCCTTTTGGGAATTGCGTCCTCGGAATTTTATTCACTTATCAAAATAAGTGGGGGGTAGTTATCCCTCATAGTATTTTCAGATTCCCATGTTGCCTCTTTAACCATATGGTTTTTCCAAAAAACCATTACCTGGTGAATTACCTTATTTTGCAACACTTGCTCTCTTCGGTCAAGAATCTGGACTGGTTGTTCTTCATAAGAGAGATTCTCTTCCAACTGAACTACCTCTGGGCTCAAAACATGAGATGGATCTGGCATATACTTTCTCAACATCGAAACATGAAAAACATTGTGTACCTGAGATAAACTCGGAGGTAATGCCACTCTGTATGCAACTGATCCAACTCTATCTAGAATTTCATATGGTCTAATGAACCTTGGACTCAGCTTTCCTTTCTTACCAAATCGCATCACACTTTTCCATGGAGAAACCTTGAGAAAAACATGATCACCTACCTCTAAAGATAGATCCTTCCTCCGGTTATCCGCATAACTTTTCTGTCTGCTCTGAGTTTTTCTCATGTGTTTCTGAATCAACTGAACTTTTTCTGCCATCTCTTCTACCAATTCTGGTCCCATCAGCTTCCTTTCACCTACTTCATCCCAAAAAGCTGAGTTCGACACCACTTCTCATATAATGCCTCAAATGGTGCCATCTGTATACTAGAATGAAAACTGTTATTATAAGAAAACTCAGCCAAAGAAAGATGTTGGCCCCAACTTCCCTGATAATCTATCGAACAAGCACGTAGCATATCCTCTAATGTCTGAATTGTTCGTTCTGACTGCCCATCTGATTGTGGATGAAAAGTTGTACTAAAATTTAATTCAGTACCCAACGACTTCTGAAGGCCTTTCCAAAAGTTATAAGTAAACCTGGGATCACGATCAGATACAATGGAGAGGGGAACTCCATGCAACCTAACTATCTCTTTAAGATAAAATCGAGAAATTTTATCTAGAGAGAATGTATCTCGAAAAGGAAGGAAATGATCATATTTAGTCAATCGATCAACAATAACCCAGATTGCATTATTATATCGATATGTCCTCGGTAATCCCACAACAAAGTCCATGGATATATTTTCCCATTTCCACTCTGGCACTGGTAAAGGTTGCAGCATCCCTTTCGGTAACTGCCGCTCTGCTTTAACCTGCTGACAAGTCAAACACTTCACAGTAAAATTAGCAATATCTCTTTTCATTCCATCCCACTAGTAATACTCCCGCAGATCTCTATACATCTTAGTACTTCCAGGATGAACTAAAAATGGGGAACTATAATCCTCGCATAACAACTCATTCTTCAACTATGAATCAGTAGGCACACATAATCTCTTCCCAAACCTCAAAACACAATCATTATCAATGTTAAATTCAGGCAACTTACCCTTCTAAACCAGCTCTACCTTTTTCTGCAACACACTGTCTTACTTCTGTGCTTGCTTGATTCTATCTGATAGAGAAGATTTCACTGATACCTGAAACAAAACAGAAGGACTCCCTTCACAAAAAAACTTTCATGCCAAAGTTCATCAAATCAAAAACCAAAGGATCTCGTTCCAAACGTATCATGGTTAATGAAGCATTACCTTTTCTACTCAAAGCATCATCCACTTTATTTGCTTTTCCCATATGGTAATGAATTGTACAATCATAATCCTTGATTAATTCCAGTCATCTCCTCTATCTCATGTTCAACTCTTTCTGAGTGAATATATACTTTAAACTTTTGTGATCAGTATATATTTCACATTTTACTCCATACAAATGATGCCTCCAAATTTTTAGAGCAAAAACAACAGCAGCTAATTCCAAGTCATGTGTAGGGTAATTTACCTCATGAGTTTTCAACTGACGTGAAGCATATACAATTACCTGATCATTATGCATAAGTACACAACCAAGTCCTTTCAATGAATCATCACTATAGATAAAAAACTCACCATTCCTAGAAGGAAGTGCCAAAACTGGAGCATTCACCAATCTTCTTTTCAACTCCTGAAAACAATCATCACATTCTTTTGTCCAGATAAACTTAACACCCTTCCGAGTTAGCTTAGTCATTGGACTAGATAACCGTGAAAAATTTTCAACAAACCTTCGTTAGTAACCTACCAAACCAAGAAAACTACGGATCTTGGTTACATTTGTGGGTCTTGGCCATTCTTCAACAACTTTTGTTTTAGCAGGATCAACAGTTATGCCATTTTTTGAAACAATGTAACCAAAGAAATAAATTTGTTGCAACCAAAACTCACACTTGATAAATTTCCCATACAATTTATTCTCTTTTAAGGTTTGAAAAATAACCCTTAAGTTTCTTTCATGCTCCTATTTACTTTTAGAAAACACCAAAATATCATCAATAACACAACCACCATTTATCACCTGATTCAACTGAGCCATCACTGCAACAAACTGTTTATTTTTGATTCCGACTATCTCAGGATACTGATTTGAAAGGTCATTTCCCTATGTATGCCTTCCCAGAAAATCTATTCTATTTCCTCTATGAAAAACCATTATTAACACAGAAATATCTTAGTAGAAGCAACATGGTAATCTTTAAATGCTATATCATTTCAATCAAACTATAAATTAATTTATAATTTAACAATTTTCTAACTCCTAATGTTGTCTAAACCGACCTCTGATACCAACTATAAGGCCCCGGCCTTAAACCTTACTTAATATTGAATTAAATGAATAATTCACATTGAGGATCTTTTCAGTTTTATAGTTTTAGAGAATTAGGACATAACTATTACATCTCAAAAGATTACAAAGTAGAAACTTCTACTAATTTTCCATAAAATAAAAACTCTTAAAAAGAAACATGTCTAGTTCCATGTTTTAGATAGCATGACTTTCCCTTGATCTCATCCTTGACCCTATTCCACATTTAGTCCTATGAGAAACATTTCAAAAAAACATGGGGTGAGCATAAAAAGCTCAGTAAGGGATACACAAAGAATGAAAACTGTTAGTTTTTCAAAACAACAAGTAAACCATGTATACTTTATCAAAGTAATACTTTTCACCTTTATGAAGTAGTAAAAACTCTTCACTGAATAAAAGATCATTAATTACCCTTTTGTAACCAAAAGTTTACCATAAAACCCATATAAAGGTCACAGAACATATAAAGGTAACTTTGGACATAAACATACTTAAGTGGAATAACCATACGGTCGACTTCCACACATATCACTTAATGGAATAGCCATACGGCCGACTTCCATACCCAATGCATTGGAGGTTATAACGTAACCACCCGTCCTGGTATTCACGGCACCACCCGTCATATTGTTTATCATGTAACCACCCGTCAAATGTTCAAGTACCATTATAAAATCATAATACATAAAACAAATATAATGGAAAGAAAACATTTCCACACTTTGATCACAATATATCACATAAATATGTTGACATAAAAAATCCATTATAAAAACCATTTTCAATACCAAAATACATAAAATAGTATATGGTATTTATTTCATTTTAAAAACATTACGGCTTGTTGAGGAAGCCAAAGACCAAATAATACTCGCGGTGGCGAAAAAGGTCGTTGTCACCGCGTACGTTAAAAGAAACATTCCTTTTTGTCGTTTAGTAAAACGCTTCGTAGAAAAAGATTACTTTTTTATAAAAGTAAAATTCAAAGGGGTTTATACACCGTATAAAATAAAGTTGTGTATAAAACGAAATATGCCTCAATGAAAGGAGATTGAGACGAAGTCTCTTACCTCGGGTCCGACTTGACTCGATCGTTCTTTAACATCCTGAATAATAAACTTGAGTTAATTTATACTTGCTTAAGAACCTTTTTAAAGTTCATTATTCTTTTTATATCACTTATTTCCATGTTATAAACATTATTTAATCATTTAAGTTAATAATGTTTGTTTTTTCGATACTTGGTTCTTAAGTCGAAAGTGGACTTCTTACAATTACATGTTGTTCCTGTGGTCAAAGGTTCATTATATCCAGAATGATATTCATGATTTGGATATCATATATATCATATATATCCAGAATATACATGTATTTATAATATTACATAATCATTTAGAGGTAAGAAATGAAATGCACCATTCATGGAGACGGTAAGTCGTACGTAAGCATGAACGCTACATTCATTTCTATGTCATATTAATGGAATTAAAACTAAATTAGAGATATGTATATTTTAATTCCAGAATTATATTCATCATTTAGATGTAACATACATTATATATATCCATTATATATATGTACTTATAATATTACATTACATTTGGGGATAAGAATTGAAATGCACCGTTCATGGAGACGGTAAGCCGTACTTACGCATGAACGCTACTTTCATTTCTATATAATACTTTAATGGAGTGAAATCATAATGATAAAAAGGTATATTATAATTCCATTATAATAACATATATAATATTATTAAATCCATCCTTTATACGTCCCACGTATGGCATTAACGAATCAAATCACTTTGAGGGGGCGGTAGTCCGCACTTCCTAAAATGAAATTATCGTTTTTACCCACAATGGAAACCATAAAGGTGTGCCATAAATGAAAAATACAAAAGCTTAAGGAAAACATAAACATATTATATATCATATATAAATATAGTGACATCTTAATGTCCACCTTTGAAGGTGTTATAAGAATATTGAACAATCATTGTTTCGTGAGGCAGAAATTCACCATCCACGGAAACAGTATGCTATTTAACCATTAGATGAAGGTGTGTGTAAGTGTAGCTATAATTATTATTATAAAAACATCCTAGTATATTGAATATACTGTAGTTGTTACAAAATAAATGAATAAAAATAGTTTATGGGGTTGGAGAAGCAAAATAAAACATAAGAACACAAGAGAAAACACTACCTTTAAAACGGGTAACTCTTTTTGATTTGAGCTCAAAGGCTTCCTTGGGAAGACTTCTGCCCAAAGTGAGGCTTCTAGGAGTAATATAGGGATGTGGAGAGACAAAATGGGCAGATCGTGGCCGAACCAAAGGTTTGAGAGGTGAAGGTAAGGTGGTAGAGGTGGGGGCCTTTTATAAGAGGAGAGGAGGGGCACTCTTGGAAAGTTATAAAAGGTTACTTTACTATAAAATGAGTTTCGGTTTTTAAAGGTCCCAAATTTATTTATTTAAAGTATAAGGTTATAAGAGTTCTAAATCCACCCATCCAATAGGTTTTTGACAAGTTTAGGTCTTAGATTTTACATTATCTTTTCATTTTATTTAAATCGTTCATTAATGAGGTAATCGCTGCATCATCATGATGTCATAAATAATTTAATTTATTTAATGTCTAAAAATTATAAAACAAATATCATGATGTAGGAAATATTTTTATCTTTCTAATGAATATTTATAGTCAAAAATATGACTTTTATAACCCCATTTAAAAATTGTTTTAGTAAAACAACTCATGTTTGTGACATTTTAATTTTAACATTAAATAAAAAGTTATTAATGTCATTTTCCTACCAAAGTGGCTCCATGGGGTCCCCAAGTTGACCCATGGATTTTCTTGGTCGGCCATGACACATAAAATAAGGTTAGGACATGTGTTAAGTTCATTTCATATTATTAAAACATTATTTTTACCTTAAACTTCACTAATTACCTCTAATCGCGATTAAAAACTTAAAAGTTACTATTCACCAAAAAAATTATTTTAATCCCATTGAACCACATTTTACTTCTTAATGACAACCATGTATATTGGAGTTTTGAAATTCAAAACATAGAGGTGGTAAAATTTCATTTAAATGAAAAATCAGTTTTTTCAAGTACCACTTAGTGGTTTCACTATTCATCAAAAATTGAAGTTTTTTAGAAAAATACAAACAATTCACCCTAAGCTATATTTGATATTCCGAATTCAAAAATTATTTCTATTTTACAAAATTCAAAACATATAAGTTGCATTAATTAATTCAATAATTAATTCCCATTTTCAGAGCAAATAGCGTGTTTTTATGAAACAATAAGTATCAAAAGATTGACACTAGTTTAAGTCCAATTTCAAAGTGAAATTAATTCCAACGACCACTATTGGATTAAATGGTAAAAATATATTATAATTTAACTTTAAAACCAATTCAAAAGATAATATAATCATATAAATATATTATATTAAAAAGTGGTTTTGAATTAAAATACAAAATTTTTCACTATTCATTAAAAAATGAACTTTATCGGAAAAATACCAAAAAATTACAAAAAGTAAATTTTGATGTCCCAATTCTAAAGAAGAATTTTATTTGGTCCAATAGAATTTATAAGAGTGACCAAAACTATATTTAATGAAATTTCTCCATCAAAAGGTGATAAGTGGACCTTTAGTGAATATTAGAGTATCTATGCCTAAAATTGAATTCCTTTCTTATTTTAAGCCTTTATCCATTATTGGATAAATGTAAAAAACATTTAACATATATAATCATATTTTAGTTATTTCTATTCATTCCCGCCAATACAACGTCTACGTGTTAACTACCATTTAAAATAATATTATTTTATTACTAGTGTGCAACGTAAGATTTCAAAGAAACTATTTGTTGCGTATCAGGTACGCTATCCAACATAGCAACCCCTTTAAAGTAAAATTAATATTTAATTTGTAAATATTAATAAATATGAAAATGTTTTATTCATTATTTACCTGGGATGTTACATGGATGATGGAGTATTGCATGGGTAATATGGTTATCCACCATGGAATTATTTCTAATTCCATTTATTTTCATTTATTAATTATTTTTTCCTCCCTTATCTCAGGAAAACCCTTTATACAGTGGAGTTGGGGTTTCTTGAAGAGATGAAATGGAATACAGTGGAGCCTGGTCTTTTAGGAATAACATTCTTGGTTGAGGTGTTATCCTATTTGACTATTAAAGGAGGTGTGGTTTGGTATGCCAGAGGCATGAAAAAAACACACACTTAATAAATCAAAGTAAATTAATTCATTAATTAGGTTTAATTAAACGAATTATAAAATTGAATTTAAACAACAAATAAATAATGAATGAACCCACATTATCAAACCCTGAACCAAGACCTTTCTTTATAATTTGTATTATGTCTGCATCTTCATTTAGTTTTTAATTTATAATTACATTATCTTAATTTCATGTTTTCTAAAACCCTTAAAACCATCATTTTAAATAAAATAATAAAAACAAACAAAAATAATTAGAATAGGTGAACTAGAATCAGTGATTGAACCGGTTTTGATGCACCTCAAGTGAGATGACCCTATTCAGCCTTTGTGCTGCATTAGAAATATAAATTTTCATTTTACATGCCCTGTGATAGGAATGCATCAAAACTGGAATCACTTCCAGGGATCTAAATAGTTATTTCGATCACTTTTTTTAAATTCGCATTTTTTTTTAAAAATATCATTCTTTTCTATTTTAAAAAACCATAAAAAACATTTTTTCATGATGTATTAAAATTCAAATTATTATGAATGGGAATATTACTCACAGGTGAAAGAATAATAAATAGATTATACTAAGGAGGAACTCCAACAAAGGGTTGATTCTATTATGGTAATGTTCAAACAGTTACAAAGTTTCCAAGAGACATGAATCTCACCACAAGTTTTGATGAGCATGATCGATGAACTCCAGATTGACATTCAAAAACTTAAGGCTAAGAATTAAGTGCCACTAGTCTTCCATGATTTCACTAAATACATCCAAAAATTTGTGGTCAAACTTGAGGTGGAGGATCCTAACTACTTACCTCCATCTGTCGATAATAAACTCCAGGAGTCACTTTCCATCAAAGAAGATATTCAAGATAAACCAAATCAGGGAGATGATAAATTCTTGAACTCAAACTCATTTGATTTTATTGAAACTAATTTGAATATTACTCATAAATTTTTTAAATTTTTAGAATCATATAACTCTTATTATTCCCTAGATGATGATGGGGGAAAAGAAATTATACCTATTGAGGAACACTTGGATCTCCCAAAAGACGTTGATAATTTACTAAAGGGAGTAAAAGAAGAGATCCTAGTGGCTCTTCCTGAAGAACCGAATCTAGAAGCTTAAAAAATTAAATGGGAGGATTTTTATGCACATCTAGAGAAACCATTGTATTATGAAAAATACATTTCACAAGTATCAATGAAGGAGGATGAGGTTCTATAATTCATCCTACCCCCCCCCCCCCCATGCAAGTTATGCCACATTGCGAAGGGGGTGGATCTATTGTACTCTATCTATGGAGTACTCTTCAATAGAGAATAATAAGTCCAAGCTGGAAGGAACCACATGTGGTGGTTCAAATCCAAGAAGCCTCAACCACCATCAAACTTTGGATAATAGCTGGAAATTCCCTCTAGAGGTAGTAAAAATTCAAGGCCCACTTAAAAAATCATACCAAGATTTATCTTTACATGATTTCTAGGAATTTAGATTTTAATTTCATCTTTTAGGGTTAGTCCAGCATGCATCCCACTTCCTCTTATATTTTAAAGCTTAAATAGAATGATCCTTGTTCATAATTAAGTAATTTTATTTTGTAGGTTCATGATTCCATAAGGTAGACCCAAAACAATAGAGTAGGATAACCAAATATTCCTTTCAAAAGGGAGTTCATTTTTATTTTTTAACTTTTAAACTCCTTAAATTTTTTTCTAACAACATATTTTGAGATTTAAAGTTTAAATTTCATGCCCACATTTGAATTATTATTTACTTGGATTATATAGAAGACATAAGTTTCTTAGGAATCTTGTGATTCCATTTTTTATATTTCAAATATAATGAGTTTGAATGAGTAAAATAGAGAATTTATTTATTAAATTGAAGCATGGATATTGAAATGAGTACTCATGATTTGAGTGAATTTATTGATTCATGTAAATGAAATTTTACAACCATTTTTTCATGATTTTAATTTCTAAAATTCAGTTAAATTTATTTTTTATTATAAATAATGCCTTGATTGATTATCCCAAATCATATGTCTATTCTTGATAGGAATTATAGACCAAGTACTTACTATTTATTATTGAGCATATTTCTTGTGTGATCTTGGGACATGTCACTGACCATAACTTGCATTTGAACTTTTCAAAGCTATGACTGTGCAAAAACACATTTAAAATGATTGAGGAGTTTTTTTAAAATCCATGTGTCCTTAAAAGGCCAACTTTACATCAATCTTTATTTATCCCATAGAGGCCATGAATAAATTTTATAGGGATGAACCATGTTTCAAGCCATTTTTATCCATTCCTACCCTACTCTTGGTATGTGCATGCTATTTTAAAGTTGATGTGTGGGGGTAAATGGAATCATGATGGAAGGGATGATATACATTATAAAGAATAAGTGTGAGCTTTTATTTTGGGTAATGAGAAATTTCATTTGATTCATTCATTGTAATACTTATTGTTTTTCCCCTCTTGAATAAAAAAATAGAAAATAAAAAACAAAAAAATGAAATTAAAATGGGTTGTAATTTGGAAAAACCAAAAATATACATTACTAGACCAATTATTTTTATCATATGTTTTCAGGTAATGGATGTGATCTTTGTTCCAAGCATAACTTTAAGGAAAAAAAATCAGGTGCATGAATCATTAATTATGCATAATTTGATCATGGCCTTACTTTGAGTTTGGGAAAGTAGGAGTTGCTGCTTTTAAGGGGAGAATTTAATTACACTTTTATTTTTGATATCATGCATTGTACATAAGAGATAAAACTCTAACTTGAGCCTTAATTTTTAAAGCATCAAATACTACCAATATTAAGCCTTAGAATCATTTGAACCTTTATTTAAAGTCCTCATGATTTTATGTCTCTTTTGAATTTACAAAGTGAATAAAGTAGTTCCTTTACAAGAATATGGATACAGATAATGTTTTCATGATATAAGAATAACTCCACTTGAATTGTATCTTGAGAGATGAGAGAAAATATTCAAGTGAAGTAAATCATGAAATGGCATTTTTAATAATAATAAATTGAGGATCTTGATGAATTAAAGCTGAAGTTCCATCATTTTTCAAGGGGAAAAGTAAAATAAATGAATTGAATGTTTCTTTAAAAAATGAGAAATTAAATTGAAATTTTATATGGATTTTTGAAAGTCTGATTTGACATTGAAAATTGTTTGATTTTATTACTTTGGAATTTGAATATTGGTAACATTGGTGTCCTCTAAATTCCATGTTGAGATTCTATGCTTAAGGAAAAGCATGGTTCAAGTGTGGGGGTATTTGATAAGTGTATTTCATGCTTACAATTTAGAATGTTTTAATGTGTTTATTTTGTATTTAAATGAATAATATTTCTATTTTTGGAATGATTTGATTTGTTTTTGAGTTTTTTGGAAGGAAATAATGGATTTTTTTAAAAGGAACGAAAAGGTGTGAAATTATGAGCTAAAGGACCCTTTATGCCACGAGTGAAGTGAAGTAGAGCGACATTGGATTTTTAAAGATGAAGTAGAGCTAAAAAATAAAGGGAAACAATTACATGTCATGTAATATCATTACACATCGTGACATTTTAAAAAGGAATTTGTTGTGTTGGACAAGTTATGAAGAGGTTACAATT
Source organism: Viscum album (assembly GCA_963277665.1). NCBI lineage: Eukaryota > Viridiplantae > Streptophyta > Magnoliopsida > Santalales > Viscaceae > Viscum > Viscum album. Next base: position 1,606,064,226 of record OY728137.1, on the reverse strand, counting down.
CATGAAATTAGGTTACATGTCATGAATCCAAATTTCACATCATGAATGGATTCAAAATTCCACATCTACATGTGAGATTCATGAACATAGAGGAAGACACTGATCAAGGATTTCACGACATGTAACCAAGTTACACATCGTGACTTCATCGATGCACAAAAAAATGTGACACTGTGTGGATTTTGATGGGATCACCTATAAAAGGAGCCTCTTGGATGCCATTCTAGAGAACTCTGGACTAGGAGAAAGCTAAGGAACACCAAGGGATGATCTCCTTATATATTTTTTTTGTTTATTTCTTTTATTTTCCGCACTCTACAATGCCTCCCCTCTCCTGAATCATCTCAACATCCACATCCATGGAGGGGTAGTTTCATTGAGTGATTGGGAAAGGGGGAGGTTGGACCTATGTGCTTTTCTTGAGTTTCTATAATTCCATATAATAAAATCTTCTCTTATTTCTTCATATGGATTTAATTCTTAAATCATTTTTAAATTCCAAATTCTATTGTGTTAGGTTTTGATTATGTTAATTTTAATTTCTATGATTGATGATCATATCTCCCTCCACCAAATTATTTTCTATATATGGTGGAACAGATCAAGGTTGGGAGGTGATTTCATGATGGTAGTCAGTGTGTGTGTGTGATTATATGTTGGAATATTGGTTTATTGGGGAACAACAATTCCTAGTTAGGGATTTCTCTAATTAATCAATAAAACCTTCTGCAACACTACACACATTGGAAAGAAGATAGACCGGTCTAAGGTTTTGGATAGGAATATTCTCATCATAACCATCTATCCAAGGGGGGGAGAGGACTCGGTTGATTAATCTATCTCTTACCAGTAAGCAGAAGTAAAGGGGGTAAAAATTGGAAAATAGGATAGCACGACACAAGGTATATCCAAACTCGTTATGATCATCATTTTTCTCATTTGTTTAAAACCAATAAAATCAACCTGCTTATTTCTCTCACATAATTAAAATTTAATTAAAACCAGTTGTTTTTAGAAAACCAAAAAATAGTGACAACCTCATTTTTTGTGCACTCCTCTTTAGGATACTTCTTTGAGTTAACTACTATACTATACTTAATTAATTTAAATATTGTTTTTCCATTCCCCACGATAGGTGTGCATCAAAACTAGTGTTGTTGTGGGGGAACCAATCAGTTATTCATTTTCTTTTTCAATTTTCACATCTTGGATATATTTCATTGTTTTTTATAAAAAAACTATAAAAAAAGACTTCCATGATGTTTTCATATGAAAATTTTTTCAATTCATGGAACAAAAAATAATCTCAAGTGTAAGAGCCAGTAGATGAAGCCCCCTACTCTATAGAATATGGTGTTACATTATGGGATAAACAAATTAGGGGAGCACAAAGTTAAATTTTCAAAGATGAGGAATTCAAGGAACTCATCCAGGATCTTAAGGAGACCCTCTAGCAACCAGTTGTTGAAGGATGGGCGAAAGAGCTCACTGAATTTTGGGAGTACTTCCCCAAATTCTATCAATAAGAGGCCAGGATACAAGAAGAGTACTCCTCGATTCCTCCCAACACTTTTAAATAAGTTCCAATAGAATATTTCTAGGATAAAGTGGTAAAACACAAATTCAAGTACAATATTCAAGATCTTAATGAAAAAGGTTATAGGTATCTAAATCAAACTAGATTGGATAACTACATACTTCCAAGCATCACCACAAGAACCTGAACCTGAGTATGAACCTAAACCAGAAGATGATCCACTTTTCTTACCTAAATAGGCAAAGGAGGAATACTTGAATGTAGAGATACATGTGGGGGATTAATAATAAATTTATGGATTCTGGAATGAATGTGAGGAACTGGTTGATCTCCCCAAACCCTGTAATGAAGAATACCCAGCATCAGTGAAGGAAGATACCACCCAAGTGGTGGAATTTGAAGTGAAAATGGAGGATCCTAACTACCTGCCTCCATCCTCAGAAAATATACTCCAAGAGGCACCTACCACTAAGGAATTGGTTAAAACTGAACAAACTCAGGGAGCTGAACCTTTATTTCACTCTATCTCTTCTGATTTTATTGCATCTAAATTTTGAATCACTCCTTATTGTTGTGATTATACAGAATCAAAAAAAAATATGTGCTTTGGAGGATCCCCATCATGAAGAGAACCAAGTTTTTGATCCTAAGGAAATCATAAAAGTGGTTGATCATTTTTAAAGGGCCATGAGGAAGCTAGAACAGGAAGAGAAGAAGGTTTCACAAGTAGAAAACAAGAATGAGGATGATTCATACTTCATCCTACCCCCTCCATGCAATATGTACCACATTATGAAGGGGAGAGATCTAGTGTACTCTGTCCATGGAGTCCTCAATAAGAAAAAAGAACTGCAATCTGGGAAAAACAACATGTGGTAGTTCATGCCAAGGAAGCCCCAACCACCATCAGACCTTGGATAATAGCCGGTAATACCCTCTGGAGATAGTAAAAATTCATATCCCACTTGGGGTATCATACCAAGATTTATCTTTATATGTTTTCTAAGAATTTATATTTTAATTTCACTTTTTTATGAAGTAGTGCAACATAAAGCCCCCTCCCTCTATCTTTTTGAGATTTAATGACATATGAACCTTGTGTTTAATTGATTTTTTTTCTTTTATAGGGTCATAATGGTAGAAGGAAGTCTCAGGAAGTGAAATATAATGACTAAGCTTCATGGTAAAAAGAGTTCATTTTTATTTATTAAACTTTTAAACTTCTTACATTTTTTTAGTCCAAAACATGTTTTATCTTTAATGATAAGAATTGCATTCCCACACATGAATTAATTATTTACTCGACTTATCTAAGAGACATGAGTTTCTTAGTAATCCTATGATTCCATGTTTTAGATTTCAATGTTAATGAATTTGAATGAGTAAAATGGGGAATTGAATTTTTAAAGTGAAGCATGGATATTAAAATGATGACTTGTGATTTGAATAAATTGATTGATTCATGCAAATGAAATTTCCTAACCATATTTGATGCTTTGAATTTATGAAATTCATGTGAATTGATTTATTATTGTTAATCATGCCTTGGGTGATTTTCCCAAATCATATGTCCATTTCTGAGATTATTTCTAAACCAAATACTTCCTATTTTTTCTTGAGCATATTTATTTAGTGATCTTGGGACATGTCACCTGCTAGAACTTTAATTTTAACTTTTCAAAGCTATGATTGAGAAAAAACACATTAAAAATGATTTATAATCCCTTTTAAAATTTACATATACTTAAAATTCCACCTTTAAATCAATCCTTCTTTATCCCATATAGACTATGAGTGACCTTTATAGGGATGAACCATGTTTAAATCCATTTTTATCTATTACTACCATACTCTTATTAATTTCATGATATTTTAAAGTTGAAGTGTGGGGGTAAAAGGAATCATGGTAAATGGGATTATTTACATTGTAAGGAAGAAGTTTGGGGTGATTATTGTGAGAATTGTAAAAGGATGTTTAATCATTCATTTTACTCTATTGTTTTCCCCTATTTAATAAAAAATTGATGAAAATAACAAAAAGAACCAAAAAATGAGGAAAATGAGTTTTTATTTGGGTAAACAAAAAATCACCATTACTAGATCATTGATTTCTATAATACATGGTTAGGTGGTGGATGTGAGGTTTATTCTAAAGAATAACTTTAAAAAAGAAAAAAATGAAAAAAAGTTTTTTGAAAAGGAAGAAAAACAATAAAAGTAATAAAAAAATTCAAGATAGGGCACAAATAATTCATTATACTTAAATTGTCCATGATCTTTACTTTGAGTCTTAGGGAAATTTGGGAGTTATTACAATTTAAAGGGGAGAATTTCATTAAACGTTTTTCTTTTAATATCATGTTTTATGCTTTAAGAGTTAAACCTTATCCTTGGGATTTATTTTTAAACATAAAATCCTACCAACCTTAAGCCTCAGAGTCATTAGAACCTTAATTGCAAGTCCTTTGTGATTTTATGTGAATTTTTTCTTTAAAAAGTGGATAAATTTGTTCTTTTACAAGATTATAGATAATGATAATGTTCTTATGATATGAGAATAAATCTATTTTAATTGTATCATGAGTGATGAGATAAAAGAACAAAAAATTAGGTAAATCATGACTTTTCATGTTTAATAATAATGAATTGAGGATATTGAATTAATGAAAGGAGAAGTTCCATCATTTTTCAAAGGGTAAAAGTAAAATACATGAATTGATTATTTCTTTGAAAATGGGAAATTAAATTTATATTTTATGTGGATTTTTGAAAGTCTGATTTGACATTGAAAATTTTTTTATTTTATTACTTTGGAATTTAAATATTGGTAACATTGGTGTCCTCTGAATTCCATGTTGATATTTTATGCTTGAGGACAAGCATAGTTTAAGTGTGGGGTAATAGATAGAAATTATATTTTACTCATTTTCTATATGCGTTTCAACTATTTAAACCCTCCCAATTTATCAATTTGAGTTTATTTACAACAATTTTGGATTTATGTATTGTTTTGCATTAAATTGTTAAAGTGCTTAATTTTGAAAATTTAACAGATTTTAATCATAAGGGTATTTTGGACATAATTCTTAAAATAGTAATCTAATTTGAGTGATTTTTTTTATTACTTAATTTATTTTTCTTCAACTTTTTCTTCTAGAAAAAAATCTTATTAGAATAATTAGAGGACCAAAAAATCAATGAAGATCGAAAATCTTCTGGGTGGACAGTATGGACCCCACCTCTCTAACTGAAGTATTACTCGAGATACACACCTCAAATTGAGGTTATTCCACATATATATGAAAAATGACTCCTAGAAGTGTTATCCCATTAAATTACATATAGGTATTCATCTAGTAAGATAGAAATTTTATGATATACATTGAAGGAAGCTTCCTGGAAATCTCATCTAGAATATTTAAAAGTCAATAAAAAATCCATAACTCCCTATATGAGAGTCCAATAAAGATGAAATTTGGAGATTAAATGAAAAAATATATATTTAAGAATAAATTTTTAGAATAATACATTCAATGATTTGGCCAAACCGATGGGGTACCACAAGGATTCGTTTGAAGAAAAATTCTGAAGTTAAATTTTCAACCGTTGACAACCCATTATGACCCAAAACTCATTAAATGGTCAGTTATGACACCCCAAGTCCTATTATGTGCCTATAAATAAGATTATAGGGGTGTATAGAATATTATATAGATTTTAGAGTGAATTTGTGGATGTCGTATACTAACTTAGGATTTTTCTTTTTTTTATTTCTATTTTCATTTCCTATGTAATGCAATCATCATTTTTATATTAAAGTGTTTCATTTTATTCTTCCATTATTCATTATCTTCAAAATATAATTGTATTTTGATCTTCCATCATGATATATATTCACTTTTCAATGGAAAGTGACTAACTCGAGGCTTGTCCCTAGGGGAGGTTTCATGGTGTTCTTTGTTATTGCGCTTTAATTGAACATATTTTAAATCTATTTTTGTTGGATGTGGGAGTATTTCATGGGTGTGGAGGTTGTACAAAATGGAATTATTTCTATTTACATTCATTTTCATTTATTAATTATTATTTCCTCCCTTATCTCATGAAAACCCTTCATATGGTGGAGTCGGGGTTTCCTAAAGAGATTAAATAGCATACGGTAGAACTAGGTATTTTAAGAATAAAATTCTCAATTGAGGTGTTATCCTATTTGACTATTAGAGGAGGTTTGGTTTAGTATGTTGGAGGCATCGTAAAATTACACACTCACTAAATAAAAGGAAAGTAATTCATTAATTGTGTTTTATTAAATGAATTATCAAATTTAATTTAAACAACAAATAAATAATGAATTAACCTACGTTATCAAACCCTAAACCAATAACTTTATTTATAATATTTTTTTTCTAAATATTTATTTATTTTTTAAATTATAATTAAATTATATTAATTTCATGCTTTCTAAAACCTTTAAAACCATCATTTTTAATAAATAATAAAAACAAACAAAAATAATTAGAATAGGTGAACTAGAATTAGTGATTGTACCAACTGTGATGCTCCTCAAATGAGATGAACCTGGTCAGACTCTGCGCTGCATTAGGAATATAAATTTTTTTTACCAAATCCTATTATAACCATGATTCACTTACTACCTCCTAAGGGAACCTACATAGTTTTGTAGTACAGTTTGGTAAACTATGCACCGATCATGATTTTTCTTTTGTTCTGAGTTACATGATTTCCTGTGAGATGTAATATGGTTATCTCTAACTATGTGTCAACTATGTGAGGATAAATTCCTATTTAGGGTGACCATATGGTTAGATTTCATGGTTTGGTAAAACATGTGCCAACTATGAATAATCTATTTCCCCTCTTCAATAATTTGTATGGTTTCCTAGGAATAATGGCATGGTTTTCCCAAACCATGATAAAACTGTATAGCCCCTTAAAAGATCCTAAAACCCTCAAAAATCATCCATAAGTTTCCCAAGACTTCATCCAAGAAAATTATAACTTTAAAATACTTATAGAAGGGTCAAAATCAAGGTGTAATATAGTTAAAAAGTATGGTACATTATAATCCCCCCGCTAAGGACTAATCATTCTCAAGAAGTGTATCAAGAGTTCCAACACAAACAACTCATGCGATTGATCTCGAACATTATATTCCTTCTCCCAAGTACCCTATTGGATGAAAAAGTAATACCATAAAACCTAAAATATGGGAACTATATTTTCTCACATCACCATCTCACTTTGGTATATGATCCAAACCAGATGTTCCATGAATGATTCATTAGGTTCCAACACAACGCCCTCACTATTGATTACATGTGCAGGATTAGGATCATACCTTTAAAGTTGAGACACATGGAAAACATTATGAATACCCTGATATCATGAAGTAATATCAAATAAATTTTCCATTGTTTTGATATGCTTGATGATCTAAAACAATCCTAAAAACTACATCATCAACTTTTCTTATTTCTGTAATCGTTGACGCCCCAACCGAGGTGGTGCCTATAAGAAAACTCAGTCACCTTGTGCACCCTAAAATTATTATCCTCTGGTCAATATATGATCACTTCCTACTCTAAGAGGTCACTAATCACTACTGAATCAACTAGACCTTTTTAGAGGTCTCTTATACTATAATCAACATGACAATAGCTACCTCACCTTCCCTATTCCAACATAGTATTGAATGAAATGAATGACCATAAATAGCCTAAAACAGTGCCATCTAAATCAAGGATTTGTAACTATTATTGTACATAGACTCTTTAATTCAAGATGATAATGCCATACTCCATCAAAATTATAGGATGCATTCCCAAATAATATCATCCAAAATGTGGACTATCCTCTCTAATTCCCCATTAGTCTATGGATGATATTCTATACTCAACTAAGTCCCAATCTCATTTTACATGACTCTCCAAAATTGTGATGTTAAATGAGTATCCTAGTCAGATACGATGCTCATAGTTACTCCATATAGTTTCACTATCTCTCAAATATAGTGTTTTCCCAACTCAACTATAGAAAGTATCTTTAATATCGGCAATAAATGTGTCACATTCTTCATCTGATCAACCAAAACCAATATAGTATATCAACCTCTTGGGTTTCTAGGAAACCACTTAAAAAAATTTATTGTCGCATCATCTCACTTCCACACAGGCATGGGAATAATCTAAAGTAAACCACCTAGTCACTGATTCTTAGCCTTAATCTAATAGCTGGTAACACAATGAAAGAAAAAATAAAAAAAAATATCCCTCTTTATACATGGCCACTATAACCTCCATATAATATCCTAATACATATTCCTCAATCTTGGGTGAACTACCCACTAAAAATAATGAGATTTCATCATAATCTCTTCCCTCATGGAATCATAAACCAAAACTCTCCCATGAATGTAAATCACATCATCTTTAACTAAAGACTATCCTAGAATTGGTTTATTCCCTAAAACCCATTACTAGATCACTAAGCACTGAGAAATTGACTCCTATATGGATTTCACCTAGTCCACTAGGGTAGACGTGAAAACTAAGGGGGGAAATGTCGTTGCCCCTTGATCCTCATATGTGTTTGATTGGTGTAGTCTGATCTGTTTTGGATGATGTTGGGCCAAATTCTAGTGAATCATACTGAACACCAAGCCACAACTCTCATGGGTCAAGCTTCATGGTGATCTCATTGGGGGTTGAAAGGAGAAATGATCCCCTACTCTGGGGGTCTGAGGGCTGAAGGCAATTAGACCAAATTTTGGGGAACTATAAGAACTCTAATCGATTATAGTAGATCTGACTAGGTGACACCAACAGGGAACTGTAGAAGTGAGGACTTTGGAACGGTTTTTTTAGTATCTTGGACTTTTGAGACAGTGTTATTATAGCTCTATGGACTTCTTTCCACCATCCACTGTATCATCTTAGACATGGGTTGTTGTAGGAATGTAGCAGTGCAAACTTTCAGCCACTATTTACTATAGCACAATGGAATTTTTATGTGTTTGGTGGAATAGTACTTCATCATATTTATTAACTCATTCAATTTAGGGTTTCTATGTGTTATAAACTATGATCTCCTTATAATTGTACTCCTAGTTTTTTAGTGAAGTGATTCTGACTCTCTGTGGACATAGGGTTTTTTCCTAAACCATGTAAATCACTATGTCTGTGTTCTTCTTCTTCTTCTTTTGTTTTTTTATTTTATTCATCTTCAAACCTCTATCATGTGACTCATGTCCTTTCCAAAACAATTGTTAACAAATTTTTAGTTCATATTTCTCAAATTAAATGATGGATGTGGAATAATCCAAGGTGAAGATTTATTGCTTTGATAGAACTGACTTCGGTAACTAGGGGATGCAGAGCGAAGAATATCTTTACCCAAAGAAGTTTCACTTACTGCTTATGGGTGTAATACCAATTAATATGGATAATATAGAGTGGGAGATATATGATCAATGGGTTATGGGTGTTGTGCAGCTTACATTATCCAAAAACAAGGTATTCAACATTTGAGAGGAGAATACGACAGCTGGGCTGATGATATCTCTCACAAATATATATAAGAATCCTTCTGCATCAAACAAAGTGTTCATGATGAGAAAATTGTTCAATATGAAAATTTTTGAAGGAATTATTGTTTAATATCATGTCAATAAGTTCAACACCATCATAATTTAGCTAACATCTGTTGGAATTACGCTTAACGATGAGTTTTGTGCAGTGTTTTTATTCTCTTCATTACCTGATAGTTGGGAAGAAACTATAACAGTTGTGAGAAGTTCTTCAGGGAAGAACAAGCTAGTTATAAAGGATGTTCAGTACTTAATCCTCAGTGATTATATTCAAATAATGGAATTTGGAAGATTCTCTAGTTCTTATTTTAATGTGGAAGGAATAGGAATATATTAATAGTGAGATAATCACAGAGGGTGATCAAAGTCAAAAGAAAAGATCTGAGACAAGGAAAAGGGGGATGGTCCTACCTTCTAGATTTATGGGAAGTGTCTTGGATTTTAGACTAAGTGGAATCTTTATATTCCACTTCAAAGAAGGTTTTATTAAATAATTATTTTTCTAGAAATTTTGGTAAGGTTAATCTTTTTAATGAAGAACCTTTACAGATAATGGGGAAGGATGATGCACAAATAAAGACAAACAATGGGAGTTTTCTAGTTCTATAAAATATGAGGTATATCCCTGGTTTAAAGAGAAATATTATTTATATTGGATAACTTTATGATGAATATTTTAGTACCACATTCATTGGTGGTTCATGGAAGATCGCCAAAGGATCTATGGTCATAGCTCAGGGATTAAGGAATAGTACTATGTAAAACATGAAAAAACTTTCATAGACATGGTTGCATCAATAAATGTTGTTGAAGATTAAAAACTATGGCACTACAGGCTAGGAAACATTAGTGAGAAGGGGATTAAGGTGTTCGAAACAAAAGGATTGTGACTATATTTGAAGTCAGTGGATGGTTTCCCATGTGAATATTATATATTTGGAAATAAAAAGAAGGTGTATTTTAGAAAAGGAGGTATAAAACCAAAGTCTAGGAAGCTAGACCTGGTGCACACTGATTTCTAGTGGCCTACACTGATACATTCTTTTATAGGGTCACAATATTATGTGATATTTTTCGATGAATAAACATGGAAGGTATGGGTTTATTTTAAAAAAGTAAAATCCAATGTGTTTAAGATGTTTCATAAGAGGAAGACCATGGTGGAGGATGAGTCGGGATCGAAGCTAAAATGATTTAGGTCTGACAATGGTGGAGATTTTGATAGTTAGAAGATCATAGAATTCTGTTCTAATAATGGAATTTTTTGGGAGAAGACTATTCAAAGTAAACTACAATAGAATGGTTTGGCAGAAAGTATGGATAGTAAATTTAATGAATGTTCTAGGAGCATGAGGTTGTACTCGGGGTTACCCAAGATTTTTGGGGCTGATGCAGTGAACTTGGCGGCGTATCTCATTAACAAGAGTTCATCTGTATCAATGAAAGAATATTTACCCAAGGAGATTTGGTCTATGAAGGAGGTAATAATATCACATTTTCAAGTCTTTGGTAGTTTGTAATATGTGTGTATTTATTTTAATGTAAGGTAAAATCTTGATGATAAGTCCAAACCATGTTCTTTTATTGGCTATGGTACTGAGGAGTTTGGTTATCACTTTTGGGATGATCTCAACAAGAAGGTCATTAGGAGCCAGAATGTGGTATTTAATTAAGATTTCACATATAAGGACCATCATGAAGATAAATTTGATAATGGTAATAAAGAATTAGATTCCCATGAGAAAGTAGATCTTGAAGGTATGATTGATCATATGATGCCAAAACTAGTGGAGCATACTCCTCAAGTTTATTTGAGGAGATCAAAAAGGGTGATAATTCTTGTACAGAGTTATTAACCATCCTTAAAAGAATTATTAATTGGAAGTAGAGAACCAAAATATTTTTAATAGGAAATACAATTAAAGGAGTCAATTAGTGGGAGATAACTATGAAGGATGATAATTATTCATTATAGGATAACAAAACTTAAGAGTTGACACCAATACCATAAGGAAATAAAGCATTGCAAAACAAGTGGGTATAATAGGTTAAGGAATAACATGATGGAAAGATGAGGTCTAAATAAAGGCTAGTGGTGAAATTTTTTTCAATAGAAGGAAGGAGTGGATTTCACTAAAAAAATCACCTATAGTAAAGCTTACTACTATCTGGGTGGTTCTCATAATTGTGGCATTAGAATACTTACATCTTGAGCATATTGATGTCAATACAACCTTCCTTCATGGTGATCTAGAGGAAGAAATCTATATGTATTTACTAAAGTTATATGTTGAGTCTGAGAAGGAAGACTTAGTGTGAAAACTCTAGAAGATCATATATTGGTTGAAGTATGCACCCAGGTATTGGAATAAAATGTTTGATGAATTTATGAATAAAAATTCATAAAAATGGTGTAGAATAGATCAATGTTTCTACATCAAGTATTTTGGTGATAAATATATTATAATGATTCTATATGTAGATGACATACTAATTATAGGATCATGTATTTAGAGGATTGATGAGATGAAAGGTTAATTGGATGAGGAGTTTGAAATGAAATATATTGGAGAATCTAGAATGCTTTTGGGGGTCAAGATCAAGAGAGACCATATAGTAAGAACATTTATATTATCATAGTATGACTATGTTGGAAATTTTTATAGAAGATTCAGTATACTGGAAGCAAAGCTGGTTTCTATTCCCCTAGAAGGACATTTCAAATTATCAAAGGAGCAATCATCGAAGATGGAATAATAGGTTGAGTGCATCTAAAATGTTTCATATGCATCTTCTGGTGGAATCCTAATGTATTACATGGTCTATAATCAACTTACATTTATCATGTAGTGGGAGATGTAATCAGGTACATGGATAACCCTAGAAAGCAACATTGAGAAGCTATGAAGTGGATACTGAGATACCTGAAAGGAAGAAAGCAAGTATCTCCGTGTTTTGGGAAATAAATTCATTATAGGGTTATGTGTATATTGACCTTAGAGGTGTGTCAATGGAAAGATAAGTACCACAGGTTATGTATTTACCTATGGAATAATTGCAGTGATCTGGATATCTCAACTACAGAAGGTGGTGGATCTATCTACCATAGAGGAAGAATACATTGTTGTAACAGAATCTAGAAAGGAGATGGTTTAGATGAATAACTTCTTGCATAAGTTGGGTAAAAATTAAGAGGAAAATTTATTGTACTGTGATAGTCAAATTGTTACACATCTTGTAAAGAACTTAGTGTTTCATGCCCAGATGAAACACATTCAGTTGAAGTACCATTTTGTCAGAGGATTGATACATGATTGGTTGCTGACGTTATAAATGATTTGTGGAAAAAACAATCTGATACACATATTTATGAAGTCGATAGTAATACAAAAGTTGAGGCACTTTTGTTCCTCTATTGATCTCCACTGATGAATGGAGGATGAGAGGAAGAATATGAGAGAACACTATGTGAGAACAAATGGTAAAATAGATGGTATTTCATGAAACGTCATCTTGATATTGAAGCTGTTAATGGAAAGCATGCACTGGTGAGTGAAAAAGAGGATGAGATCATATTAAGTAAGTTTTCTTAGTCAGTTGCATCAAAGTAGGTTATTTTAGGGGATTAGGCTCTAAGTGAGAGAATTTTGCATTTGTGTATCCCGATCCATTTTGGATGATGTTGGTCCAAATTCTAGAATCCCATACTAAACACTCAGCTACAACTATCATGGTTCAATATCTATGGTGATATTTTTGGGGGTTACAGGGGGAAATGCACCCCTGTTCTAAGGGTATGGGGGCTGAAGGCTATAGGTTATAGGCCCAAATTTTGGGGAACATTATCAACTCTGATCAGCTATAGAAAATATGGCTTGGTGAAACCAATATGGAACTACAGTGGTGAAAATTTGGTATGGTTGCTATAGTATCTTGGAATTTGGAGATAGTGGTACTATAACTCCATGAATTTATTACCATTGTCCACTATAGAAGCTTATACTTAGGTGGCCATAGAACTATAGCAGTGCAGACTTCTGTCCATAGTTCACTATAGAATAGTGGACTTACTATGCATTTGGTGGAATGGTACTTAGTCATCTTTATTATTACATTTGATCTTGGGTTTTTGTGTGTTAGAAACTATTATATCCACATAATTTTGTTCTTGGTTTTTTAGTTAAATGATTATACCTCTTCATGGATGTAGGGATTTTTCCCAAACCACATAAATCATTATGTCCATGTTCGTCTTCTTATTATTCTTTTGTTTTTGTATTTTAATCATCTATAAAACTATTTCATGTGACTCTTAGTGTTTCTGCAATGATATGTGTAACACCCTGAGTTTTTTTGAAATTTGGTATGATAAATTTAATTTTTTTTGATATTTTTCATTTCACACAACAATGAATATATCTTATGTTATATGAAAGAACCAAGTTATTATTTCTTTGTATACAACACCAATTTGAGATTGTGCTATAATAACCACTTAGATTAGATTTTGGTACATGAAACACTATGTTTTTCTTGTGTTACACACAATTATGAGTTCAAATTAGTTTTTTATCAAAAAAACTAGTGAAATTAATTAAAATTAATTACAATGATTAAGGTAAAAACAAGATTACTTGGTCGTTAAACTTTAACTTATGGGGAAAAATAACATAGACGCATATAAAAAATCCATTTTATGTATATATTTAAACCATATACTCCCTTTTATATAAAATAGACCATTATTGGACATACATGATGTATGAAAGACCTATCAATAGTTTTTACCTTTTTGTATTTACAATAATGTCACTCCTCATCAACTATAAAATGGAATTCACCCTACCCCCTCACTTATTCACACCTATAAAGCCCTTTTTCTCATCAAAATCCTACCCAAATAAGCTCCCAACTTCCCTCCTATCATACTAGAATCCTCAATTTGGGAAAAAAGAAAACCAAGTTAGTCCTTTGGTGCAAACCAAAAGGAATTACCCGAAGAAAGGGTAACATTCTTCAATAAGAACTTTTGTTTCATTTATTTATAAAACCATTAAATTATTCTTTTTCCATGATTATAAAATAACCTTATTATAATAAATATACTGATATTTTTTTATGTTAATGGTTCAACCTAAACCTACAGACACTTCCATCATATGGGATACACAATCATTGTTTGTGTGTATAACGGATTATCACCTCGCAAACTGATATCATTAGTTCTTCCATTACCACCTCTCAAGGTTGAGAATAATGATGTAATTACTATTTTTATATGATATTTATGATATTTATTATTACTTTATTCTTTTCTAATTATTAAATAAAACATACCTTTATGCTTTTATAAGAATAGGTTAACATTGTTTGTGCACGTGTGGACTACCACCTCCTCAAAGCGATGTGATTCGTTCACGCTTTACATGGAATGTATTAAGGATTGTTTTATTAAAAAATATGAGATATTTAGGAAATAATAATGATAATTTAATGATAATATATATATCATTTACTTTTATTTCTTTCAATATGAAAAGAAAATGGAAATATCACTCATGTGTACGTACGGCCAACAATCTCCGTGAACGGTGTATTTCATTTCCTATTTATATATTTTATAGATTATTATAAATAAATATATACTGAATATATATGATATATATAAAATGTTTTCAATTCTTGAAATTATTAAATCATGATCAAAGATAGAGGACCAAAAATAATAGGTCAAAACATATACGAAAAACAAAGCAGTTATTACCCGAAACGTTACTTTAACATGGAATTATTAAAAAATGGGTAATATAAATTCATAATAAAAAAATATATGGTATTATATATAAGAATATTTTTCTTTTATATATTTATAATCAACTTATATTTATTATAAAGTAGTTTCGAACGTGTTCTAATAAATTCAAGACTTAAGTTAAGGGTTTTCTCATATCACTTTTATTTCTGTGAGATATATGTTATATTCCCCCATTATTCTTATTGTTTTGTGTATATACTAACCTATTACATGTTATATAATTAATTTAATTTATTTAATGATGTTAAAATTTTTAATTTATTTTATTATTTCATGGATCTCATGATTCAAAAGTTACTCATGTAGTAAGGGATTTCCATCTCACTTTTATTTTCTATGAAACATAATCCTTGATCGCTACCTATTTCTTATATGTCGTGTGTATAATACCTATAGATATATTTTATAATTATTATAATTATAATTATTTGGATTTACATATACATTTTATTAACTCTATTTTATTGGGTTTACGGTTCAAAAGTTACCAAATCGGTAAAGGACTTTTGTCTCAATTTTCCTTCTTTGAGCTGTATATTATAATATGCACTTATATTCTTTTACAATGTGTTTATACTGACTCTTTGACATATTATATTATTAATTTAATTATTTTAATTATATTTTAATCTTCATTAAATTTTATTCTTTCATGGGGATTAGGATTCAAAGTTACACAAGTGGAAATAGTTTACTGCAAAAATCTCATCGTTAACAAGATTTTTTATGATTATGCTTCCAATGATGAAATATTATGATAAATATCTCAATAATACTCAATAATTTTATTATACACTATTTATTAATTATATATTCAAGTAAGTGTACCATTTTTAAACTCTTTTGTACTTATGATAACTAAAAAATGTTTTTAAGGGAACATGACTTTATTTCTCCTTTCGGTCAGAAATCTGCTTTATTCAAAAAAACCATGTTTTCAAAAAAAATGATATTTTAATAAAAATTTCAAGTAAATTGGTTTTTGAAATTTTTTATGTTTTAAAATTTTTTAAAATCGTTTTCTAATCTTACTTTATATGTTTTCAAAGTTATTTTCAAAGAAAAAGGTTTTCAAAATGTTTTATGTTTTAAAAAGATTTTTTTTCAAATAGGAAAGGGTATTTTCCTCAATAAATTTTTTAATGATTTTTAAATATTACATCATAAGTTTTTAAAGTGGTTTTCAAAGAAAATTATTTTGAAATTTTTTTATGTCTTAAAAATTTATTTATAAAGAATTGTTATTTTCCTTAATAAATGCTCCAAGTGATATTTTAAAATCCTTATCCATATAATATGGTATCCTTTGATATAGTTTATGATTTAATAGGGATGTTATCCAAGGAAACCATTATTATTCTTTATTTTAATGGTTTATTATTAATATGATAAGTTTTTTACGAAACTTGTTTCTCTTCCATGGTTTATACCATGATAAAATGATTATGAAACCCACTTTCTTTAATGGGTTATTATGTGATTATGAAACCTATATACTTTCCAAAAGATATGATATGAGGAAATGTTAGTGATACCCATTTAATTTAATGGGTTATGATATGATTTTTATAAAACCCATCTCTTTTTATGGGTTATGATATGATAAATGTTTTATTATTTTATGGCACATGTATGTGTGATTTAATTATGTGATAGGTAGGACCTATATCTCCCTACAATGAATTGGGTAAATATTTATATCTCATGATATAAATATAGGAAACAAGTTTATGGCCTTGATCCAAAATGGGAAATAGGTGCATCTGAACTGCCATGGGAAATAGGTGTGTCCTGGTCCACAATGGGAAACAGGTGCATCCTAATCCACAATGGGAAACGGGTGAATCCTGATCCAAAATGGGAAATAGGTGCATCCTGATCCACAATGGGAAATAGGTGTGTCCTAATATACTATGGTAAGAATGTGTAACTTTATCCATGATATGGAAAGGGTTGATATAGGGGATGGTGGTGTGTCTCGCCTAGTGGGTTTAGTCCTCATGAAGTGACCTGAAAAGTTTTGGAAATAATCCTTAACTTATAGGGAATGATTTTATGTTCTTATGTGTATGCCACAATTCCATATATTATTCCTATGTTATGATTTCATGGATTATTATCTTTATTCTCCTATGATTCATGTATTATGAACCACCAAACATTATTCCATGACTTTTGATTATAATCTTTGATATGTAGGGTATGATCTTGTAATGTTATGATCATGTTCTCATACCCTTATTCCCATGTTATTCTTACATATCTCCTTTGTTTACCCTAATTGAGCATCTGAGATCACCCTTTATTATTTTTACTTTCCCTGGGTTATGAACAAAGGTTTTAAGTATGATTACTAAAGGGGAAGATAGTTAAGCAAGATGTTGAAGATCTTTCATCAAGATAGAAGATTATGTTTCCAAGATTCCAAAGACACTAAACTATTATGATCCTCAGGCATGTACTTTTGTAATGTGATGAATATTCATCTAAAATAATGTAATATCAATGTATGTTAAGCTTGGGTCACTATAGTTGGTATCAAATGAAATTTTTAGTCAACCTTTGGAAACTACGATGAGAAAACTTTAGTGATATCCCTAGGGATATTTCTAAGGATGTTTATAGGGATGTATCTAAGGATAATCCTAATGTGTCGTATATCTAAAATAAGGTGTCATGATTTAGTCATCCAATAAGTAATTTTTCGTGATTATTTGGTTTTTTTATATGATAAGTGATGCTCAAACTATTATTTATGGTCTTAGTCAATAGAGGTAACTATAATTAACCAGGTTTACATTTAATGCTTCATATGTGGAAAGTATGGTAACTATGAAAATAGATTTCTTAATTTGAAACCTCATGAAGAGAATCGGGAAGGTATCATAAGTATTGGTTATACTGTTGAAGATAAAGTGACCATGAAAGACATATAAAAGGTATGGTATTGTAGAGACTGGGTTTTTTCTCTATAAGACTTTAGAATATTTCTACATATATTTCCAGAGCTAGGAGCTGAGACGGCATGCGATTCCGAGGCCCGGTGTGCCCAGAATAAATTTTATAAAAATATTAAGTGTTTTTATACTATTCACGTGGTGGGGTTGTGTTTCCTTCTAAACCGTAGCTCCGATCGGAAATCCGAGGGCACGGTTGCGTCCGGAGTGTTCTTTTTACCCTATGCAGGGTGTAAAAGTTGCGGGCATGGGCCTGCTGTGAGAGATGTCACCCAGGGGGAAAATCATCATTTTAAAATAATTACTTTGTGATTTTTATCACTGAAGTTCTTTTCAAATAAATTTCAAACGAAGTCTCGGGATGGAAATCCAAGACTTCCTTTGAGTTCGAGATGGGGCTTTTTTTCTAGGTACGATATAAAATGAGAGGGCGCAGAAGTTTCGGATTCTGCGCAAAGCAGATTCTTCTATAAATAGAAGAATAAGAGTTTGGAGTTAGGGTCTCCCTTCTCTCTCCTTTCTCTCTCTCTATCTATCTCTATCTCTCTCTCCTATTCTTTGGCGTTCTTCGCCATTCTTCACCGAATCGAGGAGTAGCCTCCACCAGAACCTTGGCGGATCGAAGCAGGAGCGTCGTGGATGCGCCACCAACGACGCACGACTGATTTGAGGTAGGATTTATGATTAATTTTCACACCTTCGTCGATTTCTTGAGTTTTAGTCAAATCCGTTGTTTCAATTCTATAATATTTGAATTAGGACGATGGCCAAACAAACAAGGCCATCGTCCGAGCCTCGTTCTACATTCCATTCTTCAGCGTTCTTCGTCCAAATTTTTGGACACGCCAAACCCGTGATGGATTGACAAGCGAGGGGTGATGCTATGAAGATCCGGCCCTGAGGATTCCGAAACCGGTTCCGGAAAATTTTTCTGACCACCGGAGTAGTCGGGGGTACTGGCTGAAGGTACAGCTCTAGAAAGGGGTGGCAGCTGAAGGCTGATCCGGAGGTGCGGCCGGAGCAGCGGGCTCGGGTGCGGCCGGTGCAGTGTGGTGGCGTTCGGAGGAGGAGCCGAGCAGGTCGGCAGGTGAGACGAACGGCGGTGTCGGTGAGTCCAGGAGGAGGTGAAGTCGCGGGCTCCAAAGGGCGTCGGTCATGTAGGGACGAGCGAAGGCATATGCGGCGTGGTGGAGCGGCGGAGCGGCGAGCCCGGGATGGCGGAGCGCGGAGGACCAGGGGGCGCAGGCGGCGTCGAGCAGGCGGTGCGCGGCCGGAGGAGCAGCGCGGTGCGTAGCCGGGGTAGCGCAGTGGTGTGATATGGGAGGCGGAGGTGCCAGTGTCTGGAGGTGGCCGGTCATGCTCGGAAGGGGGGACACCCGAGGCGCTGACCTTAGGTGTGAGGAGAAGACAAGAACCTGCACTTTGCGGGTCCTGCTGGGCGACGAAGACCGGCCAAAGGGCCGGTCTTCTTGATAAAACGGACCCAAGGGGGTTTGGTGTTGCTGGAGTGGGTCGTGGCTGGTGGGACATGGTGAGTCGGGCCGGACCCGCGGCTAGGCCACGAGATGGTGGTTCGGACCGGGCCATCCAGGGTGAACCGGCCCGCTTGGGCCCCCTTGCGTTTGGGGGGCTGTAACTTTTAAACAGCGCGTCTGTTTGATGCCCTCTCTGCGGCTATAGATTCGTGTCGGTGAGGAAGACTATTTGAAGTGGGTTTCAGAGATTTTGGGTTCTGTTACCAAAGGCAGGTAACCCAGAACGCTTTAATTTAATAATATTAAATTATTATTAAAGCTTGCGATGGTCGTACTTCGCGAGTTGGACGTCCGTTTGACGTGCCGTCAGAGGCGTTGTGGCCCTGGAGTTGAGACGGTCCTTCCAAAGTTGGTTTGGAAACTTTGCAGTTTGGTTTCGTTGCTCGGTGGCACGAAACGCTTAATTTGAATAATTATTTATTTATTTAATTAATTAATTATTCTTGTGTCGGACCTAACTTCTGCTTGGGATGTCTGATTGACGCGCTATCAGCGGTAGCGTGACCCCAGTCCTCATGCGGACTTTTTGAGATGCTTTCAGAAGAGTTCAGGTTGGAGATAAGGTGCAGGCCCCACAGGTCCGGGTTCACACGTTTTATGGTGAAACACCACTTTTTCACCCGACATCCGTTTGGGGTGTTTAAGTACTCATTTCTGAGGGTTCTTCTGAGGTGATTGCGATGACGCAATCTACCCGCCTAAATTCGGGCCCGAGGCATGGGCCCCATGAAGCAGCTTCCTGACGTATGCTGCGTTTTTACGACTTATGCTTCATAAGTCCATTCTGGGAAAATGAATAGCCTACACCTCGTGGTTATCTGCAAGGAATGAAATGGTACGATTTGCGTGACGTGTTTCGAGGTGGAGAATGTGGGCCCCGCAGGGCCCCGTTTGCATAACACGGGGAGTTGCAGCTTCTGCATTCGGAGTCCGTTTTAGGCGCCATCAGCGGCGTTGTGACCCTAATAGTGAGACGAAGTTGACCAGGATGGTTTCAGGTGTTGAATCTGGAGTTGAGGTGTGGGCCCCATGGGCTGTTTTTTAAACTGTGTGCAGCGTACTGCGAGTTTTTCATCAGACGTCTGTTTGGGGCATATGAATAGTCGATTTGGCGTGTTTTTTTGAGAGCATCGCGATGGAGCTGTTTTCCTGACCTTTTTTGAGACTAAGGTGTGGGCCCCACGAGACGATGTATGGGAATAAAGCAGTGTTGAATAACTTTTCCATCAGGAGCCCGTTTCCAGCGAGTAAATAGTCTATCTCATGTGTTTTTTCGTGAGGATTACAATGGTGTAATTTTTTTGGGCGAGTAGAGCATCTTTAGATATATCATTAAATGTGGAAACATGAAAGGGTGTTGGTTGGAGGTTCCTTTGACGCACTCTGAACCTACGCACGGTAGCGGTATTAGTGACACTCAGTGATGGCACGGGTAGTGTGGAGTTATCAGACCAGTTCCGGGTTTGCCCTCTAGTGGGGTTGGGTAGTGGGTTACCCGTTGACCTTAGATTTTACCCTCCAGTGGGGCTGGGTAGTGGGTTACCCTCCAGCGGGGTTGGGTAGTGGGTCACCCATTGACCTTAGGGTTTACCCTCCAGCGGGGCTGGGCAGTGAGTTACCCGACAACCTCTTGTGGTTTACCCTCCAGTGGGGCTAGGTAGTGGGTTACCTGATGACCTCTTATGGTATACCCTCCAACGTGGCTGGGTAGTGGGTTACCTAATGACCTCTTGTGTTTTACCCTCCAGCGGGGCTGGGCAGTGGGTTACCCGACGAACTCTTGTGGTTTACCCTCCAGCGAGGCTGGGCAGTGGGTTACCCAAAAAATTATTTTAGAATCAGCCCTTTCTATGAGGCTATTCAATGACTTTTATCTATGATTACCGGATCAAGAGCCTTGGTTGTATGGTTTAGCGATGAGGCTTCTTGACGTGCGGGACTATTGGGCATCAGTGATGGATATTCTTTGAACTGTTGGAGACTTTTTTTAGGTTGATCTTGGAGATAGAGATCCCCTTACACACTCATTCAGGTTTCTTGTTGAGCATATATATATATATATACACCCTACTTTTGTTCCCACTCCTTGGGTTCGGTTACTCTCCTTCTAGGAGGGTCAAAGACGCGTGGGGTATTCCACGTGCTTTCTGTGTTTAGATCCTCTTGGATTGGATGAGTCTACTTCCTTTCTTTTGTTGGGTTGATCTGTACTCTCTCTTTTGTACTCTTACACTATTCTTGTTCTGTCTACTATTCACCATTTTAGTATCTCCTTTGTTTATCCCTCGAGCTTTCGGGGCATCCTACTGAGTATCTTTATACTCACCCCTGCTTGGGATTTTCCCGCACTTGGTGTGCCCTTGCAGAAGACGGACAGGTCGATCAAGACTACGAAGAAGCATAGAGGACACAGGATCTTGGGCTGAGTTCAGTGGTCGTAGGAGGATTTTTGGGTGTGAGACTCACCAGCTGTTTACTGTCGTTTACCTATTGCCGGGTTGTGGAACCTTTCTAGTTGGGCACGTGTTTTTTCCTTTACTATTCAGTTTACTTGTCATTACTTTTCAGCATTATACTTGTTCTATTTAGAAGTTTATGCATGAATGTGGTTGGGTTATAGTTTTTTGTCCTTTGGTTTTCTATTTACTCTTCACTTTTACATCGAGTGGGTTGTGTGTGTGTATAGGTACTTAGGTGAAGGCCTCCTCGAGATCGTTATGCCTTCGGCGCTTGTCGCCAGCCCCTGGCCTATGGAATCGGGCCTGGGGTAGTTGCGGCTCAGGATCAGTAGGGTCGGGTCATGATAAAGTGGTGTTAGAGGTGGTTTGATCCTTGGGGCGTTGTTCAGACATCCCTAAAAAGGAATTGGTTGAGTTTTGGGGCAATAGTGTCAATGTGTCTCGAGAGCGGCTCTCAGGACAGGGAGTCCAGTGATGGTGCGGCAGCCAACGTATCCATTCTCCAGGACCTTGATAACCTACTTTTCAGCTCAGCACACTGAGACACTTGTTGTAGGGAATTTGTTCTGTGCATCATATAGGATTGAGTCTTTGACTATCCTTCTTGATTCAGCTCCCCATCGTTGTTGGTATATATATGCTCATTTGACAGCAGTACTCCTTGATCAGATTTAGGATGTCTCCATAATTATAGCCAGTCGGGATACTAGCTCTGGATTGTGATGATGACTTCGTGAGTGATGAGGCCTCAGTTCAAGATACATCATACGATTACCCTTTCTCTAGGAGGACGAGCAGCAGCACCTCCACCTGTGGAATAGCAGATAGTACCGGCAACGAAGGCCGATTATGAGCACAGACTGGGCGCACTATGTGAGTTCTAGCATCAAAGACCGCTGAGGTTTCATAGTGAGTCATACCCTCAAACAGTGAAGGGTTGGCTGGAGTCGGTGGTCTGCCTCTTCAGGCTTGTTCGGACACTGACAGGTTGATGGTGGCTTTGACAGCCAGTCTTTTTTCACCAAGAAGTTTGACGTTAGTAGAGCTAGGGTTACTCAGATGAACGATGAGTTGGTACTCTCATGGGATGACTTATAGAAATTGTTTCATGAGGAGTACTACCCCTCCTACTTATGCTTTATAGGGTTTCAGGAGCTGCTGGAGTTTCAACGAGGAGTGATGGTTGTGGCTGAGTACGCGACTAGGTTTACAGACCTTACTCGGTACTCTTTGGATGTGGTCCATGACGATAACTTCCAAGCACAGAAGTTTGAGAGAGGTATCTGTAGAGGATATTAGTGCCAGCATAGTGCCCTTGTGCATACTCACCCATATCAGGGTGCTGGAGCGGGCACTAGTGACAGAGAAATTTTTGTCATAAGGACGTCAATTGGTAGGGCCTCGGCGCCAGAGGTCTCCCCTTGATGAGACTCAGGCATGTGGTCAGGGACAGCATAGAGCACCGAGACATCCCAGGGAGGACTAGTGCTATGTTTGTGATGTGAGAGGTCTCGTGACGTGAGACTACTCGACCAAATGTGCTGAGTTTTCCAGATAGTTGGTAGATGCACCACCACAAAAAAGGTAGTGTCGTGATCAGAGAACTCCCAGGTGAGGACAGGGTGGTCACCAGGGAGGTGGTGTTGGCAGAAAATCGGGAATAACTATGGTTGGAAGAAGATGTTTTTAGGTCCTTCCACAACCACTAGGTGGACCATTTCAGTCTCAGGGAGCTGAAGGATGGGGTCGCGGGCGGCTGTGTGCTATGGATGTCTACAATCCTGCAACGCATGAGATGATAAGAGGTACGCTCTGTATCTTTTTATACTTTTCTCAGTAGAACTTGTTAAACACAATGTGAGGTACTCTTTTTGTCTAACTCCTTGTTTGAGGGGTCACCAAGGGTGACGCAGGGCGTCAGTGTAACCCTGTGTTGGTGATGTCCGACGTAGCTTTGAATGCATGGGAAGGAGGGGTTCTTCCCCCACTGAGACACGTTTTTGTGATGTGATCAAAATCATGAGGGAGAGTCAGTACCACCCAAAGAAGATAGTATAGAGGTGTGGTGGATGAGTCCCTCTGACATGTGCATTCATGGCAAGGTTGTGCAGTGGAGTGTCAAAGTAAGTTCTGAATTTTCCAGTGGGGATTTTCTACTTGACCTCCCTTTGTTGAGGTGCCACTAGTGGGTTTGGTAGAGTGCATGTTTTGTGGATTACTCTCCTTCCAAGAGAGGAAAAGACATTTGGGGTATGCCATGTGATTTTCGTGTCTAGCCTCTGGCGGTTGGATGAGTTTGCTCGCCTGCCCTGTTCATTGGTACCTTGCATTCTCAACGTCAATCTTGATACCGTTATCAAGTAAAGGTCAAGGTGATAACCTGAGAATGTGGAGATGATATCTTTTGGGAGAGCGCTTTGTGGTTTACTCAGACCACCTGTGTCTCAGGTGTTCCCTCACCCAGAGAGACTTAAACCTAAGATGACAGTGTATTTGAAATTTCTGCAGGACTATGACTTCGAGGTAGTCTATGTTCCAGAAGATGGCAGTGTTGTAGTAGGTTCCCTTAGTAGGAATTCCTAGGCTCGACTAGTGAGGGAAGTTTCAGAGAAGCTGGCATCTCTATTTTTGACCTTGGCAGAGCAGGAGGGTATGTCTTTTCTGCAGCCGATGGTGTTGACTCATCCACTTTTTGAGCATGTAAGAGATTCTCGGTTGTGATTCACCGACTATGAAAACTTTTGTGACCAGATATCCTTGGGTGTTTTACCATATGGGTATTCCGAATGAGGGAATCATGAGACCATTTTCCAGTAACAAATCATGATTTTGGTCGTGACGTGGAAAGTAGAGGTTCGGCCGGGGAAGTCCCCCGAGTTTCTTTAGGCCGTTCGGGAATCGTGCAAGCGATTAAGAGGTTACCTACCATCTTGCCCCACCCTCTCAAAGTAGGAGTGGGTGCACGACATCTTCCACGTGTCGCAGTTGATGAGGTGTGTGTGTGTTCCTACACATGTCATCGGGAGTAGCATACCTCATGAGTACGAACCATCATGTGTTGTGCTAGTATGGTGTTGTGCAAGTTTTCTTGGGAGTGGGAGAGCTAGGTGTGAGTTCTATATCCTAAGTTGTTTTTCCTAGTTTTTCTTTTCGAGGACGAAAATATTGAAGGATGAAATGATGTAGAGACCCAGTTTTTTCCCTGTAAGACTTTAGAATATTTCTACATATATTTCCAGAGCTAGGAGCTGAGACGGCGTGCGATTCTGAGGCCCAGTGTGCCCAGAATAAATTTTATAAAAATATTAAGTGTTTTATACTATACATGTGGTGGGGTTGTGTTTCCTCCTAAATGGTAGCTCGGATCGAAAATCTGAGGGTACGGTTACATCCGGAGCATGCCGTTTACCCTAGGTAGGATGTAAAAGTTGTGGGTGCGGGCCTGCTGTAAGAGATGTCACCCAAGGTAAAAATCATTATTTTAAAATAATGACTTAGTGATTTTTATCACTGACATTCTTTTCAAATAACTTTCAAAAAAATTCTTGGAATGGAAATCAGCGACTTCCATTGAGTTCGATATGGGTCGTTTTTCCTAGGCGCGATATAAAATGAGAGGGCTCGGTAGTTTCGGATTCCGCGCTAAGCGGATTCTTCTATAAATAGAATAATAGGAGTTTGGAGTTAGGGTTCTCCATTCTCTCTCCTTTCTCTCTATTTATCTATCTCTCTCTATCTCTCCTATTATTTTGAGTTCTTCGCCGTTCTTCACCAAATCGAGGAGAGACCTCTTCCAGAACCTTGGCAGATTGAAGCAAGAGCGTCGTGAACGCGCCACCAACGACGCACGACCGATTAGATGTAAAATTTATGATTAATTTTCGAACCTTCGTCGATTTCTTGAGTTTTTGTCAAATCGATTTTTTAAATTCTATAATATCTGAATTGGGATGATGACCGAATGAACACAGCCATCATCTGATCCCCATTCTACATTCTATTCTTGAGCGTTCTTCGTCCAAAATTTTGGGCGTGCCAAACCCGTGATGGATCGACGAGCGAGGGGTGGCGCTGTGAAGATCCGGCCCCGAGGATTCCGAAACCGGTTCCAGAAAATTTTTCCAACCACCGGAGTGGTCGGGGGGACCGGCTGAAGGTCCGGATCTGGAAAGGGGAGGTGGTCATAGGTTGATCCAGAGGTGCGGCCGGAGTAGCGGGCTCGGGTGCAGCCGGTGCAGTGTGGCGGCGTTTGGCGAAGGAGCCGAGCAGGTCAGCGAGTGAGGCAGACGGAAGCGTCAGTGAGTCCAGGAGGAGCCGAAGTTGTGGGCTCCGGAGGGCGTGGGTCGAGCAGGGCTGGGCGGAGGCATCTGCAGTGTGGCGGAGCGGTGAGCCCGGGACGGCGGAGCGCGGAGGACCAAGCGGCGCGGGCAGCGTTGAGCGGGCGGTGCGCGGCTGGAGGAGTGGTGCAGTGTGTATCCGGGTCAGTGAGACAGAGCACTGCGGGAGGCGGAGGCACCGGCGTCCGGTGGTGGCTAGTCGCGCTCAGCAGGGGGGACACCCGAGGCGCTGACCTCGTGTTTGCGGAGAAGACAAGGACCCGCGCTTTGCAGGTCCTGCTGGGCAACGAAGACCGGCCAAAGGGCTGGTCTGCTTGAAGAACTAGACCCGAGGGGGTCCGGTGTTGCTGGAGCGGGCCGCGGTCGATAGGCCGCGGCGAGTCGAGCCGGACCTGCGGCTGGGTCGCGCGCCGGTCGAGGTGAACCAGCCCGGTTGGGCCCCCTTGCATTCGGGGGGCCGTAACTTCTAAACGGTGCGTCCGTTTGACGCGTCGTCTGCGGCTGCGGGTTCGTGTCGGTGAGGTGGACTATTTGAAGTGGATTTTGGGGATTTTGGATTCTGTTACCGAAGGCGGGTAACCCAGAACACTTTAATTTAATAATATCAAATTATTATTAAAGCTCGCGACGGATGTACTTCGCGAGCCGGATGTCCGTTTGACATGTCATCAGAGGGGTTATGGCCCTAGAGTTGAGACGGTCCTTCCAAAGTTGGTTCGAAACCTTTGAGGTTTGGTTTTTTTGATCAGTGTCACGAAACGCTTAATGTGAATAATTAATTAATTAATTATTCTTATGTCAGACCTAACTCCCGCTTGGGATGTCTGATTGACGCGCGGTCACCGGCAGCGTGACCCCAGTTCTCATGCGGAATTTTTGAGATGCTTTCCGAAGCGTTTGGGTTGGATAAAAGTTGTGGGACCCACAGGGCCGGGTTCACACGTTTTACGGTGAAACGCCACTTTTTCACCTGAAATCTGTTTGGGGTGTTTGAGTACTCGTTTTTGAGTGTTCTTTCGAGGGGATTGCAATGGAGCAATCCGCCCGCCTAAATTCGGGCCCGAGGCATGGGTCCCATGAAGTGAATTCTAGACGTATGCTGTGTTTTTACGACTTATGCTTCATAAGTCCATTCTGGGAATATGAATAGCCTATTCCTCGTGGTTATCTACAAGGACCTCAATGGTACAATCTGCGTGACATGTTTTGGGGTCGAAAATATAGGCCCCACAGGGCCCTGTTTGCATAACGCGGGGAGTTACAGCTTTTGAATCCGGAGTCCGTTTTAGGCGCCCTCCTCAGTGTTGTGACCCTCACAGCAAGACGAAGTTGACTATAGTGGTTTCAAGCATTGAAGCCGGAGTTGAGGCATGGGCCCCATGGGCCGTCTTTTAAGTTGTGTGCAACGTACTGCGACTTTTTCATCACACGTCCATTTGGGGCGTATGAATAGTCGATTGGGCATGTTTTTTCGAGAGCATCGTGATGGCACAGTTCACCCGACTTTTTTCGGGACAGAGGTGCGGGCCCCATGAGATGTCGTATGGGCATAAAGTGGTGTTGAATAATTTTTCCATAGGGAGACCGTTTCCAGTGAGTAAATAGTCTATCTCACATTTTTTTCTGCGATGATTACAATGGTGTAATCTGTTTGGGCGAGCAGAGCCTCTTTCGAGATCTCATTAAATTTGGAAACAGGAAAGGTCGTTGGTGGGAGGTTTTTTTGACGCACTCCGAACCTACGCACGGTAGCGGTATTAGTGACATCCAGTGATGGCACGGGCAGTGCGGAGTTATCAGACCAGTTCCGGGTTTTCCTTCCAGCGGGGCTGGGTAGTGGGTTACCCATTGACCTTAGCGTTTAACCTCCAACGGGGCTGGGTAGTGGGTTACCCATTGACGTTAGGGTTACCCTCCAGTGGGGCTGGGTAGTGGGTTACCCGTTGACCTTAGGGTTTACCCTCCAGCGAGGCTGGGCAGTGGGTTACTCGTTGACTTTTGGGTTTACCCTCCAGCGGGGCTGGGCAGTGGGTTACCCAACGACATCTTGTGGTTTACCCTCCAACGGGGCTGGGAAGTGGGTTACCCGATGAACTCTTGTGGTTTACCCTCCAGCGGGGTTGGGTAGTGGGTTACCCAATGACCTCTTGTGGTTTACCATCCAGCGGGGTTGGGCAGTGGGTTACCTGATGACCTCTTGTGGTTTACCCTCCATCGGTGCTAGGTAGTGGGTTACCTGATGACCTCTTGTGGTTTACCCTTCAGCGGGGCTGGGAAGTGGGTTACCCGAAGGCTTATTTCAGACTCATCCCTTTCTATGAGGCTAGTCAGTGACTTTTCTCCGTGATTACCAAAGCGGGACCCTTGGTTGTACGGTTTAGAGATGAGGCCGCTTGAGGTGCAGGACTATTAGGCATCAGTGATAGATATCCTTTGAACTGTTAATGACTTTTCTTGGGCTGAGCTTGGAGATAGAGATCCCCATACACACTCGTTCAGGTTTCTTGTTGAGCATATGTATATATATACACCCTAATTTTGTTCCCACTCCTTGGGTTCGGTTACTCTCCTTCTAGGAGGGGAAAAGATGCGCGGGATATGCCACGTGATTTCTGTGCTTATCTCCTCTTGGATTGGACAAGTCTACTTCCTTTCTTTTGTTGGGTTGAGCTTCAATCTCTCTTTTGTACTCTTACACTTTTCTTGTTCTGTTTATTGCTCACCATTTTAGAATCTCCTTTGTTTCTCCCTCGAGATTTCAAGGCATCCTACTGTGTATCTTTATACTCACCCCTATTTGGGCTTTTCCCGCACTTGGTACACCCTTGCAGATGACGGATATATCGATCGAGGCTACGAAAGAGCCTAGAGGACATAGGAGCTTGGGCTGCATTCAGTGGTCATAGGAGGATTTCCAGGTGTGAGCCTCACCAGCTATTTATTGTTGTTTACCTGTTGCCGGGTTGTGGCACCTTTCTAGTTGGTCATGTGTTTTTCCCTTTACTATTCAGTTTACTTGTCAGTACTTTTCAGCACTATACTTGTTCTATTTAGAAGTTGATTCATGACTGTGGTTGGGTTATAGTTGTTTGTCCTTTGGTTTTTTGTTTACTCTGCACTTCTGCATCAAGTGGGCTGTGTGTGTGTGTACAGGTACTTAGGTGAAGGCCTCCCCGAGATCATTACGCCTTTGGCACTTGTCGCCAGCCCCTGGCCTATGAAGGCAGGCCTGGGGTAGTTGCGGCTCGAGATCGGTAGGGTCGGGTCGTGACATGGATGTTATAACATTATTTTTTATATTAAACATAATAAAAATAATTAAATTGGGGTTAATTAACCTTAATAAATGATTCATATTTTATATTCTAGGAAAGGGGTATTAAGGAATAAGATTATGAATCCTAAGTGATAGTTTAAGAATAAAGTTAGATGATTGAAGTGTATATGTATAGGAATTCAAGAATTATGTTATAAGGATAATGAATTATATTTTTTCCAATATGGATTTTCAAAAAAATATTAAATGGTGTTGATGACCTAGAAAAGTTATTTAATGGAAAGGTGATATTTTGATTAAGTTAAGGTAACCCTTAATGTGTTTCTGGTGTTGATAAAATTTTGTTTAGCTTAGATAAAGAGATGATGGATTTGGATAAAGTAGATTAGATAGTATCGACTACCTTGTAAATGATAAATGATTTTTTGAAAAAGAGGTTTGTGCTATCATGGATGGAGTTTATGACATCATTGGATTTAATGAATATATCCAATAATCATTGGGATAACAAAGAATTCATGTTTTCAATAAGTATTTATGGTAATTACTATGTTTCAAGAGAATACATGATAAAGATATTCACCTATTTTTTTATGTGACAACCAAGAGATACTTTATGATATATGGGGGGTCAATGATAAACTTTTTTTTGAGAATTTTAGTGACCTTATTTCTAAAGTTTTGGACATTCATATTTCAGAAGGGTTAAAAGGTTAACCATTTATGTAATTGTTTCTGTTAAACTTCATATGAAGTTTTAGAGATTAAATAATTATCTCACCATATGAGGATTTATGCATATTTTATAACATGTTCTTTCAATTTTGTTTTGTTAAAGATAGGTAAAATTAACTATCATTCTATTTGTGGATCTCATGATCTACTAATGCTTCGGGATTGAAAAATTCACCATTATTTCTTGGAATAAGAGATGGAGTGGAAATTGATCAAGGCACAATAAATGGTGAGATGGTAAGTATATCTTATCATCAAAATTATTCAACTTTAGGAAAAGGGTCTTGAAATAAAATGGTGTCCCATTATCATCATTTTTGATGATACCAATAACCTTTTTTAAGCCTCTTTAGTTTATGGATTTGTGATTGTTAACTTTCTTCTAACCGTGTTCTATGTCACTCTCTATCAAAACTTGATAGTTAGATTTATCTTCCATGTTCATGTTTCCACTTTCTACTTAAGCTATCCTATGTGGAAATCTAGTTATGAGTAACATTGGGTAACTATTATGTTTCCAACTTTCCCTTTTTAAAGGAAGTTTTAGTATTAATTTTTATGATGTGGGTTTTTATGAATGGAAATTTCATGTATTAAACCTTTGATAACTCAGATGAATTTCTAGGGTGAAATTAATTTTAATGTGGGTATAATGTAACACCCTTAGTTTTTATGAATTATTTTTTTCAATTAATTTAATCTTTTAGATATTTTTCATTTCATGCAACACTGAATATATCTTGTGTTATATGAAAGTACCAAGTTATTCTTGCATTGTACGCAACACCAATTCAATATTGTTCTAAAAACGACACTTATATTAGCTTTTGGAATACACAAAACTATGTTTGTACTATGTTACACACAATTTTGAGTTCATTTGATAAATTTTGTGACAGGAAAGACCTAGTTTTATCAAACTAAAATGTACTATTAATAATATTATTAAAATATTATTATAGTTTTCAGCTAGCCATTGGAATAGAGGTTATGAATTATATTAATTAAAGTATGAAAATACGGTTTACACATGTATATAATAATTATTATTTTTTGACTAATTAACTATAAATGAAAATAAAACTCTTTTGAAATATAGGAAATCTTTTTTTGGAAAACTATATTTATGTAATCAAACATTTTTTACCTCAATAAATTAATTAAACCAATATTTATAAATGATTTAATTATATATATATATATATATATATATTTATTCAACTATTTAATTTTTATCTTATGTTCTTTCTATATAAGAGATATGAATAAATCCAATTTTAAACATAAATATTTTTTTCGAAAAGGTAATTTTACCAACTTTTAAAGGTGAATCTATTTTAAATATAATTTTTGAAAATTTTATAAATTTTATTTGTAAAAATAAAGTTCATTTTTTAAAGTTTAATATTAAAATTTAATTTGGGATAATTTTTGAAATTTTCCTAAAAAGGTTCGTTTTTTGATGAATAGTGAAAAACACTAAATTATAATTGAAAAGAACATTTTCAAATAACTTATTTATATAGTTAAACTATATTTTAAATTTGTTTTAAAGTATTTTTATATCAATTATACATCTATTAATATAATTTATTTAATTTTGATTAATTTAATATTGAAATTTGATATAAAAACATTCCAAACTTTTGAACATTTTCACTTTAAAAACTCATTGTTTCATCCCATCTACAGGATTAATTTTAAATTAAATTCTATCACTCCTGTGATTATAATTTTGAAAAATGGATTAAATATTTTTAATAATAATAATTTATAATTATTAGTAAGTTCAACATAGTTTTTGAACAAAATTATTAGTGAAAGTGATTAAAATTAATTACAATGATTAAGGTAAAAAGAAGTTTACTTAGTGGTTAAACTTTAACTTAAGGGGATAAATAACCTATACACATGTAAAAATACATTTTATGGATATATTTAGACCATATAATCCATTTTATTTACAATTTATAATTATTTGAGGCACATGATGTATGGAAGACCTCTCAATAGTGCTTACCTTTTTGTATTTACAAGAATGTCACTCATCTTCCACTATAAAAGGGAACTCACCCCCCACCACCACCACCACACACACACACACACTTATTAAAACCTCTAAATACATTTGTATCATAAAAAACACCTAAATAATCTCCCAAATTTCCTATTCTAATCCAATAATCCTCACTTTGGGAAGAAAGCAAACCAAGTTAGTCCTTTGGTTCAAACCAAAGGGAATTACCTGAAGAAGAGTTAATGTTCTTCAACAAGAAATTTTGTTTCATTTATTTCTATACCCCTTAAATTAGTATTATAACATGATTATATAATAACCTTATTATTATGAATATACTAATATTTTTTTATTTTAAGGGTTCTACCTACACCTACACACATATCAATCAAATGTGATATGAAATCATCATTCGTGTGTATGATGTACTACCGCCTCGCGAACCGATGTCATTTGTTCTTCCATTACCACCACTCAGAGTTGGGAATAATTATGTAATTTCTATTTTTATATTATATTTATGATATTTATGATTTCTTTATGCTTATTTAATTATTAAATAACACATACCTTCATGATTTTCATTTTGTGGGAATATGATAACATCATTTGTGGACGTATGGACTATCACCTCCTTAAAACAATGTGATTCATTCACACTTTATATGAAATGTATTAAGGATGGGTTTATTAAAAATATATTATATTTATGAAATAATAATTCTATTTTAATTATAATATATATATCATTTACTTTTATTTCTTTCAATATGATAAGAAAATGGAAACTACGTTCATGCGTATGTATGACCTACTGTCTCCATAATCAGTGTATTTAATTTCAGATTTATATGTTTTATAGATTATTATAAATAAAAATATAATTAATATATATTATATTTATAAAAAAATTACATTCTTTAAATAAGGAAATCATGATCAAATAAAGAGGACCAAAAATAACAAGTCAAAACATATACGAAAAATAAAGCAGTTATTACCCAAAACTTAACTTTAACATGGAATTATTAATAAATGGGTAATATAAATTCATAATAAAATCATATATGGTATTATATATAAACATATGGTTATGTTTTATATTTAAAATAAACTTATATTTATTATATCATAGTTTTGAATGTGTATGAAGAAATTCAAGACTTAAGGTAAGAGTTTTCTCATCTCACTTTAATTTCTATGAAATATATGCTATATTCAGCACTTATTCTTATTATGTGGTGTATATAATTACCTATTACATGTTATATAATGAATTTAATTCATTTAATGATATTAAAAGTTTATATTTATGTTATTCTTTCACGGATATCATGATTCAAAAGTTACTCATGTAGTAATGGATTTCAGTCTCACTTTTATTTTCCATTAGACACAAGCCATGATCACCACATATTTCTTGTATGTGGTGTGTATACTTCACATTGATTTATTTTATGATTATTATAAATAAATTTATGGATATTTACATATCCATTTTATTATCTCTCTTTCATGGGGTTTACAGTTCAAAAGTTACCAAATTGGTAAAGGACTTTTGTCTCAATTTGCCTTCTTTGAGACGTATATTATGATATGAACCTATATTATTTTACAAGTTGTATATACTACCTCTTTGATATATTATATCATGAATATAATTATTTTTAAGATATTTTAATCTAAATTTAATTTTATTATTTCATTAATATTAGGATTCAGAGTTACCAAAGTGGTAATAGTTTATTACTAAAATCTCATCATTTATCAGGATTGTTTATGATTATGCTTCCATTGATGAAATATTATGATACATCTCCCAATAATACTCATGAATTTTATTATATTATGTTTATTCATGATATATTCAAGTAATGATACCATTTCTCTACTATTTGGTAATTATGATAACTAAGAAAATGTTTTTAAGGGAGTCTGACGTTATTTCTCCCTTTGATCGGAAATCTATTTTATTCAAAAAAACCATGTTTTCTAAAAAAAATTAAAAAAAAAGTTTTTAAATGATATTTTAAGCACATTTTCAAGGAAAATTATTTTGAAAATGTTTTATACTTTAAAAATTATTTAAAATAGTTTTCAAATCTTCCTATATAAGTTTTCGAAGTTATTTTCAAAGAAAAACATGTTCAAAATGTTTTATGTTTTAAAAGGATTTTTTCAAAGGAAAAAAGGATATTTTCCTCAAGAAATTTATTAAATTATTTTTAATTATTACATCATTAATTTTCAAATTGGTTTTGAAATAAAATTATTTTGAAAATGTTTTATGTCTTAGAAAATTATTTATAGAGAAAGGTAATTTTTTTTAAGAAATGCTCCAAGTGATATTTCAAAATCCTTCTCAATATAAGATGATATCCTTTGATATAGTTTATTATTTACTAGGGATATGATTAAATTATTTCACTACCATCCTTTCTTTTAATGGTTTATGATCAACATGAAAATTTGTCTACGAAACCCATTTCTCTTTCATGGGGTATAGCATGATAAAATGATTATAAAATATGCTTCCTTTCATGGGTTATTCTATGATTATGAAAACTATCTATTTTCCAAAAGATATGATATGATTAAATTTTTGTGATACCCATTTCATTTCATGGGTTATGATATGATGTTTATAAAACCCATATCTTTTTATGGTTCATGATATTACGAATGTTTTATTATCTTATGGAACATGTATATGTGATTTTATTATGTAACGGGTGGAACCTATATCTCCCTCCAATGAATTGGGTAAAGATTTATATCTCATGAGATAAATATGGGAAATAAGTCGATGGGATTGATCCAAAATGGGAAATAGGTGCTTCCTGATCCATATTGGGAAACTGGTGTGTCTTGATCCATAATGGGAAATGGGTGTGTCCTAGTCCACAATGGGAAATAGGTGTGTCCTTGTACAAAATAGGAAAAAGGTGAATCCTGATCCACAATGGAAAATAGGTGAATCCTGATCCACTATGGGAAGAAGTTGTAACTAAATTCATGATAAGTAAAGGTCTATGACTGGGGATGGTGGTGTGTCCCTCCTAGTAGGTGTAGTCCCCATGAAGTGCTTTGATAAATTTTGAAAATAAGCCTTGACTTATAGGGAATGATTTTATGTGATTATTTGTATTCCAAAATTCCATTTCTTATTACTATGTTATGATTTCATGGATTATTCTCTTGATTCCCTTATGATTCATGTCTTATGAACTGCCAAAATTTATTCCATGACTCTTGATTATGATCTTTGATATACAAGGTATGATCTTATAATGTTATGATTATGTTCTCATACCCTTATACTCGTGTTATTATTTTTTATCTTCTTTGTTTACCCTTACTGAGAATATGAAATCACCCCTTTATTATACTTCCTTTCCTCAGGTTATGAAGAAAGTTTTCAAGTAGGAGTACTAAAGGGGAAGATATTTAAGGGAGATGTTGAAGTTTTTTCACCAAGATAGAAGATTATGTTTCCAAGTTTCCAAATACACTAAACTATCATGGTTCTCAAGAATTTACTTTTGTAATGTTCTGAATATTGATCTAAAATGATGTAATATTCATGTATGTTAAGCCTAGGTCACTATAATATGAATCCACCAACCATTTAGCCAATAATCTCATCAACTTGAAACCTTTTGTCACAAGGGTCACCATCCATGATATTGCCTCATATCATAGGATTTTCTACACTCTCTTTTATAGAACCATTCCACTTGGGTTTATTATTTAATGGGATTCTCCTTATAAAATATTTTTCAAGCAACCCATCATGATCGGCCCAACATGCTAAATTTTGAGTCTTTCATCACCAATGGCTTAACTATCCACACTTGATCGAGTTGATCATAAACCACCATCATCTTCCAAAAAAATAGGCCACCAAAATTTACAATAACTCCCTCCATAGATATAAATTAAATCACTATAGAGGTATCCAATAGCTAACCCACACATCCCAATGGATATCAACTTTTTACCATGGTCTAATCATAAATGTATTAACATTTATTATCATCATCCAAGTATAACTTTATAGATACCTTCTACTTAACCCACTGTCTACTAAGGAAACTTATCCACATTAATGTACCACTTCATTCCTAAAGCATCTTCATAACTGTTGTGCATCAATCGATCCAAATTGCTCAACTACGGTTTTATTGAAAAACGTCATGGTTGTTGCGCACCTCTTCATGAACTAGGAACATGTTAAATGGGAACCAAATGGTATGTTATTATATTATTATACATAACACACCAAGAAGGTATTTGGAGACTCATGATATGCTCACTCCTAGGGTAATTTATGAAGGCACTACCTATTGAAGATGCTAAAAATTGCACTTAACATTATTGAAGTAACTGTTTAACAAAATTTCATGCCAACATAAACAACATACTTGAAGTTCATTTTCTAGTGATTCTTTTGAAAACCCAAGGTTCCCAAAACCTTAAAACTCTGAACTCCAAAAAAATCCATAATTCTCTCAAATCACTCCATCTTTTATGATGCTTCAATACCACCATGTATTTCTTGTTCTCTGCCATTACAAGGAAAAACCAATGGTCTCATATCACTTCAAGTACCGACTTTGGTTTCCAACACAAAACCACAAGCTAAAACATTTTAAGAAACTATCTAGGGCCCCTTTCATGGCCCGAATTTCTAGTTCACTTCATGAACCACTACAAGTAGTATCACTTCAATTTATAGCTACTATAAATTCATAAATCATCTTTCAACTACCCTCAAGGCACCGAAGCACTCACATATCTCATGCTATATAACACTAACGCACCACCAGAAAAGATAGATGGTCAATCCTATATTGATCAGGTATATCATCCTAAGGATAACACAACCTAGTCCATATACTATTACGCATCTATCACCACCATGCCATCTCACTTACCACTCAAGGAAAGGAGAAAAACTTATTTGTATACCTATAAAGTCTTTTGAAACTTGATCATTCCACTAACTAGTATAGAACCAATTGTTGTTGGATATAGCCATCATCCTTATGCTTATACTAGTCTAGTCATCACACTTAGAGCCATATCTCAATGTTCTAGGGTTTCATATCATACCAACTCATTTAACCGAAAATAATACCACACTAGCTCAACCACTGATGGGGTTCGCATCTAACTCAATGTTTACATAGGTATATACATCTCAAAAACGTACTCTAATCACTTTATAGAGAGTCACATGGTCATCACATGGAACGTCACAAGCCAGCCACCCCTTTTAAGGGTCCACTACTAGTGTAAATTCTCATCAAAACTAATCGACCACTTCTAATCCCATTCCCTAATGAAGCTACTTCCTAAACCAAAAATTCATAAAATATCCACTTATGCCAAGATCAAAAAAACAAAACAGGTCATTCAGAAATAATTTACATAAAGTAAAACAATAAGAGATATTCATGTGGGTCTAGTATTAATATTATAAAAACTAAGTTTAAAATTTCTAAATGGTCATAATAAAATCTTGATTTGGTATACTAATCCATTTATACCTTTTAAAATTCTATTTCAAACCACATTTTCAACCAAAAAAAATTAGTAAAAAACTTTAAAAATATTCAAATACATAAACCCACTT
Source organism: Viscum album (assembly GCA_963277665.1). NCBI lineage: Eukaryota > Viridiplantae > Streptophyta > Magnoliopsida > Santalales > Viscaceae > Viscum > Viscum album. Next base: position 1,606,026,313 of record OY728137.1, on the reverse strand, counting down.
TTCACTTGAGAATCCATTATAAACCACATGTTTCTTTTCACCCAATTTTAGGCCCCAAAGCGTTTAAATTTCCTTTTAAAAATCCCAATTCCATTTTCATTTAAACACTATGAGAAAATCCAACCATTTCTTCCATTTTAAATCCATTACATTTTAAAATGGTCCATTAAGAATTTTCATCACCACTCATTATTTTAAAATCCCTTTAGAGGCCAAGATCCTTTGAAACCCATTTAACACATCTTATGCCAAATGAGTTTTCTTCTTCAAAATCACATAAAAGGATCAAAAAAATAAGGACATACTAAAACAAAAGGAACGCATAATACTTATGAATTACTCAAGGATAAATAAAATACTATCAATACCTACATGTTATTTACATTCAGACATATATATAACAAATTATAGCGGGCTTGAGTTTAAATAATTAAATATCAGTAATAATATATCAGGAAACATAACACACAAAAACTATAATAGGAACGCAATTATTTGAACTATTATCTATGAAAAGTAATTATATGCATGACATGTGTACCTATGTGCTTACTCATGATACATGAACATTCCCAAATCCCAAAAATCATAACACTAAAATCATATGCATCACTCAATGTGAAATATTTCAACAATAAAATTGAAAACCAAAACAACAATCCCATGCCCTAATAACTTGAAGGTCCATTACACATGATCTATCAAAGAACATGTGTGACTCCCCTACCCAATTTCTATATAGCCTATCTCATTTTTATCATTCCCTAACATAATTAAAAATAAAAGAAAAATAATAATGTAAAAATACCTTTGATGCCACTTTGTAATACCCTGACCGAATCACCAGATCGGATCAATGTGTCACATGACCTCATTCGTATCTCCTTGTATGCAAGAGGATGTAGACTATTAGTGAGGGTATGAAAAATTAAATGGGGATACTATACCCCCAGTAATAATATCCATCTACTAGAATCACAAAAATTATTAACAAACATCCCAAAACAAGATATCATAAATCATCATAATATAATAAAATAGAATACATGTCATACAAAATAAATAAACCAAATAATTATAATATGGTAAGTCAGGAAAAGTATGATAACTAATGAAAATAAACTAAAATACTATAGGCATATTCTGAATTCCATCTTAGCATAACATCCATTATCCAAGCTCCACCTGATCAGTTCCTCGATACAGGGACCTTTCCATTTGTTGGATCTCTAACCATGAAATCTATATGTGCATCGAGATGACCATACATGGTGTAAGTACAAACTCAGTAGGACACCAACAATTCATCCTTAACATAAAGTTCACATGTACATAAAGTTTTATGTTATTATGGAAGGTACTTGTATAAATAAGAAACAAATCATATGTTAGGAGACCATGTGCTAAAAAAGATTCCATGAGTTCCATCCATGCCTAATTCAGATCCATGCTATAAGGGATGCCTCATATGTCATCACATATTACATCAAGATAAAAGGACACCACTTGTCTTGAATCATGGCCACATTCAATCAAGCCTCGAGTCAATCCGAATGGTCGTCACACTCCTGGATCAGCCTCAGGTCAAGACACAAGTCCATAATGCCCCTAGAGAAACATAACCACTTATCACAAGAAACCTATCATCCCCAACAACCTCACCTTGCCGCCCCAGAATCACATCCCACAAACTATCACCTCACCTCCAAAAATTCATAGCACACAAACCATCATCCCCACATTCCCTAACCACACATCACAACACATCAAGATTCTTTTATATATTTACAAATGGGATTTTATCATATTCCACTATATTTTAGGGACATTATCACACAAGCCAAAATATTAGAGCAATAATTTCATTTTCTAAATATAATTGGTTATTAAATTTCCATTTTAGGGTGATATAATAGCAATCACAACAAAATAAGAAATTATAACACATATATCAAGCATAAAAAAAGCCTCCAACGGCCATAATTTTCAATGGGTAATCAAACCCGTACAATTCACAATATCACAATATAATATCAAAGATGTAAAATCATGTGAATCAAACCCCATTCATCCCTTTAAATTCAATTAAAAAATTATTTATCTTTGATTAATCCAGAAAAACCATGACTCATTGGTAAACAAAAGAAAACCCCTCCTACTTGATACACAATAAAGAAAAATGATGGAAATCCTACCTCACAGATGATTTTTAACTCACTGTGAACCGCAGGGTGAAGGAGAATGCCCACAAACCACAACCGCACCAAGATTACTATGGATCAACTCATACCACACCAAGGATCCATCAAAACAAAACCCAATTGAAACCCTAATACAAAGAAACACCATCATAATAGAACCTCGAAGAAGAATGGAAGGAAATGGGTGAGAATGAGAGGAGAACTAGCTATGGATTGAAGACGGAAGCCCAAGGATCGATCCCCATCAAAGGAAATCTCCACACGTTGAAGAAGAATGTCTTTAGATGCTTGAAAATAGATGAGATCCACTGTTGTAGGGTTTGATAAATAACCAGAGTGGCTAAAACCTTTAAAGCTGTAAAGCATTGGGGAATTACATGATGTGTAATCCCCTTTCACATCATGTAATCTTAGGAGTATAGGTTCCATTTAAAAATTCATTGCCTTTTTATTATTTAACCCTGAAAACTACACATCTTGAACCATCCCTAGATAAGTCATAAAACCAACTTTCACATCATTTAATACACTTACACAAAGTATAATTACTACAGCAGCTTTTCCACACCTCCAACTTCCACTAAAAACTCCCAGAACCTCCCCTAAACACCTCCAACACTCAAGACTAGAAAAGTAACGGACTGGGAAGGCACGGACCATTACATCAAATACCTCTAAAAAATTATTTCCCTCAATAATCTAAAACCAACCCTAAAAGAAAAGGGGTCTGAACAACCACCCCGCGAGATACCTCTCAAGGATCGCATCATACCTCAAACGTTAACACCAACCAAACACACCAAACCAAACAACCAGAAACATCTCACACAACCTCATCACTATAAAACAAAAACTACAAATTTTCTCCTCTCACACACCCACATATCCACATCACCACTACACAACTATCTCAACCTCTATGCAGCCCAAACCAATAACTGCTACAACCAACGAACCAAACCATCCCAAACACATGATTCGGAGAATTATGTCTTCCATGTCAAGATACTATCTTATTTGGGTGGAACTGACTCACCCACATGGGTTTAATCTCATCATAGTTAATGCATCTTGATTGGGAATCAGGTCCTCTCCTTTTCATATGTCAATAATTCATCACACATCACACCACACACATCACAAATGAAGGAAAATAGCTCATCTGATAAAACAAAGTTCAAAAATCACATCAAAAAGCAGAACAAAGGAAAGAAAAACTTAAAAAAAATCCAATTAATGGGCACACATCTGTATTTCTCACTCTTAAGTACTCTCATTCTATCTACTGTGCATCCACAACACATGAACCAATGGAACAGTTTGTCCATGAAGTGACTTCTCTTGATGATCCTGGATCTCTACTAGATGTTCCACAAACTTCACATCATCCTTAATATCCAACTCTCCCTATTCAAGGACATGGGATTTATCATGAAGATGCCAATGAAGTTGAGAGATTTGAAATACGTCATGGATCCTCTCCAACTGTGGTTTCATCATTAATCGGTACGCCGCTTCGCCAACTCACCCAAACACCTCAAAGGGCCCAACAAACCTGGGAGAAATCCTACTCCCTCTACCAAACCTATGTTTCCCATGTAAAGGGGAAACCATAAAGAACACATGGTCTCTAACCTCAAACTATAGGTCTATCCTCCTTTGATAGACATAACACTTTTTTTGGTCTTGTGATACTTTCATCCACTCGCAAACAAGATGAACTTTCTATATTGTGATCTTCACCACATCAGGACCAAGAATGGTTATTTCCCCAACCTCCATCCATTATAATAGAGAACAACATGGTCTTCTATACATAGATTTAAAAAGAGTCATGATAATGGAAGATTGGTAGTTATTATTATAAGAAAACTCTACCAAATTCATTTTTTGCTCCCAAGATCCACCAAAGTACAAGATTCATGCTCGAAGCATATCCTCCAATGTTTGGATAATCTGTTCCATCTTCCCATATATTTGTTGGTGGAAAGTAGTGTTGAGGCATAACTGAGTGCCAAAATCATGTTGTAATCCCCTCCAGACTTGTGAGGTAAACCATGTTTCCCAATTTGAGATAATGGACATCGGAAATCCATGAAACTGCACTGCCTCATCCACATACCTCTAAGCCAAATCATCCACCGTTCCTGACTCCTTGATCACTAAGAAGTGAGATGATTTTGTCAACTGATCTACTATCAACTAGATAGCATCACAACTTCCCTGAGTTTTGGGTAACCCTGTGACAAAATATATCGAGATGTCATCCCATTTCCACTTGAGAACATACAATGGATACAACAAATATATTATAACATGATGCTTTTCCTTTACCTTCTAGAAAACCAAGCACCTTGACACAAACTCTGACACTACCCGCTTTATCCTGGGCCACAAAAACTGAATCCTCAAGCCATGGTACATCTTATAAATTCTTGGGTGTATTTCCAAGGGTGAGTTATGGAAATCATGAAGAAATACCTTGTGAATTTACACCTAAACAAACAGCCTTCCTTGAAACAACATCTGGTTATAACTATCCTCTAACCATCCCTCCAAAGCATCACCATGTCCAACACGATCGTGCGTCACCTTTTCTTATGAGTCTCCCCACTAAGACTCCTCCACCTGCTGTATCTGATAATATTGCACCTTCATCTGAAACAAATAGCATCTATCATTGTCCACCCTTGCATCTAAGTGCAAGGCTATAAACTCCTCTATTACACTCCAAGCATCCTTAGACTCTCAAAAAACACCCTTCTATGACTTCCTACTCAAATCATTGGCCACAACATTCTCCTTTCCTGAGATGTATGAGATCTCAAAATCATAATCCTGAAGAAACTCCATCCACCTCCATTGTCGCAAGTTTAGGTCATGCTGAGAAAAGATATATCTTAAGATCTTGTGATATGTAAATACCACAAAGCACTCCCCAATGAGGTAATGTCACCAAAAATTCAGTGCAAACACAACCGCTACTAGCTCCAGATCATGGGTTACATAGTTAAATTCATAGGGGCATAACTACATAGACCCATAAGAGATCACTGCCTTATGATACATCAGGACGCACCCTAAGCCCACATGGGAAGCATCACAAAGCACCTCAAACATTACACCTGCCTCTGATAACTTAAGCAATGGAGAACTAACTATCTTTCCCTTCAGGTAACCGAACACTACCTGGAACTAATCACTCCACACAAAATCTTGGTCTTTCCTAGTCAAATTTGTCAATGGGGATGTAATTTGAGAGAAATCAGGTACAAATATTCAATAATATCCTACAATACCAAGGAAACTTCAAAAAATTTCCATGTTCTTGGGTGATACCCAATAAACATATGATTTAACCTTCGACGGTTCTAATTCCACACCTTTCCAGGACACCACATGCCTAAGGAAATTCACATATCATGTCTATAACTTACACATGGACAACTTTACAAAGATTTGGTGGTGTCGAAGAACATGTATAACAGTTCTGATATTCTCATCATGCTCCTCCTCTGACTTAGAGTAGATTAAGATATCATCGATGAATATGATGATGAAAAGATATAGGAACTCATAGAACACAGAGTTCATAATACCCATGAACATGGATAGTGAATTCGTAACACTGAATGGCATGACTAAAACTCGAAGTGCTCATACCTGCATCTAAAGGAATTATTTGGGATATGTCCCTCTTTCACACTCAATTGGTGATATTCAGACCACATATCAATCTTATAAATATAACTCTCCCCTCTCAACTGGTCAAAAATATCATATATCCTTAGAAGAGGGAAACAGTTCTTGAATATCACCCAATTCAATCTCTGGTAGTCTATACACAAACTCAGACTACCATCCGACTTCTTGGTGAACAACACTGGAACACCCCATAGCGACACACTGGTCTTGATAAAACCCTTCTGCATCAGATCATCTATCTAAATCCTCAATTCCTACAACTCAAAAGGTGTCATATGATAAGGATTCATCAAAATCGGAGAAGCATCGATTTGAAAGTCTATCCCAAAATCAACGTTATGCAGAGGGGGTAGCATCATAGCCTCCTTAGGAAAAACATACATGAATTACCCAATGACCCTAGAAACCTCTATCATCTCATCATCTACTGATTCCACTAAAAACTCATCCAACAAGTAAATAAGGGGATCCACATGCCAAATGCCCACCTGAAAACTTTTCTTACTGGATAAAACCATATAATGACCATCCACATCTGAAAACATAACTATGATCTAAGAGAAATCAATAATAGTACCTATGTAATACAACCAGTAAATGACTAGGATGAAATCATATGGATTTATCTATAGCAAGAAAATATCCCCATGGGGATGATGTGGCCCCATCATCAGTCTACACCCCCAGAACACATAAAACAAGTAGGTATGGCCTCAGAATGGCATAGTCAAAAACAAGGGTATGAGAAACCTCTCTATGTATAGTCCTAGATCATGGGTTGGATCAAGTGAAAAAAAGGATTGTGAATCTCCCAAATCAAACAAGTAACAAACAAGAGTACTAAACAAACTGGTCGTACCTCTGACAATATCTGGCCCCTCTAAAACTGTTGCCTCCACTGCTTACAACTAACCACGGAAAACTCCTCTGTCTCTCTACTAATGACCACCTCCATGTCCATGATTATGCCATGGTCCCTGAACACGAGGAATATCCTACGGTCATACTATACCTACCCCATTTCCCCTTGGTGAAACATAATCCTACTACCCCTACTGCTGAAATAGCCTCACTGGTAACTATTAATGAGGCTGACATTGAACCTATCTACCTCAGCCAAACTAAGCTCGAGCAGCCAATGGGAACTAGTCCTAAATATGTCCATGAGTTCCACATAATAAACACATTATCCCCAAACCCATAGGAAATTCATGGAAACCAAAATATTGAAAGGGGAGTTATTGAGGTCGACTCCTGCTTGGTCAAAACCTCAAAGATCCTAGCACCTGAGACTTTCCACTGATAAATCTTCCCCTTGAGGAACCCTGTTGGTTCCCTTTCTGTGAAAAACCTCCCCATGAGTTCAATCTCTCAATAAAATCTTCCTTCTTCTAAACCTATAAGTATGTTGGAAACATAAAAGGAGTTACTGAATACTGGATATAAGGACAGAGTACCTCCTCAATATGTCTCGCATGAGACTCCTCATCTAGAAAAATATCTAGGGAAAACGTAAAAGGTCCTTGAAATTGATTCCCAACTCTCATACTCTCATTCTCCCCTACTGAAGAGAAATAATATCATGCCTCTTTACTACCTTAATGATCAACTAAAGGAACACTGCCCGGAACTCCTTCTATAAGTCAACCCACAAAACTTTTTCCTCCTTCCACTCTCCCAGATACAGCGTCCACCACCAACATGAAGTTCCCCACATCTGAATGACTTCCAAAGGGACCCAATACTCTGTCGAGGCTCGGATCAAACTAAAAGAAATCTCGAGCTCCTCTGGCCATCTCTCTATATCTATATCTGAAACACTTCCCTCGTACTTCCCTAAAGCCTACCACTAGAAAGCACACAACATCCTCTTACACTGATCATCCTCCTCAACTGCATCAATCATATGGTATGCACACAATGAATAGGATCTATAGCTCAAACGAAAACAAAGATTTATTAAGCTCGGTAGTGTGGATTTTTATTAAGAATAATTTTAATTCATTTTATTTATTTCATCCATTTTAACCTTCCCAAAACAAACCAATTCAAACAAGTATACAATTAATCATGATACATGTACCTTTCCTAGGTATCTACCATACAAGTAGGTCTATCTCACTTGGATATTCAATAAGATCAGATTCTATGCACTAGATCATAGGGGGCCCTAAAATCACATGTCCTAGCTAGTCTCCCTGGACTATATCACACACCAAGGTCATTTGGAACCGTTTCCATACTAACCCATGTAATACTCATTATGCCTAGCTCCAAAATACTCCATATCTCTCAACCATCACCTTTGATACCACTCTATCATGACCCCCTCCCTCAAAATATACCACAATGAGGGGAGAGAGATAATGAGCCTAGAGTCTCACCTCCAGTAGGCCTTGGATTGGTGACTAGCACCGGCTGTATTAAAATATCATGTATAGGATTCATTTCCCTCTATAATAATATAGGATCAGACGATAAGATGAATCATCCACAAATAACTCCAAGACATGATATGAAATATAAATCGAAACCATCCCACAAGAATGTATAAATAGAACTTATACATATAAAAGTATACAAAGTAAATACCCAAAAGTAAAACTAAAGAAGTGACATGACAACTATCAAGGATATGAGCTTGTAAGGTCTAGTACGGTCAATGAAATCATCCTAGAAACCTAACAATAGTTTTATATATGTAGGGTGAGCATATGAGTATACTCAGTAGGAAAACCAAAGTGTATCGTGCACATGTAAAAGAAGCATACTAATGCACCTGTGAGAAAAAAACAGAACCAAACATCACCTAAACAGGCATACTAACTATCCCAACCTCACCAAGACACACTCACCAAGTAACACACATCGATTAATATAATATAAGGTAAAGAGAATTGATGATAGGGTACCCCACACCACTTTTCCACTAATTGGATGCTCTCACACCCCAATGACAAATGTCATGGAGCTCCCACCTCTTTTAAATATACCACATCGCATCCTACTTGTACACATCTGTCCCTCACAACACATCTCACCCTCACACACATGGGCCTCACAACACATCCCACCCACACACACCTAGTCCTCACAATACATCTCTCTTGCACACACTTGGGCCTCACAACACATCTTATCTCGAAGACACTTGGGACACATATCACATATCATCCCGAAGACACCTAGTACACATATCACATATCATCCTGAAGACACCTGGGACCACACAACAAAACTTTCCCAAAGACACCTGGGACACTATCGCTTCATAGAGGGAGCATGGAAGAGAGGGTGTTCATCCATCCATCCTCCCACCAAGATATTGGGAAAGACACACCTCACATGACTATGTGGGTGTTTGACACATAGTGATCAACATGGTTGGGGTGCTTATAGAAAGAATAAGAAAAATTCAAGTATATATGTAGTATCAAACACTCAAGACTAACTTATGGGTTCTCAAAAAAACTAACCAACTCATAACACCGTCACCTTTTCTACCACCTCTAAATTCATAACATCCCATTACAATACACAAACCTCATCTCACATCTCCAACCAATTTTATTTAACCACCCCATTCATTTCATTATTTATTATCAACCACATTTAACCACACCACCCACCATTTAATTATACATTTACCATTTTCATATAATTAACCAAACTAAACCAAACCATGTTATTTCAATCATTATTAAACATTCATTTATTCCATCTCCACTCATGCATCTAGCATAACATTACTGCATATCACAAGTAATGCCCCAACAACCTCACTGTTCCACCCTAAAATCATGGCCAACAAAATATCACCTCATCACCCCAAAAGAACGGCACACAAACCATTATCCCCACATTCTCAAACACACATCACAACACATCAATATTATTTTTCATATTTACAAATGGGATTTTATCACATTACATTGTATTTTAGGGACATTATCACACAAACAAAGATCTCGGGGTAACCATTTCATTAGGTAAATATAAGTGGTTAATAAATTTCTATTTTAGGGTGATATCACTACAATAAAAACCAAAGAAGCAATCACAACACATATATCCAGCACAAACAAATCCTCCAATGGCCACAATTTTTAGTGGGGAATCAAAATTGTACAATTCACAATATTAAAATATAATATCAAAGCCATAAAAAATGAAAATAAAATCCCATTCAACACTTTCAATTCAATTAACCAATTATTTATCTTTGATTAAGCTATAAAAACCATTAACCATAGGGGAAAAAAAGCAAACCCCTCCCACAGGAGACATAATAAGACAAACTAGGGAAATCCTACCTCGAATAAGATTTTTAACTCACTGTGCACTATAGGGTGAAGAAGAACGCCCACAAACCACAACCACACCACGTGAACCATGGATAAACCTATACCACACCAAAGATCCATCAAAAGAACCCAAACACACACACAAACCAAAGGAACATCATCACAATGGAACCCCACATAAGAATGGAAGGAAATGGGTGAGAATGATAGGATAAATCACCATGGATCGAAGATAAGAGCCCAAGGATCGATCTCTATCAAAGGAAATATAAAAATGCTGAAGGAGAAGGTCGTAGGATGCCTGTAATGAGAGTAGATCTGCTTCCATAGGGTTTGAGAAATAACCTGAGTAGCTGAAACCTTTAAAATTATCCAGCATTAGGGAATTACACGATGTGTAATCCCCTTTCATGTCGTGTAATCCCAGGATTCCAGGTTCCCCTAAAAAATGAGTCACCTTTTTATTATTTAACCCTAAAAACTACACGTCGTGAAATTTCATTGGATAAACCATGAAACCAACTTTCACATCATATAATACACTTATACGACGTTTAATTCCTGCAACAGTTCTACCACACCTCCAGCTTCCACCAAAAAGTCCCAGAACCTCCCTGAACACCTCCAACACTCAAGACTAGCAAAGTAATGGACCGGTAAGGCATGGACCATTATAGGAAATTATCTAGATATAACTTTATATACATTAATAAATCAATAATTCTTTATTATACCACACTATAATTCATATATCTAGATATGATAGACCATATATATGATTACTTCCAAGGATAAGAGATGAGATCTAGAAGAAACATGAAGAATGGCCTCTTACCTTGAATTATCATGGGAAAAAGTTTCTAGATCCACTAGAATTAGAGTTAAAAGGGAGATGAATCACCAAGAATAACCATTATATTCCTTAGGTTAGAGAGACTTGGTGTAAGAGGATGAATGAAGGGTTTTGGGGAGGTTTTGGGTTAAAATATCAATTTTGTATTAATTAATTTTATGTGCATATTTTAGCTATATTATTTACTAAACCATGATCTAAACATTCAAGGATCACTGCCTCCTCAGGTCACCTACACAGATTTTATAAACAGTGCGAAAACCATGCTTTTTAATCTATTCTAAGATGCATAGTTTCATAGGGGATGTTGCATGGTTAGCTCTAACAATGTGACAATTATGTGAGGCACGCTTCCTATTTAGACTACCCACATAGTTTGGTGAAGTGGTTTGGTAAACCAAGTTCCATCTACTTTCCTCTCCAATAACCCACATGGTTTATTGGGAAGAACCGCACAGTTTTCCCAAACCGTTCACCCCCTTAAAATCTCCTAAAACCCTCCAAAATAATCTATAAGTAATAAATATTTCATGTACCTAAATTTTTTTTTCTATTACAAATATAGTGTCTAAGAGGCTAGTGAGAGTATGTTTGGACTTATAGAAGTTAAAATTTAACAAATAAAGGATTATACCAATCAAAATTTAAAGTGCATTTCACTTAATATCCAAAATATTTTATAATATGTGATGGTAAAGAGAAATTTAAATATTTGCATTTAGTTATCATGAGGTTGTGAATATCACTATTTCTTAAAGGATTATGCTAGTCAAAATACAAATTTAATGTCATTTTTTAGTAAATGAGTTTAGGATGTGATAGTAAATAATAATTTAAATAGTTAAATTAGTTACTAAAATATTTCCAAGAACATTTTGATGGAATAGATTCCAAGAATTATTATAATGTACTTAGAAAGATTTATAAGTTGACCATAGAAGTTTAAATCATAACATTTAATATTTTGTAGTGAAGGTGTTTTAATATGTTCAATTAGTTGAACATTGGGAATATGAATCCTAAATCTCATCATTATTTAAAATTTATTTATTCATGGATGTTACTCAGTAGATATTTTAGGGAGAGGGTTTTATCAAGTGACCCATAGTGATGTGGAAAGAATTACATGTAGATGTAATTAGTTAACAAGACATCCAGAAATTGTAGCAACCATATGGATGATCTATAATTCTATAATATATGATATGTTCAATGGTAACTTATATTTTTTTTAGGTATTATTAAAAGAGTTTAAAAATATAAAATGTATCATATAAAAAGGAAATATACACTTTATCATTATTTAATATTGGTTGCATATATATATATGTATGTATATATATATATATATTGATATAAATTTTGGGAAGTGTAATGATAATTGACCTCTTAAAGTATGAATTTGAGTTATCCCTAATTGGTGTTCATCATGGAATATCATAGCTTATGATAAAATGTTAAGGTTATCATGAAATATTCTCATGAGGTGAAAAAAAGTTTTTGTGTGTTGAATGGGACACTAAGTATGCCACGTGGAGTGTTATACTATGTCTTGGGTATACTAGGGGTGAATGGATCAAATTTATAGTCCCCATTACCTGAATTTAGTGATATACCTAGTATGAGAACCTTCATAATTTGTTATGTTTCTTATGCGGTCCTTGAGGCTTATCTAATTAGGGGTGGTTGGGTATATTGTTGATCATTCCATCAGTTGGAGCTCAACTAAGATAGGATTTATCCTCTCATATATAGAGTATGACATCTAGGATCTTGATTGAGATGGAATGAAATAGTTTATGAATGCACCTAGATAATACATATGTTGTGCTTATCTATTTGGGTGATAGAAATGTGATGTTATCATCTATAAAGGTGAATGACATGTTATATATTCATCAACCAGGTTAGTCTATACTTAGATAATTGAGAATATATGGGTAGGTTATATGGGATTGACATACTCTGTGTCCCAAGGTCACTTTATGCATTGGATAAAGGGATCATATTCGAATAAAAAATTGCATATAATGCAATTAGTGGACACATGTCTAGAGATACATGTGTTTGTTGTAGATCATGTCAGATCCATTTTTAACATGAGTAGCACTGATTCTATGCTATAGGATGCTATTTAATTATATTTATAGATCTAGTGATTCATATTTTCTGTTAATGCTATAAATTTCCATGCGGTCACACTTTTTGGTTGACTGAATAGGGATTGAGTTTGACCTAAAGTGCTTCACTAAAAGTATTTAAAATTTTTTCCAAAAGAGTTTTGTATTTGTATTCACAATTTATTGAATATAATGTGATACAAGGTAAACTTTATGATATCTTTCCAAAAAATGGAATATATAAAAAAGTATTTTTTGATATGTTTTCACAAGTTATTGTATATGATACAATATAAGATGAAATGACAAAAAGACTTTGAGGATTTAATAAAAGTGGGAGATTAAAGTATATTTTACCTAAATCCATTATGAATATGATGTATTTATCCATATCATATTGTATGATATAGGGATATTGTAAATCATGATTTTTTACTACTACTTATACAAGTCATATATGACTAGCTATATCATAAGGCATGGTATATAATACCATACCAGTTTCTCTGATTGTATGGGTGGTCAAATAATAATTTTTATCACTTAAGAAGATCTTCTACATAAGAAATAATTTATTATTTGTTTTATATGATGAAATGGATGGGAGAGTTACCATAGTTGAAATTTATATTAAATGTAATTGCATGAATTAACTTGTAACATACAGGTTAATGATAAAAGGTATATTCCCTAAATCCATTTTATATAATATAGTATGATAGAAATTTGGTGTAGAGTATAAAAAATATATGGAATAGTCTCATCAAAAGGTAGTGAATCTTATTCATGATTGACTATCATTAATTAACCATTTCATAAAATGAAATAGGTGGAAGATTTGTTGATGGTCATGAGTTACATGGGATATAGAAAAAGGATTTACTCATATATTTAGGAAATTTATGAGTAAATTCATGGCTTGGGAGAATCCCTATAGCTTATATAAATAGGTATTGTCCATGGGTAGTGTGTGTACAATCTCCTGAAGTAATCATAGGCTGAAATTCTTCCTTCCCCAAAGCTCTCTTCTTTCTTTCTTCTTTAATTTGAGATACTAGAATGTCAGGAATAATTGGAAGGTCCTACCCAAATTGATTGGGTGATTTTATGAAATCCATGGATTCACCTTAGGGGTAAGGTTGTCACTTCATGTTCTTAATCAATCATAGAAAGAAAGAAATGGTAGTGGAATTAAATGGTGTAAGGTATACATTTTCATTTCTAGTATCGTGTCATTTTAGTTTCAATGGTATGGTGTTCTTGGGTTTCATGGTTTAGATTTTCTTCTACTACTTTGATTAATGGTTAATCATCTCTTAGAAACTGATCAGTGGTATTATATCCTTTCTATTGATTCATGAAATCATTTTAGAAATGAAGGTTTTTTAAATAATAATTCATGTCTTATTCCCAAACATGAAATAAGATTTAGAATTTATTCTAGATGATTGACTTGTGAATTATAATATGGGATATCATAACAAGAAAATTAGTACAAATCTATTTCATTTTTTATTATTCATAGTGAAATAAATTGTTGTATCATATTCAAAGATAATGATTTTTTATGGCTTTCAAAAAAATAGAATCATATCATATTTAAGATATAGATGTGAATCATAAAATAAAATATGATACATAAGGGTAAACCCTTATATATGTTGCTAATCATATTTGATGATAGGAATATCATTCATAAAGTATGAATGATAGCGTTTAAACTGTTTAATCATAGAATCCTTATCTATTATAATCTATAACTCCCCTTATATCATGAAATATTATTAGCGAAGAAAAATTGTTTTACATTATTTTAAATTAAGAATTGAATTATATAATTTATAAATTTTTTATAGATTATAATAAAAGTTATTTTGGGATATTTAATAATTTATAAAGGTATTTATAAATTATATAATTATAAAGATTTTATAATTAATTAATTAAAGGTTTATGGAGCATGTATTATTAAATAATCCATAATATTAAGTGTTAAAAATAAAATTCATTTTTCAGAAATATTATGGCTTGTCTTATATTTTAAATATAAAATTTTTATATAGAAATTATAAGAATGATTTATAAAGGGTTTATACATTATAAAAATATATATAAAAATATAAAGTGTTTATATTTAAAATTATGAATTATTCATAATTTTTAATTTGAATCGTTCAAATTAAAAGGTATTTATTAGTAAATTATTCAAAACCATATCAAAATAGTTTTGATAAATTATTTGATCAAAGGTTTAAATAATATTAATATATGATATTTAGATTATGTAAAATATTTATATAATAGAAATTGAAATATTAATTTTTTATATTTCAAGAAATGTCATATATTTAAAGTAAAAAACATATAATGAATAATATAAATGAGTTCATATTGGGAATAAATATAGATTTTTTATATATTTAGAAAATTATAGAATACCTATAATGAATTATAAAGTGTTTATAATTGTTAATTATTTAATTTTTCATCAATGAATATCATGTTTAGAAAATAAATAAAAGGTTTATTTATTTACTTACTTTTTTTGAATATTCATGTTTATAAGTTGTTTATGAAATTTGAATGTTGAGTATGCTTCAATTTATATGATAAATTTATTCTTTTAAATTTTCATACCATGCTAGGTACGGTAACATAAGATTTAGTTTTCATATACCTTGACCTTGGTTTATATTTAGATTTATTAGCTTGAATTGAGTTGTTAAATATAGTTTAAACATATTAGATGTTAGAGATATGATTAATGGATTCTCTATTGAGTAAAGTATCCCTATGTAAAGGGACTTTTGGTCAGACTTCCCACTGTTCTGGAGGATTATTCCTTATTATAGAAAGTTAGTAGTTGGATATTAGTGGACCTAGGCTTACTCATGAGGATATTATCTGTAATGTCTCATATTTTTCATATATTGCTTTTAAATATTATATGGGTTATTTTTGAGACTAGGCGCTGAGACAGCATGCAATTTCAAGGCCCGGTGTGCCCGGAATAAATTTTGAAAATATATTAAATATATTAAATAGCATCCACATACAGTTTTCTTAAGAAAGTGGAATAACTCCTAAATGGGTGTCTAGATCAGAAATATGATGGCACTATTGAATTCAAAATGACAGTTTTATCCTAGATGAAACTTAACATTAGTCGTTGTGGGTCGTTTGTAGAAAAGTTATTGCGTGCTTAAAATAAATAAATTTATTTAATAAATTTATTTTTATATGTTTTGTTGATGCAGTTATTAGTGAATCTTAAATAGATCCTTATGTCAGAATTATAGGGTTAGCCACATAACCCTGGAACCTCTGGAGAGTCGTTGGAGAGAGCCTATGGAGAATCCTCTCAGGAAAACGATGATGAGATCATGGATCGATGATATATACGCAACTAATTCAATGAATCATGTTGAGTATTATGATGATGCACCGTTATTCATCATCGATCAAACCGAATTGAGGTATGATGTTTATTTTATTTGGATTCTTCCTCGTTCTCGATTCTTACAACAAACGCAGATCAATCGACCAACAGATTGATTCATGGATCATGTTTATTTGTGGGATGGGTTCATTAAGGGGTGATTTGGGAGGATTACTTTGAATATATTTATTGTTTATATTATAAAAATGAATCCAGATCGACATGAAAAATGATCAAGGTTTGTTCATCTCATTTGTTCTTGTGCTTTTCTCCCCTCAATTCTGTGATTCACCATGGGCATTCTTCATTTGGCATGAGGTTCAATGAATCTTGATCAATTGATCATTGAAAACTTATTCCTTGTCCCAATGATCCAATATCATAGATCTGGGATCGGTACAATGCAATGGAGGTGAAACAGTGGTTACGGAAGTGAATCGGATGATGAATGATGCCTGCTTTCTCATTATTTGGTGTTCTTCAGCACGCAATAATGAATGGTTCTTAGATCTATTATTCCAACATATATGAGGCCATAGCTTGATGAGTTTCAATGGAGATACTTAGAAGAGGATTCCACTTGAGTTTATCAACATGTAATGGCCAAAATAATGGTTGGATCAATGGAGAAGACGACTGGAGCGCAGATCTGGGATTCTGGAAAATCCCACAGAACACAGTGTGTAAATCGGATCTACATACCGTATGGGGACCCTAGTTATGGTTATAGTTTTTGGATGAATTTAAGGATCACTTTTCATAAGAACCTAGTCATGAGTTTTGTGGCCCTTCTCAGTTGACTCGACATGTACTTTGGAGAGTACATGGACACAGGTTGGAGTACACAGTCATGAGCATGCCATGTACACCTACACTGACATAGCTTAGCATACATAGACTGATACAATGACATGTCTTTGGTATATAAACAAGTCCAAGATACATGATCAGGATATAATGTGTCTCTACATGCCATGTATATCCTTCTATACATCATGTATATGGAGACTACATGTCGTGTGAGGCTCTTCCACATGGGTAGGACTTGGGATAGCCGGACACATCGTGTACCCATTGGGACACACCATGTACTCTCTTAAAGAGTGTTTTAGGATATTTGTTTTCATATTTTTTAGTATTATAGTTTTAGTAAATTCCCTTAGTTCTTTCCCTCGAGGTTACATTGTGACATTACATTCAAATCACAGGATTTTGATCCCCTCTAGAGTAAAAGTCTCATATAGAGTTGTGGTGTCCCTCTATGAGACTGGAGTGTAATCCTCTATCATCCCTAGTTGGAGTTTGTGGAATAATAATTACCTCCATGAGCAGGTATTTGATCCTCCATATAGTAGTCTATATGAGTAGGGTTTGTGGAATTGTTGATGTATGATACCCTACATAGCGGGTTGATCCAGACTGGGTTCATGGTGTCCCCCAACGGTTCTGGGCATGACCCTTTGTCTGTGTATAATGGTCCCCTTAGACTAGTGATCTTCCTTGGGTGGGGTCCAATGACCCAGATCTATTCATTGAGTGTCTCTAATGGTATCATGGTTCATGGAGTGATTTCTCTCAGAATAAGCATTGCTTCGAGCAGAATCCTATGGATGGCTATTGGTTATGAAAACCTTATGGAATGGTGTCTTTCCTGAGTATATCTGGGTTATTTTCTTCTATTATACATTGATTATTATATCTTTTATTGATCTAACTATAATTGGTTCTTTATGTTTAGTGTTTTTAGGGTGTACTACTAAGTATTGTTATACTCACCCTTTCATGAGCTTTGCCCACATGTGTCATGTATTGTGTAGATGACGACCCTTTTGATGGTGTCCTAAGAGGAGAGGGAGAGGGTGGAGCATATCTGGATCTTAACAGAATGAGGTGTTTACCAAGAGTATTATTTTGACTTATTCCTTATCCTTGGAGCATGTTGGACTCTTTACAGTTTTAGGTTGGTCTTGTTTTTGGCCCTTTTTTCTATTTTCATCACTTTACTATCATACTCTATTGTGGGATCTTAGATGTATACATGCATTGTTTCAGTTTTTTTCCATTTCATCATGGTGTGGGCTTGGAGATGTGTGCATGTATATAGTTACTTTAGGCTAATTCCTCCAAATTGTGGGATATGCCTACTCAGAACTAGTTGCATTCCCTTGGCCTATTAAAGGTGGGCTTGGGGTAGTCACGGGTCATACCTCAGCGGTTTGGGTCATGACATAGTGTTATTAGAGGCATTCGGGTATAATTTAGGACCTGAGTCTATGAGATTGGTTTGGGGAAATAGTTTTGAGTGTTTCAAGTTTGTCTTTTAGGAAAGGGACTCCAATGTTGGTGTGGTAGTCGACGTATCCATACACCAAGGCTCTAATTACTTGCCTTTAGACTTGGTTCGTGAAAACACTGGTTATACGGGAAATAATGGTACATGAATCATATAGGAATGGTTGTGTTTTCCATGTTCTTATTGATTCATCTCCCCAAATATACTCTTTTAACCATGGTACATCAGGTTTTATTCAGGATGCCTCCATGTAGACAACCATCCAGGATTCCACCTCATGATCACGATGATGATCTTCCTAGTGACGAGGCATCAGAAGATGGACTTATATCGAAGATAGCACCTCTGGGTGACTTACCATATATACCACCACCCGTTGAGCAGTATCTAGCACCATCACTACTAGATGAGGATGAATAAAAGCTAAGTGCATTGCATGAGATTCATAGGCAATGACCTCCTATATTTCAGGGTGAGCCATACCCCCAGGTGGATGAGTACTAACTAGAGGCAGTCACTCATATATTTTTCCCTATAAGGATGCTTGATGATCATATGTAATTACTTACAGTGAGTCTTCTCTAGGGATCTATGGGGTGATGGTGGATCTTGGTGACTCAATCACACGATGAGATAGCTCTCTCCTAGATAGACTTTGAGCGTCTCTTCATAGAGGAGTTCTATCTAGCCACATTATGATCAGTACGCATACAAGAGATTCTACATCTGTAGTACGGTATTATGACTATGGAGAAGTATTCAGTGAGGTTTAATGATCTCTCATTTTACTCCTTGGATAGGGTACGAGACCAGTTCTTTAGAGCTTAGACATTTGAGCAGGCCTTGTGTCAGTACATTAGGACATTAGTGGTATCTCTTAACATTTTCACCTATGTTATATTTCTTGAGTGATCCTTATTAGTATAAAGTTTTTTGAAAGAGTAGACACTAGTAGTGGGAGCTAGTAGTGGGAACCCATTAGCTAAGACCTCAGCAGCAAGTAGTTGGCGGAAATCATAGGAATCCAAGTGGATCAGACACTTCAGGAGGTGATCCTAGGACTTAGGGTCAGCAGTGTAGGGCTCTCAGGGTGGCTCGAATCATCCAAGGGATAGGCGGTGTTTCTCCTATGATGGTTGGGGACATCAGGCATGAGATTTCCCGACTCATCGTATAGATGATCAGGAGATGGTAAAGGGACCGTTGAGATAGAGACTAAGGCATAAGTAGGGTGGTCTATGGGGTTGTGAACATAGAATAAGGGTCGGTAGAGAAGTAGTAGGTGGTCATAGGTTTGATCTATTACCACCACCACCCTCAGGTGATCCACGCTAGGCTCAGGGAGCTGGTGGGCAGGGATGAATCCAGTTGCAAGATATAGAGGCTTATGATATTGATTCTCCAGGGATGATACGAGGTATGATATATGTCTTTTTTACTTTAGCTGCAATATTTATAGACATAAGTATTGGCCATTCCTTCCTTTAAATTTCTTTGGTTAAATACTTAGAGATTCTAGTTGAGATTTTGACTCGACCCTTGCAGTTGGAGACTCTGACGGACGGTGAATCGGTGATTTCTCACTTGTGCTGATAGTGTGACCTAATGCTTGGAGGTGAGGTTTTTGTATAGGATCTCTTTGTTGAAGAAATTAGACCTTATTACATCATCTTAGGTATGGAATGGATATCTATAGTTTTTTCCCAGACTGATTATTTTAGGTGGAGGATGTGGTGTGTCTGTAATAACGGAACGAGTTTTTCCTTTGTGGGTGAAAATGAAACCTTGGAAAATTAATACAAGCTTAGGAATATTAGAGTACATCCAATTACTCACCAGTTTTCTAACATGTCTCTAGGGTCAGTGGATGCTTTGGACTATTAGTTTCTTAAAATAGTAATAGATTATGAGGGCATCTTTCATAAGGATTTACCGAGTTTACCTTCCCACTAAGAGGAATATTTATGCATCGACTTGCATCTCGAGATGGATCTGATATCTTCACCAGCATATCAGTTGTATCTTATAGAGCTTTGAGAGGTGATGATGAAGTTAGAGGACTTACAAGATAAGGGCTTCATGAGACCCATGGTTTCCCTCTGGACAGCCCCAGTTTTGTTTTCCAAGAATGCAGAAAGAAGCTTGAGGGTGTGTGTAGATTATCAGCTCTTGAATTGGGTGACCATAATGAACAAGTATCTACTATTGAGTATCGAGTGCCTCTTTGATCAGTTGAAAGGGGAATGATGGTTCTTGAATATTTAACTTATATAATACCTTCACCAGCTACGAGTAAGGGTTGATGATATACTGAATATGGCCTTCAGATGTCATTATGGTCACTATGAGTACTTGGTGATTCCATTTTGCATAAAAAATGCCCTGGTAGTGTTCATGGGACTCATGAACCATATATTTCAGTATTTCTTATATTGGTTCTTGGTAGTCTTTATCGATGACATTCTAGTGTATTTGGAATCCAAGGAGGAGCATGCTAAATACTTGAGTATGGTCCTGGACACACTCCAAGATCACCAACTTTACAAGTATCTCTTGAAGTGTCAGTTTTGGATTTCAGATATCCATTTTCTAGGTCATGTCATCTCAGAGGCTATAGTTTTAGTGAATATAGAGAAGGTTGAGATAGTTCTTTCTTGGGATCCACCCAAGAGTGTCACCAAGGTGTAGAGTTTTATTGGATTGGTTGGGTATTATCATAGGTTTGTACCTGAAATCTCTAGAGTTGAAGCACCCTTGACATCCTTGACTAGAAAAGGGAAGCCTTTCATGTGCATAGAAAAGGGTCAGTAGAACTTTCAGGATATGAGGCATAGGTTGATGATTGATCCCATCTTGAGGTTACTGGATGAGGTTTTCGAGTATGTAGTATTCGGCGATGCATCAGGGACCGGACTTGTTTGTATTTTTGATGCAGATGCAATCAGTTATTACTTATGGTTCATGCCAGTTGAGACCACATGAGTAGAACTACATGTCCCAAAACCTTGAGTTATTAGTGGTGGTTTTCACATTGAATATGTGACAAAACTACCTGATGGGCTAGTGGTTTATAGTATACTCTGACCACAAGAGTCTCAAGTATATCTTCTCTCATAAGGATCTTAACTTGAGATAGAGACGATGGCTAAAGTTATTCTAGGAATTTGACTTTGAGATATTCTATACTCCTGGGAAGGGGAACATGGTAGAATATGTTCTTAGGAGTAGATCATGTTCTCATTTTTTAGTCGAGCCATAATAGCAGTTAGCCTCATTCTAGTTTTCCTCTATAGACATGGATAGTGATTCATATCTTCATTCAATGGTTGTTACCCCACCTCTTCTACAGCATTTCAGGGATGATCAACATGGAGATACCTACTGTGAGACCATATGTACTCATATATCCACTGAACATGCTCCCGATGAATATTCTAAAGGTGGATAGCACACTATTATTTTCATAGTGTGGACAGTGTGCCTTTGGAATTACGAGAGGAGGTATTATTGGAGTTTCAAATATCCCCTTTGGAAGTAAATCCATGTGTGGATAAGAAGTATCAAGACCTCCATAATTAGTTTTGGTGGCCAAGAATGAAGAAAGGAGTTGCAGATTTTGTCTCTCAATGCCTTACTTTTCGGCAAGTGAAGGCTGAGCACCAAGTTTCAGTAGGTTTAACCCAACCCCTTGAGGTGCCAAAGTGGAAGTGGTATGGAATATACATGGAATTAGTGATGAGATTACCATGTAATTTCATGGTAAATGATTCCATATAGGTGATCATACACCAACTCATAAATTTATCCCACTTCCTATCTATATGAGAGCAGAGTTCAGTATAGAGATTAGGATGCCTCTACGTGTAGAAGATATCTTGACTCCATGGAGTTCCATCGACGATTGTTTCTGATCGTGATGCTCTCTTTTCATCCCATTTGTTAAAGGAATTATAATATTCATTTGGTACTTGGATACACTAATCACAGTGTTCCACTCACAAACTGATGTCCATACTGATCGGACCATTCAAGTTCTGGAGGATATTTCATGGGCTTGCATGTTAGACTTTGGTTGGAATTGGGAGGACCACCTACACTTGGTGAAGTTTGTGTACAACAACAGCTACCATTCCACCATCATTATGGAACCATTAGAGTATTTTTATGGGTGACCCTATAGGTCACCACTTTTCTAGACTGGCCCTAAAGAGTCAGCACTCGTGGGCCCAGAATTAGTACGAACTACAACAGAGAATGTAAAGATCATCCAGGAGTGGATGAAGACTACAAAAAGCCATAATAATTATAATGCTGATAGAAAATAGAGGACTTTGGATTTTGATAAAGGATACCATGTGTTCCTGAGGGTCTCTCATCAATGTGGATTGAGGATATTTTTCTGCAGTAGAAAGTTATCTTTGAGATTCATTGGTTCTTCTGATATATAATGTAGAGTTGGTAAGTTTGTGTACTGCTTAGCACTACCACCATAGTTGGATCAGGTACATAATGTTTTCTATGTGTCATAGTTGAGGATGTACGTGCATGACCCATCGCATGTTATCAACTAGGGTGAGCTGCACATCGACTACAGAGATACATTTTCTAAGTACCTAGTAGAGATCGAGGATCGATATTAGATGATCCTTCGTGGGTGATCTATTTCTTTGGTATGTGTCTGTGGTATCATGAGAATCTCTAGGAGAGCACATGGGAGTGGGAGTCTCAGATTCATTCTCACTACCCACATATATTTGTGTATCATTTGTTTTGGAATTTTAGGGATGTAAAATATCAAGGTGTGGAGAATTTAATATCTCATATTTTCTGTTTATTATTTTTAAGTATTATATGGATTATTTTTTAGACCAGGCGTTGAGACGACTTGTAATTATAAGGCCTGGTATGCCCGAAATAAATGTTTGAAAAATATTAAATAGAACACATGCACATTTTTCTTGAAAATGTGGAAAAAATCCAAAATGAGTGCCCAGATCAGAAGTCTAAGGGCACCGTTGAGTTCAGAATGGCAGTTTTACCCTAGAAGTGACTTAACATTAGTTGACATGGGTTGTTTGTAGAAAAGTTTTCATGGACATAAAATAAATAAAATTATTTAATAAAATTATATTTATATGTTTCATTGACACAATTATTAGTGACTATTAAATAGATCCTTATGTTATAATTATAGGGTTAACCACATAACCCTAAAACCTCTAGAGAGACGTTGGAGAGAGCCTCTGGAGAATCCTCTCTAAGTAACAATAACAAGATCATATATCGACGATCTACGTGCAATCGGCTCAATGGATCATGACAATGATGATGATGATGCATCATTATTCATCATCAATCAAATCTAATTGAGGTAGGATGTTTATTTTATGTGGATTATTCCCTGTTCTTGATTCCTATGATGAATATGGATCAATCAACAAACAAATTGATCCATGGATCATGCATATTTATGGGATGGGTTTATTACGGGGTGAATTTGGAGGATTTATTTGAATATATTTGTTTTTTATCTTACAAAAACGAATTGAGATCGACATGAACATTGCTTGAGGTTCATTCCCTAAATTATGTCTTGTTCTTTTCTCCCCCTAGTTCTGCATTTCACTGCATGTGTTCTTCATTTGGATCGGGGTTCGAGGAATCCTAATCGATCGATTGATTGTGACACACCCATTACTTGGAACAATAATCTAATATCTTAGATCTGGGATCATCATGATGTGGTTGAGGTTCAAATTTGGTTGCAGTAGAGAATTGGACAACAAAGGATTCCTGATTCCTTTTTCTTCAATGTTCTTTGGTGCACAATGATGAATAGCACTTAGATCCATTATTCCAACATATTTGAGGCTAGATCTTGATGATTGTCGATAGTGAGACTCGAATGAGGCTTCCCTTAAATTTTTCAGGCATGGAGTGATAGGAATGATGGTTGGAGCAATAGAGAATATGATCGGAGCATGGATCTAGGATTCTTGAAAATCCCACATAACACAGTGTGTAAACCGGATTTACATGGAATGTGGGTCCCCTAGGCTGTGGCACTAGGGTTTGACTAAAGTTAAGGATCACGCAGCTTTTGAGCCTTGTCACATGGAATTTGGCCCATCTTGGTTGACTCGGTGTGTACTTTGAAGAGTACACAGACATAGGTTGGAGTACACAGTCACGGATACGTTGTGTACTCCTACACAGACCCATATTGGCATACACATTTTGATACATTGATATGGATTTGGTACACAGAAACAGGAAGGCGACACGGGTAGGATACCATGTGTCTCTACACTCCATGTATATCCTTCTACACGCTGTGTATATGGAGACTACATTCCCTATAAGGTTCTTCCACATGGTCAAGACTTAGGATAGTAGGAAATGTCTTGTACCCATTGGGAAACATTGTTTACTCCCTTCAAGAGTGCTTGAAGCTCTTCATTTTCATAGTTTGAACCAATATAGTTTGGGTGTGATACCTTGTTCCTTTACCTCAAGGGTACAGTGTGGCATTGCATCCACATCATTGGATTGTGATCCCATCTAGAGGTTGAGTCTTAGATAGATTTTTGGTGTCCCTCTCTGAGACTAGAGTGTGATCCTATATCATTCCTAGTTGGAGTTTGTGGAATTGAAATGACCTCCCTGAGAAAGGAATTGATCCTCCATCTAGTAGGTCGTATCTGTAGGGTTTGTGGAATCATTAACGTATGATCCCCTATGTAGTGTGTTGATTCAGATTGGGTTAGTGGTATCCCCCAGCAGTTCTATGTGTGACCCCATATCTGTGTATCATGGTCCCCTTAGAGTAGTGATATTCCTTGTGTGAGGACCAATGACCCAGACCTCTTCATCAAGTTTCTCTGATGCTATCATGGCTCATGGAGTGATTTATCCTATAACGAGCATTTATTCGATCCAAATCATGTGTCTAGGAGTTGATTATGATCGCTTTATGGTGTAGTGTCCTTCTTGAGAATATATGGGTTATTTTCTTATATTATACATTGTTTTTTATATCTTATATTGAGATGAATATACTGGGTACTTCGTGTTTAGTGTTTTTGAGGTGTCCTACTGAGTATTTTTATACTCACCCTTGCATGAGATTTTCCCCCACATGTTGTGTCTTGTGTAGACAACGACCCTTTTGAAGGTGTCCTGGGAGGATATGGAGTGGGTGGATCATAGTTGGATCTTAATAAACCAAGGTGTTATCAAGAGAATTATTTTTGACTTATTCCTCTCCCGTGGAGTATATAACGACCCATAATTTACATACATTTTTATTACTTAAAAATTGAATCACACTTATTATAACAAAACCATTAAAGGACCGTATAGGTATAGTGTCTTTAGAAACTGGGAAACATAAACAACTGATTCATAAATCATCTATGTTGTCTCCCATTTATTTCATCATATCTAGAGTCCCTTTTGGCATATCCTACTTAATACCCTTTTTCTTGACCTGGGGAAAAGAAAAAATACAAAAGGGTGAGCTCAAATGCTCAGTAAGGGTAAAAAAAAGAAATATCAATCATATCATATTCATAAGAACATAACATTTTGAATATCTTAACCTGCACAAGAGATCATAATATCATAACATGGGATAAATCATAGTGGTGAAATTTAATCCCAATAATCATAACTTAAAACATGAAACTTTGTGGCATAAACACATAATCATAGAAACTCATTTCATTTTAGTCAAGACTCATTGCCATGACTATCATAGCGGACAAAGTCCATTACTGAACCGAGTCCACTCCTCGATCCAGTCCTATATCACTGAACTGGATTAACTTGTCGTTCCAGCCATGTCTATCTCATGAGATATAAATCTTTACCCAATGCATTGGAGGGAGATATAGGTCCCACCCATCTCATAATGAAACCATTCTTATGTGTTCCACAAAATCATAAATTATACATCATAGCATAACCCATGTAATAAAAATGGTAATCTTAAACATCATGCCATAATAACATAATCCATATAAGATAAAAGAACATCATAAAAATAATTCCATCATAACATAATCAAATCAATGTAAAAATAGGGATAGAAACATAACCCTATATTATCTAAGATGGAAAATAATTTTGATAAAACACTTGAACTCCATTCTTGAGGAAAATATCCTTTCTACTTCAAAAACATTTTTCCTTTCTTAACATGTCATAAAATTTTAAACTAAAAGAAGTTGATTAAAAATAAACTTGAAAACTTGTAAATGAAGCTTCACGGAAATAATTTTCTATTAATCCATTCATGCTGTATAAGTAAAAAAAACATTTTTCGCGTACTGTGGCCGGAAAAGTCAAAAAGTACCTCGTACTAAAAAAGACAAAAGATTCCTTTTGTATATTTTACTAAAAACTCACCGAAGGGTGAAATTGGATTTAAAAAATTGTAGTAGGATATAAATAATATTAAATATTTAGGAAACATGGATGTGGATGATAAATATTCCCCAGTAAATTCTGAAGTATAAACAATCTCGGATAAAAATTGAGATTATGAGATTTTCCCTTACCTTAGGTCTGATTTGCTTCGTACGTGTCTGAACCTTCTGTATAATGATTTAAATAATTTCATTGACTTATTCCAGAATCATACTCATTGTTATGATATCATATATGGTCATATTCTTAGCTTCTTATTAGTAATATTTCATTGCTACTTGTTATTCGGGTGTTTATTGCTTTATGTTCTTATGTGTGTTTTGTCGAATAAATTCTTATTCTTATTTTTAGGTTATATATACCTCATTTCCAGAATGGTATTAGTGTAATATATATCATATTTACTCATTCAATTAATTTATATAATCATTATTCAATGAAGATCATGTAGAACGAGTCACATCACATCATGGAGACGGTAGGCCGTACGTACGCACGAGCGATGATATCGTTCCCATGATCATGGAATTGTATTGAAGTGTATGTATACTATTTCAGAATAAATATAATTTTAAAATAATCATATATATTTATTATTTACACCATTATACCCATCCAAGTAAGGTGGTGGTGGAAAACAGTTTACACCGTGGCGTGGAGACGGTATTCCGTATGTACGCACGCGCGGTGATTTCATTTTCCGTAGGATGGATAGAAGATGAAATAGGGTTGTTTCATATTTATAATAACATATCAGTATATGATTGATACTGATGTTATTACTTCATAATGAAATAACTAAAGAAGAATAAGTAGAAGAAGAAATAAATTTGAAAGAATTGGTAACGGATATTACCTCTTCTTCGACACGCTTCTTTAAAACCTCCTCTTAGGGCACTAAGATTGGTCTTTGAAGAAAACCAGGACCTCTAGGATGTTTCTAGGGAAGTTTAGAAGATAAATTTTCAGGTTTTGGCCGAGCTTGAAGTCTCAAATTGGTGTGAGGAGAGGGAGTAGGTGCCCTTTTATAAGGGAGGAGAGGGGCACCTATGGAATTATAAGAAATATTAATTTATAATAAATTACAAACCCACTTAAAAACCTCCAAAATGAGTCAAATATGAATATTATATGAGATAGGGTTGAAATATAATCAACCAATAAAATTTAGACAAGTTGGGAATTTATTTTAAACATTATCAACTTGATGTATCCTTATATAATCTATTTAATTTTATTTGTGGTAATAAAATTCTAAATTTTAAATCATTATAAATAATTACTTATATGTTGTGAATTGTCCATAATTGTGTGACTTATTATATTTTAGCCCATATAAATTTTAATTTATAATTTTTAAATATTTTTGTGATTTTTAAACAATTTTATAATATGTAATTTTTATAAAATAACAATAGTGTCAATTTTTACACTATTCATTTATTTGAATTTAAATAAAATATATACATAAGATATGTTCAAAATAAAAAATTTAATGGATTTATAACATGTCATTTTTATCTATAAAATTAGTGGATCAAATTAAATAGTTCATATAATATTTATTTTAATACTTTTAAAATCATTTATTTGATATTTCAATCAATAAAATAATTTCAACATCACTATTGTGTCATAATTAATGATAATTATTTAATCCCTAAAAATTATAAATAAATTTATATGATGTAGATAATTTTATTATATTTCTGTAGACTATTCATGTTTGAATTTTCATTAATTTTATCACTAAATTAAAATTATTATACTTATAAGATTTAAGAGAGTGACATGTTGTCACTTTCTTTGGTTTTAATAATAATTATATTATTTCATGGTCAAAAGTCCATGAAATGAATCTAGTCCTACCCTTAGGTGATATGGGTTGACTTTTATTCATCCAATAGTATTTTGAAAAGTGTTAGGGCAATTTTATAATCTTATATTTACCCTTAATTACCTGATTTACCTTTAACTGCAGTAAATAAAAATTACCGTAGTTACTATTCATAATCTCAAAAAACTAAAAGTAACCTATTAACATAATTTGGACCCAATGAATCCAAATATGGAATCAATTTTTCAAAATTCAAAACAAATAAGTTGCAGTAATTAATTTAAAATTAATCCCATTGTTAAGCAAACAGGTTTTTTAAAAGTTAAAACATTGCCAAAGATTGAAATGTTTTTACCTAGGAATTCAATGTAAAATTAATGCTAATGACATACATTATATTAAATGGTAAAAATATATTCTATTTATACTTTAAAACCATTAAATATTATAATTTAACCATATAAATTATTGCAATGATAAAAGTTGTTTTTAATTAAAATATAGCGTGTTTTTACTATTCATTAAAATATGAAAGTTATCAGAATAATATGAAAAAATTATCCAAAGTAAATTTTTATATCCTGATTCCAAAGAAAATTTTTATTTTGTCAAATTTAACTTATAAACATGTCAAAAACTAGATTTAAGTTGGGTGCTCCATCAAAAGGCGGCAAAACTGCAATTTTTGAAAAATACTTATTTTACTGAAAAAAGTATTTTATTCTCATACCGTGTTCTAGAAAATATGAAAGATGAATAATAATGTTATAAAATTCAAAATTCAGTTAATACTATTCATAACTTCTAGTTTATAATATTATAATAATATATCGTTGTTTCGTGAAACTCGGTATTGCGTACTACACACGCTATTGAGGAAGGTCGTGATTGCGTGTAACGCAAGCCAAGCTAGTGTTGTGTGCCATGAAATATTCCTTTGATGTTGCATATTACATAAGAAAAAAATATACTTCTCATAAAATATCAGGGTGTTACATTCTATCCCCCTTAAAATGAATTTCTCCCTCGAAATTCGTTACTTCGTAACAAACAAGTGAGGATACCTCTCCCTCATCATATCCTCAAGCTCCTGTGTAGCTTCTTCTAATTGGTGGTTCCTCCATAAAACTTTCACCAAGAGAGTGGTCTTGTTCCGTAGAACTTTTTCACTACGATCCATAATCTCTATCGGCTGCTCTTCATAAGAAAGATCTTGCTCCAGTGGTACAACTTCTGAGCTTAGTACATGTAAAGGATCAGGTATGTACTTTCTCAAGAGAGATACACGAAACACATCGTGAACTTGAGAGATATTTGGTGGAAGCGTCAATCGGTAAGCTACCTTCCCAACACGATCCAGTATTTTGAAAGGACTGATATACCTAGGGATCAACTTTCCCTTCTTTCCAAATCTCATTACTCTCTTCCAAGGAGATATTCGTAAGAACACTTTATCACCCACTTCAAACTCTAGGTCTTTTCTTCGGTTGTCGGCATAACTTTTTTGTCAACTCTGAGCTACTCTTATGTGTTGTTGAATAGATCTGACCTTTTCTGCCATCTCATCAACAAGATCAGGTCCTAGTAGCTTTCTTTCCCCAACTTCATCCCAGCAAGTTGGAGTTCATCATTTCTTTCCATATAGAGCTTTATAAGGAGCCATCTGAATGCTGGAGTGAAAGATATTATTATAAGAAAATTCCACCAAAGGTAGGTGTTGATCTCAACAACCTTTGAAATCCATAGAGTAAGCTCTCAACATGTCTTCTAGAGTTTGAATTGTTCTCTCAGACTGACTGTCTGTCTGAGGATGATAAGCAGTGCTGAAACTCAACTATGTATCTAGAGTATGCTAAAGACTTTGCCAAAACTTTGAGGTAAACCTCGGATCCTGATCAGATATAATGGAAAGTGGTACTCCATGCAATCTTACCACTTTCTTTATATATATCCTGGCAAGCTGATTGAGAGAGAAATCCTCTCTAATAGCAATGAAGTGTGCCAACTTTGTAAGATGATCAACTATGACCCGGATAGCATTATTACCTTTGGATGTTTTAGGAAGTCCAGTGACAAAGTCCATAGTGATGTTTTTCCATTTCCATTCAGGTATGGGTAATGGTTGTAACATCCCCTTAGACTTCTATCTCTCAGCTTTAACTTGCTGACAAACCAAGCATCGAGAGACATATTCAGCAACATCTCTTTTCATGCCATCCCACCATAAGTACTCTTTCAGGTCCCTATACATCTTAGTGATTCCAGGATGAATAGAGAATAAAGAACTATGAGCCTCATCCAGTAGCTCCTTCTTTAATTTTGGGATGGGAGGAACACAAACCTGATTCCTGAACCTTATTATCCCATCACAATCAAGGTTGAATTTAGGAACATTTCTCACCTTCTTTTGTAACTCTACATCTTCTTTTTGTGCCTCTTTAATCTTCACATGTATAGAAGGTTGAACATTCATTTGATAAAGATAATATTTTTCCCCTTACATTATAATTCCAAGATCCATCCTTTGTAAATCCATAAATATTGGATCTTTTGTGATCCTCATCATGGATAATATAGCATGGTCTTGTCGACTTAATGCGTCTGCCACCTTGTTTTCTTTCCTAGGGTGATAATGAATTGAGCAGTCGTAATCCTTAATCATCTCCAACCATCTTCTTTGGCGCATATTCAGCTCCTTTTGTGTGAAAATATACTTTAAAATTTTATGATCGGTATAAATATCACACCATTCACCATAAAGATAATGTCTCCAAATCTTTAATGCAAAGATTACCGCAGCTAACTCCAAATCATGAGTTGGGTAATTTTGCTCATGGATTTTCAACTGTCGTGAGGCATAAGCTATCACCATATCATTTTTCATGAGAACACACCTCAATCCCTTCTTGGATGCATCACTGTAGATCACAAACCTTTCTCCACTACAAGGCAGTGTGAGCACAGGTGCACTGGATAACCTTCTTTTTAACTCCTTGAAATTTTCTTCACACTCATCCATACAAACGAACTTAACTTATTTTTGAGTCAACCTGGTGAGTGGATTAGATAATCGTGAAAAATATTTCACAAAATGTCGATAATATCCAGCCAAACCAAGAAAACTTCGGATCTCAGTTACTGTTGTTGGTCTCGACTATCTTTCGATAACCTCTGTTTTTTCTGGATCCACAGATATCCCCTCTTTTGAGATTATGTGACCCAAAAATAAAACTTTTTAAAGGCAAAATTCACACTTGGTAAATTTGGCATAAAGCTTCTCCTTTCTTAGGGTCTTTAATACAAATCTAAAGTGATATTCAAGTTCTTCCTTGTTCTTTGAATATACAAGAATATCGTCTATAAAGACTACCACAAACTGATCAAGATAGTCTCTAAAGACTCTATTCATTAGATCCATGAAGATAGCAGGGGCATTAGTAAGACTAAATGGCATCAATATAAATTCATAGTGTCCATACCTTGTACGAAAAGTCGTCTTTGGTATATTCTCTTTTTTGACCCTTAATTGATGATACCCTGAACGAAGATCAATCTTGGAAAAGTATTGAGCTCCACATAGTTGGTCAAATAAGTCATCAATGCATGGTAGAGGATATTTTTTCTTGATAGTGATCTTGTTAAGTTCTCGATAATCAATGCAGAGTCTCATTAATCCATATTTCTTCTTAACAAATAGAATAGGTGCTCCCCAAGGTGACGCATTAGGGCGTATGAATCCTTTATCAAGATTATCTTTGAGTTGATTCTTCAATTCCTACAACTCAATTGGGGCCATTCTATAAGGTTTCTTTGAAATGGGAATAGCACCCGATATGAGTTCTATTGAAAACTCAACTTCACGATTTGGTGGAAGACCTGGTAATTCCTCCAGAAAGACATCATCAAACTCCCGTACAATGGGTGTATTCTTAATCATGTGTTTCTCTCCAACCATTTGAGATAAATAACCTTCATTTATTGGAATCAAGACCCATAAGGTGGAAGAAATTTCCACTGGAAGGTTATATTCATCCTTGCATCGATAGATGATAGTAGATTTATTGGGAATTTTAAATGTGATTTCCCTTCTTTGGAAATTGATATGAGATCCGTATAAAGAAATCCAATCCATGCCAAGAATCACATCAAATTCCACTATAGGAAGGATCACAAGATTTACAGGAATCACTTTCCCACAAACTTCAATCGGAGAAGAATTATAAACTTTTGATGTGACTGTTGTTCCATTAGGAGTTTTCACAGCTAACTCAACATCTAATTGTTGAGGTAATACAGTGATACCCTTAGAAACTTCTTCAGAAATAAAAGAGTGGGTCGATCCAGAATCAAATAAAACATTTTCTACTTTAGAGTGGATGGTAAGTGTACCTTTCACCACTTCATTATCGTACTCCACATCGCTGATAGTAATTGCGTGTGACTTTCCTTTGTCTTTGGCCTTAAGAGTTTGTTGACGTCGATCATCATCAACAACCCTTGGATTTGGGCATTGATTGGCATAATGCCCCATCTCCTTGCACTTGAAACATTGAATTGTAGGAGGTGCATTCTGTGTATCCCTTTCTTTGTTCGCATCATTAGATATCTTCTTCCCATTATTTTGACATTCAACTGCCTGATGACCTTCTTTTCTACACTTAAAACATTTGCTTGTCCCTTTAAGACAATTCCCTCCATGTTTCTTTCCACAATTTGAGTATAAAGTAAAACTCATATTCTTTTCAGTGTGGTCTTTATATTTTCCTTTGAATTCCATTTTCCTCTTCTTATCAAACCCATATGATTCATGGGTTACTCCAATCTCCATATCAACCTTGAGAGCACATCGAACAATTTTCTCATAGCTATTGAAGTCCCTTATGTCTAATTCCCTTCGAAGACTTGGTTTTAAGCCACTAAAGAATCGATCGATTTTACTCTCAGGTTGGATAATAATTCCAGAAGTGTACCTAGCAAGTCTTGTAAAATTTTCTTTGTAGGTACCAACAGATTCATCATCCTTTTGCTTCAGTTCAAGAAACTCCTTCTCCATATTTTTTTGAAGAATACGAGGGAAGTACTTATTGAAAAATAAGTTCTTGAACTCTTCCCATTACATGGACTCAATTTCATCTCTTTTCCTCGTATTCTTGATAAGATTCCACCATTGATCAGCATCACCTTCCAAACGATACACTGCTAAGATGACTTTTTCATGTTCAGAAAATTGTAGAACTAAAAATATCTTTTCAGTGGTACTAATCCATTGTTCAGCCACTAATGGATCAGAAGATCCGCTGAATGAAGGTGGACACTGCCTCATGAAGGATTAAACAGAATGTTGCTCCTTCCTTTGATCGTTTGGAAGTCTTGCATGGTTCATAGGTTGAGAAAGTTGTGTGATCATGGCTACAAGATTTTGCATTCCAACTCCCATAACGTTTGGTTTCTCAGGGGGGACAATCATTGCATTTCCCATTGCATTCATCATTAACACGGTTCCTTCAGGTTCCAGCCATTGACTAAAACCAATAATCATAGTGTGAGAAACACTAATCATAACAGGAAAACTACATAATCAAGAATAAAATTTTACACTTGAGGTCTTATCATAGATTATTCATGGCCATTTCTAAAACACTAATATTGTGTTCTATGCTTAGATATATCCTTAGGGTTCTTACTAGGGCTTTCACATCCTATTTTCCAAAGGTTGACTATACCTTTCCTCTGATACCAACTATAACGACCCATAATTTACATACATTGTTATTAATTCAAAATTGAAGCACACTTATTATAACAAAACCATGAAAGGACCGTATAGGTATAGTGTCTTTAGAAACTGGGAAACATAAACAACTGATTCATAAATCATCTACGTTGTCTCCCATTTATTTCATCATATCTAGAGTCCCTTTTGGGCATATCCTACTTAATACCCTTCTTCCCGGCCTGGGGAAAAGAAAACATACAAAAGGGTGATCTCAAATGCTTAGTAAGGGTAAACAAAAGAAATATCAATCATATCATATTCATAAGAACATAAAATTTTGAATGTCTTAACCTGCACAAGAGATCATAATATCATAACATGGGATAAATCATAGTGCTGAAATGTAATCCCAATAATCATAACTTAAAACATGAAACCTTGTGTCATACACGCATAATCATAGAAAATCATTTCATTTTAGTCAAGACTCATTTCCAAGACTATCATAGCAGACAAAGTCCATTACTGAACTGAGTTCACTCCTCGTTCCAGTCCTGTATCATTGAACCAGATTAACTTCCCGTTCCATCCATGTTTATCTCATGAGATATAAATCTTTACCCAATGCATTGGAGGGAGATATAGGTCCCACCCATCTCATAATGAAACCATTCTTATGTGTGCCACAAAATCATAAATCATACATCATAGCATAACCCATGTAATAAAAATGGGAATCTTAAACATCATGCCATCATAACATAATCCATATAAGATAAAAGGAAATCATAAAAATAATTCCATCATAACATAATCAAATCAATGTAAAAATAGGGATAGAAACAGAACCCTATATTATCTTAGAAGGAAAATAATTTTGATAAAACACTTGAACTCCATTCTTGAGGAAAATATCCTTTCTACTTCAAACACATTTTTCCTTTCTTAACATGTCATACAATTTTAAACTAAAATAAGTTGATTAAAAATAAACTTGAAAACTTGTAAAGTAATATTCATGGAAATAATGTTCTATGAATCCATTCATGTCATATAAGTTAAAAAAACATTCTTCACGTACTTTGGCCGGAAAAGTCAAAAAGTACCTCGTACTAAAAATGACAAAAGATTCCTTTCATATCTTTTACTAAAAACTCACCGAAGGGTAAAATTGGATTTAAACAATTGTAGGAGGATATAAATAATATTACATATTTAGGATACAAGGATGTGGATGATAAATATTCCCCAGTAAATTTTGAAGTATAAACAATCTCAGATAAAAATTGAGATTGCGAGATTTTCCCTTACCTTAGGTCTGATTTGCTTCGTACGTGTCCAAACCTCCTGTATAATGATTTAAATAATGTCATTGACTTATTATAGAATCATAATCATTGTTATTATATCATATATGGTCATATTCTTATCTTCTTATTAGTAATATTTCATTGCTACTTGTTATTCGGGTGTTTATTGCTTTATGTTCTTATGTGTGTTTTGTCGAATAAATTCTTATTCTTCTTTTTAGGTTATAGATACCTCATTTACAGAATGTTATTAGTGTAATATATATCATATTTACTCATTCAATTCATTTATATAATCATTATTCAATTAAGATCATGTAGAACGAGTCGAATCACATCATGGAGACGGTAGGCCGTACGTACGCACGAGCGATGATATCATTCCCATGATCGTGGAATTGTATTGAAGTGTATTTATACTATTTCAGAATAAATATAATTTTAAAATAATCATATATAGTTATTCTTTACACCATTATACCCATCCAAGTAAGGTGGTGGTGGAAAACAGATTACACCACGGCGTGGAGATGGTATTCCGTACATACGCACGCGCGGTGATTCCATTTTCCGTAGGATGGATAGAAGGTGAAATAGGGTTGTTTCATATTTATAATAACATATCAGTATATGAGTGATATTGATGTTATTACTTCATAATTAAACAACTAAATAAGAATAAGTAGAAGAAGAAATAAATTTGAAAGAATTGGTAATGGATATTACCTCTTCTTTATCACGCCTCTTTGAAACCTCCTCTTAGGGCACTAAGATTGGTCTTTGAAGAAAACCAGGACCTCTAGGATATTTCTAGGGAAGTGGAAAAGATAAATTATCAGGGTTTTTCCGAGCTTGAAGGCTCAATTTTGTGTAAGGAGGAGAGGGAGGAGGTTCCCTTTTATAAGGGAGGAGAGGGGCACCTTTGGAATTATAAGAAATATTAATTTATAATAAATTCCAACCCCACTTAAAAACCTCCAAAATGACTCAAATCAGAATATTAGATGATATAGGGTTGAAATCTCATCAACAAATAAAATTTAGACAATTTGGGAATTTATTTTAAACATTATCAACTTGATTTATCCTTATATAATCTATTTAATTTTATTTGTGGTAATAAAATTCTAAATTTTAAATCATTATAAATAATTACTTATATGTTTTTAATTGTTCATAATTGTATGATTTATTATATTTTAGACCATACAAATTTTAATTTATAATTTTTAAATATTTTTGTGGTTTTTAAACAATTTTATAATATGTAATTTTTATAAAATAACAATAGTGTCAATTTTGACACTATTCATTTATTTGAATTTAAATAAAATATATATAGAAGATATGTTCGAACTAAAAGATTTAATAGATTAATAAAATTTCATTTTTATCTATAAAATTAGTAGATAACATTAAATAGTTCATATAATATTTATTTTAATACTTTTAAAATCATTTATTTGATATTTCAATCAATAAAATAATTTCAACATCACTATTGTGTCATAATTAATGATAATTATTTAATCCCTAAAAATTATAAATAAATTCATATGATGTATATAATTTTATTAGCTTTCTGTATACTATTCATGTTCGAAGTTTCATGAAGTTTATCGCTAAATTAAAATTATTATACTTATAATATTTAAGAGAGTGACATGTTGTCACTTTCTTTGGTTTTAATAATAATTATATTATTTCATGGTCAAAATTCCATGAAATGAATCTAGTACTACCCTTAGGTGATATGGGTCGACTTTTATTCATCCAATATGATTTTGGAAAGAGTTAGGGTAATTTTATAATCTTATATTTACCCTTAATTACCTGATTTACCTTTAACTGCAGTAAATAAAAATTACCGTAGTTACTATTCATAATATCAAAAAAATAAAAGTAACCTATTAACATAATTTTTACCCAATGAATCCAAATATGGAATCAATTTTTAAAAATTAAAAACACAGAAGTTGCAGTAATTAATTTAAAATTAATCCCGTTGTTAAGCAAATGGGTTTTTTAAAAGTTAAAACATTGTCAAAGATTGAAATGTTTTTACCTGGGAATTCAATGTAAAATTAATGCTAATGACATAAATTATGTTAAATTTTAAAAATATATTCTATTTATACTTTAAAACCATTAAATATTATAATTTAACCATATAAATTATTGCGATGAAAAGAGTTGTTTTTAATTAAAATATAGCGTGTTTTTACTATTCATTAAAATATGAAAGTTCTCAGAATAATATGAAAAATTTATCCAAAGTAAATTTTTATATCCTGATTCCAAATAAGAATTTTATTTTGTCAAATTGAACTTATAAATATTTCAAAAACTATATTTAAGGTGGGTGCGCTATCAAAAGGCGGCAAAACTGCATTTTTTGAAAAATACTTATTTTACCAAAAAAATTATTTTTTTCTCATACCATGTTCTAGAAAATATGAAAGATGAATAATAATGTTATAAAATTCAAAATTCAGTTAATACTATTCATAATGTCTACTTTATAATATTATAATAATATATCGTTGTTTAGTGATACTCGGTATTGCGTACTACACACGCTATCGAGGAAGGTCGCGATTGTGTGTAATGAAAGCCAAGCTAGTGTTGTGTACCGTGAAAGATTACTTTGATGTTGTGTATAACATAAGAAAAAAATATATACTTATCATAAAATATCAGGGTGTTACAGAGTAGGTTGTACTCTTTACAGTTTTGGGTTGGGCATATTTTTTGCCCCTTTTCTATTTTCAGCACTTTACTTTCATAATCTATTGTGGGATCATAGATGTATGCATAAATTTTTTTAGTTGTTTTTCATTTCATCATGGTGTGGTCTTGTATATGTGTGCATGTGTATAGGTAATTTAGGTTAATGCCTCCAATTTGTGGGATATTCCTACTTGGTGCTGGTTTCTAGCCTCTGGTCTATTGGAGGTGGGCTTGGGGTAGTCAAGGGTCGAACCTCAGCGGGTCAGGCCGTGACATTATCAAGTTCATATAATTCTAAAATTTCACAAGAAAAGTTCATATACCATATACATTATATGTATTTGGATATGTATGAATATATTTGGCTTCTATTTTTGGTTGAGCAACACAAACTATGATTTGTGTAAAAAGTTTCACAGTAGTTTGGTGTGAACATAATAATTTGGGGGATGGAATAAGGATTCTAAACTAAATCATTAGATGCATTCATGAATAAAGGAATAAAATCATGAGATAATAAAGATTTCATGGGATGAAATAGTTATGAATTTAATATAAATTTTATGTATATTAAATTAGTGAGACTTCAATAGAAAACCCCTCAAATACTGAGTGTAATATTCCTTATAAAATAGAACTTTTCAAGACCTTTATCATTGTATATGGGTGACCCTAACAGTTAGGTATCCCTAGATTTTATTGTGTACGGTAAGAAAGTAACAAGGTGACCCTAACAATTATGTTCCCTATTCTTGGTGTTAGATTTGGGTTATAATTATCTAGAAAATCCTAATTGTTAAGATACCAAAGGAATGGAGTCATGTAAATTGATATGATGGATTTAGATAAAGAGTTATCAACTTAGTTATCTAATAATCATATATGATATAATTGAAAACATTTATCTACCAAGTATAGTTATGGATTATTTACCTAACCTCTGGTGCAATTCATAATTAAATATGGATATTGTATCACTAAATAAACATGATGTATAGATTCATAATTTTTAGTGGGAGTAATTTTAATAAAATTCCTTATTAAATATATTTTAAATATGATACTCATTAGATAAAATCTTCTATTGAAGATAATGGAATCATATTCATCAATCTATACCTTAAGTTCAATCCTTAAAAAGGAGAATATTAATGTAATTAATTCCTAATAATGGTAACTATAGAAAAGTTCTTAAGTAAGGAAACACTACATGTTAAAGTAATTTCTTCATGAGAAACAAGGTGTTAATGTTTTTCAAAAGATAAATTTTGATGCTTATGAATTTTTTAATTGAGATTTAAAAGGCATTAGAAGTGAAATGACCTATGGAACTTTAGTCTCCACTCATATACTCAATATTATTGATTATTCCAATGACTATGAGAGACTGTAGGTTTCTTTCAGGCTTTTTTTTCTGAGGAATTCATTCTATTGTCGTCTATGAAAGTATTTTGATGATGTTAATGAGTTCAAGAAAATTTTACCCAATATTCTCAAAGTTTTGAGGATAGATGAACTAATGCGTGTGATTTCCATGTTCAGGTGCTATATTTACTATACAAGTGCATGAAAGATGAAATCGAAAGAAGAAAATTTAGTTATATAGTCTAAAAATGTTTCTTCTTATAGCCATTCTAGGTCACTAAAATCTAGATTTATCAAGAAGTATGAGTAATAGTCTTATATAATGGAATTTTAAGGATACTTAAAGGGGTTTTATAACCTCCATAGAATTTTCATTTTAGGTATAAGTGTTATAGAAATTAGTTCTTTGGTTTTAAATGGCATGTGATAGAAAATGTATTATTTAAATTTTTTTTAAATATACAGGAGTTCAAAATCAAGGGAAGAATTAATAGATCTTGTATTTTTCATTCAAGTAATGAAGAAAAGATTTTCTATATAAAATATTTGAATGTAAAAGAATATTTCAATCTCTGATAGATCTATGTAAAAGATGTGTATAATTATCTCATTTATATTATATGATAATAAAAATTGTTTTCTAAAAAAGAGATGTTATGAACAATATGAATCTCAATACACATGGATTTGTTACATGATTTGAAAAATATATAGGGATGAAAAAAATTATCTAAGATAAAAGTATTTATATATATGTTTGTTAAAATTTGATGGAAGATGTTCATGCCACCCATCAAAGGCATATTTTGATGAATTTTTTTCATTTCAAAAAAATGCACTAAACACATAGAATACCAAATATTATATAGAAACAATATTTTATTTTTTAATATTCCCACTCAAAGGAAATAAAATTTATTTCCTAAACAAAAAGAAGTTTTTTTGTGTTTCTTATCTTGAGTCTGAAAAGAATATAGTTTCTAAGATACTAATGGGGGGTATTTTTGGACATAGAAAAGTTCAGAGTTAACAAATAAAAGATTAGAGAAGACAAATAAATTAGTTAATTTCACTTGATATCCAAAACGGTTTAGGATGTTATGATAAAGAAAATATTTAAATATTGCATTTGTTACCATAAAAAAGTGGATTACACTTGATATACTAAAATTTTTAGGATATATTAGTAAATATATAATGTAAAAGTTATATTAGTTACCAAAATATTTCAAGGATAAGGTTTGATATAAAGAGTTTCTATAATGATGATTATGAACTTATAAATTGTTATAAGTAGACAACATATGTTATTAACATCATAACATTGGATGTTTTGGAGTTAAGGAGTTTGAATATATTTAATTATTTGAACATTAGGAATATGATTCCTAAGTATCTCCATTATTCAAACTAGACTACTTCATAGATGTTTCTCACTAAGAAGTTTACTGAGAGATTTTTTCATGTTTTCACATATGGATGTGGAAGGAATTACATAGATATGTAATATATTTAACAAAACCCTTGAAAATGAAACAAACATAAGGATGATAAATATGTCTATCATATATGATATATTAGATAGTTTATTATGTATGTTTTTGTAAAAATATTCTTAAACAGTTTAAGAATATAAAATATATCATATAAAATGTAAAATTCACTTTATTATTCTTTCATGTTAGCTGCATATATGTATATATAAATATATATTTCATGAAGTTTAATGATAATTAACCTCTAAAAGTGTGACTTTGTGTTGTAACTACCTGATATTTGTCATGGATTATTATAGGTTGTGATGAAATATTAAGGTTAGCATGTGTAGGATTCTTTTATCAACGTATATAATATAATCATGAGGAACAAAAGTTTTTTACACTGGATGACCCATGAAATATAATACATTAAGTTTCATACACAATGTATTTGGTATACTAGGGATGCATTATTCATATTTTGAGTCCTTATAATTAAGGTTGGAGATATTCCTAGAATGATCACCATCATAATTTTATACCTTTCATATACAAGCCCTTGGGAATAGCTAATAAGGGGGTGGTTAGGTATGTTACTAGTAATTTCATCAGCTAGATCTCAACCAAGATGGGATTTTTTTCTCTCATATGATGGGTATGACATTTAGTCCTTACATTGAGATAGAATAAGGAAATTTATGGTCATAATTAGAAGTTAAATATGATGTTTCTATCTATTTTTATGGACAAGTGATGTGCTCGTTTTCTAGATGAATGGCATGTGATGTATTCATTGACTCGGTTGGTCTATAATTAGAGAGTCAATAACATTTAATGAATCTATATGGGTTTACATACACCATTTACCATGATCACTTTATGTATAGTACAAAGATAGAATATAAAATTTCATTCTAGCATGGGATATGGATGGTGTAAATAGGTATAAAGATACATGTGTTTGATAAATATCATTCCATATCCCTTTATATCTTGAGTTGTATTGATGCTTTTCTAGAGGTTAATTTTTCCTTAAATTTTTTGGATCTAATGATTTGTATTTTTTCCCAATTATATAAATTCCCATGGAGAAAAATTTTGTGGTTGGTCGAATGGGGATTTATCTTGACTCAAATAGTTGCTCTAAAAGTGTTTCAAAGTTTTATACAAAATGATTTTTTGAATGGTTATCACAAGTTATTGTATATGATTTAATATATGATGAATTTAATGATATATTTCCAAAATTTATTTAGAATATATCCAAATGGAGTTTTTTATATGGTTTCACAAGTTATCTTATATGATATGATTTAAGATGAAATGGCATGAAAGTATTTTAGGCTTTAGTGAAAGTGGTAGATTGAAATGTATATGCCCTGAATATCATTTATATTGTATAGTACGATAGGGTTTTCTCATAAAATAAAAAAAAACATATGGAAACGTTATTATATATAAACTTAGGGTATATCATTTTTAAATATTCGAAAAAATCATAAAGGCTACATTAGATAGTCATATTTAATGACTTGGGTAAATCGTAGTTCCATGAATCATAAGGTATGATTCACTTGGCACTACTTTGATTCATCAAAAAGAAGTGAATATTATATATGTTCAAATGTCATTAATTAGTTTCTTCATGGCATAATGGAATTTTGTGGTAGTGGGCATTATATTAAAATGTATTTTAATATTTAGTTTCTTAAAACCCCAAACTAGGATTTTTCACATCAAATTTATAATTAATTTATTTAATATCAATAGAAACGAATACATGGGCTTAGTATATTTCTTCTATGTGAATTTTTATCATCTAAAAATACCCTTTTGGATTTCCCTCACTGCGTTATGAGGATCCAAGGAGAGGATCCCTCTAGTATCGATCCACACATTCTCCTTTGATCTCCAAGCAATGCAAATCAATATCTGAGTGCTAGTGTGGAGAATTAATTATCTTACGTCATTTGTGTTGATTTATAATCCTTTGGTCTTGAAGGAATCACTCTTTTGTTTCTAATTATTAAGAGGGAGAGAGGAGGAGGAGTCGATAGAGAATTTTTTGTGTGCAAAAATTCTCTATTTTTTATTACACACCCTACACAATAGAAAAAACTATTTATTTAGAGTTAGGGTTTAGCTTAAAATAATTATTTAATTGTATGTTAGTATTTAAAAAAATATTTTAACCTTTAATAGACCCCATGAAACATAATAATAATAATATTATTATTATTATTATTTTGTGTCATGTTCTAACTTGCACAATAATAAATATTTTAATCATCTTGTTAATTAATATTTTTCATCACACACAGCCTTGGTCCATTTTAACTCCTTAGTATTTATTGAATACCCAAATAAAATTATTGTATTATCTTAAATAAATATTTTATCCAAAAACCAAAAAATAAATATTTATTAAATATTAAATAGAATAAATATAAATATATATTATTCATAATTTGGTGAATATATATTTATTTAATTTATGAAATCAATAAAAATTAAATAAAATTATTCCTTGGTCTTGAGAATAATATTTATTCTATTAATTAAATTCAAATATAATTTAATCAAGATCTACAAAAACACTTAGGGTGTGTACCTCTAGGATTCTTTCTTGTTATCATTAGATGAGTACATCTAAAGTTCAAGATTACTATCTAGAAACAGGTCAAGGCACCCAAGAGAAAGAAATTAATGTCATAATGACAAAGACCACATATGAATGGTCACTATGTAATAAAATCCCTTTATCTCAATATCTCATCAAGAATGTTTCATATATGTGTCATCAATATATTTTATTGATACATATTTCTTTAACTATCTGAAATAAATATTGTTACACCATGGACATGGAATTTATGCGACAGTTATATTTCAATAAAATGGTTAAGATGTAATATTCCATAAAGATGGAAAGGAAAAATACTTCC
This sequence comes from Viscum album, assembly GCA_963277665.1. NCBI lineage: Eukaryota > Viridiplantae > Streptophyta > Magnoliopsida > Santalales > Viscaceae > Viscum > Viscum album. The sequence continues at coordinate 1,605,981,587 of OY728137.1, read as the reverse complement.
TCAAATTATCCATTAATAGCATTGCATTCATGACACACCCAATATACCCTACCTCTCTATGAACATATGTCATCATAGTTTTTATTAGAAAGTATAAGTGCACAAGTCATGACATGAATTAATGATAATCTTAAAGTTTAAGGACCATTACACATGCTCATAGATAAGAATATATGATGACATAAAAACATGTGGAATTTCTACTGGAGGGTCTATTCTCATAACCTTCTATCTTAGAGATTACCAAGTGAGAACTTCATGAGATGAAGTCTCATCCACTTACGAGTACTCACACTGGACAATATATATACTATGTTCCCCATCATAGTATGTTATCCAACTATAGGACTATATTTAACATATATCATTATAGAACATAAAGCTTCTCATCATAGTGGGGAACTACTATGACCTTATCAATATGAAAGATTCTATGGGACATTATCAAATAAATTTTATATAGAAGAAACATCAATAAGTGATAAGATATTTAAATTAATATTCACTTATTTGAATATACAAGTAATCTATTGTACAAAGTAGTTGGTTCTAGGAAACCAACTCCAAAAAATCCAACTTTCACTAGAGGAAATTCCTAACGATTGGTTTTTCCTCACATTTTAAACATGATTCTGCTAAGTATGGATATAACTACAAGGCTTTCTGCAATTTTTGTGGCTAGGGTTGGAAAATACACATTTTTGTGTGGTGGATATATTTACTACAACATTTACTATCTTGAGAAAATCCCTCAAGTAGTGATATCACCAAGTATCCACCTATTGTTCCCATTTCATAATCCTAACATCCTAACTAAATCCATAGTAAAATATTATAATAAAATGATAAATATTTTTATTTTGGTATAACCTAAAATTGAAATAAACCATTTCTAAACCACTTCTTAAGTTGCATCAGAAGTTTCAAAGTACTCGGATATTGTAGATATGGAAACCGCTGGCTATAATAAGTTTTCTAACATATTACCTTATCCATTTATATGATACTAAATCAAATTAAACTAATTATAGACAAGATTTTAGTTCCCATTATCACTAGTTTCTCACATCTCTAGCCACCAGGAAATCATACAATTATTCTTTTCAAAGTACTGTAGGATAGTTCTAAATGTAGTCTATATAGTTACGTAGGATCTTGTTTGATATTTACCCTTTTATGCATCATGCATCAGTAATATCAAATGTCAGTACATATCATGGAATATGAGATAAATTCATAGCACTTAATCTTGTGAAATTATTTTAATCTCTATAAACCCTTCCAATACCCATGCATGTTCTACTCGAAGGATTATATTCCAACAAAAACTCAGTCATTTATTTGTTTCAACTTTTACTTTTAGTTACTTTATTAATATATGTATTGTGACTATATTTAGAAAATACATGGATATATTTTATAAATCTTGTTCCCTATAACATAGTTGTTACTTTAAGTCATACTTGGATAATTTTCATTCCTTAGTCTTAATAAATTGGTAAGACTTTTCATTTGTTTTCAACATGTTATCAACATATTTAAATTGAAAACTAGTAGTGATACCATTAACCAATTAGAGACACATGTCACTCATTTGTTTCCAAATGAATATTATATGATCACTATTAATGATTTATTCATAAATTAATGTATGAAATCTATATATCTTATTGGAATTTATTAATGACACTGACCCTTTTGGTTATGATTAGTAGAAAAATATCATAGGTTCCCCTTTTTAGTATTTTCATACAGAAATCATCCATAAGGAATCCTTTAAATGAGGTGGCCTTGAAAATAAATTTCCCAATATGATGATCATAGAAATATTCTTTGACAAGTATAATTCAAAAATTATTTTGTTCATGATGAGTGGTGAATGGGTTTTTTCATATAATAAACCTTTCAATAATCAATCATGCTTTATTAGTACTATATTGTACCATCCATGCTCGTTTTATCTTGAATACTCACTAGTAATATCAATTCTTAGAAACATTGAAAATATGAAGTCCCGAGTCTTGATACATGGAGTCAATTACATGAATTTATATATACTTTTCTACCTTATCATATTTCCATTTACTGCTTCTTTATAGGAATCATTATTATTAAATAATAATACATGTATTACCCACTAAATTTAACATAAAACACCTCTTTGGTTATGAATTCCTATAATATATGTGTCTCTAGAACTACTCCTCCCACTAAGCTTGATGGAGTTCAATATTCCTATACCAACTCATATGCATCCAAAGCCTTAAAAGTTATGTCTTCGCCCACTATATTTAAAAATATAGGTTTCCTTTATGGAAATATAGTCAATCTTGACTATATTTTAATATACTTAGTGGTTTTAGAATTATTAACTCGTATTCACCTTAGTGTTTTTATGTTTGTTTGTAGCTAAGGCCAGCTTTTAACAAACGGTTTTCAACAAAAAAAAATTATAGTTTTCTAATTTATTATTTATCAAATCACATTTTGATATGATATCCATTATAAAATACAGTTGGCATATGGTTAGTGGTTTCACTTTTATTTACAAAATATTTCATGAAAGGGATAATGGGATATTTGAAATATATATAAGACTTATCATTGATCTTTATTTTACTATTATCATATCAATAATGTATATTAGGAAATTTGATTTATGGATAAAATTTACTCCAAATATATGATCATAAGATATACTCCTACAAGCCATCTCAGAGATTCCTTTTACCAAGTACACTCATTTACTTCGATAAGAATTTATAAAAAATTATCAAGAATTATATGAAGTTGCCTTTATATTTATAAATGTTCACATGGCTATGTTAAGCTAACTCTAAAATTTTTATGATGTACCTTTATTTAAAAGGTTTCTTTATCTAAAACTTGATAAGTAATTTGTTTGTGTATCTATTATCTTAGCTCAACTAAGACAAGAAAAATAATGTACATAAACAAGTCAAATACATTCATTTTTATTTGAAAAATAAATATCTTTCCATAATTGGTTAAGAGTCTTGTATTTTATATTTTATATTCATCATTCATTATAATGGATATTTTTTATTCAATAGTTATTTAAACTGTTAGTTTAGTATTAAAGTACTGTAAAAAAAATGTATTCCAAAAGGAAATAATGTCGCATTCTGTCTGGATAAACACTAAGATAAATATTTTGGTAATACTTATTACAAACTTGAATCAATCCAATTAGGTAATGAAAAATAGCGAGCACCCCTTGGATAACATAGTAATCACCCTTTCTCATCTCTTTTTGAGTTCACTCTAAAAACTTTATATTCTTGATTTTTTTCTATATTTAAATACATTTATGTTGTAAGTATATTGTATTTAATACACAAGTGGTGAATAGAAACTTGAAAAGTATAACTAAATTGGGTTCAATTTATTTGTTTTTCAATTTATTTAAATTTATTTCCTAATTTCCATTCTTTCCATATAAGAAGCAAATAGAATCCTTTTTACTATTCTTTCTTTGAATATTTTGTCTCTTTAAAGGATGTTGTAAAGAATCGTTGATATTTTGATTATCCATGGGATCTTTAGCCATGTATTTCAAGATTTTAACCAAAAGGGGTAGAGAAATAGGTTTCAACCAATCCTTATTAGCTTGGTGAAGTATGGAAAAAAAATCCTGAGTGAATTAACCATTTTGTTTATCTGAACTTGGACAAATAAGGATAATCTTGGTAGTAAGGATAAGAAAATAAGATTAATGGATAATTTTTTATCCAAGTGGAATCCAAATTTTTCTAATCTGTTAATATATCCTATAATTTTGAAAGCATGATCAAAATCTAGATTTTCTTATTTCATTTTACACTGATATAGTCCATTGACAATATTATTTATTTCAATCCTTTCCTTCTCTTACTCAATAGAATATAGATGTGTTATTATGGTGTAAGTATCCATGTATTTATGTTGTATAATCAACTCTCTTGTCATAATTGATAATATAATACAAGGGATATAATAAGCATCCTCAACATATCTCTGGTAGGATTCTCTTTCACTTTCGTTCACCTTTTGGGGTGGCAGAGCAAGAATAAGGGATTCCAACACATTATACAAACTATTTGATAATAGTTAATCACATAAATGATTATACCACATCTAAAAATTTGTATTTTTAAGTTCATACCCTGATTTAAGGAATGATTTCACTTCTTTTATAGTTTTTCTTTCCATATTTTTATAAAATAATTAAAATAGTTAAATAGTACTTTACTTGATTACATTTTATGTGAGAAATAATAATAATTTAATTTTATTAATTATCTCACTATTTTATCAAGTCCTAATATCCCTCACTATTAAACTTTTAATGTCTAGTTTCTAGGATATTCTAGAGTAAATGATCCCTATATCTCTTTGTATAACCGAAATGAGGGTTGGCCAAGCTACTTGAAGGTATTTTGGTAGGTGGTTCTTTGCCAACTATAGGCTTGCATCTCCTTGAACCAATCATGTGCTTATCTAATGATTGATTTAATCAGAGGACATTAAATCAACCTTTAACCTAGGGGAAATAGCTCATGTTTCTGATCTTGGCATGAGTTAAATCATTCCACTCGTCCACCTATCTAACACTTGGTTTGTAATCATTATTGTTCTATCTTGAACCATCTCTATGAACCTTTTAAAAATCTATTAATTACAAATATTTATAACTCACATGCAAGTGAGGTGAACCAATGATTGGTTAAAGGGTAATTACATAAATATCCTTAGACATGTGAATCTTACATGATAATGGAGGGAGGGATGACTCATAGGCCATAAAATTTTATTTAATAATAAATAATTACAAACCAATGCAATAAATTAAATTAAATAAATGTTGACACATATACTATTCTTGGTCAAGTTCAATAAAGAACATGAATTCAATGTATATGTAAAAGTAAATGGATAACATTCATTTCTTATTCCTTCTTTATTATTATGATAAACCACTTGAATTAATTAATTACCTTTAATCTTAATAACCATATAAATTCATTTGGATATAACCATAATTAAGGAATTAATGTAAAATAAATAGAAAAACCAATAGTTGAAGATTTATTACATTAAATTAATTTATAATTTAAAATTATTTAAAACCCCTATTAAATTGTTAGAAACTTAAAGTGTCAATCAAAGTAATAAGGTTTAAATGCTAAAATTTTCTATTTAATGTAATTTAATTTTTCCAGTGATTGGGAGATTACACAGTGTGTACTCTCTAGCTACACTCCATGTACCTCTACTTTTGTGTATCTGGGTCATACGCATGGAGCTTCAACGTGCTGACTTGGCTGGATTACATGGCATGTACATACCAACTACGAGTTATGTATCCAATTTTCATGTTACTGAGATAATTTCTTAGTTCTTCAATGTGTATCTTGGTTGATTACTTGGAATTTATAGACTAGCTACACACTATGTGATCCAAATGTCGTCTTCCTGTGAAACTCACTGAAAGACTCTTCATATTTTTAGGAGAGAGACTACATGATGTGTGCACTCTAGCTACACACTATGTATCTCTAATGTCATTCATCTAGATAACTCGGTGTGTATCTTGGACATAGAAATTGATGAACTATGTGTCATTTATACCACATACAAATCTTGTATATCATATATTCTCTAGGTTTTCATCCTCACACGATTTGACCGTGTATAATGACCACATAGATTTCACGATTTATGTTGCTAACCCATGTAGACTACACGGTGTGTACTCCAATACATGACATGTAATAAAACAACCATGTGCTAAGTTTTCTGATTAACATGCGGCATACACCCCATGTAATTAATTGTGTAGAATGACATGTATCCTGTGGCATGTCCAAGTGCAGAGTACTAGGGTACACAACATGTACTTCTGAGTACACACCATGTGACCCTATCTTACCAGCCAAAAATTGGTAGTTCTTGATGGAATATTCAGTCATTGTTCATTTATTCTTAGACCTTTAAGAAAATTAAACACTGAACAAACATTATTAATATGTCTATAACATGTTAATTTAAATCAGATTAAATAAAGAATAATAAGAAATGAAAAATCAACCATGATTATGTATGGATAAACAATAAATAAATAATTATAAATTTAAATGTGCTTGCTCTGATACCACTTGTTGCTTCTGGGCATAGCATAAGAATGTGGTGGTGGTTGTTATATTAAAATTTTCTTTTAATAATTAGTTTCTTTAAACCCTGAGCTAGAATCTTGCACATCAAATTTATAATTAATTTATTTAATATCGATATAAACAGATACCTGGGCTTTGGATATTTCTTTGATGTGAATGTTTATCATCCTAAAATACCCTTTAGTATTTCATTCATTATTATGTAAGGATCCAGATATAGAATTCCTCTAGTAGTTATCCACACATGCTCCTTTGATCTCCAGGCAATGCCAATTGATCTCTAGGTGATAGCATAGTGAATCAATTGTCTTACATTGTTAGTGTTGATCGCTCGTCCTTTAGTCTTAAGGAAATCTCTCTTGTGTTTCTTGTTCTTGATAGGGTGAGTTATGGGAGAATTTTTTGTGTGCAAAAATTCTCTATTTTTGATTACACACCCTACACAATAGACATAATTGTCTATTTATAGAGTTAGGGTTTATGATAAAATAATTATTTAATTACATGCTAGACATTAAACAATATTATAACCTTTAAAAAACCTCATTCAACATAAAAAATGATAATATTATCATTATTATTATTATTTTGTGTCAACTAACTTGTGCAATAACAAATATTTTAATCGACTTGTTAATTAATATTTGTCACCGGACATAGTCTTGGTCTGTTCGAACTCCTCAACATTTATTGAATACCCGAATAAAATTACTTTATACTCATAAATAAATATTTTATTCGCAAACCAGTAAATAAATATTTATTAGATACTTAATAAAATAAATAAATATATTTTATTGACAGTTCAGTTGATAAATATTTATTTAATTTATGAAATCAATAAAACCTGAATAAAATTATTCCATAGTCTTGAGAATAATATTTATTCTATTAATTAAATTCACATAGAATTTAATCAAGATCAATGGAAACACTTAGTGTGTGACCCTCTAGTATTATTTCTCATTAGAATTAGGTGAGTACGTCTAATTTCCAAGATTACTATCTAGAAATGGGTCAAGGCACCCAAGAGAAAAAACTTAATGTCACAATGATGATAACCACATACGAATGCTCGTAATGTAATATATTACCTTTATCTCAATATCTCATCAGACATGTTGTATATATGTTTCATGAACATATTTTATTGATATTTATTTCTTTCACTATCTAAAATAAACATCATTACACCATGGACATGGAATTTATAACATCCCAACCTAGTAGCCACTAAACCAGAGCTCCAAGCTGGATTGCCACATGACCTCAAGAACACCTCCCCATATGTTAAATGCTACTGACTAGAAGAGGGGGTCTATATAGATAAATTAGAGATATTATAACCAATTATCATAGTAAAACCATATTAGAAATAAAACAAACATATATAAATGATTACATCAACCAATAACCAGTAAATGGAACAACAGAGACGTGCCAAAATGAAACATAACAAAATGATGACATGTACACTCTAAATTCCATGTAGTCATAAAATAAAACCCAAAATACTAAAACAATGAAAAACCCTGAACACGTTCCTGAGTCCAACACGGTCCTAACATACCATCCTCCAACCCATTATCCCATGAATAAATCAAAAACCAAGTTCATGTCCTGAACCTATGCTAGAAAAAAAAGTAGCATCTTCTCAGGTTCCCAAGTGACGTGGCAGCTCGATCAGGGTGTGAGTACAACTCAGTAGTCCACCACCAACAATGTCTAAAGAAATAGGTAGTCTGTACAATAGTGTATATAGGTAATAAAAGGTGAAATAAATAAATAATCCTGAAGGGAAACATGGTTTTCATTTAAACATTTATTTGTTTTACATTTACATCTTTAAGTTATGTCATATCATCCAACCACCAAACCAGCTCCATCTATGCTTAGATCCTAATCCATGAACCATAGGAGTATAACATTTTATTTCACAAGGCATTCATTTATCAATTAATTTAACCCAATGTACCTTAGAGAATCGGTATGGGTTCCCATACCATATATTATAAGGGTCACGAGTTGGAAAACAAGGAGCATCAATCCATGTATCCAACTGGGATCTAGTACCCCATGTTCAGTTATCCCAACCACTATGTCACAAGTCGTAAAACAAGGATAATTAGTCCAAGTATCCAATCAAAACTCATAACACCATGTTTTACCATACGAACCTTGATATGGAATGCCATTTCAATACCCTTGGAGTCGGGAACTCCATGTCTATCCTTCAAAAACTACAATGCATCAGGGTGTCTGGAGAATCAGTCTAGCCTGCACAAAAATAGGGAGTGGAGCATCAATCCTATATCTTAAAATGTTAGTCACAGGTCATCAAACATGAATTATTAGTTCATTAATCCAACTGGGAGTCGGCAGGTCATGTCTAGCCATCCCCAACCATTTCATTATCAATCATTCTATCTTTATCACATCATTTATCAAATTTCAATATACTTAATCATTCTTCATTTACCATGGTCCTAACATACCTTTAACCTAAATATGTCTCAAAAATATCCATTCCCTTTTCCACAATTTCATAATCAACCATTTCATAAAACACTTCTTAAAACACTTTAAAGGTACAAAAACCGCTCTTCATTAAAAGATTTCAAAACTACCCTTCAATAATGGACTTTCTATGTGAACCTTAAAACAATACCATTAAAAATATAATTAAAATCATCATTTTAAATCTAATAAAGAACCCCTTTTTCAAATCACCTTGAGGTCGAAACCTCCTTTCAAAACTTTTCCCACTTTCAAAACATCATGTTCCTTCATTGAAAATAATGACTAGATCAAAATCCAAAACACACCATTTAAACCATTTTAAAATCCTATTAGGCATCTCAAAAAAGATAACATATAAATGTTTCAATCATTCCTTTAACCATTACCATATACCAAATTAACAATTACAACCAATTCACTTTCATAATTACCCTATCTCAACTTTTACCAATCCATTTAACCATTTTCAAGGGTTTTGAATACCCCATAGGGTAACCCTAGGTCTGATGCCAAATAATAAATGGATCCAATGGGGTCCATGAAGGGTATCTCACCTCATATTAATTCCCAAATTACTCTCCTTATCCAAAGACATAAATATGTAGCAAGGCAGTAACTTGGAACAACTACATGCACATATTAAAACATCAAGACTATGGAAAAAATATTATAGACCACCTACCTCATGCTCATTGATGATTATTATCCCAAAAACAACCCTTGATTTGAATTACACCATCATCAAATGATAATATGATGAAAACTATAGAAAAACAAGGGTTTTGAGCTTCAGAAGAAGTGTAAAAAACAATAAAGTCTCTTCTATGAAATGGAAGAAAATGGAGTCGAATACTTACTCAGAGATTCTATTCTCTATATAAAACACTCCAAATGCCTAAGAAATCGGAAAGAATTACCCATGGATGTGAGAGGAGATCTTGGTTTTTAACCCTTAGTATAGAGGGTTTAATGGGGGAGAAAATCAAGGGAGAAATAAATAATATCAGGAGGGGAAATGGTAAAATTTCTGTTTTAATGAAGAGCACGGTTTGGCCACATGGTTTTCCAAACTGTAAACCAACCATGTGGTTCTCTCTATATAAGAGGAAACCAAACCGCATGATTTTCCTCGTCACCTTCATGGTTTTACAAACCATATGGTGGTTGTGTGCCCACTATTTTACAAGGGGAATAGGCCACATGGTCTCATGGAGGCACCCTGCATAGTTTCCCTAACCATGAACCCCCCTATTATAGGCCACACAGATTGAACACTTTTCCTTTTTTTCGTGTCATGAACCCCCAGGACAGACTTGAGACCTTTCATACTCGCAAAAACCATTCCATAAACCAAAAAATTAAATCAGTACATACTTTTTCCTAGGGTCAGCATCTTACAGTCTCCCCACCTTAAAATAGCTCATCCTTGCGCTGCATCCCCAAGCTTCACAAAACCTCCAAGAAAAAAGGTCAGGTAACGGGGCCCACCTATCAACTTACATCTCCCAAGTTTCCTCCTGAACATTGACATACTATCACAACACTCAGACCAAGGAAATAGTCTTTCCCTAAAGAGTTTTCTAGTCGTAATCCATGATATGAACCTAATGCTCCTCAAAGGACGTACAACTCAAACCCAACATCAACCATAGATACCCATAATGAATCCAAGGTAACACCGACTAATCCATAACACAATAAAACATTATACATAGAATAATTACATCGTGGGATATCCAATCGGCACTCTACCAACCCGACTCACTCCACAACTCATATCCAAAAACACTAGGCACCAAGTTACCCTATTTTCAAAATTTTGATGGTGAACCAAGATTGGAATCACTTGAATGAAAACATGATCATCCAACCACATTCTCCAACATATTTAAGTCCAATATTTAAATATCAATGGCCTCTTCCCAAAAATTCATACTAAAAATACAACCAAGGCATAACTACCAACTTAAGCACTCAATCAGTTAAAACCCAAACCAATGTCTATTTCTAAAACTGAACACTAAGATGGATTTTACCCAATCTCATCTAACACAAAACACCAGTCATGTCATAAATTTATCACTTTACCCCTATGGTTATTTTCACCATACTCTTGGGATTATAACCACCATATTCTAGTATTTGGAACCTCCATCATCATAAAAGGACCACTAGAACCTCAAACTCAAGATTCAAAACATACCCAATGAATTTCCCAATTCTCTACACCCAAAAATCTATAAGATCACCAACCAACACTGGCATATATATTTACCATAAAAATCCAAAAAAAATTAATGCATACCCATCATCCATCCATGAACCAAGAACAACCCATATTTTCCTTGAGAACATATTTTTGTTCCTGAAAATCATCCGCTATTTCCAAAACATCAAGCCGGATGTGATTTTCAACTAGCTACAACCACTCTATTCACTAACATGGGTTAGACCATCCTTGAATAAATCGCCCTGAAAACACCCAACTCCCACTATCAGTATGTTACTACTATACATATCCATGATTCCCCCTCACTTAAGGCATACCAGCACCATCCGAACTCACCTACCATAGTCTATCCCAATATTTTGGTGAAATTTTAGCACCAAACCTCCATTTCCCATAATCCGCTATCATGTCTTACTGTGCCCATCAACATCTTTAACATAAGAACCTTGGATTTATTTTAGAAACACCTCAATCATAGATCCAAAGCCTAGATCATCCACCACCACATATGATTCCCTACTAGAATTTCCACAAAACTTAAACTCAAACCTCATTGGTTCATCATTTTTACCCCAGTGTCACCTTGAACACCCATGGTCATCTCCACAAACTTAAAAAAATTCTAGATCAAGGTTCATACTCCCATTACTAACATGCCACTCCCCACCTTAGGATTTTAATTTCCACTACCCTCCTCAAACACTCCATTCTTCCACGACCTGAACTCCAACCACTGTCGAACCCCAAGAAGTGTATTTAGCCATTTTTCTACCACTTGAGTGAAAAACAATACATTAGTTATCATCTATTCCTGGATTCTGAGAACGACACCTATGGTATTTTACAACATCGGTTCCTCCACAAGGACCTCACTCACAAATAGCTTGTGGCTCACCTCCCACCATAAGGCTTCAACAGCACTTCCCAACAAGCAAAACCTTCTAAACAGACACCTTTCGTCATCCCATAAATTCATTTAGGTATATTGGAATGTATCCAATTCCTTCTAAATGCACTCAAGATGGTGTCAAAGTATTTGGCATGACCGTCTTTAATCTTAGAGTACACTAAGATGTCATCGACGAATACTACCACAATCAATTCATCCTGATGTCACCTCTCAATGTAGGGACACCTTAACCTATTGAAATTAATGGGATTCCCTACCCACAAGCATCCCATCAACACCCAACCACCACAACTCATGTAGTATTTTCCAACTAAAACTCACTACTACCCCACATATTTCTTCCAAGAATCCATGAACTAACATTATATACAGTACTACTATCACCACACTACACAAGGTCCATCACACCAATCCCAAAACCAACCTTTATCATGCTTAGCTAGCATACATAGTGTAGGTTTCACAAAAATTACATGTGATTTCTCTAGATCCACCCATTCCACCTATCCCAATGACATCGCACGTCCTCGGTGTATGTCTACCATCCTAACCCCACCCGAAACCTTAGGGTCCTATGCTTTCCTGTAACCATCCACAAAACCTAGATCAAAACCCCATAAACCATACATTTCTAAAACTAGGCACAACACCCACTCAACAACTAACCAAACCTCCTAGCCCATCATCCTCATAAGACTCAAAGAATCCTCGGTGTTCCCATACAACAACTCAACTCATCGCACACCTCAAGTTCAACCATCTGACCAACCATCCTTCTGGATTTCATTCCTGAACTAGAAGTATCTATCCACTCTCTATCCTCCCTTGTCTCATCCATCCAAGGTCAACATCAATTCATCATTGAACTATGTCAAAGAATTCAGATCAGGAACATGAATGATCTCGCCCTTCAAAACTAACCTTACAACCAACCATAAGTGTTCAAGATCTTTTCTTAGAAATAAACCAAGGCATAACCATGCCTTTTTCAAAAAAAAATACACAAATTATGCATCTACCCCACATCCAAAGCATCCCCATGCTTTAAATTCCAAAATACATGAAAAACCTCCACCTATACCATACATACTAAACCTCACACTAGTCACCACTCACTGGAAATACTCCTACCCCCATTCAGAAACACATTGTGTCTAATGAACCTAAGAAAACATTTATTCTAGGTTCCACACACATGGCTACACAACCACTAATTAACATCACCACAAATCGAGACACCGATTTCAGGGTCCAATGTAAAAGTCACACAAAAAAAACCCCTGAGGGTTACCATGTCCATGCTATTAGGAAACGTCTCACAGCCTAACTGAAAGAAAAAAAGTGACATCCTATTATCCATCACCTCAATACCTAACAAGCCTCACAAACTATAACTAATTTCTCAAACTAGGTCACTCTAAATCATGAACCACCCATACAAAGGTCCAAATAACAACACAAGGGATGCTCATTTCCAACGTCTCAAGGTTACATCAATTCTCACTTACATTTTTAATTAAACTTTACATTTTTAAGACCTAAGGATTAATATTTCAAAACCTTTATTTGTATAAATTATTTTTTTTCAAAATTACTTTCTTTAATTTAATTTCACAAATCAAACACAATAATCATATAGATGACCTATCAATCATATGTGCCTGAATTATGCATTAACCCACACACCCTATCTTTCCATAACAATCTAAAAGATAAAACCCCAAAAATAAATAATATCGCATCCAAGTGAACCACTTGAGGTGGAAATATCAATCAATGGTAAAATCACAAAACAAAACATCAATTACCCCTAGAAACTTGGGTTTTCCCTTGTGCATGGGGTTATTGGAACTCGTTCATGAGGTCATTACCAATCCTTGAAATGATCCTAGTATTATGTCTACCATGGAAAAATAGTAAAACAAAAGACACTGGATATAATACCACTTTGTAACATCCTAACTTGGTAGATACTAAATCGATGCCCCAATCTATATCACCACATGACCTCAAGCGTGCCTCCTTGTATGCTAGAGACTTCCAACTAGCAGTACATGTCTATAGAGATACATTGGGGAGACAATAGCTGCTTGTTATAGTAAAACCAAAGCATAAATAAAACCAATAGATATAAATGATTACATCAACTAGTAACTAATAAATGGAACAATAGAGACAATCCAAAATGAAACATAATAAAATGATGATATTTACACTCTATATACCATTTAGTCATAAAATAGAACCCAAAATACTGAAACCATGAAAACCCTCGAAAAGGTATTGTTTCCAAACCAGTCTTGTTATCCCATGATCCAACCCATCAACCCATGCATAAACCAAAAACCAAGTCCCTTTCCTAAATCTGTTCCAGAAAACAAGTAGCATATTCTCAGGTATCCAAGTGCCATGGAGGCCTAATAAGGGTGTGAGTACAACTCAGTAGGTCACCACCAATGGTGTATAAAGAAATATCCAATATATAGAACATTTTATGCAGGTAATAAAAGGTTAAATAAATAAATAAGAAGGAAGGTAAACATGTTTTTCATTTAAACATTTATTAATTTTCCATTTACATCTTTAAGTTCTTCCATATCATCCAACCACACCAAATGCTCTGTCTATGCTTAGATCCTAAGACATGAACCATAGGGGTGTATCATTTTATTACACAAGGAATTAATTTATAAATTAATTTAATCTATTTTACCCTATATCATCAGTCTGGGTACCCATACCATATATCATAGGGGTCACAAGTTGGAAAACAAGTAGCATCAGTCCATGTATCCAATTGGGATCTAGTATGTCATGTCTGGCCATCCCAACCACTGGAACATAAGTCAAAAAACAAGGATCATAAGTCCAAGTATCCAATTGGGACTCATAACTCCATGTACAGCCATCCCAACCTTGATATGGAATTCCATATCTATGCCCTTTGAGTTTGGAACACCATATCCATCCTATGAAAACTATGGGGCACTGGGGCACCTGAAGCATCACTCTATCCCACCCAAAACCAAGGAGTATAGCATCATTCCAACATCCCAAATCATTAGTCATAGGTCAAAAAACATAGAACATCATTTCATGAATCCAACTAGGATTATTCACATCATATTCTAACTCCCCAACTATTCCATTATCAAACATTATATCTTTATCATATCATTTATCAAATTTCAATATCCTTAATCATTATTCATTTAACATAGTCCTAACATACCTTTGAACCAAACATGTCTCAACAAGTTCCATACCCTTTTCCACAACTTCATAATCAATAATTTCATATTCAACCATTTCATAAAGCACTTCTTAAAACACTTGAGAGGCACAACAAAACCAAAATTTTCATTAAAACATTTCAAAACTACCCTTCAATAAGGGCATTTCTCTTTGAACCATAAAACAAGACCATTACACATGAAATGTAAATCATCATTTGAAATATAATAAGGAATCCCTTTTTCAAATCACCTTAAGGTAAAAAACTCCTTTCAAAATGTTACCCACTTTCAAAACATCATTTCCCTTCATTGAAAACCATGGCTGGATCAAAATAAAAATCACACCATTTAAAACATTTCAAAATACTCTTAGAAATATCACAAAATCTAACATATAAAATTTTCAATCATCCCTTTAACTATGCCCATATAAAAAATTAACAATTACAACTCATTCACTTTCATAATTACCCTATCTCAACTTTTACCAATTTATTTCACCATTTTTAAGGGTTTTTCATACCCTTTGGGTAACCCTAGGTCTAGTTTCAAATCATCAATGAATCCAATGGAGTTTGTTAAGGGTATCAAACCACACATTAATTCTCAAATTAATCTCCTTATCCAAAGACATAAAAATACAGCAAGGCAGAAACTTGGAATAACTACATATACATATTAAAACATCAAGACTATGGGAAAAATATTATAGACCACCTAACTCATGATAATAGAATATTACTTGCCCAAAAACAGTCCGTGATTATAATTACACCAGCCTCAAACACTAAGATAAAGAAAAACCCATAAAAAAGGGTTTAGGTCTTTAGAAGGAGTGGAAATAACCAATAAGGTGTCTTCTAGAAAATAGAATTAAATGGAATCTAAGACTTACTTGGATATTTTATTTGCACTATATGGAACATTGAATACCTAATAAATAAGGGAGAATCACCCATGGAGAAGGGAGGAGCTCCCAATTCTTCACCCTTGATGTAGGGGGTCGAATGGGGTAGAAAATAAAGGGAGAAATAAATAATCTTGAGAAGAAAAATGGTAAAATTTCTCTTTTAATGAAGTACATGGTTTGGTTGCACATTTTTCCAAATCGTGTGCCAACCATGTGGTTCCCTCTATCCAAGAAGAAAATGAGCTACATGGTTTTCCTTATTACCCACATGATTTAAAAAGTCATGTGGTGGTCGTGCACTTTACATTTTCCAATGGGGGATAGGATGCATGGTCTCTTAGAGGCACCCTGTGCGATTTCCCTAACCGTGCACCCCCCCCCCCTTCTGCAAGCTGCAAGGTTATAGTGCACAATTACTACTAACTATATGCCAGCCATTCTCTTAGCACAAATTGGCCTCTTTTCCTTATTTCCCATGTCTTGAACCCCCAAACACCCTGGAGACCTGTCCTACTACCAAGAAACATTCCATAAACCAAAACTTTAAACTGGTACATACTTTTTCTTGGGTTTGGGATCTTACAAAATTTATGTGATAGTTATATTTCAATCAAAGGTCCAAGAAATAAACTTCCATAAATATAGAAGGTATAAATCCTTCCTCGATTTATCAGTTCATAACATGTCATGTGTGACTCACCCAATGTACCCTACCTCACCATGAACATATATCGTCATGGTTTTCATCAAAAAATCTAAGTGTGTGATTCATGAAATGCATTAATTATAATCTTAAATTATAAGTAACATTACACATTCTCATGCATAGTAATATCCAATGACATGAAAACATATGGAATTCCTACTGTCATGTTTGTTCTCATAACCTCCCTTCTTAGAGATTACCAAGTGAGAACTTCATGGCGTGAGTTCTCATCTGCTTATGAGTACTCACACATGACATTCTATAAACTATGTGCCCTGTCCTCCAATGGCCTGAAGGCCTTAATTTTTTATTAATTTTGATAATCCACCTTTCAAGAGGTGAGTTGGAACCATTACAAGGACCGTAGGCATAAGTATTACATGGCCCATAGGCCTTAGAGGAATCCATTTCCCATAGGCTTCAAACATTGCATACAACCCAAACAAATTACTTGGAACTGCTCCTCCCCAGCATCTTCATCATGAAATCAGCTCTCCACCTTCGCATGGCTGTTCGGCTAGGCATTCCCGTGCATGCACAGGATTTTCCCGATGGTAGGTGCCATACCCTCTCATTCTTGAAAGCTTGTGTTGTGGTAAAAAGTATTTGGTTCTAGGGAACCATCTCCAACATAATTAACTATTCCATAAGATGAAACATTTGGAGGAGTTTTTATGGACAAGAGTTACATGGAATGTAATAAAAGGATTTAGTCATATATTTATGAAACGTATGAGTAAAATCATGGATTGGGAATCATCCTTGTAGCCTATATAAAGTGGCCTTAGTTTAGGGAAGTGTGATTTTGATCTCCTAAATCGATCAAAGGCCAAAACTATTCCCTCCCTAAATCTCTATTATTTATTTCTTCTTTGATTATAAAAATACTAGCTTATCCTGAATAATTTGAAGGTATTATCCAAAGTGTTTGGGTAATTTAGTAAAATATATAGATGTGCCTTGAAGGGAAGATCCTTATGATTATTCATTATTGGTCTTCATCAAGCATAGAAATAATGAAACAAAAATATAATTATATGGTGTAAGGTGTGATTTTTATTTCTAATATCATATGATATCAATTTCAATGGAATGGTGTTCTTGGGTTTCATTTTTTCTATTTTATTCTACTACTTTGATTAATGGTTAATCATTATGTAGAAATTGATAAAATTCATGATCACTCAAGGAGTATCCTCTAGGTATTTATTAAGGGGTGTTCACCATGAGATGGTGTGTAATTAAAGCCTGCCCAAGCCTTATCCAAAACTTTCCCATACCAAATCTATCTTCATATTCACCCTTTATCTTCATGAGGCTCTAGAATGTTTTTTGTGACAAGAGGATACCACTCAAGCATCAAGAAATTCAGTAAAACTCATGGATACTTCTTGAGTAGGGATGTCTTTTGGCTATCTCTAATATGATCTCCATCAAGAATGGATGAAGAGTGTTGTAAAAAATTTATGGTATAAGGTACACATTCTCATGTTACTTCATTTACAGTATGTATGATTTTATTTATCTAACATGGTTGACCTTGAATTTGGGTTTCTTTATTTAATTATGTTGTGTTTAATGAGTGTTGTTGTATCCTTTGAAAGTTAGAAGTTATTGTAAATGGGTGTTGTATTTTTAGAGACAACATGTAGATAAAAATTCCTAATGAAGTGAATTTATATTAATTAAAATATATGAATCCAAAAATCATTTCTCAAGATTTCAATGAAGAAAAAATCTCAAAATTAAGGGAAGAAAAAAAAAGGTAATGAATAGATCAGATATATTAGTTATTAATGTTTCTATTAGATTTTATATATTAAAGACATGATTAAATAATTATATTATAAATATATAAAAAACACACACTTGAAGTATTGTAGAATACCTGATTCTCAAGATAATTCAAGGAATGAGTAAATATAAGTAATGATATCAATATAAAATCCTATTTTTTAAAAGAAATTTTGAATTTCAAGTGTTCTTGGAGAAACACATAATGATACAAATAAAGTGAATTTAATTGGAATTAAAAGACCTTTAGGTTTTTTAGAGTAATTATATTTCTTTTAATTTGGATACTATAAGAAAATTATGGAATAAATATGAAATTTAAAATATAGAAAAACTATTTAATTCTTAGTTTCACATGCTATTATGAATAGAAATGAGGATTTTGAACCAATAAATATCATAATATTTTTAGAGGAATTTGGAAATGTTATATATTTTCAATTTTATTTTCCTGATGATGTTTTTTATGAGGTAATTTTTTAAATAATATTTTATGAACTATAAAAACCCTACTCTTTATTACACACTTTAACATGATTTATTACATAAACTTGTACTTAAGACAACTATGAGGATCGATAGGTATAGTGTCTTGGGAAATTAGGAACATTATATGATAACTTAAGACATAAAAATACAACATGTTTATTGAAAACTTATTTTACATGACCACAACATTCTTTCATACTTAGCATTTCATGGGATAACCTAAGAACATACATAAGAAAAGGGTGAGCTATAAAGCCCAGTAAGGGATTAAAAAAATGCATAAAATGAAGAATAAAATATATTTTAAGAAATGGGAATATAAATGGATCATAATAGAAACATGAACATAAAGGCATGATATAGCATGATTATCATAACATGGAGATGTGGCAACAACATTTAACATGATATTAACATGAGCCAAAGCTCATTGCACATTGATCATGAATAAACCCTCATTTTACATGAATTAGCATGAGTAAAACCTAATTTCACATGAATTAGAATGATTCAAATGTCATTGCACGTGACTTATCATGATACTATTATTTACCCAATGCATTGGATCACTATCAGGGCACACCCTTCTTAATCATTTCATTTCATGCATAAGTGTGCCACATAGATCATACAACTTGGATTCATTAAACATTATAATTTATTCCATGAATAAGATATGTGGAATACATAAATTTAAGACCTAAATAAACAATTACAAGTTCATAAAGGTGAATACCC
Source organism: Viscum album (assembly GCA_963277665.1). Taxonomy (NCBI): domain Eukaryota; kingdom Viridiplantae; phylum Streptophyta; class Magnoliopsida; order Santalales; family Viscaceae; genus Viscum; species Viscum album. The sequence goes on along the minus strand of OY728137.1, from coordinate 1,605,961,878 downwards.
TTGATAGAGAAATGGGTATGGTATTTACTTACATGATAATTTTGGCATGGGAAATTTTGGTGTAACTTCGTCAGCATAACGACATCAAATAGAAATTGTAAAATGGGTTGATGAGAGATAAATTGGTATATCATCATTTATATATGAAATGGATAGTAATGGGGTCATGTAACATAATATCCCAACATATGTAATGTAATTTAAATGCATAATATAAAATAATTTCTTGAATGTAATTGAGGAGAGAGAAATCCCTTACGAAATTTTGGCATGGTAATGGGTGTACATGGGAGGAATTAATGAGAGATAAAGGGGTATATAATCATTCAAACATAAGGATGGAATTATAGGGGAGGTGAAAAATTATACCCCAATATTTTTAATTGAAAATAAACAGGCATAAAAATATAAGGAAACTTGTACATAAATAAGGAAGGAAGGAAAGTGAGGATCCCTTACTTGGAAGTGTGTGACTTCAAGAGCTTGAGGGAATTATTGAGAGATTATTGAACCTTGGGATGATTTTATAGAGATTAGGATAGATTAGTAACGTGATACAAGGTTTTTTAGTGAATATAAATGGGATCTTGGGTGGGTTTATATAGGAAAAGATAGAGAAATTCTTTAATATTTCACAAACATAGATTTTGGAATCTATATAATTAAATATTGAAAACCACAAACCATCCCATGGTTTTTGCCCATGGTTTTTGGAAAAGGGGGAGTGTAAAAAATTATTTTATAAGGAAAATGTCTGAACTTATTAAAATATTAGGCTTGCTTATGTAGAGGTGAGTCACACTCTCAAGGAAATATTTTAAAATGTTAAAATATTTTATAAGTTTTGGAGGGTCCACTAAGGCACCATAAAATTAATCAAAAAAATATAAAATCATATTATTTTAAAGTTAAAACATATATTGGTCGAATATCCCTTTTAAATTATTTTATTACATCACTATTTGGTCATTATGATGTCATAAAACACGTTATATATTTAAACGATATTTAATTTTTACCCAAAAATTTAACTATCTCGGAAAATTATGAAAAAATCACCGTTAGATAATTTCAAAATCCTGAATAAAAAAAATAATATTAATTTTATCTAAATAATTTTCTAAATATGTGGATTTTCAATTTTAAAATAAAAACTGACATTTTTCGAAAATTTATGGGTTTTGAAAAAAACAGCTTTCAAACCTTAATAAAAATTATAATTGTATAAAAATTATACGATAATTTATATTTAATAAAAATTAATTTAGTAATAATATTTTATTAAAATATTATTTAATTAAAAAATCCATTAACTCATCAAAATATATTTCTTAATTGAATATTAACTAAAAATACTATTTGTGCTTTAAAAACTATTTACAAAGTAAAAATAATAAAATGAATGTATATTCTTTATTCTATACAAAACTAATGCACATAATCATAGTGCTAGGGTCTTGTTACATAACCTATTATAAAACTCGCATAATACCTAAGGGTAAGGTGTGCAATGGTGACAGAATCTTGGGGTGGCTCAGATAACATCGCTCAGGTGGTAATCTCTATTAACTTCCACTTCCCCCATAGGTGATTCTGTTCAAGCTTAACTTGTTGAATCTCAGCTTGGGCTTTGTCAAGAGTGAAGCCCAGTGATTCTACCTCCTTTACAAGCTCTGAAAAATGGGCTTTGTATAGAGAAATTCTACTGGATGAGGCCATCAATTCCTTTGTCTGAATAAATTGGATTTGTTAAAGCCTTATATTTATAAAAATCATGTGATCATTGTTCATCGGCTATATTAGCAATGGTAACAATTATTAATGGTATTTTAAAATCAAAAAACATAAAACCAAGGAATTTAATATGTTTTATATAACCATTTTACATAATAATACATTTAATTAGACTAAGTGTAATTTTCATTAATAAAATTTTGGATCGTTACATGAACTTTATTAAATATAAGGGAGAGAGTTATTAATAAATATTATATTTAAGGATATCACATTTTTCATATAATTCTTCATTATGATCCCAAAATTTTAGAGTATTGGGTTAGATATGGTCTAAATAAACAATATAAAGTACATTTAACCTAATCGTTAAATAAAACTAATGAAAAGGATTAAAGTGATAAAATACTTATGAACATAACCCTAAAAAATAACCTTTTTAATTTATTAATTTCATTATAAAATACAAAAAAAAATATTTTGGTATTTAATGTGTCTAAGTGAGAAAATATTCAAATATAATTAATGTTATCAAATGAAAAGATTCAATTATGAGAGTTTTTTCACATAAGTACTAATAAAAAGGAATGTGAAATTAATAAAAGTAAAATATTTATAAATTATTAAATTTTTTACTATGTGGTTGATATTTAAAGAGGAAGGTTCATTATGATAATACTTCCATATAAAAGGTATAGTAAATGGTATATAGATGATCATTCTACCTTAATAACATCCATTAAATCTAAAAATAGTCCTCGATAATCTCTCATATAATGATTCCAACTGAATTTTTTTGAATTTTTATAATGAGTTGATACATGGTTCATAAACAATAGAACCTATGTTTCCATAATGGGTATCTATTCTTGGAATTATTTAATATTTTAAGTTTTCCTCAAATCATGTAGGTTCATATACATCATTTTCCCACATTATTTTATTTATTAGAATAATATTATTTGAGTGAATTACTTAGACATAGTGTTAAGGGGAAGTAATAAAAATACACCCTTATGTATTTCCTAAGATTTCATAATTATTACTAGTTTATAGTTAGTAATGATTTTTAGAAATGAAGGATTAATAAATGATGATAAATGGGTAATCGAGATGAGCAACCAATAATAGAAATAAAAAAAATGACATAGTGATTTAATGGGGTTCAAAACACTTTGGTCCTTCTCTATGGAAAGAACACCACCATATTCCTACATTTATTAATGATTGAAACCAAAAACATACAAGATACAAGAGAGAATTCAAGAATAAAAAATTCAAGAATAAAATGTTGTGGAAATAAGATTCACAAAATAGAAACAATAATAAAACAACTTACTTGTTGGTTGGATTTACCAACCAGCCAGCATTAAAGGTTCTAGGGAAAGCTTCAATAATGTTGACCAAAGGAAAACCGGATATCCTCATGAGAATCATCTTCAAATATCCATTGTAATGGAACACTAAGTACATCTTACAACTAAAATGTTGAGGATACACTCACACAATCACACAATGGATGATGAACTCCAACTCTAGGAAATAGAAAAAATCTTCTCATGCTCTTTGTAACTCTATAATAGTAGTCTCTATAATATTTTAATTATTATCATCCTCCCCTAAAAAATAAGTTAGATATATAAAAGGCTTCATGAAACTCAAATCAAGTAGTGACTCAATAGAAAATATAAAATTAATGGATGAAAATAAAACAACTCAAACAACTCAAAACTAGTGTAAAATCACTAAAGAAGAAAACATAATATTCATCAAACTCAAAACAAAATAGTAGATACATGGCTATCATAAGAGTAATCCTATGGAAAATACACTAGTATAAGATTCGTTCAAATAAATCCATAAGATTCATTCTGTCACAAAATCATTTCGTAAAAGTCAATAGATGTATTCTACAAGCGTCACCTAGGACAGTCACAAAATGTAAGAGTTGGTAAATTTAAGAGTAAGAGTTAATCTATGGAAAACTAAAAAACATAAGTGTCATTTTGATGTGTGTAAGAGTAAATTATGGTGGAGTAGGGAATACGTAAGAGTCGTTCCCTTTGTCTTTGTGCACCTCTGCACCAAGTATACCAAAATCATAAGAGTAATGGAATGATAAATGGAAAAATGTTAGGGTAAAACCAGAAAAATATAAGATTACTCAAGGATTAAAACATAAGGGTAAACCAAAAAATACATAAGAGTAAAATAATTTAGAATGAGAAAAATAAAAACAAAGGCATGTAAATATAGAAGAGAATTATAATAAAAACTTAAAAATGCATGATTAAAATGATAAAATAATAAGAAATTAGTTCTATTTTTAAATAAACAAGCATGATAAAATAAAAAAAATCCCCAAAATTTATAAAAGAAACTAAAATAAGGTTGATGTCCTTAAACATAATTTTATTCAAGTGGAACCATGTTCAAAATATCCAAACAATGCTTAAACTTAGATAAAGCCACAACCTTAGCCAAACAATTAAATAGGTTGTCATCTATGTATATCTTATTGACACATACTATTATACTTTAAAAACCTCTATGATGAAATGAAACCTAATATATATATATTTTTTTGATTTTATATTAGATACTAGGTTATTAGAGATATGTAAGGAATATTGTGACTCACAATGGACTATAATAGCAAAATTACATAAACTAAGTTCAAAAATAAAACCCTTAAGTTAAATTTATTCTTTGACAGCCTATTTAAATGAAATTTACTAAGCCTAAGTGGTTGAGAGATCCACTACCAATTTCATATTTAATTTATAAGATATAGGTTCTCCACATGTAGTGAAAACAAAAGCAGTTAGAGAATTCTTAATATTAATGTTTCCAGCATAATCAAAGTCTATAGAACCAGTCATTAAGTATCTAGAATTTGAATTCCTACCATTACATATTGAAATATATGAAGTATAATAAATTTACCTTGATATCAATTTAAGAACATTCAAATGTATCTTACCTAGATTTTTTATGAACCTGATCAGTATGCACATAGAGAAGGCTACATTCGGCCTATTAAAAATCATAGCATACATAATGCTACCCACAATATTAATATATATAATTCCAATCATATATTCAATATCAGTAGTGGTGGTGGGTGACTGAGACAAAGAAAGTTTTAAATGTTGATAAAAAGTAAAACGAATAGGTTTCAATGAATCAAGTAGGTATCTCTTAAGAAAATTAAGAATATAAGCATGTTGAGGCAAGTAAAGTTATTTGTATTTTATATCCCTAATAATTTACATACAAAAAAATATAATTTTCATATCCCAAATATTTTATTTAAAAAGTTACATTCAATTTAAAATTAACACTAGTTATTAGCTTCATGTTTCTATATATGATAAATATATCATCAACATGAAAAACTAGATAAAGAATATATTTTTTAATGGATTTAAAATAAACACATGCAGTAAATTCACTCCTTTTGAAATCATTTTGTAACATGAATGAGTCAAATTTTATATATCATTTCCTAGAAGTCTGTTTTAATCCATAAATATATTTATTCAATAAATATGACTAGTTATACCTAAATGAGGCTTCATATACAATTTTTCATCTAAATTTCCATGCAATGAGGTTTTTTTTCATTAAACTATTTTATATGCATATCAATATAAGAAAAAAAAGAAAATACTATTATTATATAAGAATAATTTACTATAGGAGAAAATATTTCAAAATAAAAAACTTGTTATCTTTTTTACCACTAATATAGAATTAAATTTAAACTTACCTACTACAGTATTATCTTTCTTTCTCTTAAATATTAATTTATAGTTAGTCACCTTAGTAATAGGTGTATTATTGAATATGGATTAGTTATGGTTATTTCTAAGGGATTTCATATCATATTATCTAGAAACAATCTATTTCTTATAGTTACTATCATTAACAACCTGATTGTAGTTTTGAGGATCCTCACTATCAAGATCCTAGTCAAAATTTAGAGAAAAGGCAGACATATCTACATGGTTATACCTAGAAGGTAGTAAATAACTCTTCTATACCTATAAGGAGGTCTAATAAATATCATTTCTCTATCCTTAGTGAGAATATAATTCTTAATATCACTAGGAACATCACATCCAAAGCACTATTATATTTGGATCCAGAATCTAATTCATGTTGAGGAATAAATGAAGAAGTATCAACAAGAGACACACTTTCATTGGGTTGAACAACCTCAATATACCTCTTCTAGTAAATGCCACCTCTATCATAAATGGTAGGTTTGGATATAGGATGAAAATACTCAAGAAACACCAAATCCCAAATAATAATACACTTATGAAAATTGAGTTTATCTACCAAAATTTTATATCCATTCACCCCTCAGGATAACCTATAAAGTCACACCTAATAGCCATAGGTTCAAGATTATTTATTTTGAAATGAGCTTAGACAGTGCATCCAAAAACTCTAATATGTACCTAGGATGGGGATTAGCTACTCTATAATTTCTCTAATGTCTTGTAATCATTAGAATATAAGGAACATAGAATAATAAAGTAGACTGTTTTAGTGGAAAACTCAGCCCAAAAATACTTGGACAAGACCAATAATGAAATAATTCTATGAAATATCTCAAGAATAAGTTGGTTCATGTATTCAACTAAACTATTATGCTGAGGAGTTTCACTAACATTTCAGTGATTAATTATTACCCCATCCTCACAAGCCTTAATAAACTTGTTAGACATGTATTAAATCCCATTATCAGTCCTCAAGTCCTTAAATATTATACCAAGTTTATTTTCCATAAAATATTTCTAATTCTTAAACTACTCAAAGACCTTGTATTTATTTTTTAAATAATTAAATCAATACTTTCCTTGATAAATCATATATGAAAGATACAAAACAAGAGCCCTATCGATGGGAGGTGGTCCTAACAGGTCCTTATAAATCATAGTAAACATACATAAGTGGGTGGATTTAATTAAAACTATATTTGAAAAAACTAAATATTTTAGAATTACTAAGAACACAGTCTTAAAAAAAGGGTAAGTTACTTGGTGTAACTTGGGTAATTATCCCTTGCATACTCAACTCCTCTAAACCATTAACACTCACATGCCCTAGCCTTCTATTCCAAATCATGGTTCTATCATTTTTTATAACATAAGTACTACCCAACTACTTAGTATAGGTCATTCCACTCAAAACATACAACCCATTAACTAAGGAACCTTTTAGAACTGTATGAGTACCCTTTTATATTTTAATGAAAATAGACTCAAATGTAAAGGTAAATCCCCTTTGATCCAAAACACATAATGAAATAAGATTCATATGTAAATATGGAACCCATATCATATACAATAAGGTGAAAAGATAATGGTATAATATTTCTAAGATAGCATAACCTCTTCCCATTACATTAAATCTCTTGTTATTACCTAAAACAACATCTCCTTCATCTCCCTTTCTAAACTCGGAAAAAGAACTCATATATGGGAACATGTGGAAACTCTCTCACCTAACAGTGTGTCTTGGGACACCGTTAACACTTATTCACTCTCATATCCTTGATCAGCAAAGAGTTAATGATCACCACATTCTTTAAAATTATCACCATACATCAACTTAGGGCACTTCGGTCTAACATGCCTAGGTTTCCTAAAATGATAGTAGGTAACCTATCTTGATTTAGATTTATACTACTTATCCCTAGACTGGATTTGATTCTTCCCACCCTTTTTACTCTTACAATTCTTCTTTCCCTAAAACTGATAATGAACTCTAACACTCAAACCCTCAGCTTTAGACTTAACCTTAGCCTTACAATGAAAATTATGAGAAAGTAGGGAAGATTTAACTTCCTCTAAATACAAAAATATTTTCATACATAATAGCATATACAATATGTTTATATAAACTATCCAAGGATATTAATATTATAATTTATTGATTCTCATTTTTTATTCTAAGGATAAACAAGATGTAAGGACCCAATATTTTATTATATAACTTTTATCCTTTAAAAATAAATTATGTTTGATAACTTGTTTTATAAACACAAACGAACCTAAAAAGGTCATATACTAATAGATAAATATTATTAGTAAATTTATAATAGTAATAATTTTCTAGTAAGTAAGAATATTTATTCAACTAAAAATTCTTACAGTGGATAAATAATAAATATGATTTCATTTTTCTTTCTCAAAAAAAATTAAAAGTATTATATATTTTATCCTGATAAATTAAATTTACCAATTTTAAAAGATAATATATAATATTTAAATATATTAAATAATATATTATCATTAAATAAAATATAAATAGGTATGAAATAAAACTAAGGATGCCTAATGTGTAAAAAGGTCATTTTTCTATAAAAGTAGTTTATCATTATATTTTTTATTTTCATTAAAAAGATAAATATGTAATTTTTAGAATTATAATTAGATAAAATAAACATAATTTTTTAATTTATAATGAAAAAATTATCTTAGAGTTAATTTTGGGTATTTTTCTATGATAATTTATTTTTAGGTGAATAGTGAAAAATATTGTTTTTATCAATACTGCGATTTTTATGACATTATCATATGATAATATTGACTTATAAATATTAAAACATTATTTTATAAAATATTTATTTAAGGAATAAAAAAAATATCTATAATTAATATAAAAATATTTTATTATATCAATTGAAAACCCCATTATTTATTCTTTCCCACCCACTTAGAAAAATAAAGGAAAGTCGATTGTGCATTGTGGGGACTATCGCCTTCATGAGGTGACGCCTTCCATTTTTCATAAATGCCTCTCATGGTTGGTTTTAATGATGGGATTGAATAATAAATATTATATATATAATTTAATTATGATTTTTAAAACGAAATTTATTATCTAACTTATCCCTTCTTAGTCACTAAGAAATGATAGCATTGATCATGCATTGTGTGGACTACCGCCTCCACCAAGTAACGTTTTTCATTTTTCATATTGATTTTCACAATTTATCAAAACCACTTAAAATATGACTCAAAACCTTAATAATATATAAATAATGTAATTATACTTCTTTAATAATTATATTCTAATAAAATCACCCCATAATCATACTTATTCATTGATTATAGCATGTTCTTGTTTTGGTTACCAACATGAATGATGTTATAAAACTCTATCATGGATGACTATGGAAACTTAAATAATAATGTTTTTATAAGTTAATAATAAAATAATTATTTTTTTATAGTTATATATAAGTTATAATAATTATTTAAATTATTATTAAAATATCATCTTTGATCGCTAAAATTGTCAAAATAAACTAACATTGTTTCAATTTTTTCAAAAACATAAGAAAAAATATATATGATAGATAAATATAATATGAAAATAAATGGTAAAAATTAAATTAAATATATAAGAATAATTTTCCTAATAAGTTATCAAATAAAATTAATTTTATTATTCATAAATTTAGGCTCATGTGTAGAATGAATCAGAAACAAGGTAAGGGTTTCTTATTTCAAAATTTCACCCCTTGAGATATATTTCTTCTTATACACCATATTTTCATTATAATGGTGTATATACTTTCCATTTAATATTTTTTATCATTATTATGTTATATTACATGATATTAAATGTTATTTTTGAAGTTTTTTCTCTCATGGGGTTTTGACATGAAAGTTTTTAAGGTTGCAAGGGGTTCTTTGTATCAAATTTAATTTCATGAGACATGTTTGATATTACACATCATTGTTTCTTTTATATATTTAATTCACTTACCTATTGATTTCAATAATTAAATATCTTACATTTCATGATCTTTATATCAATATCCTTTGATTCTTATGTTTCCCATATCATGAGGGTTTCATCACCAATCTCATTTTCAAATGGATATTTCTTTTAAAAGATAATCCATCCAGGGAATTTGTATACTTTTCTCTATAAAACCCCTATCATTTTATTCTATTATATTAATTATTGAGGTTTTACCTTTCTTCTCTTTATTTCATTTTCCCCATTGGATCATTATTTATCCATTGTAAGGAAACTAACCCTACCTTTTCTTTTTAGTTGGGAACCTCCCTTTTTAAATATTCATATTCATTGGATGTTTTTGAAAACATCATTATTAATGCCTCAATAATTTATTAAGGTCATTTTATACTACTTGAACTTATTTAAAATTTTTAATAAAATTAAAATTTTTCTTATGGTTCATTTTCTTCAAAGTGTGAAAAAAATATCTTTTTAACATTTTCTATATAAACACATCTTTTCAACGCCTTTTTCGTTTTATATGAAACTTTATATCTACATTTTCATGGATTCTAGGATAGATTATTTTTATCCTAGTCTTAAAAAATATTTTCTTTAAAAAATTAAAAATATCAAGGTTATTTATTATTTACAAATTTATTTTTCTAAAACTCCAAAAAAATGTTATTCATTTAAGTCATTTTATTTTTACATATATTATTCTTAATAAACGGAATTGTTCAAATTTTACCATCCATTTTATTTCTCTAGATAGATTATATAATGTTATTTTCTATCAAATATATGATCCACCATTACCTTTGTATTTATAAATCATACTATTATGTAGAAATGATTTTTCTTATAAAGTATATACATTATTAATATCTTGTTTTCCATTTATTTTAATGAAGGGTGTTCACTTCGATTTCATGTATCGATTGATTGAGGGAAATTATTGACTAAACCATATATTTTTTAACTATATGGTGTAGATAAACTATACCTAATTATCTTAATTTAAGTTTATTTACCTAGAAATTTAATTAATATCATTACAAAAAAAATTCCATGGGTTTATCATGTTAATGATTTTCTTATGTGAATCCATTTGAAAAATATATGAAACCCATTTTCTTCCATGGTTTCTTTATGATGTGTTGAATGAAACCCAATTTATTTCCATGGGTTCTTTATAGTATGATGAATTATTGATTTCAAGTGACACTCATATATATGTATGATGATGGGTGGGGTCCTATATCACCCTCCAATGCATTGGTTAAGAATTTGTATCTCATGAGATAATTATGGGAAACAAGTATAGAATGCTTGATCCACTATAGGAATCAGGTAATGGTGTTGCTACACTATGTTAAGTATCATGTGGCATAAGATACTACACTATGTTATGTTTACCTATGTTCATTTTTGTGACACAGTCTCATGCTTATTATTATGAATACATTATGCTTTCAAGGATCATGTTTACAGACTAATGTTCCCACACTCTTTTGATTAATTTGTAATGTTATGTCATACTTCATAACTCATATTTTACAATATAATATTTTTTGGGTATGATGTTATTATATACTTTTATTATACCCATATGATCATCTTATTCATAATTATGATCATTGATTTTTATTGCTTATATTTACCCTTACTGAGTGTTTGATCTCACCCCTTCATATGTTTCCATTTCCCCAAGTTATGAAGGAATGTAATGAGTAAGATATGTCTATAATATTATCTTGTGTAGAGAATTTGTGGGAGATGTTGAAGGCTTGTTATGGATTAAGTAGTTACTTATATAGTGGGTAAAATATGATTTTGATACAAATAAAATTAGTCCTAATCATTAAATATTTTTCCTAATTATCTAAAACTCAAAATCTAAAAAGGTATTTTAGTTGTAAATATTGAAATTACTTTATAATTATTTATGTGTATCAAATCTAGTGTGTCCAAGTTATGTGTTTTCAACATTGAATCTGGGAGTCTGAGTCTGGTGCACCTCAGTTGTTATAAAAGGAGGGTTTAGATAACTTTAGAGGTTAGTGTGTTATTAGTTGAAGATAAATTGAGAGTTATAAAGGTTATTAAGGATTGATAAGTTAAGTTTAATCATAGTTTCAAAGGTATATATAAACCTTTAAGTTGGTTATAATGAACATTTTATGTTCCAAGAATTTATACTGTTGATAGTCTTGATCCAAAATAAAAAAACTAATGAATATAATAATCAAAAACACCCCTCTCCTCCCCTTATAAATACTACCCCTCACCACCCCTTATCCTCACACCTTCCAAACCTTGAATCATTAATAATATATAACAAAACCTCTCCTAACAAATATCCCCACATGAAAAAGTTTATAATATCACCAAAATACCAATTCCAAGTTCCTTAATGAGTCCTTCAAAAAGGTGATATTCAAGAGGCAACATTCTCAAACTACCACTTTTTATTTCTTTTCTTCTTATATATTATATTCATCTAATTTATCCATAAAATAATAATAAATAAAGTATAATTGATATAATATAATTTTATATTTATAATGGAATATATTCTGTCAACCCATTTTCTCATCTCATCTTATTCAAAGAAATGAAACCATTGTCCAAATTATGGCGGTTAACCATCTCCATGGATAATGAGTTTTTTTTCTGTTACCACCTTCATGGAAGGTCATAAAAAAATTATTATGGTTAAATAATATTTTAATAAATATATTATAACTTATTTCATATTATTGAACTAATATATATATATAATATTAAATAAAATGAAACTATTTTGTGATGGTTGGTAAAACTACCTAAATAAACTCATAACAAAACGAAAATGTTTTTACTCAAAGAACCATAATCATGTTAGAAAACAAGATGATATATGGGGTCATTTAAAATTATTTAAGTGAATTAATACCATTTTATTTCACTTCTATAGTTTTTTTTCGTTTGACAAAAACATCCATAATTATACATAAGTGAACCGACCATGAAACCATGAAACGAACGCTCCCGAACAAAGAAATTGAACTTTAAAACTCATAAAAATGGACATAAGTAAACTTAATTAAAATTATATAAAATAAAATTTATGTTTAATAGGTTATTAATTAATTAATTAATATAATTTTATTATCGAGGATATTAAGTGCATGTTCAGAATGCATTCGGACATAAGGTAAGGGATCTCTCCAAACCTCCATATTTCTTTTGGGTTACGCTCTCTCTAACTTTGCCTCAATTTATCTCTTAATTATTCTTATATAATTATTAAATATTATCTATATATGTCTCACACACACATATATATATATATATATATATCTCAATTCATCTTTCTTTTATGGGGGATACATGATTTAAAAAGGTTCTCTTCTCGATTTCTCTTGATAAGAAAACCATATTAAAGGGAACTTCTTTGTTTCTTACCCCTTTTTAATTAAATTCCATAAAATGTTTTAATCCACCCATATTTTCTAAAATAAATCATTTTATCATTAAAAATGATTTTGGTTCATTTATAGTTTTATGTAGATAATTATTCATTTATCCTCTTTAAGAACTCTTTAATTGTTTCCCTTAAACCGCACTAAAGTGGCACATTTCTAAAGTTAACTAAAAACTATTTTTCATGTTTTCACTTCATTTGGACATCATTATTCATGATATATTATTATATTTTATTTATTAATTTTCAGGAATTATATAAATACCTTCTTTAATGGATACCATTATGATACGCTCTTTGGTTATGCCTTATGAATTAATTACGAAACCCATTTCTTCTCATGGATAACCCTTATGTTTATTCCTTATGATTGATTTCCTTATATAGAATGCATATGAATTTAAATTTTATAATGGGTGTGCCTAGATAGTGCTGCAATTCATTGGGTGATTTTTTGTCTTATGGTACATTTTATATGGGATTGGGGAGTAAACATAATCCATTATGGGACTCTGTCCACCATGTGATATCATCTTGGTAGTTATCCTTGAATCATGTTTATTTCATTATATATATTTTTACCACATTCCTATATTTCCATGATCATATGATTTCATGTTCTATATGTTTATTCATAATCCATTCATTTTATGTTATCATTTTATGCCTTATGATTCATGTGTTGTGCTTCTTTTCCTTTTTTATTCCCTTACTAGTCTTTTTAATTCATCCCTTTTGTATATATATTCCCAGGTTATCCTATGAAGTTTTAGGAGGTCAAAGGGGGTTAGGATATCATTATGAAGATTAATAAAAATATGTTTTATTCTAGTTTCATGTTTTCTAATTATGTACCTATTCTTATAAAGACACTAGAATTATTGATCCTTGGTTTGTATTTGATGGATATTTATGCTTAAAATTATGTAATAATATGTGTAAAAGGATTGGGTCTCTATATAAAGTCTTGATTATGTGGTTTCCTTGGAAATTTTACCCTTATTTTGATACTAGAAAGTGAATGCATCTATCACTACAAAAAAAATAGTGGATTAGCAGGGGTTATTTAGAGGGGGTTGTTCACAACCCCATCTAAATTTATTTTATGTATAGAGGGGGTTATGCATAACCCCCTCTAAATTAATTTTCTGTATAAATTAAATTGTATTTATGGACAACCCTCACTAATCATCGAATTTAGAGGGGGTTATGGACCCCTCTAATTTCTTAAATTAGAAAGGGTTTTGTTCCCCCTCTAAATTTTTTAGCATTATTTTTTTAATATTCGGTTGGATTTTAGAGGGGGTTCAAAACCCCCTATAATGTCTTAAATTGGAGGGGGTTGAAAACCACCTCTAATGTCTTAAGTTAGTGGGGGTTCAAAACCCCCTCTAATTTCTTAAATTAGAGGGGTTAAAAACTCCCTCTAATGTCTTTAAATTAGAGGTGGTCCAAAACCCCCTCTAATTTAAGAGATTAAAGGGGGTTGTGAACCCCCACTATTTTTTTTAAACAACTTTCATAATATAAATATATAATTAAAACTCAATATATAAATGTATTTAAATACATTATATGAACATATTATATAAAATATTGATATGATTGTATTTAATTGTATTTATATGTATACATAAATATAATTGTATAATATTATGTACATTAATATTTATTTATTTTTATAAATTATATTTCATATAATATTAACTATATATAATATAAAATCATAAACATATTATATAAATATATACATAAATATAATTTATTTAAAAAATATATCATATAAAAACTCATGCTTGTAGTTTTTATAATTTATATTATAATAATAATAAATATATTTTTAAATAATATGTTTGTGCTTTTATATTATATATAATTAATATTATATGAAATACAATTTATAAAAATAAATATATATTAATGTACACAATATTATACAATTATATTTATTGAAATACATATATATTAATGTACATAATAATAAATGTATTTTTTGAAATACATTATATAAATATTTGTATAAATTGTATTTCATGTGATATTAATTATATATTTGTATAAATTGTATTTCATTTAATATTAATTACTTATAATATTCATATTAATTATATATAATATAAAATTTCATTTCATATAAAATTATATAAGTATTTCTATAAATTATATTTCATATAAAATATTTGTATAAATTGTATTTCATATATATGTATTTCATATAATATTTATTATATATTAATTATATATAATATTATACAGTTTATATAAATAAATATATATTAATGTACATAATAATAAATATATGTATTGAAATACATTATATAAATATATTTTTAAATACATTATATAAATATATTAAATAAATACTTATATATATATATATTACAAATAAACATTTATATAATATATAAATATGTATTTAAGTATACAAATAATTTAAATAAATATATTTATAAATATATAAATATATGTGTATATACATAACATAAATAGAATTATAAATATATGTAAAAAATATATTTACTCAAATATATGTAAATACACATAAAATGTATAGTTCATATAAACATATAAACTTAATACAATATAAATTTATTATAATATAAATAAATAAAATACATAATATAAACATATATATTATATTAGGTGTTTGGGGGTACAATTACATTTAAACAGGCACACACCGTACGCACACAACCCTGAATGGTAGGTCATAGTCCCCCTAAGGGATAAACCACCCAACTAGCTGGTTTATTACATTATATAGTTTTGACTTGAAGGCTAGGTTTGCATGAAGCCCATTAAATGGCAGGGGAAGGATGAATTATGTAAATGTGTACATAAAGTAAATAAATATCATGAGTGTAAGGGAAAGATATAATAAATAAAAATACATTACTTCAATTGAAAGGAAATTGGGAATCATGTAAATCAATGCCCCAATCCAAGGTATAACAAGGAAAATAGGCAATAACAACCTCTTAGGTCATGGTAACATGGAAAATATATGCATAAAATTTTATTAAAGAGGATAATGATTCTTAAAACTAGATCTAAAAATGTATTATGTCATGAAATTTTTCACCATCTTTTGGATATTGAGTTGTAAATAAAAAAACATGGTGGTATGATTATTATTAAATCATTTTATGGGTTTGTGGGAAGTTATTTCTTATGTATCTAGCTCATCTTTCCTTAGTATGATTCTATGTGTTATTAGAATGGGTTATCTCTCCTTACAAAGGTCGCATATCACTTTTATAGGGAAATATCACTTTATACATTAAATCAAACCATGGTCATCTACTAGTGTATAATTAATAATGAGATCCCTATGGAAATTACTCCCAAAATATGAATTTTAAAATTTCAAGGATGCAATTTATCTAAGTGTATAGAATGTAATGACCCAATATTTTACAATATAATTTTTTCCCTTTAAATAAACATTATGTTCAATAACTTGTTTTATACACACAAATGAACCTAAAATAGATACATACTCATAGATAAATATTATTAATAAATCTATAATAATAATAAAACCTATAATAAATAAGAATATATTATTCAACTAAAAATTCTTACAAGGGATAAATAATAAATGTGATTTAATTGATCTTTATCAAATAATTTTAAAAAGTATCACATATTTTATCATGATAAATTAAACCAACCAATATTAAATTATAATATATGATATTTAAATATATGAACTAATGTAATCATTCTCAAAAATATAAATTGGTATGAAATAATACTAAGGATACCTAATGTGTAAAAGGGCCATTTTTCATTAAAATCAATTTATTGTTATATTTTGTATTTTCATTCAAAAGATAAATATATAATTTTTATAATTAGAATCAGATAAAATTAACATCATTTTTGAATTTTGAATTTCAAAATCATCTTAGGTTTATTTTTTGATATTTTTCTGAGATAATTTATTTTTAGGTGAATAGTGAAAATATTTTTTTTACCAATACTATGATTTTTATGACATTTTCATAAGATAAGTTTTATATAGAGATATATAAAACGTTTTTTTATTAAATATATATTTAATTAATAAAAAATTATTAATTTTAAAATATTAATAAGAGCTTAGAAAACATATGCTTATCATTTTGGAGCTTAAGTAATATTTTTCCCTCATAAAAATTATTTTTGTTCTTTTCATTTAATTAAACATTATTTTGATAAAATTAGGTTTTTTATTAATTTTAAATCCACATAACCTTTATTGGTTTTATAATAAACCAATTTATTTCTTGAAAAATAAACACATTGATAATTTATTTTACCCATAAATTTTATGCTTAAAAACACACTTTTCTGAAAAACTATTTTTATGTGTTATGTGTGTTTGTTTTAAAATTAAAATTTCACACCCTTAAAAATATTATTTGATAAAATGATTTTAAAATTTTAAATAATAAGGTTCAAATTAGGTAAAATGGTCAATTATAAAAAAAATCATTAAAATAAATTACTAAGGTTAAAAATTAATTACCCCGGTAAAAGTAAAAATAGTAAAAATAGATTTACTAAGAGGAAATGACTCAAAACATGTTAAAAACATGTTTAGAAATAGATTTTTGAGTTTTTTATTATCCAAAAATAACCTCCACTTCCTCTTTTTCTCCTTTTTGAGTCATTTACCCTTGAATAATAACATTGCATTATTGAAAATGTAAAGTGTGCTTCCAAAATTGTCCTCCTCTTCACTTATATAAGGAGATCATTCCACCACTTCATGTTACAACTTTACCATAGAATTTATTTCTAAATATTTGAAAAAAATTTCCTCATATAACCCTCTACCACTTCCTTAATCCTCTATTCAACATTAGTTAGCTTAAGGACTCTATTTCCAAGTATATTTCTAAGAGAAAACATGAACTATCGACATAAGTATTACCTACTTAATCCTTCATTCTTAATATTCCTATTCAAAACCTTTTCTAACCACCATAATATAATTAAATAATTATAATTAAAATAACAATATTTTATTATATTAATTTAACAACCCATATTTATTATTTTTCACCAAGTTAGAAAAACAAAATAACATTGATCGTGTGTTGTGCCGACTACTACATCCACAAAGAAAAATATTTTGTTTTTCATAACCACATATCATGGTTGGTTTTAATGATAGGATTGATTAATAAATATTATATATATAATGTAATTATTATTTTTAAAAATCAATTTATTATCTACCTTATCCCTTCTCAATCACTTATAAATGATATCGTTAACCATGTGTTGTGTGGACTACTACCTCTAAAAAGTAACATTTTTCATTTTTCATCTTGATTTTAATTATTTTTCCTAACCACTTAAAATATTATTCAAAACCTTAATAAAATATAAATAATATCATTATACTTATGTAATAATGATATTGTTTTCGATACTTTTGTTGGGGCTCACGCGACGTGCTTTTCTATTGCCCCACATTCCCACTTTCTAAAGGTGAGCGGCTTTAATCACTTTCAATGGTGATGTATGCTCCTTGATTGAAATGGGATAATGGGATATCAGTTTCTCCTTACAATGATTCCTCTTTGGATATCGCCGCCTAGTCTAGGTCTCCCTCATAGATTTAAGTCATGTTCATGGAGCTCATTCTCGGTGCCATCACTTTTTGGACACTGGTTAATTAAACTAATTTTTTCTTGATATACTATGTTCATCTTGACAGGGCATAAACCTTTGATCAAGAGAGTAGTCACATTGGGAATCGATGGGCATGTCTAGATACTAGGCACATTGGTCACTTGTATTCTTCCTCTTAGGAGGGAATCTCATGTGAGGTATCTTAAGGTACAGAACCCAAGGCATCCCATGTTGATCATGAGGTAATAACACCAGGGGGTATGTCCTCCAAGGCTTTTACCATAGACATCCCATGTTATTCATTAGGTATATATTATGGGTCAAGGCATGATTTTAATGACTTGTGTAGATGGATTGAAATGTTTAGTTGAGATGGATTGGGTATCAATTTTAACATCTTATAGAGATGGGTGCAGGTTTAAATCCTTTTGGGGACAAGATGTATGGATTAGAATTCCCCATGAGGAGAATTCAATATGTGTGAACCAAAACTCCCCTTGAGTAAAATCTAGGATGGGTGGGTTAAAACACCCATTTATGTGGAACCAGGACGTGTGAACCAAAATTCCCCTTGAGAAAAATTTGGGATGTATGGATCAGAATTTCCCTTGAGGTGGACCCAGGAGGTGTGAACCAGAACACCCCTTGAGGAAAACCTGGGATGGATGGATCAGAACACCCCTTAAGGTGAACCTGGGAGGTGTGAACCATAATATCCCTTGAGGAAAACCTGGGATGTATGGATCAGAATGCCCCTTGAGGTAGACCTAGAAAGTGTTAACCAGTACACCCCTTGACGAAAACCTAGGATGGATATATCAGAATTGTAACGTCCTGGTTCCAGAAGCCACCCAGAGGCGCCCCGTGCCCGGTTGGTCACATAGCCTCAAGCGCATTTCCCTGCACACCAGAGGCTGCCGACTAGCAGCGAGGGCTTGGGTGTGATAGTGGGGAAACTATGCCCTCATTGGTAGAGTACACAGTGGAAGTAACAACACACAATAGCAGAAGTAGTAAATATCCAACAATAGTAAATAGCAGAAGACTAGAATAATAAACAACTGGAGCATATATATATATATAATGATGCATGATACATATGTATATGAAAGAATCCAAACAAGTCACAATGTTGTAAATACAAACTATTCTAAACCAAAGTACAAAAGAAAAAGATAAACAACTCCTCAGCATCCCAAGCCTAAGCTTGGTTCCATTCTCTCCAGCTCCACAGCAAGTCAAGTACTTAAAGTAGAAGGGCGCTTGCCCTTATCTATACCTGCAACAATATAATCTGTTTGGGCCTAAAAGCATGACCCAAATAGGGTGTGCGACTAAATACCATTAGGAAACCACTTGAAGATCTATGCCTAATAGTGATTGAATATATAGTAGGTAAAAGTATAGAAAACAATAAACAAAAAAGTACTCAGTAGTAAAAAATCCACAGTTTCAATATCAAGCAACAACAAAAAAATCGCTAAATACAAATAGGTAACCCTCTGGGAAGTACTCACATCCATACCCTCTAGTCCTACCTAAGAAGTACAAGCAACCCTCTGAGCAGTGCACTCGGCCTAACCCCTCTGGTTCAGTCATAATAATTCATAAATACTCTCTGAGGAAGCACTCACAGTCAATTCCCCTTATAGTCTAAGATAGTTAGTAACTCTCTGAGGAAGCTCACATGGTCAATTCCCCTTATAACCCCAAGGTCAAGGACTCTCTGAGGAAGCTCACTCGGTCAATTCCCCATATAGACCAGGTCGTTCAAAGACTCTATAAGGAAGCTCACTCGATCAATTCCCCTTATAATCTAGAGTAATCAAGGTAATTCAAAGTAAAACAAAGACTCTCTGAGGAAGCTCACATAGTCAATTCCCCTTATAGTCTAAAGTTCTCAAAGACTCTCTGAGGAAGCTCACTCGGTCAATTCCCTTTATAGCCTACTACACCAAGTTCTCACGGCCCTGTGTAGGTCAATGAGCATAGCAATGCAATATGGACAAAGTAAACCTACGGAACTACTTGTCTAATCAGTCTATAACATATTTTGCATGTTAGAGTACAAATATTCCACCCTACAACTCTAGGCATGGAAAACAGGCAAGGCGGCCAAACAGGCTAAACAGGACCAAATGGTCGTAAACAGAGCATGCATGGGAAAAACATCCAAAGCATAGAAAATCAACCCTATTCACATCCATTTAACCTCTAAAAAAGCATACAATCATGGAAGTCAATCAATATGGTTAAAACGGTAAACATGTAATACCTCATTCAAGGGTATTGGTGGAATTTGCACATAATACTCAAAGACTTTGAACGGAAAGGCACAAACCACCTACCTAGGTGTTGTAGGAACGATATACATGAACCTCAAAGCTTGAATCTCCCTAGAATGATGAAGATCTACAAAAACGTCTAAAACTTTCAACCCCCGATATCTCATGAGAGATTAGAAATCAGAAGATGGTGCTCTATGAGAAGAGAGAACTCACTGATGTGATTCCAACGCAATCGACGGTGTTCGATTCGGAATACGGACGCACACTCGGGGGTTTGTCGAAGATCCGTGGCTATATGGAGCTCTCAGTCAAATGATACTTTGAAGAAGAGTGTTCTAGCGATTAGATGTGACCCCGGTGCGTTTAATGAAAAAAAGTACACAACGTGTACTTTTGAAGTACACAGTGTGTACTCACCATTTCCGTACTCTGCTTTAGGCGGCCTCCAAATCACCCCCACATGGCCATGTGTGTGGCCACTACATGGCCAGCACACGACATCCTGCGGCAAGGCAGTACACGGCGTGTACTCTTAAAGTATAGGGCGTGTACTTAGAAAATTTCTAGAATTTCCTCTTTTTCTCAAAAACGACCAAAAAAAGGAAAAACATACCTGAAAAGAAGATATGGGTTCTTACAAACTTCCCCCCTTAAATAAATTTGTCCCTGAATTTCCCTAATGTGGTGTAGAAGAAGAAACCTCGAACAGCTCTAGCCACTAGGCCTGTACATCAGCCTCCCTCTGCCAGGTCTCATTTTATACCCACTCGTGCTGCCATAGCACTCGTACTGGAGGAACAGACCAGCCATAGAGAACCTTTGTACTGTGATCCACAATCCGGATAGGATTCTCCTCAAAGGATGCATCCACTTCCAACTCAACCTCCTCAGGTTGGAAAACATGAGACGGGTCTGAAAAGTAACGTCGAATATGAGAAACGTGGAAGACGTCATGCATAGTTCGGTACCTTTGAGGTAGCTACAATCGATAGGCAACCAGCCCAACTCTCTTCAATACCTCAAACGGCCTGACATACCTGGGTGAAATCTTACCCTATATCATAATCCTCTTGTGTCCCAACCTTGGTGTGACACGTAGGAAAACCTAATCCCTGACCTCGAACTCTAGAGGTCATCTCTGCTGATCAACATAAGACTTCTGTTGAGATTTCACAGTATCCATCCTCTTCCGAATCAACTCTATCTTCTTTGTGGTCTCCTGAACAAGATGAGGTCCCAGAAAAGCTGTCTCTCCTGCCTCCAGCCAATATAAGGGTGATCGACATGGCCTACCATACAAAGCCTCATAAGGTGTCATCTGAATAGTTGCTTGAAAACTATTGTTGTAGGAAAACTCCATAAGAGGTATATGATTCTCATAAGAACCTCCAAAATACATAATGCATGCTCAGAGAATATCCTCAAGAACATGAATCATAAGCTTGGACTGGCCATCTATCAGGGGGTGGTAATCTATACTCAAAAGTTCTTGTGTACCCAATGCCTTCTAAAGCCCCTTCCAGACCCGAGAATTAATGCATCCCTTTCTGAAACGATGGAGTGTGGAACTCCATGAAGATGTACAATCACACAGATGTATAACCATCCTAGCTCATCAAAAATGAAGGTCTCTTTGATTTTAAAGAAGTGAGAAACCTTCATAAGCCTGTCAATGACAACCCATACTACATCATTTCCTTGAGGCGACCTCAGCAAACCGGTCACGAAATCCATCATGACATCATTCAACTTCCACTTAGGAATGGGTAACTACTGTAAAATCCATATTGGTCACTAATGCTCTGCCTTCACCTGATGACAAATGGAACACCTCATAATGAAACCAGCAACGTCCCTCTTCATACCTAGCCACAAATACTGACGGTGTAGATCACGATACATCTTGGTGATGCCAGGATGAACTGCCCAAACTGAGGAATGAAAGTCTCACATCATCTCCTCGCGTATATATGTTGGAACCCATACGCGCCCCTGGAAACTCAATATCTCATCCTCTCCTATGGTCTATCTAGTAATAGGGTCCTCTCCTGACACACTCTCCCTTAGGACTGGGCCTTTAGAATCTGATAGCTGCCTCATTCGAACTCGATCAAGAAGAGTAGAGTTAACAGCTATAGAAGATAGAAAAGTCTTCCCCTGTCTATCGTGCACCTCCAAATACATCTCAGAGAACAGAGCCATGAGATGCCACTCACTACTGGCCTTCTGAACTTCATGTATCTAATTCCTCCTTCTCAACGCATCAGCCACCACATTGCCCTTCCCCGGCGTGTAGGCAAGCTCAAAGTCAAAGGACTGAAGGTACTCGACCCACCTCCATTGTCTTAAATTCAGATCACTCTGAGTGAAGATGTACTTGAGACTTTTGTGGTCAGTGAAAACTACAAAATGCTATCCCAGAAGATAATGTCACCAACAGCGTAGGGAATGAACAATAGCTTCCAACTCCAGATCATGTGTCAGGTAATTCCTCTCATGTGGCCTCAACTACCGAGACCCGTATGCAACGAATCCATCTCCCTGCATAAGTACATCTCCCAGCCCTATACCTGACACATCACAGTAAACAGTATAACTCTTTCCCGGCTCTGTCTAGTATCGGTGTTGAATTCAACCTCCCTTTCAGCTCCTGAAAGGTTGGCTCATAAGAATATGACCATAAGAACTTCGCACCCTTCTTAGTCAGAATTGTCAACGATGATGCTAAGCGTGAAAAGTCTTGTATGAAATGTCTATAGTATCCATCCAGCCCTAGAAAACTCTGTACCTCAAATACATTCTTTGGCTACTCCCAGGAAACTATAGCTCCCACTTTCTCTGGTTCTACTGATACTCCAGCCTCTAAGATAATATGACCCAGGAAGTGAATCTGATCCATCCAAAAGTAAAACTTTGAGATCTTATCATATAACTGATTCTACCTCAGTGTACTAAAAATGATCTCAAGATGGGTAACATGGTCGTGTCAATTGTGAGAGTACACCAAGATATCATCCACGAAAACAACCTCAAAGGAATCCAAGTATGGATAGAACACTCGGTTCACCAGTGCCATGAAAACTGCAGGTGCGTTCGTGAGACCAAACGGCATAACCATATACTCGTATAGACCATACCTGCTCTAGAAGGCTGTAAGAGTTATATCTAATGGTCTAACGTGCAACAGATGATAATCGGACCTCAAGTAAATCTTCAAGAACACCTAGGCTCCTCGAAGATGATCAAAGAGATCATCAATCCTCGGCAAGGGATACTGTTTCTTGACCGTAAACTGGTTAAACTTTCGATAGTCCACCCAAAGCCTGAGGGTGCCGTCTGCCTTCTTTGCAAACAGGACAGGAGAACCCCAAGGAGAAGTGCTGGTTTGTATGAAACCCTTTCGGGTCTTTTCTCTGTGTGGACGATGCCACTAAGAGGCTTGAGGCGGCGTCGTGCCCTCGGATCTGTGTGGAAATGGACTTATCGTTGAAGGGTCCCTCCTTGGTGCAACTTGAATCTGAGGAGGGGTTTTGTTGGAAACAGAAGTTTTTTTACCGTCGGCTTCATCGTTTCTGTGTGCACTGTGGTCTGCATGGCCATGAGGCGGTGAGCTGCCGACGGCGGAAGGTGGCGGCGGAGCCTTCCGGTAATGCTCTGGTAGGCGATCCGGGTCAGGACCCGGTGGTGTCGGGTGAAGGCGGGGTTCCGGATCCGTCCGTTCGGTCTCAAGAGGTTTCAAATTTGAATTTTCGCGGAGTTGGGTTGTTGGGTAATTCTTCTGGGGAAACGTCGTCTGACACTTCGAGGGCGCGGTCGGCTGTTACCCCTGATGGTATGGACCTCATCACTTGGTCTCCGGGTCAGGTGGTGCAAAGGTAGACACCCTCCTGCAAAAACGCAGTCCTGTCGCGCAGAGAGGTCGAGGTGCAGACTCCTGCCTTGTTGGGTAATCCGGACAGTTTGCTTTCTCCTTCTGCTTCGTCCTTTGGTTTTTCGTCGCAACTATCTTCAAAGGTTATCCGCAATAGCCTTGTTAACAAGCTCTTGGTGTCTCATGGGCATGGTGTGGACTTGCTCTGCGGGAACGAGGGGGTGGATAAGGAGGTTAAGACCTCGCGCTGGTCTCCGCAGAGAAAGGTGTTGCTCTCCTTGTTCCAGGAGAACTGGACGCGGACCCCCCGCGTGGACATTCTGGAAGGCGACCCCAGCTGGAGGAGCTGGATGCTCTTTCTGAGGAAGGGTTTTTGGCAGCGCCTCAGGTTATCATCTTGGATGGAGCGTCGGGACCTATCACTCGCTCGAAGGCGAAAGGGATGGGTGTGTTGGTGCAACCCAATTTGGAAGTTCCAGCGGCTCTTAAAACTCGTAAGTCTGTTCATTGATGTTTTCCTCCATTGTATGGAACGCTCGCGGTTTGGGGACTCAGGCTAAGCGAGCCTTTATCACTGTAGAAGTTAGAAAGGCCAAGGATTCTTTAATTGTGATTCTAGAACCAAAGAAGGACGCTTGCAAACTTCCAGGAGTTATGAAGAAGATGGGATTTCCGAACTGTTTTCATGGTGGGCCTGTGAATTTGCAAATTTGGGTGGGTTGGAAACATACTCTATCAGTTGAGGTGATTACTGTATCTTCCCAGTGTATAGACATGAAGATTGAAGTTGGTAGTGTGCCCTTCCTCTTTTCCTTCGTGTATGCGAGCAACAGGATGCTGGAAAGGCGGGAACTATGGGAACATCTAAGTTCGGTTCAAACTGGCACGTTTCCGTGGTTTGTGGGAGGTGATTTCAATACAGTTGTGGACGTCTCTGAGAAGAGGGGAGGTAGGGGCGACGTCTTGGATGGTATGTTGGATTTTCAAGAATGCTTGCTTCACGCGGGGCTACTGGATTTAGGTTTCAAAGGGACGAAATTTACGTGGTGCAACAACCGGAAAGGTCAGAATAGGATATGGTGTCGTCTTGACAGGTGGCTTACCAACTTTCATGGAATGGATATGTTTTCAAAATCCGTAGTCACTCAACTCCCCCGTATTCTTTCGAATCATGCTCCTCTTTTATTAGAAATTAATCATGAAGCTGTGGTTGGTCAAGGATTCCATTACTCCAGTGAATGTCATAAAGATGCTGGTTTCATGCAGATGGCGAGGGAATCCTGGTTATTGGAGGAGAAGGAGAAATCGTGGGGAGGTTTGGTTAACCGTCTTCGAAGACTTAAACAGAGCATCCGAAAGTGGCTTGTGGAGCAACCTAACTGGCACAATGGGGTGACTAGCTTGCAAGAGGAGGTCAACAAGCTAGAGGAGGATCTTCAGACGTCTTGGGATGAGGATATTTTTTCTATCCTCTGCGAAAAAAGTGCGGTGCTATCTGAGAAGCTGTTAGAAATGGAGAGGCTCTATCTGCAACAGTCCCGAGTGCGGTGGTTGAGGGAGGGGGACCGCAATACTGCCTTCTTTCAGGCATGCATCAAGGAAAGGAGAAATACGAGGATCAATATTAAGGGAGAGGATGGAATTCTCACCTCAGATGTCTCAGTGGTAGGCAGGATTGCTCTGAAGCACTTTGAGGGTATTTGGGCAGGGGAGGCCTCTTCGGGTTTTCGTAGAGAGTCCTTTGGGGATTCTAGTTTCTTGGAAGCACTTCCTGTGATGATATCTCGCTCTAAGAGTGAGTTCATGTCCTTGATACCACAGGAGAAAGAAATTCGAGAGGCCCTGGATATTATGCCGAAGGAGAGTGCACCAGGTCCTGACGGCTTCCCGGCATCCTTTTACAGTGCGTCTTGGGATTTCGTGGGGCCGTGCGTGGTGGAGTCTATTTGCGAATTCTTCTGAGGAGCCTCCCTGTGTAGGGGGATCTCTTCTTCTAGGGTGGTACTGGTGCCGAAGATCAAGGACCCCACGCTGGTTAGTCACTTCCGACCGATCTGCTTATGTAATGTCTCGTATAAACTTTTGGCAACAGTCATCAGCAGGAGACTAGCCAACGTGATTCCTAAGCTTGTCTCAGAAGAGCAGCACGGCTTCATTCAAGGAAGGGGTATCCAGGGAGCGGTAGGAATCGCTAGCAAACTGGTGCATGATCTGAACAAAAGATCTGTTGGCTCTAATGTTATTTGGCAGGTGGATATGAATAAATCCTTCGACAACATGGAATGGAACTTTATCTTACGAGTAATGAGGGGTTTCGGGTTCCAGGAACACTTCTTTGATCTTTGCTTCAGGTGTTTTGCCTCACCTTGGATCTCTATATCACTGCTTGGGAGGTGCTTTGGCTTCTTCAAATCTGTGAGGGGGGTTAGACAGGGAGACCCGATATCCCCCTTTCTTTTCGTCCTTGCTCAGGACGCTCTCTCAAGAAATCTAAACAAGGGGGTGTCAGAGGGAAGGTTGAGATCGTACTACGGAAGAAGGAACGCGATGAGGGTTTCTCACTTGATGTCTGCGGATGACATACTCTTGTTTCCGAATGGTGGGAAGAGATCTTTAAACGCTCTTATGGGAATCCTGTCTGAGTATAGAGATCTCAGTGGGCAGTCGATCAACCAGTTGAAAAGTCACCTGTTCATTTCCAAAAAATGCTCGGGGAGAAGGTGCAGATCCATCCAGGAGTTCTTAGGCTGTGGACAGAGTCAACCTCCGATTATGTACCTTGGAGTTCCTCTATCGAGTGGTAGGTTTCTGAAGATCCACTTCAACGAACTTGTGGATCGCATTCTGGGGAGGATTCTCAACTGGAAGAACAAGATGCTTTCCTTCAGAGGCAGGATCATGCTCATAAACAGTGTTCTTCTGTCGATCCCCATGCACATCTTTTCCATCATCAACCCCCCGAAGGGTACGGTGGAAAAGATTGAGCATATCCTCACGTCCTTTCTATGGGATGCAAAGAAGGAAGGGAGATGTCACTGGGCATCCTGGAAAAGGATGGCCCGTCCGGTGGAAGAGGGTGGGGTTGGCCTTCGGGATATCCAGGACTCCATCCGTGGGATACAGGAAAAACTGGCCTGGGAGGTGATTGTAGGCAAATCACTTTGGGCAAGGTACTTCATTTCAAGGCATGGTGTGTCTGGTGACTTTCGCATGCATGGTGTGACGAGCCTGGACAAGTGTATAGACTCTCATATGGAGGTACTTTTTGGCTACTCTAGATGGGTGGTTGGACGTGGGGAGATTGGTTTTTGGACGGAGACATGGGCGGAAGAAAGGCTTTGGTATGAGGGCTGCCCTCTCCCTAACATTTCTTTCAGGGAAGCATGCGGGAGTTTTGAATTCATCCAGGAGAACCTTAATCCTTCTAAACTTTCCTTTTTTAATGGTGTGGTCATGAGCGATGAACCAGATCGCTGCTGCTTTACAGAGGTTGGGTCAGGGCGCTTCTGTTTGAAGGGTTTCCGAAGGATTGATCGAAGGAGTGGTAATCGGGTGTCTGGAGGGATGACCACGTGGTGAAAAGAAATTCCAGCGAGAATGAACTTCCTAGTGTGGTGGATCCAAAACCGAGCGGTTCCCACAGAGGAAAACATTCATAGGAAAGGGATCTCCTTGGAATCCCGCTGCTATTGCTGTGAGAACCCAAACCGGGAATCAAAACTTCATCTGTTCTTCCAAGGAAGATGGGCTGTGTTCCTCTGGTCTCAGTTTCACCCTTTCAGGTTTGCTTCTGATGAGTGTCTTTCCGTTCGCGATCACATTGTCTCTTGGTTCTCGGGTTTTGGTAGCAGAACAGAGGAGCGTTCGGTAGCCAGTATCATTCTGGTTGCTGTATGTTGGACCATTTGGGAAGCTCGTAATCAGATACGGTTAGGAGGCAGGAAATCTCTGCTTGCGTTGCATGTTCGTATGAGGTTGTTCATTGCGGAACTTGCAGCGCTTTTCAAGAAGGGCTTGCAGGCGGATGTCTTGGGGAACCTTGTTCATGGACGGTGCATGAAGAAGTTGCAGAAGGGTGAGTGGGTAAGGCGGAACCCCCCGGTCAGCGGGTTGAAATTGAATGTGGATGGCTCCTGCATGGGAGGAATCATGAGAGGCGGTGGTGTTCTACGGGATTGTTGGGGTTCGGTGCACTTGGCATTTAGTGCCTATTACGTAACGGGATCCTCTTTAGACGCGGAGTTCAGGGCCCTTCTTTCAGGTATCACCATTTGCAGGAGGAGAGGTCTTCAGGTGTCTGAAGTTGAATCTGATTCTGAGGTTCCGGTTAAATCGCTTCAGGGGGCTTGTGACATTGCTTGGAATCTGGTGTACATTGGTAGGAGATGCAAAGCAGAGACCAACCAGGGTAGGATGGTTCATCACAGTGTTTGGGAATCCAACTATGCGGCAGATGCTATGGCTCGTGGGGGAAGACCGGAGGAGACCTTGATAGTATATGATAGACTTAACTCCTTACCACCTGAATGTGTCAATGTAATCCGGAAGGACGCTCTTGGACTTCATTTCTTCCGTCCTCCGTGATGTGTATCTGTGGGTTTAAGATGCAATAATAAATAATAATTTTCAGTCAGTCGCTCCTAGCACAAGCTCAATCGAGAATTCTACCTCGCGCTCTGGAGGAAAACCTGAAAATTCCTCTAGAAAGACATCTCTAAAATGATCCACCATTGGAGGAAAGTCCATCTAAAAAGTCCCCTGGTCATCTAGATATAGACTAGAAATATGGGTTGTAACTCCTCCCAATCCATGATGCTCTGTACTTTCTTTACTTTCCTGGACATCCCATTTTCCCCTATGAAGAAAGGATTCACCTTCTGGTGATGTGAAACTCACCCTACGATGATAAAAATCGATGACTGCCTAGAATGGAACTAACCAGTCCATCCCGAGAATGACATCATAGTCTGTCATCTCCAGGACATAGAGGTCCCATAGAAAGTGACATCCACCAACCTCTAGTGGGAACTCCTTTCACTGACGTACACTAGTTGTTCTAGTCCCCAACGGTGTTTCTAGCGTCAAAATATCGGCAGAAGAAAAGATGTAGAGGCCAAGGCTCTCCATAACAGTAAAAGATATAAAGCTATGGGAATCCCCTGTGTTGAAAAGAGCAGAAGATAAAACTGAGGCTACTAAGATCGTACCTCAAACTGTAGAGGGTTCGGGATCCTGCTCTTGCAGGGTTTGCTCCACTGCAAAAGTATGGCCTAAGTTGTGGCCCTGTGACCCTGCCTGACCACTCTGAGCTAATATACCCTGCTGTCACTGAAGAACCGGAGACTGTATATCACAGACAAAACCTCCACCTCGGCCCAATCGGCAAGAAGAACTCCAGTTCCCAGACTGGTGAGAAACTGGTGCCACTGCTCCTGATCGAGGAGTCATAGAATAACCCCTGTCACTAGCTGCTGGTGGGAAGAACTGACAAAAGCACTGAAGGTGACCCATATTGCCACAATATCAGCACTCCACTGGGTCTCTCGAGCGATGTGTCCTCATATGCCCGCTCTTCCCACACTAGTAGCACACCACCTGGCTACTAGAAGATGTATCCCTCCTACTCTGATCTCCTCGTGCATACTCCTTGTGGTGCTTCCTGTTGTCAGGAGGAGGGATACTAACTATGGATGTTGATCCACCCTAGATCACCGCTCCATAATCCCTTATATTGCGATCTGGGATCAGTGCCTGGTTGACGATAGAAGATATCGAAGTCAACATGAAGATGTTCACCTAGGATCGGATGTCGTGCCTGAGACCATCCTCAAACTTCAATGCAAGGAACAACTCATCACCTCCTAGAATAGGTGTGAAACACTAAATCTCTATGAAGAGAGAGGAATACTTCATAACAGTAAGAGAACCCTGCTCCAGACTCATGAACTCTCAGGCTCGATCGGCCCTCAAGGTCTCCAGATAGAAATAATCATAGAATATACGCCGAAACTCATCCCAAGTCATATTCTGCTGGTGTCCCGCCTGTGATATCACATCCCACCACCTCTTGGCAGAGTCTCAAAGCATGTAGGTAGCGAGATTCACCCTCTTCTCTGGAGGTATCTCCAGATACTCTAAAATCATTAGCGTGGATTCTAGCCATGACTTTGCAGCCTGGGGTCCTCCATCCCCTGAGAAAGTAGTAGGATGTTGTTGTTGAAAGACCCGTATAAATTCTACCATTGACGGACTAGGATGAGGAACTCCCTTAAAGGTCTTCATCATCCTCATAAATCCCTCTCTGGATTGTGAATCAACACCTATGTCAGGTATAATGGCTGGTTTCAAGACAGGAACAACTGGAGGATCTGCTGGAAGTCCCTGATCATCCATGTCTGGTGTCTGATCACCACCTGGTAATTGGCGCATAACCGGAGGACATCTTGGTGGCATGACTCTGCAAGATCAAGTGCACACCTTAGATCAAGATTATCAAGGACTGAAAACTAGAAGCGTAAGAAGGGAATAGGAGAAAGAAAGCATTCAATTTTTACAAAAAACATGACTACACGGCGTGTACAATTCCTACATGGCATGTTCCCTTAAGTCATTTACATGGGTGTGTACTCCTACTTAAACTGGTCGTGTAACACCCCAAACACATGGCGTGTTCTCCTAACACACGGCGTGTACTTGAATCCTCTTCCCCTGCCTGAGTCCTTCTACACGATTAAGCCACACGGCTCTCCTAAGACAAGACTACATGGCATGTTCACGATAGACACGGCATGTACTAGACAAGATTCACCTATCCCGTGTTGTTAGTGACACGGCCTAACACACGGCTCACACTACACAGCGTGTTCCAGATGGACACAACGTGTATGAGGAAGGATAACACTGACCCGTGTTGTTAGTGACATGGTCGGGTACCTGGGTCAGACTACATGGCGTGTTCAATACTGACACGGTGTGTGTAGCTTAAGGTTTATCCATCTGTGTTGTTAGTTACATGGGCGGACACAGGATCAATGCTACACAGCGTGCTCAACTGGTACACGGTGTGTTCCCACAAGAAATTCCCTATCCTGTGTCTCTGCCCACATGGTTGTGACACGATTAGAGACTACATGGCGTGTACATAAAGTACACGGCATGTACATAAAGTACACGGCGTGTACTTAATAAAAACAGTTTCTTCCTGAACATAAGAACACATGGTGTTTAGTCAAAACTACACGGCGTGTATTCTGAGTTTTTTCGGATAGTAATCCTTAGAAACTACTCTGGGACCCATAAAAACACTAAAACAAACATTGGAAGTGCCAAATTTCGATCTGTGGGAGGCCATACTCCATGAGAATCAAAGGTTGGCATCTTATACATGTTATAACATGGAAAAAAAGGTAATGATCCGCCAAATTCCAGTCTATGTGGTCCCATAACACCTCAAGAACCAAAGTTTGGCATTCATTCAAGCAAAACCTTACACAAACAATACCCGATCAAACAATAGGTATTTTTATCGAGGCATCTATCACAACAGCATGTATATTCTACACAGCATCTATCACAACAACATGCAATTGCTAATGCACCCTAAATGGCATGGAAAAAATGCATGACATGTGATCTCTAGTAAGTGCCTATATGATGCATGAGATGGAATACCCTCATCTCATCGGGTTGCGATAGAAATAGAAACTCAATAACATCAATGATAACGTCACAATACATGTGAGTCACCTAATGGTGAAAATCAAATCAACTGTAAAATCGCAAACTAGAAAAAATTGCAATAAATGAGGTAGATTGGTTTTTTCTTGTACACAGGTTAGCTACTACTAGGCACAGCTTATTACCAAGTACTTATTCCTTCCTATACCTGGCTAAAGGATCCAAACAGTAATTCAAGAGAAAAGAGTTCCTCTGATACCACTTTGTAACGTCTCGGTTCTGGAAGCCACCCAGAGGCGCCCCGTACCCGGTTGGTCACATGGCCTAAAGTGCATTTCCCCACACACCAGAGGCTTCTGACTAGCAGCAAGGGCTTGGGTGTGATAGTGGGGAAACTATGCCCTCATTGGAAGAGTACACAGCAGAAGTAACAACACACAATAGCGGAAGTAGTAAATATCCAACAACAGTAAATAGCGGAAGACTGGAATAATAAAAAACTGGAGCACATATATATATATATATAATGATGCATGATAAATATGTATAGGAAAGAATCCAAACAAGTCAAAATGATGGAAATACAAACAGTGTTAAACCAAAGTACAAAATAAAAAGATAAACAGCTCCTCAGCATCGCAATCCTAATCTTGGTCCCATGCTATCCTGCTCTACAGCAAGTCAAGTACCTAAAGTAGAAGGGAGCTTTCCATTATCTATACCTACAACAATATAATCTATTTTGTCCCAAAAGCATGACCCAAACAGTTTGTGAGACTAAATCCCAGTAGGAAACCACCCGAAGATCTATGCCTAACAGTTAGTGAATATATGGCAGGTAAAAGTATAGAAAACATTAAAGAGGAAAGTACTCAGTATTAAACAATCCACATTTTCAATATCAAGAAACAATAAAAAAACAGATAAACACAAACAGGTAACCCTCTGGGAAGTACTCACAGCCATCCCCTCTGGTCCTACCTAAGAAGTACAAGCAACCCTCTGGGTAGTGCACTCGGCCTAACCCCTCTGGTTCAGTCATAATAATTCATAAAGACTCTCGGAGGAATCACTCACAACCAATTCCCCTTATAGTCTAAGGTAGTTAGGAACTCTCTGAGGAAGCTCACATGGTCAATTCCCCTTATAGACCCAAGGGCAAGGACTCTTTGAGGAATCTCACTCGGTCAATTCCCCTTATAGCCTATGTCGTTCAAAGACTCTCTGAGGAAGATCACTCGGTTAATTCCCCTTATATTCTAGAGTAATCAAGGTAATTCAAAGTAAAACAAAGACTCTCTAAGGAATCTCGCACAGTCAATTCCCCTTATAGTCTAAAGTTCTCACAAGACTCTCTGAGGAAGCTCACTCGGTCAATTCCCCTTATAGCCTACTACACCAAGTTACCACGGCCTTGTGTAGGTCAACGAGCATAGAAATGCAATATGGCCAAAGTAAACCTACAGAACTACTTGGATAATCAGTCTATAACATATTTCACATGTCAGAGTACAAATATTCTACCCTAAAACTCTAGGCATAGAAAATAGTCAAGGCAGCCAAACAGGCTAAACAGGACCAAATGGTCGTAAACAGAGCATGCATGGGAAAAACATCCAAATCATAGAAAATCAACCCTATTCACATCCATTTAACCTATACACAAGAATAAAAACATGGCCGGAAATCAACAGGGGTAAAACGGTAAACACACAATACCCCGTTCAAGGGTATTGGTAGAATTTTCACATAATACTCAAAGAATTTGAATGGAAAGGCACAAACTACCTACCTTAGCATTGTCAGAATGATATACATGAACCTCAAAGATTGAATCTCCCTATAATTCTGAATATCTACAAAAAAGTATAAAACTTTCAACCCACAATATCTCATGAGAGAAGAGAAATCAGAAGATGGTGCTCAGGGAGAAGATAGAACTCACCGATGCAATTCCAACGCAACCGAAGGTGTTCAATTCAGAGGACAAATGCACTCTTGGGGGTTCATCGAAGATATGCGGTCGTACGGAGCTCTCGGCCGAACGGGACCTTGAAGAAGAGTGTTCTGGCAATTAGACGTGACCCCGGTGAGTTTAATGAAAAAAAAGAAAGTACACGGCATTTAATTTTGAAGTACATAGCGTATACTCGTCATTTCTGTACTCTGCTTTAGGTGGCCTCCAAATCACCCCCACACGGCCATGTGTGTGGCCACTACACGAACAGTACATGACATCCTATGTCAAGGTAGTACATGGCGTGTACTCTTAAAGTACACGGTGTGTACTTGTAAAATTTCCAAAATTTCCTCTTTTTCTCGAAAACGACCAGAAAAGGAAAAACATACCTAAAAAGAAGATCAGGGTTATTAAAAGAATAACCCTTAAGGAGAACCTAGGAAGTGTGAACCAGAACACCCCTTGAGAAAAATATAGGATGGATGGATCAGAATTCCCCTTGAGAAAAACCTAGGAAGTGTAAACCAGAATGCCCCTTGAGGAAAATCTGGGATGGATGGATCATAACAAACCTTTAGGAAAACCCGGGAAGTGTGAACCAGAATTCCCCTTGAGAAAATATGGGATGGATGGATTAGAACGCCCCTTGAGGTGAACCTGGGAGGTGTGAACCAGAACTCCCTTGAGTAAAACCTGAAATTGATGGATTATAATTCCCCTTGTGGTAGAACCAGGAGGTGTGAACTAAAATTCCACTTGAGGTAAACCTAGTATGGGTGGATCAGAACACTCCTTAAGGTAGACCTGATTAGTGTGAACCATAAAACCCCTTAAGGAAAACATGGGATGGATGGATTAGAATTACCCTTGAGGAAGACCTGAAAAGTATGAACCATAACACACATTGAGATGGATCAGAACACCCCTTGAGGTAGGCCTGATAAGTTTGAACCAGAACACCCCTTGAGGAAAATTTGGGATGGATGGATCAAAATAACCCATGAGGTGGATCCATGTGGTGTGAACCAGAATTCCCCTTTAGGAAAATCTGGGAGGTACAACCCTAGGAGGGATCACCTAGGTTTACCATTAGTCAAAAATACCCTTCAGAAAAACCCATGAGGTTTATTAGAACACCCCTTGAGGCAGATCTGGAAGGTATATCCTTAGTATGGGGCACCTAGGTTCACCATTGATCGGGACTCCCCTTGAGGTAAACCCAGAAGGTTGATCAGAGCATCCCTTGAGGTGAATCAGGGAGGTACTTCCCTAGGAGGGAGCACCTAGGTTTACAATTGTTTATGATTAAAACTCAAGGAGGTGTCCTATGTACCTTATTTATAGAACAAATATCAAAACCCATGTAGTTCGATGCCATAGTTAAGGTCGTGTGATAGGATTGATCCATGCAGTTTAGCATCATGCAGTAAGGACGCTTAGATGGAAGAGGCCTAGTCAAGGTTTGGTATGGTACTTACACCAAGGCAGCCTAGGATGTTGGGTTTGGACCTCAGGGAGTCTTCCTACATATCCCAGTTAGTTGAAAATCAAATCCCACAAAGTTAGGAATGAGTTGGGTCTTACTCTCATTAAGATGTCCATTTGAGTGGGATGGTTGGGGATTTCCTTGAATATGAGGTCTATTTGAGGTTTGGGGTCATGTGGGTGTCATGATCTTTAATAACCTCTAATCTCATGTGAGTCATGCTCGGTGTGAGAAACAAGTGGAAGTAGTAGATCTGAAGATCACATGATACACTTTGTTTGTTGGTGGATGGATACTGGGGTCCAAAGGGAAAGAGAGAGGGAGATCTATGGAACTCGTCTCTTCTTTTATTTTGGTAACCAGATAGTAAAATAAACTCTTAGATATAACCTGGGAAAGAAAATAGGAGCAAGAGTGTCAACTCCCATAATAAAGATTGGGGGGCTTACTCTAAGAGGGATTCCTATAGGATCTCATGCCATGTGGGTGGTTCACAGGACATCCTGTTAGAGTTCATACCATGTCGCTCATACATAGATAATCCTATGATTATCACATAGGGTAAGAATATATTTTAACATCATGTATTGAGGAGGTTGTTGTGTAGTTTAACTCCGTATGACTAGGATGTGGAACAAGGTAGTTTTACATCATGCGGCTTGGATGTGGGGGGACTCACTCCTCACCCCTTGGGATTACATGACCATTGATCATATTCCTTTGGTAAGGGCATGGATTTGGAACTTCTAGGGTACAATGATGGGAGGATTTTCCAGTCACGATGTCTACATTAAATCCCCCATGCTCAGAGGAAACTGGGGTTATATTATCCATTATCAGAAGTAGTAGGAAAGATAATAGGTGCATTGGAGGCATATGGGATGTCAAGTAGGATACACTGAAGTTTTTGTGTGCAATTTTGGAGGTTTTCTCAAAATAGTTTCACAATCAAGGTGCTACAGCACAAGGGTAGGGCATGGAGTAAGGGTAAATGGTTGCGCATAAGTTTGGGGTTGTACACAAGACCAAGGTTGTGTGCACCTGGATAGCCTCTAAGGGTGTTGTGTGTATATCACTCAATCATGGACCAAGTCAATTTTGGGCCCACAGGAGGTCTGTCATGTAAGATTATCTACCTTGGGTATTCTATGTTGTGCGTCTTCATATAAGAATAGGTTTACATGCAGCAGAGCGATGCTTCGACTTTAGGAGAGCCTCCCCGAATAAGGGGGTGAGCTTTTATTTATAGCTAAAATGTTCGATGGTGGTAATTCAAGATCTTGGATATGGAAGGAATTTTTATGTGAGGGTCTTACTTTAATGTGGGCACTCATCCACATAAAAAGACCAATTTTACATATCCTTTGGCGGGAAAATATATTTCTACATGTGCCTTGCATTTCTTGCACGTAGCCATTATTTATTGAACATGAATTCCTTGAAAATCCTGTTGGATTTAGGGGAAGATATGAAAAATCTTGTCACATTTATCATGAAAGATCTTTGTGCCTGCAATGATATTTTTTCATGCAAAAGTAGAAACTTTCACACACCCTAAACTTAAACCACCCTCTAGTGATGTAAAAGATACCCTGTGGTGATAGTATTCCACATAAGCATGATAGGGGACCAACCAGTCCATCTTGAGAATGACATAAAATCCTGTCATCTCGAGGATGAAGAGGTCCCATAAGAAATAATAGTTTTCTACCTCAAGGGGGAATTCCTTAAACTTACATACACTCTCCGATCGAATTCCCAATGGAGTATAAAGTGTCATCACGCCAAAAAAGTAATCAATATCATTCCCAAGGATTACCACATTATCCACATAGATAAAGGAATTTGAAGCACCCATATCAAATAGGGAAGACATGGTAATAGAGGCTCCTATAATATTACCTCAAACAGCAGATGGCCTAACTCCCTACTCCTCTAGTATAGACTACACTGAATAAATCTGGCATATTCCATGACCCTATGCTACAAACTGACTAACCTAAGCAAGTCCACTCTATTGGATTTGTGTATTTGAATTATGGATACCTTGAACACAACCTTCTTCTATACATATATGGGAAGTAGTACTCTAGATACCTTCTCATCAAGGTTCTCATAATCCTGCTCTTGAATGCAAAGTTGATATGGATCCTCTCCCACTAGAGACAGATGGGAAGGTTCTACAAAAATGATAAATATACCCCAAACTGTCATAGGATCAGCACTCAACGGGGTCTCTGGAATACTAGGGCCTCTTATTCCCTAGATCCCCACACTGGTGAAAAACCATGTAACTATCATTGGGTGAAATCTGGATATCATTGCTCCTGTATGTAGTCTCTAAGTGACGTTTCCAGCTGCTAGTTGAACCACTTCCTTGTCTTGGTTCTGAACCACCCTAACCCACATCATCAGCTTCCCTTAGGTTCCACTCGGTGATGAGGGCCTAGTTTACTATTCCTAAAATGGTGGTCAAATGAAATATTTTTACCTAAGATTGGATGGTGTATATGAGCCCATCCTCAAACCGTATCACTATCACCAATGTGTTACTAGTAATAGTTGTCACAAAGGGATAGGGCTCCATGAACTGAGCAGAATTTTCCATCATGGATGTAAGATCCCAAGTTTTTTTATGAGGTATGGATCTCTTTAAAATTTTTTTAAATGCTTGTTTACAGCCTAGTGTGAATACCCTTTGAATTCATGGGTGTACCAGGGGTTTCTAGGGCTTTTTTAGAGCCTAGAACCCAGTTTTTTAGAAAAACTAGACAAGTTTTATGGTTAGTAAAAAACATGTAGGATAGGAAAAACAGTTACTATTAACCATACAAGGCCAAGGAAGAGGGTGTTAGGAGTTCGCATAGTTTTCTAAACCGTATGGATGGAGGTTCACGCATGTGAGATGGCCTCTATAGTTTTTGATAGTGGGATGAGACATGGTTTACACGCGGTTAGGAAAACTATGTGAACTAATCATGCAAGGTTCCCCTCCTTACAGTGAAGGGCACATGGTTGGGGCATGATTTGGCCAACTATGAAGCCAAACCATGCGACCCAAGTATTTTGGGTAAAAGGAATTTTTTTCCTTAAAATATATTAGACCTAAATCTAATTTCACTCTTCACCCATTGGATATCCTTGATCCATTTGAGAGCTCCTTTAATACAAATAGATAGATTTTGG
Source organism: Viscum album (assembly GCA_963277665.1). Classification (NCBI taxonomy): domain Eukaryota; kingdom Viridiplantae; phylum Streptophyta; class Magnoliopsida; order Santalales; family Viscaceae; genus Viscum; species Viscum album. The sequence continues at coordinate 1,605,922,809 of OY728137.1, read as the reverse complement.
TATCATTCTTTCATATGAACTTGGAATCAAGCATTTTTTATCTCGTTGGATTTACGTCGGTGATTAATAAATTCCTTTTATCTCATTATCCATTTAACTTTTTATTAATGGAGTTTTTTTTGTGCAAGCTAATATTCCCTATTTTTGTGTTCCTTATTTGTTCTTGATGTTTCTCCCAATATGAGTCGAATCAAGAGTTTATATTGTACGAACACTCTTATAAGGACCTATGGTAGGTGGTATATAATTTTCCCAAGTGGTTTGATGCTTTATAGAGCTGGTTTTCATTGTTTATCCCACCATAATTTCTGGAGTGGTCCCAAAAATGAATTGAATAATTGAATTGAACATATTAGAACCTGTCAGGGATTCCCAATAGTTCTTTGAGACCTTTTGAAGGTTGTTTCTCCAACCAAGGTCACCCATGGGGTATTCCTTTGAGATTAACCATTTTATATACCACACATGGGGTGGGTGTATGATATTTCCTAGTTAGATGGAGCCTAGTAATAAATGAATTGAAATGAATTGTTTTTTAGGATATGTTCTGCCTCCTTTTATATTTGATACATGTTGTTGACTTGTTTAATTATTTTTTGAATTGTTATATGAGTGGGTAAAATCATTGAATGTAATTGAATGGGAATTTTATATGAGTGGGTATACTCATGGAACATGAATGCTTGTGAGTTGATGAGTGAAATGATATGTGAATTGAAATGGTAGTGGATGACTTGGTTGGTATACCATGGATATTGACTCCATTTAAATTTCATAGACATTTCACCCATGAGTCGTGATTTATGGAAGAAGATACCTTGGACCTATATGCTCCTTGGATCTTGATTCTGTAGGATTTTAAGGTAATTTCTACCCCTTATATCCAAATTGATGGACTCGCATTGGACATGCTTTTCTTCCATAATCCTTGGACTCCACCAGTGTCATTACCAATTTTCCATTAAGATGCTCCTAGGACTCAATGAGGATGACTTGGTATTTTATACCTTGGATCTGATCTTGTAGTGTCTGACACTTTTGACTATATGGAATGGCCATGGTAAATGTAATATAGTTGATTATATGGCGCGGTAGTGGTAAATTGTGACACTTCTTGTTATACGGCTCGACCGTGGTTGATTTTGAGATACAGGTTATACAATAAGGTCATGGGTGATATGATATACTATGTATACAGCATGGCCATGGTGTTTACTTCCTTTCGATTTACTATTTTCCTGTTATAGGATCTTGACACTTATTTTGCGTGGATCCTTGTTTGTCTTAATGGTATCACTTTACATCTTTACTTTTTCTATGGGAATTGTACTTGTATTACTAACATATTTGTTATATAACTTGCACTCTAATTTAGCATATATTTCACATATAGAATTTGTTATAGACACTTTGGGTGGTGGACTACTGAGATTGTATCTCACACCCTATTTGGGACATCATTGGGTACCTAGAAAAACTTTATGGATGTAGGTATAGATCGGGGAAAGCACCCATAGTTCGATGCTTGAATTTGTGCCATGCATAGGAGCACAGGAGCACGGGACCGAGCTGAGGCTCGTGATGCTATCCGGAGATAGTTCCTTTTGGTATTTTTGGTATTTTTATACATGAATTGTATTGATGTATGTATACCTATTCTATATGCTTTGTAGACACATGACATGAAATGTATCATCATCATTTTTTATATGTGATTACTTTTGGAATTGTTTATATATTTCTATATTGGATGTATTCCTATTGTCTGATTGATTTAATACTTCTACTATTTTATTGTTATTATTATTCCATTGTGTTACACTCTAACATGAGAGCATAGTCTCCCCACAGACACGCCCTAGGCCCTCACTACAAGTCGGAAGCCTCTCGCGTTCAGGGAGATGTTCTTGAGGCCATTGGCCAACTAGGCTCGGAGCACTGTTTAGTGACATCTAGGTCTGGGATGTTACAATGAATATAGTACCATGTTGTAGATGCATAAACTCTCTAGCCTAGTCCTATCTCAGTGTATTAGGAAAGAAATAGTCATATAATGCTGTTTGAAAACCATTACATGCCATACTTTGATAACAATATTCCTGGGTGATCACATTCCACCATCACTTGGTAGAATCTCATAGCATATATAGAGAGTGCTTCACTCTCCTATTAGGAGATGTCTCGAGGTGGTCAAAAATAGTCATCATGGCCACCATTCATGAATCTAAAACATGAGGATGGCCAGCCCCCAAAAACATGGGTCGATGTTGCGGCTGAAACTCTCATGTTTTCTCTTCCATAGAAGGGGAAAGCTATAGATCTCCCTAAAAAATATAAATTAGTTTAATAAAACCCTCACAAAACTAGGAATCATCTTATAAGTCATATATAATAGTAGTTTCCATAGGAGGAACTATTGGAGGTAACATGGGTTCCCTGGGGCCCACCACCTCTGAAGCATAGTCATCACCACCCTCCTAGCGAACAACTCGAGGACGTTGTGGTGACATAGCTCTAAAAATTCCAAGAACACACCTCAGATAAAATTTTATAATGGCATAAACCACGGGTATAAAAATAAAATAGGTATAAAACATTTTTATATAAGGTCTCACACCTATTACTACTCCTAAATCCAGTTTTGGGTGACGTATATAAATAATAATGCAAGAGATACTACCCACTTCCCAGTATTGAGGTCAGTTCAGGGTCAATTTCTCTGTTATGAGTCAAAATTCCCAGTGTACAGAGTGTTAATTTCATGTTATAGAGAAAATAGCCTTAAATTCCATTTGGAATCCCCATTTAACAGTGAACATTTCATTTCATAATTTAAATTTATTTAAGTTCGTATTTATTTATATCACAAGTATTATTAAATGGTTGAATTATATAGATTACCATTTAAAATTTTTAAATAATTACGCACTTTATAAATTAAACTATGGAATCTATTTAATCAAAACCATAAACATGTTCTATTCCATGAAACCAACGGTCCATGGATCAACATGTCATAATTGACTACCTAAGGTGTCAACATCAAACTATTTAGGAAAACATTGTTAGTTTTATTTGTTCACTTTAAGTAATCAATTATGTTTATCATTACCCTATAAAAAGTTATCATAATTCTATTTATAGCAGTCAAATCACTCATAGAAATCATAGGCAATACAAGCAATGAGATACACCTATATGGCATGTATAATGCATGACATGAGAATCTTTACATTCCTATAATGATGCATGAGTCAAAACTTCCTTGAAATATCATTCCAAGGGTAAAATGAAATCCTAAATCATAATAATAAACATTACACAACATTTTTGTTACCCAATGGTGAAATCAATCAACTATAATAAGCATAATCTAAACAATAATACCCATCCCATGAAATTTTCCATTTCTCTGTACATGGATTAGCTACTCCCAAACACATTATCATTACCAAATTTGAACTCTCTCTAGTCTTTTTTTTCATCCTAAAAGAGTAAATCAAATAAAAGAAAGTCTCTAATACCAATTTGTAACATTCTGACCCAGAATCCACTATATAGTGCCCCAAGATGGTTGGTCACATGACCTCAAGTGCACCTCCCCATATGCCAGAGGCTTCGAAATAGCATTGGGGGTCCAAGGTGGTATAGTGGGGAGAGTATACCCTAATAATTAGAGTATAAAAATGGTATAATAAATTAATAAATAGAGGAATCATAATATAAATCAAAACAGAAGCTAAATAATCCAGATAAAATAAATAGCCATCAATAGAAATATCTAGTACCATATATAGAATGATGTAATGTCATGTCTGTAAGAACCCGGGTTTTTGGAACGGGTCAAAATCCCGACCCTGTTTAAATTTTTGACTGGTTTCTGAGGAAACTGGATTAAATGGGAAGTTTCTAGAAATTTCCAGACTACACGCCATGTACTTTAAGTACACGCGATGTATGTGTAGGCGAGTGACCGTCCGTGTGCTCTCTGAGTACATGCCGTGTGGTGACCGTGTAGAAATTTCTTACTACACAGTGTGTAGTTTTGAACACGCCGTGTATACCCCTGACCGTGTGAGGCCATAAATGGTGTGTAGGCCATTGGCCGGGTAGAACTAGGGGCATGCCGTGTTCCCTTTAGACACATCGTGTAGTCTAGCCGTGTATAAGGAAAACACATGGCGTGTGAGTATGCCGGCGAGGAAAGGAAGAGAAACCAAGTACACGCCGTGTACCCCTAGGTACACGCCGTGTACTCGTGTCGGTAGGTTCGGAAAGTAAGGTGGTGGAATCAGCCGTCTTATGAATAGTTAAATGACATATACACGGCGTGTAGTCCAAAAGTACATGTCGTGTACTTTCTTTTTTTCACTTAAAACGGGAAGTATCCTCGTTTTGAGGTTCTGGACAGAACCTCCACCCCCCAAGTCGGCCAAATTTTCAATTGCTCCCCGGATCGCCGTCCGAACTCCGTTTCGATCACGGTTTAGTGCGTTGGAACCCCCTTGGTAAGACCTTGATTCCACTTTGGCCGTTTTGTATGATTTTCATTCTAGAATGAGTTATAGGAGTTTGAACAGTATTGAATCTTTTATAGATTTACAGCATTTTAGACCGAATTGGTGGCTGTTACTGGAGGAGTAGCATCGTACGAGTCTCAGGTAGGTGGTGCATACTTCATTTTGTGTTTTCACGGTTGTTTGGGTAACACGGACTACGGCGCGTTTTCGGGTATTTTGAGTGGGACCCTTTTTATCTTCTTTTTCATACTGTATTGCTTATGGGACCTCTGGGATGCTTTTGGGTATGCCCGGTTACCAGTTTGCGTGAGCAGGGCCGGGTGAGGGGTCGTTGCTCGTCAGGGCATTTTGTTCAGGGAACGCCAAAATGGTTTTAACTGAAATTTTAATGTTATAAAATGTTATTTTAATTCATTGATGTTTGATATAAATTGTTGGAGGAATTTAAGACCTTAGTGATGGTATGGGACAGCACCTGGTAGAGTGCAATTCAACTGTTTTGTTTGTTTTTCTTGGTTATGTTTTCTGTTTACATATGTGTATATGCAATTGCTGAATTGCATCTGCTGGACCTTTGGGTTTTTGATGGGATTGGCCCAGTTACGCTTGAGTGATGCTGATCACAGGTTGGGGCTTTGCCCGTGTTACTTTGGGTGGTTTTGAGAACAGGATTGGGCGTCATGGACGTCGGCTTGAGGTAGTACGACTATCAGGTTGGGCATGGCCTGGGTTACTAGGATGGTGATGCCATCAGACTTGAGCGACATGGTCGTAGGAACACGAGGTGTCAGATGTGTTGGTGGCTTAGGACTATTTTGGTGATTACCGCTCACCGGGACTTTGAGTAGTGTGCACACAGAGATACTCCGTGATGAGGTGGTTTTGACCACTCGTGTGGGTAGAGGCCCACGTAGTTGCGGTTTGGTATTTTGGTTGGGGGTGCTTACCGTAGAAAGCCATGTGGGAGGTGAGGATCCATCAAGGAATGGGCGTGCCTTCGGGATGTCAGTACTTGAGACACGAGGTGTCAGGAGGCACGTGGTGTCGGGTTACTATTTGGGGCGTGCCTTTGGGATGTCGGTACTTGAGACACTAGGTGTTAGGAGGCACGTGGTGCCGGGTTACTATTTTGGGCATGCCTTCGGGATGTCGGTACTTGAGACACGAGGTGTCAGGAGTAACATGGTGCTGGGTTACTATTCTTGGGCGTGCCTTCGGGATGTCGGTACTTGAGACATGAGGTGTCAGGTGGCATGGGGTGCCGGGTTACACGACAGAGATTCCAGCGTTGGCTGAAGCAGGTGACGCTCCATGGTGGCTGTTGAGCACCAGTGGAGTTGGTGTTTAATTGTGCATTGTTTTGTTTACTGCTTTCCTTGTAAATGCATGACTGCTTAAACACATATATTTGGTATGCACCGTTGGGTGGTATCCTACTGAGATTTGTCTCACACCCTGCACGGGCCCTTCGGGACGCGTGTAGACTTTATGGATTTACGTGCAGGAAAGAGGCCAGCTTCAGGAGCTGGGCTGCGTTAGTTATTGCATGGAGATGGTATGGACCTTGAGGTCATGCCTAGATAGGGTTTACTTTTCTTTGTTTAGATTTCTGTATCGGCATGATTATTGTAGCTATTGTTGGTTATCCATTGGCGCCCTTTTATATTCAGTTGTGTATGACCTGCTCTGGATGCATGTTTTACTATGCAGTTGTAGTTACATTTTATTAGCATGTTGTTGTGTTTATTTCCGCTATTGTTGTTATATTTATTGCTTCCGCTATTTATCTATATTGATTGTGCTTTTGCTTTGCGGGTCTGGTTCGAGTCTACTGAGTCTTTATTTCCACTGCATCTTTACTATTATACTTGGACCATTACCCTTATTATGATCCTCCGAGAGGGTATAGCCTCCCCACTATACCTAATAGACCCTCACTGCTAGTCGGCAGCCTTTGGCGTTCAGGGAGGTGTGCCTAAGGTAGTAACACCCGACCCGTTCGGTACTGTTCTGGTGGATAGTCGGGTCTGGGACGTTACAAAGTGGTATCAGAGGATTTCTTGACAGGGATTTAGTAGTAGCGTTTTACTAGATACTAATGAGTTTGAGGCTTCTCGTTTATTTCTGTTGGTTTTACTATTTGGGATATGGTAGACTGGAGATAGTTTGTTACAGGAACTGGGTGTCTAGCTTGTGCTTGGGTGCCTGCAGCCCCAGGTATGAGGGATGGACCTAGTTGCCACAGGTGGGAATTGCTATTTGCTTTTGCTCAGATTACAGTTTATATGATTTCCACCTCGATGGATCACTTGATGTGGGTTGTTGTTGATTTTGATATGTGACCCTTGACCTAGTGTGGTAAGGAAGGATTGGACCTTGTCCTGGTATGGAAAGGCTTGGTTTCTTGGATTTTGATAGGCACGTTTTAGGGTATTTCAATTTCATAATTGCATGTATGCTTTGTGAAGTGATAATTCCATGTGAATGAAATATCAAATGCCGTGATTTATATGCTTTACAATGTGAATGGGTGAAATTTTTGATAGAACTACTGGTTGTGAAAATGTGTATGCCATGCTTTATATTTTGTATAATTGTATGCTACAAGATATTTGGGTCTGACTCTTATGAGAGCAGGGAGGTATTGTGGGTGAGGCAGTGTAACTATCCGGATTGGATGACTCGGTCGTCGGTTTGAGGCAACGTGAGTTTTCGGGATGGGCATGGCCCGTGGTACTTTGATAATTGGCTCTGTTGAGGGCAGGTAAGGAGGCCATGAGGCCGAGATGCTGTGGGGCATGGGTTGCGGTGAGGGGGAGTAAGGGTAGTTGTTATGCACTTCCTTTTACTGCTTTTTTTATCTACATAGAATATATTGTTATATATATATGGGATGTCTGACCATTTATGGTATTCAGCGGGTTACTCCTTCATGGCTCGATGGAGCGTCAGGCAGGAGATGATACAGTGCAGCAGGATTAGGGTCAGAATTCGGTACAGGAAGAGCACGAGCCACAGGTACAGGCTCAGGGATAGGAACAGGTTCAGGATCCAGTGCAGGCAGGACAGCTGCCGGGTTTGGCATCGTTCGGGTTGTGGCTCGACAAGAAGCTCCGAGATAGCCTGGTACGTGTCTTGCAGGGGATTGACAGAGGCACGCAGGGTACAGAGCCTTCTATGGCGTATCTGATGCAGGAGTTCCAGTTGTAGCACCCGCCGCTTTTTCAGGGTGAGGGTGGTCCACAGGTGGCTGAGAACTGGATAGAGATCATGCAGATGATCTTCGAGCAGCTCGAGACGCCTCCAGGGTAGAGGGTCAAGCTGGAGACATACATGCTGAGAGGACCGGCAAAGCGCTGGTGGGATGTACAGGTACAGGCTCGTAGGAACGAGGGACTGTCATAGAAGGACTTCGAGGACAGTTTCTTCGAGCACTTCTATCCAGAGACACTGAGGGCAGAGAGATCTCGGGAGTTCTTGAGCCTTCAGCAGGGAGACATGTCTGTCATGGACTACGCAGCTACTTTTACTGAGCTATCTCACTTTGCACCTAGTATGGTGAGCGACGACGCAGCTAGAGTGAGGCGCTTCGAGGATGGATTGTGACACGCCATTCAGGTCCAGGTGAATATATTCCAGCTAGGTTCTTTCTCCGAGGTGGTGAACCAAGTGCTCATAGTCGAGGGCAACGAGAGAGAAAAGTCTCGATTGGGCAGGGCGACAGCTTCAAGTGATGGTTCTGACAGCAGGAAACGAGGACGGGATGAGTTCTAGCAGGGTAGTCAGGCCAAGGATTTAGCTAGACCACTTCGTGGTAGTTCTTCGGTGATTTGCTTCCAATGTGGACAGTCGGTACATGTTTGGGCTTAGTGCGATGGGCCTCCGAAGGAGTGTTGGGCATGTGGACAGAACGGGCATCTGGAGAGGTTTTGCAGGTAGCCTTCTCAGATAGCCAGCATGCAGGGACCAGGACAGACTGTAGCGTCTGGAGTTGGTTCAGGTTCGGTACCCGGAGAGGGTAGTCGAGGTTCAGCTGTGCGCGGAGGTTGTGACAGAGATGGTGGGACCCAGCTGAGGGGTCAGTGGTCGATGACTGGAGCAGCATCGTAGGGAGGTCAGGCGTCAGGCAGCCGTGTTTCAGGCCAGGTGCACTCAGAGAAGCTACCAGAGGCTGAGTAGGCCGGTGAGCCAACGACAGTTAGAGGTACACCGCGGTGTGGTCGTGATCTCCATGTTTCATTTTTGGCATGACTTGTAGAGGTATGTCTGTTTTGAGTGCACATGGTGCACAAGATATTTGTGGATTGACTAGATGCTAGTTAGTGGGATTAGCACCATATCGGGTGTGTGATATATATATATATATATATATGATATGCGTAGCATTGGGGCATCAAGGATGCGGGTTAATTGAGGTTCCATGGGCATCGGGGCATCGAGGATGCGAGTTACTTGAGGTGCCAAGGGCATCGGGGCATCGAGGATGCGGGTTACTTGAGGTGTTAGGCACCAGGACCTCGTAGAGGCGGACACCGATATGGTACGGGATACGTTGGGTGTCGGGAGCGACACGTGAGCACCAATGAGGTGCAAGGGTGACGATGCATCACGAGAGGACTATGCGTCCGGAAAACAGATTAGTAAACCTTGTTTTCTTTAAATTTTGTCTGGTTGAGACTGAGTAGGCAATTCCTAAGGTGGGGATACCCTTGAGGAATTTAGCCAGAACCTTGGGACCGGGGTAGTCCAGGTTGTTTAACTGGGATGGGCGTGTTCGGTTCCATCTCCGGGTTTCGTTTTGTAGCTCGGGGATGAGCTACGTTAAGGTGGGGAGTTTGTAAGAACTCGGGTTTTTGTAACGGGTCAAAATCCTGACCCTGTTTAAATTTTTGACTGGTTTTTGAGGAAACTGGATTAAATGGGAAGTTTCTGGAAATTTCCAGACTACACACCATATACTTTAAGTACACGCCATGTATGTGTAGGCGAGTGACCGGCCGTGTGCTCACTGAGTACATGTCGTGTGGTGACCGTGTAGAAATTTCTTATTACACGGCATGTAGTTTTGAACACGCCGTGTATACCCCCGACTTTGTGAGGCCATAAATGGTGTGTTGGTCGTTGTCCGGGTAGAACCAGGGGCACTCCGTGTTCCCTTTGGACATGCCATGTAGTCTAGCCATGTATAAGGAAAACACATGGTGTATGAGTACGTCGGCGAGGAAAGGAAGAGAAACCAAGTACACGTCGTGTAATCATGTCGGAAGGTTCAGAAAGTAAGGCGGCGGAATCAGACATCTTACGAACAGTTAAATGACATATACACGGCATGTAGTCCCAAAGTACACGCCATGTACTTTCTTTTTTTCGCTTAAAATGGGCAGTATCCTCGTTTTGAGGTTCTGGACAGAACCTCCGCCCCCCAAGTCGGATGAATTTTCAATCGCTCCCTGGATCGTCGTCCGAACTCCGTTTCGATCATGGTTTAGTAAGTTGGAACCCCCTTGGTAAGGTCTTGATTCCACTTTTTCCATTTTGTCTGATTTTAGTTCTAGAATGGGTTATAGGTGTTTGAACGGTATTGAATCTTTTGTAGATTTACCGCATTTTAGACCGAATTGGCGGTTGTTACCAGAGGAGTAGCATCATACGAGTCTCAAGTAAGTGGTGTATACTTCATTTTGTGTTTTCACAGTTGTTTGGGTAACGCGGCCTATAGCGTGTTTTTGGGTATTTTGAGCGGGACCCGTTTTATCTGCTTTTTCATACTGTATTGCTTATGGGACCTCTAGGATGCTTTTGGGTATGCCCATTTACCAGTTTGCGTGAGCAGGGCTGGGTGAGGGGTCGTTGCTCATCGGGGCATTTTGGCCGGGGAACACCAAAATGGTTTTAACTGAAATGTTAATGTTATAAACTGTTAGTTTAATTCATTGATGTTTGATATAAATTGTTGGAGGCATTTAAGACCTCAGTGTTGGTATGGGACAGCACCTGGTAGAGTGCAATTCAACTGTTTAGTTTGTTTTGCTTGGTTATGTTTTCTGTTTACATATGTATATATGCAATTGCTGAATTGCATCTGCTGGACCCTTGGGGTTGTATTGGGCTTGGCCCAGTTACGCTTGAGTGATGCTGATCACAGGTTGGGGCTTTGCCCGGGTTACTTTGGGTGGTTTTGACCATAGGATTGGGCGTCATGGACGTTGGCTTGAGGCAGTATGACTGTCAGGTTGGGCATGGCCTGGGTTACTAGGATGGCTATGCCATCATACTTGAGCGACATGGTCATAGGGACACGAGGTGTCAGACGTGTTGGTGGCTTAGGACTATTTTGGTGATTACCGCTCACCGGGACTTTGAGTAGTGTGCACACAGAGATACTCCGTGATGAGGTAGTTTTGACCACTCATGTGGGTAGAGGCCCTCGTAGTTGAGGTTAGGTATTTTGGTTGGGGGTGCTTGTCGTAGAAAGCCACGTGGTAGGTGAGGAGCCTTCAGGGAATGGGAATGCCTTCGGGATGTCGGTACTTGAGACACGAGGTGTCAGGAGGCATGTGGTGTTGGGTTACTATTTTGGGTGTGCCTTCGGGACATCAGTACTTGATACACGAGGTGTCAAGAGGCACGTGGTGCCGGGTTACTATTTTGGGCGTGCCTTCGGTACGTCGGTACTTGAGACACGAGGTGTCAAGAGGCACATGGTGCCTGGTTACTATTCTTGGGAGTGCCTTCGGGACTTCGGTACTTGAGACACGAGGTGTCAGGTGGCACGGGGTGCTGGGTTACACGACAAAGATTCCAGCGTTGGCCGAAGCAGGTGACGCTCCATGGTGGCTGTTGAGAACCAGTGGAGTTGGTGTTTAATTTTACATTGTGTTGTTTACTGCTTTCCTTGTAAATGCATGACTGCTTAAACACATATATTTGGTACGCACCGTTGGGTGGTATCCTACTGAGATTTGTATCACACCCTGCACGGGCCCTTCGGGACGTGTGTAGACTTTATGGATTTACGTGCAGGAAAGAGGTCAGCTTCAAGAGCTGGGTTATGTTAGTTATTACATGGAGATGGTATGGACCTTAAGGTCATTCCTAGATGGGGTTTACTTTGCTTTGTTTACATTTCTGTATCGGCATGCTTATTGTAGCTACTGTTGGTTAGCTATTGGTGCCCTTTTATATTCAGTTGTGTATGACCTGCTCTGGATGCATGTTTTACTGTGCAGTTGTATTTACATGTTATTAGCATGTTGTTGTGTTTATTTCCTCTATTGTTGTTATATTTATTGCTTCCTCTGTTTATCTATATTGATTATGCTTCCGCTCTGCGGGTCTGGTTCGAGTCTGATGAGTCTTTCTTTCCGCTGCATCTTTACGGTTATACTTGGACCAGTACCCTTATTATGATCCTCTGAGAGGGTATAGCCTCCCCACTATACCTAATAGACCCTCACTGCTAGTCGGTAGCCTTTGGCGTTCGGGGAGGTGTGCCTAAGGTAGTAACACCCGACCCGTTCGGCACTGTTCGGGTGGCTGGCCGGGTCTGGGACGTTACAATGTCTATAATCAAAAAGGAACATATAATCATGGAATAATTATCACATATATAAATTTATATCAAAATAATAAAAAAGACCAAAATATTATCTCTAAATATTATTTCAATCCATAGTTTGGTCTTGTTCTCCCATGCTCCCATGCTACAATCAAATCAGGCATCGACAACTAGGTGCTTTCCCTTATCCCTACCTACATCCATATGATCTACCCAGGTACCATAGGTAGTCCAGATAGGGTGTGAGATAAACTTAGTAGGCAACCACTAATAGTTTACATAAATATCCAGTCATTGCATATAATACGAGTAGTGTGCAATTATAATAATGGTAAGTATTACTAAAATGTAAGACCCTAGAACACCCTGAGAGGGGAGGGGTGAATCAGGGTGTCAACTTTTTCTTTCAATTAGATGTATCTTTTCCCCAAGTTGTTGGGAACCTATTAAACATGTTCGATGGAATCATTTAATTATTATACACCCATATGTAGAAATAGAAACACAATGAAACATTTTTACTTAGTTCTCCACTAAGGGCTAGTCCAGGGAGAATATTCCAATAGTGGATTAGTCGTACCTCAATGCACTAAGCTTCACTAGGTATTTTTTTATTACAATTGATAAAACACAGTCACTCCATGCTAATAATACTACCTTTACAATAATTTTAGGGATAGCACACTACCTCCCTAGGATCACTTCCATCAACTCACCATTGCTCATTTTCTTGGGTGAAGTCTTACTCAGTTTATCAACTTGAAGGTTATATTAATATATTGGGAATATAATTTATTTTCCTTAATTAGAATGAGACTTTTCTTTCACCCTGTCTCTGAAGTGATGCACTTGAAATCATTGTTCACTCAAACCAGATGTTTAACATAGCTATTTTTGAATCTCTCGGCCTTCTTGAAACCCCCTTTTTTCAAAGATGTTTTATATTTTTCAAACCCACATACTTTTATGATTCTATCATCCTTAATAAAACTCCCAGCCTTTGTGAATATCCCAACCTCCACAGAACTGAAAACCTTCATAAAACTCTCGGTCTTCATGAAACTCTCATTTCCAAAATGCCTAAGTTTCAATTGGTTCTTAACCATTCTTTTCATGATGATTTTTCTCACAAAGAGTTCATGATTCATGAATAATTAGACCTTCATGAAATAAAAGCAATTCAACCTTCTTCAAAATTATCTCCATACCTTAAATGAGGGTCAAATACCTATTTATAGACAATGCCTCCTTCACAATGCTTTAAAGATAACCATAGAATTTTCATGAACCTCATCATTCATGTTCATGAATAGACTTTCCTTCATGAAGAAATAGTGAAATTTTTCTATTCGCAAAGCTTCTCATAATCATGTAGCTTACCATAATTCCATCATGCCTCATCCATCTTCATGAAACCTCTTCCATGAGCCTTCAAACATTTATGATACAAGTTCATTTACAATGCTCCACATCTTCACAAAACTCCAACAATCACAAAATCCATTGATTTACCATATTTTTTAAGATCTAGTCCTAGAAATCCTAATTTCATGAATCTTGTCACTTCCTCTAGATTTTGAGAACCAAAAATTTGGAAAACAGTGGAAAATGATGCCACCTTCAACATTGAATCCATCAGCATCATAAGATCACTTAGAATAAAAAATACTTGATGAACCTAATGTGAATTGAAAAAAAACACACACAAAATCCATTTCTAGTTGTGAAAAAACTTAGTTCTAACAATATCCCCCTTTGGGTTTGTTGGAAATTGGAATATAAATTCAATAAAGCACTAGCCTCAATGAAAATCCTAATATGTTTGAAATAACTCATCCATAACTCTACTTCTATGTGAGTAAAACTTGATATCGAAAACAAGAGTGGAAAGGGGTATTTTTTTTCCTTAATAGACCACCAACCACCAACCTATACCTATCCTCCAAGATTATAATTTATTGAATTTTAATTCTCCCCATTTTGAAATAAACCCAAAGAAATTTTACTAGGAATAAAATTCCCCCTGGATTGTATCTTCCCCATATACCTTCATCACATCCAAAAATAGATTAAAATATTTAACACAAATGGGTATAGGGGACTAACTATAACCTCGTTATGCAATGGGTTGTGGCTGAATACTAAGGTTCAATCAATGTTTCTTGAACATTATTGTTGCTAAAGGATTAGTCAATATGTCTACTACTTGATCATTAGTTTCAACATGCTCTATTTTAATCACACCATGTTCAAATTTTTCTTTGATTAAATGATATATAATCTCAATATGTTTGTTATGAGAGAGTTAAACTAGGTTTTTTGTAAGATAAATTGCACTCTTATTGTCATGGTGTATCACCATCATCTATTTCACCACATCACCAATATCAGTAAGTTTCTTCTTCATCCACTATTACTAATTTCATTCTATTATCCTGGAGATATACTCTGCTTCATCTTTATTAAGGTAAATGCTTTCTTATTTCTTTATCAACCAGCCTACACATTTGTTTCCAATGAAAAATGCACCCCCACTTGTGGACTTTTGATCCACCACATCTATGGCTCAATCATCATTAGAAAATGTTGATAATTCATTATCTCTTTCTATTGAAAATTATAATACAAAGTTTATATTACCTTGAATATACCTCATGATTCTTTTAATAGCTGAAAAATCCTCCTCCTGCAGATTACTTTGGAAGTGATCCACTAAACAAGTTACAAAGATGATATCTGTCCATGTTATAGTCAAATATAATAAGCTTCTAATGATCCTACTATACAAGGTGGTATTGACATATTTCCTATCCTCGTGATTTCCAAGTTTTGTACCAACCATAATTAGAGTCGACATTGGTTTGGATTCATGCATGTTGAATTTATTTAAAAGCTCTCTTACATACTTTTCCTAAGAGATGAAGGTGTGTTCCTTCTTTTAAATAACATGCAACCCCAAAAAGTACACGAGTTCACTAATCATGGAAATTTCAAATTATGATTTCATGTGATTAGAAAATTATTCCACTGATCCATGCCTTCTTTCTACAAATATAATATAATCTATATATAAAATCACCATAAATTGATCTCCTTGTGAATTATTCACATAGAGATTATGGTCAACACCTCCTATTTTAAACTGTAGATTCTTTAGATAAGCATCCAGTCTAGAATATCATGCTCGTGGTGACTATTTTAGACTATAAAGATCCTTCTTTAATCTAAAAATCTTTGTTTCATTATTATCAATCATAAATCCCACCGGTTGTTCAATGTAAATTTCGTATTCAAGAACACAATTTAAGAAATCTATTTTGACATCCATTTGAAAAAATTTGTACCCTATTTGAATTGACATGGATAAGAATAGCCTAATAGACTCCAGTTGAGCTATTGTAGAAAATATTTCTTTAATATCAATGCCTCCAATCTGTGCATATCCTTTACATACTAAGAGAGACTTATTTCCTATCACATTTCCTAACTCATTGAATTTTTTTTTGAAGATCTAATTTGTTCCAATAACATTGTGATTTTATAGTCTCTTAACAATATCTTAAGTCTGTTTTATTTTCAATCTGATATAGTTCTTCATTCATGGCCTTAACCCATGAATAATCCTTTTTTTATTATTCAAAATAGGTTGGTTCCACAATTTATATGAGGGAAGAATGTGCTTCTTTATTCATTCTCCTTGTCTTTGTAGGTACGGTCCAATCCCCAATGATGTTGGATTGATAAAATTCTTATCTTTTATTTCTCTTATGAGGTACTAGTAGAGATTATTCAGTAATGGTTCTATCTTATGAATCTAATTCTAAATAATCATCATTTTTAGAGCCTTATATATTGGGAAATCCTTCCACAATTTCTGTATTTGAGTATCTCCCTCTTTCACTTTCTTCTTCATCTTCAATCATATCAACATATGATCTCCTCAAGATATTAATAGTTTTATCCTCAATGATTTTGACATCATTTATCTCAAAAATATTTATAATATGATTATTGTATAATTTGTAGGATTTAATCCTCATTGAGTATCCAAGGAACATTCCCTCATCTATAGCATCACCATACTTTCCTTAATTCCCTTCTTTGTTTCATATGAAACATTTACTTCCAAAAATAAGAAAATACTTTAGTGAGAGATTCCTTCCATTCCATATCTCATATGGTGTTATGTTCTCTCCTATAAATTTCCCTGTTTGATTTTCAGTATACACCAAAACTTGAACAGCCTCTTTCTAGTAATGATGATAAATACAACTCTCAATCAGTATAGTTCTAACCATATTATTCACCTGTAGATTTTTGTGATCAATGATTCCATTTTTTTGAGTTATTCTCACTAAATACACTTCATGTTTGATCCCATATTTTTTTAGGTAATTTTAAAATTCAATGGATGTGTACTATATTCCATTATCAGATCATAAATATTTATTGTGTGACTAGTTTTATTCTCAACTCTTCAGAGATATCTCTTCATGTCATCAAGAACTTTTCATTTTTGCTGCATAAACATAACACATTCCATTATACTATAATTATAAATAAAAAGAATTTAGTACCTCTATCCATATTTTCCATCCACATTTATTGGACCACACACATCTTTGTGGATAAGATCAAGTAGATTCGATGCCCTTTTGTTCTACGACTGGTAATTATTTCGGGTCATCTTTCCTTGCATGCAAGCATCACATGTCTTTTCTTGATCATTATTAATATTGGGAATATTGACAAAAACCTTTAACTTGTATATGTTCTCCATTCTCTATTGATTAATGTGACCCAACCTCTGGTGCCACAAGTTGTTTTCCTCTTCAATTATTAATAAATAAGTGTTTTATTTACTGCCAACCTTGTATAAATTACCATTTGTATTGAAACATTTCATGATATAATTACCTATCTTCCCTTTTATGGAACACCCCTTCTGATTAAATTTCATTATCAATCCCGATTCATAGAGTTGAATCACTCTCAGAAGATTGTGATGAAATCCATCCATGTAGAGAACTTTTTTCTTTATTAAATCATCATTTTCTAATTATATATTTCCACTACCTTTGATCTTTAAGGCACCATCATTGCGAAATATCACTATTTAATCAACCATTTTATTAACATTTTTCAAAAAATATGTATTTCCTGTCATATGGGATGAGCATCCGCTATCAAGAATCCAAGTGCTACTGTTCTTTGAATCTTTGAGAGAGATTTACATTGGGTTGGATTTATCAATCTTCTTTTTTCCTTCTATGAGATACTTTATTGAGTAGAGTCAAAAGATATCCTCTATAATCTATTTTCAACATGCATGGTTGAATCATACTCATATTATTATTCCATGGGAGAATATATATTTTTAAGGGTAATTCTACTTGGTTGAACAGTATTGACTTTTCTCGGAGTTCTGTAGTTATTGTTCCCACCTTTCCTCCTTCAATGAATATATTTATAGCTAAAGTTATAATAGTGAAAACAATATCCATAGAATTTATTTCTTATATATGATGAAGTATATAGTCGCATTCTCCTTTTTTGACTGTCAAGTGATTCTCAATCCTTAACTCTTCATAGTAAGACATGGTATAGACTAGAAATCCATAGAATTGACATTTTATAAGAGGAAATATCTTCTCATTTCCATTCCTCCACATGTCCCCTTCTTTTGAATAGGAATTTAGCCATTGATATTCTCTAGATGATTTAGGATTGTTTTGAACTCTCTTCTCTACTTGGTTTGAAGCTTTTTTTGTTAGGAAATCAAGCACCTTTGTGGTATGTACAACTTTTAACTTTTCTTTACTTTGGATCATCCTATTTCTAGCCTTTGATGTTTCTATATCACAACAAATTCCACTTTTTCCCATAAACATATATATTTTATCATTCAAGGATTTCTCTACTCCTTCAGAACCACATTTTACTCTTTCCAAAATATTTTCATCTGAAAACCTTCCAAACTATAATTTATTCTTCGATTCCCTTGATTTTGATTCAGTTTCCAGTTTACTCCTTAAAGAAATGACTTCTTCTTCAAGGACCTCAACTATCTTATCATTTTCCTCCAGTCTTGATATAAGGTCATTAGTTAATTTTTCATTATCTTCAATCCTAAGTTTAAACTTCACAACAAATTATGATATTTCAATAGTTTTCAAATGTTATTTTTCCTATCCTTATAGTCAATCAATCTATGCTTTAATATGATCTACATACTATGATGAATCTTATAACAAATCTCATATCTTTATATTTTTCTTTCTTTAAATTTCAAGCTCATCAAGATCACCCTCAAGTTCCGCCCTGATATCAGCAACCCCATTAAACTGATTATATTTATCTTTTATAGGTTCTACCTTTTCAACTATATCCATCATGGATTTTGCAACATTATATTTAAACTATGGTTCATCATCCTCCAAAAATTCATTATTATCTTGTTCCTCTTTGAAGATGAATCTATTTATCTATAATTTCATTCATGATTTGAAGTCTCCCTTTTGTGGGAACCTCCTTTCATACCTCTACATAACTTCTTATTCACTTTATACATCATCAAATCTTTTTGAACACTAAACTGCAATGTTCCCTACTTTACCACACTAAAACAATCCAAAGTAAGCTTGCCTTCAAATCTCCCTTTTCCTATCTTGATTTTTTTTTGAAAAAATAGATAGAATTTATTCATCCACATCATATCCAACATCTCTAACTTTGTAAATGTCAATTTTTTACATGGATTTTAATTCCATTTCCTTGTTTAATCAAATTATTGTATCTTCTAGTTTGACTCTCATTTCATAGGTTGCCAGAATACTTAGTAGATCATTAAGAGAAAGCTTAGATAGATCTCTTCCCTCAATGGGTGAAACTTTTGGAATGTAAAAAATGTGGGAGCCTTCTCAATATTTTCTTTACAATGTTAATATCCTTAATTTATTCCCCAATTCCTCAAATAGATTCAACAACTTTAGTAATATGATTAAAGAAAATATCATCATTTTCATATAGATGCATTTTCAGATCATAGAACCAATTGTGAAAAACTTGAAGTTTGGACTCCTTCAATTTATTATCGCCTTCATATATATTTTCCAGTTTCTTCTATATAGACTTGGTTGTAGTTAAAATCGTCACCTTAAAATAATTTTGATTATATAATGTTGCAGTAAGAGAATTTTGAGCTTTGGAATCTGCATCAAGCATTTTTCTATCTATTTCATTCATAGAAATACATGTTCCATCACTGACATGAATTCCTTGAGTTGTGGCATATAGAACTTCCATTCCAAGAGATTTCATATGAGATCACATTCTATTCTTCCAAATATAAAAGTTTCTTCCATCAAAAAGGGTAACTCCCCTAACATTTACTGAATTCACTATAATAATAAAGGACAGATTTAACACCAATAACCTACCTTTGATACCAATTTTAAGACCCTAGAACACCTTGAGAGGGGAGGGGTAAATTAGGGTGTCAAATTTTTCTTTCAATGAGATGAATTTTATCCCCATGTTGGTAAGAACCAGTTAAACCTATCTGATGGAATCGTGCAATTATAAAACACCCAAATGTAGAAATAGAATCACAACATAGCAGTTTTACTTGGTTCACTACTAAGGGATATTCCAAGGACCATACACCGATAGTAAATTGGTCATACCTAAATCCAATAAGATTCACTAGGTGTTGTGGATTAAAATTGATCATAAATTTTCACTTTATGTCAAGCACACTACCTTTACAAGAATTTTAGAGATAGAACACTACCTCCCTCAAATCACTTATGTCGAATCCCCCTTACTCACTAACTTGGGTGAATTCTTACTCAATTTATTTAATTGAAGACTGCATCAATAGATTGGGAATATAATTTATTTTCCCTAATTATCATGTGACTCTGCTTGCACCATGGTCCTGAATTGATGTATTTGAAAGCACTATTCACTTAAACCAGATGTTCAACACTATTGTTTGTGGAGCTCCCATCTTTTACGGAACCCCATTTTTGGTTTAAATATGTTTCATATTTTACGAACCCACATACTTTCAAAATTCTCTCATCCTTTAATAAGATCATATCCTTCACTAAGCTCCCATCCTGAACGAAACTCCAAACCTTCAAAAAACTCTTAGTCTTCACAAAACTCTCTTTTTCAAAATTCCTAAGTGTCAATTAGTTATTAACCATTATTTTCATGAATATTTTTATTGTGAAGAGTTCCTAATTCACAAATAATTATACCTTCATGAAATTAGAGCGATTCAACCTTCTTCTAAACTCTCTACGTGCCTCAGATGAGTGGCGTCTACCTATTTATATACAATGCCTCTTTCATGATGCTTTGAAGCTCACCGTGGAATTTTTTCAAACCCCTCCATTAATGTTTATGAAGATCTTTTCCTTCATGAAGCAATGGTGAAATTTCCCATTTGTGAAGCTTCTCATAATCTCATAGCTTACCACCATTTCATTATGCCTCATCCATTTTCACGAAACCTCTTTTGTGAACCTTCAAACCTTCACAAAACCAATTCGTTCATGAAGATCCACATATTTATGAAACTCTAACTATATCAAAATACATTTCTTTACCATATTTTTTAATATCAAGTCCAATAAATCCTTATTTCATGAAGCTTGTCCCTTCCTCTGGATTTTGAGCACCAAAAATTTTGAAAAATATTAGGAAATGATGCCACCTTCAACACTGAATCCACCTACACCATAAGATCACTTTGAATGAAAAATCCTTGATCAACCCAATGTGTATTGATTGAAAACACACAAAAAAATCTATTTCTAGCTATGAAAAACTTGGTTCCAACATAAAAACTATAAAGGGTTGGCTCTAGTTCCTAAAGGACACCAAGATGACACTACTTACTTCGGTCCATACCGAAAAAATGTCTAAATAGATGTCACCATAATCATATATGTATAAGATTATATGTTGGTATGTATATATATGTGATCTATATGTAATGAAATCTATAGTCATATGTATACATATGTAGTGCTAGCCAAGACCCGAGGCATAACTCAAGCACCCAGGTCTAGTCACTAGAGTCTCAAGGGGATTTCATTCCCATGTATCACAAGTATAAGGGATTCCATGCCTATGTGTCACCGGTATAAGGGATTACATTCCCATGTATCACAAGTATAAGGGATTCCATTCTCATGTGTCATCAGTATAAGGGATACTATGCCCATGTATCACAAGTATAAGGGACATGTTGGGCAAAAATCCCTCAAGGTAACATTGAATTATTTTTGGGTTGATTGTGTTTGTTGACAAAGCAGGTTTCCATGGAGAATTGTCGAGTTCCCGAGAATTTGATGACAATCCTTGTTGACAAAGAATGATGACAAAGTAAAGGACGATCTGGAGGCGGTACAAAAGAGCAGTACAAGGTGGCGTTGTTTCCCAGTGTTTGCCAAATTTTTGGGGTCCAAAATTTGGAGTTTGGTGAGCATCACGAAAATAGGATTTTCATGAAGATCATAATTTAATATGGAAAAGGCATGAATTTCGCGAAGATAGGATGCATGGTTTGGAAATCGCAAAGACCGGAAGAATGGAGGCGGTGAGTCTTCACGATTATGACAAGCTTCGCGAATGGAAGAGGCTGAAGCGCATCGCGGTGGTGAAGGGATTTGCGAGGGAGCTTCGCGGAGAAGGTGCGAAGGAATGTTGACGGTGATGCTCCGCGATTATGACGAGCTCCGCAAACGGAAAATTTCCGTGGTGCTTTGCGATTTGGATAGAATTCTGGCGGAAACTTCGGAGCTTCGCGATTTGAGATGATGTGGCGTTGACTTCGCGCAGAAAGTTTGAGGGTCAGTGGAATCGCCTATAAATAGAGGTTGACCCCCTCGAGAGAAGTAGAGAGAATTTTCAGAGAAAATCCATTGCTCTTGGTTCGCAGAGGTGGTTCGCGAAGGCAGTGTGCTTCGCGAAAGAGGAGCTTTGCGGCGGCTATTGTAGCTCCGCAAATCCTGCGAGATCCGCGTTGACTTAGTAAGCTTCGCGAGGGCCATTGCTTTGCAACGGCTTGAGCTTTGAGAGAGTGCTTCTCAAAAAGGCAGGAGCTTCGCGAAGGCTTGTTTGAGCTTCGCGAAATTGGGAGCCTCGCGAAGTAGGGTGCTTTGCGAAGGTACTTTCCAAAGGTAGTTGCCCAGTGGTCAGAGGCAAAGTGGTATTCATCATTGGATGAAAGTTGGACTTCAACAGAGCATCTATCAACAGTTGAAGATGCATTATTTCATGCAAATGAAGAGACCTATAGGTCTATAGACTGTGAGTGAATCCCTTTACAGAGCAGTGAGCTTAGGAAGAGGAAGAAGGTGATCCTCTCCACCGGCAGTGAGCTAGAGAGAGAGAAACAGGGAGTGACCCTTGGGAAAGTAGTGAGCTGGCCCTAAACTTTGTAAAGGCAGTGAGCCTGGGCATAGAAGTGATCTAGCCCGAACATTGTAATCCACAACTAGTGAAGTTTAGTGGAATTGGTACGACCGGCAACCTGTCGGCGTATGCTCCTTGGACGTAGCCCTTTGCGGTGAACCAAGTAAAATTGTTGTGTCCTGTGCATGCTTTAATTTCTGTTTACTTTGTGCAACAGGAAAGAGAGAGAAGAGTGTTTTGCTTAACAGCGAAACAAGATCAGAACGGGCGTTAATTTTAAATTAGTTATACCCTGATTCACCCCCCCTCTCAGGGTATTCAGCCTTGTGAACCTAACAATTTGTATCAGAGGGAAAGGTTGATAGTTGTTCTTCTCTCAAATGGAGGTCACTAATCATAGAGGTATTCCGATCTTCGACGGATGTAATTTTCAGATATGGAAGAATCGAATGCAACACTATTTCCAATCTTTGGGAATGGATGTGTTTTCAGCAGCTATGCATGGTATCACAGCTGATATTACTAGTGGTGCATTATCAGAAACTGAGCATATTGAGTTGGATGCTAATTCCAAAGCAATCAATGCCTTAGGGGGAGCCCTTTACAATACCATATATATAAAGGTGATTTCATGAAAAATGTCACATTCCATGTGGGAAAAGCTTTTGAATATTTATGAAGGGGATACAAAAGTCAGAGAGGCAAAGCTGCAAGTGTTGTGGAACAAGTATGAAGATCTGAGAATGAACCCGAATGAGTCTGTTGATGCATTCTTTGACAGGGTAAATGCTGTGGTAGAAGACATGCGGGGTCTTGGAGAAATTATCGAAGATATAAAAATTGTAAAGTGTATATTGATAAAACTTCCACCTTGGTTCAATCCGAAAGTTTCTATTTTGGAAGATAAAGACCCAAAAGAACTGACATTGGATAACCTGCACAGCACTCTTATTGCATATGAAATGAGAAACGATGATAACGAGACTGTGGAAAAGGGGAAATCGAAAGAGGTGGCATTCAAGGCCATGAAGAAACTCACCATTGAAGATTCTAATGAAAAAGAAGAGACAGATGAGGTGATATCATTCCTTTCTTCAAATATGCAAAGAGGAAGAGGAAATTTTAAAGGTAAACTTCCATTAGCATGCTTTCGATGTGGAAATCTTGGTCATCTTGCGGAAAGATTCCCTAAGAAATTTCAATATAATGATGATGATGATGATGAATTTGAAATTCCCAAGAATAAGACTTCAGCGTTTGTGAAAGGGAAGAAGTAATTTAAGAGAAATTTCTTCAAGAAAAAGAATCTTCTTTCACAAGAATTTGAAAGTTCAGATGAGTCTGAGGATGAAGAGGTTGAGGAAATAGAAAATTGCATAGATCGTGGGGTAAATGCCTTGGTGGTGATTGTTGGTAGTTCTCAGAAAAAGGAAGAAGCTGACGCTGAGGAAGAAGAAGAAATTGAAGGGAGAGTTGACATGGAAACTGAATTAGAAGCAGCTCTTGAAGAGATAGATGTTTGGAGAGAAAAAACAAAGAAAGCCAACAAGGTGGTACATGATGCCAAACTCTACATGAAACAACAAGAAGAAGAGAAGTCTGAGCTAGTGAAAGAAATTTAAGATCTTAAGTCTTCCAGGACAGAACGCACAGAAAAGGTTGATAAGCATAAGCTCAAGATTGAAGAACAGAAAAGGGAGATCGATTGCTTGAATAGAAAAGTGAAAGATCACGTCGATCGTATTGAAGAGCTTGAAGAGGAAGTTGTCGGTCTGCAGAGAAAAGTTAAAGACCAGGAAAAACCTTTGAATCCCAACACATTCTTGAGAAATCAGGTTGTCATGAAGACTGAAAAGAATAAAGAAGAACCTAGTAGTTCAGCAGGAAAGAAGCAGCAATTGAGCTCAGAAGTTAAGGCTGATTCATGGATTAATCAGAAACAAAAATCTGTGGCAGTTGAAGTCAGACCGCAAGCACCCGTCCCGAGATTGAAGGTGGATTTGGGCACAAAGCAGAATCAGAATATTCAGAGATCCCAAGGGGAAACTCATAGTGTTGAAGTAACATGAAGGAATGCACCTTATATCAGGTGTTATTGTTGTGGAAATATGGGACATTAACAGTATGTATGTTCCATAGCCAAAAGATATCGAAGGGAACAAGAACAGAGATGGCATCCAAACAGAGAACGATTTTCCAAAACATATTTCGAAGGACACTATTTTTGGTGCAGAGGATTTGGGCATATGGCTAGGTACTGTACTTCGACCATTCAGAGAAATTTTCCAAAGCAGAATCAAAACGTTCGCAAGTAGCAGGTCAATAAACCGACAGGTGAGTTAAAAATGCAGAATAGATTTGCAGCTTTGCAAGATGAGGCTGGTCCATCATACTCTGAGAAATAACAGAAGTCTCAATCCATACCGAGTGTGAAAGAAAAAGTATGGACCAAGAAGAAGAAAAATGAGAAGTTCGTGGTGGCGGAGATTGACCTTAAATCATCATATCGATCTGGTGTTTGTATCCTTGATAGTGGTTGCACATCCCACATGACGGGTAATAAGGATCTTGTTATAGGCATCAAATATGACAAAGAAGGAGTTGTCAAATTTGGAAATGATGAAGGCCTGAAGATTGTTGGCTTAGGGAAAGCCAATTTTGGGGGAAAAGAGATGAGACGTGCTGATGTCTTGGTAGTAGAGAGTCTCAGACATAACTTACTCAGTGTCAGACAACTATGTGACTCTGGGCACTCTATCCGATTTACCAAGAAGATGTGTGTTGTGAAAGGAAAATATGGATCAGCTATTCTGCAGGGAAAAAGGTCAAAGGGAAATCTCTACCTTGTAGGTGGGGAAGAAAATACATGTCTTTTATCTAGAGAGGAAGAAAACCAGCTGTGGCATAAGCGACTTGGTCATCTATGCCAACCATCTATGGAGGATCTCGTAAAGTGTGATGCTGCTAGAGACCTTCCCAAACTATCACGTGATCACACTCATACGTGTGATTCTTGCCAACAAGGGAAGATCATCATAAAGACATACAGGCCAAAGGAATAGAAATCAACTAGAGTGCTTGAACTGGTTCATGCTGATGTATGTGGACCTATCTCACCACGATCTATAAATGGGAAAAGGTACTATGTTCTTTTCATTGATGATTACAGTATAATGGCCTGGGTATTTGTCATTACCCATAAGACAGAGGTGTTTAGTTGCATAAAACAGTACAGGAGGGAATCAGAAAGGATGCTTGGGTAGAAAATTTTGAAGTTCCGTACAGATAACGGTACAGAATTCACAAACAGTCAAGTGTAAGAGTATCTCGAGAAACATGGGATAAGGCATCAAGTTTCATCAGTAAGAACTCCCCAACAGAATGGAGTGGTTGAAAGGAGAAATCGGATCATCAACAACGTGGCTAGAATGATGCTTATTGATAAAGACCTACCAGAGAAATTTTGGAAGGAAGCAGTTTTGACATCGGTCTATGTTTCGAACAGGTCTCTGTTGTTTCCGAAGCAAGGGAAGACTCCGTATAAACTGTGGTATGGAAAGAATCCAATGCTGAAATACTTTCGAATCTTTGGAAGCAAGTGTTTCATTCTCAACAAATAAAATCATAGGAAGTTTGAGGCATGAGGAGATAAGGGGATATTCCTTGGCTACTCAGGGAAAATCAAAGCATATAAATGTTTCAACAAAAGGTTGGGAAAAATCATTGAGAGCAATGATGTCACTATAGTTGAAAATGAACAGAATACTCAACGATTCAGTGAACAGTTCCTGGATGAAAGTGATGATGAGGTAAGCAACCCAGTGGGAGCAGAAGTGGTAGAAGCTGACTCAGAAGAAGATACTGATGATGAAGAAGAAAGTGTCAAGTCTGTGTCTCCGAGGAAGCCAAAGAGTCGAGCTGAAATTGATAGGCAGAATATCATTGGTGATCAAACAGCTCCAGTTCAGACTCGAAGAATGAAATCATTACAGTAAAAATCATTTTTGTCTCAAATGGAGCCGAAATGTTTTTCCGATGCAGCTGAAGATGAAAACTAGGTTCAGGCTATGAACGAAGAGCTTGATCAGATTGAGAAGAACCAGACATGGGAGATTGTTTCGAGGCCAGCAGACAAGAATGTCATCGGGACTAAATGGGTTTATCGCAACAATATGAATGAAGATGGCACAGTGATTCGGAACAGAGCACGACTAGTTTTCAAGGGATACTCCCAGATAGAGGGAATAGATGTTGATGAGACATTTGTACCGGTTGCAAGGCTGGAGACAATCAGATTATTTTTGGCCATAGCAGTGCAAAGAAAGTTCAAAGTGTTTCAAATAGATGTCAAATCCGCATTCTTGAATGGTGTTCTGGAAGAGGAGGTGTATATTGAGTAGCCATATGGTTTTCTCATTTATGAGGATGAGAACAAAGTTTGCAGGCTGAAGAAGGCGTTGTATGGGCTGAAACAAGCACCAAGGGCATGGTACTCAAGGCTTGATCAGTACTTGAAGAAGCTTGGTTTCCAGCATGGAGGAGTTGATTACAACCTCTATTTCAGCAATGACAGTAATCAAAGGATGATGGTTCTAGTGTATGTCGATGACATAATTTTTGGCGGATCAGATGAAGCTCGGTGCAGACAGTTTTCCGAATTCATGAAAAATGAGTTTGAAATGTCAATGATTAGAGAGCTAACATTTTTCCTTGGTCTACAGGTGATACAAGGAAGGAATGGAACTTTTATTTCTCAATCAAAATATTCCAAGGAGGTTTTAAGAAGGTTTGGAATGGATAATTACAAGGAGATGAAGACTCTGGTTGCCACCCGGATGAAATTATCGAAAGATGAAGATGGCAAGGCAGTTAATATCACAGAATACAGGAAAATTATTGGAAGTTTGTTGTACTTGACTGCAACAAGGCCTGATATTGTTTTCTCCACATGCCAAGAAGCGAGATATCAGAGCAATCCCAAGGAAAGACACATGCTTGCAGTGAAAATAATACTTCAGTATATCCAGGGCACAGTGGATTTCGGCTTGACATATACTGATAAATCTCAGATAGAGTTATTGGGATATACTGATGCAGACTGTGCTGGTTCAGTAGATGATATAAAATCAACGTCAGGTGGTTCTTTCTATCTTGGTGGATTGTTTATTTCATGGCTAAGCAATAAGAAAGATTGCATTTCATTGAGCACCACGGAAGCTGAGTATATTATGGCCACTCAAGTATGCACACAGTTATTATGGATGAAGCAGCAGCTTGAAGATATGGGAGTTGAAGTGAAGTCTCTGATCAGAATCCAGTGTGATAACTCAAGTGCTATAAATCTCAGAAAAAACCTCGTCCATCACTCAAGGACAAAGCACATTAAGATAAAGTATCATTTTATCAAGGAGAAAGTTGAGCAGGGAATCGTGAAGTTGGAGTATGTGCCTACAGCACTATAGGTTGCAGACATTTTGACAAAGACCTTACCCAAGGAAGCATTTGAAAGGCATCGACTGGCTCTGGGAGTTCAGTCGATTCCCCACACTTGAAATAGTGTGGATGTGGGAACCCCCCCCCCCCCCTCCCCGAGGTATGATGTGTTTTCCCCTAATGTGTTGATATGTGTTCTCTACTATGTTACAGACTACAAAGGAGTGACCTTTGGGTTCGTTGACAAAGGGGGAGAAAATAGTGATTGTTCAAGGGGGAGACAGTGTGGCTATTTGAGAAATCGTGATAGATACGGGGAGAAGCTGACCAGTGGAGCAGCCAGATAGGGGGAGAAATGAGAAAGGGGGAGATTTTTTAAATCTGACGATGCTAGATGTGATCGATCAAAGAATAGATATCACGACGGCTGAGGATCGTGATAAAAGCAGAAGAGTGATGTTGGAATGGTGTGAGAAGGTGTTCAGCTTTCACCAATTGGTATCAGTGTGGTTCAACCATTGGTATCAATTTAAGAATTAGTATCAGGTCGGAATCAACAATTGGGGTTTTACATGAAGTGATTCATTGATGAACTTTTCATACTACTCTTGTTTCTCACGCCGAGCATTGCTCATGTGGGCTTAGAGTACGTGTTAAGTGATTCCTTGAACGCTATCATAATCACAAGAGGCGAATGGTGGTAGTGGTTGGAATAAGTCTCAGTGAGGTATCAAAGTGCAGAAAATCATTCTGAGTAGAGTTGTGAAGAGTTGTCAACAAACCCAAAGGGGGAGATTGTTGGGAAAAAATCCCTCAAGGTAACATTGAAGTATTTTTGGGTTGATTGTGTTTGTTGAAAAGGCAGGTTTTCATGGAGAATTGTCGAGTTCCCGAGAATTTGATGACAATCCTTGTTGACAAAGAATGATGACAAAGGAAAGGACGATCTGGAGGCGGTACAAAAGAGCAGTACAAGGTGGCGCCATTTCCCAGTGTTTTCCAAATTTTTGGGGTCCAAAATTTGGAGTTTGGTGAGCATCGCGAAAATAGGATTTCCATGAAGATCATAATTTAATATGGCAAAGGCATGAATTTCGCGAAGATAGGATGCATGGTTTGGAAATCGCGAAGACCAGAAGAATGGAGGCGGTGAGTCTTCGCGATTACGACAAGCTTCACGAACGGTAGAGGCTGAAGCGCATCGCGGCGGTGAAGGGCTTTGCGAGGGAGCTTCGCGGCGAAGGCGCGAAGGAATGTTGACGGTGATGCTCTGCGATTACGACGAGCTCTGTGAACGAAAAATTGTCGTGGTTCTTCGCGATTTGGATAGAATTCTGGCGGAAACTTTGGAGCTTCGCGATTTGAGATGACGTGGCGTTGACTTCGTGCGGAAAGTTCGAGGGTCGGTGGAATCACCTATAAATAGAGGCCGACCCCCTCGAGAGAAGTAGAGAGAATTTTCAGAGAAAATACATTGCTCTCGGTTCGCAGAGGTGGTTCGCGAAGGCAGTGTGCTTCGCGAAAGAGGAGCTTCGCGGCGGCTATTGTAGCTCCGTGAATCCTGCGAGCTCTGTGTTGACTTAGTAAGCTTCGCGAGGGCCATTGCTTTGCGACGGCTTGAGTTTTGCGAGAGTGCTTCGCGAAAGTGCTTCGCGAAAAGGCAGGAGCTTCACGAAGGCTTGTTTGAGCTTCCCGAAATTGGGAGCCTCGCGAAGTAGGGTGCTTTGCAAAGGTGCTTTCCAAAGGTAGTTTCCCAGTGGTCAGAGGAAAAGTGGTATTCATCATTGGATGAAAGTTGGAATTTAACAGAGCATCTATCAACAGTTGAAGATGCATTATTTCATGTAAATGAAGAGACCTACAGGTCTATAGACTGTGAGTGAATCCCTTCACAGAGCAGTGAGCTTAGGAAGAGGAAGAAGGTGATCCTCTCCACCGGCAGTGGGCCAGAGAGAGAGAAACAGGGAGTGACCCTTGGGAAAGCAGTGAGCTGACCCTAAACTTTGTAAAGGCAGTGAGTCTGGGCATAGAAGTGATCTAGCCTGAACATTGTAATCCACAGCTAGTGAAGTTTAGTGGAATTGGTACGACCGGCAACCTGTTGGTGTATGCTCCTTGGACGTATCCCTTTGCGGTGAACCAAGTAAAATTGTTGTGTCCTGTGCATGCTTTAATTTCTGTTTACTTTGTGCAACAGGAAAGAGAGAGAAGAGTGTTTTGCTTAACAGCGAAACAAGATCAGAACGGGCATTAATTTTAAATTAGTTATACCCTGATTCACCCCCCCTCTCAGGGTATTCAGCCTTGTGAACCTAACAGGACACCATTCCTAGGTATCACAGGTATAAGGTACACCATGCCCAAGTATCACAAGTATAAGGGACATCCCAGTATCACAAGTATAAGGGACTCCATGCCCAGTATCACAAGTATAAGGGACATCATGCACGTATCAAAAGCATAAGGGTCATTATTCCTGGTATCACAAGTATAAGGGATACCATGCCTAAGTATCACAAGTATAAGGGATGGCATGCCCATATC
The DNA here is from genome assembly GCA_963277665.1 of Viscum album. Classification (NCBI taxonomy): domain Eukaryota; kingdom Viridiplantae; phylum Streptophyta; class Magnoliopsida; order Santalales; family Viscaceae; genus Viscum; species Viscum album. The sequence continues at coordinate 1,605,892,323 of OY728137.1, read as the reverse complement.
ACAAGTATAAGGTATTTCATGCCCGAGTATCACAAGTATAAGGAACATCATGCCCAATATCACAAGTATAAGGTATTTTATGGTGGAGTATCATAAGTATAAGGGATACCATGCCCGATTATCTCAAGTATGAGGGACACCATGGTCATATATCATAACATTAATAAGTAGTTAGGGCATTAAGAATATCCAATAGATAGTTTATAGTTCATTAGAATTTATCTTTAACAAGGTTGCAACCATTGTTTTATTAAAACATGTGATGTGGTCATACCACTCACTTCCCATTTAATTCATTATAGTCATCATATTTAGGAGTCACGCCAAAACCATGTAGATGATGATTTGGTCACTTGAATATTTATAATATCAAGGTTTAATTCCATAGGCATGCCTCAAGGGGTGGAAATAGTAAATGGGGACCTATCCCAACATGAATAAGGGAATTCTGGATCATTTCTAGCAAGGCTAATTGATTAAACAAGGGTTATGTGTATTTTTAAGGCAAAACATGGAGAATCTGGCATGCAGCATCATGACACATAATAAAATGTAGCAATACTTGAGGGATAAATACAATATCACCTACCATATGTCTCTAGAGGAGCACTTGTCCAGTATCAAGCTTTGGTTTGGTCCAGATTGGAAGAAAATGGAGAAACAGACAAACACTCAGAAAATAAGGCATATGATCTTACACCAAAAAAACTCTATCGATGGTAATACAAATGAATAAATGATCTAAATTAATATAGAGATTACTGTTAGGGATCCAAAGTGATAAATGGCAGTCCAATTGGAGCTCATATGAGAGAGGTCCTTCAATTACTAGATTTAGGCCATGAGAGGGGTCCTGTGGTGGGGGATCTGTGCAGGAGAGGAAAATAGGGTGAGGGAGAAGGAAAGGTTTCTGGAACTTTAAAACATACCCACAACATTTACACAGCATGTAAATTCCTTACACGCCATGTATTTCTTAGCCTTTCCCTTTTGGGAAAAGTTCATTACATGTTGAGAATTGGCCTAACCAGAAAAATACACATCGTGTATTGAATACATGTTGTGTATTCCAAATACACATCATGTACTTGTCTTGTAGCTAGGCTTCATCCCCTGCTTCCTTCTTTCCAAAACATACCAACCAGCCTAAAGGCTCGGCTTCTAGGTCTAATCCAATAAGAGAGCTACAACAAGGGTTTAACTGAAAGTTAAAAGGATACATACCGCACATGAAAAATCCATGATGTTACATTTAATTTGATTATTCATAAATTTATGTGCATTCACAGAATAAATCAGAATAAGGTAAGACTTTTTTATCTCAAATTTTCACCTCTTGAGTCATATTTCTTATTATACACCATTTTTTTATTAGAATGGTGTATCTAATACACCTTTAATATTTTGTATCATTATTATATTATATTTTATGATATCCAATGTTTTGTTCCAAGTTATTTCTCTTGTGGGGTTTTGACATGAAAGTTTCTATGGTTGTAAGGGGTTCTTTTTCTTAAATTTAATTTTGTGAGACATGTCTGATATTTTGCACCATTTTTTATTTTATATGGTTTATTCACTATCCTATTGATTTCAAGTATAAAATATATTCCATTTCATAAGATTCTAATATCTATTTTATGATATTCCTCTCAATATCCTTTAATTATTATGTTGCCTATACCATGAGGGTTCCGTCATCAATCTCATTTTCAAATAGATACTTCTTTTCAAATACAATCCATATGGGGAATTTTTATACTTTTCTCTCAAAAAACCCTATCATTTTGTTATCCTCTGGTCATTATTGTGGTTTTACTTTTCTTCTCCCTATTGCATTTCATCCCTTGGATCATTATTTACCCATTATAAGGAAATCAACCCAGTATTTTCTTTTCGGTCGGGAACCTCCCTTTTTCAATGTCCATGTTCATTGGATGATTTTGAAAATTTTCTTATTATGCCTCAATAATTGATTAAAGTCATTTTCTATTACTTGAACTTCCTTTAAAGTTTTAAATAAATTTTTAATGTTTTTGTATGGGTCATTTTCATCAAAGTGTGAAAAGCGTCTCTTTTTAACGTTTTCTGTGTAAACACATATTTCTACCACCTTTTTCATTTTATATTAAACTTTCCCTATATGTTTTCGTGGTTTCTAAAATAAATTATTTTTATCCTAGTTTTTTAAATATTTTATTTAAAATGCTTTAAAAAGATCAAGGATATTTCTTATTTCCAAATTTATTTTTCAAAAACTCCAAAAAAATGTTATTCATCTAAATCACTATTTTTTGTCATATCTTATGCTTGATATAGGAAATTCATCAAATTTTACCATCCATATGAAGGTTTTGGGAATAGTGGAAATGCTGGTAGGGCATTCCCAACTCAAATTTTTGTCATAATCAATTATTAATCTGAGATATACATCGAAAAAGAACTCCATGACCAATGGAATTGAATCAAATATTAATTGGCATGATAACATTGAAACCAAATATAGGATCATCACATAATAATTTGTAATTAATTTAAAAATTAAATAATTACCTTGTGATGAATTATTTATTTATTGATGTGTTTGAAAACATATATATATCATACCATCATTACATAATAGTAATCAAGTGTAGATTCCCTCTAGTGATGATCCACACATGTACCAAGAACCTTCAATCATCACCATAGGAATATCCAAGTGCTAGTGTGGTAGATTCTAACACTTCCTTTATTTGTCTTAGATTGACATGAAAATCACTTATAGGAAAGATTCTCCTTTATATCTCTAAAATTGAGAGGGGTTGTGTATGAGTATCGCTCTCAGTTCTTGAGATAATTCTCAAAGAGGGAGGATTCTCCAAAGTCATTGTGTATAACCATCACAAATGACTAGTGTTGTGGTTGAAAATAATATAATTGGTTTTAAATAGTGCTTGGGTTAGAAAATAATAATTACAAATGTGCCCTTATTATTTTCTTAATCCCCGTGGAACCCTATGTGTATAATAATAATATTATTATTATTATTATTATTATTTCTTAACATGCATGAAACCAGAAAATTAATTGGATATTATTTCTTAAATAAATAATTTATTCAAATAATATTTAATATATATTATTTCTCATCATACCTTTAAAATCAGTTCACAATTTATCCACAATATTTATTGGTCCTTGAATAATGATTACTTATTTAATTAATAAATATTATATTCACTAAATAATAAATAAATATTTATTAAATATTCTACACACAAAATATTCTCTCGAAAAACTAGTGAAAAAATATATACGATTAAGAAAACATGGATGATTATTATACCAAATACTGGGATAATATTTATTCAACATGTTAAATAATAAATAATATTTAATATTTAACTAATATTATGGATACACTTAGTATGTGACCCTCTAGGCCTCTTTCTTAGTGGCATTAGGCGGAGCTTCCTAAGATCTAAGGTTAGCATCTAGAAACATGACAAGATGCCCATAGATAAAGAAGTTAAGGTCACAATGATATATAACCTCATATGAATTATTATTGTGTTATATAATCTCTTTATCACGATATTTCAAATCAAGCAAGTTCCATGCTAGTGTCATCAGCAGATGTGTTCAACATCTCTTTTTTTGAATTTTTTGAAATAAAACTACCCATGGAACACAATATCCAAATATTTTTTTAGGTTGTTACATTATCATCAAATAGGGTAATATATCATCTTCCATTAAGGAACATAAGGGATAAATCCTTTCTCATGTTATTCATTAATGCAATATTACTCATGACGTACCCAATGCATCCTACTTCGCCAAGAACATATGTCATAGTTCTTTTTTTCAATACACCAAAGTACATGAATAATAATATCTATTAATAATAATATTAAATTATAAGTATCAATAAACATGTTTACATATAGGAATATCCAAGACACATAGAAATTTTGATTTCCTATGGGCAGGTCATGTTCTCATAATCTCCTTCACTGGAAATTACCAAGGGTGTACACCATGGGAAATTTCTTCAAAGTACTATAAGTATCCACCTATGGTAGACTATATCATTTATTTCTCATAAAATGATATCATCTAGACATATAACATATATTTAATAATACTATCATGGCACTTATGGGTTCTCATCATAGTGGGGAACTACTATGAACTTTTAGTGTGATGGTTATCCTTAGGACATTATCACACACTATGTCACTTATAAGAATAGTAATTATGTGATAATATTTTTATTAATATTCAAAAAAATGAATATATGTAATCATAAAGTATATATAATTTAGTTTTAGGGCATCAAATCTGACAGAATCCTACTTGCACTAGATCTAAATGCTAACAACTTCTAGTCTGCTAGCTATCACATGATATTCATTATTCTATTGAGATAAGGATTTAGTCAAGGGACCCACCACATTTTCTTTCATAGAAACTCTTCTCATTGAAACTTCACCCCTATGAGAAAAATTCCTCCAGAGGTGATACTTTTAAAGTATGTGATTTTTCCATTAGTGTGACTTTGGATCATTTTTGAGATCCACCATTGTAGTCTTATCATAATATAATGTGATAGGGGGATTACTGTTGGGTACCACAATAAGATATTGGAAAAAAATGTATCCAAATGGATTCTTTGGTTGTATAAGAAGCTACTATATATTCAGACTTCTCTATAGAATTGGTAGAAACTAGATTCTTTTAACTCTTTCAGTTCACGACTCCTCTACTGATATTGAATACATACCCTGATTGTGACTACATATCATTTTAATCTATTTCAAATCTAGAATCTGCATAACCCCTAGTGACAAAACCCCCTCTCCTCCATACACCATGAACATATTCTTAGTTCTTCTTAGATATTTAAGGATATCCTCAATAATAGACCAATTTTTTCACCAAGATCAGCTTGATATCTGCCTATTATTCTCAATGTGTATGTGACATCAAGCCTAGTACATAAGATGGCATACATGATTGATCCTATCACAGAATCATATCAGATATTACTCATTATTTATTTCTCCTCTTGTGTTTGAGGACACTATTTCTTGGAAAGATGTATACCATGTGACATTAGAACCAATCCTCTATTGGATTGTTCCATCCTAAATCTATTTAGTATATGGTCAATGTATGTGACTTGAATCAGTCCAAGCATCCTCTTAAAACTATCATGAATTATCTTGATCCCTAGAATGTTGGCCGCTTCACTTAAGTCCTTCATGGAGAAGCACTTTTTTAACCGATCATTAACTGGTTGTAAGACCGGTATATCGTTTCCATTAAGTAATACATCATCAACATATACTACAAGGATAATGAATAAAATCCCACTAAACTTATTGTAAACACATGGCTTGTATTCATTCTTAATGAAACCAAATTATTTTATAACTTCATTGAACTGAATTTTCCATGACCCAGATACTTGCGTCAATCCATAAATGGATCTCTGTAACTTGAAACCTTTTATCATTACTTGGAGTCGCAAACCATTTTGTTTGTGTCATATAGACATCTTTCTAAAGGTTCCCATTAAGGAAAGCTATTTTAACATCCATTTTCAAAATTTCATAATCATGGTAATCTACTATAGAAACTATAATTCTGATGGTTTTAAACATGTAAATTGGATAAAAAGTTTCATCATAGTCAATTCCTTGACAATGTTTAACCCCATTAGCCACTAGTTGTGATTTATAGGTATTTACATTACCTTTGATGTATAGTTTTCTCTTGAATTATCATTTACACCCAATAGGATTTACATCAACTTGTAGATCATCCAAAACCCAAACTTGGTTCTGATACGTGGAATCCATCTCACAATTTATGGATTCTTTCCATCTTGCATCTTATGAGATCTCTACTATATCTTTATAGGAGATATGGTCATTATTTCCCACTAATAATGAGTCACCATCTTCAGTGACTAGAAAACCATATCTTTCTAGTTATCTTACCTCTCTGGTAATCCTATTTAATAGTTGTTTTTTAGGAACAAATTTTTCTATGGGGAACTGTGGACTCTATTCCTGTACCAACTCTTGTGTTTCTTAAGCATAAACTTGATCACAGTCATTCTTGCTATCACTATCCTTCTTGAGGATGTGTACCCTCTCAATAAATATGTCTTGTCTTGTGACAGTCACTTTCTTTTCTGAGGGGTTATTTTAGACAGTATCCCCTTGTTTCCTTGAGATATACTATAAAGATACACTTCATACCTTAGGGTGATAGTTTGTTTCCTGGTGTGGATTTAACAAACTTCTTTTATCCCCATACACAAGTTTATAACAACATAGATTTCTTTCTATACATTAAATCATATGGAAATTTGTTTACCTCCTTAGTTGGTACTTGGTTTAGAATGTGTGTTTAAGCATGTAATGCATATCCCCAAAAGGATAATGAAAGATCTGCATGAATCATCATCAACTTTACCATTTCAATAAATGTATGGTTCATCCTTTCAATAATACCATTCCACTATGGTGTATAAGATGGATTGAGTTAGGATAGAATCTCAAAATCCCGTAGAAAGTCGATAAACTCTTGGTTAAGATATTCACCACCTCAATCAGATCTAATATTCTTTATCTTCTTACTAAGTTGATTCTATACTTCACTCTTGTGTTATTTGAATTTATTAAGGGACTTATACTTATACCTCATCAAGTAAACATAGACACATCTACTCAAGTCCTCAGTAAAACTTATAAAGTAAGAATACCTACCTCAAGCTTCTATTGTAAAAGGTCCATATACATTGGTGTGTACCAATCCTATAATTTTTGTGGCCCTTTCACCTTATCCACCAAATGGTGGTTTGGTCATTTTTCCTTACAATCAAGCATGACATCTGCAAGTAGTTCTTAGCAAAAAAGAGTCTAAATTACCATCTTGATAGATCTTTTTCAGAAACTTATCATTTACGTGACCAAGATGGTGATGTTGTAATTGGGTATTAGATGAGTCATGCAAACATGCTTCATTATCAATTTCCAATATTTTGTTTTCTTAATTTAATACATAAAGACCATTATTTAGTTGTGTCATACCATAAAAAATGTTGTCTTTGTAAAAGAGGCATTATTTATTTACAAATTTAAAAATAAATCCATCCATGTCAAAGTAATAAATAGAGATGATGTTTTTATTAATTATTGGCACATAATAATAATTCTTTAAAACAAAAATCATTCTGGTCACTAAGGGATAGTGGTGATATCCTATAACCAAGGTATAAAGTCTCACTTTATTGGATGCTTGGAGATCTACTTCTCCTCTAGAAAGTTTTCAAAATATACTTGATTCCTTCATTTAGATGAATATGTGAGAACCATAAGTTGTATTTAATGCACAATGTATAGATATAGAAAGATTATACTCAATAACGAATGCACCTTTAGCTTCCTCTTGCTTCTGGGTGAAATTTTTCTTCTAATGGCCTAGCTTTTCACATGAAAAACACATTGCATCTTTTTTCTTCACATGTATTTGGATATTCTTCTTATTATAAGGATGGTGCTTGGGATCTTTAGACTTGGTATGATTCTTGATACCTTTTTCCTTTTTCTTACTTTTCTTTTACACCATCAAGACTGTGGATTTTTCATACCTCATGTCCTTGTCAACTTAGTGAATGAGATTCAGAAGTTATGAAAGAGTCTTCTCGCTATTTATCATTCTTTTATTCATAATAAAATTGGTTAAGGATTTAGGTAGTGAGGACAAAATGAGATATGTGTGTATCTCATCAGGGAATTTAATGAACAGTATTTTTAAGTGATCTATATGGTCAATCATTTTGATTGCATGAGGCCTAGAAATTTTTGATTCACTAAGCTTGCACATGAACAATGCATTGGATATCTCATAAATCTCTTGTATTTCCTTCTATTGATAGAAATCATAAAGGTGAGACATCATGATATACGCATTCATGTTTTCATGTTTCTTTATACAGTCATTAGACATGGATGATAGCATAAAACATTGGATATTTGTGGCATCATCTAAATATTTCTCATACAAAGATAATTATTTTGCACTAGCCTATTGTCCAGGATCTTTAGGGATGGGTTTTTTTCAGCACATATAATTTCCTTTCATGGAATAGAATAATGTGAAAACACTTTTTCCATTCTTAGAAATTAGTGCCAGTGAGAAGGTTATCCTTATCAAGTATGGATCATACTGATATGTTTGAATTCATATGTAATGTTGTCTCTAAAATTAAGAAGAGCATAATTTTAGTATTTATCTGATTTATAAAATTAGATAATAAATATTAAATTTATTAATCTCCCATTATTTTAATGAAACCTAAGATCTCTCACCGTTAGTTTCAAAATATCTAGTTTCTTGGATATTTTAGTGCTAAGGATCCATATTCCCCTTCTCATAACCCATACAGAGGTCTACCAAGATATTCAAAGGTATTTAGGAAGGTGTAACTTTCCAACTGCTTTAAATCTTAGTTCCTTGATCTATTGATTGGACTCCTCAATCCCAAAATCTTTGATTTGGATTTCCTCAACACTTTTCCTAGTAGTTTCACTAAGTCTCACAAAGGCAGTTAACCCTTAATGAAAACTAGGTTAAGTCGACCCAAAACTTGAGATAAGAATTCCCTAGTAATTTAAAGCACCCCAATGGAGGTTGGTTATACACTTTGAACTATGGTTTGATTCCTACTCAAGTAGTGCAAGGATATACTAACTTAATATATATAGTTGATGGATTTTAATCTTTTATGCATAAATAGATCGTTTTATATCTATTACATTCTTTTTAATATTAAATGTATTTACTTAAGTGATTAGTTGTGTCTTAGATAAAGTTTACACATAATCTAATTTATTTTTGTTATATCTTGTATGCTTGTTAATTCCTTAATTCATATAATCACAACAAAACATCCATAATGAAATTAACCATGCAACTTAACAAAAATAAAATAATAGGAGTTTTATGATCATGAGATTTTACTAATGGTTAATTTATCTATGGGATGATAAACTTAATTTTTAAACTAGGGGAAAACACCTTGAACCATGAATTGGTTTGTGTTGTAGCTTTCCACCTATCCTTCCATGGATATCTTGGATTGGTTTCGCCTCAGCTCTAAAATTGAATCGCCTCCACTCACATGGGAGCTCCATCCATTTCAAAATCTTTTACTCACATGAAAGTTAGGGGAACCAAATGATTAGTTTAGGGGGTTTACATAAAAGGAAACCATGGGCACGTAGTCCCTTGCATTAGGAGAGGAGTGATGATGCACAGGACATCAATTTAGTTTAATAATAAATTAAAAAAGGAAACCAAACACGTACAAAGGCCTGTTTTATGCTTGTGATCATATAAATACATGCAACGAATTACGCATTTAATAAACTGGCATTCATTTCCAATCATTCTTATTTAAGATAAATGGTACTCAAATTAATTAATTGTCTTATTTAATTAATCAATTGTTTTATCTAAATTCTCATCCAAACTTTATTAATATTATCATCCATCGCAATTTTAAAAAAAACTAAATAGATTTATTTAAAATTGATTATGTACAAAATATATACCTTGGAGGAAACACAGCAAGTGCCCATCTGAACTGCCTAGCATGTATCATATTTTTATATTGTTTACTCATCTAGCATGTAGTATACACGTCTTATCACATAATTTCATGGAATTTACTATAAAATAAATTACACACTGACGCTTGTTATTTACGTAGCATGTTATTTACGTAGCATGTTATTTTTTAATGTGTGTAGAGTAATTGTTGTATTATGACTTATACACAAAATATAGTTCAAAATATTATGCTAAGATTAATTAGATATTTAATATATATATATAAACCATCACATAGAGTGTATGAGTCGAATAAATGACACACGGAACACATGTTGATAAGGTTTAAGTAGTATAATAAATTAATTCTAAATTGTGTGTAATTAGGTAATATACATGGTGTGTATTATCCAACTACACATTATGTATATTTCTTCACCATCTATCCATGACACATACCTAGGGATTGGGTGTGTCATCCTACCATGGACATTAATGGAGTACATGGCGTGTGTGTGGTATACACATTGTGTGGTCTCCAAGTTACATGATTACCAGTCACATGTGTTGTGTAGAACCACACGGATCATCTTTTACTAATGGACTACATGTTGTGTACACAAGTTATGTGTTGTGTAGTTCAGATAACTATGTAGCGCCCCGACCCCAGAATCCTAGAACCAGTACATTATTTTATTACATTGGTATGATTACCATGAACCATATCCCAAAGGACCGATCAGTTTAGTAGTCTTGAAGAAACTATATATATATATATGGAACCCCTTTTACATTGGTAAAAGAAAACAAAATATAATACATAACATAATCTAATAAACCGCATCCTTGAAAACTCAATAAATGATCTCTTATTCATGACCTAGGGAAGGAAAATAAATTAAAGGGGTGAGATCAAATGCTCAGTAAGGGTTAAATATAGTGGAAGTATGAAACAATAATAATTGAATCATAATAAACTAGACATAACCAATATGGCATGGTGAATAATTGAAAAACACACTCCATTAATAAACTGAGAATGAAAATGCATCCATAGATTTTGTCATAGTGAAAACCTCATGGAAAGTAATGATTGGATTTTGAATAAAGAGAATGGTTATTATTTGTATGTCATTTATCAAGCACATGAACCATCATATTGTCGATATGGTTTAAATTTGTGGGTAGAAACCTGTCTGATTATGTTTTGGAAACAAACTCGAAGGGTTTGTCACCAATTTTTTGTCTCATGAGACCTGTAGATGCATCAAGGGGCTATAGCAGACCCCACCCGTCACTAAAAGTACAAAACATTCTTATATAAATATTTATTTCTATAACAATATGCCTTGTCAATTTCTGTATTTAGTATAGGATACAAATTCATCAATATTTCCATAGTTAAAACAACATTCAAAATAAACACAGTATGTAAAGGGGTATATGACTAAGATAATAATCATATACATTATACAAGAATATGGATATTTAATAGGAATTTAATTTCAAATGAAAAATGGTCTCAAATGGGTAGTAGATATACCATATAAAAATGATTAGGTGCACAATACCAAGTAAGACTCAAAGAAATGGAAATTGAGATGAAGTCCCTTACCACATCGTAATTAATCAAATCGCACGACCAACAATTAATAATTGACAAATGGATAATTGAATACCATGTATATAAAGAGAATAATGATATTATATATCAATTTGAATCATACATACACCACATACAAGAAATAAGTGGCGAATAATGGAAATCTCACGGAAATAAAAGTGAGATAGAAACCCCTTACCTTATGCCTGAATGTGTTATTCACTTGATCTTAATGCCGTTAATAATAAAATTAAATCTATTAATTAATTAATTAATTAATAACCTTATCTACATTTATTTGATTTATTATAATTTTATTAAGTTCATTTATGTATTTTTGGATGAGTTATAAGATACAAATTTGTCACTCGAGAGCGTTTTTTTCCTTGGTTTTCACGATCGGTATACTTGTGTATGAGTATAGAAGTTCATGTGGAATGGATATAATTATCCAAAATTGAATTTATAAATTATTAATGAAAATAAAAAAATTGTAAATGGTTATTTATATCATTTGGTTACATGTTATGAGGATGAATCATTAGATAAGTCATTTAGTGGTAATCGTTTAGATTATTACGACGGTTATTGATCATAACAAACTCATTTTATTTTATCGTTTAGTATTATGTAAATATGTTAATTCCAAAACATAAAAAGGGTTATATTATAAATTTTAAAATAATTCTAAACCATTAAAATGGTTTCATTAACATCTTTTAAGAATAATTTGAAGAATGAAACTTCATCATCCACGAAGGTTGTAAATCAGCACCTCCTGGACGATGATTTCGTTTAGAAAATAAAAGAGGGAGAGTAAGGAGATTGATAATGGTTATTACATTAACATGATATAATTACAGTATATATATGATACTATAGTTACCATTGTCAATTGTATATAGGAGGTTAGGAGAGAATAATAAAAGAAGATAAATTGAAATGAAATTAAATGAAAAGGGAAGAGGATTTACCTCTTAAAATAGACTCCTTGAGAACCTCCTTAAGGGAAAGGTTTTTGGTCTTTTGGAAAGACCAAGGGATCCTGTATGTGGGGAGGGACTAGAAAAGAGTATTTTGGTAGAACTTTGAGAAGCTTCAATCCTTAGAGGAGTGAAGAGAAGAGGGAGTGAGGGGTGGTTTTTATAGTGGATGAGAGGAGTGATTTCTCGATATTTTATCATTATTTTATTATTTTGCTCAAGAAAAGAAATAGTATTTATTCTTGTGACCAAAAATAGTAATAAGTACATGTGGGTTTGAACCAATGGATATTTACATCATCCATGACTCAGGATTGATGCAGAAATTCATTTATTTAGCATATTTTGTAAATTATCGAATTTCACTATTCACCAAAAATTCAAGTATTTCAGAAAAATACCAAAATTTCACCCTAAAAATTTTTCATTGTATAGAAACTAAAAATGAACTCCATTTATGAAAATAATTTTCTAGATATGAGAAATTTAATTTTTAATTAAAATCACCATTTGCTCGAAAAATAAGTTTTTAAAATTATAAATGATTTTATAATACCCTAAAAATTTAACTAAGGTCTCATTAAATTATCCCAAAATCATAGGAAAAAAAATATTGATTTATGAATACATTTTATGCAAATTAATTATATTTTAAATTAATTATAAAATTGTAATTAAATATTTATTACTCACAAAAATACCAACACTTTATTTATTTTTTTTAAAAATATTCACTCTCATTTATAAGGTGCCTAAATTTTATTTATACTTACATGGGTGAGGTTACTATTCATAAGGGTACATTACTATTCATAAGGTTCAAGTTACTATTCCTAAAGGTACATTACTATTCATAAGGGTCGAGTTATTATTCAACAAAAAATTAAGTTGATCATATCATACCCTAAATAACTTACTGAATGCAACCGTGCATGTGTGTTTTTCAAAATTCTAAACACATAAGCAGCAAAATTATGCTTAATGGATAGGTTATAACTGCCTCCTATAAATAAAGAAGTGTTGTTTCACAGAGACTCGGTGTTTCATGCATTATAAGTTATCTAATGAATTGAAATTATTTAAGAAGAAACATACCATAAAATCTTGGGTTGTTATAAACTGTGCGCCAGGCTAGCCTGATCAACATGCGGCGTATTGAATACACACCATGTGTAATAAATTCACATGCTCCGAATTAATTCATGAGTTGCCTTGGTTCATTAAACATAGGTACACGGCATGTACCTATGAGATACACACCATGTACTCTTATGTTATCCAACCATAATCATTGGCACCTCCAGATGAGTTCTTTGAATGTTATTCATTCAAAATTAATCCATTTATTGATTATATATGTGAGAACGAAGAGGAAGAAGAAAAGATATCGTGATTTTTAATCGATGATTAATACAAGATGTACATCGATGAAGAATTTCACGTCCAATGGAATTTAAGAAAAGATTAATTGGAATGATAATATCAAAACCAAACATAGGATCGTCATATGAAGATTTATAATTAATTTTAAGTAGTTAAAGAATTAATTTGTGATGAATTCTTTCTTCATTTATGAATATGACAACATCTCTACTTCATACCATCATTGTGTCATAAGAATCAAGTATAGATTCACTTTAGCGGTGATCCACACATGTACCACAAACCCCCAAGTGTCGTCATAGGAATATCTAAGTGCCTAGCATGATAGATCCTAACTCTTGCATCATTCATCATAGATCGCCACAATAATCGCTTCACTGAAGGGTTCTCCTTGATCTATCTAGGATCGAGAGGGGTTGTGGAGGATGATCACTCTCAGTTTTTTAGAGTGTTCTTAGAGAGGGGATCTCTGGAGCTTGAGATAATTCTTCAAATTCGCTATGTATAGCCAACACAAATGGATAGTGTTAGGGTTGAAAATAATATAATTGGGTTTAAATAGAGTTAGGGTTAAAAAATAATAATTTCGCATGCACCCTTATTATTTCCTTAATCCCCAGATAACCTAATCTCTATAATAATATTATTATTATTATTATTTATTGACATGCGCATAACCGCTGAATTAATTAAATATTATTTCTTGAATAAAAAAATTATTCAAATATTGTTTAATATGTATTATTTGTCACCCGACCATTAAACTTAGCCTATCATTTCTCCACAATATTTATCGGGCCTCAAATAATGACTATTTATTTAATAAATAAATATTGCTACATTATTCACCAATAAATAAATAAATATTATATTCACTAAATAACAATTAAATGTTTATTAAATGTTTTTCTCACAAAATATTCTCTCAAATAACTAGTGGCAGAATATATACGATCAAGAAAACATGAATAATTATTAAACCTCATACGGGGATAATATTTATTCAACATGTCAAATAATAAATAATATTTAATATTTAACTGAGATTCTGAATACACTTAGTGTGTGACCCTCCATGTTGGTTTCTTAGTGGCATTAGGCGGAGCAGACTAAATTCTAAGGTTATAGTCTAGAAACACGTCAAGGAACTCGTAGAGAAAGAAATTAATGTCACAAAAACATACAACCTCATACAAGTGATTACTATGTAATATAATTCCTTTATCAAGATATCTCAAATCAAGCAAGTTTCATACTAGTGTCATCAGCCTATGTGCACGATGTCTCTTTCTTTGAATTTTCAGAAATGAATCTGCCCACAGAACACCATGACCATGGATTTATTTAGGCTATTAAATTCTCATCAAAGGGATTGAGATATCATATCCCATTAAAGAACATAATGTACAAATCTTTTCTCATGTTATTCATTAATGTGATATTACTTGTGATGCACTCAATGTATCCTACGTCGCCTTGAACATATATCATCATGATTTTCATCAATACATCAAAGTGCATGGTTGATAATATCCATTAATAATAATCTTAAAGTCTAAGAATCAATACACACATCCATAGATAGGAATATTCAATGACACATATAAATATGGATTTTCAACTGGTGGGTCATGTTCTTATAATCTCCTGTGAAATTACCAAGGGCGTACACCATAAGAAAGTTTCTCAAAATCATATGAGTCTCCATCCCTAATAGCATGTATAAATTGTGTCCTATCAAATGATATAATCCGAATATAGAACATATATTTAAGAATAATATCGTGGCACTTTTGGGTTCTCATCATAGTGGGGGACTTTCATGACCTTTCAGTGCAGCAATTATCATTAAGACATTATCACATCCTATGTCGCACAGAAGTACAATCATGATATGTGTAACGTCCCGGTCCCGGGTGCCACTTAATAGGTGCCCCGAACCCATTTCGGCACGTGACCTCAAGTGCATTTCCCCAAACGCCAGAGATTGCCGACTAGCAGTGAGGGCCCGGGTCTGATAGTGGGGAAACTATGCCCTCATTAAACATACAACAAACAGTGGAAGTAGTAAAAGATACACAACTGAAATAACCAACAACAGTGGATACAACCAACAGTATATAAATAATGATGCTATATGTTTCAAGTTCGAAGAAAACTTCCAGAACATGTTATACATCAATACAGTACAACAAAAGTAGAGTACAGCAAAACAAAGCAAAAACAGCTGGCAGCGGCATCGTGAGCCTAGGATCGGTCCCATGCCCTCCTACTCCTCAGCAACAGTCAAGTACCTGTATAGGGACTCTTGCCCCTATCCACACTTGCAGAAACGTAATCTGTTTGGGCCGAAAAGCGTGACCCAAACAGGGTGTGAGAAATATATCTTAGTAGGCACCCACCAAAGGCATGTGCCCAACTGCGTGTAAGCATGCAACAACAGTGTGCAATAGTAAAATGAAATAAACCAATCAGTACTCAAAAGTAACTAACTTACCAGTTATATTTCCATTTAATTATTCATTTAATCCATTTAATTATTAGAAATCACCACAGTGCATTTCTAAGGTAACAGTCCACATCCTCAGACAAGCAAAACCTTACCCTCAGGTAAGAAGAACCCAACCCGTAGGTATAGCCCTCAGGCGTAACAGAATTTTCCCTCAGGTGTAGGTAGTGTCGCCCTCAGGCACAGAAGTCAAGCCCTCAGGCACAAAAGGTTTCCCTCGGGAGAAATAACTACAGCCCTCAGCCAAACAGTGCAGTGCCCACAGGCTAATCACAACAACGCCCTCAGGCCAAACAGGTAACCGGGTCATGCCCAACATGTAAACAAGCAGTAATAAGCAATTCCTCTCAAGGCAATTCTACAATTTCTACTTTAAAGGCATACCCTCAGGTATCCTGGCCAAATGGCTAAACAGTGGAACACACCCCCGGGGTGGTTTCGGATCCAAGCAACGATCCCAACCAGCATTTATTATCACAATTTAAATACCTAATCAATTCTAGGCATTAGATATATCAACAGCCTCAGCCACACGACACCCCAACACGGGTTCGTGGGACAAAAATGCACAAATCACACAGTAGTTGGAAAACTTAACACAAAGCCACCTACCTTATACGCCAACTAACGTTATACCCGAACGCTGACTCCAGAAACACCCAAGAACGGCGTAGATCTTCTGAAGAACAAAACCCACTTAAACGCAAATAACTTGCGTTAGGAGAAGAATTGGTAAGTAACACGCTAGGAGAAGAGAGGGCTTACCCGTGCGGTTCCAACGTGATCGTCCGAAGCGGAATCGGATTCCAGACGAACACCCGGCGGATCTTCAAAGGTTCGGCCTCCTCCTTTGGCTCCAAAATGGCTCAAATGCCTCCTCTGTCAAATGAGGAGGCTACTGCCTGTTTTAAGCCGAAAAAACAAAGTACACGACGTGTACTTCCAAGTACACGGCGTGTACCCCTTTCATTTAACTATTCACCTGGCGGCTTCCTGCCAACGTGACACTGTTCACTTGCCGACATGAGTACACGGCATGTACTCCTGAGTACACGGCGTGTACTGTCGCCCAGCTGGCGGCTGCTCCACCGCCTTACTGTTTAGGTCTGCCGACTGACTACACGGCGTGTAAAGGACCACTACACGGCGTGTAGTCAGTTCCTACACCCTTTGTCGCCGACATGGCTATATGCCCTGTGTACTCATCCCAACACGGCCAGAAGTACATGGCGTGTGGAAAAAGTACACGGCGTGTACTTTCAAAATTTAGGATTTTTCCCCTTTTTCCATATATTCTCAAAAACACTTAAGGAAACGAGAAAGGAAGAAACTTGTACCTCAAAGATAAGAACCGGGTTCTTACAATATGATATGATGTTTGTAAATATTTAAAAAAATGAATACAGGTAATCATAAAGTACATAGAAGTCGGTTCTAGAGCACCAACTCCAACACCATCTTCTTTCTCTGGATGGTTTATGCAATGTTCTTTTCTATCAAAGATGTGATTCATCGTTGTCTTTATCTTTCCAAATGATCCTTTGATATAGGCATGATCTTTCTTCCTATGCCTTTTCTTTGTGAATATCCTATTTTTCATTTCTTTCATTGAAGGGTGTTCACCCAGATATCATGCATCGATTGATTGGATAAAATTATTAACTAAATTGTATACTTTTTTATCTATATGGTGTAGATACCCTATACCTCATCATCTTAATTGAAGTGTATTTACCTAGAAAGTTACTGAATATCTTTGGATACCCATTTTTTCCCATGGGTTTATCATATTGATGATTTCCTTATGTAGATCCATTTAAAAAGGATATGAACTCATTTTCTTCAATGGGTTCTTTATGATGTGTTGAATGAAACCCATTTTTTCCATGGATTCTTTATGATGTGATGAATGATTGATTTCAAGTGGCACTCATATATATAGACAATGATGGGTGGGGTCCTATATCACCCTCCAATTTATTGGTTAGGGATTTGTATCTCATGAGATAATTTTTGGGAATCGAGTATGGAATGATTTCTCCATAGTAGGAATCAGGTAGTGATGTATGCTCTGCTTGTTATGGGAATCGGGTAGTGATGTCTGCTTCATTATGTTATGGGAATCAGGTGGTGTAGTGTGCTCCGCTATGTTATGTTTACCTATGCTCATGTTTGAGTCATAGTCTTGTGCTTATTCTTATGACTATGTTATGCTTTCATGGATCATGTTTACTAGCTAAGGTTATTACACTCTTGTGATTCGTTTATGATGTTATGTCATACTCCATAACTCATATTTTATGATCTAAGCTTTGTAGGGCATGCTTATGTACCTTTATTATACTAATATGTTTATCTTATGTACACTTATGATCATTGATTGTTGTCACTTATGTTTACCATTATTGAGCGTTTGAGCTCGCCCCTTCTTATGTTTTCATTTCCCCGGGCTATGAAGGGATGTAAAGAGTAAGATATGTCTAGAAGATTATCTTGTGTGAAAAAATTGTTTGGGATGTTGAAGGCTTGTTATGGATTAGGTAATTGCTTATATATTGAGAAAAATGTCCTTTTGATACAAAGAACATGGGTCCTACTAGTTAAATATTTGTCCTAATTCTCTAAAACTCAAAACCTAAAAAGGTCATTCGGTTGTAAATGTTTCACTTCTAATTATAGATGTGTATCAAAGCTAGTGTGTCCAAGTTATGTGCTCTCAATATCAGATTCGGGTGTGCGGGTCTGGGACACCTCACAGGAGCTCCTCATGAGCAGTAGTTTCAAATCTCCACTAGAATGAAACATCGGGGTCAGCTACCAGCTACAATGTCAAGGACACGCACGCATGATCAAACAACGAACAACAAACTCCGGCTCCAGGTGACGGACAATTTCTTCTCAAACTCTCTTTAACTCTTGGAATAGCACTCTCTCCAGTCTTTGAATTGTCGTCATCCTCCCCCAAACAAATCAGGGCAAATATAAAAAGGCTTCGCAAAAACAAAGCTCGAGTGAGGACTCAACAAAAAAGAGAAAATGAACAATTTAAAATAAAATAACTCAAATGGCTTGAAACCAGTGGAAAATCACAAAGAAAATGTAAGAGTCAATCTGTGACCAGCATAAGAGTCCTCTCGCGACAAAGGCACTAGCGTAAGAGTTATTCGAATCATTCTATAAGAGTCATCATGTTGCAAACTTAAATTGTGAGTCAATAGACTCATTATGTAGTCACCCGGGACAGACTCAAAACGTAAGAGTCATTGGACTTCATTGTAAGAGTCAATCTATGACAAAGTCAAAAACGTAAGTCATTTTGGTGCACGTAAGAGTACCTCACGGTGGGACTAGGAAAACGAAAGAGGCATTCCCTTTGTTGTTGTGCACCTCAACACCAGGCGGACCAAAACCATAAGAGTAAATGACAAAAGGAAAAATGCAAGCGCAAACCCGGCAAAACATAAGAGCTCTCATGGGCCAAAACTAAGGGTGTAATTCTAGCCCGAGTGGCCTGGCCCGAAAGCCCGAGCGGCTCGGCTCGGCAAAGCTCGAGTCAAGCTGGGTCGAGCTCGGGCTGTAGGTTCGTCGGGTCTGGGCCTATCCAAGAAGACCCACGGGCCAGCCCAGTGGGACTAGGAAAATGAAAGAGGCATTCCCTTTGTTGTTGTGCACCTCAACACCAGGCAGACCAAAACCATAAGAGTAAATGACAAAAGGAAAAATGCAAGCGCAAACCCGGCAAAACATAAGAGCTCTCATGGGCCAAAACTAAGAGTGTAATTCTAGCCCGAGTGGCCCGACCCGAAAGCCCGAGTGGCCCGGCCCGAAAGCCCGAGCGGCCCGGCCCGGCAAAGCTCGAGTCAGGCTGGGCACCCCCAACCCCTCGTTAATTTTTTTATAACTTGCACATATTATATATATATATATATATATATATATATATATATATATATATATATATATATATATATATATATTAACATATATAAATCTATTTTAAAAAAGTGAAACATTAAAAAAATGTTTAAAAACATTTTAAAATAAACATTTAATATAAATTTTTAAAAATTAATGTTTGGAAAAAAATGATTAAAAAAAACATTTACAAAAACATAAATCTATTTAGAAAAAAAATTAACACACACACTCACTGCTACGCACCCTCAACCCCTCATTAAATCTATTTAAAAACATTTCAGTTGTAAAATATAATTGTTCATAAAGAAGAAAATAAAAGTTTTTAAAAAAAAATTAAAGAAACTAAAAATGTTAAAAAAACGTTTTAAAAAATCTTTTAAATGAAATGTTAAAAAAAATGTTGTTGAAAACTCTTTAGAAAAACATTTTTAATAAAATGTTTTAAAAAAACATTTTAAAAAATCATTAAAAAACGTTTTAAAATTAACTTTTAAAAATTAACGCTTAGAAAAAAAACATAAAAATGTTTTTAATTTATTATATATTTTATTTTAAAAATAATAAAACCTTGGCCCGGCCTGACGGTTTGGGCCGGCCCGAGGCTGGGCTCGGGCCGCCTCATGGGGTTGTTCGGTCCGGCCCGGCCCGACCCGAATAGTGGTTCGCGGCCTGATTTTTTGGAGGGCAAGTCCGGCCCGATCC
Source organism: Viscum album (assembly GCA_963277665.1). Classification (NCBI taxonomy): domain Eukaryota; kingdom Viridiplantae; phylum Streptophyta; class Magnoliopsida; order Santalales; family Viscaceae; genus Viscum; species Viscum album. Next base: position 1,605,871,613 of record OY728137.1, on the reverse strand, counting down.
AATCCGGTCCGGGTGGCTTGGCCCGGACTGAAATTACACACTTAACTAAAACATAAGGGTAAACTGGAAAAAAAAAAAGGTGAGGGTAAAATAATTTAGCGTGAGCTGAATATAAAGGCATAAAAACATCATAAAGAATTATAATAAAGATCCAAACCTGCATAATTAAAACAATAAACTAACAATAAATTGGTTTTATTTATAAATCAATAAACATGTTAAAATCAACAAAAAGGGAAATCTTATGAGAGTGCATAGGGTGCATGGCATTTAATCAGAACCTATGATTTAGAAAATATTCAAGGATATTAGAAAAGATTCTCACCACAAACCTTTACTCGGAAATACCATATAAGACCGTATAAGAATGATTGTATTGCAGCGAGAGTGTGAGGTGATCTCAGCCTATGTGATCAAACATATGGAGGTGGATGTGCTAAAATGATTTGTCAACGAATTAGTCATGAAGTACCACCAGCTATCATGGTCACAATTCCATCAAGTGTATAGGTAATGATTGATTGACGAATTAGATATTGTATATTACTTTGTGTACATTTCAAGTAACGTTTAAGTGGTGTTTTGTATAGGGTATGTCATCATTTGACATTCACAGAGAACGCCCAAGTGGATATGAGGTTCGTTCTTTTACACATGCACGCTATTATCTAAAAAACTTCAATCATTGTGTTGGATATTGTAGATCATGCATTACAACTCACATTAGAGACAAGATTCCATTTGCATCCAACTTGGATTTGAGAGTTGGTATATAAAGAAATATGTTTCATGTTTTTATTCAGTTTCAACAATGGTGAATTTGAGTATAGATGCTTTTGCTAAGCAATCGTCTCTCAAATCGAGGACCTCAAAGAATCTCTCCAAATAATAAAAAATCGCCGAAAGAAACAATCTTCAAGAGCATCTATGCAGGGGAGAGGCCAGTTCTTGCATGTCTTCAACAGCTTGATTTACAGCATGAATTATCATTTTCTTTATCTGCAAAATTAAACATTAAAGGTATAGTTAGAGAAGAAATATCATCAGAGAAGGAGATGAAGATGATGATGATACCTCAAGCTTGTCTTCTTTGGCCTTGTGATTCTTCGGGAGCCGTCTAAATTCCTCAGTCAATCGCAGGCATTCATGGACATTTTCAGGAGAGACAAAATCTACAGCAACTTTTGTGCATGACTGCAGATCATGTGTAAAAGAAATGAGATATTATTAGTAACACACATTTGCAAAATCCAAACACAGCCTTAGCAAATTACCATCAGATTCCTGACTTGGTGTGGGCAGCCTGCAGGGATAAACACTGCCTCTCCAACTCTCTGCGTAAAGGTCCAGGGCTCAACACCTGCGCAAAATGAGAATTATCAGCCAAACTTGAGACTCAAATTTAACAATTTTGTTTTCGCAATATAGACCGACCATACTCCTCCTTCAGCTTCCTCTTGTGCTCAACAGTCAGATAAAAACACTGGTCGTGAATTGGGTGAATAACCTGAAAAAGAATTCAACAGCTTTATAACTTCACATAACTTAAAAATGGTGGAAATCAAGATTACCTGTTCAACAGGACAACAATATGTGTGTCTGAACTCTCTTGAATGCTTTTGAAGATAAACCTGCAGCTTCGGCACATCTTCCCTGCGAAAAATATCCCAAAGTGCACTTCCGGATCCTTCAATTCTTCCCTTGGTTGCAAAGCTGTCAGTGTCAACTTCTCCAGGCGCCTCACGTGTAGTGTTTTCAGTGAAGTGAGCATTTCTAAATTCCAAAAGTTCTCTCTCATCCTGAGATCTATGAATTTGTTCCAAATTCCTGATCACATTCATATGTGCATCAGATAATGCTACTTCCTTTGCATGTGTCAGGATATTCACCGCGTCCGCCATGTCACAGTGCAGCTTAGTTACAGAGTCCCCTCTTCCAAGCTCTTCTGAAACCCCATAGGCAATATATGTTTTCGGGCCGAGATCTGGTTTTAAAGCACCCTGGGGCAGCTTCACTCCAAGATTCAAGATGCCGGCCCTCGGATCCGTGTATTGTTGAAATGGCAAGGCAGAGATGAACTCATCACAGTGGCGTGGTAGCATGTCCTCGAATCTGTCCGAGGGAGGCCAGTCCTTCAGCTTCAACATTTCAGGCCATAAATTATCATACCTTCTTCCTTCAGTATATCCTTTAAAAAACTGGCCAGTATTGATAGAAACCTGAATAAATCAGCATAAAAAAATTACTTGGCAACATTGAATTAAGAGCTAAAAGTATATAATAAAGGCAATTCCATTTGGTTTCCCGATTTGATCCTAACAAAACAAAAAACTTCAGCTGCAAAGCCTTCTGAAGATCACTCTAAGAATTAGAGGTGACAATTCAGATTCATAGATCGGGTTCATGAGAGTCGGCCATCATTTGAACCCATTTAAGGCCAGCCCTAAACCAACCCAACCCATTTAAGAAGAGGTCAACCCTAACCCAACCCACCAACCCATTTAACTTTAAATATGTGATAGACTGCATCATGATATCTTCAACCAGTCAATATCACATAAACAAATTGAATTATCCCATTTAGACTAAAAATAACCTAATTAACATGAAAAATATGTTACCCATATTGTAACTCAACCCTCTTAAATCATTTAAAATAAATAATGTGCTATAAAAATGTTGAATAAAAATATATTATTGCTGTATTTTTAACATTTTATCTTATCATTATATTTTTAATCGGGTTACACGGATCAAGTGGGTCAAGAATGGTCAACCCAAACCCAAACCAATTATTATTCGTGACAGTTTATTCAATCTGATTACAACCCAAACTTCATTTACACCCGACCCAAACCTGTTTAACTCATGTCATGTTGTGCTGAGTGGTCATGTTGGGTTCAAAATTTCCACCTCTATTGAGAATGACCCTTCGAAACTCAACCCACACAAAATGTGTCATTGAAGATTCCAAAATCATTTGTCAGTAATCGAAGAATTGGGACAAAAATCATCAATAATAAAACCAATGTCAACTAGGATCCCTTTGACAGCACATATTGAAAACTGATTATTGCAATTACCACATAAGATAAGAAGATTGAAAAAATAAGTGTTGCCAAACGCATTGTTGTCAAAGGCGCGCGGCGCAATAAGGCGCAAAAGCCGTTTGGGGATGCGGCGCGAGGCGCGGCGTGAGGCGCAACTAAGGCGCATGCGCACATAATTAATTATATTCAGTTTTCAAAAATATTTTAAATTTAAAAACTTAAATTTAATAAAAAATGCAAATTAAAATAGATACTGATAATTTTTAACCAAAATCATAATCAAATATCAATCCTTGAGAACCTAAACATCAAAATCATCATCAATGGAAGTTCCATCATTAATGAAAGCTTCCTAAACATCAAAATCATCACCAATGGAAGTTTCATCATTAATGAAAGCTTCATCGTCACTATTGCACCCTTCATTTGACTCATATGCCTCTGAATCTTCCTCTTCAATATCATTCATCTCATCAACAACTCGTGCACGCTTTGTACCACCATGGGATTTGGAAGAAGTGGAAGTTGCTAAGTTTGATTTCGATCTGAAAGTATATTCAGGCTCTTCAATCCCAGCGGCAGCAGCATACGCACCCCATGTTAAACCTTCAGCACCCTCATCATTAAATACAAAGTCGTTATCAGCATCATCATCCTCTTCGATCCTCCCAATAAGCCATTCATTGCTATCATCAATCTCTTTGAGTGTAATGGGATCAATGGTGTCACGAATTTGAAATCGACGTTTCAATGCACGATTATATTTGATGTAGACCAAATCATTTAGTTTTTGTTGAGACAACCTATTCCTCTTTTTGCTATGAAGCTGCAATATAAATTATAATTCAATTGTTAATATTATAAAGTTTATAATAATAAAGAAAATGCATTTAGAAAAAAAAAACTTACATGCTCAAATATGCTCCAATTTCTCTCACATCCCGATGCGCTGCAAGTGAGATTAAGAACCTTCAAAGCAAATTTTTGCAAGTTTGGGGTTGAAGATCCAAACATAGACCACCATTCAGCAGGAGCCTTCTTGTTCCGAAGTCTAATTGCCAAAGGATTTGCAAATAGACCCTCTGCCTCCTTGTACAAAGTGATTTCATCCATGATTTTTTCTTGAATCTCAAGGCTTGAAACGAGTCTTTGAATGGATTTAATTAATCCATCTTGTACTTCAAAATCCAATTGGATATTCGGATTTGAATAACAAAATTCAGGATTCAAGAAATACCCCGCAGCATGCAAAGGCTGATGAAGTTGAATCTCCCACCTACGATCAATAATAGTAAAAATTTCTTTGTACTTCTCTTCCTTCATCGAAAAAGCCCTCATGATTGCCTCTTTAGCCCTATCCATGGCTTCATAAATGTATCCCATCGGTGCCTTTTTCTCTCCATCAACCAATCTAAGCACTTTTACAAGTGGATTGGTCACTTTAAGACAATACAAAATAGAAGTCCAAAATGATGGCATCAATATGATTTTAGAAACATGTTTGCCTTGAACCTCTTTAGCCCACTTGCTTCTTGCCCACCCATCCGATGTGAACATTTTCCTCAAATTCTCCTTCTGCTTATGAATACTTGCCATTGTGAGGAAAGCGGTAGCAAATCTAGTTTTTGCGGGTCGAAGCAACTCTTTTTTCCTTGTGAATTCCCTCATCATATTCAACACCCCTGGACGAGTATATATGAAAGAGCTCAAAGAAGTTGCTCGTTTCAATGTCCGGATGCTTATGTCAAGTTTCCCAATATCCTCCAATATCAAATCCAAACAATGGGCTGCGCAAGGAGCCCAGTAAAGATTTGGATACTTTACCTCAAGCATTTTCCCTAAAAATAGGATTTAAAAAGAAAACGAAACAAACATAAATAAAATTCTTAATATGCATAACATAATGTATATGTATAAACTTATATACTAATAAGGTGGATATAAATAATACCTGCTAAAACATTTGAAGAAGCGCTATCAGTGACAACTTGAACAACATTTTCTGAACCAATACGTTCCACAAATTTGCTTAGCAATTCAAATATTTTGTCTCCATTTTTGCAAAATGATGAAGCATCGATTGAATCAACGAACATGGTCCCTTTGCGACAATTCACTAAGAAATTGATCAATGTTCTTTGCCTTTTATCTGTCCAACCATCAGACATAATTGTGCAACCATTTTTTGCCCAATCTTGTTCATGTTCTTCCATCATTGTCTTTGTGTGCGTCATTTCCTTATTTAACAATCGAACTCTCACCTCGTGATAGCTTGGTGGCTTCATTCCTGGACCAAATTGTCCAATTGCTTCAATCATGGGATGAAAGCTATCATATTTCACAGCATTGAAAGCTATTCCCACATCATACATCCATCTTGCAATTTGTGTACATGCTCTCTCTCGCATTTCTTTCTTGTGCTCTTCGGTTTTGTATGCATCTATGATCGTCTTTTGTTTTCCTTTCCTACCATGAACAATTTCTTCCGGGTCACGTGTAAAATATGTATCCATTGGTCCGATATTACGCGGTGACTTAAATGATGACTTTCCCGCGGTAGTTCTTCCAGCTTTCGGATTGATCTTTTCAATGTCATCATCATCTTCATCTTCATAATGGAAATCATCAGTATCTGGAAGTATGTTTCGTTGTTTCTTTTCTTCTTCCCTTTTTTTCATATGTTGTCTTATCTCTTCCTTCACGTGATCCGGACATTTCTTACAAGAAGTAGTATTTCTATATCCTCCAACTATGTGCTGTTTCATTCGACTAATACCTCCTCTTTTTGTTTCTAAACAGAAACTGCATGTTACTGAATCTCTGTCGCCAGGATTTCCTTGATAAGCATACTTCCAAGCCGGGTCTTTCCTTACACTACTTGGAGTTGCACTAGTTGGTGTTTCGGCACGATTATCACTCATAATTTCACTGCTTGGTGGGTGCTGCAGCTGATGTTGATGGAAATAGAAGACCCGAAGTTGGAGCGAAAGATGAAAACAAATGAGAATGAGACATAAATAGAGAAAAATTGGAAGAGGTTGAATAATAGGATAAAGGGAATATAAATAACCTTTTGGCTGTAGAAGAATGTAGCGTGCTGCTATTTCAACGAGTGCAGCGAGGTCCAGTCCAGCGAGGAGCAACGAGGTCCAGTGCAGCAAGGTGCAGGTGCACCGTGGGTGCCGGTGCAGCAAGGTGCCGGTGCAGCGAGGTGACGGTGCAGCGAGGTGCCGGTGCAGCGAGGTGCCGGTGCAGCAAGGTGCCGGTACAGCGAGGAGAGTGGTGCAGCGAGGGCAGCGTGGTGGAGACTGGTGCAGCGAGGAGAGTGGTGCAGGCTGCAGCGAGGAGAGTGGTGCAGCGAGGGCAGCGTGGTGGAGAGTGGTGCAGCGAGGAGAGTGGTGCAGGCTGCAGCGAGGAGAGTGGTGTAGCAGTGCTGTGCGGGAAGGTGCTAATCTGTGCGGCGAGGAGAGTGGTGCCGCAGCAAAAAAAATGCTGTGCAATGCTGTGCGGGAATGTGAGATATTTATATTGTTTTATGTTATGTTTATTTATTAATATATTAAATCTGTTAATTAAAAATTAATAGGTCGCCCCTTCCCCACGATCTCGCCCCTTCCCGAGCGGCGACTCGCCCCTTCCCCACCATCTCTGTCGCCGCCACCCACGTCCCTTGCCCCTTCCCCACGTTCTCTGCGCCTGGCGCCTTTAGCGCCCCTCTGTTTGGCGCTAGAGGCGCGCGCCTTTGGCGCGCCTCGGTGAGGCCGCACCGCCTCACCACTTCTGAGGCGCAGGAGGTGCGCCTCGCCTCGCCTTGCGCCAAGGCGGGGTGAGGCGCGCGCCTTTGACAACAATGCCCTTCCCCACGATCTCGCCCCTTCCCGAGCGGCGACTCGCCCCTTCCCCACCATCTCTGTCGCCGCCACCCACGTCCCTTGCCCCTTCCCCACGTTCTCTGCGCCTGGCGCCTTTAGCGCCCCTCTGTTTGGCGCTAGAGGCGCGCGCCTTTGGCGCGCCTCGGTGAGGCCGCACCGCCTCACCACTTCTGAGGCGCAGGAGGTGCGCCTCGCCTCGCCTTGCGCCAAGGCGGGGTGAGGCGCGCGCCTTTGACAACAATGGCCAAACGGACCCTTATTCAGTGCTTGCTATGCTGTTCCTGTTTAAATGCATAAGGATATCAACTCATCCCCAAGATTAAAGCTGGATTTTTCATCAGGAGTTTAAAGATTTGTCTCCATGTGAGAGGCATTTTTGTATCATACAACCCCATATGATTCTCATCCAGTGAAAAGAAAAGAAAATTTGGAACATATTCATGAATATTTAATGGCAAATGATATAATGATACCTCACAGTTAACTAAGCAGTCGATAGCTTTCACTTCTTCAGAGCTTCCACGCAGTGCACGCAACAATACTGTCGGTTCCCAGCTCAAACCAGATGTCTCTTCAAGAACATCACGAACTATCACTGGCTCACCATTGTTCCAATGCCTCCTGAAGTTCCATAGCTCATTGCCTTCGAGCTCCCTTGCAGCAGGACAGTACAAGTAGTTGTCATGAGACCCAACTCTCAATGATGCTTTACATGAAGAATGACTGCTTCCATCAGAAATGCAGTCCCCCAAGCTGGTTTTCTCGGTTCCAAATATCCTCAAAGTCTGTTCAGCTTTAGCTTCTAACTTTGCAATCCAGTCTTTTTCAAAGATACACTTGAGCTCTAAATTACAACTACTACCACATCCACCCATTTCTTCTGGAGGACAGCTTATGCTTCCATCATCATTTTCACTCCAATTTCCCGAGGGCTTGGTAGACTTCTCCTTAAAAACCTCTATAAATTGAGACTCTGAGAAAGAATTGCCGCCATGGATGTAATCCAAGCCTCGGTTCATGTATTTAAAAACTATTTCATCATTAACCATCTTAATATTTCCTTCATGGATCTCTCGACAGCAATTCAGACAGAGCTCATAAGAACAATTAGGGCAGCTTCGATGGAGGTTAACAATCGAAGTTGTACAGTGGTTGCTACGCATGCAGACAAAAAAGAAAATAAGAACTCATAAAAGACCACAATTTTAAGAAGAAAGCTTAAGAGGCTTACCAATAGACACGCTCATCAGTGTAACAAAAGGCTGTTGGTATTTCAATTGCTGATAGTGTTTTCCCTGCAAGTGAATTTCAACGACATGATTATACTGAAATAGAATAGTTAAAACCCAAATGTGAGAAATGTATACCTTGAATTGCCGCTTCCTTCTTGATTTCATAAGCTTGTTCTTCACATATTTGTTTGAGAAATGGAAGCAACGAGTTGATCAAATACCCAAGATGATTAAGCTTTTCACAATTAGTTAATTCCCTCTTCGAAGTCTAGAAAAGTTAAAATATTTAGTATATTCCATCAAAAATTTCAGAACAATGGTCTAACCAAATGAAAATTAACCTTAATCCTCCCACTTGAATGCAAACATGCATTACAATTACAATTTCCACGGCAGACTGGGCACTGCTCGCGAATCTCTTCTTCAGACATGTCAGGATACCTATTCAAGCATGAGAACAATGGCTCAATTAACAAATACTAAAAAAGGAAGAAAATAACAGAGTACTTACCACTGACTGATACACTGAATGCAGTACACTAGTTTTTCACACTTGATGCAAGGAACAACAACAAGCCTATTAAGTTTTTTGCATTGATGACACTTCACACGGCCTCCCTCGTTGTTTCCCTGCTAAAAGAGCGTATTTTAGTGCATAAATGATTCAAAGAAATTCAGCAGAAAAATAAACAAGAGACGATTTCCTTACATAATTGTTACACTTTTCATTTTCCCGAGGACGAAATCCATCCATCTTTGTGTGGGCAGCTGATGAACATAAGTTGGAAGAAGATGATGATGCAAGTGGGGGGAACTCTCGAAACTTTCTCGCCTTTGCATCTCTGGGACTTCTCTTTCTCTTCACAGCATTCAGAGTTCCGGGGCTGCACCATGATTTGATATTCATTGAAGGCGTCAAATCTCCATGACCTCTCATTACAAATTCACCATCAATCTTAGCTCTCTTATTCGAAGCGCTCCGCTGCGCCTTTATAACTCCTTCACCCCTCAAACGTCCACTTGTGCTTTCTGGTGATGTTTCTGAATCACCCTTTTCAATAACTTCTAAACATCTCTTCCTTCCAGATTTTTTCATTGCTTCACTCGGTGCTGAAGGTCCATTAACCATTGGGCGCCAATGAATTTCCGTCTCTAATGGACGCCCGCAAGCAACTAGGTGATTAGGGACCGGAGGAGACGCGGCGCAATTTGGACGTTTTCTAGATTTGCCTTCATCCATATTTGCGACTGGCGGACTTCTTTTTCTCTTCACACGATCCATCCTTCTTCTTTGGTTCGCCGCTTCCAATTTCAGCAAAAACATCAATTCTCCGTCACTTTCGAATTCATTCATGATAAATTCATCCTCAACCGTAAGGCTTTCGTTCGCGGCACTCCGTCTTCTCTTCCCCATGCCTGTCTCTGACTCCACGATGAGACCATAAAGTCAATCAGGCAAAGCAAGACATGAGTTCGTTAGCTGAATATATTGATGAGATCAGGGTTCACCTTACGATCGAAAGGGAATAAGGATTCCTCCGGAGGAAGACACTCCGGTTCCGCCTCCAGTCACCCGAATCCCCCGCCGTCGAATCGCTGCTTGGAAGGTATCGCGAGTCGCCCGAAACGTAGGAAGCACGGGACGATATAACGCAACCCCGGAGCGGGGACGACGACTCCCGAGAATAAAAGACCGGGAATGCGTGGAACGTACGCGCAAGGGAAACGCGTGCCCAATATCGAGTTTATTCGTGACTTAAATGGTTTTTTACTTCACCGAATGCATTTAAATTTGAAATTAAAAAATATATATTATAAATAGTAAATAATCTGACCAAGTATTTCCTCGGCAACATTTGAATTTTCCATTAATATCCCATTTATGGCTTTAATGGCTGAATAATGCCATGCATTCATTTTACATACTGTTTTAATAATAAATAAATAAAACCCTATACGTGCAAGGTAGTTATGTGGGGTGGCCTGCAGTACTGAAATATTTTTTTTAGTGTAATTGATATTTTGATTTAATGCATCGTTTTTTATGGAAACCATATTTATTTTCTAGATATGTGATGAACATGTATATAAACATTTATGTCATAGTTGATACGTGTGTACCATAAAATCGGGTCCCGTTAACTCGTCCCCCTAAAATATTAAAGAAAAATTAAAGTTACACAGTCAGACAGAGCAAGGGGTTTTACAGAGCCTAGAATGAGACACTCCCCTCATATCAGTCTCAACCAAAGATGCACAAAAATCAGGAACTCGAAAGGAATTGATACGTGTTTAATGTCTGATATTATTTAATATGAAGTGTTATTTTAAAATTATTTTATTCCCGATTACAAACATGGACATTACCGCGGATTGGTCTGATTATAATGTGGAGTGAACTATACTCAATTTTTTGAACTTGTTTTAAATGGGAGCCTAAAGTGACGGAGTATTTTTAAGTACGGTTGGTGTGGGATGGGTTCGTTTCGTCACAGTTCATTCCATTCACTGCTATAAGTGTTTATCACTAATACATAATCCGCAATCAACACCGCTAGCATTTATTACCACTGGCTAAAACCGGTGATAAATGTATTTTTATGAGCACACAAACAAAATTCTGATAAAGATAATCTTTATCAACTCTTTTTTTTAGTGCTCGTAAATGGTGGACTTTATCACCGCTAAAAAACGGTAGCATAATGTCTATTTATAATAAAAAATATACACCATTAAAAATCATATATTAATATATAAATATATTTATATTGATAAAAATATAATATATTTTATTAAAGATGATTTATATGACTAGATATACATTTACACTTGATATATAAGATATTTAATTAAAAATGATATATAAAATAAAAATTATATTTAATTAAAAAAATTATTTCATATAAAATACATATAGATAGATATATAAATATTTATAATTTTCTATAATATTATTTATATAATACTAATTAATGTATTATAAATCGTATTTATATGCGCAACAGGGGCAGAACCACTAAACTGCACCCAATTGGACATTTAGTAACGATTAATAATAAAAAATGCATTATTGTTCAAAGATAAGTTGAAAATTAAACAATAATGACTTTTGATTCGGGTGTCCATTTGAGTTTCACGACCTATCAAATCAAATCTTAGAACGAGCTCTACGTTGTCTGCACTAATGAGACCTTAGCCCATGTTTTTTCTCAGTTAAAAAGGGTCTTGAAGACCTCTAAAAATCAGTTTTTAGTTGAAATACCCTAATTTGTGAACATTCAATGGAATTTCATATTCGTTCTCATGCCTGTTGGGTGGTTTGATTTTATTCCGTAAATTTACATTCTTATCGACGTGATTGTGTTGTAATCGTAGTGGTCTTCCGTCTTTTGGTGGTTTATTATGTATACATGTATGCGTTTTAATTTATAGTTTATATATAATTATATATTTATATTTATATTTATATATGATTATATATTTATAGAAGTTTATATCTATTTATGTATACTTTTGTATATTTATAAATATTTATATGTATTTATATCTATATATATTATATATTACTTATAATTTATTATTTGTTATTTATTTATTGTCTATTTATTGTCTATTTATTATTATTATTTATTATTTATTTATAATTCATAATTATTCGTTTATTTATTTATTATTTCTTTATTTCTTTAATATTTCTTATTTGTTATTATTTATTTATTTATGATTTATTTATAATTTATTTATTATTTAATATTTTTTAAATATTTTTTTATCATTTATCTATAATTTATAATTTACAATCCATTCATTTATTATTTATTTCTTAATTATTGGTGAAATTAAGCATATATGTATGTACACATAATAAAAGCGAACAATTCCTGACTTTGGTTTTTTACTTCGATTTAATAATCACATCAAATGCATTCAAATTTAAATTTAAAAAAAATATTATAAATAGTAAAGAATCTGACCAATTATTCCCTCCTCAACATTTGACTTTTCCATTAATATCTCATCTATTGCTTTCATTACCTTGACATTTAAAGGATGAATAATACTATGCATTCATTTCACATACGATTTTAATAAAAAAAAACCCCTTTACATGCAGGTGATTATAAACTTCATTTTTTTTAAGAAGAAGAGTTATAAACTTCAATTAGAGGTGGGTAAGCGGATGTTCAGTCCGTTCATTGTTGCAGATTTGTGTGGTAAAAAATGAGATGATAAGTCCATCATTTATAAACACTTTTTTAGCAATTAACTATTGCCCATTATCGGTGATTTAGTTAGCATTGATAAATGGTGACATTTAACAACGCTTAAAATGATAATAAATGACATTGTGAATAATTTAATTCATATATGCATATTTATATAATTTTAAATATGATTTGTACAACAATAAGTATATGAATTTATATAGATACAATATATATATATATATATATATATATATATATATATATATATATATTAAAATATATAATGTAAGACATCACATCTATCCGACCTCGCAGAACAGTGCCACAAAAACACAGTGATTTGAACTATATAAACAAATATAATTATATATATTATTACAATCACACACACACATATTATAATTACACACACGTGTTTGTGTGTGTCTCTCTCTCTATATAAATATAGTGATATGAACTATTGTAACGTCTCGGACCCGGCCAGCCACCCGAACAGTGCCGAACGGGTCGGGTGTTACTACCTTAGGCGCTCCTCCCCGAACGCCAAAGGCTGCCGACCAGCAGCGAGGGTCTGTTAGGTATAGTGGGGAGGCTATACCCTCCCGGAGGATCATAATAAGGGTATTGGTCCAAGTATAACAGTAAAGATGCAGCGGAAAGGAAGACTCAGCAGACTCGAACCAGACCCGCAGAGCGGAAGCAAAATTAATATAGATAAACAGCGGAAACAGTAAATAAAACAACAACAGCGGAAATAAACACAACAGCATGCTAAGAACATGTAACTACAACTGAACAGTAAAACATGCATCCAGAACAGGTCATACACAACTGAATATAAAAAAGGCGTCAATGACTAACCAACAGTAGCTACAATAAGCATGTCAATACAGAAAGTAAACAAAACAAAGCAACCCAGCTAGGCATGACCTCAAGGTCCATACCATCTCCATGCAATAACTAACGCAGCCCAGCTCCTGAAGCTGACCTCTTTCCTGCACGTAAATCCATAAAGTCTACACGCGTCCCGAAGGACCCGTGTAGGGTGTGAGACAAATCTCAGTAGGATACCACCCAGCGGTGCGTACCAAATATATGTGTTTAAGCAGTCATGCATTTACAAGGAAAACAGTAAACAATACAGTGCACAAGTAAACACAAACTCCACTGGTGCTCAACAGCCACCAAGGAGTGTCACCTGCTTCGGCCAACGCCGGAATCTCTGTCGTGTAAACCTGGCACCACGTGCCACCTGACACCGCATGTCTCAAGTATCGATGGCCCGAAGGCACGCCCAAAATAGTAACCCGACACCATGTGCCTCCTGACACCTCGTGTCTCAAGTAGCGACGTCCCGAAGGCACGCCCAAAAATAGTAACCCGACACCATGTGCCTCCTGACACCTCGTGTCTCAAGTACCGACGTCCCGAAGGCACGCCCAAAATAGTAACCCGGCACCATGTGCCTCATGACACCTCGTGTCTCAAGTACCGACGTCCCGAAGGCACGCCCATTTCCTGAAGGCTCCTCACCTCCCACGTGGCTTTCTACGGCAAGCACCCCCAACCAAAATATCTAACCACAACTACGGGGGCCTCTACCCACACGAGTGGTCAAAACCACCTCATCACGGAGTATCTCTGTGTGCACACTACTCAAAGTCCCGGTGAGCGGTAATCACCCAAAATAGTCCTAAGCCACCAACACATCTGACACTTCGTGTCCCTGCGACCATGTCACTCAAGTCCGATGGCATTGCCACCCTAGTAACCCGGGCCATGCCCAACCAGACAGTCGTACTGCCTCAAGCCGATGTCCATGACGCCCAATCCCATGGTCAAAACCACCCAAAGTATCACAGGTAAAGCCCCAACCTGTGATCAGTATCACTCAAGCGTAACCGGGCCAAGCCCAACACAACCCAAGGAGTCCAGCAGATGCAATTCAGCAATTGCATATATAACATATGTAAACAGAAAACATAACCAGGCAAAACAAACCAAACAGTTGAATTGCACCCTACCAGGTGTTGTCCCATACCAGCACTGAGGTCTTAAATGCCTCTAACAATTTATAACAGGATTTAACAAATTAAACTAAACAGTTTATAACAATCATATTTCAATTAAAACCATTTTGGCGTTCCCCGACCAAAATGCCCCGATGAGCAACGAACCCTCACCCGGCCCTGCTCACGCAAACGGGTAACCGGGCATACCCAAAAGCATCACAGAGGTCCCATAAGCATTACAGTATGAAAAGGCATATAAAACGGGTCCCGCTCAAAATACTCGAAAACGCGCCGAAGGCCGCGTTACCAAAACAACCGCGAAAACACAAAATGAAGTATGCACCACCTACCTAAGACTCGCACGATGCTACTCCTCCGGTAACACCTGCCAATTCGGTCTAAAACGCGGTAAATCTACAAAAGATTCAAAACCGCTCAAAGGACTATAACTCGTTCTATAACAAAAATCAGACAAAACGACCAAAGAGGAATCAAGGCCTTACCGAGGGGGTTCCAACGCATCCAACCGAGATCGGATTGGAGTTCAGACAAAAAACCGGGAAGCAAATGAAAATCCGATCGACTTGGTTCGCTAAACCCGGCCAAAATATTGAGGTTCTGCCTCAATACGAGGCTACTGCCCGTTTTGAGCAAAAAAAAAAAAAAGTACACGGCGTGTACTTTGGGACTACACGCCGTGTATGGTTCATTTAACTGTTCATAAGACGGAAAGGTCCCGTCAACTTACTTTTCGAGCTTGCCGACATGAGTACATGGCGTGTACCTAGGGGTACACGGCGTGTACTTGGTTCCTCTTCCTTTCCTCGCCGTCGGACTCACACGCCATGTGTATACCTCATACACAGCTAGACTACACGACATGTCCAAAGGGAACACGACGTGTCCCTGGTTCTTACCCAGCCAACGGCCTACACGCCATGTATGGCCTCACATGGTCGGGGGTCTACACGGCGTTTTCAAAACGACACGCCGTGTAGTAAGAAACTACTACACGGTCATCACACGACATGTACTCGGCGAGCACACGACAGATCACTCGCCTACACATACACGGCGTGTAGTCTGGAAATTTCCAGAAACTCTGCATTTTCTCCAGTTTCCTCAGAAACCAGTAAAAAATTTAAACAGGGTCGGGATTTTGACCCGTTCCAAAAAGCCAGGTTCTTACAAACTTCCCACCTTAACGTAGCTCGTCCCCGAGCTACCAAACGAAACCCAGAGATGGCACTGAACACGCCCACCCCAGTTAAACAACCTGGACTACCCCGGTCCCAAGGTTCTGGCTAAATTCCTCAAGGGGCTCCCCACCTTAGGAATTGCCTACTCGGTCTCAACCAACAAAAATTAAAGCAAACAAGGTTTACTAACCTTTTTCCCGGACGCATAGTCCTCCCGTGAAGCATCGTCACCCCTGCACCTCGTTGGTGCTTCTGTGTCGCTACTGACACCCAACGTAACCCGCACCGCATCGGTGTCCGCCTCCACGAGGTCCTGGTGCCTAGCACCTCAAGTAACCCGCATCCACGATGCCCCGATGCCCACGACACCTCAAGTAACCCGCATCCAGGATGCCCCGATGCCCACGACACCTCAAGTTACCCGCATCCACGATGCCCCGATGCCCTCGGCACCTCAAGTAACCCGCTGAATACCATAAATGGTCAGACAACCCATATATATATATAACAATATATTCTACGTAGATAAGGAAAGCAGTAAAAATGCAGTGCATAACAACTACCCTTACTCCCCCTCACCGCAACCCATGCCTCACGGCATCTCGGCCTCATGGCCTCCTTACCCGCCCTCAACAGAGCCAAGTATCAAAGTACCTCGGGCCATGCCCGTCCTGACAACTCACGTTAAATCAAACCGACGACCGAGTCTCCCAATCCTGACAGTTACACTGCCTCACCCATAGTACCTGCCTGCTCTCATAAGAGTCAGACCCAATTATCCTGCAGCATGCAATTCTACAAAATATAAAGCATGACATACACATTTGCACAACTAGCAGTTCTATCAGGAATTTCACCAATTCACATTTTAAAGCATATAAATCATGGCATTTGATATTTCATTCACATGACATTATCACTTCACAAAGCATACGTGCAATTATGAAATTGAAATACCCTAAAAATGTGCCTATCAAAAGCCAAGCAACCAAGCCTTGCCATACCGGGCCAAGGTCCAATTCTCCCTTACCACACCAGGTCAAGGGTCACATATCACAATCAGCAACATCACCCATCAAGTGAGCCACCAGGGTGGAAATCATATAAACTATAATCTGAGCAAAAGCAAACAACAATTCCCACCTGCTGTAACTAGGTCCATCCCTCGTACCTGGGGCTGCAGGCACCCAAGCACAAGCTAGAAACCCAGTCCCTGTAACAAACTATCTCCAGTCTACCATATCCCAAATAGTAAAACCAGCAGAAAGAAATGAGAAGCCTCAAAATCATTAGTAGCCAGTAAAACGCTGCTACTAAACCCCTATCAAGAACTCCTCTGATACCACTTTGTAACGTCCCGGACACGGCCAGCCACCCGAACAGTGCCGAACGGGTCGGGTGTTACTACCTTAGGCGCACCTACCCGAATTCCAAAGGCTGCCGACTAGCAGCGAGGGTCTGTTAGGTATAGTGGGGAGGCTATACCCTCCCGAAGGATCATAATAAGGGTACTGGTCCAAGTATAACAGTAAAGATGCAGCGGAAATGAAGACTCAGCAGACTCGAACCAGACCCACAGAGCGGAAGAAAAATCAATATAGATAAACAGCAGAAGTAGTAAATGAAACAACAGCAGCGGAAATAAACACAACAACATGCTAAGAACATGTAACTACAACTGAACAGTAAAACATGCATCCAGAACAGGTCATACACAACTGAATATAAAAAAGGCGCCAATGGCTAACCAACAGTAGCTACAATAAGCATGCCAATACAGAAAGTAAACAAAACAAAGAAACCCATCTAGGCATGACCTCAAGGTCCATACCATCTCCATGCAATAACTAACGCAGCCCAGCTCCTGAAGCTGGACTCTTTCCTGCACGTAAATCCATAAAGTCTACATGCGTCCCGAAGGGCCCGTGTAGGGTGTGAGACAAATCTCAGTAGGATACCACCCAACGGTGTTTACCAAATATATGTGTTTAAGCAGTCATGCATTTACAAGGAAAGCAGTAAACATTACAGTGCACAAGTAAACACAAACTCCACTGGTGCTCAACAGCCACCAAGGAGTGTCACCTGCTTCGGCCAACGCCGGAATCTCTGTCGTGTAAACCCGGAACCACGTGTCACCTGACACCTCGTGTCTCAAGTACCGACGGCCCGAAGGCATGCCCAAAAATAGTAACCTGGCACCATGTGCCTCCTGACACCTCGTGTCTCAAGTACCGACGTCCCGAAGGCATGCCCAAAATAGTAACCCGGCACCATGTGCCTCCTGACACCTCGTGTCTCAAGTACCAACGTCCCGAAGGCACGCCCATTTCCTGAAGGCTCCTCACCTCCCACGTGGCTTTCAACGGCAAGCACCCCCAACCAAAATACCTAACCGCAACTACGGGGGCCTCTACCCACACGAGTGGTCAAAACCACCTCATCACGGAGTATCTCTGTGTGCACACTACTCAAAGTCCCGGTGAGCGGTAATAACCCAAAATAGTCCTAAGCCACCAACACATCTGACACCTCGTGTCCCTGCGACCATGTCGCTCAAGTCCGATGGCATCGCCACCCTAGTAACCCGGGACATGCCCAACTAGACAGTCATACTGCCTCAAGATGACGCCCATGACACCCAATCCCGTGGTCAAAACCACCCAAAGTATCCCGGGAAAAGCCCCAACCTGTGATCAACATCACTCAACCGTAACCAGGCCAAACCCAACACAACCCAAGGGGTAAAACAGATGCAATTCAGCAATTGCATATATAACATATGTAAACAGAAAACATAACCAAGCAAAACAAACCAAACAGTTGAATTGCACCCTACCAGGTGTTGTCCCATACCATCACTGAGGTCTTAAATGACTCTAACAATTTATAAAAGGATTTAACAAATTAAACTAAACAGTTTATAACAATCATATTTCAATTAAAACCATTTTGGCGTTCCCCGACCAAAATGCCCCGATGAGCAACGACCCCTCACCTGACCCTGCTCACGCAAACGGGCAACCAGACATACCCAAAAGCATCCCAGAGGTCCCATAAGCATTACAGTATGAAAAAGCAGATAAAACAGGTCCCACTCAAAATACCCGAAAACGCGCCGAAGGCCGCATTACCAAAAAAACCGCGAAAACACAAAATGAAGTATGTACCACCTACCTGAGACTCACACGATGCTACTCCTCCGGTAACACCCGCCAATTCGGTCTAAAACGCGGTAAATCTACAAAAGATTCAAAACCGCTCAAAGGGATATAACTCGTTCTATAACAAAAATCAGACGAAACGACCAAAGAGGAATCAAGGCCTTACCGAGGGGGTTCCAACGCATCCAACCGAGATTGGATCGGAGTTCAGATGAAGAACCGGGAAGAAAATGAAGGTCTACCCGACTTGGTTCGCTAAACCCGACCAAAATATTGAGGTTCTGCCTCAATACGAGGCTACTGCCCGTTTTGAGCAAAAAAAAAAGAAAGTACACGGCGTGTACTTTGGGACTACACGCCGTGTATGGTTCATTTAACTGTTCATAAGACAGAAAGGTCCCGCCGACTTACTTTCCGAGCCTGCTGACATGAGTACACGGCATGTACCTAGGGGTACACGGTGTGTACTTGGTTCCTCTTCCTTTCCTCACCGTCGGACTCACACGCCATGTGTATCCCTCATACACAGCTAGACTACACGGCATGTCCAAAGGGAACACGACATGTCCCTGGTTCTTACCCGGCCAACGGCCTACATGCCATGTATGGCCTCACACGGTCGGGGGTCTACATGACGTGTTCAAAATGACAAGCTGTTTAGTAAGAAACTAATACACGGTCATCACACGACATGTACTCGGTGAGCACACGGCCAGTCACTCGTCTACACATACACGGCATGTACTTAAGGTACACGGCGTGTAGTCTAGAAATTTCCAGAAACTCTGCATTTTCTCCAGTTTCCTCAGAAACCAGTCAAAAATTTAAACAGGGTCGGGATTTTGACCCGTTCCAAAAACCCAGGTTCTTACAACTATATAAATAAATATCTAAATAAATATATAAATACATTAAATATAGTTCACATTTGAATTTATATATTTATATTCATGTTAAATAATTTAAAATATACACATATATTTGTATGCATGTGTTTGGATGTGTATATATGTCACGACGCCCTTCCTCTAAAAGTACCTCACCTGAGCCGACAGTGAAGAAAGAGAGATGATAACCTCCGAAACACGCATCTAATAAGTCACGGGTTGACGACTAACACTGATGGTATATAAAACACTCAAATGAGAGTTATCACCCTCAATATAATGAGAAGTATCGAGAGATGAGATAAAAAATTATCAAACAACTTCATCGAATATCACAAAGAAACTCAAACCATCCCCCAATGTATGTCAAGCAATAAAAATAAAACTCCAAAACAAAACAGAATCAAGGGAAACCCTAAAGGAGTGACTCCACAACAACTCCAATTTCCAAGCTAGCAATGCCCAACTAGATCTCCGAAACACACTTAAAAATCTAAAAAACTATCCACATATACATAGGGTGACACTACAAAGAAACAAGCATTTAGCGATGATTTAATAAAAACCCGTCACTAAATTAATTTAGTTCTAAGAGAATTTGAAAATTGGTCCTCAACATCAAATGATCATAACTTTGATATGAGTGTTTGTTTATGCTTCATGACCTGTCAAATAAAAAATTATGAAAAGAACTAAAATTAAATTAAATAATAATTTGGCAATAATTAATAATAAAAAATGTATTAATGTTCTAAGAGAAGTTGAAAAATCGAATTTCAACTTCAAATAACCACGACTTTGATCTGGGGTGTCCATTTGAGCTCCATAACCTATCAAATCAAAGCTTACAATGAGCACTATGTTGTTTATATGAAGGAAACCTTGGTACCTATTTTTTATCAGTCAAAAAAGGTTTGAAAGTCCTCCAAAACTCAATTTTTAATTGAGATATCTTAATTTTTGAACATTCAATGAAATTTAAGTTTCGTTTAAGACAATCTTCTTATGATTTTATTCCAGGAATTTACATTCCTATCGACATGATTATATTTTAATCATAGTGGTCTTCCATCTTTTGGTGGTTTATTATGTATTGTTTATTACGTATATATATATGTGCGTGTGTGTGTATTTATATGTATTAATTTGTAATTTATATATATTTATATATTTATAGATATTGATATCTATTTATGTATATTTGCGTATATTTATAAATAATTATATGAATTTATATTATTTATTATTTACTAGTTGTTATTTATTTATTATTTATTATTTTATATCCATTTACTATTTATTTATTATTTAGTGTTTAGTATTTATTATTTGGTATTTATTTACTATTTATTTATTTATTATTTATTATTTATTTATTATGAAAATGGTCTAGTCAGAAGTCAAAGCGCCCAACCATTTATTAAAGATAAAATAAAAAGAAAATAGACAAGCAATAAAGAAGACAGGGTGAAGCCCTCATCCATATAATAAAACTACATGCCAAGAAAAGTCAGATCATTCCCATAATCAGAATTAGAATCATCATCATCAGCAGCAGCAGTTTCTCACTCTGACTGTGAATTTCTTTGATCAAGAATCACAAGGATTCTCTCCTTGGATATTTCTTGCTTCGAAGTGAGTTGGTTCTTTGAAGCCTTGGAAGATGATATAGTAGACACATTCCTAGAAAAACTTGAATAATCTTTTTGTGGCCTTCTTTTCGGAGGAACCAGAGTAAGACCTCCACTATTACACATCTTTCCCTTACCATTTAAAACAACATCCTTAAAAGAAACATGATCACTGAAACTCGTAGATCGAAGATGAGTGGTATCCAGCAAAACCATTTGCTTTCCCTTATCACTTCCATCATCCGAAATATTACCCCATTTTCTAGAAATTTCTCAAGAGATGAAGACATTCTGAATCTCCTGAAGAAAATTCAATTTGTTGAACATTAGATTGCCCAATTCCATCATCTTGTCTAGCATTCCCTGAGAAGTCAACATCCAACAATTTAATAAAACAACCTTGCTCATCAATTGGTGAAAGAGAACAACCAGGAACAATGCCAACAACCTCATCTATAGACTGCCCTAAAGGGACATGTTTAGATGGATCTTCATGCTGAATCACATCCATGGAAACACCATCACTGCTCCTACAATCTGGTTCATCATTCCCAGCAGCAGGCACACTGATAACATTGTCACCATGGTTCTTCTCTAGTTCAATCTTCACACCATCTCTGGCAAGGTCAGAGAACTCACCAGTCTGCAGCTCAAGATTAGCAATTGCCTTAACCCCAGAGGCTTGGTCTTGAAACATTGACATCGTGCCCTCCAAACTTGATGAAGGGGGATCAACCCTATATTCCATTAGCTTCATCCTAGATTGTATGGGAAAATCATAGGACATACCTTGTTGCCAAGATTTTAAATTCTGTTTCCATTTGGATTTAGCAACACAACCCATTACATAGTGACCCTTAGAACCACATAATTCACAAATCCTCCTCTTGCGCTTCTGAGCCAAATGACCAACAGAATTACATACACAACAATAATATGGACATTTCTCATACTCAACCTTGATTTGAATGTCATCAGTTGGCGTCTAAAGAATAACATTATCAACAAGGGTGAAGCTAAGATCAATCTCAACCATCATCCTTGCAAAGTGTTCATACCTGAAATTTTTTGTCTCCATTTCCAAATGAATTGGAACACCAAGTGCAGATGCGATGTCATGTAGAATTTTTGAGTGCCACATAATCTAATTGAGACCAATCAGCCTTACCCATACCTATGCAAAGGTATGCTTGACCTGTAGGACATTGAAGCCCATGGACCATTCATGAAGATGAACCGACCCAAGCTTCAATAATAAGGGACCATCATCTCATGCACGAGATTTGCAATCCTCCGACTGAAAGAGGCATTGAAAAAATCTTCAGCCTAAATAAATGCATTTCCAATTAGAGAACCCCCAAAGAAAAGAGATCCTTCGACTTAGCTCCTCCACCCTCTTTTGGTGATTTATTATGTATTGTTTATTATGTATATATGTGTGCATGTATTTCTATGTATTACTTTATAATTTATATATATTTATCCACATTTCTTTATATTTATATATAATTATATATTTATAGATATTTATGTCTATTTATGTATATTTTTTATACTTAAGTGTATATATATAGATATTAATTATTAATTATTAATTATTAATTATTTGTTATTTGTTATTTATTTACTATTTGTTTATTATTTATCATTATTTATTTATTTATTTATTTATTATTAATTTTTTATTTATTTATCATTTAGTTATAATTTATAATTAATATCTATTTATTTATTTATTTATTTATTTATTTCTTCATTATTCATTATTCATTATTCATTATTTTATTTTTTAATTTGTTATTATTTAATTATTAATTATTAATTATTTATAATTTATTTATTATTCAATATTTACTCATTATTTAGTCATAATTTATTTATAATTTATAATTTATTTATTAATTATCGCTGAAATTGCACGCTCGCGCACACACACACATATGTTATCACGAACCAAGCTGGGGTGTCATCCAACCTGACACCCGACTCGGTCTGTGGCATGACCCGAATGGAATTCCCGATCCCCACGGGCTGACAACTAGTGTCTGGGTATCAACAATCCCTTTTTGGGAACAATTTCACCCATGATAAATAAGCAAGAACAATACTCAAAATGAAATATCATTCCAAGATCAATATCCATAACCAAAAAAGATACAACAATTAAAGTTAAGCCTTTTATAACTTTAACTAAAAACCAAAACAACCAAAACACCAAAAAACAATAGGGGAACTAACTAGACCACATCTCAAAAACCTCCATGCAATGAGAGGGATAATACCCTCAAGCCACCTCCACAACCACCTGCAAGAGAGGAACTCTAGCAATCGGATCCACCATCACCACCATGGAACATCTTTCCTTTACTTGGGTCATACATAACAAAGTTTATATACACCTAAGGGTGTATGTAGGGTGTGAGCCAAAGCCCAATAGGATGACACCCAAAGGAAAGATTCCATGACATAACTTTAGAAGACGAATTACCTGCAAGTTTAAGAATGAAATTGGAAACATTTTAAGGAAATATTTTAAGGAAACATTTTGAAGAATTTTTTTTTCAAAGGAAACATGTTTTGAAATTATAAAGAAAACAAGGTCCATCGTGTGCTGATGGTGAGCACCACATCACAAAAGAGCACCATGTCGTGAGAAATCCCCACAGGGTCTAGCTTTAGTGGGACCCTAGGAACCTCATTTCTCGGTGAAACATGGTATAACAACCACAACCCACTACATCCTCGTGCATGAGCCACTAGAGGGAAATCCATATCAAGGTCTAGTAGTCTCCAATAATCAAGAAATTTAGTTAGTGTTGTATTGTCAATCCTGCTAGATAAAACTGGGCCTCAACCCCATCGATCCAACTGGCATACTAGTCCTACTCCACCCACCTAGATACCTAGGACCCCCTTTGTGCTCAATTTCCCTTTTCACATGTCACATAGATCACCACTTTCACATACACACATCAAGAAATATGGATTCACAAGAAAAACCATAATTTCTCAAAGACAAAACCTCCTTTAAATCCATATGCACACTAAATCCATTTTAAAACATGCTTTACACCACTTGAACAATTTATGGAACACGTTTAAGAAGCACAATATGGAAGAACACATGAAATCCAACCAATTTCATTTGGAAAATCACTTTTCAACATATAAACCCCATAAACCATTTTGAAAGGACATTTTGAACCATTCACACAAACCATAAAATACATTCAATAATCCAAACAAGCATACAAAAATCATTTAATAATGCTAAAGCATGTAACCACCTACCTCACACATAGAAACTTCCAGAATCCGATGGAAAATCACAACTGCACCTCAAGAGAACCCTATAAAGGCAAGATCGAACCACAAAAATCAAGATTAATCCCAAAGAACCATGATTCAACCCATTTTAGGGTAACCAACCTGGTGGAGGAAAGAAAACCCAAGAAAGAGAGAATAAAAACCCTAGAAGAAGGAAGAAATCAAGAGAAGAGAGAACTACTTGATGATTCTTGAAGATCCAAGGCCAAATCCACCCAAAAATTGAAGTTCAAGGGGGACAAGAGGGAGAAGAGGATGCTCTTAGGACTGTAAATCCCGCCTGGTTTTAATTAGGGGTGATTTTGGGTTAAAACGAGAGAAAAAAAGAGGTAATTTTCCAATTTTTAATTACATGGACAGGCTGCACGGTTTTCCAAACCACGCGGCAACCGTGCGGTCTCCTCTTTCCAAGAGGAAACCACCCGCATGGTTTCCTGGGGGAGGGCGCACGCCCGTGCGGCAAGCTGTGCGACCTGGATAGTGCCACTATCAAGGGTGCACAGTTTCTCCTAGGCTGGTGCACAGTTTCTCCTAACTGTGTGCCAACCATGCGTCACCTACTGTTAGGTCAAAAAACTCAAATTTTCTTCAAAAACTTATATATATATATATATATTAATAAGTAGGGGGAAGTACCTCCTAATTTTTATTGAAACAAAGTCATCTTGTTATATTGGGTAAAGGGATCTCAATACATGGTCATTCAAGGACCAGTGGGTATTAAAACCCATTATAATAGGCCCACAGGCCCACAATAGCCTTGCTACACTGCCCGCGCATCGCCCATGTTCGTCACCGTCTTCAGCAGCACCATCATTTTCCTCACCCATCGCCTCACCCAGCAGTGCCTCATCACTGCTGTGTCCCACCATAGGCAGCACCCACCACCGCCTGTGTTGTTCCCATCCCGAGCTGGCCCGTTGTCATCTGTGGCTGCCACCTCACCCAACAACATTGTTCACCACTGAGGCTCACCATCAGCATCACCCGCCACCGCTTGTGTCGAGCCCATCTCTCATTGACATCCTCCACGTAATCTGGTCCCATGGACACGTCGCCCCCTCTGTGCGATCTTCCCCTATTGACACGCTGCTCCCTTCATGCGATCTTCCCCCATCGACACACCACCCTGGTAATATCCTCATAAATATATGCACACATATTTATTTACATATATTTTTCTGTGTGTGTGTGTGTTTCTTAAAGTGTGTTTAGTCACAACATAAAAATTTTGTTAGAGTGATAAAGTCATTACAAAATAACCAAGAGGTAAGTTGTTCAAATCCCAACATACACACGTATATGTTTTATTTATACTGGTCATAATAAATAATAAATATTTTTAAATAACAAATAATTAGTAATTAAATAAATAAATAAAAAAAATAAAAAAAATAAAAACCACTGCTAAATAATTAGCGGTGATTTTGAAAACATTCACGAAATCATTTCGCGGCGTTTTTTGAAAAATGTTTTGAATTATTTCGCGACTCCGCATTTCATGATGGTTTTAGAAAACTGCCCCTAAATGAAGTTTTTGTCATACTGTGATCATAAAATGTATACTTAGTATGATCATACCCAATGAATCTCGTGCAAATGTGAGAAGAGAATATTAATGCACCAATGAATAAACAACAGAACAACCATGCACCTGAAAAGGTCAACCAGTCATCCCCACCCCATCAAGGCTTGCTCACCAAATAGCACATCCAAGGTAGTAAAATAATAACAAGAGAACATAGAAAAAGGCATCCAACATCCACTTTCCCATCGAGTTACTGCTCCCATGCCCCAACGTCAAACGTCTTGTGCTCTCACCCTTCCCATGTATGCATCTGTCATCACGTATCGAGTCGTCTTTGATGCGGATTGGGTTGCAACCCTACCTACCCCATTCTCCCTAACATCCTTTGTTGACATCATTTCATATCCACATGTCACATGCTGGTGCCACATCATCATCCATCTCACCTCATATCTCATCACAACCTCATAACCAATACAGTAGAGTATCATGAACATGAATGACATTAACCTCATGCCCTTCTCCTACCACACATGACCTCCGCCACATATCATATCTTCTCACCACTAGACATCACCACCAACTATACCATCATAGATTGGTAGTCACCACAAACTGAGTATCGTTGCCATGTATTGTTGTTGAAGGGAGAGTCACTACTATATATTTTAGAAGTTACCACGTCACATTCGCGAAGGACGTTCATCGCAAAAGGTCATTTATGACTGGAGTCCGTCGCAAATGCGTCGTTGAAAAAAACAGTTCCACAAATGAAGGTATTTGCGACACACCGTTGCAAATAAAAAAGAACTGCGACGGGTAAAACGCCCATCACAAATGATTTTTGTTTTGTCTAATAAATGTCAATTGTGACTGACTGTCATAATTAATAGTATTTGTAACAAATAGTTGATCTGTCAAAAATACTTATATATTTTTTTAAAAAATAAAATACAAAAAAATAAAATAATTAAAAATAATTTTAAAAAAATAAATAATAAAAAAATAAAAAAAATTACATATAATTTTATATATTTATATATATTTAAAAGTATTAAAACATAATATTTTTTTAATAAAATTAAAAAATATAAAAATATAAAAAAATTACAAATAATTAAAAAACATACAAATAATTAAAAAACATACAAATAATTAAAAAACATACAAATAATTAAAAAATTAAAAATTAAACATCATTATAAATATTAAAAAAATTACAAATAATAAAAAAAATAAAAAAAATTACAAATAATTAAAAAAAATTTAAAAAAATTTAAAATTTAAAATATTTGGTATTTGAGCTTATTAATGTAATTTTTTTTTAAAAATTTAGTATACATTAGTTTAAATTCACCATTAATTAGTGTAGATTAACATATTTTTTATAAATTAATAAAAATTAGTATAGATTAATAAAAATTAGTATAGATTAATAAAAATTAGTATAATTTAATATAATGTAATAAAATATATTATAAATTACTAAAAATATGTAAATCATAGAATTTACAATATTTAAGTCATGAGCATTGGCCAATTTATGCCAACCATGTCCAAATGACAATTAAATTTGTTATTGCTCATTACTTGAAAATTGATGACATATTTCATTTTCACTTTTCTAGTCATTTATAATAATTTACATATACACATGCACATAAAAATATCAAAATTAAATAGGGGATAACAAACAAGGTGAATCGAACCCAAAATCAGATAAATTGCAAAACCTTGGGTTTGCACACACATACATATAACAAATAGGGAATATATTAACACACACACTATAGCATCCCACCTTTTTATCACATAAACTTTCATTACATTTTACAAAACCGAGGATCTTTAAGGTTTAGTGTCTTGGAAACCAGGAACTTAAAATATGAAAACATAAAACATTCTTCTTAAACACTTGAAAGGCTTATCCTCATGTTCATCCTAGGTTCATTACTGCATCTCATAACCTGGGGACATACATCAAAAGAAAGGGTGAGCAGAAGGCCCAGTAAGGGAAACAAGAGAAACATTTAACATGTGAACTTGAGATACATCAACTATGTCATGAAAAAGAACTTTAAGGCATGAGAAAGAATCATGTAAAATATCATAATAAAAATAACATTTTTCATAACTTAAAGATGTGGCTACAACATTTAATATTGACAATCATTTCGTTTCACCAAGGTCCATCCCCAAGGTGTCATTAAAAATTACCAAGGTTATTCACCAAGGTATCAGTCTAAAAGGTCATCTCTAGAGAT
Organism: Viscum album; assembly: GCA_963277665.1. Classification (NCBI taxonomy): domain Eukaryota; kingdom Viridiplantae; phylum Streptophyta; class Magnoliopsida; order Santalales; family Viscaceae; genus Viscum; species Viscum album. The sequence goes on along the minus strand of OY728137.1, from coordinate 1,605,843,239 downwards.
TAAGTATTTACCCAATGCATTGGAGCGCTATCTGGGCGCACCCTTGAAATGTCTTTATTATCATGTGAGCCACATATATCATCATCAATCATTTCATAAACAACCCATATAGCATAAAAGAAATGGGTTTCATTTCATAATCATAACATTTTAAAAACTGCTTTAAAGACATGATCTTCATGTCACTTTAAACCCATGGAAAAGGGAAAGCGGGTTTCATGTATGTAAATCCTAGAATTTAAAATAGAAAATTTTGATATATATGTGAATACCCCCGTAGAAATAAGAGCTTTGAGTATTCACTTAATAACATAAAATAATTTTGAGATAAAGAGGGAGGCATTTTGAGACGAAAACTATGCAGCATAACGTCTACAATACATGGTTTTAAAAAACATTGAAAAGAGAGGGGACATGGGTCACCCACTCAAAAATGATACATAAAACAGTAGAGGAACAAAATATATAGTATTTAAGAACATGGTAATGAAATTTTAATGATATACCATATGAAATGAAGAACTTGAAAGGAAGACAAAAATAAGATTTCTCTTATGAGAATTCGGCAGCCTAACGGCGTCACTTAAAACTTCCCAAAAATGGATTGACGAGATCAAATAGGGTCTCTCATAATATGAACATAAATGATCAGTATGATAGATATAGATATCATACCCCAAAATAATAAAAAATGAACTTGAGAGACTTGACATGAAAGTAGATCTCGAAAACGAGAAGGTTTAAAGAACCCCTTAGAAATTCGGCAGCCTAACGACGCCCCTTAAACTTCAACAAAAAATGAATTGATGAGATCAAATAGGGTCTCTCATCATATGATAATAAAAGATCAGTATGATAGATATATAGATCATACCCCAAAATAATAAAAATGAACTTGAGAGACTTGACATGAAAGTAGATCTTGAAAATGAGAAGGGTGAAAGAACCCCTTAGAAATTCGGCAGCCTAACAGCGCCACTTAAAATTCAACAAAAATGAATTGATGAGATAAAATAGGGTCTCTCATCATATTATCATAAAATATAAGTATGATAGATTTAGAGATCATACCCCAACATAACAAAAAGGAACTTGCAAGACTTGACATGGAATTAGAACTTTAAAAAAGAAGGAAGGTGAAAGAACCACTTAAAAATTCGGCAGCCTAACGGTGCCACTTAAAACTTAAAAATACTGAATTGAAGAGATAAAATGGGGTCTCTCATCATATGATCATAAAAGATCAGTATGATAAATTTAGAGATCATACCCCAACATAATAAATAGGAACTTGAAATACTTTACATGAAAATAGATCTTGAAAAATGAGAAGGGAGAAAGAATTCGTTACAAAAATTTCGGCAGCCTAACGACACCACTTAAAACTTCATAAAATGAAATAATGAGAGTAAGAGGGGATCTATCATTATATGAAAATAAAAAGGCAGTAAGATAAGTATAAAAGAACATCCTTTAACATAAGAACATGGAGCATAAAAGAAATGACATAAAAGAGAGTACTTTGAAAGAAAGAGGGAGGTCAGATCCCTTACCTTAAAACGTAACTCTTAAAACTCAAAGGTTGGGACCTTGAGGGCTTGGGGGAACCTTGGGAGGACTCCTTGGGAGGTAATGAGACCAGAACTTAGTTGGGGGAGAGTGGGGAGTCGAATGGATGAGAGGATGGCTTGGTATTTATAGGGAAAGTGAGGGCACAAAGCATTAATGGCCAAGGGACACCTCATTAGTGGTTTTGGAAAAACCATGGGCTTGCCCATGGTATTTTCCCATGGTATTGGCCACTTGGGACACCTCATACCTTATCTTACTATTAATAAGTCGACCATATTGATTACATACTTAATACATCATTTAATGATGTCATTAAACACCCGTAACTTAAAAACTGTATTTTCACTATTCATCGAAAATTCAACTTTCTCAGAATAATCCCAAAATTTCACCTTAACCAAATATCAATACTCTGATTTCAAAAATGAAATCCATTTTATAAAAATAATTTTCTAAATATTTTTAATTAAAAAAAACACTATTCATCGAAAATTCATTTTTTTCAGAAAAATCCCCGAAAATTACCTTAACATAATATCGATGCTCTGAGTTCAAAAACGAAGTCCATTTTATAAAAATAATTTTCTAAATATTTTTAATTAAATTTTTAATTAAAAAACACTGTTCATCTGAAAAAACTAATACTTGAATAATAATTTATGAAACCGTTATTTAACCATTTTATTGAATCACATTACTTAATCAAAGTGCCTAGCTTATTTTAATACTTTCTTTAAGTGAGATTACTAATAATTTTGGTCACATTACTAATCCTAAGCATAAAATCACTATTCATAATTTACTATTCATCAAAAATTAAGTTGATCTTATTAGTCTCTAAATTTTGTACTGAACATAATTGTAGAAGATCATTTTTTTGAAAATCATTACACATTTTTAATTATTTAAGGTTTACCTAAACATTTTTAAAATGTTCTTTTTCTAAAATTCATCAAAATTATGCATACTATGTTTATCCGGACATTTGAAAATTCATAAACTTCATCATAAGAAGAAATAAAATTTTTTATTTAAAACAAAGGATTACACAAGGCAGTTACGGTCTCCTTACATAGCCCCTTATCACACCAGCATAGGACCTAAGTGTGAGGTGTGCTAAGGTGAGAGAATCCGAGGGAGGCTCGGCCAACATCGCATGAGTAGTAATTTCTAATAGTTTGAACTTCTCGTGAAGGTGATCCCATTCTAGCTTCACACGATGAAGTTCAGCTTGGGTTTGGTCCAGAGCAAAGCCCAGTGGTGCTACCTCCTTCCCAAGTTCTGTTAGATGGGCTTCGATCGGTCCAAGACTACTGGGTGAGGCCATCGAATCTTCTTTCTATATTAATTAACCAAGATTACTTGTATTTAGAGAAAATAATCGAAACGTTTAGTTTACAGCGGTCATATTGACCAATGGTCATATAACAGTCAAAACCCAACGGTCTCATTTTAATTATACTCATGTTATCAAATGAAACATTTTTGTTGAGTATAAAAATAAAATAAAACAACACACAAAATTAGGAAACAAGATTTATTCAAAATTTCGGGTCGTTACAATATTCCCCCCTTAAGAAATTGCGTCCTCACAATTTTTAAAATTGGGTTTTGAAATTTTATTGAAAGCCCCACATCAGAAAAGGAGTCTGTAAAACTATTACTTTAAAAGAAAGAAAGGGAAGTACAAAGGTCACCCAAGTTAACCCATACTAGGATCCCATGTAGGAAAACATGGACATGGAGGAAAAAACCAAGGGTCACGTTATAAGGGAGAGTTATAGAAAACATGATTAGAAGAAAGTTAACCATAAGAAAATCCCAAACTTACGATGTGTGTAAACGGTCTTTGATTACCTAGTAGGAAACGTAAACCAACAACGTTTTTGTTTTACATTCCTTTTCTTAATTTTGAGGAATTCATTTACTACATAGAACAAAAACATAAGAAAATATACCTACCTTCAAGTAGAGTTTCATCCTTTAATAAGTCCCTACCAACACTAATATTTTCTCCAAATGATGAGAATTCAAAAACACTTGGTCTCATAAAAAGCACAAGAATCATCTTCTATAGAATCACATAATCCACAAAAGATTAACTATCTATTTCTTCTATCTTTAAATATTATCCAAAAAACAGAAAGGTTAAGGTAAAACAACTCTTCAAAAAGAAAGAATCCCATAGGAATGGAAACTACTTTTAAATCTTCAAAGTTCCATGGTACTACCCAAAGTTCATCATAGACCATTCCATAAATAACGGTCCTTAAAATTCCTCAAAATAAACCAAACTAAGATTGAAACCCAAATACAAGAAGGATTTGAAAACATAGTCTTCCAAAATAAACTTCATTGTTCATCTCAAAACAACATCAACCACTCCTAACATCTTATAACAAAAGTAGCTAACCTAAACATATTTTACTCAAGATAGGTTAATCATTCCCATAAGTAACCTAAATTACTATAAGTCCACCTTAAATTCATCGATTCTTCAAAATATAAGTCAACCTTACTCCTCAATGAAAATACCGTAGTAATCTATTTACCTCGGTCATATAGGGTCCCCAAAATAGTGAACGTCTTCCAAAATAATAATCATCTTTTAATCCCCTAATCATCCCTGTCATATCAATACGGCAATCGTCGCATTTCCTATCACATTGGTTGTTGGGTCATGTTCTTCCATTTCCTACCATTAACTAAGAAGAGAAAGCATAATTAGGGGCTTAAGTACTTAGCCAATAATCATAAAAAGGAACTGAAAGCATATAAGGATAACTTGTAGAAGAAAATTATACCCTAACTTGTGATCTATAGCATCCCGCCTTTTTATCACATAAACTTTCATTACATTTTACAAAACCGAGGATCTTTAAGTTTTAGTGTCTTGGAAACCAGGAGCATAAAACATGAAAACATAAAACATTATTCTTAAACACTTGAAAGGCTTCTCCTAATTTTCATCCTAGGTTCATTACTGCATCTCATAACCTGGGGACATACATCAAATGAAGGGGTGAGCAGAAGGCCCAGTAATGGAAACAAGGGAAACATTTAACAAGTGAACTTGAGATACATCAACTATGTCATGAAAAAGAACTTTAATGCATGAGAAAGAAATCATGTGGCATATCATAATAAAAATAAATTTTTTCATAACATTAAGATGTGGCTACATCATTTAACATAGACAATCATGAACATATCACCAAGGTCCATCCCAAAGGTGTCATTTGAAAATTACCAAGGTTATTCACCAAGATATCGTGAAAATTGTAATCTCTAGTGGTTACATCATTACCCAATGCATTGGAGCGCTATCAGGGATCACCCTTAAATTTTCCTTTATTATCATGTGAGCCACATATATCATCATAAATAATTTCATAAACAACCCATATAGCATAAAACAAATGGGTTTCATTTCATAATCATAACGTTTTAAAAAGTGCTTTAAAGACATGATATTTGTGTCACTTTAAAACCCACGAAAGGGGAGAGCGGGTCTCATGTATGTAAATCCCAGAATTTAAACTAGAATATTTTGATATATATGTGAATAACCCTTTTGAAATAAGAGATTTGATTATTCACGTTATAACATAAAATAATTTTGAGAAAAGAGAGAGGCATTTTGAGATGAAAATTCTGCAGCATAACGGCTATGTTTCGGGTTTTTAGAAAACATTGAAAAGAGAGGGGACATGGGTCAAACATTCATAAATAACCCATAAAACAGTTGAGGGACATAATATAAGGGATTTAAGAACATGGTAATTAAATTTGAAAATATACCATATGAAATGAAGAACATGAAAGGAAGACAAAAATAAGATTTCTCTTATGAAAACTCGGCAGCCTAACGACATCACATAAACTTCAACCAAAAATGAATTGATGAGATCAAATAGGGTCTCTCATCATATGAACATAAAAGATCAGTATGATAGATATAGATATAATACCCTAACATAATAAAAAGGGACTTGAAAGACTTGAAATGGAATTATAACTTTGAAAAAGGAGAAAGGTGAAAGAACCACTTAAAAATTCGGCAGCCTAACGGCGCCACTTAAAACTTCAAAATACTAAATTGAAGAGATCAAATGGGGTCTCTCATCATATGATCATAAAAGATCAGTATGATAGATATATAGATCATACCCCAACATAATAAAAAGGAACTTGAAATACTTGACATGAAAGTAGAACTTGAAAATGAGAAGGGTGAAAGAACCACTTAAAAATTGGGCAGCCTAACGGCGCTACTTAAAACTTCAAAATACTGAATTGAAGAGATAAAATGGGGTCTCTCATAATATGATCATAAAAGATCAGTATGATAGATATAGAGATCATACCCCAACATAATAAAAAGTAACTTGAAAGACTTTACATGAAAATAGATCTTGAAAAATGAGAAGGGAGAAAGAATCCGTTACAAAAATTTCAGCAGCCTAACGGCGCCACTTAAACATTCATAAAACGAAATAATGAGAGTAAGAGGGGATATATAATTATATGAACATGAAAATGGAAGTAATAGGAATATAAAGGAATATCCTCCAACATAAGAACATGGAGCATAAAAGAAATGACTTAAAAGAGATCACTTGAAAAGAAAGAGAGGGGTCGGATCCCTTACCTTAAAACGTAACTCTTAAAACTCAAAGGTTGGGACCTTGAGGGCTTGGGGGAACCTTGGGAGGACTCCTTGGGAGGTAATGAGACCAGAACTTCGTTGGGGGAGAGTGGGGAGTCGAAAGGATGAGAGGATTGCTTGGTATTTATAGGGAAAATGAGGGGACAAGGCATTAATGGCCAAGGGACACCTCAAAAGTGGTTTTCTCAAAAGCATGGGCCCTCCCAGGGTACTTCCCATGGAGTTAGGCCACATGGGGACCCCCACACAATAATTCATCCTCTTTAGTTGATCATCCCTTAAAATATCTCATGACATCATCATGACACAGTTATGATGTCATTAAACATACCGAAACCCTAAAACTGTATTTTTACTATTCATTGAAAATTCAACTTTCTCAGAAAAATCCCAAAATTTCACATTAACCAAATATCAATGCTCTGATTTCAAAAATGAACTTCATTTTATAAAAATAATTTTCTAAATATTTTTAAATAAATACACTATTCACCTAAAATTCATTTTTTTTCAGAAAAACCCCAAAAATTACCTTAACATAATATCGATGCTCTGAGTTCAAAAATGAAATCCATTTTATAAAAATAATTTTCTAAATATTTTTAATTTAATTTTTAATTTAAAAACACTATTCACCCGAAAAAACTAATACTTGAATAATAATTTATGAAACCTTTATTTAACCATTTTATTGAATCACATTACTTAATCAAGGTGCCTAGATTATTTTAATTATTTCTTTAAGTGAGATTACTAATCCATTTGGTCATATTACTAATCCTAAGCATAAAATCACTATTCATAATTTACTATTCATCAAAAATCAAGTTGATCTTATTAGACTCTAAATTTCTTACTGAACATAATTGTAGAAGACCATTTTTTGAAAATCATTACACATTTTTAATTATTTAAGGTTTACATAAACATTTTTAAAATATCCTTTCTCTAAAATTCACAAAAAATATACATACTATATTTATCCGGACATTTGAAAAGTCATAAACATAATCATAGGAATAAATCCCAATTTTTATTTAAAACAAAGGATTACACAAGACAGTTACGGTCTCCTTACATAGCCCCTTATCACACCAGCATAGGACCTAAGTGTAAGGTGTGCTAAGGTGAGAGAATCCGAGGGAGGATCGACCAACATCGCACGAGTAGTAATTTCTATCAATTTGAACTTCTCGCGAAGGCGATTCCGTTCTAGCTTCACACGATGAAGTTCGGCTTGAGTTTGGTCCAGAGCAAAGCCCAGTGGTGCTACCTCCTTCCCAAGTTCTGTTATATGGGCTTCGATTGGTCCAAGACTACTGGGTGAGGCCATCGAATCTTCTTTCTATAATAATTAACCAAGATTACTTGTATTTAGAGACAAAAATCAAAACGTTTAGTTTCCAATGGTCATATTGACCAATGTTCATATAATAGTCAAAACCCAACGGTCTCATTTTAATTATAATCATGTTATCAAATGAAACATTTTTTTTGAGTATAAAAATAAAATAAAATAACACATAAAATTAGGAAACAAGATTTATTCAAAATTTTGGGTCGTTACAATCTTCCCCCCTTAAGAAATTGCGTCCTCGCAATTTTTAAAAAAATTGGGTTTTAAAATTTCATTGAAAGTCCCACATCGTAAAAGGAGTCAGTAAAACTATTACTTTAAAAGAAAGAAAGGGAAGTACAAAGGTCACCCGAGTTAACCCACACTAGGATTCCATGTAGGAAAACATTGACATGGAGGAGAAAACAAAGGGTCAAGTTCTGAGGGAGAGTGATAGAAAACATGATTAGGAGAAAGTTAACCATAAGAAAATCCCAAAATTATGATGTGTGTAAACGGTCTTTGATTACCTAGTAGGAAACGTAAACCAACAAGGTTTTCATTTTACGTTCCTTTTCATAAATTTGAGGAATTCATCAAAAACATAAGAAAATATACCTACCTTCATGTAGAGTTTCATCCTTTAATAAGTTTCTACCAAAACTAATCTTTTCTCCAAATGATGATCATTCAAAACTACTTTGTCTCATGAAAACACAAGAATCATCTTTTAGAGAATCACATAATCCAAAAAAGATTGACTATCTATTTCTTCTATCTTTAAACATTATCCCAAAAACATAAAGGGTAAGGTAAAACAACTCTTCAAAAAAGAAATAATCCCATAGGAATGGAAACTACTTTTAAATCTTCAAAGTTCCATGGTACTACCCAAAGTTCATCATAGAACATTCCATAAATAATGGTCCTTAAGATTCCTCAAAATAAACCAAACTAATATTGAAACCCAAATACAAGAAGGATTTGACAACATAGTCTTCCAAAATAAACTTCATTGTTCATCTACAAACAACATCAACCACTCCTAACATCTTATAACAAAAGTATCTAACCTAAACATATTTCACCCATGATAGGTTAATCATTCCCATAAGTAACCTAAATTACTATAAGTCCACCTTAAATTCATCGATTCTTCAAAATATAAGTCAACCTTACTCCTCAATGAAAATACCGTAGTAATCTATTTACCTCGATCATATAGGGTCCCTAAAATAGTGAACGTCTTCCAAAATAATAATCATATTTTAATCCCCTAATCATCTCTGTCATATTAATACGACAATCTTAGCATTTCCTATCACATTGGTTGTTGGGACATGTTCTTCCATTTCCCACCATTAACTAAGAAGAGAAAGTATAATTAGAGGCTTAAATACTTAACCAATAATCATGAAAAGGAGCTTAAAGCATATAAGGATAAATTGTAGAAGAAAAGTATACCCTAACTTGTGATCCCCTAGGTTTCAAACTAGGTTATCCATGATCATATATTCTTATGTGAATCTTTATTTTATTTTATCTTTGTTCCTTTAACAATGGTTCATACTAAGCTTATAAATTTACCAAAGCATATCCCCCGGGAGTGTCGTAACCAAGAGTGCAACAAGGCCCGTTGTCGTGTACCAGTTCCCGTTTGAGTCTAGCTCAAAGTGGTGTTTTCGGGGTTTACCCCTATGTACATCTGTGCCAGAGACACCTCTACCTTCTCGTATCCAGACAGATATGTATTTGCTTGAAAACCCATTACTCAATATTCACCAAAATACAGGAAGATTTCCTATATATAAACTTTTCTATAGGCTTCTTCCTTAAGTTTTCATATCCTAATTTCCACAAATAACAAAACCATCCTTTGATACCAACTATAGCATCCCGACTTTTTATCACATAAACTTTCATTACATTTTACAAAACTGAGGATCTTTAAGTTTTAGTGTCTTGGAAACCAGGAACATAAAACATGAAAACATAAAACATTCTTCTTAAACACTTGAAAGGCTTCTACTCATGTTCATCCTAGGTTCATTATTGCATCTAATAACCTGGGGACATACATCAAATGAAAGGGTGAGCAGAAGTCCCACTAAGGGAAACAAGGGAAACATTTAACAAGTGAACTTGAGATACATCAACTATGTCATGAAAAAGAACTTTAATGCATGAGAAAGAAATCATGTGGCATATCATAATAAAAATAACATTTTTCATAACATTAAGATGTGGCTACATCATTTAACATAGACAATCATGAACATATCACCAAGGTCCATCCCCAAGGTGTCATTTGAAAATTACCAAGGTTATTCACCAAGATATCATGAAAATTGTAATCTCTAGTGGTTACATCATTACCCAATGCATTGGAGCGCTATTAGGGCGCACCCTTAAATTTGACTTTATTATCATGTGAGCCACATATATCATCATAAATAATTTTTTAAACAACCCATATAGCATAAAACAAATGGGTTTCATTTCATAATCATAACGTTTTAAAAAGTGCTTTAAAGACATGATCTTTGTGTCACTTTAAAACCCACGAAAGGGGAGAGCGGGTCTCATGTATGTAAATCCCAGAATTTAAACTATAATATTTTGATATATATGTGAATAACCCTATAGAAATAAGAGCTTTGATTATTCACTTTATAACATAAAATAATTTTGAGAAAAGAGAGAGGCATTTTGAGATGAAAATTCTGCAGCATAACGGCTATGTTTCGGGTTTTTAGAAAACATTGAAAAGAGAGGGGACATGGGTCAAACATTCATAAATGACCCATAAAACAGTTGAGGGACAGAATATAAGGGATTTAAGAACATGGTAATGAAATTTGAAAATATACCATATGAAATGAATAACATGAAAGGAAGACAAAAATAAGATTTCTCTTATGAAAACTCAGCAGCCTAACAACATCACATAAACTTCAACCAAAAATGAATTGATGAGATCAAATAGGGTATCTCATCATATGAACATAAAATATCAGTATGATAGATATAGAGATCATACCCCAACATAATAAAAATGGACTTGAAATACTTGACATGGAATTATAACTTTGAAAAAGGAGAAAGGTGAAAGAACCACTTAAAAATTCGGCAGCCTAACGACGCCACTTAAAACTTCAAAATACTGAATTGAAGAGATCAAATGGGGTATCTCATCATATTATCATAAAAGATCAGTATTATAGATATATAGATCATACCCCAACATAATAAAAAGGAACTTGAAAGACTTGACATGAAAGTAGAACTTGAAAACGAGAAGGGTGAAAGAACCACTTAAAAATTCGGCAGCCTAACGGCGCCACTTAAAACTTCAAAATACTGAATTGAAGAGATAAAATGGGGTCTCTCATCATATGATCATAAAAGATAAGTATGATAGATATATAGATCATAACCCAACATAATAAAAAGTAACTTGAAAGACTTTACATGAAAATAGATCTTGAAAAATGAGAAGGGAAAAAGAATCCGTTACAAAAATTTCGGCAGCCTAACGGCGCCACTTAAACATTCATAAAACGAAATAATGATAGTAAGAGGGGATATATAATTATATTAACATGAAAAGGGAAGTAATAGGAATATAAAATAATATCCTCCAACATAAGAACATGGAGCATAAAAGAAATGACTTAAAAGAGATCACTTGAAAAGAAAGAGAGGGGTCAGATCCCTTACCTTAAAACGTAACTCTTAAAACTCAAAGGTTGGGACCTTGAGGGATTGGGGGCACCTTGGGAGGATTAATTGAGAGGTAATGATACCAGAACTTCATTGGGGGAGAGTGGGGAGTCGAAAGGATGAGAGGATTTCTTGGTATTTATAGGGAAAGTGAGGGGACAAGGCATTAATGGCCAAGGGACACCTCAAAAGTGGTTTTCTCAAAAGCATGGGCCCTCCCATGGTACTTCCCATGGAGTTAGGCCACATGGGGAACCCCACACAATAATTCATCCTCTTTAGTCTACCATCCCTTAAAATATCTCATGACATCATCATGACACAGTTATGATGTCATTAAACATACCGAAACCCTAAAACTGTATTTTTACTATTCACTGAAAATTCAACTTTCTCAGAAAAATCCCAAAATTTCACATTAACCAAATATCAATGCTCTGATTTAAAAAATTAACTCCATTTTATAAAAATAATTTTCTAAATATTTTTAATTTTATTTTTAAATAAATACACTATTCACCGAAAATTCATTTTTTTCAGAAAAACCCCAAAAATTACCTTAACATAATATCGATGCTCTGAGTTCAAAAATGAAATCCATTTTATAAAAATAATTTTATAAATAATTTTAATTTAATTTTTAATTAAAAAACACTATTCACCCGAAAAAACTAATACTTGAATAATAATTTATGAAACTGTTATTTAACCATTTTATTGAATCACATTACTTAATCAAGGTGCCTAGATTATTTTAATTATTTCTTTAAGTGAGATTACTAATCCATTTGGTCACATTACTAATCCTAAGCATAAAATCACTATTCATAATTTACCATTCATCAAAAATCAAGTTGATCTTATTAGACTCTAAATTTCTTACTGAACATAATTGTAGAAGACCATTTTTTGAAAATCATTACACATTTTTACTTATTTAAGGTTTACATAAACATTTTTAAAATATCCTTTCTCTAAAATTCACCAAAAATATACATACTATATTTATCCGGACATTTGAAAAGTCATAAACATCATCATAGGAAGAAATCCCAATTTTTATTTAAAACAAAGGATTACACAAGGCAGTTACAGTCTCCTTACATAGGCCCTTATTACACCAGCATAGGACCTAAGTGTAAGGTGTTCTAAGGTGAGAGAATCCGAGGGAGACTCGGCCAACATCGCACGAGTAGTAATTTCTATCAATTTGAACTTCTCGCGAAGGAGATTCCGTTCTAGCTTCACATGATGAAGTTCGGCTTGGGTTTGGTCCAGAGCAAAGCCCAGTGGTGCTACCTCCTTCCCAAGTTCTGTTAGATGGGCTTCGATCGGTCCAAGACTACTGGGTGAGGCCATCGAATCTTCTTTCTATAATAATTAACCAATATTACTTGTATTTAGAGACAAAAATCAAAATGTTTAGTTTCGAACGGTCATATTGACCAATGGTCATATAATAGTCAAAACCCAACGGTCTCATTTTAATTATAATCATGTTATCAAATGAAACATTTTTTTTGAGTATAAAAATAAAATAAAATAACACATAAAATTAGGAAACAAGATTTATTCAAAATTTCGGGTCGTTACAATCTTCCCCCCTTAAGAAATTGCGTCCTCACAATTTTTAAAAAAATTGGGTTTTAAAATTTCATTGAAAGTCCCACATCATAAAAGGAGTCAATAAAACTATTACTTTAAAAGAAAGAAAGGGAAGTACAAAGGTCACCCGAGTTAACCCACACTAGGATTCCATGTAGGAAAACATTGACATGGAAGAGAAAACAAAGGGTCAAGTTCTGAGGGAGAGTGATAGAAAACATGATTAGGAGAAAGTTAACCATAAGAAAATCCCAAACTTATGATGTGTGTAAATGGTTTTTGATTACCTAGTAGGAAAAATAAACCAACAACGTTTTCGTTTTACATTCCTTTTCATAATTTTGAGGAATTCAACAAAAACATAAGAAAATATACCTACCTTCATGTAGAGTTTCATCCTTTAATAAGTTTCTACCAAAACTAATCTTTTATCTAAATGATGAGAATTCAAAACTTCTTTGTCTCATGAAAACATAAGAATCATCTTCTAGAGAATCACATAATCCACAAAAGATTTACTATCTATTTCTTTTATCTTTAAACATTATCCCAAAAACAGAAAGGGTAAGGTAAAACAACTCTTCAAAAAAGAAAGAATCCCATAGGAATGGAAACTACTTTTTAAATCTTCAAAGTTCCATGGTACTACCCAAAGTTCATCATATAACATTCCATAAATAATGGTCCTTAAGATTCCTCAAAATAAACCAAACTAAGATTAAAACCCAAATACAAGAAGGATTTGATAACATAGTCTTCCAAAATAAACTTCATTGTTCATCTACAAACAACATCAACCACTCCTAACATCTTATAAAAAAAGTAGCTAACCTAATCATATTTTACCCATGATAGGTTAATCATTCCCATAAGTAACCTAAATTACTATAAGTCCACCTTAAATTCATCTATTCTTCAAAATATAAGTCAACCTTACTCCTCAATGAAAATACCATAGTAATCTATTTACCTCGATCATATAGGGTCCCCAAAATAGTGAACGTCTTCCAAAATAATAATCATCTTTTAATCCCCTAATCATCTCTTTCATATTAATACGACAATCTTTGCATTTCCTATAACATTGGTTGTTGGGACATGTTCTTCTATTTCCCACCATTAACTAAGACGAGAAAGTATAATTAGAGGCTTAAATACTTAACCAATAATCATGAAAAGGAGCTTAAAGCATATAAGGATAACTTGTAGAAGAAAAGTATACCCTAACTTGTGATCCCCTAGGTTTCAAACTAGGTTATCCATGATCATATATTCTTATGTGAATCTTTATTTTATTTTATCTTTTTTCCTTTAACAATGGTTCATACTAATCTTATAAATTTACCAAAGCATATCCCCCGAGAGTGTCGTAACCAAGAGTGCAGCAAGGCCCATTGTCGTGTACCAGTTCCCGTTTGAGTCTAGCTCAAAGCGGTGTTTTCGGGTTTTACCCCTATGTACATCTGTGCCAGAGCCACCTCTACCTGCTTGTATCCAGACAGAGATGTATTTTCTTGAAAACCCATTACTCAATACTCACCAAAATACAGGAAGATTTCCTATATATAAACTTTTCTATAGGCTTCTTCCTAAAGTTTTCATATCCTAATTTCCACAAATAACTAAACCATCCTTTGATACCAACTATAGCATCCCGCCTTTTTATCACATAAACTTTCATTACATTTTACAAAACCGAGGATCTTTAAGTTTTAGTGTCTTGGAAACCAGGAACATAAAACATGAAAACATAAAACATTCTTCTTAAACACTTTAAAGGCTTCTCCTCATGTTTATCCTTGGTTCATTACTGCATATCATAACCTGGGGACATACATCAAATGAAAGGGTGAGGAGAAGGCCCAGTAAGGGAAACAAGGGAAACATTTAATAAGTGAACTTGAGATACATCAACTATGTCATGAAAAAGAACTTTAATGCATGATAAAGAAATCATGTGGAATATCATAATAAAAATAACATTTTTCATAACATTAAGATGTGGATACATCATTTAACATAGAAAATCATGAACATATCACCAAGGTCCATCCCCAAGGTGTCATTTGAAAATTACCAAGGTTATTCACCAAGATATCGTGAAAATTGTAATCTCTAGTGGTTACATCATTACCCAATGCATTGGAGCGCTATCAAGGCGCACCCTTAAATTTGCCTTTATTATCATGTGATCCACATATATCATCACAAATAATTTCATAAACAACCCATATATCATAAAACAAATGGGTTTTATTTCATAATCATAACGTTTTAAAAAGTGCTTTAAAGACATGATCTTTGTGTCACTTTAAAACCCACGAAAGGGGAGAGCGGGTCTCATGTTTGTAAATCCCAGAATTTAAACTAGAATATTTTGTTATATATGTGAATAAACCTATAGAAATAAGATCTTTGATTATTCACTTTATAATATAAAATAATTTTGAGAAAAGAGAGAGGCATTTTGAGATGAAAATTCTGCAGCATAACAGCTATGTTTCGGGTTTTTAGAAAACATTGAAAAGAGAGGGGACATGAGTCAAACATTCATAAATGACCCATAAAACAGTTGAGGGACAGAATATAATGTATTTAAGAACATGGTAATGAAATTTTAAAATATACCATATGAAATGAAGAACATGAAACGAAGACAAAAATAAGATTTTTCTTATGAAAACTTGGCAGCCTAACGGCATCACATAAACTTCAACCAAAAATGAATTGATGAGATCAAATAGGGTCTTTCATCATATGAACATAAAATATCAGTATGATAGATATATATACAATACCCCAACATAATAAAAAGGGATTTTAAAGACTTGACATGGAATTATAACTTTGAAAAGGAGAAAGGTGAAAGAACCACTTAAAAATTCGGCAGCCTAACAGCGCCACTTAAAACTTCAAAATACTGAATTGAAGATATCAAATGGGGTATCTCATCATATTATAATAAAAGATCAGTATGATAGATATATATATCATACCCCAACATAATAAAAATGAACTTGAAAGACTTGACATGAAAGTAGAACTTTAAAACGAGAAGGGTGAAAGAACCACTTAAAAATTCGGCAGCCTAACGACGCCACTTAAAACTTCAAAATACTGAATTGAATAGATAAAATGGGGTCTCTCATAATATGATCATAAAAGATCAGTATGATAGATATAGCGATCATACCCCAACATAATAAAAAGTAACTTGAAAGACTTTACATGAAAATAGATCTTGAAAAATGAGAAGGGAGAAAGAATCCGTTACAAAAATTTCGGCAGCCTAACGGCGCCACTTAAACATTCATAAAATGAAATAATGAGAGTAAGAGAGGATATCTAATTATATGAACATGAAAAGGAAAGTAATAGGAATATAAAAGAATATCCTCCAACATAAGAACATGGAGCATAAAATAAATGACTTAAAAGAGATCATCTGAAAAGAAAGAGAGGGGTCGGATCCCTTACCTTAAAACGTAACTCTTAAAACTCAAAGGTTGGGACCTTGAGGGCTTGGGGGAACCTTGGGAGGACTCCTTGTGAGGTAATGAGACCAGAACTTAGTTGGGGGAGAGTGGGGAGTCGAAAGGATGAGAGGATTGCTTGGTATTTATAGGGAAAGTGAGGGGACAAGGCATTAATGGCCAAGGGACACCTCAAAAGTGGTTTTCTCAAAAGCATGGGCCCTCCCATGGTACTTCCCATGGATTTAGGCCACATGGGGACCCCCACACAATAATTCACCCTCTTTAGTCGACCATCCCTTAAAATATCTCATGACATCATCATGACACAGTTATGATGTCATTAAACATACCGAAACCCTAAAACTGTATTTTTACTATTCATTGAAAATTCAACTTTCTCAGAAAAATCCCAAAATTTCACATTAACAAAATATCAATGATCTGATTTCAAAAATGAACTCTATTTTATAAAAATAATTTTCTAAATATTTTTAATTTTATTTTTAAATAAATACACTATTCACCGAAAATTCATTTTTTTTTCAGAAAAACCCCAAAAATTACCTTAACATAATATCGATGCTCTGAGTTCAAAAATGAAATCCATTTTATAAAAATAATTTTCTAAATATTTTTAATTTAATTTTTAATTAAAAAACACTATTCACCTAAAAAAACTAATACTTGAATAATAATTTATGAAACCGTTATTTAACCATTTTATTGAATCACATTACTTAATCAAGGTGTCTAGATTATTTTAATTATTTCTTTAAGTGATATTACTAATCCATTTGGTCACATTACTAATCCTAAGCATAAAATCACTATTCATAATTTACTATTCATCAAAAATCAAGTTGATCTTATTAGACTCTAAATTTCTTACTGAACATAATTGTAGAAGACCCGTTTTTGAAAATCATTACACATTTTTAATTATTTAAGGTTTACATAAACATTTTTAAAATATCCTTTCTCTAAAATTCACCAAAAATATACATACTATATTTATCCGGACATTTGAAAAGTCATAAACATCATCATAGGAAGAAATCCAAATTTTTATTTAAAACAAAGGATTACACAAGGCAGTTACGGTCTCCTTACATAGCCCCTTATCACACCAGCATAGGACCTAAGTGTAAGGTGTGCTAAGGTGAGAGAATCCGAGGGAGGCTCAGCCAACATCGCACGAGTAGTAATTTCTATCAATTTGAACTTCTCGCGAAGGCAATTCCGTTCTAGCTTCACACGATGAAGTTCAGCTTGGGTTTGGTCCAGAGCAAAGCCCAGTGGTGCTACCTCCTTCCCAAGTTCTGTTAGATGGGATTCGATCGGTCCAAGACTACTGGGCGAGGCCATCCAATCTTCTTTATATAATAATTAACCAAGATTACTTGTATTTAGAGACAAAAATCAAAACGTTTATTTTCCAACGGTCATATTGACCAATGATCATATAATAGTCAAAACCCAACAGTCTCATTTTAATTATAATCATGTTATCAAATGAAACATTTGTTTTGAGTATAAAAATAAAATAAAATAACACATAAAATTAGGAAACAAGATTTATTCAAAATTTCGGGTCGTTACATGATCCCCTAGGTTCCCATCTAGGTTATCCATGATCATATATTCTTATGTGAATATTTATTTTATTTTATCTTTGTTCTTTTAACAATGGTTCATACTAAGCTTATGAATTTACCAAAGCATATCCCCCGGGAGTGTCGTAACCAAGAGTGCAGTAAGGCCCGTTGTCGTGTACCAGTTCCCGTTCGAGTCTAGCTCAAAGTGGTGTTTTCGGGTTTTACCCCTATGTATATCTGTGCCAGAGCCATCTCTACCTGCTCGTATCCAGACAGGGATGTATTTTCTTGGCAACCCCTTACTCAATACTCACCAAAATACCAGGAAGATTTCCTATATTTAAACTTTTCTATAGGGTTCTTCCTAGAGTTTTCATATCCTAATTTCCACAAATAACTAAACCATCGTTTGATATCAACTATAGAATCCCGCCTTTTTATCACATAAAATTTCATTACATTTTACAAAACCGAGGATCTTTAAGGTTTAGTGTCTTGGAAACCAGGAACTTAAAACATGAAAACATAAAACATTCTTCTTAAACAATTGAAAGGATTCTACTCATGTTCATCCTAGGTTCATTACTGCATCTCATAACCTAGGGACATACATCAAAAGAAAGGGTGAGCAGAAGGCCCAGTAAGGGAAACAAGAGAAACGTTTAACATGTGAACTTGAGATACATCAACTATGTCATGAAAAAGAACTTTAAGGCATGAGAAAGAATCATGTGGAATATCATAATAAAAATAAAATTTTTCATAACTTAAAGATGTGGTTAAAACATTTAATATTGACAATAATTTGTTTCACCAAGGTCCATCCCCAAGGTGTCATTAAAAATTACCAAGGTTATTCACCAAGGTATCAGTCTAAAAGGTTATCTCTAGAGATTAAGTCTTTACCCAATGCATTGGAGCGCTATCTAGGCGCACCCTTGACATGTATTTATTATCATGTGAGCCACATATATCATCATAAATCATTTCATAAACAACCCATATAGCATAAAAGAAATGGGTTTCATTTCATAATCATAACGTTTTAAAAACTGCTTTAAAGACATGATCTTCATGTCACTTTAAACCCACGGAAAAGGGAAAGCGGGTTTCATGTATGTAAATCCCAGAATTTAAAATAGAAAATTTTGATATATATGTGAATACACCCATAGAAATAAGAGCTTTGAGTATTCACTTAATAACATAAAATAATTTTTAGATAAAGAGGGAGGCATTTTGAGATAAAGTGGGAGGCATTTTGAGACGAAAACTATGCAGCATAACGTCTACGATACATGGTTTTAGAAAACATTGAAAAGAGAGGGGACATGGATCACCCACTCAAAAATGATACATAAAACAGTAGGGGAACAGAATATATAGTATTTAAGAACATGGTAATGAAATTTTAATGATATACCATATGAAACGAAGAACTTGAAAGGAAGACAAAAATAAGATTTCTCTTATGAGAATTCGACAGCCTAACGACGTCACTTAAAACTTCCCAAAAATGGATTGACGAGATCAAATAGGGTCTCTAATAATATGAACATAAATGATCTGTATGATAGATATAGATATCATACCCCAAAATAATAAAAAATGAACTTGAGATACTTGACATGAAAGTAGATCTCGAAAACGAGAAGGGTTAAAGAACCCCTTAGAAATTCGGCAGCCTAACGACGCCCCTTAAACTTCAACAAAAAATGAATTGATGAGATAAAATAGGGTCTCTCATCATATGATCATAAAATATCAGTATGATAGATATATAGATCATACCCCAAAATAATAAAAATGAACTTGAGAGACTTGACATGAAAGTAGATCTTGAAAATGAGAAGGGTGAAAGAACCCCTTAGAAATTCGGCAGCCTAACGACGCCACTTAAACTTCAACAAAATTGAATTGATGAGATCAAATAAGGTCTCTCATCATATGATCATAAAAGATCATTATGATACATTTAGATATCATACCCCAACATAACAAAAAAGAACTTGCAAGACTTGACATGGAATTAGAACTTTAAAAAAGGAGGAAGGTGAAAGAACCACTTAAAAATTCGGCAGCCTAACGGCGCCACTTAAAACTTCAAAATACTGAATTGAAGAGATAAAATGGGGTATCTCATCATATGATCATAAAATATCAGTATGATAAATTTAGAGATCATACCCCAACATAATAAATAGGAACTTGAAATACTTTACATGAAAATAGATCTTGAAAAATGAGAAGGGAGAAAGAATTCGTTACAAAAATTTCGGCAGCCTAACGGCACCACTTAAAACTTTATAAAATGAAATAATGAGAGTAAGAGGGGATCTCTCATTATATGAACATAAAAAGGCAGTAAGATAAGTATAAAAGAACATCCTTTAACATAAGAACATGGAGCATAAAAGAAATGACATAAAAGATAGTACTTTGAAAGAAAGAGGGAGGTCGGATCCCTTACCTTAAAACGTAACTCTTAAAACTCAAAGGTTGGGATCTTGAGGGCTTGGGGGCACCTTGGGAGGACTCCTTGGAAGGTAATGAGACCAGAACTTCGTTGGGGGAGAGTGGGGAGTCGAATGTATGAGAGGATGGCTTGGTATTTATAGGGAAAGTGAGGGGACAAGACATTAATGGCCAAGGGACACCTCATTAGTGGTTTTGGAAAAACCATGGGCTTGCCCATGGTATTTGCCCATGGTATTGGCCACTTGTGACACCTCATACCTTATATTACTATTAATAAGTCGACCATATTGATTACATACTTAATACATCATTTAATGATGTCATTAAACACCCGTAACTTAAAAACTGTATTTTCACTATTCATCGAAAATTCAACTTTCTCAGAATAATCCCAAAATTTCACCTTAACCAAATATGAATGCTCTGATTTCAAAAATGAAATCCATTTTATAAAAATAATTTTCTAAATATTTTTAATTAAAAAAAACACTATTCATCGAAAATTCATTTTTTTCAGAAAAATCCCCAAAAATTACCTTAACATAATATCGATGCTATGAGTTCAAAAACGAAGTCCATTTTATAAAAATAATTTTCTAAATATTTTTAATTAAATTTTTAATTAAAAAACACTATTCATCCGAAAAAACTAATACTTGAATAATAATTTATGAAACCGTTATTTAACCATTTTATTGAATCACATTACTTAATCAAAGTGCCTAGCTTATTTTAATACTTTCTTTAAGTGAGATTACTAATCCTTTTGGTCACATTACTAATCCTAAGCATAAAATCACTATTCATAATTTACTATTCATCAAAAATTAAGTTGATCTTATTAGACTCTAAATTTTGTACTGAACATAATTGTAGAAGATCATTTTTTGAAAATCATTACACATTTTTAACTATTTAAGGTTTACCTAAACATTTTTAAAATATCCTTTTTCTAAAATTCATCAAAATTATGAATACTATGTTTATCCGGACATTTGAAAATTCATAAACTTCATCATAAGAAGAAATCAAATTTTTTATTTAAAACAAAGGATTACACAAGGTAGTTATGGTCTCCTTACATAGCCCCTTATCACACCATCATAGGACCTAAGTGTGAGGTGTGCTAAGGTGAGAGAATCCGAGGGAGGCTCGGCCAACATCGCACGAGTAGTAATTTCTATCAGTTTGAACTTCTCGCAAAGACGATCCCGTTCTAGCTTCACACGATGAAGTTCAGCTTGGGTTTGGTCCATAGCAAAGCCCAGTGGTGCTACCTCCTTCCCAAGTTCTGTTAGATGGGCTTCGATCGGTCCAAGACTACTGGGTGAGGCCATCAAATCTTCTTTCTATATTTATTAACCAATATTACTTGTATTTAGAGAAAATAATCGAAACGTTTAGTTTACAGCGGTCATATTGACCAATGGTCATATAACAGTCAAAACCCAACGGTCTCATTTTAATTATACTCATGTTATCAAATGAAACATTTTTGTTGAGTATAAAAATAAAATAAAACAACACACAAAATTAGGAAACATGATTTATTCAAAATTTTGGGTCGTTACACACACACACATGCAAATATAAAATAAAAAATAACAAATCTGTATCAATACTAATTATCAAATAAAGCATGAAAATCAGATAAAATGCTCAAACTAGGATTTTTAAAAACTAAATCATGTAATAAAATGAACAAAACCCAAAAATAATGAAAAAAGAGCCAAGAAGAATCCTGAACAAGGAGAATAAAAGCTGAATCTGTAAAAAATCACTTATAACTAAGTGCGTTGGAGCAGCACAGAGCGAGGCGGCTGGGTTCTGTGCATCATGGTAGTTCGGGATAGGGAGAAGGAGAGGAGAGGATATGAATAAGAAGGGGGGGGGGTGTTAAATCGATAGATTTATTGAAACAAAATTAATTCCATCGCAAATAATTATTTTGTCAAAAGTATTTTTGATATAAATTAATGTTCATTATGAATACGTTTCATGCTAGGTGGTGGGAAATCCTGCCAAAACTATTTGCGACAGATGAAATATTCCATCGTAAATAATTATCGGGTACCCGATAGAGGCTACCGGGTACCCAGTGGTGGAAATCCATCATATCTAAGGACCACATTTAATGTGGAAAAAGTTAATTAAATGTGGATATCTTTGAATTTATGACCCTCAAGGGATTATAGAAATTTTTTTGAAATAATTAAACCCTATAAATAGATCCTTTAAGATGCCCTGTCAATCAACAACAACTTCCTTGCTAATTTGATCGCCAAACTCCAACATGCTCAAAAAACTCTCTTTCCAAATCTTCTTCATTCACTCAAGAGTGTGTGAGAAATTATATATCATGATCACTCTATTTATTTTCTCAATCACTCTTAGTGCGTCATCATATTATTTAGGGGATTAAAGAATAATCTCCAAAGTTATTTCTCCTAAGAAATCTACCTCTTTATCCTATTTATTCTATATTTGGTTGTTACTACTATTAGAGTAAGGGACCATGATTTTCTTTACAATTCCTTTAAAAAGGCAAGGGACAACTCTTATTGAGGTTTCTAGCATTATTGTTAAATAGGTAGTGTCTATTGTATCTAGTTTCTTATTATAACCTAAAAATAAGGGGGTACTTTTTTTTTATCTTGGCTACCAATAAAGCAAGGGACCAATAAATTAAATCCCCAAGAGATTGAGGTGGTAGATGTAGGGGATATTTTAGAGCTATTTCCAGACTTTATTATCAATTATCCCATCTCTTTACTTTCTAAATTTTCAATTATTTACCACTTTCAATCGTTCTTTTTATTAAAATTTTAATCCATTAATTAACACTTAATTGCTTAATCATTTTTATATTCAAATAGCTTAATCATTTTAAATCACTCTTTGTTTTATGATTCTGTTTTTATTATTATATATAATTATATCATTATGATTTCAACTTTGATTACTTTATTTATTCATTCAATCTTTTATAAAGAATTTTTTAAAATTGGATTGTTTTCCTTTAAATTTTTAAAGGGAAATTCACCCCCTCTTTCCATTTTACCTATCACCAACCTACATGGATCACCACTGGATGGATTCTATACTTGGATCCCATAAGAGAAATTATGGTTGACTAAAAAGGGTTTCATATGATCAAAACCTCCATCGAATAAATATCTTAAATTGAGCTATTCTTTCTTTTGATCTATTTAAATTAATTATAAATTTAATATGAAAAAAAATCTTCTCATGGTTATAAAGACCTACTTTATCAATATTCTTTGGAAAAATTTCATTGGTCATGATGTTTACGTCTTATACAATATGAAAATGATCTATCAAATCTGACAATTTCTAAGTCTGGATCTACCTTGATATGCACTTCGACTATGCCCAAAATCAACAAGTCATATCAGAGCGTTCACATTCAAATATATATATATATATATATATATATATATATTTGATCATTATGCATTTAAAAGTTAAATTTCATTTCAAGTTTTAATTAATTATTGATCCATCATTGAAATATATTCTTCCTCTTATTTCTCTCTCTCTCACATAACCTAGATCAGTTAATAATTAAAAAAGAACACATATAAAGAACCCATCCAGACGTGCTAAGAATTATGGTCGGATAATATAAGGTTACATGGAGAGTACTATTTTTTCACACGTTGTGTATCCTTTTTCATTGCACTAGGACACCCACATGGACTCCGGGTCATCATGCAATGAATACACATTGTGTGTAATAAATTCACCATGTGTTGACTGGGCAAGGTGCCACATGGTTTTTTCAGACTACATATTGTGCATATTGCCTACATGTTGTGGAGTACCTGTGTTTTCAAGGTGGAAAATACGAGGTCAAGGTGCATCACATAATTAATACACCACAAGTATTTAATATGTGATGTGTATAGGCTGGTAGCCATGTAACTTTAAGTGCGCATCATGTATCCTTTCTACACACCATGTACTTCATAAATGTTCATAATAAGTTCATGTCGAATCCCTAGGCATGTACTGCAAATATGCGGTGAAGTGATGTACATGCTGTGTGGCTAGCTTACACATGGCGTGTACTTTACCTATTTACACAAAAATATTAAATTTAATTAATTACTCCATGAAACCTCACCAACCTAAGTTTTTTGAGTCATTAAATTTAAATCCCACATCGATCATTAGGTTTTATATTATATTATATGCTTAATCAATTCCACATAATATTGAAAACTACAATTATTGTACGATCATTGCATATAAAAGACTCAGCGCATCAAATTATATAGGAAACATAATATTTATGTGTTCCATATGTAATTAATTTATAAATACACACCATGAAATTAATACACATTTCATATACACAATATGTTTTATGAGTGCATTATATCCAATTATAACCATACTGAGTAGTTCGAATAGGTACTCATCAAGTTACTTAAAATTACAAAGGTGTGTACTATTTTATTAATTTTTAAATAAAATAAAATAATTTATTTTATTTAAAATCACAACAAATGGAAATTTTAGGATGATTGGATGGAGTAAGATAAAATGAATTAATTCGATCACATTTTATCTTATCAAAGAATGAATTGAAATGAATTCTAAATAGTTGTTTTAAATGCATAATTGTTGCATGTGTATGACTGATCATGAGCTTTGACCATACTTATGAATGTATTGGTTTAATTTAATTTTATGGTTTTTCAATTATTTATTATTAAATTAAATATGATGGCCTTCATGTCATCCCTTCATCTTTTATCATGTATGACATGTGTGTCCAAGGTTGTTTTATGTAATTCCCTTTAACCAATAATTTGTTTCCCCTCACCTGTGTATGAGTTATAAAACATATGAAATAAAATGAGATTCCAAAGGCACATGGAGACAAATAAAGTAGGAACCGAGGTGAAAACAACTCAGATAATACATAGGTGGACAAGTGAGATGCTGTAATTCATGATAAAACTGACACAAGGAGTTTTATTCTAGGGTCATAGGTTGATTTATTGTCCACATAATAAATCAACCATTAAATAAATATCATGATCACGATCATGTAATTTATTTATTTATTTTATTTATGTGTTATTCATGCTTTATTTTTTGGATACAAGACCATGAACACATAAATAAATGTGCTAATATACAAAGATGGAATTAAAATAAATTGATTATGTGTAAAATACTTTATCATAACATGGTTAATACCTTAAGTAAAATTCAATTTATATTAATAAGAGATGTAAAATATAAAATAATAAATATTTACATATAATAAATAAAATCCCTCAACTTAATATTAAGTCAGATTAATCTTTCCATTACTTGATCAGGAATGAAACCACAGATGTAAGTGTTTGACCACCCTTCATTGGGAAACTTACTTTTATCTAGGAGTTCTTATAAAATTTTTGGGTTAAATTAAACTAATTTACATCAATAGTAGTATCCATCTCTAGATCTGATGTAACTTGGTGGCAAATTTTGAGGAAACCAGAGAAAGAGGTTCTGGATTGGGGAGTCTACTCAATGGATCAAGAAGTTGTAAGCCCGCAGTTATAAAAGACATTCCTACTAAAATACCTCTGAAAAATTGACCAAAACCTTTTTTGGGTTATTATAAGGGACATATAGATCCTTTACACTAGAATTTATAATGTAACTAGACATTCTGAGTTCAGTGATGAGGACCGTTGAGACTTGGTGAAATAGTGGGAGACTTAATAAAATTAAAAATATCATGTCTCACATGATTTGTAATCAAGAAAATCACCAATAATTTTATCTTTTATTATTATAGAATAATTAAAAGAACATCAACCACCTTATCCCTATGATCAATTCTAGAGAAAGACCATCTCCTAACTAGAAGTAACTTTTAGGAATGCTTCACACACCTATGGGCAATGTTGCACCATGAACATAAATATTATGTGCTAGAATATCTAATGCCTAATCTACTTGAAAAATAAGATAGTGATGAGAAGTTCACTATCTATGATAAACACTTGATATATGTGGTTTATGTTTAGTGTTTAATTCTTTAATCCATGTTTGATGAACCCATGAAGTCACATGAAGACATGGAATCTTAGAGCATGCTCCAACATCTCTCTGGTCTATATCAGGAGAGAGAAAGATAAGAATGGTTTGAGATATCCAAGGCACTTTTTAAAGAAAACTTGGAGAAGGTGTGTTATCTAGTCCTCAAATAGTCAAACTCATTGGCTAAATTGAGTGCCTATAAGTTCTAGGGTTTAAGCTACCTGAATAACTATGTACTTATCACATTATTTCATTAATCCCTGAAAGCTTCTTTGACTTTGTTATTAATTTCAATATGAAAAACATAGATAAATCTCTCATAGATATTCTTAATCTACTTCTCCAAGTTGAAAAAGATACAAAGAACAAAAATATTTATGTCATTATAGTGAATAAAAGGAAAGTCCAGGAAAAGATATCTAAGTCTAAAGCTTCTTCACAATTCCCTTCCAAGAAGATAAAACTCAAGGTAAAATCAAGGGAACATGATGCTATATATTTTTCATGTGGAAATAAGGGCCACTAGAAGAAAAACCACACCTAGACAAAGAAGCAATGGAAAGATTTAAGAGCATTTGTTATTGAGTGTAATTTATCTGTTTATACTAACTGGGTATTAGATACTTCATGTGGTGCTCATATATGTATTAAAATATAGTAACTAAGTAGATTCTGAAATATTTCCCAAGGTGAGGTAGATATGTGAGTAGCCAATGGAGCTAGAATTATTATTGTGGCTATTGGGGAATATCACCTCACTTCGCTAAAGTGAATGATCTTCATTTTAAAAGATTATTATTATATGCCTTCAGTTACCAAAAACATTATTTTTATATCTAGGCTTGATACAGATGGATTTATTTTCAAATTTGGGGATGAATGTTGCTTCTTTTACAAAGAAAGATTTTTTTATGGAAATACATGTTTAAATAATATTATTTATGTGTTTTATAATAAAAACCAAGTAATGAAAATTGATAATGAAAATAGTTCACATTACTCATACCACACCCAACTATGGTATCATCATCTAGGTCATGTAAATGAAAGTGTTTAACCAAATTACACCAAGATGAATATTTGGATTATTTTTAACTAAAATACCTTATTGTATACCATGCATGTTTATAAGGGAAAATGACCTAATCCCTATTTAGTGGAAGAGGTGAAAGGTCCACTGAGCTTCTTGAGTTATTTCATAATGATGTGTGTGAACCATTTCCATTTGAAACCATGGGTGGGTAATCATATTTCATAACTTTTTTTTTTCTAATAACTTTAGTAGATATGGATATGTGAGGTATAAGTCAAATTCCTTTGACAGATTCAATGAGTATAAGAATGATGTTGAGAACTATCTTTGTAAGAAGATTAAGAAACTCTTCTCATACTATGGTAGATAATATCTTAATCAAGTCTTAATTGATTATTTATAAGAGTTTTGGATTCTATACCAACTCACTCCTTATACACCATAATGGAATGGTATAAGAAAAAGGAGAAACCACACCCTATTATACATAGTGAGATTAATGATGAGTCATGTGAGTCTTATATTATCCTTTTGGGGATACATGTTATAGACAACATCACAAATACAAAACTGGGTTCCAAATAAAGTGGAATATGGTATTCTATACCAATGGTAGAGTGGAAAGAAACTCGTGTTGTCATAATTACATGTGTGGGGATGTAAAACATTTGTTAAGGCCAGTTCATGAAACCAACTTTCACCCTAAGGAAAAAAGTGTACCTTTATAGGATACCCCAAGGAAATAATGGGATATTACCTATACAAACCCTCATCCAAAAAGGTAATCATGGAACAAAATGTGATATTCCTTAAGAGGGAGTACATCTCTAAAGAGATAGTGGGATCACAATAGAATTTGATGAATAAAATATTCAAGGTATACAAGAGTTGGCACATGAACATATTCAACAAATCCTCATAGAAGAGAATGTTCCAGAGGCATAAGTACTACATAAGAGCACAAGAGAGGTTAGATAACCTGAAAGATATGGTTTTCTAGTCACCAAGGGTGGTGACTCATTATTAGTTGATAATAATGATCTTGTAAACTACAAGGAAGAAGTAAATGTCACATAAGCTACCAAATGAAAAGAAGCTATGAATTTTGAAATAAATATCTTGTACGAGAACTAGGTCTGGGTTTTGGTAGATCCTCTAGTGGATGTAGATATCATTGCTTTTAAATGGGTATTTAAGAAGAAACTAGGCATGAATGAATGTTGAAACTTTATTTTTTCACATGGGATGGAGATATTTAATAAAAAATATCCCTAGTATTAACGAGGTGAAGATCCCTAATAAGGATCAAGGGATATATCCCAACTCGGCCTGCACGCACTCAGTCTACACACCAAAAATCTCATGCAGCCCCCCTACACGAATATGAAGGATTATCCACCCCTGCCTGGGGTACCTATGCCATGTACCTTTGCCAGATACCTCCTTCAAATAGGGTCCCATGATTTCCTATAAATAGGACCCTGAGGATCCTCATTTGATATACTTTAAAAAAAAAGAAGTATTGAAGCTTTGGTCACATATCCCCTTTTCTCAGGCCCTAAAAAATATTTCAGGTAGCCCTCCAAAACTCGAGAGGAGGGAATTAAGGGGGATAGCGAGGTCAAAGTCCCTCTAAGGTATGAAACAAAATACACCTACGTGGGGACCCCCTCCCCCTAATTGAAAATCACTAATGAAAAGGTCCCTCCCCAGATCTAAAACCTATGTGATACCCTTATAGGGACACCTAAAGAAACCCTTGGTGCCTAGAGAAAGGCCTCACCAAAGTTTCAAATATATCTCCACATAGTGAGACTTGAATCTAAGGCATCGTAGGTGGTTGGAATATCTCCACATAGTGAGACTTGAATCTAAGGCATCGTAGGTGGTTGGAATACCTGCATTTGTTTGACTTTAATATAGCATACACACTTGAAAATGGAAATTTTATAGCTGATGATCTGAGCTGAAAGACTCAGACTCAAGCCATCTAGGCAGTCAGCAGTGAGTGGGAGTTGATGAAGTTGTTTTTTGAGATGCAATCGAAGGTTAGGAACAACATGGGTATCCAATATTAGAAACTTTATAAGTGACGTCTTCTCTTCTGGAATGAGTCTGAATGTGACAACAGTTTGATTTAGAGGGACTCATTTTGAGGGAGAGAATCACAGGAGCGAATCCACCTCCTGTTTGGGTTGTTTATGGTAGTGATACTCTAATATTTTGTGGGCATTTATGGGTAACTAAATATATGTGGGAATAGATAATGAGGGAATCACATGCCTCTGTCTAGGTAGTTCATCATGGGATTACCAAGATGTATAGTGATATGATTCGTCAGTATTGGTGGATAGATATGAAGAGGTAGATAATAGGTTTCATCACTCGATGCTCCACCTGTCAGTAGGTGAAGGTAGAGCATCAACGACCTACTGGACTTCTACAACCTCTCTCCATTCCTGAGTGGAAATAGAATGATGCCACCATGGATTTCGTGATAGGATTGCTGAGATCCCCTTGAGGCAGTGATACAATATGGGTTATCGTCGATAGGTTGATAAAATTCATTCACTTCCTACCAATCCGGGATTCCATCTTTATTAATGATCTAGGAAGGCTGTATATCCGGGAGGTAGTGTGACTTCATAGTTTTCCGCATTCTATTTTTTCGGACCAAGACACAAACTTTACTTCACAGTTATAGAAAGGGTTGTAGAAGGCACTGGGTTCATAGGTGCTCTTGAGTATTTCATATCACCCTCAGAGTGATGGGCATTCCGAGCGGACCATATGAGTGTTAGAGGATATTCTACAAGCCAGTATCCATGATTTTGGAGGCTTATGGTAAAATCATATTCATTTGGTTGATTTTTCCTACAATAAAAGATTTTAAGAAAAAATTCAGATGGATCTATATGAGGCCCTCTATGGTAGAATGTTCCATTCACCTCTGTGCTGGCTAGAGGTAGGGGGTATCTATACTGGGTCATCATCTTATTTAGGATATTTTAGAGCAAGTTCAGCTAATTCAGAATCATATGGATATAGCTCAATCCTAGAAGAAGTATTATATTGATCATCACTGTAGACCTATAGAGTTCAAGGTGAGACATCAGGTATTTCTATGTGTATCACTAATATTGGGTCAGAGACGAATCAAGATACATGGAAAGTTATTACCACAATATGTTGGGACTTTCAAGATAGTGGATAGATTTGGGCTGGTAGCCTATCAGTTATTATTACCTCATAGGTATCATTCCATGCATGACATCTTCCATGTATCCCAGCTTTGACAATATCATATAGACCCATCTCATTTGTTTGAACTTGAGGATATCTATCTAGAGGTAGATGCATCCTTTGAGGAGCATTTTATACGTATCGTTGATCATAGCATGAAAGATATATGAAGTAGGTTAGTTCCTTTGGTCTAGGTGATATGGAAGAACGAATGTGTATAGGATGAGACCTGATAATTGGAGGCCAATGTATGTGATTAGTGGCCAGAACTCTTCTTAGACGATGTTCTACTACCCTCAGAAGGGAAACCTAGAGATGAGCTATCTTAAGGTGGGGAGGTTGTAACATCCTAACTTTTCTTCAAGGTATGAACCCTTACTTTTTTGGTTCTAATTCCTTTAAACTACCCAAATTATGATTTATAATCAAGTCAAGGAGATCTTAGTTGCGTCCGGGGCTCGTTTAGAGCCTGAATACCTAAAATAGGAAGAATAGACTAGGCCACATGAGTTGTCTACAACCATACAACCTAGGGCACACAACTGTGCGAGTGTTGTAGGTTTTATGATAGTGTGGTTTTTCATGGTTTGTGTAGGGTTAGTCAAACCATGTGGAAATCCATATAGTGTGCCCTTATGTAGTAGTGAATGGCACACGATTGGAACACAGTTTTCCAACCACATGACAAAACCATGTGTAGAGGGTTTTGAGGTGAAATTCCATTTTAACCCATATTTAATGTTTAAGTTATTTTTTTATTTCTCTCCTCCTCTTATGGATGGGTGCTCCTCTTCCCATAAGAAAACCTCCATAAAATAACATAGTAATTCAAGTATCCCCTCCATCCGACCTCTGATTCATCTGCCACAAGATCCCATGGAAAGCTAGAGGTAGGATCTAGAATCCTCTCCAATCTATTTCAAATTCTTCATCCCATCCATTGTGCTATTCGGATGGAATCTCATTTTCCCCATTTTAAGGGAATTTGATGGTCTCGTAATTTTATTCCAACCTATATCGAATCAAACATTGATACTGGATGAGGGAATCTCTATGAGGATAAGGTAGGTGGTCATAGTATTTTCCCATCATTTTGTTGCATTCCATAAATTATACCCTTATACCGTGATCCAAGATTTTCTAGTTTTGCCTCTAAATTGTCAAATTAAATTAAAATGAATGTCTCACCTAGATTTTGAAGACCCTAGTAAGTGAAAAATCAACCATGTGGGTGGATCGTCTTTTGATATGCCACCCAAATGGGATGAGTTACACCTATAATGCTAATGTTCCTTTTTTTCATTGGCTTGTTGAGCATTCCAAACAGGTATTTCTTTATATTAAATAACTTTATCATTTTGTTAGTTATTAATTAACGTTTATATCATTTTGTTAGTTCGAATTCAATTTTGAACAATGAGTTAGACCCAATGTACTATGCCTTAGTGAGATGGTAGAATTAAATAATTGGCTAAGTTCCTAATGCCCTATGCCATATGACGTGAATGGAAGTTCCCAATGACATGCCTTAACTAGTGATCCAAATGTGATCTCACTATTGCAATTAAATGAAATGGGAATTCCTGTTTAGTATATTATAAATGCACTACTTGTTAATTATTTTACCATGTTACTGAGGTTGAATCAAGGGGTTCCAACTTAAGGACCCTTGGATGGACTCTCATGCCTTTTATTATAATTGTAAATGGTTATTAGACATTCTAAGAATGATTCTAGTTATGCCTAGGATGGGTTCAATGAGAATTATTTATATTTACCTTTATATGAGTGATGATGGTTCCCTAGGGTATACCCCTTGGATGGTATTGAATGCACGATTGGTTGAACTATTCCTCAAGAGAGACTTGGGACCCAACATACAATACCAGGCATGAACTAAAAGGCTGGTATTTGACCTTTTTAACCATGCTTGGAGTGAGATGTGGGAATTCATACTTGAGTTACCATGTATGGGCTACTTGTAATTGGTTATGTGATAATCCCCTCAAGTGATACTTGGAAAGTATTCTCAGATTGTTAAGGATGGGATCTGGGTGTCATACTATGTTTTATTAAGTGGTTTTCAAATGAAATTAAAAACAAAAATGAATGTTTTGAAAAAATAGAAATGATCCTTGGTATTAAGAATGTAGGAAATGTCCTCCAATATGAAGAAAAAACTTGGGGATAGTCCATTATCTAGAACATTATACATCTCACCTTACCCTTATAGGTTTTTTAGTTCAAACTCACCTACTTAGGCCAAAGCGGGTAGATTGGATGGGTATCCAAGTGGAACCTAGTCTAATGTATTTATTTATTTATTTTTGATTGCATTTAATTTATCACAGAACACTATTTATTTTATATTGTATTAAATGGAAATGTCTAGACATTGTGGGTGTCAGACTACTAAAATTGTATCTCACACCCTACTTAGGTGCCTTTGGTACCCGAGTAGACTTTATGATTTCAGGTACTGATAAAGGGAAGAAGCCAACTTACAATGATTGATTTTCATTACTAGGATGGAGTTGGGAGCAGAGGACTGAGCTTATGCTTGAGATTCTAGTCATATCAGTTTTTTCCATTTTTGTATATTTCATTAGGATGTTGTATATGCTTGTATTCCCTACCCCTTTCATATTCATTTTTGTATAGAAGATGACATGCCATCATCTTTTGTATCTATTATTAATATTGAGCTTCCAAACTTGTATTATTCCCCTTCCAATTATTATTTTTATTCATCTTTAATGTTTAATTTTTACCATTTCTGTTGTTATATATTGTTTCTTATACTGTTTCTTATATCGATTACTGAGCTATACTTTGTTCAATGAAGGAAGAGTCTCCCCATGGACTTACCTAAGGCCCTCGCTGCTAGTCAATAACCTCTAGAATTTGGGGAGGCATTCTTGAGGTCTTCTGGCCAACCATCTTGGAGCATCGGTGAGTGTCATCCAGGGTGGGATGATATGGATGGATTATCCTCCTTTATTATCTAGGAACTAAGAGTAGGGAATCCCTTATAGAGTAAGCCCCTAACCTTTTCTTATGGGCCGTAGCTAGTTGGGTAGTTAGATGTGACTATCTTGGCTACAAAAAATGAGAGTATATGAGCACATCAAATCCCTTTCTTCTTCTCCCATAACCTCAACCTCTTACACCAGCAGAAGAAGGATCGTGCTGTTTTCCAGATCTTATGCTTCCTTTTATTTCTCACATTCGAGTATGAATCACGTGGGATTAGAGGTTATCTATGATCATGAAATTTTCACTATCATATTCATGTCTTGGAAGAGAATATTTTTTTGAATCTTCCTCTCACCTTTCTTAAGAGGGCCTCTATAAGTGTGGTTCCTCAAATCCATGTATCCATCTCAAAGGTCCACATTCCTTGCAAGAAAAAGGGCCTCCTATTCAATATAATTCCCAAATCAATCCTATCAAAGGGACATGATTATCCACTGAAATGGGATAAGATTCATTGATTATATATTAATATTAATGTTTTTCAAAGTCTATAAACATCAATTTTAGTGCATTTTATAAATTGAACTTCATTTCTCATCACAAGTGAAATTCATGTTTAAAGTGAAAATTTAGGCCTAATAGATCATCTATTTGTGGAATTCATTTATTTAAAATTTTGAATTTTATGT
This sequence comes from Viscum album, assembly GCA_963277665.1. Classification (NCBI taxonomy): domain Eukaryota; kingdom Viridiplantae; phylum Streptophyta; class Magnoliopsida; order Santalales; family Viscaceae; genus Viscum; species Viscum album. The sequence goes on along the minus strand of OY728137.1, from coordinate 1,605,808,775 downwards.
TTTGGGATATAATTGATCACTTTATTTGGAAAATTTTATCTTTTAGGATCAATGTATGAATCCCAAGGGAAGATGAAGATTTTTGGGCATGAATGCAGAAATTTTCTGAACAAAGCATAATGGGCCTAAGGCCCATCAAACAAAAGTGGGGCCCATAATCTAATCCCAATGAAGTTAAAATTTTAACTATAGAAAGGGAAAATTATGAGGATAATTTAATTAAACTATGGATGGAGATAATTCTGAATTTCTCATTGTAACACCCCAAGCTTCCACGGTATGTTTCCCTTTGAATAATGCAATAGCTTGCATTGTATGCAACTTCAAGATTCTAACACACTACGACCAATCAAAGTAGCCGTTATGAATATTAATACCCAATTTTTAAAATGTTATGAATTTTATCTTTCAAAATGGACTTCATTTTTAGATTCGTAGTATCAAAATTAGCTTAGGGTGAATTTTTGGTATTTTTCTGAAAACATTCAGTTTTTGATGAATAGTGAAAATTACTAAATTTTAATTAAAAAAAACTTTTTTAATAGAAATAATTAATAGTGATAAATTATGAATTTGAATGGTTTTTAAGTATAATTAAATTATATTTTTATCATTTAATACAATTTAGGTCATTATAAGTAATTTCACATTTAAATTTGACATAAACAAGTGTCAATCTTTTGATAGTTATTATTTCATAAAAACACGCTTTTTGTTTTGACAACGAGAATTAATTTTAAATTAATTTACGCCACTTCTGTGTTTTGAATTTATAAAAATGGATTCCATATTTGGAATTATGAGGTCCAAATTGTGTAAATAGGTAACTTTTATTTTTAGACATTTTGAATAATTATTTCGGTAGATATTTTTTTTACCATGGTTAAATGGTAAATCCGGTAAATAAGGGTAAATAAATAATATTATAATAATATTAAATTACCCTAAAACGTGTCCTAACCCTATTGGTTGATACATATACGACCATGGGTATCTTTTTGTTGATTTTGGGACCCCATGGAGCCACTTGTAAGTGATAATGACACTTTATATTAATTAAGTTAAAGTAAATACAAAAATGACATAAGCATATATCTTTTAGCAAAACAATTTTTACATAGGGTTATATATGTTATATTTTAGACTATAAATATTAATTATAAAGATAAAAATATTTCCTACATAATGGTATTTTATTTATAATTTTTAGACATTAAATAATTTAATTTATTTATGACACAATGATGATGCAGTAATTACCTTATTAGTAAAATATTAAAATAATTGATATTATAAATACCCAAATAAATATAATTTTAGACTTTTAATGAATTAAACTAATTTTATAGGTTAATATGACATGTTAGTGTTGATTAAATGAATTAGTTTATAAGTAATAATACTGTTATAAATTTAGCAAAAACAAAATACCAAATAGTGTCAAAATTGACATAAAAGTGTTTTTAAAACAAATATTATATTATTAATTGATATTCTATTCCTAAAAATCTAAGGTTTGGACAAAGGACTTATATAATGATATGTGTATCATCAATAAATCACTTTTGGTTCTCTTGGATGTATATAGTAAGTTTATTAACCATATAATATAAAAACACAAAGAGACATGGTAAATGTCAAACTATTTAACTAAGAGTTAAATATAAATGATAAGGTTAATATAGTAACCCAAACCTGTCTAAAATATATTGGTTGAAAGTATTTAGACCCATACCCACCTTATCCTATAAATAAGTCACTTTGGATCTATTATAAACTGAATATAAATTTATTATAAAATAATATTTTAAGTTTTTCCAAAGGTGCCCCTCACCCCTCTTATAAAAGGGAACTCACACTTTTCTCAAATTCATACCTTAAAAGCCTTTTGGTTCGGCCAAAACCTACCAAAATATCCTCTAAACTTCCCTCACTTCATCCTAGAGGCATTCTTGTAGTCATAAAGCCTACTTAAGAAGCCCTTTTGATCAAATTAAAAGGAAGAACCCGAAGAAGAGGTAAAAATCTCACCACCTCTTTCAAGTTCCTTTCTTCTTCCACTTACTTTTTCTTTGTTGTTTCCATTCTAAGATAATACCTCAAGTATATTATATATACTGTGATGTTATTATAAATATGGTACAACCCAAATTCATTATTCTATCCATCTCTTGAATGACATGTCACCATACGTGCGTACGTACGACTTACCGTCTCCACGTCGTGGTGTAATTGTTATTCAATACATTATTATTTGGATGGGTATAATAATGATGTGTAATTAATGTAAATAATAAATATAACATGATAATTATTCTTTATATATGATACACCATCCAATTATATATTATTTTAATATCAAAAGAATGATATTGTCGCTCGTGTGTACGTACGGACTACCGTCTCCACGAACGCGATGAGATTCATTCCCCATCGTATCCATTCAAGACTAATTTTCATTTGATGATTAAAAATAATGTTTAAGGACTTGATATCATTCTAGATATTAATAAGATACAACCTATGGATAACAAACATGGCTTATGTAACAAAACATATAAAAGAAAACGAGTAAGTGAACACCTGAAACGACAATAATACTAAAATATTATTAACAAAGCAATATTAAAAGATCATATATGATATAATATTTTTGTATTTGATTATTTTATAATTTAATAAAAATTATTTAACTATTATACAGGAGGTTAACCTACCCTTGACCAAGGAAAAGTACAAGGTAAGGGTTTATTTCACAATCTCTTCATTATCTGAGGTTGTTTATACGTAATTATCTACTGGGACCTCTTTATCATCCACATCCATGTTTCTTAAAAATGTATTTCAAAAAATTCTTACTATTTTATATAATATGGTTTAAAGTCATTTATACCCTTGTTTGACTTTTTATAAGGAGTTTATAAAGGAATCTTTTCGTCATTTTTAACCTTTTCTACAGAATTAAGGTAAGAAAGTTTTTTTAACTTATACGGCGGGTGCAGCTATTTTCCGCCATTATAAAATCGTCAAAGATTACCTTACAATATTATAAGAATATTTTCAAAGTAAATGTTTTATTTTATAATTATGTGACTTTTAAATGATTTAAAAAAAAGAAATTTCTCTCAAATAGTTTTGATTTCATCTATGTCAACATCCTTTGATGGATTTTAAGCTTATTTGAAGTTGATTTATTATGATACAAAACTTCCATATAGTATTGAAGGTTTTGTGATATGTTTGATTGTGGATGTGTTATTTTTATACCATTCATGGTTTATGTGGAAATTATTGACATTTAATATGCTAGTTTTAATACGAATATTTATGTTATGTTGAAACCTGTTCATATGAGGAATGCATTGGACTTAATAAGTGACAGGTGGAGCCCGCTATAGCTCCTTGATGCATTGGTAGGTCTCATGAGACAAACTAGTGTCTTTGAACAAGGCCTTGATAGAATCTTATTTGTAGTCTTGGCACAAGGCCTTGACTATGTGGTTATAATATTATGGAATTATGCATTCCATCATTATGAAAGTGGTTATTGATATTGCATGTGATTATTCAACTATTAAAATATCCATGTGAATAAGTAAATGGAATTATTTTATTTTATCTTTGTCATATTATGCTGAAGTTAAAGTTTAAAAGGCTTTTGTTTTAGTTATACATTGCCTTAAATGTTTATGTTTATTTATGAAAGTTTCCGCTATATTGTTATCCTTACTGAGCATCTGAGATCACCCCTTTCAATGTTTTAATTTTTTCCCAAGATGTGAAGAAGTATTTTATGAATAATCTGCAGGGATAGTATGAGGGGATATGATGACAAGATGTTGTTGTAGTTTTTTTCACTTTATGATGTAATGTAATACTTATGAATATATCTAGTGTTTCCAAAGATACTAAACTAATCGGTCTTTCGAGACTTGATCTTTTGTGATCATGCCAATGTTATGTAATAATGCACCGACTCTGGGTAACTGGGGTCGGGGCATTACAGTTGGTATCAGAGGAAGTTTAGTACAAACCTTGGAATCTAGATTTAGATAAACTCTGATTAGATCACATAGCTCTAAGATAGACTTTGAGGATTAGTATAAAATAACTTCCTAGAATTTTGGTGTTGTAGTGATTTTGTGAGTTTTCTGAGCAATACATCCCTGTCTGGATATGAGCAGGTAGAGGTGGATCTGACACAGATGTACCTAGGGGTAAAACCCGAAAACACCTCTTTGAGCTAGACTCGAACGGGAACTGGTGCACGACAACGGGCCTTACTACACTCTTGGTTACGAAACTCCCAGGGGATATGCTTAGGATAATTCTCATTTTCTTTACCAACCATTATTAAGGGTTTATGAGTACATACTTCCTCAAAGAAAACTTTTTTTTATGATTATGGATTATATCCATAAATAGTTCAATTCATGTTAAGTGTTTTACAAGTTTGGATTTATGTATTGCGATTCATAAACTAATTTAGTGTATGCCATTGTTAGAAATGGCACCTAGTGGAAGGAATGGAAACCGCATCAATGCACGCACTCCATGTAGGGATTTCCCTCCTACTCAAGATAATTATAATGGAGATGGTGATACAACTGGTTCTGATTAGCTTATCACCATACTGGGACAACTCACTCAGGTTATGAATAATAACCTTACCCCTATGGAGCACCCTGATCCGCAGTGTGGAGGATCAATGTTATATCGCTGCATGAGGCAACAACCACCAATATTCAATGGGGGTACAAATCCACTAGTAGCAGAGAAATGGATAAATTTCTTAAAGAAAATATTCCATGCCTTGGGGAGTAGTGAAAGGAAAAAAGTTATCATGGCAGTTTACCGCCTCATTGGAGATGCTGACCAGTGGTGGTCATTGATTCAAAACACAAAGGAAGATGATGAAGTATCAAATATGGAATAGAGGGAGTTCAAAGAGATTTTATTAGAAAAATACTTTCCTCATGACCATCGAGCAGATATGGAAAGACAATTTCTTAGTCTGAGGCAAAAGGAGGACGAGAATATTGCAAAGTACGAGTCTAACTTTACAAGGTTATCAAGGAATGCTGCAGATTATATACGTAACCCAAGAAGTAAGATTGATCATTTCTTTGATGGGTTAAAAACATTTCTCCATCGAGCATTAGTTTCAAAATCCTTCTCTTCGTACGAAGATATTATCTCATGTGCTATCAAGATAGAAAAAGAATTATCTAAGTCTTATGAATTTAAAGAAAAGAAAGAGAAGAAGAGATATGCTAATCACTCTGGAAATTGAAATAAGGGGAAGAAGTGAAAATTTGAATATCCATCATGTAGTAAATGTGGGAAGAAACACCCTGGTACTTTCTTTAAGGGAATGTGAGTCTGTTACAAGTGTGGTGAAAAAGGCCACCAAGCTCGTGACTGAAAGGGGAAGAAAGAAGATACCGATGTTCAATGCTATAATTGTAGGGAGATGGGACATTATGCAAATGAATATCCTAAGCGTCAGGGGAAATTACCACAGAAAAGGACAAGGAATCAAGACCAAGCTTATGCTGTCACTACTACTGAGGTAGAAGATCCAAAAGATGTGGTGGCAGGTAATTTAATGGTTTCCTCAAGTTTAGAAAATGCTTTATTTGATTCTGGATCATCACATTGTTTCATATCTTACCAGTTTTCTAAGAAAATTAGATATTTAAAATTTGATTTAATAAGGGAGTTGTCAGTTAAAACTCCTAAGGGAAGTATCATTGCTATAAAGTTCTGTGAATCAGTTCCCATTAGAGCATATAAATGTTCTTCATTTGCTGATCTCATCGTCATACCTATGATTGAGTTTGATATAATCCTCGGTATGGATTGGCTTTCAGACTATGATGTGAATATTTATTATAAGAAGAAGGATGTTACGATTTTTGATGATGATGATAAAGAACACCTTATCTTTAGAGAAGCATCATCACCACTTGATTCTTATCTAGATCCACCCCCAGTAGCTCAACTAAATTCAATTATTGGGGAGGAAGAGAATGAAATAACTGTGGGTGAGGAAAGGAATGTTCAAATAGATTATGTACCTATTGTGAAAGAATATGTAGATGTGTTTCTATAAGATTTACCTGGACATCCTCCAGAATGAGAAATTGAGTTTTCTATTGATTTAATTCCTGTTTCAAGGCCTATATCGAAGACCCCTTATAGAATGACCACTATGGAATTAGTTGAACTAAAGAAACAACTAGAGGAATTGAGTAATAATGGATTTATTCACCCTAGTTTTTTTCCATGGGGAGCCCCTGTCCTTTTTGTGAAGAAGAAAGATGGATCTATGAGGTTATGTATCGACTACAGGGAAATCAATGCTATAACAATAAAGAACAAGTATCCCCTACCTCGCATTGATGATTTATTTGACCAACTACATGGAGCTCAATACTTTTCAAAGATTGACCTTCGATCTGGATACCATCAGTTGTGTGTGAAGAAGGAAGACATTCTAAAGACAACATTTCAAACTAGGTATGGGCATTACAAGTTTACAGTAATGCCTTTTGGATTGACTAATTCACCCTCTATATTCATGGATCTAATGAACAGAGTTTTAAAGAAATATCTCGATGATTTTGTAGTGGTATTTATTGATGATATCTTGGTATACTCCAAAAGATACGAAGATCATGAAAATCACACTATTATAAAAATGGGCATTAATAGTGCTAAAAAAGCGCTGTAAATCTCGGTGTTGATAAAGGAGGGTACCCTTTATCAGTGCTAAACGCGCACTGATAAAGGTAGACTTCATCAGTGCTAAAAGAGGGATAACAAAACAACCCTTTATCAGCGCTAAAAGAGTGATAATAAATGAGTGTTTTATCAGTGCTCCTTTAGCGCTGATAAAGGCACTATTTATCAGTGCTAGAAAAGTGCTGATAAATGCTCTCTCTGCTGCTACGAAAAAATCTGCAGCAGCACACCCGAACACTTGCAAAAAAAATCAGCACCTCAATAAGCTAATTAAAACAAGTATACCCATACAAAATTAACACATAAATCATAAGATAATTATACCAAGTATACCCATACAAAAAGTATACCCATACACCATTAACACATAATTCATAAGTTAATTAAGTACATAAAAAATTCAATACAGAATTTAGGGGGTTGGGGGGCTGTTCAAGGGTTTGGGGTGGCTGTCCAAGGGGGGGTAGGGGTGTCCGGGGGGGCTTTCCAGGGGGTGGGTTGGTGTCCAAGGTGTCGGGGGGGGGGGATTTACAGGGGTGGGGGGGGGGTGTCCAGAGGGGTGGGGGGTGGTCCAAGGGGTGTATTGGTGTCCGAGGGGTTTCCAGGGGGGTGGGTTGGTGTCCAAGGTGTCGGGGGGGGGGGGGGCTTTACAGGGGTGGGGGGGTTTCCAGAGGGGTGGGGGGTGTCTAGGTGGTGGATTGGTGTCCAGGGGGGTGGGGGGCAGTCCAAGAGGTGGATTGGTGTCTAGGGGGGCTTTCCAGGAGGTGGGCTGGTGTCCAAGGTGTCGGGGGGGCTTTACAGGGGTGGGGGGTGTCCAGGGGGTGGATTGGTGTCTAGGGGGGGGGGAAGTCCAGGGGGTTGGTGGGGTTGACTCATACATGTCACTTAGGACCCTTTGATCGTTATTATAAAAGATCAAGGCAATCCTAATGTGTTTGGTCAGATTTTCATAGGTCAGTTGTTGTTTTCAATTAAAATTGTGTCCATTTTAAAAAAAGAGAGACCCTTTGAGTGCTAGAGGCCACACCATGCCTCATATTTAGGTAGGGTTGACTCGTACACGTCACAAAGGACCCATGGATCGTTCTCCTAAAGGATCAAGACAATCCGAATGCATTTGGTTGGATTTTCATAGGTCAGTTGTTGTTTTCAATTAAAATTGTGTCCATTTTAAACAAAAGAGAGACCCTTTGAGTGATAACAGCCACACTGTTCTTCAGAATGAGGTCGGGATGACTCTTACACATAAAAAAGGACCAGTGGATCATTCTCCTAAAGGATCAACACAATTAGAATGCGTTTGGTCGAATTTCCGTAGGTCATTTGTTGTTTTCACTTAAAATCGTGCCCATTTTAAACAAAATAGAGACCCTTTGAGTGGTACCGGACACAACGTTCCTTAGATTGAGGTGGGTTTGACTCTTACACATCACCAAGGACCCTTGGATCATTCTTATAAAATATCACGGCAATATGAATGCGTTTGGTCATATTTTCATAGGTTAATTGTTGTTTTCAATTAAAATTGTGTCCATTTTAAACAAAAGAGAGACCCTTTGAGTGGTACCGGACACACCGTGCCTCAGATTGAGGCGGGAATCACTCGTACATGTCACAAAGGACCCTTGGATCATTCTCCTAAAGGATCAACACAATCCGAATGCTTTTTGTCAGATTTCCGTAGGTCAGTTGTTGTTTTCAATTAAAATCATGTCCATTTTAAACAAAAAAGAGACCATTTGAGTGGTATCGGCTACACCATGCCTCGGATTGAGGTGGGGTTGACTTGTAAACGTCACTAAAGACCCTTGGATCATTCTCGTAAAATATCAAGGCAATATGAATGCGTTTGGTCAGATTTTCATAGGTCAATTGTTGTTTTCAATTAAAATTGTGTCCATTTTAAACAAAAGAGAGACCCTTTGAGTGATAGCGGTCACACTGTGCCTCGGATTGTGATAAGGTTGACTCATACAAATCAAAAAGGACCCGTTTATTTTTCTCCTAATGGATCAATTCAATCCTAATGCATTTGGTCGGATTTTCGTAGGTCAGTTGTTGTTTTCACTTAAAATCATGTCCATTTTAAACAAAAGAGAGACCCTTTGAGTGGTATCGGCCACAAAGTGCCTCGTATTGAGGAAATGTTGACTCATACACATCACCAAGGACCCTTGGATCGTTCTTATAAAAGATCAAGGCAATCCGAATGTGTTTGGTCAGATTTTCGTAGGTCAGTTGTTGTTTTCAATTAAAATTATGTCCAATTTAAACAAAAGAGAGACCCTTTGAGTGATAGTGGTCACACCATGCCTCAGATTGAAGCGGGGTTGAATCTTATAGGGAAAAAAGGAAATTTTGATCATTCTACTAAAGTATCAACACAATCTTAATGTGTTTGGTCAGATTTCCTTAGGTCAGTTGTTGTTTTCACTTAAAATCTTGTCCATTTTAAACAAAAGAGAGACCCTTTAAGTGGTACCAGCCACACCATGCCTCAGATTGAGGCGGTTATGACTCGTACATGTCACAAAGGACCCTTTTATCGTTCTACTGAAGGATTAACACAATCAAAATTCTTTTGGTCATATTTTCATAGGTGAGTTGTTGTTTTCAATGAAAATTATGTCCATTTTAAACAAAAGAGAGACCCTTTGAGTGGTACCGGCCACACCATGCCTCATATTGAGGCAGGGATGACTCGTACATATCAAAAATTACCCTTGGATCATTCTCCTAAAGGATGAACACAATCTGAATTTGTTTAGTTGGATTTCCGTACGTCAGTTGTTGTTTTCACTTAAAATCGTGTTCATTTTAAACAAAAGAGAGACCCTTTGAGTGGTACCAGCCACACTGTGCCTTGGATTGAGGCTAGGATGACTCATACACATCACCAAGGACCCTTGTATTGTTCTCATAAAGTATCAAGGTAATCTGAATGCGTTTGATCAGATTTACATAGGTCAGTTGTTGTTTTCACTTAATTTCGTGTCCATTTTAAACAAAAGAGAGACCCTTTGAGTGGTACCGGCCACACCATGCCTCTAATTGATGTGGGGATGACTCGTAAACATCAAAAAGTACCATTGTATAGTTCTTCTAAATGATCAACACAATCATAATGCGTTTGGTCGGATTTCCGTACGTTAGTTGTTGTTTTCACTTAAAATCGTGTTCATTTTAAACAAAAGAGAGACCCTTTGAGTGGTACCGGCCACAACATGCCTCTTATTGAGGCAGGTATGAATTTTACACATCACAAAGGACCCTTGTATTTTTCTACTAAAGGATCAAGGCAATCCAAACGCGTTTGGTCAGATTTCCATAGGTCAGTTGTTGTTTTCACTTAATTTCGTGTCCATTTTAAACAAAAGAGAGACCCTTTGAGTGATAGCGGTCACAACGTACCTCATATTGAGATAGGTTTGACTCTTAAACATCAAAAGGACCCTTGGATTGTTATCCTAAAGTATCAACACAATCCGAATGCGTTTGGTCAGATTTCCTTCGGTCAGTTGTTGTTTTCACTTAAAATCATGTCCATTTTAAACAAAAGAGAGACCCTTTGAGTGGTACTGGCCACACCGTGCCTTGGATTGAGGTAAAGATTACTCATACATGTCACAAAGGACCCTTGGACCGTTATAATAAAGTATAAACACAATCTAAATGCATTTGGTCAGATTTTCATAGGTCATTTGTTGTTTTCAATTAAAATTGTGTCCATTTTAAACAAAAGAGAGACCCTTTGAGTGGTACCAGACACACTGTGCCTCGGATTGAGGTGGGGATGACTCTTACATGTCAAAAAGGACCCGTGGATCGTTATCCTAAAGGATCAACACAATCCGAATGCGTTTGGTTAGATTTCCGTACGTCAGTTGTTGTTTTCACTTAAAATCGTGTTTATTTTAAACAAAAGAGAGACCCTTTGAGTGGTACCGGCTACACTGTGCCTCTGATTGAGGTGGGGATGACTCATACACATCACTAAGGACCCTTGTATTGTTATCTGAAAAAATCAAGGAAATCTGAATGCGTTTGGTCATATTTTCATAGGTCAGTTGTTGTTTTCACTTAATTTCATGTCCATTTTAAACAAAAGAGAGACCCTTTGAGTGGTACGGCCACACCGTGACTCGGATTGAGGCGGGGATGACTCTTACATGTCAAAAAGGACCTTTGGATCATTCTCCTAAAGGATCAACATAGTCCGAATGTGTTTGGTTGGATTTCCGTACGTCAGTTGTTGTTTTCACTTAAAATCGTGTCCATTTTAAACAAGAGAGACCCTTTGAGTGGTACCGGCCGCACCGTGCCTCTTATTGAGGTGGGGATGAATTTTACATGTCACCAATTACCCTTTTATTGTTATCATAAAATATAAAGGCAATCCGAATGTGTTGGGTCAAATTTTCATAGGTCAGTTGTTGTTTTCAATTAAAATTGTGTCCATTTTAAACAAAAGAGAGACCCTTTGAGCGGTACCAGCCACACTATGCCTCAGATTGAGGTGGGTATGACTCTTACAAATCACCAAGGACCCTTGTATCGTTCTCCTAAAGGATAAACACAATCCAAATGGGATTTTTTGGATTTCCGTAGGTTAGTTGTTGTTTTCACTTAAAATCATGTCCATTTTAAACAAACGAGAGGCCTTTTGAGTGGTACCGGACACACCATGCCTCGGATTGAGGCAGGGTTGACTCTTACATATCACCAAGGACCCTTGGATCGTTCTTATAAAAGATAAAGTCAATACGAATTCGTTTGGTTGGATTTTCATAGGCCAGTTGTTGTTTTCAATTAAAATTGTGTCCATTTTAAACAAAAGAGAGACCCTTTGAGTGGTACCGGCCACACCGTGCCCTGGATTGAGGCGGGGATGACTCGTACACATCACCAATGACCCATGGATCATTCTCCTAAAGGATTAACATAATCCTAATGTGTTTGGTTTTATTTCCGTACGTCAGTTGTTGTTTTCACTTAAAATCGTGTCCATTTTAAACAAAAGAGAGACCCTTTGAGTGGTACCGGCCACACTGTGGCTTTTATTGAGGCGGGGATGACTCATACACGTCACCAAGGACCCTTTGATCATTCTCCTAAAGGATCAACCCAATCCAAATGCGTTTGGTCAGATTTCCGTACGTTAGTTGTTGTTTTCACTTAAAATTGTTTCCATTTTAAACAAAATAGAGACCCTTTGAGTGGTTCAGCATTCTTGCATGTTGCTGGTGCATATCATCTGTTAAGATGGGAAAATTACTCATTAAAGAAAGTATGTTTTATTTAATAATAATTACAATTTTCCTATGAACATTTATATACAATAATGTTTCATCTTTTGATCCCCTTAACCCCTCTCAAAAATGACCACCAATTGTACATGTCCCCAAGTCAGATCTTCATTGTATTTGTGTACAATCTACCATCAAGTGTGTGGCCCACTCATTTCTGAACACATCTATAACATCGTGTGAGTATGAGGATTTTAAGAAGTCAGTAGTTTTGGATGATAGCAGAACAATCTACCACTTTCAGTTTGCGGGATCTGGAACATAAAAAACTTGTACCGCTTGTGATGCCATTATAAACTGTTCGTCTTTATACCCTTATTTACTAAAATCAACTTTCAAAAATCTCCATTCATCTATTTTAACACCAATGTTGTTATCAATCCATTTTCATTGAAAAATCGGCAATTGGAATGTCATATAATCCAACTCCCATATTAGTTTGATAATGCCAAAGTATGACATATTTGCATAAATTTGATTTCTGTCCTTACTACCAGAAACATGCATCGCTTCAGCCACTAGTGTAACTCCACTATTTTTCATGGTACTATATTCATCATTTTCATCTGTATAGAATGTATAACCATTAATTACATAACCACTGTAAGATAATACATACACACTTGGTCCAACGGCTAGCCATCGAAGTCATTTTGAAATTGAATTCGGATTTTCATCCAACTGCTTAAAAATATGGTCCTGAAACCATCCTATAAACTAGTGATTATGTGTATCTGATAACCATTTTTCATCCCTTAATGGATTCAACTGCCTAATAATTTCTTTGTGAGTTTCAATATATGGAGAAACCTCCCAACTATTATGCAAAACATAAAGATGGGCCTGCTCCCGATCTATAATACTGATTGTCACAACTTCTCTTCCAGAAATTCCCTCACCCTCAATGCATCCAGTGTGATGAGATTTCAGGAGACCAATTCTTTCCACATCAGATAGGTATTCAGTTCAAAATTCAATGGCTTACTCAACAATATATCGCTCCACTATACAACCCTCTAGCCGACTTCAATTTTTGACATACCCTTTCAAAATATTCATATACCATTCAACAGGATACATCCATCTATAGTGCACAGGACCACAAAGTCGAATCTCTCTCACCATGTGAAACATCAAATGAACCATCATATCAAAGAATGTTGGCGGTAAGAACATTTCTAATTCACATAATATAATGACAATTTCTTTTTACATAGCTAGAAATTTCCCCGGGTCTAAAAATTTTCAACATATAACTTTGAAAAAGAAACAAAGTTTTGTTAACATGTGATGAACATTCTTGGAAAAAATGAAATGTAAAGCTATAGGAATTATATCTTGCATCAAAACATGGAAATCATGTGATTTCAAACCTTTTAACTTCAAATCATTCATTGACACAATGTTCTTGATATTTGATGAGTACCCCTCTGGAACCTTTACATTATTGAAGAAGTTTCAAAACTAATATCTCTCCTCCCTAGAAATATTATAAGTAGCTGGAGGAAGAAACATTCGATTTTAACCCTTCACGGGAGCCAACTCTTCTCGTATTCCCATCTCAACCATGTCCAACCTTGCCTTAATTCCATATTTTGTTTTGCCAGGGGCATTTAGCAACATTCCGATAACACTGCTACATATATTTTTTTCCACATGAATCACATCAAGAAAATGTCTGACGTACAAACAATTCCAGTATGGTAATTCAAAAAAAAACTGATCTCTTTTTCCAACCGATTTTCATAAGGTTTTTCGAAAATGGTTTACCAAAAATAGTGTTCAGATATTTTACTTTCTCAAACAGCTGATCACCTGTTAGTGGAGATGGTGTTGCACGTTTTTTTGAACTTCCATTGAATGATATTGTCCAATATCGGTACTTATACTGATGAGGTAGAAATCTATGATGTCCTAGAAACACAGATTTTGATGAATGTTTCAATCTAATTGATTCTGTATCTTCTTCACACATGAGACACCCTTGAGTTCCTTTAATGCTATATCTTGACAAACTTCCATAAACAGGGAAATCATTTATTGTCCCATACAACATCACTCTCAACGTGAAGTATTCACTTTTATAAGCATCATACAACATTACACCTGAATCCCACAATAAATTCAAATCCTCGATCAAAGGATCCAGATAAACATCAATATCATTACTTGGTTGTTTTGGTCCTGATATAAGCATAGATAACATGATGAATTTTCACTTCATGCATAACCAGGGTGGTAAGTTATAATTTACCAACATAACAGGCCATGTAATATGAGTGATGGTTTGAAAACCAAAAGGATTCACTCCATCTATAGATAACGCAAGACGAAGGTTTCTCGGCTCTTTTCCAAATTCAGGATACTCATGATCAATTTTCTTCTATTAAGGAGAGTTGGTAGGATGACGTAATTTCCCATATTTATTTCTTTTATCTGTATGCCACAACAATTGTCTTGCAGTTTCTTCACTTCCATATAGACGCCTAAACCTTGAAATGATTGGAAAGTACCATACAACTTTCGTAGGATTGGATTTATCTTTCTTGTATCGAGAAGCACCAAACTTTGGGCATTCTGTAAGTGATTTTTTCTCTTTGCGAAACAATATAAAGTCTTTTGAGTAGACATGTATTCTTTCAGAAATCATACCCATCGAGCGTAGCATTCGTATAACTTCATATGTCCGGCTTGGGAGCTCATTATCTTCCGGGAGCATGTCATTAAAGAGAGCAAGTAGTTCTGTAAAACTGACATCACTCCATCTGTTGCCTGCTTTCAATTTATACAACTTCAGTGCAGCTGACAATGTTGTATACTTAGTGCAAGTAGCATACAATAGCGTCTTTGCACAACTCTTTAACTTCTCAAACAATTTTGGGAAATCACGGAGTTCATCTTCAATTGTCTTTGTCATTTCCTCAATACAATCTTCATCATCATTGACATCTGTAATCACATCCTCCATATGGTCTTCTTCATTATCCATATTTGTATTCATATCTGATGATCCATAAAACACAGTTTTATCCTAGCCAGTAGTTACATTCGATTTTTCTTCGTGTTTATTCCAACATTTATAACTCCGATCTATTCCGTGACATATCAAATGTTCTTCCAACTCCTATAGAGTAAGTAGTCTAGAATAACAACAACGTAAACATGAACAAAGGATTTGAGAAGGATCCTTTGCGTGATCCTTTGCAAACTTTATGAACTCTTTCACTCCATTCTCATACTCTATTGTTAAACAATTAGCATCCATCCAATCTTTAGTTATCTTCATCCTATTTTAATCTCAAATATTAGTATTTATGGTTCAAGTACACAAAACGAGACTTCCAAATACAGTAGAATAGAACCACTTCCTTATAAAAATAGAGATTAATAGATCCTAACCATTAGTATTTATTCATCTTCATTAAATATAATTACTTTAGATTCATTATAGTTTCCTCAAATCACCCCAGACCAAACACAAGAATAATCAAGAATGATACATCTACCACTCCTAGGTCTCTTCCCTACATTCAATATCATCATGCCTAAATACCCATATATCCACACATACACATGTCACAAACACATAAAAAACCATATCCACATCAGAACCAAAGTACCAATATGGATTTCAATCAGGTTACTCGACTCAAGTGGTGGTGTGTAAGAAATAATAAGAAAATATAATAAGTATATAGTCACACATAAATCTCAAACTAGTGTTAATAATCCAATAAACCAAAGGTATCATTCCATCTATCAAAATACTTTGAAGGAGCCCATATGCGACAGTAGTCCCAGGTGGTGAAGGTTCCTGAGGAGGAAGGGGTGAACACGCACATATCGGGGTTCGAGGTCAGGTCACTGAGGTTGAAGGTAGCCCGATACTCCTACAAGGGTTTATTCCATATTTCACAAACCATGTCCTGGTACCCTAGGATGTTAACCCACTGTTGGTGGAAGTGAAACCGTTCCTGATGATCATGCCAAGAAGAAATGGAAACCAAAAGGGGGGAGTGAATCAAAATACCTCAAGAAAGATGGAAAAACATGGTATTTTAGAATAGGTTAGTGGATTTCATGTTGTATAGACACCTATCCAATAGACTCCACAAGCGGTGATGGCCCCTGCAGTTGTTGCACCAGGTGAAACTGTCACCTGAGAAGCTGAGATCAATGAGGCCCTTCCCAGCCATGAACTGAACAAACTCCATGATGGCCTTCCTCTAGAATGGTCTTCTACCTTTCCTTTCCTTTGGGTTGGAAATTACATTAAAGTCACCCCCAACAAACAATGGATGGTGGCCAGGATCGAAGGTATTTTGTTCAAAAGGACAATCAATCCCCCTCAATTTTTTAAAATACCAATACCATAAACCATTTAAAAACAATACATTTTAATTTATTTTGGAAATCATTCCCAAAAAAATTCAATAAACAAACACATGCCAAACCATTTGGAATTTTATTTAAAGAATCAACTTATCTTTATTTTAAACCATGATTTTCATTTATAATATCAAATACACCAACGGTAGAAGGAAACCTAATTTATTTCAATGAAAAAGGTTAATTCACAACAAGATACCATCCATTCCATATATTATTTTCATTAATAGGGTTATTTTGTGCTTCAAAATGATCAAAACATGTCTAAAAAACTTCAAATGGATAAAATATGAATTCATGAAACACATGAATCCCAAAAAGAAGATATAGTATAGAAACACCCAATTGGAATATTTGGGATCAAAACACAATGAATCTGAATGAGTCTACCCAAATGAAGAAAATTGAATCAAATAAAAGGGATCTCAATAAAAGGTAAAAGAGATACTATAACCATAATTCCCCATAAAAATTATAGGTCTAGTAAATACCAAGGCTTCCATAGCCCCCAGGAACAAAGAATCAAGTGATGTAGAGAGATTGAAGTTCAAGAAAATAAATAAATACTAAAATAGGATCACCATTTCGAATGAAACTTTAATCCACCAAGTGATGAGGATAGAAGAGCCAAACTATCCAAAGGGGCTCCCAAGGCTTGAGTGGGTTGAGTTAAACTTGAGGGAGAAGATAAAATAAATAAATGGGAGTATCGGGGTGCAATTACCCTACTACCTCGATGCTTTCTCATATAAAACGACACCACTGGCTAGATAGTGGCCCTCACCAGCTAGACAGTGGTTATAGTATAAATGTTATAACCATAGGTTATCCCACTGGATAGTCACTATAGACCCACCAGCTAGCTGATGGCTGTAGATTTTTTTTGTATCCATTGTGAATCCCATTGCCTAGCCAATTACCCTCACCGACCATTCAGTGGACCACATGAAACTTTTCAACCTACATGTTCACGTCCACACCTTCTATGACAGTCTGGGACATCCTATTACCCCTCAAGAAACCCAAAAAAACTCAAAGATCATTGCTTTGATGAAAGAGATACTGAGATGTTACAATTCTCCCCATCGTTCTGCTTTTTATTCGAATAAATATTCTAGTACGAAGGATAGAAAATGATGAGACAAAAATAAATTCCACACAATAATTACTGTGTGGACAATTCACAAAATATAGGAAGATTCACCTAATAGAGGACCACTACAAAAAAATTAAAATGAGCAGATAACCAATATTCCCAAGAACCCTTAATGTATATCCTCCAAGAACATCATACATCTCCAAATGACATGTCTACATCACTTAGAAGAGAGAAAATCCCAATAATGTCTAGATACCTAGCATAGGTCACCCAACCATTTAAATTTTCACTAAAATGGTGGGACATAAGATGGAAATATACTAAGAACACATCCCTTCACCCAAATAAGAGACTACAACCACTAACCATGAAGAACCACTAAGAGCATAATTCAAAACCTAAGGAAAGGTACACCCAAAACATACCAATGAATCCAAATGAAATAACACAATCAATATCCATCAATGATTCAACCAAAAACAAGAAAGTAAAAAAACTAAAAAGGATTTATTCCTCGATCAAGTACTCGATGGAAACCTTGAATTCCCACTATAGAGTGTCACCCATCTACGGTCTCATTGAAGTAGACACCAACACCTCCCAGTGCCTGGTCTATCAAGAGACTTTATAATCCTAGTCATTTGAGTACACTCCAAAATCCTATCTATTTACAACCATAAATAGATCATATAAAATAGTTTTTGCACAAAGATGGAAAAATAATCTCTTAAAAGATAGACCACCCAACACATCAAGATTGAGATCTAACCAAGAAGTTATGAATCAGAGGACAATAAGGAATAATAACCACCTTAATGGTCTTAAACACCCACCCAAAGAAGACAACCATGGAAGGAAACATAAGGGATTTTAAATGGAAATAACCTAAAACATCCTTAGGTTTATAGAAAAGGATGAATCATGTAGCCTACAACCATCACAATCTCAAATATACATTAAATATATCATGCCAAATCAACATATGGTTATGTGTGATGGGAGAGGATAACAATATTAAAAAAATATTTGGAAAACATGCCTTAAAGGGAGGTCTGAAAAACCGAAGCTCGAGGGAATTGCGGTCGGCGGAGGTCCGGAAACACGAACTCAGCAGGCGGCAGAGGTCCGACAACGAGAAGTGAGGGCGGCGGAGGTCCGGCAATGCAAACTCAGCGGGCGGAAGAGGGGAGTCATAGGGTTCCAGTACCGCGAGAGCTTTAGGTCATGATAAAACAAGGGCACTGTGCGACCGACTTTATAAAAAAATAGACTAAGGTTTTATCAGCACTAACAAAGCGCTGATAATGGTACTCTTTATCAGCACTAAAAAAATGATGATAAATCCTTCCGGTATCATCACTTAAATTTTAGCGCTGATATAGGGATTCTTTATCAGTGCTTTTCTAGCACTGATAAAGGGTCATTTTATCAGCGGTTTTGCTTAGCGCTGATATAAGGGGGTGCTTCCCTTGCCTATTTTTGTAGTAGTGTCACTTGCGCATTATCCTGGAGACTCTTAGAAGACATGAATTATATGGGAAGTTTATCAAGTGTGAATTCTGGCTTCATGAGATTTCTTTTATTTTCCATATTGTATCTAAGGATGGAATTTCCGTTGATCCTTCTAAGACCAAGGAAATCCAATAATGGCCAACACCGATGAGTATAACTGAGGTACACAGTTTTATTGGTTTAGCAGGTTATTATTGACGTTTCATCCAGAATTTTTCCCGATTGGATAACCCATTAACGAAGCTCACATGTAAAGGGGTTAAATTTGTTTAGAAAAAAGAGTGTGGAGAATGTTTTGAAGAACTTAAGAGAATATTAGTCAATGCCCCTATATTGAATCTACCATCAGGGAATGATGGGTTTGTTATTTATAGTGATGCATCAAAGAAAGGACTTGGTTGTGTCCTTATGTAGAATGATAGGGTTATTGCCTATGCATCACGACAACTGAAAATTCATGAGCAAAACTATCCTACTCATGATCTTGAGTTAGCTGCTGTAATATTTTCTTTGAAGATATGGAGACATTATCTCTATGGTGAAAAATGTGAGATATATACCGATCATAAGAGTTTGAAGTATATTTTCTCACAGAAATAACTCAACATGAGGCAAAGGTGATGGTTTTAACTACTCAAGGATTATGATTTCATGATACACTACCACCCGGGGAAGGAAAATAAGGTGGAAGATGCTTTGAGAAGAAAGTATCATGGAGTTTTGAACAAGATGAGGGTTGAAAGGGATCCTATTTTCATTGATCTAGTGAAGATGGATATGGGAATTACCATGGAAGGTGAAACATCGATACTTTTTCAAATGGTTGCCAAACCATCTTTACTAGAAAGGATTAAGAGTTCTCAGACCAATGATGAAGAATTTCAAAAGAAGATTAAAGTTGTGAATGATGAGAGATTGAGTGACTTTGTTTATGAAGATGAAAATTTTAAATTTGGGAAGAGACTTTGTGTTCCCGATATACCAGATCTTAAAAGGAAATTATTGGACGATGCTCATAGTTCCAATTTCTCTATACACCCTGGGAGTACCAAAATTTATAGATATTTGAAAGAACATTTTTGGTGGGACAAAATGAAGAGGTAGACTGCTGATTTTGTGTCAAGATGTATGGTTTTTCAACAAGTTAAAGCTAGAAAAAAACAGCCTGGAGGAGTCATGCAACCTCTTCCCATACCTGAGTGGAAATGGGATAATATTACGATGAACTTTGTCACGGGGCTACCAAATACTCCTAGAAGGAACGATGCAATATGGGTCATTGTTGATTGTCTTACCAAGTCAGCACATTTTCTTGCTATAAGAGAAGATCTACCACTTGAACGTCTAAAAAGACTATATATTAATGAAGTTGTGAGAATTCATGGAGTACCCCTATCGATTGTTTTTTATCGTGATCCCCATTTTACTTCAAGATTCTGGAAGATTCTTTAGAAGGCCTTAGATACTGAACTTCGTTTGAGCACTACCTACCACCCTCAAATAGATGGAAAATCAGAATAGACTATTCAAACCTTAAAAGACATGTTGAGATCTTGCTCACTTGACTTTAAGGGTATCTGAGATCAATATTTACCTCTAGTGGAATTTTCCTATAACAATAGCTTCCATTAAAGTATTTGGATGGCACCATATGAAGCGTTATACAGAAAGAGATGTCGCACACCAACCTATTGGGATGACGTTGGTTAAAGAAAACTTGTAGGACCAGAACTGGTGGAGGAAATGATGGAAAAGGTGAAGGTAATCCAAAACCACATCAAATCATCTCAAAGTAGGCAGAAGAGCTATGCCGATAACCGAAGGGAGGATTTGGAATTTCAGGTAGGAGATCATGTTTTCTTGAAGCTATCTCCATGGAAGGGAGTTATACATTTCGGTAAGAAGGGAAAATTGAGTCCTAGGTACATAAGACCTTTAGAAATTCTAGAACAAATTGGGGCTATAGCTTACCATTTGGCAATGTCGCCAAATCTCTCCAAAGTTCACGATGTGTTCCACATATCACTGTTGAGAAAATACATTCCTGACCCAACACATGTACTCACCTATAAGGAATTAGAATTGGAACCCGATCTGTCTTATTGTGAAGATCCTATCAAGGTTCTTGATATAAGAGAACAAGTGATGAGAAACCGGATGACTCGTCTGGTAAAAGTTTTATGGAGAAACCATAAGATGGAAGAGGCAACGTGAGAACCCGAGGAACTTATGATGAAGAACCACCCGAGTCTTTTTATGCAGTAATATTATAGAAATTTTGAGGATGAAATTATTTGAAGTAGGGGATAATGTAACACCCCAAGCTTCCATGGTACATTTTTCCTTTGAATAATGCAATATATTGCATTGTACGCAACTTCGAGATTCTAACACACTACGACCAATCAAAGTAGCCATTATGAATAGTAATACCCAATTTTTAAATTTTTATGAATTTTATCTTTCAAAATGGACTTCATTTTGGATTCAGAGTATCAAAATTATCTTAGGGTGAATTTTTGGTATTTTTCTGAAAACATTTAGTTTTTAATGAATCGTGAAAATTACTAAATTTTAATTAAAAAAAACTTTTTTAATCGAAATAATTAATAGTGATAAATTATGAATTTGAATGGTTTGGAAGTATAATTACATTATATTTTTTATCATTTAATACAATTTAGGTCATTATAAGTAATTTCACATTTAAATTTGACATAAAGAAGTGTCAATCTTTTGATAGTTATTATTTCATAAAACACGCTTTTTGGTTTGACAACGGGAATTAATTTTAAATTAATTTCTACCACTTATGTGTTTTGAATTTATAAAAATAGATTCCATATTTAGAATCAGGAGGACCAAATTGTGTAAATAGGTAACTTTTATTTTTAGACATTTTGAATAATTACTTCGGTAAATATTTTTTTTACCATGGTTAAAGGGTAAATCCGGTAAATATGGGTAAAAAATAATATTATAATAATATTAAATTACCCTAAAACGTGTCCTAACCCTATTGGTTGATACATTTCCGACCATGGGAATATTTGGTTCGATTTTGGGACCCCATGGAGCCACTTGTAAGTGATAATGACACTTTATATTAATTAAGTTAAAGTAAATACAAAAATGACATAAGCATATATCTTTTAGAAAAACAATTTTTACATAGGGTTATATATGTTATATTTTAGAATATAAATTTTCATTAGAAATATAAAAATATTTCCTACATAATGGTATTTTATTTATAATTTTTAGACATTAAATAATTTAATTTATTTATGACACAATGATGATGCAGTAATTACCTTATTAGTGAAATATTAAAATAATTGATATTATAAATACCCAAATAAATATAATTTGAGACTTTTAATGAATTAAAAGAATTTTATAGGTTAATATGACATGTTAGGGTAGATTAAATGAATTAGGTTTGAAGTAATAATGCTGTTATGAATTTAGAAAAAACAAAATACCAAATAGTGTCAAAATTAACATAAAAGAGTTTTTAAAACAAATATTATATCATTAATTGATATTCGATTCCTAAAAATTTAAGGTTTTTCCAAAGGACTTATATAATGATAGGTTTATAATTAATGAACCACTTGGGGTTCTCTTGGATGTATATAGTAATTTTATTAACCATATAATATAAAAATACAAAGAGACATGGTAAATGTCAAAGTATTTAACTAAGAGTTAAATATAAATCATAAGGTTAATATAGTGACCCAAACCTGTCTAAAATATATTGGTTGAAATTATTTCGACCCATCCTCACCTTATCCTAGAAATAAGTCACTTTGGAGCCATTATAAACTGAATATGAATTTATTATAAAATAATATTTTAAGTTTTTCCTAAGGTTCCCCTCACCCCTCTTATAAAAGGGCACTCACCCTTATCTCAAATTCATACCTTAAAAGCATTTTGGTTCGACCAAAACATTCAAAAATATCCTATCATCTTCCCTCAATTCATCATAGAGGCCTTACTTTAGTCAGAAAGCCAACTTAAGGAGCCCTTTTGATCAAATCAAAAGGAAGAACCTGAAGAAGAGGTAAAAATCTCACCACCTCTTTCAAGTTCCTTTCTTCTTACACTTCCTTTTTATTTTTTGTTTCCATTATAAGGTAATACATACAGTATATTCTATGTACTATGATGTTATTATAAATATGGTACAACCAAATTCATTATTCTATCCATCCCTTGAATGACATGTCACCATACGTGCGTACGCACAGCTTACCGTCTCCACGTCATGGTGTAATTGTTATTCAATACATTATTATTTGGATGAGCATAATAATGATGTGTAATTCATTTAAATAATAAATATAACATGATAATGATTCTATATATATAATAAACCATCCAATTATATATTATTTTAATATCAAAAGAATGATATTGTTGCTCGTGCGTACGTATGGACTACCATCTCCACGAACGTGATGAGATTCATTCCCCATCGTATCCATTCAAGACTAATTTTCATTTCATGATTAAAAATAATGTTTAAGGACTTGATATCATTCTGGATATGAATAAAATACAACCTATTGATAACAAACATGGCTTATGTAACAAAACATGTAAAAGAAAACGAGTAAGTGAACACCTGAAACGACGATAATACTAAAATATTATTAACAAAGCAATATTAAAAGATCATATATGATATAATATTTATGTATATTATTATTTTATAATTTAATAACAATGATTTAACTTTTATACATGAGGTTAACCTACCCTCAACCAAGGAAAATTACAAGGTAAGGGTTTATTTCACAATCTCTTCATTATCTGAGGTTGTTTATA
The DNA here is from genome assembly GCA_963277665.1 of Viscum album. Classification (NCBI taxonomy): domain Eukaryota; kingdom Viridiplantae; phylum Streptophyta; class Magnoliopsida; order Santalales; family Viscaceae; genus Viscum; species Viscum album. The sequence continues at coordinate 1,605,784,883 of OY728137.1, read as the reverse complement.
CGTAATTATCTACTAGGACCTCTTTATCATCCACATCCATGTTTCTTAAAAATGTATTTCAAAACATTCTTAATATTTTATATAATATGGGTTAAAGTCATTTATAACCTTGTTTTACTTTTTATAATGAGTTTACAAAGGAATATTTCCGTCATTTTTAACCTTTTCTACAGAATTAAGGTAAGAATGTTTTTTAACTTATACGGCAGGTGCAACTATTTTCCACCGTTATAAAATCATCAAAACTTACCTTACAAGCTTATAAGAATATTTTCAATGTAAATGTTTTCTTTTATAATTATGTGACTTTTAAATGATTAAAAAAAGAGATATTTCTCTCAAATAGTTTTGATTTCATCTATGTCAACATCCTTTGATGGATTTTAAGCCTATTTGAAGATGATTTATTATGATACAAAAATTCCATATAGTATTTAAGGTTTTGTGATATGTTTGACTATGTATGTGTTATTTTTATACCATTCATGGTTTATGGAGAAATTATTGACATCTCATATGCTAGTTTTAATACAAATGTTTATGTTATGTTGAAACCTGTTCATATGAGGAATGCATTGGACTTAATAAGTGACGGGTGGAGCCTGATATATCTCCTCGATGCATCGGTAGGTCTCATGAGACAAACTAGTGTCTTGGCACAAGGCCTTGATAAAATATTATTTTTAGTCTTGGCCAAGGCCTTGACTATGTGGTTATGATAGTCTGGCATTATGCATTCTATCATTATGAAAGTGGTTATTGATATTGCATGTGATTATTAGACTAGTAGAATATCCATGGGAATAAGTAAATGTCATTATTTCATTTTATCTTTTCCATATTACGCTGATGTTCAAGTTTTAAAGGCTTTTTTTAGTTATACATTGCCTTAAATGTTTATGTTTATTTATGAAAGTTTCCGCTATATTGTTATCCTTATTGAGCATCTGAGCTCACCCCTTTCAATGTTTTAATTTTTTCCTAGGATGTGAAGAAGTATTTTATGAATGACCTGCAGGGATAGTATGAGGGGATATGAAGACAAGATGTTGTTGTAGTTTTTTTCACTTTATGATGTAATGTAAGACTTATGAATATATCTAGTGTTTCTAAGGCTACTAAACTAATTGGTCTTTCAAGACTTGATCTTTTGTGATCATTACAATGTTATGTAATAATGCACCGACTCTGGGTAACTGGGGTTGGGGCGTTACATCATGGAGATAATGGGAACCCAAATTGACATTTAAATGGTGGGATAGATTTCAATTCCCATAAACTCATCCCACTAGATCAAGCATAACTTACAAAAAAATTGTCTAATTTTCCTAACATTTTAAAAGATATTATAGGAAACATGGATGAATATATTTTCCTCATACTACCCCTTCACATTTGACCATCTTCAGTTACCAATTCACACATCAATAAGGGGGAATGAATTTGGACGATTTTCCTAGTCAACTTTGAAATGTAAAATTTCCCTTCATTTTCTCACCCTCCTTTTGACTCTCTCAATTAATGGGGAAGTAATTTATTGATGGTGGTTAAACCTAAGGCTCAAAATATTCCTATATAAGGAGCTTTTGGTGAAGGGAATTAATATCCATGTTTTTCCCTTCTATCGATGTTTTTCCTTTCAATTGTAATTTCATGCTTTTGTTTTTTAATTACATCGTCAAATTTTCCCATGAAAGTTTCTCATTCACCTTAATTTAATCAATAAAAGTTCTTATTATTATCATTATTCATTTATTATTTTATTATTTTTAATATCATGTTGATACCATTGAATCAAGGTGTGAACTTATTCACACCAGCACTTGTGAATTTTATCACACAATGGTGGAGTGATCGTAATTTAGTTTTTTCTTCTTCTTCAATTTCACCCTCATGAGTTAAATACCCGATTACATTGATATAATAGAATCAATGTAGGAATAAATATTATGGGTTGATCCAAGGGGGTAGGTAGGTTATGGATTGAATGTTATTTTATGTACTTAATATTTAAATCTTTTCGTTATTTTAGGATTTACATTTGATGAGTTACATTCTTCTTTGTCTTCACACACTTTAAAGATGACACATTATGAGTGCTAGTACAATCCAATTACTTGGTGTGATAATTAAAGCAATCCTTTAAGTGTGTTGGTTATTATCCTTGGAATTGTGTAGGTATTAAATTGTTGAATGATTTTTCAGAATTATCTCGTTGTTTGGATACATCTTGAATAAATGATATGAAATTTTCTAAGAAAAGAAATTCATCCCATCCACCCCGAGGAAAAACCTAGGATAAACCCATCAAAATTAATTGTTTTAATTCAAGTCATTGTGCATATTTTGGGTTCTTTAAATTAAATAACTAGTTATTCAAATCAAATCAGTAAAAATAGTTGGTCACTCCATAGCCAACCCTCCATCAAATCTGAGTGTCTCAAGTTCACTTCTTCAGTCCCTATGGATTCAATAACCCAAGTTTCACTACAAGAAACTACTTACAACATATAACTTGGGTAAATTTTAGCACAACCAAATTTTGGTGCTATTTCTAGGGACCCAGTTAAGTTATCTTAGACACTCACATCCTTTTCTCACCTTAAATTCTATTTTCTCACCCCCATTTCTCTTATCTTTTCCATTTTCTTCACTCTAAATCATAATTTTATTCTAATCTAATAGCATATCAACATAATTACCCAATCATAAAACAAATCTGGAATCAAATTGAAAATAAATATTGGGAATCTCCTTATATAGAAAATTTCATTGATCAACCCTTAAATGATTACCACACACCTGATGACATGTACAATATTTGGGATGATGAACATTTAAAGGACACATTTCCAGTCCTATCAAGGATGGTAGAAGAGATAAATCTTAGGGAAGTCCATAATGTCCAAAATCCTATCCAAAATGATCCCTAATAACTTCTTGAACAATTGTGTTATCAAATGGAGATAATGAATTCTAAGGTTTCATCTTTGAGGTTAGAATTAAAAAACATTAAAAATTGTGAGGAACCCATCTCAACATTGAATATCCATTCCACAACCTTATGCGATGTTTCTAGTTTCCCACAAACCTATAATGAATTTACTGAAAAACCAACCTTATGATTTTGGGTAGCCAAAGAGGATCAAGTAATTTATGAAGAGTCTTTAAATCAAGAGGAAAATGATTTTTTGTATTCACAAGAGAGAAAATTTTCATCGTGGATTGAATATTTTTAATATGGATCCAAGGTTGATTTTTCAGGACCACTGATCACTGAACCATTGGGAGAAATAACAAATATTGATCCCATACCCATTACTAACATTCAATTGGAAAATTCTGGGGATGAATCATACTTTCATAATGAACCAATTCTTTCTAAATTTCTTAGACAAGAAACAGTTTTTGATTCAAATTGCCAATATGGTTTGGGAAATTTCAATAAACCCAAACTCAAAGTTATTATCCTTCCATACCAACTCAAGAATATCTCCATATGTGATAACCATTACCATTCAGTTTTCATTCATTTTTCTCTTGAAAACCAAAAAAGTAGTATTGATCCTTGATGTCTTAGGTAAGACCATAGAAGCAACCAGATCGACCTTTTCTGATATTCCTTATACTTTCACACTCATTGTTGAACATGGGATTATACATGAAAGAAATTCAAAATAAATACTCAATATCAATCATGTAGAAGTTGATAAAACGAGGTCCTGAAAATTTTGAAAGTTGGTATTGGATAAGTTGGGGGGGGGGTCCATGTCGAGCTAAAGACTTTAAAATAATAACTTCCCAAGAGGCAACCCATCTTTTACCTTTTTTTTTTAATTTTATTTCGTGTTTTTTTGTCAAGGGAACCCCTTAGGGTTTCCAATGTGGTCTAATGTATCTTGTGTGTGAGATTTATGTGTTGATGCATTTTAGTATTTAAAAATAAAACCCTTTCCTTATAAAGTTCAAACCCAGCCATCAAACATCCATAAGGAGTCTACATGTGATGTGAAGCCAAAGTAATCAATTGCATATTTATGGGACACCAACTTCAAACCAGGTGATTTTATTCCATGATTTCATTTCAAATCAATTTCTCCCCCAATTATAATCCCTCTATTCCATTATATTTCAAAACTAAGGGTGGTTTCATTCTAAGTTAGGGGGATTGAAATATGGGATTTCAAAAAAAAATCAATTAATTACTCTTACATGTGTTAATGTACATTGGGAATCCTGAAAACTGAATGTAAAATGATTTTGAATGCCTTGATTATTATTTTAATGCATGTTTAAGTTCATGAGTATAGTTTTTGTAAAGTATGGTTTTATGATGTGAATGTTCAAATTTTACATTTTAATCCACTTAATTAAAATGACACAATGCACGTCTATTGGATCTTGGCTGTAAGTTTGAGTTCTTGGGTCCCTTTCATCATAGCATAGGGTTTCGGGCCACTTTCATTTTAATTTTATTATCCAAAAAAATAAAAATAAAAAAAAGACCACATAGAGAAATGTTTTTTCCAAATGCATGGCGTTCGAAACTTGGGGATTGTGACTCCATAGTTTTCTTGCCCAGAGTTAGGCTTTATATCTCTATTTTAGAGCATTGAACAGATAATATGTGTGGTGTCTGACACTTGGGGATCATGAATCCATAGTTATCTTGCCCAGAGTTTGTATTTTCACATCTATTTTGGTTAAAAAATGATAAAAATATTAATTTTTAATGTGATTCCCACCTAGCACTTCCATTTTTCCCCTTGAATAAGAAAATAGGCCCCATGTCTTTTGTGATGCACAACAAATCATCATGCTTAATTGAAATTGGATGAAATATGGCAATGAATTTGAACAAAGGAATGAGCTTGGGGCTTGAGATATTCTTGTGAACCTATCTTGTTTGAAATTATTTTGAAATATTTCATAATTTTTTGGCATGATGTCTTTTGGTGAGCAATATATGTTAAAATGTTTTTGAAAAATGGAATTCAATTTCATATTTTGAAACTTTTTTCTCAGGATTAGAAAAACTAAAGTGTGTGTGTGTGGGTGGGGGGGTGTGATTATACACTACAAGGGGATAATATTAATTGATTATATATTAATATTCATGTGTTTAAAAGTCCATAAACATCAATTTTAGTTCATTTTATAAATTGAACTTCATTTCTCATCACAAGTGCAATTCATGTTTAAAGTGAAAATTTAGGCCCAATCAATCATATATTTTTGGAATTAATTTATTTAAATTTTTTTATTTGATATTTTGGGATATTATTTATCACTTTATTTGTAAAATTTTATCTTTTAGGATTTATGTATTAATCCCAAAAGAAGATGAAGAGTTTTGGGCATGAATGTAGAAATTTTCTGAACAAAGCATAATGGGCCTAAGGCCCATAAAAAAGTGAGAACCACAATACAAGACCAATGAAGCTAAAATTTTAACCTTATAAATATAAAATTATGTGTATAATTTCATTAAACTATGTTTAGATCTAATTATGAAGTTTTCATGGAGATAAAGGGAACCTAAGTTGACATTTAAATGGTGGGCCAGATTTGAACGCCCATAAAGTCATCCCACTAGATCGAGCGTAACTTCCAAATGTCTAGTCCAATTTTCCTAAATTTTTTTCATATGTTATATGAAACATGGAAGAAGATATTTTCATTATAATACCTCTTCGTATTCAGCCATATTTAGTTACCAATTCACACATCAACAAGGGGGATGAATTTGGATGATTTTCCTAGTTAACTTTGAAACATAAAATTTCCATTCATTTTCTCACCCACCTTTTGAATATATTAATTAATGGGGAAGGAATGTATCTATGGTGGGTATAAATAAGTCTCCAAACATTCCTATATAAGGATCTTGTGTTGAAGGGAATTAACATCCATGTTTTTCCTTTCTATCGATGTTTTTCCTTTCAATTGTAATTTCATGCTTTCATTTTGTAATCACTTCGTCAATTTTCCCATACAAGTTTTTCACTCACCTTAATTTAATTAATAAAATTTATTATTATTATTCTTCTTCATTTATTATTTTATTATTTTTAATATCACATTGATACCATTAATCAGTGTGTGAACTTATTCACACCAGCACTTGTGAATTTTATCACACAACGGTGGAGTGATCATAATTCATTTTTTTCTTCTTCTTATTCTTCAATTACACACTCATGAGTATACTACCCAATTTCATTGATATAATATCATAAATTCAGGTTTAAATATTATGGGTTGATCCAAGGGAGTATCAAGGTTATGTATTGAATTTTATTTTATGTACTTAATATTTAAATATTTTCATTATTTTAAGATTTACATTTGATGAGTTACATTATTCTTTGTCTTCACCCACTTTAATGATGAAACATTATAAGTGACAGTACAATAAAATTCATTGGAGTGATCATGAAAGTGATACTCTAATTAGATTGATTATTAGACTTGGAATTGTGTAGTGATTAAATTGGTGAATTATTTTTGAGAATTATCTCGTTGTTTGGATACATCTTGAATAAATGATATCAAATTTTATAATAAAATAAATTAATCCAATCCACCTCGATCAAAAACCTTGGATCAAACCATCAACATTTTTTTAATTCAAGTCATTGTGTGTTTTTGGGTTATTTAATTAAATCACTAGTTATTCAAATCAAATCAATACAAATAGTTGATCACTCCATAGCCAATACTCCATCAAATATGAGTGTCTCAAGTTCAATTATTCAATACTTGTGGATTCTATAACCCAAGTTGTACTACAATAGATCGCTTACACCATATAACTTGGGTAAATTTGGGCACAACCAGGCCACATACCTGTAAGAAAAACATTTAGAAGTGAATCCTTCTAAATGGTGGAATCCCCAAAATCATTCCTCGATACTCTAAAAGGGAAAAATTCCCTATGTGACAAACCTTAAGAGGGAATACATAGGCATGGTTCCTCACAAATGAACTACATGGGCTTTGATTTCTGTCCAAATGGGATATATAGGAATCCTCCTTAAGTTCCAAACCCAACACCCCTAATCAATCATAATTCTCTATGGGCCAAATTCCCAGTAAATTCATATCTAACCTAGGATCATTCAACCCTTAAAAGTTCCTTGGAACACTTTGGCATAAGTCCCATACCAAACTTTGACTATAAACCTTTCACCTATACATCCTTGCTTTACAACATTAAACTACACAGTTTGGTCCTCATCACAAGACCTTAAAAGGTATGATGTGTCCCATTAAGTGGCATTGAACTATATGGGTTCTATTTCCTTTCATGAGGATATGTAGGAAAACCATATTATGGACTTTATCTTGACATCAAAACAAATTCCATTTTCCTTAATGATGATAAAATCCAGAGCGCCCCACTGCATGGCTTAAAACCAACATCGTAATAATAAATGACCAAATAATCTCTAATTTGTATTCAATAGGGTACTATTAATGGATAACCTTGGATACATACATAATTTTCCATTTATGAAGAACCTAAGATATATATAGATGATTCTAAAGTTCATACATGTTAATAATTTATTGTTATTTCAAGGGTAACCTATGTCATAATTGGGAATTAATGAAGGATTCATAAATATGTCTTAAAAATATAAGAGAGTCCTTGAGTAGGTAATAATTCCCCCTAAAAGGGTGTGATGAGACTAAAATCCCATCCACTTGACCAATGTGAGTCCCTAAGTGTTTTTTATATATATCTCAACAACCACCTACCTTTGGAAAGCAGGTTCGTGAGACATCTCAAATAAGGGAATTGTTTGGTGTTTTTGACTCCATAAACAAACCCGTTGGAAGCCGTTCAGAAATGGTGAATTCAATGAGAATGATTATGAAACCATTCAAACCCCCACAATCATACCATCGAACAAAATAATTCCAAAATTTTCAACCGGAAACAAAAATGGTGAACCCAATGTGAATCTTTAACCAAGATGATGGTTTTTCTTACTTATCAGCCCCCTTTCGCTCAAAATAAAAGAGGTCTGAACCAGATAATAAATTATGAATGTGTTTATTTATTGAGATACTTATTTGATGGGGTTTTCTTATTTTTATCTATATCTTATATTTCAAGCACCTTCAATCCAAATGGCGTCATACCAATTCTCGCAGACGTGCGCATTAGCCACTACACAAGCTGGATCCTCAACTAAGCAGAGGACACCATTACCCACCCAATTTATTCAATGATGAGTCTCAATTGCACTGGTCTAGGAGTACCACTAAAATGGTACCATCCATACCCTAGAGGTTTCTCTATAGGACCCTAAGCTCATGAAGTCCCACCAGTCATCCACTCAGTGATGACCGATGGTCTAGAAGAAGGAAACACCCATCGCTGTCTCCAACCATTTCAGGATATTATCCAAGAAACATAGTAATCATCTCCTAACTTATCTTAGGGAGGTAGATCAAGAGGCCAAAAATATCCTAACCTAGAATACAAAAGGTTTCTTTCAAATGGATCCTTCAAGTATTCATTTCTGCCAATACTGCATGGTAGTAAACCCTCAGCATGATGAGGGTACCATCCTCAGCACTCTAGACCAGGTCATCCAGACCTAGGAACAAAAGATGACCCACCAAGGGAAAATATTGATCAATATAAAATATGGCTACACCTCTGTCCCCTATGAATAATCCTTCCAAAAAATACAGTGGAAAATAGTGAGTAGGCATAAACACCTTCCCGCACCTAGAAATCCCACCAGTCAAATTCAAAAAAAAAAAAAATCACGGGAAGGAAAAGAAACCCACCCACATAAAACAATCCTATCAGTAACCTCATATAGAAGTGTTTAAATAAGCCCTATGATCAAATTCGGTGGCATACCATGAGCATGCACATAAACCTACCCACATCAACCAAGTTTTCCAATCAAATTTGGTGAAAAACTGCAAGCACACACACACACCTTCCCACATCCATCAAGCCTACTAGAAATCTCATCTAGAAGCATTTGGAGAAATCATCCAACAAGTCCCAATAAAAAATAGGGGGAAGAACCAAATATATACTCCCACACTAGAGTACTATTAGTATCCAACGATAATAAATAGATGATAGGAACATGCACACACCCCTACTACAGCCAAGAAATGGAAATATATCCCCATTCTAGCCACTGGATTTACCAAGAACATCCTAAAAATGGTGAAATGGCAGATGAAAATTCCTTCCCACATCTTACAAACCTATCAAGACATAATAATAATAGTGTAAATGGTAGAGGGTTAGGCACACGAATCCATCCCCACAATTGGGGTGACTCATCAACATGTCACTCCGGAGAAGATACATACCTCTGATCCCATCTAGGAGGTTCATGGTCCAAATTACCCCATGATATATGGATAAATGAATCAGGTCCATACCACCATTCTGACTAGAGGTAATTAGCCTATTCCAAGGTAGGAATAAACCCCATACCAAAATTCTAGGAACCTATTGGAAAGTTCCAGCAACAACATGGGAGCTAATAAAACAAGCTTCCGTATATGAAAACCGCTTTCCCTGGCAAGAAGACCTAGTCACTCACAAGAAGGCATCCAAAAAGAATCCTCACTAGAGATGATTGGAAAATTAAGACCCTATCCACGATCTTGATCTGATTAATGTTGAAGTTCTTGAATCCCTCTAATTCTTATCTGTGGTAGCTTAGGATCATACTCTCATATTACCAATTTATGGGAATAATAGAAATAGTTTTGGAGGTCATCCCTAAAAAACTAACCATGAAGGATCGACTCATGTCCTGAATTTAATCGATTTCGAGATCCCATCTCCTAATAAGAGCCAAGACAACCCTCCATGAGGCTAAAATAATAAACAAGAAGAATTTACTCCCCTTACTATCGTCCAACCTAAAGGTATTCCCTAGGGTATACATTGAAACAAATCTCTTTGTAGTTAGACATTGAGCCATGATAGTAGTCCTCTCTATAATAGTATTTCAATTTGTCAAGGGGGTCCTCCCCTTGGAAATTTAATAATGGGAAAGCCCTCCTACCATGAAACAGTTGAAAAAATGAGGCCATTCATTCCTGATTCCTTATCATTGATATGTGAAATACTCTCTCATCCAGAAGACAACCCAAGGTGATGGTCATTCTACTAACTACCCTTGGATCACTTACCGTCTAATATGATATAGGAAGTCCCCATTGATGTCACTATTTATGATAAAGAGAAGTGTCCACTTTGGTCAGACTAGGTTGAGGAACCTCTAGTGAAAGATGAAGAAGACATGCTCAACATGAAGAAACTTATATCTAAATATGATATAGTAGATATGTTTTGGCCTTTATAAACCCCCTAGTACAATATTATAGAGGTGTCGTTGGATGATTGCATGCACACCATCCGTCTCAACATACAGAACACTCTTTACCACTTTAAATTGAAAGTACTACCTTACGATGAATATCTAATCCATGTTAAGGTAATAAAAGGGACACACCAAAAAATTTAATTGGATGCTCTCTTGACTAAATGACATACAAAAATTTCAAAATCAGTAAGGATCCCTTCAGTACACATGTCTCAATGTGTTAAAATAATTGCGTTAGCTGATCACAGATTCCCCATACAATGTGCATATCGGAGAATGGATTGAACATAGAGCGTTTCATTTTACTACTCTCCCCAATCAGAAAATCTAACCAAATATGATATTGTGCAATTTCATAGATTCAAGTTGGCTTCTAAAAATATAATCTATTCACAACAGAAGGTATGCTCTGCAAAATCTGGCCCTAAACAACTCCCATAGACATCAGGCTAGAGAGAGAAATACATTGAAATAATTTTGCATCAGTAATAAAAAAATATTGAGTAGGCCTCTCACCTAAGGGAATTAAATCAACAGATAGCACAAATGTCACAAATAGTGAAAATATCTTCAGAAATAGGTAGTTCATGTAAAAACTGTATAATGCACCCATCCCATATTTGAACACGGATATGTAAAATCAAAAGGAATCCATGGAAGTAGAAACCACAATAATCTAGGAGAAACCCCATCCCACAGGGCTAGGGTATTTTTTAATGAAACCTTGTAGGTCAGAAAACTAGGCTCAAAATCTTGTGGAAATGGAGTGGGAACATCCCCAACCCACAAGTCTAGGGTATTTTCACCTCAACAACCTTCTCCTCAGTAGAATTCAGTATTATCTTGATTAGTGGAATATCCATAGAATGAATCCTCCTAGTTTGTCCCATCTCATGATCCAATGTCCTCTACTGGAACACACAAAAAAAATTGTTTGGATATTCCCTTTAGATTACTATTCATCAAATGGATCCAAGAGAACTAGAAGAGGATATGACAAGGTCTCATGGAGGGTACAAACAATGTTAATCTCACAAAGAGACTAATAAAATGCCTACAATTCCTTACGCATCTATGAATGTCATTAATACCACCCCTACAGACCCTACTAAACATGAGACCAAGACAGAGGAGTAGGAGGAGGAAGTCTCAGTCCATAATACGGTCCACACCAAAACTATCAAAGGAGGTTTTTTTTCACCCAAGAACCATAGGGTTTCTTTGAATTTGGGCATTCCCTCAACCACTCCATTACTACCTCCTCAGAGAGAATCCACAAAATAAAAGGGTAAAGGTAAAGTTGTGCCTCACCCACCTCTTGAGGAGGTTGAACTCCTCAAACTCAAGGAAATATATGCTCAAAAATAGGAATAAATGAAAGAGTTTAGGAGAATCAACATATAATTACTCCAAAGAAGCATTCCTATCAAATATTTTCCACAAAAAGACCCTCAACTTTCACTCCCAACCGATGTACCTCAACAAAATGGGATCATCCTAGTAGATGATGTGGAACCATAACATCCTCTCATTGCGTGGGAATGATGAATAATATATTTGAAACCCGTGGCAGTGAGATATTAGGAGTTCCCTTCATTGGGTACACAACCAGGGTTAGTTTAGATGCACCCTCATGAACCAGTCCCTGTGGGCTACCCACCACAGGTATGAGTAGAGTTGCCACATATGGCTTTACCTATATCTACCCCTGCCCAAGATCTTATTCAACCAGGAATCCCTCAAGTTATCCTTAATAATATTTATTTTTTGATAGATTTATTGGAATATATGGAATAATGGCATGCACTAGTGCATCCAAAAAAGAGGCCTTACCTTGAATGGGTGGATTCAACCCCTCCCCTACCAAATTTTGGGAACCCCACATTTTCAATTTTTAATTGATCATGGGATTCAGAGAAATATTTGACACATTTCATGTACCGCTGTGATCCCATTATAGGTACCCATTCACAAAAAGAAGAACTGAAACTCATATTCATTGTATAAACACAGTAAGGGCCAGCCTTCGCATGGTACAACAATTTTATAGCTAGGTTAATTATAGTATAAGAAGACCCGATTTGACAGTTTCTCTTTCAGTTCAACTCAACACTATAGAATACTATAGTCCTTGACCTATAAAACTAAAAATAGAGGGAGAACGAGAGGGTATCATATTTTATTGCTTGATGGAAAGGTTTGACCTACTCCCTAAACCTATTTCTTCCCCAGGAATATTTTTTGTCTATCTTCATAGATAACCTCCATGATGAGTTACGTACACCACTCATACCTGTAAAATATACAGAAGGAATTTGGGATCTTTCTATAGTATCTCATAAAATGGAATATTCCATATTGCGCACCAAGTCCAAGTCCCAAGTAATTTCAATACCTCAAGGTAAGATAATAGGGAATGCATAGGCTACCGTTGTTATGATTAAGCCAACCCATGACCTAGCTCCAGATATGAAACCTTTTCCATATAATATGGCTCCTCCTCTTGAGCGTCTTCAATAGTTTTCACTATATCAAGATGAGTGAATAGATCATAGGTGAAACAAATTTAAGAAGCTAAATAATAAGTTTTATTTGTTTTGATATGACCAAGTCCCTGGCTAATTCATCCCAACATTGGAGAATAACTTGATTAAGTTTACAAATCCCAAGAGGCTTGATTAGGATGGTCTCAAAGATATAAAAACTATCTAATCTTCCACCTAAAATTGGGGAACACTATTTAAGAATGATTTGTTTTCAAATAAATTATACAAAAAATGGTGGACTCTAGATAGGTAAATCTGGGTAAGTCACCCACACAGGTAGTGTGTGTTTCTACCGCCAATACTTTGGAAGAGGGTGAATGCCATGAAGTTACTAACAAAGGTAAAAAAGGTTTAGTGATTGTATGGTAAAAAAGATGATCAAATAAACTCATGATATCCTCTAAGCATAGTTCAAATGACCAAATATACCCCAATGACATTTGCTATGACACAATCAACTCCATCGACGCTACAACCCTCTAAAATCCAGTATTCTAAGAAATGAAATGGATGGAAGATAGGGAAACAAACACAAGAAGATGAGCTTGTACCAAGTCCAAAGTTGGTTTTGACTATATCAGACTTCATGCCTTTAGTCCCAGAAGCCCACCAAATGGTAAAATAAGAGTCGAACCACCAGACATAGTCCTCATTATACAAGGAGTTGATTTTTTGTTTCCATTAATGTTATTCAATTAATGGATACATTCTTAGATTATGAGAAAACTATGAACCCAAATTCTCAACACCATATTGGGTAATTAGGGTAAGAGGCCACATGGGTCAAGGATACAGGGGAAGATGCAACCAAAACAGAAATCAATACTCCATCCATATCCCTGATCGAATCGTCTATGCGGTTGAAACTAATGGGAGATCCCTCCAGTGAGATCAGCAAGAGTAATAAAACTCCCCCACACATGATAGGGGTCACCCTGGCCTGATCATTCTATAAGATCAACTACAGGAGACGCCATCACAAAATCAGACTCGGTACATAGGCAGTCTTAGTCAACCCAACCCACCAAGGATAGAATCCCCTCCAACCCCTGTTCCAAGGGACTATCCACCTACAATAAGTACTTTAGTTCCTAAAGTTCCTAAAAAAATGAATCTATACACTGAGAAACACAAAATTTTAGCCTACAAGTATGAAATTTTATTGAAATTGGACCTAGTTCCAATTAAATTTTCAATCATGGATGTACTGAGTCTATCAAAAGACCTACGGGAAGCACTCATAGAGAATTTTTTAAGACCTAAAGATTTTGAAGTGAAAGTTACTGTTGTTAAAGTATATCATGCATCGATAGATCCTAAAAAATGCCACATGATCATCTATTTCATAGAATAGTACAAAGATTCAATTATATAAGGATACATTATACCTTTTTATATATTTGGAAGAATAAATGACATTGATATCCAAAATTTTTTCATTGAAAATGGATCAGGAGTAAAACTAATTCTAATATGAAAAATTCACTGACTAAGTTTCAACAAGGGCAAATTTTATTCTTATTCTATGATACTATAGGGTTATGACAAGATCAAGAAAAATCCTCTAGGAAGAATCAAGCTCAAGACTCAGTTTGGGTACCTTGTATATAACTTATAATTTTTGGTTGTTTAGAAAGTAATGACTTTGAATGTTCTATTAGGGAGACTGTAGTTGCATCCGTATACATAAATCACCTCATCATACCACCAATGACTCAAATATTTAATTAATGGTCAAACTGAGAAGTTTTATGATGATAAATACCCATTTTAATCTTGTAGAACTTAGTAAATTGATACATGATTCTACTAGAGGGAAGGGAATTAACCCATGATCGATAGTGTTTCTTAGGTCATGGCCCTGAATGGTCTAGAAATGACCTTGTTCAATCCTTTAAAGCGGATCAGTAAATAAATTTTTCCACCTATCCATTAAGTCAAAGGCATAATCCTGAATTCAGGTAAATTTTCAACAACCTTCATGATACCAGTCATGAAAACTGAGCCTGACAGTATGAATACACTCCTAACTCTGAGAGATTCCTCCACTATCTAATTCCACTCAAATTTGAAAAGAATAGGAAGATAAAGTAGAAGAGGAAGAGTAGGAAGACCTTATGGATTCCCCTCCATCATTCTAGGAATGTGTGGAACTCAAAGAAATAAATCAGGGTGAAGAAGAAGATTTGGGACCCACCCTGATCTATGAGACCATGTATTCTGAAGAAAAAGATGTATTCACATCATTACTAAAGTAGCACCGGGACATGTTCACCTATAATTACATAAATTTTCTAGGCCTTGATCCCAAGGTGTCCACTCACCACCTGAGATTTCCAAAAAACCACCATGTCTACAAACAAGAAGCCAGTAGGAAACACTTGACTCATGTCGAAAAAATTGAGGATGAAGTTGATAAGATTATGAAAGACAAATTCATTAGAGAAGTATAGTATCTAACATGTCTAGCCAATATAGTTCTAGTAAAAAAGAAGAATGGGAAAATCAGGGTCTGTAATGACTTCAGAGATATTAATTGGAACCGCCTGAAATATGATTTCCTAGTCCTGATCATAGAACTACTAATTGATTCAATAGACATATATCAAGACCTCTACTTTATAGATGGATATTCAGGGTATAATCAAATCCAAATAGACTAATAATATGAATAATACACTACCTTCAGGGCCCCCTTGGAGAATTCTGCTATCGGGTAATGACCTTTGGTTTGAAGAATGTTAGCGCCACATACCAAGGTTCCATGTATCACATTTTCAAACCCTTATTAGGGAAGTTTGTTGAATTCTACATTGAATACCTAGTGGTTAAGTCTCAGTAGTGTTCTAATCACTTGGATGATATTGATACTATATTCAATAAACTATGACATCATATCCTAAAGATTAACCCCTTGAAGTGTGATTTTGGGGTTACCTAATGGGAATTTATTATCTTCACCATACTCTACCGTGAAATCAAAGTCAACCCTAAAAAGAAAAATAATATTCTGAATATTTTACCACCTCGAAACCTCAAATAGTTGAGGGTTTTATAGGAACACCTCACCTACATCCGGTGATTTATATCCAACCTTGTAGTAAAGTGTTTTCCCTTAACCAAGTTGATGAAGAAATGGGTTAAGTATCAGTGGACCAATAACTATCATGAAGAATTTAAAATCCTTAAGAAGTATCTCTTGAGTACACCAGTGTTAATGACACTTGTTGAGGGTAAACCACTCATTTTTGTATGCGATGAACCTTGATAGATCACTATGTTCTCTACTTTCATAAAAGAAAAATACTGGGAATGAAAACATCCTTTATTATCTCATTCAAACCATGATTGACACTAAGACTCATTATTTGGATATTGAGAAGAGCTGCCTATCATCAATCTTCACGGTTCAGAAACTGAGACCTACTTGCAGCACCATGAGATACACTTGGTCTCTCTCAATAATCCTCTTAAATAAATCCTCATATGTCATATATTTACTAGATGTTTGTAATGGTGGGTGGTTATCCCTTTTTTACATACATTTCGTTCCTTATAAAGTGGTGAAAGGTCATGCTTTGGCTGGTTTTCTTGCAAAACGCCCATCTGTCGGAACAACGTCAATGAATATTGAATTTCTAGATGAAGATATATTTTTTGTTCAAGATATACCCCATACATGGGAAATGTATTTTGATGGCACATACATAAGAAAAATAGGGAAGATAATGGAAGACCCCAAGGTCAACAAAGTTGGGTTGGGAGTTGTACTCATCTCTCCAATAAAGGTAGTCTTGCCTTAATACTTCCTATTATCATAAGGTCGTAAAAACAATGAGGTAGGATATTAGGCCCTCATTGTAGACCTATAACTGGAACTTCAAATACCATTGGGACACCTAGAGTTGAAAGGTGATTTAGATTTGGTAATCAAATAGATCAATGGGGATTATACTATCAATAAAGAAGAACTACTACCATTTATTAACTATGTATGAGGAATAATGGAAGAGTTCCCCTCATATCCAATATTGAATCATGTCCCATTATCATAAAATACCCAGGTTGATACATCGGTGATTGTAGCCATGGATCTAGTAGATCCAAATTAGGATAAAATAGTCATCAACATTGCGCATCACCAAATGGTCTCACATTTTTCTCGTGTCAGCATAGAAGAGGTCAACGAGGTCAGTCCTGTTCCTGAACCAGATGGTCCCATAGTTGGTTGGATGATTCCCATTGTGGACTACCTTAAAAATGGAATTCTATTGTTGAACAGATCTATAAAAGGAAAAATTTTATGACAAGAGACCAACTTTACTCTTTATAATGACCCAAATCACCAAAAAGTACTCTATAAATGAGGCATTGATGGATTCCTTCTCAGATGAATTGACAGATAAGAAAACTTTACCATCATAAAAGAAGTACATATAGAAGATTGTGGTTCCTACCAATCATGGTTTAGGATTTCCCATCAAATCCAAAGGTTCAGATATTTCTAGCCTTTAATGATGCAAGATTGTATAGAATTCACTAAGAAATGTCATTCGTTATAAGTACATGCCAACTTCATCCATCAACCATGAAGTTTCTACACACACCCAAATAATCCTAGCTATTTTCCGCATGGGGAATGGATATTGTAGGGTCATATCCTCCATCTATGACCAAGTAGTTCAAATACATCCTAATTGCTACCAAATTATTCTATAAATGGGATGAGGTAATTCCCCTCAAATAAGTCAGGGCCAAAATCATCTTTAGCTTCATGAAAGATAACACCATTACCAGATTTTGTGTCCATTATACAATACTGATAGACAATGGAACCGATTTCTATTCTTCTGAATTGGAGAAGTTGTTTCAGAAGTATAATACTAAATCTAACCACTCGTCCTACTATCACGCAACAACTAATGGATAGATAGAGACCTTAAACAAGACCCTATCGAACATAATACAGAAGAAGGTGGATAGGGATAAAAATTATTTCCTGAAAATATCTTGCATGAATTATGGGCCTACTGAACTACAACTCGTACTACCACATGAGCGACCCCATATTCACTTGTTTATAGAATAGAGGTAGTCCTACCCATTGAGGTCCAATTCCCCTCACTCTCTATTTCCATATGTGATTAGCTATCTATAGATGACAAATCCCAAGAAAGTATGGATGAATTGGAGAAACTTAATGAGAAAATATTTCATACCTTTCATCACTTGGAGGTCCATAAAAATTTGATAGCATGATCTTTTAACAAGAAGTTACACCTCTATTAATTCTTATAAGGAGAACTGCTATTATTCCTTAGGACTTTGATGATACCAGGGAAGAAGCCTCCAAAGTTTGATCCAAAGTGGAAGGAACCTTATTCCATACATAAGGTCCACTCCAATAGAGATTAGTCCCTAATCTCGATGGATAGAGAGATCATCATGACCCCTAGAAACGTAATATTTTTCAAGAAATACTACATGTTATAATAGATCACGTATCGTCTCAACTTCATGACATTAAACTGCATAGTCAGTCTTTGTGGCATGAGCATAAAAAGTGTGACATTTCATCCACATCGTAAGATGATAAATTAAATGACACAAACATCCTTACTATATGAAATTAAATTGCATAGCATCATGGTCCTATATGCGTAACCTTAAAAGGCACACCATATGGTCCTAGTCATATGACCTAAATCTACACGACATCATAGTCTGAGCTGTAAGACTTTAAACTACACAACCTAACATCCCAGTCACAAGACATTAAACTTTACAAAAACTTCCTTGTCATGTGATGTACAACTGCATAACATTTCAATCCTTTCTCGAGGAGATCATAATATTCGATGCTAGTATCCCACCACACCTTTAATTCAACAACTATGGTGGATTGATTCCTATCATCAAAGGATACATAGTGATGCCATAATCTTCAATCATGGGTCCAACCATGGAAAAAATGACCCCTCCCTATGTATGGGTTAGACCTGAATAGGGATCCTTTACAGAACTACATGTGGCTTGATTCTAATTTTAATGATATATGTAGAGATTCTTAGACTACATGTACTAGGCCCAACTATAGGGTAAGGATAAAATTCCCCCTCTTCTGTAGATAAACAAAGATCTATGTAGAAGGAATCACACTCCATGGCTAGTACTAGTCCAAATGTTTCGTTTATGATTGGAAATATTCCTTCCACATATCATACTCCTTGTCCTATGAAATTTTGGATCTCTAAAAGCTTTCCCCATTCATTAGTAATAGGAAGTTATATTCCAAAATACACCTTTTTCTGACTATGTAGTAATACACCCTAGTTAGATTTTCATTAGTCACCCACCAAAAGGGTCTTTTAGCTAGAGGATGACACTATTTGACTATACAGTAATACACCCCAGTTCTCTTTTCATAAGTCACCCACCAAAAGGTCCTGTCAACCAGAGGTAGATTGGTCCTCATTAGAGACATTTTATATCTTTGTAAGCCTCATTAACACTATGTTGGGAATCGGATTTTTGAACATTGGTCTGTAACCATTCCTTGTATTTTTCCCCATACCACTTATCCTGATTTGAGAAACCCAAAGATTATGGTTTATAATTTCCTTCTTGACATCTGAAGTATGTCAGAGCATCATTATCCCACTCATCCTTCCATAATTTATCTTTTCCATGACAGATCGTCCTTACTACATGACGTTAAACTGCATGGTTGATGTCCTCACCACATGACACTAAATTGAACAATTTTCAATAACTAAATATGGATTGATTCATATTTTTAAGAGATACACAGTAACTACTGGATCTCATGCCTTGTTCCAGCCACCAAAAAATTAAAAATGTCCCTATCAGTCATTTTAATTATCTTATGTGTGGTGGAAGTAACCTTTTACACTCCTTGTTTCTCACACTGAGCATAGCTCAAATGGGTTTAAGAGTTTTGATAAAGGATTCCCCACATGATCAAGGCATATCAGATCACATTAGGGTTACTTTGGTTCTGGTTGTAAGACCTTAAAAGGAACACCAGATGTATTTACTACATACCATTAAACCACACAGTTAACACAAAATCAAGTGATATGTATGGATTGATTCTTGACACCACATGATACATAGTGACACTCAGGTCTCTAATATTGGGTCCATCCATAATATTTCCTTTTCAAATCAGGGAACTTATTCCTTTATATATGAATTTAAACTACATAGTTCCTTAAGAACTACGTATGGATTGATTCTTATTCCCACGAGACACGTAGTGATGCCGGAATCCCACATCCTAGTCTAGACACAATAAAAAAAATGTTCCCTCCCTCCTATGTATGAGTCAGATCTATATAATAGTATCTAATATGGGTTCTCACCCCATTCCTAAGCCTGTATTAAAAAAACCCCCATATTTATAAAATAATTCAATCGGTATGAGGAATATTTTCTAAAACTATGTGTGGCGTGATTCTTGCCCTAATGAGATACGTAGTAATGCCTAAGTCCTATACCCTAGTCCATCCATAATATGATTTTTTCATGTCGATTCACCTTCTTCCTTACCACATGATGTTAAACTTCATGGATAATGTCCTTGTTTCATGAAACTAAACTACACGATTTCTTAGAACTATGTATGGTTTGATTCTCGCTTCGACAAGATACACAGTGACGCTTGGGTCCTATGCCCCGGTCTAGCCATAATACAAAAATGTAAATCCTATTTTCCCAAATATGGGTCAAACCTATGTAGGGAAATCATTTCTCCCTATTATTGATAATTTTGATATGAAATTCTCCTCCCATATTCAAGTACTTTCCTCCCACAAACAAAACTCTATTTCTAGGACAATCCAAATCTACATAAGATTTCCTTGATGATTGATAGTGGAATGTCAGATTCCTAAGGATGCTTTTGTATAACTATACATTAATACACCCTAGACAATATTTCATAATTCTCCCACATAAAAGGGTATGCCATCTAGAGTATTCCACTATTTAACTATACAGTTATACATCCTGGTTGGCTTTTCATAAGTCTCCCATCAAAAGGGATTATTAACTAGTGGTAAATTCATCCCTAGAGATCTATTCTATCTCTATAAGATCCAATGATGTTTTAATCCAATTTCAATCTTCAAATATGAAAACCCCTAGATTATATCTTACAACCCTCCCCCCTTCATACATGAAAATTATGGCACATTCTTGAAAAAATTTCTGTGAAATGGTGAAATCGATAATTTTTGGTCAGTGCTAAATAACCTTAAACTATACCCCAATGTCCTCACCATAAGATGTTAACCCACATGGTCCATGTCTTGGTCACACGACATTAAAATACATAATGCTTAAACCCTTATTAGAGGGGACTCCCCCCTGATGTCGGTCATCTAATAGAATTTATCCTCCTTTACACAAGATAAATTTGTGTAGGAGTGGTTTCCCATCCATGGATAATTCCAATAAAGATGATCTCTTCATTTTCAAACACCTTCCCTTGGAAACCACCCTCTATGGTCTTGATAGATTCAAATCTTCATAAACTACCCAACTATCAGTAATGGAATATCAGATTCCCGAAGACACCTTTGTCTGACTATGTAGTAATACGCCCCAGTTGATTTTTCATAAGTCTCCCACATAAAAGGGCTTGTCAGCCAAAGGATGACACTATTTTACATTTCATTAATACACCCTAGTTGGCTTTGTATAATTCTCTCACATAAAAGGGCTTATCAACTAGAGGTATATTTGTCCTTGAGAGATACCACTTATATCTCCGTAAACCCTAAATGAAAACATCATGCTGAAAACCACTTTTCAAATATGATCCACATTCTTTCCTTGTATATTTGTCTCATATCATGTTTTAGATCTAAAAATTATGAAATAGTGACTCAAAATTACCATTTACATATCTGAATAATTTTGGAACATTCTTATCCAATAAGCCTTGTTTGGGTCATTATTCCAAAACCCATGGTCAAAGCTATTCTACCCAAAACACTAGTCTCATTAATTCATCTTGAAAGACTTTAAACTACCTAGAAAAAAAGACATAATACTTTCCAGGTTGAAAACTCTCAATGGGAACCCTGGCCAAAATTCGAGTCTCAGCTCGCTAGACCTATGCTCTACATGGTTTAGGAAAAAATAAAGCAATGAAAATATAATATGCACAAAACTTGCTAGGATAAAAACTCTCAAAGTTAGGCCTAAGAAAAATCCAAGTGTCATTCTCTAATTCTTCTTCATATTGGACTTAGAAAAAAATTAGGGAGATGACACAAAATACACAAAGTTTATAGGGTTTTCCATATGACCCTAGCAATAGTTGAACTACACTTTCTAGGTCCAAAGACCTATAAAAAAATTAGAGCACTTTCTTAACCATATCATTATAATTATAACATGATTACATTCAATAAAATGGATCATTTCTAGTGTTATATTACGATTATTATGAAAATAGGAACGTAGAAATAGGTGATTAGAAACAAAAATCCTTTTCATTTATGTTCTAAAATGAAGAGGAACTTCCACATGCTAGAGTTTCTTTGCCAAATTTTACAAGTTTTACTCTACATAGGCCTTGATATGTTTAACCATTTCTCAATCATTTTACATGGCTCTCCAAAACCCATCCAATTGTGCGGAGACATCATCCTCAACATTATGAAGATTATACCACTCCATAGTAATATAATATCTTCCTTGTGCCAAGGCCCCCTTAAAGATTGGTGGATTTGAACCATATCTTCCTTCATGACATCCAATAATTCTTGAAGTAATTTAATTTGGATATATTTTTCATCAAGATGATGTTAATATTCCTCCACCTCCTTGGCATGATTGATCTTGGCTTAGGATACCACAGTTCAAAGATCTTCAAACTAGACTACTAATTGTGCCTCAGCCTACTAAGAACTTTGATACTTTTCCCATTATCGAATGATCAACTTCATGATATGGTGGATCATGTGGTAATCAAACCCACCATACTCTAAAATGAAAAACATGGTTGGAAGTCAGTGAATTCATGATGGAAGGTCTTCAAGAGGCGTCCCCAAGACTGTCTTCTAGATGTCTCGCCAAATGATATGGCGTGTAGTGTGAAGAACATCCTGTATCTCCAAGTCTGAATCAGAACCACTTTTATAGGGAGAGATATATTTTGGGATCAATGCACTCAATGAGGCACCCTGATCTACTCTCTATGCAATGATATCATAATTACCTACCAGTGTCGATTGAATTGAAACAGAATCACCCACCTCATACTTGGACACTGAAGTTGATGAAACAAAATAATAGGTGGAACCCCCCATTAAAATTAGGAAGTTAACAAAAAAAGTAGCAAAATAACTAGAGCATCGAACCACACTCACCCATTGGTGGATAAATGGATGGAATCAATGCCTCTCTGATATCCCTAGTCTCGATGCTTTGGGTAGAGAGATATTGACAAAGAGAATCCTCTTGAATTTTCCCAGAGACTGGGATGGAGGGCCCTCATAGATCTACCACTTCAGGGTTCTCAATTATTACTCCCTCAACAATGGTATTTGAATGTACTTGGAGGCCTTGGTTGTGAATTTTGTTGGTAATGTTCTTTGAAGACAAATATATACAAGTAAATCTCTCATGTAAGACATTGAATGAAAAGTGGTCGACTATATTTGAAAATACAATAAAGAGAAAACCCACATCCATACAACTCCCTACTAAAGTCCCAAAACTCATTCAAATAGGAAAGGATATTAATATGTTTAAACTTATCCTCAAAATCTGTTATATCATTATATATTTATTTAAGTCTCACAACATCCTCACCAGTAGTGGTATCCAAGACACATGACTTAGGACATAACTTGAATCTACTGATGATTCTCTCTTTTGAACTATTAGCAGGAACAACATCTTAGAACCTTGTAAGGTCAAGGTCAACACCAAAACCTTCATAAAACCATTCTAGGATCCTTTCAAACCCATTAGGAAGTGGACTCAGGGAAAATGGTGGTTGTTTTAGGGTCCTCCATTATCTGTGGCATATCTGAAATATCATGAGGAAGAAAGTCAGTGACCAGTACATGACACCTTATGATATACATATGAAATTACCATGGACATATCCCCTATCTACAGTAATGGGGGTAGATGAAACTGAATCTCTTATAACTTCATCCATCAAAGGGATGAATTCATTAGCATGAGTCTATGCCTCCTTTGGGATGTCCCCTTCGATCCTCAAAGTATCAGTGCCAGAACCCTTAAGAGAGGAAAGTGAATCAGATTCTAAAAAATAAAATAACAGTTAAATGACTATGTTGGGAAAGTCATGAGATCAAATTATATAAAAAATACTTATTTCATTACATACTCTAGGATAAATTATTCTCCCACTTTCATTTCTTTTCTTGAGATATAAAGGGACCCATGTTGGTCCTCTTATTAATGGGCACTTGAGGTGGAAGTCAATGATACCTCCTCAATATTTCCTCCACCATCATACTTTGACCTGAGGATAGTTCTAGGGATTTGGGAGACTTAGATACTACTCTAATGGTGGTGCCTATAGGCCCATATTTCATATAATTGATTGCCTTTCCATCTAGTTCTTCTTCTTATACTCCAAACTATGAGATAGACCCACTCAAAATTAATGATGGTAGATGAAGGATAAAAAAATATAAGGGATAAGATAGAGATACCTCACTAGGGTTGAATAGTCATCACATTATTCTTAATATTGAATAAATACCCCTTAAATGGTAGCTTAATCCAACATGTTAGATACTCGCTTTGTGGTCAGGATCCGATCATCAGTGGCATATATCAACATTACTAGCTCCCAAACATATTGCCCCACCTAAGTTAAATCATTGCTAGGGTGAATTTGGAGGGTGATAAGATATTCCCCACCTCTAGGATTCATATTCCAACCTAGAGAAATACCCACATGCCTTTTATATTGGAGGTTACATTTTTCCAAGATTGGATTGCTAGGGGTCACACATAATCTGGTGCTAATGCGGGTAGCTATGATGAAGAACTGAAATCTTTTAACTTCGAATCCCTTTTAGGCCTCTCTACTCTCACAAGATACTGGGTGACTGGAGCTCAGATATCCTCTTAGATATGATGACTAGACCACCTTAGTTTTGAGAATGTGATTTTCTTAACCCTATCCTACTATGTGGTCCTTACCTGAGATCTCTTTGAAGGATTTGGAGCTTCAGCATCATCAACTTCGAATTGAAAATTCTTGTCACACTTATTGCAACCAGTATTTTTCATAGCCATGAATTGAGGGAAGCTTTTAATTAACACCCCTTAAGGGTATGCAGGAATCCAAGTGCTGGAATACCCATATTCCAACCCAATTGATGCACCCGATAGAGGCAACATGATTGGAATTTGGGATACCTACAAGGCCACCAGGATCCAAAATTTCCAGGCCATCATCGGGTGTTTATCAAGTCAATAATGCATGGGGGAGATACAATTGAATATTTTAGACACTTTAATTAGTGGGTAAATCGATATAGAGCATATGAAACACATATGATCTCACTAACAATATGACCCTCTAGTACGATATATATGAATGCAATCATGTACGACCTTATAACATCATAATCTTTTCCATTTTTAGTGAACATCCCAATAGTCATATCACCATATGGGAAGAATTTTAACTCCCCCGATATGTTCATAATCCTCATGACTTCATCATGATTTAGGGGTAAAGGCTGGATATCAGAAACAACCTAAATGAACAGGTATAACCGACCTCTAGGGACTTAAAGTCCACTTAGCACAATGTAAGAGCTGAAGTGCGCTATAATACACCCCCAAAACACTTAAATGGAACTGAAATTATAAATGGTTCCTTCTTGGTGTACACATTCAGTAAACACTGGTAGATATTCACTAGAACAGGGGAATTCAACCCCATGTGACTCGCTTCTACTAGTTTGGTTTCCATAAAAAATGTCCCTAGTCTCACACTACTGTTGGACTCACGGACAAGTAGTAGGTAGATACTTAGCCACATCATGAGGAAGCCAGAAATATGGGTCCTTATAGAAACCTAAAACCTAACATTATAACCCCAATAGGTATATTATGCTTGCTCCAATATAATCTAAAATTTTCTAGGAGTGCTTTGATTTTCTAAAGTGGGGAATCCCGTAGGGTGATGAAAATTGGTACCTTATCTTTTTGTCTTGAGGAATGCCATCATCCACACTTAAAGATGAATATCTCCCCTTGGGATAGGGTTTACATTAATCTTTTGGGCCAACTTCAACAATTAATGGGATGAAGTTGATGTCTTTTTAGTATAATCCCATGCTACCTTTACCGGGATAAACTTATCATACATGCACCTGAGGATAGGGGATCCAAAGATATTTTAGACATCCCACAAGATAATTCCAAATTATCCATGAATTAGATGAAAATAATTCATTTGAGGGCTCCATCAGATCAACAGTTCGGGGATGATGTCTAGGTTCTTGTAAGCATATGTTTTCCCCACCCAAATGGCCACATAAATGCTAACATCTTGTAGCTCTGTCTTAAATTCTGCACAAGTTTGTTGCACCCAGTACAAACACATCCATTTAGGCCCAAATACCTCTCCAGAGTGGAATTCCAAATCCTCCTTCCAACCTCGTGATTGGTCTATCTTGGAAGCACAAAAGGTTGACTCATAACAATGAGGTTTTGAATCTTGGGTGTGTAGATTCAGATCCATGGTATAATAACTGTGGTGCATGACACAAACATATGAACTATTTATTCCTAGATGAATATGCCCTTAAAGGAGATATTTTTGGTGTTATTATTAGTATATTCCATGAAAAAAGACTTTATAAAGTAACTCTAAGCCTTAAGGATGGGAGCATCTATCAGAAGTCCATGATCGTATAGAGGCAGATAGTCACTTCGCAGATACTCATGCTAGTACTAAGTCAATTGTGTCACTAAATCTAGGAGAGTGGAGTCAAACATTTCATAAAAATATGATCCGACATATTTAATCATCTCCAAGACATGTGAAATAACTTTTTCGTGAGAATCCATGGGGAAGACATTGAAAAATTGCAAGAATACACTGATATTTTTCATTAAAGTCAAAATATCGATTTTAGAAAGTTCAGAAATTTTGGAAAAGGAAGGTTCCTTGTGTAGGACCCTCAAACAGGTACCGCAAGTAGGTCCCTTGAAGAAATGAACCTATGCAGGTCGGTCACTCAAGTGGATATACTGTGTACTTGTACGAGGAAGTTATTAGGAAGGCAACACGGGTGACTTGCATGACAAGAGCAGAAGCATGACATGATCAAAGGGAAGAAATGACCTATGGATGGACCTATTTATAGACTTGGATTATCTAAATGACCTACCTCTATGTCTGATCTATGTGTACGACTTGTTCATATGACCTGCATGTATGACCTGTGCATTCCTCCAAAATCTTTTCCTCCATATAACTCAATACTTGACCCTCTTCTTTTGATTGGATCCAATCTTGAAGGGGGGATTTTTTTGATGCTTTTTTTTCACACAGGATGAAAAGATTTAATGAAAAATACCTCTAGTATTAGAGAGGTGAAGAGCCCCAATAATTCTTGTGTAGGATCCCCGATGTGGATCTAAATGACCATCCACCCCTACGCGGGGTACCTGCACCAGGTACCTATGCCAGGTACCTATGCAGGTGACCTCCTTTGACTAGGTTTCCATGTTTTCCTATAAACAGGACACTAGGGTTCCTCATTTATTAGACTAGAAACATGGAAGAAGCCTCAAAGCTCTGTTCATGCAGCCCCTTCATCCTGGCCCTCAAAAATCTTTAGGTAGCCCTACAAAACCCAAGAGAATAGAGAATTAAGAGGCATAGTGGGATGAGTTTTAAAAACAAGATACCTACATGGAGACCCACTCTCCCTAGTTAACAAGCACTAATGAGAAGGTCCCTCCCCAAACCCAGGACCTGAATGTGATCCTTTCAGGGAAACCTAAGGAAACCCTTAGTTCCTAGAGAAAGGCCTCACCTAAGTTTTGTTTACCAGGTTTTCCATCACCCAAGGAATCTCTATCCCATGAAAGTACCCTTCATAAATCACTTCTAGTTCCTCTTAGGTCACGTTGCATGAAGAACCGTCTACTTTTCAGTCATTGACCTATGTGAGACACATTTTAGCCCTCTTTCAAGCCACCAATGGTAGGTATTCTCTTCCTTTGGATCCCTAATCTAAAGGGGACCAAATTTAAGCCTATATAAAAGCCTATGGATTTGTACAACCATGGAAAGAGACAAACCAGTGTTTCTACCATTCGGTTATGAATTCCATTAGTCAGAGGTGTCCCACACTTGTCCTAACAGATGGGTAGGGTCCTAAAGGTGCATATAGTTATGCATCCCATCAATAATGAGGACCCCAACCCTGGGGTAGTGTTAGGGACCTCCCAGTCTTAGATACAATGGGTAAAACAATGTATGACCCTTGTCGTCTCTAAGACCAAAGATCCCTAATTCCATGTGGAGAGGGAGAGGATCATTCTTTCCTTTCCCTTTGAGGGTTTATGGCGTATCCTTATCTCTTCTTTAGGAACCAAGAGTAGGGAATCCATCATGTAGAAAGCCCCTAGAATTTTCTTATGGGCCATAGCTAGGTGGTTAGTCAGACGTGACTATATTAGATATGAAAATGTGAGGATATAGGTATAATAAAGACCTTTATTATTATTCCATAGCTCCGAACTCTTCCACCAGTGAAAGAAGGATCACGTGTTTTGTTGGATCTTCCACTTCCTCTTATTTCTCATATCCAAGAATGAATCAGGTTGGGTTAGAGGTTAGATATGATCACAAAATCCACATGGTCATATACATTACTTGATATAGAATCTTTTTCTAGATCTTCCTATAACCTTCCTTCAGAGGGTCTCCATAGGTGTGGGTCCTCTGATCACATCACAATTCACTGCTTTATTTCACCCCTACATCACTGTTTTAAACTAGTTTTGTATTTAAAATTAAAAATATCATTCCAAATTAAAAATTCCATTTGATTAAATTATTACACTTTTATCACTTTTAAAAAGTGAAATTATTCTTTTTTTGGTGATTTCGTTGTAGGAGGAGGTGATTTGGAGGGTCAGAGATGATCTAGAAGGGAAATGGGCCAAACTGCAAGGAATCCCAAAGACATCTATCCACTGTTTTGAACATTTCTCAAAACAGGTAGCTCCAAATGGGATGAAATGTTTTGGGACGCTCCAAAACTTCATGTTATACAAATAATCTCAAGGAAACTAAGACCAATTCGTTCATTAAGGGGTTCATCCAAACCAATCTATCCAGGGGACAAAATATGCATGAAGTCAATGATTTGGTTCTTTATTTCAGCCACATCTAATGCTTTCATCCTCCATTGGCCTCCAAATTTGACATGGATATAGTAAATATTCTGGCCTAAAGCTTTAATATTTTTTTAAACTCTATATAATTTCTTTTACCAACTCAAAATTGATACACAAGTGGTATGTCAAAAACTGGGTGCCCAAAACCACTCCCCATTTTGGCTATAAATTGACACCTTGGGTACCCCATTTGGAAGTTAGGCCAAGGAGTGAAGTGCTAACATTTTGGAGTTATAAAGGAGTCCTATCACCACATTAGATGTTCTGGAACTCCCTATACTCATAGGGGGAGCACTTGAAGCAAGGATTCCTTCATCGAAACCTTCCTCTCTTTCTTGCTTTGTAATATTTATGTTTGCATAATAAAGTTCTTTGTTTCTCTCATATTTCTTGCATTTTCTTCTGTATTCCCCTATTTTACTCTGTTTTATTCTTTCTTAATCTTCCTAATTAGTTTGGAATCAAGAATATAAATGAGTTTGGGTTTTACCCTTTCTAAACCTTTGCACATGAAAAACGTTTCTATGATGACTACACCGCCCATAGAAGAATAGTTATTTTTAGTAATTGATCTAACTATAACCTCCTTCATTAATTTATTTTAAATCAATGATATACTGCAATTCACATAATATGGTCTCTTAATTGAGTTTTTAATTTTAATGAAACTAAGAAAACAATTAAACAATAAACACAAAACACGTGAGATCGAGAATTGTGTTAATTGTGAGAGCGTGAACTTAATTAGTAAAACAAGACCATGGATGATAAATTTTTAGAGTTAAAATATAATCCCTAAACTCAATTAGTCCTCATTTCTAGAATGTATATGTGCCTTAATTTACCACTGACCATAAGCTATCCTTAAAACGCCAATCAAAGAAGAGTGCTGCGATTACATGTTCCAAAGATAGCCTAGGGTTTAATTTACTTCATCTTTGTGGTAAAGTTAATTATTGTAGGGTTTGGGGGTTAAAAAGTTAGGGGATCATAATTAAGTAGATGTTAAATTAAATTATAATGATAAATAATTTATTGAAGAGGTAAAGTTATATCTATTACACATTTTAAAATATTTTCTAAAAAAAATATTCTTATTGTGTCATTTTAATCGAACTTCATTTCAAAAATAAAAACAAAAAATCATAAAATCTTCTTACAGAAAAATTATTATAGTTTTATGAATGGTAAAAAACCCCATATCCATTTAAGTAGTGTTATTATTCCATTTTATTTTATTTTCAAAATACCTTTAATAATTTATCAAATTTACTTCCTCTTTTGAGAGATGACCTTGGTCAGCCACTCTACTGCACCTAAGTACTCAAAAATCACACTTCATTTGAGAGCGCCCACAATAGAGCCTTTCAAATTGCCGCCATTTCTGGGGAGGCAAGTAATTTATTCAACCAATTAGAGGTATTTATTTTATTTTTCATTTAATTATTTTCTTCTCCTCTTTATTTCTTTTTCCCCCTTTCTCAAGTTTTTTTCTTACTCTCTTCTTTTATTTTTATCGGACCAACTCAAACTTATTTTATTTTTATTATGGTCCAATTTTATTCATTTATTTTTTATCTTTCATTGATTTATGACATGAACTAATCCTGAATATATCTTAGATCTTGACCCTGATATTGAACACTACCTTAGGGCTCAAATCCGACATTCTCAATCTACAGGAAGTTTTAACATTAAACTAGTTGGAGAATTCCTCCATTTCTAGAACACATAAATTGGAAAAAATTATATATAAAAACTAAAACAAGAACCAATGGATAAAAATAATATAAATTAACTTGATAGAACCATTCAAGAATTTTTTACACCTGCTATTAACTATCAATCAAATTGAATTGCATACCCAAATCTCGAATCAGACTTTGAACTAAAATCTGGATTAATCCACCTTCTTCCAAAATTTCACTAATTATCTAGTGAGGATCCAAACAAACACCTTAAAGAATTTAATGTGGTTTTATTAACCCTTAAACCAATAAATGTCTCAGAAGATCAAATAAAGCTAAGGGCATTCCTGTTTTCACTTGATGAAGCTACAAAAGATTAGATGTATTATTTACATCATGAATATGTAACTTGTTGGAATGATTTGTAATGTATTTTCTTACAGATTTTTTTCCAGCATCAAGGACCACATACATTCGAAAAGAGATCTTAGGGATCAATAAATCACAAGGGGAGTCAATGTATGAGTACTGGGAGTGATTCAAGAAGTTGTGTGCAAGATTACCACATCATCAAATTAGTGAGAAACTACTCATCCAGTACTTTTACGAAGTACTCACACCTATGGAGAGAAGCATGGTGGATGACGCTGTTGGAGGGGAATTGATGGAAAAGACACCAGTAGTTTCACGTGCATTGATTGACAAGATGACCCAAAACTCCCAACAATTTGGCGATCGAGGTACACCACATGTTCAAGGAGTACATCAGGTAAGTCCTTATTCTCTTGAAAGTAATTTGATTGATACTAAGTTATAATAATTGACCACTATCGTGAGGAAGATTGAATTAGATCAAAAGAAATCCCAAGCCCCTCCTTCAAGGCCTTGTGGCATTTTCACTGAGATAAGCCACCCAACTTACTGTTTCCCCCAACTACAAGAAATAGAAGATTGCACAATAGTGTTTTTTGGGAGACCATATCAACAAAAAAAAACAACCATATCCCCAAAAGAAGCTTGATTACTTTGAACCAATATACAAACAAGGGTGGAAGGATCAATCAGACATGAGGTATAGCTTTAAACAACAACAAAGTCCCCCTTTCAACAAAACTTACAGCAGCCTCTTCCTTACCAGTAGGGTTTCTAACAACCCCATAGAAGATTTGAAGCCCAAGAATCAACAAGTCAACAACAAGGGAATCCCCCACCCAAGGTAGATTCTAACACTGATGACCTTTTTAAGAAAAATGTTTTTAATAAATAGAATGAGTTGAAGAGTCAAGGTTCGGAGTTGAGGGAGTTGAAGACACAGATGATCCAGATTTCCACCACCCTCCATGAACTGGTAAGTAAGAACTCCAGAAATCTTCCTTCCCAACCTACTCCAAATCCCAAGGGGAATGTCAATGCTATCACATTGATAAGTGGGAAGCAAAAAACTGATACATCTGCACCTATCGTTTCACCGAGATTCACCTCAACTCAAGAAAATCCTCATTCCACACCAACTATTGAGCAACCAAAGGAGAAAGATAAAGGTAAGAAAAAGATTGATGATATTTCTATTAAACCCCTTCCCTTTCCAAACAGGGTTGTACAAACCAAAAAGATGGCTGAAGAGGCGATGCAAAAAAGAAGTTTTTGATACATTCAAGCATGTGGAGATCAAAATCCCTTTACTTGAAGCCATTAAAAAAATATCAAGGTATGCCAAATTCTTAAAAGAACTTTGTACCAATTGAAGAGGGCTTAATGAAAATGAGAGGATCAATATTGGAAGGAATGTTTCACCACTCATTACACTAACTCTAGTAATGCCAACAAAGTGAAAGGATCTTGGGACATTCACTATCCCATGCACCATAGGGGAGTTGCACTTTTCTAATGCTCTTTGTGATTTGGGAGATTCCATAAATGTGATGCCTCACTCTGTATTCTATTCTTTATAGGTTGGTGAGTTGAAGCTGATGAGAGTAGTGGTGCAGTTGGAAAATAGAAATACAACATATCCAGCGAGAGTCCTCGAGGATGTACTTGTTCGAGTAAGAGACATTATCTTTCCAGTAGATTTCTACGTGCTTAACATAGAGGATGGTCATGTAAGTTCTCATGCTACCATTATCTTAGGTAGGATCTTCCTCAAAACTGAGAAAACTATCATAAATGTCAATTAGGGTACACTTTCAATGGAGTTTGGGGATGAAGTTGTGATATTTAATGTTATGGACTCCATGAAGTACCCCTCAGAGGACCATTCTGCATTTTTTATCTCCCATTTTGAACCACTAAATAAAAAACCCATGGAATTTGATTTTCCTATGCTTAGGGAGATTACGAGTATTGTTTCTAATTTGATGTCTAAGAGTACTTCCACCCCAATTTCTAATGCACAATAATCTCTTAGATTTGATTTTGAAATGGAATCATATTCTTATTTTGATCATGTGAACTCTGATTATGACATGGCTGTTGAGTATGCTAATGGATTTAATGCTTTAT
Organism: Viscum album; assembly: GCA_963277665.1. NCBI lineage: Eukaryota > Viridiplantae > Streptophyta > Magnoliopsida > Santalales > Viscaceae > Viscum > Viscum album. The sequence continues at coordinate 1,605,751,313 of OY728137.1, read as the reverse complement.
TCACTGATTTTGATGATGTATATTCTGATACTGATGTTCATTGTGCACATATTTCAGTTCCTTCAATTTCTCCATCCATACATCACCCACTACATTGGAACTCAATCCATTAACACCAAATCTAAAATACTCATACTTGTTAAGTAGTGATAAATTAACTGTTATAATTGCTAACAATCTCCCTTTTGAAAATGAAGATTTTTTCTAAATCTTTTGAGGGAGAACATTAGGGAAATCGGGTGGACCTTGGATGGAATATCAGGTATTAACCCCTCAATTTTCATTCATAGAATTATTTTGGAGGATGGGGATAAACCAGTTAGGCAACCACAAAGGAGACTCAATCAAACCCTTCTGAAAGTTTTTAAAAGAGAGGTCGAAAATTTGCTTGAGGTAGGTATAATCTATCCCATTTCAGATTCCTAGTGGGTGAGTCCTATTCAGGTTGTGCCTAGGAAAAGTGGTGTTACTGATATTAAAAATGATAAATATGAGTTAGTTCTAATGAGGGTAAAAAATAGTTGGTATGTGTGTATTGATTATAGGAAACTAAATCAATCCACTTGCAAGGACCATTTCCCCCTCCCATTTATTGATCAGATGCTTGAGAGACTAGCTGGGAAAACACACTATTGTTTCTTGGATGGATTTTCTTGATATTTTAAGGTTCTTATTGCTCTAGAGGATCAAGAGAAGACAACATTCACTTGTCCATTTGGTACATTTTCCTACCGAAGGATTCCATTTGGACTTTTCAATGCTCCAGGTACCTTCCATAGATGCATGGTGAGTATTTTTTTTCCTGATTTTATTAATACCTACATAGAGGTATTCATGAATGATTTTATAGTGTATGGGTCTTTATTTTATGAATGTATAAGTAGTTTGGGAAAGGTGTTGTATCATTTTATTGAGAAGAATATGGTCTTGAACTTTGAAAAGTGTCATTTTATGGTAGAGAATGTCATTGTCTTAGGGAATGTAGTGTCAAAACATGGGATAGAGGTTGATAGATCTAAGATAGGCATTATTTTATCCTTACCCTATCCTTCATGTGTGCATGATATTAGATCTTTACTAGGGAATACCAGATTTTATTGGTGCTTCATCAAATATTTTAGTAAGATTTATCTTCCTTTGTCGCGATTACTTCAAAAGAATTCTGATTTTGTGTTTAATGATTCATTCAGGGTAGCATTTGATGAGCTGAAGAAGTGTCTGACCATTCCACCGATCATACAACCCCCATAATGGGACATTCCTTTTGAGATTATGTGTGACGCCTCCAACTTCGTGGTTGGAGCTGTCTTATCTCAGAGGGTGGAGGGATGTTCACATGTGATTGCATATGCATCGAGGACATTGGATTCATCCCAATAAAACTACACAACCACATAAATGTAGTTTATTTCCATCATGTTTTCTTTAAATAAATTCTATTCATATTTATTGGGATCTAAATTAGTTGTTTTTTATGACCATGCAGCTCTGAGGTACCTCTTGAAGAATCCTGATGTAAAGCCCAGGATAATCTGATGGATTCTCCTTCTTCAAGAATTTGATATTGAGATAAAGGACAAGAAGGGGTCCGAAAACCTGGTGGTGGACCACATGAGTAGGCTTACTCACACACTAGAGGATGACACCTTGGACCAGGTACCACTTCAGTACACTTTCCCTGATGAGCATCTCTATTCTATATCAGGTATACATCCTTGGTATGCTAATTTAGTGAGCTACCTTATTGCATCTGAAATCCCTACAAATTTAAAAAAACATCAAGTCCAAAAATTAAAAAGCGAGTCTCGATATTATGTGTGTGATGATACCTACCTTTGGATCATGTATAGTGATCAAGTCATTAGTAGGTATGTTACTAACCATGATTTTGAGTCTATTATGCATTTTTTCCATACAATTTCATGTGGAGGACACTTTGTACCCCAACAGATAGCTAGGAAAGTTTTAGACTTTGGATTATATTGGAATATCTTATTCCATGACGCTCATCTGTTTTGTATGTCGTGCTCTCATTTCCAACATACTGGGGACATTTCTAGGAGACACAATATTCTCCAACAACCCATACTATTCTGTGAGATTTTTTATGTATGGGGCATCAATTTTATGGGTATTTTTCCTAGTTCATTTGGTTTCTTGTATATTCTAGTTTCTGTTTATTATGTGAGAAAATGGGTGGAGGCTAAGTCCACAAGGACTGATGATTCTCATGTTGTTGTGGACTTTGTCAAAGCACATATTTTTTTGCAGGTTTGGAGTACCGAAGGCCATCATCAGTGACCAAGGGACACACTTCTGCAATTGGAATTTTACTTCCCTTCTTTGTAAGTATGGGGTGGCACACAAAACATCAACACCATATCGCCCCCAAACAAATGGCCAGGCTGAGATTTCAAATTGTGAGTTGAAACAAATTTTGGAAAAAACCGTACAACCAAATAGGAAGGATTGGAGCAAGTGCTTGGATGATGCATTATGGGCTTATAGGAAAACATACAAGACACCTATAAGTATGTCCCCATTTTGGATTGTTTTTGGGAAAGTGTGTCATCTCTCTATGTAAGTTAAGTATCGGGCTTATTAGGATATAAAGAAATGCAACATGGATTTTTCCCAAGTTGGAATCTAAAGGAAGCTGAAAATTCAAGATATTGAGGAGATTCAATTGTCTTAATATGATAACTCAAGGATATACAAGTAAAGATCAAAAGAAGATCATAAAAAAATGATCCGGAAAAGAGAATTTCAAGTTGAAGAAAAATTCTTGCTCTATATTTCATGACTGAAGATGATGCCTGGTAAGTTGCGTTCCATGTGGTTAGGTCCTCATGTTGTGAATAATGTTTTTACTTGTGGTTCAGTGTAGATCACACAAGAGGAAACAAGAATAATCTTTACAATCAATGGGAAACGTTTGAAGAGATATAGTGAGGGACTTCCTACCGATGCAGTGGATTTCATCACACTGCATGACCCCATCATCACTTGAGCATATCAGGCTGTTCCTAACCCTTTAATTTTTTTTATTCTTTACCCTATTTAAAATTATACATTTCATGTACATATATCATCTCATGGGTTCACATTGAGGACAATGCAATATTTTAAGTGTGGGGGAGGGAACCTTTTAGTTTAGTAATTTCAATTGTTTTATTTTTTTTTTCAATGATTTTCAAAAAAAATTGTGTGTTTATTTTTCAATTTTTTGTGTTTTTTTGAAACTTTTGAGCTGAAATGATTCTCATAACCATTTTGAAATTCATATCAATAAGAGAAACAATTTATCCCATGAAACTGAGCTTAAATTAATGCTGAAAATAACTTTGTTTCAAGTTTAAATCTTTAGTAATTTCATGAAAAGTAATCTGAATTTTGAAACCCATAACACATTTCACTGTATTTATATTTTAAATCACTTTCTTATAAGGCTTCTAAACCATTATTTTCATATTCTTTACATTTACCTCACTTCTTGAGAGAACCAAACCATGATTTATTTAACCAAAATTTGATTTATTCTTATAAAAAATTTAGGGTTTGAGGTACTTATGTTTAAATGATTGAGGCATTTGTTTGGTATTAAAGACCCTATTTCAAAAAATCCTTTTTTATAGTGGATTACCTTGAACATTTAATCCTTTTATCCCTTATAATCCATGAAAAACCTATTAAGTTAGCCACATTACAAGCCAATTTTTCCTATCCAACTAACTCTTGAAGTGAAATTGCATAATCTAGTTGAACTTAAGTTTGGGGGAAGATTTCTTGTGTTGTGATACCACATTTTTTGATACTTTGGGTGGAAAATTAAATTCCAAATAGACATGTTTTCTACTGAAAAAAATCATTCTGTTGAAAGATGTGCCTTTCTGGAGCTTTCATGATAAAATAAGTTCTGCCTTTCGGAAGCTTCTGATGAAGAAAGAAATTTGTGCCTATCTGGAGCTTTCATGAAAAACTATGTTTGATGGGATTTAAATTTTTGTTGCTAAAATGATGAATGGTGTAAAATTTCTATGAGTTTTCATGATGATGGAGCTTAATTGATACTAAGAGGAGTGAGGAGGAGACCATACTTGAGTGACAATTAGAATAATGAAATTTTTCTTCAAAAAGAGTAAAGAAATCCTCATTCAGCCTCAAAATTTGTCACATCTAAATCCTACCCACCAAAATCTACAGAACAACACTGAAAAGTCCTCATAATAGACATATGTCCTTGACTCACATCGGGTGCTGATGTAGGAATTTATCAAGACTATGGTGACCCTTGTATGAGTTTGGATGAGAAAGAAATTGCTAAAAAATTGACATTTGTGTGATAAGATAAAATTCAAGTGAGGTAAGTGTTTTGTGAATGGGAGGATAAATGAAGTGGAAATATATTGAATGATATAAATTGAGAACTTAAAATAATGGTTTTTTATGAGGCATGATATCTTTTGTTTCTTGGAGTGGAATTGTTGGATCTCAAGGATATGTGCTTTAAAATTTGTTTTGATTTGATATTTATATTTAATTGTCACAATTTTTCGGAATACATGATATGGGGTTTTTCCTAGGAGTGAAAAAGGGTAAGTGTGGCGGTGTGATCACATCACAATTCACTGCTTTATTTCACCCCTACATCACTATTTTAAACTAGTTTTGTATTTAAAATTACAAATATTATCTCAAATTTAACATCCCATTTGATTAAATTATTAAAATTTTATCACTGTTAAAAAGGGAAATTATTCTTGTTTTGGTGATTTCGTTGTAGGAGGAGGTGATTTGGAGGGTCAGAGATGATCCAGAAGGGAAATGGGCCAAACTGCATGGAAGCCCAAAGACATCTGTTCACTATTTTACACATTTCTAAAAATCCGTGCCTCTAAATGGGATTAAATTTTGTGGTCATCTCCAAAAATTCATGGTATACAAATCATCTCAAGGAACTAAATTCTAATTCTTTCATTAATGGGTCCATTCGAACCAATATTTCTAGTGGACATAATCTACACAAAGTCAATGATTTGGTTCTGTATTTCAGCCATATCTCACACTTTAATCATCCATTGGCTACCAAATTTGACATGGAGATATTAAATATTATGGAATAAAACTTTTATATTTTTTCCAACTTGATATAATTCCATTTACCAACTCAAAACCGATACACAATTGGTATCTCAAAAACTGGGTGCCCAAAACCACTCCCCATTTTGGCTATAAATTGACACCTTGGGTACCCCATTTGGAAGTTTGGAAAATTAGTGAAGTGATTCCATTTTGGAGTTATAGAGTATTCCTCTCACCACCTTAGAGGTTCTATAATTCCCTATACTCATAGGGGGATCTCTTGAAGCAAGGATCCCTTCATCAAAGCCTTCCTCTCTTTCTTGCTTTGTAATATTTATGTTTGAATAATAAACTTCTTTGTTCCTATTCTATTTATTGTATTTTCTTTTGTACTCCCTAATTTTCCTCTATTTTATTATTACTTAATATTCTTAATTGGTCTGGAATCAAGAATAGAAACGAGATTGGGTTTTACCCTTTCTAAACCTTTACACATGCAAAACATTTCTATGATGATTACACCGCCCATGGAAGAGTAGTTATTTTTAGTAATAGATCTACTTATAACCTCCTTCATTAATTTATTTTGAATCAATGATATAATATAATTCACATAATATGATATATTAATTTAGTTTTTAATTTTAATTAAACTAAGAAAGTAATTGAATAATAGACACAAAACACGCGAGGTCGAGAATTGTGTTAATTGTGAAAGCATGAAATTAATTGGTAAAACAAGACCACACGGGATAAATTTTTAGAGTTAAAATATAATCCACAAAATCAATTACTACTCATTTCTAGAATGGATATGTGCCTTAATTTACCACTAACCAAAAGCTATCCTTAGAACATCAATCAAAGCAGAGTCTTGCGATTACATGTTCTGAAGATAGCCTAGGGTTTAATTCAGCTCATCTTTGTGGTAAAGTAAATTCTTGCAGGGTTTGGGGGTTAACAAGTTAGGGGATCATAATCAATTGGATTTTAATTTAAATGATAATGATAAATAATTTATTTAATAGATAGAGTTATATTGATTATACCTTTTTAAATATTTTCTAAAAGAACATATTCTTGTTTTGTCATTTTAATCGAAATTCATTTAAAAAATAAAAACAAAAAATTTTTACAATCTTCTTCCAGAAAACTTCTTATAGTTTTATGAATGGTAGACAACCCCATATCCTTTAAAGTAGTGTTATTATTCTATTTTATGTTATTTTCAAAATACCTTTAATAATTTTTCAAATTTACTTCCTCCTTTGAGAGACGACCTTGGTCATCCACTCTACTGCACCTAAGTACTCAAAAATCACACTTCATTTGAGAGCGCCCACGACAGTGCATTTTATCTTCAAATATATGTATCCATATCAAAGGTCCATATCCCCCATGAGACACAGGGACTCTTATTTGGAATAATCCACAAATCAATCCTCTCAGAGGGCCACATTCCCTATGAGACAAACCTTTAGAAGGTCATCATCCTAAATGGTGTAAGCCCCAAAATCATTCCTAAATTCTCTCAAAGGGCCACATTCTCTATAATTAAAACCTTAATAGACCCTCAATAGGCATGATTCCTCACAACTGAACTACGTTGGATTTGATTCTAATCCATATGAGATACATAGGAAGCCTCCTTGAGGTCCAAAACTGACACCCCAAATCAACCCTAATTATATTTAGGACACATTCCTAGTATGTTAATATATAACCTGAGATCCCACATCCAATCCGGTTTCCTTGGGATGATTTGGCATAATTCCCACACCAAAATTTTACTAGGTACCTTTTTCCTAGACGTCCTTGCCGCACGAAGTTAAACTGCACGGTTCGATCCTTGTTGAAGGTACCAAGGCACACAATAGAGGCCGATGGGATGGGGATTTAAAAAATTTCTATCATTGGAGTGAATTAACTTCATCATGTCTGAATATCCATCCCCAGTATGGTATAAGGATCCCACTTGGTTTAATCAAAGCATAATAAATAAAAAAAATGAATACCTTGTTCTGATTTGATGCACGCACATCCATCGTAAGCTCTCGACGTATGTTTCTTGAAGTATCCAATGCCAAAACTCTCTAGATCATCCACACATTATTTTTTGGATCTTTAAATACAATTTTTATTGGATTTTGGGTGCTATCACATAGCAATAACTATAACTTCGACGCCGCGTTGATCACCATGATCCTTTACCTCCGATCTGTGAAGGAGAAATTGAATTGTATAACTAGATTGAGTGACTCTCTCTCTAGGAATTAGGAGGAGAGATAAGATATTAATTCCAACTGAGTGAAAATTTAAATTAGGTATGAGCTTCTCTACACTTATACAATGGATATTCATAATACTCGATTAGGGTTACCCAACCCCTGTGTATTGAATGTATACTAAATAAGTGATAAATAATTAATTATGAATAAAAAATTAAATTATAATATTATTTATATTTTTATCAAATATTTGTAATATATATATTAAATATATTATGTGATAATCCTGAGTCATTAACTCAAATCGTAACTCTTGATAATATTAAATGAACCTGAAATATTATAATAATATCCGTTCGTATAATATTAATCCTTGTATTTACTTAATCACTTGTAAATAAATGTAATAAATAAATTCACCCAATTATTATTCACTTGAATAATAATGAATTTATTTATTTATTAGCGATAGATAAAACTTGGACAACTCGTCCCCATGGTGGGGCCCACCATGTCCTATATTCCTATTTAATAGAATAAGGAAGATTCTTGAATATGCTATTGTGTGTGACCCTATAGGAACTTATCTCAATAGCAGTGAATAATATTCATAAACCAAGAGCAGAGTCTAGAAACCCATTAAGGCCCCTAAATAGATAAGTAAAATTCATAACAATAACAACCAACCTACGAACACACACTATGTAATATAATCTCTTTAACATATGAAATCTCATAGAGCATGACACACACTTATGTCATCATACTTTCTTTCTTTATTATTTTTTGATATCTTTGGATAGATTTACCTTCGACTATCATGGACATGGATTTATGAAGGTACTACCATCATAATCAATCAGGCCCGAGACATATCTTCCTCAACTTAGAAGTGAAAAATATTACCATAATCATTCAATCAATGTCATTCCACCAATGATGCACCCAACACAAACTACCTCCCCATGAATTCATTGTCATGGTTTTCACCTTACATCAAAGTATGCAATAAAATGGAACATATTGATAGTGATATCAAGTTAGGATATCAATACACATGTCTGTAGATAGGAACAACCAATAGCACCTAAAACATGTGGTGTTCATATTAGCGGGTCTGTCCTCATGATCTCACTACTAGAGATCACCAAGTGATAATTTCATGAGAAGAAGTCTCAATGCTCATGATACCATGAAACCTGATAGTTAATAATCTACTATGTCCAGTCAGTACGATGTATCTAGACCACATGAAATATGTTTAACATTAATTTCATAGTATCTCTAGGTTATCATTATATCCTAGGATATTCTAAAACCTTTCAACACGACAATTAATCTATGGACATTAGAATTTCAATAGTTGAATTATAAAATTATACAATATAATAGTAAGTATACATCATGTATATCTAACTGTATACACAATATAGTAATCAAAAGTACTGTATAGTTGGGTATAGGGCACCCACTATTAAAATAATCCCACTCACACTGGATCCAACTTGGTAAACAACCTTGTTATCTCTCACATGATTAAGATCATATTTATAATGAGTCACAACTTTAGTTGTTGGGTCTGCCACATTTCCACAATGTGACTATTATTCTATTTATGACCTCATCTCCTTAAGTAAAACTTATCAAGAAATGGTATCCCTGAGTATATCCATTTTTTACACTATCATAACTTGAAATATTGGATAGTAAGAGTATCATAATTTATATTATAATAATACTTTACTTAATAAGTGTGATTCCAAGAACTGAAACAAATCATTGCCTTTAACGGATTCTTAGATTCCTCAAAAGCTACAACGTACTCAGTGTTTTTAGGTATGGAAACCACTATCTTATATGATCTTGTCTCTCTCATCACCTTAGCATAGCTATTATATTAGATCACATGGATCTAATAAATACTAGTTTGTGTACCCTCATAACCAGTATCCTTTCTTCTCCACTTACTAGGTACTTATCTTTTGTACTTTCCCAAGTATAATCAGATAGTTCAGACTACTTACCTTATAGTGCTCTTGCATATAACTAATATTTTACTATTATAAATTATATATTTTTAATATCAATTTTTTTTACATATAATAGAATACATGGTTGATCCATTTCTTAAGCATAGAGAATTCAACTCACCATGTTAATCTCCTCCTATTTCTTGGACATGTCTATCTAGAGAGATTTATGCCATATGATATTGGTAACAATTTTCTCTTGAATTATTCTAGATTTTATTGTTCAATACCATGTCACTATATATACAATTGACCAGGTCTAAGAAAACATTAGATTTACCTCAGTATATCTTATTCCCTAGAACATAGGATGTTACTTTAGGTCAATCACTGGAGAATATCATTTATCCTAGTCTTAAATAACTTGAATACCAATAGTTATTTTCCATATGTTATCAAACTTATTTCTCTTGTAAGACAATGGTGTTCCCACTAAACTTTGGTAGACACATGGAAAAAATTCATTCTAAATGAATATTCTACGATCTTGTTGCTTACTTTAATCCTAAACTGGATTTTGGTAACTTGAAACCTTTATTAACATTTTGTGACATGACCATCCCTTTATGGTTGTGTCGTATAGATACCTTCCACTATTGGTGGTCATGACATCCAATTATCAATAAAATGATCATAGATATTATCCATGAAAAGTAAAATTATAATGTATTTAGGCATAATGACTTGGTACAACCAATCAAGCCTTATTGGTACTATACTTGTACCATCCATGTATCATCTCACTTGAATACCTACCACAATATTCAAAATAATATACCCCTTTTCACTTTGATGAATTATTGAATTTTAATTGATATTTCCAATCACATACTTCTTACTTATAGGAATTATTATTCTTTACTGAATAATAGATAAATGGACACAGTGAATCCAAAACCATCACTATAGTTCTAAACTTCCTAAGAAATATGTGTCTCTATAACATTCATGTTCTAAATGCACTTGTGGAACTAGTTCCTATAACAACTACATGTGCATCTCCATCATCGACTAGAACCAAGTTAATCTGGATCCCACTATCTCCAATAGAGATGTTTACCCTTATAGAAATGTATTCTATCACTTGAATACCACTTTTATATATTAGGAATTTATGTAATATCCTAAGAAACTGTTAGGATAATTACTAAGATGCACAATGTGTGTATCTTGATGCAAGTTTGTTTATATCCTAACAAACTCTTTGCATCTAAACACATGTCCTATAACATAATGGATTTACATAATACTATGGCTCATATAATATCCATTTTTCATTATAGTTGGCATATGGTTATAGGATATCACTATTATTTGCAAATAACTTCATGAAATATAATGAAAGTTTCTTGCCCAACTATTGGTGGTGGGGTGGTAAGGGTTTGGGGGGGGGGGGGTGAGGGGCAGGTCGTGGGGTCAAGTCCCTGAGCTTGCGATTTAATATAATTTTCTTCATTGCGTGTGTGCCTCTTTCGCGATTGTACCCAATTTTTTTTTATAATGAAAGTTACTTCAAGTTGTAACATTGATTCTTCTTACATCATAACTTTTATGTATAAAATATGCATTTAGGAATTACTCCACGCTATATTTTGTTGATAAATGTTAACATGTAATACTTAATAATCGATCCTAACCATTAATATCAATACTGTGATATAGATAAGGTAATGTGTGTTTAGGAATTACTTCATACTACATTATTTTGATCAATGAATACTTGGTCAATATATTCTTAGGCGTGCTGGACCAAAGAAACTGATATCTTCTGACCATGAATATATCATACTTCACTTTAATATTCCTTAATCACTTAAAGGAATCTAATGAAGTATATTTACCACTAGATTACCCTTGGAATAGTTTATGCTCATTTGTTGAACCAATTTCAAAATATTTACGGCTTACCTTTATTTCTATAGGTTTATTTGTCAAAAAATAAATATATACATCGATAATAAAAAATGTGTTTATCTTGAATGAGTCTAAATACCATATTGGGTATATCATGGATGCCTAATTTAGTTTTTCTTGAAAAATTATTATCTTTCCACAAATGGGTAAATAAGTATTACATTTTTATATTCATCAGGTATTGCCTATGATTCATGTATCACTGAACTATTGGTTGAGTATTAAACACCACAAACAATATTCACTCCTAAACTTGGAATAATGTCTACCTATATCCAAAGGACATGTGAGATATTTTTTTGTTATACTCAATAATATTTTTATAAGAGTCATTCACCTGAAAATATAGAAGTCATGTACTTCTCACCACTGACTTAGGAATCACCCTTTCTCATTCGCTTGGAGAATACAACTTACATCTAGTAACATTTCTATGCTTACTTGGTTACTGTATTTTAATACACATATGTGAATAGAATATTGTATTTAATACCTAAGAATTAAAAGTAAAAAATTACCTTAGTTGATGAATATATTTCAAAGAAGTAAATACTTGATTATTCAATTCAGTTCATTGGATTTAACTTCCATATAATTTATTTCATGTTATGTGATGTAAATAAACTATTATTAATACCTTTTCCATTGAAGGACATTATGAATGTTCCCTTGGTGTGACACTTGAAATTTTCATTTTCGCCTTGTTTTTAAATTTGTTTTCCATAATAAATAAATATTATAATTTCTTTAAGTTATTATTTTACTTGGAGAACTTTACCTTTATAGGTAATGAAGTGTTTACTCGAATACTATTCATTTTGTAACTTAAAATGAGACTTGAGTAAATGGGTGAAAATGATATGTGAAAGGGATCCATTAAAATATCACGATCCATCTTTCAATTTACACATTTACATTGTAATAGTCAACTTATTTATATCTTGCTTTCTCCTTGAAAACTTCTTGGAGATGAGACTACATGTTATATTACCCATTTCTTGATGTAGTGATCACAACTAGAATCAGATGTTAATGATTTCATTATGACATAACCATCATATGATACATACATGAGTATCCTGTAATCATTTTTACACCCTCTCTTCTTGAGGTATATTAATAGGTATTGAGGACACTGGTGCCTTGAATTTCTTGTATCGCAGTATTGTGCGCATGTGCCTATACTACACTTGGAAACTCATGTCAGTGTGGAAATTTACTTTGTCCATTATTTATCATAGTATTTCTTATGGTATAAATTTATATTTTATATAAAAACAAAAAACTATAAGATTTTTACTTTTTATCTTGATTTCCAATTTATAAATTTTGATTAATTAATGAAATCATTAAATGTATCCCACTATTTTATCGAACCTTAATAGCCCTCACTATTAAATTAGGAATATTATATCACTTGAGTATTATAGTGTAAAGGACCCTAGAAACCTCCCCCAATAGTCTATAAGCTATGGATACACCACTAGTTGGATATTTTCAAGGTAGGCTTTAAGCTGGCCAACCACTTTAACTGACAGTTCCTTGATCCATTGAGTAAATTCCCAACTTATTAGAATAGAAACTTGATTCCATCAAATCTTTGACTCTAAAGTGATATAAATTTATCTATGGATAATAATTGAGTATCCACTTTAGTTAATTCAACCCAATACTCTCATGAGAACTCCTCGGTAGTAAGAGGCACTCTCAACTATTACTGATGATCACCCTAAACACCCATTTTTTTTCAAATGTGAGCAATGGAAGACATTAGGACTTAATATATATTTTAGGGATTTTATTATTTCTTGATGAATGTAATCCATTTCTATTAAATATGCTCAATCTATGTTTTTGTGCTCATAACTGAACATGCAATAGAAAAACATACATCACATATTTATGTATTTTATCTTGTTTATTATTTTATGCGATCATACAATAATCAAGAAATTGAATAAAATAACAAATGATGAATAAAGGAAATAGATTTTACCAATTGGTCTTTAACATATAATTAAGATTGATCCATAATAGATCAATCTTGATCTAGGGGTCCCATACCTGAGTTGATTCCTGACTCATAGTGTAGCTTGACCTTGATCTAATCTATTTGCTTCTTGTCTGGAGTATCACCTTGACTTGGTGAGTTTAGTGTCTTAAAACGTCATCATTTATGTACAAAAATACTCATGTACAAGTGAGGGGTTCTAGTGGTGCAATGTACAACATGTTCATTGGATACACAAACCCTTATACATATTTGAATAAAATAAGATGATGCACATACCATCATTTAATTACCTACTTATTATAATCATCACACACAATAAATAATTAAATAATCCAGACATACACTGGTCGATCACTAACTCAAGACCAGTAGGTATAATAAATAAACACTCGATAAACATTAAATTATGATAAATTTAAAAGTACAAGGGTATTGAAATAAATTAAATAAATTTAAATAAATTCAAATAATTTATTTTATACAGTTCTAGTTTTAATATAATTTTAAATACAAAAAATAAATTAAATCAATTAATTTAATTTACTACTCAAATTAAATTAATATTTCAGATTCTTAAAAAAAACTAAACCAAATTTAAAATTAATTAATTTAATTTAAATCTAAAAGTAAATTAATCAAATTAATTAATTTTTATAAACCTAGACTTGGCCCATTTTGAGCCAAACAGACCCCGTCCAGGCCTGTTCTAGGCTAGGCAGATTCGCCCAGACCCATTTTGGGTAGGGAAGACCTGTCCTGACCCATTTCGGCATGAATCCAGTTTGAAAAGACCTAAAATTACTATCATAGGGGCACCTTAGGAGAGGTGAGGGTGCTGCAATTGTGGTGGTGGTGGATGACCGGAGGTTGGTGGATATCCAGAGGAAGAGAGTGGTGTGCTTAGCTTGCGGTGGATGAACCTCAACTTGGGGTGGTGCCTGAGGGTGTTCTGGCCTGGAAAGAAGTGATGCGGGAAGCTAGAGTATGATTAAAGTACTAATATACATGAGGGATGATGTCTGACAGTGATGCGGCTCAGATCAACCTCAGGTCGGCGGCAGTGGCCGATTGCACAAGGATCTGACAACGGAGGCTCGCACAGTGGACAAAAGGGGGGGCGACCCTTGGTGCAGTTACAGGGAACCAGTTGCTTCTCAGTCTCATGGTAAGGGAGAGTTAGAGAGAATGGGGGATTCCTAGTTTTAACAGTGAAGTCGAGCCACATATGAGTTCCACTTGCTTTGACCGAGGGGGGAGGAGGGCAGTCCACGAAAATAGGGAGGAGAGGAGAGGGAGGCTGCCAGCTTCGACCGAGGTAGGAGATAGGGCCGTTAGGTGAGGTCACACACCAGAGGAATGTGATAGTGGGGAAGTAAACTCTTTATTTTGTTTGTTATAATTGACAAATTCAATCTGCTGTGGCCTGCAGGAATAAATATTCCAAAGGAAGATTGACATTTTGTTTGCTGAACCATTTTTTCAACAGGTTTATTAAAGATCCTTTAAATTCCCATAGGATCATTAAATTTACTTTTAATATAATAATAATAATAATAATAATTATTATTATTATAATAAAATAATAATGATTATTATTATGTAATATCCAAAAAACCTATGGAAATACAAAAACTAGAACACATTCAAATTTATATAATGTGTTATTCAAAAACTTAAATATGAAAAATACCATTTTGATCCATAATTTTTTTTCCAGATGTCCATAACTTGGCCATCCTAAATCAGATTGACACATTTTCAGATTCATTGGAACCATTTTAATACCTTCTAATTAAAATTTAAAGCAAAATAATTTACTTGACTTGGAGAAACCACACGATCTCTTTGATACCAATTAAAGGTACTAGGGAAACAATAGAGGCCAGTGGGTTGGTGATTTAAAAATTTTATATCACTGGAGTGACTTAACTTCATTATCTTTGGTGATCTAGCCTCAGTATAGTCTAAGGATCCCACGTGGTTTAATTAGCGCACAATAAATAAAAAAATGAATACCTCATTATGATTTTATGCACGCATGTACTTCGTAAGTTTCGGTGTCTGTTGCTTGAAAGATCCAACGTTGAACCCATATAGATCACCCAAACATGATTTTTGGATCTTCATTTATTCTATTCATCAGATTATGGGTGTTAGTGCAAAGCACCAATGATCACTTCAGCGTTGTGTCGATCACCACAATCCTTTGCCTTCGATCCACAAAGGCGAACTTGAATTGTATGATCGAATTAAATGATTATTTCTCTAAGAATCAGGAGGAGAGAGAAGATATCAATTCCAACTAAGTGAAAATTTTAATGAGGGATGATCTTCTATCCACTTATATAGTAGATATTCATAATACTTGATTAGGGTTCCCCGACCCCCATGTATTGAAAGTCCACTAAATAAGTGATATAAATAATTAATTATGATTAAAAAACTATGCCATAATATTATTTATATTTTTATGAAATAACTTTAATATATATATTAAATATATTATGTGACAATCCTAAGTCATTAACTCAATTTTCAACTCCTGATAATATTAAACAAACCAAGAATATTATAATAATATTCGTTTGTATAATATTAATCCTTATATTTACTTAATCACTTGCAAATACATGTAATAAATAAATTCACCCAATTATTCTTCACTTGAATAATAATTTATTTATTTATTTGTGATCGATAAAACTTAGACAACTCAACCCCATGGTGGGTCCCACCATGTCCTATATTCCTATCCAGCAGAATATGGAATATTCTCAAATGTACTATTGTGTGTGACCCTATTGGTCCTTATCTCAATAGTAGTGAATAATATTCATAGACCAAGATAGGAGTCTAACAATCCATCAAGGCCCCTAAAGAGATATGTAAAAGTCATAGAAACAACAATCAACTTATGAACACACACTCTGTAATATAATATCTTTATCGTATGATATCTCATAAAGAAGGACATACACTTGTGTCATCATCCTTTATTGATTTATCATTTTTTGATCTCTATGGACATATTTAAATTTGAATACCATGGACATGGATTTATAAAGTTAATACCATCCTAATCAATCAGGCTTGAGATATCTCTTCCTCAACTTAGAAGCAACAAATCCTATCTTGATCATTCATCCAATGCCATGCCACCAATGATGCACCGAACACAAACTAACTCGCCAAAAATTCATTTTCATGGTTTTAACCTTACATCAAAGTATGAAATAAAATAGGACAAATTGATAATGATCTCAATTCAGGAGACTAATACACATGTCTATAGATAGGAACAACCAATGACACCTGAAACATGTGGTGTTCTTATTAGCATGTCTGTCCTCATGATCTCATTACTAGAGATCACCAAGTGTGAACATCATGATAATAAGTCTTAATTATTATGATCCCCCAACACCTAATAGTAAAAAATCTACCATTTCCATTTAGTATGGTATATCTAGACCATAATACATACGTTTAAGATCAATTTCATAGTATCTCGAGGTCCTTATTATAGCATGGGATCTACTATAACCTTTTGATATGAAAATTAATCTATAGAAATTACCATTTCAACAGTGGATATAGAAAAGTACACACTATAATGGTAAGTATACATCATGTATACCTAATTTTATACATGATATGGTAATCAAAAGTACTATATAGTTGTGTCTAGGTCACCCACTATTAAAATACTTGTCACATGAACTTAAAAGGTATGATGTTTCCTGTTAAGTGGCACTGAACTACGTGGGTATAATTTCTTTCAAAAGGATATGTAGGAAACCAATATTATGGGATTGATCCTGATATCAAAAAAACTTATGTATCCCTAGATGATGATAAAATCTAGAGTGCCCCACTGTGTGGATTGAAACTAGCATTGCAATAATAAACGACAAAATAAATCTCTAATATTTATGAAATATGGTACTATCAATAGATAACCTTAGATATATAATACATTAAAGAATAACATTAGATACATAAAAATTATTATTAAGTTAATACATGATAATAATTGATTGTTAGTTCAATGGAGACCCATGTCATACTTGAGAATTAAGGAAGGATTCACGAATATGTCTTAAATCTCTAAGAGAGTCATAAAGTAAGAAATAATTCCCCCAAAAAGGGCATGGTGATCCAAACTTCCATCCTATCAATCAGTGTGAGTCCCTAATAATTATTGGGATATATCTCAACAACCACCTACCTTTGGAAAGGAGGTTCATGAAACATATCAAATAAGGGAACCATTTGGTGTTTCCGGCTCCATAAACAAAATCTGTTGGAAGTCGTTCAAAAAGGGAGAATTCAATGAGAATGATTGTTCAATCATTCAAACCCCCAAAATCATAATGTCTAACAAAAAAATGCCAAAATTTTATATTAGAAACAATTGAAAATTTAGTACTTATATGGTGGGAATGGTTGTAAAAGGGTTCAAACAACATCAAGACATAAACTATAAAGAAACCCTTTCACTAGTTTCTATTCTGAAATCCATTAGAATTTTATTTTCCATATCAGATCACCATGCCTATGATATTAGAAAGATAGATGTCAAAACAACCTTACTTAATGAGAAACTTTAGGAAGATGTCTATATGACAAAACCTAAATGGGTTTTAATTCCAAATTATACAAATTTTAGAGATCCATTTATGGATTTAAGCAAGAATCCATGTCATAGAACATTCATTTTGATGAATCCATAATGTAATTTGGTTTTATAAAAATGAATGTGACCCTTGTATCTATAAGTGGTTTAGTGGGAGCGTAGTAATTTTCTTAAAATTTTATGTTGATTAAATACTACTTATTAGAAATAAAATACTATTTTTACAGTTTATTAAATCCTGGATGAATACATTATTCTCCATGAAAGACTTGGGTGAATCATCATATATTCTTGGGGATCAATATCCATCATGATATATCCAATAGGACACTTAGACTAAGTCAAAGTACATACATTTACAAAATATTTAAAAGATTCAATATACCAAAATATAAGAGGATATTATTTTCAATGTCACATGGAATTCATCTTTCTAAGAAAACATTTCCTCATACACATGATGAGAGATAGATGATAGAAAATATTCCATATGCATCATTGATTTGTCTAGTCGTGTATGTCATGATATGTACTAGGTTAGATGTTGCCTACACCTTAAACATAGTAAGAATATATCAAGATGAACTAGGTGACCTCTATTAGATGGAGGTAAAGACTATCCTTAAGTATATGAAAAAATAAGGATATATTCTTGGTCCATGGAGGAGATAATGAGATATCCATTAGGGGATTTTCATATGATAGTTTCCAAACATATTACAATGATATAAAATTTTAATCAAGATATATATTCACTATAAATGTATATATTATGAGCTGGAAGAACTCAAATAAGGCCCTGGTCACAAATTCCATAGTAGAGTTTGAGTATATTGCAACTTATGAGGTAGCTAAAAAATAAAATTGGATATGTAAATTCATCTAGGATCTTGATTTTATTCCTAATAGTAAAGATATTATTACACTCTATTGTGATAATACTGCAGTGGTGGCCTTAAAAAGGATCCAAGATCACATCAATAAATGAAGAACATACTTTGGAAATATCATCTCTTAATGGATTTTTCTTAGAGAGGCAACTAAAGTATTAACTCAGTAGAAACTTGATCATCACGTGATATCTAGAGGACTAAAATTCATTAGAAGTTTTTTCTAGTCTATATATCTTGGATTTGGTGTTCTAGAACTAAATATTTGTACTTTAGATTAAATTTATAATAAAATAAGTGAATATTAATTTAAATATATTATTATATATCATTCATAGTTCTATGTGACTTTATTGTAATCATGTTATAGAGTATCTATCACATTAAAAGGCCATAGTAGTTCCCCAAAATGATGAGAACCTTGAAATAACATAAAAGTATTCTAGGATATAGTTCTATAGTCAGATAAAATTCTATAAAGGAAGACATAGAATGTTGACTGTCAGGTATGAGTACTCGTAAGCATATGAGACTTTATATCATGAAGTTCATACTTAGTAATATTTAATATGAGAGATTATTAGAACAAACCCACCTATAATAATTCCACATGTGTGTATGACATTGGAATTTCCTATCTTTAAAAGTGTGTGATAATACTTATAATTTAATATTATTATTAATACGTGTCACGAATCATGCACTTTGATGTACTGAACAAAATTGTGACACCATATGTTCAAAGGAAATAGGGTATATTGGGCATGTCACAAATAGAATTTTATTAATGAATAAGCTCAGGAAGGATTTATCCCTTATATATTTATGGATGTTTATATCTCAATCCTTTGACTGAAATAAAACTCTCACATTAAATTCCATGGCTATAGTGTAACATTATTTTTATTTTAGATAGTCCAAGAAACACATATCAAGAATATAGGTTGATGACACAGGTGTGAAACCTACTTGATGAGATATCATGATAAAGGTATGATATTACACAATGAGCACTCATGTGTGGTCATTGAAATTGTGACATTAACTTATTTATCTTAGGGATCTTGACTCATTTATAGATAGTAATCTTGAACTTTAGGAAATCCCACCTAATGAAAATAAGAAACAATCCTAGAGGTTCACACATGAAGTATATCCATTGATATCAAATTAAATTATAAAGTCCCATAAACTAGTAATACATATCTGGTGGTTACTTTATTACATTGGTACAAGATATATGGCATTACACCACACAACATCAATCAAATTATTAGTCTTAGAAAAAAAGATACATACTTGAATCTCACATTTAATTTGAAAACGTAAAATATGACATAATATTTTATTAGAGAACATCATTATTTTCTCTATCATATCCTTTCATATCATTCATAGTAAACTTCCTGGAATAATAGGGAAAGGAAACATAAGAAATCGGTGAGATCAGATACTCAGTAAGGGAATGCGTACAACAAAACCTAAATAAGTCATGAATAATATAGAAGGAATAAATGATGATCAAATAATTTCATATAAATAATCTCATAATATTTAAACTTATCCATGGATATCAAAAATATTTGAATAATCATAAGGTCATCAATAACTAATTTCATAGTGATGTAATTCATAATGTCGGACATCTTAAACTTATCATTGAGGTCTCATGCTAAGACATCTTACATAAATAGATAAGACCTTGGAAAAACACCCAACTTATTTAATCTAATGAGACCAACCAATGTATCGAGGGACTATATAATTATTCCCCCACCCATTACCTAATAATTCCATCGAATTCATCATACTAATAACCAATATAACTTAATCAACATATATTAATAATCAATAACTATCTGTATTGAAATAACTAGCATATGAGATTCTAATAATTTCTTCAATTAAAATTATCAAAATACATCTAGATAAATATAGTGTATGGTATCATTATATTACAACTAAATTAAATCATAAGATTAATTAAATTATGTTTATATAGATGAAATTACTTTTAAAATACTACTAGAACATTTCTTGATGAAAATACCCTTTTCATTTTGAAATCACATATTTAATATCTAAAAAATACCAAAATATTTGGAAAAAAATTTCTTTGAAAATAACTATGGAAACTTGTAATGTAATATTTGAGGAAAATAATATTCATGATGGTGATAAAAAATTTTCTTATGGGAAATGTTAAATAAATATTTTATTCACACCATTGGTAAAAAGTATCTCGTTTGGAAAGTGATAAGAAGATTATTTTCAATTTTTATAGAAAGTAAAATATAGGTAAAAATTTATTTAATAAATCATTATGGAATAGTAAAAAACATTATTTAAAACATTTTAAATAAAATAATGATATGGAATAAAAATATTCAAAATTGAATAGAAAAAAGTCAGATTTCCTTAAAAATATTCTTTTGGTATATTGAGTAATTAAAGAGAGTAAAATGAAAGGAAAACTTGTAATTTATATACTTAAAAATAGGATAATAAAATATATTTGTTTTAAGATAAAAATATCAAAAAATTTCCTCAATAGAAACTTAATAATATAAACAATCTCGAATAAGGATGAGATTGTGAACCACATGTCCGAATTTCTTTGTAAGTGCTCTTATCCTGTGTATAATAAATTTAAATTTATTTTAATTATATAATATAACCATATAAATAATTATAATATCATATAAAATCCACTTATAACAATTCAATATCCATTTCTTTATTAAAATCATCATTTCTGAATGTTAACTGTTTCATTTTTCATGTAAGTTTCGGTTTGATAGTTTTGGTCCTTACATATTTATAATGGTTTAATCATATATAGAATGTTAATAATGATATAATTATAATATATATTAATTATATATATTTATAATCAAAATTTAAAAATAAACATGACTAATGAATCACATTTCTCTTTGGAGGTGATAGTCCACACGTATGCACGAGCGACGTTCTAATTTTTTAACGAGTGGAAGGGTAATAAGTTAAATGTTATATTATATTACCAAATAAATTATTATTTAATTAATATCATATATATTAATTATTTACATATTTATAACCATCTAAGTAAAATGTTTATGAAAGAAAAATTACACTGCAACGTTGAGACGGTAAGCTGTATGTATGCATAAGTGATGTTTTTTTCTTTCCATAGGATGAAAAAGAGATAGAAAATGGTTGTTTCATAATAATAATAAAATATTAGTATATTTATGATATATAATTAATTATTTTAGTATGGTTTCAATATATTTATAGTTATTAGGAGAATAAATAAATGTTAAAGTGTCTATAAAGACAATTACCTCTTCTTTGAGATATCTCATTTGGATCCCTTCTTAAAGACCCTTGGAATGGAATTTTAAGAATAAAATAACATCTAATTCATGTATAGGGAAGTTTATATTATAAATGGTCAGATTTTTTTCAATTTATATGGCTTAAAGGTGTGTAAATAAGAGAAAGTAGGGGTATCCTTTTATAAGGGAGGTAAGTGGAACTCTTGTAATTTTTTAAAGCATTAAAATATTATAAAAAAATATTCATGGAAAATTAGTTCAAAATTTGGATTAATTTAAATTAAATATGATATAATATTTAAATAAACTCATACAATAAGATTTATATAAGTTTTTAGGTCATTTTAACCCTTATATCTTTAGTTTAACCCTCTTTTAACCCTTTTTATCCTTAACCGCAGTAACACATTTTTCAGCCATTAAGGGTTATAAATTTAATTATAAGGTAAAAATTAGCTTCTAAATGGTCAAGAGATGAAATTTTAAACCTTATCTCATCCCCTTTTTCCTCTTAAAATATTTTTATGGTTTCTAAATCATGTAATAATATATTATTTAACATAAATTGCCATTAAAGTCATATAAATAATCGCATAATCTTTAAAATTATCCATGGATATAATAACTATTTGAATAATAACAAGGTCATAAATAACTGATTTCATAATGATTTAATTCATAATGTTAGACATATTAAACTTATCATTGAGGCCTCATGCTAATACATCTTACACAAATGGGTAAGACCTTTGAAAAATACCCAACCTATTTTATCTCACGAGACCTACCAATATATCGAGGGACTATATAATTATGGTCCCCACCCATTACTTAATAAGTCAAATTCATTCATCATATAAATAACCAATATAAATTAATAAACATATATTAATAATCAATTATTATTTGTATTTAAAGAACTAACATATGAGATTCCAATAATTTCCTTAATTAAACTGATCAAAATCCATCTAGAGAAATATGGTGGATGGTATCATTATATTATAAGCACATTAAATCATAAGATTCATCAAATGATATTGATATAGATAAAAATAATTTTAAAATACAACTAAAACATTTCTTGAGAAAAATAACCTTTTTATTTTGAAATTACATATTTAAAATCTAAAAAATTTCAAAATATTAGGAAAAAAATTTCTTTGGAAATAACTATGGAAACTTGTAATGTAAGATTTGAGGAAAATAATATTCATGATGGTGATACAATTTTTTCTTATGTTAAATGTTAAATAAATATTTAATTCACACCTTTGGTAAAAAGCATCTAATTTGGAAAATGATAAGAATACTATTTTTAACTTTTTTATATAAATTAAAATATGGGTAAAAAATTATTTAATAAATAATTTTATAATATTAAAAACATTATTTAAAACATTTTAAATAAAATAAGAACATGGAAGAAAAGGATTCCAAACTGAATAGAAAAAAAGTTAGATTTCCTTAAAAATAATCTCTTGGTATATTGAGTAATTAAAGAGAGTAAAATGAAATGAAAACTTGTAATTTATATACTTAAAAATTAGAGAATAAAATATATTGGTTTTAAGATAAAAATATAAAAAAATTTCCTCAATGGAAACTTAATAATATAAACAATCTCAAATAAGGATGAGATTGTGAACCATATATCCGACTTGCTTTGTAAGTGCTCTTATCCGCTGTATAATAAATTTAAATTTATTTTAATTATATAATATAAACATATAAGTACTTATAATATCATATACAATCCACTTATAACAATTCAATATCTATTTCTTTATTAAAATCACCATTTCTGAGGGTTAACTGTTTCATTTTTCATGTAAGTTTCAGTTTGATAGTTCCGGTCCTTACATCTTTATAATGGTTTCATAATATATAGAATTTTAATAATGATATAATTATAATATATATTAATTATATATATATTTATAATTAACCTTAAAAAAACATGTCTAATGAATCACGTTGCTCTGTGGAGGTGATAGTCCACACGTATGCACGAGCGACGTTCTCATTTTTTAACGAGTGGAAGGGTAATAAGTTAAATGTTATATTATATTACCAAAGACATTATTATTTAATTAATATCATATAAATTCATTATTTACATATTTATAACCATATAAGTAAAATGTTTATGAAAGACAAATTACACTGCAACATTGAGACGGTAAGCCATATGTACGCACAAGTGATGTTTTTTTCTTTCCATAGGATGAAAAAGAGATAAAAATGGTTGTTTCATAATAATAATAAAATATTAGTATATTTATGATATATAATTCATTATTTTAGTATGTTTTCAATATATTTATAGTTATTAGAAGAATAAATAAATGTTAAAGAGTCTATAAAGACAATTACCTCTTCTTTGAGAAATCTCATTTGAATCCCTTTTTAAAGACCCTTGGAATGGTATTTTAAGAATAAAATAACATCTAATTCATGTATAGGGAAGTTTATATTAGAAATGGTCATATTTTTTTCAATTTTTATGGCTTAAAGGTGTGTAAATAAGAGAAAGGAGGGGTATCCTTTTATAAGGGATGTAAGTGGAACTCTTGTAATTTTTTAAAGCATTAAAATATTATAAAAAAACATTCATGGAAATTTAGTTAAAAATTGGATTAATTTAAATTAAATATGATATAATATTTAAATAAACTCATACAATTGGATTTAGATAAGTTTTTAGGTCATTTTAACCCTTATAAATTTAGTTTAACCCCCCTTTTAACCGTTTTTATCCTTAACCACAGTAACACATTTTTCAGTCATTAAGGGTTATAAATTTAATTATAAGGTAAAAATTAGCCCTAAATGGTCAAGAGATGAAATTTTAAACCTTATCTCATCCCCGTTTTTTCCTCTTTAAATATTTTTATGGTTTTTAAATCATGTAATAATATATTATTTAACATAAATTGCCATTAAAGTCATATAAATAATCGCATAATCTTTAAAATTATCCATGGATATAATAACTATTTAAATAATAGCAAGTTCATAAATAAATGATTTCATAATGATGGAATGCATAATTTTAGACATATTAAACTGATCATTGAGGCCTCATGCTAAGACATATTACATAAATGGGTAAGACCTTTGAAAAATACCCAACCTTTTTTATCTCACAAGACCTACCAATATATCAAGGGACTATATAATTATGGTCCCCACCCATTACTTAATAAGTCTAATTAATTAATCATATAAATAACCAATATAAATTAATCAACATATATTAATAATCAATAACTATTTGTATTGAAAGAACTATCATATGAGATTCCAATAATTTCCTTAATTAAACTGATCAAAATCCATCTAGAGAAATATGGTGGATGGTATCATTATATTAAAACCACATTAAATCATAAGATTCATCAAATGATGTTGATATAGATAAAAATACTTTTAAAAGACAATTAGAATATTTCTTGAGGAAAATAACCTTTTCATTTTGGAATCACATATTTAAAATCTAAAAAATTTCAAAATATTAGGAAAAAAATTTCTTTGGAAATAACTATGGAAAATTGTAATTTAAGCTTTGAGGAAAATAATATTCATGATGGTGATACAATTTTTTCTTATGTTAAATGTTAAATAAATATTTAATTCACACCTTTGGTAAAAATCATCTCATTTGGAAAGTGATAGGAATACAATTTTTTATTTTTTTATATAAATTAAAATATGGGTAATAATGTATTTAATAAATAATTTTATAATATTAAAAACATTATTTAAAACATTTAAAATAAAATAAGTACATGGAAGAAAATGATTCCAAACGGAATAGAAAAAAAGTCAGATTTCCTTAAAAATATTCTTTTGGCATCTTGAGTAATTAAAGAGAGTAAAATTAAAGGAAAACTTTTAATTTATATACTTAAAAATAGGAGAATAAAATATATTGGTTTTAAGATAAAAATATCAAAAAATTTCCTTAATGGAAACTTAATAATATAAACAATCTCGAATAAGGATGAGATTGTGAACCACATGTCTGAATTTCTTTGTAAGTGCTCTTATCCCGTGTATAGTAAATTTAAATTTATTTGAATTATATAATATAACAATATAAATACTTATAATATCATATAAAATCCAATTATAACAATTTAATATCAATTTCTTTATTAAAATCTGAATTTCTGAGTATTAACTGTTTCATTTTTCATGTAAGTTTCGATTTGATAGTTTTGGTCCTTACATCTTTATAATGGTTTCATCATATATAGAATGTTAATAATGATATAATTATAATATATATTAATTATATAAATATTTATAATCAACCTTTAAAAATAGACATGACTAATGAATCACGTTGCTCTGTGGGGGTGATAGTCCACACGTATGCACCAGCGACGTTCTCATTTTTTAACGAGTGGAAGATTAATAAGTTAAATGTCATATTATATTACCAAATAAATTATTATTTAATTTATATCATATATATTCATTATTTACATCTTTATAACCATCTAAGTAAAATTTTTATGAAAGACAAATTATACTGCAACGTTGAGACGGTAAGCCCTATGTACGCACAAGTGATCTTTTTTCTTCTTCCATAGGATGAAAAAGAGATAAAAAATGGTTGTTTCATAATAATAATAAAATATTAGCATATTTATGACATATAATTCATTATTTTAGTATGTTTTCAATATATTTATAGTTATTATAAGAATAAATAAATGTTAAAGAGTCTATAAAGGCAATTACCTCTTCTTTGAGATATCTCATTTGGATCCCTTCTTAAAGACCCTTAGAATGGTATTTTGAGAATAAAATAACATCTAATTCATGTATGGGGAAGTTTATATTATAAATGGTCAGATTTTGTTCAATTTATATGGCTTAAAGGTGTGTAAATAATAGAAAGTAGGGGTATCCTTTTATAAGGGAGGTAAGTGGAACTCTTGTAATTTTTTAAAGCATTAAAATATTATAAAAAAAATTCATGGAAAATTAGTTCAAAATTGGATTAATTTAATTTAAATATGATATAATATTTAAATAAACTCATAAAATAGGATTTATATAAGTTTTTATGTCATTTTAACCCTTATATCTTTAGTTTAACCCTCTTTTAACCATTTTTATCCTTAACTACAGTAACACATTTTTAGTCATTAAGGGTTATAAATTTAATTATAAGGTAAAAATTAGCTCCTAAATAGTCAAGAGATGAAATTTTAAACCTTATCTCATCCCCTTTTTCCTATTTAAATATTTCTATGGTTTCTAAATCATGTAATTATATATTATTTAACATAAATTCCCATTAAAGTAATATAAATAATCGCATAATATTTAAAATTATCCATGGATATAATAACTAATTGAATAAAAAATGGTCATAAATAACTGATTTCATAATGATGGAATTCATAATGTTAGAAATATTAAACTTATCATTGAGGCCTCATGCTAAGACATATTATATAAATGGTTAAGACCTTAGAAAAATACCCAACCTATTTTATCTCACGATACCTACCAATGTATTGAGGGACTATATAATTATGGTCCCCACCCATTACTTAATAAGTCTAATTCATTAATCATATAAATAACCAATATAACTTAATCAACATATATTAATAATCAATAACTATTTGTATTGAAAGAAATATCATATGAGATTCCAATAATTTCCTTAATTAAACAGATCAAAATCCATCTAGAGAAATATGGTGGATGGTATCATTATATTACAACCACATTAAATCATAAGATTCATCAAATGATGTTGATATATATAAAAATAATTTTAAAAGACAACTTGAACATTTCTTGAGGAAAATAACCTTTTAATTTTGAAATCACATATTTAAAATCTAAAAAATTTCAAAATATTAGGAAAAAAATTTCTTTGGAAATAATTATGTAAACTTGTAATGTAAGCTTTGAGGAAAATAATATTCATGATGGTGATAAATGTTTTTCTTATGCTAAATGTTAAATAAATATTTAACTCACACCTTTGGTAAAAAACATCTCATTTGGAAAGTGATAAGAATACTATTTTTAATTTTTTTTATATAAATTAAAATATGGGTAAAAATGTATTTAATAAATCATTTTATAATATTTAAAAAATTATTTAAAACATTTTAAATAAAATAAGGAAATAGAAGAAAAAGATTCCAAACTGAATAGAAAAAAGTCAGATTTCCTTAAAAATATTCTTTTGGTATCTTGAGTAATTAAAGAAAGTAAAATGAAAGTAAAACTTTTAATTTATGTAATTAAAAATAATATAATAAAATATATTGTTTTTAATATAAAAATATCACAAATTTTCCTCAATGGAAACTTAATAACATAAACTATCTCGAATAAGGATTAGATTGTGAACCTCATGTCTGAATTGCTTTATAAGTGATATTATCCCCTATATAATAAATTTAAAATTATTATAATTATATAATATAACAATATAAATACTTATAATAACATATATAATCCAATTATAACATTTTAATATCCATTTATTTATTAAAATCATCATTTTTGAGTGTTAACTGGTTCATTTTTCATGTAAGTTTCTGTTTGATAGTTTTGGTCCTTAAATATTTATCATGGTTTCATCATATCAAGAATTTTAATCATGATATAAATATAATATATATTAATTATATACATATTTATAATTAACCTTTAAATACGGAAATGAATAATGAATCAGGTTTCTCTGTGGAGGTGGTAGTCTACACGTATGCACGAGCGACGTTATCATTTTTTAACAAGTGGTAGGGTAATAAGTTAAATGTTATATTATATCACACGAGAGATTATTATTTAATTAATATCACATATATTCATTATTTTCATCTTTATAACCATCTAAATAAAATGTTGATGAAATAAAAATTACACTGCAATATTAAATGGTAAGTCGTACGTACGCACGAGTGTTGTTTTTTTTCTTTCCATAGGATAAAAAATAGATAAAAAATGGTTTTTTCATAATCATAATAAAATATCAGTATATTGATGATATATAATTTATTATTTTAGTATGGTTACAATATATTTAGATCTTTTAGAATAATAAATAAACTTTAAAGAGTCTGTAAATATGATTACCTCTTATTTGAGATATCTCTTTTGGATCCCTTCTTAAAGACCAATGGAATGGTATTTTAAGAATAAAATCACATCTAATTCATGTATATGGAAGTTTATATTATAAATGGTCATGTTTTTTTCAATACATATGGATTAAAGGTGTGTAAAGAATAGAAATTACGGGTGTCCTTTTATAAGGGAGGTAAGTGTTGGATCGGATTACACCAAATATACACAAGAGGGGGGGGGGTGAATTTTGTCTATTCAAAAATCTTTGCGAGATTGTGTTTTGAATTTTAACTTTAATCAGATAAAATGATGTAGTGGAAATTTAAATAGCAGAAACAAAAGATGTATAGTGGTTCGGGGAACAGAAGGCCCCTAGTCCACTCCACCAACGCTCTACTCCATGAGCTTGGTGATTTTCACTATCTGGTCCTCGTTTCAAGAGACCAGTTCACGACTGAGTATAGGAAGTTGACACCTTTACAATCCAAGGCAAAAAAAGCCTTATAGTTCACTTATAGAACCAACACAGCTTTGTACGAGAATCCGATCACTCAATAATAGAAAGAAAATATTTTTGTATTTTGAAAATACTTTCCATATGTTCTTCACAATTGAAACAACATGCAATTGACAATAGATAGATCATCGCATTCAGAAATAATAATCTTCACATAAGAAACGTTCTGAGTCGATCCCGTTGCAGTAGATATAGAAATATAATTCACAACTTCAGCAGTAGAAAATTCACAGGAGATCTTCATTGTAGAACAAGTGAATCTTGTATCGCGTTCCTTTCTCTTTTAACAAACAGATCTTTGATGCTCCTTTTGAACCAGCAGATTGGTGTGTTTCACTAGTCTCTGTTTTTCCTTTTTTTTTCAGAATAATCAAAAGATCACACACGATCAATAATAATCGATGCAGTTTAAAAAAGCCCATATAAATAAAATAACGATAATAACTTCTCCTGTAAAATTAGATCCATAAAAGTCACCTTTTTACTCGCGATATTCAAACATTTGAATTTAAAGAGTAGTCGTAACTTCCCTGAAGACTCGGCATAAAAAGATCCTTTTATTTCAATGATCAAATCATTGATGAAATGGTTTTGAATCTGTCAAAATCGTACTTAAAATTAGCTTTAAATCAGGCTTGAAATCCGCCTAATAATCAGCATATTGACCATTGCATAAAAATATCGACTTTAAATTATCCAATCCCAAATGTAAGGTTAAGTTGAACTGTATGCATCCTCTGAACGTAAGGTTGATGACGTAGTCTTCAAACGTAAGGTTCACGACGTAAGGTTGAAAATGTAAGGTTGACAACGTAAACTTGACAACAAACATAAGGTTCATTCCAAACGTAAGGTTGTCCATCCATACTTTTCTCTTCAACTTTCAAACGTACGATAAAAGATCCATACTTTTACTTGATCCATACTTTTCCAAGAACGTATGGTTGTTTACAAAAGTAAGGTTGATGAACCATACTTTTGAGAAACAAATGTAATGGTTAATATTTACATACGTTTCTCCTTCCATACTTTTCTTATATCCCAAACGTAGGGTTCCTTCCTAACGTAGGGTTTTTCTTCCATACTTTGTTGATAAAGTATGGTTGATTAACCATACTTTTTCCTTATCTAAAAAAGTATACACGGTTTTTATCCTTACACTATGTTTATCCATGTAGGGTATGAACAGTGTTTTCAGAACACGCTCAAGCAGATCCCGAATAAGTAGCGCATGAACAGTGTTTCCAGAACACGCTAAAATACGAATACTTTAATAATAAATTCCCATAATTTCAAGAGTAAAATAAAATGATAAATTACTGCAAAATGCTTAACAAATAAAATCATTAGAAAATAATTAAGGGTATTTGTGAGCATCAAAATTATCATAAAGAGATAGAGTATTAATATAAACTCCCCCTTTAAATAAAAATATTATGTATTGTTGAAAACAACACTTGCTCAACAGTAAGGGGCACTCTTGTAATTTTTTAAACCATTAAAATATTATAAAGAGAAATTCATGGAAAATTAGTTCAAAATTGGTTTAATTTAAATTAAATGTGATATAATATTTAAATAAACTCATAAAATAGTATTTAGATAAGTTTTTAGGTCATTTTAACCCTTATCTCTTTAGTTTAACCCTCTGTTAACCCTTTTTATCCTTAACCACGGTAACACATTTCTCAATCATTAAGGGTTATAAATTTAATTATAAGGTAAAAATTAGCTCCTAAATTGTCAAGGGATGGAATTTTAAACCATATATCATCCCCATTTTCCTCTTTAAATATTTTTACGGTTTCTAAATTGTGTAATAATATATTATTTAATATAAATTACAATTAAAGTCATATAAATAATCACATAATATTTAAACTTATCCATGGATATAATAACTATTTGAATAATCACAAGGTCATAAATAACTTATTTCATAATGATGGAATGCATAATGTTGGACATCTTAAACTTATCATTGAGGCCTCATGCTAAGACATCTTACAGAAATGGGTAAGACATTGAAAAAACGACCAACCTATTTCATCTCATGAGACCTACCAATGTATCAAGGGACTATATAATTATAGACCCCAACCATTAATTAATAAGTCCAATGCATTAATCATATTAATAACCAATATAACCTAATCAACATATATTAATAATCAATAACTATTTGTATTAAAAGAACAAGTATATGAGATTCCAATAATTTCCTCTATTAAACCGATCAAAATCCATCTAGAGAAATATGGTGGATGATATCATTATATTACAACCACATTAAATCATAAGATTCATCATATTATGTTGATATAGATGAAAATACTTTTAAAATACCACTAGAACATTTCTTGAGGAAACTACCCTTTTTAGTTTGAAATCACATATTTAATATCTAAAAAATTCCAAAATATTTGGAAAAAAAAATTCTTTGGAAATAAATATGGAAACTTGTAATGGAATCTTTGAGGAAAATAATATTCATGATGGTGATAAATTTTTTTCTTATTACAAATGTTAAATAAAGATTTAATTCCCACCTTTGGTAAAAAGTATCTCATTTGGAAAGTGATAAGAAGAATATTTTTAATTTTTTTATAGAAATTAAAATATGAGTAAAAATATATTTAATAAATCAATATATAATAGTAAAAAAATTATTTAAAATATTTTAAATAAAATAAGGTCATGGAAGAAAAAGATTCCAAACTGAATAGAAAAAAGTCAAATTTCATTAAAAACATTATTTTGGTCTCTTGAGTAATTAAAGAGATTAAAATGGAAGTAAAACTTGTAATTTATATACTTAAAAATAATAGAATAAAATATATTGGTTTTAGGATAAAAATATCACAAAATTTACTCAATGGAAACTTAATAACATAAATAATCTCGAATAAGGATGAGATTTTGAACCTCAAGTCCGAATTGCTTTGTAAGTGATCTTATTCCCTGTATAATAAATTTAAATTTATTATAATTATACAATATAAACATATACATAATTATAATATCATATATAATCCACTTATAACAATTAAATATCCATTTATTTATTAAAATCATCATTTGTGAGTGTTAATTGTTTTGTTTTTCATGTAAGTTTGGGTTTGATAGTTTTGGTTCTTACATATTTATCAAGGGTTCATCATATCTAGAATGTTAATAATTATTTAAATATAATATATATTAATTATATTCATATTTATAATCAGCCTTTAAAGATTGACATGAAGAATGAATCATGTTTCTCTGTGGATGTGGTAGTCCATAGGTATGCATGAGCGACATTATCATTTTTTAACGAGTAGAAGGGTAATAAGTTAAATGTTATATTATATCACAAGAGACATTATTATTTAATTAATATAATATATATTCATTATTTCCATATTTATAACCATATAAGTAAAATTTTTATGAAAGAAAAATCACACTGCAACGTTGAGACGGTAATCTGTTCGTACGCACGAGTGTTGTTTTTTTTCTTTTTGTAGGATAAAAAAGAGATATAAAATGGTTGTTTCATAATCATAATAAAATATAAGTATGTTTATGATATATAATTCCTCTGAATGGACTGAAGGCCT
The DNA here is from genome assembly GCA_963277665.1 of Viscum album. Taxonomy (NCBI): domain Eukaryota; kingdom Viridiplantae; phylum Streptophyta; class Magnoliopsida; order Santalales; family Viscaceae; genus Viscum; species Viscum album. Next base: position 1,605,717,967 of record OY728137.1, on the reverse strand, counting down.
TCTTTTTTATTTATGATATACAATTCATTATTTTAGTATGGTTATAATATATTTAGTGTTATTAGAAGAATAAATAAACTTTAAAGAGTCTTTAAAGATGATTACCTCTTCTTTGAGATATCTCCTTTTGATCCCTTCCTAAAGAACCTTGGAATGGTATTTTAAAAATAAAATAACATATAATTCATGTCTTGGAAAGTTTATATTATAAATGTTCAGGGTTTTTTCAATATATATGGCTTAAAGGTGTGTAAAGAAGAGAAAGGAGGAGTGTCCTTTTATAAAGGAGGTAAGGGGAACTCTTGTAATTTTTTAAAGCATTAAAATATTATAAAGAAAAATTCATGAAAAATTAGTTCTAAATTGGTTTAATTTAAATTAAATATGATATAATATTTAAATAAACTCATATAATAGGATTTAGTTAAAATTTATGTCATTTTAACCCCTATCTCTTTAGTTTAACCCTATGTTAACCCTTTTTATCCTTAACTGCGGTAACACATTTTTCAATCATTAAGGGTTATAAATTTAATTATAAGGTAGAAATTATATCCTAAATGGTAAAGGGATGAAATTTTAAACCATATCTCATACCACTTTTCCTCTTTAAATATTTTTATGATTTATAAATCATGTAATAATATATTATTTAACATAAATTACCATTAAAGTCATTTTAATAACTATTCACACATTTTTACTTTAAATACATAAAGACATGTATGGAATTAAAATATAAACTCATTAAACATAAATTATACATTATTATTAAACATAAAATTCATGTGATTCCATAATTTATCTAAATTTTTTTACTTTTTTTTTTGTTTTTAAAATCATTTAATTTGATTTTTCTACTTTTTGCACAAACACCGTGTCAGCATTGTGTAAGAATTTAAGGTAATCATACCATTAATAAATTTTAAAATTAAATTACCATCATAAAAATAAATTTATCACGTTCAAAATAAACTTTTATATTCATTAATAACATCTTCTTATCCCTATGTGATCATATAATATAAATTTAAAGCAAGAGAGTGACATTTTAGAATTTTCCTCACTTAAAATAATATAAAAGTCATTATCAAAGGAAAATGACACAAAAATTCCATATATTAAAATTTAGTATGTATATGGTCGAATTAATCTCATAAAATGAAATAAATTCATGTTTTGGGTTCATTTTGAGACTATATCTCATATTTTTAACCCTATAATGGAATGCATAATATCAGACATCTTAAACTCACCGTTAATGCCTTATGCCAATACTTCTTACATAAATGGGTAAGGCCTTGGAAAAATACCCAACTAGTTTTGTCTCATAAGACATATAGATGCATAGAGTGAATATTTAATATCAGGCCCACCCATCACTTAATAATTCCAATACATTTATCATATTAATAAACAATATAGCTTAATCAACATGCCTTAATAATTGATAACTATATGTATTAGAAGATATAGCATACGAGATGTAAATATGTTCCCCAGTTAAACTGATCATAAGACATCCAAATAAATATAATGGATATAATCATTATATTATATCATTAATGAATTATAATATTCATCATAGATGAAAATACTTTTAGAAGATCACTCGAACATTTCTTGAGGAAAATTACCTTTTCATTTAGAAATCACTTATTTAAAATCTAAAAATTTTACAAAATATTAGGAAAAAAAATTTATTTGGAAATAAATATGGAAACATGTAATGGGATATTTATGGAAAATAATATTCATGATGATGTTAATAGTTATTCGTATGGTAAATATTAAAACAAAGATTCTGTTCACACATTTGATAAAAAATATCTCATTTGGAAAATGACAAGAAGATTATTTTTAAACATTTTTATAGAAATTCAAACATGGGTGAAAATTTATTTAGTAAATAATTTTATAATTTTAAAAAAATTATTGAAAACATTTTAAAGAAAATATGGACATGAAAGTAAAAGATTTCCGACTGAACATAAAACAAAATTGGTTTTCCTTAAAAAAATTATTCCAGTCTCTTGAGTACTTAAACAGAGAAAATGAAATATTTTTTTTAATTTATATAATTAACCATAGGATAGGAAAATATATGGGTTTTAAGATAAAAATATTATAAATTTACCTCAATGGAAACTTAATAACATATACAATCCCGAATAAAGATGATATTGTGAAATAAACCCTTACCTCAGGTTTGACTTGCTTAGTAAGTACTTTTAGACTCTGGTATAATAAATTTAAATTTAATATAAATCTATAATAGAACCATATTCATAATTATAATATCATAAATTATCTACTTATAAAATTTAAACACCCATTTATCTATTAAAATCATTATTTATGAGTGTTAATTGTTTCATTTTTCATGTAACTTTCAATTCATATTTTTCAGTACTTGAATCTTTATCATGGTTCCATCATCTCTAGAATTTTAATAATTATATAAATATAATATATATTAATTATATACATATTTATAATTATAATTTAAATATGGTCCTGAAAAATGAATCACATCGCTTTGTGGAGGTGGTAGTCCACACATACGCATGAATGATATTATCATTTTTAACGAGTGGAAGGGTAAGAAGGTAAATGATATATTAGATTTATAGGAACATAATTATTACATAAATATAATATATATTCATTAGTTATATATTTATAACCATCCAATTAAAATGATGATGAAAGATGGATTACACCGCCACGTGGAGATGGTAAGTCGTATATACACACGAGGGATGTAATCACTTTTTATAGAAAGTAAAAGAGATGTAAAAGAGTTGTACCATAATAATAATAACATCTAAATATATTTATGATATTGGATTAATTATTTTATAATGGTTATAACAAATTTAGAGTAAGTAGAAGAAGAAAAAAACTTCAAAGAGTTGGTAAAGACGATTACCTCTTTTTTGAGAGACCTCCTTTGTATCCATTCTTAAGGACCCTTGGAATGGTCTTTTAAGAATACCATATCCTCTAATTCATGTATAAGAAAGTTAAAAATAGAAATGTTCATGTTTTGGTCTATTTATATGGCTCAAATTGGTGTAAATAAGGTTGGGGGGGGGGGTTCCTTTTATTAGGAAGGGAAGGGACACTCTTAATTTTTTTAAAAAATTTAAAATATTATAAAGTGTATTCATTTAAAAGTGGTTCAAAATTGGTTTAATTTTGAATTAAATATGATATAGGATCAGAATAAACTCATATAATAATATTTAAATAAGTTTTTAGGTCATTTTAACCCTTATCTCTTCAGTTTAACCCCCATTAAACCTTTTTATCCTTAATTGTGGTAACACATTTTTCAATAATTAAGGGTTATAAGGTAATAATTAGCTTCAAAATGGTAAAGGGATGAAATTTTAAATCATATCCCATCACCCTCGTCTTATTTCAATATTTTAATGATTTTTTAATCATTTAATGATATATTATTTAACATAGAATTCTATTTTTTTTTAAGAATTATTAACATATTTTGACTTTAAAGACATCAATACAGGAATGTAATTAAAATATAAACTCTTTAACCATAAATTACACATTATTAATAACCATAAAATTTTTTTAACACCATAAGTCATCCAAAAAATATTACTTTTGATGTTTTTAAAATCATTTATTTTTATTTTTCTTCTTCTTGCACAAGCACTCTATCAGCATTGTGTAAGAATTTAAGGTAATTATAACATTACTAAAGATTGAAAATAAATTTCCATAATAAAAATAAATAAATAATGTTAAAAATAAAATTTTAAATTCATTCATAACATATTATTATCCATATTTTAATATATAAGAGAAATTAAAATCAAGAGAGTAACATTTTGGAATTTTCTTTATTGAAAATAATATAAATGCCATTATCAAAGGAAAATGGGTTAAAAATTCCATATATTCGAAGTTAGGATGAATATTCTTGAATTAATCTCATAAAATGAATTAAATTAAAGTGTTTGGTTGATTTTGAGACCTTATCTCATAGTTTTAACCCGGTTTTACTCATTTTATCCTTACTGAGATGACACATATTTATCACAATTATTATTCATAATGTCAAAAAATAAAGGGGAACTATTTAAAAAAATTGAAACTAATTATTAAAAATATGATATAAAATTTTCAATCTTCAATCTCCATAAGTAGAACAATTTTAATGTAAATACATAAAATGCAATGAAAAATAATTTTTAGAGAAACATGTTTTTAAGAATAAAAATTAACTTATATCAAAATCATGAATATTGGTGATTCAAATAGATTTAATTATATTATTCTAAATCAAATGTATAAAATTTCAATTTAATACCAAATTCAAAAAATAATGGTACTTCTAAATTACTTTATTTAATGAAAAGAAATGAAAGTATTTGAAAAGTCGACATTATTCACTGAAAAGTCAGTCATTTTAGAAAAACACAAAAATTTAACCCTAAGTTAATTTTTATATTATGATTTCAAAAATTATTCTTATTTTATAAAATAAAATTTCTAAAATTGGAAAAATTAATGAGAATTTCCACTCACAAAATTAAATAAAAATCATTTTTGAAGAAAATAGATTTTTGAAGTATAAAATGACTTCATTAAAAATTAAGTGATTATTTACTAAGAATTAATCAATAAATTTTAATTGAATAAGACCATTATACATATATTTCATAATGTAGTTACTCATATTCATACCTATCAATTCAATGAATAGATTACAACGGTCAACTTAAAATAATAATTTTTTAATAACATATCTCAATTCACTTAAATCTCAGTGTTACATGATAAGAAAGCTATTGAGTTTATTATTATTTTAAAATAAATTTTAGGGGTGTTACCTAAATTATATTTTAATTTAATTATTTGAATAAATAGTATTCCCACGACCAAGGAATAATTTTATTAAGGATATATTGATCACATAAATTAAATAAATATTTAATAACAAGGTAATCATTTAATAATGAAGATATATAATATTTATTTATTGAATGATTTTATTTAGGTATTTAATAAATGTTGAGGATTAGTGGACCAATATTGTGTCCAGTGATAAATATTAATTTGTAAGCTAGTGAAAATAATATTTATCATTGTGCCAGTTAGCACACACCATGATAAAATAATAATAATATTGTTATTACATAGCATGAGGTCATACAAAGTTTAATATAAAATTTAAATACCATTGTGAAATTAAATAATATTTTAACCCCAGATTTATCTTTATAAATAGATTACTTAGTCTATTGTGTAATGATTGATCGAAATTAAGAATTGTTGTGCATAACAAAATTTAGCGATCTCTCTCAAGACCAAAGAATACTCTAGAGATTCTCCTTCTTCCTCCACCATCTCAAGAATGAGAGTGAAATAATGATTCTTTAAGCCTGATGGAATCCTTACAATGATCAAGATGAACACCTCCACATGATTGATTTTATATTCTAGCACTCTTTAGTCCATCAACATTGTTTAGAGATCATATGAGCACATGTAGACCACTGCCAAAGGGATTCTCACGTGGATCCTATAAGAGCAGTGATGGTTGAATGAAAAGGGTTTCAAGAAATTAATACCTTAATCAAAGAAATATCTCAAAATAAGCTATATTTTCTTCCAATCTATTTAAATTAATTATAAATGTAATGTGAAAAAGATCTTCTCATAGAACCTATGACCTTATTTATCAATATTCTTTGGAAAATTTTCATTGGTCATGATTTTCATGTCTTGTATAATATGAAAATGATCAATCAAATCAGGAAATTTCTTAGTCAGGATCTACCTCGATAAGTGATTCTTCTATGCTGGGAGAAAAAAATTTCTATACCATAATTTAATTTGAAAAATTTAGAAATTGAAAAAAAAAGATGAACTAAGCACAATGTTTGAAAATAAAATAACATATAACAAACTCTTCTTAATGACTACAATATAGGGGTAAAACTCTACAATCTAATCATATAAAATATATATTTCTTTTTTTTATGAAGCACTGTATGCTTATCATACTCAATTTGGATACCTCAAATGTTTGTTTTTTGGATCCAAATCATGGATTTCCAATAAATTGATCCCACATAATGTCCATTATTAGTTTATAATACATTAAAATAAATATTTTACATATGGAATTCAAATTATACATTGTATTTTATGTTTTAATTATAATTCTATTATGATGGGGTGATATATAAATATCATCTAAATCATGGTATGAGGTTAGTGACTGAACACAAGAAGCCTATGAATTTATTCAAATGGAGACATATTATTGTATATATAGTAATATTTACTTATCAAAACATATTTAATTTTTTTACTTATTTTGGTCAATATTTATGCAGCGTATGAAACAAAATAACTATAGCGATTATGTATATTACAATTATAAATTTATAAATGATATTATGTGCCATCAATAGACTAGAATCCCTGAACAAGTATTTCTGAAGGTAATTACAATTTCATTTAAAATATTTAATATCCATTTGTTTGTCAATATTTTCTCAATACTACCGGGATTACTGACAGTCTTCATACTCAAATGAATAAGTATATTTTTTTAGAGATGAGTGGTTAGAGTATGTGGCATCAGATTGTTTTCCGACATCAAGTTGAAGTGATTACCTATTATATTTGTGATATAGTACATGCTATGACCTTTGAGATAAATTTGGGATATGGAGAATTAGTATCATAATGCTTAGATATTATTTTTCCTAAAATAAAATTCATGTATTATTGGAAATCTTTTGGTTATATTTTTATTCTAATCCTTTATTTTCAATTACCATCCAATTTTTTTCTAGATTTGATCCTCCTATTATTACAAAGAAATTTGAACACCACCATAGATTTTATTCCCCTATCGAGTGAGGAAAAACATTTCATGATCCTTGTAACACCCTGAAAAATTAGTTAAAATAATAATAATCTCGATTGCGTTCTTAACACACAACATCGAGCTTTAAGAAAATTGTGATATAATATTATTTAAATGTGACCATTATAACCTTGTAATTAAATTATTAGGTATGAATATTAATGAACATATTATGAAAATTATGTATAAAGTTTTTAGGTAAAAAAAATTTATTGATTAATTCTTAGGAAATAAGAATACAATTTTTAGTAAAGTCATTTTATTCATAAAAATATATGTTTTCTTTAAAAATGGTTTTATTATTTTTTATGAGTGAATGATATAATTAATTTCTAGAAATTTTTGAAAATTTATTTGATAAAAATGATATCATTTTTAAAATAATCATATAAAAATTTTCTTAGGGTAAAATTTTGATATTTTTCTGAAAAGATTGATTTTTTAGTGAATAGTGAAATACCATTTTTTGTAAAACTATCATTTATTTTCAATAAATAAAGTAAATTAAAAATACCATTTGATATTAAAATAATATAATACTCCTTTAATTATAAATAATATAATTAATTACATAGTAATTATCCTTATACTTGATTTTTGTATAAGTTCATTTTCGGGCTTAAAAACACATTTTTCTGAAAATTGGTTTCATTGCATTTTGTGTTTTTATCTTAAATTAATTTATTCCTCTTCTATAAATTGAATATTAAAAAATGAACACCATATTTTTAATCAATAGTTTCAAATTTGGTAAATATGAACCTTTTTATTTTTGGTCATTATGAATAGTAATAGTGGTAAATATTTGTCACCCCAATAAGGGTAAAATGGCTAAAATAGGGTTAAAACTATGAGATAAGATCTCAAAATCCACCAAAAACTCGAATTTATTTAATTTTATGAGATAAATTAGGAAATAAACATCCTAACCACGAATATATGTCAATTTTATTCCATTTTCCTTTGATAATGACAATTATATTATTTTAAGTAAAAGAATTTCAAAATGTCACTTGATTTTAATTTATCTTATAGGTTCACATAAGGATAAAAAGATATTATGAATGAATATACAAGTTTATTTTGAAAATTATTATATTTTATTATTATGTTAATTTATTTTTCATTTTTATTAATGGTATAATAACCTTAAATGCTTACACAACACTAACACAGTGCTTGTGCAACCAGTATAAAAATCAAAGTAAATGATTTTAAAAACATAAAAAGTAATATTTTTTTGGACTAATTATGGTGTAACATGAATTTTATAGTTAATAATAATTTATAAGTTATTTTTAAATATTTTATATTCCAATTCAATACCTATTTTGAAGTCTTTAAAGTCAAAATATGTGAATAGTTCTTAAAATGACTTTAATGGTATTTTATGTTAAATAATATATTATTAAATGATTTAAAAATCATAAAAATATTTAAATAGGAAAGGTTTGGTGGGATATGGTCTAAAATTTCACCCCTTTACCATTTTTAGGCTAATTTTTACCTTAGAATCAAATTTATAACCCTTAATGTTTGAAAAATGTGTTATTGCGGTTAAAGATGAAAAAGGTTAATAGGGGGTTAAACTAAAGAGATAAGGGTTAAAATTACCTAATTTTTTTTATAAATATAATTTTATGGGTTTATATTGATCCTATATCATATTTTATTCTAAATTATTCTAATTTTTAACCACTTTTCCATGAATGTGACTTTATAGTATTTTAAAGTTTTGAAAAATCACAAGAGTGCCCCTTCTCTCCCTTATAAAAGGACACCCATACTTTATCTTATTTATACCAATTTGAGACATTTAGATAAAAAAACCTTTAATTTTTTCTTATAAAATTCCATATCCACTAATTATATGTTTTTTTATTAAAATACCATTTCAAGGGTCCTTAAGAATGGATTTAAAGGAGGTCTACTGAAGGAGAGGTAATCATTTTTACCGACTCTTTCAAATTTATTTATTCTTATACATTATATAAATATATTTCACCATCATAAAATAATTACTATAGTGTCATAAATATACTTATATTTTATTATGATTATGGTACAACCATTTTCCATCTCTTTTTCATCATATAGAAAGAGAAAACATCACTTGTGTGTACACACGACTTACTGTCTCCAAGTAGCGGTGTAATTTGTTTTTCACCACCATTTCACTTGGAATATTATAAAGATGGAAGTAATGGATATATGTGATATTTATTAAATAATTATTCTTCTATAATTATAATATATTATCTACCTTCTTATATTTACATCCATTGAAAAATGATAATGTCACTCATGCATACGTGTGGACAACCACCTCTAGGAAGCGATGTGATTCATTTTTAATTTTCTATTTAGATATATGGTAATAAGGATATATTTAATGAATATATATTATATTTATAATACATTAATGATTCAATAAATTGGAATTAATATTTACCTTTTTTTATTGCAACCATCGAAAAGTGGAAACATCACTCGTGTGTACGTACAGACTACCGTCTCCACAAAGTAATGAAATTTGTTTTTCATCACCAATTTATATGAATAATTATAAAATTTAATATGAAGAATAAATATTATAAATATTTAATTATTAATATTATATATATGATGAAACTATGACCAAGGTGCAAGTACTAGAACCATCAAACCAAAACATGCATGGAATACAGACCAGTTTTCACCTAGATGTTCATTTTAATGAAGAAATTATTAATAAAAGGATAATTGGAGATTATAAAGTAATAATAAATAGTAGTTTATGTAATAATATGTTTATTTAATATGTTAATAATAAATATATATTTGTTATATATGATATTTTAATGCGTATGAAGAAATATGGGACTCGAGGTAAGGGTTTTTTCATCTCACTTTTATTTATGCGAGACATATCCCATATTCACCACTTGTTTCTTTTATGTGGTGTATAAAATACCCATGAATTTATTTTATTATTATTATAATTAAAATTACAGTTATTTACAAATCCATCTAAGGTTCTTTCTTTCATGAGGTTTTGATTCAGAGATTACCAAAGTGGTAAGGGTTTATCATTTAAAATTATCTTCTTTGGGATATATATTATGTTATGAACCTATATTATTTTATGTGGTGTATATGAAGTTCATTTTACTTGTTATATCATAAATATACTTATGATAATTATATTTAAGTTTTATTTTATTTTATTATTTCATGATCTTAATGATTCAAAATTTACCAAAACGATAAAGGATTTATGTTTCAATATCATTTTAATTGAGATTATTTATGACTGAATTTACATTGAGGGAAATTATATAATAATTATATGATAAACCCATTTTAATTTTATTATAATATGGTAATTTATATAATTTTAAATTAATATTACCATTTCTACACTTTGGTACTTAAAATTATTAGGAAAATTATTTTAAGAAAACATATTTTATTTCCTCTTTTGACTGGAAAACTTTTTTATTTCATGTTTATGTTTTATTTAAAATGTTTTCAATAATGTTTTTACTCTTATAGTCTAATTGTTTAAAGACATTTTTACCCATTTTTTAATTTTTCTATAAATGTTTCAAATTAATCTTCTTTTCATTTTCTTAATGAATTACTTTGGACTTTTTATCGAAATGTGAAAGAAATATTTTTTTTAATATACTCAACATGAACTGAATTTCACACCATCATGACCACTCAATGATTTGAAGATTACTTTACACGTTTCCATGTTTCTTTTTAAATAATTTTTTTTTATAATTTTTTTTAAAAATTTATATTTTAAATAAGTGTTTTCAAAATAAAAGGGGTATTTTTATCAATAAACATTCCAATAATATTTTAAATTTGTTTTTATCTACGATAACATCCTTAAACGTTACTTATGATATACTCGGGATATAATTCAATCATACCATCATTATTCTCCTTATGGATGGTTTATGATTATAATTATGAGATGTTTATGAAACCTATTTATTTTACACAGGTTATTCTATGATGAAATATTGAAATTTTTATGAAACTTGTCTCTTTTCCAAATGTTATGATATTTGATGAATGTTTTATGATATTATGGAACACATATTAATTGATTATGATTATATGATGTGTAAATACCCGAACCCAGTTGCCTAGAGCTGGTGCCTTATTAAATTACATTTTCATAATTACAAGAAAGTATTATCCTAAAGGAATGAATAGTTTATTAGATTTAGAAATCCAGATATATATATAAGTTCAACATTACAACTTGAAATGAAATACAACATAAATTTTTTATTGGGAACATCCAAAAATATAAGTTTATCCTTTCTGGTCATTCATAATAAACTTCTTCATGTCCTGAGAAGATGAAACATAAGAAATGGGCGAGATAATATGCTCAGTAAGATTAAGAAATATAGTGGAAGATAACATAACATAAACATTAGGCAAGGTGAATAATTGAAAACACATGACTTTAAAAATAATAAACTTAAACACATTATGGTAGGAATATGAGATGAGTAAATATTTACATAATACAACATAATCATGGGTATTCTACTTGTCAAATAACCCCATTAACTATGAATTTATAGCTTCATAATGCTGGAAATCCATATTCTAGACATTCTGAAACATACTGTCAATGCCTCAGTGAAGACATATAAAAATGATTAAGGCCTCAACAAAAACCATATCTAAAAATGGGAAAGGCCTCAACCAAGTCCATATTTATTTGTCTCATGAGACCTACCAATGCATAGAGGGTCTATAACAGGCCCCAAATATCACATAATAAGTAAAATTAATTTATCATATGAATAGATATAAAAATAAACAATATATACATTCATATTGAAACTAACATATGAAACATAAATAACTTTCAAGGAACATTAAGTATAAACATTAACCATTCAGAGTAAAATGGTGAATGGTTTTAAGATAAAACATCCACAGTAAAACTAATCATAAAAAATTAAACTAAATATGGTAGATGATATCATAAATATTAATTCCAATAATACATAATAATCATCAGGAGTGTTGAAACAGATGAAGATACTCTTATAAAATCATCAAGTAATTATTGAGTTAAATACTCTATTACTTTGAAAAGAAGAGTTATTTTTAAAAAATATTTGTATAAAACTAAAAGTGAAGTAATATGGTATTTTAATAATAAAATAATTTATTTTAGAAAAATAATGGTTGCTAAAAATATATTATATAGTACCCATGAAAATAGGTAAGAATTTGAGAAATTCCCTTGAATCAGGATTGTATTTCAGGAATAATTTTTGAAAGATCCTTTTAAAAAATATAACTCCCCATAAATGAAAGTAGGATTATGGTTGGTAAACATATATATAACATTAAAAAATAATTTATGAGGGTTAATTGTGAATAATAATAATTTTATTGAGGTAAGTAGAGAATAAGAGTAACCCGAATGAAAATAGAGATTCAGGTAGAAAACCCTTACCTTAAGTCCGAATGTGTTCCACTCTTGAACTTAACATCCCAGAATATGAAATTAGGCTTATTAATAACTTAATTCAAAACATATTAGACATTTATTTAGTTTATAATAATTTTATTAAGTTTATCATGTCCTTATTGATAAGTTATAAGATTGAATTCCGTCGTTCCAAAGTGTTCGTTTCTTTGGTTTTCATGATCAGCATATTTGTATATGCGTATGGATGTTCATGTGGAAAGGATGTAATTATCCAGAATTAAAATTATATATTATTTATTAACATTAATAATTGTTAATGGTTATATATATAATTTTTTTACATTGTATGAGGATGAATCATTGGATGAAATATTAATGACAATCACTTAGATTATTTGGACGTATTTGGATTATTATGAACTAGTTTTGTCATATGAATTAATACTATGTACATATACTGGTTCCTGAAAATTAATTAGGTTATAATAAATATATCATAATATTTTTCATACATAATTTTTTTTTCATGAACAGTAATTAAGGAGAAATTTAAGAACGAAACTTCATCGTCCACGAAGGTTGTAAATTGGAACCTCACAGATGATGATTTCATTTATAAGAGAGAGAGAGAGAGTAAGAAGATTGATAATGGTTATTAAATTAACATGGTATAATTATAGTATATAGATGATTATATATTTATAAGGATCAATTAGATAGAGGAGGTTAGGATATAATAAGAAAAGAAGATAAATTGAAATGAAATAAATGAAAAAGAAAGATGCTTTACCTCTTGAAATAACCTCCTTAAGAACCTTCTTAAGGGAAGGGTTTTTGGTATTTTTGAAATACTAAGAGTTAATAGTCATGAGGATTGACTAGGGAAGGGTATTTGGGAAAAAAATTTAGGAGCTTCAAGGCTTGGAGGAATAAAGAGAAGAGGGAGTGAGGGGGGGGGGGTTATAGTAGAGGATAGGAGGGTTTTCCCATTATTTTATTATTTTTCCAAAGACAACCAATAGTATTGATTATTGTGACCAAGAATAGTAATATATGGATGTGAGTTCGAACCAATGGTCATTTAAATCATCCATGACTCAAACATGATGCATAAATTCACTTATTTAGCATATTTTGTAAATTATCGAATTTCACTATTCACCAAAATTCAAGTATTTCAAAAAAATCCCAAAAATTCACCCTAACCATTTTTTGACATTTAGAATTCAGAAATTAACTCCATTTTATGAAAATAATTTTCTAAATATTATTAATTTAATTTTTAAATGAAATCATAATTTATTTGAAAAATAACAATTTTAAAACCATAATTCGTTTTATATCACCTTGAAAAATTAATCAGATCTCATTATCTTATAACCTTAAGACAATAAAATAAGAATATGATTGACTATTAATAAGGGACATATTACTATTCATATTACTATTTATAAGGGTATGTTACTATTCACCAAAAATTAAGTTTGTCTTATCAGACTCTAAATATTTTAATGAACGCAACCGTGTATGTCAGTTTTTCAAAATTCAAATCAAAGAGATGGAAAAATGATGTTTACTAGCTAGGTTATAAAAAAGTGGTGTTTTATAGAGACTTAGTGTTTCATGAATTCAATATTAAATTTATGTTCAGAAACTTGTGGTGTTACATTATCCCCTCCTTACAAAAATTTTGTCCGCAAAATTACCAAAATGTTACCTCACAAAAAGATTTGGGTTGTTCTTCATAATAATATCATCAGGCTCCCATGTTGCCTTTTTGATTTTATAATTTTTCCAAATTATCTTTACCAGTTGAGTCATCCAATTTCTTAACGCCTGTTCTTTTGTGTCCAGAATCAGAATAGGCTCTTCATAGTATGATAAGTCAGGTTCCAATTCTATACCTTCATAAGTGAGGACATGTGTTGGGTCTGACATGTACTTTCTCAACAATGAGACATGGAACACATTGTGTACTTTAGACAGGCTAGGTGGAATAGCCAAATGATATGAAACAAATCCAATTCTATCCAGAATTTCAAAAGTTCCTATTTACCTAGGGCTAAGTTTCCCTTTCTTCCCAAATCTTATAACGACCTTCCATGAAGATACTTCCAAGAAAACATGATCTCCCACTTGAAATTCCAAAACCTTCCTTATATTATTGGCATATATCTTTTTATTGCTATGATATTCTTTGATATGGGTTTGAATAGTATTTACCTTTTTTGTTGTTTCCTCCACAAGCTCTGGGACCATGAGCTTCCTTTCTCCAACTTCATCCTAACAAGTTGGTGTACAACATCTCTTTCTGTACAATGCTTCATATGGTTCCATTTGAATACTTGAATGGAAACTATTTTTATAGGAAAACTCCACTAAAAATAAATATTGATCCCAAATACCTTGAAAGTGTGAACATGATCTCAACATGTACTCTAAGGTTTGGATCGTCCTTTCTGATTTCCCATCGGTTTGTGGGTGATAAGCAGTACTCAATCGAAGCTCAGTATCCAAATATTTCTGAAGACTTTTCTATAATTTCTATGTAAATCATGGATCAAAATCAGAAAAAAATTGAGTGAGGTTCTCCATTAAGTATCACAACTTCATTTATATAGAGTCTTGCTATGCATTCCAGTGGAAAATCCTCCCTTATAGCGAGGAAATGTGCAAATTTCGTAATTCGATCAATAATTACCCATATTAGATCATTCTTTCTTGGAGTTTTGGGTAATCCAGTGAAAAAATACATGGTAATGTCATCCCATTTCCATGTAGGAATAGGTATAGGTTTTATGACTCCTCTAGGATGTTGTCGTTCAACCTGCACTTGTTGACAAACTAAACATCTTGATACATAATCAGAAATTTACCTCCTCATGTTATCCCACCAGAAATGTTTTTTCAAATATCTATACATTTTAGTTATACCAGGGTGTATAGAGAAATTAGAACTATGGGAATCATCCAATAACTCCCTTTTTACCTCGGGTATAGAGGGAACACATAACATCTTCCCAAATTTCATAATTCTATCTTCACATACAAAGTCACCCAACTTCCTTTCTTTTACAAAATTAATTTTCTTTTGTAGGTTCTCATCATTAGGTTAAGATATTTAAATCCTTTATAATAAAGATGGTTAGGAAACCAAATTGAAAAGTAGTGATGTTTCACCTTCTTTAATAATTCCCATATCCATCCTCACTAGATCCATGTATAAAGGATCCTTGTTAATCCACATTTTGTTGAGAACTACATGATCCTTCCTTCTCAATGCATCAGATACCTTATTTTCCTTTCCTGGTTGGTAGTGTATAGAAGAATCATAGTCCTCTTAAATTCTTCAAAACAATTCTCACATTCTTTTGTTCATATGAACTTAACCCCCTTATGTGTAAGCTTGGTCATTGGGTTGGATAAATGGGAAAAATTTTGAATGAAACACTGATAATAACCTGTTAAACCAATAAAACTATGTACCCTAGTCATGTTCGTTGGAGTAGGAAATTCTTGCACAACCTTTTTCTTCATAGGATCAAAAAATATTCCATCCTTAGAGATAATGTGGTGAAGAAGGAAAACTAATTGAAGGAAAAATTTACACTTTCTAAACTTCCCATATATTTCATTTCTTCTAAGAGTCTTCAGAATAGTGTGTAAGTGATTTTCATGATCCTCGTAGCTTTTGGAGTATACTAAGATATCATAAATAAATACCACCAAAAACTCATCAAGATATTCATTGAAAAATATATTCATTTTATCCATGAAAATAGAGGGTGCATTATCCAGTCTAAAAGGCATTAATGTAAACTCGTAATGCCCATACCTGGTTCAAAATACTGTCTTTGGAATATCTTCCTTCCTCACATGAAACTAATGATATTCAGATCAAAGATCAATCTTTAAAAATTATTAAGCTCCATGTAGTTGATCAAATAAATCATAAATTCAAGGTAGAAGATACTTGTTCTTTATTTTTATAACACCGATCTCCCTGTATTCAATGAACAACCTCATAGATCCATATTTCTTCTTAACAAAAAGAACATGGGATCCCCATGGAGAAACACTAGGGTGAATAAATCCTTTATCACTCAATTACTCTAGTTGTTTATTTAGTTACACTAATTCCACAGTTTCCATTCTATAAGGGGTCTTTGATATGGGCCTTGAATCTGGAATTAAGTTAATGGAAAACTCAATTTCCCACTCTAGAGTATGTCTAAGTAAATCCTATGGAAAGACATCAACATATTCTTGCACAATAGGTACATCCTCTATTTTAAAATTCTTTTCCTTACCGATAGTTATTGCATTCCCTTAATCCCTAATAATTGAATCTAGTAGAGCTACTAGGGGTGGATCTAGATGAGAATCAAATAGTGATGTTTCTACCCTAAAGATAAGGGATTCCATATCATCCTAAAAAATTATAACCTCCTTCTTCTTATAATAAATTTTAGCATCATGGTTTGAAAGACAATCCATATATAGGATTATATAAAATTCAATCATGGGTATGATAATAAAATTAGAAGATAAATAACGTTTATATTCCATAATGGGGACTTCCTGACACAACTTTGTTACAATGATACTTTCCTTAGGAGTTTTAAATTACAAATCCCTTATTAAATTAAATTGGAAATATCTTATTTTCTTGGAAAACTGTGATGATATAAAAGAATGTGATTATAAAAAATAAAATAAATTATTGGATAAGTTTGATTATACAATTAAAGTACCTGCCACCACATCATTAGAAACTTCAATATTAGTAGTTGTGATCACATAAGCTTGTCCCTGCTCCCTTGGCCATTTTGAGGCACATTTCCTTGATGCTTTGGACAATTGTTAGCATAGTGTCCCATCTCCCTAAAATTATAACATTGAACATTAATAGATTATTTCTTCCACTTTCAAACACCAGTATGATGGACTTTCTATACACACTTATAGCACACCCCTTTTCCTTTTAAGTAGGCACTAGGGTGTTTCCTTCTACAATTATCACAGGGTGAAAAGTAAACTCTTCCCTTCTTCCTCATTTCCTTATTTCCTTTTCCAGAGTTTTCATCAACCATATTCTTCTCTTGATTTCCATTAAATTCATAATACTTAGATAACCCCTTTTCTATCTTGATAGCACATGAGACTATATCTTCGTATGATGAGAAATTTTGGTATACCATCACCCGCTAGAGAAATGGATTTAGGCCATCAAAGAATCGATCAATATTTCTATTTAGATTACGTATATAGTCCACAACATGACTTTATAACCTTGTTAAGTTAGCTTCATAGATTTCAACATTATTATCTTCCTTTTTCCTCAAATTTAGAAACTGCCTTTCCATATCTGCTCACTGTTCACAAGAAAAGCATTTCTCTAAGATAAGTTATTTAAATTCACTCCATTACATATTTTATATCTATTCCTACTCCTTTTTGTTTTGAATTAGTGACCACCATTGATCATAATCTCTCGATAAATGATAAACTACCATGAAAACCTTCTCCCTTTCAGTACTTCCAAAGGCGAGAAATATCTTCTCTAAGGAACTTATCCACTGCTTAGCTACAAATGAGTTTGTAGTCCTATTGAATGATGGAGGATATTTTCTCATAAAGAGATCTAACATATATCATCAACATTATGGATTTGGATTCTCCATATAGGTATGTTTATTATTCATAACCCGAGTAAGTTGTCCTAGTATAGTTATAAGTTTCTCCACACCAGTCACAACTCTAGAGCCAACATCATTATCTTGCATAGGAGGGAAATCCCTATATGGGATATGCACATTCATGTAGTTTCCATTACTTCCACTAGAATCCACTTATAAATAATGTCATACACTAGATTAAGTTATGAATCATAATGTATAATCTCAACGTAGAAAAACACTTAGCATAAATTGAAATTTTATACATAACTAATCTCATAATCATAAACATGGTTTCTTCGAGGAAAAATTTACATTTAAATCCTTCATAATGGATTATAAAGAAAATGTGAATTATCCTAATAATATCCCCTGGGAGTGTCAAACCAGGTGCACAGTAAGGCCCGTTTTCATGTACCAAGATACCCCATGTCAGGTCAGAAACTCCTTGTCAGAGTTTTCACTCCTAGATACATCTATGCCAGAACCACATCCACTTTTAGTATCCAAATAGGGGTATATTTTCTAGAAATATACACATAATCTATTCCATACCAATAAACAGTATTTTCTTATATGTTTAACCTCAAATAATATCTTAGGGTTTTGTTCCCTAATCTACATTTTCTAAATCTAGTTTCCAAGTTTTCTACTAAACTTCCTCTGATAATAGCTATAAAGACCCAACCCTGGTTATTCAGAGTCGGTGACTTATTACATTAAATTGGAATAATTACAAGAAAGTAATCCAGATATATAAATAAGTTTAATATTACAACTTGAAATGAAATACAACATAAAAATTTTATTGGGAACATCTACAACTATAAGTTTATCCCTGTAGGTCATTCATAATAGAATTCTTCATGTCCTGAGAAGATGAAACATAAGAAAGGGGTGAACTAAAATTCTCAGTAAGAGTAAGAAATACAGTGGAAGATAACATAACATAAACATTAGTCAAGGTGAATAATTGAAAACACATGCCTTTGAAAATAATAAACTCGAACAAATTATGGCAGGAATATAATCTGAGTAAATATTGCCATAATAAAACTTAATCATGGGTATTCTACTAGTAGAATAACCACATGAACTATGAATTTATATATTCATAATGAGTTAAATGCATATTATGGACATTTTGAAACATACCATCAAGGCCTCGGCCAAGACATCTAAAAATTATTAAGGCCTCGACCAAAACCATATCAAAAAATGGGCAAGGCCTCGGCTAAGTCCATATCTATTTGTCTCATGAGACCCAACGATGAATCGAGGGGTTATAAAGGTCCCCAACCATCACATAATAATTCCAATTCATTCCTCATACGAATGGGTATAAAAATAAACAATATATACATTCATATTGAAACTAACATATGAAATGTAAATAACTTTCCCCGAATATTAAGCATAAACACTAACCATTCAGAGTAAAATGGTGAATGGTTTTAAGATAGAACATCCACAGTTAAAGTAATCATAAAAAATTAAACTAAATATGGTATATGATTTCATAAATATTAATCCCAATAATACATAATAATCATTAGGATTATTGAAATAGATGAAGATACTCTTATAAAATCATCAAGTAATTCTTGAGTTAAATACTCTTTTACTTTGAAAAGAAGAGTTATTTTGGAAAAATATTTGTATAAAACCAGAAGTAAAGTAAGAAGGTATTTTCATAATAAAATAAGTGATTTTAGAAAAATAATGGTTGCTAAAAATAGATTATATAGTGCCCTTGAAAATAGGTAAGAATTTGAGAAATTCCCTTGAATCAGGATTGTATTTCAGGAAGAATTTTTGAAAGATCCATTTAAAAAATATAACTCCCCATAAATGAAAGTAGAAATATGGTTGGTACATATATATATAAAATTAAAACATAATTTATGAGGGGTAATTTTCAATAATAATAATTTTATTGAGGTAAACATAGAATAAGAGTAACCCGAATGAAAATGGATATCCGGGTAGAAAACCCTTACCTTAAGTCCGAATGTGTTCCACTCTTGAGATTAAGGTCCTAAAATATGAAATTAGACTTATTAATAACTTAATTAATAACCTATTAGACATGTATTTACTTTATCATCATTTTATTAAGTTCATTATGTTTTTATTGATAAGTTATAAGATTGAATTCCGTCGTTCCGGAGTGTTCGTTTCCTTGGTTTCCAAGATCGGTATATTTGTACATGAGTATGGATGTTCATGTGGAAAGGATTTAATTATCCAGAATTGAAATTATATATTATTTATGAACATAAAAAAGTTTCAATTGTTATATATAGATTTTTTACATTGTGTGAGGATGAATCATTGGATGAAATATTAATGAAAATCACTTAGATTATTTGGCAGTATTTGGATTATTATAAACTAGTTTTGTCATATGAATTGATACTATGTACATATACTGGTTCATGAATATTAATTAGGTTATAATACATATATTATAATCTTGGTTAACCATTAAAATTGTTCCATGACCAGTAACAAAGGATAAATTGAAGAACGAAACTTCATCGTCCACTAAAGTTGTAAACTGGAAACTCACGGATGATAATTTCATTTACAGGAGAGAGAGAGTAAGAAGATTGATAATTGTTATTAAATTAACATGTTATAATTAAAGTATATAGATTATAATTGATTTATAAGGATCAATTAGACATAGTAGGTTAGGACATAATAAGAAAATAAGATAAATTGAAATGAAAGTAAATGAAAAAGAAATATGCTTTACATCTTGAAATAACCTCCTTGAGAACCTCCTTAAGGGAAGGGGTTTTGGTATTTTGGAAAGACCAAGAGGTCCTGGTTATGGGGAGTGACTACAGAAGGGTATTTGAGTATAAATTTGAGGATATTAAAGGCTTATAGTAATGAAGAGAAGAGTGAGTGAGGGGGGGGGTTATAGTGGAGGAGAGGAGGGTTTTCCCATTATTTTATTATTTTTACAAAGACAACCAATAATATTGATTCTTGTGACCAATAATATTAATATGTGCATGTTAGTTAGAAAAAATGGTAATTTACATCATTCGCGACTCAATAATGATGCATAAATCCTCTTATTTAGCATATTTTGTAAATTATTGAATTTCACTATTCACAAAAATTCAAGTATTTCAGAAAAATCCCAAAAATTCACCCTAACCATTTTTCAAAGTACTGAATTCAAAAATGAACTCCATTTTTTGAAAATAATTTTATAAATATTATTAATTTAATTTTCAAATAAAATCATAATTTATTCAAAAAATAACAATTTTAAAACAATAATTCTTTTTATATCACCATGAAAAATTAATTAGATCTCATTATCTTATAACCTTAAGACAATAAAATAATAATATGATTTACTACTCATAAGGGTCATATTACAATTCATATTAATATTCATAAGGGTATGTTACTATTCACAAAAATTAAGTTCATCTTATTAGACTCTAAATATCTTACTGAACGCAACCGTGTATGTCAGTTTTTAGAAATTAAAATCAGAGAGGTGGAAAAATGATGTTTACTGGCTAGATTATAACAAATTGGTGTTTTGTTGAGACTTAGTGTTTCATGCATTCAATATTAAATTTATATGCAGAAACTTGGGTTGTTACATGATGGGTGGTCCTATAATTATATATCCATCCAATTCATTGGGTAAATATAGATATCTCATTAGATAATAAAAACTGAAATGGAGAGTGAACCCTATTTGGTAAGGGACTTTGTCCAATATGATAGTCTTGGGAGTGAAAATTTACTAAGGATATGATGGAATGGGGAGTAAAACCAATCCAATATGATAGTATTGTCAGTGATACTTGGCTAAAGAAATGATTTTATATTGTTATGTGTATGCCAAAAACTTATTTCTTATACCAATTTTATGCTCTTAAGGATCATGTTTATTCATATCTTTATGATTCATGTCTTATGATCTGCAAAGTTTTATGCCATAACTCATGTGTATGATCTATTATTTGTAGGGTATGGTTTTTAAATATTAATATCATATTCTATTTCCCTTATTCTTATATTATTATGAAATGATCATTAGCATCTCCCTGTTTACCCTTACTGAGCATCTGAGATCACCCTTTATCATGTTTCCTTTTCCCTAGGATATGAAGAAAGGTTTTAGGTATGATATCTCTAAGAAGTATGTAGTTTTGAAAAACTAAGTGATAGATGATGAAGATCTTTTATAAATAAGTTTTTTTATATATCCAAGTTTCCAAATACACTAAACCTTTATGGTTCTGGTGTGAATCGTAATGTTATGTAATGAATATTCATCCAAAAAGATGTAATATCTATATATTAAAAGTATAGGTCATTATAGTTGGTATCAGACCTAGTTTTAGTTAATATTTTGATATTAATATTAGATAAATTTGGTAAAAAACTTAGGGATAAGTCTAAGTATAGGATAATATCCTAAAGTTCTGGTAAATTGGAGATTGTGTGGTTTTCCTAGAAAATACATCCCTGTCTGGATACTAGAAAGTGGATGCAGTTGTGGCATAGATGCGCATATGGGTAACAACTCTGAATGGGGTGAATCATGTGTTAAATCGATCATCACTAATAAAAAATGAGTTTTTGTAAGACCACACACCTTTCTAGACACTCTCGGGGGATGTTCTTGGGTTAATCCACATTTTCTTTATGAACCATTATGATGAATGAGAAAATAGAACCTATGGAAACCTATGATATTCCATAGTGATATGGGATAAACCTAAAGTTTAATGGGTTGATAAGTCTAAGTTTTATCATAAGTTTAAAGGTAAATTTACCCATTCTAAAGGTTTTATGTGATGAGATTTTAAGATTATTAAAGATATTTTGGGATACATCTATGGGAGAAAAACCCTTTGGTTTAGCATATGTTTTAGTGAAAATTTTATTTGAGGAATAATGATTTTTGTACATAATTTTAAAGTGTTTGATAACCTTTAGGGTTAATAAGATAATTTATGTTGAGGTAATTATGATTTATTGTGATAAAAGATTTAGTAAATTTTGGGAATATATTTTTATCACATAGATAACCATGGGATTGAAAAGTGATTTGGTGTCTAAGTGATAAATTTTATTATTAAAGAAGTAATCTATATTCAGAATATTATATGATTAAGGA
Organism: Viscum album; assembly: GCA_963277665.1. Taxonomy (NCBI): domain Eukaryota; kingdom Viridiplantae; phylum Streptophyta; class Magnoliopsida; order Santalales; family Viscaceae; genus Viscum; species Viscum album. Next base: position 1,605,694,751 of record OY728137.1, on the reverse strand, counting down.
AAATATAATATAAGGAATGTAGATTGAATTAATTTTTGGAAGCATATATGTTTTCATTGAGGTTTTATAGTGATTCAAGTTATTAGAATGTTGTAGAAGAATATAAGATGAAGGTATTCACATATTTGGTATATGACATTAATATCTACTTAATGTTGTTTGGGTGATTAATGTTAAGTTTATTTTGGATCTTTAGTGACCTTATTACTAAAATTTTGGATTTTGAATTTGTTCAGACATATTTTGGAATATTTTTAAGGTAACTACTTATTGAATGGTTTAAGTTTAACTTTGGGTGTTATTGTTAAGGATTTAGAGATTAATGTATGATTTATATATATTATATAACTTATGATAATAATTTTGGTTTACTTAAATATCTAGAGAAAGGAGGAATGAATTATCATTCTTTATGGATCTTATAATCCATTAAAATTTAATTTTAGTTATTTAAGAATAAAAAATACATCTGGAATATTCTTTTCTTGGAGTAAGAGATGAAGTTGAAATGATTGAATCACAACCAAAGGATGAAATTTTGGTTCTGAAATGAAAATAAATCAAGTATATTTTCTTGTTTACTCTATTTTGATAGTAAAATAATCCATCAACCTTAAAAAAGGATCTTGATGATAAATATTATTATTTTACCTTCATTTATGATGAATACATGGTCTTTTCACCCCTAACTAATTTATGATTTTCTGGTCATTATCTTTCTCATGACCATATTATATATCACTCTATATTAGTCCTTATAAGATAGTTTTTTCCTCCATATATATATTTTTATTACCCACCAATGTTCTTATTATATGGGAACCCAATTATGTGATATTTTATTTAACCTTTATGTTACTCACTTTCCCTTTTAAATGAAGTCTTATTATCCCTCTGTAAGATGTGAGTTTTCAATAAATGTATTTTCAAATATTGAAAATTTGATGACTGAGACAAAATTTTACTGGTGTAATTTATTTAATGGGGAGAATGTAACACCCCAAAAATTTAGTTAAAAGAATAATAAGCTTGATATACTTCTTAACACGCAACACCGAGCTTGAAGAAAATTATGATATAATATTATTTAAATGTGACCATTATAACCTAGTCATTAAATTAGAAAGTATGAATATTAATAACCATATTATGACTTCTTGATAATGGAATCCATGGACAGCGGGACAATCATACTCAAGTTTATAATTCATTTTCAGATGTAATTGTAGTAAAAGAGGGAATATTTCACGACACTTTTCTTGGTAAACGGGTGGATTATTTGGGATGTTCCATCATTATCATGGGCCCCTCGCTTTCATTACATTAATGTGGATTACCACAAGAAATTGCAATTGAGCTTCACAATGGGTTCTTTTTCCTGAATTATACTCTTAGCTACTCATATGTTTGAAGAAAGATGTTCTCTAATTAAAACATGAATGAAAAATATTTATATAATAATTTTTTTATTACTTCTTAGGAAATAATCACTCAATTTTTAGTAAAGTCATTTTATTCATCAAAAAATATTTTTTTCTTAAAAAAAAGTTTTATTGTTTTTTGTGACCGAATGTTATAATTAATTTATGAAATTTTTTTAAAATTTTATTTTATAAAAAGGATATAATCTTTAAAATCATAATATCAAAATTATCTTTGGGTGAATTTTTTTTATTTTTCTAAAAAATTGAATTTTCCATAAATAATGAAAAATACCAATTTTTATAACTGCCATTTATTTTCATTAAATAATTAAAGAAAAATCCCCATTTAATATTAAAATAAAATAAAAATAATTTAATTATAAATAATCCAATTAATTACACAGGAATCATCATTATACCTAATTTTGGTATAAGTTCATTTTTGGCCTTAAAAATGCATTTTTCTAAAAACTGTTTTTCATTGCGTTTTGTGTTTTTATCTTAAATTAATTTCAGAAACTTATAGAAATTGAATCTTGAAAATGGATACAATATTTAAAATCATTAGGTTCAATTTTTTTTTAAATTTATCCCTTTTATTTTTTTCATTATAAATAGTAACCATGATAAATATTTATCATGTTGGTAAGGTTAAAATGGAAAAAGAGGGGTAAAACAATGATATGAGGTCTAAAAATCAACAAAACACTTGAATTTATTTAATTTTATGTGAAAATATATACTATATTAATCCTAACATTGAATATATGTCATTTTGGTCCCATTTTCCTTTGATAATGACATTTATATTATTTTAAGTAAAGAAAATTCCAAAATGTCACTCTCTTGATTTTAATTTATCTTATAGGTTAACATAGGGATGAGAATATTCTATGAACGAATTTAAAAGTTTTTTGAACATTATTAATTTATTTTTATTATGGTAATTTATTTTTAATTTTTAGTAATAGTTTAATTACCTTAACTGCTTGCATAACCCTAACACGGTGCTTGTACAAGTAGTTGAAAAATCAAAGTAAATGATTTTAAAAACATCAAAATTAATATTTTTTGGATTAATTATTGTGTAACATGAATTTTATGGTTAATAATAATTTATAAATAATGGTTAAAGAGTTTATATTCTAATTAAATACCTATTTTTATGTCTTTAAAGTCATAATATGTGAATAGTTCTTAAAATCACTTTAATGGTATTTTATCTTAAATAATTTATTATTAAATGATCTAAAAATCATAAAAATATTGAAAGTGGACAAGGTGGGTGTTATATGGTCTAAAATTTCATACCTTAACCATTTTGAAGCTAATTGTTTCCTTAAAAGTAAATTTATAACCCTTAATGATTGAAAAATGTGTTACCACAGTTAAGGATAAAAAGGATTAACGGGGGTTAAACTAAAGAGATAAGGGTTTAAATGACCTAAAAACTTGTCTAAATAAATTTTTATGAGTTTATTCTGATTCTATATCATATTTAATTCTAAAATAAGATAATTTGGAAACAATTTTCCATGAATGTGACTTTATTATATTTTAATGATTTGAAAAATTACAAGAGTTCTCCTTCCATTATAAAATACCCCCTCATTTATCTTCTTTACTTCACTTTGAAAAATTTAGATCAAAATGAACCTAACCATTTATTTTATAAACTTACATAGACTCTAATTTTAGTTTTTTTACTTCTTAAAATACCATTACATGGGTCCTTAATAAGGGATCTAAAGGAGGTCTATAGAAGAAAAGGTAATCACATTTACTGACTCTTTGAAATTTATTTATTCTTATACTTCCTATAAATATCTTTTAACATACCAAAATAATGAATAAATATCACAAATATACTTATATATTATTATTATTATGTTAAAACAATTTTTCATCACTTTTCCATCCTTTGAAAAGTGAAAACATCACTCGTGTGTATGTACAACTTACCATCTCCACACATAGATGTAATTCATTTTTATCACCATTTTACATGGATGGTTAAAAATATGGAACTAATATATATATATATATATATATATATATTATATTTATTACATAATTATTCCTCTATAATTATAATATCTTATCTAACTTCATACTTTTCCATCCATTGAAAAATGATAACATCGATTATGCGTACGTGTGGACTACCACATTCACAAAGCGATGTGATTTTTTTTCATTTATGATTTATATGGATGGTAATAAGGATGAATTTAAGGAATATATATGATATTTATGATATAATAATTATTCCATAAAGGTTAATTATTATTTACCTTTATTTTATTCCAACCATCAAAAAGTGGAAACATCACTCGTGGGTGTGTACGGACTACCGTCTCCATGAAGTGATACAATTCATTTTTCATCACTAATTTATATGAATAATTATATAAGTTTATATGATGAATAAATATTATAATTATTTAATTATTAAAATTCTATATGTGATGAAACCATGACTGAGGCACAATTACCAGAACCATCAAACTGAAACATGCATTGAAAACAGACCAGTTTTCACTCAGATGTTCATTTTAATAAAGAAATTATTAATAAAAGGATAATTGGAGATTATAAAGGAATGATACATAGTAAGTTATTTATGAATATTATTAAAAAATAAATTTATAATAAATTTATATTTATTATACAGGATACTTGAATGCGTACAAAGAAAGATGAAACTTGTAGTAAGGGTTTTTTCTTCTCACTTTTATTTCTGTGAGACATATATCATATTCAAAACTTATTTATTTTGTGTTATGTATTTTATAAACATGAATGTATTTTATTGATATTATCATAAAAATTTTGGGTATTTAAAAATGTATCTTAGTTTCTCTCTTTTAATAGGTTTTTATTCATAGATTACTAAATCGGTAAGGGTTTATCGTCTCAAATTATCTTCTTTAGGACATATGTTATGTTATGCACCTATCTTATTTTATGAGGTGTATATATATCTATTTTGACATGTTATATAATGAATCTTATAATGTATTGTATTTTATATAAGGTTCAATTCATTTTTTTCTATTTCAATTCATTATTTTGTCCCTTGTAATGTTGCCTAATGGAGTCAGAGAGGTCATGAGGGTTTCTAGGGATCATTTAGAGCATGGAACCTCAAAGTGATGGAAATATAAATGGGTTTCATGATTAGGAGAAACCATGCATCCTAGACCACATAATTTCTCTAACTATGTGGTGTTAGACATTGGGAAGTAGGTCTCTGTATGGTTTCCCTGAAACCATGCAAGGAGGCTCGCATGCCCGTGCAACTTGTCTTAGATAAGTTGTAAAGGTTTTTTGCACGGGCTATGCATGGTTAGCCAAACTGTGTGCCTATACCATGAAATATTATATTTGGGAAGTGGTATGGTGCATAGTTAGTGCATGGTTTTTCCAACTGGGTGGACAAATCATGCGACCCTGTCAGTATGGGTGATTTTACCCTTCTTCACTTGGAATATTTTTAACCCTTAAAATTATTTCCTCATTCGTTATTCTCCAACAATAGCCACCCGAGAGGTTTCCTCATCCTCTCCTTAGGTATTTTGATCCCTCATTCATAAAATCTCCAAATACTTCACTTTTTTATGCATTGTAAATATTAAGGTAATCTCTACACTCCTCTTACTTCCGTCCCTCGTTTATCTTTACATTTGTTGCGCTATTTTGGTGCAAACTAATTTGCCCAATTTTCATGGAATTTGATTATTTATTTGATATATCTCATTATATATCGATTCAAAGACTTAAAATAGACAAGTGGTTATCTAAAATACCAAGTTAGGTGGTTTAGTTTCTTTTCCCAAGTTTCGATGCATTTTATAATTTGTGTCAATGTGTCGCGTGCCAGACTTTTTTGGAGATGCCTATAAAGTGTTAAATAATTTATTCTAAATGGTTTCACATTCTTGTTATGATCCTAGATAGTGGTGAATCACCTATTAGGTTGATCTCCTTGAGATAATCCACTGCTTTGGGTGTGCTCAGTCCTATATGGCCTACCTACCAATTTTTTACATTGTTAAAAACCATTTGAGGCGTGATGCCCCATAATAAATTCCATAAATCTATAAATTGAATTAATTAAAGTTATGGGCCATGAGTTAGGCCCCTAATACTTATTCCATAAATGGATTTATTAATTAAAATCCTTATCCAAATTTCTAATTATGCTATAAATTCTTGATTTTTTTTAAATTGTATGATGTTGATAATGATATCATACCCTCACCATGTGATGAGGGTGATACAAGAGTCACAACTTAAGAAAACCTTAGAAAGTATCACCATGACTTATTTAGTTTGTTTATTAGTTTATAAATAGGATAGTGCTAACACTTGATAAGTTTGGGATGGTCTCACCATGTTTTTTCCTTTTACCTCAAGTTGAGTGACACCGGTTCCCTAGGGGAGACCCCATGGACGAGCTTAGTGGTGAGATGGTTGTACTGTGCTACGAGAGAGACTCAGACCCCTATATGAGATACTAGGGATGGACTTAAAGGGTTTTTCTCACTATTTACACACCATGATAGGAGTGAAACTAGGTATCTCATTCATGGGTCACCTTTGACGGATTCCCATGGATTTGGACATATAAAACCCCTAGATCAATACTTGGGATTCCTTTGGGATCATCTTGGATAAGATCAGGGTGTATATTAATAAATTATAAATATATTAATTGAATTAAAGAATAAGTATGTGGCCTTTAAACTTCTAGGATGCACCCACCAAGCCAAATCACATGCTTGGGGTTAGTATACATTTTGACATTTGCTTATAGAAACTCTTATCATATTTCACACTTGTATAGGTTACCTCATTTTAGAGACATCTGACTTAGTCCAAAGCTTATAGTGTTGTATGGGTGTCCCATGTGGAACCCATTATGGTATATATTATTTATTTATTGTCTTGAATTTATCATTTTTGGAACAATACTTGTTTTTATGCATGTATTAGATTGATCTAGACACCATTGTTGGTGACCTACTGAGTATATCTCACACCCTTCTTAGGCTGCCCTTGGTACCCAAGTAGACTCCATAGTTTTAGGTGTTGATAAAGGGAAGTAACTAACTTTCCATGCTAGATTTATATTATTAGGATGGATTATGGGATCATAGGACCGAGACTATGCTTGAGATGCTAGTAGTAGCATCTTATTGGACTTTTTGTATTATGATAGCATGTGATATATGATTATTTTCTCTATATCCTATTTCCACCATTTTTTATAGCTACATTATCATCAAAATAATTTTCTAACTATTTATTATTAATATTTCACATGTTCTTTATTATTCTACTATTATTTATTTATTCTTCTTCCGTTACGACATATTAATGGTCTATATGGTAATGGTGTCTACTATATGTTTGTATTTTTTATATACCTCTATGATTCAATATGATCTATGAGGAATAATGTCCCCAAATACACACCCTAGGACATCACTACTATTTATCAGCCTCTGGTGTACAAGGAGGTGTGCTTAAGGTCTTGTGGAGCATTGGCTTTGGTAACCACTAAGTGGCATCTGGGGCAACACACTACAAAGTGGTACCAGAGCCATTTTCCTTTCCGCATCACTATTTGGGTTTATAAAGGAGACTAGAAGTATTGGAATTTTTAAATGAGACTGTTCTTGGGAGTAGCTAACCCACATACAGGGGAAACCCAAATTCCATGGGATGGGTTATTGCTATTCTATTTTGCTCTTGTTATAGTTTGCGGATTTCACCATTGGGTGATGAACTTGTTTTGAGCTATTTCAATGGTTGATATTATTATTATGGGTTTATTTACCTTGTACCGATGATATGAGGTCATATTAATTCATGAATCATATTAGTAACCATAGGAACAAAATGACATGAATTATTCCATGCCATATCTAATTTTCAGCATGCATTACCTGTATTACATGTTATTTTTGTGTGTTCCTTGTTTGATATTCCTTGTAGTGTGCCGGTGTTACTTTCAATAATGAAATAATTGGATTAATTAAAGTAACTACATTAATCTAAATGGTGTTTTCCTACATAGATTCTGATGACACCTTAATTAACAAATTATTTAGTATTAGTTAATTTGATTGATGAATGATAAGGGTAATTTATAAGTCTAGTACTTCTATAAATTGGAAATGATAGTTCATCCAATCAAATCACTATGAATGACCTCTTACATCTTATTACCATATGTAAAGGTCAAGGTCACAGTTACTTGATGTGAAAATTTCAATTTATAAATAGGATGGGAATATATAAATTTGGAATTTGTGATATAATTAACTAGATTGTAATATCTATATACTTATGAATAAATATAAACTTCAATAAAACAAATCCTTAAACTAAAATGGTTACCACTAAATGGGGCTTACAAATGAAAAGTAAAGGGTGTTTTCCTATATACCTTGCATTTGAAACTCCATATACTAGAAGCTCTAGTGAGTTTTGTGACACCTTGACCCTGAACTTGCATTTTTATAGGGAAGTAGGATATGTATCTCAATATTTCTGTGACTCTTTATTCTCACCTTGACCTTGCTTCAGGAGCAGTCTTAGGGTTGTGACTTTCTTATAAGAAGGCCTTGTGCATGTTACTTCCTTATTCACTTTTCCTATATGTTATAAATACTATATGAGGCGTGCTCTTGGAAATTGTAGGGTTATTACATTATAACATCCACACGTCAAATTCTAGGAGGGTGGAGACAACCATGCTTTGGAGGTGGTGGTCCTTGAGCCACCTGTGACACCTCTTGTAGTGCCACCTGAGTCACCTCTTGCATATCTTTCACTAGGTGTTGATGCTGAGTTCTGTGACCACTTCCCCAGCTTCATGCAACCAGTACAATGTGCTCCTTGACCTACCCCTACTATGGAAGAGTTGACTCATGAGTTCCAATAGCAACATCCTCCTACCTTCTTGGTGGATGATGGACCTCAGGCTAATGAGTCATGACTAGAGTCCATATTTTTCATCTTCAAGAATATTGATATGTCTATAGAGTGGAGGTTCAATATCACTACATATATGCTTTGTGGCTCCACCAAGAATTTTTGGGATGTCCTCACTAAGGATACTCGACATCAGGGTATGGTATTAGTGGACTTCTAGATAGCCTTTTTCAACTACTTCTTTCCACAGACCTTGAGAACAGATCGTACTTGGTAATTCATGCACCTTAAGAAAGGTTACATGTTGGTGATGGAGTATTCAACTTGTTTCATCAAATTATAGCATTTTACACCAACCTTAACTAGTTACAAGTTTAATACTAAAAGAATATTTGAGGATGGGATTGCATACACCATCCGATCACAAGTGAAAGTTTTCTGGATGTAAACTATTTCTGAGATAGTGAACCATGACCTCATCACTGAGCAGAACCTGAGGGAATATGAAAATATGATCTGGGGAAGTTAAGATTCTAGGTAGGTAACTGGTCTATCTAGAGACATGAAACATCATTTTGAGGGTGTACGTAGGGGTAGTACTAGCCATGTGGAACACACTGATAGCATTTTGGTGTGTCATTAGTGTGGTAGGACAGTCCATAAGAACCCTCAGTGCATGAGGAACCCTATCGAGTGCCAAGATTGCAGTAGGATGGGTCATCTTCAACACTTCTACTAATATTTTCCTCCAGCATCTAGTAAAAGAGGATTTTTACTAGCACCACTTTCAGGAATATGACCAGCTACTCTATGTTAGTCTAGGAGTTGGTCTTTTACTAGATGACCTGGATGAGGTGGTGGCTGTGGCTGAGGTAGTCAGGCTTCACTGGCTCAATGAAAGTAGAGTGGAACTATCTAGGATAGTCAATATGCATATCAAAGCTACGGTTTGAGCCATATATATGAAGTATAACCTACACTAGAGGAGAAGAACCTAATTCCACCTAAGATTATAGGTATTATTCTAGCAGCCTCTACTTTAGTTTGTACCATCTTTAATATAGGTGCATCACACTATTTCTTATCTGCTACAATTATAGGAAGTCTAGGCCTAGTGATAGAGTGATTTAGTTATATCATGACTCTTAACACACCTCTAGGGTTCATATCAGAGGGTATATGCTAGTTCTGGGAGTGACCCCTTGAGATAGGTGAGTAATTTTTTCTGTGGAATTTCTTCATCCTTAAGATGATCGATTTCAACATCATTCTCGGTATGGAATGGATTTTCCATTATCATTCCCACATGGATTTCTATCACTGATAGGTATCCTTTACATCACTCAAGGGTGGTACATATATTCATAAGGGAAAATGGAATATCTAGGAAAGTTGAGCTAGACCCAAGTGTACTGGGTGAAGCATTATGTCAGCCTAGATAGAAAGTACATTTATGAGTGATCAGGGACCATATCTTGTAAAATTCCCTCCTATAGTGGACCATTTTTGGGAAATATTCCCTAGCGATTTATCTATATTATCTCATAAGAGATATGTTGAGTTTAGCATTGATATGGTGTGAGGTGAGACACCGGTGTCCATTACTCCCTATAAGATGACACCTACAGAGGTCAAGGAACTAAAGAAACAATTAGAAGATCTAGAGGAAAATGGTTTTATCTAACCCAACACTTCTCCTTGGGGTTCACCCATCATTTTTTCCAAGAAGGTATATGGTACCCTTATATCATGCATGTATTAATGCCGATAGAACCAACTTACTGTGAGGAACCATTATCCACTGCCTTGTATAAATGACCTCTTCAACTAACTCTGAGGAGTACCAATTTTATATAAGATAAATCTGAGGTCGGGATACCATCAGGCGTGTGTGAGGCCATCAGACATACTATATACGACATTCAAAAACAAGTATGGTTTGTATGAGTATTTGGATATTTCATTCAGGCTGACGAACACAACGAATGTCTTTATGGATCCGATGAATCAGGTTTTCTACCCATAACTAGATTCATTTGTGGTAGTCTTAATAGATGACATCTTAACGTATTCTTGGTCTAGACATGACCATTCCAACCATCTTGAAATCGTACTGAGTATACTGAGAGAGAACTATCTATATGTGAATCTCAAAAAATGACACTTTTGGATCATTAGGGTTCACTTCTTGGGTCATATAATTTTATAGGTAGGTGTATCTATTGACCCAAAGAAGGTAAGCACTATGGTTTCCTAGGAGTAGACCAAGAATGTGTTTTATATACAGAATTTATTGGAGATATACAGCTATTAAATGTGATTCATACAAGACTTATCATTCATAGAAGTTCTTCTTATGGGCTTGAAGAAAAAGGGTGTGAATTTTTGCTGGTCATATGCTTGTGAATAAACCTTTCAGGATTTGAGGGGGAGACTAAATTTAACGTTGATCCTGATTCTACTAGATCCAGGAAGAGGCTATAATGTTTACTGTGATGCTTCCATAATTGATATTGGATTAGTTCTGATGGAGGGTGATGGAGTGTTGGAGTACGGGTCCCTCCAACCGAGGCCTCATGAGCAGAATTACCCCACACATGACCTCAAGCTCATGGTTGTGGTTCATGATCTACATTTTTGGAGACACTACTTGTTGGGTGAGTGGTTAATTGTTTACATGGATCAAAAAAATCTTAAATACATCTCCACACAATTATAATTGTACACGAGACATCACATGTGGGTAGAATACCTAAATTCATTCAAATTTGAGCTTGACTATACACCCAGGAAGGGTAATTCCATGGTTGATGCCTTGATCCAGAAGACTTAGACACAAGCCATCCAAGAGGAAAGCAGTGGGTGGAAGTTGATGAATCTGTTTTCTGAGATGCACCTGAAGGTTTAAGAACAACATGAGAGATCTAGCGATAACATACTCTCTTCTAGAGTAAGTGAGAATTAGAAAGCTATAATATTTTGAAGGCATTTTCCTGAGGGAGAGTGTCTCTAGTGAGAACCCACCTCATGGTTGGGTTGTTGAAGAGAATGAGATCCTACTATTCTATGGGTGTGTGTGGGTGACTTATGATATATGGGAAGAGATAATGAGGGAATATCATGTCTCTATTTGTGAATTTCACCCTAATCTTACCAAAATGTATCAATACATCCATTTTTAGTACTAGTGTCCAGGTACGAAGAGACAAATTGAAGTTTTTATCAATCGGTGCTCCACCTTCCAGTAGTAAAGGCTGAGCACCAGAAACCTGCTGTACATTTACAACCTCTGTCCATTCCTGAGCATAAATGAAATTAAATCACCATGGATTTGTGATGATATTACCAATATCCTCTTAAGGTAGTGATGCAATATGAGTGATCATTGATAGGTTGACCAAGGTCGTAGTGCGACTTCATGGTGTTCCCCATTCTATCATGTCGGACTGAGATGACAAGTTTACATCACAGTTCTAGAAAGGGTTGTAGAGGGAACTGGGTTTATAGGTTCTCTTGAGTATAACATATCACCCTCATACCAATGGGAAATTTGAGCAAATGATATGGGTGTTAGAGGACATGCTCTGGGTATGTTTACTTGACTTTATAGGTTCATGGAAAAAACACATACCTCTTGTGGAGTTTTCCTATAGTAATATCTTTTAGGAAATGATTCAGATGGATCCATATGAGGACCTTTATGATAGGTTGTTTCATTCACCTCTATACTAGTTAGAGGCATGTGAGGCAGCACTATTGGGTCCTCAACTTGTTCATGAGACTTCATAGAAAGTCTAGCTAATTCAGAAATGTATGGATATAGCTCAATCTAGGCAGAAGTATTATACCAATCGTTACTGTCGACCTTTAGAATTCAAGGTGGGAAATTAGGTTTTTCTATGAGTATCACCTAGATTAGGTCATAGAAGAATTCAGAGACAAGGAAATATATCGCCTTGGTATGTCGGGCCTTTCGAGAGCATGGATAGAGTTGGGTCATTAGCCTATTGGTTGATGTTACCTCATAGGTACCATGCCATGAACAATGTCTTCCATGTATCATGGATTCATAAATATTATGTTGACCCATTCCATGAATTTAACCCTAAGGATATTAAGTTGGAGGTGGCTGCATCCTTAGAGGCACATGAGCCTCAGCACAGTTAGTGAGGTATCCTTAAGTGCATCCACAAGACCTAGGTTCAAAACTAGGTAGAACCATATTTCTGGGTACTATATTAGTACTGTAGCAGTACTATAGCAGGAACTATAGCAGACTGTACACTGTGCGGGTACTGTAGCAGAAATGCACAATGTGCGGGGTACTGTAGCAGGCACTATAGTAGTTACTGTAGAAGGTGCTATTCAGTACTGTAGCAGTTGGAAATATTCACCTTGGGCCACCGGTTTGGGCTTGGAGTCCTTAAGGCTTTCGGGACAGCCAGGACTTCATGTTAGTAGGGATTTTGGGCCACCTTTAAGGCCTTCAGGCCACCTTGAGGCCTTTGGGCCACATGCAGTTGCCCCAGACACACTAAAAAAAAGGAGCAGCCCCAGAAGAGGATTCAGATAAGGTGAACTCACCAGAGTAGAGAAAAATGGATTTTTTAGAATGATAGGGTATGTATATGCCATAGGGACCAGCATGTACTTGCACCGAAAGCCTAGCCAGACAACAATGCAAAGGTGGAGAGATACTATCATGATGAAGATGCTAGGGAGGGGCAGTTCCTTGTAGATAGTCTGGTTGAATTCCCTAAGAACTTCGGGTCATGTAATCTACTAAGCCTATAGTCCATGTAATCTCTGAGCCTAAGGTCCTTGTAAGGGTTCCCCCTCATCCCCTGAAAGGGGGGTTATCAAAAATCAATAAAAATGAAGGCCTTCGGGCAATTCGGGCTGCATCCTTAGAGGAGAATTCAATACATATCGTTGATCGTAACATGAAAGATCTTCAAGGAAGGTTCGTTCTATTGTTATGGATGCTATGTTATAATGGAAGAATAAAATATGAGACCTGGTAGTGGGATTCCAATATACATGCACAATGGCCGTATCTTTTCTTAGATGATACCTCTTTACCCTCGGAAGTCCAACCTAAGGACAAGTTTCTTTAAACAGGGGAGTTTATAACACACTGGATATTCTTGAAGGAAAAAATATTTGTTTTCCACTTTAATTTCTCATTTTTTCCTTGTAATATTTCCTAATGGAGTCATGGAGGTCACAAGGGTGGCTGGGGCTTATTTAGAGCCCGAAACCTCAAAGTGAGGGAAATCTAACTAGGCTCCACGATTAGGAGAAAACATGTGGCCTAGCCCACACAGTTTTTCTAATAGTGTAATGTGAGAAAGTGGGGAGAAGGTCTCCTCATGGTTTCCCTGAAACCATTAATAGGCCCGCACACTCATGAAACTTATCTCAAACAAGTTACAAAGGCTTTTTTATGGGCTGCACATAGTTATCCAAACCTTGTGCCTTGCCCATACGAGTTCTTCTTTGGGAAGTGGTATGGCACACAGTTTGTACAACCGTGTGGCCAAACCGTGCAACCATATCCGGATGGATTATTTCACCCTTTTCCCCTAAAACTTTTTAACCCTCTAAATTCTTTCCACCTTCATTCTTCTCTAGCAACATCCACCTGAGAGTTTTCTTCATCCTCTCCTTAGGGGTTTTGATCCCTCCTTCATACAATCTCCAAATCCTTTGTTGTGGATGTATTGGAATGATTGAGGTAAGCTCCACACTCCTATTCCTTCCATTCCTTTTTTTATCTTCACATATATTGTGATATTTCAGTGTGACCTCATTTTACACATTTTTAGGGAATTTGATGATTTATTTGATATCTCTCATTCTAACTCGATTCAAGGACCTACAATAGACGAGTGATCCTCTATAGGCCCAAGGTAGGTGGTCTAGTTTCTTTCTCCAAGTTTTGATGCATTTTATAATTTTCACCAATGTGTCGCAAACCGTAATTTTCTAGTGATACCTCTAAAGTGTTAAATAAATTATTATAAATGGTCTTTCATGCTTGTTATGATCCTAGCTAGTGGTGAATCACATACTAAGTTGATTTCTTTGAACTAATCCACCCTTTTGGGTGTGCCTAGTCCTTGATGGCCTACCTACCACTTTTTTACATTGTCAAACACCATTTGAGGTGTGATTCCCCTATAATAAATTCATTAAATCTATAAATTGAATTGATTATAGTGATGGGCCATGAGTTAGGACCCTATGACTTATTCCATAAATGGAGTTATTAATTGAATGCCTTGGACAACTTTATAATTATGCTATAAATGATTTATTTGTTAAATGTTATGATTTTGATAATAAAATCACATCCTCATCATATGTTGAGGGTGATATAAGGGTACTGAATTAAGGACACCTTGGATAGTATCATTGTTCCTTAGTTTATTTATTGGTTTATAAATACATCGAGGCTGACACTAGATAAGACTGGGACTAGATCACTGCATGTTTTCCTTTTACCTCTAGATGAGTGACACTGGTTCCCTAGGGGAGACCCTGTGGATGTTCATGGTGGTGATATGGTTGTAGCATGCCATGAGAGAGACTCAGACCCCTATATGAGATATCAAGGATAGACTTAGAGGTTATTTCTCACTGTTTTCACACCACGATAGGAGTGATGCTATGGGTCTAATTTATGGGTCACCTTGGATAGGATCCTATGGGTTTGGATATATACAAATACCCTAGAGTGATACTTGGGATTCCTTTGGGATCACCTTGGACAAGCTTAAGGTGTCTCTTAATAATTTAAAAAGATATTAATTAAATTAAAGAATAAGGATGTGGCCTTGAAACTCTTAGGACACGTCTGACAATCCAAATAACATGCTTGGGGATGGTCTATCTTTTGAAATTTACTTATAGAAGCTTTTATCATATTTCAAACTTTTCATGGTTGCCTTAGTTCAGAGAAATACAGCTTAGTCTAAAGCAAGAATAATCAAACGGATTTCCAATGTTGAACCTAGTATTTATATCCTATTTATTTTTTGTCTTGTATTTATCATTTTTGGCACACTACTCATTTTATATTCATGTACTGGATTGATCTAGATACTATTGGTGGTGGCCTAATGATTATATCTCACACCCTTCTTGGACTAATCTTGGTACCCAAGAAGACTTCATGGTTTTAAGTCTTGATAAAGGGAAGCAACCAACTTTCAATGCTTGTTTTACAGTATTAGGATAGAGTACGGGAGCAGAGGACTAAGCCTATGCCCGAGATGCTAGTATTAGGCCATTTTTGGACTTTTTTCATTTTGATAGCATTTGGTAAGTTCTTTTTTTCTATGTATCCTATTTCCCCCATTTTATATAGCTACATTATCATCAACATCATTTTGTAACTATTTATTATTTAGCTTCTACCTATTCCTTATTATTTTGTTGTTATTTATTTATTATACTTCCACTATAGTGGGTTATTGGTCCATATGGAAATTTTTTCTTCTACATGTTCTTATTTATTATATAAAACTATGCTTTAATCTAATCTATGAGGGAATAGTCTCCCCATAGATACACCATAGGCCCTCACTACTAGTCAAAAGCCTCTGGAATATGGGGTGGCATGATTGAGGTCTTGTAGACCACCGTCTTGGGTCACCACTAAGTGGAATACAGGGTAAGATACTACAAATCTACTTATGATCATGATATTAAAGTTTCATTTGATGTTATTCTTTCCTGGGTATTATAATTCAAATGTTAAAAAAGCGGTAAAGGATTTATGTTTCAATATTATTTTAATTCGGATTATTTATGGTTGAATTTCCATTGAGATAAATCATATGATACTTATCTAATAAACCCATTTAATTTTATTCTCCTTTAGTTATTAATAGAATTTTCAAGTAATATTTCCATTTTCCTTTTTTTGGTACTTAAAATTATTAGATTTTTTAATAAAAATAGAACTTATTTCCTCTTTTGTCTATAAAACCATTTTTCCATATATATGTTTTATTTAAAATGTTTTCAATAATTTTTTTACTATAATCCTATGTTTGTTTAAATTTATTTTTACCCATGTTTTACTTTCTTTAAAAATGTTTCAAATTGATATTCTTTTCATTTTCTAAATGAGGTATTTTTGAATTTTTACTGAAAGTTTGAAAGGAATCATCATTTTAATATATTAAAAATGAACATAATTTCCTACTATCATGAACAATAAATTATTAGAAGATTCATTTAAAAGTTTCCATGTCTTTTTAAAGAAAAAATTTTCCATTATAATTTGTAAATTTTTAGATTTTAAATAATTGATTTAAAAATGAAAATGGTATTTTCCTCTAGAAATATTCCAATAATCTTTTAAAGGCATTTTTCATATACGATAACATCCTTTGATGTTACTTTTGATTTAATAGGGATATGATTTAATGATAATATCCCTATTATTTTTATATATGGTTTATGATTATAATGATGAGATGTTTATGAAACCCATTTATTTTCCACAGTTTATTCTATGATGAAATGTTTAAGAAAAATGTTTCCTTTACATAGGTTATAATATATAATGAATGTTTTATGATCCTGGGAAACACATAGAAATAGATTATTATTATGTGAAAGATGAGCCTATAATTATATAGTCCTACAATGAATTGGATAAATATTGATATCTCATGAGATAATAAGAACTAAAATGAGGAGTGAACCCAGTTTGATAATGGACTCTATCCACTATGATAGTATTGAAAATGAGCCTTAACTAGGGAAATAATTTTCTATGCTTATGTGTATACCAAAAACTTATATTTTATTACAATTTTATGCTCTCATGAATCATTTTATTTGACCCCTTTATTATGAATTTCTTGTTATATTTTAAGTTTTATTCCATGACTCATGTTTATGATCTATGATTGCCAGGTATAGTTTTAAAATGTTAAGATCATGTTCTCATACCCTTATGCTCATGTTATTCTTAAATAATAATTCACATATCCCTTGTTTAACCTTACTAAGAATCTAAGTTAACACTTTATTATGTTTCCTTTTCCCCCCAGGATATTAAGAAAGGTTTTAAGTATGATATGTCTAAGAAGTATGCTAGTTTTGAAGAGCTAGACGAGAGATGATATAGATATTTTATAAACCAATTGTTTACATATCCAAGTTTCCAAAGTCACTAAACATTTATAGTTCAATAATTGATCATAATTTTATATAATGAATTTTAATTTAATAAGATCTAATATCTATGTATGAAAAGTATGGGTCAATATAATCCTCCCCCACCTATGGTTCCTCCGCCTGATGAAAATAGTATGAAAGTTTTTATTGAGGGTGTTGGAACTTTAGTATCTTAGTGTGATAAACTATTTCAGGATAAATCTATAAAAAAACATAATTCATTCCCTTTATTTCATTTTATTTACAGGATATATGGCTATGATTATTATTCAAGGAAGATTTGGGAGAAACAATAAAAGCATCTTGATAACAATCCATAGATTGATGGGTAATCATTTCAGAATATTCCAAAGTTGATAGTGGAGAGTTGTGATAGAATATTAGTGGAATGACCACTTGAAAGAAGTGCTAAACATTCAAATTCACCCACTTCTTCTAGGAATATAGTACAAATTCAATTCAACCTTTCAGATACATTTACAAAACCATCATCACATAAGATTACTTCAATGTTCCTATTTTTACTATGATTTTTAAATGCTTCTAAAGGGTATATTCTCATTAAAAAATAACCATGAATTTCTTTTAAACTATTCACTAATTTTCTTTTTCTGTGGGTTAGGATGAGTTTTTAGAAACTATAAAATATTTTGGTGATGAACCAGTAAAGTAAGAAATGTTTGAGTTGTTTCTCAAGGATAATTATCATGGAGGGTTACACTCTACATATTATGGCAGATCTAGTTACATGTCCAAAGTTTCTAATGCTTGTGAGATATTGGAATTTGTGGCTGGAACTGTGATAATGGTGAGAGAGAAATGGGTTTAGGATTCTTATAACCACAAACCTAAATACATATTACCAAATTTTGGGATATTTTTCACCCCTAGTAGTGCAGAAGTGTCACAAAATGACTCAGGATGTCATCCAACCTGACACTCGACCTAGCTCGTGACATTTCTCGAAGGGCATTCTTGATCCCCATGGTATGGAAACTAGTTCCTTGGAATTGGTCATCGCACTTTGGAAATGATTACACCCATATTATTAATCATGAACAATAAAAAAAACAAAACATTATCACAACCAATAACCATAACCAAAAGTGGTATCACTATCAAATGTTAAACATTTTAATACTTTAAACTGAAAACCAAAATACCAAAATGGGAAGAGGAACCAACTTCACAACCCAATCCTCTATGAAACAAGAGGGAAATCACCCTCATGCCACCTCCACCAACACCTGATAAAAGTTGAGCCACTATCAAAGAGATCCATCTTCACCACCATGGTGAATCTTATCCTTAACTGGGTAAAACATAACAAGGTTTACATACACCCAAGGGTGTATGTAGGGTGTGATCCAAATCCGAGTAGGATATCACCCAAAATAAGGATTACATGCCAAAATATTATGAAACAAATTAACATTAAAATTTTAAGAAAGAGATTAGAAACATTTTTAGTAAAAAATTTTAAGTAAAAAAAATTCAAGAAAAACATGATTTGAAACTAATAGGAAAGAAAGGTCCATCATATGTTGATGGTAAGAAAAACATCACAAGAGCACTATGGGTAATCCCTAAAGCCCCTAGCAATAATGGGACCCTAGGAACCTCTTATCTTGGTGATATGGTATAGAAACCATGACCCACAGTGCCCTCAAGCACGAGCCACTAGATAGGAATCCATAAAATTTTTTAGTGTATCCAATCATCATTATAGTTTATTTAGTGTTATATCATCAATCCTACTAGAAGGAAATGGGATTTTCCCCCTCTAATCTGACTAGCATACCAATCTTAGTCCACACATCTAGTCACCTAGGATTCCCTTTGTTCTCAATTATCACCTTTAATATCACATGAAACACCACCTAAAAATTCAAAAAATACACCATATAAAACACACAAAAAATCCACCACTTTTATAAACACACTTCCAACATTGAAAATATCCAATCCAAACATACATTTTTAAAACCCCTTACACACACATGTCCCACATTAGAAACATCCATCAAAACAAACCATTTCCATTTGTAAAATATTCTTTCAACCCATAAACACACTAAATTCCTTTGAAAACATAATTATATCCACACAAATAATCCATGCAACACATTTAAGAAGGCAAGAAAGCACACCAAAATCATCTAATAATGCTAACGCATGAAATCACCTACCTCAAGCTTAAAAAACTCCAAAATCCAATGAAAACCCACAACCACATATCAAGGGGACCCTATAAAGGAAATATAATACCATTACAAAAATATTGAACCCAAATAGACAAGGTTAAACCCACATTAGGATAACCTACCCATTGGATAAGGAAGATCCTATGAAAAAAGGGAAGAGGAACCAAAAAGAAGGAAGAATTGAGAAATAGAAGGACTTAATTGATGATTCCTTGAATATATGCACAAAAAAACCCAATATTTGAGGTTACAAGGGATCCAAGAGGAGAGGGAGAGGTTTCTAGAAATGAAAATCCTAAGTGGGGAAGAAAAGGGTGGATTTGGATTAAAATCAGGGGAGGGTAGAAAGGTAAATTCAATGTTTTTAATGACCCAGACTGGACACATGGTTTGAAAAATCATGAAGAAACCATGAATACCTCTATAAAAATAGGAACAGGGCTATATGGTTCTTGGTGGATTAGAGACACCCATGTAGTCAACCATGCACCCCAGACAGAACCACTGGTCTTGGTGCACTATCTCTCTTAGGTGGGAAGATGCCTTCCACTAACTGTACGCCAACTATGCACCACATTATTTCAAGTCCTAAAACTATATTTTCACCAAAAAACTCTAGAAAGATAAGGAATCAAGATAATATCATAATAAATAAGAAAATACCTCAAAATCAATTCATTAATATGAAATTTATTCACATCATGAAATATTTATGCCCTTTGAAAATCAACTTAAAGTCTGACCAAAGAATAAAAATGAGAACTAATCCTCAACAAAATATTTATTCTCCCATGTATCATTATCATCATTACCATGCTACCAAATAACTTGAATAAACTATATGGACTTCCCCTAAATCACTTTCTCTTAGGATTCCACAATCTACATTGGTCACTTAAACATAGACAAATTGGGTTCCCGCTCCAACTCTTCCCAACTCAGCACATGGGATGGATATGGATTATAATTTTTTAGTTGGAAGACATAGAAAACACAATGAATAGATTTCAAATAGGATGAAAATTAAAACTGGTATTCTACCTTAACAAATCTCTTGATAATATCAAAAGGTTCGACATACCTCGACATTAACTTTCCTTACATACCAAGACGATGGTAACCCAAACTTGGAGACCCCTTAAAAACATTAGATCACACAATGAGAATTACAAGGATTGAAAATGTTGATCAAAATAATACTTATGTTGGCTCTATGCTATCAAAAAATGCTTCTTGATCAACTTAAATTTATCATATGTCTCTTGCATAAGGTTCCATCCCAACAGTGAGGTCTGAACCACCTCCGTCCAACACAAATGTGACCGATACGACTATCCATAAAGTGCCTCAAAAGGAGACATTAAAATAAGGGCTGGTAACTATTATTATAGGAAAACTTGACCAACCCCAAATGGATATCCCACGAGCCTCTGAAATCCAACGCACATTCCCATAGCATGTCTTCCAAAATCTAATTTGCCTGCTCCATCTGACCATCCGTTTGAGGATGGTATGTCGTGCTCAACTTGAAATGTGACCCCATTTCCTTATAAAGTAATTCCTTGAACCATGAGGTAAAATATGGTCTCCATCTAAAATGATAGCCGATGGTACACCGTGAATCTTCACTATCTCCCAAATATATAACCGACCCAATTTATCCACCTTGTATGAGTCATAGATTAGAATGAAATGGGATGATTTGGTCAGACATTCAGTCACCACCCATATGGTGTTCCTTCCTTAGGGTGTATGAGGTAATCCATTAATGAATTCCATGGAAACCTCATCCCACTTCTAGATAGGAATGTGTAATGGCTAAAGAAAACCAGAGGGCCTTTGGTGCTCTACTTTAATCTGATGGAATGTATAACACCAAGATACAAAGTCAGCTATATCCCATCTCATGCTAGGTCACCAGAACTGATGACACACATCATAAAACATCTTGGTGGTCTCAAGATGAACGAACCAATAGGACTGGTGTCTATCATACATCACTACCTCCCACAGTGACAATGGCACTGCCACATGACCCTTGAAATAAAGAACCCCAAACACCATTCATTGGGAACCTCCCCACCATTTAAGCACTGTATAGACTGTTGTAATAACTCATCACCAAGCTTCTATTGCTAAATCATCTCCAAGATGGAGGGTTTTAGGTGAACACTAGCCAAGAACGCACCTTAACTTTTCTCCTTGGTCTCCAGATGCCTTTGGGGAAAAAGACCCATCAAAGTCTATTCATCACTAGACTCTTTCAAATCCTACAATAAAACTTTACTACTCAAATCATCTGCTACTACATTGCCTTTACCTTTGGTATACATCATATCAAAATTGAACTCTTGTAGGTACTTTACCTAATGGAACTGCCTCAAATTCAAATATTTTTTGGAAAAAAATGTAGGTCAAGATCTTATGTTCTGAGTAGACTACAAACTTCTCCTTGAATAGGTAATGATGCCATGTCTTCAGGGAATGCATCACTGCTTCTAATTCAAGGTCATGATATGGGTAATTATTTTGATGTAGTTGGATTTGGAAGGATATATATGCCCCCACATGGTAATCATGCATCAAAATGCACCCAAGACCTATACCTGAAGCACCCCAGTATACCATGTACCCCTTCACAAACTCTGGAAATATCAAGACAAGGGATATGGTCAACCACCACTTAAGCTCCTCAAAGGATGCCATGCATTATGGGATCCACTCAAACATCACCCATTTCTTGGTAAGCACGGTTATGGGAGAATAAAGTTGAGATAAATCCTAAAAAAACCACCTATAGTACCCTTACAGTAACACAAATCTATTGATCTCAAAAACATTCTTCAGCTACTCCCATGAGATCACTACACCGATCTTCTTAGGGTCCACTGAAACACATCATTTTGCAATCACATAACCCAAAAACTTTACTTCATTGATCCATAAGGTATACATGGAAATATTATCATAGAGGCAATGACCTCAAAGGGTTACCAATATGATCCTCAATTGTCATTCATGCTCCTCCTTGGTCTGGGAGTAAACCAGGATGTCGTTAAAAAATACCACAATAAAGGAATCAAGATACTGATAGAACACCCTATGAATGAGCACCATGAAAATCATTGGATCATTCATCATCCCAAATGGCATGAATAAATACTCAAAATGGTAGTACCTAATTTGAAAAGATGTCTTATGAACATTTTCCTCTTTGACTTTGACCTGGTGGTACCCGAAACACAAGTCAATCTTGGAAAACCACCTTGCCCCCATGAACTAATAAAAAATGTCATAAATATGAGAAAAGGGATATTTTTTCTTGATTATTACCTTATTTATCTTTCAGAAATAAATAAAAAACCAGAGATATCCATATGCATTCTTAGAAAATAGGATTAGGGTGGACCAAGGTGAGATGATTAGGTTAATAAATCCTTTGGATCCTAAATCATCCATCTTTACCTTTAATTCCCTCTACTTAGTGGGGGAAATATGGTATGAGGGAAGAGATATCAGTTGTGACCCTAGTTTCAAATCGATGAGAAACTCCACATCCCACTCTAGATTTAAACTCAATAATTCATATGGAAATGCCTCTAAGAACTCATCCACCACAAGAGGTAACCCAGTCTTAGAACCACCACCACTATCCTACCACATGAGTGACGAGGTTTAGAAAACAATAATTCCCAATTTTGGAAGTGGAGGTCCAAAACATCCTAATTGAGGATCCCATTGACTTTGGAAGACCAACACACTACCACCAGGTTCTATAAAACCCACTTTCCATAGATAACATTCGATGTGCACCTAAAAATGAACCATCTATTCCATAACGAGGATCATGCCCAAGTGGTCCATTTTTAAAATTAGGAACTCCCATTCCAGATCACCCCTAACATGGTGAGTGTGCACGATGGGCACCTGAAACCTTGCTCTTGCTTCTTTCCAAGTTGTATCACCAATTCCATCACATACAACATGACATTAGTTGGAAAATTCAAAAAATCCACAAGATAGTAGAAGTAAACGAAACAAAGGAACTTGTGTCAAATAGAATAGAATTTATGGATGATGCAATAAAAATAACAGCTCAATCCATTACAATCCCTACTTCTAATTCCATTAGTGCTTGATCTATAGTATAAAAATGCCCCGTCTCCTCCTGATTCTGAGAATGACCACTGACCTACAGATCTTACTTATAATTACCCTAATCAGAAGAAGATCTATCCCTACCTCCATGAACTCTAAACCAAGATCCCAATATCCTAGTTGGCTCTAACTGGGCTGACATTCCCTTGGAAATTGTAGAAGCTATACCACCCTGATATAAATGGGTAGCTCTGCAAAACTACTACAAGTTAACCATATTTCTACACCAATGTAAAGGTCTAGGTAGATCTGGATATGTCAAAAACATATGCCCTAACTTTACACACTAATGGAACAATATTGACCTTGAATTCGAAGCCACAGACAAGGATAATCGAGAAGGATGGCCTGAACTACCACCCCCCTCTTCTCTTGCTTTTCTCGCATCCTCTTCTTCTCAATTAAACTACCACTACTCTAGTCCACTGATTAAACTTCAATAGAAAACCAAGACTTAAAATAATATTATATCCCCACCATCAAGGAACGATCAACCACCTCAGTATAAGTCTTCATCTTGAAAAAGAAGAAATGGGATTTTAATATCCTATCAAAACCCCATTTTAAATTGTCGATCCTTCATCTGATCATTAGAAAATACCTCTAGTGTGAACCGAACCAACTATGCATAGTGGTTGGAATACTCCATCATGGTCTGATCCCCTTGGTGGAGATCTAGAAACTTCTAGGTCTTAGTGAAGGCCATGGACTCAGGGAAATACTGCTTATTGAACATGACCTTGAAGTCCTTCCAACCCATCTACGCGTGCTTTCAAACCTAAACCACTGAGTCCCACCTCCTCCGAATGATACCTTCTAATAAGAAAAAATTGAACTTTCCCCTAACTTCCCCAAGAGTGTCAAGAAACACAAACATACTATCAATCTTCTCAATCCAATCCTAAGATTCATGAAGATCTGTGATTCCATGGAAGGAAAGGGTCTTGTTCTTGAGGAACTCCTGAGATTTTTCCTTTACCAGGCCTAGTTCTAATTCCCCAAATTGAGTAGGACTAGGGCCTACTCTCTAACCCAAGGCTTGGACATCTTGAACCACTACTTACACTAGTCTCTGATCAATTAGTGAGGGAGAAATATCTCTGACCTCTTACCATGGTTGCACATGAAGTATCCTAGGAGGCATATTTCTATGCAGTTTAACAAACCAAATAACCCATAAACAAAATATCTAGAAAATTTAATCAACAAAAAACTTTTAAAAAATCTCTATAAATCAAAACCAAAACCATATTAAGCACATTCACAAGCCAACCCACTTCACCCTCACTCAATGTCCATGCACAGTCTATGACCTATACATATCACCTATAAGAGAAGTCAAACCAAATTCCCAATATCCTATGGTGACTCAATGTATATCCCAAGGTGTGTTGGCTATACACCCCACTCTCAACTTGAACCTCAAACCCCAACAGTCCTATCTCCCATCTATCTAGACTCTCCCAAACATCATGACCCAAAGAAAGGGAAAAACCCACTTTAATACCATTTTTTCATGAACTGTCCCGAGATTCCATTCCACTAAACACCATCCTAGCCTGTGACATGGATTGAAGGTCATTCCTGATCCCCATGGTTTGGAAACTAGCATATGGTCATAAAAAATCACACTTTGGGAATGATTATTCCTATATAATTAACCATGAACAAAAAACAAGAATAAAACATCATCATAACCAATAACCATAACCAAAATAGGTATCACTGTCACATGCTAAACATTTTACAACTTTAAATAGAAAACTAAAATATCAAAATGGGAAGGGGAATCAGATACCCAAACCAATCCTTAATGAAATAAGAGGGACATCACCCTCATGACACCTCCAAAAACTCCTACAAAAAGGAAAACCACTAGTAACCGGATCCACCATCATCACTAAAAATCATCTTACCTTTACCTGGGTCAAACATAACAAGGTCTACATAAACCTATGGGTGTATGTAGGGTGTGATCCAAATCCCAGTGGGATATCACCAAAAGAAGTATTCCATGCCAAAAACATTATGAGACAAATTAACATGCATGTTTTAATAAATATATTGGATTTTTTTTTATTAAAACATTTTAAGGAAAAAAATTTCATGAAAAACATGCTTTGAAATTAGGAGGAAAGAAAGGTCTACCATATGCCGATGGTAAGAACAACATCACAAGAGTTCCATGGGTAATCACTAAAGGCACTAGCAATAATGGGACCCTAGGAAACTCATATCTCAATGATATGGTATAGTAACCATGACCCACAACATCCTCATTCATGATCCAATAGAGAGTAATCCATTCAAATTTCTAGTGTTATCCAACCATCATCATAGTTTAGTTAGTGTTGTAGCATCAATCCTGCAAGAAGGAACTAGGCCTTGTCCCTACTAATCCAACTATTGTACTATTCATTGTCTGCCCATTTAGTCACCTATGATTCACTTTATATTCAATTTACACTTTTCATATCACATGAAACACCACTTACACATTCACACAATTCAATATAGAAAACACACAAAAAAGACACCACTTTTATAAAAACACTTCCAACATTGAAAACATCTAAGCCACACATCCATTTTCAAAATACCTTACACACACATGTCCCACATTAGAAACATACATGAAAACCAACCATTTCCCTTTGTAAAATACTATTTTAACCCACACACACACCAAATTACTTGGAAAACATAATTTGTACCACACATATAATCCATAGAAAACATTAAAGAATAAAATAAAGCAGACCAAAATCGTTAATTAATGCTAAAGCATGGAATCACCTACCTAAATCTTGGAAACTTCTAAAATCTAGTGGAAAACCACAATCATACCTCAATGGGACCCTATAAAGGAAATACCATAACATTACATCAATATTGAACCCAAAGAGACAAGTTTAAATCCACATTAGCACAACCAAACCACTAGATAAAGAATATCCCAAGAAGAAAGGGAGGAGGAACCAAGAGGAAGGGATAAGTGTGAAATGTAAGGACTTACTTAATGATTCCTTGAATATACACACAAAAACACCCAATATTTAAGGGTCCAAGGGATCCAAGAGGATAGGGAGAGGTGCCTAGGGCTGAAAATCCCATGTGGGGAAGAAAAGGATGGATTTGGGTTAAAATTAGGGGAGGGTATAATGGAAAATTTAATATTTTTAATGAACTAGATAGGACACATGGTTTTCCAAACCATATGGAATCCGTACACCCCTCTCCAACCAAAGAGGAATGAGGCATCACAGTTCTTAAGAGAGGCTGAATACCCATGTGGTCAAACATGCATCCCAAATAGAACCATTGTTCAGATCTCATGGTTAGCCGCACTCTTTTGCAGCCCAAATAGTCCCACTTTTTAGGGTGCAGGGTCTATCTTGGGCTAGTGCGCAATTTCTACTAATTGTGCACTGACCTTTCACCACCTTATATCAGGTAAAAAAACTCAATTTTTAACCAAAAATACCCAGGAAAGATAATGAATCAAGAGAAGAACAAAATAAACAATAAAAATATCTCAAAATTAAATCACAGATGAGACAATCCCCACTATGAATTGTTTTTTCTCATAAAGTCAACTCAAAGTCTAATCAGAGAAAAAAAATGGGTACTTATTCTCAACACAAGATTTACAATCACATGTCTCATTCTCATCATTCCCATGATTCCAAAGAACTCTAACCAACAGTATGGACTTCCCTTGATGCAATTTCTCTTGGGAATCCACAATCTTCACTAGTCGCTCAAACATAGAAAATCAGGTTCCAGCTCCAAATATTCCCAACTCAGAACATGGGACAGATCTAGATTATAATTTTTCAGCTATAATACATGGAAAAGATCCTGAATTTATGTCAACTATGATGAAAAATCCAATCGGTATGCCACCTTAACAACTATATCGATAATCTAAAAATGTATGACATACCTCGGTGTTATATTTCCTTGATTAAAAAGATGACAGTGACCCAAATGAGGATCCAATTTCAAAAATACTCAATCACCCACTAAGAATCCCAATACTTGGAACCATTGATCAAAATAAAAACTATAAGAGCTCTTCACTATCAACAAACACTATATGATTAACTTGACTGTATTAGATGTCTCTTGCACAAGGTTTGGTCTTAATAATGAGGTCTCACCCACATTTGTCCAACACAAAGGTGACTAACATGACTGACCATAAAGAACCTCAAAGGTATCCATTTGAATTGAGGATTAGTAAATATTATTATAGGAAAATTTAACCAACCCTAAATGGCTATCCCAAGAACCTCTAAAATCCAACACACATTCCTGGAGTGTATCTTCCAAAATCTGATTTGTTCACTCTATATGGCCATCCATTTGAGTATGGTATGCCATGCTCAACTTGACCTATGATCCCATTACCTTATGAAGTAATTCCCAGAACCTTGAGGTAAAATGGGGGTCTCTTTCTAAAATGATATCTGATATCACACCATGAAGCCTCACTATCTATCGAATATACAACTGACCAAATTCATCAACCTTAGTTGAGCCGTTGATTAGAATGAAATATTATGATTTGTTCAGACGATCAATCACCACCCATATGGAATTCCTTCCACGAGATGTATGAGGTAATCCAATAATGAAGTCCATGGTAAACTCATCCCACTTCTAGGTAGGAATGGGTAATGGATGAAGAAAACCAGAGGGCCTTTGATGATCTGCTTTAACCTACTAACATGTATAACTTTCAAATACAAATTCAAATATATCCCATCTCATGAAAGGCCACCATAACTGATGACACAAATCATAAAATATATTGGTGGTCCTAGGATGAAAGACCCACTGGTACTGGTGGTTATCCTACACCACCACCCCCATAGTGAAAATGGCACACCAAGGGACCCTTGAAGAAAATAACCCCATCTAAAGACAAATACCATTCACTGGTCACCTCCCCACTATTTAAGAACTGCATAGACTACTATAACAACTCATCCTTAGGTTTCTCTGGCTGAATCATTTCTAGGATGTATGGTGTCAACTGAATAATATCTAAGAACACACCCCCACTATGCTCCCTGGTCTCTAAATTCATTTGGGTAAAAATACCCATCAAGGTCCATTCATCACTGGACTCTTTCAGAGCCTACACTAGCATTTCTTAATCAAATAATATGCTACTACATTTTCTTTTCCTGGGGTATACAT
Source organism: Viscum album (assembly GCA_963277665.1). NCBI lineage: Eukaryota > Viridiplantae > Streptophyta > Magnoliopsida > Santalales > Viscaceae > Viscum > Viscum album. The sequence continues at coordinate 1,605,665,614 of OY728137.1, read as the reverse complement.
GATATCAAAATCAAACCTCTGAAGGTACTTGACCTAATGATGTTGTCTCAAATTCAAATATTTATAGGGGAAATGTAGGCCATGATCTTATGGTATGAGTAGACTACAAACTTATCCCCAAATAGGTAGTGATTCCATGTATTTAGGGAATGCATCACAACTATTAATTCAAGGTCTTGGGTTGTGTAATTCTTTTCATGTGGTTGGAGTTGGTAGGATCCATATACCACCACATGGTCATCCTGTATCAACATTCACCCATGACCCATAACTGAAGCATTATAGTAGACCACATACCCCTTTCCAGACTCCAGAAAGGTCATGACATGGGTTGTGGTCAACCACCACTTAAACCCCTCAAAGGTTTCATAACATTATAGGATCCAATAAAACATCACCCATTCATTGGTAAGCATAGTCATGGGTGAATTAATTTGAGATAAATCCTAAAACAACTTTCTGTAGTACCCTTCTAGGCCCAAAAAACTCCTGACCTCAAAAACATTCTTCACCTGCTCCCATGAAATCACTGTACTGATCTTCTCAAGGTCCATAAAAACCCCTAGTTTAAAGATCATGTGACCCATAAACATTAATTACCTTATCTAGAAGGTAAAATTGAATATCTTATCATAGAGGTGATGACCTCTTAGGGTGCCTAATATGATCTTCAAATTCCATTCATGCACTTCCTCAGTCTGAGAGTAGACTGGGATGTCATCCACAAATACGATGACAAAGGAATCAAGATACTGATGGAACACACTATTAATGAGTTTCATGAAAACTAATGGAGATTTTTTTAGCCAGAATGGCATGAAAAAATACTAAAAATGGTCATACCTACTTCAAAAAATTGTCTAAGGAACATCTACCCCTCTAACTCTGACTTGGTGGTACCCGGAATGCAAGTCGATCTTGGAAAAACACCTTGACCCCTTAAGACAATAAAAAAGGTCATCAATATGGGGAAATGGATATTTATTATTGATTATTTCTTTATTTGGATTCCAGTGATCAATACACAACCGCAGAGATCCATCTGCCTTCTTATCAAATAGGACCGGGGTGGCCCAAGGTGAGATTATTGGGTGAATGAATCCTTTGGATCCCAAATCACCCAACTATACCTTTAATTCCATCAACTTATTGGGGGCCATATGGTATGAGGGAATAGATATCAATTGTGTCCCCAGTGCTAAATTAATGGTGAACTCCATATCCCACTCCGAAGGAAAACCTTTTAATTCATCTAGAAGTACCTATGGGAACCCTTCCACCATAGGGGGTAACCCACTCTCAGAACCACCACCACCACCCTCGAATATGAGAAATGAGGTATGGAAAACAAGACTGCACAATTCTAGAAGTGGAGGTCCAAAACTTCATGACCGAGGATCCCATTCAACCTAGATGTTTCCTGAGGTTTGTGTAAGTGAGGAAAAAACACATGAAAATAAAATGTGTTAGCCTATAGGGATAGTCATTAGTCTGATAAGAGACCCATATGGGTAATAGAATGTGGTGTTCTTAGAAGGTAACCAAGTTATTACATGAAACCCATGGGGTCATATGACCAGATTCATGGATCGAGGAAGGTCAGGTTGTGATAAATGGTATTAGATCCAATCCTCATATGAAAGTGTATAAGCATTGCCTATGTTTGAGTCTTGGGGTCCACAATGAGGGCATTGTTATTTAAAATGTTGGAGAGTGTAACACCCCTAAAAAAGTGATACATAAAATGATAAATGTTACTACCCATGTTAATTAGGTGCACCTTTCTATTCAGGAGCCTACCTAATTAGAAATCCATAGTTAAAAATTCTTGGCCTGGAGTAGTGATCAGAATGAGTGAATTTCTGGGAAGTTTCCCAAGATGTGTATGAGTGAGGAAAAAACACACTATTAGAAAATGTGTGGACTTATGGGGATAATCATTATTCTAATAAGTGATCCTGGTGGGTAATAGAATGTAGTCTTCTCGGAAGGTGACCAAGTTGTTATATTAGACCCATGGGGTCAAATGACTAGGTTCATGGCCCATGGAAGACTGAGTTGTGACAAGCGGTGTATTCCTTTGGGTTGATTATATCCATTTTAAGAAATGCTTCTTTCCTTTTTTTATTGTTTTTTATTATTGTATTCAAGATGGTTCTCCCTTATGTCTAATCACTACAAATTCACAAGGTTGAATATTTATCTAAGAAATAAACCTTATCGAAAATGGAAGGATTTTCAATGGAAGCCATTTTTTTATTTTATGAAAGCACTTTGATATTAGTGACCCTTTTATGGGGAAGTCACTACTATTATCCTAGCCTCAAAACTTTCATTTTGTGCCTTTCTATCTTTTTATGAGTTTGTAAAAATGGTATGGGCCCTATTATAGTCACTTCCACCTCTATGATAGAGAAGCAATATGGATTCATTTACTTTCACATTTGATTCAACTAAATATATGGAAATAAAAGATACTATAAATATTAATAGAGATTCCCCACCCATATCCCAACCCAATTATCAAAATAAAAAAGAGTAATTAACAATTAAGGAAGTTGAATTGGGGGTTGAAGTTGAAAATTTGGAAGTTCAGGTGATCTCTACAAGGTAATGTTCTCATTTATCATTTTTTTCATTATGAATATATATAATTGGTATTTCATTACCTTTTATGTGGTTTCTTGGTCTATATAATATTTTTTTATTTGATTAATGATCCATAATTCATTCACCACATGTAGGAATCGACCATACATAAATCCGATACATGATGTGGCTAGTATGACTCAAAGTGTGTGTTTTTATATTATAAAAGTGTCATTTTACTCTAAAACATATATCACATAGCCAAAATTGATAAAATGAAATCATATTGTCTATATACTTTAGGAAAATGATATATAATTCATTTTTGGAATATAGGAATTGGATGCATGTTAATCTGACACATGGTGTGACCGATAAGACTAAAAGTGCATGTTTTCAATATAAAAGTACCATTTTAGTCTAAAACATAATTCTCATAGCCAAAACTAAGAAAACCATATCATATTGCCTTTATAATTTAGTAAAATGATCCATCATTCATTTGTGACATGTAGTAATCAACCACTGGTCAATCTGACACATGAGGTGGCTGGTATGACCTAAAGTGCATGTTTTTAATATAAAAGTTCCATTTTAGTCTAAAACATGATTAAAATATCCAAAAATGAGAAAATTACCACAAATTGTTTTGATACTTTAAGAAAAAAAATCCATAAATAATTTTTAACATGCAGGAATCAACTGCATGTCAATTTGACACATGAGGTCACTAGTATGAATCAAAGTGTATGTTTTCAATATAAAAGTATTGTTTTAGTCTAAAACAATATTCACATAGACAAAAATAAGAAAACAAGATCAAATTGTCTTGAAAATTTAGTAAAATAATCTATAATTAATTCGTGATGTGTAGGTTTTGGACACATTTCAATTTGACACACGATGTGGCTGGTATGACTCAAAGCACATGTTTTCACTATAAAAGTGTAATTTTAATCTAAAATATGATTCACAAAAAAAATTATAAAATGAGATCTAATTATCATGATAATTTAGTAAAAAGATTCATAATTCATTTTTTATGTGTGGGAATCAACCACATATCAATCTAACATATCATGTGAACATTATGACTCAAAGTGAATGTTTTCACATTTAAAAGCGTCATTTTAGTATAAAACACATGTCATGTAGCCAAAATTAAGAAAAAAAGCTTTAATTGTCTTGATAATTTAGGAAAATTATCCATAATTCATTTATATTGTGTAGGAATTGACTACATATCAATATGACACATGAGGTGTCTAGTATGACTTAAAGTGTATGTTTTCAATATAAAAGTGTCATTTTAGTCCAAAACATGATTTACAAATCCAAAACCAATAAAACGAGATCATATTGTCTTAAAAATTTAGGAAAATGATACATAATTAATTCATGATGTATAGGAATTGACTGAAAATCAATCCAATACAAGATGTATTCAATATGACTCAAAGTGAATGTTTTCAATATAAAAGTTTCACTTTAGACTAATACACATTTCACATAGCCAAAACCAAGTAAATGAGCTTGTATTACCTTGATATTTTAGGAAAAAAATCCATAATTCATTTTTGATGTGTGGGAATAAAACTCACATCAATTCAACATGTGATGTTGCTAGTATGACTCAAAGTGTATGTTCTCATATTAAAAAGTGTCATTTTACTCTAAAACATGCATCACATTGCAAAAAATGAATAAAAAATCTTTGTATTGTTTTTACAATTTAGTACAACTATACATAATTAATTTTTGATGGTAGGAATTTACCTCTTATCAATCTGACATATAAGGTGCCTGGTATGACTCAAGGTGCATGTTTTCAATATAAAAGTTTCATTTTAGTGTAAAACATGATTCACATATCCAAAACCAAGAAAAAAAGATTGGATTATCTTGAAACTTTAGTAAAATGATCTATAATTTATTTTTTATGTGTGAGAATCGACCTCACATCAATCTAACACACTATGTGTCCAGTATGACTCAAAATGTGTGTTTTTACATTTTAAAAGTGTCATTTTACTCTAAAACACACATCACAAATCCAAAATAAAGAAAAAAAGTTCATATTATCTTGATACAATAGTAAAATGATCGATAATTAATTTGTGATTTGTAGGAATCAACCACATATCAATCTGACATACAGGGTGGCCGGTATAACTCAATGTGTACGTTTTTAGTATAAAAGTGTCATTTTACTATAAAAAAATATTCACATATAAAAAATTAATAAAATGAGATCAGGTTATCTTGATAAATTTGTAAAATAATCCATAATTCATTTGTGATGTGTAACAATTGACCACACATCAATCTGAAACATGTTGTGGATGACACGACTCAAAGTATATATTTTCAATATAAAGATGTCATTTTAGCCTAAAACACAATTTGCATAGCCAAAATTAATAAAAATAGATCACATTGACCGGATACGTCAGGAAAATAATCCACAATTTATTTAGGATGTATTGGAATCAAATGCACGTCAATCCAACACATGATGCATCTGATATGACTCAAAGTTCATGCTTTCAATATAAAAGTGTCATTTTAGTCAAAAACACAATTCACATATAAAAAACTGATAAAACAAACTCATATGGTGTTGATACTCTATTATAATGATCCATAATTAATTTTTTATGTGTAGAAATTAGCCACACATCAATCTAACACATGATGTGACTAGTATGACTTAAAGTGTATATTTTCGATATAATAATTTCATTTTAGTGTAAAACACAATTCACATAGAAAAAACTAATAAAATGATTTTTTATTGTCTTTATACTTTAGGAAAAATATTCATAATTCATTTGTGACATGTTGGAATTGACCGCATTTCAATTTGACACACGACATGGCCGATATGAATCAAAGTTCTTGTTTTCAATATAAAAATTTCATTTTATTTTAAAATGTGATTCACCTAGACAAAACAAATAAAAAAATATCTTAATATCTTGATACTTTATGTCAATAATCCATAATTCATTTATGATATATAGGAATTGGCCGTGCATCAATGTTGCACACGATGTGGCTGGTATGACTCAAAGTGCATGTTTTCAATATAAAAGTGTCATTTTAGTCTAAAACGTGCGTCACATAGCTAAAACTGAGAAAAAAGATCCGATTGTCTTGAATATTTAGAAAAATGATACATAATTCATTTGTGACATGTAAGAATCGAACAAACATTAATTTGACACACGATGTGGTTGATATGACTCAAATCATGCACTTTCAATATAAAAGTGTCATTTTAGTTTAAAACGTATGGTACATTGCGAAAACCAATAAAATATGATTAATTTGTTTTCAAACTTTTGGACAATGATTTGTATTTGGCAAAAAGATACCCCCGTCAAAAAGTGTAAACCATGTTCACGTCTAGTGTGTAAGCTATAATAAATAATAATAGTATAAATGTAATCAATTATATCAATAAATAATAATAAAAAGTAACTAATTTATTTAATTAATATATAATAATACAATTAATAATATAATTAATAATTGATAATGTAATTAAAATATTAGTAATTAATGATTTAATTATTAACAACTATTTAAGAAATTAAAATAATTAATAAATGATCATATCAATAATATATCTAGTAATTAAAAATATAATTTATATAGATTATTAATTAAAAAATTAATTAATAATTAATAATATAATTATTAATAGTATTATTAATAATTCATAACATAATTAACAATATAATCATTTATAATATAATTAATATTATAACTGATAATATCATTAATATATTTAGTAATTAACAATATAATTTATCATATATGGATTATATAACATTACAATTATAATTTTTTAATTTTTTTATGTACTGTTACTAAAATAAACATTAGTTTTATTACAAGGTCACAATTTTGTTTAGAGTTCGGTTGATCATTAAAAAAAGACTGTTATAAGAGTTTTGTTTTTGTATTGGGTTGTAATTTTTTTTGATTAATTGAAAATATGACATCAATGTAAATATTTTTTGTGAAATTATTTAATGTAAATTTTGAATTGAAATGGCGGTGTAATGCAATATTTGTATTGTAATTGTGTTTAATTGTAATATTTAAACTTTTTTCTCTATATTCTTTCTATTTTTTGTTTTATGTTAGGGCTACTGTAGGGATGGATGTTTGTAGAAGTTGGTATGGATTTTATTATAGATAAAAAAAATCTCTAATAAAGGTCTCAAACTTTTTAGGGTGCTTAGGTTGTTAACACTCTTTAGCACTAACAATGACTATTTCTAGCACTGACTTTGGGCCTATTTGTAGTAGTGTTACCTAATTTATGTTTTTGATGTTCCCTCCCATTGTTACTCTTCCCAACCAAGTTGTGTTGATTGATGAAATTCAAAAGGTAAACAAATAACTCAGTCTACCGAACTTATGTTTGGTTTTGGTCTGGTTTTCCTAATGTTGTCTTGATAGAACCGTGGGAGTCTTTTACTATTGGGCAGTGTAGTGGATCGATGGTTCCTTCAAGGGACAATGAGTCCCTTCCTGAAATTATGTTAATAGTGAGTGATTCAAGTATTATAAGGACTTACTCTCATGGAAGTAGTACTATGAGGTCCAAATGTAATTATAAAGCATTCACTACAAAAAATCATGTGATATTTAGCACCAACCTTTATCAGTGCTAAACAAAAAGCACTAAAAAAGAGGTGGATTTAATCAATGTGAGAAAAAAGCACTAACAAATATAACATTTATCAGTAATAAAGAAAGCATTTATAAAAGGGTACCCTTTGTTAGCACTTTTTTCTATCATTGATAAAAGTCCCCCATTTATCAATGCTTTTTGTTTAGCCCTAATAAAGGTTACATTGAATAATTTAATTTATATATACATATTTATATATTTTTAAATAATATTTATGTTACAATAAGTATATATATGTATATATGTAAATATAATATATAAATTTTATTTATATAACTTTTAATAAAAAATAAATCTAATTTTCATAATTTTTTATATATAAAATTATCAAATTTATATTAGTCAATAAAAATGTTTAGTAGTATATATATTTAAATAAATTAATTAAAAAATGTATGTATATAATTGATATAAATATGATATATTAATATTTTATTTTAATAAATATATAATATATAAATGAATATATTTATTTAAATATGTGATTTATATTTGAATTTATATATATTCATATTAAATAATTTAAAATATATGTGTATGTATTTGTATACATATGTGTACGTGTACGTGTATGTTCATATATATGTATGTGTATGTGTATGTGTGTATGTATATGTATGTGTATGTGTATGTATATATATATATGTACGGGTATATATATGTATGTGTATATATTTATGTCTATGTGCATGTATGTGTGTATGTCTATGTAATATATTCAATTTTGATAGTTATTTATACGTTTTTAAATATTTATACATTTAATTAAATAATATTTTTTTAGTAATTATTAAAAATTCAAAAGGTTAATAATTAATTATATTTTCTATATTCAATTAATATAGTGCATTCATCAATAATTAGAAATGATGTTATTATTAATTTATTCATTTTTATTCATTTTTTATGTTTTTTAAATTCATTTAATTAATGCTATATTTAATTTGTTTAAATAGTTTTATAATTTATTTAATTTTATTTATTCATTTTTAATATTTTTTTTTCATTTTTGATATTTATTAATTTTTAATATTTTTGGAATTTATTCATTTTTTATGATTTATACAAATTTATTTACTAAGTTTTTTATATTTTAAATATGTTTGTAATTTATATGATTAATATTTATTCATTTTTATTTATTATGTTTTAATATATTTGAAATCTATATAATTGATTTTTATAAGACCATCTCCAACCCATACCATTTTGGTGTGAAATTTCACCCCAATGTATATCATCCCTAACACCATTTTTGTGTTTATATGGTTAATTATGTTATTATGTTAAATTTATTTTTAATGTATGAAAAGTAAATATTATTTAACTAATTTTTCATATTTTTTATTTAATTAATTTAATCATGTAATCATATTTATTTTTAATTTATTCATTTTGAATATATGTGTGTATTTAATTTAATTTAATTATGAATATTTTTTGTATGGTCAATATAATTCAGTTTTAATAATTTTGTTATTTATATAATTAACATTATCTATTTATTAATTTTTGATATAATAGTATTAGAGTAGATAGATGGAGAACTTCTCTAAAAAAAACGGAGAGTCTCTCTCTTCAACATTGTTGCGGTAATCGTATCCTTGTGATGCTGCTCCTACCAAGAAGAAAGTTTGAGGATGAGATAGTTGGCCACATTGATCTATTTACAGCATGCGATAGAGGGCATCGTCATGTAAAATCACGACGTTTCTTGTCTTGGTTACGGGGGCACTGTCTGATGAAGAGGATGAAGATTAGGTTGGCGGTGACCTCGGTACGTGTGGAGCAGGATGGAGAGGGGTTTGGTATCCTGGTGGCAGTGATATAGTGCCTCTGGGGTCCATTGATGATGAGGGTTTGAGGAGACCTCAAATAGGGACATGGTTGATGGATGGTGACTATAGTCAGAAACTTGAAGAATCTGATCGACACATCGGGCCTGCATCTAATGGACTTTCATGGATCCATATTTAAAGGGACTTAAAATGGTCAAAAATTGGGACTACGAGCCGGGTGGTCCATAAGGCTAATCTCATATGGGTTGTCGGTTCATGCACAGGTGATCACGATCAAGGGGCGTTGGGTTAATTTCGCGATGATGACGACACATCGATTGGCAATTGCGTGGGATGGGACTCTCAAGAAGCTCTTGGTGTCATGGAATACTAGTGAATGTTAGTGGTATGTGATGCCAACAGATGCAATGACCTCAACTCACTATGGCTATTACTGGAATGGGATGCTGATGGGCTCGTGGAACAATTACAATGATGAAGTATTGGTGAATGTATGTTTCATGGATGGAGATGCTGAAGGGAATAATGACATCCTTGGGGTGTATTTCGATGGATGATGGAATGATGACGTAGGGGCTTCAATTATTTATGAGATGGAGGGCAAGATGGTCATGTAGGATCGTGTAGTGGGGATTCAGATCAAATTATATGGGGACTTTAGGGTGTTTACATGGGCTGATGGGTCATGTGATAATGGGGGTCTTCGGGCCTAAATACTCATTTTGTGTGTGGGGATATCACTCTAGTCGTCTTTTGGGTGACACTAATTTTCCACTTTTGTGTTGGGAGGTTCTCTCTGTGTGACATGTTTGGATTCACTATTGTCTTCTTCATTTCTATTTTCTTTAATAAATTTTAGGATAGAGCATGCTCAACTCCTGAGCCTTCTTGGTATTTATTCATTTTTTTTCATTTTTATGCGTCTGTAATTCATGAAATTAATGTTACGAATTCAATTTTTTAAATATTTTTGTAATTTATTCAATTTTATTTATTCATTTTTAGTATTATCTTATTTAATATTATTGAATCATTTTTAATTTTTATTAATTTTTATCAATTTTGGAATTTATTCATTTTTTTAATATTAATTTATACATAATTATTTACTAAGTTTTAATATTATGAATATGTTTTTAATTTATATGATTAATATTTATTCAATTTAATAAATTAATTTTTAATGTTTTTAAAATGTTTTAAATTTGTACAATTAATTTATTTAAATGAATTTTTTAATATTCTCTTCATTTTTGCACATGTTTATAATTAATTTAATTAATCTAACAAATTATACATATATATTTACCATGTTTTAATATTCTTAATATGGTTTTTAATTTATATGATTAATATTAATTCAATTTTATTTATTAAGCTGTAATATTTTTAAAATATTTGAAATCTACATAATTAATTTTTTTAAATGCATTTTTTAATATTTTCTTCATTTTTTGTATGTGTTCACAATTCTTGTAATCAATCTTATGAATTCATTTTTTGTATGTGTTTGTTTCGTGGTGAAGGGGACGTGATTGGTTCTCATCTCTGATTAAAGGGATTCAGTGTTGGTTAATCATTTCTATCAGGTTTCCTATCTCTGTGGCTTTGCCTGGTCTCTAACGGGTTTATTCACGAAGAAAAAAATGCCTAACGGTATTTGTATCCAACGATCTATGGAATTTCTTTCCAAAGGCAGGCTCTAGTTGGGTGATATGGCCAACAACACTTAAGAACTCACACTGGTCGAGAGGATGGGATATCAGGCTCATCACACCATTTTGGGGGGAATTATTACCTATCTTAGGACTCTCTTATAGATTTAAGACATGTTCATATGTTCACGAATCTTTGGTTTATCCCCAAGCATAGTATCCACAGATTACCCCTGGGTTGCAAGTCACAGGTATACGCAGGGATTCAGAACCATCTACATCTGATGTTTTCCATCCCTCATCAGATTAACGATTCTGGGGAAGTTTGATTTTGTTCAGACATCACTTGTCTCAAGCCTTATAACTAGGCGCTCTGGATTTTATTATCATCCAGGGAGGGACAAAGAGTGACTTGAGCATCTGGATCGAACCCGTAATATGGGCTTCCTACATCTCCTTGTGAAAAGAATCAGAATACACGTAGTTTGGTGCCACATAACGGGACACATCACCTTTTAAGGTCATGTGACAAGGACCCAATCATATAGTTTAATGTCATGTGGCAAGGACATTTAGGCGACATGTGCCTAGTCAAGGTTGGTGCATGAATTATGCCGAAGCGGCCCAGAGGACTTGAGGGAAAATGATTTCCTAGTCCTGGGTATGGTCCTACTAGGGGCATGAGGACACAGTCTGATAAGGATAGATGGGTATTAGACTTAGAAGTTGGGCTTATACCTCAAGGAGATTTCCTACGCATCCCGGTTGGCTGAGAATCAAAGTGTACGCAGTTCTGTAAGGTCAGGGCTTACACACGATAATCGTCTGTTGAAGACATGATTGGTAGCCCATGTTGGGGTACGATTGGGGCTTACATGTGGTTGGTGGCCCGAGTTGGGATTGAACCTCAGGGAGGTTTCCTACATACCCTACTTAGGAGATAGAGATCAAAACCCAGATAGTTCATTCGTGTGGGGATTATGCATGGAAGCTTCCCATTTTATGAGAACATAATTGGGTAGACCCTTTTGAAATGGGAACCCTTTTGAGCTAGGGCCTTCTGGCAGGCATCCTACATATCTTGATTTGATCAGGAATCAGAGTTCTCCTAGTTCAGAAAGTGTGGTTGTGTCATAATACTTACAAACCTCTAATCCCATGTGAGTCATGCTCGGTGTGAGAAACAAGAGGATGTGAAAGATTCGACAATGCACACACCTCCTCCCCTATTGACGTGGGAGGGAGAGCCCGCGATAGAAGAGGTCGGGGCGACCGTGGGTGAGGGTGTGGAGCAATGAACCTTCCCGGATGAAAGGGGAAGGGCTATTTCCATCTAGTGAGGATGGTGTGGGGCTTACTCCAGGAGGGATACCCTATCACTCTCTTCAGGGAGGGGAGAAGTGCTCATCGCTGGCGCTCATTGAATGGAAAAGCGAGCGGGATCCCTCAATATTGAAGAGTGGAGAAGCGGAAAGGGGATCCCAAGCTAGGGCTTTTCACTATCGTGGGTATGTGAACCTAATAATGCTTCGGATATCTATTCAAGGGATGGGGTAACCCCTTTTTCTCCACCTACTGTGGGTATGTGAACTCAGGAGGGCACGCTAATACACCTGAAGGTTTCAGCATGCTGGTCCGATGGCTTTGGGAGAGGCCTTGGCTTGGTGCTGATGGATAGGCTACTGAAGGGATTCTGGAGGATTGGACTGAATTGGAAGGGCCTTATCTGACTCGGGGGATGGAAACACTAAAGTCCTTGGTAGACCAAATATCCATATGATAAGTGGTTCCCTTCATGAAGGTAGGTGCTACACGGATGGAGAGGCCATCTGTATACCAGTGTGGTACACAGACTGAGGGGCATCCTGCATACCAAAGTGGTACGCGACTTCGAGTTTGGTCCACATAACGAATTGGTACGTGACACCAGAGTCCTCTCGAGTGGCGGTGGCTGGGGGCAGTGCTGGTCAGGGATTCACCCGTGTAGGTGGGTGATACATGGTGTGCTGGATCAAAGAAGGGGTAGAGGCTCCCTGGTTCGTAGGGAGTTCATCCGCATAGGGGCCGTGGTTCGCGGTTTACCAATTTTAGGTTCGTTGTTTACCAATTTATTTATGCATTATTCAGTTCTTAATAATTCGTCCCCAGTTTACACCTGTTGTTGGTTCGCGAATCAGAACTTCACGGTCCGCAAAATCCTAAGCTCCCGAAAGCCTCTTCCTTCCAAGAGTCAATCGCCAAGAATCAGATCCTCAATTAGCCGATCCTATTCTTCTCCCCCTTGACGTCCTTTTATAGAGGGGGAAAAGGGTTGTATATATGGTCACGCGACACCTTTTTTGGAGGCCCATGATAGAAAACCCGGCCTACAGATGACTTAGTCAAGCTGAGTTTTGCGGGCTATATTGAATTCACCTCACCCGTGAACCAACTCGGTCACGGGGGTGCTTCGTTACCGCGTAGGGATCCGCCTCTATTTTTCGAATGATGCGGTACACGATAGGGGGTCCGTCCACCTCACTTCTCCGGTCATTTGTTTCGCGCCCGCATAGGATCTCTACCTCCGTTTTGCAAACAACATCATCCATAGATGGCACGGTTCACCGAACTAGCCACTTATAACTGATGATGAACTAGTATGCAGACTGATTAGGTAGTTAACCATTTCTTATGAACATTATTCATATTTTTCCCAAATTATTGATGAAAATTGGGTAGATTTTTTCACTGATTAAGGTAGTATTTTCCTTCCCTTCTGTGGATTTTTCAGGACCCTACAAATGCCCCACATCAGAATGGGGTCCGATCAGAATGAAGAAGAGGATATTTTGATGTAGAGTGGTCCTGAAACTAGAGCGGTTTGTGGTAAAGAGATAGACTCATTAGGGGACTATGCCTATATAAAGGGGTCCACATGACTTGTCCTTTACCGGATCCTTTGGCGAAATCTCTTTCGTTCCCTGCTTCCACGCACCGCCTCTACGTACGGCTTCTTTTGAAAACTGCTTCGTCCAAAAACCTACTTCCACTTCCACGAACTAATCCTCATCCGCGCTTGCCCCCATCCATGAAATAATTTCCCATCTATGAACTAAACTCTAACAGCTTAAAAAAGTAAGTCACGGAGGGCCGCGTAGGGAAGCACTATGTGGTTCAATGGTCTATGGACTAGAATTATCCTTCAAATTTTCAAACTTCAATTAAGTCCTGAATTATAAGAACCCATGTAGGGGCTTGGTATGTGGTCTGTTGGCCTTCACTCTGTGGGCCAGGATGCTGTGGACCTATTCCACGTACCACTAGTTCTCAGAATATGGGAATCACGAACCAACATTGGGGTCGGTACATGGGGTGTACTATACATTCCCTTTATGGAGTCTTTGACAAATATTTGGAATTTTCCTGAATATTATCCTTTGGAATAAACCTTGGTATGGTTTCCCTATACAGGAAGTAAACATGGTTCCTCCATGAGCTACTGCTGGGCCTGTCGCTGCTCCCCTTTCGACTGTCGATCAACGAAAAAAAAGATATGGCTATCTCTACTAAGGAAAAAGTTCACATCTCCCCCTTTCATCAATCCTTAGCCAATCTTCTTACTGAGAATCAACGTGAATACCCATTTTCCAACAGCCTACCTACTTATGGGTTTATCCTATTATCTGATACATTGATCCCAACACCTTCTCGTGACAACCATCCTGCGGCCTGGATAATATCCAGTACCATCCCTAGAGCTGTGATCTTGCATAGGGGATAACTTAAACTGAAGGACACAGTTGCTGGGACTGTGCTGAATCACATTCCTATGTCCCCTAAGGGAGAGTGACTTCAACAATATGGATTAATTCATTGTCATCGGAGCATTTCACATAATTCTATTGTCAATGAACAACATGGCTGGTCACCGAATCGAGATCTTCGGACCGAAGGTGCGTTTAAGTTGGATTGGGGATGGCCCTTCTGGATTCTCCAGAGTTGCAAGGAGTTACAATTGGAACTGCGAACTGTGGGGCTATATGAAGCTTTCTGGGTATCCCAGACTTACACCCACTGGACTAATGAACTTTCCACACAGTTCCTGAGTCGATGGATCCCGAATACCAATACGTTTCACTTAGTACATGGGGAGGTTGGCATCAGCCTTTGGGACATCTCAATGATCTCAGGAGTCCCCATCATCAGAGATATGTATGAAGAATTCCTACCCCCTTCTTCTTGGGATGATGAGGAGAGGACTCCTCCTTTGGTGAAGCAGCTCATTAATCAAGCTCAAAAGTGCTCCAAATAGGTTTCTCTGAAATAGATCATCCCCTATCCCAAATGTATTGAAGCCTTTTCCATGGACACCAAATCTATGAACCATCCACATAGGCCCATGTCATGTCCCTCAATGGAAACCCAGAGGTAGGGGCCACTTACTGGTTAATTCTAGAAGAGGGTCAATTCAACAGTTGGGTTTGGGAGCTCGTGTCAAACGTTGATTGGATACTTTGACTGGCGGCCTTCCTGGATATGTTCCTGAGTGGCTGGCTGTTGGCTGTATGTGAGTCCGGCGGAGTATGATTTTCCAACTTTGTTATGGTGGAGAAGTTGGCCACTAGAAAATGCATCAACCTGGCCATTCCGATATTCGCCAGGATTTACCGATTACTCTGCCATATCACTGAAGGGAAGCTGCCAAATCGGGTGGCCGACCCTTTCCAAATCCTTTGGGGTTGGATAGGGGCACATGTGAAGAAATTCTACACTTTCATCAACCCCTTACAGATTCAAGGTTCCACACTCCCTCCATACCTACAATTGACCAGTGGGGTTATGCCTGAGGTATGGGCTGCCCAAGATAAGGTG
Organism: Viscum album; assembly: GCA_963277665.1. Classification (NCBI taxonomy): domain Eukaryota; kingdom Viridiplantae; phylum Streptophyta; class Magnoliopsida; order Santalales; family Viscaceae; genus Viscum; species Viscum album. The sequence goes on along the minus strand of OY728137.1, from coordinate 1,605,650,012 downwards.
GAACATCAAATGGTCCAGAATAAGAACCAGCTATCAAGCCGAATCACTGGTTATGACAACTTTAATTTTCATCTCTACCCTTCCTCGACTGGCATGATTTTGAATGCCATATCGAAGGAATTTACCAAGCGAGTCTATCTATTTTCCATGAGGTAGGTTATATTAGTGGCTCTCATAGGTGGGGAACTTATCTGCAAAGGGTATGATCCTTGCAGATTCAGCCATTAGTTCGGTTGTGTTCAGATGCTATGCCCCCTTCCCTCAATGGTGATCACGAGAATCAACATCTAATGGTATCCAGACATTTGTGGCTGATGTTTACCTGAGAGGACACTAGTTGTGAGGTCAAGACTCCCAAGTTTGCAGACCCTATGCCTTTCCTTTCCAAAAACTACACCGACTCCTAGGTCCAGTCATACCCGGACGACCAGTTGGGAATACTGGTGCCCACTATTCAGAGCTCCAAACCATCGAAGGGAAAGGTAAAGTGGAAGGAGGTTGGTATGTAAACTTGGCCAGGAAAGGTTTTTTGGAATCCTATTGGCCCTGTGATCTTGGGGAAAGTTTTGACACTTCAGAGTGTTTCCTCACATGCCATTAAAGCTACCGTCAGAGATCAGCCAGTCATACCCATCAATGTTGCCTTCCTGAGGGCTTAGAAGTAATGGGATGAGTTCAAAAACCAATCTTCCTTCTGTAGTAAATACCCCCATTCTCTATGACAATATCTTCAAGGTAAAGAAGTGTTGTTCAGTGAGCTAGGCTATATATCTGCACCCGCTCATATTTTTTACGACAATGAACGAGATAGGGTAAATTGGAATATTCAAGATCTCGAGGTTTACATCCATTCTCACCGGGGTTACTCGGTGTCAACCCACCGGGTCCAAGCCATGTTACGACCGGTGACCGATGAGGAGGAGGATAGAAGTGATCATTCTTTAGAGGAGGTTGATCCTGCTGGTCCTCCTACTGCGACTAAGGCAAGGGAATTCCCCCTTGCACTTGGAGTCCTGCAAACGGGCAGTTCTTAAGAGTTCCAGGGTGGTGGTGGCACCCAGGAAGCATCTGCGACTAGAGGCACCCCCGCCAGCTTCTGTTATTGCTCCACCTCCTCAGGTTGATCCCCCAAGGCTAGATGTTCCTATTACAACTACATTACCAGATGCATGGAGGGTTTGGGATGACTAAAGGGATAGTGGCTCTGATGAAGAAGTCTGGAAGCTGATTCAAGATACGCCTTTAAATATTCCAAGACTTGGAAAAGTTTTTTCTACTTCTTATGTTCTAATTGAAGAAGATCTTGGTGAGGTAGTCACGTGCTTAAAATACATGGATAAATACTTTCACTCACTCAAGAACATGCATTACAGGTCTGACCGAGTGGCTCTAATGATGATACACTCCGAGACATCCGATACTGAGGAAGAGGTTACCTTACTTATATATACCCCACCCTTTTCCTTCTATATTGTGAAGATTATAACATATTCTTGATTGCCTCAGGATGCTGAGGAGTCCCAGGAAGCGATACCTTCCCTGGAGTACACCCCCCAGGGTAATGCAGTGGGCGAACATGCACCTTTAGCTATGGGGATTGTTGGGGAAGGCTCTCCTAGAGAAACCAAGCATATGGAGGAAACCATTGCTGATCCGAATAGGGTATTCCCTCCTCTAACTCCATCCAGTGTCTCAGGTGAGGAGTCATCTCCTTGGAAAATCAAGAAATTTCAGTAGGCATCCCAACTATCGGAACATATCAGATAGGGGATCACGGGTAATCATTATTCCTGCTTTTCTGATTATCAAACCACATGCTTTGACATTTACTGTTATTGACTGATTTTGTACTTTGGTGCAGAGCTGATTAGTAATCAGGATGCAATTTCCCAAGTGGCTATGGATCCTACCCCTTTGAGAATAGAGGAATTATCTACAGCCATTCTTGAACATGGTAAGGGGGTAGGGCCTATTGAGGAAGCCGATGATATGGATGTCCCTATCCTGATTTTGACAACGGAGAATTCGATGGAGGAGAGGAAACTAGGGGTTGAGACTTTTGCTGATTACATGGTCTGCACAGCTATTGGGGAAGATGATCCACCCTTGTTGACGATAGCTGAAGTGAGCGAAGTGCATTCATCACCCCCGACTACTGAAAAAGTTTCAGATCTGATGGAGTCGGCTACCCCAAATTCTATGGACCACAGTCTAGTGGAGGAAGAGCTCGTGAGAGAGGATGCTACCCCGGATCCAGAAAACTTAGAGTGAGATATCATCCTGTTTACTAGGGGAACAATTTCCATGAACTTTTGTAGGTGATCATTTGGGGACTTCCTTGGAAGCTACTGGTCTCAGGCATGGCCTTAGGTCTTGGGGAATTCCAGGGGTCCCTACAGCTCATTTACAGGTTGAGGACATAACATCATCTTCCTCAGGTGGTAGTAGTGGTGCAGATCTTGAGGACACCAACACTTTAAGGATTGGTGGTAAGCTTCTCAATTTTGTTACCACTAGACCCCTCTTCTCCCATTGTCTAATTAGGGGTACTTATCTGCTTCATTTTGTTTCTGGGCTCCAGGGCCACATCTGCAGGAGTTGTCGATCGCACCAATAACCCCAATCTTGTCCTTAACCACAGCTGGATATGAGGTTATTAAAGCATCTGAATGTATGATTGAAACTAGATCAGGTCCCTCTCTGGTGACATTGATCCCTGAATATACTTCATCCTTTAGGAGTGATTCCGAGGCTTATCAAAGGGATATTTCTAGCCTTCGACCTGCTCATCAGAGGGCATGGGTGAAGATCTAGAGGATGATTTCTCAAACTCCCCTGGATGATATGCCATCCAAATTGTTAAGATAGCGCAAATAGTTCATAGTGCTAGGGTTTGGAGAATTTGACTGTCATGGCATCTATGACATAATTAAACAAGCGGTCTCTCCACAAGAGAAATTCGGCAGACTTGAGTCTTGCCTTTCTACCATTGAAGTAGAATCCTATCTCACCAAGACCTGTCAAATTCGTATTATAGAAGCTCCTGATCATGTTGGGGTAGTCGAAAGGCTGCAGAGTGAGCTCCCAAGGAAACAATCTCAAGTCAAGGACACGAATCCTGAACTGGAGCAAGTGAGTTGGAAAATGGAAAAACTTACAAAAGATTAGGAGAAGATGAGGTGAGAGTGGGATCATGTTGTAGCTATAATTTCCGAGGGGTAGTGGCAGGTAGAGGAGGAGATGAGGGTGAGCTCCAAGGAGGCACAGGAGGCCGAAGTGTTGCAGGAAGGTGTAGAGGCCAAGACGACAACCCTGTAGAGTTTCCGTCGAGCTATCGAGTATTCTCACTGAATCTTGATACAAATTTTTGAGTATGCCTAAAGCCTCTTGTAGTAATTATGCCCAATCGGAAGAGGCTCTAAGTTGTGGAGGCCCTACATACCATTTTTTTAATAGAACAAAATATTCTTATTCTCAATAATTTTCTGCTGTTTTATCCTGTGATATGAATTAATTTAAATGGTTGCTGTATTAAAAAAATTCACCACACCTTAATTAACCATAGTTCTGGAAAATCAAATTGAAATGAAAATAACCAGTTCTAAATTTTTCCTAGATTTATGGATCTAGCGATCATGGTTTGACTATTGCTAGGGCTTTATAAGAAGACCCTACAAACTTTGTGTCTCTTCTAATGACACCCTAATTTTTCCTAGGCCCATTTAGTGTGGACCTAGTAGGTATAGTTTGGCTTTTTCTTAGGCCACCCTTTAAGGGTTTTTGACCTAAAGGTCTTTGTGCCTCTTGAGTTTTTATTGCTCAATGCTTTGCTAAGGCCATACAATGTGTAGTCCTGGCGAGCTGATACTCAGATTTTTCCCAAGATTCCCTTTGTGGGTTTTCATCTTGGTGAGTTTTATACCTATTTCTTTGAGTGGTTTAAAGTCCTGAAAATAAGAATATCATCACTAATGTTTTAAGTCGAGCAGTTTTGATAAAATGTGATGGGGTGAGTTCCCCGATGAGGTTTTTACTAATTGTGGATACCTTAATACCTTTCAGAAGTAGATGGGGGGGGGATTTTTCACGTAGGTTTGAATAGCATGCAGAGCATGCCATGGGGAATAAGATCCATATTGGAGTACAGAGGTAGGAAAAGCATCACCTAAATAAAAATTTCCTTTGGTAGATGGTCCATGGGAAACAATATGCAGAGCCACTGGGGGAATGGTATTCATAGTCATGAAAAGGTGTCCTTAAGTCAATGACTGTCTGTTTCTGATGGCCGGGTAACTTTATAGAAGTTCGGATTATGAAGACCACTAGGGGTGGCTGAAAAAGGACATGGTATCTGAAGGGTTTAGGGATATCCATATGAATCATGGATATGGATAGGAGACCACTTTTACACATACTTAGTTGCCGTGAAGGAGGGTTGGAGCTTGACGCAGTTTAAAGTCATGCAGTTGGGACGTTCTTTCAAAATGGAATGGCTTTCCCTTATTCTCAGTAATTTAACATAAAATGTCCCACTATACTCAGACGAAATTGTTGAAAGGTTTTTAAACTGTAACTCAGAGAGTTTCCAAATCCCGGGATGGATATGAGGGCTCAGAGGCCTGGAGGAATTCAGAAGGAAGCATTTCCTAAGGAAGACTTTACTTTGGAAGATGGGACATGGTTGAAAATATGTAGAGCCATTGGGGGCATGGTATGAATAATCATTAAAATGTGTCCTTAGGTCAATGGTTGTATTCTCCTGATAGCTGGGAAACTCTAGGTAAGTTCGGATTCAAGACCACCGGGGGTGGTTTATGGGATTTTGGTTCTTTCTGATCATAGAATATGATTCATGAGGAGGGGGTGTCTGGACATGGGAGAGACATTTTGGGTTAAGATTTCTTGGGAATGGGTGAATTCATCCCTCTCATGCAGGTGTGAGATGATGATCTGTGCAGGTCTAACCCATGTATTTAGGAAGAGAGGGAAGCCTCCTTTCCTGACTGAACCTATGAAGAGTTCGTTTTATACCCTACAGTTTAACATCATGCGGCAAGGATGGTCTCCGTGCAGTTTAACGTCATGCAGTAAGGATGCTTTTAAAGTTCACTATTAATTAGAATGTAACTGGGTCTGAATACCCTGAAATGTTCAAGATGTGGGAAGGGTAAAAATAGTGTAAACTATGATTCCCGGGCCTCTTGGATTAGGAGAAATGATATGAGGGCTCTAGGGTCGTTGAGAATATGGGGGTAGGAAGAGTGTTGCATGAGGATGACCTACCTTTGGTAGATAGGCCATGGGCAATCAATATATAGAGCCACTGAGGGCATGGTATGAATAGTCATGAAAAGGATCCCGCTGGTTGATGAACTTCCATGTCCGATGGACTTGGAGGTTTATGAGGATCCATTATTACTCAGGTCACAAAGTCTGATGTACGGAAAGGGTATGTCTGGTCATGTTGGAGATATTAGGATGAATTTTTCTTTGAATCTCAAGAAGTTACCTGAAATGATTTTCCCTGTGTGTGGGGTATAATTATATTCCATGCAGTTTAATATCGTGTAGTAAGGACGATATTTCTCTTAGTTTGACGATCGTAGAGTTCATACCACTGTTGGCTGATGCTACGGTTACCTGTGGGATAATCAAATTAGGATGCTCTAGCATGCTCTGATCAGAAAGGGGAATTAAGGTGTAAACTGTAATCCTGGGGTCTCTCGAATCAGGAGATGTGGTGTGGGGGCTCTGAGGCTGGTAAGCGTACGGAGATAGGAAGAGCTTCGCCTGAGGAAGACTTGCCATTGGTAGACAGGACATGTGCGATCAATATGAATATCCGTTGAGGGAATGGTATGCACAGTCATGAAAAGGTGTCCATAGGTCGATGACCTTCCACTTTTGATGGCCATGAATGATTATGAAGATCCAGGATCACTCACGACATGGAGTCTAGAAGATGGGGAGAGATGTGTCCGAGCGTATTAGAAAAAACCATATTGCAACTATTTGTTGGGTTAAAGAAGCAAAGATCTGGCGTTATGTTGTAGATGCAGACCGTCAAAGGAACCACGAGTGGATACGTAAGCTAACCAGGTAGGGGAACCCAGGAAACGTCTGGACGTGAAGGGAACAAGAATGTAAACCATTGCTCTAGAAATTTTTGGATTGGGAAATGTGATATGGGGGCTCTGGGCCTGGTAAGCGTACGAGGATAGGAAGAGTGTCTCCTGAGGAAGACTTGCTTTTGGTAAAATAGACAGGGGTGATCAATATGTTGAGCCGTTAAGGGCATGGTGTGCATAATCATGCAAAGGTGTCTGCAGGTCGATGACCTTCCATGTCTGATGGCCATGAATGATTATGCAGATCTGAAATCCTCTGGATCATGGATTCTGATGCATGGGAGGGATGCATCCAAACGTTCAAGGAGTGTTCCAGCCATGGTTTACCGTGTATATTAAGTGGATTGTGACTTTTACCATACAGTTTACTGTCATATGATAAGGACGATTGCCGTGCAGTTTATCGTCATGCGATGAGGATGAGGAGAATTTTTAAATCCATGCAGTTTGACATCCTGCGGTAAGGACAGGCTCCGTGCAGCTTAGCGTTATGCAGTAAGGATGGCGGTGATCATCATTTTTTTTCAGGGGTGTCTGGGACAAGATACAAAAATCTCAATGTCGCTACGTATCCTGTGAGGGTAGGAATCAAGCCGCACATAGTTCTTTGAAAGTGGCACAATAGATGATAAATTCCAGTAGATCAATGTTTTCTCAAGTGAAGACACTATCTCATTATGTAGTTTAAAGTCATGCGACTAGGACATATTTCTATTAGTTTGGGGTCATAGAGTTCATAACAGTGTGACACAGTTTATTGTCATGTCATAAGGATGAAGTGTTGTGCAGTTTAACGTCACGTGGTAAGGACACAGGGCATCTTTAATTTAACGCCTTGCCACTCGGACAATTTACTATTTAGTTTATTGTCATGTAGTAAGGAAATATTTCTCTTAGTTTGGGGTCATAGATCTTAGACCTATAGTTATTACTTCCAAATAGGGGCATATTCTATGATTTGATAGTAAAACCAACGTGAACGATGCTGGGGGCCTCTGGCACACACCTCAAGGGGGGAAAATCCTGGATAGTTTGAGGTCACAATACCAAGATTTTTGGCTCTTAGTTTAGGGCCATATAGTTTAGACCAATGTGCCACAGTTTATTATCATGTCACAGGGAAGAATTACCGTGCATTTTAACATCGTGTAGTAAAGATTCTCTACTATGTAGTTTATTGTCGGGCAGCGAGGACACTTAGGGCTTGGCAGTTTAACATCTTGCAGCTCAGACAAAAACTTCTCTTATGGTTACATGAAATATTTCTTCAGAAATATTGCGTTTTTAGGAGTAGTGGTGAGTTTCCCATCCATAGAGATCAGGGAATATGCTCTATTGGAGTAGACCTTATGTATGGAATATAGTCCCTCCCACTTTGGCTCTAGCTTCAGTGACTTCTTTCCAGGTATCATTGGGGTTAAGAGGACCAATACCAATTTTACTTCAAGGAAATACTAAAGACAAACCTTTTTATTGAAGGTTCATGCAATCCAGTTCTAATATACTTCTAGGTGGTGCAAAGTGTGAAACCACTTATCATCCAGTCGCTCTAATTCATCAAGTCTCTTTTTTGATCGCTCATCATCATACAGTTGATCACAAATGGCAACGCAGAGTGATGACAATTGAATTTCAATGGGAAGAACTACTTCTGTTCCTTATACTAATGAGTACAGAGTAACCTGGGTAGCGGTGCAAGTTGTGGTTCAATAGGCCCACAAGGCATAGAAGAGTTTGTCTGGACATGACTTCTTTTCTTTTTCCACCATTTTCTAGAGTATGTTAGATAGGTTCTTGTTAAAGGCCTCTATCTGTCTGTTGAACACTGCGTGGTAGTGGGACGAACAATTTGTCTTGATACCATATTCCTGGTAAAGTTTCTCCAATTCGGTAGAGTAGAAGTTTGTGTCATTTCCCATCAGTATTGTTTGAGGGACACCAAATCTAGTGATGATATTGGTTTTCATGAAGATGATGATGCTTCTTGCCCCAAATTCTTTAAGGGGTGCAGCTTCTGCCCACTTGGAAAAGAAGTCAGTCGCTGTGAGAATATATTTGAATTGTTTTACCATGGTGGGGGATATGATCCCATGAACTCCATTCCTCAGCTGGATAATGGCCAGGAGTACTTATCTTGGTGAAGTAGCTCCGGGGACTGATGGATGAAGTTGGCATGAATTTGGTAGGAGTGACATTTCACAGTAAAGTTCACACAATCTCGTGCCAGGGCAGGCCAATAGTATCCAAGCCTTCAAATATGATGAGAATGATTGGATCCCGATTGATGTGCTCCACACACTCCAGCATGTACTTCATTAATGATAGAAAAAATCTCTTCTCCATCAATGCATCTAAGAAGGACTTTGTCAAGGCCTTGCTTGTAGAGGACCTTCTGCTGTCTTGTGCCACCATATAGGATAAAATTAACCGACCTTCTCCATATTTTCTCTCTTCTAGACCTATTCAATAGAAGTTATCCCATATGAAGGTAGTTCATAATGTGGGTCATCTAGCCAGTGGTATGAGAATATGGCTTAGGGATAGGGATGAGTTCATCGATTTCTTCCGCGTTAGTTTGAAAAAATGGCAAGACCATTCAACGATGAGAAATACTGATAAATGTTTCATCCCGGTCTGGGTCATCTAGGGCTATGGCCGCATTGGCTACCACATTGGCCTAGTCATTCTGAGACTGGTGAACATAGGTCAATGTCACTTCTATGGGGAACTCCACCATTAACCCTCAGATGTGGTCGAATAGGGGGATTAACTCCTCCTTAATAGTGTAGTCACCATTGAATTGCTTGATGACTAGTTCTGAGTTGCCTTTTACTCTAAGGTGTTGCACTTGCGACTGGAGTGTGAGCTCTAGACCTGCATTGGGGGATTGGTATTCCTCCTCATTGTTTGTGCATCCTTTTGACAAGAGGAAAGAATATGAAAAAACTGCCTACTCTGGGGATATGATTATGACTCCCAACCACACCTTGTTAAACTTGGGGTATTCCATTATTTTACCTATCGGGCTTCTAGATGCACCGTCAAAGTACATTTCCCATGTTCAGGAATCCTTTTTTCACAGAGAAGACGTCTTTGTCATGGAGTTTGACATCTGATGAGGCGATCTCTGTTGAGGGATGATCTACCAGAAAATCAGCCAACAATTGGCCCTTGATAACATTATGAGGCAAAAACTATATGTCAAACTATTTCAAGATGACTTCCCATCGGGATAGGCATCTGGTCAGTATTGGATGGATGTGGATGTTCTTCAATGGATTACCGCACGAGATCATATGGACTTCATGATGCTGCATATAATGTCTTAACTTCTAGACCACGAAGACCAGAGCCAAATAGCTCTTATAGATATTTGAATACTGGGTCTCATCATCAATCATGGTTTGACTGAGATAATAAAGGTTGTTTTCACTGATGGAATCATTCTTCTGCGTGAGGAAAGCTCCTAGTGACTGCTCTAAGGTAGTCACGTACAGGATAAGTGGCCTTCCTTCAACCAGTGGCATGAGCACCGGTAGACTCAAGAGGTACTGTTTGAGGATTTCAAATGCCTTTTTGCAATCATCTATCCATTGGTAGGTAAACTCCTTCTTCATCAACCTAGTAAAGGGAAAACATTTGCCTGTGATGTTGGATATAAAACGTCTAAAATAGAACAAGTGTCCTTGGAGTCCTCTCAGCTCAGTGAGGTTACGGGGAGGTGGAAAACCAAGGATAGACTTTGTCTTCCCAGGGTCGATTTCAATTCCATGATGGCATATGACAAATCCGAGAAATCTCCCTGAGGTAACCTCGAAGTCACATTTCAGAGGGTTCATCTTTAGGATGTGTTTCCAAAGTTTTCTAAAGATGGTTTCAAGGTCTAATAGGTGATATGAGCACTGTTGTGATTTGACCACCAAGTTATCAACATAAAATTTGATGAACTTCCCCATGAATGGTTTGAAAATGTGATGCATGGCACGTTGATATGTGGCGCCAGTGTTTTTTATACCAAAGAGCATGAACTTGTAGGAAAATACTCCCTGGGGGGCCCTATTGGAAATGACTTCTTCATCTTCTCAGGCCATTATGATTTGATTATATCTATAATAGTAGTCCATGAAAGAGAGAGCCTCATATCTGGCCATCGCATCGATCAATAGTTCGATGATCGGGACTGAGAAATCGTCTTTCGGGAAATGCCGATTGAGATCTCTAAAATCAATGCAGACGTGGATCTGTCTATTCTTATTTTTGACGGGGACTATTTTGGCCAACCAGATGGGATATTGGACCTACTTAATGAATTATTCTTTGATGAGATTGTCTAATTCAGCCTCTATATTGGCCTCATGTGTGGGGTGCGTCCTTCTAGCGGCTTGCCTATAGTCCCAATGATCTTTTGGCAGGCCTAGGTGGTGCGTCGTCACCTCAGGATCAAGTAATGACATTTTTATGTAATTACAGGTGAAAACATCTCAATTATTCCTCAATAATGAGGTATATACCTCTTATTCCTCTGAATACATGGATTCACTAATTAGAGTGAGTATTAGGTCTTCTTCGGTACCTAGGTTTATTTCCTTGAGTTCATCAATAGTGGTAGGGATACCCTCTTTGAATGAAGGAGAGACATCTCTAAGGTCCTCTTCCTCTTCTTCCCACGAATCCTCCTCCTCTTCTCCTTCTTATGGGGAGAGAGCTCTTGATGTGGGCTCTCCGGAGCTCGGAGGCAAGATGCCGCATGGAATTTCTATGGCGGAAGTGACTTCCTCTGGCTCAATTAGTTGTGAGGCAACCTCTGTAGAGGGAGAAGCATGATGGTGATAAGCATCTTGTCCTTCTACCACTTCAGAGAGTGCGGAAGGTATATCTTGAGATTCCAAGGATGGGCGCGTGGGCACCCTTGCTCAAGCATTCTTCCTTTGATTAAGGATTAATAGTTTATTCCGTGTTTTCAGACTCGGCTGTCACAACTGAGATCATGAGAACAACTGAATACGCATCCAGACTCAAATTCCTGCTCTCAACATGGTTTATGGGAAGCACGTACTCTACACCGAGCTTCTTGAGGGGGTCTTCGAAAACCACTTCCAGACCATTTGGGGTGGGGACCCAATCAGTACCATTAATTGAAAATGTCTTCCCCCTTTGCTCGTAAAATCTGACATTGATGTAATGTGACTCGAAGATATCAAAAGGGAACTTATCAGCGTGAAATGTCCCACCTTGTCCATTGATGCAATATTTGATACACTGGTGGTAGGAGGAAGGAGTTTACATGTGTTGATGTAGCCATGACCTTCCCAATAGGGCGTTGAATGCCGTGTTTTTACGAACTACCAAGAAATCTAAATGGGCCACAAGGTCACCAAAATGGGTTCTGAGATTGATTTGTCCCATTGGCTTCTGTTCTCTCTTGTCATAACCCAAGAGAGTTGTGGCCGAGGGTGTCAGATTGTCCTCATTGTAGCCCAACCTATGAAGTGTTCGCAATGGGAGAAGGTTGACTCCGGAGCCATTGTCGATGAAGAATTTTTGGACTTCAACTCCATTCATCATGCCATACACATATAGGGGTTTGATGTGTCCTTTCATGGTGGAATATTCATCCTGATCGGTGAAGGAAATCACTGAATTAGATTCAGTCGGGCTAGTCTTCGTTCGACACATCTTGGCAGAAGCAACTTCATCTTGAAATTCCTGGGGGATGAGTAGGACTTCTATGAGTGCCTCCCTGAGGTCTGATGACAAACTCAGGGCATCCAGGATTGATAGATTGGCTGGTACAAAGTTCACCTGCTTTAGGATATCATAATTTTTCTCCAGAGGCCGGTGGTTCTCCATTTGTGGGATCTCTTTAATGGGAACTTTAGGGGCTGGAGCATGAGATGAGGAGGGACTAGTCATAGGGGAAAGATTTTTTGGTTCTCCTGCATTCTGAGGACCTGACCTGGTCGGTTTACTCATGTTCCCTAGGTGGCTAGACACTTGTTCCTCCTCTGATGGGTACCGTAGAACAATGGGGCTAGAGTAGATGCTCGTGGGGGCATGGGAATATTATTGCTCCTACTAGGTATGTTGAAAGGCTCTCCCGTGAGTTTCTACAAAATTTATGGTTTGAGAAGGGGTATAACCGTAGGGTTGATTTTTTCCATGGCTGCATCTACCTCAGTATCCCCTGCCTCTGTGATTCCTCCTTCTGGTCCCTCGATCGGGTGTCGGGAACTTGGGTTCATAACCATACTATTTGTAAGAGAATGGTTCCATTAAATGGATGACGTTGATGGAACTGAAGATTGGTTCCTTGTTCGATGACAGAATAGCCTGTTTGGCCGCCTCTGATGGTTTCGTTTGGCGGGTCGGTGCCTGTTGTGTCAAGCCTAAGGGCTTGAAATCTGAAAGTGTCAGGGATAGCTTTGGCCCTCTCACAGACTGCTCCTCTTGTATATGTTTCTTACCTCTCTGGTCATGCCTGGATGACCGGATTATGGAGGTTTGTGAGGCTGAGGATGGCGGTTATTATAACACCCCAATATTTCATAGTAAGTTATATTCTTTAAAGTAATTCAATAAGCTTGCGCTACACGCAACACCGAGTTTGAGTGCACCAAGATCTATCAAACTAGCCATTTAGAAAGCGGTTATGAATAGTAATAACCACATTTTGAATTTTATATATATCCCATATAATTTTAATATTCATATTTTGTGTTTCTTAGACATAATATAAGGACAAATTCATTTTTTCAGATAAAAGAAGTATTTTTCAAAAAATGCAGTTTTTCACCTTTTAATGGAGAAACCTTTCGAAATCCAATATTTGGCACTTATATATATTATATTTGACAAAATAAAATTCTTATTTAGAACCAGGACATCAAAATTTACTTTGGGTAAATTTTTGGTATTTTTATGATAAAATTCATTTTTTAATGAATAGTAAAAAATACTGTATTTTAATTCAAAATTTCCTTTTAATATAATTAATTTATATCTTTTTAATTTTTTTTAAAGTGTAATTATATTATGTTTTTAAAATTTAATCCAATGTTGTTCATTGGAAGTAATTTCACTTTGTAATTGGACATAAACAAGTGTCAATCTTTTGATAGTTATTATTTCTTAAAAACACGCTTTTTGTCTTGACAGCGGGAATTAATTTTAAATTAATTAATGAAAATTCTATGTTATGAATTTTTAAAATAGACATCATTTTTGAATTTGGGATATCAAATATATCTTCATCTGAATTTTTGGTATTTTTCTGAAAACCTTCAATATTTCATGAATAGTGAAAACACAGAGTAGTAGTTAAAAAAACAGACTTTTTCATTTAAATGAAATTTTACTGCTTCTATGAATTCAATTTCAAAAATCCAACATACATGGTTGTCATTAGTAAGTAAAATGTGGTTCAATATAATGAAAATAATTTTTGGTGAATAGTAACTTTTGACTTTTATTTACCACGATTAAAGGTAAATAGGGTAATTCAAGGTAAAAATAATATTATAATAATATTAATTTACCCTAACATGTGTCCTAATACTATTGGTTGATACATTTACAACTATGGGAATCCTTGGGTAGATTTTGGAACCCCATGGAGCCACTTAAGAGTGATAATGACACTTTATATAAATTAATTTAAAGTAAAGACAAAAATGACATAAACATATATCTTTTAGTAAATAAAGTTTTACATGGGGTTATATAAGTTATCTATTCGACTATAAATATTAATTTTAAATCTAAAAATATTTCATACATCATGGTATTTGTTTTTTAATTTTTAGACATCAAATAAATAAAATTATTTATGACACAATAATGATGTAATGTCTACCTCATTAATGAATGATTTAAATAAATAAGATTATAAAGATTAAAAAAATATCCAAAACCTATTAAATTCTTATTGGATGATTTTATTTTGACCATGAGTCATCTTATCTTCGAATCTAATTAGTTTTGGACCTTTATAAACCGAAAATCATTATATAATAAAATAATCTTTTCACACTTTCATAAAGAGCCCCTCCTCCCCCTTATAAAAATACCTCACCTCTAACCCATTCCTCACACTTCTCAAGCCCCTTGGATCATCCAAACTCTACCCAATTAAGCTCCCTAAATCCCTATCTTCCTCCTAGAAGCCTTACCTTATGTAGAAGTCACTTCAATAAATCCTTTTTGTTCAAACCAAAGGGAGTTACCCAATTTAAAGGTAACATCTTCTCTTAAGTTATTTTCTTTTATTTTAATTATCCAACCCAATAAACTCTATTTATTAATTTATTTTATAGAAACACCAGTATCCTAAATATACTAAGTTGTTTTTATGAGAAGGATTAGAACCACACTTACACACACCTCCATCTAATGGGTAAAGAACATACTGTTTCTGTGGACGGCAAACTACTGCCTCACGAAATGATGATTGTTCAATCTACTTCTACCACCTCTCATGGTGGCCATTATGATGGAACTGTATTTATATATGATATATATTATATTTATGTTTTCTCTATACTTCTGTAATTTTCATTTACAAACATACCATTATGCTTTCCAATATGTGTGAACACAATAATTTCATTTGAGGAAGTGCGGACTACCACCCCCTCAAGGTGATATGATTCGTTCATGAAATACATGGAACATATAAAGGATGGAGTTAATTAAATTATGTAACACATATATCATATGATATTATACTATAATTATAATATAACTATGTATCATTATGTTTTCATTCCATTAAATATGAAATAGAAATGAAAGTAGCGTTCATGCGTACGTACGGCTTACCGTCTCCATGAACGGTGCATTTCATTTCTTATCTCCAAATATCATGTACTAATTATAAATAAATAAATATATATATATATAATAGATATATATGATATATATGATTTTTAAAACATGAATATGATATCGGAGATAATATAATTTTGACAACATGGAAAATTTGTAATTATAACAAGTTCATTTTTGACTCAAGCACCAAATATCGACAAAATGACCATTATTAACATAAATGATTAAATAAAGTTTATAACATGGTAATAAGTGATATAAAAGGAATAATAAAATCAAAAAAGGTTCATAAGTAATTATAAATTAAATTTAGTTTATTATTTAGGATATTAAATAACGAACAAGTCAAGTCGGACACGAGGTAAGGGGTTTCTTATCTCACTTTTAATTCCGTGAGATTTCCATTGTTCGCCACTTATTTATTTCATGTGGTGTATTTTGTACTTAAATTTGATATATATTATCATTATTCTATTTATGTTCATGGTATTATGTGATTTATTTGGTGGTTATTAACTTTTGGTCATACGACTCGATTGATTACAACGTGGTAAGGAGTTTTCACCTCACTTTTTATTACCATGAGATTCATGCTATATTGCTACTATTTCTTTTGGTGTGGTGTATGTACTGACCCATGATTTTATTATTTGTGTAATATAATTTAATTTATGGGTATTTACTTCTTCATATTATGATCCTTCTTTCATGGGATGTATGTTTTGTAAGTTACCAAATCGTTTAGGGAATTTCAAATTTCAATTTCCACTCATTCGGCTTTACGCATACTTCATTGATTATTTTACTCCAAGATTATGTGTGGAATCACTATTTATTTACTTATGTCATAATTTCCACTCCCCTTTCTGTTTATATAACTTTTTTACACATAATCAATCCATTGATAAATTCTCAAGTCATTGATATGAACTTGATAAGAGTAATCTCAACTTAATTTCCATTCATTGAGTTAAACATCCAAGTCATTGGTGTTGTTCTTATAAGAATATGTGTGGATTTCCTCTGATTTATTTACACTAAATATCCAATCATATTGAGTGTATTTATATTTTTCACACATAATTATGTCATTTATTTATCCTTAACCTAAGGATACAGTCTTTATAAAGGAATTTATCTCAATTTACATTCCATTGAGACTTCTTAGTTATTATGCACCAATTCACTTTTATATGGTGTATATAATTTAATTTGACAAAGTATATCATTAATCCCTTTAGTCTTATGATATTATAATTTTTTTATTATCTCAATTATTTTTATTCAAGCATCTCTCATTTGGTTTGGAACTCTAACTAAAATATCATTTTAAATGTTTTAAAGATTTATTCTTCTAAATCTTTCTCATTAATATACATGTTTTAAAAATGGTTTTAAGGATTTATTTATATGGAAATTAATGTTTTAAAATTAAAATTCCTTTTAAAAGTTTCAAAGTGGTATGGGACACTTTTATTCAAAAATCTATTTTAAACGGCTTCTTGGTAAATAGTGAGACTTTTATATGTTTTCAAGAAAAAGGGGGGGGATATTTCTCTCAAATAGTTTTGATGATTATTTTCATCTATGTCAATATCCTTCATTATTATCGATTGAGGTTAATTTATTATAATACAATCTTCCATATTTTATTGAAGGTTTTGTGATATGTTTGAATGTGGATGTGTTATTTTTATACCATTCATGGTTTATAGATAAAGTGTTGACATTTCGTATACTAGTTTTAATATGAATGTTTATGTTATGTTTAAACCTTTTCATATGAGGAATGCATTGGACTTAGTAAGTGATGAGTGGAGCCCGCTATAGCTCCTCGATGCATCGGTAGGTCTCATGAGACAAACTAGTGTCTTGGCACAAGGACTTGACAAAATCTTATTTATAGTCTCGACATGAGGCCTTGAATATGTGGTTATGATGTCCGAAATTATGCATTCCATCATTATGAAATTAGCTATTGATATTACATGTGATTATTCTACTAGTAGAATATCCATTTGAATAAGTAAATGGCATTATTCGATTTATATTTTCTATATTACGCTGAATTTTAAGTTTGAAAGGCTTGTGTTTTAGTCTTATACATTGCCTTAAGTGTTTATTCTAATTTATGATATTTTATGCTATATTGTTACCCTTACTGAGCATCTGAGCTCACCCCTTTCTTATGTTTTATTTTTCCCAGGATGCAAAGAAGTATATTACGATTAACCTGCAGGAATTGGATAAGGGTTATAAGAGTGTTCATAGGGGAAAAATGGTGTTTTTTTTCATGATGTAATGTAAAAAATATGTATGTATCTAGTACTTACAAGGATACTAAACTAATTGGTCTTTCAGGACATGATTCCTTGTATCGTGCCAATGTTATATAATATTGCATTGACTCTGGGTAACTGGGGTCGAGGTGTTATAGTTGGTATCATAGGATGTTTAGTACAAACCTTGGAAGCTAGATTTAGAAAATCTCTGATTATAAAACACTACCCTAAAATAGAATTTGAGGATTAGTATAGAGGAACATACAAAATTTTTGGTAATGTAAACATTATGCGGGTTTTCTAAGTAATACATCCCTGTCTGGATACGAGCTGGTAGAGGAAGCTCTGACATAGATGTATCTAGGAGTGAAAACTCCAACAAGGAGTTTCGGTCTTGACCCGGGGTATCTTGGTACACGACAACGAGCCTTTTTGTACTCTTAGTTATGACACTACCAGGGTATATTCTTAGGATAATTCAAATTTTATTTGCAAACCAATTTGATGGATTTTAATATAAGTTGAGAATAAATAACCTTGGTTAATCCTAAGGTGTTTTAGATTGAAAATAAGTTGTCATGATATTCTCTAAATGATTCTATGACTATTTTTACTTGCACAATGCTTTCTGGTTTTAGTCAATGCCTGGATTCTAAGGAAGTCATAGTAACATTGAACATGATGTATAAGGTGGGAACATTGGTGGAAATTAGCACCGAAATGGAATATTGATAGGTGTAAAAGATATCATGTTCATGACGAATCAGTTTTCCAAGAATTTTATCAACAAAATATATATTAACCAACTCCTAGACTCAACAAAGAAGAGAAAGATAGTTAATGATAAGATCTCCAGTAGTGGAGACCATGGAGAAAATAAAGCTCATTTTATATCATGCAGGAAATGTGGAAGGAGACACCTTGGAAAGTGTCTCAATGGAACAAAGAAATTATTTATGTGTGGGAAAGGACATAAAGTAAATAATTGTCGAGGAAAAGTGAAGATTACTATGGAAGAAAATAAAAATGATCCCAAGAATCCATTTGTAGTCATTTTCCGTAAATGTAGGGGACCTTGGCATTACCTGAGTCAATGACCTATTCTATAGGATAACCTCTAAGTCAAGGAAGAACCTATGTGGAAATAAATGGATGGAGAAAGGTTTAAAAGTATGGGATTACTTTGGAAGACTATTATTTTTTATGTGTAACCATGAAGTTTGTTATGTGAAAATTCTATTTGAGGAAGAATTATCTTTTCTTTTGTGGATATAGTTATAAAGAACCATTTGGGTTTATATGATCCTTAAATTTGATGCACTTACAAGTTATTAATTTTTGGGATGAAAATGCGAGGTATGAGATAAAATTTGTGGTTAAATTATGTTATGGTTATTTTGAGGAATTTATCTCATTTTGGGAATGTTATAAAATATTTTTTTTGAAAAAGGACAACACGCAAACCGTGTGACAACCCGTCGCGTCAGAAAAAGCTGCGGGAATCGAACCCACAACCAGAGTGCGATTGAGATTTATCGCCTACCACTGGACTACATGAAGTCCCTGGTTAGTGTGACTAATTATTTTTAGATTAAATGATTTTATTGATCAATAATAAATTGATTGGGATATTATGTTTTATAAAATGGATATCCTTAGTGTAGGAAAATTATTTGGTGATTAAGTGATAAATGTTATTTTGGAAGACGTTCACTCTATTGGGAACACTATATTCCTAAGGAAAATAGAATAGTATGGTATTTCATTTTAGGAGTAATGGTGATTTTTTTATCTATGTTTTTATTGTGGATTTAGAGATATTTGGGTTATTTATGGAAATGATTAACCTATCATAGAGAATATGTGATTAGGTTAATTACTTTTAAGTATGTGACTTTAAGAGTAGTCGATATTATTTGGAGATACAATTTAACGTGGAAGACTACGTAATAAAATTCTTCTAAGTTTTGGGTTTCAATAGTAGTTTGGATTATATTGAAGTATTTTAAGGACAATTATTTATTGAATGTTATTTATTGAAATTTGGATATTATTGGTTTAATTTTAGAAATTAAGATTAGTATTTCTTTCTCTAAAGGATTATCCTTTTTAGGGATCATCTGATCTTGTACTAACCATTTCGGTTTTGGTTAATCTCTAAATACAAGGGAAATATATATTTTATCCTTTGTAGACCATGTGATTCTCTAGAAGTTAATTCTAGCACTTCAGGTGTGACCAAGTCATCTTGAATAATCATCATTTGAAAAAAAATATGAGTTAGTGGAAGGAATTTATTAAAGGATTAAACTCTACTTAAAAAGTAAGTATATCTCTTTATGTTATTAGTCAATCTGATTAATAAATTACTCAACTTTATGAAATGGAACTTACAACAAAAAATGTTGTCTGTTTACTTTTACTAATGGGAAACTAATGAACGTTTATCCCATCACAAGATTGTGGTTTTCTTGTTGTTAAATTTCTAATGATCATGTTTTCTATCACTCTCCATCAGAACTTGATACTTTTTTTATCTTCTATATCCATTTTTCCTACATGGAATCCTAGTATGGGTTATCTCGGGTGACCATTGTACTTCTCTTTCATTCTTTTAAAGTGATAGTTTTATTGACTCTTTTTCCGATGTGGGACTTTCAATGAAGTACACAAGCCTAATTTTAAAATTGCGAGGATGAAATTTAAAAAATCATGTAATAATGTAACACCCCAAGATTTCATAGTAAATTATTTTCCTTAAAGTAATTCAATAAGCTTGCACTACATGAAACACCGAGTTCGAGCGCACCAAGACCTATGAAACTAGCCTTTTAGAAAGCAGTTATGGATGGTAATAACCACATTTTTAATTATATATATATCCCATATAATTTTAACATTCATATTTTTTGTTTCTTAGACATAATATAAGGAAAAATTCAATATTACAGATAAAAGAATTATTTTTCAAAAAATGCAGTTTTTCTGCCTTTTAATGGAGAACCATTTAAAAATCCAATATTTGGAACTTTTATAAGTTCTATTTGAGAAAATAAAATTCTTATTTAGAACCGATACATAAAAATTTACTTTTGGTAAATTTTTGGTATTTTTTCTGATAAAATTCATTTTTTAATGAATAGTGAAAAATACTGTATTTTAATTCAAAACTGCCTTTTAATTTAATTTATTTATATGGATAGATTATATTTTTAATTGGTTTTAAACTGTAATTAGATTATGTTTTTACCATTTAATCTAATGTTGGTCATTTTAAGTAATTTCACTTTGGAATTGGACATAAACAAGTGTCAATCTTTTAATAGTTATTATTTCTTAAAAACACGCTTTTTGTTTTGATAGCGGGAATTAAATTTAAATTAATTAATGAAACTGATATGTTATGAATTTTTTAAAGTAGACATAATTTTTGAATTAGGAATATCAAATATATATTAGGCTGAATTTTTGGTATTTTTCTGAAAAGGTTCAATTTTTATGAATAGTGAAAACACATAGTAGTAGTTAAAAAAACCGACTTTTTCATTTAAATGAAATTTTACTACTTCTGTGAATTGAAGTTAGAAAATATAACATACATGGTTGTTATTAGTAAGTAAAATGTGGTTCAATAAGATGAAAATAATTTTTGGTGAATAGTAACTTTTGACTTTTATTTACCACAGTTAAAGGTAAATATGACAATTCAAGGTAAAAATAAAATTATAATAATATTAATTTACCCTAACATGTGTCATAATACTATTTATTGATACATTTTCGACCATGGGAATCCTTGGGTCGATTTTAGGACCCCATTGAGCCACTTAAGAGTGATAATGACACTTTATATTAATTAATTTAACGTAAAGACAAAAATAAATTAAACATATATCTTTTAGTAAATAAATTTTTACATGGGGTTATATAAGTTATATCTTCAACTATAAATATTAATTATAAGTCTAAAAATATTTCCTACATCATGGTATTTTTTTTGTAATTTTTAGACATCAAATAAATAAAATTATTTATGACACAATAATGATGTAGTGTTTACCACATTAATGAATGATTTAAATAAATAAGATTATAAAGATTAAAAAATATCCAAAACCTATTCAATTATTATTAGATGATTTTATTTCGACCATGATTCATCTTATATTTGACTCTAATTAGTTTTTTACCATTAGAAACCGAAAATCATTATATAATAAAATAATCTTTTCACACTTTCCTAAAGAGCCCCTCTTCCCTCTTATAAAAATCCCTCACTTCTAACCCATTCCTCACACTTCTCAAGCCACTTGACTTGTCCAAACTCTGCCAAATTAATCTCCCTAAATCCCTCTCTTCCTTATATAAGCCTTACCTTAGGCAGAAGGCACTTCAAGAAATGTTTTTGGTTCAAACCAATGGGAGTTACCCAATTTAAAGGTAACGTCTTCTCTTAAGTTATTTTCTTTTATTTTACTTCTCCAACCCCCTAAACTCTATTTATTCATTTCTTTTATAGAAACACCAGTATAATAAATATACTAGTTTGTTGTTATGAGAAGTATTCTAACTACACTTACACACACCTCCATCTAATGGGTAAAGAACATACTGTTTCTGTGGACGACAAACTACTGCCTCACAAAACGATGATTGTTCAATCTCCTCCTACCACCTCTCATGGTGAAAATTATGATGGAACTATATTTATATATGATATATATTATTTTTATGTTTTATATATGATTATTTAATTTTAATTTACAAATATACCTTTATGCTTTCCAATATGTGTGAACACGATAATTTCATTTGAGGAAGTGCGCACTACCGCCCTCTCAAGGTGATATGATTCGTTCATGATATAAATGGAATGTATAAAGGATGGAGTTAGTTAAATTATGTAAAACATATATCATATTATATTATACTAGAATTATAATATACCTATGTATCATTAATTTTTCATTCCATTAAATATTAAATAGAAATGAAAGTATCATTCATGCGTGTGTACGGCTTACAGTCTCCATGAACGGTGCATTTCATTTCTTATCTCCAAATATCATGTAATAATTATAAATATATATATATATATATATACTGGATATATATGATATATATGATATTTAAATTATGAATATGATATTTTAGATAATATACTTTTGACCACATGGACAATTTGTAATTATAACAAGTTCATTTTTTACTCAAGTACTAAATATCGACAAAACGACCATTATTAACATAAATGATTACATAATGTTTATAACATGGTAATAAGTGATATAAAAGGAATAATAAACTTTAAAAATGTTCTTAATAAAGAAGAAATTAACTTTAGTTTATTATTTAGGAGATTAAAGAACGAACGAGTCTAGTCAGACACGAGGTAATGAGTTTCTTATCTCACTTTTAATTCCATGAGATTTCCATTGTTTTCCACTTATTTATTGAATGTGGTGTATTGTGTACTGACATTTGATATATATTATCATGATTCTATTTATATTCATTCTATTATGTGATTCATTTGGTGGTTATTAACTTTTTGTCATACGTCTCAATTGATTACAACGTGGTAAGGAGTTTTCATCTCACTTCTTATTTCCGTGAGATTCATGCTATATTGCCACTATTTCATTTTGTGTGGTGTATGTACTACCCCATGATTGTATTCTTTGTGTAATATACTTTAATTTATGGGTATTTACATCTTCATTTTATGATTCTTCTTTAATGGAATGTATGTTTCGTAAGTTACCAAATCGGTAAGGGAATTTCAAATTTCAATTTCCACTCATTCGGCTTTACGCATACTTCATTGATTATTTTACTCCAATATTATGCATGTAATCACTATTTATTTACTTATGTCCTAATTTCCACTCCACTTTGTTTGGATATACTTTTGATACACATAACCACTCCATTTATAAATTCTCAAGTTATTGATATGGACTTGATAAGAGTAATCTTAACTTAATATCCATTCATTGAGTTAAACATAGAAGTCATTGGTGTTGTTCTTACAAGAATATGTGTGAATGTACTCTGATAGATTTACACTGAATATCCAATCATATTGAGTGTATTTATATTTTTGACACATAATTCTATCATTGATTTATCCTTAACCTAAGTATATAGTCTTTATAAGGGACTTTATCTCAATTTACATTCCATTGATACTTCTTAGTTGTTATGCACCAATTCACTTTTATATGGGGTATATAATGTACTTTGACATAGTATATCATGAATATATTTGTTCTCATGATATTATAAAGTTTTTATTATCTCAATTATTTTTATTCAAGCGTCTCTCATTTGGTTAGGAACTCTAACTAAAATATCATTTTAAATGTTTTAAATATTTATTTTTCTAAATCTTTCTCATTAATGTCCATGTTTTAAAAATGGTTTTAAGGATTTATTTATATGGAAATTAATTTTTTAAAATTAAAATTCATTTTAAAAGTTTCAATGTGGTATGGGACACTTTGATTCAAAAATCTATTTTAAATGACTTCTTGATAAATAGTGAGACTTTTAAATGTTTTCAAGAAAGGGGGGGGGGGTATTTCTCTCAAATAGTTTTGATGATTATTTTCATCTATGTCAATATCATTCATTATTATCGATTGAGGTTAATTTATTATAATACAATCTTCTATTTTTTATTGAAGGTTTTGTGATATGTTTGACTGTGTATGTGTTATTTTTATACCATTCATGGTTTATGGATAAAGTATTGACATTTCGTATGCTATTTTTAATACGAAGGTTTATGTTATATTTAAACCTTTTCATATGAGGAATTCATTGGACTTAGTAAGTGATGGGTGGAGACCTCTATAACTCCTTGATGCATCGGTAGGTCTCATGAGACAAACTAGTGTCTTGGCACAAGGCCTTGACAAAATATTATTTATAGTCTTAGCATGAGGCCTTGACTATGTGGTTATTATGTTCAACATTATGCATTACATCATTATAAAATTAGCTATTGATATTACATGTGATTATTTGACTAGTAGAATATCCATGTGAATAAGTAAATGACATTATTTGATTTATATTTTCCATATTATGTTGAAGTTTAAGTTTGAAAGGCTTCTGTTTTAGTCTTATACATTACCTTAAATGTTTTTTTCTCATTTATGATAGTTTCTACTATATTTTTATCCTTACTAAGCATCTGAGATCACCCCTTTATTATGTTTTATTTTTCCCAGGATGCAAAGAATTATATTAAAATTAACCTGTAGGAATAGGTTAAGGTTTATAAGAGTGTTCAGAGGGCACACAATGGTGTTTTTTTATTTCACGATGTAATGTAAAACTTATGTATGTATCTAGTACTTCCAAGGCTACTAAACTGATCAGTATTTCGGGACATGATTCCTTATATAATTCCAATGTTATGTAATAATGCACCAACTCTAGGTAACTAAGTTCGAGGCATTACAGTTTTGTTCCATTAGGAGCTATTGGCGGAACAACGGGTTGTTGCAATTGAGCTCAGAGTATTCCATGAGCTCGGTTGAATATCTTTTGTGTCATACAACCATCAAATTTTTTATCCCTTTTGCTAATGACTTTCTACCACCCCTCCCACTCATCTGGTTCGGTGGAAGAAACATATGCTACATGTGTCAGGGGCTGTCCTAGTTTGACCTTCCCTGAGTCCACCATCCTTTTTAGGAGGTCTTTGAAGATGAATCATTCTTGAATATTGTGTCCAAACATCCGATGGTATGGACAATAATACAGTCAGTTTTCAAGGATGACTTCTTCAAGATTTCTTGGATCTGGTAATTGGAGAAAGTTTCAATTCATGGTGGATATGAAATAGCTGTAGACATGATCCTCTCACAACGAGTAAACTTTATTTATTCGTTCCTCAAATTGGTTTCGCCTAGGTCCTCTTTGATTGTCTTTCTGGGGTGGAGGTGGTCGTTGATACACTGGAGGCCCTTGGTGATTCGGTAGAGGCCTCGGTGGTGGAGCGAGTTTGGGGGACAACTTGAGCGTGACAGAGGACACTTCATCTCTACATGCTCTCTTTGCAGGAGCCTGTGAGGCTATTTGGGACTTGAGGTTAGTCCGCTATAGGGATTCTTCAATTCTATGGGCAATAGCAGAGAAATCCCGGAATCTAGTGGTTCATTTCACTAGTATGAGTGTCGTTCGCAGATCATCTCATAGGTTTTCGATGCATATTGCAAGAATCTCATCCTGGGGCAGTGGCCTGTTCAAAGAGTAGGTTAGACCCTTCCATCTGGCGATGAATTCTGAGACCCTCTCATTCTCTCTCTACTTTTAATTCATGAGGTCGCTAACCGTCATTTTGAACAACATTGAGCTGAAGTGGAACCTGAATTACTGTCAAAGATCCTCCCATCCTTTTATTGTATGAGCTGGAAAACTTGTATACCAGACAAAGGCTGAACCTTGTAAGGTTCGCACGAAGCATCTGAGTTTCACTGCTTCTTTTTTTTTTCTAGATTTCTCATCGCAGGGTCACAATAAGATTCGTAGTGCATCAAATTCCATTCTGGGTCACCTGATCCATTGAATATAGGGAATAAAGAGCTCCCAAAATTTAGTGGATGTGGCGTGTTTCTCACCTAGTCTAGGTAAGCTTTCACTCTGTCTATATCATAGTGAGGAGACCTTCCATTGCTTCCAATCGAGCTGTCTGTGCTTCGAATGGTATTGGAGAGACCCTGGTTTACATCCTGTTGGGCCTGATCCCAAATGGGTACATCATGGGGTACTACTTGAGGTGTTGGATTAGCTGGTACCTGAGGCGCATATGCCATCAGTGGTACCTTTAGAGGATTTAAATTTACTCACTCTGCTTGCTTCCTGAGTGGAGGGAAGTCTTGGTATGCTCCTGAATCCAAGTTCAAGTAGTTGGACAGGCTAGGTGCTGCGCTGTGCAGGGGACCTGACCTAATTTTGTTTGTCGAGTAAACCCTTGTTGTTGAGGCACACTTGCTGTAAGTGCGTACTGTGAATCATCTTGGGGAACATATTCGACAAGACAGTTCCTCTGGAGTAGCTCAACATTAATCCACCTTAATTCATTCATTTCCTCCTCCCACTGAGCGAACCTCTCTTTGAGCATGAGAGGCTCTTTTGTGTTGAGAGAAGGAGGCAGGTTGAGAAAAACTTGGCCTTTGTTCCTATCTCTATTGGCGACTTGCTGCGGAAGTGGAGGGTGATTTGCTTGAGCATCTAGGTTCAGGGTGGCCCTCTAGTTCCAGGTGTGAATGCCTGCTGGCTCATTGTGAATCACATCCTGAACGGAACCATCTTCTCCTGATCCATTAAGATTTGCATTATCTTCGGTGCCATCCATGGGGTTAACATCCACGATGTTGACTGATGCATAATATGGGGTGGAGGAGGTGTCATCTTCTAAGTAGGAAGAGGACCTTCAGCCTCTCACACTGGTTTCCCCCTTCTTTCCCAGGATTGTATTTGGGTTTCTTGACGAAGGGTGACGCAGAAGGATCCTTGGTGCAACCTTATAACACGCCTCCCTCTTGGAGGAGATGATGCTTCAAAGGATATGACTAGACAAGAACCTCCTCTTTTGACTACCCTCCCCAAATTAAAGAATACTGATTCTCATGAGGGAGGTTGTTGTTGAGGTAAAAATGCCTCTAGCCCTGGGGGATGGGGTTGGATCTATTCTTTGGGATATTCACCTCTTCCCATTTTTGTTGGTCTTATAGGGGCATTTGTTTTTAAAAATGCCCCCAGCCTTGTAGGCTGGGGTTGGTCCTGTATTGCAGCAACAGCTGCTGCTATCGCTTTCTACCTGATCTCTTGTGCTCCCATTCTAGGGTGATCCGGACCTAGTGTTGAGTTCACCTGTAAATCAATTCCCTCTAGGGAGGCAAGCATTGATCTCTGATTGGCTTTCCTTAGGCAAGAATCCTGCCGAATGTTTTTGGTAGCCTAATTCAGAAGTTCGTGAATGGCTCGCTCTCATCAGGACTGATGCTTTTGAGACTTAATCAAGGCATGTTTCTCTCGGATGTTCCGTCTCTACTGAATAGGGACTTCATTTGACTGTTGTCTTGAAGTGATGGAGTTGCAAGACCTTACTTCGAATGAGTTATGCTAGACGGGAAGTGGGTTGAAATGCAGAGCCCAATGTTTTCTCCATCCACAGATATGAAATCCCATTGGAGCGTCATCAATACAGTGACAAAATTTGTGCAGTTCATGGAGGCAGGCTGACTTGAGGTCCCTTTTATGCCTCTCTAATCGCAGTTGTCATGCTGAAGGAAGGGCTTCCAGGTCAATGTGGCGTAGTAGCTCTCTTATTGTCTTGACATGATCTGTATACCCTTCATATGGAAGGAAGTTTAATTAAAACCGGTAAATGGTTATACAGATATTGGAGTGGATTTCATGTACGCTTACTTCTGAAAACTCTCCAGGTATGTCGAACTGAGAGGTGGTTGTGGGCCAAAACATTACTGGTATATCATCCCTGGACAGTCTTTTTCTCAGGTGCAATTCCTCATCATGTGCCTTCGCCAGTGATTCCTATACTTGATCAGCCCAACTGAGATGCTCCTTGATAGTATGATCAGAGTTACCAGGGATGGTAGGTATTGAATCGTTATGTGGGCGGCTTCAGGGTGGCTCAGAGGATGAACGTGGTCCCGGACAGTCTCCTGATTGAAGAAGGATGTCATTGATAGTTGACTGGGAATATGACATGCTCGATTCCATCCTTATGAGTGCCTCAACATAGGAGGGCTTTTCTGTACTTGATTCGGTAGGGTTAGGACCTTCCTGTCAGTATGATATGTCACCGCGAGGAGGACCTCCGTAGTTGGATCTGTAGTGGCGGGGACTACCATCGCGGCTTGAAGTCCAAATGCCAAAAATAATTCCATAGTGCATACCCTGGGGAGGACCTTCAGAGTGGACTGAAGCGAGGGGAGTACCTTCTGGTTGCATAGTGTTGTTACGGGGAGGGCCTTCGTAACAAATAACATCATGGTGAGGATCACCATCATGGTTTGACGTTCGGTGTGAATCCTAGGGAGGACCTTCAAGACACACTTCTACAAGGGTAGGACCTTCACAATGGAGGCCATGATGATGAGAAATACCATCATAGATGTCACAGGGAGAATATCTATGGGTAATTCCCTAGGGAGGGACTTCAGAATGTACCACAATGAGGGGGGGGGGGATTCTCGTTGCTTGACCTCTCTACGAGGAGGACCTACACTATTACGGTGGTGAGGACTACCACCATAATCTGATGTATGGATGTGTGAAATATCATTGCAACATAACCCCTAGGTAGGACCTTCAGGGTAGGCCACAATAAGGGGAGGAACTTCTTGTCGTGTTGAGACATCACTGCAGGGAGGACCTCTACGGTTGCAACTATGATGGTGAGGACTACCATCATAATACGTGGTCCCACTGCATAGAGAGTGTTTGCAATGTATACCCTGTGGAGGACCATCAGATCAGACCGCATCAAGTGGAGGAACTTCTTGCTGCTCGATCTTCTAGTCACGTAGAGGGATTCCGTGACTCACATAAAAAGAGGAACTCTCATGATTGATCGTTTTATGCCCATGATGGAGTCCATCATGGGTTCTCTGGGTAGGACCTTTAGATCCGCTGGTAGCAACATTGTGGGGAGGACCTTCACAACTGCTACTGCCACTCCCATAGTATGGTAAATGGTGGGTAGGATTCCAAGACTTTGAGAAATTTTTGGCAATGTTTAGAACCCCAACTTCTAGTATAGTGGAGTCATGGACCCACTATTTATTTTCCAGTAGCCTTCAGCACGTTCGGGGTGCTCTCCTATGGGAAACAGGGACTGTCTGCTATTGATAACAGCTCTGGGTCCCTGTCTAATTGGGTCCTGTGATGCTACTGGGATATGCTGACGAACATCTTGAGTTTTGGAAGGGATATATTCTTGCCCTGGAGCATCCACTGTGATAGATGGGTGTCCCCCAGTTGGAACGAGTGAGTATGATCGATCTAGTTTCCCTTGTATCACGGGATATAGCCGAAGACCCTCCTAGGTGGAAGTAGGGATGCATATTTGCTCAAAGGTGGCTATATCATCTCTTAGATGAGTCACCACAATTGGGGAGATGGGCTCATGGGCCTGAGTCCTTGCTATTTTCGCCGATGTAATTAAATTCTGGAAAGTCTACAAGATATGATCTGGGATCGATACTTGCTCCTCCATCATCGACAGGATATATAGAGAAACATCCTTGGCTGGAACATGTATGAGGGCCCATTCCACTGTCGGAGTAGGAATGTCCTACTCTGGTCCTCCAGTGGTCAGTGAATACTGATGATTCTCCTATGTCAGGGCAGGTGAAGGAGTTTTCCCCTGTGCTGGGATATGCCAACATACTTATTCGTTTGCTGCCACATCGGGATGAATAACTTTACTTGCATCCGTAGGGAGCTGTCCTTGCATATGTTGGTGTCCCACCATATCGTGTCGGTGGCCTCTGTTGGCAGGAAGACATGCCCACCTGTTTATCACCACCATATCGGGATGGCAGGCATGAAGAGCATCTGTGAGGAGTTGGTCCTACAGGCGCTGTACTTCCACCACATCTGGTTGGTGGGCTTCATGATCCCAAATAGGGAGAGATTCTTACCGGGTAGGTGCCATACTATATGTATGATGGTCTTGATGAGGCTCAGTGGGGATGCGTGCCTACTTGTAGGTTACCTCCATGTTAGGATGGAGGGCTTTGGAAGAGCGGATAGGTGCATGGACTTGCCCGTGATATGTCTCTATGTCTGAGCAACAAAGTTCTTCCTCAAGAACAAGGGTGATGACCTATTCCTGGTTGCATGTTCACCGTCCTAGGTGGGCGGTCTGAGGGGCCGGAGCTCGGGGAGCGTGGGTGTGGATCCTCGGGGTGGTATCCTCTTCAGGGTGATGATGCAAGGTCGCATCATAGTTGCGGAGACGTCCTCTAGTAGGGGCCTTGGAGTGGAACCCCCATCCGACGGGGTTGAAGTCATCATCATTGACCTCATCCACCTCCCAAAGATAAGGGAGGTATTCATTGTATCATTCTAGGGATAGGCTCTCGAAATGGTTCGAGACGGCTACAAGGGATGCCTAGATCTTCTCCCTCAGTCGCATATGGGAAAGAGGACAATGGGACTTAGCCAACTGGAGGGTGTACATAGCTGCCTCCATAGTCAGGAGAGTACTATTATGGCGGTACTCTCAGATCAGTGCGTCCGAGACCCAGTGTTGAAGATGCTGGGTGGGCGACAAGGTCCTCTACTGATTGAGTGGCCCGGTCTTCACGTTGATTATCATGCGTGTCTTTGAATTCATTTGCGAAGCTGTTGGATTGAAGGAAGCTCTGCTGTGTACATGTAAAACATTTGGAAAGTACAAATAGCAAAACCCATCAACGTAGCATCTCAAAATCCCATTAGTAATTAATGACCTTACTTGTACCTCCTTCTAAGCATGAAAGGGGGCGCCAAGTATGATTATTTCACCACCTTGGTTGAAGGCTCATGGTCGGGTCCATTTTTGTTTTGGTTGAAGAATGAACAAGATGGCCCGTCAGATATTAATCATCCATTTGTTATTATAGAGAGTTTCATATTAGGGTAAATTTTTCATGCTGGTTAAAGATTCACGTTGGGTTCACCATTTTTGTTTCTCAACAAAGGGGATGTGATCGGTTCCCGTGTCTTATTAAAGGGAGTCAGTTTTGTTTAATCATTTCTATTGGGTTCCCTATCTTCGTTACTTTGCCTGGTCTCCAACGAGTTTATTCGTGGAGCCAAAAATTCCCAATGGTACATATATCCAAAGATCCATGGATCTTCTTTCCAAAGGCAGGCGCTCGTTGGGTGATATGGACAACAACACTTAATAACTCACATTGGTTGAGAGGATGAGAAATCAGGATCATCACACCCTTTTGGGGGGAATTATTGCCTATTCCAAGACTCTCTTATAGATTTAAGATGTGTTCATATGTTTGTGAATCTTTGGTTTATCCCCAAGCATAGTATCCATGGATTAACCCTGGGTTGCAAGTCACAAGTATATGTAGGGATTCCAAACCGTCTACATCCAAGGTTTACTGTCCCTCACCAGATTAACAATTCTGGGTAAGTTCAAGTTTGTTCAGATAGCATTGGTCTCAAGACATATAACTAGGCACTCTGGAGTTTATTGTCATCCAGGGGGGACAAATAGTGACTTGAGTGTCTGGATCAAACCTGTAATATGGGCTTCCTATGTATCCTTGTGAAAGTAATCAGAATCCATGTATTTCAGTGCCACTTAACGGGGCACATCACCTTTTAAGGTCATGTGACAAGGGCCCAACCATAAATTTTAACATTATGTGGTAAAGACGTTTAGGCAACAGGTGCCTAGTCAAGGTTGGTGTAGGAATTATAACGAAGCGGCCCAGAGGACCCGAGGGAAAATGATTTCCTAGTCCCAAGTATGGTCCTGCTAGGGGCATGATGATATAGTTTGATAAGGATAGATGGGTATCAGACTTGTAGGTTGGGCTTATACCTCAGGGAGATTTCCTACGCATCCCGATTGGATGGGAATAAAAGTGTACATAGTTCTAGAAGGCCAGGGATTACACGTGATAGTCACCTATCGAGGACATGATTGGCAGCCCATATTGGGGTACAGTTGGGGCTTACATGTGGTTGGTGGCCTGAGTTGGGATTGAACCTCACGGAGGTGTCCTACGTACCCTGCTTAGGAGACAAGGATAAAAACCCACATGGTTCATTAATGTAGGGCTTATGCATGGAAGATTCCCATTTAACAGGAACATAATTGGGTGGACCCTTTTGAAATGGGTACCATTTTGAGCTCGGGCCTTCTGGTAGGCATCCTACGTATCCTGATTCTCTCAGGAATTATAGTTCTCGTAGTTTAGAAAGTGTGCCTTTGTCATAATCCTTAAAAACCTCTAAGACCACATGAGTCATGCTCGGTGTGAGAAACAAGAGGATGTGAAATATTAAACAATGCACACACCTCCTCCCCTGTTGGTGGGGGAGGGAGAGCCCGCGACGGAAGAGGCCGAGGTGACCGTGGGTGAGGGCACGGGGCAATGAACCTTTCCGGATGAAAGGGGAAGGGCTATTGTCGTCCAGTGAGGATAGTGTGGGGCTTACTCTAGGAGGGATTCCCTATCACTCGCTTCAAGGAGGGGAGAAGTGCTCACTGCTGGCACTCATTGAATGAAAAAACGGGCGGGATCCCTCAATCCTGAAGAGTAGAGAGGCAAAAAAGGGCTCCCAGGCTTAGACTTTGCACTACCATGGGTATGTGAACCCATGAATTCTCCAGATTTCCATTCAAGGTATGGGGTAACCCCTTTGTCTCCACCTACCGTGGGTATGTGAACTTAGGAGGGCGCGCTAATATGCCTGAAGGTTTCAGCATGCCGGTCCGTTGGCTTTGGGAGAGGCCTTGGCTTAGTGCTATTGGATAGGCTACTAAAGGGATTATGGAGGGTTGGACTGAATTGGAAGGTCCTTATCTAACTTGGGGGATAGAAACACTAAAGGCCTTGGTGGAACACATAGCCATTTGAGATGTGGTTCCATTTTTGTAGGTAGGTGCTATGCAGATGGAGAGGTCGTCCACATACCAGTGTGGTACACAGACTGAGGGGCATCCTGTGTACCAGAGTGGTACTCGGCTTTGGGTTTGGTCCACGTACCATATTGGTACGCGGTGCCGAAGTCCACTCTATCGGTGGAAGCTAGTGGCTGTGCCAGTCAGGGATTTTCCCGCATAGGTGGGTGTTATGCGGCGTGCATGATCGAAGAAGGGGAATATACTCCTTAGTTCACGGGGAGTGTATCCACATAGGGTCCGTAGTTCGCAGTTTACCAATTTTAGGTTCGTGGTTTACCAATTTATTTATGCGATCTTCAGTTCTTAAAAATTCATCCCCAATTTATACTTGTTGCTGGTTTTCGAATCAGAACTTCACAGTCCATGGAATCCTAAGCTCCTGAAATCCTCTTCCTTCCAAGAGCCGATCGCCAAGAATCCGATCCTCAATCTACCAATCCCCTTCTTCTCCCCCTTGACGTCCTTTTATAGAGGGGGAAAGGGTTGAATATATGGTCATGCAGAACCTTTTGCAGAGTCCCATGACATAAAACCTGGCCTACAGATGACTTAGTTGGCCCAAGGTTTGTAGGGTATATTGAATGCACCTCACCCGTAAACCAACTCGGTTACGGGGGTGCTTCACAGCCATGTAGGGATCAGCCTCTGTTTCACGAACGATGCGGTGTGCAACGAGGGGTTCATTCCACCTCACTTTTCCAATCATTTGGTTTGCGCCTGCGTAGGAGCTCCGCCTCTATTTCATGAACGACAATGTCCATGGATGGCGTGGTTTGCCAAACTGTTCGTGTACCACTAATGATGAACCGATATGCAGACTGGTTAGGTCCTTCACCATTTCTTATGAACATTCTTCTTATTTTTCCCAAATTATTGATGAAAATTGGATTGATTCTTCCACTGATTAAGGGAGTATTTTCCTTCCCTTATGTAGATTTTTCAAGACCCTACAATTTTTACAATGTTTTAATATTTTTAATATGTATTCATCTTCATATTAATATATATATATATATATTTTATTTTTTTAATAATATATATAATTAAGAAAACTTATCCATTTTTTTAATATTTTTGAAGGATATTCATTTTTAATTATTCAATTTCACTCATTTTTTACATCCATGCATTTAATATTTTATATTCATTAATAATATTCCCCACCATTGGTGGTGGGGTGATACGGGTTTTGGGGGGAGAGGGGTAGGTCGTGGGGTCAAGTCCCTAAGCGTGAGATTTACTGTAATTTTCTTCCTTGAATTTTTTTATGAAGTAGAAGATGTAATCTACTTATTATATCCATTAATAATGTTAATTATTTTATATTTTTTATAATTAACTCATTTTTAATATATATTTGTTTAATATTGTTTATTTTATTTTAAATAGTTTTTATCAGTGATTTTCAAAAAGCGCTGATAAAAATTATATTTATCAATGATAAAATTATAAAATTGATAAAGTTAGGTTTTATAAGCACTTATTTAATGCTGGTAAAGGTGTATCTTTATAAGTGCTAAATTTACCCTTGATAATATAGGTTTTATGAGCACTTTTTGAAAAGTGCTGATAAAATCCATCTTGATCTTATAAATTCAACCTTATGAGAACTCACTTCTTCATTCCATTCAAGATCAATCATGGAATTTAACCTATGATTCTTCTCCCCTTTGAACTTCTCAGATGAATTGATCCTCTCAAAATCAAAGGTATGTGAGTTATTCTCATGGAACTACTTGTACTTGTTTTTTATTATGCATCACGAGCCAAATTCTTCATACACATGCAGACTTCAAGTAAAGTCCCCATATTCCTAATTGGATTCCCTAACAAAACCCTCAACCCTCTTATTTATAGAAAAAGTATATCTCAAAGGGCCAATATATCTTCAAAATATATCCTTTATCTTCTCTTTATCTCTATAAATTTGAATTTGAAATTTATCCTTTGTATTGGACCTTATCTTCTCATAGAAAGCCTTCAAATACCTTATAAACATTCTTTGTATCTCCCCTAAAAACAAATCTTTAAAATTATCACAAGGATAAATATATTAAAATTGAAAATTTCCTATAGATATAATGAAAACATGACTTTGCACTAGGAATTTTATTGGGTTTTTTATCCTCACTCTCACTTTTCACCACTATAATATGCTATAAATCTTTATCTGTATGATATAACAAATGTTGGACCCCATGAAACCTCCTCATAATTCCATGAACATGCAATTATAGGCATGGTCATCATCGTTTCCTATAGAATCCAACCTACCATGCACACATATCTACTATGAGTTTAACCATGATGAAAACCTAGGGGTTGTGATGCTTAAGAAATTTCTTACTCTATGATCCATACATGGTTTATGAAGGTAATTTCTTAAGTAACCATTTTGTAAAATGATTTAATCATACATGAGTATTGATGAATGTTCTCATAAATGATCCTGGATGAATCACTTGCATATCATAATGTGTCCAAATGCTGTTGAGTTGTAGTAATCATGAAAATTGTAGGATTATAATCACCTAAATTACTTTCCCTCATAGTATGGTTCTTGTAAATTTTCACCCCTAGTAGATGCTTCCCCCTACTAAACCCATTGAATATTTCTTCCACTTTCATTCTAACCTCAGTTCCAATTAGTAAGTGGGTCTTTATTTTCCATGTGTTCTTTCTCTTGACCCCATTTTCATTCATTCCTATCACCATTGGATTTATTTAGGTCATCTTTTTTATATTTTTTTCTAATTTAATTTATCAATTCATCTCATCAAGACAGAACCATAGTTTTATTCTTCAAACCCCAATTAAATTCAAAAATTTCTTCAAACATTGGGATCTTAAGTCTAGGTGATTGGGCCTTATCAATGTTTTCATCATATGATAAAAGATCAATTTTGGATCCTAATAATACTATCACTAAAACACCACCTGGCCCTCCACATACCCAGTTAAGAAATAAATAAACATCAACTCCTCTCTCTTATTGTAATCCCACCATGAAAGGTTACAGAAACCATCCTTGATCTATGTGTTTTTCAATAGATTAAAATTTTATTAGATTCCTTGTAAAATTCTATATATCAAACTTTACCTTCCTTTAATTATTTCCACCACTACAAAAACAAATAAATACGCATAATTCGTCTCTTATTATCTTATAACAATGGTTTTATATAGATTAAAAGATTCTTTAAGAATGAACTTTAGGGTTATAAGCTCATAATTTCTTTATATTTATTTATTTTGTTAAATATCAATACTACTAAATCATATGGGATGGATATTTATTGAAAATGGGTTGATACCAATCGTATGAAATAAGTGTGTGAGGATGGGGTGAAAGAGTTTATCAAATTTGAGAAATATCATGCATATGACCCTTCTCAAATATTTTGTCTATGTTTATTCTGTTTTTATTCCAAACTAATTAGTCTAGATGAATTGGAATAACACTTTATCTGTAATGTAATAGATCTAAGTTATTAATTTTGTATTAATCAAGGTGAAAATTTGAATTTATCTAGTGATTGGGATAATACTATGTTTTATGGATAATCTGATATGATTAAAAGTGTGAAAATGATGAAGACTGTATCAAGGATATGATTATGGGTATGAATGGTGATGAATATTTTATTAAGGAAATGACAATAATAGTTTAATATAAACCTTTTGATTGTATAAAATTGTTTCAAAAGTTAAATAGTTGTTCAAAGATGCCATTATATGCTGATTATACTAAATATACAAGATTATCAGCCTTACTGAAGCTATATAATGTAAAATTTGGCAATGGATGGAGTGATAAAAACTTTACTAAACTTATTTATCTCTTGAATGATATTCTCCCAGAATATAATGAGATTACTCATTGAACATATGACGCTAAAGGTATGATACATTAAATGGGTATGATCTTTGAAATAATACATATCTATCCAAGTGATTGCATACTATTTCCAAAGGACTATGAATCACTTATAAAATGGTCACAGTGTGGTACATCTTGGAACAAGAACTATGAATTATGAACTTCAAAATTTTTATGGTACTTTCCAATTATTACATGGTTTAGGGGCCTATATGTAAGTGAGGATACTG
Source organism: Viscum album (assembly GCA_963277665.1). Taxonomy (NCBI): domain Eukaryota; kingdom Viridiplantae; phylum Streptophyta; class Magnoliopsida; order Santalales; family Viscaceae; genus Viscum; species Viscum album. The sequence goes on along the minus strand of OY728137.1, from coordinate 1,605,612,981 downwards.
TAAGACAATTGACACGACATGCATATACAAGAAATAAAGATGGGAAACTTCGTCACCAAATAGACTCTACCCAATGGAAGAAAAATTATCCTATGTATCCTGAATTTGGATATGATCTGTGAAACCTTAATCTTGTGATATATAAAGATGGATTTAATACTTTTGGTTTTCAAAGAAGAACTTACAATACATGGTTAGTTATGTTGGTAAATCACAAATTTCCATCAAGGTTATACATGAACTGAAATTATATCATGTTTTCTTTGCTTATATCAGGACCAAAACAACCGGGTAATGATATTGATGTTTATTTGGATCCATTGATCAATGATTTGAAATTAATGTGGGGTTTATGTGTTAATTTTTATTATGCTTATATAAATTAAGATTTCATATTGAGAGCCATGTTGTATAGGATGAAAAACCGATTTTCCTTCTTATGGAAATTTTTCAGGATATAGCGTTAAAGGAACTAAAGGGTGTCCCATTTGTGAATAAGGTTTACACTCAGTTAGGTTAAAAGATTCACCGAATATGGTGTTTCTAGAAAATTTCATATTTCTAACCTGATGACATAAATACCAATATTGGATGATTTCATTTTATGGGATTTCAGAAGAAGGTACAATACCATCTCCACTAATAGGTGATCAGTTGTTTCAGAATTTAAAAGATATGGAACCCAATTTTGGTAAACCTTCTTTGAAAACCCTTATAAAAATTGGTTGAAAAAAGTAATCAGTTTTTTAATTACCATATTGTAATTGCTTGTATGTCAATAATTTTCTTGATGTCATGCATGCAGAAAAAAATGCATGTGATAGTGTTATTGATATGTTACTAAATGCACCCGGTAATACAAAATATAGAATTAAGTCTAGGTTGGACATGATTGACATGGGGATACATGAAGAGTTTTCTTTAATGAAGGGTGAAAGATGAAATTTTCTTCCTCCATATGCTTACACTATTTCTATGAAATAGATATATTAATTTTGAAACTTCCTAGATATTTTAAAGGTTCTATATGGGTATTTATAAAATATCAATAATATCATTTTGATGACCAATTTAAATTTAAAGGTTCTAAAATTACATGAATGTCATGTTTTTATTCAAGATATAATGTCTTTAGCTTTACATTTCATTTTTCCTAAGAATTTCCATCATAAATTAACCAAGCTCTATTTCTTTTTCAAATCTATATGTAGTGAAGTAATAGACCCGAAGAAATTTTCAACTATAGAAAAGGAAATTGGTTATATTATTTTAATTTGAGATATTATTTTGAGAATCATTGTTTGATATGATGGTTCACTTGTTTATAGAGATTCAACTATGTAATCTTGTACATTATAAATGGATATACCCCATTAAACGGTATATGAATATTTTGAAAGGATGTGTCAAAAATTTAAGTCATCCAAAAGGTTGTATTGTTGAGCAATATATTATTGAGTAAGTCTTTGAATTATTTACCAAATACCTATTTGATGTGGAAAGCATCAGTCTACTGAAATATCATCACACAGGGTGGCTTGTGGATGAAGGAATTTATAGAATATATATTATTGCAATTACTATTACATAGTAGGAGCAAACTCACCTTTATGTTTTTCATGAATTTTTAAAGGTTGATCCATATGCTAAAAACAAAAAAGCGATTCTTAGGTATTTGAATCCATTAAGGGTTGAATTATGGATATCAAATAAACATAATTGATAGTTTATAGGATGGTTTTGAGACTATATTTTTAAGGATTCAACTCAAAATATAAATACAATTTCAGAAAAGATTAAATGGATATCCATAAGACCAATTGTGCATGTATTATCTTATAATGGTTATACATTCTATACAACAGAACCTAATGAACACAATACCATAAAAAATACCATATTTACACTTTTTTTTGAAATGATGCACATATATAGTACTAAGGAAGAAAATCCAATATATGATAGTATTTCATACTTTGGTATCATCAAACAAATGTGGTAGTTAGATTATACAAAATTCTAGGTAAAAATTTTTCACTAAAAGTGGGTTGATAATAGGAGTGTAGTTAAAATTGATGAATTGAGATTCATGAAAGTGGGATTCTAGTAAGGAATGGTATAAAGACGATATATTTATAATGGTTTCATAGTTTTTATAGGTATTTTATGTTCTAGATCTTGAAAACAGAAAGTCTTCAATTGTTCTGTCATAGACCAAAACCACTGAAGGTTCAAATGTTAATTCAACTAAGGATGACCCTTTCATTGGGATTCTACAATAATTTTATGGTTGTCCTAATATAGACGTGGTATTTTATGTAAAAGGATATCACAGTGATGGGATTTAGATACTCGATAGTGGGGTCAAATCCCCTCAACCTTTAAAGAAAAAAAGAGTTTAATAATCAGGTTATATATTTTTGTAATATATATTGTGTTACCTCATATTATTATATGTTCACTGCTACATTTACATAATCTAAATTAAATGTTCAACTATTTCTATAGATAATGGATTATGAATGTGTCAATGATTCCAATGAAGAATAAAAAATGTTTTATCACATGTCGATGCTCTCAATCCTGAGGAACAATAGGTTTCTCAACATGTTAATGCTTCAAATGTAGAGGAAAAACATACTGATGATATTAAAGTTGATCAGATGGTAGAAGGAAAACAACCTATTTCTAATAAAAAACAGGATATTTGTGACATGATAGTGTTAAAAAAAATTATTAAGTTTATATGCAGAGGAATAAAATTCTAGGTTGGATGTAATGCACATGACAACCCTATTAGCCCCAAAAAGTCCATGTTCATTAGTTACATTATGATCACCACTAGAATGCACATGCCAGTTGATTTAGATATGAGGAAATTTTTTTTACACACCCTTAAGGAACTAACTGGTAAGTGATTATGGTAACATTATGATATACTTTCTTTATTTTACTAAAAAAATAATGAAAAGTTGATTTACTCTTCATTATCCCTTACAAAGTTCATTTTACTAGATGACTAATGAATGAAATTTGAATTAATGCATGATAGAAAGGCTCATAGAGGATCTCAGAAAATTATTATGAAGAATTATCTTAGGGATAATGAAGGTAAAGTAAACCTACAACCACCACATATGTATAAACACATGATAAACTAAGAAACATAGAGTGTGTTTATTAGTCATCGTGATGAGACATCTTTTCAAGTACATTGTGATCGGTAATACATTTCTTGACAATACATGTATTAATCAATTTGATTAAGAATTGTTAATTTATGAAACCACTGAGTGATGAAAATAAGAAGAATTTAGAAAAAACATACCCCTATTATAAAGTAAGGATGGGGTATGCTTCACTTGAAAAAATGGTGTGTATTTTAAATCAAGAGTAATAATTTTATGTGACATGAAACAAAAAAATAATTATGTTCCTTTATTTATATGTATATTGATGAATAAAAATAAAAATCCACTTCTATCCCATGTCATTTTCTATGGAAGAAGGTTCATCTAAATATTTAAAATATACTAAAAAATGAAAACACATAAAAATCACAGGAAGCATGTGTAAGTATGACATAATAAAAATGTGTTCTTCTTGAAATTGGTATTGTATAATAATGATTAATTATTTTACTATATTTTTTATCTAGTTTGGACATAGGAATGATCATTGGCTATTCCCAATGAATGACTACTATCAGTTTCCTTGAAGCAGTTGGAACAATATGACCATGTTAGAGGTGTGGGTTTTGGGGTGTCACCTGAACATATTTTAAGAAAAAAATGAACAGGGGTAAATATAATAAAATGGATGACATATAGATGTGAATATATATTATAGAAGAAAAACTTAATTGGGAGACTAATTTTTTATATAATGTTATGGAAGGCATCAAAGAGAAGAAACAACACAACAAAAACTACTACATGAAGGCCCCCTACTACCTTTGAGGTGAGAAATTCCCCTCAGAGTTCTTTATTACCAAAGATAATTAATTTTTTCATAACTATTTCTATGAAATGTGAATTAGGCAGTCACTAACTCCTTTACTATACTGATATTCTATATGGTGAAAATGATTTTGATTTCTATCTATATGCACCAACCCATTACCGTGTTGTGGGGGGTGTAATGTACAATATTGAAACATATATTTTAATCAATAAACAACTTACAAAAGGTCATGCGAGAGTGGGGATTCACATAGAAATGATCGAACTATTCCCCTTAATGATTTCGATGTTCATACAGTCGATCTTTCTATTAGAACTTTTGTAACATGACTGTTTGGTCTTGTAAATATACATGTCTAGAAGGAGGTATTCCTTTCCAATTTATTTTGTATGAAAAACCTTTAACAATTAATGAAAAAGCCTAAATTGATGAATTTTATTACAGATGGAGAAAGGGAAGCGGTGAAATGGAAGTTTAAATCAAAAAAATATAAAGGATCAACCAATCGATCAAAAAGACCTTCAGAAAGTATATTTACCCCACCAGTTCAACTTCAACATTTACTAATATTATAGGTTCATGTAGATACAATGTTCATAAATGGCGATACTACCATCATTTATTTTCAAGAAAAAATGTAAAGAGAGGCCTTACATACTTTCTTGGTCTTGATAATGTAAATTAAATCCTCAAGAATGAATAATTAAGAACCTGAATTGTAAATGTATACATGAGGTTTGTTTTCATAATTTGTTTTTCCAATAGCTGATCTACTATGTTAATTACAGTTAAACACTATTCATATTTTTTATAGGAAAATATATCAGTTCTATTTTAAGGGAAAATACCATGAACGAAAATTTGGATTCATTAGTCCTCACATCACTTCTACACCAAAAAATCATTGAAAGAAGTGGAATATTTAGTAAAAATTGAGAAACTGGCCATAATGTTTGAAAACAAACTTATAAGAAACAAACACTTCTCAATACCCATGATACAAGGGTAAAACTTTACAATTTAATCACACTAAATATATTTTCATTCTTTTTATTAATTATTCTTTTTTATTTTTTAGGTAGCACTGGTTGCTCATTTTAATTAATTTGGATACTCCAATGATTTATTTTCTAGATTCAATGCATGGATACCCAACAAATCGACCACATGTGATGACATTTATCAATTTGTGATACACTACATGCAACATTTTAGAAATAAACTTTGTGTTATAAATTTTATATTATATTTTAATGGAAATTTTATTATGATAGGGGGTGTTTAAATATTGTAAAAATCATGGAATGAGGATAGTCCATGAGCATAAGAAGCCTAGAGACTTCTACAAGTGGATAAGTAATAGGGTATATATAATAATTATTCACTATAAAAACACACACACACACACACACACATATATATATATATAAATTTTTTATTTTTCTCAAAATTTTTATAGTTTCTGAAACATACTAATGAAAAATATTATGGCTATTATGTATGAAAATTTATGAATGGTATCACATTTCACCAATAAACTAGCATCATTGAAGAGGAATTTTTGATGATAATTACAATTTAATTTAAAATATTTTCTAATTATTTGTTTATTTATATTATTCTAGTAATACTAAGAATGTTGATAGTACTCATATTAAAAAAATAAATTGATTTTTTAGAAATGAATTGGCAGAATACATGGTATTAGAATGTATACAAACATCATGAAAAGATGACATTATACTACTTATATAGTTAATTTTCTTATCATTCTAACTACTTTTTTTAGTTAATTTCATTATCATTTTTATCTGATACTTATTTAGATAATTTTCATATAGATAATGAATAAATTACTTCATCAAGAATTTTTTTTCTTAAATGCATTTCATAAGATCTTTTGGGTAGTCATACTTTTCATTCAACTGTATGTAACATGATAGAAAAGAGATAACATTTTCCTTTTGAATGGAAGAGGAAAATATATACTTCCTGAAACATGAATCTAATCATAATGATTCATCCAAAAAATCTATAATCACACCAATTTTCTTTAATTCATTTTTGAAAGAGACTATGCAGTTCAAATAGAAGCTCTTATATACCAAGGGAGAGACATTAAACACCCACAGAAGGTATCCCTATTCAGAATCAAATAGAAAACATTCACATAGGGAATGATAGAAACATTTCATATTTAATCATTTCTTATTTTGAATCACTAATGAAATCTTGTTAGATAACCTATAATATCTAATGCATTGTAGAATAGGAATCAACCACACATTAATTCGACACACAATGTGACTGTTATGACTCAAAATGTGTGTTTTTATTTAAAATTTAAAATTTAATTCAAAACACATATAACATAATCAAAACCAAGAAAACATATTCATATTGTTTTGATACATTAGGAAAACCATCCATAAGTCATTTGGGACATGTAGGAATCAATCACACTTCAATATGACACACAGTGTTCCTGTGTGACTTGAAGTTTATGTTTTTATTTTAAAATTGACATTTTAGTTCAAAATGCATGTGATATTCTCCAAACCACACAAACACATTTATATTATTTTTATACTTTAGGAAAATGATCCATAAGTCAATTATAATGTGTAGGAATCAACCACACCTCATTTCGATACACAGTGTGCCCAAACTACAAGAAATTGGATCTGTCCCCATGGATATATACCCACAGTTTAGAGAAGCTATGGGTATAGATATTCTTCCTAAAACTATACCCACAGTTTGAAAAAACCATTATTATAGTTTGATCTATACGAACAGTTTTTTTTAAAATCGTGGGTATAACCCCTTATATAGTCGGCCTCACTCGAGCTCCCCCCTCCTTATTCAAAGCCCTAATTCTATCCTCTCCCACTAGACTCATCATCTCCCCTCTCCTCCTCAGTAAACTTTGGCCCCCTCCCCTCCTCAGGTGACATTGCACCCATTGACCATGTGTTCTTCCTCTATTTCTGGAATTTTTTTTTGTTAAAATCTTTGAGAGGTAAGACTTCCTTACCTACTCTTATTTATTCTCTTGTCTTCTCCATCTTTCTCTTCTAATTCAAGTATTTTTTTTATTCTAATATTATTTTACATCAGATTAGTGAGTTCTGAATCCATATTCTCTTCTACTGGATATTATTTTCATTTTTATCTATACATGTGATTCTACTAGAGCATATTGGAATCACTTCTATCTTTATGTTTTTAAATTTATAGTCTAATAGAGGTCAAATATAGTATATTAAATTAATAAAAGTATTTTTTAAATTATAATTAATTTATTTTAAAAATTATCCTAGGGATTCTTATAAATTTAACACAAATTGAAGATTCTTTTCGTGGGATATTTTTGATATTTAGATATTTTTAGTATTGGGAATCATATTTAAGTCAACTAAGGGGTTTAATGTTTTTTTTATTATCCTAGAGTTATGGGATTTAATTATTTAAATTTAATTTGTTATATTATGAAAAATAGTTAAACTATTTATTGGATTGTCTTAAACCAAAAATAAATAAGTGTATGATGATGTACATGATTATACTATTATAAGTAAATCTGGAATATTTCTTTATCTATGAAATAATGGATAGATTTTATTAAGTGGAATAAAATGTATTAATTATTTACTCTTGATGGATCTTCCCCAAATTAAATACTCCTTAAATTGAAATAGAACATCATGTAAAATCTATTTTCCTTGTTTTTGAATAATATAAGTAATATTAACCTTAAATAAAATCCTTTCATGGCTAAATGTTATCCTCAATTATGTTTTCAAATGAGAATACCTCTATGAATAATAAATACACATTTTTATACTAGTATTTCTTAGTTGTTAATTATTAAAATACATGAACCTTGTTTGGATATGAGTATGCCTTGGTTTTTTCTTATGATATGCCTTATTATTTATTTGGATGGATAGTAGAGTATTCTATAATGATCATTTACATCATGTATTGTATTGAATTTGGTTTCCTATTAGTGTTATTTAATTTCATCTACACTATACTTATATTTTGTATTTTAATTGTATATCATTATAAATATTGCTTACATTGTTGATTGTAATATAACTTTTTCCCTGTAATAGAATGGATAAAATCTAGGTGTACCATACTGTTTAGATTTCAACCTAGTTTTAAAAGAGTTTGATTTTTTTTTGATTTTTTATTTAACAATGATGCAAATGGAGGTCGTATAAAGTGACCATGTTATAATTATGTTGGAAGATAATGGTTAAGTCTAGAATAATTTAGATACCATATAATGAAATTTTTATTTCAAAAAAACTATTATATTTGGTATCACAATGAAGAGATGAGATAATATTCTACTATTCATGAATGGAAGGAAATAAGTGGTATATAGAATTTGATATTTGACCAGTTTCCATTTTTGCATCATCATGAGAGATATATTATGTTATTGTAAGAAGGAAATGATATCAATAGACATGAGGAAAATACTGAATATGATTATGTTGAGAGAGTGAAAAAATTAATGGATTATACAAGAACTCCTGTATACCAGGAATGTACTAAAATGACAAAGTTGGAATTTTTAATGTAGTTATATCATATAAAACACATTTATGAAATTTCTAATACTACCAATGATTATATTCTTACATTTTTAAAGGACTTTCTTCCTGATGGTGCAGATGTTCCCTCATATCATTATACGGCATGGAAGTTAATTAATCATCGCATATTTTCTACTAATAAAATTAATACTTGTCCGAAAGATTGAATTTTATTTTGGGAGTAAATATTTGAACTTAATGACTATAAAAAATATGGTACATCTCAATAGAAGGAAGATACAGATGGAATACCATCTCATGTTCTATATAAATTCACGTGGCACTTTACATTGAGTCCTAGGCTTCAAAATCCATTCATTTCTGTAGAAATATCATCTATTATGTGATGGAATTATATTGAGAGAATTAAAGTTAATTATGAGTTGTTTTATCCTATAGATGGATTATCATGGTAGGAATTTTATGCACAACATCCCAATTTTGCAGCTGAGGTGCATAATGTCATGTTGGGTCTATCCTATGATGGTTTTAATCCATTTGGTCAGATGCTTACTGATCACAACGTGTGGATGGTTTTTATTCATGTTTATAATCTTTCTCTATGTATGTGTATGAAAATACCTTTAAATTTATTGAGTATACTAATATTTGTACCTTTTAATCCTTACAATGATATAGACATCTACTTTCAACCTTTAATAAGAGAGTTGAAGTAGCTTTGGGATATGGCCATGTGCATATTCGATGCTTCTTCTAAAAATATATTTCAGATGTGTGTTTCCCTTCTGTGGACTATAAATTATTTCCATAATTATGAAATTATGTATGGTTAGATCATGAAGGGAAAACTATCATGTCTTATTTTTATGAATAATACATGATCTAAAAGGTTTAAATATCATCATAGTTTCAGTTTCAGGGTCATCAATGATTCTTGTTAATGGATAATCAATACAGGAAGAATCATTAGAGGTTTGATAATACTATTGACATTGAACAATCACCTCAATATATTTTATGAACCAATGTGATTAATGAATTGGAAGATTTAATTTTTCTATTAGGGAAAGGTCTGATGAAATCTAAAAAGAGATAAAATGTTAACACTGAATCCACTTACAATTGGATAAATAGAAGTATCTTTTTTGAGTTTCCATATTGGTCTACCAATTTGTTACATCATTGTTTTGATGAAATGAAAATTGATAAAAATATATGTGAAATGTTTCTTTCAATTATTTTAAATATCAAGGGGAATACCAAATATGACTTCTGATCTCACTAAGACTTGTTGTATTGGGGTATTTGACCAGAACTACATCCTATGTGTATCAATGAAAACAAATGGAAAGTTACTTGTGATTCTTATGTGATGAAACATTTAGAGAAAAATAAATTTCTATAAGTATTGGATATTATCAAGGTTCCTAATGGCTATTCCAGCAACATATATAAACGAGTCAATAGAAGGGATTTGAAACTAAAATCCATAAAATCTCATGATTATGACAACCTTATTTAGGAATTGATTCAATAGATATCTAGAATTTTCTATCAAATAATGTATGGGTGATAGTGATTCTTTTGTTCCATTTTTTAGATACTTTTGTTCTAAAATTTTATTGAAGTATTTCTTGATAAAAATGCAGAAAGTGGCACCATTAATTTTTTGTGTGTTGGAAAAAAATTCCTTCATCATTTCCACCTGCATGCTGCATTTGACAATTCATATTCCAACTAAAACACTTCTTAGGGGACCCATTTATTTTTGATGGATCTATACTTCTAAAAGAAATATTTTCATAATTAAATCTTATTTCTGAAACAATAATCACCCTGAAGGTTGCATTTTGAGAGGTTATCTAGCTCAAGAATGTATGAATTTTTTCAATGTACTTTTCTAATGTGAGCACAATACATTACCGGCCAATGAGAAATGAAGATGATAAGTATGGGGAAATTGAGCCCTCATTTACATATCTTCCACAAATAGGAGGAATTCCTGGGTCATATACATTGGTTACATTGAGCCTTGAAGAGCGGTATATGGAACATTGAACAGTCTTGTTTAACTATAGTTTTTTTAATGACTATATCAAGTAAGTAATTTGAATATTTATATGTTATATCATACTATGTCATTTAAAATATAAATTAAACTTTTATTATCTTTTTATATAGGGAATATAAACAAATTATAAGTAGAGTTAATTGATATTTTCCACTAAGAAGGAGAGAGGCTTTGCATATCCAAGAGTTTTCTTCTTGGTTGAAATAAAAGTTATGACCATTAATTTAATTAACTTAATATATATATATATATATTAATTTAATTTTATTATTCAGACATATATTTTAGGCATTGAGTTTACCTAATGACTTCATTTCTTAAGAATTAAGAGTGTTGAATTTTGGTCCCAATTCTTTAGTTTGCGAATGAAAATATTTAATAATCAATGAGTTTAAATTCAGTACAACTGATCAAACAATGAAAATGAGAACACATAATTATGGCGTTATATTAAATGATACAATAGACTATTATTCTAGTGCATCAGATAGTCGACCCCGATATGAAAATGTGACTTATTATTAACTTTTTGAGAAAATATTGTTATTGGATTACTACTCTCAAGGTCGAGTCACTGTGATGAAATGTAAATTGTTTGATTCAATGATGTGACGTGGTAAATTTGTTGATGATTGTGGATTCAGAGTTATTGACATGATTTGATTCCTTCCTACCAATGAACCATACATTTTTTTTGCATAAATGAAAAAATAATTGTTTTATTTGAAAGATCATATGAGACCTGATTACAATTTCATTAATAAAGTAATCCCAAGACATATGTACTGTGATTCTGAGGAAATAATTAAAATCATTAACACCCCCATTAGTGTTGAAAAAAATATTTCATTTGATGACTTAAATTATCCCATTGTGAGATTTTATGTTGAACCTAAATTAGTGGTGGATAATATATAGAAGAAACCATATATGTTCACAGTTCATTCAGGTTTCCTTGAATTGGTTTTCTTAGGTTGGTATTACTATAATTAATTTAATTTAGTTTTAGTTTTGAATGATATTTTTGTTTTAGTATTGTTTGGTTTCATTGCATTTAGTTATATTTATTTCAATCCAAAAAACCTAGTTTAAAATAGGTTTTTAAAAAATGTATAACTTGGTTTTAAATTATTGTCACTAAAAAATGTTATGAAATTTTTTATGACTTATTTGACTTCTAATCTATATGCATGATTTTTAAAAAATATTTCAAAAAAATGTATATTTAATTCTTATGCATATTATGTAAAATACTAAAGAAGTTATAAGGAAGTAATTGTTTGATGCTGATCGATAGATGCATGAACATGAGTTTCCTCTTATTCTTCCCTTATAATGTATAAAAATTGTGATATTTTTATTTTTCCTTACATATAATTTCATTTTTATATTCTTTATCAATTTTTTAGGGACACTCAATTACACTAGATTTGAATCCTCCTCATCCTACTAGCATGGGTCTAAGCGAGGATGCTCCTAGACCTAGACAGATCACCCATTATACCCATTCCCACCCTAACCCACCAATAAACACCCAATCTACCACACCTTTCCATCATCTATTTGAGCCTCCAGGGATGGTCCCACCCATGCCTCCATCATCAACTCATTTAGCCTCTTCTTCCCATACCATTTCTATGCAACCTCTAGGGTTCTTCCCACATTTACCATATCCATATACTTTGATTTATCCCCAAACCTACTACCCATATCCTTCCATGTCTATGCCACCTCTATTTCCTACTATCCATCCAGGATCTGATTATTTTTTTCCTTCAGCTTCCACTCCAGTGAATACATATTACCTAGAGCATGCATCAGAATAGACACATCCTTTAGAGACTACTAATTCATGACAACCCATAGATCCATCAAATCCTATTGAGTAGCCTGTATCAAGTTTTTTTATTATAAGTGTGTCAAATTATATCACATAATTTTTGTCCTATTATACCATAACTTAAGTTTTTTTTTTTTTTCATTTTATCATATTTAGTGGGATCTTCTAATAAACAATGTGGGAACACCCCTATATGGAAATAATGGAATCGAAAAACACAAATAATGGTGGATTACAATGAAGAAAATTAGATGATAGGTAAAAATTTCAGGTAGTATATATGATTTATGGGAACTTTATCCAATTAACATGATATTATTCTATTGGGACCAGTCTCATTGACACATATCAATAATGAAATCAAGGACAAGTCGTGGGTGGAGATATGGGTAAGAAAATTTCTTAAATCTATATCAATATTATTATTGTATTTATATGAATTAACATGTTTGTTGCAGTATCGGTTTAACTTTATCTAGGGTGAAGCTGTTAAGGTTGCAAGGTTGATGGATCTTGGGGAGTTTCGGTGATCATATAAGCATGAGTTATATGTTGGTTGGAGGAGTAGAGTTGGTTCTGATTTAGAGGGTGTACCCATATTCCCTGACTGTCCAACAACACAATATCAAGAAATAGTCACATATTAGAAGAGTGATGGGTTTAAGGTATTCCCAATCTTTAGTGTTTTGCTTATAAAATTTATTTCTTATTACTTGTATTGAATTTTTGTTTTTAGAACATGTTTAGAAAAAACAAAATGAAAAAATATTCAATGACATATTTTCACCATTTGGGGTGAACTACATTGCCTGAGAATGAGAAGTTCTAGGTATTTTAATATGAATAGAAAAAATATCTAGATTTATATTTTTAGTTAGTTATCTTTTCATGCTAAGATTTAAGTTTTATTTTCATTAATCCCTTTAATATAAGTCTAGAAATACCCATTTAAAATGGATTAATAGCCAATTAGCCTAATGGAATAATGGACAATTGGCCTAATGGCCTAATGGAAAATTGGCTAATTGGACTAATGGATTAATGGAAAATTGTCCTAATGGAATAAAAACCAATTGGCCTAACGGCCTAATGGTCAATTTTCCTAAAGGTTCCATTAGAACATTGTCCTAATGACATAATGACCAATTATCCTAATGGCCTATTGGCCTATGGCCAATTGGACTAATGTCTAGTTGATCTAATGGACTAATTGGACAATTGGATTAATGGACTAATTACATAACAACCTAAAATACTAACAGACCAATGGCCTAAAAGCCTAACATACTAACAGCCTAATGGGCTAATGGCCAATTGGCTTAACGACCTAATGGATTAATGTCTTAATGTCCTAACGACCTAATAGAAAATTGGACAATTGGCTTAGAGGCCTAGCGGCCTAATGACCTAATGGAAAATTGGCCTAATGGCCTAATGGCTTACTGTAAAATTGTCTATTTGGCCTAATGTAATAATGGATTAATGGCCAATTGGACAATTGGCCAAATTTTCTAATGACCAATTGGCCTAACAGCCTAATGGCCTAATGGAAAATTGACCTAACTGTAATGACCCAAAGTTTCTCAATGGAAATTCCCTTCTTATATTTATGTCATACAATAACATGAAAACACAAAATAATTAACTACTAAGTGATAAGTGACCTTTAAACATAAGTCTGTCACTTTTGTGTTTGGATTTTCAAAAATCCGACATACACGGTTGTGTTCAATATGATTTTTGGAGTCTAATGAAACAAAAATAATTTTTGGTGAATAGTGACCTACCCTTATGAATAGTAACATACACTTATGAATAGTAATATGACCCTTATGAATAGTATATCAGCTAACATAAGAGTAACATTACCTATGAATAATTAAATAAAATTTAGACATCTTAGAATGTTACAATTTGACCTTAGTAAACGTTTTGGTATTTTGTAGGTCATAAATAATTAATTATAATTAATTAATTAATTTAAAAGAAATAGTATTTTCTTAAAACGTGTTCATTAATTATCAATTCAATGTCTTATAGTTTTTAGATAATTTTATAAGACCCTACGTAATTTTTGAAAGCACTATAAAATCAGTTTTAATCTTAAAAACTGTTTGTTAGGTAAATTATGATTTTAATTAAATATTACATTATTAATATTTGGTAAATTATTTTTGAAAAATGGAATTCATTTTTGGATTCTACACGTTGAAAAATGGTCGGGGTAAATTTTTGGGATTTTTCTGAGATACTTGTATTTTTATGAATAGTAGAATCTGATAATTTACAATAAATGCTAAATAATGGACTAATTGAGTCATCGATGATGGTGTGCTGATGTAAGAACACTTGGTTCGGTATCACATGATAAAATTACTATTATTGGTCATGGAATACTCACTATTCCTTGTCTTGTGAAGAAATAATAAACTAATGAATTTTATATTAAGGAAACCCCTCTCCCCTCCACTATAAAAGCCACCCTTCACACCCTCATTTCCTCACACCTCTCAAGCTCCAAGACTTCTCTAAAATCTGCCCAAACACCTTACCTATACCCTACCCCACGTCCAAGATCTTCTGGTCTCATCAAAAGACCAAGCTTAGTCCCTTAAAGAGGTTCTCAAGAAGAGGATTCAAGAGGTAATTTCTCTCCCTCTTCTCCTTTAATTTCCTTTCAAGTTCAAGTTCATTTCTTGATCTATACCAACCTATCTTCATCAAAATGATATTTTAACTCCATTATTATACATATAATGTAATTGTATGATTATAATGGGATATTATATCATCAAAACCCCTTTCCGTTTCCCTTTTATTTTATTAAAGAGAACGTTGTTTGTGAGGTGTTAATTTATCACCTTCAAGAACGACATTCTTTCTTCTTCCATTTATACCTTCAGATTTGGTCATGAAACCATTTTTATGGTTGAACCAGAATATTTTATATGTATTATATCCTATTTCAATTTCTGGAACAAACTTATGACCATATTTCTAGTGATAAAATAAAACTAGTTCATTATGATCGAGAAATCGCCCAAATTAACCCAAACAATCATCTTTTAATTATTATCTAATGATTCATCCACATGGATATAATTTGATTAATTATAAGATCATTAAAACTTTTGTAATAACATTAATAACATGTAATATCAGTTCTGGATGTTTACCCATGTTCTACCCGAACTTCAATTAAAGAATACAAGTGGATCACTCAAGAAAACCATAAAAACGAACATCCCCGAACAATGTTTTTAAACTCTATAAGTCATCCAAAGGAACATAAAATGACATAATGAAACCAGAATTAACCCTATTAATGTATAAATGGTTCTGTAATTTTTAATTAATGAATATAATGTCATTATACATGACATTAAATAGAAGGAAGCATTCAGATACAAGGTAAGGGGAAATTCTCGAACCCAACTTTCATCCTTCGGGTTCTACCTCTTTCACTCCATTTTTGATATGGTTACTACTTAAAGATAATTAGTTCATCATTTTATTTAATTTTCTAGGATATAAATGTTTTTCACTGGTTTTTATGTCCAACAAAATGTTTTCCAAAAGAAACCTTCTTTTAAGAACACCCCTTTTACTTCTCACTCAAAGTGGACGGTTCTTGTAACATGTATGTTATTCCCTCTTTATTTTGGGAACCCAAAGCTTATGAATGTGTTATTATGAGATGAAACCAATTCATTTACATGGGTTAGTTATGTACATTTTTTATATGTGTTCTATTTTTCAAGCATGATGATGATAATGTTATGATGTGATGGGTGAGCCCAGAATTATATAGCGCAATATGAATGTTTCAATGTGACGGGTGTGCCTGGAATTATACAGCGCTCCAATGCATTGGGTAAAGTGATGAATCTCATGATTAAATGTGAAATGATGTGTGAACAAGATGCTATCTTGGTTCACAATTATGTGTGGTAGTTAACAAAAAAGACATGATGTTTCATTTTTATGCATTGCCACATTTCAAGTCTTTTATTTATGCTCCTCTCACGTTCATGACCTTTTTCCTATGTTATGATTATGCTCACCCCATGATATATTGTTCTTATATATCCTCTTACTGGGCTTCTAGATCACCCATTTTGATGTATATCCTCAGGTGGATACATGTACTAAGAAGAGGGAAAGTGCCTATAAGAAGCTAGAGAAGAAGAAATTAAATAAATGTTTATACATGATGTTGTGTTTGTTATGTTTGGTCCTAGTTTACCAAAGACACTAATACTTTGGATCCTCAATGTGTAATACTATTATGTTGTTTATCTTTGAAATGATGTAATAGTAATGTAAGAAAAGGCCAGGATGCTATAGTTGGTATCAGAGGCAAGGTTTAGTTAATTTGGGAATTTGGATTAGTGAACCCTAGAGAAAACCTATAGCATGAGTCTAAGTATAAATATGCACAAAAGAATATTTACATAGGGATCAAATATGTTATGATTTTGGTATAAATTGTTTAAATTAATAAGTTATTCATGACTTTTTTACTTATGTTTTTTTCTAACCTTTTCTATTTTAGAAAATGGTGGGAACCAGGAAAAATCAGGTCAAAAACTCATGCGAGGGACAATGTAACGATTGCCCGAACGACATCCCCAATGACTTGGGAGGTGGAGTTCAAAACATCATGGCGATGCTTACCCAATTATCCTAGGTTATGAATAATAACCATAATAATGGGCAACGTCCTCCTTCACCAAAGAGGGAGCAACTAGATATCGAATGTTTTATGCGGCAACGACCACCGACGTTTAGTGGATCTTCTGATCCACTAGTTGTGGAATAGTGGGTCAACTCCATGGAGAAGATCTTTTTTGTTCTTCACTGTTCTGAGATGGAGAAGGTGACCCTAGCTGTTTATCGTCTAGATGGAAAAGCTGATCAATGGTGGTATTTGATTAAGAACACCAATCTAAGGGAACAAATTGAAGAGATGGAACGGGAAGACTTTAAGATAATGTTTCTTAATAAGTACTTCCCACGAACTCTTCGCGTGAAGATGGAGAGAGAATTCATAGATATCAAGAAAAAATAAGGAGAATCCTTCATAACCTATGAAGCGAATTTCACAAGGCTTGCAAGGTACGCTTCAGGTTTTGTTATAAAAAATGATAACAAAATTGATAGATTTTTAGTGGATTAAAACCACACCTTTGAAAGGATCTTTAAATTCAAGACTTTGGGAGTTATGAAAAAGTTTTTCAGTGTGCTCTCAAAGTGGAGATGGAGTTTGGAGAATGGTCCCATGGATATGGTGATAAGAAAAGAAAGATGGAGTTTCAAGTTGGAGGATCTAATGAAAAAGGTGGGAAGAAAAATCAATGACTCACATGCCAAAAATGTGGGAAGTTGCACCATGAGAGTGACCTCAAAGGGACGGGGAAATGCTTCAAGTGTGGGAAAGAAGGAAACCATGATCAAGAGTGTAGAAAAGACATGAAAAGGAAGGATAATTTGGCCGATGAAAGGAGAGAACCACTCATGGTTCAATGCTACAACTGTAAGGAGCTAGGGCGCTATGAAAACCAGTGCACTAAACCTCGAGTTCTCGAGGGTAATCAACATCAGCAGCCAATAAAGCCAAAGGAACAAGGGAAGGATTATGCTATCACTAATGTGGAGGTGGATCATGATAATGAAGTCCTACAAGGTACACTTCCTATTAACTCAAGAATGGAAAAAGTCTTATTTGATTCTGGTTCATTGCATTCCTTTATATCTTGAAAGTTTTCTAGAACTATAGAGTTGAAGCCGCAAAACCTTGAAGTAGAGATATCAGTAAAAACACCAAGTGGTGCAATCATTGAAACCCAAGTGTTTGACTCTTCTCCTGTTAGCATATGTGGGAAGATTCTTCCAACAAATCTCGTAATACTTTCCTTAGTGGAATTCGAAGCTATAATGGGAATGGATTGGATCTCGTTATATAGAGCACATATCAACTGTCAGGAAAAGGAAATATATTTTCATATTCCAAACCATCCCATGATCCTCTAAAAATGAAAGGAAGATCATGAATCTCCTTTGAAAAATCTTGCAATGGTGTGGGTGTTGATTCCCTATGAAGAAGCATACCTCTCCCAAATGGTTGAGTTGAAGGAAAGTGCCAACCTTGAGGAAATGCCCATAGTGAGGGAATATGGTGATGTATTTCCTAAAGAGTTGCCCGGAATTCCCCCGGATTGTGAGGTAGAGTTATCAATTGAACTCATACCTGGAGAAACTCCTATCTCGAAGTGTCCCTATAGTATGGCTCCTATCGAACTGGAAAAGTTGAAGAAGTAGCTACAAGAGTATTTAGACAAAGGGTTCATATACCCTAGTACATCACCTTGGGGTACACCAGTGCTCTTTGTGAAGAATAAGGATGGAACAATGCGGTTGTGTATCGATTATCGGGAACTCAACAAGATCACCATAAAGAACAAGTATCCTCTCCCAAGGATTGATGACTTGTTCGATCAGTTAAGAGGAGCTCAATACTTCTCAAAGGTGGATCTTAGTTCTAGATATCATTAGGTAACGGTGAAGAAGGAATATATTCAGAAGACTACCTTCCGTACAAGGTATGGGCACTATGAGTTTTTGGTGATGCCTTTCGGACATACTAATTCCCCTAAAATCTTCATGGATTTGATGAATAGAGTCTTTAGACATTACCTTGAATTTTTTTTGTTAGTGTTTATCGATGATATTCTCATCTACTCCAAGAGAAAGGAGGAACATGAAGAACATATAATACTTGTGTTGGCGACATTGAGAAAGGAGAAGTTGTACACCAAGTTCAGCAACTATGAATTTTGGATGAAGCAAGTCACATTCTTGGGACATGTGATCACAAGTGAGGGAATTTCTATGGATCCTTCAAAGACAAAGGTGATTGAGGAATGGCCCAGGCCCTCTAGTGTCATATAAATATGTAGTTTTCTTGGATTAGCTGGGTACTACTGACGTTTTGTGAGAAACTTCTCACGATTGTCAAGCCCTCTAACTAAGTTAACAAGGAAAGGGGTAAAGTATGTCTGGACAGAAGAATGTGAGGGAAGCTTTAAGGAGCTAAAGAGAAGACTGATCACTGCTCCTGTACTCAAACTACCTAAAAGTGGAGAAATTTTTGTGATATACAGTGATGCTTCAAAGAAAGGCTTGGGTTGTGTACTCATGCAAAATGAAAATGTGATAGCCTATTCCTCACGACAGTTAAAGATCCATGAGTAGAACTACCCGACACATGATCTAGAGCTGGCAGCCATGATTTTTGCCTTGAAAATCTGGCGACACTACCTTTATGGTGAGAAGTGTGACATATACACCGACTATAAGAGCCTAAAGTATATATTCACACAAAAGGAGCTCAACATGCATCAAAGGAGATGGTTAGAGCTAATCAAGGATTACGATTGCTCTATCCACTATCATCCTGAAAAGGCAAACAAGGTAGCTGATGCTCTAAGTAGAAAAGAACCTGCTACTCTATCCATGTTGCGGATTGAGAAAGACCCTATCTTTTTGGATATGCAAATAATAGATTTGGAAATCATAAGGGCAGGGGATACATCCTACCTTTCCCAAATGATTGCACAACCATCCATCTAATAGAAGATTAAGGAATCAAAAAGGGATGGTGTGGAGATACAAAAGAGGGTGAATTCACTAAAGGAAGGGAAGATAAAGAGTTCCATATCAAAGATGATGGTGTGATTCAGTTTGGAATGCGGCTTTGTGTGCCTTCATCACCCAGGATAAAGAAGGAGATATTGAACAATGTACATAGCTCAACATTATCTATCCATCCTGGGAGTACCAAGATGTATCGTGATCTCCGAGAACACTTCTGGTGGGATAACATGAAGAAGGAGATTGCAGAATATATATCGAGGTGCTTGGTATGTCAGCAAGTAAAAGTTGAGTGACAAAAGTCCAAAGGTATGATGCAGCCATTGCTGATACCCATGTGGAAATGGGAAAATGTTACTATGGAATTTTTCACAGGTCTCCCAAAGACGTCAAAGGGAAATAATGCAATATGGGTTGTGGTTGACCGACTCACCAAGACTGTCCATTTTCTCGATATTAGGGAAGATCTTGGTGGAGTTGGTGGCCTAGAACCAACTACTTTGTACTTTATTCATTAATAAAAGCCTTATCACATCTTGATTTTTCTTATGCACGACAATGCATGTGATAATGTCCTAAGGATAGTTGTTGCATTAAAGGGTTATAGCGGATCCCTGCTATGATGAGAACCCAGAAGTGCCATAACTTTGTTCTTGAATATATGTTCTATAGCTGGATGATATTATTTTAGGAACACAAATAATACAGGCCATTAGGGGTGAGGACTCATAAAACTTTGAGGCATCATCTCATGGTGTGCGCCCTTGGTAATATCCAGGAGGATATTATGAGAACGAGACCCGCCAGTAGGAAATACACATTTCATAGTGTCATTGAATGTTTCTATATGCGGACATGTGTATTAATCCTTAGACTTTAGGATTATTATTAATGGGTATTACAACTTGCGCACCTATATGTATTGACGAAAACTGTGATGATACACTGTTCATAGTGAGGTAGGATACATTGGGTGCGTCATGAGAAATACTACATTAATAGATAATGCGAGAAAGGATTTTTCCCTTCTGTTCCATAAAGGAAGTAGATATCTTAGGCCCTTTGATGGAATTTATATAGCCTAAATAAATCCATGACCATGGTAAGGTATGGGTGAGTTTGATTCTAGAAATTCAAAGAAAGAATAATCGAGCACGTGGGTTGATGACACTAGCATGCAACCCACTTGATTCGAGATATCATGAAAAATGGATTATATTACACGGTAAGCATTTGTATGAGGTGACACGTCATCGTGGTGTTAACTTCTTTATCTATGGGTGCCTTGGCATGTTGTTAGATGCTAACCTTGGACTTTAGGCAGGCTCTGCCTAATTCCACTAAGAAAGAGGCCTAGAGGGTCACACACTAAGTGTGTCCATGTATCTCAGTTAAATATTAATTTAACAATTTAAATAATGATTATTCCCGACTGTGGTTTAATAATTATTTAAGGATGCCTGATGGCATTTATTTTGACAGTAGTTATTCAAGAGAATATATTGTGGATGAAATAATATTTATTAGTGAGTGATGCAGTTATATTTATTTAAGAAATAAATAGCCATTACTCAAAGTCTAATAAATTTGGTGGAGGAAATAAAGGAAAGTGGAAAATAAAAGTACATGTCGTGTATATTAAATATACACGCCATGCAGTTTTATGGAAAACGAGTACATACCATGTATTAATGATTACACACCGTGTAGTTTTTACAGTCAGGATTTTAAGGATATAATATTGTTTTATTAAATGATATTTATTATAATCAGCATGGGCACATGTCAAGGAATTAATAATTGGACATGGGGGTTTTCAATAAGAGTTAATGAAATAAATAAAATGGGTAACACGTTTGTTTATTGTCATAACTCTATAACCTCAAACCCGATTATAAATATCCTCACTACCCCAACACTTTTCCACAAGAGAATCATTGTGCACAAAAATTCTAGATTATTCTTTCAAGATTGAAAAAATCCTTCCTCAAAGAACGCTCTCAAGACCGAGAGATCAAGGTAATCGAAGGCGGATATCGCAAGCAAAGGTTCTTCCGCTCTAGCACCCGGAGATCCCTTCGGCGATGTCCGGAGATACGTGGCACACATGTGGATCACTACTAGAGGAATCCTACACTTGGATTCTATGACGCAACGATGGATCACATGATCGTGACTGGAGACATCAATGAAGAAAGAATTCCACCAAGGTAATTCTTGTGAATTAATTAAATTAATTATAACCAACATATGACGATCCTATCTCAATGGTTCCGGGATTCCCTCTTAAGTTTTTCGTTCCTCATTATATTCCGAAGATTTGGCGTTTTACATCGTGATGGATCTCGGATTGAATGTTGTTTAACGTTAAAATTAAAGTTAAGAAAACCCACCAACGCGCTTCCACTGCACCCAGAATATACAAGTGGTATCAGAGCGGTTATATCGTTGATTATAATTATTTAGTTTTTCATTGATGTTTTACGTATTTAATTATTTAGTTGTTTCAATTCAAGTTTAATCGTTATGGAAATATGAATCTCGAGATATGTTCCTACTCCTTCGTTTCTCATTCACCTCACAGAAACAAATTTTTCTTTTAATTTTGATTAAAATAAAATAAAGGAACTCATCCAGAGGAGCCAAACATTTCTGGCCGTACAACACCAAAATACACGGCGTGTATTCGGAAGTACACACCGTGTATTCTAGGTTCAATGCATTAACTGATCCTCCAAATCAGGCTGTGTATTTGAGTATACCTTTATCATTTATGACACCATGTGTTGACTAGGAACAAGTGGCACATAGTTTCCAGATTACACGTTGTGAGGTCCAACTGAACACGGCGTGTAGTCCCTTCGGGTTCGGGTTGGACCGTGTACCCCATACACGGCTTGCCCGGCTGGAAACCGTGTAATGCGGAAACTACACGGCGTGTGTCTCATAGAACACGCTGTGTACTCCGAAAATTTCTGAAGTACATTAACACGCCCTGTCCCCGGGCGTGTACTTTGGATGGATGGTGAAGAAAAGTACACGCCGTGTAGTCAGAACTACACTCCGTGTACTCACCCAAATTACGTAGATTTATTAAAAGTTATTATTATATTATACAAACCCTTGAGACATGTACCATGGTGCAGGGATAAAGCTGAGGCACAACACGTGATAGGTGTTTTATATATATGTGTTTAATTTAACATCTTCATAATGAACAAGAATTCACTGGGTTTCCTCCAAAGTACAAGTTATGAATAAGGATAATTTTAAATGAATTTATTTGTTTAAAATTATGATGGATGAGAATCTCAAGGAAGTTTAGAAAAGGGTTTAAGATAAAAGGATTGATTAATTAAAGATAATTAATTGATTCGAGCGTGATTTATCTTAAACAATAACGATTAAAGAATTGAATGCTAGTTTTATTTATTCGTAAATATCATTGCATGTATGGATGATCATGAGCTAGACCGAGACCTTTTTATATGAATGGTTTCTTTTAATTTATTTATTTAAATTAAATTTATTGGCCTGTGAGCCATCTCCTCATTAATATGTAGGGCATGCGCGCCCAAGGATTCTTTTATGTAAAAACCCCTTTTTACCCCTCACCTGCATGTGAGATAAATGCATATGTAATGGATGGAGCTCCCAATATATTAGAGGTGGCTCAAGTCAAGAGCCAAGGTGAAACAAATCCAAGGAGATACAAAGGTGGACATGTGGAAAGCTGTAAACACGAACCCACAAGGTTCAAGGTGTTTCTCCCCTAGGTTTTGAGTTAGTTTATCAACCACTAGATAAACTAACCAATAGAACAATATCATGATCATACCATATATTTTATTTCTGTCAGTTGCATGGTTTATTTATTTTGGGTGTGTTGTCATGATCACACAATTAATGAATTAAACAAGCATGCAAGATGGAACTAAAATAAAACCAGATTATGCGTAAATATTATCTTAGACATGGTTAATCACTTAAGTATAACCCAATTAATATTAACAAGAATGTAATCAAAGATAATAAATTGGAAATTTACGTATAAGGATAAAATATCTCAAAGAAATATTAAGTCGGTATAACCTTCAATAATCTTGGTTAGAATCGAACCGTAGTTCAAAGTGCTTGACCAACCCTAGTTGGGGTGCTTTCAATTATCAGGGAATTATAATTCAAGGTTTTGGGTTGACTTGAATTGGTTCACATCAAGGGTTGACTGCCATAGCAGGACTTGGTGTGACCAAGAGGCAAAGGTTGAGGAAATCCAAAATAAAAGGATTTTAGGATTGGGGAGTCCACTCAGCGGATCAAGGAGCTGCAAGTTAATGCAGCTGGAATTTGGAATGCCTACCTAAAACCCTTAAAGTTGCTTTACCAACCCTAGTTGGGGTAATACGAAGGGAAATATGGATCCTTTCCACTAGAATATTTAGGCAACAGAATATTCCGAAGTCAATGGTGAGAGCTATTAGATTTCGATAAAATAGTGGGAGACTAATAAGTATTAATTTATTTATTTGTCTTAGTTTTGTAATAAAGTACTAAAACTTTGCTCATCTTAATTTTTAGAAATGAAAAAACGACTTCAAACATATCACTATGAACCATACTTGAGAAGGAAAACCTTCTCACTCGCACCAATTTCCAAGAGTGGCAGAGGCGTTTACACGTCATCCTTCACCACGAAAGGAAATTGTATGTGCTGGAAGAGCCTATTCCAGTTGCGCCTGGGAAAGAGGACAATGATGAGGAATTATCTCTCTATATGAAACACATGGATGATTCCATATATTTACAGTGTTTCATGCTATCGTCCATGTCCAATGATCTCTTGAAACAACATAAAAACATGGACGCGTATAACATGATGTCTCACATTAAGGATCTCTACCAAGAGAAGGTGAGACATGAGAGGTTTGAGATCTCCAATGATTTTTTTACAACTAATCTTGGAGAGTTTTCACTAGATGGGACTCATGTAGTCAAGCTTATTGGCTACATTGAACGCCTGGACATCTTAGGGATTAAATTCCCGGATGAGTTGCGTACCGATCTCATCTTATCATCACTGCCAAAGACCTTCTCTAGCTTCATTTTCAATTATAACATGAGCGGAAATGAGAAGAGTCTATCGTAGCTTCTGACCTTGATTCTCCAGGTAGAAAATGACATGGGGCTTGACAAACCTATAGTACTTATAGTGAACAAGAAAAGGAAGGACAAGGAAAAGGGGCCAAAGACTTATAAATGGTCTGAAACCCCTGAGCACCGTCCCTCTAAGAAGGGGAAGATCCAGAGGCAGGGAAAGGAACAGGATGTGGTGTGTTTTGCATGTGGAAAGTAGGGCCACTGGAAGAGGAACTGCACCCAGAAGCATGGGGACACTAAATGTGCATTCGTTATCAAGTGGAATCTTTCCATTTCTACACATTGGGTATTAGATACAGCTTGTGGGGCTCACATCTGTATTCAAATGCATGAACCAAGTAGATTTAGAAAGATTTCCATAGGAGAGGTGGATCTTCGAGCTGCCAATGGTGCAAGGATGGCTGCGTTGGCTATTGGAGATTACCACCTATTATTTCTGACTGGAATGATTTTGGTTTAACATAACTGTTATTATGTGCCTAGTGTTACCAAGAACATAATTTCTGTATCTTGTTTGGATATGGATGGATTTATTTTCATGTTTGGAAATAAGGGTTGTATCTTTTATAAGAACAACATATGTTATGGTATGGCACATTTAAATAATGGTTTGTATGTATTAAATTACGAAAACCAAGTGTTGGAAATCGATAACGAAACAAACTCACATGACTCATACATCACCCAGTTGTGGCATCACTGTCTCAGTCATGTGAAAGAGAAGCGCTTGAAAAAGCTCTGCCAAGATGTCTATTTAGACTCTACTGAGCTAAAACCACTTGATATATGTCATGCTTGTTTACAAGGAAAAATGACCAAGATGCCTTTTTGTGGACAGGGTGAAAGGGCCACAGAGCTTCTAGGATTGGTACACACAAATGTGTGTGAACCATTTCCAGTAGAAGCTAGAGGTGGATATTCTTACTTCATTACTTTTACTGATTATTTGAGTAGATATGTCTATGTCTACTTAATGAGGAATAAGTCAGAGGCCTTAGATAAATTTAAGGAATTCAAGAATGAAGTAGAGAATTAGCTTGGTAAGAAGATAAAGAAGCTTCGATCGGATCGAGGTGGAGAATATCTGAACCAAGAGTTCATCAATCTTTTACAGGAGTCTAGGATTCTACCTCAGCTCAATCCTCCTTATACACCATATTGGAATGGTGTTAGTGAAAGGAGGAACCACACCTTGTTGGATATGGTGAGGTCGATGATGAGTCATGCAGATCTTCCATTATCCTTTTGGGGATATGCATTACAAACTATAGTATACACATTAAACCGAGTACCAACTAAGGTGGAAAATGGAATTCCCTCTGAGCTATGGAATGGAAAGAAACCCATTTTTTCACACACATATGTATGGGGATGCGAGGTGTTTGTTAAGACCTCATCAGGCAACAAACTAGCACCCCGGGGCATAAGGTGTATCTTTATAGGATATCCCAAGGAAACGAAAGGATATTACCTATATAACCCTTCAGACAAGAAAGTGACTGTCGCCAGACAAGCCGTCTTTCTTGAGAGGGAGAACATCCTCAAGAATGATAGTGGGAGAAAGATTGACTTCGACGAAGTTGATGCTCAAGATACACAAGAGTTGGTACAGGAACAAGTTCCACAGGTCCCTGTGGAAGAGTTTTCAGAAACACAAGTACTACGTAGGAGCTAAAGAGAGGTAAGGGAACCAGAGAGATTTGGTTTCCTAGTCATCGAGGATGGTGAATCATTATTGTTGGACAATGATGAACCTATATACTACAAGGAAGCAGTAGAAATCTTAGAAGTTTCAAGATGGATAGAAGCTATGAATTCTGAGATGGATTCCATGTATGAGAACCAAGTCTGGGTTCTGGTCGATGAGCCAGTTGATGTAAAGAATTTTGTATGCAAATGGGTATTCAAGAGAAAGCTGGATATGGAAGGTCAAGTTAGCACCTATAAAGTAAGGCTAGTGGCTAAAGGGTTTAGACAGCATCAAGGAATTGATTATGATGAAACATTTTCGCTAGTTTCCATGTTTAAATCCATAAGAATCATAATTGTCATAGCAGCTTACCATGACTATGAGGTTTGGAAGATAGATGTCAAAACAACATTACTTAACGGGAACCTTCAGGAAGATGTCTATATGACACAACCAGAAGGGTTTGTGACACCAGGTGAAGCCAAACAGGTTTGAAAGTTGCATAAATCCATTTATGGATTAAAGAAAGCATCTAGGTCATGTAAAATTCTATTTGATAAAGCCATGAAGGAATTTGGGTTCCTTAAGAATGAATGTGAGCCATGTGTTTATAAGAGGTTTAATGGGAATGCGATCGTTATCCTAGTAGTATATGTTGATGACATATTGCTTATTGGAAATGATGTACCAGTCTTACAGTCAGTTAAGGATTGGTTGAACAAGTGTTTCTCTATGAAGGACTTGGGTTAAGCAGCCTACATTCTTGGGATCAAGATCATTCGTGACAGATCCAAGAGGCTGCTTGGACTAAGTCAGGGTACATAAATTGACCAGATACTAAATAGATTTAGTATGGAACAATCCAAGAGGGGATTAGTTCCAGTGTCACATGGCCTACATCTTTCTAAGAAAATGTGTCCTCAGACATAACAAGAGAAAGATAGAATGAGTAATATCCCATACGCTTCGGCTATAGGATCCATCATGTATGCCATGTTATGTACTAGGATTGATGTTTCCTATGCACTGAGCATGGTAGGAAGATATCAAGCAGATCCAGGAGAACAAAAGTGGACTGTTTTTAAGACTATCCTTAAGTATCTGAGAAGAACTAACGATATGTTCCTGGTGTATAGAGGAGACGAGGAGCTTGTCATCGGAGGGTATGCTGATGCTAGTTTTCATACAGATCAGAATGATCTGAAGTCATAATCTGGATATGTTTTCTGTCTCAATGGAGGATCTTTGAGCTAGAAGAGTTCAAAGCAGCCAGTTGTTACCGATTCTATAGCGGAGTCCGAATATATAATGGCTTCTGATGCTGCCAAGGAAGCCGTCTGGATTCGGAACATTGTCCAGAAGCTTGATGTGGTGCCTAGCAGTAAAAACCCATTACATATTATTGTGATAATACTGCAGTGGTGGATCTTGAGAAAGAACCAAGGTCACATCAACGGACAAATCATATACTCTGAAAGTATCACCTCTTGATGGATTTCTATAAAAGGGGTGAAGTTGCAGTGAGGAGAGTGTCTACAGAAGAGAACGTGGCAGACCCCATGACTAAAGTCGTATCTCATCATAAGAATGAATATCATGTGAGAGCTAGCGGGTTAAAGGTTATTAGCAGTTGGATCTAGTCCAAGTGGGAGTCTATTAGAGTTGGTGGCCTAGAACCAAATACTTTGTACTTTATTCATTAATAAAAGCTTTATCACATCTTGATTGTTCTTTTGCATGACAATAAATGTGATAATTTCCTAAGGATATCTGTTGCATTAAAGGGTCATAGTGGATCCCTCCTATGATGAGAACTCGGAAGTGCCATAACAGTGTTCTTGAATATATGTTCTATGTACGGATGATATTATTTGAGGGACACAAATAATACAGGCCATTAGGGGTGAGGACTCATAAAACTTTGAGGCATCATCTCATAGTGTGCGCCCTTGGTATTATCCAGGAGGATATTATGAGAATGAGACCCACCAGTAGGAAATCCACATTTCATAGTGTCATTGGATGTTCCTATCCGTGGACGTGTGTATTGATACTTAGACTTTAAGATTATTATTAATGGGTATTACAACTTGCACACTTATATGTATTGATGAAAACTGTGACGACACACTGTTCGCAGCGAGGTAGGATACATTGGGTGCGTCACGAGTAATACTGCATTAATAGATAATGCGAGAAAGGATTTGTCCCTTCTGTTCCATAATAGAATTAGATATCTTAGGACCTTTGATGGAATTTATATAGCCTAAATAAATCCATGGCCATGGTAAGGTATGGGCGAGTTCGATTCTAGAAATTCAAAGAAAGAATAATCGAGCACGTGGGTTGATGACTCTAGCATGCAACCCGCTTGATTTGAGATATCGTGATAAAGGGATTATATTACACGGTAAGCGTTTCTATGAGGTGATACGTCATCGCGACATTAAAATATTTCTCTATGGGTGCCTTGGCATGTTACTAGATGCTAACCTTGGACTTTAGGCAGGCTTCGCCTAATGCCACTGAGAAAGAGGCCTAGAGGGTCACACACTAAGTGTTTCCATGTATCTCAATTAAATATTAATTTAACAAGTTAAATAAAGATTATTCCTGACTGTGATTTAATAATTATTTAAGGATGCCTGATCGCATTTATTTCGACATTAGTTATTCGAGAGAATATATTGTGGATGAAATAATATTTATTAGCGAGTGATGCGGTTATATTTATTTAAGAAATAAATATTCCTTACTCAAGGTCTAATAAATGTGGTGGAGGAAATAAAGGAAAGTGGAAAATAAAAGTACACGCCGTGTAGTTTTATAGAAAAAGAGTACACACTGTGTATTAATGATTACACACCGTGTAGTTTTTCCAGTCAGGATTTTGAGGATATAATATTGTTTTATTAAATGATATTTATTATAATCAGCGTGGGCGCGTGTCAAGGAATTAATAATTCGACATGGGGGTTTTCAATAAGTGTTAATGAAATAAATAAAATGCGTAACACCTTTATTTATTGTCATAACTCTATAACCTCAAAACTGATTATAAATATCCTCACAACCGCAACACTTTTCCACAAGAGAATAATTGTGCACAACAATTCTGGAGAATTATTTCAAGCCCGAAAGAACTTTTTCCTCTAAGAATGCTCTCAAGACCGAGAGATCAAGGAGATCGAAGGCGGACATCGCAAGAGAAGGTTCTTCCATGCTAGCACCCGGAGATCCCTTCGGTGACATCTGGAGATACGTGGCACACGTGTGGATCAAGACTAGAGGAATCCTACACTTGGATTCTACGACGCAATGACGGATCACATGATCGTGACCGGAGACATCAACGAAGAAAGAATTCCACCAAGGTAATTCTTGTGAATTAATTAAATTAATTATAACCAACATATGATGATCCTATCTTTATGGTTTTGGGATTCCCTCTTAAGGTTTTCGTTCCTTATTCTATTCTGAAGATTCGGCATTTTACATCATGACAGATATCGGATTGAATGTTGTTTAATGTTAAAATTAAAGTTGGGAAAACCCACCAAAGTGCTTCCGCTGCACCCGGAACCTACAGATCTCTCACTTGAACAACTTGCAAAGATATATGTGAAGGAAGTCGTGAGACTGTACAGTGTTCCACTCTCAATTGTCTCTGACCCTGATCCAAGGTTCACATCTAAGTTCTGGAGGAGCCTTCAACATGCCTTGAGTACTGAATTAAATTTCAGCACGACCTATCACCCCCAAACTGATGGCCAGTCTGAAAGGACTATTCAAACGCTTGAAGATATGCTAAGAGCCTGCTCTCTTGAATTAAAAGGTGGTTGGGATCAGCATCTCCCATTGTTTTAGTTCTCATATAACAATAACTTCCACTCGAGTATTCATATGGCTCCATATGAAGCTCTGTATGGAAAGCAATGTAGAACTCCAACCTGTTGGGTTGAAGTTAGAGAAAGGAATCTACTTGGACCCGATATTGTTCAAGAGATGACTGAGAAGGTTCAAGTCATCTAGAAACGCATCAAAGCTGCTCAAAGTCGGAAAAAGAGCTATACTGACAACCGTCGAAGGGACTTAGAGTTCGACGTTGGAGATAAAGTCTTCCTTCGAATATCTCCATAGAAGATAGTCATGCGATTTGGGAAGAAAGGGAAGCTAAGCCCAAGGTATATTAGCCCCTTTGAAATCCTTGACCGCATAGGAGTCGTGGCCTATCGTCTTGCACTTCCGCCGAATATGGCTCAAGTTCATGATGTTTTTCATGTATCACTACCGAGGAAGTACATACCAGGCCCCTCACATGTACTAAACTCAAAGGTGGTGCAGCTGGAAGATGATCTCTCCTATGAGGAGCGACCAGTAAAGATTCTGGATTAGAGAGATAAGGTTCTACGCAACAAGACAACCCATCTTGTCAAAGTGTTGTGGAGGAACCATAAGTTTGAGGATGCAACTTGGGAACCAGAAGAGGCAATAAAGGATAAGTAGCCTCACTTGTTTGTGTAGAGTGAAATTTCGGGGGTGAAATTTCTTAAGGGGGGAAGAATGTAACGACCCAAAGTTTTTAAATGGAAATTCACTTCTTATATTTATTTCATAAAATAACATGAAAACACAAAATAATGAACTACTAAGTGATAAGTGACCTTTAAACATAAGTTTTTCACTTCTGTGTTTGGAATTTTGAAAATCCGACATACACGGTTGTGTTCAAGATGATTTTTGGAGTCTAATGAAACAAAAATAATTTTTGGTGAATAGTGACCTACCCTTATGAATAGTAACATACCCTTATGAATAGTAATATGAACCTTATGAATATTATATCATCCGGCATAAGAGTAAAATTACCTATTAATAATTAAATAAAATTTAGACATCTTAGAAAGTTACAATTTGACCTTAGTAAACATTTTGGTATTTTGTAGGTCATAAATAAATAATTATAATTAATTAATTAATTTAAAAGAAATATTATTTTCTTAAAATGTATTCATTAATTATCAATTTAGTGTCTTATAGTTTTTAGATAATTTTATAAGACCCTATGTAATTTTTGAAATCACTATAAAATCAGTTTTAATCTTAAAAACTGTTTTTAAAGTAAATTATGATTTTAATTAAATATTAAATTATTAATATTTAGAAAATTATTTTTGAAAAATGGGATTCATTTTTGGATTCTACATGTTGAAAAATGGTTGGGGTAAATTTTTGGGATTTTTCTGAGATACTTGAATTTTTTGATGAATAGTAGAATCCGATAATTTACAATAAATGGTAAATAATGGATTAATTGAGTCATCGATGATGCTATGCTGATGTAAGACCACTTTTTTAGGGATTACATGATAAAATTACTATTATTGGTCATTTAATACTCACTATTCCTTGTCTTGTGAAGAAATAATAGACTAATGAATTTTATATTAAGGAAACCCCCCTCCCCTCCACTATAAAAACCACCCTTCACACCCTCATTTCCTCACACCTCTCAAGCTCCAAGACTTATCTAAACTCTTACAAAACACCTTCACTAGCCCCTCCCCAACGTCCTAGAGCTACTGGTCTCATCAAAAGAGCAAGCTTAGGCCCTTAAAGAGGTTCTCAAGAAGAGGATTCAAGAGGTAATTTCTCTCCCTCTTCTCCTTTAATTTCTTTTCAAGTTCATGTTCATTTCTTGATCTCTCCCCACCTATCTTCATCCAAATGATATTGTAAATACAGTATTATACATATAATTTAATTTTATGATTATAATGGGATATTATATCATCCAACCCCTTTCCATATTCCTTTTATTTTATTAAAGAGAACGTTGTTCGTGTGGTGTTAATTTATCACCTTCAAGAACGACATGCTTTCTTCTTCCATTTATACCATAAGATATGGTCATGAAACCATTTTTATGGTTGAACCAGAATATTTTATATGTATTATCTTCTATTTCAAGTTCTGGAACTAAATTATTACCATATTTCTAGTGATAATATAAAACAAGTTCATTATGATCGATAAATCACCCAAATTAACCCAAACAATCATCTTTTAATTATTATCTAATGATTCATCCACATGGGTCTAATTTGATTCATTATAAGATCATTAAAACTCCTGTAATAATATTAATAACATGTAATATCAGTTTTTTATGTTTACCCTTGGTCTACCCAAATTTCAATTAAATAATACAAGTGGATCACTCAAGAAAACCATAAAAACGAACATCCCCGAACAATGTTTTTAAACTCTATAAGTCATCCAAAGGAACATAAAATGACATAATGAAACCAGAATAAACCCTATTAATGTATAAATGGTTCTTGAATTTCTAATTAATGAATATAATGTCATTATACAAGACATTAAAT
Organism: Viscum album; assembly: GCA_963277665.1. Taxonomy (NCBI): domain Eukaryota; kingdom Viridiplantae; phylum Streptophyta; class Magnoliopsida; order Santalales; family Viscaceae; genus Viscum; species Viscum album. Next base: position 1,605,579,644 of record OY728137.1, on the reverse strand, counting down.
AGAAGGAAGCATTCAGATACAAGGTAAGGGGAAATTCTTGAACCCAACTTTCATCCTTCAGGTTCTACCTCTTTCACTCCATTTTTGATATGGTTACTCCTTAAAGATCATTTTTTCATCATTGTATTTAATTTTCTGGTATATAAATTTTTTTCAATAGTTTTTATGTCCAACAAAATTTGTTCCAAAAGAACTCTTCTTTTAAGAACACCCCTTTTTTACTTCTCACTCAAAGTGGACGGTTCTTGTAACATGTATGTTATTCCCTCTTTATTTTGGGAACCCAAAGCTTATGAATGTGTTACTATGAGATGAAACCCATTAATTTCCATGGGTTAGTTATGTACATTTTTTATATGTGTTCTATGTGGCAAGCATGATGATGATAATGTTATGATGTGACGGGTGCACCCAGAATTATATAGCACAATACGAATGTTTCTATGTAACAGGTGCACCAAGAATTATACAGTGCTCCAATGCATTGGGTAAAGTGATGAATCCCATGAGTAAATGTGAAATGATGTGTGAACAATATTATATCTTGGTTCAAAAGTATGTGTGGTAGTTAACCACTAAGACATGATGTTTAATTTTTATGCAATGCCACATTTCAAATCTTTTATTTTTGCTCCTATCATGTTCATGATCTTTTGCCTATGTTTGATTATGCTCACCCCTTGGAATATTGTTCTTATATATCCTCTTACTGGGCTTCTAGATCACCCCTTTTGATGTATATCCTCAGGTGGCTACATTTACTAAGGAGAGGACAAGTGCCAATAAGAAGCTAGAGAAGAAGAAATTAAATAAATGTTTATGCATGATGTTGTGTTTGTTATGTATGGTCCTAGTTTTCCCAAGACACTAAACCTTTGGATCCTATATGTGTAATACTATTATGTTGTTTTTATTTGAAATGATGTAATAGTAATGTAAGAAAAGGTTGGGATGATATAGTTGGTATCAGAGGAAAGGTTTATTTAATTTGGGAATTAGGATTAGTGAACCCTAGAGAAAACCTATAGCATGAGTCTAAGTATAAATATGCACACAAGAATATTTACATAGGGATACCATATGTTATGTTTTTGGTATAAATTATTTAAATGAATAATTTATTCATTACTTGTTTACTTATGTTTTGTTCTAACCTTTTCTATTTTAGAAAATGGTGGGAACCAGGAGAAATCAGGCCAATAACTCATGCGAGGGACAATGCAACGATTGCCCGAACGACATCCCCAATGACTTGGGAGGTGGAGTTCAAAAATTCATGGATATGCTTATCAAATTATCTCAGGTTATGAATAATAAACATAATAATGGGGAACATCCTCCTTCACCAAAGAGGGAGCAACTGGATATCGAATATTTTATGCGGCAACAGACACCGACGTTTAGTGGATCTTCCGATCCACTAGTTGCGGAACAGTGGGTCAACTACATGGAGAAGATCTTTTTTGTTCTTCACTGTTCTGAGACAGAGAAGTTGACCCTATCCGTTTATCTTCTAGATAGAGAAGCCGATCAATGGTGGGACTTGATTAAGAACACCAAGCCAAGGGAAGAAATTGAATGGATGGAATGGGAAGACTTTAAAATAATGTTTCTTAATAAGTACTTCCCACAAAATCTTTGCACGAAGATGGAGAGAGAATTCATAGAGCTCAAGAAAAAATAAGGAGAATCTGTCACAACCTATGAAGTGAATTTCACAAGGATTGCAAGGTACACTTCAGGTTTTGTTATCAACAATGATAGAAAAATTGATAGTTTATTTAGTGGTTTAAAACCACACCTTCAAAATGCTCTTGCAATTCGAGACTTTGGGAGTTATGAAGAAGTTCTTCTATGTTCTCCCAAAGTGGAGATGGAGTTCTGAGAATGGTCCCATGGATATGGTGATAAGAAAAGAAAGATGGAGTTTCAAGTTGGAGGATCTAATGACAAAGGTGGGAAGAAAAATCAAAGACCCACATGCCAAAAATGTGGGAAGTTGCACCATGGGAACTACCTCAAAGGGATGGTGAAATGCTTCATGTGTGGGAAAGATGGACACCATGCTCAAGAGTGTCGAAAAGACACGAAAAGGAAGGATAATGTAGCCGATTAAAGGAGAGAACCACTCATGGTTCAATGCTACAACTGTAAGGAGCTAGGGCACTATGCAAACTAGTGCACTAAACCTCGAGTTCTCGAGGGTAATCAGTGTCAGCAGCCACCAAAGCCAAAGTAATAAGGGAAGGCTTATGCCATCACTACTGCGGAGGTGGAGCATGATAATGAAGTTGTACATAGTACACTTCCTATTCACTCAAGAATGGAAAAATTATTATTTGATTCTGGTTCTACGCATTCCTTTATATCTTGAAAGTTTGCTAGAAATATAGAATTGAAGCCCCAAAACCTTGAAGTAGAGATATTAGTAAAAACACCAAGTGGTGCAATCATTGCAACCCAAGTGTTTGACTCTTCTCCTGTTGGAGTATGTGGGAAGATTCTTCCAGAAAATCTCTTAATACTTTCCTTAGTGGAATTCAACGCTATAATGGGAATGGATTGGCTCTTATTATATAGAGCACATATCAACTGTCGGAAAAAAAATATCTTTTCATATTCCAAACCATCCCATGCTCCTCAACAAATGCAAGGAAGATCATGAATCTCCTTTGAAAAATCCTGTAATGGTATGGGTGTTGATTCCCTATGAAGAATTATACCTCGCCCAAATGGTTGAGTTAAAGTAAAGTGCCAAACTTGATGAAATGCCCATAGTGAGGGAATACAACGATGTATTTCCTGAAGAGTTACCCAGAATTCCCCCGGATCATGAGGTAGAGTTATCAATTGAACTCTTACCTGGAGAAACTCCTATCTCAAAGTGTCCCTATAGGATGGCTCCTATAGAACTGGAGGAGTTAAAGAAGCAGCTGCAAGAGCATCTAGACAAAGGGTTCATACACCCTAGTGCATCACCTTGGGGTGCACCGATGCTCTTTGTGAAGAAGAAGGATGGAAAAATGCGGTTGTGTATCGATTATCGAGAACTCAACAAGATCACCATAAAGAACAAGTATCCTCTCCCAAGGATTGATGACTTGTTCGATCAGTTAAGAGGAGCTCAATACTTCTCAAAGGTGGATCTTCGTTCTGGATATCATCAGGTAAAGGTGAAGAAGGAAGATATTCATAAGACTGCCTTCCGTAAAAGGTATGGGCACTATGAGTTTTTGGTGATGCCCTTAGGACTTACTAATGCCCCTGTAATATTCACAGATTTTATGATTAGAGTCTTTAGACATTACCTCGACAAATTTATAGTAGTTTTTATCGATGATATTCTCATCTACTCCAAGATCAAAGAGGAACATGAAGAACATCTAAGACTTGTGTTGGAGACATTGAGAAAGGAGAAGTTGTACACCAAGTTCAGCAAGTGTGACTTTTAGATGAAGCAAGTCACATTCTTGGGACATGTGATGACAAGTGAGGGAATTTTTGTGGATCTGTCAAAGACAAAGGTGATTGAGGAATGGCCCACGCCCTCTAGTGTCACATAAATCTGTAGTTTTCTTGGATTAGCTAGGTACTACCGACGTTTTGTGAGAAACTTCTCACGATTGTCAAGCCCACTAACTAAGTTAACAAGGAAAGGGGTAAAGTATGTCTGGATGAAAGAATGTGAGGGAAGCTTCAAGGAGCTAAATAGAAGGCTGATCACTACACCTGTACTCACACTACCAAAAAGTGGGGAAAGTTTTGTGATATACAGTGATGATTCAGAGAAAGTATTGGGTTGTGTACTGATGGAAAATGACAATGTGATAGCCTATGCCTCATGACAGTTAAAGATCCATGAGCAGAACTACCCGATGCATGATCTAGAGCTGGCAGCCATGATTTTTGCCTTCAAAATCTGGCGGCACTACCTTTATGGAGAGAAGTGTGACATATACACTGACCATAAGAGCCTAAAGTATATATCCACACAAAAGGAGCTAAATATGCGTCAAAGGAAATGGTTAGAGATAATCAAGGATTATGATTTCTCTATCCACTATCATCCTAGAAAGGCAAACAAGGTAGCTGATTCTCTATGTAGAAAAGAATCTGCTACTCTATCCATGCTGCGGATTGAGAAAGACCCTATCTTCTTGGATATGCAAAGAATGGATTTGGAAATCATAAGGGTAGGGGATACATCCTACCTTGCCCAAATGATTGCGCAACCATCCATCCAAGAAAATATTAAAGAAGCACAAAGGGATGATGTGGAGATACAAAATATGGTGAATACAGTAAAGGAAGGGAAGCTTCCAGAGTTCCATATCAACGATGATGGTGTGATTCGGTTTGGAACACGGCTTTGTGTGCCTTCATCACCTGGGATAAAGAAGGAGCTATTGGAAAATGCACATAGCTCAACATTATCTATCCATCCTAGGAGTACCAAGATCTACCGTGATCTCTGATAACACTTCTGGTGGGATAACATGATGAAGGAGATTGTGGAATATATATCGAGGTGCTTGGTATGTCTAAAAGTTAAAGCCGAGTGACAAAAGTACAAAGGTATGATGCAGCCATTGCCTATACCCATGTGGAAATGGGAAAATGTTACTATGGACTTTGTCATGGGTCTCCCGAAGACGTTAAAGAGAAATAATGCGATATGGGGTGTGGTTGACCGACTCACTAAGACTGCCCATTTTCTCTCTATTCGGGAAGATCTCTCACTTTAACAACTTGAAAAGATATATGTGAATGAAGTGGTGAGACTGCATGGTGTTCCACTCTCAATTGTCTCCGTCCATGATCCAAGGTTCACATCTAAGTTCTGGAGGAGCCTTCAACATGCTTTGAGTACCGAATTAAATTTCAGCACGACCTATCACCCCCAAACTGATGGCAAGTCTGAAAGGACTATTCAAACACTTGAAGATATGCTAAGATCCTACTCTCTTGAATTAAAATGTGGTTGGGATCAACATCTACCATTGGTTGAGTTCTCATACAACAATAGCTTCCACTCGAGAATTCAGATGGCTCAATATGAAGCTCTGTATGGAAAGCGACGTAAAACTCCAACCTATTGGGATGAAGTTGGAGAAAAGAAGCTACATGGACCCGATCTTGTTCAAGAGATGACAAAGAATGTTCAAGTCATACATAAACACATCAAAGCTGATCAAAGTCGGAAAAATAGCTATGCTGACAACCATCGAAGGGACTTGGAGTTCGACATTGGAGACAAATTCTTCCTTCAAATATCTCCATGGAAGAAAGTCATGTGATTCGGGAAGCTAAGCCCAAGGTATATTGGCCCTTTTGAAATCCTTGTCCGTATAGGAGTCGTGGCCTATCATCTTTCACTTCCACCAAATATGGCTCAAGTTCATGATTTGTTTCATGTATCACTACTGAGGAAGTACATACCAGACCCCTCACATGTACTAAACTCAGAGGTGGTGCAGCTTGAAGATGATCTCTCCTATGAGGAGCAGCTAGTAAAGATTCTGGATCGGAGAGATAAGTTTCTACGTAACAAGAAAACCCATATTGTCAAAGTGTTGCAGAGGAACCATATGTTTGAGGAATAAACTTGGGAACCAGAAGAGGCAATGTAGGAGAAGTATCCTCACTTGTTTGTGTATAGTGAAATTTCGGGGGCGAAATTTCTTAAGGGGGGAAGAATGTAACGACCCAAAGTTTTTAAATGGAAATTCCCTTATTATATTTATGTCATAAAATAACATGAAAACACAAAATAATGAACTACTAAGTGATAAGTGATCTTTAAACATAAGTTTGTCACTTCTATGTTTGGAATTTCAAAAATCCGACATACATGGTCGTGTTCAAGATGATTTTTGGAGTCTAATGAAACAAAAATAATTTTTGGTGAATAGTGAACTACCCTTATGAATAGTAAAATACCCTTATGAATAGTAATATGACCCTTATGAATATTATATCATTCAACATAAGAGTAAAATTACCTATGAATAATTAAATAAAATTTAGACATCTTAGAAAGTTATAATTTGACCTTAGTAAACGTTTTGGTATTTTTTAGGTCATAAATAATTAATTATAATTAATTAATTAATTTAAAAGAAGTAGTATTTTATTAAAATGTGTTCATTAATTATTAATTCAATGTATTATAGTTTTTAGATAATTTTATAATACCCTACATAATTTTTGAAAGCACTATAAAATCAGTTTTAATCTTAAAAACTATTTTTTAAGTAAATTATGATTTTAATTAAATATTAAATTATTAATATTTAGAAAATTATTTTTGAGAAATGGACTTAATTTTTGGATTCTACAAATTGAAAAATTTTTGGGGTAAATTTTTGGGATATTTCTGAGATACTTGAATTTTTGATGAATAGTAGAATCTGATAATTTACAATAAATGCTAAATAATGGATTAATTGAGTCATCGATGATGCTCTGATGATGTAAACCCACTTGGTTTGGTATCACATGATAAAATTACTATTATTGGTCATGGAATAATCACTATTCCTTTTCTTGTGAAGAAATAATAAACTAATGAATTTTATATTAAGGAAACCCCTCTCCCCTCCACTATAAAAGCCACCCTTTACACCCTCATTTCCTCACACCTCTAAAGATCCGAGCCTTCTATAAACTCTGCCAAAACACCTTACCTAGCCCCTCCCCCACTTACAAGAGATTATGGTCTCATCAAAAGACCAAGCTTAGGCCCTTAAGGAGGTTCTCAAGAAGAGGATTCAAGAGGTAATTTCTCTCCCTCTTCTCCTTTAATTTCCTTTCAAGTTCAAGTTCATTTCTTGATCTCTCCCCACCTATCTTCATCCAAATGGTATTTTAAATCCATTATTATACATATAATTTAATTTTATGATTATAATGGGATATTATATCATCCAACCCACTTTCCCTCTTCCTTTTATTTTATTAAAGAGAACGTTGTTCGTGAGGTGTTAATTTATCACCTTCAAGAACGACATGCTTTCTTCTTACATTTCTACCTTCAGATCTGGTCATGAAACCATTTTTATGGTCGAACCAGAATATTTTATATGTATTGTATCCTATTTAAATTTCTTGAACTAACTTATGACCATATTTATAGTGATAAAATAAAACAAGTTCATTATGATCGAGAAATCACCCAAATTAACCCAAACAATCATCTTTTAATTATTATCTAATGATTCATCCAAATGGATCTAATATGATTCATTATAAGATCATTAAAACTCCTGTAACATCATTAATAACATGTAATATCATTTCTAGATGTTTACCCATGTTCTACCCGAACTTCAATTAAAGAATACAAGTGGATCACTCAAGAAAACCATAAAAATGAACATCCTCGAACAATGTTTTTAAACTCTATAAGTCATCCAAAGGAACATAAAATGACATAATGAAACCATAATGAACCCTATTAATGTATAAATGTTTTTAGAATTTCTAATTAATGAATATAATGTCATTATAAAGGACATTAAAGAGAAGGAATCATTCATATACAAGGTAAGGGGAAATTCTCGAACCCAACTTTCATCCTTAGAGTTCTACCACTTTCACTCCATTTTTGATATGGTTAATCTTTAAAGATCATTTTTTCATAATTTTATTTACTTTTCTAGGATATACATGTTTTTCACTCGTTTTTATGTCCAACAAAATGTTTTCCAAAAGAACTCTTCTTTTAAGAGCACCCCTTTTACTTCTCACTCAAAGTGGACGGTTCTTGTAACATGTATGTTATTCCCTCTTTATTTTGGGAACCCAAAGCTTATGAATGTGTTATTATGATATGAAACCCATTCCTTTCCATGGTTTAGTTATGTACATTTTTTATATGTGTCCTATGTGGAAAGCATGATGATGATAATGTTATGATATGACGGGTGCGCCCAGAATTATATAACGCAATATGAATGTTTCAATGTGACGGGTGCACCCAGAGTTATACAGCGCTCTAATGCATTGGGTAAAGTGATGAATCTCATGAGTAAATGTGAAATGATGTGTGAACAATATTCTAGATTGGTTCACAAGTATGTGTGGCAGTTAACCACTAAGACATGATGTTTCATTTTTATGAATTGCCACATTTAAAGTCTTTTATTTATGCTCCTCTCATGTTCATGATCTTTTGCCTATGTTATGATTATGATCACTCCATGATTTATTGTTCTTATATATCCTCTTATTGGGATTATAGATCACCCCTTTTGATTTATATCCTCAGGTGGCTACATGTTCTAAGGAGAGGAAAAGTTCCAATAATAAGCTAGAGAAGAAGAATTAATTAAATGTTTATGCATGATGTTGTGTTTGTTATGTATGGTCCTAGTTTTCCCAAAACACTAAACCTTTGGATCCTATATGTGTAATACTATTATGTTGTTTATCTTTGAAATTATGTAATATTAATGTAAGAAAAGGCCGGGATGCTATACTAACAACCCAATGGACAATTGGACAATTGGAAAATTGGCCTAATGGCCTAATAACCTAATGAAAAATTGTCCAATTGGTAGAATGGACTAATGTCCTGATGGATAATTGGCCTATAGACATAATGGACTAATGTAAAATTATCCTAAAAACCTAATTTACAATTGGACAATTGGAATAATGACCTAACAACATAATTTCCTAATGAGATAACAACCTAACGACCTAATAGAAAATTAGCCTAACGACTTAATGGTAAATTGGCCAATTGGACTAATGGCCTAACAACCTAATGGACTAACATCATAATGGACTAACAACCTAATGGTTAATTGTCTATTTGGTATAATGGGATAATGGATAATTGGCCAATTATCCTAATGTATTAACAACCAATTGACTTAAGGGCTTAATGTCCAATTGGCATAACATCCTAATGGCCAATTATAAAATTGGACTAATAGCCTAACGACCAATTGGATGATTAGTAATGGGATAATTTCCAATTGGCTTAATGACTAATTATCCTAATGTACAATTGTCCAATTGTCCTAATTACCTAATGGAATAACAACCAATTGGCCTAATGGCCTAAAGGATAATTGACGTAATGGCCTAATGACCTAATTTCCAATTGGTCAATTGGTCTAATGGACGAATGGCCAATTAGCCTACAGACCTAATGACCTAATGGAAAATTGGCCTAACAACCTAATGTACTAACAACCAATTTGCCTAATAGCCTAATGGCCTAATGGTAAATTGGCCAATTTACCTAATGGCCTAATGGATAATTGTAAAATTGAACTAATGGCCCAATGGCCTAATGTTCTAATAACCTAATGGACAATTGGCCTAACAACCTACTGGACAATTGGCTTAATGGACTAATAACCAATTGGAATAATGTTCTAATGGCCAATTGGCCTAATAACCTAATGGAAAATTGGACCAATGGAAAATCGGAAAATTTTAATAATGTTCTACGGTCCAATTGGACTAATGGTCTAATTTACAACTGTCCTAATGGCCAATTGGCCAAATGACCTAATGAAAAATAGGTCTAATTCACTAACGGATAATTCGCCTAATGTCCCAATGGATAATTGTTCTAATGTCCTAATGTCCTAATGGATAATTGGCCAATTGACCTAATGGATAATTGGCCAATTGGCCTAATGGTCTAATGGCATAATGGCCAATTGGCCAATTGGACTAATGTACTAATGGACTAATGGACTAATGGCCAATTGGTCTAATGGAAAATTTCTCCAATGGCCTAAGGTCCTAATGCCTAATTAGAAAATTGGCCTAATGGCATAATGGACTAATTTCCAATTGGAAAATTGGACAATTGGGCTAATGGCCTAATGGAAAATTGTCCTAATAGCTCAATGACCAATTAGATTAATGACCTAACGACCAATTGGCCCAATGGTCTAATGGATTAATTGGCCTAATGGCCTAATGGAATAATTTACCTAATGGAAAATTGGCCTAATAGATTACTGGATTAACCACTTAATAGACAATTGGGCTAACAACCTAATGACCTAATGGAAAATTGGCCAAATGTACTAATGGTCAATTGGCCTAACGACTTAATGGACAATTGGCTAATTGACAGAATGGCCTAATGGACTAATGGTCCAATTGTCTTAACAACCTAATTGTTCAATTGAACTAATAGCCCAATGGCCTAATGGATTAATGGCCAATTGTCCTAATGGCCTAATGGACAATTGAACAATTGTCCTAATGTATTAATGGCCAATTGGACAATTGGCCCAATGTCCTAACAACCAATTGACCTAACAAACAATTAGCCTAACGACCAATTGACCTAATGGCCTATTAGCCTAATGGCCAATTGGCCTAATAGACTAATGGCCTAATCAGACTAATGACCTAATGATATAATTGGCCTAATGTCCTAACATCAAATTGGCCTAATGATATAATGACCTAATGGAAAATTGGCCTAAATGGTTTGAAGGTATAAATGGACTAAATGATCTAAATGGCCTAAATTGGACTAAATAGTCTAATTGGACTAATCAGACTAAATGGCCTAAATGGCATAATTATCCTAAATGTAATAAATTGAATAAATGGCCTAAATGGACTAATTGGACTAAATGGAATAATTGGCCTATATGGCCTAATTATCCTAAATGGCCTAATTGACCTAATTATCCTAATTGGACTAATTGGACTAATTGGAATAATTAGAATAATTTCCATAAATGGATTAATTATCCTAAATGACCTAATTAGATAAATAACTAATTTACCAATTTTCTAAACAACCTAACCTAAAAAAGAACCTAATGAACAAATGATCAAAATCACCAAGTAACCGAATAACCAAAAAACATAACACAAATAGAATTGGACCAGAATGAACATACAAGAGGAATCCATATCATACTCATGTTTATCATGCTAATTTTAATGTATTTTTTGTGTTATTTCACTAGTATTAAATTTCTAATTAAATGTATATTTAGATTCTTCTTTATTTTAATGATTTCTTCAATAGATAAAATTTTAATTCATTCTAGGTTTATCACTTTCATACTATTCAATAATGTAGTATTATACTAATCAATGTCATTTGAAGCAAACGGTATTGGGCATCGAAGGTAGTGTGCCTCAAGAAAAATTATTTTGCTAGAGTAGGAAGAAAAAGGATGGTAGTGCATTAAATGAATAAGCAAAAGAAAATATTGTAATTTTTTATTTATATTTCAAATATTTATAAAAAATTCATAATTAAATATCTTTTTTATATTTTCAAAAGTCTTTCCTAGAGGTCCTCGATGATAAATAAGATGATAACTTTAGACCAAATGATCATTTGAGTTAGGTATTAAGTGAGGAGCACTAGGGGAGAGTCCAATGTCGACCTGGGAAAAACATCCTACCCACTAGGTATTGGTCCTCATCAAGATACTCTAAAAACTCTCAAACCACCGAGATAAAAAATTCTTGTGTGAAAGAAGCTAAGTAAAAATAACTTTACAGAATAATGAAAGAAGTAAAATGATCACTGAACACTTCCTAAAATATTTTTCAATTATAATTCAATCACTTCCATTATAGGATGAAACTACTGTTGACTCATTTATAGAATAAATGTTCTCATTAAATTATTCCTTGAGTGATATAAATGTGGTTCCTAGTGGTGGTCGAGCTGATGGTGGTGGTGACGATGGTGGAGGTGGTGATGATAAAGGTGGTGGTGGTGGTGATGATGATGATGATGATCCAGATGATGCTATTGGTGAGGAGGATTCTGATGATGGTGATGATGACGAGGATGTGGGAAATGGGGGAGATATTGATCCCCTTTATTTTTGACTTAGCAGTAAAGACACATTTGGATGTTGTTTAATGAATTGAATTTATTGGTTGTATGGATGTATATATAGGTTATAGTATTGTAAATGGTTTGAAAATTATTACAAGTAGTTGGTTGAATGATAAATATACAATTTTTGTATTGTATTGAATTTGAAATTTGGTTTCTATTTTATTTAAAGTTTTAGGATGGGCTGACAGAGTCGCTGTTGCTACCAAATGGGGATATCTACATATACCCACAGTTCAATGAACCATGGGTATATGTTTCTTATTGGGAAAAGTTATAACCATAGTTTGGAGTAAAAATGACCAGTCAGGATAATTTTATCACTAAGAGGGGGAGGGGTTGAATTAGTAATATCTCTTATTTTAATGTTTCCTTACAAATTAAACAACCTCCACCTCCTATTAAATATTTAATTCCCTACTGAAAACAAATCAAACACATATCCACAAGAACACAAGAATTTACAAGGTTAACTATTCAATAGTAATAGAAACGTCCTTGGTATGGTTTGTAAATAATTCAATACCACACAATTAACTATAAAATAATCATTTTGTGTGGAATACAACGATTTGGATATGCCCTTTCACTTGTGTAGAACTATATAAAAAATCCAATAGTGAATGTGCTCCTTCTAGTACAAATGATGTAATACAAAGTTTATGTAACAAAACATGTTACCTATACTTATTTATCAACTTCCACCAATGTATTATTTGAAAAAAAATTCTTCAATTTCTTAACCAGAAGCTGGTAATAACTTTAAAGAATTTGATATGAAACTTAGTACAATTTCCCAAGTCAATTTTCCTAGTTTGATTTCTCAATATGAAAAATATAACTTTGTTAGACTATAGTTGATACAATTCTGAACACCTTCTTACTTAGTTTGGAAAACCAAATATGATAGTGTTAGTCTGAATATCCAACCTGATATGATGAACAGATGAATATGATGACAATCAGAATATTATAGTCATATGAATATGATGATCCACTAAATATGATGATTAGTTGAATACATTGTAATCTTGTATCTTCTCCTTTCACTCCTATCTGAAGAGAATTCTTCAACAAAGATCAATACAGAAACTTATCCTCTCTATAAAATTCTTCAACACTTTGTCTTCTCTCCTCTTCACCATGAACAATAATTCAGTTAGAAAAGTATCATGTACTTTTTTTCCTTTTATAATCACCCCAAAAATGGTTTGTGTGGGATTCCTGAAAAATTTCCCACCTAACCAAATTACCAAAATTTTCACGTTTACTTGAATTTCTGGTGCATCTTGACTTCATCCAAAATTCTCAATTCTTCTCATTTCTTATATATCCTTCTCTAATCTTCTAAAAACTTCATCTCTCTTCTTTCTTTATTTCAAAAACACCAATCCGATTCTGATTTCCCATTCCGATTTCTGATATGATTATGTTTCTAACTACCCATTCCAATTTTTTCATTATGATTAGCAAGATGAATCAGTTTCAACTCTGATATGATGTATCTTGACAAAATTGACAAAATAATTTTATAAAAAATTATACTTATTCTTTCTCTTCTAAATACGATGCCCATAAACTTCATTCTCTGAAGATTTATATCTTTTGGATTTTGGTCTGACTGAAAACCAGAACCTTTGGTTTCTCACATTCGCCATAAATCTTCCCAACCTTCAAATTTCAAGCTCCCCCTTTAAAAACACATCCCACCATCTCCTTCATACTCTTAAAAAACTCAATTATAATTCTATTTCTGATTACAATTTTTCTCATTACGATGTAAGTCACACCTAATAAATGGTTGAATACATTTTTTATCAATCTTTGTCATTAAATTTTGAATTAGCTTCAATAGTTTCAATTACTTTACCATCAATATTTATGAAAACAATTATACCTTTGATGAATATGATGGTATTTCGAATATGATGGACTGATGTCAGTAGCTCTGACTTCAGCAACATATTTCTTTTCTTCATAATGATCATCCTTTTCATCCTTTAAACAAATATGCATTCGAAAAACTTATTATGATGATCTTGATACTGGAAAACTTTGGCTTCATAAAATTTATTCTTTCACAAAATTCGTCTTGTATCATGACTTCCTTCGTGACTTTGAATATGTTGAAGATTATCTTTAGCATCCTCTGACTTACAATGGAAAGTATTGTAACTTCCCAATCCTCTAGAAAAATCTTTCTTTCCTCCTCAGCTAAAATATGATTGACATGATTATGATCTGGCTGAATATTATTGGAAGCATCTCTTTCACTCCCCCTCCTTTAATCAAGATTGCATCATAAGTTTTATAGAATACTTTTGATTTATGAGAACTCAAAGATCAGAAAAGCATCATCACATTTATATAATAGTCATATAGACTCTGATTCTTCCATATTACAATATCTTCTTCCAGTCCGAACCAGAGGTGAGTCTGATGGACCTTTTTCATCCATAAAACAACTTCTCAATAATATGGACTTTCTCAACCATTGTGAGTTTTATTTTCTTGAATATGATGGTCAGTCGCATTTTCAAAAAAAATTGAGGCGATTGCTTTTCTTCTTAGACTTCATCTTATTCTTAAAATTTGTTGACAACAAAAGAAAATACCATTGTAAAACAATCTTCTTCAACTTTTAGAAACCTTCTCCAACCAACTTGGTCCCAACATGGATAACCATGGGTATAAATATATACCAACAATTTTGGTTAAACTATGGGCATGATAATCTATAAGGTTATACCCATGATTTCTATAGAAACCATGGGTATAACTCTATACCGATGGCTCCATCAACCAAAATTATGAAAACCATGGGTATAGCCTATACCCAGGTTTTTAGGGGCTATACTCATGGTTATAAATTTCAGGTATATTGTACTTTTCCAGTAGTTTTGATATAACTCGAAGTGTATGTTTTTAGTTTAAAATTGATACTTTAGTTCAAAACATACGTTGCATACTAAAAACTAAGAAAACACATTTTTATTGTTTTGATAATTTCATAAAATGATCCATAAGTCATTTTTGACATGTGGGAATCAACTACACCTTAATCCAATACATTGTGTGATCGATATGAATTGAAATGTGTGTTTTTAGTTTAAAATTGACATTTTTGTTAAAACCATACCACTCATTGAAAACTGATCAAACACACTTGTATTGTATTTATACTTTAGTAAAATGATTCATAAGTATTTTTTAACATGTAGTAATTAGATTCACATTAATCTGACAAATGATGTGATCGGTAGGAATCAAAGTACGTGTTTTCAGTTTAAAAATGACATTTTAGTTAAAAACATGTGACACTCACTAAAAACCTAAAAAACATTATCATATTTTCTTAATAATTTACTTAAATTACCCTTAAGTCATTTTTGATATGTATGAATCAACCAAACCTCAATATAATACACAGTGTGTGTTCTCATTTAAAATTGACATTTTAGTTCATAACACACATGAAACACTCAAAACTAATAAAACATATTCATATTGTTTTTATACTTTAGGAAAATGATCCATAAGTCATTTTTTATATAGGAATCAACCGCACCACAATTCGATACACGGTGTGCCCGGTATCACTTGGTGTGTATGTTTTTAGTTTAAAATTGACACTTTAGTTCAAAACATACGTCACATACTAAGAAACCAGGAAAATACATTTATATTTTTTTGATACTTTGGAAAATTATCCATAAGTTATTTATGATATGTAGGGATCATCTTCACCTCAATTTGATACATGGTGTGACTTTTATGACTTAAAATGTGTGTTTTTAGTTTAAATTTGATATTTTAGTTAAAAACATTAATCACTCACTAAATATTGATCAAACATACTTGGATT
Organism: Viscum album; assembly: GCA_963277665.1. Lineage (NCBI taxonomy): Eukaryota > Viridiplantae > Streptophyta > Magnoliopsida > Santalales > Viscaceae > Viscum > Viscum album. The sequence continues at coordinate 1,605,563,928 of OY728137.1, read as the reverse complement.
GTATCGATACTTTATGAAAATTATCCATAAGTCATTTGTGACATGTAGTAGTCAACTACAAGTTAATCTGACACATGATGTGACTGGTATGACTTATAGTGCATGTTTTCAATTTAAAAATGACATTTTAGTTAAAAACATGTATCACTCACTAAAAACCTTTAAAATATTATCGCATTGTCTTGGTACATTAGAAACAATATCCTTAATTAATTTTTGATATGTAAGAATGAACCACAGCTCAATATGATACACGATGTGTATGGTATGACTCAAATTGTTTGATTCTATTTAAAATTGACATTTTAGTTTAAAACACTCATAACATACACAAAACCAAGAAAACACATTCATATTTTTTTGATAATTTATGAAAATTATCCATAATTATTTTGTGATGTGTAGGAATCAACCACATCTCAATTCGATACACGGTGTACTGGGTATGACTCCAAGTGTATGCTTTTAGTATAAAACTGACACTTTAGTTCAAAAAATACACCACATACTAAAAAATGAGAAAAAATAGTCATATTGTTTGGATAATTTAGAAAAATAATCTATGAGTCATTTGTGAGATGTAGTAATTAGTCTCATCTCAATCCAATATACAGTGTGACTGTTATGACTTGAAATATGTGTTTTTAGTTTAAAATTGACATTTTAGTTAAAAATACAGGTCACTCTCTAAAAACTAAGAAAATGCACTCATATTGACTTAATACTTTAGGATAATGATCCATGATTTATTTATGATGTGTGGGAATCATTCACACATCAATCTAGCACATGATGTGACCATTCTGACTCAAAGAGTGTATTTTCAGTTTAAAAATGAAGTTTTAGTTAAAAATGTGTGTCACTCACCGAAAACCTAGCAAGCACACTCAGATTACCTTGATATTTTAGGGAAATGATACTTAAGTCATTTGTGATGTATAAGAATCAACCACACACCAATCTCACACACGATGTGACCAGTATGACTCAAAGTATGTGTTTTTATTTAAAATTGATATTTTAGTTCAAAACACATGACATATACTCAAAACTGAGAAAATGAATTCATATTATTTTGATATTTTAGGGTAATGATCCATAATTCATTTGTGACATTTATGAATTTACCACACCTCAATATTCTACATTGTGTGCCCGATATGAATTAAAGTGTATGTTTTTTGTCTAAAATTGACATTTTAGTTCAAAACACATGTTACATACTCAAAACCAAGAAAAAATTCATATTGTTTTGATACTTTAGTATAATAATCCATATGTCATTTTTAATGTGTAGGAATCAACTGCACATCAATCTGATACATGGTGTGTACGGTATGACTCAAAATGTATACTTTTGGTTTAAAATTGACATTTTAGTTCAAAACACACATAATATACTAAAAAATGATCAATTTTATTCATATTTTTTTGATACTTTAGGAAAATTATTCATAAATTAATTATGATGTGTAAGAATCATCCACACCTCAATCCGATACACTATATTTCTAGTATGATTCAAAGAGTATGTTTTTAGTTTAAAATTGAAAATTTAGTTCAAACCTTGCATCACATACTCAAAACCAAACAAACACGTTCATATTGTTTTGATATTTTAGGAAAATTATCCATAATTCATTTTTTATGTGTAGGAATTAACTTCACATAAATATGATATGCGGTGTGACCAATATGAAATTTTATTAATTTATTGTTTCATATTTATGTTTAATTTATTTTTTATAGTATTACTAGCATAACAATTGTTTTATTATACAAGTGAACTCTTTCACTTGAACTAAGTTGGTTTTTTCTACAAATAATATCATGATTGAACTCTTTTGAGAGGGGTTTAGGAGGCAAATACAATAGAACATTTATGTTTTTGAATGGTTGTCATAAATTTTACTTACTAATATAATTATACAAACCGATGTTTGAAATGTCTATAATCTAGTGTTTTTTCTTCTTATATTTGTAATGTAAATTTTATTTGAATTAAATTATGTATTTTCTATTGCATTGTGATGTAATTTTAGTAGCACATTGCAACAATATGGATTTTATCACACTATTTTTAGCATTGATAAAAGGGACCCCCTTTTATCGACGCTTACAACATCAGCGTTGATAAAAAGCTTTTCTATCACTAATAAAAGGGGGATCTATAGTAGTGATTAGATGTGTTAGTCTATAACAATAAATAAAATGAGATCCTATTGGGTGGATGCATGAGTAATAATGACTCTCATAGAGCTCATGAATAATATTATCCCATTTTGAATGAAAAGTTGAAAGAAAATATTGATGCAAGTAGCTCCAAGGGAAGAGGAGAGGCAATGTCTACAAGAAAAAGAACTAGAGAAATTTGTTTAATTGATGGAAATATTTCAGGCATTATACTTTGGTTACTGATAGTGATTTTGTTTAGTTTTTTTATGTGATTTTTGAGTGTTTTTGGATTGGGCCATCAAAAAAATCCCTTTGTATGGGTTCCCATTCAACCCACAAAAAAGAGTTTTTTATTCTGAAAATTAAAAAACATATGAGAGAGAAATAATGGATTTATTATGATCTTATATCCCAAGTAATATTTTGACTTTTAATATTATTAATGGAAATCATTCAGAATTTGTAGGTGTGGAAATTGTTTGTTTAAAAAACAATGGAATAAAAAATATTTTTCAAGAATATGGGCATGCATTAGATATTTGTTCGAATTTTTTCTATATTAGTGTTTTAGATGATAATGGTTTTCTTAAAAAAAGTGATCTCAAGGTCTTGTCCTAGGAGCCTTACATTTTAGGGGTGGTCCAAAGGACTTATATTAATGAATGACCTGCAGGTCTTAAATTTTGAGAGGTTACTCGAAGAACTTACAATAAAATTGATTCCACTGGAGTTCAAACTATAGACCTAAAGGATACCAATCCCCTACTGAACTATGAGGGATCAATAGATGAATGAGTTAGTTACTTTATTTTGATCCAATTAGGACCAATTATTTTGGTGATGAATTTTATTTTGTGACTTTCATTGATGAACACTCATGTAAAATCTAATTTTATACAATCAATATACATGTGATAAGTGTTTTAAAGCAATTTTAGACATGAAGAAATAAAAACAAGGAAGAAAAATAAATATGATAATAATGGCTTGTATTGTGAAACATTTTATAATTATTATAGGAAACATTATCTCAATAACCAAAATGAACCTACCAAAATACAATTTAAATTCATTATTGCAGTAAAACCACACAAAAAATGAAGAAAATCCAAACCCACTCATTTATCCAACCAACACTTGACCCAAAAAAGGTATCCATGTTCTTCAAATATGATGAATATGAAGACCATTTTTCACTTACCAAACCAAGGTGAATAAAAAATTAGTAATCACCCCACACAAAAGAGAACACCCACACCTCACATAAACCAAAACACTCCCAAACGCACTAATTTACTTCCAAAAACATCATCCACTGCGAACAAAATTCTACTCACCAGAAATTTTTTTATATATAGAAACTCCACTCAACCCATACAATTCATAATCTTCCCATCATACCCCTCTACAAAATGAATCAGATACAAAACTCCAGTGCTTGAATGTGAACCACGATCCGATAGGATAAAAATATCATCCTACACATTTCCCTACAATATCGGAGATCTTAAATCATTGGGCATGTAGTTACGACATCGAAGCACAACGGGTGGGAAGGAACACCAGTCCCCATACTCAATAGGAATAACATCATTAGGTATAGTGTAGACATACACAAACACCATCCAAAGAGGAACACAAATACCAAAAATAAAAACCAGGTTCCTTATTTGGATCCTCCATTGGTCAGAATCTAAAGACTCAGAATTAGAAGAGTTCACCTTATTATTATACTTAACAAAAAAATTTAGATCCCTCTCTAAATAATCATCTATCATCACCTATTATTTATCTTTAGAACCCAACTTACTCACATAATGATTTTTTCCCAAAAAGAATAATCCTTTTGAGGCTTAGTTTCCATTGGTTTATGTTATTGAAATAAAACATCACTACATAAAACACCATAAGATACCTTCTCATATTGGGAAACACTTTGGTGATCATTTGTAGAAATAATTTACTCAATTTGGGAAACAATATACTCATCCAAATCATTTCTTTAGATAAACCACATTACGAATTCACGTCTCTCTTAAAATGATCCACAAGCAGCCGATCTAAATAAATCTTCATAATTATAATCAATTCATGATATTTCATTACTAAATTATATTATTCTAGAGAAATTATTTGCATCAACCGACCTTTAAATTTTTCCACAGGTTTAAGAACAAGAGAAACTCTAGGCACATTAGGAAGGGCCTCGTCATTTTTCCCTTGTGCATATTCTTATCATCTCCTCTAAAAAATAAATCTCCAAAATTATCACAAGGATAAATATATTCAAATTAAAAATTTACTATAGATATATCGAAAACAAATATTAGCACTGGGAATTTTATTGGGTGTTTTACCCTCTCTCACACTTTACACCACTACATTATTCTATAAATATTCATCTCCATGGTATACCAAATGTTAGCCCCCATGATACATATTTAGAATTCCATGCACATGTGATCGTAGACATGGTCATCACCGTTTCTTGTAGGATCCGACCTCCCATGCACACATCTTTACCATGAGTTTAACCATGTTGAAAACCTAGGTGTTGTGAGGCTTAAGAAATTCATTACTTGATGATTCAAATGTGGTTTATGAAGGTAATTTCTTATTCAACCATTTTGTAAAATGATTTACTCTTACCTGAGTATTACTGAATATTCTCATATGTGAGCCTATATAAATAACTTTCATAGCATAATGTGTACAAAAAGTTTTGATTAGTAGTAAGCATGAAAATTATAGGATTATCATCACCTAAATTCCTTGACCTTATAGGATGGACCCTATAAATTTTCACTCATAGTAGTTGCTTCCCCCTGCTGACCCTATTAAGGATTCATTCCACTTTCATTCAAAACTCAGTTACAATTAGTAAGTGGGTATTTATTTTCTATGTGTTTTTCCTCTTGGCCCCACTTTCATTCATTACTTTCATCATTGGATTTTTTAGGTCATCATTTTCATATTTTTTTTTCAGTTGACTTTATCAGTTCATCCCATTGAGACAGAACCATTGTTTCATTTGTCAAACCCCAATTAAATTCAAGATTTTATTCAAATGATGGGATCTTAAGACCAGGTGATTGGGCCTTATCAACATTTACATTATCTGAAAAAAGATCAACTTTGTCTCCTAAGAATCCTTTCACTGAAACACCACATGGCCCACCATGTACTATGTGAAGAAATGAATAAACATGAACTCCTCCCTCTTATTGTACTCCCACATAGAAAATCTATAAGAACCATCCTTTATCTTTGTGTTTTGAAATAAATGAAAATGTAATCATATTTTTTGTAACTTATCACACATTCCATTCCTTTAATTATTTCCACCACTATAAAACAATCTCTATATTCATCATTATAATATTATTATCTTAGTATGATGACTTCATGTAGCATAAATGATTCTTTAAGAATGACCTTTTAGGGTTATAAGACGATACTTTCTTTGTATTTATTTATTATGATAAATATTAATACTACTAAATAAAATGGGATGGATAAGAATTGAAAATGGATGGATACCAATCGTATAACAAAAGAGAGTTAGGATAGGGTGAAAGAGTTCATAAAATTTGAAAAATATATTTCATATTCCCCTTCTCAAATAATTTTTCCATGTTTACACTATTTTTATTCAAAAATAATAACCCAGATGAATTAGAATAACACTTGATCGGTCACAGAATAGATCAAAGTTATAAATTTTGGAATGAACATGGGAAAATTTGAGTTTATCTAGTGGATGGGATAACACTGTGTTTTATAGATCATATGATATATTTACAAATGTGAAAAATGATAAAGATTGTATCGAGGATATGATTATGAGTATGAATGATAATGAATATTGTATTCATAAAATGACAATGACAGTTGAATATGAACTTCATGACTGTCTAAAACTATTTTAGAATTTAAAGAGTTATGAATAGATGTCATTGTATGATGGTTATACTAAATATACAACATTATCAGCCATATTGAAGATATATTTTAAAGACCTGGATTTCCTGTGGAATTTTTTTTAAATACATGGGAATTTTACGAGTCCGCAGTTTATAATGGCGCTTGATTCCGAGGCCCGGTGTGCCCGGAATATATTTATGAAGTTTTGTTCGGGTACGTTCAGTAAACAAACGAGTGGGATTTTATAACTTTTGAACCAGTGCTCGGAACTGAAATCCTAGGGCACTGTTGAAATCACAGCATCGGTGAATGCTTAGTGAGACCAACACTGCAGTTGTGTTCTGACGAGAATAGAAGTTAGTTTTGGGGTTTTTTAAGTTAAATTAAATAAAAATAAGGTGTTCACCTTATTTCTATTTTATAGTGGTTAAAACCTCCAAGTGGAGGTTAGTGGTGGTGGGCACCCACACATAACTTCCCTTGGGAAGATTTTATTTCGTGGGGCCCACATGAGTTTCTTAACTCTTCTAACTCCCCATTAATTTTGGAACACCTCTAACCCCCCATTTATGTGGGTTAAACTCTCCACCTTCCCCCATTAATTTATTGTGCCAACTCTCTCACAATTAATTAATTAAACCCTTTCAATTAATTAATTATATCCTTTTTGAATTCTTTTGAATTCTTTCCAACTATTAAAATAATAGTATGTCTATTATTTTTGGTGTTGGCATAATCTTTGGGTGGAGCTTGAGAGAGGGTTTGGAGAATTGAGAGAACTTCATCCTCTCAACGAAGAACGCAAAGAACACCTGTCACCACCGAAGAACGACGAGCACCGTCTTCTCCCTCTTTAACCAGAGTAAGTAGAGGAAACATCGCCACCCCTGAAGAATGCCGACGACATCATCTCGACTCGTCTTCCCCGAATCCTTCCTTATTGAATTCTTCGTCTTCTACTCGACGTCAACGAAACGACGTCCATTTCCCGCGACTTTGTCAACGAGCGACAATCGAGGTATGGGGTTTGAATTGTTTTTTACTCATTCTTCATCATAAAAATTTCAGTTATGAGAACCGAATGATATCATTGTGACGAGAAGGGTTCGGACTGCACGAACACGACCCGACCCTCCCCTTTTGTTTGTTCTTGTTCGTTGATGACAAAGGCGGTACACACGACGACCGGCAACGAGCCGGCCGCGAAGAAGCCGGCGACGCAAGGTCGTCGGGTCACCACAAGGGCGCGGCACTGCCATGCCGCGCAAAGAACCGAGCTGCGGCTAGGCGGGCCATAACGGTGTTGTAGCACTACGCTGGAAAGAAGGGCCGCGGTGGGGAGGGCCACAGCAGTCGGACGAGGAGTGTGGCACCATCGCACCACGCGAAGACCAGAAGGAGGCCGCGGCCATGCCGGGCCACAGCGGAGGGGCGCGACACCGTCGCTCCATGACGGGGTGTGGAGCGGCTCGCCGCTCGGGCCATCCAGGGAGGTGCGAGACAATTTCAGGTTCTGCGTGAGCTAGACCGGCGCCACCCGGTGCCGGTTCAGTTCTACCCGAATGGCTAAGTCGTTCGGGTGCCAGGGGGCGCGCGGTTCCCCCCTAGCCGTGGCTAAGGAGAACCCTCGTTGGGCCACTGGGTCGCCAGGCCGACCGAGATGCCGGGACAACCAGGACGCCAGTATGCCTTCAAGCTGGGCTACCATGGGTCGGGCCGCCTTGGGTCGAGCCGCCTCGGCCCGGTCTGGGCCACCCTCGGGCCAGGCCATGCCTTCGGGCCGGGGTGCCCCTCGGTTGGGGCCGCCCACTCGGGTCGGACCAACCACTCGGGCTGAGCCACTTCCTTAGACCGAGTCAGACCTGTAGACTGGGTCAGACCCTGGTTCAGACTGGGTCTGGCCGGGTCAATCTGACGGGGTGGGACCGGACCCGGACCCGCTATGGCCCGATTACACCTTTTCGCCCGTATCATGGGCCATGAGTGTCTGATCAACAAACCGTCTGCGGCGATGGAAATATTAGATAAAGAAGGTTCCTTTGGCATACCACACTTGAGGTTTGGACACAGTTGGGGTATGGTCGGGTTGGTTTGAACCTAAAATCCAACAGGGCCCCTGGAACGGAAATGCCAATAACTCACAGACCATGCATCCGATTGACGCGCCGTCTGTTGCGTTGTGACCCGTATGACGTGACAGTCCTTTGAGATAATTCCACATGATACTTCGTGAAATTTTGAGTATCGACCAGTAGCTCGTGGAGCGGATCCTCCTGAAGACGAGCAGACAGAGTGCAGAGACCTACTAGTTGATAGACCTGACGATTGCTTGACCGATTCGACTTAGAGTGATTCGACTAGCCCAGTAGGGAGCGCCCGATCTTTAGAGGCAGATCCATGGCAGACAGAGCACCTGGAAGTTGGTAGAAGACCCGTGGTACTTGATAGGAGGAGTACCTCTATAGGCTATTAGGGGGAGTGCCTGGTATTTGGCGGCAGACCCACAACGGAAAGAGGACTTGGTAGTTGGTAGCAGACCCAAGATACTCGACAGGAGGAGTACCTCAGTAGTCTAAGGTTAGTGAGAATCACCTTGGTGTTGCAACAGACCCACTGTACCCGATAGAGGAGGAGTTCTCCAGCAGCCATGGTTTCGATAATAAAAATCCTGGTTTGAGCTGAGTCAATGACCTTGGTGTTTTTCTCATGATTGAGATGAGTTACTTGATAACTTAGGTATATGTATGGGAATATACGTAAGTAGTGGTTATCCGTTGATTTAATACTTTTTGGTTTATCCTTGTTGGATTTTTTGAGATCTTGAGGGTCTCAGGGTCCCTACTGAGTATCGTTATACTCACCCCTGCACGGGCTATGCCCGCACCTCGTTGTGTTGGATTCCGACGATGGATAGTGCTGACGGATGTCGAGAGCACCTGGACTGGACGGTACCTAGAGGAGGACCTTATGAAGTATCGATACACGGTGGAGTCTGACGGGTGTGGATTGCTATGGAGGCCATATGTACCTACCCTTCAGGTAGGAACCCCGGAGGATGATCTAGGAGCTGCTTTTATCTTTCAGTTGTTTATACCTTTTCAGTTGTACTTGCTTTCAATTGTATTTGTACATTATAGTTGGGCTTGTATTATGGCCCTCATTACTTTCAGTACACTTGTTATACAACTTTTACTTAGTGTTTTCTTCCGCTTGTACTCTGGTTGTGTGTGTTTATGATTTATAAAGGAAATTCCTTCCCAGTTTTAGGGAATTACGCCTTTGGTGCTAGTCTCCGGCCCCTGGCCTATGAAAGGTGGGCTTGGGGTAGTCACGATATGGGTCCTAGGGGACGGTTCATGAAAAATTGGTATCAAATGAGTCAGTTCTACCGCATAACTTAGGAATCTGATATTTCTTTTCTATGAAGCAATAGTGTTAAGGGTACTGAGTGTGGTTTTCTGTTCAGGGAGTCCATTGTTGGTGCGGCAGCTGATGTATCTATACACCAGGACCCTGACTACTAATTTCCGACTTAGTACACGAAAACACTGATTACGTGTGTGTTTTCAAAAGTTTTCTTTAAGTCAGGTCAAACCAGGCCATCTCACTAGGTATAGTCTTTTGACCATGTTGCATCTGTTCATTCAGGATGACTCCCCACGGACGACCAATTAGAACCCCGAGAGTTGTACGTACTAACAACCCACCGAGTGACGAGGCCTTAGTAAATGGATCTCTTCCAGTTGAGGCACCAGCGGAGGCACCAAAGGTACTACTTTCCATTGGGCCACTGATTCCACCATCCCCAGCAGCAGAGAGTGCACGCCGCTTGAGCACGCTGCATGAGTTCCAGCACTAGACGCCACCCAGGTTCAGGGGAGAGACGGACCCACATGCGGCTGAGGATTGGCTGGAGGTTGTGGTTAGAGTTTTCAGTCTAGTAGGGACACCATCCAACTTCATGGTGATCCTTGCTGCCAGCCTTCTTTAGGCAGTAGTAGACAGATGGTGGAGCCTGATGCTCCAGATGCATGATGAGGTGACACTTCTATGGGAAGACTTTGAGGGCCTGTTCCAGGCGGAGTTTGTACCATCCACCCTTCAAGAGGTGCAGATACAAGAGCTAATTCATCTACAACAGGGCAGCATGAGTGTAGCTCAGTACTCATTGAGGTTCGCTGACCTCTCGCGCTACTCTAATGATATGGTACAAGACCCATTCTTCAAGGCCCATACCTACGATTAGGGACTCAAACAAGATATCAGAGCTTCAGTTATCTCCCACAACATCCAGACGCAGACAGGGGTGTTGGAGTGAGCCCTCCTAGTGGAGAGTTTCCTTGCTGAGCAGTCTCTAGCAGCGAGACCCACCACTAGTCGACTTGCAGCGGAGTCTTCTGTAGCTGGAAGTAGACAGATGATGCAGAGGTCCAAGGGGACCAGACCCATAGGTGGTCGACTGCACGACTCAGGATCAGTTGTGCGGGGCACCCAGAGTGGAGACAGAGCCAGACATGTCAGGAGCGGAAAATGTTACTCCTACGGCGGGCTTGGTCACATGGCTTGTGACTGTCTGACACGTCGTACTGATGATCATCATACAATTGAGGGACCTCCCAGGCAGAGGTAGAGTTTTGATTGAGGTGGTCCGCAGGGCAGAGGCGGACGCCGCAGAGGAGCTGGTCGTATAGCTGGTGACGGTCGACGTTATGAGGTGATACCGCCACCACCACCAGGAGGACCACCCCAACCACAGGGAGATGGCGGATAGGGGAGAGATCAGCTTCAGGAAGCTGAGGCATATGACCATGGAACTCCGGAGATGATTCGATGGACGATCTGTGTCTACACCACCTTAGCTACAGTTGTTATAGAAATAGGTACCAGCCACTCTTTTATAGCCACTTCCCTCATTCAGAGCTTGGAGATTCCGACAGAGCCGTTGGCTCGGTCCTTATGGCTAGAGACTTCTATGGGATCATACTCGATGATTACGCACTGGTTCTGGCAGTGTGAGCTTACTATAGGAGGCAAGAGCTTCGGATAGGATCTCCTCATAGAAGTGTCGAGTCCTTACGACGTCATCTTGGGTATGGACTGGTTATCTACAGTCCATGCTCAGATTGACTGTATTAGGTGCAAAGTGCGGTGTGTCCTCATGGATGGGACCAGGTTCACCTTCACCGGCGGGAAGTGAACCTTTGAAGCACATGATATAATTACTCGAAGGAGGGTGAAGACGATCACCCACCAGTTGGCTCGCCTTACCCTCGGAGCAGTTGATGTGGAGAGTCAGACTTATCCTATAGTGGTGGACCAGTATGCGGATGTTTTCACTGACGATGTCTCAGGAATACCTCCTCGCAGAGATGTGTACTTCAACATTGACATGTAACCCATAACAGAACCGATATCTACTACAGTATATTGGATGGCTCCCACTGAGCCTCGTGAGATGAGGGTACAACTTCAGGACTTACAGGGGAAGGGATTCATCCGGCCCAATGTTTCTCCCTGGGTAGCCCCGATTCTGTTCGCCAAGAAGGAAGATGGGATCTTAAGGCTCTGTTTTGACTACATTCGCCTGAACCAGGTGACCATAAAGATCAAGTACCCACTCTCGATGATTGACGACCTCTTTGACCAGCTCAAGGGAGCACGATGGTTCTCGAAGATATACCTCAGATCAGCCTATCACCAGCTCAGAGTTTGGGATGAGGATGTGCAGAAGACGACCATCAGGTGTTGGTACAACCATTAAGAGTTCTTGGTTATTCCCTTCAGCATAACCAATGCTCCAGCAGTGTTCATGGGTCTCATGAATAGAATCTTCCATCCTTACCTAGATCGCTTTGTCGTGGTCTTCATTGACGACATTTTGATCTACTCGACTACTGAGGAGGAGCATGCCTACCATTTGAAGGTAGTATTGGACACACTCCGAGAGCACCAGATTTATGGTAAGATCTCCAAGTGCCAGTTCTGGATTCGAGAGGTTCACTTCTTGGGTCACATCATCTCGGAGGCTGTAGTTGTAGTGGATCTAGCGAATATTGAGGCAGTTCTTGATTGGGATCCATCCAGGAGTGTGAAGGAGGTTCAGAGTTTCCTGGGATTGGATGGATACTATCGGAGATTCGTCCCAGACTTCTCCAGAGTTTCAACACCACTTTCAGCATTGACGAAGAAGGTTCAACCCTTCATGTGGTCAGAGAGATTCCAACAGATCTTTCAAGAGCTGAGGCAGAGGCTAACTAGTGCCCCCATCTTGAGGCTTCTAGAGGAGGATGTAGGGTATGTAGTTTACTAAGACACATCAGGGATCGGACTTTGGTGTGTCCTGATGTAGGAGAAAGCAGTGATCACATATGATTCTCAGCAGTTGAGAAAACATGAGTGGAACTATGCTACCCATGACCTGGAGTTATCAGTAGTGGCCTTCGCCTTGAATATGTGGTGGCACTATCTGATGGGTGAACGTTTTACCATGTACTCTGATCACAAGAGTATCAGGTATATCTTCTCTCATAAGGACTTGAACCTGAGACAACGACAATGGCTTGAGTTCCTCCAGGACTATGACTTTGAGATAGTCCATACTTCTGGGAAGGGGAATGTTGTTGCGGATGCACTCACTAGGAGGACTGGCATTTTGCTACTAGGAGAGGAGAAAAAGCCGCTGGTTGCCTTACAGATATCCTTTATGGATAGGGATGGAGCAACCTATCATCAGTCTCTTACAGTCACTCCTCCACTTCTTCAGCGAGCTAGGGAGGCGCGGGATGGAGACGCCGACTGCAAGATGCGACGTGCTCAGATATCCACAGGGCAAGCACCTGATGGATTTTTTGAAGGTGGGGAGCACATCATTCTTTTCATAGGACATACCATGGTACCAGTTGCACTTCAGGAGGAGGTGTTGAGGTAGTTCCACACTTCCCCTCTAGCGGTACATCTAGGTGTGTTGAAGATGTACAAGGACCTTCGACGACAACATTGGTGGCCAGGTATGAAGAAGGAATTAGTAGAGTTTTTCTCATGGTGCCTCACTTGTCAGCAAGTGAAGGTAGAGCACTAGGTACCAGCAGGCTTGGTTCAGCCTTTAGAGGTCCCAGAGTGGAAGTGGGATGGGATATCTATCGACTTCGTGATGGGTCTTCCATGTACATCCAAGGGTCATGATTCGATATGGGTGATCATTGACCGACTCCCCAAGTCAGCCCACTTTCTACCAATCAGAGAGTAGGGCTCAGTAGAGAGCTTGGAACACCTCTACGTGTAGGAGATTGTGCGATTTCATGGAGTAACATTTTCTATTGTCTCCAACTGTGATGCATGATTTACTTCTAGGCCATGGAAGGGGTTTCAGGAAGCTTTCAGGACACAGCTTCGCTTGAGAACCACCTTAAATCCTTAGACAGATGGTCAGACCGAGAGGACCATCCAGATCCTCAAGGACATGCTACATGCATGCGTCCTCAACTTTGGTCACAGCTGGGAGAATCACTTGCCTTTGGTGGAGTTTTCCTACAACAACAGTTATCACTACACCATCGGTATGACACCTTTCGAGGTGTTGTATGGACGACCTTGCATATCGCCACTGTGCTGGACAGACCTAAGGGAGTCAACACTAGTGGGACCAGAGATGGTACGAGCTACCATAGAGAATGTGCAGATCATCCATAAGTGGTTGAAGACTGCACAGAGTAGGCAGAAGTCTTATGCTGATATGAGATGGAGACCTATGGAGTTTGAGGATGGCGACCACGTTTTCCTACGGGTCTCACCTGGATGAGGTCTACGGAGATTTGGCCGAGGCGACAAGTTATCTCCGTGGTTCATCGCACCTTTCCAGGTCCTTAGCAGAGTAAGCGAGGTGGCTTACCGCTTGGATCTTATACCTCAACTGCATCGGGTGAACGACGTCTTCCATTTATCTCAGCTAAGGAGATAAGTGCATGACTCGTCCCACATCATCGACCATGGAGAGATGGACATCGATGATGGGGAGACTTTAACTGAGGTTTCGGTAGAGATTGAGGATCGAAAGGAGCGGGTCCTATGTGGACGGTTGATACCTCTAGTGCACATTCTTTGGTAGCACATGAACCTTCAGAAGAGCACATGGGAGTGGGAGGATCATATGGGTGCTCAGTACCCCCATTTGTTCCCCTAGTTCAAGTTGTAGATTACGCGGACGTAAATCCCTAAGGTGGGGAGAATTTAAAGAACCAAATTTCCCGTGGAATTGTTTTTATATACATGGGAATTTTATGAGTCCGTAGTTTCTGACGGTGCTTGATTCTGAGGCCCGGTGTGTCCAAAATCAATTTCTGAAATTTTGTTCTGGTACATTCAGTAAACATATGAGCGGGATTTTATAACTTTCTAACCGGTGCTCGGAACTGAAATCCGAGGGCACCGTTGAAATCACAACATCGGTGAATGCTTAGAGAGACCTACACCGCAGTTGCATTCTGATGAGAATAGAAGTTAGTTTTGGGGTTTTTTTAAATTATATTAAATAAAAATAAGGTGTTCACCTTATTTATATTTTACGGTGGTTAAAACCTCTAAGTGGAGGTTAGTGGTGGGGGCCACCCACACATAACCTCCCTTGGGATAATTTTATTTTGTGGGCCCCACACGAGTTTCTTAACTCTTCTAACTCCCCATTAATTTTGGAACACCTCTAACCCCCCATTTATGTGGGTTAAACTCTCCACCTTCCCCCGCTAATTTATTGTGCCAACTCTCTAACAATTAATTAATTAAACCCTTGAAATTAATTAATTATATCCTTTTTGAATTATTTTGAATTCTTTCCAACCATTAAAATAATATTATGTCTATTATTTTTGGTGTTGGTACAATCTTTGGGTGGAGCTTGAGAGAGGGTTTGGAGAATTGAGAGAACTTCATCCTCTCAACGAAGAACGCCCATCACCACCGAAGAACGACGAACACCGTCTTCTCCCTCTTCAACCAGAGTAAGTAGAGGAAACACCGCTGCCCACGAAGAATGCCGACGATGTCATATTGACTCATATTCCCTGAATCCTTCCTCCTCAAATTCTTCGTCTTCTACCCGAAGTCAACGGAACGACCTCCGTTTCCCACGACTTCGTCAATGAGGGACAATCGAGGTAGGGGATTTGAATTGTTTTGTACTCTTTCTTCGTCATACAAATTTCTGGTATGAGAACTGAATGATATCATCGTGACGAGGAGGGTTCGGACCACACAAACATGGCCCGACCCACCCCTTTATTTTGTTCTTGTTCGTTTATGACGAAGGCGGTACACGTGGTAACTGGCAACGAGTCGACCGCGAAGAATCCGGCGGCGCAAGGCTGTCGGGTCACCAAAAGGGCATGGCACCACCGTGCTGCGCAAAAAACCGAGCTGCGGCCAGGTGGGCCACGGTGGTGCCAGAGGGGCGCGGTGTCGTCGCACCGCGCCGGAAAGAAGGGACGAGGCGGTCAGAGAAGGAGCGCGGCGCCGTCGCGCTGCGTGGAGACCAACAGGAGGCTGCGGCCAGGCCGGGCCGTGGCGGAGGGGCGTGGTGCCACCTTGCTGTGCTGGGGTGGGGAACGGCTGGCCAATCAGGACAGCCGGGAGGTGGGGGACCTGGTCGGGTCTCGCATGAGCTGGAGAGGCGCCACCCGGCACCGGTTCGGTTCTACCCGAACGACTAAGCTGTTCGGGTACCAGGGGGCGTGCGGTTCCCCCCTGGCCCCGACTAAGGCGGACCCCCACCGGGTCACTGGGTCTCCAGGCCAACCGGGCCGCCGGGCCTCCTTCAGGTGAGGCCGCCACAGGCCGGGCCACCTCGGGCCGGGCCTCCCTCAGGCCGGGCCGCCCTCAGGCCGGGCCGCGCCTTCGGGCCGGGTCGCCTCCTCAGTTTGGGCCACCCACTCGGGCCGAGCCGCTTCCTTAGACCGGGTCAGATCCGTTGACCGGGTCAAACCCCGGTTTGGACCGGGTCGGTCTGACTGGGTTGGACCGGACTCGGACCCGCTATGTCCCGATTACACCTTTTCGACCGTATCACGGGCCACGGGTGTCCGATAAATGAATCGTCTACGGAGACAGAAATATTAGAGTGAGAAAGTTCCTTTGGAATACCCCACTTGAGGTTTGGACATAATTGGGGTACAGTTGGGTTGGTTTGAACCTAAAATCCAACCGGGCCCCTTGAACAGAAATGCCAATAACTCACAGACCGGGCGTCCGATTAACGCACCGTCTATTGTGTTAAGACCCCTATGACATGGCAGTACTTTGAGATACTTCCACGTGAGACTTAGTGACACTTGGAGTATTGACCAGTAGCTCGTGGAGCAGATCCTCCCAGAGACAAGTAGATAGAGTGCAGAGACCTAGTAGCTGACAGACCTGACGACTGCTTGACCGATTAGACGCGGAGTGATTCGACTAGCCCAGTGGGGAGCGCCTGGTATTCGGCGGCAGACCCATGGCGGATGGAGCGCCCGGTAGTTGGCAGCAGACCTGCAGTACTCGACAGGAGGAGTACCTTTGTAGGCTATTAGGGGAAGCACCTAGTATTTGGCGGCAGACCCACAGCAGATGGAGCGCCTGGTAGTTGGTAGCAGTCCCGCAGTACTCGACAGGAGGAGTACCTCAGCAGTCTATGGTTAGTGAGAAGCCCCTCGGTGTCGTGATAGGTCCACTGTACACAACAGAGGAGGAGTCCTCCAACAGCCATGGTTTTGATAATAAAAATCCTGGTTTGAGCCGAGTCAATGACCTTTGTGTTTTCCTCATGATTGAGATGGGTTACTTGATAACTTCGGTATATGTATGGACATATACCTAAGTAATGGTTATCTGTTGATTTCATACTTTTTGGTTTATCTTTGTTTGATTTTGTGAGACCTTGTGTGTCTCGGGGTCTCTACTGAGTATCGTTATACTCACCCCTGCACGGGCTATGCCCGCACCTCATTGTGTTGGATGCAGACGACGAACATCACTGACAGAGGCCGAGAGCACTAAGACTGGAAGATACCCAGAGGAGGACCTTACGACGTATCAGTACACTGTGGAGTCTGACGGACATGGAGTGCTTTGGAGGCCATATGTACCTACCCTTCAGGTAGGAACCCCAGAGGACGATCCAGAAGCTGCTTTCACCTTTCAGCTATTTTTCCATTTTCAGTTGTACTTGGTTTCAGTTGTATTTGTACTTTACAGTTGGGCTTGTATTCTAGCCTCCATTACTTTCATTACAATTTTTATACAGCTTTTACTTAGTGTTTTCTTCCTCTTGTACTCTGGTTGTGTGTGTTTACAATTTATAAAGGCAATGCCTTCCCAGTTTAAGGGAATTATGCCTTTGGTGCTAGTCGCCAGCCCCTGGCCTATGGAAGGCGAGCTTGGGGTAGTCACGATACAGGCCCCAGGGGATGGGTCGTGACATATATATTGTAAAATTTGGAAATGGATGGAGTGATACTAGATTTTATGAAATTATTTCTCTATTGAATGATATGGTCTCAGAAGATAATGAGCTTCCTCACCGAACATATGATGCTAAAGGTATGCTACGTTCAATGGGTATGATCTTTGAAAGAATACATGTCTGTCCAAATGACTTTATACTATTTTTAAATGACTAATAATCACTTAAAAATGTACAAAGTGTGGTGCATCTCAATACAAGAAAGATGAATCAAGTCCTTCAAAAATTATATGGTACTTTCCAACCATTCCAAGGTTTAGAAGCCTATATGAAAGTGAGAATAATTCAAGATAATTAATGTGGCATGAAAATACAATAAATAATGATGGAAAACTTCATCACCTAGTATACTCTCCCCAGTGGAAGAAAATTGATCACAAGTATCCTGAATTTGGATATGATTTGAGAAACCTTCGTTGTGTGTTATCTACAGATGGAGTGAATGCTTTTGGTTTTCAAAGAAGCACTCACATTATATGGTAAATTATTCTTGTAAATTATAACTTTCCATCTTGGTTATAAATGAAGTGAAAATACATTATGTTGCATCTGCTTATATCCAAACCAAAACAATCGGGTAATGGTATTTATGTTTAAAATTTTCCATTGAACAAAGATTTGAAATTAATATGGGATTCAGGTGTTATGTTGTATAATGTTTACAAAAAATGAAGATTTCATATTTAGATCCATATAGTATGGGATGATAAATGATTTATATAATTATGGAAATTTTTAAAGATATAGCATTAAAGGAACTCAAGGGTTTCCAATTTGTGAAAAAGATACACACTTAGTTAGTTTAAAATATTTATCGAAGACTATGTTTCTAAGACATCACATATTTCTACCTTGATAACATAAATACTGATCCTGGATGACATAATTTGATGGGAGTTCAGAAGAAGGTACCATAACTTCTCTACCAATAGGCGATCAACTATTTGAGAAAGTAAAGTATATGGAAAACACTTTTGGTAAGCCTTCTTCAAAAACCCTTACGAATACTAGTTGGAAAAAGAGATTAGTTTTTTTTAATTTCCATACTGGAATTTCTTGAAAATCAGGAATTTTTTTTGATTTCATACATGTGGAAAAAATATATGTGATAGTATCATTGGAATATTACTAAATTCTCTTGGTAAAATAAAGGATTAAATTAAGGATATATTAGAAATGATTGACATAGAGATATGGGAAGAGTTGACACCAATGAAGGGTGAAAGATAAAATTTTCTTCCTCTATTTTCTTACACTATTTCTAAGAAAGAAAGATATAAGTTTTTCAACTTTCTAAATACTATAAAGGTTCCAGATGGGTATTCATAAAATATCAAGAATATCATTTCAATGTCTGATTTAAAGTTAAAGGGCCTAGAACTACATAATAGTCACATTTTGATATAAGATCTAATGGCTATAGCTTTATGTTTCATTTTTCCTAATAATGTCCATCATACATTAACTAATATCTATTTATTTTTCAAAGATATATGCAATAAATTAATAGACCTGATGAAATTTCCAACTATGGAAAAGGAAATTGGTCATATTATGTGAATCGGAGATGTTCTTCTCACCATAATTGCTTTATATGATGGTTCAATTTATGGTTCACTTGGTTAGAGAGATTAAACTATTTATCCTTATACATTATAGATGGTTTTACCCCATTGAATGATATAAGGAGATTTTTGAAAGGGTGTGTCAAGAATCGAAGTCATCTAAAAGGTTAAATTGTTTTGAAATATATTGTTAAGGATGTAGTTTAATTCTATACTGACTAACTATACAATTAGGAAAGAATTGGTCTACCAAAATATCATCACACTGGGTGGATTGTGGGTGAAGGAATTTCTGAAATATATATTGTCACAATTACTATTACAGGGTGGGAGCATACTCAACTTTAAGTTTTTCATAATAGTTTAGAGGTTTTTCCTTATATAGAAACCCACAAATTAATTATTAGTTATTTGAATCCATCAGGGGTTGTAATATAGATATCAAATACACATAATTGATAGTTTATAGGATGGTTTCAAGACCATATTTTTAAGGATTCATCTGAAAATACAAATTCAATTTCATAACAGCTTAAATGGATAGCTAGAGGACCAAGTGCGCATGTATTTTGTTATAATTTTTATTTAATTAATGATGATATGTTTGATAAAAAGGAACATTCTGAACACATTACCATGAAAAATAGTGGATTTACACTTATGGTTGAAGTGATGCATGTATCTGGTACTAAGGAAAGAAATCTAATATATGAAAATATCTCATACTTTGGCATCATCAAACAAATGTGATATTTGGATTATACAACATTCCAAGTGTCGATTTTTCATTGAAAGTGGGTTGATAACAAGGGTGTAGTTAAAATTTAAAAATTTGGATTCATGAAAGGGGGATTTAAGAAGGAAGGGCACAAAGATAATCCATTCATAATGGCATCAAAGGATTTACATGTATTTTATGTTTCAGATCCTGTAAACAAAAAGTGGTCAATTGTTCTATCATAGACCAAAACCACTGAAGGATCAGATATCAATTCAACTGAGGATGAACCTTTTATTAGTATGTCATGGTGGTCCTAATAAAGAATGGGTCTTGTATGTCAGAGGATACCATAATGAGGGGATTTGGACACTCTATTGTGGGGTCAAATCCTTTCAACCTTTAAATAAAAAAAGAGTTCAATAATCAGGTTATAATTTTTTATAATATATATTATGTTAACTCATATTATTATATGTACACTACTGCATTTATATAATCTATATTAAATTTTAAATGATTTCTATAGATAATGGATTATTCATATGTTGATGCTACTAATGAAGAGGAACAACAAGTTTCTATACATGATGATGCTTCCAATCCTGAGGAACAATAGGTTTCTCAACATGTTAATGCTCCCAATGTATAGGAAAAACAAATTGATGATGTTGAATTCAAGGATATGGTGTAAGGTGAACAACCCATGTCCAAGAAAAAATAGTAGCATCATAGAGGGATAGTGTTAAAAAAATTATTAAGGCAAGAAGAAAAAGAATCAAATTTTAGGTTGGATGGAATGTACATAAACAACCTATTAATCCCAAAAAGTCCATGTTTATTAGTTAAATTTGGCTCACAACTTGAATGAACATGCCAATTGACGTAAATACGTGGAAAAATGTTTTTTATTCCCTTAAGGCACTAACTGGGAAGAGATTCACTATTGGAAACTTAGCCTATACCAACACATATGTATAAACAATTTACAGAAATTGTGGGTATAGAGTGTCTAGAATCTATTTAAACTAAAGGTTCATGTAAACTGTTGGTATAGATAGGTTAATCTAATGGTTTTTATAAACTTTTGGTATAGGTTGAGCTATTCCAATGGGTTTTTAAAACCATTGGGATAAACTTATCTAATATCCCTTGGCCCCTAACCCCCCCCCCCCCCTTCACTCATGATCCCCATTATACCATCACATGAGCTCTATATGATTATCCTCTCCTCCAAGATTCTCCCCTAACTCACATATTTTTTTATTATGATATTCTTCGACATCATATTAGTGAGTTCTGAATCCTTATTATCTTCTATTGAGTATTATTTTCATTTTTATCTATTTATGAAAAACTAACCAAGATACAGTTAGGTCACGATTGTTCTGAATTATTTGAAATAAGGTTTTTTAGATTTTTTTTGTTATAGTATTTCATAATAAATTTGATTGTAATTGATATATATTTTTTTAATTTATTTATCCACTACTTTTACATAAATCCAATATAATTGTTTTTGTAATATATATTAACTGATTATGTAATTAATTAATGTAGTAATTTGTTTGTTTTATTAATATATTAGGGGGTTATTTTATGTCCTATGATAATCTATAATAATTCACGAGTTACCTTTACCTATATCAGTATAACCTTGCGTAGCCTTCAACTTTTCCTACTTACCTTTACATAGTTTAGTGTACTCTTACACATGTTAGAAAGTTAGTATCACCTTTATGTAGGTATTGTAGATCTTGAGTGACCCTTATGTGGATTATTCAATGAAATTTTCACTCCCTTACACATGGGTGAGGAACATACCACTTGAAAATCTAATTGAAACCACTAAAAATCCATTTTTTTAGTTTCTCTATAATGAATTATTCTTTCAAATGAGGCTAAGTAGATTTTATGATCTAGTATTTATCTCCCCCTGATGTTTTGAAACTCTAAAAACCACTTGTTTAAATCACTTTGTTGGTATAATTATTTTTCCAAGTAGCTTCCTAGTATCCTAAAAACAATCAGATGATACCAACATTTTTGTTTATAATAAATCACTTAAAAGGATTTCCAAGTAGTCTAACTTCATTCGTAAAGATAAAAATTGGATTTGAAACATGAATCACTCCAAAATAGGCTTGAAATCAATTTTATATTTAATATTTCAGTATATTCATATACATTCCTACATGTATGGTCAAATTCACAATGTTTTACACTTAATTCATGATTTGTGAAATTTTATAATTATCTATAAATTTTATTTCCTCATTAGCTCTTGTATTTATAATACCCATTTTAATGTACATATAGTGAATACCCCATGGATTATATTTACACCTTCAACCTATATCACTCAATTTATCATTTTTAATAATAAATTAAAGGGGGTGAGGGGTAACTCTGACATCCTCATGTTAATGATTGGGGTTTTTCTTGATGAACTGAATCTTTTCTTCAACTCTTCCTCCAAGTATTTCTGGTGGCTATTTTTTTGAAAAACCACTTTTGATGATTCCATTTTAGATGTTCTCTATGATATTATTTATACTTTTTGGCTTGGGTTCCTTCACTATTATGAGACTAATCCCTTTAATACTTGTCTCTTATTTTGATACATTTTTCTTGCACCCTTCAACGTGTTTCCTCTACCAATGAAGGAATCTTTAACCAACTTTAAACTCTTTCCTTATAGAGTGATATGTAAGATAATTAAGGAATACTTTGTTATTTTCCTCTTCTTTGATATCCATAAGAGTCACTTCATACTTATTCTTCCTTAGTGAATCCTTATTTAAGGGAACTTCCTTCATAATTTATGCACACTCTATGTATATGTAGACCCAATTTACTTTGATTTTAGTAATTTAAAGTTACTATTTGAGTTAGTGGATGATCATTGGATATTATTCAGGCTTACAGAATAAGACAAGTGATAAAGTTTTTCTTTCCAATTAGAGATGAGTAATTTTTACTAACAAATTTTTTATTTCATTTCATATATCATACAACTTCAGGCTTCCATATCCTTTATTAAATTTTGGATATATTTTTATTATGTTATAAATCTTAGTTTCTATGATATTATGATAGTTTGATTATTTTTATTTATATAAATTATGGTAAAATTTCTATGATATTATTATACCATGTTTTTTGGGTTTTGATGTTGGGTGACACATTGTGGTTATTCTTGAGTAAATGTTTTCCACCATAAAGATAAGTGTATTTAATTGGATTAATTTCATATTAAAAACATGAAAGTTTAAAAAAAATCATAAATACATATGTATTTAATTGGATTGTGTAACATTTTTTCCCATTCCATGCTTATACTTTGTTTGGTTCGTTATTTGTAGGCATCACTTATAGCATATGTTATTTCTCATATTCTTTGTTTTTCTAGATACTAGTATGGTTTGATGAATTTCATATTAAAATTGGTTGTAATGAATTTTGTAATTATGGTTTACATTGTTGATTTGAAAATAAATTTCCCCCCATAATAGAATGGATAGAAGATGGATGTATCATAATGATCAGATTTCAACTGAGATTCAAAAGTTTGGATTTTTTTTATATTTTTCATTTAAAAATGCTTTATATAGAGGTCATATATAGTTTCCATGTTATAATTATACTGGAATACCATGGTTAAGTTGGAAATAAGCTAGCTACCATATAAAAAAATTTGTATTTCAAAAAAACTATTATGTTTGGTATCATAATGGAGAGACATGGAAATATTCAACTATTCATGAATGGAAAGAAAGAAGTGGTATGGAGAATTTGATATTTTATCAGTTTCCATTTCTATATCATCATGACAGAGATAGTATGTTGATGAAATAAGACAATGATATCAATAAAAATGAGGATAAAATGAAGATGATGATGCTGAGAGAGTGAAAATATTAATGGATGATGCTAGAACTCTTGTATATCAGGAATATACTAAAATAAAAAATTAAGAATTTTTAATGTATTTATATTATGGAAAAACCATGTATGGAATTTATAATACCACTATTTATTATATTATTACCTTTTTGAATGAATTTATTCCTGATGGTGTAGATATTCCCTCAAATGGGAGGTTCGGAATGGGGGAGGCCATTACGCGGCTCTCCCTTATCGTCTCCCCCTATCCTTCTCATATTAGATCTTGACTCCATTGGTGCTCCTTGCTCCATTGTTTCCAACCTTCTCCCACTCTGGTTTTGACTTCCTTCTGGTTTCGTTGGACATTTATCTTCGTTGCCGCAGTCGTTGTTCACTTCCTCTGCTCTTTTCGTCCTTCCCTTCACTCTAGACTCCATATATGGTCCAACACAAGGGTTCTTATTCCAGATTGGGATGGTGAGGAGGCTCGACCTGTGATGGAACGACTATGCTCGGTTTCGTTCTAAAGATGGTGGCTTTAGGTTTTGGCGGTTTTCTTTTTCCAGTGGTTCTTCATTCTTAAAGGCGTTGCAGGTGGTTCCGTTTTTCTTGGTGTCCGATTTGAAGGGAGGAAGTGTTGTCCTGGTGAAGGTCGTCGATATTTCTGGTAACTATTTCCTACTTCAATATATGATATTGACTCATGTTCTACCGCTCCCCATGGTCAGTGTGGTGCTGGTAGCTTACTATAAGGTTTTGGGATGTGCTGGTTCATCTTTCGATGGTGTACCAGGAGGCGCGACCTGAGTAGGCTTCGATCCTTCCTTTGGGGTTCTGATGGCGTTGCTATTTTTTCTTGGTTTTCTGCTGCTTAATTGATTTGTCTCGGGTGCTTCATTCCCAATATTTTCTCTTCTATTTTTTTGTGTTTTCGTTGGTTTTGTGATTGGTTGATCTCGTGTTGGTATGGCCTTTCTTTCATGTCGAAGACAAAGGTTTTGCGATGCCTGCTAGTTTGGTTTCCCGATGACGACACTATTCTCAGCTAATCAGTGGTGACAACAGGTTCTTTGTTTCTCAGTGATGATGTGTAAGTGGTATGGTTGGGTCTTTCCTGGTGATCTGCTGCAAAGGGACGTTGGCTGGTTTAGTTGATGAGGGTTCAATGTATTTCTTACTGTGATGATGAATGATGGGTATTCACCGGTGAAGCGGAGACAACGAGGATGCGACGATGATGATGTTTATGTGTTGATGGCAGCGACAACGTGGGGGGCACACTTGAATCGACATGTCTTACCTTGATGTGGTGTTTCTCAGGCAGCTCGTGGGATCTGCGGGATGTGTTTCCCATGATGATCACAATTTTATTTTGTTTTCAAATTTTTAATTTGATGACTGCTGAAATGTGTGATGATTTGGACAATGTTCCAGTTCCCACTATACCCCTAAAGTGTTTTTTTGAAAAAAAATGATTTGGAGGCAGATATTCCCTCAGATAATTATAAGGAATTGAAGTTAATTAAGCAAATTGGATTTTCTACTAATAAAATTAATGTTTATCCAAAAGATTGTAGTTTATTTTGGGAAGAAACAATATATCTTAATGACTTAAAAAAATGTATCACATCTAGATGAATGTAAAATATATATATAACACCATATCATGTTCCATAGAAAGTTATGTGGCGCTTTCCATTGATTCTCATGCTTTAAATCTATTTATGTTTGTAGAAATCTAAACCAATATGTGATGACATGATATTGATAGAATTAAAGATAACAATGAGTTGGTTCATCTTATACATGGATTATCATGGAAGGAATTTGATTCAAAACATCCTAATTTTGTAGTTTAAGTGCATAATGTTATGTTGGGTATATCCTATGATGGTTTTAATCTTTTTGGTCAGATGATTACTTCACATAGCACGTGACCAGTTCTTATTCATGTTTATAATATTCATCCATGGATGTGTATGAAAAAATATTTCAATTTCTTGAGTATAATAATATTTTTACCTTATGATCCTAACAATGATATATATGTCTATCTGAAACCTCTAATAAGAGAGTTGAACCAGCTTTGGGATATGGGTGTTCACACATTCGATGCTTCTTTAAAAAATATATTTCAGATGCATGCTTACCTTTTATAGACTATAAATGATTTTGATACTTATAAAAATATGTTCAATTAGTGCATGAAGAGGAAACTATCATGTCCTATTTATATGAAGAATACATGACTGATAATACTTAAATATATTCACAGTTTCAGTTTCATGGGGCATCAATGATTCTTTACAGTGGATCATCAATACAGGAAGAATTGTCGGAGGATTAATAATACTATTAACATAGAACAACCCCCTCAATATATCAGGAACTAACGTGATTAATGAATTTAAAGATTTCAGTTTTTCATTAGGGAAAGGTCAGATGAAATCTAAAAAGAGGAAGAATGCTGACACTGAATCCACTTACGATTGGAAAGATAAAAGTATCTTCTTTTAGTTTCTATATTGGTATAGAAATTTTTTATGTCATTGTTTAGACATAATGAACATTGAAAAAAGTATAAGCAAAATGTTGGTTTCAATTATTCTAAGTATCAAGGAGAATATCAAAGATGACTTATGATCTCATCGGGACTTATTGGATTGGGGTGTTTCACCAGAACTACAACCAGTGTGTATCAATAAAAACAAATGGAAAATTACATGTGCTTCTTATGTGATGAAACCTTTCCAGAAAAATAAATTTCTGGAAGTATTGTAGAATATCAAGTTTCCCAATGACTATTCCATCAACATATCTAAACGAGTCAACAAAAGGGCGTTGAAACTAAAATCCCTAAAAACTCATGATCATCACACGATTATTTATGAATTGATTCCAGTAGCACTACAAAATTTACTATCCAATAATGTAAGGGTGGAATTGATTTTATTGTGCCATTTTTTAGATACCTTTATGCTAAAAGGTTATCCAAGTCTTTCTTGATAAAAATTCTACAAGAGGTGCCTTTAATTTTGTGCGATTTGGAAAAAAATTATTCCATCACTTTTCACTTACATGATTCATTTAACAGTTCATCTTCCAAATAAACACTTCTCAGGGGACCTATTGTTTTTTAGTGGATGTATCCTATTGAAATAAATATGTTCACAATGAAATATTATGTCTAAAACAAGAATCATCCTGAAGGTTCCATTATGATAGGTTATTTGACTCAAGAATGTATGGATTTTTGTTCAATGTATTTGTTTGATGTGAGCACAATACATAACCAACCAATGAGAAATGAATATGAGAATTATGGGTAAAGTAATCCCTAATTTCCATCTCAACCCCAAATAGGATGAATTATTGGGTCATATACATTGGCTATATTGATCCTTGAAGAGCGGGATATGGAACATCACACAATCTTATTTAACTATGGTTTGTTCAATGAATATATCAAGTAAGTAATTTGAATATTTATATGTTATCTCATACTATTTCATTTCACATATACCTTAAAATTTTATTACCATTTTATGTAGGTAACATAAAAAAAATTGTAAGTAGAGTCCATCAATATTTTCCTTTGAGAAGGAGAGAGGCTTTGCATAGAAAAGAGTTTCCTGCTTGGTTGAAAAAAAAGGTATGACCATTACTTTAATTAACATAAAATATTAATATTCATTTAATTATATTAATTATATATATTTCAGGTATTTATTTTACCTTCTAACTCAGTCTCTCAAGAATTAACATCGTTGGATTTTGGTCCCAATTATTTGGTTCATGAATGAAAATATTTAATAATCAATGGGTATAAATTTTTTACAACTGATTGAGAAATGAAAATGAGAAAACAACATGATGGGGTTATGTTAACAAAAATAACATACTATTATTATATTGCATCAGATAGTAGGTATCGATATGAAATTTTTTCTTATTATAGAATTATTAAGAAAATAGTATTATTGGATTACTACTCTTGTGGTTGATTCACTATGATTAAATGTAAATGGTTTGATTGAATGATGTGACATGGTATATTTATTGATGATTGTGGATTCATAGTTATTTAAATGACTCCATTCTTGGCTACCTATAAACTATATATTTTGGAATCAATGGGAAAAAATTGTTTTATGTTAAAGATAATCTCATACCTAATTATGGGGTCATTATTAAAGTAATCCCAAGATATATTTTTCATAATGGTGTGGATGAAATTGACACCATTGAAACCCCATTGGTGTTGACCAAAATATTTTATTTTATGAATCAAATTTTCCCATTGTGAGAATTGACGTTGAACCTGAATTAGTGGTGGGTAATATATAAAAACAACCATATATGTTAATAGTTTATTCAGTTTACCTTGACCTTGGGTTCTTAGGTTGGTAATACTATAATTAAATTAATTTAGTTTTAGTTTGGAATGATATGTTTGTTTTAGTATTTTTTCTTTCATTTAATTAGATTTATTTCAATTCACAAAACTTAGTTTAAAACATATTTTTTTTAAAATGTATAACCTGGTTTTAAATTATAGTTTCTAAAACATGTTATGACATTATTTATGACTTCTTTGAATTATAAGTTATATGCAGAATTTCTAAAAATAGTTTATAAAAAATGTATAGTTAATTATTATGTTTATTATGAAAGATATTGAAGAAGTTATAAGGAATATATTATTTGATAATTATTGATAGATGAACAAGCTAGGGTTTCCTCCTATGGTTCCCTTAGTGAGTATAATAACTGTAATATTTTTATTCTGAATTACATTTAATTTCATGTTATTATTCTTTATCAATATTTTAAAGTAAATTTATATATACCAGAGTTAAAGTCTCCTTATACTACTAGTATGGGTCTGAGAAGGGGTACTCCTAGAGCTACATAGATCACCCATCATAATTGTCCACACCCTAACCTGCCAGCGGACACCCCATTTACCAAACCTTTTCATCTGACTCTTGAGCCTCCAAAGATGTTCCCACCCATGCCTCTATCATAATCATATTACTTAGCCTCTTATTATCATACCATTTCTATGATGCCTCTAGGGATGTTCCCACCTATACTATATCCATATCCTATGATGTATCCCTATCCCTTCTATCCTTATCCTATCATGTTTATGCCGCCTCCATTTGCTACTATCCATCCAAGATCTAATGATTCTATTCCTTCATCTTCCACTCCAGTGCATGAAGTTTACACGATGCATGCATTGGAATATGCACATCCTTCATAGGCTACTGATCTAGGAAATCCCACAAATCCATCAGGTCTTAATGGGAAGTTTTCATCAGTTTTTTATTATTATAAGTGTGTCAAAATATATCAAATCATTTTTTCCTATTGTACCATGAACTGGTTCTTTTTTTCCTTTTATTTTATTCAGTGGGATATTCTAATAGGCGACGTGGGAACACCCCTATGTATGAATCCTAGAATCTTTAAACACAAATAATGGTGGTTTACAATGAAGACAATAAAATGATAGGTAAAAATTCCAGGAAGTGTAGAAGTTTTATGAAAACTTTATCCAAGTACAACGATATCATTTTGGTGCAACTAGTCTCATGGAGGCATATAGGTAATGGAATCAAGGAGAAATCATGGGTGGAGATATGGGTAAGATATATATTTTTTAAACTGATATCTATATTATTATTGTATTTATATGAATTGACATGTTCATTACAACGTCAATTTAACTTTATTGATGATGAAGCTTCTAAGGTTGCACAGTTAACGAATCATGGGGAATTATGGAAATCATATAAGCATGAGTTATATATTGGTTCTAATAGTAGAGTTGGATATTATTTAGATGGTGTACCAATATTCCCTGAATATCTAATAACACAATATCAAGAAATCATCACATATTGGAAGAGTAATGTATTTAAGGTATTCTTAATATTTAATGTTTTTTCATTGAAAATTTAATTCTTATTCATTGTATTAAATTTTTGTTTTTAGGATGCATAAAAAAACAGAAAGAAAAAAGATTCTATGATATATTTTCACACCTTGGGGTGCACTACAAGGCCTGATCATGAGCGACATGAGATACTTTAATATGAATAGAAATAATATCTATATTTATATTGTTAATAAAGTGGTAATTTAATTTTATTTGTATTTTGAAGAAGTATAAAAACAAAAACAGTCAGATTTGTATGCTGAAATTTAATACAGAAGGCTAGAAATTATCCATTTAGTTAGATTTACATGTTTAACAAAACAATTTAATCTAAAAATAACTAACCCAAAATGAAGAAAATGAAATAACCCAAAATAAACCAAATAACCTAAACCCAAGTAAACCAATTTCTCTAACCAAAAAATGAAAAAAATGACCAAATGAACTAACCAAAAATTATATAACCCTGAAATGAAGCAAATGATATAACCCAAAATAAACCAAATGACCTGACTCAAATATGAAATAACCCAAAGATGAACCAAATGACGTAACTCAAAATAAACCAAATGACCTATCTCAAATATGACATATCCCAAAGATAAACCAAATGATCAAACCCAAAATTAACCAATTGACATAACCCAAGATGAACCAAATGGATGAACGCAAAATAAACCAAATGATGAAACCCAAGATGAATAAATTAACATAAACTAAAATTAACAAATTGACATAACCCAAAATTAACCAATTGACATAACCAAATATTAACCAATTAACATAACCCAATTTTAACCAATTTAAATAACCCAAAATAAACCAAATGACTAAACCCAAGATAATCAAACCCAAAATGAACCAAATGAAATAATCCAAAAATAACCAAACGACCAAACACAAGATTAACTAATTTGCATAACCCAAAATTAACCAATTTACATAACCCCAAATTAACCAATTAACATAATCCAAACCCAAGATGAACTAATTGATCAATTGAAATACCCCAAGATTAACCAATTGATATAACCCAAGATTAAAAAATTGACCAATTAAATAACCCAATATTAACCAATTGACATAACCCAAAATTAACCAATTGATATAACCCAAAATTAACTAAATGACCAAACCCTTAACCAATTAAAAAATTCCAAAATTAACCAATTTATATAAACCAAAATTAACTAATTTACATAAACCAAGATTAACCTAAGATTAACCTATTGACATAACCCAAAATTAACCCAAATTAACCAATTGAAATAACCCAAGATTAAACAATTAACATAATCCAAAATTAACCAATTTAATAATTAAACAATTGACATTACCCAATAATAATGAATTTCCATAACTTAAAATTAACCAATTGACATAACTCAAAATTAACCAAATGACCAAACCCAAGATGGACCAATTGAAATAACCCAAAATTAACCAATTAACATAACCCAAGATTAACCAATTTACATAACCCAAGATTAACCAATTTACATAATGGAAAATTAACTAATTGGCATAACCCAAGATTAAACAATTGATATAACCAAAGATTAACCAATTGACATAACCCAAAATTAACCAATTAGCATAACCCAAAATTAATAAATTTACATAACCCAAGATGAACCAAATGATCAAACCCAAAATTAACCAATTTACATAACCCAAAATTAACCAAATTACCAAAACCGAGATGAACCAAATGACCAAACCCAAGATGAACCAAATGACTGAACCCAAAATTAACTAATTGACATAACCCAAAATGAAGAAAATACCCTAACCAAAAATGAACAAAATAGCCTAAACCAAAGAAAAATAAATAACCTAATCCAAAATGAACTAATTAAACTAACCTAAAAAATGAAAAATTGATCAAATGACCTAATAAAAAACAAAATAATTACCAAATAACCAAAATGAACCAAATGAAATAACCCAAAAAAGTCATAACCCAAAAATAAACCAAATGAAATAACCCAAAATAAACCAAATAACCTAACATACAAAAGAGATAACCAAAAATTGAATAAAATAACTTAACCTAAAAATATCTAAACCAAAATGAAAAAAGTGACACAACCCAAAATAAACCAAATAATCTAAACCCAATTAAACCAATTGTTCGAACCAAAAAATGAAAAAATGACCAAATTAACTAACCAAAAATTACATAAACCTAAAATGAACCAAATGATGTAACCCAAAATAAACCAAATGAACTAACTCAAATATTACATAACCCAAAGATGGAACAAATGATCAAACTCAAAATTAACCAATTGACATAACCCAAGATGAAGAAAATAACCTAAAAAAATGAACTAAATAACCTAACTTAAAGACAAATAAATAACCTAACCAAAATAATCTAATTAATCTAATAAAAAAATACACAATTGATCAAATGATCTAATCCTAAACAAAATAATTACCAAACAACCAAAATGAACCAAATTATGTAACCCAAAACAGATATAACCAAAAAATAAAAAAAATTACCTAACCCAAAATAAAATAAATAACCTAACATAAAAAAGAGATAATCCAAAATTGAACAAAAAAACTTAACCTAAAAAGACCTAACCCAAAATAAAAAAATAACCTAAAACCAAGTAAACCAATTATTGTAATAAAAAAATGATCAAATGACTAAATTAACTAACCAAAAATTATATAACTCTAAAATGAACCAAATGACCAAACAAATAACCAAATGGAAAAATATGCCAAAAGATTTAACCCAAAAATGAACCTAATGACATAAATCATTAATGAAAGAAACACCCTCACCCAAAATGAATCAAATGAATAAACCAAAAAATATGAAAAATACTCTAACCAAATTACCAAATGAACAAATGAAAAAATGAAAAAATAACCAAATTAAAAACCAACCTAACCAAAAAAATAAACCTAATTACTAAATGATCAAAATTACCAAGTGACCAAATAACCAAATAACATAACACAAATAGAATTATTATAAAATGAACATGAAATAAAAACCATATTATACCAATCTTTAGCATGATAATTAGTGTATATTGATTATGTTATACCACTAGTATTAAATTTCTAATTAAATATATATTTATATGCTTCTTCATTTTAAGGATTTCTTGAAAAATTAAAATTTTAATTTATTCTAGGTTTATTAATTTCATATTATTCAATAATGTACTATTATACAAATCAATTTCATTTGTAGAAAATGACATTGGACATCAAAATCCATGTTCCTTAATAAAAATTATTTTTCTCGAGTAGGTGGGAAAAGGATGGAAGTGTGGTAAATTCATAGGCATAAGAAAAGATTGTAAGTATTTTTATTGATATTTCAAATTTTTATACATGATTAATAATTAAATTTCATGTTTATATTTTCAATAGTGTTCCCTTGATTCCATCTATGAGAAAAAATAT
The DNA here is from genome assembly GCA_963277665.1 of Viscum album. Taxonomy (NCBI): domain Eukaryota; kingdom Viridiplantae; phylum Streptophyta; class Magnoliopsida; order Santalales; family Viscaceae; genus Viscum; species Viscum album. The sequence goes on along the minus strand of OY728137.1, from coordinate 1,605,530,788 downwards.
GAAAAATTCGGTCCAAATGATCATTTGAGACTACTATTATGTGAGGAGAACCAGGGGAGAGTCTGATGTTGACCCAAGAAAAAAATCATCTATACCAGGTATTGGCCCTCATCAGACACCTCTCAAAACTCTCACACCACCAAGCTGAAAAATTCTAGTACAGAAGAATCTGAGGCAAAAAAATAGCTATGCAGGAGCATGAAATAGGTAAAGTGGTCATCGAACAGTTCCTAAAATATATGTCAGTTATATGTCCATCACTTCAATTATAGTATGAGAATGTTTTTGATTCATGTATGGAAATAATATACACTATATATGATGCATCGAGTGATGTCAATGAGGTTCCTAGTGTTGTTTGGGGTGATGATATAGGTGGTGGTGGTGGTGGTGATGATGATGATGATATTGGTTCTCTAGATGATGATGTTGGTGATGGTAGTGATAATTATGTTTATTATGGTGATTAGATAAGGATTTTGGTGATGGGGGAGATATTTATTCCCTTAATTTTTGAGTTAGCAGTAAAGAGATGTGTGGATGTTGTTTAATGACTTGGATTGATCGATTATGTGGATGTATATATATATGTTATAATATTGTAAATGGTTTGAAAAACTATTACAAGTAGTTGGAAGAATGATAAATATAAAATATATGTATTTCATTGAATGTGTACCATGGTTTCTACTTTGTTTACAAGTACAAGTATTGTTTGTGTGTTGGGGATAGATGGGATACTGCTGCATGTTGGGGATAGGGAGCTATACTAATGGTTCAATGAACCATTGGTATATACTATCTTGGTGACAAGATATAGCCATGGTCTAATTAAAACTATGGGTATATCCCTATACTGACGGCTTAAGAACCCACAGTTCATAGAACCATGGGTATAGCCTATACCCACAGTTTTATGGGATATACTCATGGTTCTAAACCATGAGTATTGGCTAAGTTTCCATTAGTGATTAGGGTAACATTGTGATATACTTTATTTATTTTACTAAAAAAACAATGAAGCATTGATTTACTCTTCATTATCCATTGTAGAGTTCATTTATATTAGATTAATGCCAAATAAAATTTGCATTAATGCTCACTAGAAAGGATCATATATGACTTCAAACAATTCTTATGAAGAATTATATCAGGGATGCTTAAGGGAAAGTAAACCCGCACCCACCACAAATGTATGCACACATGATAGCCAAGAAACATGGAATGTGTTTATTTATCATCATGAGGAGACATATTTTCAAGTACATTGTGATTAGTAATACATTTCTTGAAAATTCATGTATTAATAATCTTGATTAAGAATTGTTATTTTATGAAACCATAATTGAGTGCTGAAAATAAGTAGTGTGCAGCAAAACCAATTTACCACTACTGTAAAGCAAGGATTTGGTACACTTAACTTGAAAAAAATGATATGTATTTAAAACCTATAGCAATAATCTTATGTGGCATGAACCAAAAAAATAATTTTTTTCCTTTGTTTATATGTATATTAATGAATCAAAATTCAAAGCCACTTCCATCTCATGTCATGTTCTATATAAGGAGACTCATGTAAATATATATAAGATACTAATAGATGAAAACATATAAAAATTATGGAAATCATGTTTAAGTATTACATAATAAAAATATATTCTTCTTGAAATTGGTATTGCATAACAATGATTAATTATTTTCATATATTTTTATCTATTTTAGACACATGAATCATCATCATCTGTACTTGATGAATGACTACTATTAGTGGCCTTGAAGAAACTAGAACAATATGTCTGTGTTAGTGGTGTGGGTTTTAGAGTATCACCCCGAATATATTTTGAGAAAAAAATGAACAGGGGGATAAGGATAAAAAAATGGATGAGATGCAAACATGAATAGATGATCTAGAATAAAAACATAATTGGGAGCCTGAGTTATTAGAGAATTTTATGGGAAGACATCAAAGATAAGTACAAACATAACAATGACCACTACATGAAGACCTTAATGCACACCAGCTTTGAGGTGATAAATCCCCCTTATAGGTCTTCCTTACCAGAGGTAATAAATTTTTTCACAACTAATTCAATGAAATATGAATTAGGAATACACTGATACCTTTACTATACTAATATTTCACGAGGTGAAAATGACTGTGATTTATATCTATCAGAAACTACCCATCACCTTGTTGCGAGGGGTATATTTTACAATATCAAAATATATATTCTACATAAAAAAAACTTACAAAAGCTCATGTGAGAGTGGGGATTCACATAGTTCCTAAGCTGAGCACCAATCTACCCATTCCCCTTGATTATATGGATGTTCATATGGTCAATATTACTATTTTATCTTTCATAAAATGACTATTTTATCTTGTAAAAATACATGTTGACAAGCAGGTAATCCTTTACAATTTTTTTTATAAAAACCTTTAATAATTCATGAAAAATTCATGAATATATGAATGTTATTATAGATGGAGAAAGGGAAGGAGTGAAACAAAATCTCAAATAAAAATAATCTTAAGGATCAACCAATCAATCAAAAATACCTTTAGAAAATACCTTTACCCCACTAATTTAACTTTAATATTTACTAATATTACAAGTTCATGTAGATACAACATTTAGAAAGTGTGATACAACCATCATTGATTTTTAAGAACAAATATATGGAGAGGCCTTACATAATTTCTTGGTCTTGAGAATGTAAATGAAACCCTCAAGAATGAATGACTTGGATTCTTAGTTGTAAATGTATACATGAGGTGTGTTTTCAAAATTATTTATCCAATATATGACCTAATATGTTAATTATGAGTAGTATTTAAGGTAAAATTTTGTGAACAAAAATTTGGACTCATTATTCATCACATAACTTCTACACAAAAAATATCTTTGAAAGAAGAGTAATATTTAGTTACAGTGGAAAAACTAGCCACACTTTTTGAAAAAAACTTACAAATGATAGAATCTTCTTAATTCCCATGATACAAGGGTAAAACTTCTCAATTTAATAATATTAAATATAGTTTCATTCCTTTCATTACTTATTTTTTTTGTCTTTTAGTCAAAATTGGTTTCTCATTGTAATCAATTTAGATACTCCAATGATTTATTTTCTAGATTTAATGAATGGATACCCAAGAAATCGACCACATGTGATGACGTTTATCAATTTTTAATACACTATATGCAAAATTTTACAAATAAAATTCAATTTATACATTTTATATTATGTTTTAATGGAAATTTTATTATGATAGGGGTGTTTAAATATCATCAAAATCATGGATTGAGGACAGTCCATTAGAACAAGAAGCCTATTGAATTCAAAACGTGGATAACTATTATGGTATATATAATAATAGTTCGCTATCAAAACACATATCAAAACGAATTACTTATTTTTCTTGATTTTTCTACAGTGTTTGAAAAAAGCTAATGGAAAATATTATGGATATTAATTTTGAAAATTTAAGAAATATATCGTATTCCATCAAAAAAGTAGCATCCCCATAGATGTATTTTTGATGATAACTACAATTTCATTTAAAATATTTAGTAATACTTTTTTTAGTACTACCAGAAATTTTGACAAAACTCCTATTAAAAAAAAGAAAAATATATTTTTTAGAAACAAATAGGTAGAATACATGGTATCATAATATATACAAATATCATGAAAATGTTACTTTCTACTACTTATTTATTTAATTTTATCATCATTTTATCTACAATTTTTAGTTAATTTCATTATAATTTTTATCCGATACTTATTTAATTAATTTTCATAGAGATAATGAATAAATTATGTCATCAAGATTTTTTTTATTCAATGCATTTCATAATATATTTTTAGAAGTCATACTTTGCCTTCAACTATCTGTAACAAGACAAAAAATAGAGAACATGTTCCTTTCGAATGGAAGATGAAACTGCATGTTGCCTTAAATGTGAAGAAAATCTTAATGATGCATCCAAGAAATCTATGATCAAACCAATTTTCTTCAATTAATTTTTAAAAGATACTATGTGGTTCAAATAAAAGCTCTCATCTACCAAGGGAGAGCTATCAAACACCTGTATAAGGTAACCCTGTTCAAGATCAAACAAAAAATGTTCACCTGGGGAATGGTAACCATAGTTAATTTTTAATCATTTATTATTTTGAATCACTCGTATAACATTGTTATAGTAAAACACCCTTTACGTTTCAATTTTCATTTTAATTAACTAACGCCTCATATAAGTGTTACCCAAAAGCAGATAACAAGTTTTTTATAAATTAAAAAGGGGACCAATCAAATAAGATTCCAAAATGTGTGTATATATAAAACCATATAAGTGGATATGGATACTTTAAATAAAAATCCCTATATAATATAAATATACCCCCATGGGGTTAAATACTAAGGCATAGAAAAATAAATGAAACCTACGAGGGTCTCACAATACCCTACCTGGGTCCACAAACCACATAAGCTAATTTAATTATTAAAGTTTCAAACACCCTTAGTGGGTTATCTAATAAGAAACATGCCCCAACTGACCTACTTGGGTCTAGTTTCCCATTTTGGAATTTAGTCATATGGGTCATCATGCCCCAAATAATAGATTTTCAAGTCTCTATAAGGGAAACCAATTCATGAAAAAACAAAACTAACAACTTCTATATTTATAAAATGGTCTCAAATTATATCAAGATCATATACAGTGGTTCGATTATATGGGTTACCATTTTCTAATTTATAAAGCACCTATACACCTTATAGATTAAAAACTGGCTCCCATTTTTTTACAACCAGTATGTTTCATCCCATCAAACTAATGGTTCATGGCTTAAACATGTCATGACTGGTTAGTTAAATAGAATTTCACCATTAATCTATGTAGTAAAACACCACTTAGGTTTATGTAGAAATTTTATTTAACCAAAAATTGCATAGTAACTATAACAATTCATGCTTTCACAAGTAGTAGATAAAAATAAACATGCTAATATCACAAAATCATCACAAATAACATGGAAAGTTTCTATTTGAACAAGGAAAACACCTAAGAAAGATATAAAATCAATATTATAGTAATAAAAAAATCATGGAAATTAATCACCTAAACATGGTAAATATACAAGCATGATAAATAAATCATGTGGCATGGAACAAAAATCATAGAAACATGATATATAGACAAACATGATAAATAAAACACAAAATCATGGAACATCACTCAAGGCACATATAACTACATCATGAATCCTTATCTTGAAACCTAAATGGCATGTCATATTCATGGAATGTGAATCTATAAGTGCCTATAATGATGCATGTAATGCTACTTCATTTCCATACCTGTCCAAGGGTAGAATATTGAAATTATCATAAACCAATAAGTATTAAAAGTACAAAAATCACTCAAGGTGAAATCATAATAAATTATAACAATAAGAAACATGAATAATAGTACCATCCCTAGCCAATTATTCTTTTCCCCATACATGGGTTGATCACTCCCACACATGACTATTTACCAAGAGCTGATACATTCCTAGTCTCTTGTCTACCAGCCTAAAATAGTAAGGAAAATGGAGAAAACACCTCTAATACCACTTTGTAACATCCCAGCTCAAGAGCCACTGAAACAATTCCTTGATCTAGTTAGTCACATGGACTCAATAAGACCTCCCCATATGCAAGATGTTGCTGACTAGCAGTGAGGGTATAATTATGGTACAAGGGAGAGATTATAACCACATAATCAGAGTAGAACAACGGTATAATAATAGATAATCAACAGAAAATAGTAGAAGCAGTAATAATAAATGAAAATAAGTGGAAGAATATAATAGAGTGAATAAACATAAATGGCCATCACTAAATACAACCATGCATGAATTTCCATGTAATGCTACAAGATACAAAGAAGGAAATATATAGTAGAGAGACATGATACAATATATGAATAAATAAAAAGAATAAAACCCCTGAGGGTATCTCTATATGAATCCTAAGTATAGGATTAGTACTATACTCCTAAGATCCCATGTACAATGCACAACATAATCAATAATCCATGGACCTGCGAACATGAGATCTACTTGGGTACCCCAATGCAATGGTTTCCTAAGTAGGGTGTGAGATAAACTCAGTAGGGGAACACCAATGGTGTCTAAAGCATAATCTATCCCATTAATATAAATATAAAAATGTACAGGTATAATAAATAAAAAAGTAAATAAGTAAATAAAAGTAAAAAGTTGGGATCAAGTTCCTCAAGGAAACCAGGCCGACCATACCTACTTTTTACTAAGATAGAATACCCCTGTGTATAAATAAATAATAATATATATATAAATATATGTATAAATATATATTCACTATAGATGTAGTGATGTTTATATCCATATATATGGATATATAGTGTTATCTAGAACCCAAGGCCTAACTCAGAAATCCATGCATAATATTAATAATATAAATAATAAGAATCTCATAATAATGAATAAGGTTCATCATGATCGAGGATCATAATCAATAAAGGCTACCATGAAGAGTATCATAAATAATGTAGGACATCATGTTGAGTATCATAAATACAATGAGGATGGTCAAACCCAACCTCCTAATCAAGGGGGCATGGAATGTAATTCCCAAAAACCCAAGTGATGTGGACGCCATACCAATATCCTCAAGCAAGGGGGTGATACATGTCATGTCCAAAAAACCTACTTGAGTCCCCTTTAATAATTAATTAATACAAGTTAATCACACTTTCCCCATTATCCCATAGCCCAATGTTCCATAAAAATGCAACTGACATCACTCAATGAATAGTGGATGATTTTTAATATATTTTATTTAATGTTTATAAATGGTCCATGTGTTTATCCATTTCATTAATAAAAACCCATTTATAAAAAAAATTAATTCCATTCTCATAAGCAAGAAATTACATCTAACAAAAACTCTAAAGGCCATGGGAAACTCCCATACCATAAATACAAGCAAGATATAAAACATTAATCATTTTCTTTTTAGTCTAGAAGACAACACACCTAAAAAAGTGGTTTTATTAGAAAACATGACATTATCATTGAACAATTAATTTAACTCAATTTAAGCATCAAATTAATGTGGAATGATTTAACACATCAAGAAGAAGATTCAAATCATAATCTAACCATTCTAATCAAAGAATTTAAATTAACACACCCCAATGGTGGTATAAGCATAAGGCAAAGCATTATAAATATGGTCATGTGAGACATCACCAATAAGGGTGAAATAATTACCAAGAAGGGTAATAGGTCATATAAATATGTGTATCACACCCAAAGGGGTGGTTCAGGTTGAGGTGGAGATTCCTCTCTCGGTGCAAATCATTACACAAGGGAGATTTAATTTACGACATTAGGTTCTACATATTTAATTCAAAAATTTAAGGGAAGAGTATGAAGAATCCAAAATGTGGCACAATAGAATATTTAAAAAATGATATTTACATTAAGGGAAAAATTATAGACCACCAACCTCATACGTAGGAATATCTTCTTATCTAATATTGAGGCTTGAATTGAGCTAGTTCAAGAGAAATAAAAGAAACAAAAATTCACCTGATGGATATACAATTCACCTAATGGAACTTAAAATAGACATCATATGTAGTATGTCTCTCCATAACAAAGATATGATAAGAGTATCTCTGAAAGATTATATACCAAACCATGCACTAACTGTGCTTAAGCCACTGTCCAAGAAGGAGTCTTTCATGGTTCATGTGCACGGTTTGAGAAACCATGCGCAGAAGGCTAATTTATACCCTGTCAAGGAACCTACAAAAACTGCATGGTCATGAAACTCCTATCACATGGTTATACTAAACCATACAATAAATCCATCTCCACTGGGCCAGCAGCACGATTTCTCCTAATGGGTGGCAGAGTTTCAAACAAACCATGTGCCCTTACCATCTTCTCCCAGTTTTGAGTTTTCATATTTTTTTTCTCCCAAAACTCAATGAAACATCCATGAAACCTATTAGGCCTTAAACCAAATCTAAAAAATCACATTTAAATTTTCCAACTCTCGGAATTTGATTCTGAATCTTACTCTTCAATACGGTCCGTCCACCAAACTAAAAATTCATGTTCCTTTATAAAATTTCAACCCGGTCCAAAATATGAGACATTACAAATTAGAAAGTATGTTAGAATTAAATTAATGATTTTAACCTACTATAATTATTTAATTTATGAACTATTTAAATTTTATATTTCTCTTTTACCCATTCTTGAAAATGTCCTATCAATGATTGGTTTATGATCCACGAGGACATTACCAACTCTCTACGTATTAAAAATATTATAGATGATTATAATAAATTACTTATAATATATAAATGTATAAATATAATTATTTTTAATATTCTAGAGTTTATCAAAATAATTTATAAATAATAATTAATAAGGATCATTAAATTGAAGAAATAATGGAAATTTTAAAAAAAATGTTATTTCAAAATGTTTCACCTTTAACAATGGAAATTATGAAATATAATTCAATGATTTTAATTGATAAATAGAGAAAAAATGAACCCAATTTACTTCTAGTTTCATGTTTTAATAAACAAAATTCTATTATTCTAGAGGCACAAAAGTGATGAAATAAAGCGGTATTTAAATTAAGGTAATTCTCCTCTTTTTCTTGTCCATTTAGGTACCTCAATGTAGTGAACATTATAAATGTTGGATGACTTTACTTATATACACCTTTATTTATCCCATTACTTCCAATGTATTATTTTATTAATGGAATACCTTTGTCCCCTCCCATATTACCATTTCTTTAATCCACATTTAATATCATCATGATACTGAATTCATTTCTTGAATTTCCCTCTTTCAAATGAAAACATTATTGTATTATGAATACCCAAACCATTTTCTTAATCATGGGTATTCTACTATATGTGAATATAATTTATTTATTAATGTATTTACATGTATCAAAGCCACATTTCCTTTCTATGAGTTAAAAATTATGTAATGTTCAATTCTTTAACCACTTATGTACACATTGATTTTATTTGAAACCCATTATTTATTATCCATGGGTTATTGATGAAATTTTTTATTATGATCAATGTGGATCACATGAATTAATAAATATGAAGGTTACACCTTGATATCACTCCAATTCATTAGGTAAAGAATTATTCTCTAGATATGACATGTTTTGTGATACCTTGGTGAATAACCTTAGTAATTATGATTTATGACACATTGGTGATAAAAGTTAGTGATATGATTATGAATGTGTCATTTTTATATTTTAGACACATTTATATGTTATGATTCATGGTCATTCTATTATCATTTGCCTCATGTTTTTATTCTCATTCCTTATTAACATGCCTCGTGGTCACAAGCTAAATATTGGATTTTTTTATCCCCTACCAGTCTTATCCTCACTACTTTATTTTGATGAATGTACCCTGGATATCAGATGTAGTATAAGTAAATTAGGATGAACCTATGAAGTAGCATATAAAGTAGATTAGAATATTGTTTCTATTATTCAAGTATTATATTATTAATTTCTAAGAAAGTAAACCTTAAAAGGTGTTGTGTTTTGTTAATTGTTAGAACATTTAATGAAAGATTTATTTATTAAAAACGTGGGATGCCCTAGAGGCGGTTTTTACACAAAAGTTGTGGCAACAATACCTTATCGATGAGGGTTGTGTGTTTTTCACATACCACAACAACCTGAAATATGTTCTCTCTCAATGGGAACTAAATCTACACTGACATAGGTGGATGGAGTTTCTCCAAGATTGTGATTTTTGATATATTTTACACCAAGAGAAAAGGGAATTTGGTTCCAGATAAAGTTAATTGGAAGTCCCGAGGAGATGTGTTTTGGGAGTTTATGGATGTTTTGAAAGGTAAAGAGGAGAATTCAGAAATTCATCTCGATGTGGGGAAGAGTGGTGGTCAAGGTTGTCTTTTTCAGATGACTATAGAGTCATATTTGATGTAGTAGGTGGAGGAGTCTTAGTGGGGAGACTCATAGGTAGAGGTTATGTGTGTCTGTGTTGGCTATGGTGATGCTCCTGAGGGATGGTCAGAGGATTCTCAAAACAAAATGTTGGTCTAGGATAGGTTATTAATTCCATAGGTAATTTTCAAGGGAGTTATCATTGAGTTTTATAGATCAACTTTAGTGGTGGACCCTGGTGCGACAAAGATGTATCATGACTTGAGGATAAAACTTTAGTGGTTGGGAATGAAATAGTCAGTGGAAGAATTTATGGCATTGTGTCTGGCTTGTCAATAGGTGAAAGTGGATCAAAATGTTTTTAAAGGTTTGTTCCAGTCATTGGATGTTACCTAGTGTAAATGGGAATACATCTCGATGGATTTAATCCTTAGTTTAACCCAGGCTTTTGGAGGTTGTGATTCATTTTGGGTGATTGTGGACCGAATGACAAAGTCAGCTGACTTTTTGGCTATCTATGAGTCAAGTGTCATGTATTTCTTAGTCAGTAATTATGTGGATGATATGGTTAGGATTCATGGGGTATCTAGGACCATTATATTTGTTCAGTATCCTCATTTTACCTCATTATTTTCTATGGGATTGTAGCATGATTTTGGCTCTAAGATAAACCTTATCACTTATTTCCACCCTCTTATAGTTAGGATGATGAAGAAGACCATCCAGATGTTGGAGGATATGGTGAAAGATTGCGTCTTGAACTTTTGTGGATTGTGGGTAAGGTACCTGCCTCTGGTTGAGTATTCAAACAACAACAGATATCACTTTTCCATTATCATTGATCTGTTTGAGGCATTGTAAGGGAGACTGTGTCATTCGCTATTATGATGGAAATAGGTCATGGAGTCAATAGTTCTTTGTCTCAATGTGGTGAAGATAATGACTGAGAATATATTGTTGGTTATAGAGAGTATGAGGATGGTTCAATACCTTCATAAATCTTATGTTGATCATAGGAATAGGCCCTTATAATTTGAGGTTATAGGCCATGTATTCTTAAGAGTCTCCCCTTGATGTGGGAAAAATGGTTTTGGCAGGGGGAGTAAGCTTTATTCCTGATTTTTGAGACTTTTTAGGTGTTGAGGCACGTTGTCGAGGTGTCATATTGATTAGCATTTCCACCATGGCTGGAAAAGATCTATGATTTCTTCCACTTTATCTCATCTTCAACAGTATCTTTATAATGACCCCCACATTATTGAATGGGGATAGTTGAATACCGAGGATAATGTGACATTCATGGAGTGATAATTAGAGATATAAGATAGTCAATATAGGGTGTTTCATGTAAAACCATCCCCTTGGTTTATGTGTTTTGAAGAAGTAGTGGCATGGAGGAGAGTACTTGGGAGAAAGAGACACAGATGTGTGCCCATTACCTGAAGCTATTTTGAGTTTTGTTTTGATATGATCTATTTTGATGATTTGGTTTTTTGATATTTCAATTTTACATGAATTGTTTTTTACTTGTTGTTGTGATGTGTGATAAACCTTTTGTTATATGAGTAAGGGAGTACCCGATTCCTAATTGAGATACATATAATATGACATGATTAAAACCATTTGGCTGAGTTAGTACCACCCAAAGTGGATAATATCTTGACATGGAATATGGAATTACTTGATTCGTATGCTCAAGGAAGTGTTCTATATTAGTTGTTCCAATTTTTAGTTTGGGCTGTGTAAAGTTTGAGACTATTTTACAGTGACATGGTTATGAAATGATGTGGTTGTATGGAAATGTGATGTCTTATGGCTTGTACTGAATAATATAGTATTATTCCCATTGAGAGGTGGTAATGTGGTTGTGTGTGATGTTTTGTGGTTTTTTAGGTTTGATGTGTTTTTTTGTGTGGTAGTTTTGAGGTGTAACGAGAACCTTGAGATGTACCTCATAGGGTGGTTGCTCAGAACCTTTTTTTTTTTGGTTTGGTTTTGATTCTCGAGGATGAGAATCATTTGAGAGGTATCTAATGTAATGGTTTGTGCCTTCTTGTCCAAATAATTTTCTAGTTTGATACAATAAAAGGTGTTTGAAGGAGGCTAGAGGATGTTCAATGGAGTTGGAGATGCAAAAAAAACTGCAGCAGACTTTTTATGCCATAAAAGAGGGATTTATGATGTAAAATGGTTGTTTACGGCTTGTGTGGCCAGACAGTTTACAACTTGTTTATGGAAAGGGGAAAATCATTAAAATGTTTTATGTCGTAAGACATGGATTTATGTCATAAATAAATTAATCCAAACACACCATGTTTTTTAGTGAGTATTGATTTTTTGAAGATTTTATGACTTGAAAGGTGGTTTTAGGCTTGAAATATATGAACCTTTTGATTTTATGATGTAAATATATATTTTACTTCATGAATGGGGTGATTTGAACCCTGTATAAATTGAAAGGCCTGGATGATTCTATCCATTTAAAATTCATTGTTCTTAGTTTGTGGGAAAACCCTAGAATCCTTGGAGGACCTCTCAACCCCATCTCTCTTTGTTTTAATCCTTGGGTTCCAGTGGTGGTGTTTTGGTGATCGGTGGTAAGTTCTTCTTCCCTTATCCATTTTTTCCTTCCATTATTTTCTCGATGTTTCACTGTAGTGTTGTTGTTAAATATGCACTAATATATATATATATATATATATGATATTATATATATAAAGTGTATATTTAATTGCATGAAATTTATGCATGTATTATATTTCATGCAATAATATATATATATATATATATGATATATATTTATTTCTTCTGAATAGTTTTACTATCAGTTAAAATTGATTATGAATAGATTAATCATCTTGACCACTCATTGAAAAGGATTCAATGAATTATGAGAATAAATATATATGGATACATTAATATGGTCAACATGTTTTCATTTAATGAAACACTTCATGGATGGGTATATAGAGGGATGTGATCCCTCCTGTTATAGACAACCAATTATGATAAAGCCTTCTCAATTATCTATTCCTCGTACACCACTATTAATTATTTCATAGAAAAGTGTTATCACCCCTTTAACATTTAGGTATCCTCACGATACAATTGTGGATCCATTGGTCAGTGTACCCCCCTCAGAGGAAAAGTGCTTTTTTCACTACTTCATGATCTTCATTAAGAATTCTCATTCACTGAGAAAGAAGAAGATTGATGTCGTTGGTGATATCTAGGTACACTATTTATACAATTTATTGATGCATTGATTCTAAAAGATAGATCTACCTATGTTTATGTTATCTTTTGATACATATGATTATATGATGTTAATGAAAAACCCATCAGTGGTATCAGAGCAAATTATTCTTTGAAAAACCAATATGATTATTAATTAACCAAAAAATAAATTTTAATAATAAAATGATATTTTTTAATCCTAGAAATAAATATGATATGTTTATATATATTAATATTGTTTATGAAAATAAATAAAGTATTTTTAAATTTTTAATTGAATTATATTATTTATAAATTGTTTATAAATAATGGAAAAGTGTTTTTAAATATTTATATAAATTTATAAAAGTGTTTTATAAGTTAATTAAATATAAAATGTCTATGGTTAAATGGTAAATTATTTTTTAAAATACCTTTTGACAAATTAAATGGCATTCTTTATGATATAGTGATAAATGGTTTATTTAGAAACCATAAAGGCTATTTATAAAGTGTTTATAAAATTTAACATATATGATATTTAGATTATATAAATTTTTTTATATAATATATGTTGAATTATAAAATGTTTATAATTCATGAAATATCATGTAAATTATATTTAATATAAAATGTGAAAGGATTATTATTTATAATAATATAAAATTTTTATGTTCTTTCTAATTTATAAAATGTTTATAATTTTCATTTATTTACAAATAGTTCATCAATGTCTCATATTTTTGAAAATAAATACATTTTTTATTTATTAAATTTATTTATTATTATTTTTTAGTTCATAATTATTTAATTTGAGAATTTTCAAATTAAATGGGATTTATTTGTATATTACTTAAGACACTTCAAAATGTTTTTTTTGATAATTGATATGACCATGGTTTAAATAATAATTAAGTATATGATATTTAGATTATATAAAAGGTTTACATAATAGAAACTGAATTATAAATAGCTTATAATGCATATAATGTTATATATTTAAAATATAAATTCCATGTTATGATAAATATTAAAGAATTTATATTAGAAAGAATATAAATATTTTATATTCAAAATTATGGAATTTTCAAAATTTTAATGGTGAAATTATAAAAGGTTTTATAATTATATTTATATATGAAATTGTTCATAAATGTTTATCTCATGTTTAAATATTTGAATTTTTCATTTATTTAATGGTTATTCTCTATTTTATTCATCGTTATAAATTATTTATATTATGAATAACTATATGATAAAATTTATACAATGAATTGATTCTATGATAGAACCTTGAATATCATGCTAGGTTTGATATCATAAAATTTAGTTTTCATCTACTTTGACCTTGGTTTGTAATTTTAGTTATGATATTGTGAGTATTTATTGGTCATAGTTTTCACATATTAGATGTTAAAGTTTTTATGAATTGAATTCTCTCTTGAGTAAATTCTCACCTGGTAGATGGAATTTGGGTTATATCACCCACTTTCTAGGAGTCTTTCCTTGGCTGGGAGATTGAATTGGGTTGGGTATCTGTCACTCCAGGCTTACTCATGTGGAGTTTGTAAATATCATATAACTCTATGCCTTTAAATGAATTTTTCATGTACCTTATGAATATGTTGCATTTTGATATGTATGAATATAATTGACATCTGTTTTTTGGTGATTAACACAAACTTGTGGGTTGCGTATAGAGTTACACATTAATGTAGTGTGAACACATTAATTTGGTGGTTGGAATAAGGATTCCAAAACTAAATCATTATAATATTGCATGCCAAAAAAGGAATAAAACATGAGAAGATAATTATTACATATTATATAATAGTTATGAATTTAATATGTATATGGTGTATATTAAATTGGTGAGACCTTAAAAAAGAAAACCCCTTAAAATACTAAGTGTGAGATTCCTTCCATAGAAACACTTGTCAAGACCTTAATCATCCAAATGGGTAGTTCTACACCATATCAAGGTGCCCCTAGATTATCATGTGTAATGAAATAAAGTAACAAGTTACTCAGGATTATTCAATGGGTAGTTTCATGCCATAGTGGGGTGGCCCTTGATTCTCTTGTGTTATCTTGTTTTTGATGTTTTCTTTGGGTTATACTTAGCTGGGAAATACCAAGGGTTGGTATATGAGAGGAATAGAATTAAGTGAATAGATATGATAGATTTGGATAAATATTTATCCACTTAATTATCCACGAATCACACACTATTTTGAATGGGATGATTCCCTACCAAAATTACTAAGCAGTGAGTTTCACGCCATAGTAGGGTTATTTCCTTAGTGAAATATGGATCTTGGCTCGCTAAATGGATATGATGTATGAGTTCATCAGTTTTAGTGGGATTAGTTTCATCAAAATCCATTAATGAAAAGATATAATACATGATATTCATATGATAAAAAACTTATGTTGTATATATATATATATATCACCACCACCATCATCAAGTTAAAACTTTGTAATTAATCATTTAAAATGAGGTGTTTAATATAATCTACTATATAAAATGGTAACTTAATAAAAGTTATTAATAAATATTATCTGTGTTAGAATAGTTCCTTCCTGAGTGACCAACTGTTGTAATTATTCAAAAAATGAATCTAGATGCTTATGGAAGCATGGGATGATTCTATGAAGGTTTCAAAGACATTAGATGTACAATGAACAAAGGGATCTTAGTATCCACTCATGTATTCAATATGGTTGGGTACATCGATTATTTTTGTCTCATATACTTAATATGATTTGGTATGACAAATGATATTCAATATGATTGAATATATGAATGACTTGGTGAGACTAAAAGTTTACTTAAAGATTTATTGGTTATAGAAATCGATTATATTATTTTAATAGATATATAATATCAAATGTATATTTTACAAAGTGTTGTAAATATAAATAAGGTCATAAAGGTGAAAGTAATTGAATCTTTAATTTTTTTTTCAAGTAATAGAGAAAAGGAGTTGCAACATTGATGATTTGGATGATTCAATCTTGGATAAAATCATCATAATATGTGTAAAATATCTCATTTATATCTTGGGAAGAGCTTGTAAACAATGGTTTTTTTAAATGAAATGAGATGGGTGTTTTTACACATGGTTTATTATGAGTTTAATTCAATAACATACTTTAAGGGGGAAACTAATATGTCTTATTCTAGTTAGGGAATTTATCCTATTTTTATATATGGAATTTTTTTGACAATATGATTAAATTCAATGAAACTTTTTACCCGATATTCTCAAAGTGTTTAGAATGGATGAACTAGGAATATGATGTTTGGATTCTAGTACTATATAAATATGATAAGTGGGTAAAAGTTTAAACTAGAAGAAGAAAAGTTAGTTGAAAAGTTAAAAAATGTTTCTTCAAGAATAAAATCATGTTCATTGAAAACCTAGGGCTGTCAAGCATGGAATGTTAATAATTCAATATAATTGTATTATCGAAGATATACCTGATAGAGTTTGTGAAATTCAATGGAATGTCCATATCAGGTAAGGATGTTATGGAAATTAATTCTGAAATTTTTTAAGGGTATTCAATATCTAATTCATATTTTACAAAGTGTTATAAATATATATGAGTTCAAAATCAAAGTAATAATTGATCAATATTGTAGTTTATATTCATGAGATGAAGTAAATTGTCACTACATTAAGAATTTGAATGTAAAGAAATGCTTCAAAATTGGATGAATCTAAGTAAATTATGTGTATCTTCATCTCACTTCTATTATATGATAATATATGATGTTCCATTAAAAAGGTTTTTATGATATGATTAAATGTATACACATGGTTTACTATTTATTGGTTTTCTATAACATGTTTTGAGACCTAAATTTGGATCAAATTCTCTATCTGGGATAAAAGTGTATATCTAGATATTTTTTAAAATATGAGGGAATGTGTTCCTGCCATACATTGATGAGATATTTTAATAAAATATTCTTTACACAAGGAAAGTTTTCAAACACATATAATACCATTTATAATTTGTAAATAATATATTATTTGTTTCATATTCCTACCAAAAAGAAATAAATTTTATTTTCTAAAACAAAAAGTATTTTGTGTTGATTCCTAGAAAGATATTTTGAAGAGAATATAATGTCTAAGAGTCTAGTGGGAGTATGTATAAACTTAAATAAGTTAAAATTTAATAAATAATTTTTTTTTTGAATAAGAGTTTTATTGATTTTTTTTCTTAATATCCTAAAGAGTTAAGTCATGTGATAATAAAGAAAATTTTAAATAGTTAAATTTAATTACTGTGATAAAGTAAATATCACTATTATGTTAGCATATTTACAAAGTGAAATTCATTTGATTTCCTAAAAGGTTTATGAAATATTGGTAAAGAGAAATGTAAATGGTTACATATGTTTACCATAATTAAGTGACTATCACTTTATCCTAAAAGTGTTTAGGGTATGATGGTAAAAATAAATGTAAAGAGTTATATTAGTTACCATAACAAAATTAATATCACTTTATCCTTAAATATTTTAGTATGTTACGGTAAAGTGATAATGTAAATAGTTATATTGTTTACAAAATATTTCAAGAAAAAAGTTTAATCTAAAGGAATCCAAAGATAAGGATGATATACTTAGAAATAATTCTAAGTAGGCAAAAAAATATAACATTATAACATTTGATGTTATGAAGTTAAGAAGTTGGAATATAAGTTCAAAGAGTTTAACTTAAAGAATATGATTCATATGTATCACCATTATTCAAACTAGCTTGCTTCATAAATTTCACTCACTAATTGGTTAGTGGGAGTATTTAATCATATGGTCACATAGGGTTGTAATGAAAATTACATATGAATACAATGTTCAGAAAAAGAACCCATTACTACAGAAACCACATGAGGTTCATGTTATATATCTATAATAGATTGGTTTTAATGGTTTTAAATGTATAATTTCATTATAATAAAGGAAATATCAATTTATTATTAATTAATGTGTTCAATAATATAATTTACATGAATGGACGAATGATAAATATCCCGTCAAAGTTCAAACATTGAGTTGTCCCTAACTGATGATCATCATGAAGTATAATGGGTTGTGATGACATGTAAAGGTTAGCTTTAATATATTATTATTTCCATTAAAATGGGTTTTATATGATCTATTTAAGAATATATTCTTAAGTTAATAAGTAGAGACTCATTACTTGTAATGGTCTGATAAAGTATATCTCATGGTGTATCATACGATCGTAGATATACTTAGGGGTGTATGCATATTATCAATACTTATTAATTGTGGTTGAAAAGATACCTATAATGAGAGCCTTCATACTTTGATAACCTAATTACACAATTCAACATATGAACTTAGCTAATATGAGGGTGTTTGGGTATGTTGCTGGTCATGTCATCGGTTGGAGTGCCACCAATATGGGATTTATCCACTTGTATGACAAGAAAAGGCATCTGGACCTTGATTGAATTAGAATGAGGAAATTCACATCCATGCTTAATTGTTTCACATATAATGTGTTCAACTACTTGGATAAGTGACATGTGATGTACTTATCATATATATTAATTCCAAGTGATGTATTTATCCACTTGGTCTGTCTTTTTCAAAGAATCAAGAAAATTATAAGAGGCTTATACTAGATTGAAATGTTCCATGTCTAGTGGTTTCTTGATGTCATGGAAAAAGAGATTATATAAGGTACATATGGAGTATATGATACATATTTTAGTTTACATGTTCATGTAGAGATATTATTATTTTTTATAGATATAACACTAGACCCCTAAGTATCTTAAGTAGTACTAATGATTTACTAGAGGCCGCTCTTTGCTTACATATATGAAATAGAGATATCATAGTTATTATCAATGTTTCTAAGCTACACAGTGTCACACAATTAAGTCCTTGGATAAGGATAAAATTTTAGACAAATTTTTTGTTCAAAATGAAGATATTTTGATGAAAAACCAAATACAAAAGAGTTCGGATGGATTCACAAAGAGTTGTGAAGTTATGCATAAAGTCATGAGGGAATTTTAGTGTAATTAGGATATTTTTATATATGTTCTATTATATATATATATATGATATGATATATATTAAGTGTATATTTAATTACATTCATTTTATTCATGTATTATAATGAATTTATTAAATACACGTGATAATAAATATATATATTTCATATATATTTATTTCTCCTGAATGGTTTTATTATTAGTTATAATCCATTATGCATGGATTACATAAGAACCCAGTTTTTGTTGTGAAAGACTTCGGAATATTCTTGATACTATTCCAGAGCAGCGCCTTCAAACGGCGTGCGATTCCGAGCCCTGGAGTGGCCAGAATTAAATTTTCAGTGTGTTCACACTGGAAATGCCAAATGAATGGGATAACTACTAAACGGTGATCCAGATCAGAGATCCGAGTGTATGGATGGGTCCGTAATGGTGTGTTTACCCTAGGAACGACATAAGGTATGTCGGCGTGGGACGTTTGGACCCCTTGCTCGCTTTCGGAATGAGAAACGGATAAATTAAATAATTAATTTATTCGTTTAAGGGTGAAGATCAAATATCTCTTAAACAGTGGCTCGGATTGGAAAACCGAGGGCACCGTTGAGTTCAGAGCATGTCGTTTACCCTAGGAGGGGTGTAAGTTTTGCGGGCACGGGCCGTCAGTGAAAAATGGCCCCAGGGGCGTTTTTGTAATTTGGAAGCCTCGGGCGTTGAGTTTAATAACTTTCAAACAGAAGCTCGGAATCAAATTCCGAGACCTCCGTTGTACTCGGGGGGTGGTGTATGGCCTAGGGGAGGCTTAACCTTGACCCTGTCGAAGGTTTCGGGTGTGAGGAAAATTATGGGTTTAAATTAATTAAAATTATTTTTTTATTTAAACCATTCTCCCCTTCCTCCCTCTCTTGTTCTTCCCTGGTGTAAGGAGATCCTCCCTATCCTCCTCTACTCTGGTGAGGCAACTCTGGTGAGGCGCTGCAACTCCGGCGGTCCGTCCGTGAAGCGTCGGGCGAAGCCCAACAAGGTAAGATCGTTGCGGTTTCGTTTTTAATTCCCGCACATCCTTTGAACCCATAAACATACATTGAATTGTTGTTTGATTGTCGAAAAAATCCCTTCGTTGTGTATTCCGTGAAATTATCTCTCTAACGATCCTTTCGGATCAAAATTCCAAGCTCTTATGCATCCGCAATCGTCCGGCGAAAAGTGCGGGTTTTGGAGGTGTTTCTGGCGGTCGGTAGGGCGGTCCGGCGAGCTCCGGCGGGCGGAGCGGCTCCAGGCGGTGGCTCTGGAGGCGTGCGGGCGGCTTCAAGCCCGTGACGTGGTGGCGGGCCGAGGCACCATGGTGGTGGGCTCTGGCCATGGGCGAGGAGCGAGGGGCGCCGTCGGCGCTGGCTGGCGCGACGGCGAGGCGGGGTCGCAGCGCGCGACCCCACGCTACGACAGAGACCCATGATCGGCGGGTCTCCGAGGAGGACCACAACCGGCCTCGTGGACGGTCGGCACGGCGTGGACCCGGAGTCCACGGTTGGGCCACGCGGGTGAGCCGCGGGGCGGCCAGCGTAGACCGACCCAGACCGGTCGGACTGGCCGGACCCGGCCGGTCCTGTCCAGGGGGGAGGAGTTCGCCCCTCTGACTTCGGACACCCGTCATTTTTGCCACGGGTGTCTGTTTTTCACGACGTCTGTGGCAGCGCAGACCTGATGTTGAGGCGGGATTTATGATGTGGTTTTGGGCGTTGTAAATTCGAATACGAGAGGATCGGGGGCACGACATGTGCGTAAAGCAGCTTAACGGGCTTCCCGGGAATTCTTGTTTTGAGCGGCGCGGACCCATCCGGAGTTCGTTTTGAGCGCTGTCTGCGATGATGTGACCCTAGCACCGAGGCTCAGATTTCTAGTGTGGTTTCAGGTGTTGAGGCTGAAGTTGAGGCGTGGGCCCCAAAGCTCTTCTTTCGAGCTGCGTACAGCATTTCACGACTTTCTCATCGGGCGTCCATTCGGGGGGTGCGAGCAGTCGATTCTGGATGTTTTTCCGAGGGGATTGCAATGGTGCAATCCGCCCGCTCTAATTTGGCACGATGGTGCAAGGTCCACGAGGGTCGTTTGGGCATCAGCAGTGATTTTCCATCTTTATCACCGGGTGACCATTTTGGACAAGTGAATAGTCCATCTTGTGTGCTTTTTCAAGAGGATCGCAGCGGGGTGATCCGTTGGCAGCACTTTGGGACCGGGGTGCGGGTCCCGCGTGGTACCGCTCGTGCGCGGTGAGCCGGAACGTATCTTTTTCTCTGGATATTCTTTCCGCTCAAGTGAGTAGTGTTTTTGGCGTGTTTTTCCGAGAGCATTACGATGGGACAGTTCACTCGACCTTTTTCAGGGACGTGGTGTGGGTCCCACCCGACCTGGCTACGGCGAATAGTACCTTTTTCACTGGTTGACCTTTTCGGGCGAGTAAGTAGTCTATCTCGCGTGTTTTTTCACGAGGATCACAACGTTACGATCTGTTTGGTTGTGGGGAGCCTCTTGCGCGATCTTATTAAATGTGGAAATGTGAAGGTTCCCCAGTGGCGGTTCTTCTACCGTGTTTGTAGCGGACCCTTGACGTGTGATCGTGTGCACTCCCATACGAGTGATGTAGATGATTGAAGAGATGTGGATGACTGTGCCTCATTCGATGAGGTGGTAAGTTGGAAAAGTTACGTTTACGCCATTCACGTTGACAATGGGGTGCCATGTGCACGATTGCCTTAGGGCTAGAGATGTGGTATACTCTGGGAGTATACGAGAGAGCTTGGAGGTACGTGTGGTTTGTACCTGAGAATGTTTGTGCGCTTGGTTGGGGTTGACGTGGGGCCACACGTCGTGTGGGCCCCATGTGCGTGTCATGTTCTACTTTGCGTACTTTGACCTCTCGCGATGTAGAGGGTCCCTCTGTGCTCTTTTGTTTGTCCAGCAGGGTTGAGTGGTCTCCCCCTATTTTCGTTCTCGATGGATCGATCGGTAGCGGTGCTAGTGACACCCAGTGATGGAACAGGCGCTGAACCTCTTTTGGGTGAGTTGTTCTGGAGTTTAGTGGTTGCGCGGTACCCACTCAGTGCTCGGTTGGCCAGTGTTGTACCACCCAGTAGGGATGGCCAGAGCAGTTCTGGGTTTACCCTCCAGCAGGGCTGGGCAATGGGTTACTCATCGACTTCTCAGGGTTTAACCTCTAGCAGAGACTAGGCAGTGGGTCACCCGATGACCTCTTAGGGTCTACCCTCCAGTAGGACTGGGCAGTGGGTCGCCCATCGTCTAGTTCCAGGTCTACCCTTCAGCAAGGCTGGGCAGTGGGTCGCCTGTTGACTTATTCCAGGTCTACCCTCTAGCGGGGCTAGGCAGTGGGTCGCCTGATGATGTATTAGGGTATACCCTCCAGCAAAGACTTGGAATTGGGTCACCCGACGACCTCTTAGGGTCTACCCTCCAACAAGGTTGGGCAGTGGGTCGCCCGTCGTCTTGATTCACATTTACCCTCCAGTAGAGACTGGGCAGTGGGTCACCCGACGACCTCTTAGGGTCTACCCTCCAACAGGGTTGGGCAGTGGGTCACCCGTCATCTTGATTCAGGTTTACCCTCCAGCAGAGCTGGGCAGTGGGTCACCCATCAACTTATTCTAGGTCTACCCTTCAGCGGGGATGGGCAGTGGGTCACCTGATGATGTATTAAGGTTTACCCTCCAGTAGGGCTGGGCAGTGGGTCACCCGATATCATATTATGAATTACCCTCCAGCAGGGCTGGGCAGTGGGTCGCCTGTTGGCATTTCAGACTCAGTCCATTCTACCAGGCTAGTCTGTAGCTATTCCTTCATGACTACCGGAGTAGGACCCTTGGTTGTACGGGTCAGTGATGTGACATCTTGACTTTGAGGAGACCTCTCAACTATGGGGAAGTGACAAGGTGTGGTTTGACTTAACCTGGAACTCTCAAGTATGAGGGGCACTTTCCCCATTGAGACGCATCCTTGCGACATGACCTAAAGTCGTGCATGCGAGTCAGTGCCGCCCAAAGCGGATAGTGTCGAGGTGTGGTGAATTGATCCCCTTGACTTACAGTTCAGGGTAGACGTGTGGAATGCTGGGCATCGATGGTGTTTACTTCTGGGATTGTTGGCTACTCGCTTTCTTGGGCTGAGCTAAGGGACAGAGATCCCCTTACGACCTTGTTCAGGCTTCTTATTGAGCATATGTATATGTATATACCATGTTCCTATACCCACTTCTTGGGTTTTGTTACTCTCCTTCCAGGGGAGGCGAAGACGTGTGGGGTATGCCACGTGCTTTCCGTGTCTAGCTTCTCGTGGTTGGACGAGTCTACTCTCCTGCTATAGGTAGCGAAGACTTGATGGGAATTTCATCTTCTCATCGTTTCCAGCTCCTTGTGTCTGGACGAGTCTACTTTTTTTCTCTTGTTGGGTTGAGATGGACTCCCTACTGTTACTCTTATGCACTCTCTCTGTTGTACTCCTTTACCATTCCTTGTACGCTCTACTTCCCACCCTTCGGTACCTCCTTTGTTGCTCCCTCGAGCCTTCAGGGTATCCTACTGAGTATTTTTATACTTACCCCTGCTTGGGATTTGACCGCACTTGGTGTGCCCTTGCAGACGACGGACAGGTCGGTCGTGACTTCAGTGGAGCATATGAGTTCGAGAGCTTGGACTGCGTACGGTGGTCGTAGTCAGGTCCTAGGTGAGGGACCCCTTCCAACTGTTTGCTTTTGTTTACCTATTTCTGGGTTGTGGCACTTTCTGGTTGGGCGCTTGTTTTTCCCATTTTCTTTTCAGTGTACCTTCATATTTTACTTTATGTTGTAGAGGTCGATGCACATTTGTGGTTTATTTATAGTAGTTGGTAATTTTCTTTTCTTTTTACTCTGTACTTTTGCATTGAGTTTGTTGTGTGTGTGTGTACAGGTACTTAGGAAATGGCCTCCCCAATTTGTTGTGCCTTCGTCGTTGGTCGCCCGCCCCTGGCCTATGGAGGCGGCCTTGGGGTAGTTGCGGCTCGGGCCCAGGTAGGGTCGGGTCGTGACAGATTAATTGGATTGAATTCTCCTTGAATAGTATTCAATGGATTATTGGAATAAATGTATATAGATACATTAATATGGATGACAGATTTTCATTTAATGAAACACATCATGCATGGATATATAAAGGGACATGATCCCACCTATTGTATACAACCAATTGTGAGAAAGCCTTCTCAATTATCTCTTCATCCCATTCTGTTGTTCATTACCAATAATGAAGGCGTTATCACCCCTTCATCATTTGGGTATCCTCGAGATAATATTATAGATCCATTGGTTGATGTAGCCCCTATAAGGTAGAGTAATTTTGTTCACTACTTCTTGATCTTTATCAAGCATTCTCCTTCATCGATAAATAAGAATAATACTTTTGTTAGATATTTCTAGGTAGTCTATTTATATAATTTTTTTATTCATTGATTCTCAAAGATGTATCTACCTATGTTTGGTTTATCTTCTACTGAATATGGTCATATGATGTTCATACAAAACCCATCAATTTTTTCTTTGGTTTTTGGTGTGTTTTTGGTTTCGTTTTGATGATCCCTTGATACAATTTAGGTTGATCTAGGTTTTTTGTGTGCAGTTGTGGTTTCCAAGTAGTTTCTTCTTTCCCTTGTAGTGCACAATGGGATCAAAAAGATTATTTGAGGTAGGGGATCCTCATTGTCACCTGTTTATGTGATATGTATGGGGATTTATTGATTTTTATTTCCATTTGGTGGATATTAAAGGGTGGAATAATAAATATAATATATTGGAATAATTGAAATTGATGGTTATGGGGTAGATATCTCATGAATTACTTCTTTTATATATGATACTGATGATATTATGCATGTTTGTTACTAGTACTACAAATAATGGTTGTTGGGATCCTTGTTTGAATTGTAGATGATATATACTAAGACCCTTGTTGTGTTGTTGTGTGATCTACCCCAGAATAGAAGTTTAATGAACATATATATGGATAATAAAATGGTTTCCCATGAAATCTAGTTTGTGTAATAATAATCATGCTAAATAAATAGGTAATGTGATAAAACCCCCTGAATAAATTATAGAATCCAGAATGTTTTTTTGTTGTGTGTGGTTTATTTATTATGTTTCCTTATGTGTTATAGGATATTATGTGGTGATCAAGGTGAAAATCTAAGATGTGTGATTCTTGGGCCTGTGATGTGGTGGTTGGTTGGCATAGATGTGACCTGGGTAGTTGTGAAATGGTGATGATGTGTGGTGTTATTTTCCCATGTGGTGGCATTGTACAATGTGGTTATAGTATGTGAAGTGGTGTATAATGGTTATGATGTGTTGTGGTTGTGATGTGTGGTGGTTGTGGCTATGTGGTGGTTGTGATATGTGGTTGTTTTTTTGAGATGTTTTAGATGGTGTGGCATGGTAATGATGGTGGATGTGAGGTGTTGTGGCAATGGTTGTGTGAGTTGAGACGGTTTTTATGTGGTTTGGTTGTGTTATTTTTCTAGTTATCCATGGAATAAATAATGATGATGAATGAAATAAATAAATAAATGAGTTGATAATTAAATAAATGAATGGGATATGTAAGTATGAATGGAGTGTCTTGTAAATGAAAGTGGGAATTTTGTGTGGACTCTTGTGGTGGTCGTGTGGTGAGTTACGTATAGTGCTAGTAGTGGTTGCGGTAGCTGAGGTGTGGTGCAATGGTGGTGTGGAGGTATACATTGGTGCATTTGTTTTGAACTCATAGGTTTGGTGATTTGTGTTATCTATATATCATATATGTTTATGTTATTCATATACACTCCCCACCCAATTTGGATAACCTTACCAATGCTCAGAGGTTTTGGGTTCCTGGTTCTTTCCCCAACATCTAGGAGGTGGTGACACAGATGGATGTCTACCCCCTCTTCCCCATTCTTCCTTTAGTAGTGATGGATCAAGTGTCTTCAGGTGAGATGTGGTTGTTGTGGATATGATGAGACATGATGCGTGGGTCCAAGTGTTTATAAGTGATATTTGATATGGTGGTACTTGATACTAGCACTGGATGATAGACCTTGAAAGGGTGTGGTAGGTAGGTATTGTATCCTAACACACATTAGAGATGGTTTGTACATGATGTGATGTGAAGAAATATGTATTAAAGGGATGGGAGCATAGTAAATTCAATGTTGGAGAATGAGATCTGAAAATTAGTGGGGAAGCAGTAGCAGGGAACCTTGCATTGTTATGATCACGATACTATATTATTGTATTATATGCATGATTTAGTGAGTGAGGTATGGTGAGGCTGGGTTTGGTTAGTTGACTTATTTAGGTACTTATTGCTTCTACTATTTTTTCATTGGGGCATCAACATTATCTTTTCAAATTTTCACATGAGACCATGGGTATGATCTTACTAAGTATACTTTTATTATCACCCTATGCATTTAAACTATTTTTTAGGTTTCCATGGGGACTTTGGGGGTCGAGCTAGACATTTCTAGCTTGGGTTGGTGCTACTATTGATTTGCTTCTATAAGACTTTTTTTTGTAATTTATTTGGATAATTTTATATGTATCAGTTTACTTTATTCATTCATTATGGGATGGTTTTGGTTTTACTTTTATATTATATACTAGAATTTTTTGTGGTTATTTATCTTATCACTTTATCATGTTATATTTATAGAGGGTAATGTCTCTCATATGTGGGATTTTTATACCCTTAGTACTTATCGCCAACCTAAGGCCTACTAGATGCGGGACTCCATGGGTCATTATATCTCTTCCTTAATTATAGTATCTTTGAATGGAGGGAGTCATGACACACAATACATAAGAGTATAAATATATGGTGAGGGAGTAGTGGTTTCACCTATTTTTGAATGTGAATCCTTGAGAACTTTTTGGGGGAAGAAACTAGCATGGTGGGAAGAATTGTGACACCCATTGGGCCTCTAGTACATATTATTTTGATTTATTGTTATTCATTTATTTTTTATTCTAGTTCTTGAGAGCATGAGGTCAAAATTCACAAATTTTATAGAATCAGGCTTGGGAATATAGTTAGCACATGGTTAGTACTAACCATGTGTTTAACCATGTGATAGGGGGTGTTAGGGACTAGTGTTGTTTTTTATGGTATCTATAGTTTTACAAACCTTAAGGTAGTTCCATGGAAACTATATGGCTAGATTTCAAAGGGAGGGGTGACCCATATGATTTATGCCTGTTTTTCTTAATAATGAGACCAAACCATGTGGTTTGTCCAACTCATTAAAAAGTGAGAATTTCCACTTTTTCTGTTATAAGTTTTAAATACTAACCCTTAAATTTTCCTTATCCTTCATCAAAACCCCTCTTCCTAGGTATATATCTCTCTTTACTTCATTTCTTGGTGAATTTATCTTGAAGTTTGGTTATTTTGTGTGAGATAAGCATGATTTCACTTTGATTTCTTCCTTCTCCACCCTTCTTCCACCTTGTTCTCCCATTTTCTTAGAGTGTTGGAACCCTAAAATTCCATGGGGTCTGAACCTAGGGTTTAGGGTATATAATTAATTGAATTTCCTATTTATTTAGTCTTTCAAGCATCCCTCCTCGATTCTAGTGGTATTTTGAAAAGGTGGTGAGTTAAACTTCATTGGGATCTATGTGTCTCTACCTAAGGGAATTTTTCAATGGATTACCTTTAATTATTGTTTTTATTCATTAAATTTCCTTTGAATTGTGTTGATAATGATGGTTTTCCCATTTTTAATTTGATTCTTAATGTGTAATGAAAATTTAATGCTCTTAAGTGGCTTTTCTAAAGGAGTTTCTTTTGATGCATGAAACGTGTTTGACAAAATTCCTCAAAGAGGATGTGTGGTTTCAAATGTATTTATAAATAGTATTTCGAAAAGTTTTTACCTTATTATTGATGCTTGATATATTGTGGGAATATATGGTTGATGGAATTGGAATTTATAATGTTTTTTGTGATTAGAAATGACCGACACAGGGGAGACCTTGGGTGTGAGGGTGGATTCAAAAATTGAATCCCTAGTATAGGTTGTGTTCTAGCTAGATAATATTTCTTGAGTGACTAAGGGAGACCATTTGAGGAATTTAGGGATCGGGTAATATCAAGGTAGATTCTAAACTTGTTGTACTTAGTTGGATTTTTAACCTTATGTTAAACAAAGCCATTATAGATCCCATTGGTTAGAGCCCATGATGTATGTTTATTGTGCCCTATTTAATTTAGATTCTCTTGTTTTTTATTCCAAATTCCATTATTTGTATACATGATGATGTTTATATGCATACTTATTCAATATTTGGATGAGTTTTACCTGTTTATGTCATGTTGATTCACTTCATTTTATTGATCCTTTTTATTCATACTTTTGAAACATGGTTTGTGTTAGACGTTAAGTTGTGTTCAGTACCACATTGGACTTGACATATCATGTAATCTCTTTTATTCATTACAAAATAACCCCAAGGCCTACCTTAGAGAGGAACCTTAGGTATTCAATCCACTCTTCTATTTTTATATGGTATCAGAGATGGTTTTCTAACCCTAATCCACCCTCTATCTCTCTCTCGGGTGGACCCCCTGCTGTTCCCCTCCTGTGCGTGACTGACCCCTGTGCACTCCTTATCCAATGTGATGGCCCCTGCTGGCCCTACCTATGTGCTTGATGGCCCCCCAATACCAGACCTCCTAGTGTGTGCGACGACCCCCTACTGGCCCTCCCTATGCATGTGATGACCCCTCCTACCAACCCTCCCTATGCACGACAGAACCCTGCACCCCACCTTGCGCGTGCAACAGCCAAAAGAACCCCCTTATGTGCGCAACAGCCACTAGCACCCCCTGCTCTAGTGATCCTTGCGCCCCTGTGCCATTGTAATGGACCCCCTTATGCGTGATGAATCAACCACGCCCCTCTTCTATCCATGTAATCTTTCCTCAATAACCTAATAACTGGATGGACTAGTCATGTAATTCTAGCACCTATAATCTATCAACTATTCACCTTCAACACCTTGTCCCCATGCATTTTCAGCACACTTTATGGCATAATCAAGTGCCACTATTTCCCATAGGAATACTCCATTAGAATCTCTCTCCCAACACTGAATCTCTTGGGTTGTTGACTCTCGTGCCTTCAAGAAAATCACTAGCGATGTAGGTATTTTAAAGTCCTATAGAGTGAATTTTTCTGGAGGTAATATTACTATATTCGATGGTTAGACAATAAAAATTGTAGGCTATGAAATTTTTGCAATTATTCTAAGATTTATACTATTTTTTGTTGCCTTTGTTCCCCATTTTCCCTTTAATTTACTATCAAATAGTAAATTTATGGATGACTTAAAGTGTAAGTCCATCTTCTCACTTTTTCAGTTATATTTCAGGAGCATTCAATGACTCGGTTACTTGGTACCAGACAACTTTAGGGTGGTTTATATGTTCTTGACTTGGCCCCAAATCTCACCTTTCCGACCACCTTTTATCATTCCCTCCAACTTCACTATCATTTTGGTCATCCACCTACCCGCATTATTCAAAAAAAGTTCCAAGATTGGAACTTATTCTTCCTTTTGAATGTGAGTCATGTCACTAAGAAAAACATTATCAGGTCACCTATGTTTCCTGAGACATTCCCTATGCATACAATCCTTTTCATTTGGTTTACTTTGATATCTGGGGGCCTAGTACCAGTCCATATAAAATGGATTGTTGGTATTTTATTACTTTCATCAATGGTTCTTCATAGATGAATTGGGTTTATTTGTTAAAAAATAATTCTAAAATCTTTACCATGTTCTTCTCTTATTATTAATAAATCTCCACCCATTTTTTCACTAAATTAAACTACTTTTATTCAAACAATGGTGGTGAATATTTATCTGGACCCTTCTAGTATTTTCTCAGTGACCACAACATCATCCATCAGACCTCTTACCCTGAAAAATCTTAAAAAATGTTGTTTCTGAATGAAAAAATTTTCATCTATTAGAAGTTTCTCGAACACTTTTATTTTAGAAAAAAGTTCCAACCACTTTTTGGGGCGATGCCATTCTCACATCCACCTACCTTATTAATAGACTTACATCATCCGTTCTTTAGGGGGAGACACCCTTCCATTCCTTACTTCCAAAAACACCCCCTCATTCTCTACCCCTCTTAATTTTTGGATGTGTGTCTTATGTTTGAGATATTTACCCCTTTGTTACCAATTTTGATGCACATGCTCTAAAACAAATCTTTCTTGGCCATTCCTAAACCTAGAATGGATATCGATGCTTTTCTCCAGAATTTCATCGCTATGTTGTCTCTACTGATGTTTCCTTTATCAAATCATCAGTTCTTTCTATTCCCAAGTTCCCACCACCATCTAGTCTTCCTGATTCTGACATTATTTTTCCATATTCTCTCGATACACCACCACATACCTCTATTCTTAGTGATATTGTTGGATAATGATTTTCCTAGATATATACTTGCTGACCTATCACATATTCCACCCTACCACCACCTGTCGCTACCACAATTGATGAATCATCTGGTCCTAATGCTCCATCACAAGATTTTCCTATTACACTTCACAAAGGTTCATGCTCTTGTCTGTATTATTAGGGATTATCCATGTCTACCTCCTAATTTATTAATACATTGGCTTATTACTCAACACCACACACTATTATCAAGTCCATATCTCAATCCGGCTAGTTTCATGGTATGTAGGATGAAATTTAAGCCTTGGAAACCAACTACACTTAGGATCTTGTCCCTATACCTATGGATAAATAGGTTTTCAGGCACAAGTGGATCTATATCATGTGAATAAATGTTGATGGTTCTTTAAATCATATCAAAGCATGGCTTATTTCTAAGTGTTCTGCACAGATGTATTGTGTTGATTATTTTGACACTTTCTCTCCAGTTGAAAACATGGCATCAGTCCACTTATTTATCTCTCTTGCCACTTATTATCACCGACCTCTCCATTAGTTGGATTTTAAAAAAGAATCTTCATTAGTTTCTTGACGAAGAAGTTTATATGGAGAAACCACCAGGGTTTGTTTCTCAAGGGGAATATTCCAAGGTTTTTCACCTTTGTTGATCATTTTATGGCCTCAAGCAATCACCTCATGCCTGGTTTAGATACTTTTTCATTGTTGTGATTAGCTTTGGAATGTATCAAAGCATAAAAGATTCCTCTATTTTCTATCACCATTCTATAATAGGAAACATTCTCTGTTTTGTTTATGTGGATGACACTGTCATTACTGGAAGTGATACTGATGACATTGGTCGACTCAAATCATTACTTCATCAAAATTTTAATATGGAGTATTTGGGTCCATTATGATATTTATTGGGTATTGAGGTCTCCATATGTGTTAAAGGAACTTTTAAACATAAAATGAATTATGTTCTTGGTCTTCTTCAAGAGACTGGAATGACTCAAGCTAACTTGGTTGACCCATGACTTGAACTTGGATAAAGCTTACTACATTGTGATAGTGACATGTTTCCATCACCTGATAGATATAGACAACTTGTTCGGAAGCTCAAATACTTAACTATGACACAACATGATATTTCTTGTCTGGTTAGAAAAGTAAGTCAATTTATTTAATCTCCCACAAAAACATAGTGGGAGGCTATTCTTCACATTGTCAGATATGTGAAAAAAGGAACCAGGTTTGGGTATTCTATATTCTTATTATGGGAATATAGACATTGAAGCATTTTGTGATACAAATTATGATGGATTTCTATCTTCTAGGATATTTACATCTATTTTTTGTAGTTTTTTGGAGGAAATTTGATCTCATAGAGAAGAAAAAAATAAAACTATTATCTCTGGATTAAGTGTAGAGTTAGGATATTTTTCCATGGAATATGTGAATGTAGAAATTATTTGGGCATAAAAAATTCTTTATGAGATTGTGTATATGACCAAGAAACCAGCACATATCTTGTGTAATAATAAATCTACTATCAATATTTCCATAAATTCAGTCTTTCATGAGTGGACAAATAATATTGAAGTTTATTTTCATTTCATTCAATAAAACTCTGAAAAGAATAAGATCGCCTTTGACCACGTTCACACCTCTGATGAACTTACTGATGTTCTCGCAAAATGAGTTCCTAGACCATGAGTCCAATTTTTTTGTAACAATATGGTCATGATAAATATATATGTCCCAAATTGAGGGGTATTGTTAGAGGTTAAGTTGTGCGCAGTCCCACATTGGACTTGATGTATCATGTAATCTATTTTATTCATGATAAAATAACCCCAAAGCCTCTCTTAGAGAGGAACCTTGGGTATTTGTTCCACTCTTCTATTTTTATAGTTTTTTAGAGAAAACCCAAAGGGGTTTATAAGTAATTATTTTAAAGTGTGTTTTTTAATATTATTTTCAAACTAGAACTATTGGTATTCATAGAGAAAGTTCTTTATTAGATTAATGGTGGTATCCTATTGGGATTTTTCTCACACCCTATATATGTCATTGAGCGTATGAAGACTTGGTTTTGTAGGACATGAGTAAAGGTGGTGGAACCATTCCAGTTGGTGCCTCCTCTTAATTACCATGGTCAGTGGTTGTTTTTTGATAATATAGACAATAGTCCCATGGTGTTCAGATCATTTTTGAGCATTTTGGGATTTTTAGATCATCTAGGATGTTATGTATCATCCTCCAAGACCTTGACCATGTTTTTTTATGTTGAATTTTGGAAATTGTATATATGACTTGTTTATAATTGTAAAGTGATATTATTTATGATATCAGTTTTTGGTTTTTAGTATGTATTATCTATTTAGATATTTTAAATTGTTGACCCCACACAATTGATAGTGTGGAAATCCAATTTATAGATGGGTCATACTGAATTTATGGGAGGAGCTTGTTCTTTGGATATATGCACTCTGAGGGTGAAATAATTCTCACATGGTTGTATGTTGATAGCTTGATTTTTGTCATCATATCATGAAAACTAGGAATGTGCTTTGGGCACTATGGTGTAGAGGGTCAGGTGATGGGTTGGGATGACCCGAGTTAATTCGTTACATATGGGATTTGATATCTCTACCTAATAAGGATTATTAATTATTTTATCCACATGTTATCTATGAATTATATAGATCATCTATCTTTTATGACTTATATGGTCAGGTAAAAGTGAAATTTACAATATATAACCATCAATTAATTCTTACAATTAATGATTTTGCAGAATTTATGGAGTTAACACTTGAATGTGAGTAAGTCTTTATTTCACATAATATTTCATAAAATTTCAGATCATTTATCAAAGAAAAATATTTGAATAAGTACATTAAATGGTGAATAATGATATATATATATATCTAGAATTTGGAACTTCCTTTCAATGGATTTAATATTTCTTACATCAAAAGGAGATAAGGACACAATGATGATTCAAGATGTATATGTGCTTGAATTTCTCTATGGAATGAGAAAGTTCAATCTTGTGAAGTTCATCTAGGATTATATGTAAAGACCCTATTTTATCCTTGTAAGTCTTTAAAATATATCAATTAATATTTTTAGATCTAGTCACTGAGACAACATCTGATTTCGAGGTCTCGTGTTCCCAGAATTAATTTGATAAAAATATTAAATATGTTTTATATCACGTGTGCATATTTTTTCATAAATAATGGAATATCTATTAAACGAAGTTTCAAATCAAAAATCTGATACCACTGTTGAATATGGAGTGTGAGATTTACACTAGGCATGGCCTAAAGTAGGTTGACATAGGGAATTCAGATAAAGTTTTCATTGGAGGGTGCGTTTGGTGGATTAATTAATAAATTGTTTAATTAATTAATTAAATGACCCAAAACCTAATTAAATCTATAAATATTCCATTATAGAAAATTTCTTGGATTAGTCACATAACCCTAGGATCATTGAGAAGAGAATTAAACATTCTTCATGAGTGGATTGAGATCAGATGATGATAAACTTCTAAATCCATGTGAATCAAGGTGCAATGAATGCAACAGATCTTACTCATTCGTTAGAAGCTTCGTTCTACATCATAAAATGATCCAATATTGAGCTAAGACTCATCATTTTTAGTTTCTACCCCATATGATGAAATGAATGAGCATGATCAATTCCTTTTCTTTGATATGTGCTAAATTCATCCTTTGCATGAGTATGTGCATTGGACTCAATTGTTTATTCAATTTTTTATCTCCCCATTGCACCATGTTTCTACCCACATACATCCCCAATCTAATTTTTTGGCCAATAATGCTGGTAAAATGATTGTTTCACTTTTTTCTTGTGATTTTCTCCCAATCTTTCTTCTTATTTGTCACACCCCGTCCTATATATTATTTTTATTTTATTATTTTCTTTGGTTTTAAATTTTTTTTTCGAGGTTCAGGTTGAATCCCGAACAAGATTTTTGAGTTTTGTCAAAAAGTGCGCATTTTTTAGTTGACACCGATGAGCGCCCAGGAAGTGTGTGTTTTGGAAACCCTGCGTGGCTTCTCCCATGAAACGGCATAGTCTGCCTATCTTTGAAAAATTAAAATGAATAAATTTTGTAATTTATTGCGTTAGTTAAAATTTTCATGGTTGCTAATAATTTTAATAATTATTATTAAAATTAAATGAGTATTTTTATTATTTATATTTTTATCGATGATTATTATTATTGTTTTTTTAATTAAGGAATTATTATTATTACTATTATTATTATTATTATTATTATTATTATTATTATTACTGTTATTGAGATATGGTCTAGGGCACGAGCACCGCACGACTAGTGGAATTTGTGCGGTTAGCCCGGGCACCTGCACTATTACGACATTTGAGTCGACCTGGTGAAATAAATTAAATGAGTTGACAAAAAAAATTAATTTGAATTTGGTTCAATAAATAAATTATTGCCATAATAATATTATTTTGTCATGAATAATAATATCAAATTATTATTAAAGAATTATTGTTATTTAAAATTATTATTTTTATCATTTTTAGTTTATTATTAAAGTTTTATTATTATTATTATTATTATTATTATTATTGATATTAATATTTGTATTATTAATATAGATTAAATTTATTATTATTATTAGTATTAATAATAATAATATTTTTATTATTATTTACTTTTTATTTTTTTCTTTCTTATTTTTTCTTTCTTTAGTTTTTTCTTTTTATTTTTCCATGCGGTTGTCCCCTTTCTCCTCTCCTTGTCATGACACACATCCCCCCTCCTTCTCCCCGTTGCAGCATCCATCAGCTCCGCGACCCGGCCTCCTACGCGCCCTCCCTGCTGGCTAGGCATCGTCCCTCCCTCCCTCTCCTCGCCAGCCGCTGCACATCCTTCCGGACTCGCCAGATCACCGCACCCCCCTGACACCCTCCTGATTCGCCCGCACAGTGCCCCTTCCTGCTTCGGTTTCCCCCATCGAGCTTCTCTCCTCTCCTGCCGGCCAGGCCCCCCTCTGGATCCCATTACGCCGCCCAACCCAGCTCACAAGTTGTAGCTGCCAGCCCTCCTACTGGTGCCTCCACGTCTAGGATTTACTTCTCCTCCTACGCACTGTCGGCTGACCAACCCCCCTACACCTATTTTCTGTGACCCCCATCCCTGAACCTCTCTGACCACGCACCCGCAGTCCGGCCCCCTTCTAGTCGCGATGTGCCTGGAGCACCTGCGGCTCAGTGTGTGACGCCCCCCTCCGGCCAGCTCCCTGCTTAGCATGCCCAACCAGTGCTCCCATGTTCTATCTAGCTGAGAACCCTCCTCCCCTCAGTTGGCCGGCGTGACACCCATCTGAGTAGCTCCCCTACACCTACAGCCTCTTATTTTTCCCTTTCTGCAGCACAAGCAGGACCTCCACAAACCCCTTGTCCGACCCCTTCTTCACAGCCCCTATCCTTGGCAGGACCTCCTCCGCCAGAAACCCTCTGGACAGCTCGTGACATCCCCCTGCCTGGTTTCCCCTTTCTGATTGTCTTGCTGACTCCCACCTCGTTCGTTCGTGCGGCTAGTTGCGCACTTAGTTCGCAACTGGGCGCATGACAAACGCCCACCACCGAAGTCGAGTGGTGTGGTTTCATTTCATTTCTCCTGCACTGATTTTTAGGTGAGGTTTGCTTTGTCTTTTTTTTTTAAATTATCGTTTATGTGTTTTTTAGTTATCTTTACGGTTTCAGTGCATTGGTGAGGTATTTCCCTAAAATTTCAGTCGTCATCTTGCACGTGCGTGTGCGCCCGCTCGAGGTGTGTCTCGTCATCGTGCTTGGACTGCGAGTCGAGGTAGGTCCCCCACTACACTCTCCTTTAAATTTAGAATTTATTAATTTCTCGATATTTCATTGATTTCCAATAAATTAGAAATAGTATTAAATAATTATTCTTTTCGAATAATTACTTGATGTAAATCAAATCTGTTTATTTTATACACGACACTTGAAATATTTTCTTGATGAATTTATGCATAATAGTGAAAGAATTACCATTTGGCCTTTGAACATAATTAATAGAATTTCAAGTGTAGTTCTGTTTTGATGATAAATGATTTATGTTTATGTGTAAGAAAGTGTTTTGGTTCTCTTGAGAAATGATGTTTTTCTTTAAATTTGGTTAAGGCCCGTTTGGAACTTTAATAAAATAAATTATTTTGAAAACCCTCTTTAGAGTGACTCGGGGGTGACCATGTTGTGCACGTCAATTTTGTGTGAGTTGTTTGTGATGTTTGTGCATCATGACTAGTT
The DNA here is from genome assembly GCA_963277665.1 of Viscum album. Classification (NCBI taxonomy): domain Eukaryota; kingdom Viridiplantae; phylum Streptophyta; class Magnoliopsida; order Santalales; family Viscaceae; genus Viscum; species Viscum album. The sequence goes on along the minus strand of OY728137.1, from coordinate 1,605,493,679 downwards.
ACTTGATTGACTTTGTTGACTCACCCCCCCCCCTTTATTATACGCGTTGACATGGGAACCTAGAATAGTAAGTGAATCTTCTGAGAACGATTGTTTCACTAGTTTAGATTATGCACTGTCTAGTGGACCATAGCAAAGAGGTGTTTTTTTATTATTTCTATGGGATTGGGCCCCTCGATTAGTCCAGGTAGGGCGACGATCGGGCATTAGGGAATTATGACGTCATTGATTAGGTCATGCCTTTAAGATGAGTCACATGTATAGTATGTTCTAGATTGTTCACGAGCTCCAAGGTTTGACCCATGTTTTCTTTAGTGATTATTTGTATGTGGAGGATGATTCAGGGGCTTGGTTTGGTTGATGGTCCCTGTTTGCAACTTTATTATTTCCCTTATTGTGTGTTTAATGTTGTGTGTATTTTTACTCTTGACTAAATACTAAAATTTGGATTTATAAATATTTCGCTAAAATGTTTTAAAATGTAATGCACCTTTTCCCTTCAAATAATAAATTTGTTTTTAAATTAAAAAGGGAAATGGATTGTTAATTGTTTTAGAAATGAAAGTGTGTGTGGAAACCAATATTTTATATAATTTAGTTCAAACCTGAAATTGGTAAATTATTTATTTAAAGGTAGTTCATTGGGAATAGTTTTTTGGGCATGCCTACTAAGTTTTAATACTCGCGCCTATAGTGTTTTCCTATTTTTAGTTTCTGTTGTAGGTTTGACTTGAGCTTGCGTGTCATGGGTGAGAGTTGGTTATGTATTAGTGAGTGACTCTCGGGGTCGCAAGGAGTTTTGGTTGTGTTTAGTTTAGTTTGTTGTTGTTTGTCATTATTTCTTTTCATGTTTTTTATTTACTTTGCGTTGTTCTATTTTCTTTCCATTGCTTTATTTATTTTCATTGGGTGAAATCATTACCTCTTGCTCTCTTTTGATGCCCTAGTTCTTTTCTTCATCTCGGGAGGATCAGGAATGCCTCTCAGTCCATGTTGCGGATTGGCTCAGGTGATCGGTTTTGGGTCGACCCGGGTTGGTTCGTGACATTATTCATCACTATTGGATTATGGGGCCATGGTTCGACATTTTTGGGTGGGTACAAGCACAATAAAACCCCTGTATCCATAGAAGATTCATGTGAAATGGATGAATTAATGAATTATGGATATATTTGGATATATTTAGGTATTTGGGCGATTCCACCATGGCTTTGGAGATTCGGTGAGGCGAGAGGAGGCACCACAAGCGACAGTGGTGCATATGAGCTTCGGGCGATGGATTGGAATCAAATTTTCGGCCACCAGAGGGCCAAAATCAATTTTCGGAAGAGGTCCCCACCAATATTGGGCAGTCAAATGGTGGTATTCACAATGAAATATATATTGGGAATGCATTTATTAGATTTTGAGTTTTTCTGAAAAACCCTATTACACATAGTGTAGTCTGAAGAACACACGACATATATCCCCTTGGATGTGGAAGCTAGGGTTTTCAGGTGAGTAAAATGTCACATTCTATGTGGAACTCCCACAATTTATGTGACTTGGTGATAGAAACCTGGAATGTATTCTAGGGGTACATGAACATGGGTATGGCCCGGAATATGTCTCGTAATGGCACACAACTAGGGTACACAAACACAGACTGAGGGACACAAGTACAAGTAGGAGAACATGGATCAACCCCAGGTGGATAACACACATTGTAGTCCCTTTACACACTATTTAAGGCTATGTGTCTAGTGATCTATGTGCTATGGAGGACATGGTTAGGCTGCAGTGTGGGACTACAGACCATTTGTGTCCCCTTACTGGTAGTGTATCTTCCTTTTTGAGGAATATTCCACCTATCATATCTCCTTCATTTGGACTTTATGTTTGTCATATGAGTAGCCTATTTTGAGTTTTTTTCTAAGTAGAACATTATAGTGTCATTTTTTTGGATTTTGAGAATGATGTGAGGTATTCTGAGCGAGATGCTTTTTTTGGTGACACTCGATGAAAATAGTGATCAAACAATATCATCAGAGTGGAACCCTTCTATTGGGATAGGGAATGGGTCCTCTATCCATCCATCTAGAGTGGAACCCTCTTACTAGGATATGGAATGGGTTTTCTACCTATAGAGTGCAACCCCCTGTTGGACTAGGGCAGGGGTCCTCTATCTATCATCAGAGTGGAACCCTCCTGCTGGGATAGGGAATGGTTCCTCTACCCTTTGAGTGGAACCATTCTTTTAGAATCGGGTATGGGTCCCCTATCTATCTATCTACTTAGTGGAACCATCCTTCTAGGATAGGTTATGTTTCCTTTATCCATAGAGTAGAACACCCTAATAGACTAGGGCGTGGGTCCTTTTTTCACCTATAAAAGTGTAAGCTTCCTTTTGGGAGAGGGAATGGGTCCTCTATCTATCTACCTACTAAGTGGAACCCTCATACTAGGATTGGGTATGGGTCCTCTATACATAGAGTAGAACCCCCTTGATGTACTAGGGCATGGTTCCTCTATCCACCTATAAGAGTAAAACCCTCATATCGGGACAGGGCATGGGTCCTCTATATTTCTACTGAGTAGAACCCTCTTCTTATGTAAAATCATGGGTACTCTAGATATCTACTACGTGGAAACCTAATTTCATATCAAGGCATGGTTCCTCTACTTAGATATTGTGGCCCCTTGACTGTGCGACATAGTAGTGAGGTTTTCCCCCATATGGATGCTTCTTCAGACAAATGCATGAGATTTTGGGCATTATTGATGGACCTATTGGAACTGATGATAGACTCTTTTATCGGAAAAGGATGTGATATGTATATTCCATTTATCACACATCTTTTGTTTATGAGAATATATCCCTATTGATCTGTTATTGTTTTTTATGGGTTGAGTTGTCTACTTCTATCATGGTTGTTACTACTCCCCCTTCAGCTTTCAGGGTGTCCTAATGGGTATGTATATACTCAACCCTATATGATATTTTCATGCATGTGTCATTTATTATACAAATGATGAATATATTGGCAGTAATTATTGAAGATCATAGGGATAAATGGATGCACATGATCACGTACAGTGGTTAGAGCTTGGAGATTTAGATTCAGGATCTCTCAGCACTTTACTTTCTAGTTATTTTTAGGTTGAGAAATATTTCTGATCAGGCATGTATTTTTCACCCTTTTCTTTTTAGATTATGTTGTAATACTATTGTAATCACTATAGTTTTTACATTCATGGTTTATTATTTAGATGTTTCATCTTTTATTATTATTCCTATGCACTTCTATATGGAGATGTTTGGGTGCATGCATAAATGTAAACTAGAAAAAGGCCTCCCATATTATTTATGAATTTTGACACTTTTCACAAGACCCTAGCCTATGGAGATGGGATTGAGATAGTTTTAGCTTGATCCCCATTAGGTTAGGTCATGATGGATTAGTATCAAAGTTTGTTCATTCCTTAGGATAGTGTTGGGAGTTGTACCCTTATGAGGATTTTTTTGGGATATAGGGAAATAGTTTCAAAGTGTCTCAAGTATAGATTTCAGGCTAAGGAACCTAGTGTTAGTATGTTAGCCAACATATCCATACATCATGACTCTAACCACCTACTTTTCAAATTGATATACCGAGACATTATTTACAAGGAACTTTGGTTTAAGAATTATATAAGATTGAGTCATTTGACCATCCTTCTTGAGTTAGTTCCCCATATATATATTCTCATCTAACTATGGTATATCTTGATTAAATTTTCATGATCCCTCTATGAAGACAACCTTCTAGGTTACTAATTCTGGATCATGATGATAATATGATGAGTGATGAGGCCTCAGTTCAGAGGTCGTCACGTGATATCCTTCCTCTAGTTGGATAGGTAACACAACCCCCCACCCGTTGAGTAGCAGATAGTCCTAACTGAATAGGATGAGGATTAATAAAGGCTTATTTCAATTCGTGAGTTCTAGTAACAGAGACCACTAAGGTTCTATGATGAGCCAGATCCCTAGTCGGTGGAGGATTGAATAGAGTTAGTGATTTGAGTTTTGAGGCTTCTTTGGAAATTGATTGATCAGTTAGATGAACTGGAATCCAATATTTTCCATGGAATAGTTGGGTTCTATCAGATCTTATTTACATAAATGCATGAGGATTTGACACTCTCATGGACCGAATTCTAGGAACTATTTCATGAGGAGTACTACCCCTCATTCTTGTGCTCAATTATCATTCATGAGCTTCTAGAGATTTATTTGGGAGGAATGATAGTTTCTAAGTATGTTGTGAGGTTCACTGACCTTACACAATACTCCCTCAACATGATTCGAGATGGATACATTTCGGTGCAGAAGTTGGAGTAGGGTCTTCATAGAGACATTTGTTCTTGTGTGGTACCCCCATGTATTCCCACTTATGCTATAGTTTTGGAGTGGGAACTGATGGAAGAGATATTCTTTTTATAGGGGCTCCATACAACTGGAGTCGGCAGTGGGCATCATGTGGCTAAGTCATATTCAGTAGCTAATAGTTGCTAGTCGGCAAGATCTCGGTGTATGATATATTTTCACGACCAGGCTCAGACACGTGGTCATGTGGCATAGGGACCATATAGAGGACCAAGGAATCCTAGAGAGATATGGTGTTATGCATGTGATGGGCAAGGTCACATGGCCCATGATTTCCCAACTCGATGTGCTGAGGAGGGAAGTTGGGTAGCGGATTGACTGCCACAACAGATATAGTGTCCTAATCAGGGATATCCCAGGTTAGGGCAGGGTGTCCCCCAAGGTTGAGGATATGGAAGAGGAGTAGGTTGCGCTCTAATAGAAGGATATGTAGGTAGTTTATGATGATATTACCTCCTTCCACTGACACTACTAGGTGGCCCACATTAGGCTCGAAGATCTGGTGGTCAGGGCTGTGGGAAACTGTGGGTTATAGAGGTGCATGACCCAACAACTCATGTGATGATTAAAGGTATGATATGTGTATATTATACTATTTATTTAGTATTAGTGTACATATATGTGAGTTATAAATTTATCTATTTACTCTTGGTGTGAGATTTGGAGCTCCCAATTGAGGATTATCCTAACAACTTTTCATTGAGGTTCTTATGAGGAATGCTTATTTGATATCTTTCATCTTATGGCAGTGTGAACTATCACTTATTAGAGAGAGATTATAATGAGACCTTTTATTCATCACGATGAGACCTTATGACTTCATCTTAGGTATGGATAGGTTGTACACTATTCGATACTAGATTGATTTCCACCACAGTCTATTTAGATTCCTTAAAACTGATGGGATGATATTCTCCTTTGTGGGGGAGAGAGATCTCATGGTTGAGCAAGTGTGTTTTTCAATATGGTAGTTACAACCCATCACCCATAATTTGGAGAGTTTATCCCTTGTCATATTAGTCTTTTATGGCATCTGGATTACTTTTCTCATAGATTATTTTATTGATGTATTCCTCAAGGATTTTTTGGGGACTACCTCTGAGGTGGTAGATGGAGTTTTGCATCAGCTTGAACACCAGGACCACTATGATATATTTGAAGGCATACCATATAGACCTTACCAATATTTGGGAGTTGTGGTTGTAGTTAGAGGACCTTTAGGAGAAGGGTTTCATCAGAACCTGTGTGTCCACTTGGGAATCTCTAGTTTTGTTCGTAAAAAAGGTGGATGGGAGATTATGGGTTTATTTGGATTATCATCGCCTAAAATATGACATGATAAAGAAAAAGTACCCCTTGTTAGGGATTTAAGACCTATTTGATATGTTGTGAGGCATGAGATGGTTCTCAAGGATCAATCTACAGTTCGATTATCACCAATTGAGAGTTCATGAGATTGGTATTTTGAAGCTAGAATTCCAATGTCTCTATGAACACTATGAGTTTATGGTGATTCCTTTCAGTGTGAAAAATTCCCACACTATATTTATGTATTGGATAAACCAGATCTTATAGCTGTACATGGACCGATTTTTTGTTGTCTTTATTGAATACAAACTCACATACTTCGTGCTATAGGAGGAGAATAAAGAGCACTTGAGGATGGTCTTAGACTTTCTTTGGGAGAAACATCTTTATGGAAATCTCTTGAAGTTCCAGTTATGGTTCCATGAGGTTCACTTTCTAATGTATGAAATTTATGAGGATGGATTAGCTATGGACCCAGTAAAGATCGATTCAGTTCTTTCTTGGGATCCACCCAAGAGAGTGTCATAGGTATAGAGTTTTTTTGTCTTGGAGGGATACTACTGAAGGTTTTTGGTATAATTATCTAGTATTTTATCCCCTTTGACCGCCCTGATGAGGAATGGGTATACATTTACCTAGACTGAGTAGTTATAGAGAGCCTTTGAGGATTTGAGTTTGAGGATAATGAATGCTTCTGTTTTGATACTATCATAGGAGGACGTGGAGTACATAGTTTATTTTGATGCCTTAGGAGATGGAATCTGTTTTTTATTGATGAAAAGGAAGGAAATTATCATGTATGGGTTAAAGAAATTGATACCCCACAAGTAGAACTACATGACTCATGAACTGTAGCTGGCAGTGGTAGTCTTTGATCTGAGGATGTGGAGTTACTATCTTTTGTGAGAGTGTTTTTTTATTTACTCAGACCATCAGAGTCTTAGTTATGTCTTCAAATAGATAGACTTGAACATGAGATAGATTCTCTAGTTAGAGTTACTATAGGATAATGAATTTGAGATAGTCTATAATATAAATATGGTAAATGTGGTGGCAGATTACCTTAGCAGGAAGTCCTATGCTCATTCTGTGTAGGAGGCATTGGAGCAGTTGACTTCCTTGCAGCTGACCCTAGTTTTGGAGGAGGGTGCAATTTTTATTCAATCGATGGTGTTTAATCCTCCATTACTATAGAGTGTGAGAGAGTCCCAACTAGAATACATAAATTATGAGGTCTTATATGAGCATATATCCTCATAAGATCCATCCGATGGATTTTATGAAGGAGGTAATCACATCATCCATTTCTAGGGATGGATGTTGGCACTAGTCACAATGCGGGAGGAGGTGATAAGAGAGTTCCACACATATCCTTTAGATATACATCTTGGTGTAGGGAAAATGTATAGAGACCTTCAACAATAGTTTTGGTGGGATGGAATAAGGCATAGAGTGTCTGAGTTCATCTCTCAATTCCCCATATGTTAATAGGATAAGTTTGAGCACTAGGTTTTGGAAAGTTTATTGCATCCTCTTAAGATCTTGTAGTGGAAATGGGATAACATATCCATGGGATTTGTGATAGGTATTCCATGGATAACGATAGGCCATGACTCTATCTGGGTGATAGTTTACTAACTTACAAACTCATCACACTTTCTTTATATTAGGGAGAAGAGTTTTGTATAGAGTTTAGTGTAGTTTTATGTAAGGGAGATCATCCACCTTCATGGGGTTCCCTCAACTATTATCTCTAACCATGATGTGTGGTTAATGTAATAGTTGTAGAGATGCTTATATAAGGAATTTGGGATCTAGATTAGGATGAGTACAACCTTTCACCCCCATACATATGGGCAGACCATCCACACTATCCAAGTGCTAATGGATATTATGGGGGTTTGGGCATTAGACTTTGTTTAGTGAGGCATCTCTTGTTAGGTCGGATATGGCACATGAAATGATGTATAAGGTCTAGGGAATCCATGATGAGATGATGAAAAGTTAGATTATGCATAAATATTATGCTAATCAACATCATAGGCCCTTGGAGTTCAATAATTGAGACCAAATTTTCCTAAGAGTATCCACATGCCAAGGATTGTGAATATTTTTCCAGGGAGGCAAGCTATCCCCAAGGTTCATCAGGACATTCGAGATCGTACAAAGGGTTGGTGAGGTTTCATACCAACTTTACCTACCTCCATAGTTATATAGGGTTCACAATGTTTTCCATGTTTCACAACTGAGGAGATATGTGCATGACCCTATGCACGTTATTGACTGGGGTGAGATGGACATCGAGGATGGATCCACTTCTGTGGAGCACCCAGTGGTGATTAAGGATCAATAGAAGAAGATCCTAGGTGGATGGACCATTCCCTTGGTTCGTATGTTGTGGCATCATGGGAACATGTAGGAGAGATCCTGGTAGTGGGAGGGATAGATTCAGGCTCAGTATCCCCAAATTTTTGTTTAGTTTTTATTTTCAAGGATGAAAATATTGAAGGATGGGTTAATGTAAAGACCTTGTTTTCTTCCTTTTAAGTCTTTAAAATATATCAAAGAATATTTTCAAAGTCAAGTGTTGAAATGACACATGATTCTGAGGAGCAATGTTCCCAAAATTAGTTTTATAAATATATTAAACATATTTTATACCACACACACATGGTTTTCATAAATAATGGAATATCTCCTAAATAGAGTCTCAAATAAAAAATCTAAGACCATGGTTGAATCTGAAACGTGAGGTTTTCCCTAGACATGACCTGAAGTTGGTCAGTGTGGGGAATTCAGATAAAGCATCCATTAGAGGGTGCATTCAATGGATTAATTAATAAATTATTTAATTAATTAATTAAATGAAACAAAACCTAATTCCATCTTTAAATATTATATTATATAAAATCTATAGTTCTATCCACATAACCCTGGTACTGTTGAGAGAATAATTCCACATTCTTTATTAGATTATTGAGATTGTATGATGATGTGCTTTTCAATCCAAGAAAATTGAGGTGAAATGGACACAAAAGATCTTCCTCCTTCATTGGCAGCTATGTACTTCACCATCAAACAATCCAATATTGAGTTAGGACTCTTTATTTGTGGTTTTTAAGCCATATGATTAAATGATTGAGCATGATAAATTCCTCCTCTTTGATCTACGTTAAATTCATCCTTTTCATGAGCCTGAGTACTGGAATAAATTATTTATTCAATTATTTATCTCCATGTTGTGCAATGTTTCTCAACACAAATATCCCCAATATAATTATTTGTCCAAGAATGCTTGGAAAATGTTTTTTCACTTTTTTCTCATGATTTTAACTCGATCGGTTTTTGTGTTCTTCATCATTGTCCTATGAGGCCATCGTTTGACATTTTCAGGCAGGTAAGAGCATGATAAAACCCCCCAAATCTATAGTGGACACACATAAAATGAACATATTGATGAATCAGAGATAGATTCAGATAGTTTTGGGGATTTGGGTGATTCCACCATGGATTTGGAGATCCGGTGAAGTTAAAGGAGGAACCAAGAGTGATGGTGGTGCATATAGGCTTCGAGTGATGGATCAAAATCTGATTTTTGGCCACCAAAGGGATAGAATTGATGGATAGAGGTGGTCCACACCGATCCTAGGTGGTCAAATGGTGGGTTTTGTATTATAAAATCAATATTGGGAAGGCACAGATCATATCTGGAATTTCTATGAAAAACCTAACTACAATCCATGTATTATGAATAACGCACAACATGTAGCCCCTAGATTCAACAACTAGGGTTTCTGAGTTAGTTAAATATCACACGCTATATGGGACCCCCATAGTCCATGTGAATCAGTTCTATGAACTTGACATGTACTCTAGGAGTACACAGGAACATGCACAATCAAACACATGTTGTGTATTAGCACACAACTAGGGTACACAAACATGGCCTGAGGGACATAGGCATGGCCAGGTGAACATTGTCACGACCCGTCCTCGGGGCCCATGTCGTGACTACCCCAGGTCCGCCTTCCATAGACCAGGGGATGACGACTATCACCAAGGCGTAATTCCCGATAAAAAGGGAAGGCATTGCCTTTGTAAAATAAACAAACACCACAGAGTAAGCAAGCAGAAGTAAACACTAAGTAAAACTGGGTACAATAGTAAGTGTGGAAAGTAAGTGGTCCATAATACAAACCAAAACTGAAAGTAAATTACAACTGGAAAGAAAATACAGCAACTGAAAGTAAAGTCGCAACTTCGAGCCGTCCACTGGAAGTCCCACTTGAAGGGTGGGTACAGATAGTCTCCACAGTTCCACGGGTCCAGCCGTCCGCTCCGTGTACGTCCCGCCCAGTGGTCCACCTCCAGGTATTGACTCGCTCCACAAGCCTCAACCACGATCAGCGTTGTCCGTCGTCTGCATCCAACACAACGTAGTGCGGGCATAGCCCATGCAGGGGTGAGTATAAGCTACTCAGTAGGGACCCTGAGATCCCCGAAGGTCTCCCAGAATCCAAAAAGGATAATCCAAAAAAGAAGTATATAATCATGAAGTAACAACCAACACTACTTAGGTATATGTCCATACATATACCTAAGTCATTAATTCTAATTCGGCTCCAGCATCCGAGCCCAAGTTCGATCACGTCCACACAGGATAGCACAACACAATCCACATAGGAAAGAAAGTCAATCATATCAAAGATAATGATTGAAAGTCAAGACTCAGCTCACACAGATATACTTCTTCGTAAGACGATAAAGATGATCAGATTTACCCATTGATTCATCTAAGCCGTCGGACCCACAAAGGATCGATAGGTACTAACCCCCGCAATGACCCACACAGGATATGACCCACACAGGATCGGTATGCGCTGGCCCACACAGGACCACTGAGCGCTGACCCACACAGGATTAGTAGGCACTGATCCACACAGGATCGCTGAGTGCTGTAGTCGTCACTGTCGAACCCACGGAGGATTTCTGTACAGTCGTCATCGTCGTCGTAGTCGCAGCCAGCTCTAGGGTTCCCGCACATAGCAAGCTCGTTTCGGGAGGGTCTGCTCCACGAGCTAAGGGCTGATACATCAACTGACACGAAGTCCGGAGTTGATGTATCCCAAAATTCTGTATCGTCAAAAGGAACTCAACGTGACAGACAGCGCATCAATCGGACGCCCGGTCTGAGAGTTATTGGATCTTTCGTTCCAGGGGCCCGGTTGTTTTTTAAGTCAAAACCAAGCCGAACGTACTCCAAATGCATCCAAACCTCGAGTGGAGTAATCCAAAAGGTCCTTCTCACTAAGAGGAATCCAACAAAGTCGACGGCACGTCAATCGGACGTCCGAAGCTCACGTTATAAGTGTTTCCGCTCCGAGGGCCCTGTTGGTTTCGTGTTCGAACCAACCCGGCCATACCCAAAGTTCTCTGAAACCTTGAGTGTAATATACCAAAACGACCTTCTCAATGCAAGGATCACATCGTAGCTGACGGTGCGTCGATCGAAGGTCCGTAGCCCAAGATATGGGCAAAAGACCAAAAGAGGTTCGAAAATGGGGGTTTTGGGCCCGGACCGACCCAGTCCGAGACCCCCTAGGTCGGCCCGAACTGGGTCGACCCGAACTAGGTCCGGGTCCGGCCCGCTTGGGCGCATCCCGGCCCGGCTGGCGCGGCGCAACGCGGCCTGGCCCGGCCCGGCCTGGCCCGGCCCGGCCTGGCCCGGCCCGGCCCGGCGCCCTCGCGTGGCCTGCGTGGCCAGGCGGCTCGGTCGAAACGGCCAAGCGGAAGGGGGGGGGGGGGGGGCTACCCCCCTATTGTGTAACCGCGGACCCCATGTGGGGGGCCGCTCCTTTGGCCAACCGGGGGTTACGACCCCCGGCCTTCTCGGTGACCGGCCGACCCAGTCCGGTCGGCCGGTTGCTGTTGTCGCGGGACCGCCGCGGTCCCGCCCTCCGGCTCCGGCACCGGCGGCCAGAAGCCGACCGCCGCTCCCTGCTCCACCTCGACCAAAGGCCGCAGCCTTGGTCCGTCCGGTGTGGCGCGACGGCGCCGCGGCCCTCCGCCGCGGCCCCGCTCCGGCCGCGGTCTCTTCGAGGTTCTTCGGCGCAGCGCGACGGTGCCGCAGCTTTGTTCAACTTCAACGGCGCGGCGCGACGACGCCTTACTTATTCGCCCATTCTCATTGTTTCCGCGCCGTGAAATGGTACCACGCCTCCTTTTCACGTGCCGCAACAAATTCAAACAATAAAGGGGGGAGGAGGGTCGCCCATGTTCATGCGGTCCGACCTCCTCCCGTTATTGCGATATCAGGCGGCTCAATTAGAGACGATGATTGGCCATGAAAGTAATCATGAGAAGAAAAAAAATCCCCTACCTCGATGAAAACGTTGAACGAAGGTTTGTTGCGGAATTGAATGTCTTGGAAGAAGGCGTCGCGGAAGGAGAGGGTCGTTGGCGTCGCGGTACACGGCGTCGTGTCGTCGATCTCCGAGGAAGGCATCTCTCACGGTCGTCCATTGTCGGAGTTCGGCGTTCTTCGTCAGCGACGGTGCGTTCTTTGCATTCTTCAAGGAGGAAGAACGTTCTTCAGAACTTAGAGCTTTCCTCTCCAAATCCTCTCGCACAAGGAACTAACCTTTTACAAAATAAGACTTAGTCTTATTTAATTAACACACAAGCCAAAATTTCATTTGAAATTCAAAAATGAAATAACTTAAGTAATTAAACCTAAGTTGTCATATTAAATGAAGGGTTAAGGGAGTTAGGAAAAATGAAGGGGTGGGGTTCGTGTGGGCCCCACTACCCTCATAACCTCACATGGGTAGTTACCCAACTTCCACTCAAAGGATATAACCACTTAAAAAAGAAATAAAATTGTAGCTCAATTTTATTTTACCTTCCACAATTTTTAACAACACCTCCTGAGCAAACGCAACCCCAGAAAAGTTGCCCTTAAGCAATTGTAGGCACTGCAATTCCATCGGTGCCCTCTTAATTTGATTCCGAGAACCAGTTCAAAAGTTAGGAAAACTCGCTCGTTTGTTCATTGAACGTACCTGAGCTAAACATCGTAAAATTATTCCGGGCACACCAGGCCTCGGAATCAGGTGCCGTTAGAAACTGCATTCTTGTAAAATCCCAAAGAAAATTAAGAAAAAATTTCCCTTGAATTTTATGTGTCTTTATATTACTCCCACCTCATGGCTTTACATCCCCGTAAAGATACATCATAACTAGGGAAAAAATGTGGGTACTGTGCATGCATCTGAGCCTCCCGCTCCCAAGTGCTCTCCTGAAGGTTCTCGTGCTTCCACCTGATTCACACTAGAGGAATCGACCGTCCACGTAGGACCCACTCCTGGAGATCCTTGATCTCCACTGGGACCTCTGCAAAAGTCGCCCCATCATCTATGTCCAGCTCCCCATGATCGATGATATGCGTCGGGTCATGCACGTATCTCCTCAGCTGAGATACATAAAAGACGTCGTGCACCCGGTGCAACTGAGGTGGTAGAGCCAGGCAATAATCCACCTCGCCAATCCTGCGGAGGACCTGGAATGGTCCGATGAAGCATGGGGACAACTTTTCGCCTCAGCCAAATCTTCGTAATCCACGTCGAGGTGAGACCCGCAAGAAGATGTGGTCACCCTCCTCGAACTCTAGTGGCCTCCGCCTCCTGTCAGCATAAGACTTCTACTGGCTCTGAGCTGTCCTCATCCGCTCCTGGATGACCTGGACCTTCTCTATTGTGGCCTGGATCATCTTTAGTCCCACAAGTGATGACTCCCCAGGGTCTATCCAGCACAGCGGTGATCTGCATGGTCGGTCGTACAATGCCTCGTATGGTGCCATCCCGATGGTGGAGTGGTAGCTGTTGTTGTACGTGAACTCCACCAAGGGTAGGTGATTCTCCCAGCTGCGAACAAAGTTGAGGACACATGCACGGAGCATGTCCTCGAGGGTCTGAATGGTCCTCTCCATCTAACCATTCGTCTGAGGTTGAAAGGCGGTGCTCAGACGTAGCTGCGTCCTGAATGCCTCCTGCAACCCCTTCTAAAGTCGGGAAGTAAAGCAAGCATCTCGATCGGAGACGATAGATGATGGAACGCCATGAAGCCATACAATCTCCGGAACGAAGATACGTCCCAATCTCTGTACTGAGCCCTGCTCTCTGATGGGTAAGAAGTGGGCCGACTTAATGAGTCGGTCGACTATCACCCAAATGGAGTCGTGACCTCTGGAAGTGCGTTGAAGTCCAGTCATGAAATCCATAGATATCTCGTCCCACTTCCACTCCGGGACCTCCAAGGGTTGTACCAAGCCTGTTGCTACCTGGTGCTCCGCCTTCACCTACTGGCAGGTGAGGCATCAAGAAACGAACTCTGCTACAGCCTTCTTCATACCCGGCCACCAGTGCTGTCGCCTGAGATCCTGGTACATCTTCGCCACTCCTGGATGTACTGCCAAAGGGGAAGTGTGAAACTCTCTCAGCACCTCCTCCTGTAAAGCAACTGGTACCATGGTACATCCTATAAAAAGGATGATGCTCTCCTCCCACAGAGAATCCATCAGGTGCCTATCCTGAGGATATCTATGCATGTCGCGTCTCACAGTCAATGTCCCCACGCTGTGCCTTTCTGACCCACTGTAGAAGTGGAGGAGTGACTGTGAGTGACTGCAGAAAGGCTGCTCCATCTCTATCCACGAAGGATATCTACAAAGTGGCTAGCTGCTCTATTGCCTCCCCAAGTATCCGAATGCCCGTCCTTCTGCTGAGAGCATTGTCTACTACATTCCCCTTTCAAGGAGTATAGACTATCTCAAAGTCATAGTCATGGAGGAACTCGATCCATCGCCACTGTCTCAGGTTCAGGTCCTTCTGCGAGAAGATATACCTGAGACTCTAGTGGTCAGAGTAGACTGTAAAGTGCTCGCCCACCAGATAGTGACGCCACATCTTCAGTGCGAAGACCACTGCTACTAATTCTAGGTCATGGGTAGCATAGTTCTGCTCATTCTACCTCAACTGACGTGATCCATAGGCAATCACGGCCCGCTCCTGCATCAGGACACAACCGAGTCCGGTCCCTGATGCATCGTAGTAGACTACGTACCCTAATCCCTCCTCTGGTAGCCTCAAGATAGGCGCGCTGGTCAATCTCTGTCTCAGCTCCTGGAAGCTCTGCTGACATCTGTCTAACCACAGGAAGGGTTTCCCCTTCTTTGTCAAAGTTGAGAGTGGTGTCACAACTCTGGAAAAGTCTGGCACAAATCTCCGGTAGTACCCAGCTAGAACAAAGAAACTCCGCACCTCTGTCACACTCCTGGGTGGCTCCCAAGCTAGAGCTGCCTCGATCTTCGCAGGATCCACCGCAAATCCCACCTCAGAGATGACGTGTCCCAAGAAGTGGAACTCACGTATCTAGAACTGACACTTTGAGAGCTTACCATAAAGCTGGTGCTCTCAGAGTGTGTCCAGTACAACCCGCAAGTGGTAGGCGTGCTCCTCCTCAGTCGTCAAGTATATCAATATGTCGTCGATGAAGACTACGACAAATTGATCAAGGTAAGGCTAAAAGATCATGTTTATGAGTCCCATGAACACTGCTGGAGCATTGGTCACACCGAATGGAATAACCAAGAACTCATAATGGCCATACCGACATCTAAAGGCTGACTTCTGTACGTCCTCGTTCCGAATTCTGAGCTGATGATAGCCTGACCTAAGGTCTATCTTTGAGAACCATCGTGCTCCCTTGAGCTGATCGAAGAGGTTGTCAATCCTCGGTAGCAGATACTTGTTCCTCACGGTCACCTGTTTCAGGAAACGATAGTCGACACAAAATTGCAAGCTCCCGTCCGCCTTCTTGGCAAACAATATCGGGGAAGCCTAGGGTGAAACACTGGGTCGGATGAATCCCTTGCCCTGAAAGTCCTCCAACTGTACTCGTAGCTCTCGAAGCTCGGCGAGAGCAATCCGATATGCTGGGGTGGATATCAAGGTTTTCCCGAGGTACAGATCAATATAAAAGTCTACCTCTCTGCGAGGAGGTAGTCTTGGAACTTCGTCGGGAAAAACGTCAGCATACTGATCCACCACTGCAGGTAAGCTTGGACTCCGCACATAAACTGCTCCTAGGATGAGGCTAGACAACTGATGAGTGATGGGATGTCCTCTCCTCTGCGTGAGTCCATCCTGCGCTGCAAAGGCTCCCATATCGTCGGTGAAGGTGAACCTGCTCCCATCGGTGCGAACACATCGCACCTTGCGCCTAATGCAGTCGATCTGAGCATGGACTGTAGATAACCAATCCATTCCCAAGATGATGTCGTAAGGCCTCGACGCCACTACAAAAAGATCCCAGCTGAAGCTCTCGCCTCCTAGAGTAAGCTCACACTGCCGGCACCAGTGCGTAATCGTCGAGTCTGCTCCTGTAGGAGTCTCTAGCCATAAGGATCGAGGCAATGGCTCTTTTGGAATCTCCAAGCTCCGAACAAGGGCAACGACAATGAAAGAATGACTCGCTCTTATGTCTATAAGAACTGCAGCAAGGGTGGAATAGACACAGATAGTACCTCGAATCATCTCGGGCGCGCCGTGGTCATATGCCTCCGCTGCATGAAGTTGTGTCTGTCTCTACCCGCCAGCTCCCTGTGGTTTGGGTGGACCTCCTAGTGGTGGTGGTGGTAGAGCCTCAAAGTGTCGCCCACCACCTTCTGCTCGGCCAGCTCCTCTGCCTCATCCACCTGCTCCTTGCAGACTGCCACGGTCGACCCTTTGCCTCTGCCTGGGTGGTCCCTCAACCGCCTGCTGCTCCTCGGCACGGCGGGTCGGGCAGTCATGAGCCATGTGGCCCTGCCCGCCGCATGCGTAGCACTATCTGCCTCTAGAAAGACTGGCTCTGCGCTGTGTGCCCCGCACCTCTGAGCCAGTGTCCTGAGGTCGTCCACCTGAGGGTATGGTCCGCCTGAACCCACGTGTCATCTGTCAACTGCCTACTACAGAAGACTCTGCTACGTGCCACCCTGCGGTAGGTCTCACTGCTGGTGTGGGTTCAACAAGAAAGCTCTCAATGAGAAGGGCTCACTCCAGTACCCCTTCCTGTGTCGGAATGATGAGGTAGATCAGTGATGCCCTGATCTCACGCCTCAATCCATGGTCGAAGGTCCAGGCTCGGAAGAATGGGTCTCGTACCTTGTCCGTCGAATAGCGCGAGAGATCAGTAAATCTCATCGAGTACTGGGCGACCATCAAGCTGCCCTGCCGCAGCTGTAGTAGCTCCTGGATGCGCACCGCACGGAGGGTGGATGGGACGAACTCCGAGCGGAAGAAGCTCTCAAAGTCCGTCTAGAGAAGAGATGCCTCGTCGTGCACCTGGATCATCAAGCTCCACCATCTGCCTGCTGCCGCGTGTAGGAGACTCACTGAAAGGATCACCATGAGGTCTGCTGGCATCCCTACCAATCGAAAAACTCATACAACTGCCTCCAGCCAATCCTCGGCTGCCTGAGGGTCCGTCTCCCCGCGGAACTTGGGCGGTCTCTGATGCTGAAACTCGTGCAGTGCACCAAGGCAACATGCACTCTCAGTGGCTGGGGTTGGTAGCATCGGTGGCTCGGCGGGTAGTAGTACCGCCAGTGCCTCTGCAATAAAAGGGCCCTGCACCGAGGCCTCGTCGCTCGGTGGGCTGTCGTCACGTACAAAACTTAGAACCCTAGCTGGCTGCCATCGTGGGGACATCCTGAAAAGAGACTGGAGCGCCACGGTCAATAAACTATACCTGGTGAGCTGACACAAAGTAATCACATAGAAAACTTGAAACACATATACAATCAATGTTTTCGTGCACTAAGTCAGAAATCAGAAGTCAGGGTCCTGGTGTATGGATACGTCGGCCACCACACCAACACTGGACTCCCTGGACTGATAACCACACTCAATACTCTTAACACTATTGCTTCACATAGAAAAAGATCAGATTCCTTAGTTATGCGTTAGAACCGAACTCCTCTGATACCAATTTGTCACGACCCGTCCTCGGGGCCCGTACCGTGACTACCCCAAGCCCACCTTCCATAGACCAGGGGCTGAAGACTAGCACCAAGGCGTAATTCCCGATAAAAAGGGAAGGAATTTCCTTTGTAAAATAAACAAACACCACAGAGTAAGCAAGAATAAGTAAACACTAAGTAAAATTGGGTACAATAGTAAGTGCGGAAAGTAAGTGGGCTAGAATACAAACCCAAACTTAAAGTAAAGTACAACTGGAAAGGAAATACAGCAACTGAAAGTAAAGCCGCAATGTCGAGCCATCCACTGGAAGTACCACCTAAAGGGTGGGTACAGATAGTCTCCACAGCTCCACAGGTCCAGCCGTCCGCTTCGTGTACGTCCCGCCCAGTGGTCCACCTCCAGGTACCGACTCGCTCTATAAGCCTCAACCACGATCAACGCTGTCCGTTGTCTGCATCCAACACAACATAGTGCGGGCATAGCCCATGCAGGGTTGAGCATAAGCTACTCAGTAGGGACCCCGAGACCCCCGAAGGTCTCCCAGAATCCACAAAGGGTAATCCAAAAAAGAAGGATATAATCACGAAGTAACAACCAACACTACTTAGGTATATTCCCATACATATACCTAAGTCATTAATTCCAATTCGGCTCCAGCATCCAAGCCCAAGTTCGATCACGTCCACACAGGATAGCACAACACAATCTACATAGGAAAGAAAGTCAATCATATCGAAGATAATGATTTTATGTCAAGACTCAGGTCACACAGATATACTTCTTCGTAAGACGATAAAGATGATCAGATGTAGCCACTGATTCATCTAAGCCGTCGGACCCACAAAGGATCGATAGGTACTAACCCCCACAATGACCCACATAGGATCGATAGTTACTAACCCCGGCAATGACCCACACATGATTGATAGGTACTAACCCTCGCAATGACCCACACAGGATCGATAGGTACTAACCCCCGCAATGACCCACACAGGATCGATAGGTACTAACCCCCGCAATGACCCACACAGGATCTGACCCACACAGGATCGGTATGCGCTGACCCACACAGGGCTGCTGAGCGCTGACCCACACAAGATCGGTAGGCACTGATCCACATAGGATCGCTGAGAGCTGTAGTCGTCGTTGTCAAACCCACGAAGGATTTCTGTACAGTCTTCATCGTCGTCGTAGTCGCAGCCAGCTCTAGGGTTCCCGCACATAGCAAGCTCGTTTCGGGAGGGTCCGCTCCACGAGCCGAGGGCTGATACATCAAATGACACAAATTCTGTAGTTGATGTATCCCAAAGTTCCGTATCGTCAAAAGGAACTCAACGTGACAGACGGCGCGTCAATCGGACGCCCGGTCTGAGAGTTATTGGCTTTTTCTTTCCAGGGGCCCGGTTAGTTTTTAAGTCAAAACCAACTCGACCACACTCTAACTGCGTCCAAACCTCGAGCAGAGTAATCCAAAAGATCCATCTCACTAAGAGGAATCCAACAAAGTCTACGACACGTCAATCGGACGTCCGAAGCTCAAGTTATAAGCGTTTCCGCTCCGAGGGCCCGATTGGTTTCGTGTTCGAACCAACCCGGCCATACCCAAAGTTCTCTAAAACCTTTAGTGTAATATACCTCAGCGACCTCCTCGATCCAAGGATCACATCGTAGCTGACGGTGTGTCGATCGGAGGTCTGTATCCCAAGATATGGGCAAAAGACTGAAAGAGGTCCGAAAATGGGGGTTTTGGGCCCGGACCGATCCGGCCCGAGACCCTCTGGGTCGGGCCGAACCGGGTCCCAGCTTGGCCCGCTTTGGTGCAGTCTGGCCCGGCCCAGCCTGGGCGTAGCCCGGCCTGACACCCTCACATGGCCAGCGTGGCCAGGCGGCTCGGCCGAAACGGCCGAGCGGAATGGGGGGCGCACTGCCCCCCTGTTGTGCAACTGCGGCCCCCATGTGGGGGCCGCTCCTTCGTCCTGCCGGGGGTTACGACCCCCAGCCTTCTCGGTGACCGGCCGGACCGGTCCAGCCAGCTGGTTGCTGCTGCCGTGGGACCGCCGCAGTCCCGCCCTCCTGCTCTGGCGCCGGCGGCCGGAAGCCGGCCGCCGCTCCCTGCTCCGCCGCTGCCCCGCTCCGGCCGCGGTGTCTTTGAGGTTCTCCGGCGCAGCGCGGCGGCACCGCGGCTTTGTTCGACTTCAACGGCGCAGCGCGACGACACCACGCTTCTTTGCCCATTCTCATTGTTTCTGCGCGATGCAACGGCACCGCGCCGCCTTTGCACGTGCCGCAACAAATTCAAACAATCAAGGGGGGAGGAAGGTCAGCCGTGTTCATGCGGTCCGACCTCCTCCCGTTATTGCGATATCAGGCGGCTCAATTAGGGACGATGATCGGCAATGAAAGTAATCATGAGCAAAAACAAATAATCCCCTACCTCGATGAAATTGTTGAACGAAGGTTCATCGCAGAATTGAACGTCGCGGAAGAAGGCATCGCGGAAGGATAGGGTCATTGGCGTCGCGGTACACGGCATCACGTCGTCGATCTCCGAGGAAGGCGTCTCTCACCATCTTCCATCGTCGGAGGTCGGCGTTCTTCGTCGGCGACGGTGTGTTCTTCACGTTCTTTGTTGGCGACGGTGCATTCTTCGCGTTCTTCAAGGAGGAAGAACGTTCTTCGAAACTTAGAGCTTTCCTCTCCAAATCCTCTCGCACAACGAACTAACCTTTCACGGAATAAGACTTAGTCTTATTTAATTAACACGCAAGCCAAAATTTCATTTGAAATTCAAAAATGAAATAACTTAAGTAATTAAACCTAAGTTGTCATATTAAATGGAGGGTTAAGGGAGTTAGAGAAAATGAAGGGGTGGGGTTAGTGTGGGCCCCACCACCCTCATAACCTCACATGGGTAGTTCCCCAACTTCCACTCAAAGGATATAACCACTTTAAAAAAAATTGTAACTCAATTTTATTTTACCTTCCACAATTTTTAACAACTCCTCCTGAGTAAACGCAACCCCAGAAAAGGTGTTCTTAAGCAATTTTCGATGCTGCGATTCCATCAGTGCCCTCAGAATTCTATTCCAAGCACTGGTTCAAAAGTTAGGAAAATCCGCTCATTCGTTCACTGAACGTACCTGAGCTAAACTTCGGAAAATTATTCCGGGCACACCGGGCCTCAGAATCAGGTACCGTCAGAAACTGCGTTCTTGTAAAATCCCAAAGAAAATTAAGAAAAAAATTCCCTTGAATTTTACGGGTCTTTACAAACATGGCTCAGCCCTGTGTCGATGAGAGACACTATATAGTCCCCTTACATGCCATGTATGGATACATGGACATTGATTAATGTGTTATAAAGGACACGACCAAGAAGTAGGGTGGAACCACATGTCGTGTGGCCCCTTAAACACCATGTACCTTCCTTTTTTAGGAATCATCCACCTTTATAATCTCCTTCATTTGGACTCAAATTTTAGTATATGAGTTTTCTATATTGATTGTTTTTTAAAATAGAAAATTATGGTGTCCTTCATGGTGGATTTTGAGATATTATGTGAGGTTTTCTGGGTGGGATGCTTCTTTAAGTGACGCTCAACGATGTTTGTGATAAAATGGGATCATCAGAGTGTAACCCTCCTACTGGGATAATGAATGAATCCTCTATATGTCCATCTAGAGTGGAACCCTCCTACCCGAACATGGCATGGTTCCTCTAACCATAGAGTGGAACCCCCATGATGAATTAGGGCGTGGGTCCTCTATCCATCATTAGAGTGGAACCCTCTTGTGGGGATAGGGCATGGGTCCTCTTCCCCTAGTGTAGAACCCTTCTGTCAGGATAGGGCATGGGTCCTCTATCTATCTATCTATTTATAGAGTGTAACCCTCCTACTAGGACATGGTATGAGTCCTCTATTCATAGAGTGGAACCCCTAATGGACTAGGGTGTGGGTCCTCTATCCATATATAAGAGTGGAAACCTCCTGTCGGGATACGACATGAGTCTTATATCTATCTACCTACTGAGTGTAACCCTCCTATTGGGATAGGGTATGGGTCCTTTATCCATAGAGTGTAACCCCCCTGAAAAACTAGGGAAAGGGTCCTATATCCGCGTATAAGAGTGTAACCCTCCTATCGGGATAAGGAATGAATCTTATATCTATCTACTGAGTCAAAACCCTCCTGCAGAGACAGGCCATGGGTCCTCTATATATCTTTTGAGTGGAACTCTCTTGTCATATTAGGTTATGGGTACTCTACCTAGATATTATGTCCCTTCAACTGTGTGAAACAGTGGTAAGGTGTGGCCCCATATAGATACTTCTTTGGAAATATGTGTTAGATGCTAGGTATCATTGATAGACCTCTTGGAACTGATGAAATACTCTTTTCCTGGGCTGGTCTATAAAATAAATATCCCTTTTCTCTCTCGTTTGAGTTTCTTTTATGGGAATATATCCTCATTGATTTTTTATCATTTGTTATGGGTTGATTTGTATACTTATATTATGTCTCTTATTTCTCCCCCTTTAGTTTTTAGGGAATCCTTATGACTATGTATATACTCACCCCTACATGGGCTTTTCTCGTACGTGTCATGTCTTATGCAGATGACAGATAGGTCAGCAGTAATTACCAAGGAGAATAAGGATACTTGTGTGAACTTGACTGCATACTATGGTCAGAGATTGGAGATATGGATCCAGTCTCTCTCAACACTTTACTTTCTAGTTATTGTCTAGTTGGGACATATTTTTTGTTGTTCATGTATTTTTTTCCTTTTTCTTTTTATATTACGTTATCATACTCTTTTACTCCCAAGAGTTTTTACATGCACGATTTATTCTCTAGATGATGCATCATTTATTATTATTCCTCTTTATTTTTTCATGGATATGGTTGGGTTTGTGCATACAGGTACACTAAGCAAAGGCATCCCATATTAGTTATTCCATTCGGTGCTTATTGCCAGCCCCTGGCCTATGGATGTGGGTTTGGGGTAGTTGCGGCTCAAGCCTCATTGGGCTGCATTGTGAAATTATAAAAAAAATTATATTTTGGTATGGTAAAGTTAAATATAATACCTTAATCAAGGACTATGAATTATATCCTTGTGAAAATTTTAGATAAGAAAGGAGTAAAAGAAATCAAGACTCTATAAAAGGTTAAGGGAAAACCTTATAATAGTGAAATGATAACCAAGATGAAACTAGTCTATCATCAAAATGAGAATATGTTTTTGAAATGGGAATGGAAGTTACACTATTAGAAACTAAATAAAATAATAATAAGGGTACTCAAAATAAAAGGAAATAACCATAAAATCTTTCATTAATTAAATCCCCATCATAGAAAAAGAAAAATGTTTTTGATGAAAAAATTGGAAGATTGATTGTGAAATATAGAGATGATTAGAAAATAAAGTCCATTTAAGTTAGAAATAATATTTAACAAATAAATTAAATAAAACCTTCGTTATTTATATATAAATTATAAGTTAAAGCTATTAGAGAAGGTTAAGTTCAACATAAATAGTTTGAGAAGAAAAGGAAGTTTTATTTGAAGATTAATAAGTCTCAAACTACTCTACCTCAGAGAGCCTACTTAAGAGATTAAAATTAATATGAGAAAGATATTGAAATTCAATAAAGATAAATTAGGTAAGGGGAAGAGGATTCTAATGGAAGTTACTAATCTATCTTCATTAGAATTTTTTTCACCTCCGCATCATGAAATTGTTTAAGAAACTGGTGAAGTAGTGGAAGTTATAGTTCAAGCTACACTCATACCCTTAAATCCTTGAGAAGTATCTTTTTTATCATCCTCTAAATTTTTTTCTATATATAATTCATTAAATTCAGTTAGTTCATCAGAATATGAAATCCAAAATACATGATCATATTTTTTTATAAAGTATAGAAGTTGAGGAAATATTTTATGGAAGATGATCCTAGCCAGGTAAAGTAGGTAGATCCATCAAAAGTTTGAAAGTATATATCATCAGATGTTCATTTATATAATGGAATTGATGTTGAAAAATTGGAGGAATTTCAATCCTCTCATCATGTTGATATCATGAACATTTCATCCAAGGGGAAATATCAACCATACATTACACTGAGAGCTAAAGATGTTAGAGCTAATCCAGATAATTCGTCAAAAGAAAGTTCTTAGAAATATTGATCAAGAAGTTAAATAATAAATAAGAAACAAGTGTTTGTTGGTCAAAGTGAGTATCTCAAGAGGGGGTATTAATTGAATTCCCAATAAAAGTTTTTTTTCAAATATATTATTTTTAAATCCCCAAAATGTTTAAGTACATACTAGTTTATCAAAATATGAGGTATTATATAGATCTTAATCTTTATAAAGATTTTTCTAAAGATTTATTAGGTCTTTTATGAATAATATATAATATTATAAAATCCTTTGAAATCAATTTACTTTATCAAAATAAAATATGAAAAAAAATTGGGATAAAATATCAAAGTATATATTTTGTTTACAGTAAAAAAAAATTAGTTTTAAAGCATAAATAAAGTAAAAAAAATTAAAGCACATAGCTGAAATTTTTAATACAATAGGTTCAGTCTCAAGTTGAGACTTATTCCCCTCCACCTGGTGATCACCTACCACCAAGTAGATTATATAAAATAAACAAGATGATCCACAACCTGGATCAAGTTTTACAACATTCTACAACTGTACAATTCACACACGACCACTTCCACAATTATAGGTGGGAGTAAAAACAAACAGGTCACGCAGGGACCTCTACCACTATTATCTATGGGAGTAAATATGTAATAAAAGATGAGAATATATATAGGTATCTTATAGTTTATTTAGGAAACAATATGATTATATAAAACAGAGTATAACACACAATTCTCAATATGTAATAGAGATAAAAGGAACAGATCAATATAAAAGTGTAGAGTTTAGAAATTATTGGTCTGTTGCAATGCAAATTGTGACTCTTGAATTAATTTTTAGTTAATCTTGAGTCAGGTTCTCTTGAAAACTTTAGAATAACAGAGTGCCACAGAGTCTTATTCTTGAATGGAGGAAAGCACTGGATGTGGTGATATAGTTCGGCTTACCATTCGAGTATTTATAACAGGTTATCTCTTCTTGTTTATAATCTAGTTCAGTTCTATATTTTTTCAGTAAGTTGGATCTCTCAAATTTCTGTCAGTCAACTTCATATACTATTTCATGTCTCATGAATGAGTGATTATACTTCTCTTTTTATCAGTTATAGTATGAAAATTTGGATCCTCTCCATTTCCTCATACTACACATTTGACACTTACATCAATGAATTCTATCAAACATTTAAGAGACAATCATTAAAAATTATAAATGGTATTAAATTTGATAATGTATCCATTAGAATAAATTTATTCAAAAATAAGTATAAGGAAATAGTAGTGGTGGCTTATTTTGGAGGTGTCTCGATCTGACGGTGTCTTAGAGTTTGGAGGTGTGTTGTTCTGGTGGCATGAAACTTGTGGTGTCTTAGACTTAGCCAAAATTTCACTTTGCTAGGAGCATCTCAATTGGTGATGTCTAGTCTAGAGTTATCTTATACCTGGTCATAATTTTGTGTTGGCGGTATGACATTGGAGGTGCCTCATCTGGAAGTTCCTCGTCTGGAGGATCCTCATACTTAGAAAAATTTACATTCTGGAAGTACAACATCCCGACTATGTGTCATCTGATGGTGTGTTGTATGACAGTTTCTTAGACCTAGAAAGATGTCCATGTTGACTATAGCATCCCGCCTTTTTATCACATAAACTTTCATTTCATTTTACAAAACCGAGGATCTTTAAGGTTTAGTGTCTTGGAAACCAGGAACTTAAAACATGAAAACATAAAACATTCTTCTTAAACACTTGAAAGGCTTCTCCTCATGTTCACCCTAGGTTCATTACTGCATCTCATAACCTGGCGACATACATCAAAAGAAATGGGTGAGCAGAAGGCCCAGTAAGGGAAACAAGGGAAACATTTAACATGTGAACTTGAGATACATCAATAAAGTCATGAAAAGAACTTTAAGGAATGAGAATGAAATCATGAGGCATATAAAAATAACATTTTTCATAACTTGAAGATGTGGCTACAACATTTAATATTTACAATCATTTCGTTTCACCAAGTTCCATCCCCAAGGTGTCATTAAAAATTACCAGGGTTATTCACCAAGGTATCAGTCTAAAAAGTCATCTCTAAAGATTAAGTCTTTACCCAATGCATTGGAGCGCTATCTGGGCGCACCCTTGACATGTCTTTATTATCATGTGAGCCACATATATCATCATCAATCACTTCATAAACAACCCATATAGCATAAAATAAATGGGTTTCATTCCATAATCATAACGTTTTAAAAACTGCTTTAAAGACATGATCTTAATGTCACTTTAAACCCACGGAAAGGGAAAGAGGGTTTCACGTATTTAAATCCCAGAATTTAAAATAGAAAATTTTGATATATATGTGAATACCCCTATATAAATAAGAGCTTTGAGTATTCACTTAATAAAATAAAATATCTTTAGAAAAAAGAGAGAGACATTTTGAGACAAAAATTCTGCAGCATAACGGCTATGTTACAAGGTTTTTAGAAAACATTGAAAAGAGAGGGGACTTGGGTAAAACATTCATAAATGACCCATAAAACAGTACAGGGATAGAATATAAGGGATTTAAGAACATGGTAATGAAATTTGAAAATATACCATATGAAATGAAGAACATGAAAGGAAGACAAAAATAAGATTTCTCTTATGAGAATTCGGCAGCCTAACGACGTCACTTAAAACTTCCCAAAAATGGATTGACGAGATCAAATGGGGTCTCTCATAATATGAAAATAAATGATCAGTATGATAGATACAGATATCATACCCCAAAATAATAAAAATTAACTTGAGAGACTTGACATGAAAGTAGATCTCAAAAACGAGAAGGGTTAAAGAACCCCTTAGAAATTCGGCAGCCTAACGGCGCCACTTAAACTTCAACAAAAATGAATTGATGAGATCAAATAGGGTCTCTCATCATATGATAATAAAATATCAGTATGATAGATATAGAGATCATACCCCAAAATAATAAAAATGAACTTGAGAGACTTGACATTAAAGTAGATCTTGAAAATGAGAAGGGTGAAAGAACCCCTTAGAAATTTGGCAGCCTAACGGCGCCACTTAAAATTCAACAAAAATGAATTGATGAGATCAAATAGGGTCTCTCATCATATGATCATAAAAGATAAGTATGATATATTTAGAGATCATACCCCAAAATAATAAAAAAGAACTTTCAAGACTTGACATGGAATTAGAACTTTGAAAAAGGAGAAAGGTGAAAGAACCACTTAAAAATTCGGCAGCCTAACGGCGCCACTTAAAACTTCAAAATACTGAATTGAAGAGATAAAATGGGGTATCTCATCATATTATCATAAAAGATCAGTATGATAAATTTAGATATCATACCCCAACATAATAAAAAGGAACTTGAAAGACTTTACATGAAAATAGATCTTGAAAAATGAGAAGGGAGAAAGAATCCATTACAAAAAATTTCAGCAGCCTAACGGCGCCACTTAAAACTTCATAAAACGAAATAATGAGAGTAAGAGGGGATCTTTCATTATATGAACGTGAAAAGTGAAGTAATAGGAGTATAAAAGAACATCCTTTAACTTAAGAACATGGAGCATAAAAGAAATTACATAAAAGATATTTCTTGAAAAGAAAGAGAGAGGTCGGATCCCTTACCTTAAAACGTAACTCTTAAAACTCAAAGGTTGGGACCTTGAGGGCTTGGGGGAACCTTGGGAGGACTCCTTGGGAGGTAATGAGACCAGAACTTCGTTGGAGGAGAGTGTGGAGTCTAATGGATGAGAGGATGGTTTGGTATTTATAGGGAAAGTGAGGGGACAGGGCATTAATGGCCAAGGGACACCTCATTAGTGGTTTTGGAAAAACCATGGGCTTGCGCATGGTATTTGCCCATGGTATTGGCCACTTGGGACACCTCATACCTTATCTTACTATTCATAAGTCGACCATATTGATTACATACTTAATACATCATTTAATGATGTCATTAAACACCCATAACTTAAAAACTGTATTTTCACTATTCATCGAAAATTCAACTTTCTCAGAATAATCCCAAAATTTCACCTTAACCAAATATCAATTCTCTGATTTCAAAAATGAAATCTATTTTATAAAAAATATTTTTATAAATATTTTCAATTAAATTTTTAATTAAAAAACACTATTCACTTGAAAAAACTAATACTTGAATAATAATTTATGAAACCGTTATTTAACCATTTTATTGAATCACATTACTTAATCAAGGTGCCTAGATTATATTAATACTTTCATCAAGTGAGATTACTAATCCGTTTGGTCACATTACTAATCCTAAGCATAAAATCACTATTCATAACTTACTATTCATCAAAAATAAAGTTGATCTTATTAAACTCTAAATTTCGTACTGAACATAATTGTAGAATACCATTTTTTGAAAATCATTACACGTTTTTAATTATTTAAGGATTACCTAAACATTTTTAAAATATCCTTTTTCTAAAATTCATCAAAAATATGCATACTATATTTATCCGGTCATTTGAAAATTCATAAACTTCATCATGAGAATAAATCCCAATTTTTATTAAAAAAAAGATTACACAAGGCAGTTACGGTCTCCTTACATAACCCCTTATCACACCAGCATAGGATCTAAGTGTAAGGTGTGCTAAGGTGAGAGAATCTGAGGGAGGCTCGGAAAACATCGCATGAGTATTAATTTCTATCAATTTGAACTTCTCGCAAAGGTGATTTCGTTCTAAATTCACACGATGAAGTTCGGCTTGAGCTTGGTCCAGAGCAAAGCCCAGTGGTGCTACCTCCTTCCCAAGTTCTGTTAGATGGGCTTCGATCGGTCCAAGACTACTGGGTGAGGCCATCGAATCTTCTTTCTATATTAATTAACCAAGATTACTTGTATTTAGATACAATAATCAAAACGTTTAGTTTCTAGCGGTTATATTGACCAATGGTCATATAACAGTCAAAACCCAATGGTATCATTTTAATTATACTCATGTTATCAAATGAAACATTTTTGTTGAGTAAAAAAATAAATAAAATAACACACAAAATTTGGAAACACAAATTTATTCAAAATTTCAGGTCGTTACAATCTTCCCCCCTTAAGAAATTGCGTCCTAGAAATTTTTAAAATTGGGTTTTGAAATTTCATTGAAAGTCCCACATCGGAAAAGGAGTTAGTAAAACTATTACTTTAAAAGAAAGAAAGGGAAGTACAAAGGTCACCCGAGAAACCCACACTAGGATTCCATGTTGGAAAACATAGACATGGAAGAAAAGCAAAGGGTCAAGTTCTGAGGGAGAGTGATAGAGAACATGATTAGGAGAAAGTTAACCATAAGAAAATCCCAAACTTATGATGTGTGTAAATGGTCTTTGATTACCTAGTAGGAAACGTAAACCAACAACGTTTTTGTTTTATGTTCCTTTTCATAATTTTGAGGAATTAATTTACTACATAGAACAAAAACATAAGAAAATATACCTACCTTAAAGTAGAGTTTCATCCTTTAATAAGTCCCTAACAACACTAATCTTTTATCTAAATGATGATAATTCAAAAACACTTGGTCTCATAAAAAGCACAAGAATCATCTTCTATAGAATCACATAATCCACAAAAGATTAACTATCTATTTCTTCTATCTTTAAACATTATCCCAAAAATAGAAAGGTTAAGGTAAAACAACTCTTCAAAAAGAAAGAATCCCATAGGAATGGAAACTACTTTTAAATCTTCAAAGTTCCATGGTACTACCCAAAGTTCATCATAGACCATTCCATAAATAACGATCCTTAAATTCCTCAAAATAAACCAAACTAAGATTGAAACCCAAATACAAGAAGGATATGATAACATAGTCTTCCAAAATAAACTTCATTGTTCATCTTCAAACAACATCAACCACTCCTAACATCTTATAACAAAAGTAGACAACCTAAACATATTTTACCCAAGATAGGTTAATCATTCACATAAGTAACCTAAATTATTATAAGTCCACCTTAAATTCATCAATTCTTCAAAATATAAGTCAACCTTAATCCTCAATGAAAATACCGTAGTAATCTATTTACCTCAATCATATAGGGTCCCCAAAATAGTGAACATCTTCCAAAATAATAATCATCTTTTAATCCCCTAATCATCTCTGTCATATTAATACGGAAATCGTCGCATTTCCTATCACATTGGTTGTTGGGACAGGTTCTTTCATTTCCGACCCTTAACAAAGAAGAGAAAGTATAATTTAGAGGCTTAAATACTTAGCCAATAATCATGAAAAAGAACTTAAAGCATATAAGGATAACTTATAGAAGAAAAGTATACCCTAACTTGTGATCCCCTAGGTTCCCATCTAGGTTATCCATGATCATATATTCTTATGTGAATCTTTATTTTATTTTATCATTGTTCCTTTAACAATGGTTCATACTAAGCTTATGAATTTACCAAAGCATATCCCCCGGGAGTGTCGTAACCAAGAGTGCAGCAAGGCCCGTTGTTGTGTACCATTTCCCGTTTGAGTCTAGCTCAAAGCGGTGTTTTCGGGTTTTACCCCTATGTACATCTGTGTCAGAGCCACCTCTACCTGCTCGTATCCAGACAGGGATGTATTTACTTGGTAACCCCTTACTCAATACTCACCAAAATACCAGGAATATTTCTTATATTTAAACTCTTCTATAGGGTTCTTCCTAGAGTTTTCATATCCTAATTTACACAAATAACTAAACCATCCTTTGATACCAACTATATCATCCCACCTTTTTATCACATAAACTTTTATTTCATTTTACAAAACCGAGGATCTTTAAGGTTTAGTGTCTTGGAAACCAGGAACTTAAAACATGAAAACATAAAACATTCTTCTTAAACACTTGAAAGGATTCTCCTCATATTCACCCTAGGTTCATTACTGCATCTCATAACCTGGGGACATACATCAAAAGAAATGGGTGAGCAGATGGCCCAGTAAGGGAAACAAGGGAAACATTTAACATGTGAACTTGAGATACATCAATAAAGTCATGAAAAGAACTTTAAGGAATGAGAATGAAATCATGAGGCATATAAAAATAACATTTTTCATAACTTGAATATGTGCCTACAACATTTAATATTGACAATCATTTCGTTTCACCAAGTTCCATCCCCAAGGTGTCATTAAAAATTACCAAGGTTATTCACCAAGGTATCAGTCTAAAAGGTCATCTCTAGAGATTAAGTCTTTACCCAATGCATTGGAGCGCTATCTGGGCGCACCCTTGACATGTCTTTATTATCATGTGAGCCACATATATCATCATCAATAATTTCATAAACAACCCATATAGCATAAAATAAATGGGTTTCATTCCATAATCATAACGTTTTAAAAACTGCTTTAAAGACATGATCTTTATGTCACTTTAAACCCACGGAAAGGGAAAGCGGGTTTCACGTATGTAAATCCCAGAATTTAAAATAGAACATTTTGATATATATGTGAATACACCTATATAAATAAGAGCTTTGAGTATTCACTTAATAAAATAAAATATCTTTAGAAAAAAGAGAGAGACATTTTGAGACGAAAATTCTGCAGCATAACGGCTATGTTACAAGGTTTTTAGAAAACATTGAAAAGAGAGGGGACTTGGGTAAAACATTAATAAATGACACATAAAATAGTATAGGGACAGAATATAATGGATTTAAGAACATGGTAAAGAAATTTGAAAATATACCATATGAAATGAAGAACATGAAAGGAAGACAAAAATAAGATTTCTCTTATGAGAATTCGGCAGCGTAACGGCGTCACTTAAAACTTCCCAAAAATGGATTGACGAGATCAAATGGGGTCTCTAATAATATGAAAATAAATGATCATTGTGATATATATAGATATCATACCCCAAAATAATAAAAATTAACTTGAGAGACTTGACATGAAAGTAGATCTCAAAAACGAGAAGGGTTAAAGAACCCCTTAGAAATCTGGCAGCCTAACGGCGCCACTTAAACTTCAACAAAAATGAATTGATGAGATCAAATAGGGTCTCTAATAATATGATAATAAAACATAAGTATGATAGATATAGAGATCATACCTCAAAATAATAAAAATTAACTTGAGAGACTTGACATGAAAGTAGATCTTGAAAATGAGAAGGGTGAAAGAACCCCTTAGAAATTCGGCAGCCTAACGGCGCCACTTAAACTTCAACAAAAATGAATTGATGAGATAAAAAAGGGTCTCTCATAATATGATCATAAAATATCAGTATTATATATTTAGAGATCATACCCCAACATAATAAAAAGGAACTTTCAATACTTGACATGGAATTAGAACTTTGAAAAAGGAGAAAGGTGAAAGAACCACTTAAAAATTCGGCAGCCTAACGGCGCCACTTAAAACTTCAAAATACTGAATTGAAGAGATAAAATGGGGTCTCTCATCATATGATCATAAAATATCAGTATGATAAATTTAGAGATCATACCCCAAAATAATAAAAAGGAACTTGAAAGACTTTACATGAAAATAGATCTTGAAAAATGAGAAGGGAGAAAGAATCTGTTACAAAAATTTCGGCAGCCTAACGGCACCACATAAAACATCATAAAACGAAATAATGAGAGTAAGAGGGGATCTATCATTATATTAACGTGAAAAGGGAAGTAAGAGGAGTATAAATGAACATCCTTTAACTTAAGAACATGGAGCATAAAAGAAATTACATAAAAGAGATTTCTTGAATAGAAAGAGAGAGGTCGGATCCCTTACCTTAAAACGTAACTCTTAAAACTCAAAGTTTGGGACCTTGAGGGATTGGGGGAACCTTGGGAGGACTACTTGGGAGGTAATGAGACCATAACTTCGTTGGGGGAGAGTGGGGAGTCGAATGGATGAGAGGATGGTTTGGTATTTATAAGGAAAGTGAGGGGACAAGGCATTAATGGCCAAGGGACACCTCATTAGTGGTTTTGGAAAAACCATGGGCTTGCACATGGTATTTTTCCATGGTATTGGCCAATTGGGACACCTCATACCTTATATTAATATTCATAAGTCTACCATATTGATTACATACTTAATACATCATTTAATGATGTCATTAAACACCTGTAACTTAAAAACTTTATTTTCACAATTCATCGAAAATTCAACTTTCTCAGAATAATCCCAAAATTTCACCTTAACCAAATATCAATGCTCTGATTTCAAAAATGAAATCCATTTTATAAAAAATATTTTTATAAATATTTTTAATTAAATTTTTAATTAAAAAACACTATTCAACCGAAAAAACTAATATTTGAATAATAATTTATGAAACCGTTATTTAACCATTTTATTGAATCACATTACTTAATCAAGGTGCCTAGATTAGATTAATACTTTCATTAAGTGAGATTACTAATCCATTTGGTCACATTACTAATCCTAAGCATAAAATCACTATTCATAACTTACTATTCATCAAAAATCAAGTTGATCTTATTAGACTCTAAATTTCGTACTGAACATAATTGTAGAAGACCATTTTTTGAAAATAATTACACATTTTTAATTATTTAAGGTTTAACTAAACATTTTTTAAATATCCTTTTTCTAAAATTCATCAAAAATATGCATACTCTATTTATCCGGTCATTTGAAAATTCATAAACTTCATCATAAGAAGAAATCTCAATTTTTA
Source organism: Viscum album (assembly GCA_963277665.1). Taxonomy (NCBI): domain Eukaryota; kingdom Viridiplantae; phylum Streptophyta; class Magnoliopsida; order Santalales; family Viscaceae; genus Viscum; species Viscum album. The sequence continues at coordinate 1,605,460,089 of OY728137.1, read as the reverse complement.
TTTAAAACAAAGGATTACACAAGGCAGTTACGGTCTCCTTACATAACCCCTTATCACACAAGCATAGGATCTAAGTGTAAGGTGTGCTAAGGTGAGAGAATCTGAGGGAGGCTCGGCCAACATCGCACGAGTAGTAATTTCTATCAATTTGAACTTCTCGCAAAGGTGATTCCGTTCTAGCTTCACACGAGGAAGTTCGGCTTGATTTTGGTCCAGAGCAAAGCCCAGTGGTGGTACCTCCTTCCCAAGTTCTGTTAGATGGGCTTCGATCGGTCCAAGACTACTGGGTGAGGCCATCGAATTTTCTTTCTATATTAATTAACCAAGATTACTTTTATTTAGAGACAATAATCAAAACTTTTAGTTTCCGGTGGTCATATTGACCAATGGTCATATAACAGTCAAAACCCAATGGTCTCATTTTAATTATACTTATGTTATCAAATGAAACATTTTTGTTGAGTAAAAAAATAAAATAAAATAACACACAAAATTAAGAAACAAAAATTTATTCAAAATTTCGAGTCGTTACAATCTTCCCCCCTTAAGAAATTGCGTCCTCGCAATTTTTAAAATTGGGTTTTGAAATTTTATTGAAAGTCCCACATCGGAAAATGAGTTAGTAAAACTATTACTTTAAAAGAAATAAATTGAAGTACAAAGGTCACCCGAGTTAACCCACACTAGGATTCCATGTTGGAAAACATGGACATGGAAGAAAAGCAAAGGGTCAAGTTCTGAGGGAGAGTGATAGAGAACATGATTTGGAGAAAGTTAACCATAAGAAAATCCCAAACTTATGATGTGTGTAAACGGTCTTTGATTACCTAGTAGGAAACGTAAACCAACAACGTTTTTGTTTTACGTTTCTTTTCATAATTTTGAGGAATTCATTTACTACATAGAACAAAAACATAAGAAAATATACCTACCTTCAAGTAGAGTTTCATCCTTTAATAAGTCCCTACCAACACTAATCTTTTCTCCAAATGATGAGAATTCCAAAACACTTGGTCTCATAAAAATCACAAGAATCATCTTCAATAGAATCACATAATCCACAAAAGATTAACTATCTATTTCTTCTATCTTTAAACATTATCCCAAAAAAGAGAAAGGTTAAGGTAAAACAACTCTTCAAAAAGAAATAATCCCATAGGAATGGAAACTACTTTTAAATCTTCAAAGTTCCATGGTACTACCCAAAGTTCATCATATACCATTCCATAAATAACGGTCCTTAAAATTCCTCAAAATAAACCAAACTAAGATTGAAACCCAACTACAAGAAGGATTTGATAACATAGTCTTCCAAAATAAACTTCATTGTTCATCTCCAAACAACATCAACCACTCCTAAAATCTTATAACAAAAGTATCTAACCTAAACATATTTTACCTAAGATAGGTTAATCATTCCCATAAGTAACCTAAATTACTATAAATTCACCTTAAATTCATCTATTCTTCAAAATATAAGTCAACCTTACTCCTCAATGAAAATACCATAGTAATCTATTTACCTCGATCATATAGGGTCCCCAAAATAGTGAACCTCTTCCAAAATAATAATCATCTTTTAATCCCCTAATCATCTCTATCATATTAATACGGCAATCGTCGCATTTCCTATCACATTGGTTGTTGGGACAGGTTCTTCCATTTCCCACCCTTAACTAAGAAGAGAAAGTATAATTTAGAGGCTTAAATACTTAGACAATAATCATGAAAAGTAACTTAAAGCATATAAGGATAACTTGTAGAAGAAAAGTATACCCTAACTTGTGATCCCCTAGGTTCCCATCTAGTTTATCCATGATCATATATTCTTATGTGAATCTTTATTTTATTTTATCTTTGTTCCTTTAACAATGGTTCATACTAAGCTTATGAATTTACCAAAGCATATCCCCCGGGAGTGTCGTAACCAAGAGTGCAGCAAGGCCCGTTGTCGTATACCATTTCCCGTTTGAGTCTATCTCAAAGCGGTGTTTTCGGGTTTTACCCCTATGTACATCTATACCAGAGCCGCCTCTACCTGCTCGTATCCAGACAGGGATGTATTTACTTGGCAACCCCTTACTCAATACTCACCAAAATACCAGGAAGATTTCTTATATTTAAACTTTTCTATAGGGTTCTTCCTAGAGTTTTCATATCCTAATTTCCACAAATAACTAAACCACCCTTTGATACCAACTATATCATCCCGCCTTTTTATCACATAAACCTTCATTTCATTTTACAAAACCGAGGATCTTTAAGGTTTAGTGTCTTGGAAACCAGGAACTTAAAACATGAAAACATAAAACATTATTCTTAAACACTTGAAAGGCTTCTCCTCATGTTCACCCTTGATTCATTACTGCATCTCATAACATGGGGACATACATCAAAAGAAATGGGTGAGCAGAAGGCCCAGTAAGGGAAACAAGGGAAACATTTAACATTTGAACTTGAGATACATCAATAAAGTCATGAAAAGAACTTTAAGGAATGAGAATGAAATCATGAGGCATATAAAAATAACATTTTTCATAACTTGAAGATGTGGATACAACATTTAATATTGACAATCATTTCGTTTCACCAAGGTCCATCCCCAAGGTTTCATTAAAAATTACCAAGGTTATTCACCAAGGTATCAGTCTAAAAGGTCATCTCTAGAGATTAAGTATTTACCCAATGCATTGGAGCGCAATCTGGGCGCACCCTTGACATGTCTTTATTATCATGTGAGCCATATATATCATCATCAATCATTTCATAAACAACCCATATAGCATAAAATAAATTGGTTTCATTCCATAATCATAACGTTTTAAAAACTGATTTAAAGACATGATCTTTATGTCACTTTAAACCCACGGAAAGGGAAAGCGGGTTTCACGTATGTAAATCCCAGAATTTAAAATAGAACATTTTTATATATATGTGAATACCCCTATAGAAATAATAGCTTTGAGTATTCACTTAATAAAATAAAATATCTTTAGAAAAAAGAGAGAGACATTTTGAGACGAAAATTCTGCAGCATAACGGCTATGTTACAAGGTTTTTAGAAAACATTGAAAAGAGAGGGGACTTGGGTCAAAAATTCATAAATGACCCATAAAACAGTAGAGGGACAGAATATAAGGAATTTAAGAACATGTAAATGAAATTTTAAAATATACCATATGAAATGAAAAACATTAAAGGAAGACAAAAATAATATTTCTCTTATGAGAATTCGGCAGCCTAACGACGTCACTTAAAACTTCCCAAAAATGGATTGACGAGATCAAATGGGGTCTCTCATAATATGAACATAAATGATCAGTATGATAGATATAGATATCATACCCCAAAATAATAAAAATGAACTTGAGATACTTGACATGAAAGTAGATCTCGAAAACGAGAAGGGTTAAAGAACCCCTTAGAAATTCGGCAGCCTAACGGCGCCACTTAAACTTCAACAAAAATGAATTGATGAGATCAAATAGGATCCCTCATCTTATGATCATAAAAGATCAGTATGATAGATATAGAGATCATACCCCCAAATAATAAAGATTAACTTGAGAGACTTGACATGAAAGTAGATCTTGAAAATGAGAAGGGTGAAAGAACCCCTTAGAAATTCGGCAGCCTAACGGCGCCACTTAAACTTGAACAAAAATGAATTGATGAGATCAAATAGGGTATCTAATCATATGATCATAAAATATCAGTATGATATATTTAGATATCATACCCCAACATAATAAAAAGGAACTTTCAATACTTGACATGGAATTAGAACTTTGAAAAAGGAGAAAGGTGAAAGAACCACTTAAAAATTCGGCAGCCTAACGGCGCCACTTAAAACTTCAAAATACTGAATTGAAGAGATAAAATGGGGTATCTCATCATATGATCATAAAATATCAGTATGATAAATTTAGAGATCATACCCCAACATAATAAAAAGTAACTTGAAAGACTTTACATGAAAATAGATCTTGAAAAATGAGAAGGGAGAAAGAATCCGTTACAAAAATTTCGGCAGCCTAACGGCGCCACTTAAAACTTCATAAAACGAAATAATGAGAGTAATATGGGATCTCTCATTATATGAAAGTTAAAAGGGAAGTAAGAGGATTATAAAAGAACATCCTTTAACTTAAGAACATGGAGCATAAAAGAAATTACATAAAAGAGATTTCTTGAAAAGAAAGAGAGAGGTCGGATCCCCTACCTTAAAACGTAACTCTTAAAACTCAAAGGTTGGGACCTTGAGGGCTTGGGGGAACCTTGGGAGGACTACTTGGGAGGTAATGAGACCATAACTTCGTTGGGGGAGAGTGGGGAGTCGAATGGATGAGAGGATGGCTTGGTATTTATAGGGAAAGTGAGGGGACAAGGCATTAAAGGCCAAGGGACACCTCATTAGTGGTTTTGGCAAAACCATGGGCTTGCGCATGGTATTTTCCCATGGTATTGTCCACTTGGGACACCTCATACCTTATATTACTATTCATAATTCGACCATATTTATTACGTACTTAATACATCATTTAATGATGTCATTAAACACCCGTAACTTAAAAACTGTATTTTCACTATTCATCGAAAATTCAACTTTCTCAGAATAATACCAAAATTTCACCTTAACCAAATATCAATGCTCTGATTTCAAAAATGAAATCCATTTTATAAAAAATAATTTTCTAAATATTTTTAATTAAATTTTTAATTAAAAAACACTATTCACCCGAAAAAAACTAATACTTGAATAATAATTTATGAAACAGTTATTTAACCATTTTATTGAATCACATTACTTAATCAAGGTGCCTAGATTATATTAATAATTTCATTAATTGAGATTACTAATCCGTTTGGTCACATTACTAATCCTAAGCATAAAATCACTATTCATAACTTACTATTCATCAAAAATCAAGTTGATCTTATTAGACTCTAAATTTTGTACTGAACATAATTGTAGAAGACCATTTTTTGAAAATCATTACATATTTGTAATTATTTAAGGTTTACCTAAACATTTTTAAAATATCCTTTTTCTAAAATTCATCAAAAATATGCATACTATATTTATCCGGTCATTTGAAAATTTATAAACTTCATCATAAGAAGAAATCCCAATTTTTATTTAAAAAAAAAGGATTACACAAGGCAGTTACGGTCTCCTTACATAACCCCTTATCACACCAGAATAGGATCTAAGTGTAAGGTGTGCTAAGGTGAGAGAATCTCAGGGAGGCTTGGCCAACATCGCACGAGTAGTAATTTCTATCAATTTGAACTTCTCGCAAAGGCGATTCTGTTCTAGCTTCACACGATGAAGTTCGGCTTGAGTTTGGTCCAGAGTAAAGCCCAGTGGTTCTACCTCCTTCCCAAGTCCTGTTAGATGGGATTCGATCGGTCCAAGACTACTGGGTGAGGCCATCAAATCTTCTTTCTATATTAATTAACCAAGATTAATTGTATTTAGAGACAATAATCAAAACGTTTAGTTTCCAGCGGTCATATTGACCAATGGTCATATAATAGTCAAAACCCAATGGTCTCATTTTAATTATACTCATGTTATCAAATGAAACATTTTTTTGAGTAAAAAAATAAAATAAAATAACACACAAAATTAGGAAACAAAAAATTATTCAAAATTTCGGGTCGTTACATTGACGATGAGTCATGGACAATGATGACTGGAGTTGGAAGTGTTAGTTTCAATGGTTTCTTGTCCTTAGCAGTGAATGGTAGTGATTTATACCTAGAAAATTTCATCACCTATCTCAAATTATTGTAATAATTACAAAAAACATGAAATTCATTAATATAATTAGAATCAAGATTTTGTGATCATTAAAACAAGGAGGTCAACAATCTCCCCTTTTTGATGATCACAAATCAGAACGTAACATTCATAGTATGTGCATATGGTATCAAATAAAAAATAAGAAAATAGTAAGTATAAAAGGTAAGTATCATTAATAAAAGATAAAAATATAAAAAATAGATATTTTCAAAGATAACATAGAAACATCATTATAATAAATCATAAATTCCATAAACCATAAAGTTATCAAAAAAACTAAAACAAATACTCTTTAATAATTCTCCCCCTTTGGGGGTTTTAAAAAAGGTAGAGATAAGTAGAGTACATATAGGAAATGCATTAAGAATAATCAGAATAATAGATAGAAAAGTCGGTCAAAATGATTATCAAAAAGATATTACAAACCAAGTCCCATTAAATTCATATAGTCTAAGACAACAACAATAAAGTTTTAATATGTGGAAAAGGAGTCCAAAGGTTCTTTTCCTTTTCCCTTATCCTTTTATTGCTCCTTATATAAGGTATATGTCATAGGTTGAGGTAGAGTGGAAGGAACACCAGTTGGTAATCCAACTATAGCTCTTGGATGATCTTCTATAAAAATAACTAGTCTCATCTATCTCAAAAATTGAGTTGGATACATAGGGAAAGATTGGAATCTAGAAGTTAGAGGGGCTATAGGATCTTGATAAACTTCTAGTTGGAGAGATAAATAAGGATTAATAGGAATGAATTCCTGAGAAACAACTACTTGTCCATGAACATAATAAATGGATTCATCATATTTATAAAATCCATTATAATATGGCCATGTATTTCCACTTCACTGAATAAATCTAACTTATCTTCCATAAACCAGCTCAACACTGGAGTCATCTCTTCAAATTTCCTTAACTTCTCTTTAAAATCTTGAGAAATTGGTGGCATCCTTAAATTTTCAGTTAATAAATTTAAATTTGCTTCCATAGAATGCTTCGTGTAGATCCTAAATAGATAATACTTGATAACCTTGGTAATTATTTCTTTAGAATCATCCATATCCTTAGAATAGGATCTAATCATCATGTGGTTATGATTTGTTCATTTTATCAAACTTTCTCATAATTTCTAAAGGAATCACAGGTTCTCTACTTGAGGGCCCATTGGAGGAAGATGCAACTTCCTCTCCGACAACTCTTTTGAATTGATCAACATCTACTGCTAGAGAAGAAGTAGTATAAGTATATGAAGGTGTATCCCCAATAATTTTTAGGATTCCATATAGGGGGGGGAAGGGTTGACTTCAGGTCTTCAAGAATAGCCTTTAAAGATTCCAATTCACTTCCAATCCTCTTATTCTCAATATCAACTTCTTGTATGTGATGTATCATCTTTGGTTGGATGTGTTGGATCACAACTCAAAAAGATATTTGGAATCCTTTTCATTAATTTTGGTCAGAATAGGAGACTTAATTCTCAACATCTTATTGAAGTATGAAATTAACTTTCCACTAAATTCATACAAGTCACTCCTTGTGACTAAGTCAACTAGTATAATAGGAGAAGTTAGAGCAGAAGTTGCAGGTTCAGGGGAAGGAGTTTCAAAAGAAGAAAACTTTTCTAATAAACCTTCAAATTATACTTGAGCTATTGTAGATCCATTAGGATATTCTTCATTTCAAACCTCAGGTCCACCATTATTTGGTGGACTCCTTACAACAGTGGAGTAATTTCACCATTCTTCTTCCGTAGGATAAAACCATTGATCTGGAAAGACAACTAAGACAGATGTAGTGGCAGGAGGTACCACACCAATAGGTACAACTATCACTTCAAGATGTCTCTGTCCATTTGAAATTTGTGCAGATGAGGTGTGTTCAACACTGGTAGGTTTATCTTCTATATCTTTATCAATAAGAGGTTCCACTATCATCTGATCATTATTATTTTTGGATAAAAATAGTAGATTCTTCTTTCATACTAATGTTAACTGGAGGCTCATCTGTATCCAAAACAATCAACTAAATATCACTACCTTTCTCATAAGAATGCATCTCCTTTTCTCTTGCTCAGCCACATACTGCTCAATAGCAGTTATAACACCCATCTTCTCAACCATAGTAGAGTTAGAAACTATCTAAACAATGGAAACAAAGCTGCCCCTAGATCTATTAATTACTATAACATCATGAAATATCTCCAAATATGGGGATTCCTCCCCCTCAAAAAAATCATATTTGTCTTTAAGATCTGGGTCCACTTATTTAGATAGATATAGTTTCTCAATAGATTTACTAGGTGAATGAAGTAACTCTGGAGGCATCTCAACATGTTTCCTTCGCATTCATCCACTTACACTATTAGGTCCAAAGTCATCATCATCATCTTCTTCATCACTTCCAGCATCTTCATCCCTTTTATTTTCATTACCAATTTCACCATTTTCTTTTACCTCTTTATCATCATCATCATCATCTTCATCATCAGTTTTTGAAAAGATTTTGAATTGATCTTCTCCTAAAACCTATATTTTCTCTTCATAACTTTTAATAAGATTTTCTCTTTTTGGGAGTCTCTTAGGTGAACTAGGAGCTTCATATGTAATGGGATAAGATTTGGGAGACAAGTAAGAATCACTCCCTTTATCAACATATAACTCCTTTTCAACTTATTCTACAAAAAAATCTTCTTTATCATCATTAGAGTATTCAGCTATTTCATTAGACTAAAGACTTGGATCAACAAAATCTTTTGTCCTGGTAGGATGATCAACCATGTTAAACTCAACATACAACTTATCACTATCTCCAAACCACTATCTCTTCCATGGGTTCCATCTAATATTCATCCTTGAACAAGTAGATCTTTAAATATAAAAACTGCTACATTCTATAATAGAATATTCATCCTAAGATACTAGGCCCTTGGCCTTTAACATGGAAGAAATGAACTTGGGATAGATCAAGCAATTGGATGTGGAGGATGGCTTGGTCACCTCACACATTTTTACCATGTGATATCTACATAAATTTATCTTATGACCCTCTATCATATGATATAGAAGGTAAAAATATTAGTACTTTAGAGTTTCAAAATTACCGTTTCTTTGGAATATCATGTGCTATAAAAACTTAAAGATGAGCCTATATTCCTCATCAATATCTGAGGCAACAGTTCTTCTGGTCATGCGATCTCTTTTCAGTTCATAAAAAGCTCTTCATACACAAAAAACTCACTATCTTCGGGAATAGTTCCTTGGTAATCCTAATATATTATTTCATGGGGTATATACGAACATTTATCCCATTTATTCAATGAAAACCCTATTAAGTTTCATTAAACATGAATTCTTACCCAATCAACACCATCTTGATCGAAGGTAAACTCTACATGCTAATAGAATTCATAAACCAGCTTAGGGTAGAATGGTATCTCGTTTGATGGGAACCACTCTAACCATCCTTGGTTCCGAAGTACTTTTAGTAATAGAGACTTTTTAGAAAACAACCACTTCAATTAAACTACCCTTTCATATACTTTAAATATTTTGGAAATCATAGGATTAACTAGTGAAACTGGAGCAGGTACACTCAGTTTTCTTCTTCTTCTTAGAAGATCTCAATTTAGAAGGTAAAAACTCAAAAGGATGATTCATTCTAGTCATGTATACTAGTTTATCAAGCTTGGTCGAGGGTAAGGATAAGGGATAAAAATCTTGATAAAAAGGGTTACACTAGGGTTGAGAGAGAACGATACAAAATTATCACTCTAGGATCAAGGTGTGTTGGGAATAAAAATAAATCCATTTTCATATCATTTGGGATTTGAGGTATTATAAATTTGAAATCTAAATAATACTGAAAAATAAAAATTTAAAACTCAGTAGAATATATGTATCGGGTTATGAAAAATACATAAACCGGAAGAAAAAAATAAACCATGGGGTTCAAACTTGAGAAACAGACAAATTTAAAAAGTCACAAAATAGTAATTGCATGAAAAGATGACGGTGTGATAACCCAATGGCATGTCAACTCAATGGTGTATCAACCACAATGGTATGTCAACTCAACATTGTGTCAACCACAATGGTATGTCAACTCAATAGTATATCAACCACAACGGTATGTCAACTCAACAGTGTGTCACCAAAATGGAGTGTTAACCACAAAATTGAACATAACCAAAATCTATCATTCCAAACTCATGTTTGATATATTTCATTCTCTCATAATTCACAATCTTAGTGAATATATCAGCTAACTGATGTTCTGTTCCAATAAATTCAAGAGTGATATCTCCTTTTTGAAAATGATCTCTCAAAAAGTGATGTCTTATATCAATGTAATTTTTTCTAGAATGAGATACAGGATTCTTAGAAATATTTACTGCACTTTTATTGTCATAGTTTATGGTGGTACATCATAATTTATATCCATAGTCTAATAGAGTGTGTTTCACCTATAAAATTTGTGCACAAAAACTATATATAGCTATGTGTTCATATTTATCTATAGATAATGCAACCGAATTTTTCTTTTTATTGCACCATGAAACTAGAGACTTGCCTAAAAAGTGGCATGTTCTAGAGGTTCTTTTTCTATCTAACTTGCATCCACCAAAATCATCATCATAATAACTCACCAAATAAAATGATTTTCCTCTAGGGTAAAACAATCCTATTTTTTTGTATACATGAGGTATTTGAAAATTCTTTTAACATGATTTAAATGTGAATCTTTGGGCTTTCTTGAAAATGAGAACACATATACACACTAAACATAATATTTGGTCAGCTAATAGTTAAGTAGGAAAGTCTTCCAATCATATCTCTGTAACTGGTTTGATCAATTGGTTTCCTAGATTTATCAAGATCCAATTTATAGGTGGTACTCATAGGATTATCACTACTATTAATGTTATCCATGTTAAAAAAATTTGAAATATATTTTTTATATTTAATTTGATTTAAAATAATTCCTTATTTGTTTTGAAAAAATATAAATTCAAAAAATAATATTAGTTCACCCATTGATCTCATTTCAAACTCATTTTTCATCATTTAAAAAAACTAGTACAAAGGTAATTTCTTGAATATCCAAAAATAATATCATCAACATATATTTAGACTACTAAAACATCTTTTCAAATTATTTTTATAAAAGGGTAGGATCATCTATACCTTTTGAAAATCATTTGGAAATAAGAAAATTGTTGAGCCTATCATACCAAGCTCTAGGAGCTTGATTTAAACCATAAAAATATTCAGTTAATTTAACAACTTAATTTTGAAAAGAGGATTTTGAAATCCAGGGGGTCGTTCATCAAAAAAATCCTGAACTATAAAACCATTTAAGAAAGCACTCTTGACATCCATTTGATAAAATATTGAAATCTAGATGTGCTGCATAAGCAAGTAGGATTATTATGGAATCAAGTTTGGATACAATTGAAAAGGTTTATTCATAGTCTATTCCTTCTTATTGACTATAACATTGTGCAATAAGTCTATCCATGTTTCTAAGTATAATTCCTGACTCATCAACTTTGTTTCTAAACACCAATTTAGTGACAATAGTTAAGGTGCCCTTGGGTCTATCTATAAGATTCCACACTTTGTTTCTTTCAAATTTATTTAATTATTCTTTCATGGGTTTTACCTAGAATTCATCATTAATAGCTTCATTGATGTTCTTATGTTCAATATGACAAAAGATTTCTTGATTTTCAACCTAGTGTCTTAGAGAAACTATAGTTTTTGTTCCTCTATTTAGGTATCCTATAACAACATATAAAGTATTTTACTTACTGGTTCTAATAGGTCGAGAAAAGAATGGATTGGTTACTCCTGGTTCTACATGTTTGAGTTCAAGAAGTTCTAGAAATTCTTCAGAACTAAAGGATTTTTCTAATTGTTTGACAACAGAGTCCAAATGTTTATATTTTAAGTTTAGAGACAGAAAATTGTCCTCAAGGTTTTCTAGGGAGATATTAGGCTCATGTGGATCAGTTTCATCAAACATGACATGAACTGATTCTTCCACAACTTTATACTTCTTATTGAAAACTCTATAGGCTTTTCTAGAGATTGAATAACCAAGGAAAATTTCATTATCACTTTTGGAAGAAAATTTGTCCAAATTATCCTTAGTGTTAAAAATAAAGACATTTCAACCAAAATTTGTAAAGTAATTAACCTTAGGTTTCCTATTTTTTCTACATCTCATAAGGGGTATTCTTAAGGATAGTTCTGATTAAGAATCTATTGATGATGTAGTAGGATGTATTGACAGCTTCTAACAAAAAATAGATAGGTAGATCATACTCATTTTACATTGTTTGGGGTATCTCTTGTTAAGTTATATTTATCTTCTTTACAAATACATTATGTTGAGGGGCCTTAGGAGAAGAGAATTTATGAGTGTATCCATTTTGTGAGAAAAAAGATTCAAAATATTGATTTTCAAACTCACAGCCATGGTCACCTCTTAAGGTATTAATTCTAAGTCCACTAAGATTTTCTACAGACTTAGCATACTAGGTAAAATAAAGGAAAACTTCACTTTTATGAGGTAGAAAGTACACCCAAGTATACTGACATGTACCCCATTTAATATGTGTCAAAGTTTAAATATTTATATAACCTACTTACAATAGTGTATAGTGGAAAGAAGGGTCGAACCCAAGGTAAGGATTAAAAGAAGTGTTTGAGTGACCAACTTTTCAAAATAGATCCCACTATCGTTAATAGTGGGTGGGTTTTCTTTTTCTAAATTGTCTAAAATTCTTATAAAATCAATTTGATAATGATGAAACAATATATTTTTTAAGTTAGGAATGACAGATATATAAAATGGGTAGCTGAATAGGAAAACATGGAAACTAGATCAAAATAAATTTTTGGGGAAATTAAAACTACTAGGTTTATAGGTTTTCTATTTTCAATAAAATTGAATTAAATTCAAAACCTTGAAAACGGGTTGAATAATTCTACCTCTAAAGAAAAATGATCATGTAGAAAAATGAATCTTAGAGATCACCACTCCAAGAAACATGGAACTATAATTGAATTTGATAAAAAGGTAACCAGAAACAATCTCACCAATTGTTTTTGGTGTTTTTGAAATTAAATTAATGAAACAATCAATGGAAGAGATCTCACCAATTATTTCTAAAGTTTTGATTTTGAAAAATAAGGGTGTGAATAAATTTAATAAATTTCAAAATTGATCATACTGATCAATTTTTAAAAATTTATTAAAGAATGAGTGAAAAATTAAAAGAAACTACCCAACAGATTTTAGATCCCCGAACAAGAAGTGTTTAGCCTACGATCATGTTCATATTAAGAATTGAAAACATTAAATTAAAAATAATATAAACTAAGAACGAAAGGGGAAGAAATAACTCCCCTACTACTCTCGTGTTGCTGTTTTATTCTTGAGCTCCTCCAGGTCTCCCAGGTGTACTCCAATGGGTTTCCTAGAAGTCTCCCAATGAATGTCATTACTAATTTCTGAGTGATGTGTGAGAAAGTCTCGAATGAATGGAATATCCCTCATCCTGTATGGCTCTGCTTCTAATTTTAAACATTTTTTGACTTGTCATTGGTCACCCACTGAATTCACTGACATAGCTTGGTCCTCTATGAGGCACTGCACATGTGTCTTATTTTGGTGATATCCTTATCAATTTAGAAGAACCCCTCTAACTAACTAGAACCGATCAATTAGGATGAATCTAGGCACACTTCTGACTGGATCCCTTTAGGTGTGACGCTGCTCCACCATGATGTTAACCTCTTGTTCTCAAATTAGGAGGCGGAGAGGCTGAGTAAAGGAAGAAAAGGGTTTGGTTGGTCCACATCCTCACACAGTGGAAGTCTTCTCCAGATGGAAATGCAGGTAGGTGGTGTGGCGACTCCTACAGACTTCAGTGGTTCGAGTAGAAACTCCTCCCAATTCTTAGATCTCCTTAAAACTCGAGACTCCTCCTCCATGTGATGATTCACATGATTGCAGGCTTCAGTGTATTTAATAATGATTGGTTTAGCCAATCCTCCATCTCAGATATATTGTTGAAGGTCGGGCTTCATCGGCAGGGTGACAGTGAGAAGATTAATTGGTGCATTGAAGCAGACTAGCAGTGCACGTGGAAAGAAGTTGTGACGGTGACTCATGGAATCACCATTGGCAAGAAAATGGTGTCGGTGAAAGAAACAGAGTGGTTGTGTGAAGGCAGGGGCCCAATGGTGACTGCTACTTGCCTAACAGTGGCTAGTGGAATGGTGAAAAGACAGGGATGAGGGTGTCAACATTGTGCCTCAATGGCATGGAGGATGAAGGGTTGAAATGGTGTTGGTATGAGGATGGAGGACCAAGGGGATGAGTCATCACTGAAGCAGAGGAAGTGTAGTGGTGACTCGTTGAAGGAAGGGAGAGGCTGACAGTAATGGTGGCAAGGTAGTGGTACAATGGTCTGTTACCAGAGTCACCGTTTCACTTTGAACTGAAAAATAAAAATTAATCAATTAACAAATTTATAAAATTAAAACTATTAAGTAATAAGAAATTGAAATATAAAAATTTAATTCAATTAATTAAATAAATCAATCTTAAATTAAAAAAAAGAATTTATAAAAATTAAAACTATTAACTAATTAATAAATTAAAAATAGAAAACTAAAAAATATAAACTAAAATTAAACTTAAATTAAAATCTAATTAAAATTAAAGAAAAACAATTGCAACATTTAAAATTAAAATAATAAATTGAATTAAATCATTAAACTAAAAATATTTAAATTATTAATTGAAAGGAAATTAAACACATGAATTTATAATTAAAATTAATTTATTTTAGGAAAACAAAATTTATAGATTAAATATTAAATTAAAGATTTAGTTAATTAAAATAATTTGGTTTATCAATTATTTATTAAAAAGAAACATATAATTATTAATAAAAATAAAAATTTAATAAGTATAAATAAAATGAAAGATAAACATCAACAAAGGAAATTAATAATTTTAAAACTAAAAATACAAAATTAATTATGAAAAATTATTAATTAATGAATTAAATTATAAAATAATGAAAATGAAATTAATTTAAAAAAAGTGTAAAATTAATTAATCGAATGATTAAAAAATTAATAAAAGTATGTGGAAATATGTATATTTTAAGGACACATAAAATTCCTCCACACTTAATTATTGACTATCCTCAATCAATATCGTGCTTTATTATCTTTTGAAATGCAAAAAAAATGTTTTTATTAAAAAACTCAAATTGAAGCATGTTTTGCAGTTTGAAATGAAGAGGATCACAAAATATGAATTAGTATTTTGAAATGAAATATTCAAATCAAATCTTTCCTAAATTTAGTACTTGATAGGTGATCAAGGGAGTAATGAATCATCAAATTATGAGGATTGCATACCTCATGTATGAAGATGCTTACGGAGTTAATTCAATTAAAATCTAATTTCTAATTCTAAGAGTGATAATAGGTTAAGTATCAGTGGAATTAAGAACTTAAACAATGACACCTTATACATTGACTTTCTCTTGGGTTCTAAAATAAAAAATTAAGTTATCTTTATTTTTTGAATCACCTTGTTCATACGATTTAAATGGTTCTATATAAATTTATTTTCCCTTTATTTATCTAGAATTAATTATTCCCCTCACCTTAACAAACTCATTTTTAAAAAATAGGCACTTTATTAATTTTTTAACCATCCATGTAACTTGTTCTTAGCACTACGCATATGCACTTATTTAATATTGTACTGAGGGATTACTCGCATGAACTTAGTGCCTTTTGTCTCATAGGTTTACCAGGGGTTCCCAAAAATCCCATTTTACTCCAGTTTCAAAATATTTAATTGTATACCATTTAAATAGGCTCACTAAAGTGATTAGTATTTTTAATAATTAAAAAGTGAGTCCCCTAGGATGAAGTTCAAACATTCATTTTCTTAAGGTTAAGATCATAACTCCATAATAATATATCCTATATCACTCTTAAACATGGTTACTAAACCAAATATTCATAAAATCACTAAGCACATTCACTCAACAATCATTAATATTCAAAAATTTCAGATTCAAGGAAACTCTTAACTACCAGTAAGGTATTATCCTTAGGCAAGACGAATTTGAATTACAATGTGAAGCCAAAAGAAACTAACACTGTGTAGGAATTTTGAAAAAATTTGACCATTTTTTCAAATAATTTAGAGGAAGATGGATTTGATGGGCTTCCCTTAAAGCACAAGTTATCTCAACATAAGTTGACTCCCTCCCCCATACTTAAAATCCAACTTTTTCCCCAAAGTTGAATTCAAAGGTAGAGAAGACAACAATTTTACTTTAAAAGTTCAAATCTGGTTTTCAATTAAGCAGATTAATGAAATGTTTAAGGGTCTCAGTAAAATTAAAAAGGAATATTTTCCAAAAAAAAAAATTACAGAAGGATCACATGCATTATCATTAAACCAGTTAAGATAAAATTTTAATTAAGTTCAAATAGTATCATGTAAAACATGTGATTGTATAGTGAATAGGGTGTAAGAAAGTTTGAAATATTAGTTTCAATTATATTTTCAATAGCATAGAAAAAGTATGATAAACACCCAAAAACAAAATAATATTCAATAAAAAAACAACATACATCCTAAATTTACCCCTTGATAATTAATTTCACAAAGTGAAGAGATTTATCAGTGAATAAAGTCATCCAAAAAAAATTTCCATCAAATAAGCACATAAAACAAAAATATTTCTAGCAACAAAAAAATATTAATGACTCACTACCACAG
Organism: Viscum album; assembly: GCA_963277665.1. Taxonomy (NCBI): domain Eukaryota; kingdom Viridiplantae; phylum Streptophyta; class Magnoliopsida; order Santalales; family Viscaceae; genus Viscum; species Viscum album. The sequence continues at coordinate 1,605,443,454 of OY728137.1, read as the reverse complement.
AATTACTAGTGAGTCACCATTGAGGTGACTCACCACCAGTAGTGTAATGGTGACTCAAGTGAAACAGTGATTCAAAGACACTCCATTTTACAGAGGATCAGTGACTGAACAAATATTTTTTATGAAATTAATAAAAGACTAGAAAAATGAATACAGTAGTAAAAAGTAGGTACTGCCCTGAATTAATGAATCTTTCACATGTAGCTTGTTGTGATTTAAGAACATGACGGAATTCTTCTCCTCCTGTGACACAAAAATACTCTTCTCAAAGAATACAGAACATGAAGACTATGATTAAAATACTAGGAAAAATAGAGATGGAAAGGACAACAGTAGTCAATACTTTGTTCAAAATAGAATAAGAAAAAAAGTAAAAACAAGTTCAAAGAATGGACCATGGGTTGAATCCCATGAAGCACTGAATTTTAAGTCTTCAATTGGACTTTTATTTAGAATCTATTTTCCAGCACAGTGAAGGCAACCAAGCCCTTTGGCTGCCTTTAAAAAATAGTTTGACTCTCTGGCCATTAACAATTATGGGATTTTTTTCCTCTCCAACAATCTCAACAACACCATTCTTAAGAATTATAAAAATTGTGAAAGTTTTAGACCACTTAGATTCCAGTTTTCCAGGAAATATCTTAATTCATAAATTAAAGAGAAGGACCCACAGTCCAGGTATAAATTGTCTATTTTGAAATATATAATCATGAAAAAAATTTGATATCTCTTTATATATCCTAGAGTTATCATAAGACTATCTCTTTATATCATCAAGTTCACTCAACTCAAGAAGTCTCCTCTCTCTAGAACTCTTAAAATTAAAATTAAAATCCATAACTACCCAATATGACTTGTGCTACAACTCCATAGGAGAATGACAACATTACCCAAATAACAGCCTATATGGAGACATATAAATTGGGATCTTAAAAGCTATTCTATATGCCCAAAAATATTAATCTAAATTAAGAGCCCAATCCTTCCTAGAGTTTGAGACAGTTTTCTCTAAGATCGATTTCATCTCCTTATTAGAGTTTTCTACCAGTCCACTAGACTGTGGATGGTAGGCAGTACCAGTTTTATAAACACACCCATATTTCTTCATTAAATACTTTAACTTATAGTTTTTAAAGTGTGTTCGATTATAAATTATAAATACTTTTAGAATTTCAAATCTTGAAAATATGTTCTTTTTAACAAACTTTATTACATTGTTTGCTTGATTGTTGGGAAAAGCTACTACCTTAACCAGCTTAAACACATAATCTATAGAAACCAGACTGTACTCATTCCCATGAGATGATGAAAATTGACCCATGAAATCTAAACCATAAATATCAAAAATAAAAACTTCTAAAATACCCTTCTGTGGTAAGTCCTACTTCCTCCCAATATTTACCAACCTCTGTGATCGCATAATGATTCACTATTCATTTCCACCCTTACACCATTATTTTAAACTGGTTTTGTATTGAAATTAATAAATATAATAACAAATTGAACTTCATATTAGATTCAATGATTTAATTTTTATCACTGTTAAATAGGGAAATTTTACCTGTTTCAGTGTTTACACTATAGTAGGAGGTGATTTGGAGAGCCCATGAAAAAAATCAAGGAAAACGGGCCAAACTGCGCAAGAGCTTGAGCACACTTATGGAGTTCAATTTCTACTGTGGGTAATCTGTGCATCCAATTGGGATAGTAATTGGTTTAAATGTGAAAAGACATGTGGGATACATTTCTCATGAATACCATGGAGCCCAATTTTTCCATTTGGAGCCCCGAAGGAGGTCCACATTGTAAAGAAATTTTGGGTGGGCCAGATTGGACCACCCTTCAGTATTTGGGCCATAACTCAGGCCTCGGAACTCCAATTGAGATGATTCCACCTCCATTGGATATATAACTCCAATACACACCTATTAACCGAATATTAAGTCTTTTTAACATGTATTGGTTAGTAAAAAAACGTATATAGAAGGAGGAATAAGTCTGTTATGAATAGTGTCCCAGTCCCTTAGGCACTTGACTTATTTTATGGAAAGTGTGATGTATTTTTCCATAAAATTACACCTAACCAAAATTATATCATGTTTCAAGACCAGTTTTATGGGTGAATATAACTTGATATCTCTTTTCATACATTTTATTTCACTTATCCCTCATGTACTTCTAAGCCTCTTAGTGATCAATTTGCGGGGTGTCCTTTTTTGTAATCCTGAGCTCCATGCTTGTAATCTTCGTAACGTAATTTAATTTCTAGGTTTTTTATCTATTGTTATTAATTTATAAATTATGAATTTTTTTATTCAATTATGATAAAATACAAATCAAATGGACAATAATCCCTATGCTTTCATGCATAACCCGGATCTTGTGATGATTTGAGTGTGTTCGTATTTTTTCTCACACCTTCCCTTTCATGAGTATATGGATGGATCACATCAATTGATAAAATCCAGAAGATATAACCCATGAATGTTAAAGTTTTTTTGTCTTGTGTAAATATTATCATTGACACAAATATTTTCATCTCATCACGTTGTTGATGTGATTACTTGATTGAGTTCTGTTTTTACATCGATTCAATAGTGTTTATTTTGAGTGGTCTCTGATAACCAATATCATTGGTCGATCAAATACTAGGTGGTAAACTAGTAATAAATCACATAACACACTAGTTTCAGTGTGTATAAAATCAATTAATCAATGATCCTTCCCATTCCCTTGAGAGTGATGATAGATTGAGCATCAATGGACACTTACCCGGGTTGATTATGATTTATCCATCATGTTTCTCTCACTTAGTATTATAGTTTCATTTTCTATTTTAAAATAAAAAAACCCCAAGTTTTATAAATTCATTTTACCATTTTATGTTCATAATAAAAATCCTTTTTTTAATTAATGATCTAAGGATCCATTGAGAGATGACCTAGGGTTGCTGCCATATGACAGAAATTCAAGTTAAAATAGGCATCTAATTTGATGTGATCAACAATGCAATAAAATTTTGGTTCTTTTGTCGAGAAGAAAAGATGATTTTTTTCATTTTACTATTTTATTTTATTTTTTTACTTCTTTAAATATCTCCCCTTCCCTTTTGGTTGTTTTTGTTTTTGTTTTTGTTGGTTTTTGTGTTTTTTTTCTTTTATCTCTTTCTATCTCTCTTCTTCTTCCTATATTTATAATTATATAATATAGAATTATATTTTATTTTATTCTTTAATTATTCTTAGGTGTTTTTATTTTATCCATAATCCATCATAAAAATAAAAATAAAAAAATAAAAAAAAACAAAACAAGCTTCAGAACTTATTTGCATGACCCAATCAGGAAAAGAAAAACTGTTTGAAATAGACCCTGAAATTTAAAAGACACTTCACTCATAAATTAAGTGATCAAATGCATGAAAAATAAAGTAAAATAGAGGAAACCATTTTTTAACCTCAATTTTTCCTAACCCAATCAAAAATTTAAATAAATCAAACCCAAGAAAACATGGCTGTAAATAATCGGACCTTAAAGGAACTGACCACCATGAATGTAATGTACAAACCTACGTACATCCAATATATAGAAGAAGTAGTCAACTTTGAGCTGAGATCATGCCTCATCCACCTATTTCATAAATTCCATGGCCTTCCTGGTGAGGACCCTCACAAACATCTAAAAGAGTTTCACACAGTGTGCTCCACCATGAAACCCCAAAATGTGTCTGAGGACCTAATTAAGTTTAGGGATTTCAATTTCTCCCTTGATGGTTTATCCAAATATTGGATATAATATCTTCCTACCACAATTGGAGGCTGTAATGAGCTGAAAATACTCTTTTTATAGAATTTCTTCCTTACCTCCCAAACTGCATCAATTAGGAAATAAATTTGTGGCATTAAAAAATCACAAGGAGATACCCTTCATGAATACTGTGAGAGATTCAAAAGACTTTTCTCAAGATACCCCCACAACTAGATTAGTGAACAAATATTAATCCAACAATGCTATGAGGGACTTGTCCCCAAGGATTGTGGAATGATTGATACTACAGCTGGTGGTTCCCTAGTTGATAAAACTCTTTTTGTCGCTTGTGACTTAATAGCCAACATGGCTTAAAATGAACAAAAATTTAGTACATGAGAAATTTCACCAACCCAAGGAGTTCATGAGGTAAGTAATTCATCCATAGAACAAAATGTATATAATAAAATTGATGAGATGCATACCTTTATAATATAATTATCTCAAGCATAAGGTAACTCACACTCTTATTCAGTTCCATTACATTGTGGTATTTGTTCTGAAAATACTAATTTTTCTGACCAGTTCCCTCAATTTCAGAATTCACTTGAGTCTTGTATAGTAGTATTCATAGTCTTTCCATTCCTGTAAACCCTCCCTTAAATCAAGAACCATTCGGTCCAAATCCAAACCCCAGGTGGAAAGCATAACCATAGTACCGATAAGGAGGAAACTCAAGATACCCCAAGCATAATTATTATTAACAAGTCCAAGGTATGAAACATTCTTATACTTCACCTAATCAAAATAATACTCCTCTTATTCCTCCAAAATCTGAACCAAACATCTAGGATGTGGTGAAGAAAACGGAAACCTAGAACCTCCAGTTCCAACAGACCAAAAAATTTTCTATTCAAGACCTACGAACTCAAGTAGAACAATCAGTGACCACCATTAGTGAGATAAAGATGAAAGGTTCTAGAAAATTACAATCCCAACTTGTTTCCAATCCAAAAGAAAAAGGTAGTTTTTGTTCAATAACACTTTATAGTGATAAGAAAGATTATTTTTCCAATGATTCGACCCAATAGGTATTCCCCCTCTGGAAAACACTCTTTCTCCACCCATAAAAGATTCAAATAAAGAAAAACAAAACAAAAAGGGTAAACAAATTATCATTGAGGATTCCCATGAACAATCCATTCCTCTTCTATTCCCCCAAATACTCTGTAAATATAAGAAGAATTTTGATAATGACATTGATAAAGAAATAAAGGATACATTTAAAAAGGTGAAATTTAACATTCCTTTATTATATGTAATTAAACAAATCCCTTGATATGCCAAATTTCTTAAAGATCTTTGAACCCATAGAAAAAGGCTAAAGGGTAATGAGAGAGTTAACCTAGGAATTAATGTTTCATCCTTGATTCAACTAGTAATTCCAACCAAATGCAAGGATCTGAGCACTTTTATGATACCTTGTACCATAGGGGAGACATTCTTTTTAGATTCTATGTCAGATTTAGGTGCTTCCATTAATGTAATTCCTTGATCTGTGTATAATTATCTACTGGTTGGAGAGCTTCAACTGATAGTAATTTTTGTGCAACTTTCCAACTAGATCATTATTCACCCAATAGGAGTGATTGAAGAAATCCTTATAAGAGTGAATAATATCATCTTCCCCTGTGATTTCTACATTATTGAGATAGAAGATACCTGAACACAAGGACATGTTCCTCTCATAATTGGGAGGCCATTTCTTAAAATAGCAAAGACGGTCATCAGTGTTCACAATGTCACACAATCTATGGAGTTTGGTGGATAAAATGTAAGTTTTAAAATCCTTTTTGTAATGAAACACCCCCATTGAAGAGCACTCCAACATTCCTATATATTCAATGGAAGTTCACTCTAATGACACACACACACAAAATTCTCTCCTCGACCCATACTCTGACTCTTTTTATTCTTCTTCACCCTTAGATGATTTTAGTTTTGATTCATGTTTTGAGTGTTTTGTGGGTTCTGAAAAATGTAACTTTTATGATTTAATTGATGAGTGTTTTCATTATGAGGTATCCATGACAGTCGATGATTCTAAAAATCTCATTTCAATAGATTCTATATCATTATAGAATAAACATGAGTAGATATATAGTTTCATAAACCTAACTCTCCCTAAATCCAAAAACCACCGATTTTGGAATTAAAACCACTTCCTTTTAATTTAAAATATTCATATATTAAGGTTATTGACCAATTTCCTATCATTATTGCCAATAACCTCCCTCTACAGTAGGAATCAAAGCTGCTCAACCTTTTTAGAGAGTGTAAAAAGGTGAAATTATGGACATTAGAAGATATTATTGGGATTATCCCATATATTTGTATGCACCATATACATTTTGATGATTAGGCTAATCTCGTAATACAATCTCAATGCCGATTGAATCCCACTCTATTTGAAGTGGTAAAATTGGAAGTCAGTAAATTATATGTTTTTGGGATAATTTATCCTATATATGATCGCAAATGGGTTAGCCTAGTGAAAATTATGCCTAAAAAACTGGAATAACAGTTATGTCAAATGAATAAGATGAATTGTTCCCAACATGTGTTCAAAACAGTTAGTGAGTCTGTATTGAATACCATCAACTGAATCAAGCCATGCAAAAGGACCACTTTCCTCTACCTTTCATTGACCAAATGTTAGAAGGATTGGCTTCTAAGTCCCATTATTGTTTCCTTGATGGCTAATTGGGTTATTTCAAAATCCATATAGCCCTTGAGGATTAAGAAAAGACAAAATTTACCTATCCATTCGACACATTTACATACAGAATAATACATTTGGGTCTATGTAATGCTCTTGGTACTTTTTAGCGATGTATGTTGAGTATTTTTTATAAGTACCTTGATACATGTATGGAAGTCTTTATGGATTATTTCATGGTATATAGATCTTATTTTGAGGACTATTTGGAACACCTAGGTCATGTCCTCCATTGATGAATTGAAAAAGATACTATTTTAAATTATGATAAATGTTATTTAATGGTTGAGTGGGGGATAGTTCTTGGGCATGTTATTTAAAATGAAGGAATTCAAGCGGATAAATCAAAAATTAAATTAATTTCAACCATTAAATATCCAAAATTTGTTCATGAAGTGTGATATTTCTTGGGTCATGCTAGTTTTTACCGCTGATTCATTAAATAATTTAGTAAGATCACACTTCCATTATCTCGGTTATTACAAAAATATTCTGATTTTGTGTTTGATAAAAATTTTGAGGATGCATTCAATTCACTAAAAAGGATTCTCACATCACCTATCATCATACAACCACCTAGTTATGATCTCCCCTTATAACTTATGTGTGATGCCTCAAACTTTTCAGTTTGGGCAGTATTATCACAAAGGGTTGAGAAGGCTCCTCATGTCATTAGGTATGCCTCATGTATCCTTGACCCTACCCAGGTAAACTACACAACCATTGAAAAATAAATACTTTCTATTGTGTTTTATTTGGAAAAATTTCATTCATATCTTCTTGGGTCAAAAGTCATTGTCTTTTGTGATCATTCTACCCTTCTTTTTCTCCTAAAGAAACTTGAAGTTATGCATTGCCTCATATAGTGGATGTTATTCCTTTAGGAGTTTGACCTTGAGATTAGAGATAAGAGGGGAGTGGAAAATTTTTTAGCTGACCACATTAGTAGTATTTCTCCACCACTGGTCCACCATGTTGACTCATCCCTCCCCATTGGAGAATTCTTCCATCATGAGAACCTTTGTGATGTTGTGGACCTTACCCCCTATTATAAGAAATTTGTGAATTTTCTAGCAACATCTAGGGTCCCCACAGATTTCATCACTTCACAATATTGATACTTAAGAATGACACTTGGTGGCACATTTGGGATGACCCATATTTGTGGATAATTTGAAGTGACAAAGTAGTTCGTCAGTGTGTCCCTGACCATGAGTTCACCTTTTTTTGACTTTCTACCACACTTTGGCTTATTGGGGGCACTTTGGATCTCAACATAAAAATTGAAAGGTCCTTGACTCAGAATTTTATTGGCCAATATTTTATAGGTATGCCCATATATTTTTCAATTCATGTAGTCATTTTTAATTTATAGGGAATATCTCCAAGAGGAATGAAATTCCCCAACAACCCATGTTATTCTATGAAATCTTTATTGCATGGGGCATTGAATTATTGAGGCCTTTTATAAATTCATTTGGATTCATGTACATATTTTTAGTTGTTTACTATATATCTAAATGGGTGGTAAAAAAGTCTACTAGGACCTATGACACTCTAGTTGTTGTTGATTTTGTGAGGTCCCAGATTTTTAGTAGGTTTGGTTTGTCTATATTCATCATTAGTGACTAGGGTTCACATTTTTCAAATGAAACATAAAAAAATTTCTTCATAATTATTGGCTTGTTCATAAAGTCTCCACTTCATATCACCCCCAAACTAATAGAAAATCAGAAATCTCAAATTTGGAAGTTAAGCGAATCATGGAAAAAATAGTACAACCCAACAGGAAAGATTAGAGTTTGCGCTTGGATGATTCACTTTGGCCATACCATACAGCTTTTAAAACCCCAATCGGAATGTCACCATATAAGATTATGTTCATAAAGGCATGTCACCTCCTGATGGAGGTATAAAACCATGTATATTGGGTTTTTAAACATTGTAATATGAATCTTTCAAATGCAGGTGAGAATAGGAAGCTACAGATTCAAGAGTTGGAATAAATTCAATGTGATGTATATGAGAACTCCTAGGTCTATAAATAGAAGAAAAAGGATATCCATGATAGCATGATTCATCAAAGAAAGTTCTATATTAGTGAGAAGTTCCTCATGTATAATTACGGGCTAAAGCTCCACCCAGGCAATCTTTATTCCCGATGGCTTGGTCCTTATAATGTTACTAATGTTTACCCTTTTGGTGCAATACAGGTTTTTCATGAGCAGAGTGGAAAAAGTATTACCATCAATGGGAAGTGACTTAAACACATATATGAGTATTTTACAAAGAATGTGGTGGATTAAATCCACCTTCTAGAAGAAACATACTAGTGAGACACACCATATTTTATCCTTCCTTCTCACATTCTCATTGATTACAGTGAGGACACTACACATTCTAGGTGAGGGTGGATACATTCCTGGGTTCATTATGATTTTCATCATCTTTCTTCTTTCTTATATTTTTGTCCTTATTTATATTATTATTAATTTTCCCATATTGTTGAGTTCATTAGGAATTTCATCGGCTTTCTTCTTTCATCTCTTTTCACCATATTTATGGTATTTTTACATCCCCCCCCCACTTTTATGGTCACCAAATCATGGAACTTACTAAAAATTCATGTTTAAGTTTTTTATTCTATTTTGTTTTAACATTTTATGAAAAAAATTATCTTTTATGGAATGAATATTTGTATGAATTTAACATCAGGGGTGATTTTTTTAGTAAATTGGTTGTCTATAAATGATATAAATGGTTATATATCTATGAAACCTTTGAGATGATTGATACCCCTTATGTGATTATTTTTGGGTAAAACCTTTTCACTAATATCTCTGCACATTTTTTCACCTAACCAAAAAGTGTGGATATTTCTTACTTAATAGAAGGTAAATTTATGTTAGTTTAATATTTATCAACATTCTAATTTTTTTTTCCATATGTCCATTCCTTATCCAATTTGATTTATTACTGTATCAGATTTACCTATTTCTGTGTACCTGATATCTAATTGTTGTACACCTTAAAAAACACAAAAAAGAGGGTTATGTCTTGGGAAGGTCAAAAACTACTCCTCCTCAACCATTGATCTTGTTATAACTACTACAATTAGTGTCATGAGTAGATCAAACAAGGGTTGAGAGATGAGTGTGAGATTTTTTCCAAATGAAACTTTTGAAAATAATAATAATAATAATAATAATAATAATAATAATAATAATAATAAATTAGGGGAGTGGTGAAATGTACAACATATGGGGATATCTTGGTCTGGATATTAAGGTTTGGCGTCTGGGAATTCTAGTGAGTGGGTCCTGAAATATGATTGCAAAGGATGTAGGGTAGGTTTGGTGGATAAAATCATTTAAGTATAAAAATATTAAAATAACCTATATTTACTGGATATAAAGTGGAAAGAATATAATGGAATGGTTTTCACACACACATAGAGAGATTTAGTGGTGTGGTTGAATTTTTAGTTCCTTACTAAGGTCAGTAGCATGAATCTCCTTGAATTTCATTGTGATATAATTTATGAGGCATCTTTCTCCATTTTTACTATGAATAACTCCTTGGTGTGGTTTGTGATTTGAACACATTACTTTAATGAATGAAAATTTTCTTGAATGTTAAATATTCACAAAATTAGGAATATTTACATGAATAATTTTTTTTGGAAATTTGGATTTTCCCAGGAGTGAAAATGTTTAGGTGTGGGGGTGTGATCAAATAACGATTCATTATTCATTTCCACCCTTACAGCACTATTTTAAATAGGTTTTATATTGAAATTTACAAATATAATAACAAATTAAACTTCATGTTAGATTCAATGAGTTAATTTTTATCACTTTTAAAAAGGTAAATTTTACTTGTTTCAGTGTTTACATTCTAGGAGTAGGTGATTTGGAGAGCCTGGGATAAAATTCAAGCAAAATAGGCCAAACTGTGCAATAGCTTGGGCGCACTTGTGGAGTTCAATTTATACTGTGGATAATTCATGAATTCAATTGAGATATGAATTGGTTTAAACATTTAAAACCATATGGGATACACTTCTAAAGAATACCATGGAGCCCAATTCATCCCTTTGGAGGCCCAAAATAGATCCACATTGTGAAGAAATTCTAGTTGGGCCAGATTGGACCCCCCCCCCCCCCTTTAGTATTTGGGCTATAAATCGGGCCTTAGAACTCCAATTAGTATGATTAGACCTCCATTGGAAATATAGTTCGAAGACACAGATATCCAAAGAATTTTAAGTCTTTTTCACTAGTTTTGGTCAATCAACCATTCATATAAAGAATGAGGAATAATTCTCCCAAGAATAGTCACCTAGTCCTTTAGGAACTTGACTTATTTTGTGGAAAGTGTTATGTATTTGTCCCTAAAATCACCTTTAAACCTCATTCTATAATGTTTCACGACTAGAGGTAAGGTTGAGTCAAAATTGAGAGCTCTCTTCACCCATTTTAATTCTCTTATCCCTCATGTACTTCTAAGACTCTTAGTGATCAATTTAGGGGGTGTCCTTTATTGTAATCCTGAGCTCCACGCTTGTAATATTTGTAAGGTAATTGAATTTTCATCTTTTTTGTCTATTGTTATCTATTTCTACCTTATGAATTTGTTTTTATTCTAGTATGATCAAATACAAATTGAAGGGACAATAATCCTCATGCTTTCATGTATAATCCATATCTTGTGATAATTTGAGTGTGTTCATCTCATTTCTCACCCCTTCCCTTTCATGAGTATGTGGATGGATCACATCAGTTGATAAAATCCGAAAGCTATAACCCATGAATATGCAATTTTTCTATCTTTTGTAAATATTATCATTGACACAAATTTGGTCATCTCATCATACTGTTGACATGATCCCTTGATTGGGTTCTGTTTTTTACATCAATTCAATATTGTTTATTTTTAGTGGTCACTGATAATCAATATATTTGGCCGATCAAATCCTAGGTGGTAACATTGTAAGAAATCACATACCACACTGGTTTCAGTGTGTATAAAATCAAGGAATCAATTATCATTCCCATTCCCTTGATAGCGATGATAGATTGAGCATTAAAGGACACTTACCAGTGTTGATCAGGGTTTCTCCATCCTATTTCTCTCACTTAGTAATATAGTTTAAATTTCTTTTTCAAAATAAAAAAACCCAAGTTTTATAAATTCTCATTCCCTGTTTATTTTCATAATAAAATCCCTTTTTAAATTCATGATCTAAGGCACCGTTGAGAGATGACCTAGGGTTGCTGCTATACGGCATAAATTTTAGTTAAAAATAAAAATCTAATTTGACGTGCTCGACAACGTGATCACTCTGACATTTATCACATCCTACAACAAATCTCCTAGAATACTTTAATAAGGTGGGATAATAAAAACCATATTGAAGATTTTTTTTTGTTTTTCTTTCTCCACCATAATGTCCTCCCCAAGGTGAGTGACAACTTTCGAGTATAGGAAGCATTTCCTCTTATGGCACACACCTTCTAAGAATTCCATTAGTGCATCTTATAAAAAGAAAATGGGACTCCATAGATAGTAATTGAGATCCAAAATGAATTTATTCCTTTGGTTATTAGACAAGTCCTTAGGAATGAAACTAGCTGGAATGAAATTGGCATAGTCTGTAATCCATGATGATTGAATTATTGAAATAGTAAGAAGCTTTTCATCTGGAAAGGAAGAGTTAATCTCCCTTGTATCTTCACATTGGGTATGAGGAATCCTAGAAAGATGGTTTGAAACTAAGTTTTCATCAACCTATTTATCCCCTATTTTCAAGTCAAACTCCTGTAATAAGAGGATCCATCTAATCAGCCTGGTTTTAGCCTCCTTCTTAGAAAAAGATATTTTAAGGCAGAATGGTGAGTGAATATGATGAATTTTGAACCTAGAAGACACTGCCTGAATTTCTCTAGAGAAAATACCAAAACTAAAAACTCCTTTTCAGTATTGGTACAGTTCCTTTTAGCCTCATCTAGTATATTTCTATCATAATAAACCACAAGCAACTTATTATCCCTCCTTTATCCTAAGAAATCTTCAACAGCTATATCACTGTCATTACAAATTAATTCAAAAGGAAGTTTCCAATCAGGTGTAGTGATAATAAGTGATATAGTGAGTTTTTACTTAAATATATTAAAATATTATAGATAGTTTTGATCAAAATTTAAGGGTTTGTTCTTAACCAATAAAGAACACAAGGGATTTTGTATTTTTGAGAAGTCTTTGATAAACCTTCGGTAAAAACTAACATTCCCTAAGAAACTCATAACACCCTAAAAATTATAAGGAGGTGGTAATTTTTGAATTACTTCTAATTCGGAAGTATTTAATTCTAAACCCCTCTTGGACACTTTATGTCCCAGTGCTATACCTTCAATGACCATCAACTGGGATTTTTCCCAATTCAGAACAAGGTTGGTCTCCAAGAATTTTTCCAGCACTAACTCAAAATTTTCTAAACAAGTATCAAATGTGTTACCAATTATAGAGAAATAATCCATGAAAACCTCAATGATCCTCTTAATCATATCAGAAGATATAGACATCATACACCTTTGAAAGGTTGTTGGAGGACCACACAATCCAAAAGGCATACGCCGATAGGAAAATGTCCCAAAGGGGCATGCAAAGGTATTTTTATCTTGATCATATGGAGAAAGTAGAATATGGTTAAATCCATAATACCCATCCAGAAAATAGAATAACTCATTCACAGTAAGACTCTCAAGATTTTGATCAAGGAAGGTAATTGGAAAATGGTCCTTCCTAGTGGATGAATTGAGCTTCTAAAAATCTATACAGACTCTCTATTTGGTTTCTTTCCTAACTTGAATTTCTTCATTTTTCTCATTAGTGACAATAGTGAAACCTCATTTCTTAGGGACTACATAGACTAGACTAACCCAAGTACTATTAGAGATAGGATATATGATTCCAGTATCCAACAACTTAATGAATTATTCACTCACAACTTCTTTCATGTTGGGATTCAATCTTCTTCGATACTCTTCTCTAGGTTTTTGATCAAGTTCTATTTGATTTTTATGCATACAGAAAGAAGTTCTAATCCCTTTGATATCATTTATGGTCCATCAAAAGGTAGATTTGAATTTTTTCAAAACATTTAACAATTTTTCTTCTTTAATTTCTTTTAGATATGCAAAAATGATAATAGGAAGTGTTGAATTTTATCCTAAAAAAGAATATTTAAATGTGAAGGAAGTGGTTTTAGTTAAAGAGTGTGTGGTTATTCACTTGAAGGAAGACTCTTGGGCCCAAGAGGACTGAGTTATTCAACATATGTCTTTTAATGAGTTTGAAATGTTGAAAGATTCTTAAATTCATATCCATAATTTAGATTTTCCTGACATTTTTTCCAAAGTGTACAGCTTACTCTCATAACTTTCTAGTTCAGAATTCAGAATACTAATCAAGGAAAAATCATCAAGTTTTATTATCATATCTCCCTACACTTCATAAATATTTTTAGTAGTGATGGTAAAAATAGAATAAATATCAAATTCACTTAAAAATTATTTAAGTTCAAAAGTATAAGATATATTTCTAGTATAAGCAAAAATTAGAAAGTTGTCTGAATCTAGAAAATCTACTAGATTATCTGTTGGAAAATATTCTATAGAATATGAATTTTTATTTTCAACTTCCAAGTTTGTTTCTTCATAAAATGTATGATTTTTTGATTCTTTAAAATTTTCAACTGAATTTCCATCTTCTAAGGACTATATCTTAGAGAAACTTTTATAAAAATTTAGTCCTTTGACATTTTTAAACACATTAAATTACTATTTTTTCTATCAAATTTTAAAGATTAATTAACCATTAGAAACATCAATAACAACTCCACCAGTGATCAAGAAGGGCCTACCCAGAATGATGGGAACCTCTTTGTCACACTCCATGTCTAGGACTAGAAAGTCAAAAGGAAGAAAAAAATTTCCTACACCAACCATTAAGTTATCTACTCTTACTACATTATGTGAGAATGAGTGGTCATCCAACTGTAGGTTGACTGTGGTGGGTTGAAGATCAACCAATCTCAATTGTTGGAATAGTGAGTATGGGAGTAGGTTGATACTGGAACCTAAGTCACATAGGAAGTTGAGTTTACTAGAATTTCCTAAGGTGCAAGGTATGAAAAAACTACCTAGGTCTTAGAGTTTGTGAGGGATTTTATTTTGAAGTACTACACTAAACTCTTTAGTGATGTTGTAAGTAGAAAATTCATTAAGTTTCTTTTTGTTGGAAAGAGTTTTTTGAGAGATTTAAAGTAATATGGAATATGGATTAAGTATTGAATGAATGGAATATCTACTTATAGATTGGTTAAAAGTTCAAACTGTAGAATTTCAGCCTTATTTTTAGATTTTGGTTTGAGTTTTTCAAGGAAAGGGATGGGTGGGGGAAAAATCCTAAGAATAGTATCCACATCCCTCATTTATTCAACGGTTTTCTCTTTACCCTTATTCTTATTATTTTCAAAAAAAATTATCTTTATTATCAGGTGGTAGATTTATATTTTATTCATTTTCATCACTTTTCTCATGATTTCCTGATTGTGTGTATAGCAGATTATTATTTCCATAATCATACAGATTTTCATTTTGGGAATTTTTAGATTTTTTTAGGTTCATTTTGAGAGTTTATCCCACTTATAGTGACAAAAACCAATCCATTATCCCTAAGATTGATTTTAGTTGTACTAGGAAATCTACCTTTATCCCTAGATTCCATGTCTCTAGCTAGTTGGCCTAACTAAGTTTCCATATTTTTACATTATAGAATAATTTTTAATTTTATCAGATTCATATTAGGTTTATTATTTATTCAGTTGAGTCTTTAATATTTTCTATTGATATTAAATTCTATTTAATATTTGATCTAGTTTTGAAAATAGTTGACCCTCATAATTTCCTTGTGAATTAGGAGATTCCACCCTCTGTTTATTTTGAAATTTTTTTCTAGGTTGGTTTTGGTAACCAGGGGTAGTGGGTTGTTTAATCATTCCTTGTTCTTTCTAGGAGAGGTTAGGGTGGTTCATATATCCTTGGTTGTAATTATTTTAAAATGGTTCATTGTTGGTAGTCATCCTAGGACCACAATTAACAAATTTTTAATTTTATTATTGTGCTGGTAAGTCAAAATTTTGGGAAAAAATTTAGTGTGACCAAACATCCCACATTGAGAACATTGTTCCCTGGGTGATTGGTTTGTGTTTTGACAACCTAATTGATTCAAAAATTGTTTTCCATTTTGGTTTATTAATTATTGAAGTTGGTTTATAATTTTAACAGGTTGGGCTTGAGTGTATATTCCTAAAATAGTGTTGTTGAAATTTTTATTCACTATTTTCCTTCTTGAATTTTTATATTGAGAATTTAAGGAAAAGTTGTTATAAATTAATATCAAATATTCCTTAATTTTGTCATTGTAATTTCCCTCAGCTGATTGGTCAAAAAAAATTGACTAAATGAAGACAAACCTTTATGGAATGTGTCCATGAGAACATGGGATGAGAGTTGCTGATGCAGACACTACCTTCGTGGGTCCCTGAATCTGTCCCAAGCCTCATGAAAGGCTTCACCATCCTCTTGGTAAAAAAAATTTATTTTGATTCTAAGTTCTCCTTTAAGTCTTTGAGGATAAAATTTCATGATGAACGAGTTATATACTTGATCACAATTTTCAGAAATGATCTCTTTTAGACTCAAAAACTAGTTTTGATCATTCCCTTTAAGGAAAAAAGGAAATACTACCATTATATGTTCGTTTTCTATGATCCCTAGAAGTGGAAGTTGATGCACTATATTGTATAAATCTATAATGAATTATAAAGAGTCCTCATTAGAGAGTCTATTAAAGGCTGTAAGTAGTGATAGGTGGGATTGTTTCAATTCATAGTTCCTGGCTCTAGGTGAAATTCTAATAGATGAAGGTTTACTTAAAACTTAAGGGAGTTGGAACTCCCTCATCCTATGCCTCTAAATTTCATCTAAGAGTTCAAGTTGTTGGTTTTAGAATTTGTTAATAGGAAATATATCACCTATATTTTCCATTTCAATTTTGTTTTTCTTTTTAAGAGCAGTTAAATTTTTTTCTAATTTTGGGTTTAGGGGCTCTAATATATCAACATATGATCTAGTTCTCATGCAATGGGTAAAGATAGATGAATTTCAACACAAATAGTACAAAATAGGAATAAATTTAGATTGAAATAAAAATTAAAGTAACAAAAAAATTAACAACACAACAACAATCATAAATTTATAGAAAAAAAATTTTACAGCATAATGTTTCTTACAGTAATTTTCAATTTTTTTAAAAATTTATGACATTTTTTATTTGATTTTTTTTTGAATTTTTTTTAGAAAAGAAATCATTGCTCGAAGACCTCCCCAGAAATGGTGAAAAAAACATTACCCGTATGTCATTGAATATGTGTCAAAGTTTAAAAATTTATATAACTTACTAAATAAATTGTATAGTAGAAAGTAGGGTTGAACCCAAGGGAAGGTTTAAAATAAGTGGTTGAGTGACCAAATTTTCAAAAAAAAATCCCACTTTTGTTAATAGTGGGTGGTTTTATTTTTCTAAATTTTCTAAAATTATTATGAAATCAATTTGATAATGATGAAATAATATATTTTTTAAGATAGTAATGACAGAGATGAAAAATGGGAAATAGAACAGGAAAATGTGGAAACTTGAACAAAATAAATACTTAGGGAAAGTAAAACTACTGGATTGATAGGTTTTCCATTTTCACAGAAATTGAATTGAATTCACAACCTTGATAATGATTTGATTCATTCTCCCATGCCAGAATAATGATCATATAGAAAAATGGATATTGTAGTTCTCCAATCCAAAAAACATTTAATTGTAATTGAATTTGATAAAAAGGTAACAAAAAACAATCTTACAAATTGTTTCTGGTGTTTTTGAAATTAAATTTATGAAACAATTAATGTAAGTGATCTCACCAATCATTTCCAACGTTTTTATTTTTAAAAATCAGGGTGTGAATCAATTTAATGAATTTATGAATTGATCTCACAGATCAATTTCTAATTTTTTTTAAAGAATGAGTGAAAAAAGTAAAATAAAATACCTAGTAGATTTTATATCCCCTGACAAAAATTGTTTATCCTATGATCATGTTCATATTAAGAAGTGAAAACATTCAATTACAAATAATATATATTGAGAATGAAAGGGGAAGAAAGAACTCCCCTGTTACTCTCGTGTTGTTGCTCTACTCTTGAGCTCCTCCAGGTCTCCGGGTGTGCTCTGATGGGTTTCCTAGAAGTCTCTTGATGAATGTCGTTGTTGATTTCTGAGTGATGTGTGAGAAAGTCTCAAATGAATGGAATTACCCTTGTCTTTTCTGACTCTACTTCTAATTTAAAACATTTTTTGTCTTGTTATTGGTCACCCACTAAATTCACCGACATAGCTTGGTCCTCTCTAAGGCAACGTACGCGTGTCTTATTTTGTTGTTATCCTTATCAGGTAATTAGAACCCCTCTAACTAACTGGTACCGGTCAGTTAGGATGAATCTAGACACACTTCTGACCAATATTTTACTAGAGTAAGAAAATATTAATTTAATACATTGTTAAAAAAGGATTTAGCTTATATAAAAGTATATTTATTTAATTATTATTAGATTAAAGTAAATATTAAAATATTAATTTATATTTATTAATAATTTTTTTTTAATTTAATTAATATTAATTTTTTAATTATCATTTTAAACAATCATTATATATATTTTACTAAATATTATTATTTAATTTGTTTATTAATTTTATTTATTATTATTATAACTGTAAGATTTAAATAAAAGTATCAAGGTTATTAATTTATATTTATTAATTCAATTATATAATTTTATTTTAATAATTAATTTAAATAATTATCAATTATTATTATTAATATTTTATTTATTTTATTTTAATTAATTTCATTATTATATTTTTATTTATTTTTATTTATTTATTTATTTATTTATCTTATTTTCTAATTCCCTGCCTCCTTTCTTATCCATGTGCGTGGGGGGGGGGGGGGGTTCTTGGCTTCCTTGAGAAGCTATGGTGGCTCTCCTTAGAAACAGGTCTCCACAACGACGACGGCGACCATTAGCAGAAGCGTTCCTACTGGAGACAATAGTGATGAGGGTTTCTCCATAGTGACAAGCAGTGAACAACGATTGTGGTGAACCTTGGAGACAATAAATCCTCCATGCGGATCCTCTTCCTGGATCCCTCCAAGTGCGGTGCTCCTCCACTATGGTGTTGACCACTTGTTCTCAGATTTGGAGGTGGCGAGACTGAGTGAAGATGGAAAATGATTTGGTCGGTTCTCATCCTCACATGGTGGCAGTCTTATCCAGTTGGTGACGTAGGTAGGTGGTGTGGTGACTCCTACAAAATTTGGTGGTTCAAGAAGTGACTCCTCCCATTTCTCATATCTCCTTCAAACTCAAGTCTCCTCTTCCATGCAATAGTGGACACGATTGTGGGCTTCAGTGGTTTCGGTGGTGATGGGTTTGGTCGGTCCTCCTTCTCAGATCTATTGTTGAAGGTCGGGCTTCATTGACAATGCGATGGTGAGAAGATTGAGTGGTGTGTTGAAGCGGACTATCAATATTCGTAGAAATCAGTGGTGACAGTGACTCACTGATTCACCATTGGAAAGAAAACGGTGGTGACGACAGAAAAAAAAGGAGTTGTTATGTGAATGCTAGGGTGTAACGGTGACTGTTGTCTGCCCAACGGTGGCTGGTGGAATGGTGAAAAGTAAAGGCAGAGGGTGTCATTGTTATGAAGCAATGGTGGTGGAGGATGAAGGGTTGTAATGGTGCTAGTATGAGGATGGATGACCAAGGGGATGAGTAACCGTTGATGTAGAAGAAGTTCAGTGGTGACACACTGAATGAAGGGGGAGTCTGGTGATAACGGTGGCAAAGTAGTGGTACAGCTGTGACTCAATGAGTCACCATTTCCAGAGTCACCATTGCACTTTGAATTGAAAAATAAAAATTAATCAATTAATTGATTTATAAAATTAAAAAAATTGAGTAATAAGAAATTGAAATATAAAAACTTAATTCAATTAAATAAATAAATAAATCTTAAATTAAAAATTGAATTAATGAAAATTAAAAAATATTAACTAATTCATAAATTCAAAAAATAAAAATAAAAAATAAAAAATAAACTTAAAATTAAATTAAAAACTAATAAAAATTTAAAAAAAATTACAAAATTTGAAATTAAAATAATAAATTTAATTAAAGAATTAAACTAAAAAGAATTAAATTATTAATTGAAAGGAAATTAAACACATGATTTGATAATTAAAATTAATTTAGTTTAGGAAAACACAATATAGAGATTAAATACTAAATTAAATATTTAGTAATTTAAAATAATTTTATTTAATAATTATTTATTAAAATGAGGCATATAATTATTAAAGAGAATTAAAATTTAATAAGTATAAAGAAAACAATTGAAAATCATCTGCAAAGAAAATTAATAATTTTAAAACTAAAAATACAAAATCATTTATAAAAAAAATATTAATTAATGAATTAAATTATACAATAATGAAAATGAAATTAATTAAAAAAAAGTGAAAATTTAATTAATTAAATTATTAAAAACTTAATAAAAGTATGTGGAAAATCTGTTGATTAAAGGCCACATCATATACCCAGAGAAATCATCTACAAGAACATAAACATAATTATTCCCATTAGGACTTGAAACTCTAAATGGTCCAAATAAATCCATGTGAACCTACTCGAGAGGTTGAGAAGTTGACACTTATTTAATTTAAAATAAAATTTGTGTTATTTCCCTTTTTGACAGGGGTTATAAACTCTATTAGTTGGGAACTCATGCTTATGTCGATCCCTAACTAACCCTTTACTAGTAAAATTCTTAAGTTAGTTAATGTTTCAATGTCCTAGTATCATATTCCAAATCCACAACTCTTTATTAAAGGCACTTAAGCATGAAACATTTTTTGAAACTAAAGAATTAAAATCAATAGAATAAACATTATCATTTCTCAAATTAGTAAAAACTAAAACATTTTTATAATCTGAAACATTGCAAGAATCATTTTAAAATTTAATATAAAAACTATTATCTATTAACTGATAAATACTAAGTTGATTAAATTTTAATCCATCAATATATAACACTTTATAAATTAAAACTAAATTATTATTGCTAATATGGCCTAGACC
Source organism: Viscum album (assembly GCA_963277665.1). Lineage (NCBI taxonomy): Eukaryota > Viridiplantae > Streptophyta > Magnoliopsida > Santalales > Viscaceae > Viscum > Viscum album. The sequence continues at coordinate 1,605,422,613 of OY728137.1, read as the reverse complement.
GATGAAATTCCCTTTTAAATTATCACCAAAGGTGACATAGCCACTGTCAACCTTGATAAATCTCTTAAATCATGAATAATTTTCTATAATACACCTTGAACAACTGCTTTCCAAGTACCATAGAATTCTATAGGAGGTCTTTAAACAACATTCCTATTAAACAAAATTTATACAAGAAATGACTTTGGTACCCAAATCGGTTTGGGTCCATAAATGTTAGAAATTAGAGCTTTGAGAACCCACAATTGATTTATGGGTTTTGTATACTAAGATTGTAAAATTTTGGAAGTAGAAACTTTTTTTGTCCCTTTATTAAAATTATTTACATAAGAATGTTCATATCTTGATTTAGGAACAAATTTATTTTTTACAATTCTCCTATGTTTAGGATCATATCCTACTCTAGTTGTATATTTGGGAGCCATTTTCTTTCCCAAAATTTGTGTGAATATCTCTAACATTAATATAATTTTCAAGATTTTTCTTTAATTTATAATTATATAGTTTAACTTCAGTATTCTCTTTGAGTAGTTGATCATTTTTCTCTTTTCTACAAATAGTTCAGATTTGCTATTTTTGGTTAGAGTATAATGCCTTTTGAGAATTTTTTACCAGGATTAGTTTATTAAATGTGTATTCTAACATGTTTAAATATTCAAATAACTATTAATTTAACATATTATCATCGTTGCATTGTTCATTATCAGAATTAATAGAATTATGAATAGGTAGAATCCCAGAAACAGTGGGTAAAGCAGGTGCCTCATAGACTTTAGTCATAAAACACATGTTTTCTCTATCTGATTTCTCCTCTACGATGCATCAGAGTCACTCGATCTGTACCCTGAAGCACTCTATGTTACCTTCATATCCTTTTTGTATATTTTTTTCCTTATCCTAGTATTTATTTTTGTACTTAATATTTATACAATCAGATTTTATATGTCATTTCCTTTTACATTCATAGCACAAAAACTTCTTTTGAATCATCAACCTTCTTCCAATATTTCTTCCATGTTACCTTGGAGTCATATTATACATTTTAGTTTGGTTTTCTGAAGAAATTTTTCTTCCTATAAAATTTATTAAATATTCAGGATAAGTGAGATATCTTCTCATCACTATCAAAAATATGTTCACTATCACTGAAACTGGAATCTTATACTTTATGTTTCTCCTTTTATTTTTGTTTTATAGATGAAGTAGTCTTGAAAGCTACTGAATTTTTTTTGGATCTTCATCTTCCTCATGGTTTAAATTTAATTCATATTCAGACATCATGGTCTTTCTATTAAACTCATTAAAAGGAAGCTTTCTAATATCACTAGATTCTCTAATGGAGACAGATGTGTTTGCCTATCTTTCAGGTAGACATTTCAGCAATCTCATAATATGGTCCTTATCAGATACTGGTTTTCCAAGCAATATCATTATATTCACAATTTAGTTGAACCTGAGGCACATGTTAGAAATGGGTTCATCATGATTTATTTTAAAGTTATTGTATTTAATAGTATAAGTATTAATCTTTATCTCTTTAACATTAGAAGTTCCCTCATAGGAAACAAACAAAGTGTCCCAAATCTTATATGAAGTTTTACATGTATATATTATATTGAATTCTTCATCTCCTAATGTACAATATAGGCAATTCATGGATTTACAATTATTATTGTAAGATAACTTTGTTGCATCATCCCAAGTGCTTCTAGTAGTATCACGTATAACATACTCATCTTCTATAGCAGAACAAATATCAAAACTTAGGCTTCCTATATGCATTCTCATCTTAAATTTCTAATGATAATAGTTGTTTCCATTAAAGAAATGTGGTATTTTGTTAGCATAACCTTCTTGAATATTATCCATTAAATAATTGAATATATAAATAATAGAAATTTAAGATATTTAAAGTAAAACTAAAACCACGGTTGAAAAAATTTTGAAAACTTTAAATCCAAGAAATCATATGATACCAAATTTTGGTCAGAGTGAGTATCTCAAGAGGGGGGATTAATTGAGTACCCAATAAAATTTTTTGTTTAAAATGGTCTATTTTGAAATCCCCAAAAATTTTAAATATATCCCAATTTATCAAAATATATAGTATAATATAGATCTTAATATTTATAAAGATTTCTCTAAAGATTTATTAGGTCTTAGAAAAATAATATATAATATTATCAGATCTTTTTAAATAAATTTTCTTGATCAAAGTACTATATGAACACAAATTTAGATAAACTATCAAAGTATATATTTTATTTATAGTAAAAACAATTTACAGTTTTACAGATGAAATAAAGTAAAACAAAATTAAAGCACACAGTTGAAATTTTGAATACAAGAGGTTCAATCTCAAGTCAATACTTAGTCCCCTCCACTTGGTGATCACCTGCCACAAAGTAGTTTATATAAAATAAGCAAGCTGATCCACAACCTGGATCAGGTTTTACAATAATCTACAACTGTCCAGGTCACACATGACCTCTTCCAAAGTTATACATGGGAGTAAAAACTAACAGGTCACATAGGGACCTCTGCCATTTTTATCTGTGGGAGTACAGGTGTAAGAAAATATGAGAATATTTCTAGGTATCTTCTAGTTTAGTATAGGAGACAATGTGCATATATAAAAAATATTATGGCACATAATTCTCAATATGTAATAAAGATTAACAGAATAGAGAAATCTAAAAGTGTGGAGTTTAGAAATTATCGGTCTATTGCAATGAAACTTGTGACTCTTTATTTTATTTTTAGTGAATCTTGAGTCGGGTTCTCTTGAAAACTACAGAATAATAGAGTGTCGCAACTCTTGTTCTTGATTGGAGGAAAGCACAGGATATGGTGATGTATTTTGGCTTCCCAGTTGAGTGTTTATAGTAGGTTATCTCTTCTTGTTTACAATCATGTTTAGCTATATATGTGTTCAGTAAGTTTGATATCTTGTCTTTCTATTAGTCAGATTCATCTACTATTGCATCTCTTACACACGAGTGAGTCTACTTCTCTTTGATCAGTAACACCAGGATTATACGGATCCTATATACTTTCTCATAATGAATTCTTGACACTTAAATCAATGCATATTATCGAACATTTAAGATAAAATCATTAAAACTAATAAATGGAATTAAATTCAATAATGTAGTCATTAGAATAAATTTATTCAAAAAATAAGTATAAGGAAATAGTGGTGGTGGCTTAGTATGGAGGTGTCTCAATTTTATAGTGTATCAGAGTCTAGTGGTGTGTTGTTCTAGTGTAAATACATTGGAGGTGTCTTAGAATTATCCAAAACTTCACTTTTTTAATATTGTCTCAACTGATAGTTTCTGGTATGGTGTTGACTCAAAGTAGTCCAAAATTTTGTATTTGCAGTATGACACTTGCAGTGCCTCATCTGACAGTGCCTCATACTTAGCTAAATTTATGTTCTGGTAGCATGACATCTTGATGGTGTGTCATCTGATGGTGTTTCTTCTGATGGTGTCTCAGACTTAGAAATATGTCCATGCTGATGGTGAGTCATGAACAACAGTGACTCGAGTTAGCGGTGTTTTTCTCAACAATGTCTCATCCTTAGCAGCAACTGGTGGTGATTCATACTTAGAAAATTTCATCGCCTATCTCAAATTAATGGAATACATACAGAAAACATAAAATTCATTAATATCATTAGAATCGTGATTTTTTTATCATTAAAAAAAGTGTTTAAATAGTATTGATGGTAGAACATATTCATAGGGTGTACAACATCATATTTATCCTTAGATTCATTCAAGGCTTGGCCTTCTGCAGGATTATATAGTGGATGCTAATGGATTTTAGAATTTCAATTGGTGAGAAGTTTTTGCCATAGTCGATTCCTTGACATTTTTTTAAACCATTTAAAACTAATAATGCATTATAGATAATTACTTTACCATAAATTTTAATATTTTTCTTGAATAACTATTTACACCTAATATGTTTTACATAAATTAAAATATCTTCCAAAATCTAAAACAGTCTTTGGTACATGGACTCTATCTTAGAAATCATTACTTCTTTATATTTAGAAACATCCTTTCCGTATACTAATTCCTTGTAATTCATATGTTCATTATCCTCAAGGATTCATGTGTCACCTGAATCAGTGGTAATAAAACCACAACTCTTGAGTTCTTTAGACTGTTTAGTAGACTTACATGGTACTTGTGTCTCAGGAATATCTTTATCTCCCACTATCTCTTATAGAGATTATTCCTGTACCAACTCTTGTACATCTATATCATCAACTCCATGGAGTTAAATCTTTCTCCCACTATCTCAATTTTAATTATGTTCCCATTATAAAAATATGAAATATCTTTCCTTAACCATTTATCTATTTGACAGGTTATATAAGTAATATCCTTAAATTTCTTTAGAATAACCTATAAAGATTCGCTTTATAATTCAGGATATTATTTGTTCATCATGTATAGTTTTGATAAACACCTCTCATATCTATACACATATATGTGTGTTAGAGTGAGTTTTTTTCCATACCATAACTCATATGTAATCCCATCCACCACTTTAGCTAATACTCAGTTTTTTATATGCCATAATCTATAGTGAATATCCATAAAAATATAATGTTAGATTTTTATGACTCATTATAGATATTATCATTTCAAGAAAGGTTTGATTCTTCCTTTCTCTTACACTATTCCAGTGGGGTGTATAAGGGGGAGTCAGTTGAAAAACTATCCTACACTCCTTCAAGTGATTGATGAATGCTTGGTTTAAATATTCTTCACCATGTTTTGAGTAGAGGTTCTTTATCTTCTTACCAATATGGTTTTCTAATTCATTTTGATATTACTTAAATATACTAAAGGAATTTAACTTATACCTCATTAAATAGACATGTCCATATTTACTATCATCATTAGTAAAAGCAATGAAGTAAAAAAATCACTCATTATCTCTACTAGAAATAGACCACAAACATCGGTATGAACTAACTCCAATTGTTATTGAGATATTTCTCTTTTCCCATTGAAAGGTTCTTTGGTTGTTTTTTTTGTAAAAAAGTGTTACATACATCTAAGTGTTTTAACTCAATAGAATCAAGATACCCTTCATAAAATAATTTTTTAAAATACTTTTATCTTACATGACCTAGTGTGAAGTATCTTAGGCTGGTAGGATATGAGTCATTCTCATTAGTTTGGTTATTGACATGAAAAATAGGGATTTTAAGTTCAAGTTTATACAATCCATTGTTAATATGTGTTATTCCATAACATATTTTATCCTTATAAAATAGATGAAATTTTAATTTCAAAATTGAAATAAAAACTTATAGTTTCTAATCTTGATACTAAGATTATGTTTCTAGAAATCGAAGGTACATAATAAAAATTATTTATTACAAAATTCAAACCACTAGGCAAAGTGATATGGTAATCTCCCACTACTAATGCTATCAGTATTTCACTATTTACCACTTGAATATCCACCTCAACCTTTTTAATATTTTAGAAAATACTTGGTTCCTATATTTGAATACAAATGTGTGAGCCACATGTCGTATCCAATATCCAACCTGTAGATATATAAAAATTACATTCAATAAAAAATATACATTAAGTAGAAGCATCATGTTGCTCCCTATTCCTAGTCATGAAATTATTCTTCCAGTGAACTTTATTACCACATAAAAATTATAATACTTCCTGCTCATTACTCCCCCTCAATATCATTGGACTCTTGGTGGGGTGGTCTATCAGTTCATTTGACTGTGACTTAGCCTTTTACACTTTATCCTTTTATCTCCTTCTCTTGTTCACTACAAGGACATAGGAGTTGGAATTCTTTATATACTTATCATATTGGTGAACTAAAGAAAATAAATCTAGGAGTGAATTATTCATGTTATTTATATTATAATTAAATATGAAATTCAAGAATCTATGTGGTCAAGGGGAAATAATGAGATCATTTTCTAGTTATTGGTTCAATTTGAACCCAAGGGATTCCAATCACTCAATATACCCAATCGTTTTGAGTACATTGAATCCTAGTTCACTCCCTTCTTATAGTTTTTATCTTTAAAATTCACTTTATATATCATATTTTCAATATTGATATCTCTCTTTCTATAAATCTTGGAGATGAGATAATAGCTTGTAGGCATCATCATCCTCATGAATTTGTTTATATCTCATTAGACATAGATAACAACATGATACATTGGATATCCAGTGAATCATCCACATGATTCTTTTATTTTTATTTATCCAAATTTATTTCTACCTTAGGGGGATAAATAGGAATTGGGGATTCTAGTACTTAAATCCTCCTTTCTTGGTGTATTACTCTACACAAGTGCTCATACCACTCATATAAGTTGTTGTTAGTCAGGATATTTTCTTTATTAAATATCGATCGTAGTGATATTTAATTGGTGGTCATTTCCATTTAATACGCAAAAATTAAATATATAATATTAATAATTTATCTTGATTACTAGTATAAATTTTCAATTTGTTAATTATAAATGTATCCCGCCATTTTATCTAATCCCAATATCCCTTAACAAATATATTTGTAACACTCAATCACTTGAGTATTCTAGTGGAAAGTAACCTTAAACATCTCGCTTGAGTATTCTAGTGGAAAGGATCCTTAAAAATCTCTCCATAGCCTGATATATGACCTCACCACTACCCTAAGAGTCTAATTTAACAACCCAATATTTTATGATATATTAATTTTTAAATAAATTTTATTTTTTTATAGATTTACTTACATGCACCACCGAGTTTAAACAAACTACAATATAAATAATATTATTTAAGTGTGACTATTATAACATAAATGTTAAAATTTGAGGTATGAATAGGAATAATAACATTAAAAAAATATGTAAAATAATTATCTAATTTTTCATTGATAAATAAGTACTCAATTTTCAGTAAAATCATTTTATGTTTCAAAAATATTTTTTCATCAAAAATATTTTTATTGTTTTTTATGAGAAAATATTATACTTAATTTATAAAATTTTTAAAAATTTTATTTCATAAAAATGATATCATTTTTTAAATAATAATATCAAAATTATCATAGGTTTATTTTTTTTATTTTTCTAAAAATATTGATATTGTAGTGAATAGATAAAAATACTGATTTTTTTAAACTGTCTTTTTGTTTCAAGAATTTTCAAGATTACATATTATTTTAAAATGGTTTTAAAGTAACATTAGTTAATTTATAAAATTAATAATCCAATTAAGGTCATTGGAATCAATTTTATACGTGATTTTTGTATAAAAACTTTTTATACTTAAGAAGACATTTTTTTATGGAAAACTGATTTTCACCGTATTTTTTTGTTTAATTTTAAATTAAATTCTACCACGTATATTAATTTAATTATATAAAATTAATTAAATATTTGGAATAATCATAATTAATATAATTTAATAGTACCAACTTAATTTTTTGTTCATTATGAATAGTAACCATTATAAATATTTTTCACCTCGATAAAAGAGGTAAAATTAGGTTAAAACCATAGGGTAATTCTTTAAATCCTATCTAAAAATTGTACTTATCCTATTTTATGGGTTTTTTAAACCAAATATATGTTTAATAAGTTAAATAATTTAATTTAAAACATTATTTTTATTTTTGGAACCCAATCTTGACTTTTGTGAAGATAAGTTATATTTTATTCAAATTAAAATCTATTTTTGGTTCTTTACATTTAATGGAATGGTTGGAAGATTTAATTTAGTTTTATGTTGATAAAAAAATATAAAAACCATAATTTTAATATTATTTAACCAAAATAATTCATGGAAATTAATTTATTACTTTATTTCATGGTGAAATGATTTTTACTCCTAAAATTGGATATTTTCCTAAAAAATATTTAATGTGTTTTGTGTTCTTATTTTAAAATTAATTTATTAAAAAATAAATAAATTAAATATTATAAAATTTATTATAAATTTATAATCAAAAAATTCAAAAAAAATGAATTTCACTTTTATTTTTGGTCCTATAATTATTTTTTCATGGTAAAAAGTTGAGTTATCACGATTAAGGTTAAAATGAGTTTAAAGTGGTTTAACTAGGAGATAAGGATTAAAATGCATCCAAAACTTTTAAAAATATTATTTTTCAGTTTATTTAGACCTTATCACATATTATATTCTAATTTTGGATGACTTGGTTCCACTTTACATGATTATTATATATATTATTTAATATTTTAGGTAATTCCAGGTGTGTAATTTCTCTCCCTTATAAAAGGAAATTTAATATTATATCTTATCCACACTTAATGAGTCTTGTATATTATCCAATCCATACCATAATAAATTAATATCTTCATTATCATTTTACTAGATCTTCTTTTCTTCCAAAAAATACCATCCTTTCAAGGCATAAGGTGTAAGCCAAAAGAGGTTTCTCAATAAAGAGGTATAACTCCTAACTGAGTACTTTAAATTTTATTTATTCTTCTATATCCTCAAAATATGTAGTATTTATAATAAAATAATAAATTTATTATCCTAAATATAAATAAATTTTATTATGATTATTGAACAACCATTATACACCCTCTTTTCTATCAAATAGGAAATGAAAATATCGCTCGTGCGTACGTGTGGAACACCACCTCCACACAGTGATATAATTCATTTTACAGCACTATCATTCATGGTTGATTATTATGATAGATTTAATATTTATATTTTATATTTATTATATCATTATGGTTTTAAAATTATAAAATATTATTTATCCTTTTTTCCTTCTTTTTGTTATAAAATGAAAAACATCGTTTATGAGTACGTACGACCTATCATCTCGTTGAATAATGTAAATAATTTTTCTATCTAAGACTTTTATGGATGACTATTAATATGTGTATAATAAATATATATTATATTTATATCATTATTAACATTTAGTATATGATGAAACCATGATTAAAGTACAAGGACTAAGGCTTTTGAACCGAAACATGAATGATAAACAAAGCAGTTATCACCAGGAACAATGAATTTAATAAAGTATTGTTAATAAATGGTTGATAAGATGTTATAATTAAATCATATATGGTATTAAATATATATATTATTATTATTTAATATATGTAAAATAAATCTATATTTATTTTACAGGAGGTAAAAACATGTACAAATCAAGACGAGACTTCAGTTAAGAGATTTATGTTTCAATCCCATTTTAATTAGGATTGTTTATGTTTGAATTTACATTGAATAAATTATATGATTATTATATAATAAACCCCTTTAATTTTTATTATCCTCTATTTATTTTTGGAACTTTTAAATTTTATTACCATTTTCTTCTCTTCGGTACTCTAAATGGTTCAAAAAAATGTTTTTTAAGAAAAACATATCTTATTTCTCCTCTTTCAGTCAGAAAAACATTTTATCTATATCCATGTATTATAAAATTATTTAAAGAATGGTTTTAAATATTAATAAATTAATTTTTAAATTAATTTTCACCCATTTTTTAATTTTTATAGAAAGTTGAAAAAATAATCTTCTTTTTGTTTTTTGAATAAGGTAATTCTTACCAATAGTGTGAATAAAATATTTGTTTCAATGATTATGACATGAATGAAATTTCCTACCATCAGGACCACTAAATTCTTTGAATATTACTTTACAATTATCTATGGTTATTTTTAAATAAAATTATTTCGTTAATATTTTGGAAATATATTTATTTTAAATAAGTAATTTCAAAATGAAAAGAATATTTTTCTCAAGAAATATTCCAATGATCTTTTAAATAAAATGTCCATATATGATAACATCCTATGATGTTAATTATGATTTACTAGGGATATGATAAAATAATACCATCCTTAATCTTTATTTTTATTTTTTGTTATTATGATGATGAGATTTTTAAATAACCCATTTACTTTCGATGGGTTATGCTATGACGAAACATTTATAAAATCCATTTCATTTCCATGAGTTATGATATGATCATATGATGAATGTTTTATGATATTTTTTCACATGTATGAATGGATTATGATTATATGAAAGGTGATACTGAAATTATATAGTATGTTAATTCATTAGTTAATGATAAATATATCTTGATATAATTATAACTGTAATGGTAAGTGAACCAAATTCAGTAAGGGGCTATGTCCAATATGATGGTCTTGGGAGTGAACCATGACTAAAGATAAGATAGAATGGGGAGTAAACCCAATCCAAAATGATATTCTTGTAAATTAACCTTGACTAAGGAAATGATTTTCAATTCTTATGGGTATTCCAAAAACTTAAGTATTTTTCTTATAATGTGTCCTCATGGATTATGATTGATTATTGATGATTTTTCACACTTATAACTTTTGTATGTTGTTATAAAAAAAGACTTATAATATGATTTTTGATTAATTTTTTTTGAGTAATTTAGTATAATAATTGTATGTTATGATCATGTTCTCATATCCTTATGCTTATCTTATACTCACTTATGATCATTGATTGATATCTGTTATGTTTACCCTTATTGAGCATCTAATTTCGCCATTTATTATGTTTCATTTCCCCAGGTTATAAAGAATGGTTTTAAGTAAGGAATGTCTAATAATAGTGATATGCAGGAAGATATTTGTGGGATATATTTAAGGTCTTTCATTAAATAATAATATTGTGTATCTAGTCTCCAAATACACTAAACATTTACAGTTCTAGGATTGATCATAATGTTATGTAATTAATTTCATCTAATAAGATGTAATATGTATATGAAAAAAGTATGTATCTATATAGTTGGTATTAGAGAAGGGTTTAGTTAATTTTTGGTGAATATAATTAGATATCATTGGTGAAAACACTAGGGATAATTCTATGCATATGATAACATCCTAAAGGATTGGTAAGGTGGAGGATATGAGGCTTACCTAGCAATGCATCCCTATTTGGATGCTACATATGGATGTGGTTTTGGAATAGATTAATTCATGTGTAATAGCCTTGAAATTATTTGTTCAAGTATATCCTGACCATCATTCTAGTGCACAGTGAATGTTCCCTTACTATGCACCTGGTTTGAAACTCTTGGGGGTATTCTTAGGTTAACTCACAATTTATTTATGAATGATGATGAAACAATTGAATAGATGATTACCATGAATGAACTAGGATAATACTAAAGAGTAATAGGTTGAAAGAAGGTGTCATTATTTAGGAAATCATAAAAATTATTTTTTAATCATATGATTATTTTCTTAGACTATTAATGTTTGATGATCATGTTAACCATTTTAGTTTTAATAAGGGGATAAAGATAGAATGATGAAGTTAAGGTGGTGAAAGTAATACTAAAATATTAAAGTATCATATTTGAGAATAGTCATATTAATTACGTTATATAATTAAAAGTATCTAGTGATATTCATTTGTATACTTAATGATTAGATGTTGAGTTAGGAGAAAAAACTCTTAATGGTATGATGATTGCATCAAAATTTTATAGATCCTCTCCAATAGAAGTTTGTGAGAATGTGCTTCCTAAAAATATTGATATTCTCCCTCTAGTTGAATTTTATTTGATTTTGGTAATGTATTGGATCTCTCTATATAGATCCCATAACAATTTCTGAAGAAGGAAAGTCACATTTGATATTCCAAACTAACCCATGATCGTCTTTCAGTGTGAGAATGAATATGAACTTCTAGTTAAAGTTACTTCCATTATCTGGGTCTTACTACCTATTCATGAGAATATTTATCTCAAATGGTTGGGGAGAAACTAAAAATTGAAGATATTACTATTGTTATATATTATGATGATTTGTTTTCTAAATAATTTCCTAATCTTACTCTGAATCATGAAGGTGAGTTTTCAACAGAACTCATACCTTGTGTTACACCTATTTCAAATACCCCATATAGAATGGAATTGATTGAGCTTATATAATTAAATAAACAACACCAATAAAATATTTATAAAGAATTCATAGACCCAATTTTATCACTATGGGGTACACCTATTCTTTTTGTTAAAAAGAAAGATGGGTCAATGTGTATTTTGTACTAGTTGAAAACTTTTATATCAAAAATGTTTTTTTATTTTCATGGGAAAATATTATAATTAATTTTTGTATCATTTAAAAATTTTATTTTATAAAATTAAAATCAATTTTTAAATCATCATATCGATATTAACGTAGGGTTAAATTTTTCATTTTTTCAGAAAATATTAATTTTTTAGTGAATAATGAAATTACCGATTTTTGTAAAAGTGCCATTTATTTTAATAAATTTAGTAATTTAGACATACCATTATTATTTTAATTTAATTTTAAATTAACATAATTATTCTTTAGTTATATATAATTCAATTAATTATATTTAATCACCTTTGTACTGTATTTTAGTGTAAGTTTAATTTTGGGCTTAAAACACATTTTTCATAAAACTATTTTAAAGTGCATAATGTTCCTAAATTTTAATTAATTAAAATAACTCATAATTATTAATTATTTAAATGAAATTTATATATTATATATCTATATTTTTAAAATTAAATTCATATAATTATTATTCCTATTTATATAATTAATATAAGATCATCTTTTCCTTTAAAAATATATTCTTTGGAAAAACATTTTTTCCACTCCTACGGGTTTTATTTTAAATTAAATTAAGAAAATTATGTGAATTGAATTTTATAAAATTGATTTTATATTTGGAATCAGAATAATGTATATTATTTAATAAGTTCAACTTTATTTTTGGTCATAATGAATAGTAAAAATAATAAAAAAATAGTTACTGTGGTAAATAGATAAAATTTTAGAAGTGAATAACCTTTGAGGTAAATAAGATAACATGTTTAAAAAATGTTTATTTTTAGTGTTAGAGTTTTGGGTATCCCTTATCTCTCATACACTCTTTTATTTGTTAATTTTTTAGGAACTTTTAATGAGAGTGACTTTCCATTATTTAATATTTTTTGGTATTTACAAAATTGTCACTCCTCCTCAATTGTAAAAATAACCCCCTCCCTCACTTATTCACACCTATAAGGGAATTTTACTTGACCAAAACCTGAAAAAATATCTCCTCAAAATAATTATCCACATTCTATAACTTCTTTTCTTCCAAAAATAACAACCTTAGGGTCTTTAATAAGAGATAAAAAGTGGGTTCTTCTAAGTGAAGATAATCATCTTCATTAAGATAATTTTTAATTCTTCTTTTTCAACATTCAATTATGTATTAAAAATTAAAATTTAAAAGTGCCATTATCTACTATATACTTAGATTTTATTATGTTTATTACATAATATTCATTCATCCCCTCTTCCATCATGTGGGAAATGAAAACATCGTTTGTGTGTACGGTGGACTACCGCCTCGTGATCCAATGTAATTAGTTTTCCATCATCACCTATCACAGATATTCATAATGATGTATTTAATTTTTATATATTATATTAATTACATATTAATAATTAAATAAAGTTAATATATCTTACACTTTCTTACCTCACTATCCATTAAAAATGATAACATTGTTCGTGTGCACGGCAAACTACCGCCTCACGAAGCGATGTGATTTATTTTTAATTTTCAATTCACATGGATGGTATATGTAAGTGTATTTAAGGAAATAATATTATATTTATGATATAATTTTAATTATGGAATGTTAAAATAAAACTTTCATTCTTTCTGTCATGATCATTTAAAATGGAAAGGTTGCTCATGAGTACGTACGGCCTACCATCTCCATGATTGTAACATAGTTCATATTTCTTAACCATAATTCATGAATAGTTTTAAAAGTATAATTGATGTATAAAAATGATAAATATTTCATTATTATTATTATTATTTATATGATTTAATAATTACCCTTTTAACCACATTCATCACATCGATGCCAGTTTGAAATTATGAACCGAGCATCCTCAAAACACCCGACATGGACATAAATAATTAAGTAATTAAATATGTCATTAAAATAAATCAAGTAAATGGTTTAAGTGTAAGGGGTTATTCCTGAAAATTTTTCTTAATAAAATTAATAATTTATATAATCTTACTACACAGGATATAAAATAAATACATGACAAATTCTAGACTCGAGGTAAGGGTTTCATCTCAAGGCTTCCTTATTTGATACACATGTTCTTTTATGCACCTAATTTATTTTTTATGGTGTGTATAATACCCATTTACATATTATATCATGAATACTTATTAATTAATGGTATTTTATTTCACAATTCACTTACTTTATTCATGCATATTATGATTCAAAAGTTACCAAGGTGGTAAGGGTTTATACTTTAGTATCATTTTAATTGGGATTGTTTATGTTTGAATTTCCATTAAAGTAAATTATTTGATCATTATATAATAAAAACATTTCATTTTATTATCCTCTATTTATTCATTAAATTTTCAATTAATAGTAACATTTTTCTCTCTTTGGTACTTCAAATGATTGAGTAAATGTTTTTAAGGAAAATAAACTCTATTTATCTCTTAAGTTGAACACACTTTATCTTCTATGTCCTTGTTTTCTTTAAAATATTTTCAAGTGTTTTAAAATTATTCTGTGATTGTTTAAATTAATTTTTACCCATGTTGAATTTTTTAAAAAAAATTTAAAATGAATCTTATTTTTATTTTCCAAATGGGTTTCTCTTTTTACCAAAGTGTGAAAGGATTTTTTTTAACTTATATGGAATGTATAGAATTACCCACTGTCATGGACATTTTTTTCTTTGAAGCTTCCTTTATAAGTTTATAGGGTTATTTTCAAAGAAAATTATTTCCATAATTTTTTTTTAATTCTTAGTTTTTAAAAAATTATTTTCAAATGGAAAGGTTATTTTCCTCAAAAAAAATTAAATTTTTTAAATTTTTTTCTATTCATCAATGAAAGCAACCTTTAATGTTATGGAATGATTTTAAATTATAAATATATGTCTCTTACATATATACCTAGATCACTCTCTCTTACTTTTATGAGGTAATACTTTCCTTATGTTCATCACTCAAATTCCTTCATTATGAAATTTCATTTGATTATGATATGAGACAAGATTATGAAAACCATTTCTTTCCATGGGTAATTATTATGTTCATGACTTATTAATGATTTCCTTATGTGGAACACATATGAATGTACAAGAAATTAACGTGATGGGTGGGCCTAAAATTATATATCCCTCTAATGCATTGGGTAATGTTTTAGTCTCATGATATTTAATTAATGGGATTAAAGAGTGAACCTAATACAATATGGGACTTTGTCCACCATGTGATGTTGTCTTGGTGGTTATCCTTGACTAATATTCATGTCATGTTTTATGTTTCTACCATATATACTATGATTCTTTGATGTTATGATACTATAGTATTTATGTTATTCTCCCATGTGAATACTCATGTGTCTTCTCTTTTATGATATCATATTATACCTTTGACTCACATGTTATATTTCCTTATCATGTTTATTCCCTTATTTATATTTTTAGATCACCCGTTTTTCTATGTATTCACTAAGTTATTACATGAAGTTTTAGGATCTCAAAAGTATTTAGGATCTCATTATGTTTAATAAAGTAAAGAAGTTTTATTTTAGTCTCACTTTGATGTATTATGAACCCAGTCTTCCAAATACACTAGGCCTTTTTGATCCATGATTTTTATTAATAGATATTTATGTTAAGAATCATTTAGTAATATATGTAAAAAGTATTGGTTCACTATACTCTTTAGAGAAGTTTTACGAAAAAATTTGAAAATAGTTTCCTTCTTCGAACGTAAAGGAGTACAGTCACCATAAGTTTCTTAACCTTTAATAGTGGAGTTCCAGTCTTCAAGAGATTGGGATCTATTTTAGTACCCTTATACAATATTATTTATAACTATTTATATATGAGGAGGCCAGGTTGAGGCATTTTTAGGATGCATTGCATCCAAATATCCATCTCTTGGTCATCCCATTCATGTTGTCGATATATCTCAAGGTGTTGGTGAGAGAAGAGGTTGTTGATAGAACGTTAGTCTGAAAAGGATCATAACAATAGGGGAGTTATTAGGTTTTCTCACAAAGAAGAGTTGTGTTTTTTGGTTCCCAGTTTCCTAGAAATAATATTTTCCTATTAGATAGGGGTTGGTGTCAGCCCTCATCATATAATTTCTCAAAGGGTGGTGGATTACAAACCTATAATAAGGGATTATATGTGTTTCATTATTATGGAGGCTAATGTTATTTGTAGAAAGAGTGCCCTACCTTTTTAATTAGTCAGAATGCACCAGGTATTCCACTTCAAGTTCCTCCATTGAGGCTGTTTTAGTTGAGGTAGTAGTTGTAGGGTATTCTAGATTAGGATCAGAAAAGAGGTTATAGGGTAGGCAGAGGATATCCATGATATTCTCCTCATCCTTAGAGAGTAGAGCATGAGAATGGTGGTGGTCATCAGTAAGGTCAAATAGGCCATGGAAAAGGTTGTGGCTAGCTTCATTCTCTTGCATTGTGATCATAGGGTGAGTTAGATATCATTTTAGGTACCCTTTTCTTGTTTCCTACATGGGTGCATGCTTTTTTTGATTCATTATCTACACACTCCTTCATATCACCTACCCTTTTCCATGCTTTGGGATTTGAGGTGGAGATATTCTCAGTGACCTTGATGTTTAATATGTTAGTTGGAGGTATATATTATTTGTATGAAGTATATAGAAGCTTTGAGATAGTGTTGGGGAAACACCACTCTTAGGTAGACTTCCTATGTTTATGGATATAGTCATAAAAATCATCCTTGGTATGGATTGATTGTATTCAGTGCAGGCTGTTTTGGATTGTTTTAGGAGGAAGGTTGTGTTTAATTATTCTTATAGAGAGTCAGCAGTGTTCATTGATAAGAGAGACCCCTAGATGGTTTGGAGGCATGTTCTTTCCTTATCTTCCTTAACATATGAGTTGATATTGAGTTATTCAAAAGTTCTTCAATTAGTGATTCCCAGGGTTATATAAGAGTGCCATGATTTATTTCCTGATAAGTCTATATCATTAACCCCTCAATGGGAGATTGATTTTAGGATTTAGAAACAACCAATAATTTATATTATCTCTATGTCTCCGTATAGGATGTCAACTTCTGAGTTTTGAGAGCTATGAGTACAAATTGATAATCTATTGTAGCGATGTTTTTTTTGGTTGAGCATGTCACCTTGGGGTGAACCAGTTTTTTTCATGAAGAAGGCCGATGGAATTTTTCATATCTGTATCTATTATTGTCACGTAAACTGGGTGATAGTGAATAATTTCTATCCTCTTCCACAGATTTATGAATTATTAAATCAACTGAAAGAAGTAAGTTGGTTCTCAAAGATCGATCTGTGATTAGGATACCACCATATATGGTTAAAGGATGAGGATATTCTGAAGACTTCTTTTCAATGTCACCTTAGGGATTATGAGTTTGTAGTGATGTCTTTTGGTGTGAAGAATGATCCATCCATGTTCGTGGGGTTGATGTATTTAGGGTTATGATATTTTTTGGGTAAGTTCTTGGTGGTTTTCATTGATGACATCATTTTATACTTTGCATCTGAGGAGAGGCATGCAAAGCATATATGTGCCATGTTGGGAGTTATTTTACATCAGTATTTGTTCGAGAAATTTTTGATGTGTGGGTTCTAGGATCATGAAGTTTGTTTCTTGGGACGTGTCATGTCCTATTATATATTAGTAGTGGATCCTTTGAAGATAGAGGCAGTTGTTTCTTGGGAAGTACCTAATACAGTAGTAGTGGTGTGGAGTTTCCTTGGTCATACAGGCTATTATTAGATGTTCTTAGATGATTTGCCTCAAGTTTTGACTCTTCTAAAATCCTTGACCAGCAAGGATTAGGAATTATTATATATATACTAGTGTCAAGAAGCTTTTGAGTACCTAAAGGATAAGTTATTTAACGCTCCATTCCTTTGTTTTCTAGTACAAGGGGTTTATTTTGAGGTTTTTTGTGACACTTTTCATCTTGGTTTGGTTTGTTATTTGATGTATCAAAGATCATTTGTTTCTTAGAGTCTCATTAGTTATGTACCTGTGAGCGTAACAATGCCACTCATGATCTTGATTTGGTAGTAGTTTTTTTTTCTTGGATGTGTGGTGATATTACCTCATCATTGAGCATTTTTTGGTTTTTATTGATCATAAGATCCTAAGGTATGTCTTCTCCCAGAATTAATTGAACTTGAAATAATGATAGTATATGTAATTCTTGAATGATTATGAATTCAAGATTTCATATACACCTATTAAGGGAAATGTTGTTGTGGATGTGCTAAGTAGGAATTCACATAGTGATTCCATGCATGAATTTGGAAATTCTTGGAGAGTGATCGAAGAGCTCTCAGTGATGCATCTTGATATAGGAGAGGTTGGAGGCAGAGATTGTATTTTCCATATAAAATTGCAGTCATATTTGGTGTAGTAGATGGAGGAGTCCCAACTGGGGGATTTTGAGGTATATTTCTAGAGATACCAGGTTGTTTTTGGTGATTCCCCTGATGGTTGGTCTGAGGATGAATGAAACCAAGTGTTTTTTCCAGTGGAGGATTTTTATCCTTTTAACGATTCATGAGATGGTTATACATGAGTTCTATAGCTCAACCTTGGAGTTATATATTGTCATGATAAGGATGTATCAATCTTTGAGAGGTCATTTTTTGTTTCTCAGGTTGAAGTATACGGTTGTAGAGTTTGTCTCTCAATTTTTGGTCCACCAGAAGGTGAAGGTTGAGCATTGTGTTCTTTATGGTTTTCTCTAACAGCTAGATATTCCCCAGTGGAAGTGAGAGTAGATCTTAATATATTTCATTAATATTTTACCTTAATATCAGGGTGGTTATGATTATATATGGGTGATAGTGGATTTTTTTATGAAATCATATCACTTTATAAAGATCATGGAGTTAAGCTTAGTGGACGTGTCTTTTAGGTAGTATCTAGCAGAGGTTTTGTGATTCCACAGATTTTGGAAGAAGATCATCTCTAATTGAGATCATCATTTCAACTCTAGGGTGTGGAGAGGTCTTTATCATGCTTTTAGATCTCAATTGTGTCTTATAACTTCTTTTCATCTATAGGTGGATGAAAAAACTGAGAAAACTATTCAAACACTTGAAGACATTTTTTTTCTTATCTCTTGAATTTTTGAGGTTCATGGATGAGACACCTGACTTTGGTTGAATTTTCATACAATAATAGTTTTCAATCCACCATTGGTATAAAACCATTTGAATCTTTGTATAGTTGAACTTTCCATTCTCCATTGTGCTGGATTGAAGTCATATAGTCAACAATTACTAGTATATAACTAGTATAGGATATGATAGAGATGGTTTAGGTAATTCATGAAAGGATGAAAGCATTGTAGGATCATCAAAAATCCTAAGTTGATCATAGGAGGAAACCTCTGGATTTTGACATTGTAGATCACATGCTCCTAAAGGTGACTCCTCATCCTGATAAGTGAAGGTTTGGATATGGGAGTAATCTCTCTCCCCATTTTGATGGTCCATTGAAGGTATTGTCTTGTATTGGATTCGTGGTGTATCGAATAAAACTTCCCCCATATATGGGATAGATATAAAATGTTTTTCATGATTCATAGATCAATATTTACCTTCAATATGACTCTCAAATCATAGATTAGGGAAAGATCAATGTTGATGATGATACGACCTTCAAGGAGTGGACTGTAGAGATCCAAGACCGCTAAGAGAAGGTGTTTCATGGGTATACTATTCCCTTGGTTTGTGTCTTGTGGAAACATGGTGGTGTGGAGGATAGAACCTAGAAACACGAGTAGTGGATATGCACTTATTACCCAAAGTTTTTTATTGTTTATATCTTCTTTTAAAACATTTTTCTTTTGTATATGTTGTCATTTTTTGTTTATAATATAGTCTTATCCTATTTTCTTATTGTGACCTTACTCTCATTTGAGAGGTATCTTACCTAGGAAAGTGTTTTATGATTTTTTTTATTATTATTGCATGGTTTTTAACTTTTTACTATGATGAGATAGTTGATCTCCTGTGATGGAGAGATCCTTTAGAGGTATCTCATGGGGTGTCTATTCAGATGACCCCTTTCTCTTTATTTCTATTTAGGTTTGGTTTTGAATTCTTGAGGATAATAATAGTTTGATAGGTATCTGATATAAGGTCCTAGATCCATATAGTCCATCCCTTTTCATGTTTCTAAAGCTCGTGGTGCTCCGAGGAGGCTTGGAGGTGTTTTGTAGGTGCTTGGATACTAAAATAAGGAACCTAGGAGAATTTACAATGTAGAGATGGGTTTTACTATGTAAGCGAGCTTTATAGCTTAATGGGGTTTAACAACTTGTGTATAGTGTTTCACATAATGTAAATTTATGAAATAATGTAAATATTTACATCATGAATAGGATTATTATTGCACTAGAAAATATGATCTTGATAAAATATCATCATAAATATGAAATTTATGATGTAAATTAAATATAAGATGTGCGGTTTTAGGCAGTATGTATTTTGATAAAACTTATAACCTGGTCTATTTATAACATAAATGAATCATTCAAGTTATAAAATTGCACCCAAAAGAATTTTATAAAACCTGAATCACCTTATGATTTGTCAAACCCTATGTTTTCCACCCAAAGTTCCCAAGCAGCCAGTGGCTTTTTCTTAAGGATATTGAGATCCCTTTTAAGGGCATCAATCTTATCTTTCCTTTTTCAATATATGGCTATACATGGTACATTCTACCTCTTTTATTGTGGATATTATATCTTGTTTACTCCCACTTTATTCTTTCCATGTGATTATGGTTTCCTCTTCTTGTTCTAATTAAGTTTTATTATTGTTAGCACGATTGTGTCACAATTTCCTTGGAGGGATGCAGACTTCTTAAGAGAGGTGTGATCAAGATCTGTATTGGAATTCTATTATATTTTGAGAACATTAGAATATTTTATGTAGGGTATTCATTTCTTTTCTTATATTTACATGAAATCATAAATTAACCATGGTTTATCCCTTTGGATGTAAATAGAATTAACCAAATAAATATTGAACTGGAATAATATAGGAATTGGATAGTGATTTCATGTCAATATTTGATACCATGATAATGTTTTTCATATTGTTTTACTAGATAGTGTACAATATATGTCATGATCATTGATCATGTTTGTTACTTTATGGATTTGTATGCGGAAATTGATGAAATTGTAAATGAACATAATGTTGGAATTGATTTATTAATTGGCTTAAGAATTAAATAAGAGGAATTTTTGTAATCCTATGTTTTTTTTTAATTTAATGGTAATAGAATTGATTCTAATTACATTTTTAATTGAAGTTCATTATTCTATGAGATAATGGAATTTGTTAAATAACCTGAATCATTTTAATTCTTGTAAACAATGAAAGAATAATATGGCATATAATTGAGAATTATTCTTCCTTATGTTTTTTGAAACTGGAAGCTTATACTAAGAGAATGTTTAATAGTTTTATAGATTATTATAGATGATGCCTTAGGTTTTCCATATTTATAACCAGTGAATAATGAATCGATTAATTTAATATGGGATAAAAACTAATTTTTTTTATAAATATAAATCTTTAGGGCCCTGAGTTCCCATTTGTTTATAAAGGATGGATGTTTTGTAATAGAGGTTGTGAGATCCTTTTTGTGTGAAAAAGATAAATTCCTTGATTTAGGGCCTAGTTTCCCAATTTAATATGATTTTTTTCTTTCTTCCTTATTATATTCTATGTATGTGATCTTGTTACATGATATGAGCCTTAGATGGTTGAGCATGTGATGGATAATAAGATATGGGTAGGGAGGCCTGGATGATGTGGTAGCAGTTGTTACCTATGATGGTGAGATGTATTGGGATATGCATGTGGGTGTAGGGGATGTAACCAGAGATAATGGAACCTAAATAAGTTGGGTTTACCTATTTTGTGATAAATCTGGGATGATTTCTTATGAATGGATAAGTTTAATGGTTGGATGGTCGGATTTCTTGCTTTATTTACATTTTTTTCACATTTCTTGAGGCAACTAGATGTTCATAGTTGAATGTTTTATATTGGTGGTAGCTTAGGATGGTTTTATTAGAGTTCCTATAATTTATGGAATGAATTTAATTATGTTTAATAAATGTTTAACATATGGGGTTGGTGTTTCTAGAATGAAAATGAGTTAATCTTTAGAAACTATGGTCTTGATTTGAATTATGCCTGAAGGTAATGGACTTCACTTGGATAATTAATGTAATACAACATTGAATAATATTGATGGTTAATTAATGGATAATTAATTAACTAATATAATTTGATTTTTCAATTAAAATTTAGTAATTTGATGTATCTATTTAAAATTCTTTTTTTCTTATAGGATATATAGTCTTAGTAGTGGAAATTGAGAGTCTGAGTGATGTTAGTTGCATTTGAGTCTAAGACTAGGTTATTCCCTTAGTTTGGTTGTGATATATATTATATCATATATGTTTTATTATTTAATACACTACCCCAACCATGTTGTTTATGTAAATTAAATCCCATTGGACTTTGGGAGGGATTTTTCGCCAACATCCTGGTGGGAGGATAGATGGATAACTAACCTCTTTTCCCTCATCTCTTTTCTTGGTAGTATTATATAATGGTATGCATGGTGGTTAGTTTTCCCATATATATGTGCAAAGGGTTGTGATGTATTGTGGTTATTTCACACACATGTATCTCCAAATATAGTATCCAAAATATTATTATCGGTATGATGTGTATATACTGGGATGGATTGTGGTACTTTACTCAATGTATGGTATGTGATGGATTGAGGTGTAATACCTGATGTATGATACATTTCATAAGGGATGTGGTGGATCCTAGAAACTACTTAGTTACTATATGGAGATGTGGTATGGGATTATGAGAATATTTGATGCACAAGATGCATGTTGTGATTCTTACCTTTGGTGTTTTTGGGCTAGCTCATTTTAGAGATAGATAGATCAGGACGTGTGACATTGGGGTGGAGTGGAAAACTAATGGGGAAGTGATAGTTTAGTTCCCTTGATATTGATATTATATTTTATTATATCTTGTATACAATACTTGGTGAGAGATATTGATAGTGAGGATGGAAACATAATATACCTATTTAGGTGATGATTTAGTTTAACTTGTTGTTCATTGTGATTGAATATGATTTCATTATCTTTTACATGATAGGCTTAGAAGAGGATCCTACTGAGTAAATTTTTATTCTCACCCTAGGAGAAGGTTTTAGATTGGGATGGATATTAGTAACTCATGGTTTTTCAAGAGTTGTTTTGTATTTGTGGTCACTAATGAGCTTACCTTTTTGGTACTTATAGTTTTCATTTCTAGTTGTTTTAGTATTGTATGCCATTATAAGTATGCACTTGGGTTTTATTTTATCTATATGATTAGTTGTTGATTGGTTTATCAATATTATCTCTCCCTTTTTCATGTTCTCTTAGAGGGTAATTCCTCCCATTGAATGCTTATTATACCCTTAGTGATAATCATCAACCTAGGGCCTACTAGATGCAGGGCTTGGGTGGTCACCATCCTATTTCTATCATTGTCAGTTCAGGAGGGTTACTCTCTGGGAGGAGGGGGTCATGAAACAATGGGTTTTTTGTAAGTCGTGTGATATGACCAAAGTGCATCATCACATTTTTTCACACCAATCCTTATAACTCACATTCACTGTCTTCTTAAGAATTTGTTTAATTTATCAATTGGATATTTCCACCTGCCTGTTGGTTTGTGGGTGGTAAGGGGTGCTAGTATTATTCCGAACTCCATACTTCTCTAGAATACCTTCCATGTAATGATTGCTGAAGTGTGTTCCATGATCACTGATGAGTGGTTAGGGAATTCCAAATATAGTGAAATTTTTTCCTTTATAAACTTCATTACAACTTTATTCATGTTAGTGGTATATTTATAATCTACCCACTTTGATAAATAGTATACACATACCAAGATATACATATTTCCATATGAATTGAGAAAGGGGCCCATGAGATATATCCCCCAGACAACAAAGTTTTCAACTTCTTAGATGGTATTTTGTGGAATTTCATGTCGTTTACCAATGGTTCTTGTCCATTGGTACTGATCGAAGCTTTTCAAAAAGATCCATGTATCTCAATGAAGAGTGGGCCAGAAAAACCCACTTTGAATAATTTTAGAAATGGCATGATCATACCTATGGTGTCCCATAGTCAGTGATACATGGATGAACTCTAAGAAACTCTAAATCTCATCTTATAGAATGAAGCATCACATTAATCTATCAACACATTACTTGAATAATATTGGATCATCATAGTAGTAGTGTGTAATGTCCTGGGTTTTTGATTAGGTTATTTTCTAAGTAATTTTGAAATTTTGAGTTTGGTAAGAAGACCAACTTTTCTTATGGGCTTTAAAACCTCATTCTGAGGTTTTTTTGACCTAAGGCCTTATTTTTGGGCATGGTATATGGTTTGGTGGAAGTTTCGGGTGTTTGAGTAAACATAAGAGGAAGATCAAGGGCCTGAGATTTTGAAAACAGCTCCATCCATAAAATTACATGTTTTGTAACACTAACATGAAATGTGATTCATTTACACGATGTGAAATAGGGTGTGAATCCTAGGGTGGTCTACTCGAGGAATACATGATGTGTAACTAGGTTACACATAGTGAACCCAATACATGACATTTTTAATTTACGTGTCATGTAATTTGTGGGAAAAAAAATTTAAGAGCCAGGGGGCTTGGACCCCTTAGTTTATTTCTAATCTGATTACAGAGAAGGTTCCCAAGGAGCTCACACCCCTCTCCCCATCTTCCCTATGGATCTTGATATCTCTATCATTTCAGATCCTATCTTCGATCTGTTTGTGGATACGAATTCTTCTTGTTAAAGCCTTTTTTCCTATAGCCTCTTTTCTTCTTTTTTCTCACTATATGGTGTGCTAAATATGGTTGAGTCATTTTACCCTGTTTTTAGGGTGTTCGTATAAAATTATTATTTATTCTAATTCATATTGAGTTAGAGGCTGATATAAAATTAGATAATGTCTACAAGTATAAGGTAGGTGGTACCTAGATTTCACTATGTTTTTACAGGTGTTTTGAGGGTTCTATCTATATATGTTGTGTTGGTCGATTAAGAAAGTTCCTAATAAATTAACTTATTTTATTTAAATTATTAAATGGATGATGTAAGATGCCTATGGGAATTCTCTTGATACACTAAAAGTGGTAAATATGGGTTAGGGGATTCGAGAAACCTTGGTAGATTAAGCTGGTTGTTGTTTTAATTAAATTAAAATATTTATTTTGAATTGATTGATTTCATGGGAATGTGATGGGTTCAGCCTAAGTACTGAGGTAACATTGGTCACCTGGATATAGGAAACGTTGTTCGTCCATATGGGCTTGGACCAGGATAATCAAGGTGATTTTTATTAATAGGTTGTGTGACAGGTTTGTTAGATTAAGGTGATGAGGTCATCAGGATGAGGGCATAGCCTGTGTGATATGAGATGGTGTTGACCATCATGATTAGTGATGTGGTCTCAGGGGCATGAGGTGATGGATGATGTGGCATAGGGACTTGTTTAGGAAATTTATGCTCACTGTTTTTTGGCCAACTTATTATTGGAGTCATGTGCAAACAGATAGGACTTAAATCGAGGTGGTGTTGACCACACGTGTGGGTGGATGCCCCCATAGACTATGCGAATTAGGTGATGATGTTGACCATATGATATGATGGGGTGATCACTATAAGAATCCATGTGGATGGTGATGAACCATCAATTGACAGTGACGATACCATCAGTTGAGGGATGAGGATCACTAGTATACTTGAGTTCATTAGATTAGATATTGAGGGGAGGGATATCGTCATGCCTTAGGATGTTGTTTGTTGAGCCAACAGTGGTTATTATTTAGAGGAAAATTATTGTTGTGCCTTGGAAATCAGGCTTTGAGATGATGGGGACTTATGGGTTGAGGTATGAGGTACCATGCACTTATTATTTGGGTGTACCTTTTAGACATTGGGTATTATAATTGATGGCATGAGGTTATGGGTGACTTGATTACAGGTGAAACTCAAGGGTTCACCTGGGATGAATTTATTTAGGGAATTCCTTGAGATTTATGTCATGGATCCTTGACACTGTAGATATATATATACATATAGGTGTTGTATGCTATATATATAACTGCGGTCACATATTCAGATATTAACAGTGATATCCAAAGTAGGTGATCGATTCCTTATGGCTTTTGAGCACAAGGGAAGTGGGTATTTTTATTATATGTGCATGTTCTGTCTGTTCATTTATATTTTTAAAACACCCACATTATTAGGGACATAATATAGTCACATGATGGTGGTGGCCTACTTAGATTTATTATCACACCCTACCCAGGCCCCTCAGGATGCATGTAGACTTTAAGTCTCTATGATCAGGTAATGGACCGAGCATTGGAGCTGGACCTTAGTGTTGGAGTTGGACTTTTTTGTATGGGATTGATGGAAGGGGACCTTAGAGGTTCTTTCATTAGTTGAAGTTTCATTTTGAGTTTCATTTTTATTCCATCATGCTTATATATGTATGTACTGACAGTCATCCATGGGAGACCCTACTGTTTATTGTTTTTTATGACTTATTATGGATTGTTGTTTATATATGGTATTTATTACCTTTGGGATTTTTTTTATTTTCCATTTTTGTTGTGTTATGATTATACTATTGTTACTTTTTATTACTTCTATTATGTTATAATTCTTATTTTATTTCTATTATATATACATAGGCCATTATTATTATCACCACCATAATGTATAGTCTCCCCACTATCACCTATTTACACCCTCACTACTAGTAGGTTTCCATTGGCGTATGGGGAGGCGCACCTAAGACCCAGTTTTAAACTAGCCCATCACACCATTTAAAGTGGAATCCAGGTCGGGGTGCTACAAGTGGTATCATATGAGTTTTATTATTTGGGATTGGGTAACATCATGTAGCTGGATACTAATGGTATCAAATGATTTCCCTTTCTTTTTGGGTCTTATTATTTGGATTATGGTATACCCAAGACTATGATGTAGTCATAACTAGGTACAGAGATTGTGTTTGGGTGCCTTCAATCCCATGAACATGGGACATTCCAAGTTTCTGAGGGTGGGAAATTTATTTTATACTTTTCTCTTTTTACAGTTGATTTGATTTCCACCTCGAGTAGTGAACTTGGGTGTGATGGTTATTTATTATGTGGATTTTGGACCTTGTACCAGTATGGGAAGGGAGTTTTATTTATGCATCATGATAGAAACTTAGGCTTCTATGGTGTGTGTTTGTTTGTGATTTTCATTGGGAACCTGGATTTCAAAATGGGTTGGGTTGTTTAAAGTTTCCAAAAAGGAAGCTAAACATTACTTTCCTATATAGAATCTCTTTGGTGGAATTATACTTAGCTAGCCTATCCATGTAGTTCCAATGAATTCTATGTGTGATTCTATGTATATACATGTGATTTATGGTCCTGAACCTGATAGGGGTAGGCATAGATGATGATATGGGTGGGTTGTTTAAAGTGTCAAAAAATAAGCTAAATAGTGTTTTCCTATATATCCTCTTTGGTGGAATTCTACTCAGCTAACCTAGATGTATATGTGATACCTAACTCCAATGGGGGTAGGTATGGGGTCGTGAGGCCGGATTACTTGATGCTAGACTCCAATGTGGGTAGGCAGGTGGCCATGAGGCTAAGTTACATGTGATACCTAACCCTGATATGGGTAGGTAAGGGGCCTAGAGGTTGGATGTCTTATGACAGGGTGTAGTAGGGGAGTGTAAGGGTGGTGAGAAGTGCCACCTGTTATAGATTTCCCTATCTACAATATTATATATATGTACTATTATAGATGTCTAGACATTTTATTGGTATTCAGAAAGATTCCACCTAGACGGGCTCTAGTGGAGCATCAGAAGGGAGGTGATATGGTTCCACTTGAAAATGCCTGGGATGAGGCCCCTGAGGGTCGGGATGAGGCCTCAGAGGGTCGGGTTGATTATGATCCAAAGGTAAAGGCACAGGTATAGGATCAAGTACAAGTAATATATCCATAGGATGTGGTATATTTTGGGCATGTATTGATGAGAAACTAAGGTATAGTTTGGTTATGGTTATTCAGGGCATTGATAGGGGTGCTTAGGGAGCTGATCCATCTATGGAATACCTGAATCTAGAGTTCCAGTCATGGAACCCACTGTTGTTTCAGGGTGAGGGTGGACCGCAGGTAGAATAGAACAATACTGAGTTGGTTTAGACCATGTTCAACTATCTTGATATACCACCAGGGTGAAGAGTGAATTTAGAAATGTATGTGCTTAAAGGACTAGAAAAATATTGGTGAGATGTACAGGTACTGTAAGGAAAACATGAAGGACTAGCTTGGAAGGAATTCAAGGCTAGGTTATTTGGGAACTTATTTTCGGAGATTATAAGGGTATATAGATCCCTAGAGTTCATGAATATCCAACATGGGGATAGTTCTATCATGGACTATGTAGCTACCTTCACTAACTTATCTTGATTTTCACCTACCTTGGTGGGTAAAGACATTGCCATAGTGAGATGTTTTGAGGATGGACTGAAGCATAAAATCATGGTGAAAGTCAATATCTTCAGGCTAACATCCTTTTATGAGGTATTCAATGAGTCACTAATGGTAAATGGAAATCTAATGGATTAGTCTTATTCATTATGGGTGACAATATTAGGTGATTTTAGCGGTGATGATTTGGGTATACGGAAGCGATGCTATGAGGAATTACAACAGGATAGTCAGGCTCAAGATTCTGGTAGACCACCACAGAGTGGGTCCTCAGCTTTGTGATTCCAGTGTGGGTATCCAAGACATGTACAGAATCAGTGTGAGAATCCTCTAAAGGAGTTCCATGCTTGTGGCCAGATCGATCATTTAATAGGTTCTGTAGGAATCCTTCTCAAATGGTTGGGAGCTAGGGATCAAGTTAGACTCAAGCGTCTGAGGTAGGACTAGGAGTAGTACTAGGATCTAGTATACAGGGTTCAGCTGCATGAAAAGGACATGGTTGAGGTTTTGGGACGCATCATTGGGGTCATTGTTCGATAACTGGTAAAGTTCCATAGGGATGCTAGGACTCAGGTAGTCGGGCTTCAGTCCAGGTGCACGCGATAGATCTTCCAAGTTTATAGAAAGTTGAAGAGCTGAGAATGATTATAGGTATTCCATGGGCATGACCAGGTATCATTTTTTTTAATTTGACCAATTTTGGAGCATGATGTGCATGAATTTATGGTTTTTTTAATAACTGGGTGCTTGTTTGTAGGTTGGAATCAATTATGATCCATGATATGTGTGTGTGTGTGTGTGTGTCTGAGGTTTTTTGACATTGAGAATTCTTGTGGTCATCGATGTGATGAAGGTTATATATGATTTGCATGGAACCTTGATTATCTATTGGCATTGATGTGATGTGGTTTATATTTGAGGTGTACGACATCTGGGAATCTGATGAGATGTGGGACCTCATAAGTGTCATGTGTAACACAGGCACAAGGTGGGAATCTAATGTCATATGGAACATGATTCGTGTCAAATATGACACGAGAACAATTTGAGTAGCTGATGAGGTACAGGCATGAAGATGTTTCATGGGAGGAATTTTGAGTTCAATGATGGTTGTTGGACCATCATATGCTTGTTTTGGGTCAAGATGCAACTGGGTAGGTAACTCCTAAGGTGGGGAGAACCTTGAGGGAGTTTGACCTATGACTTGATAACCAGGGTAGACCGGGTTGATATAGATGAGATGGGTATGTTCAGTACCATCTCTAGTTGAATTCCAATAGATTAGTGATGAGCTATATTAATTTGGGGAGATTATAACATCCCAGGTTTTTGAGCGGTTCATTTTCTAGGTAATTTTGAACTTTTGAGTTTGGAGAGTGGGCCAACTTTTCTTTTGGGATTCATAACCTCATTAAAAGAGTTTTTTTACCCATTTCCTAATTTTTTTTAGTGAGTTCTATGGTTTTGTGGAAGTCTTAGGTGTTAGAGTAAATACTGGAGGAAGGTCAAGGGCTTGGCCTGTTGAAAATAGCTTCATCCCAAAAAATACAAGTCATGTAAAACTTACACGACATGTGAGTCATTTATGTGATGTGCAGCATGGTGTGAAGCCTTGGATATTATGCCCAAGGAATACATGATGTGTAACTAGGTTATACATCATGAACACAATACACAACATGTATAATTTACACGTTGTTTAAGTTGTGGGGAATGTTTTTTAAAGATCCAGGGGGCTCATCTACCTTAGTTTATTTCTCCTCTGTGCACGATGGAGAATCCCATGGAGCTCATATGCCTCTCCCTCTCTTCCCTAGGGATCAATATATCTTTTCCATATGAAATTAGATCTTCGATCCATTTGTGGCTATGGATTTTCCTAGGTAAGGCCTTCGATCCTCTAGCCTCTTTTCTTCTTTGTTCTTACAATATAGTGTGCTAAATCCATACAATCTATTTTACCCAATTTTTAGGGTGTTTATCTAAAATGTAGATTTCTTCTAATTCTCCTTGAGTTATATACTGATATCAAATGAGAAAATTTCTAAGATTATGTGGTAGATGGTTCCTATATTTCTCTATGTTTTTACGAGTTTTCTGGGGGTGCACTCTATATGCACTGTGTGGGTTGACTGAGTGAGACCCTAACAAATTAACTTCTTGTATTTAAAATATTAAATGGATGATGTGAGATGCCTATGGGCATGCTCTACTACACTACAAGTGTTCAATCCAAGTAAGGTCCTTCAACCAACCTAGGAATATTAGGTCGAGTTTTATTTTATTTAAATTAAATTATTTATTTTGAATTGATTGGTTCTATGGTAATGTGATTGGATCAGCCTGAGTATTGAGGTGAAATTGGTCACTTGGAGTGAGGTGATGTTATTTTTTGGGATTGGATTATCTCAGGATACTCTGGGTGATGTTTATCACTAGGTTGGGTGACATGATCATATAATTGAGGTGACAAGGTCATCAGGATGAGATTATGTCCTGTGTGATTTGAGATGGCGTTGACCATCATGATTAGAGATGTGGTTAAAGGGGCATGAGGTATTGGATGACGTGTTTTAGGGACTTGTTTAGGTGATTTCCATGCACGGTTTTTTGGCCAACACATCATTGGAGTCATGTTCACATAGATATAACTCAGATCAAGGTGGTGTTGACCACTCATGTGGTTAGAGGCCCCCATAGACTATGTGGCTTAGTTGATGTTGTTGACCATCAGATATGCTAGGGGTGATCACTGTAGGAAGACACATGAATGGTGATGAACCATTAATTGATGATTATGAGACTATCAGTTGTGGGATGAGGCTTTTCAGGATACCTGAGGCCATTAGGTTGGGACATTTAGGGGATGGATATCACAATGCCTTGGAACATTGGTTGTTGAGCCGACGGTGCTAATTATTTGGAGGAAAAATATCATTGTGCCTTGGACGTTAATATTTGAGCCGAAAAGGACTTCTAGGTTTGGGTCTGAGGGAATAGGTAATTATTATATGGGCATGCCTCTTGGACATTGGGTACTCTGATTAACAGTGTGAGGTGTCGGGTGACTTGATTACAAGTGGAACATGAGGGTTCACTGGGGATGAATTTCATCCTAGGATGCCTTGGTCTTTATTCCATGAATCCTTGCCACTTAATTTATATATATAGATATATAGATAGGTGTTGTATGATATATCTATATATACCAAGGGGAATGTATTCAGAGATTATTGGTAATGGCTGAAGTAGGTGATCACTTCCTTGTGGTTGTTGAGTGCATGGGAAGCAGGTATTGTTATTATATGTGCATGTATTTCCTATTTATTTATATTTTGTAAACACCTACATTATCATGGATATAGGATATGCACATGTAGGTGGTAGCCTACTGAGATTTATTCCCACACCCTATACGGTCCCCTAGAGACCCGTGTAGAATTTAATTAGTGGTCGATTTGGGCCTTTTCCATGGGATTAATGGCAGGGGACCTTGGTGGTTCCTGTATCAGCTAGAGTTTACTTTTGAGTTTAATTTTTATTCCAGGATTCTAATATATGTATGTAATGATGGTCGGCCATGGGAGACCCTGAAATTTATTATTATGTATGACCCGTTATTTCATGTTGTCTGTAAATGGTATTTATTACCTTTTATATTGTCTATTTTCTATTGATGTTGTGTTATTATTTTCTATTTCTACTCATTATTACTTCTGATGTGTTATAATTCTTCTTCCACTACTAGTATATATACATAGAACATTATTATTATCACCGCTATAGGGTATAGTCTCCCCACTAAAACCTTTTTACACCCATACCTTTAGTCAACAGCCTTTGGCATATGGGGAGGCACGCCTAAGGCCTAGTGGTCAACTGGACCAAAGAACCGTTTTAAAGTGGAATCTAGGTTAGGATTCTACATAGTGTGATGCATCTAAAAAAAACTTATTCCTTTGATGATAGGAGAAGTGTGGGTACAACATACCATTGGCCAAATAATTTTCTATGCCAATAAAACATGGTCAAGATTTCACATCAACATAGAAAAGTGTCTCATTGGGGAAGTTATCCAAAATTTCCAACTCTTCATCATCTTCAACATTGAGAAACTAAAGCCTAGATAGGTTATTATCACTAAAATTTTCCATACCTTTTGTTTCTTTGAGGAAAATGTAAAATTATTATAGTAAAATTGTCCACCATATAAACCTTGGTTTGGTGTCCTTTTTATTCAAAAGATAGTTTAAAGTTGCATGATCAATGAAAATAATGACCTTATAGATCATGTGGTACAATCTAAATTTATCAAGAAAAAAACACTGCAAGAATCTATTTCTATATTGTGGTGTAATTAGTTTTATCATCGTTGAGGGTGTGGTTGTGATAGTAGATGAGATGAAAAACATTCCCAACCCACTATCCGAAAATAGTTTCCACAGTGAAGTTACTTGTATCGCACATTAACAGGAAATTATTTTCCCAATCAGGAGAGATGATAACAATAACTACCAACATGTCATTTTTAAAAGTTTCAAAGGCACACTAACACTCATAACTGAATTCAAATAGGATATCGTTGGGTAGAATGTGTGCCAATTTTTGATCTATTTATGAAAATTATTTATCAAACTGGTGATAAAACCCTACATAACTTAGAAAACTTTTTGATTCCCTTTATATTGGTGGGTTAAAGCAATTATTTTATTACTTTTTTCTTTTATCGATTAACTTTTATTCCTTGTTTTTAAATATTATGAAGGAGGACTATTCTTCTTTTCACTATAAAACGAAATTTTTCCAGTTTAGAACAATACATTTTTCTTCACAATATCGTAACACGAGTTCTAAGTTACTTAAGTATGCCCCAAAGGATCATCCATGAATGGATAAATCATCTATAAAGATCTCTAAAACATCTTTTATATATCATAGAAGATATGTTTCATGCACATTTGAAATTTTTCCACCACATTACACATTATGAATGACATTCTTTGATAGGTGAAGGTTCCAAATGAACCTATGAATGTTATCTTTGAATGATCATCCAGATAAATAAGTATTTGATTTTACCCTAAATATACATCCATGAAGAAATGGGATTCATGTATGGATAGTATCTCTAAATTCTAATCCATGAATGGGAGAGGAATATTG
Source organism: Viscum album (assembly GCA_963277665.1). Classification (NCBI taxonomy): domain Eukaryota; kingdom Viridiplantae; phylum Streptophyta; class Magnoliopsida; order Santalales; family Viscaceae; genus Viscum; species Viscum album. The sequence continues at coordinate 1,605,388,698 of OY728137.1, read as the reverse complement.
TCCTTTTAGGTTGTTGTTTTATGGTTTCTATAATCAACCCAGACTCACCATCCAGTAATGGTATGAGTATGAATTAATTCATCTTTAGTATTCTTAATTACTATAAGACCTCCATTATTTGGAACGACTTATAGTGATCTCATCACTTTTCTATCTGATATGTAGAAAATTATTCCATCATCCAGAAGTTTCAGAACTTCATTCTTAATCGCATATTTCATGGGTGGGGTGAGTCTCCTTTGGGGTCGGTGTTTGGGTTTGTATTATTCTTCCAAAATAATTTTGTGAGTGCGGATCATGGGGCTAATCCCCTTGATATCAGCCACACTTTAAGATATTAAACTCTTATTAATATTAAAGACATTTATCAATCTATATTATTATTATGGATTTAATTTTGAGCTTATGATGAACAATAATGTATCTTTAGTCTCTAAGAATAAGTACTTAAGTGTGCTTGGTGAAGGCTTTATTTCCAATATTAGTGGATTAATGATCAAAGTTTTGAACTATGGGAAGGATTACTTTTTAAGAGGGTAAACATATTACATCTACATATATTCACTACTATATTCTTCATATAGGGACTAGGTATCTCTCTCATCTTTAAGAGACATAATATCATCTTCCCCATAAGTCAGAAAAATAGCTTGACACTCAAGCAAATCTTCACTATGCTTATTATGTTTTAATAGATCAAAGAATAATTTTTCTTCATTGAATATAAAGATAATTCTTCCTTGGTTCACATCAATCAAAAATTTGACAATTATGGGAAAACAATGTCCTAAAATGATAGGGACATCACCCTCTTCCTTCATGAAAATAATGATAAAATCAGTTGGAAATATAAACAGGTTGTCCTTAACTAAAATATCTTCAATAATACTATGAGGATAATTTATCCTATAATCCAATTATAGTGTTATACTTGTTGTCTTGATGTCCTTGATTCCTCGTATTCAAAATGCACTCATCATAAAGGGATGATGCTTACTCTGATATCACATAAATCTTTTCCGGAATTACACATACCAATGGTGCATAGAATAGAGAAACTCACAAGGTCTCTCGTATTTGGAATAAGTTATTATTTCACAACTATAGATCATTCTTAATTCATGTATGTAACTCACAAATCTTATATTTTTCACTTATTTTAGATAAAATTCTTTAAATTTTTTGAGAAAACTAGCATTTTGGAAATAGATTTAGTGAAGGGAATATTGATATGAAGTTGTTTAAACATGTCTATAAATTAATTATATCGGGCCTCTATCTTCGCTTTCCACATCCACTATGGATATATAAGAGGGAGTTTTTATAGTGGTGGTTACACATAGATATCTTTCTTAATTGTCTACTATGGTTCTTGAACTTTTCATTTTTTTTATGTTTCAATATTTTTTTTCTCCAACTTCTTTATTATTTTCTTTTTCAGCTATTGTTTCATTTTAATTAGGGTATTATTTTCTCTTATCCTTGTTTATAAAAATCTTTTGAATTTTTATCTCCTTTTTCTTATTAGGACTATATCTTTAGCCTCATCTCTTAGAAGCATCTTGGTATTACAAGGTTGTATACCTAGTAGCTGATCGGAGAGAGTTTGGGAAATTTTTCCTACTTTTTGTTTAAGATTATAAAGGAATACACATTGATTTTTAATTTATTTCACTTGTGTGGAAATTCATTGATATTTTTTTTGAAAAAAAAATCAGTGATTAGATTTTATATATTTGACTATTGAGGTGGGGCTACTTGTCACTATCTTGGTAGAGCTTACTTCTGGAAATGTTATTGTTGTGGGAATTGTTGATCTCTAGGGGGTGGATAAGGTTTTGTAGAAATAGATGGGGAGGTCGAGGAGCTTGATTCTATGGTGGGAAACCAGTTGGTCCCTAATTTATTTGTTGTTTTTGACCACTCCTTTGTTAGTAGAACCCTTGATTGGTCTATTTTTATTGAACTTTTATTTTTTGGTAATAAGTTTATTAGTACTGTTGTGTCGGTTGATTGCAATTCACATAATTACAATATTTATTTTTATTTTACTCCATTCCCACCCAAAATTCTTGATATGGTTATGGGTCATAAGAAATTTCACATGAATAGATTTTCATAATAGGATTAGTTGGTGGTGTTTGGTGTTTATGAAATAGAAAGTTTTCTAGCTTTTTTGTAAAATATTCAATCTAGGATGCAAGGAGGGTGGTCTCTTCTAATTGGTGAAACCTTTTCCTCATATTTCCTCAATCACTTTTCCAATGGCTATCATTGTGTGTGATTTCACCAAGGTGGTCTCTACCTACTTCCGATGTTTTCAGTATGATCCATCCATCAGTAGCAGTGCCCAACATGGTTCAAGTGGTGGGTTGTAATCCATGGTAGAATGTATATAATTGGATCCAAACATCTATCCCATTGTGTGGGAAATTTCTTGTAAATTATTTGAATCGGTCACATGCCTCCCAGGATGATTCACCATCTACCTGGGGGAAATTATGGATATTGTTCCAGAACTTCTAGGTTTGTATGGGTGGGATGTATTTTTCTATGAATATTTTTTCCAAGTCATCCCAAGTTGTGATTGATTCAACCACTTGGATCTTCTTTTAATATTTTGATCTGTTTCAAAGGGAGAATTGTAAGACTCTAATCCTATTGGCATTTGAAAACACACCTTAGTTCATAAAGGTGTTGCAAACTTCTAGAAAATTTGATATATTCCTATGTGGTTATTCACTCTTAATTCCACTAAATTGACCCATATTTTGGATCATGTGAAGGTGGTTAGGTTTTATTTCAAATGTGTGTGCCTAGATGAGAGGACATATGATGATGGGTGTAGCACCACTAATGGATAGAAATCCATAGTCCATAATGGTTCACTCTGGTAGAAGAGGTTGCACTCCTTATTGTTCAAGTGGAAAGAATTGATAATTATGTGGATTAGGAGAAGTAATATTGTTTCACTTTTCCAAGGTTGTGTGACTAATTATAGACAAGTATATCTCAATTTCAGGTTTGAAAGCAAGAGGTTCTTGATGATCCAGGCTCCTTGAACAGGTCCTGGGGGCCTATCTCATGCACTAATAGATAGGATAGATGAAGAATATAATACATGTTTGTAAGTTATAAAAATAAATCGTAAGGGGAGAGAAGTGAGGTAATCCCAGGTCCATTATGGAGGTCACTGTTACTAAAGAGGTCTCTAAAAATGGCGCCAAAATTTGATGTACCTACATGGAATCATTAATTCCACATGGAATGATCATATTGGAAATTAATATTTTTTCCTAAATAACACTATTGTGAAGGTCTAAATGATATTGGAAGTAAGGGGTTGAACCCACAGGGATGTGAGGATAGTGGGTGTGACCTAGATATTGGAGAGTAGAGCAGATTCCTCACATATTTTTAGTGAAGTTATATTTTAAACTAAACAAATGGATTAGATTGTAGTTGATTAAATAAGGGTCTGGGATCAATTTTAGGGATATTGGGAAAAGGATATTCCTAATTCTATCATGGTAAAGACCTATTACTTAGCTCATGAATATGTTCATAAATCACCAATTGGGTTTTTTCAAAAAAAAATGGATCTACCTAGATTGAAAACAACTATATGGTCTAGAGGTGGTTGTCAATCTAGGTGAATTAGGTGAAACATAAAAAGTAGAAAACAAAACAATCTATTGGTACTAAATTTATTCATTACAATTAGGATAGGTTCCTACCTTTTCAATCCCTCAAATCAGGAACTTTCAAAGGATTAAATAAGATTATATTCTTAACCTAATTCCTAGCCAAAAGGTTACTCTGGTTTTGATTTAAGGAATAATTGAAGATTTGTTAACCCTACTCTTGATCCCTAACCCTTGATGGATTAGACACACATGGAAGTGCAAGTAGTAAACATGTAAATAAGAAATACAATTTAAGAAGTCATTATAATGAAAAAATCTTGAAATAAAGTCATTTGATTATAATAACCTTACTTGAAACAAGATGAATCAAATTTCCACAACAATTATAATTGAAAGAAACAAAAAAATTGAAACAACAGAAAACATTGGAAATTTTCTTTTTTCAAGATCACAACAATGAAATGGATGGAAAACAAGATATAAATGAGAAATAAAGAGCATAAAAGTAATTTATGTCCATATTTTGTGAAATTCAAGGTGCATGAAATATAAATAGGTTGAACCAACTCACGATGTAAATGGATTTTACATCATGAGGCATAGGCTTATTTATTACAGGGAATTTTATTTCATAATTATTCAATTTACATCATGAATGAAAAATTTCAAGTCTTTGTTATTTTATATCTTCATGATTCATGAATCAAGTTTTGCGGCTTTCTAGAGTCCTGTCTTCAATAAATACATGTTTTAAATTATGAATTTACAACATAAATTGTCTATACTTGAATAATGTCATAGAAACGCGTCCTTTATAATATCATATCCAAATTCCTACAAAAATCAATCATATATCAAGGAATCATAGTATAAAAAAATTATAAATCTCTATGAATAGAATCCAAACTATATATATGAATTAATCTTATTATAATTCTATTTGGCTTATAGTTGATTAACTTATGAAGTTAGCATGCTTAAATTCAATTATAGAATATTTCTCTCTTGATTAGATTTCTAGGATATACATTAAGAAATTGGTAAGGTTACATGAAGTAACACAATCTATTGTACCTTATTAGGATCCAAGTTTTATCTCAGAGTTCTGGATAAGTCTTTCAAAATATTTGGATATAAAGTTGAGTTTCAGAACTGCATATCATCCTTAGATAGATGGTCAGTTTAATAGGACCATACAAACTCTAGAATACAAGTTGAGATATTACTCTATGGATTTCAAATGTATTTGGGATCAATACCTTCCTTTGGTGGAATTTCCTTCTAATAATAGCTTTTACACAATCATTCAAATGGCTCCTTATGAATCCCTCTATGATAGAAAGTGCATAGAACCAATATGTTGGGATGAAGTTGGAGAAAGAAATATATTAGGACTTGAGTGATCTGAAGAGATTATAGAGAAGGTTATATCCATTTATCATCACATAAGGCCAACTTATAGTTAATAAAAACGTTATGCTGATAATAATCTGCAAGATCTAGAGTTTGAAATTGGTGATAAGGTATTATTATGAATATATCCATGGAAGAAGGTTATGATATTTGGAAATAAGGTAAAGATGAGCCCTATAAATATCTTTCCCTTTTAAATTCTTGATCATATCGAAATGTTAGCTTATCATTGGGCACTTCCACCTAATCTCTCTTAAGTTAATTATGTGTTCCATATATCTCTCCTAAGGAAGTACATGTGTGATCGTTCACATCTACTAAACTCAAAGGTCATACCTCCAAAACAAGATCTATATTATGAGGATAACAAAATGGAAATTTTGGATCATAGATAGAAATTTCTATGAAACAAGACCACTCACCTAGTTAATTTTTTGTGGTGAAACCATAAATTATAGGAATCTATGTGGGAACCTAAGGATGTGATAAAGTATAAGTATCCTTAGTTTTTTATATTAGAGTGATAGAATTTCTTTTAAAAAATTATTATAATGGGGTAGAATGTAACACCCCAAGATTTTATGATATATTTTTATTTAAATAAATTTGATTTCCTTTTTAGCTTCCCTAACACACAACACCAAGTTTAAATGAACCACGATATAAATAATATTATTTAAATGTGACCATTATAACCAAACCATTAAAATTGGTAGAAGGAATATGAATAACCAAATTATGAAAAATATATATATAGTTTTATATATTTTAAATTTATTGATAAATAACTACTCGATTTTTACTAAATCATTTTATGCTTCAAAAAAACATTTTCTTCAAAAATGGTTTTTATTTATTTTTGTAAGAAAATATTATAATTAATTTCTAACACTTTTAGAAATTGTATTTTATAAAAAGTATAAAATTTTTTAAATCATCATATAAAAATTATCTTATGTTGAAATATTGAGATCTTTCTGAAAAGGATGATTTTACAGTGAATAGTGAAAATATTATTTTTTTTAAAACCATCCTTTCATTTCAAGCATTTAAAAAATTATATATTTATTTAAAATGATTTAAAAGTAAAATTAGTTATTTTATATTATTAATAATCCAATTAAGTTCATTATAATCAATTTTATTCTTGATTTTGGTATAAAAAAATTGTACTTAAGAATACATTTATTTCTAGAAAACCGCTTTTCATCCTGTTTTACAGGTTTAGTTTCAAATTAAATTCCATAAATTTTGTGAAATTAATTTGATAAAATGTATTCCATATTTTTAATCATAATAATTAATATAATTTAATAGGTTCAACTTAATTTTTTTCATTATGAATAGTAACCTTAATAAATATTTGTCGCATCGATAAAATAGGTAAAAATGGTATGAAACCATGGGGTAAATTATAATCTCTATAAAACTTAACTTTATCATATTGGATGAATGATTTTAAACTAAATATATGTTTAATAAGTTAAATAATTTATTTTAAATCATTATTTTGAATTTTCCAACCCAATATTGATTTTTGTGAAGATAAGTTATATTTTATTCAAATTAAAACTACTTATGGGTCTTTTAATTTAATGGCATGGTTGGAAGATTTAATTTTATTTTGTATTGATAAAAAATCCTAATAACTTTAATTTTTTACTATTTAACCAAAAAAATCATGGAAACCAATTTATTATTTTATTTTAAGGTGAAATTATTTTTACACTTAAAATTGAGTATTTTTATAAAAATTATTTTTTATGCATTTTGTGTTCTTATATTAAAAGTAATTTTTTAAAAATATATAAATTGAATATTATAAAATAGATTAAAATTTTAGAATCATCATATCCAAAAAAAATTATAATCCCCCTTTTATTTTTTTCATATAATTATGTTATCATGGTAAAAAAGTTAATTTATCATAATTAAGGTTAAAATGAGTTTAAAGTGGGTTAACTAGGAGATAGGCTTAAAATTTATCCAAAAATTTTTAAAATATGATTTTTTGAGTTTATTTAGACTTTATCATATCTTATATTCTAATTCTGGGTGCCTTGGTTCCACTTGACATGGTTATGATAAATATATTATTTAATCTTGTAAGTAATTCCTAGTTTGTCATCCCCCATTATAAAAGGATACCACCTCTCCTCTATTATACAAGATTCATGAGACTTATAGCTTATAAATCTCTAGAATAATACCTTAATATATTACTTATCCACTTCCTAGAGCTTTTGGTCTTTCCAAAAGATCGTCCTTCCAAGGATTAAGGTGGAATCTAAAAGAGGTTTCTCAACAAAGAGGTATAACTCTTAATCGAGTAATTTAAATTTTCTTTATTCTCCTACCTCCTCCAAATATATGGTATTTATAAAAAAACTTATAATATAGGTATCCTAAATATACTAAAATTTTATTATTATTATTAAACAACAATTATCCACCCTCTTTTTCCATCAAATGATAAATGAAAGTATCGCTCACGCATATGTGTGGACTACCACCTCTATGTAGAGATATAATTCATTTTCTATAACCATCATTCATGGTTGATTATTTTTATGGAATTAATGTTTATATATATACTATATTTATGATATTATTATGGTTCTATAATTATAAAATATTATTTATCTCTCATTTATTTTCATTAAAAAATGAAAACAACGTTCACGCGTACGTGTGGTCCATCGTCTCCATGAATAGTGTAAATCATTTTTCCATATATACCATTTATAGATGATTATAAATATGTATATAATGAATATATATTATATTTATATAATTATTAACATTATTTATTTTATGGAACTGTGATCAAAGTATAAGGATCGAGACTGTTGAACCGAAACAAAATGAAAAACAAAGCAGTTATCACATGGAATAGTGATTTTAATAAAGAATTGTTAATAAACGGGAGATATGATGCTATAATTAAATCATATATGGTATGATATATATGATATTTTTCTATAGTAGGTTTATAACAAATATATATTTATTATACAGGATGTTTGAACACTTACGAAGCTAGATGAGACTTGAGGTAAGGGATTTATGTTTCAATTTCATTTTAATCAGGATTGTTTATGATTGAATTTTAATTGAGTAAATTATATATTACTTACTATATAAACCAATTTTATTTTTTATACTCTATTTATTTCTATAACTTTGAGGTTTTGGTACCATTTTCCTCTCTTTGGTAATCTAAATGGTTTTGAAAAAGTTTTTAAGAAAATATTATCTTATTTCCCCTCTTTTTATTGGAAAATTTTTTCTTCCATATCCATTTTTTATAAAATGTTTTAAAGAAAGTTTTTGAATATTAATCAATTATTTTTTAAATCAATTTTTACCCATGTTTTCATTTAAAAAAAGTAACAATAATCTTCTTTTCTCTTTTTGGATAAGGTTCTTTTTACCAAAGGTGTGGACATAATATTTATTTTAATGATTACAAAATGATTAGAATTTACCATTATCATGACCAATCAATAATTTGAATCTTAATTTAAAATTTTATATGGTTATTTTCAAATAAAATTATTTCCTGAATATTTTTAAAAAATGGGTTTTAAATAATTGACTTCAAAATGAAATGGGTATTTTCCTCAAGAAATATTCCAATAATATTTTAAAGAAAATTTTCATCAATGATAACATTCTTTAGTATTAATAATGCTTTAATAAGGATATGATAAAATGATAATTTTTTTTCTCTGGATGGTTTTTGATTATGATGATGAGATTTTTACAAAAATCATTTATTTTACATGGGTTTTGTTATGATGAAATGTTTATGAAACCCATTTTCATTCTATGGGTTATGATATTATCATATGATGATTATTTTATGATCTTGTGGAACACGTATGAATAGATTATGATAATGTGATGTGTGAGCGTGAAATTATATAGTACTAAAATGAATTGGGTAATGATGTATAGCTCATGAGAAAATTAGAACTTGAATGGGGAGTGAACCCAGTTCATTACGAGACTTTATCCACTATGATAGTCTTGGGAGGGAAACTTGATTAAGGATATGATAGAATGAGGAGTGTACCCAGTCCACTATGATAGTATTATAAATGATACTTGACTAAGGAAATGATTTTATATTCTTATATGTATTCAAAAAACTTATTTGTTACGCTTATGATGTGGTCTCATGAATTAGGATTGATTATTGTTGATTCAACATACTTATGACTTTTGTCTTTTGTTATAAAAAATCCTTATTCCATGATTTATGATTAATGATATTTGGCTGATCAGGTGTGATTATTTTAAGTTATGATCATGTTCTCATACCCTTATACTTATATTATGATCACTTATGATCATTTATTGATATCACTTATTTTACCCTAACTGAGTATATGATCTCACCCTTTATTATTATTATTTTCCTAGGTTATGAAGAAAGGTTTTAAGTAGGGTATGTCTATGAAGAGTACCATGTGGGAAGATCTTTATGGGAGATATTTGATATATTTCATGAAATAATAAGATTGTGTGTCTATTCTCCAAATACACTAAACTTTTATGGTTATATCATGGATTTTAATGTTATATAATGAATATTTATCTAATAAGATGTAATATATATATGCAAAAAGTATGGATCATTATACTAAGGTAGGATTTTGGATGGTCAACCACATTAACTCAAGTTTGGGAGCTAGGTTCCATAAATTAAGTGTATTCTAGGGAGGTGCAGTTATAGTGTAGTTGGGTCTTTGGGCCTTTTATTCATGTATTGGGCCTTATGAATCTATGCCTATGGGTCATGTAAAGGTTACCTCTCAATCCAGTTCAAAAGGGAATTATCCAAAAATAAATAAAAATCTAAAATTCATTTAGTCTAGGTTAACCTACTTCATTGATATCAACTTTAGTTAAGTTGAACCACTTATTTCATAAGAATGATCTGGTGGTAAGAGGAGTCCTCAAATAGGGATGAAGAGCGCCTCAAATATATGGTTTTGTTCAAATTCAAGTGATGGAATGTCACGAACCGTCCCCCAGGGCCTGTGTCGTGACTACCCCAAACCCGCCTCCCAAAGACTAGGGGATGGTGACTAGCACTGAAGTCATTATCCCATCAGTGGGAGGAATTTTCTTGAGTACTTGTACTCACACACACACACACAACCACATACCAAAAAGCTGGAAAGGAAAACCTGTCTTCCACTAAAAAACCACTGAGTAAATGTACAAGCTGTAAGTCAAATGGGCCAGAATAGAAACCCAAAAAAAGACAAATTGAAAATAGTAAAGTACAAAAGATCTCTAAAAATTCATCCTTAGGAGAACCCCACCTAAAGGGTAGGCAAGGAGTGGATACCAGAATCTATAGAAGTACATCCTACCAATTGTATCTCACTGGGCACCACCTGGTCCCAGGCCACCAAGGTCTCTATCGAAGTGCCTGTAATCTACACCAGACACGACACATGCAGGCGGAGCCCATGCAGGGGTGAGTAACACAATACTCATTAGGGTTTTCAAAACACAAGGGAAAGAGCACAAAGGAAAGTATATACATGGTATTGTCATCTCACGCATGTATAATCTAAAGTATAGAAAAAAAGACTATCAATCGTAACACTGAACACCTTGGACTGTTGAGGTACTCATCCCTGATGAGTGTCGTGGGTCTGATGGGTCGCATAAACCTACCCCACCGTGGGTCTGTAGGGTCACATAGAGTCACTCCCCACTTAGGCCATCATAGTTGGTCAACACAGGGCTGCTTATAGCTGGTCAACACATGGCCGCTTATATTTGGTCCACATAGGGCCGCTTATAGGTGGTTTACACAAAGCCCCTTATAGCTAGTTCACACAGAGCTTCTTGTAGCTGGTCCAAACATGGACGCTTATCATCTAGACCTACAGGGTCACTTAGACCCACTCGTCATCAATCTTCAGGTCTCAACCAGCCTCGGGATTCTCGTATGTAACACACTTGATTTTGGGAGAATCCACTCCTAAATCAATTTTTTTATCTCAAATTCCATGAAATTATCCTTATAAAATACCAAAATATCTTCCTTATCACGAGGGTTTCAATTCCTCAAGCGTCTTGTCAATCAGGCATACAGTTTGAGAGTTATGACCATTTTTTCGAAAAGGGGCCAGTCGGGTCTGGACCAGCTCTTCTCCTACCTGGATGCCAGGAGCCGTCTGTCTTGTACCGCCACATGACCAGATAAATCCAGCCTCTCCCCATCCCACATGTGGTCCCTGCTGGACTGTGTGTTGGTGCATACCGCAGGTCGTGTCCGCCTCCGCTAGCTGTCGGCCTACATGTCAGTGGCCCCTACTGCACCACCGAAGCCCTAGACAAACGTGAACTCTTCCTTGGCGTGTCATTGTGGCGTGTCTCCAACCACTTGCGGCTACTTCCACCGGTGGTATCTTCCGCAGACCACCGATTCTGCTTCGGTGGTCTATTTCTCAAACCATTTGTGCCCCAAACTTCTCAAGTCATCTTCTTCCTTACTACAGCCTCAAAGTTTCCTTGCCACCGATTCAGAGTTGTAGTCATGAAGATCACAAGAATGACCAAAGACAGAGGAATCAGATCCTTGTTCGTGTATGCATGATTCCTCCACATTAGAGTTTTTTGAAATTTGGGAAGAGGAGATTGCAGTTCTATCACTATTAAATACAATATTTTAAATATATATATATATATATAATATATTTTAAATGTTTTAATATATATTTAATATATATATAATATCAAATCATTGTGCTATAATAATTTAAAAACTTCTATTCAAGAAATAATCTCATTTCAGGTCTTTCGGTGCATGTTTGCTCCGAATGGGACCGCCGCACGCCGTTTTGGTGTTTTATGGCGCCGGAAACGCGTTTCCGGCCGCCGCGGTCACACGGCACCTCCGAATGAGGTGCCGTCTGGCCGACCATTTCACAATTCACGCCCCGGATGTTGTCGTACGGTTTCATGGCATTCGGAGGTCGTTCGGGTGGTTTTGACCCCCCAACGCGCCATTTCAGCGCGCGCCGCGCTGCTGAAAACGACACAATCGGACGTGCCGCGTGCACCGCACGTCCGATGGACGTGCGGCCTCCTCTTGCATCTCAGGAATAATATTTCTATCGTTATCGTGCGGTTTCAGGTCGTTCGGAGCACGTTTTCTCCGAATTGGACCGCCGCACGCCGTTTTGGTGTTTTAGGGCGTCGGAAACGCGATTCCGGCCGCCGCGGTCAAACGGCACCTCCGAATGAGGTGCTGTCTGGCCGAAAATTTCACAATTCACGCCCCGGATGTTTTCGTACGGTTTCGTGGTATTCGGAGGTCGTTCGGGTGGTTTTGAACCCCCAACGCGCCATTTCAGCGCGCGCCGCGCTGCTGAAAACGACACAATCGGACGTGCCGCGCGCACCGCACGTCCGATGGACGTGCGACCTCCTCCTACATCTCAGGAATAATATTTCTATCGTTCCCGTGCGGTTTCAGGTCGTTCGGAGCACATTTGCTCCGAATTGGACCGTCGCACGCCGTTTTGGTGTTTTAGGGCGCCGAAAACGCGTTTCCGGCCGCCGCGGTCAAAAGGCACCTCCGAATGAGGTGCCGTCTAGCCGAACATTTCAAAATTTATGCCTCGGATGTTGTCGTACGGTTTCGTGGCATTCGGAGGTCGTTCGGGTGGTTTTGACCCCCCAACGCGCCATTTCAGCGCGCGCCACGCTGCTGAAAACGACACAATCGGACGTGCCGCGCGCACCGCACGTCCGATGGACGTGCGGCCTCCTCATGCATCTCAGGAATAATATTTCTATCGTTCCCGTGCGGTTTCAGGTCGTTCGGAGCACGTTTGCTCCGAATTGGACCGCCGCACGCCGTTTTGGTGTTTTAGGGCGCCGGAAACGCGTTTCTGGCCGCCGCGGTCAAACGGCACCTCCGAATGAGGTGCCGTCTAGCCGACCATTTCAAAATTCACGCCCCGGATGTTTTCGTACGGTTTCGTGGCATTCGGAGGTCGTTCGGGTGGTTTTGACCCCCCAACGCGTCATTTCAGCGCGCGCCGCGCTGCTGAAAACAACACAATCGGACGTGCCGCGCGCACCGCACGTCCGATGGACGTGCGGCCTCCTCCTGCATCTCAGGAATAATATTTCTATAGTTCTCGTTTGGTTTCAGGTCTTTCGGAGCACTTTTGCTCCGAATGGGACCGTCGCACGCCGTTTTGGTGTTTTATGGCGCCGGAAACGCGTTTCCGGCCGCCGCGGTCACACGGCACCTCCGAATGAGGTGCCGTCTGGCCGACCATTTCACAATTCACGCCCCGGATGTTGTCGTACGGTTTCGTGGCATTCGGAGGTCGTTCGTGTGGTTTTGACCCCCCAACGCGCCATTTCAGCGCGCGCCGCGCTGCTGAAAACGACACAATCGGACGTGCCGCGCGTACCGCACGTCCGATGGACGTGCGGCCTCCTCCTGCATCTCAGGAATAATATTTCTATCGTTCCCGTGCGGTTTCAGGTCGTTCAGAGCACGTTTACTCCGAATTGGACCGCCGCACGCCGTTTGGGTGTTTTAGGGCGCCGGAAACGCGTTTCCGGCCGCCGCGGTCAAACGGCACCTCCTAATGAGGTGCCGTCTGGCCGACCATTTCACAATTCACGCCCCGGATGTTTTCGTACGGTTTCGTGGCATTCGGAGGTCGTTCGGGTGGTTTTGAACCCCCAACGCGCCATTTCAGCGCGCACCGCGCTGCTGAAAACGACACAATCGGACGTGCCGCGTGCACCGCACGTCCGATGGATGTGCGGCCTCCTCCTGCATCTCAGGAATAATATTTCTATCGTTCCCGTGCGGTTTCAGGTCGTTCGGAGCACGTTTACTCCGAATTGGACCGTCGCATGCCGTTTTGGTGTTTTAGGGCGCCGGAAACGCGTTTCCGGCCGCCGCGGTCAAACGGCACCTCCGAATGAGGTGCCGTCTGGCCGACCATTTCAAAATTTACGCCCCGGATGTTGTCGTACGGTTTCGTGACATTCGGAGGTCGTTCGGGTGGTTTTGACCCCCCAACGCGCCATTTCAGCGCGCGCCGCGCTGCTGAAAATGACACAATCGGACGTGCCGCACGCACCGCACGTCCGATGGACGTGCGGCCTCCTCGTGCATCTCAGGAATAATATTTCTATCGTTCCCGTGCGGTTTCAGGTCGTTCGGAGCACGTTTTCTCCGAATTGGACCGCCGCACGCCGTTTTGGTGTTTTAGGGCGCCGGAAACGCGTTTCCTACCGCCGCGGTCAAACGGCACCTCCGAATGAGGTTCCTTCTGGCCGAACATTTCACAATTCACTCCCCGGATGTTGTCGTACGGTTTCATGGCATTCAGAGGTTGTTCGGGTGGTTTTGACCCCCCAATGGGCCATTTCAGCGCGTGCCGCGCTGCTGAAAACGACACAATCGGATGTGCCGCGCGCACCGCACGTCCGATGGACGTGCGGCCTCCTCCTGCATCTCAGGAATAATATTTCTATCGTTCCCGTGCGGTTTCAGGTCTTTCGGAGCACGTTTGCTCCGAATGGGACCGCCGCACGCCGTTTTGGTGTTTTATGGCGCCGGAAACGCGTTTTTGGCCGCCGCGGTCACACGGCACCTCCGAATGAGGTGCCGTCTGGCCGACCATTTCAAAATTCAAGCCTCGGATGTTGTCGTACGGTTTCGTGGCATTCTGAGGTCGTTCGAGTGGTTTTGACCCCCCAACCCGTCATTTCAGCGCGCGCCGCGCTGCTGAAAACGACACAATCGGACGTGCCGCGCGCACCGCACGTCCGATGGACGTGCGGCCTCCTCCTACATCTCAGGAATAATATTTCTATCGTTCTCGTGCGGTTTCAGGTCGTTCGGAGCACGTTTGCTCCGAATTGGACTGCCGCACGCCGTTTTGGTGTTTTAGGGCGCCGGAAACGCGTTTCCGGACGCCGCGGTCAAACGGCACCTCCGAATGAGGTGCCGTCTGGCCGACCATTTCACAATTCACGCCTCGGATGTTGTCGTACGGTTTCGTGGCATTCGGAGGTCGTTAGGGTGGTTTTGACCCCCCAACGCGCCATTTCAGCGCGCGCCGCGCTGCTGAAAACGACACAATCGGAAGTACCGCGCGCACCGCACGTCCGATGGACGTGCGGCCTCCTCCTGCATCTCAGGAATAATATTTCTATTGTTCTCGTGCGGTTTCAGGTCGTTCGGAGCACGTTTGCTCCGAATTGGACCACCGCACGCCGTTTTGGTGTTTTAGGACGCCGGAAACGCGTTTCCGGCCGCCGCGGTCAAACGGAACCTCCGAATGAGGTGCCGTCTGGCCGACCATTTTACAATTCACGCCCCGGATGTTGTCGTACGGTTTCGTGGCATTCGAAGGTCGTTCGGGTGGTTTTGACCCCCCAACGCGCCATTTCAGCGCGCGCCGCGCTGCTGAAAACGACACAATCAGACGTGCCGCGCGCACCGCACGTCCGATGGACGTGCGGCCTCCTCCTGCATCTCAGGAATAATATTTCTATCGTTCCCGTGCGGTTTCAGGTCGTTCGGAGCACGTTTGCTCCGAATGGGACCGCCGCACGCCGTTTTGGTGTTTTAGGGCGCCGGAAACGCGTTTCCGGCCGCCGCGGTCAAACGGAACCTCCGAATGAGGTTCCGTCTGGCCGACCATTTCACAATTCACGCCCCAAATGTTGTCGTACGGTTTCGTGGCATTCGGAGGTCGTTCGGGTGGTTTTGAACCCCCAACGCGCCATTTCAGCGCGCGCCGCGCTGCTGAAAACGACACAATCTGACGTGCCGCGCGCACCGCACGTCCGATGGATGTGCGGCCTCCTCCTGCATCTCAGGAATAATATTTCTATCGTTCCCGTGCGGTTTCAGGTCGTTCGGAGCACGTTTGTTCCGAATTGGACCGCCGCACGCCGTTTTGGTGTTTTAGGGCGCCAGAAACGCGTTTCCGGCCGCCGCGGTCAAACGGCACCTCCGAATGAGGTGCTGTCTGGCCGACCATTTCTCAATTCACGCCCCGGATGTTGTCGTACGGTTTCGTGGCATTCGGAGGTCGTTCGGGTGGTTTTGACCCCCCAACGCGCCATTTCAGCGCGCGCCGCGCTGCTGAAAACGACACAATCGGACGTACCGCGAGCACCGCACGTCCGATGGACGTGCGGCCTCCTCCTGCATCTCAGGAATAATATTTATATTGTTCCCGTGCGGTTTTAGGTCGTTCGGAGCACGTTTGCTCCGAATTGGACCGTCGCACGCCGTTTTGGTGTTTTAGGGCGCCGGAAACGCGTTTCCGGCCGCCGTGGTCAAACGGCACCTCCGAACGAGGTTCCGTCTGACCGAACATTTCACAATTCACGTCCTGGATGTTGTCGTATGGTTTCGTGGCATTCGGAGGTCATTCGTGTGGTTTTGACCCCCCAACGCGCCATTTCAGCGCGCGCCGCGCTGCTGAAAACGACACAATCGGACGTGCCGCACGCACCGCACGTCCGATGGACGTGCGGCCTCCTCCTGCATCTCAGGAATAATATTTCTATCGTTCCCGTGCGGTTTCAGGTCTTTCGGAGCACGTTTTCTCCGAATGGCACCGCCGCACGCCGTTTTGGTGTTTTATGGCGCCGGAAACGCGTTTCCGGCCGCCGCGGTCACACGGAACCTCTGAATGTGGTTCCGTCTGGCCGACCATTTCACAATTCACGCCCCGGATGTTTTCGTACGGTTTCGTGGCATTCGGAGGTCGTTCGGTGGTTTTGACCCCCCAACGCGTCATTTCAGCGCGCGCCGCGCTGCTGAAAACGTCACAATTGGACGTGCCGCGCGCACCGCACTTTCGATGGACGTGAGGCCTCCTCCTGCATCTCAGGAATAATATTTCTATCGTTCCCGTGTGGTTTCAGGTCGTTCGGAGCACGTTTGCTCCGAATTGGACCGCCGCACGCCGTTTTGGTGTTTTAGGGCGCCGGAAACGCGTTTCCGGCCGTCGCGGTCAAACGGCACCTCCGAATGAGGTGCCGTCTGGCCGACCATTTCACAATTCACGCCCTGGATGTTGTCGTACGGTTTCGTGGCATTCGAAGGTCGTTCGGGTGGTTTTGACCGCCCAACGCGCCATTTCAGCGCGCGCCGTGCTGCTGAAAACGACACAATCGGACGTGCCGCGCGCACTGCACGTCCGATGGACGTGCGGCCTCCTCCTGCATCTCAGGAATAATATTTCTATTGTTCCCGTGCGGTTTCAGGTCTTTTGGAGCACGTTTGCTCTGAATGGGACCGCCGCACGCCGTTTTGGTGTTTTATGGCGCCGGAAACACGTTTCCGGCCGCCGCGGTCACACGGCACCTCCGAATGAGGTTTTTTCTGGCCGACCATTTCACAATTCACGCCCCGAATGTTGTCGTACGGTTTCGTGGCATTCGGAGGTCGTTCGGGCGGTTTTGACCCCCCAACACGCCATTTCAGCGCGCGCCGCGCTGCTGAAAACGACATAATCAGACGTGCCGCGCGCACCACACGTCCGATGGACGTGCGGCCTTCTCCTGCATCTCAGGAATAATATTTCTATCGTTCCCATGCGGTTTTAGGTCGTTCGGAGCACGTTTGCTCCGAATGGGACCGCCGCACGCCGTTTTGGTGTTTTAGGGCGCCGGAAACGCATTTCCGGCCGCCGCGGTCAAACGGCACCTCCGAATGAGGTGCCGTCTGGCCGAACATTTCACAATTCACGCCACGAATGTTTTCGTACGGTTTCGTAGAATTCGGAGGTCGTTCGGGTGGTTTTGAACCCCCAACCCGTCATTTCAGCGCGCGCCGCTCTGCTGAAAACGACACAATCGGACGTGCCGCGTGCACCGCACTTCCGATGGACGTGCGTCCTCCTCCTGCATCTCAGGAATAATATTTCTATCGTTACCGTGCGGTTTCAGGTCGTTCGGAGCACGTTTGCTCCGAATTGTACCGCCGCACGCCATTTTGGTGTTTTAGGGCGCCGGAAACGCGTTTCCGGCCGCCGCAGTCAAACGGCACCTCCGAATGAGGTGCGGTCTGGCCGACCATTTCACAATTCACGCCCCGGATGTTGTCGTACGGTTTCGTGGCATTCGAAGGTCATTCGGGTGGTTTTGACCCCCCAACGCGCCATTTCAGCACGCGCCGCGCTGCTGAAAACGACACAATCGGACGTGCCGCGCGCACCGCACATCTGATGGACGTACGGTCTCCTCCTGCATCTCATGAATAATATTTCTATCGTTCCCGTGCGGTTTCAGGTCGTTCGGAGCACGTTTGCTCCGAATGGGACCGCCGCACGCCGTTTTGGTGTTTTAGGGCGCCGGAAACGCGTTTCCGGCCGCCGCGGTCAAACGGCACCTCCGAATGAGGTTCCGTCTGTCCGACCATTTCACAATTCACGCCCCGGATTTTGTCGTACGGTTTCGTGGCATTCGGAGGTCGTTCGGGTGGTTTTGACCCCCCAATGCGCCATTTCAGCGCACGCCGCGCTACTGAAAACGACACAATCGGACGTTCCGCGCGCACCGCACGTCCGATGGACGTGCGGCCTCCTCCTGCATCTCAGGAATAATATTTCTATCGTTCTCGTGCGGTTTCAGGTCTTTCGGAGCACGTTTGCTCCGAATGGGACCGCCGCACGCCGTTTTGGTGTTTCATGGCGCCGGAAACGCGTTTCCGGCCGCCGCGGTCACACAGCACCTCTGAATGAGGTTCCGTCTGGCCGACCATTTCACAATTCACGCCCCGGATGTTGTCGTACGGTTTTGTGGCATTCGGAGGTCGTTCGGATGGTTTTGACCCCCCAACGCGTCATTTCAGCGCGCGCCGCGCTGCTGAAAACGACACAATCGGACGTGCCGCCCGCACCGCACGTCCGATGGACGTGCGGCCTACTCCTGCATCTCAGGAATAATATTTCTATCGTTCTCGTGCGGTTTCAGGTCGTTCGGAGCACGTTTGCTCCGAATGGACCGCCGCACGCCGTTTTGGTGTTTTAGGGCGCCGGAAACGCGTTTCCGGCCGCCGCGGTCAAACGGCACCTCCAAATGAGGTGCCTTCTGGCCGACCATTTCACAATTCATGCCCCGGATGTTGTCGTACGGTTCGTGGCATTCGGAGGTCGTTCGGGTGGTTTTGACCCCCCAACGCGCCATTTCAGCGCGCGCCGCGCTGCTGAAAACGACACAATCGGACGTGCCGCGCGCACCGCACGTCCGATGGACGTGCGTCCTCCTCCTGCATCTCAGGAATAATATTTCTATCTTTCCCGTGCGGTTTCAGGTCTTTCGGAGCACGTTTGCTCCGAATGGGACCGCCGCACGCCGTTTTGGTGTTTATGGCGCCGGAAACGCGTTTCCGGCCGCCGCGGTCACACGGCACCTCCGAATGTGGTGCCGTCTGGCCGACCATTTCACAATTCACGCCCCGGATGTTGTCGTACGGTTTCGTGGCATTCGGAGGTCGTTCGGGTGGTTTTGACCCCCCAACGCGCCATTTCAGCGCGCGCCGCGCTGCTGAAAACGACCACAATCGGAACGTGCCACGCGCACCGCACGTCTGATGGACGTGCGGCCTCCTCCTGAATCTCAGGAACAATATTTCTATCCTTCCCGTGCGGTTTCAGGTCGTTCGGAGCACGTTTGCTCCGAATGGGACCGCCGCACGCCGTTTTAGTGTTTAAGGGCGCCGGAAACGCATTTCCGGCCGCCGCGGTCACACGGCACCTCCGAATGAGGTGCTGTCTGGCCGACCATTTCACATTTCATGCTCCCGGATGTTGTCGTACGGTTTCGTGGCATTCGGAGGTCGTTCGGGTGGTTTTGACCCCCCAGCGCGTCATTTCAGCGCACGCCGCGCTGCTGAAAACGACACAATCGGACGTGCCGCGCGCACCGCACGTCTGATGGACGTGAGGCCTCCTCCTTGCATCTCAGAATAATATTTCTATCGTTCCCGTGCGGTTTCAGGTGGTTCGGAGCACGTTTGCTCCGAATTGGACCGTCGCACGCG